>CM070916.1:2268051-8238051 GCA_036417435.1 Inia geoffrensis
AAGCCTTACCCTCACCCGTGCCCTAATCTTAACCAGGACACCAACACTAACTCGTGCCCTCACACGTACGCTAAACCTTAAGCGTTGTCGTACCCTAAATTGTACCCTAATCCCTCCCCATTCCTTAACCCTAACCCTAACCCCATCCCTAAACCTGACCCACTTCCGATGCCCTACCCTAACCAATGCCCTAATCTTAACCAGTACACAAACACTAACTCATGCCCTCAAACGTACGCTAACCCTTAAGCATTGTCGTACCCTATCCTGTACCCTAATCCCTCCCCATTCCCTAACCCTAACCCTAAGCGAAACCCTGAACGTGACCCTTTTCCGAGGCTTTACCCTCATCGGTGCCCTTGTCTTAACCAGTACACCAACACTAACTCGTGCCCTCACACTTACGCTAACCCTTAAGCATTGTCGTACCCTAACCTGTACCCTAATCCCTCTGCATTCCCTAACCCTAACCCGAACCCGAATCCTAACCCTGACCCTCACCCGAAGCCTTACCCTCACCCGTGCCCTAATCTTAACCAGGACACCAAGACTAACTCGTGCCCTCACACGTACGCTAACACTAAACCGCAGCGGTACCCTAACCTGTACCCTAATCCCTCTCCATTCCCTAACCCTAACCCTAACCTGAAACCTAACCATGACACTCACCCGAAACTTTACCCTCACCCGTGTCCTAATTTTAACCAGTACATCAACACTAACCCATGCCCTCTAACGTACGCCAAACCTAAGCCATTGCCGTACCGTAACCTGTACCCTAATCAATCCCCATTCCCTAACCCTAACCCTAACCCTAACCCTTAACGTGACCCTCTTCCGAGGCCTTACCCTCACCCGTGCCCTAATCGTAAGCAGTACACTAACACTAACTAGTGACCTCACACGTACGCTAAACCTTAAGCGTTGTGGTACCCTAAACTGTGCCCTAATATCTCCCCATTCCCTAACCCTAACCCTAACCCGAATTCTATCCCTGAACCTCACCCGAAACCTTACCCTCACCCGTGCCCTAATCTTAACCAGGACACCAACACTAACTTGTGCCCTTACACGTAAGCTAACCCTTAATCGTTGTCGTACCCTAAACTGTACCCTAATCCCTCCCCATTCCCTAACCCTAACCCTAACCCGAATCCTAATCCTGACCCTCACCTGAAGCCTTACCCTCACCCGTGCCCTAATCTTAACCAGGACACTAACACTAACCCTTGCCCTCACACGAACGCTAAACCTTAAGCACTGTCGTACCCTAAGCTGTACCCTAATCCCTCTGCATTCCTTAACCCTAACCCTAACCCGAATCCTAACCCTGACCCTCAACCGAAGCCTTACCCTCACCCGTGCCCTAATCTTAACCAGGACACCAACACTAACTCGTGCCCTCACACGTACGCTAAACCTTAAGCGTTGTCGTACCCTAAATTGTACCCTAATCCCTCCCCATTCCTTAACCCTAACCCTAAGCCCATCCCTAAACCTGACCCACTTCCGATGCCCTACCCTAACCAATGCCCTAATCTTAACCAGGACACAAACACTAATTCATGCCCTCAAACGTACGCTAACCCTTAAGCATTGTCGTACCCTATCCTGTACCCTAATCCCTCCCCATTCCCTAACCCTAACCCTAAGCGAAACCCTGAACGTGACCCTTTTCCGAGGCCTTACCCTCATCGGTGCCCTTGTCTTAACCAGTACACCAACACTAACTCGTGCCCTCACACTTACGCTAACCCTTAAGCATTGTCGTACCCTAACCTGTACCCTAATCCCTCTCCATTCCCTAACCCTAACCCTAACCCGAATCCTAACCCTGACCCTCACCCGAAGCCTTACCCTCACCCGTGACCTAATCTTAACCAGGACACCAAGACTAACTCGTGCCCTCAAACGTACGCTAACACTAAACCGCAGCGGTACCCTAACCTGTACCCTAATCCCTCTCCATTCCCTAACCCTAACCCTAACCTGAAACCTAACCATGACACTCACCCGAAACTTTACCCTCACCCGTGTCCTAATTTTAACCAGTACATCAACACTAACCCATGCCCTCTAACGTACGCCAACCCTAAGCCATTGCCGTACCCTAACCTGTACCCTAATCAATCCCCATTCCCTAACACTAACCCTAACCCTAACCCTTAACGTGACCCTCTTCCGAGGCCTTACCCTCACCCGTGCCCTAATCGCAAGCAGTACACTAACACTAACTAGTGACCTCACACGTACGCTAAACCTTAAGCGTTGTGGTACCCTAAACTGTGCCCTAATATCTCCCCATTCCCTAACCCTAACCCCTACCCGAATTCTATCCCTGACCCTCACCCGAAACCTTACCCTCACCCGTGCCCTAATCTTAACCAGGACACCAACACTAACTTGTGCCCTCACACGTACGCTAACCCTTAATCGTTGTCGTACCCTTAACTGTACCCTAATCCCTCCCCATTCCCTAACCCTAACCCTAACCCGAATCCTAACCCTGACCCTCACCTGAAGCCTTACCCTCACCCGTGCCCTAATCTTAACCAGGACACTAACACTAACCCTTGCCCTCACACGAACGCTAACCCTTAAGCACTGTCGTACCCTAAGCTGTACCCTAATCCCTCTGCATTCCTTAACCCTAACCCTAACACTAATCGTAACCCTGACCCTCACCCGAAGCCTTACCCTAACCCGTGCCCTAATCTTAAACAGGACACCAAGACTAACTCGTGCCCTCAAACGTACGCTAACACTAAACCGCAGCGGTACCCTAACTTGTACCCTAATCCCTCTCCATTCCCTAACCCTAACCCTAACCTGAAACCTAACCATGACACTCACCCGAAACTTTACCCTCACCCGTGTCCTAATTTTAACCAGTACATCAACACTAACCCATGCCCTCTAACGTACGCCAACCCTAAGCCATTGCCATACCCTAACCTGTACCCTAATCAATCCCCATTCCCTAACCCTAACCCTAACCCTAACCCTTAACGTGACCCTCTTCCGAGGCCTTACCCTCACCCGTGCCCTAATCGTAAGCAGTACACTAACACTAACTAGTGTCCTCACACGTACGCTAAACCTTAAGCGTTGTGGTACCCTAAACTGTGCCCTAATATCTCCCCATTCCCTAACCCTAACCCTAACCAGAATTGTATCCCTGACCCTCACCCGAAACCTTACCCTCACCCGTGCCCTAATCTTAACCAGGACACCAACACTAATTTGTGCCCTCACACGTACGCTAACCCTTAATCGTTGTCGTACCCTAAGCTGTACCCTAATCCCTCTGCATTCCTTAACCCTAACCCTAACGCGAATCCTAACCCTGACCCTCACCCGAAGCCTTACCCTCACCCGTGCCCTAATCTTAACCAGGACACCAACACTAACTCGTGCCCTCACACGTACGCTAAACCTTAAGCGTTGTCGTACCCTAAATTGTACCCTAATCCCTCCCCATTCCTTAACCCTAACCCTAACCCCATCCCTAAACCTGACCCACCTCCGATTCCCTACCCTAACCAATGCCCTAATCTTAACCAGTACACAAACACTAACTCATGCCCTCAAACGTACGCTAACCCTTAAGCATTGTCGTACCCTATCCTGTACCCTAACCCCTCCCCATTCCCTAAACCTAACCCTAAGCGAAACCTTGAACGTGACGCTTTTCCGAGGCCTTACCCTCATCGGTGCCGTTGTCTTAACCAGTACACCAACACTAACTCGTGCCCTCACACTTACGCTAACCCTTAAGCATTGTCGTACCCTAACCTGTACCCTAATCCCTCTCCATTCCCTAACCCTAACCCTAACCCGATTCCTAACCCTGACCCTCATCCGAAGCCTTACCCTCACCCGTGCCCTAATCTTAACCAGGACACCAAGACTAACTCGTGCCCTCAAACGTAGGCTAACACTAAACCGCAGAGGTACCCTAACCTGTACCCTAATCCCTCTCCATTCCCTAACCCTAACCCTAACCTGAAACCTAACCATGACACTCACCCGACACTTTACCCTCACCCGTGTCCTAATTTTAACCAGTACATCAACACTAACTCATGCCCTCTAACGAACGCCAACCCTAAGCCATTGCCGTACCCTAACCTGTACCCTAATCAATCCCCATTCCCTAACCCTAACCCTAACCCTAACCCTTAACGTGACCCTCTTCCGAGGCCTTACCCTCACCCGTGCCCTAATCGTAAGCAGTACACTAACACTAACTAGTGACCTCACACGTACGCTAAACATTAAGCGTTGTGGTACCCTAAACTGTGCCCTAATATCTCCCCATTCCCTAACCCTAACCCTAACCCGAATCCTAACCCTGACACTCACCTAAAGCCTTACCCTCACCCGTGCCCTAATCTAAACCAGGACACTAACACTAACCCTTGCCCTCACACGAACGCTAACCCTTAAGCACTGTCGTACCCTGAGCTGTAGCCTAATCCCTCTGCATTCCTTAACCCTAACCCTAACCCGAATCCTAACCCTGACCCTCACCCGAAGCCTTACCCTCACCCGTGCCCTAATCTTAACCAGGACACCAACACTAACTCGTGCCCTCACACGTACGCTAAACCTTAAGCGTTGTCGTACCCTAAATTGTACCCTAATCCCTCCCCATTCCTTAACCCTAACCCTAACCCCATCCCTAAACCTGACCCACTTCCGATGCCCTACCCTAACCAATGCCCTAATCTTAACCAGTACGAAAACACTAACTCATGCCCTCAAACGTACGCTAACCATTAAGCATTGTTGTACCCTATCCTGTACCCAAATCCCTCCCCATTCCCTAACCCTAACCCTAAGCGAAACCCTGAACGTGACCCTTTTCCGAGGCCTTACCCTCATCGGTGCCGTTGTCTTAACCAGTAAACCAACACTAACTCGTGCCCTCACCCTTACGCTAACCCTTAAGCATTGTCGTACCCTAACCTGTACCCTAATCCCTCTCCATTCCCTAACCCTAACCCTAACCCGAATCCTAACTCTGACCCTCACCCGAAGACTTACCCTCACCCGTGCCCTAATCTTAACCAGGACACCAAGACTAACTCGTGCCCTCAAACGTATGCTAACACTAAACCGCAGCGGTACCCTAACCTGTACCCTAATCCCTCTCCATTCCCTAACCCTAACCCTAACCTGAAACCTAACCATGACACTCACCCGAAACTTTACCCTCACCCGTGTCCTAATATTAACCAGTACATCAACACTAACCCATGCCCTCTAACGTACGCCAACCCTAAGCCATTGCCGTACCCTAACCTGTACCCTAATCAATCCCCATTCCCTAACACTAACCCTAACCCTAACCCTTAACGTGACCCTCTTCCGAGGCCTTACCCTCACCCGTGCCCTAATCGTAAGCAGTACACTAACACTAATTAGTGACCTCACACGTACACTAAACCTTAAGCGTTGTGGTACCCTAAACTGTGCCCTAATATCTCCCCATTCCTTAACCCTAACCCTAACCCGAATCCTAACCCTGACCCTCACCCGAAGCCTTACCCTCACCCGTGCCCTAATCTTAACCAGGACACCAAGACTAACTCGTGCCCTCAAACGTACGCTAACACTAAACCGCAGCGGTACCCTAACCTGTACCCTAATCCCTCTCCATTCCCTAACCCTAACCCTAACCTGAAACCTAACCATGACACTCACCAGAAACTTTACACTCACCCGTGTCCTAATTTTAACCAGTACATCAACACTAACCCATGCCCTCTAACGTACGCCAACCCTAAGCCATTGCCGTACCCTAACCTGTACCCTAATCAATCCCCATTCCCTAACCCTAACCCTAACCCTAACCCTTAACCTGACCCTCTTCCGAGGCCTTACCCTCACCCGTGCCCTAATCGTAAGCAGTACACTAACACTAACTTGTGACCTCACACGTACGCTAAACCTTAAGCGTTGTGGTACCCTAAACTGTGCCCTAATATCTCCCCATTCCCTAACCCTAACCCTAACCCGAATTCTATCCCTGACCCTCACCCGAAACCTTACCCTCACCCGTGCCCTAATCTTAACCAGGACACCAACACTAACTTGTGCCCTCACACGTACGCTAACCCTTAATCGTTGTCGTACCCTAAACTGTACCCTAATCCCTCCCCATTCCGTAACCCTAACCCTAACCCGAATCCTAACCCTGACCCTCACCTGAAGCCTTACCCTCACCCTTGCCCTAATCTTAACCAGGACACTAACACTAACCCTTGCCCTCACACGAACGCTAACTCTTAAGCACTGTCGTACCCTAAATTGTACCCTAATCCCTCCCCATTCCTTAACCCTAACCCTAACCCCATCCCTAACCCTGACCCACTTCCGATGCCCTACCCTAACCAATGCCCTAATCTTAACCAGTACACAAACACTAACTCATGCCCTCAAACGTACGCTAACCCTTAAGCATTGTCGTACCCTAACCTGTACCCTAATCCCTCTCCATTCCCTAACCCTAACCCTAACCCGAATCCTAACCCTGACCCTCACCCGAAGCCTTAACCTCCCCCGTGACCTAATCTTAACTAGGACACCAAGACAAACTCGTGCCCTCAAACGTACGCTAACACTAAACCGCAGCGGTACCCTAACCTGTACCCTAATCCCTCTCCATTCCCTAACCCTAACCCTAACCTGAAACCTAACCATGACACTCACCCGAAACTTTACCCTCACCCGTGTCCTAATTTTAACCAGTACATCAACACTAACCCATGCCCTCTAACGTACGTCAACCCTAAGCCATTGCCGTACCCTAACCTGTACCCTAATCAATCCCCATTCCCTAACCCTAACCCTAACCCTAACCCTTAATGTGACCCTCTTCCGAGGCCTTACCCTCACCCGTGCCCTAATCGTAAGCAGTACAATAACACTAACTACTGACCTCACACGTACGCTAAACCTTAAGCGTTGTGGTACCCTAAACTGTGCCCTAATATCTCCCCATTCCCTAACCCTAACCCTAACCCGAATTCTATCCCTGACCCTCACCCGAAACCTTACCCTAACCCGTACCCTAATCTTAACCAGGACACCAACACTAACTTGTGCGCTCACACGTACGCTAACCCTTAATCGTTGTCGTACCCTAAACTGTACCCTAATCCCTCCCCATTCCCTAACCCTAACCCTAACCCGAATCCTAACCCTGACCCTCACCTGAAGCCTTACCCTCACCCGTGCCCTAATCTTAACCAGGACACTAACACTAACCCTTGCCCTCACACGAACGCTAACCCTTAAGCACTGTCGTACCCTAAGCTGTACCCTAATCCCTCTGCATTCCTTAACCCTAACCCTAACCCGAATCCTAACCCTGACCCTCACCCGAAGCCTTACCCTCACCCGTGCCCTAATCTTAACCAGGACACAAACACTAACTCGTGCCCTCACACGTACGCTAAACCTTAAGCGTTTTCGTACCCTTAATTGTACCCTAATCACTCCCCATTCCTTAACCCTAACCCTAACCCCATCCCTAAACCTGACCCACTTCCGATGCCCTACCCTAACCAATGCCGTAATCTTAACCAGTTCACAAACACTAACTCATGGCCTCAAACGTACGCTAACCCATAAGCATTGTCGTACCCTATCCTGTACCCTAATCCCTCCCCATTCCCTAACCCTAACCCTAAGCGAAACCCTGAACGTGACCCTTTTCCGAGGCCTTACCCTCATCGGTGCCGTTGTCTTAACCAGTACACCAACACTAACTCGTGCCCTCACACTTACGCTAACCCTTAAGCATTGTCGTACCCTAACCTGTACCCTAATCTCTTTCCATTCCCTAACCCTAACCCTAACCCGAATCCTAACCCTGACCCTCACCCGAAGCCTTTCCCTCACCCGTGCCGAAATCTTAACCAGGACACCAAGACTAACTCGTGCCCTCAAACGTACGCTAACACTAAACCGCAGCGGTACCCTAACCTCTACCCTAATCCCTCTCCATTCCCTAACCCTAACCCTAACCTGAAGCCTAAACATGACACTCACCCGGAACTTTACCCTCACCCGTGTCCTAATTTTAACCAGTACATCAACACTAACCCATGCCCTCTAACTTACGCCAACCCTAAGCCATTGCCGTACACTAACCTGTACCCTAAACAATCCCCATTCCCTAAACCTAACCCTAACCCTAACCGTTAACGTGACCCTCTTCCGAGGCCTTACCCTCACCCGTGCCCTAATCGTAAGCAGTACACTAACACTAACTAGTGACCTCACACGTACGCTAAACCTTAAGCGTTGTGGTACCCTAAACTGTGCTCTAATATCGCCCCATTCCCTAACCCTAACACTAACCCGAATTCTATCCCTGACCCTCACCCGAAACCTTACCCTCACCCGTGCCCTAATCTTAACCAGGACACCAACACTAACTTGTGCCCTCACACGTACGCTAACCCTTAATCGTTGTCGTACCCTAAACTGTACCCTAATCCCTCCCCATTCCCTAACCCTAACCCTAACCCGAATCCTAACCCTGACCCTCACCTGAAGCCTTACCCTCACCCGTGCCCTAATCTTAACCAGGACACTAACACTAAACTTTGCCCTCACACGAACGCTAACCCTTAAGCACTGTCGTTCCCTAAGCTGTACCCTAATCCCTCTGCATTCCTTAACCCTAACCCTAACCCGAATCCTAACCCTGACCCTCACCCGAAGCCTTACCCTCACCCGTTCCCTAATCTTAACCAGGACACCAACACTAACTCGTGCCCTCACACGTACGCTAAACCTTAATCGTTGTCGTACCCTAACCTGTACCCTAATCAATCCCCATTCCCTAACCCTAACCCTAACCCTAACCCTTAACGTGACCCTCTTCCGAGGCCTTACCCTCACCCGTGCCCTAATCGTAAGCAGTACACTAACACTAACTAGTGACCTCACACGTACGCTAAACCTTAAGCGTTGTGGTACCCTAAACTGTGCCCTAATATCTCCCCATTCCTTAACCCTAACCCTAACCCGAATCCTAACCCTGACCCTCACCCGAAGCCTTACCCTCACCCGTGCCCTAATCTTAACCAGGACACCAACACTAACTCGTGCCCTCACACGTACGCTAAACCTTAAGCGTTGTCGTACCCTAAATTGTACCCTAATCCCTCCACATTCCTTAACCCTAACCCTAACCCCATCCCTAAACCTGACCCACCTCCGATGCCCTACCCTAACCAATGCCCTATTCTTAACCAGTACACAAACACTAACTCATGCCCTCAAACGTACGCTAACCCTTAAGCATTGTCGTACCCTATCCTGTACCCTAATCCCTCCCCATTCCCTAACCCTAACCCTAAGCGAAACCCTGAACGTGACCCTTTTCCGAGGCTTTACCCTCATCGGTGCCGTTGTCTTAACCAGTACACCAACACTAACTTGTGCCCTCACACTTACGCTAACCCTTAAGCATTGTCGTACCCTAACCTGTACCTTAATCCCTCTCCATTCCCTAACCCTAACCCTAACCCGAATCCTAACCCTGACCCTCACCCGAAGCCTTACCCTCACCCGTGCCCTAATCTTAACCAGGACACCAAGACTAACTCGTGCCCTCAAACGTACGCTAACACTAAACCGCTGAGGTACCTTAACCTGTACCCTAATCCCTCTCCATTCCCTAATCCTAACCCTAACCTGAAACCTAACCATGACACTCACCCGAAACTTTACCCTCACCCGTGTCCTAATTTTAACCAGTACATCAACACTAACCCATGCCCTCTAATGTACCGCAACCCTAAGCCATTGCCGTACCCTAACCTGTACTCTAATCAATCCCCATTCCCTAACCCTAACCCTAACCCTAACACTTAACGTGACCCTCTTCCGAGGCCTTACCCTCACCCGAGCCCTAATCGTAAGCAGTACACTAACACTAACTAGTGACCTCACACGTACGCTAAACCTTAAGCGTTGTCGTACCCTAAACTGTGCCCTAATATCTCCCCATTCCCTAACCCTAACCCTAACCCGAATCCTAACCCTGACCCTCACACGAAGCCTTACCCTCACCCGTGCCCTAATCTTAACCAGGACAATAACACTAACCCTTGCCCTCACACGAACGCTAACCCTTAAGCACTGTCGTACCCTAAGCTGTACCCTAATCCCTCTGCATTCCTTAACCCTAACCCTAACCCGAATCCTATCCCTGAACCTCACCCGAAGCCTTACCCTCACCCGTGCCCTAATCTTAACGAGGACACCAACACTAACTCGTGCCCTCACACGTACGCTAAACCTTAAGCGTTGTCGTACACTAAATTGTACCCTAATCCCTCCCCATTCCTTAACCCTAACCCTAACCCCATCCCTAAACCTGACCCACTTCCGATGCCCTACCCTAACCAATGCCCTAATCTTAACCAGTACACAAACACTAACTCGTGCCCTCACACGTACGCTAAACCTTAAGCGTTGTCGTACCCTAAATTGTACCCTAATCCCTCCCCATTCCTTAACCCTAACCCTAACCCCATCCCTAAACCTGACCCACTTCCGATGCCCTACCCTAACTAATGCCCTAATCTTAACCAGTACACAAACACTAACTCATGCCCTCAAACATACGCTAACCCTTAAGCATTGTCGTACCCTATCCTGTACCCTAATCCCTCCCCATTCCCTAACCCTAACCCTAAGCGAAACCCTGAACGTGACCCTTTTCCGAGGCCTTACCCTCATCGGTGCCGTTGTCTTAACCAGTACACCAACACTAACTCGTGCCCTCACACTTACGCTAACCCTTAAGCATTGTCGTACCCTAACCTGTACCCTAATTTCTCTCCATTCCCTAACCCTAACCCTAACCCGAATCCTAACCCTGACCCTCACCCGAAGCCTTACCCTCACCCGTGCCCTAATCTTAACCAGGACACCAAGACTAACTCGTGCCCTCAAACGTACGCTAACACTAAACCGCAGCGGTACCCTAACCTGTACCCTAATCCCTCTCCATTCCCTAACCCTAAACCTAACCTGAAACCTAACCATGACACTCACCCGAAACTTTACCCTCACCCGTGTCCTAATTTTAACCAGTACATCAACACTAACCCATGCCCTCTAACGTACGCCAACCCTAAGCCATTGTCGTACCCTAACCTGTACCCTAATCAATCCCCATTCCCTAACCCTAACCCTAACCCTAACCCTTAACGTGACCCTCTACCGAGGCCTTACCCTCACCCGTGCCCTAATCGTAAGCAGTACACTAACACTAACTAGTGACCTCACACGTACACTAAACCTTAAGCGTTGTGGTACCCTAAACTGTGCCCTAATATCGCCCCATTCCCTAACCCTAACCCTAACCCGAATCCTAACCCTGACCCTCACCCGAAGCCTTACCCTCACCCGTGCCCTAATCTTAACCAGGACACCAACACTAACTCGTGCCCTCACACGTACGCTAAACCTTAAGCGTTGTCGTACCCTAAATTGTACCCTAATCCCTCCCCATTCCTTAACCCTAACCCTAACCCCATCCCTAAACCTGACCCACTTCCGATGCCCTACCCTAACCAATGCCCTAATCTTAACCAGTACACAAACACTAACTCATGCCCTCAAACGTACGCTAACCCTTAAACATTGTCGTACCCTATCCTGTACCCTAATCCCTCCCCATTCCCTAACCCTAACCCTAAGCGAAACCCTGAACCTCACCCTTTTCCGAGGCCTTACCCTCATCGGTGCCGTTGTCTTAACCAGTACACCAACACTAACTCGTGCCCTCACACTTACGCTAACCCTTAAGCATTGTCGTACCCTAACCTGTACCCTAATCCCTCTCCATTCCCTAACCCTAACCCTAACCCGAATCCTAACCCGGACCCTCACCCGAAGCCTTACCCTCACCCGTGCCCTAATCTTAACCAGGACACCAAGACTAAATAGTGCCCTCAAACATACGCTAACACTAAACCGCAGCGGTACCCTAACCTGTACCCTAATCCCTCTCCATTCCCTAACCCTAACCCTAACCTGAAACCTAACCATGACACTCACCCGAAACTTTACCCTCACCCGTGTCCTAATTTTAACCAGTACATCAACACTAACCCATGCCCTCTAATGTACCGCAAACCTAAGCCATTGCCGTACCCTAAACTGTACTCTAATCAATCCCCATTCCCTAACCCTAACCCTAACCCTTAACGTGACACTCTTCCGAGGCCTTACCCTCACCCGAGCCCTAATCGTAAGCAGTACACTAACACTAACTAGTGACCTCACACGTACGATAAACCTTAAGCGTTGTCGTACCCTAAACTGTGCCCTAATATCTCCCCATTCCCTAACCCTAACCCTAACCCGAATCCTAACCCTGACCCTCACACGAAGCCTTACCCTCACCCGTGCCCTAATCTTAACCAGGACAGTAACACTAACCCTTGCCCTCACACGAACGCTAACCCTTAAGCACTGTCGTACCCTAAGCTGTACCCTAATCCCTCTGCATTCCTTAACCCTAACCCTAACCCGAATCCTAACCCTGACCCTCACCCGAAGCCTTACCCTCAACCGTGCCCTAATCTTAACCAGGACACCAACACTAACTCGTGCCCTCACACGTACGCTAAACCTTAAGCGTTGTCATACCCTAAATTGTACCCTAATCCCTCCCCATTCCTTAAGCCTAACCCTAACCCCATCCCTAAACCTGACCCACTTCCGATGCCCTACCCTAACCAATGCCCTAATCTTAACCAGTACACCAACACTAACTCGTGCCCTCACACGTACGCTAAACCTTAAGCGTTGTCGTACCCTAAATTGTACCCTAATCCCTCCCCATTCCTTAACCCTAACCCTAAGCGAAACCCTGAAGGTGACCCTCTTCCGAGGCCTTACCCTCACCCGTGCCCTAATCGTAAGCAGTACACTAACACTAACTAGTGACCTCACACGTACGCTAAACCTTAAGCGTTGTGGTACCCTAAACTGTGCCCTAATATCTCCCCATTCCCTAACCCTAACCCTATCCCGAATCCTAACCCTGACCCTCACCTTAAGCCTTACCCTCACCCGTGCCCTAATCTTATCCAGGACACTAACACTAACATTTGCCCTCACACGAAGGCTAACCCTTAAGCACTGTCGTACCCTAAGCTGTACCCTAATCCCTCTGCATTCCTTAACCTTAACACTAACCCGAATCCTAAACCTGACCCTCACCCGAAGCCTTACCCTCACCCGTGCCCTAATCTTAACCAGGACACCAACACTAACTCGTGCCCTCACACGTACGCTAAACCTTAAGCGTTGTCGTACCCTAAATTGTACCCTAATCCCTCCCCATTCCTTAACCCTAACCCTAACCCCATCCCTAAACCTGACCCACTTCGGATGCCCTACCCTAACCAATGCCCTAATCTTAACCAGAACACAAAAACTAACTCATGCCCTCAAACGTACACTAACCCTTAAACATTGTCGTACCCTATCCTGTACCCTAATCCGTCCCCATTCCCTAACCCTAACCCTAAGCGAAACCCTGAACGTGACCCTTTTCCGAGGCCTTACCCTCATCGGTGCCGTTGTCTTAACCAGTACACCAACACTAACTCGTGCCCTCACACTTACGCTAACCCTTAAGCTTTGTCGTACCCTAACCTGTACCCTAATCCCTCTCCATTCCCTAACCCTAACCCTAAACCGAATCCTAACCCTGACCCTCACCCGAAGCCTTACCCTCACCCGTGCCCTAATCTTAACCAGGACACCAAGACTAACTCGTGCCCTCAAACGTACGCTAACACTAAACCGCACCGGTACCCTAACCTGTACCCTAATCCCTCTCCATTCCCTAACCCTAACCCTAACCTGAAACCTAACCATGACACTCACCCGAAACTTTACCCTCACCCGTGTCCTAATTTTAACCAGTACATCAACACTAACCCATGCCCTCTAAAGTACGCCAACCCTAAGCCATTGCCGTACCCTAACCTGTACCCTAATCAATCCCCATTCCCTAACCCTAACCCTAACCCTAACCCTTAACGTGACCATCTTTCAAGGCCTTACCCTCACCCGTGCCCTAATCGTACGCAGTACACTAACACTAACTAGTGACCTCACACGTATGCTAAACCTTAAGCGTTGTGGTACCCTAAACTGTGCCCTAATATCTCCGCATTCCTTAACCCTAACCCTAACCCGAATTCTATCCCTGACCCTCACCCGAAACCTTACCCTCACCCGTGCCCTAATCTTAACCAGGACACCAACACTAACTTGTGCCCTCACACGTACGCTAACCCTTAATCGTTGTCGTACCCTAAAGTGTACCCTACTCCCTCCCCATTCCCTAACCCTAACCCTAACCCGAATCCTAACCCTGACCCTCACCTTAAGCCTTACCCTCACCCGTGCCCTAATCTTAACCAGGACACTAACACTAACCCTTGCCCTTACACGAACGCTAACCCTTAAGCACTGTCGTACCCTAAGCTGTACCCTAATCCCTCTGCATTCCTTAACCCTAACCCTAACCCGAACCCTAACCCTGACCCTCACCGGAAGCCTTACCCTCACCCGTGCCCTAATCTTAACCAGGACACCAAGACTAACTAGTGCCCTCAAACGTACGCTAACACTAAACCGCAGCGGTATCCTAACCTGTACCCTAATCCCTCTCCATTCCCTAACCCTAACCCTAACCTGAAACCTAACCATGACACTCACCCGAAACTTTACCCTCACCCGTTTCCTAATTTTAACCAGTACATCAACACTAAACCGTGCCCTCTAACGTACGCTAACCCTCAGCCATTACCGTACCCTAACCTGTACCCTAATCAATCCCCATCCCCTAACCCTAACCCTAACCCTAACCCTTAACGTGACCCTCTTCCGAGGCCTTACCATCACCCATGCCCTAATCGTAAGCAGTGCACTAACACTAACTAGTGACCTCACACGTACGCTAAACCTTAAGCGTTGTCGTACACTAAACTGTGCCCTAATATCTCCCCATTCCCTAACCCTAACCCTAACCCGAATCCTAACCCTGACCCTCACCCGAAGCCTTACCCTCACCCGTGCCCTAATCTTAACCAGGACACTAACACTAAACCTTGCCCTCACACGAACGCTAACCCTTAAGCACTGTCGTACCCTAAGCTGTACCCTAATCCCTCTGCATTCCTTAACCCTAACCCTAACCCGAATCCTAACCCTGACCCTCACCCGAAGCCTTACCCTCACCCGTGCCCTAATCTTAACCAGGACACTAACACTAACTCGTGCCCTCACACCTACGCTACACCTTAAGCGTTGTCGTACCCTAAATTGTACCCTAATCCCTCCCCATTCCTTAACCCTAACCCTAACCCCATCCCTAAACCTGACCCACTTCCGATGTCCTACCCTAACCAATGCCCTAATCTTAACCAGTACACAAACACTAACTCATGCCCTCAAACGTACACCAACCCTTAAGCATTGTCGTACCCTATCCTGTACCCTAATCCCTCCCCATTCCCTAACCCTAACCCTAAGTGAAACCCTGAACGTGACCCTTTTCCGAGGCCTTAACCTCATCGGTGCCCTTGTCTTAAACAGTACACCAACACTAACTCGTGCCCACACACTTACGCTAACCCTTAAGCATTGTCGTACCCTAACCTGTACCCTACTCCCTCTCCATTCCCTAACCCTAACCCTAACCCGAATCCTAACCCTGACCTTCACCCGAAGCCTTACACTCACCCATGCCCTAATCTTAACCAGGACACCAAGACTAACTGGTGCCTTCAAACGTACGCTAACACTAAACCACAGCGGTACCCTAACCTGTACCCTAATCCCTCCCCATTCCCTAACCCTAAACCTAACCTGAAACCTAACCATGACACTCACCCGAAAGTTTACCCTCACCCGTGTCCTAACTTTAAGCAGTACATCAACACTAACCCATACCCTCTAACGTACGCCAACCCTAAGCCATTGCCTTACCCTAACCTGTACCCTAATCAATCCCCATTCCCTAATCCTAACCCTAACCATAACCCTTAACGTGACCCTCTTCCGAGGCCTTAACCTCACCCGTGCCCTAATCGTAAGCAGTAGACTAACACTAACTAGTGACCTCACACGTACGCTAAACCTTAAGCGTTGTGGTACCCTAAACTGTGCCCTAATATCTCCCCATTCCCTAACCCTAACCCTAACCCGAATCCTAACCCTGACCCTCACCCGAAGCCTTACCCTCACCCGTGCCCTAATCTTAACCAGGACACTAACACTAACACTTTCCCTCACACGAACGCTGAACCTTAAGCACTGTCGTACCCTAAGCTGTACCCTAATCCCTCTGCATTCCTTAACCCTAACCCTAACCCGAATCCTAACCCTGACCCTCACCCGAAGCCTTACCCTCACCCCTGCCCTAATCTTAACCAGGACACCAACACTAACTCGTGCCCTCACACGTATGCTAAACCTTAAGCGTTGTCGTACCCTAAATTGTACCCTAATCCCTCCCCATTCCTTAACCCTAACCCTAACCCCATCCCCAAACCTGACTCACTTCCGATGCCCTACCCTAACCAATGCCCTAATCTTAACCAGTACACAAACACTAACTCATGCCCTCAAACGTACGCTAACCCTTAAGCATTGTCGTACCCTATCCTGTACCCTAATCCCTCCCCATTCCCTAACCCTAACCCTAAGCGAAACCCTGAACGCGACCCTTTTCCGAGGCCTTACCCTCATCGGTGCCGTTGTCTTAAACAGTACACCAACACTAACTCGAGCCCTCACACTTACGCTAACCCTTAAGCATTGTCGTACCCTAACCTGTACCCTAATCCCTCTCCATTCCCTAACCCTAACCCTAACCCGAATCCTAACCCTGACCCTCACCTGAAGCCTTACCCTCACCCGTGCCCTAATCTTAACCAGGACACCAAGACTAACTCGTGCCCTCAAACGTACGCTAACACGAAACCGCAGCGGTACACTAACCTGTACCCTAATCCCTCTCCATTCCCTAACCCTAACCCTAACCTGAAACCTAACCATGACACTCACCCGAAACTTTACCCTCACCCGTGTCCTAATTTTAACCAGTACATCAACACTAACCCATGCCCTCTAACGTACGCCAACCCTAAGCCATTGCCGTACCCTAACCTGTACCCTAATCAATCCCCATTCCCTAACCGTAACCCTAACCCTAACCCTTAACGTGACCCTCTTCCGAGGCCTTACCCTCACCCGTGCCCTAATCGTAAGCAGTACACTAACACTAACTAGTGACCTCACACGTACGCTAAACCTTAAGCGTTGTGGTAACCTAAACTGTGCCCTAATATCTCCCCATTCCCTAACCCTAACCCTAACCCGAATTCTATCCCTGACCCTCACCCGAAACCTTACCCTCAACCGTGCCCTAATCTTAACCAGGACACCAACACTAACTTGTGCCCTCACACGTACGCTAACCCTTAATAGTTTTCGTACCCTAAACTGTACCCTAGTCCCTCCCCATTCCCTAACCCTAACCCTAACCGGAATCCTAACCCTGACCCTCACCCAAAGCCTTACCCTCACCCGTGCCCTAATCTTAACGAGGACACTAACACTAACCCTTGCCCTCACACGAACGCTAACCCTTAAGCACTGTCGTACCCTAAGCTGTACCCTAATCCCTCTGCATTCCTTAACCATAACCCTAACCCGAATCCTAACCCTGACCCTCACCCGAAGCCTTACCCTCACCAGTGCCCTAATCTTAACCAGGACACCAACACTAACTCGTGCCCTCACACGTACGCTAAACCTTAAGCGTTGTCGTACCCTAAATTGTACCCTAATCCCTCCCCATTCCTTAACCCTAACCCTAACCCCATCCCTAAACCTGACCCACTTCCGATGCCCTACCCTAACCAATGCCCTAATCTTAACCAGTACACAAACACTAACTCATGCCCTCAAACGTACGCTAACCCTTAAACATTGTCGTACCCTAAGCTGTACCCTAATCCCTCTGCATTCCTTAACCCTAACCCTAACCCGAATCCTAACCCTGACCCTCACCCGAAGCCTTACCCTCACCCGTGCCCTAATCTTAACCATGACACCAACACTAACTCGTGCCCTCACACGTACGCTAAACCTTAAGCGTTGTCGTACCCTAAATTGTACCCTAATCCCTCCCCATTCCTTAACCCTAACCCTAACCCCATCCCTAAACCTGACCCACTTCCGATGCCCTACACTAACCAATGCCCTAATCTTAACCAGTACACAAACACTAACTCGTGCCCTCACACGTACGCTAAACCTTAAGCGTGGTTGTACCCTAAATTGTACCCTAATCCCTCCCCATTCCTTAACCCTAACCCTAAGCAAAACCCTGAACGTGACCCTCTTCCGAGGCCTTACCCTCACCCGTGCCCTAATCTTAACCAGGACACCAACACTAACTCGTGCCCTCACACGTACGCTAAACCTTATGCGTTGTCGTACCCTAAATTGTACCCTAATCCCTCCCCATTCCTTAACCCTAAGCCTAACCCCATCCCTAAACCTGACCCACTTCGGATGCCCTACCCTAACCAATGCCCTAATCTTAACCAGTACACAAACACTAACTCATGCCCTCAAACGTTCGCTAACCCTTAAGCATTGTCGTACCCTATCCTGTACCCTAATCCCTCCCCATTCCCTAACCCTAACCCTAAGTGAAACCCTGAACGTGACCCTTTTCCGAGGCCTTACCCTCATCGGTTCCGTTGTCTTAACCAGTACACCAACACTAACTCTTTCCCTCACACTTACGCTAACCCTTAAACATTGTCGTACCCTAACCTGTACCCTAATCCCTCTCCATTCCCGAACCCTAACCCTAACCCGAATCCTAACCCTGACCCTCACCCGAAGCCTTACCCTCACCTGTGCCCTATTCTTAACCAGGACACCAAGACTAACTCGTGCCCTCAAACGTACGCTAACACTAAACCGCAGCGGTACCCTAACCTGTACCCTAATCCCTCCCCATTCCCTAACCCTAAACCTAACCTGAAACCTAACCATGACACTCACCCGAAAGTTTACCCTCACCCGTGTCCTAATTTTAAGCAGTACATCAACACTAACCCATGCCCTCTAACGTACGCCAACCCTAAGCCATTGCCTTACCCTAACCTGTACCCTAATCAATCCCCATTCCCTAATCCTAACCCTAACCCTAACCCTTAACGTGACCCTCTTCCGAGGCCTTACCCTCACCCGTGCCCTAATCGTAAGCAGTAGACTAACACTAACTAGTGACCTCACACATACGCTAAACCTTAAGCGTTGTGGTACCCTAAACTGTGCCCTAATATCTCCCCATTCCCTAACCCTAACCCTAACCCGAATCCTAACCCTGACCCTCACCCGAAGCCTTACCCTCACCCGTGCCCTAATCTTAACCAGGACAGTAACACTAACACTTGCCCTCACACGAACGCTAAACCTTAAGCACTGTCGTACCCTAAGCTGTACCCTAATCCCTCTGCATTCCTTAACCCTAACCCTAACCTGAATCCTAACCCTGACCCTCACCCGAAGCCTTACCCTCACCCCTGCCCTAATCTTAACCAGGACACCAACACTAACTCGTGCCCTCACACGTACGCTAAACCTTAAGCGTTGTCGTACCCTAAATTGTACCCTAATCCCTCCCCATTCCTTAACCCTAACCCTAACCCCATCCCTAAACCTGACCCACTTCCGATGCCCTACCCTAACCAATGCCCTAATCTTAACCAGTACACAAACACTAACTCATGCCCTCAAACGTACGCTAACCCTTAAGCATTGTCGTACCCTATCCTGTACCCTAATCCCTCCCCATTCCCTAACCCTAACCCTAAGCGAAACCCTGAACGCGACCCTTTTCCGAGGCCTTACCTTCATCGGTGCCGTTGTCTTAAACAGTACACCAACACTAACTCGTGCCCTCACACTTACGCTAACCCTTAAGCATTGTCGTACCCTAACCTGTACCCTAATCCCTCTCCATTCCCTAACCCTAACCCTAACCCGAATCCTAACCCTGACCCTCACCTGAAGCCTTACCCTCACCCGTGCCCTAATCTTAACCAGGACACCAAGACTAACTCGTGCCCTCAAACGTACGCTAACACTAAACCGCAGCGGTACACTAACCTGTACCCTAATCCCTCTCCATTCCCTAACCCTAACCCTAACCTGAAACCTAACCATGACACTCACCCAAAACTTTACCCTCACCCGTTTCTTAATTTTAACCAGTACATCAACACTAACCCATGCCCTCTAACGTACGCCAACCCTAAGCCATTGCCGTACCCTAACCTGTACCCTAATCAATCCCCATTCCCTAACCGTAACCCTAACCCTAACCCTTAACGTGACCCTCTTCCGAGGCCTTACCCTCACCCGTGCCCTAATCGTAAGCAGTACACTAACACTAACTAGTGACCTCACACGTACGCTAAACCTTAAGCGTTGTGGTAACCTAAACTGTGCCCTAATATCTCCCCATTCCCTAACCCTAACCCTAACCCGAATTCTATCCCTGACCCTCACCCGAAACCTTACCCTCACCCGTGCCCTAATCTTAACCAGGACACCAACACTAACTTGTGCCCTCACACGTACGCTAACCCTTAATAGTTTTCGTACCCTAAACTGTACCCTAGTCCCTCCCCATTCCCTAACCCTAACCCTAACCGGAATCCTAACCCTGACCCTCACCCGAAGCCTTACCCTCACCCGTGCCCTAATCTTAACCAGGACACTAACACTAACCCTTACCCTCACACGAACGCTAAACCTTAAGCACTGTCGTACCCTAAGCTGTACCCTAATCCCTCTGCATTCCTTAACCATAACCCTAACCCGAATCCTAACCCTGACCCTCACCCGAAGCCTTACCCTCACCCGTGCCCTAATCTAAACCAAGACACCAACACTAACTCGTGCCCTCACACGTACGCTAAACCTCAAGTGTTGTCGTACCCTAAATTGTACCCTAATCCCTCCCCATTCCTTAACCCTAACCCTAACCCCATCCCTAAACCTGACCCACTTCCGATGTCCTACCCTAACCAATGCCCTTATCTTAACCAGTACACAAACACTAACTCATGCCCTCAAACGTACACCAACCCTTAAGCATTGTCGTACCCTATCCTGTACCCTAATCCCTCCCCATTCCCTAACCCTAACCCTAAGCGAAACCCTGAAGGTGACCCTTTTCCGAGGCCTTACCCTCATCGGTGCCGTTGTCTTAAACAGTACACCAACACTAACTCGTGCCCACACACTTACGCTAACCCTTAAGCATTGTCGTACCCTAACCTGTACCCTACTCCCTCTCCATTCCCTAACCCTAACCCTAACCCGAATCCTAACCCTGACCCTCACCCGAAGCCTTACCCTCACCCGTGCCCTAATCTTAACCAGGACACCAAGACTAACTGGTGCCCTCAAACGTACGCTAACACTAAACCGCACTGGTACCTTAACCTGTACCCAAATCCCTCTCCATTCCCTAACCCTAACCCTAACCTGAAACCTAACCATGACACTCACCCGAAAGTTTACCCTCACCCGTGTCCTAATTTTAAGCAGTACATCAACACTAACCCATGCCCTCTAACGTACGCCAACCCTAAGCCATTGCCTTACCCTAACCTGTACCCTAATCAATCCCCATTCCCTAATCCTAACCCTAACCCTAACCCTTAACGTGACCCTCTTCCGAGGCCTTACCCTCACCCGTGCCCTAATCGTAAGCAGTAGACTAACACTAACTAGTGACCTCACACGTACGCTAAACCTTAAGCGTTGTGGTACCCTAAACTGTGCCCTAATATCTCCCCATTCCCTAACCCTAACCCTAACCCGAATCCTAACCCTGACCCTCATCCGAAGCCTTACCCTCACCCGTGCCCTAATCTTAACCAGGACACTAACACTAACACTTGCCCTCACACGAACGCTAAACCTTAAGCACTGTCGTACCCTAAGCTGTACCCTAATCCCTCTGCATTCCTTAACCCTAACCCTAACCCGAATCCTAACCCTGAACCTCACCCGAAGCCTTACCCTCACCCCTGCCCTAATCTTAACCAGGACACCAACACTAAGTCGTGCCCTCACACGTACGCTAAACCTTAAGCGTTGTCGTACCCTAAATTGTACCCTAATCCCTCCCCATTCCTTAACCCTAACCCTAACCCCATCCCTAAACCTGACCCACTTCCGATGCCCTACCCTAACCAATGCCCTAATCTTAACCAGTACACAAACACTAACTCATGCCCTCAAACGTACGCTAACCCTTAAGCATTGTCGTACCCTATCCTGTACCCTAATCCCTCCCCATTCCCTAACCCTAACCCTAAGCGAAACCCTGAACGCGACCCTTTTCCAAGGCCTTACCCTCATCGGTGCCGTTGTCTTAAACAGTACACCAACACTAACTCGTGCCCTCACACTTACGCTAACCCTTAAGCATTGTCGTACCCTAACCTGTACCCTAATCCCTCTCCATTCCCTAACCCTAACCCTAACCCGAATCCTAACCCTGACCCTCACCTGAAGCCTTACCCTCACCCGTGCCCTAATCTTAACCAGGACACCAAGACTAACTCGTGCCCTCAAACGTACGCTAACACTAAACCGCAGCGGTACACTAACCTGTACCCTAATCCCTCTCCATTCCCTAACCCTAACCCTAACCTGAAACCTAACCATGACACTCACCCGAAACTTTACCCTCACCCGTGTCCTAATTTTAACCAGTACATCAACACTAACCCATGCCCTCTAACGTACGCCAACCCTAAGCCATTGCCGTACCCTAACCTGTACCCTAATCAATCCCCATTCCCTAACCCTAACCCTAACCCTAACCCTTAACGTGACCCTCTTCCGAGGCCTTACCCTCACCCGTGCCCTAATCGTAAGCAGTACACTAACACTAACTAGTGACCTCACACGTACGCTAAACCTTAAGCGTTGTGGTAACCTAAACTGTGCCCTAATATCTCCCCATTCCCTAACCCTAACCCTAACCCGAATTCTATCCCTGACCCTCACCCGAAACCTTACCCTCACCCGTGCCCTAATCTTAACCAGGACACCAACACTAACTTGTGCCCTCACACGTACGCTAACCCTTAATAGTTGTCGTACCCTAAACTGTACCCTAGTCCCTCCCCATTCCCTAACCCTAACCCTAACCGTAATCCTAACCCTGACCCTCACCCGAAGCCTTACCCTCACCCGTGCCCTAATCTTAACCAGGACACTAACACTAACCCTTGCCCTCACACGAACGCTAACCCTTAAGCACTGTCGTACCCTAAGCTGTACCCTAATCCCTCTGCATTCCTTAACCCTAACCCTAACCCAAATCCTAACCCTGACCCTCACCCGAAGCCTTACCCTCACCCGTGCCCTAATCTTAACCAGGACACCAAGACTAACTCGTGCCCTCAAACGTACGCTAACACTAAACCGTAGCGGTACCCTAACCTGTACCCTAATCCCTCCCCATTCCCTAACCCTAAACCTAACCTGAAACCTAAACATGACACTCACCCGAAACTTTACCCTCACCCGTGTCCTAATTTTAAGCAGTACATCAACACTAACCCATGCCCTCTAATGTACGCCAACCCTAAGCCATTGCCGTACCCTAACCTGTACCCTAATCAATCCCCATTCCCTAATCCTAACCCTAACCCTAACCCTTAACGTGACCCTCTTCCGAGGCCTTACCCTCACCCGTGCCCTAATCGTAAGCAGTAGACTAACACTAACTAGTGCCCTCACACGTACGCTAAACCTTAAGCGTTGTGGTACCCTAAACTGTGCCCTAATATCTCCCCATTCCCTAACCCTAACCCTAACCCGAATCCTAACCCTGACCCTCACCCGAAGCCTTACCCTCACCCGTGCCCTAATCTTAACCAGGACACTAACACTAACCCTTGCCCTCACACGAACGCTAAACCTTAAGCACTGTCGTACCCTAAGCTGTACCCTAATCCCTCTGCATTCCTTAACACTAACCCTAACCCGAATCCTAACCCTGACCCTCACCCGAAGCCTTACCCTCACCCGTGCCCTATTCTTAACCAGGACAACAACACTAACTCGTGCCCTCACACGTACGCTAAACCTTAAGCGTTGTCGTACCCTAAATTGTACCCTAATCCCTCCCCATTCCTTAACCCTAACCCTAACCCCATCCCTAAACCTGACCCACTTCCGATGCCCTACCCTAACCAATGCCCTAATCTTAACCAGTACACAAACACTAACTCATGCCCTCAAACGTACGCTAACCCTTAAGCATTGTCGTACCCTATCCTGTACCCTAATCCTTCCCCATTCCCTAACCCTAACCCTAAGCGAAACCCTGAACGCGACCCTTTTCCGAGGCCTTACCCTCATCGGTGCCGTTGTCTTAAACAGTACACCAACACTAACTCGTGCCCTCACACTTACGCTAACCCTTAAGCATTGTCGTACCCTAACCTGTACCCTAATCCCTCTCCATTCCCTAACCCTAACCCTAACCCGAATCCTAACCCTGACCCTCACCCGAAGCCTCATCCTCACCCGTGCCCTAATCTTAACCAGGACACCAAGACTAACTCGTGCCCTTAAACATACGCTAACACTAAACCTCAGCGGTACCCTAACCTGTACCCTAATCCCTATCCATTCCCTAACCCTAACCCTAACCTGAAACCTAACCATGACACTCACCCGAAACTTTACCCTAACCCGTGTCCTAATTTTAACCAGTACATCAACACTAACCCATGCCCTCTAACGTACGCCAACCCTAAGCCATTGCCGTACCCTAACCTGTACCCTAATCAATCCCCATTCCCTAACCCTAACCCTAACCCTAACCCTTAACGTGACCCTCTTCCGAGGCCTTACCCTCACCCGTGCCCTAATCGTAAGCAGTACACTAACACTAACTAGTGACCTCACACGTACGCTAAACCTTAAGCGTTGTGGTAACCTAAACTGTGCCCTAATATCTCCCCATTCCCTAACCCTAACCCTAACCCGAATTCTATCCCTGACCCTCAACCGAAACCTTACCCTCACCCGTGCCCTAATCTTAACCAGGACACCAACACTAACTTGTGCCCTCACACGTACGCTAACCCTTAATAGTTGTCGTACCCTAAACTGTACCCTAGTCCCTCCCCATTCCCTAACCCTAACCCTAACCGGAATCCTAACCCTGACCCTCACCCGAAGCCTTACCCTCACCCGTGCCCTAATCTTAACCAGGACACTAACACTAACCCTTGCCCTCACACGAACGCTAACCCTTAAGCACTGTCGTACCCTAAGCTGTACCCTAATCCCTCTGCATTCCTTAACCCTAACCCTAACCCGAATCCTAACCCTGACCCTCACCCGAAGCCTTACCCTCACCCGTGCCCTAATCTTAACCAGGACACCAACACTAACTCGTGCCCTCACACGTACGCTAAACCTTAAGCGTTGTCGTACCCTAAATTGTACCCTAATCCCTCCCCATTCCTTAACCCTAACCCTAACCCCATCCCTAAACCTGACCCACTTCCGATGCCCTACCCTAACCAATGCCCTAATCTTAACCAGTACACAAACACTAACTCATGCCCTCAAACGTACGCTAACCCTTAAGCATTGTCGTACCCTATCCTGTACCCTAATCCCTCCCCATTCCCTAACCCTAACCCTAAGTGAAACCCTGAACGTGACCCTTTTCCGAGGCCTTACCCTCATCGGTGCCGTTGTCTTAACCAGTACACCAACACTAACACGTTCCCTCACATTTACGCTAACCCTTAAGCATTGCCGTACCCTAACCTGTACCCTAATCCCTCTCCATTCCCTAACCCTAACCCTAACCCGAATCCTAACCCTGACCCTCACCCGAAGCCTTACCCTCACCCGTGCCCTAATCTTAACCAGGACACCAAGACTAACTCGTGCCCTCAAACGTACGCTAACACTAAACCGTAGCGGTACCCTAACCTGTACCCTAATCCCTCCCCATTCCCTAACCCTAAACCTAACCTGAAACCTAAACATGACACTCACCCGAAACTTTACCCTCACCCGTGTCCTAATTTTAAGCAGTACATCAACACTAACCCATGCCCTCTAACGTACGACAACCCTAAGCCATTGCCGTACCCTAACCTGTACCCTAATCAATCCCCATTCCCTAATCCTAACCCTAACCCTAACCCTTAACGTGACCCTCTTCCGAGGCCTTACCCTCACCCGTGCCCTAATCGTAAGCAGTAGACTAACACTAACTAGTGACCTCACACGTACGCTAAACCTTAAGCGTTGTGGTACCCTAAACTGTGCCCTAATATCTCCCCATTCCCTAACCCTAACCCTAACCCGAATCCTAACCCTGACCCTCACCCGAAGCCTTACCCTCACCCGTGCCCTAATCTTAACCAGGACACTAACACTAACCCTTGCCCTCACACGAACGCTAAACCTTAAGCACTGTCGTACCCTAAGCTGTACCCTAATCCCTCTGCATTCCTTAACCCTAACCCTAACCCGAATCCTAACCCTGACCCTCACCCGAAGCCTTACCCTCACCCGTGCCCTATTCTTAACCAGGACACCAACACTAACTCGTGCCCTCACACGTACGCTAAACCTTAAGCGTTGTCGTACCCTAAATTGTACCCTAATCCCTCCCCATTCCTTAACCCTAACCCTAACCCCATCCCTAAACCTGACCCACTTCCGATGCCCTACCCTAACCAATGCCCTAATCTTAACCAGTACACAAACACTAACTCATGCCCTCAAACGTACGCTAACCCTTAAGCATTGTCGTACCCTATCCTGTACCCTAATCCTTCCCCATTCCCTAACCCTAACCCTAAGCGAAACCCTGAACGCGACCCTTTTCCGAGGCCTTACCCTCATCGGTGCCGTTGTCTTAAACAGTACACCAACACTAACTCGTGCCCTCACACTTACGCTAACCCTTAAGCATTGTCGTACCCTAACCTGTACCCTAATCCCTCTCCATTCCCTAACCCTAACCCTAACCCGAATCCTAACCCTGACCCTCACCCGAAGCCTCATCCTCACCCGTGCCCTAATCTTAACCAGGACACCAAGACTAACTCGTGCCCTCAAACATACGCTAACACTAAACCTCAGCGGTACCCTAACCTGTACCCTAATCCCTATCCATTCCCTAACCCTAACCCTAACCTGAAACCTAACCATGACACTCACCCGAAACTTTACCCTAACCCGTGTCCTAATTTTAACCAGTACATCAACACTAACTCATGCCCTCTAACGTACGCCAACCCTAAGCCATTGCCGTACCCTAACCTGTACCCTAATCAATCCCCATTCCCTAACCCTAACCCTAACCCTAACCCTTAACGTGACCCTCTTCCGAGGCCTTACCCTCACCCGTGCCCTAATCGTAAGCAGTACACTAACACTAACTAGTGACCTCACACGTACGCTAAACCTTAAGCGTTGTGGTAACCTAAACTGTGCCCTAATATCTTCCCATTCCCTAACCCTAACCCTAACCCGAATTCTATCCCTGACCCTCACCCGAAACCTTACCCTCACCCGTGCCCTAATCTTAACCAGGACACCAACACTAACTTGTGCCCTCACACGTACGCTAACCCTTAATAGTTGTCGTACCCTAAACTGTACCCTAGTCCCTCCCCATTCCCTAAGCCTAACCCTAACCCGAATCCTAACCCTGACCCTCACCCGAAGCCTTACCCTCACCCGTGCCCTAATCTTAACCAGGACACTAACACTAACCCTTGCCCTCACACGAACGCTAACCCTTAAGCACTGTCGTACCCTAAGCTGTACCCTAATCCCTCTGCATTCCTTAACCCTAACCGTAACCCGAATCCTAACCCTGACCCTCACCCGAAGCCTTACCCTCACCCATGCCCTAATCTTAACGAGGACACCAACACTAACTCGTGCCCTCACACGTACGCTAAACCTTAAACGTTGTCGTACCCTAAATTGTACCCTTATCCCTCCCCATTCCTTAACCCTAACCCTAACCCCATCCCTAAACCTGACCCACTTCCGATGCCCTATCCTAACCAATGCCCTAATCTTAACCAGTACACAAACACTAACTCATGCCCTCAAACGTACGCTAACCCTTAAGCATTGTCGTACCCTATCCTGTACCCTAATCAATCCCCATTCCCTAACACTAACCCTAACCCTAACCCTTAATGTGACCCTCTTCCGAGGCCTTACCGTCACCCGTGCCCTAATCGTAAGCAGTACACTAACACTAACTTGTGACCTCACACGTACGCTAAACCTTAAGCGTTGTGGTACCCTAAACTGTGCCTTAATATCTCCCCATTCCCTAACCCTAACCCTAACCCGAATCCTAACCCTGACCCTCACCCGAAGCCTTACCCTCACCCGTGCCCTAATCTTAACCAGGACACTAACACTAACCCTTGCCCTCTCACGAAAGCTAACCCTTAAGCACTGTCGTACCCTAAGCTGTACCCTAATCCCTCTACATTCCTTAACCCTAACCCTAACCCGAATCCTAACCCTGACCCTCACCCTAAGCCTTACCCTCACCCGTGCCCTAATCTTAACCAGGACACCAACTCTAACTCGTGCCCTCACACTTACGCTAAACCTTAAGCGTTGTCGTACCCTAAATTGTACCCTAATCCCTCCCCATTCCTTAACCCTAACCCTAACCCCATCCCTAAACCTGACCCAGTTCCGATGCCCTACCCTAACCAATGCCCTAATCTTAACCAGTACACAAACACTAACTCATGCCCTCAAACGTACGCTAACCCTTAAGCATTGTCGTACCCTATCCTGTACCCTAATCCCTCCCCATTCCCTAACCCTAACCCTAAGCGAAACCCTGAACGTGACCCTTTTCCGAGGCCTTACCCTCATCGGTGCCGTTGTCTTAACCAGTACACCAACACTAACTCGTGCCCTCACACTTACGCTAACCCTTAAGCATTGTCGTACCCTAACCTGTACCCGAATCCCTCTCCATTCCCTAACCCTAACCCTAACCCGAATCCTAACCCTGACCCTCACCCGAAGCCTTACCCTCACCCGTGCCCTAATCTTAACCAGGACACCAAGACTAACTCGTGCCCTTAAACGTACGCTAACACTAAACCGCAGCGGTACCCTAACCTGTAACCTAATCCCTCCCCATTCCCTAACCCTAACCCTAACCTGAAACCTAACCATGACACTCACCCGAAACTTTACCCTCACCCGTGTCCTAATTTTAAGCAGTACATCAACACTAACCCATGCCCTCTAACGTAAGCCAACCCTAAGCCATTGCCGTACCCTAACCTGTACCCTAATCAATCCCCATTCCCTAATCCTAACCCTAACCCTAACCCTTAACGTGACCCTCTTCAGAGGCCTTACACTCACCCGTGCTCTAATCGTAAGCAGTACACTAACACTAACGAGTGACCTCATACGTACGCTAAACCTTAAGCGTTGTGGTAACCTAAACTGTGCCCTAATATCTCCCCATTCCCTCACCCTAACCCTAACCCGAATTCTATCCCTGACCCTCACCCGAAACCTTACCCTCACCCGTGCCCTAATCTTAACCAGGACACCAACACTAAATTGTGCCCTCACACGTAGGCTAACCCTTAATAGTTGTCGTACCCTAAACTGTACCCTAGTCCCTCCCCATTCCCTAACCCTAACCCTAACCCGAATCCTAACACTGACCCTCACCCGAAGCCTTACCCTCACCCGTGCCCTAATCTTAACCAGGACACTAACACTAACTCTTGCCCTCACACGAACGCTAACCCTTAAGCACTGTCGTACCCTAAGCTGTACCCTAATCCCTCTGCATTCCTTAACCCTAACCGTAACCCGAATCCTAACCCTGACCCTCACCCGAAGCCTTACCCTCACCCGTGCCCTAATCTTAACCAGGACACCAACACTAACTCGTGCCCTCACACGTACGCTAAACCTTAAGCGTTGTCGTACCCTAAATTGTACCCTAATCAATCCCCATTCCTTAACCCTAACCCTAACCCCATCCCTAAACCTGACCCACTTCCGATGCCCTACCCTAACCAATGCCCTAATCTTAACCAGTACACAAACACTAACTAATGCCCTCAAACGTACGCTAACCCTTAAGCATTGTCGTACCCTATCCTGTACCCTAATCCCTCCCCATTCCCTAACCCTAACCCTAAGCGAAACCCTGAACGTGACCCTTTTCCGAGGCCTTACCCTCATCGGTGCCGTTGTCTTAACCAGTACACCAACACTAACTCGTGACCTCACACTTACGCTAACCCTTAAGCATTGTCGTACCCTAACCTGTACCCTAATCCCTCTCCATTCCCTAACCCTAACCCTAACCCGAATCCTAACCCTGACCCTCACCCGAAGCCTTACCCTCACCCGTGCCCTAATCTTAACCAGGACACCAAGACTAACTCGTGCCCTCAAACGTACGCTAACACTAAACCGCAGCGGTACCCTAACCTGTACCCTAATCCCTCTCTATTCCCTAGCCCTAACCCTAACCTGAAACCTAAACATGACACTCACCCGAAACTTTACCCTCACCCGTGTCCTAATTTTAACCAGTACATCAACACTAACCCATGCCCTCTAACGTACGCCAACCCTAAGCCATTGCCGTACCCTAACCTGTACCCTAATCATTCCCCATTCCCTAACCCTAACCCTAACCCGAACCCTTAACGTGACCCTCTTCCGAGGCCTTACCCTCACCCGTGCCCTAATCGTAAGCAGTACACTAACACTAACTAGTGACCTCACACGTACGCTAAACCTTAAGAGTTGTGGTACCCTAAACTGTGCCCTAATATCTCCCCATTCCCTAACCCTAACCCTAACCCGAATTCTATCCCTGACCCTCACCCAAAACCTTACCCTCAACCGTGCCCTAATCTTAAACAGAATACCAACACTAACTCGTGCCCTCACACGTACGCTAACCCTTAATCGTTGTCGTACCCTAAACTGTACCCTAATCCCTCCCCATTCCCTAACCCTAACCCTAACCCGAACCCTAACCCTGACCCTCACCTGAAGCCTTACCCTCACCCGTGCCCTAATCTTAACCAGGACACTAACACTAACCCTTGCCCTCTCACGAACGCTAACCCTTAAGCACTGTCGTACACTAAGCTCTACCCTAATCCCTCTGCATTCCTTAACTCTAACCCTAACCCGAATCCTAACCCTGACCCTCACCCGAAGCCTTACCCTCACCCGTGCCCTAATCTTAACCAGGACACCAAAACTAACTCGTGCCCTCACACGTAAGCTAAACCTTAAGCGTTGTCGTACCCTAAATTGTACCCTAATCCCTCCCCATTCCTTCACCCTAACCCTAACCCCATCCCTAAACCTGACCCACATCCGATGCCCTACCCTAACCAATGCCCTAATCTTAACCAGTACACAAACACTAACTCATGCCCTCAAACGTACGCTAACCCTTAAGCATTGTCGTAGCCTATCCTGTACTCTAATCCCTCCCCATTCCCTAACCCTAACCCTAAGCGAAACCCTGAACGTGACCCTTTTCCGAGTCATTACCCTCATCGTTGCCGTTGTCTTAAGCAGTACACCAACACTAACTCGTGCCCTCACACTTACGTTAACACTTAAGCATTATCGTACCCTAACCTGTACCCTAATCCCTCTCCATTCCCTAACCCTAACCCTAACCCGAATCCTAACCCTGACCCTCACCCGAAGCCTTACCCTCACCCGTGCCCTAATCTTAACCAGGACACCAAGACTAACTCGTGCCCTCAAACATACGCTAACACTAAACCGCAGCGGTAGCCTAACCTGTACCCTAATCCCTCTCCATTCCCTAACCCTAACCCTAACCTGAAACCTAACCATGACACTCACCCGAAACTTTACCCTCACCCGTGTCCTAATTTTAACCAGTACATCAACACTAACCCATGCCCTCTAACGTATGTCAACCCTAAGCCATTGCCGTACCCTAACCTGTACCCTAATCAATCCCCATTCCCTAACCCTAACCATAACCCTAACCCTTAACGTGACCCTCTTCCGAGGCCTTACCCTCACCCGTGCCCTAATCGTAAGCAGTACACTAACACTAACTAGTGACCTCACACGTACGCTAAACCTTAAGCGTTTTGGTACCCTAAACTGTGCCCTAATATCTCCCCATTCCCTAACCCTAACCCTAACCCGAATTCTATCCCTGACCCTCACCCGAAACCTTACCCTCACCCGTGCCCTAATCTTAACCAGGAAACCAACACTAACTTGTGCCCTCACACGTACGCTAACCCTTAATTGTTCTCGTACCCTAAACTATACCCTAATCCCTCCCCATTCCCTAACCCTAACCCTAACCCTAACCCTAAACTATACCCTACTCCCTCCCCATTCCCTAACCCTAACCCTAACCCGTATCCTAACCCTGACCCTCACCCGAAGCCTTACCCTCACCCGTGCCCTAATCTTAACCAGGACACTAACACTAACCCTTGCCCTCACACGAACGCTAACCCTTAAGCACTGTCGTACCCTAAGCTGTACCCTAATCCCTCTGCATTCCTTAACCCTAACACTAACCCGAATCCTAACCCTGACCCTCACCCGAAGCCTTACCCTCACCCGTGCCCTAATCTTAACCAGGACACCAACACTAACTCGTGCCATCACACGTACGCTAAACCTTAAGCGTTGTCGTACCCTAAATTGTACCCTAATCCTTCCCCATTCCTTAACCCTAATCCTAACCCCATCCCTAAACCTGACCCACTTCCGATGCCCTACCCTAACCAATGCCTTAATCTTAACCAGTACACAAACACTAACTCATGCCCTCAAACGTACGCTAACCCTTAAGCATTGTCGTACCCTATCCTGTACCCTAATCCCTCCCCATTCCCTAACCCTAACCCTAAGCGAAACCCTGAACGTGACCCTTTTCCGAGGCCTTAACCTCATCGGTGCCGTTGTCTTAACCAGTACACCAACACTAACTCGTGCCCTCACACTTACGCTAACCCTTAAGCATTGTCGTACCCTAACCTGTACCCTAATCCCTCTCCATTCCCTAACCCTAACCCTAACCCGAATCCTAACCCTGACCCTCACCCGAAGCCTTACCCTCACCCGTGCCCTAATCTTAACCAGGACACCAAGACTAACTCGTGCCCTCAAACGTATGCTAACAGTAAACCGCAGCGGTGCCCTAACCTGTACCCTAATCCCTCTCCATTCCCTAACCCTAACCATAACCTGAAACCTAACCATGACACTCACCCGAAACTTTACCCTCACCCGTATCCTAATTTTAACCAGTACATCAACACTAACCCATGCCCTCTAACGTACGCCAACACTAAGCCATTGCCGTACCCTAACCTGTACCCTAATCAATCCCCATTCCCTAACCCTAACCATAACCCTAACCCTTAACGTGACCCTCTTCCGAGGCCTTACCCTCACCCGTGCCCTAATCGTAAGCAGTACACTAACACTAAGTAGTGACCTCACACGTACGCTAAACCTTAAGCGTTGTGGTACCCTAAACTGTGCCCTAATATCTCCCCATTCCCTAACCCTAACCCTAACCCGAATTCTATCCCTGACCCTCACCCGAAACCTTACCCTCACCCGTGCCCTAATCTTAACCAGGAAACCAACACTAACTTGTGCCCTGACACGTACGCTAACCCTTAATCGTTCTCGTACCCTAAACTATTCCCTAATCCCTCCCCATTCCCTAACCCTAACCCTAACCCTAACCCTAAACTATACCCTAATCCCTCCCCATTCCCTAACCCTAACCCTAACCCGAATCCTAACCCTGACCCTCACCCGAAGCCTTACCCTCACCCGTGCCCTAATCTTAACCAGGACACTAACACTAACCCTTGCCCTCACACGAACGCTAACCCTTAAGCACTGTCGTACCCTAAGCTGTACACTAATCCCTCTGCATTCCTTAACCCTAACCCTAACCCGAATCCTAACCCTGACCCTCACCCGAAGCCTTACCCTCACCCGTGCCCTAATCTTAACCAGGACACCAACACTAACTCGTGCCATCACACGTACGCTAAACCTTAAGCGTTGTCGTACCCTAAATTGTACCCTAATCCCTCCCCATTCCTTAACCCTAATCCTAAACCCATCTCTAAACCTGACCCACTTCCGATGCCCTACCCTAACCAATGCCCTAATCTTAACCAGTACACAAACACTAACTCATGCCCTCAAACGTACGCTAACCCTTAAGCATTGTCGTACCCTATCTTGTACCCTAATCCCTCCCCATTCCCTAACCCTAACCCTAAGCGAAACCCTGAACGTGACCCTTTTCCGAGGCCTTAACCTCATCGGTGCCGTTGTCTTAACCAGTACACCAACACTAAATCGTGACCTCACACTTACGCTAACCCTTAAGCATTGTCGTACCCTAACCTGTACCCTAATCCCTCTCCATTCCCTAACCCTAACCCTAACCCGAATCCTAACCCTGACCCTCACCCGAAGCCTTACGCTCACCCGTGCCCTAATCTTAACCAGGACACCAAGACTAACTCGTGCCCTCAAACGTACGCTAACAGTAAACCGCAGCGGTGCCCTAACCTGTACCCTAATCCCTCTCCATTCCCTAACCCTAACCATAACCTGAAACCTAACCATGACACTCACCCGAAACTTTACCCTCACCCGTATCCTAATTTTAACCAGTACATCAACACTAACCCATGCCCTCTAACGTACGCCAACACTAAGCCATTGCCGTACCCTAACCTGTACCCTAATCAATCCCCATTCCCTAACCCTAACCATAACCCTAACCCTTAACGTGACCCTCTTCCGAGGCCTTACCCTCACCCGTGCCCTAATCATAAGCAGTACACTAACACTAAGTAGTGACCTCACACGTACGCTAAACCTTAAGCGTTGTGGTACCCTAAACTGTGCCCTAATATCTCCCCATTCCCTAACCCTAACCCTAACCCGAATTCTATCCCTGACCCTCACCCGAAACCTTACCCTCACCCGTGCCCTAATCTTAACCAGGAAACCAACACTAACTTGTGCCCTCACACGTACGCTAACCCTTAATCGTTCTCGTACCCTAAACTATTCCCTAATCCCTCCCCATTCCCTAACCCTAACCCTAACCCTAACCCTAAACTATACCCTAATCCCTCCCCATTCCCTAACCCTAACCCTAACCCGAATCCTAACCCTGACCCTCACCCGAAGCCTTACCCTCACCCGTGCCCTAATCTTAACCAGGACACTAACACTAACCCTTGCCCTCACACGAACGCTAACCCTTAAGCACTGTCGTACCCTAAGCTGTACACTAATCCCTCTGCATTCCTTAACCCTAACCCTAACCCGAATCCTAACCCTGACCCTCACCCGAAGCCTTACCCTCACCCGTGCCCTAATCTTAACCAGGACACCAACACTAACTCGTGCCATCACACGTACGCTAAACCTTAAGCGTTGTCGTACACTAAATTGTACCCTAATCCCTCCCCATTCCTTAACCCTAATCCTAAACCCATCTCTAAACCTGACCCACTTCCGATGCCCTACCCTAACCAATGCCCTAATCTTAACCAGTACACAAACACTAACTCATGCCCTCAAACGTACGCTAACCCTTAAGCATTGTCGTACCCTATCCTGTACCCTAATCCTTCCCCATTCCCTAACCCTAACCCGAACCGTAACCCTGACCCTCACCTGAAGCCTTACCCTCACCCGTGCCCTAATCTTAACCAGGACACTAACACTAACCCTTGCCCTCTCACGAACGCTAACCCTTAAGCACTGTCGTACCCTAAGCTGTACCCTAATCCCTCTGCATTCCTTAGCCCTAACCCTAACCCGAATCCTAACCCTGACCCTCACCCGAAGCCTTACCCTCACCCGTGCCCTAATCTTAACCAGGACACCAAGACTAACTCGTGCCCTCAAACGTACGCTAACACTAAACCTCAGCGGTACCCTAACCTGTACGCTAATCCCTCTCCATTCCCTAACCCTAACCCTAACCTGAAACCTAACCATGACACTCACCCGAAACTTTACCCTCACCCGTGTCCTAATTTTAACCAGTACATCAACACTAACCCATGCCCTCTAACGTATGTCAACCCTAAACCATTGCCGTACCCTAACCTGTACCCTAATCAATCCCCATTCCCTAACCATAACCCTAACCCTAACCCTTAACGTGACCCTCTTCCGAGGCCTTACCCTCACCCGTGCCCTAATCGTAAGCAGTACACTAACACTAAGTAGTGACCTCACACGTACGCTAAACCTTAAGAGTTGTGGTACCCTAAACTGTGCCCTAATATCTCCCCATTCCCTAACCCTAACCCTAACCCGAATTCTCTCCCTGACCCTCACTCGAAACCTTACCCTCACCCGTGCCCTAATCTTAAACAGGACACCAACACTAACTCGTGCCCTCACACGTACGCTAACCCTCAATCGTTGTCGTACCCTAAACTGTACCCTAATCCCTTCCCATTCCCTAACCCTAACCCTAACCCGAATCCTAACCCTGACCCTCACCCGAAGCCTTACCCTCACCCGTGCCCTAATCTTAACCAGGACACCAACACTAACTCGTGCCCTCACACGTACGCTAAACCTTAAGCGTTGTCGTACCCTAAATTTTACCCTAATCCCTCCCCATTCCTTAACCCTAACCCTAACCCCATCCCTAAACCTGACCCACTTCCGATGCCCTACCCTAACGAATGCCCTAATCTAAACCAGTACACAAACACTAACTCATGCCCTCAAACGTACGCTAACCCTTAAGCATTGTCGTACCCTATCCTGTACCTTAATCCCTCCCCATTCCCTAACCCTAACCCTAAGCGAAACCCTGAACGTGACCCTTTTCCGAGGCCTTACCCTCATCGGTGCCGTTGTCTTAACCAGTACACCAACACTAACTCGTGCCCTCACACTTACGCTAAACCTTAAGCATTGTCGTACCCTAACCTGTACCCTAATCCCTCTCCATCCCTAACCCTAACCCTAACCCGAATCCCAAACCTGACCCTCACCCGAAGCCTTACCCTCACCCGTGCCCTAGTCTTAACCAGGACACCAAGACTAACTCGTGCCCTCAAACGTACGCTAACACTAAACCGCAGCGGTGCCCTAACCTGTACCCTAATCCCTCTCCATTCCCTAACCCTAACCATAACCTGAAGCCTAACCATGACACTCATCCGAAATTTTACCCTCACCCGTATCCTAATTTTAACCAGTAAATCAACACTAACCCATGCCCTCTAACGTACGCCAACCCTAAGCCATTGCCATACCCTAACGTGTACCCGAATCTATCCCCATTCCCTAACCCTAACCATAACCCTAACCCTTAACGTGACCCTCTTTCGAGGCCTTACCCTCACCCGTGCCCTAATCGTAAGCAGTACACTAACACTAACTAGTGACATCACACGTACGCTAAACCTTAAGCGTTGTGGTACCCTAAACTGTGCTCTAATATCTCCCCATTCCCTAACCCTAACCCTAACCCGAATTCTATCCCTGACCCTCACCCGAAACCTTACCCTCACCCATGCCCTAATCTTAACCAGGAAACCAACACTAACTTGTGCCCTCACACGTACGCTAACCCTTAATCGTTGTCGTACCCTAAACTATACCCTAATCCCTCCCCATTCCCTAACCCTAACCCTAACCCTAACCCTAAACTGTACCCTAATTCCTCCCAATTCCCTAACCCTAACCCTAATCCGAATCCTAACCCTGACCCTCACCCGAAGCCTTACCCTCACCCGTGCCCTAATCTTAACCAGGACACTAACACTAACCCTTGCCCTCACACGAACACTAACCCTTAAGCACTGTCGTACCCTAAGCTGTACCCTAATCCCTCTGCATTCCTTAACCCTAACCCTAACCCGAATCCAAACCCTGACCCTCACCCGAAGCCTTACCCTCACCCGTGCCCTAAACTTAACCAGGACACCAACACTAACTCGTGCCCTCACACGTACGCTAAACCTTAAGCGTTGTCGTACCCTAAATTGTACCCTAATCCCTCCCCATTCCTTAACCCTAATCCTAACCCCATCCCTAAACCTGACCCACTTCCGATGCCCTACCCTAACCAATGCCGTAATCTTAACCAGTACACAAACACTAACTCATGCCCTCAAACATATGCTAACCCTTAAGCATTGTCATACCCTATCCTGTACCCTAATCCCTCCCCATTCCCTAACCCTAACCCTAAGCGAAACCCTGAACGTGACCCTTTTCCGAGGCCTTACCCTCATCGGTGCCGTTGTCTTAACCAGTACACCAACACGAACTCGTGCCCTCACACTTACGCTAACCCTTGAGCATTGTCGTACCCTAACCTGTACCCTAATCCCTCTCCATTCCCTAACCCTAACCCTAACCCGAATCCTAACCCTGACACTCACCCGAAGCCTTACCCTCACCCGTATCCTAATCTTAACCAGGACACCAAGACTAACTCGTGCCCTCAAACGTACGCTAACACTGAACCGCAGCGGTACACTAACCTGTACCCTAATCCCTCCCCATTCCCTAAGCCTAAACCTAAACTGAAACCTAACCATGACACTCACACGAAACTTTACCCTCACCCGTGTCCTAATTTTAACCAGTACATCAACACTAACCCATGCCCTCTAACGTACGCCAACCCTAAGCCATTGCCGTACCCTAACCTGTACCCTAATCAATCCCCATTCCCTAACCCTAACCTTAACCCTAACCCTTAACGTGACCCTCTTCCGAGGCCTTACCCTCACCCGTGCCCTAATCGTAAGCAGTACACTAACACTAACTAGTGACCTCACACGTACGCTAAACCTTAAGCGTTGTGGTACCCTAAACTGTGCCCTAATATCTCCCCATTCCCTAAACCTAACCCTAAACCGAATTCTATCCCTGACCCTCACCCGAAACCTTACCCTCACCCGTGCCCTTATCTTAACCAGGACACCAACACTAACTCGTGCCCTCACATGTACGCTAACCCTTAATAGTTGTCGTACCCTAAACTGTACCCTAAACCCTCCCCATTCCCTAACCCTAACCCTAACCCGAATCCTAACCCTGACCCTCACCCAAAGCCTAACCCTCACCCGTGCCCTAATCTTAACCAAGACACTAAAACTAACCCTTGCCCTCACACGAACGTTAACCCTTAAACACTGTCGTACCCTAAGCTGTACCCTAATCCCTCTGCCTTCCTTAACCCTAACCCTAACCCGAATCCTAACCCTGACCCTCACCCGAGTCCTTACCCTCACCCGTGCCCTAATCTTAACCAGGACACCAACACTAACTCGAGCCCTCACACGTACGCTAAACCTTAAGCGTTGTCGTACCCTAAATTGTACCCTAATCCCTCCCCATTCCTTAACCCTAACCCTAACCCCATCCCTAAACCTGACCCACTTCCGATGCCCTACCCTAACCAATGCCCTAATCTTAACCAGTACACAAACACTAACTCATGCCCTCAAACGTACGCTAACCCTTAAGCATTGTCGTACCCTATCCTGTACCCTAATCCCTCCCCATTCCCTAACCCTAACCCTAAGCGAAACCCTGAACGTGACCCTTTTCCGAGGCCTTACCCTCATCGGTGCCGTTGTCTTAACCAGTACACCAAAACTAACTCGTGCCCTCACACTTACGCTAACCCTTAAGCATTGTCGTACCCTAACCTGTACCCTAATCTCTCTCCATTCCCTAACCCTAACCCTATCCCGAATCCTAACCCTGACCCTCACCCGAAGCCTTACCCTCACCCGTGCCCTAATCTTAACCAGTACATCAACACTAACCCATGCCCTCTAACGTACGCCAACACTAAGCCATTGCCGTACCCTAACCTGTACCCTAATCAATCCCCATTCCCTAACCCTAACCATAACCCTAACCCTTAACGTGACCCTCTTCCGAGGCCTTACCCTCACCCGTGCCCTAATCGTAAGCAGTACACTAACACTAAGTAGTGACCTCACACGTACGCTAAACCTTAAGCGTTGTGGTACCCTAAACTGTGCCCTAATATCTCCCCATTCCCTAACCCTAACCCTAACCCGAATTCTATCCCTGACCCTCACCCGAAACCTTACCCTCACCCGTGCCCTAATCTTAACCAGGAAACCAACACTAACTTGTGCCCTGACACGTACGCTAACCCTTAATCGTTCTCGTACCCTAAACTATTCCCTAATCCCTCCCCATTCCCTAACCCTAACCCTAACCCTAACCCTAAACTATACCCTAATCCCTCCCCATTCCCTAACCCTAACCCTAACCCGAATCCTAACCCTGACCCTCACCCGAAGCCTTACCCTCACCCGTGCCCTAATCTTAACCAGGACACTAACACTAACCCTTGCCCTCACACGAACGCTAACCCTCAAGCACTGTCGTACCCTAAGCTGTACACTAATCCCTCTGCATTCCTTAACCCTAACCCTAACCCGAATCCTAACCCTGACCCTCACCCGAAGCCTTACCCTCACCCGTGCCCTAATCTTAACCAGGACACCAACACTAACTCGTGCCATCACACGTACGCTATCACTAAACCGCAGCGGTACCCTAACCTGTACCCTAATCCCTCTCCATTCCCTAGCCCTAACCCTCACCTGAAACCTAACCATGACACTCACCCGAAACTTTACCCTCACCCGTGTCCTAATTTTAACCAGTACATCAACACTAACCCATGCCCTCTAACGTACGCCAACCCTAAGCCATTGCCGTACCCTAACCTGTACCCTAATCATTCCCCATTCCCTAACCCTAACCCTAACCCGAACCCTTAACGTGACCCTCTTCCTAGGCCTTACCCTCACCCGTGCCCTAATCGTAAGCAGTACACTAACACTAACTAGTGACCTCACACGTACGCTAAACCTTAATAGTTGTGGTACCCTAAACTGTGCCCTAATATCTCCCCATTCCCTAACCCTAACCCTAACCCGAATTCTATCCCTGACCCTCACCCGAAACCTTACCCTCACCCGTGCCCTAATCTTAAACAGAACACCAACACTAACTCGTGCCCTCACACGTACGCTAACCCTTAATCGTTGTCGTATCCTAAACTGTACCCTAATCCCTCCCCATTCCCTAACCCTAACCCTAACCCGAACCCTAACCCTGACCCTCACCTGAAGCCTTACCCTCACCCGTGCCCTAATCTTAACCAGGACACTAACACTAACCCTTGCCCTCTCACGAACGCTAACCCTTAAGCACTGTCGTACCCTAAGCTGTACCCTAATCCCTCTGCATTCCTTAGCCCTAACCCTAACCCGAATCCTAACCCTGACCCTCACCCGAAGCCTTACCCTCACCCGTGCCCTAATCTTAACCAGGACACCAAGACTAACTCGTGCCCTCAAACGTACGCTAACACTAAACCGCAGCGGTACCCTAACCTGTACGCTAATCCCTCTCCGTTCCCTAACCCTAACCCTAACCTGAAACCTAACCATGACACTCACCCGAAACTTTACCCTCACCCGTGTCCTAATTTTAACCAGTACATCAACACTAACCCATGCCCTCTAACGTATGTCAACCCTAAACCATTGCCGTACCCTAACCTGTACCCTAATCAATCCCCATTCCCTAACCATAACCCTAACCCTAACACTTAACGTGACCCTCTTCCGAGGCCTTACCCTCACCCGTGCCCTAATCGTAAGCAGTACACTAACACTAAGTAGTGACCTCACACGTACGCTAAACCTTAAGAGTTGTGGTACCCTAAACTGTGCCCTAATATCTCCCCATTCCCTAACCCTAACCCTAACCCGAATTCTCTCCCTGACCCTCACTCGAAACCTTACCCTCACCCGTGCCCTAATCTTAAACAGGACACCAACACTAACTCGTGCCCTCACACGTACGCTAACCCTCAATCGTTGTCGTACCCTAAACTGTACCCTAATCCCTTCCCATTCCCTAACCCTAACCCTAACCCGAATCCTAACCCTGACCCTCACCCGAAGCCTTACCCTCACCCGTGCCCTAATCTTAACCAGGACACCAACACTAACTCGTGCCCTCACACGTACGCTAAACCTTAAGCGTTGTCGTACCCTAAATTTTACCCTAATCCCTCCCCATTCCTTAACCCTAACCCTAACCCCATCCCTAAACCTGACCCACTTCCGATGCCCTACCCTAACGAATGCCCTAATCTAAACCAGTACACAAACACTAACTCATGCCCTCAAACGTACGCTAACCCTTAAGCATTGTCGTACCCTATCCTGTACCTTAATCCCTCCCCATTCCCTAACCCTAACCCTAAGCGAAACCCTGAACGTGACCCTTTTCCGAGGCCTTACCCTCATCGGTGCCGTTGTCTTAACCAGTACACCAACACTAACTCGTGCCCTCACACTTACGCTAAACCTTAAGCATTGTCGTACCCTAACCTGTACCCTAATCCCTCTCCATCCCTAACCCTAACCCTAACCCGAATCCTAAACCTGACCCTCACCCGAAGCCTTACCCTCACCCGTGCCCTAGTCTTAACCAGGACACCAAGACTAACTCGTGCCCTCAAACGTACGCTAACACTAAACCGCAGCGGTGCCCTAACCTGTACCCTAATCCCTCTCCATTCCCTAACCCTAACCATAACCTGAAGCCTAACCATGACACTCACCCGAAATTTTACCCTCACCCGTATCCTAATTTTAACCAGTAAATCAACACTAACCCATGCCCTCTAACGTACTCCAACCCTAAGCCATTGCCATACCCTAACGTGTACCCGAATCTATCCCCATTCCCTAACCCTAACCATAACCCTAACCCTTAACGTGACCCTCTTCCGAGGCCTTACCCTCACCCGTGCCCTAATCGTAAGCAGTACACTAACACTAACTAGTGACATCACACGTACGCTAAACCTTAAGCGTTGTGGTACCCTAAACTGTGCTCTAATAACTCCCCATTCCCTAACCCTAACCCTAACCCGAATTCTATCCCTGACCCTCACCCGAAACCTTACCCTCACCCATGCCCTAATCTTAACCAGGAAACCAACACTAACTTGTGCCCTCACACGTACGCTAACCCTTAATCGTTGTCGTACCCTAAACTATACCCTAATCCCTCCCCATTCCCTAACCCTAACCCTAACCCGAATCCTAACCCTGAACCTCACCCAAAGCCTAACCCTCACCCGTGCCCTAATCTTAACCAAGACACTAAAACTAACCCTTGCCCTCACACGAACGTTAACCCTTAAACACTGTCGTACCCTAAGCTGTACCCTAATCCCTCTGCCTTCCTTAACCCTAACCCTAACCCGAATCCTAACCCTGACCCTCACCCGAGTCCTTACCCTCACCCGTGCCCTAATATTAACCAGGACACCAACACTAACTCGTGCCCTCACACGTACGCTAAACCTTAAGCGTTGTCGTACCCTAAATTGTACCCTAATCCCTCCCCATTCCTTAACCCTAACCCTAACCCCATCCCTAAACCTGACCCACTTCCGATGCCCTACCCTAACCAATGCCCTAATCTTAACCAGTACACAAACACTAACTCATGCCCTCAAACGTACGCTAACCCTTAAGCATTGTCGTACCCTATCCTGTACCCTAATCCCTCCCCATTCCCTAACCCTAACCCTAAGCGAAACCCTGAACGTGACCCTTTTCCGAGGCCTTACCCTCATCGGTGCCGTTGTCTTAACCAGTACACCAAAACTAACTCGTGCCCTCACACTTACGCTAACCCTTAAGCATTGTCGTACCCTAACCTGTACCCTAATCTCTCTCCATTCCCTAACCCTAACCCTATCCCGAATCCTAACCCTGACCCTCACCCGAAGCCTTACCCTCACCCGTGCCCTAATCTTAACCAGTACATCAACACTAACCCATGCCCTCTAACGTACGCCAACCTTAAGACATTGCCGTACCCTAACCTGTACCCTAATCAATCCCCATTCCCTAACCCTAACCCTAACCCTAACCCTTAACGTGACCCTCTTCCGAGGCCTTACCCTCACCCGTGCCCTAATCGTAAGCAGTACACTAACACTAACTAATGACCTCACACGTACGCTAAACCTTAAGCGTAGTGGTACCCTAAACTGTGTCCTAATATCTCCCCATTTCCTAACCCTAACCCTAACCCGAATTCTATCCCTGACCCTCACCCGAAACCTTGCCCTCACCCGTGCCCTAATCTTAACCAGGAAACCAACGCTAACTTGTGCCCTCAAACGTACGCTAACCCTTAATCGTTGTCGTACCCTAAACTATACCCTAATCCCTCCCCATTCCCTAACCCTAACCCAAACCCTAACCCTAAACTGTACCCTAATCCCTCCCCATTCCCTAACCCTAACCCTAACCCGAATCCTAACCCTGACCCTCACCCGAAGCCTTACCCTCACCCGTGCCCTAATCTTAACCAGGACACTAACACTAACCCTTGCCCTCACACGAACGCTAACCCTTAAGCACTGTCGTACCCTAAGCTGTACCCTAATCCCTCTGCATTCCTTAACCCTAACCCTAACCTGAATCCTAACCCTGACCCTCACCCGAGGCCTTACCCTCACCCGTGCCCTAATCTTAACCAGGACACCAACACTAACTCGTGCCCTCACACGTACGCTAAACCTTAAGCGTTGTCGTACCCTAAATTGTACCCTAATCCCTCCCAATTCCTTAACCCTAACCCTAACCCCATCCCTAAACCTGACCCACTTCCGATGCCCTACCCTAACCAATGCCCTAATCTTAACCAGTACACAAACACTAACTCATGCCCTCAAACGTACGCTAACCCTTAAGCATTGTCGTACCCTATCCTGTACCCTAATCCCTCCCCATTCCCTAACCCTAACCCTAAGCGAAACCCTGAACGTGACCCTTTTCCGAGGCCTTACCCTCATCGGTGCCGTTGTCTTAACCAGTACACCAACACTAACTCATGCCCTCACACTTACGCTAACCCTTAAGCATTGTCGTACCCTAACCTGTACCCTAATCCCTCTCCATTCCCTAACCCTAATCCTAACCCGAATCCTAACCCTGACCCTCACCCGAAGCCTTACCCTCACCCGTGCCCTAATCTTAACCAGGACACCAAGACTAACTCGTGCCCTCACACGTACGCTAACACTAAACCGCAGCGGTACCCTAACCTGTACCCTAATCCTTCTCCATTCCCTAACCCTAACCCTAACCTGAAACCTAACCATGACACTCACCCGAAACTTTACCCTCACCCGTGTCCTAATTTTAACCAGTACATCAACACTAACCCATGCCCTCTAACGTATGCCAACCCTAAGCCATTGCCGTACCCTAACCTGTACCCTAATCAATCCCCATTAACTAACCCTAACCCTAACCCTAACCCTTAACATGACCCTCTTCCGAGGCCTTACCCTCACCCGTGCCCTAATCGTAATCAGTACACTAACACTAACTAGTGACCTCACACGTACGCTAAACCTTAAGCGTTGTGGTGCCCTAAACTGTGCCCTAATATCTCCCCATTCCCTAACCCTAACCCTAACCCGAATTCTATCCCTGACCCTCACCGGAAACCTTACCCTCACCCGTGCCCTAATCTTAACAAGGACACCAACACTAACTCGTGCCCTCACACGTACGCTAACCCTTAATCGTTGTCGTACCCTAAACTGTACCCTAATCCCTCCCCATTCCCTAACCCTAACCCTAACCCGAATCCTAACCCTGACCCTCACCTGAAGCCTTACCCTCACCCGTGCCCTAATCTTAACCAGGACACTAACACTAACCCTTGCCCTCACACGAACGCTAACCCTTAAGCACTGTCGTACCCTAAGCTGTACCCTAATCCCTCTGCATTCCTTAACCCTAACCCTAACCCGAATCCTAACCCTGACCCTCACCCGAAGCCTTACCCTCACCCGTGCCCTAATCTTAACCAGGACACCAACACTAACGCGTGCCCTCACACGTACGCTAAACCTTAAGCGTTGTCGTACCCTAAATTGTACCCTAATCCCTCCCCATTCCTTAACCCTAACCCTAACCCCATCCCTAAACCTGACCCACTTCCGATGCCCTACCCTAACCAATGCCCTAATCTTAACCAGTACACAAACACTAACTCATGCCCTCAAACGTACGCTAACCCTTAAGCATTGTCGTACCCTATCCTGTACCCTAATCCCTCCCCATTCCCTAAGCCTAACCCTAAGCGAAACCCTGAACGTGACCCTTTTCCGAGGCCTTACCCACATCGGTGCCGTTGTCTTAACCACTACACCAACACTAACTCGTGCCCTCACACTTACGCTAACCCTTAAGCATTGTCGTACCCTAACCTGTACCCTAATCCCTCTCCATTCTGTAACCCTAACCCTAACCCGAATCCTAACCCTGACCCTCACCCGAAGCCTTACCCTCACCCGTGCTCTAATCTTAACCAGGACACCAAGACTAACTCGTGCCCTCAAACGTACGCTAACATTAAACCGCAGCGGTACCCTAACCTGTACCCTAATTCCTCTCCATTCCCTAACCCTAACCCTAACCTGAAACCTAACCATGACACTCACCCGAAACTTTACCCCCACCCGTGTCCTAATTTTTACCAGTACATCAACACTAAACCATACCCTCTAACGTACGCCAACCCTAAGCCATTGCCGTACCCTAACCTGTACCCTAATCAATCCCCATTCCCTAACCCTAACCCTAACCCTAACCCTTAACGTGACCCTCTTCCGAGGCCTTACCCTCACCCGTGCCCTAATCGTAAGCAGTACACTAACACTAACTAGTGACCTCACACGTACGCTAAACCTTAAGCGTTGTGGTAACCTAAACTGTGCCCTAATATCTCCCCATTCCCTAACCCTAACCCTAACCCGAATTCTATCCCTGACCCTCACCCGAAACCTTACCCTCACCCGTGCCCTAATCTTAACCAGGACACCAACACTAACTTGTGCCCTCACACGTACGCTAACACTTAATCGTTGTCGTACGCTAAACTGTACCCTAATCCCTCCCCATTCCCTAACCCTAACCCTAACCCGAATCCTAACCCTGACCCTCACCTGAAGCCTTACCCTCACCCGTGCCCTAATCTTAACCAGCACACTAACACTAACCCTTGCCCTCACACGAACGCTAACCCTTAAGCACTGTCGTACCCTAAGCTGTACCCTAATCCCACCCCATTCCTTAACCCTAACCCTAACCACATCCCTAAACCTGACCCACTTCCGATGCCCTACCCTAACCAATGCCCTAATCTTAACCAGTACACAAACACTAACTCATGCCCTCAAACGTACGCTAACCCTTAAGCATTGTCGTACCCTATCCTGTACCCTAATCCCTCCCCATTCCCTAACCCTAACCCTAAGCGAAACCCTGAACGTGACCCTTTTCCAAGGCCTTACCCTCATCGGTGCCGTTGTCTTAACCAGTACACCAACACTAACTCGTGACCTCACACTTACGCTAACCCTTAAGCATTGTCGTACCCTAACCTGTACCCTAATCCCTCTCCATTCCCTAACCCTAACCCTAACCCGAATCCTAACCCTGACCCTCACCCGAAGCCTTACCCTCACCCGTGCCCTAATCTTAACCAGGACACCAAGACTAACTCGTGCCCTCAAACGTACGCTAACACTAAACCGCAGCGGTACCCTAACCTGTACCCTAATCCCTCTCCATTCCCTAGCCCTAACCCTAACCTGAAACCTAATCATGACACTCACCCGAAACTTTACCCTCACCCGTGTCCTAATTTTAACCAGTACATCAACACTAACCCATGCCCTCTAACGTACGCCAACCTTAAGTCATTGCCGTACCCTAACCTGTACCCTAATCATTCCCCATTCCCTAACCCTAACCCTAACCCGAACCCTTAACGTGACCCTCTTCCGAGGCCTTACCCTCACCCGTGACCTAATCGTAAGCAGTACACTAACACTAACTAGTGACCTCACACGTACGCTAAACCTTAAGAGTTGTGGTACCCTAAACTGTGCCCTAATATCTCCCCATTCCCTAACCCTAACCCTAACCCGAATTCTATCCCTGACCCTAACCGGAAACCTTACCCTCACCCGTGCCCTTATCTTAAACAGAACACCAACTCTAACTCGTGCCCTCACACGTACGCTAACCCTTAATCGTTGTCGTACCCTAAACTGTACCCTAATCCCTCCCCATTCCCTAACCCTAACCCTAACCCGAACCCTAACCCTGACCCTCACCTGAAGCCTTACCCTCACCCGTGCCCTAATCTTAACCAGGACACTAACACTAACCCTTGCCCTCTCACGAACGCTAACCCTTAAGCACTGTCGTACACTAAGCTGTACCCTAATCCCTCTGCATTCCTTAACTCTAACCCTAACCCGAATCCTAACCCTGACCCTCACCCGAAGCCTTACCCTCACCCGTGCCCTAATCTTAACCAGGACACCAAAACTAACTCGTGCCCTCACACGTAAGCTAAACCTTAAGCGTTGTCGTACCCTAAATTGTACCCTAATCCCTCCCCATTCCTTAACCCTAACCCTAACCCCATCCCTAAACCTGACCCACATCCGATGCCCTACCCTAACCAATGCCCTAATCTTAACCAGTACACAAACACTAATTCATGCCCTCAAACGTACGCTAACCCTTAAGCATTGGCGTACCCTATCCTGTACCCTAATCCCTCCCCATTCCCTAACCCTAACCCTAAGCGAAACCCGGAACGTGACCCTTTTCCGAGGCCTTACCCTCATCGTTGCCGTTGTCTTAAGCAGTACACCAACACTAACTCGTGCCCTCACACTTACGCTAACGCTTAAGCATTATCGTACCCTAACCTGTACCCTAATCCCTCTCCATTCCCTAACCCTAACCCTAACCCGAATCCTAACCCTGACCCTCACCCGAAGCCTTACCCTCACCCGTGCCCTAATCTTAACCAGGACACCAAGACTAACTCGTGCCCTCAAACATACGCTAACACTAAACCGCAGCGGTAGCCTAACCTGTACCCTAATCCCTCTCCATTCCCTAACCCTAACCCTAACCTGAAACCTAACCATGACACTCACCCGAAACTTTACCCTCACCCGTGTCCTAATTTTAACCAGTACATCAACACTAACCCATGCCCTCTAACGTATGTCAACCCTCAGCCATTGCCGTACCCTAACCTGTACCCTAATCAATCCCCATTCCCTAACCCTAACCCTAACCCTAACCCTTAACGTGACCCTCTTCCGAGGCCTTACCCTCACCCGTGCCCTAATCATAAGCAGTACACTAACACTAACTAGTGACCTCAAACGTACGCTAAACCTTAAGAGTTGTGGTACACTAAACTGTGCCCTAATATCTCCCCATTCCCTAACCCTAACCCTAACCCGAATTCTATCCCTGACCCTCACCCGAAACCTTACCCTCACCCGTGCCCTAATCTTAAACAGGACACCAACACTAACTCGTGCCCTCACACGTACGCTAACCCTCAATCGTTGTCGTACCCTAAACTGTACCCAAATCCCGTCCCATTCCCTAACCCTAACCCTAATCCGAATCCTAACCCTGACCCTCACCTGAAGCCTTACCCTCACCCGTGCCCTAATCTTAACCAGGACACTAAAACTAACCCTTGCCCTCACACGAACGCTAACCCTTAAGCACTGTCGTACCCTAAGCTGTACCCTAATCCCTCTGCATTTCTTAACCCTAACCCTAACCCGAATCCCAACCCTGACCCTCACCCGAAGCCTTACCCTCACCCGTGCCCTAATCTTAACCAGGACACCAACACTAACTCGTGCCCTCACACGTACGCTAAACCTTAAGCGTTGTCGTACCCTAAATTGTACCCTAATCCCTCCCCATTCCTTAACCCTAACCCTAACCCCATCCCTAAACCTGACCCACTTCCGATGCCCTACCCTAACGAATGCCCTAATCTTAACCAGTACACAAACACTAACTCATGCCCTCAAATGTACGTTAACCCTTAAGCATTGTCGTACCCTATCCTGTACCTTAATCCCTCCCCATTCCCTAACCCTAACCCTAAGCGAAACCCTGAACCTGACCCTTTTCCGAGGTCTTACCCTCATCGGTGCCGTTGTCTTAACCAGTACACCAACACTAACTCGTGCCCTCACACTTACGCTAACCCTTAAGCATTGTCGTACCCTAACCTATACCCTAATCCCTCTCCATTCCCTAACCCTAACCCTAACCATAACCTGAAACCTAACCATGACACTCACCCGAAACTCTACCCTCACCCGTATCCTAATTTTAACCAGTACATCAAAACTAACCCATGCCCTCTAACGTACGCCAACCCTAAGCCATTGCCATACCCTAACTTGTACCCTAATCAATCCCCATTCCCCAACCCTAACCATAACCCTAACCCTTAACGTGACCCTCTTCCGAGGCCTTACCCTCACCCGTGCCCTAATCGTAAGCAGTACACTAACACTAACTAGTGACCTCACACGTACGCTAAACCTTAAGCGTTTTGGTACCCTAAACTGTGCCCTAATATCTCCCCATTCCCTAACCCTAACCCTAACCCGAATTCTATCCCTGACCCTCACCCGAAACCTTACCCTCACCCGTGCCCTAATCTTAACCAGGAAACCAACACTAACTTGTGCCCTCACACGTACGCTAACCCTTAATCGTTCTCGTACCCTAAACTATACCCTAATCCCTCCCCATTCCCTAACCCTAACCCTAACCCTAACCCTAAACTATACCCTACTCCCTCCCCATTCCCTAACCCTAACTCTAACCCGAATCCTAACCCTGACCCTCACCCGAAGCCTTACCCTCACCCGTGCCTTAATCTTAACCAGGACACTAACACTAACCCTTGCCCTCACACGAACGCTAACCCTTAAGCACTGTCGTACCCTAAGCTGTACCCTAATCCCTCTGCATTCCTTAACCCTAACACTAACCCGAATCCTAACCCTGACCCTCACCCGAAGCCTTACCCTCACCCGTGCCCTAATCTTAACCAGGACACCAACACTAACTCGTGCCCTCACACGTACGCTAAACCTTAAGCGTTGTCGTACCCTAAATTGTACCCTAATCCCTCCCCATTCCTTAACCCTAATCCTAACCCCATCCCTAAACCTGACCCACTTCCGATGCCCTACCCTAACCAATGCCCTATTCTTAACCAGTACACAAACACTAACTCATGCCCTCAAACGTACGCTAACCCTTAAGCATTGTCGTACCCTATCCTGTACCCTAATCCCTCCCCATTCCCTAACCCTAACCCTAAGCGAAACCCTGAACGTGACCCTTTTCCGAGGCCTTAACCTCATCGGTGCCATTGTCTTAACCAGTACACCAACACTAACTCGTGACCTCACACTTACGCTAACCCGTAAGCATTGTCGTACCCTAACCTGTACCCTAATCCCTCTCCATTCCCTAACCCTAACCCTAACCCGAATCCTAACCCTGACCCTCACCCGAAGCCTTACCCTCACCCGTGCCCTAATCTTAACCAGGACACCAAGACTAAATCGTGCCCTCAAACGTACGCTAACACTAAACCGCAGCGGTACCCTAACCTGTACCCTAATCCCTCTCCATTCCCTAGCCCTAACCCTCACCTGAAACCTAACCATGACACTCACCCGAAACTTTACCCTCACCCGTGTCCTAATTTTAACCAGTACATCAACACTAACCCATGCCCTCTAACGTATGCCAACCCTAAGCCATTGCCGTACCCTAACCTGTACCCTAATCATTCCCCATTCCCTAACCCTAACCCTAACCCGAACCCTTAATGTGACCCTCTACCTAGGCCTTACCCTCACCCGTGCCCTAATCGTAAGCAGTACACTAACACTAACTAGTGACCTCACACGTACGCTAAACCTTAAGAGTTGTGGTACCCTAAACTGTGCCCTAATATCTCCCCATTCCCTAACCCTAACCCTAACCCGAATTCTATCCCTGACCCTCACCCGAAACCTTACCCTCACCCGTGTCCTAATCTTAAACAGAACACCAACACTAACTCGTGCCCTCACACGTACGCTAACCCTTAATCGTTGTCGTACCCTAAACTGTACCCTAATCCCTCCCCATTCCCTAACCCTAACCCTAACCCGAACCCTAATCCTGACCCTCACTTGAAGCCTTACCCTCACCCGTGCCCTAATCTTAACCAGGACACTAACACTAACCCTTGCCCTCTCACGAACGCTAACCCTTAAGCACTGTCGTACCCTAAGCTGTACCCTAATCCCTCTGCATTCCTTAGCCCTAACCCTAACCCGAATCCTAACCCTGACCCTCACCCGAAGCCTTACCCTCACCCGTGCCCTAATCTTAACCAGGACACCAACACTAACTCGTGCCCTCACACGTACGCTAAACCTTAAGCGTTGTCGTACCCTAAATTGTACCCTAATCCCTCCCCATTCCTTAACCTTAACCCTAACCCCATCCCTAAACCTGACCCACATCCGATGCCCTACCCTAACCAATGCCCTAAACTTAACCAGTACACAAACACTAACTCATGCCCTCAAACGTACGCTAACCCTTAAGCATTGTCGTCCCCTATCCTGTACCCTAATCCCTCCCCATTCCCTAACCCTAACCCTAAGCGAAACCCTGAACGTGACCCTTTTCCGAGGCCTTACCCTCATCGTTGCCATTGTCTTAAGCAGTACACCAACACTAACTCGTGCCCTCACACTTACGCTAACCCTTAAGCATTATCGTACCCTAACCTGTACCCTAATCCCTCTCCATTCCCTAACCCTAACCCTAACCCGAATCCTAACCCTGACCCTCACCCGAAGCCTTACCTTCACCCGTGCCCTAATCTTAACCAGGACACCAAGATTAACTCGTGCCCTCACACATACGCTAACACTAAACCTCAGCGGTACCCTAACCTGTACCCTAATCCCTCTCCATTCCCTAACCCTAACCCTAACCTGACACCTAACCATGACACTCACCCGAAACTTTACCCTCACCCGTGTCCTAATTTTAACCAGTTCATCAACACTAACCCATGCCCTCTAACGTATGTCAACCCTAAGCCATTGCCATACCCTAACCTGTACCCTAATCAATCCCCATTCCCTAACCCTAACCATAACCCTAACCCTTAACGTGACCCTCTTCCGAGGCCTTACCCTCACCCGTGCCCTAATCGTAAGCAGTACACTAACACTAACTAGTGACCTCACACGTACGCTAAACCTTAAGCGTTGTGGTACCCTAAACTGTGCCCTAATATCTCCCCATTCCCTAACCCTAACCCTAACCCGAATTCTATCCCTGACCCTCACCCGAAACCTTACCCTCACCCGTGCCCTAATCTTAACAAGGAAACCAACATTAACTTGTGCCCTCACACGTACGCTAACCATTAATCGTTCTCGTACACTAAACTATTCCCTAATCCCTCCCCATTCCCTAACCCTAACCCTAACCCTAACCCTAAACTATACCCTAATCCCTCCCCATTCCCTAACCCTAACCCTAACCCGAATCCTAACCCTGACCCTCACCTGAAGCCTTACCCTCACCCGTGCCCTAATCTTAACCAGGACACTAACACTAACCCTTGCCCTCACACGAACGCTAACCCTTAAGCACTGTCGTACCCTAAGCTGTACCCTAATCCCTCTGCATTCCTTAACCCTAACCCTAACCCGAATCCTAACCCTGACCCTCACCTGAAGCCTTACCCTCACCCGTGCCCTAATCTTAACCAGGACACCAACACTAACGCGTGCCCTCACACGTACGCTAAACCTTAAGCGTTGTCGTACCCTAAATTGTACCCTAATCCCTCCCCATTCCTTAACCCTAACCCTAACCCCATCCCTAAACCTGACCCACTTCCGATGCCCTACCCTAACCAATGCCCTAATCTTAACCAGTACACAAACACTAACTCATGCCCTCAAACGTACGCTAACCCTTAAGCATTGTCGTACCCTATCCTGTACCCTAATCCCTCCCCATTCCCTAAGCCTAACCCTAAGCGAAACCCTGAACGTGACCCTTTTCCGAGGCCTTACCCACATCGGTGCCGTTGTCTTAACCACTACACCAACACTAACTCGTGCCCTCACACTTACGCTAACCCTTAAGCATTGTCGTACCCTAACCTGTACCCTAATCCCTCTCCATTCTGTAACCCTAACCCTAACCCGAATCCTAACCCTGACCCTCACCCGAAGCCTTACCCTCACCCGTGCTCTAATCTTAACCAGGACACCAAGACTAACTCGTGCCCTCAAACGTACGCTAACATTAAACCGCAGCGGTACCCTAACCTGTACCCTAATTCCTCTCCATTCCCTAACCCTAACCCTAACCTGAAACCTAACCATGACACTCACCCGAAACTTTACCCCCACCCGTGTCCTAATTTTTACCAGTACATCAACACTAAACCATACCCTCTAACGTACGCCAACCCTAAGCCATTGCCGTACCCTAACCTGTACCCTAATCAATCCCCATTCCCTAACCCTAACCCTAACCCTAACCCTTAACGTGACCCTCTTCCGAGGCCTTACCCTCACCCGTGCCCTAATCGTAAGCAGTACACTAACACTAACTAGTGACCTCACACGTACGCTAAACCTTAAGCGTTGTGGTAACCTAAACTGTGCCCTAATATCTCCCCATTCCCTAACCCTAACCCTAACCCGAATTCTATCCCTGACCCTCACCCGAAACCTTACCCTCACCCGTGCCCTAATCTTAACCAGGACACCAACACTAACTTGTGCCCTCACACGTACGCTAACACTTAATCGTTGTCGTACGCTAAACTGTACCCTAATCCCTCCCCATTCCCTAACCCTAACCCTAACCCGAATCCTAACCCTGACCCTCACCTGAAGCCTTACCCTCACCCGTGCCCTAATCTTAACCAGCACACTAACACTAACCCTTGCCCTCACACGAACGCTAACCCTTAAGCACTGTCGTACCCTAAGCTGTACCCTAATCCCACCCCATTCCTTAACCCTAACCCTAACCACATCCCTAAACCTGACCCACTTCCGATGCCCTACCCTAACCAATGCCCTAATCTTAACCAGTACACAAACACTAACTCATGCCCTCAAACGTACGCTAACCCTTAAGCATTGTCGTACCCTATCCTGTACCCTAATCCCTCCCCATTCCCTAACCCTAACCCTAAGCGAAACCCTGAACGTGACCCTTTTCCGAGGCCTTACCCTCATCGGTGCCGTTGTCTTAACCAGTACACCAACACTAACTCGTGACCTCACACTTACGCTAACCCTTAAGCATTGTCGTACCCTAACCTGTACCCTAATCCCTCTCCATTCCCTAACCCTAACCCTAACCCGAATCCTAACCCTGACCCTCACCCGAAGCCTTACCCTCACCCGTGCCCTAATCTTAACCAGGACACCAAGACTAACTCGTGCCCTCAAACGTACGCTAACACTAAACCGCAGCGGTACCCTAACCTGTACCCTAATCCCTCTCCATTCCCTAGCCCTAACCCTAACCTGAAACCTAAACATGACACTCACCCGAAACTTTACCCTCACCCGTGTCCTAATTTTAACCAGTACATCAACACTAACCCATGCCCTCTAACGTACGCCAACCTTAAGTCATTGCCGTACCCTAACCTGTACCCTAATAATTCCCCATTCCCTAACCCTAACCCTAACCCGAACCCTTAACGTGACCCTCTTCCGAGGCCTTACCCTCACCCGTGACCTAATCGTAAGCAGTACACTAACACTAACTAGTGACCTCACACGTACGCTAAACCTTAAGAGTTGTGGTACCCTAAACTGTGCCCTAATATCTCCCCATTCCCTAACCCTAACCCTAACCCGAATTCTATCCCTGACCCTCACCGGAAACCTTACCCTCACCCGTGCCCTAATCTTAAACAGAACACCAACTCTAACTCGTGCCCTCACACGTACGCTAACCCTTAATCGTTGTCGTACCCTAAACTGTACCCTAATCCCTCCCCATTCCCTAACCCTAACCCTAACCCGAACCCTAACCCTGACCCTCACCTGAAGCCTTACCCTCACCCGTGCCCTAATCTTAACCAGGACACTAACACTAACCCTTGCCCTCTCACGAACGCTAACCCTTAAGCACTGTCGTACACTAAGCTGTACCCTAATCCCTCTGCATTCCTTAACTCTAACCCTAACCCGAATCCTAACCCTGACCCTCACCCGAAGCCTTACCCTCACCCGTGCCCTAATCTTAACCAGGACACCAAAACTAACTCGTGCCCTCACACGTAAGCTAAACCTTAAGCGTTGTCGTACCCTAAATTGTACCCTAATCCCTCCCCATTCCTTAACCCTAACCCTAACCCCATCCCTAAACCTGACCCACATCCGATGCCCTACCCTAACCAATGCCCTAATCTTAACCAGTACACAAACACTAATTCATGCCCTCAAACGTACGCTAACCCTTAAGCATTGGCGTACCCTATCCTGTACCCTAATCCCTCCCCATTCCCTAACCCTAACCCTAAGCGAAACCCGGAACGTGACCCTTTTCCGAGGCCTTACCCTCATCGTTGCCGTTGTCTTAAGCAGTACACCAACACTAACTCGTGCCCTCACACTTACGCTAACGCTTAAGCATTATCGTACCCTAACCTGTACCCTAATCCCTCTCCATTCCCTAACCCTAACCCTAACCCGAATCCTAACCCTGACCCTCACCCGAAGCCTTACCCTCACCCGTGCCCTAATCTTAACCAGGACACCAAGACTAACTCGTGCCCTCAAACATACGCTAACACTAAACCGCAGCGGTAGCCTAACCTGTACCCTAATCCCTCTCCATTCCCTAACCCTAACCCTAACCTGAAACCTAACCATGACACTCACCCGAAACTTTACCCTCACCCGTGTCCTAATTTTAACCAGTACATCAACACTAACCCATGCCCTCTAACGTATGTCAACCCTCAGCCATTGCCGTACCCTAACCTGTACCCTAATCAATCCCCATTCCCTAACCCTAACCCTAACCCTAACCCTTAACGTGACCCTCTTCCGAGGCCTTACCCTCACCCGTGCCCTAATCATAAGCAGTACACTAACACTAACTAGTGACCTCAAACGTACGCTAAACCTTAAGAGTTGTGGTACACTAAACTGTGCCCTAATATCTCCCCATTCCCTAACCCTAACCCTAACCCGAATTCTATCCCTGACCCTCACCCGAAACCTTACCCTCACCCGTGCCCTAATCTTAAACAGGACACCAACACTAACTCGTGCCCTCACACGTACGCTAACCCTCAATCGTTGTCGTACCCTAAACTGTACCCAAATCCCTTCCCATTCCCTAACCCTAACCCTAATCCGAATCCTAACCCTGACCCTCACCTGAAGCCTTACCCTCACCCGTGCCCTAATCTTAACCAGGACACTAAAACTAACCCTTGCCCTCACACGAACGCTAACCCTTAAGCACTGTCGTACCCTAAGCTGTACCCTAATCCCTCTGCATTTCTTAACCCTAACCCTAACCCGAATCCCAACCCTGACCCTCACCCGAAGCCTTACCCTCACCCGTGCCCTAATCTTAACCAGGACACCAACACTAACTCGTGCCCTCACACGTACGCTAAACCTTAAGCGTTGTCGTACCCTAAATTGTACCCTAATCCCTCCCCATTCCTTAACCCTAACCCTAACCCCATCCCTAAACCTGACCCACTTCCGATGCCCTACCCTAACGAATGCCCTAATCTTAACCAGTACACAAACACTAACTCATGCCCTCAAATGTACGTTAACCCTTAAGCATTGTCGTACCCTATCCTGTACCTTAATCCCTCCCCATTCCCTAACCCTAACCCTAAGCGAAACCCTGAACCTGACCCTTTTCCGAGGTCTTACCCTCATCGGTGCCGTTGTCTTAACCAGTACACCAACACTAACTCGTGCCCTCACACTTACGCTAACCCTTAAGCATTGTCGTACCCTAACCTATACCCTAATCCCTCTCCATTCCCTAACCCTAACCCTAACCATAACCTGAAACCTAACCATGACACTCACCCGAAACTCTACCCTCACCCGTATCCTAATTTTAACCAGTACATCAAAACTAACCCATGCCCTCTAACGTACGCCAACCCTAAGCCATTGCCATACCCTAACTTGTACCCTAATCAATCCCCATTCCCCAACCCTAACCATAACCCTAACCCTTAACGTGACCCTCTTCCGAGGCCTTACCCTCACCCGTGCCCTAATCGTAAGCAGTACACTAACACTAACTAGTGACCTCACACGTACGCTAAACCTTAAGCGTTTTGGTACCCTAAACTGTGCCCTAATATCTCCCCATTCCCTAACCCTAACCCTAACCCGAATTCTATCCCTGACCCTCACCCGAAACCTTACCCTCACCCGTGCCCTAATCTTAACCAGGAAACCAACACTAACTTGTGCCCTCACACGTACGCTAACCCTTAATCGTTCTCGTACCCTAAACTATACCCTAATCCCTCCCCATTCCCTAACCCTAACCCTAACCCTAACCCTAAACTATACCCTACTCCCTCCCCATTCCCTAACCCTAACTCTAACCCGAATCCTAACCCTGACCCTCACCCGAAGCCTTACCCTCACCCATGCCTTAATCTTAACCAGGACACTAACACTAACCCTTGCCCTCACACGAACGCTAACCCTTAAGCACTGTCGTACCCTAAGCTGTACCCTAATCCCTCTGCATTCCTTAACCCTAACACTAACCCGAATCCTAACCCTGACCCTCACCCGAAGCCTTACCCTCACCCGTGCCCTAATCTTAACCAGGACACCAACACTAACTCGTGCCCTCACACGTACGCTAAACCTTAAGCGTTGTCGTACCCTAAATTGTACCCTAATCCCTCCCCATTCCTTAACCCTAATCCTAACCCCATCCCTAAACCTGACCCACTTCCGATGCCCTACCCTAACCAATGCCCTATTCTTAACCAGTACACAAACACTAACTCATGCCCTCAAACGTACGCTAACCCTTAAGCATTGTCGTACCCTATCCTGTACCCTAATCCCTCCCCATTCCCTAACCCTAACCCTAAGCGAAACCCTGAACGTGACCCTTTTCCGAGGCCTTAACCTCATCGGTGCCATTGTCTTAACCAGTACACCAACACTAACTCGTGACCTCACACTTACGCTAACCCGTAAGCATTGTCGTACCCTAACCTGTACCCTAATCCCTCTCCATTCCCTAACCCTAACCCTAACCCGAATCCTAACCCTGACCCTCACCCGAAGCCTTACCCTCACCCGTGCCCTAATCTTAACCAGGACACCAAGACTAAATCGTGCCCTCAAACGTACGCTAACACTAAACCGCAGCGGTACCCTAACCTGTACCCTAATCCCTCTCCATTCCCTAGCCCTAACCCTCACCTGAAACCTAACCATGACACTCACCCGAAACTTTACCCTCACCCGTGTCCTAATTTTAACCAGTACATCAACACTAACCCATGCCCTCTAACGTATGCCAACCCTAAGCCATTGCCGTACCCTAACCTGTACCCTAATCATTCCCCATTCCCTAACCCTAACCCTAACCCGAACCCTTAATGTGACCCTCTACCTAGGCCTTACCCTCACCCGTGCCCTAATCGTAAGCAGTACACTAACACTAACTAGTGACCTCACACGTACGCTAAACCTTAAGAGTTGTGGTACCCTAAACTGTGCCCTAATATCTCCCCATTCCCTAACCCTAACCCTAACCCGAATTCTATCCCTGACCCTCACCCGAAACCTTACCCTCACCCGTGTCCTAATCTTAAACAGAACACCAACACTAACTCGTGCCCTCACACGTACGCTAACCCTTAATCGTTGTCGTACCCTAAACTGTACCCTAATCCCTCCCCATTCCCTAACCCTAACCCTAACCCGAACCCTAATCCTGACCCTCACTTGAAGCCTTACCCTCACCCGTGCCCTAATCTTAACCAGGACACTAACACTAACCCTTGCCCTCTCACGAACGCTAACCCTTAAGCACTGTCGTACCCTAAGCTGTACCCTAATCCCTCTGCATTCCTTAGCCCTAACCCTAACCCGAATCCTAACCCTGACCCTCACCCGAAGCCTTACCCTCACCCGTGCCCTAATCTTAACCAGGACACCAACACTAACTCGTGCCCTCACACGTACGCTAAACCTTAAGCGTTGTCGTACCCTAAATTGTACCCTAATCCCTCCCCATTCCTTAACCTTAACCCTAAACCCATCCCTAAACCTGACCCACATCCGATGCCCTACCCTAACCAATGCCCTAAACTTAACCAGTACACAAACACTAACTCATGCCCTCAAACGTACGCTAACCCTTAAGCATTGTCGTCCCCTATCCTGTACCCTAATCCCTCCCCATTCCCTAACCCTAACCCTAAGCGAAACCCTGAACGTGACCCTTTTCCGAGGCCTTACCCTCATCGTTGCCATTGTCTTAAGCAGTACACCAACACTAACTCGTGCCCTCACACTTACGCTAACCCTTAAGCATTATCGTACCCTAACCTGTACCCTAATCCCTCTCCATTCCCTAACCCTAACCCTAACCCGAATCCTAACCCTGACCCTCACCCGAAGCCTTACCTTCACCCGTGCCCTAATCTTAACCAGGACACCAAGATTAACTCGTGCCCTCACACATACGCTAACACTAAACCTCAGCGGTACCCTAACCTGTACCCTAATCCCTCTCCATTCCCTAACCCTAACCCTAACCTGACACCTAACCATGACACTCACCCGAAACTTTACCCTCACCCGTGTCCTAATTTTAACCAGTACATCAACACTAACCCATGCCCTCTAACGTATGTCAACCCTAAGCCATTGCCATACCCTAACCTGTACCCTAATCAATCCCCATTCCCTAACCCTAACCATAACCCTAACCCTTAACGTGACCCTCTTCCGAGGCCTTACCCTCACCCGTGCCCTAATCGTAAGCAGTACACTAACACTAACTAGTGACCTCACACGTACGCTAAACCTTAAGCGTTGTGGTACCCTAAACTGTGCCCTAATATCTCCCCATTCCCTAACCCTAACCCTAACCCGAATTCTATCCCTGACCCTCACCCGAAACCTTACCCTCACCCGTGCCCTAATCTTAACAAGGAAACCAACATTAACTTGTGCCCTCACACGTACGCTAACCATTAATCGTTCTCGTACACTAAACTATTCCCTAATCCCTCCCCATTCCCTAACCCTAACCCTAACCCTAACCCTAAACTATACCCTAATCCCTCCCCATTCCCTAACCCTAACCCTAACCCGAATCCTAACCCTGACCCTCACCCGAAGCCTTACCCTCACCCGTGCCCTAATCTTAACCAGGACACTAACACTAACCCTTGCCCTCACACGAACGCTAACCCTTAAGCACTGTCGTACCCTAAGCTGTACCCTAATCCCTCTGCATTCCTTAACCCTAACCCTAACCCGAATCCTAACCCTGACCCTCACCCGAAGCCTTACCCTCACCCGTGCCCTAATCTTAACCAGGACACCAACACTAACTCGTGCCATCACACGTACGCTAAACCTTAAGCGTTGTCGTACCCTAAATTGTACCCTAATCCCTCCCCATTCCTTAACCCTAATCCTAACCCCATCCCTAAACCTGACCCACTTCCGATACCCTACCCTAACCAATTCCCTAATCTTAACCAGTACACAAACACTAACTCATGCCCTCAAACGTACGCTAACCCTTAAGCATTGTCGTACCCTATCTTGTACCCTAATCCCTCCCCATTCCCTAACCCTAACCCTAAGCGAAACCCTGAACGTGACCCTTTTCCGAGGCCTTAACCTCATCGGTGCCGTTGTCTTAACCAGTACACCAACACTAAATCGTGACCTCACACTTACGCTAACCCTTAAGCATTGTCGTACCCTAACCTGTACCCTAATCCCTCTCCATTCCCTAACCCTAACCCTAACCCGAATCCTAACCCTGACCCTCACCCGAAGCCTTACCCTCACCCGTGCCCTAATCTTAACCAGGACACCAAGACTAACTCGTGCCCTCACACGTACGCTAACCCTTAATCGTTGTCGTATCCTAAACTGTACCCTAATCCCTCCCCATTCCCTAACCCTAACCCTAACCCGAACCCTAAACCTGACCCTCACCTGAAGCCTTACCCTCACCCGTGCCCTAATCTTAACCAGGACACTAACACTAACCCTTGCCCTCTCACGAACGCTAACCCTTAAGCACTGTCGTACCCTAAGCTGTACCCTAATCCCTCTGCATTCCTTAGCCCTAACCCTAACCCGAATCCTAACCCTGACCCTCACCCGAAGCCTTACCCTCACCCGTGCCCTAATCTTAACCAGGACCCCAAGACTAACTCGTGCCCTCACACGTACGCTAACACTAAACCGCAGCGGTACACTAACCTGTACCCTAATCCTTCTCCATTCCCTAACCCTAACCCTAACCTGAAACCTAACCATGACACTCACCCGAAACTTTACCCTCACCCGTGTCCTAATTTTAACCAGTACATCAACATTAACCCATGCCCTCTAACGTACGCCAACCCTAAGCCATTGCCGTACCCTAACCTGTACCCTAATCAATCCCCATTAACTAACCCTAACCCTAACCCTAACCCTTAACGTGACCCTCTTCCGAGGCCTTACCCTCACCCGTGCCCTAATCGTAATCAGTACACTAACACTAACTAGTGACCTCACACGTACGCTAAACCTTAAGCGTTGTGGTGCCCTAAACTGTGCCCTAATATCTCCCCATTCCCTAACCCTAACCCTAACCCGAATTCTATCCCTGACCCTCACCGGAAACCTTACCCTCACCCGTGCCCTAATCTTAACAAGGACACCAACACTAACTCGTGCCCTCACACGTACGCTAACCCTTAATCGTTGTCGTACCCTAAACTGTACCCTAATCCCTCCCCATTCCCTAACCTTAACCCTAACCCGAATCCTAACCCTGACCCTCACCTGAAGCCTTACCCTCACCCGTGCCCTAATCTTAACCAGGACACTAACACTAACCCTTGCCCTCACACGAACGCTAACCCTTAAGCACTGTCGTACCCTAAGCTGTACCCTAATCCCTCTGCATTCCTTAACCCTAACCCTAACCCGAATCCTAACCCTGACCCTCACCCGAAGCCTTACCCTCACCCGTGCCCTAATCTTAACCAGGACACCAACACTAACGCGTGCCCTCACACGTACGCTAAACCTTAAGCGTTGTCGTACCCTAAATTGTACCCTAATCCCTCCCCATTCCTTAACCCTAACCCTAACCCCATCCCTAAACCTGACCCACTTCCGATGCCCTACCCTAACCAATGCCCTAATCTTAACCAGTACACAAACACTAACTCATGCCCTCAAACGTACGCTAACCCTTAAGCATTGTCATACCCTATCCTGTACCCTAATCCCTCCCCATTCCCTAACCCTAACCCTAAGCGAAACCCTGAACGTGACCCTTTTCCGAGGCCTTACCCACATCGGTGCCGTTGTCTTAACCACTACACCAACACTAACTCGTGCCCTCACACTTACGCTAACCCTTAAGCATTGTCGTACCCTAACCTGTACCCTAATCCCTCTCCATTCCCTAACCCTAACCCTAACCCGAATCCTAACCCTGACCCTCACCCGAAGCCTTACGCTCACCCGTGCCCTAATCTTAACCAGGACACCAAGACTAACTCGTGCCCTCAAACGTACGCTAACACTAAACCGCAGCGGTACCCTAACCTGTACCCTAATCCCTCTCCATTCCCTAGCCCTAACCCTCACCTGAAACCTAACCATGACACTCACCCGAAACTTTACCCTCACCCGTGTCCTAATTTTAACCAGTACATCAACACTAACCCATGCCCTCTAACGTACGCCAACCCTAAGCCATTGCCGTACCCTAACCTGTACCCTAATCATTCCCCATTCCCTAACCCTAACCCTAACCCGAACCCTTAACGTGACCCTCTTCCTAGGCCTTACCCTCACCCGTGCCCTAATCGTAAGCAGTACACTAACACTAACTAGTGACCTCACACGTACGCTAAACCTTAATAGTTGTGGTACCCTAAACTGTGCCCTAATATCTCCCCATTCCCTAACCCTAACCCTAACCCGAATTCTATCCCTGACCCTCACCCGAAACCTTACCCTCACCCGTGCCCTAATCTTAAACAGAACACCAACACTAACTCGTGCCCTCACACGTACGCTAACCCTTAATCGTTGTCGTATCCTAAACTGTACCCTAATCCCTCCCCATTCCCTAACCCTAACCCTAACCCGAACCCTAACCCTGACCCTCACCTGAAGCCTTACCCTCACCCGTGCCCTAATCTTAACCAGGACACTAACACTAACCCTTGCCCTCTCACGAACGCTAACCCTTAAGCACTGTCGTACCCTAAGCTGTACCCTAATCCCTCTGCATTCCTTAGCCCTAACCCTAACCCGAATCCTAACCCTGACCCTCACCCGAAGCCTTACCCTCACCCGTGCCCTAATCTTAACCAGGACACCAAGACTAACTCGTGCCCTCAAACGTACGCTAACACTAAACCGCAGCGGTACCCTAACCTGTACGCTAATCCCTCTCCGTTCCCTAACCCTAACCCTAACCTGAAACCTAACCATGACACTCACCCGAAACTTTACCCTCACCCGTGTCCTAATTTTAACCAGTACATCAACACTAACCCATGCCCTCTAACGTATGTCAACCCTAAACCATTGCCGTACCCTAACCTGTACCCTAATCAATCCCCATTCCCTAACCATAACCCTAACCCTAACCCTTAACGTGACCCTCTTCCGAGGCCTTACCCTCACCCGTGCCCTAATCGTAAGCAGTACACTAACACTAAGTAGTGACCTCACACGTACGCTAAACCTTAAGAGTTGTGGTACCCTAAACTGTGCCCTAATATCTCCCCATTCCCTAACCCTAACCCTAACCCGAATTCTCTCCCTGACCCTCACTCGAAACCTTACCCTCACCCGTGCCCTAATCTTAAACAGGACACCAACACTAACTCGTGCCCTCACACGTACGCTAACCCTCAATCGTTGTCGTACCCTAAACTGTACCCTAATCCCTTCCCATTCCCTAACCCTAACCCTAACCCGAATCCTAACCCTGACCCTCACCCGAAGCCTTACCCTCACCCGTGCCCTAATCTTAACCAGGACACCAACACTAACTCGTGCCCTCACACGTACGCTAAACCTTAAGCGTTGTCGTACCCTAAATTTTACCCTAATCCCTCCCCATTCCTTAACCCTAACCCTAACCCCATCCCTAAACCTGACCCACTTCCGATGCCCTACCCTAACGAATGCCCTAATCTAAACCAGTACACAAACACTAACTCATGCCCTCAAACGTACGCTAACCCTTAAGCATTGTCGTACCCTATCCTGTACCTTAATCCCTCCCCATTCCCTAACCCTAACCCTAAGCGAAACCCTGAACGTGACCCTTTTCCGAGGCCTTACCCTCATCGGTGCCGTTGTCTTAACCAGTACACCAACACTAACTCGTGCCCTCACACTTACGCTAAACCTTAAGCATTGTCGTACCCTAACCTGTACCCTAATCCCTCTCCATCCCTAACCCTAACCCTAACCCGAATCCTAAACCTGACCCTCACCCGAAGCCTTACCCTCACCCGTGCCCTAGTCTTAACCAGGACACCAAGACTAACTCGTGCCCTCAAACGTACGCTAACACTAAACCGCAGCGGTGCCCTAACCTGTACCCTAATCCCTCTCCATTCCCTAACCCTAACCATAACCTGAAGCCTAACCATGACACTCACCCGAAATTTTACCCTCACCCGTATCCTAATTTTAACCAGTAAATCAACACTAACCCATGCCCTCTAACGTACGCCAACCCTAAGCCATTGACATACCCTAACGTGTACCCGAATCTATCCCCATTCCCTAACCCTAACCATAACCCTAACCCTTAACGTGACCCTCTTCCGAGGCCTTACCCTCACCCGTGCCCTAATCGTAAGCAGTACACTAACACTAACTAGTGACATCACACGTACGCTAAACCTTAAGCGTTGTGGTACCCTAAACTGTGCTCTAATAACTCCCCATTCCCTAACCCTAACCCTAACCCGAATTCTATCCCTGACCCTCACCCGAAACCTTACCCTCACCCATGCCCTAATCTTAACCAGGAAACCAACACTAACTTGTGCCCTCACACGTACGCTAACCCTTAATCGTTGTCGTACCCTAAACTATACCCTAATCCCTCCCCATTCCCTAACCCTAACCCTAACCCGAATCCTAACCCTGACCCTCACCCAAAGCCTAACCCTCACCCGTGCCCTAATCTTAACCAAGACACTAAAACTAACCCTTGCCCTCACACGAACGTTAACCCTTAAACACTGTCGTACCCTAAGCTGTACCCTAATCCCTCTGCCTTCCTTAACCCTAACCCTAACCCGAATCCTAACCCTGACCCTCACCCGAGTCCTTACCCTCACCCGTGCCCTAATATTAACCAGGACACCAACACTAACTCGTGCCCTCACACGTACGCTAAACCTTAAGCGTTGTCGTACCCTAAATTGTACCCTAATCCCTCCCCATTCCTTAACCCTAACCCTAACCCCATCCCTAAACCTGACCCACTTCCGATGCCCTACCCTAACCAATGCCCTAATCTTAACCAGTACACAAACACTAACTCATGCCCTCAAACGTACGCTAACCCTTAAGCATTGTCGTACCCTATCCTGTACCCTAATCCCTCCCCATTCCCTAACCCTAACCCTAAGCGAAACCCTGAACGTGACCCTTTTCCGAGGCCTTACCCTCATCGGTGCCGTTGTCTTAACCAGTACACCAAAACTAACTCGTGCCCTCACACTTACGCTAACCCTTAAGCATTGTCGTACCCTAACCTGTACCCTAATCTCTCTCCATTCCCTAACCCTAACCCTATCCCGAATCCTAACCCTGACCCTCACCCGAAGCCTTACCCTCACCCGTGCCCTAATCTTAACCAGTACATCAACACTAACCCATGCCCTCTAACGTACGCCAACCTTAAGACATTGCCGTACCCTAACCTGTACCCTAATCAATCCCCATTCCCTAACCCTAACCCTAACCCTAACCCTTAACGTGACCCTCTTCCGAGGCCTTACCCTCACCCGTGCCCTAATCGTAAGCAGTACACTAACACTAACTAATGACCTCACACGTACGCTAAACCTTAAGCGTAGTGGTACCCTAAACTGTGTCCTAATATCTCCCCATTTCCTAACCCTAACCCTAACCCGAATTCTATCCCTGACCCTCACCCGAAACCTTGCCCTCACCCGTGCCCTAATCTTAACCAGGAAACCAACGCTAACTTGTGCCCTCAAACGTACGCTAACCCTTAATCGTTGTCGTACCCTAAACTATACCCTAATCCCTCCCCATTCCCTAACCCTAACCCAAACCCTAACCCTAAACTGTACCCTAATCCCTCCCCATTCCCTAACCCTAACCCTAACCCGAATCCTAACCCTGACCCTCACCCGAAGCCTTACCCTCACCCGTGCCCTAATCTTAACCAGGACACTAACACTAACCCTTGCCCTCACACGAACGCTAACCCTTAAGCACTGTCGTACCCTAAGCTGTACCCTAATCCCTCTGCATTCCTTAACCCTAACCCTAACCTGAATCCTAACCCTGACCCTCACCCGAGGCCTTACCCTCACCCGTGCCCTAATCTTAACCAGGACACCAACACTAACTCGTGCCCTCACACGTACGCTAAACCTTAAGCGTTGTCGTACCCTAAATTGTACCCTAATCCCTCCCAATTCCTTAACCCTAACCCTAACCCCATCCCTAAACCTGACCCACTTCCGATGCCCTACCCTAACCAATGCCCTAATCTTAACCAGTACACAAACACTAACTCATGCCCTCAAACGTACGCTAACCCTTAAGCATTGTCGTACCCTATCCTGTACCCTAATCCCTCCCCATTCCCTAACCCTAACCCTAAGCGAAACCCTGAACGTGACCCTTTTCCGAGGCCTTACCCTCATCGGTGCCATTGTCTTAACCAGTACACCAACACTAACTCATGCCCTCACACTTACGCTAACCCTTAAGCATTGTCGTACCCTAACCTGTACCCTAATCCCTCTCCATTCCCTAACCCTAATCCTAACCCGAATCCTAACCCTGACCCTCACCCGAAGCCTTACCCTCACCCGTGCCCTAATCTTAACCAGGACACCAAGACTAACTCGTGCCCTCACACGTACGCTAACACTAAACCGCAGCGGTACCCTAACCTGTACCCTAATCCTTCTCCATTCCCTAACCCTAACCCTAACCTGAAACCTAACCATGACACTCACCCGAAACTTTACCCTCACCCGTGTCCTAATTTTAACCAGTACATCAACACTAACCCATGCCCTCTAACGTATGCCAACCCTAAGCCATTGCCGTACCCTAACCTGTACCCTAATCAATCCCCATTAACTAACCCTAACCCTAACCCTAACCCTTAACATGACCCTCTTCCGAGGCCTTACCCTCACCCGTGCCCTAATCGTAATCAGTACACTAACACTAACTAGTGACCTCACACGTACGCTAAACCTTAAGCGTTGTGGTGCCCTAAACTGTGCCCTAATATCTCCCCATTCCCTAACCCTAACCCTAACCCGAATTCTATCCCTGACCCTCACCGGAAACCTTACCCTCACCCGTGCCCTAATCTTAACAAGGACACCAACACTAACTCGTGCCCTCACACGTACGCTAACCCTTAATCGTTGTCGTACCCTAAACTGTACCCTAATCCCTCCCCATTCCCTAACCCTAACCCTAACCCGAATCCTAACCCTGACCCTCACCTGAAGCCTTACCCTCACCCGTGCCCTAATCTTAACCAGGACACTAACACTAACCCTTGCCCTCACACGAACGCTAACCCTTAAGCACTGTCGTACCCTAAGCTGTACCCTAATCCCTCTGCATTCCTTAACCCTAACCCTAACCCGAATCCTAACCCTGACCCTCACCCGAAGCCTTACCCTCACCCGTGCCCTAATCTTAACCAGGACACCAACACTAACGCGTGCCCTCACACGTACGCTAAACCTTAAGCGTTGTCGTACCCTAAATTGTACCCTAATCCCTCCCCATTCCTTAACCCTAACCCTAACCCCATCCCTAAACCTGACCCACTTCCGATGCCCTACCCTAACCAATGCCCTAATCTTAACCAGTACACAAACACTAACTCATGCCCTCAAACGTACGCTAACCCTTAAGCATTGTCGTACCCTATCCTGTACCCTAATCCCTCCCCATTCCCTAAGCCTAACCCTAAGCGAAACCCTGAACGTGACCCTTTTCCGAGGCCTTACCCACATCGGTGCCGTTGTCTTAACCACTACACCAACACTAACTCGTGCCCTCACAATTACGCTAACCCTTAAGCATTGTCGTACCCTAACCTGTACCCTAATCCCTCTCCATTCTGTAACCCTAACCCTAACCCGAATCCTAACCCTGACCCTCACCCGAAGCCTTACCCTCACCCGTGCTCTAATCTTAACCAGGACACCAAGACTAACTCGTGCCCTCAAACGTACGCTAACATTAAACCGCAGCGGTACCCTAACCTGTACCCTAATTCCTCTCCATTCCCTAACCCTAACCCTAACCTGAAACCTAACCATGACACTCACCCGAAACTTTACCCCCACCCGTGTCCTAATTTTTACCAGTACATCAACACTAAACCATACCCTCTAACGTACGCCAACCCTAAGCCATTGCCGTACCCTAACCTGTACCCTAATCAATCCCCATTCCCTAACCCTAACCCTAACCCTAACCCTTAACGTGACCCTCTTCCGAGGCCTTACCCTCACCCGTGCCCTAATCGTAAGCAGTACACTAACACTAACTAGTGACCTCACACGTACGCTAAACCTTAAGCGTTGTGGTAACCTAAACTGTGCCCTAATATCTCCCCATTCCCTAACCCTAACCCTAACCCGAATTCTATCCCTGACCCTCACCCGAAACCTTACCCTCACCCGTGCCCTAATCTTAACCAGGACACCAACACTAACTTGTGCCCTCACACGTACGCTAACACTTAATCGTTGTCGTACGCTAAACTGTACCCTAATCCCTCCCCATTCCCTAACCCTAACCCTAACCCGAATCCTAACCCTGACCCTCACCTGAAGCCTTACCCTCACCCGTGCCCTAATCTTAACCAGCACACTAACACTAACCCTTGCCCTCACACGAACGCTAACCCTTAAGCACTGTCGTACCCTAAGCTGTACCCTAATCCCACCCCATTCCTTAACCCTAACCCTAACCACATCCCTAAACCTGACCCACTTCCGATGCCCTACCCTAACCAATGCCCTAATCTTAACCAGTACACAAACACTAACTCATGCCCTCAAACGTACGCTAACCCTTAAGCATTGTCGTACCCTATCCTGTACCCTAATCCCTCCCCATTCCCTAACCCTAACCCTAAGCGAAACCCTGAACGTGACCCTTTTCCGAGGCCTTACCCTCATCGGTGCCGTTGTCTTAACCAGTACACCAACACTAACTCGTGACCTCACACTTACGCTAACCCTTAAGCATTGTCGTACCCTAACCTGTACCCTAATCCCTCTCCATTCCCTAACCCTAACCCTAACCCGAATCCTAACCCTGACCCTCACCCGAAGCCTTACCCTCACCCGTGCCCTAATCTTAACCAGGACACCAAGACTAACTCGTGCCCTCAAACGTACGCTAACACTAAACCGCAGCGGTACCCTAACCTGTACCCTAATCCCTCTCCATTCCCTAGCCCTAACCCTAACCTGAAACCTAAACATGACACTCACCCGAAACTTTACCCTCACCCGTGTCCTAATTTTAACCAGTACATCAACACTAACCCATGCCCTCTAACGTACGCCAACCTTAAGTCATTGCCGTACCCTAACCTGTACCCTAATCATTCCCCATTCCCTAACCCTAACCCTAACCCGAACCCTTAACGTGACCCTCTTCCGAGGCCTTACCCTCACCCGTGACCTAATCGTAAGCAGTACACTAACACTAACTAGTGACCTCACACATACGCTAAACCTTAAGAGTTGTGGTACCCTAAACTGTGCCCTAATATCTCCCCATTCCCTAACCCTAACCCTAACCCGAATTCTATCCCTGACCCTCACCGGAAACCTTACCCTCACCCGTGCCCTAATCTTAAACAGAACACCAACTCTAACTCGTGCCCTCACACGTACGCTAACCCTTAATCGTTGTCGTACCCTAAACTGTACCCTAATCCCTCCCCATTCCCTAACCCTAACCCTAACCCGAACCCTAACCCTGACCCTCACCTGAAGCCTTACCCTCACCCGTGCCCTAATCTTAACCAGGACACTAACACTAACCCTTGCCCTCTCACGAACACTAACCCTTAAGCACTGTCGTACACTAAGCTGTACCCTAATCCCTCTGCATTCCTTAACTCTAACCCTAACCCGAATCCTAACCCTGACCCTCACCCGAAGCCTTACCCTCACCCGTGCCCTAATCTTAACCAGGACACCAAAACTAACTCGTGCCCTCACACGTAAGCTAAACCTTAAGCGTTGTCGTACCCTAAATTGTACCCTAATCCCTCCCCATTCCTTAACCCTAACCCTAACCCCATCCCTAAACCTGACCCACATCCGATGCCCTACCCTAACCAATGCCCTAATCTTAACCAGTACACAAACACTAATTCATGCCCTCAAACGTACGCTAACCCTTAAGCATTGGCGTACCCTATCCTGTACCCTAATCCCTCCCCATTCCCTAACCCTAACCCTAAGCGAAACCCGGAACGTGACCCTTTTCCGAGGCCTTACCCTCATCGTTGCCGTTGTCTTAAGCAGTACACCAACACTAACTCGTGCCCTCACACTTACGCTAACGCTTAAGCATTATCGTACCCTAACCTGTACCCTAATCCCTCTCCATTCCCTAACCCTAACCCTAACCCGAATCCTAACCCTGACCCTCACCCGAAGCCTTACCCTCACCCGTGCCCTAATCTTAACCAGGACACCAAGACTAACTCGTGCCCTCAAACATACGCTAACACTAAACCGCAGCGGTAGCCTAACCTGTACCCTAATCCCTCTCCATTCCCTAACCCTAACCCTAACCTGAAACCTAACCATGACACTCACCCGAAACTTTACCCTCACCCGTGTCCTAATTTTAACCAGTACATCAACACTAACCCATGCCCTCTAACGTATGTCAACCCTCAGCCATTGCCGTACCCTAACCTGTACACTAATCAATCCCCATTCCCTAACCCTAACCCTAACCCTAACCCTTAACGTGACCCTCTTCCGAGGCCTTACCCTCACCCGTGCCCTAATCATAAGCAGTACACTAACACTAACTAGTGACCTCAAACGTACGCTAAACCTTAAGAGTTGTGGTACACTAAACTGTGCCCTAATATCTCCCCATTCCCTAACCCTAACCCTAACCCGAATTCTATCCCTGACCCTCACCCGAAACCTTACCCTCACCCGTGCCCTAATCTTAAACAGGACACCAACACTAACTCGTGCCCTCACACGTACGCTAACCCTCAATCGTTGTCGTACCCTAAACTGTACCCAAATCCCTTCACATTCCCTAACCCTAACCCTAATCCGAATCCTAACCCTGACCCTCACCTGAAGCCTTACCCTCACCCGTGCCCTAATCTTAACCAGGACACTAAAACTAACCCTTGCCCTCACACGAACGCTAACCCTTAAGCACTGTCGTACCCTAAGCTGTACCCTAATCCCTCTGCATTTCTTAACCCTAACCCTAACCCGAATCCCAACCCTGACCCTCACCCGAAGCCTTACCCTCACCCGTGCCCTAATCTTAACCAGGACACCAACACTAACTCGTGCCCTCACACGTACGCTAAACCTTAAGCGTTGTCGTACCCTAAATTGTACCCTAATCCCTCCCCATTCCTTAACCCTAACCCTAACCCCATCCCTAAACCTGACCCACTTCCGATGCCCTACCCTAACGAATGCCCTAATCTTAACCAGTACACAAACACTAACTCATGCCCTCAAATGTACGTTAACCCTTAAGCATTGTCGTACCCTATCCTGTACCTTAATCCCTCCCCATTCCCTAACCCTAACCCTAAGCGAAACCCTGAACCTGACCCTTTTCCGAGGTCTTACCCTCATCGGTGCCGTTGTCTTAACCAGTACACCAACACTAACTCGTGCCCTCACACTTACGCTAACCCTTAAGCATTGTCGTACCCTAACCTATACCCTAATCCCTCTCCATTCCCTAACCCTAACCCTAACCATAACCTGAAACCTAACCATGACACTCACCCGAAACTCTACCCTCACCCGTATCCTAATTTTAACCAGTACATCAAAACTAACCCATGCCCTCTAACGTACGCCAACCCTAAGCCATTGCCATACCCTAACTTGTACCCTAATCAATCCCCATTCCCCAACCCTAACCATAACCCTAACCCTTAACGTGACCCTCTTCCGAGGCCTTACCCTCACCCGTGCCCTAATCGTAAGCAGTACACTAACACTAACTAGTGACCTCACACGTACGCTAAACCTTAAGCGTTTTGGTACCCTAAACTGTGCCCTAATATCTCCCCATTCCCTAACCCTAACCCTAACCCGAATTCTATCCCTGACCCTCACCCGAAACCTTACCCTCACCCGTGCCCTAATCTTAACCAGGAAACCAACACTAACTTGTGCCCTCACACGTACGCTAACCCTTAATCGTTCTCGTACCCTAAACTATACCCTAATCCCTCCCCATTCCCTAACCCTAACCCTAACCCTAACCCTAAACTATACCCTACTCCCTCCCCATTCCCTAACCCTAACTCTAACCCGAATCCTAACCCTGACCCTCACCCGAAGCCTTACCCTCACCCGTGCCTTAATCTTAACCAGGACACTAACACTAACCCTTGCCCTCACACGAACGCTAACCCTTAAGCACTGTCGTACCCTAAGCTGTACCCTAATCCCTCTGCATTCCTTAACCCTAACACTAACCCGAATCCTAACCCTGACCCTCACCCGAAGCCTTACCCTCACCCGTGCCCTAATCTTAACCAGGACACCAACACTAACTCGTGCCCTCACACGTACGCTAAACCTTAAGCGTTGTCGTACCCTAAATTGTACCCTAATCCCTCCCCATTCCTTAACCCTAATCCTAACCCCATCCCTAAACCTGACCCACTTCCGATGCCCTACCCTAACCAATGCCCTATTCTTAACCAGTACACAAACACTAACTCATGCCCTCAAACGTACGCTAACCCTTAAGCATTGTCGTACCCTATCCTGTACCCTAATCCCTCCCCATTCCCTAACCCTAACCCTAAGCGAAACCCTGAACGTGACCCTTTTCCGAGGCCTTAACCTCATCGGTGCCATTGTCTTAACCAGTACACCAACACTAACTCGTGACCTCACACTTACGCTAACCCGTAAGCATTGTCGTACCCTAACCTGTACCCTAATCCCTCTCCATTCCCTAACCCTAACCCTAACCCGAATCCTAACCCTGACCCTCACCCGAAGCCTTACCCTCACCCGTGCCCTAATCTTAACCAGGACACCAAGACTAAATCGTGCCCTCAAACGTACGCTAACATTAAACCGCAGCGGTACCCTAACCTGTACCCTAATCCCTCTCCATTCCCTAGCCCTAACCCTCACCTGAAACCTAACCATGACACTCACCCGAAACTTTACCCTCACCCGTGTCCTAATTTTAACCAGTACATCAACACTAACCCATGCCCTCTAACGTATGCCAACCCTAAGCCATTGCCGTACCCTAACCTGTACCCTAATCATTCCCCATTCCCTAACCCTAACCCTAACCCGAACCCTTAATGTGACCCTCTACCTAGGCCTTACCCTCACCCGTGCCCTAATCGTAAGCAGTACACTAACACTAACTAGTGACCTCACACGTACGCTAAACCTTAAGAGTTGTGGTACCCTAAACTGTGCCCTAATATCTCCCCATTCCCTAACCCTAACCCTAACCCGAATTCTATCCCTGACCCTCACCCGAAACCTTACCCTCACCCGTGTCCTAATCTTAAACAGAACACCAACACTAACTCGTGCCCTCACACGTACGCTAACCCTTAATCGTTGTCGTACCCTAAACTGTACCCTAATCCCTCCCCATTCCCTAACCCTAACCCTAACCCGAACCCTAATCCTGACCCTCACTTGAAGCCTTACCCTCACCCGTGCCCTAATCTTAACCAGGACACTAACACTAACCCTTGCCCTCTCACGAACGCTAACCCTTAAGCACTGTCGTACCCTAAGCTGTACCCTAATCCCTCTGCATTCCTTAGCCCTAACCCTAACCCGAATCCTAACCCTGACCCTCACCCGAAGCCTTACCCTCACCCGTGCCCTAATCTTAACCAGGACACCAACACTAACTCGTGCCCTCACACGTACGCTAAACCTTAAGCGTTGTCGTACCCTAAATTGTACCCTAATCCCTCCCCATTCCTTAACCTTAACCCTAACCCCATCCCTAAACCTGACCCACATCCGATGCCCTACCCTAACCAATGCCCTAAACTTAACCAGTACACAAACACTAACTCATGCCCTCAAACGTACGCTAACCCTTAAGCATTGTCGTCCCCTATCCTGTACCCTAATCCCTCCCCATTCCCTAACCCTAACCCTAAGCGAAACCCTGAACGTGACCCTTTTCCGAGGCCTTACCCTCATCGTTGCCATTGTCTTAAGCAGTACACCAACACTAACTCGTGCCCTCACACTTACGCTAACCCTTAAGCATTATCGTACCCTAACCTGTACCCTAATCCCTCTCCATTCCCTAACCCTAACCCTAACCCGAATCCTAACCCTGACCCTCACCCGAAGCCTTACCTTCACCCGTGCCCTAATCTTAACCAGGACACCAAGATTAACTCGTGCCCTCACACATACGCTAACACTAAACCTCAGCGGTACCCTAACCTGTACCCTAATCCCTCTCCATTCCCTAACCCTAACCCTAACCTGACACCTAACCATGACACTCACCCGAAACTTTACCCTCACCCGTGTCCTAATTTTAACCAGTACATCAACACTAACCCATGCCCTCTAACGTATGTCAACCCTAAGCCATTGCCATACCCTAACCTGTACCCTAATCAATCCCCATTCCCTAACCCTAACCATAACCCTAACCCTTAACGTGACCCTCTTCCGAGGCCTTACCCTCACCCGTGCCCTAATCGTAAGCAGTACACTAACACTAACTAGTGACCTCACACGTACGCTAAACCTTAAGCGTTGTGGTACCCTAAACTGTGCCCTAATATCTCCCCATTCCCTAACCCTAACCCTAACCCGAATTCTATCCCTGACCCTCACCCGAAACCTTACCCTCACCCGTGCCCTAATCTTAACAAGGAAACCAACATTAACTTGTGCCCTCACACGTACGCTAACCATTAATCGTTCTCGTACACTAAACTATTCCCTAATCCCTCCCCATTCCCTAACCCTAACCCTAACCCTAACCCTAAACTATACCCTAATCCCTCCCCATTCCCTAACCCTAACCCTAACCAGAATCCTAACCCTGACCCTCACCCGAAGCCTTACCCTCACCCGTGCCCTAATCTTAACCAGGACACTAACACTAACCCTTGCCCTCACACGAACGCTAACCCTTAAGCACTGTCGTACCCTAAGCTGTACCCTAATCCCTCTGCATTCCTTAACCCTAACCCTAACCCGAATCCTAACCCTGACCCTCACCCGAAGCCTTACCCTCACCCGTGCCCTAATCTTAACCAGGACACCAACACTAACTCGTGCCATCACACGTACGCTAAACCTTAAGCGTTGTCGTACCCTAAATTGTACCCTAATCCCTCCCCATTCCTTAACCCTAATCCTAACCCCATCCCTAAACCTGACCCACTTCCGATACCCTACCCTAACCAATTCCCTAATCTTAACCAGTACACAAACACTAACTCATGCCCTCAAACGTACGCTAACCCTTAAGCATTGTCGTACCCTATCCTGTACCCTAATCCCTCCCCATTCCCTAACCCTAACCCTAAGCGAAACCCTGAACGTGACCCTTTTCCGAGGCCTTAACCTCATCGGTGCCGTTGTCTTAACCAGTACACCAACACTAAATCGTGACCTCACACTTACGCTAACCCTTAAGCATTGTCGTACCCTAACCTGTACCCTAATCCCTCTCCATTCCCTAACCCTAACCCTAACCCGAATCCTAACCCTGACCCTCACCCGAAGCCTTACCCTCACCCGTGCCCTAATCTTAACCAGGACACCAAGACTAACTCGTGCCCTCAAACGTACGCTAACACTAAACCGCAGCGGTACCCTAACCTGTACCCTAATCGCTGTCCATTCCCTAGCCCTAACCCTCACATGAAACCTAACCATGACACTCACCCGAAACTTTACCCTCACCCGTGTCCTAATTTTAACCAGTACATCAACACTAACCCATGCCCTCTAACGTACACCAACCCTAAGCCATTGCCGTACCCTAACCTGTACCCTAATCATTCCCCATTCCCTAACCCTAACCCTAACCCGAACCCTTAACGTGACCCTCTTCCTAGGCCTTACCCTCACCCGTGCCCTAATCGTAAGCAGTACACTAACACTAACTAGTGACCTCACACGTACGCTAAACCTTAAGAGTTGTGGTACCCTAAACTGTGCCCTAATATCTCCCCATTCCCTAACCCTAACCCTAACCCGAATTCTATCCCTGACCCTCACCCGAAACCTTACCCTCACCCGTGCCCTAATCTTAAACAGAACACCAACACTAACTCGTGCCCTCACACGTACGCTAACCCTTAATCGTTGTCGTATCCTAAACTGTACCCTAATCCCTCCCCATTCCCTAACCCTAACCCTAACCCGAACCCTAAACCTGACCCTCACCTGAAGCCTTACCCTCACCCGTGCCCTAATCTTAACCAGGACACTAACACTAACCCTTGCCCTCTCACGAACGCTAACCCTTAAGCACTGTCGTACCCTAAGCTGTACCCTAATCCCTCTGCATTCCTTAGCCCTAACCCTAACCCGAATCCTAACCCTGACCCTCACCCGAAGCCTTACCCTCACCCGTGCCCTAATCTTAACCAGGACCCCAAGACTAACTCGTGCCCTCACACGTACGCTAACACTAAACCGCAGCGGTACACTAACCTGTACCCTAATCCTTCTCCATTCCCTAACCCTAACCCTAACCTGAAACCTAACCATGACACTCACCCGAAACTTTACCCTCACCCGTGTCCTAATTTTAACCAGTACATCAACATTAACCCATGCCCTCTAACGTACGCCAACCCTAAGCCATTGCCGTACCCTAACCTGTACCCTAATCAATCCCCATTAACTAACCCTAACCCTAACCCTAACCCTTAACGTGACCCTCTTCCGAGGCCTTACCCTCACCCGTGCCCTAATCGTAATCAGTACACTAACACTAACTAGTGACCTCACACGTACGCTAAACCTTAAGCGTTGTGGTGCCCTAAACTGTGCCCTAATATCTCCCCATTCCCTAACCCTAACCCTAACCCGAATTCTATCCCTGACCCTCACCGGAAACCTTACCCTCACCCGTGCCCTAATCTTAACAAGGACACCAACACTAACTCGTGCCCTCACACGTACGCTAACCCTTAATCGTTGTCGTACCCTAAACTGTACCCTAATCCCTCCCCATTCCCTAACCTTAACCCTAACCCGAATCCTAACCCTGACCCTCACCTGAAGCCTTACCCTCACCCGTGCCCTAATCTTAACCAGGACACTAACACTAACCCTTGCCCTCACACGAACGCTAACCCTTAAGCACTGTCGTACCCTAAGCTGTACCCTAATCCCTCTGCATTCCTTAACCCTAACCCTAACCCGAATCCTAACCCTGACCCTCACCCGAAGCCTTACCATCACCCGTGCCCTAATCTTAACCAGGACACCAACACTAACGCGTGCCCTCACACGTACGCTAAACCTTAAGCGTTGTCGTACCCTAAATTGTACCCTAATCCCTCCCCATTCCTTAACCCTAACCCTAACCCCATCCCTAAACCTGACCCACTTCCGATGCCCTACCCTAACCAATGCCCTAATCTTAACCAGTACACAAACACTAACTCATGCCCTCAAACGTACGCTAACCCTTAAGCATTGTCATACCCTATCCTGTACCCTAATCCCTCCCCATTCCCTAACCCTAACCCTAAGCGAAACCCTGAACGTGACCCTTTTCCGAGGCCTTACCCACATCGGTGCCGTTGTCTTAACCACTACACCAACACTAACTCGTGCCCTCACACTTACGCTAACCCTTAAGCATTGTCGTACCCTAACCTGTACCCTAATCCCTCTCCATTCTGTAACCCTAACCCTAACCCGAATCCTAAACCTGACCCTCACCCGAAGCCTTACCCTCAACCGTGCCCTAATCTTAACCAGGACACCAGGACTAACTCGTACCCTCAAACGTACGCTAACATTAAACCGCAGCGGTACCCTAACCTGTACCCTAATTCCTCTCCATTCCCTAACCCTAACCCTAACCTGAAACCTAACCATGACACTCACCCGAAACTTTACCCTCACTCGTGTCCTAATTTTAACCAGTACATCAACACTAAACCATACCCTCTAACGTACGCCAACCCTAAGCCATTGCCGTACCCTAACCTGTACCCTAATCAATCCCCATTCCCTAACCCTAACCCTAACCCTAACCCTTAACATGACCCTCTTTCGAGGCCTTACCCTCACCCGTGCCCTAATCGTAAGCAGTACACTAACACTAACTAGTGACCTCACACGTACGCTAAACCTTAAGCGTTGTGGTAACCTAAACTGTGCCCTAATATCTCCCCATTCCCTAACCCTAACCCTAACCCGAATTCTATCCCTGACCCTCACCCGAAACCTTACCCTCACCCGTGCCCTAATCTTAACCAGGACACCAACACTAACTTGTGCCCTCACACGTACGCTAACACTTAATCGTTGTCGTACGCTAAACTGTACCCTAATCCCTCCCCATTCCCTAACCCTAACCCTAACCCGAATCCTAACCCTGACCCTCACCTGAAGCCTTACCCTCACCCGTGCCCTAATCTTAACCAGCACACTAACACTAACCCTTGCCCTCACACGAACGCTAACCCTTAAGCACTGTCGTACCCTAAGCTGTACCCTAATCCCTCCCCATTCCTTAACCCTAACCCTAACCCCATCCCTAAACCTGACCCACTTCCGATGCCCTACCCTAACCAATGCCCTAATCTTAACCAGTACACAAACACTAACTCATGCCCTCAAACGTACGCTAACCCTTAAGCATTGTCGTACCCTATCCTGTACCCTAATCCCTCCCCATTCCCTAACCCTAACCCTAAGCAAAACCCTGAACGTGACCCTTTTCCGAGGCCTTACCCTCATCGGTGCCGTTGTCTTAACCAGTACACCAACACTAACTCATGCCCTCACACTTACGCTAACCCTTAAGCATTGTCGTACCCTAACCTGTACCCTAATCCCTCTCCATTCCCTAACACTAACCCTAACCCGAATCCGAACCCTGACCCTCACCCGAAGCCTTACTCTCACCCGTGCCCTAATCTTAACCAGGACACCAAGACTAACTCGTGCCCTCACACGTACGCTAACACTAAACCGCAGCGGTACCCTAACCTGTACCCTAATCCTTCTCCATTCCCTAACCCTAACCCTAACCTGAAACCTAACCATGACACTCACCCGAAACTTTACCCTCACCCGTGTCCTAATTTTAACCAGTACATCAACACTAACCCATGCCCTCTAACGTACGCCAACCCTAAGCCATTGCCGTACCCTAACCTGTACCCTAATCAATCCCCATTAACTAACCCTAACCCTAACCCTAACCCTTAACGTGACCCTCTTCCGAAGCCTTACCCTCACCCGTGCCCTAATCGTAATCAGTACACTAACACTAACTAGTGACCTCACACGTACGCTAAACCTTAAGCGTTGTGGTGCCCTAAACTGTGCCCTAATATCTCCCCATTCCCTAACCCTAACCCTAACCCGAATTCTATCCCTGACCCTCACCGGAAACTTTACCCTCACCCGTGCCCTAATCTTAACAAGGACACCAACACTAACTCGTGCCCTCACACGTACGCTAACCCTTAATCGTTGTCGTACCCTAAACTGTACCCTAATCCCTCCCCATTCCCTAACCGTAAACCTAACCCGAATCCTAACCCTGACCCTCACCTGAAGCCTTACCCTCACCCGTGCCCTAATCTTAACCAGGACACTAACACTAACCCTTGCCCTCACACGAACGCTAACCCTTAAGCACTGTCGTACCCTAAGCTGTACCCTAATCCCTCTGCATTCCTTAACCCGAACCCTAACCCGAATCCTAACCCTGACCCTCACCCGAAGCCTTACCCTCACCCGTGCCCTAATCTTAACCAGGACACCAACACTAACGCGTGCCCTCACATGTACGCTAAACCTTAAGCGTTGTCGTACCCTAAATTGTACCCTAATCCCTCCCCATTCCTTAACCCTAACCCTAACCCCATCCCTAAACCTGACCCACTTCCGATGCCCTACCCTAACCAATGCCCTAATCTTAACCAGTACACAAACACTAACTCATGCCCTCAAACGTACGCTAACCCTTAAGCATTGTCGTACCCTATCCTGTACCCTAATCCCTCCCCATTCCCTAACCGTAACCCTAAGCGAAACCCTGAACGTGACCCTTTTCCGAGGCCTTACCCACATCGGTGCCGTTGTCTTAACCACTACACCAACACTAACTCGTGCCCTCACACTTACGCTAACCCTTAAGCATTGTCGTACCCTAACCTGTACCCTAATCCCTCTCCATTCTGTAACCCTAACCCTAACCCGAATCCTAACCCTGACCCTCACCCGAAGCCTTACCCTCACCCGTGCCCTAATCTTAACCAGGACACCAAGACTAACTCATGCCCTCAAACGTACGCTAACATTAAACCGCAGCGGTACCCTAACCTGTACCCTAATTCCTCTCCATTCCCTAACCCTAACCCTAACCTGAAACCTAACCATGACACTCACCCGAAACTTTACCCTCACCCGTGTCCTAATTTTAACCAGTACATCAACACTAAACCATACCCTCTAACGTACGCCAACCCTAAGCCATTGCCGTACCCTAACCTGTACCCTAATCAATCCCCATTCCCTAACCCTAACCCTAACCCTAACCCTTAACTTGACCCTCTTCCGAAGCCTTACCCTCACCCGTGCCCTAATCGTAAGCAGTACACTAACACTAACTAGTGACCTCACACGTACGCTAAACCTTAAGCGTTGTGGTAACCTAAACTGTGCCCTAATATCTCCCCATTCCCTAACCCTAACCCTAACCCGAACTCTATCCCTGACCCTCACCCGAAACCTTACCCTCACCCGTGCCCTAATCTTAACCAGGACACCAACACTAACTTGTGCCCTCACACGTACGCTAACACTTAATCGTTGTCGTACGCTAAACTGTACCCTAATCCCTCCCCATTCCCTAACCCTAACCCTAACCCGAATCCTAACCCTGACCCTCACCTGAAGCCTTACCCTCACCCGTGCCCTAATCTTAACCAGGACACTAACACTAACCCTTGACCTCACACGAACGCTAACCCTTAAGCACTGTCGTACCCTAAGCTGTACCCTAATCCCTCTGCATTCCTTAACCCTAACCCTAACCCGAATCCTAACCCTGACCCTCACCCGAGGCCTTACCCTCACCCGTGCCCTAATCTTAACCAGGACACCAACACTAACGCGTGCCCTCACACGTACGCTAAACCTTAAGCGTTGTCGTACCCTAAATTGTACCCTAATCCCTCCCCATTCCTTAACCCTAACCCTAACCACATCCCTAAACCTGACCCACTTCCGATGCCCTACCCTAACCAATGCCCTAATCTTAACCAGTACACAAACACTAACTCATGCCCTCAAACGTACGCTAACCCTTAAGCATTGTCGTACCCTATCCTGTACCCTAATCCCTCCCCATTCCCTAACCCTAACCCTAAGCGAAACCCTGAACGTGACACTTTTCCGAGACCTTACCCTCATTGGTGCTGTTGTCTTAACCAGTACACCAACACTAACTCGTGCCCTCACACTTATGCTAACCCTTAAGCATTGTCGTACCCTAACCTGTACCCTAATCCCTCTCCATTCTCTAACCCTAACCCTAACCCGAATCCTAACCCTGACCCTCACCCGAAGCCTTACCCTCACCCGTGCCCTAATCTTAACCAGGACACCAAGACTAACTCGTGCCCTCACACGTACGCTAACACTAAACCGCAGCGGTACCCTAACCTGTACCCTAATCCTTCTCCATTCCCTAACCCTAACCCGAACCTGAAACCTAACCATGACACTCACCCGAAACTTTACCCTCACCCGTGTCCTAATTTTAACCAGTACATCAACACTAACCCATGCACTCTAACGTACGCCAACCCTAAGCCATTGCCGTACCCTAACCTGTACCCTAATCAATCCCCATTAACTAACCCTAACCCTAACCCTAACCCTTAACGTGACCCTCTTCCGAAGCCTTACCCTCACCCGTGCCCTAATCGTAAGCAGTACACTAACACTAACTAGTGACCTCACACGTACGCTAAACCTTAAGCGTTGTGGTGCCCTAAACTGTGCCCTAATATCTCCCCATTCCCTAACCCTAACCCTAACCCGAATTCTATCCCTGACCCTCACCGGAAACCTTACCCTCACCCGTGCCCTAATCTTAACAAGGACACCAACACTAACTCGTGCCCTCACACGTACGCTAACCCTTAATCGTTGTCGTACCCTAAACTGTACCCTAATCCCTCCCCATTCCCTAACCCTAACCCTAACCCGAATCCTAACCCTGACCCTCACCTGAATCCTTACCCTCACCCGTGCCCTAATCTTAACCAGGACACCAACACTAACGCGTGCCCTCACACGTACGCTAAACCTTAAGCGTTGTCGTACCCTAAATTGTACTCTAATCCCTCCCCATTCCTTAACCCTAACCCTAACCCCATCCCTAAACCTGACCCACTTCAGATGCCCTACCCTAACCAATGCCCTAATCTTAACCAGTACACAAACACCAACTCATGCCCTCAAACATACGCTAACCCTTAAGCATTGTCGTACCCTATCCTGTACCCAAATCCCTCCCCATTCCCTAACCCTAACCCTAAGCGAAACCCTGAACGTGACCCTTTTCCGAGGCCTTACCCTCATCGGTGCCGTTGTCTTAACCAGTACACCAACACTAACTCGTGGCCTCACACTTACGCTAACCCTTAAGCATTGTCGTACCCTAACCTGTACCCTAATCCCTCTCCATTCCCTAACCCTAACCCTAACCCGAATCCTAACCCTGACCCTCACCCGAAGCCTTACCCTCACCCGTGCCCTAATCTTAACCAGGACACCAAGACTAACTCGTGCCCTCAAACGTACGCTAACACTAAACCGCAGCGGTACCCTAACCTGTACCCTAATCCCTCTCCATTCCCTAACCCTAACCCTAACCTGAAAACTAACCATGACACTTACCCGAAACTTTACCCTCACCCGTGTCCTAATTTTAACCAGTACATCAACACTAACCCATGCCCTCTAACGTAGGCCAACCCTAAGCCATTGCCGTACCCTAACCTGTACCCTAATCAATCCCCATTCCCTAACCCTAACCCTAACCCTAACCCATAACGTGACCCTCTTCCGTGGCCTTACCCTCACCCGTGCCCTAATCTTAACCAGGACACTAACACTAACCCTTGCCCTCACACGAACGTTAACCCTTAAACACTGTCGTACCCTAAGCTGTACCCTAATCCCTCTGCATTCCTTAACCCTAACCCTAACCTGAATCCTAACCCTGACCCTCACCCGAGGCCTTACCCTCACCCGTGCCCTAATCTTAACCAGGACACCAACACTAACTCGTGCCCTCACACGTACGCTAAACCTTAAGCGTTGTCGTACCCTAAATTGTACCCTAATCCCTCCCCATTCCTTAACCCTAACCCTAACCCCATCCCTAAACCTGACCCACTTCCGATGCCCTACCCTAACCAATGCCCTAATCTTAACCAGTACAAAAACACTAACTCATGCCCTCAAACGTACGCTAACCCTTAAGCATTGTCGTACCCTAACCTGTACCCTAATCCCTCTCCATTCCCTAACCCTAACCCTAACCTGAAACCTAACCATGACACTCACCCGAAACTTTACCCTCACCCGTGTCCTAATTTTAACCAGTACATCAACACTAACCCATGCCCTCTAACGTACGCCAACCCTAAAACATTGCCGTACCCTAACCTGTACCCTAATCAATCCCCATTCCCTAACCCTAACCCTAACCCTAACCCTTAACGTGACCCTCTTCCGAGGCCTTACCCTCACCCGTGCCCTAATCGTAAGCAGTACACTAACACTAACTAGTGACCTCACACGTACGCTAAACCTTAAGCGTTGTGGTACCCTAAACTGTGCCTTAATATCTCGCCATTCCCTAACCCTAACCCTAACCCGAATTCTATCCCTCACCCTCACCCGAAACCTTACCCTCACCCGTGCCCTAATCTTAACAAGGACACCAACACTAACTCGTGCCCTCACACGTACGCTAACCCTTAATCGTTGTCGTACCCTAAACTGTACCCTAATCCCTCCCCATTCCCTAACCCTAACCCTAACCCGAATCCTAACCCTGACCCTCACCTGAAGCCTTACCCTCACCCGTGCCCTAATCTTAACCAGGACACCAACACTAACGCGTGCCCTCACACGTACGCTAAACCTTAAGCGTTGTCGTACCCTAAATTGTACTCTAATCCCTCCCCATTCCTTAACCCTAACCCTAACCCCATCCCTAAACCTGACCCACTTCAGATGCCCTACCCTAACCAATGCCCTAATCTTAACCAGTACACAAACACCAACTCATGCCCTCAAACATACGCTAACCCTTAAGCATTGTCGTACCCTATCCTGTACCCAAATCCCTCCCCATTCCCTAACCCTAACCCTAAGCGAAACCCTGAACGTGACCCTTTTCCGAGGCCTTACCCTCATCGGTGCCGTTGTCTTAACCAGTACACCAACACTAACTCGTGGCCTCACACTTACGCTAACCCTTAAGCATTGTCGTACCCTAACCTGTACCCTAATCCCTCTCCATTCCCTAACCCTAACCCTAACCCGAATCCTAACCCTGACCCTCACCCGAAGCCTTACCCTCACCCGTGCCCTAATCTTAACCAGGACACCAAGACTAACTCGTGCCCTCAAACGTACGCTAACACTAAACCGCAGCGGTACCCTAACCTGTACCCTAATCCCTCTCCATTCCCTAACCCTAACCCTAACCTGAAAACTAACCATGACACTTACCCGAAACTTTACCCTCACCCGTGTCCTAATTTTAACCAGTACATCAACACTAACCCATGCCCTCTAACGTAGGCCAACCCTAAGCCATTGCCGTACCCTAACCTGTACCCTAATCAATCCCCATTCCCTAACCCTAACCCTAACCCTAACCCATAACGTGACCCTCTTCCGTGGCCTTACCCTCACCCGTGCCCTAATCTTAACCAGGACACTAACACTAACCCTTGCCCTCACACGAACGTTAACCCTTAAACACTGTCGTACCCTAAGCTGTACCCTAATCCCTCTGCATTCCTTAACCCTAACCCTAACCTGAATCCTAACCCTGACCCTCACCCGAGGCCTTACCCTCACCCGTGCCCTAATCTTAACCAGGACACCAACACTAACTCGTGCCCTCACACGTACGCTAAACCTTAAGCGTTGTCGTACCCTAAATTGTACCCTAATCCCTCCCCATTCCTTAACCCTAACCCTAACCCCATCCCTAAACCTGACCCACTTCCGATGCCCTACCCTAACCAATGCCCTAATCTTAACCAGTACAAAAACACTAACTCATGCCCTCAAACGTACGCTAACCCTTAAGCATTGTCGTACCCTAACCTGTACCCTAATCCCTCTCCATTCCCTAACCCTAACCCTAACCTGAAACCTAACCATGACACTCACCCGAAACTTTACCCTCACCCGTGTCCTAATTTTAACCAGTACATCAACACTAACCCATGCCCTCTAACGTACGCCAACCCTAAAACATTGCCGTACCCTAACCTGTACCCTAATCAATCCCCATTCCCTAACCCTAACCCTAACCCTAACCCTTAACGTGACCCTCTTCCGAGGCCTTACCCTCACCCGTGCCCTAATCGTAAGCAGTACACTAACACTAACTAGTGACCTCACACGTACGCTAAACCTTAAGCGTTGTGGTACCCTAAACTGTGCCTTAATATCTCGCCATTCCCTAACCCTAACCCTAACCCGAATTCTATCCCTCACCCTCACCCGAAACCTTACCCTCACCCGTGCCCTAATCTTAACCAGGACACCAACACTAACTTGTGCTCTCAAACGTACGCTAACCCTTAATCGTTGTCGTACCCTAAACTGTACCCTAATCCCTCCCCATTCCCTAACACTAACCCTAACCCGAATCCTAACCCTGACACTCACCTGAAGCCTTACCCTCACCCGTGCCCTAATCTTAACCAGGACACTAACACTAACCCTTGCCCTCACACGAACGCTAACCCTTAAGCACTGTCGTACCCTAAGCTGTACCCTAATCCCTCTGCATTCCTTAACCATAACCCTAACCCGAATCCTAACCCTGACCCTCACCCGAAGCCTTACCCTCACCCGTGCCCTAATCTTAACCAGGACACCAACACTAACGCGTGCCCTCACACGTACGCTAAACCTTAAGCGTTTTTGTACCCTAAATTGTACCCTAATTCCTCCCCATTCCTTAACCCTAACCCTAACCACATCCCTAAACCTGACCCACGTCCGATGCCCTACCCTAACCAATGCCCTAATCTTAACAAGTACACAAACACTACCTCATGCCCTCAAACGTACGTTAACCCTTAAGCATTGTCGTACCCTAACCTGTACCCTAATCCCTCTCCATTCCCTAACCCGAACCCTAACCCGAATCCTAACCCTGACCCTCACCCGAAGCCTTACCCTCAACCGTGCCCTAATCTTAACCAGGACACCAAGACTAACTCGTGCCCTCACGCGTACGCCAACACCTGACCGCAGCGGTACCCTAACCTGTACCCTAATCCCTCTCCATTCCCTAACCCTAACCCTAACCTGAAACCTAACCATGACCCTCACCCGAAACTTTACCCTCACCCCTGTCCTAATTTTAACCAGTACATCAACACTAACCCATGCCCTCTAACGTACGCTAACCCTAAGCCATTGCCGTACCCTAACCTGTATCCTAATCAATCCCCATTCCCTAACCCTAACCCTAACCCTAACCCTTAACGTGACCCTCTTCCGAGGCCTTACCCTCACCCGTGCCCTAATCGTAAGCAGTACACTAACACTAACTAGTGACCTCACACGTACGCTAAACCTTAAGCGTTGTGGTACCCTAAACTGTGCCCTAATATCTCCCCATTCCCTAACCCTAAACCTAACCCGAATTCTATCCCTGACCCTCACCTGAAACCTTACCCTCACCCGTGCCCTAATCTTAACCAGGACACCAACACTAACTCGTGCCCTCACACGTACGCCAACCCTTAATTGTTGTCGTACCCTAAACTGTACCCTAATCCCTCCCCATTCCCTAACGCTAACCCTAACCCAAATACTAACCCTGACCCTCACCTGAAGCCTTAACCTCACCCTTGCCCTAATCTTAACCAGGACACTAACACTAACCCTTGCCCTCACACGAACGCTAACCCTTAAGCACTGTCGTACCCTAAGCTGTACCCTAATCCCTCTGCATTCCTTAACCCTAACCCTAACACGAATCCTAACCCAGACCCTCACCCGAAGCCTTACCCTCACCTATGCCCTAATCTTAACCAGGACACCAACACTAACTCGTGCTCTCACACGTACGCTAAACCTTAAGCGTTGTCGTACCCTAAATTGTACCCTAATCCCTCCCCATTCCTTAACCCTAACCCTAACCCCATCCCTAAACCTGACCCACTTCCGATGCCCTACCCTAACCAATGCCCTTATCTTAACCAGTACACAAACACTAACTCATGCCCAAAAACGTACGTTAACCCTTAAGCATTGTCGTACCCTCTCCTGTACCCTAATCCCTCCCCATTCCGAAACCCTAACCCTAAGCGAAACCCTGAACGTGACCCTTTTCCGAGACCTTACCCTCATCGGTGCCCTTGTCTTAACCAGTACACCAACACTAACTCGTGCCCTCACACTTACGCTAACCCTTAAGCATTGTCATACCCTAACCTGTACCCTAATCCCTCTCCATTCCCTAACCCGAACCCTAACCCGAATCCTAACCCTGACCCTCACCCGAAGCCTTACCCTCACCCGTGCCCTAATCTTAACCAGGACACCAAGACTAACTCGTGCCCTCACACGTACGCTAACACTAAACCGCAGCGGTACCCTAACCTGTACCCTAATCCCTCTCCATTCCCTAACCCTAAACCTAACCTGAAACCTAACCATGACCCTCACCCGAAACTTTACCCTCACCCCTGTCCTAATTTTAACCAGTAAATCAACACTAACCCATGCCCTCTAACGTACGCTAACCCTAAGCCATTGCCATACCCTAACCTGTACCCTTATCAATCCCCATTCCCTAACCCTAACCCTAACCCTAACCCTTAACGTGACCCTCTTCCGAGGCCTTACCCTCACCCGTGCCCTAATCGTAAGCAGTACACTAACACTAACTAGTGACCTCACACGTACGCTAAACCTTAAGCGTTGTGGTACCCTAAACTGTGCCCTAATATCTCCCCATTCCCTAACCCTAACCCTAACCCGAATTCTATCCCTGACCCTCACCCGAAACCTTACCCTCACCCGTGCCCTAATCTTAACCAGGACACCAACACTAACTCGTGCCCTCACACGTACGCCAACCCTTAATCGTTGTCGTACCCTAAACTGTACCCTAATCCCTCCCCATTCCCTAACCCTAACCCTAACGGGAATACTAACCCTGACCCTCACCTGAAGCCTTACCCTCACCCGTGCTTTAATCTTAACCAGGACACTAACACTAACCCTTGCCCTCACACGAACGCTAACCCTTAAGCACTGTGGTACCCTAAGCTGTACCCTAATCCCTCCCCATTCCCTAACCCTAAACCTAACCCGAATTCTGTCCCTGACCCTCACCCAAAACCTTACTCTCACCCGTGCCCTAATCTTAACGAGGACACCAACACTAACTCGTGCCCTAACACGCACGCCCACCCTTAATCGCTGTCGTACCCTAAACTGTACCCTAATCCCTCCCCATTCCCTACCCCTAACCCTAACCCGAATCCTAACCCTGACCCTCACCCGAAGCCTTACCCTCACCCGTGCCCTAATCTTAACCAGGACGCCAACAATAACTCGTGCCCTCACACGTACGCTAAACCTTAAGCGTTGTCGTACCCTAAATTGTACCCTAATCCCTCCCCATTCCTTAACCCTAACCATAACCGCATCCCTAAACCTGACCCACGTCCGATGCCCTACCCTAAACAATGCCCTAATTTTAACCAGTACACAAACACTAATTCATGCCCTCAAACGTACTTTAACCCTTAAGCATTGTCGTACCCAATCCTCTACCCTAATCCCTCCCCATTCCCTAACCCTAACCCTAAGCGAAACCCTGAACGTGACCCTTTTCCGAGGCCTTACCCTCATCGGTGCCCTTGTCTTAAGTAGTACACCAACACTAACTCGTGCCCTCACACTTACGCTAACCCTTAAGCATTGTCGTACCCTAACCTGTACCCTAATCCCTCTCCAATCCCTAACCCTAACCCTAACCCGAATCCTAACCCTGAATCTCACCCGAAGCCTTACCCTCACCCGTGCCCTAATCTTAACCAGGACATCAAGACTAACTCGTGCGCTCACACGTACGCTAACGCTAAACCGCAGCGGTACCCTAACCTGTACCCTAATCCCTCTATATTCCCTAAACCTAACCCTAACCTGAAACCTAACCATGACACTCACCCGAAACTTTACCCTCACCCCTGTCCTAATTTTAACCAGTACATCAACACAAACCCATGCCCTCTAACGTACGCTAACCCTAAGCCATTGCCGTACCGTAACCTGTACCCTAATCAATCCCCATTCCCTAACCCTAACCCTAACCCTAACCCTTAACGTGACCCTCTTCCGAGGCCTTACCCTCACCCGTGCCCTAATCGTAAGCAGTACACTAACACTAACTAGTGACCTCACACGTACGCTAAACCTTAAGCGTTGTGGTACCCTAAACTGTGCCCTAATACCTCCCCATTCCCTAACCCTAACCCTAACCCGAATTCTATCCCTGACCCTCAACCGAAACCTTACCCTCACCCGTGCCCTAATCTTAACCAGGACACCAACACTAACTCGTGCCCTCACACGTACGCCAACCCTTAATCGTTGTCGTACCCTAAACTGTACCCTAATCCCTCCCCATTCCCTAACCCTAACCCTAACCCGAATCCTAACCCTGATCCTCACCTGAAGCCTTAACCTCACCCTTGCCCTAATCTTAACCAGGACACTAACACTAACCCTTGCCCTCACACGAACGCTAACCCTTAAGCACTGTCGTACCCTAAGCTGTACCCTAATCCCTCTGCATTCCTTAACCCTAACCCTAACACGAATCCTAACCCAGACCCTCACCCGAAGCCTTACCCTCACCTGTGCCCTAATCTTAACCAGGACACCAACACTAACTCGTGCCCTCACACGTACGCTAAACCTTAAGCGTTGTCGTACCCTAAATTGTACCCTAATCCCTCCCCATTCCTTAACCCTAACCCTAACCCCATCCCTAAACCTGACCCACTTCCGATGCCTTACCCTAACCAATGCCCTTATCTTAACCAGTACACAAACACTAACTCATGCCCAAAAACGTACGTTAACCCTTAAGCATTGTCGTACCCTCTCCTGTACCCTAATCCCTCCCCATTCCGAAACCCTAACCCTAAGCGAAACCCTGAACGTGACCCTTTTCCGAGGCCTTACCCTCATCGGTGCACTTGTCTTAACCAGTACACCAACACTAACTCGTGCCCTCACACGTACGCTATCACTAAACCGCAGCGGTACCCTAACCTGTACCCTAATCCCTCTCCATTCCCTAACCCTAACGCTAACCTGAAACCTAACCATGACACCCACCCGAAACTTTACCCTCACCCGTGTCCTAATTTTAACCAGTACATCAACACTAACTCATGCCCTCTAACGTATGCAAACCCTAAGCCATTGCCGTACCCTAACCTGTACCCTAATCAATCCCCATTCCCTAAGCCTAACCCTAACACGAATACTAACCCTGACCCTCACCCGAATCCTTACCCTCACCCGTGCCCTAATCTTAACCAGGACACTAACACTAACCCTTGCCCTCACACGAACGCTAACCCTTAAGCACTGTCGTACCCTAAGCTGTACCCTAATCCCTCCCCATTCCTTAACCCTAACCCTAACCCCATCCCTAAACCTGACCCACGTCCGATGCCCTACCCTAACCAATGCCCTAATTTTAACCAGTACACAAACACTAACTCATGCCCTCAAAAGTACTTTATTCTTTAAGCATTGTCGTACCCTATCCTCTACCCTAATCCCTCCCCATTCACTAACCCTAACCCTAAGCGACACCCTGAACGTGACCCTTTTCTGAGGCCTTACCCTCATAGGTGCCTTTGTCTAAACCAGTACACCAACACTAACTCGTGCCCTCACACTTACGCTAACCCTTAAGCATTGTCGTACCCTAACCTGTACCCTAATCCCTCTCCATTCCCTAACCCGAACCCTAACCCGAATCCTAACCCTGACCCTCACCAGAAGCCTTACCCTCACCCGTGCCCTAATCTTAACCAGGAAACCAAGACTAACTCGTGCCCTCACACGTACGCTAACACTAAACCGCAGCGGTACCCTAACCTGTACCCTAATCCCTCTCCATTCCCTAACCCTAACCCTAACCTGAAACCTAACCATGACACTCACCCGAAACTTTACCCTCACCCCTGTCCTAATTTTAACCAGTACATCAACACTAAACCATGCCTTCTAACGTACGCCAACCCTAAGCCATTGCCGTACACTAACCTGTACCCTAATCAATCCCCATTCCCTAACCCTAACCCAAACCCTAACCCTTAACGTGACCCTCTTCCGAGGCCTTACCCTCACCCGGGCCCTAATCGTAAGCAGTACACTGACACTAACTCGTGACCTCACATGTACGCTAAACATTAAGCGTTGTGGTACCCTAAACTGTGCCCTAATATCTCCCCATTCCCTAACCCTAACCCTAACCCTAATTCTATCCCTGACCCTCACCCGAAACCTTACTCTCACCCGTGCCCTAATCTTAACCAGGACACCAACACTAACTCGTGCCCTCACACGTACGCCCACCCTTAATCGCTGTCGTACCCTAAACTGTACCCTAATCCCTCCCCATTCCCTAACCCTAACCCTAACCCGAATCCTAACCCTGACCCTCACCTGAAGCCTTACCCTCACCCGTGCTCTAATCTTAACCAGGACACCAACACTAACTCATGCCCTCACACGTAAGTTAACCCTTAAGCATTGTCGTACCCTATCCTGTACCCTAATCCCTTCCCATTCCGAAACCCTAACCCTAAGCGAAACCATGAACGTGACCCTTTTCCGAGGCCTTACCCTCATCAGTGCCCTTGTCTTAACCAGTACACCAACACTAACTCGTGCCCTCACACTTACGCTAACCCTTAAGCATTGTCGTAACCTAACCTGTACCCTAATCCCTCTCCATTCCCGAACCCTAACCCTAACCTGAATCCTAACCCTGACCCTCACCCGAAGCCTTACCCTCACCCGTGCCCTAATCTTAACCAGGACACTAACACTAACCCTTGCCCTCACACGAACGCTAACCCTTAAGCACTGTCGTACCCTAAGCTGTACCCTAATCCCTCTGCATTCCTTAACCCTAACCCTAACACGAATCCTAACCCTGACCCTCACCCGAAGCCTTACGCTCACCCGTGCCCTAATCCTAACAAGGACACCAACACTAACTCGTGCCCTCACACGTACACTAAACCTTAAGCGTTGTCGTACCCTAAATTGTACCCTAATCCCTCCCCATTCCTTAACCCTAACCCTAACCCCATCCCTAAACCTGACCCACGTCCGATGCCCTACCCTAACCAATGCCCTAATCTTAACCAGTACACAAACACTACCTCATGCCCTCAAACGTACGTTAACCCTTTAGCATTGTCGTACCCTAACCTGTACCCTAATCCCTCCCCATTCCCTAACCCTAACCGTAAGCGAAACCCAGAACGTGACCCTTTTCTGAGGCCTTACCCTCATAGGTGCCTTTGTCTTAACCAGTACACCAACACTAACTCGTGCCCTCACACTTACGCTAACCCTTAAGCATTGTTGTACCCTAACCTGTACCCTAATCACTCTCCATTCCCTAACCCGAACCCTAACCCGAATCCTAACCCTGACCCTCACCAGAAGCCTTACCCTCACCCGTGCCCTAATCTTAACCAGGAAACCAAGACTAACTCGTGCCCTCACACGTACGCTAACACTAAACCGCAGCGGTACCCTAACCTGTACCCTAATCCCTCTCCATTCCCTAACCCTAACCCAAACCTGAAACCTAACCATGACACTCACCCGAAACTTTACCCTCACCCCTGTCCTAATTTTAACCAGTACATCAACAATAACCCATGCTCTCTAACGTACGCTAACCCTAAGCCATTGCCGTACCCTAACCTGTACCCTAATCAATCCCCATTACCTAACCCTAACCCTAAACCTAACTTTTAACGTGACCCTCTTCCGAGGCCTTACCCTCACCCGTGCCCTAATCGTAAGCAGTACACTAACACTAACTAGTGACCTCACACGTACGCTAAACCTTAAGCGTTGTGGTACCCTAAACAGTGCCCTAATATCTCCCCATTCCCTAACCCTAACCCTAACCCGATTTCTATCCCTGACCCTCACCCGAAACCTTACCCTCACCCGTGCCCTAATCTTAACCAGGACACTAACACTAACCCTTGCCCTCACACGAACGCTAACCCTTAAGCACTGTCGTACCCTAAGCTGTACCCTAATCCCTCTGCATTCCTTAACCCTAACCCTAACACGAATCCTAACCCTGACCCTCACCCGAAGCCTTACCCTCACCCGTGCCCTAAACTTAACCAGGACACCAACACTAACTCGTGCCCTCACACGTACGCTAAACCTTAAGCGTTGTCGTACCCTAAATTTTACCCTAAACCCTCCCCATTCCTTAACCCTAACCCTAACCCCATCCCTAAACCTGACCCACTTCCGATGCCCTACCCTAACCAATGCCCTAATCTTAACCAGTACACATACACTAACTCATGCCCAAAAACTTACGTTAACCTTTAAGCATTGTCGTACCCAATCCTGTACCCTAATCCCTCCCCATTCCCTAACCCTAACACTAAGCGAAACCCTGAACGTGACCCTTTTCCGAGGCCTTACCCTCATTGGTGTCCTTTTCTTAACCAGTACACCAACACTAACTCGTGCCCTCACACTTACGCTAACCCTTAAGCATTGTCGTACACTAACCTGTACCCTAATCCCTCTCCATTCCCTAACCCTAACTCTAACCCGAATCCTAACCCTGACCCTCACCCGAAGCCTTACCCTCACCCGTGCCCTAATCTTAACCAGGACACCAAGACTAACTCGTGCCCTCACACGTACGCTAACACTAAACCGCAGCGGTAACCTAACCTGTACTCTAATCCCTCTCCATTCACTAACCAAAACCCTAACCTGAAACCTAACCATGACCCTCACCCAAAACTTTACCCTCACCCCTGTCCTAATTTTAACCAGTACATCAACACTATCCCATGCCCTCTAACGTACGCTAACCCTAAGCCATTGCCGTACCCTAACCTGTACCCTAGTCAATCCCCATTCCCTAACCCTAACTCTAACCCTAACCCTTAACGTGACCCTCTTCCGAGGCCTTACCCTCACCCGTGCCCTAATCGTAAGCAGTACACTACCACTACCTAGTGACCTCACACGTACGCTAAACCTTAAGCGTTGTGGTACCCTAAACTGTGCCCTAATATCTCCCCATTCCCTAATCCTAACCCTAACCCGAATTTTATCCCTGACCCTCACCCGAAACCTTACCCTCACCCGTGCCCTAATCTTAACCAGGACACCAACACTAACTCGTGCCCTCACACGTACCTCAACCCTTAATCGTTGTCGTACCCTAAACTGTACCCTAATCCCTCCCCATTCCCTAACCCTAACCGTAACACGAATACTAACCCTGACCCTCACCTGAATCCTTACCCTCACCCGTGCCGTAATCTTAACCAGGACACTAACACTAACCCTTGCCCTCACACGAACGCTAACCCTTGAGCACTGTCGTACCCTAAGCTGTACCCTAATCCCTCTGCATTCCTTAACCTTAACCCTAACACGAATCCTAACCCTGACCCTCACCCGAAGCCTTACCCTCACCCGTGCCCTAATCTTATCCAGGACACCAACACTAACTCGTGCCCTCACACATACGCTAAACCTTAAGCGTTGTCGTACCCTAAATTGTACCCTAATCCCTCCCCATTCCTTAACCCTAACCCTAACCCCATCCCTAAACCTGACCCACTTCCGATGCCCTACCCTAACCAATGCCCTAATCTTAACCAGTACACAAACACTAACTCATGCCCCAAAACGTACGTTAACCCTTAAGCATTGTCGTACCCTATCCTGTACCCTAATCCCTCCCCATTCCGAAACCCTATCCCTAAGCGAAACACTGAACGTGACCCTTTTCCGAGGCCTTACCCTCATCGGTGCCCTTGTCTTAACCAGTACACCAACACTAACTCATGCTCTCACACTTACGCTAACACTTAAGCATTGTCATACCCTAACCTGTACTCTAATCCCTCTCCTTTCCCGAACCCTAACCCTAACCCGAATCCTAACCCTGACCCTCACCCGAAGCCTTAACATCACCTGTGACCTAATCTTAACCAGGACACCAAGACTAACTTGTGCCCTCACATGTACGCTAACACTAAACCGCAGCAGTACCCTAACCTGTACCCTACTCCCTCTCCATTCCCTAACCCTAACCCTAACCTGAAAACTAACCATGACACTCAACCGAAACTTTACCCTCACCCCTGTCCTAATTTTAACCAGTACATCAACACTAACCCATGCCCTCTAACGTACGCCAACCCTAAGCCATTGCCGTACCCTAACCTGTACCCTAATCAATCCCCATTCCCTAACCCTAACCCTAACCCTAACCCTTAACGTGACCCTCTTCCGAGGCCTTACCCTCACCCGTGCCCTAATCGTAAGCAGTACACTGACACTAACTCGTGACCTCACATGTACGCTAAACATTAAGCGTTGTGGTACCCTAAACTGTGCCCTAATATCTCCCCATTCCCTAACCCTAACCCTAACCCGAATTCTATCCCTGACCCTCACCCGAAACCTTACCCTCACCCGTGCCCTAATCTTAACCAGGACACCAACACTAACTCGTGCCCTCACACGTACGCCCACCCTTAATCGTTGTCGTACCCTAAACTGTACCCTAATCCCTCCCCATTCCCTAACCCTAACCCTAACCCGAATCCTAACCCTGACCCTCACCTGAAGCGTTACCCTCACCCGTGCCCTAATCTTAACCAGGACACCAACACTAACTCATGCCCTCACACGTACGTTAACCCTTAAGCATTGTCGTACCCTATCCTGTACCCTAATCCCTCCCCATTCCGAAACCCTAACCCTAAGCGAAACCCTGAACGTGACCCTTTTCCGAGGCCTTACCCTCATCGGTGCCCTTGTCTTAACCAGTACACCAACACTAACTCGTGCCCTCACACTTACCCTAACCCTTAAGCATTGTCGTACCCTAACCTGTACCCTAATCCCTCTCCATTCCCGAACCCTAACCCTAACCTGAATCCTAACCCTGACCCTCACCCGAAGCCTTACCCTCACCCGTGCCCTAATCTTAACCAGGACACTAACACTAACCCTTGCCCTCACACGAACGCTAACCCTTAAGCACTGTCGTACCCTAAGCTGTACCCTAATCCCTCTGCATTCCTTAACCCTAACCCTAACACGAATCCTAACCCTGACCCTCACCCGAAGCCTTACCCTCACCCGTGCCCTAATCTTAACGAGGACACCAACACTAACTCGTGCACTCACATGTACACTAAACCTTAAGCGTTGTCGTACCCTAAATTGTACCCTAATCCCTCCCCATTCCTTAACCCTAACCCTAACCCCATCCCTAAACCTGACCCACGTCCGATGCCCTACCCTAACCAATGCCCTAATTTTAACCAGTACACAAACACTAACTCATGCCCTCAAACGTACTTTATTCCTTAAGCATTGTCGTACCCTACCCTCTACCCTAATCCCTCCCCATTCCCTAACCCTAACCCTAAGCGAAACCCTGAACGTGACCCTTTTCCGAGGCCTTTCCCTCATCGGTGTCCTTGTCTTAAACAGTACACCAACACTAACTCGTGCCCTCACACCTACGCTAACCCTTAAGCATTGTCGTACCCTAACCTGTACCCTAATCCCTCTCCATTCCCTAACCCTAACCCTCACCCGAATCCTAACCCTGACCGTCACCCGAAGCCTTAACCTCACCCGTGCCCTAATCTTAACCAGGACACTAAGACTAACTCGTGCACTCACACGTACGCTAACACTAAACCGCAGCGGTACCCTAACCTGTACCCTAATCCCTCTCCATTCCCTAAACCTAACCCTAACCTGAAACCTAACCATGACACTCACCCAAAACTTTACCCTCACCCCTGTCCTAATTTTAACCAGTACATCAACACTAACCCATGCCCTCTAACGTACGCTAACCCTAATCCATTGCCGTACCCTAACCTGTACCCTAATCAATCCCCATTACCTAACCCTAACCCTAAACCTAACTTTTAACGTGACCCTCTTCCGAGGCCTTACCCTCACCCGTGCCCTAATCGTAAGCAGTACACTAACACTAACTAGTGACCTCACACGTACGCTAAACCTTAAGCGTTGTGGTACCCTAAACTGTGCCCTAATATCTCCCCATTCCCTAACCCTAACCCTAACCCGATTTCTATCCCTGACCCTCACCCGAAAACTTACCCTCACCCGTGCCCTAATCTTAACCAGGACACCAACACTAACTCGTGCCCTCACACGTACGCCCACCCTTAATCGTTGTCGTACCCTAAACTGTACCCTAATCCCTCCCCATTCCCTAACCCTAACCCTAACCCGAATCCTAACCCTGACCCTCACCTGAAGCGTTACCCTCACCCGTGCCCTAATCTTAACCAGGACACCAACACTAACTCATGCCCTCACACGTACGTTAACCCTTAAGCATTGTCGTACCCTATCCTGTACCCTAATCCCTCCCCATTCCGAAACCCTAACCCTAAGCGAAACCCTGAACGTGACCCTTTTCCGAGGCCTTACCCTCATCGGTGCCCTTGTCTTAACCAGTACACCAACACTAACTCGTGCCCTCACACTTACCCTAACCCTTAAGCATTGTCGTACCCTAACCTGTACCCTAATCCCTCTCCATTCCCGAACCCTAACCCTAACCTGAATCCTAACCCTGACCCTCACCCGAAGCCTTACCCTCACCCGTGCCCTAATCTTAACCAGGACACTAACACTAACCCTTGCCCTCACACGAACGCTAACCCTTAAGCACTGTCGTACCCTAAGCTGTACCCTAATCCCTCTGCATTCCTTAACCCTAACCCTAACACGAATCCTAACCCTGACCCTCACCCGAAGCCTTACCCTCACCCGTGCCCTAATCTTCACGAGGACACCAACACTAACTCGTGCACTCACACGTACACTAAACCTTAAGCGTTGTCGTACCCTAAATTGTACCCTAATCCCTCCCCATTCCTTAACCCTAACCCTAACCCCATCCCTAAACCTGACCCACGTCCGATGCCCTACCCTAACCAATGCCCTAATTTTAACCAGTACACAAACACTAACTCATGCCCTCAAACGTACTTTATTCCTTAAGCATTGTCGTACCCTACCCTCTACCGTAATCCCTCCCCATTCCCTAACCCTAACCCTAAGCGAAACCCTGAACGTGACCCTTTTCCGAGGCCTTTCCCTCATCGGTGTCCTTGTCTTAAACAGTACACCAACACTAACTCGTGCCCTCACACTTACGCTAACCCTTAAGCATTGTCGTACCCTAACCTGTACCCTAATCCCTCTCCATTCCCTAACCCTAACCCTCACCCGAATCCTAACCCTGACCGTCACCCGAAGCCTTAACCTCACCCGTGCCCTAATCTTAACCAGGACACCAAGACTAACTCGTGCACTCACACGTACGCTAACACTAAACCGCAGCGGTACCCTAACCTGTACCCTAATCCCTCTCCATTCCCTAAACCTAACCCTAACCTGAAACCTAACTATGACACTCACCCAAAACTTTACCCTCACCCCTGTCCTAATTTTAACCAGTACATCAACACTAACCCATGCCCTCTAATGTACGCTAACCCTAATCCATTGCCGTACCCTAACCTGTACCCTAATCAATCCCCATTACCTAACCCTAACCCTAAACCTAACTTTTAACGTGACCCTCTTCCGAGGCCTTACCCTCACCCGTGCCCTAATCGTAAGCAGTACACTAACACTAACTAGTGACCTCACACGTACGCTAAACCTTAAGCGTTGTGGTACCCTAAACTGTGCCCTAATATCTCCCCATTCCCTAACCCTAACACTAACCCGATTTCTATCCCTGACCCTCACCCGAAACCTTACCCTCACCCGTGCCCTAATCTTAACCAAGACACCAACACTAACTCGTGCCCTCACATGTACGCTAAACCTTAATCGTTGTCATACCCTAAACTGTACCCTAATCTCTCCCCATTCCCTAACCCTAACCCTAACCCGAATCCTAACCCTGACCCTCACCTGAAACCTTACCTTCACCCGTGCCCTAATCTTAACCAGGACACTAACACTAACCCTTGCCCTCACACGAACGCTAACCCTTAAGCACTGTCGTACCCTAAACTGTACCCTAATTCCTCTGCATTCCTTAACCCTAACCCTAACTCGAATCCTAACCCTGACCCTCACCCGAAGCCTTACCCTCACCCGTGCCCTAAACTTAACCAGGACACCAACACTAACTCGTGCCCTCACACGTACGCTAAACCTTAAGCGTTGTCGTACCCTAAATTGTACCCTAATCCCTCCCCATTCCTTAACCCTAACCCTAACCCCATCCCTAAACCTGACCCACTTCCGATGCCCTACCCTAACCAATGCCCTAATCTTAACCAGTACACATACACTAACTCATGCCCAAAAACGTACGTTAACCTTTAAGCATTGTCGTACCCAATCCTGTACCCTAATCCCTCCCCATTCCCTAACCCTAACCCTAAGCGAAACCCTGAACGTGACCCTTTTCCGAGGCCTTACCCTCATCGGTGTCCTTGTCTTAACCAGTACACCAACACTAACTCGTGCCCTCACACTTACGCTAACCCTTAAGCATTGTCGTACCCTAACCTGTACCCTAATCCCTCTCCATTCCCGAACCCTAACCCTAACCTGAATCCAAACCCTGACCCTCACCCGAAGCCTTACCCTCACCCGTGCCCTAATCTTAACCAGGACACTAACACTAACCCTTGCCCTCACACGAACGCTAAGCCTTAAGCACTGTCGTACCCTAAGCTGTACCCTAATCCCTCTGCATTCCTTAACCCTAACCCTAACACGAATCCTAAACCTGACCCTCACCCGAAGCCTTACCCTCACCCGTGCCCTAATCTTTACGAGGACACCAACACTAACTCGTGCACTCACACGTACACTAAACCTTAAGCGTTGTCGTACCCTAAATTGTACCCTAATCCCTCCCCATTCCTTAACCCTAACCCTCACCGCATCCCTAAACCTGACCCACGTCCGATGCCCTACCCTAACCAATGCCCTAATTTTAACCAGTACACAAACACTAACTCATGCCCTCAAACGTACTTTATTCCTTAAGCATTGTCGTACCCTACTCTCTACCCTAATCCCTCCCCATTCCCTAACCCTAACCCTAAGCGAAACCCTGAACGTGACCCTTTTCCGAGGCCTTTCCCTCATCGGTGTCCTTGTCTTAAACAGTACACCAACACTAACTCGTGCCCTCACACTTACGCTAACCCTTAAGCATTGTCGTACCCTAACCTGTACCCTAATCCCTCTCCATTCCCTAACCCTAACCCTCACCCGAATCCTAACCCTGACCGTCACCCGAAGCCTTAACCTCACCCGTGCCCTAATCTTAACCAGGACACCAAGACTAACTCGTGCACTCACACGTACGCTAACACTAATCCGCAGCGGTACCCTAACCTGTACCCTAATCCCTCTCCATTCCCTAAACCTAACCCTAACCTGAAACCTAACCATGACACTCACCCAAAACTTTACCCTCACCCCTGTCCTAATTTTAACCAGTACATCAACACTAACCCATGCCCTCTAACGTACGCTAACCCTAATCCATTGCCGTACCCTAACCTGTACCCTAATCAATCCCCATTACCTAACCCTAACCCTAAACCTAACTTTTAACGTGACCCTCTTCCGAGGCCTTACCCTCACCCGTGCCCTAATCGTAAGCAGTACACTAACACTAACTAGTGACCTCACACGTACGCTAAACCTTAAGCGTTGTGGTACCCTAAACTGTGCCCTAATATCTCCCCATTCCCTAACCCTAACCCTAACCCGATTTCTATCCCTGACCCTCACCCGAAACCTTACCCTCACCCGTGCCCTAATCTTAACCAGGACACTAACACTAACTCGTGCCGTCACATGTACGCTAAACCTTAATCGTTGTCATACCCTAAACTGTACCCTAATCTCTCCCCATTCCCTAACCCTAACCCTAACCCGAATCCTAACCCTGACCCTCACCTGAAACCTTACCTTCACCCGTGCCCTAATCTTAACCAGGACACTAACACTAACCCTTGCCCTCACACGAACGCTAACCCTTAAGCACTGTCGTACCCTAAACTGTACCCTAATTCCTCTGCATTCCTTAACCCTAACCCTAACACGAATCCTAACCCTGACCCTCACCCGAAGCCTTACCCTCACCCGTGCCCTAAACTTAACCAGGACACCAACACTAACTCGTGCCCTCACACGTATGCTAAACCTTAAGCGTTGTCGTACCCTAAATTGTACCCTAATCCCTCCCCATTCCTTAACCCTAACCCTAACCCCATCCCTAAACCTGACCCACTTCCGATGCCCTACCCTAACCAATGCCCTAATCTTAACCAGTACACATACACTAACTCATGCCCAAAAACGTACGTTAACCTTTAAGCATTGTCGTACCCAATCCTGTACCCTAATCCCTCCCCATTCCCTAACCCTAACCCTAAGCGAAACCCTGAATGTGACCCTTTTCCGAGGCCTTACCCTCATCGGTGCCCTTGTCTTAACCAGTACACCAACACTGACTCGTGCCCTCACACTTACGCTAACCCTTAGCATTGTCGTACCCTAACCTGTACCCTAATCCCTCTCCATTCCCTAACCCGAACCCTAACCCGAATCCTAACCCTGACCCTCACCAGAAGCCTTACCCTCACCCGTGCCCTAATCTTAACCAGGACACCAAGACTAACTCGTGCCCTCACACGTACGCTAACACTAAACCGCAGCGGTACCCTAACCTGTACCCTAATCCCTCTCCATTCCCTAACCCTAACCCTAACCTGAAACCTAACCATGACACTCACCGGAAACTTTACCCTCACCCGTGTCCTAATATTAACCAGTACATCAACACTAACCCATGCCCTCTAACGTACGCCAACCCTAAGCAATTGCCGTACCCTAACCTGTACCCTAATCAATCCCCATTCCCTAACCCTAACCCAAACCCTAACCCTTAACGTGACCCTCTTCCGAGGCCTTACCCTCACCCGTGCCCTAATCGTAAGCAGTACACTGACACTAACTAGTGACCTCACATGTACGCTAAACATTAAGCGTTGTGGTACCCTAAACTGTGCCCTAATATCTCCCCATTCCCTAACCCTAACCCTAACCCGAATTCTATCCCTGACCCTCACCCGAAACCTTACTCTCACCCGTGCCCTAATCTTAACCAGGACACCAGCACTAACTCATGCCCTCACACTTACGCCCACCCTTAATCGTTGTCGTACCCTAAACTGAACCCTAATCCCTCCCCATTCCCTAACCCTAACCCTAACCCGAATCCTAAACCTGACCCTAACCTGAACCTTACCCTCACCCGTGCCCTAATCTTAACCAGGACACCAACACTAACTCATGCCCTCACACGTACGTTAACCCTTAAGCATTGTCGTACCCTATCCTGTACCCTAATCCCTCCCCATTCCGAAACCCTAACCCTAAGTGAAACCCTGAACGTGACCCTTTTCCGAGGCCTTACCCTCATCGGTGCCCTTGTCTTAACCAGTACACCAACACTAATTCGTGTCCTCACACTTACGCTAACCCTTAAGCATTGTCGTACCCTAACCTGTACCCTAATCCCTCTCGATTCCCGAACCCTAACCCTAACCTGAATCCTAACCCTGACCCTCACCCGAAGCCTTACCCTCACCCGTGCCCTAATCTTAACCAGGACACTAACACTAACCCTTGCCCTCACAAGAACGCTAACCCTTAAGCACTGTCGTACCCTAATCTGTACCCTAATCCCTCTGCATTCATTAACCCTAACCCTAACACGAATCCTAACCCTGACCCTCACCCGAAGCCTTACCCTCACCCGTGCCCTAATCTTAACCAGGACACCAACACTAACTCGTGCCCTCACACGTACGCTAAACCTTAAACGTTGTCGTACCCTAAATTGTACCCTAATCCCTCCCCATTCCTTAACCCTAACCCTCACCCCATCCCTAAACCCGACCCACGCCTGATGCCCTACCCTAACCAATGCCCTAATTTTAACCAGTACACAAACACTAACTCATGCCCTCAAACGTACTTTATTCCTTAAGCATTGTCGTACCCTATCCTCTACCCTAATCCCTCCCCATTCCCTAACCCTAACCCTAAGCGAAACCCTGAACGTGACCCTTTTCCGAGGCCTTTCCCTCATCGGTGTCCTTGTCTTAAACAGTACACCAACACTAACTCGTGCCCTCACATTTACGCTAACCCTTAAGCATTGTCGTACCCTAACCTGTACCCTAATCCCTCTCCATTCCCTAACCCTAACCCTAACACGAATCCTAACCCTGACCGTCACCCGAAGCCTTAACCTCACCCGTGCCCTAATCTTAACCAGGACACCAAGACTAACTCGTGCCCTCACACGTACGCCAACACTAAACCGCAGCGGTACCCTAACCTGTACCCTAATCCCTCTCCATTCCCAAAACCTAACCCTAACCTGAAACCTAACCATGACACTCACCCAAAACTTTACCCTCACCAGTGTCCTAATTTTAACCAGTACATCAACACTAACCCATGCCCTCTAACGTATGCTAACCCTAAGCCATTGCCGTACCCTAACCTGTACCCTAATCAATCCCCATTCCCTAACCCTAACCCTAACCCTAACTCTTAACGTGACCCTCTTCCGAGTCCTTACCCTCACCCGTGCCCTAATCGTAAGCAGTACACTAACACTAACTAGTGACCTCACACGTACGCTAAACCTTAAGCGTTGTGGTACCCTAAACTGTGCCCTAATATCTCCCCATTCCCTAACCCTAACCCTAACCCGATTTCTCTCCCTGACCCTCACCCGAAACCTTACCCTCACCCGTGCCCTAATCTTAACCAAGACACCAACACTAACTCGTGCCCTCACATGTACGCTAAACCTTAATCGTTGTCATACCCTAAACTGTACCCTAATCCCTCCCCATTCCCTAACCCTAACCCTAACCCGAACCCTAACCCTGAGCCTCACTTGAAGCCTTACCCTCACCCGTGCCCTAATCTTAACCAGGACACTAACACTAACCCTTGCCCTCTCACGAACGCTAACCCTTAAGCACTGTCGTACCCTAAGCTGTACCCTAATCCCTCTGCATTCCTTAGCCCTAACCCTAACCCGAATCCTAACCCTGACCCTCACCCGAAGCCTTACCCTCACCCGTGCCCTAATCTTAACCAGGACACCAACACTAACTCGTGCCCTCACATGTACGCTAAACCTTAAGCGTTGTCGTACCCTAAATTGTACCCTAATCCCTCCCCATTCCTTAACCCTAACCCTAACCCCATCCCTAAACCTGACCCACATCCGATGCCCTACCCTAACCAATGCCCTAAACTTAACCAGTACACAAACACTAACTCATGCCCTCAAACGTGCGCTAACCCTTAAGCATTGTCGTACCCTATCCTGTACCCTAATCCCTCCCCATTCCCTAACCCTAACCCTAAACGAAACCCTGAACGTGACCCTTTTCCGAGACCTTACCCTCATCGTTGCCGTTGTCTTAAGCAGTACACCAACACTAACTCGTGCCCTCACACTTACGCTAACCCTTAAGCATTATCGTACCCTAACCTGTACCCTAATCCCTCTCCATTCCCTAACCCTAACCCTAACCCGAATCCTAACCCTGATCCTCACCCGAAGCCTTACCTTCACCCGTGCCCTAATCTTAACCAGGACACCAAGACTAACTCGTGCCCTCAAACATACGCTAACACTAAACCTCAGCGGTACCCTAACCTGTACCCTAATCCCTCTCCATTCCCTAACCCTAACCCTAACCTGAAACCTAACCATGACACTCACCCGAAACTTTACCCTCACCCGTGTCCTAATTTTAACCAGTACATCAACACTAACCCATGCCCTCTAACGTATGTCAACCCTAAGCCATTGCCATACCCTAACCTGTACCCTAATCAATCCCCATTCCCTAACCCTAACCATAACCCTAACCCTTAACGTGACCCTCTTCCGAGGCCTTACCCTCACCCGTGCCCTAATCGTAAGCAGTACACTAACACTAACTAGTGACCTCATACGTACGCTAAACCTTAAGCGTTGTGGTACCCTAAACTGTGCCCTAATATCTCCCCATTCCCTAACCCTAACCCTAACCCGAATTCTATCCCTGACCCTCACCCGAAACCTTACCCTCACCCGTGCCCTAATCTTAACCAGGAAACCAACACTAACTTGTGCCCTCACACGTACGCTAACCCTTAATCGTTCTCGTACCCTCAACTATTCCCTAATCCCTCCCCATTCCCTAACCCTAACCCTAACTCTAACCCTAAACTATACCCTAATCCCTCCCCATTCCCTAACCCTAACCCTAACCCGAATCCTAACCCTGACCCTCACCCGAAGCCTTACCCTCACCCGTGCCCTAATCTTAACCAGGACACTAACACTAACCCTTGCCCTCACACGAACGCTAACCCTTAAGCACTGTCGTACCCTAAGCTGTACCCTAATCCCTCTGCATTCCTTAACCCTAACCCTAACCTGAATCCTAACCCTGACCCTCACCCGAAGCCTTACCCTCACCCGTGCCCTAATCTTAACTAGGACACCAACACTAACTCGTGCCATCACACGTACGCTAAACCTTAAGCGTTGTCGTACCCTAAATTGTACCCTAATCCCTCCCCATTCCTTACACCTAATCCTAACCCCATCCCTAAACCTGACCCACTTCCGATGCCCTACCCTAACCAATGCCCTAATCTTAACCAGTACACAAACACTAACTCATGCCCTCAAACGTACGCTAACCCTTAAGTATTGTCGTACCCTATCTTGTACCCTAATCCCTCCCCATTCCCTAACCCTAACCCTAAGCGAAACCCTGAACGTGACCCTTTTCCGAGGCCTTAACCTCATCGGTGCCGTTGTCTTAACCAGTACACCAACACTAAATCGTGGCCTCACACTTACGCTAACCCTTAAGCATTGTCGTACCCTAACCTGTACCCTAATCCCTCTCCATTCCCTAACCCTAACCCTAACCCGAATCCTAACCCTGACCCTCACCCGAAGCCTTACCCTCACCCGTGCCCTAATTTTAACCAGGACACCAAGACTAACTCGTGCCCTCAAACGTACGCTAACACTAAACCGCAGCGGTACCCTAACCTGTACCCTAATCGCTCTCCATTCCCTAGCCCTAACCCTCACCTGAAACCTAACCATGACATTCACCCGAAACTTTACCCTCACCCGTGTCCTAATTTTAACCAGTACATCAACACTAACCCATGCCCTCTAACGTACACCAACCCTAAGCCATTGCCGTACCCTAACCTGTACCCTAATCATTCCCCATTCCCTAACCCTAACCCTAACCCGAACCCTTAACGTGACCCTCTTCCTAGCCCTTACCCTCACCCGTGCCCTAATCGTAAGCAGTACACTAACACTAACTAGTGACCTCACACGTACGCTAAACCTTAAGCGTTGTGGTACCCTAAACTGTGCCCTAATATCTCCCCATTCCCTAACCCTAACCCTAACCCGAATTCTATCCCTGACCCTCACCCGAAACCTTACCCTCACCCGTGCCCTAATCTTAAACAAAACACCAACACTAACTCGTGCCCTCACACGTACGCTAACCCTTAATCGTTGTCGTATCCTAAACTGTACCCTAATCCCTCCCCATTCCCTAACCCTAACCCTAACCCGAACCCTAAACCTGACCCTCACCTGAAGCCTTACCCTCACCCGTGCCCTAATCTTAACCAGGACACTAACACTAACCCTTGCCCTCTCACGAACGCTAACCCTTAAGCACTGTCGTACCCTAAGCTGTACCCTAATCCCTCTGCATTCCTTAGCCCTAACCCTAACCCGAATCCTAACCCTGACCCTCACCCGAAGCCTTACCCTCACCCGTGCCCTAATCTTAACCAGGACACCAAGACTAACTCGTGCCCTCAAACATACGCTAACACTAAACCTCAGCGGTACCCTAACCTGTACCCTAATTCCTCTCCATTCCCTAACTCTAACCCTAACCTGAAACCTAATCATGACACTCACCCGAAACTTTACCCTCACCCGTGCCCTAATTTTAAACAGTACATCAACACTAACCCATGCCCTCTCACGTATGTGAACCCTAAACCATTGCCGTACCCTAACCTGTACCCTAATCAATCCCCATTCCCTAACTGTAACCCTAACCATAACCCTTAACGTGACCCTCTTCCGAGGCCTTACCCTCACCCGTGCCCTAATCGTAAGCAGTACACTAACACTAACTAGTGACCTCACACGTACGCTAAACCTTAAGAGTTGTGGTACCCTAAACTGTGCCCTAATTTCTCCCCATTCCCTAACCCTAACCCTAACCCGAATTCTATCCCTGACCCTCACTCGAAACCTTACCCTCACCCGTGCCCTAATCTTAAACAGGACACCAACACTAACTCGTGCCCTCACACGTACGCTAACACTCAATCGTTGTCGTACCCTAAACTGTACCCTAATTCCTTCCCATTCCCTAACCCTAACCCTAACCCGAATCCTAACCCTGACCCTCACCTGAAGCCTTACACTCACCCGTGCCCTAATCTTAACCAGGACACTAAAACTAACCCTTGCCCTCACACGAACGCTAACCCTTAAGCACTGTCGTACCCTAAGCTGTACCCTAATCCCTCTGCATTTCTTAACCCTAACCCTAACCCGAATCCTAACCCTGACCCTCACCCGAAGCCTTACACTCACCCGTGCCCTAATCTTAACCAGGACACCAACACTAACTCGTGCCCTCACACGTACGCTAAACCTTAAGCGTTGTCGTACCCAAAATTGTACCCTAATCCCTCCCCATTCCTTAACCCTAACCCTAACCCCATCCCTAAGCCTGACCCACTTCCGATGCCCTACCCTAACCAATGCCCTAATCTTAACCAGTACACAAACACTAATTCATGCCCTCAAACGTACGCTAACCCTTAAGCATTGTCGTACCCTATCCTGTACCCTAATCCCTCCCCATTCCCTAACCCTAACCCTAAGCGAAACCCTGAACGTGACCCTTTTCCGAGGCCTTACCCTCATCGGTGCCGTTGTCTTAACCAGTACACCAACACTAACTCGTGCCCTCACACTTACGCTAACCCTTAAGCATTGTCGTACCCTAACCTGTACCCTAATCTCTCTCCATTCATTAACCCTAACCCTATCCCGAATCCTAACCCTGACCCTCACCCGAAGCCTTACCCTCACCCGTGCCCTAATCTTAACCAGGACACCAACACTAACTCGTGCCCTCAAACGTACGCTAACACTAAACCGCAGCGGTACCCTAACCTGTACCCTAATCCCTGTCCATTCCCTAACCCTAACCCTAACCTGAAACCTAACCATGACACTCACCCGAAACTTTACCCTCACCCGTGTCCTAATTTTAACCAGTACATCAACACTAACCCATGCCCTCTAACGTACGCCAACCTTAAGCCATTGCCGTACCCTAACCTGTACCCTAATCAATCCCCATTCCCTAACCCTAACCCTAACCCTAACCCTTAACGTGACCCTCTTCCGAGGCCTTACCCTCACCCGTGCCCTAATCGTAAGCAGTACACTAACACTAACTAGTGACCTCACACGTACGCTAAACCTTAAGCGTACTGGTACCCTAAACTGTGTCCTAATATCTCCCCATTTCCTAACCCTAACCCTAACCCGAATTCTATCAATGACCCTCACCCGAAACCTTACCCTCACCCGTGCCCTAATCTTAACCAGGAAACCAACGCTAACTTGTGCCCTCACACGTACGCTAACCCTTAATCGTTGTCGTACCCTAAACTATACCCTAATCCCTCCCCATTCCCTAACCCTAACCCTAACCCTAACCCTAAACTGTACCCTAATCCCTCCCCATTCCCTAACCCTAACCCTAACCCGAATCCTAACCCTGACCCTCACCCGAAGCCTTACCCTCACCCGTGCCCTAATCTTAACCAGGACACTAACACTAACCCTTGCCCTCACACGAACGCTAACCTTTAAGCACTGTCGTACCCTAAGCTGTACCCTAATCCCTCTGCATTCCTTAAGCCTAACCCTAACCCGAATCCTAACCCTGACCCTCACCCGAACCCTTACCCTCACCCGTGCCCTAATCTTAACCAGGATACCAACACTAACTCGTGCCCTCACACGTACGCTAAACCTTAAGCGTTGTCGTACCCTAAATTGTACCCTAATCCCTCCCCATTCCTTAACCCTAATCCTAACCCCATCCCTAAACCTGACCCACTTCCGATGCCCTACCCTAACCAATGCCCTAATCTTAACCAGTACACAAACACTATCTCATGCCCTCAAACATATGCTAACCCTTAAGCATTGTCATACCCTATCCTGTACCCTAATCCCTCCCCATTCCCTAACCCTAACCCTAAGCGAAACCCTGAACGTGACCCTTTTCCGAGGCCTTACCCTCATCGGTGCCGTTGTCTTAACCAGTACACCAACACGAACTCGTGCCCTCACACTTACGCTAACCCTTAAGCATTGTCGTACCCTAACCTGTACCCTAATACCTCTCCATTCCCTAACCCTAACCCTAACCCGAATCCTAACCCTGACACTCACCCGAAGCCTTACCCTCACCCGTATCCTAATCATAACCAAGACACCAAGACTAACTCGTGCCCTCAAACGTACGCTAACACTAAACCGCAGCGGTACACTAACCTGTACCCTAATCCCTCCCCATTCCCTAAGCCTAACCCTAAACTGAAACCTAACCATGACACTCACACGAAACTTTACCCTCACCCGTGTCCTAATTTTAACCAGTACATCAACACTAACCCATGCCCTCTAACGTACGCCAACCCTAAGCCATTGCCGTACCCTAACCTGTACCCTAATCAATCCCCATTCCCTATCCCTAACCCTAACCCTAACCCTTAACGTGACCCTCTTCCGAGGCCTTACCCTCACCCGTGCCCTAATCGTAAGCAGTACACTAACACTAACTAGTGACCTCACACGTACGCTAAACCTTAAGCGTTGTGGTACCCTAAACTGTGCCCTAATATCTTCCTATTCCCTAACCCTAACCCTAAACCGAATTCTATCCCTGACCCTCACCCGAAACCTTACCCTCACCCGTGCCCTAATCTTAACCAAGACACTAACCCTAACCCTTGCCCTCACACGAACGTTAACCCTTAAACACTGTCGTACCCTAAGCTGTACCCTAATCCCTCTGCATTCCTTAACCCTAACCCTAACCTGAATCCTAACCCTGACCCTCACCCGAGGCCTTACCCTCACCCGTGCCCTAATCTTAACCAGGACACCAACACTAACTCGTGCCCTCACACGTACGCTAAACCTTAAGCGTTGTCGTACCCTAAATTGTACCCTAATCCCTCCCCATTCATTAAACCTAACCCTAACCCCATCCCTAAACCTGACCCACTTCCGATGCCCTACCCTAACCAATGCCCTAATCTTAACCAGTACACAAACACTAACTCATGCCCTCAAACGTACGCTAACCCTTAAGCATTGTCGTACCCTATCCTGTACCCTAATCCCTCCCCATTCCCTAACCCTAACCCTAAGCGAAACCCTGAACGTGACCCTTTTCCGAGGCCTTACCCTCATCGGTGCCGTTGTCTTAACCAGTACACCAACACTAACTCATGCCCTCACACTTACGCTAACCCTTAAGCATTGTCGTACCCTAACCTGTACCCTAATCCCTCTCCATTCCCTAACCCCAACCCTAACCCGAATCCTAACCCTGACCCTCACCCGAAGCCTTACCCTCACCCGTGCCCTAATCTTAACCAGGACACCAAGACTAACTCGTGCCCTCACACGTACGCTAACACTAAACCGCAGCGGTACCCTAACCTGTACCCTAATCCTTCTCCATTCCCTAACCCTAACCCTAACCTGAAACCTAACCATGACACTCACCCGAAACTTTACCCTCACCCGTGTCCTAATTTTAACCAGTACATCAACACTAACCCATGCCCTCTAACGTACGCCAACCCTAAGCCATTGCCGTACCCTAACCTGTACCCTAATCAATCCCCATTAACTAACCCTAACCCTAACCCTAACCCTTAACGTGACCCTCTTCCGAGGCCTTACCCTCACCCGTGCCCTAATCGTAATCAGTACACTAACACTAACTAGTGACCTCACACGTACGCTAAACCTTAAGCGTTGTGGTGCCCTAAACTGTGCCCTAATATCTCCCCATTCCATAACCCTAACCCTAACCCGAATTCTATCCCTGACCCTCACCGGAAACCTTAGCCTCACCCGTGCCCTAATCTTAACAAGGACACCAACACTAACTCGTGCCCTCACATGTACGCTAACCCTTAATCGTTGTCGTACCCTAAACTGTACCCTAATCCCTCCCCATTCCCTAACCCTAACCCTAACCCGAATCCTAACCCTGACCCTCACCCGAAGCCTTACCCTCACCCGTGCCCTAATCTTAACCAGGACACCAACACTAACGCGTGCCCTCACATGTACGCTAAACCTTAAGCGTTGTCGTACCCTAAATTGTACCCTAATCCCTCCCCATTCCTTAACCCTAACCCTAACCCCATCCCTAAACCTGACCCACTTCCGATGCCCTACCCTAACCAATGCCCTAATCTTAACCAGTACACAAACACTAACTCATGCCCTCAAACGTACGCTAACCCTTAAGCATTGTCATACCCTATCCTGTACCCTAATCCCTCCCCATTCCCTAAACCTAACCCTAAGCGAAACCCTGAACGTGACCCTTTTCCGAGGCCTTACCCACATCGGTGCCGTTGTCTTAACCAGTACACCAACACTAACTCGTGCCCTCACACTTACGCTAACCCTTAAGCATTGTCGTACCCTAACCTGTACCCTAATCCCTCTCCATTCCCTAACACTAACCCTAACCCGAATCCTAACCCTGACCCTCACCCGAAGCCTTACCCTCACCCGTGCCCTAATCTTAAACAGGACACCAAGACTAACTCGTGCCCTCACACGTACGCTAACACTAAACCGCAGCGGTACCCTAACCTGTACCCTAATCCTTCTCCATTCCCTAACCCTAACCCTAACCTGAAACCTAACCATGACACTCACCCGAAACTTTACCCTCACCCGTGTCCTAATTTTTACCAGTACATCAACACTAACCCATGCCCTCTAACGTACGCCAACCCTAAGCCATTGCCGTACCCTAACCTGTACCCTAATCAATCCCCATTAACTAACCCTAACCCTAACCCTAACCCTTAACGTGACCCTCTTCCGAAGCCTTACCCTCACCCGTGCCCTAATCGTAATCAGTACACTAACACTAACTAGTGACCTCACACGTACGCTAAACCTTAAGCGTTGTGGTGCCCTAAACTGTGCCCTAATATCTCCCCATTCCCTAACCCTAACCCTAAACCGAATTCTATCCCTGACCCTCACCGGAAACCTTACCCTCACCCGTGCCCTAATCTTAACAAGGACACCAACACTAACTCGTGCCCTCACACGTACGCTAACCCTTAATCGTTGTCGTACCCTAAACTGTACCCTAATCCCTCCCCATTCCCTAACCCTAACCCTAACCCGAATCCTAACCCTGACCCTCACCTGAAGCCTTAACCTCACCCGTGCCCTAATCTTAACCAGGACAATAACACTAACCCTTGCCCTCACACGAACGCTAACCCTTAAGCACTGTCGTACCCTAAGCTGTACCCTAATCCCTCTGCCTTCCTTAACCCTAACCCTAACCCGAATCCTAACCCTGACCCTCACCCGAAGCCTTACCCTCACCCGTGCCCTAATCTTAACCAGGACACCAACACTAACGCGTGCCCTCACATGTACGCTAAACCTTAAGCGTTGTCGTACCCTAAATTGTACCCTAATCCCTCCCCATTCCTTAACCCTAACCCTAACCCCATCCCTAAACCTGACTCACTTCCGATGCCCTACCCTAACCAATGCCCTAATCTTAACCAGTACACAAACACTAACTCATGCCCTCAAACGTACGCTAACCCTTAAGCATTGTCGTACCCTATCCTGTACCCTAATCCCTCCCCATTCCCTAACCCTAACCCTAAGCGAAACCCTGAACGTGAACCTTTTCCGAGGCCTTACCCACATGGGTGCCGTTGTCTTAACCACTACACCAACACTAACTCTTGCCCTCACACTTACGCTAACCCTTAAGCATTGTCGTACCCTAACCTGTACCCTAATCCCTCTCCATTCTGTAACCCTAACCCTAACCCGAATCCTAACCCTGACCCTCACGCGAAGCCTTACCCTCACCCGTGCCCTAATCTTAACCAGGACACCAAGACTAACTCGTGCCCTCAAACGTACGCTAACATTAAACCGCAGCGGTACCCTAACCTGTACCCTAATTCCTCTCCATTCCCTAACCCTAACCCTAACCTGAAACCTAACCATGACACTCACCCGAAACTTTACCCTCACCCGTGTCCTAATTTTAACCAGTACATCAACACTAAACCATACCCTCTAACGTACGCCAACCCTAAGCCATTGCCGTACCCTAACCTGTACCCTAATCAATCCCCATTCCCTAACCCTAACCCTAACCCTAACCCTTAACGTGACCCTCTTCCGAGTCCTTACCCTCACCCGTGCCCTAATCGTAAGCAGTACACTAACACTAACTAGTGACCTCACACGTACGCTAAACCTTAAGCGTTGTGGTAACCTAAACTGTGCCCTAATATCTCCCCATTCCCTAACCCTAACCCTAACCCGAATTCTATCCCTGACCCTCACCCGAAACCTTACCCTCACCCGTGCCCTAATCTTAACCAGGACACCAACACTAATTGTGCCCTCACACGTACGCTAACACTTAATCGTTGTCGTACGCTAAAGTGTACCCTAATCCCTCCCCATTCCCTAACCCTAACCCTAACCCGAATCCTAACCCTGACCCTCACCTGAAGCCTTACCCTCACCCGTGCCCTAATCTTAACCAGGACACTAACACTAATCCTTGCCCTCACACGAACGCTAACCCTTAAGCACTGTCGTACCCTAAGCTGTACCCTAATCCCTCTGCATTCCTTAACCCTAACCCTAACCCGAATCCTAACCCTGACCCTCACCCGAGGCCTTACCCTCACCCGTGCCCTAATCTTAACCAGGACACCAACACTAACGCGTGCCCTCACACGTACGCTAAACCTTAAGCGTTGTCGTACCCTAAATTGTACCCTAATCCCTCCCCATTCCTTAACCCTAACCCTAACCACATCCCTAAACCTGACCCACTTCCGATGCCCTACCCTAACCAATGCCCTAATCTTAACCAGTACACAAACACTAACTCATGCCCTCAAACGTACGCTAACCCTTAAGCATTGTCGTACCCTATCCTGTACCCTAATCCCTCCCCATTCCCTAAACCTAACCCTAAGCGAAACCCTGAACGTGACCCTTTTCCGAGACCTTACCCTCATTGGTGCCGTTGTCTTAACCAGTACACCAACACTAACTCGTGCCCTCACACTTATGCTAACCCTTAAGCATTGTCGTACCCTAACCTGTACCCTAATCCCTCTCCATTCTCTAACCCTAACCCTAACCCGAATCCTAACCCTGACCCTCACCCGAAGCCTTACCCTCACCCGTGCCCTAATCTTAACCAGGACACCAAGACTAACTCGTGCCCTCACACGTACGCTAACACTAAACCGCAGCGGTACCCTAACCTGTACCCTAATCCTTCTCCATTCCCTAACCCTAACCCTAACCTGAAACCTAACCATGACACTCACCCGAAACTTTACCCTCACCCGTGTCCTAATTTTAACCAGTACATCAACACTAACCCATGCACTCTAACGTACGCCAACCCTAAGCCATTGCCGTACCCTAACCTGTACCCTAATCAATCCCCATTAACTAACCCTAACCCTAACCCTAACCCTTAACGTGACCCTCTTCCGAAGCCTTACCCTCACCCGTGCCCTAATCGTAATCAGTACACTAACACTAACTAGTGACCTCACACGTACGCTAAACCTTAAGCGTTGTGGTGCCCTAAACTGTGCCCTAATATCTCCCCATTCCCTAACCCTAACCCTAACCCGAATTCTATCCCTGACTCTCACCGGAAACCTTACCCTCACCCGTGCCCTAATCTTAACAAGGACACCAACACTAACTCGTGCCCTCACACGTACGCTAACCCTTAATCGTTGTCGTACCCTAAACTGTACCCTAATCCCTCCCCATTCCCTAACCCTAACCCTAACCCGAATCCTAACCCTGACCCTCACCTGAAGCCTTACCCTCACCCGTGCCCTAATCTTAACCAGGACACCAACACTAACGCGTGCCCTCACACGTACGCTAAACCTTAAGCGTTGTCGTACCCTAAATTGTACCCTAATCCCTCCCCATTCCTTAACCCTAACCCTAACCCCATCCCTAAACCTGACCCACTTCCGATGCCCTACCCTAACCAATGCCCTAATCTTAACCAGTACACAAACACTAACTCATGCCCTCAAACGTACGCTAACCCTTAAGCATTGTCGTACCCTAACCTGTACCCTAATCCCTCTCCATTCCCTAACCCTAACCCTAACCTGAAACCTAACCATGACACTCACCCGAAACTTTACCCTCACCCGTGTCCTAATTTTAACCAGTACATCAACACTAACCCATGCCCTCTAACGTACGCAAACCCTAAGACATTGCCGTACCCTAACCTGTACCCTAATCAATCCCCATTCCCTAACCCTAACCCTAACCCTAACCCTTAACGTGACCCTCTTCCGAGGCCTTACCCTCACCCGTGCCCTAATCGTAAGCAGTACACTAACACTAACTAGTGACCTCACACGTACGCTAAACCTTAAGCGTTGTGGTACCCTAAACTGTGCCTTAATATCTCGCCATTCCCTAACCCTAACCCTAACCCGAATTCTATCCCTCACCCTCACCCGAAACCTTACCCTCACCCGTGCCCTAATCTTAACCAGGACACCAACACTAACTTGTGCCCTCAAACGTACGCTAACCCTTAATCGTTGTCGTACCCTAAACTGTACCCTAATCCCTCCCCATTCCCTAACCCTAACCCTAACCCGAATCCTAACCCTGACACTCACCTGAAGCCTTACCCTCACCCGTGCCCTAATCTTAACCAGGACACTAACACTAACCCTTGCCCTCACACGAACGCTAACCCTTAAGCACTGTCGTACCCTAAGCTGTACCCTAATCCCTCTGCATTCCTTAACCCTAACCCTAACCCGAATCCTAACCCTGACCCTCACCCGAAGCCTTACCCTCACCCGTGCCCTAATCTTAACCAGGACACCAACACTAACGCGTGCCCTCACACGTACGCTAAACCTTAAGCGTTGTCGTACACTAAATTGTACCCTAATCCGTCCCCATTCCTTAACCCTAACCCTAACCACATCCCTAAACCTGACCCACTTCCGATGCCCTACCCTAACCAATGCCCTAATCTTAACCAGTACACAAACACTAATTCATGCCCTCAAACGTACGCTAACACTTAAGGATTGTCGTACCCTATCCCGTACCCTAATCCCTCCCCATTCCCTAACCCTAACCCTAAGCGAAACCCTGAACGTGTCCCTTTTCCGATGCCTTACCCTCATCGGTGCCGTTGTCTTAACCAGTACACCAACACTAACTCGTGCCCTCACACTTACGCTAACCCTTAAGCATTGTCGTACCCTAACCTGTACCCTAATCCCTCTCCATTCTCTAACTCTAACCCTAACCCGAATCCTAACCCTGACCCTCACCCGAAGCCTTACCCTCACCCGTGCCCTAATCTTAACCAGAACACAAAGACTAACTCGTGCCCTCAAACGTACACTAACACTAAACCGCAGCTGTACCCTAACCTGTACCCTAATCCCTCTCCATTCCCTAACCCTAACCCTAACCTGAAACCTAACCATGACACTCACACGAAACGTTACCCTCACCCGTGTCCTAATTTTAACCAGTACATCAACACTAACCCATGCCCTCTAACGTACGCCAACCCTAAGCCATTGCCGTACCCTAACCTGTACCCTAATCAATCCCCATTCCCTAACCCTAACCCTAACCCTAACCCTTAACGTGACCCTCTTCCGAGGCCTTACCCTCACCCGTGCCCTAATCGTAAGCAGTACACTAACACTAACTAGTGACCTCACACGTACGCTAAACCTTAAGCGTTGTGGTACCCTAAACTGTGCCCTAATATCTCCCCATTCCCTAACCCTAATGCTAACCCGAATTCTATCCCTGACCCTCACCCGCAACCTTACCCTCACCCGTGCCCTAATCTTAACCAGGACACCAACACTAACTTGTGCCCTCACACGTACGCTAAGCCTTAATCGTTGTCGTACCCTAAACTGTACCCTAATCTCTCCCCATTCCCTAACCCTAACCCTAACCCGAATCCTAACCCTGACCCTCACCTGAAGCCTTACCCTCACCCGTGCCCTAATCTTAACCAGGACACTAACACTAACCCTTGCCCTCACACGAACGCTAACCCTTAAGCACTGTCGTACCCTAAGCTGTACCCTAATCCCTCTGCATTCCTTAACCCTAACCCTAACCCGAATCCTAACCCTGACCCTCACCCGAAGCCTTACCCTCACCCGTGCCCTAATCTTAACCAGGACACCAACACTAACGCGTGCCCTCACACGTACGCTAAACCTTAAGCGTTGTCGTACCCTAAATTGTACCCTAATCCCTCCCCATTCCTTAACCCTAACCCTAACCCCATCCCTAAACCTGACCCACTTCCGATGCCCTACCCTAACCAATGCCCTAATCTTAACCAGTACACAAACACTAACTCATGCCCTCAAACGTACGCTAACCCTTAAGCATTGTCATACCCTATCCTGTACACTAATCCCTCCCCATTCCCTAACCCTAACCCTAAGCGAAACCCTGAACCTGACCCTTTTCCGAGGCCTTACCCTCATCGGTGCCGTTGTCTTAACCAGTACACCAAAACTAACTCGTGCCCTCACACTTACGCTAACCCTTAAGCATTGTCGTACCCTAACCTGTACCCTAATCCCTCTCCATTCCCTAACCCTAACCCTAACCCGAATCCTAACCCTGACCCTCACCCGAAGCCTTACCCTCACCCGTGCCCTAATCTTAACCAGGACACCAAGACTAACTCGTGCCTTCCAACGGACGCTAACAATAAACTGCAGCGGTACCATAACCTGTACCCTAATCCCTCTCCATTCCCTAACCCTAACCCTAACCTGAAACCTAACCATGACACTCACCCGAAACTTTACCCTCACCCGTGTCCTAATTTTAACCAGTACATCAACACTAACCCATGCCCTCTAACGTACGCCAACCCTAAGCCATTGCCGTACCCTAACCTGTACCCTAATCAATCCCCATTCCTTAACCCTAACCCTAACCCTCACCCTTAACGTGACCCACTTCCGAGGCCTTACCCTCACCCGTGCCCTAATCGTAAGCAGTACACTAACACTAACTAGTGACCTCACACGTATGCTAAACCTTAAGCATTCTGGTACCCTAAGCTGTGCCCTAATATCTCCCCATTCCCTAACCCTAACCCTAACCCGAATTCTATCCCTGACCCTCACCCGAAACCTTACCCTCACCCGTGCCCTAATCTTAACCAGGACACCAACACTAACTTGTGCCCTCACACGTACGCTAACCCTTAATCGTTGTCGTACCCTAAACTGTACCCTAATCCCTCCCCATTCCCTAACCCTAACCCTAACCCGAATCCTAACCCTGACCCTCACCTGAAGCCTTACCCTCACCCGTGCCCTAATCTTAACCAGGACACTAACACTAACTCTTGCCCTCACACGAACGCTAACCCTTAAGCACTGTCGTATCCTAAGCTGTACCCTAATCCCTCTGCATTCCTTAACCCTAACCCTAACCCGAATCCTAACCCTGACCCTCACCCGAAGCCTTACCCTCACCCGTGCCCTAATCTTAACCAGGACACAAACACTAATGCGTGCCCTCACACGTACGCTAAACCTTAAGCGTTGTCGTACCCTAAATTGTACCCTAATCCCTCCCCATTCCTTACCCCTAACCCTAACCCCATCCCTAAACCTGACCCACTTCCGATGCCCTACCCTAACCAATGCCCTAATCTTAACCAGTACACAAACACTAACTCATGCCCTCAAACGTACGCTAACCCTTAAGCATTGTCGTACCCTATCCTGTACCCTAATCCCTCCCCATTCCCTAACCCTAACCCTAAGCGAAACCCTGAACGTGACCCTTTTCCGAGGCCTTACCCTCATCGGTGCCGTTTTCTTAACCAGTACACCAACACTAACTCGTGACCTCACACTTACGCTAACCCTTAAGCATTGTCGTACCCTAACCTGTACCCTAATCCCTCTCCATTCCCCAACCCTAACCCTAACCCGAATCCTAACCCTGACCCTCACCCGAAGCCTTACCCTCACCAGTGCCCTAATCTTAACCAGGACACCAAGACTAACTCGTGCCCTCAAACGTACGCTAACACTAAACTGCAGCGGTACCCTAACCTGTACCCTAATCCCTCTCCATTCCCTAACCCTAACCCTAACCTGAAACCTAACCATGACACTCACCCGAAACTTAACCCTCACCCGTGTCCTAATTTTAACCAGTACATCAACACTAACCCATGCCCTCTAACGTAGGCCAACCCTAAGCCATTGCCGTACCCTAACCTGTACCCTAATCAATCCCCATTCCCTAAACCTAACCCTAACCCTCACCCTTAACGTGACCCTCTTCTGAGGCCTTACCCTCACCCGTGCCCTAATCGTAAGCAGTACACTAACACTAACTAGTGACCTCACACGTACGCTAAACCTTAAGCATTGTGGTACCCTAAACTGTGCCGTAATATCTCCCCATTCCCTAACCTTAACCCTAACCCGAATTCTATCCCTGACCCTCACCCGAAACCTTACCCTCACCCGTGCCCTAATCTTAACCAGGACACCAACACTAACTTGTGCCCTCACACGTACGCTAACCCTTAATCGTTGTCGTACCCTAAACTGTACCCTAATCCCTCCCCATTCCCTAAACCTAACCCTAACCCGAATCCTAACCCTGACCCTCACCTGAAGCCTTACCCTCACCCGTGCCCTAATCTTAACCAGGACACTAACACTAACCCTTGCCCTCACACGAATGCTAACCCTTAAGCACTGTCGTACCCTAAGCTGTACCCTAATCCCTCTGCATTCCTTAACCCTAACCCTAACCCGAATCCTAACCCTGGCCCTCACCCGAAGCCTTACCCTCACCCGTGCCCTAATCTTAACCAGGACACCAACACTAATGCGTGCCCTCACACATACGCTAAACCTTAACCGTTGTCGTACCCTAAATTGTACCCTAATCCCTCCCCATTCCTTAACCCTAACCCTAACCCCATCCCTAAACCTGACCCTCTTCCGATGCCCTACCCTAACCAATGCCCTAATCTTAACCAGTACACAAACACTAACTCATGCCCTCAAACGTACGCTAACCCTTAAGCATTGTCGTACCCTATCCTGTACCCTAATCCCTCCCCATTCCCTAACCCTAACCCTAAGCGAAACCCTGAACGTGACCCTTTTCCGAGGCCTTACCCTCATCGGTGCCGTTGTCTTAACCAGTACACCAACACTAACTCGTGCCCTCACACTTACGCTAACCCTTAAGCATTGTCGTACCCTAACCTGTACCCTAATCCCTCTCCATTCCCTAACCCTAACCCTAACCCGAATCCTAACCCTGACCCTCACCCGAAGCCTTACCCTCACCCGTGCCCTAATCTTAACCAGGACACCAAGAATAACTTGTGCCCTCAAACGTACGCTAACACTAAACCGCAGCGGTACCCTAACCTGTACCCTAATCCCTCTCCATTCCCTAACACTAACCCTAACCTGAAACCTAACCATGACACTCACCCGAAACTTTACCCTCACCCGTTTCCTAATTTTAACCAGTACATCAACACTAACCCATGCCCTCTAACGTACGTCAACCCTAAGCCATTGCCGTACCCTAACCTGTACCCTAATCAATCCCCATTCCCTAACCCTAACCCTAACCCTAACCCTTAACGTGACCCTCTTCCGAGGCCTTACCCTCACCCGTGCCCTAATCGAAAGCAGTAGACTAACACTAACTAGTGACCTCACATGTACGCTATACCTTAAGCGTTGTGGTACCCTAAACTGTGCCCTAATATCTCCCCATTCCCTAACCCTAACCCTAACCCGAATTCTATCCCTGACCCTCAACCAAAACCTTACCCTCACCCGTGCCCTAATCTTAACCAGGACACCAACACTAACTCGTGCCCTCACATGTACGATAACCCTTAATCGTTGTCGTACCCTAAACTGTACCCTGATCCCTCCCCATTCCCTAACCCTAACCCTAACCCGAATCCTAACCCTGACCCTCACCTGAAACCTTACCCTCACCCGTGCCCTAATCTTAACCAGGACACTAACACTAACCCTTGCCCTCACACGAACGCTAACCTTTAAGCACTGTCGTACCCTAAGCTGTACCCTAATCCCTCTGCCTTCCTTAACCCTAACCCTAACACGAATCCTAACCCTGACCATCACCCGAATCCTTACCCTCACCCGTGCCCTAATCTTAACCAGGACACCAACACTAACTCGTCCCCTCACACGTACGCTAAACCTTAAGAGTTTTTGTACCCTAAATTGTACCCTAATTCCTCCCCATTCCTTAACCCTAACCCTAACCCCATCCCTAAACCTGACTCACGTCCGATGCCCTACCATAACCAATGCCCTAATATTAACCAGTACACAAACACTACCTCATGCCCTCAAACGTACGTTAACCCTTAAGCATTGTCGTACCCTAACCTGTACCCTAATCCCTCTCCATTCCCTAACCCGAACCCTAACCCGAATCCTAACCCTGACCCTCACCAGAAGCCTTACCCTCACCCGTGCCCTAATCTTAACCAGGACACCAAGACTAACTCGTGCCCTCACGCGTACGCCAACACCTAACCGCAGCGGTACCCGAACCTGTACCCTAATCCCTCTCCATTCCCTAACCCTAACCCTAACCTGAAACCTAACCATGACCCTCACCCGAAACTTTACCCTCACTCCTGTCCTAATTTTAACCAGTACATCAACACTAACCCATGCCCTCTAACGTACGCTAACCCTAAGCCATTGCCGTACCCTAACCTGTACCCTAATCAATCCCCATTCCCTAACCCTAACCCTAACCCTAACCCTTAACGTGACCCTCTTCCGAGGCCTTACCCACACCCGTGCCCTAATCGTAAGCAGTACACTAACACTAAATAGTGACCTCAAACGTACGCTAAACCTTAAGCGTTGTGGTACCCTAAACTGTGCCCTAATATCTCCCCATTCCCTAACCCTAACGCTAACCTGAATTCTATCCCTGACCCTCACCCGAAACCTTACCCTCACCCGTGCCCTAATCTTAACCAGGACACCAACACTAACTCGTGCCCTCACACGTACGCCAACCCTTAATCGTTGTCGTACCCTAAACTGTACACTAATCCCTCCCCATTCCCTAACCCTAACCCTAACCCGAATACTAACCCTGACCCTCACCTGAAGCCTTACCCTCACCCGTGCCTTAATCTTAACCAGGACACTAACACTAACCCTTGCCCTCACACGAACGCTAACCCTTAAGCACTGTCGTACCCTAAGCTGTACCCTAATCCCTCCCCATTCCCTAACCCTAAACCTAACCCGAATTCTATCCCTGACCCTCACCCAAAACCTTACTCTCACCCGTGCCCTAATCTTAACCAGGACACCAACACTAACTCGTGCCCTAACACGCACGCCCACCCTTAATCGCTGTCGTACCCTAAACTCTACCCTAATCCCTCAACATTCCCTAACCCTAACCCTAACCCGAATCCTAACCCTGACCCTCACCCGAAGCCTTACCCTCACCCGTGCCCTAATCTTAACCAGGACACCAACACTAACGCGTGCCCTCACACGTACGCTAAACCTTAACCGTTGTCGTACCCTAAATTGTACCCTAATCCCTTCCCATTCCTTAACCCTAACCCTAACCCCATCCCTAAACCTGACCCACTTCCGATGCCCTACCCTAACCAATGCCCTAATTTTAACCAGTACACAAACACTAACTCATGCCCTCAAACGTACGCTAACCCAGAAGCATTGTCGTACCCTATCCTGTACCCTAATCCCTCCCCATTCCCTAACCCTAACCCTAAGCGAAACCCTGAACGTGACCCTTTTCCAAGGCCTTACCCTCATCGGTGCCATTGTCTTAACCAGTACACCAACACTAACTCGTGCCCTCACACTTACACTAACCCTTAAGCATTGTCGTACCCTAAGCTGTACCCTAATCTCTCTCCATTCCCTAACCCTAACCCTAACCCGAATCCTAACCCTGATCCTCACCCGAAGCCTTACCCTCACCCGTGCCCTAATCTTAACCAGGACACCAAGACTAACTCGTGCCCTCAAACGTACGCTAACACTAAACCGCAGCGGTACCCTAACCTGTACCCTAATCCCTCTCCATTCCCTAACCCTAACCCTAACCTGAAACCTAACCATGACACTCACCTGAAACTTTACCCTCACCCGTGTCCTAATTTTAACCAGTACATCAACACTAACCCATGCCCTCTAACGTACGCCAACCCTAAGCCATTGCCGTACACTAACCTGTACCCTAATCAATCCCCATTCCCTAACCCTAACCCTAACCCTAACCCTTAACGTGACCCTCTTCCGAGGCCTTACCCTCACCCGTGCCCTAATCGTAAGCAGTACACTAACACTAACTAGTGACCTCACATGTAGGCTAAACCTTAAGCGTTGTGGTACCCTAAACTGTGCCCTAATATCTCCCCATTCCCTAACCCTAACCCTAACCCGAATTCTATCCCTGACCCTCACCCGAAACCTTACCCTCACCCGTGCCCTAATCTTAACCAGGACACCAACACTAACTTGTGCCCTCACACGTACGCTAACCCTTAATCGTTGTCGTACCCTAAACTGTACCCTAATCCCTCCCCATTCCCTAACCCTAACCCTAACCCGAATCCTAACCCTGACATTCACCTGAAGCCTAACCCTCACCCGTGCCCTAATCTTAACCAGGACACTAACACTAACCCTTGCCCTCACACGAACGCTAACCCTTAAGCACTGTCGTACCCTAAGCTGTACCCTAATCCCTCTGCATTCCTTAACCCTAACCCTAACCCGAATCCTAACCCAGACCCTCACCCGAAGCCTTACCCGCACCTGTGCCCTAATCTTAACCAGGACACCAACACTAACTCGTGCCCTCACACGTACGCTAAACCTTAAGCGTTGTCGTACCTTAAATTGTACCCTAATCCCTCCCCATTCCTTAACCCTAACCCTAACCCCATCCCTAAACCTGACCCACTTCCGATGACCTACCCTAACCAATGCCCTTATCTTAACCAGTTCACAAACACTAACCCATGCCCAAAAACGTACGTTAACCCTTAAGCATTGTCGTACCCTCTCCTGTACCCTAATCCCTCCCCATTCCGAAACCCTAACCCTAAGCGAAACCCTGCACGTGACCCTTTTCCGAGACCTTACCCTCATCTGTGCCCTTGTCTTAACCAGTACACCAACACGAACTCGTGCCCTCACACTTACGCTAAACCTTAAGCATTGTCATACCCTAACCTGTACCCTAATCCCTCTCCATTCCCTAACCCGAACCCTAACCCGAATCCTAACCCTGACCCTCACCCGAAGCCTTACCCTCACCCGTGCCCTAATCTTAACCAGGACACCAAGACTAACTCGTGCCCTCACACGTACGCTAACACTAAACCGCAGCGGTACCCTAACCTGTACCCTAATCCCTCTCCATTCCCTAACCCTAACCCTAACCTGAAACCTAACCATGACACTCACCTGAAACTCTACCCTCACCCGTGGCCTAATTTTAACCAGTACATCAACACTAACCCATGCCCTCTAACGTACGCCAACCCTAAGCCATTGCCGTACACTAACCTGTACCCTAATCAATCCCCATTCCCTAACCCTAACCCTAACCCTAACCCTTAACGTGACCCTCTTCCGAGGCCTTACCCTCACCCGTGCCCTAATCGTAAGCAGTACACTAACACTAACTAGTGACCTCACATGTAGGCTAAACCTTAAGCGTTGTGGTACCCTAAACTGTGCCCTAATATCTCCCCATTCCCTAACCCTAACCCTAACCCGAATTCTATCCCTGACCCTCACCCGAAACCTTACCCGCACCCGTGCCCTAATCTTAACCAGGACACCAACACTAACTTGTGCCCTCACACGTACGCTAACCCTTAATCGTTGTCGTACCCTAAACTGTACCCTAATCCCTCCCCATTCCCTAACCCTAACCCTAACCCTAATCCTAACCCTGACACTCACCTGAAGCCTAACCCTCACCCGTGCCCTAATCTTAACCAGGACACTAACACTAACCCTTGCCCTCTCACGAACGCTAACCCTTAAGCACTGTCGTACCCTAAGCTGTACCCTAATCCCTCTGCATTCCTTAACCCTAACCCTAACCCGAATCCTAACCCAGACCCTCACCCGAAGCCTTACCCGCACCTGTGCCCTAATCTTAACCAGGACACCAACACTAACTCGTGCCCTCACACGTACGCTAAACCTTAAGCGTTGTCGTACCTTAAATTGTACCCTAATCCCTCCCCATTCCTTAACCCTAACCCTAACCCCATCCCTAAACCTGACCCACTTCCGATGACCTACCCTAACCAATGCCCTTATCTTAACCAGTTCACAAACACTAACTCATGCCCAAAAACGTACGTTAACCCTTAAGCATTGTCGTACCCTCTCCTGTACCCTAATCCCTCCCCATTCCGAAACCCTAACCCTAAGCGAAACCCTGCACGTGACCCTTTTCCGAGACCTTACCCTCATCGGTGCCCTTGTCTTAACCAGTACACCAACACGAACTCGTGCCCTCACACTTACGCTAAACCTTAAGCATTGTCATACCCTAACCTGTACCCTAATCCCTCTCCATTCCCTAACCTGAACCCTAACCCGAATCCTAACCCTGACCCTCACCCGAAGCCTTACCCTCACCCGTGCCCTAATCTTAACCAGGACACCAAGACTAACTCGTGCCCTCACACGTACGCTAACACTAAACCGCAGCGGTACCCTAACCTGTACCCTAATCCCTCTCCATTCCCTAACCCTAAACCTAACCTGAAACCTAACCATGACCCTCACCCGAAACTTTACCCTCACCCCTGTCCTAATTTTAACCAGTACATCAACACTAACCCATGCCCTCTAACGTACGCTAACCCTAAGCCATTGCCATACCCTAACCTGTACCCTAATCAATCCCCATTCCCTAACCCTAACCCTAACCCTAACCCTTAACGTGACCCTCTTCCGAGGCCTTACCCTCACCCGTGCCCTAATCGTAAGCAGTACACTAACACTAACTAGTGACCTCACACGTACGCTAAACCTTAAGCGTTGTGGTACCCTAAACTGTGCCCTAATATCTCCCCATTCCCTAACCCTAACCCTAACCCGAATTCTATCCCTGACCCTCACCCGAAACCTTACCCTCACCCGTGCCCTAATCTTAACCAGGACACCAACACTAACTCGTTCCCTCACAGGTATGCCAACCCTTAATCGTTGTCGTACCCTAAACTGTACCCTAATCCCTTCCCATTCCCTAACCCTAACCCTAACGGGAATACTAACCCTGACGCTCACCTGAAGCCTTACCCTCACCCGTGCTTTAATCTTAACCAGGACACTAACACTAACCCTTGCCCTCACACGAACGCTAACCCTTAAGCACTGTGGTACCCTAAGCTGTACCCTAATCCCTCCCCATTCCCTAACCCTAAACCTAACCCGAATTCTATCCCTGACCCTCACCCAAAACCTTACTCTCACCCGTGCCCTAATCTTAACGAGGACACCAACACTAACTCGTGACCTAACACGCACGCCCACCCTTAATCGCTGTCGTACCCTAAACTGTACCCTAATCCCTCCCCATTCCCTACCCCTAACCCTAACCCGAATCCTAACCCTGACCCTCACCCGAAGCCTTACCCTCACCCGTGCCCTAATCTTAACCAGGACGCCAACAATAACTCGTGCCCTCACACGTACGCTAAACCTTAAGCATTGTCGTACCCTAAATTGTACCCTAATCACTCCCCATTCGTTAACCCTAACCCTAACCGCATCCCTAAACCTGACCCACGTCCGATGCCCTACCCTAACCAATGCCCTAATTTTAACCAGTACACAAACACTAATTCATGCCCTCAAACGTACTTTAACCCTTAAGCATTGTCGTACCCAATCCTCTACCCTAATCCCTCCCCATTCCCTAACACTAACCCTAAGCGAAACCCTGAACGTGACCCTTTTCCGAGGCCTTACCCTCATCGGTGCCCTTGTCTTAAGTAGTACACCAACACTAACTCGTGCCCTCACACTTACGCTAACCCTTAAGCATTGTCGTACCCTAACCTGTACCCTAATCCCTCTCCAATCCCTAACCCTAACCCTAACCCGAATCCTAACCCTGAATCTCACCCGAAGCCTTACCCTCACCCGTGCCCTAATCTTAACCAGGACACCAAGACTAACTCGTGCGCTCACACGTACGCTAACGCTAAACCGCAGCGGTACCCTAACCTGTACCCTAATCCCTCTATATTCCCTAAACCTAACCCTAACCTGAAACCTAACCATGACACTCACCCGAAACTTTACCCTCACCCCTGTCCTAATTTTAACCAGTACATCAACACAAACCCATGCCCTCTAACGTACGCTAACCCTAAGCCATTGCCATACCGTAACCTGTACCCTAATCAATCCCCATTCCCTAACCCTAACCCTAACCCTAACCCTTAACGTGACCCTCTTCCGAGGCCTTACCCTCACCCGTGCCCTAATCGTAAGCAGTACACTAACACTAACTAGTGACCTCACACGTACGCTAAACCGTAAGCGTTGTGGTACCCTAAACTGTGCCCTAATATCTCCCCATTCCCTAACCCTAACCCTAACCCAAATTCTATCCCTGACCCTCAACCGAAACCTTACCCTCACCCGTGCCCTAATCTTAACCAGGACACCAACACTAACTCGTGCCCTCACACGTACGCCAACCCTTAATCGTTGTCGTACCCTAAACTGTACCCTAATCCCTCCCCATTCCCTAACCCTCACCCTAACCCGAATACTAACCCTGACCCTCACCTGAAGCCTTAACCTCACCCTTGCCCTAATCTTAACCAGGACACTAACACTAACCCTTGCCCTCACACGAACGCTAACCCTTAAGCACTGTCGTACCCTAAGCTGTACCCTAATCCCTCTGCATTCCTTAACCCTAACCCTAACACGAATCCTAACACAGACCCTCACCCGAAGCCTTACCCTCACCTGTGCCCTAATCTTAACCAGGACACCAACACTAACTCGTGCCCTCACACGTACGCTAAACCTTAAGCGTTGTCGTACCCTAAATTGTACCCTAATCCCTCCCCATTCCTTAACCCTAACCCTAACCCCATCCCTAAACCTGACCCACTTCCGATGCCTTACCCTAACCAATGCCCTTATCTTAACCAGTACACAAACACTAACTCATGTCCAAAAACGTACGTTAACCCTTAAGCATTGTCGTACCCTCTCCTGTACCCTAATCCCTCCCCATTCCGAAACCCTAACCCTAAGCGAAACCCTGAACGTGACCCTTTTCCGAGGCCTTACCCTCATCGGTGCCCTTGTCTTAACCAGTACACCAACACTAACTCGTGCCCTCACACGTACGCTATCACTAAACCGCAGCGGTACCCTAACCTGTACCCTAATCCCTCTCCATTCCCTAACCCTAACCCTAACCTGAAACAACCATGACACTCACCCGAAACTTTACCCTCACCCGTGTCCTAATTTTAACCAGTACATCAACACTAACTCATGCCCTCTAACGTACGCTAACCCTAAGCCATTGCCGTACCCTAACCTGTACCCTAATCAATCCCAATTCCCTAACCCTAACCCTAACTCTAACCCTTAACGTGACCATCTTCCGAGGCCTTATCCTCACCCGTGCCCTAATCGTAAGCAGTACACTAACACTAACTAGTGACCTCACACGTACGCTAAACCTTAAGCGTTGTGGTACCCTAAACTGTGCCTTAATATCTCCCCATTCCCTAACCCTAACCCTAACCCGAATTCTTTCCCTGACCCTCACCCGAAACCTTACCCTCACCCGTGCCCTAATCTTAACCAGGACACCAACACTAACTCGTGCCCTCACACGTACGCTAACCCTTAATCGTTGTCATACCCTAAACTGTACCCTAAACCCTCCCCATTCCCTAACCCTAACCCTAACCCGAATCCTAACCCTGACCCTCACCTGAAGCCTTACCCTCACCCGTGCCCTAATCTTAACCAGGACACTAAGACTAACACCTGCCCTCACATGAACGCTAACCCTTAAGCCCTGTCGTACCCTAAGCTCTACCCTAATCCCTCTGCATTCCTTAACCCTAACCCTACCACGAATCCTAACCCTGACCCTCACCCGAAGCCTTACCCTCACCCGTGCCCTAATCTTAACCAGGACAACAACACTAACTCGTGCCCTCACACGTACGCTAAACCTTAAGCGCTGTCATACCCTAAATTGTACCCTAATCCCTCCCCATTCCTTAACCCTAACCCTAACCGCATCTCTAGAGCTGACCCACGTCCGATGCCCTACCCTAACCAATGCCCTAATTTTAACCACTACACAAACACTAACTCATGCGCTCAAACGTACGCTAACCCTTAAGCATTGTCGTACCCAATCCTCTACCCTAATCCCTCCCCATTCCCTAACCTTAAGCCTAAGTGAAACCATGAACGTGACCCTTTTCCGAAGCCTTACCCTCATCGGTGCCTTTGTCTTAACCAGTACACCAACACTAACTCGTGCCCTCACACTTACGCTAACCCTTAAGCATTGTCGTACCCTAACCTGTACCCTAATCCCTCTCCTTTCCCGAACCCTAACCCTAACCCGAATCCTAACCCTGACCCTCACCCGAAGCCTTACCCTCACATGTGACCTAATCTTAACCAGGACACCAAGACTAACTCGTGCCCTCACACGTACGCTAACACTAAACCGCAGCGGTACCCTAACCTGTACCCTAATCCCTCTCCATTCCCTAACCCTAACCCTAAGCTGAAACCTCACCATGACCCTCACCCGAAACTTTACCCTCACCCCTGTCCTAATTTTAACCAGTACATCAACACTAACCCATGCCCTCTAACGTACGCTAACCCAAAGCCATTGCCGTTCCCTAACCTGTACCCTAGTCAATCCCCATTCCCTAACCCTAACTCTAACCATAACCGTTAACGTGACCCTCTTCCGAAGCCTTACCCTCACCCGTGCCTTAATCGTAAGCAGTACACTAACACTAACTAGTGACCTCACACGTACGCTAAACCTTAAGCGTTGTGGTACCCTAAACTGTGCCCTAATATCTCCCCATTCCCTAACACTAACCCTAACCCGAATTTTATCCCTGACCCTCACCTGAAACCTTAACCTCACCCGTGACCTAATCTTAACCAGGACACCAACACTAACTCGTGCCCTCACACGTACGCCAACCCTTAAACGTTGTCGTACCCTAAACTGTACCCTAATCCCTCCCCATTCCCTAACCCTAACCGAAACACGAATACTAACCCTGACTCTCACCTGAATCCTTACCCTCACCCGTGCCGTAATCTTAACCAGGACACTAACACTAACCCTTGCCCTCACACGAACGCTAACCCTTAAATACTGTCGTACCCTAAGCTGTACCCTAATCCCTCTGCATTCCTTAACCCTAACCCTAACACGAATCCTAACCCTGACCCTCACCCGAAGCCTTAGCCTCACCCGTGCCCTAATCTTAACCAGGAAACCAACACTAACTCGTGCCCTCACACGTACGCTAAACCTTAAGCGTTGTCGTGCCCTAAATTGTACCCTAATCCCTCCCCATTCCTTAACCCTAACCCTAACCCCATCCCTAAACCTGACCCACTTCCGATGCCCTACCCTAAACAATGCCCTAATCTTAACCAGTACACAAACACTAACTCATGCCCAAAAACGTACGTTATCCTTTAAGCATTGTCGTACCCTATCCTGTACCCTAATCCCTCCCCATTCCCTAACCCTAACCCTAAGCGAAACCCTTAACGTGACCCTTTTCCGAGGCCTTACCCTCATAGGTGCCTTTGTCTTAACCAGTACACCAACACTAACTCGTGCCCTCACACTTACGCTAACCCTTAAGCATTGTCGTACCCTAACCTGTACCCTAATCTCTCTCCATTCCCTAACCCGAATCCTAACCCTGACCCTCACCAGAAGCCTTACCCTCACCCGTGTCGTAATCTTAACCAGGACACCAAGACTAACTCGTGCCCTCACACGTACGCTAACACTAAACCGCAGCGGTACCCTAACCTGTACCCTAATCCCTCTCCATTCCCTAACCCTTACCCTAACCTGAAACCTAACCATGACACTCACCGGAAACTTTACCCTCACCCGTGTCCTAATTTTAACCAGTACATCAACACTAACCCATGCCCTCTAACGTATGCTAACCCTAAGCCATTGCCATACCCTAACCTGTACCTTAATCAATCCCCATTCCCTAACCCTAACCCTAACCCTAACCCTTAACGTGACCCTCTTCCGAGGCCTTACCCTCACCCGTGCCCTAATCGTAAGCAGTACACTAACACTAACTAGTGGCCTCACACGTACGCTAAACCTTAAGCATTGTGGTACCCTAAACTGTGCCCTAATATCTCCCCATTCCCTAAACCTAACCCTAACCCGAATTCTATCCCTGACCCTCACCCGAAACCTTACCCTCACCCGTGCCCTAATCTTAACCAGGACACCAACACTAACTCGTGCCCTCACACGTACGCCGACCCTTAATCGTTGTCGTACCCTAAACTGTACCCTAATCCCTCCCCATTCCCTAACCCTAACCCTAACCCGAATCCTAACCCTGACCCTCACCCGAAGCCTTACCCTCACCCGTGCCCTAATCTTAACCAGGACACGAACACTAACTCGTGCCCTCACACGTACACTAAACCTTAAGCGTTGTCTTACCATAAATTATACCCTAATCCCTCCCCATTCCTTAACCCTAACCCTAACCCCATCCCTAAACCTGACCCACGTCCGATGCCCTACCCTAACCAATGCCCTAATCTTAACCAGTACACAAACACTAACTCATGCCCTCAAACGTACGTTAACCTTTAAGCATTGTCGTACCCTATCCTTTACCCTAATCCCTCCCCATTCCCTAACCCTAACCCTAAGCGAAACCCTGGACGTGACCCTTTTCCGAGGCCTTACCCTCATCGGTGGCCTTGTCTTAACCAGTACACCAACACTAACTCGTGCCCTCACACTTACGCTAACCCTTAAGCATTGTCGTTCCCTAAGCTGTACCCTAATCCCTCTCCATTTTCTAACCCTAACCCTAACCCGAATCCTAACCCTGACCCTCACCCGAAGCCTTACCCTCACCCGTGCCCTAATCTTAACCAGGACACCAAGACTAAATCGTGCCCTCACACGTACGCTAACACTAAACCGCAGCGGTACCCTAACCTGTACCCTAATCCCTCTCCATTCACTAACCCTAACCCTAACCTGAAACCTAACCATGACCCTCACCCAAAACTTTACCCTCACCCCTGTCGTAATTTTAACCAGTACATCAACACTAACCCATGCCCTCTAACGTACGTTAACCCTAAGCCATTGCCGTACCCTAACCTGTACCCTAGTCAATCCCCATTCCCTAACCCTAACCCTAACCCTAACCCTTAACGTGACCCTCTTCCGAGGCCTTACCCTCACCCGTGCCCTAATCGTAAGCAGTACACTAACACTACCTAGTGACCTCACACGTACGCTAAACATTAAGCGTTGTGGTACCCTAAACTGTGCCCTAATATCTCCACATTCCCTAACCCTAACCCTAACCCGAATTTTATCCCTGACCCTCACCCGAAACCTTACCCTCACCCGTGCCCTAATCTTAACCAGGACACAAACACTAACTCGTGCCCTCACACGTACGCCAACCCTTAATCGTTGTCGTACCCTAAACTGTACCCTAATCCCTCCCCATTCCCTAACCCTAACCCTAACACGAATACTAACCCTGACGCTCACCTGAATCCTTACCCTCACCCGTGCCCTAATCTTAACCAGGACACTAACACTAACCCTTGCCCTCACACGAACGCTAACCCTTAAGCACTGTCGTACCCTAAGCTGTACCCTAATCCCTCTGCATTCCTTAACCTTAACCCTAACACGAATCCTAACCCTGACCCTCACCCGAAGCCTTACCCTCACCCGTGCCCTAATCTTAACCAGGACATCAACACTAACTCGTGCCCTCACACGTACGCTAAACCTTAAGCGTTGTCGTACCCTAAATTGTACCCTAATCCCTCCCCATTCCTTAACCCTAACCCTAACCCCATCACTAAACCTGACCCACTTCCGATGCCCTACCCTAACCAATGCCCTAATCTTAACCAGTACACAAACAGTAACTCATGCCCAAAAACGTACGTTAACCCTTAAGCATTGTCGTACCCTATCCTGTACCCTAATAACTCCCCATTCCGAAACCCTAACCCTAAGCGAAACCCTGAACGTGACCGTTTTCCGAGGCCTTACCCTCATCGGTGCCCTTGTCTTAACCAGTACACCAACACTAACTCATGCCCTCACACTTACGCTAACCCTTAAGCATTGTCGTACCCTAACCTGTACCCTAATCCCTCTCCTTTCCCGAACCCTAACCCTAACCCGAATCCTAACCCTGACCCTCACCCGAAGCCTTAACCTCACCTGTGACCTAATCTTAACCAGGACACCAAGACTAACTTGTGCCCTCACAAGTACGCTAACACTAAACCGCAGCGGTACCCTAACCTGTACCCTAATCCCTCTCCATTCCCTAACCCTAACCCTAACCTGAACCCTAACCATGACACTCACCCGAAACTTTACCCTCACCCCTGTCCTAATTTTAACCAGTACATCAACACTAACCCATGCCCTCTAACGTATGCTAACCCTAAGCCATTGCCGTACACTAACCTGTACCCTAATCAATCCCCATTCCCTAACCCTAACCCAAAGCCTAACCCTTAACGTGACCCTCTTCCGAGGCCTTACCCTCACCCGTGCCCTAATCCTAAGCAGTACACTGACACTAACTAGTGACCTCACATGTACGCTAAACATTAAGCGTTGTGGTACCCTAAACTGTGCCCTAATATCTCCCCATTCCCTAACCCTAACCCTAACCCGAATTCTATCCCTGACCCTCACCCGAAACCTTACTCTCACCCGTGCCCTAATCTTAACCAGGACACCAACACTAACTCGTGCCCTCACACGTACGCCCACCCTTAATCGTTGTCGTACCCTAAACTGTACCCTAATCCCTCCCCATTCCCTAACACTAACCCTAACCCGAATCCTAACCCTGACCCTCACCTGAAGCCTTACCCTCACCCGTGCCCTAATCTTAACCAGGACACCAACACTAACTCATGCCCTCACACGTACGTTAACCCTTAAGCATTGTCGTACCCTATCCTGTACCCTAATCACTCCCCATTCCGAAAACCTAACCCTAAGCGAAACCCTGAACGTGACCCTTTTCCGAGGCCTTAGCCTCATCGGTGCCCTTGTCTTAACCAGTACACCAACACTAACTCGTGCCCTCACACTTACGCTAACCCTTAAGCATTGTCGTACCCTAACCTGTACCCTAATCCCTCTCCATTCCCGAACTCTAACCCTAACCTGAATCCTAACCCTGACCCTCACCCGAAGCCTTACCCTCACCCGTGCCCGAATCTTAACCAGGACACTAACACTAAACCTTGCCCTCACACGAACGCTAACCCTTAAGCACTGTCGTACCCTAAGCTGTACCCTAATCCCTCTGCATTCCTTAACCCTAACCCTAACCCTAACCCTAACCCTAACCCTAACCCTAACCCTAACCCTAACCCTAACCCTAACCCTAACGCAGACCCTCACCCGAAGCCTTACCCTCACCCGTGCCCTAATCTTAACCAGGACACCAACACTAACTCGTGCCCTCACACGTACGCTAAACCTTAAGCGTTGTCGTACCCTAAATTGTACCCTAATCCCTCGCATTCCTTAACCCTAACCCTAACCCCATCCCTAAACCTGACCCACGTCCGATGCCCTACCCTAACCAATGCCCTAATTTTAACCAGTACACAAACACTAACTCATGCCCTCAAACGTACTTTATTCCTTAAGCATTGTCGTACCCTATGCTCTACCCTAATCCCTCCCCATTCCCTAACCCTAACCCTAAGCGAAACCATGAACGTGACCCTTTTCCGAGGCCTTTCCTTCATCGGTGTCCTTGTCTTAAACAGTACACCAACACTAACTCGTGCCCTCACACTTACGCTAATCCTTAAGCATTGTCGTACCCTAACCTGTACCCTAATCCCTCTCCATTCCCTAACCCTAACCCTAACCCGAATCCTAACCCTGACCGTCACCCGAAGCCTTAACCTCACCCGTGCCCTAATCTTAACCAGGACACCAACACTAACTCGTGCCCTCACACGTACGCTAAACCTTAAGCGTTGTCGTACCCTAAATTGTACCCTAATCCCTCCCCATTCCTTAACCATAACCCTAACCCCATCCCTAAACCTGACCCACGTCCGATGCCCTACCCTAACCAATACCCTAATCTTAACCAGTACACAAACACTACCTCATGCCCTCAAACGTACGTTAACCCTTTAGCATTGTCGTACCCTAACCTGTACCCTAATCCCTCCCCATTCCCTAACCCGAACCCTAAGCGAAACCCTGAACGTGACCCTATTCCGAGGCCTTACCCTCATAGGTGCCTTTGTCTTAAGCAGTACACCAACACTAACTCGTGCCCTCACACTTACGCTAACCCTAAAGCATTGTCGTACCCTAACCTGTACCCTAATCCCTCTCCATTCCCTAACCCGAACCCTAACCCGAATCCTAACCCTGACCCTCACCAGAAGCCTTACCCTCATCCGTGCCGTAATCTTAACCAGGACACCAAGACTAACTCGTGCCCTCACACGTACGCTAACACTAAACCGCAGCGGTACCCTAACCTGTACCCTAATCCCTCTCCATTCCCTAACCCTTACCCTAACCTGAAACCTAACCATGACACTCACCGGAAACTTTACCCTCACCCGTGTCCTAATTTTAACCAGTACATCAACACTAACCCATGCCCTCTAACGTATGCTAACCCTAAGCCATTGCCATACCCTAACCTGTACCTTAATCAATCCCCATTCCCTAACCCTAACCCTAACCCTAACCCTTAACGTGACCCTCTTCCGAGGCCTTACCCTCACCCGTGCCCTAATCGTAAGCAGTACACTAACACTAACTAGTGACCTCACACGTATGCTAAACCTTAAGCGTTGTGGTACCCTAAACTTTGCCCTAATAACTCCCCATTCCCTAACCCTAACCCTAACCCGAATTCTATCCCTGACCCTCACCCGAAACCTTACCCTCACCCGTGCCCTAATCTTAACCAAGACACCAACACTAACTCGTGAACTCACACGTACGCTAACTCTTAATCATTGTCGTACCCTAACCTGTACTCTACTCCCTCTCCATTCCCTAACCCTAACCCTAACCCGAATCCTAACCCTGACCCTCACCTGAAATCTTACCCTCACCCGTGCCCTAATCTTAACCAGGACACTAACACTAACCCTTGCCCTCACACGAATGCTAACCCTTAAGCACTGTCGTACCCTGAGCTGTACCCTAATCCCTCTCCATTCCCTAACCCTAACCCTAACCTGAAACCTAACCATGACACCCACCCGAAACTTTACCCTCACCCGTGTCCTAATTTTAACCAGTACATCAACACTAACTCATGCCCTCTAACGTATGCAAACCCTAAGCTATTGCCGTACACTAACCTGTACCCTAATCAATCCCCATTCCCTAACCCTAACCCTAACCCTAACCCTTAACGTGACCCTCTTCCGAGGCCTTATCCTCACCCGTGCCCTAATCGTAAGCAGTACACTAACACTAACTAGTGACCTCACACGTACGCTAAACCTTAAGCGTTGTGGTACCCTAAACTGTGCCCTAATATCTCCCCATTCCCTAACCCTAACCCTAACCCGAATTCTATCCCTGACCCTCACCCGAAACCTTACCCTCACCCGTGCCCTAATCTTAACCAGGACACCAACACTAACTCGTCCCCTCACACGTACGCTAACCCTTAATCGTTGTCGTACCCTAAACTGTACCCTAATCCCTCCCCATTCCCTAACCCGAACCCTAAGCGAAACCCTGAACGTGACCCTTTTCCGAGGCCTTACCCTCATAGGTGCCTTTGTCTTAACCAGTACACCAACACTAACTCGTGCCCTCACACTTACGCTAACCCTTAAGCATTGTCGTACCCTAACCTGTACCCTAATCCCTCTCCATTCCCTAACCCGAACCCTAACCTGAATCCTAACCCTGACCCTCACCAGAAGCCTTACCCTCATCCGTGCCGTAATCTTAACCAGGACACCAAGACTAACTCGTGCCCTCACACGTACGCTAACACTAAACCGCAGCGGTACCCTAACCTGTACCCTAATCCCTCTCCATTCCCTAACCCTAACCCTAACCTGAAACCTAACCATGACACTCACCGGAAACTTTACCCTCACCCGTGTCCTAATTTTAACCAGTACATCAACACTAACCCATGCCCTCTAACGTATGCTAACCCTAAGCCATTGCCATACCCTAACCTGTACCTTAATCAATCCCCATTCCCTAACCCTAACCCTAACCCTAACCCTTAACGTGACCCTCTTCCGAGGCCTTACCCTCACCCGTGCCCTAATCGTAAGCAGTACACTAACACTAACTAGTGACCTCACACGTATGCTAAACCTTAAGCGTTGTGGTACCCTAAACTTTGCCCTAATAACTCCCCATTCCCTAACCCTAACCCTAACCCGAATTCTATCCCTGACCCTCACCCGAAACCTTACCCTCACCCGTGCCCTAATCTTAACCAAGACACCAACACTAACTCGTGAACTCACACGTACGCTAACCCTTAATCGTTGTCGTACCCTAACCTGTACTCTACTCCCTCTCCATTCCCTAACCCTAACCCTAACCCGAATCCTAACCCTGACCCTCACCTGAAATCTTACCCTCACCCGTGCCCTAATCTTAACCAGGACACTAACACTAACCCTTGCCCTCACACGAACGCTAACCCTTAAGCACTGTCGTACCCTAAGCTGTTCCCTAATCCCTCTGCATTACTTAACCTTAACCCTAACACGAATCCTAACCCTGACCCTCACCCGAAGCCTTACCCTCACCCGTGCCCTAATCTTAACCAGGACACCAACACTAACTCGTGCCCTCACACATACGCTAAACCTTAAGCGTTGTCGTACCCTAAATTGTACCCTAATCCCTCCCCATTCCTTAACCCTAACCCTAACCCCATCCCTAAACCTGACGCACTTCCGATGCCCTACCCTAACCAATGCCCTAATCTTAACCAGTACACAAACACTAACTCATGCCCCAAAACGTACGTTAACCCTTAAGCATTGTCGTACCCTATCCTGTACCCTAATCCCTCCCCATTCCGAAACCCTATCCCTAAGCGAAACCCTGAACGTGACCCTTTTCCGAGGCCTTACCCTCATCGGTGCCCTTGTCTTAACCAGTACACCAACACTAACTCATGCCCTCACACTTACGCTAACACTTAAGCATTGTCATACCCTAACCTGTACCCTAATCCCTCTCCTTTCCCGAACCCTAACCCTAACCCGAATCCTAACCCTGACCCTCACCCGAAGCCTTAACATCACCTGTGACCTAATCTTAACCAGGACACCAAGACTAACTTGTGCCCTCACATGTACGCTAACACTAAACCGCAGCGGTACCCTAACCTGTACCCTAATCCCTCTCCATTCCCTAACCCTAACCCTAACCTGAAACCTAACCATGACACTCACCCGAAACTTTACCCTCACCCCTGTCCTAATTTTAACCAGTACATCAACACTAACCCATGCCCTCTAACGTACGCCAACCCTAAGCCATTGCCGTACACTAACCTGTACCATAATCAATCCCCATTCCCTAACCCTAACCCAAACCATAACCCTTAACGTGACCCTCTTCCGAGGCCTTACCCTCACCCGTGCCCTAATCGTAAGCAGTACACTGACACTAACTCGTGACCTCACATGTACGCTAAACATTAAGCGTTGTGGTACCCTAAACTGTGCCCTAATATCTCCCCATTCCCTAACCCTAACCCTAACACGAATTCTATCCCTGACCCTCACCCGAAACCTTACCCTCACCCGTGCCCTAATCTTAACCAGGACACCAACACTAACTCGTGCCCTCACACGTACGCCCACCCTTAATCGTTGTCGTACCCTAAACTGTACCCTAATCCCTCCCCATTCCCTAACCCTAACCCTAACCCGAATCCTAACCCTGACCCTCACCTGAAGCGTTACCCTCACCCGTGCCCTAATCTTAACCAGGACACCAACACTAACTCATGCCCTCACACGTACGTTAACCCTTAAGCATTGTCGTACCCTATCCTGTACCCTAATCCCTCCCCATTCCGAAACCCTAACCCTAAGCGAAACCCTGAACGTCACCCTTTTCCGAGGCCTTACCCTCATCGGTGCCCTTGTCTTAACCAGTACACCAACACTAACTCGTGCCCTCACACTTACCCTAACCCTTAAGCATTGTCGTACCCTAACCTGTACCCTAATCCCTCTCCATTCCCGAACCCTAACCCTAACCTGAATCCTAACCCTGACCCTCACCGGAAGCCTTACCCTCACCCGTGCCCTAATCTTAACCAGGACACTAACACTAACCCTTGCCCTCACACGAACGCTAAGCCTTAAGCACTGTCGTACCCTAAGCTGTACCCTAATCCCTCTGCATTCCTTAACCCTAACCCTAACACGAATCCTAACCCTGACCCTCACCCGAAGCCTTACCCTCACCCGTGCCCTAATCTTAACGAGGACACCAACACTAACTCGTGCACTCACACGTAACTAAACCTTAAGCGTTGTCGTACCCTAAATTGTACCCTAATCCCTCCCCATTCCTTAACCCTAACCCTAACCCCATCCCTAAACCTGACCCACGTCCGATGCCCTACCCTAACCAATGCCCTAATTTTAACCAGTACACAAACACTAACTCATGCCCTCAAACGTACTTTATTCCTTAAGCATTGTCGTACCCTACCCTCTACCCTAATCCCTCCCCATTCCCTAACCCTAACCCTAAGCGAAACCCTGAACGTGACCCTTTTCCGAGGCCTTTCCCTCATCGGTGTCCTTGTCTTAAACAGTACACCAACACTAACTCGTGCCCTCACACTTACGCTAACCCTTAAGCATTGTCGTACCTAACCTGTACCCTAATCCCTCTCCATTCCCTAACCCTAACCCTCACCCGAATCCTAACCCTGACCGTCACCCGAAGCCTTAACCTCACCCGTGCCCTAATCTTAACCAGGACACCAAGACTAACTCGTGCACTCACACGTACGCTAACACTAAACCGCAGCGGTACCCTAACCTGTACCCTAATCCCTCTCCATTCCCTAAACCTAACCCTAACCTGAAACCTAACCATGACACTCACCCAAAACTTTACCCTCACCCCTGTCCTAATTTTAACCAGTACATCAACACTAACCCATGCCCTCTAACGTACGCTAACCCTAATCCATTGCCGTACCCTAACCTGTACCCTAATCAATCCCCATTACCTAACCCTAACCCTAAACCTAACTTTTAACGTGACCCTCTTCCGAGGCCTTACCCTCACCCGTGCCCTAATCGTAAGCAGTACACTAACACTAACTAGTGAACTCACACGTACGCTAAACCTTAAGCGTTGTGGTACCCTAAACTGTGCCCTAATATCTCCCCATTCCCTAACCCTAACCCTAACCCGATTTCTATCCCTGACCCTCACCCGAAACCTTACCCTCACCCGTGCCCTAATCTTAACCAGGACACCAACACTAACTCGTGCCCTCACACGTACGCTAAACCTTAAGCGTTGTCGTACCCTAAATTGTACCCTAATCCCTCCCCATTCCTTAACCCTAACCCTAACCCCATCCCTAAACCTGACCCACTTCCGATGCCCTACCCTAACCAATGCCCTAATCTTAACCAGTACACATACACTAACTCATGCCCAAAAACGTACGTTAACCTTTAAGCATTGTCGTACCCAATCCTGTACCCTAATCCCTCCCCATTCCCTAACCCTAACCCTAAGCGAAACCCTGAACGTGACCCTTTTCCGAGGCCTTACCCTCATAGGTGCCTTTGTCTTAACCAGTACACCAACAACAACTCGTGCCCTCACACTTACGTTAACCCTTAAGCATTGTCGTACCCTAACCTGTACCCTAATTCCTCTCCATTCCGTAACCCTAACCCTAACCCGAATCCTAAACCTGACCCTCACCCGAAGCCTTACCCTCACCCGTGCCCTAATCTTAACCAGGACACCAAGACTAACTCGTGCCCTCACACGTACGCTAACACTAAACCACAGCGGTACCCTTACCTGTACCCTAATCCCTCTCCATTCCCTAACCCTAACCCTAACCTGAAACCTAACCATGACACTCACCCGAAACTTCACCCTCACCCGTGTCCTAATTTTAACCAGTACATCAACACTAACCCATGCCCTCTAACGTACGCTAACCCTAAGCCATTGCCGTACCCTAACCTGTACCCTAATGAATACCCATTCCATAACCCTAACCCTAACCCTAACCCTTAACATGACCCTCTTCTGAGGCCTTACCCTCACCCGTTCCCTAATTGTAAGCAGTACACTAACACTAACTAGTGACCTCACACGTACGCTAAACCTTAAGCGTTGTGGTACCCTAAACTGTGCCCTAATATCTCCCCATTCCCTAACCCTAACCCTAACCCGAATTCTATCCCTGACCCCCACCCGAAACCTTACCCTCACCCGTGCCCTAATCTTAACCAGGACACCAACACTAACTCGTGCCCTCACACGTACGTCCACCGTTAATCGTTGTCGTACCCTAAACTGTACCCTAATCCCTCTGCATTCCTTAACCCTAACCCTAACACGAATCCTAAATCTGACCCTCACCCGAAACCTTACCCTAACCCGTGCCCTAATCTTAACCACGACACTAACACTAACACTTGCCCTCACACGAACGCTAACCCTTAAGCACTGTCGTACCCTAAGCTGTACCCTAATCCCTCTGCATTCCTTAACCCTAACCCTAACACGAATCCTAACCCTGACCCTCACCTGAAGCCTTACCCTCACCCGTGCCCTAATCTTAACCAGGACACCAACACTAACTCGTGGCCTCACACGTACGCTAAACCTTTAGCGTTGTCGTAACCTAAATTGTACCCTAAACCCTCCCCATTCCTTAACCCTAACCCTAACCCCATCCCTAAACCTGACTCTCTTCCGATGCCCTACCCTAACCAATGCCCTAATCTTAACCATTACAGAAGCACTAACTCATGCCCTCAAACGTACGCTAACCCTTAAGCATTGTCGTACCCTATCCTGTACCCTAATCCCACCCCATTCCCTAACCTTAACCCTAAGCGAAACCCTGAACGTGACCCTTTTCCGAGGCCTTACCCTCATCGGTGCCCTTGTCTTAACCAGTACACCAACACTAACTCGTGCCCTCACACTTACGCTAACCCTTAAGCATTGTCGTACCCTAATCCCTCTCCATTCCCTAACCCTAACCCTAACCCGAATCCTAACCCTGACCCTCACCCGAAGCCTTACCCTCACCCGTGCCCTAATCTTAACCAGGACACTAACACTAACACTTGCCCTCACACAAACGCTAACACTTAATCGTTGTCGTATCCTAAACTGTACCCTAATCCCTCCCCATTCCCTAACCCTAACCCTAACCCGAATCCTAACCCTGACCCTCACCTGAAGCCTTACCCTCACCCGTGCCCTAATCTTAACCAGGACACTAACACTAACCCTTGCCCTCACACAAACGCTAACCCTTAAGCACTGTCGTATCCTAAGCTGTACCCTAATCCCTCTGCATTCCTTAACCCTAACCCTAACACGAATCCTAACCCTGACCCTCACCCGAAGCCTTACCCTCACCCGTGCCCTAATCTTAACCAGGACACCAACACTAACTCGTGCTCTCACACGTACGCTAAACCTTAAGCGTTGTCGTACGCTAAATTGTACCCTAAACCCTCCCCATTCCTTAACCCTAACCCTAACCCCATCCCTAAACCTGACCCACTTCCGATGCCCTACCCTAACCAATGCCCTAATCTTAACCAGTACACAAGCACTAATTCATGCCCTCAAACGTACGCTAACCCTTAAGCATTGACGTACCCTATCCTGTACCCTAATCCCTCCCCATTCCCTAACCCTAACCCTAAGTGAAACCCTGAACGTGACCCTTTTCCGAGGCCTTACCCTCATCGGTGCCCTTGTCTTAACCAGTACACCAAAACTAACTCGTGCCCTCACACTTACGCTAACCCTTAAGCATTGTCGTACCCTAACCTGTACCCTAATCCCTCTCCATTCCCTAACCCTAACCCTAACCCGAATCCTAACCCTGACCCTCACCCGAAGACTTACCCTCACCCGTGCCCTAATCTTAACCAGGACACCAAGACTAACTCGTGTCCTCACACGTACGCTAACACTAAACCACAGTGGTACCCTAACCTGTACCCTAATCCCTCTCCAGTCCCTAACCCTAACCCTAACCTGAAACCTAACCATGACACTCACCCGAAACTTCACCCTCACCCGTGTCCTAATTTTAACCAGTACATCAACACTAAACCATGCCCTCTAACGTACGCTAACCCTAAGCCATTGCCGTACCCTAACCTGTACCCTAATCAATCCCCATTCCCTAACCCTAACCCTAACGCTAACCCTTAACGTGACCCTCTTCCGAGGCCTTACCCTCACCCGTGCCCTAATCGTAAGCAGTACACTAACACTACCTAGTGACCTCACACGTACGCTAAACCTTAAGGGTTGTGGTACCCTAAACTGTGCCCTAATATCTCCCCATTCCCTAACCCTAACCCTAACCCGAATTCTATCCCTGACCCTCACCCGAAACCTTACCCTCACCCGTGCCCTATTCTTAACCAGGACACCAACACTAACATGTGCCCTCACACGTACGCTAACCCTAAATCGTTGTCGTACCCTAAACTGTACCCTAATCCCTCCCCATTCCCTAACCCTAACATTAACCCGAATCCTAACCCTGACCCTCATCTGAAGCCTTACCCTCACCCGTGCCCTAATCTTAACCAGGACACTAACACTAACCCTTGCCCTCACACAAACGCTAACACTTAATCGTTGTCGTACCCTAAACTGTACCCTAATCAATCCCCATTCCCTAACCCTAACCCTAACCCTAACCCTTAACGTGACCCTCTTCCGAGGCCTTACCCTCACCCGTGCCCTAATCGTAAGCAGTACACTAACACTAAATAGTGACCTCACACGTATGCTAAACCTTAAGCGTTGTGGTACCCTAAACTGTGCCCTAATATCTCCCCATTCCCTAACCCTAAACCTAACCCAAATTCTATCCCTGACCGTCACCCGAAACCTTACCCTCTCCCGTGCCCTAATCTTAAAAAGGACACGAACACTAACTCGTGCCCTCACACATACGCTAAACCTTAATCGTTGTCGTACCCTAAACTGTACCCTAATCCCTCCCCATTCCCTAACACTAACCCTAACCCGAATCCTAACCCTGACCCTCACCTGAAGCCTTACCCTCACCCGTGCCCTAATCTTAACCAGGACACTAACACTAACCCTTGCCCTCACACAAACGCTAACCCTTAAGCACTGTCGTATCCTAAGCTGTACCCTAATCCCTCTGCATTCCTTAACCCTAACCCTAACACGAATCCTAATCCTGACCCTCACCCGAAGCCATACCCTCAACCGTGCCCTAATCTTAACCAGGACACCAAGACTAACTCGTGCCCTCACACCTACGCTAAACCTTTAGCGTTGTCGTACCCTAAATTGTACCCTAAACCCTCCCCATTCCTTAACCCTAACACTAACCCCATCCCTAAACCTGACCCACTTCCGATGCCCTACCCTAACCAATGCCCTAATCTTAACCATTACAGAAGCACTAACTCATGCCCTCAAACGTACGCTAACCCTTAAGCATTGTCGTACCCTATCCTGTACCCTAATCCCTCCCCATTCCCTAACCTTAACCCTAAGCGAAACCCTGAACGTGACCCTTTTCTGAGGCCTTACCCTCATCGGTGCCCGTGTCTTAACCAGTACACCAACATTAACTCGTGCCCTCACACTTACGCTAACCTTTAAGCATTGTCGTACCCTAACCTGTACCCTAATCCCTCTCCATTCCCTAACCCTAACCCTAACCTCAATCCTAACCCTGACCCTCACCCGAAGCCTTACCCTCAACCGTGCCCTAATCTTAACCAGGACACCAAGACTAACTTGTGCTCTCACACATACGCTAACACTAAACCGCAGCGGTACCCTAACCTGTACCCTAATCCCTCTCCATTCCCTAACCCTAACCCTAACCTGAAACCTAACCATGACACTCACCCGAAACTTCACCCTCACCCGTGTCCTAATTTTAACCAGTACATCAACACTAACCCATGCCCTCTAAAGTACGCTAACCCTAAGCCATTACCGTACCATAACCTGTACCCTAATCAATCCCAATTCCCTAACCCTAACCCTAAACCTAACCCTTAACGTGACCCTCTTCCGAGGCCTTACCCTCACCCGTGCCCTAATCGTAAGCAGTACACTAACACTAAGTAGTGACCTCACACGTACGCTAAACCTTAAGCGTTGTGGTACCCTAAACTGTGCCCTAATATCTCCCCATTCCCTAACCCTAACCCTAACCCGAATCCTAACCCTGACCCTCACCTGAAGCCTTACACTCACCCGTGCCCTAATCTTAACCAGGACACTAACACTAACCCTTGACCTCACACAAACGCTAACACTTAATCGTTGTCATACCCTAAACTGTACCCTAATCCCTCCCCATTCCCTAACCCTAACCCTAACCCGAATCCAAACCCTGACCCTCTCCTGAAGCCTTACCCTCACCCGTGCCCTAATCTTATCCAGGACACTAACACTAAACCTTGCCCTCACACAAACACTAACCCTTAAGCACTGTCGTATCCTAAGCTGTACCCTAATCCCTCTGCATTCCTTAACCCTAACCCTAACACGAATCCTAACCCTGACCCTCACCCGAAGCCTTACCCTCACCCGTGCCCTACTCTTAACCAGGACACCAACACTAACTCGTGCTCTCACACGTACGCTAAACCTTAAGCGTTGTCGTACCCTAAATTGTACCCTAATCCCTCCCCATTCCTTAACCCTAACCCTAACCCCATCCCTAAACCTGACCCACTTCCGATGCCCTACACTAACCAATGCCCTAATCTTAACCAGTACAGAAGCACTAACTCATGCCCTCAAACGTACGCTAACCCTTAAGCATTGTCGTACCCTATCCTGTACCCTAATCCCTCCCCATTCCCTAAACCTAACCCTAAGCGAAACCCTGAACGTGACCCTTTTCCGAGGCCTTACCCTCATCGGTGCCCTTGTCTTAACCAGTACACCAACACTAACTCTTGCCCTCACACTTACGCTAACCCGTAAGCATTGTCGTACCCTAACCTGTACCCTAATCCCTCTCCATTCCCTAACCCTAACCCTAATCGAAACCCTGAACGTGACCCTTTTCCGAGGCCTTACCCTCATCGGTGCCCTTGTCTTAACCAGTACACCAACACTAACACGTGCCCTCACACTTACGCTAACCCTTAAGCATTGTCGTACCCTAACCAGTACCCTAATCCCTCTCCATTCCCTAACCCTAACCCTAACCCGAATCCTAACCCTGACCCTCACCCGAAGCCTTACCCTCAACCGTGCCCTAATCTTAACCAGGACACCAAGACTAACTCGTGCTCTCACACATATGCTAACACTAAACTGCAGCGGTACCCTAACCTGTACCCTAATCCCTCTCCATTCCCTAACCCTAACCCTAACCTGAAACCTAACCATGACACTCACCCGAAACTTCACCCTCACCCGTGTCCTAATTTTAACCAGTACATCAACACTAACCCATGCCCTCTAAAGTACGCTAACCCTAAGCCATTGCCGTACTCTAACCTGTACCCTAATCAATCCCCATTCCCTAACCCTAACCCTAACCGTAACCCTTAACGTGACCCTCTTCCGAGGCCTTACCCTCACCCGTGCCCTAATCGTAAGCAGTGCACTAACACTAACTAGTGACCTCACACGTACGCTAAACCTTAAGCGTTGTGGTACCCTAAACTATGCCCTAATATCTCCCCATTCCCTAACCCTAACCCTAACCCAAATCCTAACCCTGACCCTCACCTGAAGCCTTACCCTCACCCGTGCCCTAATCTTAACCAGGACACTAACACTAACCCTTGCCCTCACACAAACGCTGACACTTAATCGTTGTCGTACCCTAAACTGTACCCTAATCATTCCCCATTCCCTAACCCTAACCCTAACCCGAATCCTAACCCTGACCCTCACCTGAAGCCTTACCCTCACCCGTGCCCTAATCTTAACCAGGACACTAACACTAACCCTTGCCCTCACACAAACGCTAACCCTTAAGCACTGTCGTATCCTAAGCTGTACCCTAATCCCTCTGCATTCCTTAACCCTAACCCTAACACGAATCCTAACCCTGACCCTCACCCGAAGCCTTACCCTCACCCGTGCCCTAATCTTAACCAGGACACCAACACTAACTCGTGCTCTCACACGTACGATAAACCTTAAGCGTTGTCGTACCCTAAATTGTACCCTAATCCCTCCCCATTCCTTAACCCTAACCCTAACCCCATCCCTAAACCTGACCCACTTCCGATGCCGTACCCTAACCAATGCCCTAATCTTAACCAGTACACAAGCACTAACTCATGCCCTCAAACGTACGCTAAACCTTAAGCATTGTCGTACCCTATCCTGTACCCTAATCCCTCCCCATTCCCTAACCCTAACCCTAAGCGAAACCCTGAACGTGACCCTTTTCCGAGGCCTTACCCTCATCGGTGCCCTTGTCTTAACCAGTACACCAAAACTAACTCGTGCTCTCACACTTATGCTAACCCTTAAGCATTGTCGTACCCTAACCTGTACCCTAATCCCCCTCCATTCCCTAACCCTAACCCTAACCCGAATCCTAACCCTGACCCTCACCCGAAGCCTTACCCTCACCCGTGCCCTAATCTTAACCAGGACACCAAGACTAACTCGTGCCCTCACACGTACGCTAAAACAAAACCGCAGTGGTACCCTAACCTGTACCCTAATCCCTCTCCATTCCCTAACCCTAATCCTAACCTGAAACCTAACCATGACACTCTCCCAAAACTTCACCCACACCTGTGTCCTAATTTTAACCAGTACATCAACACTAAACCATGCCCTTTAACGTACGCTAACCCTAAGCCATTGCCGTACCCTAACCTGTACCCTAATCAATCCCCATTCCCTAACCCTAACCCTAACCCTAACCCTTAACGTGACCCTCTTCCGAGGCCTTACCCTCACCCGTGCCCTAACCGTAAGCAGTACACTAACACTAACTAGTGACCTCACACGTACGCTAAACCTTAAGCGTTGTGGTACCCTAAACTCAGCCCTAATATCTCCCCATTCCCTAACCCTAACCCTAACCCGAATCCTAACCCTTACACTCACCCGAAGCCTTACCCTCACCCGTGCCCTAATCTTAACCAGGACACTAACACTAACCCTTGCCCTCACACAAACGCTAACACTTAATCGTTGTCGTATCCTAAACTGTACCCTAATCCCTCCCCATTCCCTAAACCTAACCCTAACCCGAATCCTAACCCTGACCCTCACCTGAAGCCTTACCCTCACCCGTGCCCTAATCTTAACCAGGAAACTAACACTAACCCTTGCCCTCACACAAACGCTAACCCTTAAGCACTGTCGTATCCTAAGCTGTACCCTAATCCCTCTGCATTCTTTAACCCTAACCCTAACACGAATCCTAACCCTGACCCTCACCCGAAGCCTTACCCTCACCCGTGCCCTAATCTTAACCAGGACACCAACACTAACTCGTGCTCTCACACGTACGCTAAACCTTAAGCGTTGTCGTACCCTAAATTGTACCCTAATCCCTCCCCATTCCTTAACCCTAACCCTAACCCCATCCCTAAACCTGACCCACTTCCGATGCCCTACACTAACCAATGCCCTAATCTTAACCAGTACAGAAGCACTAACTCATGCCCTCAAACGTACGCTAACCCTTAAGCATTTTCGTACCCTATCCTGTACCCTAATCCCTCCCCATTCCCTAACCCTAAACCTAAGCGAAACCCTGAACGTGACCCTTTTCCGAGGCCTTACCCTCATCGGTGCCCTTGTCTTAACCAGTACACCAACACTAACTCTTGCCCTCACACTTACGCTAACCCGTAAGCATTGTCGTACCCTAACCTGTACCCTAATCCCTCTCCATTCCCTAACCCTAACCCTAAGCGAAACCCTGAATGTGACCCTTTTCCGAGGCCTTACCCTCATCGGTGCCCTTGTCTTAACCAGTACACCAACACTAACACGTACCCTCACACTTACGCTAACCCTTAAGCATTGTCGTACCCTAACCAGTACCCTAATCCCTCTCCATTCCCTAACCCTAACCCTAACCCGAATCCTAACCCTGACCCTCACCCGAAGCCTTACCCTCAACCGTGCCCTAATCTTAACCAGGACACCAAGACTAACTCGTGCTCTCACACATACGCTAACACTAAACTGCAGCGGTACCCTAACCTGTACCCTAATCCCTCTCCATTCCCTAACCCTAACCCTAACCTGAAACCTAAACATGACACTCACCCGAAACTTTACCCTCACCCGTGTCCTAATTTAAAAAGTACATCAACACTAACCCATGCCCTCTAACGTACGCTAACCCTAAGCCATTGCTGTACTCTAACCTGTACCCTAATCAATCCCCATTCCCTAACCCTAACCCTAACCGTAACCCTTAACGTGACCCTCTTCCGAGGCCTTACACTCACCCGTGCCCTAATCGTAAGCAGTGCACTAACACTAACTAGTGACCTCACACGTACGCTAAACCTTAAGCGTTGTGGTACCCTAAACTGTGCCCTAATATCTCCCCATTCCCTAACCCTAACCCTAACCCGAATCCTAACCCTGACCCTCACCTGAAGCCTTACCCTCACCCGTGCCCTAATCTTAACCAGGACACTAACACTAACCTTTGCCCTCACACAAACGCTAACACTTAATCGTTGTCGTACCCTAAACTATACCCTAATCATTCCCCATTCCCTAACCCTAACCCTAACCCGAATCCTAACCCTGACCCTCACCTGAAGCCTTACCCTCACCCGTGCCCTAATCTTAACCAGGACACTAACACTAACCCTTGCCCTCACACAAACGCTAACCCTTAAGCACTGTCGTATCCTAAGCTGTACCCTAATCCCTCTGCATTCCTTAACCCTAACCCTAACACGAATCCTAACCCTGACCCTCACCCGAAGCCTTACCCTCACCCGTGCCCTAATCTTAACCAGGACACCAACACTAACTCGTGCTCTCACACGTACGATAAACCTTAAGCGTTGTCGTACCCTAAATTGTACCCTAATCCCTCCCCATTCCTTAACCCTAACCCTAACCCCATCCCTAAACCTGACCCACTTCCGATGCCCTACCCTAACCAATGCCCTAATCTTAACCAGTACACAAGCACTAACTCATGCCCTCAAACGTACGCTAAACCTTAAGCATTGTCGTACCCTATCCTGTACCCTAATCCCTCCCCATTCCCTAACCCTAACCCTAAGCGAAACCCTGAACGTGACCCTTTTCCGAGGCCTTACCCTCATCGGTGCCCTTGTCTTAACCAGTACACCAAAACTAACTCGTGCCCTCACACTTATGCTAACCCTTAAGCATTGTCGTACCCTAACCTGTACCCTAATCCCCCTCCATTCCCTAACCCTAACCCTAACCCGAATCCTAACCCTGACCCTCACCCGAAGCCTTACCCTCACCCGTGCCCTAATCTTAACCAGGACACCAAGACTAACTCGTGCCCTCACACGTACGCTAAAACAAAACCGCAGTGGTACCCTAACCTGTACCCTAATCCCTCTCCATTCCCTAAACCTAATCCTAACCTGAAACCTAACCATGACACTCTCCCAAAACTTCACCCACACCTGTGTCCTAATTTTAACCAGTACATCAACACTAAACCATGCCCTGTAACGTACGCTAACCCTAAGCCATTGCCGTACCCTAACCTGTACCCTAATCAATCCCCATTCCCTAACCCTAACCCTAACCCTAACCCTTAACGTGACCCTCTTCCGAGGCCTTACCCTCACCCGTGCCCTAATCGTAAGCAGTACACTAACACTAACTAGTGACCTCACACGTACGCTAAACCTTAAGCGTTGTGGTACCCTAAACTCTGCCCTAATATCTCCCCATTCCCTAACCCTAACCCTAACCCGAATCCTAACCCTTACACTCACCCGAAGCCTTACCCTCACCCGTGCCCTAATCTTAACCAGGACACTAACACTAACCCTTGCCCTCACACAAACGCTAACACTTAATCGTTGTCGTATCCTAAACTGTACCCTAATCCCTCCCCATTCCCTAAACCTAACCCTAACCCGAATCCTAACCCTGACCCTCACCTGAAGCCTTACCCTCACCCGTGCCCTAATCTTAACCAGGACACTAACACTAACCCTTGCCCTCCCACAAACGCTAACCCTTAAGCACTGTCTTATCCTAAGCTGTACCCTAATCCCTCTGCATTCCTTAACCCTAACCCTAACACGAATCCTAACCCTGACCCTCACCCGAAGCCTTACCCTCACCCGTGCCCCAATCTTAACCAGGACACCAACACTAACTCGTGCCCTCACACGTACGCCCACCCTTAATCGTTGTCGTACCCTAAACTGTACCCTAATCCCTCCCCATTCCCTAACCCTAACCTTAACCCGAATCCTAACCCTGACCATCACCTGAAGCCTTACCCTCACCCGTGCCCTAAACTTAACCAAGACACTAACACTAACCCTTGCCCTCACACGAACGCTAACCCTTAAGCACTGTCGTACCCTAAGCTGTACCCTAATCCCTCTGCCTTCCTTAACCCTAACCCTAACACGAATCCTAACCCTGACCCTCACCCGAAGCCTTACCTTCACCCGTGCCCTAATCTTAACCAGGACACCAACACTAACTCGTGCCCTCACACGTACGCTAAACCTTTAGCGTTGTCGTACCCTAAATTGTACCCTAAACCCTCCCCATTCCTTAACCCTAACCCTAGCCCCATCCCTAAACCTGAACCACTTCCGATGCCCTACCCTAACCAATGCCCTAATCTTAACCAGTACACAAACACTAACTCATGCCCTCAAACGTACGCTAACCCTTAAGCATTGTCGTACCCTATCCTGTACCCTAATCCCTCCCCATTCCCTAACACTAACCCTAAGTGAAACCCTGAACGTGACCCTTTTCCGAGGCCTTACCCTCATCGGTGCCCTTGTCTTAACCAGTACACCAACACTAACACGTGCCCTCACACTTACGCTAACACTTAAGCATTGTCGTACCATAACCAGTACCCTAATCCCTCTCCATTCCCTAACCCTAACCCTAACCCGAATCCTAACCCTGACCCTCACCCGAAGCCTTATCCTCAACCGTGCCCTAATCTTAACCAGGACACCAAGACTAACTCGTGGTCTCACACATACGCTAACACTAAACTGCAGCGGTACCCTAACCTGTACCCTAATCCCTCACCATTCCCTAACCCTAACCCTAACCTGAAACCTAACCATGACACTCACCCGAAACTTTACCCTCACCCGTGTCCTAATTTTAACCAGTACATCAACACTAAGCCATGGACTCTAACGTACGCTAACCCTAAGCCATTGCCGTACCCTAACCTGTACCCTAATCAATCGCCATTCCCTAACCCTATCCCTAACCCTAACCCTTAACGTGACCCTCTTCCGAGACCTTACCCTCCCCCGTGCCCTAATCGTAAGCAGTACACTAACACTAGCTAGTGACCTCGACGTACGCTAAAACTTATGCATTGTGGTACCCTAAACTGTGCCTTAATATCTCCCCATTCCCTAACCATAACCCTAACCCGAATCCTAACCCTGACCCTCACCTGAAGCCTTATCCTCACCCGTGCCCTAATCTTAACCAGGACACTAACACTAACCCTTGCCCTCACACGAATGCTAACCCTTAAGCACTGTCGTACCCTTAGCTGTACCCTAATCCCTCTGCATTCCTTAACCCTAACCCTAACACGAATCCTAACCCTGACCCTAACCCGTAGCCTTACACTCTCCTGTGCCCTAATCTTAACCAGGACACCAAGACTATCTCGTGCACTCACACGTACGCTAACACTGAACCGCAGCGGTACCCTAACCTGTACCCTAATCCCTCTCCATTCCCTAACCCTAACCCTAACCCGAATCATAACCCTGACCCTCACCTGAAGCCTTACCCTCACCCGTGCCCTAATCTTAACCAGGACACTAACACTAACCCTTGCCCTTACACGAACGCTAACCCTTAAGCACTGTCGTACCCTAAGCTGTACCCTAATCCTTCTGCATTCCTTAACGCTAACCCTAACACGAATCCTAACCCTGACCCTCACCTGAAGCCTTACCCTCACCCGTGCCCTAATCTTAACCAGGACACCAACACTAACTCGTGCCCTCACACGTATGCTAAACCTTAAGCGTTGTCGTACACTAAATTGTAACCTAATCCCTCCCCATTCCTTAACCCTAACCCTAACCCCATCCCTAAACCTGACCCACTTCCGATGCCCTACCCTAACCAATGCCCTAAACTTAACCAGTACACAAACACTAACTCATGCCCTAAAACGTACGCTAACCCTTAAGCATTGTCGTACCCTATCCTGTACCCTAATCCTTCCCCATTCCCTAACCCTAACCCTAAGCGAAACCCTGAACGTGACCCTTTTCCGAGGCCTTACCCTCATCGGTGCCCTTGTCTTAACCAGTACACCAACCCTAACTCGTGCCTTCACACTTACACTAACCCTTAGGCATTGTCGTACCCTAACCAGTACCCTAATCCCTCTGCATTCCCTAACCCTAACCCTAACCCGAATCCTAAACCTGACCCTCACCCGAAGTCTTACCCTCACCTGTGCCCTAATCTTAACCAGGACACCAAGACTAACTCGTGCCCTCACACGTACGCTAACACTAAACCGCAGCGGTACCCTAACCTCTACCCTAATCCCTCTCCATTCCCTAACCCAAACCCTAACCTGAAATCTAACCATGACACTCACCCGAAACTTTACCATCACCCGTGTCCTAATTTTAACCAGTACATCAACACTAACCCATGCCCTCTAACGTACGCTAACCCTAAGCCATTGCCGTACCCTAACCTGTACCCTAATCAATCCCCATTCCCTAACCCTAACCCTAACCCTAACCTTTAACGTGACCCTCTTCCGAGGCCTTACCCTCCCCCGTGCCCTAATCGTAAGCCGTACACTAACACTAACTAGTGACCTCACACGTACGCTAAACCTTAAGCGTTGTGGTACCCTAAACTGTGCCCTAATATCTCCCCATTCCCTAACCCTAACCCTAACCCGAATTCTATCCCTGACCCTCACCCGAAACCTTACCCTCTCCCGTGCCCTAATCTTAACCAGGACACCAACACTAACTCGTGCCCTCACACGTACGCTAACCCTTAATCGTTGTCGTACCCTAAACTGTAACCTAATCCCTCACCATTCCCTAACCCTAACCCTAACCCGAATCCTAACCCTGACCCTCACCTGAAGCCTTACCCTCACCCGTGCCCTAATCTTAACCAGGACACTAACACTAACCCTTGCCCTCACACGAACGCTAATCCTTAAGCACTGTCGTACCCTTAGCTGTACCCTAATCCCTCTGCATTCCTTAACCCTAACCCTAACACGAATCCTAACCCTGTCCCTCACCCGTAGCCTTACCCTCACCCGTGCCCTAATCTTAACCAGGACACCAAGACTAACTCGTGCACTCACACGTACGCTAACACTAAACCGCAGCGGTACCCTAACCTGTACCCTCATCCCTCTCCATTCCCTAACCCTAACCCTAACCTGAAACCTAACCATGACACTCACCCGAAACTTTACCCTCACCGGTGTCCTAATTTTAACCAGTACATCAACACTAACCCTTGCCCTCTAACGTACGCTAACCCTAAGCCATTGCCGTACCCTAACCTGTACCCTAATCAATCGCCATTCCCTAACCCTAACCCTAACCCTAACCCTTAACGTGACCCTCTTCCGAGACCTTACCCTCCCCCGTGCCCTAATCGTAAGCAGTACACTAACACTAGCTAGTGACCTCGACGTACGCTAAACCTTAAGCGTTGTGGTACCCTAAACTGTGCCCTAATATCTCCCCATTCCCTAACCCTCACCCTAACCCGAATCCTAACCCTGACCCTCACCTGAAGCCTTACCCTCACCCGTGTCCTAATCTTAACCAGAACACTAACACTAACCCTTACCCTCACACGAACGCTAACCCTTAAGGACTGTCGTACCCTAAGCTGTACCCTAATCCCTCTGCATTCCTTAACCCTAACCCTAACACGAATCCTAACACTGACCCTCACCCGAAGCCTTACCCTCACCCGTGCCCTAATCTCAACCAGGACACCAACACTAACTCGTGCCCTCACACGTACGCTAAACCTTAAGCGTTGTTGTACCCTAAATTGTACCCTAATCCCTCCCCATTCCTCACCCCTAACCCTTTCCCCATTCCTAAACCTGACCCACTTCCGATGCCCTACCCTAACCAATGCCCTAATCTTAACCAGTACACAAACACTAACTCATTCCCTCAAACGTACGCTAACCCTTAAGCATTGTCGTACCCTATCCTGTACCCTAGTCCCTCCCCATTCCCTAACCCTAACCCTAAGCGAAACCCTGAACGTGACCCTTTTCCGAGTCCTTACCCTCATCGGTGCCCTTGTCTTAACCAGTACACCAACACTAACTCGTGCCCTCACACTTACGCTAACCCTTAAGCACTGTCGTACCCTAACATGTACCCTAATCCCTCTCCATTCCCTAACCCTAAACCTAACCCGAATCCTAACCCTGACCCTCACCCGAAGCCTTACCCTCACCCGTGCCCTACTCTTAACCAGGACACCAAGACTAACTCGTGCCCTCACACGTACGCTAACACTAAACCGCAGCGGTACCCTAACCTGTACCCTAACCCCTCTCCATTCCCTAACCCTAACCCTAACCTGAAACCTAACCATGACACTCACCCGAAACTTTACTCTCACCCGTGTCCTAATTTTAACCAGTACATCAACACTAACCCATGCCCTCTAACGTACGCTAACCCTAAGCCATTGCCGTACCCTAACCTGTACCCTAATCATTCCCCATTCCATAACCCTAACCCTAACCCTAACCCTTAACGTGACCCTCTTCCGAGGCCTTACCCTCACCCGTGCCCTAATCGTAAGCAGTACACTAACACTAACTAGTGACCTCACACGTACGCTAAACCTTAAGCGTTGTGGTACCGTAAACTGTGCCCTAATATCTCCCCATTCCCTAACACTAACCCTAACCCGAATTCTATCCCTGACCCTCACCCGAAACCTAACCCTCACCCGTGCCCTAATCTTAACCAGGACACCAACACTAACTCGTGCCCTCACACGTACGCTAAACCTTAAGCGTTGTTGTACCCTAAATTGTACCCTAATCCCTCCCGATTCCTTAACCCTAACCCTAACCTCATCCCTAAACCTGACCCACTTCCGATGCCCTACCCTAACCAATGCCCTAATCTTAACCAGTACACAAACACTAACTCATGCTCTCAAACGTACGCTAACCCTTAAGCATTGTCGTACCCTATCCTGTATCCTAATCCCTCCCCATTCCCTAACCCTAACCCTAAGCGAAACCGTGAACGTGACCCTTTTCCGAGGCCTTACCCTCATCGGTGCCCTTGTCTTAACCAGTACACGAACACTAACTCGTGCCCTCACACTTACGCTAACCCTTAAGCATTGTCGTACCCTAACCTGTACCTTAATCCCTCTCCATTCCCTAACCCTAACCCTAACCCGAATCCTAAACCTGACCCTCACCCGAAGCCTTACCCTCACCCGTGCCCTAATCTTAACCAGGACACCAAGACTAACTCGTTCCCTCACACGTACGCTAACACTAAACCGCAGCGGTACCCTAACCTGTACCCTAATACCTCTCCATTCCCTAACCCTAACCCTAACCTGAAACCTAACCATGACACTCACCCGAAACTTCACCCTCACCCGTGTCCTAATTTTAACCAGTACATCAACACTAACCCATGCCCTCTAACGTACGCTAACCCTAAGCCATTGCCGTACCCTAACCTGTACCCTAATCAATCCCCATTCCCTAACCCTAACCGTAACCCTAACCCTTAATGTCGCCCTCTTCTGAGGCCTGACCCTCACCCGTTCCCTAATCGTAAGCAGTACACTAACACTAACTAGTGACCTCACACGTACGCTAAACCTTAAGCGTTGTGGTACCCTAAACTGTGCCCTAATATCTCCCCATTCCCTAACCCTAACCCTAAGCCGAATTCTATCCCTGACCCTCACCCGAAACCTTACCCTCACCCGTGCCCTAATCTTAACCAGGACACCAACACTAACTCGTGCCCTCACACGTATGTCCACCCTTAATCGTTGTCGTACCCTAAACTGTACAATAATCCCTCTCCATTCCCTAACCCTAACTCTAACCCGAATCCTAACCCTGACCCTCACCCGTGCCCTAATCTTAACCATGACACCAACACTAACACGTGCCCTCACACGTACGCTAACCCTTAATCGTTGTCGTACCCTAAACTGTAACCTAATCCCTCACCATTCCCTAACCCTAACCCTAACCCGAATCCTAACCCTGACCCTCACCTGAAGCCTTACCCTCACCCGTGCCCTAATCTTAACCAGGACACTAACACTAACCTTTGCCCTCACACGAAGGCTAATCCCTAAGCACTGTCGTACCCTAAGCTGTACCCTAATCCCTCTGCATTCCTTAACCCTAACCCTAACACGAATCCGAACCCTGACCCTCTCCCGAAGCCTTACCCTCACCCGTGCTCTAATCTTAGCCAGGACACCAACACTAACTCGTGCCCTCACACGTACGCTAAACCTTTAGCGTTGTCGTACCCTAAATTGTACCCTAAACCCTCCCCATTCCTTAACCCTAACCCTAACCCCATCTCTAAACCTGAACCACTTCCGATGCCCTACCCTAACCAATGCCCTAATCTTAACCAGTACAGAAGCACTAACTCATGCCCTCAAACGTACGCTAACCCTTAAGCATTGTCGGATCCTATCCTGTACCCTAATCCCTCCCCATTCCCTAACCCTAACCCTAAGCGAAACCCTGAACGTGACCCTTTTCCGAGGTCTTACCCTCATCGGTGCCCTTGTCTTAACCAGTACACCAACACTAACTCGTGCCCTCACACTTACGCTAACCCTTAAGCATTGTCGTACCCTAACCTGTACCCTAATCCCTCTCCATTCCCTAACCCTAACCCTAACCCGAATCCTAACCCTGACCCTCACCCGAAGCCTTACCCTCACCTGTGCCCTAATCTTTACCAGGACACCAAGACTAACTCGTGCCCTCACACGTACGCTAACACTAATCCACAGTGGTACCCTAACCTGTACCCTAATCCCTCTCCATTCCCTAACCCTAACCCTAACCTGAAACCTAACCATGACACTCACCCGAAACTTCACCCTCACCCGTGTCCTAATTTTAACCAGTACATCAACACTAAACCATGCCCTCTAACGTACGCTAACCCTAAGCCATTGCCGTACCCTAACCTGTACCCTAATGAATCCCCATTCCCTAACCCTAACCCTAACGCTAACCCTTAACGTGACCCTCTTCCGAGGCCTTACCCTCACCCGTGCCCTAATCGTAAGCAGTACACTAACACTAACTAGTGACCTCAAACGTACGCTAAACCTTAAGCGTTGTGGTACCCTAAACTGTGCCCTAATATCTCCCCATTCCCTAACCCTAACCCTAAGCCGAATTCTATCCCTGACCCTCACCCGAAACCTTACCCTCACCCGTGCCCTAATCTTAACGAGGACACCAACACTAACATGTGCCCTCACACGTACGCTAACCCTAAATCGTTGTCGTACCCTAAACTGTACCCTAATCCCTCCCCATTCCCTAACCCTAACCCTAACCCGAATCCTAACCCTGACCCTCACCTGAAGCCTTACCCTCACCCGTGCCCTAATCTTAACCAGGACACTAACACTAAACCTTGCCCTCACACAAACGCTAACCCTTAAGCACTGTCGTATCCTAAGCTGTACCCTAATCCCTCTGCATTCCTTAACCCTAACCCTAACACGAATCCTAACCCTGACCCTCACCCGAAGCCTTACCCTCACCCGTGCCCTAATCTTAACCAGGACACCAACACTAACTCGTGCTCTCACACGTACGCTAAACCTTAAGCGTTGTCGTACCCTAAATTGTACCCTAATCCCTCCCCATTCCTTAACCCTAACCCTAACCATAATCTTAACCAGGACACTAACACTAACCCTTGCCCTCACACAAACGCTAACACTTAATCGTTGTCGTACCCTAAACTGTACCCTAATCAATCCCCATTCCCTAACACTAACCCTAACCCTAACCCTTAACGTGACCCTCTTCCGAGGCCTTACCCTCACCCGTGCCCTAATCGTAAGCAGTACACTAACACTAACTAGTGACCTCACACGTACGTCCACCCTTAATCGTTGTCGTACCCTAAACTGTACCCTAATCCCTCCCCATTCCCTAACCCTAACCCTAACCCGAATCCTAACCCTGACCCTCACCTGAAGCCTTACCCTCACCCGTGCCCTAATCTTAACCAGGACACTAACACTAAACCTTGCCCTCACACAAACGCTAACCCTTAAGCACTGTCGTATCCTAAGCTGTACCCTAATCCCTCTGCATTCCTTAACACTAACCCTAACACGAATCCTAACCCTGACCCTCACCCGAAGCCTTACCCTCACCCGTGCCCTAATCTTAACCAGGACACCAACACTAACTCGTGCTCTCACACATACGCTAAACCTTAAGTGTTGTCGTACCCTAAATTGTACCCTAATCCCTCCCCATTCCTTAACCCTAACCCTAACCCCATCCCTAAACCTAACCCACTTCCGATGCCCTACACTAACCAATGCCCTTATCTTAACCAGTACAGAAGCACTAACTCATGCCCTCAAACGTACGCTAACCCTTAAGCATTGTCGTACCCTATCCTGTACCCTAATCCCTCCCCATTCCTTAACCCTAACCCTAAGCGAAATCCTGAACGTGACCCTTTTCCGAGGCCTTACCCTCATCGGTGCCCTTGTCTTAACCAGTACACCAACACTAACGCTTGCCCTCACACTTACGCTAACCCTTAAGCATTGTCGTACCCTAACCTGTACCCTAATCCCCCTCCATTCCCTAACCCTAACCCTAACCCGAATCCTAACCCTGACCCTCACCCGAAGCCTTACCCTCACCCGTGCCCTAATCTTAACCAGGACACCAAGACTAACTCGTGCCCTCACACGTACGCTAAAACAAAACCGCAGTGGTACCCTAACCTGTACCCTAATCCCTCTCCATTCCCTAACCCTAATCGTAACCTGAAACCTAACCATGACACTCTCCCAAAACTTCACCCACACCTGTGTCCTAATTTTAACCAGTACATCAACACTAAACCATGCCCTGTAACGTACGCTAACCCTAAGCCATTGCCGTACCCTAACCTGTACCCTAATCAATCCCCATTCCCTAACCCTAACCCTAACCCTAACCCTTAACGTGACCCTCTTCCGAGGCCTTACCCTCACCCGTGCCCTAATCGTAAGCAGTACACTAACACTAACTAGTGACCTCACACGTACGCTAAACCTTAAGCGTTGTGGTACCCTAAACTCTGCCCTAATATCTCCCCATTCCCTAACCCTAACCCTAACCCGAATCCTAACCCTTACACTCACCCGAAGCCTTACCCTCACCCGTGCCCTAATCTTAACCAGGACACTAACACTAACCCTTGCCCTCACACAAACGCTAACACTTAATCGTTGTCGTATCCTAAACTGTACCCTAATCCCTCCCCATTCCCTAAACCTAACCCTAACCCGAATCCTAACCCTGACCCTCACCTGAAGCCTTACCCTCACCCGTGCCCTAATCTTAACCAGGACACTAACACTAACCCTTGCCCTCACACAAACGCTAACCCTTAAGCACTGTCGTATCCTAAGCTGTACCCTAATCCCTCTGCATTCCTTAACCCTAACCCTAACACGAATCCTAACCCTGACCCTCACCCGAAGCCTTACCCTCACCCGTGCCCCAATCTTAACCAGGACACCAACACTAACTCGTGCCCTCACACGTACGCCCACCCTTAATCGTTGTCGTACCCTAAACTGTACCCTAATCCCTCCCCATTCCCTAACCCTAACCTTAACCCGAATCCTAACCCTGACCATCACCTGAAGCCTTACCCTCACCCGTGCCCTAAACTTAACCAAGACACTAACACTAACCCTTGCCCTCACACGAACGCTAACCCTTAAGCACTGTCGTACCCTAAGCTCTACCCTAATCCCTCTGCCTTCCTTAACCCTAACCCTAACACGAATCCTAACCCTGACCCTCACCCGAATCCTTACCTTCACCCGTGCCCTAATCTTAACCAGGACACCAACACTAACTCGTGCCCTCACACGTACGCTAAACCTTTAGCGTTGTCGTACCCTAAATTGTACCCTAAACCCTCCCCATTCCTTAACCCTAACCCTAGCCCCATCCCTAAACCTGAACCACTTCCGATGCCCTACCCTAACCAATGCCCTAATCTTAACCAGTACACAAACACTAACTCATGCCCTCAAACGTACGCTAACCCTTAAGCATTGTCGTACCCTATCCTGTACCCTAATCCCTCCCCATTCCCTAACACTAACCCTAAGTGAAACCCTGAACGTGACCCTTTTCCGAGGCCTTACCCTCATCGGTGCCCTTGTCTTAACCAGTACACCAACACTAACACGTGCCCTCACACTTACGCTAACACTTAAGCATTGTCGTACCCTAACCAGTACCCTAATCCCTCTCCATTCCCTAACCCTAACCCTAACCCGAATCCTAACCCTGACCCTCACCCGAAGCCTTATCCTCAACCGTGCCCTAATCTTAACCAGGACACCAAGACTAACTCGTGCTCTCACACATACGCTAACACTAAACTGCAGTGGTACCCTAACCTGTACCCTAATCCCTCACCATTCCCTAACCCTAACCCTAACCTGAAACCTAACCATGACACTCACCCGAAACTTTACCCTCACCCGTGTCCTAATTTTAACCAGTACATCAACACTAAGCCATGCACTCTAACGTACGCTAACCCTAAGCCATTGCCGTACCCTAACCTGTACCCTAATTAATCGCCATTCCCTAACCCTATCCCTAACCCTAACCCTTAACGTGACCCTCTTCCGAGACCTTACCCTCCCCCGTGCCCTAATCGTAAGCAGTACACTAACACTAGCTAGTGACCTCGACGTACGCTAAAACTTATGCATTGTGGTACACTAAACTGTGCCTTAATATCTCCCCATTCCCTAACCATAACCCTAACCCGAATCCTAACCCTGACCCTCACCTGAAGCCTTATCCTCACCCGTGCCCTAATCTTAACCAGGACACTAACACTAACCCTTGCCCTCACACGAACGCTAACCCTTAAGCACTGCCGTACCCTAAGCTGTACCCTAATCCCTCTGCATTCCTTAACCCTAACCCTAACACGAATCCTAACCCTGACCCTAACCCGTAGCCTTACACTTTCCTGTGCCCTAATCTTAACCAGGACACCAAGACTAACTCGTGCACTCACACGTACGCTAACACTGAACCGCAGCGGTACCCTAACCTGTACCCTAATCCCTCTCCATTCCCTAACACTAACCCTAACCCGAATCATAACCCTGACCCTCACCTGAAGCCTTACCCTCACCCGTGCCCTAATCTTAACCAGGACACTAACACTAACCCTTGCCCTCACACGAACGCTAACCCTTAAGCACTGTCGTACCCTAAGCTGTACCCTAATCCTTCTGCATTCCTTAACGCTAACCCTAACACGAATCCTAACCCTGACTCTCACCTGAAGCCTTACCCTCACCCGTGCCCTAATCTTAACCAGGACACCAACACTAACTCGTGCCCTCACACGTATGCTAAACCTTAAGCGTTGTCGTACCCTAAATTGTAACCTAATCCCTCCCCATTCCTTAACCCTAACCCTAACCCCATCGCTAAACCTGACCCACTTCCGATGCCCTACCCTAACCAATGCCCTAATCTTAACCAGTACACAAACACTAACTCATGCCCTCAAACGTACGCTAACCCTTAAGCATTGTCGTACCCTATCCTGTACCCTAATCCTTCCCCATTCCCTAACCCTAACCCTAAGCGAAACCCTGAACGTGACCCTTTTCCGAGGCCTTACCCTCATCGGTGCCCTTGTCTTAACCAGTACACCAACCCTAACTCGTGCCTTCACACTTACACTAACCCTTAGGCATTGTCGTACCCTAACCAGTACCCTAATCCCTCTGCATTCCCTAATCCTAACCCTAACCCGAATCCTAAACCTGACCCTCACCCGAAGTCTTACCCTCACCTGTGCCCTAATCTTAACCAGGACACCAAGACTAACTAGTGCCCTCACACGTACGCTAACACTAAACCGCAGCGGTACCCTAACCTCTACCCTAATCCCTCTCCATTCCCTAACCCAAACCCTAACCTGAAATCTAACCATGACACTCACCCGAAACTTTACCATCACCCGTGTCCTAATTTTAACCAGTACATCAACACTAACCCATGCCCTCTAACGTACGCTAACCCTAAGCCATTGCCGTACCCTAACCTGTACCCTAATCAATCCCCATTCTCTAACCCTAACCCTAACCCTAACCTTTAACGTGACCCTCTTCCGAGGCCTTAACCTCCCCCGTGCCCTAATCGTAAGCAGTACACTAACACTAACTAGTGACCTCACACGTACGCTAAACCTTAAGCGTTGTGGTACCCTAAACTGTGCCCTAATATCTCCCCATTCCCTAACCCTAACCCTAACCCGAATTCTATCCCTGACCCTCACCCGAAACCTTACCCTCTCCCGTGCCCTAATCTTAACCAGGACACCAACACTAACTCGTGCCCTCACACGTACGCTAACCCTTAATCGTTGTCGTACCCTAAACTGTACCCTAATCCCTCCCCATTCCGTAACCCTAACCCTAACCCGAATCCTAACCCTGACCCTCACCTGAAGCCTTAACCTCACCCGTGCCCTAATCTTAACCAGGACACTAACACTAACCCTTGCCCTCACACGAACGCTAACCCTTAAGCACTGTCGTACCCTAAGCTGTACCCTAATCCCTCTGCATTCCTTAACCCTAACCCTAACACGATTCCTAACCCTGACCCTCACCCGTAGCCTTACCCTCACCCGTGCCCTAATCTTAACCAGGACACCAAGACTAACTCGTGCACTCACACGTACCCTAACAATAAACCGCAGCGGTACCCTAACCTGTACCCTAATCCCTCTCCATTCACAACCCTAACCCTAACCTGAAACCTAACCATGACACTCACCCGAAACTTTACCCTCACCCGTGTCCTAATTTTAACCAGTACATCAACACTAACCCATGCCCTCTAACGAACGCTAACCCTAAGCCATTGCCGTGCCCTAACCTGTACCCTAATCAATCCCCATTCCATAACCCTAACCCTAACCCTAACCCTTAACGTGACCCTCTTCCGAGGCCTTACCCTCACCCGTGCCCTAATCGTAAGCAGTACACTAACACTAACTAGTGACCTCACACGTACGCTAAACCTTAAGTGTTGTGGTACCGTAAACTGTGCCCTAATATCTCCCCATTCCCTAACACTAACCCTAACCCGAATTCTATCCCTGACCCTTACCCGAAACCTTACCCTCACCCGTGCCCTAATCTTAACCAGGACACCAACACTAACTCGTGCCCTCACACGTACGCTAAACCTTAAGCGTTGTCGTACCCTACATTGTACCCTAATCCCTCCCCATTCCTTAACCCTAACCCTAACCCCATCCCTAAACCTGACCCACTTCCGATGCCCTACCCTAACCAATGCCGTAATCTTAAACAGTACACAAACACTAACTCATGCTCTCAAACGTACGCTAACCCTTAAGCATTGTCGTACCCTATCCTGTATCCTAATCCCTCCCCATTCCCTAACCCTAACCCTAAGCGAAACCCTGAACGTGACCCTTTTCCGAGGCCTTACCCTCATCGGTGCCCTTGTCTTAACCAGTACACCAACACTAACTCGTGCCCTCACACTTACGCAAACCCTTAAGCACTGTCGTACCCTAACCTGTACCCTAATCCCTCTCCATTCCCTAACCCCAACCCTAACCCGAATTCTAACCCTGACCCTCACCCGAAGCCTTACCCTCACCCGTGCCCTAATCTTAACCAGGACACTAACACTAACCCTTGCCCTCACACAAACGCTAACCCTTAAGCACTGTCGTATCCTAAGCTGTACCCTAATCCCTCTGCATTCCTTAACCCTAACCCTAACACGAATCCTAACCCTGACCCTCACCCGAAGCCTTACCCTCACCCGTGCCCTAATCTTAACCAGGACACCAACACTAACTTGTGCTCTCACACGTACGATAAACCTTAAGCCTTGTCGTATCCTAAATTGTACCCTAATCCCTCCCCATTCCTTAACCCTAACCCTAACCCCATCCCTAAACCTGACCCACTTCCGATGCCGTACCCTAACCAATGCCCTAATCTTAACCAGTACACAAGCACTAACTCATGCCCTCAAACGTACGCTAAACCTTAAGCATTGTCGTACCCTATCCTGTACCCTAATCCCTCCCCATTCCCTAACCCTAACCCTAAGCGAAACCCTGAACGTGACCCTTTTCCGAGGCCTTACCCTCATCGGTGCCCTTGTCTTAACCAGTACAACAAAACTAACTCGTGCCCTCACACTTATGCTAACCCTTAAGCATTGTCTTACCCTAACCTGTACCCTAATCCACCTCCATTCCCTAACCCTAACCCTAACCCGAATCCTAACCCTGACCCTCACCCGAAGCCTTACCCTCACCCGTGCCCTAATCTTAACCAGGACACCAAGACTAACTCGTGCCCTCACACGTACGCTAAAACAAAACCGCAGTGGTACCCTAACCTGTACCCTAATCCCTCTCCATTCCCTAACCCTAAACCTAACCTGAAACCTAACCATGACACTCACCCAAAACTTCACCCACACCTGTGTCCTAATTTTAACCAGTACATCAACACTAAACCATGCCCTGTAACGTACGCTAACCCTAAGCCATTGCCGTACCCTAACCTGTACCCTAATCAATCCCCATTCCCTAACCCTAACCCTAACCCTAACCCTTAACGTGACCCTCTTCCGAGGCCTTACCCTCACCCGTGCCCTAATCGTAAGCAGTACACTAACACTAACTAGTGACCTAACACGTACGCTAAACCTTAAGCGTTGTGGTACCCTAAACTCTGCCCTAATATCTCCCCATTCCCTAACCCTAACCCTAACCCGAATCCTAACCCTTACACTCACCCGAAGCCTTACCCTCAGCCGTGCCCTAATCTTAACCAGGACACTAACACTAACCCTTGCCCTCACACAAACGCTAACACTTAATCGTTGTCGTATCCTAAACTGTACCCTAATCCCTCCCCATTCCCTAAACCTAACCCTAACCCGAATCCTAACCCTGACCCTCACCTGAAGCCTTACCCTCACCCGTGCCCTAATCTTAACCAGGACACTAACACTAACCCTTGCCCTCACACAAACGCTAACCCTTAAGCACTGTCGTATCCTAAGCTGTACCCTAATCCCTCTGCATTCCTTAACCCTAACCCTAACACGAATCCTAACCCTGACCCTCACCCGAAGCCTTACCCTCACCCGTGCCCCAATCTTAACCATGACACCAACACTAACTCGTGCCCTCACACGTACGCCCACCCTTGATCGTTGTCGTACCCTAAACTGTACCCTAATCCCTCCCCATTCCCTAACCCTAACCTTAACCCGAATCCTAACCCTGACCAACACCTGAAGCCTTACCCTCACCCGTGCCCTAAACTTAACCAAGACACTAACACTAACCCTTGCCCTCACACGAACGCTAACCCTTAAGCACTGTCGTACCCTAAGCTGTACCCTAATCCCTCTGCCTTCCTTAACCCTAACCCTAACACGAATCCTAACCCTGACCCTCACCCGAAGCCTTACCTTCACCCGTGCCCTAATCTTAACCAGGACAACAACACTAACTCGTGCCCTCACACGTACGCTAAACCTTTAGCGTTGTCGTACCCTAAATTGTACCCTAAACCCTCCCCATTCCTTAACCCTAACCCTAGCCCCATCCCTAAACCTGAACCACTTCCGATGCCCTACCCTAACCAATGCCCTAATCTTAACCAGTACACAAACACTAACTCATGCCCTCAAACGTACGCTAACCCTTAAGCATTGTCGTACCCTATCCTGTACCCTAATCCCTCCCAATTCCCTAACACTAACCCTAAGTGAAACCCTGAACGAGACCCTTTTCCGACGCCTTACCCTCATCGGTGCCCTTGTCTTAACCAGTACACCAACACTAACACGTGCCCTCACACTTACGCTAACACTTAAGCATTGTCGTACCCTAACCAGTAACCTAATCCCTCTCCATTCCCTAACCCTAACCCTAACCCGAATCCTAACCCTGACCCTCACCCGAAGCCTTATCCTCAACCGTGCCCTAATCTTAACCAGGACACCAAGACTAACTCGTGGTCTCACACATGCGCTAACACTAAACTGCAGCGGTACCCTAACCTGTACCCTAATCCCTCACCATTCCCTAACCCTAACCCTAACCTGAAACCTAACCATGACACTCACCCGAAACTTTACCCTCACCCGTGTCCTAATTTTAACCAGTACATCAACACTAAGCCATGCACTCTAACGTACGCTAACCCTAAGCCATTGCCGTACCCTAACCTGTACCCTAATCAATCGCCATTCCCTAACCCTATCCCTAACCCTAACCCTTAACGTGACCCTCTTCCGAGACCTTACCCTCCCCCGTGCCCTAATCGTAAGCAGTACACTAACAATAGCTAGTGACCTCGACGTACGCTAAAACTTATGCATTGTGGTACCCTAAACTGTGCCTTAATATCTCCCCATTCCCTAACCATAACCCTAACCCGAATCCTAACCCTGACCCTCACCTGAAGCCTTATCCTCACCCGTGCCCTAATCTTAACCAGGACACTAACACTAACCCTTGCCCTCACACGAACGCTAACCCTTAAGCACTGTCGTACCCTAAGCTGTACCCTAATCCCTCTGCATTCCTTAACTCTAACCCTAACACGAATCCTAACCCTGACCCTAACCCGTAGCCTTACACTCTCCTGTGCCCTAATCTTAACCAGGACACCAAGACTAACTCGTGCACTCACACGTACGCTAACACTGAACCGCAGCGGTACCCTAACCTGTACCCTAATCCCTCTCCATTCCCTAACCCTAACCCTAACCCGAATCATAACCCTGACCCTCACCTGAAGCCTTACCCTCACCCGTGCCCTAATCTTAACCAGGACACTAACACTAACCCTTGCCCTCACACGAACGCTAACCCTTAAGCACTGTCGTACCCTAAGCTGTACCCTAATCCTTCTGCATTCCTTAACGCTAACCCTAACACGAATCCTAACCCTGACCCTCACCTGAAGCCTTACCCTCACCCGTGCCCTAATCTTAACCAGGACACTAACACTAACACTTGCCCTCACACGAACGCTAACCCTTAAGCACTGTCGTACCCTAAGCTGTACCCTAATCCCTCTGCATTCCTTAACCCTAACCCTAACACGAATCCTAACCCTGACCCTCACCCGAAGCCTTACCCTCACCCGTGCCCTAATATTAACCAGGACACCAACACTAACTCGTGGCCTCACACGTACGCTAAACCTTTAGCGTTGTCGTACCCTAAATTGTACCCTAAACCCTCCCCATTCCTTAACCCTAACCCTAACCCCATCCCTAAACCTGACCCTCTTCCGATGCCCTACCCTAACCAATGCCCTAATCTTAACCATTACAGAAGCACTAACTCATGCCCTCAAACGTACGCTAACCCTTAAGCATTGTCGTACCCTATCCTGTACCCTAATCCCTCCCCATTCCCTAACCCTAACCCTAAGCGAAACCCTGAACGGACCCTTTTCCGAGGCCTTACCCTCATCGGTGCCCTTGTCTTAACCAGTACACCAACACTAACTCGTGCCCTCACACTTACGCTAACCCTTAAGCATTGTCGTACCCTAACCTGTACCCTAATCCCTCTCCATTCCCTAACTCTAACCCTAACCGGATTCCGAACCCTGACACTCACCCGAAGCCTTACCCTCAACCGTGCCCTAATCTTAACCAGGACACCAAGACTAACTTGTGCTCTCACACGTACGCTAACACTATACCGCAGCGATACCCTAACCTGTACCCTAATCCCTCTCCATTCCCTAACCCTAACCCTAACCTGAAACCTAACCATGACACTCACCCGAAACTTCACCCTCACCCGTGTCCTAATTTTAACCAGTACATCAACACTAACCCATGCCCTCTAACGTACGCTAAGCCTAAGCCATTGCCGTACCCTAAGCTGTACCCTAATCAATCCCCATTCCCTAACCCTAACCCTAACCCTAACCCTTAACGTGACCCTCTTCCGAGGCCTTACCCTCACCCGTGCCCTAATCGTAAGCAGTACACTAACACTAACTAGTGACCTCACACGTACGCTAAACCTTAAGCGTTGTGGTACCCTAAACTCTGCCCTAATATCTCCCCATTCCCTAACCCTAACCCTAACCCGAATCCTAACCCTGACCCTCACCCGAAGCCTTACCCTCACCCGTGCCCTAATCTTAACCAGGACACTAACACTAAGCCTTGCCCTCACACAAACGCTAACACTTAATCGTTGTCGTATCCTAAACTGTACCCTAATCCCTCCCCATTCCCTAACCCTAACCCTAACCCGAATCCTAACCCTGACCCTCACCTGAAGCCTTACCCTCACCCGTGCACTAATCTTAACCATTACACTAACACTAACCCTTGCCCTCACACAAACGCTAACCCTAAAGCACTGTCGTATCCTAAGCTGTACCCTAATCCCTCTGCATTCCTTAACCCTAACCCTAACACGAATCCTAACCCTGACCCTCACCCGAAGCCTTACCCTCACCCGTGCCCTAATCTTAACCAGGACACCAACACTAACTCGTGCTCTCAAACGTACGCTAAACCTTAAGCGTTGTCGTACCCTAAATTGTACCCTAAACCCTCCCCATTCCTTAACCCTAACCCTAACCCCATCCCTAAACCTGATCCACTTCCGATGCCCTACCCTAACCAATGCCCTAATCTTAACCAGTACACAAGCACTAATTCATGCCCTCAAACGTACGCTAACCCTTAAGCATTGTCGTACCCTATCCTGTACCCTAATCCCTCCCCATTCCCTAACCCTAACCCTAAGCGAAACCCTGAACGTGACCCTTTTCCGAGGCCTTACCCTCATCGGTGCCCTTGTCTTAACAAGTACACCAAAACTAACTCGTGCCCTCACACTTACGCTAACCCTTAAGCATTGTCGTACCCTAACCTGTACCCTAATCCCTCTCCATTCCCTAACACTAACCCTAACCCGAATCCTAACCCTGACCCTCACCCGAAGCCTTACCCTCACCTGTGCCCTAATCTTTACCAGGACACCAAGACTAACTCGTGCCCTCACACGTACGCTAACACTAATCCACAGTGGTACCCTAACCTGTACCCTAATCCCTCTCCATTCCCTAACCCTAACCCTAACCTGAAACCTAACCATGACACTCACCCGAAACTTCACCCTCACCCGTGTCCTAATTTTAACCAGTACATCAACACTAAACCATGCTCTCTAACGTACGCTAACCCTAAGCCATTGCCGTACCCTAACCTGTACCCTAATGAATCCCCATTCCCTAACCCTAACCCTAACGCTAACCCTTAACGTGACCCTCTTCCGAGGCCTTACCCTCACCCGTGCCCTAATCGTAAGCAGTACACTAACACTAACTAGTGACCTCAAACGTACGCTAAACGTTAAGCGTTTTGGTACCCTAAACTGTGCCCTAATATCTCCCCATTCCCTAACCCTAACCCTAAGCCGAATTCTATCCCTGACCCTCACCCGAAACCTTACCCTCACCCGTGCCCTAATCTTAACCAGGACACCAACACTAACATGTGCCCTCACACGTACGCTAACCCTAAATCGTTGTCGTACCCTAAACTGTACCCTAATCCCTCCCCATTCCCTAACCCTAACCATAACCCGAATCCTAACCCTGACCCTCACCTGAAGCCTTACCCTCACCCGTGCCCTAATCTTAACCAGGACACTAACACTAAACCTTGCCCTCACACAAACGCTAACCCTTAAGCACTGTCGTATCCTAAGCTGTACCCTAATCCCTCTGCATTCCTTAACCCTAACCCTAACACGAATCCTAACCCTGACCCTCACCCGAAGCCTTACCCTCACCCGTGCCCTAATCTTAACCAGGACACCAACACTAACTCGTGCTCTCACACGTACGCTAAACCTTAAGCGTTGTCGTACCCTAAATTGTACCCTAATCCCTCCCCATTCCTTAACCCTAACCCTAACCATAATCTTAACCAGGACACTAACACTAACCCTTGCCCTCACACAAAAGCTAACACTTAATCGTTGTCGTACCCTAAACTGTACCCTAATAAATCCCCATTCCCTAACCCTAACCCTAACCCTAACCCTAACCCTAACCCTAACCCTAACCCTAACCCTAACTAACTCGTGCCCTCACACTTACGCTAACCCTTAAGCATTGTCGTACCCTAACCTGTACCTTTATCCCCCTCCATTCCCTAACCCTAACCCTAACCCGAATCCTAACCCTGACCCTCACCCGAAGCCTTACCCTCACCCGTGCCCTAATCTTAAAGAGGAAACCAAGACTAACTCGTGCCCTCACACGTACGCAAAAACAAAACCGCAGTGGTACCCTAACCTGTACCCTAATCCCTATCCATTCCCTAACCCTAACCCTAACCTGAAACCTAACCATGACCCTCACCCGAAACTTCACCCACACCTGTGTCCTAATTTTAACCAGTACATCAACACTAAACCATGCCCTCTAACGTACGCTAACCCTAAGCCATTGCCATACCCTAACCTGTACCCTAATCAATCCCCATTCCCTAACCCTAACCCTAACCCTAACCCTTAACGTGACCCTCTTCCGAGGCCTTACCCTCACCCGTGCCCTAATCGTAAGCAGTACACTAACACTAACTAGTGACCTCACACGTACGCTAAACCTTAAGCGTTGTGGTACCCTAAACTCTGCCCTAATATCTCCCCATTCCCTAACCCTAACCCTAAGCCGAATCCTAACCCTGACCCTCACCCGAAGCCTTACCCTCACCCGTGCCCTAATCTTAACCAGGACACTAACACTAACCCTTGCCCTCACACAAACGCTAAAACTTAATCGTTGTCGTATCCTAAACTGTACCCTAATCCCTCCCCATTCCCTAACCCTAACCCTAACCCGAATCCTAACCCTGACCCTCACCTGAAGCCTTACCCTCACCCGTGCCCTAATCTTAACCAGGACACTAACACTAACCCTTGCCCTCACACAAACGCTAACCCTTAAGCACTGTCCTATCCTAAGCTGTACCCTAATCCCTCTGCATTCCTTAACCCTAACCCTAACACGAATCCTAACCCTGACCCTCACCCGAAGCCTTACCCTCAACCGTGCCCTAATCTTAACCAGGACATCAAGACTAACTCGTGCACTCACACATACGCTAACACTAAACCGCAGCGGTACCCTAACCTGTACCCTAATCCCTCTCCATTCCCTAACCCTAACCCTAACCTGAAACCTAACCATGACACTCACCCGAAACTTCACCCTCACCCGTGTCCTAATTTTAACCAGTACATCAACACTAACCCATGCCCTCTAACGTACGCTAACCCTAAGCCATTGCCGTACCCTAACCTGTACCTTAATCAATCCCCATTCCCTAACCCTAACCCTAACCCTAACCCTTAACGTGACCCTCTTCCGAGGCCTTACCCTCACCCGTGCCCTAATCGTAAGCAGTACACTAACACTAACTAGTGACCTCACACGTACGCTAAACCTTAAGCGTTGTGGTACCCTAAACTCTGCCCTAATATCTCCCCATTCCCTAACCCTAACCCTAAGCCGAATCCTAACCCTGACCCTCACCCGAAGCCTTACCCTCACCCGTGCCCTAATCTTAACCAGGACACTAACACTAACCCTTGCCCTCACACAAACGCTAAAACTTAATCGTTGTCGTATCCTAAACTGTATCCTAATCCCTCCCCATTCCCTAACCCTAACCCTAACCCGAATCCTAACCCTGACCCTCACCTGAAGCCTTACCCTCACCCGTGCCCTAATCTTAACCAGGACACTAACACTAACCCTTGCCCTCACACAAACGCTAACCCTTAAGCACTGTCCTATCCTAAGCTGTACCCTAATCCCTCTGCATTCCTTAACCCTAACCCTAACACGAATCCTAACCCTAACCCTCACCCGAAGCCTTACCCTCAACCGTGCCCTAATCTTAACCAGGACACCAAGACTAACTCGTGCACTCACACATACGCTAACACTAAACCGCAGCGGTACCTTAACCTGTACCCTAATCCCTCTCCATTCCCTAACCCTAACCCTAACCTGAAACCTAACCATGACACTCACCCGAAACTTCACCCTCACCCGTGTCCTAATTTTAACCAGTACATCAACACTAACCCATGCCCTCTAACGTACGCTAACCCTAAGCCATTGCCGTACCCTAACCTGTACCTTAATCAATCCCCATTCCCTAACCCTAACCCTAACCCTAACCCTTAACGTGACCCTCTTCCGAGGCCTTACCCTCACCCGTGCCCTAATCGTAAGCAGTACACTAACACTAAGTAGTGACCTCACACGTACGCTAAACCTTAAGCGTTGTGGTACCCTAAACTGTGCCCTAATATCTCCCCATTCCCTAACCCTAACCCTAACCCGAATACTAACCCTGACCCTCACCTGAAGCCTTACCCTCACCCGTGCCCTAATCTTAACCAGGACACTAACACTAACCCTTGCCCTCACACAAACGCTAACACTTAATCGTTGTCGTACCCTAAACTGTACCCTAAACATTCCCCATTCCCTAACCCTAACCCTAACCCGAATCCTAACCCTGACCGTCACCTGAAGCCTTACCCTCACCCGTGCCCTAATCTTAACCAGGACACTAACACTAACCCTTGCCCTCACACAAACGCTAACCCTTAAGCACTGTCGTATCCTAAGCTGTACCCTAATCCCTCTGCATTCCTTAACCCTAACCCTAACACGAATCCTAACCCTGACCCTCACCCGAAGCCTTACCCTCACCCGTGCCCTAATCTTAACCAGGACACCAACACTAACTCGTGCTCTCACACGTACGCTAAACCTTAAGCGTTGTCGTAGCCTAAATTGTACCCTAATCCCTCCCCATTCCTTAACCCTAACCCTAACCCCATCCCTAAACCTGACCCACTTCCGATGCCGTACCCTAACCAATGCCCTAATCTTAACCAGTACACAAGCACTAACTCATGCCCTCAAACGTACGCTAACCCTTAAGCATTGTCGTACCCTATCCTGTACCCTATTCCCTCCCCATTCCCTAACCCTAACCCTAATTGAAACCCTGAACGTGACCCTTTTCCGAGGCCTTACCCTCATCGGTGCCCTTGTCTTAACCAGTACACCAAAACTAACTCGTGCCCTCACACTTACGCTAACCCTTAAGCATTGTCGTACCCTAACCTGTACCCTAATCCCCCTCCATTCCCTAACCCTAACCCTACCCGAATCCTAACCCTGATCCTCACCCGAAGCCTTACCCTCACCCGTGCCCTAATCTTAACCAGGACACCAAGACTAACTCGTGCCCTCACACGTACGCAAAAACAAACCCGCAGTGGTACCCTAACCTGTACCCTAATCCCTATCCATTCCCTAACCCTAACCCTAACCTGAAACCTAACCATTACCCTCACCCGAAACTTCACCCACACCTGTGTCCTAATTTTAACCAGTACATCAACACTAAACCATGCCCTCTAACGTACGCTAACCCTAAGCCATTGCCGTACCGTAACCTGTACCCTAATCAATCCCCATTCCCTAACCCTAACCCTAACCCTAACCCTTAACGTGACCCTCTTCCGAGGCCTTACCCTCACCCGTGTCCTAATCGTAAGCAGTACACTAACACTAACTAGTGACCTCACACGTACGCTAAACCTTAAGCGTTGTGGTACCCTAAACTCTGCCCTAATATCTCCCCATTCCCTAACCCTAACCCTAAGCCGAATCCTAACCCTGACCCTCACCCGAAGCCTTACCCTCACCCGTGCCCTAATCTTAACCAGGACACTAACACTAACCCTTGCCCTCACACAAACGCTAAAACTTAATCGTTGTCGTATCCTAAACTGTACCCTAATCCCTCCCCATTCCCTAACCCTAACCCTAACCCGAATCCTAACCCTGACCCTCACCTGAAGCCTTACCCTCACCCGTGCCCTAATCTTAACCAGGACACTAACACTAACCCTTGCCCTCACACAAATGCTAACCCTTAAGCACTGTCGTATCCTAAGCTGTACCCTAATCCCTCTGCATTCCTTAACCCTAACCCTAACACGAATCCTAACCCTGACCCTCACCCGAAGCCTTACCCTCAACCGTGCCCTAATCTTAACCAGGACACCAAGACTAACTCGTGCACTCACACATACGCTAACACTAAACCGCAGCGGTACCCTAACCTGTACTCTAATCCCTCTCCATTCCCTAACCCTAACCCTAACCTGAAACCTAACCATGACACTCACCCGAAACTTCACCCTCACCCGTGTCCTAATTTTAACCAGTACATCAACACTAACCCATGCCCTCTAACGTACGCTAACCCTAAGCCATTGCCGTACCCTAACCTGTACCCTAATCAATCCCCATTCCCTAACCCTAACCCTAACCCTAACCCTTAACGTGACCCTCTTCCGAGGCCTTACCCTCACCCGTGCCCTAATCGTAAGCAGTACACTAACACTAAGTAGTGACCTCACACGTACGCTAAACCTTAAGCATTGTGGTACCCTAAACTGTGCCCTAATATCTCCCCATTCCCTAACCCTAACCCTAACCCGAATCCTAACCCTGACCCTCACCTGAAGCCTTACCCTCACCCGTGCCCTAATCTTAACCAGGACACTAACACTAACCCTTGCCCTCACACAAACGCTAACCCTTAAGCACTGTCGTATCCTAAGCTGTACCCTAATCCCTCTGCATTCCTTAACCCTAACCCTAACACGAATCCTAAACCTGACCCTCACCCGTAGCCTTACCCTCACCCGTGCCCTAATCTTAACCAGGACACCAACACTAACTCGTGCTCTCACACGTACGCTAAACCTTAAGCGTTGTCGTACCCTAAATTGTACCCTAATCCCTCCCCATTCCTTAACCCTAACCCTAACCCCATCCCTAAACCTGACCCACTTCCGATGCCGTACCCTAACCAATGCCCTAATCTTAACCAGTACACAAGCACTAACTCATGCCCTCAAACGTACGCTAACCCTTAAGCATTGTCGTACCCTATCCTGTACCCTATTCCCTCCCCATTCCCTAACCCTAACCCTAAGCGAAACCCTGAACGTGACCCTTTTCCAAGGCCTTACCCTCATCGGTGCCCTTGTCTTAACCAGTACACCAAAACTAACTCGTGCCCTCACACTTACGCTAACCCTTAAGCATTGTCGTACCCTAACCTGTACCCTAATACCCCTCCATTCCCTAACCCTAACCCTAACCCGAATCCTAACCCTGACCCTCACTCGTGCCCTAATCTTAACCAGGACACCAAGACTAACTCGTGCCCTCACACGTACGCAAAAACAAAACCGCAGTGGTACCCTAACCTGTACCCTAATCCCTATCCATTCCCTAACCCTAACCCTAACCTGAAACCTAACCATGACCCTCACCCGAAACTTCACCCACACCTGTGTCTTAATTTTAACCAGTACATCAACACTAAACCATGCCCTCTAACGTATGCTAACCCTAAGCCATTGCCGTACCCTAACCTGTACCCTAATCAATCCCCATTCCCTAACCCTAACCCTAACCCTAACCCTTAACGTGACCCTCTTCCGAGTCCTTTCCCTCACCCGTGCATTAATCGTAAGCAGTACACTAACACTAACTAGTGACCTCACACGTACACTAAACCTTAAGCGTTGTGGTACCCTAAACTCTGCCATAATATCTCCCCATTCCCTAACCCTAACCCTAAGCCGAATCCTAACCCTGACCCTCACCCGAAGCCTTACCCTCACCCGTGCCCTAATCTTAACCAGGACACTAACACTAACCCTTGCCCTCACACAAACGCTAAAACTTAATCGTTGTCGTATCCTAAACTGTACCCTAATCCCTCCCCATTCCCTAACCCTAACCCTAACCCGAATCCTAACCCTGACCCTCACCTGAAGCCTTACCCTCACCCGTGCCCTAATCTTAACCAGGACACTAACACTAAACCTTGCCCTCACACAAACACTAACCCTTAAGCACTGTCGTATCCTAAGCTGTACCCTAATCCCTCTGCATTCCTTAACCCTAACCCTAACACGAATCCTAACCCTTACCCTCACCCGAAGCCTTACCCTCACCCGTGCCCTAATCTTAACCAGGACACCAACACTAACTCGTGCTCTCACACGTACGCTAAACCTTAAGCGTTGTCGTACCCTAAATTGTACCCTAATCCCTCCCCATTCCTTAACCCTAACCCTAACCCCATCCCTAAACCTGACCCACTTCCGATGCCCTACACTAACCAATGCCCTAATCTTAACCATTACAGAAGCACTAACTCATGGCCGCAAACGTACGCTAACGCTTAAGCATTGTCGTACCCTATCCTGTACCCTAATCCCTCCCCATTCCCTAACCCTAACCCTAAGCGAAACCCTGAACGTGACCCTTTTCCGAGGCCTTACCCTCATCGGTGCCCTTGTCTTAACCAGTACACCAACATTAACTCTTGCCCTCACACTTACGCTAACCCTTAAGCATTGTCGTACCCTAACCTGTACCCTAATCCCTCTCCATTCCCTAACCCTAATGCTAACCCGAATCCTAACCCTGACCCTCACCCGAAGCCTTACACTCAACCGTGCCCTAATCTTAACCAGGACACCAAGACTAACTCGTGCTCTCACACATACGCTAACACTAAACTGCAGCGGTACCCTAACCTGTACCCTAATCCCTCTCCATTCCCTAACCCTAACCCTAACCTGAAACCTAACCATGACACTCAACCGAAACTTCACCCTCACCCGTGTCCCAATTTAAACAGTACATCAACACTAACCCATGCCCTCTAACGTACGCTAAGCCTAAGCCATTGCCGTACTCTAACCTGTACCCTAATCAATCCCCATTCCCTAACCCTAACCCTAACCCTAACCCTTAACGTGACCCTCTTCCGAGGCCTTACACTCACCCGTGCCCTAATCGTAAGCAGTGCACTAACACTAACTAGTGACCTCACACGTACGCTAAACCTTAAGCGTTGTGGTACCCTAAACTGTGCCCTAATATCTCCCCATTCCCTAACCCTAACCCTAACCCGAATCCTAACCCTGACCCTCACCTGAAGCCTTACCCTCACCCGTTCCCTAATCTTAACCAGGACACTAACACTAACCCTTGCCCTCACACAAACGCTAACACTTAATCGTTGTCGTACCCTAAACTGTACCCTAGTCATTCCCCATTCCCTAACCCTAACCCTAACCCGAATCCTAACCCTGACCCTCACATGAAGCCTTACCCTCACCCGTGCCCTAATCTTAACCAGGACACTAACACTAACCCTTGCCCTCACACAAACGCTAACCCTTAAGCACTGTCGTATCCTAAGCTGTACCCTAATCCCTCTGATTTCCTTAACCCTAACCCTAACACGAATCCTAACCCTGACCCTCACCCGAAGCCTTACCCTCACCCGTGCCCTAATCTTAACCAGGACACCAACACTAACTTGTGCTCTCACACGTACGCTAAACCTTAAGCGTTGTCGTACCCTAAATTGTACCCTAATCCCTCCCCATTCCTTAAACCTAACCCTAACCCCATCCCTAAACCTGACCCACTTCCGATGCCGTACCCTAACCAATGCCCTAATCTTAACCAGTACACAAGCACTAACTCATGCCCTCAAACGTACGCTAACCCTTAAGCATTGTCGTACCCTATCCTGTACCCTAATCCCTCCCCATTCCCTAACCCTAACCCTAAGCGAAACCCTGAACGTGACCCTTTTCCGAGGCCTTACCCTCATCGGTGCCCTTGTCTTAACCAGTACACCAAAACTAACTCGTGCCCTCACACTTATGCTAACCCTTAAGCATTGTCGTACCCTAACCTGTACCCTAATCCTCCTCCATTCCCTAACCCTAACCCTAACCCGAATCCTAACCCTGACCCTCACCCGAAGCCTTACCCTCACCCGTGCCCTCATCTTAACCAGGACACCAAGACTAACTCGTGCCCTCACACGTACGCAAAAACAAAACCGCAGTGGTACCCTAACCTGTACCCTAATCCCTATCCATTCCCTAACCCTAACCCTAACCTGAAACCTAACCATGACCCTCACCCGAAACTTCACCCACACCTGTGTCCTAATTTTAACCAGTACATCAACACTAAACCATGCCCTCTATCGTACGCTAACCCTAAGCCATTGCCGTACCCTAACCTGTACCCTAATCAATCCCCATTCCCTAACCCTAACCCTAACCCTAACCCTTAATGTGACCCTCCTCCGAGTCCTTACCCTCACCCGTGCCCTAATCGTAAGCAGTACACTAACACTAACTAGTGACCTCACACGTACACTAAACCTTAAGCGTTGTGGTACCCTAAACTCTGCCATAATATCTCCCCATTCCCTAACCCTAACCCTAAGCCGAATCCTAACCCTGACCCTCACCCGAAGCCTTACCCTCACCCGTGCCCTAATCTTAACCAGGACACTAACACTAACCCTTGCCCTCACACAAACGCTAAAACTTAATCGTTGTCGTATCCTAAACTGTACCCTAATCCCTCCCCATTCCCTAACCCTAACCCTAACCCGAATCCTAACCCTGACCCTCACCTGAAGCCTTACCCTCACCCGTGCCCTAATCTTAACCAGGACACTAACACTAAACCTTGCCCTCACACAAACACTAACCCTTAAGCACTGTCGTATCCTAAGCTGTACCCTAATCCCTCTGCATTCCTTAACCCTAACCCTAACACGAATCCTAACCCTGACCCTCACCCGAAGCCTTACCCTCACCCGTGCCCTAATCTTAACCAGGACACCAACACTAACTCGTGCTCTCACACGTACGCTAAACCTTAAGCGTTGTCGTACCCTAAATTGTACCCTAATCCCTCCCCATTCCTTAAGCCTAACCCTAACCCCATCCCTAAACCTGACCCACTTCCGATGCCCTACACTAACCAATGCCCTAATCTTAACCATTACAGAAGCACTAACTCATGGCCGCAAACGTACGGTAACGCTTAAGCATTCTCGTACCCTATCCTGTACCCTAATCCCTCCCCATTCCCTAACCCTAACCCTAAGCGAAACCCTGAACGAGACCCTTTTCCGAGGCCTTACCCTCATCGGTGCCCTTGTCTTAACCAGTACACCAACATTAACTCTTGCCCTCACACTTACGCTAACCCTTAAGCATTGTCGTACCCTAACCTGTACTCTAATCCCTCTCCATTCCCTAACCCTAATGCTAACCCGAATCCTAACCCTGACCCTCACCCGAAGCCTTACCCTCAACCGTGCCCTAATCTTAACCAGGACACCAAGACTAACTCGTGCTCTCACACATACGCTAACACTAAACTGCAGCGGTACCCTAACCTGTACCCTAATCCCTCTCCATTCCCTAACCCTAACCCTAACCTGAAACCTAACCATGACACTCAACCGAAACTTCACCCTCACCCGTGTCCTAATTTAAACAGTACATCAACACTAACCCATGCCCTCTAACGTACGCTAAGCCTAAGCCATTGCCGTACTCTAACCTGTACCCTAATCAATCCCCATTCCCTAACCCTAACCCTAACCCTAACCCTTAACGTGACCCTCTTCCGAGGCCTTACCCTCACCCGTGCCCTAATCGTAAGCAGTGCACTAACACTAACTAGTGACCTCACACGTACGCTAAACCTTAAGCGTTGTGGTACCCTAAACTGTGCCCTAATATCTCCCCATTCCCTAACACTAACCCTAACCCGAATCCTAACCCTGACCCTCACCTGAAGCCTTACCCTCACCCGTTCCCTAATCTTAACCAGGACACTAACACTAACCCTTGCCCTCACACAAACGCTAACACTTAATCGTTGTCGTACCCTAAACTGTACCCTAGTCATTCCCCATTCCCTAACCCTAACCCTAACCCGAATCCTAACCCTGACCCTCACATGAAGCCTTACCCTCACCCGTGCCCTAATCTTAACCAGGACACTAACACTAACCCTTGCCCTCACACAAACGCTAACCCTTAAGCACTGTCGTATCCTAAGCTGTACCCTAATCCCTCTGATTTCCTTAACCCTAACCCTAACACGAATCCTAACCCTGACCCTCACCCGAAGCCTTACCCTCACCCGTGCCCTAATCTTAACCAGGACACCAACACTAACTTGTGCTCTCACACGTACGCTAAACCTTAAGCGTTGTCGTACCCTAAATTGTACCCTAATCCCTCCCCATTCCTTAAACCTAACCCTAACCCCATCCCTAAACCTGACCCACTTCCGATGCCGTACCCTAACCAATGCCCTAATCTTAACCAGTACACAAGCACTAACTCATGCCCTCTAACGTACGCTAACCCTTAAGCATTGTCGTACCCTATCCTGTACCCTAATCCCTCCCCATTCCCTAACCCTAACCCTAAGCGAAACCCTGAACGTGACCCTTTTCCGAGGCCTTACCCTCATCGGTGCCCTTGTCTTAACCAGTACACCAAAACTAACTCGTGCCCTCACACTTATGCTAACCCTTAAGCATTGTCGTACCCTAACCTGTACCCTAATCCTCCTCCATTCCCTAACCCTAACCCTAACCCGAATCCTAACCCTGACCCTCACCCGAAGCCTTACCCTCACCCGTGACCTAATCTTAACCAGGACAGCAAGACTAACTCGTGCCCTCACACGTACGCTAAAACAAAACCGCAGTGGTACCCTAACCTGTACCCTAATCCCTCTCCATTCCCTAACCCTAATCCTAACCTGAAACCTAACCATGACACTCACCCAAAACTTCACCCACACCTGTGTCCTAATTTTAACCAGTACATCAACACTAAACCATGCCCTGTAACGTACGCTAACCCTAAGCCATTGCCGTACCCTAACCTGTACCCTAATCAATCCCCATTCCCTAACCCTAACCCTAACCCTAACCCTTAACGTGACCCTCTTCCGAGGCCTTACCCTCACCCGTGCCCTAATCGTAAGCAGTACACTAACACTAACTAGTGACCTCACACGTACGCTAAACCTTAAGCGTTGTGGTACCCTAAACTCTGCCCTAATATCTCCACATTCCCTAACCCTAACCCTAACCCGAATCCTAACCCTGACCCTCACCCGAAGCCTTACCCTCACCCGTGCCCTAATCTTAACCAGGACACCAACACTAACTCGTGCCCTCACACGTACGATAAACCTTTAGCGTTGTCGTACCCTAAATTGTACCCTAAACCCTCCCCATTCCTTAACCCTAACCCTAACCCCATCCCTAAACCTGAACCACTTCCGATGCCCTACCCTAACCAATGCCCTAATCTTAACCAGTACACAAACACTAACTCATGCCCTCAAACGTACGCTAACCCTTAAGCATTGTCGTACCGTATCCTGTACCCTAATCCCTCCCCATTCCCTAACCCTAACCCTAAGCGAAACCCTGAACGTGACCCTTTTCCGAGGCCTTACCCTCATCGGTGCCCTTGTCTTAACCAGTACACCAACACTAACACGTGCCCTCACACTTACGCTAACCCTTAAGCATTGTCGTACCCTAACCAGTACCCTAATCCCTCTCCATTCCCTAACCCTAACCCTAACCCAAATCCTAACCCTGACCCTCACCCGAAGCCTTACCCTCAACCGTGCCCTAATCTTAACCAGGACACCAAGACTAACTCGTGCTCTCACACATACGCTAACACTAAACTGCAGCGGTACCCTAACCTGTACCCTAATCCCTCTCCATTCCCTAACCCTAACCCTAACCTGAAACCTAACCATGACACTCACCCGAAACTTCACCCTCATCCTTGTCCTAATTTAAACAGTACATCAACACTAACCCATGCCCTCTCACGTACGCTAACCCTAAGCCATTGTCGTACTCTAACCTGTACCCTAATCAATCCCCATTCCCTAACCCTAACCCTAACCCTAACCCTTAACGTGACCCTCTTCCGAGGCCTTACCCTCACCCGTGCCCTAATCGTAAGCAGTGCACTAACACTAACTAGTGACCTCACACGTACGCTAATCCTTAAGTGTTGTGGTACCCTAAACTGTGCCCTAATATCTCCCCATTCCCTAACCCTAACCCTAACCCGAATCCTAACCCTGACCCTCACCTGAAGCCTTACCCTCACCCGTGCCCTAATCTTAACCAGGACACTAACACTAACCCTTGCCCTCACACAAACGCTAACACTTAATCGTTGTCGTACCCTAAACTGTACCCTAATCATTCCCCATTCCCTAACCCTAACCCTAACCCGAATCCTAACCCTGACCCTCACCTGAAGCCTTACCCTCACCCGTGCCCTAATCTTAACCAAGACACTAACAATAACCCTTGCCCTCACACAAACGCTAACCCTTAAGCACTGTCGTATCCTAAGCTGTACCCTAATCCCTCTGCATTCCTTAACCCTAACCCTAACACGAATCCTAACCCTGACCCTCACCCGAAGCCTTACCCTCACACGTGCCCTAATCTTAACCAGGACACCAACACTAACTCGTGCTCTCACACGTACGCTAAACCTTAAGCGTTGTCGTACCCTAAATTGTACACTAATCCCTCCCCATTCCTTAACCCTAACCCTAACCCCATCCCTAAACCTGACCCACTTCCGATGCCGTACCCTAACCAATGCCCTAATCTTAACCAGTACACAAGCACTAACTCATGCCCTCAAACGTACGCTAACCCTTAAGCATTGTCGTACCCTATCCTGTACCCTAATCCCTCCCCATTCCCTAACCCTAACCCTAAGCGAAACCCTGAACGTGACCCTTTTCCGAGGCCTTACCCTCATCGGTGCCCTTGTCTTAACCAGTACACCAAAACTAACTCGTGCCCTCACACTTACGCTAACCCTTAAGCATTGTCGTACCCTAACCTGTACCCTAATCCCCCTCCATTCCCTAACCCTAACCCTAACCCAAATCCTAACCCTGACCCTCACCCGAAGCCTTACCCTCACCCGTGCCCTAATCTTAACCAGGACACCAAGACTAACTCGTGCCCTCACACGTACGCTAAAACAAAACCGCAGTGGTACCCTAACCTGTACCCTAATCCCTCTCCATTCCCTAACCCTAACCCTAACCTGAAACCTAACCATGACACTCACCCAAAACTTCACCAACACCCGTGTCCTAATTTTAACCAGTACATCAACACTAAACCATGCCCTGTAACATCCGCTAACCCTAAGCCATTGCCATACTCTAACCTGTACCCTAATCAATCCCCATTCCCTAACCCTAACCCTAACCCTAACCCTTAACGTGACCCTCTTCCGAGGCCTTACCCTCACCCGTGCCCTAATCGTAGGCAGTACACTAACACTAACTAGTGACCTCACACGTACGCTAAACCTTAAGCGTTGTGGTACCCTAAACTGTGCCCTAATATCTCCCCATTCCCTAACCCTAACCCTATTCCGAATTCTATCCCTGACCCTCACCCGAAACCTTACCCTCACCCGTGCCCTAATCTTAACCAGGACACCAACACTAACTCGTGCCCTCACACGTACGCTAACCGTTAATCGTTGTCGTACGCTAAACTGTACCCTAATCACTCCCCATTCCCTAACCCTAACCCTAACCCCAATCCTAACACTGACCCTCACCTGAAGCCTTACCCTAACCCGTGCCCTAAACTTAACCAGGACACTAACACTAACCCTTGCCCTCACACGAACGCTAACCCTTAAACGCTGTCGTACCCTAAGCTGTACCCTAATCCCTCTGCATTCCTTAACCCTAACCCTAACACGAATCCTAACCCTGACCCTCACCCGAAGCCTTACCCTCACCCGTGCCCTAATCTTAACCAGGACACCAACACTAACTTGTGCTCTCACACGTACGCTAAACCTTAAGCGTTGTCGTACCCTAAATTGTACCCTAATCCCTCCCCATTCCTTAAACCTAACCCTAACCCCATCCCTAAACCTGACCCACTTCCGATGCCGTACCCTAACCAATGCCCTAATCTTAACCAGTACACAAGCACTAACTCATGCCCTCAAACGTACGCTAACCCTTAAGCATTGTCGTACCCTATCCTGTACCCTAATCCCTCCCCATTCCCTAACCCTAACCCTAAGCGAAACCCTGAACGTGACCCTTTTCCGAGGCCTTACCCTCATCGGTGCCCTTGTCTTAACCAGTACACCAAAACTAACTCGTGCCCTCACACTTATGCTAACCCTTAAGCATTGTCGTACCCTAACCTGTACCCTAATCCTCCTCCATTCCCTAACCCTAACCCTAACCCGAATCCTAACCCTGACCCTCACCCGAAGCCTTACCCTCACCCGTGCCCTCATCTTAACCAGGACACCAAGACTAACTCGTGCCCTCACACGTACGCAAAAACAAAACCGCAGTGGTACCCTAACCTGTACCCTAATCCCTATCCATTCCCTAACCCTAACCCTAACCTGAAACCTAACCATGACCCTCACCCGAAACTTCACCCACACCTGTGTCCTAATTTTAACCAGTACATCAACACTAAACCATGCCCTCTATCGTACGCTAACCCTAAGCCATTGCCGTACCCTAACCTGTACCCTAATCAATCCCCATTCCCTAACCCTAACCCTAAACCTAACCCTTAATGTGACCCTCCTCCGAGTCCTTACCCTCACCCGTGCCCTAATCGTAAGCAGTACACTAACACTAACTAGTGACCTCACACGTACACTAAACCTTAAGCGTTGTGGTACCCTAAACTCTGCCATAATATCTCCCCATTCCCTAACCCTAACCCTAAGCCGAATCCTAACCCTGACCCTCACCCGAAGCCTTACCCTCACCCGTGCCCTAATCTTAACCAGGACACTAACACTAACCCTTGCCCTCACACAAACGCTAAAACTTAATCGTTGTCGTATCCTAAACTGTACCCTAATCCCTCCCCATTCCCTAACCCTAACCCTAACCCGAATCCTAACCCTGACCCTCACCTGAAGCCTTACCCTCACCCGTGCCCTAATCTTAACCAGGACACTAACACTAAACCTTGCCCTCACACAAACACTAACCCTTAAGCACTGTCGTATCCTAAGCTGTACCCTAATCCCTCTGCATTCCTTAACCCTAACCCTAACACGAATCCTAACCCTGACCCTCACCCGAAGCCTTACCCTCACCCGTGCCCTAATCTTAACCAGGACACCAACACTAACTCGTGCTCTCACACGTACGCTAAACCTTAAGCGTTGTCGTACCCTAAATTGTACCCTAATCCCTCCCCATTCCTTAAGCCTAACCCTAACCCCATCCCTAAACCTGACCCACTTCCGATGCCCTACACTAACCAATGCCCTAATCTTAACCATTACAGAAGCACTAACTCATGGCCGCAAACGTACGGTAACGCTTAAGCATTCTCGTACCCTATCCTGTACCCTAATCCCTCCCCATTCCCTAACCCTAACCCTAAGCGAAACCCTGAACGAGACCCTTTTCCGAGGCCTTACCCTCATCGGTGCCCTTGTCTTAACCAGTACACCAACATTAACTCTTGCCCTCACACTTACGCTAACCCTTAAGCATTGTCGTACCCTAACCTGTACTCTAATCCCTCTCCATTCCCTAACCCTAATGCTAACCCGAATCCTAACCCTGACCCTCACCCGAAGCCTTACCCTCAACCGTGCCCTAATCTTAACCAGGACACCAAGACTAACTCGTGCTCTCACACATACGCTAACACTAAACTGCAGCGGTACCCTAACCTGTACCCTAATCCCTCTCCATTCCCTAACCCTAACCCTAACCTGAAACCTAACCATGACACTCAACCGAAACTTCACCCTCACCCGTGTCCTAATTTAAACAGTACATCAACACTAACCCATGCCCTCTAACGTACGCTAAGCCTAAGCCATTGCCGTACTCTAACCTGTACCCTAATCAATCCCCATTCCCTAACCCTAACCCTAACCCTAACCCTTAACGTGACCCTCTTCCGAGGCCTTACCCTCACCCGTGCCCTAATCGTAAGCAGTGCACTAACACTAACTAGTGACCTCACACGTACGCTAAACCTTAAGCGTTGTGGTACCCTAAACTGTGCCCTAATATCTCCCCATTCCCTAACACTAACCCTAACCCGAATCCTAACCCTGACCCTCACCTGAAGCCTTACCCTCACCCGTTCCCTAATCTTAACCAGGACACTAACACTAACCCTTGCCCTCACACAAACGCTAACACTTAATCGTTGTCGTACCCTAAACTGTACCCTAGTCATTCCCCATTCCCTAACCCTAACCCTAACCCGAATCCTAACCCTGACCCTCACATGAAGCCTTACCCTCACCCGTGCCCTAATCTTAACCAGGACACTAACACTAACCCTTGCCCTCACACAAACGCTAACCCTTAAGCACTGTCGTATCCTAAGCTGTACCCTAATCCCTCTGATTTCCTTAACCCTAACCCTAACACGAATCCTAACCCTGACCCTCACCCGAAGCCTTACCCTCACCCGTGCCCTAATCTTAACCAGGACACCAACACTAACTTGTGCTCTCACACGTACGCTAAACCTTAAGCGTTGTCGTACCCTAAATTGTACCCTAATCCCTCCCCATTCCTTAAACCTAACCCTAACCCCATCCCTAAACCTGACCCACTTCCGATGCCGTACCCTAACCAATGCCCTAATCTTAACCAGTACACAAGCACTAACTCATGCCCTCTAACGTACGCTAACCCTTAAGCATTGTCGTACCCTATCCTGTACCCTAATCCCTCCCCATTCCCTAACCCTAACCCTAAGCGAAACCCTGAACGTGACCCTTTTCCGAGGCCTTACCCTCATCGGTGCCCTTGTCTTAACCAGTACACCAAAACTAACTCGTGCCCTCACACTTATGCTAACCCTTAAGCATTGTCGTACCCTAACCTGTACCCTAATCCTCCTCCATTCCCTAACCCTAACCCTAACCCGAATCCTAACCCTGACCCTCACCCGAAGCCTTACCCTCACCCGTGACCTAATGTTAACCAGGACAGCAAGACTAACTCGTGCCCTCACACGTACGCTAAAACAAAACCGCAGTGGTACCCTAACCTGTACCCTAATCCCTCTCCATTCCCTAACCCTAATCCTAACCTGAAACCTAACCATGACACTCACCCAAAACTTCACCCACACCTGTGTCCTAATTTTAACCAGTACATCAACACTAAACCATGCCCTGTAACGTACGCTAACCCTAAGCCATTGCCGTACCCTAACCTGTACCCTAATCAATCCCCATTCCCTAACCCTAACCCTAACCCTAACCCTTAACGTGACCCTCTTCCGAGGCCTTACCCTCACCCGTGCCCTAATCGTAAGCAGTACACTAACACTAACTAGTGACCTCACACGTACGCTAAACCTTAAGCGTTGTGGTACCCTAAACTCTGCCCTAATATCTCCACATTCCCTAACCCTAACCCTAACCCGAATCCTAACCCTGACCCTCACCCGAAGCCTTACCCTCACCCGTGCCCTAATCTTAACCAGGACACTAACACTAACCCTTGCCCTCACACAAACGCTAACACTTAATCGTTGTCGTACCCTAAACTGTACCCTAATCCCTCCCCATTCCCTAACCCTAACCTTAACCCGAATCCTAACCCTGACCATCACCTGAAGCCTTACCCTCACCCGTGCCCTAAACTTAACCAAGACACTAACACTAACCCTTGCCCTCACACGAACGCTAACCCTTAAGCACTGTCGTACCCTAAGCTGTACCCTAATCCCTCTGCATTCCTTAACCCTAACCCTAACACGAATCCTAAACCTGACCCTCACCCGAAGCCTTACCCTCACCCGTGCCCTAATCTTAACCAGGACACCAACACTAACTCGTGCCCTCACACGTACGATAAACCTTTAGCGTTGTCGTACCCTAAATTGTACCCTAAACCCTCCCCATTCCTTAACCCTAACCCTAACCCCATCCCTAAACCTGAACCACTTCCGATGCCCTACCCTAACCAATGCCCTAATCTTAACCAGTACACAAACACTAACTCATGCCCTCAAACGTACGCTAACCCTTAAGCATTGTCGTACCGTATCCTGTACCCTAATCCCTCCCCATTCCCTAACCCTAACCCTAAGCGAAACCCTGAACGTGACCCTTTTCCGAGGCCTTACCCTCATCGGTGCCCTTGTCTTAACCAGTACACCAACACTAACACGTGCCCTCACACTTACGCTAACCCTTAAGCATTGTCGTACCCTAACCAGTACCCTAATCCCTCTCCATTCCCTAACCCTAACCCTAACCCAAATCCTAACCCTGACCCTCACCCGAAGCCTTACCCTCAACCGTGCCCTAATCTTAACCAGGACACCAAGACTAACTCGTGCTCTCACACATACGCTAACACTAAACTGCAGCGGTACCCTAACCTGTACCCTAATCCCTCTCCATTCCCTAACCCTAACCCTAACCTGAAACCTAACCATGACACTCACCCGAAACTTCACCCTCATCCTTGTCCTAATTTAAACAGTACATCAACACTAACCCATGCCCTCTCACGTACGCTAACCCTAAGCCATTGTCGTACTCTAACCTGTACCCTAATCAATCCCCATTCCCTAACCCTAACCCTAACCCTAACCCTTAACGTGACCCTCTTCCGAGGCCTTACCCTCACCCGTGCCCTAATCGTAAGCAGTGCACTAACACTAACTAGTGACCTCACACGTACGCTAATCCTTAAGTGTTGTGGTACCCTAAACTGTGCCCTAATATCTCCCCATTCCCTAACCCTAACCCTAACCCGAATCCTAACCCTGACCCTCACCTGAAGCCTTACCCTCACCCGTGCCCTAATCTTAACCAGGACACTAACACTAACCCTTGCCCTCACACAAACGCTAACACTTAATCGTTGTCGTACCCTAAACTGTACCCTAATCATTCCCCATTCCCTAACCCTAACCCTAACCCGAATCCTAACCCTGACCCTCACCTGAAGCCTTACCCTCACCCGTGCCCTAATCTTAACCAAGACACTAACAATAACCCTTGCCCTCACACAAACGCTAACCCTTAAGCACTGTCGTATCCTAAGCTGTACCCTAATCCCTCTGCATTCCTTAACCCTAACCCTAACACGAATCCTAACCCTGACCCTCACCCGAAGCCTTACCCTCACACGTGCCCTAATCTTAACCAGGACACCAACACTAACTCGTGCTCTCACACGTACGCTAAACCTTAAGCGTTGTCGTACCCTAAATTGTACACTAATCCCTCCCCATTCCTTAACCCTAACCCTAACCCCATCCCTAAACCTGACCCACTTCCGATGCCGTACCCTAACCAATGCCCTAATCTTAACCAGTACACAAGCACTAACTCATGCCCTCAAACGTACGCTAACCCTTAAGCATTGTCGTACCCTATCCTGTACCCTAATCCCTCCCCATTCCCTAACCCTAACCCTAAGCGAAACCCTGAACGTGACCCTTTTCCGAGGCCTTACCCTCATCGGTGCCCTTGTCTTAACCAGTACACCAAAACTAACTCGTGCCCTCACACTTACGCTAACCCTTAAGCATTGTCGTACCCTAACCTGTACCCTAATCCCCCTCCATTCCCTAACCCTAACCCTAACCCAAATCCTAACCCTGACCCTCACCCGAAGCCTTACCCTCACCCGTGCCCTAATCTTAACCAGGACACCAAGACTAACTCGTGCCCTCACACGTACGCTAAAACAAAACCGCAGTGGTACCCTAACCTGTACCCTAATCCCTCTCCATTCCCTAACCCTAACCCTAACCTGAAACCTAACCATGACACTCACCCAAAACTTCACCAACACCCGTGTCCTAATTTTAACCAGTACATCAACACTAAACCATGCCCTGTAACACCCGCTAACCCTAAGCCATTGCCATACTCTAACCTGTACCCTAATCAATCCCCATTCCCTAACCCTAACCCTAACCCTAACCCTTAACGTGACCCTCTTCCGAGGCCTTACCCTCACCCGTGCCCTAATCGTAGGCAGTACACTAACACTAACTAGTGACCTCACACGTACGCTAAACCTTAAGCGTTGTGGTACCCTAAACTGTGCCCTAATATCTCCCCATTCCCTAACCCTAACCCTATTCCGAATTCTATCCCTGACCCTCACCCGAAACCTTACCCTCACCCGTGCCCTAATCTTAACCAGGACACCAACACTAACTCGTGCCCTCACACGTACGCTAACCGTTAATCGTTGTCGTACGCTAAACTGTACCCTAATCACTCCCCATTCCCTAACCCTAACCCTAACCCCAATCCTAACACTGACCCTCACCTGAAGCCTTACCCTAACCCGTGCCCTAAACTTAACCAGGACACTAACACTAACCCTTGCCCTCACACGAACGCTAACCCTTAAACGCTGTCGTACCCTAAGCTGTACCCTAATCCCTCTGCATTCCTTAACCCTAACCCTAACACGAATCCTAACCCTGACCCTCACCCGAAGCCTTACCCTCACCCGTGCCCTAATCTTAACCAGGACACTAACACTAACCCTTGCCCTCACACGAACGCTAACCCTTAAGCGCTGTCGTACCCTAAGCTGTACCCTAATCCCTCTGCATTCCTTAACCCTAACCCGAACACGAATACTAAACCTGACCCTCACCCGAAGCCTTACCCTCACCCGTGCCCTAATCTTAACCAGGACACTAACACTAACCCTTGCCCTCACACGAACGCTAACCCTTAAGCGCTGTCGTACCCTAAGCTGTACCCTAATCCCTCTGCATTCCTTAACCCTAACCCTAACACGAATCCTAACCCTGACCCTCACCCGAAGCCTTACCCGCACCCGTTCCCTAATCTTAACCAGGACACCAACACTAACTGGTGCCCTCAAACGTACGCTAAACCTTAAGCGTTGTCGTACCCTAAATTGTACCCTAATCCCTCCCCATTCCTTAACCCTAACCCTAACCCCATCCCTAAACCTGACCCACTTCCGATGCCCTACCCTAACCTATGCCCTAATCTTAACCAGTACACAAACACTAACTCATGCCCTCAAACGTACGCTAACCCTTAAGCATTGTCGTACCCTATCCTGTACCCTAATCCCTCCCCATTCCCTAACCTTAAGCCTAAGCGAAACCCTGAAAGTGACCCTTTTCCGAGGCCATACCCTCATCGGTGCCCTTGTCTTAACCAGCACACCAACACTAACTCATGCCCTCACACTTAAGCTAACACTTAAGCATTGTCGTACCCTAGCCTGTACACTAATCCCTCTCCATTCCCTAACCCTAACCCTAACCTGAATCGTAACCCTGACCCTCACCCGAAGCCTTACCCTCACCCGTGCCCTAATCTTAACCAGGACACCAAGACTAACTCATGCCCTCACACTTACGCTAACACTAAACCGCAGCGGTACCCTAACCTGTACCCTAATCCCTATCCATTCCCTAACCCTAACCCTAACCTGAAACCTAACCATGACACCCACCCGAAACTTTACCCTCACCCGTGTCCTAATTTTAACCAGTACATCAACACTAACCCATGCCCTCTAACATACGCTAACCCTAAGCCATTGCCGTACCCTAACCTGTACCCTAATCAATCCCCATTTCCTAACCCTAACCCTAAACCTAACCCTTAACGTGACCCTCTTCCAAGGCTTTACCCTCACCCGTGCCCTAATCGTAAGCAGTACACTAACACTAACAAGTGACCTCACACGTACGCTAAATCTTAAGCGTTGTGATACCCTAAACTGTGCCCTAATATCTCCCCATTCCCTAACCCTAAACCTAACCCGAATTCTATCCCTGACCCTCACCCGAAACCTTACTCTCACCCGTGCCCTAATCTTAACCAGGACACCAACACTAACTCGTGTGCTCACACGTACGTTAACCCTTAATCGTTGTCATACCCTAAACTTTACGCTAATCCCTCCCCATTCCCTAACCCTAACCCTAACCCGAATCCTAACCCTGACCCTCACCTGAAGACTTACACTCACCCGTGCCCTAATCTTAAACAGGACACTAACACTAACACTTGCCCTCACACGAACGCTAACCCTTAAGCAATGTCGTACCCTAAGCTGTACCCTAATCCCTCTGCATTCCTTAACCCTAACCCTAACACGAATCCTAACCCTGACCCTCACCCGAAGCCTTACCCTCACCCGTGCCCTAATCGTAACGAGGACACCAACACTAACTTGTGCCCTCACACGTAAGCTAAACCTTAAGCATTGTCGTTCCCTAAATTGTACCCTAATCCCTCCCCATTTCTTAACCCTAACCCTAATCCCATCCCTAAACCTGACCCACTTCCGATGCCCTACCCTAACCAATGCCCTAATCTTAACCAGTACACAAACACTAACTCATGCCCTCAAACGTACGCTCACCCTTAAGCATTGTCGTACCCTATCTTGTACCCTAATCCCTCCCCATTCCCTAACCCTAACCCAAAGCGAAACAGTGAACGTGACCCTTTTCCGAGGCCTTACCCACATCGGTGCCCTTGTCTTAACCAGTACACCAACACTAACTCGTGCCCTCACACTTACGCTAACACTTAAGCATTGTCGTACCCTGACCTGTACCCTAATCCCTCTCCATTCCCTAACCCTAAACCTAACCCGAATCCTAACCCTGACCCTCACCCGAAACCTTACCCTCACCCGTGCCCTAATCTTAACCAGGACACCAAGACTAACTAGTGCCCTCACACGTACGCTAACACTAAACCGCAGCGGTTCCCTAACCTGTACCCTAATCCCTCTCCATTTCCTAACCCTAACCCTAACCTGAATCCTAACCATGACACTCACCCGAAACTTTACCCTCACCCGTGTCCTAATTTTAACCAGTACATCAACACTAACCCATGCCCTCTAACGTACGCTAACCCTAAGCCAATGCCGTACCCTAAACTGTACCCTAATCAATACCCATTCCCTAACCCTAACCCTAACCCTGACCCTCACCTGAAGCCTTACCCTCACCCGTGCCCTAATCTTAACCAGGACACCAACACTAACTCGTGCCCTCACATGTACGCTAAACCTTAAACGTTGTCGTACCCTAAATTGTACCCTAATCACTCCCCATTCCTTAACCCTAACCCTAAACCCATCCCTAAACCTGACCCACCTCCGATGCCCTACCCGAACCTATGCCCTAATCTTAAACAGTACACAAACACTAACTCATGCCCTCAAACGTACGCTAACCCTTAAGCATTGTCGTACCCTATCCTGTACCCTTATCCCTCCCCATTCCCTAACCCTAACCCTAAGCGAAACCCTGAACGTGACCCTTTTCCGAGGCCTTACCCTCATCGGTGCCCTTGTCTAAACCAGTACACCAACACTAACTCGTGCCCTCACACTTATGCTAACCCTTAAGCATTGTCGTACCCTAACCTGTACCCTAATCCCTCGCCATTCCCTAACCCTAACCCTAACCTGAAACCTAACCATGACACTCACCCGAAACTTTACCCTCACCCGTGTCCTAATTTTAACCAGTACATCAACACTAACCCATGCACTCTAACGTACGCTAACTCTAAGCCATTGCCGTACCCTAACCTGTACTCTAATCAATCCGGATTTCCTAACCCTAACCCTAACCCTAACCCTTAACGTGACCCTCTTCCGAGGCCTTACCCTCACCCGTGCCCTAATCATAAGCAGTACACTAACACTAACTAGTGACCTCACACGTACGCTAAACCTTAAGCGTTGTGGTACCCTAAACTGTGCCCTAATATCTCCCCATTCCCTAACCCTAACCCTAACCCGAATTCTATCCCTGACCCTCACCCGAAACCTTACCCTCACCCGTGCCCTAAACTTAACCAGGACACTAACACTAACCCTTGCCCTCACACGAACGCTAACCCTTAAGCACTGTCGTACCCTAAGCTGTACCCTAATCCCTCTGCATTCCTTAACACTAACCCTAACACGAATACTAAACCTGACCCTCACCCGAAGCCTTACCCTCACCCGTGCCCTAATCTTAACCAGGACACTAACACTAAACCTTGCCCTCACACGAACGCTAACCCTTAAGCGCTGTCGTACCCTAAGCTGTACCCTAATCCCTCTGCATTCCTTAACCCTAAACCTAACACGAATCCTAACCCTGACCCTCACCCGAAGCCTTACCCGCACCCGTTCCCTAATCTTAACCAGGACACCAACACTAACTGGTGCCCTCAAACGTACGCTAAACCTTAAGCGTTGTCGTACCCTAAATTGTACCCTAATCCCTCCCCATTCCTTAACCCTAACCCTAACCCCATCCCTAAACCTGACCCACCTCCGATGCCCTACCCTAATCTATGCCCTAAACTTAACCAGTACACAAACACTAACTCATGCCCTCAAACGTACGCTAACCCTTAAGCATTGTCGTACCCTATCCTGTACCCTAATCCCTCCCCATTCTCTAACCCTAACCCTAAGCGAAACAGTGAACATGACCCTTTTCCGAGGCCTTACCCACATCGGTGCCCTTGTCTTAACCAGTACACCAACACTAACTCGTGCCCTCACACTTACGCTAACCCTTAAGCATTGTCGTACCCTTACCTGTACACTAATCCCTCTCCATTCCCTAACCCTAACCCTAACCCGAATCCTAACCCTGACCCTCACCCGCAGCCTTACCCTCACCCGTGCCCTAATCTTAACCAGGACACCAAGACTAACTCGTGCCCTCACACGTACGCTAACACTAAACCGCAGCGGTACCCTAACCTGTACCCTAAGCCCTCTCCATTCCCTAACCCTAACCCTAACCTGAAACCTAACCATGACACTCACCCGAAACTTTACCCTCACCCGTGTCCTAATTGTAACCAGTACATCAACACTAACCCATGCCCTCTAACATACGCTAACCCTAAGCCATTGCCGTACCCTAACCTGTACCCTAATCAATCCCCATTTCCTAACCCTAACCCTGACCCTAACCCTTAACGTGACCCTCTTCCGAGGCCTTACCCTCACCCGTGCCCTAATCGTAAGCAGTACACTAACACTAACTGGTGATCTCACACGTATCCTAAACCTTAAGCGTTGTGGTACCCTAAACTGTGCCGTAATATCTCCCCATTCCCTAACCCTAACCCTAACCCTTAACGTGATCCTCTTCCGAGGCCTTACCCTCACCCGTGCCCTAATCGTAAGCAGTACACTAACACTAACTAGTGACCTCACACGTACGCTAAACCTTAAGCGTTGTGGTACCCTAAACTGTGCTCTAATATCTCCCCATTCCCTAACCCTAACCCTAACCCGAATTCTATCCCTGACACTCACCCGAAACCTTACCCTCACCCGTGCCCTAAACTTAACCAGGACACCAACACTAACTCGTGCCCTCACACGTACGCTAACCCTTAATCGTTGTCGTACCCTAAACTGTACCCTAATCCCTCCCCATTTCCTAACCCTAACCCTAACCCGAATCCTAACGCTGACCCTCACCTGAAGCCTTACCCTCACCCGTGCCCTAATCTTAACCAGGACACTAACACTAACCCTTGCCCTCACACGAACGCTAACACTTAAGCACTGTCGTACCCTAAGCTGTACCCTAATCCCTCTGCATTCCTTAACACTAACCCTAACCCGAATCCTAACCCTGACCCTCACCCGAAGCCTTACCCTCACCCGTGCCCTAATCTTAACCAGGACACCAACACTAACTCGTGCCCTCACACGTACGCTAATCCTTAAGCGTTGTCGTACCCTAAATTGTACCCTAATCCCTCCCCATTCCTTAACCCTAACCCTAAACCCATCCATAAATCTGACCCTCTTCCTATGCCCTACCCTAACCAATGCCCTAAACTTAAAAAGTACACAAAGACTAACTCATGCCCTCAAACGTACCCTATCCCTTAAGCATTGTCGTACCCTATCCTGTACCCTAATCCCTCCCCATTCCCTAACCCTAACCCTAAGCGAAACCCTGAACGTGACCCTTTTCCGAGGCCTTACCCTCATCGGTGCCTTTGTCTTAACCAGTACACCAACACTAACTCGTGCCCTCACACTTACGCTAACCCTTAAGCATTGTCGTACCCTAACATGTACCCTAATCCCTCTCCATTCCCTAACCCTAACCCTAACCCGAATCCTAACCCTGACCCTCACCCGAAGCCTTACCCTCACCCGTGCCCTAATCTTAACCAGGACACCAAGACTAACTCGTGCCCTCACACGTACGCTAACACTAAACCGCAGCGGTACCCTAATCTGTACCCTAAGCCCTCTCCATTCCCTAACCCTAACCCTAACCTGAAACCTAACCATGACACTCACCCGAAACTTTACCCTCACCCGTGTCCTAATTTTAACCAGTACATCAACACTAACCCATGCCCTCTAACGTACGCTAATCCTAAGCCATTGCCGTACCCTAACTTGTACCCTAATCAATCCCCATTCCCTAACCCTAACACTAACCCTTAACGTGACCCTCTTCCGAGGCCTTACCCTCACCCGTGCCCTAATCGTAAGCAGTACACTAACACTAACTAGTGACCTCACACGTACGCTAAACCTTAAGCGTTGTGGTACCCTAAACTGTGCCCTAATATCTCCCCATTCCCTAACCCTAACCCTAACCCGAATTCTATCCCTGACACTCACCCGAAACTTTACCCTCACCCGTGCCCTAATCTTAACCAGGACACCAACACTAACTCGTGCCCTCACACGTACGCTAACCCTTAATCATTGTCGTACCCTAAACTGTACCCTAATCCCTCCCCATTTCCTAACCCTAACCCTAACCCGAATCCTAACGCTGACCCTCACCTGAAGCCTTACCCTCACCCGTGCCCTAATATTAACCAGGACACTAACACTAACCCTTGCCCTCACACGAACGCTAACCCTTAAGCACTGTCGTACCCTAAGCTGTACCCTAATCCCTCTGCATTCCTTAACCCTAACCCTAACCCGAATCCTAACCCTGACCCTCACCCGAAGCCTTACCCTCACCCGTGCCCTAATCTTAACCAGGACACCAACACTAACTCGTGCCCTCACACGTACGCTAATCCTTAAGCGTTGTCGTACCCTAAATTGTACCCTAATCCCTCCCCATTCCTTAACCCTAACCCTAAACCCATCCATAAACCTGACCCTCTTCCGATGCCCTACCCTAACCAATGCCCTAAACTTAATCAGTACACAAAGACTAACTCATGCCCTCAAACGTACGCTATCCCTTAAGCATTGTCGTACCCTATCCTGTACCCTAATCCCTCCCCATTCCCTAACCCTAACCCTAAGCAAAACCCTGAACGTGACCCTTTTCCGAGGCCTTACCCTCATCGGTGCTTTTGTCTTAACCAGTACACCAACACTAACTCGTTCCCTCACACTTACGCTAACCCTTAAGCATTGTCGTACCCTAACATGTACCCTAATCCCTCTCCATTCCCTAACCCTAACCCTAACCCGAATCCTAACCGTGACCCACACCCGAAGCCTTACCCTCGCCCGTGCCCTAATCTTAACCAGGACACCAAGACTAACTCGTGCCCTCACACGTACGTTATCACTAAACCGCAGCGGTACCCTAACCTGTACCCTAATCCCTCTCCATTCCCTAACCCTAACCCTAACCTGAAACCTAACCATGACACTCACCCGAAACTTTTCCCTCACACGTGTCCTAATTTTAACCAGTACATCAACACTAACCCATGCTCTCTAACGTATGCTAACCCTAAGCCATTGCCGTACCCTAACCTGTACCCTAATCAATCCCCATTCCCTAACACTAACCCTAACCCCAATCCTAACCCTGACCCTCACCTGAAGCCTTACCCTCACCCGTGCCCTAATCTTAACCAGGACACTAACACTAACCCTTGCCCTCACACGAATGCTAACCCTTAAGCACTGTCGTACCCTAAGCTGTACCCTAATCCCTCTGCATTCCTTAACCCTAACCCTAACACGAATCCTAACCCTGACCCTCACCCGAAGCCTTACCCGCGCCCGTTCCCTAATCTTAACCAGGACACCAACACTAACTGGTGCCCTCAAACGTACGCTAAACCTTAAGCGTTGTCGTACCCTAAATTGTACCCTAATCCCTCCCCATTCCTTAATCCTAACCCTAACCCCATCCCTAAACCTGACCCACCTCCGATGCCCTACCCTAACCTATGCCTTAAACTTAACCAGTACACAAACACTAACTCATGCCCTCAAACGTACGCTAACCCTTAAGCATTGTCGTACCCTATCCTGTACCCTAATCCCTCCCCATTCTCTAACCCTAACCCTAAGCGAAACAGTGAACATGACCCTTTTCCGAGGCCTTACCCACATCGGTGCCCTTGTCTTAACCAGTACACCAACACTAACTCGTGCCCTCACACTTGCGCTAACCCTTAAGCATTGTCGTACCCTTACCTGTACACTAATCCCTCTCCATTCCCTAACCCTAACCCTAACCCGAATCCTAACCCTGACCCTCACCCGAAGCCTTACCCTCACCCGTGCCCTAATCTTAACCAGGACACCAAGACTAACTCGTGCCCTCACACGTACGCTAACACTAAACCGCAGCGGTACCCTAACCTGTACCCTAAGCCCTCTCCATTCCCTAACCCTAACCCTAACCTGAAACCTAACCATGACACTCACCCGAAACTTTACCCTCACCCCTGTCCTAATTTTAACCAGTACATCAACACTAACCCATGCCCTCTAACATACGCTAACCCTAAGCCATTGCCGTACCCTAACCTGTACCCTAATCAATCCCCATTTCCTAACCCTAACCCTGACCCTAACCCTTAACGTGACCCTCTTCCGAGGCCTTACCCTCACCCGTGCCCTAATCGTAAGCAGTACACTAACACTAAATAGTGACCTCACACGTATCCTAAACCTTAAGCGTTGTGGTACCCTAAACTGTGCCATAATATCTCCCCATTCCCTAACCCTAACCCTAACCCTTAACGTGATCCTCTTCCGAGGCCTTACCCTCACCCGTGCCCTAATCGTAAGCAGTACACTAACATTAACTAGTGACCTCACACGTACGCTAAAACTTAATCGTTGTCGTACCCTAAACTGTACCCTAATCACTCCCCATTCCCTAACCCTAACCCTAACCCCAATCCTAACCCTGACCCTCACCTGAAGCCTTACCCTCAACCGTGCCCTAATCTTAACCAGGACACTAACACTAACACTTGCCCTCACACGAACGCTAACCCTTAAGCACTGTCGTACCCTAAGCTGTACCCTAATCCCTCTCCATTCCCTAACCCTAACCCTAACCCGAATCCTAACCTTGACCCTCACCCGAAACCTTACCCTCACCCGTGCCCCAATCTTAACCAGGACACAAAGACTAACACGTGCCATCACAGGTACGCTATCACTAAACCGCAGCGGTACCCTAACCTGTACCCTAATCCCTCTCCATTCCCTAACCCTAACCCTAACCTGAAACCTAACCATGACACTCACCCGAAACTTTACCATCACCCGTGTCCTAATTTTAACCAGTACATCAACACTAACCCATGCCCTCTAACGTACGCTAACCCTAAGCCATTGCCGTACCCTAACCTATACCCTAATCAATCCCCATTTCCTAACCCTAACCCTAACCTTAACCCTTAACGTGACCCTCTTCCGAGGCCTTACCCTCACCCGTGCCCTAATCGTAAGCAGTACACTAACACTAACTAGTGACCTCACACGTACGCTAACCCTTAATCGTTGTCGTACCCTAAATTGTACACTAATCCCTCCCCATTCCCTAACCCTAACCCTAAGCGAAACCAAGAACGTTACCCTTTTCCGAGGCCTTAACCTCATCGTTGCCCTTGTCTTAACCAGTACACCAACACAAACTCGTGCCCTCACACTTACGTTAACCCTTAAGCATTGTCGTACCCTAACCTGTACCCTAATCCCTCTCCATTCCCGAACCCTAACCCTAACACGAATCCTAACCCTGACCCTCACGCGAAGCCTTACCCTCAACCGTGCCCTAATCTTAACCAGGACACCAACACTAACTCGTGCCCTCACACGTACGCTAAACCTTAAGCGTTGTCGTACCCTAAATTGTACCCTAATCCCTCCCCATTCCTTAACCCTAACCCTAACCCCATCCCTAAACCTGACCCACTTCCGATGCCCTACCCTAACCAATGCCCTAACCTTAACCAGTACACAAACACTAACTCATGCCCTCAAACGTACGCTAACCCTTAAGCATTATCGTACCCTAACATGTACCCTAATCCCTCTCCATTCACTAACCCTAACCCTAAACCGAATCCTAACCCTGAACCTCACCCGAAGCCTTACCCTCGCCCGTGCCCTAATCTTAACCAGGACACCAAGACTAACTCGTGCCCTCACACGTACGCTATCACTAAACCGCAGCGGTACCCTAACCTGTACCCTAATCCCTCTCCATTCCCTAACCCTAACCCTAACCTGAAACCTAACCATGACACTCACCCGAAACTTTTCCCTCACCCGTGTCCTAATTTTACCCAGTACATCAACACTAACCCATGCCCTCTAATGTACGCTAACCCTAAGCCATTGCCGTACCCTAACCTGTACCCTAATCAATCCCCATTGCCTAACCCTAACCCTAACCCTTAACGTGACACTCTTCCGAGGCCTTACCCTCACCCGTGCCCTAATCGTAAGAAGTACACTAACACTAACTAGTGACCTCACACGTACGCTAAACCTTAAGCGTTGTGGTACCCTAAACTGTGCCCTAATATCTCCCCATTCCCTAACCCTAACCCTAACCCGAATTCTATCCCTGACCCTCACCCGAAACCTTATCCTCACCCGTGCCCTAATCTTAACCAGGACACCAACACTAACTCGTGCCCTCACACGTACGCTAACCCTTAATCGTTGTCGTACCCTAAACTGTACCCTAATCCCTCCGCATTCCCTAACCCTAACCCTAACCCGAATCCTAACCCTGACCCTCACCTGAAGCCTTACCCTCACCCGTGCCCTAATCTTAACCAGGACACTAACACTAACCCTTGCCCTCACACGAAAGCTAACCCTTAAGCACTGTCGTACCCTAAGCTGTACCCTAATCCCTCTGCATTCCTTAACCCTAACCCTAACACGAATCCTAACCCTAACCCTCACCCGAAGCCGTACCCTCACCCGTGCCCTAATCTTAACCAGAACACCAACACTAACACGTGGCCTCACACGTACGCTAAACCTTAAGCGTTGTCGTACCCTAAATTGTACCCTAATCCCTCCCCATTCCTTAACCCTAACCCTAACCCCATCACTAAACCTGACCCACTTCCGATGCCCTACCCTAACCAATGCCCTAACCTCAACCAGTACACAAAGGCTAACTCATGCCCTCAAACGTACGCTAACCCTTAAGCATTGTCGTACCCTATCCTGTACCCTAATCCCTCCCCATTCCCTAAACCTAACCCTAAGCGAAACCCTGAACGTGACCCTTTTCCGAGGCCTTACCCTCATCGGTGCCCTTGTTTTAACCAGTACACCAACACTAACTCGTGCCCTCGCACTTACGCTAACACTTAAGGATTTTCGTACACTAACATGTACCCTAATCCCTCTCCATTCCCTAACCCTAACCCTAACCCGAATCCTAACCCTGACCCTCACCCGAAGCCTTACCCTCACCCGTGCCCTAATCTTAACCAGGACACCAAGACTAACTCGTGCCCTCACACGTACGCTAACACTAAACCGCAGCGGAACCCTAACCTGTACCCTAATCCCTCTCCATTCCCTAACCCTAACCCTAAACTGAAACCTAACCATGACACTCACCCGAAACTTTACCCTCACCCGTGTCCTAATTTTAACCAGTACATCAACACTAACCCATGCCCTCTAACGTACGCTAATCCTAAGCCATTGCCGTACCCTAACCTGTACCCTAATCAATCCCCATTTCCTAACCCTAACCCTAACCTTAACCCTTAACGTGACCCTCTTCCGAGGCCTTACCCTCACCCGTGCCCTAATCGTAAGCAGTACACTAACACTAACTAGTGACCTCACACGTACGCTAACCCTTAATCGTTGTCGTACCCTAAACTGTACACTAATCCCTCCCCATTCCCTAACCCTAACCCTAAACGAAACCCAGAACGTGACCCTTTTCCGAGGCCTTAACCTCATCGTTGCCCTTGTCTTAACCAGTACACCAACACAAACTCGTGCCCTCACACTTACGCTAACCCTTAAGCATTGTCGTACCCTAACCTGTACCCTCATGCCTCTCCATTCCCGAACCCTAACCCTAACACGAATCCTAACCCTGACCCTCACGCGAAGCCTTACCCTCAACCGTGCCCTAATCTTAACCAGGACACCAACACTAACTCGTGCCCTCACACGTACGCTAAACCTTAAGCGTTGTCGTACCCTAAATTGTACCCTAATCCCTCCCCATTCCTTAACCCTAACCCTAAACCCATCCCTAAACCTGACCCACTTCCGATGCCCTACCCTAACCAATGCCCTAACCTTAACCAGTACACAAACACTAACTCATGCCCTCAAACGTACGCTAACCCTTAAGCATTGTCGTACCCTAACATGTAGCCTAATCCCTCTCCATTCCCTAAATCTAACCCTAACCCGAATCCTAACCCTGAACCTCACCCGAAGCCTTACCCTCGCCCGTGCCCTAATCTTAACCAGGACACCAAGACTAACTCGTGCCCTCACACGTACGCTATCACTAAACCGCAGCGGTACCCTAACCTGTACCCTAATCCCTCTCCATTCCCTAACCCTAACCCTAACCTGAAACCTAACCATGACACTCACCCGAAACTTTTCCCTCACCCGTGTCCTAATTTTAATCAGTACATCAACACTAACCCATGCTCTCTAACGTACGCTAACCCTAAGCCATTACCGTACCCTTACCTGTACCGTAATCAATCCCCATTCCCTAACCCTAACCCTAACCCTAAGCCTTAACGTGACCCTCTTCCGAGGCCTTACCCTCACCCGTGCCCTAATCGTAAGCAGTACACTAACACTAACTAGTGACCTCACATGTACGCTAAACCTTAAGCGTTGTGGTACCCTAAACTGTGCCCTAATATCTCCCCATTCCCTAACCCTAACCCTAACCCGAATTCTATCCCTGACCCTCACCCGAAACCTTACACTCACCCGTGCCCTAATCTTAACCAGGACACCAACACTAACTCGTGCCCTCACAGGTACGCTAACCCTTAATCGTTGTCGTACCCTAAACTGTACCCTTATCCCTCCCCATTCCCTAACCCAACCCTAACCCGAATCCTATCCCTGACCCTCACCTGAAGCCTTATTCTCACCAGTGCCCTAATCTTAACCAGGACACTAACACTAACCCTTGCCCTCACACGAACGCTAACCCTTAAGCACTGTCGTACCCTAAGCTGTACCCTAATCCCTCTGCATTCCTTAACCCTAACCCTAACACGAATCCTAACCCTGACCCTCACCCGAAGCCTTACCCTCACCCGTGCCCTAATCTTACCCAGGACACCAACACTAACTCGTGCCCTCAAAAGTACGCTAAACCTTAAGCGTTGTCGTACCCTAAATTGTACCCTAATCAATCCCCATTCCTTAACCCTAACCCTAACCCCATCCCTAAACCTGACCCACTTCCGATGCCCTACCCTAACCAATGCCCTAACCTCAACCAGTACACAAAGACTAACTCATGCCCTCAAACGTACGCTAACCCTTAAGCATTGTCGTACCCTATCCTGTACCCTAATCCCTCCCCATTCCCTAACCCTAACCCTAAGCGAAGCCCTGAACGTGACCCTTTTCCGAGGCCTTACCCTCTTCGGTGCCCTTGTCTTTACCAGTACACCAACCCTAACTCGTGCCCTCACACTTACGCTAACACTTAAGCATTGTCGTACACTAACATGTACCCTAATCCCTCTCCATTCCCTAACCCTAACCCTAACCCGAATCCTAACCCTGACCCTCACCCGAAGCCTTACCCTCACCCGTGCACTAATCTTAACCAGGACACCAAGACTAACTCGTGCCCTCACACGTACGCTAACACTAAACCGCAGCGGTACCCTAACCTGTACCCTAATCCCTCTCCATTCCCTAACCCTAACCCTAACCTGAAACCTAACCATGACACTCACCCGAAACTTTACCCTCACCCGTGTCCTAATTTTAACCAGTACATCAACACTAACCCATGCCCTCTAACGTACGCTAACCCTAAGCCATTGCCGTACCCTAACCTGTACCCTAATCAATCCCCATTCCCTAAATCTAACCCTAACCCTAACCCTTAACGTGACCCTCTTCCGAGGCCTTACCCTCACCCGTGCCCTAATCGTAAGCAGTACACTAACACTAACTAGTGACCTCACACGTACGCTAAAACTTAAGTGTTGTGGTACCCTAAAGTGTGCCCTAATATCTCCCCATTCAATAACCCTAACCCTAACACGAATTCTATCCCTGACCCTCACCGAAACCTTACCCTCACCCGTGCCCTAATCTTAACCAGGACACCAACACTAACTCGTGCCCTCACACGTACGCTAACCCTTAATCGTTGTCGTACCCTAAACTGTACCCTAATCCCTCCCCATTCCCTAACCCTAACCCTAACCCGAATCCTAACTCTGACCCTCACCTGAAGCCTTACCCTCACCCGTGCCCTAATCTTAACCAGGACACTAACACTAACCCTTGCCCTCACACGAACGCTAACCCTTAAGCACTGTCGTACCCTAAGCTGTACGCTAATCCCTCTGCATTCCTTAACCCTAACCCTAACACGAATCCTAACCCTGACCCTCACCCGAAGCCTTACCCTCACCCGTGCCCTAATCTTAACCAGGACACCAACACTAACTCGTGCCCTCACACGTACGCTAAACCTTAAGCGTTGTCGTACCCTAAATTGTACCCTAATCCCTCCCCATTCCTTAACCCTAACCCTAACCCCATCCTTAAACCTGACCCACTTCCGATGCCCTACCCTAAACAATGCCCTAACCTCAACCACTACACAAAGACTAACTCATGCCCTCAAACGTACGCTAACCCTTAAGCATTGTCGTACCCTATCCTGTACCCTAATCCCTCCCCATTCCCTAACCCTAACCCTAAGCGAAACCCTGAACGTGACCCTTTTCCGAGGCCTTACCCTCATAGGTGCCCTTGTCTTAACCAGTACACCAACACTAACTCGTGCCCTCACACTTACGCTAACACTTAAGCATTGTCGTACACTAACATGTACCCTAATCCCTCTCCATTCCCTAACCCTAACCCTAACCCGAATCCTAACCCTGACCCTCACCCGAAGCCTTACCCTCACCCGTGCCCTAATCTTAACCAGGACACCAAGACTAACTCGTGCCCTCACACGTATGCTAACACTAAACCGCAGCGGTACCCTAACCTGTACCCTAAACCCTCTCCATTCCCTAACCCTAACCCTAACCTGAAACCTAACCATGACACTCACCCGAAACTATACCCTCACCCGTGTCGTAATTTTAACCAGTACATCAACACTAACCTATGCCCTCTAACGTACGCTAACCCTAAGCCATTGCCGTACCCTAACCTGTACCCTAATCAATCTCCATTCCCTAACCCTAACCATAACCCTAACCCTTAACGTGACCCTTTTCCGAGTCCTTACCCTCACCCGTGCCCTAATCGGAAGCAGTATACTAACACTAACTGGTGACCTCACACGTACGCTAAACCTTAAGCGTTGTGGTACCCTAAACTGTGCCCTAATATCTCCCCATTCCCTAACCCTAAACCTTACCCGAATTCTATCCCTGACCCTCACCCGGAAACTTACCCTCACCCGTGCCCTAATCTTAACCAGGACACCAACACTAACTCGTGCCCTCACACGTACCCTAACCCTTAATTCTTGACGTACCCTGAGCTGTACCCTAATCCCTCCCCATTCCCTAACCCTAACCCTAACCCGAATCCTAACCCTGACCCTCACCTGAAGCCTTACCCTCACCCGTGTCCTAGTCTTAACCAGGACACTAACACTAACCCTTGCCTTCACACGAACGCTAACCCTTATGCACTGTCGTACCCTAAGCTGTACCCTAAACCCTCTGCATTCCTTAACCCTAACCCTAACACGAATCCTAACCCTGACCCTCACCCGAAGCCTTACCCTCAACCGTTCCCTAATCTTAACCAGGACACCAAGACTAACTCGTGCCCTCACACGTACGCTAACACTAAACCGCAGCGGTACCCTAACCTGTACCCTAATCCCTCTCCATTCCCTAACCCTAACTCTGACCTGAAACCTAACCATGACACTCACCCGAAACTTTACCCTCACCCGTGTCCTAATTTTAACCAGTACATCAACACTAACCCATGCCCTCTAACGTACGCTAATCCTAAGCCATTGCCGTACCCTAACCTGTACCCTAATCAATCCCCATTCCCTAACCCTAACCCTAACCCTTAACGTGACCCTCTTCCAAGGCCTTACCCTCACCCGTGCTCTATTCGTAAGCAGTACACTAACACTAACTAGTGACCTCACACGTACGATAAACCTTAAGCGTTGTGGTACCCTAAACTGTGCCCTAATATCTCCCCATTCCCTAACCCTAACCCTAAACCGAATTCTATCCCTGACCCTCACCCGAAACCTTACCCTCACCCGTGCCCTAATCTTAACCAGGACACCAACACTAACTCGTGCCCTCACACGTACGCTAACCCTTAATCGTTCTCGTACCCTAAACTGTACCCTAATCTCTCCCCATTCCCTAACCCTAACCCTAACCCGAATCCTAACCCTGACCCTCACCTGAAGCCTTACCCTCACCAGTGCCCTAATCTTAACCAGGACACTAACACTAACCCTTGCCCTCACACGAACGCTAACCCTTAAGCACTGTCGTACCCTAAGCTGTACCGTAATCCCTCTGCATTCCTTAACCCTAACCCTAACCCGAATCCTAACCCTGACCCTCACCAGAAGCCTTACACTCACCCGTGCCCTAATCTTAACCATGACACCAACACTAACTCGTGCCCTCACACGTACGCGAAACCTTAAGCGTTGTCGTACCCTAAATTGTACCCGAATCCCTCCCCATTCCTTAACCCTAACCCTAACCCCATCCCTAAACCTGACCCACTTCCGATGCCCTACCCTAACCAATGTCCTAACCTCAACCAGTACACAAAGACTAACTCATGCCCTCAAACGTACGCTAACCCTTAAGCATTGTCGTACCCTATCCTGTACCCTAATCCCTCCCCATTCCCTAACCCTAACCCTAAGCGAAACCCTGTCGTGACCCTTTTCCGATGCCTTACCCTCATCGGTGCCCTTGTCTTAACCAGTACACCAACACTAACTCGTGCCCTCAAACTTACGCTAACACTTAAGCATTGTCGTACACTAAAATGTACCCTAATCCCTCTCCATTCCCTAACCCTAACCCTAACCCGAATCCTAACCCTGACCCTCACCCGAAGCCTTTCCCTCACCCGTGCCCTAATCTTAACCAGGACACCAAGACTAACACGTGCCCTCACACGTACGCTAACACTAAACCTCAGCGGTACCCTAACCTGTACCCTAATCCCTCTCCATTCCCTAACCCTAACCCTAACCTGAAACCTAACCATGACACTCACCCGAAACTTTACCCTCACCCGTGCCCTAATCTTAACCAGGACACCAACACTAACTCGTGCCCTCACACGTACGCTAACCCTTAATTCTTGACGTACCCTGAGCTGTACCCTAATCCCTCCCCATTCCCTAACCCTAACCCTAACCCGAATCCTAACCCTGACCCTCACCTGAAACCTTACCCTCACCCGTGCCCTAACCTTAACCAGGACACTAACACTAACCCTTGCCTTCACACGAACGCTAACCCTTAAGCACTGTCGTACCCTAAGCTCTACCCTAATCCCTCTGCACTCCTTAACCCTAACCCTAACACGAATCCTAACCCTGACCCTCACCCGAAGCCTTACCCTCACCCTTGCCCTAATCTTAACCAGGACACCAACACTAACTCGTGCCCTCACACGTAAGCTAAACCTTAAGCGTTCTCGTACCCTAAATTGTACCCTAATCCCTCCCCATTCCTTAACCCTAACTTTAACCCCATCCCTAAACCTGACCCACTTCCGATGCCCTACCCTAATGAATGCCCTGACCTTAACCAGTACACAAACACTAACTCATGCCCTCAAACGTACGCTAACCCTGAAGCATTGTCGTACCCTATCCTGTACCCTAATCCCTCCCCATTCCCTAACCCTAACCGTAAGCGAAACCCTGAAGGTGAGCCTTTTCCGAGGCCTTACCCTCATCGGTGCCCTTGTCTTCATCAGTACACCAACACTAACTCGTGCCCTCACACTTACGCTAACCCTTAAGCATTGTCGTACCCTAACCTGTACCCTAAACACTCTCCGTTCCCTAACCCTAACCCGAATCCTAACCCAGACCCTCACCCGAAGCCTTACCCTCACCCGTGCCCTAATCTTAACCAGGACACCAAGACTAACTCGTGCCCTCACACGTATGCTAACACTAAACCGCAGCGGTACCCTAACCTGTACCCTAATCCCTCTCCATTCCCTAACCCTAACCCTAACCTGAAACTTAACCATGACACTCACCCGAAACTTTACCCTCACCTGTGTCCTAATTTTAACCAGTACATCAACACTAACCCATGCCCTCTAACGTACGCTAACCCTAAGCCATTGCCGTACACTAACCTGTACCCTAACCAATCCCCATTCCCTAACCCTAACCCTAACCCTAACCCTTAACGTGACCCTCTTCCGAGGCCTTACCCTCACCCGTGCCCTAATCGTAAGCAGTACACTAACACTAACTAGTGACCTCACACTTACGCTAAACCTTAAGCGTTGTGGTACCCTAAACTGTGCCCTAATATCTCCCCATTCCCTAACCCTAACCCTAACCCGAATTCTAACCCTGACCCTCACCCGAAACCTTACCCTCACCCGTGCCCTAATCTTAACCAGGACACCAACACTAACTCGTGCCCTCAGACGTACGCTAACCCTTATTCGTTGTCGTACCCTAAACTATACCCTAAACCCTCCCCATTCCATAACCCTAACCCTAACCCGAATCGTAACTCTGACCCTCACCTGAAGCCTTACCCACACCCGTGCCCTAATCTTAACCAGGACACCAAGACTAACTCGTGCCCTCACACGTATGCTAACACTAAACCGCAGCGGTACCCTAACCTGTACCCTAATCCCTCTCCATTCCCTAACCCTAACCCTAACCTGAAACTTAACCATGACACTCACCCGAAACTTTACCCTCACCTGTGTCCTAATTTTAACCAGTACATCAACACAACCCATGCCCTCTAACGTACGTTAACCCTAAGCCATTGCCGTACACTAACATGTACCCTAACCAATCCCCATTCCCTAACCCTAACCCTAACCCTAACCCTTAACGTGACCCTCTTCCGAGGCCTTACCCTCACCCGTGCCCTAATCGTAAGCAGTACACTAACACTAACTAGTGACCTCACACGTACGCTAAACCTTAAGCGTTGTGGTAACCTAAACTGTGCCCTAATATCTCCCCATTCCCTAACCCTAACCCTAACCCGAATTCTATCCCTGACCCTCACCCGAAACCTTACCCTCACCCGTGCCCTAATCTTAACCAGGACACCAACACTAACTCGTGCCCTCAGACGTACGCTAACCCTTATTCGTTGTCGTACCCTAAACTGTACCCTAAACCCTCCCCATTCCATAACCCTAACCCTAACCTGAATCCTAACCCTGACCCTCACGTGAAGCCTTACCCTCACCCGTGCCCTAATCTTAACCAGGACACTAACACTAACCCTTGCCCTCACACGAACGCTAACCCTTAAGGACTGTCGTACCCTAAGCTGTACCCTAATCCCTCTGCATTCCTTAACCCTAACCCTAACCCGAATCCTAACCCTGACCCTCACCCGAAGCCTTACCCTCACCCGTGCCCTAATCTTAACCAGGACACCAACACTAACTCGTGCCCTCACACGTACGCTAAACCTTAAGCGTTGTCGTACCCTAAATTGTACCCTAATCCCTCCCCATTCCTTAACCCTAACCCTAACCCCATCCCTAAACCTGACCCACTTCCGATGCCCTGCCCTAAACAATGCCCTAACCTCAACCACTACACAAAGACTAACTCATGCCCTCAAACGTACGCTAACCCTTAAGCATTGTCGTACCCTATCCTGTACCCTAATCCCTCCACATTCCCTAACCCTAACCCTAAGCGAAACCCTGAACGTGACCCTTTTCCGAGGCCTTACCCTCATCGGTGCCCTTGTCTTAACCAGTACACCAACACTAACTCGTGCCCTCACACTTACGCTAACACTTAAGCATTGTCGTACACTAACATGTACCCTAATCCCTCTCCATTCCCTAAACCTAACCCTAACCCGAATCCTAACCCTGACCCTCACCCGAAGCCTTACCCTCACCCGTGCCCTAATCTTAACCAGGACACCAAGACTAACTCGTGCCCTCACACGTATGCTAACACTAAACCGCAGCGGTACCCTAACCTGTACCCTAAACCCTCTCCATTCCCTAACCCTAACCCTAACCTGAAACCTAACCATGACACTCACCCGAAACTATACCCTCACCCGTGTCGTAATTTTAACCAGTACATCAACACTAACCTATGCCCTCTAACGTACGCTAACCCTAAGCCATTGCCGTACCCTAACCTGTACCCTAATCAATCTCCATTCCCTAACCCTAACCATAACCCTAACCCTTAACGTGACCCTTTTCCGAGTCCTTACCCTCACCCGTGCCCTAATCGGAAGCAGTATACTAACACTAACTGGTGACCTCACACGTACGCTAAACCTTAACCGTTGTGGTACCCTAAACTGTGCCCTAATATCTCCCCATTCCCTAACCCTAAACCTTACCCGAATTCTATCCCTAACCCTCACCCGGAAACTTACCCTCACCCGTGCCCTAATCTTAACCAGGACACCAACACTAACTCGTGCCCTCACACGTACCCTAACCCTTAATTCTTGACGTACCCTGAGCTGTACACTAATCCCTCCCCATTCCCTAAACCTAACCCTAACCCGAATCCTAAACCAGACCCTCACCCGAAGCCTTACCCTCACCCGTGCCCTAATCTTAACCAGGACACCAACACTAACTCGTGCCCTCAGACTTACGCTAACCCTTATTCGTTGTCGTACCCTAAACTGTCCCCTAAACCCTCCCCATTCCATAACCCTAACCCTAACCTGAATCCTAACCCTGACCCTCACCTGAAGCCTTACCCTCACCCGTGCCCTAATCTTAACCAGGACACTAACACTAACCCTTACCCTCACACGAACGCTAACCCTTAAGGACTGTCGTTCCCTAAGCTGTACCCTAATCCCTCTGCATTCCTTAACCCTAACCCTAACCCGAATCCTAACCCTGACCCTCACCCGAAGCCTTACCCTCACCCGTGCCCTAATCTTAACCAGGACACCAACACTAACTCGTGCCCTCACACGTACGCTAAACCTTAAGCGTTGTCATACCCTAAATTGTACCCTAATCCCTCCCCATTCCTTAACCCTAACCTTAACCCCATCCCTAAACCTGACCCACTTCCGATGCCCTACCCTATCCAATGCCCTAACCTTAACCAGTAAACAAACACTAACTCATGCCCTCAAACGTACGCTAACCCTTAAGCATTGTCGTACCCTATCCTGTACCCTAATCCCTCCCCATTCCCTAACCCTAACCCTAAGCGAAACCCTGAAAGTGAGCCTTTTCCGAGGCCTTACCCACATTGGTGCCCTTGTCTTAACCAGTACACCAACACTAACTCGTGCCCTCACACTTACTCTAACCCTTAAGCATTCTCGTACCCTAACCTGTACCCTAATCCCTCTCCATTCCCTAACCCTAACCCTAACCCGAATCCTAACCCTGACCCTCACCCGAAGCCTTACCCTCGCCCGTGCCCTAATCTTAACCAGGACACCAAGACTAACTCGTGCCCTCACACGTACGCTATCACTAAACCGCAGCGGTACCCTAACCTGTACCCTAATCCCTCTCCATTCCCTAACTCTAACCCTAAACTGAAACCTAACCATGACACACACCCGAAACTTGACCCTCACCCGTGTCTTAATTTTAACCAGTACATCAACACTAACCCAGGCCCTCTAACGTACGCTAACCCTAAGCCATTGCCGTACACTAACCTGTACCCTAATCCCTCCTCATTCCCTAACCCTAACCCTAACCCGAATCCTAATCCTGACCCTCACCTAAAGCCTTACCCTCACCCGTGCCCTAATCTTAACCAGGACACTAACACTAACCCTTGCCCTCACACGAACGCTAACCCTTAAGCACCGTCGTACCCTAAGCTGTACCCTAATCCCTCTGCATTCCTTAACCCTAACCCTAACCCGAAACCTAACCCTGACACTCACCCGAAGGCTTACCCTCACCCGTGCCCTAATCTTAACCAGGACACCAACACTAACTCATGCCCTCACACGTACGCTAAACCTTAAGCGTTGTCGTACCCTATCCTGTACCCTAATCCCTCCCCATTCCCTAACCCTAACCGTAAGCGAAACCCTGAACGTGACCCTTTTCCAAGGCCTTACCCTCATCGGTGCCTTTGTCTTAACCAGTACACCAACACTAACTCGTGCCCTCACACTTACGCTAACCCTTAAGCATTGTCGTACCCTAACCTGTACCCTAATCCCTCTCCATTCCCTAACCCTAACCCTAACCTGAAACCTAACCATGACACTCACCCGAAACTTTAACCTCACCAGTGTCCTAATTTTAATCAGTACATCAACACTAACCCATGCCCTCTAACGTACGCTAACCCTAAGCCATTGCCGTACCCTAACCTGTACCCTAATCAATCCCCATTCCCTAACCCTAACCATAACCCTAACCTTAATGTGACCCTCTTCCGAGGCCTTACCCTCACCCGTGCCCTAATCGTAAGCAGTACAATAACACTAACTAGTGACCTCACACGTACGCTAAACCTTAAGCGTTGTGGTACCCTAAACTCTGCCCTAATATCTCCCCATTCCCTAACCCTAAACCTAACCCGTATTCTATCCCTGACCCTCACCCGAAATCTTACCCTCACCCGTGCCCTAATCTTAACCAGGATACCAACACTAACTCGTGCCCTCACATGTACGCTAAACCTTAAGCGTTGTGGTACCCTAAACGGTACCCTAATCCCTCCCCATTCCCTAACCCTAACCCTAACCCGAATCCTAACTCTGGCCCTCACCTGAAGCCTGACCCTCACCCGTGCCCTAATCTTAACCAGGACACTAACACTAACCCTTGCCCTCACACGAACGCTAACCCTTAAGCACTGTCGTACCCTAAGCTGTACCCTAATCCCTCTGCATTCCTTAACCCTAACCCTAACACGAATCCTAACCCTGACCCTCACCCGAAGCCTTACCCTCACCAGTGCCCTAATCTTAACCAGGAAACCAACACTAACTCGTGCCCTCGTACGTACGCTAAACCTTAAGCGTTGTCGTACCCTAAATTGTACCCTAATCCCTCCCCATTCCTTAACCCTAACCCTAACCCCATCCCTAAAACTGACGCACTTCCGATGCCCTACCCTAACCAATGCCCTAATCTTAACCAGTACAGAAGCACTAACTCATGCCCTCAAACGTACGCTAACCCTTAAGCATTGTCGTACCCTATCCTGTACCCTAATGCCTCCCCATTCCCTAACCCTAACCCTAAGCGAAACGCTGAACGTGACCCTTTTCCGAGACCTTACCCTCATCGGTGCCCTTGTCTTAACCAGTACACCAACACTAACTCGTGCCCTCACACTTACGCTAACCCTTAAGCATTGTCGTACGCTAACATGTACCCCAATGCCTCTCCATTCCCTAACCCTAACCCTAACCCGAATCCTAACCCTGACCCTCACCCGAAGCCTTACCCTCGCCCGTGCCCTAATCTTAACCAGGACACCAAGACTAACTCGTGCCCTCACACGTACGCTATCACTAAACCGCAGCGGTACCTTAACCTGTACCCTAATCCCTCTCCATTCCCCAACTCTAACCCTAAACTGAAACCTAACCATGACACACACCCGAAACTTGACCCTCACCCGTGTCTTAATTTTAACCAGTACATCAACACTAAACCATGCCCTCTAACGTACGCTAACCCTAAGCCATTGCCGTAACCTAACCAGTACCCTAATCAATCCCCATTCCCTAACACTAAACCTAACCCTAACGCTTAACGTGACCCTCTTCCGAGGCCTTACCCTCACCCATGCCCTAATCGTAAGCAGTACACTAACACTAACTAGTGACCTCACACGTACGCTAAACCTTAAGCGTTGTGGTACCCTAAACTGTGCCCTAATATCTCCCCATTCCCTAACCCTAACCCTAACACGAATTCTATCCCAGACCCTCACCCGAAACCTTACCCTCACCCGTGCCCTAATCTTAACCAGGACTCCAACACTAACTTGTGCCCTCACACGTACGCTAACCCTTAATCGTTGTCGTACCCTAAACTGTACCCTAATCCCTCCCCATTCCCTAACCCTAACCCTAACCCGAATCCTAACCCTGACCCTCACCTGAAGCCTTACCCTCACCCGTGCCCTAATATTAACCAGGACACTAACACTAACCTTTGCCCTCACACGAACGCTAACCCTTAAGCACTGTCGTACCCTAAGCTGTACCCTAATCCATCTGCATTCCTTAACCCTAACCCTAACCCGAATCCTAACCCTGACCCTCACCCGAAGCTTTACCCTCACCCGTGCCCTAATCTTAACCAGGACACCAACACTAACAAGTGCCCTCGCACGTACGCTAAACCTTAAGCGTTGTCGTACCCTAAATTGTACCCTAATCCCTCCCCATTCCTTAACCCTAACCCTAACCCCATCCCTAAAACAGACCCACTTCCGATGCCCTACCCTAACCAATGCCCTAATCTTAACCAGTACACAAACACTAACTCATGCCCTCAAACGTACTCTAACCCTTAAGCATTGTCGTACCCTATCCTATACCCTAATGCCTCCCAATTCCCTAACCCTAACCCTAAGCGAAACCCTGAACGTGACCCTTTTCCGAGGTCTTACCCTCATCGGTGCCCTTGTCTTAACCAGTACACCAACACTAACTCGTGCCCTCACACTTACGCTAACCCTTAAGCATTGTCGTACCCTAACATGTACCCTAATCCCTCTCCATTCCCTAACCGTAACCCTAACCTGAAACCTAACCATGACACTCACCCGAAACTTTACCCTCACCCGTGTCCTAATTTTAACCAGTACATCAACACTAACCCATGCCCTCTAACGTACGCTAACCCTAAGCCATTGCCGTACCCTAACCTGTACCCTAATCAATCCCCATTCCCTAAACCTAACCCTAATCCTAACCCTTAACGTGACCCTCTTCCGAGGCCTTACCCTCACCCGTGCCCTAATCGTAAGCAGTACACTAACACTAACTAGTGACCTCACACGTACGCTAAACCTTAAGTGTTGTGGTACCCTAAACTGTGCCCTAATATCTCCCCATTCCCTAACACTAACCCTAACCCGAATTCTATCCCTGACCCTCACCCGAAACCTTACCCTCACCCGTGCCCTAATCTTAACCAGGACACCCACACTAACTCGTGCCCTCACACGTACGCCAACACTTAATCGTTGTCGTACCCTAAACTGTACCCTAATCCCTCCCCATTCCCTAACCCTAACTCTAACCCGAATCCTAACCCTGACCCTCACCTGAAGCCTTACCCTCACCAGTGCCCTAATCTTAACCAGGACACTAACACTAACACTTGCCCTCACACAAACGCTAACCCTTAAGCACTGTCGTACCCTAAGCTGTACCCTAATCCCTCTGCATTCCTTAACCCTAACCCTAACACCAATCCTAACCCTGACCCTCACCCGTAGCCTTACCCTCACCCATGCCCTAATCTTAACGAGGACACCAACACTAACTCGTGCCCTCACACGTACGCTAAACCTTAAGCGTTGTCGTACCCTAAATTGTACCCTAATCCCTCCCCATTCCTTAACCCTAACCCTAACCCCATCCCTAAACCTGACCCACTTCCGATGCCCTACCCTAACCAATGCCCTAACCTCAACCAGTACAGAAAGACTAACTCATGCCCTCAAACGTACGCTAACCCTTAAGAATTGTCGTACCCTATCCTGTACCCTAATCCCTCTCCATTCCCTAACCCTAACCCTAACCCGAATCCTAACCCTGACCCTCACCCGAAGCCTTACACTCACCCGTGCCCTAATCTTAACCAGGACACCAAGACTAACACGTGGCCTCACACGTATGCTAACACTAAACCACAGCAGTACCCTAACCTGTACCCTAATCCCTCTCCATTCCCTAACCCTAACCCTAACCTGAAACCTAACCATGACACTCACCCGAAATTTTACCCTCACCCGTGTCCTAATTTTAAGCAGTACATCAACACTAACCCATGCCCTCTAACGTACGCTAACCCTAAGCCATTGCCGAACCCTAACCTGTACACTAATCAATCTCCATTCCCTAACCCTAACCCTAACACTAACCCTTAACGTGACCATCTTCCGAGGCCTTACCCTCACCCGTGCCCTAATCGTAAGCAGTACACTAACACTAACTAGTGACCTCACACGTACGCTAAACCTTAAGCGTTGTCGTACCCTAAATTGTAACCTAATCCCTCCGCATTCCCTAACCCTAACCCTAACCCGAATCCTAACCCTGACCCTCACCTGAATCCTTACCCTCACCCGTGCCCTAATCTTAACCAGGACACTAACACTAAACCTTGCCCTCAAACGAACGCTAACCCTTAAGCACTGTCGTACCCTAAGCTGTACCCTAATCCCTCTGCATTCCTTAAACCTAAGCCTAAACCGAATCCTAACCCTGACCCTCACCCGAAGCCTTACCCTCATCCGTGCCCTAATCTTAACCAGGACACCAACACTAACTCGTGCCCTCACACGTACACTAAACCTTAAGTGTTGTCGTACCCTAAATTGTACCCTAATCCCTCCCCATTCCTTAACCCTAACGCTAAACCCATCCCTAAACCTGACCCACTTTCGATGCCCTACCCTAACCAATGCCCTAACCTTAACCAGTACACAAACACTAACTCATGCCCTCAAACGTACGCTAACCCTGAAGCATTATCGTACCCTATCCTGTACCCTAATCCCTCCCCATTCCCTAACCCTACCCCTAAGCGAAACCCTGAATGTGACCCTTTTCCGAGGCCTTACCCTCATCGGTGCCTTTGTCTTAACCAGTACACCAACACTAACTCGTGCCCTCACACTTACGCTAACCCTTAAGCATTGTCGTACCCTAACATGTACCCTAATCCCTCTCCATTCCCTAACCCTAACCCTAACCCGAATCCTAACCCTGACCCTCACCCAAAGCCTTACCCTCGCCCGTGCCCTAATCTTAACCAGGACACCAAGACTAACTCGTGCCCTCAAACGTACGCTATCACTAAACTGCAGCGGTACCCTAACCTGTACCCTAATCCCTCTCCATTCCCTAACCCTAACCCTAACCTGAAACCTAACCATGACACTCACCCGAAACTTTACCCTCACCCGTGTCCTAATTTTAACCAGTACATCAACACTAACCCATGCCCTCTAACATACGCTAACCCTAAGCCATTGCCGTACCCTAACCTGTACCCTAATCAATCCCCATTCCCTAACCCTAACCCTAACCCTTAACGTGACCCTCTTCCGAGGCCTTAACCTCACCCGTGCCCTAATCGTAAGCAGTACACTAACACTAACTAGTGACCTCACACGTACGCTAAACCTTAAGCATTGTGGTACACTAAACTGTGCCCTAATATCTCCCCATTCCCTAACCCTAACCCTAACACGAATTCTATCCCTGACCCTCACCCGAAACCTTACCCTCACCCGTGCCCTAATCTTAACCAGGACACCAACACTAACTCGTGCCCTCACACGTACGCTAACCCTTAATCGTTGTCGTACCCTAAACTGTACCCTAATCCCTCCCCATTCCCTAAACCTAACCCTAACCCGAATCCTAACTCTGACCCTCACCTGAAGCCTTACCCTCACCCGTGCCCTAATCTTAACCAGGACACTAAGACTAACCCTTGCCCTCACACGAACGCTAACCCTTAAGCACTGTCGTACCCTAAGCTGTACCCTAATCCCTCTGCATTCCTTAACCCTAACCCTAACACGAATCCTAACCCTGACCCTCACCCGAAGCCTTACCCTCACCCGTGCCCTAATCTTAACCAGGACACCAACACTAACTCGTGCCCTCACACGTACGCTAAACCTTAAGCGTTGTCGTACCCTATCCTGTACCCTAATCCCTCCCCATTCCCTAACCCTAACCCTAAGCGAAACCCTTAACATGACCCTTTTCCGAGGCCTTACCCTCATCGGTGCCTTTGTCTTAACCAGTACACCAACACTAACTCGTGCCCTCACACTTACGCTAACCCTTAAGCATTGTCGTACCCTAACCTGTACCCTAATCCCTTTCCATTCCCTAACCCTAACCCTAACCTGAAACCTAACCATGACACTCACCCGAAACTTTACCCTCACCCGTGTCCTAATTTTAATCAGTACATCAACACTAACCCATGCCCTCTAATGTACGCTAACCCTAAACCATTGCCGTACCCTAACCTCTACCCTAATCAATCCCCATTCCCTAACCCTAACCATAAACCTAACCTTAACGTGACCCTCTTCCGAGGCCTTACCCGCACCCGTGCCCTAATCGTAAGCAGTACACTAACACTAACTAGTGACATCACACATACGCTAAACCTTAAGCGTTGTCGTACCCTAAACTGTGCCCTAATATCTCCCCATTCCCTAACCCTAAACCTAACCCGTATTCTATCCCTGACCCTCACCCGAAACCTTACCCTCACCTGTGCCCTAATCTTAACCAGGACACCAGCACTAACTCGTGCCCTCACACGTACGCTAAACCTTAAGCGTTGTGGTACCCTAAACTGTGCCCTACTATCTCCCCATTCCCTAACCCTAACCCTAACCCGAATTCTATCCCTGACCCTCACCCGAAACCTTACCCTCACCCGTGCCCTAATCTTAACCAGGACACCAACACTAACTCGTGCCCTCACACGTACGCTAACCCTTAATCGTTGTCGTACCCTAAACTGTACCCTAATCCCTCCCCATTCCCTAACCCTAACCCTAACCCGAATCCTAACCCTGACCCTCACCTGAAGCCTTACCCTCACCCGTGCCCTAATCTTAACCAGGACACTAACACTAACCTTTGCCCTCACACGAACGCTAACCCTTAAGCACTGTCGTACCCTAAGCTGTACCCTAATCCATCTGCATTCCTTAACACTAACCCTAACCCGAATCCTAACCCTGACCCTCACCTGAAGCCTTACCCTCACCCGTGCCCTAATCTTAACCAGGACACCAACACTAACTCGTGCCCTCACACGTACGCTAAACCTTAAGCGTTGTCGTACCCTAAATTGTACCCTAATCCCTCCCCATTCCTTAACCCTAACCCTAACCCCATCCCTAAAACTAACCCACTTCCGATGCCCTACCCTAACCAATGCCCTAATCTTAACCAGTACACAAACACTAACTCATGCCCTCAAACGTACGCTAACCCTTAAGCATTGTCGTACCCTATCCTGTACCCTAATGCCTCCCCATTCCCTAACACTAACCCTAAGCGAAACCCTGAACGTGACCCTTTTCCGAGGCCTTACCCTCATCGGTGCCCTTGTCTTAACCAGTACACCAACACTAACTCGTGCCCTCACACTTACGCTAACCCTTAAGCATTGTCGTACCCTAAGCTGTACCCTAATCCCTCTCCATTCCCTAACCCTAACCCTAACCTGAAACCTAACCATGACACTCACCCGAAACTTTACCCTCACCCGTGTCCTAATTTTAACCAGTACATCAACACTATCCCATGCCATCTAATGTACGCTAACCCTAAGCCATTGCCGTACCCTAACCTGTACCCTAATCAATCCCCATTCCCTAACCCTAACCCTAACCCTTAACGTGACCCTCTTCCGAGGCCTTACCCTCACCCGTGCCCTAATCGTAAGCAGTACACTAACACTAACTAGTGACCACACACGTACGCTAAACCTAAGCGTTGTGGTACCCTAAACTGTGCCCTAATATCTCCCCATTCCCTAACCCTAACCCTAACACGAATTCTATGCCTGACCCTCACCCGAAACCTTACCGTCACCCGTTCCCTAATCTTAACCAGGACACTAACACTAACCCTTGCCCTCACACGAACGCTAACCCTTAAGCACTGTCGTACCCTAAGCTGTACCCTAATCCCTCTGCATTTCTAAACCCTAACCCTAACACGAATCCTAACCCTGACCCTCACCCGGAGCCTTACCCTCACCCGTGCCCTAACCTTAACCAGGACACCAACACTAACTCGTGCCCTCACACGTACGCTAAACCTTAAGCGTTGTCGTACCCTAAATTGTACCCTAATCCCTCCCCATTCCTTAACCCTAAACGTAACCAGAACCCTAAACCTGACCCACTTCCGATGCCCTACCCTAACCAATGCCCTAACCTCAACCAGTACACAAAGACTAACTCATGCCCTCAAACGTACGCTAACCCTTAAGCATTGTCGTACCCAATCCTGTACCCTAATCCCTCCCCATTCCTTAACCCTAACTCTAAGCGAAACCCTGAACGTGACCCTTTTCCGAGGCCTTACCCTCATCGGTGCCCTTGTCTTAACCAGTACACCAACACTAACTCGTGCCCTCACACTTACGCTAACACTTAAGCATTGTCGTACACTAACATGTACCCTAATCCCTCTCCATTCCCTAACCCTAACCCTAACCCGAATCCTAACCCTGACCCTCACCCGAAGCCTTACCCTCACCCGTGCCCTAATCTTAACCAGGACACCAAGACTAACTCGTGCCCTCACACGTACGCTAACACTAAACCGCAGCGGTATCCTAACCTGTACCCTAATCCCTCTCCATTCCCTAACCCTAACCCTAACCTGAAACCTAACCATGACACTCACCCGAAACTTTACCCTCACCCGTGTCATAAGTTTAACCAGTACATCAACACTAACCCATGCCCTCTAACGTACGCTAACCCTAAACCATTGCCGTACCCTAACCTGTACCCTAATCAATCCCCATTCCCTAACCCTAACCCTAACCCTAACCCTTAACGTGACCCTCTTCCGAGGCCTTACCCTCACCCGTGCCCTAATCGTAAGCAGTACACTAACACTAACTAGTGACCTCACACGTACGCTAAACCTTAAGCGTTGTGGTACCCTAAACTGTGCCCTAATATCTCCCCATTCCCTAACCCTAACCCTAACCCGAATTCTATCCCTGACCCACACCCGAAACCTTACCCTCACCCGTGCCCTAATCTTAACCAGGACACCCACACTAACTCGTGCCCTCACACGTACGCTAACCCTTAATCGTTGTCGTACCCTAAACTGTACCCTAATCCCTCCCCATTCCCTAACCCTAACCCTAACCCGAATCCTAACCCTGACCCTCACCTGAAGCCTTACCCTCACCAGTGCCCTAATCTTAACCAGGACACTAACACTAACCCTTGCCCTCACACGAACGCTAACCCTTAAGCACTGTCGTACCCTAAGCTGTACCCTAATCCCTCTGCATTCCTTAACCCTAACCCTAACACGAATCCTAACCCTGACCCTCACCCGAAGCCTTACCCTCACCCGTGCCCTAATCTTAACCAGGACAACAACACTAACTCGTGCCCTCACACGTACGATAAACCTTAAGCGTTGTCGTACCCTAAATTGTACCCTAATCCCTCCCCATTCCTTAACCCTAACCCTAACCCCATCCCTAAACCTGACCCACTTCCGATGCCCTACGCTAACCAATGCCCTAACCTCAACCAGTACACAAAGACTAACTCATGCCCTCAAACGTACGCTAACCCTTAAGCATTGACGTACCCTATCCTGTACCCTATTGCCTCCCCGTTCCCTAACCCTAACCCTAAGCGAAACCCTGAACGTGACCCTTTTCCGAGGCCTTACCCTCATCGGTGCCCTTGTCTTAACCAGTACACCGACACTAACTCGTGCCCCCACACTTACGCTAACCCTTAAGCATTGTCGTACCCTAACATTTACCCTAATCCCTCTCCATTCCCTAACCCTAACCCTAACCCGAATCCTAACCCTGACACTCACCCGAAGCCTTACCCTCGCCCGTGCCCTAATCTTAACCAGGACACCAAGATTAACTCGTGCCCTCACACGTACGCTATCACTAAACCGCAGCGGTACCCTAACCTGTACCCTAATCCCTCTCCATTCCTTAACCCTATCCCTAACCTGAAACCTAACCATGACACTCACCCGAAACTTTACCCTCACCCGTGTCCTAATTTTAACCAGTACATCAACACTAACCCATGCCCTCTAACGTACGCTAACCCTAAGCCATTGCCGTACCCTAACCTGTACCCTAATCAATCCCCATTCCCTAAATCTAACCCTAACCCTAACCCTTTACGTGACCCTCTTCCGAGGCCTTACCCTCACCCGTGCCCTAATCGTAAGCAGTACACTAACACTAACTAGTGACCTCACACGTACGCTAAAACTTAAGTGTTGTGGTACCCTAAAGTGTGCCCTAATATCTCCCCATTCAATAACCCTAACCCTAACACGAATTCTATCCCTGACCCTCACCGAAACCTTACCCTCACCCGTGCCCTAATCTTAACCAGGACACCAACACTAACTCGTGCCCTCACACGTACGCTAACCCTTAATCGTTGTCGTACCCTAAACTGTACCCTAATCCCTCCCCATTCCCTAACCCTAACCCTAACCCGAATCCTAACTCTGACCCTCACCTGAAGCCTTACCCTCACCCGTGCCCTAATCTTAACCAGGACACTAACACTAACCCTTGCCCTCACACGAACGCTAACCCTTAAGCACTGTCGTACCCTAAGCTGTACCCTAATCCCTCTGCTATCCTTAACCCTAACCCTAACACGAATCCTAACCCTGACCCTCACCCGAAGCCTTACCCTCACCCGTGCCCTAATCTTAACGAGGACACCAACACTAACTCGTACCCTCACACGTACGCTAAACCTTAAGCGTTGTCGTACCCTAAATTGTACCCTAATCCCTCCCCATTCCTTAACCCTAACCCTAACCCCATCCCTAAACCTGACCCACTTCCGATGCCCTACCCTAACCAATGCCCTAACCTCAACCAGTACACAAAGACTAACTCATGCCCTCAAACGTACGCTAACCCTTAAGCATTGTCGTACCCTATCCTGTACCCTAATCCCTCCCCATTCCCAAACCCTAACCCTAAGCGAAACCCTGAACGTGACCCTTTTCCGAGGCCTTACCCTCATCGGTGCCCTTGTCTTAACCAGTACACCAACACTAACTCGTGCCCTCACACTTACGCTAACACTTAAGCATTGTCGTACACTAACATGTACCCTAATCCCTCTCCATTCCCTAACCCTAACCCTAACCCGAATCCTAACCCTGACCCTCACCCGAAGCCTTACCCTCACCCGTGCCCTAATCTTAAGCAGGACACCAAGACTAACTCGTGCCCTCACACGTACGCTAACACTAAACCGCAGCGGTACCCTTACCTGTACCCTAATCCCTCTCCATTCCCTAACCCTAACCCTAACCTGAAACCTAACCATGACACTCACCCGAAACTTTACCCTCACCCGTGTCCTAATTTTAACCAGTACATCAACACTAACCCATGCCCTCTAACGTACGCTAACCCTAAGCCATTGCCGTACCCTAACCTGTACCCTAATCAATCCCCATTCCCTAACCCTAACCCTAACCCTAACCTTTAACGTGACCCTCTTCCGAGGCCTTACCCTCACCCGTGCCCTAATCGTAAGCAGTACACTAACACTAACTAGTGACCTCACACGTACGCTAAACCTTAAGCGTTGTGGTACCCTAAAGTGTGCCCTAATATCTCCCCATTCCCTAACCCTAACCCTAACCCGAATTCTATCCCTGACCCTCACCCGAAACCTTACCCTCACCCGTGCCCTAATCTTAACCAGGACACGCACACTAACTCGTGCCCTCACACGTACGCTAACCCTTAATCGTTGTCGTACCCTAAACTGTACCCTAATCCCTCCCCATTCCCTAACCCTAACCCTAACCCGAATCCTAACCCTGACCCTCACCTGAAGCCTTACCCTCACCAGTGCCCTAATCTTAACCAGGACACTAACACTAACCCTTGCCCTCACACGAACGCTAACCCTTAAGCACTGTCGTACCCTAAGCTGTACCCTAATCCCTCTGCATTCCTTAACCCTAACCCTAACACGAATCCTAACCCTGACCCTCACCCGAAGCCTTACCCTCACCCGTGCCCTAATCTTAACCAGGACAACAACACTAACTCGTGCCCTCACACGTACGATAAACCTTAAGCGTTGTCGTACCCTAAATTGTACCCTAATCCCTCCCCATTCCTTAACCCTAACCCTAACCCCATCCCTAAACCTGACCCACTTCCGATGCCCTACGCTAACCAATGCCCTAACCTCAACCAGTACACAAAGACTAACTCATGCCCTCAAACGTACGCTAACCCTTAAGCATTGACGTACCCTATCCTGTACCCTATTGCCTCCCCGTTCCCTAACCCTAACCCTAAGCGAAACCCTGAACGTGACCCTTTTCCGAGGCCTTACCCTCATCGGTGCCCTTGTCTTAACCAGTACACCGACACTAACTCGTGCCCTCACACTTACGCTAACCCTTAAGCATTGTCGTACCCTAACATTTACCCTAATCCCTCTCCATTCCCTAACCCTAACCCTAACCCGAATCCTAACCCTGACACTCACCCGAAGCCTTACCCTCGCCCGTGCCCTAATCTTAACCAGGACACCAAGATTAACTCGTGCCCTCACACGTACGCTATCACTAAACCGCAGCGGTACCCTAACCTGTACCCTAATCCCTCTCCATTCCTTAACCCTATCCCTAACCTGAAACCTAACCATGACACTCACCCGAAACTTTACCCTCACCCGTGTCCTAATTTTAACCAGTACATCAACACTAACCCATGCCCTCTAACGTACGCTAACCCTAAGCCATTGCCGTACCCTAACCTGTACCCTAATCAATCCCCATTCCCTAAATCTAACCCTAACCCTAACCCTTTACGTGACCCTCTTCCGAGGCCTTACCCTCACCCGTGCCCTAATCGTAAGCAGTACACTAACACTAACTAGTGACCTCACACGTACGCTAAAACTTTAGTGTTGTGGTACCCTAAAGTGTGCCCTAATATCTCCCCATTCAATAACCCTAACCCTAACACGAATTCTATCCCTGACCCTCACCGAAACCTTACCCTCACCCGTGCCCTAATCTTAACCAGGACACCAACACTAACTCGTGCCCTCACACGTACGCTAACCCTTAATCGTTGTCGTACCCTAAACTGTACCCTAATCCCTCCCCATTCCCTAACCCTAACCCTAACCCGAATCCTAACTCTGACCCTCACCTGAAGCCTTACCCTCACCCGTGCCCTAATCTTAACCAGGACACTAACACTAACCCTTGCCCTCACACGAACGCTAACCCTTAAGCACTGTCGTACCCTAAGCTGTACCCTAATCCCTCTGCTATCCTTAACCCTAACCCTAACACGAATCCTAACCCTGACCCTCACCCGAAGCCTTACCCTCACCCGTGCCCTAATCTTAACGAGGACACCAACACTAACTCGTACCCTCACACGTACGCTAAACCTTAAGCGTTGTCGTACCCTAAATTGTACCCTAATCCCTCCCCATTCCTTAACCCTAACCCTAACCCCATCCCTAAACCTGACCCACTTCCGATGCCCTACCCTAACCAATGCCCTAACCTCAACCAGTACACAAAGACTAACTCATGCCCTCAAACGTACGCTAACCCTTAAGCATTGTCGTACCCTATCCTGTACCCTAATCCCTCCCCATTCCCAAACCCTAACCCTAAGCGAAACCCTGAACGTGACCCTTTTCCGAGGCCTTACCCTCATCGGTGCCCTTGTCTTAACCAGTACACCAACACTAACTCGTGCCCTCACACTTACGCTAACACTTAAGCATTGTCGTACACTAACATGTACCCTAATCCCTCTCCATTCCCTAACCCTAACCCTAACCCGAATCCTAACCCTGACCCTCACCCGAAGCCTTACCCTCACCCGTGCCCTAATCTTAAGCAGGACACCAAGACTAACTCGTGCCCTCACACGTACGCTAACACTAAACCGCAGCGGTACCCTTACCTGTACCCTAATCCCTCTCCATTCCCTAACCCTAACCCTAACCTGAAACCTAACCATGACACTCACCCGAAACTTTACCCTCACCCGTGTCCTAATTTTAACCAGTACATCAACACTAACCCATGCCCTCTAACGTACGCTAACCCTAAGCCATTGCCGTACCCTAACCTGTACCCTAATCAATCCCCATTCCCTAACCCTAACCCTAACCCTAACCTTTAACGTGACCCTCTTCCGAGGCCTTACCCTCACCCGTGCCCTAATCGTAAGCAGTACACTAACACTAACTAGTGACCTCACACGTACGCTAAACCTTAAGCGTTGTGGTACCCTAAAGTGTGCCCTAATATCTCCCCATTCCCTAACCCTAACCCTAACCCGAATTCTATCCCTGACCCTCACCCGAAACCTTACCCTCACCCGTGCCCTAATCTTAACCAGGACACGCACACTAACTCGTGCCCTCACACGTACGCTAACCCTTAATCGTTGTCGTACCCTAAACTGTAACCTAATCCCTCCCCATTCCCTAACCCTAACCCTAACCCGAATCCTAACCCTGACCCTCACCTGAAGCCTTACCCTCACCAGTGCCCTAATATTAACCAGGATACTAACACTAACACTTGCCCTCACACGAACGCTAACCCTTAAGCACTGTCGTACCCTAAGCTGTACCCTAATCCCTCTGCATTCCTTAACCCTAACCCTAACACGAATCCTAACCCTGACCCTCACCCGTAGCCTTACCCTCACCCATGCCCTAATCTTAACGAGAACACCAACACTAACTCGTGCCCTCACACGTACGCTAAACCTTAAGCGTTGTCGTACCCTAAATTGTACCCTAATCCCTCCCCATTCCTTAACCCTAACCCTAACCCCATCCCTAAACCTGACCCACTTCCGATTCCCTACCCTAACCAATGCCCTAACCTCAACCATTACACAAAGACTAACTCATGCCCTCAAACGTACGCTAACCCTTAAGCATTGTCGTACCCTATCCTGTACCCTAATCCCTCCCCATTCCCTAACCCTAACCCTAAGCGAAATCCTGAACGTGACCCTTTTCCGAGGCCTTACCCTCATCGGTGCCCTTGTCTTAACCAGTACACCAACACTAACTCGTGCCCTCACACTTACGCTAACACTTAAGCATTGTCGTACACTAACATGTACCCTAATCCCTCTCCATTCCCTAACCATAACACTAACCTGAAACCTAACCATGACACTCACCCGAAACTTTACCCTCACCCGTGTCCTAATTTTAACCAGTACATCAACACTAACCCATGCCCTCTAACGTACGCTAACCCTAAGCCATTGCCGTACCCTAACCTGTACCCTAATCAATCCCCATACCCTAACCCTAACACTAAACCTTAACGTGACCCTCTTCGGAGGCCTTAGCCTCACCCGTGCCCTAATCGTAAGCAGTACACTAACACTAACTAGTGACCTCACACGTACGCTAAACCTTAAGCATTGTGGTACCCTAAACTGTGCCCTAATATCTCCCCATTCCCTAACCCTAACCCTAACCCGAATTCTATCCCTGACCCTCACCCGAAACCTTACCCTCACCCGTGCCCTAATCTTAACCAGGACACCAACACTAACTCGTGCCCTCACACGTACACTAACCCTTAATCGTTGTCATACCCTAAACTGTACCCTAATCCCTCTCCATTCCCTAACCCTAACCCTAACCCGAATCCTAAACCTGACCCTCACCCGAAGCCTTACCCTCACCCGTGCCCTAATCTTAACCAGGACACCAACACTAACTCGTGCCCTCACACGTATGCTAAACCTTAAGCGTTGTCGTATCCTAAATTGTACCTAATCCCTCCCCATTCCTTAACCCTAACCCTAACACCATCCCTAAACCTGACCCACTTCCGATGCCCTACCCTAACCAATGCCCTAACCTTAACCAGTACACAAACACTAACTCATGCCCTCAAACGTACGCTAACCCTTAAGCATTGTCGTACCCTATCCTGTACCCTAATCCCTCCCCATTCCCTAACCCTAACCCTAAGCGAAACCCTGAACGTGACCCTTTTCTGAGGCCTTACGCTCACCCGTTCCCTAATCTTAACCAGGACACCAACACTAACTCGTGCCCTCATACGTACGCTAACCCTTAATTCTTGACGCACCCTGAGCTGTACCCTAAACCCTTCGCATTCCCTAACCCTAACCCTAACCCGAATACTAACCCTGACCCTCACCTGAAGCCTTACCCTCACCCGTGCCCTAATCTTAACCAGGACACTAACACTAACCCTTACCCTCACACGAACGCTAACCCTTAAGCCCTGTCGTACCCTTAGCTGTACCCTAATCCCTCTGCATTCCTTAACCCTAACCGTAACACGAATCCTAACCCTGACCCTCACCCGAAGCCTTACCCTCACCCTTGCCCTAATCTTAACCAGGACACCAACACTAACTCGTGCCCTAACACGTACGCTAAACCTTAAGCGTTCTCGTACCCTAAATTGTACCCTAATCCCTCCCCATTCCTTAACCCTAACCTTAACCCCATCCCTAAACCTGACCCACTTCCGATGCCCTACCCTAACCAATGCCCTAACCTTAACCAGTACACAAACACTAACTCATGCCCTCAAACGTACGCTAACCCTGAAGCATTGTCGTACCCTATCCTGTACCCTAATCCCTCCCCATTCCCTAAACCTAACCCTAAGCGAAACCCTGAAGGTGAGCCTTTCCGAGGCCTTTCCCTCATCGGTGCCTTTGTCTTAACCAGTACACCAACACTAACTCGTGCCCTCACACTTACGCTAACCCTTAAGCATTGTCGTACCCTAACCTGTACCCTAAACCCTCTCCATTCCCTAACCCTAACCCTAACCCGAATCCTAACCCAGACCCTCACCCGAAGCCTTACCCTCACCCGTGCCCTAATCTTAACCAGGACACCAAGACTAACTTGTGCCCTCACACGTATGCTAACACTAAACCGCAGCGTTACCCTAACCTGTACCCTAATCCCTCTCCATTCCCTAACCCTAACCCTAACCTGAAACTTAACCATGACACTCACCCGAAACTTTACCCTCACTTGTGTCCTAATTTTAACCAGTACATCAACACTAACCCATGCCCTCTCACGTACGCTAACCCTAAGCCATTGCCGTACACTAACCTGTACCCTAACCAATCCCCATTCCCTAACCCTAACCCTAACCCTAACCCTTAACGTGACCCTCTTCCGAGGCCTTACCCTCACCCGTGCCCTAATCGTAAGCAGTACACTAACACTAACTAGTGACCTCACACGTACGCTAAACTTTAAGCGTTGTGGTACCCTAAACTGTGCCCTAATATCTCCCCATTCCCTAACCATAACCCTAACCCGAATTCTATCCTTGACCCTCACCCGAAACGTTACCCTCACCCGTGCCCTAATCTTAACCAGGACACCAACACTAACTCGTGCCCTCACACGTACGCTAACCCTTATTCGTTGTCGTACCCTAAACTGTACCCTAAACCCTCCCCATTCCATAACCCTAACCCTAACCCGAATCCTAACCCTGACCCTCACCTGAAGCCTTACCCTCACCCGTGCCCTAATCTTAACCAGGACACTAACACTAACCCTTGCCCTCACACGAACGCTAACCCTTAAGGACTGTCGTACCCTAAGCTGTACCCTAATCCCTCTGCATTCCTTAACCCTAACCCTAACCCGAATCCTAACCCTGACCGTCACCCGAAGCCTTACTTTCACCCGTGCCCTAATCTTAACCAGGACACCAACACTAACTCGTGCCCTCACACGTATGCTAACACTAAACCGCAACAGTACCCTAACCTGTACCCTAATCCCTTTCCATTCCCTAAACCTAACCCTAACCTGAAACATAACCATGACACTCACCCGAAACTTTACCCTCACCCGTGTCCTAATTTTAACCAGTACATCAACACTAATCCATGCCCTCTAACGTACGCTAACCCTAAGCCATTGCCGTACACTAACCTGTACACTAATCAGTCTCCATTCCCTAACCCTAACCCTAACCCTAACCCTTAACGTGACCATCTTCCGAGGCCTTACGCTCACCCGTGCCCTAATCGTAAGCAGTACACTAACACTAATTGGTGACCTCACACGTACGCTAAACCTTAAGCGTTGTCGTACCCTAAATTTTACCCTAATCCCTCCCCATTCCCTAACCCTAACCCTAACCCGAATCCTAACCCTGACCCTCACCTGAAGCCTTACCCTCACCCGTGCCCTAATCTTAACCAGGACACTAACACTAAACCTTGCCCTAACACGAACGCTAACCCTTAAGCACTGTCGTACCCTAAGCTGTACCCTAATCCCTCTGCATTCCTTAACCCTAACCCTAAACCGAATCCTAACCCTCACCCTCACCCGAAGCCTTACCCTCATCCGTGCCCTAATCTTAACCAGGACACCAACACTAACTCGTGCCCTCACACGTACACTAAACCTTAAGTGTTGTCATACCCTAAATTGTACCCTAATCCCTCCCCATTCCTTAACCCTAACCCTAACCCCATCCCTAAACCTGACCCACTTCCGATGCCCTACCCTAACCAATGCCCTAACCTTAACCAGTACACAAACCCTAACTCATGCCCTCAAACGTACGCTAACCCTTAAGCATTGTCGTACCCTATCCTGTACCCTAATCCCTCCCCATTCCCTAACTCTAACCCTAAGCGAAACCCTGAATGTGACCCTTTTCCGAGGCCTTACCCTCATCGGTGCCTTTGTCTTAACCAGTACACCAACACTAACTCGTGCCCTCACACTTACGCTAACCCTTAAGCATTGTCGTACCCTAACCTGTACCCTAATCCCTCTGCATTCTCGAACCCTAACCCTAACCCGAATCCTAACCCTGACCCTCACCCGAAGCCTTACACTCACCCGTGCCCTAATCTTAACCAGGACACCAAGACTAACTCGTGCCCTCACACGTATGCTAACACTAAACCGCAGCAGTACCCTAACTTGTACCCTAATCCCTCTCCATTCCCTAACCCTAACCCGAACCCGAATCCTAACCCTGACCCTCACCTGAAGCCTTACCCTCACCCGTGCCCTAATCTTAACCAGGACACTAACACAAACCTTTGCCCTCACACGAACGCTAACCCTTAAGCACTGTCGTACCCTAAGCTGTACCCTAATCCCTCCCGATTCCTTAACCCTAACACTAACCCCATCCCTAAACCTGACCCACATCCGATGCCCTACCCTAACCAATGCCCTATCCTCAACCAGTACAGAAAGACTAACTCATGCTCTCAAACGTACGCTAACCCTTAAGCATTGTCGTACCCTATCCTGTACCCTAATCCCTCCCCATTCCCTAACCCTAACCCTAACCAGAATCCTAACCCTGACCCTCACCCGAAGCCTTACCCTCACCCGTGCCCTAATCTTAACCAGGAAACCAAGTCTAACTCGTGCCCTCACACGTACGCTAACACTAAACCGCAGCGGTACCCTAACCTGTACCCTAATCCCTCTCCATTCCCTAACCCTAACCCTAACCTGAAACATAAACATGACACTCACCCGAAACTTTACCCTCACCCGTGTCCTAATTTTAACCAGTACATCAACACTAACCCATGCCCTCTAACGTACGCTAACCCTAAGCCATTGCTGTACCCTAACCTGTACACTAATCAATCTCCATTCCCTAACCCTAACCCTAACCCTAACCCTTAACGTGACCATCTTCCGAGGCCTTACCCTCACCCGTGCCCTAATCGTAAGCAGTACACAAACACTAACTAGTGACCTCACACGTACGCTAAACCTTAAGCGTTGTCGTACCCTAAATTGTAACCTAATCCCTCCCCATTCCCTAACCCTACCCCTAACCCGAATCCTAACCCTGACCCTCACCTGAATCCTTACCCTCACCCGTGCCCTAATCTTAACCAGGACACTAACACTAACCATTGCCCTCACACGAACGCTAACCCTTAAGCACTGTCGTACCCTAAGCTGTACACTAATCCCTCTGCATTCCTTAACCCTAAGCCTAAACCGAATCCTAACCCTGACCCTCACCCGAAGCCTTACCCTCACCCGTGCCCTAATCTTAACCAGGACACCAACACTAACTCGTGCCCTCACACGTACGCTAAACCTTAAGCGTTGTCGTACCCTAAATTGTACCCTAATCCCTCCCCATTCCTTAACCCTAACCCTAACCCCATCCCTAAACCTGACGCACTTCCGATGCCCTACCCTAACCAATGCCCTAATCTTAACCAGTACACAAACACTAACTCATGCCCTCAAACGTACGCTAACCCTTAAGCATTGTCGTACCCTATCCTGTACCCTAATGCCTCCCCATTCCCTAACCCTAAGCGAAACCCTGAACGTGACCCTTTTCCGAGGCCTTACCCTCATCGGTGCCCTTGTCTTAACCAGTACACCAACACTAATTCGTGCCCTCACACTTACGCTAACCCTTAAGCATTGTCGTACCCTAAGCTGTACCCTAATCCCTCTCCATTCCCTACCCCTAACCCTAACCCGAATCCTAACCCTGACCCTCATCCGAAGCCTTACCCTCGCCCGTGCCCTATTCTTAACCAGGACACCAAGACTAACTCGTGCCCTCAAACGTACGCTATCACTAAACCGCAGCGGTACCCTAACCTGTACTCTAATCCCTCTCCATTCCCTAACCCTAACCCTAACCTGAAACCTAACCATGACACTCATCAGAAACTTTACCCTCACCCGTGTCCTAATTTTAACCAGTACATCAACACGAACCCATGCCCTCTAACGTACGCTAACCCTAAGCCATTGCCGTACCCTAACCTGTACCCTAATCAATCCCCATTCCCTAACCCTAACCCTAACCCTAACCCTTAACGTGACCCTCTTCCGAGGCCTTACCCTCACCCGTGGCCTAATCGTAAGCAGTACACTAACACTAACTAGTGACCTCACACGTACGCTAAACCTAAGCGTTGTGGTACCCTAAACTGTGCCCTAATATCTCCCCATTCCCTAACCCTAACCCTAACACGAATTCTATCCCTGACCCTCACCCGAAACCTTACCCTCACCCGTGTCCTAATCTTAACCAGGACACCAACACTAACTCGTGCCCTCACACGTACGCTAACCCTTAATCGTTGTCGTACCCTAAACTGTACCCTAATCCCTCCCCATTCCCTAACCCTAACCCTAACCCGAATCCTAACTCTGACCCTCACCTGAAGCCTTACCCTCACCCGTGCCCTAATCTTAACGAGGACACTAACACTAACCCTTGCCCTCACACGAACGCTAACCCTTAAGCACTGTCGTACCCTAAGCTGTACCCTAATCCCTCTGCATTTCTTAACGCTAACCCTAACACGAATCCTAACCCTGACCCTCACCCGGAGCCTTACCCTCACCCGTGCCCTAATCTTAACCAGGACACCAACACTAACTTGTGCCCTCACACGTACGCTAAACCTTAAGCTTTGTCGTACCTTAAATTGTACCCTAATCCCTCCCCATTCCTTAACCCTAACCCTAACCCCATCCCTAAACCTGACCCACTTCCGATGCCCTACCCTAACCAATGCCCTAATCTCAACCAGTACACAAAGACTAACTCATGCCCTCAAACGTACGCTAACCCTTAAGCATTGTCGTACCCTATCCTGTACCCTAATCCCTCCCCATTCCCTAACCCTAACCCTAAGCGAAACCCTGAACGTGACCCTTTTCCGAGGCCTTACCCTCATCGGTGCCGTTGTCTTAACCAGTACACCAACACTAACTCGTGCCCTCACACTTACGCTAACACTTCAGCATTGTCGTACACTAACATGTACCCTAATCCCTCTCCATTCCCTAACCCTAACCCTAACCCGAATCCTAACCCTGACCCTCACCCGAAGCCTTACCCTCACCCGTGCCCTAATCTTAACCAGGACACCAAGACTAACTCGTTCCCTCACACGTACGCTAACACTAAACCGTAGCGATACCCTAACCTGTACCCTAATCCCTCTCCATTCCCTAACCCTAACCCTAACCTGAAACCTAACCATGACACTCATCCGAAACTTTACCCTCACCCGTGTCCTAATTTTAACCAGTACATCAACACTAACCCATGCCCTCTAACGTACGCTAACCCTAAGCCATTTCCGTACCCTAACCTGTACCCTAATCAATCCCCATTCCCTAACCCTAACCCTAAACCTAACCCTTAACGTGACCCTCTTCCGAGGCCTTAGCCTCACCCCTGCCCTAATCGTAAGCAGTACACTAACACTAACTAGTTACCTCACACGTACGCTAAACCTTAAGCATTGTGGTACCCTAAACTGTGCCCTAATATCTCCCCATTCCCTAACCCTAACCCTAACCCGAATTCTATCCCTGAACCTCACCCGAAACCTTACCCTCACCCGTGCCCTAATCTTAACCAGGACACCAACACTAACTCGTGCCCTCACACGTACGCTAACCCTTAATCGTTGTCGTACCCTAAACTGTACCCTAATCCCTCCCCATTCCCTAACCCTAACCCTAACCCGAATCCTAACTCTGACCCTCACCTGAAGCCTTACCCTCACCCGTGCCCTAATCTTAACCAGGACACTAACACTAACCCTTGCCCTCACACGAACGCTAACCCTTAAGCACTGTCGTACCCTAAGCTGTACCCTAATCCCTCTGCATTCCTTAACCCTAACCCGAACCCGAATCCTAACCCTGACCCTCACCCGAAGCCTTACCCTCACCCGTGCCCTAATCTTAACGAGGACACCAACACTAACTCGTGCCCTCACACGTACGCTAAACCTTAAGCGTTGTCGTACCCTAAATTGTACCCTAATCCCTCCCCATTCCTTAACCCTAAACGTAACCAGATCCCTAAACCTGACCCACTTCCGATGCCCTACCCTAACCAATGCCCTAACCTCAACCAGTACACAAAGACTAACTCATGCCCTCAAACGTACGCTAACCCTTAAGCATTGTCGTACCCTATCCTGTACCCTATACCCTCCCCATTCCCTAACCCTAACCCTAAGCGAAACCCTGAACGTGACCCTTTTCCGAGGCCTTACCCTCATCCGTGCCCTTGTCTTAACCAGTACACCAACACTAACTCGTGCCCTCACACTTACGCTAACACTTAAGCATTGTCGTACCCTAACATGTACCCTAATCCCTCTCCATTCCCTAACCCTAACCCTAACCCGAATCCTAACCCTGACCCTCACCCGAAGCCTTACCCTCACCCGTGCCCTAATCTTAACCAGGACACCAAGACTAACTCGTGCCCTCACACGTACGCTATCACTAAACCGCAGCGGTACCCTAACCTGTACCCTAATCCCTCTCCATTCCCTAACCCTAACCCTAACCTGAAACCTAACCATGACACTCATCCGAAACTTTACCCTCACCCGTGTCCTAATTTTAATCAGTACATCAACACTAACCCATGCCCTCTAACGTACGCTAACCCTAAGCCATTGCCGTACCCTAACCTGTACCCTAATCAATCCCCATTCCCTAACCCTAACCATAACCCTAACCTTAACGTGACCCTCTTCCGAGGCCTTACCCTCACCCGTGCCCTAATCGTAAGCAGTACACTAACACTAACTAGTGACATCACACGTACGCTAAACCTTAAGCGTTGTGGTACCCTAAACTGTGCCCTAATATCTCCCCATTCCCTAACCCTAACCCTAACCCGAATCCTAACCCTGACCCTCACCTGAAGCCTTACCCTCACCCGTGCCCTAATCTTAACCAGGACACTAACACTAACCCTTGCCCTCACACGAACGCTAACCTTAAGCACTGTCGTACCCTAAGCTGTACCCTAATCCCTCTGCACTCCTTAACCCTAACCCTATCACGAATCCTAACCCTGACCCTCACCCGAAACCTTACCCTCATCCGTGCCCTAATCTTAACCAGGACACCAACACTAACTCGTGCCCTCACTTGTACACTAAACCTTAAGTGTTGTCGTACCCTAAATTGTACCCTAATCCCTCCCCATTCCTTAACCCTAACGCTAACCCCATCCCTAAACCTGACCCACTTCTGATGCCCTACCCTAACCAATGCCCTAACCTTAACCAGTACACAAACACTAACTCATGCCCTCAAACGTACGCTAACCCTTAAGCATTGTCGTACCCTATCCTGTACCCTAATCCCTCCCCATTCCCTAACCCTAACCCTAAGCGAAACCCTGAATGTGACCCTTTTCCGAGGCCTTACCCTCATCGGTGCCTTTGTCTTAACCAGTACACCAACACTAACTCGTGCCCTCACACTTACGCTAACCCTTAAGCATTGTCGTACCCTAATCCCTCTCCATTCCCGAACCCTAACCCTAACCCGAATCCTAACCCTGACCCTCACCCGAAGCCTTACACTCACCCGTGCCCTAATCTTAACCAGGACACTAACACTAACCTTTGCCCTCACACGAACGCTAACCCTTAAGCACTGTCGTACCCTAAGCTGTACCCTAATCCATCTGCATTCCTTAACACTAACCCTAACCCGAATCCTAACCCTGACCCTCACCTGAAGCCTTACCCTCACCCGTGCCCTAATCTTAACCAGGACACCAACACTAACTCGTGCCCTCACACGTACACTAAACCTTAAGCGTTGCCGTACCCTAAATTGTACCCTAATCCCTCCCCATTCCTTAACCCTAACCCTAACCCCATCCCTAAACCTGACCCACTTCCGATGCCCTACGCTAACTAATGCCCTAACCTTAACCAGTACACAAACACTAACTCATGCCCTCAAACGTACGCTAACCCTTAAGCATTGTCGTACCCTATCCTGTACCCTAATCCCTCCCCATTCCCTAACCCTAACCCTAAGCGAAACCCTGAATGTGACCCTTTTCCGAGGCCTTACCCTCATCGGTGCCTTTGTCTTAACCAGTACACCAACACTAACTCGTGCCCTCACACTTACGCTAACCCTTAAGCATTGTTGTACCCTAACCTGTACCCTAATCCCTCTCCATTCCCGAACACTAACCCTAACCCGAATCCTAACCCTGACCCTCACCCGAAGCCTTACACTCACCCGTGCCCTAATCTTAACCAGGACACCAAGACTAACTCGTGCCCTCACACATATGCTAACACTAAACCGCAGCAGTACCCTAACTTGTACCCTAATCCCTCTCCATTCCCTAACCCTAACCCTAACCTGAAACCTAACCATGACACTCACCCGAAACTTTTCCCTCACCCGTGTCCTAATTTTAACCAGTACATCAACACTAACCCATGCCCTCTAACGTACGCTAACCCTAAGCCATTGCCGTACCCTAACCTTTACCCTAATCAATCCCCATTCCCTAACCCTAACCCTAACCCTAACCCTTAACGTGACCCTCTTCCGAGGCCTTACCCTCACCAGTGCCCTAATCGTAAGCAGTACACTAACACTAACTAGTGACCTCACAGGTACGCTAAACCTTAAGCGTTGTGGTACCCTAAACTGTGCCCTAATATCTCCCCATTCCCTAACCCTAACCCTAACCCGAATCCTAACACTGACCCTCACCCCAAGCCTTACCCTCACCCATGCCCTAATCTTAACCAGGACACCAAGACTAACTCGTGCCCTCACACGTACGCTAACACTAAACCGCAGCGGTACCCTAACCTGTACCCTAATCCCTCTCCATTCCCTAACCCTAACCCTAACCTGAACCCTAAACCTGACCCTCACCCGAAACCTTACACTCACCCGTGCCTTAATCTTAACCAGTTCACCAACACTAACCCGTGCCCTCACACGTACACGAATCCTAAACCCCTGCAGTACAGTAATCTGTACCCTAATCCCTCCTCATTCAATAAAACTAACCCTAACACCCACCCTAACCCTGACTCTCACCCGAAGCCTTACCCTCACCTGTTCCCTAATCTTGACCATGACATCAACACTAACTTGTGCCCTCAAACGTATGATAACCCTGAACAGTTTCCGTATCCTAAACTTTACAATAGTCCCACCCTATTTCCTAACCCTAACCCTAACCCGAATCCTAACCCTGACCCTCACCTGAAGCCTTACCCTCACCCGTGACCTAATCTTAACACATACACCAATACTAACCAGTGCAATCACAAGTACACGAACCGTAAAACGTTGCTGTACCCTAACTTGTAACCTAATCCCTCCCCGTTGCCTAACCCTAACCTTAACCCTAATCCTGTCCGTCACCGAAGCCTTACCCTCACCTGTGCCCTAATCTTAACCAGTACATCAACACTAACTTGTGCCCCCAAACGTACGATAAACATAAACCATTGCCGTAACCTAACCTGTACCCTAAATCTCCCCATTCCCTAACACTAACACTAAACCGAACCCTTAACCTGACCCTCACCCAAAGCCTTACACTCACCCGTGCCCTAGTTTTATCCAGTACACCAAGACTAACCCGTGCCCTCACACGTACGCTAAACCTAAACTGTAGCCGTACACTAACCTGTACCCTAATCCCTCCCCATTCCCTACCACTAACCCTCAACTGAACCCTAACCCTGACCCTCACCCGAAGCTTTACCCTCACCCGTGCTCTAATATTAACCAGTACACCAGCACTGAACATTGCCCTCACACGTACGCTATCGCTAAACCTTTGCCGTTCCCTTACCTGTACCCTAAACCCTCCCCATTCCCTAACCCTAACCCTAAACCGAACCCTTAACCTGACACTCACCCGATGCCTTACGCTCACCCGTGCCTTAATCTTAATCAGTTCACCAACACTAACCCGTTCCCTCAGATGTACGCTAAACCTAAGCCGTTGTCGTACCCTAACCTGTATCCTAATTCCTCCCCATTCCATAACTCTAACCCTAACACGAACCCTAACCCTGACCCTCCCCTGAATCCTTACCCTCAACCGTGCCCTAATCTTAACCAGCACAACCATACTAAACCGTGCCCTAACACGTACACGAAACCTTAACCGTTGCCATGCCCTACACTATACCCTAAGCCCTCCACATTCCCTAACCCTAACCAAAACCCAAACCCTAACCCTGTCCCTCAGCCTCACCCTAACCCTCACCTGTGCCCTTATCTTAACAAGTACACCAACACTAACCAGTGCCCTCACATGTACGCTAATCCTAAACTGTTGCCGAACCCTAACCTGTATCCTAAACCCTCCCCATTCCCTAACAGTAACCCTAACCCGAACCGTAAGCCTGACCCTCACCCGAAGCCTTACCCTCACCCGTGCCCTAATCTTAACCAGTACACCAAAACTAACACATGCCCTCACACGTATGCAAACCCTAAACCGTTGTCGTAACCTAAAATATACCCTAATCCCTCCCCATTGCCTAACCTTAACCCTGACCCGAATCCTAACCCTGTCACTCACCCGAAGCCTTACCCTCACCCGGGCCCTAATATTAACCAGTACACAACACTAACCTGTGCCCTCACACGTATGCTAATCCTAAACCATTGCATTACCCTAACCTATACCCTAATCCCTCCCAATTCCCTAACCCGAATCCTTACCCTGATCCATACCCGAAGCCTTACACTCACCTATGCCCTTATCTTAACCAGTAAACCAACAGTAACCTCTGCCCTCAAACGTACTATAACCCTAAACCGTTGCCTTACCATAACCTGTAACCTAATCCCTCCCCATTGCCTCACCCTAACCCGAACCCGAACCCTAAAACTGTCATTCACCCGAAGCCTCACCCTGCCCCCTGCCCTAATCTTAACCAGTACAACAACACTAACACGTGCCCTCACACCTACGGTAACCCTAACCATTGTTCTAACCTAAATTGTACCCTAAACCCTCCATATTCCCTAACCCTAACCCTAAGCCAAAACCTAACTCTGACTTTCTCCCGAAGCCAAACCGTCACCCGTGCCCTAATCTTAACCAGTACTCCACACTAGTCCGTGCCCTCACACGTACGCTAACCTTAAACCGTTGCCATACTCTAAGGTGTAGCCTGGTTCCACCCCATTCCCTAACCCTAACACTAACCCGAACCCTAACCCTGACCCTCACCTGGAGCCTAACCCTCACCCGTGCCCTAATCTTACACAGTAAACCAATATCAACCCGTGCCCTCACACGTACATGAACCCTAAACCGTTGTCGTACTCTAACCTGTAACCTAATCCCTCCCCATCGCCTAACCCGAATCCTAACCCGAACCCTAATCCTGTCCCTCATCTGAAGACTTACCCTCACCGGTGCCCTAATATTAACCAGTACACCAACACTAACCCATGCTCACACACTTAGGCTAACCCTTAAGCATTTTCGTACCCTAAACTATACCCTAATCCCTCCTCATTCCCTAACCCTAACCCGAACCCGAACCCTAACCCTGACCCTCACCTGAAACCTTACCCTCACCCGTGCCTTATTCTTAACCAGTACACCAATAATAAACCATGCCCTAACACGTACACGAAATCTTTACAGTTGCCATGCCCTAAACAGTACCCTAAACCCCCCCATTCCCTAACCCTAACCCAAAACCAAACCCTACCCCTGTCCCTCACCCGAAGGCTTACCCTCACCTGTGCCCTAATCTTAACTAGTACATCAACACTAAACAGTGCTCTCACACGTACGCTAACCCTTAACCGTTTCTGAACCCTAACCTGTATCCTGATCCCTCCCAATTCCCTAACACTAACCCTAGCCCAAACCCTAACTATGACCCTAACCCGAAGTCTTACCCTCACCTGTGCCATAATATTAACCAGTACATCGACACTAAACTGTGCCCTCAAACGTGCGCTAACCCTAAACCATTGTCGTAACCTAACCTGTACCCTAATCCCACCCCATTCCCTAACGCTAACCCGAATCCTAAACCTGATCGTCACCCGAAGCCTTACCCACACCCATTCCCTAATCTTAACCAGTACACCAATACTAACCCGTGCCGTCACACGTATGCTAACAGTTAACCATCACAGTGGCCTAACCTGTACCCTAAACCCTTCCCATTCCCTAAACCTAACCCTAACACAAACCCTAAACCTGTCCCTCACCCGAAGTCTAACCCTGACACGTGCACTAATCTTAACCAGTACACCAACACTAACCCGTGCCCTCACACATACGCGAACCCTAAACCGTTGCCGAACCCTAACCTGAATCCTAATCCCTCCCCATTCCCTAACACTAAGCCTAACCCAAAACAATGACCCTGAAACGAAGCCTTACACTCACCTGTGCAGTAATTTTAACAAGTACACCAACACTAACCCATTCCCTCACACGTATGCTAACCATAAACTGCAGCCGTACTCTAACCTGAACCCTAATCCGTCCCCATTCCCGAACCCTAACCCTAACCCTGACCCTACCCGAAGTCTTACCCTCACCCGTGCCCTAATGTTAACCAGTATATCAACACTAATCCATGCCCTCAAACTTACGAAAACCCTAAACCGTTGCCGTACTCTAACCTGTACCCTAATCCCTCCCCATTCAATAACCCTAACCCTAACCCTGACCCTCACCAGAAGCCTTATCCTCACTCGTGCCCTAAACTTAACCAGTACACCAACACTAAACCATGCCCTCACACGTACGTTAACCCTAAACCCTTTCCGTACCCTAAGCTCTACTCTAGTCCCACCCCATTCCCTAAAACTAACCCTAACCCGAAACCTAACCTTGACTCTCACCTAAATCCTTACCCTCACCCGTGCCGTAAACTTAACCAGTAATCCAATACTAACCCATGCCCTCACACGTACACGAACCCTAAACCGTTGCTGTACCCTAACCTGTAACCTAATCCCTCCCCATTGCCTAAACCTAATCCTAACCCGAACCCTAATCCTGTCCCTCACCCGACGCCTTACCCTCACCCGTGCCCTAATCTTAACCAGTACACCAACACTAACCAGTGCCCTCACACGTACGCTAATCCTTAAGCGGTATCATACCCTAAAATGTATTCTAATCCCTCCCCATTCCCTAACCCTAACCCGAACCCTAATCCTGTCCCTCACCCGAAGCCTTACCCTCACCCATGCCCTAATCTTAAACAGTACACCAGTACGAAACTGTGCTCTCACTTGTATACGAACCCTAAACCGCTGCCGTACACTAACCTGTACCTAATCCCTCCCCATTCCCTAACCCTAACCCTAACAGGAGCCCTAAACGTGACCCTCACCTGATGTCTTACCCTCACCTGTGCCCTAATCTTAACCAGTACATCAAAACTAACCTGTGCCCTCAAACGTACGCTAAACCTAAACCGTTGCCGTGCCCTAACCTGTACCCTAATCCAACCCCATTCCCTAACCCTATCTCAAACCCTAACCCTGACCCTCACCCGAAGCCTTACCCTCAACCGTGCCCTAATATTAACCTGTAAATCAACACTAATCCATGCCCTCAAACGTACGCTAACCCTAAACCGATGCCATATTCTAACCTGTACCCTAATCCCTCCCCATTCCCTAACCCTAACCCTAACCAGAATACTAACCCTGACACTCACTCAAAGCCTTACCCTCACCTGTGACCTAATCTTAACCAGTACACCAACACTAACCCATGCCCTCACACGTACACTAACCCTAAACCGTTGCCGTACCCTAACCTGTACCCTAATTCCTCCCCATTACCTCACCCTAGCCCTAACAAGAACCCTAAACCTGTCACTCACCCGAAGCCTTACCCTCACCCGTGCCCTAATCTTAACCGGTAGAACCATAATAAATCTTGCCTTAACACTTACACGAAACCTTAACCGTTGCCATGCCCTAATCTGTACCCTAATCCCTCCCCATTCACTAACCCTAACCCAAACCCAAACCCTAACCCTGAACCTCACCTGAAGCCTAACCTTCACCTGTGCACTAATCTTACCCAGTACACCAACACTAACCCGTGCCCTCACACGTACACTAATCCTAAACCGCAGCTGTACCCTAAACTGTAACCTAATTCCTCCGCATTCAATAACACTATCCCTAACGCGAACCCTACACCTGACCCTCGCCCGAAGCCTTACCCCCACCTGTGGCCTTATCTTAACTAGTACATCAACACTAAGCCATGCCCTCAAATGTACGCTAACCCTAAACGGTTGCCGTACTCTTACCTGTACCCTAATCCTTCCCCATTCCTTAACTCTAACACTAACCCGAACACAAACCCTGACCCTCACCCGAAGCCTTACCCTCACCTGTGCCCTAATCTTAAACAGAACACCAACACTAACCCGTGCCCTCAGAAGTACGCTAACCCTAAACTGTTTCCGTACCCTAACCTACACCCTAATCCCTCCCCATTCGCTAACGTTAACGCTAACCTAAACCCTAACCCTGTCCATCACCCTAAGCCTTACCCTCACCCGGGCCCTAATCTTTACCAGTACACAAACACTAACCCGTTCCCTCACATGTGCACTAACCCTAAATTGTAGCAGTACCCTAACCTGTATCCTAATCTCTCCCCATTTCCTAACCCTAATCCTAACGCGAACCCTAACCCTGACCCTCTCCCGAAGCCTTACCCTCAGCCGTGACCTAATATTAACCTGTAAATCAACACTAATCCATGCCCTCAAACGTACCCTAACCCTAAACCATTGCCGTACTCTAACCTGTACACTAATCCCTCCCCATTCCATAACCCTGACCTTAACCAGAATACTAATCCTGACCCTGACTCGAAGCCTTACCTTCACACGCATCCTAACCTTAACCAGAATACTAATCCTGACCCTCACTCGAAGCCTTACCTTCACACGTATCCTAATCTTAACCAGTACACAGACAATAACCCATGCCCTCACACGTACGCTAACCATAAACCGTTGCCATACCGTAACCTATACCCTAATCCTTCCTCAATTTCTAACCCTAAACCTAACCTGAAACATAACCCTGTCCCTCACCAGAGCATTACCCTCCCCGTGCCCTAATCTTAACCAGTACACCAACACAAAACCTTGCCCTCACACGTAATCTAACCCTAAACCGCTGCCGTACAGTAAGCTGTACCCTAATCTCTCCCCATTCCCTAAACCTAACCCTAAACCGAACCCTTAACCTGACCCTCACCCGAAGCCTTACACCCACCCATGTCCTAATCTTAACCAGTACACCAACACTAACCCGTGCCCTCACACGTACACTAATCCTAAACTGCAGCCGTACCCTAACCTGTACCCTAATCCCTCCCCATTCACTAACCATTACCCGAACCCTAAACCTGACCCTCACGCGAAGCCTTACCCTCACCCGTGCCCTAACCTTAACCAGTACACCAATACTAACACGTGAATTCACACGTACGCTAACCCTAAACCGTTGCTGTACCTTAATCCCTCCCCTTTCCCTATCCCTCACGCTAAACCGAACAGTTAACCTGACCCTCACCCAAAGGCTTACACTCACCCTGCCCTAATTTTAACCAGTACACCAACACTAACACGTGCCCTCACACGTACGCTAACCCTAAACGTTGTCGTATCCTAAACTGTACCCTAATCCCTGCCCATTCCCTAACCCTAACCCTAAGCCGAAACCTAACCCTGACCTTCACCCGAAGCCTTACCCTCACCCATTCCCTAACCCTAAGCCTAACCCGGACCTTAACCCTGACACTCACCGAAACCTTACCCTCACCCGTGCCCTAATCTTAAACAGTACACCAATACTAAACAGTGCTTTCACATGTATATGAACCCTAAACTGCTGCCGTACACTAACCTGTACTTAATCTCTCCCCATTCCCTAACCCTAACCCTAACCAGAGCTCTAACCGTAACTCTCACACGAAGTCTTACCCTCACCTGTGCCCTAATCTTAACCAGTACATCAACAGTAACCTGTGCCCTCAAACGTACACTAAACCTAAACCGTTGCCGTACACTAACCTGTACCCTAATGCCACCCCATTCCCTAACCCTATCCCGAACCCTAACCCTGATCCTCACCAGAAGCCTTACCCTCACCCGTGCCCTAATCTTAACCAGTACACCAACACTAACCTGTGCCCTCACACGTACGCTAACCCTAAACCGTGGCAGTACCATAAACTATACCCTAATCCCTACCCATTCCCTAACCAGAACCCTATCCCTGACCCTCACTCAAAGCCTGACACTCACCAATGCCCCAATCTTAACCAGTACACCAACACTAACCCATGCGCTCACACGTACGCTAACACTAAACCACTGCCGTACACTAACCTGTACCCTAATCCCTCCCCATTCCCTACCACTAATCCTAACCCGAACCCTAACCCTGACCCTCACCAGAAGCCTTACCCTCAACTGTGCCATAATCTTAACCAGGACATGAAAACTAACCTGCGCCCTCAAACGTACGATAACCCTAAACCGTTGCCGTACCATAACCTGTAAACTAATCTCTCCCCATTACCTAACCCTAAACCTAACCCGAACCCTAAACCTGTCACTCACCCGAAGCCTTACCCTACTCCGTACCCTAACCTTAACCAGTACACCAACACTAACCCGTGCCCTCACACGTACGCTAACCCTAAATCGTTGCCGTACCCTAACCTGTACCCTAATTACTCCCCATTCCCTAACCCTAGCCCTAACAAGAATCCTAACCCTGTCCCTCACCCGAAGCCTTACCCTCAACCGTGCCCTAATCTTAACCAGTACAACCATAATAAATCGTGCCCTAACACTTACGTGAAACCTTAACCGTTGCCATGCCCTAAACTGTACCCTAAACCCTCCCCATTCCCTAACCCTAAACCAAACCCAAACCCTAACTCCGACCCTCACCCAAAACCTAACCCTCACCTGTGCACTTATCTTATCCAGTACACCAACACTAACCAGTGCCATCACACGTATGCTAACCCTAAACTGTTGCCAAACCCTAAACTGTATCCTAATCCCTCCCCATTCCCTAACACTATCCCTACCCGAACCCTAACGCTGACCCTCACGTGAAGCCTTAACCTCCCCCGTGCCCTAATCTTAACCAGTACACCGACACTAACCCATGCCCTCACACGTACACTAACCCTAAACCACAGCCGTACCCTAAACTGTACCCTAATCCCTCCGCATTCACTAACACTAACCCTAACCCGAACCCTAAACCTGACCCTCAACCAAAGCCTTTCCCTCACCTGTGGCCTTATCTTAACCAGTACATAAACACTAACCCATGCCCTCAAACGTACGCTAACCCTAAACCGTTGCCGTGCTCTAACCTTTACCCTAATCCCTCCCCATTCCTTAACCCTAACACTAACCCGAACACTAACCCTGACCCTCACCTGAAGCCTTACCCTCACCAGTGCCCTAATCTTAAACAGTACACCAACACTAACCCGTGCCCTCACAAGTACGCTAACCCTAAAGAGTTGTCGTACCCTAACCTATACCCTAATCCCTCTCCATTCCCTAACCCTAACCCTAACCAAAACCGTAACCCTGTCTATCACCCTAAGCCTTACCCTCACCCAGACCCTAATCTTAACCAGTACACAAACACTAATCCATGCCCTCACACGTACGCTAAACCAAAACCGTTGCAGTACCCTAAACTATACCCTAATCCCTACCCATTCCCTATCCCGAAACCTAAACCTGACCCTCAACAGAAGCCTGACACTCACCGATGCCCTAATCTTAACCAGTACAACAACACTAACCCATGCCCTCACACGTACGCTCACCCAAACCACTGCCGTACAGTAACCTGTACCTTAATCTCTCCCCATTCCCTACCACTAAACCTAACCCAAACCCCAACGCTGACCCTCACCTGTAATCTTACCCTCAACTGTGCCATAATCTTAACCAGGACATGCACAATAACCTGTGCCCTCAAACGTACGATAACCCTAAACTGTTGCCATACCGTAGTCTGTAACCTAATCCCTCCCCATTGCCTAACCCTAACCCTAATGCCAACTCTAATCCTGTCCCACAGCCGAAGCCTTACCCTCACCCGTGCCTTAATCTTAACCAATACACCAATACTCAACCTTGCCCTCACACATACACGTACCCTAAACCGTTGCCGTACCCTAACCTGTAACCTAATCACTCCCCACTGCCTAACCCTAACCCTAACGTGAACTCTAATCCTGTCCCACACCCAAAGCCTTACCCTCACCCGTGCCCTAAACTGAACGAGTACACCAATTCTAAATAGTGCCCTCACATGTACGCAATCCCTTAAGCGCTGTCGTACCCTAAACTATACCGTAATCCCTCCCCATTCCCTAACTCTAAACCTAACCCGAACACTAAACCTGGCCCTCACCTGAAGCCTTACACTCACCTGTTAACTAATCTTAACCAATACATGAACACTAAACTGTGCCCTCAAACATACTCTAACGCAAATCCGTTGCCGTACCCTAACCTGTACCGTGATCCCACCCCATTCCCTTACCGTAAACCTGCGCCGAACCCTAACCCTGACCCTCACCCGAAGCCTTACACTCACCCGTTCCCTAATCTTAACCAGTACAACAGTACTAACCAGTGTCCTCACACGTACGCTAACGCTAAACCGTTGCCATACCCTAATCTGTATCCTAATTCCTCCCCATTCCTTAACCCTAACCCGAACCTGAACCATTAACCGGACACTCACCCGAAGCCTTACACTCACTCGTGCCTTAATCTTAGCCAATACACCAAAACTAACCCGTGCGCTCACACGTACGCTAACCCTAAACCGTTGCCGTACCCTAACCTGTATCCTAATTCCTCCCCATTCCTTAACCCTAACCCTAACCTAAACCCTAACCCTGAACCTCAGCCTAATCCTTACCCTCACCCATGCCCTAATCTTAAACAGTACATCAACACTAACCCATGCCCTCCTACGTACGCTATCCGTAAACCGTTGCCGTACCCTAACCTGTACCCTATCCCTTCCATATTCCCTAAGCCTAACCCTAACACAAACCCTAACCCTAAAACTCTTCCGATACCTTACCCTCACCCGTGCCCTAATCTTAACAGGAACACGAACATTTATCCGTGCCCTCATACATACGCTAACCTAACACCTTTGCCTTACCCTAACCTATACCCTAATAGCTCCCCATTCCCTAACCCTAACCCTATCCCGAACCCTAACCCTGTCCCTCATCAGAAGCCTTACACTCACCCGGGTCCTAATCTTAACCAGTACACAAACACTAACCCATGCCCTCACACGTATGCTAACCCTAAACCGCTGCCATACAGTAACCTGTACCCTAAGCCCTCCACATTCCCTAACCCTAACCCTAACCCGAACACTAACCCTGACCCTCACCCGAAGCCTTACACTCACCTGTGACCTAATCTTAACCAGTACATGAACACTAGCCTGTGCCCTCAAACCTACGCTCAACAAAATCCGTTGCTGTACCCTAACCTGTACCCTGATCCCACCCTATTCCCTAACCATAACCCTATCCCGAACCCTAACGCTGACCCTCACCCGAAGCCTTACCCTCACCCGTGCCCTAATCTTAACCGGTACATCAACGCTAAACCATGCCCTCACAGGTACGCTAACCCTAAATCTCTGCCGTAAACTAACTTGTACCCTAATCCCTGCCCATTCCCTAACACTAACCCTAACCCGAAACCTAACCCTGACCCTCACCTGTGCCTTAATCTTAACCAGTACATCAACACTAACCTGTGTCCTTACACGTACGCTAACTCTAAACTGTTGCCGTACACTAAACTGTATCCTAATTCCTCCCCATTCTCTAACCCTAACACGAACCCGAACCCTAACCCTGACCTTCACCCAAAGCTTTACCCACACCCGTGCCCTAATCTTAACCAGTACACCAACACTAACCAGTGCCCTCACACGTACGCTAACCCTAAACTGTTGCTCTACCCTAACCTGTACCGTAATCCCTCCCCATTCCCTAACCATAAACCTGACCCGAACCATAACCCTGACCCTCACACGAAGCCTTACCCTCACCCTTGCCCTAATATTAACCAGTACACCCACACTAACCCGTGCCCTCTCAAGTACGCTAACCTTAAACCGTTGTCATAACCTAACCTATACCCTAATCCCTCCCCATTCCCTAACCCTAACCCAAACCTGAAACCTAACCCTGTCACTCACCAGAAGACTAACCCTAACCCGGGGCCTAATCTTAAGCAGTATACAAACACTAACCTGTGCCCTCACACTCACGCTAATCATAAACCGTTGCAGTACACTAACCTATACCCTAATCCCTCCCCATTGCCTAACCATAATCCTAACCTGAACACTTATGGTGACCATCACATGAAGCCTTACACTCACCCATGCCCTTATCTTAACCAGGAAACAAATACTAAACCGTGTCCTCACATGTACACTCACCCTAAATCTCTGCTGTACACTAACCTGTACCCTAATCCCTCCCCATTCCCTAACAGTAACCCTAACTCGAACCCTAACCCAGACCCTCACCCGAAGCCTTACCCTCACATGTGCCCTAATCTTAACCAGTACACCAACAGTAACCCGTACCCTCACACGTTCGCTAACCCTAAACCGTCGCACTACCCTAACCTATACCCTACTGCCTCCCCATTCCCTAACCCTAACCCGAACCTGAACCCTAACCCTGTCCCTCACCCGAAGCCTTACCCTCACCCGGGCCCTAATCTTAACCAGTACACAAACGCTAACCTGTGCCCTCACATGTATGCTAACCCTAAACCGTTGCAGTACCCTAACCTGTACCTTAAACCCACCCCATTCCCTAACCCTAACCCTAACCTGAACCCTAACCCTGACCCTCACCTGACGCCTTACCCTAACCCGTGCCCTAATCTTAACCAGTACACCAATACTAAACCATGCCCTCACACATACACGAACCCTTATCCGTTGTCATACCCTAAACTGTACTCTAATCTCTCCCCATTCCCTAACCCTAACCCTAACCCAAACCCTAACCCTGACCCTCATCTGAAACCTTACACTCACCTGTGACCTTATCTTAACCAGCACATGAACACTAACCTGTGCCCTCAAACCTACGCTAACCTAAATCCGTTTCCATACCCTAACCTGTACCCTGATCCCACCCCATTCACTAACCCTAACCCTAACCAAAACCCTATCCCTGACGCCCACCCGAAGCCTTACCCTCACTCGTGCCCGAATCTTAACCAGTACATCACTAAACCATGCCTTCACATGTACACTAAAGCTAAACCGTTTCCCTCCCTACCTTTTCCCTAAACCTTCACCATTCCCTAAACCTAACCCTAACCCTGACACTCACCCGAAACCTTATTCTTACCCGTGCCCTAATCTTAACCAATACACCAACACTAACCCATGCCCTCACACGTACCCTAACCTGTACCCTAAACCTTCCCAATTCCCTAACCCTAACCCTAAACCAAACCCTGAACCTGACCCTCACTCAAAGCCTTATCCTCACCCGTGCCCTAATCTTAAACAATACACGAAAACTAACACGTGGTCTCACACGTACGCTAACCCTAAACCATTTCCGTACACTAATCTGTACCCTCATCCTTCCCCATTATCTAACCTTAACCTGAACTCTAACAATGACCCTCATCTGAAGCCTTACTATCACCCGTGCCTTAAAATTATCCAGTACACCAACACTAACCCGTGCCCTCAGAGGTATGCTAACCCTAAACCACTGCAGTACCCTAACCTGTACTCTAATCCTCTGCCATTACCTAAACCTAACCATAACCTGTAACCTAACTATGACCCTCACCCGAAGCCTTACCCTCACCTGTTCTATAATCTTAACCAGTACAACAACACTAACCCATGCTTTCATATGTACGCTAACCCTTAACCGTTCTCGTAACCTAGCCTGTACACTAAATTTGTCCCATTCCCTAACCCTAACCCCAACCCTAACACTGAACCTCACCCAAAGCCTTGCCCTCACACGTGCCCTAATCCTAACCCGTACACACTGACCCATGCCCTCAAACATACGCTAACCCTAAACTGTTGCCGTACCATAAACTGTACTCTAATCCCTCCCTATTACCTAACACTAACCCGAACCCGAACCCTTAACCTGACACTCACCCGAAGCTTTACCCTCACCGGTGCCCAAATCCTAACCTGTAAACCAACACTAACCAGTGCCCTCACTTGTACTCTAACCCTAAACTGTTGCTGTCCCCTAACCTGTACCCTAGTCCCTCCCCATTCCCTAATCCTAACCCTAACCTGAACCCTAAACATGACCCTCACCTGAAGCCATAACCTCACCCGTGCCCTAATCTTAATGTGTACACCAACATTAACCCATACCCTCACACCTACCCTAACCCTAAACCGTTGCCGTACCCTCACCTCTACCCTAAACCCTTCCCGTTCCCTAACCATAACCCTAACGCGAACCCTAACGCTGACCCTGAACCAAAGCCTTACCCTCACCCTTGCCCTAATCTTAACAGTACACCAACACTAACCCATGCCCTCACACGTACGCTAACCCTAAACCATTGCCGTACTCTCACCTGTACCCTAAACACTCCCCATTCCCTAACCCTAACCCTAAACCAAAACCTAACCCTGACCTTCACGTGAAGCCTTACGCTCACCAGTGCCCTAAATACTCCCCGTGCGCTAAACCTAACCCTAACTCGAACCCTAACACTGACACTCTCCCAAAGCCTTACCCTCGAACCATTGCCCTAATCCTAAAATATACACCAAAAATAACCCATGCCCTCTCACGTACTCTAACCCAAATCTATTGCTGTACGTTAACCAGTATTACAAAACACAACAGTCTCACATTTACAAAAGAAACTTATGCTTGCTTAAGGGGAAAGGAGAGTGGGGAGGCTGCATAAAACCAGAGGTTGACATTAGTACAGATACCATTCCATAAGCTAAGCATATATTAGACAAGACCTACTCCTTGCTCAACCAAATGGATTCAACACCCTTTATTCAAGGCCTAGGAATATACCTGAGTACGAAGAAACTTAAAACCCATATATTTACAGGTCTCCGTAAGAAAATCATGTGTGTGTACAACGGTATAAACACAGCAGTGAAAATAAGTTAAAGCCCATTATAAAGATAAATTTTAAAAACAAAACACAAAGACTGTGAAATAGAGAGAAATTCTTAAATTATTCATTCTGAGCTTACATTAAAGTTGGATTTACCACCTCTACATCCAAAGCTGAGGTAGATATAAGGCTGGACACTTGGGGCTGATAGGATTGGTGAGGTTTGGTGAGCGAATGCAGACCCTTTCATGGAATAGTGGATGGTACCCATTCCATAGGTCCCAAATCTTCAGGTTTAAGGTATTAATCCTTCAGCTAAAATATGCATGAAAAACCCAGAATATGGTGCAACAAGTGACCAGGCAAAATTTCTAAAACTCATCTCAATTTTCACCCCCTGGTACTTGGGTTCGCCATTCCAGATGCTTTATTAACACTCTCCCCACTTGGAGAGTCAGTACCTTTAACCTCTTGTTTGGTATACTTAGCAATTTCTGTGGAAGATGAACAGGGATATGGAGAACCAATGAGCGAATAACTCTATGTGTTTGGAGGGGCACATTGTACTCTGATTTCCCACCAGTAATAAGAATTCACCAAAGGCTCAGTGTGCCGTGCCAGAACCAAATTAGGGCCAGAAGCAATTCTTGGGTTTCGCAGTCAGCTAACAAGAAAGCAAGTTGAACAAAGGAGCTTAGGGGTACTGTAATTCACAATCCTGAAAAGTTACAAATGACCCCTATCATCTAAAAATTTATTGAAGGAAGGCTGTGAAGAGTAATTGAACACGAGGCAAAATTGCAGAAAACGGATATCAGGTGGTAGATAAGAATTGCTCTGAAAGCATAGGAAAAGAGGCAGCACTTCGATAATGATGCACTTGACCAAAAAGGGCGTATGCGTTTTTTCCTGAATATATTCTGGAAAAAACGCAAATGCCCTTTTTGGCCAACCAGCAAGCCTGAAATGGAAATCCGCACTACAATGAAGTCTCACTTCCCACAGCTCAAAAGGGCCGTCCGAAAAAATTGTAAAATCCAGAGAGGCAAGACAGGCCATGGAGAACCAGTCGCCTTGTTATGCTGATGAGTGCGATGTAAATTGCCAACAGCCACTCTGGAGAAGTGTATGGTGTTTCCTGGGACAAATAAAAAACCAAGCTACAGAGCCTACGGCACTTCCATTTATGGTGCTATAGATTTGGAAATTTTAAATGAAAAAAACAAAGCCACACTAAAGTTGGGGGTTGCTCTGTTTACGAGAACGTTGACTAGGGTACAACTTCAATAGCCCAGAAAGAGAAAAATGGATATAGAAGTTGTGGTACTTACCTACAATGGAATATCACTCAACAATAAAATCAATGGCATCGGGACAGTAGCAGCATAAATGAGTGGATTTAGGTATGATGGTTCTAAGTGAAATAAGTCACACAGAAAAAGAAACATCATAAGATATCACTAATACCGGGAATGTAAACACGGCTACGCATGAACTGCATTACAAAACACAACAGAGTCTCCCATTTACAAAAGAAACTTATGCTTGCTTAAGGGGAAAGGTGAGCTGGTAGGCTGCATAAAACCAGAGGTTGACATTAGTACAGATACCGTTCAATAAGCCAAATATATATTAGACAAGACCTACTCTTTGCTCAACGAAATGGACTCAACACCCCTTATTCAATGTCTAGGAATATACCTGAGTACGAAGAAACTTAAAACCCATATACTTATAGGTCTCCGTAAGAGAATCATGTGTGTGTAAAATGGCATAAACACAGCAGTGAATATAATCTAAATCCCATTATAAAAATAAATTTTAAAAATAAAGCACAAAAACTGTGAAATAGAGAGAAATTCTTAAATAATTCATTCAGGGCTTGCATTAAACTTGGATTTACCACCTCTACATCCACAGTTGGGGGAGATATAAGGTTGGTCACTTGGGGCCGATAGAATTGCTGAGGTTGGGTGAGCAAAAGCAGACCCTTTCATGTAATAGTGCATGCTACCTATTCCATAGTTCCCAAATCTCCAGGTTTAAGGGATTTATCCTTCATCTAAAATATGCATGGAAAACCCAGAATATGGTCCAACAAGTGACCAGGTAAAATTTCTAAAACTCATCTCAGCTTTCAGCCTCTGATACACGGGTTCACCATTCCAGACGTTCTCCCCACTTGGAGAATCAGTGCCTTTAACCTCTTGTTTGGCACAGTTTGCAATTTCTGTGGAAGATGAACAGTAATATGGAGAACCAATGAGGGACCAACTCTATGTGATTGGACCGGCACATTGTACTCTGATTTCCCACCAGGAAGAAGAATTCACCAAAGGCTCAGTGTGCCATGCCAGAACCAAATTAGGGCCTGAAGCAATTCTTTAGTTTTGCGGTCAGCTCACAAGAAAGCGAGTTGAACAAAGGAGCTTAGGGGCACTGTAATTCACAATCCTGCAGAGATACAAATGACCCCTATCATCCGAAAATTTACTGAAGGAAGGCTGGGAAGAGGATTTGAACACAGGGCAGAATTGCAGAAAAGAGATATCAGGTGGTAGATTAGAATTGCTCTGAAAGCATAGGAAAAGGGGCAGCACTTCGATAATTATGCACTTGGCCAAAAAGGGCATATGCGTTTTTTCCTGAATATATTCAGGAAAAAAACGCATATGCTGTTTTTGGCCAACTCAGCAAGCCTGCAATGGAAATCTGCTCTACAATGAAGTCTCACGTCCCACCGCTCAAAAGGGCAGCCCAAAAAACGTGTAAAATTCAGATAGGCCGGACAGGCCATGGAGAACTGGCAGACTTGTTATGTTAATGTACGGGATGTAAGTTGCCACCAGCCACACTGCAGAAGTGTATGGTGTTTCTTGGAACATATAAAAAACCAAGTGACAGAGCCTGGGGCACTTCCATTTATGGTCCTATAGATTAGGAAAAATTAAATAAAAAAGACACAGCCACACCAAAGGTTGGGGCTGCTCTCTTTACAAGAACTTTTCTGTGGTACAACTTCAATAGCCCAGAAAGGGAAAAATGGATATAGTTGTTGTGGTACTTACGTACAATGTAATATCACTCAGCAATGAAATCCATGTCATCTGGCCCATAGGAACAAAATCAGTTGATTTTCGTATGATGTTTCTAAGTTAAATAAGTCACATAGAAAAAGAAACATCATAGGATTCCAGTAGTACTGGGAATGTAAACATGGGTACACATGAACTGAATTACAAAACAGAACAGAGTCTCACATTTACAAAAGGAACTATGCTTGCCTAAGGGGAAGGTTGAATTGCGAGGCTGCATAAAACCAGGGGTTGAAATTAGTACAGATACCTTTCTATAAGCCAATATGTATTATACAAGACCTACCCCTTGCTCAACGAAATGGACTCAACACCCCTTATTTAGTGGTTTGGAATATAACTGACTACTAAGAAACTTCAAACCTATGTATTTATATGTTTCTGTAAGACAATCCTCTGTGTGTACGGTGCCATAAACACAGCAGTGAAAATCAGACAAATCCCACTATAAAAATAAATTTCAAAAACAAAACACAATGTGCAATAGAGAGAAATTCTTAAATAATTCATTTAGGGCTTGTGATGAAACCTGGATTTACCACAACTACATCTGCAGCTGAGGGAGATATAAGGCTGGACACTTGTGGTTGATAGAATTGGTGAGATTTGTTGAGAAAATGCAGACACTTTGATGTAATAGTGCTTGGTACACATTCTATGGGTCCCAAATCTCCAGGTTTAAGGGATTCATCATTCAGCTAAAATATGCATGGGAAACGCAGAGTATGGTCCACAATGTAATCAGGCAAAGTTTCTAAAACTCATCTCAGTTTTGGCCCCCTGGTACTCGGGTTCAGCATTCCACATACTTTACTAACATTCTCCCCACTTGGAGAGTCAGTGTCTTTAAACTCCTGTTTTCACAGCTTGCAAATTCTGCAGAAGATGAACAGGAATCAGGGGAACCAATGAGTGACTAACTCTATGTCTTTGGACGGACACATTGAACTCTGATTTCCCACCAGGAAGAAAAAATCACCAAATGCTCTGCATGGTGTGCTGGAACCAGTTTAGTGCCTGAAGCAATTCTGCGGTTTGCGGCCAGGTCACAAGAAAGTGACTTGAAAAAAGGAGCTTAGGGCTACTGTATTTCACAAACGTGCAGAGTTATAAAGGACAACTATCATCCAAAATATATTGAAATAAGGCTGTGAAGATGAGTTGAATGCCAGACACAATTGCAGGAAACAGATTTCACGAGGTACATTGGAATTGCATTTAAAGCATATGAAAAGAGGCAGAACTTCAACATTGATGTACTTGGCCAAAAAGTGTGTATGCGTTTTTTTCCTGAATATATTCAGGAAAAAACTCGTACGTCCTTTTTGGCCAACCAAGCAACCGTGCAATGGATATCCACACTACAATGAAGTCTCTCTTCCCACTGGTCAGAACAGACATCTGAAAAATTCTATGAACCAGAAAGGCAGGACAGCCTATGGAGAACAGGGAGCTTTGTTATGCTGATGTTCAGGATGTAAATTGCCAAGAGCCACTCTGGAGAAGTGTATGGTGTTTCCTGAAACATCTAAAAAATCAAGCTACAGAGCGTAAGGCACTTCCTCTTATGTTCCTATATTTTAGGAACATTTAAACAAAAACCACAGCCACCCTAAAATTTGGGAATGCTCTGTTTACAAGAACCTCAACTACAGTACAACTTCAATAGCTCAGAAAGAGAAAAATGGATATAGAAATTGTGCTACTTACGTACAATGGAATGTCAGGCAGCAGTGAAATCAATGTCATCAGGCCCGTAGCAGCATAATGAGTGGATTTAGGTATGATGATTCTAAGTGAAATAAGTTACACAGATAAAGAAACATCATAAGATATCACTAATATCAGGAATGTAAACACGACTACACATGAACTGTATTACAAAACACAACAGAGTCTCACATTTAGAAAATAAACTTTTGCTTGCTTAAGGGGAATGGTGGGTTGGGAGGCTGCATAAAACCAGAGGTTGAAATTTGTACAGATACTTTTTTATAAGCCAAATATATATCAGAAGAGACCTACTCCTTGCTGAACGAAATGGACTCAACACCCCGTATTCAATGCATAAGAATATACCTGACTATGAAGAAACGTAAAACCCATGTATTTATAGGTGTCTGTAAGAGAATCATGTGTGTGTACAGTGGCATAAACACAGCAGTGAAAATCAGCTAAATCCCACTATAAAAATAAATTTCAAAACCGAAACACAAAGACTTTGTAATAGAGAGAATTTCTTAAATAATTCATTGAGGGCTTGTGATGAAACCTGGATTTAACACATCTACATCCACAGCTGGGGGAGATATAAGGCAGGACACTTGCGGCTGATAGGATTGAAGAGGTTTGGTGAGCAAATGCCGAATATTTGTTTAATAGTCCATGGTACCCATTCCATGGGTCCCAAATCTCCAGATTTAAGGGATTCATCTTTCAGCTAAAATATGCATGGGAAACGCAGAGTGTGATACAACATGTGATCGGGAAAAGTTTCTAAAACACATCTCAGGTTTTACACGCTGGTACTCGCGTTTGCCATTCCAGATGCTTTATTAACACTCGCACCTCTTCGGGAGTCCGTGCCTTTAACCTCCTGTTTGGCACAGTTTGCAATTTCTGCACAAGACAAACAGTGATAGGGAGAACCAATGACCAACTAACTCTACGTGTTTTGACGGGCACATTGAACTCTGATTTCCAAACTGGAAAAATAATTCACCAAAGGCTCAGCATGGTTTGCTGGAACCAGATTAGTGCCTGAAGCAATTCTGCCATTTTGCGGCCAGCTCACAAGAAAGCGAGTTTAAAAAAGGAGCTTAAGGGCACTGTAATTCACAAACCTTCAGTTATAAAGAGAACTTTCATCCAAAAATATATTGACGTAAGGCTGTGAAGAGGACTTGAATGCTAGGCAGAATTGCAGGAAACCAATTTCACGTAGTAAACTGGAATTGCTCTGAAAGCATAGGAAAAGAGGCAGCACTTCGACAATGATGCACTTGGCCAAAAAGGGTGTATACGTTTTTATCCTGAATATATTCAGGAAGAAACACATACGCCCTTTCTGGCCAAGCAAGGAAACCGGCAATGGAAATCCACACTACAATGAAGTCTCACTTCCCACTGCTTAAAAGGGTGGTCTGAACAAAGTGTAAAATCCAGAGAGGCAGGACAGGCCATGGATAACAGGGAGCTTTGTTATGATGATTGTTGAGATGTAAATTGCCAACAGGTACTCTGGAGAAGTGTATGGTGTTTCCTCAAACATCTAAAAATCAAAGCCACAGAGCCTAGGGCACTTCCACTTATGGCCCTGTAGCTTAGGAAAATTAAACGAGGAAGACACAGCCACCCCAATATTTAGGGCTGCTGTGTTTACAGCAACCTCAACTACAGTATAACTTACATATCCTGGAAAGAAAAAAATGGATAAAGACATTGTGCTACTTACGTACAATGAAATATCACTCAGCAATGATATCAATGTAATCAGGCCTGTAAAAGCAAAATGAATGGATTTCGGTACAATGATTCTAAGTGAACTAAGCCACACAGAAAAAGAAAATTATTATAAGGTATCAATAATAAAGGGAATGTAAGCTTGGCTACATATGAACTGAATTACAAAACAGGACAGAGTCTCACAGTTGGGAAACAATTTTATGCTTGTTTAAGGGGAAAGTTGAGTTGGGGTGCGGCATAAAACCAGAGATTGAAATGAGCCCAAATGCCGTTCCATAAGCCAAGTATGTAATAGAGAGGACCTACTCCTTGCTCAAAGAAATAAACTCAACAATGAGGTATCACCTCACACCTGTTAGAATGGGCATTATCAGAAATTCTACAAATAACAAGTGCTCAAATGGTATGGAGAAAAAGAAACCTCTTCCACTATTGTTGGGAATGTAAATTGATACAGTCACTATAGAGAACAGTATGGAGGTTCCTTAACAACTAACCATAAATTACCATATGATCCAGCCATCCCACTACTGAGCATATATCCAGACAAAACCATAAATCGAGAGGAGACTTTCACCACAAAGTTCATTGCATCACTATAATAGCCAGGTAATTGAAGCAACATAAATGTCCACAGACACACGAATGCATAAAGAGATGGTACATATATAAAATGGAATATTACTCAGCCATAAGAAGGAATGAAATTGGATCATTTGTAGAGATGTTGATGGATATAGAGACTGTCATAGAGAGTGAAGTATGTCAGAAAGAGAAAAACAAATATTGTATATTAATGCATATATGTGGAACCTAGAAAAATTGTGCAGATGAACCAGTTTGCAAGGCAGAAATAGAACAACAGATGTAGAGAAAAAACATATGGACATCAAGTGGGAAAAGCTGTGGTGGGTAGGTGGTGGGAGGAATTGAGAGATTCAGATTGGCATGTATACATTTATATGTATAAAATAGATAACCAATAAAAACCTTCTATATAAAAAACTAAAATATATTTCAAAATTTAAAAAAAAAAAATTAAAATTTAAAACAGAAAAAAAGGTTCTTCCCTTCACATACGTGTATTTATATGAATACATTATTTCCATGCTTATATCTGTAAATAACAAAAAGAGGAATAAAATCTACCTAGAACCCAAAATGAAAAAAAAAAAAAAAAAAACTAAACAGAACCCACCAGTTACACAGAGGAAAACTGTATCAGAGCACTTGCTCCAGTTGTAAACAATTCTGAAGTTGGTCAGTGGTGGGGAATCATCTCCCATTCAGCCAGCAGCCCCCACGCAACAAGCGTCCTCATTGTAAAGCTGGGGGACTGTGCCGAGCCTCTGTGAGGAAACTTGAGCTGAGCCACAGGCCAGCTGCTGCTGAACTGTTCCCACCCTTCCCAGATAAAACACCTGAATATGTGCAAGGACTTGAAAGCCTAGAGGAAGGGCCATGGAGCCACAAAAGTGACAGCATGCCGGCTGACTTGGTGCCTGAAGGCCAGCCAGGATGGTCCTCGCCCTGGGTGCTCTTCTGGAAGCTTTGATTTCCCTGCCTGAGAAACCCCTCCTGTCCCGCTCCCACTGCTTTTTTCCTTCCTCACCTCGGCCCAGGGAAAAATTCCAGCAGCAGTTATGGGTGACACATCCTCTTCTTTAGCAGGTGGCAGCCTGGAAACTGCTGCAGAAAGTCCAGCAGAGACCAACTCACACTAGGCAACTCACAAAGCCGTGGCCTCTCAATCCCTCCCACCAGCCCAGCCCCGAGACTACTGACAGGGCAGAGAATATGGTGTCAGGCAGAGCTGCAGGGGCTCTTGCTGCCTGGAGCGGTGTTTATATTGACCTCAAAACAGGCACACCTGGGCAGGCCTGGCCGGATTGGTCAGACTGCACAGGTCATCCAATCCTCACTACTCAGGGGCTCACAGTTGCAGAAAATTGACCTTGCTGAACCGGCCAGCTCGAAGGAACAGGTGTAGGCTCTTGAAAGTCTGGATACACAAGGGGCTGCAGCTCTGGTTTGTTTTCTAGTTATTTTATCTGGCCCATGAGTGGGAGACAACTTCAAGAAAATCCTCTCCTAATGAAAGGAACACAGAAGTCAGGGAGAGGAGGGGTGGGTGGTGGCTGGAGGCAGAAGCCTGGTGCCCTGGGTGCAGTGGAAATCTCTGGAAGACCAGGCAGAAGGAGACCCTACAGAGTGATGCCTATGGTCACAGACATGTCGGAGCTGCTGTTTGTTAGTTCAAGTCCTGCTCTGAGGTGTTCTGTGTCAGCTCTGAGAGACAGGTGAGCTGGGGTTGCTCTGCAATGAGGGTTATGTGCACGGTTCCTGTTTGTCCAGCCCTGCCACGGTACCTCCGTATCCTGGGAGGGGCATGACCATGAGAGCCCAATGGGCTGGGGTGGGGGTGGGGTACCTGCCCAGGTGAGCTCCATATCCTGGTATTGGCCTGACCACGAGAGACAAATGGGCTGCTGGGGACCTAGTAAAGGATGTCAGGACAATCAGTTATGCCACCAAGGGTATACCTCCAGTAGTTCCTAATTCCTACACACTGCTAGTCATTCTACCAACCACCAGGACATGGTGTTCTGTATTAGACTTCAATGATGCCTTCTTTTGTATTCCATTAGTCCCAGAGTCACAAGAAATTTTGCCTTGTGAGTGGCAGGACTCAGCATACAACCAAAACAATACTGCTGGGCCGTCTCACCCCAAGGGTACAAAAATTCCCACACCATCTTTGGGAAAGCTTAGCTAAAGACCTAAAAGTTCTACCTCTGGAAAAGGAAACCCTCCTTCAATATGCAGACGCCATTCTGATTGCCAGCCCTACTAAGGAGGCCTCTAAACTACCAAGCCAATATAGGATAGAAGTTGTCCAAGAAAAAGCTCAAATATCACACACTAAGGTGACCTGCCTGGGCTTCATTCTCACAGAAGGTCTGAGAAGCCCATCCCAAGAAAGGGAAGAAACCATTTGCAGCCTTAGTCCTTCTAAAAGTACAAGACAGCTTAGGAGTTCCTGGGGAGGCTGGGGTTTGCTGCATCTGGATCCCAAACTACAGTCTAATAGCTGGGCCTCTATATGAAAAACTGAAAGGAAAAGATGATGATCCTTTTGAATCAGCTAAATAGAATCCAGAAGTGGTCTTTCAAGAATGGAAAGAGCAGCCAATTCAGACCCTTGACCTGGAACTCCCTAATTTAGCTAAACCCTTTGACTTTTACATTCCTGGTGAAAGGTGAATCGCCATTGGAGTATTAGTGCAAAAACTGGGACCACTTGAAAAGGAACAACGCAAGAATGCATTCCAGGTAGGATAAACTACGGTCACCAAGGGGCTTGGTCCACCACAACATCTGGCCAAGATACTGGCAGTATCTAAAAACCTGGAAATCAGCAGCCTGAAAGGCAACCTCGCTCATAAAGAAAAAGGACCCCACGTGTTGATCCTAACCACCAAACATGCCTTGAGGTTGCAAGGTTCACTCCATGAGCACACTGACCTCGAGTGAGGAGGCCCTCCAACTCCAACCTCCAGAGAGACAACCGGGGGCAAGGGGGCCCCATGGCGACTCGAGTAACCATCATTTTACCTGGAGTTTCTCTCAGAAAACAACAAGAGTTGGTAAAAAAAGAGTAGACTACTGCTTTCAGGACTTACTGCACCCAGAGGGGAGCTAATAAGCTTGGCAGGGGAACAGTATATCACACTGTCACCATAGAAAAGCCTACAGCCACCATGATGATGGTGGCCAATAAGACCGGCTGGACTCCTGGCTACCTCAAAAGGCTGTTGACTCAGTGTCCATCATGGTCCTGGATCACCACTGACCCTGGACTGACTGGGAATTGAGCAGGCAAGGCTCTGACACCTGGTACTGTTTTTACATTAATTCAGGGGCCTAATTGAAGAAAACAAAGACTACTGGTCAGAACATCTAGGCTGGCAGAAACGGTCAGCCTAAGGTGGCCTAACAAATGTGGGGTGGGGTAAAACCTCCCCCCACAGTGTCTCTGCACATACCTTTCCTGTACCCTTAAAGGTCATTAGAATCTATAACACTTCCAATGCTTGTACTCTGGTGGACGAGCAAGGGGGCAGCAGCCCTGGGGACAATCAATCTCACCTGCAGGCTGCTGGGGAGAAGTTCTGACCCTCACCCCCGGGTATGAGGGCTCCCAACTCAGCACTCAGCAGTTACAGAAGAGGGGTCTGCACACTCAGCACTCCAAGAATGAGGAATGGGACAAAAGGCAGAGGAGGGTTTTGTCACCAGCAAAGCCCATTAAAAATCCCTAGGAGATAAAAATAGAATCTGGGCAATAAAATAAAGTCTAACCTTTGTTATCCTTTGTGCTTTGTCTAATTTCACGTGCTCCTAGGTTCCCACATGCAGAGCTGCCACACCCGACCCTTCAGACCTGTTTTCCTACTGCGGAATGGCTGGGTTGACACTTCAGCTCCTGGGGCCCTGTGCAGGCTCCGCGATATTGAGCCTGAGCTGCATCCAAGCCGGCCCCCTAGAGCTCCGTCCCCTCCCTCCCACTGACTCTCACAGGACCTCTACACAGCAGGCCAACACAACCTACAGGGTAGCGCATGCTCTCACCTCTCCATTCTCTGATCAAAATATAGTTTCCTTTGATTCTGAACCAAACTCAGTCTCGATCTGTTGGCTCCAATGACACTGGGCAGGGGCATACTTGTTGGGGTCCACTCTGGAGGATGAGTAACAGAAATTGATAACATTGTAACTTCAATGAACAGATGAGTGAGCCAAACTGTAATTAACATAGAACAGTATATAAGGCTCGGGTAAAATAAGATGTTTCTAACACTTCCATTTTATATTTCCATCATTCTATTATAAGCAAGTTCAGTGAAAAGATTTGTCTTATTTGTCAGGTCAATATTAGAGAAATGAAGTGATTTTTTTCCAAGGATGTACATCTAATAATCTTGGTTAAAGCTTCAATCTTATTTTAAATGCTTTTCCATTGAAAATTATACCTCTGTTTCAGCTCTCCCATTTCTGAGAAGTATAAAATCTTATAATTTATTATTACCAAAGGGGAAAGTAGGAGGAGGGATAAATTAACAGTTTGGGATTAACACATACACACTGCTATGTATAAAGTAGATCATCTACAAGGAACTACTGTATAGCATAGGGAACTACACTCAATATTTTGCAATAACGTATAAGGGGAAAAAATCTGAAAAAGAATAGATATTTTTATTGACATCATCTATCAATGACAGTTAAAATGTAACCTAAGGGAAGCCGTTGGTGAGTGCTTCTGACCCTGACGACATCAATAATCTAAAGTTCGGACTCTGCCTACTTCCCAAGGCACAAGGCGGCAGGATTTCTAAAATGGTGCAGTTGGCTAAAAAGGGCGTATGCATTTTCTCCTGAATATATTCAGGAAAACACGCATATGCACTTTATGGGCAACCAAGCAAGCAAGCAATGCAAATCTGCACACCAAAGAAGTCTCATTTCCTACCAGTCAAAAGGGCCATCCGAAAAAATTGTAAAACGCAGAAATGCAGGACAGGCCATGGAGAACAGGCAGCATTTATACACTGATGGGCGGTGTGTAAACTGAGAAGAGGCACTCTGGAGAAGTGTATCCTGGTTCCTAAATCATCTAAAAAACAGAGCTACAGAGAATAGGGCACTTGCAATCACGGGAGTATATCTAGGGGATTCTAAAAATCAAACAGACACAGGCACAACAAAGTTTAGGACTGCTCTGTTTACAAGAACCTCGACTTCAGTACACCTTAAATATCCCAGGAAAGAGAACAATGGATAAAGAAGGTGTGGTACTTACGCACAATGGAATATCTCTTCACCATGAAATAAATGTAATAAGGCTAGTAGAAGCATAAAGAGTGGACCGAGTTTCGATGATACCGCTTGAGTTAAGTCACACAGAAAAAGAAACATGTCATAAGATATCACTCATAGAGGGAATGTAAATATGACTGCACAACAACTGAATTACAAAGGAGAAGAGTGTATCACATTTAGAAAACACACTTACGTCAGCTTAACGGGAAAGGTGAGGTGGAGTGATGCGTAAAATCAGAGTTTGAAATTAACACAGATACCATTCAATAAACCAAATACGTAATAGACAAGATCTACACCTTGCTCAATGAACTGGCCTCAACACACCCTATTCACCACAGAGGAATATATGTGAGTAGTAGGAATCTTAAAACCTTTGTATTGATATATCTCCATAAGGGAATCAAGTGTGTGCAGAGTGGCACAAACACAGCAGTGAAAATCAGCTAAACTCCATTATAAAATAAATTTTAAAACAAAACACAGAGACAAAGAAAGAGAGAAAAATTCTTACAAAATTGTTTCAGGGTCTGTGATGCAACGTGGATTGACCACATATAAATTGATAGCTGGATAAGACATAAGGATGGACACATGGGGCTATGAGGATTGGTGAGCTTTGGTGAGCAAAAGCCGACCCTCTAATACAATACTTAAAGCTCCTCATTCCATGGATCACAACACTCCAGGTTTAAGGGAATCTCCTTACAGCTAAACCATGCATGAAAAACCCAACAGATGGTATACCATGTGATTGGGAAAGGTTTCTAAAACGCACCTCATTTTTCCACTACTGGGTCACAGGATCGACTTTCCAGGTACTTTACTAAAAATCACACCATTTGGATAGGCAATGCCTTTAATTTCCTGTTTTGCACAGTCTGTAATGAGTGGAGAGGATGAATGGGAAGAGGGAGAAACAATGAGATATTAGCTGTAAGGGCTCTGAAGGACACATGTCACTCTAATTTCACATCAGAAAGAAGTATTAACCAAAGGCTCAGCAAGGCGCCCGAAAATAAGAATATGGATTGAAGCAATCTTGCAGTTTTACAGTCAACTCACAAGAAAGGGAGTTGAAAAAAGGAGCTCAGAGGAACTGTAATTCACAAAACAAGAGAGTTACAAATGCTCACTATCATCTAGAAATATATTGAAGTAAGGATGCAAAGAGGACTTGAAAGTGAGGGAGAATTGCAGGAAACCGACTTCAGGTGGGAGATTGGAATTACATTTAAAGCATAGGAAAAGAGGCACAACTTCAAAAATGATGCACATGGCGAAAAAGGGCGTATGTGTTTTTTCCTGATTACATTCAGGAAAAAACACATATGCCCTTTGTGGCCAACCAAGAAACCTGCAAAGGAAATCCACGCTACAATGAAGTCTCAATTCCCAACGCTCAAAAGAGCTGTCTGAAAAAATGGAAAAATCCAGAGAGGCAGGACAGGCCATGGAAAACAGGCAGCCTTGATATACTGATGGGTGGGATGAAAATTGCCAACAGCCACTCTGGAAAAGTGTATGGTGTTTCCTGAAACATATAAAAAAAACAAGCCACAGAGATTAGGGCATTTCCACTTATGGTCCTATAGATTATGAAACGTAAAATGAAAAAGACAGAGACAAACCAAAATTTATGGCTTCTCTGTTTACACGAACCGTGACTACTGTAAAACTTCAATAGCCCAGAAAGAGAACAATTGATATTGAAGTTGTGGTACTTAGGTACAATGGAATATCACTCAGCAATGAAATCAATGTCATCAGGCCCGTAGCAGCATAATGAGTGAATTTAGGTACGATGATTCTAAGTAAAATAAGTCACACAGAAAAAGAAACATCATAAGATATCACTAATACCGGGAATGTAAACACGGCTACACATGAACTGCATTACAAAACAAAACAGAGTCTCACATTTAAAATAGAAACTTATGCTTGCTTAAGGGGAAAGGAGAGTGCGGAGGCTGCATAAAACCAGAGGTTGACATTAGAACAGATACCATTCCATAAGCCAAATATATATTAGACAAGACCTACTCCTTGCTCAACCACATGGACTCAACACCCCATATTCAAAACCTAGGAATATACCTGACTATGAAGAAACTTAAAACCCATATATTTATAGGTCTCCGTAAGAAAATCATTTGTGTACAGCGACATAAACAGAGCAGTGAAAATAAGCTAAATCCACTTATAAAAATAAATTTGAAAAACAAAACAAAAAGACTGTGAAATAGAGAGAAATTCTTAAATAATTCCTTCAGGGCTTTTGAGGAGTCTTGGATTTACCACCTCTGCATCCACAGCTCGGGTAGAGATAAGGCTGGACACTTGGGGCTGATAGGATTGGTGAGGGAATGCAGACCCTTTGATGTAATGGTGCATGGTTCCCATTCGATGGGTCCCAAATCCCCAGGTTTAAGGGATTTATCCTTCAGCTAAAATAGGCATGGAAAACCCAGAATATGGTCCACAAAGTGACGAGGCAATACTTCTAAACCTCATCGCCATTTTCGCGCCCTGGTACTCGAGTTCGCCATTCCAGATGCGTTATTAACACTCTCCCCACTTGGAGAGTCAGTGCCTTTAACATCTTGTTTGTCACAGTTTGAAATTTCTGCGGAAGATGATCAGGAATAAGGAGAACCATTGAGCGACTAGCTGTAGGTGTTTGAACGGGCACATTGAACTCTGATTTTCCCCCAGGAAAAATAATTCACCAAAGGCTCAGCGTGCCGTGCCGGAACGAGATTAAGGCCTGAAGGGATTCTTCGGGTTTGCGGTCAGCCCACAAGAAAGTGAGTTAAGGAAAGGGGATTTTTGGCACTGTACTTTACAAGCCTGCAGAGTTACAAATGACCCTCTCATCCAAAAATTTATTGAAGGAAGGCTGTGAAGAGGAGTTGAAAGCGACGCAGAATTGCAGAAAACAGATATCACGTGGTAGATAAGAATTGCTCTGAAAGCATAGGAAAAGAGGCAGTACTTCGAAAGTGATGAACGTGGCCAAAAAGGGTGTATGCGTTTTTTCCTAAATATATTCAGGAAAAAACGCATACGCCCTTTTTGGCCAACCAAGCAAGCCTGCAATGGAAATCCGCACTACAATGAAGTCTCACATCCCACCCCTCAAAAGGGCAATCAAAAAAAGTGTAAAATCCAGAGAGGCAGGACAGGCCATGGAGAACTGGCAGCCTTCTTATGCTGATGGGTGGGATGTAAATTGCCAACAGCCACTCTAGAGAAGTGTATGGTGTTTCCTGGAACAAAGAAAAAAACAAGCTAGAGAGCCTAAGGCACTTCCACTTATGGTGCTTTAGATTCGGAAAATTTCCATGAAAAAGACACAGCCACACCAAAATTTGGGGCTTCTCTGCTTACGGAAACCTTGACTATGGTACAAATTCTATAGCCCAGAAAGAGAAAAATGGACATAGAAGTTGTGGTACATGCCTACAATGGAATGTCACTCAACAATGAAATCAATTCCAACAGACCAGTAGAAGCATAATGAGTGGATGTAGGTACGATGCTTCTAAGTGAAATAAGTCACACAGAAAAAGAAACATCATAAGATATCACTAATACCGGGAATGTAAACACGGCTACGCATGAACTGTATTACAAAACACCACAGGGACCCACATTTACAAAAGAAACTTATGTTTGCTTAAGGGCAAAGGAGACTGGGGAGGCTGCATAAAACCAGAAGTTTACATTAGTACAGATCCCATTCCACAAGCCAAATATATATTAGACAAGACCTACTCCTTGCTCAACCAAATGGACTCAACACCCCATATTCAAAACCTAGGAATATACCTGACTATGAAGAAACTTAAAACCCATATATTTATAGATCTCCCTAAGAAAATCATTTGTGTACTGCGGCATAAACACAGCAGTGAAAATAACCTAAATCCCCTTATAAAAATAAATTTGAAAAACAAAACACAAAGACTGTGAAATAGAGAGAAATTCTTAAATAAGTCCTTCAGGGCTTTAGAGGAGTCTTGGATTTACCACCTCTACATCCACAGCTCGGGGAGAGATAAGGCTGGACACTTGGGGCTGATAGGATGGGTGAGGGAATGCAGACCCTTGGATGTAATGGGGCATGGTTCCCATTCCACGGGTCCCAAATCCCCAGGTTTAAGGGATTTATCCTTCAGCTAAAATAGGCATGGAAAACCCAGAATATGGTCCACCAAGTGACCAGGCAATATTTCTAAAACTCATCGCCATTTTCGACCCCTGGTACTCGAGTTTGCTGTTCCAGATGCGTTATTAACATTCTCACCACTTGGAGAGTCAGTGCCTTTAACATCTTGTTTGTCACAGTTTGAAATTTCTGCGGAAGATGAACAGGAATAAGGAGAACCATTGAGCGACTAGATGTAGGTGTTTGAACGGGCACATTGAATTCTGATTTCCCCCCAGGATGAAGAATTCACCAAAGGCTCAGCGTGCCGTGCCGGAGCGAGTTTAAGGCCTGAAGCGATTCTTCGCGTTTGCGGTCAGCTCACAAAAAAGAGAGTTTAGAAAAGGAGATTTTTGGCACTGTAATTCACAAGCCTGCAGAGTTACAAATTACCCCTATCATCCAAAAATCTATTGAAGGAAGGCTGTGAAGAGGACTTGAACACGACGCAGAATTGAAGAAAACAGATATCAGGTGGTAGATAAGAATTGCTCTGAAAGCACAACAAAAGAGGCAGTACTTCGGCTGTGATGCACTTGGCCAAAAAGGGCGTATGCGTCTTTTCCTGAATATATTCAGGAAAAAACGCATACGCCCTTTTTGGCCAACCAAGCAAGTCTGCAATGCAAATCCGCACTACAAAGAAGTCTCACTTCCCACCCCTCAAAAGGGCCATCCGAAAAAAATGTAAAATCCAGAGAGGCAGGACAGGACATGGAGAACTGGCAACCTTGTTATGCTGATGGGTGGTATGTAAATTGCCAACAGCCACTCTGGAGAAGTGTATGGTGTTTCCAGGAACAAAGAAAAAAACAAGCTAGAGAGCCTAGGGCACTTCCACTTATAGTGCTATAGATTCGGAAACCTTCCATGAAAAAGGCACAGCCACACCAAAGTTTGGGGGTGCTCTGTTTACCGGAACCTTGACTATGGTACAACTTCAATAGCCCAGAAAGAGAAAAATGTATATAGAAGTTGTGGTGCATACCTACAATGGAATATCACTCAACAGTGACATCAATGGCAGCAGACCAGTACCAGCATAATGAGTGGACGTAGGTACGATGATTCTAAGTGAAATAAGTCACACAGAAAAAAAAACATCATAAGATATCACTAATACCAGGAATGTAAACACGGCTACACATGAACTGCATTACAAAACACAAGAGAGTCTCACATTTAGAAAAGAAACTTAAGCTTGCTTAAGGGGAAAGGAGAGTGGGGAGGCTGCATAAAACCAGAGGTTGACTTTAGGACAGATACCATTCCACAAGCAAAATATATATTAGACAAGACCTACTCCTTGCTCAAACAAATGGACTCAACACCCCGTATTCAAAACCTCGGAATATGCCTGATTATGGAGAAACTTAAAGCCCATATATTTATAGGTCTCCTTAAGAAAATCTTTTGTGTACAACGGCATAAACACAGCAGTGAAAAAAAGCTAAATCCCCTTATAAAAATAAATTTGAAAAACAAAACACTAAGACTGTGAAATAGAGAGAAATTCTTAAATAAGCCCTTCAGGGCTTGTGAGGAGTCTTGGATTTACCACCTCTACATCCACAGCTGGGGGAGAGATAAGGCTGGAAACTTGGGGCTGATAGGATTGGTGAGGGAATGCAGACCCTTTGATGTAATGGTGCATGGTTCCCATTCCACAGGTCCCAAATCTCCAGTTTTAAGGGATTTATCCTACTGCTAAAATATGCATGGAAAACCCAGAATATGGTCCAACAAGTGTCCAGGCAAAATTTCTAAAACTCATCGCCATTTTCGCCCTCTGGTACTCGTGTTCTCCGTTCCAGATGCCTTATTAACACTCTCCCCACATGGAGAGACAGTGCCTTTAACCTCTTGTTTGGCACAGTTTGCAATTTCTGTGGAAGATGAACAGGGATAGGGAGAGCCAATGAGCGACTAACTCTATGTGTTTCGACGGGCACATTGAACTCTGATTTCCCTACAGGAAGAAGAATTCACCAAAGGCTCAGCGTGCAGTGTCGGAACGAGATTAGGACCTGAAGCAATTCTTTGGGTTTGTGGTCAGCTCACAAGAAAGCGAGTTCAGAAAAGGAGATTTTTGGCACTGTAACTCACAATCCTGCAGAGTTCCAAATGACCCCTATCAACCAAAAATTTATTGAAGGAAGGCTGTGAAGAGGACTTGAACGCGACGCAGAATTGCAGAAAACAGATATCGGGGGGTAGATAAGAATTGCTCTGAAAGCATAGGAAAAGAGGCAGCAGTTCGACAGTGTTGCACATGGCCAAAAAAGCCGTATGCGTTTTTTCCTGAATATATTCAGGAAAAAACGCATACGCCCTTTTTGGCCAACCAAGCAAGCCTGCAATGGAAATCCGCCCTACAAGCCACTTTCACTTCCCACCAATCAAAAGGGCCCTCCGAAAAAAGTGTAAAATCCAGAGAGGCAGGACAGGCCATGGAGAACCGGCAGCCTTGTTATGCTGATGGGCGGGATATAAATTGCCAACAGCCACTCTGGAGAAGTGGATGGTGTTTCCTGGAACAAAGAGAAAACCAAGCTAGAGAGCCTAGGGCACTTCCACTTATGGTGCTATAGATTCGGAAAATTTAAATGAAAAAGACACAGCCACACCAAAGTTTGGGGCTGCTCTCTTTAGGGGAACCTTGACTATGGTACAACTACAATAGCCTAGAAAGAGAAAAATGGATATAAAAGTTGTGGTACATCCCTACAATGGAATGTCACTCAACAGTGAAATCAATGGCAACAGACCAGTAGCAGCAAAATGAGTGGATTTAGTTACGCTGATTCTAAGTAAAATAAGTCACACAGAAAAAGAAACATCATAAGATATCACGAATACCGGGAATGTAAACACGGCTACACATGAACTGCATTACAAAACAAAACAGAGTCTCACATTTAAAATAGAAACTTATGCTTGCTTAAGGGGAAAGGAGAGTGCGGAGGCTGCATAAAACCAGAGGTTGACATTAGAACAGATACCATTCCATTAGCCAAATATATATTAGACAAGACCTACTCCTTGCTCAACCACATGGACTCAACACCCCATATTCAAAACCTAGGAATATACCTGACTATGAAGAAACTTAAAACCCATATATTTATAGGTCTCCGTAAGAAAATCATTTGTGTACAGCGACATAAACAGAGCAGTGAAAATAAGCTAAATCCACTTATAAAAATAAATTTGAAAAACAAAACAAAAAGACTGTGAAATAGAGAGAAATTCTTAAATAATTCCTTCAGGGCTTTTGAGGAGTCTTGGATTTACCACCTCTGCATCCACAGCTCGGGTAGAGATAAGGCTGGACACTTGGGGCTGATAGGATTGGTGAGGGAATGCAGACCCTTTGATGTAATGGTGCATGGTTCCCATTCGATGGGTCCCAAATCCCCAGGTTTAAGGGATTTATCCTTCAGCTAAAATAGGCATGGAAAACCCAGAATATGGTCCACAAAGTGACGAGGCAATACTTCTAAACCTCATCGCCATTTTCGCGCCCTGGTACTCAAGTTCGCCATTCCAGATGCGTTATTAACACTCTCCCCACTTGGAGAGTCAGTGCCTTTAACATCTTGTTTGTCACAGTTTGAAATTTCTGCGGAAGATGATCAGGAATAAGGAGAACCATTGAGCGACTAGCTGTAGGTGTTTGAACGGGCACATTGAACTCTGATTTTCCCCCAGGAAGAATAATTCACCAAAGGCTCAGCGTGCCGTGCCGGAACGAGATTAAGGCCTGAAGGGATTCTTCGGGTTTGCGGTCAGCCCACAAGAAAGTGAGTTAAGGAAAGGGGATTTTTGGCACTGTACTTTACAAGCCTGCAGAGTTACAAATGACCCTCTCATCCAAAAATTTATTGAAGGAAGGCTGTGAAGAGGAGTTGAAAGCGACGCAGAATTGCAGAAAACAGATATCACGTGGTAGATAAGAATTGCTCTGAAAGCATAGGAAAAGAGGCAGTACTTCGAAAGTGATGAACGTGGCCAAAAAGGGCGTATGCGTTTTTTCCTGAATATATTCAGGAAAAAACGCATACGCCCTTTTTGGCCAACCAAGCAAGCCTGCAATGGAAATCCGCACTACAATGAAGTCTCACATCCCACCCCTCAAAAGGGCAATCAAAAAAAGTGTAAAATCCAGAGAGGCAGGACAGGCCATGGAGAACTGGCAGCCTTCTTATGCTGATGGGTGGGATGTAAATTGACAACAGCCACTCTAGAGAAGTGTATGGTGTTTCCTGGAACAAAGAATAAAACAAGCTAGAGAGCCTAAGGCACTTCCACTTATGGTGCTTTAGATTCGGAAAATTTCCATGAAAAAGACACAGCCACACCAAAATTTGGGGCTTCTCTGCTTACGGAAACCTTGACTATGGTACAAATTCTATAGCCCAGAAAGAGAAAAATGGACATAGAAGTTGTGGTACATGCCTACAATGGAATGTCACTCAACAATGAAATCAATTCCAACAGACCAGTAGAAGCATAATGAGTGGATGTAGGTACGATGCTTCTAAGTGAAATAAGTCACACAGAAAAAGAAACATCATAAGATATCACTAATACCGGGAATGTAAACACGGCTACGCATGAACTGTATTACAAAACACCACAGGGACCCACATTTACAAAAGAAACTTATGTTTGCTTAAGGGCAAAGGAGACTGGGGAGGCTGCATAAAACCAGAAGTTTACATTAGTACAGATCCCATTCCACAAGCCAAATATATATTAGACAAGACCTACTCCTTGCTCAACCAAATGGACTCAACACCCCATATTCAAAACCTAGGAATATACCTGACTATGAAGAAACTTAAAACCCATATATTTATAGATCTCCCTAAGAAAATCATTTGTGTACTGCGGCATAAACACAGCAGTGAAAATAACCTAAATCCCCTTATAAAAATAAATTTGAAAAACAAAACACAAAGACTGTGAAATAGAGAGAAATTCTTAAATAAGTCCTTCAGGGCTTTAGAGGAGTCTTGGATTTACCACCTCTACATCCACAGCTCGGGGAGAGATAAGGCTGGACACTTGGGGCTGATAGGATGGGTGAGGGAATGCAGACCCTTGGATGTAATGGGGCATGGTTCCCATTCCACGGGTCCCAAATCCCCAGGTTTAAGGGATTTATCCTTCAGCTAAAATAGGCATGGAAAACCCAGAATATGGTCCACCAAGTGACCAGGCAATATTTCTAAAACTCATCGCCATTTTCGACCCCTGGTACTCGAGTTTGCTGTTCCAGATGCGTTATTAACATTCTCACCACTTGGAGAGTCAGTGCCTTTAACATCTTGTTTGTCACAGTTTGAAATTTCTGCGGAAGATGAACAGGAATAAGGAGAACCATTGAGCGACTAGCTGTAGGTGTTTGAACGGGCACATTGAATTCTGATTTCCCCCCAGGATGAAGAATTCACCAAAGGCTCAGCGTGCCGTGCCGGAGCCAGTTTAAGGCCTGAAGCGATTCTTCGCGTTTGCGGTCAGCTCACAAAAAAGAGAGTTTAGAAAAGGAGATTTTTGGCACTGTAATTCACAAGCCTGCAGAGTTACAAATTACCCCTATCATCCAAAAATCTATTGAAGGAAGGCTGTGAAGAGGACTTGAACACGACGCAGAATTGAAGAAAACAGATATCAGGTGGTAGATAAGAATTGCTCTGAAAGCACAACAAAAGAGGCAGTACTTCGGCTGTGATGCACTTGGCCAAAAAGGGCGTATGCGTCTTTTCCTGAATATATTCAGGAAAAAACGCATACGCCCTTTTTGGCCAACCAAGCAAGTCTGCAATGCAAATCCGCACTACAAAGAAGTCTCACTTCCCACCCCTCAAAAGGGCCATCCGAAAAAAATGTAAAATCCAGAGAGGCAGGACAGGACATGGAGAACTGGCAGCCTTGTTATGCTGATGGGTGGTATGTAAATTGCCAACAGCCACTCTGGAGAAGTGTATGGTGTTTCCAGGAACAAAGAAAAAAACAAGCTAGAGAGCCTAGGGCACTTCCACTTATAGTGCTATAGATTCGGAAACCTTCCATGAAAAAGGCACAGCCACACCAAAGTTTGGGGGTGCTCTGTTTACCGGAACCTCGACTATGGTACAACTTCAATAGCCCAGAAAGAGAAAAATGTATATAGAAGTTGTGGTGCATACCTACAATGGAATATCACTCAACAGTGACATCAATGGCAGCAGACCAGTACCAGCATAATGAGTGGACGTAGGTACGATGATTCTAAGTGAAATAAGTCACACAGAAAAAAAAACATCATAAGATATCACTAATACCAGGAATGTAAACACGGCTACACATGAACTGCATTACAAAACACAAGAGAGTCTCACATTTAGAAAAGAAACTTAAGCTTGCTTAAGGGGAAAGGAGAGTGGGGAGGCTGCATAAAACCAGAGGTTGACTTTAGGACAGATACCATTCCACAAGCAAAATATATATTAGACAAGACCTACTCCTTGCTCAAACAAATGGACTCAACACCCCGTATTCAAAACCTCGGAATATGCCTGATTATGGAGAAACTTAAAGCCCATATATTTATAGGTCTCCTTAAGAAAATCTTTTGTGTACAACGGCATAAACACAGCAGTGAAAAAAAGCTAAATCCCCTTATAAAAATAAATTTGAAAAACAAAACACTAAGACTGTGAAATAGAGAGAAATTCTTAAATAAGCCCTTCAGGGCTTGTGAGGAGTCTTGGATTTACCACCTCTACATCCACAGCTGGGGGAGAGATAAGGCTGGAAACTTGGGGCTGATAGGATTGGTGAGGGAATGCAGACCCTTTGATGTAATGGTGCATGGTTCCCATTCCACAGGTCCCAAATCTCCAGTTTTAAGGGATTTATCCTACTGCTAAAATATGCATGGAAAACCCAGAATATGGTCCAACAAGTGTCCAGGCAAAATTTCTAAAACTCATCGCCATTTTCGCCCTCTGGTACTCGTGTTCTCCATTCCAGATGCCTTATTAACACTCTCCCCACATGGAGAGACAGTGCCTTTAACCTCTTGTTTGGCACAGTTTGCAATTTCTGTGGAAGATGAACAGGGATAGGGAGAGCCAATGAGCGACTAACTCTATGTGTTTCGACGGGCACATTGAACTCTGATTTCCCTACAGGAAGAAGAATTCACCAAAGGCTCAGCGTGCAGTGTCGGAACGAGATTAGGACCTGAAGCAATTCTTTGGGTTTGTGGTCAGCTCACAAGAAAGCGAGTTCAGAAAAGGAGATTTTTGGCACTGTAACTCACAATCCTGCAGAGTTCCAAATGACCCCTATCAACCAAAAATTTATTGAAGGAAGGCTGTGAAGAGGACTTGAACGCGACGCAGAATTGCAGAAAACAGATATCGGGGGGTAGATAAGAATTGCTCTGAAAGCATAGGAAAAGAGGCAGCAGTTCGACAGTGATGCACATGGCCAAAAAGGCCGTATGCGTTTTTTCCTGAATATATTCAGGAAAAAACGCATACGCCCTTTTTGGCCAACCAAGCAAGCCTGCAATGGAAATCCGCCCTACAAGCCACTTTCACTTCCCACCAATCAAAAGGGCCCTCCGAAAAAAGTGTAAAATCCAGAGAGGCAGGACAGGCCATGGAGAACCGGCAGCCTTGTTATGCTGATGGGCGGGATATAAATTGCTAACAGCCACTCTGGAGAAGTGGATGGTGTTTCCTGGAACAAAGAGAAAACCAAGCTAGAGAGCCTAGGGCACTTCCACTTATGGTGCTATAGATTCGGAAAATTTAAATGAAAAAGCCACAGCCACACCAAAGATTGGGGCTGCTCTCTTTAGGGGAACCTTGACTATGGTACAACTACAATAGCCCAGAAAGAGAAAAATGGATATAAAAGTTGTGGTACATCCCTACAATGGAATGTCACTCAACAGTGAAATCAATGGCAACAGACCAGTAGCAGCAAAATGAGTGGATTTAGTTACGCTGATTCTAAGTAAAATAAGTCACACAGAAAAAGAAACATCATAAGATATCACGAATACCGGGAATGTAAACACGGCTACACATGAACTGCATTACAAAACAAAACAGAGTCTCACATTTAAAATAGAAACTTATGCTTGCTTAAGGGGAAAGGAGAGTGCGGAGGCTGCATAAAACCAGAGGTTGACATTAGAACAGATACCATTCCATAAGCCAAATATATATTAGACAAGACCTACTCCTTGCTCAACCACATGGACTCAACACCCCATATTCAAAACCTAGGAATATACCTGACTATGAAGAAACTTAAAACCCATATATTTATAGGTCTCCGTAAGAAAATCATTTGTGTACAGCGACATAAACAGAGCAGTGAAAATAAGCTAAATCCACTTATAAAAATAAATTTGAAAAACAAAACAAAAAGACTGTGAAATAGAGAGAAATTCTTAAATAATTCCTTCAGGGCTTTTGAGGAGTCTTGGATTTACCACCTCTGCATCCACAGCTCGGGTAGAGATAAGGCTGGACACTTGGGGCTGATAGGATTGGTGAGGGAATGCAGACCCTTTGATGTAATGGTGCATGGTTCCCATTCGATGGGTCCCAAATCCCCAGGTTTAAGGGATTTATCCTTCAGCTAAAATAGGCATGGAAAACCCAGAATATGGTCCACAAAGTGACGAGGCAATACTTCTAAACCTCATCGCCATTTTCGCGCCCTGGTACTCGAGTTCGCCATTCCAGATGCGTTATTAACACTCTCCCCACTTGGAGAGTCAGTGCCTTTAACATCTTGTTTGTCACAGTTTGAAATTTCTGCGGAAGATGATCAGGAATAAGGAGAACCATTGAGCGACTAGCTGTAGGTGTTTGAACGGGCACATTGAACTCTGATTTTCCCCCAGGAAGAATAATTCACCAAAGGCTCAGCATGCCGTGCCGGAACGAGATTAAGGCCTGAAGGGATTCTTCGGGTTTGCGGTCAGCCCACAAGAAATTGAGTTAAGGAAAGGGGATTTTTGGCACTGTACTTTACAAGCCTGCAGAGTTACAAATGACCCTCTCATCCAAAAATTTATTGAAGGAAGGCTGTGAAGAGGAGTTGAAAGCGACGCAGAATTGCAGAAAACAGATATCACGTGGTAGATAAGAATTGCTCTGAAAGCATAGGAAAAGAGGCAGTACTTCGAAAGTGATGAACGTGGCCAAAAAGGGTGTATGCGTTTTTTCCTGAATATATTCAGGAAAAAACGCATACGCCCTTTTTGGCCAACCAAGCAAGCCTGCAATGGAAATCCGCACTACAATGAAGTCTCACATCCCACCCCTCAAAAGGGCAATCAAAAAAAGTGTAAAATCCAGAGAGGCAGGACAGGCCATGGAGAACTGGCAGCCTTCTTATGCTGATGGGTGGGATGTAAATTGCCAACAGCCACTCTAGAGAAGTGTATGGTGTTTCCTGGAACAAAGAAAAAAACAAGCTAGAGAGCCTAAGGCACTTCCACTTATGGTGCTTTAGATTCGGAAAATTTCCATGAAAAAGACACAGCCACACCAAAATTTGGGGCTTCTCTGCTTACGGAAACCTTGACTATGGTACAAATTCTATAGCCCAGAAAGAGAAAAATGGACATAGAAGTTGTGGTACATGCCTACAATGGAATGTCACTCAACAATGAAATCAATTCCAACAGACCAGTAGAAGCATAATGAGTGGATGTAGGTACGATGCTTCTAAGTGAAATAAGTCACACAGAAAAAGAAACATCATAAGATATCACTAATACCGGGAATGTAAACACGGCTACGCATGAACTGTATTACAAAACACCACAGGGACCCACATTTACAAAAGAAACTTATGTTTGCTTAAGGGCAAAGGAGACTGGGGAGGCTGCATAAAACCAGAAGTTTACATTAGTACAGATCCCATTCCACAAGCCAAATATATATTAGACAAGACCTACTCCTTGCTCAACCAAATGGACTCAACACCCCATATTCAAAACCTAGGAATATACCTGACTATGAAGAAACTTAAAACCCATATATTTATAGATCTCCCTAAGAAAATCATTTGTGTACTGCGGCATAAACACAGCAGTGAAAATAACCTAAATCCCCTTATAAAAATAAATTTGAAAAACAAAACACAAAGACTGTGAAATAGAGAGAAATTCTTAAATAAGTCCTTCAGGGCTTTAGAGGAGTCTTGGATTTACCACCTCTACATCCACAGCTCGGGGAGAGATAAGGCTGGACACTTGGGGCTGATAGGATGGGTGAGGGAATGCAGACCCTTGGATGTAATGGGGCATGGTTCCCATTCCACGGGTCCCAAATCCCCAGGTTTAAGGGATTTATCCTTCAGCTAAAATAGGCATGGAAAACCCAGAATATGGTCCACCAAGTGACCAGGCAATATTTCTAAAACTCATCGCCATTTTCGACCCCTGGTACTCGAGTTTGCTGTTCCAGATGCGTTATTAACATTCTCACCACTTGGAGAGTCAGTGCCTTTAACATCTTGTTTGTCACAGTTTGAAATTTCTGCGGAAGATGAACAGGAATAAGGAGAACCATTGAGCGACTAGATGTAGGTGTTTGAACGGGCACATTGAATTCTGATTTCCCCCCAGGATGAAGAATTCACCAAAGGCTCAGCGTGCCGTGCCGGAGCGAGTTTAAGGCCTGAAGCGATTCTTCGCGTTTGCGGTCAGCTCACAAAAAAGAGAGTTTAGAAAAGGAGATTTTTGGCACTGTAATTCACAAGCCTGCAGAGTTACAAATTACCCCTATCATCCAAAAATCTATTGAAGGAAGGCTGTGAAGAGGACTTGAACACGACGCAGAATTGAAGAAAACAGATATCAGGTGGTAGATAAGAATTGCTCTGAAAGCACAAGAAAAGAGGCAGTACTTCGGCTGTGATGCACTTGGCCAAAAAGGGCGTATGCGTCTTTTCCTGAATATATTCAGGAAAAAACGCATACGCACTTTTTGGCCAACCAAGCAAGTCTGCAATGCAAATCCGCACTACAAAGAAGTCTCACTTCCCACCCTTCAAAAGGGCCATCCGAAAAAAATGTAAAATCCAGAGAGGCAGGACAGGACATGGAGAACTGGCAGCCTTGTTATGCTGATGGGTGGTATGTAAATTGCCAACAGCCACTCTGGAGAAGTGTATGGTGTTTCCAGGAACAAAGAAAAAAACAAGCTAGAGAGCCTAGGGCACTTCCACTTATAGTGCTATAGATTCGGAAACCTTCCATGAAAAAGGCACAGCCACACCAAAGTTTGGGGGTGCTCTGTTTACCGGAACCTCGACTATGGTACAACTTCAATAGCCCAGAAAGAGAAAAATGGATATAGAAGTTGTGGTGCATACCTACAATGGAATATCACTCAACAGTGACATCAATGGCAGCAGACCAGTACCAGCATAATGAGTGGACGTAGGTACGATGATTCTAAGTGAAATAAGTCACACAGAAAAAAAAACATCATAAGATATCACTAATACCAGGAATGTAAACACGGCTACACATGAACTGCATTACAAAACACAAGAGAGTCTCACATTTAGAAAAGAAACTTAAGCTTGCTTAAGGGGAAAGGAGAGTAGGGAGGCTGCATAAAACCAGAGGTTGACTTTAGGACAGATACCATTCCACAAGCAAAATATATATTAGACAAGACCTACTCCTTGCTCAAACAAATGGACTCAACACCCCGTATTCAAAACCTCGGAATATGCCTGATTATGGAGAAACTTAAAGCCCATATATTTATAGGTCTCCTTAAGAAAATCTTTTGTGTACAACGGCATAAACACAGCAGTGAAAAAAAGCTAAATCCCCTTATAAAAATAAATTTGAAAAACAAAACACTAAGACTGTGAAATAGAGAGAAATTCTTAAATAAGCCCTTCAGGGCTTGTGAGGAGTCTTGGATTTACCACCTCTACATCCACAGCTGGGGGAGAGATAAGGCTGGAAACTTGGGGCTGATAGGATTGGTGAGGGAATGCAGACCCTTTGATGTAATGGTGCATGGTTCCCATTCCACAGGTCCCAAATCTCCAGTTTTAAGGGATTTATCCTACTGCTAAAATATGCATGGAAAACCCAGAATATGGTCCAACAAGTGTCCAGGCAAAATTTCTAAAACTCATCGCCATTTTCGCCCTCTGGTACTCGTGTTCTCCATTCCAGATGCCTTATTAACACTCTCCCCACATGGAGAGACAGTGCCTTTAACCTCTTGTTTGGCACAGTTTGCAATTTCTGTGGAAGATGAACAGGGATAGGGAGAGCCAATGAGCGACTAACTCTATGTGTTTCGACGGGCACATTGAACTCTGATTTCCCTACAGGAAGAAGAATTCACCAAAGGCTCAGCATGCAGTGTCGGAACGAGATTAGGACCTGAAGCAATTCTTTGGGTTTGTGGTCAGCTCACAAGAAAGCGAGTTCAGAAAAGGAGATTTTTGGCACTGTAACTCACAATCCTGCAGAGTTCCAAATGACCCCTATCAACCAAAAATTTATTGAAGGAAGGCTGTGAAGAGGACTTGAACGCGACGCAGAATTGCAGAAAACAGATATCGGGGGGTAGATAAGAATTGCTCTGAAAGCATAGGAAAAGAGGCAGCAGTTCGACAGTGATGCACATGGCCAAAAAGGCCGTATGCGTTTTTTCCTGAATATATTCAGGAAAAAACGCATACGCCCTTTTTGGCCAACCAAGCAAGCCTGCAATGGAAATCCGCCCTACAAGCCACTTTCACTTCCCACCAATCAAAAGGGCCCTCCGAAAAAAGTGTAAAATCCAGAGAGGCAGGACAGGCCATGGAGAACCGGCAGCCTTGTTATGCTGATGGGCGGGATATAAATTGCTAACAGCCACTCTGGAGAAGTGGATGGTGTTTCCTGGAACAAAGAGAAAACCAAGCTAGAGAGCCTAGGGCACTTCCACTTATGGTGCTATAGATTCGGAAAATTTAAATGAAAAAGCCACAGCCACACCAAAGATTGGGGCTGCTCTCTTTAGGGGAACCTTGACTATGGTACAACTACAATAGCCCAGAAAGAGAAAAATGGATATAAAAGTTGTGGTACATCCCTACAATGGAATGTCACTCAACAGTGAAATCAATGGCAACAGACCAGTAGCAGCAAAATGAGTGGATTTAGTTACGCTGATTCTAAGTAAAATAAGTCACACAGAAAAAGAAACATCATAAGATATCACGAATACCGGGAATGTAAACACGGCTACACATGAACTGCATTACAAAACAAAACAGAGTCTCACATTTAAAATAGAAACTTATGCTTGCTTAAGGGGAAAGGAGAGTGCGGAGGCTGCATAAAACCAGAGGTTGACATTAGAACAGATACCATTCCATAAGCCAAATATATATTAGACAAGACCTACTCCTTGCTCAACCACATGGACTCAACACCCCATATTCAAAACCTAGGAATATACCTGACTATGAAGAAACTTAAAACCCATATATTTATAGGTCTCCGTAAGAAAATCATTTGTGTACAGCGACATAAACAGAGCAGTGAAAATAAGCTAAATCCACTTATAAAAATAAATTTGAAAAACAAAACAAAAAGACTGTGAAATAGAGAGAAATTCTTAAATAATTCCTTCAGGGCTTTTGAGGAGTCTTGGATTTACCACCTCTGCATCCACAGCTCGGGTAGAGATAAGGCTGGACACTTGGGGCTGATAGGATTGGTGAGGGAATGCAGACCCTTTGATGTAATGGTGCATGGTTCCCATTCGATGGGTCCCAAATCCCCAGGTTTAAGGGATTTATCCTTCAGCTAAAATAGGCATGGAAAACCCAGAATATGGTCCACAAAGTGACGAGGCAATACTTCTAAACCTCATCGCCATTTTCGCGCCCTGGTACTCGAGTTCGCCATTCCAGATGCGTTATTAACACTCTCCCCACTTGGAGAGTCAGTGCCTTTAACATCTTGTTTGTCACAGTTTGAAATTTCTGCGGAAGATGATCAGGAATAAGGAGAACCATTGAGCGACTAGCTGTAGGTGTTTGAACGGGCACATTGAACTCTGATTTTCCCCCAGGAAGAATAATTCACCAAAGGCTCAGCATGCCGTGCCGGAACGAGATTAAGGCCTGAAGGGATTCTTCGGGTTTGCGGTCAGCCCACAAGAAATTGAGTTAAGGAAAGGGGATTTTTGGCACTGTACTTTACAAGCCTGCAGAGTTACAAATGACCCTCTCATCCAAAAATTTATTGAAGGAAGGCTGTGAAGAGGAGTTGAAAGCGACGCAGAATTGCAGAAAACAGATATCACGTGGTAGATAAGAATTGCTCTGAAAGCATAGGAAAAGAGGCAGTACTTCGAAAGTGATGAACGTGGCCAAAAAGGGTGTATGCGTTTTTTCCTGAATATATTCAGGAAAAAACGCATACGCCCTTTTTGGCCAACCAAGCAAGCCTGCAATGGAAATCCGCACTACAATGAAGTCTCACATCCCACCCCTCAAAAGGGCAATCAAAAAAAGTGTAAAATCCAGAGAGGCAGGACAGGCCATGGAGAACTGGCAGCCTTCTTATGCTGATGGGTGGGATGTAAATTGCCAACAGCCACTCTAGAGAAGTGTATGGTGTTTCCTGGAACAAAGAAAAAAACAAGCTAGAGAGCCTAAGGCACTTCCACTTATGGTGCTTTAGATTCGGAAAATTTCCATGAAAAAGACACAGCCACACCAAAATTTGGGGCTTCTCTGCTTACGGAAACCTTGACTATGGTACAAATTCTATAGCCCAGAAAGAGAAAAATGGACATAGAAGTTGTGGTACATGCCTACAATGGAATGTCACTCAACAATGAAATCAATTCCAACAGACCAGTAGAAGCATAATGAGTGGATGTAGGTACGATGCTTCTAAGTGAAATAAGTCACACAGAAAAAGAAACATCATAAGATATCACTAATACCGGGAATGTAAACACGGCTACGCATGAACTGTATTACAAAACACCACAGGGACCCACATTTACAAAAGAAACTTATGTTTGCTTAAGGGCAAAGGAGACTGGGGAGGCTGCATAAAACCAGAAGTTTACATTAGTACAGATCCCATTCCACAAGCCAAATATATATTAGACAAGACCTACTCCTTGCTCAACCAAATGGACTCAACACCCCATATTCAAAACCTAGGAATATACCTGACTATGAAGAAACTTAAAACCCATATATTTATAGATCTCCCTAAGAAAATCATTTGTGTACTGCGGCATAAACACAGCAGTGAAAATAACCTAAATCCCCTTATAAAAATAAATTTGAAAAACAAAACACAAAGACTGTGAAATAGAGAGAAATTCTTAAATAAGTCCTTCAGGGCTTTAGAGGAGTCTTGGATTTACCACCTCTACATCCACAGCTCGGGGAGAGATAAGGCTGGACACTTGGGGCTGATAGGATGGGTGAGGGAATGCAGACCCTTGGATGTAATGGGGCATGGTTCCCATTCCACGGGTCCCAAATCCCCAGGTTTAAGGGATTTATCCTTCAGCTAAAATAGGCATGGAAAACCCAGAATATGGTCCACCAAGTGACCAGGCAATATTTCTAAAACTCATCGCCATTTTCGACCCCTGGTACTCGAGTTTGCTGTTCCAGATGCGTTATTAACATTCTCACCACTTGGAGAGTCAGTGCCTTTAACATCTTGTTTGTCACAGTTTGAAATTTCTGCGGAAGATGAACAGGAATAAGGAGAACCATTGAGCGACTAGATGTAGGTGTTTGAACGGGCACATTGAATTCTGATTTCCCCCCAGGATGAAGAATTCACCAAAGGCTCAGCGTGCCGTGCCGGAGCGAGTTTAAGGCCTGAAGCGATTCTTCGCGTTTGCGGTCAGCTCACAAAAAAGAGAGTTTAGAAAAGGAGATTTTTGGCACTGTAATTCACAAGCCTGCAGAGTTACAAATTACCCCTATCATCCAAAAATCTATTGAAGGAAGGCTGTGAAGAGGACTTGAACACGACGCAGAATTGAAGAAAACAGATATCAGGTGGTAGATAAGAATTGCTCTGAAAGCACAAGAAAAGAGGCAGTACTTCGGCTGTGATGCACTTGGCCAAAAAGGGCGTATGCGTCTTTTCCTGAATATATTCAGGAAAAAACGCATACGCACTTTTTGGCCAACCAAGCAAGTCTGCAATGCAAATCCGCACTACAAAGAAGTCTCACTTCCCACCCTTCAAAAGGGCCATCCGAAAAAAATGTAAAATCCAGAGAGGCAGGACAGGACATGGAGAACTGGCAGCCTTGTTATGCTGATGGGTGGTATGTAAATTGCCAACAGCCACTCTGGAGAAGTGTATGGTGTTTCCAGGAACAAAGAAAAAAACAAGCTAGAGAGCCTAGGGCACTTCCACTTATAGTGCTATAGATTCGGAAACCTTCCATGAAAAAGGCACAGCCACACCAAAGTTTGGGGGTGCTCTGTTTACCGGAACCTCGACTATGGTACAACTTCAATAGCCCAGAAAGAGAAAAATGGATATAAAAGTTGTGGTACATCCCTACAATGGAATATCACTCAACAATGATATCAATGGCAACAGACCAGTAGCAGCATAATGAGTGGATTTAGTTACGATGATTCTAAGTGAAATAAGTCACACAGAAAAAGAAACATCATAAGACATCACGAATACCGGGAATGTAAACACGGCTACGCGTGAACTGCATTACAAAACACAACAGAGTCTCACATTTACAAAAGAAACTGATGCTTGCTTAAGGGGAAAGGAGAGTGGGGAGGCTGCATAAAACCAGAGGTTGATATTAGGACAGACACCATTCCATAAGCCAAATATATGTTAGACAAGACCTACTCCTCGCTCAACCAAATGGACTCAACACCACGTATTCAAAACCGAGGAATATACCTGACAATGAAGAAAATTAAAACCCATATATTTATAGGTCTCCATAAGAAAATCATTTGTGTACAGCAGCATACACACAGCCGTGTAAATAAGCTAAATCCCCTTATAAAAATAAATTTGAAAAAGAAAACACAAGGACTGTGAAATAGAGAGACATTCTTAAATAAGTCCTTCAGGGCTTGTGTGCAATCTTGGATTTACCACCTCTACATCCACAGCTGTGGGAGAGATAAGGCTGGACACTTGGGGCTGATGCTATTGGTGAGGGAATGCAGACCCTTTGAGGTAATGGTGCATGGTTCCCATTCCACGGGTCCCAAATCTCCACGTTTAAGGGATTTATCCTTCAGCTAAAATATGCATGGAAAACCCGGAATATGTTCCACGAAGTGATCAGGCAAAGTTTCTAAACCTCATTGCCATTTTCGCCCCCTGGGACTCGAGTTCGCCGTTCCAGAGGCGATATTAACATTCTCCCCACTTGGAGAGTCAGTGCCTTTGACCTCTTGTTTCGCACAGTTTGCAATTTCTGTAGAAGATGATCAGGAATAAGGAGAACCAATGAGCGGCTAACTCGATGTGTTTGGACGGCACATTGAACTCTGATTTCCCTACAGGAAGAAGAGTTCACCAAAGGCTCAGCGTGCCATGCCGGAACGAGATTAGGGCCTGAAGCAATTCTTCGGGTTTGCGGTCAGCTCCCAAGAAAGCGAGTGGAGAAAAGGAGATTTCTGGCACTGTAACTCGCAATCCTGCAGAGTTCCAAATGACCCCTATCATCCAAAAATTTATTGAAGGAAGGCTGTGAGGAGGACTTGAACGCGACGCAGAATTGCAGGAAACAGATATCGCGGGGTAGATAAGAATTGCTCTGAAAGCGTAGGAAAAGAGGCAGCAGTTCGACAGTGATGCACTTGGCCAAAAAGGGCGTATGCGTTTTTTCCTGAATATATTCAGGAAAAACCGCATACGCCCTTTTTGGCCAACCAAGCAAGCCTGCAATGGAAATCCGCACTACAAGCAACTCTCACTTCCCACCGATCAAAAGGGCCCTCCGAAAAAAAGTGTAAAATCCAGAGAGGCAGGACAGGCCATGGAGAACCGGCAGCCATGTTATGCTGATGGGCGGGATGTAAATTGCCAACAGCCACTCTGGAGAAGTGGATGGTGTTTCCTGGAACAAAAGGAAAACCAAGCTAGAGAGCCTAGGGCACTTCCACTTATGGTGCCATAGATTCGGAAAATTTAAATGAAAAAGACACAGCCACACCAAAATTTGGGGCTGCGCTCTTTACGGGAACCTTGACTATGGTACAACTTCAATAGCCCAGAGAGAGAAAAATGGATATAAAAGTTGTGGTACATCCCTACAATGGAATATCACTCAACAATGAAATCAATGGCAACAGACCAGTAGCAGCATAATGAGTGGATTTAGTTACGATGATTCTAAGTGTAATAAGTCACACAGAAAAAGAAACATCATAAGGTATCACGAATACCGGGAACGTAAACACGGCTACGCGTGAACTGCATTACAAAACACAACAGAGTCTCACATTTACAAGAGAAACTGATGCTTGCTTAAGGGGAAAGGAGAGTGGGGAGGCTGCATAAAACCAGAGGTTGATATTAGGACAGATACCATTCCATAAGCCAAATATATATTAGACAAGACCTCCTCCTCGCTCAACCACATGGACTCAGCAGCCCGTGTTCAAAACCGAGGAATATACCTGACTATGAAGAAAATTAAAACCCATACATTTATAGGTCTCCATAAGAAAATCATTTGTGTACAGCAGCATACACACAGCAGTGTACATAAGCTAAATCCCCTTATAAAAATAAATTTGAAAAAGAAAACACAAGGACTGTGAAATAGAGAGAAATTCTTAAATAAGTCCTTCAGGGCTTGTGTGGAATCTTGGATTTACCACCTCTACATCCACAGCCGTGGGAGAGATAAGGCTGGACACTTGGGGCTGATGCTATTGGTGAGGGAATGCAGACCCTTTGAGGTAATGGTGCATGGTTCCCATTCCACGGGTCCCAAATCTCCACGTTTAAGGGATTTATCCTTCAGCTAAAATATGCATGGAAAACCCAGAATATGGTCCACGAAGTGATCAGGCAAAGTTTCTAAAACTCATCGCCATTTTCGAACCCTGGGACTCGAGTTCGCCGTTCCAGAGGCCATATTAACATTCTCCCCACTTGGAGAGTCAGTGCCTTTGACCTCTTGTTTTGCACACTTTGCAATTTCGGTAGAAGATGATCAGGAATAAGGAGAACCAATGAGCGGCTAACTCGATGTGTTTGGACGGGCACATTGAACTGTGATTTCCCTACAGGAAGAAGAGTTCACCAAAGGCTCAGCGTGCCATGCCGGAACGAGATTAGGGCCTGAAGCAATTCTTCGGGTTTGCGGTCAGCTCACAAGAAAGCGAGTTGAGAAAAGGAGATTTCTGGCACTGTAACTCACAATCCTGCAGAGTTCCAAGTGAACCCTATCATCCAAAAATTTATTGAAGGAAGGCTGTGAGGAGGACTTGAACGCGACACAGAATTGCAGAAAACAGATATCGGGGGGTAGATAAGAATTGCTCTGAAAGCGTAGGAAAAGAGGCAGCAGTTCGACAGTGATGCACTTGGCCAAAAAGGACGTATGCGTTTTTTCCTGAATATATTCAGGAAAAAACGCATACGTCCTTTTTGGCCAACCAAGCAAGCCTGCAATGGAAATCCGCACTACAAGCAACTCTCACTTCCCACCGATCAAAAGGGCGCTCCGAAAAAAAGTGTAAAATCCAGAGCGGCAGGACAGGCCATGGAGAACAGGCAGCCTTGTTATGCTGATGGGCGGGATGTAAATTGCCAACAGCCACTCTGTAGAAGTGGATGGTGTTTCCTGGAACAAAGAGAAAACCAAGCTAGAGAGCCTAGGGCACTTCCACTTATGGTGCCATAGATTCGGAAAATTTAAATGAAAAAGACACAGCCGCACCAAAGTTTGGGGCTGCTCTCTTTACGGGAACCTTGACTATGGTACAACTTCAATAGCCCAGAGAGAGAAAAATGGATATAAAAGTTGTGGTACATCCCTACAATGGAATATCACTCAACAATGAAATCAATGGCAACAGACCAGTAGCAGCATAATGAGTGGATTTAGTTACGATGATTATAGATGAAATAAGTCACACAGAAAAAGAAACATCATAAGGTATCACGAATACCGGGAACGTAAACACGGCTACGCGTGAACTGCATTACAAAACACAACAGAGTCTCACATTTACAAAAGAAACTGATGCTTGCTTAAGGGGAAAGGAGAGTGGGGAGGCTGCATAAAACCAGAGGTTGATATTAGGACAGATACCATTCCATAAGCCAAATATATATTAGACAAGACCTCCTCCTCGCTCAACCACATGGACTCAGCACCCCGTGTTCAAAACCGAGGAATATACCTGACTATGAAGAAAATTAAAACCCATACATTTATAGGTCTCCATAAGAAAATAATTTGTGTACAGCAGCATACACACAGCAGTGTACATAAGCTAAATCCCCTTATAAAAATAAATTTGAAAAAGAAAACACAAGGACTGTGAAATAGAGAGAAATTCTTAAATAAGTCCTTCAGGGCTTGTGTGGAATCTTGGATTTACCACCTCTACATCCACAGCTGTGGGAGAGATAAGGCTGGACACTTGGGGCTGATGCTATTGGTGAGGGAATGCAGACCCTTTGAGGTAATGGTGCATGGTTCCCATTCCACGGGTCCCAAATCTCTACGTTTAAGGGATTTATCCTTCTGCTAAAATATGCATGGAAAACCCAGAATATGGTCCACGAAGTGATCAGGCAAAGTTTCTAAAACTCATCGCCATTTTCGAACCCTGGGAGTCGAGTTCGCCCCTCCAGAGGCCATATTAACATTCTCCCCACTTGGAGAGTCAGTGCCTTTGACCTCTTGTTTCACACATTTTGCAATTTCGGTAGAAGATGATCAGGAATAAGGAGAACCAATGAGCGGCTAACTCGATGTGTTTGGACGGGCACATTGAACTCTGATTTCCCTACAGGAAGAAGAGTTCACCAAAGGCTCAGCGTGCCATGCCGGAACGAGATTAGGGCCTGAAGCAATTCTTCGGGTTTGCGGTCAGCTCACAAGAAAGCGAGTTGAGAAAAGGAGATTTCTGGCACTGTAACTCGCAATCCTGCAGAGTTCCAAATGACCCCTATCATCCAAAAATTTATTGAAGGAAGGCTGTGAGGAGGACTTGAACGCGACGCAGAATTGCAGAAAACAGATATCGGGGGGTAGATAAGAATTGCTCTGAAAGCGTAGGAAAAGAGGCAGCAGTTCGACAGTGATGCACTTGGCCAAAAAGGGCGTATGCGTTTTTTCTTGAATATATTCAGGAAAAAACGCATACGCCCTTTTTGGCCAACCAAGCAAGCCTGCAATGGAAATCCGCACTACAAGCAACTCTCACATCCCACCGATCAAAATGGCCCTCCGAAAAAAAGTGTAAAATCCAGGGAGGCAGGACAGGCCATGGAGAACCGGCAGCCTTGTTATGCTGATGGGCGGGATGTAAATTGCCAACAGCCACTCTGGAGAAGTGGATGTTGTTTCCTGGAACAAAGAGAAAACCAAGCCAGAGAGCCTAGGGTACTTCCACTTATGGTGCCATAGATTCGGAAAATTTAAATGAAAAAGACACAGCCGCACCAAAGTTTGGGGCTGCTCTCTTTACGGGAACCTTGACTATGGTACAACTTCAATAGCCCAGAAAGAGAAAAATGGATATAAAAGTTGTGGTACATCCCTACAATGGAATATCACTCAACAATGAAATCAATGGCAACAGACCAGTAGCAGCATAATGAGTGGATTTAGTTACGATGATTCTAAGTGAAATAAGTCACACAGAAAAAGAAACATCATAAGGTATCACGAATACCAGGAACTTAAACACGGCTACGCGTGAACTGCATTACAAAACACAACAGAGTCTCACATTTACAAAAGAAACTGATGCTTGCTTAAGGGGAAAGGAGAGTGGGGAGGCTGCATTAAACCAGAGGTTGACATTAGGACAGATACCATTCCATAAGCCAAATATATATTAGACAAGACCTCCTCCTCGCTCAACCACATGGACTCAGCACCCCGTGTTCAAAGCCGAGGAATATACCTGACTATGAAGAAAATTAAAACCCATACATTTATAGGTCTCCATAAGAAAATCATTTGTGTACAGCAGCATACACACAGCAGTGTACATAAGCTAAATCCCCTTATAAAAATAAATTTGAAAAAGAAAACACAAGGACTGTGAAATAGAGAGAAATTCTTAAATAAGTCCTTCACGGCTTGTGTGGAATCTTGGATTTACCACCTCTACATCCACAGCCGTGGGAGAGATAAGGCTGGACACTTGGGGCTGATGCTATTGGTGAGGGAATGCAGACCCTTTGAGGTAATGGTGCATGGTTCCCATTCCACGGGTCCCAAATCTCCACGTTTAAGGGATTTATCCTTCAGCTAAAATATGCGTGGAAAACCCGGAATATGGTCCACGAAGTGATCAGGCAAAGTTTCTAAAACTCATCACCATTTTCGAACCCTGGGACTCGAGTTCGCCGTTGCAGAGGCGATATTAACATTCTCCCCACTTGGAGAGTCAGTGCCTTTGACCTCTTGTTTTGCACACTTTGCAATTTCGGTAGAAGATGATCAGGAATAAGGAGAACCAATGAGCGGCTAACTCGATGTGTTTGGACAGGCACATTGAACTCTGATTTCCCTACAGGAAGAAGAGTTCACCAAAGGCTCAGCGTGCCATGCCGGAACGAGATTAGGGCCTGAAGCAATTCTTCGGGTTTGCGGTCAGCTCACAAGAAAGCGAGTTGAGAAAAGGAGATTTCTGGCACTGTAACACGCAATCTTGCAGAGTTCCAAATGACCCCTATGATCCAAAAATTTATTGAAGGAAGGCTGTGAGGAGGACTTGAACACGACGCAGAATTGCAGAAAACAGATATCGGGGGGTAGATAAGAATTGCTCTGAAAGCGTAGGAAAAGAGGCAGCAGTTCGACAGTGATGCACTTGGCCAAAAAGGGCGTATGCGTTTTTTCCTGAATATATTCAGGAAAAAACGCATACGCCCTTTTTGGCCAACCAAGCAAGCCTGCAATGGAAATCCGCACTACAAGCAACTCTCACTTCCCACCGATCAAAAGGGCCCTCCGAGAAAAAGTGTAAAATACAGAGAGGCAGGACAGGCCATGGAGAACCGGCAGCCTTGTTATGCTGATGGGCGGCATGTAAATTGCCAACAACTACTCTGGAGAAGTGGATGGTGTTTCCTGGAACAAAAGGAAATCCAAGCTAGAGAGCCTAGGGCACTTCCACTTATGGTGCCATAGATTCGGAAAATTTAAATGAATAAGACACAGCCACACCAAAGTTTGGGGCTGCGCTCTTTACGGGAACCTTGACTATGGTACAACTTCAATAGCCCAGAGAGAGAAAAATGGATATAAAAGTTGTGGTACATCCCTACAATGGAATATCACTCAACAATGAAATCAATGGCAACAGACCAGTAGCAGCATAATGAGTGGATTTAGTTACGATGATTCTAAGTGAAATAAGTCACACAGAAAAAGAAACATCATAAGGTATCACGAATACCGGGAACGTAAACACGGCTACGCGTGAACTGCATTACAAAACACAACAGAGTCTCACATTTACAAAAGAAACTGATGCTTGCTTAAGGGGAAAGGAGAGTGGGGAGGCTGCATAAAACCAGAGGTTGATATTAGGACAGATACCATTCCATAAGCCAAATATATATTAGACAAGACCTCCTCCTCGCTCAACCACATGGACTCAGCACCCCGTGTTCAAAACCGAGGAATATACCTGACTATGAAGAAAATTAAAACCCATACATTTATAGGTCTCCATAAGAAAATCATTTGTGTACAGCAGCATACACACAGCAGTGTACATAAGCTAAATCCCCTTATAAAATAAATTTGAAAAAGAAAACACAAGGACTGTGAAATAGAGAGAAATTCTTAAATAAGTCCTTCAGGGCTTGTGTGGAATCTTGGATTTACCACCTCTACATCAACAGCCGTGGGAGAGATAAGGCTGGACACTTGGGGCTGATGCTATTGGTGAGGGAATGCAGACCCTTTGAGGTAATGGTGCATGGTTCCCATTCCACGGGTCCCAAATCTCCACGTTTAAGGGATTTATCCTTCAGCTAAAATATGCATGGAAAACCCAGAATATGGTCCACGAAGTGATCAGGCAAAGTTTCTAAAACTCATCGCCATTTTCGAACCCTGGGGCTCGAGTTCGCCGTTCCAGAGGCGATATTAACATTCTCCCCACTTGGAGAGTCAGTGCCTTTGACCTCTTCTTTCGCACATTTTGCAATTTCGGTAGAAGATGAAGAGGAATAAGGAGAACCAATGAGCGGCTAACTCGATGTGTTTGGACGGACACATTGAACTCTGATTTCCCTACAGGAAGAAGAGTTCACCAAAGGCTCAGCGTGCCATGCCGGAACGAGATTAGGGCCTGAAGCAATTCTTCGGGTTTGCGGTCAGCTCATAAGAAAGCGAGTTGAGAAAAGGAGATTTCTGACACTGTAAGTCAAAATCCTGCAGAGTTCCAAATGACCCCTATCATCCAAAAATTTATTGAAGGAAGGCTGTGAGGAGGACTTGAACGCGACGCAGAACTGCAGAAAACAGATATCGGGGGATAGATAAGAATTGCTCTGAAAGCGTAGGAAAAGAGGCAGCAGTTCGACAGTGATGCACTTGGCCAAAAAGGGCGTATGCGTTTTTTCCTGAATATATTCAGGAAAAAACGCATACGCCCTTTTTGGCCAACCAAGCAAGCCTGCAATGGAAATCCACACTACAAGCAACTCTCACTTCCCACCGATCAAAAGGGCCCTCCGAAAAAAAGTGTAAAATCCAGAGAGGCAGGACAGGCCATGGAGAACAGGCAGCCTTGTTATGCTGATGGGCGGGATGTAAATTGCCAACAGCCACTCTGGAGAAGTGGATGGTGTTTCCTGGAACAAAGAAAAAACCAAGCTAGAGAGCCTAGGGCACTTCCACTTATGGTGCCATAGATTCGGAAAATTTAAATGAAAAAGACACAGCCGCACCAAAGTTTGGGGCTGCTCTCTTTATGGGAACCTTGACTATGGTACAACTTCAATAGCCCAGAGAGAGAAAAATGGATATAAAAGTTGTGGTACATCCCTACAATGGAATATCACTCAACAATGAAATCAATGGCAACAGACCAGTAGCAGCATAATGAGTGGATTTAGTTACGATGATTCTAAGTGAAATGAGTCACACAGAAAAAGAAACATCATAAGGTATCACGAATACCGGGAACGTAAACACGGCTACGCGTGAACTGCATTACAAAACACAACAGAGTCTCACATTTACAAAAGAAACTGATGCTTGCTTAAGGGGAAAGGAGAGTGGGGAGGCTGCATTAAACCAGAGGTTGACATTAGGACAGATACCATTCCATAAGCCAAATATATATTAGACAAGACCTCCTCCTCGCTCAACCACATGGACTCAGCACCCCGTGTTCAAAACCGAGGAATATACCTGACTATGAAGAAAATTAAAACCCATACATTTATAGGTCTCCATAAGAAAATCATTTGTGTACGGCAGCATACACACAGCAGTGTACATAAGCTAAATCCCCTTATAAAAATAAATTTGAAAAAGAAAACACAAGGACTGTGAAATAGAGAGAAATTCTTAAATAAGTCCTTCAGGGCTTGTGTGGAATCTTGGATTTACCACCTCTACATCCACAGCCGTGGGAGAGATAAGGCTGGACACTTGGGGCTGATGCTATTGGTGAGGGAATGCAGACCCTTTGAGGTAATGGTGCATGGTTCCCATTCCACGGGTCCCAAATCTCCACGTTTAAGGGATTTATCCTTCAGCTAAAATATGCATGGAAAACCCAGAATATGGTCCACGAAGTGATCAGGCAAAGTTTCTAAAACTCATCGCCATTTTCGAACCCTGGGACTCGAGTTCGCCGTTCCAGAGGCCATATTAACATTCTCCCCACTTGGAGAGTCAGTGCCTTTGACCTCTTGTTTCGCACACTTTGCAATTTCGGTAGAAGATGATCAGGAATAAGGAGAACCAATGAGCGGCTAACTCGATGTGTTTGGACGGGCACATTGAACTCTGATTTCCCTACAGGAAGAAGAGTTAACCAAAGGCTCAGCGTGACATGCCGGAACGAGATTGGGGCCTGAAGCAATTCTTCGGGTTTGCGGTCAGCTCACAAGAAAGCGAGTTGAGAAAAGGAGATTTCTGGCACTGTAACTCACAATCCTGCAGAGTTCCAAATGACCCCTATCATCCAAAAATTTATTGAAGGAAGGCTGTGAGGAGGACTTGAACGCGACGCAGAATTGCAGAAAACAGATATCGGGGGGTAGATAAGAATTGCTCTGAAAGCGTAGGAAAAGAGGCAGCAGTTCGACAGTGATGCACTTGGCCAAAAAGGGCGTATGCGTTTTCTCCTGAATATATTCAGGAAAAAACGCATACGCCCTTTTTGGCCAACCAAGCAAGCCTGCAATGGAAATCCGCACTACAAGCAACTCTCACTTCCCACCGATCAAAAGGGCCCTCCGAAAAAAAGTGTAAAATCCAGAGAGGCAGGACAGGCCATGGAGAACCGGCAGCCTTGTTATGCTGATGGGCGGGATGTAAATTGCCAACAGCCACTCTGGAGAAGTGGATGGTGTTTCCTGGAACAAAGGGAAAACCAAGCTAGAGAGCCTAGGGCACTTCCACTTATGGTGCCATAGATTCAGAAAATTTAAATGAAAAAGACACAGCCACACAAAAGTTTGTCGCTGCGCTCTTTACGGGAACATTGACTATGGTACAACTTCAATAGCCCAGAGAGAGAAAAATGGATATAAAAGTTGTGGTACATCCCTACAATGGAATATCACTCAACAATGAAATCAATGGCAACAGACCAGTAGCAGCATAATGAGTGGATTTAGTTACGATGATTCTAAGTGAAATAAGTCACACAGAAAAAGAAACATCATAAGGTATCACGAATACAGGGAACGTAAACACGGCTACGCGTGAACTGCTTTACAAAACACAACAGAGTCTCACATTTACAAAAGAAACTGATGCTTGCTTAAGGGGAAAGGAGAGTGGGGAGGCTGCATAAAACCAGAGGTTGATATTAGGACAGATACCATTCCATAAGCCAAATATATATTAGACAAGACCTCCTCCTCGCTCAACCACATGGACTCAGCACCCCGTGTTCAAAGCCGAGGAATATACCTGACTATGAAGAAAATTAAAACCCATACATTTATAGGTCTCCATAAGAAAATCATTTGTGTACAGCAGCATACACACAGCAGTGTACATAAGCTAAATCCCCTTATAAAAATAAATTTGAAAAAGAAAACACAAGGACTGTAAAATAGAGAGATATTCTTAAATAAGTGCTTCAGGGGTTGTGTGGAATCTTGGATTTACCACCTCTACATCCACAGCCGTGGGAGAGATAAGGCTGGACACTTTGGGCTGATGCTATTGGTGAGGGAATGCAGACCCTTTGAGGTAATGGTGCTTGGTTCCCATTCCAAGGGTCCCAAATCTCCACGTTTAAGGGATTTATCCTTCAGCTAAAATATGCATGGAAAACCCAGAATATGGTCCACGAAGTGATCAGGCAAAGTTTCTAAAACTCATCGCCATTTTCGAACCCTGGGACTCGAGTTCGCCCCTCCAGAGGCCATATTAACATTCTCCCCACTTGGAGAGTCAGTGCCTTTGACCTCTTGTTTCGCACACTTTGCAATTTCGGTAGAAGATGATCAGGAATAAGGAGAACCAATGAGCGGCTAACTCGATGTGTTTGGACGGGCACATTGAACTCTGATTTCCCTACAGGAAGAAGAGTTCACCAAAGGCTCAGCGTGCCATGCCGGAACGAGATGAGGGCCTGAAGCAATTCTTCGGGTTTGCGGTCAGCTCACAAGAAAGCGAGTTGCGAAAAGGAGATTTCTGGAACTGTAACTCACAATCCTGCAGAGTTCCAAATGACACCTATCATCCAAAAATTTATTGAAGGAAGGCTGTGAGGAGGACTTGAACGCGACACAGAATTGCAGAAAACAGATATCGGGGGGTAGATAAGAATTGCTCTGAAAGCGTAGGAAAAGAGGCAGCAGTTCGACAGTGATGCACTTGGCCAAAAAGGGCGTATGCGTTTTCTCCTGAATATATTCAGGAAAAAACGCATACGCCCTTTTTGGCCAACCAAGCAAGCCTGCAATGGAAATCCGCACTACAAGCAACTCTCACTTCCCACCGATCAAAAGGGCCCTCCGAAAAAAAGTGTAAAATCCAGAGAGGCAGGACAGGCCATGGAGAACCAGCAGCCTTGTTATGCTGATGGGCGGGATGTAAATTGCCAACAGCCACTCTGGAGAAGTGGATGGTGTTTCCTTGAACAAAGAAAAAACCAAGCTAGAGAGCCTAGGGCACTTCCACTTATGGTGCCATAGATTCGGAAAATTTAAATGAAAAAGACACAGCCACACCAAAGTTTGTGGCTGTGCTCTTTACGGGAACCTTGACTATGGTACAACTTCAATAGCCCAGAGTGAGAAAAATTGATATAAAAGTTGTGGCACATCCCTACAATGGAATATCACTCAACAATGAAATCAATGGCAACAGACCAGTAGCAGCATAATGAGTGGATTTAGTTACGATGATTCTAAGTGAAATAAGTCACACAGAAAAAGAAACATCATAAGGTATCACGAATACCGGGAACGTAAACACGGCTACGCGTGAACTGCATTACAAAACACAACAGAGTCTCACATTTACAAAAGAAACTGATGCTTGCTTAAGGGGAAAGGAGAGTGGGGAGGCTGCATAAAACCAGAGGTTGATATTAGGACAGATACCATCCCATAAGCCAAATATATATTAGACAAGACCTCCTCCTCGCTCAACCACATGGACTCAGCACCCCGTGTTCAAAGCCGAGGAATATACCTGACTATGAAGAAAATTAAAACCCATACATTTATAGGTCTCCATAAGAATATCATTTGTGTACAGCAGCATACACACAGCAGTGTACATAAGCTAAATCCCCTTATAAAAATAAATTTGAAAAAGAAAACACAAGGACTGTGAAATAGAGAGAAATTCTTAAATAAGTCCTTCAGGGCTTGGGTGGAATCTTGGATTTACCACCTCTACATCCACAGCCGTGGGAGAGATAAGGCTGGACACTTGGGGCTCATGCTATTGGTGAGGGAATGCAGAGCCTTTGAGGTAATGGTGCATGGTTCCCATTCCAAGGGTCCCAAATCTCCACGTTTAAGGGATTTATCCTTCAGCTAAAATATGCATGGAAAACCCAGAATATGGTCCACGAAGTGATCAGGCAAAGTTTCTAAAACTCATCGCCATTTTCCAACCCTGGGGCTCGAGTTCGCCGTTCCAGAGGCGATATTAACATTCTCCCCACTTGGAGAGTCAGTGCCTTTGACCTCTTGTTTCGCACACTTTGCAATTTCGGTAGAAGATGATCAGGAATAAGGAGAACCAATGAGCGGCTAACTCGATGTGTTTGGACGGACACATTGAACTCTGATTTCCCTACAGGAAGAAGAGTTCACCAAAGGCTCAGCGTGCCATGCCGGAACGAGATTAGGGCCTGAAGCAATTCTTCGGGTTTGCGGTCAGCTCACAAGAAAGCGAGTTGAGAAAAGGAGATTTCTGACACTGTAACTCACAATCCTGCAGAGTTCCAAATGACCCCTATCATCCAAAAATTTATTGAAGGAAGGCTGTGAGGAGGACTTGAACGCGACGCAGAATTGCAGAAAACAGATATCGGGGGGTAGATAAGAATTGCTCTGAAAGCGTAGGAAAAGAGGCAGCAGTTCGACAGTGATGCACTTGGCCAAAAAGGGCGTATGCGTTTTTTCCTGAATATATTCAGGAAAAAACGCATACGCCCTTTTTGGCCAACCAAGCAAGCCTGCAATGGAAATCCGCACTACAAGCAACTCTCACTTCCCACCGATCAAAAGGGCCCTCCGAAAAAAAGTGTAAAATCCAGAGAGGCAGGACAGGCCATGGAGAACCGGCAGCCTTGTTATGCTGATGGGCGGGATGTAAATTGCCAACAGCCACTCTGGAGAAGTGGATGGTGTTTCCTGGAACAAAGGGAAAACCAAGCTAGAGAGCCTAGGGCACTTCCACTTATGGTGCCATAGATTCGGAAAATTTAAATGAAAAAGACAGAGCCACACCAAAGTTTGGGGCTGCGCTCTTTACGGGAACCTTGACTATGGTACAACTTCAATAGCCCAGAGAGAGAAAAATGGATATAAAAGTTGTGGTACATCCCTACAATGGAATATCACTCAACAATGAAATCAATGGCAACAGACCAGTAGCAGCATAATGAGTGGATTTAGTTACGATGATTCTAAGTGAAATAAGTCACACAGAAAAAGAAACATCATAAGGTATCACGAATACCGGGAACGTAAACACGGCTACGCGTGAACTGCATTACAAAACACAACAGAGTCTCACATTTACAAAAGAAACTGATGCTTGCTTAAGGGGAAAGGAGAGTGGGGAGGCTGCATAAAACCAGAGGTTGATATTAGGACAGATACCATTCCATAAGCCAAATATATATTAGACAAGACCTCCTCCTCGCTCAACCACATGGACTCAGCATCCCGTGTTCAAAGCCGAGGAATATACCTGACTATGAAGAAAATTAAAACCCATACATTTATAGGTCTCCATAAGAAAATCATTTGTGTACAGCAGCATACACACAGCAGTGTACATAAGCTAAATCCCCTTATAAAAATAAATTTGAAAAAAAAAACACAAGGACTGTGAAATAGAGAGATATTCTTAAATAAGTCCTTCAGGGCTTGTGTGGAATCTTGGATTTACCACCTCTACATCCACAGCCGTGGGAGAGATAAGGCTGGACACTTGGGGCTGATGCTATTGGTGAGGGAATGCAGACCCTTTGAGGTAATGGTGCATGGTTCCCATTCCACGGGTCCCAAATCTCCACGTTTAAGGGATTTATCCTTCAGCTAAAATATGCATGGAAAACCCAGAATATGGTCCACGAAGTGATCAGGCAAAGTTTCTAAAACTCATCGCCATTTTCGAACCCTGGGACTCGAGTTCGCCGTTCCAGAGGCCATATTAAAATTCTCCCCACTTGGAGAGTCAGTGCCTTTGACCTCTTGTTTCGCACACTTTGCAATTTCGGTAGAAGATGATCAGGAATAAGGAGAACCAATGAGCGGCTAACTCGATGTGTTTGGACGGGCACATTGAACTCTGATTTCCCTACAGGAAAAAGAGTTCACCAAAGGCTCAGCGTGCCATGCCGGAACGAGATGAGGGCCTGAAGCAATTCTTCGGGTTTGCGGTCAGCTCACAAGAAAGCGAGTCGAGAAAAGGAGATTTCTGGCACTGTAACTCACAATCCTGCAGAGTTCCAAATGACCCCTATCATCCAAAAATTTATTGAAGGAAGGCTGTGAGGAGGACTTGAACGCGACGCAGAATTGCAGAAAACAGATATCGGGGGGTAGATAAGAATTGCTCTGAAAGCGTAGGAAAAGAGGCAGCAGTTCGACAGTGATGCACTTGGCCAAAAAGGGCGTATGCGTTTTTTCCTGAATATATTCAGGAAAAAACGCATACGCCCTTTTTGGCCAACCAAGCAAGCCTGCAATGGAAATCCGCACTACAAGCAACTCTCACTTCCCACCGATCAAAAGGGCCCTCCGAAAAAAAGTGTAAAGTCCAGAGAGGCAGGACAGGCCATGGAGAACCGGCAGCCTTGTTATGCTGATGGGCGGGATGTAAATTGCCAACCGCCACTCTGGAGAAGTGGATGGTGTTTCCTGGAACAAAGAGAAAACCAAGCTAGAGAGCCTAGGGCACTTCCACTTATGGTGCCATAGATTCGAAAAATTTAAATGAAAAAGACACAGCCACACCAAAGTTTGGGGCTGCGCTCTTTACGGGAACCTTGACTATGGTACAACTTCAATAGCCCAGAGAGAGAAAAATGGATATAAAAGTTGTGGTACATCCCTACAATGGAATATCACTCAACAATGAAATCAATGGCAACAGACCAGTAGCAGCATAATGAGTGGATTTAGTTACGATGATTCTAAGTGAAATAAGTCACACAGAAAAAGAAACATCATAAGGTATCACGAATACCGGGAACGTAAACACGGCTACGCGTGAACTGCATTACAAAACACAACAGAGTCTCACATTTACAAAAGAAACTGATGCTTGCTTAAGGGGAAAGGAGAGTGGGGAGGCTGCATAAAACCAGAGGTTGATATTAGGACAGATACCATTCCATAAGCCAAATATATATTAGACAAGACCTCCTCCTCGCTCAACCACATGGACTCAGCACCCCGTGTTCAAAGCCGAGGAATATACCTGACTATGAAGAAAATTAAAACCCATACATTTATAGGTCTCCATAAGAATATCATTTGTGTACAGCAGCATACACACAGCAGTGTACATAAGCTAAATCCCCTTATAAAAATAAATTTGAAAAAGAAAACACAAGGACTGTGAAATAGAGAGAAATTCTTAAATAAGTCCTTCAGGGCTTGTGTGGAATCTTGGATTTACCACCTCTACATCCACAGCCGTGGGAGAGATAAGGCTGGACACTTGGGGCTGATGCTATTGGTGAGGGAATGCAGACCCTTTGAGGTAATGGTGCATGGTTCCCATTCCACGGGTCCGAAATCTCCACGTTTAAGGGATTTATCCTTCAGCTAAAATATGCATGGAAAACCCAGAATATGGTCCACAAAGTGATCAGGCAAAGTTTCTAAAACTCATCGCCATTTTCGAACCCTGGGACTCGAGTTCGCCGTTCCAGAGGCCATATTAACATTCTCCCCACTTGGAGAGTCAGTGCCTTTGACCTCTTGTTTCGCACACTTTGCAATTTCGGTAGAAGATGATCAGGAATAAGGAGAACCAATGAGCGGCTAACTCGATGTGTTTGGACGGGCACATTGAACTCTGATTTCCCTACAGGAAGAAGAGTTCACCAAAGGCTCAGCGTGCCATGCCGGAACGAGATTAGGGCCTGAAGCAATTCTTCGGGTTTGCGGTCAGCTCACAAGAAAGCGAGTTGAGAAAAGGAGATTTCTGGCACCGTAACTCACAATCCTGCAGAGTTCCAAATGACCCCTATCATCCAAAAATTTATTGAAGGAAGGCTGTGAGGAGGACTTGAACGCGACGCAGAATTGCAGAAAACAGATATCGGGGTGTAGATAAGAATTGCTCTGAAAGCGTAGGAAAAGGGGCAGCAGTTCGACAGTGATGCACTTGGCCAAAAAGGGCGTATGCGTTTTTTCCTGAATATATTCAGGAAAAAACGCATACGCCCCTTTTGGCCAACCAAGCAAGCCTGCAATGGAAATCCGCACTACAAGCAACTCTCACTTCCCACCGATCAAAAGGGCCCTCCGAAAAAAAGTGTAAAATCCAGAGAGACAGGACAGGCCATGGAGAACCGGCAGCCTTGTTATGCTGAAGGGCGGGATGTAAATTGCCAACCGCCACTCTGGAGAAGTGGATGGTGTTTCCTGGAACAAAGGGAAAACCAAGCTAGAGAGCCTAGGGCACTTCCACTTATGGTGCCATAGATTCGGAAAATTTAAATGAAAAAGACACAGCCACACCAAAGTTTGGGGCTGCGCTCTTTACTGGAACCTTGACTATGGTACAACTTCAATAGCCCAGAAAGAGAAAAATGGATATAAAAGTTGTGGTACATCCCTACAATGGAATATCACTCAACAATGAAATCAATGGCAACAGACCAGCAGCAGCATAATGAGTGGATTTAGTTACGATGATTCTAAGTGAAATAAGTCACACAGAAAAAGAAACATCATAAGGTATCACGAATACCGGGAACGTAAACACGGCTACGCGTGAACTGCATTACAAAACACAACAGAGTCTCACATTTACAAAAGAAACTGATGCTTGCTTAAGGGGAAAGGAGAGTGGGGAGGCTGCATAAAACCAGAGGTTGATATTAGGACAGATACCATTCCATAAGCCAAATATATATTAGACAAGACCTCCTCCTCGCTCAACCACATGGACTCAGCACCCCGTGTTCAAAACCGAGGAATATACCTGACTATGAAGAAAATTAAAACCCATACATTTATAGGTCTCCATAGGAAAATCATTTGTGTACAGCAGCATACACACAGCAGTGTACATAAGCTAAATCCCCTTATAAAAATAAATTTGAAAAAGAAAACACAAGGACTGTGAAATAGAGAGAAATTCGTAAATAAGTCCTTCAGGGCTTGTGTGGAATCTTGGATTTACCACCTCTACGTCCACAGCCGTGGGAGAGATAAGGCTGGACACTTGGGGCCTTGCTATTGGTGAGGGAATGCAGACCCCTTGAGGTAATGGTGCATGGTTCCCATTCCACGGGTCCCAAATATCCACGTTTAAGGGATTTAACCTTCAGCTAAAATATGCATGGAAAACCCAGAATATGGTCCACGAAGTGATCAGGCAAAGTTTCTAAAACTCATCACCATTTTCGAACCCTGGGGCTCGAGTTCGCCGTTCCAGAGGCGATATTAACATTCTCCCCACTTGGAGAGTCAGTGCCTTTGACCTGTTGTTTCGCACACTTTGCAATTTCGGTAGAAGATGATCAAGAATAAGGAGAACCAATGAGCGGCTAACTCGATGTGTTTGGACGGGCACATTGAACTCTGATTTCCCTACAGGAAGAAGAGTTCACCAAAGGCTCAGCGTGCCATGCCGGAACGAGATTAGGGCCTGAAGCAATTCTTCGGGTTTGCGGTCAGCTCACAAGAAAGCGAGTTGAGAAAAGGAGATTTCTGGCACCGTAACTCACAATCCTGCAGAGTTCCAAATGACCCCTATCATCCAAAAATTTATTGAAGGAAGGCTGTGAGGAGGACTTGAACGCGACGCAGAATTGCAGAAAACAGATATCGGGGTGTAGATAAGAATTGCTCTGAAAGCGTAGGAAAAGAGGCAGCAGTTCGACAGTGATGCACTTGGCCAAAAAGGGCGTATGCGTTTTTTCCTGAATATATTCAGGAAAAAACGCATACGCCCTTTTTGGCCAACCAAGCAAGCCTGCAATGGAAATCCGCACTACAATCAACTCTCACTTCCCACCGATCAAAAGGGCCCTCCGAAAAAAAAGTGTAAAATCCAGAGAGACAGGACAGGCCATGGAGAACCGGCAGCCTTGTTATGCTGATGGGCAGGATGTAAATTGCCAACAGCCACTCTGGAGAAGTGGATGGTGTTTCCTGGAACAAAGAGAAAACCAAGCTAGAGAGCCTAGGGCACTTCCACTTATGGTGCCATAGATTCGGAAAATTTAAATGAAAAAGACACAGCCACACCAAAGTTTGGGGCTGCGCTCTTTACTGGAACCTTGACTATGGTACAACTTCAATAGCCCAGAAAGAGAAAAATGGATATAAAAGTTGTGGTACATCCCTACAATGGAATATCACTCAACAATGAAATCAATGGCAACAGACCAGCAGCAGCATAATGAGTGGATTTAGTTACGATGATTCTAAGTGAAATAAGTCACACAGAAAAAGAAACATCATAAGGTATCACGAATACCGGGAACGTAAACACGGCTACGCGTGAACTGCATTACAAAACACAACAGAGTCTCACATTTACAAAAGAAACTGATGCTTGCTTAAGGGGAAAGGAGAGTGGGGAGGCTGCATAAAACCAGAGGTTGATATTAGGACAGATACCATTCCATAAGCCAAATATATATTAGACAAGACCTCCTCCTCGCTCAACCACATGGACTCAGCACCCCGTGTTCAAAACCGAGGAATATACCTGACTATGAAGAAAATTAAAACCCATACATTTATAGGTCTCCATAGGAAAATCATTTGTGTACAGCAGCATACACACAGCAGTGTACATAAGCTAAATCCCCTTATAAAAATAAATTTGAAAAAGAAAACACAAGGACTGTGAAATAGAGACAAATTCGTAAATAAGTCCTTCAGGGCTTGTGTGGAATCTTGGATTTACCACCTCTACATCCACAGCCGTGGGAGAGATAAGGCTGGACACTTGGGGCTGATGCTATTGGTGAGGGAATGCAGACCCTTTGAGGTAATGGTGCATGGTTCCCATTCCACGGGTCCCAAATCTCCACGTTTAAGGGATTTATCCTTCAGCTAAAATATGCATGGAAAACCCAGAATATGGTCCACGAAGTGATCAGGCAAAGTTTCTAAAACTCATCGCCATTTTCGAACCCTGGGACTCGAGTTCGCCGCTACAGAGGCCATATTAACATTCTCCCCACTTGGAGAGTCAGTGCCTTTGACCTCTTGTTTCGCACACTTTGCAATTGCGGTAGAAGATGATCAGGAATAAGGAGAACCAATGAGCGGCTAACTCGATGTGTTTGGACGGGCACATTGAACTCTGATTTCCCTACAGGAAGAAGAGTTCACCAAAGGCTCAGCGTGCCATGCCGGAATGAGATTAGGGCCTGAAGCAATTTTTCGGGTTTGCGGTCAGCTCACAAGAAAGCGAGTTGAGAAAAAGAGATTTCTGGCACTGTAACTCACAATCCTGCAGAGTTCCAAACGACCCTTATCATCCAAAAATTTATTGAAGGAAGGCTGTGAGGAGGACTTGAACGCGACGCAGAATTGCCGAAAACAGATATCGGGGGGTAGATAAGAATTTCTCTGAAAGCGTAGGAAAAGAGGCAGCAGTTCGACAGTGATGCACTTGGCCAAAAAGGGCGTATGCGTTTTTTCCTGAATATATTCAGGAAAAAACGCATACGCCCTTTTTGGCCAACCAAGCAAGCCTGCAATGGAAATCCGCACTACAAGCAACTCTCACTTCCCACCGATCAAAAGGGCCCTCCGAAAAAAAGTGTAAAATCCAGAGAGGCAGGACAGGCCATGGAGAACCGGCAGCCTTGTTATGCTGATGGGCTGGATGTAAATTGCCAACAGCCACTCTGGAGAAGTGGATGGTGTTTCCTGGAACAAAGAGAAAACCAAGTTAGAGAGCCTAGGGCACTTCCACTTATGGTGCCATAGATTCGGAAAATTTAAATGAAAAAGACACAGCCACACCAAAGTTTGGGGCTGCGCTCTTGACGGGAACCTTGACTATGGTACAACTTCAATAGCCCAGAAAGAGAAAAATGGATATAAAAGTTGTGGTACATCCCTACAATGGAATATCACTCAACAATGAAATCAATGGCAACAGACCAGTAGCAGCATAATGAGTGGATTTAGTTACGATGATTCTAAGTGAAATAAGTCACACAGAAAAAGAAACATCATAAGGTATCACGAATACCGGGAACGTAAACACGGCTACGCGTGAACTGCATTACAAAACACAACAGAGTCTCACATTTACAAAACAAACTGATGCTTGCTTAAGGGGAAAGGAGAGTGGGGAGGCTGCATAAAACCAGAGGTTGATATTAGGACAGATACCATTCCATAAGCCAAATATATATTAGAAAAGACCTCCTCCTCGCTCAACCACATGGACTCAGCACCCCGTGTTCAAAACCGAGGAATATACCTGACTATGAAGAAAATTAAAACCCATACATTTATAGGTCTCCATAAGAAAATCATTTGTGTACAGCAGCATACACACAGCAGTGTACATAAGCTAAATCCCCTTATAAAAATAAATTTGAAAAAGAAAACACAAGGACTGTGAAATAGAGAGAAATTCTTAAATAAGTCCTTCAGGGCTTGTGTGGAATCTTGGATTTACCACCTCTACATCCACAGCCGTGGGAGAGATAAGGCTGGACACTTGCGGCTGATGCTATTGGTGAGGGAATGCAGACCCTTTGAGGTAATGGTGCATGGTTCCCATTCCACGGGTCCCAAATCTCCACGTTTAAGGGATTTATCCTTCAGCTAAAATATGCATGGAAAACCCAGAATATGGTCCACGAAGTGATCAGGCAAAGTTTCTAAAACTCATTGCCATTTTCGAACCCTGGGACTCGAGTTCGCCGCTCCAGAGGCCATATTAACATTCTCCCCACTTAGAGAGTCAGTGCCTTTGACCTCTTGTTTCGCACACTTTGCAATTTCGGTAGAAGATGATCAGGAATAAGGAGAACCAATGAGCGGCTAACTCGATGTGTTTGGACGGGCACATTGAACTCTGATTTCCCTACAGGAAGAAGAGTTCACCAAAGGCTCAGCGTGCCATGCCGGAACGAGATTAGGGCCTGAAGCAATTCTGCGGGTTTGCGGTCAGCTCACAAGAAAGCGAGTTGAGAAAAGGAGATTTCTGGCACTGTAACTCACAATCCTGCAGAGTTCCAAATGACCCCTATCATCCAAAAATTTATTGAAGGAAGGCTGTGAGGAGGACTTGAACGCGACGCAGAATTGCAGAAAACAGATATCGGGGGGTAGATAAGAATTGCTCTGAAAGCGTAGGAAAAGAGGCAGCAGTTCGACAGTGATGCACTTGGCCAAAAAGGGCGTATGCGTTTTTTCCTGAATATATTCAGGAAAAAACGCATACGCCCTTTTTGGCCAACCAAGCAAGCCTGCAATGGAAATCCGCACTACAAGCAACTCTCACTTCCCACCGACCAAAAGGGCCCTCCGAAAAAAAGTGTAAAATCCAGAGAGGCAGGACAGGCCATGGAGAACCGGCAGCCTTGTTATGCTGATGGGCGGGATGTAAATTGCCAACAGCCACTCTGGAGAAGTGGATGGTGTTTCCTGGAACAAAGAGAAAACCAAGCTAGAGAGCCTAGGGCACTTCCACTTATGGTGCCATAGATTCGGAAAATTTAAATGAAAAAGACACAGCCACACCAAAGTTTGGGGCTGCGCTCTTGACGGGAACCTTGACTATGGTACAACTTCAATAGCCCAGAAAGAGAAAAATGGATATAAAAGTTGTGGTACATCCCTACAATGGAATATCACTCCACAATGAAATCAATAGCAACAGACCAGTAGCAGCATAATGAGTGGATTGAGTTACGATGATTCTAAGTGAAATAAGTCACACAGAAAAAGAAACATCATAAGGTATCACGAATACCGGGAACGTAAACACGGCTACGCGTGAACTGCATTACAAAACACAACAGAGTCTTACATTTACAAAAGAAACTGATGCTTGCTTAAGTGGAAAGGAGAGTGGTGAGGCTGCATAAAACCAGAGGTTGATATTAGGACAGATACCATTCCATAAGCCAAATATATATTAGACAAGACCTCCTCCTCGCTCAACCACATGGACTCAGCACCCCGTGTTCAAAACCGAGGAATATACCTGACTATGAAGAAAATTAAAACCCATACATTTATAGGTCTCCATAAGAAAATCATTTGTGTACAGCAGCATACACACAGCAGTGTACATAAGCTAAATCCCCTTATAAAAATAAATTTGAAAAAGAAAACACAAGGACTGTGAAATAGAGAGAAATTCTTAAATAAGTCCTTCAGGGCTTGTGTGGAATCTTGGATTTACCACCTCTACATCCACAGCCGTGGGAGAGATAAGGCTGGACACTTGCGGCTGATGCTATTGGTGAGGGAATGCAGACCCTTTGAGGTAATGGTGCATGGTTCCCATTCCACGGGTCCCAAATCTCCACGTTTAAGGGATTTATCCTTCAGCTAAAATATGCATGGAAAACCCAGAATATGGTCCACGAAGTGATCAGGCAAAGTTTCTAAAACTCATCGCCATTTTCGAACCCTGGGACTCGAGTTCGCCGCTCCAGAGGCCATATTAACATTCTCCCCACTTGGAGAGTCAGTGCCTTTGACCTCTTGTTTCGCACACTTTGCAATTTCGGTAGAAGATGATCAGGAATAAGGAGAACCAATGAGCGGCTAACTCGATGTGTTTGGACGGGCACATTGAACTCTGATTTCCCTACAGGAAGAAGAGTTCACCAAAAGCTCAGCGTGCCATGCCAGAACGAGATTAGGGTCTGAAGCAATTCTTCGGGTTTGCGGTCAGCTCACAAGAAAGCGAGTTGAGAAAAGGAGATTTCTGGCACCGTAACTCACAATCCTGCAGAGTTCCAAATGACCCCTATCATCCAAAAATTTATTGAAGGAAGGCTGTGAGGAGGACTTGAACGCGACGCAGAATTGCAGAAAACAGATATCGGGGGGTAGATAAGAATTGCTCTGAAAGCGTAGGAAAAGAGGCAGCAGTTCGACAGTGATGCACTTGGCCAAAAAGGGCGTATGCGTTTTTTCCTGAATATATTCAGGAAAAAACGCATACGCCCTTTTTGGCCAACCAAGCAAGCCTGCAATGGAAATCCGCACTACAAGCAACTCTCACTTCCCACCGATCAAAAGGGCCCTCCGAAAAAAAGTGTAAAATCCAGAGAGGCAGGACAGGCCATGGAGAACCGGCAGCCTTGTTATGCTGATGGGCGGGATGTAAATTGCCAACAGCCACTCTGGAGAAGTGGATGGTGTTTCCTGGAACAAAGAGAAAACCAAGCTAGAGAGCCTAGGGCACTTCCACTTATGGTGCCATAGATTCGGAAAATTTAAATGAAAAAGACACAGCCACACCAAAGTTTGGGGCTGCGCTCTTGACGGGAACCTTGACTATGGTACAACTTCAATAGCCCAGAAAGAGAAAAATGGATATAAAAGTTGTGGTTCATCCCTACAATGGAATATCACTCCACAATGAAATCAATAGCAACAGACCAGTAGCAGCATAATGAGTGGATTTAGTTACGATGATTCTAAGTGAAATAAGTCACACAGAAAAAGAAACATCATAAGGTATCACGAATACCGGGAACGTAAACACGGCTACGCGTGAACTGCATTACAAAACACAACAGAGTCTCACATTTACAAAAGAAACTGATGCTTGCTTAAGTGGAAAGGAGAGTGGGGAGGCTGCATAAAACCAGAGGTTGATATTAGGACAGATACCATTCCATAAGCCAAATATATATTAGACAAGACCTCCTCCTCGCTCAACCACATGGACTCAGCACCCCGTGTTCAAAACCGAGGAATATACCTGACTATGAAGAAAATTAAAACCCATACATTTATAGGTCTCCATAAGAAAATCATTTGTGTACAGCAGCATAGACACAGCAGTGTACATAAGCTAAATCCCCTTATAAAAATAAATTTGAAAAAGAAAACACAAGGACTGTGAAATAGAGAGAAATTCGTAAATAAGTCCTTCAGGGCTTGTGTGGAATCTTGGATTTACCACCTCTACATCCAAAGCCGTGGGAGAGATAAGGTTGGACACTTGCGGCTGATGCTATTGGTGAGGGAATGCAGACCCTTTGAGGTAATGGTGCATGGTTCCCATTCCACGGGTCCCAAATCTCCACGTTTAAGGGATTTACCCTTCAGCTAAAATATGCATGGAAAACCCAGAATATGGTCCACGAAGTAATCAGGCAAAGTTTCTAAAACTCATCACCATTTTCGAACCCTGGGACTCGAGTTCGCCGCTCCAGAGGCCATATTAACATTCTCCCCACTTGGAGAGTCAGTGCCTTTGACCTCTTGTTTCGCACACTTTGCAATTTCGGTAGAAGATGATCAGGAATAAGGAGAACCAATGAGCGGCTAACTCGATGTGTTTGGACGGGCAAATTGAACTCTGATTTCCCTACAGGAAGAAGAGTTCACCAAAGGCTCAGCGTGCCATGCCGGAACGAGATTAGGGCCTGAAGCAATTCTTCGGGTTTGCGGTCAGCTCACAAGAAAGCGAGTTGAGAAAAGGAGATTTCTGGCACCGTAACTCACAATCCTGCAGAGTTCCAAATGACCCCTATCATCCAAAAATTTATTGAAGGAAGGCTGTGAGGAGGACTTGAACGCGACGCAGAATTGCAGAAAACAGATATTGGGGGGTAGATAAGAATTGCTCTGAAAGCGTAGGAAAAGAGGCAGCAGTTCGACAGTGATGCACTTGGCCAAAAAGGGCGTATGCGTTTTTTCCTGAATATATTCAGGAAAAAACGCATACGCCCTTTTTGGCCAACCAAGCAAGCCTGCAATGGAAATCCGCACTACAAGCAACTCTCACTTCCCACCGATCAAAAGGGCCCTCCGAAAAAAAGTGTAAAATCCAGAGACGCAGGACAGGCCATGGAGAACCGGCAGCCTTGTTATGCTGATGGGCGGGATGTAAATTCCCAACAGCCACTCTGGAGAAGTGGATGGTGTTTCCTGGAACAAAGAGAAAACCAAGCTAGAGAGCCTAGGGCACTTCCACTTATGGTGCCATAGATTCGGAAATTTTAAATGAAAAAGACACAGCCACACCAAAGTTTGGGGCTGCGCTCTTGACGGGAACCTTGACTATGGTACAACTTCAATAGCCCAGAAAGAGAAAAATGGATATTAAAGTTGTGGTACATCCCTACAATGGAATATCACTCAACAATGAAATCAATGGCAACAGACCAGTAGCAGCATAATGAGTGGATTTGGTTATGATGATTCTAAGTGAAATAAGTCACACAGAAAAAGAAACATCATAAGGTATCACGAATACCGGGAACGTAAACACGGCTACGCGTGAACTGCATTACAAAACACAACAGAGTCTCACATTTACAAAAGAAACTGATGCTTGCTTAAGGGGAAAGGAGAGTGGGGAGGCTGCATAAAACCAGAGGTTGATATTAGGACAGATACCATTCCATAAGCCAAATATATATTAGACAAGACCTCCTCCTCGCTCAACCACATGGACTCAGCACCCCGTGTTCAAAACCGAGGAATATACCTGACTATGAAGAAAATTAAAACCCATACATTTATAGGTCTCCATAAGAAAATCATTTGTGTACAGCAGCATACACACAGCAGTGTACATAAGCTAAATCCCCTTATAAAAATAAATTTGAAAAAGAAAACACAAGGACTGTGAAATAGAGAGAAATTCGTAAATAAGTCCTTCAGGGCTTGTGTGGAATCTTGGATTTACCACCTCTACATCCACGGCCGTGGGAGAGATAAAGCTGGACACTTGGGGCTGATGCTATTGGTGAGGGAATGCAGACCCTTTGAGGTAATGGTGCATGGTTCCCATTCCACGGGTCCCAAATCTCCACGTTTAAAGGATTTATCCTTCAGCTAAAATATGCATGGAAAACCCAGAATATGGTCCATGAAGTGATCAGGCAAAGTTTCTAAAACTCAACGCCATTTTCGAACCCTGGGACTCGAGTTCGCCGCTCCAGAGGCCATATTAACATTCTCCCCACTTGGAGAGTCAGTGCCTTTGACCTCCTGTTTCGCACACTTTGCAATTTAGGTAGAAGATGATCAGGAATAAGGAGAACCAATGAGCGGCTAACTCGATGTGTTTGGACGGGCACATTGAACTCTGATTTCCCTACAGGAAGAAGAGTTCACCAAAGGCTCAGCGTGCCATGCTGCAACGAGATTAGGGCCTGAAGCAATTCTTCGGGTTCGCGGTCAGCTCACAAGAAAGCGAGTTGAGAAAAGGAGATTTCTGGCACCGTAACTCACAATCCTGCAGAGTTCCAAATGACCCCTATCATCCAAAAATTTATTGAAGGAAGGCTGTGAGGAGGACTTGAACGCGACGCAGAATTGCAGAAAACAGATATCGGGGGGTAGATAAGAATTGCTCTGAAAACGTAGGAAAAGAGGCAGCAGTTCGACAGTGATGCACTTGGCCAAAAAGGGCGTATGCGTTTTTTCCTGAATATATTCAGGAAAAAACGCATACGCCCTTTTTGGCCAACCAAGCAAGCTTGCAATGGAAATCCGCACTACAAGCAACTCTCACTTCCCACCGATCAAAAGGGCCCTCCGAAAAAGAGTGTAAAATCCAGGGAGGCAGGACAGGCCATGGAGAACCGGCAGCCTTGTTATGCTGATGGGCGGGATGTAAATTGCCAACAGCCACTCTGGAGAAGTGAATGGTGTTTCCTGGAACAAAGAGAAAACCAAGTTAGAGAGCCTGGGGCACTTCCACTTATGGTGCCATAGATTCGGAAAATTTAAATGAAAAAGCCACAGCCACACCAAAGTTTGGGGCTGCTCTCTTTACGGGAACCTTGACTATGGTACAACTTCAATAGCCCAGAAAGAGAAAAATGGATATTAAACTTGTGGTACATCCCTACAATGGAATATCACTCAACAATGAAATCAATGGCAAGAGACCACTAGCAGCATAATGAGTGGATTTAGTTACGATGATTCTAAGTGAAATAAGTCACACAGAAAAAGAAACATCATAAGGTATCACGAATACCGGGAACGTAAACACGGCTACGCGTGAACTGCATTACAAAACACAACAGAGTCTCACATTTACAAAAGAAACTGATGCTTGCTTAAGGGGAAAGGAGAGTGGGGAGGCTGCATAAAACCAGAGGTTGATATTAGGACAGATACCATTCCATAAGCCAAATATATATTAGACAAGACCTCCTCCTCGCTCAACCACATGGACTCAGCACCCCGTGTTCAAAACCGAGGAATATACCTGACTATGAAGAAAATTAAAACCCATACATTTATAGGTCTCCATAAGAAAATCATTTGTGTACAGCAGCATACACACAGCAGTGTACATAAGCTAAATCCCCTTATAAAAATAAATTTGAAAAAGAAAACACAAGGACTGTGAAATAGAGAGAAATTCGTAAATAAGTCCTTCAGGGCTTGTGTGGAATCTTGGATTTACCACCTCTACATCCACGGCCGTGGGAGAGATAAGGCTGGACACTTGGGGCTGATGCTATTGGTGAGGGAATGCAGACCCTTTGAGGTAATGGTGCATGGTTCCCATTCCACGGGTCCCAAATCTCCACGTTTAAGGGATTTATCCTTCAGCTAAAATATGCATGGAAAACCCAGAATATGGTCCACGAAGTGATCAGGCAAAGTTTCTAAAACTCATTGCCATTTTCGAACCCTGGGACTCGAGTTCGCCGCTCCAGAGGCCATATTAACATTCTCCCCACTTGGAGAGTCAGTGCCTTTGACCTCTTGTTTCGCACACTTTGCAATTTCGGTAGAAGATGATCAGGAATAAGGAGAACCAATGAGCGGCTAACTCGATGTGTTTGGACGGGCACATTGAACTCTGATTTCCCTACAGGAAGAAGAGTTCACCAAAGGCTCAGCGTGCCATGCCGGAACGAGATTAGGGCCTGAAGCAATTCTTCGAGTTTGCGGTCAGCTCACAAGAAAGCGAGTTGAGAAAAGGAGATTTCTGGCACCGTAACTCACAATCCTGCAGAGTTCCAAATGACCCCTATCATCCAAAAATTTATTGAAGGAAGGCTGTGAGGAGGACTTGAACGCGACGCAGAATTTCAGAAAACAGATATCGGGGGGTAGATAAGAATTGCTCTGAAAGCGTAGGAAAAGAGGCAGCAGTTCGACAGTGATGCACTTGGCCAAAAAGGGCGTATGCGTTTTTTCCTGAATATATTCAGGAAAAAACGCATACGCCCTTTTTGGCCAACCAAGCAAGCCTGCAATGGAAATCCGCACTACAAGCAACTCTCACTTCCCACCGATCAAAAGGGCCCTCCGAAAAAAAGTGTAAAATCCAGGGAGGCAGGACAGGCCATGGAGAACAGGCAGCCTTGTTATGCTGATGGGCGGGATGTAAATTGGCAACAGCCACTCTGGAGAAGTGAATGGTGTTTCCTGGAACAAAGAGAAAACCAAGCTAGAGAGCCTGGGGCACTTCCACTTATGGTGCCATAGATTCGGAAAATTTAAATGAAAAAGCCACAGCCACACCAAAGTTTGGGGCTGCTCTCTTGACGGGAACCTTGACTATGGTACAACTTCAATAGCCCAGAAAGAGAAAAATGGATATTAAAGTTGTGGTACATCCCTACAATGGAATATCACTCAACAATGAAATCAATGGCAAGAGACCAGTAGCAGCATAATGAGTGGATTTAGTTACGATGATTCTAAGTGAAATAAGTCACACAGAAAAAGAAACATCATAAGGTATCACGAATACCGGGAACGTAAACACGGCTACGCGTGAACTGCATTACAAAACACAATAGAGTCTCACCTTTACAAAAGAAACTGATGCTTGCTTAAGGGGAAAGGAGAGTGGGGAGGCTGCATAAAACCAGAGGTTGATATTAGGACAGATACCATTCCATAAGCCAAATATATATTAGACAAGACCTCCTCCTCGCTCAACCACATGGACTCAGCACCCTGTGTTCAAAACCGAGGAATATACCTGACTATGAAGAAAATTAAAACCCATACATTTATAGGTCTCCATAAGAAAATCATTTGTGTACAGCAGCATACACACAGCAGTGTACATAAGCTAAATCCCCTTATAAAAATAAATTTGAAAAAGAAAACACAAGGACTGTGAAATAGAGAGAAATTCTTAAATAAGTCCTTCAGGGCTTGTGTGGAATCTTGGATTTACCACCTCTACATCCACAGCCGTGGGAGAGATAAGGCTGGACACTTGGGGCTGATGCTATTGGTGAGGGAATGCAGACCCTTTGAGGTAATGGTGCATGGTTCCCATTCCACGGGTCCCAAATCTCCACGTTTAAGGGATTTATCCTTCAGCTAAAATATGCATGGAAAACCCAGAATATGGTCCACGAAGTGATCAGGCAAAGTTTCTAAAACTCATCACCATTTTCGAACCCTGGGACTCGAGTTCGCCATTACAGAGGCCATATTAACATTCTCCCCACTTGGAGAGTCAGTGCCTTTGACCTCTTGTTTCGCACACTTTGCAATTTCGTTAGAAAATGATCAGGAATAAGGAGAACCAATGAGCGGCTAACTCGATGTGTTTGGACGGGCACATTGAACTCTGATTTCCCTACAGGAAGAAGAGTTCACCAAAGGCTCAGCGTGCCATGCCGGAACGAGATTAGGGCCTGAAGCAATTCTTCGGGTTTGCGGTCAGCTCACAAGAAAGCGAGTTGAGAAAAGGAGATTTCTGGCACCGTAACTCACAATCCTGCAGAGTTCCAAATGACCCCTATCATCCAAAAATTTATTGAAGGAAGGCTGTGAGGAGGACTTGAACGCGACGCAGAATTGCAGAAAACAGATATCGGGGGGTAGATAAGAATTGCTCTGAAAGCGTAGGAAAAGAGGCAGCAGTTCGACAGTGATGCACTTGGCCAAAAAGGGCGTATGCGTTTTTTCCTGAATATATTCAGGAAAAAACGCATACGCCCTTTTTGGCCAACCAAGCAAGCCTGCAATGGAAATCCGCACTACAAGCAACTCTCACTTCCCACCGATCAAAAGGGCCCTCCGAAAAAAAGTGTAAAATCCAGGGAGGCAGGACAGGCCATGGAGAACCGGCAGCCTTGTTATGCTGATGGGCGAGATGTAAATTGCCAACAGCCACTCTGGAGAACTGGATGGTGTTTCCCGGAACAAAGAGAAAACCAAGCCAGAGAGCCTAGGGCACTTCCACTTATGGTGCCATAGATTCGGAAAATTTAAATGAAAAAGACACAGCCGCACCAAACTTTGGGGCTGCTCTCTTTATGGGAACCTTGACTATGGTACAACTTCAATAGCCCAGAAAGAGAAAAATGGATATAAAAGTTGTGGTACATCCCTACAATGGAATATCACTCAACAATGAAATCAATGGCAACAGACCAGTAGCAGCATAATGAGTGGATTTAGTTACGATGATTCTAAGTGAAATAAGTCACACAGAAAAAGAAACATCATAAGGTATCACGAATACCGGGAACGTAAACACGGCTACGCGTGAACTGCATTACAAAACACAACAGAGTCTCACATTTACAAAAGAAACTGATGCTTGCTTAAGGGGAAAGGAGGGTGGGGAGGCTGCATAAAACCAGAGGTTGATATTAGGACAGATACCATTCCATAAGCCAAATATATATTAGACAAGACCTCCTCCTCGCTCAACCACGTGGACTCAGCAGCCCGTGTTCAAAACTGAGGAATATACCTGACTATGAAGAAAATTAAAACCCATACATTTATAGGTCTCCATAAGAAATTCATTTGTGTACAGCAGCATACACACAGCAGTGTACATAAGCTAAATCCCCTTATAAAAATAAATTTTAAAAAGAAAACACAGGGACTGTGAAATAGAGAGAAATTCTTAAATAAGTCCTTCAGGGCTTGTGTGGAATCTTGGATTTACCACCTCTACATCCACAGCCGTGGGAGAGATAAGGCTGGACACTTGGGGCTGATGCTATTGGTGAGGGAATGCAGACCCTTTGAGGTAATGGTGCATGGTTCCCATTCCACGGGTCCCAAATCTCCACGTTTAAGGGATTTATCCTTCAGCTAAAATATGCATGGAAAACCCAGAATATGGTCCACGAAGTGATCAGGCAAAGTTTCTAAAACTCATCGCCATTTTTGAAACCTGGGACTCGAGTTCGCCGTTCCAGAGGCCATATTAATATTCTCCCCACTTGGAGAGTCAGTGCCTTTGACCTCTTGTTTCGCACACTTTGCAATTTCGGTAGAAGATGATCAGGAATAAGGAGAACCAATGAGCGGTTAACTCGATGTGTTTGGACGGGCACATTGAACTCTGATTTCCCTACAGGAAGAAGAGTTCACCAAAGGCTCAGCGTGCCATGCCGGAACGAGATTAGGGCCTGAAGCAATTCTTCGGGTTTGCGGTCAGCTCACAAGAAAGCGAGTTGAGAAAAGGAGATTTCTGGCACCGTAACTCACAATCCTGCAGAGTTCCAAATGACCCCTATCATCCAAAAATTTATTGAAGGAAGGCTGTGAGGAGGACTTGAACGCGATGCAGAATAGCAGAAAACAGATACCGGGGTGTAGATAAGAATTGCTCTGAAAGCGTAGGAAAAGAGGCAGCAGTTCGACAGTGATGCACTTGGCCAAAAAGGGCGTATGCGTTTTTTCCTGAATATATTCAGGAAAATACGCATACGCCCTTTTTGGCCAACCAAGCAAGCCTGCAATGGAAATCCGCACTACAAGCAACTCTCACTTCCCACCGACCAAAAGGGCCCTCCGAAAAAAAGTGTAAAATCCAGAGAGGCAGGACAGGCCATGGAGAACCGGCAGCCTTGTTATGCTGATGGGCGGGATGGAAATTGCCAACAGCCACTCTGGAGAAGTGGATGGTGTTTCCTGGAACAAAGAGAAAACCAAGCTAGAGAGCCTAGGGCACTTCCACTTATGGTGCCATAGATTCGGAAAATTTAAATGAAAAAGACACAGCCACACCAAAGTTTGGGGCTGCTCTCTTGACGGGAACCTTGACTATGGTACAACTTCAATAGCCCAGAAAGAGAAAAATGGATATAAAAGTTGTGGTACATCCCTACAATGGAATATCACTCAACAATGAAATCAATGGCAACAGACCAGTAGCAGCATAATGAGTGGATTTAGTTACGATGATTCTAAGTGAAATAAGTCACACAGAAAAAGAAACATCATAAGGTATCACGAATACCGGGAACGTAAACACGGCTACGCGTGAACTGCATTACAAAACACAACAGAGTCTCACATTTACAAAAGAAACTGATGCTTGCTTAAGGGGAAAGGAGAGTGGGGAGGCTGCATAAAACCAGAGGTTGATATTAGGACAGATACCATTCCATAAGCCAAATATCTATTAGAGAAGACCTCCTCGCTCAACCACATGGACTCAGCACCCCGTGTTCAAAACCGAGGAATATACCTGACTATGAAGAAAATTAAAACCCATATATTTATAGGTCTCCATAAGAAAATCATTTGTGTACAGCAGCATACACACAGCAGTGTACATAAGCTAAATCCCCTTATAAAAATAAATTTGAAAAAGAAAACACAAGGACTGTGAAATAGAGAGAAATTCTTAAATAAGTCCTTCAGGGCTTGTGTGGAATCTTGGATTTACCACCTCTACATCCACAGCCGTGGGAGAGATAAGGCTGGACACTTGGGGCTGATGCTATTGGTGAGGGAATGCAGACCCTTTGAGGTAATGGTGCATGGTTCCCATTCCACGGGTCCCAAATCTCCACGTTTAAGGGATTTATCCTTCAGCTAAAATATGCATGGAAAACCCAGAATATGGTCCACGAAGTGATCAGGCAAAGTTTCTAAAACTCATCGCCATTTTCGAACCCTGGGACTCGAGTTCGCCGCTCCAGAGGCCATATTAACATTCTCCCCACTTGGAGAGTCAGTGCCTTTGACCTCTTGTTTCGCACACATTGCAATTTCGGTAGAAGATGATCAGGAATAAGGAGAACCAATGAGCGGCTAACTCGATGTGTTTGGACGGGCACATTGAACTCTGATTTCCCTACAGGAAGAAGAGTTCACCAAAGGCTCAGCGTGCCATGCCGGAACGAGATTAGGGCCTGAAGCAATTCTTCGGGTTTGCGGTCAGCTCACAAGAAAGCGAGTTGAGAAAAGGAGATTTCTGGCACCGTAACTCACAATGCTGCAGAGTTCCAAATGACCCCTATCATCCAAAAATTTATTGAAGGAAGGCTGTGAGGAGGACTTGAACGCGACGCAGAATTGCAGAAAACAGATATCGAGGTGTAGATACGAATTGCTCTGAAAGCGTAGGAAAAGAGGCAGCAGTTCGACAGTGATGCACTTGGCCAAAAAGGGCGTATGCGTTTTTTCCTGAATATATTCAGGAAAAAACGCATACGCCCTTTTTGGCCAACCAAGCAAGCCTGCAATGGAAATCCGCACTACAAGCAACTCTCACTTCCCACCGATCAAAAGGGCCCTCCGAAAAAAAGTGTAAAATCCAGGGAGGCAGGACAGGCCATGGAGAACCGGCAGCCTTGTTATGCTGATGGACGGGATGTAAATTGCCAACAGCCACTCTGGAGAAGTGGATGGTGTTTCCTGGAACAAAGAGAAAACCAAGCCAGAGAGCCTAGGGCACTTCCACTTATGGTGCCATAGATTCGGAAAATTTAAATGAAAAAGACACAGCAGCACCAAAGTTTGGGGCTGCTCTCTTTATGGGAACCTTGACTATGGTACAACTTCAATAGCCCAGAAAGAGAAAAATGGATATAAAAGTTGTGGTACATCCCTACAATGGAATATCACTCAACAATGAAATCAATGGCAACAGACCAGTAGCAGCATAATGAGTGGATTTAGTTACGATGATTCTAAGTGAAATAAGTCACACAGAAAAAGAAACATCATAAGGTATCACGAATACCGGGATCGTAAACACGGCTACGCGTGAGCTGCATTACAAAACACAACAGAGTCTCACATTTACAAAAGAAACTGATGCTTGCTTAAGGGGAAAGGAGAGTGGGGAGGCTGCATAAAACCAGAGGTTGATATTAGGACAGATACCATTCCATAAGCCAAATATATATTAGACAAGACCTCCTCCTCGCTCAACCACATGGACTCAGCACCCCGTGTTCAAAACCGAGGAATATACCTGACTATGAAGAAAATTAAAACCCATACATTTATAGGTCTCCATAAGAAAATCATTTGTGTACAGCAGCATACACACAGCAGTGTACATAAGCTAAATCCCCTTATAAAAATAAATTTGAAAAAGAAAACACAAGGACTGTGAAATAGAGAGAAATTCTTAAATAAGTCCTTCAGGGCTTGTGTGGAATCTTGGATTTACCACCTCTACATCCACAGCCGTGGGAGAGATAAGGCTGGACACTTGGGGCTGATGCTATTGGTGAGGGAATGCAGACCCTTTGAGGTAATGGTGCATGGTTCCCATTCCACGGGTCCCAAATCTCCACGTTTAAGGGATTTATCCTTCAGCTAAAATATGCATGGAAAACCCAGAATATGGTCCACGAAGTGATCAGGCAAAGTTTCTAAAACTCATCGCCATTTTCGAACCCTGGGACTCGAGTTCGCCGCTCCAGAGGCCATATTAACATTCTCCCCACTTGGAGAGTCAGTGCCTTTGACCTCTTGTTTCGCACACTTTGCAATTTCAGTAGAAGATGATCAGGAATAAGGAGAACCAATGAGCTGCTAACTCGATGTGTTTGGACGGGCACATTGAACTCTGATTTCCCTACAGGAAGAAGAGTTCACCAAAGGCTCAGCATGCCATGCCGGAAAGAGATTAGGGCCTGAAGCAATTCTTCGGGTTTGCGGTCAGCTCACAAGAAAGCGAGTTGAGAAAAGGAGATTTCTGGCACCGTAACTCACAATCCTGCAGAGTTCCAAATGACCCCTATCATCCAAAAATTTATTGAAGGAAGGCTGTGAGGAGGACTTGAACGCGACGCAGAATTGCAGAAAACAGATACCGGGGTGTAGATAAGAATTGCTCTGAAAGCGTAGGAAAAGAGGCAGCAGTTCGACAGTGATGCACTTGGCCAAAAAGGGCGTATGCGTTTTTTCCTGAATATATTCAGGAAAAAACGCATACGCCCTTTTTGGCAAACCAAGCAAGCCTGCAATGGAAATCCGCACTACAAGCAACTCTCACTTCCCACCGACCAAAAGGGCCCTCCGAAAAAAAGTGTAAAATCCAGAGAGGCAGGAAAGGCCATGGAGAACCGGCAGCCCTGTTATGCTGATGGGCGGGATGGAAATTGCCAACAGCCACTCTGGAGAAGTGGATGGTGTTTCCTGGAAGAAAGAGAAAACCAAGCTAGAGAGCCTAGGGCACTTCCACTTATGGTGCCATAGATTCGGAAAATTTAAATGAAAAAGACACAGCCACACCAAAGTTTGGGGCTGCTCTCTTGACGGGAACCTTGACTAGGGTACAACTTCAATAGCCCAGAAAGAGAAAAATGGATATAAAAGTTGTGGTACATCCCTACAATGGAATATCACTCAACAATGAAATCAATGGCAACAGACCAGTAGCAGCATAATGAGTGGATTTAGTTACGATGATTCTAAGTCAAATAAGTCACACAGAAAAAGAAACATCATAAGGTATCACGAATACCGGGAACGTAAACACGGCTACAAGTGAACTGCATTACAAAACACAACAGAGTCTCACATTTACAAAAGAAACTGATGCTTGCTTAAGGGGAAAGGAGAGTGGGGAGGCTGCATAAAACCAGAGGTTGATATTAGGACAGATACCATTCCATAAGCCAAATATATATTAGACAAGACCTCCTCCTCGCTCAACCACATGGACTCAGCACCCCGTGTTCAAAACCGAGGAATATACCTGACTATGAAGAAAATTAAAACCCATACATTTATAGGTCTCCATAAGAAAATCATTTGTGTACAGCAGCATACACACAGCAGTGTACATAAGCTAAATCCCCTTATAAAAATAAATTTGAAAAAGAAAACACAAGGACTGTGAAATAGAGAGAAATTCGTAAATAAGTCCTTCAGGGCTTGTGTGGAATCTTGGATTTACCACCTCTACATCCACAGCCGTGGGAGAGATAAGGCTGGACACTTGGGGCTGATGCTATTGGTGAGGGAATGCAGACCCTTTGAGGTAATGGTGCATGGTTCCCATTCCACGGGTCCCAAATCTCCACGTTTAAGGGATTTATCCTTCAGCTAAAATATGCATGGAAAACCCAGAATATGGTCCACGAAGTGATCAGGCAAAGTTTCTAAAACTCATCGCCATTTTCGAACCCTGGGACTCGAGTTCGCCGCTCCAGAGGCCATATTAACATTCTCCCCACTTGGAGAGTCAGTGCCTTTGACCTCTTGTTTCGCACACTTTGCAATTTCGGTAGAAGATGATCAGGAATAAGGAGAACCAATGAGCTGCTAACTCGATGTGTTTGGACGGGCACATTGAACTCTGATTTCCCTACAGGAAGAAGAGTTCACCAAAGGCTCAGCGTGCCATGCCGGAACGAGATTAGGGCCTGAAGCAATTCTTCGGGTTTGCAGTCAGCTCACAAGAAAGCGAGTTGAGAAAAGGAGATTTCTGGCACCGTAACTCACAATCCTGCAGAGTTCCAAATGACCCCTATCATCCAAAAATTTATTGAAGGAAGGCTGTGAGGAGGACTTGAACGCGACGCAGAATTGCAGAAAACAGATATCGGGGGGTAGATAAGAATTGCTCTGAAAGCGTAGGAAAAGAGGCAGCAGTTCGACAGTGATGCACTTGGCCAAAAAGGGCGTATGCGTTTTTTCCTGAATATATTCAGGAAAAAACGCATACGCCCTTTTTGGCCAACCAAGCAAGCCTGCAATGGAAATCCTCACTACAAGCAACTCTCACTTCCCACCGATCAAAAGGGCCCTCCGCAAAAAAGTGTAAAATCCAGGGAGGCAGGACAGGCCATGGAGAACCGGCAGCCTTGTTATGCTGATGGGCGGGATGTAAATTGCCAACAGCCACTCTGGAGAAGTGGATGGTGTTTCTTGGAACAAAGAAAACAAAGCCAGAGAGCCTAGGGCACTTCCACTTATGGTGCCATAGATTCGGAAAATTTAAATGAAAAAGACACAGCGGCACCAAAGTTTGGGGCTGCTCTCTATATGGGAACCTTGACTATGGTACAACTTCAATAGCACAGAAAGAGAAAAATGGATATAAAAGTTGTGGTACATCCCTACAATGGAATATCACTCAACAATGAAATCAATGGCAACAGACCAGTAGCAGCATAATGAGTGGATTTAGTTACGATGATTCTAAGTGAAATAAGTCACACAGAAAAAGAAACATCATAAGGTATCACGAATACCGGGAACGTAAACACGGCTACGCGTGAACTGCATTACAAAACACAACAGAGTCTCACATTTACAAAAGAAACTAATGCTTGCTTAAGGGGAAAGGAGAGTGGGGAGGCTGCATAAAACCAGAGGTTGATATTAGGACAGATACCATCCCATAAGCCAAATATATATTAGACAAGACCTCCTCCTTGCTCAACCACAAGGACTCAGCACCCCGTGTTCAAAACCGAGGAATACACCTGACTATGAAGAAAATTAAAACCCATACATTTATAGGTCTCCATAAGAAAATCATTTGTGTACAGCAGCATACACACAGCAGTGTACATAAGCTAAATCCCCTTATAAAAATAAATTTGAAAAAGTAAACACAAGGACTGTGAAATAGAGAGAAATTCGTAAATAAGTCCTTCAGGGCTTGTGTGGAATCTTGGATTTACCACCTCTACATCCACAGCCGTGGGAGAGATAAGGCTGGACACTTGGGGCTGATGCTATTGGTGAGGGAATGCAGACCCTTTGAGGTAATGGTGCATGGTTCCCATTCCACGGGTCCCAAATCTCCACGTTTAAGGGATTTATCCTTCAGCTAAAATATGCATGGAAAACCCAGAATATGGTCCACGAAGTGATCAGGCAAAGTTTCTAAAACTCATCGCCATTTTCGAACCCTGGGACTCGAGTTCGCCGCTCCAGAGGCCATATTAACATTCTCCCCACTTGGAGAGTCAGTGCCTTTGACCTCTTGTTTCGCACACTTTGCAATTTCGGTAGAAGATGATCAGGAATAAGGAGAACCAATGAGCGGCTAACTCGATGTATTTGGACGGGCACATTGAACTCTGATTTCCCTACAGGAAGAAGAGTTCACCAAAGGCTCAGCGTGCCATGCCGGAACGAGATTAGGGCCTGAAGCAATTCTTCGTGTTTGCGGTCAGCTCACAAGAAAGCGAGTTGAGAAAAGGAGATTTCTGGCACCGTAACTCACAATCCTGCAGAGTTCCAAATGACCCCTATCATCCAAAAATTTATTGAAGGAAGGCTGTGAGGAGGACTTGAACGCGACGCATAATTGCAGAAAACAGATATCAGGGGGTAGATAAGAATTGCTCTGAAAGCGTAGGAAAAGAGGCAGCAGTTCGACAGTGATGCACTTGGCCAAAAAGGGCGTATGCGTTTTTTCCTGAATATATTCAGGAAAAAACGCATACGCCCTTTTTGGCCAACCAAGCAAGCCTGCAATGGAAATCCGCACTACAAGCAACTCTCACTTCCCACCGATCAAAAGGGCCCTCCGGAAAAAAGTGTAAAATCCAGGGAGGCAGGACAGGCCATGGAGAACCGGCAGCCTTGTTATGCTGATGGGCGGGATGTAAATTGCCAACAGCCACTCTGGAGAAGTGGATGGTGTTTCCCGGAACAAAGAGAAAACCAAGCCAGAGAGCCTAGGGCACTTCCACTTATGGTGCCATAGATTCGGAAAATTTAAATGAAAAAGACACAGCCGCACCAAAGTTTGGGGCTGCTCTCTTTATGGGAACCTTGACTATGGTACAACTTCAATAGCCCAGAAAGAGAAAAATGGATATAAAAGTTATGGTACATCCCTACAATGGAATATCACTCAACAATGAAATCAATGGCAACAGACCAGTAGCAGCATAATGAGTGGATTTAGTTACGATGATTCTAAGTGAAATAAGTCACACAGAAAAAGAAACATCATAAGGTATCACGAATACCGGGAACGTAAACACGGCTACGCGTGAACTGCATTACAAAACACAACAGAGTCTCACATTTACAAAAGAAACTGTTGCTTGCTTAAGGGGAAAGGAGAGTGGGGAGGCTGCATAAAACCAGAGGTTGATATTAGGACAGATACCATTCCATAAGCCAAATATCTATTAGAGAAGACCTCCTCCTCACTCAACCACATGGACTCAGCACCCCGTGTTCAAAACCGAGGAATATACCTGACTATGAAGAAAATTAAAACCCATACATTTATAGGTCTCCATAAGAAAATCATTTGTGTACAGCAGCATACACACAGCAGTGTACATAAGCTAAATCCCCTTATAAAAATAAATTTGAAAAAGAAAACACAAGGACTGTGAAATAGAGAGAAATTCTTAAATAAGTCCTTCAGGGCTTGTGTGGAATCTTGGATTTACCACCTCTACATCCACAGCCGTGGGAGAGATAAGGCTGGACACTTGGGGCTGATGCTATTGGTGAGGGAATGCAGACCCTTTGAGGTAATGGTGCATGGTTCCCATTCCACGGGTCCCAAATCTCCACGTTTAAGGGATTTATCCTTCAGCTAAAATATGCATGGAAAACCCAGAATACGGTCCACGAAGTGATCAGGCAAAGTTTCTAAAACTCATCGCCATTTTCGAACCCTGGGACTCGAGTTCTCCGTTCCAGAGGCCATATTAACATTCTCCCCACTTGGAGAGTCAGTGCCTTTGACCTCTTGTTTCGCACACTTTGCAATTTCGGTAGAAGATGATCAGGAATAAGGAGAACCAATGAGCGGCTAACTCGATGTGTTTGGACGGGCACATTGAACTCTGATTTCCCTACAGGAAGAAGAGTTCACCAAAGGCTCAGCGTGCCATGCCGGAACGAGATTAGGGCCTGAAGCAATTCTTCGGGTTTGCGGTCAGCTCAGAAGAAAGCGAGTTGAGAAAAGGAGATTTCTGGCACCGTAACTCACAATCCTGCAGAGTTCCAAATGACCCCTATCATCCAAAAATTTATTGAAGGAAGGCTGTGAGGAGGACTTGAACGCGACGCAGAATTGCAGAAAACAGATATCAGGGGGTAGATAAGAATTGCTCTGAAAGCGTAGGAAAAGAGGCAGCAGTTCGACAGTGATGCACTTGGCCAAAAAGGGCGTATGCGTTTTTTCCTGAATATATTCAGGAAAAAACGCATACGCCCTTTTTGGCCAACCAAGCAAGCCTGCAATGGAAATCCGCACTACAAGCAACTCTCACTTCCCACCGATCAAAAGGGCCCTCCGGAAAAAAGTGTAAAATCCAGGGAGGCAGGACAGGCCATGGAGAACCGGCAGCCTTGTTATGCTGATGGGCGGGATGGAAATTGCCAACAGCCACTCTGGAGAAGTGGATGGTGTTTCCTGGAACAAAGAGAAAAACAAGCTAGAGAGCCTAGGGCACTTCCACTTACGGTGCCATAGATTCGGAAAATTTAAATGAAAAAGACACAGCCGCACCAAAGTTTGGGGCTGCTCTCTTTATGGGAACCTTGACTATGGTACAACTTCAATAGCCCAGAAAGAGAAAAATGGATATAAAAGTTGTGGTACATCCCTACAATGGAATATCACTCAACAATGAAATCAATGGCAACAGACCAGTAGCAGCATAATGAGTGGATTTAGTTCTGATGATTCTAAGTGAAATAAGTCACACAGAAAAAGAAACATCATAAGGTATCACGAATACCGGGAACGTAAACACGGCTACGCGTGAACTGCATTACAAAACACAACAGAGTCTCACATTTACAAAAGAAACTGATGCTTGCTTAAGGGGAAAGGAGAGTGGGGAGGCTTCATAAAACCAGAGGTTGATATTAGGACAGATACCATTCCATAAGCCAAATATATATTAGAGAAGACCTCCTCCTCGCTCAACCACATGGACTCAGCACCCCGTGTTCAAGACCGAGGAATATACCTGACTATGAAGAAAATTAAAACCCATACATTTATAGGTCTCCATAAGAAAATCATTTGTGTACAGCAGCATACACACAGCAGTGTACATAAGCTAAATCCCCTTATAAAAATAAATTTGAAAAAGAAAACACAAGGACTGTGAAATAGAGAGAAATTCTTAAATAAGTCCTTCAGGGCTTGTGTGGAATCTTGGATTTACCACCTCTACATCCACAGCCGTGGGAGAGATAAGGCTGGACACTTGGGGCTGATGCTATTGGTGAGGGAATGCAGACCCTTTGAGGTAATGGTGCATGGTTCCCACTCCACGGGTCCCAAATCTCCACGTTTAAGGAATTTATCCTTCAGCTAAAATATGCATGGAAAACCCAGAATATGGTCCACGAAGTGATCAGTCAAAGTTTCTAAAACTCATCGCCATTTTCGAACCCTGGGACTCGAGTTCGCCGTTCCAGAGGCCATATTAACATTCTCCCCACTTGGAGAGTCAGTGCCTTTGACCTCTTGTTTCGCACACTTTGCAATTTCGGTAGAAGATGATCAGGAATAAGGAGAACCAATGAGCGGCTAACTCGATGTGTTTGGACGGGCACATTGAACTCTGATTTCCCTACAGGAAGAAGAGTTCACCAAAGGCTCAGCGTGCCATGCCGGAACGAGATTAGGGCCTGAAGCAATTCTTCGGGTTTGCGGTCAGCTCACAAGAAAGCGAGTTGAGGAAAGGAGATTTCTGGCACCGTAACTCACAATCCTGCAGAGTTCCAAATGACCCCTATCATCCAAAAATTTATTGAAGGAAGGCTGTGAGGAGGACTTGAACGCGACGCAGAATTGCAGAAAACAGATATCGGGGGGTAGATAAGAATTGCTCTGAAAGCGTAGGAAAAGAGGCAGCAGTTCGACAGTGATGCACTTGGCCAAAAAGGGCGTATGCGTTTTTTTCCTGAATATATTCTGGAAAAAACGCATACGCCCTTTTTGGCCAACCAAGCAAGCCTGCAATGGAAATCCGCACTACAAGCAACTCTCACTTCCCACCGATCAAAAGGGCCCTCCGAAAAAAAGTGTAAAATCCAGGGAGGCAGGACAGGCCATGGAGAACCGGCAGCCTTGTTATGCTGATGGGCGGGATGTAAATTGCCAACAGCCACTCTGGAGAACTGGATGGTGTTTCCCGGAACAAAGAGAAAACCAAGCCAGAGAGCCTAGGGCACTTCCACTTATGGTGCCATAGATTCGGAAAATTTAAATGAAAAAGACACAGCCACACCAAAGTTTGGGGCTGCTCTCTTTATGGGAACCTTGACTATGGTACAACTTCAATAGCCCAGAAAGAGAAAAATGGATATAAAAGTTGTGGTACATCCCTACAATGGAATATCACTCAACAATGAAATCAATGGCAACAGACCAGTAGCAGCATAATGAGTGGATTTAGTTACGATGATTCTAAGTGAAATAAGTCACACAGAAAAAGAAACATCATAAGGTATCACGAATACCGGGAACGTAAACACGGCTACGCGTGAACTGCATTACAAAACACAACAGAGTCTCACATTTACAAAAGAAACTGATGCTTGCTTAAGGCTAAAGGAGAGTGGGGAGGCTGCATAAAACCAGAGGTTGATATTAGGACAGATACCATTCCATAAGCCAAATATATATTAGACAAGACCTCCTCCTCGCTCAACCACATGGACTCAGCACCCCGTGTTCAAAACCGAGGAATATACCTGACTATGAAGAAAATTAAAACCCATACATTTATAGGTCTCCATAAGAAAATCATTTGTGTACAGCAGCATACACACAGCAGTGTACATAAGCTAAATCCCCTTATAAAAATAAATTTGAAAAAGAAAACACAAGGACTGTGAAATAGAGAGAAATTCTTAAATAAGTCCTTCAGGGCTTGTGTGGAATCTTGGATTTACAACCTCTACATCCACAGCCGTGGGAGAGATAAGCTGGACACTTGGGGCTGAAGCTATTGGTGAATGAATGCAGACCCTTTGAGGTAATGGTGCATGGTTTCCATTCCACGGGTCCCAAATCTCCACGTTTAAGGGATTTATCCTTCAGCTAAAATATGCATGGAAAACCCAGAATATGGTCCACGAAGTGATCAGGCAAAGTTTCTAAAAGTCATCGCCATTTTCGAACCCTGGGACTCGAGTTCGCCGTTCCAGAGGCCATATTAACATTCTCCCCACTTGGAGAGTCAGTGCCTTTGACCTCTTGTTTCGCACACTTTGCAATTTCGGTAGAAGATGATCAGGAATAAGGAGAACCAATGAGCGGCTAACTCGATGTGTTTGGACGGGCACATTGAACTCTGATTTCCCTACAGGAAGAAGAGTTCACCAAAGGCTCAGCGTGCCATGCCGGAACGAGATTAGGGCCTGAAGCAATTATTCGGGTTTGCGGTCAGCTCACAAGAAAGCGAGTTGAGAAAAGGAGATTTCTGGCACCGTAACTCACAATCCTGCAGAGTTCCAAATGACCCCTATCATCCAAAAATTTATTGAAGGAAGGCTGTGAGGAGGACTTGAACGCGACGCAGAATTGCAGAAAACAGATATCGGGGGGTAGATAAGAATTGCTCTGAAAGCGTAGGAAAAGAGTCCGCAGTTCGACAGTGATGCACTTGGCCAAAAAGGGCGTATGCGTTTTTTCCTGAATATATTCAGGAAAAAACGCATACGCCCTTTTTGGCCAACCAAGCAAGCCTGCAATGGAAATCCGCACTACAAGCAACTCTCACTTCCCACCGATCAAAAGGGCCCTCCGAAAAAAAGTGTAAAGTCCAGAGAGGCAGGACAAGCCATGGAGAACCGGCAGCCTTGTTTTGCTGATGGGCGGGATGTAAATTGCCAACAGCCACTCTGGAGAAGTGGATGGTGTTTCCTGGAACAAAGAGAAAACCAAGCTAGAGAGCCTAGGGCACTTCCACTTATGGTGCCATAGATTCGGAAAATTTAAATGAAAAAGACACAGCCACACCAAAGTTTGGGGCTGCGCTCTTTACGGGAACCTTGACTATGGTACAACTTCAATAGCCCAGAAAGAGAAAAATGGATATAAAAGTTGTGGTACATCCCTACAATGGAATATCACTCAACAATGAAATCAATGGCAACAGACCAGTAGCAGCATAATGAGTGGATTTAGTTACGATGATTCTAAGTGAAATAAGTCACACAGAAAAAGAAACATCATAAGGTATCACGAATACCGGGAACGTAAACACGGCTACGCGTGAACTGCATTACAAAACACAACAGAGTCTCACATTTACAAAAGAAACTGATGCTTGCTTAAGGGGAAAGGAGAGTGGGGAGGCTGCATAAAACCAGAGGTTGACATTAGGACAGATACCATTCCATAAGCCAAATATATATTAGACAAGACCTCCTCCTCGCTCAACCACATGGACTCAGCACCCCGTGTTCAAAACCGAGGAATATACCTGACTATGAAGAAAATTAAAACCCATACATTTATAGGTCCTCATAAGAAAATCATTTGTGTACAGCAGCATACACACAGCAGTGTACATAAGCTAAATCCCCTTATAAAAATAAATTTGAAAAAGAAAACACAAGGACTGTGAAATAGAGAGAAATTCGTAAATAAGTCCTTCAGGGCTTGTGTGGAATCTTGGATTTACCACCTCTACATCCACAGCCGTGGGAGAGATAAGGCTGGACACTTGGGGCTGATGCTATTGGTGAGGGAATGCAGACCCTTTGAGGTAATGGTGCATGGTTCCCATTCCACGGGTCCCAAATCTCCACGTTTAAGGGATTTATCCTTCAGCTAAAATATGCATGGAAAACCCAGAATATGGTCCACGAAGTGATCAGGCAAAGTTTCTAAAACTCATCGCCATTTTCGAACCCTGGGGCTCGAGTTCGCCGCTCCAGAGGCGATATTAACATTCTCCCCACTTGGAGAGTCAGTGCCTTTGACCTCTTGTTTCGCACACTTTGCAATTTCGGTAGAAGATGATCAGGAATAAGGAGAACCAATGAGCGGCTAACTCGATGTGTTTGGACGGGCACATTGAACTCTGATTTCCCTACAGGAAGAAGAGTTCACCAAAGGCTCAGCGTGCCATGCCGGAACGAGATTAGGGCCTGAAGCAATTCTTCGGGTTTGCGGTCAGCTCACAAGAAAGCGAGTTGAGGAAAGGAGATTTCTGGCACCGTAACTCACAATCCTGCAGAGTTCCAAATGACCCCTATCATCCAAAAATTTATTGAAGGAAGGCTGTGAGGAGGACTTGAACGCGACGCAGAATTGCAGAAAACAGATATCGGGGGGTAGATAAGAATTGCTCTGAAAGCGTAGGAAAAGAGGCAGCAGTTCGACAGTGATGCACTTGGCCAAAAAGGGCGTATGCGTTTTTTCCTGAATATATTCAGGAAAAAACGCATACGCCCTTTTTGGCAAACCAAGCAAGCCTGCAATGGAAATCCGCACTACAAGCAACTCTCACTTCCCACCGATCAAAAGCGCCCTCCGAAAAAAAGTGTAAAATCCAGGGAGGCAGGACAGGCCATGGAGAACCGGCAGCCTTGTTATGCTGATGGGCGGGATGTAAATTGCCAACAGCCACTCTGGAGAAGTGGATGGTGTTTCCTGGAACAAAGAGAAAACCAAGCTAGAGAGCCTAGGGCACTTCAACTTATGGTGCCATAGATTCGGAAAATTTAAATGAAAAAGACACAGCCACACCAAAGTTTGGGGCTGCTCTCTTGACGGGAACCTTGACTATGGTACAACTTCAATAGCCCAGAAAGAGAAAAATGGATATAAAAGTTGTGGTACATCCCTACAATGGAATATCACTCAACAATGAAATCAATGGCAACAGACCAGTAGCAGCATAATGAGTGGATTTAGTTACGATGATTCTAAGTGAAATAAGTCACACAGAAAAAGAAACATCATAAGGTATCACGAATACCGGGAACGTAAACACGGCTACGCGTGAACTGCATTACAAAACACAACAGAGTCTCACATTTACAAAAGAAACTGATGCTTGCTTAAGGGGAAAGGAGAGTGGGGAGGCTGCATAAAACCAGAGGTTGATATTAGGACAGATACCATTCCATAAGCCAAATATATATTAGACAAGACCTCCTCCTCGCTCAACCACATGGACTCAGCACCCCGTGTTCAAAACCGAGGAATATACCTGACTATGAAGAAAATTAAAACCCATACATTTATAGGTCTCCATAAGAAAATCATTTGTGTACAGCAGCATACACACAGCAGTGTACATAAGCTAAATCCCCTTATAAAAATAAATTTGAAAAAGAAAACACAAGGACTGTGAAATAGAGAGAAATTCTGAAATAAGTCCTTCAGGGCTTGTGTGGAAACTTGGATTTACCACCTCTACATCCACAGCTGTGGGAGAGTTAAGGCTGGACACTTGAGGCTGATGCTATTGGTGAGGGAATGCAGACCCTTTGAGGTAATGGTGCATGGTTCCCATTGCACGGGTCCCAAATCTCCACGTTTAAGGGATTTATCCTTCAGCTAAAATATGCATGGAAAACCCAGAATATGGTCCACGAAGTGATCAGGCAAAGTTTCTAAAACTCATCGCCATTTTCGAACCCTGGGACTCGAGTTCGCCCCTCCAGAGGCCATATTAACATTCTCCCCACTTGGAGAGTCAGTGCCTTTGACCTCTTGTTTCGCACACTTTGCAATTTCGGTAAAAGATGATTAGGAATAAGGAGAACCAATGAGCGGCTAACTCGATGTGTTTGGACGGGCACATTGAACTCTGATTTCCCTACAGGAAGAAGAGTTCACCAAAGGCTCAGCGTGCCATGCCGGAACGAGATTAGGGCCTGAAGCAATTCTTCGGGTTTGCGGTCAGCTCACAAGAAAGCGAGTTGAGAAAAGGAGATTTCTGGCACCGTAACTCACAATCCTGCAGAGTTCCAAATGACCCCTATCATCCAAAAATTTATTGAAGGAAGGCTGTGAGGAGGACTTGAACGCGACGCAGAATTGCAGAAAACAGATATCGGGGGGTAGATAAGAATTGCTCTGAAAGCGTAGGAAAAGAGTCCGCAGTTCGACAGTGATGCACTTGGCCAAAAAGGGCGTATGCGTTTTTTCCTGAATATATTCAGGAAAAAACGCATACGCCCTTTTTGGCCAACCAAGCAAGCCTGCAATGGAAATCCGCACTACAAGCAACTCTCACTTCCCACCGATCAAAAGGGCCCTCCGAAAAAAAGTGTAAAGTCCAGAGAGGCAGGACAAGCCATGGAGAACCGGCAGCCTTGTTTTGCTGATGGGCGGGATGTAAATTGCCAACAGCCACTCTGGAGAAGTGGATGGTGTTTCCTGGAACAAAGAGAAAACCAAGCTAGAGAGCCTAGGGCACTTCCACTTATGGTGCCATAGATTCGGAAAATTTAAATGAAAAAGACACAGCCACACCAAAGTTTGGGGCTGCGCTCTTTACGGGAACCTTGACTATGGTACAACTTCAATAGCCCAGAAAGAGAAAAATGGATATAAAAGTTGTGGTACATCCCTACAATGGAATATCACTCAACAATGAAATCAATGGCAACAGACCAGTAGCAGCATAATGAGTGGATTTAGTTACGATGATTCTAAGTGAAATAAGTCACACAGAAAAAGAAACATCATAAGGTATCACGAATACCGGGAACGTAAACACGGCTACGCGTGAACTGCATTACAAAACACAACAGAGTCTCACATTTACAAAAGAAACTGATGCTTGCTTAAGGGGAAAGGAGAGTGGGGAGGCTGCATAAAACCAGAGGTTGACATTAGGACAGATACCATTCCATAAGCCAAATATATATTAGACAAGACCTCCTCCTCGCTCAACCACATGGACTCAGCACCCCGTGTTCAAAACCGAGGAATATACCTGACTATGAAGAAAATTAAAACCCATACATTTATAGGTCCTCATAAGAAAATCATTTGTGTACAGCAGCATACACACAGCAGTGTACATAAGCTAAATCCCCTTATAAAAATAAATTTGAAAAAGAAAACACAAGGACTGTGAAATAGAGAGAAATTCGTAAATAAGTCCTTCAGGGCTTGTGTGGAATCTTGGATTTACCACCTCTACATCCACAGCCGTGGGAGAGATAAGGCTGGACACTTGGGGCTGATGCTATTGGTGAGGGAATGCAGACCCTTTGAGGTAATGGTGCATGGTTCCCATTCCACGGGTCCCAAATCTCCACGTTTAAGGGATTTATCCTTCAGCTAAAATATGCATGGAAAACCCAGAATATGGTCCACGAAGTGATCAGGCAAAGTTTCTAAAACTCATCGCCATTTTCGAACCCTGGGGCTCGAGTTCGCCGCTCCAGAGGCGATATTAACATTCTCCCCACTTGGAGAGTCAGTGCCTTTGACCTCTTGTTTCGCACACTTTGCAATTTCGGTAGAAGATGATCAGGAATAAGGAGAACCAATGAGCGGCTAACTCGATGTGTTTGGACGGGCACATTGAACTCTGATTTCCCTACAGGAAGAAGAGTTCACCAAAGGCTCAGCGTGCCATGCCGGAACGAGATTAGGGCCTGAAGCAATTCTTCGGGTTTGCGGTCAGCTCACAAGAAAGCGAGTTGAGGAAAGGAGATTTCTGGCACCGTAACTCACAATCCTGCAGAGTTCCAAATGACCCCTATCATCCAAAAATTTATTGAAGGAAGGCTGTGAGGAGGACTTGAACGCGACGCAGAATTGCAGAAAACAGATATCGGGGGGTAGATAAGAATTGCTCTGAAAGCGTAGGAAAAGAGGCAGCAGTTCGACAGTGATGCACTTGGCCAAAAAGGGCGTATGCGTTTTTTCCTGAATATATTCAGGAAAAAACGCATACGCCCTTTTTGGCAAACCAAGCAAGCCTGCAATGGAAATCCGCACTACAAGCAACTCTCACTTCCCACCGATCAAAAGCGCCCTCCGAAAAAAAGTGTAAAATCCAGGGAGGCAGGACAGGCCATGGAGAACCGGCAGCCTTGTTATGCTGATGGGCGGGATGTAAATTGCCAACAGCCACTCTGGAGAAGTGGATGGTGTTTCCTGGAACAAAGAGAAAACCAAGCTAGAGAGCCTAGGGCACTTCAACTTATGGTGCCATAGATTCGGAAAATTTAAATGAAAAAGACACAGCCACACCAAAGTTTGGGGCTGCTCTCTTGACGGGAACCTTGACTATGGTACAACTTCAATAGCCCAGAAAGAGAAAAATGGATATAAAAGTTGTGGTACATCCCTACAATGGAATATCACTCAACAATGAAATCAATGGCAACAGACCAGTAGCAGCATAATGAGTGGATTTAGTTACGATGATTCTAAGTGAAATAAGTCACACAGAAAAAGAAACATCATAAGGTATCACGAATACCGGGAACGTAAACACGGCTACGCGTGAACTGCATTACAAAACACAACAGAGTCTCACATTTACAAAAGAAACTGATGCTTGCTTAAGGGGAAAGGAGAGTGGGGAGGCTGCATAAAACCAGAGGTTGATATTAGGACAGATACCATTCCATAAGCCAAATATATATTAGACAAGACCTCCTCCTCGCTCAACCACATGGACTCAGCACCCCGTGTTCAAAACCGAGGAATATACCTGACTATGAAGAAAATTAAAACCCATACATTTATAGGTCTCCATAAGAAAATCATTTGTGTACAGCAGCATACACACAGCAGTGTACATAAGCTAAATCCCCTTATAAAAATAAATTTGAAAAAGAAAACACAAGGACTGTGAAATAGAGAGAAATTCTGAAATAAGTCCTTCAGGGCTTGTGTGGAAACTTGGATTTACCACCTCTACATCCACAGCTGTGGGAGAGTTAAGGCTGGACACTTGAGGCTGATGCTATTGGTGAGGGAATGCAGACCCTTTGAGGTAATGGTGCATGGTTCCCATTCCACGGGTCCCAAATCTCCACGTTTAAGGGATTTATCCTTCAGCTAAAATATGCATGGAAAACCCAGAATATGGTCCACGAAGTGATCAGGCAAAGTTTCTAAAACTCATCGCCATTTTCGAACCCTGGGACTCGAGTTCGCCCCTCCAGAGGCCATATTAACATTCTCCCCACTTGGAGAGTCAGTGCCTTTGACCTCTTGTTTCGCACACTTTGCAATTTCGGTAAAAGATGATCAGGAATAAGGAGAACCAATGAGCGGCTAACTCGATGTGTTTGGACGGGCACATTGAACACTGATTTCCCTACAGGAAGAAGAGTTCACCAAAGGCTCAGCGTGCCATGCCGGAACGAGATTAGGGCCTGAAGCAATTCTTCGGGTTTGCGGTCAGCTCACAAGAAAGCGAGTTGAGAAAAGGAGATTTCTGGCACTGTAACTCACAATCCTGCAGAGTTCCAAATGACCCCTATCATCCAAAAATTTATTGAAGGAAGGCTGTGAGGAGGACTTGAACGCGACGCAGAATTGCAGAAAACAGATATCGGGGGGTAGATAAGAATTGCTCTGAAAGCGTAGGAAAAGAGGCAGCAGTTCGACAGTGATGCACTTGGCCAAAAAGGGCGTATGCGTTTTTTCCTGAATATATTCAGGAAAAAACGCATACGCCCTTTTTGGCCAACCAAGCAAGCCTGCAATGGAAATCCGCACTACAAGCAACTCTCACTTCTCACCGATCAAAAGGGCCCTCCGAAAAAAAGTGTAAAATCCAGAGAGGCAGGACAGGCCATGGAGAACCGGCAGCCTTGTTATGCTGATGGGCGGGATGTAAATTGCCAACAGCCACTCTGGAGAAGTGGATGGTGTTTCCTGGAACAAAGAGAAAACCAAGCTAGAGAGCCTAGGGCACTTCCACTTATGGTGCCATAGATTCGGAAAATTTAAATGAAAAAGACACAGCCACACCAAAGTTTGGGGCTGCGCTCTTTATGGGAACCTTGTCTATGGTACAACTTCAATAGCCCAGAAAGAGAAAAATGGATATAAAAGTTGTGGTACATCCCTACAATGGAATATCACTCAACAATGAAATCAATGGCAACAGACCAGTAGCAGCATAATGAGTGGATTTAGTTACGATGATTCTAAGTGAAATAAGTCACACAGAAAAATAAACATCATAAGGTATCACGAATACCGGGAACGTAAACACGGCTACGCGTGAACTGCATTACAAAACACAACAGAGTCTCACATTTACAAAAGAAACTGATGCTTGCTTAAGGGGAAAGGAGAGTGGGGAGGCTGCATAAAACCAGAGGTTGATATTAGGACAGATACCATTCCATAAGCCAAATATATATTAGACAAGACCTCCTCCTCGCTCAACCACATGGACTCAGCACCCCGTGTTCAAAACCGAGGAATATACGTGACTATGAAGAAAATTAAAACCCATACATTTATAGGTCTCCATAAGAAAATCATTTGTGTACAGCAGCATACACACAGCAGTGTACATAAGCTAAATCCCCTTATAAAAATAAATTTGAAAAAGAAAACACAAGGACTGTGAAATAGAGAGAAATTCTTAAATAAGTCCTTCAGGGCTTGTGTGGAATCTTGGATTTACCACCTCTACATCCACAGCTGTGGGAGAGATAAGGCTGGACACCTGGGGCTGATGCTATTGGTGAAGGAATGCAGACCCTTTGAGGTAATGGTGCATGGTTCCCATTCCACGGGTCCCAAATCTCCACGTTTAAGGGATTTATCCTTCAGCTAAAATATGCATGGAAAACCCAGAATATGGTCCACGAAGTGATCAGGCAAAGTTTCTAAAACTCATCGCCATTTTCGAACCCTGGGACTCGAGTTCGCCGCTCCAGAGGCCATATTAACATTCTCCCCACTTGGAGAGACAGTGCCTTTGACCTCTTGTTTCGCACACTTTGCAATTTCGGTAGAAGATGATCAGGAATAAGGAGAACCAATGAGCGGCTAACTCGATGTGTTTGGACGGGCACATTGAACTCTGATTTCCCTACAGGAAGAAGAGTTCACCAAAGGCTCAGCGTGCCATGCCGGAACGAGATTAGGGCCTGAAGCAATTCTTCGGGTTTGCGGTCAGCTCACAAGAAAGCGAGTTGAGAAAAGGAGATTTCTGACACCGTAACTCACAATCCTGCAGAGTTCCAAATGACCCCTATCATCCAAAATTTTATTGAAGGAAGGCTGTGAGGAGGACTTGAACGCGACGTAGAATTGCAGAAAACAGATATCGGGTGGTAGATAAGAATTGCTCTGAAAGCGTAGGAAAAGAGGCAGCAGTTCGACAGTGATGCCCTTGGCCAAAAAGGGCGTATGCGTTTTTTCCTGAATATGTTCAGGAAAAAACGCATACACCCTTTTTGGCCAACCAAGCAAGCCTGCAATGGAAATCCGCACTACAAGCAACTCTCACTTCCCACCGATCAAAAGGGCCCTCCGAAAAAAAGTGTAAAATCCAGAGAGGCAGGACAGGCCATGGAGAACCGGCAGCCTTGTTATGCTGATGGGCGGGATGTAAATTGCCAACAGCCACTCTGGAGAAGTGGATGGTGTTTCCTGGAACAAAGAGAAAACCAAGCTAGAGAGCCTAGGGCACTTCCACTTATGGTGCCATAGATTCGGAAAATTTAAATGAAAAAGACACAGCCACACCAAAGTTTGGGGCTGCGCTCTTTACGGGAACCTTGACTATGGTACAACTTAAATAGCCCAGAAAGAGAAAAATGGATATAAAAGTTGTGGTACATCCCTACAATGGAATATCACTCAACAATGAAATCAATGACAACAGACCAGTAGCAGCATAATGAGTGGATTTAGTTACGATGATTCTAAGTGAAATAAGTCACACAGAAAAAGAAACATCATAAGGTATCACGAATACCGGGAACGTAAACACGGCTACGCGTGAACTGCATTACAAAACACAACAGAGTCTCACATTTACAAAAGAAACTGATGCTTGCTTAAGGGGAAAGGAGAGTGGGGAGGCTGTATAAAACCAGAGGTTGATATTAGGACAGATACCATTCCATAAGCCAAATATATATTAGACAAGACCTACTCCTCGCTCAACCACATGGACTCAGCACCCCGTGTTCAAAACCGAGGAATATACCTGACTATGAAGAAAATTAAAACCCATACATTTATAGGTCTCCATAAGAAAATCATTTGTGTACAGCAGCATACACACAGCAGTGTACATAAGCTAAATCCCCTTATAAAAATAAATTTGAAAAAGAAAACACAAGGACTGTGAAATAGAGAGAAATTCTTAAATAAGTCCTTCAGGGCTTGTGTGGAATCTTGGATTTACCACCTCTACATCCACAGCCGTGGGAGAGATAAGGCTGGACACTTGGGGCTGATGCTATTGGTGACGGAATGCAGACCCTTTGAGGTAATGGTGCATGGTTCCCATTCCACGGGTCCCAAATCTCCACGTTTAAGGGATTTATCCTTCAGCTAAAATATGCATGGAAAACCCAGAATATGGTCCACGAAGTGATCAGGCAAAGTTTCTAAAACTCATCGCCATTTTCGAACCCTGGGGCTTGAGTTCGCCGCTCCAGAGGCCATATTAACATTCTCCCCACTTGGAGAGTCAGTGCCTTTGACCTCTTGTTTCGCACACTTTGCAATTTCGGTAGAAGATGATCAGGAATAAGGAGAACCAATGAGCTGCTAACTCGATGTGTTTGGACGGGCACATTGAACTCTGATTTCCCTACAGGAAGAAGAGTTCACCAAAGGCTCAGCGTGCCATGCCGGAACGAGATTAGGGCCTGAAGCAATTCTTCGGGTTTGCGGTCAGCTCACAAGAAAGCGAGTTGAGAAAAGGAGATTTCTGACACCGTAACTCACAATCCGGCAGAGTTCCAAATGACCCCTATCATCCAAAAATTTATTGAAGGAAGGCTGTGAGGAGGACTTGAATGCGACGCAGAATTGCAGAAAACAGATATCGGGGGGTAGATAAGAATTGCTCTGAAAGCGTAGGTAAAGAGGCAGCAGTTCGACAGTGATGCACTTGGCCAAAAAGGGCGTATGCGTTTTTTCCTGAATATATTCAGGAAAAAACGCATACGCCCTTTTTGGCCAACCAAGCAAGCCTGCAATGGAAATCCGCACTACAAGCAACTCTCACTTCCCACCGATCAAAAGGGCCCTCCGAAAAAAAGTGTAAAATCCAGAGAGGCAGGACAGGCCATGGAGAACCGGCAGCCTTATTATGCTGATGGGCGGGATGTAAATTGCCAACAGCCACTCTGGAGAAGTAGATGGTGTTTCCTGGAACAAAGAGAAAACCAAGCTAGAGAGCCTAGGGCACTTCCACTTATGGTGCCATAGATTCGGAAAATTTAAATGAAAAAGACACAGCCACACCAAAGTTTGGGGCTGCGCTCTTTACGGGAACCTTGTCTATGGTACAACTTCAATAGCCCAGAAAGAGAAAAATGGATATAAAAGTTGTGGTACATCCCTACAATGGAATATCACTCAACAATGAAATCAATGGCAACAGACCAGTAGCAGCATAATGAGTGGATTTAGTTACGATGATTCTAAGTGAAATAAGTCACACAGAAAAATAAACATCATAAGGTATCACGAATACCGGGAACGTAAATACGGCTACGCGTGAACTGCATTACAAAACACAACAGAGTCTCACATTTACAAAAGAAACTGATGCTTGCTTAAGGGGAAAGGAGAGTGGGGAGGCTGCATAAAACCAGAGGTTGATATTAGGACAGATACCATTCCATAAGCCAAATATATATTAGACAAGACCTCCTCCTCGCTCAACCACATGGACTCAGCACCCCGTGTTCAAAACCGAGGAATATACGTGACTATGAAGAAAATTAAAACCCATACATTTATAGGTCTCCATAAGAAAATCATTTGTGTACAGCAGCATACACACAGCAGTGTACATAAGCTAAATCCCCTTATAAAAATAAATTTGAAAAAGAAAACACAAGGACTGTGAAATAGAGAGAAATTCTTAAATAAGTCCTTCAGGGCTTGTGTGGAATCTTGGATTTACCACCTCTACATCCACAGCTGTGGGAGAGATAAGGCTGGACACCTGGGGCTGATGCTATTGGTGAAGGAATGCAGACCCTTTGAGGTAATGGTGCATGGTTCCCATTCCACGGGTCCCAAATCTCCACGTTTAAGGGATTTATCCTTCAGCTAAAATATGCATGGAAAACCCAGAATATGGTCCACGAAGTGATCAGGCAAAGTTTCTAAAACTCATCGCCATTTTCGAACCCTGGGACTCGAGTTCGCCGCTCCAGAGGCCATATTAACATTCTCCCCACTTGGAGAGACAGTGCCTTTGACCTCTTGTTTGGCACACTTTGCAATTTCGGTAGAAGATGATCAGGAATAAGGAGAACCAATGAGCGGCTAACTCGATGTGTTTGGACGGGCACATTGAACTCTGATTTCCCTACAGGAAGAAGAGTTCACCAAAGGCTCAGCGTGCCATGCCGGAACGAGATTAGGGCCTGAAGCAATTCTTCGGGTTTGCGGTCAGCTCACAAGAAAGCGAGTTGAGAAAAGGAGATTTCTGACACCGTAACTCACAATCCTGCAGAGTTCCAAATGACCCCTATCATCCAAAAATTTATTGAAGGAAGGCTGTGAGGAGGACTTGAACGCGACGTAGAATTGCAGAAAACAGATATCGGGTGGTAGATAAGAATTGCTCTGAAAGCGTAGGAAAAGAGGCAGCAGTTCGACAGTGATGCCCTTGGCCAAAAAGGGCGTATGCGTTTTTTCCTGAATATGTTCAGGAAAAAACGCATACGCCCTTTTTGGCCAACCAAGCAAGCCTGCAATGGAAATCCGCACTACAAGCAACTCTCACTTCCCACCGATCAAAAGCGCCCTCCGAAAAAAAGTGTAAAATCCAGAGAGGCAGGACAGGCCATGGAGAACCGGCAGCCTTGTTACGCTGATGGGCGGGATGTAAATTGCCAACAGCCACTCTGGAGAAGTGGATGGTGTTTCCTGGAACAAAGAGAAAACCAAGCTAGAGAGCCTAGGGCACTTCCACTTATGGTGCCATAGATTCGGAAAATTTAAATGAAAAAGACACAGCCACACCAAAGTTTGGGACTGCGCTCTTTACGGGAACCTTGAATATGGTACAACCTAAATAGCCCAGAAAGAGAAAAATGGATATAAAAGTTGTGGTACATCCCTACAATGGAATATCACTCAACAATGAAATCAATGGCAACAGACCAGTAGCAGCATAATGAGTGGATTTAGTTACGATGATTCTAAGTGAAATAAGTCACACGGAAAAAGAAACATCATAAGGTATCACGAATACCGGGAACGTAAACACGGCTACGCGTGAACTGCATTACAAAACACAACAGAGTCTCACATTTACAAAAGAAACTGATGCTTGCTTAAGGGGAAAGGAGAGTGGGGAGGCTGCATAAAACCAGAGGTTGATATTAGGACAGATACCATTCCATAAGCCAAATATATATTAGACAAGACCTCCTCCTCGCTCAACCACATGGACTCAGCACCCCGTGTTCAAAACCGAGGAATATACCTGACTATGAAGAAAATTAAAACCCATACATTTATAGGTCTCCATAAGAAAATCATTTGTGTACAGCAGCATACACACAGCAGTGTACATAAGCTAAATCCCCTTATAAAAATAAATTTGAAAAAGAAAACACAAGGACTGTGAAATAGAGAGAAATTCTGAAATAAGTCCTTCAGGGCTTGTGTGGAAACTTGGATTTACCACCTCTACATCCACAGCTGTGGGAGAGTTAAGGCTGGACACTTGAGGCTGATGCTATTGGTGAGGGAATGCAGACCCTTTGAGGTAATGGTGCATGGTTCCCATTCCACGGGTCCCAAATCTCCACGTTTAAGGGATTTATCCTTCAGCTAAAATATGCATGGAAAACCCAGAATATGGTCCACGAAGTGATCAGGCAAAGTTTCTAAAACTCATCGCCATTTTCGAACCCTGGGACTCGAGTTCGCCCCTCCAGAGGCCATATTAACATTCTCCCCACTTGGAGAGTCAGTGCGTTTGACCTCTTGTTTCGCACACTTTGCAATTTCGGTAGAAGATGATCAGGAATAAGGAGAACCAATGAGCGGCTAACTCGATGTGTTTGGACGGGCACATTGAACACTGATTTCCCTACAGGAAGAAGAGTTCACCAAAGGCTCAGCGTGCCATGCCGGAACGAGATTAGGGCCTGAAGCAATTCTTCGGGTTTGCGGTCAGCTCACAAGAAAGCGAGTTGAGAAAAGGAGATTTCTGGCACTGTAACTCACAATCCTGCAGAGTTCCAAATGACCCCTATCATCCAAAAATTTATTGAAGGAAGGCTGTGAGGAGGACTTGAACGCGACGCAGAATTGCAGAAAACAGATATCGGGGGGTAGATAAGAATTGCTCTGAAAGCGTAGGAAAAGAGGCAGCAGTTCGACAGTGATGCACTTGGCCAAAAAGGGCGTATGCGTTTTTTCCTGAATATATTCAGGAAAAAACGCATACGCCCTTTTTGGCCAACCAAGCAAGCCTGCAATGGAAATCCGCACTACAAGCAACTCTCACTTCTCACCGATCAAAAGGGCCCTCCGAAAAAAAGTGTAAAATCCAGAGAGGCAGGACAGGCCATGGAGAACCGGCAGCCTTGTTATGCTGATGGGCGGGATGTAAATTGCCAACAGCCACTCTGGAGAAGTGGATGGTGTTTCCTGGAACAAAGAGAAAACCAAGCTAGAGAGCCTAGGGCACTTCCACTTATGGTGCCATAGATTCGGAAAATTTAAATGAAAAAGACACAGCCACACCAAAGTTTGGGGCTGCGCTCTTTATGGGAACCTTGTCTATGGTACAACTTCAATAGCCCAGAAAGAGAAAAATGGATATAAAAGTTGTGGTACATCCCTACAATGGAATATCACTCAACAATGAAATCAATGGCAACAGACCAGTAGCAGCATAATGAGTGGATTTAGTTACGATGATTCTAAGTGAAATAATTCACACAGAAAAATAAACATCATAAGGTATCACGAATACCGGGAACGTAAACACGGCTACGCGTGAACTGCCTTACAAAACACAACAGAGTCTCACATTTACAAAAGAAACTGATGCTTGCTTAAGGGGAAAGGAGAGTGGGGAGGCTGCATAAAACCAGAGGTTGATATTAGGACAGATACCATTCCATAAGCCAAATATATATTAGACAAGACCTCCTCCTCGCTCAACCACATGGACTCAGCACCCCGTGTTCAAAACCGAGGAATATACGTGACTATGAAGAAAATTAAAACCCATACATTTATAGGTCTCCATAAGAAAATCATTTGTGTACAGCAGCATACACACAGCAGTGTACATAAGCTAAATCCCCTTATAAAAATAAATTTGAAAAAGAAAACACAAGGACTGTGAAATAGAGAGAAATTCTTAAATAAGTCCTTCAGGGCTTGTGTGGAATCTTGGATTTACCACCTCTACATCCACAGCTGTGGGAGAGATAAGGCTGGACACCTGGGGCTGATGCTATTGGTGAAGGAATGCAGACCCTTTGAGGTAATGGTGCATGGTTCCCATTCCACGGGTCCCAAATCTCCACGTTTAAGGGATTTATCCTTCAGCTAAAATATGCATGGAAAACCCAGAATATGGTCCACGAAGTGATCAGGCAAAGTTTCTAAAACTCATCGCCATTTTCGAACCCTGGGACTCGAGTTCGCCGCTCCAGAGGCCATATTAACATTCTCCCCACTTGGAGAGACAGTGCCTTTGACCTCTTGTTTCGCACACTTTGCAATTTCGGTAGAAGATGATCAGGAATAAGGAGAACCAATGAGCGGCTAACTCGATGTGTTTGGACGGGCACATTGAACTCTGATTTCCCTACAGGAAGAAGAGTTCACCAAAGGCTCAGCGTGCCATGCCGGAACGAGATTAGGGCCTGAAGCAATTCTTCGGGTTTGCGGTCAGCTCACAAGAAAGCGAGTTGAGAAAAGGAGATTTCTGACACCGTAACTCACAATCCTGCAGAGTTCCAAATGACCCCTATCATCCAAAATTTTATTGAAGGAAGGCTGTGAGGAGGACTTGAACGCGACGTAGAATTGCAGAAAACAGATATCGGGTGGTAGATAAGAATTGCTCTGAAAGCGTAGGAAAAGAGGCAGCAGTTCGACAGTGATGCCCTTGGCCAAAAAGGGCGTATGCGTTTTTTCCTGAATATGTTCAGGAAAAAACGCATACACCCTTTTTGGCCAACCAAGCAAGCCTGCAATGGAAATCCGCACTACAAGCAACTCTCACTTCCCACCGATCAAAAGGGCCCTCCGAAAAAAAGTGTAAAATCCAGAGAGGCAGGACAGGCCATGGAGAACCGGCAGCCTTGTTATGCTGATGGGCGGGATGTAAATTGCCAACAGCCACTCTGGAGAAGTGGATGGTGTTTCCTGGAACAAAGAGAAAACCAAGCTAGAGAGCCTAGGGCACTTCCACTTATGGTGCCATAGATTCGGAAAATTTAAATGAAAAAGACACAGCCACACCAAAGTTTGGGGCTGCGCTCTTTACGGGAACCTTGACTATGGTACAACTTCAATAGCCCAGAAAGAGAAAAATGGATATAAAAGTTGTGGTACATCCCTACAATGGAATATCACTCAACAATGAAATCAATGGCAACAGACCAGTAGCAGCATAATGAGTGGATTTAGTTACGATGATTCTAAGTGAAATAAGTCACACAGAAAAAGAAACATCATAAGGTATCACGAATACCGGGAACGTAAACACGGCTACGCGTGAACTGCATTACAAAACACAACAGAGTCTCACATTTACAAAAGAAACTGATGCTTGCTTAAGGGGAAAGGAGAGTGGGGAGGCTGTATAAAACCAGAGGTTGATATTAGGACAGATACCATTCCATAAGCCAAATATATATTAGACAAGACCTACTCCTCACTCAACCACATGGACTCAGCACCCCGTGTTCAAAACCGAGGAATATACCTGACTATGAAGAAAATTAAAACCCATACATTTATAGGTCTCCATAAGAAAATCATTTGTGTACAGCAGCATACACACAGCAGTGTACATAAGCTAAATCCCCTTATAAAAATAAATTTGAAAAAGAAAACACAAGGACTGTGAAATAGAGAGAAATTCTTAAATAAGTCCTTCAGGGCTTGTGTGGAATCTTGGATTTACCACCTCTACATCCACAGCCGTGGGAGAGATAAGGCTGGACACTTGGGGCTGATGCTATTGGTGAGGGAATGCAGACCCTTTGAGGTAATGGTGCATGGTTCCCATTCCACGGGTCCCAAATCTCCACGTTTAAGGGATTTATCCTTCAGCTAAAATATGCATGGAAAACCCAGAATATGGTCCACGAAGTGATCAGGCAAAGTTTCTAAAACTCATCGCCATTTTCAAACCCTGGGGCTTGAGTTCGCCGCTCCAGAGGCCATATTAACATTCTCCCCACTTGGAGAGTCAGTGCCTTTGACCTCTTGTTTCGCACACTTTGCAATTTCGGTAGAAGATGATCAGGAATAAGGAGAACCAATGAGCTGCTAACTCGATGTGTTTGGACGGGCACATTTAACTCTGATTTCCCTACAGGAAGAAGAGTTCACCAAAGGCTCAGCGTGCCATGCCGGAACGAGATTAGGGCCTGAAGCAATTCTTCGGGTTTGCGGTCAGCTCACAAGAAAGCGAGTTGAGAAAAGGAGATTTCTGACACCGTAACTCACAATCCGGCAGAGTTCCAAATGACCCCTATCATCCAAAAATTTATTGAAGGAAGGCTGTGAGGAGGACTTGAATGCGACGCAGAATTGCAGAAAACAGATATCGGGGTGTAGATAAGAATTGCTCTGAAAGCGTAGGAAAAGAGGCAGCAGTTCGACAGTGATGCACTTGGCCAAAAAGGGCGTATGCGTTTTTTCCTGAATATATTCAGGAAAAAACGCATACGCCCTTTTTGGCCAACCAAGCAAGCCTGCAATGGAAATCCGCACTACAAGCAACTCTCACTTCCCACCGATCAAAAGGGCCCTCCGAAAAAAAGTGTAAAATCCAGAGAGGCAGGACAGGCCATGGAGAACCGGCAGCCTTATTATGCTGATGGGCGGGATGTAAATTGCCAACAGCCACTCTGGAGAAGTGGATGGTGTTTCCTGGAACAAAGAGAAAACCAAGCTAGAGAGCCTAGGGCACTTCCACTTATGGTGCCATAGATTCGGAAAATTTAAATGAAAAAGACACAGCCACACCAAAGTTTGGGGCTGCGCTCTTTACGGGAACCTTGTCTATGGTACAACTTCAATAGCCCAGAAAGAGAAAAATGGATATAAAAGTTGTGGTACATCCCTACAATGGAATATCACTCAACAATGAAATCAATGGCAACAGACCAGTAGCAGCATAATGAGTGGATTTAGTTACGATGATTCTAAGTGAAATAAGTCACACAGAAAAATAAACATCATAAGGTATCACGAATACCGGGAACGTAAACACGGCTACGCGTGAACTGCATTACAAAACACAACAGAGTCTCACATTTACAAAAGAAACTGATGCTTACTTAAGGGGAAAGGAGAGTGGGGAGGCTGCATAAAACCAGAGGTTGATATTAGGACAGATACCATTCCATAAGCCAAATATATATTAGACAAGACCTCCTCCTCGCTCAACCACATGGACTCAGCACCCCGTGTTCAAAACCGAGGAATATACGTGACTATGAAGAAAATTAAAACCCATACATTTATAGGTCTCCATAAGAAAATCATTTGTGTACAGCAGCATACACACAGCAGTGTACATAAGCTAAATCCCCTTATAAAAATAAATTTGAAAAAGAAAACACAAGGACTGTGAAATAGAGAGAAATTCTTAAATAAGTCCTTCAGGGCTTGTGTGGAATCTTGGATTTACCACCTCTACATCCACAGCCGTGGGAGAGATAAGGCTGGACACTTGGGGCTGATGCTATTGGTGAGGGAATGCAGACCCTTTGAGGTAATGGTGCATGGTTCCCATTCCACGGGTCCCAAATCTCCACGTTTAAGGGATTTATCCTTCAGCTAAAATATGCATGGAAAACCCAGAATATGGTCCACGAAGTGATCAGGCAAAGTTTCTAAAACTCATCGCCATTTTCAAACCCTGGGGCTTGAGTTCGCCGCTCCAGAGGCCATATTAACATTCTCCCCACTTGGAGAGTCAGTGCCTTTGACCTCTTGTTTCGCACACTTTGCAATTTCGGTAGAAGATGATCAGGAATAAGGAGAACCAATGAGCTGCTAACTCGATGTGTTTGGACGGGCACATTTAACTCTGATTTCCCTACAGGAAGAAGAGTTCACCAAAGGCTCAGCGTGCCATGCCGGAACGAGATTAGGGCCTGAAGCAATTCTTCGGGTTTGCGGTCAGCTCACAAGAAAGCGAGTTGAGAAAAGGAGATTTCTGACACCGTAACTCACAATCCGGCAGAGTTCCAAATGACCCCTATCATCCAAAAATTTATTGAAGGAAGGCTGTGAGGAGGACTTGAATGCGACGCAGAATTGCAGAAAACAGATATCGGGGTGTAGATAAGAATTGCTCTGAAAGCGTAGGAAAAGAGGCAGCAGTTCGACAGTGATGCACTTGGCCAAAAAGGGCGTATGCGTTTTTTCCTGAATATATTCAGGAAAAAACGCATACGCCCTTTTTGGCCAACCAAGCAAGCCTGCAATGGAAATCCGCACTACAAGCAACTCTCACTTCCCACCGATCAAAAGGGCCCTCCGAAAAAAAGTGTAAAATCCAGAGAGGCAGGACAGGCCATGGAGAACCGGCAGCCTTATTATGCTGATGGGCGGGATGTAAATTGCCAACAGCCACTCTGGAGAAGTGGATGGTGTTTCCTGGAACAAAGAGAAAACCAAGCTAGAGAGCCTAGGGCACTTCCACTTATGGTGCCATAGATTCGGAAAATTTAAATGAAAAAGACACAGCCACACCAAAGTTTGGGGCTGCGCTCTTTACGGGAACCTTGTCTATGGTACAACTTCAATAGCCCAGAAAGAGAAAAATGGATATAAAAGTTGTGGTACATCCCTACAATGGAATATCACTCAACAATGAAATCAATGGCAACAGACCAGTAGCAGCATAATGAGTGGATTTAGTTACGATGATTCTAAGTGAAATAAGTCACACAGAAAAATAAACATCATAAGGTATCACGAATACCGGGAACGTAAACACGGCTACGCGTGAACTGCATTACAAAACACAACAGAGTCTCACATTTACAAAAGAAACTGATGCTTACTTAAGGGGAAAGGAGAGTGGGGAGGCTGCATAAAACCAGAGGTTGATATTAGGACAGATACCATTCCATAAGCCAAATATATATTAGACAAGACCTCCTCCTCGCTCAACCACATGGACTCAGCACCCCGTGTTCAAAACCGAGGAATATACGTGACTATGAAGAAAATTAAAACCCATACATTTATAGGTCTCCATAAGAAAATCATTTGTGTACAGCAGCATACACACAGCAGTGTACATAAGCTAAATCCCCTTATAAAAATAAATTTGAAAAAGAAAACACAAGGACTGTGAAATAGAGAGAAATTCTTAAATAAGTCCTTCAGGGCTTGTGTGGAATCTTGGATTTACCACCTCTACATCCACAGCTGTGGGAGAGATAAGGCTGGACACCTGGGGCTGATGCTATTGGTGAAGGAATGCAGACCCTTTGAGGTAATGGTGCATGGTTCCCATTCCACGGGTCCCAAATCTCCACGTTTAAGGGATTTATCCTTCAGCTAAAATATGCATGGAAAACCCAGAATATGGTCCACGAAGTGATCAGGCAAAGTTTCTAAAACTCATCGCCATTTTCGAACCCTGGGACTCGAGTTCGCCGCTCCAGAGGCCATATTAACATTCTCCCCACTTGGAGAGACAGTGCCTTTGACCTCTTGTTTGGCACACTTTGCAATTTCGGTAGAAGATGATCAGGAATAAGGAGAACCAATGAGCGGCTAACTCGATGTGTTTGGACGGGCACATTGAACTCTGATTTCCCTACAGGAAGAAGAGTTCACCAAAGGCTCAGCGTGCCATGCCGGAACGAGATTAGGGCCTGAAGCAATTCTTCGGGTTTGCGGTCAGCTCACAAGAAAGCGAGTTGAGAAAAGGAGATTTCTGACACCGTAACTCACAATCCTGCAGAGTTCCAAATGACCCCTATCATCCAAAAATTTATTGAAGGAAGGCTGTGAGGAGGACTTGAACGCGACGTAGAATTGCAGAAAACAGATATCGGGTGGTAGATAAGAATTGCTCTGAAAGCGTAGGAAAAGAGGCAGCAGTTCGACAGTGATGCCCTTGGCCAAAAAGGGCGTATGCGTTTTTTCCTGAATATGTTCAGGAAAAAACGCATACACCCTTTTTGGCCAACCAAGCAAGCCTGCAATGGAAATCCGCACTACAAGCAACTCTCACTTCCCACCGATCAAAAGGGCCCTCCGAAAAAAAGTGTAAAATCCAGAGAGGCAGGACAGGCCATGGAGAACCGGCAGCCTTGTTACGCTGATGGGCGGGATGTAAATTGCCAACAGCCACTCTGGAGAAGTGGATGGTGTTTCCTGGAACAAAGAGAAAACCAAGCTAGAGAGCCTAGGGCACTTCCACTTATGGTGCCATAGATTCGCAAAATTTAAATGAAAAAGACACAGCCACACCAAAGTTTGGGGCTGCGCTCTTTACGGGAACCTTGAATATGGTACAACTTAAATAGCCCAGAAAGAGAAAAATGGATATAAAAGTTGTGGTACATCCCTACAATGGAATATCACTCAACAATGAAATCAATGGCAACAGACCAGTAGCAGCATAATGAGTGGATTTAGTTACGATGATTCTAAGTGAAATAAGTCACACAGAAAAAGAAACATCATAAGGTATCACGAATACCGGGAACGTAAACACGGCTACGCGTGAACTGCATTACAAAACACAACAGAGTCTCACATTTACAAAAGAAACTGATGCTTGCTTAAGGGGAAAGGAGAGTGGGGAGGCTGTATAAAACCAGAGGTTGATATTAGGACAGATACCATTCCATAAGCCAAATATATATTACACAAGACCTACTCCTCGCTCAACCACATGGACTCAGCACCCCGTGTTCAAAACCGAGGAATATACCTGACTATGAAGAAAATTAAAACCCATACATTTATAGGTCTCCATAAGAAAATCATTTGTGTACAGCAGCATACACACAGCAGTGTACATAAGCTAAATCCCCTTATAAAAATAAATTTGAAAAAGAAAACACAAGGACTGTGAAATAGAGAGAAATTCTTAAATAAGTCCTTCAGGGCTTGTGTGGAATCTTGGATTTACCAGCTCTACATCCACAGCTGTGGGAGAGATAAGGCTGGACACCTGGGGCTGATGCTATTGGTGAAGGAATGCAGACCCTTTGAGGTAATGGTGCATGGTTCCCATTCCACGGGTCCCAAATCTCCACGTTTAAGGGATTTATCCTTCAGCTAAAATATGCATGGAAAACCCAGAATATGGTCCACGAAGTGATCAGGCTAAGTTTCTAAAACTCATCGCCATTTTCGAACCCTGGGACTCGAGTTCGCCGTTCCAGAGGCCATATTAACATTCTCCCCACTTGGAGAGTCAGTGCCTTTGACCTCTTGTTTCGCACACTTTGCAATTTCGGTAGAAGATGATCAGGAATAAGGAGAACCAATGAGCGGCTAACTCGATGTGTTTGGACGGGCACATTGAACTCTGATTTCCCTACAGGAAGAAGAGTTCACCAAAGGCTCAGCGTGCCATGCCGGAACGAGATTAGGGCCTGAAGCAATTCTTCGGGTTTGCGGTCAGCTCACAAGGAAGCGAGTTGAGAAAAGGAGATTTCTGACACCGTAACTCACAATCCGGCAGAGTTCCAAATGACCCCTATCATCCAAAAATTTATTGAAGGAAGGGTGTGAGGAGGACTTGAATGCGACGCAGAATTGCAGAAAACAGATATCGGGGTGTAGATAAGAATTGCTCTGAAAGCGTAGGAAAAGAGGCAGCAGTTCGACAGTGATGCACTTGGCCAAAAAGGGCGTATGCGTTTTTTCCTGAATATGTTCAGAAAAAAACGCATACGCCCTTTTTGGCCAACCAAGCAAGCCTGCAATGGAAATCCGCACTACAAGCAACTCTCACTTCCCACCGATCAAAAGGGCCCTCCGAAAAAAAGTGTAAAATCCACAGAGGCAGGACAGGCCATGGAGAACCGGCAGCCTTGTTATGCTGATGGGCAGGATGTAAAATGCCAACAGCCGCTCTGGAGAAGTGGATGGTGTTTCCTGGAACAAAGAGAAAACCAAGCTAGAGAGCCTAGGGCACTTCCACTTATGGTGCCATAGATACGGAAAATTTAAATGAAAAAGACACAGCCACACCAAAGTTTGGGGCTGCGCTCTTTACGGGAACCTTGACTATGGTACAACTTCAATAGCCCAGAAAGAGAAAAATGGATATAAAAGTTGTGGTACATCCCTACAATGGAATATCACTCAACAATGAAATCAATGGCAACAGACCAGTAGCAGCATAATGAGTGGATTTAGTTACGATGATTCTAAGTGAAATAAGTCACACAGAAAAAGAAACATCATAAGGTATCACGAATACCGGGAACGTAAACACGGCTACGCGTGAACTGCATTACAAAACACAACAGAGTCTCACATTTACGAAAGAAACTGATGCTTGCTTAAGGGGAAAGGAGAGTGGGGAGGCTGCATAAAACCAGAGGTTGATATTAGGACAGATACCATTCCATAAGCCAAATATATATTAGACAAGACCTCCTCCTCGCTCAACCACATGGACTCAGCACCCCGTGTTCAAAACCGAGGAATATACCTGACTATGAAGAAAATTAAAACCCATACATTTATAGGTCTCCATAAGAAAATCATTTGTGTACAGCAGCATACACACAGCAGTGTACATAAGCTAAATCCCCTTATAAAAATAAATTTGAAAAAGAAAACACAAGGACTGTGAAATAGAGAGAAATTCTTAAATAAGTCCTTCAGGGCTTTTGTGGAATCTTGGATTTACCACCTCTACATCCACAGCTGTGGGAGAGATAAGGCTGGACACCTGGGGATGATGCTATTGGTGAGGGAATGCAGACCCTTTGAGGTAATGGTGCATGGTTCCCATTCCACGGGTCCCAAATCTCCACGTTTAAGGGATTTATCCTTCAGCTAAAATATGCATGGAAAACCCAGAATATGGTCCACGAAGTGATCAGGCAAAGTTTCTAAAACTCATCGCCATTTTCGAACCCTGGGACTCGAGTTCGCCGCTCCAGAGGCCATATTAACATTCTCCCCACTTGGAGAGACAGTGCCTTTGACCTCTTGTTTGGCACACTTTGCAATTTCGGTAGAAGATGATCAGGAATAAGGAGAACCAATGAGCGGCTAACTCGATGTGTTTGGACGGGCACATTGAACTCTGATTTCCCTACAGGAAGAAGAGTTCACCAAAGGCTCAGCGTGCCATGCCGGAACGAGATTAGGGCCTGAAGCAATTCTTCGGGTTTGCGGTCAGCTCACAAGAAAGCGAGTTGAGAAAAGGAGATTTCTGACACCGTAACTCACAATCCTGCAGAGTTCCAAATGACCCCTATCATCCAAAAATTTATTGAAGGAAGGCTGTGAGGAGGACTTGAACGCGACGTAGAATTGCAGAAAACAGATATCGGGTGGTAGATAAGAATTGCTCTGAAAGCGTAGGAAAAGAGGCAGCAGTTCGACAGTGATGCCCTTGGCCAAAAAGGGCGTATGCGTTTTTTCCTGAATATGTTCAGGAAAAAACGCATACACCCTTTTTGGCCAACCAAGCAAGCCTGCAATGGAAATCCGCACTACAAGCAACTCTCACTTCCCACCGATCAAAAGGGCCCTCCGAAAAAAAGTGTAAAATCCAGAGAGGCAGGACAGGCCATGGAGAACCGGCAGCCTTGTTACGCTGATGGGCGGGATGTAAATTGCCAACAGCCACTCTGGAGAAGTGGATGGTGTTTCCTGGAACAAAGAGAAAACCAAGCTAGAGAGCCTAGGGCACTTCCACTTATGGTGCCATAGATTCGGAAAATTTAAATGAAAAAGACACAGCCACACCAAAGTTTGGGGCTGCGCTCTTTACGGGAACCTTGAATATGGTACAACTTAAATAGCCCAGAAAGAGAAAAATGGATATAAAAGTTGTGGTACATCCCTACAATGGAATATCACTCAACAATGAAATCAATGGCAACAGACCAGTAGCAGCATAATGAGTGGATTTAGTTACGATGATTCTAAGTGAAATAAGTCACACAGAAAAAGAAACATCATAAGGTATCACGAATACCGGGAACGTAAACACGGCTACGCGTGAACTGCATTACAAAACACAACAGAGTCTCACATTTACAAAAGAAACTGATGCTTGCTTAAGGGGAAAGGAGAGTGGGGAGGCTGTATAAAACCAGAGGTTGATATTAGGACAGATACCATTCCATAAGCCAAATATATATTACACAAGACCTACTCCTCGCTCAACCACATGGACTCAGCACCCCGTGTTCAAAACCGAGGAATATACCTGACTATGAAGAAAATTAAAACCCATACATTTATAGGTCTCCATAAGAAAATCATTTGTGTACAGCAGCATACACACAGCAGTGTACATAAGCTAAATCCCCTTATAAAAATAAATTTGAAAAAGAAAACACAAGGACTGTGAAATAGAGAGAAATTCTTAAATAAGTCCTTCAGGGCTTGTGTGGAATCTTGGATTTACCAGCTCTACATCCACAGCTGTGGGAGAGATAAGGCTGGACACCTGGGGCTGATGCTATTGGTGAAGGAATGCAGACCCTTTGAGGTAATGGTGCATGGTTCCCATTCCACGGGTCCCAAATCTCCACGTTTAAGGGATTTATCCTTCAGCTAAAATATGCATGGAAAACCCAGAATATGGTCCACGAAGTGATCAGGCTAAGTTTCTAAAACTCATCGCCATTTTCGAACCCTGGGACTCGAGTTCGCCGTTCCAGAGGCCATATTAACATTCTCCCCACTTGGAGAGTCAGTGCCTTTGACCTCTTGTTTCGCACACTTTGCAATTTCGGTAGAAGATGATCAGGAATAAGGAGAACCAATGAGCGGCTAACTCGATGTGTTTGGACGGGCACATTGAACTCTGATTTCCCTACAGGAAGAAGAGTTCACCAAAGGCTCAGCGTGCCATGCCGGAACGAGATTAGGGCCTGAAGCAATTCTTCGGGTTTGCGGTCAGCTCACAAGGAAGCGAGTTGAGAAAAGGAGATTTCTGACACCGTAACTCACAATCCGGCAGAGTTCCAAATGACCCCTATCATCCAAAAATTTATTGAAGGAAGGGTGTGAGGAGGACTTGAATGCGACGCAGAATTGCAGAAAACAGATATCGGGGGGTAGATAAGAATTGCTCTGAAAGCGTAGGAAAAGAGGCAGCAGTTCGACAGTGATGCACTTGGCCAAAAAGGGCGTATGCGTTTTTTCCTGAATATGTTCAGAAAAAAACGCATACGCCCTTTTTGGCCAACCAAGCAAGCCTGCAATGGAAATCCGCACTACAAGCAACTCTCACTTCCCACCGATCAAAAGGGCCCTCCGAAAAAAAGTGTAAAATCCACAGAGGCAGGACAGGCCATGGAGAACCGGCAGCCTTGTTATGCTGATGGGCAGGATGTAAAATGCCAACAGCCGCTCTGGAGAAGTGGATGGTGTTTCCTGGAACAAAGAGAAAACCAAGCTAGAGAGCCTAGGGCACTTCCACTTATGGTGCCATAGATACGGAAAATTTAAATGAAAAAGACAAAGCCACACCAAAGTTTGGGGCTGCGCTCTTTACGGGAACCTTGACTATGGTACAACTTCAATAGCCCAGAAAGAGAAAAATGGATATAAAAGTTGTGGTACATCCCTACAATGGAATATCACTCAACAATGAAATCAATGGCAACAGACCAGTAGCAGCATAATGAGTGGATTTAGTTACGATGATTCTAAGTGAAATAAGTCACACAGAAAAAGAAACATCATAAGGTATCACGAATACCGGGAACGTAAACACGGCTACGCGTGAACTGCATTACAAAACACAACAGAGTCTCACATTTACGAAAGAAACTGATGCTTGCTTAAGGGGAAAGGAGAGTGGGGAGGCTGCATAAAACCAGAGGTTGATATTAGGACAGATACCATTCCATAAGCCAAATATATATTAGACAAGACCTCCTCCTCGCTCAACCACATGGACTCAGCACCCCGTGTTCAAAACCGAGGAATATACCTGACTATGAAGAAAATTAAAACCCATACATTTATAGGTCTCCATAAGAAAATCATTTGTGTACAGCAGCATACACACAGCAGTGTACATAAGCTAAATCCCCTTATAAAAATAAATTTGAAAAAGAAAACACAAGGACTGTGAAATAGAGAGAAATTCTTAAATAAGTCCTTCAGGGCTTTTGTGGAATCTTGGATTTACCACCTCTACATCCACAGCTGTGGGAGAGATAAGGCTGGACACCTGGGGATGATGCTATTGGTGAGGGAATGCAGACCCTTTGAGGTAATGGTGCATGGTTCCCATTCCACGGGTCCCAAATCTCCACGTTTAAGGGATTTATCCTTCAGCTAAAATATGCATGGAAAACCCAGAATATGGTCCACGAAGTGATCAGGCAAAGTTTCTAAAACTCATCGCCATTTTCGAACCCTGGGACTCGAGTTCGCCGTTCCAGAGGCCATATTAACATTCTCCCCACTTGGAGAGTCAGTGCCTTTGACCTCTTGTTTCGCACACTTTGCAATTTCGGTAGAAGATGATCAGGAATAAGGAGAACCAATGAGCGGCTAACTCGATGTGTTTGGACGGGCCCATTGAACTCTGATTTCCCTACAGGAAGAAGAGTTCACCAAAGGCTCAGCGTGCCATGCCGGAACGAGATTAGGGCCTGAAGCAATTCTTCGGGTTTGCGGTCAGCTCACAAGAAAGCGAGTTGAGAAAAGGAGATTTCTGGCATCATAACTCACAATCCTGCAGAGTTCCAAATGACCCCTATCATCCAAAAATTTATTGAAGGAAGGCTGTGAGGAGGACTTGAACGCGACGCAGAATTGCAGAAAACAGATATCGGGGGGTAGATAAGAATTGCTCTGAAAGCGTTGGAAAAGAGGCAGCAGTTCGACAGTGATGCACTTGGCCAAAAAGGGCGTATGCGTTTCTTCATGAATATATTCAGGAAAAAACGCATACGCCCTTTTTGGCCAACCAAGCAAGCCTGCAATGGAAATCCGCACTACAAGCAACTCTCACTTCCCACCGATCAAAAGGGCCCTCCGAAAAAAAGTGTAAAATCCAGAGAGGCAGGACAGGCCATGGAGAACCGGCAGCCTTGTTAAGCTGATGGGCGGGATGTAAATTGCCAACAGCCACTCTGGAGAAGTGGATGGTGTTTCCTGGAACAAAGAGAAAACCAAGCTAGAGAGCCTAGGGCACTTCCACTTATGGTGCCATAGATTCGGAAAATTTAAATGAAAAAGACACAGCCACACCAAAGTTCGGGGCTGCGCTCTTTACGGGAACCTTGACTATGGTACAACTTCAATAGCCCATAAAGAGAAAAATGGTTATAAAAGTTGTGGTACATCCGGGCTTCCCTGGTGGCGCAGTGGTTGAGAGTCCGCCTGCCGATGCAGGGGACATGGGTTCGTGCCCCGGTCCGGGAGGATCCCACATGCCGCGGAGCGGCTGGGCCCGTGAGCCATGGCCGCTGAGCCTGCGCGTCCGGAGCCTGTGCTCCGCAACGGGAGAGGCCACAGCAGTAAGAGGCCCGCGTACCACAAAAAATAAATAAATAAAAATTAAAAAAAAAAAAAAAAAAAAAAAAGTTGTGGTACATCCCTACAATGGAATATCACTCAACAATGAAATCAATGGCAACAGACCAGTAGCAGCATAATGAGTGGATTTAGTTACGATGATTCTAAGTGAAATAAGTCACACAGAAAAAGAAACATCATAAGGTGTCACGAATACCGGGAACGTAAACACGGCTACGTGTGAACTGCATTACAAAACACAACAGAGTCTCACATTTACAAAAGAAACTGATGCTTGCTTAAGGGGAAAGGAGAGTGGGGAGGCTGCATAAAACCAGAGGTTGATATTAGGACAGATACAATTCCATAAGCCAAATATATATTAGACAAGACCTACTCCTCGCTCAACCACATGGACTCAGCACCCCGTGTTCAAAACCGAGGAATATACCTGACTATGAAGAAAATTAAAACCCATACATTTATAGGTCTCCATAAGAAAATCATTTGTGTACAGCAGCATACACACAGCAGTGTACATAAGCTAAATCCCCTTATAAAAATAAATTTGAAAAAGAAAACACAAGGACTGTGAAATAGAGAGAAATTCTTCAATAAGTCCTTCAGGGCTTGTGTGGAATCTTAGATTTACCACATCTACATCCACAGCTGTGGGAGAGATAAGGCTGGACACCTGGGGCTGATGCTATTGGTGAGGGAATGCAGACCCTTTGAGGTAATGTTGCACGGTTCCCATTCCACGGGTCCCAAATCTCCACGTTTAAGGGATTTATCCTTCAGATAAAATATGCATGGAAAACCCAGAATATGGTCCACGAAGTGATCAGGCAAAGTTTCTAAAACTCATCGCCATTTTCGAACACTGGGACTCGAGTTCGCCGTTCCAGAGGCCATATTAACATTCTCCCCACTTGGAGAGTCAGTGCCTTTGACCTCTTGTTTCGCACACTTTGCAATTTCGGTAGAAGATGATCAGGAATAAGGAGAACCAATGAGCGGCTAACTCGATGTGTTTGGACGGGCACATTGAACTCTGATTTCCCTACAGGAAGAAGAGTTCACCAAAGGCTCAGCGTGCCATGCCGGAACGAGATTAGGGCCTGAAGCAATTCTTCGAGTTTGCGGTCAGCTCACAAGAAAGCGAGTTGAGAAAAGGAGATTTCTGGCACCGTAACTCACAATCCTGCAGAGTTCCAAATGACCCCTATCATCCAAAAATTTATTGAAGGAAGGCTGTGAGGAGGACTTGAACGCGACGCAGAATTGCAGAAAACAGATATCGGGGGGTAGATAAGAATTGCTCTGAAAGCGTAGGAAAAGAGGCAGCAGTTCGACAGTGATGCACTTGGCCAAAAAGGGCGTATGCGTTTTTTCCTGAATATATTCAGGAAAAAACGCATACGCCCTTTTTGGCCAACCAAGCAAGCCTGCAATGGAAATCCGCACTACAAGAAACTCTCACTTCCCACCGATCAAAAGGGCCCTCCGAAAAAAAGTGTAAAATCCAGGGAGGCAGGACAGGCCATGGAGAACCGGCAGCCTTGTTATGCTGAAGGGCGGGATGTAAATTGCCAACAGCCACTCTGGAGAAGTGGATGGTGTTTCCTGGAACAAAGAGAAAACCAAGCTAGAGAGCCTAGGGCACTTCCACTTATGGTGCCATAGATTCGGAAAATTTAAATGAAAAAGACACAGCCACACCAAAGTTTGGGGCTGCTCTCTTTACGGGAACCTTGACTATGGTACAACTTCAATAGCCCATAAAGAGAAAAATGGTTATAAAAGTTGTGGTACATCCCTACAATGGAATATCACTCAACAATGAAATCAATGGCAACAGACCAGTAGCAGCATAATGAGTGGATTTAGTTACGATGATTCTAAGTGAAATAAGTCACACAGAAAAAGAAACATCATAAGGTGTCACGAATACCGGGAACGTAAACACGGCTACGCATGAACTGCATTACAAAACACAACAGAGTCTCACATTTACAAAAGAAACTGATGCTTGCTTAAGGGGAAAGGAGAGTGGGGAGGCTGCATAAAACCAGAGGTTGATATTAGGACAGATACCATTCCATAAGCCAAATATATATTAGACAAGACCTACTCCTCGCTCAACCACATGGACTCAGCACCCCGTGTTCAAAACCGAGGAATATACCTGACTATGAAGAAAATTAAAACCCATACATTTATAGCTCTCCATAAGAAAATCATTTGTGTACAGCAGCATACACACAGCAGTGTACATAAGATAAATCCCCTTATAAAAATAAATTTGAAAAAGAAAACACAAGGTCTGTGAAATAGAGAGAAATGCTTAAATAAGTCCTTCAGGGCTTGTGTGGAATCTTGGATTTACCACCTCTACATCCACAGCTGTGGGAGAGATAAGGCTGGACACCTGGGGCTGATGATATTGGTGAGGGAATGCAGACCCTTTGAGGTAATGGTGCATGGTTCCCATTCCACGGGTCCCAAATCTCCACGTTTAAGGGATTTATCCTTCAGCTAAGATATGCATGGAAAACCCAGAATATGGTCCACAAAGTGATCAGGCAAAGTTTCTAAAACTCATCGCCATTTTCGAACCCTGGGATTCGAGTTCGCCCCTCCAGAGGCCATATTAACATTCTCCCCACTTGGAGAGTCAGTGCCTTTGACCTCTTGTTTCGCACACTTTGCAATTTCGGTAGAAGATGATCAGGAATAAGGAGAACCAATGAGCGGCTAACTCGACGTGTTTGGACGGGCACATTGAACTCTGATTTCCCTACAGGAAGAAGAGTTCACCAAAGGCTCAGCGTGCCATGCCGGAACGAGATTAGGGCCTGAAGCAATTCTTCGGGTTTGCGGTCAGCTCACAAGAAAGCGAGTTGAGAAAAGGAGATTTCTGACACCGTAACTCACAATCCTGCAGAGTTCCAAATGACCCCTATCATCCAAAAATTTATTGAAGGAAGGCTGTGAGGAGGACTTGAACGCCACGCAGAATTGCAGAAAACAGATATTGGGGGGTAGATAAGAACTGCTCTGAAAGTGTAGGAAAAGAGGCAGCAGTTCGACAGTGATGCACTTGGCCAAAAAGTGCGTATGCGTTTTTTTCTGAATATATTCAGGAAAAAACGCATACGCCCTTTTTGGCCAACCAAGCAAGCCTGCAATGGAAATCCGCACTACAAGCAACTCTCACTTCCCACCGATCAAAAGGGCCCTCCGAAAAAAAGTGTAAAATCCAGAGAGGCAGGACAGGCCATGGAGAACCGGCAGCCTTGTTATGCTGATGGGCGGGATGTAAATTGCCAACAGCCACTCTGGAGAAGTGAATGGTGTTTCCTGGAACAAAGAGAAAACCAAGCTAGAGAGCCTAGGGCACTTCCACTTATGGTGCCATAGATTCGGAAAATTTAAATGAAAAAGACACAGCCACACCAAAGTTTGTGGCTGCGCTCTTTACGGGAACCTTGACTATGGTACAACTTCAATAGCCCAGAAAGAGAAAAATGGATATAAAAGTTGTGGTACATCCCTACAATGGAATATCACTCAACAATGAAATCAATGGCAACAGACCAGTAGCAGCATAATGAGTGGAATTAGTTACGATGATTCTAAGTGAAATAAGTCACACAGAAAAAGAAACATCATAAGGTATCACGAATACCGGGAACGTAAACACGGCTACACGTGAACTGCATTACAAAACACAACAGAGTCTCACATTTACAAAAGAAACTGATGCTTGCTTAAGGGGAAAGGAGAGTGGGGAGGCTGCATAAAACCAGAGGTTGATATTAGGACAGATACCATTCCATAAGCCAAATATATATTAGACAAGACCTACTCCTCGCTCAACCACATGGACTCAGCACCCTGTGTTCAAAACCGAGGAATATACCTGACTATGAAGAAAATTAAAACCCATACATTTATAGGTCTCCATAAGAAAATCATTTGTGTACAGCAGCATACACACAGCAGTGTACATAAGCTAAATCCCCTTATAAAAATAAATTTGAAAAAGAAAACACAAGGACTGTGAAATAGAGAGAAATTCTTAAATAAGTCCTTCAGGCCTTGTGTGGAATCTTGGATTTGCCACCTCTACATCCACAGCTGTGGGAGAGATAAGGCTGGACACCTGGGGCTGATGCTATTGGTGAGGGAATGCAGACCCTTTGAGGTAATGGTGCATGGTTCCCATTCCACGGGTCCCAAATCTCCACGTTTAAGGGATTTATCCTTCAGCTAAAATATGCATGGAAAACCCAGAATACGGTCCACGAAGTGATCAGGCAAAGTTTCTAAAACTCATCGCCATTTTCGAACACTGGGACTCGAGTTCGCCCCTCCAGAGGCCATATTAACATTCTCCCCACTTGGAGAGTCAGTGCCTTGGACCTCTTGTTTCGCACACTTTGCAATTTCGGTAGAAGATGATCAGGAATAAGGAGAACAAATGAGCGGCTAACTCGATGTGTTTGGACGGGCACATTGAACACTGATTTCCCTACAGGAAGAAGAGTTCACCAAAGGCTCAGTGTGCCATGCCAGAACGAGATTAGGGCCTGAAGCAATTCTTCGGGTTTGCGGTCAGCTCACAAGAAAGCGAGTTGAGAAAAGGAGATTTCTGACACCGTAACTCACAATCCTGCAGAGTTCCAAATGACCCCTATCATCCAAAAATTTATTGAAGGAAGGCTGTGAGGAGGACTTGAACGCGACGCAGAATTGCAGAAAACAGATATCGGGGGGTAGATAAGAATTGCTCTGAAAGCGTAGGAAAAGAGGCAGCAGTTCGACAGTGATGCACTTGGCCAAAAAGGGCGTATGCGTTTTTTCCTGAATATATTCAGGAAAAAACGCATACGCCCTTTTTGGCAAACCAAGCAAGCCTGCAATGGAAATCCGCACTACAAGCAACTCTCACTTCCCACCGATCAAAAGCGCCCTCCGCAAAAAAGTGTAAAATCCAGGGAGGCAGGACAGGCCATGGAGAACCGGCAGCCTTGTTATGCTGATGGGCGGGATGTAAATTGCCAACAGCCACTCTGGAGAAGTGGATGGTGTTTCCTGAAACAAAGAGAAAACCAAGCTAGAGAGCCTAGGGCACTTCAACTTATGGTGCCATAGATTCGGAAAATTTAAATGAAAAAGACACAGCCACACCAAAGTTTGGGGCTGCTCTCTTGACGGGAACCTTGACTATGGTACAACTTCAATAGCCCAGAAAGAGAAAAATGGATATAAAAGTTGTGGTACATCCCTACAATGGAATATCACTCAACAATGAAATCAATGGCAACAGACCAGTAGCAGCATAATGAGTGGATTTAGTTACGATGATTCTAAGTGAAATAAGTCACACAGAAAAAGAAACATCATAAGGTATCACGAATACCGGGAACGTAAACACGGCTACGCGTGAACTGCATTACAAAACACAACAGAGTCTCACATTTACAAAAGAAACTGATGCTTGCTTAAGGGGAAAGGAGAGTGGGGAGGCTGCATAAAACCAGAGGTTGATATTAGGACAGATACCATTCCATAAGCCAAATATATATTAGACAAGACCTCCTCCTCGCTCAACCACATGGACTCAGCACCCCGTGTTCAAAACCGAGGAATATACCTGACTATGAAGAAAATTAAAACCCATACATTTATAGGTCTCCATAAGAAAATCATTTGTGTACAGCAGCATACACACAGCAGTGTACATAAGCTAAATCCCCTTATAAAAATAAATTTGAAAAAGAAAACACAAGGACTGTGAAATAGAGAGAAATTCTGAAATAAGTCCTTCAGGGCTTGTGTGGAAACTTGGATTTACCACCTCTACATCCACAGTTGTGGGAGAGTTAAGGCTGGACACTTGAGGCTGATGCTATTGGTGAGGGAATGCAGACCCTTTGAGGTAATGGTGCATGGTTCCCATTCCACGGGTCCCAAATCTCCACGTTTAAGGGATTTATCCTTCAGCTAAAATATGCATGGAAAACCCAGAATATGGTCCACGAAGTGATCAGGCAAAGTTTCTAAAACTCATCGCCATTTTCGAACCCTGGGACTCGAGTTCGCCCCTCCAGAGGCCATATTAACATTCTCCCCACTTGGAGAGTCAGTGCCTTTGACCTCTTGTTTCGCACACTTTGCAATTTCGGTAAAAGATGATCAGGAATAAGGAGAACCAATGAGCGGCTAACTCGATGTGTTTGGACGGGCACATTGAACACTGATTTCCCTACAGGAAGAAGAGTTCACGAAAGGCTCAGCGTGCCATGCCGGAACGACATTAGGGCCTGAAGCAATTCTTCGGGTTTGCGGTCAGCTCACAAGAAAGCGAGTTGAGAAAAGGAGATTTCTGGCACTGTAACTCACAATCCTGCAGAGTTCCAAATGACCCCTATCATCCAAAAATTTATTGAAGGAAGGCTGTGAGGAGGACTTGAACGCGACGCAGAATTGCAGAAAACAGATATCGGGGGGTAGATAAGAATTGCTCTGAAAGCGTAGGAAAAGAGGCAGCAGTTCGACAGTGATGCACTTGGCCAAAAAGGGCGTATGCGTTTTTTCCTGAATATATTCAGGAAAAAACGCATACGCCCTTTTTGGCCAACCAAGCAAGCCTGCAATGGAAATCCGCACTACAAGCAACTCTCACTTCTCACCGATCAAAAGGGCCCTCCGAAAAAAAGTGTAAAATCCAGAGAGGCAGGACAGGCCATGGAGAACCGGCAGCCTTGTTATGCTGATGGGCGGGATGTAAATTGCCAACAGCCACTCTGGAGAAGTGGATGGTGTTTCCTGGAACAAAGAGAAAACCAAGCTAGAGAGCCTAGGGCACTTCCACTTATGGTGCCATAGATTCGGAAAATTTAAATGAAAAAGACACAGCCACACCAAAGTTTGGGGCTGCGCTCTTTATGGGAACCTTGTCTATGGTACAACTTCAATAGCCCAGAAAGAGAAAAATGGATATAAAAGTTGTGGTACATCCCTACAATGGAATATCACTCAACAATGAAATCAATGGCAACAGACCAGTAGCAGCATAATGAGTGGATTTAGTTACGATGATTCTAAGTGAAATAAGTCACACAGAAAAATAAACATCATAAGGTATCACGAATACCGGGAACGTAAACACGGCTACGCGTGAACTGCATTACAAAACACAACAGAGTCTCACATTTACAAAAGAAACTGATGCTTGCTTAAGGGGAAAGGAGAGTGGGGAGGCTGCATAAAACCAGAGGTTGATATTAGGACAGATACCATTCCATAAGCCAAATATATATTAGACAAGACCTCCTCCTCGCTCAACCACATGGACTCAGCACCCCGTGTTCAAAACCGAGGAATATACGTGACTATGAAGAAAATTAAAACCCATACATTTATAGGTCTCCATAAGAAAATCATTTGTGTACAGCAGCATACACACAGCAGTGTACATAAGCTAAATCCCCTTATAAAAATAAATTTGAAAAAGAAAACACAAGGACTGTGAAATAGAGAGAAATTCTTAAATAAGTCCTTCAGGGCTTGTGTGGAATCTTGGATTTACCACCTCTACATCCACAGCTGTGGGAGAGATAAGGCTGGACACCTGGGGCTGATGCTATTGGTGAAGGAATGCAGACCCTTTGAGGTAATGGTGCATGGTTCCCATTCCACGGGTCCCAAATCTCCACGTTTAAGGGATTTATCCTTCAGCTAAAATATGCATGGAAAACCCAGAATATGGTCCACGAAGTGATCAGGCAAAGTTTCTAAAACACATCGCCATTTTCGAACCCTGGGACTCGAGTTCGCCGCTCCAGAGGCCATATTAACATTCTCCCCACTTGGAGAGACAGTGCCTTTGACCTCTTGTTTCGCACACTTTGCAATTTCGGTAGAAGATGATCAGGAATAAGGAGAACCAATGAGCGGCTAACTCGATGTGTTTGGACGGGCACATTGAACTCTGATTTCCCTACAGGAAGAAGAGTTCACCAAAGGCTCAGCGTGCCATGCCGGAACGAGATTAGGGCCTGAAGCAATTCTTCGGGTTTGCGGTCAGCTCACAAGAAAGCGAGTTGAGAAAAGGAGATTTCTGACACTGTAACTCACAATCCTGCAGAGTTCCAAATGACCCCTATCATCCAAAAATTTATTGAAGGAAGGCTGTGAGGAGGACTTGAACGCGACGCAGAATTGCAGAAAACAGATATCGGGGGGTAGATAAGAATTGCTCTGAAAGCGTAGGAAAAGAGGCAGCAGTTCGACAGTGATGCACTTGGCCAAAAAGGGCGTATGCGTTTTTTCCTGAATATATTCAGGAAAAAACGCATACGCCCTTTTTGGCAAACCAAGCAAGCCTGCAATGGAAATCCGCACTACAAGCAACTCTCACTTCCCACCGATCAAAAGCGCCCTCCGCAAAAAAGTGTAAAATCCAGGGAGGCAGGACAGGCCATGGAGAACCGGCAGCCTTGTTATGCTGATGGGCGGGATGTAAATTGCCAACAGCCACTCTGGAGAAGTGGATGGTGTTTCCTGAAACAAAGAGAAAACCAAGCTAGAGAGCCTAGGGCACTTCAACTTATGGTGCCATAGATTCGGAAAATTTAAATGAAAAAGACACAGCCACACCAAAGTTTGGGGCTGCTCTCTTGACGGGAACCTTGACTATGGTACAACTTCAATAGCCCAGAAAGAGAAAAATGGATATAAAAGTTGTGGTACATCCCTACAATGGAATATCACTCAACAATGAAATCAATGGCAACAGACCAGTAGCAGCATAATGAGTGGATTTAGTTACGATGATTCTAAGTGAAATAAGTCACACAGAAAAAGAAACATCATAAGGTATCACGAATACCGGGAACGTAAACACGGCTACGCGTGAACTGCATTACAAAACACAACAGAGTCTCACATTTACAAAAGAAACTGATGCTTGCTTAAGGGGAAAGGAGAGTGGGGAGGCTGCATAAAACCAGAGGTTGATATTAGGACAGATACCATTCCATAAGCCAAATATATATTAGACAAGACCTCCTCCTCGCTCAACCACATGGACTCAGCACCCCGTGTTCAAAACCGAGGAATATACCTGACTATGAAGAAAATTAAAACCCATACATTTATAGGTCTCCATAAGAAAATCATTTGTGTACAGCAGCATACACACAGCAGTGTACATAAGCTAAATCCCCTTATAAAAATAAATTTGAAAAAGAAAACACAAGGACTGTGAAATAGAGAGAAATTCTGAAATAAGTCCTTCAGGGCTTGTGTGGAAACTTGGATTTACCACCTCTACATCCACAGCTGTGGGAGAGTTAAGGCTGGACACTTGAGGCTGATGCTATTGGTGAGGGAATGCAGACCCTTTGAGGTAATGGTGCATGGTTCCCATTCCACGGGTCCCAAATCTCCACGTTTAAGGGATTTATCCTTCAGCTAAAATATGCATGGAAAACCCAGAATATGGTCCACGAAGTGATCAGGCAAAGTTTCTAAAACTCATCGCCATTTTCGAACCCTGGGACTCGAGTTCGCCCCTCCAGAGGCCATATTAACATTCTCCCCACTTGGAGAGTCAGTGCCTTTGACCTCTTGTTTCGCACACTTTGCAATTTCAGTAAAAGATGATCAGGAATAAGGAGAACCAATGAGCGGCTAACTCGATGTGTTTGGACGGGCACATTGAACACTGATTTCCCTACAGGAAGAAGAGTTCACCAAAGGCTCAGCGTGCCATGCCGGAACGAGATTAGGGCCTGAAGCAATTCTTTGGGTTTGCGGTCAGCTCACAAGAAAGCGAGTTGAGAAAAGGAGATTTCTGGCACTGTAACTCACAATCCTGCAGAGTTCCAAATGACCCCTATCATCCAAAAATTTATTGAAGGAAGGCTGTGAGGAGGACTTGAACGCGACGCAGAATTGCAGAAAACAGATATCGGGGGGTAGATAAGAATTGCTCTGAAAGCGTAGGAAAAGAGGCAGCAGTTCGACAGTGATGCACTTGGCCAAAAAGGGCGTATGCGTTTTTTCCTGAATATATTCAGGAAAAAACGCATACGCCCTTTTTGGCCAACCAAGCAAGCCTGCAATGGAAATCCGCACTACAAGCAACTCTCACTTCTCACCGATCAAAAGGGCCCTCCGAAAAAAAGTGTAAAATCCAGAGAGGCAGGACAGGCCATGGAGAACCGGCAGCCTTGTTATGCTGATGGGCGGGATGTAAATTGCCAACAGCCACTCTGGAGAAGTGGATGGTGTTTCCTGGAACAAAGAGAAAACCAAGCTAGAGAGCCTAGGGCACTTCCACTTATGGTGCCATAGATTCGGAAAATTTAAATGAAAAAGACACAGCCACACCAAAGTTTGGGGCTGCGCTCTTTATGGGAACCTTGTCTATGGTACAACTTCAATAGCCCAGAAAGAGAAAAATGGATATAAAAGTTGTGGTACATCCCTACAATGGAATATCACTCAACAATGAAATCAATGGCAACAGACCAGTAGCAGCATAATGAGTGGATTTAGTTACGATGATTCTAAGTGAAATAAGTCACACAGAAAAATAAACATCATAAGGTATCACGAATACCGGGAACGTAAACACGGCTACGCGTGAACTGCATTACAAAACACAACAGAGTCTCACATTTACAAAAGAAACTGATGCTTGCTTAAGGGGAAAGGAGAGTGGGGAGGCTGCATAAAACCAGAGGTTGATATTAGGACAGATACCATTCCATAAGCCAAATATATATTAGACAAGACCTCCTCCTCGCTCAACCACATGGACTCAGCACCCCGTGTTCAAAACCGAGGAATATACGTGACTATGAAGAAAATTAAAACCCATACATTTATAGGTCTCCATAAGAAAATCATTTGTGTACAGCAGCATACACACAGCAGTGTACATAAGCTAAATCCCCTTATAAAAATAAATTTGAAAAAGAAAACACAAGGACTGTGAAATAGAGAGAAATTCTTAAATAAGTCCTTCAGGGCTTGTGTGGAATCTTGGATTTACCACCTCTACATCCACAGCTGTGGGAGAGATAAGGCTGGACACCTGGGGCTGATGCTATTGGTGAAGGAATGCAGACCCTTTGAGGTAATGGTGCATGGTTCCCATTCCACGGGTCCCAAATCTCCACGTTTAAGGGATTTATCCTTCAGCTAAAATATGCATGGAAAACCCAGAATATGGTCCACGAAGTGATCAGGCAAAGTTTCTAAAACTCATCGCCATTTTCGAACCCTGGGACTCGAGTTCGCCGCTCCAGAGGCCATATTAACATTCTCCCCAGTTGGAGAGACAGTGCCTTTGACCTCTTGTTTCGCACACTTTGCAATTTCGGTAGAAGATGATCAGGAATAAGGAGAACCAATGAGCGGCTAACTCGATGTGTTTGGACGGGCACATTGAACTCTGATTTCCCTACAGGAAGAAGAGTTCACCAAAGGCTCAGCGTGCCATGCCGGAACGAGATTAGGGCCTGAAGCAATTCTTCGGGTTTGCGGTCAGCTCACAAGAAAGCGAGTTGAGAAAAGGAGATTTCTGACACCGTAACTCACAATCCTGCAGAGTTCCAAATGACCCCTATCATCCAAAATTTTATTGAAGGAAGGCTGTGAGGAGGACTTGAACGCGACGTAGAATTGCAGAAAACAGATATCGGGTGGTAGATAAGAATTGCTCTGAAAGCGTAGGAAAAGAGGCAGCAGTTCGACAGTGATGCCCTTGGCCAAAAAGGGCGTATGCGTTTTTTCCTGAATATGTTCAGGAAAAAACGCATACACCCTTTTTGGCCAACCAAGCAAGCCTGCAATGGAAATCCGCACTACAAGCAACTCTCACTTCCCACCGATCAAAAGGGCCCTCCGAAAAAAAGTGTAAAATCCAGAGAGGCAGGACAGGCCATGGAGAACCGGCAGCCTTGTTATGCTGATGGGCGGGATGTAAATTGCCAACAGCCACTCTGGAGAAGTGGATGGTGTTTCCTGGAACAAAGAGAAAACCAAGCTAGAGAGCCTAGGGCACTTCCACTTATGGTGCCATAGATTCGGAAAATTTAAATGAAAAAGACACAGCCACACCAAAGTTTGGGGCTGCGCTCTTTACGGGAACCTTGACTATGGTACAACTTAAATAGCCCAGAAAGAGAAAAATGGATATAAAAGTTGTGGTACATCCCTACAATGGAATATCACTCAACAATGAAATCAATGACAACAGACCAGTAGCAGCATAATGAGTGGATTTAGTTACGATGATTCTAAGTGAAATAAGTCACACAGAAAAAGAAACATCATAAGGTATCACGAATACCGGGAACGTAAACACGGCTACGCGTGAACTGCATTACAAAACACAACAGAGTCTCACATTTACAAAAGAAACTGATGCTTGCTTAAGGGGAAAGGAGAGTGGGGAGGCTGTATAAAACCAGAGGTTGATATTAGGACAGATACCATTCCATAAGCCAAATATATATTAGACAAGACCTACTCCTCGCTCAACCACATGGACTCAGCACCCCGTGTTCAAAACCGAGGAATATACCTGACTATGAAGAAAATTAAAACCCATACATTTATAGGTCTCCATAAGAAAATCATTGGTGTACAGCAGCATACACACAGCAGTGTACATAAGCTAAATCCCCTTATAAAAATAAATTTGAAAAAGAAAACACAAGGACTGTGAAATAGAGAGAAATTCTTAAATAAGTCCTTCAGGGCTTGTGTGGAATCTTGGATTTACCACCTCTACATCCACAGCCGTGGGAGAGATAAGGCTGGACACTTGGGGCTGATGCTATTGGTGACGGAATGCAGACCCTTTGAGGTAATGGTGCATGGTTCCCATTCCACGGGTCCCAAATCTCCACGTTTAAGGGATTTATCCTTCAGCTAAAATATGCATGGAAAACCCAGAATATGGTCCACGAAGTGATCAGGCAAAGTTTCTAAAACTCATCGCCATTTTCGAACCCTGGGGCTTGAGTTCGCCGCTCCAGAGGCCATATTAACATTCTCCCCACTTGGAGAGTCAGTGCCTTTGACCTCTTGTTTCGCACACTTTGCAATTTCGGTAGAAGATGATCAGGAATAAGGAGAACCAATGAGCTGCTAACTCGATGTGTTTGGACGGGCACATTGAACTCTGATTTCCCTACAGGAAGAAGAGTTCACCAAAGGCTCAGCGTGCCATGCCGGAACGAGATTAGGGCCTGAAGCAATTCTTCGGGTTTGCGGTCAGCTCACAAGAAAGCGAGTTGAGAAAAGGAGATTTCTGACACCGTAACTCACAATCCGGCAGAGTTCCAAATGACCCCTATCATCCAAAAATTTATTGAAGGAAGGCTGTGAGGAGGACTTGAATGCGACGCAGAATTGCAGAAAACAGATATCGGGGGGTAGATAAGAATTGCTCTGAAAGCGTAGGTAAAGAGGCAGCAGTTCGACAGTGATGCACTTGGCCAAAAAGGGCGTATGCGTTTTTTCCTGAATATATTCAGGAAAAAACGCATACGCCCTTTTTGGCCAACCAAGCAAGCCTGCAATGGAAATCCGCACTACAAGCAACTCTCACTTCCCACCGATCAAAAGGGCCCTCCGAAAAAAAGTGTAAAATCCAGAGAGGCAGGACAGGCCATGGAGAACCGGCAGCCTTATTATGCTGATGGGCGGGATGTAAATTGCCAACAGCCACTCTGGAGAAGTGGATGGTGTTTCCTGGAACAAAGAGAAAACCAAGCTAGAGAGCCTAGGGCACTTCCACTTATGGTGCCATAGATTCGGAAAATTTAAATGAAAAAGACACAGCCACACCAAAGTTTGGGGCTGCGCTCTTTACGGGAACCTTGTCTATGGTACAACTTCAATAGCCCAGAAAGAGAAAAATGGATATAAAAGTTGTGGTACATCCCTACAATGGAATATCACTCAACAATGAAATCAATGGCAACAGACCAGTAGCAGCATAATGAGTGGATTTAGTTACGATGATTCTAAGTGAAATAAGTCACACAGAAAAATAAACATCATAAGGTACCACGAATACCGGGAACGTAAATACGGCTACGCGTGAACTGCATTACAAAACACAACAGAGTCTCACATTTACAAAAGAAACTGATGCTTGCTTAAGGGGAAAGGAGAGTGGGGAGGCTGCATAAAACCAGAGGTTGATATTAGGACAGATACCATTCCATAAGCCAAATATATATTAGACAAGACCTCCTCCTCGCTCAACCACATGGATTCAGCACCCCGTGTTCAAAACCGAGGAATATACGTGACTATGAAGAAAATTAAAACCCATACATTTATAGGTCTCCATAAGAAAATCATTTGTGTACAGCAGCATACACACAGCAGTGTACATAAGCTAAATCCCCTTATAAAAATAAATTTGAAAAAGAAAACACAAGGACTGTGAAATAGAGAGAAATTCTTAAATAAGTCCTTCAGGGCTTGTGTGGAATCTTGGATTTACCACCTCTACATCCACAGCTGTGGGAGAGATAAGGCTGGACACCTGGGGCTGATGCTATTGGTGAAGGAATGCAGACCCTTTGAGGTAATGGTGCATGGTTCCCATTCCACGGGTCCCAAATCTCCACGTTTAAGGGATTTATCCTTCAGCTAAAATATGCATGGAAAACCCAGAATATGGTCCACGAAGTGATCAGGCAAAGTTTCTAAAACTCATCGCCATTTTCGAACCCTGGGACTCGAGTTCGCCGCTCCAGAGGCCATATTAACATTCTCCCCACTTGGAGAGACAGTGCCTTTGACCTCTTGTTTGGCACACTTTGCAATTTCGGTAGAAGATGATCAGGAATAAGGAGAACCAATGAGCGGCTAACTCGATGTGTTTGGACGGGCACATTGAACTCTGATTTCCCTACAGGAAGAAGAGTTCACCAAAGGCTCAGCGTGCCATGCCGGAACGAGATTAGGGCCTGAAGCAATTCTTCGGGTTTGCGGTCAGCTCACAAGAAAGCGAGTTGAGAAAAGGAGATTTCTGACACCGTAACTCACAATCCTGCAGAGTTCCAAATGACCCCTATCATCCAAAAATTTATTGAAGGAAGGCTGTGAGGAGGACTTGAACGCGACGTAGAATTGCAGAAAACAGATATCGGGTGGTAGATAAGAATTGCTCTGAAAGCGTAGGAAAAGAGGCAGCAGTTCGACAGTGATGCCCTTGGCCAAAAAGGGCGTATGCGTTTTTTCCTGAATATGTTCAGGAAAAAACGCATACGCCCTTTTTGGCCAACCAAGCAAGCCTGCAATGGAAATCCGCACTACAAGCAACTCTCACTTCCCACCGATCAAAAGCGCCCTCCGAAAAAAAGTGTAAAATCCAGAGAGGCAGGACAGGCCATGGAGAACCGGCAGCCTTGTTACGCTGATGGGCGGGATGTAAATTGCCAACAGCCACTCTGGAGAAGTGGATGGTGTTTCCTGGAACAAAGAGAAAACCAAGCTAGAGAGCCTAGGGCACTTCCACTTATGGTGCCATAGATTCGGAAAATTTAAATGAAAAAGACACAGCCACACCAAAGTTTGGGGCTGCGCTCTTTACGGGAACCTTGAATATGGTACAACCTAAATAGCCCAGAAAGAGAAAAATGGATATAAAAGTTGTGGTACATCCCTACAATGGAATATCACTCAACAATGAAATCAATGGCAACAGACCAGTAGCAGCATAATGAGTGGATTTAGTTACGATGATTCTAAGTGAAATAAGTCACACAGAAAAAGAAACATCATAAGGTATCACGAATACCGGGAACGTAAACACGGCTACGCGTGAACTGCATTACAAAACACAACAGAGTCTCACATTTACAAAAGAAACTGATGCTTGCTTAAGGGGAAAGGAGAGTGGGGAGGCTGCATAAAACCAGAGGTTGATATTAGGACAGATACCATTCCATAAGCCAAATATATATTAGACAAGACCTCCTCCTCGCTCAACCACATGGACTCAGCACCCCGTGTTCAAAACCGAGGAATATACCTGACTATGAAGAAAATTAAAACCCATACATTTATAGGTCTCCATAAGAAAATCATTTGTGTACAGCAGCATACACACAGCAGTGTACATAAGCTAAATCCCCTTATAAAAATAAATTTGAAAAAGAAAACACAAGGACTGTGAAATAGAGAGAAATTCTGAAATAAGTCCTTCAGGGCTTGTGTGGAAACTTGGATTTACCACCTCTACATCCACAGCTGTGGGAGAGTTAAGGCTGGACACTTGAGGCTGATGCTATTGGTGAGGGAATGCAGACCCTTTGAGGTAATGGTGCATGGTTCCCATTCCACGGGTCCCAAATCTCCACGTTTAAGGGATTTATCCTTCAGCTAAAATATGCATGGAAAACCCAGAATATGGTCCACGAAGTGATCAGGCAAAGTTTCTAAAACTCATCGCCATTTTCGAACCCTGGGACTCGAGTTCGCCCCTCCAGAGGCCATATTAACATTCTCCCCACTTGGAGAGTCAGTGCGTTTGACCTCTTGTTTCGCACACTTTGCAATTTCGGTAGAAGATGATCAGGAATAAGGAGAACCAATGAGCGGCTAACTCGATGTGTTTGGACGGGCACATTGAACACTGATTTCCCTACAGGAAGAAGAGTTCACCAAAGGCTCAGCGTGCCATGCCGGAACGAGATTAGGGCCTGAAGCAATTCTTCGGGTTTGCGGTCAGCTCACAAGAAAGCGAGTTGAGAAAAGGAGATTTCTGGCACTGTAACTCACAATCCTGCAGAGTTCCAAATGACCCCTATCATCCAAAAATTTATTGAAGGAAGGCTGTGAGGAGGACTTGAACGCGACGCAGAATTGCAGAAAACAGATATCGGGGGGTAGATAAGAATTGCTCTGAAAGCGTAGGAAAAGAGGCAGCAGTTCGACAGTGATGCACTTGGCCAAAAAGGGCGTATGCGTTTTTTCCTGAATATATTCAGGAAAAAACGCATACGCCCTTTTTGGCCAACCAAGCAAGCCTGCAATGGAAATCCGCACTACAAGCAACTCTCACTTCTCACCGATCAAAAGGGCCCTCCGAAAAAAAGTGTAAAATCCAGAGAGGCAGGACAGGCCATGGAGAACCGGCAGCCTTGTTATGCTGATGGGCGGGATGTAAATTGCCAACAGCCACTCTGGAGAAGTGGATGGTGTTTCCTGGAACAAAGAGAAAACCAAGCTAGAGAGCCTAGGGCACTTCCACTTATGGTGCCATAGATTCGGAAAATTTAAATGAAAAAGACACAGCCACACCAAAGTTTGGGGCTGCGCTCTTTATGGGAACCTTGTCTATGGTACAACTTCAATAGCCCAGAAAGAGAAAAATGGATATAAAAGTTGTGGTACATCCCTACAATGGAATATCACTCAACAATGAAATCAATGGCAACAGACCAGTAGCAGCATAATGAGTGGATTTAGTTACGATGATTCTAAGTGAAATAATTCACACAGAAAAATAAACATCATAAGGTATCACGAATACCGGGAACGTAAACACGGCTACGCGTGAACTGCCTTACAAAACACAACAGAGTCTCACATTTACAAAAGAAACTGATGCTTGCTTAAGGGGAAAGGAGAGTGGGGAGGCTGCATAAAACCAGAGGTTGATATTAGGACAGATACCATTCCATAAGCCAAATATATATTAGACAAGACCTCCTCCTCGCTCAACCACATGGACTCAGCACCCCGTGTTCAAAACCGAGGAATATACGTGACTATGAAGAAAATTAAAACCCATACATTTATAGGTCTCCATAAGAAAATCATTTGTGTACAGCAGCATACACACAGCAGTGTACATAAGCTAAATCCCCTTATAAAAATAAATTTGAAAAAGAAAACACAAGGACTGTGAAATAGAGAGAAATTCTTAAATAAGTCCTTCAGGGCTTGTGTGGAATCTTGGATTTACCACCTCTACATCCACAGCTGTGGGAGAGATAAGGCTGGACACCTGGGGCTGATGCTATTGGTGAAGGAATGCAGACCCTTTGAGGTAATGGTGCATGGTTCCCATTCCACGGGTCCCAAATCTCCACGTTTAAGGGATTTATCCTTCAGCTAAAATATGCATGGAAAACCCAGAATATGGTCCACGAAGTGATCAGGCAAAGTTTCTAAAACTCATCGCCATTTTCGAACCCTGGGACTCGAGTTCACCGCTCCAGAGGCCATATTAACATTCTCCCCACTTGGAGAGACAGTGCCTTTGACCTCTTGTTTGGCACACTTTGCAATTTCGGTAGAAGATGATCAGGAATAAGGAGAACCAATGAGCGGCTAACTCGATGTGTTTGGACGGGCACATTGAACTCTGATTTCCCTACAGGAAGAAGAGTTCACCAAAGGCTCAGCGTGCCATGCCGGAACGAGATTAGGGCCTGAAGCAATTCTTCGGGTTTGCGGTCAGCTCACAAGAAAGCGAGTTGAGAAAAGGAGATTTCTGACACCGTAACTCACAATCCTGCAGAGTTCCAAATGACCCCTATCATCCAAAATTTTATTGAAGGAAGGCTGTGAGGAGGACTTGAACGCGACGTAGAATTGCAGAAAACAGATATCGGGTGGTAGATAAGAATTGCTCTGAAAGCGTAGGAAAAGAGGCAGCAGTTCGACAGTGATGCCCTTGGCCAAAAAGGGCGTATGCGTTTTTTCCTGAATATGTTCAGGAAAAAACGCATACACCCTTTTTGGCCAACCAAGCAAGCCTGCAATGGAAATCCGCACTACAAGCAACTCTCACTTCCCACCGATCAAAAGGGCCCTCCGAAAAAAAGTGTAAAATCCAGAGAGGCAGGACAGGCCATGGAGAACCGGCAGCCTTGTTATGCTGATGGGCGGGATGTAAATTGCCAACAGCCACTCTGGAGAAGTGGATGGTGTTTCCTGGAACAAAGAGAAAACCAAGCTAGAGAGCCTAGGGCACTTCCACTTATGGTGCCATAGATTCGGAAAATTTAAATGAAAAAGACACAGCCACACCAAAGTTTGGGGCTGCGCTCTTTACGGGAACCTTGACTATGGTACAACTTCAATAGCCCAGAAAGAGAAAAATGGATATAAAAGTTGTGGTACATCCCTACAATGGAATATCACTCAACAATGAAATCAATGGCAACAGACCAGTAGCAGCATAATGAGTGGATTTAGTTACGATGATTCTAAGTGAAATAAGTCACACAGAAAAAGAAACATCATAAGGTATCACGAATACCGGGAACGTAAACACGGCTACGCGTGAACTGCATTACAAAACACAACAGAGTCTCACATTTACAAAAGAAACTGATGCTTGCTTAAGGGGAAAGGAGAGTGGGGAGGCTGTATAAAACCAGAGGTTGATATTAGGACAGATACCATTCCATAAGCCAAATATATATTAGACAAGACCTACTCCTCACTCAACCACATGGACTCAGCACCCCGTGTTCAAAACCGAGGAATATACCTGACTATGAAGAAAATTAAAACCCATACATTTATAGGTCTCCATAAGAAAATCATTTGTGTACAGCAGCATACACACAGCAGTGTACATAAGCTAAATCCCCTTATAAAAATAAATTTGAAAAAGAAAACACAAGGACTGTGAAATAGAGAGAAATTCTTAAATAAGTCCTTCAGGGCTTGTGTGGAATCTTGGATTTACCACCTCTACATCCACAGCCGTGGGAGAGATAAGGCTGGACACTTGGGGCTGATGCTATTGGTGAGGGAATGCAGACCCTTTGAGGTAATGGTGCATGGTTCCCATTCCACGGGTCCCAAATCTCCACGTTTAAGGGATTTATCCTTCAGCTAAAATATGCATGGAAAACCCAGAATATGGTCCACGAAGTGATCAGGCAAAGTTTCTAAAACTCATCGCCATTTTCAAACCCTGGGGCTTGAGTTCGCCGCTCCAGAGGCCATATTAACATTCTCCCCACTTGGAGAGTCAGTGCCTTTGACCTCTTGTTTCGCACACTTTGCAATTTCGGTAGAAGATGATCAGGAATAAGGAGAACCAATGAGCTGCTAACTCGATGTGTTTGGACGGGCACATTTAACTCTGATTTCCCTACAGGAAGAAGAGTTCACCAAAGGCTCAGCGTGCCATGCCGGAACGAGATTAGGGCCTGAAGCAATTCTTCGGGTTTGCGGTCAGCTCACAAGAAAGCGAGTTGAGAAAAGGAGATTTCTGACACCGTAACTCACAATCCGGCAGAGTTCCAAATGACCCCTATCATCCAAAAATTTATTGAAGGAAGGCTGTGAGGAGGACTTGAATGCGACGCAGAATTGCAGAAAACAGATATCGGGGTGTAGATAAGAATTGCTCTGAAAGCGTAGGAAAAGAGGCAGCAGTTCGACAGTGATGCACTTGGCGAAAAAGGGCGTATGCGTTTTTTCCTGAATATATTCAGGAAAAAACGCATACGCCCTTTTTGGCCAACCAAGCAAGCCTGCAATGGAAATCCGCACTACAAGCAACTCTCACTTCCCACCGATCAAAAGGGCCCTCCGAAAAAAAGTGTAAAATCCAGAGAGGCAGGACAGGCCATGGAGAACCGGCAGCCTTATTATGCTGATGGGCGGGATGTAAATTGCCAACAGCCACTCTGGAGAAGTGGATGGTGTTTCCTGGAACAAAGAGAAAACCAAGCTAGAGAGCCTAGGGCACTTCCACTTATGGTGCCATAGATTCGGAAAATTTAAATGAAAAAGACACAGCCACACCAAAGTTTGGGGCTGCGCTCTTTACGGGAACCTTGTCTATGGTACAACTTCAATAGCCCAGAAAGAGAAAAATGGATATAAAAGTTGTGGTACATCCCTACAATGGAATATCACTCAACAATGAAATCAATGGCAACAGACCAGTAGCAGCATAATGAGTGGATTTAGTTACGATGATTCTAAGTGAAATAAGTCACACAGAAAAATAAACATCATAAGGTATCACGAATACCGGGAACGTAAACACGGCTACGCGTGAACTGCATTACAAAACACAACAGAGTCTCACATTTACAAAAGAAACTGATGCTAACTTAAGGGGAAAGGAGAGTGGGGAGGCTGCATAAAACCAGAGGTTGATATTAGGACAGATACCATTCCATAAGCCAAATATATATTAGACAAGACCTCCTCCTCGCTCAACCACATGGACTCAGCACCCCGTGTTCAAAACGGAGGAATATACGTGACTATGAAGAAAATTAAAACCCATACATTTATAGGTCTCCATAAGAAAATCATTTGTGTACAGCAGCATACACACAGCAGTGTACATAAGCTAAATCCCCTTATAAAAATAAATTTGAAAAAGAAAACACAAGGACTGTGAAATAGAGAGAAATTCTTAAATAAGTCCTTCAGGGCTTGTGTGGAATCTTGGATTTACCACCTCTACATCCACAGCTGTGGGAGAGATAAGGCTGGACACCTGGGGCTGATGCTATTGGTGAAGGAATGCAGACCCTTTGAGGTAATGGTGCATGGTTCCCATTCCACGGGTCCCAAATCTCCACGTTTAAGGGATTTATCCTTCAGCTAAAATATGCATGGAAAACCCAGAATATGGTCCACGAAGTGATCAGGCAAAGTTTCTAAAACTCATCGCCATTTTCGAACCCTGGGACTCGAGTTCGCCGCTCCAGAGGCCATATTAACATTCTCCCCACTTGGAGAGACAGTGCCTTTGACCTCTTGTTTGGCACACTTTGCAATTTCGGTAGAAGATGATCAGGAATAAGGAGAACCAATGAGCGGCTAACTCGATGTGTTTGGACGGGCACATTGAACTCTGATTTCCCTACAGGAAGAAGAGTTCACCAAAGGCTCAGCGTGCCATGCCGGAACGAGATTAGGGCCTGAAGCAATTCTTCGGGTTTGCGGTCAGCTCACAAGAAAGCGAGTTGAGAAAAGGAGATTTCTGACACCGTAACTCACAATCCTGCAGAGTTCCAAATGACCCCTATCATCCAAAAATTTATTGAAGGAAGGCTGTGAGGAGGACTTGAACGCGACGTAGAATTGCAGAAAACAGATATCGGGTGGTAGATAAGAATTGCTCTGAAAGCGTAGGAAAAGAGGCAGCAGTTCGACAGTGATGCCCTTGGCCAAAAAGGGCGTATGCGTTTTTTCCTGAATATGTTCAGGAAAAAACGCATACACCCTTTTTGGCCAACCAAGCAAGCCTGCAATGGAAATCCGCACTACAAGCAACTCTCACTTCCCACCGATCAAAAGGGCCCTCCGAAAAAAAGTGTAAAATCCAGAGAGGCAGGACAGGCCATGGAGAACCGGCAGCCTTGTTACGCTGATGGGCGGGATGTAAATTGCCAACAGCCACTCTGGAGAAGTGGATGGTGTTTCCTGGAACAAAGAGAAAACCAAGCTAGAGAGCCTAGGGCACTTCCACTTATGGTGCCATAGATTCGGAAAATTTAAATGAAAAAGACACAGCCACACCAAAGTTTGGGGCTGCGCTCTTTACGGGAACCTTGAATATGGTACAACTTAAATAGCCCAGAAAGAGAAAAATGGATATAAAAGTTGTGGTACATCCCTACAATGGAATATCACTCAACAATGAAATCAATGGCAACAGACCAGTAGCAGCATAATGAGTGGATTTAGTTACGATGATTCTAAGTGAAATAAGTCACACAGAAAAAGAAACATCATAAGGTATCACGAATACCGGGAACGTAAACACGGCTACGCGTGAACTGCATTACAAAACACAACAGAGTCTCACATTTACAAAAGAAACTGATGCTTGCTTAAGGGGAAAGGAGAGTGGGGAGGCTGTATAAAACCAGAGGTTGATATTAGGACAGATACCATTCCATAAGCCAAATATATATTACACAAGACCTACTCCTCGCTCAACCACATGGACTCAGCACCCCGTGTTCAAAACCGAGGAATATACCTGACTATGAAGAAAATTAAAACCCATACATTTATAGGTCTCCATAAGAAAATCATTTGTGTACAGCAGCATACACACAGCAGTGTACATAAGCTAAATCCCCTTATAAAAATAAATTTGAAAAAGAAAACACAAGGACTGTGAAATAGAGAGAAATTCTTAAATAAGTCCTTCAGGGCTTGTGTGGAATCTTGGATTTACCAGCTCTACATCCACAGCTGTGGGAGAGATAAGGCTGGACACCTGGGGCTGATGCTATTGGTGAAGGAATGCAGACCCTTTGAGGTAATGGTGCATGGTTCCCATTCCACGGGTCCCAAATCTCCACGTTTAAGGGATTTATCCTTCAGCTAAAATATGCATGGAAAACCCAGAATATGGTCCACGAAGTGATCAGGCTAAGTTTCTAAAACTCATCGCCATTTTCGAACCCTGGGACTCGAGTTCGCCGTTCCAGAGGCCATATTAACATTCTCCCCACTTGGAGAGTCAGTGCCTTTGACCTCTTGTTTCGCACACTTTGCAATTTCGGTAGAAGATGATCAGGAATAAGGAGAACCAATGAGCGGCTAACTCGATGTGTTTGGACGGGCACATTGAACTCTGATTTCCCTACAGGAAGAAGAGTTCACCAAAGGCTCAGCGTGCCATGCCGGAACGAGATTAGGGCCTGAAGCAATTCTTCGGGTTTGCGGTCAGCTCACAAGGAAGCGAGTTGAGAAAAGGAGATTTCTGACACCGTAACTCACAATCCGGCAGAGTTCCAAATGACCCCTATCATCCAAAAATTTATTGAAGGAAGGGTGTGAGGAGGACTTGAATGCGACGCAGAATTGCAGAAAACAGATATCGGGGGGTAGATAAGAATTGCTCTGAAAGCGTAGGAAAAGAGGCAGCAGTTCGACAGTGATGCACTTGGCCAAAAAGGGCGTATGCGTTTTTTCCTGAATATGTTCAGAAAAAAACGCATACGCCCTTTTTGGCCAACCAAGCAAGCCTGCAATGGAAATCCGCACTACAAGCAACTCTCACTTCCCACCGATCAAAAGGGCCCTCCGAAAAAAAGTGTAAAATCCACAGAGGCAGGACAGGCCATGGAGAACCGGCAGCCTTGTTATGCTGATGGGCAGGATGTAAAATGCCAACAGCCGCTCTGGAGAAGTGGATGGTGTTTCCTGGAACAAAGAGAAAACCAAGCTAGAGAGCCTAGGGCACTTCCACTTATGGTGCCATAGATACGGAAAATTTAAATGAAAAAGACACAGCCACACCAAAGTTTGGGGCTGCGCTCTTTACGGGAACCTTGACTATGGTACAACTTCAATAGCCCAGAAAGAGAAAAATGGATATAAAAGTTGTGGTACATCCCTACAATGGAATATCACTCAACAATGAAATCAATGGCAACAGACCAGTAGCAGCATAATGAGTGGATTTAGTTACGATGATTCTAAGTGAAATAAGTCACACAGAAAAAGAAACATCATAAGGTATCACGAATACCGGGAACGTAAACACGGCTACGCGTGAACTGCATTACAAAACACAACAGAGTCTCACATTTACGAAAGAAACTGACGCTTGCTTAAGGGGAAAGGAGAGTGGGGAGGCTGCATAAAACCAGAGGTTGATATTAGGACAGATACCATTCCATAAGCCAAATATATATTAGACAAGACCTCCTCCTCGCTCAACCACATGGACTCAGCACCCCGTGTTCAAAACCGAGGAATATACCTGACTATGAAGAAAATTAAAACCCATACATTTATAGGTCTCCATAAGAAAATCATTTGTGTACAGCAGCATACACACAGCAGTGTACATAAGCTAAATCCCCTTATAAAAATAAATTTGAAAAAGAAAACACAAGGACTGTGAAATAGAGAGAAATTCTTAAATAAGTCCTTCAGGGCTTTTGTGGAATCTTGGATTTACCACCTCTACATCCACAGCTGTGGGAGAGATAAGGCTGGACACCTGGGGATGATGCTATTGGTGAGGGAATGCAGACCCTTTGAGGTAATGGTGCATGGTTCCCATTCCACGGGTCCCAAATCTCCACGTTTAAGGGATTTATCCTTCAGCTAAAATATGCATGGAAAACCCAGAATATGGTCCACGAAGTGATCAGGCAAAGTTTCTAAAACTCATCGCCATTTTCGAACCCTGGGACTCGAGTTCGCCGTTCCAGAGGCCATATTAACATTCTCCCCACTTGGAGAGTCAGTGCCTTTGACCTCTTGTTTCGCACACTTTGCAATTTCGGTAGAAGATGATCAGGAATAAGGAGAACCAATGAGCGGCTAACTCGATGTGTTTGGACGGGCCCATTGAACTCTGATTTCCCTACAGGAAGAAGAGTTCACCAAAGGCTCAGCGTGCCATGCCGGAACGAGATTAGGGCCTGAAGCAATTCTTCGGGTTTGCGGTCAGCTCACAAGAAAGCGAGTTGAGAAAAGGAGATTTCTGGCATCATAACTCACAATCCTGCAGAGTTCCAAATGACCCCTATCATCCAAAAATTTATTGAAGGAAGGCTGTGAGGAGGACTTGAACGCGACGCAGAATTGCAGAAAACAGATATCGGGGGGGTAGATAAGAATTGCTCTGAAAGCGTTGGAAAAGAGGCAGCAGTTCGACAGTGATGCACTTGGCCAAAAAGGGCGTATGCGTTTCTTCATGAATATATTCAGGAAAAAACGCATACGCCCTTTTTGGCCAACCAAGCAAGCCTGCAATGGAAATCCGCACTACAAGCAACTCTCACTTCCCACCGATCAAAAGGGCCCTCCGAAAAAAAGTGTAAAATCCAGAGAGGCAGGACAGGCCATGGAGAACCGGCAGCCTTGTTAAGCTGATGGGCGGGATGTAAATTGCCAACAGCCACTCTGGAGAAGTGGATGGTGTTTCCTGGAACAAAGAGAAAACCAAGCTAGAGAGCCTAGGGCACTTCCACTTATGGTGCCATAGATTCGGAAAATTTAAATGAAAAAGACACAGCCACACCAAAGTTCGGGGCTGCGCTCTTTACGGGAACCTTGACTATGGTACAACTTCAATAGCCCATAAAGAGAAAAATGGTTATAAAAGTTGTGGTACATCCGGGCTTCCCTGGTGGCGCAGTGGTTGAGAGTCCGCCTGCCGATGCAGGGGACATGGGTTCGTGCCCCGGTCCGGGAGGATCCCACATGCCGCGGAGCGGCTGGGCCCGTGAGCCATGGCCGCTGAGCCTGCGCGTCCGGAGCCTGTGCTCCGCAACGGGAGAGGCCACAGCAGTAAGAGGCCCGCGTACCACAAAAAATAAATAAATAAAAATTAAAAAAAAAAAAAAAAAAAAAAAAAGTTGTGGTACATCCCTACAATGGAATATCACTCAACAATGAAATCAATGGCAACAGACCAGTAGCAGCATAATGAGTGGATTTAGTTACGATGATTCTAAGTGAAATAAGTCACACAGAAAAAGAAACATCATAAGGTGTCACGAATACCGGGAACGTAAACACGGCTACGTGTGAACTGCATTACAAAACACAACAGAGTCTCACATTTACAAAAGAAACTGATGCTTGCTTAAGGGGAAAGGAGAGTGGGGAGGCTGCATAAAACCAGAGGTTGATATTAGGACAGATACAATTCCATAAGCCAAATATATATTAGACAAGACCTACTCCTCGCTCAACCACATGGACTCAGCACCCCGTGTTCAAAACCGAGGAATATACCTGACTATGAAGAAAATTAAAACCCATACATTTATAGGTCTCCATAAGAAAATCATTTGTGTACAGCAGCATACACACAGCAGTGTACATAAGCTAAATCCCCTTATAAAAATAAATTTGAAAAAGAAAACACAAGGACTGTGAAATAGAGAGAAATTCTTCAATAAGTCCTTCAGGGCTTGTGTGGAATCTTAGATTTACCACATCTACATCCACAGCTGTGGGAGAGATAAGGCTGGACACCTGGGGCTGATGCTATTGGTGAGGGAATGCAGACCCTTTGAGGTAATGTTGCACGGTTCCCATTCCACGGGTCCCAAATCTCCACGTTTAAGGGATTTATCCTTCAGATAAAATATGCATGGAAAACCCAGAATATGGTCCACGAAGTGATCAGGCAAAGTTTCTAAAACTCATCGCCATTTTCGAACACTGGGACTCGAGTTCGCCGTTCCAGAGGCCATATTAACATTCTCCCCACTTGGAGAGTCAGTGCCTTTGACCTCTTGTTTCGCACACTTTGCAATTTCGGTAGAAGATGATCAGGAATAAGGAGAACCAATGAGCGGCTAACTCGATGTGTTTGGACGGGCACATTGAACTCTGATTTCCCTACAGGAAGAAGAGTTCACCAAAGGCTCAGCGTGCCATGCCGGAACGAGATTAGGGCCTGAAGCAATTCTTCGAGTTTGCGGTCAGCTCACAAGAAAGCGAGTTGAGAAAAGGAGATTTCTGGCACCGTAACTCACAATCCTGCAGAGTTCCAAATGACCCCTATCATCCAAAAATTTATTGAAGGAAGGCTGTGAGGAGGACTTGAACGCGACGCAGAATTGCAGAAAACAGATATCGGGGGGTAGATAAGAATTGCTCTGAAAGCGTAGGAAAAGAGGCAGCAGTTCGACAGTGATGCACTTGGCCAAAAAGGGCGTATGCGTTTTTTCCTGAATATATTCAGGAAAAAACGCATACGCCCTTTTTGGCCAACCAAGCAAGCCTGCAATGGAAATCCGCACTACAAGAAACTCTCACTTCCCACCGATCAAAAGGGCCCTCCGAAAAAAAGTGTAAAATCCAGGGAGGCAGGACAGGCCATGGAGAACCGGCAGCCTTGTTATGCTGATGGGCGGGATGTAAATTGCCAACAGCCACTCTGGAGAAGTGGATGGTGTTTCCTGGAACAAAGAGAAAACCAAGCTAGAGAGCCTAGGGCACTTCCACTTATGGTGCCATAGATTCGGAAAATTTAAATGAAAAAGACACAGCCACACCAAAGTTTGGGGCTGCTCTCTTTACGGGAACCTTGACTATGGTACAACTTCAATAGCCCATAAAGAGAAAAATGGTTATAAAAGTTGTGGTACATCCCTACAATGGAATATCACTCAACAATGAAATCAATGGCAACAGACCAGTAGCAGCATAATGAGTGGATTTAGTTACGACGATTCTAAGTGAAATAAGTCACACAGAAAAAGAAACATCATAAGGTGTCACGAATACCGGGAACGTAAACACGGCTACGCATGAACTGCATTACAAAACACAACAGAGTCTCACATTTACAAAAGAAACTGATGCTTGCTTAAGGGGAAAGGAGAGTGGGGAGGCTGCATAAAACCAGAGGTTGATATTAGGACAGATACCATTCCATAAGCCAAATATATATTAGACAAGACCTACTCCTCGCTCAACCACATGGACTCAGCACCCCGTGTTCAAAACCGAGGAATATACCTGACTATGAAGAAAATTAAAACCCATACATTTATAGCTCTCCATAAGAAAATCATTTGTGTACAGCAGCATACACACAGCAGTGTACATAAGATAAATCCCCTTATAAAAATAAATTTGAAAAAGAAAACACAAGGTCTGTGAAATAGAGAGAAATGCTTAAATAAGTCCTTCAGGGCTTGTGTGGAATCTTGGATTTACCACCTCTACATCCACAGCTGTGGGAGAGATAAGGCTGGACACCTGGGGCTGATGATATTGGTGAGGGAATGCAGACCCTTTGAGGTAATGGTGCATGGTTCCCATTCCACGGGTCCCAAATCTCCACGTTTAAGGGATTTATCCTTCAGCTAAGATATGCATGGAAAACCCAGAATATGGTCCACAAAGTGATCAGGCAAAGTTTCTAAAACTCATCGCCATTTTCGAACCCTGGGATTCGAGTTCGCCCCTCCAGAGGCCATATTAACATTCTCCCCACTTGGAGAGTCAGTGCCTTTGACCTCTTGTTTCGCACACTTTGCAATTTCGGTAGAAGATGATCAGGAATAAGGAGAACCAATGAGCGGCTAACTCGACGTGTTTGGACGGGCACATTGAACTCTGATTTCCCTACAGGAAGAAGAGTTCACCAAAGGCTCAGCGTGCCATGCCGGAACGAGATTAGGGCCTGAAGCAATTCTTCGGGTTTGCGGTCAGCTCACAAGAAAGCGAGTTGAGAAAAGGAGATTTCTGACACCGTAACTCACAATCCTGCAGAGTTCCAAATGACCCCTATCATCCAAAAATTTATTGAAGGAAGGCTGTGAGGAGGACTTGAACGCCACGCAGAATTGCAGAAAACAGATATTGGGGGGTAGATAAGAACTGCTCTGAAAGTGTAGGAAAAGAGGCAGCAGTTCGACAGTGATGCACTTGGCCAAAAAGTGCGTATGCGTTTTTTTCTGAATATATTCAGGAAAAAACGCATACGCCCTTTTTGGCCAACCAAGCAAGCCTGCAATGGAAATCCGCACTACAAGCAACTCTCACTTCCCACCGATCAAAAGGGCCCTCCGAAAAAAAGTGTAAAATCCAGAGAGGCAGGACAGGCCATGGAGAACCGGCAGCCTTGTTATGCTGATGGGCGGGATGTAAATTGCCAACAGCCACTCTGGAGAAGTGGATGGTGTTTCCTGGAACAAAGAGAAAACCAAGCTAGAGAGCCTAGGGCACTTCCACTTATGGTGCCATAGATTCGGAAAATTTAAATGAAAAAGACACAGCCACACCAAAGTTTGTGGCTGCGCTCTTTACGGGAACCTTGACTATGGTACAACTTCAATAGCCCAGAAAGAGAAAAATGGATATAAAAGTTGTGGTACATCCCTACAATGGAATATCACTCAACAATGAAATCAATGGCAACAGACCAGTAGCAGCATAATGAGTGGAATTAGTTACGATGATTCTAAGTGAAATAAGTCACACAGAAAAAGAAACATCATAAGGTATCACGAATACCGGGAACGTAAACACGGCTACACGTGAACTGCATTACAAAACACAACAGAGTCTCACATTTACAAAAGAAACTGATGCTTGCTTAAGGGGAAAGGAGAGTGGGGAGGCTGCATAAAACCAGAGGTTGATATTAGGACAGATACCATTCCATAAGCCAAATATATATTAGACAAGACCTACTCCTCGCTCAACCACATGGACTCAGCACCCTGTGTTCAAAACCGAGGAATATACCTGACTATGAAGAAAATTAAAACCCATACATTTATAGGTCTCCATAAGAAAATCATTTGTGTACAGCAGCATACACACAGCAGTGTACATAAGCTAAATCCCCTTATAAAAATAAATTTGAAAAAGAAAACACAAGGACTGTGAAATAGAGAGAAATTCTTAAATAAGTCCTTCAGGCCTTGTGTGGAATCTTGGATTTGCCACCTCTACATCCACAGCTGTGGGAGAGATAAGGCTGGACACCTGGGGCTGATGCTATTGGTGAGGGAATGCAGACCCTTTGAGGTAATGGTGCATGGTTCCCATTCCACGGGTCCCAAATCTCCACGTTTAAGGGATTTATCCTTCAGCTAAAATATGCATGGAAAACCCAGAATACGGTCCACGAAGTGATCAGGCAAAGTTTCTAAAACTCATCGCCATTTTCGAACACTGGGACTCGAGTTCGCCCCTCCAGAGGCCATATTAACATTCTCCCCACTTGGAGAGTCAGTGCCTTGGACCTCTTGTTTCGCACACTTTGCAATTTCGGTAGAAGATGATCAGGAATAAGGAGAACAAATGAGCGGCTAACTCGATGTGTTTGGACGGGCACATTGAACACTGATTTCCCTACAGGAAGAAGAGTTCACCAAAGGCTCAGTGTGCCATGCCAGAACGAGATTAGGGCCTGAAGCAATTCTTCGGGTTTGCGGTCAGCTCACAAGAAAGCGAGTTGAGAAAAGGAGATTTCTGACACCGTAACTCACAATCCTGCAGAGTTCCAAATGACCCCTATCATCCAAAAATTTATTGAAGGAAGGCTGTGAGGAGGACTTGAACGCGATGCAGAATTGCAGAAAACAGATATCGGGCGGTAGATAAGAATTGCTCTGAAAGCGTAGGAAAAGAGGCAGCAGTTCGACAGTGATGCACTTGGCCAAAAAGGGCGTATGGGTTTTTTCCTGAATATGTTCAGGAAAAAACGCATAAGCCCTTTTTGGCCAACCAAGCAAGCCTGCAATGGAAATCCGCACTACAAGCAACTCTCACTTCCCACCGATCAAAAGGGCCCTCCGAAAAAAAGTGTAAAATCCAGAGAGGCAGGACAGGCCATGGAGAACCGGCAGCCTTGTTATGCTGATGGGCGGGATGTAATTTGCCAACAGCCACTCTGGAGAAGTGGATGGTGTTTCCTGGAACAAAGAGAAAACCAAGCTAGAGAGCCTAGGGCACTTCCACTTATGGTGCCATAGATTCGGAAAATTTAAATGAAAAAGACACAGCCACACCAAAGTTCGGGGCTGCGCTCTTTACGGGAACCTTGACTATGGTACAACTTCAATAGCCCAGAAAGAGAAAAATGGATATAAAAGTTGTGGTACATCCCTACAATGGAATATCACTCAACAATGAAATCAATGGCAACAGACCAGTAGCAGCATAATGAGTGGATTTAGTTACGATGATTCTAAGTGAAATAAGTCACACAGAAAAAGAAACATCATAAGGTATCACGAATACCGGGAACGTAAACACGGCTACGCGTGAACTGCATTACAAAACACAACAGAGTCTCACATTTACAAAAGAAACTGATGCTTGCTTAAGGGGAAAGGAGAGTGGGGAGGCTGCATAAAACCAGAGGTTGATATTAGGACAGATACCATTCCATAAGCCAAATATATATTAGACAAGACCTCCTCCTCGCTCAACCACATGGACTCAGCACCCCGTGTTCAAAACTGAGGAATATACCTGACTATGAAGAAAATTAAAACCCATACATTTATAGGTCTCCATAAGAAAATCATTTGTGTACAGCAGCATACACACAGCAGTGTACATAAGCTAAATCCCCTTATAAAAATAAATTTGAAAAAGAAAACACAAGGACTGTGAAATAGAGAGAAATTCTTAAATAAGTCCTTCAGGGCTTGTGTGGAATCTTGGATTTACCACCGCTACATCCACAGCTGTGGGAGAGATAAGGCTGGACACTTGGGGCTGATGCTATTGGTGAGGGAATGCAGACCCTTTGAGGTAATGGTGCATGGTTCCCATTCCACGGGTCCCAAATCTCCACGTTTAAGGGATTTATCCTTCAGCTAAAATATGCATGGAAAACCCAGAATATGGTCCACGAAGTGATCAGGCAAAGTTTCTGAAACTCATCGCCATTTTCGAACCCTGGGACTCGAGTTCGCCGCTCCAGAGGCGATATTAACATTCTCCCCACTTGGAGAGTCAGTGCCTTTTACCTCTTGTTTCGCACACTTTGCAATTTCGGTAGAAGATGATCAGGAATAAGGAGAACCAATGAGCGGCTAACTCGATGTGTTTGGACGGGCACATTGAACACTGATTTCCCTACAGGAAGAAGAGTTCACCAAAGGCTCAGCGTGCCATGCCGGAACGAGATTAGGGCCTGAAGCAATTCTTCGGGTTTGCGGTCAGCTCACAAGAAAGCGAGTTGAGAAAAGGAGATTTCTGGCACCATAAGTCACAATCCTGCAGAGTTCCAAATGACCCCTATCATCCAAAAATTTATTGAAGGAAGGCTGTGAGGAGGACTTGAACGCGACGCAGAATTGCAGAAAACAGATATCGGGGGGTACATAAGAATTGCTCTGAAAGCGTAGGAAAAGAGACAGCAGTTCGACAGTGATGCACTTGGCCAAAAAGGGCGTATGCGTTTTTTCCTGAATATGTTCAGGAAAAAACGCATACGCCCTTTTTGGCCCACCAAACAAGCCTGCAATGGAAATCCGCACTACAAGCAACTCTCACTTCCCACCGATCAAAAGGGCCCTCTGAAAAAAGTGTAAAATCCAGAGAGGCAGGACAGGAAATGGAGAACAGGCAGCCTTGTTATGCTGATGGGCGGGATGTAAATTGCCAACAGCCACTCTGGAGAAGTGGATGGTGTTTCCTGGAACAAAGAGAAAACCAAGCTAGAGAGCCTAGGGCACTTCCACTTATGGTGCCATAGATTCGGAAAATTTAAATGAAAAAGACACAGCCACACCAAAGTTCGGGGCTGCGCTCTTTACGGGAACCTTGACTATGGTATAACTTCAATAGCCCAGAAAGAGAAAAATGGATATAAAAGTTGTGGTACATCCCTACAATGGAATATCACTCAACAATGAAATCAATGGCAACAGACCAGTAGCAGCATAATGAGTGGATTTAGTTACGATGATTCTAAGTGAAATAAGTCACACAGAAAAAGAAACATCATAAGGTATCACGAATACCGGGAACGTAAACACGGCTACGCGTGAACTGCATTACAAAACACAACAGAGTCTCACATTTACAAAAGAAACTGATGCTTGCTTAAGGGGAAAGGAGAGTGGGGAGGCTGCATAAAACCAGAGGTTGATATTAGGACAGATACCATTCCATAAGCCAAATATATATTAGACAAGACCTCCTCCTCGCTCAACCACATGGACTCAGCACCCAGTGTTCAAAACTGAGGAATATACCTGACTATGAAGAAAATTAAAACCCATACATTTATAGGTCTCCATAAGAAAATCATTTGTGTACAGCAGCATACACACAGCAGTGTACATAAGCTAAATCCCCTTATAAAAATAAATTTGAAAAAGAAAACACAAGGACTGTGAAATAGAGAGAAATTCTTAAATGAGTCCTTCAGGGCTTGTGTGGAATCTTGGATTTACCACCGCTACATCCACAGCTGTGGGAGAGATAAGGCTGGACACTTGGGGCTGATGCTATTGGTGAGGGAATGCAGACCCTTTGAGGTAATGGTGCATGGTTCTCATTCCACGGGTCCCAAATCTCCACGTTTAAGGGATTTATCCTTCAGCTAAAATATGCATGGAAAACCCAGAATATGGTCCACGAAGTGATCAGGCAAAGTTTCTGAAACTCATCGCCATTTTCGAACCCTGGGACTCGAGTTCGCCGCTCCAGAGGCGATATTTACATTCTCCCCACTTGGAGAGTCAGTGCCTTTGACCTCTTGTTTCGCACACTTTGCAATTTCGGTAGAAGATGATCAGGAATAAGGAGAACCAATGAGCGGCTAACTCGATGTGTTTGGACGGGCACATTGAACACTGATTTCCCTACAGGAAGAAGAGTTCACCAAAGGCTCAGCGTGCCATGCCGGAACGAGATTAGGGCCTGAAGCAATTCTTCGGGTTTGCGGTCAGCTCACAAGAAAGCGAGTTGAGAAAAGGAGATTTCTGGCACCATAAGTCACAATCCTGCAGAGTTCCAAATGACCCCTATCATCCAAAAATTTATTGAAGGAAGGCTGTGAGGAGGACTTGAACGCGACGCAGAATTGCAGAAAACAGATATCGGGGGGTACATAAGAATTGCTCTGAAAGCGTAGGAAAAGAGACAGCAGTTCGACAGTGATGCACTTGGCCAAAAAGGGCGTATGCGTTTTTTTCTGAATATGTTCAGGAAAAAACGCATACGCCCTTTTTGGCCAACCAAACAAGCCTGCAATGGAAATCCGCACTACAAGCAACTCTCACTTCCCACCGATCAAAAGGGCCCTCTGAAAAAAGTGTAAAATCCAGAGAGGCAGGACAGGAAATGGAGAACAGGCAGCCTTGTTATGCTGATGGGCGGGATGTAAATTGCCAACAGCCACTCTGGAGAAGTGGATGGTGTTTCCTGGAACAAAGAGAAAACCAAGCTAGAGAGCCTAGGGCACTTCCACTTATGGTGCCATAGATTCGGAAAATTTAAATGAAAAAGACACAGCCACACCAAAGTTCGGGGCTGCGCTCTTTACGGGAACCTTGACTATGGTACAACTTCAATAGCCCAGAAAGAGAAAAATGGATATAAAAGTTGTGGTACATCCCTACAATGGAATATCACTCAACAATGAAATCAATGGCAACAGACCAGTAGCAGCATAATGAGTGGATTTAGTTACGATGATTCTAAGTGAAATAAGTCACACAGAAAAAGAAACATCATAAGGTATCACGAATACCGGGAACGTAAACACGGCTACGCGTGAACTGCATTACAAAACACAACAGAGTCTCACATTTACAAAAGAAACTGATGCTTGCTTAAGGGGAAAGGAGAGTGGGGAGGCTGCATAAAACCAGAGGTTGATATTAGGACAGATACCATTCCATAAGCCAAATATATATTAGACAAGACCTCCTCCTCGCTCAACCACATGGACTCAGCACCCCGTGTTCAAAACCGAGGAATATACCTGACTATGAAGAAAATTAAAACCCATACATTTATAGGTCTCCATAAGAAAATCATTTGTGTACAGCAGCATACACACAGCAGTGTACATAAGCTAAATCCCCTTATAAAAATAAATTTGAAAAAGAACACACAAGGACTGTGAAATAGAGAGAAATTCTTCAATAAGTCCTTCAGGGCTTGTGTGGAATCTTGGATTTACCACCTCTACATCCACAGCTGTGGGAGAGATAAGGCTGGACACTTGGGGCTGATGCTATTGGTGAGGGAATGCAGACCCTTTGAGGTAATGGTGCATGGTTCCCATTCCACGGGTCCCAAATCTCCACGTTTAAGGGATTTATCCTTCAGCTAAAATATGCATGGAAAACCCAGAATATGGTCCACGAAGTGATCAGGGAAAGTTTCTGAAACTCATCGCCATTTTCGAACCCTGGGACTCGAGTTCGCCACTCCAGAGGCGATATTAACATTCTCCCCACTTGGAGAGTCAGTGCCTTTGACCTCTTGTTTCGCACACTTTGCAATTTCGGTAGAAGATGATCAGGAATAAGGAGAACCAATGAGCGGCTAACTCGATGTGTTTGGACGGGCACATTGAACACTGATTTCCCTACAGGAAGAAGAGTTCACCAAAGGCTCAGCGTGCCATGCCGGAACGAGATTAGGGCCTGAAGCAATTCTTCGGGTTTGCGGTCAGCTCACAAGAAAGCGAGTTGAGAAAAGGAGATTTCTGGCACCGTAACTCACAATCCTGCAGAGTTCCAAATGACCCCTATCATCCAAAAATTTATTGAAGGAAGGCTGTGAGGAGGACTTGAACGCGACGCAGAATTGCAGAAAACAGATATCGGGGGGTACATAAGAATTGCTCAGAAAGCGTAGGAAAAGAGACAGCAGTTCGACAGTGATGCACTTGGCCAAAAAGGGCGTATGCGTTTTTTCCTGAATATGTTCAGGAAAAAACGCATACGCCCTTTTTGGCCAACCAAACAAGCCTGCAATGGAAATCCACACTACAAGCAACTCTCACTTCCCACCGATCAAAAGGGCCCTCTGAAAAAAGTGTAAAATCCAGAGAGGCAGGACAGGAAATGGAGAACAGGCAGCCTTGTTATGCTGATGGGCGGGATGTAAATTGCCAACAGCCACTCAGGAGAAGTGGATGGTGTTTCCTGGAACAAAGAGAAAACCAAGCTAGAGAGCCTAGGGCACTTCCACTTATGGTGCCATAGATTCGGAAAATTTAAATGAAAAAGACACAGCCACACCAAAGTTCGGGGCTGCGCTCTTTACGGGAACCTTGACTATGGTACAACTTCAATAGCCCAGAAAGAGAAAAATGGATATAAAAGTTGTGGTACATCCCTACAATGGAATATCACTCAACAATGAAATCAATGGCAACAGACCAGTAGCAGCATAATGAGTGGATTTAGTTACGATGATTCTAAGTGAAATAAGTCACACAGAAAAAGAAACATCATAAGGTATCACGAATACGGGGAACGTAAACACGGCTACGCGTGAACTGCATTACAAAACACAACAGAGTCTCACATTTACAAAAGAAACTGATGCTTGCTTAAGGGGAAAGGAGAGTGGGGAGGCTGCATAAAACCAGAGGTTGATATTAGGACAGATACCATTCCATAAGCCAAATATATATTAGACAAGACCTACTCCTCGCTCAACCACATGGACTCAGCACCCCGTGTTCAATACCGAGGAATATACCTGACTATGAAGAAAATTAAAACCCATACATTTATAGGTCTCCATAAGAAAATCATTTGTGTACAGCAGCATACACACAGCAGTGTACATAAGCTAAATCCCCTTATAAAAATAAATTTGAAAAAGAAAACACAAGGACTGTGAAATAGAGAGAAATTCTTAAATAAGTCCTTCAGGGCTTGTGTGGAATGTTGGATTTACCACCGCTACATCCACAGATGTGGGAGAGATAAGGCTGGACACTTGGGGCTGATGCTATTGGTGAGGGAATGCAGACCCTTTGAGGTAATGGTGCATGGTTCCCATTCAACGGGTCCCAAATCTCCACGTTTAAGGGATTTATCCTTCAGCTAAAATATGCATGGAAAACCCAGAATATGGTCCACGAAGTGATCAGGCAAAGTTTCTGAAACTCATCGCCATTTTCGAACCCTGGGACTCGAGTTCGCCGCTCCAGAGGCGATATTAACATTTTCCCCACTTGGAGAGTCAGTGCCTTTGACCTCTTGTTTCGCACACTTTGCAATTTCGGTAGAAGATGATCAGGAATAAGGAGAACCAATGAGCAACTAACTCGATGTGTTTGGACGGGCACATTGAACTCTGATTTCCCTACAGGAAGAAGAGTTCACCAAAGGCTCAGCGTGCCATGCCGGAATGAGATTAGGGCCTGAAGCAATTCTTCGGGTTTGCGGTCAGCTCACAAGAAAGCGAGTTGAGAAAAGGAGATTTCTGGCACCATAACTCACAATCCTGCAGAGTTCCAAATGACCCCTATCATCCAAAAATTTATTGAAGGAAGGCTGTGAGGAGGACTTGAACGCGACGCAGAATTGCAGAAAACAGATATCGTGGGGTAGATAAGAATTGCTCTGAAAGCCTAGGAAAAGAGGCAGCAGTTCGACAGTGATGCACTTGGCCAAAAAGGGCGTATGCGTTTTTTCCTGAATATGTTCAGGAAAAAACGCATACGCCCTTTGTGGCCAACCAAGCAAGCCTGCAATGGAAATCCGCACTACAAGCAACTCTCACTTCCCACCGATCAAAAGGGCCCTCCGAAAAAAAGTGTAAAATCCAGAGAGGCAGGACAGGCCATGGAGAACCGGCAGCCTTGTTATGCTGATGGGCGGGATGGAAATTGCCAAGAGACACTCTGGAGAAGTGGATGGTGTTTCCCGGAACAAAGAGAAAACCAAGCTAGAGAGCCTAGGGCACTTCCACTTATGGTGCCATAGATTCGGAAAATTTAAATGAAAAAGACACAGCCACACCAAAGTTTGGGGCTGCTCTCTTTACTGGAACCTTGACTATGGTACAACTTCAATAGCCCAGAAAGAGAAAAATGGATATAAATGTTGTGGTACATCCCTAAATGGAATATCACGCAACAATGAAATCAATGGCAACAGACCAGTAGCAGCATAATGAGTGGATTTAGTTACGATGATTCTAAGTGAAATAAGTCACACAGAAAAAGAAACATCATAAGGTATCACGAATACCGGGAACGTAAACACGGCTACGCGTGAACTGCATTACAAAACACAACAGAGTCTCACATTTACAAAAGAAACTGATGCTTGCTTAAGGGGAAAGGAGAGTGGGGAGGCTGCATAAAACCAGAGGTTGATATTAGGACAGATACCATTCCATAAGCCAAATATATATTAGACAAGACCTACTCCTCGCTCAACCATATGGACTCAGCACCCCGTGTTCAAAACCGAGGAATATACCTGACTATGAAGAAAATTAAAACCCATACATTTATAGGTCTCCATAAGAAAATCATTTGTGTACAGCAGCATACACACAGCAGTGTACATAAGCTAAATCCCCTTATAAAAATAAATTTGAAAAAGAACACACAAGGACTGTGAAATAGAGAGAAATTCTTAAATAAGTCCTTCAGGGCTTGTGTGGAATCTTGGATTTACCACCGCTACATCCACAGCTGTGGGAGAGATAAGGCTGGACACTTGGGGCTGATGCTATTGGTGAGGGAATGCAGACCCTTTGAGGTAATGGTGCATGGTTTCCATTCCACGGGTCCCAAATCTCCACGTTTAAGGGATTTATCCTTCAGCTAAAATATGCATGGAAAACCCAGAATATGGTCCACGAAGTGATCAGGCAAAGTTTCTGAAACTCATCGCCATTTTCGAACCCTGGGACTCGAGTTCGCCTCTCCAGAGGCGATATTAACATTCTCCCCACTTGGAGACTCAGTGCCTTTGACCTCTTGTTTTGCACACTTTGCAATTTCGGTAGAAGATGATCAGGAATAAGGAGAACCAATGAGCGGCTAACTCGATGTGTTTGGACGGGCACATTGAACTCTGATTTCCCTACAGGAAGAAGAGTTCACCAAAGGCTCAGCGTGCCATGCCGGAAAGAGATTAGGGCCTGAAGCAATTCTTCGGGTTTGCGGTCAGCTCACAAGAAAGCGAGTTGAGAAAAGGAGATTTCTGGCACCATAAGTCACAATCCTGCAGAGTTCCAAATGACCCCTATCATCCAAAAATTTATTGAAGGAAGGCTGTGAGGAGGACTTGAACGCGACGCAGAATTGCAGAAAACATATATCGTGGGGTAGATAAGAATTGCTCTGAAAGCGTAGGAAAAGAGGCAGCAGTTCGACAGTGATGCACTTGGCCAAAAAGGGCGTATGGGTTTTTTCCTGAATATGTTCAGGAAAAAACGCATACGCCCTTTTTGGCCAACCAAGCAAGCCTGCAATGGAAATCTGCACTACAAGCAACTCTCACTTCCCACCGATCAAAAGGGCCCTCCGAAAAAAGTGTAAAATCCAGAGAGGCAGGACAGGCCATGGAGAACCGGCAGCCTTGTTATGCTGATGGGCGGGATGTAAATTGCCAACAGCCACTCTGGAGAAGTGGATGGTGTTTCCTGGAACAAAGAGAAAACCAAGCTAGAGAGCCTAGGGCACTTCCACTTATGGTGCCATAGATTCGGAAAATTTAAATGAAAAAGACACAGCCACACCAAAGTTTGGGGCTGCTCTCTTTACGGGAACCTTGACTATGGTACAACTTCAATAGCCCAGAAAGAGAAAAATGGATATAAAAGTTGTGGTACATCCCTACAATGGAATATCACTCAACAATGACATCAATGGCAACAGACCAGTAGCAGCATAATGAGTGGATTTAGTTACGATGATTCTAAGTGAAATAAGTCACACAGAAAAAGAAACATCATAAGGTATCACGAATACCGGGAACGTAAACACGGCTACGCGTGAACTGCATTACAAAACACAACAGAGTCTCACATTTACAAAAGAAACTGATGCTTGCTTAAGGGGAAAGGAGAGTGGGGAGGCTGCATAAAACCAGAGGTTGATATTAGGACAGATACCATTCCATAAGCCAAATATATATTAGACAAGACCTACTCCTCGCTCAACCACATGGACTCAGCACCCCGTGTTCAAAACCGAGGAATATACCTGACTATGAAGAAAATTAAAACCCATACATTTATAGGTCTCCATAAGAAAATCATTTGTGTACAGCAGCATACACACAGCAGTGTACATAAGCTAAATCCCCTTATAAAAATAAATTTGAAAAAGAACACACAAGGACTGTGAAATAGAGAGAAATTCTTAAATAAGTCCTTCAGGGCTTGTGTGGAATCTTGGATTTACCACCGCTACATCCACAGCTGTGGGAGAGATAAGGCTGGACACTTGGGGCTGATGCTATTGGTGAGGGAATGCAGACCCTTTGAGGTAATGGCGCATGGTTCCCATTCCACGGGTCCCAAATCTCCACGTTTAAGGGATTTATCCTTCAGCTAAAATATGCATGGAAAACCCAGAATATGGTCCACGAAATGATCAGGCAAACTTTCTGAAACTCATCGCCATTTTCGAACCCTGGGACTCGAGTTCGCCGCTCCAGAGGCGATATTAACATTCTCCCCGCTTGGAGAGTCAGTGCCTTTGACCTCTTGTTTCGCACACTTTGCAATTTCGGTAGAAGATGATCAGAAATAAGGAGAACCAATGAGCGGCTAACTCGATGTGTTTGGACGGGCACATTGAACTCTGATTTCCCTACAGGAAGAAGAGTTCACCAAAGGCTCAGCGTGCCATGCCGGAATGAGATTAGGGCCTGAAGCAATTCTTCGGGTTTGCGGTCAGCTCACAAGAAAGCGAGTTGAGAAAAGGAGATTTCTGGCACCATAACTCACAATCCTGCAGAGTTCCAAATGACCCCTATCATCCAAAAATTTATTGAAGGAAGGCTGTGAGGAGGACTTGAACGCGACGCAGAATTGCAGAAAACAGATATCGTGGGGTAGATAAGAATTGCTCTGAAAGCGTAGGAAAAGAGGCAGCAGTTCGACAGTGATGCACTTGGCCAAAAAGGGCGTATGCGTTTTTTCCTGAATATGTTCAGGAAAAAACGCATGCGCCCTTTTTGGCCAACCAAGCAAGCCTGCAATGGAAATCCGCACTACAAGCAACTCTCACTTCCCACCGATCAAAAGGGCCCTCCGAAAAAAAGTGTAAAATCCAGAGAGGCAGGACAGGCCATGGATAACCGGCAGCCTTGTTATGCTGATGGGCGGGAAGGAAATTGCCAACAGCCACTCTGGAGAAGTGGATGGTATTTCCTGGAACAAAGAGAAAACCAAGCTAGAGAGCCTAGGGCACTTCCACTTATGGTGCCATAGATTCGGAAAATTTAAATGAAAAAGACACAGCCACACCAAAGTTTGGGGCTGCGCTCTTTACGGGAACCTTGACTATGGTACAACTTCAATAGCCCAGAAAGAGAAAAATGGATATAAAAGTTGTGGTACATCCCTACAATGGAATATCACTCAACAATGAAATCAATGGCAACAGACCAGTAGCAGCATAATGAGTGGATTTAGTTACGATGATTCTAAGTGAAATAAGTCACACAGAAAAAGAAACATCATAAGGTATCACGAATACCGGGAACGTAAACACGGCTACGTGTGAACTGCATTACAAAACACAACAGAGTCTCACATTTACAAAAGAAACTGATGCTTGCTTAAGGGGAAAGGAGAGTGGGGAGGCTGCATAAAACCAGAGGTTGATATTAGGACAGATACCATTCCATAAGCCAAATATATATTAGACAAGACCTCCTCCTCGCTCAACCACATGGACTCAGCACCCCGTGTTCAAAACCGAGGAATATACCTGACTATGAAGAAAATTAACACCCATACATTTATAGGTCTCCATAAGAAAATCATTTGTGTACAGCAGCATACACAGAGCAGTGTACATAAGCTAAATCTCCTTATAAAAATAAATTTGAAAAAGAAAACACAAGGACTGTGAAATAGAGAGAAATTCTTAAATAAGTCCTTCAGGGCTTGTGTGGAATCTTGGATTTACCACCGCTACATCCACAGCTGTGGGAGAGATAAGGCTGGACACTTGGGGCTGATGCTATTGGTGAGGGAATGCAGACCCTTTGAGGTAATGGTGCATGGTTCCCATTCCACGGGTCCCAAATCTCCACGTTTAAGGGATTTATCCTTCAGCTAAAATATGCATGGAAAACCCAGAATATGGTCCACGAAGTGATCAGGCAAAGTTTCTGAAACTCATCGCCATTTTCGAACCCTGGGACTCGAGTTCGCCGCTCCAGAGGCGATATTAACATTCTCCCCGCTTGGAGAGTCAATGCCTTTGACCTCTTGTTTCGCACACTTTGCAATTTCGGTAGAAGATGATCAGGAATAAGGAGAACCAATGAGCGGCTAACTCGATGTGTTTGGACGGGCACATTGAACTCTGATTTCCCTACAGGAAGAAGAGTTCACCAAAGGCTCAGCGAGCCATGCCGGAATGAGATTAGGGCCTGAAGCAATTCTTCGGGTTTGCGGTCAGCTCACAAGAAAGCGAGTTGAGAAAAGGAGATTTCTGGCACCATAACTCACAATCCTGCAGAGTTCCAAATGACCCCTATCATCCAAAAATTTATTGAAGGAAGGCTGTGAGGAGGACTTGAACGCGACGCAGAATTGCAGAAAACAGATATCGTGGGGTAGATAAGAATTGCTCTGAAAGCGTAGGAAAAGAGGCAGCAGTTCGACAGTGATGCACTTGGCCAAAAAGGGCGTATGCGTTTTTTCCTGAATATGTTCAGGAAAAAACGCATGCGCCCTTTTTGGCCAACCAAGCAAGCCTGCAATGGAAATCCGCACTACAAGCAACTCTCACTTCCCACCGATCAAAAGGGCCCTCTGAAAAAAAGTGTAAAATCCAGAGAGGCAGGACAGGCCATGGATAACCGGCAGCCTTGTTATGCTGATGGGCGGGAAGGAAATTGCCAACAGCCACTCTGGAGAAGTGGATGGTGTTTCCTGGAACAAAGAGAAAACCAAGCTAGAGAGCCTAGGGCACTTCCACTTATGGTGCCATAGATTCGGAAAATTTAAATGAAAAAGACACAGCCACACCAAAGTTTGGGGCTGCTCTCTTTACGGGAACCTTGACTATGGTACAACTTCAATAGCCCAGAAAGAGAAAAATGGATATAAAAGTTGTGGTACATCCCTACAATGGAATATCACTCAACAATGAAATCAATGGCAACAGACCAGTAGCAGCATAATGAGTGGATTTAGTTACGATGATTCTAAGTGAAATAAGTCACACAGAAAAAGAAACATAATAAGGTATCACGAATACCGGGAACGTAAACACGGCTACGCGTGAACTGCATTACAAAACACAACAGAGTCTCACATTTACAAAAGAAACTGATGCTTGCTTAAGGGGAAAGGAGAGTGGGGAGGCTGCATAAAACCAGAGGTTGATATTAGGACAGATACCATTCCATAAGCCAAATATATATTAGACAAGACCTACTCCTCGCTCAACCACATGGACTCAGCACCCCGTGTTCAAAACCGAGGAATATACCTGACTATGAAGAAAATTAAAACCCATACATTTATAGGTCTCCATAAGAAAATCATTTGTGTACAGCAGCATACACACAGCAGTGTACATAAGCTAAATCCCCTTATAAAAATAAATTTGAAAAAGAACACACAAGGACTGTGAAATAGAGAGAAATTCTTAAATAAGTCCTTCAGGGCTTGTGTGGAATCTTGGATTTACCACCGCTACATCCACAGCTGTGGGAGAGATAAGGCTGGACACTTGGGGCTGATGCTATTGGTGAGGGAATGCAGACCCTTTGAGGTAATGGCGCATGGTTCCCATTCCACGGGTCCCAAATCTCCACGTTTAAGGGATTTATCCTTCAGCTAAAATATGCATGGAAAACCCAGAATATGGTCCACGAAGTGATCAGGCAAAGTTTCTGAAACTCATCGCCATTTTCGAACCCTGGGACTCGAGTTCGCCGCCCCAGAGGCGATATTAACATTCTCCCCGCTTGGAGAGTCAGTGCCTTTGACCTCTTGTTTCGCACACTTTGCAATTTCGGTAGAAGATGATCAGGAATAAGGAGAACCAATGAGCGGCTAACTCGATGTGTTTGGACGGGCACATTGAACTCTGATTTCCCTACAGGAAGAAGAGTTCACCAAAGGCTCAGCGTGCCATGCCGGAATGAGATTAGGGCCTGAAGCAATTCTTCGGGTTTGCGGTCAGCTCACAAGAAAGCGAGTTGAGAAAAGGAGATTTCTGGCACCATAACTCACAATCCTGCAGAGTTCCAAATGACCCCTATCATCCAAAAATTTATTGAAGGAAGGCTGTGAGGAGGACTTGAACGCGACGCAGAATTGCAGAAAACAGATATCGTGGGGTAGATAAGAATTGCTCTGAAAGCGTAGGAAAAGAGGCAGCAGTTCGACAGTGATGCACTTGGCCAAAAAGGGCGTATGCGTTTTTTCCTGAATATGTTCAGGAAAAAACGCATGCGCCCTTTTTGGCCAACCAAGCAAGCCTGCAATGGAAATCCGCACTACAAGCAACTCTCACTTCCCACCGATCAAAAGGCCCTCTGAAAAAAAGTGTAAAATCCAGAGAGGCAGGACAGGCCATGGATAACCGGCAGCCTTGTTATGCTGATGGGCGGGAAGGAAATTGCCAACAGCCACTCTGGAGAAGTGGATGGTGTTTCCTGGAACAAAGAGAAAACCAAGCTAGAGAGCCTAGGGCACTTCCACTTATGGTGCCATAGATTCGGAAAATTTAAATGAAAAAGACACAGCCACACCAAAGTTTGGGGCTGCTCTCTTTACGGGAACCTTGACTATGGTACAACTTCAATAGCCCAGAAAGAGAAAAATGGATATAAAAGTTGTGGTACATCCCTACAATGGAATATCACTCAACAATGACATCAATGGCAACAGACCAGTAGCAGCATAATGAGTGGATTTAGTTACGATGATTCTAAGTGAAATAAGTCACACAGAAAAAGAAACATCATGAGGTATCACGAATACCGGGAACGTAAACACGGCTACGCGTGAACTGCATTACCAAACACAACAGAGTCTCACATTTACAAAAGAAACTGATGCTTGCTTAAGGGGAAAGGAGAGTGGGGAGGCTGCATAAAACCAGAGGTTGATATTAGGACAGATACCATTCCATAAGCCAAATATATATTAGACAAGACCTACTCCTCGCTCAACCACATGGACTCAGCACCCCGTGTTCAAAACCGAGGAATATACCTGACTATGAAGAAAATTAAAACCCATACATTTATAGGTCTCCATAAGAAAATCATTTGTGTACAGCAGCATACACACAGCAGTGTACATAAGCTAAATCCCCTTATAAAAATAAATTTGAAAAAGAACACACAAGGACTGTGAAATAGAGAGAAATTCTTAAATAAGTCCTTCAGGGCTTGTGTGGAATCTTGGATTTACCACCGCTACATCCACAGCTGTGGGAGAGATAAGGCTGGACACTTGGGGCTGATGCTATTGGTGAGGGAATGCAGACCCTTTGAGGTAATGGCGCATGGTTCCCATTCCACGGGTCCCAAATCTCCACGTTTAAGGGATTTATCCTTCAGCTAAAATATGCATGGAAAACCCAGAATATGGTCCACGAAATGATCAGGCAAACTTTCTGAAACTCATCGCCATTTTCGAACCCTGGGACTCGAGTTCGCCGCTCCAGAGGCGATATTAACATTCTCCCCGCTTGGAGAGTCAGTGCCTTTGACCTCTTGTTTCGCACACTTTGCAATTTCGGTAGAAGATGATCAGAAATAAGGAGAACCAATGAGCGGCTAACTCGATGTGTTTGGACGGGCACATTGAACTCTGATTTCCCTACAGGAAGAAGAGTTCACCAAAGGCTCAGCGTGCCATGCCGGAATGAGATTAGGGCCTGAAGCAATTCTTCGGGTTTGCGGTCAGCTCACAAGAAAGCGAGTTGAGAAAAGGAGATTTATGGCACCATAACTCACAATCCTGCAGAGTTCCAAATGACCCCTATCATCCAAAAATTTATTGAAGGAAGGCTCTGAGGAGGACTTGAACGCGACGCAGAATTGCAGAAAACAGATATCGTGGGGTAGATAAGAATTGCTCTGAAAGCGTAGGAAAAGAGGCAGCAGTTCGACAGTGATGCACTTGGCCAAAAAGGGCGTATGCGTTTTTTCCTGAATATGTTCAGGAAAAAACGCATGCGCCCTTTTTGGCCAACCAAGCAAGCCTGCAATGGAAATCCGCACTACAAGCAACTCTCACTTCCCACCGATCAAAAGGGCCCTCCGAAAAAAAGTGTAAAATCCAGAGAGGCAGGACAGGCCATGGATAACCGGCAGCCTTGTTATGCTGATGGGCGGGAAGGAAATTGCCAACAGCCACTCTGGAGAAGTGGATGGTATTTCCTGGAACAAAGAGAAAACCAAGCTAGAGAGCCTAGGGCACTTCCACTTATGGTGCCATAGATTCGGAAAATTTAAATGAAAAAGACACAGCCACACCAAAGTTTGGGGCTGCGCTCTTTACGGGAACCTTGACTATGGTACAACTTCAATAGCCCAGAAAGAGAAAAATGGATATAAAAGTTGTGGTACATCCCTACAATGGAATATCACTCAACAATGAAATCAATGGCAACAGACCAGTAGCAGCATAATGAGTGGATTTAGTTACGATGATTCTAAGTGAAATAAGTCACACAGAAAAAGAAACATCATAAGGTATCACGAATACCGGGAACGTAAACACGGCTACGTGTGAACTGCATTACAAAACACAACAGAGTCTCACATTTACAAAAGAAACTGATGCTTGCTTAAGGGGAAAGGAGAGTGGGGAGGCTGCATAAAACCAGAGGTTGATATTAGGACAGATACCATTCCATAAGCCAAATATATATTAGACAAGACCTCCTCCTCGCTCAACCACATGGACTCAGCACCCCGTGTTCAAAACCGAGGAATATACCTGACTATGAAGAAAATTAAAACCCATACATTTATAGGTCTCCATAAGAAAATCATTTGTGTACAGCAGCATACACACAGCAGTGTACATAAGCTAAATCTCCTTATAAAAATAAATTTGAAAAAGAAAACACAAGGACTGTGAAATAGAGAGAAATTCTTAAATAAGTCCTTCAGGGCTTGTGTGGAATCTTGGATTTACCACCGCTACATCCACAGCTGTGGGAGAGATAAGGCTGGACACTTGGGGCTGATGCTATTGGTGAGGGAATGCAGACCCTTTGAGGTAATGGCGCATGGTTCCCATTCCACGGGTCCCAAATCTCCACGTTTAAGGGATTTATCCTTCAGCTAAAATATGCATGGAAAACCCAGAATATGGTCCACGAAGTGATCAGGCAAAGTTTCTGAAACTCATCGCCATTTTCGAACCCTGGGACTCGAGTTCGCCGCTCCAGAGGCGATATTAACATTCTCCCCGCTTGGAGAGTCAATGCCTTTGACCTCTTGTTTCGCACACTTTGCAATTTCGGTAGAAGATGATCAGGAATAAGGAGAACCAATGAGCGGCTAACTCGATGTGTTTGGACGGGCACATTGAACTCTGATTTCCCTACAGGAAGAAGAGTTCACCAAAGGCTCAGCGAGCCATGCCGGAATGAGATTAGGGCCTGAAGCAATTCTTCGGGTTTGCGGTCAGCTCACAAGAAAGCGAGTTGAGAAAAGGAGATTTCTGGCACCATAACTCACAATCCTGCAGAGTTCCAAATGACCCCTATCATCCAAAAATTTATTGAAGGAAGGCTGTGAGGAGGACTTGAACGCGACGCAGAATTGCAGAAAACAGATATCGTGGGGTAGATAAGAATTGCTCTGAAAGCGTAGGAAAAGAGGCAGCAGTTCGACAGTGATGCACTTGGCCAAAAAGGGCGTATGCGTTTTTTCCTGAATATGTTCAGGAAAAAACGCATGCGCCCTTTTTGGCCAACCAAGCAAGCCTGCAATGGAAATCCGCACTACAAGCAACTCTCACTTCCCACCGATCAAAAGGGCCCTCTGAAAAAAAGTGTAAAATCCAGAGAGGCAGGACAGGCCATGGATAACCGGCAGCCTTGTTATGCTGATGGGCGGGAAGGAAATTGCCAACAGCCACTCTGGAGAAGTGGATGGTGTTTCCTGGAACAAAGAGAAAACCAAGCTAGAGAGCCTAGGGCACTTCCACTTATGGTGCCATAGATTCGGAAAATTTAAATGAAAAAGACACAGCCACACCAAAGTTTGGGGCTGCTCTCTTTACGGGAACCTTGACTATGGTACAACTTCAATAGCCCAGAAAGAGAAAAATGGATATAAAAGTTGTGGTACATCCCTACAATGGAATATCACTCAACAATGAAATCAATGGCAACAGACCAGTAGCAGCATAATGAGTGGATTTAGTTACGATGATTCTAAGTGAAATAAGTCACACAGAAAAAGAAACATCATAAGGTATCACGAATACCGGGAACGTAAACACGGCTACGCGTGAACTGCATTACAAAACACAACAGAGTCTCACATTTACAAAAGAAACTGATGCTTGCTTAAGGGGAAAGGAGAGTGGGGAGGCTGCATAAAACCAGAGGTTGATATTAGGACAGATACCATTCCATAAGCCAAATATATATTAGACAAGACCTACTCCTCGCTCAACCACATGGACTCAGCACCCCGTGTTCAAAACCGAGGAATATACCTGACTATGAAGAAAATTAAAACCCATACATTTATAGGTCTCCATAAGAAAATCATTTGTGTACAGCAGCATACACACAGCAGTGTACATAAGCTAAATCCCCTTATAAAAATAAATTTGAAAAAGAACACACAAGGACTGTGAAATAGAGAGAAATTCTTAAATAAGTCCTTCAGGGCTTGTGTGGAATCTTGGATTTACCACCGCTACATCCACAGCTGTGGGAGAGATAAGGCTGGACACTTGGGGCTGATGCTATTGGTGAGGGAATGCAGACCCTTTGAGGTAATGGCGCATGGTTCCCATTCCACGGGTCCCAAATCTCCACGTTTAAGGGATTTATCCTTCAGCTAAAATATGCATGGAAAACCCAGAATATGGTCCACGAAGTGATCAGGCAAAGTTTCTGAAACTCATCGCCATTTTCGAACCCTGGGACTCGAGTTCGCCGCCCCAGAGGCGATATTAACATTCTCCCCGCTTGGAGAGTCAGTGCCTTTGACCTCTTGTTTCGCACACTTTGCAATTTCGGTAGAAGATGATCAGGAATAAGGAGAACCAATGAGCGGCTAACTCGATGTGTTTGGACGGGCACATTGAACTCTGATTTCCCTACAGGAAGAAGAGTTCACCAAAGGCTCAGCGTGCCATGCCGGAATGAGATTAGGGCCTGAAGCAATTCTTCGGGTTTGCGGTCAGCTCACAAGAAAGCGAGTTGAGAAAAGGAGATTTCTGGCACCATAACTCACAATCCTGCAGAGTTCCAAATGACCCCTATCATCCAAAAATTTATTGAAGGAAGGCTGTGAGGAGGACTTGAACGCGACGCAGAATTGCAGAAAACAGATATCGTGGGGTAGATAAGAATTGCTCTGAAAACGTAGGAAAAGAGGCAGCAGTTCGACAGTGATGCACTTGGCCAAAAAGGGCGTATGCGTTTTTTCCTGAATATGTTCAGGAAAAAACGCATGCGCCCTTTTTGGCCAACCAAGCAAGCCTGCAATGGAAATCCGCACTACAAGCAACTCTCACTTCCCACCGATCAAAAGGCCCTCTGAAAAAAAGTGTAAAATCCAGAGAGGCAGGACAGGCCATGGATAACCGGCAGCCTTGTTATGCTGATGGGCGGGAAGGAAATTGCCAACAGCCACTCTGGAGAAGTGGATGGTGTTTCCTGGAACAAAGAGAAAACCAAGCTAGAGAGCCTAGGGCACTTCCACTTATGGTGCCATAGATTCGGAAAATTTAAATGAAAAAGACACAGCCACACCAAAGTTTGGGGCTGCTCTCTTTACGGGAACCTTGACTATGGTACAACTTCAATAGCCCAGAAAGAGAAAAATGGATATAAAAGTTGTGGTACATCCCTACAATGGAATATCACTCAACAATGAAATCAATGGCAACAGACCAGTAGCAGCATAATGAGTGGATTTAGTTACGATGATTCTAAGTGAAATAAGTCACACAGAAAAAGAAACATCATAAGGTATCACGAATACCGGGAACGTAAACACGGCTACGCGTGAACTGCATTACAAAACACAACAGAGTCTCACATTTACAAAAGAAACTGATGCTTGCTTAAGGGGAAAGGAGAGTGGGGAGGCTGCATAAAACCAGAGGTTGATATTAGGACAGATACCATTCCATAAGCCAAATATATATTAGACAAGACCTACTCCTCGCTCAACCACATGGACTCAGCACCCCGTGTTCAAAACCGAGGAATATACCTGACTATGAAGAAAATTAAAACCCATACATTTATAGGTCTCCATAAGAAAATCATTTGTGTACAGCAGCATACACACAGCAGTGTACATAAGCAAAATCCTCTTATAAAAATAAATTTGAAAAAGAACACACAAGGACTGTGAAATAGAGAGAAATTCTTAAATAAGTCCTTCAGGGCTTGTGTGGAATCTTGGATTTACCACCGCTACATCCACAGCTGTGGGAGAGATAAGGCTGGACACTTGGGGCTGATGCTATTGGTGAGGGAATGCAGACCCTTTGAGGTAATGGCGCATGGTTCCCATTCCACGGGTCCCAAATCTCCACGTTTAAGGGATTTATCCTTCAGCTAAAATATGCATGGAAAACCCAGAATATGGTCCACGAAGTGATCAGGCAAACTTTCTGAAACTCATCGCCATTTTCGAACCCTGGGACTCGAGTTCGCCGCTCCAGAGGCGATATTAACATTCTCCCCGCTTGGAGAGTCAGTGCCTTTGACCTCTTGTTTCGCACACTTTGCAATTTCGGTAGAAGATGATCAGGAATAAGGAGAACCAATGAGCGGCTAACTCGATGTGTTTGGACGGGCACATTGAACTCTGATTTCCCTACAGGAAGAAGAGTTCACCAAAGGCTCAGCGTGCCATGCCGGAATGAGATTAGGGCCTGAAGCAATTCTTCGGGTTTGCGGTCAGCTCACAAGAAAGCGAGTTGAGATAAGGAGATTTCTGGCACCATAACTCACAATCCTGCAGAGTTCCAAATGACCCCTATCATCCAAAAATTTATTGAAGGAAGGCTCTGAGGAGGACTTGAACGCGACGCAGAATTGCAGAAAACAGATATCGTGGGGTAGATAAGAATTGCTCTGAAAGCGTAGGAAAAGAGGCAGCAGTTCGACAGTGATGCACTTGGCCAAAAAGGGCGTATGCGTTTTTTCCTGAATATGTTCAGGAAAAAACGCATGCGCCCTTTTTGGCCAACCAAGCAAGCCTGCAATGGAAATCCGCACTACAAGCAACTCTCACTTCCCACCGATCAAAAGGGCCCTTCGAAAAAAAGTGTAAAATCCAGAGAGGCAGGACAGGCCATGGAGAACCGGCAGCCTTGTTATGCTGATGGGCGGGAAGGAAATTGCCAACAGCCACTCTGGAGAAGTGGATGGTGTTTCCTGGAACAAAGAGAAAACCAAGCTAGAGAGCCTAGGGCACTTCCACTTATGGTGCCATAGATTCGGAAAATTTAAATGAAAAAGACACAGCCACACCAAAGTTTGGGGCTGCGCTCTTTACGGGAACCTTGACTATGGTACAACTTCAATAGCCCAGAAAGAGAAAAATGGATATAAAAGTTGTGGTACATCCCTACAATGGAATATCACTCAACAATGAAATCAATGGCAACAGACCAGTAGCAGCATAATGAGTGGATTTAGTTACGATGATTCTAAGTGAAATAAGTCACACAGAAAAAGAAACATCATAAGGTATCACGAATACCGGGAACGTAAACACGGCTACGTGTGAACTGCATTACAAAACACAACAGAGTCTCACATTTACAAAAGAAACTGATGCTTGCTAAAGGGGAAAGGAGAGTGGGGAGGCTGCATAAAACCAGAGGTTGATATTAGGACAGATACCATTCCATAAGCCAAATATATATTAGACAAGACCTCCTCCTCGCTCAACCACATGGACTCAGCACCCCGTGTTCAAAACTGAGGAATATACCTGACTATGAAGAAAATTAAAACCCATACATTTATAGGTCTCCATAGGAAAATCATTTGTGTACAGCAGCATACACACAGCAGTGTACATAAGCTAAATCTCCTTATAAAAATAAATTTGAAAAAGAAAACACAAGGACTGTGAAATAGAGAGAAATTCTTAAATAAGTCCTTCAGGGCTTGTGTGGAATCTTGGATTTACCACCGCTACATCCACAGCTGTGGGAGAGATAAGGCTGGACACTTGGGGCTGATGCTATTGGTGAGGGAATGCAGACCCTTTGAGGTAATGGCGCATGGTTCCCATTCCACGGGTCCCAAATCTCCACGTTTAAGGGATTTATCCTTCAGCTAAAATATGCATGGAAAACCCAGAATATGGTCCCCGAAGTGATCAGGCAAAGTTTCTGAAACTCATCGCCATTTTCGAACCCTGGGACTCGAGTTCGCCGCTCCAGAGGCGATATTAACATTCTCCCCACTTGGAGAGTCAGTGCCTTTGACCTCTTGTTTTGCACACTTTGCAATTTCGGTAGAAGATGATCAGGAATAAGGAGAACCAATGAGCGGCTAACTCGATGTGTTTGGACGGGCACATTGAACTCTGATTTCCCTACAGGAAGAAGAGTTCACCAAAGGCTCAGCGTGCCATGCCGGAACGAGATTAGGGCCTGAAGCAATTCTTCGGGTTTGCGGTCAGCTCACAAGAAAGCGAGTTGAGAAAAGGAGATTTCTGGCACCATAAGTCACAATCCTGCAGAGTTCCAAATGACCCCTATCATCCAAAAATTTATTGAAGGAAGGCTGTGAGGAGGACTTGAACGCAACGCAGAATTGCAGAAAACAGATATCGGGGGGTAGATAAGAATTGCTCTGAAAGCGTAGGGAAAGAGGCAGCAGTTCGACAGTGATGCACTTGGCCAAAAAGGGCGTATGGGTTTTTTCCTGAATATGTTCAGGAAAAAACGCATACGCCCTTTTTGGCCAACCAACCAAGCCTGCAATGGAAATCCGCACTACAAGCAACTCTCACTTCCCACCGATCAAAAGGGCCCTCCGAAAAAAGTGTAAAACCAGAGAGGCAGGACAGGCCATGGAGAACCGGCAGCCTTGTTATGCTGATGGGCGGGATGTAAATTGCCAACAGCCACTCTGGAGAAGTGGATGGTGTTTCCTGGAACAAAGAGAAAACCAAGCTAGAGAGCCTAGGGCACTTCCACTTATGGTGCCATAGATTCGGAAAATTTAAATGAAAAAGACACAGCCACACCAAAGTTTGGGGCTGCGCTCTTTACGGGAACCTTGACTATGGTACAACTTCAATAGCCCAGAAAGAGAAAAATGGATATAAAAGTTGTGGTACATCCCTACAATGGAATATCACTCAACAATGAAATCAATGGCAACAGCCCAGTGGCAGCATAATGAGTGGATTTAGTTACGATGATTCTAAGTGAAATAAGTCACACAGAAAAAGAAACATCATAAGGTATCACGAATACCGGGAACGTAAACACGGCTACACGTGAACTGCATTACAAAACACAACAGAGTCTCACATTTACAAAAGAAACTGATGCTTGCTTAAGGGGAAAGGAGAGTGGGGAGGCTGCAAAAAACCAGAGGTTGATATTAGGACAGATACCATTCCATAAGCCAAATATATATTAGACAAGACCTACTCCTCGCTCAACCACATGGACTCAGCACCCCGTGTTCAAAACCGAGGAATATACCTGACTATGAAGAAAATTAAAACCCATACATTTATAGGTCTCCATAAGAAAATCATTTGTGTACAGCAGCATACACACAGCAGTGTACATAAGCTAAATCCCCTTATAAAAATAAATTTGAAAAAGAAAACACAAGGACTGTGAAATAGAGAGAAATTCTTAAATAAGTCCTTCAGGGCTTTTGTGGAATCTTGGATTTACCACCGTTACATCCACAGCTGTGGGAGAGATAAGGCTGGACACTTGGGGCTGATGCTATTGCTGAGGGAATGCAGACCCTTTGAGGTAATGGTGCATGGTTCCCATTCCACGGGCCCCAAATCTCCACGTTTAAGGGATTTATCCTTCAGCTAAAATATGCATGGAAAACCCAGAATATGGTCCACGAAGTGATCAGGCAAAGTTTCTGAAACTCATCACCATTTTCGAACCCTGGGACTCGAGTTCGCCGCTCCAGAGGCGATATTAACATTCTCCCCACTTGGAGAGTCAGTGCCTTTGACCTCTTGTTTCGCACACTTTGCAATTTCGGTAGAAGATGATCAGGAATAAGGAGAACCAATGAGCGTCTAACTCGATGTGTTTGGACGGGCACATTGAACTCTGATTTCCCTACAGGAAGAAGGGTTCACCAAAGGCTCAGCGTGCCATGCCGGAACGAGATTAGGGCCTGAAGCAATTCTTCGGGTTTGCGGTCAGCTCACAAGAAAGCGAGTTGAGAAAAGGAGATTTCTGGCATCATAACTCACAATCCTGCAGAGTTCCAAATAACCCCTATCATCCAAAAATTTATTGAAGGAAGGCTGTGAGGAGGACTTGAACGCGACGCAGAATTGCAGAAAACAGATATCGGGGGGTAGATAAGAATTGCTCTGAAAGCGTAGGAAAAGAGGCAGCAGTTCGACAGTGATGCACTTGGCCAAAAAGGGCGTATGCGTTTTTTCCTGAATATGTTCAGGAAAAAACGTATACGCCCTTTTTGGCCAACCAAGCAAGCCTGCAATGGAAATCCGCACTACAAGCCACTCTCACTTCCCACCGATCAAAAGGGCCCTCCGAAAAAAAGTGTAAAATCCAGAGAGGCAGGCCAGGCCATGGAGAACCGGCAGCCTTGTTATGCTGATGGGCGGGATGTAAATTGCCAACAGCCACTCTGGAGAAGTGGATGGTGTTTCCTGGAACAAAGAGAAAACCAAGCTAGAGAGCCTAGGGCACTTCCACTTATGGTGCCATAGATTCGGAAAATTTAAATGAAAAAGACACAGCCACACCAAAGTTTGGGGCTGCGCTCTTTACGGGAACCTTGACTATGGTACAACTTCAATAGCCCAGAAAGAGAAAAATGGATATAAAAGTTGTGGTACATCCCTACAATGCAATATCACTCAACAATGAAATCAATGGCAACAGACCAGTAGCAGCATAATGAGTGGATTTAGTTACGATGATTCTAAGTGAAATAAGTCACACAGAAAAAGAAACATCATAAGGTATCACGAATACCGGGAACGTAAAAACGGCTACGCGTGAACTGCATTACAAAACACAACAGAGTCTCACATTTACAAAAGAAACTGTTGCTTGCTTAAGGGGAAAGGAGAGTGGGGAGGCTGCATAAATCCAGAGGTTGATATTAGGACAGATACCATTCCATAAGCCAAATATATATTAGACAAGACCTCCTCCTCGCTCAACCACATGGAATCAGCACCCCGTGTTCAAAACCGAGGAATATACCTGACTATGAAGAAAATTAAAACCCATACATTTATAGGTCTCCATAAGAAAATCATTTGTGTACAGCAGCATACACACAGCAGTGTACATAAGCTAAATCCCCTTATAAAAATAAATTTGAAAAAGAACACACAAGGACTGTGAAATAGAGAGAAATTCTTAAATAAGTCCTTCAGGGCTTGTGTGGAATCTTGGATTTACGACCGCTACATCCACAGCTGTGGGAGAGATAAGGCTGGACACTTGGGGCTGATGCTATTGGTGAGGGAATTCAGACCCTTTGAGGTAATGGCGCATGGTTCCATTCCACGGGTCCCAAATCTCCACGTTTAAGGGATTTATCCTTCAGCTAAAATATGCATGGAAAACCCAGAATATGGTTCACGATGTGATCAGGCAAAGTTTCTGAAACTCATCGCCATTTTCGAACCCTGGGACTCGAGTTCGCCGCTCCAGAGGCGATATTAACATTCTCCCCACTTGGAGAGTCAGTGCCTTTGACCTCTTGTTTCACACACTCTGCAATTTCGGTAGAAGATGATCAGGAATAAGGAGAACCAATGAGCGGCTAACTCGATGTGTTTGGACGGGCACATTGAACTCTGATTTCCCTACAGGAAGAAGAGTTCACCAAAGGCTCAGCGTGCCATGCCGGAATGAGATTAGGGCCTGAAGCAATTTTTCGGGTTTGCGGTCAGCTCACAAGAAAGCGAGTTGAGAAAAGGAGATTTCTGGCACCATAACTCACAATCCTGCAGAGTTCCAAATGACCCCTATCATCCAAAAATTTATTGAAGGAAGGCTGTGAGGAGGACTTGAATGCGACGCAGAATTGCAGAAAACAGATATCGTGGGGTAGATAAGAATTGCTCTGAAAGCGTAGGAAAAGAGGCAGCAGTTCGACAGTGATGCACTTGGCCAAAAAGGGCGTATGCGTTTTTTCCTGAATATGTTCAGGAAAAAACGCATACGCCCTTTTTGGCCAACCAAGCAAACCTGCAATGGAAATCCGCACTACAAGCAACTCTCACTTCCCACCGATCAAAAGGGCCCTCCGAAAAAAAGTGTAAAATCCAGAGAGGCAGGACAGGCCATGGAGAACCGGCAGCCTTGTTATGCTGATGGGCGGGGTGGAAATTGCCAACAGCCACTCTGGAGAAGTGGATGGTGTTTCCTGGAACAAAGAGAAAACCAAGCTAGAGAGCCTAGGGCACTTCCACTTATGGTGCCATAGATTCGGAAAATTTAAATGAAAAAGACACAGCCACACCAAAGTTTGGGGCTGCGCTCTCTACGGGAACCTTGACTATGGTACAACTTCAATAGCCCAGAAAGAGAAAAATGGATATAAAAGTTGTGGTACATCCCTACAATGGAATATCACTCAACAATGAAATCAATGGCAACAGACCAGTAGCAGCATAGTGAGTGGATTTAGTTACGATGATTCTAAGTGAAATAAGTCACACAGAAAAAGAAACATCATAAGGTATCACAAATACCGGAAACGTAAACACGGCTACGCGTGAACTGCATTACAAAACACAACAGAGTCTCACATTTACAAAAGAAACTGTTGCTTGCTTAAGGGGAAAGGAGAGTGGGGAGGCTGCATAAAACCAGAGGTTGATATTAGGACAGATACCATTCCATAAGCCAAATATATATTAGACAAGACCTCCTCCTCGCTCAACCACATGGAATCAGCACCCCGTGTTCAAAACCGAGGAATATACCTGACTATGAAGAAAATTAAAACCCATACATTTATAGGTCTCCATAAGAAAATCATTTGTGTACAGCAGCATACACACAGCAGTGTACATAAGCTAAATCCCCTTATAAAAATAAATTTGAAAAAGAAAACACAAGGACTGTGAAATAGAGAGAAATTCTTAAATAAGTCCTTCAGGGCTTGTGTGGAATCTTGGATTTACCACCGCTACATCCACAGCTGTGGGAGAGATAAGGCTGGACACTTGGGGCTGATGCTATTGGTGAGGGAATTCAGACCCTTTGAGGTAATGGCGCATGGTTCCATTCCACGGGTCCCAAATCTCCACGTTTAAGGGATTTATCCTTCAGCTAAAATATGCATGGAAAACCCAGAATATGGTTCACGATGTGATCAGGCAAAGTTTCTGAAACTCATCGCCATTTTCGAACCCTGGGACTCGAGTTCGCCGCTCCAGAGGCGATATTAACATTCTCCCCACTTGGAGAGTCAGTGCCTTTGACCTCTTGTTTCGCACACTTTGCAATTTCGGTAGAAGATGATCAGGAATAAGGAGAACCAATGAGCAGCTAACTCGATGTGTTTGGACGGGCACATTGAACTCTGATTTCCCTACAGGAAGAAGAGTTCACCAAAGGCTCAGCGTGCCATGCCGGAACGAGATTAGGGCCTGAAGCAATTCTTCGGGTTTGCGGTCAGCTCACAAGAAAGCGAGTTGAGAAAAGGAGATTTCTGGCACCATAACTCACAATCCTGCAGAGTTCCAAATGACCCCTATCATCCAAAAATTTATTGAAGGAAGGCTGTGAGGAGGACTTGAACGCGACGCAGAATTGCAGAAAACAGATATCGTGGGGTAGATAAGAATTGCTCTGAAAGCGTAGGAAAAGAGGCAGCAGTTCGACAGTGATGCACTTGGCCAAAAAGGGCGTATGCGTTTTTTCCTGAATATGTTCAGGAAAAAACGCATACGCCCTTTTTGGCCAACCAAGCAAGCCTGCAATGGAAATCCGCACTACAAGCAACTCTCACTTCCCACCGATCAAAAGGGCCCTCCGAAAAAAAGTGTAAAATCCAGAGAGGCAGGACAGGCCATGGAGAACCGGCAGCCTTGTTATGCTGATGGGCGGGGTGGAAATTGCCAACAGCCACTCTGGAGAAGTGGATGGTGTTTCCTGGAACAAAGAGAAAACCAAGCTAGAGAGCCTAGGGCACTTCCACTTATGGTGCCATAGATTCGGAAAATTTAAATGAAAAAGACACAGCCACACCAAAGTTTGGGGCTGCGCTCTTTACTGGAACCTTGACTATGGTACAACTTCAATAGCCCAGAAAGAGAAAAATGGATATAAAAGTTGTGGTACATCCCTACAATGGAATATCACTCAACAATGAAATCAATGGCAACAGACCAGTAGCAGCATAATGAGTGGATTTAGTTACGATGATTCTAAGTGAAATAAGTCACACAGAAAAAGAAACATCATAAGGTATCACGAATACCGGGAACGTAAACACGGCTACGCGTGAACTGCATTACAAAACACAACAGAGTCTCACATTTACAAAAGAAACTGATGCTTGCTTAAGGGGAAAGGAGAGTGGGGAGGCTGCCTAAAACCAGAGGTTGATATTAGGACAGATACCATTCCATAAGCCAAATATATATTAGACAAGACCTCCTCCTCGCTCAACCACATGGACTCAGCACCCCGTGTTCAAAACCGAGGAATATACCTGACTATGAAGAAAATTAAAACCCATACATTTATAGGTCTCCATAAGAAAATCATTTGTGTACAGCAGCATACACACAGCAGTGTACATAAGCTAAATCCCCTTATAAAAATAAATTTGAAAAAGCAAACACAAGGACTGTGAAATAGAGAGAAATTCTTAAATAAGTCCTTCAGGGCTTGTGTGGAATCTTGGATTTACAACCGCTACATCCACAGCTGTGGGAGAGATAAGGCTGGACACTTGGGGCTGATGCTATTGGTGAGGGAATTCAGACCCTTTGAGGTAATGGCGCATGGTTCCATTCCACGGGTCCCAAATCTCCACGTTTAAGGGATTTATCCTTCAGCTAAAATATGCATGGAAAACCCAGAATATGGTTCACGATGTGATCAGGCAAAGTTTCTGAAACTCATCGCCATTTTCGAACCCTGGGACTCGAGTTCGCCGCTCCAGAGGCAATATTAACATTCTCCCCACATGGAGAGTCAGTGCCTTTGAACTCCTGTTTCGCACACTTTGCAATTTCGGTAGAAGATGATCAGGAATAAGGAGAACCAATGAGCGGCTAACTCGATGTGTTTGGACGGGCACATTGAACTCTGATTTCCCTACAGGAAGAAGAGTTCACCAAAGGCTCAGCGTGCCATGCCGGAACGAGATTAGGGCCTGAAGCAATTCTTCGGGTTTGCGGTCAGCTCACAAGAAAGCGAGTTGAGAATAGGAGAGTTCTGGCATCATAACTCACAATCCTGCAGAGTTCCAAATGACCCCTATCATCCAAAAATTTATTGAAGGAAGGCTGTGAGGAGGACTTGAACGCGACGCAGAATTGCAGAAAACAGATATCGTGGGGTAGATAAGAATTGCTCTGAAAACGTAGGAAAAGAGGCAGCAGTTCGACAGTGATGCACTTGGCCAAAAAGGGCGTATGCGTTTTTTCCTGAATATGTTCAGGAAAAAACGCATACGCCCTTTTTGGCCAACCAAGCAAGCCTGCGATGGAAATCCGCACTACAAGCAACTCTCACTTCCCACCGATCAAAAGGGCCCTCCGAAAAAAAGTGTAAAATCCAGAGAGGCAGGACAGGCCATGGAGAACCGGCAGCCTTGTTATGCTGATGGGCGGGATGTAAATTGCCAACAGCCACTCTGGAGAAGTGGATGGTGTTTCCTGGAACAAAGAGAAAACCAAGCTAGAGAGCCTAGGGCACTTCCACTTATGGTGCCATAGATTCGGAAAATTTAAATGAAAAAGACACAGCCACACCAACGTTTGGGGCTGCGCTCTTTACGGGAACCTTGACTATGGTACAACTTCAATAGCCCAGAAAGAGAAAAATGGATATAAAAGTTGTGGTACATCCCTACAATGGAATATCACTCAACAATGAAATCAATGGCAACAGACCAGTAGCAGCATAATGAGTGGATTTAGTTACGATGATTCTAAGTGAAATAAGTCACACAGAAAAAGAAACATCATAAGGTATCACGAATACCGGGAACGTAAACACGGCTACGCGTGAACTGCATTACAAAACACAACAGAGTCTCACATTTACAAAAGAAACTGATGCTTGCTTAAGGGGAAAGGAGAGTGGGGAGGCTGCATAAAACCAGAGGTTGATATTAGGACAGATACCATTCCATAAGCCAAATATATATTAGACAAGACCTCCTCCTCGCTCAACCACATGGACTCAGCACCCCGTGTTCAAAACCGAGGAATATGCCTGACTATGAAGAAAATTAAAACCCATACATTTATAGGTCTCCATAAGAAAATAATTTGTGTACAGCAGCATACACACAGCGGTGTACATAAGCTAAAACCCCTTATAAAAATAAATTTGAAAAAGAAAACACAAGGACTGTGAAATAGAGAGAAATTCTTAAATAAGTCCTTCAGGGCTTGTGTGGAATCTTGGATTTACCACCTCTACATCCACAGCTGTGGGCGAGATAAGGCTGGACACTTGGGGCTGATGCTATTGGTGAGGGAATGCAGACCCTTTGAGGTAATGGTGCATGGTTCCCATTCCACGGGTCCCAAATCTCCACGTTTAAGGGATTTATCCTTCAGCTAAAATATGCATGGAAAACCCAGAATATGGTCCACGAAGTGATCAGGCAAAGTTTCTAAAACTCATCGCCATTTTCGAACCCTGGGACTCGAGTTCGCCGCTCCAGAGGCGATATTAACATTCTCCCCACTTGGAGAGTCAGTGCCTTTGACCTCCTGTTTCGCACACTTTGCAATTTCGGTAGAAGATGATCAGGAATAAGGAGAACCAATGAGCGGCTAACTCGATGTGTTTGGACGGGCACATTGAACTCTGATTTCCCTACAGGAAGAAGAGTTCACCAAAGGCTCAGCGTGCCATGCCGGAACGAGATTAGGGCCTGAAGCAATTCTTTGGGTTTGCGGTCAGCTCACAAGAAAGCAAGTTGAGAAAAGGAGATTTCTGGCATCATAACTCACAATCCTGCAGAGTTCCAAATGACCCCTATCATCCAAAAATTTATTGAAGGAAGGCTGTGAGGAGGACTTGAACGCGACGCAGAATTGCAGAAAACAGATATCGTGGGGTAGATAAGAATTGCTCTGAAAACGTAGGAAAAGAGGCAGCAGTTCGACAGTGATGCACTTGGCCAAAAAGGGCGTATGCGTTTTTTCCTGAATATGTTCAGGAAAAAACGCATACGCCCTTTTTGGCCAACCAAGCAAGCCTGCAATGGAAATCCGCACTACAAGCAACTCTCACTTCCCACCGATCAAAAGGGCCCTCCGAAAAAAAGTGTAAAATCCAGAGAGGCAGGAAAGGCCATGGAGAACCGGCAGCCTTGTTATGCTGATGGGCGGGATGTAAATTGCCAACAGCCACTCTGGAGAAGTGGATGGTGTTTCCTGGAACAAAGAGAAAACCAAGCTAGAGAGCCTAGGGCACTTCCACTTATGGTGCCATAGATTCGGAAAATTTAAATGAAAAAGACACAGCCACACCAAAGTTTGGGGCTGCGCTCTTTACGGGAACCTTGACTATGGTACAACTTCAATAGCCCAGAAAGAGAAAAATGGATATAAAAGTTGTGGTACATCCCTACAATGGAATATCACTCAACAATGAAATCAATGGCAACAGACCAGTAGCAGCATAATGAGTGGATTTAGTTACGATGATTCTAAGTGAAATAAGTCACACAGAAAAAGAAACATCATAAGGTATCACGAATACCGGGAACGTAAACACGGCTACGCGTGAACTGCATTACAAAACACAACAGAGTCTCACATTTACAAAAGAAACTGATGCTTGCTTAAGGGGAAAGGAGAGTGGGGAGGCTGCATAAAACCAGAGGTTGATATTAGGACAGATACCATTCCATAAGCCAAATATATATTAGACAAGACCTCCTCCTCGCTCAACCACATGGACTCAGCACCCCGTGTTCAAAACCGAGGAATATGCCTGACTATGAAGAAAATTAAAACCCATACATTTATAGGTCTCCATAAGAAAATCATTTGTGTACAGCAGCATACACACAGCGGTGTACATAAGCTAAATCCCCTTATAAAAATAAATTTGAAAAAGAAAACACAAGGACTGTGAAATAGAGAGAAATTCTTAAATAAGTCCTTCAGGGCTTGTGTGGAATCTTGGATTTACCACCTCTACATCCACAGCTGTGGGAGAGATAAGGCTGGACACTTGGGGCTGATGCTATTGGTGAGGGAATGCAGACCCTTTGAGGTAATGGTGCATGGTTCCCATTCCACGGGTCCCAAATCTCCACGTTTAAGGGATTTATCCTTCAGCTAAAATATGCATGGAAAACCCAGAATATGGTCCACGAAGTGATCAGGCAAAGTTTCTAAAACTCATCGCCATTTTCGAACCCTGGGACTCGAGTTCGCCGCTCCAGAGGCGATATTAACATTCTCCCCACTTGGAGAGTCAGTGCCTTTGAACTCCTGTTTCGCACACTTTGCAATTTCGGTAGAAGATGATCAGGAATAAGGAGAACCAATGAGCGGCTAACTCGATGTGTTTGGACGGGCACATTGAACTCTGATTTCCCTACAGGAAGAAGAGTTCACCAAAGGCTCAGCGTGCCATGCCGGAACGAGATTAGGGCCTGAAGCAATTCTTCGGGTTTGCGGTCAGCTCACAAGAAAGCAAGTTGAGAAAAGGAGATTTCTGGCATCATAACTCACAATCCTGCAGAGTTCCAAATGACCCCTATCATCCAAAAATTTATTGAAGGAAGGCTGTGAGGAGGACTTGAACGCGACGCAGAATTGCAGAAAACAGATATCGTGGGGTAGATAAGAATTGCTCTGAAAACGTAGGAAAAGAGGCAGCAGTTCGACAGTGATGCACTTGGCCAAAAAGGGCGTATGCGTTTTTTCCTGAATATGTTCAGGAAAAAACGCATACGCCCTTTTTGGCCAACCAAGCAAGCCTGCAATGGAAATCCGCACTACAAGCAACTCTCACTTCCCACCGATCAAAAGGGCCCTCCGAAAAAAAGTGTAAAATCCAGAGAGGCAGGACAGGCCATGGAGAACCGGCAGCCTTGTTATGCTGATGGGCGGGATGTAAATTGCCAACAGCCACTCTGGAGAAGTGGATGGTGTTTCCTGGAACAAAGAGAAAACCAAGCTAGAGAGCCTAGGGCACTTCCACTTATGGTGCCATAGATTCGGAAAATTTAAATGAAAAAGACACAGCCACACCAAAGTTTGGGGCTGCGCTCTTTACGGGAACCTTGACTATGGTACAACTTCAATAGCCCAGAAAGAGAAAAATGGATATAAAAGTTGTGGTACATCCCTACAATGGAATATCACTCAACAATGAAATCAATGGCAACAGACCAGTAGCAGCATAATGAGTGGATTTAGTTACGATGATTCTAAGTGAAATAAGTCACACAGAAAAAGAAACATCATAAGGTATCACGAATACCGGGAACGTAAACACGGCTACGCGTGAACTGCATTACAAAACACAACAGAGTCTCACATTTACAAAAGAAACTGATGCTTGCTTAAGGGGAAAGGAGAGTGGGGAGGCTGCATAAAACCAGAGGTTGATATTAGGACAGATACCATTCCATAAGCCAAATATATATTAGACAAGACCTCCTCCTCGCTCAACCACATGGACTCAGCACCCCGTGTTCAAAACCGAGGAATATGCCTGACTATGAAGAAAATTAAAACCCATACATTTATAGGTCTCCATAAGAAAATCATTTGTGTACAGCAGCATACACACAGCGGTGTACATAAGCTAAATCCCCTTATAAAAATAAATTTGAAAAAGAAAACACAAGGACTGTGAAATAGAGAGAAATTCTTAAATAAGTCCTTCAGGGCTTGTGTGGAATCTTGGATTTACCACCTCTACATCCACAGCTGTGGGAGAGATAAGGCTGGACACTTGGGGCTGATGCTATTGGTGAGGGAATGCAGACCCTTTGAGGTAATGGTGCATGGTTCCCATTCCACGGGTCCCAAATCTCCACGTTTAAGGGATTTATCCTTCAGCTAAAATATGCATGGAAAACCCAGAATATGGTCCACGAAGTGATCAGGCAAAGTTTCTAAAACTCATCGCCATTTTCGAACCCTGGGACTCGAGTTCGCCGCTCCAGAGGCGATATTAACATTCTCCCCACTTGGAGAGTCAGTGCCTTTGAACTCCTGTTTCGCACACTTTGCAATTTCGGTAGAAGATGATCAGGAATAAGGAGAACCAATGAGCGGCTAACTCGATGTGTTTGGACGGGCACATTGAACTCTGATTTCCCTACAGGAAGAAGAGTTCACCAAAGGCTCAGCGTGCCATGCCGGAACGAGATTAGGGCCTGAAGCAATTCTTCGGGTTTGCGGTCAGCTCACAAGAAAGCAAGTTGAGAAAAGGAGATTTCTGGCATCATAACTCACAATCCTGCAGAGTTCCAAATGACCCCTATCATCCAAAAATTTATTGAAGGAAGGCTGTGAGGAGGACTTGAACGCGACGCAGAATTGCAGAAAACAGATATCGTGGGGTAGATAAGAATTGCTCTGAAAACGTAGGAAAAGAGGCAGCAGTTCGACAGTGATGCACTTGGCCAAAAAGGGCGTATGCGTTTTTTCCTGAATATGTTCAGGAAAAAACGCATACGCCCTTTTTGGCCAACCAAGCAAGCCTGCAATGGAAATCCGCACTACAAGCAACTCTCACTTCCCACCGATCAAAAGGGCCCTCCGAAAAAAAGTGTAAAATCCAGAGAGGCAGGACAGGCCATGGAGAACCGGCAGCCTTGTTATGCTGATGGGCGGGATGTAAATTGCCAACAGCCACTCTGGAGAAGTGGATGGTGTTTCCTGGAACAAAGAGAAAACCAAGCTAGAGAGCCTAGGGCACTTCCACTTATGGTGCCATAGATTCGGAAAATTTAAATGAAAAAGACACAGCCACACCAAAGTTTGGGGCTGCGCTCTTTACGGGAACCTTGACTATGGTACAACTTCAATAGCCCAGAAAGAGAAAAATGGATATAAAAGTTGTGGTACATCCCTACAATGGAATATCACTCAACAATGAAATCAATGGCAACAGACCAGTAGCAGCATAATGAGTGGATTTAGTTACGATGATTCTAAGTGAAATAAGTCACACAGAAAAAGAAACATCATAAGGTATCACGAATACCGGGAACGTAAACACGGCTACGCGTGAACTGCATTACAAAACACAACAGAGTCTCACATTTACAAAAGAAACTGATGCTTGCTTAAGGGGAAAGGAGAGTGGGGAGGCTGCATAAAACCAGAGGTTGATATTAGGACAGATACCATTCCATAAGCCAAATATATATTAGACAAGACCTCCTCCTCGCTCAACCACATGGACTCAGCACCCCGTGTTCAAAACCGAGGAATATGCCTGACTATGAAGAAAATTAAAACCCATACATTTATAGGTCTCCATAAGAAAATCATTTGTGTACAGCAGCATACACACAGCGGTGTACATAAGCTAAATCCCCTTATAAAAATAAATTTGAAAAAGAAAACACAAGGACTGTGAAATAGAGAGAAATTCTTAAATAAGTCCTTCAGGGCTTGTGTGGAATCTTGGATTTACCACCTCTACATCCACAGCTGTGGGAGAGATAAGGCTGGACACTTGGGGCTGATGCTATTGGTGAGGGAATGCAGACCCTTTGAGGTAATGGTGCATGGTTCCCATTCCACGGGTCCCAAATCTCCACGTTTAAGGGATTTATCCTTCAGCTAAAATATGCATGGAAAACCCAGAATATGGTCCACGAAGTGATCAGGCAAAGTTTCTAAAACTCATCGCCATTTTCGAACCCTGGGACTCGAGTTCGCCGCTCCAGTGGCGATATTAACATTCTCCCCACTTGGAGAGTCAGTGCCTTTGAACTCCTGTTTCGCACACTTTGCAATTTCGGTAGAAGATGATCAGGAATAAGGAGAACCAATGAGCGGCTAACTCGATGTGTTTGGACGGGCACATTGAACTCTGATTTCCCTACAGGAAGAAGAGTTCACCAAAGGCTCAGCGTGCCATGCCGGAACGAGATTAGGGCCTGAAGCAATTCTTCGGGTTTGCGGTCAGCTCACAAGAAAGCAAGTTGAGAAAAGGAGATTTCTGGCATCATAACTCACAATCCTGCAGAGTTCCAAATGAACCCTATCATCCAAAAATTTATTGAAGGAAGGCTGTGAGGAGGACTTGAACGCGACGCAGAATTGCAGAAAACAGATATCGTGGGGTAGATAAGAATTGCTCTGAAAACGTAGGAAAAGAGGCAGCAGTTCGACAGTGATGCACTTGGCCAAAAAGGGCGTATGCGTTTTTTCCTGAATATGTTCAGGAAAAAACGCATACGCCCTTTTTGGCCAACCAAGCAAGCCTGCAATGGAAATCCGCACTACAAGCAACTCTCACTTCCCACCGATCAAAAGGGCCCTCCGAAAAAAAGTGTAAAATCCAGAGAGGCAGGACAGGCCATGGAGAATCGGCAGCCTTGTTATGCTGATGGGCGGGATGTAAATTGCCAACAGCCACTCTGGAGAAGTGGATGGTGTTTCCTGGAACAAAGAGAAAACCAAGCTAGAGAGCCTAGGGCACTTCCACTTATGGTGCCATAGATTCGGAAAATTTAAATGAAAAAGACACAGCCACACCAAAGTTTGGGGCTGCGCTCTTTACGGGAACCTTGACTATGGTACAACTTCAATAGCCCAGAAAGAGAAAAATGGATATAAAAGTTGTGGTACATCCCTACAATGGAATATCACTCAACAATGAAATCAATGGCAACAGACCAGTAGCAGCATAATGAGTGGATTTAGTTACGATGATTCTAAGTGAAATAAGTCACACAGAAAAAGAAACATCATAAGGTATCACGAATACCGGGAACGTAAACACGGCTACGCGTGAACTGCATTACAAAACACAACAGAGTCTCACATTTACAAAAGAAACTGATGCTTGCTTAAGGGGAAAGGAGAGTGGGGAGGCTGCATAAAACCAGAGGTTGATATTAGGACAGATACCATTCCATAAGCCAAATATATATTAGACAAGACCTCCTCCTCGCTCAACCACATGGACTCAGCACCCCGTGTTCAAAACCGAGGAATATGCCTGACTATGAAGAAAATTAAAACCCACACATTTATAGGTCTCCATAAGAAAATCATTTGTGTACAGCAGCATACACACAGCGGTGTACATAAGCTAAATCCCCTTATAAAAATAAATTTGAAAAAGAAAACACAAGGACTGTGAAATAGAGAGAAATTCTTAAATAAGTCCTTCAGGGCTTGTGTGGAATCTTGGATTTACCACCTCTACATCCACAGCTGTGGGCGAGATAAGGCTGGACACTTGGGGCTGATGCTATTGGTGAGGGAATGCAGACCCTTTGAGGTAATGGTGCATGGTTCCCATTCCACGGGTCCCAAATCTCCACGTTTAAGGGATTTATCCTTCAGCTAAAATATGCATGGAAAACCCAGAATATGGTCCACGAAGTGATCAGGCAAAGTTTCTAAAGCTCATCGTCATTTTCGAACCCTGGGACTCGAGTTCGCCGCTCCAGAGGCGATATTAACATTCTCCCCACTTGGAGAGTCAGTGCCTTTGAACTCCTGTTTCGCACACTTTGCAATTTCGGTAGAAGATGATCAGGAATAAGGAGAACCAATGAGCGGCTAACTCGATGTGTTTGGACGGGCACATTGAACTCTGATTTCCCTACAGGAAGAAGAGTTCACCAAAGGCTCAGCGTGCCATGCCGGAACGAGATTAGGGCGTGAAGCAATTCTTCGGGTTTGCGGTCAGGTCACAAGAAAGCAAGTTGAGAAAAGGAGATTTCTGGCATCATAACTCACAATCCTGCAGAGTTCCAAATGACCCCTATCATCCAAAAATTTATTGAAGGAAGGCTCTGAGGAGGACTTGAACGCGACGCAGAATTGCAGAAAACAGATATCGTGGGGTAGATAAGAATTGCTCTGAAAACGTAGGAAAAGAGGCAGCAGTTCGACAGTGATGCACTTGGCCAAAAAGGGCGTATGCGTTTTTTCCTGAATATGTTCAGGAAAAAACGCATACGCCCCTTTTGGCCAACCAAGCAAGCCTGCAATGGAAATCCGCACTACAAGCAACTCTCACTTCCCACCGATCAAAAGGGCCCTCCGAAAAAAAGTGTAAAATCCAGAGAGGCAGGACAGGCCATGGAGAATCGGCAGCCTTGTTATGCTGATGGGCGGGATGTAAATTGCCAACAGCCACTCTGGAGAAGTGGATGGTGTTTCCTGGAACAAAGAGAAAACCAAGCTAGAGAGCCTAGGGCACTTCCACTTATGGTGCCATAGATTCGGAAAATTTAAATGAAAAAGACACAGCCACACCAAAGTTTGGGGCTGCGCTCTTTACGGGAACCTTGACTATGGTACAACTTCAATAGCCCAGAAAGAGAAAAATGGATATAAAAGTTGTGGTACATCCCTACAATGGAATATCACTCAACAATGAAATCAATGGCAACAGACCAGTAGCAGCATAATGAGTGGATTTAGTTACGATGATTCTAAGTGAAATAAGTCACACAGAAAAAGAAACATCATAAGGTATCACGAATACCGGGAACGTAAACACGGCTACGTGTGAACTGCATTACAAAACCGCAACAGAGTCTCACATTTACAAAAGAAACTGATGCTTGCTTAAGGGGAAAGGAGAGTGGGGAGGCTGCATAAAACCAGAGGTTGATATTAGGACAGATACCATTCCATAAGCCAAATATATATTAGACAAGACCTCCTCCTCGCTCAACCACATGGACTCAGCACCCCGTGTTCAAAACCGAGGAATATACCTGACTATGAAGAAAATTAAAACCCATACATTTATAGGTCTCCATAAGAAAATCATTTGTGTACAGCAGCATACACACAGCAGTGTACATAAGCTAAATCCCCTTATAAAAATAAATTTGAAAAAGAAAACACAAGGACTGTCAAATAGAGAGAAATTCTTAAATAAGTCCTTCAGGGCTTGTGTGGAATGTTGGATTTACCACCGCTACATCCACAGCTGTGGGAGAGATAAGGCTGGACACTTGGGGCTGATGCTATTGGTGAGGGAATGCAGACCCTTTGAGGTAATGGTGCATGGTTCCCATTCCACGGGTCCCAAATCTCCACGTTTAAGGGATTTATCCTTCAGCTAAAATATGCATGGAAAACCCAGAATATGGTCCACGAAGTGATCAGGCAAAGTTTCTGAAACTCATCGCCATTTTCGAACCCTGGGACTCGAGTTCGCCGCTCCAGAGGCGATATTAACATTCTCCCCACTTGGAGAGTCAGTGCCTTTGACCTCTTGTTTCGCACACTTTGCAATTTCGGTAGAAGATGATCAGGAATAAGGAGAACCAATGAGCAGCTAACTCGATGTGTTTGGACGGGCACATTGAACTCTGATTTCCCTACAGGAAGAAGAGTTCACCAAAGGCTCAGCGTGCCATGCCGGAACGAGATTAGGGCCTGAAGTAATTCTTCGGGTTTGCGGTCAGCTCACAAGAAAGCGAGTTGAGAAAAGGAGATTTCTGGCACCATAACTCACAATCCTGCAGAGTTCCAAATGACCCCTATCATCCAAAAATTTATTGAAGGAAGGCTGTGAGGAGGACTTGAACGCGACGCAGAATTGCAGAAAACAGATATCGTGGGGTAGATAAGAATTGCTCTGAAAGCGTAGGAAAAGAGGCAGCAGTTCGACAGTGATGCACTTGGCCAAAAAGGGCGTATGCGTTTTTTACTGAATATGTTCAGGAAAAAACGCATACGCACTTTTTGGCCAACCAAGCAAGCCTGCAATGGAAATCCGCACTACAAGCAACTCTCACTTCCCACCGATCAAAAGGGCCCTCCGAAAAAAAATGTAAAATCCAGAGAGGCAGGACAGGCCATGGAGAACCGGCAGCCTTGTTATGCTGATGGGCGGGATGTAAATTGCCAACAGCCACTCTGGAGAAGTGGATGGTGTTTCCTGGAACAAAGAGAAAACCAAGCTAGAGAGCCTAGGGCACTTCCACTTATGGTGCCATAGATTCGGAAAATTTAAATGAAAAAGACACAGCCACACCAAAGTTTGGGGCTGCGCTCTTTACGGGAACCTTGACTATGGTACAACTTCAATAGCCCAGAAAGAGAAAAATGGATATAAAAGTTGTGGTACATCCCTACAATGGAATATCACTCAACAATGAAATCAATGGCAACAGACCAGTAGCAGCATAATGAGTGGATTTAGTTACGATGATTCTAAGTGAAATAAGTCACACAGAAAAAGAAACATCATAAGGTATCACGAATACCGGGAACGTAAACACGGCTACGCGTGAACTGCATTACAAAACACAACAGAGTCTCACATTTACAAAAGAAACTGATGCTTGCTTAAGGGGAAAGGAGAGTGGGGAGGCTGCATAAAACCAGAGGTTGATATTAGGACAGATACCATTCCATAAGCCAAATATATATTAGACAAGACTTCCTCCTCGCTCAACCACATGGACTCAGCACCCCGTGTTCAAAACCGAGGAATATACCTGACTATGAAGAAAATTAAAACCCATACATTTATAGGTCTCCATAAGAAAATCATTTGTGTACAGCAGCATACACACAGCAGTGTACATAAGCTAAATCCCCTTATAAAAATAAATTTGAAAAAGAAAACACAAGGACTGTGAAATAGAGAGCAATTCTTAAATAAGTCCTTCAGGGCTTGTGTGGAATCTTGGATTTACCACCTCTACATCCACAGCTGTGGGAGAGATAAGGCTGGACACTTGGGGCTGATGCTATTGGTGAGGGAATGCAGACCCTTTGAGGTAATGGTGCATGGTTCCCATTCCACGGGTCCCAAATCTCCACGTTTAAGGGATTTATCCTTCAGCTAAAATATGCATGGAAAACCCAGAATATGGTCCACGAAGTGATCAGGCAAAGTTTCTAAAACTCATCGCCATTTTCGAACCCTGGGACTCGAGTTCGCCGCTCCAGAGGCGATATTAACATTCTCCCCACTTGGAGAGTCAGTGCCTTTGACCTCCTGTTTCGCACACTTTAAAATTTCGGTAGAAGATGATCAGGAATAAGGAGAACCAATGAGCGGCTAACTCGATGTGTTTAGACGGGCACATTGAACTCTGATTTCCCTACAGGAAGAAGAGTTCACCAAAGGCTCAGCGTGCCATGCCGGAACGAGATTAGGGCCTGAAGCAATTCTTTGGGTTTGCGGTCAGCTCACAAGAAAGCGAGTTGAGAAAAGGAGATTTCTGGCATCATAACTCACAATCCTGCAGAGTTCCAAATGACCCCTATCATCCAAAAATTTATTGAAGGAAGGCTGTGAGGAGGACTTGAACGCGACGCAGAATTGCATTAAACAGATATCGTGGGTTAGATAAGAATTGCTCTGAAAACGTAGGAAAAGAGGCAGCAGTTCGACAGTGATGCACTTGGCCAAAAAGGGCGTATGCGTTTTTTCCTGAATATGTTCAGGAAAAAACGCATACGCCCTTTTTGGCCAACCAAGCAAGCCTGCAATGGAAATCCGCACTACAAGCAACTCTCACTTCCCACCGATCAAAAGGGCCCTCCGAAAAAAAGTGTAAAATCCAGAGAGGCAGGACAGGCCATGGAGAACCGGCAGCCTTGTTATGCTGATGGGCGGGATGTAAATTGCCAACAGCCACTCTGGAGAAGTGGATGGTGTTTCCTGGAACAAAGAGAAAACCAAGCTAGAGAGCCTAGGGCACTTCCACTTATGGTGCCATAGATTCGGAAAATTTAAATGAAAAAGACACAGCCACACCAAAGTTTGGGGCTGCGCTCTTTACGGGAACCTTGACTATGGTACAACTTCAATAGCCCAGAAAGAGAAAAATGGATATAAAAGTTGTGGTACATCCCTACAATGGAATATCACTCAACAATGAAATCAATGGCAACAGACCATTAGCAGCATAATGAGTGGATTTAGTTACGATGATTCTAAGTGAAATAAGTCACACAGAAAAAGAAACATCATAAGGTATCACGAATACCGGGAACGTAAACACGGCTACGCGTGAACTGCATTACAAAACACAACAGAGTCTCACATTTACAAAAGAAACTGATGCTTGCTTAAGGGGAAAGGAGAGTGGGGAGGCTGCATAAAACCAGAGGTTGATATTAGGACAGATACCATTCCATAAGCCAAATATATATTAGACAAGACCTCCTCCTCGCTCAACCACATGGACTCAGCACCCCGTGTTCAAAACCGAGGAATATGCCTGACTATGAAGAAAATTAAAACCCATACATTTATAGGTCTCCATAAGAAAATCATTTGTGTACAGCAGCATACACACAGCGGTGTACATAAGCTAAATCCCCTTATAAAAATAAATTTGAAAAAGAAAACACAAGGACTGTGAAATAGAGAGAAATTCTTAAATAAGTCCTTCAGGGCTTGTGTGGAATCTTGGATTTACCACCTCTACATCCACAGCTGTGGGAGAGATAAGGCTGGACACTTGGGGCTGATGCTATTGGTGAGGGAATGCAGACCCTTTGAGGTAATGGTGCATGGTTCCCATTCCACGGGTCCCAAATCTCCACGTTTAAGGGATTTATCCTTCAGCTAAAATATGCATGGAAAACCCAGAATATGGTCCACGAAGTGATCAGGCAAAGTTTCTAAAACTCATCGCCATTTTCGAACCCTGGGACTCGAGTTCGCCGCTCCAGAGGCGATATTAACATTCTCCCCACTTGGAGAGTCAGTGCCTTTGAACTCCTGTTTCGCACACTTTGCAATTTCGGTAGAAGATGATCAGGAATAAGGAGAACCAATGAGCGGCTAACTCGATGTGTTTGGACGGGCACATTGAACTCTGATTTCCCTACAGGAAGAAGAGTTCACCAAAGGCTCAGCGTGCCATGCCGGAACGAGATTAGGGCCTGAAGCATTTCTTCGGGTTTGCGGTCAGCTCACAGGAAAGCGAGTTGAGAAAAGGAGATTTCTGGCACCATAACTCACAATCCTGCAGAGTTCCAAATGACCCCTATCATCCAAAAATTTATTGAAGGAAGGCTGTGAGGAGGACTTGAACGCGACGCAGAATTGCAGAAAACAGATATCGTAGGGTAGATAAGAATTGCTCTGAAAGCGTAGGAAAAGAGGCAGCAGTTCGACAGTGATGCACTTGGCCAAAAAGGGCGTATGCGTTTTTTCCTGAATATGTTCAGGAAAAAACGCATACGCCCTTTTTGGCCAACCAAGCAAGCCTGCAATGGAAATCCGCACTACAAGCAACTCTCACTTCCCACCGATCAAAAGGGCCCTCCGAAAAAAAGTGTAAAATCCAGAGAGGCAGGACAGGCCATGGAGAACCGGCAGCCTTGTTATGCTGATGGGCGGGATGTAAATTGCCAACAGCCACTCTGGAGAAGTGGATGGTGTTTCCTGGAACAAAGAGAAAACCAAGCTAGAGAGCCTAGGGCACTTCCACTTATGGTGCCATAGATTCGGAAAATTTAAATGAAAAAGACACAGCCACACCAAAGTTTGGGGCTGCGCTCTTTACGGGAACCTTGACTATGGTACAACTTCAATAGCCCAGAAAGAGAAAAATGGATATAAAAGTTGTGGTACATCCCTACAATGGAATATCACTCAACAATGAAATCAATGGCAACAGACCAGTAGCAGCATAATGAGTGGATTTAGTTACGATGATTCTAAGTGAAATAAGTCACACAGAAAAAGAAACATCATAAGGTATCACGAATACCGGGAACGTAAACACGGCTACGTGTGAACTGCATTACAAAACACAACAGAGTCTCACATTTACAAAAGAAACTGATGCTTGCTTAAGGGGAAAGGAGAGTGGGGAGGCTGCATAAAACCAGAGGTTGATATTAGGACAGATACCATTCCATAAGCCAAATATATATTAGACAAGACCTCCTCCTCGCTCAACCACATGGACTCAGCACCCCGTGTTCAAAACCGAGGAATATACCTGACTATGAAGAAAATTAAAACCCATACATTTATAGGTCTCCATAAGAAAATCATTTGTGTACAGCAGCATACACACAGCAGTGTACATAAGCTAAATCCCCTTATAAAAATAAATTTGAAAAAGAAAACACAAGGACTGTGAAATAGAGAGAAATTCTTAAATAAGTCCTTCAGGGCTTGTTTGGAATCTTGGATTTACCACCTCTACATCCACAGCTGTGGGAGAGATAAGGCTGGACACTTGGGGCTGATGCTATTGGTGAGGGAATGCAGACCCTTTGAGGTAATGGTGCATGGTTCCCATTCCACGGGTCCCAAATCTCCACGTTTAAGGGATTTATCCTTCAGCTAAAATATGCATGGAAAACCCAGAATATGGTCCACGAAGTGATCAGGCAAAGTTTCTAAAACTCATCGCCATTTTCGAACCCTGGGACTCGAGCTCGCCGCTCCAGAGGCGATATTAACATTCTCCCCACTTGGAGAGTCAGTGCCTTTGACCTCCTGTTTCGCACACTTTGCAATTTCGGTAGAAGATGATCAGGAATAAGGAGAACCAATGAGCGGCTAACTCGATGTGTTTGGACGGGCACATTGAACTCTGATTTCCCTACAGGAAGAAGAGTTCACCAAAGGCTCAGCGTGCCATGCCAGAACGTGATTAGGGCCTGAAGCATTTCTTCGGGTTTGCGGTCAGCTCACAGGAAAGCGAGTTGAGAAAAGGAGATTTCTGGCACCATAACTCACAATCCTGCAGAGTTCCAAATGACCCCTATCATCCAAAAATTTATTGAAGGAAGGCTGTGAGGAGGACTTGAACGCGACGCAGAATTGCAGAAAACAGATATCGTGGGGTAGATAAGAATTGCTCTGAAAGCGTAGGAAAAGAGGCAGCAGTTCGACAGTGATGCACTTGGCCAAAAAGGGCGTATGCGTTTTTTCCTGAATATGTTCAGGAAAAAACGCATACGCCCTTTTTGGCCAACCAAGCAAGCCTGCAATGGAAATCCGCACTACAAGCAACTCTCACTTCCCACCGATCAAAAGGGCCCTCCGAAAAAAAGTGTAAAATCCAGAGAGGCAGGACAGGCCATGGAGAACCGGCAGCCTTGTTATGCTGATGGGCGGGATGGAAATTGCCAACAGCCACTCTGGAGAAGTGGATGGTGTTTCCTGGAACAAAGAGAAAACCAAGCTAGAGAGCCTAGGGCACTTCCACTTATGGTGCCAAAGATTCGGAAAATTTAAATGAAAAACACACAGCCACACCAAAGTTTGGGGCTGCGCTCTTTACGGGAACCTTGACTATGGTACAACTTCAATAGCCCAGAAAGAGAAAAATGGATATAAAAGTTGTGGTACATCCCCACAATGGAATATCACTCAACAATGAAATCAATGGCAACAGACCAGTAGCAGCATAATGAGTGGATTTAGTTACGATGATTCTAAGTGAAATAAGTCACACAGAAAAAGAAACATCATAAGGTATCACGAATACCGGGAACGTAAACACGGCTACGCGTGAACTGCATTACAAAACACAACAGAGACTCACATTTACAAAAGAAACTGATGCTTCCTTAAGGGGAAAGGAGAGTGGGGAGGCTGCATAAAACCAGAGGTTGATATTAGGACAGATACCATTCCATAAGCCAAATATATATTAGACAAGACCTACTCCTCGCTCAACCACATGGACTCAGCACCCCGTGTTCAAAACCGAGGAATATACCTGACTATGAAGAAAATTAAAACCCATACATTTATAGGTCTCCATAAGAAAATCATTTGTGTACAGCAGCATACACACAGCAGTGTACATAAGCTAAATCCCCTTATAAAAATAAATTTGAAAAAGAAAACACAAGGACTGTGAAATAGAGAGAAATTCTTAAATAAGTCCTTCAGGCCTTGTGTGGAATCTTGGATTTACCACCTCTACATCCACAGCTGTGGGAGAGATAAGGCTGGACACTTGGGGCTGATGCTATTGGTGAGGGAATGCAGACCCTTTGAGGTAATGGTGCATGGTTCCCATTCCACGGGTCCCAAATCTCCACGTTTAAGGGATTTATCCTTCAGCTAAAATATGCATGGAAAACCCAGAATATGGTCCACGAAGTGATCAGGCAAAGTTTCTAAAACTCATCGCCATTTTCGAACCCTGGGACTCGAGTTCGCCGCTCCAGAGGCGATATTAACATTCAACCCACTTGGAGAGTCAGTGCCTTTGACCTCCTGTTTCGCACACTTTGCAATTTCGGTAGAAGATGATCAGGAATAAGGAGAACCAATGAGCGGCTAACTCGATGTGTTTGGACGGGCACATTGAACTCTGATTTCCCTACAGGAAGAAGAGTTCACCAAAGGCTCAGCGTGCCATGCCGGAACGAGATTAGGGCCTGAAGCAATTCTTCGGGTTTGCGGTCAGCTCACAAGAAAGCGAGTTGAGAAAAGGAGGTTTCTGGCACCATAACTCACAATCCTGCAGAGTTCCAAATGACCCCTATCATCCAAAAATTTATTGAAGGAAGGCTGTGAGGAGGACTTGAACGCGACGCAGAATTGCAGAAAACAGATATCGTGGGGTAGATAAGAATTGCTCTGAAAGCGTAGGAAAAGAGGCAGCAGTTCGACAGTGATGCACTTGGCCAAAAAGGGCGTATGCGTTTTTTCCTGAATATGTTCAGGAAAAAACGCATACGCCCTTTTTGGCCAACCAAGCAAGCCTGCAATGGAAATCCGCACTACAAGCAACTCTCACTTCCCACCGATCAAAAGGGCCCTCCGAAAAAAAGTGTAAAATCCAGAGAGGCAGGACAGGCCATGGAGAACCGGCAGCCTTGTTATGCTGATGGGCGGGATGGAAATTGCCAACAGCCACTCTGGAGAAGAGGATGGTGTTTCCTGGAACAAAGAGAAAACCAAGCTAGAGAGCCTAGGGCACTTCCACTTATGGTGCCAAAGATTCGGAAAATTTAAATGAAAAACACACAGCCACACCAAAGTTTGGGGCTGCGCTCTTTACGGGAACCTTGACTATGGTACAACTTCAATAGCCCAGAAAGAGAAAAATGGATATAAAAGTTGTGGTACATCCCCACAATGGAATATCACTCAACAATGAAATCAATGGCAACAGACCAGTAGCAGCATAATGAGTGGATTTAGTTACGATGATTCTAAGTGAAATAAGTCACACAGAAAAAGAAACATCATAAGGTATCACGAATACCGGGAACGTAAACACGGCTACGCGTGAACTGCATTACAAAACACAACAGAGACTCACATTTACAAAAGAAACTGATGCTTCCTTAAGGCGAAAGGAGAGTGGGGAGGCTGCATAAAACCAGAGGTTGATATTAGGACAGATACCATTCCATAAGCCAAATATATATTAGACAAGACCTACTCCTCGCTCAACCACATGGACTCAGCACCCCGTGTTCAAAACCGAGGAATATACCTGACTATGAAGAAAATTAAAACCCATACATTTATAGGTCTCCATAAGAAAATCATTTGTGTACAGCAGCATACACACAGCAGTGTACATAAGCTAAATCCCCTTATAAAAATAAATTTGAAAAAGAAAACACAAGGACTGTGAAATAGAGAGAAATTCTTAAATAAGTCCTTCAGGGCTTGTGTGGAATGTTGGATTTACCACCGCTACATCCACAGCTGTGGGAGAGATAAGGCTGGACACTTGGGGCTGATGCTATTGGTGAGGGAATGCAGACTCTTTGAGGTAATGGTGCATGGCTCCCATTCCACGGGTCCCAAATCTCCACGTTTAAAGGATTTATCCTTCAGCTAAAATATGCATGGAAAACCCAGAATATGGTCCACGAAGTGATCAGGCAAAGTTTCTGAAACTCATCGCCATTTTCGAACCCTGGGACACGAGTTCGCCGCTCCAGAGGCGATATTAACATTCTCCCCATTTGGAGAGTCAGTGCCTTTGACCTCTTGTGTCGCACACTTTGCAATTTCGGTAGAAGATGATCAGGAATAAGGAGAACCAATGAGCAGCTAACTCGATGTGTTTGGACGGGCACATTGAACTCTGATTTCCCTACAGGAAGAAGAGTTCACCAAAGGCTCAGCGTGCCATGCCGGAACGAGATTAGGGCCTGAAGCAATTCTTCGTGTTTGCGGTCAGCTCACAAGAAAGCGAGTTGAGAAAAGGAGATTTCTGGCACCATAACTCACAATCCTGCAGAGTTCCAAATGACCCCTATCATCCAAAAATTTATTGAAGGAAGGCTGTGAGGAGGACTTGAACGCGACGCAGAATTGCAGAAAACAGATATCAGGGGGTAGATAAGAATTGCTCTGAAAGCGTAGGAAAAGAGGCAGCAGTTCGACAGTGATGCACTTGGCCAAAAAGTGTGTATGCGTTTTTTCCTGAACATATTCAGGAAAAAACGCATACGCCCTTTTTGGCCAACCAAGCAAGCCTGCAATGGAAATCCGCATTACAAGCAACTCTCACTTCCCACTGATCAAAAGGGCCCTCCAAAAAAAAGTGTAAAATCCAGAGAGGCAGGACAGGCCATGGAGAACCGGGAGCCTTGTTATGCTGATGGGCGGGATGTAAATTGCCAACAGCCACTCTGGAGAAGTGGATGGTGTTTCCTGGAACAAAGAGAAAACCAAGCTAGAGAGCCTAGGGCACTTCCACTTATGGTGCCATAGATTCGGAAAATTTAAATGAAAAAGACACAGCCACACCAAAGTTTTGGGCTGCTCTCTTTACGGGAACCTTGACTATGGTACAACTTCAATAGCCCAGAAAGAGAAAAATGGATATAAAAGTTGTGGTACATCCCTACAATGGAATATCACTCAACAATGAAATCAATGGCAACAGACCAGTTGCAGCATAATGAGTGGATTTAGTTACGATGATTCTAAGTGAAATAAGTCACACAGAAAAAGAAACATCATAAGGTATCACGAATACCGGGAACGTAAACACGGCTACGGGTGAACTGCATTAAAAAACACAACAGAGTCTCACATTTACAAAAGAAACTGATGCTTACTTAAGGGGAAAGGAGAGTGGGGAGGCTGCATAAAACCAGAGGTTGATATTAGGACAGATACCATTCCATAAGCCAAATATATATTAGACAAGACCTCCTCGTCGCTCAACCACATGGACTCAGCACCCCGTGTTCAAAACCGAGGAATATACCTGACTATGGAGAAAATTAAAACCCATACATTTATAGGTCTCCATAAGAAAATCATTTGTGTACAGCAGCATACACACAGCAGTGTACATAAGCTAAATCCCCTTATAAAAATAAATTTGAAAAAGAAAACACAAGGACTGTGAAATAGAGAGAAATTCTTAAAGAAGTCCTTCAGGGCTTGTGTGGAATCTTGGATTTACCACCTCTACATCCACAGCTGTGGGAGAGATAAGGCTGGACACTTGGGGCTGATGCTATTGGTGAGGGAATGCAGACCCTTTGAGGTAATGGTGCATGGTTCCCATTCCACGGGTCCCAAATCTCCACGTTTAAGGGATTTATCCTTCAGCTAAAATATGCATGGAAAACCCAGAATATGGTCCACGAAGTGATCAGGCAAAGTTTCTAAAACTCATCGCCATTTTCGAACCCTGGGACTCGAGTTCGCCCCTCCAGAGGCGATATTCACATTCTCCCCACTTGGAGAGTCAGTGCCTTTGACCTCCTGTTTCGCACACTTTGCAATTTCGGTAGAAGATGATCAGGAATAAGGAGAACCAATGAGCGGCTAACTCGATGTGTTTGGACGGGCACATTGAACTCTGATTTCCCTACAGGAAGAAGAGTTCACCAAAGGCTCAGCGTGCCATGCCGGAACGAGATTAGGGCCTGAAGCAATTCTTCGGGTTTGCGGTCAGCTCACAAGAAAGCGAGTTGAGAAAAGGAGGTTTCTGGCACCATAACTCACAATCCTGCAGAGTTCCAAATGACCCCTATCATCCAAAAATTTATTGAAGGAAGGCTGTGAGGAGGACTTGAACGCGATGCAGAATTGCAGAAAACAGATATCGTGGGGTAGATAAGAATTGCTCTGAAAGCGTAGGAAAAGAGGCAGCAGTTCGACAGTGATGCACTTGGCCAAAAAGGGCGTATGCGTTTTTTCCTGAATATGTTCAGGAAAAAACGCATACGCCCTTTTTGGCCAACCAAGCAAGCCTGCAATGGAAATCCGCACTACAAGCAACTCTCACTTCCCACCGATCAAAAGGGCCCTCCGAAAAAAAGTGTAAAATCCAGAGAGGCAGGACAGGCCATGGAGAACCGGCAGCCTTGTTATGCTGATGGGCGGGATGGAAATTGCCAACAGCCACTCTGGAGAAGTGGATGGTGTTTCCTGGAACAAAGAGAAAACCAAGCTAGAGAGCCTAGGGCACTTCCACTTATGGTGCCATAGATTCGGAAAATTTAAATGAAAAAGACACAGCCACACCAAAGTTTGGGGCTGCGCTCTTTACGGGAACCTTGACTATGGTACAACTTCAATAGCCCAGAAAGAGAAAAATGGATATAAAAGTTGTGGTACATCCCTACAATGGAATATCACTAAACAATGAAATCAATGGCAACAGACCAGTAGCAGCATAATGAGTGGATTTAGTTACGATGATTCTAAGTGAAATAAGTCACACAGAAAAAGAAACATCATAAGGTATCACGACTACCGGGAACGTAAACACGGCTACGCGTGAACTGCATTACAAAACACAACAGAGACTCACATTTACAAAAGAAACTGATGCTTGCTTAAGGGGAAAGGAGAGTGGGGAGGCTGCATAAAACCAGAGGTTGATATTAGGACAGATACCATTCCATAAGCCAAATATATATTAGACAAGACCTACTCCTCGCTCAACCACATGGACTCAGCACCCCGTGTTCAAAACCGAGGAATATACCTGACTATGAAGAAAATTAAAACCCATACATTTATAGGTCTCCATAAGAAAATCATTTGTGTACAGCACCATACACACAGCAGTGTACATAAGCTAAATCCCCTTATAAAAATAAATTTGAAAAAGAAAACACAAGGACTGTGAAATAGAGAGAAATTCTTAAATAAGTCCTTTAGGGCTTGTGTGGAATGTTGGATTTACCACCGCTACATCCACAGCTGTGGGAGAGATAAGGCTGGACACTTGGGGCTGATGCTATTGGTGAGGGAATGCAGACCCTTTGAGGTAATGGTGCATGGTTCCCATTCCACGGGTCCCAAATCTCCACGTTTAAGGGATTTATCCTTCAGCTAAAATATGCATGGAAAACCCAGAATATGGTCCACGAAGTGATCAGGCAAAGTTTCTGAAACTCATGGCCATTTTCGAACCCTGGGACTCGAGTTCGCCGCTCCAGAGGCGATATTAACATTCTCCCCATTTGGAGAGTCAGTGCCTTTGACCTCTTGTGTCGCACACTTTGCAATTTCGGTAGAAGATGATCAGGAATAAGGAGAACCAATGAGCAGCTAACTCGATGTGTTTGGACGGGCACATTGAACTCTGATTTCCCTACAGGAAGAAGAGTTCACCAAAGGCTCAGCGTGCCATGCCGGAACGAGATTAGGGCCTGAAGCAATTCTTCGTGTTTGCGGTCAGCTCACAAGAAAGCGAGTTGAGAAAAGGAGATTTCTGGCACCATAACTCACAATCCTGCAGAGTTCCAAATGACCCCTATCATCCAAAAATTTATTGAAGGAAGGCTGTGAGGAGGACTTGAACGCGACGCAGAATTGCAGAAAACAGATATCAGGGGGTAGATAAGAATTGCTCTGAAAGCGTAGGAAAAGAGGCAGCAGTTCGACAGTGATGCACTTGGCCAAAAAGTGTGTATGCGTTTTTTCCTGAACATATTCAGGAAAAAACGCATACGCCCTTTTTGGCCAACCAAGCAAGCCTGCAATGGAAATCCGCACTACAAGCAACTCTCACTTCCCACTGATCAAAAGGGCCCTCCAAAAAAAAGTGTAAAATCCAGAGAGGCAGGACAGGCCATGGAGAACCGGGAGCCTTGTTATGCTGATGGGCGGGATGTAAATTGCCAACAGCCACTCTGGAGAAGTGGATGGTGTTTCCTGGAACAAAGAGAAAACCAAGCTAGAGAGCCTAGGGCACTTCCACTTATGGTGCCATAGATTCGGAAAATTTAAATGAAAAAGACACAGCCACACCAAAGTTTTGGGCTGCTCTCTTTACGGGAACCTTGACTATGGTACAACTTCAATAGCCCAGAAAGAGAAAAATGGATATAAAAGTTGTGGTACATCCCTACAATGGAATATCACTCAACAATGAAATCAATGGCAACAGACCAGTTGCAGCATAATGAGTGGATTTAGTTACGATGATTCTAAGTGAAATAAGTCACACAGAAAAAGAAACATCATAAGGTATCACGAATACCGGGAACGTAAACACGGCTACGGGTGAACTGCATTAAAAAACACAACAGAGTCTCACATTTACAAAAGAAACTGATGCTTACTTAAGGGGAAAGGAGAGTGGGGAGGCTGCATAAAACCAGAGGTTGATATTAGGACAGATACCATTCCATAAGCCAAATATATATTAGACAAGACCTCCTCCTCGCTCAACCACATGGACTCAGCACCCCGTGTTCAAAACCGAGGAATATACCTGACTATGGAGAAAATTAAAACCCATACATTTATAGGTCTCCATAAGAAAATCATTTGTGTACAGCAGCATACACACAGCAGTGTACATAAGCTAAATCCCCTTATAAAAATAAATTTGAAAAAGAAAACACAAGGACTGTGAAATAGAGAGAAATTCTTAAAGAAGTCCTTCAGGGCTTGTGTGGAATCTTGGATTTACCACCTCTACATCCACAGCTGTGGGAGAGATAAGGCTGGACACTTGGGGCTGATGCTATTGGTGAGGGAATGCAGACCCTTTGAGGTAATGGTGCATGGTTCCCATTCCACGGGTCCCAAATCTCCACGTTTAAGGGATTTATCCTTCAGCTAAAATATGCATGGAAAACCCAGAATATGGTCCACGAAGTGATCAGGCAAAGTTTCTAAAACTCATCGCCATTTTCGAACCCTGGGACTCGAGTTCGCCCCTCCAGAGGCGATATTAACATTCTCCCCACTTGGAGAGTCAGTGCCTTTGACCTCCTGTTTCGCACACTTTGCAATTTCGGTAGAAGATGATCAGGAATAAGGAGAACCAATGAGCGGCTAACTCGATGTGTTTGGACGGGCACATTGAACTCTGATTTCCCTACAGGAAGAAGAGTTCACCAAAGGCTCAGCGTGCCATGCCGGAACGAGATTAGGGCCTGAAGCAATTCTTCGGGTTTGCGGTCAGCTCACAAGAAAGCGAGTTGAGAAAAGGAGGTTTCTGGCACCATAACTCACAATCCTGCAGAGTTCCAAATGACCCCTATCATCCAAAAATTTATTGAAGGAAGGCTGTGAGGAGGACTTGAACGCGACGCAGAATTGCAGAAAACAGATATCGTGGGGTAGATAAGAATTGCTCTGAAAGCGTAGGAAAAGAGGCAGCAGTTCGACAGTGATGCACTTGGCCAAAAAGGGCGTATGCGTTTTTTCCTGAATATGTTCAGGAAAAAACGCATACGCCCTTTTTGGCCAACCAAGCAAGCCTGCAATGGAAATCCGCACTACAAGCAACTCTCACTTCCCACCGATCAAAAGGGCCCTCCGAAAAAAAGTGTAAAATCCAGAGAGGCAGGACAGGCCATGGAGAACCGGCAGCCTTGTTATGCTGATGGGCGGGATGGAAATTGCCAACAGCCACTCTGGAGAAGTGGATGGTGTTTCCTGGAACAAAGAGAAAACCAAGCTAGAGAGCCTAGGGCACTTCCACTTATGGTGCCAAAGATTCGGAAAATTTAAATGAAAAACACACAGCCACACCAAAGTTTGGGGCTGCGCTCTTTACGGGAACCTTGACTATGGTACAACTTCAATAGCCCAGAAAGAGAAAAATGGATATAAAAGTTGTGGTACATCCCTACAATGGAATATCACTCAACAATGAAATCAATGGCAACAGACCAGTAGCAGCATAATGAGTGGATTTAGTTACGATGATTCTAAGTGAAATAAGTCACACAGAAAAAGAAACATCATAAGGTATCACGAATACCGGGAACGTAAACACGGCTACGCGTGAACTGCATTACAAAACACAACAGAGACTCACATTTACAAAAGAAACTGATGCTTCCTTAAGGGGAAAGGAGAGTGGGGAGGCTGCATAAAACCAGAGGTTGATATTAGGACAGATACCATTCCATAAGCCAAATATATATTAGACAAGACCTACTCCTCGCTCAACCACATGGACTCAGCACCCCGTGTTCAAAACCGAGGAATATACCTGACTATGAAGAAAATTAAAACCCATACATTTATAGGTCTCCATAAGAAAATCATTTGTGTACAGCAGCATACACACAGCAGTGTACATAAGCTAAATCCCCTTATAAAAATAAATTTGAAAAAGAAAACACAAGGACTGTGAAATAGAGAGAAATTCTTAAATAAGTCCTTGAGGGCTTGTGTGGAATGTTGGATTTACCACCACTACATCCCCAGCTGTGGGAGAGATAAGGCTGGACACTTGGGGCTGATGCTATTGGTGAGGGAATGCAGACCCTTTGAGGTAATGGTGCATGGTTCCCATTCCACGGGTCCCAAATCTCCACGTTTAAAGGATTTATCCTTCAGCTAAAATATGCATGGAAAACCCAGAATATGGTCCACGAAGTGATCAGCAAAGTTTCTGAAACTCATCGCCATTTTCGAACCCTGGGACACGAGTTCGCCGCTCCAGAGGCGATATTAACATTCTCCCCATTTGGAGAGTCAGTGCCTTTGACCTCTTGTGTCGCACAATTTGCAATTTCGGTAGAAGATGATCAGGAATAAGGAGAACCAATGAGCAGCTAACTCGATGTGTTTGGACGGGCACATTGAACTCTGATTTCCCTACAGGAAGAAGAGTTCACCAAAGGCTCAGCGTGCCATGCCGGAACGAAATTAGGGCCTGAAGCAATTCTTCGTGTTTGCGGTCAGCTCACAAGAAAGCGAGTTGAGAAAAGGAGATTTCTGGCACCATAACTCACAATCCTGCAGAGTTCCAAATGACCCCTATCATCAAAAAATTTATTGAAGGAAGGCTGTGAGGAGGACTTGAACGCGACGCAGAATTGCAGAAAACAGATATCAGGGGGTAGATAAGAATTGCTCTGAAAGCGTAGGAAAAGAGGCAGCAGTTCGACAGTGATGCACTTGGCCAAAAAGTGCGTATGCGTTTTTTCCTGAACATATTCAGGAAAAAACGCATACGCCCTTTTTGGCCAACCAAGCAAGCCTGCAATGGAAATCCGCACTACAAGCAACTCTCACTTCCCACTGATCAAAAGGGCCCTCCAAAAAAAAGTGTAAAATCCAGAGAGGCAGGACAGGCCATGGAGAACCGGGAGCCTTGTTATGCTGATGGGCGGGATGTAAATTGCCAACAGCCACTCTGGAGAAGTGGATGGTGTTTCCTGGAACAAAGAGAAAACCAAGCTAGAGAGCCTAGGGCACTTCCACTTATGGTGCCATAGATTCGGAAAATTTAAATGAAAAAGACACAGCCACACCAAAGTTTTGGGCTGCTCTCTTTACGGGAACCTTGACTATGGTACAACTTCAATAGCCCAGAAAGAGAAAAATGGATATAAAAGTTGTGGTACATCCCTACAATGGAATATCACTCAACAATGAAATCAATGGCAACAGACCAGTTGCAGCATAATGAGTGGATTTAGTTACGATGATTCTAAGTGAAATAAGTCACACAGAAAAAGAAACATCATAAGGTATCACGAATACCGGGAACGTAAACACGGCTACGGGTGAACTGCATTAAAAAACACAACAGAGTCTCACATTTACAAAAGAAACTGATGCTTACTTAAGGGGAAAGGAGAGTGGGGAGGCTGCATAAAACCAGAGGTTGATATTAGGACAGATACCATTCCATAAGCCAAATATATATTAGACAAGACCTCCTCCTCGCTCAACCACATGGACTCAGCACCCCGTGTTCAAAACCGAGGAATATACCTGACTATGGAGAAAATTAAAACCCATACATTTATAGGTCTCCATAAGAAAATCATTTGTGTACAGCAGCATACACACAGCAGTGTACATAAGCTAAATCCCCTTATAAAAATAAATTTGAAAAAGAAAACACAAGGACTGTGAAATAGAGAAAAATTCTTAAAGAAGTCCTTCAGGGCTTGTGTGGAATCTTGGATTTACCACCTCTACATCCACAGCTGTGGGAGAGATAAGGCTGGACACTTGGGGCTGATGCTATTGGTGAGGGAATGCAGACCCTTTGAGGTAATGGTGCATGGTTCCCATTCCACGGGTCCCAAATCTCCACGTTTAAGGGATTTATCCTTCAGCTAAAATATGCATGGAAAACCCAGAATATGGTCCACGAAGTGATCAGGCAAAGTTTCTAAAACTCATCGCCATTTTCGAACCCTGGGACTCGAGTTCGCCGCTCCAGAGGCGATATTAACATTCAACCCACTTGGAGAGTCAGTGCCTTTGACCTCCTGTTTCGCACACTTTGCAATTTCGGTAGAAGATGATCAGGAATAAGGAGAACCAATGAGCGGCTAACTCGATGTGTTTGGACGGGCACATTGAACTCTGATTTCCCTACAGGAAGAAGAGTTCACCAAAGGCTCAGCGTGCCATGCCGGAACGAGATTAGGGCCTGAAGCAATTCTTCGGGTTTGCGGTCAGCTCACAAGAAAGCGAGTTGAGAAAAGGAGGTTTCTGGCACCATAACTCACAATCCTGCAGAGTTCCAAATGACCCCTATCATCCAAAAATTTATTGAAGGAAGGCTGTGAGGAGGACTTGAACGCGACGCAGAATTGCAGAAAACAGATATCGTGGGGTAGATAAGAATTGCTCTGAAAGCGTAGGAAAAGAGGCAGCAGTTCGACAGTGATGCACTTGGCCAAAAAGGGCGTATGCGTTTTTTCCTGAATATGTTCAGGAAAAAACGCATACGCCCTTTTTGGCCAACCAAGCAAGCCTGCAATGGAAATCCGCACTACAAGCAACTCTCACTTCCCACCGATCAAAAGGGCCCTCCGAAAAAAAGTGTAAAATCCAGAGAGGCAGGACAGGCCATGGAGAACCGGCAGCCTTGTTATGCTGATGGGCGGGATGGAAATTGCCAACAGCCACTCTGGAGAAGTGGATGGTGTTTCCTGGAACAAAGAGAAAACCAAGCTAGAGAGCCTAGGGCACTTCCACTTATGGTGCCATAGATTCGGAAAATTTAAATGAAAAAGACACAGCCACACCAAAGTTTGGGGCTGCGCTCTTTACGGGAACCTTGACTATGGTACAACTTCAATAGCCCAGAAAGAGAAAAATGGATATAAAAGTTGTGGTACATCCCTACAATGGAATATCACTAAACAATGAAATCAATGGCAACAGACCAGTAGCAGCATAATGAGTGGATTTAGTTACGATGATTCTAAGTGAAATAAGTCACACAGAAAAAGAAACATCATAAGGTATCACGACTACCGGGAACGTAAACACGGCTACGCGTGAACTGCATTACAAAACACAACAGAGACTCACATTTACAAAAGAAACTGATGCTTGCTTAAGGGGAAAGGAGAGTGGGGAGGCTGCATAAAACCAGAGGTTGATATTAGGACAGATACCATTCCATAAGCCAAATATATATTAGACAAGACCTACTCCTCGCTCAACCACATGGACTCAGCACCCCGTGTTCAAAACCGAGGAATATACCTGACTATGAAGAAAATTAAAACCCATACATTTATAGGTCTCCATAAGAAAATCATTTGTGTACAGCACCATACACACAGCAGTGTACATAAGCTAAATCCCCTTATAAAAATAAATTTGAAAAAGAAAACACAAGGACTGTGAAATAGAGAGAAATTCTTCAATAAGTCCTTTAGGGCTTGTGTGGAATGTTGGATTTACCACCGCTACATCCACAGCTGTGGGAGAGATAAGGCTGGACACTTGGGGCTGATGCTATTGGTGAGGGAATGCAGACCCTTTGAGGTAATGGTGCATGGTTCCCATTCCACGGGTCCCAAATCTCCACGTTTAAGGGATTTATCCTTCAGCTAAAATATGCATGGAAAACCCAGAATATGGTCCACGAAGTGATCAGGCAAAGTTTCTGAAACTCATGGCCATTTTCGAACCCTGGGACTCGAGTTCGCCGCTCCAGAGGCGATATTAACATTCTCCCCACTTGGAGAGTCAGTGCCTTTGACCTCTTGTTTCGCACACTTTGCAATTTCGGTAGAAGATGATCAGGAATAAGGAGAACCAATGAGCGGCTAACTCGATGTGTTTGGACGGGCACATTGAACTCTGATTTCCCTACAGGAAGAAGAGTTCACCAAAGGCTCAGCGTGCCATGCCGGAACGAGATTAGGGCCTGAAGCAATTCTTCGGGTTTGCGGTCAGCTCACAAGAAAGCGAGTTGAGAAAAGGAGGTTTCTGGCACCATAACTCACAATCCTGCAGAGTTCCAAATGACCCCTATCATCCAAAAATTTATCGAAGGAAGGCTGTGAGGAGGACTTGAACGCGACGCACAATTGCAGAAAACAGATATCGGGGGGTAGATAAGAATTGCTCTGAAAGCGTAGGAAAAGAGGCAGCAGTTCGACAGTGATGCACTTGGCCAAAAAGGGCATATGCGTTTTTTCCTGAATATGTTCAGGAAAAAACGCATACGCCCTTTTTGGCCAACCAAGCAAGCCTGCAATGGAAATCCGCACTACAAGCAACTCTCACTTCCCACCGATCAAAAGGGCCCTCCGAAAAAAAGTGTAAAATCCAGAGAGGCAGGACAGGCCATGGAGAACCGGCAGCCTTGTTATGCTGATGGGCGGGATGTAATTTGCCAACAGCCACTCTGGAGAAGTGGATGGTGTTTCCTGGAACAAAGAGAAAACCAAGCTAGAGAGCCTAGGGCACTTCCACTTATGGTGCCATAGATTCGGAAAATTTAAATGAAAAAGACACAGCCACACCAAAGTTTGGGGCTGCGCTCTTTACGGGAACCTTGACTATGGTACAACTTCAATAGCCCAGAAAGAGAAAAATGGATATAAAAGTTGTGGTACATCCCTACAATGGAATATCACTCAACAATGAAATCAATGGCAACAGACCAGTAGCAGCATAATGAGTGGATTTAGTTACGATGATTCTAAGTGAAATAAGTCACACAGAAAAAGAAACATCATAAGGTATCACGAATACCGGGAACGTAAACACGGCTACGCGTGAACTGCATTACAAAACACAACAGAGTCTCACATTTACAAAAGAAACTGATGCTTGCTTAAGGGGAAAGGAGAGTGGGGAGGCTGCATAAAACCAGAGGTTGATATTAGGACAGATACCATTACATAAGCCACATATATATTAGACAAGACCTACTCCTCGCTCAACCACATGGACTCAGCACCCCGTGTTCAAAACCGAGGAATATACCTGACTATGAAGAAAATTAAAACCCATACATTTATAGGTCTCCATAAGAAAATCATTTGTGTACAGCACCATACACACAGCAGTGTACATAAGCTAAATCCCCTTATAAAAATAAATTTGAAAAAGAAAACACAAGGACTGTGAAATAGAGAGAAATTCTTAAATAAGTCCTTCAGGGCTTGTGAGGAATCTTGGATTTACCACCTCTACATCCACAGCTGTGGGAGAGATAAGGCTGGACACTTGGGGCTGATGCTATTGGTGAGGGAATGCAGACCCTTTGAGGTAATGGTGCATGGTTCCCATTCCACGGGTCCCAAATCTCCACGTTTAAGGGATTTATCCTTCAGCTAAAATATGCATGGAAAACCCAGAATATGGTCCACGAAGTGATCAGGCAAAGTTTCTGAAACTCATCGCCATTTTCGAACCCTGGGACTCGAGTTTGCCGCTCCAGAGGCGATATTAACATTCTCCCCACTTGCAGAGTCAGTGCCTTTGACCTGTTGTATCGCACAGTTTGAAATTTCTGTGGAAGGTGAACAGGAATACGGAGAACCAATGAGCGGCTAACTCGATGTGTTTGGACGGGCACATTGTACTCTGATTTCCCTACAGGAAGAAGAATTCACCAAAGGCTCAGTGTGCCATGCCGCAACGAGATGAGGTCCTGAAGCAATTCTTCGGGATTGCCGTCGGCTCACAAGAAAGCGAGTTGAGAAAAGGAGATATTTGGCACTGTAACTCACAATCCTGCAGAGCTCCAAATGACCCCTATCATCAAAAAATTTATTGAAGGAAGGCTGTGAAGAGGACTTGAACGTGACACAGAATTGCATAAAACAGATATCAGGGGGTAGATAAGAATTGCTCTGAAAGCGTGGGAAAAGAGGCAGCAGTTCGACAGTGATGCAGTTGGCCAAAAAGGGCGTATGCGTTTTTTCCTGAATATATTCAGGAAAAAACGCATACGCCGTTTTTGGCGAACCAAGCAAGCCTGCAATGGAAATCCGCACTACAATGAAGTCTCATTTCCCACCGATCAAAAGGGCCGTCCGACAAATGTGTAAAATCCAGAGAGGCAGGACAGGCCATGGAGAACTGGCTGCCTTGTTATGCTGATGGGCGGGATGTAAATTACCAACAGCCACTCTGGAGAAGTGGATGGTGTTTCCTGGAACAAAGAAAAAAACAAACTAGAAAGCCTAGGGCACTTCCACTTATGGTGTCGTAGATTCGGAAACTTTAAATGAAAAAGACACAGCCACACCAAAGTTTGGGGCTTCTCTGTGTACTGGAACCTTGACTATGGTACAACTTCAATAGCCGAGAAAGAGAAAAATGGATATAGAAGTTGTGGTACATCCCTACAATGGAATATCACTCAACAATGAAATCAATGGCAACAGACCAGTAGCAGCATAATGAGTGGATATAGTTACGATGATTCTAAGTGAAATAAGTCACACAGAAAAAGAAACATCATAAGGTATCACTAATACCGGGAATGTAAACACGGCTACGTGTGAACTGCATTACAAAACACAACAGGGTCTCACATTTACAAAAGAAACTTAGGCTTGCTTAAGGGGAAAGGAGAGTGGGGAGGCTGCATAAAACCAGAGGTTGACATTAGGACAGATACCATTCCATAAGCCAAATATATATTAGACAAGACCTACTCCTCGCTCAACCAAATGGACTCACACCCCGTATTCAAAACCTAGGAATATACCTGACTATGAAGAAAATTAAAACCCATACATTTATAGGTCTCCATAAGAAAATCATTTTTGTACAGCAGCATACACACAGCGGTGTAAATAAGCTAAATCCCCTTATAAAAATAAATTTTACAAAGAAAACACAAGGAGTGCCAAATAGAGAGAAATTCTTACATAAGACCTTCAGCGCTTGTCAGGAATCTTGGATTTACCACCTCTACATCCACAGCTAGGGGAGAGATAAGGCTGGACTCTTGGGGCTGATACTATTGGTGAGGGAATGCACACCCTTTGAGGTAATGGTGCATGGTTCCCATTCCACGGGTCCCAAATCTCCACGTTTAAGGGATTTATCCTTCAGCTAAAATATGCATGGAAAACCCAGAATATGGTCCACGAAGTGATCAGGCAAAATTTGTAAAACTCATCGCCATTTTCGCCTCCTGGTACTCGAGTATGCCGTTCAAGATGCGATATTAACATTCTCCCCACTTGGAGAGTCAGTGCCTTTGACCTGTTGTATCGCACAGTTTGCAATTTCTGTGGAAGGTGAACAGGAATACGGAGAACCAATGAGCGGCTAACTCGATGTGCTTAGACGGGCACACTGAACTCTGATTTCCCTACAGGAAGAAGAATTCACCAAAGGCTCAGCGTGCCATGCCGGAACGAGATTAGGGCCTGAAGCAATTCTTCGGGTTTGCGGTCAGCTCAGAAGAAAGCAAGTTGAGAAAAGGAGATTTCTGACACCGTAACTCACAATCCTGCAGAGTTCCAAATGACCCCTATCATCCAAAAATTTATTGAAGGAAGGCTGTGAAGAGGACTTGAACGCGACACAGAATTGCAGAAAACAGATATCAGGGGGTAGATAAGAATTGCTCTGTAAACGTAGGAAAAGAGGCAGCAGTTCAACAGTGATGCACTTGGCCAAAAAGGGCGTATGCGTTTTTTCCTGAATATATTCAGGAAAAAACGCATACGCCCTTTTTGGCCAACCAAGCAAGCCTGCAATGGAAATCCGCACTACAATGAAGTCTCACTTCCCACCGATCAAAAGGGCCGTCTGACAAATGTGTAAAGTTCAGAAAGGCAGGACAGGCCATGGAGAACCGGCTGCCTTGTTATGCTGATGGGCGGGATGTAAATTGCCAACAGCCACTCTGGAGAAGTGGATGGTGTTTCCTGGAACAAAGAAAAAACCAAGCTAGAAAGCCTAGGGCACTTCCACTTATGGTGCCGTAGATTCGGAAAATTAAAATGAAAAAGGCACAGCCACACCAAAGTTTGGGGCTTCTCTGTGTACTGGAACTTTGACTATGGTATAACTTCAATAGCCCAGAAAGAGAAAAATGGATATAGAAGTTGTGGTACATCCCTACAATGGAATATCACTCAACAATGAAATCAATGGCAACAGACCAGTAGCAGCATAATGAGTGGATTTAGTTACGATGATTCTAAGTGAAATAAGTCACACAAAAAAAGAAACATCATAAGACATCACTAAAACCGGGAATGTAAACAGGGCTACGTGTGAACTGCATTACAAAACACAACAGAGTCTCACATTTACAAAAGAAACTTAGGCTTGCTTAAGGGGAAAGGACAGTGGGGAGGCTGCATAAAACCAGAGGTTGACATTAGGACAGATACCATTCCATAAGCCAAATATATATTACACAAGACCTACTCCTCGCTCAACCAAATGGACTCAACACCCCGTATTCAAAACCTAGGAATATAACTGACTATGAAGAAAATTAAAACCCATACATTTATAGGTCTCCATAAGAAAATCATTTGTGTACAGCAGCATACACACAGCAGTGTCAATAAGCTAAATCCCCTTATAAAAATAAATTTGAAAAAGAAAACACAAGGACTGTCAAATAGAGAGAAATTCTTAAATAAGTCCTTCAGGGCTTGTGAGGAATCTTGGATTTACCACCTCTACATACACAGCTGTGGGAGAGATAAGGCTGGACACTTGGGGCTGATACTATTGGTGAGGGAATGCAGACCCTTTGAGGTAATGGTGCATGGTTCCCATTCCACGGGTCCCAAATCTCCACCTGTAAGGGATTTATCCTTCAGCTAAAATATGCATGGAAAACCCAGAATATGGTCCACGAAGTGATCAGGCAAAATTTCTAAAACTCATCGCCATTTTAGCCCCCTGGTACTCGAGTTCGCCGTTCCAGATGCAATATTAACATTCTCCCCACTTGGAGAGTCAGTGCCTTTGACCTCTTGTTTGGCACAGTTTGCAATTTCTGTGGAAGATGAACAGGAATAAGGAGAACGAACGAGCAGCTAACTTGATGTGTTTGGACGGGCACATTGAACACTGATTTCCCTACAGGAAGAAGAATTCATCAAAGGCTCAGCGTGCCATGCAAGAACGAGATTAGGGCCTGAAGCAATTCTTCGGGTTTGCGGTCAGCTAACAAGAAAGTGAGTGGAGAAAAGGAGATTTTTGGCACTGTAACTCACAATCCTGCAGAGTTCCAAATGACCCCTATCATCCAAAAATTTATTGAAGGAAGGCTGTGAGGAGGACTTAAACGCGACGCAGAATTGCAGAAAACAGATATCGGGGGGTAGATAAGAATTGCTCTGAAAGCGTAGGAAAAGAGGCAACAGTTCGACAGTGATGCACTTGGCCAAAAAGGGCGTATGCTTTTTTTCCTGAATATATTCAGGAAAAAACGCATACGCCCTTTTTGGCCAACCAAGCAAGCCTGCAATGGAAATCCGCACTACAAGCAACTCTCACTTCCCACCGATCAAAAGGGCCCTCCGAAAAAAAGTGTAAAATCCAGAGAGGCAGGACAGGCCATGGAGAACCGGCAGCCTTGTTATGCTGATGGGCGGGATGTAAATTGCCAACAGCCACTCTGGAGAAGTGGATGGTGTTTCCTGTAACAAAGAAAAGACCAAGCTAGAAAGCCTAGGGCACTTCCACTTATGGTGCCATAGATTCGGAAAATTTAAATGAAAAAGACACAGCCACACCAAAGTTTGGGGATTCTCTGTGTACTGGAACCTTGACTGTGGTACAACTTCAATAGCCCAGAAAGAGAAAAATGGATATAGAAGTTGTGTTACATCCCTACAATGGAATATCACTGAACAATGAAATCAATGGCAACAGACCAGTAGCAGCATAATGAGTGGATTTAGTTACGATGATTCTAAGTGAAATAAGTCACACAGAAAAAGAAACATCATAAGGTATCACGAATACCGGGAACGTAAACACGGCTACGCGTGAACTGCATTACAAAACACAACAGAGTCTCACATTTACAAAAGAAACTGATGCTTGCTTAAGGGGAAAGGAGAGTGGGGAGGCTGCCTAAAACCAGAGGTTGATATTAGGACAGATACCATTCCATAAGCCAAATATATATTAGACAAGACCTACTCCTGGCTCAACGAAATGGACTCAACACCCCGTATTCATAACCTAGGAATATACCTGACTATGAAGAAAATTAAAACCCATACATTTATAGGTCTCCATAAGAAAATCATTTGTGTACAGCAGCATACACACAGCAGTGTAAATAAGCTAAATCCCCTTATAAAAATAAATTTGAAAAAGAAAACACAAGGACTGTGAAATAGAGAGAAATTCTTAAATAAGTCCTTCAGGGCTTGTGTGGAATCTTGGATTTACAACCGCTACATCCACAGCTGTGGGAGAGATAAGGCTGGACACTTGGGGCTGATGCTATTGGTGAGGGAATTCAGACCCTTTGAGGTAATGGCGCATGGTTCCATTCCACGGGTCCCAAATCTCCACGTTTAAGGGATTTATCCTTCAGCTAAAATATGCATGGAAAACCCAGAATATGGTCCACGAAGTGATCAGGCAAAATTTCTAAAACTCATCGCCATTTTCGCCCCCTGGTACTCGAGTTTGCCGTTCCAGATGCGATATTAACATTCTCCCCACTTGGAGAGTCAGTGCCTTTGACCTCTTGTTTCACACAGTTTGCAATTGCTGTGGAAGTTGAACAGGAATACAGAGAACCAATGAGCGGCTAACTCGATGTGTTTAGACGGGCACATTGAACTCTGATTTCCCTACAGGAAGAAGAATTCACCAAAGGCTCAGCGTGCCATGCCGCAAGGAGATGAGGGACTGAAGCAATTCTTCGGGTTTGCCGTCAGCTCACAAGAAAGCGAGTTGAGAAAAGGAGATTTTTGGCACTGTAACTCACAATCCTGCAGAGCTCCAAATGACCCCTATCATCCAAAAATTTATTGAAGGAAGGCTGTGAAGAGGACTTGAACGCGACACAGAATTGCAGAAAACAGATATCAGGGGGTAGATAAGAATTGCTCTGTAAGCGTAGGAAAAGAGGCAGCAGTTCAACAGTGATGCACTTGGCCAAAAAGGGCGTATGCGTTTTTTCCTGAATATATTCAGGAAAAAACGCATACGCCCTTTTTGGCCAACCAAGCAAGCCTGCAATGGAAATCCGCACTACAATGAAGTCTCACTTCCCACCGATCAAAAGGGCCGTCCGACAAATGTGTAAAATTCAGAGAGGCAGGACAGGCCATGGAGAACCGGCTGCCTTGTCATGCTGATGGGCGGGATGTAAATTGCCAACAGCCACTCTGGAGAAATGGATGCTGTTTCCTGGAGCAAAGAAAAAAACAAGCTAGAAAGCCTAGGGCACTTCCACTTATGGTGCCATAGATAAGGAAAATTTAAATGAAAAAGGCACAGCCACACCAAAGTTTGGGGCTTCTCTGTCTACTGGAACCTTGACTGTTGTACAACTTCAATAGCCCAGAAAGAGAAAAATGGATATAGAAGTTGTGGTACATCCCTACAATGGAATATCACTCAACAATGAAATCAATGGCAACAGACCAGTAGCAGCATAATGAGTGGATTTAGTTACGATGATTCTAAGTGAAATAAGTCACACAGAAAAAGAAACATCATAAGACATCACTAAAACCGGGAATGTAAACACGGCTACGTGTGAACTGCATTACAAAACACAACAGAGTCTCACAATTACAAAAGAAACTTAGGCTTGCTTAAGGGGAAAGGAGAGTGGGGAGGCTGCATAAAACCAGAGGTTGACATTAGGACAGATACCATTCCATAAGCCAAATATATATTACACAAGACCTACTCCTCGCTCAAACAAATGGACTCAAAACCCCGTATTCAAAACCTAGAAATATACCTGACTATGAAGAAAATTAAAACCCATACATTTATAGGTCTCCATAAGAAAATCATTTTTGTACAGCAGCATACACACAGCGGTGTAAATAAGCTAAATCCCCTTATAAAAATAAATTTTACAAAGAAAACACAAGGAGTGCCAAATAGGGAGAAATTCTTACATACGACCTTCAGTGCTTGTGGGGAATCTTGGATTTACCACCTCTACATCCACAGCTGGTTGAGAGATAAGGCTGGACACTTGGGGCTGATACTATTGGTGAGGGAATGCAGACCCTTTGAGGTAATGGTGCATGGTTCCCATTCCACGGGTCCCAAATCTCCACGTTTAAGGGATTTATCCTTCAGCTAAAATATGCATGGAAAACCCAAAATATGGTCCACGAAGTGATCAGGCAAAATTTGTAAAACTCATCGCCATTTTCGCCTCCTGGTACTCGAGTTCGCCGTTCCAGATTCGATATTAACATTCTCCCCACTTGGAGAGTCAGTGCCTTTGACCTCTTGTTTCGCACAGTTTGCAATTTCGGTAGAAGATGATCAGGAATAAGGAGAACCAATGAGCGGCTAACTCGATGTGTTTGGACGGGCACTTTGAACTCTGATTTCCCTACAGGAAGAAGAGTTCACCAAAGGCTCAGCGTGCCATGCCGGAACGAGATTAGGGCCTGAAGCAATTCTTCGGGTTTGCGGTCAGCTCACAAGAAAGTGAGTTGAGAAAAGGAGATTTTTGGCACTGTAACTCACATTCCTGCAGAGTTCTAAATGACCACTATCATCCCAAAATTTATTGAAGGAAGGCTGTGAAGAGGACAAGAAGGCGACGCAGAATTGCAGAAAACAGATATCAGGTGGTAGATAAGAATTGCTCAGAAAACGTAGGAAAAGAGGAAGCAGTTCGACAGTGATGCACTTGGCCAAAAAGGGCGTATTCGTTTTTTCCTGAATATATGCAGGAAAAAACGCATACGCCATTTTTGGTCAACCAAGCAAGCCTGCAATGGAAATCCGCACCACAATGAACTCTCAATTCCCACCGATGAAAAGGGCCGTTCGAAAAAAGTGTAAAATCCAGAGAGGAGGACAGGCCATGGAGAACTGGCAGCCTTGTTATGCTCATGGGCGGGATGTAAATTGCCAACAGCCACTCTGGAGAAGTGGACGGTGTTTCCTGGAACAAAGATAAAACCAAGCTAGAGAGCCTTGGGTACTTCCACTTATGGTGCTATAGATAAGGAAAATTTAAATGTAAAAGACACAGCCACACCAAAGTTTGGGGCTGCTCTGTGTATGGGACCCTTGACTATGGTACAACTTTAATAGTCCAGAAAGAGAAAAATGGTTATAGAAGTTGTGGTACATCCCTACAATGGAATATCACTCAACAATGAAATCAATGGCAACAGACCAGTAGCAGCATAATGAGTTGATTTAGTTACGATGATTCTAAGTGAAATGTCACACAGAAAAAGAAATATAATAAGATATCACTAATACCGGGAATGCAATCACGGCTACGCTTGAACTGCATTTCAAAGCACAACAGAGTCTCACATTTACAAAAGAAACTCACGCTTGCTTAAGGGGAAAGGAGAATGGGGAGGCTGCATAAAACCAGAGGTTGACATTAGGACAGATACCATTCCATAAACAAAATATATATTAGACAAGACCTACTCCTCGCTCTACCAAATGGACTAAACACCCCGTATTCAAAACCTAGGAATATACCTGACTATGAAGAAAATTAAAACCCATACATTTATAGGTCTCCATAAGAAAATCATTTCTGTACAGCAGCATACACACAGCACTGTAAATAAGCTAAATCCCCTTATAAAAATAAATTTTAAAAAGAAATCACAAGGACTGTGAAATAGAGAGAAATTCTTAAATAAGTCCTTCAGGGATTGTGAGGAATCTTGGATTTACCACCTCTACATCCACACCTGTGGGAGAGATAAGGCTGGACACTTGGGGCTGATACTATTGGTGAGGGAATGCAGACCCTTTGAGGTAAATGTGCATGGTTCCCATTCCACGGGTCCCAAATCTCCACGTTTAAGGGATTTATCCTTCAGATAAAATATGCATGGAAAACCTAGAATATTGTCCACGAAGTGATCAGGCAAAATTTCTAAAACTCATCGCCATTTTCGCCCCCTGGTACTCGAGTTCGCCTTTCCAGATGTGATATTAACATTTTCCCCACTTGGAGAGACAGTGCCTTTGACATCTTGTTTGGCACAGTTTGCAATTTCCGTGGAAGATGAATAGGAATAAGGAGAAACAATGAGCGGCTAAATCGATGTGTTTGGACAGGCACAGTGAACTCTGATTTCCCTACAGGAAGAAGAATTCACCAAAGGCTCAGCGTGACATGCCGGAACGAGATTAGGGCCTAAAGCAATTCTTCGGGTTGCTGTCAGCTCACAAGTAATCGAGTTGAGAAAAGGAGATTTTTGGCACTGTAACTCACAATCCTGCAGAGTTCCAAATGACCCCTATCATCCAAAAATTTATTGAAGGAAGGCTGTGAAGAGGACCTGAACGTGAAGCAGAATTGCAGAAAACAGATATCAGGGTGTAGATAAGAATTGCTCTGAAAGCGTAGGAAAAGAGGCAGCAATTCGTCAGTGATGCACTTGGCCAAAAAGGGCATATGCGTTTTTTCCTGAATATACTGGCCAACCAAGCAAGCCTGCAATGGAAATCCGCACCACAATGAAGTCTCACTTCCCACCGACCAAAAGGGCCGTCGGAAAAATGTGTAAAATCCAGAGAGGCAGGACAGGCCATGGAGAACCGGCAGCCTTGTTATGCTGATGGGCGGGATGTAAATTCCCAACAGCCACTCTGGAGAAGTGGATGGTGTTTCCTGGAACAAAGAAAAAACCAAGCTAGACAGCCTAGGGCACTTCCACTTATGGTGCTATAGATTCGGCAAATTTAAATGAAAAACACAGCCACACCAAAGTTTGGGGCTGCTCTCTTTACGGGAACCTTGACTATGGTACAACTTCAATAATACAGAAAGAGAAAAACGGATATAGAAGTTGTGGTACATCCCTACAATGGAATATCACTCAACAATGAAATCAATGGCAACAGACCAGTAGCAGCATAATGAGTGCAATTAGTTACGAGGATTCTAAGTGAAATAAGTAACACAGAAAAAGAAACATCATAAGATATCACTAATACCGGGAATGTAAACATGGCTACGCGTGAACTGCATTCAAAACACAACACAGTCTCACATTTACAAAAGAACCTTTGCTTGCTTAAGGGAAAAGGAGAGTGGGGAGGCTGCATAAAACCAGAGGTTGACATTAGGCCAGATACCATTCAATAAGGCAAATATATATTAGACAAGACCTACTCCTGGCTCAACCAAATGGACTCAACACCCCGTATTCAAAACCTAGGAATATACCTGTCTATGAAGAAAATTAAAACCCATACATTTATAGGTCTCCATAAGAAAATCATTTGTGTACAGCAGCATACACACAGCACTGTAAATAAGCTAAATCCCCTTATAAAAATAAATTTGAAAAAGAAAACACAACGACAGTGAAATAGAGAGTAATTCTTAAATAAGTCCTTCAGGGATTCTTAGGAATCTTGGATTTACCACCTCTACATCCACAGCTGTGGGAGAGATAAGGCTGGACACTTGGGGCTGATACTACTGGTGACGGAATGCAGACCCTTTGAGGTAATTGTGCATGGTTCCCATTCGACGGGTCCCAAATCTCCATGTTTAAGGGATTTATCCTTCAGCTAAAATATGCATGGAAAACCCAGAATATGGTCCACGAAGTGATCAGGCAAAATTTCTAAAACTCATCGCCATTTTCGCCCCCTGGTACTCGAGTTCACCTTTCCAGATGCGATATTAACATTCTCCCCACTTGGAGAGTCAGTGCCTTTGACATCTTGTTTGGCAGAGTTTGCAATTTCCGTGGAAGATGAACAGGAATAAGGAGAACGAATGAGCGGCTAACTCGATGTGTTTGGACGGGCACATTGAACTCTGATTTCCCTACAGGAAGAAGAATTCAGCAAAGGCTCAGCGTGCCATGCCACAACGAGATTAGGGCCTGAAGCAATTCTTCGGGTTTGCGGTCACCTCACAAGAAAGCGAGTTGAGAAAAGGAGATTTTTGGCACTGTAACTCACAATCCTGCAGAGTTCTAAATGACCACTATCATCCCAAAATTTATTCAAGGAAGGCTGTGAAGAGGACTTGAAGGCGACGCAGAATTGCAGAAAACAGATATCAGGTGGTAGATAAGAATTGCTCAGAAAACGTAGGAAAAGAGGCAGCAGTTCGACAGTGATGCACTTGGCCAAAAAGGGCGTATGCGTTTTTTCCTGAATATATGCAGGAAAAAACGCATACGCCCTTTTTGGCCAACCAAGCAAGCCTGCAATGGAAATCCACACCACAATGAAGTCTCAATTCCCACCGATCAAAAGGGCCGTCCGAAAAAAGTGTAAAATCCAGAGAGGAGGACAGGCCATGGAGAACTGGCAGCCTTGTTATGCTCATGGGCGGGATGTAAATTGCCAACAGCCACTCTGGAGAAGTGGATTGTGTTTCCTGGAACAAAGATAAAACCAAGCTAGAGAGCCTAGGGCACTTCCACTTATGGTGCTATAGATAAGGAAAATTTAAATGAAAAAGGCACAGCCACACCAAAGTTTGGGGCTGCTCTGTGTACTGGAACCTTGACTATGCTACAACTTTAATAGCCCAGAAAGAGAAAAATGGATATAGAAGTTGTGGTACATCCCTACAATGGAATATCACTCAACAACGATATCAATGGCAACAGACCAGTAGCAGCATAATGAGTGGATTTAGTTACGATGATTCTAAGTGAAATAGTCACACAGAAAAAGAAACATCGTAAGATATCACTAATACCGGGAATGTAAACACGACTACGCATGAACTGCATTTCAAAACACAACAGAGTCTCACATTTACAAAAGAAACTTATGCTTGCTTAAGGGGAAAGGAGAGTGGGGAGGCTGCATAAAACCAGAGGTTGACATTAGGACACATACCATTCCATAAACCAAATATATATTAGACAAGACCTACTCCTCGCTCAACCAAATGGACTCAACACCCCGTATTCAAAACCTAAGAATATACCTGACTATGAAGAAAATTAAAACCAATATATTTATAGGTCTCCATAAGAAAATCATTTGTGTACAGCAGCATACATACAGCAGTGTAAATAAGCTAATTCCCCTTATAAAAATAAATTTGGAAAAGAAAACACAAGGTCTGTGAAATAGAGAGAAATTCTTAAATAAGTCTTTAAGGGCTTGTGAGGATTCTTGGATTTACCACCTCTACATCCACAGCTGGGGGAGAGATAAGGCTGGACACTTTTGGCTGATACTATTGGTGAGGGAATGCAGACCCTTTGAGGTAATGGTGCATCGTTCCCATTCCACGGATCCCAAATCTCCACATTTAAGGGATTTATCCTTCAGCTAAAATATGCATGGAAAACCCAGAATATGGTCCACGAAGTGATCAGGCAAAATTTGTAAAACTCATCGCCATTTTCGCCCCCTGGTACTTGAGTTCGCCGTTCCAGATGCGATATTATCATTCTCCCCATTTGGAGAGTCAGTGCTTTGATCTCTTGTTTCGCACAGTTTGCAATTTCTGTGGAAGATGAACAGGAATAAGGAGAACGAATGAGCGGCTAACTCGATGTGTTTGGACGGGCACTTTGAACTCTGATTTCCCTACAGGAAGAAGAATTCACCAAAGGCTCAGCGTGCCATGCCGGAAGGAGATTAGGGCCTGAAGCAATTCTTCGGGTTTGCGGTCAGCTCACAAGAAAGCGAGTTGAGAAAAGGAGATTTTTGGCACTGTATCTCACAATCCTGCAGAGTTCTAAATGACCACTATCATCCCAAAATTTATTGAAGGAAGGCTGTGAAGAGGACTTGAAGGCGACGCAGAATTGCAGAAAACAGATATCAGGTGGTAGATAAGAATTGCTCAGAAAACGTAGGAAAAGAGGCAGCAGTTCGACAGTGATGCACTTGGCCAAAAAGGGCGTATGCGTTTTTTCCTGAATATATGCATGAAAAAACGCATACGCCCTTTTTGGTCAACCAAGCAAGCCTGCAATGGAAATCCGCACCACAATGAAGTCTCAATTCCCACTGATCAAAAGGGCCGTCCGAAAAAAGTGTAAAATCCAGAGAGGAGGACAGGCCATGGAGAACTGGCAGCCTTGTTATGCTCATGGGTGGGATGTAAATTGCCAACAGCCTCTCTGGAGAAGTGGATGGTGTTTCCTGGAACAAAGATAAAACCAAGCTAGAGAGCCTAGGGCACTTCCACTTATGGTGCTATAGATAAGGAAAATTTAAATGAAAAAGGCACAGCCACACCAAAGTTTGGGGCTGCTCTGTGTACTGGAACCTTGACTATGCTACAACTTTAATAGCCCAGAAAGAGAAAAATGGATATAGAAGTTGTGGTACATCCCTACAATGGAATACCACTCAACAATGAAATCAATGGCAACAGACCAGTAGCAGCATAATGAGTGGATTTAGTTACGATGATTCTAAGTGAAATAGTCACACAGAAAAAGAAACATCGTAAGATATCACTAATACCGGGAATGTAAACACGACTACGCATGAACTGCATTTCAAAACACAACAGAGTCTCACATTTACAAAAGAAACTTATGCTTGCTTAAGGGGAAAGGAGAGTGGGGAGGCTGCATAAAACCAGAGGTTGACATTAGGACACATACCATTCCATAAACCAAATATATATTAGACAAGACCTACTCCTCGCTCAACCAAATGGACTCAACACCCCGTATTCAAAACCTAAGAATATACCTGACTATGAAGAAAATTAAAACCAATACATTTATAGGTCTCCATAAGAAAATCATTTGTGTACAGCAGCATACATACAGCAGTGTAAATAAGCTAATTCCCCTTATAAAAATAAATTTGGAAAAGAAAACACAAGGTCTGTGAAATAGAGAGAAATTCTTAAATAAGTCTTTAAGGGCTTGTGAGGATTCTTGGATTTACCACCTCTACATCCACAGCTGGGGGAGAGATAAGGCTGGATACTTGGTGCTGATACTATTGGTGAGGGAATGCAGACCCTTTGAGGTAATGGCACATCGTTCCCATTCCTCGGATCCCAAATCTATACATTTAAGGGATTTATCCTTCAGCTAAAATATGCATGGAAAACCCAGAATATGGTCCACGAAGTGATCAGGCAAAATTTGTAAAACTCATCGCCATTTTCGCCCCCTGGTACTCGAGTTCGCCGTTCCAGATGCGATATTATCATTTTCCCCATTTGGAGAGTCAGTGCTTTGATCTCTTGTTTCGCACAGTTTGCAATTTCTGTGGAAGATGAACAGGAATAAGGAGAACGAATGAGCGGCTAACTCGATGTGTTTGGACGGGCACTTTGAACTCTGATTTCCCTACAGGAAGAAGAATTCACCAAAGGCTCAGTGTGCCATGCCGGAAGGAGATTAGGGCCTGAAGCAATTCTTCGGGTTTGCGGTCACCTCACAAGAAAGCGAGTTGAGAAAAGGAGATTTTTGGCACTGTAACTCACAATCCTGCAGAGTTCTAAATGACCACTATCATCCCAAAATTTATTGAAGGAAGGCTGTGAAGAGGACTTGAAGGCGACGCAGAATTGCAGAAAACAGATATCAGGTGGTAGATAAGAATTGTTCAGAAAACGTAGGAAAAGAGGCAGCAGTTCGACAGTGATGCACTTGGCCAAAAAGGGCCTATGCGTTTTTTCCTGAATATATGCAGGAAAAAACGCATACGCCCTTTTTGGTCAACCAAGCAAGCCTGCAATGGAAATCCGCACCACAATGAAGTCTCAATTCCCACCGATCAAAAGGGCCGTCCGAAAAAAGTGTAAAATCCAGAGAGGAGGACAGTCCATGGAGAACTGGCAGCCTTGTTATGCTCATGGGCGGGATGTAAATTGCCAACAGCCACTCTGGAGAAGTGGATGGCGTTTCCTGGAACAAAGATAAAACCAAGCTAGAGAGCCTAGGGCACTTCCACTTATGGTGCTATAGATAAGGAAAATTTAAATGAAAAAGGCACAGCCACACCAAAGTTTGGGGCTGCTCTGTGTACTGGAACCTTGACTATGCTACAACTTTAATAGCCCAGAAAGAGAAAAATGGATATAGAAGTTGTGGTACATCCCTACAATGGAATATCACTCAACAATGATATCAATGGCAACAGACCGGTAGCAGCATAATGAGTGGATTTAGTTACGATGATTCTAAGTGAAATAGTCACACAGAAAAAGAAACATCGTAAGATATCACTAATACCGGGAATGTAAACACGACTACGCATGAACTGCATTTCAAAACACAACAGAGTCTCACATTTACAAAAGAAACTTATGCTTGCTTAAGGGGAAAGGAGAGTGGGGAGGCTGCATAAAACCAGAGGTTGACTTTAGGACACAAACCATTCCATAAACCAAATATATATTAGACAAGACCTACTCCTCGCTCAACCAAATGGACTCAACACCCCGTATTCAAAACCTAAGAATATACCTGACTATGAAGAAAATTAAAACCAATATATTTATAGGTCTCCATAAGAAAATCATTTGTGTACAGCAGCATACATACAGCAGTGTAAATAAGCTAATTCCCCTTATAAAAATAAATTTGGAAAAGAAAACACAAGGTCTGTGAAATAGAGAGAAATTCTTAAATAAGTCTTTAAGGGCTTGTGAGGATTCTTGGATTTACCACCTCTACATCCACAGCTGGGGGAGAGATAAGGCTGGACACTTTTGGCTGATACTATTGGTGAGTTAATGCAGACCCTTTGAGGTAATGGTGCATCGTTCCCATTCCACGGATCCCAAATCTCCACATTTAAGGGATTTATCCTTCAGCTAAAATATGCATGGAAAACCCAGAATATGGTCCACGAAGTGATCAGGCAAAATTTGTAAAACTCATCGCCATTTTCGCCCCCTGGTACTTGAGTTCGCCGTTCCAGATGCGATATTATCATTCTCCCCATTTGGAGAGTCAGTGCTTTGATCTCTTGTTTCGCACAGTTTGCAATTTCTGTGGAAGATGAACAGGAATAAGGAGAACGAATGAGCGGCTAACTCGATGTGTTTGGACGGGCACTTTGAACTCTGATTTCCCTACAGGAAGAAGAATTCACCAAAGGCTCAGCGTGCCATGCCGGAAGGAGATTAGGGCCTGAAGCAATTCTTCGGGTTTGCGGTCAGCTCACAAGAAAGCGAGTTGAGAAAAGGAGATTTTTGGCACTGTATCTCACAATCCTGCAGAGTTCTAAATGACCACTATCATCCCAAAATTTATTGAAGGAAGGCTGTGAAGAGGACTTGAAGGCGACGCAGAATTGCAGAAAACAGATATCAGGTGGTAGATAAGAATTGCTCAGAAAACGTAGGAAAAGAGGCAGCAGTTCGACCGTGATGCACTTGGCCAAAAAGGGCGTATGCGTTTTTTCCTGAATATATGCAGGAAAAAACGCATACGCCCTTTTTGGTCAACCAAGCAAGCCTGCAATGGAAATCCGCACCACAATGAAGTCTCAATTCCCACTGATCAAAAGGGCCGTCCGAAAAAAGTGTAAAATCCAGAGAGGAGGACAGGCCATGGAGAACTGGCAGCCTTGTTATGCTCATGGGCGGGATGTAAATTGCCAACAGCCTCTCTGGAGAAGTGGATGGTGTTTCCTGGAACAAAGATAAAACCAAGCTAGAGAGCCTAGGGCACTTCCACTTATGGTGCTATAGATAAGGAAAATTTAAATGAAAAAGGCACAGCCACACCAAAGTTTGGGGCTGCTCTGTGTACTGGAACCTTGACTATGCTACAACTTTAATAGCCCAGAAAGAGAAAAATGGATATAGAAGTTGTGGTACATCCCTAAAATGGAATACCACTCAACAATGAAATCAATGGCAACAGACCAGTAGCAGCATAATGAGTGGATTTAGTTACGATGATTCTAAGTGAAATAGTCACACAGAAAAAGAAACATCGTAAGATATCACTAATACCGGGAATGTAAACACGACTACGCATGAACTGCATTTCAAAACACAACAGAGTCTCACATTTACAAAAGAAACTTATGCTTGCTTAAGGGGAAAGGAGAGTGGGGAGGCTGCATAAAACCAGAGGTTGACATTAGGACACATACCATTCCATAAACCAAATATACATTAGACAAGACCTACTCCTCGCTCAACCAAATGGACTCAACACCCCGTATTCAAAACCTAAGAATATACCTGACTATGAAGAAAATTAAAACCAATACATTTATAGGTCTCCATAAGAAAATCATTTGTGTACAGCAGCATACATACAGCAGTGTAAATAAGCTAATTCCCCTTATAAAAATAAATTTGGAAAAGAAAACACAAGGTCTGTGAAATAGAGAGAAATTCTTAAATAAGTCTTTAAGGGCTTGTGAGGATTCTTGGATTTACCACCTCTACATCCACAGCTGGGGGAGAGATAAGGCTGGATACTTGGTGCTGATACTATTGGTGAGGGAATGCAGACCCTTTGAGGTAATGGCACATCGTTCCCATTCCTCGGATCCCAAATCTATACATTTAAGGGATTTATCCTTCAGCTAAAATATGCATGGAAAACCCAGAATATGGTCCACGAAGTGATCAGGCAAAATTTGTAAAACTCATCGCCATTTTCGCCCCCTGGTACTCGAGTTCGCCGTTCCAGATGCGATATTATCATTTTCCCCATTTGGAGAGTCAGTGCTTTGATCTCTTGTTTCGCACAGTTTGCAATTTCTGTGGAAGATGAACAGGAATAAGGAGAACGAATGAGCGGCTAACTCGATGTGTTTGGACGGGCACTTTGAACTCTGATTTCCCTACAGGAAGAAGAATTCACCAAAGGCTCAGTGTGCCATGCCGGAAGGAGATTAGGGCCTGAAGCAATTCTTCGGGTTTGCGGTCACCTCACAAGAAAGCGAGTTGAGAAAAGGAGATTTTTGGCACTGTAACTCACAATCCTGCAGAGTTCTAAATGACCACTATCATCCCAAAATTTATTGAAGGAAGGCTGTGAAGAGGACTTGAAGGCGACGCAGAATTGCAGAAAACAGATATCAGGTGGTAGATAAGAATTGTTCAGAAAACGTAGGAAAAGAGGCAGCAGTTCGACAGTGATGCACTTGGCCAAAAAGGGCGTATGCGTTTTTTCCTGAATATATGCAGGAAAAAACGCATACGCCCTTTTTGGTCAACCAAGCAAGCCTGCAATGGAAATCCGCACCACAATGAAGTCTCAATTCCCACCGATCAAAAGGGCCGTCCGAAAAAAGTGTAAAATCCAGAGAGGAGGACAGTCCATGGAGAACTGGCAGCCTTGTTATGCTCATGGGCGGGATGTAAATTGCCAACAGCCACTCTGGAGAAGTGGATGGCGTTTCCTGGAACAAAGATAAAACCAAGCTAGAGAGCCTAGGGCACTTCCACTTATGGTGCTATAGATAAGGAAAATTTAAATGAAAAAGGCACAGCCACACCAAAGTTTGGGGCTGCTCTGTGTACTGGAACCTTGACTATGCTACAACTTTAATAGCCCAGAAAGAGAAAAATGGATATAGAAGTTGTGGTACATCCCTACAATGGAATATCACTCAACAATGAAATCTCACTCAACAATGAAATCAATGGCAACAGACCAGTAGCAGCATAATGAGTGGATATAGTTACGATGATTCTAAGTGAAATAGTCACACAGAAAAAGAAACATCATAAGATATCACTAATACCGGGAATGTAAACACGACTACGCATGAACTGCATTTCAAAACACAACAGAGTCTCACATTTACAAAAGAAACTTATGCTTGCTTAAGGGGAAAGGAGAGTGGGGAGGCTGCATAAAACGAGAGGTTGACATTAGGACAGATACCATTCCATAAGCCAAATATATATTTGACAAGACCTACTCCTGGCTCAACCAAATGGACTCAACACCCCGTATTCAAAACCTAGGAATATTCCTGACTATGAAGAAATTTAAAACCCATACATTTATAGGTCTTCATAAGAAAATCATTTGTGTACAGCAGCAAACACACAGCAGTGTAAATAAGCTAAATCCCCTTATAAAAATAAATTTGAAAAAGCAAACACAAGGACTGTCAAATAGAGAGAAATTCTTAAATAATTCCTTCAGGGCTTGTGAGGAGTCTTGATTTACCACCTCTACATCCACAGCTGTGGGAGAGATAAGGCTGGACACTTGGGGCTGATACTATTGGTGAGGGAATGCAGACCCTTTGAGGTAATGGTGCATGTTTCCCATTCCACGGGTCCCAAATCTCAAGGTTTAAGGGATTTATCCTTCAGCTAAAATATGCATGGAAAACCCAGAATATGTTCCATGAAATGAAAAGGCAAAATTTCTAAAACTCATCGCCATTTTCGCCCCCTGGTACTCGAGTTCCCCGTTCCAGATGCGATATTAACATTCTCCCCACTTGGAGAGTCAGTGCCTTTGACCTCTTGTTTCGCACAATTTGCAATTTCTGTAGAAGATGATCAGGAATCAGGAGAACCAATGAGTGGCTAACTCGATGTGTTTGGACGGGCACATTGAACTCTGATTTCCCTACAGGAAGAAGAATTCACCAAAGGCTCAGCGTGCCATGCCGGAAGGAGATTAGGGCCTGAAGCAATTCTTCGGGTTTGCGGTCAGCTCACAAGAAAGCGAGTTGAGAAAAGGAGTTTTGGGCACTGTAACTCACAATCCTGCAGAGTTCCAAATGACCCCTATCATCCAAAAATTTATTGAAGGAAGGCTGTGAAGAGGACTTGAACGCGACGCAGAATTGCAGAAAACAGATATCAGATGGTAGATAAGAATTGCTCTGAAAGCGTAGGAAAAGAGGCAGCATTTCGACAGCGATGCACTTGGCCAAAAAGTGCGTATGCGTTTTTTCCTGAATATATTCAAGAAAAAACGCATACGCCCTTTTTGGCCAAACAAGCAAGTCTGCAATGGAAATCCGCACTACAAGGAAGTCTCAGTTCCCACCGATCAAAAGGGCCCTCCGAAAAAAGTGTAAAACCCAGAGAGGCAGGACAGGCCACGGAGAACTGGCAGCCTTGTTATGCTGATGAGCGGGATGTAAATTGCCAACAGCCACTCTGGAGTAGTGGATGGTGTTTCCTGGAACAAAGAAAAAACCATGCTAGAGAGCCTAGGGCACTTCCACTTATGGTGCTATAGATTCGGAAAATTTAAGTAAAAAAGAAACAGCCAAGCCAATGTTTGGGGCTGCTCTGTGTACGAGAACCTTCACTATGGTACATCTTCAATAACCCAGAAAGAGAAAAATGGATATAGAAGTTGTGGTACATCCCTACAATGGAATATCACTCAACAATGAAATCTCACTCAACAATGATATCAATGGCAACAGACCAGTAGCAGCATAATGAGTGGATATAGTTACGATGATTCTAAGTGAAATAGTCACACAGAAAAAGAAACATCATAAGATATCACTAATACCGGGAATGTAAACACGACTACGCATGAACTGCATTTCAAAACACAACAGAGTCTCACATTTACAAAAGAAACTTATGCTTGCTTAAGGGGAAAGGAGAGTGGGGAGGCTGCATAAAACCAGAGGTTGACATTAGGACAGATACCATTCCATAAACCAAATATATATTAGACAAGACCTACTCCTCGCTCAACCAAATGGACTCAACACCCCGTATTCAAAACCTAGGAATATACCTGACTATGAAGAAAATTAAAACCCATACATTTATAGGTCTCCATAAGAAAATCATTTGTGTACAGCAGCATACATACTGCAGTGTAAATAAGCTAAATCCCCTTATAAAAATAAATTTGGAAAAGAAAACACAAGGACTGTGAAATAGAGAGAAATTCTTAAATAATTCCTTCAGGGCTTGTGAGGATTCTTGGGTTTACCACCTCTACATCCACAGCTGGGGGAGAGGTAAGGCTGGACACTTGGGGCTGATACTATTGGTGAGGGAATGCAGACCCTTTGAGGTAATGGTGTATGGTTCCCATTCCACGGATCCCAAATCTCCACGTTTAAGGGATTTATCCTTCAGCTAAAATATGCATGGAAAACCCAGAATATGGTCCACGAAGTGATCAGGCAAAATTTCTAAAACTCTTCGCCATTTTCGCCCCCTGGTACTCGAGTTCGCTGTTCCAGATGCGATATTAACATTCTCCCCAGTTGGAGAGTCAGTGCTTTGATCTCTTGTTTTGCACAGTTTGCAATTTCTGTGGAAGATGAACAGGAATAAGGAGAACGAATGAGCGGCTAACTCGATGTGTTTGGACGGGCACATTGAACTCTGATTTCCCTACAGGAAGAAGAATTCACCAAAGGCTCAGCGTGCCATGCCGGAAGGAGATTAGGGCCTGAAGCAATTCTTCGGGTTTGCGGTCAGCTCACAAGAAAGCGAGTTGAGAAAAGGAGATTTTGGGCACTGTAACTCACAATCCTGCAGAGTTCCAAATGACCCCTATCATCCAAAAATTTATTGAAGGAAGGCTGTGAAGAGGACTTGAACGCGACGCAGAATTGCAGAAAACAGATATCAGATGGTAGATAAGAATTGCTCTGAAAGCGTAGGAAAAGAGGCAGCATTTCGACAGCGATGCACTTGGCCAAAAAGTGCGTATGCGTTTTTTCCTGAATATATTCAAGAAAAAACGCATACGCCCTTTTTGGCCAAACAAGCAAGTCTGCAATGGAAATCCGCACTACAAGGAAGTCTCAGTTCCCACCGATCAAAAGGGCCCTCCGAAAAAAGTGTAAAACCCAGAGAGGCAGGGCAGGCCACGGAGAACTGGCAGCCTTGTTATGCTGATGAGCGGGATGTAAATTGCCAACAGCCACTCTGGAGTAGTGGATGGTGTTTCCTGGAACAAAGAAAAAACCATGCTAGAGAGCCTAGGGCACTTCCACTTATGGTGCTATAGATTCGGAAAATTTAAGTAAAAAAGAAACAGCCAAGCCAATGTTTGGGGCTGCTCTGTGTACGAGAACCTTCACTATGGTACATCTTCAATAACCCAGAAAGAGAAAAATGGATATAGAAGTTGTGGTACATCCCTACAATGGAATATCACTCAACAATGAAATCTCACTCAACAATGATATCAATGGCAACAGACCAGTAGCAGCATAATGAGTGGATATAGTTACGATGATTCTAAGTGAAATAGTCACACAGAAAAAGAAACATCATAAGATATCACTAATACCGGGAATGTAAACACGACTACGCATGAACTGCATTTCAAAACACAACAGAGTCTCACATTTACAAAAGAAACTTATGCTTGCTTAAGGGGAAAGGAGAGTGGGGAGGCTGCATAAAACCAGAGGTTGACATTAGGACAGATACCATTCCATAAACCAAATATATATTAGACAAGACCTACTCCTCGCTCAACCAAATGGACTCAACACCCCGTATTCAAAACCTAGGAATATACCTGACTATGAAGAAAATTAAAACCCATACATTTATAGGTCTCCATAAGAAAATCATTTGTGTACAGCAGCATACATACTGCAGTGTAAATAAGCTAAATCCCCTTATAAAAATAAATTTGGAAAAGAAAACACAAGGACTGTGAAATAGAGAGAAATTCTTAAATAATTCCTTCAGGGCTTGTGAGGATTCTTGGATTTACCACCTCTACATCCACAGCTGGGAGAGAGATAAGGCTGGACACTTGGGGCTGATACTATTGGTGAGGGAATGCAGACCCTTTGAGGTAATGGTGCATGGTTCCCATTCCACGGATCCCAAATCTCCACGTTTAAGGGATTTATCCTTCAGCTAAAATATGCATGGAAAACCCAGAATATGGTGCACGAAGTGATCAGGCAAAATTTCTAAAACTCTTCGCCATTTTCGCCCCCTGGTACTCGAGTTCGCTGTTCCAGATGCGATATTAACATTCTCCCCAGTTGGAGAGTCAGTGCTTTGATCTCTTGTTTTGCACAGTTTGCAATTTCTGTGGAAGATGAACAGGAATAAGGAGAACGAATGAGCGGCTAACTCGATGTGTTTGGACGGGCACATTGAACTCTGATTTCCCTACAGGAAGAAGAATTCACCAAAGGCTCAGCGTGCCATGGCGGAAGGAGATTAGGGCCTGAAGCAATTCTTCGGGTTTGCGGTCAGCTCACAAGAAAGCGAGTTGAGAAAAGGAGATTTTGGGCACTGTAACTCACAATCCTGCAGAGTTCCAAATGACCCCTATCATCCAAAAATTTATTGAAGGAAGGCTGTGAAGAGGACTTGAACGCGACGCAGAATTGCAGAAAACAGATATCAGATGGTAGATAAGAATTGCTCTGAAAGCGTAGGAAAAGAGGCAGCATTTCGACAGCGATGCACTTGGCCAAAAAGTGCGTATGCGTTTTTTCCTGAATATATTCAAGAAAAAACGCATACGCCCTTTTTGGCCAAACAAGCAAGTCTGCAATGGAAATCCGCACTACAAGGAAGTCTCAGTTCCCACCGATCAAAAGGGCCCTCCGAAAAAAGTGTAAAACCCAGAGAGGCAGGGCAGGCCACGGAGAACTGGCAGCCTTGTTATGCTGATGAGCGGGATGTAAATTGCCAACAGCCACTCTGGAGTAGTGGATGGTGTTTCCTGGAACAAAGAAAAAACCATGCTAGAGAGCCTAGGGCACTTCCACTTATGGTGCTATAGATTCGGAAAATTTAAGTAAAAAAGAAACAGCCAAGCCAATGTTTGGGGCTGCTCTGTGTACGAGAACCTTCACTATGGTACATCTTCAATAACCCAGAAAGAGAAAAATGGATATAGAAGTTGTGGTACATCCCTACAATGGAATATCACTCAACAATGAAATCTCACTCAACAATGATATCAATGGCAACAGACCAGTAGCAGCATAATGAGTGGATATAGTTACGATGATTCTAAGTGAAATAGTCACACAGAAAAAGAAACATCATAAGATATCACTAATACCGGGAATGTAAACACGACTACGCATGAACTGCATTTCAAAACACAACAGAGTCTCACATTTACAAAAGAAACTTATGCTTGCTTAAGGGGAAAGGAGAGTGGGGAGGCTGCATAAAACCAGAGGTTGACATTAGGACAGATACCATTCCATAAACCAAATATATATTAGACAAGACCTACTCCTCGCTCAACCAAATGGACTCAACACCCCGTATTCAAAACCTAGGAATATACCTGACTATGAAGAAAATTAAAACCCATACATTTATAGGTCTCCATAAGAAAATCATTTGTGTACAGCAGCATACATACTGCAGTGTAAATAAGCTAAATCCCCTTATAAAAATAAATTTGGAAAAGAAAACACAAGGACTGTGAAATAGAGAGAAATTCTTAAATAATTCCTTCAGGGCTTGTGAGGATTCTTGGATTTACCACCTCTACATCCACAGCTGGGAGAGAGATAAGACTGGACACTTGGGGCTGATACTATTGGTGAGGGAATGCAGACCCTTTGAGGTAATGGTGCATGTTTCCCATTCCACGGATCCCAAATCTCCACGTTTAAGGGATTTATCCTTCAGCTAAAATATGCATGGAAAACCCAGAATATGGTGCACGAAGTGATCAGGCAAAATTTCTAAAACTCTTCGCCATTTTCGCCCCCTGGTACTCGAGTTCGCTGTTCCAGATGCGATATTAACATTCTCCCCAGTTGGAGAGTCAGTGCTTTGATCTCTTGTTTCGCACAGTTTGCAATTTCTGTGGAAGATGAACAGGAATAAGGAGAACGAATGAGCGGCTAACTCGATGTGTTTGGACGGGCACATTGAACTCTGATTTCCCTACAGGAAGAAGAATTCACCAAAGGCTCAGCGTGCCATGCCGGAAGGAGATTAGGGCCTGAAGCAATTCTTCGGGTTTGCGGTCAGCTCACAAGAAAGCGAGTTGAGAAAAGGAGATTTTGGGCACTGTAACTCACAATCCTGCAGAGTTCCAAATGACCCCTATCATCCAAAAATTTATTGAAGGAAGGCTGTGAAGAGGACTTGAACGCGACGCAGAATTGCAGAAAACAGATATCAGATGGTAGATAAGAATTGCTCTGAAAGCGTAGGAAAAGAGGCAGCATTTCGACAGCGATGCACTTGGCCAAAAAGTGCGTATGCGTTTTTTCCTGAATATATTCAAGAAAAAACGCATACGCCCTTTTTGGCCAAACAAGCAAGTCTGCAATGGAAATCCGCACTACAAGGAAGTCTCAGTTCCCACCGATCAAAAGGGCCCTCCGAAAAAAGTGTAAAACCCAGAGAGGCAGGACAGGCCACGGAGAACTGGCAGCCTTGTTATGCTGATGAGCGGGATGTAAATTGCCAACAGCCACTCTGGAGTAGTGGATGGTGTTTCCTGGAACAAAGAAAAAACCATGCTAGAGAGCCTAGGGCACTTCCACTTATGGTGCTATAGATTCGGAAAATTTAAGTAAAAAAGAAACAGCCAAGCCAATGTTTGGGGCTGCTCTGTGTACGAGAACCTTGACTATGGTACATCTTCAATAACCCAGAAAGAGAAAAATGGATATAGAAGTTGTGGTACATCCCTACAATGGAATATCACTCAACAATGAAATCTCACTCAACAATGATATCAATGGCAACAGACCAGTAGCAGCATAATGAGTGGATATAGTTACGATGATTCTAAGTGAAATAGTCACACAGAAAAAGAAACATCATAAGATATCACTAATACCGGGAATGTAAACACGACTACGCATGAACTGCATTTCAAAACACAACAGAGTCTCACATTTACAAAAGAAACTTGGGGCTTCCCTGGTGGCGCAGTGGTTGAGAGTCCGCCTGCCGATGCAGGGGATACGGGTTCGTGCCCTGGTCCGGGAAGATCCCACATGCCGCGGAGCGGCTGGGCCCGTGAGCCATGGCCGCTGAGCCTGCGCGTCCGGAGCCTGTGCTCCGCAACGGGAGAGGCCACAACAGTGAGAGGCCCGCGTACCGTAAAAAAAAAAAAAAAAAAAAAAAAAAAGAAACTTATGCTTGCTTAAGGGGAAAGGAGAGTGGGGAGGCTGCATAAAACCAGAGGTTGACATTAGGACAGATACCATTCCATAAACCAAATATATATTAGACAAGACCTACTCCTCGCTCAACCAAATGGACTCAACACCCCGTATTCAAAACCTAGGAATATACCTGACTATGAAGAAAATTAAAACCCATACATTTATAGGTCTCCATAAGAAAATCATTTGTGTACAGCAGCATACATACTGCAGTGTAAATAAGCTAAATCCCCTTATAAAAATAAATTTGGAAAAGAAAACACAAGGACTGTGAAATAGAGAGAAATTCTTAAATAATTCCTTCAGGGCTTGTGAGGATTCTTGGATTTACCACCTCTACATCCACAGCTGGGAGAGAGATAAGGCTGGACACTTGGGGCTGATACTATTGGTGAGGGAATGCAGACCCTTTGAGGTAATGGTGCATGGTTCCCATTCCACGGATCCCAAATCTCCACGTTTAAGGGATTTATCCTTCAGCTAAAATATGCATGGAAAACCCAGAATATGGTGCACGAAGTGATCAGGCAAAATTTCTAAAACTCTTCGCCATTTTCGCCCCCTGGTACTCGAGTTCGCTGTTCCAGATGCGATATTAACATTCTCCCCAGTTGGAGAGTCAGTGCTTTGATCTCTTGTTTCGCACAGTTTGCAATTTCTGTGGAAGATGAACAGGAATAAGGAGAACGAATGAGCGGCTAACTCGATGTGTTTGGACGGGCACATTGAACTCTGATTTCCCTACAGGAAGAAGAATTCACCAAAGGCTCAGCGTGCCATGCCGGAAGGAGATTAGGGCCTGAAGCAATTCTTCGGGTTTGCGGTCAGCTCACAAGAAAGCGAGTTGAGAAAAGGAGATTTTGGGCACTGTAACTCACAATCCTGCAGAGTTCCAAATGACCCCTATCATCCAAAAATTTATTGAAGGAAGGCTGTGAAGAGGACTTGAACGCGACGCAGAATTGCAGAAAACAGATATCAGATGGTAGATAAGAATTGCTCTGAAAGCGTAGGAAAAGAGGCAGCAGTTCGACAGTGATGCACTTGGCCAAAAAGGGCGTATGCGTTTTTTCCTGAATATATTCAAGAAAACACGCATACGCCCTTTTTGGCCAAACAAGCAAGTCTGCAATGGAAATCCGCACTACAAGGAAGTCTCAGTTCCCACCGATCAAAAGGGCCCTCCGAAAAAAGTGTAAAATCCAGAGAGGCAGGACAGGCCACGGAGAACTGGCAGCCTTGTTATGCTGATGGGCGGGATGTAAATTGCCAACAGCCACTCTGGAGAAGTGGATGGTGTTTCCTGGAACAAAGAAAAATCCAAGCTAGAGAGCCTAGGGCACTTCCACTTATGGTGCTATAGATTCGGAAAATTTAAATGAAAAAGACACAGACACACCAAAGTTTGGGGCTGCTCTGTGTACGGCAACCTTTACTATGGTACAACTTCAATAGCCCAGAAAGAGAAAAATGGATATAGAAGTTGTGGTACATCCCTACAATGGAATATCACTCAACAATGAAATCTCACTCAACAATGAAATCAATGGCAACAGACCAGTAGCAGCATAATGAGTGGATATAGTTACGATGATTCTAAGTGAAATAGTCACACAGAAAAAGAAACATCATAAGATATCACTAATACCGGGAATGTAAACACGACTACGCATGAACTGCATTTCAAAACACAACAGAGTCTCACATTTACAAAAGAAACTTATGCTTGCTTAAGGGGAAAGGAGAGTGGGGAGGCTGCATAAAACGAGAGGTTGACATTAGGACAGATACCATTCCATAATCCAAATATATATTTGACAAGACCTACTCCTGGCTCAACCAAATGGACTCAACACCCCCTATTAAAAACCTAGGAATATTCCTGACTATGAAGAAATTTAAAACCCATATATTTATAGGTCTTCATAAGAAAATCATTTGTGTACAGCAGCAAACACACAGCAGTGTAAATAAGCTAAATCCCCTTATAAAAATAAATTTGAAAAAGCAAACACAAGGACTGTCAAATACAGAGAAATTCTTAAATAAGTCCTTCAGGGCTTGTGAGGAGTCTTGGATTTACCACCTCTACATCCACAGCTGTGGGAGAGATAAGGCTGGACACTTGGGGCTGATACTATTGGTGAGGGAATGCAGACCCTTTGAGGTAATGGTGCATGTTTCCCATTCCACGGGTCCCAAATCTCCAGGTTTAAGGGATTTATCCTTCAGCTAAAATATGCATGGAAAACCCAGAATATGTTCCACGATGTGAAAAGGCTAAATTTCTAAAACTCATCGCCATTTTCGCCCCCTGGTACTCGAGTTCGCCGTTCCAGAGGCGATATTAACATTCTCCCCAGTTGGAGAGTCAGTGCTTTGATCTCTTGTTTCGCACAGTTTGCAATTTCTGTGCAAGATGAACAGGAATAAGGAGAACGAATGAGCGGCTAACTCGATGTGTTTGGACGGGTACATTGAACTCTGATTTCCCTACAGGAAGAAGAATTCACCAAAGGCTCAGCGTGCCATGCCGGAAGGAGATTAGGGCCTGAAGCAATTCTTCGGGTTTCCGGTCAGCTCACAAGAAAGCGAGTTGAGAAAAGGAGATTTTTGGCACTGTAACTCACAATCCTGCAGAGTTCCAAATGACCCTTATCATCCAAAAATTTATTGAAGGAAGGCTGTGAAGAGGACTTGAACGTGACGCAGAATTGCAGAAAACAGATATCAGGTGGTAGATAAGAATTGCTCTGAAAGCGTAGGAAAAGAGGGAGCAGTTCGACAGTGATGCACTTGGCCAAAAAGGGCATATGCGTTTTTTCCTGAATATAATGAGGAAAAAAGCAAACGCCCTTTTTGGCCAACCAAGCAAGCCTGCAAATGGAAAACCGCACTACAAGGAAGTCTCACATCCCACCGATCAAAAGGGACGTCCGAAAAAGTGTAAACTCCGTTGAGGCAGGACAGGCCATGGAGAACCGGCAGCCTTGTTATGCTGATGGGTGGGATGTAAATTGCCAACAGCCACTCTGGAGAAGAGGATGGTGTTTCCTGGAACAAAGAAAAAAACATGTTAGAGAGCCTAGGGCACTTCCACTTATGGTGCTATAGATTCGGAAAATTTAAATAAAAAAGAAACAGCCAAGTCAATGTTTGGGGCCGCTCTGTGTACGAGAACCTTGACTATGGTACATCTTCAATAACCCAGAAAGAGAAAAATGGATATAGAAGTTTTGGTACATCCCTACAATGGAATATCACTCAACAATTAAATCTCACTCAACAATGATATCAATGGCAACAGACCAGTAGCAGCATAATGAGTGGATATAGTTACGATGATTCTAAGTGAAATAGTCACACAGAAAAAGAAACATCATAAGATATCACTAATACCGGGAATGTAAACACGACTACGCATGAACTGCATTTCAAAACACAACAGAGTGTCACATTTACAAAAGAAACTTATGCTTGCTTAAGGGGAAAGGAGAGTGGGGAGGCTGCATAAAACCAGAGGTTGACATTAGGACAGATACCATTCCATAAACCAAATATATATTAGACAAGACCTACTCCTCGCTCAACCACATGGACTCAACACCCCGTATTCAAAACCTAGGAATATACCTGACGATGAAGAAAATTAAAACCCATACATTTATAGGTCTCCATAAGAAAATCATTTGTGTACAGCAGCATACATACTGCAGTGTAAATAAGCTAAATCCCCTTATAAAAATAAATTTGGAAAAGAAAACACAAGGACTGTGAAATAGAGAGAAATTCTTAAATAATTCCTGCAGGGCTTGTGAGGATTCTCGGATTTACCACCTCTACATCCACAGCTGGGGGAGAGATAAGGCTGGACACCTTGGGGCTGATACTATTGGTGAGGGAATGCAGACCCTTTGAGGTAATGGTGCATGGTTCCCATTCCACGGATCCCAAATCTCCACGTTTAAGGGATTTATCCTTCAGCTAAAATATGCATGGAAAACCCAGAATATGGTCCACGAAGTGATCAGGCAAAATTTCTAAAACTCTTCACCATTTTCGCCCCCTGGTACTCGAGTTCGCCGTTCCAGATGCGATATTAACATTCTCCCCAGTTGGAGAGTCAGTGCTTTGATCTCTTGTTTCCCACAGTTTGCAATTTCTGTGGAAGATGAACAGGAATAAGGAGAACGAATGAGCGGCTAACTCGATGTGTTTGGACGGGCACATTGAACTCTGATTTCCCTACAGGAAGAAGAATTCACCAAAGGCTCAGCGTGCCATGCCAGAAGGAGATTAGGGCCTGAAGCAATTCTTCGGGTTTGCGGTCAGCTCAGAAGAAAGCGAGTTGAGAAAAGGAGATTTTTGGCACTGTAACTCACAATCCTGCAGAGTTCCAAATGACCCCTATCATCCAAAAATTTATTGAAGGAAGGCTGTGAAGAGGACTTGAACGTGACGCAGAATTGCAGAAAACAGATATCAGGGGGTAGATAAGAATTGCTCTGTAAGCGTAGGAAAAGAGGCAGCAGTTCAACAGTGATGCACTTGGCCAAAAAGGGCGTATGCGTTTTTTCCTGAATATATTCAGGAAAAAACGCATACGCCCTTTTTGGCCAACCAAGCAAGCCTGCAATGGAAATCCGCACTACAATGAAGTCTCACTTCCCACCGATCAAAAGGGCCGTCCGACAAATGTGTAAAATTCAGAGAGGCAGGACAGGCCATGGAGAACCGGCAGCCTTGTTATGCTGATGGGTGGGATGTAAATTGCCAACAACCACTCTGGAGAAGTGGATGGTGTTTGATGGAACAAAGAAAAAACCAAGCTAGAGAGCCTAGGGCACTTCCACTTATGGTGCTATAGATTCGGAAAATTTAAGTAAAAAAGAAACAGCCACGCCAATGTTTGGGGCTGCTCTGTGTACGGGAACCTTGACTTTGGTACATCTTCAATAACCCAGAAAGAGAAAAATGGATATAGAAGTTGTGGTACATCCCTACAATGGAATATCACTCAACAATGAAATCTCACTCAACAATGAAATCAATGGCAACAGACCAGTAGCAGCATAATGAGTAGATATAGTTACGATGATTCTAAGTGAAATAGTCACACAGAAAAAGAAACATCATAAGATATCACTAATACCGGGAATGTAAACACGACTACGCATGAACTGCATTTCAAAACACAACAGAGTTTCACATTTACAAAAGAAACTTATGCTTGCTTAAGGGGAAAGGAGAGTGGGGAGGCTGCATAAAACCAGAGGTTGACATTAGGACAGATACCATTCCATAAACCAAATATATATTAGACAAGACCTACTCCTCGCTCAACCAAATGGACTCAACACCCCGTATTCAAAACCTAGGAATATACCTGACTATGAAGAAAATTAAAACCCATACATTTATAGGTCTCCATAAGAAAATCATTTGTGTACAGCAGCATACACACAGCAGTGTAAATAAGCTAAATCCCCTTATAAAAATCAATTTTACAAAGAAAACACAAGGAGTGCCAAATAGAGAGACATTCTTAAATAAGTCCTTCAGGGCTTGTGAGGATTCTTGGATTTACCACCTCTACATCCACAGCTGGGGGAGAGATAAGGCTGGACACTTGGGGCTGATACTATTGGTGAGGGAATGCAGACCCTTTGAGGTAATGGTGCATGGTTCCCATTCCACGGATCCCAAATCTCCACGTTTAAGGGATTTATCCTTCAGCTAAAATATGCATGGAAAACCCAGAATATGGTCCACGAAGTGAACAGGCAAAATTTCTAAAACTCATCGCCATTTTCACCCCCTGGTACTCGACTTCGCCGTTCCAGAGGCGATATTAACATTCTCCCCAGTTGGAGAGTCAGTGCTTTGATCTCTTGTTTGGCACAGTTTGCAATTTCTGTGGAAGATGAACAGGAATACGGAGAACGAATGAGCGGCTAACTCGATGTGTTTGGACGGGCACATTGAACACTGATTTCCCTACAGGAAGAAGAATTCACCAAAGGCTCAGCGTGCCATGCCGGAACGAGATTAGGGCCTGAAGCAATTCTTCGGGTTTGCGGTCAGCTCACAAGAAAGCGAGTTGAGAAAAGGAGATTTTGGGCACTGTAACTCACAATCCTGCAGAGTTCCAAATGACCCCTATCATCCAAAAATTTATTGAAGGAAGGCTGTGAAGAGGACTTGAACGCGACGCAGAATTGCAGAAAACAGACATCAGGTGGTAGATAAGAATTGCTCTGAAAGCGTAGGAAAAGAGGCAGCAGTTCGACAGTGATGCATTTGGCCAAAAAGGGCGTATGCATTTTTTCCTGAATATATTCAGGAAAAAACGCATACGCCCTTTTTGGCCAAACAAGCAAGTCTGCAATGGAAATCCACACTACAAGGAAGTCTCACTTCCCACGGATCAAAAGGGCCGTCCGAAAAAAGTTTAAAATCCAGAGAGGCAGGACAGGCCATGGAGAACTGGCAGCCTTGTTATGCTGATGGGCGGGATGTAAATTGCCAACAGCCACTCTGGAGAAGTGGATGGTGTTTCCTGGAACAAAGAAAAAACCAAGCTAGAGAGCCTAGGGCACTTCCACTTATGGTGCTATAGATTCGGAAAATTTAAATGAAAAAGACACAGCCACACCAAAGTTTGGGGCTGCTCTGTGTACGGGAACCTTGACTATGGTACAACTTCAATAGCCCAGAAAGAGAAAAATGGATGTAGAAGTTGTGGTACATCCCTTCAATGGAATATCACTCAACAATGAAATCTCACTCAACAATGAAATCAATGGCAACAGACCAGTAGCAGCATAATGAGTGGATATAGTTACGATGATTCTAAGTGAAATAGTCACACAGAAAAAGAAACATCATAAGATATCACGAATACCGGGAATGTAAACACGGCTACGCGTGAACTGCATTTCAAAACACAACAGAGTCTCACATTTACAAAAGAAACTTATGCTTGCTTAAGGGGAAAGGAGAGTGGGGAGTCTGCATAAAACCAGAGGTTGATATTAGGACAGATACCATTCCATAAGCCAAATATATATTAGACAAGACCTACTCCTCGCTCAACCAAATGGACTCAACACCCCGTGTTCAAAACCTAGGAATATACCTGACTATGAAGAAAATTAAAACCCATACATTTATAGGTCTCCATAAGAAAATCATTTGTGTACAGCAGCATACACACAGCAGTGTAAATAAGCTAAATCCCCTTATAAAAATAAATTTGAAAAAGAAAACACAAGGACTGTGAAATAGAGAGAATTTTTTTTTTTTTTTTTTTAACATCTTTATTGGGTTAAAATTGCTCTACAATAGTGTGTCAGTTTCTACTTTATAACAAAGTGAATCAGTTATATATATACAGACGTTCACATATTTCTTCCCTCTTGCGTCTCCCTCCTTCCTTCTCTCCCTATCCCACCCCTCCAGGCAGTCACAAAGCACCGAGCTGATATCCCTGTGCCAAGCGGCTGCTTCCCATTAGCTATTTACCTTACGTTTGTTAGTATATATATGTCCATGCCCCTCCCTCGCCCTCCCATAGCTCACCCCTCCCCCTCCCCATATCCTCAAGTCCGTTCTCCAGTAGGTCTGTGTCTTTATTCCTGTCTTACCCTTAGGTTCTTCATAACATTTTTTTTTTCCTTAAATTCCATATATATGTGTTAGCATACGGTATTTGTCTTTGTCTTTCTGACTTACTTCACTCTGTATGACAGACTCGAGGTCTATCCACCTCATTACAAATAGCTCAATTTCGTTTCTTTTTAACGCTGAGTAATATTCCATTGTGTATATGTGCCACATCTTCTTTATCCATTCATCTGACGATGGGCACTTAGGTTGTTTCCATCTCCGGGCTACCGTAAATAGAGCTGCGATGAACATTTTGGTACACGCCTCTTTTTCAATTTTGGTTTTCTCAGGGTATATGCCCAGTAGTGGGATTGCTGGGTCATATGGTAGTTCTATTTTTAGTTTTTTAAGGAACCTCCAAACTGTTCTCCATAGTGGCTGAACCAATTCACATTCCCACCAGCAGTGCAAGAGGGTTCCCTTTTGTCCACACCCTCTCCAGCACTTATTGTTTCTCGATTTTTTGATGGTGGCCATTCTAACTGGTGTGAGATGATATCTCATTGTAGTTTTGATTTGCATTTCTCTAATGATTAATGATGTTGAGCATTCTTTCATGTGTTTGTTGGCAGTCTGCATATCTTCTTTGGAGAAATGTCTATTTAGGTCTTCTGCCCATTTTTGGATTGGGTTGTTTGTTTTTCTGTTATTGAGCTGCATAAGCTGCTTGTAAATTTTGGAGATTAATCCTTTGTCAGTTGCTTCATTTGCAAATATTTTCTCCCATTCTGAGGGTTGTCTTTTGGTCTTGTTTATGGTTTCCTTTGCTGTGCAAAAGCTTTGAAGTTTCATTAGGTCCCATTTGTTTATTTTTGTTTTTATTTCCATTGCTCTAGGAGGTGGGTCAAAAAGGATCTTGCTGTGATTTATGTCATAGAGTGTTCTGCCTATGTTTTCCTCTAAAAGTTTGATAGTTTCTGGCCTTACATTTAGGTCTTTAATCCATTTTGAGCTTATTTTTGTGTATGGTGTTAAGGAGTGATCTAAGCTCATACTTTTACATGTAGCTGTCCAGTTTTCCCAGCACCACTTATTGAAGAGGCTGTCCTTTCTCCACTGTATATTCCTGCCACCATTATCAAAGATAAGGTGTCCATATGTGCGTGGGTTTATCTCTGGACTTTCTATTCTGTTCCATTGATCTATCGTTCTGTTTTTGTGCCAGTACCATACTGTCTTGATTACTGTAGCTTTGTAGTATAGTCTGAAGTCAGGGAGCCTGATTCCTCCAGCTCCATTTTTCGCTCTCAAGATTGCTTTAGCTATTCGGGGTCTTTTGTGTTTCCATACAAATTGTGAAATTTTTTGTTCTAGTTCTGTGAAAAATGCCAGTGGCAGTTTGATAGGGATTGCATTGAATCTATAGATTGCTTTGGGTAGTAGAGTCATTTTCACAATGTTGATTCTTCCAATCCAAGAACATGGTATATCCCTCCATCTATTTGTATCGTCTTTAATTTCTTTCATCAGTGTCTTATAATTTTCTGCATACAGGTCTTTTGTCTCCCTAGGTAGGTTTATTCCTAGGTATTTTATTCTTTTTGTTGCAATGGTAAATGGCAGTGTTTTCTTGATTTCACTTTCAGATTTTTCATCAGTAGTATATAGGAATGCCAGAGATTTTTGTGCATTAATTTTGTATCCTGCTACTTTACCAAATTCATTGATTATCTCTAGTAATTTTCTGGTAGCATCTTTAGGATTCTCTATGTATAGTATCATGTCATCTGCAAACAGTGACAGCTTTACTTCTTCTTTTCCGATTTGGATTCCTTTTATTTCCTTTTCTTCTCTGATTGCTGTGGCTAAAACTTCCAAAACTATGTTGAATAAGAGTGGTGAGAGTGGGCAACCTTGTCTTGTTCCTGATCTTAGTGGAAATGCTTTCAGTTTTTCACCATTGAGGATGATGTTGGCTGTGGGTTTGTCATATATGGCCTTTATTATGTTGAGGAAAGGTCCCTCTATGCCTACTTTCTGTAGGGTTTTTATCATAAATGGGTGTTGAATTTTGTCAAAAGCTTTCTCTGCATCTATTGAGATGGTCATATGGTTTTTCTCCTTCAATTTGTTAATATGGTTTATCACATTGATAGATTTGCGTATATTGAAGAATCCTTGCATTCCTGGAATAAACCCCACTTGATCATGGTGTATGATCCTTTTGATGTGCTGTTGGATTCTGTTTGCTAGTATTTTGTTGAGGATTTTTGCATCTATGTTCATCAGTGATATTGGCCTGTAGTTTTCTTTCTTTGTGACATCCTTGTCTGGTTTTGGTATCAAGGTGATGGTGGCCTCGTAGAAGGAATTGGGGAGTGTTCCTCCCTCTGCTATGTTTTGGAAGAGTTTGAGAAGGATAGGTGTTAGCTCTTCTCTAAATGCTTGATAGAATTCGGCTGTGAAGCCATCTGGTCCTGGGCTTTTGTTTGTTGGAAGATTTTTAATCACCGTTTCAATTTCAGTGTTTGTGATTGGTCTGTTCATATTTTCTATTTCTTCCTGATTCAGTCTTGGTAGTTTGTGCATTTCTAAGAATTTGTCCATTTCTTCCAGATTGTCCATTTTATTGGCATAGAGTTGCTTGTAGTAATCTCTCATGATCATTTTTATTTCTGCAGTGTCAGTTGTTACTTCTCCTTTTTCATTTCTAATTCTATTGATTTGAGTCTTCTCCCTTTTTTTCTTGATGAGTCTGGCTAATGGTTTATCTATTTTGTTTATCTTCTCAAAGAACCAACTTTTAGTTTTATTGATCTTTGCTATTGTTTCCTTCATTTCTTTTTCATTTATTTCTGATCTGATTTTTATAATTTCTTTCCTTCTACTAAATTTGGGGGTTTTTGTTCTTCTTTCTCTAATTGCTTTAGGTGTAAGGTTAGGTTGTTTATTCGAGATGTTTCCTGCTTCTTAAGGTGGGCTTGTATTGCTATAAACTTCCCTCTTAGAACTGCTTTTGCAGCATCCCATAGGTTTTGGGTCGTTGTGTCTCCACTGTCATTTGTTTCTAGGTATTTTTTAATTTCCTCTTTGATTTCTTCAGTGATCACTTCATTATTGAGTAATGTATTGTTTAGCCTCCATGTGTTTGTATTTTTTACAGATCTTTTCCTGTAATTGATATCTAGTCTCATGGCGTTGTGGTCGGAAAAGATACTTGATACAATTTCAATTTTCTTAAATTTACCAAGGCTTGATTTGTGACCCAAGATATGATCTATCCTGGAGAATGTTCCATGAGCACTTGAGAAAAATGTGTATTCTGTTGTTTTTGGATGGAGTGTCCTATAGATATCAATTAAGTCCATCTTGTTTAGTGTATCATTTAAAGCTTGTGTTTCCTTATTTATTTTCATTTTGGATGATCTGTCCATTGGTGAAAGTGGGGTGTTGAAGTCCCCTACTATGAGTGTATTACTGTCGATTTCCCCTTTTATGGCTGTTAGTTTTTGCCTTATGTATTGAGGTGCTCCTGTGTTAGGTGCATAAATATTTACAATTGTTATATCTTCTTCTTGGATCGATCCCTTAATCATTATGTAGTGTCCTTCTTTGTCTCTTGTAATGGTCTTTATTTTAAAGTCTATTTTGTCTGATATGAGAATTGCTACTCCAGCTTTCTTTTGACTTCCATTTGCATGGAATATCTTTTTCCATCCCCTTACTTTCAGTCTGTATGTGTCTCTAGGTCTGAAGTGGGTCTCTTGTAGACAGCATATATATGAGTCTTGTTTTTGTATCCATTCAGCCAATCTGTGTCTTTTGGTGGGAGCATTTAGTCCATTTACATTTAAGGTAATTATCGATATGCATGTTCCTATTCCCATTTTCTAAATTGTTTTGGGTTCGTTGTTATAGGTCCTTTCCTCCTCTTGTGTTTCTTGTCTAGAGAAGTTCCTTCAGCAGTTGTTGTAAAGCTGGTTTGGTGGTGCTGAACTCTCTCAGCTTTTGATTGTCTGTAAAGGTTTTAATTTCTCCATCAAATCTGAATGAGATCTTTGCTGGGTAGAGTAATCGTGGTTGCAGGCTTTTCTCCTTCATCACTTTCAGTATGTCCTGCCACTCCCTTCTGGCTTGCAGAGTTTCTGCTGAGAGATCAGCTGTTAGCCTTATGGGGATTCCCTTGTGTGTTATTTGTTTTTTTTCCCTTGCTGCTTTTAATATGCTTTCTTTGTATTTAATTTTTGAGAGTTTGATTAATATGTGTCTTGGTGTATTTCTCCTTGGGTTTATCCTGTATGGGACTCTCTCTGCTTCCTGGACTTGGTTAACTATTTCCTTTCCCATATTAGGGAAGTTTTCAACTATAATCTCTTCAAATATTTTCTCAGTCCCTTTCTTTTTCTCTTCATCCTCTGGAACCCCTATAATTCGAATGTTGGTGCGTTTAATGTTGTCCCAGAGGTCTCTGAGACTGTCCTCAGTTCTTTTCATTCTTTTTTCTTTATTCTGCTCTGCATTAGTTATTTCCACTATTTTATCTTCCAGGTCACTTATCCGTTCTTCTGCCTCAGTTATTCTGCTATTGATCCCATCTAGTGTATTTTTCATTTCAGTTATTGTGTTGTTCATCTCTGTTTGTTTGTTCTTTAGTTCTTCTAGATCTTTGTTAAACATTTCTTGCATCTTCTCCATCCCTGCCTCCATTCTATTTCCGAGATTCTGGATCATCTTTACTATCATTATTCTGAATTCTTTTTCAGGTAGACTGCCTATTACTTCTTCATTTGTTAGGTCTGGTGCATTTTTATCTTGCTCCTTCATCTGCTGTGTGTTTTTCTGTCTTCTCATTTTGCTTATCTTACTGTGTTTGGGGTCTCCCTTTTCTTTTTTTTAGCAGGCTGCAGGTTCGTAGTTCCCGTTGTTTTTGATGTCTGTCTCCAGTGGCTAAGGTTGGTCTAGTGGGTTGTGTATGCTTCCTGGTCGAGGGGACTAGTGCTTGTGTTCTGGTGGATGAGGCTGGATCTTGTCTCTCTGGTGGGCAGGTCCATGTCTGGTGGTGTGTTTTGGGGTGTCTCTGGACTTATTATGATTTTAGACAGCCTCTCTGTTAATGGGTGGGGTTGTGTTTCTGTTTTGCTAGTTGTTTGGCATAGGTTGTCCAGCACTGTAGCTTGCTGGCCGTTGAGTGAAGCTGGGTGCTGGTGTTAAGGTGGAGATCCCTGGGAGATTTTCGCCGTTTGATATTATGTGGTGCTGGGAAATCTCTTGTGGACCAGTGTCCTGATGTTGGCTCTCCCCCCTCAGAGGCAGAGTCCTGATTCCTGGCAGGAGCAGCAAGAACCTTTCATCCACACATCTCAGATTAAAAGGGAGAGAAAGTAGAGAGAATTAGTAGAAATAGGAAGATAGAAAGAAAGAAAGAAAGGAGGGAAGGAAGGAAGGAAGGGAGGAAGGAGGGAGGGAAGGAAGGAAGAAAGAAAGAAGAAGGAAAGAAGGCCAGAAGGAAGGAAAGGAGGAGGGAGGAAGGAAGGAAGGAAAAAGGACAGAAAGTAGATACAGTAAAATAGAATGAAGTAAAGTATAATAAAGTTATTGAATTAAAACATAATTATTTAGGGGAAAAAAGAAAAAAAAAAAAAGAAAAAAGAAAAAAGAAAAAGGATGGATATAACCTTAGGACAAATGTTGAAAGCCACGCTATACATACAAAATCCTACACTGAAGCTTACACATACACCCTCACGAAAAGAGGTAAAGGGGAAAAAATCATAAATCTTGCTTTCAAAGACCACCTCCTCTACTTGGGATGATTCGTTGTATAAAGGGGGGAAGGAAAGAAAGAAAGAGGGAAGGTAAAGTATAATAGAATTATTAAAATTAATTATTAAGAAAAAAAAGGAAAAAAAAAACAATGGACGGAGAGAACCCTAGGACAAATGGTGGAAACAAAGCTATACAGACAAGATCTCAAAGAGAAACGTACACATACACTTTCACAAAAAGAGGAAAAACGGGAAAAAATCATAAATCTTGCATATGAAGTCCACCACCTCAATTTGGGATGAGTCACTGTCTATTCATGTATTCCACAGAAGCAGGGTACATCAAGCTGATTGTGGAGCTTTAATCCGCGGCTTCTGAGGCTGCTGGGAGAGATTTCCCTTTCACTTCTTTGTTCTCACAGCTCCCAGGGGCTCAGCTTTGGATTTGGCCCCGCCTCTGCGTGTAGGTCGCTGGAGGGCGTCTGTTTTTCACTCAGACAGGACAGGGTTAAAGGAGCCTCTGATTCGGGGGCTTTGGCGCACACAGGCCGAGGGGAGAGAGGGGCACGGCGTGCGGGGCGGGCCTGCGGGGGCAGAGGCCGGCGTGACGCTGCACCAGCCTGAGGCCCGCCGTGTGTTAAAGTCTCTTGCCTCTTTGGCAGGTGCAGACTTTCCCCCGGACTCCCTCCCGGCTAGCCGTGGTGCACTACCCCCTTCAGGCTATGTTCAAGCCGCCAACCCCAGTCCTTTCCCTGCGCTCCGTCTGAAACCGAAACCCGAGCTTTAGCTCGCAGCCCCGCCCGCCCCGGCGGGTGAGCCGACAAGCCTCTCGGGCTGGTGAGTGCCGGTCGGCACCGATCCTCTATGCGGGAGTCTCTCCGCTTTCCCCTCCGCACTCCTGTTGCTGTGCTCTCCTCTGCGGCTCCGAAGCTCCCTCCTCCGCCTCCCGCAGTCTCTGCCCGTGAAGGGGCTTCCTAGTGTGTGGAGACTTTTGCTCCTTCACAGCTCCCTCCCACTGGTGCAGGTCCCGTCCCTATTCTTTTGTCTCTGTTTTTTCTTTTTTTCTTTTGCCCTACCCAGGTACGTGGGGAGTTTCTTGCCTTTTAGGAGGTCTGAGGTCTTTTGCCAGCCTTCAGTAGGTGTTCTGTAAGAGTTGTTCCACGTGTAGATGTATTTCTGGTGTATCTGTGGGGAGGAAGGTGATCTCCGCGTCTTACTCTTCCGCCATCTTTCTTAATCTCGAGAGAAATTCTTAAATAAGTCCTTCAGGGCTTGTGTGGAATCTTGGATTTACCACCTCTACATCCACAGCTGTGGGAGAGATAAGGCTGGACACTTGGGGCTGATGCTATTGGTGAGGGAATGAAGACCCTTTGAGGTAATGGTGCATCGTTCCCATTCCACGGGTCCCAAATCTCCACGTTTAAGGGATTTATCCTTCAGCTAAAATATGCATGGAAAACCCAGAATATGGTCCACGAAGTGATCAGGCAAAGTTTCTAAAATTCATCGCCATTTTCGCCTCCTGGGACTCGAGTTCGCCGTTCCAGGGGCGATATTAACATTCTCCCCACTTGGAGAGTCAGTGCCTTTGACCTCTTGTTTCGCACAGTTTGCAATTTCTGTAGAAGATGATCAGGAATAAGGAGAACCAATGAGCGGCTAACTCGCTGTGTTTGGACGGCCACATTGAACTCTGATTTCCCTACAGGAAGAAGAATTAACCAAAGGCTCAGCGTGCCATGCCAGAACGAGATTAGGGCCTGAAGCAATTCTTCGGGTGTGCGGTCAGCTCACAAGAAAGCGAGTTGAGAAAAGGAGATTTTTTACACTGTAACTCACAATCCTTCAGACTTCCAAATGACACCTATCATCTACAAATTTATTGAAGGAAGGCTGTGAAGAGGACTTGAACGTGACGCAGAATGGCAGAAAACAGATATCAGGTGGTAGATAAGAATTGCTCTGAAAGCGTAGGAATAGAGGGAGCAGTTCGACAGTGATGCACTTGGCCAAAAAGGGCATATGCGTTTTTTCCTGAATATATTGAGGAAAAAAGCAAACGCCCTTTTTGGCCAAACAAGCAAGCCTGCAAATGGAAAACCGCACTACAAGGAAGTCTCACATCCCACCGATCAAAAGGGACGTCCGAAAAAGTGTAAACTCCGTTGAGGCAGGACAGGCCATGGAGAAACGGCAGCCTTGTTATGCTGATGGGTGGGATGTAAATTGCCAACAACCACTCTAGAGAAGTGGATGGTGTTTGATGGAACAAAGAAAAAAACCAAGCTAGAGAGCCTAGGGCACTTCCACTTATGGTGCTATAGATTCGGAAAATTTAAGTAAAAAAGAAACAGCCACGCCAATGTTTGGGGCTGCTCTGTGTACGGGAACCTTGACTATGGTACATCTTCAATAACCCAGAAAGAGAAAAATGGATATAGAAGTTGTGGTACATCCCTACAATGGAATATCACTCAACAATGAAATCTCACTCAACAATGAAATCAATGGCAACAGACCAGTAGCAGCATAATGAGTGGATATAGTTACGATGATTCTAAGTGAAATAGTCACACAGAAAAAGAAACATCATAAGATATCAATAATACCGGGAATGTAAACACGACTACGCATGAACTGCATTTCAAAACACAACAGAGTCTCACATTTACAAAAGAAACTTGTGCTTGCTTAAGGGGAAAGGAGAGTGGGGAGGCTGCATAAAACCAGAGGTTGACATTAGGACAGATAAAATTCCATAAACCAAATATATATTAGACAAGACCTACTCCTCGCTCAACCAAATGGACTCAACGCCCCGTATTCAAAACCTAGGAATATACCTGACTATGAAGAAAATTAAAACCCATACATTTATAGGTCTCCATAAGAAAATCATTTGTGTACAGCAGCATACACACAGCAGTGTAAATAAGCTAAATCCCCTTATAAAAATCAATTTTACAAAGAAAACACAAGGAGTGCCAAATAGAGAGAAATTCTTAAATAAGTCCTTCAGGGCTTGTGTGGAATCTTGGATTTACCACCTCTACATCCACAGCTGGGGGAGAGATAAGGCTGGACACTTGGGGCTGATGCTATCAGTGAGGGAATGAAGACCCTTTGAGGTAATGGTGCATGGTTCCCATTCCACGGGTCCCAAATCTCCACGTTTAAGGGATTTATCCTTCATCTAAAATATGCATGGAAAACCAAGAATATGGTCCACGAAGTGATCAGGAAAAGTTTCTAAATCTCATCGCCATTTTCGCCCCCTGGGACTCGAGTTCGCCGTTCCAGATGCAATATTAACATTCTCCCCACTTGGAGAGTCAGTGCCTTTGACCTCTTGCTTGGCACAGTTTGCAATTTCTGTGGAAGATGAACAGGAATAAGGAGAACGAATGAGCAGCTAACTTGATGTGTTTGGATGGGCACATTGAACACTGATTTCCCTACAGGAAGAAGAGTTCACCAAAGGATTAGCGTGCCATGCCGGAACGTGATTAGGGCCTGAACCAATTCTTCGGGTTTGCGGTCAGCTCACAAGAAAGCGAGTTGAGAAAAGGAGATTTTTGGCACTGTAACTCACAATCCTGCAGAGTTCAAAATGACCCCTATCATCCAAAAATTTATTGAAGGAAGGCTGTGAGGAGGACTTGAACACAACGCAGAATTGCAGAAAACAGATATCAGTGGGTAGATAAGATTTGTTCTGAAAGCGTAGGAAAAGAGGCAGCAGTTCGACAGTGATGCACTTGACCAAAAAGGGCGTATGCGTTTTTTCCTGAAAGGAAAAAACGCATACGCACTTTTTGGCCAACCAAGCAAGCCTGCAATGGAAATCCGCACTACAAGCAACTCTCACTTCCCACCAATCAAAAGGGCCCTCCGAAAAAAGTGTAAAATCCAGAGAGGCAGGACAGGCCATGGAGAACTGGCAGCCTTGTTATGCTGATGGGCGAGATGAAAATTGCCAACAGCCACTCTGGAGAAGTGGATGGTGTTTCCTGGAACAAAGAGAAAAACAAGCTAGAGAGCCTACGGCACTTCCACTTATGGTGCTATTGATTCGGAAAATTTAAATGAAAAAGACACAGCCACACCAAAGTTTGTGGCTGCTCTCTTGACGGGAACCTTGACTCTGGTACAAATTCAATAGCCCAGAAAGAGAAAAATGGATATAAAAGTTGAGGTACATCCCTACAATGGAATATCACTCAACAATGAAATCAATGGCAACAGACCAGTAGCAGCACAATGAATGGATTTAGTTACGATGATTCTAAGTGAAATAAGTCCCACAGAAAAAGAAACATCATAAGATATCACGAATACCGGGAATGTAAACACGGCTACGCGTGAACTGCATTACAAAACACAACAGAGTCTCACATTTACAAAAGAAACTGATGCTTGCTTAAGGGGAAAGGAGAGTGGGGAGGCTGCATAAAACCAGAGGTTGATATTAGGACAGATACCATTCCATAAGCCAAATATACATTAGAAAAGACCTACTCCTCGCTCAACCACATGGACTCAACACCCCGTGTTCAAAACCTAGGAATATACCTGACTATGAAGAAAATTAAAACCCATACATTTATAGGTCTCCATAAGAAAATCATTTGTGTACAGCAGCATACACACAGCAGTGTAAATAAGCTAATTCAACTTATAAAAATAAATTTGAAAAAGAAAACACAAGGACTGTCAAATAGAGAGAAATGCTTAAATAAGTCCTTCAGGGCTTGTGTGGAATCTTGGATTTACCACCTCTACATCCACAGCTGTGGGAGAGATAAGGCTGGACACTTGGGGCTGATGCTATTGGTGAGGGAATGCAGACCCTTTGAGGTAATGCTGCATGGTTCCCAATCCACGGGTCCCAAATCTCCACGTTTAAGGGATTTATCCTTCAGCTAAAATATGCATGGAAAACCCAGAATATGGTCCACGAAGTGATCAGGCAAAATTTCTAACACTCATCGCCATTTTCGCCCCCTGGTACTCGAGTTCGCCTTTCCAGATGCGATATTATAATTCTCCCCACTTGGAGAGTCAGTGCCTTTGACCTCTTGTTTGGCACAGTTTGCAATTTCTTTGGAAGATGAACAGGAAAAAGGAGAATGAATGAGCGGCTAACTCGATGTGTTTGGACGGGCACATTGAACTCTGATTTCCCTACAGGAAGAAGAGTTCACCAAAGGCTCAGCGTGCCATGCCGGAACGAGATTAGGGCCTGAAGCAATTCTTCGGGTTTGCGGTCAGCTCACAAGAAAGCGAGTTGAGAAACGGAGATTTTTGGCACTGTAACTCACAATCCTGCAGAGTTCCAAATGACCCCTCTCATCCAAACATTTATTGAAGGAAGGCTGCTAGGAGGACTTGAACGCGACGCAGAATTGCAGAAAACAGATATCAGGGGGTAGATAAGAATTTCTCTGAAAGTGTAGGAAAAGAGGCAGCAGTTCGACAGTGATGCACTTGGCCAAGAAGGGCATATGCGTTTTTTCCTGAGTATATTCAGGAAAAAACGCATACGCTCTTTTTAGCCAACCAAGCAAGCCTGCAATGGAAATCCACACTACAAGCAACTCTCACTTCCCACCGATCAAAAGGGCCCTCCGCAAAAAGTGTAAAATCCAGTGAGGCAGGACAGGCCACGGAGAACCGGCAGCCTTGTTATGCTGATGGGCGGGATGTAAATTGCCATCAGCCACTCTGGAGAAGTGGATGGTGTTTCCTGGAACAAAGAAAAAACCAAGCTAGAGAGCCTAGTGCACTCCCACTTATGGTGCTATAGATTCGGAAAATTTAAATGAAAGAGACACGGCCACACCAAAGTTTGCGGCTGCTCTCTTTACGGGAACCTGGACTATGGTACAACTTCAATAGCCCAGAAAGAGAAAAATGGATATAGAAGTTGTGGTACATCCCTACAATGGAATATCACTCAACAATGAAATCTCACTCAACAATGAAATCAATGGTAACAGACCAGTAGCAGCATAATGAGTGGATATAGTTACGATGATTCTAAGTGAAATAGTCACACAGAAAAAGAAACATCATAAGATATCACTAATACCGGGAATGTAAACACGACTACGCATGAACTGCATTTCAAAACACAACAGAGTCTCACATTTACAAAAGAAACTTATGCTTCCTTAAGGGGAAAGGAGAGTGGGGAGGCTGCATAAAACGAGAGGTTGACATTAGGACAGATACCATTCCATAAGCCAAATATATATTTGACAAGACCTACTCCTGGCTCAACCAAATGGACTCAACACCCCGTATTCAAAACCTAGGAATATTCCTGACTATGAAGAAATTTAAAACCCATACATTTATAGGTCTTCATAAGAAAATCATTTGTGTACAGCAGCAAACACACAGCAGTGTAAATAAGCTAAATCCCCTTATAAAATTAAATTTGAAAAAGCAAACACAAGGACTGTCAAATAGAGAGAAATTCTTAAATAAGTCCTTCAGGGCTTGTGAGGAGTTTTGGATTTACCACCTCTACATCCACAGCTGGGGGAGAGATAAGGCTGGACACGGGGCTGATACTATTGGTGAGGGAATGCAGACCCTTTGAGGTAATGGTGCATGTTTCCCATTCCACGGGTCCCAAATCTCCAGGTTTAAGGGATTTATCCTTCAGCTAAAATATGCATGGAAAACCCAGAATATGTTCCACGATGTGAAAAGGCTAAATTTCTAAAACTCATCGCCATGTTCGCCCGCTGGTACTCGAGTTCCCCGTTCCAGATGCGATATTAACATTCTCCCCACTTGGAGAGTCAGTGCCTTTGACCTCTTGTTTCGCACAATTTGCAATTTCTGTAGAAGATGATCAGGAATCAGGAGAACCAATGAGTGGCTAACTCGATGTGTTTGGACGGGCACATTGAACTCTGATTTCCCTACAGGAAGAAGAATTCACCAAAGGCTCAGCGTGCCATGCCGGAACGAGATTAGGGCCTGAAGCAATTCTTCGGGTTTTCGGTCAGCTCACAAGAAAGCGAGTTGAGAAAAGGAGATTTTTTACACTGTAACTCACAATCCTTCAGACTTCCAAATGACACCTATCATCTACAAATTTATTGAAGGAAGGCTGTGAAGAGGACTTGAACGCGACGCAGAATGGCAGAAAACAGATATCAGGTGGTAGATAAGAATTGCTCTGAAAGCGTAGGAAAAGAGGGAGCAGTTCGAAAGTGATGCACTTGGCCAAAAAGGGCATATGCGTTTTTTCCTGAATATATTGAGGAAAAAAGCGAACACCCTTTTTGGCCAACCAAGCAAGCCTGCAAATGGAAAACCGCACTACAAGGAAGTCTCATATCCCACCGATCAAAAGGGCCGTCCGAAAAAGTGTAAAATCCATTGAGGCAGGACAGGCCATGGAGAACCGGCAGCCTTGTGATGCTGATGGGTGGGATGTAAATTGCCAACAACCACTCTGGAGAAGTGGATGGTGTTTGATGGAACAAAGAAAAAACCAAGCTAGAGAGCCTAGGGCACTTCCACTTACGGTGCTATAGATTCGGAAAATTTAATTAAAAAAAAACAGCAACGCCAATGTTTGGGGCTTCTCTGTGTACGGGAACCTTGACTATGGTACATCTTCAATAACCCAGAAAGAGAAAAATGGATATAGAAGTTGTGGTACATCCCTACAATGGAATATCACTCAACAATGAAATCTCACTCAACAATGAAATCAATGGCAACAGACCAGTAGCAGTATAATGAGTGGATATAGTTACGATGATTCTAAGTGAAATAGTCACACAGAAAAAGAAACATCATAAGATATCACGAATACCGGGAATGTAAACACGGCTACGCGTGAACTGCATTACAAAACACAACAGAGTCTCACATTTACAAAAGAAACTTATGCTTGCTTAAGAGGAAAGGAGAGTGGGGAGGCTGCATAAAACCAGAGGTTGACATTAGGACAGATACCATTCCATAAGCCAAATATATATTAGACAAGACCTACTCCTCGCTCAACCAAATGGACTCAACACCCCGTATTCAAAACCTAGGAATATACCTGACTATGAAGAAAATTAAAACCCATACATTTATAGGTCTCCATAAGAAAATCATTTGTGTACAGCAGCATACACACAGCAGTGTAAATAAGCTAAATCCCCTTATAAAAATCAATTTTCCAAAGAAAACACAAGGAGTGCCAAATAGAGAGACATTCTTAAATAAGTCCTTCAGGGCTTGTGAGGATTCTTGGATTTACCACCTCTACATCCACAGCTGGGGGAGAGATAAGGCTGCACACTTGGGGCTGATACTATTGGTGAGGGAATGCAGACCCTTTGAGGTAATGGTGTATGGTTCCCATTCCACGGATCCCAAATCTCCACGTTTAATGGATTTATCCTTCAGCTAAAATATGCATGGAAAGACCAGAATATGGTCCACGAAGTGAACAGGCAAAATTTTTAAAACTCATCGGCATTTTCGCCCCCTGGTACTCGAGTTCGCCGTTCCAGAAGCGATATTAACATTCTCCACAGTTGGAGAGTCAGTGCTTTGATCTCTTGTTTGGCACAGTTTGCAATTTCTGTGGAAGATGAACAGGAATATGGAGAACGAATGAGTGGCTAACTCGATGTGTTTGGACGGGCACATTGAACTCTGATTTCCCTACAGGAAGAAGAATTCACCAAAGGCTCAGCGTGCCATGCCGGAAGGAGATTAAGGCCTGAAGCAATTCTTCGGGTTTGCGGTCAGCTCACAAGAAATCGAGTTGAGAAAAGGAGATTTTTGTCACTGTAACTCACAATCCTGCAGAGTTCCAAATGACCCCTATCATCCAAAAATTTATTGAAGGAAGGCTGTGAAGAGGACTTGAATGCGACACAGAATTGCAGAAAACAGATATCAGGAGGTAGATAAGAATTGCTCTGAAAGCGTAGGAAAAGAGGCAGCAGTTCGACAGTGATGCACTTGGCCAAAAAGGGCATATGCGTTTTTTCCTGAATATATTCAGGAAAAAACGCATACGCCCTTTTTGGCCAAACAAGAAAGTCTGCAATGGAAATCCGCACTACAAGGAAGTCTCACTTCCCACCGATCAAAAGGGCCCTCCGCAAAAAGTTTAAAATCCAGAGAGGCAGGACAGGCCATGGAGAACTGGCAGCCTTGTTATGCTGATGGGCGGGATATAAATTGCCAACAGCCACTCTGGAGAAGTGGATGGTGTTTCCTGGAACAAAGAAAAAACCAAGCTAGAGAGCCTAGGGCACTTCCACTTATGGTGCTATAGATTCGGAAAATTAAAATGAAAAAGACACAGCCACACCAAAGTTTGAAGCTGCTCTCTTTACGGGAACCTTGACTATGGTACAACTTCAATAGCCCAGAAAGAGAAAAATGGATATAAAAGTTGTGGTACATCCCTACAATGGAATACCACTCAACAATGAAATCAATGGCAACAGACCAGTAGCAGCATAATGAGTGGATTTAGTTACGATGATTCTAAGTGAAATAAGTCACACAGAAAAAGAAACATCATAAGATAGCACGAATACCGGGAATGTAAACACGGCTACACATGAACTGCATTACAAAACACAACAGAGTCTCACATTTACAAAAGAAACTTATGCTTGCTTAAGGGGAAAGGAGAGTGGGGAGGCTGCATAAAACCAGAGGTTGATATTAGGACAGATACCATTCCATAAGCCAAATATATATTAGACAAGACCTACTCCTCGCTCAACCACATGGACTCAGCACCCCGTTTTCAAAACCTAGGAATATACCTGACTATGAAGAAAATTAAAACCCATATATTTATAGGTCTCCATAAGAAAATCATTTGTGTACAGCAGCATACACACAGCAGTGTAAATAAGCTAAATTCCCTTATAAAAATAAATTTGAAAAAGAAAACACAAGGACTGTGAAATAGAGAGAAATTCTTAAATAAGTCCTTCAGGGCTTGTGTGGAATCTTGGATTTACCACATCTACATCCACAGCTGTGGGAGAGATAAGGCTGGACACTTGGGGCTGATGCTATTGGTGAGGGAATGCAGACCCTTTGAGGTAATGCTGCATGGTTCCCATTCCACGGGTCCCAAATCTCCACGTTTAAGGGATATATCCTTCAGCTAAAATATGCATGGAAAACCCAGAATATGGTCCACGAAGTGATCAGGCAAAATTTCTAAAACTCATCGCCATTTTCGCCCCCTGGGACTCGAGTTTGCCATTCCAGAGGCGATATTAACATTCTCCCCACTTGGAAAGTCAGTGCCTTTGACCTCTTGTATCGAACAGTTTGCAATTTCTGTAGAAGATGATCAGGAATAAGGAGAACCAATGAGCAGGTAACTCGATGTGTTTGGACGGGCACATTGAACTCTGATTTCCCTACAGGAAGAAGAGTTCACCAAAGGCTCAGCGTGCCATGCCGGAACGAGATTAGGGCCTGAAGCAATTCTTCGGGTTTGCGGTCAGCTCACAAGAAAGCGAGTTGAGAAAAGGAGATTTTTGGCACTGTAACTCACAATCCTGCAGAGTTCCAAATGACCCCTATCATCCAAATATTTATTGAAGGAAGGCTGTGAGGAGGACTTAAACACGACGCAGAATTGCAGAAAACAGATATCAGGGGGTAGATAAGAATTGCTCTGAAAGCGTAGGAAAAGAGGCAGCAGTTCGACAGTGATGCACTTGGCCAAAAAGGGCGTATGCGTTTTTTCCAGAATATATTCAGGAAAAAACGCATACGCCCTTTTTGGCCAACCAAGCAAGCCTGCAATGGAAATCCACACTACAATGAAGTCTCACTTCCCACCAATCAAAAGGGCCCTCCGAAAAAAGTGTAAAATCCAGAGAGGCAGGACAGGCCATGGAGAACCGGCAGCCTTGTTATGCTGATGGGCGGGATGTAAATTGCCAACAGCCCTCTGGAGAAGTGGGTGGTGTTTCCTGGAACAAAGAGAAAACCAAGCTAGAGAGCCTAGGGCACTTCCACTTATGGTGCTATAGATTCGGAAAATTTAAATGAAAGAGACACAGCCACACCAAGGTTTGGGGATGCTCTGTGTACGGGAACCTTGACTATGGTACAACTTCAATAGCCCAGACAGAGAAAAATGGATATAGAAGTTGTGGTACATCCCTACAATGGAATATCACTGAACAATGAAATCTCACTCAACAATGAAATCAATGGCAACAGACCAGTAGCAGCATAATGAGTGGATATGGTTACGATGATCCTAAGTGAAATAAGTCACACAGAAAAAGAAACATCATAAGATATCACTAATACCGGGAATGTAAACACGACTACGCATGAATTGCATTTCAAAACACAACAGAGTCTCACATTCACAAAAGAAACTTATGCTTGCTTAAGGGGAAAGGAGAGTGGGGAGGCTGCATAAAACCAGAGGTTGACATTAGGACAGATACCATTCCATAAGCCAAATATATATTAGACCAGACCTACTCCTCGCTCAACCAAATGGACTCAACACACCGTATTCAAAACCTAGGAATACACCTGATTATGAAGAAAATTAAAACCTATACATTTATAGGTCTCCATAAGAAAATCATTTGTGTACAGCAGCATACACACAGCAGTGTAAATAAGCTAAATCCCCTTATAAAAATAAATTTGGAAAAGAAAACACAAGGACTGTGAAATAGAGAGAAATTCTTAAATAAGTCCTTCAGGGCTTGTGAGGAATCTTGGATTTACCACCTCTACATCCACAGCTGGGGGAGAGATAAGGCTGGACACTTGGGGCTGATACTATTGGTGAGGGAATGCAGACCGTTTGAGGTAATGGTGCATGGCTCCCATTCCACGGGTCCCAAATCTCCACGTTTAAGGGATTTATCCTTCAGCTAAAATATGCATGGAAAGCCCAGAATATGGTCCACGAAGTGATCAGGAAAAATTTCTAAAACTCATCGCCATTTTCGCCCCCTGGTACTCGAGTTCGCCGTTCCAGATGTGATATTAACATTCTCCCCACTTGGAGATTCAGTGCCTTTGACTTCTTGTTTCGCACAGTTTGCAATTTCTGTGGAAGATGAACAGGAATAAGGAGAACCAATGAGCGGCTAACTCGATGTGTTTGGACGGGCACATTGAACTCTGATTTCCCTACAGGAAGAAGAATTCACCAAAGGCTCAGCATGCCATGCCAGAACGAGATTAGGGCCTGAAGCAATTCTTCGGGTTTACGGTCAGCTCACAAGAAAGCGAGTTGAGAAAAGGAGATTTTTAGCACTGTATCTCACAAAACTGCAGAGTTACAAATGACCCTTATCATCCAAAAATTTATTGAAGGAAGGCTGGGAAGAGGACTTGAACGTGACACAGAATTGCAGAAAACAGATATCAGGGGGTAGATAAGAATTGCTCTGAAAGCGAAGGAAAGTGGCAGCAGTTCGACAGTGATGCACTTGGCCAAAAACGGCGTATGCGTTTTTTCCTGAATATATTCAGGAAAAAACGCATACGCCCTTTTTGGCCAACCAAGCAAGCCTGCAATGGAAATCCGCACTACAAGGAAATCTCACTTCCCACCGATCAAAAGGGCCGTCCGAAAAAAGTGTAAAATCCAGAGAGACAGGACAGGCCACGGAGAACCGGCAGCCTTGTTATGCTGATGGGCGGGATGTAAATTGCCAACAGCCACTCTGGAGAAGTGGATGGTGTTTCCTGGAACAAAGAAAAAACCAAGCTAGAGTGCCTAGGGCACTTCCACTTATGGTGCCATAGATTCGGAAAATTTAAATGAAAAAGACACAGCCACAACAATGTTTGGGGCTGCTCTGTGTACGGGAACCTTGACTATGGTACAACTTCAATAGCCCAGATAGAGAAAAATGGATATGGAAATTGTGGTACATCCCTACAATGGAATATCACTCAACAATGAAATCTCACTCAACAATGAAATCAATGGCAACAGACCAGTAGCAGCATAATGAGTGGATATAGTTACTATGATCCTAAGTGAAATAAGTCACACAGAAAAAGAAACATCATAAGATATCACTAATACCGGGAATGTAAACACGACTACGCATGAACTGCATTTCAAAACACAACAGAATCTCACATTTACAAAAGAAACTTATGCTTGCTTAAGGGGAAAGGAGAGTGGGGAGGCTGCATAAAACGAGAGGTTGACATTAGGACAGATACCATTCCATAAGCCAAATATATATTAGACAAGACCTACTCCTCGCTCAACCAAATGGACTCAACACACCGTATTCAAAACCTAGGAATATACCTGAATATGAAGAAAATTAAAACCCATACATTTATAGGTCTCCATAAGAAAATCATTTATGTACAGCAGCATACACACAGCAGTGTAAATAAGCTAAATCACCTTATAAAAATAAATTTGGAAAACAAAACGCAAGGACTGTGAAATAGAGAGAAATTCTTAAATAAGTCCTTCAGGGCTTGAGAGGATTGTTGGATTTACCACCTCTACATCCACAGCTGGGGGAGAGATAAGGCTGGACACTTGAGGCTGATACTATTGGTAAGGGAATGCAGACCCTTTGAGGTAATGGTGTATGGTTCCCATTCCACGGGTCCCAAATCTCCACGTTTAAGGGATTTATCCTTCAGCTAAAATATGCATGGAAAACCCAGAATATGGTCCACGAAGTGATCAGGCAAAATTTCTAAAACTCATCGCCATTTTCGCCCCCTGGTACTCGAGTTTGCCGTTCCAGATGCGATATTAACATTCTCCCCACTTGGAGAGTCAGTGCCTTTGATCTCTTGTTTCGCACCGTTTGCAATTTCTGTGGAAGATGAACAGGAATAAGGAGAACCAATGAGCGGCTAACTCGATGTGTTTGGACGGGCACATTGAACTCTGATTTCCCTACAGGAAGAAGAATTCACCGAAGGCTCCGCATGCCATGCCAAAACGAGATTAGGGCCTGAAGCAATTCTTCGGGTTTACGGTCAGCTCACAAGAAAGCGAGTTGAGAAAAGGAGATTTTTGGCAGTGTAACTCACAATCCTGCAGAGTTCCAAATGACCCCTATCATCCAAAAATTTATTGAAGGAAGGCTGTGAAGAGGACTTGAACGCGACATAGAATTGCAGAAAACAGATATCAGGTGGTAGATAAGAATTGCTCTGAAAGCGAAGGAAAGTGGCAGCAGTTCGACAGTGATGCACTTGGCCAAAAACGGCGTATGCGTTTTTTCCTGAATATATTCAGGAAAAAACGCATACGCCGTTTTTGGCCAACCAAGCAAGCCTGCAATGGAAATCCGCACTACAAGGAAGTCTCACATGCCACCGATCAAAAGGGCCGTCCGAAAAAAGTGTAAAATCCAGAGAGACAGGACAGGCCACGGAGAACCGGCAGCCTTGTTATGCTGATGGGCGGGATGTAAATTGCCAACAGCCACTGTGGAGAAGTGGATGGTGTTTCCTGGAACAAAGAAAAAACCAAGCTAGAGTGCCTAGGGCACTTCCACTTATGGTGCCATAGATTCGGAAAATTTAAATGAAAAAGACACAGCCACAACAATGTTTGGGGCTGCTCTGTGTACGGGAACCTTGAATATGGTACACCTTCAATAGCCCAGATAGAGAAAAATGGATATGGAAATTGTGGTACATCCCTACAATGGAATATCACTCAACAATGAAATCTCACTCAACAATGAAATCAATGGCAACAGACCAGTAGCAGCATAATGAGTGGATATAGTTACGATGATCCTAAGTGAAATAAGTCACACAGAAAAAGAAACATCATAAGATATCACTAATACCGGGAATGTAAACACGACTACGCATGAACTGCATTTCAAAACACAACAGAATCTCACATTTACAAAAGAAACTTATGCTTGCTTAAGGGGAAAGGAGAGTGGGGAGGCTGCATAAAACGAGAGGTTGACATTAGGACAGATACCATTCCATAAGCCAAATATATATTAGACAAGACCTACTCCTCGCTCAACCAAATGGAGTCAACACCCCGTATTCAAAACCTAGGAATATACCTGACTATGAAGAAAATTAAAACCCATACATTTATAGGTCTCCATAAAAAAAATTATTTGTGTACGGCAGCATACACACAGCAGTGTAAATAAGCTAAATCCTCTTATAAAAATAAATTTGGAAAAGAAAACACAAGGACTGTCAAATAGAGAGAAATTCTTAAATAAGTCCTTGAGGGCTTGTGAGGAATCTTGGATTTACCACCTCTACATCCACAGCCGTGGGAGAGATAAGGCTGGACACTTGGGGCTCATGCTATTGGTGAGGGAATGCAGACCCTTTGAGGTAATGGTGCATGGTTCCCATTCCACGGGTCCCAAATCTCCACGTGTACGGGATTTATCCTTCAGCTAAAATATGCATGGAAAACCCAGAATATGGTCCACGAAGTGATCAGGCAAAATTTCTAAAACTCATCGCCATTTTCGCCCCGTGGTACTCGAGTTCGCCGTTCCAGAGGCGATATTAATATTCTCCCCACTTGGAGAGTCAGTGCCTTTGATCTCCTGTTTCGCACATTTTGCTATTTCTGTGGAAGATGAACAGGAATAAGGAGAACCAATGAACGGCTAACTCGATGTGTTTGGACGGGCACATTGAACTCTGATTTCCCAACAGGAAGAGGAATTCACCAAAGGCTCAGCGTGCCATGCCAGGACGAGATTAGGGCCTGAAGCAATTCTTCGGATTTGCGGTCAGCTCACAAGAAAGTGAGTTGAGAAAAGGAGATTTTTGGCACTGTATCTCACAATCCTGCAGAGTTCCAAATGACCCTTATCATCCAAAAATTTATTGAAGGAAGGCTGTGAAGAGGACTTGAACGCGACCCAGAATTGCAGAAAACAGATATCAGGTGGTAGATAAGAATTGCTCTGAAAGCGTAGGAAAATAGGCAGCAGTTCGACAGTGATGCACTTGGCCAAAAATGGCGTATGCGTTTTTTCCTGAATATATTCAGGTAAAAACGCATACGCCCTTTTTGGCCAACCAAGCAAGCCTGCAATGGAAATCCGCATTACAAGGAAGTCTCACTTCCCACCGATCAAAAGGGCCGTCCGAAAAAAGTGTAAAATCCAGAGAGACAGGACAGGCCACGGAGAACCGGCAGCCTTGTTATGCTGATGGGCGGGATGTAAATTGCCAACAGCCACTCTGGAGAAGTGGATGGTGTTTCCTGGAACAAAGAAAAAACCAAGCTAGAGTGCCTAGGGCACTTCCACTTATGGTGCCATAGATTCGGAAAATTTAAATGAAAAAGACACAGCCACAACAATGTTTGGGGCTGCTCTGTGTACGGGAACCTTGACTATGGTACAACTTCAATAGCCCAGATAGAGAAAAATGGATATGGAAATTGTGGTACATCCCTACAATGGAATATCACTCAACAATGAAATCTCACTCAACAATGAAATCAATGGCAACAGACCAGTAGCAGCATAATGAGTGGATATAGTTACGATGATCCTAAGTGAAATAAGTCACACAGAAAAAGAAACATCATAAGATATCACTAATACCGGGAATGTAAACACGACTACGCATGAACTGCATTTCAAAACACAACAGAATCTCACATTTACAAAAGAAACTTATGCTTGCTTAAGGGGAAAGGAGAGTGGGGAGGCTGCATAAAACGAGAGGTTGACATTAGGACAGATACCATTCCATAAGCCAAATATATATTAGACAAGACCTACTCCTCGCTCAACCAAATGGACTCAACACACCGTATTCAAAACCTAGGAATATACCTGAATATGAAGAAAATTAAAACCCATACATTTATAGGTCTCCATAAGAAAATCATTTATGTACAGCAGCATACACACAGCAGTGTAAATAAGCTAAATCACCTTATAAAAATAAATTTGGAAAACAAAACGCAAGGACTGTGAAATAGAGAGAAATTCTTAAATAAGTCCTTCAGGGCTTGAGAGGATTGTTGGATTTACCACCTCTACATCCACAGCTGGGGGAGAGATAAGGCTGGACACTTGAGGCTGATACTATTGGTAAGGGAATGCAGACCCTTTGAGGTAATGGTGTATGGTTCCCATTCCACGGGTCCCAAATCTCCACGTTTAAGGGATTTATCCTTCAGCTAAAATATGCATGGAAAACCCAGAATATGGTCCACGAAGTGATCAGGCAAAATTTCTAAAACTCATCGCCATTTTCGCCCCCTGGTACTCGAGTTTGCCGTTCCAGATGCGATATTAACATTCTCCCCACTTGGAGAGTCAGTGCCTTTGATCTCTTGTTTCGCACCGTTTGCAATTTCTGTGGAAGATGAACAGGAATAAGGAGAACCAATGAGCGGCTAACTCGATGTGTTTGGACGGGCACATTGAACTCTGATTTCCCTACAGGAAGAAGAATTCACCGAAGGCTCCGCATGCCATGCCAAAACGAGATTAGGGCCTGAAGCAATTCTTCGGGTTTACGGTCAGCTCACAAGAAAGCGAGTTGAGAAAAGGAGATTTTTGGCAGTGTAACTCACAATCCTGCAGAGTTCCAAATGACCCCTATCATCCAAAAATTTATTGAAGGAAGGCTGTGAAGAGGACTTGAACGCGACATAGAATTGCAGAAAACAGATATCAGGTGGTAGATAAGAATTGCTCTGAAAGCGAAGGAAAGTGGCAGCAGTTCGACAGTGATGCACTTGGCCAAAAACGGCGTATGCGTTTTTTCCTGAATATATTCAGGAAAAAACGCATACGCCGTTTTTGGCCAACCAAGCAAGCCTGCAATGGAAATCCGCACTACAAGGAAGTCTCACATGCCACCGATCAAAAGGGCCGTCCGAAAAAAGTGTAAAATCCAGAGAGACAGGACAGGCCACGGAGAACCGGCAGCCTTGTTATGCTGATGGGCGGGATGTAAATTGCCAACAGCCACTGTGGAGAAGTGGATGGTGTTTCCTGGAACAAAGAAAAAACCAAGCTAGAGTGCCTAGGGCACTTCCACTTATGGTGCCATAGATTCGGAAAATTTAAATGAAAAAGACACAGCCACAACAATGTTTGGGGCTGCTCTGTGTACGGGAACTTTGAATATGGTACAACTTCAATAGCCCAGATAGAGAAAAATGGATATGGAAATTGTGGTACATCCCTACAATGGAATATCACTCAACAATGAAATCTCACTCAACAATGAAATCAATGGCAACAGACCAGTAGCAGCATAATGAGTGGATATAGTTACGATGATCCTAAGTGAAATAAGTCACACAGAAAAAGAAACATCATAAGATATCACTAATACCGGGAATGTAAACACGACTACGCATGAACTGCATTTCAAAACACAACAGAATCTCACATTTACAAAAGAAACTTATGCTTGCTTAAGGGGAAAGGAGAGTGGGGAGGCTGCATAAAACGAGAGGTTGACATTAGGACAGATACCATTCCATAAGCCAAATATATATTAGACAAGACCTACTCCTCGCTCAACCAAATGGAGTCAACACCCCGTATTCAAAACCTAGGAATATACCTGACTATGAAGAAAATTAAAACCCATACATTTATAGGTCTCCATAAAAAAAATTATTTGTGTACGGCAGCATACACACAGCAGTGTAAATAAGCTAAATCCTCTTATAAAAATAAATTTGGAAAAGAAAACACAAGGACTGTCAAATAGAGAGAAATTCTTAAATAAGTCCTTGAGGGCTTGTGAGGAATCTTGGATTTACCACCTCTACATCCACAGCCGTGGGAGAGATAAGGCTGGACACTTGGGGCTCATGCTATTGGTGAGGGAATGCAGACCCTTTGAGGTAATGGTGCATGGTTCCCATTCCACGGGTCCCAAATCTCCACGTGTACGGGATTTATCCTTCAGCTAAAATATGCATGGAAAACCCAGAATATGGTCCACGAAGTGATCAGGCAAAATTTCTAAAACTCATCGCCATTTTCGCCCCGTGGTACTCGAGTTCGCCGTTCCAGAGGCGATATTAATATTCTCCCCACTTGGAGAGTCAGTGCCTTTGATCTCCTGTTTCGCACATTTTGCTATTTCTGTGGAAGATGAACAGGAATAAGGAGAACCAATGAACGGCTAACTCGATGTGTTTGGACGGGCACATTGAACTCTGATTTCCCAACAGGAAGAGGAATTCACCAAAGGCTCAGCGTGCCATGCCAGGACGAGATTAGGGCCTGAAGCAATTCTTCGGATTTGCGGTCAGCTCACAAGAAAGTGAGTAGAGAAAAGGAGATTTTTGGCACTGTATCTCACAATCCTGCAGAGTTCCAAATGACCCTTATCATCCAAAAATTTATTGAAGGAAGGCTGTGAAGAGGACTTGAACGCGACCCAGAATTGCAGAAAACAGATATCAGGTGGTAGATAAGAATTGCTCTGAAAGCGTAGGAAAATAGGCAGCAGTTCGACAGTGATGCACTTGGCCAAAAATGGCGTATGCGTTTTTTCCTGAATATATTCAGGTAAAAACGCATACGCCCTTTTTGGCCAACCAAGCAAGCCTGCAATGGAAATCCGCATTACAAGGAAGTCTCACTTCCCACCGATCAAAAGGGCCGTCCGAAAAAAGTGTAAAATCCAGAGAGACAGGACAGGCCACGGAGAACCGGCAGCCTTGTTATGCTGATGGGCGGGATGTAAATTGCCAACAGCCACTCTGGAGAAGTGGATGGTGTTTCCTGGAAGAAAGGAAAAAACAAGATAGAGTGCCTAGGGCACTTCCATTTATGGTGCTATAGATTCGGAAAATTTAAATGAAAAAGACACAGCCACAACAATGTTTGGGGCTGCTCTGTGTACGGGAACCTTGACTATGGTACAACTTCAATAGCCCAGATAGAGAAAAATGGATATGGAAATTGTGGTACATCCCTACAATGGAATATCACTCAACAATGAAATCTCACTCAACAATGAAATCAATGGCAACAGACCAGTAGCAGCATAATGAGTGGATATAGTTACGATGATCCTAAGTGAAATAAGTCACACAGAAAAAGAAACATCATAAGATATCACTAATACCGGGAATGTAAACACGACTACGCATGAACTGCATTTCAAAACACAACAGAATCTCACATTTACAAAAGAAACTTATTCTTGCTTAAGGGGAAAGGAGAGTGGGGAGGCTGCATAAAACGAGAGGTTGACATTAGGACAGATACCATTCCATAAGCCAAATATATATTAGACAAGACCTACTCCTCGCTCAACCAAATGGACTCAACACACCGTATTCAAAACCTAGGAATATACCTGAATATGAAGAAAATTAAAACCCATACATTTATAGGTCTCCATAAGAAAATCATTTATGTACAGCAGCATACACACAGCAGTGTAAATAAGCTAAATCACCTTATAAAAATAAATTTGGAAAAGAAAACGCAAGGACTGTGAAATAGAGAGAAATTCTTAAATAAGTCCTTCAGGGCTTGAGAGGATTGTTGGATTTACCACCTCTACATCCACAGCTGGGGGAGAGATAAGGCTGGACACTTGAGGCTGATACTATTGGTAAGGGAATGCAGACCCTTTGAGGTAATGGTGTATGGTTCCCATTCCACGGGTCCCAAATCTCCACGTTTAAGGGATTTATCCTTCAGCTAAAATATGAATGGAAAACCCAGAATATGGTCCACGAAGTGATCAGGCAAAATTTCTAAAACTCATCGCCATTTTCGCCCCCTGGTACTCGAGTTTGCCGTTCCAGATGCGATATTAACATTCTCCCCACTTGGAGAGTCAGTGCCTTTGATCTCTTGTTTCGCACCGTTTGCAATTTCTGTGGAAGATGAACAGGAATAAGGAGAACCAATGAGCGGCTAACTCGATGTGTTTGGACGGGCACATTGAACTCTGATTTCCCTACAGGAAGAAGAATTCACCGAAGGCTCCGCATGCCATGCCAAAACGAGATTAGGGCCTGAAGCAATTCTTCGGGTTTACGGTCAGCTCACAAGAAAGCGAGTTGAGAAAAGGAGATTTTTGGCAGTGTAACTCACAATCCTGCAGAGTTCCAAATGACCCCTATCATCCAAAAATTTATTGAAGGAAGGCTGTGAAGAGGACTTGAACGCGACATAGAATTGCAGAAAACAGATATCAGGTGGTAGATAAGAATTGCTCTGAAAGCGAAGGAAAGTGGCAGCAGTTCGACAGTGATGCACTTGGCCAAAAACGGCGTATGCGTTTTTTCCTGAATATATTCAGGAAAAAACGCATACGCCCTTTTTGGCCAACCAAGCAAGCCTGCAATGGAAATCCGCACTACAAGGAAGTCTCACATCCCACCGATCAAAAGGGCCGTCCGAAAAAAGTGTAAAATCCAGAGAGACAGGACAGGCCACGGAGAACCGGCAGCCTTGTTATGCTGATGGGCGGGATGTAAATTGCCAACAGCCACTCTGGAGAAGTGGATGGTGTTTCCTGGAACAAAGAAAAAACCAAGCTAGAGTGCCTAGGGCACTTCCACTTATGGTGCCATAGATTCGGAAAATTTAAATGAAAAAGACACAGCCACAACAATGTTTGGGGCTGCTCTGTGTACGGGAACCTTGACTATGGTACAACTTCAATAGCCCAGAAAGAGAAAAATGGATATAGAAATTGTGGTACATCCCTACAATGGAATATCACTCAACAATGAAATCTCACTCAACAATGAAATCAATGGCAACAGACCAGTAGCAGCATAATGAGTGGATATAGTTACGATGATTCAAAGTGAAATAATCACACAGAAAAAGAAACATCATAAGATATCACTAACACCGGGAATGTAAACACGACTACGCATGAACTGCATTTCAAAACACAACAGAGTCTCACATTTACAAAAGAAACTTATGCTTGCTTAAGGGGAAAGGAGAGTGGGCAGGCTGCATTAAACCAGAGTTTGACTTTAGGACAGATACCATTCCATAAGCCAAATATATATTAGACAAGACCTACTCCTCCCTCAACCAATTGGACTCAACACACCGTATTCAAATCCTAAGAATATACTTGACTATGAAGAAAATTAAAACCCATACATTTATAGGTCTCCATAAGAAAATCATTTGTGTACAGGAGCATACACACAGCAGTTTAAATAAGCTAAATCCCCTTATAAAAATAAATTTGAAAAACAAAACACAAGGACTGTCAAATAGAGAGAAATTCTTAAATAAGTCCTTGAGGGCTTGTGAGGATTCTTGGATTTACCACCTCTACATCCACAGCTGGGGGAGAGATAAGGCTGGACACTTGAGGCTGATACTATTGGTAAGGGAATGCAGACCCTTTGAGGTAATGGTGCATGGTTCCCATTCCACGGGTCCCAAATCTCCACGTTTAAGGGATTTATCCTTCAGCTAAAATATGCATGGAAAACCCAGAATATGGTCCACGAAGTGATCAGGCAAAATTTCTAAAACTCATCGCCATTTTTGCCCCCTTGTACTCGAGTTCGCCGTTCCAGATGCGATATTAACATTTTCCCCACTTGGAGAATCAGTGCCTTTGACCTCTTGTTTCGCACAGTTTGCAATTTCTGTGGAACATGAACACGAATAAGGAGAACCAATGAGCGGCTAACTCGATGTGTTTGGACGGGCACATTGAACTCTGATTTCCCTACAGGAAGAAGAATTCACCAAAGGCTCAGCGTGCCATGCCGGAACGAGATTAGGGCCTGAAGCAATTCTTCGGGTTTGCGGTCAGCTCACAAGAAAGCGAGTTGAGAAAAGGAGATTTTTGGCACTGTAACTCAAAATCCTGCAGAGTTCCAAATGACCCCTATCATCCAAAAATTTATTGAAGGAAGGCTGTGAAGAGGACTTGAACGCGACGCAGAATTGCAGAAAAAAGATATCAGGGGGTAGATAAGAATTGCTCGGAAAGAATAGGAAAAGAGGCAGCAGTTCGACAGTGATGCACTTGGCCAAAAAGGACGTATGCGTTTTTTCCTGAATACATTCAGGAAAAAACGCATACGCCCTTTTTGGCCAACCAAGCAAGCCTGCAATGGAAATCCGCACTACAATGAAGTCTCACTTCCCACCGATCAAAAGGGCCGTCCGAGAAATGTGTAAAATCCAGAGAGGCAGGACAGGCCACGGAGAACTGGCAGCCTTGTTATGCTTATGGGCGGGATGTAAATTACCAACAGCCACTCTGGAGAAGTGGATGGTGTTTCCTGGAACAAAGAAAAAAACAAGCTAGAGAGCCTAGGGCACTTCCACTTATGGTGCTATAGATTCGGAAAATTTAAATGAAAAAGACACAGCCACACCAAAGTTTGGGGCTGCTCTGGTTACGGGAACCTTGACTATGGTACAACTTCAATAGCCCAGACAGAGAAAAATGGACATAGAAGTTGTGGTACATCCCTACAATGGAATATCACTCAACAATGAAATCTCACTCAACAATGAAATCAATGGCAACAGACCAGTAGCAGCATAATGAGTGGATATAGTTACGATGATCCTAAGTGAAATAAGTCACACAGAAAAAGAAACATCATAAGATATCACTAATACCGGGAATGTAAACACGACTACGCATGAACTGCATTTCAAAACACAACAGAGTCTCACATTTACAAAAGAAACTTATGCTTGCTTAAGGGGAAAGGAGAGTGGGGAGGCTGCATAAAACCAGAGGTGGACATTAGGACAGATACCATTCCATAAGCCAAATATATATTAGACAAGACCTACTCCTCGCTCAACCAAATGGACTCAACACACCGTATTCAAAACCTAGGAATATACCTGACTATGAAGAAAATTAAAACCCATACATTTATAGATCTCCATAAAAAAAACATTTGTGTACGGCAGCATACACACAGCAGTGTAAGTAAGCTAAATCCCCTTATAAAAATAAATTTGGAAAAGAAAACACAAGGACTGTGAAATAGAGAGAAATTCTTAAATAAGTCCTTCAGGGCTTGTGAGCATTGTTGGATTTACCACCTATACATCCACAGCTGGGGGAGAGATAAGGCTGGACCCTTGAGGATGATGCTATTGGTAAGGGAATGCAGACCCTTTGAGGTAATGGTGTATGGTTCCCATTCCACGGGTCCCAAATCTCCACGTTTAAGGGATTTATCCTTCAGCTAAAATATGCATGGAAAACCCAGAATATTGTCCACGAAGTCATCAGGCAAAATTTCTAAAACTCATCGCCATTTTCGCCCCGTGGTACTCGAGTTCGCCGTTCCAGAGGCGATATTAATTTTCTCCCCACTTGGAGAGTCAGTGCCTTTGATCTCCTGTTTCGCACATTTTTCAATTTCTGTGGAAGATGAACAGGAATAAGGAGAACCAATGAGCGGCTAACTCGATGTGTTTGGACGGGCACATTGAACTCTGATTTCCCTACAGGAAGAAGAATTCACCGAAGGCTCCGCATGCCATGCCAAAACGAGATTAGGGCCTGAAGCAATTCTTCGGGTTTACGGTCAGCTCACAAGAAAGCGAGTTGAGAAAAGGAGATTTTTGGCAGTGTAACTCACAATCCTGCAGAGTTCCAAATGACCCCTATCATCCAAAAATTTATTGCAGGAAGGCTGTGAAGAGGACTTGAACGCGACATAGAATTGCAGAAAACAGATATCAGGTGGTAGATAAGAATTGCTCTGAAAGCGAAGGAAAGTGGCAGCAGTTCGACAGTGATGCACTTGGCCAAAAAGGGCGTATGCGTTTTTTCCTGAATATATTCAGGAAAAAACGCATACGCCGTTTTTGGCCAACCAAGCAAGCCTGCAATGGAAATCCGCACTACAAGGAAGTCTCACTTCCCACCGATCAAAAGGGCCGTCCGAAAAAAGTGTAAAATCCAGAGAGACAGGACAGGCCACGGAGAACCGGCAGCCTTGTTATGCTGATGGGCGGGATGTAAATTGCCAACAGCCACTCTGGAGAAGTGGATGGTGTTTCCTGGAAAAAAGAAAAAAACAAGCTAGAGAGCCTAGGGCACTTCCACTTATGGTGCCATAGATTCGGAAAATTTAAATGAAAAAGACACAGCCACAACAATGTTTGGGGCTGCTCTGTGTACGGGAACCTTGACTATGGTACAACTTCAATAGCCCAGAAAGAGAAAAATGGATATAGAAATTGTGGTACATCCCTACAATGGAATATCACTCAACAATGAAATCTCACTCAACAATGAAATCAATGGCAACAGACCAGTAGCAGCATAATGAGTGGATATAGTTACGATGATTCTAAGTGAAATAGTCACACAGAAAAAGAAACATCATAAGTTATCACTAACACCGGGAATGTAAACACGACTACGCATGAACTGCATTTCAAAACACAACAGAGTCTCACATTTACAAAAGAAACTTATGCTTGCTTAAGGGGAAAGGAGAGTGGGGAGGCTGCATTAAACCAGAGTTTGACATTAGGACAGATACCATTCCATAAGCCAAATATATATTAGAAAAGACCTACTCCTCGCTCAACTAATTGGACTCAACACACCGTATTCAAATCCTAGGAATATACCTGACTATGAAGAAAATTAAAACCCATACATTTATAGGTCTCCATAAGAAAATCATTTGTGTACAGGAGCATACACACAGCAGTTTAAATAAGCTAAATCCCCTTATAAAAATAAATTTGAAAAAGAAAACACAAGGACTGTCAAATAGAGAGAAATTCTTAAATAAGTCCTTCAGGGCTTGTGAGGATTCTTGGATTTACCACCTCTACATCCACAGCTGGGGGAGAGATAAGGCTGGACACTTGAGGCTGATACTATTGGTAAGGGAATGCAGACCCTTTGAGGTAATGGTGCATGGTTCCCATTCCACGGGTCCCAAATCTCCACGTTTAAGGGATTTATCGTTCAGCTAAAATATGCATGGAAAACCCAGAATATGGTCCACGAAGTGATCAGGCAAAATTTCTAAAACTCATCGACATTTTTGCCCCCTGGTACTCGAGTTCGCCGTTCCACATGCGATATTAACATTTTCCCCACTTGGAGAATCAGTGCCTTTGACCTCTTGTTTCGCACAGTTTGCAATTTCTGTGGAACATGAACAGGAATAAGGAGAACCAATGAGCGGCTAACTCGATGTGTTTGGACGGGCACATTGAACTCTGATTTCCCTACAGGAAGAAGAATTCACCAAAGGCTCAGCGTGCCATGCCGGAACGAGATTAGGGCCTGAAGCAATTCTTCGGGTTTGCGGTCAGCTCACAAGAAAGCGAGTTGAGAAAAGGAGATTTTTGGCACTGTAACTCAAAATCCTGCAGAGTTCCAAATGACCCCTATCATCCAAAAATTTATTGAAGGAAGGCTGTGAAGAGGACTTGAACGCGACGCAGAATTGCAGAAAAAAGATATCAGGGGGTAGATAAGAATTGTTCGGAAAGAATAGGAAAAGAGGCAGCAGTTCGACAGTGATGCACTTGGCCAAAAAGGACGTATGCGTTTTTTCCTGAATACATTCAGGAAAAAACGCATATGCCCTTTTTGGCCAACCAAGCAAGCCTGCAATGGAAATCCGCACTACAATGAAGTCTCACTTCCCACCGATCAAAAGGGCCGTTCGAGAAATGTGTAAAATCCAGAGAGGCAGGACAGGCCACGGAGAACTGGCAGCCTTGTTATGCTTATGGGCGGGATGTAAATTACCAACAGCCACTCTGGAGAAGTGGATGGTGTTTCCTGGAACAAAGAAAAAACCAAGCTAGAGAGCCTAGGGCACTTCCACTTATGGTGCTATAGATTAGGAAAATTTAAATGAAAAAGACACAGCCACACCAAAGTTTGGGGCTGCTCTGGTTACGGGAACCTTGACTATGGTACAACTTCAATAGCCCAGACAGAGAAAAATGGACATAGAAGTTGTGGTACATCCCTACAATGGAATATCACTCAACAATGAAATCTCACTAAACAATGAAATCAATGGCAACAGACCAGTAGCAGCATAATGAGTGGATATAGTTACGATGATCCTAAGTGAAATAAGTCACACAGAAAAAGAAACATCATAAGATAGCACTAATACCGGGAATGTAAACACGACTACGCATGAACCGCATTTCAAAACACAACAGAGTCTCACATTCACAAAAGAAACTTATGCTTGCTTAAGGGGAAAGGAGAGTGGGGAGGCTGCATAAAACCAGAGGTTGACATTAGGACAGATACCATTCCATAAGCCAAATATATATTAGACAAGACCTACTCCTCGCTCAACCAAATGGACTCAACACACCGTATTCAAAACCTAGGAATATACCTGACTATGAAGAAAATTAAAACCCATACATTTATAGGTCTCCATAAAAAAAACATTTGTGTACGGCAGCATACACACAGCAGTGTAAGTAAGCTAAATCCCCTTATAAAAATAAATTTGGAAAAGAAAACACAAGGACTGTGAAATAGAGAGAAATTCTTAAATAAGTCCTTCAGGGCTTGTGAGCATTGTTGGATTTACCACCTATACATCCACAGCTGGGGGAGAGATAAGGCTGGACCCTTGAGGATGATGCTATTGGTAAGGGAATGCAGACCCTTTGAGGTAATGGTGTATGGTTCCCATTCCACGGGTCCCAAATCTCCACGTTTAAGGGATTTATCCTTCAGCTAAAATATGCATGGAAAACCCAGAATATGGTAAACGAAGTGATCAGGCAAAATTTCTAAAACTCATCACCATTTTCGCCCCCTGGTACTCGAGTTTGCCGTTCCAGATGCGATATTAACATTCTCCCCACTTGGAGAGTCAGTGCCTTTGATCTCTTGTTTCGCACCATTTGCAATTTCTGTGGAAGATGAACAGGAATAAGGAGAACCAATGAGCGGCTAACTAGATGTGTTTGGACGGGCACATTGAACTCTGATTTCCCTACAGGAAGAAGAATTCACCAAAGGCTCAGCATGCCATGCCAGAACGAGATTAGGGCCTGAAGCAATTCTTCGGGTTTACGGTCAGCACACAAGAAAGCGAGTTGAGAAAAGGAGATTTTTGGCAGTGTAACTCACAATCCTGCAGAGTTCCAAATGACCCCTATCATCCAAAAATTTATTGAAGGAAGGCTGTGAAGAGGACTTGAACGCGACGTAGAATTGCAGAAAACAGATATCAGGTGGTAGATAAGAATTGCTCTGAAAGCGAAGGAAAGTGGCAGCAGTTCGACAGTGATGCACTTGGCCAAAAAGGGCGTATGCGTTTTTTCCTGAATATATTCAGGAAAAAACACATACGCCGTTTTTGGCGAACCAAGCAAGCCTGCAATGGAAATACGCACTACAATGAAGTCTCACTTCCCACCGATCAAAAGGGCCGTCCGAGAAATGTGTAAAATCCAGAGAGGCTGGACAGGCCACGGAGAACTGGCAGCCTTGTTATGCTGATGGGCGGGATGTAAATTACCAACAGCCACTCTGGAGAAGTGGATGGTGTTTCCTGGAACAAAGAAAAAACCAAGCTAGAGAGCCTAGGGAACTTCCACTTATGGTGCTATAGATTCGGAAAATTTAAATGAAAAAGACACAGCCACACCAAAGTTTGGGGCTGCTCTGTGTACGGGAAACTTGACTATGGTACAACTTCAATAGCCCAGACAGAGAAAAATGGATATAGAAGTTGTGGTACATCCCTACAATGGAATATCACTCAACAATGAAATCTCACTCAACAATGAAATCAATGGCAACAGACCAGTAGCAGCATAATGAGTGGTTATAGTTACGATGATCCTAAGTGAAATAAGTCACACAGAAAAAGAAACATCATAAGATATCACTAATACCAGGAATGTAAACACGACTACGCATGAACTGCATTTCAAAACACAACAGAGTCTCACATTTACAAAAGAAACTTATGCTTGCTTAAGGGGAAAGGAGAGTGAGGAGGTTGCATAAAACCAGAGGTTGACATTAGGACAGATACCATTCCATAAGCCAAATATATATTAGACAAGACCTACTCCTCGCTCAACCAAATGAACTCAACACACCGTATTCAAAACCTAGGAATATACCTGACTATGAAGGAAATTAAAACCCATACATTTATAGGTCTCCATAAAAAAATCATTTGTGTACGGCAGCATACACACAGCAGTGTAAATAAGCTAAATCCCCTTATAAAAATAAATTTGGAAAAGAAAACACAAGGACTGTGAAATAGAGAGAAATTCTTATATAAGTCCTTCAGGGCTTGTGAGGAATCGTGGATTTACCACCTCTACATCCACAGCTGGGGGAGAGATAAGACTGGACACTTGGGGCTGATACTATTGGTAAGGGAATGCAGACCCTTTGAGGTAATGGTGCATGGTTTCCATTCCACGGGTCCCAAATCTCAACGTTTAAGGGATTTATCCTTCAGCTAAAATATGCATGGAAAACCCAGAATATGGTCCACGAAGTCATCAGGCAAAATTTCTAAAACTCATCGCCATTTTCGCCCCGTGGTACTCGAGTTCGCCGTTCCAGAGGCGATATTAATTTTCTTCCCACTTGGAGAGTCAGTGCCTTTGATCTCCTGTTTCGCACATTTTTCAATTTCTGTGGAAGATGAACAGCAATAAGGAGAACCAATGAGCGGCTAACTCGATGTGTTTGGACGGGCACATTGAACTCTGATTTCCCTACAGGAAGAAGAATTCACCAAAGGCTCAGCGTGCCATGCCAGGACGAGATTAGGGCCTGAAGCAATTCTTCGGGTTCGTGGTCAGCTCACAAGAAAGTGAGTTGAGAAAAGGAGATTTTTGACACAGTATCTCACAATCCTGCAGAGTTCCAAATGACCCTTATCATCCAAAAATTTATTGAAGGAAGGCTGTGAAGAGGACTTGAACGCGACGCAGAATTGCAGAAAACAGATATCAGGGGGTAGATAAGAATTGCTCTGAAAGCGTAGGAAAAGAGGCAGCAGTTCGACAGTGATGCACTTGGCCAAAAATGGCGTATGCGTTTTTTCCTGAATATATTCAGGTAAAAACGCATACGCCCTTTTTGGCCAACCAAGCAAGCCTGCAATGGAAATCCGCACTACAAGGAAGTCTCACTTCCCACCGATCAAAAGGGCCGTCCGAAAAAAGTGTAAAATCCTGAGAGACAGGACAGGCCGCAGAGAACCGGCAGCCTTGTTATGCTGATGGGCGGGATGTAAGTTGCCAACAGCCACTCTGGAGAAGTGGATGGTGTTTCCTGGAACAAAGAAAAAAACAAGCTAGAGAGCCTAGGGCACTTCCACTTATGGTGCTATAGATTCGGAAAATTTAAATGAAAAAGACACAGCCACAACAATGTTTGGGGCTGCTCTGTGTACGGGAACCTTGACTATGGTACAACTTCAATAGCCCAGAAAGAGAATAATGGATATAGAAATTGTGGTACATCCCTACAATGGAATATCACTCAACAATGAAATCTCACTCAACAATGAAATCAATGGCAACAGACCAGTAGCAGCATAATGAGTGGATATAGTTACGATGATTCAAAGTGAAATAGTCACACAGAAAAAGAAACATCATAAGATATCACTAACACCGGGAATGTAAACACGACTACGCATGAACTGCATTTCAAAACACAACAGAGTCTCACATTTACAAAAGAAACTTATGCTTGCTTAAGGGGAAAGGAGAGTGGGAAGGCTGCATTAAACCAGAGGTTGACATTAGGACAGATACCATTCCATAAGCCAAATATATATTAGACAAGACCTACTCCTCGCTCAACCAACTGGACTCAACACACCGTATTCAAATCTTAGGAATATACCTGACTATGAAGAAAATTAAAACCCATACATTTATAGGTCTCCATAAGAAAATTATTTGTGTACAGGAGCATACACACAGCAGTTTAAATAAGCTAAATCCCCTTATAAAAATAAATTTGAAAAAGAAAACACAAGGACTGTCAAATAGAGAGAAATTCTTAAATAAGTCCTTCAGGGCTTGTGAGGATTCTTGGATTTACCACCTCTACATCCACAGCTGGGGGAGAGATAAGGCTGGACACTTGAGGCTGATACTATTGGTAAGGGAATGCAGACCCTTTGAGGTAATGGTGTATGGTTCCCATTCCACGGGTCCCAAATCTCCACGTTTAAGGGATTTATCGTTCAGCTAAAATATGCATGGAAAACCCAGAATATGGTCCACGAAGTGATCAGGCAAAATTTCTAAAACTCATCACCATTTTCGCCCCCTGGTACTCGAGTTTGCCGTTCCAGATGCGATATTAACATTCTCCCCACTTGGAGAGTCAGTGCCTTTGATCTCTTGTTTCGCACCATTTGCAATTTCTGTGGAAGATGAACAGGAATAAGGAGAACCAATGAGCGGCTAACTCGATGTGTTTGGACGGGCACATTGAACTCTGATTTCCCTACAGGAAGAAGAATTCACCAAAGGCTCAGCATGCCATGCCAGAACGAGATTAGGGCCAGAAGCAATTCTTCGGGTTTACGGTCAGCACACAAGAAAGCGAGTTGAGAAAAGGAGATTTTTGGCAGTGTAACTCACAATCCTGCAGAGTTCCAAATGACCCCTATCATCCAAAAATTTATTGAAGGAAGGCTGTGAAGAGGACTTGAACGCGACGTAGAATTGCAGAAAACAGATATCAGGTGGTAGATAAGAATTGCTCTGAAAGCGAAGGAAAGTGGCAGCAGTTCGACAGTGATGCACTTGGCCAAAAAGGGCGTATGCGTTTTTTCCTGAATATATTCAGGAAAAAACACATACGCCGTTTTTGGCGAACCAAGCAAGCCTGCAATGGAAATACGCACTACAATGAAGTCTCTCTTCCCACCGATCAAAAGGGCCGTCCGAGAAATGTGTAAAATCCAGAGAGGCTGGACAGGCCACGGAGAACTGGCAGCCTTGTTATGCTGATGGGCGGGATGTAAATTACCAACAGCCACTCTGGAGAAGTGGATGGTGTTTCCTGGAACAAAGAAAAAACCAAGCTAGAGAGCCTAGGGAACTTCCACTTATGGTGCTATAGATTCGGAAAATTTAAATGAAAAAGACACAGCCACACCAAAGTTTGGGGCTGCTCTGTGTACGGGAAACTTGACTATGGTACAACTTCAATAGCCCAGACAGAGAAAAATGGATATAGAAGTTGTGGTACATCCCTACAATGGAATATCACTCAACAATGAAATCTCACACAACAATGAAATCAATGGCAACAGACCAGTAGCAGCATAATGAGTGGTTATAGTTACGATGATCCTAAGTGAAATAAGTCACACAGAAAAAGAAACATCATAAGATATCACTAATACCGGGAATGTAAACACGACTACGCATGAACTGCATTTCAAAACACAACAGAGTCTCACATTTACAAATGAAACTTATGCTTGCTTAAGGGGAAAGGAGAGTTAGGAGGTTGCATAAAACCAGAGGTTGACATTAGGACAGATACCATTCCATAAGCCAAATATATATTAGACAAGACCTACTCCTCGCTCAACCAAATGAACTCAACACACCGTATTCAAAACCTAGGAATATACCTGACTATGAAGGAAATTAAAACCCATACATTCATAGGTCTCCATAAAAAAATCATTTGTGTACGGCAGCATACACACAGCAGTGTAAATAAGCTAAATCCCCTTATAAAAATAAATTTGGAAAAGAAAACACAAGGACTGTGAAATAGAGAGAAATTCTTATATAAGTCCTTCAGGGCTTGTGAGGAATCGTGGATTTACCACCTCTACATCCACAGCTGGGGGAGAGATAAGACTGGACACTTGGGGCTGATACTATTGGTAAGGGAATGCAGACCCTTTGAGGTAATGGTGCATGGTTTCCATTCCACGGGTCCCAAATCTCAACGTTTAAGGGATTTATCCTTCAGCTAAAATATGCATGGAAAACCCAGAATATGGTCCACGAAGTCATCAGGCAAAATTTCTAAAACTCATCGCCATTTTCGCCCCGTGGTACTCGAGTTCGCCGTTCCAGAGGCGATATTAATTTTCTCCCCACTTGGAGAGTCAGTGCCTTTGATCTCCTGTTTCGCACATTTTTCAATTTCTGTGGAAGATGAACAGGAATAAGGAGAACCAATGAGCGGCTAACTCGATGTGTTTGGACGGGCACATTGAACTCTGATTTCCCTACAGGAAGAAGAATTCACCAAAGGCTCAGCGTGCCATGCCAGGACGAGATTAGGGCCTGAAGCAATTCTTCGGGTTTGTGGTCAGCTCACAAGAAAGTGAGTTGAGAAAAGGAGATTTTTGGCACTGTATCTCACAATCCTGCAGAGTTCCAAATGACCCTTATCATCCAAAAATTTATTGAAGGAAGGCTGTGAAGAGGACTTGAACGCGACGCAGAATTGCAGAAAACAGATATCAGGGGGTAGATAAGAATTGCTCTGAAAGCGTAGGAAAAGAGGCAGCAGTTCGACAGTGATGCACTTGGCCAAAAATGGCGTATGCGTTTTTTCCTGAATATATTCAGGTAAAAACGCATACGCGCTTTTTGGCCAACCAAGCAAGCCTGCAATGGAAATCCGCACTACAAGGAAGTCTCACTTCCCACCGATCAAAAGGGCCGTCCGAAAAAAGTGTAAAATCCAGAGAGACAGGACAGGCCGCAGAGAACCGGCAGCCTTGTTATGCTGATGGGCGGGATGTAAGTTGCCAACAGCCACTCTGGAGAAGTGGATGGTGTTTCCTGGAACAAAGAAAAAAACAAGCTAGAGAGCCTAGGGCACTTCCACTTATGGTGCTATAGATTCGGAAAATTTAAATGAAAAAGACACAGCCACACCAAAGTTTGGGGCTACTCTGTGTACGGGAACCTTGACTATGGTGCAACTTCAATAGCCCAGACAGAGAAAAATGGATATAGAAGTTGTGGTACTTCCCTACAATGGAATATCACTCAACAATGAAATCTCACTCAACAATGAAATCAATGGCAACAGACCAGTAGCAGCATAATGAGTGGATATAGTTACGATGATCCTAAGTGAAATAAGTCACACAGAAAATGAAACATCATAAGATATCACTAATACCGGGAATGTAAACACGACTACGCATGAACTGCATTTCAAAACACAACAGAGTCTCACATTTACAAAAGAAACTTATGCTTGCTTAACGGGAAAGGAGAGTGGGGAGGCTGCATAAAACCAGAGGTTGACATTAGGACAGATACCATTCCATAAGCCAAATATATATTAGACAAGGCCTACTCCTCGCTCAACCAATTGGACTCAACACACCGAATTCAAATCCTAGGAATATACCTGACTATGAAGAAAATTAAAACCCTCACATTTATAGGTCTCCATAAAAAAATCATTTGTGTACAGCAGCATACACACAGCAGTGTAAATAAGCTAAATCCCCTTATAAAAATAAATTTGGAAAAGAAAACACAAGGACTGTCAAATAGAGAGAAATTCTTAAATAAGTCCTTCAGGGCTTGTGAGGAATCTTGGATTTACCACCTCTACATCCACTGCTGGGGTAGAGATAAGGCTGGACACTTGGGGCTGATACTATTGGTGAGGGAATGCAGACCCTTTGAGGTAATGGTGCATGGTTCCCATTCCACGGGTCCCAAATCTCCACGTTTAAGGGATTTATCCTTCAGCTAAAATATGCATGGAAAGCGCAGAATATGGTCCACGAAGTGATCCGGCAAAATTGCTAAAACTCATCGCCATTTTCGCACCCTGGTACTCGAATTCGCCGTTCCAGATGCGATAATAACATTCTCCCCACTTGGAGAGTCAGTGCCTTTGACCTATTGTTTCGCACAGTTTGCAATTTCTGTGGAAGATGAACAGGAATAAGGAGAACCAATGAGCGGCTAACTCGATGTGTTTGGACGGTCACATTGAACTCTGATTTCCCTACAGGAAGAAGAATTCACCAAAGGCTCAGCATGCCATGCCAGAACGAGATTAGGGCCTGAAGCTATTCTTCGGGTTTGCGGTCAGCTCACAAGAAAGCGAGTTGAGAAAAGGAGATTTTTTGCACTGTAACTCACAAACCTGCAGAGTTCCAAATGACCCTTATCATCCAAAAATTTATTGAATTAAGGCTGGGAAGAGGACTTGAACGCGACACAGAATTGCAGAAAACAGATATCAGGTGGTAGATAAGAATTGCTCTGAAAGCGTAGGAAAAGAGGCAGCAGTTCGACAGTGATGCACTTGGCAACAAATGGCGTATGCGTTTTTTCCTGAATATATTCAGGAAAAAACGCATACGTCCTTTTTGGCCAACCAAGCAAGCCAGCAATGGAAATCCGCACTACAAGGAAATCTCACTTCCCACCGATCAAAAGGGCCGTCCGAAAAAAGTGTAAAATCCAGAGAGACAGGACAGGCCGCGGAGAACCGGCAGCCTTGTTATGCTGATGGGCGGGATGTAAGTTGCCAACAGCCACTCTGGAGAAGTGGATGGTGTTTCCTGGAACAAAGAAAAAAACAAGCTAGAGAGCCTAGGGCACTTCCATTTATGGTGCTATAGATTCGGAAAATTTAAATGAAAAAGACACAGCCACAACAATGTTTGGGGCTGCTCTGTGTACGGGAAACTTGACTATGGTACAACTTCAATAGCCCAGAAAGAGAATAATGCATATAGAAATTGTGGTACATCCCTACAATGGAATATCACTCAACAATGAAATCTCACTCAACAATGAAATCAATGGCAACAGACCAGTAGCAGCATAATGAGTGGATATAGTTACGATGATTCAAAGTGAAATAGTCACACAGAAAAAGAAACATCCTAAGATATCACTAACACCGGGAATGTAAACACGACTACGCATGAACTGCATTTCAAAACACAACAGAGTCTCACATTTACAAAAGAAACTTATGCTTGCTTAAGGGGAAAGGAGAGTGGGGAGGCTGCATTAAACCAGAGGTTGACATTAGGACAGATACCATTCCATAAGCCAAATATATATTAGACAAGACCTACTCCTCGCTCAACCAATTGGACTCAACACACCACATTCAAATCTTAGGAATATACCTGACTATGAAGAAAATTAAAACCCATACATTTATAGGTCTCCATAAGAAAATTATTTGTGTACAGGAGCATACACACAGCAGTTTAAATAAGCTAAATCCCCTTATAAAAATAAATTTGAAAAACAAAACACAAGGACTGTCAAATAGAGAGAAATTCTTAAATAAGTCCTTCAGGGCTTGTGAGGATTCTTGGATTTACCACCTCTACATCCACAGCTGGGGGAGAGATAAGGCTGGACACTTGAGGCTGATACTATTGGTAAGGGAATGCAGACCCTTTGAGGTAATGGTGCATGGTTCCCATTCCACGGGTCCCAAATCTCCACGTTTAAGGGATTTATCTTTCAGCTAAAATATGCATGGAAAACCCAGAATATGGTCCACGAAGTCATCAGGCAAAATTTCTAAAACTCATCGCCATTTTTGCCCCCTGGTACTCGAGTTCCCCGTTCCAGATGCGATATTAACATTCTCCCCACTTGGAGAATCAGTGCCTTTGACCTCTTGTTTCGCACAGTTTGCAATTTCTGTGGAACATGAACAGGAATAAGGAGGACCAATGAGCGGCTAACTCGATGTGTTTGGACGGGCACATTGAACTCTGATTTCCCTACATGAAGAAGAATTCACCAAAGGTTCAGCGTGCCATGCCGGAACGAGATTAGGGCCTGAAGCAATTCTTCCGGTTTGTGGTCAGCTCACAAGAAAGCGAGTTGAGAAAAGGAGATTTTTGGCAGTGTAACTCACAATCCTGCAGAGTTCCAAATGACCCCTATCATCCAAAAATTTATTGAAGGAAGGCTGTGAAGAGGACTTGAACGCGACGTAGAATTGCAGAAAACACATATCAGGTGGTAGATAAGAATTGCTCTGAAAGCGTAGGAAAAGAGGCAGCAGTTCGACAGTGATGCACTTGGCCAAAAATGGCGTATGCGTTTTTTCCTGAATATATTCAGGAAAAAACGCATACGTCCTTTTTGGCCAACCAAGCAAGCCTGCAATGGAAATCCGCACTACAATGAAGTCTCACTTCCCACCGATCAAAAGGGCCGTCCGAAAAAAGTGTAAAATCCGGAGAGGCAGGACAGGCCACGGAGAACCGGCAGCCTTGTTTTGCTGATGGGCGGGATGTAAATTGCCAACAGCCACTCTGGAGAAGTGGATGGTGTTTCCTGGAACAAAGAAAAAAACAAGCTAGAGAGCCTAGGACACTTCCACTTATGGTGCTATAGATTCGGAAAATTTAAATGAAAAAGACACAGCCACACCAAAGTTTGGGGCTACTCTGTGTACGGGAACCTTGACTATGGTACAACTTCAATAGCCCAGAGAAAAATGGATATAGAAGTTGTGGTACTTCCCTACAATGGAATATCACTCAACGATGAAATCTCACTCAACAATGAAATCAATGGCAACAGACCAGTAGCAGCATAATGAGTGGATATAGTTACGATGATCCTAAGTGAAATAAGTCACACAGAAAAAGAAACATCATAAGATATCACTAATACCGGGAATGTAAACACGACTACGCATGAACTGCATTTCAAAACACAACAGAGTCTCACATTTACAAAAGAAACTTATGCTTGCTTAACGGGAAAGGAGAGTGGGGAGGCTGCATAAAACCAGAGGTTGACATTAGGACAGATACCATTCCATAAGCCAAATATATATTAGACAAGACCTACTCCTCGCTCAACCAATTGGACTCAACACACCGTATTCAAATCCTAGGAATATACCTGACTATGAAGAAAATTAAAACCCTCACATTTATAGGTCTCCATAAAAAAATCATTTGTGTACAGCAGCATACACACAGCAGTGTAAATAAGCTAAATCCCCTTATAAAAATAAATTTGGAAAAGAAAACACAAGGACTGTCAAATAGAGAGAAATTCTTAAATAAGTCCTTCAGGGCTTGTGAGGAATCTTGGATTTACCACCTCTACATCCACTGCTGGGGTAGAGATAAGGCTGGACACTTGGGGCTGATACTATTGGTGAGGGAATGCAGACCCTTTGAGGTATTGGTGCATGGTTCCCATTCCACGGGTCCCAAATCTCCACGTTTAAGGGATTTATCCTTCAGCTAAAATATGCATGGAAAGCGCAGAATATGGTCCACGAAGTGATCCGGCAAAATTGCTAAAACTCATCGCCATTTTCGCACCCTGGTACTCGAATTCGCCGTTCCAGATGCGATAATAACATTCTCCCCACTTGGAGAGTCAGTGCCTTTGACCTATTGTTTCGCACAGTTTGCAATTTCTGTGGAAGATGAACAGGAATAAGGAGAACCACTGAGCGGCTAACTCGATGTGTTTGGACGGGCACATTGAACTCTGATTTCCCTACAGGAAGAAGAATTCACCAAAGGCTCAGCATGCCATGCCAGAACGAGATTAGGGCCTGAAGCTATTCTTCGGGTTTGCGGTCAGCTCACAAGAAAGCGAGTTGAGAAAAGGAGATTTTTTGCACTGTACCTCACAAACCTGCAGAGTTCCAAATGACCCTTATCATCCAAAAATTTATTGAAGGAAGGCTGGGAAGAGGACTTGAACGCGACACAGAATTGCAGAAAACAGATATCAGGTGGTAGATAAGAATTGCTCTGAAAGCGTAGGAAAAGAGGCAGCAGTTCGACAGTGATGCACTTGGCAACAAATGGCGTATGCATTTTTTCCTGAATATATTCAGGAAAAAACGCATACGTCCTTTTTGGCCAACCAAGCAAGCCAGCAATGGAAATCCGCACTACAAGGAAATCTCACTTCCCACCGATCAAAAGGGCCGTCCGAAAAAAGTGTAAAATCCAGAGAGACAGGACAGGCCGCGGAGAACCGGCAGCCTTGTTATGCTGATGGGCGGGATGTAAGTTGCCAACAGCCACTCTGGAGAAGTGGATGGTGTTTCCTGGAACAAAGAAAAAAACAAGCTAGAGAGCCTAGGGCACTTCCATTTATGGTGCTATAGATTCGGAAAATTTAAATGAAAAAGACACAGCCACAACAATGTTTGGGGCTGCTCTGTGTACGGGAAACTTGACTATGGTACAACTTCAATAGCCCAGAAAGAGAATAATGCATATAGAAATTGTGGTACATCCCTACAATGGAATATCACTCAACAATGAAATCTCACTCAACAATGAAATCAATGGCAACAGACCAGTAGCAGCATAATGAGTGGATATAGTTACGATGATTCAAAGTGAAATAGTCACACAGAAAAAGAAACATCCTAAGATATCACTAACACCGGGAATGTAAACACGACTACGCATGAACTGCATTTCAAAACACAACAGAGTCTCACATTTACAAAAGAAACTTATGCTTGCTTAAGGGGAAAGGAGAGTGGGGAGGCTGCATTAAACCAGAGGTTGACATTAGGACAGATACCATTCCATAAGCCAAATATATATTAGACAAGACCTACTCCTCGCTCAACCAATTGGACTCAACACACCACATTCAAATCTTAGGAATATACCTGACTATGAAGAAAATTAAAACCCATACATTTATAGGTCTCCATAAGAAAATTATTTGTGTACAGGAGCATACACACAGCAGTTTAAATAAGCTAAATCCCCTTATAAAAATAAATTTGAAAAACAAAACACAAGGACTGTCAAATAGAGAGAAATTCTTAAATAAGTCCTTCAGGGCTTGTGAGGATTCTTGGATTTACCACCTCTACATCCACAGCTGGGGGAGAGATAAGGCTGGACACTTGAGGCTGATACTATTGGTAAGGGAATGCAGACCCTTTGAGGTAATGGTGCATGGTTCCCATTCCACGGGTCCCAAATCTCCACGTTTAAGGGATTTATCTTTCAGCTAAAATATGCATGGAAAACCCAGAATATGGTCCACGAAGTCATCAGGCAAAATTTCTAAAACTCATCGCCATTTTTGCCCCCTGGTACTCGAGTTCCCCGTTCCAGATGCGATATTAACATTCTCCCCACTTGGAGAATCAGTGCCTTTGACCTCTTGTTTCGCACAGTTTGCAATTTCTGTGGAACATGAACAGGAATAAGGAGGACCAATGAGCGGCTAACTCGATGTGTTTGGACGGGCACATTGAACTCTGATTTCCCTACATGAAGAAGAATTCACCAAAGGTTCAGCGTGCCATGCCGGAACGAGATTAGGGCCTGAAGCAATTCTTCCGGTTTGTGGTCAGCTCACAAGAAAGCGAGTTGAGAAAAGGAGATTTTTGGCAGTGTAACTCACAATCCTGCAGAGTTCCAAATGACCCCTATCATCCAAAAATTTATTGAAGGAAGGCTGTGAAGAGGACTTGAACGCGACGTAGAATTGCAGAAAACACATATCAGGTGGTAGATAAGAATTGCTCTGAAAGCGTAGGAAAAGAGGCAGCAGTTCGACAGTGATGCACTTGGCCAAAAATGGCGTATGCGTTTTTTCCTGAATATATTCAGGAAAAAACGCATACGTCCTTTTTGGCCAACCAAGCAAGCCTGCAATGGAAATCCGCACTACAATGAAGTCTCACTTCCCACCGATCAAAAGGGCCGTCCGAAAAAAGTGTAAAATCCGGAGAGGCAGGACAGGCCACGGAGAACCGGCAGCCTTGTTTTGCTGATGGGCGGGATGTAAATTGCCAACAGCCACTCTGGAGAAGTGGATGGTGTTTCCTGGAACAAAGAAAAAAACAAGCTAGAGAGCCTAGGACACTTCCACTTATGGTGCTATAGATTCGGAAAATTTAAATGAAAAAGACACAGCCACACCAAAGTTTGGGGCTACTCTGTGTACGGGAACCTTGACTATGGTACAACTTCAATAGCCCAGAGAAAAATGGATATAGAAGTTGTGGTACTTCCCTACAATGGAATATCACTCAACGATGAAATCTCACTCAACAATGAAATCAATGGCAACAGACCAGTAGCAGCATAATGAGTGGATATAGTTACGATGATCCTAAGTGAAATAAGTCACACAGAAAAAGAAACATCATAAGATATCACTAATACCGGGAATGTAAACACGACTACGCATGAACTGCATTTCAAAACACAACAGAGTCTCACATTTACAAAAGAAACTTATGCTTGCTTAACGGGAAAGGAGAGTGGGGAGGCTGCATAAAACCAGAGGTTGACATTAGGACAGATACCATTCCATAAGCCAAATATATATTAGACAAGACCTACTCCTCGCTCAACCAATTGGACTCAACACACCGTATTCAAATCCTAGGAATATACCTGACTATGAAGAAAATTAAAACCCTCACATTTATAGGTCTCCATAAAAAAATCATTTGTGTACAGCAGCATACACACAGCAGTGTAAATAAGCTAAATCCCCTTATAAAAATAAATTTGGAAAAGAAAACACAAGGACTGTCAAATAGAGAGAAATTCTTAAATAAGTCCTTCAGGGCTTGTGAGGAATCTTGGATTTACCACCTCTACATCCACTGCTGGGGTAGAGATAAGGCTGGACACTTGGGGCTGATACTATTGGTGAGGGAATGCAGACCCTTTGAGGTATTGGTGCATGGTTCCCATTCCACGGGTCCCAAATCTCCACGTTTAAGGGATTTATCCTTCAGCTAAAATATGCATGGAAAGCGCAGAATATGGTCCACGAAGTGATCCGGCAAAATTGCTAAAACTCATCGCCATTTTCGCACCCTGGTACTCGAATTCGCCGTTCCAGATGCGATAATAACATTCTCCCCACTTGGAGAGTCAGTGCCTTTGACCTATTGTTTCGCACAGTTTGCAATTTCTGTGGAAGATGAACAGGAATAAGGAGAACCACTGAGCGGCTAACTCGATGTGTTTGGACGGGCACATTGAACTCTGATTTCCCTACAGGAAGAAGAATTCACCAAAGGCTCAGCATGCCATGCCAGAACGAGATTAGGGCCTGAAGCTATTCTTCGGGTTTGCGGTCAGCTCACAAGAAAGCGAGTTGAGAAAAGGAGATTTTTTGCACTGTACCTCACAAACCTGCAGAGTTCCAAATGACCCTTATCATCCAAAAATTTATTGAAGGAAGGCTGGGAAGAGGACTTGAACGCGACACAGAATTGCAGAAAACAGATATCAGGTGGTAGATAAGAATTGCTCTGAAAGCGTAGGAAAAGAGGCAGCAGTTCGACAGTGATGCACTTGGCAACAAATGGCGTATGCGTTTTTTCCTGAATATATTCAGGAAAAAACGCATACGTCCTTTTTGGCCAACCAAGCAAGCCAGCAATGGAAATCCGCACTACAAGGAAATCTCACTTCCCACCGATCAAAAGGGCCGTCCGAAAAAAGTGTAAAATCCAGAGAGACAGGACAGGCCGCGGAGAACCGGCAGCCTTGTTATGCTGATGGGCGGGATGTAAGTTGCCAACAGCCACTCTGGAGAAGTGGATGGTGTTTCCTGGAACAAAGAAAAAAACAAGCTAGAGAGCCTAGGGCACTTCCATTTATGGTGCTATAGATTCGGAAAATTTAAATGAAAAAGACACAGCCACAACAATGTTTGGGGCTGCTCTGTGTACGGGAAACTTGACTATGGTACAACTTCAATAGCCCAGAAAGAGAATAATGCATATAGAAATTGTGGTACATCCCTACAATGGAATATCACTCAACAATGAAATCTCACTCAACAATGAAATCAATGGCAACAGACCAGTAGCAGCATAATGAGTGGATATAGTTACGATGATTCAAAGTGAAATAGTCACACAGAAAAAGAAACATCCTAAGATATCACTAACACCGGGAATGTAAACACGACTACGCATGAACTGCATTTCAAAACACAACAGAGTCTCACATTTACAAAAGAAACTTATGCTTGCTTAAGGGGAAAGGAGAGTGGGGAGGCTGCATTAAACCAGAGGTTGACATTAGGACAGATACCATTCCATAAGCCAAATATATATTAGACAAGACCTACTCCTCGCTCAACCAATTGGACTCAACACACCACATTCAAATCTTAGGAATATACCTGACTATGAAGAAAATTAAAACCCATACATTTATAGGTCTCCATAAGAAAATTATTTGTGTACAGGAGCATACACACAGCAGTTTAAATAAGCTAAATCCCCTTATAAAAATAAATTTGAAAAACAAAACACAAGGACTGTCAAATAGAGAGAAATTCTTAAATAAGTCCTTCAGGGCTTGTGAGGATTCTTGGATTTACCACCTCTACATCCACAGCTGGGGGAGAGATAAGGCTGGACACTTGAGGCTGATACTATTGGTAAGGGAATGCAGACCCTTTGAGGTAATGGTGCATGGTTCCCATTCCACGGGTCCCAAATCTCCACGTTTAAGGGATTTATCTTTCAGCTAAAATATGCATGGAAAACCCAGAATATGGTCCACGAAGTCATCAGGCAAAATTTCTAAAACTCATCGCCATTTTTGCCCCCTGGTACTCGAGTTCCCCGTTCCAGATGCGATATTAACATTCTCCCCACTTGGAGAATCAGTGCCTTTGACCTCTTGTTTCGCACAGTTTGCAATTTCTGTGGAACATGAACAGGAATAAGGAGGACCAATGAGCGGCTAACTCGATGTGTTTGGACGGGCACATTGAACTCTGATTTCCCTACATGAAGAAGAATTCACCAAAGGTTCAGCGTGCCATGCCGGAACGAGATTAGGGCCTGAAGCAATTCTTCCGGTTTGTGGTCAGCTCACAAGAAAGCGAGTTGAGAAAAGGAGATTTTTGGCAGTGTAACTCACAATCCTGCAGAGTTCCAAATGACCCCTATCATCCAAAAATTTATTGAAGGAAGGCTGTGAAGAGGACTTGAACGCGACGTAGAATTGCAGAAAACACATATCAGGTGGTAGATAAGAATTGCTCTGAAAGCGTAGGAAAAGAGGCAGCAGTTCGACAGTGATGCACTTGGCCAAAAATGGCGTATGCGTTTTTTCCTGAATATATTCAGGAAAAAACGCATACGTCCTTTTTGGCCAACCAAGCAAGCCTGCAATGGAAATCCGCACTACAATGAAGTCTCACTTCCCACCGATCAAAAGGGCCGTCCGAAAAAAGTGTAAAATCCGGAGAGGCAGGACAGGCCACGGAGAACCGGCAGCCTTGTTTTGCTGATGGGCGGGATGTAAATTGCCAACAGCCACTCTGGAGAAGTGGATGGTGTTTCCTGGAACAAAGAAAAAAACAAGCTAGAGAGCCTAGGACACTTCCACTTATGGTGCTATAGATTCGGAAAATTTAAATGAAAAAGACACAGCCACACCAAAGTTTGGGGCTACTCTGTGTACGGGAACCTTGACTATGGTACAACTTCAATAGCCCAGAGAAAAATGGATATAGAAGTTGTGGTACTTCCCTACAATGGAATATCACTCAACGATGAAATCTCACTCAACAATGAAATCAATGGCAACAGACCAGTAGCAGCATAATGAGTGGATATAGTTACGATGATCCTAAGTGAAATAAGTCACACAGAAAAAGAAACATCATAAGATATCACTAATACCGGGAATGTAAACACGACTACGCATGAACTGCATTTCAAAACACAACAGAGTCTCACATTTACAAAAGAAACTTATGCTTGCTTAACGGGAAAGGAGAGTGGGGAGGCTGCATAAAACCAGAGGTTGACATTAGGACAGATACCATTCCATAAGCCAAATATATATTAGACAAGACCTACTCCTCGCTCAACCAATTGGACTCAACACACCGTATTCAAATCCTAGGAATATACCTGACTATGAAGAAAATTAAAACCCTCACATTTATAGGTCTCCATAAAAAAATCATTTGTGTACAGCAGCATACACACAGCAGTGTAAATAAGCTAAATCCCCTTATAAAAATAAATTTGGAAAAGAAAACACAAGGACTGTCAAATAGAGAGAAATTCTTAAATAAGTCCTTCAGGGCTTGTGAGGAATCTTGGATTTACCACCTCTACATCCACTGCTGGGGTAGAGATAAGGCTGGACACTTGGGGCTGATACTATTGGTGAGGGAATGCAGACCCTTTGAGGTATTGGTGCATGGTTCCCATTCCACGGGTCCCAAATCTCCACGTTTAAGGGATTTATCCTTCAGCTAAAATATGCATGGAAAGCGCAGAATATGGTCCACGAAGTGATCCGGCAAAATTGCTAAAACTCATCGCCATTTTCGCACCCTGGTACTCGAATTCGCCGTTCCAGATGCGATAATAACATTCTCCCCACTTGGAGAGTCAGTGCCTTTGACCTATTGTTTCGCACAGTTTGCAATTTCTGTGGAAGATGAACAGGAATAAGGAGAACCACTGAGCGGCTAACTCGATGTGTTTGGACGGGCACATTGAACTCTGATTTCCCTACAGGAAGAAGAATTCACCAAAGGCTCAGCATGCCATGCCAGAACGAGATTAGGGCCTGAAGCTATTCTTCGGGTTTGCGGTCAGCTCACAAGAAAGCGAGTTGAGAAAAGGAGATTTTTTGCACTGTACCTCACAAACCTGCAGAGTTCCAAATGACCCTTATCATCCAAAAATTTATTGAAGGAAGGCTGGGAAGAGGACTTGAACGCGACACAGAATTGCAGAAAACAGATATCAGGTGGTAGATAAGAATTGCTCTGAAAGCGTAGGAAAAGAGGCAGCAGTTCGACAGTGATGCACTTGGCAACAAATGGCGTATGCATTTTTTCCTGAATATATTCAGGAAAAAACGCATACGTCCTTTTTGGCCAACCAAGCAAGCCAGCAATGGAAATCCGCACTACAAGGAAATCTCACTTCCCACCGATCAAAAGGGCCGTCCGAAAAAAGTGTAAAATCCAGAGAGACAGGACAGGCCGCAGAGAACCGGCAGCCTTGTTATGCTGATGGGCGGGATGTAAGTTGCCAACAGCCACTCTGGAGAAGTGGATGGTGTTTCCTGGAACAAAGAAAAAAACAAGCTAGAGAGCCTAGGGCACTTCCATTTATGGTGCTATAGATTCGGAAAATTTAAATGAAAAAGACACAGCCACAACAATGTTTGGGGCTGCTCTGTGTACGGGAACCTTGACTATGGTACAACTTCAATAGCCCAGAAAGAGAATAATGGATATAGAAGTTGTGGTACATCCCTACAATGGAATATCACTCAACAATGAAATCTCACTCAACAATGAAATCAATGGCAACAGACCAGTAGCAGCATAATGAGTGGATATAGTTACGATGATTCAAAGTGAAATAGTCACACAGAAAAAGAAACATCATAAGATATCACTAACACCGGGAATGTAAACACGACTACGCATGAACTGCATTTCAAAACACAACAGAGTCTCACATTTACAAAAGAAACTTATGCTTGCTTAAGGGGAAAGGAGAGTGGGGAGGCTGCATTAAACCAGAGGTTGACATTAGGACAGATACCATTCATAAGCCAAATATATATTAGACAAGACCTACTCCTCGCTCAACCAATTGGACTCAACACACCGTATTCAAATCTTAGGAATATACCTGACTATGAAGAAAATTAAAACCCATACATTTATAGGTCTCCATAAGAAAATTATTTGTGTACAGGAGCATACACACAGCAGTTTAAATAAGCTAAATCCCCTTATAAAAATAAATTTGAAAAACAAAACACAAGGACTGTCAAATAGAGAGAAATTCTTAAATAAGTCCTTCAGGGCTTGTGAGGACTCTTGGATTTACCACCTCTACATCCACAGCTGGGGGAGAGATAAGGCTGGACACTTGAGGCTGATACTATTGGTAAGGGAATGCAGACCCTTTGAGGTAATGGTGCATGGTTCCCATTCCACGGGTCCCAAATCTCCACGTTTAAGGGATTTATCCTTCAGCTAAAATATGCATGGAAAACCCAGAATATGGTCCACGAAGTGATCAGGCAAAATTTCTAAAACTCATCGCCATTTTTGCCCCCTGGTACTCGAGTTCGCCGTTCCAGATGCGATATTAACATTCTCCCCACTTGGAGAATCAGTGCCTTTGACCTCTTGTTTCGCACAGTTTGCAATTTCTGTGGAACATGAACAGGAATAAGGAGAACCAATGAGCGGCTAACTCGATGTGTTTGGACGGGCACATTGAACTCTGATTTCCCTACATGAAGAAGAATTCACCAAAGGTTCAGCGTGCCATGCCGGAACGAGATTAGGGCCTGAAGCAATTCTTCCGGTTTGCGGTCAGCTCACAAGAAAGCGAGTTGAGAAAAGGAGATTTTTGGCAGTGTAACTCACAATCCTGCAGAGTTCCAAATGACCCCTATCATCCAAAAATTTATTGAAGGAAGGCTGTGAAGAGGACTTGAACACGACGTAGAATTTCAGAAAACACATATCAGGTGGTAGATAAGAATTGCTCTGAAAGCGTAGGAAAAGAGGCAGCATTTCGACAGTGATGCACTTGGCCAAAAATGGCATATGCGTTTTTTCCTGAATATATTCAGGAAAAAACGCATAGGTCCTTTTTGGCCAACCAAGCAAGCCTGCAATGGAAATCCGCACTACAATGAAGTCTCACTTCCCACCGATCAAAAGGGCCGTCCGAAAAAAGTGTAAAATCCGGAGAGGCAGGACAGGCCACGGAGAACCGGCAGCCTTGTTTTGCTGATGGGCGGGATGTAAATTGCCAACAGCCACTCTGGAGAAGTGGATGGTGTTTCCTGGAACAAAGAAAAAACCAAGCTAGAGAGCCTAGGGCACTTCCACTTATGGTGCTATAGATTCGGAAAATTTAAATGAAAAAGACACAGCCACACCAAAGTTTGGGGCTACTCTGTGTACGGGAACCTTGACTATGGTACAACTTCAATAGCCCAGACAGAGAAAAATGGATATAGAAGTTGTGGTACTTCCCTACAATGGAATATCACTCAACAATGAAATCTCACTCAACAATGAAATCAATGGCAACAGACCAGTAGCAGCATAATGAGTGGATATAGTTACGATGATCCTAAGTGAAATAAGTCACACAGAAAAAGAAACATCATAAGATATCACTAATACCGGGAATGTAAACACGACTACGCATGAACTGCATTTCAAAACACAACAGAGTCTCACATTTACAAAAGAAACTTATGCTTGCTTAAGGGGAAAGGAGAGTGGGGAGGCTGCATAAAACCAGAGGTTGACATTAGGACAGATACCATTCCATAAGCCAAATATATATTAGACAAGACCTACTCCTCGCTCAACCAAATGGACTCAACACCCCGTATTCAAAACCTAGGAATATACCTGACTATGAAGAAAATTAAAACCCACACATTTATAGGTCTCCATAAAAAAATCATTTGTGTACAGCAGCATACACACAGCAGTGTAAATAAGCTAAATCCCCTTATAAAAATAAATTTGGAAAAGAAAACAAAAGGACTGTCAAATAGAGAGAAATTCTTACATAAGTCCTTCAGGGCTTGTGAGGAATCTTGGATTTACCACTTCTACATCCACTGCTGGGGTAGAGATAAGGCTGGACACTTGGGGCTGATACTATTGGTGAGGGAATGCAGACCCTTTGAGGTAATTGTGCATGGTTCCCATTCCACGGGTCCCAAATCTCCACGTTTAAGTAATTTATCCTTCAGCTAAAATATGCATGGAAAGCCCAGAATATGGTCCACGAAGTGATCAGGCAAAATTGCTAAAACTCATCGCCATTTTCGCACCCTGGTACTCGAGTTCGCCGTTCCAGATGCGATAATAACATTCTCCCCACTTGGAGAGTCAGTGCATTTGACCTATTGTTTCGCACAGGTTGCAATTTCTGTGGAAGATGAACAGGAATAAGGAGAACCAATGAGCGGCTAACTCGATGTGTTTGGACGGGCACATTGAACTCTGATTTCCCTACAGGAAGAAGAATTCACCAAAGGATCAGCGTGCCATGCCAGAACGAGATTAGGGCCTGAAGCTATTCTTCGGGTTTGCGGTCAGCTCACAAGAAAGCGAGTTGAGAAAAGGAGATTTTTGGCACTGTACCTCACAAACCTGCAGAGTTCCAAATGACCCTTATCATCCAAAAATTTATTGAAGGAAGGCTGGGAAGAGGACTTGAACGCGACACAGAATTGCAGAAAACAGATATCAGGTGGTAGATAAGAATTGCTCTGAAAGCGTAGGAAAAGAGGCAGCAGTTCGACAGTGATGCACTTGGCAAAAAATGGCGTATGCGTTTTTTCCTGAATATATTCAGGAAAAAACGCATACGTCCTTTTTGGCCAACCAAGCAAGCCAGCAATGGAAATCCGCACTACAAGGAAATCTCACTTCCCACCGATCAAAAGGGCCGTCCGAAAAAAGTGTAAAATCCAGAGAGGCAGGTCAGGCCACGGAGAACTGGCAGCCTTGTTTTGCTGATGGGCGGGATGTAAATTGCCAACAGCCACTCTGGAGAAGTGGATGGTGTTTCCTGGAAAAAAGAAAAAACCAAGCTAGATAGCCTAGGGCACTTCCACTTATGGTGCTATAGATTCGGTAAATTGAAGTGAATAAGACACAGCCACACCAAAGTTTTGGGCTGCTCTGTGTACGGGAACCTTGACTATGGTACAACTTCAATAGCCCAGACAGAGAAAAATGGATATAAAAGTTGTGGTACATCCCTACAATGAAATATCACTCAACAATGAAATCTCACTCAACAATGAAATCAATGGCAACAGACGAGTAGCAGCATAATGAGTGGATATAGTTACGATGATCCTAAGTGAAATAAGTCACACAGAAAAAGAAACATCATAAGATAGCACTAATACCGGGAATGTAAACACGACTACGCATGAACCGCATTTCAAAACACAACAGAGTCTCACATTCACAAAAGAAACTGATGCTTGCTTAAGGGGAAAGGAGAGTGGGGAGGCTGCATAAAACCAGAGGTTGACATTAGGACAGATACCATTCCATAAGCCAAATATATATTAGACAAGACCTACTCCTCGCTCAACCAAATGGAGTCAACACCCCGTATTCAAAACCTAGGAATATACCTGACTATAAAGAAAATTAAAACCCATACATTTATAGGTCCCCATAAAAAAATCATTTGTGTACGGCAGCATACACACAGCAGTGTAAATAAGCTAAATCCCCTTATAAAAATAAATTTGGAAAAGAAAACACAAGGACTGTGAAATAGAGAGAAATTCTTACATAAATCCTTCAGGGCTTGTGAGGAATCTTGGATTTACCACCTCTACATCCACAGCTGGGGGAGAGATAAGACTGGACACTTGGGACTGATACTATTGGTAAGGGAATGCAGACACTTTGAGGTAATGGTGCATGGTTTCCATTCCACGGGTCCCAAATCTCAACGTTTAAGGGATTTATCCTTCAGCTAAAATATGCATGGAAAACCAAGAATATGGTAAACGAAGTCATCAGGCAAAATTTCTAAAACTCATCGCCATTTTCGCCCCGTGGTACTCGAGTTCGCCGTTCCTGAGGTGATATTAATATTCTCCCCACTTGGAGAGTCAGTGCCTTTGATCTCCTGTTTCGCACATTTTGCAATTTCTGTGGAAGATGAACAGGAATAAGGAGAACCAATGAGCGGCTAACTCGATGTGGTTGGACGGGCACATTGAACTCTGATTTCCCAACAGGAAGAGGAATTCACCAAAGGCTCAGCGTGCCATGCCAGGACGAGATTAGGGCCTGAAGCAATTCTTCGGATTTGCGGTCAGCTCACAAAAAAGTGAGTTGAGAAAAGGAGATTTTTGGCACTGTATCTCACAATCCTGCAGAGTTCCAAATGACCCTTATCATCCAAAAATTTATTGAAGGAAGGCTGTGAAGAGGACTTGAACGCGACGCAGAATTGCAGAAAACAGATATCAGGTGGTAGATAATAATTGCTCTGAAAGCGTAGGAAAAGAGGCAGCAGTTCGACAGTGATGCACTTGGCCAAAAATGGTGTATGCGTTTTTTCCTGAATATATTCAGGTAAAAACGCATACGCCCTTTTTGGCCAACCAAGCAATCCTGCAATGGAAATCCGCATTACAAGGAAGTCTCACTTCCCACCGATCAAAAGGGCCGTCCGAAAATAGTGTAAAATCCAGAGAGACAGGACAGGCCACGGTGAACCGGCAGCCTTGTTATGCTGATGGGCGGGATGTAAATTGCCAACAGCCACTCTGGAGAAGTGGATGGTGTTTCCTGGAACAAAGGAAAAAACCAAGCTAGAGAGCCTAGGGCACTTCCATTTATGGTGCTATAGATTCGGAAAATTTAAATGAAAAAGACACAGCCACAACAATGTTTGGGGCTGCTCTGTGTACGGGAACCTTGACTATGGTACAACTTCAATAGCCCAGAAAGAGAAAAATGGATATGGAAATTGTGGTACATCCCTACAATGGAATATCACTCAACAATGAAATCTCACTCAACAATGAAATCAATGGCAACAGACCAGTAGCAGCATAATGAGTGGATATAGTTACGATGATTCTAAGTGAAATAAGTCACACAGAAATAGAAACATCATAAGATATCACTAACACCGGGAATGTAAACACGACTACGCATGAACTGCATTTCAAAACACAACAGAGTCTCACATTTACAAAAGAAACTTACGCTTGCTTAAGGGGAAAGGAGAGTGGGGAGTCTGCATAAAACCAGAGGTTGACATTAGGACCTATACCATTCCATAAGCCAAATATATATTAGAGAAGACCTACTCCTCGCTCAACCAAATGGACTCCACACCCCGTATTCAAAACCTAGGAATATACCTGACTATGAAGAAATTTAAAACCCATACATTTATAGGTCTTCATAAGAAAATCATTTGTGTACAGCAGCAAACACACAGCAGTGTAAATAAGCTAAATCCCCTTATAAAAATAAATTTGAAAAAGCAAACACAAGGACTGTCAAATAGAGAGAAATTCTTACATAAGTCCTTCAGGGCTTGTGTGGAATCTTGGATTTACCACCTCTACATCCACAGCTGGTGGAGAGATAAGGCTGGACACTTGGGGCTGATACTATTGGTGAGGGAATGCAGACCCTTTGAGGTAATGGTGCATGGTTCCCATTCCACGGGTCCCAAATCTCCACGTTTAAGGGATTTATCCTTCAGCTAAAATATGCATGGAAAGCCCAGAATATGGTCCACGAAGTGATCAGGCAAAATTTCTAAAACTCGTCGCCATTTTCGCCCCCTGGTACTCGAGTTCACCGTTCCAGATGCGATATTAACATTCTCCCCACTTGGAGAGTCAGTGCCTCTGACGTCTTGTTTCGCACAGTTTGCAATTTCTGTGGAAGATTAACAGGAATAAGGAGAACAAATGAGCGGCTAACTCGATGTGTTTGGACGGGCACATTGAACTCTGATTTCCCTACAGGAAGGAGAATTCACCAAAGGCTCAGCATGCCATGCCGGAAGGAGATTAGGGCCTGAAGCAATTCTTCGGGTTTGCGGTCAGCTCACAATAAAACGAGTTCAGAAAAGGAGATTTTTGGCACTGTAACTCACAATCATGCAGAGTTCCAAATGACCCCTATCATCCAAAAATTTATTGAAGGAAGGCTGTGAAGAGGACTTGAACGCGACGGAGAATTGCAGAAAACAGATATCAGGTGGTAGATAAGAAATGCTCTGAAAGCGTAGGAAAACAGGCAGCAGTACTACAGTGATGCATTTGGCCAAAAAGGGCGTATGCGTTTTTCCCTGAATATATTCAGGGAAAAACGCATACGCACTTTTTGGCCAACCAAGCAAGCCTCCAATGGAAATCCGCACTACAAGGAAGTCTCACTTCCCACCGATCAAAAGGGCCCTCCGAAAAAAGTGTAAAATCCAGAGAGGCAGGACAGGCCATGGAGAACAGCCAGCCTTGTTATGCTGATGGGCGGGATGTAAATTGCCAACAGCCACTCTGGAGAAGTGGATGGTGTTTCCTGGAACAAAGAGAAAACCAAGCTAGAGAGCCTAGGGCACTTCCACTTATGGTGCCATAGATTCCGAAAATTTAAATGAAAACGACACAGCCGCACCAAAGTTTGGGGCTGCTCTCTTTACGGGAACCTTGACTATGGTACAACTTCAATAGCCCGGAAAGAGAAAAATGGATATAGAAGTTGTGGTACATCCCTACAATGGAATATCACTCAACAATGAAATCTCATTCAACAATTAAATCAATGGCAACAGACCAGTAGCAGCAAAATGAGTTGATATAGTTACGATGATTCTAAGTGAAATAAGTCACACAGAAATAGAAACATCTTAAGATATCACTAACACCGGGAATGTAAACACGACTACGCATGAACTGCATTTCAAAACACAACAGAGTCTCACATTTACAAAAGAAACTTACGCTTGCTTAAGGGGAAAGGAGAGTCGGGAGTCTGCATAAAACCAGAGGTTGACATTAGGACAGATACCATTCCATAAGCCAAATATATATTAGACAAGACCTACTCCTCGCTCAACCAAATGGACTCCACACCCCGTATTCAAAACCTAGGAATATACCTGACTCTGAAGAAATTTAAAACCCATACATTTATAGGTCTTCATAAGAAAATCATTTGTGTACAGCAGCAAGCACACAGCAGTTTAAATAAGCTAAATCCCCTTAGAAAAATAAATTTGAAAAAGCAAACACAAGGACTGTCAAATAGAGAGAAATTCTTACATAAGTCCTTCAGGGCTTGTTTGGAATCTTGGATTTACCACCTCTACATCCACATCTGGGGGAGAGATAAGGCTGGACACTTGGGGCTGATACTATTGGTGAGGGAATGCAGACCCTTTGAGGTAATGGTGCATTGTTCCCATTCCACGGGTCCCAAATCTCCACGTTTAAGGGATTTATCCTTCAGCTAAAATATGCATGGAAAGCCCAGAATATGGTCCACGAAGTGATCAGGCAAAATTTCTAAAACTCATCGCCATTTTCGCCCCATGGTACTCGAGTTCGCCGTTCCAGATGCGATATTAACATTCTCCCCACTTGGAGAGTCAGTGCCTTTGACATCTTGTTTCGCACAGTTTGCAATTTCTGTGGAAGATTAACAGGAATAAGGAGAACGAATGAGCGGCTAACTCGATGTGTTTGGACGGGCACATTGAACTCTGATTTCCCTACAGGAAGAAGAATTCACCAAAGGCTCAGCGTGCCATGCCGGAAGGAGATTAGGGCCTGAAGCAATTCTTCGGGTTTGCGGTCAGCTCACAAGAAAACGAGTTGAGAAAAGGAGATTTTTGGCAGTGTAACTCACAATCCTGCAGAGTTCCAAATGACCCCTATCATCCAAAAATTTATTGAAGGAAGGCTGTGAAGAGGACTTGAACGCGACGGAGAATTGCAGAAAACAGATATCAGGTGGTAGATAAGAAATGCTCTGAAAGCGTAGGAAAACAGGCAGCAGTTCTACAGTGATGCACTTGGCCAAAAAGGGCGTATGCGTTTTTCCCTGAATATATTCAGGGAAAAACGCATACGCACTTTTTGGCCAACCAAGCAAGCCTCCAATGGAAATCCGCACTACAAGGAAGTCTCACTTCCCACCGATCAAAAGGGCCCTCCGAAAAAAGTGTAAAATCCAGAGAGGCAGGACAGGCCATGGAGAACAGCCAGCCTTGTTATGCTGATGGGCGGGATGTAAATTGCCAACAGCCACTCTGGAGAAGTGGATGGTGTTTCCTGGAACAAAGAGAAAACCAAGCTAGAGAGCCTAGGGCACTTCCACTTATGGTGCCATAGATTCCGAAAATTTAAATGAAAACGACACAGCCGCACCAAAGTTTGGGGCTGCTCTCTTTACGGGAACCTTGACTATGGTACAACTTCAATAGCCCGGAAAGAGAAAAATGGATATAGAAGTTGTGGTACATCCCTACAATGGAATATCACTCAACAATGAAATCTCATTCAACAATTAAATCAATGGCAACAGACCAGTAGCAGCAAAATGAGTTGATATAGTTACGATGATTCTAAGTGAAATAAGTCACACAGAAATAGAAACATCTTAAGATATCACTAACACCGGGAATGTAAACACGACTACGCATGAACTGCATTTCAAAACACAACAGAGTCTCACATTTACAAAAGAAACTTACGCTTGCTTAAGGGGAAAGGAGAGTCGGGAGTCTGCATAAAACCAGAGGTTGACATTAGGACAGATACCATTCCATAAGCCAAATATATATTAGACAAGACCTACTCCTCGCTCAACCAAATGGACTCCACACCCCGTATTCAAAACCTAGGAATATACCTGACTCTGAAGAAATTTAAAACCCATACATTTATAGGTCTTCATAAGAAAATCATTTGTGTACAGCAGCAAGCACACAGCAGTTTAAATAAGCTAAATCCCCTTAGAAAAATAAATTTGAAAAAGCAAACACAAGGACTGTCAAATAGAGAGAAATTCTTACATAAGTCCTTCAGGGCTTGTTTGGAATGTTGGATTTACCACCTCTACATCCACATCTGGGGGAGAGATAAGGCTGGACACTTGGGGCTGATACTATTGGTGAGGGAATGCAGACCCTTTGAGGTAATGGTGCATTGTTCCCATTCCACGGGTCCCAAATCTCCACGTTTAAGGGATTTATCCTTCAGCTAAAATATGCATGGAAAGCCCAGAATATGGTCCACGAAGTGATCAGGCAAAATTTCTAAAACTCATCGCCATTTTCGCCCCATGGTACTCGAGTTCGCCGTTCCAGATGCGATATTAACATTCTCCCCACTTGGAGAGTCAGTGCCTTTGACATCTTGTTTCGCACAGTTTGCAATTTCTGTGGAAGATTAACAGGAATAAGGAGAACGAATGAGCGGCTAACTCGATGTGTTTGGACGGGCACATTGAACTCTGATTTCCCTACAGGAAGAAGAATTCACCAAAGGCTCAGCGTGCCATGCCGGAAGGAGATTAGGGCCTGAAGCAATTCTTCGGGTTTGCGGTCAGCTCACAAGAAAACGAGTTGAGAAAAGGAGATTTTTGGCAGTGTAACTCACAATCCTGCAGAGTTCCAAATGACCCCTATCATCCAAAAATTTATTGAAGGAAGGCTGTGAAGAGGACTTGAACGCAACACAGAATTGCAGAAAACGGATATCAGGGGGTAGATAAGAATTGCTCTGAAAGCGTAGGAAAAGAGGCAGCAGTTCGACAGTGATGCACTTGGCCAAAAAGGGCGTATGCGTTTTTCCTGAATAGATTCAGGAAAAAACGCATACGCCCTTTTTGGCCAACCAAGCAAGCCTGCAATGGAAATCCGCACTACAAGGCAGTCTCACTTCCCAACGATCCAAAGGGACGTCCGAAAAAAGTGTAAAATCCAGAGAGGCAGGACAGGCCATGGAGAACCGGCAGCCTTGTTATGCTGATGGGCGGGATGTAAATTGTCAACAGCCACTCTGGAGAAGTGGATGGTGTTTCCTGGAACAAAGAAAAAAACAAGCTTGAGAGCCTAGGGCACTTCCACTTATGGTGCTATAGATTCGGAAAATTTAAATGAAAAAGACACAGCCACACCAAAGTTTGGGCCTGCTCTGTGTACAGGATCCTTCACTATGGTACATCTTTAATAGCCCAGAAAGAGAAAAATGGATATAGAAGTTGTGGTACATCCCTACAATGGGATATCACTCAACAGTGAAATCAATGGCAACAGACCAGTAGCAGCATAATGAGAGGATTTAGTTATGATGATTCTACGTGAAATAAGTCACACAGAAAAAGAAACATCATAAGATATCAGTAATACCGGGAATGTAAATACGGCTACGTATGAACTGCATTACAAAACACAACAGAGTCTCACATTTACAAAAGAAACTTATGCTTGCTTAAGGGGAAAGGAGAGTGGGAAGGCTGCATAAAACCAGAGGTTGACATTAGGAAAGATACCATTTCTTAAGCCAAATATATATTAGACAAGAGCTACTCCTTGCTCAACCAAATGGACTCAACACCCCGTATTCAAAACCTAGGAATATACCTGACTATGAAGAAAATTAAAACCCATACATTTATAGGTCTCCATAAGAAAATCATTTGTGTACAGCAGCATACACACAGCAGTGTCAATAAGCTAAATCCCCTTATAAAAATAAATTTGAAAAAGAAAACACAAGGACTGTCAAATAGAGAGAAATTCTTAAATAAGTCCTTGAGGGCTTGTGAGGAATCTTGGATTTACCACCTCTACATCCACAGCTAGGGGAGAGATAAGGCTGGACACTTAGGGCTCATACTATTGGTGAGGGAATGCAGACGCTTTGAGCTAATGGTGCATGGTTCCCATTCAACGGGTCCCAAATCTCCACGTGTAAGGGATTTATCCTTCAACTAAAATATGCATGGAAAACCCAGAATATGGTCCACGAAGTGATCAGGCAATATTTCTAAAACTCATCGCCATTTTAGCCCCCTGGTACTCGAGTTCGCCATTCCAGATGCAATATTAATATTCTCCCCACTTGGAGAGTCAGTGCCTTTTACCTCTTGTTTGGCACAGTTTGCAATTTCTGTGGAAGATGAACAGGAATAAGGAGAACGAATGAGCAGCTAACTTGATGTGTTTGGACGGGAACATTGAACTCTGTTTTCCCTACAGGAAGAAGAATTCATCAAAGTCTCAGCGTGCCATGCCAGAACGAGATTAGGGCCTGAAGCAATTCTTCGGTTTTGCGGTCAGCTCACAAGAAAGCGAGTTGAGAAAAGGAGATTTTTGGCACTGTAACTCACAATCCTGCAGAGTTCCAAATGACCCCTATCATCCAAAAATTTATTGAAGGAAGATTGTGAAGAGGACTTGAACGCGACGCAGAATTGCAGAAAACAGATATCATGGGGTAGATAAGAATTGCTCTGAAAGCGTAGGAAAAGAGGCAGCAGTTCGACAGTGATGCACTTGGCCAAAAAGGGCGTATGCGTTTTTTCCTGAATAGATTCAGGAAAAAACGCATACGCCCTTTTTGGCCAACCAAGCAACCCTGCAATGGAAATCCGCACTACAAGGCAGTCTCACTTCCCACCGATCCAAAGGGCCGTCCGAAAAAAGTGTAAAATCCAGAGAGGCAGGACAGGCCATGGAGAACCGGCAGCCTTGTTATGCTGATGGGCGGGATGTAAATTGCCAACAGCCACTCTGGAGAAGTGGATGGTGTTTCCTGGAACAAAGAAAAAAACAAGCTAGAGAGCCTAGGGCACTTCCATTTATGGTGCTATAGATTCGGAAAATTTAAATGAAAAAGACACAGCCACAACAATGTTTGGGGCTGCTCTGTGTACGGGAACCTTGACTATGGTACAACTTCAATAGCCCAGAAAGAGAATAATGGATATAGAAATTGTGGTACATCCCTACAATGGAATATCACTCAACAATGAAATCTCACTCAACAATGAAATCAATGGCAACAGACCAGTAGCAGCATAATGAGTGGATTTAGTTACGATGATTCTAAGTGAAATATGTCACACAGAAAAAGAAACATCATAAGATATCACTAATACCGGGAATGTAAACACGACTACGCATGAACTGCATTTCAAAACACAACAGAGTCTCACATTTACAAAAGAAACTTATGCTTGCTTAAGGGGAAAGGAGAGTGGGGAGGCTGCATTAAACCAGAGGTTGACATTAGGAAAGATACCATTCATAAGCCAAATATATATTAGACAAGACCTACTCCTCGCTCAACCAATTGGACTCAACACACCGTATTCAAATCTTAGGAATATACCTGACTATGAAGAAAATTAAAACCCATACATTTATAGGTCTCCATAAGAAAATTATTTGTGTACAGGAGCATACACACAGCAGTTTAAATAAGCTAAATCCCCTTATAAAAATAAATTTGAAAAACAAAACACAAGGACTGTCAAATAGAGAGAAATTCTTAAATAAGTCCTTCAGGGCTTGTGAGGACTCTTGGATTTACCACCTCTACATCCACAGCTGGGGGAGAGATAAGGCTGGACACTTGAGGCTGATACTATTGGTAAGGGAATGCAGACCCTTTGAGGTAATGGTGCATGGTTCCCATTCCACGGGTCCCAAATCTCCACGTTTAAGGGATTTATCCTTCAGCTAAAATATGCATGGAAAACCCAGAATATGGTCCACGAAGTGATCAGGCAAAATTTCTAAAACTCATCGCCATTTTTGCCCCCTGGTACTCGAGTTCGCCGTTCCAGATGCGATATTAACATTCTCCCCACTTGGAGAATCAGTGCCTTTGACCTCTTGTTTCGCACAGTTTGCAATTTCTGTGGAACATGAACAGGAATAAGGAGAACCAATGAGCGGCTAACTCGATGTGTTTGGACGGGCACATTGAACTCTGATTTCCCTACATGAAGAAGAATTCACCAAAGGTTCAGCGTGCCATGCCGGAACGAGATTAGGGCCTGAAGCAATTCTTCCGGTTTGCGGTCAGCTCACAAGAAAGCGAGTTGAGAAAAGGAGATTTTTGGCAGTGTAACTCACAATCCTGCAGAGTTCCAAATGACCCCTATCATCCAAAAATTTATTGAAGGAAGGCTGTGAAGAGGACTTGAACACGACGTAGAATTTCAGAAAACCCATATCAGGTGGTAGATAAGAATTGCTCTGAAAGCGTAGGAAAAGAGGCAGCATTTCGACAGTGATGCACTTGGCCAAAAATGGCATATGCGTTTTTTCCTGAATATATTCAGGAAAAAACGCATACGTCCTTTTTGGCCAACCAAGCAAGCCTGCAATGGAAATCCGCACTACAATGAAGTCTCACTTCCCACCGATCAAAAGGGCCGTCCGAAAAAAGTGTAAAATCCGGAGAGGCAGGACAGGCCACGGAGAACCGGCAGCCTTGTTTTGCTGATGGGCAGGATGTAAATTGCCAACAGCCACTCTGGAGAAGTGGATGGTGTTTCCTGGAACAAAGAAAAAACCAAGCTAGAGAGCCTAGGGCACTTCCACTTATGGTGCTATAGATTCGGAAAATTTAAATGAAAAAGACACAGCCACACCAAAGTTTGGGGCTACTCTGTGTACGGGAACCTTGACTATGGTACAACTTCAATAGCCCAGACAGAGAAAAATGGATATAGAAGTTGTGGTACTTCCCTACAATGGAATATCACTCAACAATGAAATCTCACTCAACAATGAAATCAATGGCAACAGACCAGTAGCAGCATAATGAGTGGATATAGTTACGATGATCCTAAGTGAAATAAGTCACACAGAAAAAGAAACATCATAAGATATCACTAATACCGGGAATGTAAACACGACTACGCATGAACTGCATTTCAAAACACAACAGAGTCTCACATTTACAAAAGAAACTTATGCTTGCTTAAGGGGAAAGGAGAGTGGGGAGGCTGCATAAAACCAGAGGTTGACATTAGGACAGATACCATTCCATAAGCCAAATATATATTAGACAAGACCTACTCCTCGCTCAACCAAATGGACTCAACACCCCGTATTCAAAACCTAGGAATATACCTGACTATGAAGAAAATTAAAACCCACACATTTATAGGTCTCCATAAAAAAATCATTTGTGTACAGCAGCATACACACAGCAGTGTAAATAAGCTAAATCCCCTTATAAAAATAAATTTGGAAAAGAAAACACAAGGACTGTCAAATAGAGAGAAATTCTTAAATAAGTCCTTCAGGGCTTGTGAGGAATCTTGGATTTACCACTTCTACATCCACTGCTGGGGTAGAGATAAGGCTGGACACTTGGGGCTGATACTATTGGTGAGGGAATGCAGACCCTTTGACGTAATGGTGCATGGTTCCCATTCCACGGGTCCCAAATCTCCACGTTTAAGTAATTTATCCTTCAGCTAAAATATGCATGGAAAGCCCAGAATATGGTCCACGAAGTGATCAGGCAAAATTGCTAAAACTCATCGCCATTTTCGCACCCTGGTACTCGAGTTCGCCGTTCCAGATGCGATAATAACATTCTCCCCACTTGGAGAGTCAGTGCATTTGACCTATTGTTTCGCACAGGTTGCAATTTCTGTGGAAGATGAACAGGAATAAGGAGAACCAATGAGCGGCTAAGTCGATGTGTTTGGACGGGCACATTGAACTCTGATTTCCCTACAGGAAGAAGAATTCACCAAAGGGTCAGCGTGCCATGCCAGAACGAGATTAGGGCCTGAAGCTATTCTTTGGGTTTGCGGTCAGCTCACAAGAAAGCGAGTTGAGAAAAGGAGATTTTTGGCACTGTACCTCACAAACCTGCAGAGTTCCAAATGACCCTTATCATCCAAAAATTTATTGAAGGAAGGCTGGGAAGAGGACTTGAACGCGACACAGAATTGCAGAAAACAGATATCAGGTGGTAGATAAGAATTGCTCTGAAAGCGTAGGAAAAGAGGCAGCAGTTCGACAGTGATGCACTTGGCAAAAAATGGCGTATGCGTTTTTTCCTGAATATATTCAGGAAAAAACGCATACGTCCTTTTTGGCCAACCAAGCAAGCCAGCAATGGAAATCCGCACTACAAGGAAATCTCACTTCCCACCGATCAAAAGGGCCGTCCGAAAAAAGTGTAAAATCCAGAGAGGCAGGTCAGGCCACGGAGAACTGGCAGCCTTGTTTTGCTGATGGGCGGGATGTAAATTGCCAACAGCAACTCTGGAGAAGTGGATGGTGTTTCCTGGAACAAAGAAAAAACCAAGCTAGATAGCCTAGGGCACTTCCACTTATGGTGCTATAGATTCGGAAAATTGAAATGAATAAGACACAGCCACACCAAAGTTTTGGGCTTCTCTGTGTACGGGAACCTTGACTATGGTACAACTTCAATAGCCCAGACAGAGAAAAATGGATATAAAAGTTGTGGTACATCCCTACAATGAAATATCACTCAACAATGAAATCTCACTCAACAATGAAATCAATGGCAACAGACCAGTAGCAGCATAATGAGTGGATATAGTTACGATGATCCTAAGTGAAATAAGTCACACAGAAAAAGAAACATCATAAGATAGCACTAATACCGGGAATGTAAACACGACTACGCATGAACCGCATTTCAAAACACAACAGAGTCTCACATTCACAAAAGAAACTGATGCTTGCTTAAGGGGAAAGGAGAGTGGGGAGGCTGCATAAAACCAGAGGTTGACATTAGGACAGATACCATTCCATAAGCCAAATATATATTAGACAAGACCTACTCCTCGCTCAACCAAATGGAGTCAACACCCCGTATTCAAAACCTAGGAATATACCTGACTATAAAGAAAATTAAAACCCATACATTTATAGGTCCCCATAAAAAAATCATTTGTGTACGGCAGCATACACACAGCAGTGTAAATAAGCTAAATCCCCTTATAAAAATAAATTTGGAAAAGAAAACACAAGGACTGTGAAATAGAGAGAAATTCTTACATAAATCCTTCAGGGCTTGTGAGGAATCTTGGATTTACCACCTCTACATCCACAGCTGGGGGAGAGATAAGACTGGACACTTGGGGCTGATACTATTGGTAAGGGAATGCAGACACTTTGAGGTAATGGTGCATGGTTTCCATTCCACGGGTCCCAAATCTCAACCTTTAAGGGATTTATCCTTCAGCTAAAATATGCATGGAAAACCAAGAATATGGTAAACGAAGTCATCAGGCAAAATTTCTAAAACTCATCGCCATTTTCGCCCCGTGGTACTCGAGTTCGCCGTTCCTGAGGTGATATTAATATTCTCCCCACTTGGAGAGTCAGTGCCTTTGATCTCCTGTTTCGCACATTTTGCAATTTCTGTGGAAGATGAACAGGAATAAGGAGAACCAATGAGCGGCTAACTCGATGTGGTTGGACGGGCACATTGAACTCTGATTTCCCAACAGGAAGAGGAATTCACCAAAGGCTCAGCGTGCCATGCCAGGACGAGATTAGGGCCTGAAGCAATTCTTCGGATTTGCGGTCAGCTCACAAGAAAGTGAGTTGAGAAAAGGAGATTTTTGGCACTGTATCTCACAATCCTGCAGAGTTCCAAATGACCCTTATCATCTAAAAATTTATTGAAGGAAGGCTGTGAAGAGGACTTGAACGCGACGCAGAATTGCAGAAAACAGATATCAGGTGGTAGATAATAATTGCTCTGAAAGCGTAGGAAAAGAGGCAGCAGTTCGACAGTGATGCACTTGGCCAAAAATGGTGTATGCGTTTTTTCCTGAATATATTCAGGTAAAAACTCATACGCCCTTTTTGGCCAACCAAGCAAGCCTGCAATGGAAATCCGCATTACAAGGAAGTCTCACTTCCCACCGATCAAAAGGGTCGTCCGAAAATAGTGTAAAATCCAGAGAGACAGGACAGGCCACGGTGAACCGGCAGCCTTGTTATGCTGATGGGCGGGATGTAAATTGCCAACAGCCACTCTGGAGAAGTGGATGGTGTTTCCTGGAACAAAGGAAAAAACAAGCTAGAGAGCCTAGGGCACTTCCATTTATGGTGCTATAGATTCGGAAAATTTAAATGAAAAAGACACAGCCACAACAATGTTTGGGGCTGCTCTGTGTACGGGAACCTTGACTATGGTACAACTTCAATAGCCCAGAAAGAGAAAAATGGATATGGAAATTGTGGTACATCCCTACAATGGAATATCACTCAACAATGAAATCTCACTCAACAATGAAATCAATGGCAACAGACCAGTAGCAGCATAATGAGTGGATATAGTTACGATGATTCTAAGTGAAATAAGTCACACAGAAATAGAAACATCATAAGATATCACTAACACCGGGAATGTAAACACGACTACGCATGAACTGCATTTCAAAACACAACAGAGTCTCACATTTACAAAAGAAACTTACGCTTGCTTAAGGGGAAAGGAGAGTGGGGAGTCTGCATAAAACCAGAGGTTGACATTAGGACCTATACCATTCCATAAGCCAAATATATATTAGAGAAGACCTACTCCTCGCTCAACCAAATGGACTCCACACCCCGTATTCAAAACCTAGGAATATACCTGACTATGAAGAAATTTAAAACCCATACATTTATAGGTCTTCATAAGAAAATCATTTGTGTACAGCAGCAAACACACAGCAGTGTAAATAAGCTAAGTCCCCTTATAAAAATAAATTTGAAAAAGCAAACACAAGGACTGTCAAATAGAGAGAAATTCTTACATAAGTCCTTCAGGGCTTGTGTGGAATCTTGGATTTACCACCTCTACATCCACAGCTGGGGGAGAGATAAGGCTGGACACTTGGGGCTGATACTATTGGTGAGGGAATGCAGACCCTTTGAGGTAATGGTGCATGGTTCCCATTCCACGGGTCTCAAATCTCCACGTTTAAGGGATTTATCCTTCAGCTAAAATATGCATGGAAAGCCCAGAATATGGTCCACGAAGTGATCAGGCAAAATTTCTAAAACTCGTCGCCATTTTCGCCCCCTGGTACTCGAGTTCGCCGTTCCAGATGCGATATTAACATTCTCCCCACTTGGAGAGTCAGTGCCTTTGACGTCTTGTTTCGCACAGTTTGCAATTTCTGTGGAAGATTAACAGGAATAAGGAGAACGAATGAGCGGCTAACTCGATGTGTTTGGACGGGCACATTGAACTCTGATTTCCCTACAGGAAGGAGAATTCACCAAAGGCTCAGCATGCCATGCCGGAAGGAGATTAGGGCCTGAAGCAATTCTTCGGGTTTGCGGTCAGCTCACAATAAAACGAGTTCAGAAAAGGAGATTTTTGGCACTGTAACTCACAATCATGCAGAGTTCCAAATGACCCCTATCATCCAAAAATTTATTGAAGGAAGGCTGTGAAGAGGACTTGAACGCGACGCAGAATTGCAGAAAACAGATATCAGGTGGTAGATAAGAAATGCTCTGAAAGCGTAGGAAAACAGGCAGCAGTTCTACAGTGATGCACTTGGCCAAAAAGGGCGTATGCGTTTTTCCCTGAATATATTCAGGGAAAAACGCATACGCACTTTTTGGCCAACCAAGCAAGCCTCCAATGGAAATCCGCACTACAAGGAAGTCTCACTTCCCACCGATCAAAAGGGCCCTCCGAAAAATGTGTAAAATCCAGAGAGGCAGGACAGGCCATGGAGAACAGCCAGCCTTGTTATGCTGATGGGCGGGATGTAAATTGCCAACAGCCACTCTGGAGAAGTGGATGGTGTTTCCTGGAACAAAGAGAAAACCAAGCTAGAGAGCCTAGGGCACTTCCACTTATGGTGCCATAGATTCCGAAAATTTAAATGAAAACGACACAGCCGCACCAAAGTTTGGGGCTGCTCTCTTTACGGGAACCTTGACTATGGTACAACTTCAATAGCCCAGAAAGAGAAAAATGGATATAGAAGTTGTGGTACATCCCTACAATGGAATATCACTCAACAATGAAATCTCATTCAACAATTAAATCAATGGCAACAGACCAGTAGCAGCAAAATGAGTTGATATAGTTACGATGATTCTAAGTGAAATAAGTCACACAGAAATAGAAACATCTTAAGATATCACTAACACCGGGAATGTAAACACGACTACGCATGAACTGCATTTCAAAACACAACAGAGTCTCACATTTACAAAAGAAACTTACGCTTGCTTAAGGGGAAAGGAGAGTGGGGAGTCTGCATAAAACCAGAGGTTGACATTAGGACAGATACCATTCCATAAGCCAAATATATATTAGACAAGACCTACTCCTCGCTCAACCAAATGGACTCCACACCCCGTATTCAAAACCTAGGAATATACCTGACTCTGAAGAAATTTAAAACCCATACATTTATAGGTCTTCATAAGAAAATCATTTGTGTACAGCAGCAAGCACACAGCAGTTTAAATAAGCTAAATCCCCTTAGAAAAATAAATTTGAAAAAGCAAACACAAGGACTGTCAAATAGAGAGAAATTCTTACATAAGTCCTTCAGGGCTTGTTTGGAATCTTGGATTTACCACCTCTACATCCACAGCTGGGGGAAAGATAAGGCTGGACACTTGGGGCTGATACTATTGGTGAGGGAATGCAGACCCTTTGAGGTAATGGTGCATTGTTCCCATTCCACGGGTCCCAAATCTCCACGTTTAAGGGATTTATCCTTCAGCTAAAATATGCATGGAAAGCCCAGAATATGGTCCACGAAGTGATCAGGCAAAATTTCTAAAACTCATCGCCATTTTCGCCCCATGGTACTCGAGTTCGCCGTTCCAGATGCGATATTAACATTCTCCCCACTTGGAGAGTCAGTGCCTTTGACATCTTGTTTCGCACAGTTTGCAATTTCTGTGGAAGATTAACAGGAATAAGGAGAACGAATGAGCGGCTAACTCGATGTGTTTGGACGGGCACATTGAACTCTGATTTCCCTACAGGAAGAAGAATTCACCAAAGGCTCAGCATGTCATGCCGGAAGGAGATTAGGGCCTGAAGCAATTCTTCGGTTTTGCGGTCAGCTCACAAGAAAACGAGTTGAGAAAAGGAGATTTTTGGCAGTGTAACTCACAATCCTGCAGAGTTCCAAATGACCCCTATCATCCAAAAATTTATTGAAGGAAGGCTGTGAAGAGGACTTGAACGCAACACAGAATTGCAGAAAACGGATATCAGGGGGTAGATAAGAATTGCTCTGAAAGCGTAGGAAAAGAGGCAGCAGTTCGACAGTGATGCACTTGGCCAAAAAGGGCGTATGCGTTTTTCCTGAATAGATTCAGGAAAAAACGCATACGCCCTTTTTGGCCAACCAAGCAAGCCTGCAATGGAAATCCGCACTACAAGGCAGTCTCACTTCCCAACGATCCAAAGGGACGTCCGAAAAAAGTGTAAAATCCAGAGAGGCAGGACAGGCCATGGAGAACCGGCAGCCTTGTTATGCTGATGGGCGGGATGTAAATTGTCAACAGCCACTCTGGAGAAGTGGATGGTGTTTCCTGGAACAAAGAAAAAAACAAGCTTGAGAGCCTAGGGCACTTCAACTTATGGTGCTATAGATTCGGAAAATTTAAATGAAAAAGACACAGCCACACCAAAGTTTGGGCCTGCTCTGTGTACAGGATCCTTCACTATGGTACATCTTTAATAGCCCAGAAAGAGAAAAATGGATATAGAAGTTGTGGTACATCCCTACAATGGGATATCACTCAACAGTGAAATCAATGGCAACAGACCAGTAGCAGCATAATGAGAGGATTTAGTTATGATGATTCTACGTGAAATAAGTCACACAGAAAAAGAAACATCATAAGATATCAGTAATACCGGGAATGTAAATACGGCTACGTATGAACTGCATTACAAAACACAACAGAGTCTCACATTTACAAAAGAAACTTATGCTTGCTTAAGGGGAAAGGAGAGTGGGAAGGCTGCATAAAACCAGAGGTTGACATTAGGAAAGATACCATTTCTTAAGCCAAATATATATTAGACAAGAGCTACTCCTTGCTCAACCAAATGGACTCAACACCCCGTATTCAAAACCTAGGAATATACCTGACTATGAAGAAAATTAAAACCCATACATTTATAGGTCTCCATAAGAAAATCATTTGTGTACAGCAGCATACACACAGCAGTGTCAATAAGCTAAATCCCCTTATAAAAATAAATTTGAAAAAGAAAACACAAGGACTGTCAAATAGAGAGAAATTCTTAAATAAGTCCTTGAGGGCTTGTGAGGAATCTTGGATTTACCACCTCTACATCCACAGCTAGGGGAGAGATAAGGCTGGACACTTAGGGCTCATACTATTGGTGAGGGAATGCAGACGCTTTGAGCTAATGGTGCATGGTTCCCATTCAACGGGTCCCAAATCTCCACGTGTAAGGGATTTATCCTTCAACTAAAATATGCATGGAAAACCCAGAATATGGTCCACGAAGTGATCAGGCAATATTTCTAAAACTCATCGCCATTTTAGCCCCCTGGTACTCGAGTTCGCCGTTCCAGATGCAATATTAATATTCTCCACACTTGGAGAGTCAGTGCCTTTTACCTCTTGTTTGGCACAGTTTGCAATTTCTGTGGAAGATGAACAGGAATAAGGAGAACGAATGAGCAGCTAACTTGATGTGTTTGGACGGGAACATTGAACTCTGTTTTCCCTACAGGAAGAAGAATTCATCAAAGTCTCAGCGTGCCATGCCAGAACGAGATTAGGGCCTGAAGCAATTCTTCGGTTTTGCGGTCAGCTCACAAGAAAGCGAGTTGAGAAAAGGAGATTTTTGGCACTGTAACTCACAATCCTGCAGAGTTCCAAATGACCCCTATCATCCAAAAATTTATTGAAGGAAGATTGTGAAGAGGACTTGAACGCGACGCAGAATTGCAGAAAACAGATATCATGGGGTAGATAAGAATTGCTCTGAAAGCGTAGGAAAAGAGACAGCAGTTCGACAGTGATGCACTTGGCCAAAAAGGGCGTATGCGTTTTTTCCTGAATAGATTCAGGAAAAAACGCATACGCCCTTTTTGGCCAACCAAGCAAGCCTGCAATGGAAATCCGCACTACAAGGCAGTCTCACTTCCCACCGATCCAAAGGGCCGTCCGAAAAAAGTGTAAAATCCAGAGAGGCAGGACAGGCCATGGAGAACCGGCAGCCTTGTTATGCTGATGGGCGGGATGTAAATTGCCAACAGCCACTCTGGAGAAGTGGATTGTGTTTCCTGGAACAAAGAAAAAACCAAGCTAGAGAGCCTAGGGCACTTCCACTTATGGTGCTATAGATTCAGAAAATTTAAATGAAAAAGACACAGACACACCAAAGTTTGCGGCTGCTCTGTGTACGGGATCCTTGACTATGGTACATCTTTAATAGCCCAGAAAGAGAAAAATGGATATAGAAGTTGTGGTACATCCCTACAATGGAATATGACTCAACAATGAAATCAATGGCAACAGACTATTAGCAGCATAATGAGAGGATTTAGTTATGATGATTCTAACTGAAATAAGTCACACAGAAAAAGAAACATCATAAGATATCACTAATATCGGGAATGTAAACACGGCTACGTATGAACTGCATTACAAAACACAAGAGAGTCTCACATTTACAAAAGAATCTTATGCTTGCTTAAGGGGAAAGGAGAGTGGGAAGGCTGCATAAACCCAGAGGTTGACATTAGGACAGATACCATTTCTTAAGCCAAATATATATTAGACAAGACCTACTCCTTGCTCAACCAAATGGACTCAACACCCCGTATTCAAAACCTAGGAATATACCTGACTATGAAGAAAATTAAAACCCATACATTTATAGGTCTCCATAAGAAAATCATTTGTGTACAGCAGCATACACACAGCAGTGTCAATAAGCTAAATCCCCTTATAAAAATAAATTTGAAAAAGAAAACACAAGGACTGTCAAATAGAGAGAAATTCTTAAATAAGTCCTTCAGGGCTTGTGAGGAATCTTGGATTTACCACCTCTACATCCACAGCTGGGGGAGAGATAAGGCTGGACAGTTGGGGCTGATACTATTGGTGAGGGAATGCAGACGCTTTGAGGTAATGGTGCATGGTTCCCATTCCACGGGTCCCAAATCTCCACGTGAAAGGGATTTATCCTTCAGCTAAAATATGCATGGAAAACCCAGAATATGGTCCACGAAGTGATCAGGCAAAATTTCTAAAACTCATCGCCATTTTCGCCCCGTACTCGAGTTCGCCGTTCCAGATGCAATATTAACATTCTCCCCAATTGGAGAGTCAGTGCCTTTGACCTCTTGTTTGGCGCAGTTTGCAATTTCTGTGGAAGATGAACAGGAATAAGGAGAACGAATGAGCAGCTAACTTGATGTGTTTGGACGGGCACATTGAACTCTGTTTTCCCAACAGGAAGAAGAATTCATCAAAGGCACAGCGTGCCATGCCGGAACGAGATTAGGGCCTGAAGCAATTCTTCGGGTTTGCGGTCAGCTCACAAGAAAGCGAGTTGAGAAAAGGAGATTTTTGGCAGTGTAACTCACAATCCTGCAGAGTTCCAAATGACCCCTATCATCCAAAAATTTATTGAAGGAAGGCTGTGAAGAGGACTTGAACGCTACGCAGAATTGCAGAAAACAGATATCAGGTGGTAGATAAGAAATGCTCTGAAAGCGTAGGAAAACAGGCAGCACTTCTACAGTGATGCACTTGGCCAAAAAGGGCGTATGCGTTTTTTCCTGAATATATTCAGGGAAAAACGCATACGCTCCTTTTGGCCAACCAAGCAAGCCTGCAATGGAAATCCGCATTACAAGGAAGTCTCACTTCCCACCGATCAAAAGGGCCGTCCGAAAAAAGTGTAAAATCCAGAGAGACAGGACAGGCCACGGAGAACCGGAAGCCTTGTTATGCTGATGGGCGGGATGTAAATTGCCAACAGCCACTCTGGAGAAGTGGATGGTGTTTCCTGGAACAAAGAAAAAACAAGCTAGAGAGCCTAGGGCACTTCCATTTATGGTGCTATAGATTCGGAAAATTTAAATGAAAAAGACACAGCCACAACAAAGTTTGGGGCTGCTCTGTGTACGAGAACCTTGACTATGGTACAACTTCAATAGCCCAGAAAGAGAAAAATGGATATGGAAATTGTGGTACATCCCTACAATGGAATATCACTCAACAATGAAATCTCACTCAACAATGAAATCAATGGCAACAGACCAGTAGCAGCATAATGAGTGGATATAGTTACGATGATTCTAAGTGAAATAGTCACACAGAAAAAGAAACATCATAAGATATCACTAACACCGGGAATGTAAACACGACTACGCATGAACTGCATTTCAAAACACAACAGAGTCTCACATTTACAAAAGAAACTTATGCTTGCTTAAGGGGAAAGGAGAGTGGGGAGGCTGCATTAAACCAGAGGTTGACATTAGGACAGATACCATTCCATAAGCCAAATATATATTAGACAAGACCTACTCCTCGCTCAACCAATTGGACTCAACACACCGTATTCAAATCCTAGGAATATACCTGACTATGAAGAAAATTAAAACCCATACATTTATAGGTCTCCATAAGAAAATCATTTGTGTACAGGAGCATACACACAGCAGTTTAAATAAGCTAAATCTCCTTATAAAAATAAATTTGAAAAAGAAAACTCAAGGACTGTGAAATAGAGAGAAATTCTTAAATAAGTCCTTGAGGGCTTGTGAGGATTCTTGGATTTACCACCTCTACATCCACAGCTGGGGGAGAGATAAGGCTGGACACTTGAGGCTGATACTATTGGTAAGGGAATGCAGACCCTTTGAGGTAATGGTGCATGGTTCCCATTCCACGGGTCCCAAATCTCCACGTTTAAGGGGTTTATCCTTCAGCTAAAATATGCATGGAAAACCCAGAATATGGTCCACGAAGTGATCAGGCAAAATTTCTAAAACTCATCGCCATTTTTGCCCCCTGGTACTCGAGTTCGCCGTTCCAGATGCAATATTAACATTCTCCCCAATTGGAGAATCAGTGCCTTTGACCTCTTGTTTCGCACAGTTTGCAATTTCTGTGGAACATGAACAGGAATAAGGAGAACCAATGAGCGGCTAACTCGATGTGTTTGGACGGGCACATTGAACTCTGATTTCCCTACAGGAAGAAGAATTCACCAAAGGCTCAGCGTGCCATGCCGGAACGAGATTAGGGCCTGAAGCAATTCTTCGGGTTTGCGGTCAGCTCACAAGAAAGCGAGTTGAGAAAAGGAGATTTTTGGCAGTGTAACTCACAATCCTGCAGAGTTCCAAATGACCCCTATCATCCAAAAATTTATTGCAGGAAGGCTGTGAAGAGGACTTGAACGCGACATAGAATTTCAGAAAACACATATCAGGTGGTAGATAAGAATTGCTCTGAAAGCATAGGAAAAGAGGCAGCAGTTCGACAGTGATGCACTTGGCCAAAAAGGGCATATGTGTTTTTTCCTGAATATATTCAGGAAAAAACGCATACGCACTTTTTGGCCAACCAAGCAAGCCTCCAATGGAAATCCGCACTACAAGGAAGTCTCACTTCCCACCGATCAAAAGGGCCCTCCGAAAAATGTGTAAAATCCAGAGAGGCAGGACAGGCCATGGAGAACAGCCAACCTTGTTATGCTGATGGGCGGGATGTAAATTGCCAACAGCCACTCTGGAGAAGTGGATGGTGTTTCCTGGAACAAAGAGAAAACCAAGCTAGAGAGCCTAGGGCACTTCCACTTATGGTGCCATAGATTCCGAAAATTTAAATAAAAAAGACACAGCCACACCAAAGTTTGGGGCTACGCTCTTTACGGGAACCTTGACTATGGTACAACTTCAATAGCCCAGAAAGAGAAAAATGGATATAAAAGTTGTGGTACATCCCTACATTGGAATATCACTCAACAATGAAATCATTGGCAACAGACCAGTAGCAGCATAATGAGAGGATTTAGTTATGATGATTCTAAGTGAAATAAGTCACACAGAAAAAGAAACATCATAAGATATCACTAATACCGGGAATGTAAGCACGGCTACGTATGAACTGCATTACAAAACACAACAGAGTCTCACATTTACAAAAGAAACTTATGCTTGCTTAAGGGGAAAGGAGAGTGGGAAGGCTGCATAAAACCAGAGGTTGACATTAGGACAGATACCATTTCTTAAGCCAAATATATATTAGACAAGAGCTACTCCTTGCTCAACCAAATGGACTCAACACCCCGTATTCAAAACCTAGGAATATACCTGACTATGAAGAAAATTAAAACCCATACATTTATAGGTCTCCATAAGAAAATCATTTGTGTACAGCAGCATACACACAGCAGTGTCAATAAGCTAAATCCCCTTATAAAAATAAATTTGAAAAAGAAAACACAAGGACTGTCAAATAGAGAGAAATTCTTAAATAAGTCCTTCAGGGCTTGTGAGGAATCTTGGATTTACCACCTCTACATCCACAGGTGGGGGAGAGATAAGGCTGGACACTTGGGGCTGATACTATTGGTGAGGGAATGCAGACGCTTTGAGGTAATGGTGCATGGTTCCCATTCCACGGGTCCCAAATCTCCACGTGTAAGGGATTTATCCTTCAGCTAAAATATGCATGGAAAACCCAGAATATGGTCCACGAAGTGATCAGGCAATATTTCTAAAACTCATCGCCATTTTAGCCCCCTGGTACTCGAGTTACCCGTTCCAGATGCAATATTAACATTCTCCCCACTTGGAGAGTCAGTGCCTTTGACCTCTTGTTTGGCACAGCTTGCAATTTCTGTGGAAGATGAACAGGAAGAAGGAGAACGAATGAGCAGCTAACTTGATGTGTTTGGACGGGCACATTGAACTCTGATTTCCCTACAGGAAGAAGAGTTCACCAAAGGCTCAGCGTGCCATGCCGGAACGAGATTAGGGACTGAAGCAATTCTTCGTGTTTGCGGTCAGCTCACAAGAAAGCGAGTTGAGAAAAGGAGATTTCTGGCACTGTAACTCACAATCCTGCAGAGTTCCAAATGACCCCTATCATCCAAAAATTTATTGAAGGAAGGCTGTGAAGAGGACTTGAACGAAATGCAGAATTGCAGAAAACAGATATCGGGGGTAGATAAGAATTGCTCTGAAAGCGTAGGAAAAGAGGCAGCAGTTCGACAGTGATGCACTTGGCCAAAAAGGGCGTATGCTTTTTTTCCTGAATATATTCAGGAAAAAACGCATACGCCCTTTTTGGCAAACCAAGCAAGCCTGCAATGGAAATCTGCACTACAAGGCAGTCTCACTTCCCACCTATCCAAAGGGCCGTCTGAAAAAAGTGTAAAATCCAGAGAGGCAGGACAGGCCTTGGAGAACCGGCAGCCTTGTTATGCTGATGGGCGGGATGTAAATTGTCAACAGCCACTCTGGAGAAGTGGATGGTGTTTCCTGGAACAAAGAAAAAACCAAGCTAGAGAGCCTAGGGCACTTCCACTTATGGTGCTATAGATTCGCAAAATTTAAATGAAAAAGACACAGCCACACCAAAGTTTGGGGCTGCTCTGTGTACGCGAGCCTTGACTATGGTACAACTTTAATAGCCCAGAAAGAGAAAAATGGATATAGAAGTTGTGGTACATCCCTACAATGGAATATCACTCAACAATGAAATCAATGGCAACAGACCATTAGCAGCATAATGAGTGGATTTAGTTACGATGATTCTAAGTGAAATAAGTCACACAGAAAAAGAAACATCATTAGATATCACTAATACCGGGAATGTAAACACGGCTACGTGTGAACTGCATTACAAAACACAACAGAGTCTCACATTTAGAAAAGAAACTTATGCTTGCTTAAGGGGAAAGGAGAGTGGGGAGACTGCATAAAACCAGAGGTTGACATTAGGACAGATACCATTAAATAAGCCAAATATATATTAGACAAGAGCTACTCCTTGCTCAACCAAATGGACTCAACACCCCGTATTCAAAACCTAGGAATATACCTGACTATGAAGAAAATTAAAACCCATACATTTATAGGTCTCCATAAGAAAATCATTTGTGTACAGCAGCATACACATAGCAGTGTAAATAAGCTAAATCCCCTTATAAAAATAAATTTGAAAAAGAAAACACAAGGACTGTCAAATAGAGAGACATTCTTAAATAAGTCCTTGAGGGCTTGTGAGGAATCTTGGATTTACCACCTCTACATCCACAGCTGTGGGAGAGATAAGGCTGGACACTTGGCGCTGATACTATTGGTGAGGGAATTCAGACCCTTTGAGGTAATGGTGCATGGTTCCCATTCCACGGGTCACAAATCTCCACGTGTAAGGGATTTATCCTTCAGCTAAAATATGCATGGAAAACCCAGAATATGGTCCACGAAGTGATCAGGCAAAATTTCTAAAACTCATCGCCATTTTAGCCCCCTGGTACTCGAGTTCGCCGTTCCAGATGCAATATTAACATTCTCCCCACTTGGAGAGTCAGTGCCTTTGACCTCTTGTTTGGCACAGTTTGCAATTTCTGTGGAAGATGAACAGGAGGAAGGAGAACGAATGAGCAGCTAACTTGATGTGTTTGGACGGGCACATTGAACTCTGATTTCCCTACAGGAAGAAGAATTCATCAAAGGCTCAGCGTGCCATGCCGGAACGAGATTAGGGCCTGAAGCAATTCTTCGGGTTTGCGGTCAGCTCACAAGAAAGCGAGTTGAGAAAAGGAGATTTTTGGCACTGTAACTCACAATCCTGCAGAGTTCCAAATGACCCCTATCATCCAAAAATTTATTGAAGGAAGGCTGTGAAGAGGACTTGAACGCGACGCAGAACTGCAGAAAACAGATATCAGGGGGTAGATAAGAATTGCTCTGAAAGCGTAGGAAGAGAGGCAGCAGTTCGACAGTGATGCACTTGGCCAAAAAGGGCGTATGCGTTTTTTCCTTAATATATTCAGGAAAAAACGCATACGCCCTTTTTGGCAAACCAAGCAAGCCTGCAATGGAAATCTGCACTACAAGGCAGTCTCACTTCCCACCTATCCAAAGGGCCGTCTGAAAAAAGTGTAAAATCCAGAGAGGCAGGACAGGCCTTGGAGAACCGGCAGCCTTGTTATGCTGATGGGCGGGATGTAAATTGCCAACAGCAACTCTGGCGAAGTGGATGGTGTTTCCTGGAACAAAGAAAAAACCAAGCTAGAGAGCCTAGGGCACTTCCACTTATGGTGCTACAGATTCGGAAAATTTAAATGAAAAAGACACAGCCACACCAAAGTTTGGGGCTGCACTGTGTACGGGAGCCTTGACTATGGTACAACTTTAATAGCCCAGAAAGAGAAAAATGGATATAGAAGTTGTGGTACATCCCTACAATGGAATATCACTCAACAATGAAATCAATGGCAACAGACCAGTAGCAGCATAATGAGTGGATTTAGTTACGATGATTCTAAGTGAAATAAGTCACACAGAAAAAGAAACATCATTAGATATCACTAATACCGGGAATGTAAACACGGCTACGTGTGAACTGCATTACAAAACACAACAGAGTCTCACATTTAGAAAAGAAACTTATGCTTGCTTAAGGGGAAAGGAGAGTGGGGAGGCTGCATAAAACCAGAGGTTGACATTAGGACAGATACCATTCCATAAGCCAAATATATATTAGACAAGAGCTACTCCTTGCTCAACCAAATGGACTCAACACCCCGTATTCAAAACCTAGGAATATACCTGACTATGAAGAAAATTAAAACCCATACATTTATAGGTCTCCATAAGAAAATCATTTGTGTACAGCAGCATACACACAGCAGTGTAAATAAGCTAAATCCCCTTATAAAAATAAATATGAAAAAGAAAACACAAGGACTGTCAAATAGAGAGAAATTCTTAAATAAGTCCTTGAGGGCTTGTGAGGAATCTTGGATTTACCACCTCTACATCCACAGCTGTGGGAGAGATAAGGCTGGACACTTGGCGCTGATACTATTGGTGAGGGAATTCAGACCCTTTGAGGTAATGGTGCATGGTTCCCATTCCACGGGTCCCAAATCTCCACGTGTAAGGGATTTATCCTTCAGCTAAAATATGCATGGAAAACCCAGAATATGGTCCACGAAGTGATCAGGCAAAATTTCTAAAACTCATCGCCATTTTCGCCCCCTGGTACTCGAGTTCGCCGTTCCAGATGCAATATTAACATTCTCCCCACTTGGAGAGTCAGTGCCTTTGACCTCTTGTTTGGCACAGCTTGCAATTTCTGTGGAAGATGAACAGGAAGAAGGAGAACGAATGAGCAGCTAACTTGAGGTGTTTGGACGGGCACATTGAACTCTGATTTCCCTACAGGAAGAAGAGTTCACCAAAGGCTCAGCGTGCCATGCCGGAACGAGATTAGGGACTGAAGCAATTCTTCGTGTTTGCGGTCAGCTCACAAGAAAGCGAGTTGAGAAAAGGAGATTTCTGGCACTGTAACTCACAATCCTGCAGAGTTCCAAATGACCCCTATCATCCAAAAATTTATTGAAGGAAGGCTGTGAAGAGGACTTGAACGAAATGCAGAATTGCAGAAAACAGATATCGGGGGTAGATAAGAATTGCTCTGAAAGCGTAGGAAAAGAGGCAGCAGTTCGACAGTGATGCACTTGGCCAAAAAGGGCGTATGCGTTTTTTCCTGAATATATTCAGGAAAAAACGCATACGCCCTTTTTGGCAAACCAAGCAAGCCTGCAATGGAAATCTGCACTACAAGGCAGTCTCACTTCCCACCTATCCAAAGGGCCGTCTGAAAAAAGTGTAAAATCCAGAGAGGCAGGACAGGCGTTGGAGAACCGGCAGCCTTGTTATGCTGCTGGGCGGGATGTAAATTGCCAACAGCCACTCTGGAGAAGTGGATGGTGTTTCCTGGAACAAAGAAAAAACCAAGCTAGAGAGCCTAGGGCACTTCCACTTATGGTGCTATAGATTCGCAAAATTTAAATGAAAAAGACACAGCCACACCAAAGTTTGGGGCTGCTCTGTGTACGGGAGCCTTGACTATGGTACAACTTTAATAGCCCAGAAAGAGAAAAATGGATATAGAAGTTGTGGTACATCCCTACAATGGAATATCACTCAACAATGAAATCAATGGCAACAGACCATTAGCAGCATAATGAGTGGATTTAGTTACGATGATTCTAAGTGAAATAAGTCACACAGAAAAAGAAACATCATTAGATATCACTAATACCGGGAATGTAAACACGGCTACGTGTGAACTGCATTACAAAACACAACAGAGTCTCACATTTAGAAAAGAAACTTATGCTTGCTTAAGGGGAAAGGAGAGTGGGGAGGCTGCATAAAACCAGAGGTTGACATTAGGTCAGATACCATTCCATAAGCCAAATATATATTAGACAAGACCTCCTCCTCGCTCAACCACATGGACTCAACACCCCGTATTCAAAACCTAGGAATATACCTGACTATGAAGAAAATTAAAACCCATACATTTATAGGTCTCCATAAGAAAATCATTTGTGTACAGCAGCATACACATAGCAGTGTAAATAAGCTAAATCCCCTTATAAAAATAAATTTGAAAAAGAAAACACAAGGACTGTCAAATAGAGAGACATTCTTAAATAAGTCCTTGAGGGCTTGTGAGGAATCTTGGATTTACCACCTCTACATCCACAGCTGTGGGAGAGATAAGGCTGGACACTTGGCGCTGATACTATTGGTGAGGGAATTCAGACCCTTTGAGGTAATGGTGCATGGTTCCCATTCCACGGGTCACAAATATCCACGTGTAAGGGATTTATCCTTCAGCTAAAATATGCATGGAAAACCCAGAATATGGTCCACGAAGTGATCAGGCAAAATTTCTAAAACTCATCGCCATTTTAGCCCCCTGGTACTCGAGTTCGCCGTTCCAGATGCAATATTAACATTCTCCCCACTTGGAGAGTCAGTGCCTTTGACCTCTTGTTTGGCACAGTTTGCAATTTCTGTGGAAGATGAACAGGAAGAAGGAGAACGAATGAGCAGCTAACTTGATGTGTTTGGACGGGCACATTGAACTCTGATTTCCCTACAGGAAGAAGAATTCATCAAAGGCTCAGCGTGCCATGCCGGAACGAGATTAGGGCCTGAAGCAATTCTTCGTGTTTGCGGTCAGCTCACAAGAAAGCGAGTTGAGGAAAGGAGATTGTTGGCACTGTAACTCACAATCCTGCAGAGTTCCAAATGACCCCTATCATCCAAAAATTTATTGAAGGAAGATTGTGAAGAGGACTTGAACGCGACGCAGAATTGCAGAAAACAGATATCAGGGGTAGATAAGAATTGCTCTGAAAGCGTAGGAAAAGAGGCAGCAGTTCGACAGTGATGCACTTGGCCAAAAAGGGCGTATGCGTTTTTTCCTGAATAGATTCAGGAAAAAACGCATACGCACTTTTTGGCCAACCAAGCAAGCCTGCAATGGAAATCCGCACTACAAGGCAGTCTCACTTCCCACCGATCCAAAGGGCTGTCCGAAAAAAGTGTAAAATCCAGAGAGGCAGGACAGGCCATGGAGAACAGGCAGCCTTGTTATGCTGATGGGCGGGATGTAAATTGCCAACAGCCACTCTGGAGAAGTGGATGGTGTTTCCTGGAATAAAGAAAAAACTAAGCTAGAGAGCCTAGGGCACTTCCACTTATGGTGCTATAGATTCGGAAAATTTAAATGAAAAAGACACAGCCACACCAAAGTTTGGGGCTGCTCTGTGTACGGGATCCTTGAGTATGGTACATCTTTAATAGCCCAGAAAGAGAAAAATGGATATATAAGTTGTGGTACATCCCTACAATGGAATATCACTCAACAATGAAATCAATGGCTACAGACCAGTAGCAGCATAATGAGTGGATTTAGTTACGATGATTCTAACTGAAATAAGTCACACAGAAAAAGAAACATCATAAGATATCACTAATACCGGGAAGGTAAACACGGCTACGTATGAACTGCATTACAAAACACAAGAGAGTCTCACATTTACAAAAGAATCTTATGCTTGCTTAAGGGGAAAGGAGAGTGGGGAGGCTGCATAAACCCAAAGGTTGACATTAGGACAGATACCATTCCTTAAGCCAAATATATATTAGACAAGAGCTACTCCTTGCTCAACCAAATGGACTCAACACCCCGTATTCAAAACCTAGGAATATACCTGACTATGAAGAAAATTAAAACCCATACATTTATAGGTCTCCATAAGAAAATCATTTGTGTACAGCAGCATACACATAGCAGTGTAAATAAGCTAAATCCCCTTATAAAAATAAATTTGAAAAAGAAAACACAAGGACTGTCAAATAGAGAGACATTCTTAAATAAGTCCTTGAGGGCTTGTGAGGAATCTTGGATTTACCACCTCTACATCCACAGCTGTGGGAGAGATAAGGCTGGACACTTGGCGCTGATACTATTGGTGAGGGAATTCAGACCCTTTGAGGTAATGGTGCATGGTTCCCATTCCACGGGTCCCAAATCTCCACGTGTAAGGGATTTATCCTTCAGCTAAAATATGCATGGAAAACCCAGAATATGGTCCACGAAGTGATCAGGCAAAATTTCTAAAACTCATCGCCATTTTCGCCGCCTGGTACTCGAGTTCGCCGTTCCAGATGCAATATTAACATTCTCCCCACTTGGAGAGTCAGTGCCTTTGACCTCTTGTTTGGCACAGCTTGCAATTTCTGTGGAAGATGAACAGGAAGAAGGAGAACGAATGAGCAGCTAACTTGATGTGTTTGGACGGGCACATTGAACTCTGATTTCCCTACAGGAAGAAGAGTTCACCAAAGGCTCAGCGTGCCATGCCGGAACGAGATTAGGGACTGAAGCAATTCTTCGTGTTTGCGGTCAGCTCACAAGAAAGCGAGTTGAGAAAAGGAGATTTCTGGCACTGTAACTCACAATCCTGCAGAGTTCCAAATGACCCCTATCATCCAAAAATTTATTGAAGGAAGGCTGTGAAGAGGACTTGAACGAAATGCAGAATTGCAGAAAACAGATATCGGGGGTAGATAAGAATTGCTCTGAAAGCGTAGGAAAAGAGGCAGCAGTTCGACAGTGATGCACTTGGCCAAAAAGGGCGTATGCTTTTTTTCCTGAATATATTCAGGAAAAAACGCATACGCCCTTTTTGGCAAACCAAGCAAGCCTGCAATGGAAATCTGCACTACAAGGCAGTCTCACTTCCCACCTATCCAAAGGGCCGTCTGAAAAAAGTGTAAAATCCAGAGAGGCAGGACAGGCCTTGGAGAACCGGCAGCCTTGTTATGCTGATGGGCGGGATGTAAATTGTCAACAGCCACTCTGGAGAAGTGGATGGTGTTTCCTGGAACAAAGAAAAAACCAAGCTAGAGAGCCTAGGGCACTTCCACTTATGGTGCTATAGATTCGCAAAATTTAAATGAAAAAGACACAGCCACACCAAAGTTTGGGGCTGCTCTGTGTACGCGAGCCTTGACTATGGTACAACTTTAATAGCCCAGAAAGAGAAAAATGGATATAGAAGTTGTGGTACATCCCTACAATGGAATATCACTCAACAATGAAATCAATGGCAACAGACCATTAGCAGCATAATGAGTGGATTTAGTTACGATGATTCTAAGTGAAATAAGTCACACAGAAAAAGAAACATCATTAGATATCACTAATACCGGGAATGTAAACACGGCTACGTGTGAACTGCATTACAAAACACAACAGAGTCTCACATTTAGAAAACAAACTTATGCTTGCTTAAGGGGAAAGGAGAGTGGGGAGGCTGCATAAAACCAGAGGTTGACATTAGGACAGATACCATTAAATAAGCCAAATATATATTAGACAAGAGCTACTCCTTGCTCAACCAAATGGACTCAACACCCCGTATTCAAAACCTAGGAATATACCTGACTATGAAGAAAATTAAAACCCATACATTTATAGGTCTCCATAAGAAAATCATTTGTGTACAGCAGCATACACATAGCAGTGTAAATAAGCTAAATCCCCTTATAAAAATAAATTTGAAAAAGAAAACACAAGGACTGTCAAATAGAGAGACATTCTTAAATAAGTCCTTGAGGGCTTGTGAGGAATCTTGGATTTACCACCTCTACATCCACAGCTGTGGGAGAGATAAGGCTGGACACTTGGCGCTGATACTATTGGTGAGGGAATTCAGACCCTTTGAGGTAATGGTGCATGGTTCCCATTCCACGGGTCACAAATCTCCACGTGTAAGGGATTTATCCTTCAGCTAAAATATGCATGGAAAACCCAGAATATGGTCCACGAAGTGATCAGGCAAAATTTCTAAAACTCATCGCCATTTTAGCCCCCTGGTACTCGAGTTCGCCGTTCCAGATGCAATATTAACATTCTCCCCACTTGGAGAGTCAGTGCCTTTGACCTCTTGTTTGGCACAGTTTGCAATTTCTGTGGAAGATGAACAGGAAGAAGGAGAACGAATGAGCAGCTAACTTGATGTGTTTGGACGGGCACATTGAACTCTGATTTCCCTACAGGAAGAAGAATTCATCAAAGGCTCAGCGTGCCATGCCGGAACGAGATTAGGGCCTGAAGCAATTCTTCGGGTTTGCGGTCAGCTCACAAGAAAGCGAGTTGAGAAAAGGAGATTTTTGGCACTGTAACTCACAATCCTGCAGAGTTCCAAATGACCCCTATCATCCAAAAATTTATTGAAGGAAGGCTGTGAAGAGGACTTGAATGCGATTCAAAATTGCAGAAAACAGATATCAGGGGGTAGATAAGAATTGCTCTGAAAGCGTAGGAAAAGAGGCAGCAGTTCGACAGTGATGCACTTGGCCAAAAAGGGCGTATGCGTTTTTTCCTGAATATATTCAGGAAAAAACACATACGCCCTTTTTGGCAAAACAAGCAAGCCTGCAATGGAAATCTGCACTACAAGGCAGTCTCACTTCCCACCGATCCAAAGGGCCGTCTGAAAAAAGTGTAAAATCCAGAGAGGCAGGACAGGCCTTGGAGAACCGGCAGCCTTGTTATGCTGATGGGCGGGATGTAAATTGCCAACAGCCACTCTGGAGAAGTGGATGGTGTTTCCTGGAACAAAGAAAAAACCAAGCTAGAGAGCCTAGGGCACTTCCACTTATGGTGCTATAGATTCGGAAAATTTCAATGAAAAAGACACAGCCACACCAAAGTTTGGGGCTGCTCTGTGTACGGGAGCCTTGACTATGGTACAACTTTAATAGCCCAGAAAGAGAAAAATGGATATAGAAGTTGTGGTACATCCCTACAATGGAATATCACTCAACAATGAAATCAATGGCAACAGACCAGTAGCAGCATAATGAGTGGATTTAGTTACGATGATTCTAAGTGAAATAAGTCACACAGAAAAAGAAACATCATTAGATATCACTAATACCGGGAATGTAAACACGGCTACGTGTGAACTGCATTACAAAACACAACAGAGTCTCACATTTACAAAAGAAACTTATGCTTGCTTAAGGGGAAAGGAGAGTGGGGAGGCTGCATAAAACCAGAGGTTGACATTAGGACAGATACCATTCCATAAGCCAAATATATATTAGACAAGAGCTACTCCTTGCTCAACCAAATGGACTCAACACCCCGTATTCAAAACCTAGGAATATACCTGACTATGAAGAAAATTAAAACCCATACATTTATAGGTCTCCATAAGAAAATCATTTGTGTACAGCAGCATACACACAGCACTGTAAATAAGCTAAATCCCCTTATAAAAATAAATTTGAAAAAGAAAACACAAGGACTGTCAAATAGAGAGAAATTCTTAAATAAGTCCTTCAGGGCTTGTGAGGAATCTTGGATTTACCACCTCTACATCCACAGCTGTGGGAGAGATAAGGCTGGACACTTGGCGCTGATACTATTGGTGAGGGAATTCAGACCCTTTGAGGTAATGGTGCATGGTTCCCATTCCACGGGTCCCAAATCTCCACGTGTAAGGGATTTATCCTTCAGCTAAAATATGCATGGAAAACCCAGAATATGGTCCACGAAGTGATCAGGCAAAATTTCTAAAACTCATCGCCATTTTCGCCCCCTGGTACTCGAGTTCGCCGTTCCAGATGCAATATTAACATTCTCCCCACTTGGAGAGTCAGTGCCTTTGACCTCTTGTTTGGCACAGTTTGCAATTTCTGTGGAAGATGAACAGGAAGAAGGAGAACGAATGAGCAGCTAACTTGATGTGTTTGGACGGGCACATTGAACTCTGATTTCCCTACAGGAAGAAGAATTCATCAAAGGCTCAGCGTGCCATGCCGGAACGAGATTAGGGCCTGAAGCAATTCTTCGGGTTTGCGGTCAGCTCACAAGAAAGCGAGTTGAGAAAAGGAGATTTTTGGCACTGTAACTCACAGTACTGCAGAGTTCCAAATGACCCCTATCATGCAAAAATTTATTGAAGGAAGGCTGTGAAGAGGACTTGAACGCGACGCAGAATTGCAGAAAACAGATATCAGGGGGTAGATAAGAATTGCTCTGAAAGCGTAGGAAAAGAGGCAGCAGTTCGACAGTGATGCACTTGGCCAAAAAGGGCGTATGCGTTTTTTCCTGAATATATTCAGGAAAAAACGCATACGCCCTTTTTGGCCAACCAAGCAAGCCTGCAATGGAAATCCGCACTACAAGGCAGTCTCACTTCCCACCGATCCAAAGGGCCGTCCGAAAAATGTGTAAAATCCAGAGAGGCAGGACAGTCCATGGAGAACCGGCAGCCTTGTTATGCTGATGGGCGGGATGTAAATTGCCAACAGCCACTCTGGAGAAGTGGATGGTGTTTCCTGGAACAAAGAAAAAACCAAGCTAGAGAGCCTAGGGCACTTCCACTTATGGTGCTATAGATTCGGAAAATTTAAATGAAAAAGACAGAGCCACACCAAAGTTTGGTGCTGCTCTGTGTACGGGAGCCTTGACTATGGTACAACTTTAATAGCCCAGAAAGAGAAAAATGGATATAGAAGTTGTGGTACATCCCTACAATGGAATATCACTCAACAATGAAATCAATGGCAACAGACCAGTAGCAGCATAATGAGTGGATTTAGTTACGATGATTCTAAGTGAAATATGTCACACAGAAAAAGAAACATCATAAGATATCACTAATACCGGGAATGTAAACACGGCTACGTGTGAACTGCATTACAAAACCCAACAGAGTCTCACATTTATAAAAGAAACTTATGCTTGCTTAAGGGGAAAGGAGAGTGGGGAGGCTGCATAAAACCAGAGGTTGACATTAGGACAGATACCATTCCATAAGCCAAATATATATTAGACAAGACCTACTCCTGGCTCAGCCAAATGGACTCAACAACCCGTATTCAAAACCTAGGAATATACCTGACTATGAAGAAAATTAAAACCCATACTTTTATAGGTCTCCATAAGAAAATCATTTGTGTACAGCAGCATACACACAGCACTGTAAATAAGCTAAATCCCCTTATAAAAATAAATTTGAAAAAGAAAACACAAGGACTGTCAAATAGAGAGAAAATCTTAAATAAGTCCTTGAGGGCTTGTGAGGAATCTTGGATTTACCACCTCTACATCCACAGCTGGGGGAGAGATAAGGCTGGACACTTCGGGCTGATACTATTGGTGAGGGAATGCAGATCCTTTGATGTAATGGTGCATGGTTCCCATTCCACGGGTCCCAAATCTCCACGTGTAAGGGATTTATCCTTCAGCTAAAATATGCATGGAAAACCCAGAATATGGTCCACGAAGTGATCAGGAAAAATTTCTAAAACTCATCGCCATTTTAGCCCCCTGGTACTCGAGTTCGCCGTTCCACATGCAATATTAACATTCTCCCCACTTGGAGAGTCAGTGCCTTTGACCTCTTGCTTGGCACAGTTTGCAATTTCTGTGGAAGATGAACAGGAATAAGGAGAACTAATGAGCAGCTAACTTGATGTGTTTGGATGGGCACATTGAACACTGATTTCCCTACAGGAAGAAGAATTCATCAAAGGCTCAGCGTGCCATGCCGGAACGAGATTAGGGCCTGAAGCAATTCTTCGGGTTTGCGGTCAGCTCACAAGAAAGCGATTTGAGAAAAGGAGATTTTTGGCACTGTAACTCACAATACTGCAGAGTTCCAAATGACCCCTATCATGCAAAAATTTATTGAAGGAAGGCTGTGAAGAGGACTTGAACGCGACGCAGAATTGCAGAAAACAGATATCAGGGGGTAGATAAGAATTGCTCTGAAAGCGTAGGAAAAGAGGCAGCAGTTCGACAGTGATGCACTTGGCCAAAAAGGGCGTATGCGTTTTTTCCTGAATATATTCAGGAAAAAACGCATACGCCCTTTTTGGCCAACCAAGCAAGCCTGCAATGGAAATCCGCACTACAAGGCAGTCTCACTTCCCACCGATCCAAAGGGCCGTCCGAAAAAAGTGTAAAATCCAGAGAGGCAGGACAGTCCATGGAGAACCGGCAGCCTTGTTATGCTGATGGGCGGGATGTAAATTGCCAACAGCCACTCTGGAGAAGTGGATGGTGTTTCCTGGAACAAAGAAAAAACCAAGCTAGAGAGCCTAGGGCACTTCCACTTATGGTGCTATAGATTCGGAAAATTTAAATGAAATAGACAGAGCCACACCAAAGTTTGGTGCTGCTCTGTGTACGGGAGCCCTGACTATGGTACAACTTTAATAGCCGAGAAAGAGAAAAATGGATATAGAAGTTGTGGTACATCCCTACAATGGAATATCACTCAACAATGACATCAATGGCAACAGACCAGTAGCAGCATAATGAGTGGATTTACTTACGATGATTCTAAGTGAAATAAGTCACACAGAAAAAGAAATATCATAAGATATCACTAATACCGGGAATGTAAACACGGCTACGTGTGAACTGCATTACAAAACACAAGAGAGTCTCACATTTACAAAAGAAACTTATGCTTGCTTAAGGGGAAAGGAGAGTGGGGAGGTTGCATAAAACCAGAGGTTGACATTAGGACAGATACCATTCCATAAGCCAAATATATATTAGACAAGAGCTACTCCTTGCTCAACCAAATGGACTCAACACCCCGTATTCAAAACCTAGGAATATACCTGACTATGAAGAAAATTAAAACCCATACATTTATAGGTCTCCATAAGAAAATCATTTGTGTACAACAGCATACACACAGCACTGTAAATAAGCTAAATCCGCTTATAAAAATAAATTTGAAAAAGAAAACACAAGGACTGTCAAATAGAGAGAAATTCTTAAATAAGTCCTTCAGGGCTTGTGAGGAATCTTGGATTTACCACCTCTACATCCACAGCTGGGGGAGAGATAAGGCTGGACACTTGGGGCTGATACTATTGGTGAGGGAATGCAGACCCTTTGAGGTAATGGTGCATGGTTCCCATTCCACGGGTCGCAAATCTCCACGTGTAAGGGATTTATCCTTCTGCTAAAATATGCATGGAAAACCCAGAATATGGTCCACGAAGTGATCAGGCACAATTTCTAAAACTCATCGCCATTTTAGCCCCCTGGTACTCGAGTTCGCCGATCCAGATGCAATATTAACATTCTCCCCACTTGGAGAGTCAGGGCCTTTGACCTCTTGTTTGGCACAGTTTGCAATTTCTGTGGAAGATGAACAGGAATAAGGAGAACGAATGAGCAGCTAACTTGATGTGTTTGGACGGGCACATTGAACACTGATTTCCCTACAGGAAGAAGAATTCATCAAAGGCTCAGCGTGCCATGCCGGAACGAGATTAGGGCCTGAAGCAATTCTTCGGGTTTGCGGTCAGCTCACAAGAAAGCGAGTTGAGAAAAGGAGATTTTTGGCACTGTAACTCACAATCCTGCAGAGTTCCAAATGACCCCTATCATCCAAAAATTTATTGAAGGAAGGCTGTGAAGAGGACTTGAACGCGAAGCAGAATTGCAGAAAACAGATATCAGGGGGTAGATAAGAATTGCTCTGAAAGCGTAGGAAAAGAGGCAGCAGTTCGACAGTGATGCACTTGGCCAAAAAGGGCGTATGCGTTTTTTCCTGAATATATTCAGGAAAAAACGCATACGCCCTTTTTGGCCAACCAAGCAAGCCTGCAATGGAAATCCGCACTACAAGGCAGTCTCACTTCCCACCGATCCAAAGGGCCGTCCGAAAAAAGTGTAAAATCCAGAGAGGCAGGACAGGCCATGGAGAACCGGCAGCCTTGTTATGCTGATGGGCGGGATGTAAATTGTCAACAGCCACTCTGGAGAAGTGGATGGTGTTTCCTGGAACAAAGAAAAAAACAAGCTAGAGAGCCTAGGGCTCTTCCACTTATGGTGCTATAGATTCGGAAAATTTAAATGAAAAAGACAGAGCCACACCAAAGTTTGGTGCTGCTCTGTGTACGGGAGCCTTGACTATGGTACAACTTTAATAGCCCAGAAAGAGAAAAATGGATATAGAAGTTGTGGTACATCCCTACAATGGAATATCACTCAACAATGAAATCAATGGCAACAGACCAGTAGCAGCATAATGAGTGGATTTAGTTACGATGATTCTAAGTGAAATATGTCACACAGAAAAAGAAACATCATAAGATATCACTAATACCGGGAATGTAAACACGGCTACGTGTGAACTGCATTACAAAACACAACAGAGTCTCACATTTATAAAAGAAACTTATGCTTGCTTAAGGGGAAAGGAGAGTGGGGAGGCTGCATAAAACCAGAGGTTGACATTAGGACAGATACCATTCCATAAGCCAAATATATATTAGACAAGACCTACTCCTGGCTCAGCCAAATGGACTCAACAACCGGTATTCAAAACCTAGGAATATACCTGACTATGAAGAAAATTAAAACCCATACTTTTGTAGGTCTCCATAAGAAAATCATTTGTGTACAGCAGCATACACACAGCACTGTAAATAAGCTAAATCCCCTTATAAAAATAAATTTGAAAAAGAAAACACAAGGACTGTCAAATAGAGAGAAAATCTTAAATAAGTCCTTGAGGGCTTGTGAGGAATCTCGGATTTACCACCTCTACATCCACAGCTGGGGGAGAGATAAGGCTGGACACTTGGGGCTGATACTATTGGTGAGGGAATGCAGATCCTTTGAGGTAATGGTGCATGGTTCCCATTCCACGGGTCCCAAATCTCCACGTGTAAGGGATTTATCCTTCAGCTAAAATATGCATGGAAAACCCAGAATATGGTCCACGAAGTGATCAGGAAAAATTTCTAAAACTCATCGCCATTTTAGCCCCCTGGTACTCGAGTTCGCCGTTCCAGATGCAATATTAACATTCTCCCCACTTGGAGAGTCAGTGCCTTTGACCTCTTGTTTGGCACAGTTTGCAATTTCTGTGGAAGATGAACAGGAATAAGGAGAACGAATGAGCAGCTAACTTGATGTGTTTGGATGGGCACATTGAACACTGATTTCCCTACAGGAAGAAGAATTCATCAAAGGCTCAGCGTGCCATGCCGGAACGAGATTAGGGCCTGAAGCAATTCTTCGGGTTTGCGGTCAGCTCACAAGAAAGCGAGTTGAGAAAAGGAGATTTTTGGCACTGTAACTCACAATACTGCAGAGTTCCAAATGACCCCTATCATCCAAAACTTTATTGAAGGAAGGCTGTGAAGAGGACTTGAACGCGACGCCGAATTGCAGAAAACAGATATCAGGGGGTAGATAAGAATTGCTCTGAAAGCGTAGGAAAAGAGGCAGCAGTTCGACAGTGATGCACTTGGCCAAAAAGGGCGTATGCGTTTTTTCCTGAATATATTCAGGAAAAAACGCATACGCCCTTTTTGGCCAACCAAGCAAGCCTGCAATGGAAATCCGCACTACAAGGCAGTCTCACTTCCCACCGATCCAAAGGGCCGTCCGAAAAAAGTGTAAAATCCAGAGAGGCAGGACAGTCCATGGAGAACCGGCAGCCTTGTTATGCTGATGGGCGGGATGTAAATTGCCAACAGCCACTCTGGAGAAGTGGATGGTGTTTCCTGGAACAAAGAAAAAACCAAGCTCGAGAGCCTAGGGCACTTCCACTTATGGTGCTATAGATTCGGAAAATTTAAATGAAAAAGACAGAGCCACACCAAAGTTTGGTGCTGCTCTGTGTACGGGAGCCTTGACTATGGTACAACTTTAATAGCCCAGAAAGAGAAAAATGGATATACAAGTTGTGGTACATCCCTACAATGGAATATCACTCAACAATGACATCAATGGCAACAGACCAGTAGCAGCATAATGAGTGGATTTAGTTACGATGATTCTAAGTGAAATAAGTCACACAGAAAAAGAAACATCATAAGATATCACTAATACCGGGAATGTAAACACGGCTACGTGTGAACTGCATTACAAAACACAAGAGAGTCTCACATTTACAAAAGAAACTTATGCTTGCTTAAGGGGAAAGGAGAGTGGGGAGGTTGCATAAAACCAGAGGTTGACATTAGGACAGATACCATTCCATAAGCCAAATATATATTAGACAAGAGCTACTCCTCGCTCAACCAAATGGACTCAACACCCCGTATTCAAAACCTAGGAATATACCTGACTATGAAGAAAATTAAAACCCATACATTTATAGGTCTCCATAAGAAAATCATTTGTGTACAGCAGCATACACACAGCACTGTAAATAAGCTAAATCCCCTTATAAAAATAAATTTGAAAAAGAAAACACAAGGACTGTCAAATAGAGAGAAATTCTTAAATAAGTCCTTCAGGGCTTGTGAGGAATCTTGGATTTACCACCTCTACATCCACAGCTGGGGGAGAGATAAGGCTGGACACTTGGGGCTGATACTATTGGTGAGGGAATGCAGACCCTTTGAGGTAATGGTGCATGGTTCCCATTCCACGGGTCCCAAATCTCCACGTGTAAGGGATTTATCCTTCTGCTAAAATATGCATGGAAACCCCAGAATATGGTCCACGAAGTGATCAGGCACAATTTCTAAAACTCATCGACATTTTAGCCCCCTGGTACTCGAGTTCGCCGATCCAGATGCAATATTAACATTCTCCCCACTTGGAGAGTCAGGGCCTTTGACCTCTTGTTTGGCACAGTTTGCAATTTCTGTGGAAGATGAACAGGAATAAGGAGAACGAATGAGCAGCTAACTTGATGTGTTTGGACGGACACATTGAACACTGATTTCCCTACAGGAAGAAGAATTCATCAAAGGCTCAGCGTGCCATGCCGGAACGAGATTAAGGCCTGAAGCAATTCTCCGGGTTTGCGGTCAGCTCACAAGAAAGCGAGTTGAGAAAAGGAGATTTTTGGCACTGTAACTCACAATCCTACAGAGTTCCAAATGACCCCTATCATCCAAAAATTTATTGAAGGAAGGCTGTGAAGAGGACTTGAACGCGAAGCAGAATTGCAGAAAACAGATATCAGGGGGTAGATAAGAATTGCTCTGAAAGCGTAGGAAAAGAGGCAGCAGTTCGACAGTGATGCACTTGGCCAAAAAGGGCGTATGCGTTTTTTCCTGAATATATTCAGGAAAAAACGCATACGCCCTTTTTGGCCAACCAAGCAAGCCTGCAATGGAAATCCGCACTACAAGGCAGTCTCACTTCCCACCGATCCAAAGGGCCGTCCGAAAAAAGTGTAAAATCGAGAGAGGCAGGACAGTCCATGGAGAACCGGCAGCCTTGTTATGCTGATGGGCGGGATGTAAATTGCCAACAGCCACTCTGGAGAAGTGGATGGTGTTTCCTGGAACAAAGAAAAAACCAAGCTAGAGAGCCTAGGGCACTTCCACTTATGGTGCTATAGATTCGGAAAATTTAAATGAAAAAGACAGAGCCACACCAAAGTTTGGTGCTGCTCTGTGTACGGGAGACTTGACTATGGTACAACTTTAATAGCCCAGAAAGAGAAAAATGGATAAAGAAGTTGTGGTACATCCCTACAATGGAATATCACTCAACAATGACATGAATGGCAACAGACCAGTAGCAGCATAATGAGTGGATTTAGTTACGATGATTCTAAGTGAAATAAGTCACACAGAAAAAGAAACATCATAAGATATCACTAATACCGGGAATGTAAACACGGCTACGTGTGAACAGCATTACAAAACACAAGAGAGTCTCACATTTACAAAAGAAACTTATGCTTGCTTAAGGGGAAAGGAGAGTGGGGAGGTTGCATAAAACCAGAGGTTGACATTAGGACAGATACCATTCCATAAGCCAAATATATATTAGACAAGACCTACTCCTGGCTCAGCCAAATGGACTCAACAACCCGTATTCAAAACCTAGGAATATACCTGACTATGAAGAAAATTAAAACCCATACTTTTATAGGTCTCCATAAGAAAATCATTTGTGTACCGCAGCATACACACAGCACTGTAAATAAGCTAAATCCCCTTATAAAAATAAATTTGAAAAAGAAAACACAAGGACTGTCAAATAGAGAGAAAATCTTAAATAAGTCCTTGAGGGCTTGTGAGGAATCTTGGATTTACCACCTCTACATCCACAGCTGGGGGAGAGATAAGGCTGGACACTTGGGGCTGATACTATTGGTGAGGGAATGCAGATCCTTTGATGTAATGGTGCATGGTTCCCATTCCACGGGTCCCAAATCTCCACGTGTAAGGGATTTATCCTTCAGCTAAAATATGCATGGAAAACCCAGAATATGGTCCACGAAGTGATCAGGAAAAATTTCTAAAACTCATCGCCATTTTAGCCCCCTGGTACTCGAGTTCGCCGTTCCAGATGCAATATTAACATTCTCCCCACTTGGAGAGTCAGTGCCTTTGCCCTCTTGCCTGGCACAGATTGCAATTTCTGTGGAAGATGAACAGGAATAAGGAGAACGAATGAGCAGCTAACTTGATGTGTTTGGATGGGCACATTGAACACTGATTTCCCTACAGGAAGAAGAATTCATCAAAGGCTCAGCGTGCCATGCCGGAACGAGATTAGGGCCTGAAGCAATTCTTCGGGTTGGCGGTCAGCTCACAAGAAAGCGAGTTGAGAAAAGGAGATTTTTGGCACTGTAACTCACAATCCTGCAGAGTTCCAAATGACCCCTATCATCCAAAAATTTATTGAAGGAAGGCTGTGAAGAGGACTTGAACGTGAAGCAGAATTGCAGAAAACAGATATCAGGGAGTAGATAAGAATTGCTCTGAAAGCGTAGGAAAAGAGGCAGCAGTTCGACAGTGATGCACTTGGCCAAAAAGGGCGTATGCGTTTTTTCCTGAATATATTCAGGAAAAAACGCATACGCCCTTTTTGGCCAACCAAGCAAGCCTGCAATGGAAATCCGCACTACAAGGCAGTCTCACTTCCCACCGATCCAAAGGGCCGTCCGAAAAAAGTGTAAAATCCAGAGAGGCAGGACAGGCCATGGAGAACCGGCAGCCTTGTTATGCTGATGGGCGGGATGTAAATTGTCAACAGCCACTCTGGAGAAGTGGATGGTGTTTCCTGGAACAAGGAAAAAAACAAGCTCGATAGCCTAGGGCACTTCCACTTATGGTGCTATAGATTCGGAAAATTTAAATGAAAAAGACAGAGCCACACCAAAGTTTGGTGCTGCTCTGTGTACGGGAGCCTTGACAATGGTACAACTTTAATAGCCCAGAAAGAGAAAAATGGATATAGAAGTTGTGGTACATCCCTACAATGGAATATCACTCAACAATGAAATCAATGGCAACAGACCAGTAGCAGCATAATGAGTGGATTTAGTTACGATGATTCTAAGTGAAATAAGTCACACAGTAAAAGAAACATCATAAGATATCACTAATACCGGGAATGTAAACACGACTACGTGTGAACTGCATTACGAAACACAACAGAGTCTCACATTTACAAAAGAAACTTATGCTTGCTTAAGGGGAAAGGAGAGTGGGGAGGCTGCATAAAACCAGAGGTTGACATTAGGACAGATACCATTCCATAAGCCAAATATATATTAGACAAGCCCCACTCATTGCTCAACCAAATGGACTCAACACCCCGTATTCAAAACCTAGGAATATACCTGACTATGAAGAAAATTAAAACCCATACATTTATACGTCTCCATAAGAAAATCATTTGTGTACAGCAGCATTCACACAGCAGTGTCAATAAGCTGAATCCCCTTATAAAAATAAATTTGAATAAGAAAACACAAGGACTGTCAAATAGAGAGAAATTCTTAAATAAGTCCTTCAGGGCTTGTGAGGAATCTTGGATTTACCACCTCTACATCCACAGCTGTGGGAGAGATAAGGCTGGACACTTGGTGCTGATACTATTGGTGAGGATATGCAGACCCTTTGAGGTAATGGTGCATGGTTCCATTTCCACGGGTCCCAAATCTCCATGTGTAAGGGATTCATCCTTCAGCTAAAATATGCATGGAAATCCCAGAATATGGTCCACGAAGTAATCAGGCAAAATTTCTAAAACTCATCACCATTTTAGCCCCCTGGTACTCAAGTTCGCCGTTCCAGATGCAATATTAACATTCACCCCACTTGAAGAGTCAGTGCCTTTGACCTCTTGTTTGGCACAGTTTGCAATTTCCGTGGAAGATGAACAGGAATAAGGAGAACGAATGAGCGGCTAACTCGATGTGTTTGGACGGGCACATTGAACTCTGATTTCCCTGCAGGAAGAAGAATTCACAAAACTCTCAGCATGCCATGCTGGAACGAGATTAGAGCCTGAAGCAATTCTTCGGGTTTGCGGTCAGCTCACAAGAAAGCGAGTTGAGAAAAGGAGATTTTTGGCACTGTAACTCACAATCCTGCAGAGTTCCAAATGACCCCTATCATCCAAAAATTTATTGAAGGAAGGCTATTAAGAGGACTTGAACGCGACGCAGAATTGCAGAAAACAGATATCAGGGGGTAGATAAGAATTGCTCTGAAAGCGTAGGAAAAGAGACAGCAGTTCGACAGTGATGCACTTGGCCAAAAAGGGCGTATGCGTTTTTTCCTGAATATATTCAGGAAAAAACGCATACGCCCTTTTTGGCCAACCAAGCAAGCCTGCAATGGAAATCCGCACTACAAGGAAGTCTCACTTCCCACAGATCCAAAGGGCCGTCCGAAAAAATTGTAAAATCCAGAGAGGCAGGAAAAGCCATGGAGAACCGGCAGGCTTGTTATGCTGATGGGCGGGATGTAAATTGCCAACAGCCACTCTGGAGAAGTGGATGGTGTTTCCTGGAACAAAGAAAAAACAAGCTAGAGAGCCTAGGGCACTTCCACTTATGGTGCTATAGATTCGATAAATTTAAATGAAAAAGACACAGCCACACCAAAGTTTGGGGTTGCTCTGTGTTCGGGATCCTTGACTATGGTACAACTTTAATAGCCCAGAAGGAGAAAAATGGATATAGAAGTTGTGGTACATCCCTACAATTGAATATCACTCAACAATGAAATCAATGGCAACAGACCAGTAGCAGCAAAATGAGAGGATTTAGTTATGATGATTCTAAGTGAAATAAGTCACACAGAAAAAGAAACATCATAAGGTATCACTAATACCGGGAATATAAACACGACTACGTGTGAACTGCATTACGAAACACAACAGAGTCTCACATTTACAAAAGAAACTTATGCTTGCTTAAGGGGAAAGGAGAGTGGGGAGGCTGCATAAAACCAGAGGTTGACATTAGGACAGATACCATTCCATAAGCCAAATATATATTAGACAAGACCCACTCATTGCTCAACCAAATGGACTCAACACCCCGTATTCAAAACCTAGGAATATACCTGACTATGAAGAAAATTAAAACCCATACATTTATACGTCTCCATAAGAAAATCATTTGTGTACAGCAGCATTCACACAGCAGTGTCAATAAGCTGAATCCCCTTATAAAAATAAATTTGAATAAGAAAACACAAGGACTGTCAAATAGAGAGAAATTCTTAAATAAGTCCTTCAGGGCTTGTGAGGAATCTTGGATTTACCACCTCTACATCCACAGCTGTGGGAGAGATAAGGATGGACACTTGGGGCTGATACTATTGGTGAGGAAATGCAGACCCTTTGAGGTAATGGTGCATGGTTCCCATTCCACGGGTCCCAAATCTCCACGTGTAAGGGATTTATCCTTCAGCTAAAATATGCATGGAAATCCCAGAATATGGTCCACGAAGTGATCACGCAAAATTTCTAAAACTCATCACCATTTTAGCCCCCTGGTACTCAAGTTTGCCGTTCCAGGTGCAATATTAACATTGTCCCCACTTGGAGAGTCATTGCCTTTGACCTCTTGTTTGGCACAGTTTGCAATTTCCGTGGAAGATGAACAGGAATAAGGAGAACGAATGAGCGGCTAACTTGATGTGTTTGGACGGGCACATTGAACTCTGATTTCCCTGCAGGAAGAAGAATTCACCAAAGTCTCAGCGTGCCATGCTGGAACGAGATTAGATCCTGAAGCAATTCTTCGGGTTTGGGGTCAGCTCACAAGAAAGCGAGTTGAGAAAAGGAGATTTATGGCACTGTAACTCACAATCCTGCAGAGTTCCAAATGACCCCTATCATCCAAAAATTTATTGAAGGAAGGCTGTGAAGAGGACTTGAACGCGACGCAGAATTGCAGAAAACAGATATCAGGGGGTAGATAAGAATTGCTCTGAAAGCGTAGGAAAAGAGGCAGCAGTTCGACAGTGATGCACTTGGCCAAAAAGGGCGTATGCGTTTTTTCCTGAATATATTCAGGAAAAAACGCATACGCCCTTTTTGGCCAACCAAGCAAGCCTGCAATGGAAATCCACACTACAAGGAAGTCTCACTTCTCACCGATCCAAAGGGCCGTCCGAAAAAATTGTAAAATCCAGAGAGGCAGGACAGGCCATGGAGAACCGGCAACCTTGTTATGCTGATGGGCAGGATGTAAATTGCCAACAGCCAATCTGGAGAAGTGGATGGTGTTTCCTGGAACAAAGAAAAAAACAAGCTAGAGAGCCTAGGGCACTTCCACTTATGGTGTTATAGATTCGGAAAATTTAAATGGAAAAGACACAGCCACACCAAAGTTTGGGGCTGCTCTGTGTACCGGATCCTTGACTATGGTACAACATTAATAGGCCAGAAAGAGAAAAATGGATATAGAAGTTGTGGTACATCCCTACAATTGAATATCACTCAACAATGAAATCAATGGCAACAGACCAGTAGCAGCAAAATGAGAGGATTTAGTTATGATGATTCTAAGTGAAATAAGTCACACAGAAAAAGAAACATCATAAGGTATCACTAATACCGGGAATGTAAACACGACTACGTGTGAACTGCATTACGAAACACAACAGAGTCTCACATTTACAAAAGAAACTTATGCTTGCTTAAGGGGAAAGGAGAGTGGGGAGGCTGCATAAAACCAGAGGTTGACATTAGGACAGATACCATTCCATAAGCCAAATATATATTAGACAAGACCCACTCATTGCTCAACCAAATGGACTCAACACCCCGTATTCAAAACCTAGGAATATACCTGACTATGAAGAAAATTAAAACCCATACATTTATACGTCTCCATAAGAAAATCATTTGTGTACAGCAGCATTCACACAGCAGTGTCAATAAGCTGAATCCCCTTATAAAAATAAATTTGAATAAGAAAACACAAGGACTGTCAAATAGAGAGAAATTCTTAAATAAGTCCTTCAGGGCTTGTGAGGAATCTTGGATTTACCACCTCTACATCCACAGCTGTGGGAGAGATAAGGATGGACACTTGGGGCTGATACTATTGGTGAGGAAATGCAGACCCTTTGAGGTAATGGTGCATGGTTCCCATTCCACGGGTCCCAAATCTCCACGTGTAAGGGATTTATCCTTCAGCTAAAATATGCATGGAAATCCCAGAATATGGTCCACGAAGTGATCACGCAAAATTTCTAAAACTCATCACCATTTTAGCCCCCTGGTACTCAAGTTTGCCGTTCCAGGTGCAATATTAACATTGTCCCCACTTGGAGAGTCATTGCCTTTGACCTATTGTTTGGCACAGTTTGCAATTTCCGTGGAAGATGAACAGGAATAAGGAGAACGAATGAGCGGCTAACTCGATGTGTTTGGACGGGCACATTGAACTCTGATTTCCCTGCAGGAAGAAGAATTCACCAAAGTCTCAGCGTGCCATGCTGGAACGAGATTAGATCCTGAAGCAATTCTTCGGGTTTGGGGTCAGCTCACAAGAAAGCGAGTTGAGAAAAGGAGATTTATGGCACTGTAACTCACAATCCTGCAGAGTTCCAAATGACCCCTATCATCCAAAAATTTATTGAAGGAAGGCTGTGAAGAGGACTTGAACGCGACGCAGAATTGCAGAAAACAGATATCAGGGGGTAGATAAGAATTGCTCTGAAAGCGTAGGAAAAGAGGCAGCAGTTCGACAGTGATGCACTTGGCCAAAAAGGGCATATGCGTTTTTTCCTGAATATATTCAGGAAAAAACGCATACGCCCTTTTTGGCCAACCAAGCAAGCCTGCAATGGAAATCCACACTACAAGGAAGTCTCACTTCTCACCGATCCAAAGGGCCGTCCGAAAAAATTGTAAAATCCAGAGAGGCAGGACAGGCCATGGAGAACCGGCAACCTTGTTATGCTGATGGGCGGGATGTAAATTGCCAACAGCCAATCTGGAGAAGTGGATGGTGTTTCCTGGAACAAAGAAAAAAACAAGCTAGAGAGCCTAGGGCACTTCCACTTATGGTGTTATAGATTCGGAAAATTTAAATGGAAAAGACACAGCCACACCAAAGTTTGGGGCTGCTCTGTGTACCGGATCCTTGACTATGGTACAACATTAATAGGCCAGAAAGAGAAAAATTGATATAGAAGTTGTGGTACATCCCTACAATGGAATATCACTCAACAATGAAATCAATGGCAACAGACCAGTAGCAGCATAATGAGAGGATTTAGTTATGATGATTCTAAGTAAAATAAGTCACACAGTAAAAGAAACATCATAAGATATCACTAATACCGGGAACGTAAACACGACTACGTGTGAACTGCATTACGAAACACAACAGAGTCTCACATTTACAAAAGAAACTTATGCTTGCTTAAGGGGAAAGGAGAGTGGGGAGGCTGCATAAAACCAGAGGTTGACATTAGGACAGATACCATTCCATAAGCCAAATATATATTAGACAAGACCCAGTCATTGCTCAACCAAATGGACTCAACACCCCGTATTCAAAACCTAGGAATATACCTGACTATGAAGAAAATTAAAACCCATACATTTATACGTCTCCATAAGAAAATCATTTGTGTACAGCAGCATTCACACAGCAGTGTCAATAAGCTGAATCCCCTTATAAAAATAAATTTGAATAAGAAAACACAAGGACTGTCAAATAGAGAGAAATTCTTAAATAAGTCCTTCAGGGCTTGTGAGGAATCTTGGATTTACCACCTCTACATACACAGCTGTGGGAGAGATAAGGCTGGACACTTGGTGCTGATACTATTGGTGAGGATATGCAGACCCTTTGAGGTAATGGTGCATGGTTCCCATTCCACGGGTCCCAAATCTCCACGTGTAAGGGATTTATCCTTCAGCTAAAATATGCATGGAAATCCCAGAATATGGTCCACGAAGTAATCAGGCAAAATTTCTAAAACTCATCACCATTTTAGCCCCCTGGTACTCAAGTTCGCCGTTCCAGATGCAATATTAACATTCTCCCCACTTGAAGAGTCAGTGCCTTTGACCTCTTGTTTGGCACAGTTTGCAATTTCCGTGGAAGATGAACAGGAATAAGGAGAACGAATGAGCGGCTAACTCGATGTGTTTGGACGGGCACATTGAACTCTGATTTCCCTGCAGGAAGAAGAATTCACCAAAGGCTCAGCGTGCCATGCTGGAACGAGATTAGAGCCTGAAGCAATTCTTCGGGTTTGCGGTCAGCTCACAAGAAAGCGAGTTGAGAAAAGGAGATTTTTGGCACTGTAACTCACAATCCTGCAGAGTTCCAAATGACCCCTATCATCCAAAAATTTATGGAAGGAAGGCTATGAAGAGGACTTGAACGCGATGCAGAATTGCAGAAAACAGATATCAGGGGGTAGATAAGAATTGCTCTGAAAGCGTAGGAAAAGAGGCAGCAGTTCGACAGTGATGCACTTGGTCAAAAAGGGCGTATGCGTTTTTTCCTGAATATATTCAGGAAAAAACGCATACGCCCTTTTTGGCCAACCAAGCAAGCCTGCAATGGAAATCCGCACTACAAGGAAGTCTCACTTCCCACCGATCCAAAGGGACGTCCGAAAAAATTGTAATATCCAGAGAGGCAGCAAAGGCCATGGAGAACCGGCAGGCTTGTTATGCTGATGGGCGGGATGTAAATTGCCAACAGCCACTCTGGAGAAGTGGATGGTGTTTCCTGGAACAAAGAAAAAACCAAGCTAGAGAGCCTAGGGCACTTCCACTTATGGTGTTATAGATTCGGAAAATTTAAATGAAAAAGACACAGCCACACCAAAGTTTGGGGCTGCTCTGTGTATGGTATCCTTGACTATGGTATAACATTAATAGGCCAGAAAGAGAAAAATGGATATAGAAGTTGTGGTACATCCCTACAATGGAATATCACTCAACAATGAAATCAATGGCAACAGACCAGTAGCAGCATAATGAGAGTGTTTAGTTATTATGATTCTAAGTGAAATAAGTAACACAGAAAAAGAAACATCATAAGATATCACTAATACCGGGAATGTAAAAACGTCTACGTGTGAACTGCATTACGAAACACAACAGAGTCTCACATTTACAAAAGAAACTTATGCTTGCTTAAGGGGAAAGGAGAGTGGGGAGGCTGCATAAAACCAGACGTTGACATTAGGACAGATACCATTCCATAAGCCAATTATATATTAGACAAGACCCACTCATTGCTCAACCAAATGGACTCAACACCCCGTATTCAAAACCTAGGAATATACCTCACTATGAAGAAAATTAAAACCCATACATTTATACGTCTCCATAAGAAAATCATTTGTGTACAGCAGCATTCACACAGCAGTGTCAATAAGCTGAATCCCCTTATAAAAATAAATTTGAATAAGAAAACACAAGGAATGTCAAATAGAGAGAAATTCTTAAATAAGTCCTTCAGGGCTTGTGAGGAATCTTGGATTTACCACCTCTACATCCACAGCTGTGGGAGAGATAAGGCTGGACACTTGGGGCTGATACTATTGGTGAGGGAATGCAGACCCTTTGAGGTAATGGTGCATGGTTCCCATTCCACGGGTCCCAAATCTCCACGTGTAAGGGATTTATCCTTCAGCTAAAATATGCATGGAAATCCCAGAATATGGTCCACGAAGTGATCAGGCAAAATTTCTAAAACTCATCGCCATTTTAGCCCCATGGTACTCGAGTTCGCCGTTCCAGATGCAATATTAACATTCTCCCCACTTGGAGAGTCAGTGCCTTTGACCTCTTGTTTGGCACAGTTTGCAATTTCCGTGGAAGATGAACAGGAATAAGGAGAACGAATGAGCGGCTAACTCGATGTGTTTGGACGGGCACATTGAACTCTGATTTCCCTGCAGGAAGAAGAATTCACAAAACTCTCAGCATGCCATGCTGGAACGAGATTAGAGCCTGAAGCAATTCTTCGGGTTTGCGGTCAGCTCACAAGAAAGCGAGTTGAGAAAAGGAGATTTTTGGCACTGTAACTCACAATCCTGCAGAGTTCCAAATGACCCCTATCATCCAAAAATTTATTGAAGGAAGGCTATGAAGAGGACTTGAACGCGACGCAGAATTGCAGGAAACAGATATCAGGGGGTAGATAAGAATTGCTCTGAAAGCGTAGGAAAAGAGACAGCAGTTCGACAGTGATGCACTTGGCCAAAAAGGGCGTATGCGTTTTTTCCTGAATATATTCAGGAAAAAACGCATACGCCCTTTTTGGCCAACCAAGCAAGCCTGCAATGGAAATCCGCACTACAAGGAAGTCTCACTTCCCACCGATCCAAAGGGCCGTCCGAAAAAATTGTAAAATCCAGAGAGGCAGGAAAAGCCATGGAGAACCGGCAGGCTTGTTATGCTGATGGGCGGGATGTAAATTGCCAACAGCCACTCTGGAGAAGTGGATGGTGTTTCCTGGAACAAAGAAAAAAACAAGCTAGAGAGCCTAGGGCACTTCCACTTATGGTTCTATAGATTCGGAAAATTTAAATGAAAAAGACACAGCCACACCAAAGTTTGGTGTTGCTCTGTGTTCGGGATCCTTGACTATGGTACAACTTTAATAGCCCAGAAGGAGAAAAATGGATATAGAAGTTGTGGTACATCCCTACAATTGAATATCACTCAACAATGAAATCAATGGCAACAGACCAGTAGCAGCAAAATGAGAGGATTTAGTTATGATGATTCTAAGTGAAATAAGTCACACAGAAAAAGAAACATCATAAGGTATCACTAATACCGGGAATGTAAACACGACTACGTGTGAACTGCATTACGAAACACAACAGAGTCTCACATTTACAAAAGAAACTTATGCTTGCTTAAGGGGAAAGGAGAGTGGGGAGGCTGCATAAAACCAGAGGTTGACATTAGGACAGATACCATTCCATAAGCTAAATATATATTAGACAAGACCCACTCATTGCTCAACCAAATGGACTCAACACCCCGTATTCAAAACCTAAGAATATACCTGACTATGAAGAAAATTAAAACCCATACATTTATACGTCTCCATAAGAAAATCATTTGTGTACATCAGCATTCACACAGCAGTGTCAATAAGCTGAATCCCCTTATAAAAATAAATTTGAATAAGAAAACACAAGGACTGTCAAATACAGAGAAATTCTTAAATAAGTCCTTCAGGGCTTGTGAGGAATCTTGGATTTACCACCTCTACATCCACAGCTGTGGGAGAGATAAGGCTGGACACTTGGGGCTGATATTATTTGTGAGGGAATGCAGACCCTTTGAGGTAATGGTGCATGGTTCCCAATCCACGGGTCCCAAATCTCCACGTGTAAGGGATTTATCCTTCAGCTAAAATATGCATGGAAATCCCAGAATATGGTCCACGAAGTGATCAGGCAAAATTTCTAAAACTCATGGCCATTTTAGCCCCCTGGTACTCGAGTTCGCCGTTCCAGATGCAATATTAACATTCTCCCCACTTGGAGAGTCAGTGCCTTTGACCTCTTGTTTGGCACAGTTTGCAATTTCCGTGGAAGATGAACAGGAATAAGGAGAACGAATGAGCGGCTAACTCGATGTGTTTGGACGGGCACACTGAACTCTGATTTCCCTGCAGGAAGAAGAATTCACCAAAGGCTCAGCGTGCCATGCTGGAACGAGATTAGAGCCTGAAGCAATTCTTCGGGTTTGTGGTCAGCTCACAAGAAAGCGAGTTGAGAAAAGGAGATTTTTGGCACTGTAACACACAATCCTGCAGAGTTCCAAATGACCCCTATCATCCAAAAATTTATTGAAGGAAGGCTATGAAGAGGACTTGAACGCGACGCAGAATTGCAGAAAACAGATATCAGCAGGTAGATAAGAATTGCTCTGAAAGCGTAGGAAAAGAGGCAGCAGTTCGACAGTGATGCACTTGGTCAAAAAGGGCGTATGCGTTTTTTCCTGAATATATTCAGGAAAAAACGCATACGCCCTTTTTGGCCAACCAAGCAAGCCTGCAATGGAAATCCGCACTACAAGGAAGTCTCACTTCCCACCGATCCAAAGGGCCGTCCGAAAAAATTGTAATATCCAGAGAGGCAGCAAAGGCCATGGAGAACCGGCAGGCTTGTTATGCTGATGGGCGGGATGTAAATTGCCAACAGCCACTCTGGAGAAGTGGATGGTGTTTCCTGGAACAAAGAAAAAACCAAGCTAGAGAGCCTAGGGCACTTCCACTTATGGTGTTATAGATTCGGAAAATTTAAATGAAAAAGGCACAGCCACACCAAAGTTTGGGGCTGCTCTGTGTACGGGATCCTTGACTATGGTATAAAATTAATAGGCCAGAAAGAGAAAAATGGATATAGAAGTTGTGGTACATCCCTACAATGGAATATCACTCAACAATGAAATCAATGGCAACAGACCAGTAGCAGCATAATGAGAGTGTTTAGTTATGATGATTCTAAGTGAAATAAGTCACACAGAAAAAGAAACATCATAAGATATCACTAATACCGGGAATGTAAACACGACTACGTGTGAACTGCATTACGAAACACAACAGAGTCTCACATTTACAAAAGAAACTTATGCTTGCTTAAGGGGAAAGGAGAGTGGGGAGGCTGCATAAAACCAGACGTTGACATTAGGACAGATACAATTCCATAAGCCAAATATATATTAGACAAGACCCACTCATTGCTCAACCAAATGGACTCAACACCCCGTATTCAAAACCTAGGAATATACCTCACTATGAAGAAAATTAAAACCCATACATTTATACGTCTCCATAAGAAAATCATTTGTGTACAGCAGCATTCACACAGCAGTGTCAATAAGCTGAATCCCCTTATAAAAATAAATTTGAATAAGAAAACACAAGGACTGTCAAATAGAGAGGAATTCTTAAATAAGTCCTTCAGGGCTTGTGAGGAATCTTGGATTTACCACCTCTACATCCACAGCTGTGGGAGAGTTAAGGCTGGACACTTGGGACTGATACTATTGGTGAGGGAATGCAGAACTTTTGAGGTAATGGTGCATGGTTGCCATTCCATGGGTCCCAAATCTCCACGTGTAAGGGATTTATCCTTCACCTTAAATATGCATGGAAAACACAGAATATGCTCCACTAAGTGATCAGGCATAATTTCTAAAACTGATCGCCATTTCGGCCCCCTGGTACTCGAGTTCTCCGTTCCAGATGCAATATTAACATTCTCCCCACTTGGAGAGTCAGTGCCTTTGACCTTTTGTTTGCCACAGTTTGCAATTTCCGTGGAAGATGAACAGGAATAAGCAGAACGAATGAGCGGCTAACTCGATGTGTTTGGACGGGCACATTGAAATCTGATTTCCCTGCAGGAAGAAGAATTCACCAAAGGCTCAGCGTGCCAAGCTGGAAGGAGATTAGAGCCTGAAGCAATTCTTCAGGTTTGCGGTCAGCTCACAAGAAAGCGAGTTGAGAAAAGGAGATTATTGGCACTGTAACTCACAATCCTGCAGAGTTCCAAATGACCCCTATCATCCGAAAATTTACTGAAGGAAGGCTGTGAAGAGGACTTGAACGCGACGCAGAATTGCAGAAAACAGATATCAGGGGGTAGATAAGAATTGCTCTGAAAGCGTAGGAAAAGAGGCAGCAGTTCGATAGTGGTGCACTTGGCCAAAAAGGGCGTATGCGTTTTTTCCTGAATATATTCAGGAAAAAACGCATACGCCCTTTTTGGGCAACCAAGCAAGCCTGCAATGGAAATCCGCACTACAAGGCAGTCTCACTTACCACCGATCCAAAGGGCCGTCCGAAAAAAGTGTAAGATCCAGAGAGGCAGGACAGGCCATGGAGAACAGGCAGCCTTGTTATGCTGATGGGCGGGATGTAAATTGCCAACAGCCACTCTGGAGAAGTGGATGGTGTTTCCTGGAACAAAGAAAAAACCAAGCTAGAGAGCCTAGGGCACTTCCACTTATGGTGTTATAGATTCAGAAAATTTAAATGAAAAAGACACAGCCACACCAAAGTTTGGGGCTTCTCTGTGTACGGGATCCTTGACTATGGTACATCCTTAATAGCCCAGAAAGAGAAAAATGGATATAGAAGTTGTGGTACATCCCTACAATGGAATATCACTCAACAATGAAATCAATGACAACAGACCAGTAGCAGCATAATGAGAGGATTTAGTTATGATGATTCTAAGTGAAATAAGTCACACAGAAAAAGAAATATCATAAGATATCACTAATACGGGGAATGTAAACACGGCTACGTATGAACTGCATTACAAAACACAACAGAGTCTCACATTTACAAAAGAAACTTATGCTTGCTTAAGGGGAAAGGAGAGTGGGGAGGCTGCATAAAACCAGAGGTTGACATTAGAACAGATACCATTTCTTAATCCAAATATATATTAGACAAGAGCTACTCCTTGCTCAACCAAATGGACTCAACACCCCGTATTCAAAACCTAGGAATATACCTGACTATGAAGAAAATTAAAACCCATACATTTATAGGTCTCCATAAGAAATCATTTGTGTACAGCAGCATACTCACAGCAGTGTAAATAAGCTAAATCCCCTTATAAAAATAAATGTGAAAAAGAAAACACAAGGACTGTCAAATAGAGAGAAATTCTTAAATAAGTCTTTCAGGGCTTGTGAGGAATCTTGGATTTACCACCTCTACATCCACAGCTGGGGGACAGATAAGGCTGGACACTTGGGGCTGATACTATTGGTGAGGGAATGAAGACCCTTTGAGGTAATGGTGCATGGTTCCCATTGCACGGGTCCAAAATCTCCACGTTTAAGGGATTTATCCTTCAGCTAAAATATGCATGGAAAACCCAGAATATGGTCCACGAAGTGATCAGGCAAAATTTCTAAAACTCATCGCCATTTTAGCCCCTGGTACTCGAGTTTGCCGTTCCAGATGCAATATTAAAGTTCTCCCCACTTGGAGAGTCAGTGCTTTTGACCTCTTGTTTCGCACAGTTTGCAATTTCCGTAGAAGATGAACAGGAATAAGGAGAATGAATGAGCGGCTAACTCAATGTGTTTGGTCGGGCATATTGAACTCTGATTTCCCTACAGGAAGAAGAATTCACCAAAGGATCAGCATGCCATGCCGGAACGAGATTAGGGCCTGAAGCAAATTTTCGGGTATGCGGTCAGCTCACAAGAAAGCGAGTTGAGAAAAGGAGATTATTGGCACTGTAACTCACAATCCTGCAGAGTTCCAAATGACCCCTATCATCCGAAAATTTATTGAACGAAGGCTGTGAAGAGGACTTGAACGCGACGCAGAATTGCAGAAAACAGATATCAGGGGGTAGAGAAGAATTGCTCTGAAAGCGCAGGAAAAGAGGCAGCAGTTCGACAGTGATGCACTTGGCCAAAAAGGGCGTATGCGTTTTTTCCTGAATATATTCAGGAAAAAAACGCATACGCCCTTTTTGGCCAACCAAGCAAGCCTGCAATGGAAATCCGCACTACAAGGCAGTCTCATTTCGCACCGAACCAAAGGGCCGTCCGCAAAAAGTGTAAGATCCAGAGAGACAGGACAGGCCATGGAGAACCGGCAGCCTTGTTATGCTGATGGGCGGGATGTAAATTGCCAACAGCCACTCTGGAGAAGTGGATGGTGTTTCCTGGAACAAAGAAAAAAACAAGCTAGAGAGCCTAGGGCACTTCCACTTATGGTGCTATAGATTCGGAAAATTTAAATGAAAAAGACCCAGCCACACCAAAGTTTGGGGCTGCTCTGTGTACGGGATCCTTGACTATGGTACATCTTTAATAGCCCAGAAATTGAAAAATGGATATAGAAGTTGTGGTACATCCCTACAATGGAATATCACTCAACAATGAAATCAATGGCAACAGACCAGTAGCAGCATAATGAGAGGATTTAATTATGATGATTCTAAGTGAAATAAGTCACACAGAAAAAGAAACATCATAAGATATCACTAATACGGGGAATGTAAACACGGCTACGTATGAACTGCATTATGAAACACAACAGAGTCTCACATTTACAAAAGAAACTTATGCTTGCTTAAGGGGAAAGGAGAGTGGGGAGGCTGCATAAAACCAACGGTTGACATTAGAACAGATACCATTTCTTAAGCCAAATATACATTAGACAAGAGCTACTCCTTGCTCAACCAAATGGACTCAACACCCCGTATTCAAAACCTAGGAATATACCTGACTATGAAGAAAATTATAACCCATACATTTATAGGTCTCCATAAGAAAATCATTTGTTTACAGCAGCATACACACAGCACTGTAAATAAGCTAAATCCCCTTATAAAAATAAATTTGAAAAAGAAAACACAAGGACTGTCAAATAGAGAGAAATTCTTAAATAAGTCTTTCAGGGCTTGTGAGGAATCTTGGATTTACCACCTCTACATCCACAGCTGGGGGAGAGATAAGGCTCGACACTTGGGGCTGATACTATTGGTGAGGGAATGCAGACCCTTTGAGGTAATGGTGCATTGTTCCCATTGCATGGGTCCCAAATCTCCACGTTTAAGGGATTTATCCTTCAGCTAAAATATGCATGGAAAACCCAGAATATGGTCCACGAAGTGATCAGGCAAAATTTCTAAAACTCTTCGCCATTTTAGCCCCCTGGTACTCGAGTTCGCGTTCCAGATGCAATATTATCATTCTCCCCACTTGGAGAGTCAGTGCCTTTGACCTCTTGTTTGGCACAGTTTGCAATTTCCGTGGAAGATGAACAGGAATAAGGAGAACGAATGAGCGGCTAACTCGATGTGTTTGGACGGGCACATTGAACTCTGATTTCCCTACAGGAAGAAGAATTCACCAAAGGCTCAGCGTGCCATGCAGGAACGAGATTAGGGCCTGAAGCAATTCTTCGGTTTTGTGGTCAGCTCACAAGAAAGCGAGTTGAGAAAAGGAGATTATTGGCACTGTAACTCACAATCCTGCAGAGTTCCAAATGACCCCTATCATCCAAAAATTTATTGAAGGAAAGATGTGAAGAGGACTTGAACGCGACGCAGAATTGCAGAAAACAGATATCAGGGGGTAGATAAGAATTGCTCTGAAAGCGCGGGAAAAGAGGCAGCAGTTCGACAGTGATGCACTTGGCCAAAAAGGGCGTATGCGTTTTTTCCTGAATATATTCAGGAATAAATGCATACGCCCTTTTTGGCCAACCAAGCAAGCCTGCAATGGAAATCCGCACTACAAGGCAGTCTCATTTCCCACCGATCCAAAGGGCCGTCCGAAAAAAGTGTAAGATCCAGAGAGGCAGGACAGGCCATGGAGAACAGGCAGCCTTGTTATGCTGATGGGCGGGATGTAAATTGCCAACAGCCACTCTGGAGAAGTGGATGGTGTTTCCTGGAACAAAGAAAAAACCAAGCTAGAGAGCCTAGGGCACTTCCACTTATGGTGTTATAGATTCGGAAAATTTAAATGAAAAAGACACAGCCACACCAAAGTTTGGGGCTTCTCTGTGTACGGGATCCTTGACTATGGTCCATCCTTAATAGCCCAGAAAGAGAAAAATGGATATAGAAGTTGTGGTACATCCCTACAATGGAATATCACTCAACAATGAAATCAATGGCAACAGACCAGTAGCAGCATAATGAGAGGATTTAATTATGATGATTCTAAGTGAAATAAGTCACACAGAAAAAGAAACATCATAAGATATCACTAATACGGGGAATGTAAACACGGCTACGTATGAACTGCATTACGAAACACAACAGAGTCTCACATTTACAAAAGAAACTTATGCTTGCTTAAGGGGAAAGGAGAGTGGGGAGGCTGCATAAAACCAGAGGTTGACATTAGAACAGATACCATTTCTTAAGCCAAATATATATTAAACAAGAGCTACTCCTTGCTCAACCAAATGGACTCAACACCCCGTATTCAAAACCTAGGAATATACCTGACTATGAAGAAAATTAAAACCCATACATTTATAGGTCTCCATAAGAAATCATTTGTGTACAGCAGCATACTCACAGCAGTGTAAATAAGCTAAATCCCCTTATAAAAATAAATGTGAAAAAGAAAACACAAGGACTGTCAAATAGAGAGAAATTCTTAAATAAGTCTTTCAGGGCTTGTGAGGAATCTTGGATTTACCACCTCTACATCCACAGCTGGGGGACAGATAAGGCTGGACACTTGGGGCTGATACTATTGGTGAGGGAATGAAGACCCTTTGAGGTAATGGTGCATGGTTCCCATTGCACGGGTCCAAAATCTCCACGTTTAAGGGATTTATCCTTCAGCTAAAATATGCATGGAAAACCCAGAATATGGTCCACGAAGTGATCAGGCAAAATTTCTAAAACTCATCGCCATTTTAGCCCCTGGTACTCGAGTTTGCCGTTCCAGATGCAATATTAAAGTTCTCCCCACTTGGAGAGTCAGTGCTTTTGACCTCTTGTTTCGCACAGTTTGCAATTTCCGTAGAAGATGAACAGGAATAAGGAGAATGAATGAGCGGCTAACTCAATGTGTTTGGTCGGGCATATTGAACTCTGATTTCCCTACAGGAAGAAGAATTCACCAAAGGATCAGCATGCCATGCCGGAACGAGATTAGGGCCTGAAGCAAATTTTCGGGTATGCGGTCAGCTCACAAGAAAGCGAGTTGAGAAAAGGAGATTATTGGCACTGTAACTCACAATCCTGCAGAGTTCCAAATGACCCCTATCATCCGAAAATTTATTGAACGAAGGCTGTGAAGAGGACTTGAACGCGACGCAGAATTGCAGAAAACAGATATCAGGGGGTAGAGAAGAATTGCTCTGAAAGCGCAGGAAAAGAGGCAGCAGTTCGACAGTGATGCACTTGGCCAAAAAGGGCGTATGCGTTTTTTCCTGAATATATTCAGGAAAAAAACGCATACGCCCTTTTTGGCCAACCAAGCAAGCCTGCAATGGAAATCCGCACTACAAGGCAGTCTCATTTCGCACCGAACCAAAGGGCCGTCCGCAAAAAGTGTAAGATCCAGAGAGACAGGACAGGCCATGGAGAACCGGCAGCCTTGTTATGCTGATGGGCGGGATGTAAATTGCCAACAGCCACTCTGGAGAAGTGGATGGTGTTTCCTGGAACAAAGAAAAAAACAAGCTAGAGAGCCTAGGGCACTTCCACTTATGGTGCTATAGATTCGGAAAATTTAAATGAAAAAGACCCAGCCACACCAAAGTTTGGGGCTGCTCTGTGTACGGGATCCTTGACTATGGTACATCTTTAATAGCCCAGAAATTGAAAAATGGATATAGAAGTTGTGGTACATCCCTACAATGGAATATCACTCAACAATGAAATCAATGGCAACAGACCAGTAGCAGCATAATGAGAGGATTTAATTATGATGATTCTAAGTGAAATAAGTCACACAGAAAAAGAAACATCATAAGATATCACTAATACGGGGAATGTAAACACGGCTACGTATGAACTGCATTATGAAACACAACAGAGTCTCACATTTACAAAAGAAACTTATGCTTGCTTAAGGGGAAAGGAGAGTGGGGAGGCTGCATAAAACCAACGGTTGACATTAGAACAGATACCATTTCTTAAGCCAAATATACATTAGACAAGAGCTACTCCTTGCTCAACCAAATGGACTCAACACCCCGTATTCAAAACCTAGGAATATACCTGACTATGAAGAAAATTATAACCCATACATTTATAGGTCTCCATAAGAAAATCATTTGTTTACAGCAGCATACACACAGCACTGTAAATAAGCTAAATCCCCTTATAAAAATAAATTTGAAAAAGAAAACACAAGGACTGTCAAATAGAGAGAAATTCTTAAATAAGTCTTTCAGGGCTTGTGAGGAATCTTGGATTTACCACCTCTACATCCACAGCTGGGGGAGAGATAAGGCTCGACACTTGGGGCTGATACTATTGGTGAGGGAATGCAGACCCTTTGAGGTAATGGTGCATTGTTCCCATTGCATGGGTCCCAAATCTCCACGTTTAAGGGATTTATCCTTCAGCTAAAATATGCATGGAAAACCCAGAATATGGTCCACGAAGTGATCAGGCAAAATTTCTAAAACTCTTCGCCATTTTAGCCCCCTGGTACTCGAGTTCGCGTTCCAGATGCAATATTATCATTCTCCCCACTTGGAGAGTCAGTGCCTTTGACCTCTTGTTTGGCACAGTTTGCAATTTCCGTGGAAGATGAACAGGAATAAGGAGAACGAATGAGCGGCTAACTCGATGTGTTTGGACGGGCACATTGAACTCTGATTTCCCTACAGGAAGAAGAATTCACCAAAGGCTCAGCGTGCCATGCAGGAACGAGATTAGGGCCTGAAGCAATTCTTCGGTTTTGTGGTCAGCTCACAAGAAAGCGAGTTGAGAAAAGGAGATTATTGGCACTGTAACTCACAATCCTGCAGAGTTCCAAATGACCCCTATCATCCAAAAATTTATTGAAGGAAAGATGTGAAGAGGACTTGAACGCGACGCAGAATTGCAGAAAACAGATATCAGGGGGTAGATAAGAATTGCTCTGAAAGCGCGGGAAAAGAGGCAGCAGTTCGACAGTGATGCACTTGGCCAAAAAGGGCGTATGCGTTTTTTCCTGAATATATTCAGGAATAAATGCATACGCCCTTTTTGGCCAACCAAGCAAGCCTGCAATGGAAATCCGCACTACAAGGCAGTCTCATTTCCCACCGATCCAAAGGGCCGTCCGAAAAAAGTGTAAGATCCAGAGAGGCAGGACAGGCCATGGAGAACAGGCAGCCTTGTTATGCTGATGGGCGGGATGTAAATTGCCAACAGCCACTCTGGAGAAGTGGATGGTGTTTCCTGGAACAAAGAAAAAACCAAGCTAGAGAGCCTAGGGCACTTCCACTTATGGTGTTATAGATTCGGAAAATTTAAATGAAAAAGACACAGCCACACCAAAGTTTGGGGCTTCTCTGTGTACGGGATCCTTGACTATGGTCCATCCTTAATAGCCCAGAAAGAGAAAAATGGATATAGAAGTTGTGGTACATCCCTACAATGGAATATCACTCAACAATGAAATCAATGGCAACAGACCAGTAGCAGCATAATGAGAGGATTTAATTATGATGATTCTAAGTGAAATAAGTCACACAGAAAAAGAAACATCATAAGATATCACTAATACGGGGAATGTAAACACGGCTACGTATGAACTGCATTACGAAACACAACAGAGTCTCACATTTACAAAAGAAACTTATGCTTGCTTAAGGGGAAAGGAGAGTGGGGAGGCTGCATAAAACCAGAGGTTGACATTAGAACAGATACCATTTCTTAAGCCAAATATATATTAAACAAGAGCTACTCCTTGCTCAACCAAATGGACTCAACACCCCGTATTCAAAACCTAGGAATATACCTGACTATGAAGAAAATTAAAACCCATACATTTATAGGTCTCCATAAGAAATCATTTGTGTACAACAGCATACACACAGCAGTGTCAATAAGCTAAATCCCCTTATAAAAATAAATTTGAAAAAGAAAACACAAGGACTGTCAAATAGAGAGAAATTCTTAAATAAGTCCTTCAGGGCTTGTGAGGAATCTTGGATTTACCACCTCTACATCCACAGCTGGGGGAGAGATAAGGCTGGACACTTGGGGCTGATACTATTGCTGAGGGAATGCAGACCCTTTGACGTAATGGTGCATGGTTCCCATTGCACGGGTCCCAAATCTCCACGTTTAAGGGATTTATCCTTCAGCTAAAATATGCATGGAAAACCCACAATATGGTCCACGAAGTGATCAGGCAAAATTTCTAAAACTCATCGCCATTTTAGCCCCCTGGTACTCGAGTTCGCCGTTCCAGATGCAATATTATCATTCTCCCTACTTGGAGAGTCAGTGCCTTTGACCTCTTGTTTGGCACAGCTTGCAATTACCGTGGAAGATGAACAGGAATAAGGAGAACGAATGAGCGGCTAACTCGATGTGTTTGGACGGGCACATTGAACTCTGATTTCCCTACAGAAAGAAGAATTCACCAAAGGATCAGCATGCCATGCCGGAACGAGATTAGGGCCTGAAGCAATTCTTCGGGTTTGCGGTCAGCTCACAAGAAAGCGAGTTGAGAAAAGGAGATTATTGGCACTGTAACTCACAATCCTGCAGAGTTCCAAATGACCCCTATCATCCGAAAATTTATTGAAGGAAGGCTGTGAAGAGGACTTGAACACCACGCAGAATTGCAGAAAACAGATATCAGGGAGTAGATAAGAATTGCTCTGAAAGCGTAGGAAAAGAGGCAGCAGTTCGACAGTGATGCACTTGGCCAAAAAGGGCGTATGCGTTTTTTCCTGAATATATTCAGGAAAAAACGCATACGCCCTTTTTGGCCAACCAAGCAAGCCTGTAATGGAAATCCGCACTAGAAGGCAGTCTCACTTCCCACCGATCCAAAGGGACGTACGAAAAAAGTGTAAAATCCAGAGAGGCAGGACAGGCCATGGAGAACCGGCAGCCTTGTTATGCTGATGGGCGGGATGTAAATTGCCAACAGCCACTCTGGAGAAGTGGATGGTGTTTCCTGGAACAAAGAAAAAACCAAGCTAGAGAGCCTAGGGCACTTCCACTTATAGTGTTATAGATTCGGAAAATTTAAATGAAAAAGACACAGCCACACCAAAGTTTGGGGCTGCTCTGTGTACGGGATCCTGGATTATGGTACATCTTTAATAGCCCAGAAAGAGAAAAATGGATATAGAAGTTGTGGTACATCCCTACAATGGAATATCACTCAACAATGAAATCAATGGCAACAGACCAGTAGCAGCATAATGTGAGGATTTAGTTACAATGATTCTAAGTGAAATAAGTCACACAGAAAAAGAAACATCATAAGATATCACTAATACCGGGAATGTAAACACGGCTACGTATGAACTGCATTACAAAACACAACAGAGTCTCACATATACAAAAGAAACTTATGCTTGCTTAAGGGGAAAGGAGAGTGGGGAGGCTGCATAAAACCAGAGGTTGACATTAGGACAGATACCATTTCTTAAGCCAAATATATATTAGACAAGAGCGTCTCCTTGCTCAACCAAATGGACTCAACACCCCGTATTCAAAACCTAGGAATATACCTGACTATGAAGAAAATTAAAACCCATACATTTATAGGTCTCCATAAGAAAATCATTTGTGTACAGCAGCATACACACAGCAGTGTAAATAAGCTAAATCCCCTTATAAAAATAAATTTGAAAAAGAAAACACAAGGACTGTCAAATAGAAATTCTTAAATAAGTCCTTCAGGGCTTGTGAGGAATCTTGGATTTACCACCTCTACATCCACAGCTGTGGGAGAGATAAGGCTGGACACTTGGGGCTGATACTATTGCTGAGGGAATGCAGACCATTTGAGGTAATGGTGCATGGTTCCCATTCCACGGGTCCCAAATCTCCACGTGTAAGGGATTTATCCTTCAGCTAAAATATGCATGGAAAACCCAGAATATGGTCCACGAAGTGATCAGGCAAAATTTCTAAAACTCATCGCCATTTTAGCCCCTGGAACTCGAGTTTGCCGTTCCAGATGCAATATTAAAGTTCTCCCCACTTGGAGCGTCAGTGCTTTTGACCTCTTGTTTGGCACAGTTTGCAATTTCCGTAGAAGATGAACAGGAATAAGGAGAACGAATGAGCGGCTAACTCGATGTGTTTCGTCGGGCATATTGGACTCTGATTTCCCTACAGGAAGAAGAATTCACCAAAGGATCAGCATGCCATGCCGGAACGAGATTAGGGCCTGAAACAAATCTTCGGGTATGCGGTCAGCTCACAAGAAAGCGAGTTGAGAAAAGGAGATTATTGGCACTGTAACTCACAATCCTGCAGAGTTCCAAATGACCCCTATCATCCGAAAATTTATTGAACGAAGGCTGTGAAGAGGACTTGAACGCGACGCAGAATTGCAGAATACAGATATCAGGGGGTAGAGAAGAATTGCTCTGAAAGCGCAGTAAAAGAGGCAGCAGTTCAACAGTGATGCACTTGGCCAAAAAGGGCGTATGCGTTTTTTCCTGAATATATTCAGGAAAAAAACGCATACGCCCTTTTTGGCCAACCAAGCAAGCCTGCAATGGAAATCCGCACTACAAGGCAGTCTCATTTCGCACCGAACCAAAGGGCCGTCCGCAAAAAGTGTAAGATCCAGAGAGGCAGGACAGGCCATGGAGAACCGACAGCCTTGTTATGCTGATGGGCGGGATGTAAATTGCCAACAGCCACTCTGGAGAAGTGGATGGTGTTTCCTGGAACAAAGAAAAAAACAAGCTAGAGAGCCTAGGGCACTTCCACTTATGGTGTTATAGATTCGGAAAATTTAAATGAAAAAGACACAGCCACACCAAAGTTTGGGGCTGCTCTGTGTACGGGATCCTTGACTATGGTACATCTTTAATAGCCCAGAAATTGAAAAATGGATATAGAAGTTGTGGTACATCCCTACAATGGAATATCACTCAACAATGAAATCAATGGCAACAGACCAGTAGCAGCATAATGAGAGGATTTAGTTATGATGATTCTAAGTGAAATAAGTCACACAGAAAAAGAAACATCATAAGATATCACTAATAAGGGGAATGTAAACACGGCTACGTATGAACTGCATTACAAAACACAACAGAGTCTCACATTTACAAAAGAAACTTATGCTTGCTTAAGGGGAAAGGAGAGTGGGGAGGCTGCATAAAACCAAAAGTTGACATTAGAACAGATACCATTTCTTAAGCCAAATATATATTAGACAAGATCTACTCCTTGCTCAACCAAATGGACTCAACACCCCGTATTCAAAACCTAGGAATATACCTGACTATGAAGAAAATTAAAACCCATACATTTATAGGTCTCCATAAGAAAATCATTTGTGTACAGCAGCATACACACAGCAGTGTAAATAAGCTAAATCCCCTTATAAAAATAAATTTGAAAAAGAAAACACAAGGACTGTCAAATAGAGAGAAATTCTTAAATAAGTCTTTCAGGGCTTGTGAGGAATCTTGGATTTACCACCTCTACATCCACAGCTGGGGGAGTGATAAGGCTGGACACTTGGGGCTGATACTATTGGTGAGGGAATGCAGACCCTTTGAGGTAATGATGCATGGTTCCCATTGCACGGGTCCCAAATCTCCACGTTTAAGGGTTTTATCCTTCAGCTAAAATATGCATTGAAAACCCAGAATATGGTCCACGAACTGACCAGGCAAAATTTTAAAACTCATCGCCATTTTCGACCCCTGGTACTCGAGCTCGCCGTTCCAGATGCGATATTAACATTCTCCCCACTTGGAGAGTCAATGCCTTTGACCTCTTGTTTCGCACAGTTTGCAATTTCTGTGGAAGATGAACAGGAATAAGGAGAACGAATTAGCGGCTATCTCGATGTGTTTGGACGGGCACATTGAACTCTGATTTCCCTACAGGAAGAAGAATTCACCAAAGGCTCAGCGTGCCATGCCGGAACGAGATTAGGGACTGAACCAATTCTTCGGGTTTGCGGTCAGCTCACAAGAAAGCGAGTTGAGAAAAGGAGATCTTTGGCACTGTAACTCACAATCCTGCAGAGTTCCAAATGACCACTATCATCCAAAAATTTATTGAAGGAAGGCTGTGAAGAGGACTTGAACATGACGCAGAATTGCAGAAAACAGATATCAGGTGGTAGATAAGAATTGCTCTGAAAGCGTAGGAAAACAGGCAGCAGTTCGACAGTGATGCACTTGGCCAAAAAGGACGTATGCGTTTTTTCCTGAATATATTAAGGAAAAAACGCATACACCCTTTTTGGCCAACCAAGCAAGCCTGCAATGGAAATCGGCACCACAAGGAAGTCTCACTTCCCACCGATCCAAAGGGCCGTCCGAAAAAAGTGTAAAATCCAGAGAGGCAGGACAGGCCATTGAGAACCGGCAGCCTTGTTATGCTGATGGGTGGGATGTAAATTGCCAACAGCCACTCTGGAGAAGTGGATGGTGTTTCCTGGAACAAAGAAAAAACCAAGCTAGAGAGCCTATGGAACTTCCACTTATGGTGCTGTAGATTCGGAACATTTAAATGAAAAAGACACAGCCACACCAAAGTTTGGGGCTGCTCTGTGTACGGGATCCTTGACTATGGTACAACTTTAATAGCCCAGAAAGAGAAAAATGGATATAGAAGTTGTGGTACATCCCTACAATGGAATATCACTCAACAATGAAATCAATGGCAAGAGAGCAGTAGCAGCATAATGAGAGGATTTAGTTATGATGATTCTAAGTGAAATAAGTCACACAGAAAAAGAAACATCATAAGATATCACTAATACCGGGAATGTAAACACGGCTACGTGTGAACTGCATTACAAAACACAACAGAGTCTCACATTTACAAAAGAAACTTAGGCTTGCTTAAGGGGAAAGGAGAGTGGGGAGGCTGCATAAAACCAGAGGTTGACATTAGGACAGATACCATTCCATAAGCCAAATATATATTAGACAAGACCTACTACTTGCTCAACCAAATGGACTCTACACCCCGTATTCAAAACCCAGGAATGTACCTGAGTATGAACAAAATTAAAACCCATACATTTATAGGTCTCCATAAGAAAATCATTTGTGTACAGCAGCATACACACAGCAGTGTAAATAAGCTAAATCCCCTTATAAAAATAAATTTGAAAAAGAAAACACAAGGAATGTCAAATAGAGAGAAATTCTTAAATAATTCCTTCAGGGCTTGTGAGGAATCTTGGATTTACTACCTCTACATCGACAGCTGGGGGAGAGATAAGGCTGGACACTTGGGCCTGATACTATTGGTGAGGGAATGCACACCCTTTGAGGTAATGGTGCATGGTTCCCATTGCACGGTTCCCAAATCTCCACGTTTAAGGGATTTATCCTTCAGCTAAAATATGCATGGAAAACCCAGAATATGGTCCACGAAGAGACCAGGCAAAATTTTAAAACTCATCGCCATTTTCGCCCCCTGGTACTCGAGTTCGCCGTTCCAGATGCAATATTAACATTCTACCCACTTGGAGAGTCAGTGCCTTTGACCTCTTGTTTGGCACAGTTTGCAGTTTCCTTGGAAGATGAACAGGAATAAGGAGAACAAATGAGCGGCTAACTCGATGTGTTTGGACGGGCACATTGAACTCTGATTTCCCTACAGGAAGAAGAATTCACCAAAGGCTCAGCGTGCCATGCCGGAACGAGATTTGGGGCTGAAGCAATTCTTCGGGTTTGCTGTCAGCTCACAAGAAAGCGAGTTGAGAAAAGGAGATCTTTGGCACTGTAGCTCACAATCCTGCAGAGTTCCAAATGATCACTACCATCCAAAAATTTATTGAAGGAAAGCTGTGAAGAGGACTTGAACGCGACGCAGAATTGCAGAAAAGAGATATCAGGTGGTAGATAAGAATTGCTCTGAAAGCGTAGGAAAAGAGACAGCAGTTCGACAGTGATGCACTTGGCCAAAAAGGGCGTATGCGTTTTTTCCTTTCAGGAAAAAATGCATACGCACTTTTTGGCCAACCAAGCAAGCCTGCAATGGAAATCCGCACTACAAGGAAGTCTCACTTCCCACCGATCCAAAGGGCCGTCCGAAAAAATTGTAAAATCCAGAGAGGCAGGACAGGCAATGGAGAACCAGCAGCCTTGTTATGCTGATGGGCGGGATGTAAATTGCCAACAGCCACTCTGGAGAAGTGGATGTTGCTTCATGGAAGAAAGAAAAAACCAAGCTAGAGAGCCTAGGGCACTTCCAACAATGGTGCTATAGATTCGGAAAATTTAAATGAAAAAGACACAGCAACACCAAAGTTTGGGGCTGCTCTGTGTACGCGATCCATGACTATGGTACATCTTTAATAGCCCAGAAAGAGAAAAATGGATATAGAAGTTGTGGTACATCCCTACAATGGAATATAACTCAACAATGAAATCAATGGCAACAGACCAGTAGCAGCATAATGAGAGGATTTAGTTATGATGATTCTAAGTGAAATAAGTCACACAGAAAAAGAAACATCATAAGATATCACTAATACCGGGAATGTAAACACGACTACGTGTGAACTGCATTACGAAACACAACAGAGTCTCACATTTACAAAAGAAACTTATGCTTGCTTAAGGGGAAAGGAGAGTGGGGAGGCTGCATAAAACCAGAGGTTGACATTAGGACAGATACCATTCCATAAGCCAAATATATATTAGACAAGAGCTACTCCTTGCTCAACCAAATGGACTCAACACCCCGTATTCAAAACCTAGGAATATACCTGACTATGAAGAAAATTAAAACCCATACACTTATAGGTCTCCATAAGAAAATCATTTGTGTACAGCAGCATACACACAGCAGTGTCAAAAAGCTAAATCCCCTTATAAAAATAAATTTGAAAAAGAAAACACACGGACTGTCAAACAGAGAGAAACTCTTAAATAAGTCCTTCAGGGCTTGTGAGGAATCTTGGATTTACCACCTCTACATCCACAGCTGGGGGAGAGATAAGGCTGGACACGTGGGGCTGATACTATTGGTGAGGGAATGCAGACCCTTTGAGGTAATGGTGCATGGTTCCCATTGCACGGGTCCCAAATCTCCACGTTTAAGGGATTTATCCTTCACCTAAAATACGCATGGAAATCCCAGAATATGGTCCACGAAGTGATCAGGCAAAATTTCTAAAACTCATCGCCATTTTCACCCCCTTGTACTCGAGTTTGCAGTTCCAGATGCAATATTAACATTCTCCCCACTTGGAGAGTCAATGCCTTTGACCTCTTGTTTGGCACAGTTTGCAATTTCCGTGGAAGATGAACAGGAATAAGGAGAACGAATGAGCGGCTAACTCGATGTGTTTGGACGGGCATATTGAACTCTGATTTCCCTACAGGAAGAAGAATTCACCAAAGGCTCAGCGTGCCATGCCGGAACAAAATTAGGGCCTGAAGCAATTCTTTGGGTTGTCGGTCAGCTCACAAGAAAGCAAGTTGAGAAAAGGAGATTTTTGGCACTGTAACTCACAATCGTTCAGAGTTCCAAATGACCCCTATCATCCAAAAATTTATTGAAGGAAGGCTGTGAAGAGGACTTGAACGCGACGCAGAATTGCAGAAAACAGATACCAGGTGGTAGATAAGAATTGCTCTGAAAGCGTAGGAAAAGAGGCAGCAGTTCGACAGTGATGCACTTGGCCAAAAAGGGGGTATGCGTTTTTTCCTGAATATATTCAGGAAAAAACGCATACGCCCTTTTTGGCCAACCAATCAAGCCTGCAATGGAAATCCACACTACAAGGAAGTCTCACTTCCCATCGGTCAAAAGGGCCCTCCGAAAAAAGTGTAAAATCCAGAGAGGCAGGACACGCCATGGAGAACCGGCAGCCTTGTTATGCTGATGGGCGGGATGTAAATTGCCAACAGCCACTCTGGAGAAGTGGATTGTGTTTCCTGGAACAAAGAAAAAAACAAGCTAGAGAGCCTAGGGCACTTCCACTTATGGTGCTATAGATTCGGAAAATTTAAATGAAAAAGACACAGCCACACCAAAGTTTGGGGCTGCTCTGTGTTCGCGAACCTTGACTATGGTACAACTTTAATAGCCCAGAAAGAGAAAAATGGATATAGAAGTTGTGGTACACCCCTACAATGGAATATCACTCAACAATGAAATCAATGGCAACAGACCAGTAGCAGCATAATGAATGGATTTAGTTACGATGATTCTAAGTGAAATAAGTCACACAGGAAAAGAAACATCATAAGATATCACTAATACCGGGAATGTAAACACGGCTACGTGTGAACTGCATTACAAAACATAACAGAGTCTCACATTTACAGAAGAAACTTAGGCTTGCTTAAGGGGAAAGGAGAGTGGGGAGGCTGCATAAAACCGGAGGTTGACATTAGGACAGATACCATTCCATAAGCCAAATATATATTAGACAAGACCTACACCGTGGTCAACCAAATGGACTCAACACCCCGTATTCAAAACCTAGGAATATACCTGACTATGAGAAAATTAAAACCCATACATTTATAGGTCTCCATAAGAAAATCATTTGTGTACAGCAGCATACACACAGCAGTGTCAATAAGCTAAATCCCCTTATAAAAATAAATTTGAAAAACAAAACACAAGGACTGTGAAATAGAGAGAAATTCTTAAATAAGTCCTTCTGGGCTTGTGAGGAATCTGGGATTTACCAACTCTACATCCACCGCTGGGGGAGCGATAAGGCTGGACACTTGGGTCTGATACTATTGGTGAGGGAATGCAGACCCTTTGAGGTAATGGTGCATGGTTCCCATTCCATGGGTCCCAAATCTCCACGTTTAAGGGATTTATCCTTCAGCTAAAATATGCATGGAAAACCCAGAATATTGTCCACGAAGTGATCAGGCAAAATTTCTAAAACTCATCGCCATTTTCGTCCCGTGGTACTCGAGTTCGCTGTTCCAGATGCGATATTAACATTCTCCCCACTTGGAGAGTCAATGCCTTTGACCTCTTGTTTGGCACAGTTTGCAATTTCTGTGGAAGATGAACAGGAATAAGGAGAACGAATGAGCGGCTAACTCGATGTGTTTGGACGGGCACATTGAACTCTGATTTCCCTACAGGAAGACGAATTCACCAAAGGGTCAGCGTGCCATGCCGGAACGAGATTAGGGCCTGAAGCAATTTTTTGGGTTTGTGGTCAGCTCACAACAAAGCGAGTTGAGAAAAGGAGATTTTTGGCACTGTTACTCACAATCCTGCAGAGTTCCAAATGACCACTATCATCCAAAAGTTTATTGAAGGAAGGATGTGAAGAGGACTGGAACGCGACACAGAATTGCAGAAAACAGATATCCGGTGGTAGATTAAAATTGCTCTGAAAGTAAAGGAAAAGAGGCAGCACTTCGACAATGATACACTTAGCCAAAAAGGGCGTATGTGCTTTTTCCTGAATATATTCCATAAAAAACGCATACACTCTTTTTGGCCAACAAACAAGCCTGTAATGGAAATTTGCACTACAATGAAGACTCACTTCCCACCGCTTTAAAGTGTCGTCTGAAAAAAGTGTAAAATCCCGAGAGACAGGACTGGCCATGGAGTACAGGGAGCTTGGTTATGCTGATTCGCGGGATGTAATTTGCCAACGAGTACTGTGGAGATGTGTATGGTGTTTCCTGAAACATCTAAAAATCAAAGCCACAGAGCCTGGGCACTTCCACTTATGATCCTATAGCTTAGGAAAATTTAAAGGAGGAAGACACAGCCACCCCAATATTTAGGACTGCTGTGTTTTCAGCAATGTCCACTACAGTACAACTTATATATCCTGGACAGAAAAAAATGGATAAAGACCTTGTGCTTCTTTTGTATAATGAAATATCACTCAACAGTGATATTAATGTAATCAGGCCTGTAGAAGCAAAATGAATGGATTCCAGTACGATGATTCTATGTGAAATAAGTCACACAGAAAAAGAAAATTATTATGTTATCACTAATAAAAGGAATGTAAACTTGGCTACACATGAACTGAATTACAAAACAGAACAGAGTCTCACTTTTAGGAAACAATCTTATGCTTTTTTTAAGGGGAAAGTTGAGTTGGGGTGCGTCATAAAAACAGAGATTGAAATTAGCCCAAAAACCATTCCATAAGCCAAGTATGTAATAGACAGGACCTACTCCTTGCTCAAAGAAATAAACTCAACAATGAAGTATCACGTCACACCTGTTAGAATGGGCATTATCAGAAATTCTGCAAACAACAAATGCTCGAATGGTGTGGAGAAAAGGAAACCTCTTCCACTATTGTTGGGAATGTAAATTGATACAGTTACAATAGAGAACAGCATGGAGGTTCCTTAAAAACTAACCATAAATTACCATATGATCCAGCCATCTCACTCCTGGGCATATATCCAGAAAAAAAACAAAAATAAAGAGGAGGCTTTCACCACAAAGTTCATTGCATCACTATAATAGCCAGGTAATGGAAGCAACCTAAATGTCCACAGACACATGAATGAATAAAGAGATGATACATATATAAAATGGAATATTATTCAGCCATAAGAATGAATGAAGTTGGATCATTTGTAGAGATGTCAATGGATCTAGAGACTGTCATAGAGAGTGAAGTATGTCAGAAAGAGAAAAACAAATATTGTATATGAATGCATATATGTGGAACCTAGAAAAATTGTGCAAATGAACCAGTTTGCAAGGCAGAAATAGAGCAACAGATGTAGAGAAAAAAACATATGGACATCAAGTGGGGAAAGCTGTGGGGGTTAGGTGGTGGGAGGAGTTGAGAGATTCAGATTGGCATTTATATGTATAAAATAGATAACCAATAGATAAATAGATAACCAAGTGTAAAATAGATAACCAATAAAAACCTGCTGTATAAAAAACTAAAATATATTTCAAAATTTAAAAAACAATTAAAAGAGAAAAAAAGGTTCTTCCCTTCACATACGTGCATTTATATGAATACATTATTTCCATGCTTATATCTGTAAATACAAAAAAGAGGAATAAAATCTACCTAGAACCCAAAATAAAGAAAAAAAAAAAAAAAAAACTAAACAGAAACCACCAGTTACACAGAGGAAAACCGTATCAGGGCACTTGCTCCAGTTGTAAACAATTCTGAAGATGGTCAGTGAGGGGAATCATCTCCCATTCAACCAGCAGCCCCCACACAACAAGTGTCCTCATTGTAAAGCTGGGGGACTGTGCCGAGACCTCTGTGAGTAAACGTGAGCTGAGGCCCAGGCCAGCTGCTGCTGAACTGTTCCCACCCTTCCCAGGTAAAACACCTGAATATGTGCAAGGACTTGAAAGCCTAGAGGAAGGGCCGTTGAGCCACACAAGCGATAGCATGCCGGCCGACTTGGTGCCTGCAGGCCAGCCAGGATTGTCCTGGCCCTGGGTGCTCTTCTGGAAGCCTTCCATTTCCCTGCCTGAGAAACCCCTCCTGTCCCGCCCCACTGCTTTTTTTCCTCCCTCACCTCTGCCCAGGGAGAAACTCCAGCAGCAGTTATAGGCGACACATCCTCTTCTTTAGCAGGTGGCAGCCTGGAAACTGCTGCAGAAAGTCCAGCAGAGCCCAACTCACACTAGGCCTCTCACAAAGCCGTGGCCTCTCAATCCCTCCCAACAGCCCAGCCCCGAGACTAATGACAGGGCAGAGAATATGGTTTCACACAGAGCTGCAGGGGCTCTTGCTGCCTGGTGCGGTGTTTATATTGACCTCAAAACATGCACACCTGGGGAGGGCTGGCCCGATTGGTCAGGCTGCACAGGTCAGCCAATCCTCACTACTCAGGGGCTCACAGTTGCAGAAAATTTACCTTGCTGAACGGGCCATCTCCAAGCAACAGGTGTAGGCTCTTGAAAGTCCGGATACACAAGGGGCTGCAGCTCTGGCTTGTTTTCTAACCATTTTATCTGGCCCATGAGTGGGAGACAGCTTCAAGAAAATCGTCTCCTAATGAGAGGGACACAGAAGTCAGGGAGAGGAGGGGTGAGTGGTGGCTGGAGGCAGCGGCTTGGTGCCCTGGGTGCAGTGGAAGTGTCTGGAAGACCAGGCAGAGGGAGGCCCTGCAGAGTGATGCCCAGGGTCACAGACATGTCGGAGCTGCTGTTTGTTAGTTCAAGTCCTGCTCTGAGGTGCTCTGTGTCAGCTCTGAGAGACAGGTGAGCTGAGGTTGCTCTGCAATGAGGGCTATGTGCACGGTTCCTCTTTGCCCAGCCCTGCCACGGTACCTGCAAGGGTAGATCTGTATCCTGGGAGGGGCTTGACCAGGAGAGCCCAATGAGCTGGGTTGGGGGTGAGGTACCTGCCCAGGTGAGCTCCATATCCTGGAAATTGCCTGACCACGAGAGACAAATTGGCCGCTGGGGACCTGGTAAAGGATGTCAGGACAGTCAGTTATGCCACCGAGGGTATACCTCCAGTAGTTCTTAATTCCTACACACTGCTAGTCATTCTACCAACCACCAGGACATGGTGTTCTGTATTAGCCTTCAATGATGCCTTCTTTTGTATTCCATTAGTCCCAGAGTCACAAGAAATTTTGCCTCGTGACTGGCAGGACTCAACATACAACAAAAATAATACTGCTGGGCCGCCTCGCCCCAAGGGTATAAAAATTCCCACACCATCTTTGGGAAAACTTAGCTAAAGACCTAAAAGTTCTACCTCTGGAAAAGGAAACCCTCCTTCAATATGCAGACACCAATCTGATCGCCAGCTCTACTAAGGAGGCCTCTGAACTACCAAGCCAATATAGGATAGAAGTTGTCCAAGAAAAAGCTCAAATATCACACACTAAGGAGACCTGCCTGGGCTTCGTTCTCACAGAAGGTCTGAGAAGCCCATCCCAGGAAAGGGAAGAAACCATTTGCAGCCTTAGACCTTCTAAAAGTAGAAGACAGCTTAGGAGTTCCTGGGGAGGCTGGGGTTTGCTGCATCTGGATCCCGAACTACAGTCTAATAGCTGGGCCTCTATATGAAACACTGAAAGGAAAAGATGATGATCCTTTTGAATAGAATCCAGAAGTGGTCTTTCAAGAATGGAAAGAGCGGTCAATTCAGACCCTTGACCTGGAACTCCCTAATTTAGCTAAACCCTTTGACCTTTACATTCCTGGTGAAAGGTGAATTGCCATTGGAGTATTAGTGCCAAAACTGGGACCACTTGAAAAGGAACAACGCAAGAATGCTAACCAGGTAGGATAAACTACGGTCACCAAGGGGCTTGGTCCACCACCACATCTGGCCAGGATACTGGCAGTATCTAAAAACCTGGAAATCAGCAGCCTGAAAGGCCACCTCTCTCCTAAGGGAAAAGGACCCCATGTGTTGGTCCTAACCACCAAACATGCCCTGAGGTTGCAGGGTTCACTCCATGGGCACACTGACCTCGAGTGAGGAGACCCTCCAACTCCAACCTCCAGAAAGACAACTGGGGGCAATGGGGCCACATGGCAACTCGTGTAACCATCACTTTACCTGGAGTTTCTCTCAGAAAACAACAAGAGTGTGTCAAAAAAGAGTAGACTACTGCTTTCAGGGCTTACTGCACCCAGAGGGGAGCTAATAAGCTTGGCAGGGGAACCATATATCACATTGTCACCATAGAAAAGCCTACAGCCACCGTGGTGATGGTGGCCAATAAGACCAGCTGCAGTCCTGGCTACCTCAAAAGGCTGTTGACTCAGTGTCCATCATGGTGTTGTATCATCACTGGCCCTGGAATGACTGGGAGTTGAGCAGGCAAGGCTCTGACACCTGGTACTGTTTTTACATTAATTCAGGGGCCTAATTGAAGAAAACAAAGACTGCTGGTCAGAGCATCTAGGCTGGCAGAAACAGTCAGCCTAAGGTGACCTAACAAATGTGCGGTGGGGTAAAACCTGCCTCCACATTGTCTCTGCACATCCCTTTCCTGTACCCTTAAAGGTCATTAGAATCTATAACACTTCCAATGCTGGTACTCAGGTGGACGAGAAGGGAGGCAGCAGCTCTGGGGACAATGAATCTCACCTGGAGGCTGCTGGGGAGAAGTTCTGACCCTCATCCCCGGGTATGAGGGCTCCCAACTCAGCACTCAGCAGTTACAGAAGAGGGGTCTGCACACTCAGCACTCCAAGAATGAGGAACGGGACAAAAGGCAGAGGAGGGCTTTGTCACCAGCAAAGCCCATTAAAAATCCCTGGGAGATAAAAATAGAATCTGGGCAATAAAATAAAGTCTAACCTTTGTTATCCTTTGTGATTTGTCTAATTTCAAGTGCTCCTAGGTTCCCGCATGCAGAGCTGCCACACCCGGCACTTCCGACCAGATTTCCTACTGCAGAATGGCTGGGTCGACACTTCAGCTCCTGGGGCCCAGTGCAGGCTCCAAGATATAGAGCCTGAGCTGCATCCAACCCGGCCTCTGAGAGCTCCGCCCCCTCCCTCCCACTGACTCTGACAGTACCTGTACACAGCAGGCCAACACACAGCCTGTGGGGTAGCGCATTCTCTCACTTCTCCATTCTCTGATCAAAATATAGTTTCCTTTGCTTCTGAACCAAACTCAGTCTCGATCTGTTGGCTCCAATGACACTGGGCAGGGGGATACTTGTTGGGGTCCATTGTGGAGGATCAGTAACAGAAATTGATAACATTGTAACTTCAATAAACAGATGTGTGAGCCAAACTGTAATTAACATAGAACAGTGTATAAGGCTCGGGTAAAATAAGATGTTTCTAACACTTCCATTTTATATTTCCATCATTCTATTATAAGCAAGTTCAGTGAAAAGATTTGTCTTATTTGTCAGGTCAATATTAGAGAAATGAAGTGATTTCTTTCCAAGGATGCACATCTAATAATCTTGGTTAAAGCTTCAATCTTGTTTTAAATGTTTTTCCATTGAAAATTATACCTCTGTTTCAGCTCCCCCATTTCTGAGTAGTATAAAATCTTATACTTTATTATTACCAAAGGGGAAAGTGGGAGGAGGGATAAATTAACAGTTTGGGATTAACACATACACACTGCTATGTATAAAGTAGATCATCAACAAGGAACTACTATATAGCATAGGGAACTACACTCAATATTTTGCAATAACGTGTAAGGGGAAAAAATCTGAAAAAAAATAGATATTTTTATTGACATCATCTATCAAGGACAGTTAAAATGTAACCTAAGGGAAGCCGTTGGTGAGTGCTTCTGACCCTGACGGCATCAATCATCTAAAGTTCGCACTCTGCCTACATCCCAAGGCCCAAGGTGGCAGGATTTCTAAAATGGTGCAGTTGGCCAAAAAGGGCGTATGCATTTTCTCCTGAATATATTCAGGAAAACACGCATATGCACTTTATGGGCAACCAAGAAAGCAAGCAATGCAAATCTGCACACCAAAGAAGTCTCATTTCCCACCGGTCAAAAGGGCCATCTGAAAAAATTGTAAAACGCAGAAATGCAGGACAGGCCATGGAGAACAGGCAGCCTTTATACACTGATGGGCTGTGTGTAAACTGAGAAGACGCACTCTGGAGAAGTGTATCCTGGTTTGTAAATCATCTAAAAAGCAGAGCTACAGAGCATAGGGCACTTGCAATCACAGGAGCATATCTAGGGAAGTCTAAAAATCAAAAAGACACAGGCACAGCAAAGTTTAGGGTTGCTCTGTTTACAAGAACCTCGACTTCAGTACACCTTAAATACCCCAGGAAAGAGAACAATGGATAAGGAAGGTGTGGTACTTACGCACAATGGACTATCTCTTCACTATGAAATCAATGTAATAAGGCTAGTAGAAGCATAAAGAGTAGATCGAGTTTCGATGATACTGCTTGAGTTAAGTCACACAGAAAAAGAAACATATCATAAGATATCACTCATAGAGGGAATGTAAATATGACTGCACAACAACTGAATTACAAAACAAGAGTGTCTCACATTTAGAAAACACACTTATGCCAACTTAAGGGGAAAGGTGAGGTGGGGTGATGCATAAAATCAGAGTTTGAAATGAACACAGATACCATTCAATAAACCAAATACGTAATAGACAAGATCTACACCTTGCTCAATGAACTGGCATCAACACACCCTATTCACCACAGAGGAATATATGTGAGTAGTAGGAATCTTAAAACCTGTGTATTGATATATCTCCATAAGGGACTCAAGTGTGTGCAGAGTGGCACAAACACAGCAGTGATAATCAGCTAAACACCATTATAAAAATAAATTTTAAAAGCAAAACACAGAGACAAAGAAAGAGAGAAACACTCGTACAAAATTGATTCAGGGGCTGTGATGCAAAGTGGATTGATCACATATAAACCCATAGCTGGATAAGACATAAGGCTGGACACATGGGGCTGTGAGGATTGGTTAGCTTTGGTGAGCAAATGCCGAACCTCTAATATAATACTTAAAGCTACTCATTCCGTGGGTCACAACACTCCAGGTTTAAGGGAATCTTCTTACAGCGAAACCATGCATGAGAAACCCAACAGATGGTATACCATGTGATTGGGAAAGGTTTCTAAAACGCACCTCATTTTTCCTCTACTGGGTCACAGGATCGACCTTCCAGCCGCTTTAGTAAGAATCACACCACTTGCATAGTCAATGCCTTTAATTTCCTGTTTTGCACAGTCTGCAATTAGTACAGAGGATGAATGGGAAGAGGGAGAAACAATGAAAAATTAGCCGTAAGGGCTTTGATGGGCACATTTCACTCTCATTTCACATGAGGAAGAAGTATTAACCAAAGGCTCAGCAAGTCGCCTGAAAACAAGAATATGGATTGAAGCAATCTTGCAGTTTTTCAGTCAGCTCACAAGAAAGGGAGTTGAAAAAAGGAGCTCAGAGGAACTGTAATTCACAAAACAGCAGAGTTACAAATGACTATCATCCAGAAATATATTGAAGTAAGGATGCGAAGAAGACTTGAAAGCGAGGGAGAATTGCAGGAAAGCGATTTCAAGTGATAGATTGGAATTACATTTAAAGCATAGGGAAAGAGGCACAACTTCAACAGTGATGCACATGGCCAAAAAGAGCATATGCATTTTTTCCTGATTATATTCAGGAAAATATGCATACGCCCTTTTTGGCCAACCAAGAAAGCCTGCAATGGAAATCCGCACTACAATGAAGTCTCACGTCCCAATGCTCAAAAGAGCTGTCTGAAAAAATTGTAAAATCCAGAGAGGCAGGACAGAAAGTGGAGAACAGGCAGCCTTTTCATGCTGTTGGGTGGGATGTAAATTGCCAACAGCCACTCTGGAGAAGTATACGGTGTTTTCTGAAACATATAAAAAACCAAGCTACAGAACCGAGGGCACTTCCACTTATGGTCCTACAGATTAGGAAAATTCAACTGAAAAAGACACAGCCACCCCAAAATTTGGGGCTGCTCTGTTTACAAGAACCTCGACTATGGTACAATTTCAATAGCCCAGAAAGAGAAAAAATAGATATAGAAGTTGTGGTACTTAAGTACAATAGAATATTACTCAGCAATGAAATTAATGTCACCAGGCCCGTAGCAGCATAATAAGTGGTTTAGGTACGATGATTCTAAGTGAAATAAGTCACACAGAAAAAGAAACATCATAAGTTATCACTAATACCAGAATGTAAACACGGCTACACATGAACTGTATGACAAAACACAATAGTCTCACATTTACCAAAGAAACTTAAGGTTGCTTAATGGAAAAGGTGAGTTGGGAGGCTGTATAAGAGCAGAGGTTGAAATTAGTACAGATACCATTCCATAAGCCAAATATATACTAGACAAGACCTACACCTTGCTCAACGAAATGGACTTGACACCCTGTTTTCACTGCCTAGGAATATACCTGACCACGAAGAAACTTAAAACCCATGTATTTGCAGGTCGCTGTAATAGAATCATGTGTGTGTACAGCGGCACAAACACAGCAGTGAAAATTAGCTATATCCTATTATAAAAATAAATTGCAAAAACAAAACACAAAAACAGTGAAATAGAGAGAAATTCTTAACTCTTTCATTCAGGGCTTGTGATGAAACCTGGATTTCTCTCTACATACACAGCTGGGGGAGATACAAGGCTGGACACTTGGGGCTGATAGGATTGGTGAGGTTTCATGAGCGAATGAAGACCCTTTGATGGAATAGTGCATGGTCCCCATTCCATGGCTTTCAAATCTCCAGGTTTAAGGGATTCATACTTCAATTAAAATATGCATGAGAAACCCAAATTGTGGTCAACCAAGTGATCGAGCAAATTTTCTAACACTCATCTCAGTTTTTGCCCCCTGTTACTCGGGATCCCCTTTCCATAAGCTTTACTATCTCTCTCCACATTATGAGAGACAATGTTTAACCTCCTGTCTGGCAAAGTTCGCAATTTCTTCTGAAGGTGAACAGGAATAGGGAGAACCAATGAGCAACTAACTCTGTGTTTGAACGGGCACATTGAACTCTGATTTCCAACCAGGAAGAAGAATTCACCAAAGGCACAGCATGCCATGCCGAAACCAGATTAAGGCCTGAAGCAATTCTGCTTTATTGTGGTAAGATCACGAGAAAGCTAGTTGAGAAAAAAACTTAAAAACACTGTACTTCACAAACCTGCAGAGTAACAAATGAACCCTATCATCAAAAAATATACTGAAGTAAGGCTGTGAAGAGGAACTGAACACGCGACAGAATTGCAGGAAAATGACTTCAGGCGGTAAATAGGAATTGCTCGGAAAAAATAGGAAAAGAGGCAGAACTTCGACAATGGCACACTTGGCCAAAAAGTGAGTGTGCGTTTTTTCCGAATATATTCAGGAAAAAACGCATACGCCCTTTTTGGCCAACCAAGCAAGTCTGCAATGGAAATCCGCACTACAAGGAAGTCTCACTTCCCACCGATCCAAAGGGCCGTCCAAAAAAAGTGTAAAATCCAGAGAGGCAAGACAGGCCATGGAGAACCGGCAGCCTTGTTATGCTGATGGGCGGGATGTAAATTGCCAACAGCCACTCTGGAGAAGTGGATGGTGTTTCCTGGAACAAAGAAAAAACAGAGCTAGAGAGCCTAGGGAACTTCCACTTATGGTGCTGTAGATTCGGAACATTTAAATGAAAAAGACAGAGCCACACCAAAGTTTGGGGCTGCTCTGTGTACGGGATCCTTGACTATGGTACAACTTTAATAGCCCAGAAAGAGAAAAATGGATATAGAAGTTGTGGTACATCCCTACAATGGAATATCACTCAACAATGAAATCAATGGCAACAGACCAGTAGCAGCATAATGAGAGGATTTAGTTATGATGATTCTATGTGAAATAAGTCACACAGAAAAAGAAACATCATAAGATATCACTAATACCGGGAATGTAAACACGGCTACCTGTGAACTGCATTACAAAACACAATAGAGTCTCACATTTACAAAAGAAACTTATGCTTGCTTAAGGGGAAAGGAGAGTGGGGAGGCTGCATAAAACCAGAGGTTGACATTAGGACAGATACCATTCCATAAGCCAAATATATATTAGACAAGACCTACTACTTGCTCAACCAAATGGACTCTACACCCCGTATTCAAAACCCAGGAATGTACCTGAGTATGAACAAAATTAAAACCCATACATTTATAGGTCTCCATAAGAAAATCATTTGTGTACAGCAGCATACACACAGCAGTGTAAATAAGCTAAATCCCCTTATAAAAATAAATTTGAAAAAGAAAACAAAAGGAATGTCAAATAGAGAGAAATTCTTAAATAATTCCTTCAGGGCTTTTGAGGAATCTTGGATTTACCACCTCTACCTCCACAGCTGGGGGAGAGATAAGGCTGGACACTTGGGGCTGATACTATTGGTGAGGGAATGCAGACCCTTTGACGTAATGGTGCATGGTTCCCATTGCACGGGTCCCAAATCTCCACGTTTAAGGGATTTATCCTTCAGCTAAAATATGCATGGAAAACCCAGAATATGGTCCACGAAGTGACCAGGCAAAATTTTAAAACTCATCGCCATTTTCGCCCCCTGGTACTCGAGTTCGCCGTTCCAGATTCGATATTAACATTCTCCCCACTTGGAGAGTCAGTGCCTCTGACCTCTTGTTTGGCACAGTTGGCAGTTTCCTTGGAAGATGAACAGGAATAAGGAGAACGAATGAGCGGCTAACTCGATGTGTTTGGACGGGCACATTGAACTCTGATTTCCCTACAGGAAGAAGAATTCACCAAAGGCTCAGCGTGCCATGCCGGAACGAGTTTAGGGCCTGAAGCAATTCTTCGGGTTTGCGGTCAGCTCACAAGAAAGCGAGTTGAGAAAAGGAGATCTTTGGCACTGTAACTCACAATCCTGCAGAGTTCCAAATGATCACTATCATCCAAAAATTTATTGAAGGAAAGCTGTGAAGAGGACTTGAACGCGACGCAGAATTGCAGAAAAGAGATATCAGGTGGTAGATAAGAATTGCTCTGAAAGCGTAGGAAAAGAGACAGCAGTTCGACAGTGATGCACTTGGCCAAAAAGGGCGTATGCGTTTTTTCCTGAATATATTCAGGAAAAAATGCATACGCACTTTTTGGCCAACCAAGCAAGCCTGCAATGGAAATCCGCACTACAAGGAAGTCTCACTTCCCACCGATCCAAAGGGCCTTCCGAAAAAATTGTAAAATCCAGAGAGGCAGGACAGGCAATGGAGAACCAGCAGCCTTGTTATGCTGATGGGCCGGATGTAAATTGCCAACAGCCACTCTGGAGAAGTGGATGGTGTTTCCTGGAACAAAGAAAAAACCAAGCTAGAGAGCCTAGGGCACTTCCAACAATGGTGCTATAGATTCGGAAAATTTAAATGAAAAAGACACAGCCACACCAAAGTTTGGGGCTGCTCTGTGTACGCGATCCATGACTATGGTACATCTTTAATAGCCCAGAAAGAGAAAAATGGATATAGAAGTTGTGGTACATCCCTACAATGGAATATCACTCAACAATGAAATCAATGGCAACAGACCAGTAGTAGCATAATGAGAGGCTTTAGTTACGATGATTCTAAGTGAAATAAGTCACACATAAAAAGAAACATCATAAGATATCACTAATACCAGGAATGTAAACACGGCTACGTATGAACTGCATTACAAAACACAACAGAGTCTCACATTTACAAAAAAAAAACTTATGCTTGCTTAAGGGGAAAGGAGAGTGGGGAGGCTGCATAAAACCAGAGGTTGACATTAGGGCAGATACCATTTCTTAAGCCAAATATATATTAGACAAGAGCTACTCATTGCTCAACCAAATGGACTCAACACCCCGTATTCAAAACCTAGGAAAATACCTGACTATGAAGAAAATTAAAACCCATACATTTATACGTCTCCATAAGAAAATCATTTGTGTACAGCAGCATACACACAGCAGTGTCAAAAAGCTAAATCCCCTTATAAAAGTAAATTTGAAAAAGAAAACACACGGACTGTCAAACAGAGAGAAACCCTTAAATAAGTCCTTCAGGGCTTGTGAGGAATCTTGGATTTACCACCTCTACATCCACAGCTTGGGGAGAGATAAGGCTGGACACTTGGGGCTGATACTAATGGTGAGGGAATGCAGACCGTTTGAGGTAATGGTGCATGGTTCCCATTGCACGGGTCCCAAATCTCCACGTTTAAGGGATTTATCCTTCAGCTAAAATACGCATGGAAATCCCAGAATATGGTCCACGAAGTGATCAGGCAAAATTTCTAAAACTCATCGCCATTTTCACCCCCTTGTACTCGAGTTTGCAGTTCCAGATGCAATATTAACATTCTCCCCACTTGGAGAGTCAGTGCCTTTGACCTCTTGTTTGGCACAGTTTGCAATTTCCGTGGAAGATGAACAGGAATAAGGAGAACGAATGAGCGGCTAACTCGATGTGTTTGGACGGGCATATTGAACTCTGATTTCCCTACAGGAAGAAGAATTCACCAAAGGCTCAGCGTGCCATGCCGGAACAAGATTAGGGCCTGAAGCAATTCTTCGGGTTGACGGTCAGCTCACAAGAAAGCAAGTTGAGAAAAGGAGATTTTTGGCACTGTAACTCACAATCCTTCAGAGTTCCAAATGACCCCTATCATCCAAAAATTTATTGAAGGAAGGCTGTGAGGAGGACTTGAACGCGACGCAGAATTGCAGAAAACAGATATCGGGGGGTAGATAAGAATTGCTCTGAAAGCGTAGGAAAAGAGGCAGCAGTTCGACAGTGATGCACTTGGCCAAAAAGGGCGTATGCGTTTTTTCCTGAATATATTCAGGAAAAAACGCATACGCCCTTTTTGGCCAACCAATCAAGCCTGCAATGGAAATCCACACTACAAGGAAGTCTCACTTCCCACCGAAACAAATGGCCGCCTGAAAAATTTGTAAAATCCAGAGAGGCAGGAAAGGCCATGGAGAACCGTCAGCCTTGTTATGCTGATGGGCGGGATGTAAATTGCCAACAGCCACTCTGGAGAAGTGGATGGTGTTTCCTGGAACAAAGAAAAAACCAAGCTAGAGAGCCTAGGGCACTTCCACTTATGGTGTTACAGATTCGGAAAATTTAAATGAAAAAGACACAGCCACACCAAAATTTGGGGCTGCTCTGTGTTCGGGATCCTTGACTATAGTACAACTTTAATAGCCCAGAAAGAGAAAAATGGATATACAGGTTGTGGTACATCCCTACAATTGAATATCACTCAACAATGAAATCAATGGCAACAGACCAGTAGCAGCATAATGAGAGGACTTAGTTATGATGATTCTAAGGGAAATAAGTCACACAGAAAAAGAAACATCATAAGGTATCACTAATACCGGGAATGTAAACACTGCTATGTGTGAACTGCATTACAAAACACAACAGGGTCTCACATTTACAAAAGAAACTTAGGCTTGCTTAAGGGGAAAGGAGAGTGAGGAGGCTGCATAAAACCAGAGGTTGACATTAGGACAGATACCATTCCATAAGCCAAATATATATTAGACAAGACCTACTCATTGCTCAACCAAATGGACTCAACACCCCATATTCAAAACCTAGGAATATACCTGACTATGAAGAAAATTAAAACCCATACATTTATACGTCTCCATAAGAAAATCATTTGTGTACATCAGCATACACACAGCAGTGTCAATAAGCTAAATCCCCTTATAAAAATAAATTTGAAAAAGACAACACAAGGACTGTCAAATAGAGAGAAATTCTTAAATAAGTCGTTCAGGGCTTGTGAGGAATCTTGGATTTACCACCTCTACATCCACAGCTGTGGGAGAGATAAGGCTGGACACTTGGGACTGATACTATTGGTGACGGAATGCAGACCCTTTGAGCTAATGGTGCATGGTTCCCATTCCATGGGTCCCAAATCTCCACGTGTAAGGGATTTAACCTTCACCTAAAATATGCATGGAAAACCCAGAATATGGTCCACGAAGTGATCAGGCAAAATTTCTAAAACTCATCGCCATTTTAGTCCCCTGGTACTCGAGTTCTTTGTTCCAGATGCAATATTAACATTCTCCCCACTTGGAGAGTCAGTGCCTTTGACCTCTTGTTTGGCACAGTTTGCAATTTCCGTGGAAGATGAACAGAAATAAGGAGAACGAATAAGCGGCTAACTCAATGTGTTTGGACGGGCACATTGAACAGTAATTTCCCTACAGGAAGAAGTATTCACCAAAGGCTCAGTGTGCCATGCCGGAACGAGATTAGGGCCTGAAGCAATTCTTCGGGTTTGTGGTCAGCTCACAAGAAAGCGAGTTGACAAAAGGACATTTTTGGCACTGTAACTCACAATCCTGCAGAGTTCCAAATGACCCCTATCATCCAAAAATTTATTGAAGGAAGGCTGTGAAGAGGACTTGAATGCGACACAGAATTGCAGAAAACAGATATCAGGGGGTAGATAAGAATTGCTCTGAAAGCGTAGGAAAAGAGGCAGCAGTTCGACAGTGATGCTCTTGGCCAAAAAGGGCGTATGCGTTTTTTCCTGAATATATTCAGGAAAAAACGCATACGCCCTTTTTGGCCAACCAAGCAAGCCTGCAATGGAAATCCGCACTACAAGGAAGTCTCACTTCCCACCGATCCAAAGGGTCGTCCAAAAAATTGTAAAATCCAGAGAGGCAGGACAGGCCATGGAGAACCGGCAGCCTTGTTATGCTGATGGGCGGGATGTAAAATGCCAACAGCCACGCTGGAGAAGTGGATGGTGTTTCCTCGAACAAAGAAAAAACCAAGCTAGAGAGCCTAGGGCACTTCCAATAATGGTGCTATAGATTCGGAAAATTTAAATGAAAAAGACACAGCCACACCAATGTTTGGGGCTGCTCTGTGTACAGGATCCTTGACTATGGTACAACTTTAATAGCCCAGGAAGAGAAAAATAGATATAGAAGTTGTGGTACATCCCTACAATGGAATATCACTCAACAATGAAATGAATGGCAACAGACGAGTAGCAGCATAATGAGAGGATTTAGTTAAGATGATTCTAAGTGAAATAAGTCACACAGAAAAAGAAACATCATAAGGTATCACTAATACCGGGAATGTAAACACGGCTACGTGTGAACTGCATTACAAAACACAAGAGAGTCTCACATTTACAAAAGAAACTTATGCTTGCTTAAGGGGAAAGGAGAGTGGGGAGGCTGCATAAAACCAGAGTTTGACATTAGGACAGATACCATTCCATAAGCCAAATATATATTAGACAAGACCTACTCATTGCTCAACCTAATGGACTCAACACCCCGTATTCAAAACCTAGGAATATACCTGACTATGAAGAAAATTAAAACCCATACATTTATACATCTCCATAAGAAAATCATTTGTGTACAGCACCATACACACAGCAGTGTCAATAAGCTAAATCCCCTTATAAAAATAAATTTGAAAAAGAAAACACAAGGACTGTCAAATAGAGAGAAATTCTTAAATAAGTCCTTCAGGGCTTGTGAGGAATCTTGGATTTACCACTTCTACATCCACAGCTGGGGGAGAGATAAGGCTGGACACTTGGGGCTGATACTATTGGTGAGGGAATGCAGACCCTTTGCGTTAATGGTGCATGGTTCCCATTCCACGGGTCCCAAATCTCCACGTTTAAGGGATTTATCCTTCAGCTAAAATATGCATGGAAAACCCAGAATATGCTCCACGAAGTGATCAGGCAAAATTTCTAAAACTCATCGCCATATTAGCCCCATGGTACTCGAGTTCGCCGTTCCAAATGCAATACTAACATTCTCCCCACCTGGAGAGTCAGTGCCTTTGACCTCTTGTTTGGCACAGTTTGCAATTTCCGTGGAAGATGAACAGGAATAAGGAGAATGAATGAGCGGCTAACTCGATGTGTTTGGACGGGCACATTGAACTCTGATTTCCCTACAGGAAGAATAATTCACCAAAGGCTCAGCGTGCCATGCCGGAACGAGATTAGGGCCTGAAGCAATTCTTTGGGTTTGCGGTGAGCTCACAAGAAAGCGAGTTGACAAAAGTAGATTTTTGGCACTGTAACTCACAATCCTGCAGAGTTCCAAATGACCCCTATCATCCAAATATTTATTGAAGGAAGGCTATGAAGAGGACTTGAACGCGACGCAGAATTGCAGAAAAGAGATATCAGGGGGTAGATAAGAATTGCTCTGAAAACGTAGGAAAAGAGGCAGCAGTTCGACAGTGATGCACTTGGCCAAAAAGGGCGTATGCGTTTTTTCCTGAATATATTCAGGAAAAAACGCATACGCCCTTTTTGGCCAAACAAGCAAGCCTGAAACGGAAATCCGCACTACAAGGAAGTCTCACTTCCCACTGAACCAAATGGCCGCCTGAAAAATTTGTAAAATCCAGAGAGGCAGGAAAGGCCATGGAGAACAGCCAGGCTTGTTATGCTGATGGGCGGGATGTAAATTGCCAACAGCCACTCTGGAGAAGTGGATGGTGTTTCCTGGAACAAAGAAAAAAACAAGATAGAGAGCCTAGGGCACTTCCACTTATGGTGTTACAGATTCGGAAAATTTAAATGAAGAAGACACAGCCACACCAAAGTTTTTGGCTGCTCTGTGTTCGGGATCCTTGACTATGGTACAACTTTAATAGCCCAGAAAGAGAAAAATGGATATAGAAGTTGTGGTACATCCCTACAATTGAATATCACTCAACAATGAAATCAATGGCAACAGATCAGTAGCAGCATAATGAGAGGATTTAGTTAAGATGATTCTAAGTGAAATAAGTCACACAGAAAAAGAAACATCTTAAGATATCACTAATACCGGGAATGTAAACACGGCTACGTGTGAACTGCATTACAAAACACAACAGGGTCTCACATTTACAAAAGAAACTTAGGCTTGCTTAAGGGGAAAGGAGAGTGGGGAGGCTGCATAAAACCAGAGGTTGACATTAGGACAGATACCATTCCATAAGCCAAATATATATTAGACAAGAACTACTCATTGCTCAACCAAATGGACTCAACACCCCGTATTCAAAACCTAGGAATATACCTGACTATGAAGAAAATTAAAACCCATACATTTATACATCTCCATAAGAAAATCATTTGTCTACAGCAGCATACACACAGCAGTGTCAATAAGCTAAATCCCCTTATAAAAATAAATTTGAAAAAGAAAACACAAGGACTGTCAAATAGAGAGAAATTCTTAAATAAGTCCTTCAGGGCTTGTGAGGAATCTTGGATTTACCACTTCTACATCCACAGCTGGAGGAGAGATAAGGCTGGACACTTGGGGCTGATACTAATGGTGAGGGAATGCAGACCCTTTGCGGTAATGGTGCATGGTTCCCATTCCACGGGTCCCAAATCTCCACGTTTAAGGGATTTATCCTTCAGCTAAAATATGCATGGAAAACCCAGAATATGGTCCACGAAGTGATCAGGCAAAATTTCTAAAACTCATCGCCATATTAGCCCCCTGGTATTCGAGTTTGCCGTTCCAAATGCAATACTAACATTCTCCCCACCTGGAGAGTCAGTGCCTTTGACCTCTTGTTTGGCACAGTTTGCAATTTCCGTGGAAGATGAACAGGAATAAGGAGAATGAATGAGCGGCTAACTCGATGTGTTTGGACGGGCACATTGAACTCTGATTTCCCTACAGGAAGAATAATTCACCAAGGGCTCAGCGTGCCATGCCGGAACGAGATTAGGGCCTGAAGCAATTCTTTGGGTTTGCGGTGAGCTCACAAGAAAGCGAGTTGAGAAAAGTAGATTTTTGGCACTGTAACTCACAATCCTGCAGAGTTCCAAATGACCCCTATCATCCCAAAATTTATTGAAGGAAGGCTATGAAGAGGACTTGAACGCGACGCAGAATTGCAGAAAAGAGATATCAGGGGGTAGATAAGAATTGCTCTGAAAAGGTAGGAAAAGAGGCAGCAGTTCGACAGTGATACACTTGGCTAAAAAGGGCGTATGCGTTTTTTCCTGAATATATTCAGGAAAAAACGCATACGCCCTTTTTGGCCAACCAAGGAAGCCTGAAATGGAAATCCGCACTACAAGGAAGTCTCACTTCCCACCGAACCAAATGGCCGCCTGAAAAATTTGTAAAATCCAGAGAGGCAGGAAAGACCATGGAGAACAGCCAGGCTTGTTATGCTGATGGGCGGGATGTAAATTGCCAACAGCCACTCTGGAGAAGTGGATGGTGTTTCCTGGAACAAAGAAAAAACCAAGATAGAGAGCCTAGGGCACTTCCACTTATGGTGTTACAGATTCCGAAAATTTAAATGAAGAAGACACAGCCACACCAAAGTTTGGGGCTGCTCTGTGTACAGGATCCTTGACTATGGTACAACTTTAATAGCCCAGAAAGAGAAAAATGGATATAGAAGTTGTGGTACATCCCTACAATGGAATATCACTCAACAATGAAACCAATGGCAACAGACCAGTAGCAGCATAATGAGAGGATTTTGTTAAGATGATTCTAAGTGAAATAAGTCACAGGGAAAAAGAAACATCATAAGATATCACTAATACCGTGAATGTAAACACGGCTACGTGTGAACTGCATTACAAAACACAAGAGAGTCTCACATTTACAAAAGAAACTTATGCTTGCTTAAGGGGAAAGGAGAGTGGGGAGGCTGCATAAAACCAGAGTTTGACATTAGGACAGATACCATTCCATAAGCCAAATATATATTAGACAAGACCTACTCATTGCTCAACCAAATGGACTCAACACCCCGTATTCAAAACCTAGGAATATACCTGACTATGAAGAAAATTAAAACCCATACATTTATACGTCTCCATAAGAAAATCATTTGTGTACAGCAGCATACACACAGCAGTGTCAATAAGCTAAATCCCCTTATAAAAATAAATTTGAAAAAGAAAACACAAGGACTGTCAAATAGAGAAAATTCTTAAATATGTCCTTCAGGGCTTGTGAGGAATGTTGGATTTACCACCTCTACACCCACAGCTGTGGGAGAGTTAAGGCTGGACACTGGGGACTGATACTATTGGTGAGGGAATGCAGACACTTTGAGGTAATGGTGCATGGTTCCCATTCCATGGGTCCCAAATCTCCACGTGTAAGGGATTTATCCTTCAGCTAAAATATGCATGGAAAACCCAGAATATGGTTCACGAAGTGATCAGGCAATATTTCTAAAACTCCTCGCCATTTTAGCTCCCTGGTACTCGAGTTTGCCGTTCCAGATGCAATATTAACATTCTCCCCACTTGGAGAGTCAGTGCCTTTGACCACTTGTTTGGCACAGTTTGCAATTTCTGTGGAAGATGAACAGGAATAAGGAGAACGAATGAGCGGCTAACTCGATGTGTTTGGACGGGCACATTGAACTCTAATTTCCCTACAGGAAGAAGAATTCACCAAAGGCTCAGCGTGCCATGCCGGAACGAGATTAGGGCCTCAAGCAATTCTTCGGGTTTTCGGTCAGCTCACAAGAAAGCGAGTTGAGAAAAGGAGAGTTTTGGCACTGTAACTCACAATCCTGCAGAGTTCCAAATGACCCCTATCATCCAAAAATTTATTGAAGGAAGGCTGTGAAGAGGACTTGAACGCGACGCAGAATTGCAGAAAACAGATATCAGGGGTAGATAAGAATTGCTCTGAAAGCGTAGGAAAAGAGTCAGCAGTTCGACAGTGATGCACTTGGCCAAAAAGGGCGTATGCGTTTTTTCCTGAATATATTCGGGAAAAAACGCATACGCCCTTTTTGGCCAACCAAGCAAGCCTGCAATGGAAATCCGCACTACAAGGAAGTCTCACTTCCCACCGATACAAAGGGCCGTCCGAAAAAATTGTAAAATCCAGAGAGGCAAGACAGGCAATGGAGAACCGGCAGCCTTGTTATGCTGATGGGCCGGATGTAAATTGCCAACAGCCACTCTGGAGAAGTGGATGGTGCTTCCTGCAACAAAGAAAAAACCAAGCTAGAGAGCCTAGGTCACTTCCAATAATGGTGCTATAGATTCGGAAAATTTAAATGAAAAAGACACAGCCACACCAAAGTTTGGGGCTGCTCTGTGAACGGGAGCCTTGACTATGGTACAAATTTAATAGCCCAGAAAGAGAAAAATGGATATAGAAGTTGTGGTACATCCCTACAATGGAATATCACTCAACAATGAAATCAATGGCAACAGACCAGTAGCAGCATAATGAGAGGATTTAGTTATGATGATTCTAAGTGAAATAAGTCACACAGAAAAAGGAACATCATAAGGTATCACTAATACCGGGAATGTAAACACGGCTACGTGTGAACTGCATTACAAAACACAACAGAGTCTCACATTTACAAAAGAAACTTAGGCTTGCTTAAGGGGAAAGGAGAGTGGGGAGGCTGCTTAAAACCAGAGGTTGACATTAGGACAGATACCATTTCTTAAGCCAAATATATATTAGACAAGACCTACTCATTGCTCAACCAAATGGACTCAACACCCCGTATTCAAAACCTAGGAATATACCTGAGTATTAAGAAAATTAAAACCCATACATTTATACGTCTCCATAAGAAAATCATTTGTGTACAGCAGCATACACACAGCAGTGTAAATAAGCTAAACCCCCTTATAAAAATAAATTTGAATAAGAAAACACAAGGACTGTCAAATAGAGAGAAATTCTTAAATAAGTCCTTCAGGGCTTCAGAGGAATCTTGGATTTACCACCTCTACATCCACAGCTGGGGGAGAGATAAGGCTGGACACTTGGGGTTGATACTATTGGTGAGGGAATGCAGACCCTTTGAGGTAATGGTGCATGGTTCCCATTCCACGGGTCCCAAATCTCCACGTGTAAGGGATTTATCCTTCAGCTAAAATATGCATGGAAAACCCAGAATATGGTCCACGAAGTGATCAGGCAAAATTTCTAAAACTCATCGCCATTTTAGTCCCCTGGTACTCGAGTTTTCCGTTCCAGATGCAATATTAACATTCTCCCCACTTGGAGAGTCAGTGCCTTTGACCTCTTGTTTGGCACACTTTGCAATTTCCGAGGAAGATGAACAGGAATAAGGAGAACGAATGAGCGGCTAACTCGATGTGTTTGGACGGGCACATTGAACTCTGATTTCCCTACAGGAAGAAGAATTCACCAAAGGCTCAGCGTGCCATGCCGGAACGAGATTAGAGCCTGAAGCAATTCTTCGGGTTTGCGGTCAGCTCACAAGAAGGCGAGTTGAGAAAAGGAGATTTTTGGCACTGTAACTCACAATCCTGCAGAGTTCCAAATGACCCCTCTCATCCAAAAATTTATTGAAGGAAGGCTGTGAAGAGGACTTCAACGTGACGCAGAATTGCAGAAAACAGATATCAGGGCGTAGATAAGAATTGCTCTGAAAGCGTAGGAAAAGAGGCAGCAGTTCGACAGTGATGCACTTGGCCAAAAAGGGCGTATGCGTTTTTTCCTGAATATATTCGGGAAAAAACGCATACGCCCTTTTTGGCCAACCAAGCAAGCCTGTAATGGAAATCCGCACTACAAGGAAGTCTCACTTCCCACTGATCCAAAGGGCCGTCCGAAAAAATTGTAAAATCCAGAGAGGCAAGACAGGCAATGGACAACCGGCAGCCTTGTTATGCTGATGGGCCGGATGTAAATTGCCAACAGCCACTCTGGAGAAGTGGATGGTGCTTCCTGCAACAAAGAAAAAACCAAGCTAGAGAGCCTAGGTCACTTCCAATAATGGTGCTATAGATTCGGAAAATTTAAATGAAAAAGACACAGCCACACCAAAGTTTGGGGCTGCTCTGTGAACGGGAGCCTTGACTATGGTACAAATTTAATAGCCCAGAAAGAGAAAAATGGATATAGAAGTTGTGGTACATCCCTACAATGGAATATCACTCAACAATGAAATCAATGGCAACAGACCAGTAGCAGCATAATGAGAGGATTTAGTTATGATGATTCTAAGTGAAATAAGTCACACAGAAAAAGGAACATCATAAGGTATCACTAATACCGGGAATGTAAACACGGCTACGTGTGAACTGCATTACAAAACACAACAGAGTCTCACATTTACAAAAGAAACTTAGGCTTGCTTAAGGGGAAAGGAGAGTGGGGAGGCTGCTTAAAACCAGAGGTTGACATTAGGACAGATACCATTTCTTAAGCCAAATATATATTAGACAAGACCTACTCATTGCTCAACCAAATGGACTCAACACCCCGTATTCAAAACCTAGGAATATACCTGAGTATTAAGAAAATTAAAACCCATACATTTATAGGTCTCCATAAGAAAATCATTTGTGTACAGCAGCATACACACAGCAGTGTAAATAAGCTAAATCCCCTTATAAAAATAAATTTGAATAAGAAAACACAAGGACTGTCAAATAGAGAGAAATTCTTAAATAAGTCCTTCAGGGCTTCAGAGGAATCTTGGATTTACCACCTCTACATCCACAGCTGGGGGAGAGATAAGGCTGGACACTTGGGGCTGATACTATTGGTGAGGGAATGCAGACCCTTTGAGGTAATGGTGTATGGTTCCCATTCCACGGGTCCCAAATCTCCACGTGTAAGGGATTTATCCTTCAGCTAAAATATGCATGGAAAACCCAGAATATGGTCCACGAAGTGATCAGGCAAAATTTCTAAAACTCATCGCCATTTTAGTCCCCTGGTACTCGAGTTATCCGTTCCAGATGCAATATTAACATTCTCCCCACTTGGAGAGTCAGTGCCTTTGACCTCTTGTTTGGCACACTTTGCAATTTCCGAGGAAGATGAACAGGAATAAGGAGAACGAATGAGCGGCTAACTCGATGTGTTTGGACGGGCACATTGAACTCTGATTTCCCTACAGGAAGAAGAATTCACCAAAGGCTCAGCGTGCCATGCTGGAACGAGATTAGAGCCTGAAGCAATTCTTCGGGTTTGCGGTCAGCTCACAAGAAGGCGAGTTGAGAAAAGGAGATTTTTGGCACTGTAACTCACAATCCTGCAGAGTTCCAAATGACCCCTCTCATCCAAAAATTTATTGAAGGAAGGCTGTGAAGAGGACTTCAGCGTGACGCAGAATTGCAGAAAACAGATATCAGGGGGTAGATAAGAATTGCTCTGAAAGCGTAGGAAAAGAGGCAGCAGTTCGACAGTGATGCACTTGGCCAAAAAGGGCGTATGCGTTTTTTCCTGAATATATTCGGGAAAAAACGCATACGCCCTTTTTGGCCAACCAAGCAAGCCTGCAATGGAAATCCGCACTACAAGGAAGTCCCACTTCCCACCGATACAAAGGGCCGTCCGAAAAAATTGTAAAATCCAGAGAGGCAAGACAGGCAATGGAGAACCGGCAGCCTTGTTATGCTGATGGGCCGGATGTAAATTGCCAACAGCCACTCTGGAGAAGTGGATGGTGCTTCCTGCAACAAAGAAAAAACCAAGCTAGAGAGCCTAGGTCACTTCCAATAATGGTGCTATAGATTCGGAAAATTTAAATGAAAAAGACACAGCCACACCAAAGTTTGGGGCTGCTCTGTGAACGGGAGCCTTGACTATGGTACAAATTTAATAGCCCAGAAAGAGAAAAATGGATATAGAAGTTGTGGTACATCCCTACAATGGAATATCACTCAACAATGAAATCAATGGCAACAGACCAGTAGCAGCATAATGAGAGGATTTAGTTATGATGATTCTAAGTGAAATAAGTCACACAGAAAAAGGAACATCATAAGGTATCACTAATACCGGGAATGTAAACACGGCTACGTGTGAACTGCATTACAAAACACAACAGAGTCTCACATTTACAAAAGAAACTTAGGCTTGCTTAAGGGGAAAGGAGAGTGGGGAGGCTGCATAAAACCAGAGGTTGACATTAGGACAGATACCATTTCTTAAGCCAAATATATATTAGACAAGACCTACTCATTGCTCAACCAAATGGACTCAACACCCCGTATTCAAAACCTAGGAATATACCTGAGTATTAAGAAAATTAAAACCCATACATTTATACGTCTCCATAAGAAAATCATTTGTGTACATCAGCATACACACAGCAGTGTAAATAAGCTAAATCCCCTTATAAAAATAAATTTGAATAAGAAAACACAAGGACTGTCAAATAGAGAGAAATTCTTAAATAAGTCCTTCAGGGCTTCAGAGGAATCTTGGATTTACCACCTCTACATCCACAGCTGGGGGAGAGATAAGGCTGGACACTTGGGGCTGATACTATTGGTGAGGGAATGCAGACCCTTTGAGATAATGGTGCATGGTTCCCATTCCACGGGTCCCAAATCTCCACGTGTAAGGGATTTATCCTTCAGCTAAAATATGCATGGAAAACCCAGAATATGATCCACGAAGTGATCAGGCAAAATTTCTAAAACTCATCGCCATTTTAGTCCCCTGGTACTCGAGTTATCCGTTCCAGATGCAATATTAACATTCTCCCCACTTGGAGAGTCAGTGCCTTTGACCTCTTGTTTGGCACAGTTTGCAATTTCCGAGGAAGATGAACAGGAATAAGGAGAACGAATGAGCGGCTAACTCGATGTGTTTGGACGGGCACATTGAACTCTGATTTCCCTACAGGAAGAAGAATTCACCAAAGGCTCAGCATGCCATGCTGGAACGAGATTAGAGCCTGAAGCAATTCTTCGGGTTTGCGGTCAGCTCACAAGAAGGCGAGTTGAGAAAAGGAGATTTTCGGCACTGTAACTCACAATCCTGCAGAGTTCCAAATGACCCCTATCATCCAAAAATTTATTGAAGGAAAGCTGTGAACAGGACTTGAACGCGACGCAGAATTGCAGAAAAGAGATATCAGGGGGTAGATAAGAATTGCTCTGAAAGGGTAGGAAAAGAGGCAGCAGTTCGACAGTGATGCACTTGGCCAAAAAGGGCGTATGCGTTTTTTCCTGAATATATTCAGGAAAAAACGCATACGCCCTTTTTGGCCAACCAAGCAAGCCTGCAATGGAAATCCGCACTACAAGGAAGTCTCACTTCCCACCGATCCAAAGGGCCGTCCGAAAAAATTGTAAAATCCAGAGAAGCAGGAAAGGCCATGGAGAAGCGGCAGGCTTGTTATGCTGATGGGCGGGATGTAAATTGCCAACAGCCACTCTGGAGAAGTGGATGGTGTTTCCTGGAACAAAGAAAAAACCAAGCTAGAGAGCCTAGGGCACTTCCACTTATGGTGTTACAGATTTTGAAAATTTAAATGAAAAAGACACAGCCACACCAAAGTTTGGGGCTGCTCTGTGTTCGGGATCCTTGACTATGGTACAACTTTAATAGCCCAGAAATAGAAAAATGGATATAGAAGTTGTGGTACATCCCTACAATTGAATATCACTCAACAATGAAATCAATGGCAACAGACCAGTAGCAGCATAATGAGAGGATTTAGTTATGATGATTCTAAGGGAAATAAGTCACACAGAAAAAGAAACATCATAAGGTATCACTAATACCGGAAATGTATACACGGCTACGTGTGAACTGCATTACAAAACACAAGAGAGTCTCACATTTACAAAAGAAACTTATGCTTGCTTAAGGGGAAAGGAGAGTGGGGAGGCTGCATAAAACCAGAGTTTGACAATAGGACAGATACCATTTCTTAAGCCAAATATATATTAGACAAGAGCTACTCCTTGCTCAACCAAATGGACTCAACACCCCGTATTCAAAACCTAGGAATATAACTGACTATGAAGAAAATTAAAACCCATACATTTATAGGTCTCCATAAGAAAATCATTTGTGTACAGCAGCATTCACACAGCAGTTTAAATAAGCTAAATCCCCTTATAAAAATAAATTTGAAAAAGAAAACACAAGGACTGTCAAATAGAGAGAAATTCTTAAATAAGTCTTTGAGGGCTTTTGAGGAATCTTGGATTTACCACCTCTACATCCACAGCTGGGGGAGAGATAAGGCTGGACACTTGGGGCTGATACTATTGGTGAGGGAATGCAGACCCTTTGAGGTAATGGTGCATGCTTCCCATTCCAGGGGTCCCAAATCTCCACGTCTAAGGGATTTATCCTTCAGCTAAAATATGCATGGAAAACCCAGAATATGGTCCACGAAGTGATCAGGCAAAATTTCTAAAACTCATCGCCATTTTAGCCACCTGGTACTCGAGTTCGCCGTTCCAGATGCAATATTAACATTCTCCCCACTTGGAGAGTCAGTGCCTTTGACCTCTTGTTTGGAACAGTTTGCAATTTCTTTGGAAGATGAACAGGAATAAGGAGAAAAAAAGAGTGGCTAACTCGATGTGTTTGGACGGGCACATTGAACTCTGATTTCCCTAGAGGAAGAAGAATTCACCAAAGACTCAGCGTGCCATGCCGGAACGAGATTAAGGCCTGAAACAATTCTTCGGGTTTGCGGTCAGCTCACAAGAAAGCGAGTTGAGAAAAGGAGATTTTTGGCACTGTAACTCACAATCCTGCAGAGTTCCAAATGACCCCTATCATCCAAAAATTTATTGAAGGAAGGTTGTGAAGAGGACTTGAACGCGACGAAGAATTGCAGAAAACAGATATCAGGGGGTAGATAAGAATTGCTCTGAAAGCGTAGGAAAAGAGGCAGCAGTTCGACAGTGATGCACTTGGCCAAAAAGGGCGTATGCGTTTTTTCCTGAATATATTCAGGAAAAAACGCATACGCCCTTTTTGGCCAACCAAGGAAGCCTGAAATGGAAATCCGCACTACAAGGAAGTCTCACTTCCCACCGAACCAAATGGCCGCCTGAAAAATTTGTAAAATCCAGAGAGGCAGGAAAGGCCATGGAGAACAGCCAGGCTTGTTATGCTGATGGGCGGGATGTAAATTACCAACAGCCACTCTGGAGAAGTGGATGGTGTTTCCTGGAACAAAGAAAAAACCAAGCTAGAGAGCCTAGGGCACTTCCACTTATGGTGTTACAGATTCGGAAAATTTAAATGAAGAAGACACAGCCACACCAAAGTTTGGGGCTGCTCTGTGTTCGGGATCCTTGACTATGGTACAACTTTAATAGCCCAGAAAGAGAAAAATGGATATAGAAGTTGTGGTACATCCCTACAATGGAATATCACTCAACAATGAAACCAATGGCAACAGACCAGTAGCAGCATAATGAGAGGATTTTGTTAAGATGATTCTAAGTGAAATAAGTCACAGGGAAAAAGAAACATCATAAGATATCACTAATACCGTGAATGTAAACACGGCTACGTGTGAACTGCATTACAAAACACAAGAGAGTCTCACATTTACAAAAGAAACTTATGCTTGCTTAAGGGGAAAGGAGAGTGGGGAGGCTGCATAAAACCAGAGTTTGACATTAGGACAGATACCATTCCATAAGCCAAATATATATTAGACAAGACCTACTCATTGCTCAACCAAATGGACTCAACACCCCGTATTCAAAACCTAGGAATATACCTGACTATGAAGAAAATTAAAACCCATACATTTATACGTCTCCATAAGAAAATCATTTGTGTACAGCAGCATACACACAGCAGTGTCAATAAGCTAAATCCCCTTATAAAAATAAATTTGAAAAAGAAAACACAAGGACTGTCAAATAGAGAAAATTCTTAAATATGTCCTTCAGGGCTTGTGAGGAATGTTGGATTTACCACCTCTACACCCACAGCTGTGGGAGAGTTAAGGCTGGACACTGGGGACTGATACTATTGGTGAGGGAATGCAGACACTTTGAGGTAATGGTGCATGGTTCCCATTCCATGGGTCCCAAATCTCCACGTGTAAGGGATTTATCCTTCAGCTAAAATATGCATGGAAAACCCAGAATATGGTCCACGAAGTGATCAGGCAATATTTCTAAAACTCATCGCCATTTTAGCTCCCTGGTACTCGAGTTTGCCGTTCCAGATGCAATATTAACATTCTCCCCACTTGGAGAGTCAGTGCCTTTGACCACTTGTTTGGCACAGTTTGCAATTTCTGTGGAAGATGAACAGGAATAAGGAGAACGAATGAGCGGCTAATTCGATGTGTTTGGACGGGCACATTGAACTCTAATTTCCCTACAGGAAGAAGAATTCACCAAAGGCTCAGCGTGCCATGCCGGAACGAGATTAGGGCCTCAAGCAATTCTTCGGGTTTTCGGTCAGCTCACAAGAAAGCGAGTTGAGAAAAGGAGAGTTTTGGCACTGTAACTCACAATCCTGCAGAGTTCCAAATGACCCCTATCATCCAAAAATTTATTGAAGGAAGGCTGTGAAGAGGACTTGAACGCGACGCAGAATTGCAGAAAACAGATATCAGGGGTAGATAAGAATTGCTCTGAAAGCGTAGGAAAAGAGGCAGCAGTTCGACAGTGATGCACTTGGCCAAAAAGGGCGTATGCGTTTTTTCCTGAATATATTCAGGAAAAAACGCATACGCCCTTTTTGGCCAACCAAGCAAGCCTGCAATGGAAATCCGCACTACAAGGAAGTCTCACTTCCCACCGATCCAAAGGGCCGTCCAAAAAATTGTAAAATCCAGAGAGGCAGGACAGGCCATGGAGAACCGTCAGCCTTGTTATGCTGATGGGCGGGATGTAAATTGCCAACAGCCACTCTGGAGAAGTGGATGGTGTTTCCTGGAACAAAGAGAAAACCAAGCTAGAGAGGCTAAGGCACTTCCACTTATGGTGTTATAGATTCGGAAAATTTAAATGAAAAAGACACAGCCACGCCAAAGTTTGGGGCTGCTCTGTGTACGGTATCCTTGACTATGGTACATCTTTAATAGCCCAGAAAGAGAAAAATGGATATAGAAGTTGTGGTACATCCCTACAATGGAATATCACTCAACAATGAAATCAATGGCAACAGACCAGTAGCCGCATAATGAGAGGATTTAGTTTTGATGATTCTAAGTGAAATAAGTCACACAGAAAAAGAAACATCATAAGATATCACTAATACCGGGAATGTAAACACGGCTACGTGTGAACTGAATTACAAAACACAACAGAGTCTCACATTTACAAAAGAAACCTATGCTTGCTTAAGGGGGAAGGAGAGTGGGGAGGCTGCATAAAACCAGAGGTTGACATTAGGACAGATACCATTTCTTAAGCCCAATATATATTAGACAAGAGCTACTCCTTGCTCAACCAAATGGACTCAACACCCCGTACTCAAAACCTAGGAATATACCTGACTATGAAGAAAATTAAAACCCATACATTTATAGGTCTCCATAAGAAAATCATTTGTGTACAGCAGCATACACACAGCAGTGTCAATAAGCTAAATCGCCTTATAAAAATAAATTTGAAAAAGAAAACACAAGGACTGTCAAATAGAGAGAAATTCTTAAATAACTCCTTCAGGGCTTGTGAGGAATCTTGGATTTACCACCTCTACATCCACAGCTGGGGGAGAGATAAGGCTGGACACTTGGGGCTGATACTATTGGTGAGGGAATGCAGACCCTTTGAGGTAATGGTGCATGGTTCCCATTGCACGGGTCCCATATCTCCACGTGTAAGGGATTTAACCTTCAGCTAAAATATGCATGGAAAACCCAGAATATGGTCCACGAAGAGATCAGGCAAAATTTCTAAAACTCATCGCCATTTTAGCCCCCTGGTACTCGAGTTCGCCGTTCCTGATGCAATATTAACATTCTCCCCACTTGGAGAGTCAGTGCCTTTGACCTCTTGTTTCGCACAGTTTGCAATTTCCGTGGAAGTTGAACAGGAATAAGGAGAACGAATGAGCGGCTAACTCGATGTGTTTGGACGGGCACATTGAACTCTGATTTCCCTATAGTAAGAAGAATTCACGAAAGGCTCAGCGTGCCATGCTGGAACGAGATTAGGGCCTGAAGCAATTCTTCGTGTTTGTGGTCAGCTCACAAGAAAGCGAGTTGAGAAAAGGAGATTTTTGGCACTGTAACTCACAATCCTGCAGAGTTCCAAATGACCCCTATCATCCAAAAATTTATTGAAGGAAGGCTATGAAGAGGACTTGAACGCGACGCAGAATTGCAGAAAACAGATATCACGGGGTAGATAAGAATTGCTCTGAAAGCGTAGGAAAAGAGGCAGCAGTTCGATAGTGATGCACTTGGCCAAAAAGGGCGTATGCGTTTTTTCCTGAATATATTCAGGAAAAAACGCATACGCCCTTTTTGGCCAACCAAGCAAGCCTGCAATGGAAATCTGCTCTACAAGGCAGTCTCACTTCCCACCGATCCAAAGGGCCGTCCGAAAAAAGTGTAAAATCCAGAGAGGCAGGACAGGCCATGGAGAACCGGCAGCCTTGTTATGCTGATGGGCGGGATGTAAATTGCCAAAAGCCACTCTGGAGAAGTGGATGGTGTTTCCTGGAACAAAGAAAAAACCAAGCTAGAGAGCCTAGGGCACTTCCACTTATGGTGTTATAGATTCGGAAAATTTAAATGAAAAAGGCACAGCCACGCCAAAGTTTGGGGCTGCTCTGTGTACGGTATCCTTGACTATGGTACATCTTTAATAGCCCAGAAAGAGAAAAATGGATATAGAAGTTGTGGTACATCCCTACAATGGAATATCACTCAACAATGAAATCAATGGCAACAGACCAGTAGCAGCATAATGAGAGGATTTAGTTATGATGATTCTAAGTGAAATAAGTCACACAGAAAAAGAAACATCATAAGATATCACTAATACCGGGAATGTAAACACGGCTACGTATGAACTGCATTACAAAACACAACAGAGTCTCACATTTACAAAAGAAACTTATGCTTGCTTAAGGGGGAAGGAGAGTGGGGAGGCTGCATAAAACCAGAGGTTGACATTACGACAGATACCATTTCTTAAGCCCAATATATATTAGACAAGAGCTACTCCTTGCTCAACCAAATGGACTCAACACCCCGTATTCAAAACCTAGGAATATACCTGACTATGAAGAAAATTAAAACCCATACATTTATAGGTCTCCATAAGAAAATCATTTGTGTACAGCAGCATACAGACAGCAGTGTAAATAAGCTAAATCCCCTTATAAAAATAAATTTGAAAAAGAAAACACAAGGACTGTCAAATAGAGAGAAATTCTTAAATAAGTCCTTGAGGTCTTGTGAGGAATCTTGGATTTACCACCTCTACATCCACAGCTGGGGGAGAGATAAGGCTGGACACTTGGGGCTGATAATATTGGTGAGGGAATGCAGACCCTTTGAGGTAATGGTGCATGGTTCCCCTTCCACGGGTCCCAAATCTCCACGTGTAAGGGATTTATCCTTCAGCTAAAATATGCATGGAAAACCCAGAATATGGACCACGAAGTGATCAGGCAAAATTTCTAAAACTCATCGCCATTTTAGCCCCCTGGTACTCGAATTCGCCGTTCCAGATGCAATATTAACATTCTCCCCACTTGGAGAGTCAGTGCCTTTGACCTCTTGTTTCGCACAGTTTGCAATTTCTGTGGAAGATGAACAGGAATAAGGAGAACGAATGAGCGGCTAACTCGATGTGTTTGGACGGGCACATTGAAGTCTAATTTCCCTACAGGAAGAAGAATTCACCAAAGGCTCAGCATGCCATGCCGGAACGAGATTAGGGCCTGAAGCAATTCTTCGGGTTTTCGGTCAGCTCACAAGAAAGCGAGTTGAGAAAAGGAGATTTTTGGCACTGTAACTCACAATCCTGCAGAGTTCCAAATGACCCCTATCATCCAAAAATTGCTTGAAGGAAGGCTGTGAAGAGGACTTGAACGCGACGCAGAATTGCAGAAAACAGATATCAGGGGGTAGATAAGAAATGCTCTGAAAGCGTAGGAAAAGAGGCAGCAGTTCGACAGTGATGCACTTGGCCAAAAAGGGCGTATGCGTTTTTTCCTGAATATATTCAGGAAAAAACGCATACGCCCTTTTTGGCCAACCAAGCAAGCCTGCAATGGAAATCCGCACTACAAGGAAGTCTCACTTCCCACCGATCCAAAGAGCCGTCCGAAAAAATTGCAAAATCCAGAGAAGCAGGACAGGCCATGGAGAACCGGCAGCCTTGTTATGCTGATGGGCGGGATGTAAATTGCCAACAGCCACTCTGGAGAAGTGGATTGTGTTTCCTGGAACAAAGAAGAAAACAAGCTAGAGAGCCTAGGGCACTTCCACTTATGGTGCTATAGATTCGGAAAATTTAAATGAAAAAGACACAGCCACATCAAAGTTTGGGGCAGCTCTGTGTACAGGAACCTTGACTATGGTACAACTTCAATAGCCCAGAAAGAGAAAAAGGGATATAGAAGTTGTGGTACATACCTCCAATGGAATATCACTCAACAATGAAATCAATGGAAACAGACCAGTAACAGCATAATGAGTGGATTTAGTTACGATGATTCTAAGTGAAATAAGTCACACAGAAAAAGAAGCATCATAAAATATCACTAATACCGGGAATGTAAACACGGCTATGCATGAACTGCATTTCAAAACACAACAGAGTCTCACATTTACAAAAGAAATTTATGTTTCCTTAAGGGGAAAGGAGAGTGGGGTGGCTGCATAAAACCAGAGGTTGACATTAGGTTAGATACCATTCCATAAGCCAAATATATATTAGAGAAGACCTACTCCGTGCTCAACCAAATGGACAAAACATCCCGTATTCAAAACCTAGGAATATACCTGACTATGAAGAAAATTAAAACCCATACATTTATAGGTCTCCATAAGAAAATCATTTGTGTACAGCAGCATAAACACAGCAGTGTAAATAAGCTAAATGCCCTTATAAAAATAAATTTGAAAAAGAATACCCAAGGACTGTGAAATAGAGACAAATTCTTAAATAAGTCCTTCAGGGCTTGTGGGGAATCTGGGATTTACCACCTCTACATCCACAGCCTGGGGAGAGATAAGGCTGGAGACTTGGGGCTGATACTATTGGTGAGGGAATGCAGACCCTTTGAGGTAATGGTGCATGGTTCCCATTCCACGGGTCGCAAATCTCCACGTTTAAGGGATTTATCCTTCAGCTAAAATATGCATGGCAAACCCAGAATATGGTCCACGAAGTGCTCAGGCAAAATTTCTAAAACTCATCGCCATTTTCGCCCCCTGGCACTCGAGTTCGCCTTTCCAGATGCGATATTAACATTCTCCCCACTTGGAGAGTCAGTGCCTTTGACATCTTGTTTGGCACAGTTTGCAATTTCCGTGGAAGATGAACAGGAATAAGGAGAACCAATGAGCGGCTAACTCGATGTGTTTGGATGGGCACATTGAACTCTGATTTCCCTACAGGAAGAAGAATTCACCAAAGGCTCCTCGTGCCATGCCGGAACGAGATTAGGGCCTGAAGCAATTCTTCGGGTTTGCGGTCAGCTCAGAAGAAAGTGAGTTGAGAAAAGATTTGTGGCACTGTAACTCACAATCCTGCAGAGTTCCAAATGACCCCTATGATCCAAAAATTTATTGAAGGATGGCTGTGAAGAGGACTTGAACGCGACGCAGAATTGCAGAAAACAGATATCAGGTGGTAGATAAGAATTGCTCTGAACGCGTAGGAAAAGAGGCAGCAGTTCGAGAGTGACGCACTTGGTCAAAAAGGGCGTATGCGTTTTTTCCTGAATATATTCAGGAAAAAAGGCATACGCCCTTTTTGGCCAACCAAGCAAGACTGCAATGGAAATCCGCACTACAATGAAGTCTCACTTCCCACGGATCAAAAGGGCCGTCCGAAAAAAGTGTAAAATCCAGAGAGTCAGGACAGGCCATGGAGAACTGGCAGCCTTGTTATGCTGATGGGCGGGATGTAAATTGCCAACAGCCACTCTGGAGAAATGGATTGTGTTTCCTGGAACAAAGAAGAAAATAAGCTAGAGAGCCTAGGACACTTCCACTTATAGTGCTATAGATTCGGAAAATTTAAATGAAAAAGACACAGCCACACCAAAGTTTGGGGCTGCTCTGTGTACGGGAACCTTGACTATGGTACAACTTCAATAGCCCAGAAAGAGAAAAATAGATATAGAAGTTGTGGTACATACCTAAAATGGAATATCACTCAACAATGAAATCAATGGCAACAGACCAGTAGCAGCATAATGAGTGGATTTAGTTACGATGATTCTAAGTGAAATAAGTCACACAGAAAAAGAAACATCGTAAGATATCACTAATACCGGGAATGTAAACACCGCTACTCGTGAACTGCATTTCAAAACACAACAGAGTTTCACATTTACAAAAGAAACTTATGTTTGCTTAAGGGGAAAGGAGAGTGGGGAGGCTGCATAAAACCAGACGTTGACATTAGGATAGATACCATTCCATAAGACAAATATATATTAGACAAGACATACTCATAGCTCAACCAAATGGTCTCAACAACCCGTATTCAAAACCTAGGAATATACCTGACTATGAAGAAAATTAAAACCCATACATTTATAGGTCTCCATAAGAAAATCATTTGTATACAGCAGCATACACACAGCAGTGTAAATAAGCTAAATGCCCTTATAAAAATAAATTTGAAAAAGAAAACACAAGGACTGTGAAATAGAGACAAATTCTTAAATAAGTCCTTCAGGGCTTTTGAGGAATCTTGGATTTACCACCTCTACATCCACAGCTGTGGGAGAGATAAGGCTGGACACTTGGGGCTGATACTATTGGTGAGGGAATTCAGACCATTTGAGGTAAATGTGCATGGTTCCCATTCCACGGGTCCCAAATCTCCACGTTTAAGGGATTTATCCTTCAGCTAAAATATGCATGGAAAACCCAGAATATGGTCCACGAAGTGATCAGGCAAAATTTCTAAAACTCATCGCAATTTTCGCCACCTGGTACTCGAGTTCGCCGTTCCAGATGCGATATTAACATTCTCCCCACTTGGAGAGTCAGTGCCTTTGACCTCTTGTTTGGCACAGTTTGCAATTTCTGTGGAAGATGAACAGAAATAAGGAGAAACAATGAGCGGCTAACTCGATGTGTTTGGACGGGCATATTGAACTCTGATTCCCCTACAGGAAGAAGAATTCACCAAAGGCTCCTCGTGCCATGCCAGAACGAGATTAGGGCCTGAAGCAATTCTTCGGGTTTGCGGTCAGCTAACAAAAAAGCGAGGTGAGAAAAGGAGATTTTTGGCACTGTAACTCACAATCCTGTAGAGTTCCAAATGACCCCTATTATCCAAAAATTTATTGAAGGAAGTCTGTGAAGAGGAATTGAATGCGACGCAGAATTGCAGAAAACAGGTATCAGGTGGTAGACAAGAATTGCTCTGAAAGCGTAGGAAAAGAGGCAGCAGTTCCACAGTGATGCACTTGGCCAAAAAGGGCGTATGCGTTTTTTTCCTGAATATATTCAGGAAAAAACGCATACGCCCTTTTTGGCCAACCCATCAAGCCTGCAATGGAAATCCGCACTACAATGAAGCCTCACTTCCCACTGATCATAAGGGCCGTCAGAAAGAAGTGTAAAATCCAGAGAGGCAGGACAGGCCATGGAGTACCGGCAGCCTTGTTATGCTAATGGGCGGGATGTAAATTGCCAACAGCCACTCTGGAGAAGTGGATGTTGTTTCCTGGAACAAAGAAAAAAACAAGCTAGAGAGTCTAGGGCACTTCCACTTATAGTGCTGTACATCCGGAAAATTTAAATGACAAAGCCACAGCAACACCAAAGTTTGGGGCTGCTCTGTGTACGGAAACCTTGACTATGGTACAAATTCAATATCCCAGAAAGAGAAAAATGGATAAAGAAGTTGTGGTACATCCTTACAATGGAATATCACTCAACAATGAAATCAATGGCAACAGACCAGTAGCAGCATAATGAGTGGATTTAGTTACGATGATTCTAAGTGAAATAAGTCACACAGAAAAAGAAACATCATAAGATATCACTAGTACAGTGAATGTAAACACGGCTACGCGTGAACTGCATTTCAAAACACAACAGAGTCTCTCATTTACAAAAGAAACTTAGGCTTGCTTAAGGGGAAAGGATAGTTGGGAGGCTGCATAAAACCAGAGGTTGACATTAGGACAGATACCATTCCATAAGCCAAATATATATTAGACAAGGCCTACTCATTGCTCAACCAAATGGACTCAACACCCCGTATTCAAAACCTAGGAATATACCTGACTATGAAGAAAATTAAAACCCATACATTTATTGGTTTCCATAAGAAAATCATTTGTGTACAGCAGCATACACCCAGCAGTGTAAATAAGCTAAATCCCTTTATAAAAATAAATTTGAAAAAGAAAAGACAAGGACTGTGAAATAGAGAGAAATTCTCAAATAAGTCCTTGAGGGATTGTGAGGAATCTTGGATTACCACCTCTACATCCACAGCTGTGGGAGAGATAAGGCTGGACACTTGGGGCTGATACTATTGGTGAGGGAATGCAGACCCTTTGAGGTAATGGTGCATGGTTCCCATTCCACCGGTCCCAAAATTCCACGTGTAAGGGATTTATCCTTCAGCTAAAATATGCATGGAAAACCCAGAATATGGTCCACGAAGTGATCAGGCAAAATTTCTAAAACTCATCGCCATTTTCGACCCCTGGTACTCGAGTTCGCCTTTCCAGATGCGATATTAACATTCTCCCCACTTGGAGAGTCAGTGCCTTTGACCTCTTGTTTCACACAGTTTGCAGTTTCTGTAGAAGATGATCAGGAATAAGGAGAACCAATGAGTGGTTAACTCGAAGTGTTTGGACGGGCACATTGAACTCTGATTTCCGTACAGGAAGAAGAATTCACCAAAGGCTCAGCGTGCCATGCCGGAACGAGATTAGGGCCTGAAGCAATTCTTCGGGTTTGCGGTCAGCTCACAAGAAAGCGAGTTGAGAAAAGGTGATTTTTGGCACTGTAACTCAAAATCCTGCAGAGTTCCAAATTACCCCTATCATCCAAAAATTTATTGAAGGAAGGCTGTGAAGAGGACTTGAACGCCAAGCAGAATTGCAGAAAAAAGATATCAGGGGGTAGATAAGAATTGCTCTGAAAGAATAGGAAAGGAGGCAGCAGTTCGACAGTGATGCACTTGGCCAAAAAGGGCGTATGCGTTTTTTCCTGAATATATTCAGGAAAAAACGCATACGCCCTTTTTGGCCAACCAAGCAAGCCTGCAATTGAAATCCTCACCACAATGAAGTCTCACTTCCCTCCGATCAAAAGGGAAGTCCGAAAAAATTGTAAAATCCAGAGAGGCAGGACAGGCCATGGAGAACCGGCAGCCTTGTTATGCTCATGGGCGGGATGAAAATTATCAACAGCCACTCTGGAGAAGTGAATGGTGTTTCCTGGAACAAAGAAAAAACCAAGCTAGAGAGCCTAGGGCACTTCCACTTATGGTGCTATAGATTCGGAAAATTTAAATGAAAAAGACCCAGCCACACCAAAGTCTGGAGCCTCTCTGTGTACGGGAACCTTGACTATGGTACAACTTTAATAGCCCAGAAAGAGAAAAATGGATATAGAAGTTGTGGTACATCCCTACAATGGAATATCACTCAACAATGAAATCAATGGCAACAGACCAGTAGCAGCATAATGAGTGGATTTAGTTACGATGATTCTAAGTGAAATAAGTCACACAGAAAAAGAAACATCATAAGATATCACTAATACCGTGAATGTAAACACGGCTACGCGTGAACTGCATTACAAAACACAACAGAGTCTCACATTTACAAAAGAAACTTATGCTTGCTTAAGGGGAAAGGAGAGTGTGGAGGCTGCATAAAACCAGAGGTTGACATTAGGACAGATACAATTCCATAAGCCAAATATATATTAGACAAGACCTACTCCTCGCTCTACCAAATGGACTCAACACCCCGTATTCAAAACCTAGGAATATACCTGACTATGAACAAAATTAAAACCCGTACATTTATAGGTCTCCATAAGAAAATCAATTGTGTACAGCAGCATACACACAGCAGTGTAAATAAGCTAAATGCCCTTATAAAAATAAATTTGAAAAAGAATACCCAAGGACTGTGAAATAGAGACAAATTCTTAAATAAGTCCTTCAGGGCTTGTGGGGAATCTGGGATTTACCACCTCTACATCCACAGCCTGGGGAGAGATAAGGCTGGAGACTTGGGGCTGATACTATTGGTGAGGGAATGCAGACCCTTTGAGGTAATGGTGCATGGTTCCCATTCCACGGGTCGCAAATCTCCACGTTTAAGGGATTTATCCTTCAGCTAAAATATGCATGGCAAACCCAGAATATGGTCCACGAAGTGCTCAGGCAAAATTTCTAAAACTCATCGCCATTTTCGCCCCCTGGCACTCGAGTTCGCCTTTCCAGATGCGATATTAACATTCTCCCCACTTGGAGAGTCAGTGCCTTTGACATCTTGTTTGGCACAGTTTGCAATTTCCGTGGAAGATGAACAGGAATAAGGAGAACCAATGAGCGGCTAACTCGATGTGTTTGGATGGGCACATTGAACTCTGATTTCCCTACAGGAAGAAGAATTCACCAAAGGCTCCTCGTGCCATGCCGGAACGAGATTAGGGCCTGAAGCAATTCTTCGGGTTTGCGGTCAGCTCAGAAGAAAGTGAGTTGAGAAAAGATTTGTGGCACTGTAACTCACAATCCTGCAGAGTTCCAAATGACCCCTATGATCCAAAAATTTATTGAAGGATGGCTGTGAAGAGGACTTGAACGCGACGCAGAATTGCAGAAAACAGATATCAGGTGGTAGATAAGAATTGCTCTGAACGCGTAGGAAAAGAGGCAGCAGTTCGAGAGTGACGCACTTGGTCAAAAAGGGCGTATGCGTTTTTTCCTGAATATATTCAGGAAAAAAGGCATACGCCCTTTTTGGCCAACCAAGCAAGACTGCAATGGAAATCCGCACTACAATGAAGTCTCACTTCCCACGGATCAAAAGGGCCGTCCGAAAAAAGTGTAAAATCCAGAGAGTCAGGACAGGCCATGGAGAACTGGCAGCCTTGTTATGCTGATGGGCGGGATGTAAATTGCCAACAGCCACTCTGGAGAAATGGATTGTGTTTCCTGGAACAAAGAAGAAAATAAGCTAGAGAGCCTAGGACACTTCCACTTATGGTGCTATAGATTCGGAAAATTTAAATGAAAAAGACACAGCCACACCAAAGTTTGGGGCTGCTCTGTGTACGGGAACCTTGACTATGGTACAACTTCAATAGCCCAGAAAGAGAAAAATAGATATAGAAGTTGTGGTACATACCTAAAATGGAATATCACTCAACAATGAAATCAATGGCAACAGACCAGTAGCAGCATAATGAGTGGATTTAGTTACGATGATTCTAAGTGAAATAAGTCACACAGAAAAAGAAACATCGTAAGATATCACTAATACCGGGAATGTAAACACCGCTACTCGTGAACTGCATTTCAAAACACAACAGAGTTTCACATTTACAAAAGAAACTTATGTTTGCTTAAGGGGAAAGGAGAGTGGGGAGGCTGCATAAAACCAGACGTTGACATTAGGATAGATACCATTCCATAAGACAAATATATATTAGACAAGACATACTCATAGCTCAACCAAATGGTCTCAACAACCCGTATTCAAAACCTAGGAATATACCTGACTATGAAGAAAATTAAAACCCATACATTTATAGGTCTCCATAAGAAAATCATTTGTATACAGCAGCATACACACAGCAGTGTAAATAAGCTAAATGCCCTTATAAAAATAAATTTGAAAAAGAAAACACAAGGACTGTGAAATAGAGACAAATTCTTAAATAAGTCCTTCAGGGCTTTTGAGGAATCTTGGATTTACCACCTCTACATCCACAGCTGTGGGAGAGATAAGGCTGGACACTTGGGGCTGATACTATTGGTGAGGGAATTCAGACCATTTGAGGTAAATGTGCATGGTTCCCATTCCACGGGTCCCAAATCTCCACGTTTAAGGGATTTATCCTTCAGCTAAAATATGCATGGAAAACCCAGAATATGGTCCACGAAGTGATCAGGCAAAATTTCTAAAACTCATCGCAATTTTCGCCACCTGGTACTCGAGTTCGCCGTTCCAGATGCGATATTAACATTCTCCCCACTTGGAGAGTCAGTGCCTTTGACTTCTTGTTTGGCACAGTTTGCAATTTCTGTGGAAGATGAACAGAAATAAGGAGAAACAATGAGCGGCTAACTCGATGTGTTTGGACGGGCATATTGAACTCTGATTCCCCTACAGGAAGAAGAATTCACCAAAGGCTCCTCGTGCCATGCCAGAACGAGATTAGGGCCTGAAGCAATTCTTCGGGTTTGCGGTCAGCTAACAAAAAAGCGAGGTGAGAAAAGGAGATTTTTGGCACTGTAACTCACAATCCTGTAGAGTTCCAAATGACCCCTATTATCCAAAAATTTATTGAAGGAAGTCTGTGAAGAGGAATTGAATGTGACGCAGAATTGCAGAAAACAGGTATCAGGTGGTAGACAAGAATTGCTCTGAAAGCGTAGGAAAAGAGGCAGCAGTTCCACAGTGATGCACTTGGCCAAAAAGGGCGTATGCGTTTTTTTCCTGAATATATTCAGGAAAAAACGCATACGCCCTTTTTGGCCAACCCATCAAGCCTGCAATGGAAATCCGCACTACAATGAAGCCTCACTTCCCACTGATCATAAGGGCCGTCAGAAAGAAGTGTAAAATCAAGAGAGGCAGGACAGGCCATGGAGTACCGGCAGCCTTGTTATGCTAATGGGCGGGATGTAAATTGCCAACAGCCACTCTGGAGAAGTGGATGTTGTTTCCTGGAACAAAGAAAAAAACAAGCTACAGAGTCTAGGGCACTTCCACTTATAGTGCTGTACATCCGGAAAATTTAAATGACAAAGCCACAGCAACACCAAAGTTTGGGGCTGCTCTGTGTACGGAAACCTTGACTATGGTACAAATTCAATATCCCAGAAAGAGAAAAATGGATAAAGAAGTTGTGGTACATCCTTACAATGGAATATCACTCAACAATGAAATCAATGGCAACAGACCAGTAGCAGCATAATGAGTGGATTTAGTTACGATGATTCTAAGTGAAATAAGTCACACAGAAAAAGAAACATCATAAGATATCACTAGTACAGTGAATGTAAACACGGCTACGCGTGAACTGCATTTCAAAACACAACAGAGTCTCTCATTTACAAAAGAAACTTAGGCTTGCTTAAGGGGAAAGGATAGTTGGGAGGCTGCATAAAACCAGAGGTTGACATTAGGACAGATACCATTCCATAAGCCAAATATATATTAGACAAGGCCTACTCATTGCTCAACCAAATGGACTCAACACCCCGTATTCAAAACCTAGGAATATACCTGACTATGAAGAAAATTAAAACCCATACATTTATTGGTTTCCATAAGAAAATCATTTGTGTACAGCAGCATACACCCAGCAGTGTAAATAAGCTAAATCCCTTTATAAAAATAAATTTGAAAAAGAAAAGACAAGGACTGTGAAATAGAGAGAAATTCTCAAATAAGTCCTTGAGGGATTGTGAGGAATCTTGGATTACCACCTCTACATCCACAGCTGTGGGAGAGATAAGGCTGGACACTTGGGGCTGATACTATTGGTGAGGGAATGCAGACCCTTTGAGGTAATGGTGCATGGTTCCCATTCCACCGGTCCCAAAATTCCACGTGTAAGGGATTTATCCTTCAGCTAAAATATGCATGGAAAACCCAGAATATGGTCCACGAAGTGATCAGGCAAAATTTCTAAAACTCATCGCCATTTTCGACCCCTGGTACTCGAGTTCGCCTTTCCAGATGCGATATTAACATTCTCCCCACTTGGAGAGTCAGTGCCTTTGACCTCTTGTTTCACACAGTTTGCAGTTTCTGTAGAAGATGATCAGGAATAAGGAGAACCAATGAGTGGTTAACTCGAAGTGTTTGGACGGGCACATTGAACTCTGATTTCCGTACAGGAAGAAGAATTCACCAAAGGCTCAGCGTGCCATGCCGGAACGAGATTAGGGCCTGAAGCAATTCTTCGGGTTTGCGGTCAGCTCACAAGAAAGCGAGTTGAGAAAAGGTGATTTTTGGCACTGTAACTCAAAATCCTGCAGAGTTCCAAATTACCCCTATCATCCAAAAATTTATTGAAGGAAGGCTGTGAAGAGGACTTGAACGCCAAGCAGAATTGCAGAAAAAAGATATCAGGGGGTAGATAAGAATTGCTCTGAAAGAATAGGAAAGGAGGCAGCAGTTCGACAGTGATGCACTTGGCCAAAAAGGGCGTATGCGTTTTTTCCTGAATATATTCAGGAAAAAACGCATACGCCCTTTTTGGCCAACCAAGCAAGCCTGCAATTGAAATCCTCACCACAATGAAGTCTCACTTCCCTCCGATCAAAAGGGAAGTCCGAAAAAATTGTAAAATCCAGAGAGGCAGGACAGGCCATGGAGAACCGGCAGCCTTGTTATGCTCATGGGCGGGATGAAAATTATCAACAGCCACTCTGGAGAAGTGAATGGTGTTTCCTGGAACAAAGAAAAAACCAAGCTAGAGAGCCTAGGGCACTTCCACTTATGGTGCTATAGATTCGGAAAATTTAAATGAAAAAGACCCAGCCACACCAAAGTCTGGAGCCTCTCTGTGTACGGGAACCTTGACTATGGTACAACTTTAATAGCCCAGAAAGAGAAAAATGGATATAGAAGTTGTGGTACATCCCTACAATGGAATATCACTCAACAATGAAATCAATGGCAACAGACCAGTAGCAGCATAATGAGTGGATTTAGTTACGATGATTCTAAGTGAAATAAGTCACACAGAAAAAGAAACATCATAAGATATCACTAATACCGTGAATGTAAACACGGCTACGCGTGAACTGCATTACAAAACACAACAGAGTCTCACATTTACAAAAGAAACTTATGCTTGCTTAAGGGGAAAGGAGAGTGTGGAGGCTGCATAAAACCAGAGGTTGACATTAGGACAGATACAATTCCATAAGCCAAATATATATTAGACAAGACCTACTCCTCGCTCTACCAAATGGACTCAACACCCCGTATTCAAAACCTAGGAATATACCTGACTATGAACAAAATTAAAACCCGTACATTTATAGGTCTCCATAAGAAAATCAATTGTGTACAGCAGCATACACACAGCAGTGTAAATAAGCTAAATCCCCTTATAAAAATAAATTTGAAAAAGAAATCACAAGGACTGTGAAATAGAGAGAAATTCTTAAATAAGTCCTTCAGGGATTGTGAGGAATCTTGGATTTACCAACTCTACATCCACAGCTGTGGGAGAGATAAGGCTGGACACTTGGGGCTGATACTATTGGTGAGGGAATGCAGACCCTTTGAGGTAAATGTGCATGGTTCCCATTCCACGGGTCCCAAATCTCCAGGTTTAAGGGATTTATCCTACAGCTAAAATATGCATGGAAAACCCAGAGTATGGTCCACGAAGTGATCAGGCAAAATTTCTAAAACTCATCGCCATTTTCGCCCCCTGGTACTCGAGTTCGCCTTTCCAGATGCGATATTAACATTCTCCCCACTTGGAGAGTCAGTGCCTTTGACATCTTGTTTGGCAGAGTTTGCAATTTCCGTGGAAGATGAGCAGAAATAAGGAGAAACAATGAGCGGCTAACTCGATTTGTTTGGACGGGTACATTGAACTCTGATTTCCCTACAGGAAGAAGAATTCACCAAAGGGTCAGCCTGCCATGCCGGAACGAGATTAGGGCCTGAAGCAATTCTTCGGGTTTGCGGTCAGCTCACAAGAAAGCGAGTTGAGAAAAGGTGATTTTTGGCACTGTAAGTCACAATACTGCAGAGTTCCAAATGACCACTATCATCCAAAAATTTATTGAAGGAAGGCTGTGAAGAGGACTTGAACGTGACGCAGAATTGCAGAAAACAGATATCAGGTGGTAGATAAGAATTGCTCTGAAAGCGTAGGAAAAGAGGCAGCAGTTCGACAGTGATGCACTTGGCCAAAAAGGGCATAAGCTTTTTTTCCTGAATATATTCAGGAAAAAACACATACGCCCTTTTTGGCCAACCAGACAAGCCTGCAATGGAAATCCGCACTACAATGAAGTCTCACTTCCCACCGATCAAAACGGCCGTCCGAAAAAAGTGTAAAATCCAGAGAGGCAGGATAGGCAATGGATAACCGGCAGCCTTGCTATGCTGATGGGTGGGATGTAAATTGCCAACAGCCACTCTGGAGAAGTGGATGGTGTTTCCTGGAACAAAGAAAAAACCAAGCCAGAGAGCCTGGGGCACTTCCACTTATGGTGCTATAGATTCGGAAAATTTAAATGAAAAAGACAGAGCCACATCAATGTTTGGGACTGCTCTGTGTACAGGAACCTTGACTATGGTACAACTTCAATAGCCCAGAAAGAGAAAAACGGATATAGAAGTTGTGGTACCTACCTACAATGGAATATCACTCAACAATGAAATGAATGGCAACAGACCAGTAGCAGCATAATGAGTGGATTTAGTTACGATGATTCTAAGTGAAATAAGTCACACAGAAAAAGAAGCATCATAAAATATCACTCTTACCGGGAATGTAAACACGGCTATGCATGAACTGCATTTCAAAACACAACAGAGTCTCACATTTACAAAAGAAACTTATTCTTGATTAAGGGGAATGCAGAGTGGGGAGGCTGCATAAAACCAGAGGTTGACATTAGGATAGATACCATTCCATAAGCCAAATATATATTAGACAAGACATACTGATAGCTCAACCAAATGGACTCAACAATCTGTATTCAAAACCTAGGAAAATACCTGACTATGAAGAAAATTAAAACCCATACATTTATAGGTCTCCATAAGAAAATCATTTGTATACAGCAGCATACACACAGCAGTGTAAATAAGCTAAATGCCCTTATAAAAATAAATTTGAACAAGAAAACACAAGGACTGTGAAATAGAGAGAAATTCTTAAATAAGTCCTTGAGGGCTTGTGAGGAATCTTGGATTTACCACCTCTACATCCACAGCTGGGGGACAGATAATGCTGGACACTTGGGGCTGATACTATTGGTGAGGGAATACCAACCCTTTGAGGTAATGGTGCATGGTTCCCATTCCACGGGTCCCAAATCTCCACGTTTAAGGGATTTATCCTTCAGCTAAAATACGCATGGAAAACCTAGAATATGGTCCACGAAGTGATCAGACAAAATTTCTAAAACTCATCGCCATTTTCGCCCCCTGGTACTCGAGTTCGCCTTTCAAGATGCAATATTAACATTCTCCCCACTTGGAGAGTCAGTGCCTTTGACCTCTTGGTTCGCACAGTTTGCAGGTTCTGTAGAAGATGATCAGGAATAAGGAGAACCAATGAGCGGCTAACCTGAAGTGTTTGGACGGGCACATTGAACTCTGATTTCCCTACAGTAAGAAGAATTCACCAAAGGCTTAGCGTGCCATGCCGGAACGAGATTAAGGCCTGAATCAATTCTTCGGGTTTGTGGTCAGCTCACAACAAAGCGAGTTGAGAAAAGGAGATTTTTGGCACTGTAACTCACAATCCTGCAGAGTTCCAAATGACCCCTATCATCCAAAAATTTATTGAAGGAAAGCTGTGAAGAGGACTTGAACACGACGCAGAATGGCAGAAACAGATATCAGGTGGTAGATAAGAATTGCTCTGAAAGCGTAGGAAAAGAGGCAGCAGTTCGACAGTGATGAACGTGGCCAAAAAGGGCGTATGCGTTTTTTCCTGAATATATTCAGGAAAAAACGCATACGCCCTTTTTGGCCAACCAAGCAAGCCTGCAATGGAAATCCGCACTACAAGGCAGTCTCACTTCCCACCGATCCAAAGGGCCGTCCGAAAAAAGTGTAAAATCCAGAGAGGCAGGACAGGCCATGGAGAACCGGCAGCCTTGTTATGCTGATGGGCGGGATGTAAATTGTCAACAGCCACTCTGGAGAAGTGGATGGTGTTTCCTGGAACAAAGAAGAAAACAAGGTAGAGGGCCTAGGGCACTTCCACTTATGGTGCTATAGATACGGAAAATTGAAATGAAAAAGACAGAGCCACACCAAAGTTTGGGGCTGCTCTCTTTACGGGAACCTTGACTATGGTACAACTTTAATAGCCTAGAAAGAGAAAAATGGATATAGAAGTTGTGGTACATCCCTACAATGGAATATCACTCAACAGTGAAATCAATGGCAACAGACCAGTTGCAGCATAATGAGTGGATTTAGTTACGATGATTCTAAATGAAATAAGTCACACAGAAAAATAAACATCATAAGATATCACTAATACCGGGAATGTAAACACAGGTAAGCGTGAACTGCATTTCAAAACACAACAGAGTCTCACATTTACAAAAGAAACTTATGCTTGCTTAAGGGGAAAGTGGAGTGGGGAGGCTGCATAAAACCAGAGGTTGACATTAGGACAGATATCATTCCATAAGCCAAATATCTATTAGACAAGACCTACTCACTGCTCAACCAAATGGAATCAACACCCCGTATTCAAAACCTAGGAATATACCTGACTATGAAGAAAATTAAAACCCATACATTTATTGGTTTCCATAAGAAAATCATTTGTGTACAGCAGCATACACCAAGCAGTGTAAATAAGCTAAATGCCTTTATAAAAATAAATTTGAAAAAGAAAACACAAGGACTGTGAAATAGAGAGAAATTCTCAAATAAGTCCTTGAGGGCTTGTGAGGAATCTTGGATTACCACCTCTATATCCACAGATGTGGGAGAGATAAGGCTGGACACTTGGGGCTGATACGATTGGTGAGGGAATGCAGACCCTTTGAGATAATGGTGCATGGTTCCATTCCACGGGTCCCAAATCTCCACGTTTAAGGGATTTATCCTTCAGCTAAAATATGCATGGAAAACCAAGAATATTGTCCACGAAGTGATCACGCAAAATTTCTAAAACTCATCGCCATTTTAGCCCCCTGGTACTCGAGTTCGCCGTTCCAGATGCAATATTAACATTCTCCCCACTTGGAGAGTAAGTGCCTTTGACCTCTTGTTTGGCACAGATTGCAATTTCTGTGGAAGATGAACAGGAATAAGGAGAACCAATGAGCGGCTAACTCGATGTGTTTGGACGGGCACATTGAACTCTGATTTCCCTACAGGAAGAAGAATTCACCAAAGGCTCAGCGTGCCATGCTGGAACGAGATTAGGGACTGAAGCAATTCTTCGGGTTTGCGGTCAGCTCACAAGAAAGCGAGTTGAGAAAAGGAGATTTTTGGCACTGTAACTCACAATCCTGCAGAGTTCCAAATGACCCCTATCATCCAAAAATTTATTGAAGGAAGGCTGTGCAGAGGACTTGAACCCGACACAGAATTGCAGAAAACAGATATCACGTGGTAGATAAGAATGGCTCTGAAAGCGTAGGAAAAGAGGCAGCAGTTCGACAGTGATGCACTTGGCCAAAAAGGGCGTATGCGTTTTTTCCTGAATATATTCAGGAAAAAACGCATACGCCCTTTTTGGCCAACCAAGCAAGCCTGCAAGGGAAATCTGCACTACAATGAAGTCTCACTTCCCACCGATCAAAAGGGCCGTCCGAAAATAGTGTAAAATCCAGAGAGGCAGGACAGGCCACGGAGAATCGGCAGCCTTGTTATGCTGATGGGCGGGATGTAAATTGCCAACAGCCACTCTGGAGAAGTGGATGGAGTTTCCTGAAACAAAGGAAAAACCAAGCTAGAAAGCCTAGGGCACTTCCACTTATGGTGCTATAGATTTGGAAAATTTAAATGAAAAAGACACAGCCACACCAAGGTTTGTGGCTGCTCTGTGTACGGGAATCTTAACTATGGTACAACTTCAATAGCCCAGAAAGAGAAAAATGGATACAGAAGTTGTGGTACATCCCTACAATGAAATATCACTCAACAATGAAATCAATGGCAACAGACCAGTAGCAACATAATGAGTGGATTTAGTTACGATGATTCTAAGTGAAATAAGTCACACAGAAAAAGAAACATCACAAGATATCACTAATACCGGGAATGTAAACACGGCTACCTGTGAACTGCATTACAAAACACAATAGAGTCTCACATTTACAAAAGAATCTTATGCTTGCTTAAGGGGAAAGGAGAGTGGGGAGGCTGCATAAAACCAGAGGGTGACATTAGGACAGATACCATTTCATAAGCCAAATATATATTAGAAAAGATCTACTCATTGCTCAACCAAATGGACTCAACACCCCATATTCAAAACCTAGGAATATACCTGACTATGAAGAAAATTAAAACCCATACATTTATACGTCTCCATAAGAAAATCATTTGTGTACAGCAGCATACACACAGCAGTGTAAATAAGCTAAATCCCCTTATAAAAATAAATTTGAATAAGAAAACACAAGGACTGTCAAATAGAGAGAAATTCTTAAATAAGTCCTTCAGGGCTTGTGAGGAATCTTGGATTTACCACCTCTACATCCACAGCTTGGGGAGAGATAAGGCTGGACACTTGGGTCTGATAGGATTGGTGAGGGAATGCAGACCATTTGACGTAATGGTGAATGGTTCCCATTCCACGGTTCCCAAATCTCCAGGTTTAAGGGATTTATCCTTGAGCTAAAATATGCATGGAAAACTCAGAATATGGTCCACAAAGTCAACAGGCAAACTTTCTAAAGCTCATCGCCATTTTCGACCCCTGTACTCGTCTTCGCCGTTCCAGATACTTTATTAACCCTCTCCCTACTTGGAGAGTCCGTGCCTTTACCTTCTCGTTTGACACAGTGTGAAATTTCTGCAAAAGATGAACAGGAGGAAGGACAACCAATGAGCGACTAGCTCTATGTGTTTAGACGGGCACATTGAACTCTGATTACCCTCCAGGAAGAAGAATTCACCAACGCTCAGCATGCCGTTGCGGAACGAGATTAGGGCCTGAAGCAAGTCTTCTGTTTTGCACTCAGCACACAAGAAAGCGAGTTGACAAAAGGAGATTAGGGGCACTGTAATTCACAAGCCTGCACAGTTACAAATGTCCCCTAACATCCAAAAATTTATTGAAGGAACGCTGTGAAGAGGACTTGAACACGAGGCAGAATTGCAGAAAACAGATATCAGGTGGTAGATAAGAATTGCTCTGAAAGCATAGGAAAAGAGGCAGCACTTCGAAAATGATGCACTTGGCAAAAGAGGGCGTATGCGTTTTTTCCTGAATATATTCAAGAATAAAAACATATGCCCTTTATGCCCAACCAAGCAAGCCTGCAATGGAAATCTGCTCTAAAAAGAAGTCTGACTTCCCACCATTCTAAAGGTCGTCCGAAAAGAATGGAAAACCCAGAGAGGCAGGACAGGCCATGGAGAACCGGCAGCCTTGTTAGGCTGATGGGCGGGATGTAATGTGCCAACAGCCACTCTGGAGAACTGTATGGTGTTTCCTGGAACAAAGAAAAAAACAAGCTAGAGAACCTAGGGCACTTCCACTTATGGTGCTATAGATTCGGAAAATTTAAATTAAAAAGACAAAGCCACACCAAAGTTCGGGGCTGCTCTGTTTACGCGAACCTTGACTACGGTACAACTTCAATAGGCCAGAAAGAGAAAAATGGATATAGCAGTTGTGGTACATACCTACAATGGAATATCACTCAACAATGAAATCAATGGCAACAGACCAGTAGCAGCATAATGAGTGGATGTAGGTACGATGCTTCTAAGTGAAATAAGTCACACAGAAAAAGAAACATCACAACATATCACTAATACCAGGAGTATAAACACGGCTCCAGATGAACTGTTTCACAGTTAGTAATTTCTGTAGAAGATGACCAGGAATAAGGAGATCCAATGAGGGACTAACTCTATGTGTTTAGACGGGCACATTGAACTCTGATTTCCCACCAGGGAGAAGAATTCACCAAAGGCTCAGCGTGCCTTGCCAGAACCAGGTTAGGGCCTGAAGCAATTCTTCGGTTTTGCAGTCAGCTCACAAGGAAGCTAGTTGAAAAAAGGAGCTTTTTGAACACTGTAATTCACAATCCTGCACAATTACACATAACCCCTATCATCCAAAAATATATTGAAGGAAGGCTGTGAAGAGGACTTGAACACGAGGCAGAATTGCAGAAAACAGATATCCGGTGGTAGATTAAAATTGCTCTGAAAGTAAAGGAAAAGAGGCAGCACTTCGACAATGATACACTTAGCCAAAAAGGGCGTATGTGTTTTTTCCTGAATATATTCCAGAAAAAACGCATACCCTCTTTTTGGCCAACAAACAAGCCTGTAATGGAAATTTGCACTACAATGAAGTCTCACTTCCCACCGCTTTAAAGTGTCGTCTGAAAAAAGTGTAAAATCCCGAGAGACAGGACTGGCCATGGAGTACAGGGAGCTTGGTTATGCTGATTGGCGGGATGTAAATTGCCAACGAGTACTGTGGAGATGTGTATGGTGTTTCCTGAAACATCTAAAAATCAAAGCCACAGAGCCTAGGGCACTTCCACTTATGGCCCTATAGCTTAGGAAAATTTAAAGGAGGAAGACACAGCCACCCCAATATTTAGGACTGCTGTGTTTTCAGCAATGTCCACTACAGTACAACTTATATATCCTGGACAGAAAAAAATGGATAAAGACCTTGTGCTTCTTTTGTATAAAGAAATATCACTCAACAGTGATATTAATGTAATCAGGCCTGTAGAAGCAAAATGAATGGATTCCAGTACGATGATTCTATGTGAAATAAGTCACACAGAAAAAGAAAATTATTATAAGTTATCACTAATAAAGGGAATGTAAACTTGGCTACACATGAACTGAATTACAAAACACAGCAGAGTCTCACTTTTAGGAAACAATCTTATGCTTTTTTTAAGGGGAAAGTTGAGTTGGGGTGCGTCATAAAACCAGAGATTGAAATTAGCCCAAAAACCATTCCATAAGCCAAGTATGTAATAGACAGGACCTACTCCTTGCTCAAAGAAATAAACTCAACAATGAAGTATCACCTCACACCTGTTAGAATGGGCATTATCAGAAATTCTGCAAACAACAAAGGCTCGAATGGTGTGGAGAAAAGGAAACCTCTTCCACTATTGTTGGGAATATAAATTGATACAGTTACAATAGAGAACAGCATGGAGGTTCCTTAAAAACTAACCATAAATTACCATATGATCCAGCCATCTCACTCCTGGGCATATATCCAGAAAAAAAACAAAAATAAAGAGGAGGTTTTCACCACAAAGTTCATTGCATCACTATAATAGCCAGGTAATGGAAGCAACCTAAATGTCCACAGACACATGAATGCATAAAGAGATGATACATATGTAAAATGGAATATTACTCAGCCATAAGAATGAATGCAGTTGGATCATTTGTAGAGATGTCAATGGATCTAGAGACTGTCCTAGAGAGTGAAGTATGTCAGAAAGAGAAAAACAAATATTGTATATGAATTCATATATGTGGAACCTAGAAAAATTGTGCAGATGAACCAGTTTGCAAGGCAGAAATAGAGCAACAGATGTAGAGAAAAAAACATATGGACATCAAGTAGGGAAAGCTGTGGGGGATAGGTGGTGGGAAGGGTTGAGAGATTCAGATTGGCATTTATATGTATAAAATAGATAACCAATAGATAAATAGATAACCAAGTGTAAAATAGATAACCAATAAAAACCTGCTGTATAAAAAACTAAAATATATTTCAAAATTTAAAAAACAATTAAAACAGAAAAAAAGGTTCTTCCCTTCACATACGTGCATTTATATGAATACATTATTTCCATGCTTATATCTGTAAATACAAAAAAGAGGAATAAAATCTACCTAGAACCCAAAATAAAGAAAAAAAAAAAAAAAAAAAGAAAAAACTAAACAGAACCCACCAGTTACACAGAGGAAAACCGTATCAGGGCACTTGCTCCAGTTGTAAACAATTCTGAAGTTGGTCAGTGAGGGGAATCATCTCCCATTCAACCAGCAGCCCCCACGCAACAAGTGTCCTCATTGTAAAGCTGGGGGACTGTGCCGAGACCTCTGTGAGTAAACGTGAGCTGAGGCCCAGGCCAGCTGCTGCTGAACTGTTCCCACCCTTCCCAGGTAAAACACCTGAATATGTGCAAGGACTTGAAAGCCTAGAGGAAGGGCCGTGGAGCCACACAAGCGACAGCATGCCGGCCGACTTGGTGCCTGCAGGCCAGCCAGGATGGTCCTGGCCCTGGGTGCTCTTCTGGAAGCCTTCCATTTCCCTGCCTGAGAAACCCCTCCTGTCCCGCCCCCACTGTTTTTTTTCCTCCCTCACCTCTGCCCAGGGAGAAATTCCAGCAGCAGTTATAGGTGACAGATCTTCTTCTTTAGCAGGTGGCAGCCTGGAAACTGCTGCAGAAAGTCCAGCAGAGCCCAACTCACACTAAGCCTCTCACAAAGCCGTGGCTTCTCAATACCTCCCACCGGCCCAGCCCCGAGACTAATGACAGGACAGAGAATATGGTGTCAGGCAGAGCTGCAGGGGCTCTTGCTGCCTGGTGCGGTGTTTATATTGACCTTAAAATATGCACACCTGGGGAGGGCTGGCCCGATTGGTCAGGCTGCACAGGTCAGCCAATCCTCACTACTCAGGGGCTCACAGTTGCAGAAAATTTACCTTGCTGAACGGGCCATCTCCAAGCAACAGGTGTAGGCTCATGAAAGTCCGGATACACAAGGGGCTGCAGTTCTGGCTTGTTTTCTAATCATTTTATCTGGCCCATGAGTGGGAGACAGCTTCAAGAAAATCGTCTCCTAATGAGAGGGACACAGAAGTCAGGGAGAGGAGGGGTGAGTGGTGGCTGGAGGCAGCGGCTTGGTGCCCTGGGTGCAGTGGAAGTGTCTGGAAGACCAGGCAGAGGGAGGCCCTGCAGAGTGATGCCCAGGGTCACATACATGTCGGAGCTGCTGTTTGTTAGTTCAAGTCCTGCTCTGAGGTGCTCTGTGTCAGCTCTGAGAGACAGGTGAGCTGAGGTTGCTCTGCAATGAGGGCTATGTGCACGGTTCCTCTTTGCCCAGCCCTGCCACGGTACCTGCAAGGGTAGATCTGTATCCTGGGAGGGGCTTGACCAGGAGAGCCCAATGAGCTTGGGTGGGGGTGAGTTACCTGCCCAGGTGAGCTCCATATCCTGGTAATTGCCTGACCACGAGAGACAAATGGGCCGCTGGGGACCTGGTAAAGGATGTCAGGACAGTCAGTTATGCCACCGAGGGTATACCTCTAGTAGTTCCTAATTCCTACTCACTGCTAGTCATTCTACCAACCACCAGGACATGGTGTTCTGTATTAGACTTCAATGATGCCTTCTTTTGCATTCCATTAGTCCCAGAGTCACAAGAAATTTTGTCTCGTGACTGGCAGGACTCAACATACAACAAAAATAATACTGCTGGGCCGCCTCGCCCCAAGGGTATAAAAATTCCCACACCATCTTTGGGAAAGCTTAGCTAAAGACCTAAAAGTTCTACCTCTGGAAAAGGAAACCCTCCTTCAATATGCAGACACCAATCTAATCGCCAGCTCTACTAAGGAGGCCTCTGAACTACCAAGCCAATATAGGATAGAAGTTGTCCAAGAAAAAGCTCAAATATCACACACTCAGGTGACCTGCCTGGGCTTCGTTCTCACAGAAGGTCTGAGAAGCCCATCCCAGGAAAGGGAAGAAACCATTTGCAGCCTTAGCCCTTCTAAAAGTAGAAGACAGCTTAGGAGTTCCTGGGGAGGCTGGGGTTTGCTGCATCTGGATCCCGAACTACAGTCTAATAGCTGGGCCTCTATATGAAACACTGAAAGGAAAAGATGATGATCCTTTTGAATAGAATCCAGAAGTGGTCTTTCAAGAATGGAAAGAGTGGTCAATTCAGACCCTTGACCTGGAACTCCCTAATTTAGCTAAACCCTTTGACCTTTACATTCCTGGTGAAAGGTGAATTGCCATTGGAGTATTAGTGCAAAAACCGGGACCACTTGAAAAGGAACAACGCAAGAATGCTAACCAGGTAGGATAAACTACGGTCACCAAAGGGCTTGGTCCACCACCACATCTGGCCAGGATACTGGCAGTATCTAAAAACCTGGAAATCAGCAGCCTGAAAGGCCACCTCCCTCCTAAGGGAAAAGGACCCCATGTGTTGATCCTAACCACCAAACATGCCCTGAGGTTGCAGGGTTCGCTCCATGGGCACACTGACCTCGAGTGAGGAGACCCTCCAACTCCAACCTCCAGAAAGACAACTGGGGGCAACGGGGCCCCATGGCAACTCGTGTAACCATCACTTTACCTGGAGTTTCTCTCAGAAAACAACAAGAGTGTGTCAAAAAAGAGTAGACTACTGCTTTCAGGGCTTACTGCACCCAGAGGGGAGCTAATAAGCTTGGCAGGGGAACCATATATCACATTGTCACCATAGAAAAGCCTACAGCCACCGTGGTGATGGTGGCCAATAAGACCAGCTGCAGTCCTGGCTACCTCAAAAGGCTGTTGACTCAGTGTCCATCATGGTCTTGCATCACCACTGACCCTGGACTGACTGGGAGTTGAGCAGGCAAGGCTCTGACACCTGGTACTGTTTTTACATTAATTCAGGGGCCTAATTGAAGAAAACAAAGACTGCTGGTCAGAGCATCTAGGCTGGCAGAAACGGTCAGCCTAAGGTGGCCTAACAAATGTGCGGTGGGGTAAAACCTGCCTCCACATTGTCTCTGCACATCCCTTTCCTGTACCCTTAAAGGTCATTAGAATCTATAACACTTCCAATGCTGGTACTCAGGTGGACGAGCAGGGAGGCAGCAGCTCTGGGGACAATGAATCTCACCTGGAGGCTGCTGGGGAGAAGTTCTGATCCTCACACCCGGGTATGAGGGCTCCCAACTCAGCACTCAGCAGTTACAGAAGAGGGGTCTGCACACTCAGCACTCCAAGAATGAGGAACGGGACAAAAGGCAGAGGAGGGCTTTGTCACCAGCAAAGCCCATTAAAAATCCTTGGGACATAAAAATAGAATCTGGGCAATAAAATAAAGTCTAACCTTTGTTACCCTTTGTGATTTGCCTAATTTCAAGTGCTCCTAGGTTCCCGCATGCAGAGCTGCCACACCCGGCACTTCAGACCAGATTTCCTACTGCAGAATGGCTGGGTCGACACTTCAGCTCCTGGGGCCCAGTGCAGGCTCCAAGATATAGAGCCTGAGCTGCATCCAACCCGGCCTCTGAGAGCTCCGCCCCCTCCCTCCCACTGTCTCTGACAGGACCTGTACACAGCAGGCCAACACACAGCCTGTGGGTTAGCGCATTCTGTCACTTCTCCATTCTCTGATCAAAATATAGTTTCCTTTGCTTCTGAACCAAACTCAGTCTCGATCTGTTGGCTCCAATGACACTGGGCAGGGGGATACTTGTTGGGGTCCATTGTGGAGGATCAGTAACAGAAATTGATAACATTGTAACTTCAATAAACAGATGTGTGAGCCAAACTGTAATTAACATAGAACAGTGTATAAGGCTCGGGTAAAATAAGATGTTTCTAACACTTCCATTTTATATTTCCATCATTCTATTATAAGCAAGTTCAGTGAAAAGATTTGTCTTATTTGTCAGGTCAATATTAGAGAAATGAAGTGATTTCTTTCCAAGGATGCACATCTAATAATCTTGGTTAAAGCTTCAATCTTGTTTTAAATGCTTTTCCATTGAAAATTATACCTCTGTTTCAGCTCCCCCATTTCTGAGAAGTATAAAATCTTATAATTTATTATTACCAAAGGGGAAAGTGGGAGGAGGGATAAATTAACAGTTTGGGATTAACACATACACACTGTTATGTATAAAGTAGATCATCAACAAGGAACTACTATATAGCATAGGGAACTACACTCAATATTTTGCAATAACGTGTAAGGGGAAAAAATCTGAAAAAGCATAGATATATTTATTGACATCATCTATCAATGACAGTTAAAATGTAACCTAAGGGAAGCCGTTGGTGAGTGCTTCTGACCCTGACGGCATCAATCATCTAAAGTTCGCACTCTGCCTACATCCCAAGGCGGCAGGATTTCTAAAATGGTGCAGTTGGCCAAAAAGGGCGTATGCATCTTCTCCTGAATATATTCAGGAAAACACGCATATGCACTTTATGGGCAACCAAGAAAGCAAGCAATGCAAATCTGCACACCAAAGACGTCTCATTTCCCACCGGTCAAAAGGGCCATCTGAAAAAATTGTAAAACGCAGAAATGCAGGACAGGCCATGGAGAACAGGCAGCCTTTATACACTGATGGGCTGTGTGTAAACTGAGAAGAGGCACTCTGGAGAAGTGTATCCTGGTTTGTAAATCATCTAAAAAGCAGAGCTACAGAGCATAGGGCACTTGCAATCACAGGAGCATATCTAGGGAAGTCTAAAAATCAAAAAGACACAGGCACAGCAAGGTTTAGGGCTGCTCTGTTTACAAGAACCTCGACTTCAGTACACCTTAAATACCCCAGGAAAGAGAACAATGGATAAGGAAGGTGTGGTACTTACGCACAATGGAATATCTCTTCACTATGAAATCAATGTAATAAGGCTAGTAGAAGCATAAAGAGTGGATCGAGTTTCGACGATACTGCTTGACTTAAGTCACACAGAAAAAGAAACATATCATAAGATATCACTCATAGAGGGAATGTAAATATGACTGCACAACAACTGAATTACAAAACAAGAGTGTCTCACATTTAGAAAACACACTTATGCCAGCTTAAGGGGAAAGGTGAGGTGGGGTGATGCATAAAATCAGAGTTTGAAATGAACACAGATACCATTCAATAAACCAAATACGTAATAGACAAGATCTACACCTTGCTCAATGAACTGGCCTCAACACACCCTATTCACCAAAGAGGAATATATGTGAGTAGTAGGAATCTTAAAACCTATATATTGATATATCCCCATAAGGGACTCAAGTGTGTGCAGAGTGGCACAAACACAGAAGTGATAATCAGCTAAACACCATTATAAAAATAAATTTTAAAAACAAAACACAGAGACAAAGAAAGAGAGAAACACTCGTATAAAATTGATTCAGGGGCTGTGATGCAAAGTGGATTGATCACATATAAACCCATAGCTGGATAAGACATAAGGCTGGACACATGGGGCTGTGAGGATTGGTTAGCTTTGGTGAGCAAATGCCGAACCTCTAATACAATACTTAAAGCTACTCATTCCGTGGGTCACAACACTCCAGGTTTAAGGGAATCTTCTTACAGCGAAACCATGCATGAGAAACCCAACAGATGGTATACCATGTGATTGGGAAAGGTTTCTAAAACGCACCTCATTTTTCCTCTACTGCGTCACAGGATCAACCTTCCGGCCGCTTTACTAACAATCACACCACTTGCATAGTCAATGCCTTTAATTTCCTGTTTTGCACAGTCTGCAATTAGTACAGAGGATGAATGGGAAGAGGGAGAAACAATGAAAAATTAGCCGTAAGGGCTTTGATGGGCACATTTCACTCTCATTTCACATGAGTAAGAAGTATTAAGCAAAGGCTCAGCAAGTCGCCTGAAAACAAGAATATGGATTGAAGCAATCTTGCAGTTTTTCAGTCAGCTCACAGGAAAGGGAGCTGAAAAAAGGAGCTCAGAGGAACTGTAATTCACAAAACAGCAGAGTTACAAATGACTGCTATCATCCAGAAATATATTGAAGTAAAGATGCGAAGAAGACTTGAAAGCGAGGGAGAATTGCAGGAAAGCGATTTCAAGTGATAGATTGGAATTACATTTAAAGCATAGGGAAAGAGGCACAACTTCAACAGTGATGCACATGGACAAAAAGAGCATATGCATTTGTTCCTGATTATATTCAGGAAAATATGCATACGCCCTTTTTGGCCAACCGAGAAAGCCTGCAATGGAAATCCGCACTACAATGAAGTCTCACGTCCCAATGCTCAAAAGAACTGTCTGAAAAAATTGTAAAATCCAGAGAGGCAGGACAGAAAGTGGGGAACAGGCAGCCTTTTTATGCTGTTGGGTGGGATGTAAATTGCCAACAGCCACTCTGGAGAAGTATACGGTGTTTTCTGAAACATATAAAAAACCAAGCTACAGAACCGAGGGCACTTCCACTTATGGTCCTACAGATTAGGAAAATTCAACTGAAAAAGACACAGCCACCCCAAAGTTTGGGGCTGCTCTGTTTACAAGAACCTCGACTATGGTACAATTTCAATAGCCCAGAAAAAGAAAAAAATAGATATAGAAGTTGTGGTACTTAAGTACAATAGAATATTACTCAGCAATGAAATTAATGTCACCAGGCCCGTAGCAGCATAATAAGTGGTTTAGTTACGATGATTCTAAGTGAAATAAGTCACACAGAAAAAGAAACATCATAAGTTATCACTAATACCAGAATGTAAACACGGCTACACATGAACTGTATGACAAAACACAACAGTCTCACATTTACCAAAGAAACTTAAGGTTAATTAATGGAAAAGGTGAGTTGGGAGGCTGTATAAGAGCAGAGGTTGAAATTAGTACAGATACCATTCCATAAGCCAAATATATACTAGACAAGACCTACACCTTGCTCAACGAAATGGACTTGACACCCTGTTTTCACTGCCTAGGAATATACCTGACCACGAAGAAACTTAAAACCCATGTATTTGTAGGTCGCTGTAATAGAATCATGTGTGTGTACAGCGGCACAAACACAGCAGTGAAAATTAGCTATATCCTATTATAAAAATAAATTGCAAAAACAAAACACAAAAACAGTGAAATAGAGAGAAATTCTTAACTCTTTCATTCAGGGCTTGTGATGAAACCTGGATTTCTCTCTACATACACAGCTGGGGGAGATACAAGGCTGGACACTTGGGGCTGATAGGATTGCTGAGGTTTCATGAGCAAATGAAGACCCTTTGATGGAATAGTGCATGGTCCCCATTCCATGGCTTTCAAATCTCCAGGTTTAAGGGATTCATCCTTCAGTTAAAATATGCATGAGAAACCCAAATTGTGGTCAACCAAGTGATCGAGCAAATTTTCTAACACTCATCTCAGTTTTTGCCCCCTGTTACTCGGGATCCCCTTTCCATAAGCTTTACTATCTCTCTCCACATTATGAGAGACAATGTTTAACCTCCTGTTTGGCAAAGCTCGCAATTTCTTCTGAAGGTTAACAGGAACAGGGAGAACCAATGAGCAACTAACTGTGTTTGAACGGGCACATTGAACTCTGATTTCCAACCAGGAAGAAAAATTCACCAAAGGCACAGCATGCCATGCCGAAACCAGATTAGGGCCTGAAGCAATTCTGCTGTATTGTGGTAAGATCACGAGAAAGCTAGTTGAGAAAAAAACTTAAAAACACTGTACTTCACAAGCCTGCAGAGTAACAAATGAACCCTATCATCCAAAAATATCCTGAAGTAAGGCTGTGAAGAGGAACTGAACACGCGACAGAATTGCAGGAAAATGTTTTCAGGCGGTAAATAGGAATTGCTCTGAAAAAATAGGAAAAGAGGCAGAACTTCGACAATGACACACTTGGCCAAAAAGTGCGTGTGCGTTTTTTCCGAATATATTCAGGAAAAAAGGCATACGCCCTTTTTGGCCAACCAAGCAAGCCTGCAACTGAAATCCACACTACAATGAAGTGTCACTTCCCACCGCTCAAAAGCGTCGTCCGAAAAAAGTGTAAAATCCAGACGAGCAGGACAGACCAGGGAGAACCGGCAGCCTTGTTATGCTGATGGGTGGGATGCAAATTGCCAACAGCCGCTCTGGAGAAGTGGATGGTGTTTCCTGAAACAAAGAAAAAAACAAGCTAGAGAGCCTAGGGCACTTCCACTTATGGTGCTATAGATTCGGAAAATTTAAATGAAAAAGACACAGCCACACCAAAACTTGGGGCTGCTCTGTTTACGGGAATCTTGACTATGGTACAACTTCAATAGCCCAGAAAGAGAAAAATGGATATAGAAGTGGTGGTACATCCCTACAATGGAATATCACTCAACAACGAAATCAATGGCAACAGACCAGTAGCAGCATAATGAGTGGATGTAGGTACGATGCTTCTAAGTGAAATAAGTCACACAGAAAAAGAAACATCACAACATATCACTAACACCGGGAGTATAAACACGGCTCCAGATGAACGGTTTCACAGTTAGTAATTTCTGTAGAAGATGACCAGGAATAAGGAGATCCAATGAGGGACTATCTCTATGTGTTTGGACGGGCACATTGAACTCTGATTTCCCACCAGGGAGAAGAATTCACCAAAGGCTCAGCGTGCCTTGCCAGAACCAGGTTAGGGCCTGAAGCAATTCTTCGGTTTTGCAGTCAGCTCACAAGGAAGCTAGTTGAAAAAAGGAGCTTTTTGAACACTGTAATTCACAACCCTGCACAATTACACATGACCCCTATCATCCAAAAATATATTGAAGGAAGGCTGTGAAGAGGACTTGAACGCGAGGCAGAATTGCAGAAAACAGATATCCGGTGGTAGATTAAAATTGCTCTGAAAGTAAAGGAAAAGAGGCAGCACTTCGACAATGATACACTTAGCCAAAAAGGGCGTATGTGTTTTTTCCTGAATATATTCCAGAAAAAACGCATACCCTCTTTTTGGCCAACAAACAAGCCTGTAATGGAAATTTGCACTACAATGAAGTCTCACTTCCCACCGCTTTAAAGTGTCGTCTGAAAAAAGTGTAAAATCCCGAGAGACAGGACTGGCCATGGAGTACAGGGAGCTTGGTTATGCTGATTGGCGGGATGTAAATTGCCAACGAGTACTGTGGAGATGTGTATGGTGTTTCCTGAAACATCTAAAAATCAAAGCCACAGAGCCTAGGGCACTTCCACTTATGGCCCTATAGCTTAGGAAAATTTAAAGGAGGAAGACACAGCCACCCCAATATTTAGGACTGCTGTGTTTTCAGCAATGTCCACTACAGTACAACTTATATATCCTGGACAGAAAAAAATGGATAAAGACCTTGTGCTTCTTTTGTATAATGAAATATCACTCAACAGTGATATTAATGTAATCAGGCCTGTAGAAGCAAAATGAATGGATTCCAGTACGATGATTCTATGTGAAATAAGTCACACAGAAAAAGAAAATTATTATAAGTTATCACTAATAAAGGGAATGTAAACTTGGCTACACATGAGCTGAATTACAAAACACAACAGAGTCTCACTTTTAGGAAACAATCTTATGCTTTTTTTAAGGGGAAAGTTGAGTTGGGGTGCGTCACAAAACCAGAGATTGAAATTAGCCCAAAAACCATTCCATAAGCCAAGTATGTAATAGACAGGACCTACTCCTTGCTCAAAGAAATAAACTCAGCAATGAAGTATCACCTCACACCTGTTAGAATGGGCATTATCAGAAATTCTGCAAACAACAAAGGCTCGAATGGTGTGGAGAAAAGGAAACCTCTTCCACTATTGTTGGGAATGTAAATTGATACAGTTACAATAGAGAACAGCATGGAGGTTCCTTAAAAACTAACCATAAATTACCATATGATCCAGCCATCTCACTCCTGGGCATATATCCAGAAAAAAAACAAAAATAAAGAGGAGGTTTTCACCACAAAGTTCATTGCATCACTATAATAGCCAGGTAATGGAAGCAACCTAAATGTCCACAGACACATGAATGCATAAAGAGATGATACATATATAAAATGGAATATTACTCAGCCATAAGAATGAATGAAGTTGGATCATTTGTAGAGATGTCAATGGATCTAGAGACTGTCATAGAGAGTGAAGTATGTCAGAAAGAGAAAAACAAATATTGTATATGAATTCATATATGTGGAACCTAGAAAAATTGTGCAGATGAACCAGTTTGCAAGGCAGAAATAGAGCAACAGATGTAGAGAAAAAAACATATGGACATCAAGTGGGGAAAGCTGTGGGGGTTAGGTGGTGGGAGGAGTTGAGAGATTCAGATTGGCATTTATATGTATAAAATAGATAACCAATAGATAAATAGATAACCAAGTGTAAAATAGATAACCAATAAAAACCTGCTGTATAAAAAACTAAAATATATTTCAAAATTTAAAAAACAATTAAAACAGAAAAAAAGGTTCTTCCCTTCACATACGTGCATTTATATGAATACATTATTTCCATGCTTATATCTGTAAATACAAAAAAGAGGAATAAAATCTACCTAGAACCCAAAATAAAGAAAAAAAAAAAAAAAAAAAGAAAAAACTAAACAGAACCCACCAGTTACACAGAGGAAAACCGTATCAGGGCACTTGCTCCAGTTGTAAACAATTCTGAAGTTGGTCAGTGAGGGGAATCATCTCCCATTCAACCAGCAGCCCCCACGCAACAAGTGTCCTCATTGTAAAGCTGGGGGACTGTGCCGAGACCTCTGTGAGTAAACGTGAGCTGAGGCCCAGGCCAGCTGCTGCTGAACTGTTCCCACCCTTCCCAGGTAAAACACCTGAATATGTGCAAGGACTTGAAAGCCTAGAGGAAGGGCCGTGGAGCCACACAAGCGACAGCATGCCGGCCGACTTGGTGCCTGCAGGCCAGCCAGGATGGTCCTGGCCCTGGGTGCTCTTCTGGAAGCCTTCCATTTCCCTGCCTGAGAAACCCCTCCTGTCCCGCCCCCACTGTTTTTTTTCCTCCCTCACCTCTGCCCAGGGAGAAATTCCAGCAGCAGTTATAGGTGACAGATCTTCTTCTTTAGCAGGTGGCAGCCTGGAAACTGCTGCAGAAAGTCCAGCAGAGCCCAACTCACACTAGGCCTCTCACAAAGCCGTGGCTTCTCAATCCCTCCCACCAGCCCAGCCCCGAGACTAATGACAGGACAGAGAATATGGTGTCAGGCAGAGCTGCAGGGGCTCTTGCTGCCTGGTGTGGTGTTTATATTGACCTCAAAACATGCACACCTGGGGAGGGCTGGCCCGATTGGTCAGGCTGCACAGGTCAGCCAATCCTCACTACTCAGGGGCTCACAGTTGCAGAAAATTTACCTTGCTGAACGGGCCATCTCCAAGCAACAGGTGTAGGCTCTTGAAAGTCCGGATACACAAGGGGCTGCAGCTCTGGCTTGTTTTCTAATCATTTTATCTGGCCCATGAGTGGGAGACAGCTTCAAGAAAATCGTCTCCTAATGAGAGGGACACAGAAGTCAGGGAGAGGAGGGGTGAGTGGTGGCTGGAGGCAGCGGCTTGGTGCCCTGGGTGCAGTGGAAGTGTCTGGAAGACCAGGCAGAGGGAGGCCCTGCAGAGTGATGCCCAGGGTCACAGGCATGTCGGAGCTGCTGTTTGTTATTTCAAGTCCTGCTCTGAGGTGCTCTGTGTCAGCTCTGAGAGACAGGTGAGCTGAGGTTTCTCTGCAATGAGGGCTATGTGCACGGTTCCTCTTTGCCCAGCCCTGCCACGGTACCTGCAAGGGTAGATCTGTATCCTGGGAGGGGCTTGACCAGGAGAGCCCAATGAGCTGGGGTGGGGGTGAGGTACCTGCCCAGGTGAGCTCCATATCCTGGTAATTGCCTGACCACGAGAGACAAATGGGCCGCTGGGGACCTGGTAAAGGATGTCAGGACAGTCAGTTATGCCACCGAGGGTATACCTCTAGTAGTTCCTAATTCCTACACACTGCTAGTCATTCTACCAACCACCAGGACATGGTGTTCTGTATTAGACTTCAATGATGCCTTCTTTTGCATTCCATTAGTCCCAGAGTCACAAGAAATTTTGCCTCGTGACTGGCAGGACTCAACATGCAACAAAAATAATACTGCTGGGCCGCCTCACCCCAAGGGTATAAAAATTCCCACACCATCTTTGGGAAAGCTTAGCTAAAGACCTAAAAGTTCTACCTCTGGAAAAGGAAACCCTCCTTCAATATGCAGACACCAATCTAATCGCCAGCTCTACTAAGGAGGCCTCTGAACTACCAAGCCAATATAGGATAGAAGTTGTCCAAGAAAAAGCTCAAATATCACACACTAAGGTGACCTGCCTGGGCTTCGTTCTCACAGAAGGTCTGAGAAGCCCATCCCAGGAAAGGGAAGAAACCATTTGCAGCCTTAGCACTTCTAAAAGTAGAAGACAGCTTAGGAGTTCCTGGGGAGGCTGGGGTTTGCTGCATCTGGATCCCGAACTACAGTCTAATAGCTGGGCCTCTATATGAAACACTGAAAGGAAAAGATGATGATCCTTTTGAATAGAATCCAGAAGTGGTCTTTCAAGAATGGAAAGAGCGGTCAATTCAGACCCTTGACCTGGAACTCCGTAATTTAGCTAAACCCTTTGACCTTTACATTCCTGGTGAAAGGTGAATTGCCATTGGAGTATTAGTGCAAAAACCGGGACCACTTGAAAAGGAACAACGCAAGAATGCTAACCAGGTAGGATAAACTACGGTCACCAAGGGGCTTGGTCCACCACCACATCTGGCCAGGATACTGGCAGTATCTAAAAACCTGGAAATCAGCAGCCTGAAAGGTCACCTCCCTCCTAAGGGAAAAGGACCCCATGTGTTGATCCTAACCACCAAACATGCCCTGAGGTTGCAGGGTTCGCTCCATAGGCACACTGACCTCGAGTGAGGAGACCCTCCAACTCCAACCTCCAGAAAGACAACTGGGGGCAACAGGGCCCCATGGCAACTCGTGTAACCATCACTTTACCTGGAGTTTCTCTCAGAAAACAACAAGAGTGTGTCAAAAAAGAGTAGACTACTGCTTTCAGGGCTTACTGCACCCAGAGGGGAGCTAATAAGCTTGGCAGGGGAACCATATATCACATTGTCACCATAGAAAAGCCTACAGCCACCGTGGTGATGGTGGCCAATAAGACCAGCTGCAGTCCTGGCTACCTCAAAAGGCTGTTGACTCAGTGTCCATCATGGTCTTGCATCACCACTGACCCTGGACTGACTGGGAGTTGAGCAGGCAAGGCTCTGACACCTGGTACTGTTTTTACATTAATTCAGGGGCCTAATTGAAGAAAACAAAGACTGCTGGTCAGAGCATCTAGGCTGGCAGAAACGGTCAGCCTAAGGTGGCCTAACAAATGTGCGGTGGGGTAAAACCTGCCTCCACATTGTCTCTGCATATCCCTTTCCTGTACCCTTAAAGATCATTAGAATCTATAACACTTCCAATGCTGGTACTCAGGTGGACGAGCAGGGAGGCAGCAGCTCTGGGGACAATGAATCTCACCTGGAGGCTGCTGGGGAGAAGTTCTGACCCTCACCCCCGGGTATGAGGGCTCCCAACTCAGCACTCAGCAGTTACAGAAGAGGGGTCTGCACACTCAGCACTCCAAGAATGAGGAACGGGACAAAAGGCAGAGGATGGATTTGTCACCAGCAAAGCCCATTAAAAATCCTTGGGACATAAAAATAGAATCTGGGCAATAAAATAAAGTCTAACCTTTGTTACCCTTTGTGATTTGCCTAATTTCAAGTGCTCCTAGGTTCCCGCATGCAGAGCTGCCACACCCGGCACTTCAGACCAGATTTCCTACTGCAGAATGGCTGGGTCGACACTTCAGCTCCTGGGGCCCAGTGCAGGCTCCAAGATATAGAGCCTGAGCTGCATCCAACCCGGCCTCTGAGAGCTCCGCCCCCTCCCTCCCACTGACTCTGACAGGACCTGTACACAGCAGGCCAACACACAGCCTGTGGGGTAACACATTCTCTCACTTCTCCATTCTCTGATCAAAATATAGTTTCCTTTGCTTCTGAACCAAACTCAGTCTCGATCTGTTGGCTCCAATGACACTGGGCAGGGGGATACTTGTTGGGGTCCATTGTGGAGGATCAGTAAAAGAAATTGATAACATTGTAACTTCAATAAACAGATGTGTGAGTCAAACTGTAATTAACATAGAACAGTGTATAAGGCTCGGGTAAAATAAGATGTTTCTAACACTTCCATTTTATATTTCCATCATTCTATTATAAGCAAGTTCAGTGAAAAGATTTGTCTTATTTGTCGGGTCAATATTAGAGAAATGAAGTGATTTCTTTCCAAGGATGCACATCTAATAATCTTGGTTAAAGCTTCAATCTTGTTTTAAATGCTTTTCCATTGAAAATTATACCTCTGTTTCAGCTTCCCCATTTCTGAGAAGTATAAAATCTTATAATTTATTATTACCAAAGGGGAAAGTGGGAGGAGGGATAAATTAACAGTTTGGGATTAACACATACACACTGTTATGTATAAAGTAGATCATCAACAAGGAACTACTATATAGCATAGGGAACTACACTCAATATTTTGCAATAACGTGTAAGGGGAAAAAATCTGAAAAAGCATAGATATATTTATTGACATCATCTATCAATGACAGTTAAAATGTAACCTAAGGGAAGCCGTTGGTGAGTGCTTCTGACCCTGACGGCATCAATCATCTAAAGTTCGCACTCTGCCTACATCCCAAGGCGGCAGGATTTCTAAAATGGTGCAGTTGGCCAAAAAGGGCGTATGCATCTTCTCCTGAATATATTCAGGAAAACACGCATATGCACTTTATGGGCAACCAAGAAAGCAAGCAATGCAAATCTGCACACCAAAGACGTCTCATTTCCCACCGGTCAAAAGGGTCATCTGAAAAAATTGTAAAACGCAGAAATGCAGGACAGGCCATGGAGAACAGGCAGCCTTTATACACTGATGGGCTGTGTGTAAACTGAGAAGAGGCACTCTGGAGAAGTGTATCCTGGTTTGTAAATCATCTAAAAAGCAGAGCTACAGAGCATAGGGCACTTGCAATCACAGGAGCATATCTAGGGAAGTCTAAAAATCAAAAAGACACAGGCACAGCAAGGTTTAGGGCTGCTCTGTTTACAAGAACCTCGACTTCAGTACACCTTAAATACCCCAGGAAAGAGAACAATGGATAAGGAAGGTGTGGTACTTACGCAGAATGGAATATCTCTTCACTATGAAATCAATGTAATAAGGCTAGTAGAAGCATAAAGAGTGGATCGAGTTTCGACGATACTGCTTGACTTAAGTCACACAGAAAAAGAAACATATCATAAGATATCACTCATAGAGGGAATGTAAATATGACTGCACAACAACTGAATTACAAAACAAGAGTGTCTCACATTTAGAAAACACACTTATGCCAGCTTAAGGGGAAAGGTGAGGTGGGGTGATGCATAAAATCAGAGTTTGAAATGAACACAGATACCATTCAATAAACCAAATACGTAATAGACAAGATCTACACCTTGCTCAATGAACTGGCCTCAACACACCCTATTCACCACAGAGGAATATATGTGAGTAGTAGGAATCTTAAAACCTATATATTGATATATCTCCATAAGGGACTCAAGTGTGTGCAGAGTGGCACAAACACAGCAGTGATAATCAACTAAACACCATTATAAAAATAAATTTTAAAAACAAAACACAGAGACAAAGAAAGAGAGAAACACTCGTACAAAATTGATTCAGGGGCTGTGATGCAAAGTGGATTGATCACATATAAACCCATAGCTGGATAAGACATAAGGCTGGACACATGGGGCTGTGAGGATTGGTTAGCTTTGGTGAGCAAATGCCGAACCTCTAATACAATACTTAAAGCTACTCATTCCGTGGGTCACAACACTCCAGGTTTAAGGGAATCTTCTTACAGCAAAACCATGCATGAGAAACCCAACAGATGGTATACCATGTGATTGGGAAAGGTTTCTAAAACGCACCTCATTTTTCCTCTACTGGGTCACAGGATCAACCTTCCAGCCGCTTTACTAACAATCACACCACTTGCATAGTCAATGCCTTTAATTTCCTGTTTTGCACAGTCTGCAATTAGTACAGAGGATCAATGGGAAGAGGGAGAAACAATGAAAAATTAGCCGTAAGGGCTTTGATGGGCACATTTCACTCTCAATTCACATGAGGAAGAAGTATTAACCAAAGGCTCAGCAAGTCGCCTGAAAACAAGAATATGGATTGAAGCAATCTTGCAGTTTTTCAGTCAGCTCACAAGAAAGGGAGCTGAAAAAAGGAGCTCAGAGGAACTGTAATTCACAAAACAGCAGAGTTACAAATGACTGCTATCATCCAGAAATATATTGAAGTAAAGATGCGAAGAAGACTTGAAAGCGAGGGAGAATTGCAGGAAAGCGATTTCAAGTGATAGATTGGAATTACATTTAAAGCATAGGGAAAGAGGCACAACTTCAACAGTGATGCACATGGACAAAAAGAGCATATGCATTTTTTCCTGATTATATTCAGGAAAATATGCATACGCCCTTTTTGGCCAACCGAGAAAGCCTGCAATGGAAATCCGCACTACAATGAAGTCTCACGTCCCAATGCTCAAAAGAGCTGTCTGAAAAAATTGTAAAATCCAGAGAGGCAGGACAGAAAGTGGGGAACAGGCAGCCATTTTATGCTGTTGGGTGGGATGTAAATTGCCAACAGCCACTCTGGAGAAGTATACGGTGTTTTCTGAAACATATAAAAAACCAAGCTACAGAACCGAGGGCACTTCCACTTATGGTCCTACAGATTAGGAAAATTCAACTGAAAAAGACACCGCCACCCCAAAATTTGGGGCTGCTCTGTTTACTAGAACGTCGACTATGGTACAATTTCAATAGCCCAGAAAGAGAAAAAATAGATATAGAAGTTGTGGTACTTAAGTACAATAGAATATTACTCAGCAATGAAATTAATGTCACCAGGCCCGTAGCAGCATAATAAGTGGTTTAGGTACGATGATTCTAAGTGAAATAAGTCACACAGAAAAAGAAACATCATAAGTTATCACTAATACCAGAATGTAAACACGGCTACACATGAACTGTATGACAAAACACAATAGTCTCACATTTACCAAAGAAACTTAAGGTTGCTTAATGGAAAAGGTGAGTTGGGAGGCTGTATAAGAGCAGAGGTTGAAATTAGTACAGATACCATTCCATAAGCCAAATATATACTAGACAAGACCTACACCTTGCTCAACGAAATGGACTTGACACCCTGTTTTCACTGCCTAGGAATATACCTGACCACGAAGAAACTTAAAACCCATGTATTTGTAGGTCGCTGTAATAGAATCATGTGTGTGTACAGCGGCACAAACACAGCAGTGAAAATTAGCTATATCCTATTATAAAAATAAATTGCAAAAACAAAACACAAAAACAGTGAAATAGAGAGAAATTCTTAACTCTTTCATTCAGGGCTTGTGATGAAACCTGGATTTCTCTCTACATACACAGCTGGGGGAGATACAAGGCTGGACACTTGGGGCTGATAGGATTGGTGAGGTTTCATGAGCGAATGAAGACCCTTTGATGGAATAGTGCATGGTCCCCATTCCATGGCTTTCAAATCTCCAGGTTTAAGGGATTCATCCTTCAGTTAAAATATGCATGAGAAACCCAAATTGTGTTCAACCAAGTGTTCGAGCAAATTTTCTAACACTCATCTCAGTTTTTGCCCCCTGTTACTCGGGATCCCCTTTCCATAAGCTTTACTATCTCTCTCCACATTATGAGAGACAATGTTTAACCTCCTGTTTGGCAAAGCTCGCAATTTCTTCTGAAGGTTAACAGGAACAGGGAGAACCAATGAGCAACTAACTGTGTTTGAACGGGCACATTGAACTCTGATTTCCAACCAGGAAGAAAAATTCACCAAAGGCACAGCATGCCATGCCGAAACCAGATTAGGGCCTGAAGCAATTCTGCTGTATTGTGGTAAGATCACGAGAAAGCTAGTTGAGAAAAAAACTTAAAAACACTGTACTTCACAAGCCTGCAGAGTAACAAATGAACCCTATCATCCAAAAATATCCTGAAGTAAGGCTGTGAAGAGGAACTGAACACGCGACAGAATTGCAGGAAAATGTTTTCAGGCGGTAAATAGGAATTGCTCTGAAAAAATAGGAAAAGAGGCAGAACTTCGACAATGACACACTTGGCCAAAAAGTGCGTGTGCGTTTTTTCCGAATATATTCAGGAAAAAAGGCATACGCCCTTTTTGGCCAACCAAGCAAGCCTGCAACTGAAATCCACACTACAATGAAGTGTCACTTCCCACCGCTCAAAAGCGTCGTCCGAAAAAAGTGTAAAATCCAGACGAGCAGGACAGACCAGGGAGAACCGGCAGCCTTGTTATGCTGATGGGTGGGATGCAAATTGCCAACAGCCGCTCTGGAGAAGTGGATGGTGTTTCCTGAAACAAAGAAAAAAACAAGCTAGAGAGCCTAGGGCACTTCCACTTATGGTGCTATAGATTCGGAAAATTTAAATGAAAAAGACACAGCCACACCAAAACTTGGGGCTGCTCTGTTTACGGGAATCTTGACTATGGTACAACTTCAATAGCCCAGAAAGAGAAAAATGGATATAGAAGTGGTGGTACATCCCTACAATGGAATATCACTCAACAACGAAATCAATGGCAACAGACCAGTAGCAGCATAATGAGTGGATGTAGGTACGATGCTTCTAAGTGAAATAAGTCACACAGAAAAAGAAACATCACAACATATCACTAACACCGGGAGTATAAACACGGCTCCAGATGAACGGTTTCACAGTTAGTAATTTCTGTAGAAGATGACCAGGAATAAGGAGATCCAATGAGGGACTATCTCTATGTGTTTGGACGGGCACATTGAACTCTGATTTCCCACCAGGGAGAAGAATTCACCAAAGGCTCAGCGTGCCTTGCCAGAACCAGGTTAGGGCCTGAAGCAATTCTTCGGTTTTGCAGTCAGCTCACAAGGAAGCTAGTTGAAAAAAGGAGCTTTTTGAACACTGTAATTCACAACCCTGCACAATTACACATGACCCCTATCATCCAAAAATATATTGAAGGAAGGCTGTGAAGAGGACTTGAACGCGAGGCAGAATTGCAGAAAACAGATATCCGGTGGTAGATTAAAATTGTTCTGAAAGTAAAGGAAAAGAGGCAGCACTTCGACAATGATACACTTAGCCAAAAAGGGCGTATGTGTTTTTTCCTGAATATATTCCAGAAAAAACGCATACCCTCTTTTTGGCCAACAAACAAGCCTGTAATGGAAATTTGCACTACAATGAAGTCTCACTTCCCACCGCTTTAAAGTGTCGTCTGAAAAAAGTGTAAAATCCCGAGAGACAGGACTGGCCATGGAGTACAGGGAGCTTGGTTATGCTGATTGGCGGGATGTAAATTGCCAACGAGAACTGTGGAGATGTGTATGGTGTTTCCTGAAACATCTAAAAATCAAAGCCACAGAGCCTAGGGCACTTCCACTTATGGCCCTATAGCTTAGGAAAATTTAAAGGAGGAAGACACAGCCACCCCAATATTTAGGACTGCTGTGTTTTCAGCAATGTCCACTACAGTACAACTTATATATCCTGGACAGAAAAAAATGGATAAAGACCTTGTGCTTCTTTTGTATAATGAAATATCACTCAACAGTGATATTAATGTAATCAGGCCTGTAGAAGCAAAATGAATGGATTCCAGTACGATGATTCTATGTGAAATAAGTCACACAGAAAAAGAAAATTATTATAAGTTATCACTAATAAAGGGAATGTAAACTTGGCTACACATGAACTGAATTACAAAACACAACAGAGTCTCACTTTTAGGAAACAATCTTATGCTTTTTTTAAGGGGAAAGTTGAGTTGGGGTGCGTCACAAAACCAGAGATTGAAATTAGCCCAAAAACCATTCCATAAGCCAAGTATGTAATAGACAGGACCTACTCCTTGCTCAAAGAAATAAACTCAGCAATGAAGTATCACCTCACACCTGTTAGAATGGGCATTATCAGAAATTCTGCAAACAACAAAGGCTCGAATGGTGTGGAGAAAAGGAAACCTCTTCCACTATTGTTGGGAATGTAAATTGATACAGTTACAATAGAGAACAGCATGGAGGTTCCTTAAAAACTAACCATAAATTACCATATGATCCAGCCATCTCACTCCTGGGCATATATCCAGAAAAAAAACAAAAATAAAGAGGAGGTTTTCACCACAAAGTTCATTGCATCACTATAATAGCCAGGTAATGGAAGCAACCTAAATGTCCACAGACACATGAATGCATAAAGAGATGATACATATATAAAATGGAATATTACTCAGCCATAAGAATGAATGAAGTTGGATCATTTGTAGAGATGTCAATGGATCTAGAGACTGTCATAGAGAGTGAAGTATGTCAGAAAGAGAAAAACAAATATTGTATATGAATTCATATATGTGGAACCTAGAAAAATTGTGCAGATGAACCAGTTTGCAAGGCAGAAATAGAGCAACAGATGTAGAGAAAAAAACATATGGACATCAAGTGGGGAAAGCTGTGGGGGTTAGGTGGTGGGAGGAGTTGAGAGATTCAGATTGGCATTTATATGTATAAAATAGATAACCAATAGATAAATAGATAACCAAGTGTAAAATAGATAACCAATAAAAACCTGCTGTATAAAAAACTAAAATATATTTCAAAATTTAAAAAACAATTAAAACAGAAAAAAAGGTTCTTCCCTTCACATACGTGCATTTATATGAATATATTATTTCCATGCTTATATCTGTAAATACAAAAAAGAGGAATAAAATCTACCTAGAACCCAAAATAAAGAAAAAAAAAAAAAAAAAAAAACTAAACAGAACCCACGAGTTACACAGAGGAAAACCGTATCAGGGCACTTGCTCCAGTTGTAAACAATTCTGAAGTTGGTCAGTGAGGGGAATCATCTCCCATTCAACCAGCAGCCCCCACGCAACAAGTGTCCTCATTGTAAAGCTGGGGGACTGTGCCGAGACCTCTGTGAGTAAATGTGAGCTGAGGCCCAGGCCAGCTGCTGCTGAACTGTTCCCACCCTTCCCAGGTAAAACACCTGAATATGTGCAAGGACTTGAAAGCCTAGAGGAAGGGCCGTGGAGCCACACAAGCGACAGCATGCCGGCCGACTTGGTGCCTGCAGGCCAGCCAGGATGGTCCTGGCCCTGGGTGCTCTTCTGGAAGCCTTCCATTTCCCTGCCTGAGAAACCCCTCCTGTCCCGCCCCCACTGCTTTTTTTCCTCCCTCACCTCTGCCCAGGGAGAAATTCCAGCAGCAGTTATAGGTGACAGATCTTCTTCTTTAGCAGGTGGCAGCCTGGAAACTGCTGCAGAAAGTCCAGCAGAGCCCAACTCACACTAGGCCTCTCACAAAGCCGTGGCTTCTCAATCCCTCCCACCAGCCCAGCCCCGAGACTAATGACAGGACAGAGAATATGGTGTCAGGCAGAGCTGCAGGGGCTCTTGCTGCCTGGTGTGGTGTTTATATTGACCTCAAAACATGCACACCTGGGGAGGGCTGGCCCGATTGGTCAGGCTGCACAGGTCAGCCAATCCTCACTACTCAGGGGCTCACAGTTGCAGAAAATTTACCTTGCTGAACAGGCCATCTCCAAGCAACAGGTGTAGGCTCTTGAAAGTCCGGATACACAAGGAGCTGCAGCTCTGGCTTGTTTTCTAATCATTTTATCTGGCCCATGAGTGGGAGACAGCTTCAAGAAAATCGTCTCCTAATGAGAGGGACACAGAAGTCAGGGAGAGGAGGGGTGAGTGGTGGCTGGAGGCAGCGGCTTGGTGCCCTGGGTGCAGTGGAAGTGTCTGGAAGACCAGGCAGAGGGAGGCCCTGCAGAGTGATGCCCAGGGTCACAGACATGTCGGAGCTGCTGTTTGTTAGTTCAAGTCCTGCTCTGAGGTGCTCTGTGTCAGCTCTGAGAGACAGGTGAGCTGAGGTTGCTCTGCAATGAGGGCTATGTGCACGGTTCCTCTTTGCCCAGCCCTGCCACGGTACCTGCAAGGGTAGATCTGTATCCTGGGAGGGGCTTGACCAGGAGAGCCCAATGAGCTGGGGTGAGGGTGAGGTACCTGCCCAGGTGAGCTCCATATCCTGGTAATTGCCTGACCACGAGAGACAAATGGGTCGCTGGGGACCTGGTAAAGGATGTGAGGACAGTCAGTTATGCCACCGAGGGTATACCTCTAGTAGTTCCTAATTCCTACACACTGCTAGTCATTCTACCAACCACCAGGACATGGTGTTCTGTATTAGACTTCAATGATGCCTTCTTTTGCATTCCATTAGTCCCAGAGTCACAAGAAATTTTGCCTCGTGACTGGCAGGACTCAACATACAACAAAAATAATACTGCTGGGCCGCCTCGCCCCAAGGGTATAAAAATTCCCACACCATCTTTGGGAAAGCTTAGCTAAAGACCTAAAAGTTCTACCTCTGGAAAAGGAAACCCTCCTTCAATATGCAGACACCAATCTAATCGCCAGCTCTACTAAGGAGGCCTCTGAACTACCAAGCCAATATAGGATAGAAGTTGTCCAAGAAAAAGCTCAAATATCACACACTCAGGTGACCTGCCTGGGCTTCGTTCTCACAGAAGGTCTGAGAAGCCCATCCCAGGAAAGGGAAGAAACCATTTGCAGCCTTAGCCCTTCTAAAAGTAGAAGACAGCTTAGGAGTTCCTGGGGAGGCTGGGGTTGCTGCATCTGGATCCCGAACTACAGTCTAATAGCTGGGCCTCTATATGAAACACTGAAAGGAAAAGATGATGATCCTTTTGAATAGAATCCAGAAGTGGTCTTTCAAGAATGGAAAGAGCGGTCAATTCAGACCCTTGACCTGGAACTCCGTAATTTAGCTAAACCCTTTGACCTTTACATTCCTGGTGAAAGGTGAATTGCCATTGGAGTATTAGTGCAAAAACCGGGACCACTTGAAAAGGAACAACGCAAGAATGCTAACCAGGTAGGATAAACTACGGTCACCAAGGGGCTTGGTCCACCACCACATCTGGCCAGGATACTGGCAGTATCTAAAAACCTGGAAATCAGCAGCCTGAAAGGCCACCTCCCTGAATCTCACCTGGAGGCTGCTGGGGAGAAGTTCTGACCCTCACCCCCGGGTATGAGGGCTCCCAACTCAGCATTCAGCAGTTACAGAAGAGGGGTCTGCACAGTCAGCACTCCAAGAATGAGGAACGGGACAAAAGGCAGAGGAGGGCTTTGTCACCAGCAAAGCCCATTAAAAATCCTTGGGACATAGAAATAGAATCTGGGCAATAAAATAAAGTCTAACCTTTGTTACCCTTTGTGATTTGCCTAATTTCAAGTGCTCCTAGGTTCCCGCATGCAGAGCTGCCACACCCGGCACTTCAGACCAGATTTCCTACTGCAGAATGGCTGGGTCGACACTTCAGCTCCTGGGGCCCAGTGCAGGCTCCAAGATATAGAGCCTGAGCTGCATCCAACCCGGCCTCTGAGAGCTCCGCCCCTTCCCTCCCACTGTCTCTGACAGGACCTGTACACAGCAGGCCAACACACAGCCTGTGGGGTAGCGCATTCTCTCACTTCTCCATTCTCTGATCAAAATATAGTTTCCTTTGCTTCTGAACCAAACTCAGTCTCGATCTGTTGGCTCCAATGACACTGGGCAGGGGGATACTTGTTGGGGTCCATTGTGGAGGATCAGTAACAGAAATTGATAACATTGTAACTTCAATAAACAGATGTGTGAGCCAAACTGTAATTAACATAGAACAGTGTATAAGGCTCGGGTAAAATAAGATGTTTCTAACACTTCCATTTTATATTTCCATCATTCTATTATAAGCAAGTTCAGTGAAAAGATTTGTCTTATTTGTCGGGTCAATATTAGAGAAATGAAGTGATTTCTTTCCAAGGATGCACATCTAATAATCTTGGTTAAAGCTTCAATCTTGTTTTAAATGCTTTTCCATTGAAAATTATACCTCTATTTCAGCTCCCCCATTTCTGAGAAGTATAAAATCTTATAATTTATTATTACCAAAGGGGAAAGTGGGAGGAGGGATAAATTAACAGTTTGGGATTAACACATACACACTGTTATGTATAAAGTAGATCATCAACAAGGAACTACTATATGGCATAGGGAACTACACTCAATATTTTGCAATAACGTGTAAGGGGAAAAAATCTGAAAAAGCATAGATATTTTTATTGACATCATCTATCAATGACAGTTAAAATGTAACCTAAGGGAAGCCGTTGGTGAGTGCTTCTGACCCTGACGGCATCAATCATCTAAAGTTCGCACTCTGCCTACATCCCAAGGCGGCAGGATTTCTAAAACGGTGCAGTTGGCCAAAAAGGGCGTATGCATCTTCTCCTGAATATATTCAGGAAAACACGCATATGCACTTTATGGGCAACCAAGAAAGCAAGCAATGCAAATCTGCACACCAAAGACGTCTCATTTCCCACCGGTCAAAAGGGCCATCTGAAAAAATTGTAAAACGCAGAAATGCAGGACAGGCCATGGAGAACAGGCAGCCTTTATACACTGATGGGCTGTGTGTAAACTGAGAAGAGGCACTCTGGAGAAGTGTATCCTGGTTTGTAAATCATCTAAAAAGCAGAGCTACAGAGCATAGGGCACTTGCAATCACAGGAGCATATCTAGGGAAGTCTAAAAATCAAAAAGACACAGGCACAGCAAGGTTTAGGGCTGCTCTGTTTACAAGAACCTCGACTTCAGTACACCTTAAATACCCCAGGAAAGAGAACAATGGATAAGGAAGGTGTGGTACTTACGCACAATGGAATATCTCTTCACTATGAAATCAATGTAATAAGGCTAGTAGAAGCATAAAGAGTGGATGGAGTTTCGACGATACTGCTTGACTTAAGTCACACAGAAAAAGAAACATATCATAAGATATCACTCATAGAGGGAATGTAAATATGACTGCACAACAACTGAATTACAAAATAAGAGTGTCTCACATTTAGAAAACACACTTATGCCAGCTTAAGGGGAAAGGTGAGGTGGGGTGATGCATAAAATCAGAGTTTGAAATGAACACAGATACCATTCAATAAACCAAATACGTAATAGACAAGATCTACACCTTGCTCAATGAACTGGCCTCAACACACCCTATTCACCACAGAGGAATATATGTGAGTAGTAGGAATCTTAAAACCTATATATTGATATATCCCCATAAGGGACTCAAGTGTGTGCAGAGTGGCACAAACACAGCAGTGATAATCAGCTAAACACCATTATAAAAATAAATTTTAAAAACAAAACACAGAGACAAAGAAAGAGAGAAACACTCGTACAAAATTGATTCAGGGGCTGTGATGCAAAGTGGATTGATCACATATAAACCCATAGCTGGATAAGACATAAGGCTGGACACATGGGGCTGTGAGGATTGGTTAGCTTTGGTGAGCAAATGCCGAACCTCTAATACAACACTTAAAGCTACTCATTCCGTGGGTCACAACACTCCAGGTTTAAGGGAATCTTCTTACAGAGAAACCATGCATGAGAAACCCAACAGATGGTATACCATGTGATTGGGAAAGGTTTCTAAAACGCACCTCATTTTTCCTCTACTGCGTCACAGGATCAACCTTCCGGCCGCTTTACTAACAATCACACCACTTGCATAGTCAATGCCTTTAATTTCCTGTTTTGCACAGTCTGCAATTAGTACAGAGGATCAATGGGAAGAGGGAGAAACAATGAAAAATTAGCCGTAAGGGCTTTGATGGGCACATTTCACTCTCATTTCACATGAGGAAGAAGTATTAAGCAAAGTCTCAGCAAGTCGCCTGAAAACAAGAATATGGATTGAAGCAATCTTGCAGTTTTTCAGTCAGCTCACAAGAAAGGGAGCTGAAAAAAGGAGCTCAGAGGAACTGTAATTCACAAAACAGCAGAGTTACAAATGACTGCTATCATCCAGAAATATATTGAAGTAAAGATGCGAAGAAGACTTGAAAGCGAGGGAGAATTGCAGGAAAGCGATTTCAAGTGATAGATTGGAATTACATTTAAAGCATAGGGAAAGAGGCACAACTTCAACAGTGATGCACATGGCCAAAAAGAGCATATGCATTTTTTCCTGATTATATTCAGGAAAATATGCATACGCCCTTTTTGGCCAACCGAGAAAGCCTGCAATGGAAATCCGCACTACAATGAAGTCTCACGTCCCAATGCTCAAAAGAGCTGTCTGAAAAAATTGTAAAATCCAGAGAGGCAGGACAGAAAGTGGGGAACAGGCAGCCTTTTTATGCTGTTGGGTGGGATGTAAATTGCCAACAGCCACTCTGGAGAAGTATACGGTGTTTTCTGAAACATATAAAAAACCAAGCTACAGAACCGAGGGCACTTCCACTTATGGTCCTACAGATTAGGAAAATTCAACTGAAAAAGACACAGCCACCCCAAAGTTTGGGGCTGCTCTGTTTACAAGAACCTCGACTATGGTACAATTTCAATAGCCCAGAAAAAGAAAAAAATAGATATAGAAGTTGTGGTACTTAAGTACAATAGAATATTACTCAGCAATGAAATTAATGTCACCAGGCCTGTAGCAGCATAATAAGTGGTTTAGTTACGATGATTCTAAGTGAAATAAGTCACACAGAAAAAGAAACATCATAAGTTATCACTAATACCAGAATGTAAACACGGCTACACATGAACTGTATGACAAAACACAACAGTCTCACATTTACCAAAGAAACTTAAGGTTAATTAATGGAAAAGGTGAGTTGGGAGGCTGTATAAGAGCAGAGGTTGAAATTAGTACAGATACCATTCCATAAGCCAAATATATACTAGACAAGACCTACACCTTGCTCAACGAAATGGACTTGACACCCTGTTTTCACTGCCTAGGAATATACCTGACCACGAAGAAACTTAAAACCCATGTATTTGTAGGTCGCTGTAATAGAATCATGTGTGTGTACAGCGGCACAAACACAGCAGTGAAAATTAGCTATATCCTATTATAAAAATAAATTGCAAAAACAAAACACAAAAACAGTGAAATAGAGAGAAATTCTTAACTCTTTCATTCAGGGCTTGTGATGAAACCTGGATTTCTCTCTACATACACAGCTGGGGGAGATACAAGGCTGGACACTTGGGGCTGATAGGATTGCTGAGGTTTCATGAGCAAATGAAGACCCTTTGATGGAATAGTGCATGGTCCCCATTCCATGGCTTTCAAATCTCCAGGTTTAAGGGATTCATCCTTCAGTTAAAATATGCATGAGAAACCCAAATTGTGGTCAACCAAGTGATCGAGCAAATTTTCTAACACTCATCTCAGTTTTTGCCCCCTGTTACTCGGGATCCCCTTTCCATAAGCTTTACTATCTCTCTCCACATTATGAGAGACAATGTTTAACCTCCTGTTTGGCAAAGCTCGCAATTTCTTCTGAAGGTTAACAGGAACAGGGAGAACCAATGAGCAACTAACTGTGTTTGAACGGGCACATTGAACTCTGATTTCCAACCAGGAAGAAAAATTCACCAAAGGCACAGCATGCCATGCCGAAACCAGATTAGGGCCTGAAGCAATTCTGCTGTATTGTGGTAAGATCACGAGAAAGCTAGTTGAGAAAAAAACTTAAAAACACTGTACTTCACAAACCTGCAGAGTAACAAATGAACCCTATCATCCAAAAATATCCTGAAATAAGGCTGTGAAGAGGAACTGAACACGCGACAGAATTGCAGGAAAATGTTTTCAGGCGGTAAATAGGAATTGCTCTGAAAAAATAGGAAAAGAGGCAGAACTTCGACAATGACACACTTGGCCAAAAAGTGCGTGTGCGTTTTTTCCGAATATATTCAGGAAAAAAGGCATACGCCCTTTTTGGCCAACCAAGCAAGCCTGCAACTGAAATCCACACTACAATGAAGTGTCACTTCCCACCGCTCAAAAGCGTCGTCCGAAAAAAGTGTAAAATCCAGACGAGCAGGACAGACCAGGGAGAACCGGCAGCCTTGTTATGCTGATGGGTGGGATGCAAATTGCCAACAGCCGCTCTGGAGAAGTGGATGGTGTTTCCTGAAACAAAGAAAAAAACAAGCTAGAGAGCCTAGGGCACTTCCACTTATGGTGCTATAGATTCGGAAAATTTAAATGAAAAAGACACAGCCACACCAAAACTTGGGGCTGCTCTGTTTACGGGAATCTTGACTATGGTACAACTTCAATAGCCCAGAAAGAGAAAAATGGATATAGAAGTGGTGGTACATCCCTACAATGGAATATCACTCAACAACGAAATCAATGGCAACAGACCAGTAGCAGCATAATGAGTGGATGTAGGTACGATGCTTCTAAGTGAAATAAGTCACACAGAAAAAGAAACATCACAACATATCACTAACACCGGGAGTATAAACACGGCTCCAGATGAACGGTTTCACAGTTAGTAATTTCTGTAGAAGATGACCAGGAATAAGGAGATCCAATGAGGGACTATCTCTATGTGTTTGGACGGGCACATTGAACTCTGATTTCCCACCAGGGAGAAGAATTCACCAAAGGCTCAGCGTGCCTTGCCAGAACCAGGTTAGGGCCTGAAGCAATTCTTCGGTTTTGCAGTCAGCTCACAAGGAAGCTAGTTGAAAAAAGGAGCTTTTTGAACACTGTAATTCACAACCCTGCACAATTACACATGACCCCTATCATCCAAAAATATATTGAAGGAAGGCTGTGAAGAGGACTTGAACGCGAGGCAGAATTGCAGAAAACAGATATCCGGTGGTAGATTAAAATTGTTCTGAAAGTAAAGGAAAAGAGGCAGCACTTCGACAATGATACACTTAGCCAAAAAGGGCGTATGTGTTTTTTCCTGAATATATTCCAGAAAAAACGCATACCCTCTTTTTGGCCAACAAACAAGCCTGTAATGGAAATTTGCACTACAATGAAGTCTCACTTCCCACCGCTTTAAAGTGTCGTCTGAAAAAAGTGTAAAATCCCGAGAGACAGGACTGGCCATGGAGTACAGGGAGCTTGGTTATGCTGATTGGCGGGATGTAAATTGCCAACGAGTACTGTGGAGATGTGTATGGTGTTTCCTGAAACATCTAAAAATCAAAGCCACAGAGCCTAGGGCACTTCCACTTATGGCCCTATAGCTTAGGAAAATTTAAAGGAGGAAGACACAGCCACCCCAATATTTAGGACTGCTGTGTTTTCAGCAATGTCCACTACAGTACAACTTATATATCCTGGACAGAAAAAAATGGATAAAGACCTTGTGCTTCTTTTGTATAATGAAATATCACTCAACAGTGATATTAATGTAATCAGGCCTGTAGAAGCAAAATGAATGGATTCCAGTACGATGATTCTATGTGAAATAAGTCACACAGAAAAAGAAAATTATTATAAGTTATCACTAATAAAGGGAATGTAAACTTGGCTACACATGAACTGAATTACAAAACACAACAGAGTCTCACTTTTAGGAAACAATCTTATGCTTTTTTTAAGGGGAAAGTTGAGTTGGGGTGCGTCACAAAACCAGAGATTGAAATTAGCCCAAAAACCATTCCATAAGCCAAGTATGTAATAGACAGGACCTACTCCTTGCTCAAAGAAATAAACTCAGCAATGAAGTATCACCTCACACCTGTTAGAATGGGCATTATCAGAAATTCTGCAAACAACAAAGGCTCGAATGGTGTGGAGAAAAGGAAACCTCTTCCACTATTGTTGGGAATGTAAATTGATACAGTTACAATAGAGAACAGCATGGAGGTTCCTTAAAAACTAACCATAAATTACCATATGATCCAGCCATCTCACTCCTGGGCATATATCCAGAAAAAAAACAAAAATAAAGAGGAGGTTTTCACCACAAAGTTCATTGCATCACTATAATAGCCAGGTAATGGAAGCAACCTAAATGTCCACAGACACATGAATGCATAAAGAGATGATACATATATAAAATGGAATATTACTCAGCCATAAGAATGAATGAAGTTGGATCATTTGTAGAGATGTCAATGGATCTAGAGACTGTCATAGAGAGTGAAGTATGTCAGAAAGAGAAAAACAAATATTGTATATGAATTCATATATGTGGAACCTAGAAAAATTGTGCAGATGAACCAGTTTGCAAGGCAGAAATAGAGCAACAGATGTAGAGAAAAAAACATATGGACATCAAGTGGGGAAAGCTGTGGGGGTTAGGTGGTGGGAGGAGTTGAGAGATTCAGATTGGCATTTATATGTATAAAATAGATAACCAATAGATAAATAGATAACCAAGTGTAAAATAGATAACCAATAAAAACCTGCTGTATAAAAAACTAAAATATATTTCAAAATTTAAAAAACAATTAAAACAGAAAAAAAGGTTCTTCCCTTCACATACGTGCATTTATATGAATACATTATTTCCATGCTTATATCTGTAAATACAAAAAAGAGGAATAAAATCTACCTAGAACCCAAAATAAAGAAAAAAAAAAAAAAAAAAAAAAAAAAAAAACTAAACAGAACCCACCAGTTACACAGAGGAAAACCGTATCAGGGCACTTGCTCCAGTTGTAAACAATTCTGAAGTTGGTCAGTGAGGGGAATCATCTCCCATTCAACCAGCAGCCCCCACGCAACAAGTGTCCTCATTGTAAAGCTTGGGGACTGTGCCGAGACCTCTGTGAGTAAACGTGAGCTGAGGCCCAGGCCAGCTGCTGCTGAACTGTTCCCACCCTTCCCAGGTAAAACACCTGAATATGTGCAAGGACTTGAAAGCCTAGAGGAAGGGCCGTGGAGCCACACAAGCGACAGCATGCCGGCCGACTTGGTGCCTGCAGGCCAGCCAGGATGGTCCTGGCCCTGGGTGCTGTTCTGGAAGGCTTCCATTTCCCTGCCTGAGAAACCCCTCCTGTCCCGCCCCCACTGCTTTTTTTCCTCCCTCACCTCTGCCCAGGGAGGAATTCCAGCAGCAGTTATAGGTGACAGATCTTCTTCTTTAGCAGGTGGCAGCCTGGAAACTGCTGCAGAAAGTCCAGCAGAGCCCAACTCACACTAGGCCTCTCACAAAGCCGTGGCTTCTCAATCCCTCCCACCAGCCCAGCCCCGAGACTAATGACAGGACAGAGAATATGGTGTCAGGCAGAGCTGCAGTGGCTCTTGCTGCCTGGTGCGGTGTTTATATTGACCTCAAAACATGCACACCTGGGGAGGGCTGGCCCGATTGGTCAGGCTGCACAGGTCAGCCAATCCTCACTACTCAGGGGCTCACAGTTGCAGAAAATTTACCTTGCTGAACGGGCCATCTCCAAGCAACAGGTGTAGGCTCTTGAAAGTCCGGATACACAAGGGGCTGCAGCTCTGGCTTGTTTTCTAATCATTTTATCTGGCCCATGAGTGGGAGACAGCTTCAAGAAAATCGTCTCCTAATGAGAGGGACACAGAAGTCAGGGAGAGGAGTGGTGAGTGGTGGCTGGAGGCAGCGGCTTGGTGCCCTGGGTGCAGTGGAAGTGTCTGGAAGACCAGGCAGAGGGAGGCCCGGCAGAGTGATTCCCAGGGTCACAGACATGTCGGAGCTGCTGTTTGTTAGTTCAAGTCCTGCTCTGAGGTGCTCTGTGTCAGCTCTGAGAGACAGGTGAGCTGAGGTTTCTCTGCAATGAGGGCTATGTGCACGGTTCCTCTTTGCCCAGCCCTGCCACGGTACCTGCAAGGGTAGATCTGTATCCTGGGAGGGGCTTGACCAGGAGAGCCCAATGAGCTGGGGTGGGGGTGAGGTACCTGCCCAGGTGAGCTCCATATCCTGGTAATTGCCTGACCACGAGAGACAAATGGGCCGCTGGGGACCTGGTAAAGGATGTCAGGACAGTCAGTTATGCCACCGAGGGTATACCTCTAGTAGTTCCTAATTCCTACACACTGCTAGTCATTCTACCAACCACCAGGACATGGTGTTCTGTATTAGACTTCAATGATGCCTTCTTTTGCATTCCATTAGTCCCAGAGTCACAAGAAATTTTGCCTCGTGACTGGCAGGACTCAACATGCAACAAAAATAATACTGCTGGGCCGCCTCGCCCCAAGGGTATAAAAATTCCCACACCATCTTTGGGAAAGCTTAGCTAAAGACCTAAAAGTTCTACCTCTGGAAAAGGAAACCCTCCTTCAATATGCAGACACCAATCTAATCGCCAGCTCTACTAAGGAGGCCTCTTAACTACCAAGCCAATATAGGATAGAAGTTGTCCAAGAAAAAGCTCAAATATCACACACTAAGGTGACCTGCCTGGGCTTCGTTCTCACAGAAGGTCTGAGAAGCCCATCCCAGGAAAGGGAAGAAACCATTTGCAGCCTTAGCCCTTCTAAAAGTAGAAGACAGCTTAGGAGTTCCTGGGGAGGCTGGGGTTTGCTGCATCTGGATCCCGAACTACAGTCTAATAGCTGGGCCTCTATATGAAACACTGAAAGGAAAAGATGATGATCCTTTTGAATAGAATCCAGAAGTGGTCTTTCAAGAATGGAAAGAGCAGTCAATTCAGACCCTTGACCTGGAACTCCGTAATTTAGCTAAACCCTTTGACCTTTACATTCCTGGTGAAAGGTGAATTGCCATTGGAGTATTAGTGCAAAAACCGGGACCACTTGAAAAGGAACAACGCAAGAATGCTAACCAGGTAGGATAAACTACGGTCACCAAGGGGCTTGGTCCACCACCACATCTGGCCAGGATACTGGCAGTATCTAAAAACCTGGAAATCAGCAGCCTGAAAGGCCACCTCCCTCCTAAGGGAAAAGGACCCCATGTGTTGATCCTAACCACCAAACATGCCCTGAGGTTGCAGGGTTCGCTCCATGGACACACTGACCTCGAGTGAGGAGACCCTCCAACTCCAACCTCCAGAAAGACAACTGGGGGCAACGGGGCCCCATGGCAACTCGTGTAACCATCACTTTACCTGGAGTTTCTCTCAGAAAACAACAAGAGTGTGTCAAAAAAGAGTAGACTACTGCTTTCAGGGCTTACTGCACCCAGAGGGGAGCTAATAAGCTTGGCAGGGGAACCATATATCACATTGTCACCATAGAAAAGCCTACAGACACTGTGGTGATGGTGGCCAATAAGACCAGCTGCAGTCCTGGCTACCTCAAAAGGCTGATGACTCAGTGTCCATCATGGTGTTGCATCACCACTGACCCTGGACTGACTGGGAGTTGAGCAGGCAAGGCTCTGACACATGGTACTGTTTTTACATTAATTCAGGGGCCTAATTGAAGAAAACAAAGACTGCTGGTCAGAGCATCTAGGCTGGCAGAAACGGTCAGCCTAAGGTGGCCTAACAAATGTGCGGTGTAGTAAAACCTGCCTCCACATTGTCTCTGCACATCCCTTTCCTGTACACTTAAAGGTCATTAGAATCTATAACACTTCCAATGCTGGTACTCAGGTGGACGAGCAGGGAGGCAGCAGCTCTGGGGACAATGAATCTCACCTGGAGGCTGCTGGGGAGAAGTTCTGACCCTCACCCCCGGGTATGAGGGCTCCCAACTCAGCACTCAGCAGTTACAGAAGAGGGGTCTGCACACTCAGCACTCCAAGAATGAGGAATGGGACAAAAGGCAGAGGAGGGCTTTGTCACCAGCAAAGCCCATTAAAAATCCTTGGGACATAAAAATAGAATCTGGGCAATAAAATAAAGTCTAACCTTTGTTACCCTTTGTGATTTGCCTAATTTCAAGTGCTCCTAGGTTCCCGCATGCAGAGCTGCCACACCCGGCACTTCAGACCAGATTTCCTACTGCAGAATGGCTGGGTCGACACTTCAGCTCCTGGGGCCCAGTGCAGGCTCCAAGATATAGAGCCTGAGCTGCATCCAACCCGGCCTCTGAGAGCTCCGCCCCCTCCCTCCCACTGTCTCTGACAGGACCTGTACACAGCAGGCCAACACACAGCCTGTGGGGTAGCGCATTCTCTCACTTCTCCATTCTCTGATCAAAATATAGTTTCCTTTGCTTCTGAACCAAACTCAGTCTCGATCTGTTGGCTCCAATGACACTGGGCAGGGGGATACTTGTTGGGGTCCATTGTGGAGGATCAGTAACAGAAATTGATAACATTGTAACTTCAATAAACAGATGTGTGAGCCAAACTGTAATTAACATAGAACAGTGTATAAGGCTCGGGTAAAATAAGATGTTTCTAACACTTCCATTTTATATTTCCATCATTCTATTATAAGCAAGTTCAGTGAAAAGATTTGTCTTATTTGTCGGGTCAATATTAGAGAAATGAAGTGATTTCTTTCCAAGGATGCACATCTAATAATCTTGGTTAAAGCTTCAATCTTGTTTTAAATGCTTTTCCATTGAAAATTATACCTCTGTTTCAGCTCCCCCATTTCTGAGAAGTATAAAATCTTATAATTTATTATTACCAAAGGGGAAAGTGGGAGGAGGGATAAATTAACAGTTTGGGATTAACACATACACACTGTTATGTATAAAGTAGATCATCAACAAGGAACTACTATATAGCATAGGGAACTACACTCAATATTTTGCAATAACGTGTAAGGGGAAAAAATCTGAAAAAGCATAGATATTTTTATTGACATCATCTATCAATGACAGTTAAAATGTAACCTAAGGGAAGCCGTTGGTGAGTGCTTCTGACCCTGACGGCATCAATCATCTAAAGTTCGCACTCTGCCTACATCCCAAGGCGGCAGGATTTCTAAAATGGTGCAGTTGGCCAAAAAGGGCGTATGCATCTTCTCCTGAATATATTCAGGAAAACACGCATATGCACTTTATGGGCAACCAAGAAAGCAAGCAATGCAAATCTGCACACCAAAGACGTCTCATTTCCCACCGGTCAAAAGGGCCATCTGAAAAAATTGTAAAACGCAGAAATGCAGGACAGGCCATGGAGAACAGGCAGCCTTTATACACTGATGGGCTGTGTGTAAACTGAGAAGAGGCACTCTGGAGAAGTGTATCCTGGTTTGTAAATCATCTAAAAAGCAGAGCTACAGAGCATAGGGCACTTGCAATCACAGGAGCATATCTAGGGAAGTCTAAAAATCAAAAAGACACAGGCACAGCAAAGTTTAGGGTTGCTCTGTTTACAAGAACCTCGACTTCAGTACACCTTAAATACCCCAGGAAAGAGACCAATGGATAAGGAAGGTGTGGTACTTACGCACAATGGAATATCTCTTCACTATGAAATCAATGTAATAAGGCTAGTAGAAGCATAAAGAGTGGATCGAGTTTCGACGATACTGCTTGACTTAAGTCACACAGAAAAAGAAACATATCATAAGATATCACTCATAGAGGGAATGTAAATATGACTGCACAACAACTGAATTACAAAACAAGAGTGTCTCACATTTAGAAAACACACTTATGCCAGCTTAAGGGGAAAGGTGAGGTGGGGTGATGCATAAAATCAGAGTTTGAAATGAACACAGATACCATTCAATAAACCAAATACGTAATAGACAAGATCTACACCTTGCTCAATGAACTGGCCTCAACACACCCTATTCACCACAGAGGAATATATGTGAGTAGTAGGAATCTTAAAACCTATATATTGATATATCTTCATAAGGGACTCAAGTGTGTGCAGAGTGGCACAAACACAGCAGTGATAATCAGCTAAACACCATTATAAAAATAAATTTTAAAAACAGAACACAGAGACAAAGAAAGAGAGAAACACCCGTACAAAATTGATTCAGGGGCTGTGATGCAAAGTGGATTGATCACATATAAACCCATAGCTGGATAAGACATAAGGCTGGACACATGGGGCTGTGAGGATTGGTTAGCTTTGGTGAGCAAATGCCGAACCTCTAATACAACACTTAAAGCTACTCATTCCGTGGGTCACAACACTCCAGGTTTAAGGGAATCTTCTTACAGCGAAACCATGCATGAGAAACCCAACAGATGGTATACCATGTGATTGGGAAAGGTTTCTAAAACGCACCTCATTTTTCCTCTACTGCGTCACAGGATCAACCTTCCGGCCGCTTTACTAACAATCACACCACTTGCATAGTCAATGCCTTTAATTTCCTGTTTTGCACAGTCTGCAATTAGTACAGAGGATCAATGGGAAGAGGGAGAAACAATGAAAAATTAGCCGTAAGGGCTTTGATGGGCACATTTCACTCTCATTTCACATGAGGAAGAAGTATTAAGCAAAGGCTCAGCAAGTCGCCTGAAAACAAGAATATGGATTGAAGCAATCTTGCAGTTTTTCAGTCAGCTCACAAGAAAGGGAGCTGAAAAAAGGAGCTCAGAGGAACTGTAATTCACAAAACAGCAGAGTTACAAATGACTGCTATCATCCAGAAATATATTGAAGTAAAGATGCGAAGAAGACTTGAAAGTGAGGGAGAATTGCAGGAAAGCGATTTCAAGTGATAGATTGGAATTACATTTAAAGCATAGGGAAAGAGGCACAACTTCAACAGTGATGCACATGGACAAAAAGAGCATATGCATTTTTTCCTGATTATATTCAGGAAAATATGCATACGCCCTTTTTGGCCAACCGAGAAAGCCTGCAATGGAAATCCGCACTACAATGAAGTCTCACGTCCCAATGCTCAAAAGAGCTGTCTGAAAAAATTGTAAAATCCAGAGAGGCAGGACAGAAAGTGGGGAACAGGCAGCCTTTTTATGCTGTTGGGTGGATGTAAATTGCCAACAGCCACTCTGGAGAAGTATACGGTGTTTTCTGAAACATATAAAAAACCAAGCTACAGAACCGAGGGCACTTCCACTTATGGTCCTACAGATTAGGAAAATTCAACTGAAAAAGACACAGCCACCCCAAAATTTGGGGCTGCTCTGTTTACTAGAACGTCGACTATGGTACAATTTCAATAGCCCAGAAAGAGAAAAAATAGATATAGAAGTTGTGGTACTTAAGTACAATAGAATATTACTCAGCAATGAAATTAATGTCACCAGGCCCGTAGCAGCATAATAAGTGGTTTAGGTACGATGATTCTAAGTGAAATAAGTCACACAGAAAAAGAAACATCATAAGTTATCACTAATACCAGAATGTAAACACGGCTACACATGAACTGTATGACAAAACACAATAGTCTCACATTTACCAAAGAAACTTAAGGTTGCTTAATGGAAAAGGTGAGTTGGGAGGCTGTATAAGAGCAGAGGTTGAAATTAGTACAGATACCATTCCATAAGCCAAATATATACTAGACAAGACCTACACCTTGCTCAACGAAATGGACTTGACACCCTGTTTTCACTGCCTAGGAATATACCTGACCACGAAGAAACTTAAAACCCATGTATTTGTAGGTCGCTGTAATAGAATCATGTGTGTGTACAGCGGCACAAACACAGCAGTGAAAATTAGCTATATCCTATTATAAAAATAAATTGCAAAAACAAAACACAAAAACAGTGAAATAGAGAGAAATTCTTAACTCTTTCATTCAGGGCTTGTGATGAAACCTGGATTTCTCTCTACATACACAGCTGGGGGAGATACAAGGCTGGACACTTGGAGCTGATAGGATTGGTGAGGTTTCATGAGCGAATGAAGACCCTTTGATGGAATAGTGCATGGTCCCCATTCCATGGCTTTCAAATCTCCAGGTTTAAGGGATTCATCCTTCAGTTAAAATATGCATGAGAAACCCAAATTGTGTTCAACCAAGTGATCGAGCAAATTTTCTAACACTCATCTCAGTTTTTGCCCCCTGTTACTCGGGATCCCCTTTCCATAAGCTTTACTATCTCTCTCCACATTATGAGAGACAATGTTTAACCTCCTGTTTGGCAAAGCTCGCAATTTCTTCTGAAGGTTAACAGGAACAGGGAGAACCAATGAGCAACTAACTGTGTTTGAACGGGCACATTGAACTCTGATTTCCAACCAGGAAGAAAAATTCACCAAAGGCACAGCATGCCATGCCGAAACCAGATTAGGGCCTGAAGCAATTCTGCTGTATTGTGGTAAGATCACGAGAAAGCTAGTTGAGAAAAAAACTTAAAAAAACTGTACTTCACAAACCTGCAGAGTAACAAATGAACCCTATCATCCATAAATATCCTGAAGTAAGGCTGAGAAGAGGAACTGAACACGCGACAGATTCCCTCTGCATTCCTTAACCCTAACCCTAACACGAATCCTAACCCTGACACTCACCCGAAGCCTAACCCTCACCCGTGCCCTAATCTTAACCAGGACACAAACACTAACTCGTGCCCTCACACGTACGCTAAACCTTAAGCGTTGTCGTACCCTAAATTGTACCCTAATCCCTCCCCATTCCTTAACCCTAAACCTAACCCCATCCCTAAACCTGACCCACTTCCGATGCCCTACCCTAACCAATGCCTTAATCTTAACCAGTACACAAACACTAACTCATGCACTCAAATGTACACTAACCCTTAACCATTGTCGTACCCTATCCTGTACCCTAATCCCTCCCCATTCCCTAACCCTAACCCTAACCGAAAACCTGAACGTGACCCTTTACCGAGGACTTACCCTCATCGGTGCCCTTGTCTTAACCAGTACACCAACACTAACTCGTGACCTCAAACTTACGCTAACCCTTAAGCATTGTCGTACCCTAACCTGTACCCTAATCCCTATCCATTCCCTAAGCCTAACACTAACCCGAATCCTAAACCTGACCCTCACCCGAAGCCTTACCCTCACCCGTGCCCTAATCTTAACCAGGACACCAAGACTAACTCGTGCCCTCACACGTACGCTAACACTAAACCGCAGCGGTACCCTAACCTGTACCCTAATCCCTCTCCATTCCCTAGCCCTAACCCTAACCTGAAACCTAACCATGACACTCACCCGAAACTTTACTCTCACCCGTGTCCTAATTTTAACCAGTACATCAACACTAACCCATGCCCTCTAACGTACGCAAACCCTAAGCCATTGCCGTACCCTAACCTGTACCCTAATCAATCCCCATTCCCTACCCCTAACCCTAACCGTAACCCTTAACGTGACCCTCTTCCGAGGCCTTACCCTCACCCGTGCCCTAATCGTAAGCAGTACACTAACACTAACTAGTGACCTCACACGTACGCTAAACCTTAAGCGTTGTGGTACCCTAAACTGTGCCCTAATATCTCCCCATTCCCTAACCCTAACCCTAACCCGAATTCTATCCCTGACCCTCACCCGAAACGTTACCCTCACCCCTGCCCTAATCTTAACCAGGACACAAACACTAACTCGTGCCTTCACACGTACGCTAACGCTTAATCTTTGTCGTACCCTAAACTGTACCCTAATCCCTCCCCATTCCCAACCCTAACCCTAACCCGAATCCTAACACTGACTGTCAACTGAAGCCTTACCCTCACCCGTGCCCTAATCTTAACCAGGACACTAACACTAAACCTTGCCCTCAAACGAACGCTAACCCTTAAGCACTGTCGTACCCTAAGCTGTACCCTAATCCCTCTGCATTCCTTAACCCTAACACGAATCCTAACCCTGACCCTCACCCGAAGCCTTACCCTCACCTGTGCCCTAATCTTAACCAGGACACCAAGACTAACTTGTGCCCTCACACGTACACTAACACTAAACCGCAGCGGTACCCCAACCTGTACCCTAATTCCTCTCCATTCCCTAACCCTAACCCTCACCTGAAGCCTAAACATGACACTCACCTAAAACTTTACCCTCACCCATGTCCTAATTTTAACCAGTACAACAACACTAACCCATGCCCTCTAACGTACGCTAACCCTAAGCCATTGCCGTACCCTAACCTGTACCCTAATCAATCCCCATTCCCTAACCCTAACCCTAACCCTAACCCTTAAGGTGACCCTCTTCCGAGGCCTTACCCTCACCCGTGCCCTAATCGTAAGCAGTACACTAACACTAACTAGTGACCTCACACGTACGCTAAACCTGAAGCGTTGTGGTACCCTAAACTGTGCCCTAATATCTCCCCATTCCCTAACCCTAACCCTAACCCGAATTCTATCCCTGACCCTCACCCGAAACCTTACCCTCACCCGTGCCCTAATCTTAACCAGGACACCAACACTAACTCGTGCCCTCACACGTATGCTAAACCTTAAGCGTTGTCGTACCCTAAATTGTACCCTAATCCCTCCCCATTCCTTAACCCTAACCCTAGCCCCATCCCTAAACCTGACCCACTTCCGATCCCCTACCCTAACCAATGCCCTAATCTTAACCAGTACACAAACACTAACTCATGCCCAAAAACGTACGTTAACCCTTAAGCATTGTCGTACCCTATCCTGTACCCTAATCCCTCCCCATTCCCTAACCCTAACCCTAAGTGAAACCCTGAACGTGACCCTTTTCCGAGGCCTTACCCTCATCGGTGTCCTTGTCTTAACCAGTACACCAACACTAACTCGTGCCATCACACTTACGCTAACACTTAAGCATTGTCGTACCCTAACCTGTACCCTAATCCCTCTCCATTCCCTAACCCTAACCCTAACCCGAATCCTAACCCTGACCCTCACCCGAAGCCTTACCCTCACCCGTGCCCTAATCTTAACCAGGACACCAAGACTAACTCGTGCCCTCACACGTACGCTAAAACTAAACCGCAGCGGTACCCTAACCTGTACCCTAATCCCTCTCCATTCCCTAACCCTAACCCTAACCTGAAGCCTAACCATGACACTCACCCGAAACTTTACCCTCACCCATGTCTTAATTTTAACCAGTACATCAACACTAACCCATGCCCTCTAACGTACGCTAACCCTAAGCCATTGCCGTACCCTAACCTGTACCCTAATCAATCCCCATTCCCTAACCCTAACCCTAAGCGTAACTCTTAACGTGACCCTCTTCCCAGGCCTTACCCTCACCCGTGCCTTAATCGTAAGCAGTACACTAACACTAACTAGTGACCTCACACGTACGCTAAACCTTAAGCGTTGTGGTACCAGAAACTGTGCCCTAATATCTCTCCATTCCGTAACCCTAATCCTAACCCGAATTCTATCCCTGACCCTCACCCGAAACCTTACCCTCACCAGTGCCCTAATCTTAACCAGGACACCAACACTAACTCGTGCCCTCAAACGTACGCTAAACCTTAAGCGTTGTCGTACCCTAAATTGTACCCTAATGCCTCCCCATTCCTTAACCCTAACCCTAACCCCATCCCTAAACCTGACGCACTTCCGATGCCCTACCCTAACCAATGCCCTAAACTTAACCAGTACACAAACACTAACTCATGCCCAAAAACGTACGTTAACCTTTAAGCATTGTCGTACCCTATCCTGTACCCTAATCCCTCCCCATTCCCTAACTCTAACCCTAAGCGAAACTCTGAACGTGACAGTTTTCCGAGACCTTACCCTCATCGGTGTCCTTGTCTTAACCAGTACACCAACACTAACTCGTGCCCTCACACTTACGCTAACACTTAAGCATTGTCGTACCCTAACCTGTACCCTAATCCCTCACCATTCCCTAACCCTAAACCTAACCCGAATCCTAACCCTGACCCTCACCCGAAGCCTTATCCTCACCCGTGCCCTAATCTTAACAAGGACACCAAGACTAACTCGTGCTCTCACACGTACGCTAACACTAAACCGCAGCGGTACCCTAACCTGTACCCTAATCCCTCTCCATTCCCTAACCTTAACCCTCACCTGAAGCCTAACCATGACACTCACCCGAAACTTTACCCTCACTCATGTCCTAATTTTAACCAGTATATCAACACTAACCCATGCCCTCTAACGTACGCTAACCCTAAGCCATTGCCGTACCCTAACCTGTACCCTAATCAATCCCCATTCCCTAACCCTAACCCTAACCGTAACCCTTAACGTGACCCTCTTCCGAGGCCTTACCCTCACCCGTGCCCTAATCGTAAGCAGTACACTAACACTAACTAGTGACCTCACACGTACGCTAAACCTTAAGCGTTGTGGTACCCTAAACTGTGTCCTAATATCTCCCCATTCCCTAACCCTAACCCTAACCCGAATTCTATCCCTGACCCTCACCCGAAACCTTACCCTCACCCGTGCCCTAATCTTAACCAGGACACCAACACTAACTCTTGCCCTCACAGGTACGCTAAACCTTAAGCGTTGTCGTACCCTAAATTGTACCCTAATCCCTCCCCATTCCTTAACCCTAACCCTAACCCCATCCCTAAACCTGACCCACTTCCGATGCCCTACCCTAACCAATGCCCTAAGCTTAACCAGTACACAAACACTAACTCATGCCCAAAAACGTACGTTAACCCTTAAGCATTGTCGTACCCTATCCTGTACCCTAATCCCTCCCCATTCCCTAACCCTAACCCTAAGCAAAACCCTGAACGTGACCCTTTTCCGAGGCCTTACCCTCATCGGTGCCCTTGTCTTAACCAGTACACCAACACTAGCTCATGCCCTCACACTTACGCTAACCCTTAAGCATTGTCGTACACTAACCTGTACCCTAATCCCTCTCCATTCCCTAACCCTAACCCTAACCCGAATCGTAACCCTGACCCTCACCCGAAGCCTTACCCTCACCCGTGCCCTAATCTTAACCAGGACTCCGAGACTAACTCGTGCCCTCACACGTACGCTAACACTAAACCACAGCGGTACCCTAACCTGTACCCTAATCCCTCTCCATTCCCTAAACCTAACCCTCACCTGAAACCTAACCATGACACTCACCCGAAACTTTACCCTCACCCGTGTCCTAATTTTAACCAGTACATCAACACTAACCCATGCCCTCTAACGTACGCTAACCCTAATCCATTGCCGTACCCTAACCTGTACCCTAATCAATCCCCATTCCATAACCCTAACCCTAACCCTAACCCTTAACGTGACCCTCTTCCGAGGCCTTACCCTCAACCGTGCCCTAATCGTAAGCAGTACACTAACACTAACTTGTGACCTCACACGTATGCTAAACCTTAAGCGTTGTGGTACTCTAAACTGTGCCCTAATATCTCCCCATTCCCTAACCCTAAACCTAACCCGAATCCTAACCCTGACCCTGACATGAAGCCTTAGCCTCACCCGTGCCCTAATCTTAAGCAGGACACTAACACTAAACCTTGCCCTCACACGAACGCTAACCCTTAAGCACTGTCGTACCCTAAGCTGTACCTTAATCCCTCTGCATTCCTTAACCCTAACCCTAACACGAATCCTAACCCTGACCCTCACCCGAAGCCTTACCCTCACCTGTGCCCTAATCTTAACAAGGACACCAAGACTAACTCGTGCTCTCACACGTACGCTAACACTAAACCGCAGCGGTACCCTAACCTGTACCCTAATCCCTCTCCATTCCCTAACCTTAACCCTCACCTGAAGCCTAACCATGACACTCACCCAAAACTTTACCCTCACCCATGTCCTAATTTTAACCAGTACATCAACACTAACCCATGCCCTCTAACGTACGCTAACCCTAAGCCATTGCCGTACCCTAACCTGTACCCTAATCAATCCCCATTCCCTAACCCTAACCCTAACCGTAACCCTTAACGTGACCCTCTTCCGAGGCCTTACCCTCACCCGTGCCCTAATCGTAAGCAGTACACTAACACTAACTAGTGACCTCACACGTACGCTAAACCTTAAGCATTGTGGTACCCTAAACTGTGCCCTAATATCTCCCCATTCCCTAACCCTAACCCTAACCCGAATTCTATCCCTGACCCTCACCCGAAACCTTACCCTCACCCCTGCCCTAATCTTAACCAGGACACAAACACTAACTCGTGCCTTCACACGTACGCTAACGCTTAATCGTTGTCGTACCCTAAACTGTACCCTAATCCCTCCCCATTCCCAACCCTAACCCTAACCCGAATCCTAACCCTGACCGTCAACTGAAGCCTTACCCTCACCCGTGCCCTAATCTTAACCAGGACACTAACACTAACCCTTGCCCTCACACGAACGCTAACCCTTAAGCACTGTCGTACCTTAAGCTGTACCCTAATCCCTCTGTATTCCTTAACCCTAACCCTAACACGAATTCTAACCCTGACCCTCACCCGAAGCCTTACCCTCACCTGTGCCCTAATCTTAACCAGAACACCAAGAGTAACCCGTGCCCTCACACGTACGCTAACACTAAACCGCAGCGGTATCCTAACCTGTACCCTAATCCCTCTCCATTCCCTAACCCTAACCCTCACCTGAAGCCTAACCATGACACTCACCCGAAACTTTACCCTCACCCATGTCCTAATTTTAACCAGTACATCAACACTAACCCATGCCCTCTAACGTACCCTAACCCTAAGCCATTGCCGTACCCTAACCTGTACCCTAATCAATCCCTTTCCCTAACCCTAACCCTAACCGTAACCCTTAACGTGACCCTCTTCCGAGGCCTTACCCTCACCCGGGCCCTAATCGTAAGCACTACACTAACACTAACTAGTGACCTCACACGTACGCTAAACCTTAAGCGTTGTGGTACCCTAAACTGTGCCCTAATATCTCCCCATTCCCTAACCCTAACCCTAACCCGAATTCTATCCCTGACCCTCACCCGAAACCTTACCCTCACCCCTGCCCTAATCTTAACCAGGACACCAACACTAACTCGTTCCCTCACACTTACGCTAACACTTAAGCATTGTCGTACCCTAACCTGTACCCTAATCCCTCTCCATTCCCTAACCCTAACCCTAAGCCGAATCCTAACCCTGACCATCACCCGAAGCCTTACCCTCACCCGTGCCCTAATCTTAACCAGGACACCAAGACTAACTCATGCCCTCACACGTACGCTAACACTAAACCGCAGCGGTATCCTAACCTGTACCCTAATCCCTCTCCATTCCCTAACCCTAACCCTAACCTGAAACCTAACCATGACACTCACCCCAAAGTTTACCCTCACCCGTGTCCTAATTTTAACCAGTACATCAACACTAACCCATGCCCTCTAACGTACGCCAACCCTAAGCCATTGCCGTACCCTAACCTGTACCCTAATCAATCCCCATTCCCTAACCCTAACCCTAACCCTAACCCTTAACGTGACCCTCTTCCGAGGCCTTACCCTCACCCGTGCCCTAATCGTAAGCAGTACACTAACACTAACTAGTGACCTCACACGTACGCTAAACCTTAAGCGTTGTGGTACCCTAAACTGTGCCCTAATATCTCCCCATTCCCTAACCCTAACCCTAACCCGAATTCTATCCCTGACCCTCACCCGAAACCTTACCCTCACCCGTGCCCTAATCTTAACCAGGACACCAACACTAATTCGTGCCCTCACACGTACGCTAACACTTAATCCTTGTCGTACCCTAAACTGTACCCTAATCCCTCCCCATTCCCTAACCCTAACCCTAACCTAAATCCTAACCCTGACCCTCACCCGAAGCCTTACCCTCACCCGTGCCCTAATCTTCACCAGGACACCAAAACTAACTCGTGCCCTCACACGTACGCTAAACCTTAAGCGTTGTCGTACCTTAAATTGTACCCTAATCCCTCCCCATTCCTTAACCCTAACCCTAACCCCATCCATAAACCTGACCCACTTCCGATGCCCTACCCTAACCAATGCCCTAATCTTAACCAGTACACAAACACTAACTCATGCCCTCAAACGTACGCTAACTCTTAAGCATTGTCGTACCATATCCTGTACGCTAAACCCTCCCCATTGCCTAACCCTAACCCTAAGCGAAACCCTGAACGTGACCCTTTTCCGAGGACTTACCCTCATCGTTGCCCTTGTCTTAACCAGTACACCAACACTAACTCGTGCCCTCACACTTACGCTAACACTTAAGCATTGTCGTACCCTAACCTGTACCCTAATGCCTCTCCATTCCCTATCCCTAACCCTAACCCGAATCCTAACCCTGACCCTCACCCGAAGCCTTACCCTCACCCGTGCCCTAATCTTAACCAGGACACCAAGACTAACTCGTGCCCTCACACGTACACTACCACTTAATCGTTGTCTTACCCTAAACTGTACCCTAATCCCTCCCCATTCCCTAACCCTAACCCTAACCCGAATCCTAACCCTGACCCTCACCTGAAGCCTTACCCTCACCCGTGCCCTAATATTAACTAGGACACTAACACTAACCCTTGCCCTCACACGAACGTTAACCCTTAAGCACTGTCGTACCATAAGCTCTACGCTAATCCCTCTGCATTCCTTAACACTAACCCTAACACGAATCCTAACCCTGACCCTCACCCGAAGACTTACCCTCACCCGTGCCCTAATCTTCACCAGGACACCAACACTAACTCGTGCCCTCACACGTACGCTAAACCTTAAGCGTTGTCGTACCCTAAATTGTACCCTAATCCCTCCCCATTCCTTAACCCTAACCCAAACCCCATCCCTAAACCTGACCCACTTCCGATGCCCTACCCTAACCAATGCCCTAATCTTAACCAGTACACAAACACTAACTCATGCCCTCAAACGTACGCTACACCTTAAGCATGGTCGTACCCTATCCTGTACCCTAATCCCTCCCCATTCCCTAACCCTAACCCTAAGCGAAACCCTGAACTTGACCCTTTTCCGAGGACTTACCCTAATCGTTGCCCTTGTCTTAACCAGTACACCAACACTAACTCGTGCCCTCACACTTACGCTAACCCTTAAGCATTGTCGTACCCTAACCTGTACACTAATCCCTCTCCATTCCCTAACCCTAACCCTAACCCGAATCCTAACCCTGACCCTCACCCGAAGCCTTACCCTCACCCGTGCCCTAATCTTAACCAGGACACCAAGACTAACTCGTGCCCTCACACGTACGCTAACACTAAACCGCAGCGGTACCCTAACCTGTACCCTAATACCTCTCCATTCCCTAACCCTAACCCTAACCTGAAACCTAACCATGACACTCACCCGAAACTTTACCCTCACCCGTGTCCTAATTTTAACCAGTACATCAACACTAACCCATGCCCTCTAACGTACGCTAACCCTAAGCCATTGCCGTACCCTAAACTGTACCCTAATCAAACCCCATTCCCTAACCCTAACCCTAACCCTAACCCTTAACATGACCCTCTTCCGAGTCCTTACCCTCACCCGTGCCATAATCGTAAGCAGTACACTAACACTAACTAGTGACCTCACACGTACGCTAAACCTTAAGCGTTGTGGTACCCTAAACTGTGCCCTAATATCTCCCCATTCCCTAACCCTAACCCTAACCCGAATTCTATCCCTGACCCTCACCCGAAACCTTACCCTCACCCGTGCCCTAATCTTAACCAGGACACCAACACTAACTCTTGCCCTCACACGTAGGCTAACCCTTAATCGTTGTCATACCCTAAACTGTACCCTAATCCCTCCCCATTCCCTAACCCTAACCCTAACCCGAATCCTAACCCTGACCCTCACCTGAAGCCTTACCCTCACTCGTGCCCTAATCTTAACCAGGACACTAACACTAACCCTTGCCCTCACACGAACGCTAACCCTTAAGCCCTGTCGTACCCTAAGCTGTACCCTAATCTCTCTGCATTCCTTAACCCTAACCCTAACACGAATCCTAACCCTGACCCTCACTCGAAGCCTTACCCTCACCCGTGCCCTAATCTTGACCAGGACACCAACACTAACTCGTGCCCTCACACGTACGCTAAACCTTAAGCGTTGTCGTACCTTAAATTGTAACCTAATCCTTCTCCATTTCTTAACCCTAACCCTAACCCCATCCCTAAACCTGACCCACTTCTGATGCCCCACCCTAACCTATGCCCTAATCTTAACCAGTACACAAACACTAACTCATGCCCGCAAACGTACGCTAACCCTCAAGCATTGTCGTACCCTATCCTGTACCCTAATCCCTCCCCATTGCCTAACACTAACCCTAAGCGAAACCCTGAATGTGACCCTTTTCCGAGGCCTTACCCTCATCGTTGCCCTTGTCTTAACCAGTACACCAACACTAACTCGTGCCCTCACACTTACGCTAACCCTTAAGCATTGTCGTACCCTAACCTGTACCCTAATGCCTCTCCATTCCCTAACCCTAACCCTAACCCGAATCCTAACCCTGACCCTCACCCGAAGCCTTACCCTCACCCGTGCCCTAATCTTAACCAGGACACCAAGACTAACTCGTGCCCTCACACGTACGCTAACACTAAACCGCAGCGGTACCCTAACCTGTACCCTAATCCCTCTCCATTCACTAACCCTAACCCTAACCTGAAACCTAACCATGACACTCACCCGAATCTTTACCCTCACCCGTGTCCTAATTTTAACCAGTACATCAACACTAACCCATGCCCTCTAACGTACCCTAACCCTAAGCCATTGCCGTACCCTAACGTGTACCCTAGTCAATCCCCATTCCCTAACCCTAACCCTTACCCTCACCCGTGCCATAATCGTAAGCAGTACACTAACACTAACTAGTGACCTCACACGTACGCTAAACGTTAAGCGTTGTGGTACCCTAAACTGTGCCCTAATATCTCCCCATTCCCTAACCCTAACCCTAACCCGAATTCTATCCCTGACCCTCACCCGAAACCTTACCCTCACCCGTGCCCTAATCTTAACCAGGACACCAACACTAATTCGTGCCCTCACACGTACGCTAACACTTAATCCTTGTCGTACCCTAAACTGTACCCTAATCCCTCCCCATTCCCTAACCCTCACCCTAACCTAAATCCTAACCCTGACCCTCACCTGAAGCCTTACCCTCACCCGTGCCCTAATCTTAACTAGGACACTAACACTAATCCTTGCCCTCACACGAACGCTAACCCTTAAGCACTGTCGTACCCTAAGCTGTACCCTAATCCCTCTGTATTCCTTAACACTAACCCTAACACGAATCCTAACCCTGACCCTCACCCGAAGCCTTACCCTCACCCGTGCCCTAATCTTAACCAGGACACCAAGACTAACTCGTGCCCTCACACGTACACTAACACTAAACCGCAGCGGTACCCTAACCTGTACCCTAATCCCTCTCCATTCACTAACCCTAACCCTAACCTGAAACCTAACCATGACACTCACCCGAAACTTTACCCTCACCCGTATCCTAATTTTAACCAGTACATCAACACTAACCCATGCCCTCTAACGTACCCTAACCCAAAGCCATTGCCGTACCCTAACCTGTATCCTAGTCAATCCCCATTCCCTAACCCTAACCCTTACCCTCACCCGTGCCCTAATCGTAAGCAGTACACTAACACTAACTAGTGACCTCACACGTACGCTAAACCTTAAGCGTTGTGGTACCCTAAACTGTGCCCTAATATCTCCCCATTCCCTAACCCTAACCCTAACCCGAATTCTATCCCTGACCCTCACCCGAAACCTTACCCTCACCCGTGCCCTAATCTTAACCACGACACCAACACTAACTCGTGCCCTCACACGTACGCTAACACTTAATCGTTGTCTTACCCTAAACTGTACCCTAATCCCTCCCCATTCCCTAACCCTAACCCTAACCCGAATCCTAACCCTGACCCTCACCTGAAGCCTTACCCTCACCCTTGCCCTAATCTTAACCAGGACACTAACACTAACCCTTGCCCTCACACGAATGTTAACCCTTAAGCACTGTGGTACCCTAAGCTGTACCCTAATCCCTCTGCATTCCTTAACCCTAACCCTAACACGAATCCTAACCCTGACCCTCACCCGAAGCCTTACCCTCACCCGTGCCCTAATCTTCACCAGGACACCAACACTAACTCGTGCCCTCACATGTACGCTAATCCTTAAGCGTTGTCGTACTCTAAATTGTACCCTAATCCCTCCCCATTCCTTAACCCTAACCCTAACCCCATCCCTAAACCTGAACCACTCCCGATGCCCTACCCTAACCAATGCCCTAATCTTAACCAGTACACAAACACTAACTCATGCCCTCAAACGTACGCTAACCCTTAAGCATTGTCGTACCCTATCCTGTACCCTAATCCCTCCCCATTCCCTAACCCTAACCCTAAGCGAAACCCTGAACGTGACCCTTTTCCGAGGCCTTACCCTCATCGGTGCCCTTGTCTTAACCAGTACACCAACACTAACTCGTGCCCTGACACTTACGCTAACCCTTAAGCATTGTCGTACACTAACCTGTACCCTAATCCCTCTCCATTCCCTAACCCTAACCCTGACCCGAATCCTAACCCTGACCCTCACCCAGAGCCTTACCCTCACCCGTGCCCTAATCTTAACCAGGACACCAAGACTAACTACTGCCCTCACACGTACGCTAACACTAAACCGCAGCGGTACCCTAACCTGTACCCTAATCCCTCTACATTCGCTAACCCTAACCCTAACCTGAAACCTTACCATGACACTCACCCGAAACTTTACCCTCACCCGTGTCCTAATTTTAACCAGTACATCAACACTAACCCATGCCCTCTAACGTATGCTAACCCTAAGCCATTGCCGTAACCTAACCTGTACCCTAATCAATCCCCATTCCCTAACCATAACCCTTAATGTGACCCTCTTCCGAGGCCTTACCCTCACCCGTGCCCTAATCGTAAGCAGTACACTAACACTAACTAGTGACCTCACACGTACGCTAAACCTTAAGCGTTGTGGTACCCTAAACTGTGCCCTAATATCTCCCCATTCCCTAACCCTAACCCTAACCCGAATTCTATCCCTGACCCTCACCCGAATCCTTACCCTCACCCGTGCCCTAATCTTAACCAGGACACCAACACCAACTCGTGCCCTCACACGTACGCTAACCCTTAATCGTTGTCGTACCCTAAACTGTACCTTAATCCCTCCCCATTCCCTAACCCTAACCCTAACACAAATCCTAACCCTGACCCTCACCTGAAGCCTTACCTTCACCCGTCCCCTAATCTTAACCAGGACACTAACACTAACCATTGCCCTCACACGAACGCTAACCCTTAAGCACTGTCGTACCCTAAGCTGTACCCTAATCCCTCTGCATTCCTTAAACCTAACCCTAAAACGAATCCTAACCCTGACCCTCACCCGAAGCCTTACCCTCACCCGTGCCCTAAACTTAACCAGGACACCAACACTAACTCGTGCCCTCACATGTACGCTAAACCTTAACCGTTGTCGTACCCTAAATTGTACCCTAATCCCTCCCGATTCCTTAACCCTAACCCTAAACCCATCACTAAACCTGACCCACTTCCGACGCCCTTCCCTATCCAATGGCCTAATCTTAACCAGTACACAAACACTAACTCATGCCCTCAAACGTACGCTAACCCTTAAGCATTGTCGTACCCTATCCTGTACCCTAATCACTCCCCATTGCCTAACACTAACCCTAAGAGAAACCCTGAACGTGACCCTTTTCCGAGGCCTTACCCTCATCGTTGCCCTTGTCTTAACCAGTACACAAACACTAACTTGTGCCCTCACACTTACGCTAACCCTTAAGCATTGTCGTACCCTAACCTGTACCCTAATCCCTATCCATTCCCTAAGCCTAACACTAACCCGAATCCTAAACCTGACCCTCACCCGAAGCCTTACCCTCACCCGTGCCCTAATCTTAACCAGGACACCAAGACTAACTCGTGCCCTCACACGTACGCTAACACTAAACCGCAGCGGTACCCTAACCTGTACCCTAATCCCTCTCCATTCCCTAGCCCTAACCCTAACCTGAAACCTAACCATGACACTCACCCGAAACTTTACTCTCACCCGTGTCCTAATTTTAACCAGTACATCAACACTAACCCATGCCCTCTAACGTACGCAAACCCTAAGCCATTGCCGTACCCTAACCTGTACCCTAATCAATCCCCATTCCCTAACCCTAACCCTAACCGTAACCCTTAACGTGACCCTCTTCCGAGGCCTTACCCTCACCCGTGCCCTAATCGTAAGCAGTACACTAACACTAACTAGTGACCTCACACGTACGCTAAACCTTAAGCGTTGTGGTACCCTAAACTGTGCCCTAATATCTCCCCATTCCCTAACCCTAACCCTAACCCGAATTCTATCCCTGACCCTCACCCGAAACGTTACCCTCACCCCTGCCCTAATCTTAACCAGGACACAAACACTAACTCGTGCCTTCACACGTACGCTAACGCTTAATCTTTGTCGTACCCTAAACTGTACCCTAATCCCTCCCCATTCCCAACCCTAACCCTAACCCGAATCCTAACACTGACTGTCAACTGAAGCCTTACCCTCACCCGTGCCCTAATCTTAACCAGGACACTAACACTAAACCTTGCCCTCAAACGAACGCTAACCCTTAAGCACTGTCGTACCCTAAGCTGTACCCTAATCCCTCTGCATTCCTTAACCCTAACACGAATCCTAACCCTGACCCTCACCCGAAGCCTTACCCTCACCTGTGCCCTAATCTTAACCAGGACACCAAGACTAACTTGTGCCCTCACACGTACACTAACACTAAACCGCAGCGGTACCCCAACCTGTACCCTAATTCCTCTCCATTCCCTAACCCTAACCCTCACCTGAAGCCTAAACATGACACTCACCTAAAACTTTACCCTCACCCATGTCCTAATTTTAACCAGTACAACAACACTAACCCATGCCCTCTAACGTACGCTAACCCTAAGCCATTGCCGTACCCTAACCTGTACCCTAATCAATCCCCATTCCCTAACCCTAACCCTAACCCTAACCCTTAAGGTGACCCTCTTCCGAGGCCTTACCCTCACCCGTGCCCTAATCGTAAGCAGTACACTAACACTAACTAGTGACCTCACACGTACGCTAAACCTGAAGTGTTGTGGTACCCTAAACTGTGCCCTAATATCTCCCCATTCCCTAACCCTAACCCTAACCCGAATTCTATCCCTGACCCTCACCCGAAACCTTACCCTCACCCGTGCCCTAATCTTAACCAGGACACCAACACTAACTCGTGCCCTCACACGTATGCTAAACCTTAAGCGTTGTCGTACCCTAAATTGTACCCTAATCCCTCCCCATTCCTTAACCCTAACCCTAGCCCCATCCCTAAACCTGACCCACTTCCGATCCCCTACCCTAACCAATGCCCTAATCTTAACCAGTACACAAACACTAACTCATGCCCAAAAACGTACGTTAACCCTTAAGCATTGTCGTACCCTATCCTGTACCCTAATCCCTCCCCATTCCCTAACCCTAACCCTAAGTGAAACCCTGAACGTGACCCTTTTCCGAGGCCTTACCCTCATCGGTGTCCTTGTCTTAACCAGTACACCAACACTAACTCGTGCCATCACACTTACGCTAACACTTAAGCATTGTCGTACCCTAACCTGTACCCTAATCCCTCTCCATTCCCTAACCCTAACCCTAACCCGAATCCTAACCCTGACCCTCACCCGAAGCCTTACCCTCACACGTGCCCTAATCTTAACCAGGACACCAAGACTAACTCGTGCCCTCACACGTACGCTAAAACTAAACCGCAGCGGTACCCTAACCTGTACCCTAATCCCTCTCCATTCCCTAACCCTAACCCTAACCTGAAACCTAACCATGACACTCACCCGAATCTTTACCCTCACCCGTGTCCTAATTTTAACCAGTACATCAACACTAACCCATGCCCTCTAACGTACCCTAACCCTAAGCCATTGCCGTACCCTAACGTGTACCCTAGTCAATCCCCATTCCCTAACCCTAACCCTTACCCTCACCCGTGCCATAATCGTAAGCAGTACACTAACACTAACTAGTGACCTCACACGTACGCTAAACGTTAAGCGTTGTGGTACCCTAAACTGTGCCCTAATATCTCCCCATTCCCTAACCCTAACCCTAACCCGAATTCTATCCCTGACCCTCACCCGAAACCTTACCCTCACCCGTGCCCTAATCTTAACCAGGACACCAACACTAATTCGTGCCCTCACACGTACGCTAACACTTAATCCTTGTCGTACCCTAAACTGTACCCTAATCCCTCCCCATTCCCTAACCCTCACCCTAACCTAAATCCTAACCCTGACCCTCACCTGAAGCCTTACCCTCACCCGTGCCCTAATCTTAACTAGGACACTAACACTAATCCTTGCCCTCACACGAACGCTAACCCTTAAGCACTGTCGTACCCTAAGCTGTACCCTAATCCCTCTGTATTCCTTAACACTAACCCTAACACGAATCCTAACCCTGACCCTCACCCGAAGCCTTACCCTCACCCGTGCCCTAATCTTAACCAGGACACCAAGACTAACTCGTGCCCTCACACGTACACTAACACTAAACCGCAGCGGTACCCTAACCTGTACCCTAATCCCTCTCCATTCACTAACCCTAACCCTAACCTGAAACCTAACCATGACACTCACCCGAAACTTTACCCTCACCCGTATCCTAATTTTAACCAGTACATCAACACTAACCCATGCCCTCTAACGTACCCTAACCCAAAGCCATTGCCGTACCCTAACCTGTATCCTAGTCAATCCCCATTCCCTAACCCTAACCCTTACCCTCACCCGTGCCCTAATCGTAAGCAGTACACTAACACTAACTAGTGACCTCACACGTACGCTAAACCTTAAGCGTTGTGGTACCCTAAACTGTGCCCTAATATCTCCCCATTCCCTAACCCTAACCCTAACCCGAATTCTATCCCTGACCCTCACCCGAAACCTTACCCTCACCCGTGCCCTAATCTTAACCACGACACCAACACTAACTCGTGCCCTCACACGTACGCTAACACTTAATCGTTGTCTTACCCTAAACTGTACCCTAATCCCTCCCCATTCCCTAACCCTAACCCTAACCCGAATCCTAACCCTGACCCTCACCTGAAGCCTTACCCTCACCCTTGCCCTAATCTTAACCAGGACACTAACACTAACCCTTGCCCTCACACGAATGTTAACCCTTAAGCACTGTGGTACCCTAAGCTGTACCCTAATCCCTCTGCATTCCTTAACCCTAACCCTAACACGAATCCTAACCCTGACCCTCACCCGAAGCCTTACCCTCACCCGTGCCCTAATCTTCACCAGGACACCAACACTAACTCGTGCCCTCACATGTACGCTAATCCTTAAGCGTTGTCGTACTCTAAATTGTACCCTAATCCCTCCCCATTCCTTAACCCTAACCCTAACCCCATCCCTAAACCTGAACCACTCCCGATGCCCTACCCTAACCAATGCCCTAATCTTAACCAGTACACAAACACTAACTCATGCCCTCAAACGTACGCTAACCCTTAAGCATTGTCGTACCCTATCCTGTACCCTAATCCCTCCCCATTCCCTAACCCTAACCCTAAGCGAAACCCTGAACGTGACCCTTTTCCGAGGCCTTACCCTCATCGGTGCCCTTGTCTTAACCAGTACACCAACACTAACTCGTGCCCTGACACTTACGCTAACCCTTAAGCATTGTCGTACACTAACCTGTACCCTAATCCCTCTCCATTCCCTAACCCTAACCCTGACCCGAATCCTAACCCTGACCCTCACCCAGAGCCTTACCCTCACCCGTGCCCTAATCTTAACCAGGACACCAAGACTAACTACTGCCCTCACACGTACGCTAACACTAAACCGCAGCGGTACCCTAACCTGTACCCTAATCCCTCTACATTCGCTAACCCTAACCCTAACCTGAAACCTTACCATGACACTCACCCGAAACTTTACCCTCACCCGTGTCCTAATTTTAACCAGTACATCAACACTAACCCATGCCCTCTAACGTATGCTAACCCTAAGCCATTGCCGTAACCTAACCTGTACCCTAATCAATCCCCATTCCCTAACCATAACCCTTAATGTGACCCTCTTCCGAGGCCTTACCCTCACCCGTGCCCTAATCGTAAGCAGTACACTAACACTAACTAGTGACCTCACACGTACGCTAAACCTTAAGCGTTGTGGTACCCTAAACTGTGCCCTAATATCTCCCCATTCCCTAACCCTAACCCTAACCCGAATTCTATCCCTGACCCTCACCCGAATCCTTACCCTCACCCGTGCCCTAATCTTAACCAGGACACCAACACCAACTCGTGCCCTCACACGTACGCTAACCCTTAATCGTTGTCGTACCCTAAACTGTACCTTAATCCCTCCCCATTCCCTAACCCTAACCCTAACACAAATCCTAACCCTGACCCTCACCTGAAGCCTTACCTTCACCCGTCCCCTAATCTTAACCAGGACACTAACACTAACCATTGCCCTCACACGAACGCTAACCCTTAAGCACTGTCGTACCCTAAGCTGTACCCTAATCCCTCTGCATTCCTTAAACCTAACCCTAAAACGAATCCTAACCCTGACCCTCACCCGAAGCCTTACCCTCACCCGTGCCCTAAACTTAACCAGGACACCAACACTAACTCGTGCCCTCACACGTACGCTAAACCTTAACCGTTGTCGTACCCTAAATTGTACCCTAATCCCTCCCGATTCCTTAACCCTAACCCTAAACCCATCACTAAACCTGACCCACTTCCGACGCCCTTCCCTATCCAATGGCCTAATCTTAACCAGTACACAAACACTAACTCATGCCCTCAAACGTACGCTAACCCTTAAGCATTGTCGTACCCTATCCTGTACCCTAATCACTCCCCATTGCCTAACACTAACCCTAAGCGAAACCCTGAACGTGACCCTTTTCCGAGGCCTTACCCTCATCGTTGCCCTTGTCTTAACCAGTACACAAACACTAACTTGTGCCCTCACACTTACGCTAACCCTTAAGCATTGTCGTACCCTAACCTGTACCCTAATCCCTATCCATTCCCTAAGCCTAACACTAACCCGAATCCTAAACCTGACCCTCACCCGAAGCCTTACCCTCACCCGTGCCCTAATCTTAACCAGGACACCAAGACTAACTCGTGCCCTCACACGTACGCTAACACTAAACCGCAGCGGTACCCTAACCTGTACCCTAATCCCTCTCCATTCCCTAGCCCTAACCCTAACCTGAAACCTAACCATGACACTCACCCGAAACTTTACTCTCACCCGTGTCCTAATTTTAACCAGTACATCAACACTAACCCATGCCCTCTAACGTACGCAAACCCTAAGCCATTGCCGTACCCTAACCTGTACCCTAATCAATCCCCATTCCCTAACCCTAACCCTAACCGTAACCCTTAACGTGACCCTCTTCCGAGGCCTTACCCTCACCCGTGCCCTAATCGTAAGCAGTACACTAACACTAACTAGTGACCTCACACGTACGCTAAACCTTAAGCGTTGTGGTACCCTAAACTGTGCCCTAATATCTCCCCATTCCCTAACCCTAACCCTAACCCGAATTCTATCCCTGACCCTCACCCGAAACGTTACCCTCACCCCTGCCCTAATCTTAACCAGGACACAAACACTAACTCGTGCCTTCACACGTACGCTAACGCTTAATCTTTGTCGTACCCTAAACTGTACCCTAATCCCTCCCCATTCCCAACCCTAACCCTAACCCGAATCCTAACACTGACTGTCAACTGAAGCCTTACCCTCACCCGTGCCCTAATCTTAACCAGGACACTAACACTAAACCTTGCCCTCAAACGAACGCTAACCCTTAAGCACTGTCGTACCCTAAGCTGTACCCTAATCCCTCTGCATTCCTTAACCCTAACACGAATCCTAACCCTGACCCTCACCCGAAGCCTTACCCTCACCTGTGCCCTAATCTTAACCAGGACACCAAGACTAACTTGTGCCCTCACACGTACACTAACACTAAACCGCAGCGGTACCCCAACCTGTACCCTAATTCCTCTCCATTCCCTAACCCTAACCCTCACCTGAAGCCTAAACATGACACTCACCTAAAACTTTACCCTCACCCATGTCCTAATTTTAACCAGTACAACAACACTAACCCATGCCCTCTAACGTACGCTAACCCTAAGCCATTGCCGTACCCTAACCTGTACCCTAATCAATCCCCATTCCCTAACCCTAACCCTAACCCTAACCCTTAAGGTGACCCTCTTCCGAGGCCTTACCCTCACCCGTGCCCTAATCGTAAGCAGTACACTAACACTAACTAGTGACCTCACACGTACGCTAAACCTGAAGTGTTGTGGTACCCTAAACTGTGCCCTAATATCTCCCCATTCCCTAACCCTAACCCTAACCCGAATTCTATCCCTGACCCTCACCCGAAACCTTACCCTCACCCGTGCCCTAATCTTAACCAGGACACCAACACTAACTCGTGCCCTCACACGTATGCTAAACCTTAAGCGTTGTCGTACCCTAAATTGTACCCTAATCCCTCCCCATTCCTTAACCCTAACCCTAGCCCCATCCCTAAACCTGACCCACTTCCGATCCCCTACCCTAACCAATGCCCTAATCTTAACCAGTACACAAACACTAACTCATGCCCAAAAACGTACGTTAACCCTTAAGCATTGTCGTACCCTATCCTGTACCCTAATCCCTCCCCATTCCCTAACCCTAACCCTAAGTGAAACCCTGAACGTGACCCTTTTCCGAGGCCTTACCCTCATCGGTGTCCTTGTCTTAACCAGTACACCAACACTAACTCGTGCCATCACACTTACGCTAACACTTAAGCATTGTCGTACCCTAACCTGTACCCTAATCCCTCTCCATTCCCTAACCCTAACCCTAACCCGAATCCTAACCCTGACCCTCACCCGAAGCCTTACCCTCACACGTGCCCTAATCTTAACCAGGACACCAAGACTAACTCGTGCCCTCACACGTACGCTAAAACTAAACCGCAGCGGTACCCTAACCTGTACCCTAATCCCTCTCCATTCCCTAACCCTAACCCTAACCTGAAGCCTAACCATGACACTCACCCGAAACTTTACCCTCACCCATGTCTTAATTTTAACCAGTACATCAACACTAATCCATGCCCTCTAACGTACGCTAACCCTAAGCCATTGCCGTACCCTAACCTGTACCCTAATCAATCCCCATTCCCTAACCCTAACCCTAAGCGTAACTCTTAACGTGACCCTCTTCCCAGGCCTTACCCTCACCCGTGCCTTAATCGTAAGCAGTACACTAACACTAACTAGTGACCTCACACGTACGCTAAACCTTAAGCGTTGTGGTACCAGAAACTGTGCCCTAATATCTCTCCATTCCGTAACCCTAATCCTAACCCGAATTCTATCCCTGACCCTCACCCGAAACCTTACCCTCACCAGTGCCCTAATCTTAACCAGGACACCAACACTAACTCGTGCCCTCAAACGTACGCTAAACCTTAAGCGTTGTCGTACCCTAAATTGTACCCTAATGCCTCCCCATTCCTTAACCCTAACCCTAACCCCATCCCTAAACCTGACGCACTTCCGATGCCCTACCCTAACCAATGCCCTAAACTTAACCAGTACACAAACACTAACTCATGCCCAAAAACGTACGTTAACCTTTAAGCATTGTCGTACCCTATCCTGTACCCTAATCCCTCCCCATTCCCTAACTCTAACCCTAAGCGAAACTCTGAACGTGACAGTTTTCCGAGGCCTTACCCTCATCGGTGTCCTTGTCTTAACCAGTACACCAACACTAACTCGTGCCCTCACACTTACGCTAACACTTAAGCATTGTCGTACCCTAACCTGTACCCTAATCCCTCACCATTCCCTAACCCTAAACCTAACCCGAATCCTAACCCTGACCCTCACCCGAAGCCTTATCCTCACCCGTGCCCTAATCTTAACAAGGACACCAAGACTAACTCGTGCTCTCACACGTACGCTAACACTAAACCGCAGCGGTACCCTAACCTGTACCCTAATCCCTCTCCATTCCCTAACCTTAACCCTCACCTGAAGCCTAACCATGACACTCACCCGAAACTTTACCCTCACTCATGTCCTAATTTTAACCAGTATATCAACACTAACCCATGCCCTCTAACGTACGCTAACCCTAAGCCATTGCCGTACCCTAACCTGTACCCTAATCAATCCCCATTCCCTAACCCTAACCCTAACCGTAACCCTTAACGTGACCCTCTTCCGAGGCCTTACCCTCACCCGTGCCCTAATCGTAAGCAGTACACTAACACTAACTAGTGACCTCACACGTACGCTAAACCTTAAGCGTTGTGGTACCCTAAACTGTGTCCTAATATCTCCCCATTCCCTAACCCTAACCCTAACCCGAATTCTATCCCTGACCCTCACCCGAAACCTTACCCTCACCCGTGCCCTAATCTTAACCAGGACACCAACACTAACTCTTGCCCTCACAGGTACGCTAAACCTTAAGCGTTGTCGTACCCTAAATTGTACCCTAATCCCTCCCCATTCCTTAACCCTAACCCTAACCCCATCCCTAAACCTGACCCACTTCCGATGCCCTACCCTAACCAATGCCCTAATCTTAACCAGTACACAAACACTAACTCATGCCCAAAAACGTACGTTAACCCTTAAGCATTGTCGTACCCTATCCTGTACCCTAATCCCTCCCCATTCCCTAACCCTAACCCTAAGCGAAACCCTGAACGTGACCCTTTTCCGAGGCCTTACCCTCATCGGTGCCCTTGTCTTAACCAGTACACCAACACTAGCTCATGCCCTCACACTTACGCTAACCCTTAAGCATTGTCGTACCCTAACCTGTACCCTAATCCCTCTCCATTCCCTAACCCTAACCCTAACCCGAATCGTAACCCTGACCCTCACCCGAAGCCTTACCCTCACCCGTGCCCTAATCTTAACCAGGACTCCGAGACTAACTCGTGCCCTCACACGTACGCTAACACTAAACCACAGCGGTACCCTAACCTGTACCCTAATCCCTCTCCATTCCCTAACCCTAACCCTCACCTGAAACCTAACCATGACACTCACCCGAAACTTTACCCTCACCCGTGTCCTAATTTTAACCAGTACATCAACACTAACCCATGCCCTCTAACGTACGCTAACCCTAATCCATTGCCGTACCCTAACCTGTACCCTAATCAATCCCCATTCCATAACCCTAACCCTAACCCTAACCCTTAACGTGACCCTCTTCCGAGGCCTTACCCTCAACCGTGCCCTAATCGTAAGCAGTACACTAACATTAACTTGTGACCTCACACGTATGCTAAACCTTAAGCGTTGTGGTACTCTAAACTGTGCCCTAATATCTCCCCATTCCCTAACCCTAAACCTAACCCGAATTCTATCCCTGACCCTCACCCGAAACCTTAACCTCACCCGTGCCCTAATCTTAACCAGGACACCAACACTAACTCGTGCCCTCACACGTACGCTAACCCTTAATCGTTGTCGTACCCTAAACTGTACCCTAATCCCTCCCCATTACCTAACCCTAACCCTAACCCGAATCCTAACCCTGACCCTGACATGAAGCCTTAGCCTCACCCGTGCCCTAATCTTAAGCAGGACACTAACACTAAACCTTGCCCTCACACGAACGCTAACCCTTAAGCACTGCCGTACCCTAAGCTGTACCTTAATCCCTCTGCATTCCTTAACACTAACCCTAACACGAATCCTAACCCTGACCCTCACCCGAAGCCTTACCCTCACCTGTGCCCTAATCTTAACAAGGACACCAAGACTAACTCGTGCTCTCACACGTACGCTAACACTAAACCGCAGCGGTACCCTAACCTGTACCCTAATCCCTCTCCATTCCCTAACCTTAACCCTCACCTGAAGCCTAACCATGACACTCACCCAAAACTTTACCCTCACCCATGTCCTAATTTTAACCAGTACATCAACACTAACCCATGCCCTCTAACGTACGCTAACCCTAAGCCATTGCCGTACCCTAACCTGTACCCTAATCAATCCCCATTCCCTAACCCTAACCCTAACCGTAACCCTTAACGTGACCCTCTTCCGAGGCCTTACCCTCACCCGTGCCCTAATCGTAAGCAGTACACTAACACTAACTAGTGACCTCACACGTACGCTAAACCTTAAGCGTTGTGGTACCCTAAACTGTGCCCTAATATCTCCCCATTCCCTAACCCTAACCCTAACCCGAATTCTATCCCTGACCCTCACCCGAAACCTTACCCTCACCCCTGCCCTAATCTTAACCAGGACACAAACACTAACTCGTGCCTTCACACGTACGCTAACGCTTAATCGTTGTCGTACCCTAAACTGTACCCTAATCCCTCCCCATTCCCAACCCTAACCCTAACCCGAATCCTAACCCTGACCGTCAACTGAAGCCTTACCCTCACCCGTGCCCTAATCTTAACCAGGACACTAACACTAACCCTTGCCCTCACACGAACGCTAACCCTTAAGCACTGTCGTGCCTTAAGCTGTACCCTAATCCCTCTGTATTCCTTAACCCTAACCCTAACACGAATTCTAACCCTGACCCTCACCCGAAGCCTTACCCTCACCTGTGCCCTAATCTTAACCAGAACACCAAGAGTAACCCGTGCCCTCACACGTACGCTAACACTAAACCGCAGCGGTATCCTAACCTGTACCCTAATCCCTCTCCATTCCCTAACCCTAACCCTCACCTGAAGCCTAACCATGACACTCACCCGAAACTTTACCCTCACCCATGTCCTAATTTTAACCAGTACATCAACACTAACCCATGCCCTCTAACGTACCCTAACCCTAAGCCATTGCCGTACCCTAACCTGTCCCTAATCAATCCCTTTCCCTAACCCTAACCCGAACCCTAACCCGAATTCTATCCCTGACCCTCACCCGAAACCTTACCCTCACCCCTGCCCTAATCTTAACCAGGACACCAACACTAACTCGTTCCCTCACACTTACGCTAACACTTAAGCATTGTCGTACCCTAACCTGTACCCTAATCCCTCTCCATTCCCTAACCCTAACCCTAAGCCGAATCCTAACCCTGACCATCACCCGAAGCCTTACCCTCACCCGTGCCCTAATCTTAACCAGGACACCAAGACTAACTCATGCCCTCACACGTACGCTAACACTAAACCGCAGCGGTATCCTAACCTGCACCCTAATCCCTCTCCATTCCCTAACCCTAACCCTAACCTGAAACCTAACCATGACACTCACCCCAAAGTTTACCCTCACCCGTGTCCTAATTTTAACCAGTACATCAACACTAACCCATGCCCTCTAACGTACGCCAACCCTAAGCCATTGCCGTACCCTAACCTGTACCCTAATCAATCCCCATTCCCTAACCCTAACCCTAACCCTAACCCTTAACGTGACCCTCTTCCGAGGCCTTACCCTCACCCGTGCCCTAATCGTAAGCAGTACACTAACACTAACTAGTGACCTCACACGTACGCTAAACCTTAAGCGTTGTGGTACCCTAAACTGTGCCCTAATATCTCCCCATTCCCTAACTCTAACCCTAACCCGAATTCTATCCCTGACCCTCACCCGAAACCTTACCCTCACCCGTGCCCTAATCTTAACCAGGACACCAACACTAATTCGTGCCCTCACACGTACGCTAACACTTAATCCTTGTCGTACCCTAAACTGTACCCTAATCCCTCCCCATTCCCTAACCCTAACCCTAACCCTAACCCTAACCCTAACCCTAACCCTAACCCTAACCCTAACCCTAACCCTAACCCTAACCCTAACCCTAACCCTAACCCTAACCCTAACCCTAACCCTAACCCTAACCCTAACCCGAATCCTAACCCTGACCCTCACCTGAAGCCTTACCCTCACTCGTGCCCTAATCTTAACCAGGACACTAACACTAACCCTTGCCCTCACACGAACGCTAACCCTTAAGCCCTGTCGTACCCTAAGCTGTACCCTAATCTCTCTGCATTCCTTAACCCTAACCCTAACACGAATCCTAACCCTGACCCTCACTCGAAGCCTTACCCTCACACGTGCCCTAATCTTGACGAGGACACCAACACTAACTCATGCCCTCACACGTACGCTAAACCTTAAGCGTTGTCGTACCTTAAATTGTAACCTAATCCTTCCCCATTTCTTAACCCTAACCCTAACCCCATCCCTAAACCTGACCCACTTCCGATGCCCCACCCTAACCTATGCCCTAATCTTAACCAGTACACAAACACTAACTCATGCCCGCAAACGTACGCTATGCCTCAAGCATTGTCGTACTCTATCCTGTACCCTAATCCCTCCCCATTGCCTAACACTAACCCTAAGCGAAACCCTGAATGTGACCCTTTTCCGAGGCCTTACCCTCATCGTTGCCCTTGTCTTAACCAGTACACCAACACTAACTCGTGCCCTCACACTTACGCTAACCCTTAAGCATTGTCGTACCCTAACCTGCACCCTAATGCCTCTCCATTCCCTAACCCTAACCCTAACCCGAATCCTAACCCTGACCCTCACCCGAAGCCTTACCCTCACCCGTGCCCTAATCTTAACCAGGACACCAAGACTAACTCGTGCCCTCACACGTACGCTAACACTAAACCGCAGCGGTACCCTAACCTGTACCCTAATCCCTCTCCATTCACTAACCCTAACCCTAACCTGAAACCTAACCATGACACTCACCCGAATCTTTACCCTCACCCGTGTCCTAATTTTAACCAGTACATCAACACTAACCCATGCCCTCTAACGTACCCTAACCCTAAGCCATTGCCGTACCCTAACGTGTACCCTAGTCAATCCCCATTCCCTAACCCTAACCCTTACCCTCACCCGTGCCATAATCGTAAGCAGTACACTAACACTAACTAGTGACCTCACACGTACGCTAAACGTTAAGCGGTGTGGTACCCTAAACTGTGCCCTAATATCTCCCCATTCCCTAACCCTAACCCTAACCCGAATTCTATCCCTGACCCTCACCCGAAACCCTACCCTCACCCGTGCCCTAATCTTAACCAGGACACCAACACTAATTCGTGCCCTCACACGTACGCTAACACTTAATCCTTGTCGTACCCTAAACTGTACACTAATCCCTCCCCATTCCCTAACCCTAACCCTAACCTAAATCCTAACCCTGACCCTCACCTGAAGCCTTACCCTCACCCGTGCCCTAATCTTAACTAGGACACTAACACTAATCCTTGCCCTCACACGAACGCTAACCCTTAAGCACTGTCGTACCCTAAGCTGTACCCTAATCCCTCTGCATTCCTTAACACTAACCCTAACACGAATCCTAACCCTGACCCTCACCCGAAGCCTTACCCTCACCCGTGCCCTAATCTTAACCAGGACACCAAGACTAACTCGTGCCCTCACACGTACACTAACACTAAACCGCAGCGGTACCCTAACCTGTACCCTGATCCCTCTCCATTCACTAACCCTAACCCTAACCTGAAACCTAACCATGACACTCACCCGAAACTTTACCCTCACCCGTGTCCTAATTTTAACCAGTACATCAACACTAAACCATGCCCTCTAACGTACCCTAACCCTAAGCCATTGCCGTACCCTAACCTGTACCCTAGTCAATCCCCATTCCCTAACCCTAACCCTTACCCTCACCCGTGCCCTAATCGTAAGCAGTACACTAACACTAACTAGTGACCTCACACGTACGCTAAACCTTAAGCGTTGTGGTACCCTAAACTGTGCCCTAATATCTCCCCATTCCCTAACCCTAACCCTAACCCGAATTCTATCCCTGACCCTCACCCGAAACCTTACCCTCACCCGTGCCCTAATCTTAACCAGGACACCAACACTAACTCGTGCCCTCACACGTACGCTAACACTTAATCGTTGTCTTACCCTAAACTGTACCCTAATCCCTCCCCATTCCCTAACCCTAACCCTAAACCGAATCCTAACCCTGACCCTCACCTGAAGCCTTACCCTCACCCGTGCCCTAATATTAACTAGGACACTAACACTAACCCTTGCCCTCACACGAACGTTAACCCTTAAGCACTGTCGTACCCTAAGCTCTACCCTAATCCCTCTGCATTCCTTAACACTAACCCTAACACGAATCCTAACCCTGACCCTCACCCGAAGCCTTACCCTCACCCGTGCCCTAATCTTCACCAGGACACCAACAATAACTCGTGCCCTCACACGTACGCTAAACCTTAAGCGTTGTCGTACCCTAAATTGTACCCTAATCCCTCCCCATTCCTTAACCCTAACCCAAAACCCATCCCTAAACCTGACCCACTTCCGATGCCCTACCCTAACCAATGCCCTAATCTTAACCAGTACACAAACACTAACTCATGCCCTCAAACGTACGCTACCCCTTAAGCATTGTCGTACCCTATCCTGTACCCTAATCCCTCCCCATTCCCTAACCCTAACCCTAAGCGAAACCCTGAACTTGACCCTTTTCCGAGGCCTTACCCTAATCGTTGCCCTTGTCTTAACCAGTACACCAACACTAACTCGTGCCCTCACACTTACGCTAACCCTTAAGCATTGTCGTACCCTAACCTGTACACTAATCCCTCTCCATTCCCTAACCCTAACCCTAACCCGAATCCTAACCCTGACCCTCACCCGAAGCCTTACCCTCACCCGTGCCCTAATCTTAACCAGGACACCAACACTAACTCGTGCCCTCACACTTACGCTAACCCTTAAGCATTGTCGTACCCTAACCTGTACACTAATCCCTCTCCATTCCCTAACCCTAACCCTAACCTGAAACCTAACCATGACACTCACCCGAAACTTTACCCTCACCCGTGTCCTAATTTTAACCAGTACATCAACACTAACCCATGCCCTCTAACGTACGCTAACCCTAAGCCATTGCCGTACCCTAAACTGTACCCTAATCAAACCCCATTCCCTAACCCTAACCCTAACCCTAACCCTTAACATGACCCTCTTCCGAGTCCTTACCCTCCCCTGTGCCATAATCGTAAGCAGTACACTAACACTAACTAGTGACCTCACACGTACGCTAAACCTTAAGCGTTGTGGTACCCTAAACTGTGCCCTAATATCTCCCCATTCCCTAACCCTAACCCTAACCCGAATTCTATCCCTGACCCTCACCCGAAACCTTACCCTCACCCGTGCCCTAATCTTAACCAGGACACCAACACTAACTCGTGCCCTCACACGTAGGCTAACCCTTAATCGTTGTCGTACCCTAAACTGTACCCTAATCCCTCCCCATTCCCTAACCCTAACCCTAACCCGAATCCTAACCCTGACCCTCACCTGAAGCCTTACCCTCACTCGTGCCCTAATCTTAACCAGGACACTAACACTAACCCTTGCCCTCACACGAACGCTAACCCTTAAGCCCTGTCGTACCCTAAGCTGTACCCTAATCCCTCTGCATTCCTTAACCCTAACCCTAACACGAATCCTAACCCTGACCCTCACTCGAAGCCTTACCCTCACCCGTGCCCTAATCTTAACCAGGACACCAACACTAACTCGTGCCCTCACACGTACGCTAAACCTTAAGCGTTGTCGTACCTTAAATTGTAACCTAATCCTTCCCCATTTCTTAACCCTAACCCTAACCCCATCCCTAAACCTGACCCACTTCCGATGCCCTACCCTAACCTATGCCCTAATCTTAACCAGTACACAAACACTAACTCATGCCCGCAAACGTACGCTAACCCTCAAGCATTGTCGTACCCTATCCTGTACCCTAATCCCTCCCCATTCCCTAACCCTAACCCTAAGCGAAACCCTGAACGTGACCCTTTTCCGAGGCCTTACCCTCATCGGTGCCCTTGTCTTAACCAGTACACCAACACTAACTCGTGCCCTCACACTTACGTTAATCCTTAAGCATTGTCGTACCCTAACCTGTACCCTAATCCCTGTCCATTCCCTAACCCTAACCCTAACCCGAATCCTAACCCTGACCCTCACCCGGAGCCTTACCCTCACCCGTGCCCTAATCTTAACCAGGACACCGAAACTAACTCGTGCCCTCACACGTACGCTAACACTAAACCGCAGCGGTACCCTAACCTGTACCCTAATCCCTCTCCATTCCCTAACCCTAACCCTAACCTGAAACCTAACCATGACACTCACCCGAAACTTTACACTCACCCGTGATCTAATTTTAACCAGTACATCAACACTAACCCATGCCCTCTAACGTACGCTAACCCTAAGCCATTGCCGTACCCTAACCTGTACCCTAATCAATCCCCATTCCCTAACCCTAACCCTAACCCTAACCCTTAACGTGACCCTCTTCCGAGGCCTTACCCTCACCCGTGCCCTAATCGTAAGCAGTACACTAACACTAACTTGTGACCTCACACGTATGCTAAACCTTAAGCGTTGTCGTACCCAAAATTGTACCCTAATCCCTCCCCATTCCTTAACCCTAACCCTAACCCCATCCCTAAACCTGACCCACTTCCGATGCCCTACCCTAACCAATGCCGTAATCTTAACCAGTACACAAACACTAACTCATGACCGGAAACGTACGCTAACCCTTAAGAATTGTCGTACCCTATCCTGTTCCCTAATCCCTCCCCATTCCCTAACCCTAACCCTAAGCGAAACCCTGAACGTGACCCTTTTCCGAGGCTTTACCCTCATCGCTGCCCTTGTCTTAACAAGTACACCAACACTAACTCGTGCCCTCACAGTTACTCTAACCCTTAGCTTTTTCGTACCCTAACCTGTACCCTAATCCCTCTCCATTCCCTAACCCTAACCCTAACCCGAATCCTAACCCTGACCCTCACCCGAAGCCTTACCCTCACCGGTGCCCTAATCTTAACCAGGACACCAAGACTAACTCGTGCCCTCACACGTACGCTAACACTAAAACTCAGCGGTACCCTAACCTGTACCCTAATCCCTCTCCATTCCCTAACCCTAACCCTAACCTGAAACCTAACCATGACACTCACCCGAAACTTTACCCTCACCCGTGTCCTAATTTTAACCAGTACATCAACACTAACCCATGCCCTCTAACGTACCCTAACCCTAAGCCATTGCCGTACCCTAACCTGTACCCTAATCAATCCCCATTCCCTAACCCTAACCCTAACCCTAACCCTTAACGTGACCCTCTTCCGAGGCCTTACCCTCACTCGTGCACTAATCGTAAGCAGTACACTAACACTAACTAGTGACCTCACACGTACACTAAACCTTAAGCGTTGTGGTATCCTATACTGTGCCCTAATATCTCCCCATTCCCTAACCCTAACCCAAACCCGAATTCTATCCCTGACCCTCACCCGAAACCTGACCCTCACCCGTGCCCTAATCTTAACCAGGACACCAACACTAACTCGTGCCCTCACACGTACGCTAACCCTTAATCGTTGTCGTACCCTAAACTCTACCCTAATCCCTCCCCATTCCCTAACCCTAACCCTAACCTGAATCCTAACCCTGACCCTCACCTGAAGCCTTACCCTCACCCGTGCCCTAATCTTAACCAGGACACTAACACTAACCCTTGCCCTCACACGAACGTTAACCCTTAAGCACTGTCGTACCCTAAGCTGTACCCTAATCCCTCTGCATTCCTTAACCCTAACCCTAACATGAATCCTAACCCTGACGCTCACCCGAAGCCTTACCCTCACCCGTGCCCTAATCTTAACCAGGACACCAACAATAACTCGTGCCCTCACACGTACGCTAAACCTTAAGCGTTGTCGTACCCTAAATTGTACCCTAATCCCTCCCCATTCCTTAACACTAACCCTAACCCCATCCCTAAACCTAACCCACTCCCGATGCCCTACCCTAACCAATGGCCTAATCTTAACCAGTACACAAACACTAACTCATGCCCTCAAATGTACGCTAACCCTTAAGCATTGTCATACCCTATCCTGTACCCTATTCCCTCCCCATTCCCTAACCCTAACCCTAAGCGAAACCCTAAACGTGACCCTTTTCCGAGGCCTTACCCTCATCGGTGCCCTTGTCTTAACCAGTACACCAACACTAACACGTGCCCTCACACTTACGCTAACCTTTAAGCATTGTCGTACCCTAACCTGTACCCTAATCCCTGTCCATTCCCTAACCCTAACCCTAACCCGAATCCTAACCCAGACCCTCACCCGAAGCCTTACCCTCACTCGTGCCCTAATCTTAACCAGGACACCAAGACTAACTCGTGCCCTCACACGTACGCTAACACTAAACCGCAGCGGTACCCTAACCTGTACCCTAATCCCTCTCCATTCCCTAACCCTAACCCTAACCTGAAAGCTAACAATGACACTCACCCAAAACTTTACCCTCACCCGTGTCCTAATTTTAACCAGTACATCAACACTAACCCATGCCCTCTAACGTACGCTAACCCTAAGCCATTGCCTTACTCTAAACTGTACCCTAATCAATCCCCATTCCCTAACCCTAACCCTAACACTAACCCTTAACGTGACCCTCTTCCGAGGCCTTACCCTCACCCGTGCCCTAATCGTAAGCAGTACACTAACACTAACTAGTGACCTCACACGTACGCTAAACCTTAAGCGTTGTGGTACCCTAAACTCTGCCCTAATATATCCCCATTCCCTAACCCTAACCCTAACCCGAATTCTATCCCTGACTCTCACCCGAAACCTTACCCTCACCCGTGCCCTAATCTTAACCAAGACACCAACACTAACTCGTGCCCTCACACTTACACTAACCCTTAAGCATTGTCGTACCCTAACCTGTACCCTAATCCCTGTCCATTCCCTAACCCTAACCCTAACCCGAATCCTAACCCTGAGCCTCACCCGAAGCCTCACCCTCACCCGTGCCCTAATCTTAACCAGGATAGCAAGACTAACTCTTGCCCTCACACGTACGATAACACTAAACCGCAGCGGTACCCTAACCTGTACCCTAATCCCTCTCCATTCCCTAACCCTAACCCTAACCTGAAACCTAACCATGACACTCACCCGAAACTTTACCCTCACCCGTGTCCTAATTTTAACCAGTACATCAACACTAACCCATGCCCTCTAACGTACGCTAACCCTAAGCCATTGCCGTACCCTAACCTGTACCCTAATCAATCCCCATTCCCTAACCCTAACCCTAACCCTAACCCTAACCCTAACCCTTAACGTGACCCTCCTCCGAGGCCTTACCCTCACCCGTGCCCTAATCGTAAGCAGTACACTAACACTAACTAATGACCTCACACGTACGCTAAACCTTAAGCGTTGTGGTACCCTAAACTGTGCTCTAATATTTCCCCATTCCCTAACCCTAACCCTAACACGAATTCTATCCCTGACGCTCACCCGAAACCTTATCCTCACCCGTGCCCTAATCTTAACCAGGACACCAACACTAACTCGTGCCCTCACATGTACGCTAAACCTTAAGCGTTGTCGTACTCTAAATTGTACCCTAATCCCTCCCCATTCCTTAACCCTAACCCTAACCCCATCCCTAAACCTGAACCACTCCCGATGCCCTACCCTAACCAATGCCATAATCTTAACCAGTACACAAACACTAACTCATGCCCTCAAACGTATGCTAACCCTTAAGCATTGTCGTACCCTATCCTGTACCCTAACCCCCCCATTCCCTAACCCTAACCCTAAGCGAAACCATGAACGTGACCCTTTTCCGAGGCCTTACCCTCATCGGTGCCCTTTTCTTAACCAGTACACCAACACTAACACGTGCCCTCACACTTACGCTAACACTTAAGCATTGTCATACCCTAACCTGTACCCTAATCCCTCTCCATTCCCTAACCCTAACCCTAACCCGAATCCTAAACCTGACCCTCACCCGGAGCCTTACCCTCACCCGTGCCCTAATCTTAACCAGGACACCAAGACTAACTCGTGCCCTCACACGTACGATAAAACTAAACCGCAGCGGTACCCTAACCTGTACCCTAATCCCTCTCCATTCCCTAACCCTAACCCTAACCTGAAACCTAACCATGACACTCACCCGAAACTTTACCCTCACCCGTGTCCTAATTTTAACCAGTACATCAACACTAACCCATGCCCTCTAACGTACGCTAACCCTAAGCCATTGCCGTACCCTAACCTGTACCCTAATCAATCCCCATTCCCTAACCCTAACCCTAACCCTAACCCTTAACGTGACCCTCCTCCGAGGCCTTACCCTCACCCGTGCCCTAATCGTAAGCAGAACACTAACACTAACTAGTGACCTCACACGTACGCTAAACCTTAAGCGTTGTGGTATCCTATACTGTGCCCTAATATCTCCCCATTCCCTAACCCTAACCCAAACCCGAATTCTATCCCTGACCCTCACCCGAAACCTGACCCTCACCCGTGCCCTAATCTTAACCAGGACACCAACACTAACTCGTGCCCTCACACGTACGCTAACCCTTAATCGTTGTCGTACCCTAAACTGTACCCTAATCCCTCCCCATTCCCTAACCCTAACCCTAACCTGAATCCTAACCCTGACCCTCACCTGAAGCCTTACCCTCACCCGTGCCCTATTCTTAACCAGGACACTAACACTAACCCTTGCCCTCACACGAACGTTAACCCTTAAGCACTGTCGTACCCTAAGCTGTACCCTAATCCCTCTGCATTCCTTAACCCTAACCCTAACATGAATCCTAACCCTGACGCTCACCCGAAGCATTACCCTCACCCGTGCCCTAATCTTAACCAGGACACCAACAATAACTCGTGCCCTCACACGTACGCTAAACCTTAAGCGTTGTCGTACCCTAAATTGTACCCTAACCCCTCCCCATTCCTTAACACTAACCCCAACCCCATCCCTAAACCTGACCCACTCCCGATGCCCTACCCTAACCAATGCCCTAATCTTAACCAGTACACAAACACTAACTCATGCCCTCAGACGTACGCTAACCCTTAAGCATTGTCATACCCTATCCTGTACCCTATTCCCTCCCCATTCCCTAACCCTAACCCTAAGCGAAACCCTAAACGTGACCCTTTTCCGAGGCCTTACCCTCATCGGTGCCCTTGTCTTAACCAGTACACCAACACTAACACGTGCCCTCACACTTACGCTAACCTTTAAGCATTGTCGTAGCCTAACCTGTACCCTAATCCCTCTCCATTCCCCAACCCTAACCCTAACCTGAAACCTAACCATGACACTCACCCGAAACTTTACCCTCACCCGTGTCCTAATTTTAACCAGTACATCAACACTAACCCATGCCCTCTAACGTACGCTAACCCTAAGCCATTGCCGTACCCTAACCTGTACCCTAATCAATCCCCATTCCCTAACCCTAACCCTAACCCTAACCCTAACCCTAACCCTTAACGTGACCCTCCTCCGAGGCCTTACCCTCACCCGTGCCCTAATCGTAAGCAGTACACTAACACTAACTAGTGACCTCACACGTACGCTAAACCTTAAGCGTTGTGGTACCCTAAACTGTGCTCTAATATCTCCCCATTCCCTAACCCTAACCCTAACACGAATTCTATCCCTGACGCTCACCCGAAACCTTATCCTCACCCGTGCCCTAATCTTAACCAGGACACCAACACTAACTCGTGCCCTCACATGTACGCTAAACCTTAAGCGTTGTCGTACTCTAAATTGTACCCTAATCCCTCCCCATTCCTTAACCCTAACCCTAACCCCATCCCTAAACCTGAACCACTCCCGATGCCCTACCCTAACCAATGCCATAATCTTAACCAGTACACAAACACTAACTCATGCCCTCAAACGTATGCTAACCCTTAAGCATTGTCGTACCCTATCCTGTACCCTAACCCCTCCCCATTCCCTAACCCTAACCCTAAGCGAAACCCTGAACGTGACCCTTTTCCGAGGCCTTACCCTCATCGGTGCCCTTGTCTTAACCAGTACACCAACACTAACACGTGCCCTCACACTTACGCTAACACTTAAGCATTGTCATACCCTAACCTGTACCCTAATCCCTCTCCATTCCCTAACCCTAACCCTAACCCGAATCCTAAACCTGACCCTCACCCGGAGCCTTACCCTCACCCGTGCCCTAATCTTAACCAGGACACCAAGACTAACTCGTGCCCTCACACGTACGATAACACTAAACCGCAGCGGTACCCTAACCTGTACCCTAATCCCTCTCCATTCCCTAACGCTAACCCTAACCTGAAACCTAACCATGACACTCACCCGAAACTTTACCCTCACCCGTGTCCTAATTTTAACCAGTACATCAACACTAACCCATGCCCTGTAACGTACGCTAACCCTAAGCCATTGCCGTACCCTAACCTGTACCCTAATCAATCCCCATTCCCTAACCCTAAGCCTAACCCTAACCCTTAACGTGACCCTCCTCCGAGGCCTTACCCTCACCCGTGCCCTAATCGTAAGCAGTACACTAACACTAACTAGTGACCTCACACGTACGCTAAACCTTAAGCGTTGTGGTACCCTAAACTGTGCCCTAATATCTCCCCATTCCCTAACCCTAACCCTAACACGAATTCTATCCCTGACGCTCACCCGAAACCTTACCCTCACCCGTGCCCTAATCTTAACCAGGACACCAACACTAACTCGTGCCCTCACACGTACGCTAACCCTTAATCGTTGTCGTACCCTAAACTGTACCCTAATCCCTCCCCATTCCCTAACCCTAACCCTAACCCGAATCCTAACCATGACCGTCACCTGAAGCCTTACCCTCAGCCGTGCCCTAATCTTAACCAGGACACTAACACTAACCCTTGCCCTCACACGAACGCTAACCCTTAAGCACTGTTGTACCCTAAGCTGTACCCTAATCCCTCTGCATTCCTTAACCCTAACCCTAACACGAATCCTAACCCTGACCCTCACCCGAAGCCTTACCCTCACCCGTGCCCTAATCTTAACCAGGACACCAACACTAACTAGTGCCCTCACACGTACGCTAAACCTTAATCGTTGTCGTACCCTAAATTGTACCCTAATCCCTCCCCATTCCTTAACCCTAACCCTAACCCAATCCCTAAACCTGACCCACTTCCGATGCCCTACCCTAACCAATGCCCTAATCTTAACCACTACACAAACACTAACTCAGGCCCTCAAACGTACGCTAACCCTTAAGCATTGTCATACCCTATCCTGTACCCTAATCCCTCCCCATTCCCTAACCCTAACCCTAAGCGAAACCCTGAACGTGACCCTTCTCCGAGGCCTTACCCTCATCGGTGCCCTTGTCTTAACCAGTACACCAACACTAAATCGTGCCCTCACACTTACGCTAACCCTTAAGCATTGTCGTACCCTAAACTGTACCCTAATCCCTGTCCATTCCCTAACCCTATCCCTAACCCGAATCCTAACCCTGACCCTCACCCGGAGCCTTACCCTCACCCGTGCCCTAATCTTAACCAGGACACCAAGACTAACTCGTGACCTCACACGTACGCTAACACTAAACCGCAGCGGTACCCTAACCTGTACCCTAATCCCTCTCCATTCCCTAACCCTAACCCTAACCTGAAACCTAACCATGACACTCACCCGAAACTTTACCCTCACCCGTGTCCTAATTTTAACCAGTACATCAACACTAACCCATGCCCTCTAACGTACGCTAACCGTAAGCCATTGCCGTACCCTAACCTGTACCCTAGTCAATCCCCATTCCTTAACCCTAACCCTAACCCAAACCCTTAACGTGACCCTCTTCCGAGGCCTTACCCTCACCCGTGCCCTAATCGTAAGCAGTACACTAACACTAACTAGTGACCTCACACGTACGCTAAACCTTAAGCGTTGAGGTACCCTAAACTGTGCCCTAATATCTCCCCATTCCCTAACGCTAACCCTAACACGAATTTTTTCCCTGACGCTCACCCGACACCTTATCCTCACCCGTGCCCTAATCTTAACCAGGACACCAACACTAACTCGTGCCCTCACACGTACGCTAACCCTTAATCGTTGTCGTACCCTAAACTGTACCCTAATCCCTCCCCATTCCCTAACCCTAACCCTAACCCGAATCCTAACGCTGACCGTCAGCGGAAGCCTTACCCTCAGCCGTGCCCTAATCTTAACCAGGACACTAACACTAACCCTTGCCCTCACACGAACGCTAACCCTTAAGCCCTGTCGTACCCTAAGCTGTACCCTAATCCCTCTGCATTCCTTAACCCTAACCCTAACACGAATCCTAACCCTGACCCTCACTCGAAGCCTTACCCTCACCCGTGCCCTAATCTTAACCAGGACACCAACACTAACTCGTGCCCTCACACGTACGCTAAACCTTAAGCGTTGTCGTACCTTAAATTGTAACCTAATCCTTCCCCATTTCTTAACCCTAACCCTAACCCCATCCCTAAACCTGACCCACTTCCGATGCCCTACCCTAACCTATGCCCTAATTTTAACCAGTACACAAACACTAACTCATGCCCGCAAACGTACGCTAACCCTCAAGCATTGTCGTACCCTATCCTGTACCCTAATCCCTCCCCATTCCCTAACCCTAACCCTAAGCGAAACCCTGAACGTGACCCTTTTCCGAGGCCTTACCCTCATCAGTGCCCTTGTCTTAACCAGTACACCAACACTAACTCGTGCCCTCACACTTACGCTAACCCTTAAGCATTGTAGTACCCTAACCTGTACCCTAATCCCTGTCCATTCCCTAACCCTAACCCTTACCCGAATCCTAACCCTGACCCTCACCCGGAGCCTTACCCTCACCCGTGCCCTAATCTTAACCAGGACACCGAAACTAACTCGTGCCCTCACACGTACGCTAACACTAAACCGCAGCGGTACCCTAAGCTGTACCCTAATCCCTCTCCATTCCCTAACCCTAACCCTAAACTGAAACCTAACCATGACACTCACCCGAAACTTTACACTCACCCGTGTCCTAATTTTAACCAGTACATCAACACTAACCCATGCCCTCTAACGTACGCTAACCCTAAGCCATTGCCGTACCCTAACCTGTACCCTAATCAATCCCCATTCCCTAACCCTAACCCTAACCCTAACCCTTAACGTGACCCTCTTCCGAGGCCTTACCCTCACCCGTGCCCTAATCGTAAGCAGTACACTAACACTAACTTGTGACCTCACACGTACGCTAAACCTTAAGCGTTGTGGTACTCTAAACTGTGCCCTAATATCTCCCCATTCCCTAACCCTAAACCTAACCCGAATTCTATACCTGACCCTCACCCGAAACCTTAACCTCACCCGTGCCCTAATCTTAACCAGGACACCAACACTAACTCGTGCCCTCACACGTACGCTAACCCTTAATCGTTTTCGTACCCTAAACTGTACCCTAATCCCTCCCCATTACCTAACCCTAACCCTAACCCGAATCCTAACCCTGACCCTGACATGAAGCCTTACCGCCACCCGTGCCCTAATCTTAACCAGGACACTAACACTAACCCTTGCCCTCACACGAACGCTAACCCTTAAGCACTGGCGTACCCTAAGCTGTACCCTAATCCCTCTGCATTCCTTAACCCTAACCCTAACACGAATCCTAATCCTGACCCTCACCCGAAGCCTTACCCTCAACCGTGCCCTAATCTTAACCAGGACACCAACACTAACTTGTGCCCTCACACGTACGCTAAACCTTAAGCGTTGTCGTACCCAAAATTGTACCCTAATCCCTCCCCATTCCTTAACCCTAACTCTAACCCCATCCCTAAACCTGACCCACTTCCGATGCCCTACCCTAACCAATGCCCTAATCTTAACCAGTACACAAACACTAACTCATGACCGGAAACGTACGCTAACCCTTAAGCATTGTCGTACCCTATCCTGTTCCCTAATCCCTCCCCATTCCCTAACCCTAACCCTAAGCGAAACCCTGAACGTGACCCTTTTCCGAGGCTTTACCCTCATCGCTGCCCTTGTCTTAACAAGTACACCAACACTAACTCGTGCCCTCACCGTTACTCTAACCCTTAGCTTTGTCGTACCCTAACCTGTACCCTAATCCCTCTCCATTCCCTAACCCTAACCCTAACCCGAATCCTAACCCTGACCCTCACCCGAAGCCTTACCCTCACCGGTGCCCTAATCTTAACCAGGACACCAAGACTAACTCGTGCCCTCACACGTACGATAAAACTAAAACGCAGCGGTACCCTAACCTGTACCCTAATCCCTCTCCATTCCCTAACCCTAACCCTAACCTGAAACCTAACCATGACACTCACCCGAAACTTTACCCTCACCCGTGTCCTAATTTTAACCACTACATCAACACTAACCCATGTCCTCTAACGTACCCTAACCCTAAGCCATTGCCGTACCCTAACCTGTACCCTAATCAATCCCCATTCCCTAACCCTAACCCTAACCCTAACCCTTAACGTGACCCTCTTCCGAGGCCTTACCCTCACTCGTGCACTAATCGTAAGCAGTACACTAACACTAACTAGTGACCTCACACGTACGCTAAACCTTAAGCGTTGTGGTATCCTATACTGTGCCCTAATATCTCCCCATTCCCTAACCCTAACCCAAACCCGAATTCTATCCCTGACCCTCACCCGAAACCTGACCCTCACCCGTGCCCTAATCTTAACCAGGACACCAACACTAACTCGTGCCCTCACACGTAGGCTAACCCTTAATCGTTGTCGTACCCTAAACTGTACCCTAATCCCTCCCCATTCCCTAACCCTAACCCTAACCTGAATCCTAACCCTGACCCTCACCTGAAGCCTTACCCTCACCCGTGCCCTAATCTTAACCAGGACACTAACACTAACCCTTGCCCTCACACGAACGTTAACCCTTAAGCACTGTCGTACCCTAAGCTGTACCCTAATCCCTCTGCATTCCTTAACCCTAACCCTAACATGAATCCTAACCCTGACGCTCACCCGAAGCCTTACCCTCACCCGTGCCCTAATCTTAACCAGGACACCAACAATAACTCGTGCCCTCACACGTACGCTAAACCTTAAGCGTTGTCGTACCCTAATTGTACCCTAATCCCTCCCCATTCCTTAACACTAACCCTAATCCCATCCCTAAACCTGACCCACTCCCGATGCCCTACCCTAACCAATGCCCTAATCTTAACCAGTACACAAACACTAACTCATGCCCTCAAACGTACACTAACCCTTAAGCATTGTCATACCCTATCCTGTACCCTATTCCCTCCCCATTCCCTAACCCTAACCCTAAGCGAAACCCTAAACGTGACCCTTTTCCGAGGCCTTACCCTCATCGGTGCCCTTGTCTTAACCAGTACACCAACACTAACACGTGCCCTCACACTTACGCTAACCTTTAAGCATTGTCGTACCCTAACCTGTACCCTAATCCCTGTCCATTCCCTAACCCTAACCCTAACCCGAATCCTAACCCAGACCCTCACCCGAAGCCTTACCCTCACTCGTGCCCTAATCTTAACCAGGACACCAAGACTAACTCGTGCCCTCACACGTACGCTAACACTAAACCGCAGCGGTACCCTAACCTGTACCCTAATCCCTCTCCATTCCCTAACCCTAACCCTAACCTGAAAGCTAACCATGACACTCACCCAAAACTTTACCCTCACCCGTGTCCTAATTTTAACCAGTACATCAACACTAACCCATGCCCTCTAACGTACGCTAACCCTAAGCCATTGCCTTACTCTAAACTGTACCCTAATCAATCCCCATTCCCTAACCCTAACCCTAACCCTAACCCTTAACGTGACCCTCTTCCGAGGCCTTACCCTCACCCGTGCCCTAATCGTAAGCAGTACACTAACACTAACTAGTGACCTCACATGTACGCTAAACCTTAAGCGTTGTGGTACCCTAAACTCTGCCCTAATATATCCCCATTCCCTAACCCTAACCCTAACCCGAATTCTATCCCTGACCCTCACCCGAAACCTTACCCTCACCCGTGCCCTAATCTTAACCAAGACACCAACACTAACTCGTGCCCTCACACGTACGCTAACCCTTAATCGTTGTCGTACCCTAAACTGTGCCCTAATCCCTCCCCATTCCCTAACCCTAACCCTAACCCTAACCCTAACCCTAACCCTAACCCTCATCGGTGCCCTTGTCTTACCCAGTACACCAACACTAACTCGTGCCCTCACACTTACGCTAACCCTTAAGCATTGTCGTACCCTAACCTGTACCCTAATCCCTGTCCATTCCCTAACCCTAACCCTAACCTGAAACCTAACCATGACACTCACCCGAAACTTTACCCTCACCCGTGTCCTAATTTTAACCAGTACATCAACACTAACCCATGCCCTCTAACGTACGCTAACTGTAAGCCATTGCCGTACCCTAACCTGTACCCTAATCAATCCCCATTCCCTAACCCTAACCCTAACCCTAACCCTAACCCTAACCCTTAACGTGACCCTCCTCCGAGGCCTTACCCTCACCCGTGCCCTAATCGTAAGCAGTACACTAACACTAACTAGTGACCTCACACGTACGCTAAACCTTAAGCGTTGTGGTACCCTAAACTGTGATCTAATATCTCCCCATTCCCTAACCCTAACCCTAACACGAATTCTATCCCTGACGCTCACCCGAAACCTTATCCTCACCCGTGCCCTAATCTTAACCAGGACACCAACACTAACTCGTGCCCTCACATGTACGCTAAACCTTAAGCGTTGTCGTACTCTAAATTGTACCCTAATCCCTCCCCATTCCTTAACCCTAACCCTAACCCCATCCCTAAACCTGAACCACTCCCGATGCCCTACCCTAACCAATGCCATAATCTTAACCAGTACACAAACACTAACTCATGCCCTCAAACGTATGCTAACCCTTAAGCATTGTCGTACCCTATCCTGTACCCTAATCCCTCCCCATTCCCTAACCCTAACCCTAAGCGAAACCCTGAACGTGACCCTTTTCCGAGGAATTACCCTCATCGGTGCCCTTGTCTTAACCAGTACACCAACACTAACACGTGCCCTCACACTTACGCTAACACTTAAGCATTGTCATACCCTAACCTGTACCCTAATCCCTCTCCATTCCCTAACCCTAACCCTGACCCGAATCCTAACCCTGACCCTCACCCAGAGCCTTACCCTCACCCGTGCCCTAATCTTAACCAGGACACCAAGACTAACTCCTGCCCTCACACGTACGCTAACACTAAACCGCAGCGGTACCCTAACCTGTACCCTAATCCCTCTCCATTCCCTAACCCTAACCCTAACCTGAAACCTAACCATGACACTCACCCGAAACTTTACCCTCACCCGTGTCCTAATTTTAACCAGTACATCAACACTAACCCATGCCCTCTAACGTATGCTATCCCTAAGCCATTGCCGTACCCTAACCTGTACCCTAATCAATCCCCATTCCCTAACCCTAACCCTAACCCTAACCCTTAACGTGACCGTCCTCCGAGGCCTTACCCTCACCCGTGCCCTAATCGTAAGCAGTACACTAACACTAACTAGTGACCTCACACGTACGCTAAACCTTAAGCGTTGTGGTACCCTAAACTGTGCCGTAATATCTCCCCATTCCCTATCCCTAACCCTAACCCGAATTCTATCCCTGACCCTCACCCGAATCCTTACCCTCACCCGTGCCCTAATCTTAACCAGGACACCAACACCAACACGTGCCCTCACACGTACGCTAACCCTTAATCGTTGTCATACCCTAAACTGTACCCTAATCCCTCCCCATTCCCTAACACTAACCCTAACCCGAATCCTAACCCTGACCCTCACCTGAAGCCTTACCCTCACCCGTGCCCTAATCTTAACCAGGACCCTAACACTAACCCTTGCCCACACATGAACGCTAACCTTTAAGCACTGTCGTACACTAAGCTGTACCCTAATCCCTCTGCATTCCTTAACCCTAACCCTAACACGAATCCTAACCCTGACCCCCACCCGAAGCCTTACCCTCACCCGTGCCCTAAAATTAACCAGGACACCAACACTAACTCGTGCCCTCACACGTACGCTAAAACTAAACCGCAGCGGTACCCTAACCTGTACCCTAATCCCTCTCCATTCCCTAACCCTAACCCTAACCTGAAGCCTAACCATGACACTCACCCGAAACTTTACCCTCACCCATGTCTTAATTTTAACCAGTACATCAACACTAACCCATGCCCTCTAACGTACGCTAACCCTAAGCCATTGCCGTACCCTAACCTGTACCCTAATCAATCCCCATTCCCTAACCCTAACCCTAAGCATAACTCTTAACGTGACCCTCTTCCCAGGCCTTACCCTCACCCGTGCCTTAATCGTAAGCAGTACACTAACACTAACTAGTGACCTCACACGTACGCTAAACCTTAAGCGTTGTGGTACCAGAAACTGTGCCCTAATATCTCTCCATTCCGTAACCCTAATCCTAACCCGAATTCTATCCCTGACCCTCACCCGAAACCTTACCCTCACCAGTGCCCTAATCTTAACCAGGACACCAACACTAACTCGTGCCCTCAAACGTACGCTAAACCTTAAGCGTTGTCGTACCCTAAATTGTACCCTAATGCCTCCCCATTCCTTAACCCTAACCCTAACCCCATCCCTAAACCTGACGCACTTCCGATGCCCTACCCTAACCAATGCCCTAAACTTAACCAGTACACAAACACTAACTCATGCCCAAAAACGTACGTTAACCTTTAAGCATTGTCGTACCCTATCCTGTACCCTAATCCCTCCCCATTCCCTAACTCTAACCCTAAGCGAAACTCTGAACGTGACAGTTTTCCGAGGCCTTACCCTCATCGGTGTCCTTGTCTTAACCAGTACACCAACACTAACTCGTGCCCTCACACTTACGCTAACACTTAAGCATTGTCGTACCCTAACCTGTACCCTAATCCCTCACCATTCCCTAACCCTAAACCTAACCCGAATCCTAACCCTGACCCTCACCCGAAGCCTTATCCTCACCCGTGCCCTAATCTTAACAAGGACACCAAGACTAACTCGTGCTCTCACACGTACGCTAACACTAAACCGCAGCGGTACCCTAACCTGTACCCTAATCCCTCTCCATTCCCTAACCTTAACCCTCACCTGAAGCCTAACCATGACACTCACCCGAAACTTTACCCTCACTCATGTCCTAATTTTAACCAGTATATCAACACTAACCCATGCCCTCTAACGTACGCTAACCCTAAGCCATTGCCGTACCCTAACCTGTACCCTAATCAATCCCCATTCCCTAACCCTAACCCTAACCGTAACCCTTAACGTGACCCTCTTCCGAGGCCTTACCCTCACCCGTGCCCTAATCGTAAGCAGTACACTAACACTAACTAGTGACCTCACACGTACGTTAAACCTTAAGCGTTGTGGTACCCTAAACTGTGTCCTAATATCTCCCCATTCCCTAACCCTAACCCTAACCCGAATTCTATCCCTGACCCTCACCCGAAACCTTACCCTCACCCGTGCCCTAATCTTAACCAGGACACCAACACTAACTCTTGCCCTCACAGGTACGCTAAACCTTAAGCGTTGTCGTACCCTAAATTGTACCCTAATCCCTCCCCATTCCTTAACCCTAACCCTAACCCCATCCCTAAACCTGACCCACTTCCGATGCCCTACCCTAACCAATGCCCTAATCTTAACCAGTACACAAACACTAACTCATGCCCAAAAACGTACGTTAACACTTAAGCATTGTCGTACCCTATCCTGTACCCTAATCCCTCCCCATTCCCTAACCCTAACCCTAAGCAAAACCCTGAACGTGACCCTTTTCCGAGGACTTACCCTCATCGGTGCCCTTGTCTTAACCAGTACACCAACACTAGCTCATGCCCTCACACTTACGCTAACCCTTAAGCATTGTCGTACCCTAACCTGTACCCTAATCCCTCTCCATTCCCTAACCCTAACCCTAACCCGAATCGTAACCCTGACCCTCACCCGAAGCCTTACCCTCACCCGTGCCCTAATCTTAACCAGGACTCCGAGACTAACTCGTGCCCTCACACGTACGCTAACACTAAACCACAGCGGTACCCTAACCTGTACCCTAATCCCTCTCCATTCCCTAACCCTAACCCTCACCTGAAACCTAACCATGACACTCACCCGAAACTTTACCCTCACCCGTGTCCTAATTTTAACCAGTACATCAACACTAACCCATGCCCTCTAACGTACGCTAACCCTAATCCATTGCCGTACCCTAACCTGTACCCTAATCAATCCCCATTCCATAACCCTAACCCTAACCCTAACCCTTAACGTGACCCTCTTCCGAGGCCTTACCCTCAACCGTGCCCTAATCGTAAGCAGTACACTAACACTAACTTGTGACCTCACACGTATGCTAAACCTTAAGCGTTGTGGTACTCTAAACTGTGCCCTAATATCTCCCCATTCCCTAACCCTAAACCTAACCCGAATCCTAACCCTGACCCTGACATGAAGCCTTAGCCTCACCCGTGCCCTAATCTTAAGCAGGACACTCACACTAAACCTTGCCCTCACACGAACGCTAACCCTTAAGCACTGTCGTACCCTAAGCTGTACCTTAATCCCTCTGCATTCCTTAACCCTAACCCTAACACGAATCCTAACCCTGACCCTCACCCGAAGCCTTACCCTCACCTGTGCCCTAATCTTAACAAGGACACCAAGACTAACTCGTGCTCTCACACGTACGCTAACACTAAACCGCAGCGGTACCCTAACCTGTACCCTAATCCCTCTCCATTCCCTAACCTTAACCCTCACCTGAAGCCTAACCATGACACTCACCCAAAACTTTACCCTCACCCATGTCCTAATTTTAACCAGTACATCAACACTAACCCATGCCCTCTAACGTACGCTAACCCTAAGCCATTGCCGTACCCTAACCTGTACCCTAATCAATCCCCATTCCCTAACCCTAACCCTAACCGTAACCCTTAACGTGACCCTCTTCCGAGGCCTTACCCTCACCCGTGCCCTAATCGTAAGCAGTACACTAACACTAACTAGTGACCTCACACGTACGCTAAACCTTAAGCGTTGTGGTACCCTAAACTGTGCCCTAATATCTCCCCATTCCCTAACCCTAACCCTAACCCGAATTCTATCCCTGACCCTCACCCGAAACCTTACCCTCACCCCTGCCCTAATCTTAACCAGGACACAAACACTAACTCGTGCCTTCACACGTACGCTAACGCTTAATCGTTGTCGTACCCTAAACTGTACCCTAATCCCTCCCCATTCCCAACCCTAACCCTAACCCGAATCCTAACCCTGACCGTCAACTGAAGCCTTACCCTCACCCGTGCCCTAATCTTAACCAGGACACTAACACTAACCCTTGCCCTCACACGAACGCTAACCCTTAAGCACTGTCGTACCTTAAGCTGTACCCTAATCCCTCTGTATTCCTTAACCCTAACCCTAACACGAATTCTAACCCTGACCCTCACCCGAAGCCTTACCCTCACCTGTGCCCTAATCTTAACCAGAACACCAAGAGTAACCCGTGCCCTCACACGTACGCTAACACTAAACCGCAGCGGTATCCTAACCTGTACCCTAATCCCTCTCCATTCCCTAACCCTAACCCTCACCTGAAGCCTAACCATGACACTCACCCGAAACTTTACCCTCACCCATGTCCTAATTTTAACCAGTACATCAACACTAACCCATGCCCTCTAACGTACCCTAACCCTAAGCCATTGCCGTACCCTAACCTGTACCCTAATCAATCCCTTTCCCTAACCCTAACCCTAACCGTAACCCTTAACGTGACCCTCTTCCGAGGTCTTACCCTCACCCGGGCCCTAATCGTAAGCAGTACACTAACACTAACTAGTGACCTCACACGTACGCTAAACCTTAAGCGTTGTGGTACCCTAAACTGTGCCCTAATATCTCCCCATTCCCTAACCCTAACCCTAACCCGAATTCTATCCCTGACCCTCACCCGAAACCTTACACTCACCCCTGCCCTAATCTTAACCAGGACACCAACACTAACTCGTTCCCTCACACTTACGCTAACACTTAAGCATTGTCGTACCCTAACCTGTACCCTAATCCCTCTCCATTCCCTAACCCTAACCCTAAGCCGAATCCTAACCCTGACCATCACCCGAAGCCTTACCCTCACCCGTGCCCTAATCTTAACCAGGACACCAAGACTAACTCATGCCCTCACACGTACGCTAACACTAAACCGCAGCGGTATCCTAACCTGTACCCTAATCCCTCTCCATTCCCTAACCCTAACCCTAACCTGAAACCTAACCATGACACTCACCCCAAAGTTTACCCTCACCCGTGTCCTAATTTTAACCAGTACATCAACACTAACCCATGCCCTCTAACGTACGCCAACCCTAAGCCATTGCCGTAACCTAACCTGTACCCTAATCAATCCCCATTCCCTAACCCTAACCCTAACCCTAACCCTTAACGTGACCCTCTTCCGAGGCCTTACCCTCACCCGTGCCCTAATCGTAAGCAGTACACTAACACTAACTAGTGACCTCACACGTACGCTAAACCTTAAGCGTTGTGGTACCCTAAACTGTGCCCTAATATCTCCCCATTCCCTAACCCTAACCCTAACCCGAATTCTATCCCTGACCCTCACCCGAAACCTTACCCTCACCCGTGCCCTAATCTTAACCAGGACACCAACACTAATTCGTGCCCTCACACGTACGCTAACACTTAATCCTTGTCGTACCCTAAACTGTACCCTAATCCCTCCCCATTCCCTAACCCTAACCCTAACCTAAATCCTAACCCTGACCCTCACCCGAAGCCTTACCCTCACCCGTGCCCTAATCTTCACCAGGACACCAAAACTAACTCGTGCCCTCACACGTACGCTAAACCTTAAGCGTTGTCGTACCTTAAATTGTACCCTAATCCCTCCCCATTCCTTAACCCTAACCCTAACCCCATCCATAAACCTGACCCACTTCCGATGCCCTACCCTAACCAATGCCCTAATCTTAACCAGTACACAAACACTAACTCATGCCCTCAAACGTACGCTAACCCTTAAGCATTGTCGTACCATATCCTGTACGCTAAACCCCCCCCATTGCCTAACCCTAACCCTAAGCGAAACCCTGAACGTGACCCTTTTCCGAGGACTTACCCTCATCGTTGCCCTTGTCTTAACCAGTACACCAACACTAACTCATGCCCTCACACTTACGCTAACCCTTAAGCATTGTCGTACCCTAACCTGTACCCTAATGCCTCTCCATTCCCTATCCCTAACCCTAACCCGAATCCTAACCCTGACCCTCACCCGAAGCCTTACCCTCACCCGTGCCCTAATCTTAACCAGGACACCAAGACTAACTCGTGCCCTCACACGTACACTACCACTTAATCGTTGTCTTACCCTAAACTGTACCCTATTCCCTCCCCATTCCCTAACCCTAACCCTAACCCGAATCCTAACCCTGACCCTCACCTGAAGCCTTACCCTCACCCGTGCCCTAATATTAACTAGGACACTAACACTAACCCTTGCCCTCACACGAACGTTAACCCTTAAGCACTGTCGTACCATAAGCTCTACCCTAATCCCTCTGCATTCCTTAACACTAACCCTAACACGAATCCTAACCCTGACCCTCACCCGAAGACTTACCCTCACCCGTGCCCTAATCTTCACCAGGACACCAACACTAACTCGTGCCCTCACACGTACGCTAAACCTTAAGCGTTGTCGTACCCTAAATTGTACCCTAATCCCTCCCCATTCCTTAACCCTAACCCAAACCCCATCCCTAAACCTGACCCACTTCCGATGCCCTACCCTAACCAATGCCCTAATCTTAACCAGTACACAAACACTAACTCATGCCCTCAAACGTACGCTACACCTTAAGCATTGTCGTACCCTATCCTGTACCCTAATCCCTCCCCATTCCCTAACCCTAACCCTAAGCGAAACCCTGAACTTGACCCTTTTCCGAGGACTTACCCTAATCGTTGCCCTTGTCTTAACCAGTACACCAACACTAACTCGTGCCCTCACACTTACGCTAACCCTTAAGCATTGTCGTACCCTAACCTGTACACTAATCCCTCTCCATTCCCTAACCCTAACCCTAACCCGAATCCTAACCCTGACCCTCACCCGAAGCCTTACCCTCACCCGTGCCCTAATCTTAACCAGGACACCAAGACTAACTCGTGCCCTCACACGTACGCTAACACTAAACCGCAGCGGTACCCTAACCTGTACCCTAATACCTCTCCATTCCCTAACCCTAACCCTAACCTGAAACCTAACCATGACACTCACCCGAAACTTTACCCTCACCCGTGTCCTAATTTTAACCAGTACATCAACACTAACCCATGCCCTCTAACGTACGCTAACCCTAAGCCATTGCCGTACCCTAAACTGTACCCTAATCAAACCCCATTCCCTAACCCTAACCCTAACCCTAACCCTTAACATGACCCTCTTCCGAGTCCTTACCCTCACCCGTGCCATAATCGTAAGCAGTACACTAACACTAACTAGTGACCTCACACGTACGCTAAACCTTAAGCGTTGTGGTACCCTAAACTGTGCCCTAATATCTCCCCATTCCCTAACCCTAACCCTAACCCGAATTCTATCCCTGACCCTCACCCGAAACCTTACCCTCACCCGTGCCCTAATCTTAACCAGGACACCAACACTAACTCTTGCCCTCACACGTAGGCTAACCCTTAATCGTTGTCATACCCTAAACTGTACCCTAATCCCTCCCCATTCCCTAACCCTAACCCTAACCCGAATCCTAACCCTGACCCTCACCTGAAGCCTTACCCTCACTCGTGCCCTAATCTTAACCAGGACACTAACACTAACCCTTGCCCTCACACGAACGCTAACCCTTAAGCCCTGTCGTACCCTAAGCTGTACCCTAATCTCTCTGCATTCCTTAACCCTAACCCTAACACGAATCCTAACCCTGACCCTCACTCGAAGCCTTACCCTCACCCGTGCCCTAATCTTGACCAGGACACCAACACTAACTCGTGCCCTCACACGTACGCTAAACCTTAAGCGTTGTCGTACCTTAAATTGTAACCTAATCCTTCTCCATTTCTTAACCCTAACCCTAACCCCATCCCTAAACCTGACCCACTTCCGATGCCCCACCCTAACCTATGCCCTAATCTTAACCAGTACACAAACACTAACTCATGCCCGCAAACGTACGCTAACCCTCAAGCATTGTCGTACCCTATCCTGTACCCTAATCCCTCCCCATTGCCTAACACTAACCCTAAGCGAAACCCTGAATGTGACCCTTTTCCGAGGCCTTACCCTCATCGTTGCCCTTGTCTTAACCAGTACACCAACACTAACTCGTGCCCTCACACTTACGCTAACCCTTAAGCATTGTCGTACCCTAACCTGTACCCTAATGCCTCTCCATTCCCTAACCCTAACCCTAACCCGAATCCTAACCCTGACCCTCACCCGAAGCCTTACCCTCACCCGTGCCCTAATCTTAACCAGGACACCAAGACTAACTCGTGCCCTCACACGTACGCTAACACTAAACCGCAGCGGTACCCTAACCTGTACCCTAATCCCTCTCCATTCACTAACCCTAACCCTAACCTGAAACCTAACCATGACACTCACCCGAATCTTTACCCTCACCCGTGTCCTAATTTTAACCAGTACATCAACACTAACCCATGCCCTCTAACGTACCCTAACCCTAAGCCATTGCCGTACCCTAACGTGTACCCTAGTCAATCCCCATTCCCTAACCCTAACCCTTACCCTCACCCGTGCCATAATCGTAAGCAGTACACTAACACTAACTAGTGACCTCACACGTACGCTAAACGTTAAGCGTTGTGGTACCCTAAACTGTGCCCTAATATCTCCCCATTCCCTAACCCTAACCCTAACCCGAATTCTATCCCTGACCCTCACCCGAAACCTTACCCTCACCCGTGCCCTAATCTTAACCAGGACACCAACACTAATTCGTGCCCTCACACGTAGGCTAACACTTAATCCTTGTCGTACCCTAAACTGTACCCTAATCCCTCCCCATTCCCTAACCCTAACCCTAACCTAAATCCTAACCCTGACCCTCACCTGAAGCCTTACCCTCACCCGTGCCCTAATCTTAACTAGGACACTAACACTAATCCTTGCCCTCACACGAACGCTAACCCTTAAGCACTGTCGTACCCTAAGCTGTACCCTAATCCCTCTGCATTCCTTAACACTAACCCTAACACGAATCCTAACCCTGACCCTCACCCGAAGCCTTACCCTCACCCGTGCCCTAATCTTAACCAGGACACCAAGACTAACTCGTGCCCTCACACGTACACTAACACTAAACCGCAGCGGTACCCTAACCTGTACCCTAATCCCTCTCCATTCACTAACCCTAACCCTAACCTGAAACCTAACCATGACACTCACCCGAAACTTTACCCTCACCCGTATCCTAATTTTAACCAGTACATCAACACTAACCCATGCCCTCTAACGTACCCTAACCCTAAGCCATTGCCGTACCCTAACCTGTATCCTAGTCAATCCCCATTCCCTAACCCTAACCCTTACCCTCACCCGTGCCCTAATCGTAAGCAGTACACTAACACTAACTAGTGACCTCACACGTACGCTAAACCTTAAGCGTTGTGGTACCCTAAACTGTGCCCTAATATCTCCCCATTCCCTAACCCTAACCCTAACCCGAATTCTATCCCTGACCCTCACCCGAAACCTTACCCTCACCCGTGCCCTAATCTTAACCACGACACCAACACTAACTCGTGCCCTCACACGTACGCTAACACTTAATCGTTGTCTTACCCTAAACTGTACCCTAATCCCTCCCCATTCCCTAACCCTAACCCTAACCCGAATCCTAACCCTGACCCTCACCTGAAGCCTTACCCTCACCCTTGCCCTAATCTTAACCAGGACACTAACACTAACCCTTGCCCTCACACGAATGTTAACCCTTAAGCACTGTGGTACCCTAAGCTGTACCCTAATCCCTCTGCATTCCTTAACCCTAACCCTAACACGAATCCTAACCCTGACCCTCACCCGAAGCCTTACCCTCACCCGTGCCCTAATCTTCACCAGGACACCAACACTAACTCGTGCCCTCACATGTACGCTAATCCTTAAGCGTTGTCGTACTCTAAATTGTACCCTAATCCCTCCCCATTCCTTAACCCTAACCCTAACCCCATCCCTAAACCTGAACCACTCCCGATGCCCTACCCTAACCAATGCCCTAATCTTAACCAGTACACAAACACTAACTCATGCCCTCAAACGTACGCTAACCCTTAAGCATTGTCGTACCCTATCCTGTACCCTAATCCCTCCCCATTCCCTAACCCTAACCCTAAGCGAAACCCTGAACGTGACCCTTTTCCGAGGCCTTACCCTCATCGGTGCCCTTGTCTTAACCAGTACACCAACACTAACTCGTGCCCTGACACTTACGCTAACCCTTAAGCATTGTCGTACACTAACCTGTACCCTAATCCCTCTCCATTCCCTAACCCTAACCCTGACCCGAATCCTAACCCTGACCCTCACCCAGAGCCTTACCCTCACCCGTGCCCTAATCTTAACCAGGACACCAAGACTAACTACTGCCCTCACACGTACGCTAACACTAAACCGCAGCGGTACCCTAACCTGTACCCTAATCCCTCTACATTCCCTAACCCTAACCCTAACCTGAAACCTTACCATGACACTCACCCGAAACTTTACCCTCACCCGTGTCCTAATTTTAACCAGTACATCAACACTAACCCATGCCCTCTAACGTATGCTAACCCTAAGCCATTGCCGTAACCTAACCTGTACCCTAATCAATCCCCATTCCCTAACCATAACCCTTAATGTGACCCTCTTCCGAGGCCTTACCCTCACCCGTGCCCTAATCGTAAGCAGTACACTAACACTAACTAGTGACCTCACACGTACGCTAAACCTTAAGCGTTGTGGTACCCTAAACTGTGCCCTAATATCTCCCCATTCCCTAACCCTAACCCTAACCCGAATTCTATCCCTGACCCTCACCCGAATCCTTACCCTCACCCGTGCCCTAATCTTAACCAGGACACCAACACCAACTCGTGCCCTCACACGTACGCTAACCCTTAATCGTTGTCGTACCCTAAACTGTACCTTAATCCCTCCCCATTCCCTAACCCTAACCCTAACACAAATCCTAACCCTGACCCTCACCTGAAGCCTTACCTTCACCCGTCCCCTAATCTTAACCAGGACACTAACACTAACCATTGCCCTCACACGAACGCTAACCCTTAAGCACTGTCGTACCCTAAGCTGTACCCTAATCCCTCTGCATTCCTTAAACCTAACCCTAAAACGAATCCTAACCCTGACCCTCACCCGAAGCCTTACCCTCACCCGTGCCCTAAACTTAACCAGGACACCAACACTAACTCGTGCCCTCACACGTACGCTAAACCTTAACCGTTGTTGTACCCTAAATTGTACCCTAATCCCTCCCGATTCCTTAACCCTAACCCTAAACCCATCACTAAACCTGACCCACTTCCGACGCCCTTCCCTATCCAATGCCCTAATCTTAACCAGTACACAAACACTAACTCATGCCCTCAAACGTACGCTAACCCTTAAGCATTGTCGTACCCTATCCTGTACCCTAATCACTCCCCATTGCCTAACACTAACCCTAAGCGAAACCCTGAACGTGACCCTTTTCCGAGGCCTTACCCTCATCGTTGCCCTTGTCTTAACCAGTACACAAACACTAACTCGTGGCCTCACACTTACGCTAACCCTTAAGCATTGTCGTACCCTAACCTGTACCCTAATCCCTATCCATTCCCTAAGCCTAACACTAACCCGAATCCTAAACCTGACCCTCACCCGAAGCCTTACCCTCACCCGTGCCCTAATCTTAACCAGGACACCAAGACTAACTCGTGCCCTCACACGTACGCTAACACTAAACCGCAGCGGTACCCTAACCTGTACCCTAATCCCTCTCCATTCCCTAGCCCTAACCCTAACCTGAAACCTAACCATGACACTCACCCGAAACTTTACTCTCACCCGTGTCCTAATTTTAACCAGTACATCAACACTAACCCATGCCCTCTAACGTACGCAAACCCTAAGCCATTGCCGTACCCTAACCTGTACCCTAATCAATCCCCATTCACTAACCCTAACCCTAACCGTAACCCTTAACGTGACCCTCTTCCGAGGCCTTACCCTCACCCGTGCCCTAATCGTAAGCAGTACACTAACACTAACTAGTGACCTCACACGTACGCTAAACCTTAAGCGTTGTGGTACCCTAAACTGTGCCCTAATATCTCCCCATTCCCTAACCCTAACCCTAACCCGAATTCTATCCCTGACCCTCACCCGAAACGTTACCCTCACCCCTGCCCTAATCTTAACCAGGACACAAACACTAACTCGTGCCTTCACACGTACGCTAACGCTTAATCTTTGTCGTACCCTAAACTGTACCCTAATCCCTCCCCATTCCCAACCCTAACCCTAACCCGAATCCTAACACTGACTGTCAACTGAAGCATTACCCTCACCCGTGCCCTAATCTTAACCAGGACACTAACACTAAACCTTGCCCTCAAACGAACGCTAACCCTTAAGCACTGTCGTACCCTAAGCTGTACCCTAATCCCTCTGCATTCCTTAACCCTAACACGAATCCTAACCCTGACCCTCACCCGAAGCCTTACCCTCACCTGTGCCCTAATCTTAACCAGGACACCAAGACTAACTTGTGCCCTCACACGTACACTAACACTAAACCGCAGCGGTACCCCAACCTGTACCCTAATTCCTCTCCATTCCCTAACCCTAACCCTCACCTGAAGCCTAAACATGACACTCACCTAAAACTTTACCCTCACCCATGTCCTAATTTTAACCAGTACAACAACACTAACCCATGCCCTCTAACGTACGCTAACCCTAAGCCATTGCCGTACCCTAACCTGTACCCTAATCAATCCCCATTCCCTAACCCTAACCCTAACCCTAACCCTTAAGGTGACCCTCTTCCGAGGCCTTACCCTCACCCGTGCCCTAATCGTAAGCAGTACACTAACACTAACTAGTGACCTCACACGTACGCTAAACCTGAAGCGTTGTGGTACCCTAAACTGTGCCCTAATATCTCCCCATTCCCTAACCCTAACCCTAACCCGAATTCTATCCCTGACCCTCACCCGAAACCTTACCCTCACCCGTGCCCTAATCTTAACCAGGACACCAACACTAACTCGTGCCCTCACACGTATGCTAAACCTTAAGCGTTGTCGTACCCTAAATTGTACCCTAATCCCTCCCCATTCCTTAACCCTAACCCTAGCCCCATCCCTAAACCTGACCCACTTCCGATCCCCTACCCTAACCAATGCCCTAATCTTAACCAGTACACAAACACTAACTCATGCCCAAAAACGTACGTTAACCCTTAAGCATTGTCGTACCCTATCCTGTACCCTAATCCCTCCCCATTCCCTAACCCTAACCCTAAGTGAAACCCTGAACGTGACCCTTTTCCGAGGCCTTACCCTCATCGGTGTCCTTGTCTTAACCAGTACACCAACACTAACTCGTGCCATCACACTTACGCTAACACTTAAGCATTGTCGTACCCTAACCTGTACCCTAATCCCTCTCCATTCCCTAACCCTAACCCTAACCCGAATCCTAACCCTGACCCTCACCCGAAGCCTTACCCTCACCCGTGCCCTAATCTTAACCAGGACACCAAGACTAACTCGTGCCCTCACACGTACGCTAAAACTAAACCGCAGCGGTACCCTAACCTGTACCCTAATCCCTCTCCATTCCCTAACCCTAACCCTAACCTGAAGCCTAACCATGACACTCACCCGAAACTTTACCCTCACCCATGTCTTAATTTTAACCAGTACATCAACACTAACCCATGCCCTCTAACGTACGCTAACCCTAAGCCATTGCCGTACCCTAACCTGTACCCTAATCAATCCCCATTCCCTAACCCTAACCCTAAGCGTAACTCTTAACGTGACCCTCTTCCCAGGCCTTACCCTCACCCGTGCCTTAATCGTAAGCAGTACACTAACACTAACTAGTGACCTCACACGTACGCTAAACCTTAAGCGTTGTGGTACCAGAAACTGTGCCCTAATATCTCTCCATTCCGTAACCCTAATCCTAACCCGAATTCTATCCCTGACCCTCACCCGAAACCTTACCCTCACCAGTGCCCTAATCTTAACCAGGACACCAACACTAACTCGTGCCCTCAAACGTACGCTAAACCTTAACCGTTGTTGTACCCTAAATTGTACCCTAATCCCTCCCGATTCCTTAACCCTAACCCTAAACCCATCACTAAACCTGACCCACTTCCGACGCCCTTCCCTATCCAATGCCCTAATCTTAACCAGTACACAAACACTAACTCATGCCCTCAAACGTACGCTAACCCTTAAGCATTGTCGTACCCTATCCTGTACCCTAATCACTCCCCATTGCCTAACACTAACCCTAAGCGAAACCCTGAACGTGACCCTTTTCCGAGGCCTTACCCTCATCGTTGCCCTTGTCTTAACCAGTACACAAACACTAACTCGTGGCCTCACACTTACGCTAACCCTTAAGCATTGTCGTACCCTAACCTGTACCCTAATCCCTATCCATTCCCTAAGCCTAACACTAACCCGAATCCTAAACCTGACCCTCACCCGAAGCCTTACCCTCACCCGTGCCCTAATCTTAACCAGGACACCAAGACTAACTCGTGCCCTCACACGTACGCTAACACTAAACCGCAGCGGTACCCTAACCTGTACCCTAATCCCTCTCCATTCCCTAGCCCTAACCCTAACCTGAAACCTAACCATGACACTCACCCGAAACTTTACTCTCACCCGTGTCCTAATTTTAACCAGTACATCAACACTAACCCATGCCCTCTAACGTACGCAAACCCTAAGCCATTGCCGTACCCTAACCTGTACCCTAATCAATCCCCATTCACTAACCCTAACCCTAACCGTAACCCTTAACGTGACCCTCTTCCGAGGCCTTACCCTCACCCGTGCCCTAATCGTAAGCAGTACACTAACACTAACTAGTGACCTCACACGTACGCTAAACCTTAAGCGTTGTGGTACCCTAAACTGTGCCCTAATATCTCCCCATTCCCTAACCCTAACCCTAACCCGAATTCTATCCCTGACCCTCACCCGAAACGTTACCCTCACCCCTGCCCTAATCTTAACCAGGACACAAACACTAACTCGTGCCTTCACACGTACGCTAACGCTTAATCTTTGTCGTACCCTAAACTGTACCCTAATCCCTCCCCATTCCCAACCCTAACCCTAACCCGAATCCTAACACTGACTGTCAACTGAAGCATTACCCTCACCCGTGCCCTAATCTTAACCAGGACACTAACACTAAACCTTGCCCTCAAACGAACGCTAACCCTTAAGCACTGTCGTACCCTAAGCTGTACCCTAATCCCTCTGCATTCCTTAACCCTAACACGAATCCTAACCCTGACCCTCACCCGAAGCCTTACCCTCACCTGTGCCCTAATCTTAACCAGGACACCAAGACTAACTTGTGCCCTCACACGTACACTAACACTAAACCGCAGCGGTACCCCAACCTGTACCCTAATTCCTCTCCATTCCCTAACCCTAACCCTCACCTGAAGCCTAAACATGACACTCACCTAAAACTTTACCCTCACCCATGTCCTAATTTTAACCAGTACAACAACACTAACCCATGCCCTCTAACGTACGCTAACCCTAAGCCATTGCCGTACCCTAACCTGTACCCTAATCAATCCCCATTCCCTAACCCTAACCCTAACCCTAACCCTTAAGGTGACCCTCTTCCGAGGCCTTACCCTCACCCGTGCCCTAATCGTAAGCAGTACACTAACACTAACTAGTGACCTCACACGTACGCTAAACCTGAAGCGTTGTGGTACCCTAAACTGTGCCCTAATATCTCCCCATTCCCTAACCCTAACCCTAACCCGAATTCTATCCCTGACCCTCACCCGAAACCTTACCCTCACCCGTGCCCTAATCTTAACCAGGACACCAACACTAACTCGTGCCCTCACACGTATGCTAAACCTTAAGCGTTGTCGTACCCTAAATTGTACCCTAATCCCTCCCCATTCCTTAACCCTAACCCTAGCCCCATCCCTAAACCTGACCCACTTCCGATCCCCTACCCTAACCAATGCCCTAATCTTAACCAGTACACAAACACTAACTCATGCCCAAAAACGTACGTTAACCCTTAAGCATTGTCGTACCCTATCCTGTACCCTAATCCCTCCCCATTCCCTAACCCTAACCCTAAGTGAAACCCTGAACGTGACCCTTTTCCGAGGCCTTACCCTCATCGGTGTCCTTGTCTTAACCAGTACACCAACACTAACTCGTGCCATCACACTTACGCTAACACTTAAGCATTGTCGTACCCTAACCTGTACCCTAATCCCTCTCCATTCCCTAACCCTAACCCTAACCCGAATCCTAACCCTGACCCTCACCCGAAGCCTTACCCTCACCCGTGCCCTAATCTTAACCAGGACACCAAGACTAACTCGTGCCCTCACACGTACGCTAAAACTAAACCGCAGCGGTACCCTAACCTGTACCCTAATCCCTCTCCATTCCCTAACCCTAACCCTAACCTGAAGCCTAACCATGACACTCACCCGAAACTTTACCCTCACCCATGTCTTAATTTTAACCAGTACATCAACACTAACCCATGCCCTCTAACGTACGCTAACCCTAAGCCATTGCCGTACCCTAACCTGTACCCTAATCAATCCCCATTCCCTAACCCTAACCCTAAGCGTAACTCTTAACGTGACCCTCTTCCCAGGCCTTACCCTCACCCGTGCCTTAATCGTAAGCAGTACACTAACACTAACTAGTGACCTCACACGTACGCTAAACCTTAAGCGTTGTGGTACCAGAAACTGTGCCCTAATATCTCTCCATTCCGTAACCCTAATCCTAACCCGAATTCTATCCCTGACCCTCACCCGAAACCTTACCCTCACCAGTGCCCTAATCTTAACCAGGACACCAACACTAACTCGTGCCCTCAAACGTACGCTAAACCTTAAGCGTTGTCGTACCCTAAATTGTACCCTAATGCCTCCCCATTCCTTAACCCTAACCCTAACCCCATCCCTAAACCTGACGCACTTCCGATGCCCTACCCTAACCAATGCCCTAAACTTAACCAGTACACAAACACTAACTCATGCCCAAAAACGTACGTTAACCTTTAAGCATTGTCGTACCCTATCCTGTACCCTAATCCCTCCCCATTCCCTAACTCTAACCCTAAGCGAAACTCTGAACGTGACAGTTTTCCGAGGCCTTACCCTCATCGGTGTCCTTGTCTTAACCAGTACACCAACACTAACTCGTGCCCTCACACTTACGCTAACACTTAAGCATTGTCGTACCCTAACCTGTACCCTAATCCCTCACCATTCCCTAACCCTAAACCTAACCCGAATCCTAACCCTGACCCTCACCCGAAGCCTTATCCTCACCCGTGCCCTAATCTTAACAAGGACACCAAGACTAACTCGTGCTCTCACACGTACGCTAACACTAAACCGCAGCGGTACCCTAACCTGTACCCTAATCCCTCTCCATTCCCTAACCTTAACCCTCACCTGAAGCCTAACCATGACACTCACCCGAAACTTTACCCTCACTCATGTCCTAATTTTAACCAGTATATCAACACTAACCCATGCCCTCTAACGTACGCTAACCCTAAGCCATTGCCGTACCCTAACCTGTAACCTAATCAATCCCCATTCCCTAACCCTAACCCTAACCGTAACCCTTAACGTGACCCTCTTCCGAGGCCTTACCCTCACCCGTGCCCTAATCGTAAGCAGTACACTAACACTAACTAGTGACCTCACACGTACGCTAAACCTTAAGCGTTGTGGTACCCTAAACTGTGTCCTAATATCTCCCCATTCCCTAACCCTAACCCTAACCCGAATTCTATCCCTGACCCTCACCCGAAACCTTACCCTCACCCGTGCCCTAATCTTAACCAGGACACCAACACTAACTCTTGCCCTCACAGGTACGCTAAACCTTAAGCGTTGTCGTACCCTAAATTGTACCCTAATCCCTCCCCATTCCTTAACCCTAACCCTAACCCCATCCCTAAACCTGACCCACTTCCGATGCCCTACCCTAACCAATGCCCTAATCTTAACCAGTACACAAACACTAACTCATGCCCAAAAACGTACGTTAACCCTTAAGCATTGTCGTACCCTATCCTGTACCCTAATCCCTCCCCATTCCCTAACCCTAACCCTAAGCGAAACCCTGAACGTGACCCTTTTCCGAGGCCTTACCCTCATCGGTGCCCTTGTCTTAACCAGTACACCAACACTAGCTCATGCCCTCACACTTACGCTAACCCTTAAGCATTGTCGTACCCTAACCTGTACCCTAATCCCTCTCCATTCCCTAACCCTAACCCTAACCCGAATCGTAACCCTGACCCTCACCCGAAGCCTTACCCTCACCCGTGCCCTAATCTTAACCAGGACTCCGAGACTAACTCGTGCCCTCACACGTACGCTAACACTAAACCACAGCGGTACCCTAACCTGTACCCTAATCCCTCTCCATTCCCTAACCCTAACCCTCACCTGAAACCTAACCATGACACTCACCCGAAACTTTACCCTCACCCGTGTCCTAATTTTAACCAGTACATCAACACTAACCCATGCCCTCTAACGTACGCTAACCCTAATCCATTGCCGTACCCTAACCTGTACCCTAATCAATCCCCATTCCATAACCCTAACCCTAACCCTAACCCTTAACGTGACCCTCTTCCGAGGCCTTACCCTCAACCGTGCCCTAATCGTAAGCAGTACACTAACATTAACTTGTGACCTCACATGTATGCTAAACCTTAAGCGTTGTGGTACTCTAAACTGTGCCCTAATATCTCCCCATTCCCTAACCCTAAACCTAACCCGAATTCTATCCCTGACCCTCACCCGAAACCTTAACCTCACCCGTGCCCTAATCTTAACCAGGACACCAACACTAACTCGTGCCCTCACACGTACGCTAACCCTTAATCGTTGTCGTACCCTAAACTGTACCCTAATCCCTCCCCATTACCTAACCCTAACCCTAACCCGAATCCTAACCCTGACCCTGACATGAAGCCTTAGCCTCACCCGTGCCCTAATCTTAAGCAGGACACTAACACTAAACCTTGCCCTCACGAACGCTAACCCTTAAGCACTGTCGTACCCTAAGCTGTACCTTAATCCCTCTGCATTCCTTAACCCTAACCCTAACACGAATCCTAACCCTGACCCTCACCCGAAACCTTACCCTCACCTGTGCCCTAATCTTAACAAGGACACCAAGACTAACTCGTGCTCTCACACGTACGCTAACACTAAACCGCAGCGGTACCCTAACCTGTACCCTAATCCCTCTCCATTCCCTAACCTTAACCCTCACCTGAAGCCTAACCATGACACTCACCCAAAACTTTACCCTCACCCATGTCCTAATTTTAACCAGTACATCAACACTAACCCATGCCCTCTAACGTACGCTAACCCTAAGCCATTGCCGTACCCTAACCTATACCCTAATCAATCCCCATTCCCTAACCCTAACCCTAACCGTAACCCTTAACGTGACCCTCTTCCGAGGCCTTACCCTCACCCGTGCCCTAATCGTAAGCAGTACACTAACACTAACTAGTGACCTCACACGTACGCTAAACCTTAAGCGTTGTGGTACCCTAAACTGTGCCCTAATATCTCCCCATTCCCTAACCCTAACCCTAACCCGAATTCTATCCCTGACCCTCACCCGAAACCTTACCCTCACCCCTGCCCTAATCTTAACCAGGACACAAACACTAACTCGTGCCTTCACACGTACGCTAACGCTTAATCGTTGTCGTACCCTAAACTGTACCCTAATCCCTCCCCATTCCCAACCCTAACCCTAACCCGAATCCTAACCCTGACCGTCAACTGAAGCCTTACCCTCACCCGTGCCCTAATCTTAACCAGGACACTAACACTAACCCTTGCCCTCACACGAACGCTAACCCTTAAGCACTGTCGTACCTTAAGCTGTACCCTAATCCCTCTGCATTCCTTAACCCTAACACGAATCCTAACCCTGACCCTCACCCGAAGCCTTACCCTCACCTGTGCCCTAATCTTAACCAGGACACCAAGACTAACTTGTGCCCTCACACGTACACTAACACTAAACCGCAGCGGTACCCCAACCTGTACCCTAATTCCTCTCCATTCCCTAACCCTAACCCTCACCTGAAGCCTAAACATGACACTCACCTAAAACTTTACCCTCACCCATGTCCTAATTTTAACCAGTACAACAACACTAACCCATGCCCTCTAACGTACGCTAACCCTAAGCCATTGCCGTACCCTAACCTGTACCCTAATCAATCCCCATTCCCTAACCCTAACCCTAACCCTAACCCTTAAGGTGACCCTCTTCCGAGGCCTTACCCTCACCCGTGCCCTAATCGTAAGCAGTACACTAACACTAACTAGTGACCTCACACGTACGCTAAACCTGAAGCGTTGTGGTACCCTAAACTGTGCCCTAATATCTCCCCATTCCCTAACCCTAACCCTAACCCGAATTCTATCCCTGACCCTCACCCGAAACCTTACCCTCACCCGTGCCCTAATCTTAACCAGGACACCAACACTAACTCGTGCCCTCACACGTATGCTACACCTTAAGCGTTGTCGTACCCTAAATTGTACCCTAATCCCTCCCCATTCCTTAACCCTAACCCTAGCCCCATCCCTAAACCTGACCCACTTCCGATCCCCTACCCTAACCAATGCCCTAATCTTAACCAGTACACAAACACTAACTCATGCCCAAAAACGTACGTTAACCCTTAAGCATTGTCGTACCCTATCCTGTACCCTAATCCCTCCCCATTCCCTAACCCTAACCCTAAGTGAAACCCTGAACGTGACCCTTTTCCGAGGCCTTACCCTCATCGGTGTCCTTGTCTTAACCAGTACACCAACACTAACTCGTGCCATCACACTTACGCTAACACTTAAGCATTGTCGTACCCTAACCTGTACCCTAATCCCTCTCCATTCCCTAACCCTAACCCTAACCCGAATCCTAACCCTGACCCTCACCCGAAGCCTTACCCTCACCCGTGCCCTAATCTTAACCAGGACACCAAGACTAACTCGTGCCCTCACACGTACGCTAAAACTAAACCGCAGCGGTACCCTAACCTGTACCCTAATCCCTCTCCATTCCCTAACCCTAACCCTAACCTGAAGCCTAACCATGACACTCACCCGAAACTTTACCCTCACCCATGTCTTAATTTTAACCAGTACATCAACACTAACCCATGCCCTCTAACGTACGCTAACCCTAAGCCATTGCCGTACCCTAACCTGTACCCTAATCAATCCCCATTCCCTAACCCTAACCCTAAGCGTAACTCTTAACGTGACCCTCTTCCCAGGCCTTACCCTCACCCGTGCCTTAATCGTAAGCAGTACACTAACACTAACTAGTGACCTCACACGTACGCTAAACCTTAAGCGTTGTGGTACCAGAAACTGTGCCCTAATATCTCTCCATTCCGTAACCCTAATCCTAACCCGAATTCTATCCCTGACCCTCACCCGAAACCTTACCCTCACCAGTGCCCTAATCTTAACCAGGACACCAACACTAACTCGTGCCCTCAAACGTACGCTAAACCTTAAGCGTTGTCGTACCCTAAATTGTACCCTAATGCCTCCCCATTCCTTAACCCTAACCCTAACCCCATCCCTAAACCTGACGCACTTCCGATGCCCTACCCTAACCAATGCCCTAAACTTAACCAGTACACAAACACTAACTCATGCCCAAAAACGTACGTTAACCTTTAAGCATTGTCGTACCCTATCCTGTACCCTAATCCCTCCCCATTCCCTAACTCTAACCCTAAGCGAAACTCTGAACGTGACAGTTTTCCGAGGCCTTACCCTCATCGGTGTCCTTGTCTTAACCAGTACACCAACACTAACTCGTGCCCTCACACTTACGCTAACACTTAAGCATTGTCGTACCCTAACCTGTACCCTAATCCCTCACCATTCCCTAACCCTAAACCTAACCCGAATCCTAACCCTGACCCTCACCCGAAGCCTTATCCTCACCCGTGCCCTAATCTTAACAAGGACACCAAGACTAACTCATGCTCTCACACGTACGCTAACACTAAACCGCAGCGGTACCCTAACCTGTACCCTAATCCCTCTCCATTCCCTAACCTTAACCCTCACCTGAAGCCTAACCATGACACTCACCCGAAACTTTACCCTCACTCATGTCCTAATTTTAACCAGTATATCAACACTAACCCATGCCCTCTAACGTACGCTAACCCTAAGCCATTGCCGTACCCTAACCTGTAACCTAATCAATCCCCATTCCCTAACCCTAACCCTAACCGTAACCCTTAACGTGACCCTCTTCCGAGGCCTTACCCTCACCCGTGCCCTAATCGTAAGCAGTACACTAACACTAACTAGTGACCTCACACGTACGCTAAACCTTAAGCGTTGTGGTACCCTAAACTGTGTCCTAATATCTCCCCATTCCCTAACCCTAACCCTAACCCGAATTCTATCCCTGACCCTCACCCGAAACCTTACCCTCACCCGTGCCCTAATCTTAACCAGGACACCAACACTAACTCTTGCCCTCACAGGTACGCTAAACCTTAAGCGTTGTCGTACCCTAAATTGTACCCTAATCCCTCCCCATTCCTTAACCCTAACCCTAACCCCATCCCTAAACCTGACCCACTTCCGATGCCCTACCCTAACCAATGCCCTAATCTTAACCAGTACACAAACACTAACTCATGCCCAAAAACGTACGTTAACCCTTAAGCATTGTCGTACCCTATCTTGTACCCTAATCCCTCCCCATTCCCTAACCCTAACCCTAAGCGAAACCCTGAACGTGACCCTTTTCCGAGGCCTTACCCTCATCGGTGCCCTTGTCTTAACCAGTACACCAACACTAGCTCATGCCCTCACACTTACGCTAACCCTTAAGCATTGTCGTACCCTAACCTGTACCCTAATCCCTCTCCATTCCCTAACCCTAACCCTAACCCGAATCGTAACCCTGACCCTCACCCGAAGCCTTACCCTCACCCGTGCCCTAATCTTAACCAGGACTCCGAGACTAACTCGTGCCCTCACACGTACGCTAACACTAAACCACAGCGGTACCCTAACCTGTACCCTAATCCCTCTCCATTCCCTAACCCTAACCCTCACCTGAAACCTAACCATGACACTCACCCGAAACTTTACCCTCACCCGTGTCCTAATTTTAACCAGTACATCAACACTAACCCATGCCCTCTAACGTACGCTAACCCTAATCCATTGCCGTACCCTAACCTGTACCCTAATCAATCCCCATTCCATAACCCTAACCCTAACCCTAACCCTTAACGTGACCCTCTTCCGAGGCCTTACCCTCAACCGTGCCCTAATCGTAAGCAGTACACTAACATTAACTTGTGACCTCACATGTATGCTAAACCTTAAGCGTTGTGGTACTCTAAACTGTGCCCTAATATCTCCCCATTCCCTAACCCTAAACCTAACCCGAATTCTATCCCTGACCCTCACCCGAAACCTTAACCTCACCCGTGCCCTAATCTTAACCAGGACACCAACACTAACTCGTGCCCTCACACGTACGCTAACCCTTAATCGTTGTCGTACCCTAAACTGTACCCTAATCCCTCCCCATTACCTAACCCTAACCCTAACCCGAATCCTAACCCTGACCCTGAAATGAAGCCTTAGCCTCACCCGTGCCCTAATCTTAAGCAGGACACTAACACTAAACCTTGCCCTCACGAACGCTAACCCTTAAGCACTGTCGTACCCTAAGCTGTACCTTAATCCCTCTGCATTCCTTAACCCTAACCCTAACACGAATCCTAACCCTGACCCTCACCCGAAGCCTTACCCTCACCTGTGCCCTAATCTTAACAAGGACACCAAGACTAACTCGTGCTCTCACACGTACGCTAACACTAAACCGCAGCGGTACCCTAACCTGTACCCTAATCCCTCTCCATTCCCTAACCTTAACCCTCACCTGAAGCCTAACCATGACACTCACCCAAAACTTTACCCTCACCCATGTCCTAATTTTAACCAGTACATCAACACTAACCCATGCCCTCTAACGTACGCTAACCCTAAGCCATTGCCGTACCCTAACCTGTACCCTAATCAATCCCCATTCCCTAACCCTAACCCTAACCGTAACCCTTAACGTGACCCTCTTCCGAGGCCTTACCCTCACCCGTGCCCTAATCGTAAGCAGTACACTAACACTAACTAGTGACCTCACACGTACGCTAAACCTTAAGCGTTGTGGTACCCTAAACTGTGCCCTAATATCTCCCCATTCCCTAACCCTAACCCTAACCCGAATTCTATCCCTGACCCTCACCCGAAACCTTACCCTCACCCCTGCCCTAATCTTAACCAGGACACAAACACTAACTCGTGCCTTCACACGTACGCTAACGCTTAATCGTTGTCGTACCCTAAACTGTACCCTAATCCCTCCCCATTCCCAACCCTAACCCTAACCCGAATCCTAACCCTGACCGTCAACTGAAGCCTTACCCTCACCCGTGCCCTAATCTTAACCAGGACACTAACACTAACCCTTGCCCTCACACGAACGCTAACCCTTAAGCACTGTCGTACCTTAAGCTGTACCCTAATCCCTCTGTATTCCTTAACCCTAACCCTAACACGAATTCTAACCCTGACCCTCACCCGAAGCCTTACCCTCACCTGTGCCCTAATCTTAACCAGAACACCAAGAGTAACCCGTGCCCTCACACGTACGCTAACACTAAACCGCAGCGGTATCCTAACCTGTACCCTAATCCCTCTCCATTCCCTAACCCTAACCCTCACCTGAAGCCTAACCATGACACTCACCCGAAACTTTACCCTCACCCATGTCCTAATTTTAACCAGTACATCAACACTAACCCATGCCCTCTAACGTACCCTAACCCTAAGCCATTGCCGTACCCTAACCTGTACCCTAATCAATCCCTTTCCCTAACCCTAACCCTAACCGTAACCCTTAACGTGACCCTCTTCCGAGGTCTTACCCTCACCCGGGCCCTAATCGTAAGCAGTACACTAACACTAACTAGTGACCTCACACGTACGCTAAACCTTAAGCGTTGTGGTACCCTAAACTGTGCCCTAATATCTCCCCATTCCCTAACCCTAACCCTAACCCGAATTCTATCCCTGACCCTCACCCGAAACCTTACCCTCACCCCTGCCCTAATCTTAACCAGGACACCAACACTAACTCGTTCCCTCACACTTACGCTAACACTTAAGCATTGTCGTACCCTAACCTGTACCCTAATCCCTCTCCATTCCCTAACCCTAACCCTAAGCCGAATCCTAACCCTGACCATCACCCGAAGCCTTACCCTCACCCGTGCCCTAATCTTAACCAGGACACCAAGACTAACTCATGCCCTCACACGTACGCTAACACTAAACCGCAGCGGTATCCTAACCTGTACCCTAATCCCTCTCCATTCCCTAACCCTAACCCTAACCTGAAACCTAACCATGACACTCACCCCAAAGTTTACCCTCACCCGTGTCCTAATTTTAACCAGTACATCAACACTAACCCATGCCCTCTAACGTACGCCAACCCTAAGCCATTGCCGTACCCTAACCTGTACCCTAATCAATCCCCATTCCCTAACCCTAACCCTAACCCTAACCCTTAACGTGACCCTCTTCCGAGGCCTTACCCTCACCCGTGCCCTAATCGTAAGCAGTACACTAACACTAACTAGTGACCTCACACGTACGCTAAACCTTAAGCGTTGTGGTACCCTAAACTGTGCCCTAATATCTCCCCATTCCCTAACCCTAACCCTAACCCGAATTCTATCCCTGACCCTCACCCGAAACCTTACCCTCACCCGTGCCCTAATCTTAACCAGGACACCAACACTAATTCGTGCCCTCACACGTACGCTAACACTTAATCCTTGTCGTACCCTAAACTGTACCCTAATCCCTCCCCATTCCCTAACCCTAACCCTAACCTAAATCCTAACCCTGACCCTCACCCGAAGCCTTACCCTCACCCGTGCCCTAATCTTCACCAGGACACCAAAACTAACTCGTGCCCTCACACGTACGCTAAACCTTAAGCGTTGTCGTACCTTAAATTGTACCCTAATCCCTCCCCATTCCTTAACCCTAACCCTAACCCCATCCATAAACCTGACCCACTTCCGATGCCCTACCCTAACCAATGCCCTAATCTTAACCAGTACACAAACACTAACTCATGCCCTCAAACGTACGCTAACCCTTAAGCATTGTCGTACCATATCCTGTACGCTAAACCCTCCCCATTGCCTAACCCTAACCCTAAGCGAAACCCTGAACGTGACCCTTTTCTGAGGACTTACCCTCATCGTTGCCCTTGTCTTAACCAGTACACCAACACTAACTCGTGCCCTCACACTTACGCTAACCCTTAAGCATTGTCGTACCCTAACCTGTACCCTAATGCCTCTCCATTCCCTATCCCTAACCCTAACCCGAATCCTAACCCTGACCCTCACCCGAAGCCTTACCCTCACCCGTGCCCTAATCTTAACCAGGACACCAAGACTAACTCGTGCCCTCACACGTACACTACCACTTAATCGTTGTCTTACCCTAAACTGTACCCTATTCCCTCCCCATTCCCTAACCCTAACCCTAACCCGAATCCTAACCCTGACCCTCACCTGAAGCCTTACCCTCACCCGTGCCCTAATATTAACTAGGACACTAACACTAACCCTTGCCCTCACACGAACGTTAACCCTTAAGCACTGTCGTACCATAAGCTCTACCCTAATCCCTCTGCATTCCTTAACACTAACCCTAACACGAATCCTAACCCTGACCCTCACCCGAAGACTTACCCTCACCCGTGCCCTAATCTTCACCAGGACACCAACACTAACTCGTGCCCTCACACGTACGCTAAACCTTAAGCGTTGTCGTACCCTAAATTGTACCCTAATCCCTCCCCATTCCTTAACCCTAACCCAAACCCCATCCCTAAACCTGACCCACTTCCGATGCCCTACCCTAACCAATGCCCTAATCTTAACCAGTACACAAACACTAACTCATGCCCTCAAACGTACGCTACACCTTAAGCATTGTCGTACCCTATCCTGTACCCTAATCCCTCCCCATTCCCTAACCCTAACCCTAAGCGAAACCCTGAACTTGACCCTTTTCCGAGGACTTACCCTAATCGTTGCCCTTGTCTTAACCAGTACACCAACACTAACTCGTGCCCTCACACTTACGCTAACGCTTAAGCATTGTCGTACCCTAACCTGTACACTAATCCCTCTCCATTCCCTAACCCTAACCCTAACCCGAATCCTAACCCTGACCCTCACCCGAAGCCTTACCCTCACCCGTGCCCTAATCTTAACCAGGACACCAAGACTAACTCGTGCCCTCACACGTACGCTAACACTAAACCGCAGCGGTACCCTAACCTGTACCCTAATACCTCTCCATTCCCTAACCCTAACCCTAACCTGAAACCTAACCATGACACTCACCCGAAACTTTACCCTCACCCGTGTCCTAATTTTAACCAGTACATCAACACTAACCCATGCCCTCTAACGTACGCTAACCCTAAGCCATTGCCGTACCCTAAACTGTACCCTAATCAAACCCCATTCCCTAACCCTAACCCTAACCCTAACCCTTAACATGACCCTCTTCCGAGTCCTTACCCTCACCCGTGCCATAATCGTAGGCAGTACACTAACACTAACTAGTGACCTCACACGTACGCTAAACCTTAAGCGTTGTGGTACCCTAAACTGTGCCCTAATATCTCCCCATTCCCTAACCCTAACCCTAACCCGAATTCTATCCCTGACCCTCACCCGAAACCTTACCCTCACCCGTGCCCTAATCTTAACCAGGACACCAACACTAACTCTTGCCCTCACACGTAGGCTAACCCTTAATCGTTGTCATACCCTAAACTGTACCCTAATCCCTCCCCATTCCCTAACCCTAACCCTAACCCGAATCCTAACCCTGACCCTCACCTGAAGCCTTACCCTCACTCGTGCCCTAATCTTAACCAGGACACTAACACTAACCCTTGCCCTCACACGAACGCTAACCCTTAAGCCCTGTCGTACCCTAAGCTGTACCCTAATCTCTCTGCATTCCTTAACCCTAACCCTAACACGAATCCTAACCCTGACCCTCACTCGAAGCCTTACCCTCACCCGTGCCCTAATCTTGACCAGGACACCAACACTAACTCGTGCCCTCACACGTACGCTAAACCTTAAGCGTTGTCGTACCTTAAATTGTAACCTAATCCTTCTCCATTTCTTAACCCTAACCCTAACCCCATCCCTAAACCTGACCCACTTCCGATGCCCCACCCTAACCTATGCCCTAATCTTAACCAGTACACAAACACTAACTCATGCCCGCAAACGTACGCTAACCCTCAAGCATTGTCGTACCCTATCCTGTACCCTAATCCCTCCCCATTGCCTAACACTAACCCTAAGCGAAACCCTGAATGTGACCCTTTTCCGAGGCCTTACCCTCATCGTTGCCCTTGTCTTAACCAGTACACCAACACTAACTCGTGCCCTCACACTTACGCTAACCCTTAAGCATTGTCGTACCCTAACCTGTACCCTAATGCCTCTCCATTCCCTAACCCTAACCCTAACCCGAATCCTAACCCTGACCCTCACCCGAAGCCTTACCCTCACCCGTGCCCTAATCTTAACCAGGACACCAAGACTAACTCGTGCCCTCACACGTACGCTAACACTAAACCGCAGCGGTACCCTAACCTGTACCCTAATCCCTCTCCATTCACTAACCCTAACCCTAACCTGAAACCTAACCATGAAACTCACCCGAATCTTTACCCTCACCCGTGTCCTAATTTTAACCAGTACATCAACACTAACCCATGCCCTCTAACGTACCCTAACCCTAAGCCATTGCCGTACCCTAACGTGTACCCTAGTCAATCCCCATTCCCTAACCCTAACCCTTACCCTCACCCGTGCCATAATCGTAAGCAGTACACTAACACTAACTAGTGACCTCACACGTACGCTAAACGTTAAGCGTTGTGGTACCCTAAACTGTGCCCTAATATCTCCCCATTCCCTAACCCTAACCCTAACCCGAATTCTATCCCTGACCCTCACCCGAAACCTTACCCTCACCCGTGCCCTAATCTTAACCAGGACACCAACACTAATTCGTGCCCTCACACGTACGCTAACACTTAATCCTTGTCGTACCCTAAACTGTACCCTAATCCCTCCCCATTCCCTAACCCTAACCCTAACCTAAATCCTAACCCTGACCCTCACCTGAAGCCTTACCCTCACCCGTGCCCTAATCTTAACTAGGACACTAACACTAATCCTTGCCCTCACACGAACGCTAACCCTTAAGCACTGTCGTACCCTAAGCTGTACCCTAATCCCTCTGCATTCCTTAACACTAACCCTAACACGAATCCTAACCCTGACCCTCACCCGAAGCCTTACCCTCACCCGTGCCCTAATCTTAACCAGGACACCAAGACTAACTCGTGCCCTCACACGTACACTAACACTAAACCGCAGCGGTACCCTAACCTGTACCCTAATCCCTCTCCATTCACTAACCCTAACCCTAACCTGAAACCTAACCATGACACTCACCCGAAACTTTACCCTCACCCGTATCCTAATTTTAACCAGTACATCAACACTAACCCATGCCCTCTAACGTACCCTAACCCTAAGCCATTGCCGTACCCTAACCTGTATCCTAGTCAATCCCCATTCCCTAACCCTAACCCTTACCCTCACCCGTGCCCTAATCGTAAGCAGTACACTAACACTAACTAGTGACCTCACACGTACGCTAAACCTTAAGCGTTGTGGTACCCTAAACTGTGCCCTAATATCTCCCCATTCCCTAACCCTAACCCTAACCCGAATTCTATCCCTGACCCTCACCCGAAACCTTACCCTCACCCGTGCCCTAATCTTAACCACGACACCAACACTAACTCGTGCCCTCACATGTACGCTAATCCTTAAGCGTTGTCGTACTCTAAATTGTACCCTAATCCCTCCCCATTCCTTAACACTAACCCTAACCCCATCCCTAAACCTGAACCACTCCCGATGCCCTACCCTAACCAATGCCCTAATCTTAACCAGTACACAAACACTAACTCATGCCCTCAAACGTACGCTAACCCTTAAGCATTGTCGTACCCTATCCTGTACCCTAATCCCTCCCCATTCCCTAACCCTAACCCTAAGCGAAACCCTGAACGTGACCCTTTTCCGAGGCCTTACCCTCATCGGTGCCCTTGTCTTAACCAGTACACCAACACTAACTCGTGCCCTGACACTTACGCTAACCCTTAAGCATTGTCGTACACTAACCTGTACCCTAATCCCTCTCCATTCCCTAACCCTAACCCTGACCCGAATCCTAACCCTGACCCTCACCCAGAGCCTTACCCTCACCCATGCCCTAATCTTAACCAGGACACCAAGACTAACTACTGCCCTCACACGTACGCTAACACTAAACCGCAGCGGTACCCTAACCTGTACCCTAATCCCTCTACATTCCCTAACCCTAACCCTAACCTGAAACCTTACCATGACACTCACCCGAAACTTTACCCTCACCCGTGTCCTAATTTTAACCAGTACATCAACACTAACCCATGCCCTCTAACGTATGCTAACCCTAAGCCATTGCCGTAACCTAACCTGTACCCTAATCAATCCCCATTCCCTAACCATAACCCTTAATGTGACCCTCTTCCGAGGCCTTACCCTCACCCGTGCCCTAATCGTAAGCAGTACACTAACACTAACTAGTGACCTCACACGTACGCTAAACCTTAAGCGTTGTGGTACCCTAAACTGTGCCCTAATATCTCCCCATTCCCTAACCCTAACCCTAACCCGAATTCTATCCCTGACCCTCACCCGAATCCTTACCCTCACCCGTGCCCTAATCTTAACCAGGACACCAACACCAACTCGTGCCCTCACACGTACGCTAACCCTTAATCGTTGTCGTACCCTAAACTGTACCTTAATCCCTCCCCATTCCCTAACCCTAACCCTAACACAAATCCTAACCCTGACCCTCACCTGAAGCCTTACCTTCACCCGTCCCCTAATCTTAACCAGGACACTAACACTAACCATTGCCCTCACACGAACGCTAACCCTTAAGCACTGTCGTACCCTAAGCTGTACCCTAATCCCTCTGCATTCCTTAAACCTAACCCTAAAACGAATCCTAACCCTGACCCTCACCCGAAGCCTTACCCTCACCCGTGCCCTAAACTTAACCAGGACACCAACACTAACTCGTGCCCTCACACGTACGCTAAACCTTAACCGTTGTCGTACCCTAAATTGTACCCTAATCCCTCCCGATTCCTTAACCCTAACCCTAAACCCATCACTAAACCTGACCCACTTCCGACGCCCTTCCCTATCCAATGCCCTAATCTTAACCAGTACACAAACACTAACTCATGCCCTCAAACGTACGCTAACCCTTAAGCATTGTCGTACCCTATCCTGTACCCTAATCACTCCCCATTGCCTAACACTAACCCTAAGCGAAACCCTGAACGTGACCCTTTTCCGAGGCCTTACCCTCATCGTTGCCCTTGTCTTAACCAGTACACAAACACTAACTCGTGGCCTCACACTTACGCTAACCCTTAAGCATTGTCGTACCCTAACCTGTACCCTAATCCCTATCCATTCCCTAAGCCTAACACTAACCCGAATCCTAAACCTGACCCTCACCCGAAGCCTTACCCTCACCCGTGCCCTAATCTTAACCAGGACACCAAGACTAACTCGTGCCCTCACACGTACGCTAACACTAAACCGCAGCGGTACCCTAACCTGTACCCTAATCCCTCTCCATTCCCTAGCCCTAACCCTAACCTGAAACCTAACCATGACACTCACCCGAAACTTTACTCTCACCCGTGTCCTAATTTTAACCAGTACATCAACACTAACCCATGCCCTCTAACGTACGCAAACCCTAAGCCATTGCCGTACCCTAACCTGTACCCTAATCAATCCCCATTCCCTAACCCTAACCCTAACCGTAACCCTTAACGTGACCCTCTTCCGAGGCCTTACCCTCACCCGTGCCCTAATCGTAAGCAGTACACTAACACTAACTAGTGACCTCACACGTACGCTAAACCTTAAGCGTTGTGGTACCCTAAACTGTGCCCTAATATCTCCCCATTCCCTAACCCTAACCCTAACCCGAATTCTATCCCTGACCCTCACCCGAAACGTTACCCTCACCCCTGCCCTAATCTTAACCAGGACACAAACACTAACTCGTGCCTTCACACGTACGCTAACGCTTAATCTTTGTCGTACCCTAAACTGTACCCTAATCCCTCCCCATTCCCAACCCTAACCCTAACCCGAATCCTAACACTGACTGTCAACTGAAGCCTTACCCTCACCCGTGCCCTAATCTTAACCAGGACACTAACACTAAACCTTGCCCTCAAACGAACGCTAACCCTTAAGCACTGTCGTACCCTAAGCTGTACCCTAATCCCTCTGCATTCCTTAACCCTAACACGAATCCTAACCCTGACCCTCACCCGAAGCCTTACCCTCACCTGTGCCCTAATCTTAACCAGGACACCAAGACTAACTTGTGCCCTCACACGTACACTAACACTAAACCGCAGCGGTACCCCAACCTGTACCCTAATTCCTCTCCATTCCCTAACCCTAACCCTCACCTGAAGCCTAAACATGACACTCACCTAAAACTTTACCCTCACCCATGTCCTAATTTTAACCAGTACAACAACACTAACCCATGCCCTCTAACGTACGCTAACCCTAAGCCATTGCCGTACCCTAACCTGTACCCTAATCAATCCCCATTCCCTAACCCTAACCCTAACCCTAACCCTTAAGGTGACCCTCTTCCGAGGCCTTACCCTCACCCGTGCCCTAATCGTAAGCAGTACACTAACACTAACTAGTGACCTCACACGTACGCTAAACCTGAAGCGTTGTGGTACCCTAAACTGTGCCCTAATATCTCCCCATTCCCTAACCCTAACCCTAACCCGAATTCTATCCCTGACCCTCACCCGAAACCTTACCCTCACCCGTGCCCTAATCTTAACCAGGACACCAACACTAACTCGTGCCCTCACACGTATGCTACACCTTAAGCGTTGTCGTACCCTAAATTGTACCCTAATCCCTCCCCATTCCTTAACCCTAACCCTAGCCCCATCCCTAAACCTGACCCACTTCCGATCCCCTACCCTAACCAATGCCCTAATCTTAACCAGTACACAAACACTAACTCATGCCCAAAAACGTACGTTAACCCTTAAGCATTGTCGTACCCTATCCTGTACCCTAATCCCTCCCCATTCCCTAACCCTAACCCTAAGTGAAACCCTGAACGTGACCCTTTTCCGAGGCCTTACCCTCATCGGTGTCCTTGTCTTAACCAGTACACCAACACTAACTCGTGCCATCACACTTACGCTAACACTTAAGCATTGTCGTACCCTAACCTGTACCCTAATCCCTCTCCATTCCCTAACCCTAACCCTAACCCGAATCCTAACCCTGACCCTCACCCGAAGCCTTACCCTCACCCGTGCCCTAATCTTAACCAGGACACCAAGACTAACTCGTGCCCTCACACGTACGCTAAAACTAAACCGCAGCGGTACCCTAACCTGTACCCTAATCCCTCTCCATTCCCTAACCCTAACCCTAACCTGAAGCCTAACCATGACACTCACCCGAAACTTTACCCTCACCCATGTCTTAATTTTAACCAGTACATCAACACTAACCCATGCCCTCTAACGTACGCTAACCCTAAGCCATTGCCGTACCCTAACCTGTACCCTAATCAATCCCCATTCCCTAACCCTAACCCTAAGCGTAACTCTTAACGTGACCCTCTTCCCAGGCCTTACCCTCACCCGTGCCTTAATCGTAAGCAGTACACTAACACTAACTAGTGACCTCACACGTACGCTAAACCTTAAGCGTTGTGGTACCAGAAACTGTGCCCTAATATCTCTCCATTCCGTAACCCTAATCCTAACCCGAATTCTATCCCTGACCCTCACCCGAAACCTTACCCTCACCAGTGCCCTAATCTTAACCAGGACACCAACACTAACTCGTGCCCTCAAACGTACGCTAAACCTTAAGCGTTGTCGTACCCTAAATTGTACCCTAATGCCTCCCCATTCCTTAACCCTAACCCTAACCCCATCCCTAAACCTGACGCACTTCCGATGCCCTACCCTAACCAATGCCCTAAACTTAACCAGTACACAAACACTAACTCATGCCCAAAAACGTACGTTAACCTTTAAGCATTGTCGTACCCTATCCTGTACCCTAATCCCTCCCCATTCCCTAACTCTAACCCTAAGCGAAACTCTGAACGTGACAGTTTTCCGAGGCCTTACCCTCATCGGTGTCCTTGTCTTAACCAGTACACCAACACTAACTCGTGCCCTCACACTTACGCTAACACTTAAGCATTGTCGTACCCTAACCTGTACCCTAATCCCTCACCATTCCCTAACCCTAAACCTAACCCGAATCCTAACCCTGACCCTCACCCGAAGCCTTATCCTCACCCGTGCCCTAATCTTAACAAGGACACCAAGACTAACTCGTGCTCTCACACGTACGCTAACACTAAACCGCAGCGGTACCCTAACCTGTACCCTAATCCCTCTCCATTCCCTAACCTTAACCCTCACCTGAAGCCTAACCATGACACTCACCCGAAACTTTACCCTCACTCATGTCCTAATTTTAACCAGTATATCAACACTAACCCATGCCCTCTAACGTACGCTAACCCTAAGCCATTGCCGTACCCTAACCTGTAACCTAATCAATCCCCATTCCCTAACCCTAACCCTAACCGTAACCCTTAACGTGACCCTCTTCCGAGGCCTTACCCTCACCCGTGCCCTAATCGTAAGCAGTACACTAACACTAACTAGTGACCTCACACGTACGCTAAACCTTAAGCGTTGTGGTACCCTAAACTGTGTCCTAATATCTCCCCATTCCCTAACCCTAACCCTAACCCGAATTCTATCCCTGACCCTCACCCGAAACCTTACCCTCACCCGTGCCCTAATCTTAACCAGGACACCAACACTAACTCTTGCCCTCACAGGTACGCTAAACCTTAAGCGTTGTCGTACCCTAAATTGTACCCTAATCCCTCCCCATTCCTTAACCCTAACCCTAACCCCATCCCTAAACCTGACCCACTTCCGATGCCCTACCCTAACCAATGCCCTAATCTTAACCAGTACACAAACACTAACTCATGCCCAAAAACGTACGTTAACCCTTAAGCATTGTCGTACCCTATCCTGTACCCTAATCCCTCCCCATTCCCTAACCCTAACCCTAAGCGAAACCCTGAACGTGACCCTTTTCCGAGGCCTTACCCTCATCGGTGCCCTTGTCTTAACCAGTACACCAACACTAGCTCATGCCCTCACACTTACGCTAACCCTTAAGCATTGTCGTACCCTAACCTGTACCCTAATCCCTCTCCATTCCCTAACCCTAACCCTAACCCGAATCGTAACCCTGACCCTCACCCGAAGCCTTACCCTCACCCGTGCCCTAATCTTAACCAGGACTCCGAGACTAACTCGTGCCCTCACACGTACGCTAACACTAAACCACAGCGGTACCCTAACCTGTACCCTAATCCCTCTCCATTCCCTAACCCTAACCCTCACCTGAAACCTAACCATAACACTCACCCGAAACTTTACCCTCACCCGTGTCCTAATTTTAACCAGTACATCAACACTAACCCATGCCCTCTAACGTACGCTAACCCTAATCCATTGCCGTACCCTAACCTGTACCCTAATCAATCCCCATTCCATAACCCTAACCCTAACCCTAACCCTTAACGTGACCCTCTTCCGAGGCCTTACCCTCAACCGTGCCCTAATCGTAAGCAGTACACTAACATTAACTTGTGACCTCACACGTATGCTAAACCTTAAGCGTTGTGGTACTCTAAACTGTGCCCTAATATCTCCCCATTCCCTAACCCTAAACCTAACCCGAATTCTATCCCTGACCCTCACCCGAAACCTTAACCTCACCCGTGCCCTAATCTTAACCAGGACACCAACACTAACTCGTGCCCTCACACGTACGCTAACCCTTAATCGTTGTCGTACCCTAAACTGTACCCTAATCCCTCCCCATTACCTAACCCTAACCCTAACCCGAATCCTAACCCTGACCCTGACATGAAGCCTTAGCCTCACCCGTGCCCTAATCTTAAGCAGGACACTAACACTAAACCTTGCCCTCACGAACGCTAACCCTTAAGCACTGTCGTACCCTAAGCTGTACCTTAATCCCTCTTCATTCCTTAACACTAACCCTAACACGAATCCTAACCCTGACCCTCAACCGAAGCCTTACCCTCACCTGTGCCCTAATCTTAACAAGGACACCAAGACTAACTCGTGCCCTCACACGTACGCTAACACTAAACCGCAGCGGTACCCTAACCTGTACCCTAATCCCTCTCCATTCACTAACCCTAACCCTAACCTGAAACCTAACCATGACACTCACCCGAATCTTTACCCTCACCCGTGTCCTAATTTTAACCAGTACATCAACACTAACCCATGCCCTCTAACGTACCCTAACCCTAAGCCATTGCCGTACCCTAACGTGTACCCTAGTCAATCCCCATTCCCTAACCCTAACCCTTACCCTCACCCGTGCCATAATCGTAAGCAGTACACTAACACTAACTAGTGACCTCACACGTGCGCTAAACGTTAAGCGTTGTGGTACCCTAAACTGTGCCCTAATATCTCCCCATTCCCTAACCCTAACCCTAACCCGAATTCTATCCCTGACCCTCACCCGAAACCTTACCCTCACCCGTGCCCTAATCTTAACCAGGACACCAACACTAATTCGTGCCCTCACACGTACGCTAACACTTAATCCTTGTCGTACCCTAAACTGTACCCTAATACCTCCCCATTCCCTAACCCTAACCCTAACCTAAATCCTAACCCTGACCCTCACCTGAAGCCTTACCCTCACCCGTGCCCTAATCTTAACTAGGACACTAACACTAATCCTTGCCCTCACACGAACGCTAACCCTTAAGCACTGTCGTACCCTAAGCTGTACCCTAATCCCTCTGCATTCCTTAACACTAACCCTAACACGAATCCTAACCCTGACCCTCACCCGAAGCCTTACCCTCACCCGTGCCCTAATCTTAACCAGGACACCAAGACTAACTCGTGCCCTCACACGTACACTAACACTAAACCGCAGCGGTACCCTAACCTGTACCCTAATCCCTCTCCATTCACTAACCCTAACCCTAACCTGAAACCTAACCATGACACTCACCCGAAACTTTACCCTCACCCGTATCCTAATTTTAACCAGTACATCAACACTAACCCATGCCCTCTAACGTACCCTAACCCTAAGCCATTGCCGTACCCTAACCTGTATCCTAGTCAATCCTCATTCCCTAACCCTAACCCTTACCCTCACCCGTGCCCTAATCGTAAGCAGTACACTAACACTAACTAGTGACCTCACACGTACGCTAAACCTTAAGCGTTGTGGTACCCTAAACTGTGCCCTAATATCTCCCCATTCCCTAACCCTAACCCTAACCCGAATTCTATCCCTGACCCTCACCCGAAACCTTACCCTCACCCGTGCCCTAATCTTAACCACGACACCAACACTAACTCGTGCCCTCACACGTACGCTAACACTTAATCGTTGTCTTACCCTAAACTGTACCCTAATCCCTCCCCATTCCCTAACCCTAACCCTAACCCGAATCCTAACCCTGACCCTCACCTGAAGCCTTACCCTCACCCTTGCCCTAATCTTAACCAGGACACTAACACTAACCCTTGCCCTCACACGAATGTTAACCCTTAAGCACTGTGGTACCCTAAGCTGTACCCTAATCCCTCTGCATTCCTTAACCCTAACCCTAACACGAATCCTAACCCTGACCCTCACCCGAAGCCTTACCCTCACCCGTGCCCTAATCTTCACCAGGACACCAACACTAACTCGTGCCCTCACATGTACGCTAATCCTTAAGCGTTGTCGTACTCTAAATTGTACCCTAATCCCTCCCCATTCCTTAACACTAACCCTAACCCCATCCCTAAACCTGAACCACTCCCGATGCCCTACCCTAACCAATGCCCTAATCTTAACCAGTACACAAACACTAACTCATGCCCTCAAACGTACGCTAACCCTTAAGCATTGTCGTACCCTATCCTGTACCCTAATCCCTCCCCATTCCCTAACCCTAACCCTAAGCGAAACCCTGAACGTGACCCTTTTCCGAGGCCTTACCCTCATCGGTGCCCTTGTCTTAACCAGTACACCAACACTAACTCGTGCCCTGACACTTACGCTAACCCTTAAGCATTGTCGTACACTAACCTGTACCCTAATCCCTCTCCATTCCCTAACCCTAACCCTGACCCGAATCCTAACCCTGACCCTCACCCAGAGCCTTACCCTCACCCATGCCCTAATCTTAACCAGGACACCAAGACTAACTACTGCCCTCACACGTACGCTAACACTAAACCGCAGCGGTACCCTAACCTGTACCCTAATCCCTCTACATTCCCTAACCCTAACCCTAACCTGAAACCTTACCATGACACTCACCCGAAACTTTACCCTCACCCGTGTCCTAATTTTAACCAGTACATCAACACTAACCCATGCCCTCTAACGTATGCTAACCCTAAGCCATTGCCGTAACCTAACCTGTACCCTAATCAATCCCCATTCCCTAACCATAACCCTTAATGTGACCCTCTTCCGAGGCCTTACCCTCACCCGTGCCCTAATCGTAAGCAGTACACTAACACTAACTAGTGACCTCACACGTACGCTAAACCTTAAGCGTTGTGGTACCCTAAACTGTGCCCTAATATCTCCCCATTCCCTAACCCTAACCCTAACCCGAATTCTATCCCTGACCCTCACCCGAATCCTTACCCTCACCCGTGCCCTAATCTTAACCAGGACACCAACACCAACTCGTGCCCTCACACGTACGCTAACCCTTAATCGTTGTCGTACCCTAAACTGTACCTTAATCCCTCCCCATTCCCTAACCCTAACCCTAACACAAATCCTAACCCTGACCCTCACCTGAAGCCTTACCTTCACCCGTCCCCTAATCTTAACCAGGACACTAACACTAACCATTGCCCTCACACGAACGCTAACCCTTAAGCACTGTCGTACCCTAAGCTGTACCCTAATCCCTCTGCATTCCTTAAACCTAACCCTAAAACGAATCCTAACCCTGACCCTCACCCGAAGCCTTACCCTCACCCGTGCCCTAAACTTAACCAGGACACCAACACTAACTCGTGCCCTCACACGTACGCTAAACCTTAACCGTTGTCGTACCCTAAATTGTACCCTAATCCCTCCCGATTCCTTAACCCTAACCCTAAACCCATCACTAAACCTGACCCACTTCCGACGCCCTTCCCTATCCAATGCCCTAATCTTAACCAGTACACAAACACTAACTCATGCCCTCAAACGTACGCTAACCCTTAAGCATTGTCGTACCCTATCCTGTACCCTAATCACTCCCCATTGCCTAACACTAACCCTAAGCGAAACCCTGAACGTGACCCTTTTCCGAGGCCTTACCCTCATCGTTGCCCTTGTCTTAACCAGTACACAAACACTAACTCGTGGGCTCACACTTACGCTAACCCTTAAGCATTGTCGTACCCTAACCTGTACCCTAATCCCTATCCATTCCCTAAGCCTAACACTAACCCGAATCCTAAACCTGACCCTCACCCGAAGCCTTACCCTCACCCGTGCCCTAATCTTAACCAGGACACCAAGACTAACTCGTGCCCTCACACGTACGCTAACACTAAACCGCAGCGGTACCCTAACCTGTACCCTAATCCCTCTCCATTCCCTAGCCCTAACCCTAACCTGAAACCTAACCATGACACTCACCCGAAACTTTACTCTCACCCGTGTCCTAATTTTAACCAGTACATCAACACTAACCCATGCCCTCTAACGTACGCAAACCCTAAGCCATTGCCGTACCCTAACCTGTACCCTAATCAATCCCCATTCCCTAACCCTAACCCTAACCGTAACCCTTAACGTGACCCTCTTCCGAGGCCTTACCCTCACCCGTGCCCTAATCGTAAGCAGTACACTAACACTAACTAGTGACCTCACACGTACGCTAAACCTTAAGCGTTGTGGTACCCTAAACTGTGCCCTAATATCTCCCCATTCCCTAACCCTAACCCTAACCCGAATTCTATCCCTGACCCTCACCCGAAACGTTACCCTCACCCCTGCCCTAATCTTAACCAGGACACAAACACTAACTCGTGCCTTCACACGTACGCTAACGCTTAATCTTTGTCGTACCCTAAACTGTACCCTAATCCCTCCCCATTCCCAACCCTAACCCTAACCCGAATCCTAACACTGACTGTCAACTGAAGCCTTACCCTCACCCGTGCCCTAATCTTAACCAGGACACTAACACTAAACCTTGCCCTCAAACGAACGCTAACCCTTAAGCACTGTCGTACCCTAAGCTGTACCCTAATCCCTCTGCATTCCTTAACCCTAACACGAATCCTAACCCTGACCCTCACCCGAAGCCTTACCCTCACCTGTGCCCTAATCTTAACCAGGACACCAAGACTAACTTGTGCCCTCACACGTACACTAACACTAAACCGCAGCGGTACCCCAACCTGTACCCTAATTCCTCTCCATTCCCTAACCCTAACCCTCACCTGAAGCCTAAACATGACACTCACCTAAAACTTTACCCTCACCCATGTCCTAATTTTAACCAGTACAACAACACTAACCCATGCCCTCTAACGTACGCTAACCCTAAGCCATTGCCGTACCCTAACCTGTACCCTAATCAATCCCCATTCCCTAACCCTAACCCTAACCCTAACCCTTAAGGTGACCCTCTTCCGAGGCCTTACCCTCACCCGTGCCCTAATCGTAAGCAGTACACTAACACTAACTAGTGACCTCACACGTACGCTAAACCTGAAGCGTTGTGGTACCCTAAACTGTGCCCTAATATCTCCCCATTCCCTAACCCTAACCCTAACCCGAATTCTATCCCTGACCCTCACCCGAAACCTTACCCTCACCCGTGCCCTAATCTTAACCAGGACACCAACACTAACTCGTGCCCTCACACGTATGCTACACCTTAAGCGTTGTCGTACCCTAAATTGTACCCTAATCCCTCCCCATTCCTTAACCCTAACCCTAGCCCCATCCCTAAACCTGACCCACTTCCGATCCCCTACCCTAACCAATGCCCTAATCTTAACCAGTACACAAACACTAACTCATGCCCAAAAACGTACGTTAACCCTTAAGCATTGTCGTACCCTATCCTGTACCCTAATCCCTCCCCATTCCCTAACCCTAACCCTAAGTGAAACCCTGAACGTGACCCTTTTCCGAGGCCTTACCCTCATCGGTGTCCTTGTCTTAACCAGTACACCAACACTAACTCGTGCCATCACACTTACGCTAACACTTAAGCATTGTCGTACCCTAACCTGTACCCTAATCCCTCTCCATTCCCTAACCCTAACCCTAACCCGAATCCTAACCCTGACCCTCACCCGAAGCCTTACCCTCACCCGTGCCCTAATCTTAACCAGGACACCAAGACTAACTCGTGCCCTCACACGTACGCTAAAACTAAACCGCAGCGGTACCCTAACCTGTACCCTAATCCCTCTCCATTCCCTAACCCTAACCCTAACCTGAAGCCTAACCATGACACTCACCCGAAACTTTACCCTCACCCATGTCTTAATTTTAACCAGCACATCAACACTAACCCATGCCCTCTAACGTACGCTAACCCTAAGCCATTGCCGTACCCTAACCTGTACCCTAATCAATCCCCATTCCCTAACCCTAACCCTAAGCGTAACTCTTAACGTGACCCTCTTCCCAGGCCTTACCCTCACCCGTGCCTTAATCGTAAGCAGTACACTAACACTAACTAGTGACCTCACACGTACGCTAAACCTTAAGCGTTGTGGTACCAGAAACTGTGCCCTAATATCTCTCCATTCCGTAACCCTAATCCTAACCCGAATTCTATCCCTGACCCTCACCCGAAACCTTACCCTCACCAGTGCCCTAATCTTAACCAGGACACCAACACTAACTCGTGCCCTCAAACGTACGCTAAACCTTAAGCGTTGTCGTACCCTAAATTGTACCCTAATGCCTCCCCATTCCTTAACCCTAACCCTAACCCCATCCCTAAACCTGACGCACTTCCGATGCCCTACCCTAACCAATGCCCTAAACTTAACCAGTACACAAACACTAACTCATGCCAAAAACGTACGTTAACCTTTAAGCATTGTCGTACCCTATCCTGTACCCTAATCCCTCCCCATTCCCTAACTCTAACCCTAAGCGAAACTCTGAACGTGACAGTTTTCCGAGGCCTTACCCTCATCGGTGTCCTTGTCTTAACCAGTACACCAACACTAACTCGTGCCCTCACACTTACGCTAACACTTAAGCATTGTCGTACCCTAACCTGTACCCTAATCCCTCACCATTCCCTAACCCTAAACCTAACCCGAATCCTAACCCTGACCCTCACCCGAAGCCTTATCCTCACCCGTGCCCTAATCTTAACAAGGACACCAAGACTAACTCGTGCTCTCACACGTACGCTAACACTAAACCGCAGCGGTACCCTAACCTGTACCCTAATCCCTCTCCATTCCCTAACCTTAACCCTCACCTGAAGCCTAACCATGACACTCACCCGAAACTTTACCCTCACTCATGTCCTAATTTTAACCAGTATATCAACACTAACCCATGCCCTCTAACGTACGCTAACCCTAAGCCATTGCCGTACCCTAACCTGTAACCTAATCAATCCCCATTCCCTAACCCTAACCCTAACCGTAACCCTTAACGTGACCCTCTTCCGAGGCCTTACCCTCACCCGTGCCCTAATCGTAAGCAGTACACTAACACTAACTAGTGACCTCACACGTACGCTAAACCTTAAGCGTTGTGGTACCCTAAACTGTGTCCTAATATCTCCCCATTCCCTAACCCTAACCCTAACCCGAATTCTATCCCTGACCCTCACCCGAAACCTTACCCTCACCCGTGCCCTAATCTTAACCAGGACACCAACACTAACTCTTGCCCTCACAGGTACGCTAAACCTTAAGCGTTGTCGTACCCTAAATTGTACCCTAATCCCTCCCCATTCCTTAACCCTAACCCTAACCCCATCCCTAAACCTGACCCACTTCCGATGCCCTACCCTAACCAATGCCCTAATCTTAACCAGTACACAAACACTAACTCATGCCCAAAAACGTACGTTAACCCTTAAGCATTGTCGTACCCTATCCTGTACCCTAATCCCTCCCCATTCCCTAACCCTAACCCTAAGCGAAACCCTGAACGTGACCCTTTTCCGAGGCCTTACCCTCATCGGTGCCCTTGTCTTAACCAGTACACCAACACTAGCTCATGCCCTCACACTTACGCTAACCCTTAAGCATTGTCGTACCCTAACCTGTACCCTAATCCCTCTCCATTCCCTAACCCTAACCCTAACCCGAATCGTAACCCTGACCCTCACCCGAAGCCTTACCCTCACCCGTGCCCTAATCTTAACCAGGACTCCGAGACTAACTCGTGCCCTCACACGTACGCTAACACTAAACCACAGCGGTACCCTAACCTGTACCCTAATCCCTCTCCATTCCCTAACCCTAACCCTCACCTGAAACCTAACCATAACACTCACCCGAAACTTTACCCTCACCCGTGTCCTAATTTTAACCAGTACATCAACACTAACCCATGCCCTCTAACGTACGCTAACCCTAATCCATTGCCGTACCCTAACCTGTACCCTAATCAATCCCCATTCCATAACCCTAACCCTAACCCTAACCCTTAACGTGACCCTCTTCCGAGGCCTTACCCTCAACCGTGCCCTAATCGTAAGCAGTACACTAACATTAACTTGTGACCTCACACGTATGCTAAACCTTAAGCGTTGTGGTACTCTAAACTGTGCCCTAATATCTCCCCATTCCCTAACCCTAAACCTAACCCGAATTCTATCCCTGACCCTCACCCGAAACCTTAACCTCACCCGTGCCCTAATCTTAACCAGGACACCAACACTAACTCGTGCCCTCACACGTACGCTAACCCTTAATCGTTGTCGTACCCTAAACTGTACCCTAATCCCTCCCCATTACCTAACCCTAACCCTAACCCGAATCCTAACCCTGACCCTGACATGAAGCCTTAGCCTCACCCGTGCCCTAATCTTAAGCAGGACACTAACACTAAACCTTGCCCTCACGAACGCTAACCCTTAAGCACTGTCGTACCCTAAGCTGTACCTTAATCCCTCTTCATTCCTTAACACTAACCCTAACACGAATCCTAACCCTGACCCTCAACCGAAGCCTTACCCTCACCTGTGCCCTAATCTTAACAAGGACACCAAGACTAACTCGTGCTCTCACACGTACGCTAACACTAAACCGCAGCGGTACCCTAACCTGTACCCTAATCCCTCTCCATTCCCTAACCTTAACCCTCACCTGAAGCCTAACCATGACACTCACCCAAAACTTTACCCTCACCCATGTCCTAATTTTAACCAGTACATCAACACTAACCCATGCCCTCTAACGTACGCTAACCCTAAGCCATTGCCGTACACTAACCTGTACCCTAATAAATCCCCATTCCCTAACCCTAACCCTAACCGTAACCCTTAACGTGACCCTCTTCCGAGGCCTTACCCTCACCCGTGCCCTAATCGTAAGCAGTACACTAACACTAACTAGTGACCTCACACGTACGCTAAACCTTAAGCGTTGTGGTACCCTAAACTGTGCCCTAATATCTCCCCATTCCCTAACCCTAACCCTAACCCGAATTCTATCCCTGACCCTCACCCGAAACCTTACCCTCACCCCTGCCCTAATCTTAACCAGGACACAAACACTAACTCGTGCCTTCACACGTACGCTAACGCTTAATCGTTGTCGTACCCTAAACTGTACCCTAATCCCTCCCCATTCCCAACCCTAACCCTAACCCGAATCCTAACCCTGACCGTCAACTGAAGCCTTACCCTCACCCGTGCCCTAATCTTAACCAGGACACTAACACTAACCCTTGCCCTCACACGAACGCTAACCCTTAAGCACTGTCGTACCTTAAGCTGTACCCTAATCCCTCTGTATTCCTTAACCCTAACCCTAACACGAATTCTAACCCTGACCCTCACCCGAAGCCTTACCCTCACCTGTGCCCTAATCTTAACCAGAACACCAAGAGTAACCCGTGCCCTCACACGTACGCTAACACTAAACCGCAGCGGTATCCTAACCTGTACCCTAATCCCTCTCCATTCCCTAACCCTAACCCTCACCTGAAGCCTAACCATGACACTCACCCGAAACTTTACCCTCACCCATGTCCTAATTTTAACCAGTACATCAACACTAACCCATGCCCTCTAACGTACCCTAACCCTAAGCCATTGCCGTACCCTAACCTGTCCCTAATCAATCCCTTTCCCTAACCCTAACCCTAACCGTAACCCTTAACGTGACCCTCTTCCGAGGCCTTACCCTCACCCGGGCCCTAATCGTAAGCAGTACACTAACACTAACTAGTGACCTCACACGTACGCTAAACCTTAAGCGTTGTGGTACCCTAAACTGTGCCCTAATATCTCCCCATTCCCTAACCCTAACCCTAACCCGAATTCTATCCCTGACCCTCACCCGAAACCTTACCCTCACCCCTGCCCTAATCTTAACCAGGACACCAACACTAACTCGTTCCCTCACACTTACGCTAACACTTAAGCATTGTCGTACCCTAACCTGTACCCTAATCCCTCTCCATTCCCTAACCCTAACCCTAAGCCGAATCCTAACCCTGACCATCACCCGAAGCCTTACCCTCACCCGTGCCCTAATCTTAACCAGGACACCAAAACTAACTCATGCCCTCACACGTACGCTAACACTAAACCGCAGCGGTATCCTAACCTGTACCCTAATCCCTCTCCATTCCCTAACCCTAACCCTAACCTGAAACCTAACCATGACACTCACCCCAAAGTTTACCCTCACCCGTGTCCTAATTTTAACCAGTACATCAACACTAACCCATGCCCTCTAACGTACGCCAACCCTAAGCCATTGCCGTACCCTAACCTGTACCCTAATCAATCCCCATTCCCTAACCCTAACCCTAACCCTAACCCTTAACGTGACCCTCTTCCGAGGCCTTACCCTCACCCTTGCCCTAATCGTAAGCAGTACACTAACACTAACTAGTGACCTCACACGTACGCTAAACCTTAAGCGTTGTGGTACCCTAAACTGTGCCCTAATATCTCCCCATTCCCTAACCCTAACCCTAACCCGAATTCTATCCCTGACCCTCACCCGAAACCTTACCCTCACCCGTGACCTAATCTTAACCAGGACACCAACACTAATTCGTGCCCTCACACGTACGCTAACACTTAATCCTTGTCGTACCCTAAACTGTACCCTAATCCCTCCCCATTCCCTAACCCTAACCCTAACTTAAATCCTAACCCTGACCCTCACCCGAAGCCTTACCCTCACCCGTGCCCTAATCTTCACCAGGACACCAAAACTAACTCGTGCCCTCACACGTACGCTAAACCTTAAGCGTTGTCGTACCTTAAATTGTACCCTAATCCCTCCCCATTCCTTAACCCTAACCCTAACCCCATCCATAAACCTGACCCACTTCCGATGCCCTACCCTAACCAATGCCCTAATCTTAACCAGTACACAAACACTAACTCATGCCCTCAAACGTACGCTAACCCTTAAGCATTGTCGTACCATATCCTGTACGCTAAACCCTCCCCATTGCCTAACCCTAACCCTAAGCGAAACCCTGAACGTGACCCTTTTCCGAGGACTTACCCTCATCGTTGCCCTTGTCTTAACCAGTACACCAACACTAACTCGTGCCCTCACACTTACGCTAACCCTTAAGCATTGTCGTACCCTAACCTGTACCCTAATGCCTCTCCATTCCCTATCCCTAACCCTAACCCGAATCCTAACCCTGACCCTCACCCGAAGCCTTACCCTCACCCGTGCCCTAATCTTAACCAGGACACCAAGACTAACTCGTGCCCTCACACGTACACTACCACTTAATCGTTGTCTTACCCTAAACTGTACCCTAATCCCTCCCCATTCCCTAACCCTAACCCTAACCCGAATCCTAACCCTGACCCTCACCTGAAGCCTTACCCTCACCCGTGCCCTAATATTAACTAGGACACTAACACTAACCCTTGCCCTCACACGAACGTTAACCCTTAAGCACTGTCGTACCATAAGCTCTACCCTAATCCCTCTGCATTCCTTAACACTAACCCTAACACGAATCCTAACCCTGACCCTCACCCGAAGCCTTACCCTCACCCGTGCCCTAATCTTCACCAGGACACCAACACTAACTCGTGCCCTCACACGTACGCTAAACCTTAAGCGTTGTCGTACCCTAAATTGTACCCTAATCCCTCCCCATTCCTTAACCCTAACCCAAACCCCATCCCTAAACCTGACCCACTTCCGATGCCCTACCCTAACCAATGCCCTAATCTTAACCAGTACACAAACACTAACTCATGCCCTCAAACGTACGCTACACCTTAAGCATTGTCGTACCCTATCCTGTACCCTAATCCCTCCCCATTCCCTAACCCTAACCCTAAGCGAAACCCTGAACTTGACCCTTTTCCGAGGACTTACCCTAATCGTTGCCCTTGTCTTAACCAGTACACCAACACTAACTCGTGCCCTCACACTTACGCTAACCCTTAAGCATTGTCGTACCCTAACCTGTACACTAATCCCTCTCCATTCCCTAACCCTAACCCTAACCCGAATCCTAACCCTGACCCTCACCCGAAGCCTTACCCTCACCCGTGCCCTAATCTTAACCAGGACACCAAGACTAACTCGTGCCCTCACACGTACGCTAACACTAAACCGCAGCGGTACCCTAACCTGTACCCTAATACCTCTCCATTCCCTAACCCTAACCCTAACCTGAAACCTAACCATGACACTCACCCGAAACTTTACCCTCACCCGTGTCCTAATTTTAACCAGTACATCAACACTAACCCATGCCCTCTAACGTACGCTAACCCTAAGCCATTGCCGTACCCTAAACTGTACCCTAATCAAACCCCATTCCCTAACCCTAACCCTAACCCTAACCCTTAACGTGACCCTCTTCCGAGTCCTTACCCTCACCCGTGCCATAATCGTAAGCAGTACACTAACACTAACTAGTGACCTCACACGTACGCTAAACCTTAAGCGTTGTGGTACCCTAAACTGTGCCCTAATATCTCCCCATTCCCTAACCCTAAAACTAACCCGAATTCTATCCCTGACCCTCACCCGAAACCTTACCCTCACCCGTGCCCTAATCTTAACCAGGACACTAACACTAACTCTTGCCCTCACACGTAGGCTAACCCTTAATCGTTGTCATACCCTAAACTGTACCCTAATCCCTCCCCATTCCCTAACCCTAACCCTAACCCGAATCCTAACCCTGACCCTCACCTGAAGCCTTACCCTCACTCGTGCCCTAATCTTAACCAGGACACTAACACTAACCCTTGCCCTCACACGAACGCTAACCCTTAAGCCCTGTCGTACCCTAAGCTGTACCCTAATCTCTCTGCATTCCTTAACCCTAACCCTAACACGAATCCTAACCCTGACCCTCACTCGAAGCCTTACCCTCACCCGTGCCCTAATCTTGACCAGGACACCAACACTAACTCGTGCCCTCACACGTACGCTAAACCTTAAGCGTTGTCGTACCTTAAATTGTAACCTAATCCTTCTCCATTTCTTAACCCTAACCCTAACCCCATCCCTAAACCTGACCCACTTCCGATGCCCCACCCTAACCTATGCCCTAATCTTAACCAGTACACAAACACTAACTCATGCCCGCAAACGTACGCTAACCCTCAAGCATTGTCGTACCCTATCCTGTACCCTAATCCCTCCCCATTGCCTAACACTAACCCTAAGCGAAACCCTGAATGTGACCCTTTTCCGAGGCCTTACCCTCATCGTTGCCCTTGTCTTAACCAGTACACCAACACTAACTCGTGCCCTCACACTTACGCTAACCCTTAAGCATTGTCGTACCCTAACCTGTACCCTAATCCCTCTCAATTCCCTAACCCTAACCCTAACCCGAATCCTAACCCTGACCCTCACCCGAAGCCTTACCCTCACCCGTGCCCTAATCTTAACCAGGACACCAAGACTAACTCGTGCCCTCACACGTACGCTAACACTAAACCGCAGCGGTACCCTAACCTGTACCCTAATCCCTCTCCATTCACTAACCCTAACCCTAACCTGAAACCTAACCATGACACTCACCCGAATCTTTACCCTCACCCGTGTCCTAATTTTAACCAGTACATCAACACTAACCCATGCCCTCTAACGTACCCTAACCCTAAGCCATTGCCGTACCCTAACGTGTACCCTAGTCAATCCCCATTCCCTAACCCTAACCCTTACCCTCACCCGTGCCATAATCGTAAGCAGTACACTAACACTAACTAGTGACCTCACACGTACGCTAAACGTTAAGCGTTGTGGTACCCTAAACTGTGCCCTAATATCTCCCCATTCCCTAACCCTAACCCTAACCCGAATTCTATCCCTGACCCTCACCCGAAACCTTACCCTCACCCGTGCCCTAATCTTAACCAGGACACCAACACTAATTCGTGCCCTCACACGTACGCTAACACTTAATCCTTGTCGTACCCTAAACTGTACCCTAATCCCTCCCCATTCCCTAACCCTAACCCTAACCTAAATCCTAACCCTGACCCTCACCTGAAGCCTTACCCTCACCCGTGCCCTAATCTTAACTAGGACACTAACACTAATCCTTGCCCTCACACGAACGCTAACCCTTAAGCACTGTCGTACCCTAAGCTGTACCCTAATCCCTCTGCATTCCTTAACACTAACCCTAACACGAATCCTAACCCTGACCCTCACCCGAAGCCTTACCCTCACCCGTGCCCTAATCTTAACCAGGACACCAAGACTAACTCGTGCCCTCACACGTACACTAACACTAAACCGCAGCGGTACCCTAACCTGTACCCTAATCCCTCTCCATTCACTAACCCTAACCCTAACCTGAAACCTAACCATGACACTCACCCGAAACTTTACCCTCACCCGTATCCTAATTTTAACCAGTACATCAACACTAACCCATGCCCTCTAACGTACCCTAACCCTAAGCCATTGCCGTACCCTAACCTGTATCCTAGTCAATCCCCATTCCCTAACCCTAACCCTTACCCTCACCCGTGCCCTAATCGTAAGCAGTACACTAACACTAACTAGTGACCTCACACGTACGCTAAACCTTAAGCGTTGTGGTACCCTAAACTGTGCCCTAATATCTCCCCATTCCCTAACCCTAACCCTAACCCGAATTCTATCCCTGACCCTCACCCGAAACCTTACCCTCACCCGTGCCCTAATCTTAACCACGACACCAACACTAACTCGTGCCCTCACACGTACGCTAACACTTAATTGTTGTCTTACCCTAAACTGTACCCTAATCCCTCCCCATTCCCTAACCCTAACCCTAACCCGAATCCTAACCCTGACCCTCACCTGAAGCCTTACCCTCACCCTTGCCCTAATCTTAACCAGGACACTAACACTAACCCTTGCCCTCACACGAATGTTAACCCTTAAGCACTGTGGTACCCTAAGCTGTACCCTAATCCCTCTGCATTCCTTAACCCTAACCCTAACACGAATCCTAACCCTGACCCTCACCCGAAGCCTTACCCTCACCCGTGCCCTAATCTTCACCAGGACACCAACACTAACTCGTGCCCTCACATGTACGCTAATCCTTAAGCGTTGTCGTACTCTAAATTGTACCCTAATCCCTCCCCATTCCTTAACCCTAACCCTAACCCCATCCCTAAACCTGAACCACTCCCGATGCCCTACCCTAACCAATGCCCTAATCTTAACCAGTACACAAACACTAACTCATGCCCAAAAACGTACGTTAACCCTTAAGCATTGTCGTACCCTATCCTGTACCCTAATCCCTCCCCATTCCCTAACTCTAACCCTAAGCGAAACCCTGAACATGACCCTTTTCCTAGGCCTTACCCTCATCGGTGCCGTTGTCTTAACCAGTACACCAACACTAACTCATGCCCTCACACTTACGCTAACCCTTAAGCATTGTCGTACACTAACCTGTACCCTAATCCCTCTCCATTCCCTAACCCTAACCCTGACCCGAATCCTAACCCTGACCCTCACCCAGAGCCTTACCCTCACCCGTGCCCTAATCTTAACCAGGACACCAAGACTAACTACTGCCCTCACACGTACGCTAACACTAAACCGCAGCGGTACCCTAACCTGTACCCTAATCCCTCTACATTCCCTAACCCTAACCCTAACCTGAAACCTTACCATGACACTCACCCGAAACTTTACCCTCACCCGTGTCCTAATTTTAACCAGTACATCAACACTAACCCATGCCCTCTAACGTATGCTAACCCTAAGCCATTGCCGTACCCTAACCTGTACCCTAATCAATCCCCATTCCCTAACCATAACCCTTAATGTGACCCTCTTCCGAGGCCTTACCCTCACCCGTGCCCTAATCGTAAGCAGTACACTAACACTAACTAGTGACCTCACACGTACGCTAAACGTTAAGCGTTGTGGTACCCTAAACTGTGCCCTAATATCTCCCCATTCCCTAACCCTAACCCTAACCCGAATTCTATCCCTGACCCTCACCCGAATCCTTACCCTCACCCGTGCCCTAATCTTAACCAGGACACCAACACCAACTCGTGCCCTCACACGTACGCTAACCCTTAATCGTTGTCGTACCCTAAACTGTACCCTAATCCCTCCCCATTCCCTAACCCTAACCCTAACCCAAATCCTAACCCTGACCCTCACCTGAAGCCTTACCTTCACCCGTCCCCTAATCTTAACCAGGACACTAACACTAACCATTGCCCTCACACGAACGCTAACCCTTAAGCACTGTCGTACCCTAAGCTGTACCCTAATCCCTCTGCATTCCTTAAACCTAACCCTAAAACGAATCCTAACCCTGACCCTCACCCGAAGCCTTACCCTCACCCGTGCCCTAAACTTAACCAGGACACCAACACTAACTCGTGCTCTCACACGTACGCTAAACCTTAACCGTTGTCGTACCCTAAATTGTACCCTAATCCCTCCCGATTCCTTAACCCTAACCCTAAACCCATCACTAAACCTGACCCACTTCCGACGCCCTTCCCTAACCAATGCCCTAATCTTAACCAGTACACAAACACTAACTCATGCCCTCAAACGTACGCTAACCCTTAAGCATTGCCGTACCCTATCCTGTACCCTAATCCCTCCCCATTGCCTAACACTAACCCTAAGCGAAACCCTGAACGTGACCCTTTTCCGAGGCCTTACCCTCATCGTTGCCCTTGTCTTAACCAGTACACAAACACTAACTCGTGCCCTCACAGTTACGCTAACCCTTAAGCATTGTCGTACCCTAACCTGTACCCTAATGCCTCTCCATTCCCTAACCCTAACCCTAACCCGAATCCTAACCCTGACCCTCACCCGAAGCCTTACCCTCACCCGTGCCCTAATCTTAACCAGGACACCAAGACTAACTCGTGCCCTCACACGTACGTTAACACTAAACCGCAGCGGTACCCTAACCTGTACCCTAATCCCTCTCCATTCCCTAACCCTAACCCTAACCTGAAACCTAACCATGACAGTCACCCGAATCTTTACCCTCACCCGTGTCCTAATTTTAACCAGTACATCAACACTAACCCATGCCCTCTAACGTACCCTAACCCTAAGCCATAGCCGTACCCTGACGTGTACCCTAGTCAACCCCCATTCCCTAACCCTAACCCTTACCCTCACCCGTGCCATAATCGTAAGCAGTACACTAACACTAACTAGTGACCTCACACGTACGCTAAACCTTAAGCGTTGTGGTACCCTAAACTGTGCCCTAATATCTCCCCATTCCCTAACCCTAACCCTAACCCGAATTCTATCCCTGACCCTCACCCGAAACCTTACCCTCACCCGTGCCCTAATCTTAACCAGGACACCAACACTAATTCGTGCCCTCACACGTACGCTAACACTTAATCCTTGTCGTACCCTAAACTGTACCCTAATCCCTCCCCATTCCCTAACCCTAACCCTAACCTAAATCCTAACCCTGACCCTCACCTGAAGCCTTACCCTCACCCGTGCCCTAATCTTAACTAGGACACTAACACTAATCCTTGCCCTCACACGAACGCTAACCCTTAAGCACTGTCGTACCCTAAGCTGTACCCTAATCCCTCTGCATTCCTTAACACTAACCCTAACACGAATCCTAACCCTGACCCTCACCCGAAGCCTTACCCTCACCCGTGCCCTAATCTTCACCAGGACACCAAAGCTACCTCGTGCCCTCACACGTATGCTAAACCTTAAGCGTTGTCGTACCTTAAATTGTACCCTAATCCCTCCCCATTCCTTAACCCTAACCCTAACCCCATCCATAAACCTGACCCACTTCCGATGCCCTACCCTAACCAATGCCCTAATCTTAACCAGTACACAAACACTAACTCATGCCCTCAAACGTACGCTAACCCTTAAGCATTGTCGTACCATATCCTGTACGCTAAACCCTCCCCATTGCCTAACCCTAACCCTAAGCGAAACCCTGAACGTGACCCTTTTCCGAGGACTTACCCTCATCGTTGCCCTTGTCTTAACCAGTACACCAACACTAACTCGTGCCCTCACACTTACGCTAACCCTTAAGCATTGTCGTACCCTAACCTGTACCCTAATGCCTCTCCATTCCCTATCCCTAACCCTAACCCGAATCCTAACCCTGACCCTCACCCGAAGCCTTACCCTCACCCGTGCCCTAATCTTAACCAGGACACCAAGACTAACTCGTGCCCTCACACGTACACTAACACTAAACCGCAGCGGTAACCTAACCTGTACCCTAATCCCTCTCCATTCCCTAACCCTAACCCTAACCTGAAACCTAACCATGACACTCACCCGAAACTTTACCCTCACCCGTGTCCTAATTTTAACCAGTACATCAACACTAACCCATGCCCTCTAACGTACCCTAACCCTAAGCCATTGCCGTACCCTAACCTGTACCCTAGTCAATCCCCATTCCCTAACCCTAACCCTTACCCTCACCCGTGCCCTAATCGTAAGCAGTACACTAACACTAACTAGTGACCTCACACGTACGCTAAACCTTAAGAGTTGTGGTACCCTAAACTGTGCCCTAATATCTCCCCATTCCCTAACCCTAACCCTAACCCGAATTCTATCCCTGACCCTCACCCGAAACCTTACCCTCACCCGTGCCCTAATCTTAACCAGGACACCAACACTAACTCGTGCCCTCACACGTACGCTAACACTTAATCGTTGTCTTACCCTAAACTGTACCCTAATCCCTCCCCATTCCCTAACCCTAACCCTAACCCGAATCCTAACCCTGACCCTCACCTGAAGCCTTACCCTCACCCGTGCCCTAATATTAACTAGGACACTAACACTAACCCTTGCCCTCACACGAACGTTAACCCTTAAGCACTGTCGTACCATAAGCTCTACCCTAATCACTCTGCATTCCTTAACACTAACCCTAACACGAATCCTAACCCTGACCCTCACCCGAAGCCTTACCCTCACCCGTGCCCTAATCTTCACCAGGACACCAACACTAACTCGTGCCCTCACACGTACGCTAAACCTTAAGCGTTGTCGTACCCTAAATTGTACCCTAATCCCTCCCCATTCCTTAACCCTAACCCAAACCCCATCCCTAAACCTGACCCACTTCCGATGCCCTACCCTAACCAATGCCCTAATCTTAACCAGTACACAAACACTAACTCATGCCCTCAAACGTATGCTACACCTTAAGCATTGTCGTACCCTATCCTGTACCCTAATCCCTCCCCATTCCCTAACCCTAACCCTAAGCGAAACCCTGAACTTGACCCTTTTCCGAGGACTTACCCTAATCGTTGCCCTTGTCTTAACCAGTACACCAACACTAACTCGTGCCCTCACACTTACGCTAACCCTTAAGCATTGTCGTACCCTAACCTGTACACTAATCCCTCTCCATTCCCTAACCCTAACCCTAACCCGAATCCTAACCCTGACCCTCACCCGAAGCCTTACCCTCACCCATGCCCTAATCTTAACCAGGACTCCAAGACTAACTCGTGCCCTCACACGTACGCTAACACTAAACCGCAGCGGTACCCTAACCTGTACCCTAATCCCTCTCCATTCCCTAACCCTAACCCTAACCTGAAACCTAACCATGACACTCAACCGAAACTTTACCCTCACCCGTGTCCTAATTTTAACCAGTACATCAACACTAACCCATGCCCTCTAACGTAGGCTAACCCTAAGCCATTGCCGTACCCTAAACTGTACCCTAATCAAACCCCATTCCCTAACCCTAACCCTAACCCTAACCCTTAACATGACCCTCTTCCGAGTCCTTACCCTCACCCGTGCCATAATCGTAAGCAGTACACTAACACTAACTAGTGACCTCACACGTACGCTAAACCTTAAGCGTTGTGGTACCCTAAACTGTGCCCTAATATCTCCCCATTCCCTAACCCTAACCCTAACCCGAATTCTATCCCTAACCCTCACCCGAAACCTTACCCTCACCCGTGCCCTAATCTTAACCAGGACACCAACACTAACTCGTGCCCGCACACGTAGGCTAACCCTTAATCGTTGTCGTACCCTAAACTGTACCCTAATCCCTCCCCATTCCCTAACCCTAACCCTAACCCGAATCCTAACCCTGACCCTCACCTGAAGCCTTACCCTCACTCGTGCCCTAATCTTAACCAGGAAACTAAAACTAACCCTTGCCCTCACACGAACGCTAACCCTTAAGCCCTGTCGTACCCTAAGCTGTACCCTAATCTCTCTGCATTCCTTAACCCTAACCCTAACACGAATCCTAACCCTGACCCTCACTCGAAGCCTTACCCTCACACGTGCCCTAATCTTGACGAGGACACCAACACTAACTCATGCCCTCACACGTACGCTAAACCTTAAGCGTTGTCGTACCTTAAATTGTAACCTAATCCTTCCCCATTTCTTAACCCTAACCCTAACCCCATCCCTAAACCTGACCCACTTCCGATGCCCCACCCTAACCTATGCCCTAATCTTAACCAGTACACAAACACTAACTCATGCCCGCAAACGTACGCTATGCCTTAAGCATTGTCATACCCTATCCTGTACCCTAATCCCTCCCCATTGCCTAACACTAACCCTAAGCGAAACCCTGAATGTGACCCTTTTCCGAGGCCTTACCCTCATCGTTGCCCTTGTCTTAACCAGTACACCAACACTAACTCGTGCCCTCACACTTACGCTAACCCTTAAGCATTGTCGTACCCTAACCTGCACCCTAATGCCTCTCCATTCCCTAACCCTAACCCTAACCCGAATCCTAACCCTGACCCTCACCCGAAGCCTTACCCTCACCCGTGCCCTAATCTTAACCAGGACACCAAGACTAACTCGTGCCCTCACACGTACGCTAACACTAAACCGCAGCGGTACCCTAACCTGTACCCTAATCCCTCTCCATTCACTAACCCTAACCCTAACCTGAAACCTAACCATGGCACTCACCCGAATCTTTACCCTCACCCGTGTCCTAATTTTAACCAGTACATCAACACTAACCCATGCCCTCTAACGTACCCTAACCCTAAGCCATTGCCGTACCCTAACGTGTACCCTAGTCAATCCCCATTCCCTAACCCTAACCCTTACCCTCACCCGTGCCATAATCGTAAGCAGTACACTAACACTAACTAGTGACCTCACACGTACGCTAAACGTTAAGCGTTGTGGTACCCTAAACTGTGCCCTAATATCTCCCCATTCCCTAACCCTAACCCTAACCCGAATTCTATCCCTGACCCTCACCCGAAACCCTACCCTCACCCGTGCCCTAATCTTAACCAGGACACCAACACAAATTCGTGCCCTCACACGTACGCTAACACTTAATCCTTGTCGTACCCTAAACTGTACACTAATCCCTCCCCATTCCCTAACCCTAACCCTAACCTAAATCCTAACCCTGACCCTCACCTGAAGCCTTACCCTCACCCGTGCCCTAATCTTAACTAGGACACTAACACTAATCCTTGCCCTCACACGAACGCTAACCCTTAAGCACTGTCGTACCCTAAGCTGTACCCTAATCCCTCTGCATTCCTTAACACTAACCCTAACACGAATCCTAACCCTGACCCTCACCCGAAGCCTTACCCTCACCCGTGCCCTAATCTTAACCAGGACACCAAGACTAACTCGTGCCCTCACACGTACACTAACACTAAACCGCAGCGGTACCCTAACCTGTACCCTAATCCCTCTCCATTCACTAACCCTAACCCTAACCTGAAACCTAACCATGACACTCACCCGAAACTTTACCCTCACCCGTGTCCTAATTTTAACCAGTACATCAACACTAACCCATGCCCTCTAACGTACCCTAACCCTAAGCCATTGCCGTACCCTAACCTGTACCCTAGTCAATCCCCATTCCCTAACCCTAACCCTTACCCTCACCCGTGCCCTAATCGTAAGCAGTACACTAACACTAACTAGTGACCTCACACGTACGCTAAACCTTAAGCGTTGTGGTACCCTAAACTGTGCCCTAATATCTCCCCATTCCCTAACCCTAACCCTAACCCGAATTCTATCCCTGACCCTCACCCGAAACCTTACCCTCACCCGTGCCCTAATCTTAACCAGGACACCAACACTAACTCGTGCCCTCACACGTACGCTAACACTTAATCGTTGTCTTACCCTAAACTGTACCCTAATCCCTCCCCATTCCCTAACCCTAACCCTAAACCGAATCCTAACCCTGACCCTCACCTGAAGCCTTACCCTCACCCGTGCCCTAATATTAACTAGGACACTAACACTAACCCTTGCCCTCACACGAACGTTAACCCTTAAGCACTGTCGTACCCTAAGCTCTACCCTAATCCCTCTGCATTCCTTAACACTAACCCTAACACGAATCCTAACCCTGACCCTCACCCGAAGCCTTACCCTCACCCGTGCCCTAATCTTCACCAGGACACCAACAATAACTCGTGCCCTCACACGTACGCTAAACCTTAAGCGTTGTCGTACCCTAAATTGTACCCTAATCCCTCCCCATTCCTTAACCCTAACCCAAAACCCATCCCTAAACCTGACCCACTTCCGATGCCCTACCGTAACCAATGCCCTAATCTTAACCAGTACACAAACACTAACTCATGCCCTCAAACGTATGCTACCCCTTAAGCATTGTCGTACCCTATCCTGTACCCTAATCCCTCCCCATTCCCTAACCCTAACCCTAAGCGAAACCCTGAACTTGACACTTTTCCGAGGCCTTACCCTAATCGTTGCCCTTGTCTTAACCAGTACACCAACACTAACTCGTGCCCTCACACTTACGCTAACCCTTAAGCATTGTCGTACCCTAACCTGTACACTAATCCCTCTCCATTCCCTAACCCTAACCCTAACCCGAATCCTAACCCTGACCCTCACCCGAATCCTTACCCTCACCCGTGCCCTAATCTTAACCAGGACACCAACACTAACTCGTGCCCTCACACTTACGCTAACCCTTAAGCATTGTCGTACCCTAACCTGTACACTAATCCCTCTCCATTCCCTAACCCTAACCCTAACCTGAAACCTAACCATGACACTCACCCGAAACTTTACCCTCACCCGTGTCCTAATTTTAACCAGTACATCAACACTAACCCATGCCCTCTAACGTACGCTAACCCTAAGCCATTGCCGTACCCTAAACTGTACCCTAATCAAACCCCATTCCCTAACCCTAACCCTAACCCTAACCCTTAACATGACCCTCTTCCGAGTCCTTACCCTCCCCTGTGCCATAATCGTAAGCAGTACACTAACACTAACTAGTGACCTCACACGTACGCTAAACCTTAAGCGTTGTGGTACCCTAAACTGTGCCCTAATATCTCCCCATTCCCTAACCCTAACCCTAACCCGAATTCTATCCCTGACCCTCACCCGAAACCTTACCCTCACCCGTGCCCTAATCTTAACCAGGACACCAACACTAACTCGTGCCCTCACACGTAGGCTAACCCTTAATCGTTGTCGTACCCTAAACTGTACCCTAATCCCTCCCCATTCCCTAACCCTAACCCTAACCCGAATCCTAACCCTGACCCTCACCTGAAGCCTTACCCTCACCCGTGCCCTAATCTTAACCAGGACACTAACACTAACCCTTGCCCTCACACGAACGCTAACCCTTAAGCACTGTCGTACCCTAAGCTGTACCCTAATCCCTCTGCATTCCTTAACCCTAACCCTAACACGAATCCTAATCCTGACCCTCACCCGAAGCCTTACCCTCAACCGTGCCCTAATCTTAACCAGGACACCAACACTAACTTGTGCCCTCACACGTACGCTAAACCTTAAGCGTTGTCGTACCCAAAATTGTACCCTAATCCCTCCCCATTCCTTAACCCTAACCCTAACCCCATCCCTAAACCTGACCCACTTCCGATGCCCTACCCTAACCAATGCCGTAATCTTAACCAGTACACAAACACTAACTCATGACCGGAAACGTACGCTAACCCTTAAGAATTGTCGTACCCTATCCTGTTCCCTAATCCCTCCCCATTCCCTAACCCTAACCCTAAGCGAAACCCTGAACGTGACCCTTTTCCGAGGCTTTACCCTCATCGCTGCCCTTGTCTTAACAAGTACACCAACACTAACTCGTGCCCTCACAGTTACTCTAACCCTTAGCTTTGTCGTACCCTAACCTGTACCCTAATCCCTCTCCATTCCCTAACCCTAACCCTAACCCGAATCCTAACCCTGACCCTCACCCGAAGCCTTACCCTCACCGGTGCCCTAATCTTAACCAGGACACCAAGACTAACTCGTGCCCTCACACGTACGCTAACACTAAAACTCAGCGGTACCCTAACCTGTACCCTAATCCCTCTCCATTCCCTAACCCTAACCCTAACCTGAAACCTAACCATGACACTCACCCGAAACTTTACCCTCACCCGTGTCCTAATTTTAACCAGTACATCAACACTAACCCATGCCCTCTAACGTACCCTAACCCTAAGCCATTGCCGTACCCTAACCTGTACCCTAATCAATCCCCATTCCCTAACCCTAACCCTAACCCTAACCCTTAACGTGACCCTCTTCCGAGGCCTTACCCTCACTCGTGCACTAATCGTAAGCAGTACACTAACACTAACTAGTGACCTCACACGTACGCTAAACCTTAAGCGTTGTGGTATCCTATACTGTGCCCTAATATCTCCCCATTCCCTAACCCTAACCCAAACCCGAATTCTATCCCTGACCCTCACCCGAAACCTGACCCTCACCCGTGCCCTAATCTTAACCAGGACACCAACACTAACTCGTGCCCTCACACGTACGCTAACCCTTAATCGTTGTCGTACCCTAAACTGTACCCTAATCCCTCCCCATTCCCTAACCCTAACCCTAACCTGAATCCTAACCCTGACCCTCACCTGAAGCCTTACCCTCACCCGTGCCCTAATCTTAACCAGGACACTAACACTAACCCTTGCCCTCACACGAACGTTAACCCTTAAGCACTGTCGTACCCTAAGCTGTACCCTAATCCCTCTGCATTCCTTAACCCTAACCCTAACATGAATCCTAACCCTGACGCTCACCCGAAGCCTTACCCTCACCCGTGCCCTAATCTTAACCAGGACACCAACAATAACTCGTGCCCTCACACGTACGCTAAACCTTAAGCGTTGTCGTACCCTAAATTGTACCCTAATCCCTCCCCATTCCTTAACACTAACCCTAACCCCATCCCTAAACCTAACCCACTCCCGATGCCCTACCCTATCCAATGGCCTAATCTTAACCAGTACACAAACACTAACTCATGCCCTCAAATGTACGCTAACCCTTAAGCATTGTCATACCCTATCCTGTACCCTATTCCCTCCCCATTCCCTAACCCTAACCCTAAGCGAAACCCTAAACGTGACCCTTTTCCGAGGCCTTACCCTCATCGGTGCCCTTGTCTTAACCAGTACACCAACACTAACACGTGCCCTCACACTTACGCTAACCTTTAAGCATTGTCGTACCCTAACCTGTACCCTAATCCCTGTCCATTCCCTAACCCTAACCCTAACCCGAATCCTAACCCAGACCCTCACCCGAAGCCTTACCCTCACTCGTGCCCTAATCTTAACCAGGACACCAAGACTAACTCGTGCCCTCACACGTACGCTAACACTAAACCGCAGCGGTACCCTAACCTGTACCCTAATCCCTCTCCATTCCCTAACCCTAACCCTAACCTGAAAGCTAACAATGACACTCACCAAAAACTTTACCCTCACCCGTGTCCTAATTTTAACCAGTACATCAACACTAACCCATGCCCTCTAACGTACGCTAACCCTAAGCCATTGCCTTACTCTAAACTGTACCCTAATCAATCCCCATTCCCTAACCCTAACCCTAACACTAACCCTTAACGTGACCCTCTTCCGAGGCCTTACCCTCACCCGTGCCCTAATCGTAAGCAGTACACTAACACTAACTAGTGACCTCACACGTACGCTAAACCTTAAGCGTTGTGGTACCCTAAACTCTGCCCTAATATATCCCCATTCCCTAACCCTAACCCTAACCCGAATTCTATCCCTGACCCTCACCCGAAACCTTACCCTCACCCGTGCCCTAATCTTAACCAAGACACCAACACTAACTCGTGCCCTCACACTTACACTAACCCTTAAGCATTGTCGTACCCTAACCTGTACCCTAATCCCTGTCCATTCCCTAACCCTAACCCTAACCCGAATCCTAACCCTGAGCCTCACCCGAAGCCTCACCCTCACCCGTGCCCTAATCTTAACCAGGACAGCAAGACTAACTCTTGCCCTCACACGTACGATAACACTAAACCGCAGCGGTACCCTAACCTGTACCCTAATCCCTCTCCATTCCCTAACCCTAACCCTAACCTGAAACCTAACCATGACACTCACCCGAAACTTTACCCTCACCCGTGTCCTAATTTTAACCAGTACATCAACACTAACCCATGCCCTCTAACGTACGCTAACCCTAAGCCATTGCCGTACCCTAACCTGTACCCTAATCAATCCCCATTCCCTAACCCTAACCCTAACCCTAACCCTAACCCTAACCCTTAACGTGACCCTCCTCCGAGGCCTTACCCTCACCCGTGCCCTAATCGTAAGCAGTACACTAACACTAACTAATGACCTCACACGTACGCTAAACCTTAAGCGTTGTGGTACCCTAAACTGTGCTCTAATATTTCCCCATTCCCTAACCCTAACCCTAACACGAATTCTATCCCTGACGCTCACCCGAAACCTTATCCTCACCCGTGCCCTAATCTTAACCAGGACACCAACACTAACTCGTGCCCTCACATGTACGCTAAACCTTAAGCGTTGTCGTACTCTAAATTGTACCCTAATCCCTCCCCATTCCTTAACCCTAACCCTAACCCCATCCCTAAACCTGAACCACTCCCGATGCCCTACCCTAACCAATGCCATAATCTTAACCAGTACACAAACACTAACTCATGCCCTCAAACGTATGCTAACCCTTAAGCATTGTCGTACCCTATCCTGTACCCTAACCCCCCCCATTCCCTAACCCTAACCCTAAGCGAAACCATGAACGTGACCCTTTTCCGAGGCCTTACCCTCATCGGTGCCCTTTTCTTAACCAGTACACCAACACTAACACGTGCCCTCACACTTACGCTAACACTTAAGCATTGTCATACCCTAACCTGTACCCTAATCCCTCTCCATTCCCTAACCCTAACCCTAACCCGAATCCTAAACCTGACCCTCACCCGGAGCCTTACCTCACCCGTGCCCTTATCTTAACCAGGACACCAAGACTAACTCGTGCCCTCACACGTACGATAAAACTAAACCGCAGCGGTACCCTAACCTGTACCCTAATCCCTCTCCATTCCCTAACCCTAACCCTAACCTGAAACCTAACCATGACACTCACCCGAAACTTTACCCTCACCCGTGTCCTAATTTTAACCAGTACATCAACACTAACCCATGCCCTCTAACGTACGCTAACCCTAAGCCATTGCCGTACCCTAACCTGTACCCTAATCAATCCCCATTCCCTAACCCTAACCCTAACCCTAACCCTTAACGTGACCCTCCTCCGAGGCCTTACCCTCACCCGTGCCCTAATCGTAAGCAGAACACTAACACTAACTAGTGACCTCACACGTACGCTAAACCTTAAGCGTTGTGGTATCCTATACTGTGCCCTAATATCTCCCCATTCCCTAACCCTAACCCAAACCCGAATTCTATCCCTGACCCTCACCCGAAACCTGACCCTCACCCGTGCCCTAATCTTAACCAGGACACCAACACTAACTCGTGCCCTCACACGTACGCTAACCCTTAATCGTTGTCGTACCCTAAACTGTACCCTAATCCCTCCCCATTCCCTAACCCTAACCCTAACCTGAATCCTAACCCTGACCCTCACCTGAAGCCTTACCCTCACCCGTGCCCTATTCTTAACCAGGACACTAACACTAACCCTTGCCCTCACACGAACGTTAACCCTTAAGCACTGTCGTACCCTAAGCTGTACCCTAATCCCTCTGCATTCCTTAACCCTAACCCTAACATGAATCCTAACCCTGACGCTCACCCGAAGCATTACCCTCACCCGTGCCCTAATCTTAACCAGGACACCAACAATAACTCGTGCCCTCACACGTACGCTAAACCTTAAGCGTTGTCGTACCCTAAATTGTACCCTAATCCCTCCCCATTCCTTAACACTAACCCCAACCCCATCCCTAAACCTGACCCACTCCCGATGCCCTACCCTAACCAATGCCCTAATCTTAACCAGTACACAAACACTAACTCATGCCCTCAGACGTACGCTAACCCTTAAGCATTGTCATACCCTATCCTGTACCCTATTCCCTCCCCATTCCCTAACCCTAACCCTAAGCGAAACCCTAAACGTGACCCTTTTCCGAGGCCTTACCCTCATCGGTGCCCTTGTCTTAACCAGTACACCAACACTAACACGTGCCATCACACTTACGCTAACCTTTAAGCATTGTCGTAGCCTAACCTGTACCCTAATCCCTCTCCATTCCCCAACCCTAACCCTAACCTGAAACCTAACCATGACACTCACCCGAAACTTTACCCTCACCCATGTCCTAATTTTAACCAGTACATCAACACTAACCCATGCCCTCTAACGTACGCTAACCCTAAGCCATTGCCGTACCCTAACCTGTACCCTAATCAATCCCCATTCCCTAACCCTAACCCTAACCCTAACCCTAACCCTAACCCTTAACGTGACCCTCCTCCGAGGCCTTACCCTCACCCGTGCCCTAATCGTAAGCAGTACACTAACACTAACTAGTGACCTCACACGTACGCTAAACCTGAAGCGTTGTGGTACCCTAAACTGTGCCCTAATATCTCCCCATTCCCTAACGCTAACCCTAACACGAATTTTTTCCCTGACGCTCACCCGACACCTTATCCTCACCCGTGCCCTAATCTTAACCAGGACACCAACACTAACTCGTGCCCTCACACGTACGCTAACCCTTAATCGTTGTCGTACCCTAAACTGTACCCTAAACCCTCCCCATTCCCTAACCCTAACCCTAACCCGAATCCTAACGCTGACCGTCAGCGGAAGCCTTACCCTCAGCCGTGCCCTAATCTTAACCAGGACACTAACACTAACCCTTGCCCTCACACGAACGCTAACCCTTAAGCCCTGTCGTACCCTAAGCTGTACCCTAATCCCTCTGCATTCCTTAACCCTAACCCTAAAACGAATCCTAACCCTGACCCTCACTCGAAGCCTTACCCTCAACCGTGCCCTAATCTTAACCAGGACACCAACACTAACTCGTGCCCTCACACGTACGCTAAACCTTAAGCGTTGTCGTACCTTAAATTGTAACCTAATCCTTCCCCATTTCTTAACCCTAACCCTAACCCCATCCCTAAACCTGACCCACTTCCGATGCCCTACCCTAACCTATGCCCTAATTTTAACCAGTACACAAACACTAACTCATGCCCGCAAACGTACGCTAACCCTCAAGCATTGTCGTACCCTATCCTGTACCCTAATCCCTCCCCATTCCCTAACCCTAACCCTAAGCGAAACCCTGAACGTGACCCTTTTCCGAGGCCTTACCCTCATCAGTGCCCTTGTCTTAACCAGTACACCAACACTAACTCGTGCCCTCACACTTACGCTAACCCTTAAGCATTGTAGTACCCTAACCTGTACCCTAATCCCTGTCCATTCCCTAACCCTAACCCTAACCCGAATCCTAACCCTGACCCTCACCCGGAGCCTTACCCTCACCCGTGCCCTAATCTTAACCAGGACACCGAAACTAACTCGTGCCCTCACACGTACGCTAACACTAAACCGCAGCGGTACCCTAAGCTGTACCCTAATCCCTCTCCATTCCCTAACCCTAACCCTAACCTGAAACCTAACCATGACACTCACCCGAAACTTTACCCTCACCCGTGTCCTAATTTTAACCACTACATCAACACTAACCCATGTCCTCTAACGTACCCTAACCCTAAGCCATTGCCGTACCCTAACCTGTACCCTAATCAATCCCCATTCCCTAACCCTAACCCTAACCCTAACCCTTAACGTGACCCTCTTCCGAGGCCTTACCCTCACCCGTGCCCTAATCGTAAGCAGTACACTAACACTAACTAGTGACCTCACACGTACGCTAAACCTTAAGCGTTGTGGTACCCTAAACTCTGCCCTAATATATCCCCATTCCCTAACCCTAACCCTAACCCGAATTCTATCCCTGACCCTCACCCGAAACCTTACCCTCACCCGTGCCCTAATCTTAACCAAGACACCAATACTAACTCGTGCCCTCACACGTACGCTAACCCTTAATCGTTGTCGTACCCTAAACTGTGCCCTAATCCCTCCCCATTCCCTAACCCTAACCCTAACCCTAACCCTAACCCTAACCCTAACCCTCATCGGTGCCCTTGTCTTACCCAGTACACCAACACTAACTCGTGCCCTCACACTTACGCTAACCCTTAAGCATTGTCGTACCCTAACCTGTACCCTAATCCCTGTCCATTCCCTAACCCTAACCCTAACCTGAAACCTAACCATGACACTCACCCGAAACTTTACCCTCACCCGTGTCCTAATTTTAACCAGTACATCAACACTAACCCATGCCCTCTAACGTACGCTAACTGTAAGCCATTGCCGTACCCTAACCTGTACCCTAATCAATCCCCATTCCCTAACCCTAACCCTAACCCTAACCCTAACCCTAACCCTTAACGTGACCCTCCTCCGAGGCCTTACCCTCACCCGTGCCCTAATCGTAAGCAGTACACTATCACTAACTAGTGACCTCACACGTACGCTAAACCTTAAGCGTTGTGGTACCCTAAACTGTGATCTAATATCTCCCCATTCCCTAACCCTAACCCTAACACGAATTCTATCCCTGACGCTCACCCGAAACCTTATCCTCACCCGTGCCCTAATCTTAACCAGGACACCAACACTAACTCGTGCCCTCACATGTACGCTAAACCTTAAGCGTTGTCGTACTCTAAATTGTACCCTAATCCCTCCCCATTCCTTAACCCTAACCCTAACCCCATCCCTAAACCTGAACCACTCCCGATGCCCTACCCTAACCAATGCCATAATCTTAACCAGTACACAAACACTAACTCATGCCCTCAAACGTATGCTAACCCTTAAGCATTGTCGTACCCTATCCTGTACCCTAATCCCTCCCCATTCCCTAACCCTAACCCTAAGCGAAACCCTGAACGTGACCCTTTTCCGAGGAATTACCCTCATCGGTGCCCTTGTCTTAACCAGTACACCAACACTAACACGTGCCCTCACACTTACGCTAACACTTAAGCATTGTCATACCCTAACCTGTACCCTAATCCCTCTCCATTCCCTAACCCTAACCCTGACCCGAATCCTAACCCTGACCCTCACCCAGAGCCTTACCCTCACCCGTGCCCTAATCTTAACCAGGACACCAAGACTAACTCCTGCCCTCACACGTACGCTAACACTAAACCGCAGCGGTACCCTAACCTGTACCCTAATCCCTCTTCATTCCCTAACCCTAACCCTAACCTGAAACCTAACCATGACACTCACCCGAAACTTTACCCTCACCCGTGTCCTAATTTTAACCAGTACATCAACACTAACCCATGCCCTCTAACGTATGCTATCCCTAAGCCATTGCCGTACCCTAACCTGTACCCTAATCAATCCCCATTCCCTAACCCTAACCCTAACCCTAACCCTTAACGTGACCGTCCTCCGAGGCCTTACCCTCACCCGTGCCCTAATCGTAAGCAGTACACTAACACTAACTAGTGACCTCACACGTACGCTAAACCTTAAGCGTTGTGGTACCCTAAACTGTGCCGTAATATCTCCCCATTCCCTATCCCTAACCCTAACCCGAATTCTATCCCTGACCCTCACCCGAATCCTTACCCTCACCCGTGCCCTAATCTTAACCAGGACACCAACACCAACACGTGCCCTCACACGTACGCTAACCCTTAATCGTTGTCATACCCTAAACTGTACCCTAATCCCTCCCCATTCCCTAACACTAACCCTAACCCGAATCCTAACCCTGACCCTCACCTGAAGCCTTACCCTCACCCGTGCCCTAATCTTAACCAGGACCCTAACACTAACCCTTGCCCACACATGAATGCTAACCCTTAAGCACTGTCGTACACTAAGCTGTACCCTAATCCCTCTGCATTCCTTAACCCTAACCCTAACACGAATCCTAACCCTGACCCCCACCCGAAGCCTTACCCTCACCCGTGCCCTAAAATTAACCAGGACACCAACACTAACTCGTGCCCTCACAAGTACGCTAAACTTTAAGCGTTGTCATACTCTAAATTGTACCCTAATCCCTCCCCATTCCTTAACCCTAACCCTAACCCCATCACTAAACCTGACCCACTTCCGATGCCCTACCCTAACCAATGTCCTAATCTTAACCAGTACACAAACACTAACTCATGCCCTCAAACGTACGCTAACCCTTAAGCATTGTCGTACCCTATACTGTACCCTAATCCCTCCCCATTCCCTAACCCTAAGCCTAAGCGAAACCCTGAACGTGACCCTTTTCCGAGTCCTTACCGTCATCATTGCCCTTGTCTTAACCAGTACACCAACACTAACACGTGCCCTCACACTTACGCTAACCCTTAACATTGTCGTACCCTAACCTGTACCCTAATCCCTCTCCATTCCCTAACCCTAAACCTAACCCGAATCCTAACCCTGACCCTCACCCGGAACCTTACCCTCACCCGTGCCCTAATCTTAACAAGGACACCAAGACTAACTCGTGCCCTCACACTTACGCTAACACTAAACCGCAGCGGTACCCTAACCTGTACCCTAATCCCTCTCCATTCCCTAACCCTAACCCTAACCTGAAACCTAACCATGACACTCACCCGAAACTTTACCCTCACCCGTGTCCTAATTTTAACCAGTACATCAACACTAACCCATGCCCTCTAACGTTTGCTATCCCTAAGCCATTGCCGTACTCTAACCTGTACCCTACTCAATCCCCATTCCCTAACCCTAACCCTAACCCTAACCCTTAACGTGACCCTCCTCCGAGGCCTTACCCTCACCCGTGCCCTAATCGTAAGCAGTACACTAACACTAACTAGTGACCTCACACGTACGCTAAACCTTAAGCGTTGTGGTACCCTAAACTGTGCATTAATATCTCCCCATTCCCTATCCCTAACCCTAACCCGAATTCTATCCCTGACCCTCACCAGAATCCTTACCCTCACCCGTGCCCTAATCTTAACCAGGACACCAACACCAACACGTGCCCTCACACGTACGCTAACCCTTAATCGTTGTCATACCCTAAACTGTACCCTAATCCCTCCCCATTCCCTAACACTAACCCTAACCCGAATCCTAACCCTGACCTTCACCTGAAGCCTTACCCTCACCCGTGCCCTAATCTTAACCAGGACACTAACACTAACCCTTGCCCACACATGAACGCTAACCCTTAAGCACTGTCGTACCCTAAGCTGTAACCTAATCCCTCTGCATTCCTTAACCCTAACCCTAACACGAATCCTAAACCTGACCCTCACCCGAAGCCTTACACTCACCCGTGCCCTAATCTTCACCAGTACACAAACACTAACTCATGCCCTCACACGTACGCTAAACCTTAAGCGTTGTCGTACCCTAAATTGTACCCTAATCCCTCCCCATTCCTTAACCCTAACCCTAACCCCATCACTAAACCTGACCCACTTCCGATGCCCTACCCTAACCAATGTCCTAATCTTAACCAGTACACAAACACTAACTCATGCCCTCAAACGTACGCTAACCCTTAAGCATTGTCGTACCCTATCCTGTACCCTAATCCCTCCCCATTCCCTAACCCTAACCCTAAGCGAAACCCTGAACGTGACCCTTTTCCGAGGCATTACCCTCATCGGTGCCCTTGTCTTAACCAGTACACCAACACTAACTCGTGCCCTCACACTTACGCTAACCCTTAAGCATTGTCATACCCTAACCTGTACCCTAATCCCTCTCCATTCCCTAACCCTAACCCTGACCCGAATCCTAACCCTGACCCTCACCCAGAGCCTTACCCTCACCCGTGCCCTAATCTTAACCAGGACACCAAGACTAACTCGTGCCCTCACACGTACGTTAACACTAAACCGCAGCGGTACCCTAACCTGTACCCTAATCCCTCTCCATTCCCTATCCCTAACCCTAACCTGAAACCTAACCATGACACTCACCCGAAACTTTACCCTCACCCGTGTCCTAATTTTAACCAGTACATCAACACTAACCCATGCCCTCTAACGTTTGCTATCCCTAAGCCATTGCCGTACCCTAACCTGTACCCTAATCAATCCCCATTCCCTAACCCTAACCCTAACCCTAACCCTTAACGTGACCCTCCTCCGAGGCCTTACCCTCACCCGTGCCCTAATCGTAAGCAGTACACTAACACTAACTAGTGACCTCACACGTACGCTAAACCTTAAGCGTTGTGGTACCCTAAACTGTGCCGTAATATCTCCCCATTCCCTATCCCTAACCCTAACCCGAATTCTATCCCTGACCCTCACCCGAATCCTTACCCTCACCCGTGCCCTAATCTTAACCAGGACACCAACACCAACACGTGCCCTCACACGTACGCTAACCCTTAATCGTTGTCATACCCTAAACTGTACCCTAATCCCTCCCCATTCCCTAACACTAAACCTAACCCGAATCCTAACCCTGACCTTCACCTGAAGCCTTACCCTCACCCGTGCCCTAATCTTAACCAGGACACTAACACTAACCCTTGCCCACACATGAACGCTAACCCTTAAGCACTGTCGTACCCTAAGCTGTACCCTAATACCTCTGCATTCCTTAACCCTAACCCTAACTCGAATCCTAACCCTGACCCCCACCCGAAGCCTTACCCTCACCCGTGCCCTAAAATTAACCAGGACACCAACACTAACTCGTGCCCTCACAAGTACGCTAAACTTTAAGTGTTGTCATACTCTAAATTGTACCCTAATCCCTCCCCATTCCTTAAACCTAACCCTAACCCCATCACTAAACCTGACCCACTTCCGATGCCCTACCCTAACCAATGTCCTAATCTTAACCAGTACACAAACACTAACTCATGCCCTCAAACGTACGCTAACCCTTAAGCATTGTCGTACCCTATCCTGTACCCTAATCCCTCCCCATTCCCTAACCCTAACCCTAAGCGAAACCCTGAACGTGACCCTTTTCCGAGTCCTTACCGTCATCGGTGCCCTTGTCTTAACCAGTACACCAACACTAACACGTGCCCTCACACTTACGCTAACCCTTAAGCATTCTCGTACCCTAACCTGTACCCTAATCCCTCTCCATTCCCTAACCCTAAACCTAACCCGAATCCTAACCCTGACCCTCACCCGGAGCCTTACCCTCACCCGTGCCCTAATCTTAACCAGGACACCAAGACTAACTCGTGCCCTCACACGTACGCTAACACTAAACCGCAGCGGTACCCTAACTTGTACCCTAATCCCTCTCCATTCCCTAACCCTAACCCTAACCTGAAACCTAACCATGACACTCACCCGAAACTTTACCCTCACCCGTGTCCTAATTTTAACCAGTACATCAACACTAACCCATACCCTCTAAAGTACGCTAACCCTAAGCCATTGCCGTACCCTAACCTGTACCCTAATCAATCCCCATTCCCTAACCCTAACCCTAACCCTAACACTTAACGTGACCCTCCTCCGAGGCCTTACCCTCACGCGTGCCCTAATCGTAAGCAGTACACTAACACTAACTAGTGACCTCACACGTACGCTAAACCTTAAGCGTTGTGGTACCCTAAACTGTGCCGTAATATCTCCCCATTCCCTATCCCTAACCCTAACACGAATTCTATCCCTGACCCTCACCCGAATCCTTACCCTCACCCGTGCCCTAATCTTAACCAAGACACCAACACCAACATGTGCCCTCACACGTACGCTAACCCTTAATCGTTGTCGTACCCTAAACTGTACCCTAATCCTTCCCCATTCCCTAACCCTAACCCTAACTTGTACCCTAATCCCTCTCCAATAACTAACCCTAACCCTAACCTGAAACCTAACCATGACACTCACCCGAAAATTTACCCTCAACCGTGTCCTAATTTTAACCAGTACATCAACACTAACCCATGCCCTCTAACGTACGCTAACCCTAAGCCATTGCCGTACCTTAAACTGTACCCTAATCAAACCCCATTCCCTAAACCTAACCCTAACCCTAACCCTTAACATGACCCTCTTCCGAGGCCTTACACTCACCCGTGCCCTAATCGTAAGCAGTACACTAACACTAACTAGTGACCTCACACGTACGCTAAACCTTAAGCGTTGTGGTACCCTAAACTGTGCCCTAATATCTCCCCATTCCCTAACCCTAACCCTAACCCGAATTCTATCCCTGACCCTCACCTGAAGCCTTACCCTCACTCGTGCCCTAATCTTAACCAGGACACTAACACTAACCCTTGCCCTCACAGGAACGCTAACCCTTAAGCACTGTCGTACCCTAAGCTGTACCCTAATCCCTCTGCATTCCTTAACCCTAACCCTAACACGAATCCTAACCCTGACCCTCACCCGAAGCCTTACCCTCACCCGTGCCCTAATCTTAACCAGGACATCAACACTAACTCTTCCCCTCACACGTACGCTAAACCTTAAGCGTTGTCGTACCCTAAATTGTACCCTAATCCCTCCCCATTCCTTAACCCTAACCCTAACCCCATCCCTAAACCTGACCCACTTCCGATGCCCTACCCTAACCAATGCCCTAATCTTAACCAGTACACAAACACTAACTCATGCCCTGAAACGTACGCTAACCCTTAAGCATTGTCGTACCCTATCCTGTACCCTAATCCCTCCCCATTCCCTAACCCTAACCCTAAGCGAAACCCTGAACGTGACCCTTTTCCGAGGTCTTGCCCTCATCGGTGCCCTTGTCTTAACCAGTACACCAACACTAACTCGTGCCCTCACACTTACGCTAACCCTTAAGCATTGTCGTACCCTAACCTGTACCCTAATCCCACTCCATTCCCTAACCCTAACCCTAACCCGAATCCTAACCCTGACGCTCACCCGAAGCCTTACCCTCTCCCGTGCCCTAATCTTAACCAGGACACCAAGACTAACTCGTGCCCTCACACGTACGCTAACACTAAACCGCAGCGGTACCCTAACGTGTACCCTAATCCCTCTCCATTCCCTAACGCTAACCCTAACCTGAAACCTAACCATGACACTCACCCGAAACTTTACCCTCACCCGTGTCCTAATTTTAACCAGTACATCAACACTAACCCATGCCCTCTAACGTATGCTATCCCTAAGCCATTGCCGTACCCTAACCTGTACCCTAATCAATCCCCATTCCCTAACCCTAACCCTAACCCTAACCCTTAACGTGACCGTCCTCCGAGGCCTTACCCTCACCCGTGCCCTAATCGTAAGCAGTACACTAACAGTAACTAGTGACCTCACACGTACGCTAAACCTTAAGCGTTGTGGTACCCTAAACTGTGCCGTAATATCTCCCCATTCCCTATCCCTAACCCTAACCCGAATTCTATCCCTGACCCTCACCCGAATCCTTACCCTCACCCGTGCCCTAATCTTAACCAGGACACCAACACCAACACGTGCCCTCACACGTACGCTAACCCTTAATCGTTGTCATACCCTAAACTGTACCCTAATCCCTCCCCATTCCCTAACACTAACCCTAACCCGAATCCTAACCCTGACCCTCACCTGAAGCCTTACCCTCACCCGTGCCCTAATCTTAACCAGGACCCTAACACTAACCCTTGCCCACACATGAATGCTAACCCTTAAGCACTGTCGTACACTAAGCTGTACCCTAATCCCTCTGCATTCCTTAACCCTAACCCTAACACGAATCCTAACCCTGACCCCCACCCGAAGCCTTACCCTCACCCGTGCCCTAAAATTAACCAGGACACCAACACTAACTCGTGCCCTCACAAGTACGCTAAACTTTAAGCGTTGTCATACTCTAAATTGTACCCTAATCCCTCCCCATTCCTTAACCCTAACCCTAACCCCATCACTAAACCTGACCCACTTCCGATGCCCTACCCTAACCAATGTCCTAATCTTAACCAGTACACAAACACTAACTCATGCCCTCAAACGTACGCTAACCCTTAAGCATTGTCGTACCCTATACTGTACCCTAATCCCTCCCCATTCCCTAACCCTAAGCCTAAGCGAAACCCTGAACGTGACCCTTTTCCGAGTCCTTACCGTCATCATTGCCCTTGTCTTAACCAGTACACCAACACTAACACGTGCCCTCACACTTACGCTAACCCTTAACATTGTCGTACCCTAACCTGTACCCTAATCCCTCTCCATTCCCTAACCCTAAACCTAACCCGAATCCTAACCCTGACCCTCACCCGGAACCTTACCCTCACCCGTGCCCTAATCTTAACAAGGACACCAAGACTAACTCGTGCCCTCACACTTACGCTAACACTAAACCGCAGCGGTACCCTAACCTGTACCCTAATCCCTCTCCATTCCCTAACCCTAACCCTAACCTGAAACCTAACCATGACACTCACCCGAAACTTTACCCTCACCCGTGTCCTAATTTTAACCAGTACATCAACACTAACCCATGCCCTCTAACGTTTGCTATCCCTAAGCCATTGCCGTACTCTAACCTGTACCCTACTCAATCCCCATTCCCTAACCCTAACCATAACCCTAACCCTTAACGTGACCCTCCTCCGAGGCCTTACCCTCACCCGTGCCCTAATCGTAAGCAGTACACTAACACTAACTAGTGACCTCACACGTACGCTAAACCTTAAGCGTTGTGGTACCCTAAACTGTGCATTAATATCTCCCCATTCCCTATCCCTAACCCTAACCCGAATTCTATCCCTGACCCTCACCAGAATCCTTACCCTCACCCGTGCCCTAATCTTAACCAGGACACCAACACCAACACGTGCCCTCACACGTACGCTAACCCTTAATCGTTGTCATACCCTAAACTGTACCCTAATCCCTCCCCATTCCCTAACACTAACCCTAACCCGAATCCTAACCCTGACCTTCACCTGAAGCCTTACCCTCACCCGTGCCCTAATCTTAACCAGGACACTAACACTAACCCTTGCCCACACATGAACGCTAACCCTTAAGCACTGTCGTACCCTAAGCTGTAACCTAATCCCTCTGCATTCCTTAACCCTAACCCTAACACGAATCCTAAACCTGACCCTCACCCGAAGCCTTACACTCACCCGTGCCCTAATCTTCACCAGTACACAAACACTAACTCATGCCCTCACACGTACGCTAAACCTTAAGCGTTGTCGTACCCTAAATTGTACCCTAATCCCTCCCCATTCCTTAACCCTAACCCTAACCCCATCACTAAACCTGACCCACTTCCGATGCCCTACCCTAACCAATGTCCTAATCTTAACCAGTACACAAACACTAACTCATGCCCTCAAACGTACGCTAACCCTTAAGCATTGTCGTACCCTATCCTGTACCCTAATCCCTCCCCATTCCCTAACCCTAACCCTAAGCGAAACCCTGAACGTGACCCTTTTCCGAGGCATTACCCTCATCGGTGCCCTTGTCTTAACCAGTACACCAACACTAACTCGTGCCCTCACACTTACGCTAACCCTTAAGCATTGTCATACCCTAACCTGTACCCTAATCCCTCTCCATTCCCTAACCCTAACCCTGACCCGAATCCTAACCCTGACCCTCACCCAGAGCCTTACCCTCACCCGTGCCCTAATCTTAACCAGGACACCAAGACTAACTCGTGCCCTCACACGTACGTTAACACTAAACCGCAGCGGTACCCTAACCTGTACCCTAATCCCTCTCCATTCCCTATCCCTAACCCTAACCTGAAACCTAACCATGACACTCACCCGAAACTTTACCCTCACCCGTGTCCTAATTTTAACCAGTACATCAACACTAACCCATGCCCTCTAACGTTTGCTATCCCTAAGCCATTGCCGTACCCTAACCTGTACCCTAATCAATCCCCATTCCCTAACCCTAACCCTAACCCTAACCCTTAACGTGACCCTCCTCCGAGGCCTTACCCTCACCCGTGCCCTAATCGTAAGCAGTACACTAACACTAACTAGTGACCTCACACGTACGCTAAACCTTAAGCGTTGTGGTACCCTAAACTGTGCCGTAATATCTCCCCATTCCCTATCCCTAACCCTAACCCGAATTCTATCCCTGACCCTCACCCGAATCCTTACCCTCACCCGTGCCCTAATCTTAACCAGGACACCAACACCAACACGTGCCCTCACACGTACGCTAACCCTTAATCGTTGTCATACCCTAAACTGTACCCTAATCCCTCCCCATTCCCTAACACTAAACCTAACCCGAATCCTAACCCTGACCTTCACCTGAAGCCTTACCCTCACCCGTGCCCTAATCTTAACCAGGACACTAACACTAACCCTTGCCCACACATGAACGCTAACCCTTAAGCACTGTCGTACCCTAAGCTGTACCCTAATACCTCTGCATTCCTTAACCCTAACCCTAACTCGAATCCTAACCCTGACCCCCACCCGAAGCCTTACCCTCACCCGTGCCCTAAAATTAACCAGGACACCAACACTAACTCGTGCCCTCACAAGTACGCTAAACTTTAAGTGTTGTCATACTCTAAATTGTACCCTAATCCCTCCCCATTCCTTAAACCTAACCCTAACCCCATCACTAAACCTGACCCACTTCCGATGCCCTACCCTAACCAATGTCCTAATCTTAACCAGTACACAAACACTAACTCATGCCCTCAAACGTACGCTAACCCTTAAGCATTGTCGTACCCTATCCTGTACCCTAATCCCTCCCCATTCCCTAACCCTAACCCTAAGCGAAACCCTGAACGTGACCCTTTTCCGAGTCCTTACCGTCATCGGTGCCCTTGTCTTAACCAGTACACCAACACTAACACGTGCCCTCACACTTACGCTAACCCTTAAGCATTCTCGTACCCTAACCTGTACCCTAATCCCTCTCCATTCCCTAACCCTAAACCTAACCCGAATCCTAACCCTGACCCTCACCCGGAGCCTTACCCTCACCCGTGCCCTAATCTTAACCAGGACACCAAGACTAACTCGTGCCCTCACACGTACGCTAACACTAAACCGCAGCGGTACCCTAACTTGTACCCTAATCCCTCTCCATTCCCTAACCCTAACCCTAACCTGAAACCTAACCATGACACTCACCCGAAACTTTACCCTCACCCGTGTCCTAATTTTAACCAGTACATCAACACTAACCCATACCCTCTAAAGTACGCTAACCCTAAGCCATTGCCGTACCCTAACCTGTACCCTAATCAATCCCCATTCCCTAACCCTAACCCTAACCCTAACACTTAACGTGACCCTCCTCCGAGGCCTTACCCTCACGCGTGCCCTAATCGTAAGCAGTACACTAACACTAACTAGTGACCTCACACGTACGCTAAACCTTAAGCGTTGTGGTACCCTAAACTGTGCCGTAATATCTCCCCATTCCCTATCCCTAACCCTAACACGAATTCTATCCCTGACCCTCACCCGAATCCTTACCCTCACCCGTGCCCTAATCTTAACCAAGACACCAACACCAACATGTGCCCTCACACGTACGCTAACCCTTAATCGTTGTCGTACCCTAAACTGTACCCTAATCCTTCCCCATTCCCTAACCCTAACCCTAACTTGTACCCTAATCCCTCTCCAATAACTAACCCTAACCCTAACCTGAAACCTAACCATGACACTCACCCGAAAATTTACCCTCAACCGTGTCCTAATTTTAACCAGTACATCAACACTAACCCATGCCCTCTAACGTACGCTAACCCTAAGCCATTGCCGTACCTTAAACTGTACCCTAATCAAACCCCATTCCCTAAACCTAACCCTAACCCTAACCCTTAACATGACCCTCTTCCGAGGCCTTACACTCACCCGTGCCCTAATCGTAAGCAGTACACTAACACTAACTAGTGACCTCACACGTACGCTAAACCTTAAGCGTTGTGGTACCCTAAACTGTGCCCTAATATCTCCCCATTCCCTAACCCTAACCCTAACCCGAATTCTATCCCTGACCCTCACCTGAAGCCTTACCCTCACTCGTGCCCTAATCTTAACCAGGACACTAACACTAACCCTTGCCCTCACAGGAACGCTAACCCTTAAGCACTGTCGTACCCTAAGCTGTACCCTAATCCCTCTGCATTCCTTAACCCTAACCCTAACACGAATCCTAACCCTGACCCTCACCCGAAGCCTTACCCTCACCCGTGCCCTAATCTTAACCAGGACATCAACACTAACTCTTCCCCTCACACGTACGCTAAACCTTAAGCGTTGTCGTACCCTAAATTGTACCCTAATCCCTCCCCATTCCTTAACCCTAACCCTAACCCCATCCCTAAACCTGACCCACTTCCGATGCCCTACCCTAACCAATGCCCTAATCTTAACCAGTACACAAACACTAACTCATGCCCTGAAACGTACGCTAACCCTTAAGCATTGTCGTACCCTATCCTGTACCCTAATCCCTCCCCATTCCCTAACCCTAACCCTAAGCGAAACCCTGAACGTGACCCTTTTCCGAGGTCTTGCCCTCATCGGTGCCCTTGTCTTAACCAGTACACCAACACTAACTCGTACCCTCACACTTACGCTAACCCTTAAGCATTGTCGTACCCTAACCTGTACCCTAATCCCACTCCATTCCCTAACCCTAACCCTAACCCGAATCCTAACCCTGACGCTCACCCGAAGCCTTACCCTCTCCCGTGCCCTAATCTTAACCAGGACACCAAGACTAACTCGTGCCCTCACACGTACGCTAACACTAAACCGCAGCGGTACCCTAACGTGTACCCTAATCCCTCTCCATTCCCTAACGCTAACCCTAACCTGAAACCTAACCATGACACTCACCCGAAACTTTACCCTCACCCGTGTCCTAATTTTAACCATTACATCAACACTAACCCATGCCCTCTAACGTATGCTAACCCAAAGCCATTGCCGTACCCTAACCTGTACCCTACTCAATCCCCATTCCCTAACCCTGACCCTAACCCTAACCCTTAACGTGACCCTCTTCCGAGGCCTTACCCTCACCCGTGCCCTAATCGTAAGCAGTACACTAACACTAACTAGTGACCTGACACGTACGCTAAACCTTAAGCGTTGTGGTACCCTAAACTGTGCCCTAATATCTCCCCATTCCCTAACCCTAACCCTAACACGAATTCTATCCCTGACGCTCACCCGAAACCTTATCCTCACCCGTGCCCTAATCTTAACCAGGACACCAACACTAACTCGTGCCCTCACACGTACGCTAACCCTTAATCGTTATCGTACCCTAAACTGTACCCTAATCCCTCCCCATTCCCTAACCCTAACCCTAACCCGAATCCTAACGCTGACCGTCACCTGAAGCCTTATCCTCAGCCGTGCCCTAAACTAAAGCAGGACACTAACACTAACCCTTGCCCTCACACGAACGCTAACCCTTAAGCACTGTCGTACCCTAAGCTGTACCCTAATCCCTCTGCATTCCTTAACCCTAACACTAACACGAATCCTTACACTGACCCTCACCCGAAGCCTTACCCTCACCCGTGCCCTAATCTTAACCAGGACACCAACACTAACTCGTGCCCTCACACGTACGCTAAACCTTAAGCGTTGTCGTACCCTAAATTGTACCCTAATCCCTCCCCATTCCTTAACCCTAAACCTAACCCCATCCCTAAACCTGAACCACTTCCAATGCCCTACCCTAACCAATGCCCTAATCTTAACCAGTACACAAACACTAACTCAGGCCCTCAAACGTACGCTAACCCTTAAGCATTGTCATACCCTATCCTGTACCCTAATCCCTCCCCATTCCCTAACCCTAACCCTAACCGAAACCCTGAACGTGACCCTTTTCCGAGGACTTACCCTCATCGGTGCCCTTGTCTTAACCAGTACACCAACACTAACTCGTGCCCTCACACTTACGCTAACCCTTAAGCATTGTCGTACCCTAACCTGTACCCTAAACCCTGTCCATTCCCTAAACCTAACCCTAACCCGAATCCTAACCCTGACCCTCACCCGGAGCCTTAACCTCACCCGTGCCCTAATCTTAACCAGGACACCAAGACTAACTCGTGCCCTCACACGTACGCTAACACTAAACCGCAGCGGTACCGTAACCTGTACCCTAATCCCTCTCCATTCCCTAACCCTAACCCTAACCTGAAACATAACCATGACACTCACCCGAAACTTTACCCTCACCCGTGTCCTAATTTTAACCAGTACATCAAAACTAACCCATGCCCTCTAACGTACGCTAACCCTAAGCAATTGCCGTACCCTAACCTGTACCCTAATCAATCCCCATTCCCTAACCCTAACCCTAACCCTAACCCTTAACGTGACCATCTTCCGAGGCCTTACCCTCACCCGTGCCCTAATCGTAAGCAGTACACTAACACTAACTAGTGACCTCACACGTACGCTAAACCTTAAGCGTTGTCGTACCCAAAATTGTACCCTAATCCCTCCCCATTCCCTAACCCTAACCCTAACCCGTATCCTAACCCTGACCCTCAGCTGAAGCCTTACCCTCACCCGTGCCCTAATCTTAACCAGGACACTAACACTAACCCTTGCCCTCACACGAACGCTAACCCTTAAGCACTGTCGTACCCTAAGCTGTACCCTAATCCCTCTGCATTCCTTAACCCTAACCCTAAACCGAATCCTAACCCTGACCCTCACCCGAAGCCTTACCCTCATCCGTGCCCTAATCTTAACCAGGACACCAACACTAACTCGTGCCCTCACACGTACGCTAAACCTTAAGCGTTGTCGTACCCTAAATTGTACCCTAATCCCTCCCCATTCCTTAACTCTAACCCTAACCCCATCCCTAAACCTGACCCACTTCCGATGCCCTACGCTAACCAATGCCCTAACCTTAACCAGTACACAAACACTAACTCATGCCCTCAAACGTACGCTAACCCTTAAGCATTTTCGTACCCTATCCTGTACCCTAATCCCTCCCCGTTCCCTAACCCTAACCCTAAGCGAAACCCTGAACGTGACCCTTTTCCGAGGCCTTACCCTCATCGGTGCCTTTGTCTTAACCAGTACACCAACACTAACTCGTGCCCTCACACTTACGCTAACCCTTAAGCATTGTCGTACCCTAACCTGTACCCTAATCCCTCTCCATTCCCGAACCCTAACCCTAACCCGAATCCTAACCCTGACCCTCACCCGAAGCCTTACACACACCCGTGCCCTAATCTTAACCAGGACACCAAGACTAACTCGTGCCCTCACACGTATGCTAACACTAAACCGCAGCAGTACCCTAATCTGTACGCTAATCCCTCTCCATTCCCTAACCCTAACCCTAACCTGAAACCTAACCATGACACTCACCCGAAACTTTACCCTCACCCGTGTCCTAATTTTAACCAGTACATCAACACTAACCCATGCCCTCTAACGTACGCTAACCCTAAGCCATTGCCGTACACTAACCTGTACCCTAATCAATCCCCATTCCCTAACCCTCACCCTAACCCTAACCCTTAACGTGACCCTCTTCCGAGGCCTTACCCTCACCCATGCCCTAATCGTAAGCAGTACACTAACACTAACTAGTGACCTCACACGTACGCTAAACCTTAAGCGTTGTGGAACCCTAAACTGTGCCGTAATATCTCCCCATTCCCTAACCCTAACCCTAACCCGAATTCTATCCCTGACCCTCACCCGAAACCTTACCCTCACCCGTGCCCTAATCTTAACCAGGACACCAACACTAACTTGTGCCCTCACACGTACCCTAACCCTTAATCGTTGTCGTACCCTAAACTGTACCCTAATCCCTCCCCATTCCCTAACCTTAACCCTAACCCGAATCCTAACCCTGACCCTCACCTGAAGCCTTACCCTCACCCATGTCCTAATCTTAACCAGGACACTAACACTAACCCTTGCCCTCACACGAACGCTAACCCTTAAGCACTGTCGTACCCTAAGCTGTACCCTAATCCCTCTGCATTCCTTAACCCTAACCCTAACCCCATCCCTAAACCTGACCCACTTCCGATGCCCTACCCTAACCAATGCCCTAATCTTAACCAGGACACAAACATTAACTCATGCCCTCAAACGTACGCTAACCCTTAAGCATTGTCGTACCCTATCCTGTACCCTAATCCCTCCCCATTCCCTAACACTAACCCTAAGCGAAACCCTGAACGTGACCCTTTTCCGAGGTCTTAACCTCATCGGTGCACCTGTCTTAACCAGTACACCAACACTAACTCGTGCCCTCACACTTACGCTAACCCTTACGCATTGTCGTACCCTAACCTGTACCCTAATCCCTCTCCATTCCCTAACCCTAACCCTAACCCGAATCCTAACCCTGACCCTCACCCGAAGCCTTACCCTCACCCGTGCCCTAATCTTAACCAGGACACTAACACTAACCCTTGCCCTCACACGAACGCTAACCCTTAAGCACTGTCGTACCCTAAGCTGTACCCTAATCCCTCTGCATTCCTTAACCCTAACCCTAAACCGAATCCTAACCCTGACCCTCACCCGAAGCCTTACCCTCGTCCGTGCCCTAATCTTAACCAGGACACCAACACTAACTCGTGCCCTCACACGTACACTAAACCTTAAGCGTTGTCATACCCTAAATTGTACCCTAATCCCTCCCCATTCCTTAACCCTAACCCTAACCCCATCCCTAAACCTGACCCACTTCCGATGCCCTACGCTAACCAATGCTCTAACCTTAACCAGTACACAAACACTAACTCATGCCCTCAAACGTACGCTAACCCTTAAGCATTGTCGTACCCTATCCTGTACCCTAATCCCTCCCCATTCCCTAACCCTAACCCTAAGCGAAACCCTGAATGTGACCCTTTTCCGAGGCCTTACCCTCATCGGTGCCTTTGTCTTAACCAGTACACCAACACTAACTCCTGCCCTCACACTTACTCTAACCCTTAAGCATTGTCGTACCCTAACCTGTACCCTAATCCCTCTCCATTCCCTCACCCTAACCCTAACCCGAATCCTAACCCTGACCATCACCCGAAGCCTTACACTCACCCGTGCCCTAATCTTAACCAGGACACCAATACTAACTCGTGCCCTCACACGTATGCTAACACTAAACCGCAGCAGTATCCTAACCTGTACCCTAATCCCTCTCCATTCCCTAACCGTAACCCTAACCTGAAACCTAACCGTGACACTCACCCGAAACTTTACCCTCACCAGTGTCCTAATTTTAACCAGTACATCAACACTAACCCATGCCCTCTAACGTACGCTAACCCTAAGCCATTGCCGTACACTAACCTGTACCCTAATCAATCCCCATTCCCTAACCCTCACCCTAACCCTAACCCTTAACGTGACCCTCTTCCGAGGCCTTACCCTCACCCGTACCCTAATCGTAAGCAGTACACTAACACTAACTAGTGACCTCACACGTACGCTAAACCTTAAGCGTTGTGGTACCCTAAACTGTGCCCTAATATCTCCCCATTCCCTAACCCTAACCCTAACCCGAATTCTATCCCTGACCCTCACCCGAAACCTTACCTTCACCCGTGCCCTAATCTTAACCAGGACAACAACACTAACTCGTGTCCTCACACGTACCCTAACACTTAATCGTTGTCGTACCCTTAACTGTACCCTAATCTCTCCCCATTCCCTAACCCTAACCAGAACCCGAATCCTAATCCTGACCCTCACCTGAAGCCTTACCCTCACCCGTGCCCTAATCTTAACCAGGACACTAACACTAACCTTTGCCCTCACACGAACGCTAACCCTTAAGCACCGTCGTACCCTAAGCTCTACCCTAATCCCTCTGCATTCCTTAACCCTAACCCTAACCCGAATCCTAACCCTGACACTCACGCGAAGCCTTACCCTCACCCGTGCCCTAATCTTAACCAGGACACCAACACTAACTCGTGCCCTCACACGTACGCTAAACCTTAAGCGTTGTCGTACCCTCTCCTGTACCCTAATCCCTCCCCATTCCCTAACCCTAACCCTAATCGAAACCCTGAACGTGACCCTTTTCCAAGGCCTTACCCTCATCGGTGCCTTTGTCTTAACCAGTACACCAACACTAACTCGTGCCCTCACACTCACGCTAACCCTTAAGCATTGTCGTACCCTAACCTGTACCCTAATCCCTCTCCATTCCCTAACCCTAACCCTAATCTGAAACCTAACCATGACACTCACCCGAAACTTTACCCTCACCTGTGTCCTAATTTTAACCAGTACATCAACACTAACCCATGCCCTCTAACGTACGCTAAACCCTAAGCCATTGCCGTACACTAACCTGTACCCTAATCAATCCCCATTCCCTAACCCTAACCATAACCCTAACCTTAACGTGACCCTCTTCCGAGGCCTTACCCTCACCCGTGCCCTAATCGTAAGCAGTACACTAACACTAACTCGTGCCCTCACACGTACGCTAAACCTTAAGCGTTGTGGTACCCTAAACTGTGCCCTAATATCTCCCCATTCCCTAACCCTAACCCTAAACCGAATTCTATCCCTGACTCTCACCCGAAACCTTACCCTCACCCGTGCCCTAATCTTAACCAGGACACCAACACTAACTCGTGCCCTCACACGTACGCTAACCCTTAATCGTTGTCGTACCCTAAACTGTACCCTAATCCCTCCCCATTTCCTAACCCTAACCCTAACCCGAATCCTAACCCTGACCCTCACCTGAAGCCTTTCCCTCACCCGTGCCCTAATCTTAACCAGGACACTAACACTAACCTTTGCCCTCACACGAACGCTAACCCTTAAGCACTGTCGTACCCTAAGCTGTACCCTAATCCATCTGCATTCCTTAACCCTAACCCTAACCCGAATCCTAACCCTGACCCTCACCCGAAGCCTTACCCTCACCCGTGCCCTAATCTTAACCAGGACACCAACACTAACTCGTGCCCTCACACGTACGCTAAACCTTAAGCGTTGTCGTACCCTAAATTGTACCCTAATCCCTCCCCATTCCTTAACCCTAACCCTAACCTCATCCCTAAAACTGACCCACTTCCGATGCCCTACCCTAACCAATGCCCTAATCTTAACCAGTACACAAACACTAACTCATGCCCTCAAACGTACGCTAACCCTTAAGCATTGTCGTGCCCTATCCTGTACCCCAATGCCTCCTCATTCCCTAACCCTAACCCTAAGCGAAACCCTGAAGGTGACCCTTTTCCGAGGCCTTACCCTCATCGGTGCCCTTGTCTTAACCAGTACACCAACACTAACTCATGCCCTCACACTTACGCTAACCCTTAATCATTGTCGTACCCTAAGCTGTACCCTAATCCCTCTCCATTCCCTAACCCTAACCCTAACCCGAATCCTAACCCTGACCCTCACCCGAAGCCTTACCCTCACCCGTGCCCTAATCTTAACCAGGACACCAAGACTAACTTGTGACCTCACATGTACGCTAACACTAAACCGCAGCGGTACCCTAACCTGTACCCTAATCCCTCTCCATTCCCTAACCCTAACCCTAACCTGAAACCTAACCATGACACTCACCCGAAACTTTACCCTCACCCGTGTCCTAATTTTAACCAGTACATCAACACTAACCCATGCCCTCTAACGTACGCTAACCCTAAGCCATTGCCGTACCCTAACCTGTACCCTAATCAATCCCCATTCCCTAACCCTAACCCTAACCCTAACCCTTAACGTGACCCTCTTCCGAGGCCTTACCCTCACCCGTGCCCTAATCGTAAGCAGTACACTAACACTAACTAGTGACCTCACAGGTACGCTAAACCTTAAGCGTTGTGGTACCCTAAACTGTGCCCTAATATCTCCCCATTCCCTAACCCTAACCCTAACCCGAATCCTAACCCTGACCCTCACCCGAAGCCTTACCCTCACCCATGCCCTAATCTTAACCAGGACACCAAGACTAACTCGTGCCCTCACACGTACGCTAACACTAACCCGCAGCGGTACCCTAACCTGTACCCTAATCCCTCTCAATTCCCTAACCCTAACCCTAACCTGAACCCTAAACCTGACCCTCACCCGAAACCTTACACTCACCCGTGCCTTAATCTTAACCAGTTCACCAACACTAACCCGTGCCCTCACACGTACACGAATCCTAAACCCCTGCAGTACAGTAATCTGTACCCTAATCCCTCCTCATTCAATAAAACTAACCCTAACACCCACCCTAACCCTGACTCTCACCCGAAGCCTTACCCTCACCTGTTCCCTAATCTTGAGCATGACATCAACACTAACTTGTGCCCTCAAACGTATGATAACCCTGAACAGTTTCCGTACCCTAAACTTTACAATAGTCCCACCCTATTTCCTAACCCTAACCCTAACCCGAATCCTAACCCTGACCCTCACCTGAAGCCTTACCCTCACCCGTGACCTAATCTTAACACATACACCAATACTAACCAGTGCAATCACAAGTACACGAACCGTAAAACGTTGCTGTACCCTAACTTGTAACCTAATCCCTCCCCATTGCCTAACCCTAACCCTAACCCTAATCCTGTCCGTCACCGAAGCCTTACCCTCACCTGTGCCCTAATCTTAACCAGTACATCAACACTGACTTGTGCCCCCAAATGTACGATAAACATAAACCATTGCCGTAACCTAACCTGTACCCTAAATCTCCCCATTCCCTAACACTAACACTAAACCGAACCCTTAACCTGACCCTCACCCAAAGCCTTACACTCACCCGTGCCCTAGTTTTAACCAGTACACCAAGACTAACCCGTGCCCTCACACGTACGCTAAACCTAAACTGTAGCCGTACACTAACCTGTACCCTAATCCCTCCCCATTCCCTACCACTAACCCTCAACTGAACCCTAACCCTGACCCTCAAACGAAGACTTACCCTCACTTGTGCCATAATCTTAACCAGGACATGCACACTAACCTCTGCCCTCAAACGTACGATAACCCTAAACCGTTGCCTTACCATCACCTGTAACCTAATCCCTACCCATTGCCTCACTCTAACCCGAACCCGAACGCTAAAACTGTCTCTCACCCGAAGCCTCACCCTGCCCCCTGCCCTAATCTTAACCAGTACACCAACACTAAACTGTGCTCTCACATGTACGCTAACATTAAACAGCAGCCGTACCCTAAACTTTACCCTAATCCCTCCACATTCCCTAACCCTAACGCTAAGCCAAACCCTAACCCTGACCCTCACCCGAAGCCTTACCGTCACCCGTGCCCTAATCTTAACCAGTACAACAATACTAAACCGTGCCCTCACACTTACGCAAATTATTAACCACTGCCATGCCCTAACCTGTGCCCTAATCCCTTCCCATTCCCTAACCCTAACCCAAAACAAAAACATCTGCTGTACACTAACCTGTACCCTAATCCCTCCCCATTCCCTAACCTTAACCCTAACCCGAGGCATAACCCTGACTCTCACCTGAAGCCTTACCCTCACATGTGCCCTAATCTTAATCAGTACATCAACATTAACCTGTGCCCTCACACGTACACTAAGCGAAAAGCTTTGCCATACCATAACATGTATCCTAATTCCTCCGCATTCCCTAATCCTAACCCTAACCCGAACCCTAACACTGACCCTCACCCGAAGCTTTACCCTCACCCGTGCTCTAATATTAACCAGTACACCAGCACTAAACATTGCCCTCACACGTACGCTATCGCTAAACCTTTGCCGTTCCCTTACCTGTACCCTAAACCCTCCCCATTCCCTAACCCTAACCCTAAACCGAACCCTTAACCTGACACTCACCCGATGCCTTACACTCACCCGTGCCTTAATCTTAATCAGTTCACCAACACTAACCCGTTCCCTCAGATGTACGCTAAACCTAAGCCGTTGTCGTACCCTAACCTGTATCCTAATTCCTCCCCATTCCATAACTCTAACCCTAACACGAACCCTAACCCTGACCCTCCCCTGAATCCTTACCCTCAACCGTGCCCTAATCTTAACCAGCACAACCATACTAAACCGTGCCCTAACACGTACACGAAACCTTAACCGTTGCCATGCCCTACACTATACCCTAAGCCCTCAACATTCCCTAACCCTAACCAAAACCCAAACCCTAACCCTGTCCCTCACCCTCACCCTAACCCTCACCTGTGCCCTTATCTTAACAAGTACACCAACACTAACCAGTGCCCTCACATGTACGCTAATCCTAAACTGTTGCCGAACCCTAACCTGTATCCTAAACCCTCCCCATTCCCTAACAGTAACCCTAACCCGAACCGTAAGCCTGACCCTCACCCGAAGCCTTACCCTCACCCGTGCCCTAATCTTAACCAGTACACCAAAACTAACACATGCCCTCACACGTATGCAAACCCTAAACCGTTGTCGTAACCTAAAATATACCCTAATCCCTCCCCATTGCCTAACCTTAACCCTGACCCGAATCCTAACCCTGTCACTCACCCGAAGCCTTACCCTCACCCGGGCCCTAATATTAACCAGTACACAACACTAACCTGTGCCCTCACACGTATGCTAATCCTAAACCATTGCATTACCCTAACCTATACCCTAATCCCTCCCAATTCCCTAACCCGAATCCTTAACCTGATCCATACCCGAAGCCTTACACTCACCTATGCCCTTATCTTAACCAGTAAACCAACAGTAACCTCTGCCCTCAAACGTACTATAACCCTAAACCGTTGCCTTACCATAACCTGTAACCTAATCCCTCCCCATTGCCTCACCCTAACCCGAACCCGAACCCTAAAACTGTCATTCACCCGAAGCCTCACCCTGCCCCCTGCCCTAATCTTAACCAGTACAACAACACTAACACGTGCCCTCACACCTACGGTAACCCTAACCATTGTTCTAACCTAAATTGTACCCTAAACCCTCCATATTCCCTAACCCTAACCCTAAGCCAAAACCTAACTCTGACTTTCTCCCGAAGCCAAACCGTCACCCGTGCCCTAATCTTAACCAGTACTCCACACTAGTCCGTGCCCTCACACGTACGCTAACCTTAAACCGTTGCCATACCCTAAGGTGTAGCCTGGTTCCACCCCATTCCCTAACCCTAACACTAACCCGAACCCTAACCCTGACCCTCACCTGGAGCCTAACCCTCACCCGTGCCCTAATCTTACACAGTAAACCAATATCAACCCGTGCCCTCACACGTACATGAACCCTAAACCGTTGTCGTACTCTAACCTGTAACCTAATCCCTCCCCATTGCCTAACCCGAACCCTAACCCGAACCCTAATCCTGTCCCTCATCTGAAGACTTACCCTCACCGGTGCCCTAATATTAACCAGTACACCAACACTAACCCATGCTCACACACTTAGGCTAACCCTTAAGCATTTTCGTACCCTAAACTATACCCTAATCCCTCCTCATTTCCTAACCCTAACCCGAACCCGAACCCTAACCCTGACCCTCACCCGAAACCTTACCCTCACCCATGCCTTATTCTTAACCAGTACACCAATAATAAACCATGCCCTAACACGTACACGAAATCTTTACAGTTGCCATGCCCTAAACAGTACCCTAAACCCCCCCATTCCCTAACCCTAACCCAAAACCAAACCCTACCCCTGTCCCTCACCTGAAGGCTTACCCTCACCTGTGCCCTAATCTTAACTAGTACATCAACACTAAACAGTGCTCTCACACGTACGCTAACCCTTAACCGTTTCTGAACCCTAACCTGTATCCTGATCCCTCCCAATTCCCTAACACTAACCCTAGCCCAAACTCTAACTATGACCCTAACCCGAAGTCTTACCCTCACCTGTGCCATAATATTAACCAGTACATCGACACTAAACTGTGCCCTCAAACGTGCGCTAACCCTAAACCATTGTCGTAACCTAACCTGTACCCTAATCCCACCCCATTCCCTAACGCTAACCCGAATCCTAAACCTGATCGTCACCCGAAGCCTTACCCACACCCATTCCCTAATCTTAACCAGTACACCAATACTAACCCGTGCCGTCACACGTATGCTAACAGTTAACCATCACAGTGGCCTAACCTGTACCCTAAACCCTTCCCATTCCCTAAACCTAACCCTAACACAAACCCTAAACCTGTCCCTCACCCGAAGTCTAACCCTGACACGTGCACTAATCTTAACCAGTACACCAACACTAACCCGTGCCCTCACACATACGCGAACCCTAAACCGTTGCCGAACCCTAACCTGAATCCTAATCCCTCCCCATTCCCTAACACTAAGCCTAACCCAAAACAATGACCCTGAAACGAAGCCTTACACTCACCTGTGCAGTAATTTTAACAAGTACACCAACACTAACCCATTCCCTCACACGTATGCTAACCATAAACTGCAGCCGTACTCTAACCTGAACCCTAATCCGTCCCCATTCCCGAACCCTAACCCTAACCCTGACCCTACCCGAAGTCTTACCCTCACCCGTGCCCTAATGTTAACCAGTATATCAACACTAATCCATGCCCTCAAACTTACGAAAACCCTAAACCGTTGCCGTACTCTAACCTGTACCCTAATCCCTCCCCATTCAATAACCCTAACCCTAACCCTGACCCTCACCAGAAGCCTTATCCTCACTCGTGCCCTAAACTTAACCAGTACACCAACACTAAACCATGCCCTCACACGTACGTTAACCCTAAACCCTTTCCGTACCCTAAGCTCTACTCTAGTCCCACCCCATTCCCTAAAACTAACCCTAACCCGAAACCTAACCTTGACTCTCACCTAAATCCTTACCCTCACCCGTGCCGTAAACTTAACCAGTAATCCAATACTAACCCATGCCCTCACACGTACACGAACCCTAAACCGTTGCTGTACCCTAACCTGTAACCTAATCCCTCCCCATTGCCTAAACCTAATCCTAACCCGAACCCTAATCCTGTCCCTCACCCGACGCCTTACCCTCACCCGTGCCCTAATCTTAACCAGTACACCAACACTAACCAGTGCCCTCACACGTACGCTAATCCTTAAGCGGTATCATACCCTAAAATGTATTCTAATCCCTCCCCGTTCCCTAACCCTAACCCGAACCCTAATCCTATCCCTCACCCGAAGCCTTACCCTCACCCATGCCCTAATCTTAAACAGTACACCAGTACGAAACTGTGCTCTCACTTGTATACGAACCCTAAACCGCTGCCGTACACTAACCTGTACCTAATCCCTCCCCATTCCCTAACCCTAACCCTAACCGGAGCCCTAAACGTGACCCTCACCTGATGTCTTACCCTCACCTGTGCCCTAATCTTAACCAGTACATCAAAACTAACCTGTGCCCTCAAACGTACGCTAAACCTAAACCGTTGCCGTGCCCTAACCTGTACCCTAATCCAACCCCATTCCCTAACCCTATCTCAAACCCTAACCCTGACCCTCACCCGAAGCCTTACCCTCAACCGTGCCCTAATATTAACCTGTAAATCAACACTAATCCATGCCCTCAAACGTACGCTAACCCTAAACCGATGCCGTATTCTAACCTGTACCCTAATCCCTCCCCATTCCCTAACCCTAACCCTAACCAGAATACTAACCCTGACACTCACTCAAAGCCTTACCCTCACCTGTGAACTAATCTTAACCAGTACACCAACACTAACCCATGCCCTCACACGTACACTAACCCTAAACCGTTGCCGTACCCTAACCTGTACCCTAATTCCTCCCCATTACCTCACCCTAGCCCTAACAAGAACCCTAAACCTGTCACTCACCCGAAGCCTTACCCTCACCCGTGCCCTAATCTTAACCGGTAGAACCATAATAAATCTTGCCTTAACACTTACACGAAACCTTAACCGTTGCCATGCCCTAATCTGTACCCTAATCCCTCCCCATTCACTAACCCTAACCCAAACCCAAACCCTAACCCTGAACCTCACCCGAAGCCTAACCTTCACCTGTGCACTAATCTTACCCAGTACACCAACACTAACCCGTGCCCTCACACGTACACTAATCCTAAACCGCAGCTGTACCCTAAACTGTAACCTAATTCCTCCGCATTCAATAACACTATCCCTAACGCGAACCCTACACCTGACCCTCGCCCGAAGCCTTACCCCCACCTGTGGCCTTATCTTAACTAGTACATCAACACTAAGCCATGCCCTCAAATGTACGCTAACCCTAAACGGTTGCCGTACTCTTACCTGTACCCTAATCCTTCCCCATTCCTTAACTCTAACACTAACCCGAACACAAACCCTGACCCTCACCCGAAGCCTTACCCTCACCTGTGCCCTAATCTTAAACAGTACACCAACACTAACCCGTGCCCTCAGAAGTACGCTAACCCTAAACTGTTTCCGTACCCTAACCTACACCCTAATCCCTCCCCATTCGCTAACGTTAACGCTAACCTAAACCCTAACCCTGTCCATCACCCTAAGCCTTACCCTCACCCGGGCCCTAATCTTTACCAGTACACAAACACTAACCCGTTCCCTCACATGTGCACTAACCCTAAATTGTAGCAGTACCCTAACCTGTATCCTAATCTCTCCCCATTTCCTAACCCTAATCCTAACGCGAACCCTAACCCTGACCCTCTCCCGAAGCCTTACCCTCAGCCGTGACCTAATATTAACCTGTAAATCAACACTAATCCATGCCCTCAAACGTACCCTAACCCTAAACCATTGCCGTACTCTAACCTGTACACTAATCCCTCCCCATTCCATAACCCTGACCTTAACCAGAATACTAATCCTGACCCTGACTCGAAGCCTTACCTTCACACGCATCCTAACCTTAACCAGAATACTAATCCTGACCCTCACTCGAAGCCTTACCTTCACACGTATCCTAATCTTAACCAGTACACAGACAATAACCCATGCCCTCACACGTACGCTAACCATAAACCGTTGCCATACCGTAACCTATACCCTAATCCTTCCTCAATTTCTAACCCTAAACCTAACCTGAACCATAACCCTGTCCCTCACCAGAGCATTACCCTCCCCGTGCCCTAATCTTAACCAGTACACCAACACAAAACCTTGCCCTCACACGTAATCTAACCCTAAACCGCTGCCGTACAGTAAGCTGTACCCTAATCTCTCCCCATTCCCTAAACCTAACCCTAAACCGAACCCTTAACCTGACCCTCACCCGAAGCCTTACACCCACCCATGTCCTAATCTTAACCAGTACACCAACACTAACCCGTGCCCTCACACGTACACTAATCCTAAACTGCAGCCGTACCCTAACCTGTACCCTAATCCCTCCCCATTCACTAACCATTACCCGAACCCTAAACCTGACCCTCACGCGAAGCCTTACCCTCACCCGTGCCCTAACCTTAACCAGTACACCAATACTAACACGTGAATTCACACGTACGCTAACCCTAAACCGTTGCTGTACCTTAATCCCTCCCCTTTCCCTATCCCTCACGCTAAACCGAACAGTTAACCTGACCCTCACCCAAAGGCTTACACTCACCCTGCCCTAATTTTAACCAGTACACCAACACTAACACGTGCCCTCACACGTACGCTAACCCTAAACGTTGTCGTATCCTAAACTGTACCCTAATCCCTGCCCATTCCCTAACCCTAACCCTAAGCCGAAACCTAACCCTGACCTTCACCCGAAGCCTTACCCTCACCCATTCCCTAACCCTAAGCCTAACCCGGACCTTAACCCTGACACTCACCGAAACCTTACCCTCACCCGTGCCCTAATGTTAAACAGTACACCAATACTAAACTGTGCTTTCACATGTATATGAACCCTAAACTGCTGCCGTACACTAACCTGTACTTAATCTCTCCCCATTCCCTAACCCTAACCCTAACCAGAGCTCTAACCGTAACTCTCACACGAAGTCTTACCCTCACCTGTGCCCTAATCTTAACCAGTACATCAACAGTAACCTGTGCCCTCAAACGTACACTAAACCTAAACCGTTGCCGTACACTAACCTGTACCCTAATGCCACCCCATTCCCTAACCCTATCCCGAACCCTAACCCTGATCCTCACCCGAAGCCTTACCCTCACCCGTGCCCTAATCTTAACCAGTACACCAACACTAACCTGTGCCCTCACACGTACGCTAACCCTAAACCGTGGCAGTACCATAAACTATACCCTAATCCCTACCCATTCCCTAACCAGAACCCTATCCCTGACCCTCACTCAAAGCCTGACACTCACCAATGCCCCAATCTTAACCAGTACACCAACACTAACCCATGCCCTCACACGTACGCTAGCACTAAACCACTGCCGTACACTAACCTGTACCCTAATCCCTCCCCATTCCCTACCACTAATCCTAACCCGAACCCTAACCCTGACCCTCACCAGAAGCCTTACCCTCAACTGTGCCATAATCTTAACCAGGACATGAAAACTAACCTGTGCCCTCAAACGTACGATAACCCTAAACCGTTGCCGTACCATAACCTGTAAACTAATCTCTCCCCATTACCTAACCCTAAACCTAACCCGAACCCTAAACCTGTCACTCACCCGAAGCCTTACCCTACTCCGTACCCTAACCTTAACCAGTACACCAACACTAACCCGTGCCCTCAAACGTACGCTAACCCTAAACCGTTGCCGTACCCTAACCTGTACCCTAATTACTCCCCATTCCCTAACCCTAGCCCTAACAAGAATCCTAATCCTGTCCCTCACCCGAAGCCTTACCCTCAACCGTGCCCTAATCTTAACCAGTACAACCATAATAAATCGTGCCCTAACACTTACGTGAAACCTTAACCGTTGCCATGCCCTAAACTGTACCCTAAACCCTCCCCATTCCCTAACCCTAAACCAAACCCAAACCCTAACTCCGACCCTCACCCAAAACCTAACCCTCACCTGTGCACTTATCTTATCCAGTACACCAACACTAACCAGTGCCCTCACACGTATGCTAACCCTAAACTGTTGCCAAACCCTAAACTGTATCCTAATCCCTCCCCATTCCCTAACACTATCCCTACCCGAACCCTAACGCTGACCCTCACGTGAAGCCTTAACCTCCCCCGTGCCCTAATCTTAACCAGTACACCAACACTAACCCATGCCCTCACACGTACACTAACCCTAAACCACAGCCGTACCCTAAACTGTACCCTAATCCCTCCGCATTCACTAACACTAACCCTAACCCGAACCCTAAACCTGACCCTCACCCAAAGCCTTTCCCTCACCTGTGGCCTTATCTTAACCAGTACATAAACACTAACCCATGCCCTCAAACGTACGCTAACCCTAAACCGTTGCCGTGCTCTAACCTTTACCCTAATCCCTCCCCATTCCTTAACCCTAACACTAACCCGAACACTAACCCTGACCCTCACCTGAAGCCTTACCCTCACCAGTGCCCTAATCTTAAACAGTACACCAACACTAACCCGTGCCCTCACAAGTACGCTAACCCTAAAGAGTTGTCATACCCTAACCTATACCCTAATCCCTCTCCATTCCCTAACCCTAACCCTAACCAAAACCGTAACCCTGTCTATCACCCTAAGCCTTACCCTCACCCGGACCCTAATCTTAACCAGTACACAAACACTAATCCATGCCCTCACACGTACGCTAAACCAAAACCGTTGCAGTACCCTAAACTATACCCTAATCCCTACCCATTCCCTATCCCGAAACCTAAACCTGACCCTCAACAGAAGCCTGACACTCACCGATGCCCTAATCTTAACCAGTACAACAACACTAACCCATGCCCTCACACGTACGCTCACCCAAACCACTGCCGTACAGTAACCTGTACCTTAATCTCTCCCCATTCCCTACCACTAAACCTAACCCAAACCCCAACGCTGACCCTCACCTGTAATCTTACCCTCAACTGTGCCATAATCTTAACCAGGGCATGCACAATAACCTGTGCCCTCAAACGTACGATAACCCTAAACTGTTGCCATACCGTAGTCTGTAACCTAATCCTTCCCCATTGCCTAACCCTAACCCTAATGCCAACTCTAATCCTGTCCCACAGCCGAAGCCTTACCCTCACCCGTGCCTTAATCTTAACCAATACACCAATACTCAACCTTGCCCTCACACATACACGTACCCTAAACCGTTGCCGTACCCTAACCTGTAACCTAATCACTCCCCACTGCCTAACCCTAACCCTAACGTGAACTCTAATCCTGTCCCACACCCAAAGCCTTACCCTCACCCGTGCCCTAAACTGAACGAGTACACCAATTCTAAATAGTGCCCTCACATGTACGCAATCCCTTAAGAGCTGTCGTACCCTAAACTATACCGTAATCCCTCCCCATTCCCTAACTCTAAACCTAACCCGAACACTAAACCTGGCCCTCACCTGAAGCCTTACACTCACCTGTTAACTAATCTTAACCAATACATGAACACTAAACTGTGCCCTCAAACATACTCTAACGCAAATCCGTTGCCGTACCCTAACCTGTACCGTGATCCCACCCCATTCCCTTACCGTAAACCTGAGCCGAACCCTAACCCTGACCCTCACCCGAAGCCTTACACTCACCCGTTCCCTAATCTTAACCAGTACACCAGTACTAACCAGTGTCCTCACACGTACGCTAACGCTAAACCGTTGCCATACCCTAATCTGTATCCTAATTCCTCCCCATTCCTTAACCCTAACCTGAACCTGAACCATTAACCGGACCCTCACCCGAAGCCTTACACTCACTCGTGCCTTAATCTTAGCCAATACACCAAAACTAACCCGTGCGCTCACACGTACGCTAACCCTAAACCGTTGCCGTACCCTAACCTGTATCCTAATTCCTCCCCATTCCTTAACCCTAACCCTAACCTAAACCCTAACCCTGAACCTCAGCCTAATCCTTACCCTCACCCATGCCCTAATCTTAACCAGTACATCAACACTAACCCATGCCCTCCAACGTACGCTATCCGTAAACCGTTGCCGTACCCTAACCTGTACCCTATCCCTTCCATATTCCCTAAGCCTAACCCTAACACAAACCCTAACCCTAAAACTCTTCCGATACCTTACCCTCACCCGTGCCCTAATCTTAACAGGAACACGAACATTTATCCATGCCCTCATACATACGCTAACCTAACACCTTTGCCTTACCCTAACCTATACCCTAATAGCTCCCCATTCCCTAACTCTAACCCTATCCCGAACCCTAACCCTGTCCCTCATCAGAAGCCTTACCCTCACCCGGGCCCTAATCTTAACCAGTACACAAACACTAACCCATGCCCTCACACGTATGCTAACCCTAAACCGCTGCCATACAGTAACCTGTACCCTAAGCCCTCCACATTCCCTAACCCTAACCCTAACCCGAACACTAACCCTGACCCTCACCCGAAGCCTTACACTCACCTGTGACCTAATCTTAACCAGTACATGAACACTAGCCTGTGCCCTCAAACCTACGCTCAACAAAATCCGTTGCTGTACCCTAACCTGTACCCTGATCCCACCCTATTCCCTAACCATAACCCTATCCCGAACCCTAACGCTGACCCTCACCCGAAGCCTTACCCTCACCCGTGCCCTAATCTTAACCGGTACATCAACGCTAAACCATGCCCTCACAGGTACGCTAACCCTAAATCTCTGCCGTAAACTAACCTGTACCCTAATCCCTGCCCATTCCCTAACACTAACCCTAACCCGAAACCTAACCCTGACCCTCACCTGTGCCTTAATCTTAACCAGTACATCAACACTAACCTGTGTCCTTACACGTACGCTAACTCTAAACTGTTGCCGTACACTAAACTGTATCCTAATTCCTCCCCATTCTCTAACCCTAACACGAACCCGAACCCTAACCCTGACCTTCACCCAAAGCTTTACCCACACCCGTGCCCTAATCTTAACCAGTACACCAACACTAACCAGTGCCCTCACACGTACGCTAACCCTAAACTGTTGCTCTACCCTAACCTGTACCGTAATCCCTCCCCATTCCCTAACCATAAACCTGACCCGAACCATAACCCTGACCCTCACACGAAGCCTTACCCTCACCCTTGCCCTAATATTAACCAGTACACCCACACTAACCCGTGCCCTCTCAAGTACGCTAACCCTAAACCGTTGTCATAACCTAACCTATACCCTAATCCCTCCCCATTCCCTAACCCTAACCCAAACCTGAAACCTAACCCTGTCACTCACCAGAAGCCTAACCCTAACCCGGGGCCTAATCTTAAGCAGTATACAAACACTAACCTGTGCCCTCACACTCACGCTAATCATAAACTGTTGCAGTACACTAACCTATACCCTAATCCCTCCCCATTGCCTAACCATAATCCTAACCTGAACACTTATGGTGACCATCACATGAAGCCTTACACTCACCCATGCCCTTATCTTAACCAGGAAACAAATACTAAACCGTGTCCTCACACGTACACTCACCCTAAATCTCTGCTGTACACTAACCTGTACCCTAATCCCTCCCCATTCCCTAACAGTAACCCTAACTCGAACCCTAACCCAGACCCTCACCCGAAACCTTACCCTCACATGTGCCCTAATCTTAACCAGTACACCAACAGTAACCCGTACCCTCACACGTTCGCTAACCCTAAACCGTCGCACTACCCTAACCTATACCCTACTCCCTCCCCATTCCCTAACCCTAACCCGAACCTGAACCCTAACCCTGTCCCTCACCCGAAGCCTTACCCTCACCCGGGCCCTAATCTTAACCAGTACACAAACGCTAACCTGTGCCCTCACATGTATGCTAACCCTAAACCGTTGCAGTACCCTAACCTGTACCCTAAACCCACCCCATTCCCTAACCCTAACCCTAACCTGAACCCTAACCCTGACCCTCACCTGACGCCTTACCCTAACCCGTGCCCTAATCTTAACCAGTACACCAATACTAAACCGTGCCCTCACACATACACGAACCCTTATCCGTTGTCATACCCTAAACTGTACTCTAATCTCTCCCCATTCCCTAACCCTAACCCTAACCCAAACCCTAACCCTGACCCTCATCTGAAACCTTACACTCACCTGTGACCTTATCTTAACCAGTACATGAACACTAACCTGTGCCCTCAAACCTACGCTAACCTAAATCCGTTTCCATACCCTAACCTGTACCCTGATCCCACCCCATTCACTAACCCTAACCCTAAGCAAAACCCTATCCCTGACGCCCACCCGAAGCCTTACCCTCACTTGTGCCCGAATCTTAACCAGTACATCACTAAACCATGCCTTCACATGTACACTAAAGCTAAACCGTTTCCCTCCCTACCTTTTCCCTAAACCTTCACCATTCCCTAAACCTAACCCTAACCCTGACACTCACCCGAAGCCTTATTCTTACCCGTGCCCTAATCTTAACCAATACACCAACACTAACCCATGCCCTCACACGTACCCTAACCTGTACCCTAAACCTTCCCAATTCCCTAACCCTAACCCTAAACCAAACCCTGAACCTGACCCTCACTCAAAGCCTTATCCTCACCCGTGCCCTAATCTTAAACAATACACGAAAACTAACACGTGGTCTCACACGTACGCTAACCCTAAACCATTTCCGTACACTAATCTGTACCCTCATCCTTCCCCATTATCTAACCTTAACCTGAACTCTAACAATGACCCTCATCTGAAGCCTTACTATCACCCGTGCCTTAAAATTATCCAGTACACCAACACTAACCCGTGCCCTCACAGGTATGCTAACCCTAAACCACTGCAGTACCCTAACCTGTACTCTAATCCTCTGCCATTACCTAAACCTAACCCTAACCTGTAACCTAACTATGACCCTCACCCGAAGCCTTACCCTCACCTGTTCTATAATCTTAACCAGTACAACAACACTAACCCATGCCTTCATATGTACGCTAACCCTTAACCGTTCTCGTAACCTAGCCTGTACACTAAATTCGTCCCATTCCCTAACACTAACCCCAACCCTAACACTGAACCTCACTCAAAGCCTTGCCCTCACACGTGCCCTAATCCTAACCCGTACACACTGGCCCATGCCCTCAAACATACGCTAACCCTAAACTGTTGCCGTACCATAAACTGTACTCTAATCCCTCCCTATTACCTAACACTAACCCGAACCCGAACCCTTAACCTGACACTCACCCGAAGCTTTACCCTCACCGGTGCCCAAATCCTAACCTGTAAACCAACACTAACCAGTGCCCTCACTCGTACTCTAACCCTAAACTGTTGCTGTCCCCTAACCTGTACCCTAGTCCCTCCCCATTCCCTAATCCTAACCCTAACCTGAACCCTAAACATGACCCTCACCTGAAGCCATAACCTCACCCGTGCCCTAATCTTAATGTGTACACCAACATTAACCCATACCCTCACACCTACCCTAACCCTAAACCGTTGCCGTACCCTCACCTGTACCCTAAACCCTTCCCGTTCCCTAACCATAACCCTAACGCGAACCCTAACGCTGACCCTGAACCAAAGCCTTACCCTCACCCTTGCCCTAATCTTAACAGTACACCAACACTAACCCATGCCCTCACACGTACGCTAACCCTAAACCATTGCCGTACTCTCACCTGTACCCTAAACACTCCCCATTCCCTAACCCTAACCCTAAACCAAAACCTAACCCTGACCTTCACGTGAAGCCTTACGCTCACCAGTGCCCTAAATACTCCCCGTGCGCTAAACCTAACCCTAACTCGAACCCTAACACTGACACTCTCCCAAAGCCTTACCCTCGAACCATTGCCCTAATCCTAAAATATACACCAAAAATAACCCATGCCCTCTCACGTACTCTAACCCAAATCTATTGCTGTACGTTAACCAGTATTACAAAACACAACAGTCTCACATTTACAAAAGAAACTTATGCTTGCTTAAGGGGAAAGGAGAGTGGGGAGGCTGCATAAAACCAGAGGTTGACATTAGTACAGATACCATTCCATAAGCTAAGCATATATTAGACAAGACCTACTCCTTGCTCAACCAAATGGATTCAACACCCTTTATTCAAGGCCTAGGAATATACCTGAGTACGAAGAAACTTAAAACCCATATATTTACAGGTCTCCGTAAGAAAATCATGTGTGTGTACAACGGTATAAACACAGCAGTGAAAATAAGTTAAAGCCCATTATAAAGATAAATTTTAAAAACAAAACACAAAGACTGTGAAATAGAGAGAAATTCTTAAATTATTCATTCTGAGCTTACATTAAAGTTGGATTTACCACCTCTACATCCAAAGCTGAGGTAGATATAAGGCTGGACACTTGGGGCTGATAGGATTGGTGAGGTTTGGTGAGCGAATGCAGACCCTTTCATGGAATAGTGGATGGTACCCATTCCATAGGTCCCAAATCTTCAGGTTTAAGGTATTAATCCTTCAGCTAAAATATGCATGAAAAACCCAGAATATGGTGCAACAAGTGACCAGGCAAAATTTCTAATACTCATCTCAATTTTCACCCCCTGGTACTTGGGTTCGCCATTCCAGATGCTTTATTAACACTCTCCCCACTTGGAGAGTCAGTACCTTTAACCTCTTGTTTGGTATACTTAGCAATTTCTGTGGAAGATGAACAGGGATATGGAGAACAAATGAGCGAATAACTCTATGTGTTTGGAGGGGCACATTGTACTCTGATTTCCCACCAGTAATAAGAATTCACCAAAGGCTCAGTGTGCCGTGCCAGAACCAAATTAGGGCCAGAAGCAATTCTTGGGTTTCGCAGTCAGCTAACAAGAAAGCAAGTTGAACAAAGGAGCTTAGGGGTACTGTAATTCACAATCCTGAAAAGTTACAAATGACCCCTATCATCTAAAAATTTATTGAAGGAAGGCTGTGAAGAGTAATTGAACACGAGGCAAAATTGCAGAAAACGGATATCAGGTGGTAGATAAGAATTGCTCTGAAAGCATAGGAAAAGAGGCAGCACTTCGATAGTGATGCACTTGACCAAAAAGGGCGTATGCGTTTTTTCCTGAATATATTCTGGAAAAAACGCAAATGCCCTTTTTGGCCAACCAGCAAGCCTGAAATGGAAATCCGCACTACAATGAAGTCTCACTTCCCACAGCTCAAAAGGGCCGTCCGAAAAAATTGTAAAATCCAGAGAGGCAAGACAGGCCATGGAGAACCAGTCGCCTTGTTATGCTGATGAGTGCGATGTAAATTGCCAACAGCCACTCTGGAGAAGTGTATGGTGTTTCCTGGGACAAATAAAAAACCAAGCTACAGAGCCTACGGCACTTCCATTTATGGTGCTATAGATTTGGAAAGTTTAAATGAAAAAAACAAAGCCACACTAAAGTTGGGGGTTGCTCTGTTTACGAGAACGTTGACTAGGGTACAACTTCAATAGCCCAGAAAGAGAAAAATGGATATAGAAGTTGTGGTACTTACCTACAATGGAATATCACTCAACAATAAAATCAATGGCATCGGGACAGTAGCAGCATAAATGAGTGGATTTAGGTATGATGGTTCTAAGTGAAATAAGTCACACAGAAAAAGAAACATCATAAGATATCACTAATACCGGGAATGTAAACACGGCTACGCGTGAACTGCATTACAAAACACAACAGAGTCTCCCATTTACAAAAGAAACTTATGCTTGCTTAAGGGGAAAGGTGAGCTGGGAGGCTGCATAAAACCAGAGGTTGACATTAGTACAGATACCGTTCAATAAGCCAAATATATATTAGACAAGACCTACTCTTTGCTCAACGAAATGGACTCAACATCCCTTATTCAATGTCTAGGAATATACCTGAGTACGAAGAAACTTAAAACCCATATACTTATAGGTCTCCGTAAGAGAATCATGTGTGTGTAAAATGGCATAAACACAGCAGTGAATATAATCTAAATCCCATTATAAAAATAAATTTTAAAAATAAAGCACAAAAACTGTGAAATAGAGAGAAATTCTTAAATAATTCATTCAGGGCTTGCATTAAACTTGGATTTACCACCTCTACATCCACAGTTGGGGGAGATATAAGGTTGGTCACTTGGGGCCGATAGAATTGCTGAGGTTGGGTGAGCAAAAGCAGACCCTTTCATGTAATAGTGCATGCTACCTATTCCATAGTTCCCAAATCTCCAGGTTTAAGGGATTTATCCTTCATCTAAAATATGCATGGAAAACCCAGAATATGGTCCAACAAGTGACCAGGTAAAATTTCTAAAACTCATCTCAGCTTTCAGCCTCTGATACACGGGTTCACCATTCCAGACGTTCTCCCCACTTGGAGAATCAGTGCCTTTAACCTCTTGTTTGGCACAGTTTGCAATTTCTGTGGAAGATGAACAGTAATATGGAGAACCAATGAGGGACCAACTCTATGTGATTGGACCGGCACATTGTACTCTGATTTCCCACCAGGAAGAAGAATTCACCAAAGGCTCAGTGTGCCATGCCAGAACCAAATTAGGGCCTGAAGCAATTCTTTAGTTTTGCGGTCAGCTCACAAGAAAGCGAGTTGAACAAAGGAGCTTAGGGGCACTGTAATTCACAATCCTGCAGAGATACAAATGACCCCTATCATCCGAAAATTTACTGAAGGAAGGCTGGGAAGAGGATTTGAACACAGGGCAGAATTGCAGAAAAGAGATATCAGGTGGTAGATTAGAATTGCTCTGAAAGCATAGGAAAAGGGGCAGCACTTCGATAATTATGCACTTGGCCAAAAAGGGCATATGCGTTTTTTCCTGAATATATTCAGGAAAAAAACGCATATGCTCTTTTTGGCCAACTCAGCAAGCCTACAATGGAAATCTGCTCTACAATGAAGTCTCACGTCCCACCGCTCAAAAGGGCAGCCCAAAAAACGTGTAAAATCCAGATAGGCCGGACAGGCCATGGAGACCTGGCAGACTTGTTATGTTAATGTACGGGATGTAAGTTGCCACCAGCCACACTGCAGAAGTGTATGGTGTTTCCTGGAACATATAAAAAACCAAGTGACAGAGCCTGGGGCACTTCCATTTATGGTCCTATAGATTAGGAAAAATTAAATAAAAAAGACACAGCCACACCAAAGGTTGGGGCTGCTCTCTTTACAAGAACTTTTCTGTGGTACAACTTCAATAGCCCAGAAAGGGAAAAATGGATATAGTTGTTGTGGTACTTACGTACAATGTAATATCACTCAGCAATGAAATCCATGTCATCTGGCCCATAGGAACAAAATCAGTTGATTTTCGTATGATGTTTCTAAGTTAAATAAGTCACATAGAAAAAGAAACATCATAAGATTCCAGTAGTACTGGGAATGTAAACATGGGTACACATGAACTGAATTACAAAACAGAACAGAGTCTCACATTTACAAAAGGAACTATGCTTGCCTAAGGGGAAGGTTGAATTGCGAGGCTGCATAAAACCAGGGGTTGAAATTAGTACAGATACCTTTCTATAAGCCAATATGTATTATACAAGACCTACCCCTTGCTCAACGAAATGGACTCAACACCCCTTATTTAGTGGTTTGGAATATAACTGACTACTAAGAAACTTCAAACCTATGTATTTATATGTTTCTGTAAGACAATCCTCTGTGTGTACGGTGCCATAAACACAGCAGTGAAAATCAGACAAATCCCACTATAAAAATAAATTTCAAAAACAAAACACAATGACTGTGCAATAGAGAGAAATTCTTAAATAATTCATTTAGGGCTTGTGATGAAACCTGGATTTACCACAACTACATCTGCAGCTGAGGGAGATATAAGGCTGGACACTTGTGGTTGATAGAATTGGTGAGATTTGTTGAGAAAATGCAGACACTTTGATGTAATAGTGCTTGGTACACATTCTATGGGTCCCAAATCTCCAGGTTTAAGGGATTCATCATTCAGCTAAAATATGCATGGGAAACGCAGAGTATGGTCCACAATGTAATCAGGCAAAGTTTCTAAAACTCATCTCAGTTTTGGCCCCCTGGTACTCGGGTTCAGCATTCCACATACTTTACTAACATTCTCCCCACTTGGAGAGTCAGTGTCTTTAAACTCCTGTTTTCACAGCTTGCAAATTCTGCAGAAGATGAACAGGAATCAGGGGAACCAATGAGTGACTAACTCTATGTCTTTGGACGGACACATTGAACTCTGATTTCCCACCAGGAAGAAAAAATCACCAAATGCTCTGCATGGTGTGCTGGAACCAGTTTAGTGCCTGAAGCAATTCTGCGGTTTGCGGCCAGGTCACAAGAAAGTGACTTGAAAAAAGGAGCTTAGGGCTACTGTATTTCACAAACGTGCAGAGTTATAAAGGACACCTATCATCCAAAATATATTGAAATAAGGCTGTGAAGATGAGTTGAATGCCAGACACAATTGCAGGAAACAGATTTCACGAGGTATATTGGAATTGCATTTAAAGCATATGAAAAGAGGCAGAACTTCAACATTGATGTACTTGGCCAAAAAGTGTGTATGCGTTTTTTTCCTGAATATGTTCAGGAAAAAACTCGTACGTCCTTTTTGGCCAACCAAGCAACCGTGCAATGGATATCCACACTACAATGAAGTCTCTCTTCCCACTGGTCAGAACAGACATCTGAAAAATTCTATGAACCAGAAAGGCAGGACAGCCTATGGAGAACAGGGAGCTTTGTTATGCTGATGTTCAGGATGTAAATTGCCAAGAGCCACTCTGGAGAAGTGTATGGTGTTTCCTGAAACATCTAAAAAATCAAGCTACAGAGCGTAAGGCACTTCCTCTTATGTTCCTATATTTTAGGAACATTTAAACAAAAACCACAGCCACCCTAAAATTTGGGAATGCTCTGTTTACAAGAACCTCAACTACAGTACAACTTCAATAGCTCAGAAAGAGAAAAATGGATATAGAAATTGTGCTACTTACGTACAATGGAATGTCAGGCAGCAGTGAAATCAATGTCATCAGGCCCGTAGCAGCATAATGAGTGGATTTAGGTATGATGATTCTAAGTGAAATAAGTTACACAGATAAAGAAACATCATAAGATATCACTAATATCAGGAATGTAAACACGACTACACATGAACTGTATTACAAAACACAACAGAGTCTCACATTTAGAAAATAAACTTTTGCTTGCTTAAGGGGAATGGTGGGTTGGGAGGCTGCATAAAACCAGAGGTTGAAATTTGTACAGATACTTTTTTATAAGCCAAATATATATCAGAAGAGACCTACTCCTTGCTGAACGAAATGGACTCAACACCCCGTATTCAATGCATAAGAATATACCTGACTATGAAGAAACGTAAAACCCATGTATTTATAGGTGTCTGTAAGAGAATCATGTGTGTGTACAGTGGCATAAACACAGCAGTGAAAATCAGCTAAATCCCACTATAAAAATAAATTTCAAAACCGAAACACAAAGACTTTGTAATAGAGAGAATTTCTTAAATAATTCATTGAGGGCTTGTGATGAAACCTGGATTTAACACATCTACATCCACAGCTGGGGGAGATATAAGGCAGGACACTTGTGGCTGATAGGATTGAAGAGGTTTGGTGAGCAAATGCCGAATATTTGTTTAATAGTCCATGGTACCCATTCCATGGGTCCCAAATCTCCAGATTTAAGGGATTCATCTTTCAGCTAAAATATGCATGGGAAACGCAGAGTGTGATACAACATGTGATCGGGAAAAGTTTCTAAAACACATCTCAGGTTTTACACGCTGGTACTCGCGTTTGCCATTCCAGATGCTTTATTAACACTCGCACCTCTTCGGGAGTCCGTGCCTTTAACCTCCTGTTTGGCACAGTTTGCAATTTCTGCACAAGACAAACAGTGATAGGGAGAACCAATGACCAACTAACTCTACGTGTTTTGACGGGCACATTGAACTCTGATTTCCAAACTGGAAAAATAATTCACCAAAGGCTCAGCATGGTTTGCTGGAACCAGATTAGTGCCTGAAGCAATTCTGCCATTTTGCGGCCAGCTCACAAGAAAGCGAGTTTAAAAAAGGAGCTTAAGGGCACTGTAATTCACAAACCTTCAGTTATAAAGAGAACTTTCATCCAAAAATATATTGACGTAAGGCTGTGAAGAGGACTTGAATGCTAGGCAGAATTGCAGGAAACCAATTTCACGTAGTAAACTGGAATTGCTCTGAAAGCATAGGAAAAGAGGCAGCACTTCGACAATGATGCACTTGGCCAAAAAGGGTGTATACGTTTTTATCCTGAATATATTCAGGAAGAAACACATACGCCCTTTCTGGCCAAGCAAGGAAACCGGCAATGGAAATCCACACTACAATGAAGTCTCACTTCCCACTGCTTAAAAGGGTCGTCTGAACAAAGTGTAAAATCCAGAGAGGCAGGACAGGCCATGGATAACAGGGAGCTTTGTTATGATGATTGTTGAGATGTAAATTGCCAACAGGTACTCTGGAGAAGTGTATGGTGTTTCCTCAAACATCTAAAAATCAAAGCCACAGAGCCTAGGGCACTTCCACTTATGGCCCTGTAGCTTAGGAAAATTAAACGAGGAAGACACAGCCACCCCAATATTTAGGGCTGCTGTGTTTACAGCAACCTCAACTACAGTATAACTTACATATCCTGGAAAGAAAAAAATGGATAAAGACATTGTGCTACTTACGTACAATGAAATATCACTCAGCAATGATATCAATGTAATCAGGCCTGTAAAAGCAAAATGAATGGATTTCGGTACAATGATTCTAAGTGAACTAAGCCACACAGAAAAAGAAAATTATTATAAGGTATCAATAATAAAGGGAATGTAAGCTTGGCTACATATGAACTGAATTACAAAACAGGACAGAGTCTCACAGTTGGGAAACAATTTTATGCTTGTTTAAGGGGAAAGTTGAGTTGGGGTGCGGCATAAAACCAGAGATTGAAATGAGCCCAAATGCCGTTCCATAAGCCAAGTATGTAATAGAGAGGACCTACTCCTTGCTCAAAGAAATAAACTCAACAATGAGGTATCACCTCACACCTGTTAGAATGGGCATTATCAGAAATTCTACAAATAACAAGTGCTCAAATGGTATGGAGAAAAAGAAACCTCTTCCACTATTGTTGGGAATGTAAATTGATACAGTCACTATAGAGAACAGTATGGAGGTTCCTTAACAACTAACCATAAATTGCCATATGATCCAGCCATCCCACTACTGAGCATATATCCAGACAAAACCATAAATCGAGAGGAGACTTTCACCACAAAGTTCATTGCATCACTATAATAGCCAGGTAATTGAAGCAACATAAATGTCCACAGACACACGAATGCATAAAGAGATGGTACATATATAAAATGGAATATTACTCAGCCATAAGAAGGAATGAAATTGGATCATTTGTAGAGATGTCGATGGATATAGAGACTGTCATAGAGAGTGAAGTATGTCAGAAAGAGAAAAACAAATATTGTATATTAATGCATATATGTGGAACCTAGAAAAATTGTGCAGATGAACCAGTTTGCAAGGCAGAAATAGAACAACAGATGTAGAGAAAAAACATATGGACATCAAGTGGGAAAAGCTGTGGTGGGTAGGTGGTGGGAGGAATTGAGAGATTCAGATTGGCATGTATACATTTATATGTATAAAATAGATAACCAATAAAAACATTCTATATAAAAAACTAAAATATATTTCAAAATTTAAAAAAAAAATTAAAATTTAAAACAGAAAAAAAGGTTCTTCCCTTCACATACGTGTATTTATATGAATACATTATTTCCATGCTTATATCTGTAAATAACAAAAAGAGGAATAAAATCTACCTAGAACCCAAAATGAAAAAAAAAAAAAAAAAAAAAACTAAACAGAACCCACCAGTTACACAGAGGAAAACTGTATCAGAGCACTTGCTCCAGTTGTAAACAATTCTGAAGTTGGTCAGTGGTGGGGAATCATCTCCCATTCAGCCAGCAGCCCCCACGCAACAAGCGTCCTCATTGTAAAGTTGGGGGACTGTGCCGAGGCCTCTGTGAGGAAACTTGAGCTGAGCCACAGGCCAGCTGCTGCTGAACTGTTCCCACCCTCCCCAGATAAAACACCTGAATATGTGCAAGGACTTGAAAGCCTAGAGGAAGGGCCATGGAGCCACAAAAGTGACAGCATGCCGGCTGACTTGGTGCCTGAAGGCCAGCCAGGATGGTCCTCGCCCTGGGTGCTCTTCTGGAAGCTTTCCATTTCCCTGCCTGAGAAACCCCTCCTGTCCCGCTCCCACTGCTTTTTTCCTTCCTCACCTCGGCCCAGGGAAAAATTCCAGCAGCAGTTATGGGTGACACATCCTCTTCTTTAGCAGGTGGCAGCCTGGAAACTGCTGCAGAAAGTCCAGCAGAGACCAACTCACACTAGGCAACTCACAAAGCCGTGGCCTCTCAATCCCTCCCACCAGCCCAGTCCCGAGACTACTGACAGGGCAGAGAATATGGTGTCAGGCAGAGCTGCAGGGGCTCTTGCTGCCTGGAGCGGTGTTTATATTGACCTCAAAACAGGCACACCTGGGCAGGGCTGGCCGGATTGGTCAGACTGCACAGGTCATCCAATCCTCACTACTCAGGGGCTCACAGTTGCAGAAAATTGACCTTGCTGAACCGGCCAGCTCGAAGGAACAGGTGTAGGCTCTTGAAAGTCTGGATACACAAGGGGCTGCAGCTCTGGTTTGTTTTCTAGTTATTTTATCTGGCCCATGAGTGGGAGACAACTTCAAGAAAATCCTCTCCTAATGAAAGGAACACAGAAGTCAGGGAGAGGAGGGGTGGGTGGTGGCTGGAGGCAGAATCCTGGTGCCCTGGGTGCAGTGGAAGTCTCTGGAAGACCAGGCAGAAGGAGGCCCTACAGAGTGATGCCTATGGTCACAGACATGTCGGAGCTGCTGTTTGTTAGTTCAAGTCCTGCTCTGAGGTGTTCTGTGTCAGCTCTGAGAGACAGGTGAGCTGAGGTTGCTCTGCAATGAGGGTTATGTGCACGGTTCCTGTTTGCCCAGCCCTGCCACGGTACCTCCGTATCCTGGGAGGGGCCTGACCATGAGAGCCCAATGGGCTGGGGTGGGGGTGGGGTACCTGCCCAGGTGAGCTCCATATCCTGGTATTGGCCTGACCACGAGAGACAAATGGGCTGCTGGGGACCTAGTAAAGGATGTCAGGACAATCAGTTATGCCACCAAGGGTATACCTCCAGTAGTTCCTAATTCCTACACACTGATAGTCATTCTACCAACCACCAGGACATGGTGTTCTGTATTAGACTTCAATGATGCCTTCTTTTGTATTCCATTAGTCCTAGAGTCACAAGAAATTTTGCCTTGTGAGTGGCAGGACTCAGCATACAACCAAAACAATACTGCTGGGCCGTCTCACCCCAAGGGTACAAAAATTCCCACACCATCTTTGGGAAAGCTTAGCTAAAGACCTAAAAGTTCTACCTCTGGAAAAGGAAACCCTCCTTCAATATGCAGACGCCATTCTGATTGCCAGCCCTACTAAGGAGGCCTCTAAACTACCAAGCCAATATAGGATAGAAGTTGTCCAAGAAAAAGCTCAAATATCACACACTAAGGTGACCTGCCTGGGCTTCATTCTCACAGAAGGTCTGAGAAGCCCATCCCAAGAAAGGGAAGAAACCATTTGCAGCCTTAGTCCTTCTAAAAGTACAAGACAGCTTAGGAGTTCCTGGGGAGGCTGGGGTTTGCTGCATCTGGATCCCAAACTACAGTCTAATAGCTGGGCCTCTATATGAAAAACTGAAAGGAAAAGATGATGATCCTTTTGAATCAGCTAAATAGAATCCAGAAGTGGTCTTTCAAGAATGGAAAGAGCAGCCAATTCAGACCCTTGACCTGGAACTCCCTAATTTAGCTAAACCCTTTGACTTTTACATTCCTGGTGAAAGGTGAATCGCCATTGGAGTATTAGTGCAAAAACTGGGACCACTTGAAAAGGAACAACGCAAGAATGCATTCCAGGTAGGATAAACTACGGTCACCAAGGGGCTTGGTCCACCACAACATCTGGCCAAGATACTGGCAGTATCTAAAAACCTGGAAATCAGCAGCCTGAAAGGCAACCTCGCTCATAAAGAAAAAGGACCCCACGTGTTGATCCTAACCACCAAACATGCCTTGAGGTTGCAAGGTTCACTCCATGAGCACACTGACCTCGAGTGAGGAGGCCCTCCAACTCCAACCTCCAGAGAGACAACCGGGGGCAAGGGGGCCCCATGGCGACTCGAGTAACCATCATTTTACCTGGAGTTTCTCTCAGAAAACAACAAGAGTTGGTAAAAAAAGAGTAGACTACTGCTTTCAGGACTTACTGCACCCAGAGGGGAGCTAATAAGCTTGGCAGGGGAACAGTATATCACACTGTCACCATAGAAAAGCCTACAGCCACCATGATGATGGTGGCCAATAAGACCGGCTGGACTCCTGGCTACCTCAAAAGGCTGTTAACTCAGTGTCCATCATGGTCCTGGATCACCACTGACCCTGGACTGACTGGGAATTGAGCAGGCAAGGCTCTGACACCTGGTACTGTTTTTACATTAATTCAGGGGCCTAATTGAAGAAAACAAAGACTACTGGTCAGAACATCTAGGCTGGCAGAAACGGTCAGCCTAAGGTGACCTAACAAATGTGGGGTGGGGTAAAACCTCCCCCCACAGTGTCTCTGCACATACCTTTCCTGTACCCTTAAAGGTCATTAGAATCTATAACACTTCCAATGCTTGTACTCTGGTGGACGAGCAAGGGGGCAGCAGCCCTGGGGACAATCAATCTCACCTGCAGGCTGCTGGGGAGAAGTTCTGACCCTCACCCCCGGGTATGAGGGCTCCCAACTCAGCACTCAGCAGTTACAGAAGAGGGGTCTGCACACTCAGCACTCCAAGAATGAGGAATGGGACAAAAGGCAGAGGAGGGTTTTGTCACCAGCAAAGCCCATTAAAAATCCCTAGGAGATAAAAATAGAATCTGGGCAATAAAATAAAGTCTAACCTTTGTTATCCTTTGTGCTTTGTCTAATTTCACGTGCTCCTAGGTTCCCACATGCAGAGCTGCCACACCCGACCCTTCAGACCTGTTTTCCTACTGCAGAATGGCTGGGTTGACACTTCAGCTCCTGGGGCCCTGTGCAGGCTCCGCGATATTGAGCCTGAGCTGCATCCAAGCCGGCCCCCTAGAGCTCCGTCCCCTCCCTCCCACTGACTCTCACAGGACCTCTACACAGCAGGCCAACACAACTTACAGGGTAGCGCATGCTCTCACCTCTCCATTCTCTGATCAAAATATAGTTTCCTTTGATTCTGAACCAAACTCAGTCTCGATCTGTTGGCTCCAATGACACTGGGCAGGGGCATACTTGTTGGGGTCCACTCTGGAGGATGAGTAACAGAAATTGATAACATTGTAACTTCAATGAACAGATGAGTGATCCAAACTGTAATTAACATAGAACAGTATATAAGGCTCGGGTAAAATAAGATGTTTCTAACACTTCCATTTTATATTTCCATCATTCTATTATAAGCAAGTTCAGTGAAAAGATTTGTCTTATTTGTCAGGTCAATATTAGAGAAATGAAGTGATTTCTTTCCAAGGATGTACATCTAATAATCTTGGTTAAAGCTTCAATCTTATTTTAAATGCTTTTCCATTGAAAATTATACCTCTGTTTCAGCTCTCCCATTTCTGAGAAGTATAAAATCTTATAATTTATTATTACCAAAGGGGAAAGTAGGAGGAGGGATAAATTAACAGTTTGGGATTAACACATACACACTGCTATGTATAAAGTAGATCATCTACAAGGAACTACTGTATAGCATAGGGAACTACACTCAATATTTTGCAATAACGTATAAGGGGAAAAAATCTGAAAAAGCATAGATATTTTTATTGACATCATCTATCAATGACAGTTAAAATGTAACCTAAGGGAAGCCGTTGGTGAGTGCTTCTGACCCTGACGACATCAATAATCTAAAGTTCGGACTCTGCCTACTTCCCAAGGCACAAGGCGGCAGGATTTCTAAAATGGTGCAGTTGGCTAAAAAGGGCGTATGCATTTTCTCCTGAATATATTCAGGAAAACACGCATATGCACTTTATGGGCAACCAAGCAAGCAAGCAATGCAAATCTGCACACCAAAGAAGTCTCATTTCCTACCAGTCAAAAGGGCCATCCGAAAAAATTGTAAAACGCAGAAATGCAGGACAGGCCATGGAGAACAGGCAGCATTTATATACTGATGGGCGGTGTGTAAACTGAGAAGAGGCACTCTGGAGAAGTGTATCCTGGTTCCTAAATCATCTAAAAAACAGAGCTACAGAGAATAGGGCACTTGCAATCACGGGAGTATATCTAGGGGATTCTAAAAATCAAACAGACACAGGCACAACAAAGTTTAGGGCTGCTCTGTTTACAAGAACCTCGACTTCAGTACACCTTAAATATCCCAGGAAAGAGAACAATGGATAAAGAAGGTGTGGTACTTACGCACAATGGAATATCTCTTCACCATGAAATAAATGTAATAAGGCTAGTAGAAGCATAAAGAGTGGACCGAGTTTCGATGATACCGCTTGAGTTAAGTCACACAGAAAAAGAAACATGTCATAAGATATCACTCATAGAGAGAATGTAAATATGACTGCACAACAACTGAATTACAAAGGAGAAGAGTGTATCACATTTAGAAAACACACTTACGTCAGCTTAACGGGAAAGGTGAGGTGGAGTGATGCGTAAAATCAGAGTTTGAAATTAACACAGATACCATTCAATAAACCAAATACGTAATAGACAAGATCTACACCTTGCTCAATGAACTGGCCTCAACACACCCTATTCACCACAGAGGAATATATGTGAGTAGTAGGAATCTTAAAACCTTTGTATTGATATATCTCCATAAGGGAATCAAGTGTGTGCAGAGTGGCACAAACACAGCAGTGAAAATCAGCTAAACTCCATTATAAAATAAATTTTAAAACAAAACACAGAGACAAAGAAAGAGAGAAAAATTCTTACAAAATTGTTTCAGGGTCTGTGATGCAACGTGGATTGACCACATATAAATTGATAGCTGGATAAGACATAAGGATGGACACATGGGGCTATGAGGATTGGTGAGCTTTGGTGAGCAAAAGCCGACCCTCTAATACAATACTTAAAGCTCCTCATTCCATGGATCACAACACTCCAGGTTTAAGGGAATCTCCTTACAGCTAAACCATGCATGAAAAACCCAACAGATGGTATACCATGTGATTGGGAAAGGTTTCTAAAACGCACCTCATTTTTCCACTACTGGGTCACAGGATCGACTTTCCAGCTACTTTACTAAAAATCACACCATTTGGATAGGCAATGCCTTTAATTTCCTGTTTTGCACAGTCTGTAATGAGTGGAGAGGATGAATGGGAAGAGGGAGAAACAATGAGATATTAGCTGTAAGGGCTCTGAAGGACACATGTCACTCTAATTTCACATCAGAAAGAAGTATTAACCAAAGGCTCAGCAAGGCGCCCGAAAACAAGAATATGGATTGAAGCAATCTTGCAGTTTTACAGTCAACTCACAAGAAAGGGAGTTGAAAAAAGGAGCTCAGAGGAACTGTAATTCACAAAACAAGAGAGTTACAAATGCCCACTATCATCTAGAAATATATTGAAGTAAGGATGCAAAGAGGACTTGAAAGTGAGGGAGAATTGCAGGAAACCGACTTCAGGTGGGAGATTGGAATTACATTTAAAGCATAGGAAAAGAGGCACAACTTCAAAAATGATGCACATGGCGAAAAAGGGCGTATGTGTTTTTTCCTGATTACATTCAGGAAAAAACGCATATGCCCTTTGTGGCCAACCAAGCAACCTGCAAAGGAAATCCACGCTACAATGAAGTCTCAATTCCCAACGCTCAAAAGAGCTGTCTGAAAAAATGGAAAAATCCAGAGAGGCAGGACAGGCCATGGAAAACAGGCAGCCTTGATATACTGATGGGTGGGATGAAAATTGCCAACAGCCACTCTGGAAAAGTGTATGGTGTTTCCTGAAACATATAAAAAAAACAAGCCACAGAGCTTAGGGCATTTCCACTTATGGTCCTATAGATTATGAAACTTAAAATGAAAAAGACAGAGACAAACCAAAATTTATGGCTTCTCTGTTTACACAAACCGTGACTACTGTAAAAATTCAATAGCGCAGAAAGAGAACAATTGATATTGAAGTTGTGGTACTTAGGTACAATGGAATATCACTCAGCAATGAAATCAATGTCATCAGGCCCGTAGGAGCATAATGAGTGGATTTAGGTACGATGATTCTAAGTAAAATAAGTCACACAGAAAAAGAAACATCATAAGATATCACTAATACCGGGAATGTAAACACAGCTACACATGAACTGCATTACAAAACAAAACAGAGTCTCACATTTAAAATATAAACTTATGCTTGCTTAAGGGGAAAGGAGAGTGCGGAGGCTGCATAAAACCAGAGGTTGACATTAGAACAGATACCATTCCATAAGCCAAATATATATTAGACAAGACCTACTCCTTGCTCAACCACATGGACTCAACACCCCATATTGAAAACCTAGGAATATACCTGACTATGAAGAAACTTAAAACCCATATATTTATAGGTCTCCGTAAGAAAATCATTTGTGTACAGCGGCATAAACAGAGCAGTGAAAATAAGCTAAATCCACTTATAAAAATAAATTTGAAAAACAAAAGAAAAAGACTGTGAAATAGAGAGAAATTCTTAAATAATTCCTTCAGGGCTTTTGAGGAGTCTTGGATTTACCACCTCTGCATCCACAGCTCGGGTAGAGATAAGGCTGGACACTTGGGGCTGATAGGATTGGTGAGGGAATGCAGACCCTTTGATGTAATGGTGCATGGTTCCCATTCGATGGGTCCCAAATCCCCAGGTTTAAGGGATTTATCCTTCAGCTAAAATAGGCATGGAAAACCCAGAATATGGTCCACAAAGTGACCAGGCAATACTTCTAAACCTCATCGCCATTTTCGCGCCCTGGTACTCGAGTTCGCCATTCCAGATGCGTTATTAACACTCTCCTCACTTGGAGAGTCAGTGCCTTTAACATCTTGTTTGTCACAGTTTGAAATTTCTGCGGAAGATGATCAGGAATAAGGAGAACCATTGAGCGACTAGCTGTAGGTGTTTGAACAGGCACATTGAACTCTGATTTTCCCCCAGGAAGAATAATTCACCAAAGGCTCAGCGTGCCGTGCCGGAACGAGATTAAGGCCTGAAGGGATTCTTCGGGTTTGCGGTCAGCCCACAAGAAAGTGAGTTAAGGAAAGGGGATTTTGGGCACTGTACTTTACAAGCCTGCAGAGTTACAAATGACCCTCTCATCCAAAAATTTATTGAAGGAAGGCTGTGAAGAGGAGTTGAAAGCGACGCAGAATTGCAGAAAACAGATATCACGTGGTAGATAAGAATTGCTCTGAAAGCATAGGAAAAGAGGCAGTACTTCGAAAGTGATGAACGTGGCCAAAAAGGGCGTATGCGTTTTTTCTTGAATATATTCAGGAAAAAACGCATACGCCCTTTTTGGCCAACCAAGCAAGCCTGCAATGGAAATCCGCACTACAATGAAGTCTCACATCCCACCCCTCAAAAGGGCAATCCAAAAAAAGTGTAAAATCCAGAGAGGCAGGACAGGCCATGGAGAACTGGCAGCCTTGTTATGCTGATGGGTGGGATGTAAATTGCCAACAGCCACTCTAGAGAAGTGTATGGTGTTTCCTGGAACAAAGAAAAAAACAAGCTAGAGAGCCTAAGGCACTTCCACTTATGGTGCTTTAGATTCGGAAAATTTCCATGAAAAAGACACAGCCACACCAAAATTTGGGGCTGCTCTGCTTACGGAAACCTTGACTATGGTACAAATTCAATAGCCCAGAAAGAGAAAAATGGACATAGAAGTTGTGGTACATGCCTACAATGGAATGTCACTCAACAATGAAATCAATTCCAACAGACCAGTAGAAGCATAATGAGTGGATGTTGGTACGATGCTTCTAAGTGAAATAAGTCACACAGAAAAAGAAACATCATAAGGTATCACTAATACCGGGAATGTAAACACGGCTACGCATGAACTGTATTACAAAACACCACAGGGACCCACATTTACAAAAGAAACTTATGTTTGCTTAAGGGCAAAGAAGACTGGGGAGGCTGCATAAAACCAGAAGTTTACATTAGTACAGATCCCATTCCACAAGCCAAATATATATTAGACAAGACCTACTCCTTGCTCAACCAAATGGACTCAACACCCCATATTCAAAACCTAGGAATATACCTGACTATGAAGAAACTTAAAACCCATATATTTATAGATCTCCCTAAGAAAATCATTTGTGTACTGCGGCATAAACACAACAGTGAAAATAACCTAAATCCCCTTATAAAAATAAATTTGAAAAACAAAACACAAAGACTGTGAAATAGAGAGAAATTCTTAAATAAGTCCTTCAGGGCTTTAGAGGAGTCTTGGATTTACCACCTCTACATCCACAGCTCGGGGAGAGATAAGGCTGGACACTTGGGGCTGATAGGATGGGTGAGGGAATGCAGACCCTTGGATGTAATGGGGCATGGTTCCCATTCCACGGGTCCCAAATCCCCAGGTTTAAGGGATTTATCCTTCAGCTAAAATAGGCATGGAAAACCCAGAATATGGTCCACCAAGTGACCAGGCAATATTTCTAAAACTCATCGCCATTTTCGACCCCTGGTACTCGAGTTTGCTGTTCCAGATGCGTTATTAACATTCTCACCACTTGGAGAGTCAGTGCCTTTAACATCTTGTTTGTCACAGTTTGAAATTTCTGCGGAAGATGAACAGGAATAAGGAGAACCATTGAGCGACTAGCTGTAGGTGTTTGAACGGGCACATTGAATTCTGATTTCCCCCCAGGATGAAGAATTCACCAAAGGCTCAGCGTGCCGTGCCGGAGCGAGTTTAAGGCCTGAAGCGATTCTTCGCGTTTGCGGTCAGCTCACAAAAAAGAGAGTTTAGAAAAGGAGATTTTTGGCACTGTAATTCACAAGCCTGCAGAGTTACAAATTACCCCTATCATCCAAAAATCTATTGAAGGAAGGCTGTGAAGAGGAATTGAACACGACGCAGAATTGAAGAAAACAGATATCAGGTGGTAGATAAGAATTGCTCTGAAAGCACAAGAAAAGAGCCAGTACTTCGGCTGTGATGCACTTGGCCAAAAAGGGCGTATGCGTCTTTTCCTGAATATATTCAGGAAAAAACGCATATGCACTTTTTGGCCAACCAAGCAAGTCTGCAATGCAAATCCGCACTACAAAGAAGTCTCACTTCCCACCCCTCAAAAGGGCCATCCGAAAAAAATGTAAAATCCAGAGACGCAGGACAGGACATGGAGAACTGGCAGCCTTGTTATGCTGATGGGTGGTATGTAAATTGCCAACAGCCACTCTGGAGAAGTGTATGGTGTTTCCAGGAACAAAGAAAAAAACAAGCTAGAGAGCCTAGGGCACTTCCACTTATAGTGCTATAGATTCGGAAACCTTCCATGAAAAAGGCACAGCCACACCAAAGTTTGGGGTGCTCTGTTTACCGGAACCTTGACTATGGTACAACTTCAATAGCCCAGAAAGAGAAAAATGTATATAGAACTTGTGGTGCATACCTACAATGGAATATCACTCAACAGTGACATCAATGGCAGCAGACCAGTACCAGCATAATGAGTGGATGTAGGTACGATGATTCTAAGTGAAATAAGTCACACAGAAAAAAAAACATCATAAGATATCACTAATACCAGGAATGTAAACATGGCTACACATGAACTGCATTACAAAACACAAGAGAGTCTCACACTTAGAAAAGAAACTTAAGCTTGCTTAAGGGGAAAGGAGAGTGGGGAGGCTGCATAAAAACAGAGGTTGACTTTAGGACAGATACCATTCCACAAGCAAAATATGTATTAGACAAGACCTACTCCTTGCTCAAACAAATGGACTCAACACCCCGTATTCAAAACCTCGGAATATGCCTGATTATGGAGAAACTTAAAGCCCATATATTTATAGGTCTCCTCAAGAAAATCTTTTGTGTACAACGGCATAAACACAGCAGTGAAAAAAAGCTAAATCCCCTTATAAAAATAAATTTGAAAAACAAAACACAAAGACTGTGAAATAGAGAGAAATTCTTAAATAAGCCCTTCAGGGCTTGTGAGGAGTCTTGGATTTACCACCTCTACATCCACAGCTGGGGGAGAGATAAGGCTGGAAACTGGGGGCTGATAGGATTGGTGAGGGAATGCAGACCCTTTGATGTAATGGTGCATGGTTCCCATTCCACAGGTCCCAAATCTCCAGTTTTAAGGGATTTATCCTACTGCTAAAATATGCATGGAAAACCCAGAATATGGTCCAACAAGTGTCCAGGCAAAATTTCTAAAACTCATCGCCATTTTCGCCCTCTGGTACTCGTGTTCTCCGTTCCAGATGCCTTATTAACACTCTCCCCACATGGAGAGACAGTGCCTTTAACCTCTTGTTTGGCACAGTTTGCAATTTCTGTGGAAGATGAACAGGGATAGGGAGAGCCAATGAGCGACTAACTCTATGTGTTTCGACGGGCACATTGAACTCTGATTTCCCTACAGGAAGAAGAATTCACCAAAGGCTCAGCGTGCAGTGTCGGAACGAGATTAGGACCTGAAGCAATTCTTTGGGTTTGTGGTCAGCTCACAAGAAAGCGAGTTCAGAAAAGGAGATTTTTGGCACTGTAACTCACAATCCTGCAGAGTTCCAAATGACCCCTATCAACCAAAAATTTATTGAAGGAAGGCTGTGAAGAGGAAGTGAACGCGACGCAGAATTGCAGAAAACAGATATCGGGGGGTAGATAAGAATTGCTCTGAAAGCATAGGAAAAGAGGCAGCAGTTCGACAGTGATGCACATGGCCAAAAAGGCCGTATGCGTTTTTTCCTGAATATATTCAGGAAAAAACGCATACGCCCTTTTTGGCCAACCAAGCAAGCCTGCAATGGAAATCCGCCCTACAAGCCACTCTCACTTCCCACCGATCAAAAGGGCCCTCCTAAAAAAGTGTAAAATCCAGAGAGGCAGGACAGGCCATGGAGAACCGGCAGCCTTGTTATGCTGATGGGCGGGATGTAAATTGCCAACAGCCACTCTGGAGAAGTGGATGGTGTTTCCTGGAACAAAGAGAAAACCAAGCTAGAGAGACTAGGGCACTTCCACTTATGGTGCTATAGATTCGGAAAATTTAAATGAAAAAGACACAGCCACACCAAAGTTTGGGGCTGCTCTCTTTACGGGAACCTTGACTATGGTACAACTACAATAGGCCAGAAAGAGAAAAATGGATATAAAAGTTGTGGTACATCCCTACAATGGAATGTCACTCAACAGTGAAATCAATGGCAACAGACCAGTAGCAGCATAATGAGTGGATTTAGTTACGCTGATTCTAAGTGAAATAAGTCACACAGAAAAAGAAACATCATAAGATATCACGAATACCGGGAATGTAAACACGGCTACGCGTGAACTGCATTACAAAACACAACAGAGTCTCACATTTACAAAAGAAACTGATGCTTGCTTAAGGGGAAAGGAGAGTGGGGAAGCTGCATAAAACCAGAGGTTGATATTAGGACAGATACCATTCCATAAGCCAAATATATGTTAGACAAGACCTACTCCTCGCTCAACCAAATGGACTCAACACCGCATATTCAAAACCTAGGAATATACCTGACAAGAAAATTAAAACCCATACATTTATAGGTCTCCATAAGAAAATCATTTGTGTACAGCAGCATACACACAGCCGTGTAAATAAGCTAAATCCCCTTGTAAAAATAAATTTGAAAAAGAAAACACAAGGACTGTGAAATAGAGAGACATTCTTAAATAAGTCCTTCAGGGCTTGTGTGCAATCTTGGATTTACCACCTCTACATCCACAGCTGTGGGAGAGATAAGGCTGGACACTTGGGGCTGATGCTATTGGTGAGGGAATGCAGACCCTTTGAGGTAATGGTGCATGGTTCCCATTCCACGGGTCCCAAATCTCCACGTTTAAGGGATTTATCCTTCAGCTAAAATATGCATGGAAAACACGGAATATGTTCCACGAAGTGATCAGGCAAAGTTTCTAAAATTCATCGCCATTTTCGCCCCCTGGGACTCGAGTTCGCCGTTCCAGAGGCGATATTAACATTCTCCCCACTTGGAGAGTCAGTGCCTTTGACCTCTTGTTTCGCACAGTTTGCAATTTCTGTAGAAGATGATCAGGAATAAGGAGAACCAATGAGCGGCTAACTCGATGTGTTTGGACGGGCACATTGAACTCTGATTTCCCTACAGGAAGAAGAGTTCACAAAAGGCTCAGCGTGCCATGCCGGAACGAGATTAGGGCCTGAAGCAATTCTTCAGGTTTGCGGTCAGCTCCCAAGAAAGCGAGTGGAGAAAAGGAGATTTTTGGCACTGAACTCACAATCCTGCAGAGTTCCAAATAGCCCCTATCATCCAAAAATTTATTGAAGGAAGGCTGTGAGGAGGACTTGAACGCGACGCAGAATTGCAGAAAACAGATATCAGGGGGTAGATAAGAATTGCTCTGAAAGCGTAGGAAAAGAGGCAGCAGTTCGACAGTGATGCACTTGGCCAAAAAGGGCGTATGCGTTTTTTCCTGAATATATTCAGGAAAAAACGCATACGCCCTTTTTGGCCAACCAAGCAAGCCTGCAATGGAAATCCTCACTACAAGCAACTCTCACTTCCCACCGATCAAAAGGGCCCTCCGAAAAAAGTGTAAAATCCAGAGAGGCAGGACAGGCCATGGAGAACCGGCAGCCTTGTTATGCTGATGGGCGGGATGTAAATTGCCAACAGCCACTCTGGAGAAGTGGATGGTGTTTCCTGGAACAAAGAGAAAACCAAGCTAGAGAGCCTAGGGCACTTCCACTTATGGTGCCATAGATTCGGAAAATTTAAATGAAAAAGACACAGCCGCACCAAAGTTTGGGGCTGCTCTCTTGACGGGAACCTTGACTATGGTACAACTTCAATAGCCCAGAAAGAGAAAAATGGATATAAAAGTTGTGGTACATCCCTACAATGGAATATCACTCAACAGTGAAATCAATGGCAACAGACCAGTAGCAGCATAATGAGTGGATTTAGTTACGCTGATTCTAAGTGAAATAAGTAACACAGTAAAAGAAACATCATAAGACATCACGAATACCGGGAATGTAAACACGGCTACGCGTGAACTGCATTAAAATAAAAACAGAGTCTCACATTTACAAAAGAAACTGATGCTTGCTTAAGGGGAAAGGAGAGTGGGGAGGCTGCATAAAACCAGAGGTTGATATTAGGACAGATACCATTCCATAAGCCAAATATATGTTAGACAAGACCTACTCCTCGCTCAACCAAATGGACTCAACACCCCGTATTCAAAACCTAGGAATATACCTGACAATGAAGAAAATTAAAACCCATACATTTATAGGTCTCCATAAGAAAATCATTTGTGTACAGCAGCATACACACAGCCGTGTAAATAAGCTAAATCCCCTTGTAAAAATAAATTTGAAAAAGAAAACACAAGGACTGTGAAATAGAGAGAAATTCTTAAATAAGTCCTTCAGGGCTTGTGTGCAATCTTGGATTTACCAGCTCTACATCCACAGCTGTGGGAGAGATAAGGCTGGACACTTGGGGCTGATGCTATTGGTGAGGGAATGCAGACCCTTTGAGGTAATGATGCATGGTTCCCATTCCACGGGTCCCAAATCTCCACGTTTAAGGGATTTATCCTTCAGCTAAAATATGCATGGAAAACACGGAATATGTTCCACGAAGTGATCAGGCAAAGTTTCTAAAACTCATCGCCATTTTCGCCCCCTGGGACTCGAGTTCGGCGTTCCAGAGGCGATATTAACATTCTCCAAACTTGGAGAGTCAGTGCCTTTGACCTCTTGTTTCGCACAATTTGCAATTTCTGTAGAAGATGATCAGGAATAAGGAGAACCAATGAGCGGCTAACTCGATGTGTTTGGACGGGCACATTGAACTCTGATTTCCCTACAGGAAGAAGAGTTCACCAAAGGCTCAGCGTGCCATGCCGGAACGAGATTAGGGCCTGAAGCAGTTATTCGGGTTTGCGGTCAGCTCACAAGAAAGCGAGTGGAGAAAAGGAGATTCTTGGCACTGAACTCACAATCCTGCAGAGTTCCAAATGGCCCCTATCATCCAAAAATTTATTGAAGGAAGGCTGTGAGGAGGACTTGAACGCGACGCAGAATTGCAGAAAACAGATATCAGGGGATAGATAAGAATTGCTCTGAAAGCGTAGGAAAAGAGGCAGCAGTTCGACAGTGATGCACTTGGCCAAAAAGGGCGTATGCGTTTTTTCCTGAATATACTCAGGAAAAAACGCATACGCCCTTTTTGGCCAACCAAGCAAGCCTTCAATGGAAATCCGCCCTACAAGCAACTCTCACTTCCCACCGATCAAAAGGGCCCTCCGAAAAATGTGTAAAATCCAGAGAGGCAGGACAGGCCATGGAGAACAGGCAGCCTTGTTATGCTGATGGGCGGGATGTAAATTGCCAACAGCCACTCTGGAGAAGTGGATGGTGTTTCCTGGAACAAAGAGAAAACCAAGCTAGAGAGCTTAGGGCACTTCCACTTATGGTGCTATAGATTCGGAAAATTTAAATGAAAAAGACACAGCCACACCAAAGTTTGGGGCTGCTCTCTTCATGGGAACCTTGACTATGGTACAAATACAATAGCCCAGAAAGAGAAAAATGGATATAAAAGTTGTGGTACATCCCTACAATGGTATATCACTCAACAGTGAAATCAATGGCAACAGACCAGTAGCAGCATAATGAGTGGATTTAGTTACGCTGATTCTAAGTGAAATAAGTCACACAGAAAAAGAAACATCATAAGATATCACGAATACCGGGAATGTAAACACGGCTACGCGTGAACTGCATTACAAAACACAACAGAGTCTCACATTTACAAAAGAAACTGATGCTTGCTTAAGGGGAAAGGAGAGTGGGGAGGCTGCATAAAACCAGAGGTTGATATTACGACAGATACCATTCCATAAGCCAAATATATATTAGACAATACCTACTCCTCGCTCAACCAAATGGACTCAACACCCCGTATTCAAAACCTAGGAATATACCTGACTATGAAGAAAATTAAAACCCATACATTTATAGGTCTCCATAAGAAAATTATTTGTGTACAGCAGCATACACACAGCCGTGTAAATAAGTTAAATCCCCTTATAAAAATAAATTTGAAAAAGAAAACACAAGGACTGTGAAATAGAGAGAAATTCTGAAATAAGTCCTTCAGGGCTTATGTGCAATCTTGGATTTACCACCTCTACATCCACAGCCGTGAGAGAGATAAGGCTGGACAATTGGGGCTGATGCTATTGGTGAGGGAATGCAGACCCTTTGAGGTAATGGTGCATGGTTCCCATTCCACGGGTCCCAAATCTCCACGTTTAAGGGATTTATCCTTCAGCTAAAATATGCATGGAAAACCCGGAATATGGTCCACGAAGTGATCAGGCAAAGTTTCTAAAACTCATCGCCATTTTCGCCCCCTGGGCCTCGAATTCGCCGTTCCAGAGGCGATATTAACATTCTCCCCACTTGGAGAGTCAGTGCCTTTGACCTCTTGTTTCACACAGTTTGCAATTTCTGTAGAAGATGATCAGGAATAAGGAGAACCAATGAGCGGCTAACTCGATGTGTTTGGACGGGCACATTGAACTCTGATTTCCCTACAGGAAGAAGAGTTCACCAAAGGCTCAGCGTGCCATGCCGGAACGAGATTAGGGACTGAAGCAATTATTCGGGTTTGAGGTAAGCTCAAAAGAAAGCGAGTGGAGAAAAGGAGATTTTTGGCACTGAACTCACAATACTGCAGAGTTCCAAATGGCCCCTATCATCCAAAAATTTATTGAAGGAAGGCTGTGAGGAGGACTTGAACGCGACGCAGAATTGCAGAAAACAGATATCAGGGGGTAGATAAGAATTGCTCTGAAAGCGTAGGAAAAGAGGCAGCAGTTCGACAGTGATGCACTTGGCCAAAAAGGGCGTATGCATTTTTTCCTGAATATACTCAGGAAAAAACGCATACGCACTTTTTGACCAACCAAGTAAGCCTGCAATGGAAATCCGCCCTACAAGCAACTCTCACTTCCCACCGATCAAAAGGGCCCTCCGAAAAAAGTGTAAAATCCAGAGAGGCAGGACAGGCCATGGAGAACCGGCAGCCTTGTTATGCTGATGGGCGGGATGTAAATTGCCAACAGCCACTCTGGAGAAGTGGATGGTGTTTCCTGGAACAAAGAGAAAACCAAGCTAGAGAGCTTAGGGCACTTCCACTTATGGTGCTATAGATTCGGAAAATTTAAATGAAAAAGACACAGCCACACCAAAGTTTGGGGCTGCTCTCTTTACGGGAACCTTGACTATGGTACAACTACAATAGCTCAGAAAGACAAAAATGGATATAAAAGTTGTGGTACATCCCTACAATGTAATATCACTCAACAGTGAAATCAATGGCAACAGACCAGTAGCAGCATAATGAGTGGATTTAGTTACGCTGATTCTAAGTGAAATAAGTCACACAGAAAAAGAAACATCATAAGATATCACGAATACCGGGAATGTAAACACGGCTACGCGTGAACTGCATTACAAAACACAACAGAGTCTCACATTTACAAAAGAAACTGATGCTTGCTTAAGGGGAAAGGAGAGTGGGGAGGCTGCATAAAACCAGAGGTTGATATTACGACAGATACCATTCCATAAGCCAAATATATATTAGACAATACCTACTCCTCGCTCAACCAAATTGACTCAACACCCTGTATTCAAAACCTAGGAATATACCTGACTATGAAGAAAATTAAAACCCATACATTTATAGGTCTCCATAAGAAAATCATTTGTGTACAGCAGCATACACACAGCCGTGTAAATAAGTTAAATCCCCTTATAAAAATAAATTTGAAAAAGAAAACACAAGGACTGTGAAATAGAGAGAAATTCTTAAATAAGTCCTTCAGGGCTTGTGTGCAATCTTGGATTTACCACCTCTACATCCACAGCCGTGGGAGAGATAAGGCTGGACACTTGGGGCTGATGCTATTGGTGAGGGAATGCAGACCCTTTGAGGTAATGGTGCATGGTTCCCATTCCACGGGTCCCAAATCTCCACGTTTAAGGGATTTATCCTTCAGCTAAAATATGCATGGAAAACCCGGAATATGGTCCACGAAGTGATCAGGCAAAGTTTCTAAAACTCATCGCCATTTTCGCTCCCTGGGCCTCGAATTCGCCGTTCCAGAGGCGATATTAACATTCTCCCCACTTGGAGAGTCAGTGCCTTTGACCTCTTGTTTCACACATTTTGCAATTTCTGTAGAAGATGATCAGGAATAAGGAGAACCAATGAGCGGCTAACTCGATGTGTTTGGACCGGCACATTGAACTCTGATTTCCCTACAGGAAGAAGAGTTCACCAAAGGCTCAGCGTGCCATGCCGGAACGAGATTAGGGCCTGAAGGAATTCTTCGGGTTTGCGGTCAGCTCACAAGAAAGCGAGTTGAGAAAAGGAGATTTTTGGCACTGTAACTCACAATCCTGCAGAGTTCCAAATGGCCCCTATCATCCAAAAATTTATTGAAGGAAGGCTGTGAGGAGGACTTGAACGCGACGCAGAATTGCAGAAAACAGATATCGGGGGTAGGTAAGAATTGCTCTGAAAGCGTAGGAAAAGAGGCAGCAGTTCGACAGTGATGCACTTGGCCAAAAAGGGCCTATGCGTTTTTTCCTGAATATATTCAGGAAAAAACGCATACGCCCTTTTTGGCCAACCAAGCAAGCCTGCAATGGAAATCCGCCCTACAAGCAACTCTCACTTCCCACTGATCAAAAGGGCCCTCCGAAAAAAGTGTAAAATCCAGAGAGGCAGGACAGGCCATGGAGAACCGGCAGCCTTGTTATGCTGATGGGCGGGATGTAAATTGCCAACTGCCACTCTGGAGAAGTGGATGGTGTTTCCTGGAACAAAGAGAAAACCAAGCTAGAGAGCCTAGGGCACTTCCACTTATGGTGCTATAGATTCGGAAAATTTAAATGAAAAAGACACAGCCACACCAAAGTTTGGGGCTGCTCTCTTCATGGGAACCTTGACTATGGTACAACTTCAATAGCCCAGAAAGGGAAAAATGGATATAAAAGTTGTGGTACATCCCTACAATGGAATATCACTCAACAGTGAAATCAATGGCAACAGACCAGTAGCAGCATAATGAGTGGATTTAGTTACGCTGATTTTAAGTGAAATAAGTCACACAGAAAAAGCAACATCATAAGATATCACGAATACCGAGAATGTAAACACGGCTACGCGTGAACTGCATTACAAAACACAACAGAGTCTCACATTTACAAAAGAAACTGATGCTTGCTTAAGGGGAAAGGAGAGTGGGGAGGCTGCATAAAACCAGAGGTTGATATTAGGACAGATACCATTCCATAAGCCAAATATATATTAGACAAGACCTACTCCTCGCTCAACCAAATGGACTCAACACCCCGTATTCAAAACCTAGGAATATACCTGACTATGAAGAAAATTAAAACCCATACATTTATAGGTCTCCATAAGAAAATCATTTGTGTACAGCAGCATACACACAGCCGTGTAAATAAGTTAAATCCCCTTATAAAAATAAATTTGAAAAAGAAAACACAAGGACTGTGAAATAGAGAGAAATTCTGAAATAAGTCCTTCAGGGCTTGTGTGCAATCCTGGATTTACCACCTCTTCATCCACAGCTGTGGGAGAGATAAGGCTGGACACTTGGGGCTGATGCTATTGGTGAGGGAATGCAGACCCTTTGAGGTAATGGGGCATGGTTCCCATTCCACGGGTCCCAAATCTCCACGTTTAAGGGATTTACCCTTCAGCTAAAATATGCATGGAAAACCCGGAATATGTTCCACGAAGTGATCAGGCAAAATTTCTAAAACTCATCGCCATTTTCGCCCCCTGGGACTCGAGTTCGCCGTTCCAGAAGCGATATTAACATTCTCCCCACTTGGAGAGTCAGTGCCTTTGACCTCTTGTTTCGCACAGTTTGCAATTTCTGTAGAAGATGATCAGGAATAAGGAGACGCAATGAGCGGCTAACTCGTTGTGTTTGTACGGGCACATTGAACTCTGATTTCCCTACAGGAAGAAGAGTTCACCAAAGGCTCAGCGTGCCATGCCGGAACGAGATTAGGGCCTGAAGCATTTCTTCGGGTTTGCGGTCAGCTCACAAGAAAGCGAGTTGAGAAAAGGAGATTTCTGGCACTGTAACTCACAATCCTGCAGAGTTCCAAATGGTCCCTATCATCCAAAAATTTATTGAAGGAAGGCTGTGAGGAGGACTTGAACACGACGCAGAATTGCAGAAAACAGATATCAGGGGGTAGATAAGAATTGCTCTGAAAGGGTAGGAAAAGAGGCAGCATTTCGACAGTGATGCACTTGGCCAAAAAGGGCGTATGCGTTTTTTCCTGAATATATTCAGGAAAAAACGCATACGTCCTTTTTGGCCAACCAAGCAAGCCTGCAATGGAAATCCGCACTACAAGCAACTCTCACTTCCCACCGATCAAAAGGGAACTCCGAAAAAATTGTAAAATCCAGAGAGGCAGGACAGGCCATGGAGAACCGGCAGCCTTGTTATGCTGATGGGCGGGATGTAAATTGCCAACAGCCACTCTGGAGAAGTGGATGGTGTTTCCTGGAACAAAGAGAAAACCAAGCTAGAGAGCCTAGGGCACTTCCACTTATGGTGCTATAGATTCGGAAAATTTAAATGAAAAAGACACAGCCACACCAAAGTTTGGGGCTGCTCTCTTTACGGGAACCTTGACTATGGTACAACTACAATAGCCCAGAAAGGGAAAAATGGATATAAAAGTTGTGGTACATCCGTACAATGGAATATCACTCAACAGTGAAATCAATGGCAACAGATCAGTAGCAGCATAATGAGTGGATTTAGTTACGCTGATTCTAAGTGAAATAAGTCACACAGAAAAAGAAACATCATAAGACATCACGAATACCGGGAATGTAAACACGGCTACGCGTGAACTGCATTAAAATAAAAACAGAGTCTCACATTTACAAAAGAAACTGATGCTTGCTTAAGGGGAAAGGAGAGTGGGGAGGCTGCATAAAACCAGAGGTTGATATTAGGACAGATACCATTCCATAAGCCAAATATATGTTAGACAAGACCTACTCCTCGCTCAACCAAATGGACTCAACACCCCGTATTCAAAACCTAGGAATATACCTGACAATGAAGAAAATTAAAACCCATACATTTATAGGTCTCCATAAGAAAATCATTTGTGTACAGCAGCATACACACAGACGTGTAAATAAGCTAAATCCCCTTGTAAAAATAAATTTGAAAAAGAAAACACAAGGACTGTGAAATAGAGAGAAATTCTTAAATAAGTCCTTCAGGGCTTGTGTGCAATCTTGGATTTACCACCTCTACATCCACAGCTGTGGGAGAGATAAGGCTGGACACTTGGGGCTGATGCTATTGGTGAGGGAATGCAGACCCTTTGAGGTAATGATGCATGGTTCCCATTCCACGGGTCCCAAATCTCCACGTTTAAGGGATTTATCCTTCAGCTACAATATGCATGGAAAACCCGGAATATGTTCCACGAAGTGATCAGGCAAAGTTTCTAAATCTCATCGCCATTTTCGGCCCCTGGGACTCGAGTTCTCCCCTCCAGAGGCCATATTAACATTCTCCCCACTTGGAGAGTCAGTGCCTTTGAACTCTTGTTTCACACACTTTGCAATTTCGGTAGAAGATGATCAGGAATAAGGAGAACCAATGAGCGGCTAACTCGATGTGTTTGGACGGGCACATTGAACTCTGATTTCCCTACAGGAAGAAGAGTTCACCAAAGGCTCAGCGTGCCATGCCGGAACGAGATTAGGGCCTGAAGCAATTATTCGGGTTTGCGGTCAGCTCACAAGAAAGCGAGTGGAGAAAAGGAGATTTTTGGCACTGAACTCACAATCCTGCAGAGTTCCAAATGGCCCCTATCATCCAAAAATTTATTGAAGGAAGGCTGTAAGGAGGACTTGAACGCGACGCAGAATTGCAGAAAACAGATATCAGGGGGTAGATAAGAATTGCTCTGAAAGCGTAGGAAAAGAGGCAGCAGTTCGACAGTGATGCACTTGGCCAAAAAGGGCGTATGCGTTTTTTCCTGAATATACTCAGGAAAAAACGCATACGCACTTTTTGGCCAACCAAGCAAGCCTGCAATGGAAATCCGCCCTACAAGCAACTCTCACTTCCCACCGATCAAAAGGGCCCTCCGAAAAATGTGTAAAATCAAGAGAGGCAGGACAGGCCATGGAGAACCGGCAGCCTTGTTATGCTGATGGGCGGGATGTAAATTGCCAACAGCCACTCTGGAGAAGTGGATGGTGTTTCCTGGAACAAAGAGAAAACCAAGCTAGAGAGCCTAGGGCACTTCCACTTATGGTGCTAAAGATTCGGAAAATTTAAATGAAAAAGACACAGCCACACCAAAGTTTGGGGCTGCTCTCTTCATGGGAACCTTGACTATGGTACAACTTCAATAGCCCAGAAAGGGAAAAATGGATATAAAAGTTGTGGTACATCCCTACAATGGAATATCACTCAACAGTGAAATCAATGGCAACAGACCAGTAGCAGCATAATGAGTGGATATAGTTACGCTGATTCTAAGTGAAATAAGTCACACAGAAAAAGAAACATCATAAGATATCACGAATACCGGGAATGTAAACACGGCTACGCGTGAACTGCATTACAAAACACAACAGAGTCTCACATTTACAAAAGAAACTGATGCTTGCTTAAGGGGAAAGGAGAGTGGGGAGGCTGCATAAAACCAGAGGTTGATATTAGGACAGATACCATTCCATAAGCCAAATATATATTAGACAAGACCTACTCCTCGCTCAACCAAATGGACTCAACACCCCGTATTCAAAACCTAGGAATATACCTGACTATGAAGAAAATTAAAACCCATACATTTATAGGTCTCCAAAAGAAAATCATTTGTGTACAGCAGCATACACACAGCCGTGTAAATAAGTTAAATCCCCTTATAAAAATAAATTTGAAAAAGAAAACACAAGGACTGTGAAATAGAGAGAAATTCTGAAATAAGTCCTTCAGGGCTTGTGTGCAATCTTGGATTTACCACCTCTACATCCACAGCTGTGGGAGAGATAAGGCTGGACACTTGGGGCTGATGCTATTGGTGAGGGAATGCAGACCCTTTGAGGTAATGGGGCATGGTTCCCATTCCACGGGTCCCAAATCTCCACGTTTAAGGGATTTACACTTCAGCTAAAATACGCATGGAAAACCCGGAATATGTTCCACGAAGTGATCAGGCAAAATTTCTAAAACTCATCGCCATTTTCGCCCCCTGGGACTCGAGTTCGCCGTTCCAGAGGCGATATTAACATTCTCCCCACTTGGAGAGTCAGTGCCTTTGTCCTCTTGTTTCGCACAGTTTGCAATTTCTGTAGAAGATGATCAGGAATAAGGAGAACCAATGAGCGGCTAACTCGTTGTGTTTGTACGGGCACATTGAACTCTGATTTCCCTACAGGAAGAAGAGTTCACCAAAGGCTCAGCGTGCCATGCCGGAACGAGATTAGGGCCTGAAGCATTTCTTCGGGTTTGCGGTCAGCTCACAAGAAAGCGTGTTGAGAAAAGGAGATTTCTGGCACTGTAACTCACAATCCTGCAGAGTTCCAAATGGTCCTTATCATCCAAAAATTTATTGAAGGAAGGCTGTGAGGAGGACTTGAACGCGACACAGAATTGCAGAAACCAGATATCAGGGGGTAGATAAGAATTGCTCTGAAAGGGTAGGAAAAGAGGCAGCATTTCGACAGTGATGCACTGGGCCAAAAAGTGCGTATGCGTTTTTTCCTGAATATATTCAGGAAAAAACGCATACGCCCTTTTTGGCCAACCAAGCAAGCCTGCAATGGAAATCCGCCCTACAAGCAACTCTCACTTCCCACCGATCAAAAGGGCCCTCCGAAAAAAGTGTAAAATCCAGAGAGGCAGGACAGGCCATGGAGAACCGGCAGCCTTGTTATGCTGATGGGCGGGATGTAAATTGCCAAAAGCCACTCTGGAGAAGTGGATGGTGTTTCCTGGAACAAAGAGAAAACCAAGCTAGAGAGCCTAGGGCACTTCCACTTATGGTGCTATAGATTCGGAAAATTTAAATGAAAAAGACACAGCCACACCAAAGTTTGCGGCTGCTCTTTTTATGGGAACCTTGACTACGGTACAACTTCAATAGCCCAGAAAGAGAAAAATGGATATAAAAGTTGTGGTACATCCCTACAATGGAATATCACTCAACAATGAAATCAGTGGCAACAGACCAGTAGCAGCATAATGAGTGGATTTAGTTACGCTGATTCTAAGTGAAATAAGTCACACAGAAAAAGAAACATCATAAGACATCACGAATACCAGGAAAGTAAACACGGCTACGCGTGAACTGCATTACAAAACACAACAGAGTCTCACATTTACAAAAGAAACTGATGCTTGCTTAAGGGGAAAGGAGAGTGGGGAGGCTGCATAAAACCAGAGGTTGATATTAGGACAGATAGCATTCCATAAGCCAAATATATGTTAGACAAGACCTACTCCTCGCTCAACCAAATGGACTCAACACCCCGTATTCAAAACCTAGGAATATACCTAACAATGAAGAAAATTAAAACCCATACATTTTTAGGTCTCTTTAAGAAAATCATTTGTGTACAGCAGCATACACACAGCCGTGTAAATATACTAAATACCCTTTTAAAAATAAATTTGAAAAAGAAAACACAAGGACTGTGAAACAGAGAGAAATTCTTAAATAAGTCCTTCAGGGCTTGTGTGCAATCTTGGCTTTACCACCTCTACATCCACAGCTGTGGGAGAGATAAGGTTGGACACTTGGGGCTGATGCTATTGGTGAGGGAATGCAGACCCTTTGAGGTAATGGTGCATGGTTCCCATTCCACGGGTCCCAAATCTCCACGTTTAAGGGATTTATCCTTCAGCTAAAATATGCATGGAAAACCCGGAATATGTTCCACGAAGTGATCAGGCAAAGTTTCTAAAACTCATCGCCATTTTCGCCCCCTGGGCCTCGAATTCGCCGTTCCAGAGGCGATATTAACATTCTCCCCAGTTGGAGAGTCAGTGCCTTTGACCTCTTGTTTCACACAGTTTGCAATTTCTGTAGAAGATGATCAGGAATAAGGAGAACCAATGAGCGGCTAACTCGATGTGTTTGGACCGGCACATTGAACTCTGATTTCCCTACAGGAAGAAGAGTTCACCAAAGGCTCAGCGTGCCATGCCGGAACGAGATTAGGGCCTGAAGCAATTCTTCGGGTTTGCGGTCAGCTCACAAGAAAGCGAGTTGAGAAAAGGAGATTTTTGGCAATGTAACTCACAATCCTGCAGAGTTCCAAATGGCCCCTATCATCCAAAAATTTATTGAAGGACGGCTGTGAGGAGGACTTGAAAGCGACGCAGAATTGCAGAAAACAGATATCAGGGGGTAGGTAAGAATTGCTCTGAAAGCGGAGGAAAAGAGGCAGCAGTTCGACAGTGATGCACTTGGCAAAAAAGGGCCAATGCGTTTTTTCCTGAATATATTCAGGAAAAAACGCATACGCCCTTTTTGGCCAACCAAGCAAGCCTGCAATGGAAATCCGCCCTACAGGCAACTCTCACTTCCCACCGATCAAAAGGGCCCTCCGAAAAAAGTGTAAAATCCAGAGAGGCAGGACAGGCCATGGAGAACCGGCAGCCTTGTTATGCTGATGGACGGGATGTAAATTGCCAACAGCCACTCTGGAGAAGTGGATGGTGTTTCCTGGAACAAAGAGAAAACCAAGCTAGAGAGCCTAGGGCACTTCCACTTATGGTGCTAAAGATTCGGAAATTTTAAATGAAAAAGACACAGCCACACCAAAGTTTGGGGCTGCTCTCTTCAGGGGAACCTTGACTATGGTACAACTTCAATAGCCCAGAAAGGGAAAAATGGATATAAAAGTTGTGGTACATCCCTACAATGGAATATCACTCAACAGTGAAATCAATGGCAACAGACCAGTAGCAGCATAATGAGTGGATTTAGTTACGCTGATTCTAAGTGAAATAAGTCACACAGAAAAAGAAACATCATAAGATATCACGAATACCGGGAATGTAAACACGGCTACGCGTGAACTGCATTACAAAACACAACAGAGTCTCACATTTACAAAAGAAACTGATGCTTGCTTAAGGGGAAAGGAGAGTGGGGAGGCTGCATAAAACCAGAGGTTGATATTAGGACAGATACCATTCCATAAGCCAAATATATATTAGACAAGACCTACTCCTCGCTCAACCAAATGGACTCAACACCCCGTATTCAAAACCTAGGAATATACCTGACTATGAAGAAAATTAAAACCCATACAGTTATAGGTCTCCAAAAGAAAATCATTTGTGTACAGCAGCATACACACAGCCGTGTAAATAAGTTAAATCCCCTTATAAAAATAAATTTGGAAAAGAAAACACAAGGACTGTGAAATAGAGAGAAATTCTGAAATAAGTCCTTCAGGGCTTGTGTGCAATCTCGGATTTACCACCTCTACATCCACAGCTGTGGGAGAGATAAGGCTGGACACTTGGGGCTGATGCTATTGGTGAGGGAATGCAGACCCTTTGAGGTAATGGGGCATGGTTCCCATTCCACGGGTCCCAAATCTCCACGTTTAAGGGATTTACCCTTCAGCTAAAATACGCATGGAAAACCCGGAATATGTTCCACGAAGTGATCAGGCAAAATTTCTAAAACTCATCGCCATTTTCGCCCCCTGGGACTCGAGTTCGCCGTTCCAGAGGCGATATTAACATTCTCCCCACTTGGAGAGTCAGTGCCTTTGACCTCTTGTTTCGCACAGTTTGCAATTTCTGTAGAAGATGATCAGGAATAAGGAGAACCAATGAGCGGCTAACTCGTTGTGTTTGTACGGGCACATTGAACTCTGATTTCCCTACAGGAAGAAGAGTTCACCAAAGGCTCAGCGTGCCATGCCGGAACGAGATTAGGGCCTGAAGCATTTCTTCGGGTTTGCGGTCAGCTCACAAGAAAGCGAGTTGAGAAAAGGAGATTTCTGGCACTGTAACTCACAATCCTGCAGAGTTCCAAATGGTCCCTATCATCCAAAAATTTATTGAAGGAAGGCTGTGAGGAGGACTTGAAAGCGACGCAGAATTGCAGAAAACAGATATCAGGGGGTAGGTAAGAATTGCTCTGAAAGGGTAGGAAAAGAGGCAGCATTTCGACAGTGATGCACTTGGCTAAAAAGGGCATATGCGTTTTTTCCTGAATATATTCAGGAAAAAACGCATACGTCCTTTTTGGCCAACCAAGCAAGCCTGCAATGGAAATCCGCCCTACAAGCAACTCTCACTTCCCACCGATCAAAAGGGCCCTCCGAAAAAAGTGTAAAATCCAGAGAGGCAGGACAGGCCATGGAGAACCGGCAGCCTTGTTATACTGATGGGCGGGATGTTAATTGCCAACAGCCACTCTGGAGAAGTGGATGGTGTTTCCTGGAACAAAGAGAAAACCAAGCTAGAGAGCCTAGGGCACTTCCACTTATGGTGCTATAGATTCGGAAAATTTAAATGAAAAAGACACAGCCACACCAAAGTTTGCGGCTGCTCTCTTTATGGGAACCTTGACTATGGTACAACTTCAATAGCCCAGAAAGAGAAAAATGGATATAAAAGTTGTGGTACATCCCTACAATGGAATATCACTCAACAATGAAATCAGTGGCAACAGACCAGTAGCAGCATAATGAGTGGATATAGTTACGATGATTCTAAGTGAAATAAGTCACACAGAAAAAGAAACATCATAAGACATCACGAATACCAGGAATGTAAACACGGCTACGCGTGAACTGCATTACAAAACACAACAGAATCTCACATTTACAAAACAAACTGATGCTTGCTTAAGGGGAAAGGAGAGTGGGGAGGCTGCATAAAACCAGAGGTTGATATTAGGACAGATACCATTCCATAAACCAAATATATGTTAGACAAGACCTACTCCTCGCTCAACCAAATGGACTCAACACCCCGTATTCAAAACCTAGGAATATACCTAACAATGAAGAAAATTAAAACCCATACATTTTTAGGTCTCTATAAGAAAATCATTTGTGTACAGCAGCATACACACAGCCGTGTAAATAAACTAAATCCCCTTTTAAAAATAAATTTGAAAAAGAAAACACAAGGACTGTGAAACAGAGAGAAATTCTTAAATAAGTCCTTCAGGGCTTGTGTGCAATCTTGGGTTTACCACCTCTACATCCACAGCTGTGGGAGAGATAAGGCTGGACACTTGGGGCTGATGCTATTGGTGAGGGAATGCAGACCCTTTGAGGTAATGGTGCATGGTTCCCATTCCATGGGTCCCAAATCTCCACGTTTAAGGGATTTATCCTTCAGCTAAAATATGCATGGAAAACCGGAATATGTTCCACGAAGTGATCAGGCAAAGTTTCTAAAACTCATCGCCATTTTCGCCCCCTGGGACTCGAGTTCGCCATTCCAGAGGCGATATTAACATTCTCCCCACTTGGAGAGTCAGGGCCTTTGACCTCTTGTTTCGCACAGTTTGCAATTTCTGTAGAAGATGATCAGGAATAAGGAGAACCAATGAGCGGCTAACTCGATGTGTTTGGACAGGCACATTGAACTCTGATTTCCCTACAGGAACAAGAGTTCACCAAAGGCTCAGCGTGCCATGCCAGAACGAGATTAGGGCCTGAAGCAATTCTTCGGGTTTGCGGTCAGCTCACAAGAAAGCGAGTGGAGAAAAGGAGATTTTTGGCACTGAACTCACAATCCTGCAGAGTTCCAAAAAGCCCCTATCATCCAAAAATTTATTGAAGGAAGGCTGTGAGGAGGACTTGAACGCGACGCAGAATTGCGGAAAACAGATATCGAGGGGTAGATAAGAATTGTTCTGAAAGCGTAGGAATAGAGGCAGCAGTTCGACAGTGATGCACTTGGCCAAAAAGGGCGTATGCGTTTTTTCCTGAATATATTCAGGAAAAAACGCATACGCCCTTTTTTGCCAACCAAGCAAGCCTGCAATGGAAATTCGCACTACAAGCAACTCTCACTTTCCACCGATCAAAAGGGCCCTCCGAAAAACGTGTAAAATCCAGAGAGGCAGGACAGGCCATGGAGAACAGGCAGCCTTATTATGCTGATGGGCGGGATGTAAATTGCCAACAGCCACTCTGGAGAAGTGGATGGTGTTTCCTGGAACAAAGAGAAAACCAAGCTAGAGAGCCTAGGGCACTTCCACTTATGGTGCTATAGATTCGGAAAATTTAAATGAAAAAGACACAGCCACACCAAAGTTTGGGGCTGCTCTCTTCACGGGAACCTTGACTATGGTACAACTTCAATAGCCCAGAAAGGGAAAAATGGATATAAAAGTTGTGGTACATCCCTACAATGGAATATCACTCAACAATGAAATCAATGGCAACAGACCAGTAGCAGCATAATGAGTGGATTTAGTTACGATGATTCTAAGTGAAATAAGTCACACAGAAAAAGGAACGTCATAAGACATCATGAATACCAGGAATGTAAACACGGCTACGCGTGAACTGCATTACAAAACACAACAGAATCTCACATTTACAACAGAAACTGATGCTTGCTTAAGGGGAAAGGAGAGTGGGGAGGCTGCATTAAACCAGAGGTTGACATTAGGACAGATACCATTCCATAAGCCAAATATATATTAGACAAGACCTACTCCTCGCTCAACCAATTGGACTCAACACACCGTATTCAAAACCTAGGAATATACCTGACTATGAAGAAAATTAAAACCCATACATTTATAGGTCTCCATAAGAAAATCATTTGTGTACAGCAGCATACACACAGCAGTGTACATAAGCTAAATCCCCTTATAAAAATAAATTTGAAAAAGAAAACACAAGGACTGTGAAATAGAGAGAAATTCTTAAATAAGTCCTTCAGGGCTTGTGTGGAATCTTGGATTTACCACCTCTACATCCACAGCTGTGGGAGAGATAAGGCTGGACACTTGGGGCTGATGCTATTGGTGAGGGAATGCAGACCCTTTGAGGTAATGGTGCATGGTTCCCATTCCACGGGTCCCAAATCTCCACGTTTAAGGGATTTATCCTTCAGCTAAAATATGCGTGGAAAACCCGGAATATGGTCCACGAAGTGATCAGGCAAAGTTTCTAAAACTCATCGCCATTTTCGAACCATGGGAGTCGAGTTCTCCCCTCCAGAGGCCATATTAACATTCTCCCCACTTGGAGAGTCAGTGCCTTTGACCTCTTGTTTCACACACTTTGCAATTTCGGTAGAAGATGATCAGGAATAAGGAGAACCAATGAGCGGCTAACTCGATTTGATTGGACCGGCACATTGAACTCTGATTTCCCTACAGGAAGAAGAGTTCACCAAAGGCTCAGCGTGCCATGCCGGAACGAGATTAGGGCCTGAAGCAATTCTTCGGGTTTGCGGTCAGCTCACAGGAAAGCGAGTTGAGAAAAGGAGATTTCTGGCACTGTAACTCGCAATCCTGCAGAGTTCCAAATGACCCCTATCATCCAAAAATTTATTGAAGGAAGGCTGTGAGGAGGACTTGAACGCGACGCAGAATTGCAGAAAACAGATATCGGGGGGTAGATAAGAATTGCTCTGAAAGCGTAGGAAAAGAGGCAGCAGTACAACAGTGATGCACTTGGCCAAAAAGGGCGTATGCGTTTTTTCCTGAATATATTCAGGAAAAAACGCATACGCCCTTTTTGGCCAACCAAGCAAGCCTGCAATGGAAATCCGCACTACAAGCAACTCTCACTTCCCACCGATCAAAAGGGCCCTCCGAAAAAAAGTGTAAAATCCAGAGAGGCAGAACAGGCCATGGAGAACCGGCAGCCTTGTTATGCTGATGGGCGGCATGTAAATTGCCAACAGCCACTCTGGAGAATTGGATGGTGTTTCCTGGAACAAAGAGAAAACCAAGCTAGAGAGCTCAGGGCACTTCCACTTATGGTGCCATAGATTCGGAAAATTTAAATGAAAAAGACACAGCCATACCAAAGTTTGGGGCTGCGCTCTTGTCGGGAACCTTGACTATGGTACAACTTCAATAGCCCAGAAAGAGAAAAATGGATATAAAAGGTGTGGTACATCCCTACAATGGAATATCACTCAACAATGAAATCAATGACAACAGACCTGTAGCAGCATAATGAGTGGAATTAGTTACGATGATTCTAAGTGAAATAAGTCACACAGAAAAAGAAACGTCATAAGGTATCACGAATACCGGGAACGTAAACACGGCTACGCGTGAACTGCATTACAAAACACAACAGAGTCTCACAATTACAAAAGAAACTGATGCTTGCTTAAGGGGAAAGGAGAGTGGGGAGGCTGCATAAAACCAGAGGTTGATATTAGGACAGATACCATTCCATAAGCCAAATATATATTAAACAAGACCTCCTCCTCGCTCAACCACATGGACTCAGCACCCCGTGTTCAAAACCGAGGAATATACCTGAATATGAAGAAAATTAAAACCCATACATTTATGGGTCTCCATAAGAAAATCATTGGTGTACAGCAGCATACACACAGCAGTGTACATAAGCTAAATCCCCTTATAAAAATAAATTTGAAAAAGAAAACACAAGGACTGTGAAATAGAGAGAAATTCTTAAATAAGTCCTTCAGGGCTTGTGTGGAATCTTGGATTTACCACCTCTACGTCCACAGCCGTGGGAGAGATAAGGCTGGACACTTGGGGCTGATGCTATTGGTGAGGGAATGCAGACCCTTTGAGGTAATGGTGCATGGTTCCCATTCCACGGGTCCCAAATCTCCACGTTTAAGGGATTTATCCTTCAGCTAAAATATGCATGGAAAACCCAGAATATGGTCCACGAAGTGATCAGGCAAAGTTTCTAAAACTCATCGCCATTTTCGAACACTGGGACTCGAGTTCGCCGCTCCAGAGGCCATATTAACATTCTCCCCACTTGGAGAGTCAGTGCCTTTGACCTCTTGTTTCGCACACTTTGCAATTTCGGTAGAAGATGATCAGCAGTAAGGAGAACCAATGAGCGGCTAACTCGATGTGTTTGGACGGGCACATTGAACTCTGATTTCCCTACAGGAAGAAGAGTTCACCAAAGGCTCAGCGTGCCATGCTGGAACGAGATTAGGGCCTGAAGCAATTCTTCGGGTTTGCGGTCAGCTCAAAAGAAAGCGAGTTGAGAAAAGGAGATTTCTGGCACTGTAACTCACAATCCTGCTGAGTTCCAAATGACCCCTATCATCCAAAAATTTATTGAAGGAAGGCTGTGAGGTGGACTTGAACGCGACGCAGAATTGCAGAAAACAGATATCGGGGGGTAGATAAGAATTGCTCTGAAAGCGTAGGAAAAGAGGCAGCAATTCGACAGTGATGCACTTGGCCAAAAAGGGCGTATGCGTTTTTTCCTGAATATATTCAGGAAAAAACGCATACGCCCTTTTTGGCCAAACAAGCAAGCCTGCAATGGAAATCCGCACTACAAGCAACTCTCACTTCCCACCGATCAAAAGGGCCCTCCGAAAAAAAGTGTAAAATCAGAGAGGCAGGACAGGCCATGGAGAACCGGCAGCCTTGTTATGCTGATGGGCGGGATGTAAATTGCCAACAGCCACTCTGGAGAAGTGGATGGTGTTTCCTGGAACAAAGAGAAAACCAAGCTAGAGAGCCTAGGGCACTTCCACTTATGGTGCCATAGATTCGGAAAATTTAAATGAAAAAGACACAGCCGCACCAAAGTTTGGGGCTGCTCTCTTTATGGGAACCTTGACTATGGTACAACTTCAATAGCCCAGAAAGAGAAAAATGGATATAAAAGTTGTGGTACATCCCTACAATGGAATATCACTCAACAGTGAAATCAATGGCAACAGACCAGTAGCAGCATAATGAGTGGATTTAGTTACGCTGATTTTAAGTGAAATAAGTCACACAGAAAAAGCAACATCATAAGATATCACGAATACCGAGAATGTAAACACGGCTACGCGTGAACTGCATTACAAAACACAACAGAGTCTCACATTTACAAAAGAAACTGATGCTTGCTTAAGGGGAAAGGAGAGTGGGGAGGCTGCATAAAACCAGAGGTTGATATTAGGACAGATACCATTCCATAAGCCAAATATATATTAGACAAGACCTACTCCTCGCTCAACCAAATGGACTCAACACCCCGTATTCAAAACCTAGGAATATACCTGACTATGAAGAAAATTAAAACCCATACATTTATAGGTCTCCATAAGAAAATCATTTGTGTACAGCAGCATACACACAGCCGTGTAAATAAGTTAAATCCCCTTATAAAAATAAATTTGAAAAAGAAAACACAAGGACTGTGAAATAGAGAGAAATTCTGAAATAAGTCCTTCAGGGCTTGTGTGCAATCCTGGATTTACCACCTCTTCATCCACAGCTGTGGGAGAGATAAGGCTGGACACTTGGGGCTGATGCTATTGGTGAGGGAATGCAGACCCTTTGAGGTAATGGGGCATGGTTCCCATTCCACGGGTCCCAAATCTCCACGTTTAAGGGATTTACCCTTCAGCTAAAATATGCATGGAAAACCCGGAATATGTTCCACGAAGTGATCAGGCAAAATTTCTAAAACTCATCGCCATTTTCGCCCCCTGGGACTTGAGTTCGCCGTTCCAGAAGCGATATTAACATTCTCCCCACTTGGAGAGTCAGTGCCTTTGACCTCTTGTTTCGCACAGTTTGCAATTTCTGTAGAAGATGATCAGGAATAAGGAGACGCAATGAGCGGCTAACTCGTTGTGTTTGTACGGGCACATTGAACTCTGATTTCCCTACAGGAAGAAGAGTTCACCAAAGGCTCAGCGTGCCATGCCGGAACGAGATTAGGGCCTGAAGCATTTCTTCGGGTTTGCGGTCAGCTCACAAGAAAGCGAGTTGAGAAAAGGAGATTTCTGGCACTGTAACTCACAATCCTGCAGAGTTCCAAATGGTCCCTATCATCCAAAAATTTATTGAAGGAAGGCTGTGAGGAGGACTTGAACACGACGCAGAATTGCAGAAAACAGATATCAGGGGGTAGATAAGAATTGCTCTGAAAGGGTAGGAAAAGAGGCAGCATTTCGACAGTGATGCACTTGGCCAAAAAGGGCGTATGCGTTTTTTCCTGAATATATTCAGGAAAAAACGCATACGTCCTTTTTGGCCAACCAAGCAAGCCTGCAATGGAAATCCGCACTACAAGCAACTCTCACTTCCCACCGATCAAAAGGGAACTCCAAAAAAATTGTAAAATCCAGAGAGGCAGGACAGGCCATGGAGAACCGGCAGCCTTGTTATGCTGATGGGCGGGATGTAAATTGCCAACAGCCACTCTGGAGAAGTGGATGGTGTTTCCTGGAACAAAGAGAAAACCAAGCTAGAGAGCCTAGGGCACTTCCACTTATGGTGCTATAGATTCGGAAAATTTAAATGAAAAAGACACAGCCACACCAAAGTTTGGGGCTGCTCTCTTTACGGGAACCTTGACTATGGTACAACTACAATAGCCCAGAAAGGGAAAAATGGATATAAAAGTTGTGGTACATCCGTACAATGGAATATCACTCAACAGTGAAATCAATGGCAACAGATCAGTAGCAGCATAATGAGTGGATTTAGTTACGCTGATTCTAAGTGAAATAAGTCACACAGAAAAAGAAACATCATAAGACATCACGAATACCGGGAATGTAAACACGGCTACGCGTGAACTGCATTAAAATAAAAACAGAGTCTCACATTTACAAAAGAAACTGATGCTTGCTTAAGGGGAAAGGAGAGTGGGGAGGCTGCATAAAACCAGAGGTTGATATTAGGACAGATACCATTCCATAAGCCAAATATATGTTAGACAAGACCTACTCCTCGCTCAACCAAATGGACTCAACACCCCGTATTCAAAACCTAGGAATATACCTGACAATGAAGAAAATTAAAACCCATACATTTATAGGTCTCCATAAGAAAATCATTTGTGTACAGCAGCATACACACAGACGTGTAAATAAGCTAAATCCCCTTGTAAAAATAAATTTGAAAAAGAAAACACAAGGACTGTGAAATAGAGAGAAATTCTTAAATAAGTCCTTCAGGGCTTGTGTGCAATCTTGGATTTACCACCTCTACATCCACAGCTGTGGGAGAGATAAGGCTGGACACTTGGGGCTGATGCTATTGGTGAGGGAATGCAGACCCTTTGAGGTAATGATGCATGGTTCCCATTCCACGGGTCCCAAATCTCCACGTTTAAGGGATTTATCCTTCAGCTACAATATGCATGGAAAACCCGGAATATGTTCCACGAAGTGATCAGGCAAAGTTTCTAAATCTCATCGCCATTTTCGGCCCCTGGGACTCGAGTTCTCCCCTCCAGAGGCCATATTAACATTCTCCCCACTTGGAGAGTCAGTGCCTTTGACCTCTTGTTTCACACATTTTGCAATTTCGGTAGAAGATGATCAGGAATAAGGAGAACCAATGAGCGGCTAACTCGATGTGTTTGGACGGGCACATTGAACTCTGATTTCCCTACAGGAAGAAGAGTTCACCAAAGGCTCAGCGTGCCATGCCGGAACGAGATTAGGGCCTGAAGCAATTATTCGGGTTTGCGGTCAGCTCACAAGAAAGCGAGTGGAGAAAAGGAGATTTTTGGCACTGAACTCACAATCCTGCAGAGTTCCAAATGGCCCCTATCATCCAAAAATTTATTGAAGGAAGGCTGTAAGGAGGACTTGAACGCGACGCAGAATTGCAGAAAACAGATATCAGGGGGTAGATAAGAATTGCTCTGACAAGCGTAGGAAAAGAGGCAGCAGTTCGACAGTGATGCACTTGGCCAAAAAGGGCGTATGCGTTTTTTCCTGAATATACTCAGGAAAAAACGCATACGCACTTTTTGGCCAACCAAGCAAGCCTGCAATGGAAATCCGCCCTACAAGCAACTCTCACTTCCCACCGATCAAAAGGGCCCTCCGAAAAATGTGTAAAATCAAGAGAGGCAGGACAGGCCATGGAGAACCGGCAGCCTTGTTATGCTGATGGGCGGGATGTAAATTGCCAACAGCCACTCTGGAGAAGTGGATGGTGTTTCCTGGAACAAAGAGAAAACCAAGCTAGAGAGCCTAGGGCACTTCCACTTATGGTGCTAAAGATTCGGAAAATTTAAATGAAAAAGACACAGCCACACCAAAGTTTGGGGCTGCTCTCTTCATGGGAACCTTGACTATGGTACAACTTCAATAGCCCAGAAAGGGAAAAATGGATATAAAAGTTGTGGTACATCCCTACAATGGAATATCACTCAACAGTGAAATCAATGGCAACAGACCAGTAGCAGCATAATGAGTGGATATAGTTACGCTGATTCTAAGTGAAATAAGTCACACAGAAAAAGAAACATCATAAGATATCACGAATACCGGGAATGTAAACACGGCTACGCGTGAACTGCATTACAAAACACAACAGAGTCTCACATTTACAAAAGAAACTGATGCTTGCTTAAGGGGAAAGGAGAGTGGGGAGGCTGCATAAAACCAGAGGTTGATATTAGGACAGATACCATTCCATAAGCCAAATATATATTAGACAAGACCTACTCCTCGCTCAACCAAATGGACTCAACACCCCGTATTCAAAACCTAGGAATATACCTGACTATGAAGAAAATTAAAACCCATACATTTATAGGTCTCCAAAAGAAAATCATTTGTGTACAGCAGCATACACACAGCCGTGTAAATAAGTTAAATCCCCTTATAAAAATAAATTTGAAAAAGAAAACACAAGGACTGTGAAATAGAGAGAAATTCTGAAATAAGTCCTTCAGGGCTTGTGTGCAATCTTGGATTTACCACCTCTACATCCACAGCTGTGGGAGAGATAAGGCTGGACACTTGGGGCTGATGCTATTGGTGAGGGAATGCAGACCCTTTGAGGTAATGGGGCATGGTTCCCATTCCACGGGTCCCAAATCTCCACGTTTAAGGGATTTACACTTCAGCTAAAATACGCATGGAAAACCCGGAATATGTTCCACGAAGTGATCAGGCAAAATTTCTAAAACTCATCGCCATTTTCGCCCCCTGGGACTCGAGTTCGCCGTTCCAGAGGCGATATTAACATTCTCCCCACTTGGAGAGTCAGTGCCTTTGTCCTCTTGTTTCGCACAGTTTGCAATTTCTGTAGAAGATGATCAGGAATAAGGAGAACCAATGAGCGGCTAACTCGTTGTGTTTGTACGGGCACATTGAACTCTGATTTCCCTACAGGAAGAAGAGTTCACCAAAGGCTCAGCGTGCCATGCCGGAACGAGATTAGGGCCTGAAGCATTTCTTCGGGTTTGCGGTCAGCTCACAAGAAAGCGTGTTGAGAAAAGGAGATTTCTGGCACTGTAACTCACAATCCTGCAGAGTTCCAAATGGTCCCTATCATCCAAAAATTTATTGAAGGAAGGCTGTGAGGAGGACTTGAACGCGACACAGAATTGCAGAAACCAGATATCAGGGGGTAGATAAGAATTGCTCTGAAAGGGTAGGAAAAGAGGCAGCATTTCGACAGTGATGCACTGGGCCAAAAAGTGCGTATGCGTTTTTTCCTGAATATATTCAGGAAAAAACGCATACGCCCTTTTTGGCCAACCAAGCAAGCCTGCAATGGAAATCCGCCCTACAAGCAACTCTCACTTCCCACCGATCAAAAGGGCCCTCCGAAAAAAGTGTAAAATCCAGAGAGGCAGGACAGGCCATGGAGAACCGGCAGCCTTGTTATGCTGATGGGCGGGATGTAAATTGCCAAAAGCCACTCTGGAGAAGTGGATGGTGTTTCCTGGAACAAAGAGAAAACCAAGCTAGAGAGCCTAGGGCACTTCCACTTATGGTGCTATAGATTCGGAAAATTTAAATGAAAAAGACACAGCCACACCAAAGTTTGCGGCTGCTCTTTTTATGGGAACCTTGACTACGGTACAACTTCAATAGCCCAGAAAGAGAAAAATGGATATAAAAGTTGTGGTACATCCCTACAATGGAATATCACTCAACAATGAAATCAGTGGCAACAGACCAGTAGCAGCATAATGAGTGGATTTAGTTACGCTGATTCTAAGTGAAATAAGTCACACAGAAAAAGAAACATCATAAGACATCACGAATACCAGGAAAGTAAACACGGCTACGCGTGAACTGCATTACAAAACACAACAGAGTCTCACATTTACAAAAGAAACTGATGCTTGCTTAAGGGGAAAGGAGAGTGGGGAGGCTGCATAAAACCAGAGGTTGATATTAGGACAGATAGCATTCCATAAGCCAAATATATGTTAGACAAGACCTACTCCTCGCTCAACCAAATGGACTCAACACCCCGTATTCAAAACCTAGGAATATACCTAACAATGAAGAAAATTAAAACCCATACATTTTTAGGTCTCTTTAAGAAAATCATTTGTGTACAGCAGCATACACACAGCCGTGTAAATATACTAAATACCCTTTTAAAAATAAATTTGAAAAAGAAAACACAAGGACTGTGAAACAGAGAGAAATTCTTAAATAAGTCCTTCAGGGCTTGTGTGCAATCTTGGCTTTACCACCTCTACATCCACAGCTGTGGGAGAGATAAGGTTGGACACTTGGGGCTGATGCTATTGGTGAGGGAATGCAGACCCTTTGAGGTAATGGTGCATGGTTCCCATTCCACGGGTCCCAAATCTCCACGTTTAAGGGATTTATCCTTCAGCTAAAATATGCATGGAAAACCCGGAATATGTTCCACGAAGTGATCAGGCAAAGTTTCTAAAACTCATCGCCATTTTCGCCCCCTGGGCCTCGAATTCGCCGTTCCAGAGGCGATATTAACATTCTCCCCAGTTGGAGAGTCAGTGCCTTTGACCTCTTGTTTCACACAGTTTGCAATTTCTGTAGAAGATGATCAGGAATAAGGAGAACCAATGAGCGGCTAACTCGATGTGTTTGGACGGGCACATTGAACTCTGATTTCCCTACAGGAAGAAGAGTTCACCAAAGGCTCAGCGTGCCATGCCGGAACGAGATTAGGGCCTGAAGCAATTCTTCGGGTTTGCGGTCAGCTCACAAGAAAGCGAGTTGAGAAAAGGAGATTTTTGGCAATGTAACTCACAATCCTGCAGAGTTCCAAATGGCCCCTATCATCCAAAAATTTATTGAAGGACGGCTGTGAGGAGGACTTGAAAGCGACGCAGAATTGCAGAAAACAGATATCAGGGGGTAGGTAAGAATTGCTCTGAAAGCGGAGGAAAAGAGGCAGCAGTTCGACAGTGATGCACTTGGCAAAAAAGGGCCAATGCGTTTTTTCCTGAATATATTCAGGAAAAAACGCATACGCCCTTTTTGGCCAACCAAGCAAGCCTGCAATGGAAATCCGCCCTACAGGCAACTCTCACTTCCCACCGATCAAAAGGGCCCTCCGAAAAAAGTGTAAAATCCAGAGAGGCAGGACAGGCCATGGAGAACCGGCAGCCTTGTTATGCTGATGGACGGGATGTAAATTGCCAACAGCCACTCTGGAGAAGTGGATGGTGTTTCCTGGAACAAAGAGAAAACCAAGCTAGAGAGCCTAGGGCACTTCCACTTATGGTGCTAAAGATTCGGAAATTTTAAATGAAAAAGACACAGCCACACCAAAGTTTGGGGCTGCTCTCTTCAGGGGAACCTTGACTATGGTACAACTTCAATAGCCCAGAAAGGGAAAAATGGATATAAAAGTTGTGGTACATCCCTACAATGGAATATCACTCAACAGTGAAATCAATGGCAACAGACCAGTAGCAGCATAATGAGTGGATTTAGTTACGCTGATTCTAAGTGAAATAAGTCACACAGAAAAAGAAACATCATAAGATATCACGAATACCGGGAATGTAAACACGGCTACGCGTGAACTGCATTACAAAACACAACAGAGTCTCACATTTACAAAAGAAACTGATGCTTGCTTAAGGGGAAAGGAGAGTGGGGAGGCTGCATAAAACCAGAGGTTGATATTAGGACAGATACCATTCCATAAGCCAAATATATATTAGACAAGACCTACTCCTCGCTCAACCAAATGGACTCAACACCCCGTATTCAAAACCTAGGAATATACCTGACTATGAAGAAAATTAAAACCCATACAGTTATAGGTCTCCAAAAGAAAATCATTTGTGTACAGCAGCATACACACAGCCGTGTAAATAAGTTAAATCCCCTTATAAAAATAAATTTGGAAAAGAAAACACAAGGACTGTGAAATAGAGAGAAATTCTGAAATAAGTCCTTCAGGGCTTGTGTGCAATCTCGGATTTACCACCTCTACATCCACAGCTGTGGGAGAGATAAGGCTGGACACTTGGGGCTGATGCTATTGGTGAGGGAATGCAGACCCTTTGAGGTAATGGGGCATGGTTCCCATTCCACGGGTCCCAAATCTCCACGTTTAAGGGATTTACCCTTCAGCTAAAATACGCATGGAAAACCCGGAATATGTTCCACGAAGTGATCAGGCAAAATTTCTAAAACTCATCGCCATTTTCGCCCCCTGGGACTCGAGTTCGCCGTTCCAGAGGCGATATTAACATTCTCCCCACTTGGAGAGTCAGTGCCTTTGACCTCTTGTTTCGCACAGTTTGCAATTTCTGTAGAAGATGATCAGGAATAAGGAGAACCAATGAGCGGCTAACTCGTTGTGTTTGTACGGGCACATTGAACTCTGATTTCCCTACAGGAAGAAGAGTTCACCAAAGGCTCAGCGTGCCATGCCGGAACGAGATTAGGGCCTGAAGCATTTCTTCGGGTTTGCGGTCAGCTCACAAGAAAGCGAGTTGAGAAAAGGAGATTTCTGGCACTGTAACTCACAATCCTGCAGAGTTCCAAATGGTCCCTATCATCCAAAAATTTATTGAAGGAAGGCTGTGAGGAGGACTTGAAAGCGACGCAGAATTGCAGAAAACAGATATCAGGGGGTAGGTAAGAATTGCTCTGAAAGGGTAGGAAAAGAGGCAGCATTTCGACAGTGATGCACTTGGCTAAAAAGGGCATATGCGTTTTTTCCTGAATATATTCAGGAAAAAACGCATACGTCCTTTTTGGCCAACCAAGCAAGCCTGCAATGGAAATCCGCCCTACAAGCAACTCTCACTTCCCACCGATCAAAAGGGCCCTCCGAAAAAAGTGTAAAATCCAGAGAGGCAGGACAGGCCATGGAGAACCGGCAGCCTTGTTATACTGATGGGCGGGATGTTAATTGCCAACAGCCACTCTGGAGAAGTGGATGGTGTTTCCTGGAACAAAGAGAAAACCAAGCTAGAGAGCCTAGGGCACTTCCACTTATGGTGCTATAGATTCGGAAAATTTAAATGAAAAAGACACAGCCACACCAAAGTTTGCGGCTGCTCTCTTTATGGGAACCTTGACTATGGTACAACTTCAATAGCCCAGAAAGAGAAAAATGGATATAAAAGTTGTGGTACATCCCTACAATGGAATATCACTCAACAATGAAATCAGTGGCAACAGACCAGTAGCAGCATAATGAGTGGATATAGTTACGATGATTCTAAGTGAAATAAGTCACACAGAAAAAGAAACATCATAAGACATCACGAATACCAGGAATGTAAACACGGCTACGCGTGAACTGCATTACAAAACACAACAGAATCTCACATTTACAAAACAAACTGATGCTTGCTTAAGGGGAAAGGAGAGTGGGGAGGCTGCATAAAACCAGAGGTTGATATTAGGACAGATACCATTCCATAAACCAAATATATGTTAGACAAGACCTACTCCTCGCTCAACCAAATGGACTCAACACCCCGTATTCAAAACCTAGGAATATACCTAACAATGAAGAAAATTAAAACCCATACATTTTTAGGTCTCTATAAGAAAATCATTTGTGTACAGCAGCATACACACAGCCGTGTAAATAAACTAAATCCCCTTTTAAAAATAAATTTGAAAAAGAAAACACAAGGACTGTGAAACAGAGAGAAATTCTTAAATAAGTCCTTCAGGGCTTGTGTGCAATCTTGGGTTTACCACCTCTACATCCACAGCTGTGGGAGAGATAAGGCTGGACACTTGGGGCTGATGCTATTGGTGAGGGAATGCAGACCCTTTGAGGTAATGGTGCATGGTTCCCATTCCATGGGTCCCAAATCTCCACGTTTAAGGGATTTATCCTTCAGCTAAAATATGCATGGAAAACCGGAATATGTTCCACGAAGTGATCAGGCAAAGTTTCTAAAACTCATCGCCATTTTCGCCCCCTGGGACTCGAGTTCGCCATTCCAGAGGCGATATTAACATTCTCCCCACTTGGAGAGTCAGGGCCTTTGACCTCTTGTTTCGCACAGTTTGCAATTTCTGTAGAAGATGATCAGGAATAAGGAGAACCAATGAGCGGCTAACTCGATGTGTTTGGACAGGCACATTGAACTCTGATTTCCCTACAGGAACAAGAGTTCACCAAAGGCTCAGCGTGCCATGCCAGAACGAGATTAGGGCCTGAAGCAATTCTTCGGGTTTGCGGTCAGCTCACAAGAAAGCGAGTGGAGAAAAGGAGATTTTTGGCACTGAACTCACAATCCTGCAGAGTTCCAAAAAGCCCCTATCATCCAAAAATTTATTGAAGGAAGGCTGTGAGGAGGACTTGAACGCGACGCAGAATTGCGGAAAACAGATATCGAGGGGTAGATAAGAATTGTTCTGAAAGCGTAGGAATAGAGGCAGCAGTTCGACAGTGATGCACTTGGCCAAAAAGGGCGTATGCGTTTTTTCCTGAATATATTCAGGAAAAAACGCATACGCCCTTTTTTGCCAACCAAGCAAGCCTGCAATGGAAATTCGCACTACAAGCAACTCTCACTTTCCACCGATCAAAAGGGCCCTCCGAAAAACGTGTAAAATCCAGAGAGGCAGGACAGGCCATGGAGAACAGGCAGCCTTATTATGCTGATGGGCGGGATGTAAATTGCCAACAGCCACTCTGGAGAAGTGGATGGTGTTTCCTGGAACAAAGAGAAAACCAAGCTAGAGAGCCTAGGGCACTTCCACTTATGGTGCTATAGATTCGGAAAATTTAAATGAAAAAGACACAGCCACACCAAAGTTTGGGGCTGCTCTCTTCACGGGAACCTTGACTATGGTACAACTTCAATAGCCCAGAAAGGGAAAAATGGATATAAAAGTTGTGGTACATCCCTACAATGGAATATCACTCAACAATGAAATCAATGGCAACAGACCAGTAGCAGCATAATGAGTGGATTTAGTTACGATGATTCTAAGTGAAATAAGTCACACAGAAAAAGGAACGTCATAAGACATCATGAATACCAGGAATGTAAACACGGCTACGCGTGAACTGCATTACAAAACACAACAGAATCTCACATTTACAACAGAAACTGATGCTTGCTTAAGGGGAAAGGAGAGTGGGGAGGCTGCATTAAACCAGAGGTTGACATTAGGACAGATACCATTCCATAAGCCAAATATATATTAGACAAGACCTACTCCTCGCTCAACCAATTGGACTCAACACACCGTATTCAAAACCTAGGAATATACCTGACTATGAAGAAAATTAAAACCCATACATTTATAGGTCTCCATAAGAAAATCATTTGTGTACAGCAGCATACACACAGCAGTGTACATAAGCTAAATCCCCTTATAAAAATAAATTTGAAAAAGAAAACACAAGGACTGTGAAATAGAGAGAAATTCTTAAATAAGTCCTTCAGGGCTTGTGTGGAATCTTGGATTTACCACCTCTACATCCACAGCTGTGGGAGAGATAAGGCTGGACACTTGGGGCTGATGCTATTGGTGAGGGAATGCAGACCCTTTGAGGTAATGGTGCATGGTTCCCATTCCACGGGTCCCAAATCTCCACGTTTAAGGGATTTATCCTTCAGCTAAAATATGCGTGGAAAACCCGGAATATGGTCCACGAAGTGATCAGGCAAAGTTTCTAAAACTCATCGCCATTTTCGAACCATGGGAGTCGAGTTCTCCCCTCCAGAGGCCATATTAACATTCTCCCCACTTGGAGAGTCAGTGCCTTTGACCTCTTGTTTCACACACTTTGCAATTTCGGTAGAAGATGATCAGGAATAAGGAGAACCAATGAGCGGCTAACTCGATTTGATTGGACCGGCACATTGAACTCTGATTTCCCTACAGGAAGAAGAGTTCACCAAAGGCTCAGCGTGCCATGCCGGAACGAGATTAGGGCCTGAAGCAATTCTTCGGGTTTGCGGTCAGCTCACAGGAAAGCGAGTTGAGAAAAGGAGATTTCTGGCACTGTAACTCGCAATCCTGCAGAGTTCCAAATGACCCCTATCATCCAAAAATTTATTGAAGGAAGGCTGTGAGGAGGACTTGAACGCGACGCAGAATTGCAGAAAACAGATATCGGGGGGTAGATAAGAATTGCTCTGAAAGCGTAGGAAAAGAGGCAGCAGTACAACAGTGATGCACTTGGCCAAAAAGGGCGTATGCGTTTTTTCCTGAATATATTCAGGAAAAAACGCATACGCCCTTTTTGGCCAACCAAGCAAGCCTGCAATGGAAATCCGCACTACAAGCAACTCTCACTTCCCACCGATCAAAAGGGCCCTCCGAAAAAAAGTGTAAAATCCAGAGAGGCAGAACAGGCCATGGAGAACCGGCAGCCTTGTTATGCTGATGGGCGGCATGTAAATTGCCAACAGCCACTCTGGAGAATTGGATGGTGTTTCCTGGAACAAAGAGAAAACCAAGCTAGAGAGCTCAGGGCACTTCCACTTATGGTGCCATAGATTCGGAAAATTTAAATGAAAAAGACACAGCCATACCAAAGTTTGGGGCTGCGCTCTTGTCGGGAACCTTGACTATGGTACAACTTCAATAGCCCAGAAAGAGAAAAATGGATATAAAAGGTGTGGTACATCCCTACAATGGAATATCACTCAACAATGAAATCAATGACAACAGACCTGTAGCAGCATAATGAGTGGAATTAGTTACGATGATTCTAAGTGAAATAAGTCACACAGAAAAAGAAACGTCATAAGGTATCACGAATACCGGGAACGTAAACACGGCTACGCGTGAACTGCATTACAAAACACAACAGAGTCTCACAATTACAAAAGAAACTGATGCTTGCTTAAGGGGAAAGGAGAGTGGGGAGGCTGCATAAAACCAGAGGTTGATATTAGGACAGATACCATTCCATAAGCCAAATATATATTAAACAAGACCTCCTCCTCGCTCAACCACATGGACTCAGCACCCCGTGTTCAAAACCGAGGAATATACCTGAATATGAAGAAAATTAAAACCCATACATTTATGGGTCTCCATAAGAAAATCATTGGTGTACAGCAGCATACACACAGCAGTGTACATAAGCTAAATCCCCTTATAAAAATAAATTTGAAAAAGAAAACACAAGGACTGTGAAATAGAGAGAAATTCTTAAATAAGTCCTTCAGGGCTTGTGTGGAATCTTGGATTTACCACCTCTACGTCCACAGCCGTGGGAGAGATAAGGCTGGACACTTGGGGCTGATGCTATTGGTGAGGGAATGCAGACCCTTTGAGGTAATGGTGCATGGTTCCCATTCCACGGGTCCCAAATCTCCACGTTTAAGGGATTTATCCTTCAGCTAAAATATGCATGGAAAACCCAGAATATGGTCCACGAAGTGATCAGGCAAAGTTTCTAAAACTCATCGCCATTTTCGAACACTGGGACTCGAGTTCGCCGCTCCAGAGGCCATATTAACATTCTCCCCACTTGGAGAGTCAGTGCCTTTGACCTCTTGTTTCGCACACTTTGCAATTTCGGTAGAAGATGATCAGCAGTAAGGAGAACCAATGAGCGGCTAACTCGATGTGTTTGGACGGGCACATTGAACTCTGATTTCCCTACAGGAAGAAGAGTTCACCAAAGGCTCAGCGTGCCATGCTGGAACGAGATTAGGGCCTGAAGCAATTCTTCGGGTTTGCGGTCAGCTCACAAGAAAGCGAGTTGAGAAAAGGAGATTTCTGGCACTGTAACTCACAATCCTGCTGAGTTCCAAATGACCCCTATCATCCAAAAATTTATTGAAGGAAGGCTGTGAGGTGGACTTGAACGCGACGCAGAATTGCAGAAAACAGATATCGGGGGGTAGATAAGAATTGCTCTGAAAGCGTAGGAAAAGAGGCAGCAATTCGACAGTGATGCACTTGGCCAAAAAGGGCGTATGCGTTTTTTCCTGAATATATTCAGGAAAAAACGCATACGCCCTTTTTGGCCAAACAAGCAAGCCTGCAATGGAAATCCGCACTACAAGCAACTCTCACTTCCCACCGATCAAAAGGGCCCTCCGAAAAAAAGTGTAAAATCAGAGAGGCAGGACAGGCCATGGAGAACCGGCAGCCTTGTTATGCTGATGGGCGGGATGTAAATTGCCAACAGCCACTCTGGAGAAGTGGATGGTGTTTCCTGGAACAAAGAGAAAACCAAGCTAGAGAGCCTAGGGCACTTCCACTTATGGTGCCATAGATTCGGAAAATTTAAATGAAAAAGACACAGCCGCACCAAAGTTTGGGGCTGCTCTCTTTATGGGAACCTTGACTATGGTACAACTTCAATAGCCCAGAAAGAGAAAAATGGATATAAAAGTTGTGGTACATCCCTACAATGGAATATCACTCAACAATGAAATCAATGGCAACAGACCAGTAGCAGCATAATGAGTGGATTTAGTTACGATGATTCTAAGTGAAATAAGTCACACAGAAAAAGAAACATCATAAGGTATCACGAATACCGGGAACGTAAACACGGCTACGCGTGAACTGCATTACAAAACACAACAGAGTCTCACATTTACAAAAGAAACTGATGCTTGCTTAAGGGGAAAGGAGAGTGGGGAGGCTGCATTAAACCAGAGGTTGACATTAGGACAGATACCATTCCATAAGCCAAATATATATTAGACAAGACCTACTCCTCGCTCAACCAATTGGACTCAACACACCGTATTCAAAACCTAGGAATATACCTGACTATGAAGAAAATTAAAACCCATAGATTTATAGGTCTCCATAAGAAAATCATTTGTGTACAGCAGCATACACACAGCAGTGTTCATAAGCTAAATCCCCTTATAAAAATAAATTTGAAAAAGAAAACACAAGGACTGTGAAATAGAGAGAAATTCTTAAATAAGTCCTTCAGGGCTTGTGTGGAATCTTGGATTTACCACCTCTACATCCACAGCTGTGGGAGAGATAAGGCTGGACACTTGGGGCTGATGCTATTGGTGAGGGAATGCAGACCCTTTGAGGTAATGGTGCATGGTTCCCATTCCACGGGTCCCAAATCTCCACGTTTAAGGGATTTATCCTTCAGCTAAAATATGCGTGGAAAACCCGGAATATGGTCCACGAAGTGATCAGGCAAAGTTTCTAAAACTCATCGCCATTTTCGAACCCTGGGAGTCGAGTTCGCCGCTCCAGAGGCCATATTAACATTCTCCCCACTTGGAGAGCCAGTGCCTTTGACCTCTTGTTTCGCACACTTTGCAATTTCGGTAGAAGATGATCAGGAATAAGGAGAACCAATGAGCGGCTAACTCGATGTGTTTGGACGGGCACATTGAACTCTGATTTCCCTACAGGAAGAAGAGTTCACCAAAGGCTCAGCGTGCCATGCCAGAACGAGATTAGGGCCTGAAGCAATTCTTCGGGTTTGCGGTCAGCTCACAAGAAAGCGAGTTGAGAAAAGGAGATTTCTGGCACTGTAACTCACAATCCTGCAGAGTTCCAAATGACCCCTATCATCCAAAAATTTATTGAAGGAAGGCTGTGAGGAGGACTTGAACGCGACGCAGAATTGCAGAAAACAGATATCGGGGGGTAGATAAGAATTGCTCTGAAAGCGTAGGAAAAGAGGCAGCAGTTCGACAGTGATGCACTTGGCCAAAAAGGGCGTATGCGTTTTTTCCTGAATATATTCAGGAAAAAACGCATACGCCCTTTTTGGCCAACCAAGCAAGCCTGCAATGGAAATCCGCACTACAAGCAACTCTCACTTCCCACCGATCAAAAGGGCCCTCCGAAAAAAAGTGTAAAATCCAGAGAGGCAGGACAGGCCATGGAGAAGCGGCAGCCTTGTTATGCTGATGGGCGGGATGTAAATTGCCAACAGCCACTCTGGAGAAGTGGATGTTGTTTCCTGGAACAAAGAGAAAACCAAGCTAGAGAGCCTAGGGCACTTGCACTTATGGTGCCATAGATTCGGAAAATTTAAATGAAAAAGACACAGGCACACCAAAGTTTGGGGCTGCTCTCTTTACCGGAACCTTGACTATGGTACAACTTCAATAGCCCAGAAAGAGAAAAATGGATATAAAAGTTGTGGTACATCCCTACAATGGAATATCACTCAACAATGAAATCAATGGCAACAGACCAGTAGCAGCATAATGAGTGGATTTAGTTACGATGATTCTAAGTGAAATAAGTCACACAGAAAAAGAAACGTCATAAGGTATCACGAATACCGGGAACGTAAACACGGCTACGCGTGAACTGCATTACAAAACACAACAGAGTCTCACATTTACAAAAGAAACTGATGCTTGCTTAAGGGGAAAGGAGAGTGGGGAGGCTGCATAAAACCGGAGGTTGATATTAGGACAGATAATATTCCATAAGCCAAATATATATTAGACAAGACCTCCTCCTCGCTCAACCACATGGACTCAGCACCCCGTGTTCAAAACCGAGGAATATACCTGACTATGAAGAAAATTAAAACCCATACATTTATGGGTCTCCATAAGAAAATCATTTGTGTACAGCAGCATACACACAGCAGTGTACATAAGCTAAATCCCCTTATAAAAATAAATTTGAAAAAGAAAACACAAGGACTGTGAAATAGAGAGAAATTCTTAAATAAGTCCTTCAGGGCTTGTGTGGAATCTTGGATTTACCACCTCTACATCCACAGCCGTGGGAGAGATAAGGCTGGACACTTGGGGCTGATGCTATTGGTGAGGGAATGCAGACCCTTTGAGGTAATGGTGCATGGTTCCCATTCCACGGGTCCCAAATCTCCACGTTTAAGGGATTTATCCTTCAGCTAAAATATGCATGGAAAACCCGGAATATGGTCCACGAAGTGATCAGGCAAAGTTTCTAAAACTCATCGCCATTTTCGAATCCTGGGACTCGAGTTCGCCGCTCCAGAGGCCATATTAACATTCTCCCCACTTGGAGAGTCAGTGCCTTTGACCTCTTGTTTCGCACACTTTGCAATTTCGGTAGAAGATGATCAGCAATAAGGAGAACCAATGAGCGGCCAACTCGATGTGTTTGGACGGGCACATTGAACTCTGATTTCCCTACAGGAAGAAGAGTTCACCAAAGGCTCAGCGTGCCATGCCGGAACGAGATTAGGGCCTGAAGCAATTCTTCGGGTTTGCGGTCAGCTCACAAGAAAGCGAGTTGAGAAAAGGAGATTTCTGGCACTGTAACTCACAATCCTGCAGAGTTCCAAATGACCCCTATCATCCAAAAATTTATTGAAGGAAGGCTGTGAGGAGGAGTAGAACGCGACGCAGAATTGCAGAAAACAGATATCGTGGGGTAGATAAGAATTGCTCTGAAAGCGTAGGAAAAGAGGCAGCAATTCGACAGTGATGCACTTGGCCAAAAAGGGCGTATGCGTTTTTTCCTGAATATATTCAGGAAAAAACGCATACGCCCTTTTTGGCCAACCAAGCAAGCCTGCAATGGAAATCCACACTACAAGCAACTCTCACTTCCCACCGATCAAAAGGGCCCTCCGAAAAAAAGTGTAAAATCCAGAGAGGCAGGACAGGCCATGGAGAACCGGCAGCCTTGTTATGCTGATGGGCGGGATGTAAATTGCCAACAGCCACTCTGGAGAAGTGGATGGTGTTTCCTGGAACAAAGAGAAAACCAAGCTAGAGAGCCTAGGGCACTTCCACTTATGGTGCCATAGATTCGGAAAATTTAAATGAAAAAGACACAGCCGCACCAAAGTTTGGGGCTGCTCTCTTTATGGGAACCTTGACTATGGTACAACTTCAATAGCCCAGAAAGAGAAAAATGGATATAAAAGTTGTGGTACATCCCTACAATGGAATATCACTCAACAATGAAATCAATGGCAACAGACCAGTAGCAGCATAATGAGTGGATTTAGTTACGATGATTCTAAGTGAAATAAGTCACACAGATAAAGAAACATCATAAGGTATCACGAATACCGGGAACGTAAACACGGCTACGCGTGAACTGCATTACAAAACACAACAGAGTCTCACATTTACAAAAGAAACTGATGCTTGCTTAAGGGGAAAGGAGAGTGGGGAGGCTGCATTAAACCAGAGGTTGACATTAGGACAGATACCATTCCATAAGCCAAATATATATTAGACAAGACCTACTCCTCGCTCAACCAATTGGACTCAACACACCGTATTCAAAACCTAGGAATATACCTGACTATGAAGAAAATTAAAACCCATACATTTATAGGTCTCCATAAGAAAATCATTTGTGTACAGCAGCATACACACAGCAGTGTACATAAGCTAAATCCCCTTATAAAAATAAATTTGAAAAAGAAAACACAAGGACTGTGAAATAGAGAGAAATTCTTAAATAAGTCCTTCAGGGCTTGTGTGGAATCTTGGATTTACCACCTCTACATCCACAGCTGTGGGAGAGATAAGGCTGGACACTTGGGGCTGATGGTATTGGTGAGGGAATGCAGACCCTTTGAGGTAATGGTGCATGGTTCCCATTCCACGGGTCCCAAATCTCCACGTTTAAGGGATTTATCCTTCAGCTAAAATATGCGTGGAAAACCCGGAATATGGTCCACGAAGTGATCAGGCAAAGTTTCTAAAACTCATCGCCATTTTCGAAACCTGGGAGTCGAGTTCTCCCCTCCAGAGGCCATATTAACATTCTCCCCACTTGGAGAGTCAGTGCCTTTGACCTCTTGTTTCACACACTTTGCAATTTCGGTAGAAGATGATCAGGAATAAGGAGAACCAATGAGCGGCTAACTCGATGTGTTTGGACGGGCACATTGAACTCTGATTTCCCTACAGGATGAAGAGTTCACCAAAGGCTCAGCGTGCCATGCCGGAACGAGATTAGGGCGTGAAGCAATTCTTCGGGTTTGCGGTCAGCTCACAGGAAAGCGAGTTGAGAAAACGAGATTTCTGGCACTGTAACTCGCAATCCTGCAGAGTACCAAATGACCCCTATCATCCAAAAATTTATTGAAGGAAGGCTGTGAGGAGGACTTGAACGCGACGCAGAATTGCAGAAAACAGATATCGGGGTGTAGATAAGAATTGCTCTGAAAGCGTAGGAAAAGAGGCAGCAGTTCGACAGTGATGCACTTGGCCAAAAAGGGCGTATGCGTTTTTTTCCTGAATATATTCAGGAAAAAACGCATACGCCCTTTTTGGCCAACCAAGCAAGCCTGCAATGGAAATCCGCACTACAAGCAACTCTCACTTCCCACCGATCAAAAGGGCCCTCCGAAAAAAAGTGTAAAATCCAGAGAGGCAGGACAGGCCATGGAGAAGCGGCAGCCTTGTTATGCTGATGGGCGGCATGTAAATTGCCAACAGCCACTCTGGAGAATTGGATGGTGTTTCCTGGAACAAAGAGAAAACCAAGCTAGAGAGCTTAGGACACTTCCACTTATGGTGCCATAGATTCGGAAAATTTAAATGAAAAAGACACAGCCACACCAAAGTTTGGGGCTGCGCTCTTGTCGGGAACCTTGACTATGGTACAACTTCAATAGCCCAGAAAGAGAAAAATGGATATAAAAGTTGTGGTACATCCCTACAATGGAATATCACTCAACAATGAAATCAATGGCAACAGACCAGTAGCAGCATAATGAGTGGATTTAGTTACGATGATTCTAAGTGAAATAAGTCACACAGAAAAAGAAACGTCATAAGGTATCACGAATACCGGGAACGTAAACACGGCTACGCGTGAACTGCATTACAAAACACAACAGAGTCTCATATTTACAAAAGAAACTGATGCTTGCTTAAGGGGAAAGGAGAGTGGGGAGGCTGCATAAAACCAGAGGTTGATATTAGGACAGATACCATTCCATAAGCCAAATATATATTAGACAAGACCTCCTCCTCGCTCAACCACATGGACTCAGCACCCCGTGTTGAAAACCGATGAATATACCTGACTATGAAGAAAATTAAAACCCATACATTTATGGGTCTCCATAAGAAAATCATTTGTGTACAGCAGCATACACAGAGCAGTGTACATAAGCTAAATCCCCTTATAAAAATAAATTTGAAAAAGAAAACACAAGGACTGTGAAATAGAGAGAAATTCTTAAATAAGTCCTTCAGGGCTTGTGTGGAATCTTGGATTTACCACCTCTACATCCACAGCCGTGGGAGAGATAAGGCTGGACACTTGGGGCTGATGCTATTGGTGAGGGAATGCAGACCCTTTGAGGTAATGGTGCATGGTTCCCATTCCACGGGTCCCAAATCTCCACGTTTAAGGGATTTATCCTTCAGCTAAAATATGCATGGAAAACCCGGAATATGGTCCACGAAGTGATCAGGCAAAGTTTCTAAAACTCATCGCCATTTTCGAACCCTGGGACTCGAGTTCGCCGCTCCAGAGGCCATATTAACATTCTCCCCACTTGGAGAGTCAGTGCCTTTGACCTCTTGTTTTGCACACTTTGCAATTTCGGTAGAAGATGATCAGGAATAAGGAGAACCAATGAGCGGCTAACTCGATGTGTTTGGACGGGCACATTGAACTCTGATTTCCCTACAGGAAGAAGAGTTCACCAAAGGCTCAGCGTGCCATGCCGGAACGAGATTAGGGCCTGAAGCAATTCTTCGAGTTTGCGGTCAGCTCACAAGAAAGCGAGTTGAGAAAAGGAGATTTCTGGCACCGTAACTCACAATCCTGCAGAGTTCCAAATGACCCCTATCATCCAAAAATTTATTGAAGGAAGGCTGTGAGGAGGACTTGAACGCGACGCAGAATTGCAGAAAACAGATATCGGGGGGTAGATAAGAATTGCTCTGAAAGCGTAGGAAAAGAGGCAGCAGTTCGACAGTGATGCACTGGGCCAAAAAGGGCGTATGCGTTTTTTCCTGAATATATTCAGGAAAAAACGCATACGCCCTTTTTGGCCAACCAAGCAAGCCTACAATGGAAATCCGCACTACAAGCAACTCTCACTTCCCACTGATCAAAAGGGCCCTCCCAAAAAAAGTGTAAAATCCAGAGAGGCAGGACAGGCCATGGAGAACCTGCAGCCTTGTTGTGCTGATGGGCGGGATGTAAATTGCCAACAGCCACTCTGGAGAAGTGGATGGTGTTTCCTGGAACAAAGAGAAAACCAAGCTAGAGAGCTTAGGGCACTTCCACTTATGGTGCCATAGATTCGGAAAATTTAAATGAAAAAGACACAGCCACACCAAAGTTTGGGGCTGCGCTCTTGTCGGGAACCTTGACTATGGTACAACTTCAATAGCCCAGAAAGAGAAAAATGGATATAAAAGTTGTGGTACATCCCTACAATGGAATATCACTCAACAATGAAATCAATGGCAACAGACCAGTAGCAGCATAATGAGTGGATTTAGTTACGATGATTCTAAGTGAAATAAGTCACACAGAAAAAGAAACGTCATAAGGTATCACGAATACCGGGAACGTAAACACGGCTACGCGTGAACTGCATTACAAAACACAACAGAGTCTCACATTTACAAAAGAAACTGATGCTTGCTTAAGGGGAAAGGAGAGTGGGGAGGCTGCATAAAACCAGAGGTTGATATTAGGACAGATACCATTCCATAAGCCAAATATATATTAGACAAGACCTCCTCCTCGCTCAACCACATGGACTCAGCACCCCGTGTTCAAAACCGAGGAATATACCTGACTATGAAGAAAATTAAAACCCATACATTTATGGGTCTCCATAAGAAAATCATTTGTGTACAGCAGCATACACACAGCAGTGTACATAAGCTAAATCCCCTTATAAAAATAAATTTGAAAAAGAAAACACAAGGACTGTGAAATAGAGAGAAATTCTTTAATAAGTCCTTCAGGGCTTGTGTGGAATCTTGGATTTACCACCTCTACATCCACAGCCGTGGGAGAGATAAGGCTGGACACTTGGGGCTGATGCTATTGGTGAGGGAATGCAGACCCTTTGAGGTAATGGTGCATGGTTCCCATTCCACGGGTCCCAAATCTCCACGTTTAAGGGATTTATCCTTCAGCTAAAATATGCATGGAAAACCCGGAATATGGTCCACGAAGTGATCAGGCAAAGTTTCTAAAACTCATCGCCATTTTCGAAACCTGGGATTCGAGTTCGCCGCTCCAGAGGCCATATTAACATTCTCCCCACTTGGAGAGCCAGTGCCTTTGACCTCTTGTTTCGCACACTTTGCAATTTCGGTAGAAGATGATCAGGAATAAGGAGAACCAATGAGCGGCTAACTCGATGTGTTTCGACGGGCACATTGAACTCTGATTTCCCTACAGGAAGAAGAGTTCACCAAAGGCTCAGCGTGCCATGCCGGAACGAGATTAGGGCCTGAAGCAATTCTTCGGGTTTGCGGTCAGCTCACAAGAAAGCGAGTTGAGAAAAGGAGATTTCTGGCACTGTAACTCACAATCCTGCAGAGTTCCAAATGACCCCTATCGTCCAAAAATTTATTGAAGGAAGGCTGTGAGGAGGACTTGAACGCGACGCAGAATTGCAGAAAACAGATATCGGGGGGTAGATAAGAATTGCTCTGAAAGCGTAGGAAAAGAGGCAGCAGTTCGACAGTGATGCACTTGGCCATAAAGGGCGTATGCGTTTTTTCCTGAATATATTCAGGAAAAAACACATACGCCCCTTTTGGCCAACCAAGCAAGCCTGCAATGGAAATCCGCACTACAAGCAACTCTCACTTCCCACCGATCAAAAGGGCCCTCCGAAAAAAAGTGTAAAATCCAGAGAGGCAGGACAGGCCATGGAGAACCGGCAGCCTTGTTATGCTGATGGGCGGGATGTAAATTGCCAACAGCCACTCTGGAGAAGTGGATGGTGTTTCCTGGAACAAAGAGAAAACCAAGCTAGAGAGCCTAGGGCACTTCCACTTATGGTGCCATAGATTCGGAAAATTTAAATGAAAAAGACACAGCCGCACCAAAGTTTGGGGCTGCTCTCTTTATGGGAACCTTGACTATGGTACAACTTCAATAGCCCAGAAAGAGAAAAATGGATATAAAAGTTGTGGTACATCCCTACAATGGAATATCACTCAACAATGAAATCAATGGCAACAGACCAGTAGCAGCATAATGAGTGGATTTAGTTACGATGATTCTAAGTGAAATAAGTCACACAGAAAAAGAAACATCATAAGGTATCACGAATACCGGGAACGTAAACACGGCTACGCGTGAACTGCATTACAAAACACAACAGAGTCTCACATTTACAAAAGAAACTGATGCTTGCTTAAGGGGAAAGGAGAGTGGGGAGGCTGCATTAAACCAGAGGTTGACATTAGGACAGATACCATTCCATAAGCCAAATATATATTAGACAAGACCTACTCCTCGCTCAACCAATTGGACTCAGCACCCCGTGTTCAAAACCGAGGAATATACCTGACTATGAAGAAAATTAAAACCCATACATTTATAGGTCTCCATAAGAAAATCATTTGTGTACAGCAGCATACACACAGCAGTGTACATAAGCTAAATCCCCTTATAAAAATAAATTAGAAAAAGAAAACACAAGGACTGTGAAATAGAGAGAAATTCTTAAATAAGTCCTTCAGGGCTTGTGTGGAATCTTGGATTTACCACCTCTACATCCACAGCTGTGGGAGAGATAAGGCTGGACACTTGGGGCTGATGCTATTGGTGAGGGAATGCAGACCCTTTGAGGTAATGGTGCATGGTTCCCATTCCACGGGTCCCAAATCTCCACGTTTAAGGGATTTATCCTTCAGCTAAAATATGCGTGGAAAACCCGGAATATGGTCCACGAAGTGATCAGGCAAAGTTTCTAAAACTCATCGCCATTTTCGAACCCTGGGAGTCGAGTTCTCCCCTCCAGAGGCCATATTAACATTCTCCCCACTTGGAGAGTCAGTGACTTTGACCTCTTGTTTCACACACTTTGCAATTTCGGTAGAAGATGATCAGGAATAAGGAGAAACAATGAGCGGCTAACTCGATGTGTTTGGACGGGCACATTGAACTCTGATTTCCCTACAGGAAGAAGAGTTCACCAAAGGCTCAGCGTGCCATGCCGGAACGAGATTAGGGCGTGAAGCAATTCTTCGGGTTTGCGGTCAGCTCACAGGAAAGCGAGTTGAGAAAAGGAGATTTCTGGCACTGTAACTCGCAATCCTGCAGAGTTCCAAATGACCCCTATCATCCAAAAATTTATTGAAGGAAGGCTGTGAGGAGGACTTGAACGCGACACAGAATTGCAGAAAACAGATATCGTGGGGTAGATAAGAATTGCTCTGAAAGCGTAGGAAAAGAGGCAGCAGTTCGACAGTGATGCACTTGGCCAAAAAGGGCGTATGCGTTTTTTCCTGAATATATTCAGGAAAAAACGCATACGCCCTTTTTGGCCAACCAAGCAAGCCTGCAATGGAAATCCGCACTACAAGCAACTCTCACTTCCCACCGATCAAAAGGGCCCTCCGAAAAAAAGTGTAAAATCCAGAGAGGCAGGACAGGCCATGGAGAACCGGCAGCCTTGTTATGCTGATGGGCGGGATGTAAATTGCCAACAGCCACTCTGGAGAAGTGGATGGTGTTTCCTGGAACAAAGAGAAAACCAAGCTAGAGAGCCTAGGGCACTTTCACTTATGGTGCCATAGATTCGGAAAATTTAAATGAAAAAGACACAGCCGCACCAAAGTTTGGGTTAGCGCTCTTTATGGGAACCTTGACAATGGTACAACTTCAATAGCCCAGAAAGAGAAAAATGGATATAAAAGTTGTGGTACATCCCTACAATGGAATATCACTCAACAATGAAATCAATGGCAACAGACCAGTAGCAGCATAATGAGTGGATTTAGTTACGATGATTCTAAGTGAAATAAGTCACACAGAAAAAGAAACGTCATAAGGTATCACGAATACCGGGAACGTAAACACGGCTACGCGTGAACTGCATTAGAAAACACAACAGAGTCTCACATTTACAAAAGAAACTGATGCTTGCTTAAGGGGAAAGGAGAGTGGGGAGGCGGCATTAAACCAGAGGTTGACATTAGGACAGATACCATTCCATAAGCCAAATATATATTAGACAAGACCTCCTCCTCGCTCAACCACATGGACTCAGCACCCCGTGTTCAAAACCGAGGAATATACCTGACTATGAAGAAAATTAAAACCCATACATTTATGGGTCTCCATAAGAAAATCATTTGTGTACAGCAGCATACACACAGCAGTGTACATAAGCTAAATCCCCTTATAAAAATAAATTTGAAAAAGAAAACACAAGGACTGTGAAATAGAGAGAAATTCTTAAATAAGTCCTTCAGGGCTTGTGTGGAATCTTGGATTTACCACCTCTACATCCACAGCCGTGGGAGAGATAAGGCTGGACACTTGGGGCTGATGCTATTGGTGAGGGAATGCAGACCCTTTGAGGTAATGGTGCATGGTTCCCATTCCACGGGTCCCAAATCTCCACGTTTAAGGGATTTATCTTTCAGATAAAATATGCATGGAAAACCCAGAATATGGTCCACGAAGTGATCAGGCAAAGTTTCTAAAACTCATCGCCATTTTCGCCCCCTGGGACTCAAGTTCGCCGTTCCAGAGGCGATATTAACATTCTCCCCACTTGGAGAGTCAGTGCCTTTGACCTCTTGTTTCGCACACTTTGCAATTTCGGTAGAAGATGATCAGGAATAAGGAGAACCAATGAGCGGCTAACTCGATGTGTTTGGACGGGCACATTGAACTCTGATTTCCCTACAGGAAGAAGAGTTCACCAAAGGCTCAGCGTGCCATGCCGGAACGAGATTAGGGCCTGAAGCAATTCTTCGGGTTTGCGGTCAGCTCACAAGAAAGTGAGTTGAGAAAAGGAGATTTCTGGCACTGTAACTCACAATCCTGCAGAGTTCCAAATGACCCCTATCATCCAAAAATTTATTGAAGGAAGGCTGTGAGGAGGACTTGAACGCGACGCAGAATTGCAGAAAACAGATATCGGGGGGTTGATAAGAATTGCTCTGAAAGCGTAGGAAAAGAGGCAGCAGTTCGACAGTGATGCACTTGGCCAAAAAGGGCGTATGCGTTTTTTCCTGAATATATTCAGGAAAAAACGCATACGCCCCTTTTGGCCAACCAAGCAAGCCTGCAATGGAAATCCGCACTACAAGCAACTCTCACTTCCCACCGATCAAAAGGGCCCTCCGAAAAAAAGTGTAAAATCCAGAGATGCAGGACAGGCCATGGAGAACCGGCAGTCTTGTTATGCTGATGGGCGGGATGTAAATTGCCAACAGCCACTCTGGAGAAGTGGATGGTGTTTCCTGTAACAAAGAGAAAACCAAGCTAGAGAGCCTAGGGCACTTCCACTTATGGTGCCATAGATTCGGGAAATTTAAATGAAAAAGACACAGCCGCACCAAAGTTTGGGGCTGCTCTCTTTATGGGAACCTTGACTATGGTACAACTTCAATAGCCCAGAAAGAGAAAAATTGATATAAAAGTTGTGGTACATCCCTACAATGGAATATCACTCAACAATGAAATCAATGGCAACAGACCAGTAGCAGCATAATGAGTGGATTTAGTTACGATGGTTCTAAGTGAAATAAGTCACACAGAAAAAGAAACATCATAAGGTATCACGAATACCGGGAACGTAAACACGGCTACGCGTGAACTGCATTACAAAACACAACAGAGTCTCACATTTACAAAAGAAACTGATGCTTGCTTAAGGGGAAAGGAGAGTGGGGAGGCTGCATAAAACCAGAGGTTGATATTAGGACAGATACCATTCCATAAGCCAAATATATATTAGACAAGACCTCCTCCTCGCTCAACCACATGGACTCAGCACCCCGTGTTCAAAACCGAGGAATATACCTGACTATGAAGAAAATTAAAACCCATACATTTATAGGTCTCCATAAGAAAATCATTTGTGTACAGCAGCATACACACAGCAGTGTACATAAGCTAAATACCCTTATAAAAATAAATTTGAAAAAGAAAACACAAGGACTGTGAAATAGAGACAAATTCTTAAATAAGTCCTTCAGGGCTTGTGTGGAATCTTGGATTTACCACCTCTACGTCCACAGCCGTGGGAGAGATAAGGCTGGACACTTGGGGCTGATGCTATTGGTGAGGGAATGCAGACCCTTTGAGGTAATGGTGCATGGTTCCCATTCCACGGGTCCCAAATCTCCACGTTTAGGGGATTTATCCTTCAGATAAAATATGCATGGAAAACCCAGAATATGGTCCACGAAGTGATCAGGCAAAGTTTCTAAAACTCATCGCCATTTTCGCCCCCTGGGACTCAAGTTCGCCGTTCCAGAGGCGATATTAACATTCTCCCCACTTGGAGAGTCAGTGCCTTTGACCTCTTGTTTCGCACACTTTGCAATTTCGGTAGAAGATGATCAGGAATAAGGAGAACCAATGAGCGGCTAACTCGATGTGTTTGGACGGGCACATTGAACTCTGATTTCCCTACAGGAAGAAGAGTTCACCAAAGGCTCAGCGTGCCATGCCGGAACGAGATTAGGGCCTGAAGCAATTCTTCGGGTTTGCGGTCAGCTCACAAGAAAGCGAGTTGAGAAAAGGAGATTTCTGGCACTGTAACTCACAATCCTGCAGAGTTCCAAATGACCCCTATCATCCAAAAATTTATTGAAGGAAGGCTGTGAGGAGGACTTGAACGCGACGCAGAATTGCAGAAAACAGATATCGTGGGGTCGATAAGAATTGCTCTGAAAGCGTAGGAAAAGAGGCAGCAGTTCGACAGTGATGCACTTGGCCAAAAAGGGCGTATGCGTTTTTTCCTGAATATATTCAGGAAAAAACGCATACGCCCTTTTTGGTCAACCAAGCAAGCCTGCAATGGAAAACCGCACTACAAGCAACTCTCACTTCCCACCGATCAAAAGGGCCCTCCGAAAAAAAGTGTAAAATCCAGAGAGGCAGGACAGGCCATGGAGAACCGGCAGTCTTGTTATGCTGATGGGCGGGATGTAAATTGCCAACAGCCACTCTGGAGAAGTGGATGGTGTTTCCTGGAACAAAGAGAAAACCAAGCTAGAGAGCCTAGGGCACTTCCACTTATGGTGCCATAGATTCGGGAAATTTAAATGAAAAAGACACAGCCGCACCAAATTTTGGGGCTGCTCTCTTTATGGGAACCTTGACTATGGTACAACTTCAATAGCCCAGAAAGAGAAAAATGGATATAAAAGTTGTGGTACATCCCTACAATGGAATATCACTCAACAATGAAATCAATGGCAACAGACCAGTAGCAGCATAATGAGTGGATTTAGTTACGATGATTCTAAGTGAAATAAGTCACACAGAAAAAGAAACATCATAAGGTATCACGAATACCGGGAACGTAAACACGGCTACGCGTGAACTGCATTACAAAACACAACAGAGTCTCACATTTATAAAAGAAACTGATGCTTGCTTAAGGGGAAAGGAGAGTGGGGAGGCTGCATAAAACCAGAGGTTGATATTAGGACAGATACCATTCCATAAGCCAAATATATATTAGAGAAGACCTCCTGCTCGCTCAACCACATGGACTCAGCACCCCGTGTTCAAAACCGAGGAATATACCTGACTATGAAGAAAATTGAAACCCATACATTTATAGGTCTCCATAAGAAAATCATTTGTGTACAGCAGCATACACACAGCAGTGTACATAAGCTAAATCCCCTTATAAAAATAAATTTGAAAAAGAAAACACAAGGACTGTGAAATAGAGAGAAATTCTTAAATAAGTCCTTCAGGGCTTGTGTGGAATCTTGGATTTACCACCTCTACGTCCACAGCCGTGGGAGAGATAAGGCTGGACACTTGGGGCTGATGCTATTGGTGAGGGAATGCAGACCCTTTGAGGTAATGGTGCATGGTTCCCATTCCACGGGTCCCAAATCTCCACGTTTAAGGGATTTATCCTTCAGCTAAAATATGCATGGAAAACCCAGAATATGGTCCACGAAGTGATCAGGCAAAGTTTCTAAAACTCATCGCCATTTTCGCCCCCTGGGACTCGAGTTCGCCCGTCCAGAGGCCATATGAACATTCTCCCCACTTGGAGAGTCAGTGCCTTTGACCTCTTGTTTCGCACACTTTGCAATTTCGGTAGAAGATGATCAGGAATAAGGAGAAACAATGAGCGGCTAACTCGATGTGTTTGGACGGGCACATTGAACTCTGATTTCCCTACAGGAAGAAGAGTTCTCCAAAGGCTCAGCGTGCCATGCCGGAACGAAATTAGGGCCTGAAGCAATTCTTCGGGTTTGCGGTCAGCTCACAAGAAAGCGAGTTGAGAAAAGGAGATTTCTGGCACTGTAACTCACAATCCTGCAGAGTTCCAAATGACCCCTATCATCCAAAAATTTATTGAAGGAAGGCTGTGAGGAGGACTTGAACGCGACGCAGAATTGCAGAAAACAGATATCGTGGGGTAGATAAGAATTGCTCTGAAAGCGTAGGAAAAGAGGCAGCAGTTCGACAGTGATGCACTTGGCCAAAAAGGGCGTATGCGTTTTTTCCTGAATATATTCAGGAAAAAACGCATACGCCCTTTTTGGCCAACCAAGCAAGCCTGCAATGGAAATCCGCACTACAAGCAACTCTCACTTCCCACCGATCAAAAGGGCCCTCCGAAAAAAAGTGTAAAATCCAGAGAGGCAGGACAGGCCATGGAGAACCGGCAGTCTTGTTACGCTGATGGGCGGGATGTAAATTGCCAACAGCCACTCTGGAGAAGTGGATGGTGTTTCCTGGAACAAAGAGAAAACCAAGCTAGAGAGCCTAGGGCACTTCCACTTATGGTGCCATAGATTCGGGAAATTTAAATGAAAAAGACACAGCCGCACCAAAGTTTGGGGCTGCTCTCTTTATGGGAACCTTGACTATGGTACAACTTCAATAGCCCAGAAAGAGAAAAATGGATATAAAAGTTGTGGTACATCCCTACAATGGAATATCACTCAACAATGAAATCAATGGCAACAGACCAGTAGCAGCATAATGAGTGGATTTAGTTACGATGATTCTAAGTGAAATAAGTCACACAGAAAAAGAAACATCATAAGGTATCACGAATACCGGGAACGTAAACACGGCTACGCGTGAACTGCATTACAAAACACAACAGAGTCTCACATTTACAAAAGAAACTGATGCTTGCTTAAGGGGAAAGGAGAGTGGGGAGGCTGCATAAAACCAGAGGTTGATATTAGGACAGATACCATTCCATAAGCCAAATATATATTAGACAAGACCTCCTCCTCGCTCAACCACATGGACTCAGCACCCCGTGTTCAAAACCGAGGAATATACCTGACTATGAAGAAAATTAAAACCCATACATTTATAGGTCTCCATAAGAAAATCATTTGTGTACAGCAGCATACACACAGCAGTGTACATAAGCTAAATACCCTTATAAAAATAAATTTGAAAAAGAAAACACAAGGACTGTGAAATAGAGAGAAATTCTTAAATAAGTCCTTCAGGGCTTGTGTGGAATCTTGGATTTACCACCTCTACGTCCACAGCCGTGGGAGAGATAAGGCTGGACACTTGGGGCTGATGCTATTGGTGAGGGAATGCAGACCCTTTGAGGTAATGGTGCATGGTTCCCATTCCACGGGTCCCAAATCTCCACGTTTAGGGGATTTATCCTTCAGATAAAATATGCATGGAAAACCCAGAATATGGTCCACGAAGTGATCAGGCAAAGTTTCTAAAACTCATCGCCATTTTCGCCCCCTGGGACTCAAGTTCGCCGTTCCAGAGGCGATATTAACATTCTCCCCACTTGGAGAGTCAGTGCCTTTGACCTCCTGTTTCGCACACTTTGCAATTTCGGTAGAAGATGATCAGGAATAAGGAGAACCAATGAGCGGCTAACTCGATGTGTTTGGACGGGCACATTGAACTCTGATTTCCCTACAGGAAGAAGAGTTCACCAAAGGCTCAGCGTGCCATGCCGGAACGAGATTAGGGCCTGAAGCAATTCTTCGGGTTTGCGGTCAGCTCACAAGAAAGCGAGTTGAGAAAAGGAGATTTCTGGCACCATAACTCACAATCCTGCAGAGTTCCAAATGACCCCTATCATCCAAAAATTTATTGAAGGAAGGCTGTGAGGAGGACTTGAACGCGACGCAGAATTGCAGAAAACAGATATCGTGGGGTAGATAAGAATTGCTCTGAAAGCGTAGGAAAAGAGGCAGCAGTTCGACAGTGATGCACTTGGCCAAAAAGGGCGTATGCGTTTTTTCCTGAATATATTCAGGAAAAAACGCATACGCCCTTTTTGGTCAACCAAGCAAGCCTGCAATGGAAAACCGCACTACAAGCAACTCTCACTTCCCACCGATCAAAAGCGCCCTCCGAAAAAAAGTGTAAAATCCAGAGAGGCAGGACAGGCCATGGAGAACCGGCAGTCTTGTTATGCTGATGGGCGGGATGTAAATTGCCAACAGCCACTCTGGAGAAGTGGATGGTGTTTCCTGGAACAAAGAGAAAACCAAGCTAGAGAGCCTAGGGCACTTCCACTTATGGTGCCATAGATTCGGGAAATTTAAATGAAAAAGACACAGCCGCACCAAAGTTTGGGGCTGCTCTCTTTACGGGAACCTTGACTATGGTACAACTTCAATAGCCCAGAAAGAGAAAAATGGATATAAAAGTTGTGGTACATCCCTACAATGGAATATCACTCAACAATGAAATCAATGGCAACAGACCAGTAGCAGCATAATGAGTGGATTTAGTTACGATGATTCTAAGTGAAATAAGTCACACAGAAAAAGAAACATCATAAGGTATCACGAATACCGGGAACGTAAACACGGCTACGAGTGAACTGCATTACAAAACACAACAGAGTCTCACATTTACAAAAGAAACTGATGCTTGCTTAAGGGGAAAGGAGAGTGGGGAGGCTGCATTAAACCAGAGGTTGACATTAGGACAGATACCATTCCATAAGCCAAATATATATTAGACAAGACCTACTCCTCGCTCAACCAATTGGACTCAACACACCGTATTCAAATCCTAGAAATATACCTGACTATGAAGAAAATTAAAACCCATACATTTATAGGTCTCCATAAGAAAATCATTTGTGTACAGCAGCATACACACAGCAGTGTACATAAGCTAAATCCCCTTATAAAAATAAATTTGAAAAAGAAAACACAAGGACTGTGAAATAGAGAGAAATTCTTAAGTAAGTCCTTCAGGGCTTGTGTGGAATCTTGGATTTACCACCTCTACATCCACAGCCGTGGGAGAGATAAGGCTGGACACTTGGGGCTGATGCTATTGGTGAGGGAATGCAGACCCTTTGAGGTAATGGTGCATGGTTCCCATTCCACGGGTCCCAAATCTCCACGTTTAAGGGATGTATCCTTCAGCTAAAATATGCATGGAAAACCCAGAATATGGTCCACGAAGTGATCAGGCAAAGTTTCTAAAACTCATCGCCATTTTCGAAACCTGGGACTCGAGTTCGCCGTTCCAGAGGCCATATTAACATTCTCCCCACTTGGAGAGTCAGTGCCTTTGACCTCTTGTTTCGCACACTTTGCAATTTCGGAAGAAGATGATCAGGAATAAGGAGAACCAATGAGCGGCTAACTCGATGTGTTTGGACGGGCACATTGAACTCTGATTTCCCTACAGGAAGAAGAGTTCACCAAAGGCTCAGCATGCCATGCCGGAACGAGATTAGGGCCTGAAGCAATTCTTCGGGTTTGCGGTCAGCTCACAAGAAAGTGAGTTGAGAAACGGAGATTTCTGGCACTGTAACTCACAATCCTGCAGAGTTCCAAATGACCCGTATCATCCAAAAATTTATTGAAGGAAGGCTGTGAGGAGGACTTGAACGCGACGCAGAATTGCAGAAAACAGATATCGGGGGGTAGATAAGAATTGCTCTGAAAGCGTAGGAAAAGAGGCAGCAGTTCGACAGTGATGCACTTGGCCAAAAAGGGCGTATGCGTTTTTTCCTGAATATATTCAGGAAAAAACGCATACGCCCTTTTTGGCCAACCAAGCAAGCCTGCAATGGAAATCCGCACTACAAGCAACTCTCACTTCCCACCGATCAAAAGGGCCCTCCGAAAAAAAGTGTAAAATCCAGAGAGGCAGGACAGGCCATGGAGAACCGGCAGTCTTGTTATGCTGATGGGCGGGATGTAAATTGCCAACAGCCACTCTGGAGAAGTGGATGGTGTTTCCTGGAACAAAGAGAAAACCAAGCTAGAGAGCCTAGGGCACTTCCACTTATGGTGCCATAGATTCGGGAAATTTAAATGAAAAAGACACAGCCGCACCAAAGTTTGGGGCTGCTCTCTTTACGGGAACCTTGACTATGGTACAACTTCAATAGCCCAGAAAGAGAAAAATGGATATAAAAGTTGTGGTACATCCCTACAATGGAATATCACTCAACAATGAAATCAATGGCAACAGACCAGTAGCAGCATAATGAGTGGATTTAGTTACGATGATTCTAAGTGAAATAAGTCACACAGAAAAAGAAACATCATAAGGTATCACGAATACCGGGAACGTCAACACGGTTACGCGTGAACTGCATTACAAAACACAACAGAGTCTCACATTTACAAAAGAAACTGATGCTTGCTTAAGGGGAAAGGAGAGTGGGGAGGCTGCATAAAACCAGAGGTTGATATTAGGACAGATACCATTCCATAAGCCAAATATATATTAGAGAAGACCTCCTGCTCGCTCAACCACATGGACTCAGCACCCCGTGTTCAAAACCGAGGAATATACCTGACTATGAAGAAAATTGAAACCCATACATTTATAGGTCTCCATAAGAAAATCATTTGTGTACAGCAGCATACACACAGCAGTGTACATAAGCTAAATCCCCTTATAAAAATAAATTTGAAAAAGAAAACACAAGGACTGTGAAATAGAGAGAAATTCTTAAATAAGTCCTTCAGGGCTTGTGTGGAATCTTGGATTTACCACCTCTACGTCCACAGCCGTGGGAGAGATAAGGCTGGACACTTGGGGCTGATGCTATTGGTGAGGGAATGCAGACCCTTTGAGGTAATGGTGCATGGTTCCCATTCCACGGGTCCCAAATCTCCACGTTTAAGGGATTTATCCTTCAGCTAAAATATGCATGGAAAACCCAGAATATGGTCCACGAAGTGATCAGGCAAAGTTTCTAAAACTCATCGCCATTTTCGAACCATGGGACTCGAGTTCGCCCGTCCACAGGCCATATGAACATTCTCCCCACTTGGAGAGTCAGTGCCTTTGACCTCTTGTTTCGCACACTTTGCAATTTCGGTAGAAGATGATCAGGAATAAGGAGAACCAATGAGCGGCTAACTCGATGTGTTTGGACGGGCACATTGAACTCTGATTTCCCTACAGGAAGAAGAGTTCACCAAAGGCTCAGCGTGCCATGCCGGAACGAAATTAGGGCCTGAAGCAATTCTTCGGGTTTGCGGTCAGCTCACAAGAAAGCGAGTTGAGAAAAGGAGATTTCTGGCACTGTAACTCACAATCCTGCAGAGTTCCAAATGACCACTATCATCCAAAAATTTATTGAAGGAAGGCTGTGAGGAGGACTTGAACGCGACGCAGAATTGCAGAAAACAGATATCGGGGGGTAGATAAGAATTGCTCTGAAAGCGGAGGAAAAGAGGCAGCAGTTCGACAGTGATGCACTTGGCCAAAAAGGGCGTATGCGTTTTTTCCTGAATATATTCAGGAAAAAACGCATACGCCCTTTTTGGCCAACCAAGCAAGCCTGCAATGGAAATCCGCACTACAAGCAACTCTCACTTCCCACCGATCAAAAGGGCCCTCCGAAAAAAAGTGTAAAATCCAGAGAGGCAGAACAGGCCATGGAGAACCGGCAGCCTTGTTATGCTGATGGGCGGGATGTAAATTGCCAACAGCCACTCTGGAGAAGTGGATGGTGTTTCCTGGAACAAAGAGAAAACCAAGCTAGAGAGCTTAGGGAACTTCCACTTATGGTGCCATAGATTCGGAAAATTTAAATGAAAAAGACACAGCCGCACCAAAGTTTGGGGCTGCTCTCTTTACGGGAACCTTGACTATGGTACAACTTCAGTAGCCCAGAGAGAGAAAAATGGATATAAAAGTTGTGGTACATCCCTACAATGGAATATCACTCAACAATGAAATCAATGGCAACAGACAGTAGCAGCATAATGAGTGGATTTAGTTACGATGATTCTAAGTGAAATAAGTCACACAGAAAAAGAAACATCATAAGGTATCACGAATACCGGGAACGTAAACACGGCTACGAGTGAACTGCATTACAAAACACAACAGAGTCTCACATTTACAAAAGAAACTGATGCTTGCTTAAGGGGAAAGGAGAGTGGGGAGGCTGCTTTAAACCAGAGGTTGACATTAGGACAGATACCATTCCATAAGCCAAATATATATTAGACAAGACCTACTCCTCGCTCAACCAATTGGACTCAACACACCGTATTCAAATCCTAGAAATATACCTGACTATGAAGAAAATTAAAACCCATACATTTATAGGTCTCCATAAGAAAATCATTTGTGTACAGCAGCATACACACAGCAGTGTACATAAGCTAAATCCCCTTATAAAAATAAATTTGAAAAAGAAAACACAAGGACTGTGAAATAGAGAGAAATTCTTAAGTAAGTCCTTCAGGGCTTGTGTGGAATCTTGGATTTACCACCTCTACATCCACAGCCGTGGGAGAGATAAGGCTGGACACTTGGGGCTGATGCTATTGGTGAGGGAATGCAGACCCTTTGAGGTAATGGTGCATGGTTCCCATTCCACGGGTCCCAAATCTCCACGTTTAAGGGATGTATCCTTCAGCTAAAATATGCAAGGAAAACCCAGAATATGGTCCACGAAGTGATCAGGCAAAGTTTCTAAAACTCATCGCCATTTTCGAAACCTGGGACTCGAGTTCGCCGTTCCAGAGGCCATATTAACATTCTCCCCACTTGGAGAGTCAGTGCCTTTGACCTCTTGTTTCGCACACTTTGCAATTTCGGAAGAAGATGATCAGGAATAAGGAGAACCAATGAGCGGCTAACTCGATGTGTTTGGACGGGCACATTGAACTCTGATTTCCCTACAGGAAGAAGAGTTCACCAAAGGCTCAGCATGCCATGCCGGAACGAGATTAGGGCCTGAAGCAATTCTTCGGGTTTGCGGTCAGCTCACAAGAAAGCGAGTTGAGAAACGGAGATTTCTGGCACTGTAACTCACAATCCTGCAGAGTTCCAAATGACCCCTATCATCCAAAAATTTATTGAAGGAAAGCTGTGAGGAGGACTTGAACGCGACGCAGAATTGCAGAAAACAGATATCGGGGGGTAGATAAGAATTGCTCTGAAAGCGGAGGAAAAGAGGCAGCAGTTCGACAGTGATGCACTTGGCCAAAAAGGGCGTATGCGTTTTTTCCTGAATATATTCAGGAAAAAACGCATACGCCCTTTTTGGCCAACCAAGCAAGCCTGCAATGGAAATCCGCACTACAAGCAACTCTCACTTCCCACCGATCAAAAGGGCCCTCCGAAAAAAAGTGTAAAATCCAGAGAGGCAGGACAGGCCATGGAGAACCGGCAGCCTTGTTATGCTGATGGGTGGGATGTAAATTGCCAACAGCCACTCTGGAGAAGTGGATGGTGTTTCCTGGAACAAAGAGAAAACCAAGCTAGAGAGCCTAGGGCACTTCCACTTATGGTGCCATAGATTTGGAAAATTTAAATGAAAAAGACACAGCCACACCAAAGTTTGGGGCTGCGCTCTTTACGGGAACCTTGACTATGGTACAACTTCAATAGCCCAGAGAGAGAAAAATGGATATAAAAGTTGTGGTACATCCCTACAATGGAATATCACTCAACAATGAAATCAATGGCAACAGACCAGTAGCAGCATAATGAGTGGATTTAGTTACGATGATTCTAAGTGAAATAAGTCACACAGAAAAAGAAACATCATAAGGTATCACGAATACCAGGAACGTAAACACGGCTACGCGTGAACTGCATTACAAAACACAACAGAGTCTCACATTTACAAAAGAAACTGATGCTTGCTTAAGGGGAAAGGAGAGTGGGGAGGCTGCATAAAACCAGAGGTTGATATTAGGACAGATACCATTCCATAAGCCAAATATATATTAGAGAAGACCTCCTCCTCGCTCAGCCACATGGACTCAGCACCCCGTGTTCAAAACCGAGGAATATACCTGACTATGAAGAAAATTAAAACCCATACATTTATAGGTCTCCATAAGAAAATCATTTGTGTACAGCAGCATACGCACAGCAGTGTACATAAGCTAAATCCCCTTATAAAAATAAATTTGAAAAAGAAAACACAAGGACTGTGAAATAGAGAGAAATTCTTAAATAAGTCCTTCAGGGCTTGTGTGGAATCTTGGATTTACCACCTCTACATCCACAGCCGTGGGAGAGATAAGGCTGGACACTTGGGGCTGATGCTATTGGTGAGGGAATGCAGACCCTTTGAGGTAATGGTGCATGGTTCCCATTCCACGGGTCCCAAATCTCCACGTTTAAGGGATTTATCCTTCAGCTAAAATATGCATGGAAAACCCAGAATATGGTCCACGAAGTGATCAGGCAAAGTTTCTAAAACTCATCGCCATTTTCGAACCCTGGGACTCGAGTTCGCCGTTCCAGAGGCCATATTAACATTCTCCCCACTTTGAGAGTCAGTGCCTTTGACCTCTTGTTTCGCACACTTTGCAATTTCTGTAGAAGATGATCAGGAATAAGGAGAACCAGTGGGCGGCTAACTCGATGTGTTTGGATGGGCACATTGAACTCTGATTTCCCTACAGGAAGAAGAGTTCACCAAAGGCTCAGCGTGCCATGCCGGAACGAGATTAGGGCCTGAAGCAATTCTTCGGGTTTGCGGTCAGCTCACAAGAAAGCGAGTTGAGAAAAGGAGATTTCTGGCATCATAACTCACAATCCTGCAGAGTTCCAAATAACCCCTATCATCCAAAAATTTATTGAAGGAAGGCTGTGAGGAGGACTTGAACGCGACGCAGAATTGCAGAAAACAGATATCGTGGGGTAGATAAGAATTGCTCTGAAAGCGTAGGAAAAGAGGCAGCAGTTCGACAGTGATGCACTTGGCCAAAAAGGGCATATGCGTTTTTTCCTGAATATGTTCAGGAAAAAACGCATACGCACTTTTTGGCCAACCAAGCAAGCCTGCAATGGAAATCCGCACTACAAGCAACTCTCACTTCCCACCGATCAAAAGGGCCCTCCGAAAAAATGTGTAAAATCCAGAGAGGCAGGACAGGCCATGGAGAACCGGCAGCCTTGTTATGCTGATGGGCGGGGTGGAAATTGCCAACAGCCACTCTGGAGAAGTGGATGGTGTTTCCTGGAACAAAGAGAAAACCAAGCTAGAGAGCCTAGGGCACTTCCACTTATGGTGCCATAGATTCGGAAAATTTAAACGAAAAAGACACAGCCACACCAAAGTTGGGGCTGCGCTCTTTACGGGAACCTTGACTATGGTACAACTTCAATAGCCCAGAAAGAGAAAAATGGATATAAAAGTTGTGGTACATCCCTACAATGGAATATCACTCAACAATGAAATCAATGGCAACAGACCAGTAGCAGCATAATGAGTGGATTTAGTTACGATGATTCTAAGTGAAATAAGTTACACAGAAAAAGAAACATCATAAGGTATCACGAATACCGGGAACGTAAACACGGCTACGCGTGAACTGCATTACAAAACACAACAGAGTCTCACATTTACAAAAGAAACTGATGCTTGCTTAAGGGGAAAGGAGAGTGGGGAGGCTGCATAAAACCAGAGGTTGATATTAGGACAGATACCATTCCATAAGCCAAATATATATTAGACAAGACCTACTCCTCGCTCAACCACATGGACTCAGCACCCCGTGTTCAAAACCGAGTAATATACCTGACTATGAAGAAAATTAAAACCCATACATTTATAGGTCTCCATAAGAAAATCATTTGTGTACAGCAGCATACACACAGCAGTGTACATAAGCTAAATCCCCTTATAAAAATAAATTTGAAAAAGAAAACACAAGGACTGTGAAATAGAGAGAAATTCTTAAATAAGTCCTTCAGGGCTTGTGTGGAATTTTGGATTTACCACCGCTACATCCACAGCTGTGGGAGTGATAAGGCTGGACACTTGGGGCTGATGCTATTGGTGAGGGAATGCAGACCATTTGAGGTAATGGCGCTTGGTTCCATTCCACGGGTCCCAAATCTCCACGTTTAAGGGATTTATCCTTCAGCTAAAATATGCATGGAAAACCCAGAATATGGTCCACGAAGTGATCAGGCAAAGTTTCTGAAACTCATCGCCATTTTCGAACCCTGGGATTCGAGTTCGCCGCTCCAGAGGCGATATTAACATTCTCCCCACTTGGAGAGTCAGTGCCTTTGACCTCTTGTTTCGCACACTTTGCAATTTCTGTAGAAGATGATCAGGAATAAGGAGAACCAATGAGCGGCTAACTCGATGTGTTTGGACGGGCACATTGAACTCTGATTTCCCTACAGGAAGAAGAGTTCACCAAAGGCTCAGCGTGCCATGCCGGAATGAGATTAGGGCCTGAAGCAATTCTTCGGGTTTGTGGTCAGCTCACAAGAAAGCGAGTTGAGAAAAGGAGATTTCTGGCACCATAACTCACAGTCCTGCAGAGTTCCAAATGACCCCTATCATCCAAAAATTTATTGAAGGAAGGCTGTGAGGAGGACTTGAACGTGACGCAGAATTGCAGAAAACAGATATCGTGGGGTAAATAAGAATTGCTTTGAAAGCGTAGGAAAAGAGGCAGCAGTTCGACAGTGATGCACTTGGCCAAAAAGGGCGTATGCGTTTTTTCCTGAATATGTTCAGGAAAAAACGCATACGCCCTTTTTGGCCAACCAAGCAAGCCTGCAATTGAAATCCGCACTACAAGCAACTCTCACTTCCCACCGATCAAAAGGGCCCTCCGAAAAAAAGTGTAAAATCCAGAGAGGCAGGACAGGCCATGGAAAACCGGCAGCCTTGTTATGCTGATGGGCGGGATGTAAATTGCCAACAGCCACTCTGGAGAAGTGGATGGTGTTTCCTGGAACAGAGAGAAAACCAAGCTAGAGAGCCTAGGGCACTTCCACTTATGGTGCCATAGATTCGGAAAATTTAAATGAAAAAGACACAGCCACACCATAGTTTGGGGCTGCGCTCTTGACGGGAACCTTGACTATGGTACAACTTCAATAGCCCAGAAAGAGAAAAATGGATATAAAAGTTGTGGTACATCCCTACAATGGAATATCACTCAACAATGAAATCAATGGCAACAGACCAGTAGCAGCATAATGAGTGGATTTAGTTACGATGATTCTAAGTGAAATAAGTCACACAGAAAAAGAAACATCATAAGGCATCACGAATACCGGGAACGTAAACACGGCTACGCGTGAACTGCATTACAAAACACAACAGAGTCTCACATTTACAAAAGAAACTGATGCTTGCTGAAGGGGAAAAGAGAGTGGGGAGGCTGCATAAAACCAGAGGTTGATATTAGGACAGATACCATTCCATAAGCCAAATATATATTAGACAAGACCTCCTCCTCGCTCAACCACATGGACTCAGCACCCCGTGTTCAAAACCGAGGAATATACCTGACTATGAAGAAAATTAAAACCCATACATTTATAGGTCTCCATAAGAAAATCATTTGTGTACAGCAGCATACACACAGCAGTGTACATAAGCTAAATCCCCTTATAAAAATAAATTTGAAAAAGAACACACAAGGACTGTGAAATAGAGAGAAATTCTTAAATAAGTCCTTCAGAGCTTGTGTGGAATCTTGGATTTACCACCGCTACATCCACAGCTGTGGGAGAGATAAGGCTGGACACTTGGGGCTGATGCTATTGGTGAGGGAATGCAGACCATTTGAGGTAATGGTGCATGGTTCCCATTCCACGGGTCCCAAATCTCCACGTTTAAGGGATTTATCCTTCAGCTAAAATATGCATGGAAAACCCAGAATATTGTCCAATAAGTGATCAGGCAAAGTTTCTGAAACTCATCGCCATTTTCGAACCCTGGGACTCGAGTTTGCCGCTCCGGAGGCGATATTAACATTCTCCCCACTTGGAGAGTCAGTGCCTTTGACCTCTTGTTTCGCACACTTTGCAATTTCGGTAGAAGATGATCAGGAATAAGGAGAACCAATGAGCGGCTAACTCGATGTGTTTGGACGGGCACATTGAACTCTGATTTCCCTACAGGAAGAAGAGTTCACCAAAGGCTCAGCGTGCCATGCCGGAACGAGATTAGGGCCTGAAGCAATTCTTCGGGTTTGCGGTCAGCTCACAAGAAAGCGAGTTGAGAAAAGGAGATTTCTGGCATCATAACTCACAATCCTGCAGAGTTCCAAATAACCCCTATCATCCAAAAATTTATTGAAGGAAGGCTGTGAGGAGGACTTGAACGCGACGCAGAATTGCAGAAAACAGATATCGTGGGGTAGATAAGAATTGCTCTGAAAGCGTAGGAAAATAGGCAGCAGTTCGACAGTGATGCACTTGGCCAAAAAGGGCATATGCGTTTTTTCCTGAATATGTTCAGGAAAAAACGCATACGCCCTTTTTGGCCAACCAAGCAAGCCTGCAATGGAAATCCGCACTACAAGCAACTCTCACTTCCCACCGATCAAAAGGGCCCTCCGAAAAAAAGTGTAAAATCCAGAGAGGCAGGACAGGCCATGGAGAACCGGCAGCCTTGTTATGCTGATGGGCGGGATGTAAATTGCCAAAAGCCACTCTGGAGAAGTGGATGGTGTTTCCTGGAACAAAGAGAAAACCAAGCTAGAGAGCCTAGGGCACTTCCACTTATGGTGCCATAGATTCGGAAAATTTAAATGAAAAAGACACAGCCACACCAAAGTTTTTGGCTGCGCTCTTTACGGGAACCTTGACTATGGTACAACTTCAATAGCCCAGAAAGAGAAAAATGGATATAAAAGTTATGGTACATCCCTACAATGGAATATCACTCAACAATGAAATCAATGGTAACAGAGCAGTAGCAGCATAATGAGTGGATTTAGTTACGATGATTCTAAGTGAAATAAGTCACACAGAAAAAGAAACATCATAAGGTATCACGAATACGGGGAACGTAAACATGACTACGCGTGAACTGCATTACAAAACACAACAGAGTCTCACATTTACAAAAGAAACTGATGCTTGCTTAAGGGGAAAGGAGAGTGGGGAGGCTGCATTAAACCAGAGGTTGACATTAGGACAGAAACCATTCCATAAGCCAAATATATATTAGACAAGACCTACTCCTCGCTCAACCAATTGGACTCAACACACCGTATTCAAATCCTAGAAATATACCTGACTATGAAGAAAATTAAAACCCATACATTTATAGGTCTCCATAAGAAAATCATTTGTGTACAGCAGCATACACACAGCAGTGTACATAAGCTAAATCCCCTTATAAAAATAAATTTGAAAAAGAAAACACAAGGACTGTGAAATAGAGAGAAATTCTTAAATAAGTCCTTCAGGGCTTGTGAGGAATCGTGGATTTACCACCTCTACATCCACAGCTGTGGGAGAGATAAGGCTGGACACTTGGGGCTGATGCTATTGGTGAGGGAATGCAGACCCTTTGAGGTAATGGTGCATGGTTCCCATTCCACGGGTCCCAAATCTCCACGTTTAAGGGAATTATCCTTCAGCTAAAATATGCGTGGAAAACCCGGAATATGGTCCACGAAGTGATCAGGCAAAGTTTCTAAAACTCATCGCCATTTTCGAAACCTGGGACTCGAGTTCGCCGTTCCAGAGGCGATATTATCATTCTCCCCACTTGGAGAGTCAGTGCCTTTGACCTCTTGTTTTGCACACTTTGCAATTTCGGTAGAAGATGATCAGGAATAAGGAGAAACAATGAGCGGCTAACTCGATGTGTTTGGACGGGCACATTGAACTCTGATTTCCCTACAGGAAGAAGAGTTCACCAAAGGCTCAGCGTGACATGCCGGAACGAGATTAGGGCCTGAAGCAATTCTTCGGGTTTGTGGTCAGCTCACAAGAAAGCGAGTTGAGAAAAGGAGATTTCTGGCACTGTAACTCGCAATCCTGCAGAGTTCCAAATGACCCCTATCATCCAAAAATTTATTGAAGGAAGGCTGTGAGGAGGACTTGAACGCGACGCAGAATTGCAGAAAACAGATATCGGGGGGTAGATAAGAATTGCTCTGAAAGCGTAGGAAAAGAGGCAGCAGTTCGACAGTGATGCACTTGGCCAAAAAGAGCGTATGCGTTTTTTCCTGAAGATATTCAGGAAAAAACGCATACGCCCTTTTTGGCCAACCAAGCAAGCCTGCAATGGAAATCCGCACTACAAGCAACTCTCACTTCTCACCGATCAAAAGGGCCCTCCAAAAAAAAGTGTAAAATCCAGAGAGGCAGGACAGGCCATGGAGAACCGGCAGCCTTGTTATGCTGATGGGCGGGATGTAAATTGCCAACAGCCACTCTGGAGAAGTGGATGGTGTTTCCTGGAACAAAGAGAAAACCAAGCTAGAGAGCCTAGGGCACATTCACTTATAGTGCCATAGATTCGGAAAATTTAAATGAAAAAGACACAGCCACACCAAAGTTTGGGGCTGCGCTCTTTACGGGAACCTTGACTATGGTACAACTTCAATAGCCCAGAAAGAGAAAAATGGATATAAAAGTTGTGGTACATCCCTACAATGGAATATCACTCAACAATGAAATCAATGGTAACAGACCAGTAGCAGCATAATCAGTGGATTTAGTTACGATGATTCTAAGTGAAATAAGTCACACAGAAAAAGAAACATCATAAGGTATCACGAATACCGGGAACGTAAACACGGCTACGCGTGAACTGCATTACAAAACACAACAGAGTCTCACATTTACAAAAGAAACTGATGCTTGCTTAAGGGGAAAGGAGAGTGGGGAGGCTGCATAAAACCAGAAGTTGATAATAGGACAGATACCATTCCATAAGCCAAATATATATTAGACAAGACCTCCTCCTCGCTCAACCACATGGACTCAGCACCCCGTGTTCAAAACCGAGGAATATACCTGACTATGAAGAAAATTAAAACCCATACATTTATAGGTCTCCATAAGAAAATCATTTGTGTACAGCAGCATACACACAGCAGTGTACATAAGCTAAATCCCCTTATAAAAATAAATTTGAAAAAGAAAACACAAGGACTGTGAAATAGAGAGAAATTCTTAAATAAGTCCTTCAGGGCTTGTGTGGAATCTTGGATTTACCACCTCTACATCCACAGCCGTGGGAGAGATAAGGCTGGACACTTGGGGCTGATGCTATTGGTGAGGGAATGCAGACCCTTTGAGGTAATGGTGCATGGTTCCCATTACACGGGTCCCAAATCTCCACGTTTAAGGGATTTATCCTTCAGCTAAAATATGCATGGAAAACCCAGAATATGGTCCACGAAGTGATCAGGCAAAGTTTCTAAAACTCATCGCCATTTTCGAACCCTGGGACTCGAGTTCGCCGTTCCAGAGTCCATATTAACATTCTCCCCACTTGGAGAGTCAGTGCCTTTGACCTCTTGTTTCGCACACTTTGCAATTTCGGTAGAAGATGATCAGGAATAAGGAGAACCAATGAGCGGCTAACTCGATGTGTTTGGACGGGCACATTGAACTCTGATTTCCCTACAGGAAGAAGAGTTCACCAAAGGCTCAGCGTGCCATGCGGGAACGAGATTAGGGCCTGAAGCAATTCTTCGGGTTTGCGGTCAGCTCATAAGAAAGCGAGTTGAGAAAAGGAGATTTCTGGCACTGTAAGTCACAATCCTGCAGAGTTCCAAATGACCCCTATCATCCAAAAATTTATTGAAGGAAGTCTGTGAGGAGGACTTGAACGAGACGCAGAATTGCAGAAAACAGATATCGGGGGGTAGATAAGAATTGCTCTGAAAGCGTAGGAAAAGAGGAAGCAGTTCGACAGTGATGCACTTGGCCAAAAAGGGCGTATGCGTTTTTTCCTGAATATATTCAGGAAAAAACGCATACGCCCTTTTTGGCCAACCAAGAAAGCCTGCAATGGAAATCCGCACTACAAGCAACTCTCACTTCCCACCGATCAAAAGGGCCCTCCGAAAAAAAGTGTAAAATCCAGAGAGGCAGGACAGGCCATGGAGAACCGGCAGCCTTGTTATGCTGATGGGCGGGATGTAAATTGCCAACAGCCACTCTGGAGAAGTGGATGGTGTTTCCTGGAACAAAGAGAAAACCAAGCTAGAGAGCCTAGGGCACATTCACTTATGGTGCCATAGATTCGGAAAATTTAAATGAAAAAGACACAGCCACACCAAAATTTGGGGCTGCGCTCTTTACGGGAACCTTGACTATGGTACAACTTCAATAGCCCAGAAAGAGAAAAATGGATATAAAAGTTGTGGTACATCCCTACAATGGAATATCACTCAACAATGAAATCAATGGTAACAGACGAGTAGCAGCATAATGAGTGGATTTAGTTACGATGATTCTAAGTGAAATAAGTCACACAGAAAAAGAAACATCATAAGGTATCACGAATACCGGGAACGTAAACACGGCTACGCGTGAACTGCATTACAAAACACAACAGAGTCTCACATTTACAAAAGAAACTGATGCTTGCTTAAGGGGAAAGGAGAGTGGGGAGGCTGCATAAAACCAGAGGTTGATATTAGGACAGATACCATTCCATAAGCCAAATATATATTAGACAAGACCTCCTCCTCGCTCAACCACATGGACTCAGCACCCCGTGTTCAAAACCGAGGAATATACCTGACTATGAAGAAAATTAAAACCCATACATTTATAGGTCTCCATAAGAAAAACATTTGTGTACAGCAGCATACACACAGCAGTGTACATATGCTAAATCCCCTTATAAAAATAAATTTGAAAAAGAAAACACAAGGACTGTGAAATAGAGAGAAATTCTTAAATAAGTCCTTCAGGGCTTGTGTGGAATGTTGGATTTACCACCTCTACATCCACAGCCGTGGGAGAGATAAGGCTGGACACTTGGGGCTGATGCTATTGGTGAGGGAATGCAGACCCTTTGAGGTAATGGTGCATGGTTCCCATTCCACGAGTCCCAAATCTCCACGTTTAAGGGATTTATCCTTCAGCTAAAATATGCATGGAAAACCCAGAATATGGTCCACGAAGTGATCAGGCAAAGTTTCTAAAACTCATCGCCATTTTCGAACCCTGGGACTCGAGTTCGCCGCTCCAGAGGCCATATTAACATTCTCCCCACTTGGAGAGTCAGTGCCTTTGACCTCTTGTTTCGCACAGTTTGCAATTTCGGTAGAAGATGATCAGGAATAAGGAGAACCAATGAGCGGCTAACTCGATGTGTTTGGACGGGCACATTGAACTCTGATTTCCCTACAGGAAGAAGAGTTCACCAAAGGCTCAGCGTGCCATGCCGGAAGGAGATTAGGGCCTGAAGCAATTCTTCGGGTTTGCGGTCAGCTCACAAGAAAGCGAGTTGAGAAAAGGAGATTTCTGACACTGTAACTCACAATCCTGCAGAGTTCCATATGTCCCCTATCATCCAAAAATTTATTGAAGGAAGGCTGTGAGGAGGACTTGAACGCGACACAGAATTGCAGAAAACAGATATCGGGGGGTAGATAAGAATTGCTCTGAAAGCGTAGGAAAAGAGACAGCAGTTCGACAGTGATGCACTTGGCCAAAAAGGGCGTATGCGTTTTTTCCTGAATATATTCAGGAAAAAACGCATACGCCCTTTTTGGCCAACCAAGCAAGCCTGCAATGGAAATCCGCACTACAAGCAACTCTCACTTCCCACCGATCAAAAGGGCCCTCCGAAAGAAAAGTGTAAAATCCAGAGAGGCAGGACAGGCCATGGAGAACCGGCAGCCTTGTTATGCTGATGGGCGGGATGTAAATTGCCAACAGCCACTCTGGAGAAGTGGATGGTGTTTCCTGGAACAAAGAGAAAACCAAGCTAGAGAGCCTAGGGCACTTCCACTTATTGTGCCATAGATTCGGAAAATTTAAATGAAAAAGACACAGCCACACCAAAGTTTGGGGCTGCTCTCTTTACGGGAACCTTGACTATGGTACAACTTCAATAGCCCAGAAAGAGAAAAATGGATATAAAAGTTGTGGTACATCCCTACAATGGAATATCACTCAACAATGAAATCAATGGCAACAGACCAGTAGCAGCATAATGAGTGGATTTAGTTACGATGATTCTAAGTGAAATAAGTCACACAGAAAAAGAAACATCATAAGGTATCACGAATACCGGGAACGTAAACACGGCTACGCGTGAACTGCATTACAAAACACAACAGAGTCTCACATTTACAAAAGAAGCTGATGCTTGCTTAAGGGGAAAGGAGAGTGGGGAGGCTGCATAAAACCAGAGGTTGATATTAGGACAGATACCATTCCATAAGCCAAATATATATTAGAGAAGACCTCCTGCTCGCTCAACCACATGGACTCAGCACCCCGTGTTCAAAACCGAGGAATATACCTGACTATGAAGAAAATTAAAACCCATACATTTATAGGTCTCCGTAAGAAAATCATTTGTGTACAGCAGCATACACACAGCAGTGTACATAAGCTAAATCCCCTTATAAAAATAAATTTGAAAAAGAAAACACAAGGACTGTGAAATAGAGAGAAATTCTTAAATAAGTCCTTCAGGGTTTGTGTGGAATCTTGGATTTACCACCTCTACATCCACAGCCGTGGGAGAGATAAGGCTGGACACTTGGGGCTGATGCTATTGGTGAGGGAATGCAGACCCTATGAGGTAATGGTGCATGGTTCCCATTCCACGGGTCCCAAATCTCCACGTTTAAGGGATTTATCCTTCAGCTAAAATATGCATGGAAAACCCAGAATATGGTCCACGAAGTGATCAGGCAAAGTTTCTAAAACTCATCGCCATTTTCAAACCCTGGGACTCGAGTTCGCCGTTCCAGAGGCCATATTAACATTCTCCCCACTTGGAGAGTCAGTGCCTTTGACCTCTTCTTTCGCACACTTTGCAATTTCGGTAGAAGATGATCAGGAATAAGGAGAACCAATGAGCGGCTAACTCGATGTGTTTGGACGGGCACATTGAACTCTGATTTCCCTACAGGAAGAAGAGTTCACCAAAGGCTCAGCGTGCCATGCCGGAAGGAGATTAGGGCCTGAAGCAATTCTTCGGGTTTGCGGTCAGCTCACAAGAAAGCGAGTTGAGAAAAGGAGATTTCTGGCACCGTAACTCACAATCCTGCAGAGTTCCAAATGACCCCTATCATCCAAAAATTTATTGAAGGAAGGCTGGGAGGAGGACTTGAACGCGACACAGAATTGCAGAAAACAGATATCGGGGGGTAGATAAGAATTGCTCTGAAAGCGTAGGAAAAGAGGCAGCAGTTCGACAGTGATGCACTTGGCCAAAAAGGGCGTATGCGTTTTTTCCTGAATATATTCAGGAAAAAACGCATACGCCCTTTTTGGCCAACCAAGCAAGCCTGCAATGGAAATCCGCACTACAAGCAACTCTCACTTCCCACCGATCAAAAGGGCCCTCCGAAAAAAAAGTGTAAAATCCAGAGAGGCAGGACAGGCCATGGAGAACCGGCAGCCTTGTTATGCTGATGGGCGGGATGTAAATTGCCAACAGCCACTCTGGAGAAGTGGATGGTGTTTCCTGGAACAAAGAGAAAACCAAGCTAGAGAGCCTAGGGCACTTCCACTTATTGTGCCATAGATTCGGAAAATTTAAATGAAAAAGACACAGCCACACCAAAGTTTGGGGCTGCTCTCTTTACGGGAACCTTGACTATGGTACAACTTCAAAAGCCCAGAAAGAGAAAAATGGATATAAAAGTTGTGGTACATCCCTACAATGGAATATCACTCAACAATGAAATCAATGGCAACAGACCAGTAGCAGCATAATGAGTGGATTTAGTTACGATGATTCTAAGTGAAATAAGTCACACAGAAAAAGAAACATCATAAGGTATCACGAATACCGGGAACGTAAACACGGCTACGCGTGAACTGCATTACAACACACAACAGAGTCTCACATTTACAAAACAAACTGATGCTTGCTTAATGGGAAAGGAGAGTGGGGAGGCTGCATAAAACCAGAGGTTGATAGTAGGACAGATACCATTCCATAAGCCAAATATCTTTTAGACAAGACCTCCTCCTCGCTCAACCACATGGACTCAGCACCCCGTGTTCAAAACCGAGGAATATACCTGACTATGAAGAAAATTAAACCCCATACATTTATAGGTCTCCATAAGAAAATCATTTGTGTACAGCAGCATACACACAGCACTGTACATAAGCTAAATCCCCTTATAAAAATAAATTTGAAAAAGAAAACACAAGGACTGTGAAATAGAGAGAAATTCGTAAATAAGTCCTTCAGGGCTTGTGTGGAATCTTGGATGTACCACCGCTACATCCACAGCCGTGGGAGAGATAAGGCTGGACACTTGGGGCTGATGCTATTGGTGAGGGAATGCAGACCCTTTGAGGTAATGGTGCATGGTTCCCATTCCACGGGTCCCAAATCTCCACGTTTAAGGGATTTAACCTTCAGCTAAAATATGCATGGAAAACCCGGAATATGGTCCACGAAGTGATCAGGCAAAGTTTCTAAAACTCATCGCTATTTTCGAACCCTGGGACTCGAGTTCGCCGCTCCAGAGGCCATATTAACATTCTCCCCACTTGGAGAGTCAGTGCCTTTGACCTCTTGTTTCGCACACTTTGCAATTTCGGTAGAAGATGATCAGGAATAAGGAGAACCAATGAGCGGCTAACTCGATGTGTTTGGACGGGCACATTGAACTCTGATTTCCCTACAGGAAGAAGAGTTCACCAAAGGCTCAGCGTGCCATGCCGGAACGAGATTAGGGCCTGAAGCAATTCTTCGGGTTTGCGGTCAGCTCACAAGAAAGCGAGTTGAGAAAAGGAGATTTCTGGCACAGTAACTCACAATCCTGCAGAGTTTCAAATGACCCCTATCATCCAAAAATTTATTGAAGGAAGGCTGGGAGGAGGACTTGAACGCGACGCAGAATTGCAGAAAACAGATATCGGGGGGTAGATAAGAATTGCTCTGAAAGCGTAGGAAAAGAGGCAGCAGTTCGACAGTGATGCACTTGGCCTAAAAGGGCGTATGCGTTTTTTCCTGAATAGATTCAGGAAAAAACGCATACGCACTTTTTGACCAACCAAGCAAGCCTGCAATGGAAATCCGCACTACAAGCAACTCTCACTTCCCACCGATCAAAAGGGCCCTCCGAAAAAAAGTGTAAAATCCAGAGAGGCAGGACAGGCCATGGAGAACCGGCAGCCTTGTTATGCTGATGGGCGGGATGGAAATTGCCAACAGCCACTCTGGAGAAGTGGATGGTGTTTCCTGGAACAAAGAGAAAACCAAGCTAGAGAGCCTAGGGCACTTCCACTTATGGTGCCATAGATTCGGAAAATTTAAATGAAAAAGACACAGCCACACCAAAGTTTGGGGCTGCGCTCTTTACGGGAACCTTGACTATGGTACAACTTCAATAGCCCAGAAAGAGAAAAATGGATATAAATGTTGTGGTACATCCCTACAATGGAATATCACTCAACAATGAAATCAATGGCAACAGACCAGTAGCAGCATAATGAGTGGATTTAGTTACGATGATTCTAAGTGAAATAAGTCACACAGAAAAAGAAACATCATAAGGTATCATGAATACCGGGAACGTAAACACGGCTACGCGTGAACTGCATTACAAAACACAACAGAGTCTCACATTTACAAAAGAAACTGATGCTTGCTTAAGGGGAAAGGAGAGTGGGGAGGCTGCATAAAACCAGAGGTTCACATTAGGACAGATACCATTCCATAAGCCAAATATATATTAGACAAGACCTCCTCGCTCAACCACATGGACTCAGCACCCCGTGTTCAAAACCGAGGAATATACCTGACTATGAAGAAAATTAAAACCCATACATTTATAGGTCTCCATAAGAAAATCATTTGTGTACAGCAGCATACACACAGCAGTGTACATAAGCTAAATCCCCTTATAAAAATAAATTTGAAAAAGAAAACACAAGGACTGTGAAATAGAGAGAAATTCGTAAATAAGTCCTTCAGGGCTTGTGTGGAATCTTGGATTTACCACCTCTACATCCACAGCCGTGGGAGAGATAAGGCTGGACACTTGGGGCTGATGCTATTGGTGAGGGAATGCAGACCCTTTGAGGTAATGGTGCATGGTTCCCATTCCACGGGTCCCAAATCTCCACGTTTAAGGGATTTATCCTTCAGCTAAAATATGCATGGAAAACCCAGAATATGGTCCACGAAGTGATCAGGCAAAGTTTCTAAAACTCATCGCCATTTTCGAACCCTGGGACTCGAGTTCGCCCCTCCAGAGGCCATATTAACATTCTCCCCATTTGGAGAGTCAGTGCCTTTGACCTCTTGTTTCGCACACTTTGCAATTTCGGTAGAAGATGATCAGGAATAAGGAGAACCAATGAGCGGCTAACTCGATGTGTTTGGACGGGCACAATGAACTCTGATTTCCCTACAGGAAGAAGAGTTCACCAAAGGCTCAGCGTGCCATGCCGGAATGAGATTAGGGCCTGAAGCAATTCTTCGGGTGTGCGGTCAGCTCACAAGAAAGCGAGTTGAGAAAAGGAGATTTCTGGCACCGTAACTCACAATCCTGCAGAGTTCCAAATGACCCCTATCATCCAAAAATTTATTGAAGGAAGGCTGTGAGGAGGACTTGAACGCGACGCAGAATTGCAGAAAACAGATATCGGGGGGTAGATAAGAATTGCTCTGAAAGCGTAGGAAAAGAGGCAGCAGTTCGACAGTGATACACTTGGCCAAAAAGGGCGTATGCGTTTTTTCCTGAATATATTCAGGAAAAAACGCATACGCACTTTTTGGCCAACCAAGCATGCCTGAAATGGAAATCCGCACTACAAGCAACTCTCACTTCCCACCGACCAAAAGGGCCCTCCGAAAAAAACTGTAAAATCCAGAGAGGCAGGACAGGCCATGGAGAACCGGCAGCCTTGTTATGCTGATGGGCGGGATGTAAATTGCCAACAGCCACTCTGGAGAAGTGGATGGTGTTTCCTGGAACAAAGAGAAAACCAAGCTAGAGAGCCTAGGGCACTTCCACTTATGGTGCCATAGATTCGGAAAATTTAAATGAAAAAGACACAGCCACACCAAAGTTTGGGGCTGCTCTCTTGACGGGAACCCTGACTATGGTTCAACTTCAATAGCCCAGAAAGAGAAAAATGGATATAAAAGTTGTGGTACATCCCTACAATGGAATATCACTCAACAATGAAATCAATGGCAACAGACCAGTAGCAGCATAATGAGTGGATTTAGTTACGATGATTCTAAGTGAAATAAGTCACACAGAAAAAGAAACCTCATAAGGTATCACGAATACCGGGAACGTAAACACGGCTACGCGTGAACTGCATTACAAAACACAACAGAGTCTCACATTTACAAAAGAAACTGATGCTTGCTTAAGGGGAAAGGAGAGTGGGGAGGCTGCATAAAACCAGAGGTTGATATTAGGACAGATACCATTCCATAAGCCAAATATCTATTAGACAAGACCTCCTCCTCGCTCAACCACATGGACTCAGCACCCCGTGTTCAAAACCGAGGAATATACCTGACTATGAAGAAAATTAAAACCCATACATTTATAGGTCTCCTTAAGAAAATCATTTGTGTACAGCAGCATACACACAGCAGTGTACATAAGCTAAATCCCCTTATAAAAATAAATTTGAAAAAGAAAACACAAGGACTGTGAAATAGAGAGAAATTCTTAAATAAGTCCTTCAGGGTTTGTGTGGAATCTTGGATTTACCACCTCTACATCCACAGCCGTGGGAGAGATAAGGCTGGACACTTGGGGCTGATGCTATTGGTGAGGGAATGCAGACCCTATGAGGTAATGGTGCATGGTTCCCATTCCACGGGTCCCAAATCTCCACGTTTAAGGGATTTATCCTTCAGCTAAAATATGCATGGAAAACCCAGAATATGGTCCACGAAGTGATCAGGCAAAGTTTCTAAAACTCATCGCCATTTTCAAACCCTGGGACTCGAGTTCGCCGTTCCAGAGGCCATATTAACATTCTCCCCACTTGGAGAGTCAGTGCCTTTGACCTCTTCTTTCGCACACTTTGCAATTTCGGTAGAAGATGATCAGGAATAAGGAGAACCAATGAGCGGCTAACTCGATGTGTTTGGACGGGCACATTGAACTCTGATTTCCCTACAGGAAGAAGAGTTCACCAAAGGCTCAGCGTGCCATGCCGGAAGGAGATTAGGGCCTGAAGCAATTCTTCGGGTTTGCGGTCAGCTCACAAGAAAGCGAGTTGAGAAAAGGAGATTTCTGGCACCGTAACTCACAATCCTGCAGAGTTCCAAATGACCCCTATCATCCAAAAATTTATTGAAGGAAGGCTGGGAGGAGGACTTGAACGCGACACAGAATTGCAGAAAACAGATATCGGGGGGTAGATAAGAATTGCTCTGAAAGCGTAGGAAAAGAGGCAGCAGTTCGACAGTGATGCACTTGGCCAAAAAGGGCGTATGCGTTTTTTCCTGAATATATTCAGGAAAAAACGCATACGCCCTTTTTGGCCAACCAAGCAAGCCTGCAATGGAAATCCGCACTACAAGCAACTCTCACTTCCCACCGATCAAAAGGGCCCTCCGAAAAAAAAGTGTAAAATCCAGAGAGGCAGGACAGGCCATGGAGAACCGGCAGCCTTGTTATGCTGATGGGCGGGATGTAAATTGCCAACAGCCACTCTGGAGAAGTGGATGGTGTTTCCTGGAACAAAGAGAAAACCAAGCTAGAGAGCCTAGGGCACTTCCACTTATTGTGCCATAGATTCGGAAAATTTAAATGAAAAAGACACAGCCACACCAAAGTTTGGGGCTGCTCTCTTTACGGGAACCTTGACTATGGTACAACTTCAAAAGCCCAGAAAGAGAAAAATGGATATAAAAGTTGTGGTACATCCCTACAATGGAATATCACTCAACAATGAAATCAATGGCAACAGACCAGTAGCAGCATAATGAGTGGATTTAGTTACGATGATTCTAAGTGAAATAAGTCACACAGAAAAAGAAACATCATAAGGTATCACGAATACCGGGAACGTAAACACGGCTACGCGTGAACTGCATTACAACACACAACAGAGTCTCACATTTACAAAACAAACTGATGCTTGCTTAATGGGAAAGGAGAGTGGGGAGGCTGCATAAAACCAGAGGTTGATATTAGGACAGATACCATTCCATAAGCCAAATATCTTTTAGACAAGACCTCCTCCTCGCTCAACCACATGGACTCAGCACCCCGTGTTCAAAACCGAGGAATATACCTGACTATGAAGAAAATTAAACCCCATACATTTATAGGTCTCCATAAGAAAATCATTTGTGTACAGCAGCATACACACAGCACTGTACATAAGCTAAATCCCCTTATAAAAATAAATTTGAAAAAGAAAACACAAGGACTGTGAAATAGAGAGAAATTCGTAAATAAGTCCTTCAGGGCTTGTGTGGAATCTTGGATGTACCACCGCTACATCCACAGCCGTGGGAGAGATAAGGCTGGACACTTGGGGCTGATGCTATTGGTGAGGGAATGCAGACCCTTTGAGGTAATGGTGCATGGTTCCCATTCCACGGGTCCCAAATCTCCACGTTTAAGGGATTTAACCTTCAGCTAAAATATGCATGGAAAACCCGGAATATGGTCCACGAAGTGATCAGGCAAAGTTTCTAAAACTCATCGCTATTTTCGAACCCTGGGACTCGAGTTCGCCGCTCCAGAGGCCATATTAACATTCTCCCCACTTGGAGAGTCAGTGCCTTTGACCTCTTGTTTCGCACACTTTGCAATTTCGGTAGAAGATGATCAGGAATAAGGAGAACCAATGAGCGGCTAAGTCGATGTGTTTGGACGGGCACATTGAACTCTGACTTCCCTACAGGAAGAAGAGTTCACCAAAGGCTCAGCGTGCCATGCCGGAACGAGATTAGGGCCTGAAGCAATTCTTCGGGTTTGCGGTCAGCTCACAAGAAAGCGAGTTGAGAAAAGGAGATTTCTGGCACAGTAACTCACAATCCTGCAGAGTTTCAAATGACCCCTATCATCCAAAAATTTATTGAAGGAAGGCTGGGAGGAGGACTTGAACGCGACGCAGAATTGCAGAAAACAGATATCGGGGGGTAGATAAGAATTGCTCTGAAAGCGTAGGAAAAGAGGCAGCAGTTCGACAGTGATGCACTTGGCCTAAAAGGGCGTATGCGTTTTTTCCTGAATAGATTCAGGAAAAAACGCATACGCACTTTTTGACCAACCAAGCAAGCCTGCAATGGAAATCCGCACTACAAGCAACTCTCACTTCCCACCGATCAAAAGGGCCCTCCGAAAAAAAGTGTAAAATCCAGAGAGGCAGGACAGGCCATGGAGAACCGGCAGCCTTGTTATGCTGATGGGCGGGATGGAAATTGCCAACAGCCACTCTGGAGAAGTGGATGGTGTTTCCTGGAACAAAGAGAAAACCAAGCTAGAGAGCCTAGGGCACTTCCACTTATGGTGCCATAGATTCGGAAAATTTAAATGAAAAAGACACAGCCACACCAAAGTTTGGGGCTGCGCTCTTTACGGGAACCTTGACTATGGTACAACTTCAATAGCCCAGAAAGAGAAAAATGGATATAAATGTTGTGGTACATCCCTACAATGGAATATCACTCAACAATGAAATCAATGGCAACAGACCAGTAGCAGCATAATGAGTGGATTTAGTTACGATGATTCTAAGTGAAATAAGTCACACAGAAAAAGAAACATCATAAGGTATCATGAATACCGGGAACGTAAACACGGCTACGCGTGAACTGCATTACAAAACACAACAGAGTCTCACATTTACAAAAGAAACTGATGCTTGCTTAAGGGGAAAGGAGAGTGGGGAGGCTGCATAAAACCAGAGGTTCACATTAGGACAGATACCATTCCATAAGCCAAATATATATTAGACAAGACCTCCTCGCTCAACCACATGGACTCAGCACCCCGTGTTCAAAACCGAGGAATATACCTGACTATGAAGAAAATTAAAACCCATACATTTATAGGTCTCCATAAGAAAATCATTTGTGTACAGCAGCATACACACAGCAGTGTACATAAGCTAAATCCCCTTATAAAAATAAATTTGAAAAAGAAAACACAAGGACTGTGAAATAGAGAGAAATTCGTAAATAAGTCCTTCAGGGCTTGTGTGGAATCTTGGATTTACCACCTCTACATCCACAGCCGTGGGAGAGATAAGGCTGGACACTTGGGGCTGATGCTATTGGTGAGGGAATGCAGACCCTTTGAGGTAATGGTGCATGGTTCCCATTCCACGGGTCCCAAATCTCCACGTTTAAGGGATTTATCCTTCAGCTAAAATATGCATGGAAAACCCAGAATATGGTCCACGAAGTGATCAGGCAAAGTTTCTAAAACTCATCGCCATTTTCGAACCCTGGGACTCGAGTTCGCCCCTCCAGAGGCCATATTAACATTCTCCCCATTTGGAGAGTCAGTGCCTTTGACCTCTTGTTTCGCACACTTTGCAATTTCGGTAGAAGATGATCAGGAATAAGGAGAACCAATGAGCGGCTAACTCGATGTGTTTGGACGGGCACAATGAACTCTGATTTCCCTACAGGAAGAAGAGTTCACCAAAGGCTCAGCGTGCCATGCCGGAATGAGATTAGGGCCTGAAGCAATTCTTCGGGTGTGCGGTCAGCTCACAAGAAAGCGAGTTGAGAAAAGGAGATTTCTGGCACCGTAACTCACAATCCTGCAGAGTTCCAAATGACCCCTATCATCCAAAAATTTATTGAAGGAAGGCTGTGAGGAGGACTTGAACGCGACGCAGAATTGCAGAAAACAGATATCGGGGGGTAGATAAGAATTGCTCTGAAAGCGTAGGAAAAGAGGCAGCAGTTCGACAGTGATACACTTGGCCAAAAAGGGCGTATGCGTTTTTTCCTGAATATATTCAGGAAAAAACGCATACGCACTTTTTGGCCAACCAAGCATGCCTGAAATGGAAATCCGCACTACAAGCAACTCTCACTTCCCACCGACCAAAAGGGCCCTCCGAAAAAAACTGTAAAATCCAGAGAGGCAGGACAGGCCATGGAGAACCGGCAGCCTTGTTATGCTGATGGGCGGGATGTAAATTGCCAACAGCCACTCTGGAGAAGTGGATGGTGTTTCCTGGAACAAAGAGAAAACCAAGCTAGAGAGCCTAGGGCACTTCCACTTATGGTGCCATAGATTCGGAAAATTTAAATGAAAAAGACACAGCCACACCAAAGTTTGGGGCTGCTCTCTTGACGGGAACCCTGACTATGGTTCAACTTCAATAGCCCAGAAAGAGAAAAATGGATATAAAAGTTGTGGTACATCCCTACAATGGAATATCACTCAACAATGAAATCAATGGCAACAGACCAGTAGCAGCATAATGAGTGGATTTAGTTACGATGATTCTAAGTGAAATAAGTCACACAGAAAAAGAAACCTCATAAGGTATCACGAATACCGGGAACGTAAACACGGCTACGCGTGAACTGCATTACAAAACACAACAGAGTCTCACATTTACAAAAGAAACTGATGCTTGCTTAAGGGGAAAGGAGAGTGGGGAGGCTGCATAAAACCAGAGGTTGATATTAGGACAGATACCATTCCATAAGCCAAATATCTATTAGACAAGACCTCCTCCTCGCTCAACCACATGGACTCAGCACCCCGTGTTCAAAACCGAGGAATATACCTGACTATGAAGAAAATTAAAACCCATACATTTATAGGTCTCCTTAAGAAAATCATTTGTGTACAGCAGCATACACACAGCAGTGTACATAAGCTAAATCCCCTTATAAAAATAAATTTGAAAAAGAAAACACAAGGACTGTGAAATAGAGAGAAATTCTTAAATAAGTCCTTCAGGGCTTGTGTGGAATCTTGGATTTACCACCTCTACGTCCACAGCCGTGGGAGAGATAAGGCTGGACACTTGGGGCTGATGCTATTGGTGAGGGAATGCAGACCCTTTGAGGTAATGGTGCATGGTTCCCATTCCACGGGTCCCAAATCTCCACGTTTAAGGGATTTATCCTTCAGCTAAAATATGCATGGAAAACCCAGAATATGGTCCACGAAGTGATCAGGCAAAGTTTCTAAAACTCATCGCCATTTTCGAACCCTGGGGCTCGAGTTCGCCGTTCCAGAGGCCATATTAACATTCTCCCCACTTGGAGAGTCAGTGCCTTTGACCTCTTGTTTCGCACACTTTGCAATTTCGGTAGAAGATGATCAGGAATAAGGAGAACCAATGAGCGGCTAACTCGATGTGTTTGGACGGGCACATTGAACTCTGATTTCCCTACAGGAAGAAGAGTTCACCAAAGGCTCAGCGTGCCATGCCGGAACGAGATTAGGGCCTGAAGCAATTCTTCGGGTTTGCGGTCAGCTCACAAGAAAGCGAGTTGAGAAAAGGAGATTTCTGGCACTGTAACTCACAATCCTGCAGAGTTCCAAATGACCCCTATCATACAAAAATTTATTGAAGGAAGGCTGTGAGGAGGACTTGAACGCGACGCAGAATTGCAGAAAACAGATATCGGGGGGTAGATAAGAATTGCTCTGAAAGCGTAGGAAAAGAGGCAGCAGTTCGACAGTGATGCACTTGGCCAAAAAGGGCGTATGCGTTTTTTCCTGAATATGTTCAGGAAAAAACGCATACGCCCTTTTTGGCCAACCAAGCAAGCCTGCAATGGAAATCCGCACTACAAGCAACTCTCACTTCCCACCGATCAAAAGGGCCCTCCGAAAAAAAGTGTAAAATCCAGAGAGGCAGGACAGGCCATGGAGAACCGGCAGCCTTGTTATGCTGATGGGCGGGATGGAAATTGCCAACGGCCACTCTGGAGAAGTGGATGGTGTTTCCTGGAACAAAGAGAAAACCAAGCTAGAGAGCCTAGGGCACTTCCACTTATGGTGCCATAGATTCGGAAAATTTAAATGAAAAAGACACAGCCACACCAAAGTTTGGGGCTGCTCTCTTGACGGGAACCTTGACTATGGTAAAACTTCAATAGCCCAGAAAGAGAAAAATGGATATAAAAGTTGTGGTACATCCCTACAATGGAATATCACTCAACAATGAAATCAATGGCAACAGACCAGTAGCAGCATAATGAGTGGATTTAGTTACGATGATTCTAAGTGAAATAAGTCACACAGAAAAAGAAACATCATAAGGTATCACGAATACCGGGAACGTAAACACGGCTACGTGTGAACTGCATTACAAAACACAACAGAGTCCCACATTTACAAAAGAAACTGATGCTTGCTTAAGGGGAAAGGAGAGTGGGGAGGCTGCATAAAACCAGAGGTTGATATGAGGACAGATACCATTCCATAAGCCAAATATATATTAGACAAGACCTCCTCCTCGCTCAACCACATGGACTCAGCACCCCGTGTTCAAAACCGAGGAATATACCTGACTATGAAGAAAATTAAAACCCATACATTTATAGGTCTCCATAAGAAAATCATTTCTGTACAGCAGCATACACACAGCAGTGTACATAAGCTAAATCCCCTTATAAAAATAAATTTGAAAAAGAAAACACAAGGACTGTGAAATAGAGAGAAATTCTTAAATAAGTCCTTCAGGGCTTCTGTGGAATCTTGGATTTACCACCTCTACATCCACAGCCGTGGGAGAGATAAGGCTGGACACTTGGGGCTGATGCTATTGGTGAGGGAATGCAGACCCTTTGAGGTAATGGTGCATGGTTCCCATTCCACGGGTCCCAAATCTCCACGTTTAAGGGATTTATCCTTCAGCTAAAATATGCATGGAAAACCCAGAATATGGTCCACGAAGTGATCAGGCAAAGTTTCTGAAACTCATCGCCATTTTCGAAACCTGGGACGCGAGTTCGCCGCTCCAGAGGCGATATTAACATTCTCCCCACTTGGAGAGTCAGTGCCTTTGACCTCTTGTTTCGCACACTTTGCAATTTCGGTAGAAGATGATCAGGAATAAGGAGAACCAATGAGCGGCTAACTCGATGTGTTTGGACGGGCACATTGAACTCTGATTTCCCTACAGGAAGAAGAGTTCACCAAAGGCTCAGCGTGCCATGCCGGAACGAGATTACGGCCTCAAGCAATTCTTCGGGTTTGCGGTCAGCTCACAAGAAAGCGAGTTGAGAAAAGGAGATTTCTGGCACCATAACTCACAATCCTGCAGAGTTCCAAATGACCCCTATCATCCAAAAATTTATTGAAGGAAGGCTGTGAGGAGGACTTGAACGCGACGCAGAATTGCAGAAAACAGATATCGGGGGGTAGATAAGAATTGCTCTGAAAGCGTAAGAAAAGAGACAGCAGTTCGACAGTGATGCACTTGGCCAAAAAGGGCGTATGCGTTTTTTCCTGAATATGTTCAGGAAAAAACGCATACGCTCTTTTTGGCCAACCAAGCAAGCCTGCAATGAAAATCCGCACTACAAGCAACTCTCACTTCCCACTGATCAAAAGGGCCCTCCGAAAAAAAGTGTAAACTCCAGAGAGGCAGGACAGGCCATGGAGAACCGGCAGCCTTGTTATGCTGATGGGCGGGATGTAAATTGCCAACAGCCACTCTGGAGAAGTGGATGGTGTTTCCTGGAACAAAGAGAAAACCAAGCTAGAGAGCCTAGGGCACTTCCACTTATGGTGCCATAGATTCGGAAAATTTAAATGAAAAAGACACAGCCACACCAAAGTTTGGGGCTGTGCTCTTTACGGGAACCTTGACTATGGTACAACTTCAATAGCCCAGAAAGAGAAAAATGGATATAAAAGTTGTGGTACATCCCTACAATGGAATATCACTCAACAATGAAATCAATGGCAACAGACCAGTAGCAGCATAATGAGTGGATTTAGTTACGATGATTCTAAGTGAAATAAGTCACACAGAAAAAGAAACATCATAAGGTATCACGAATACCGGGAACGTAAACACGGCTACGCATGAACTGCATTACAAAACACAACAGAGTCTCACATTTACAAAAGAAACTGATGCTTGCTTAAGGGGGAAGGAGAGTGGGGTGGCTGCATAAAACCAGAGGTTGATATTAGGACAGATACCATTCCATAAGCCAAATATATATTAGACAAGACCTCCTCCTCGCTCAACCACATGGACTCAGCACCCCGTGTTGAAAACCGATGAATATACCTGACTATGAAGAAAATTAAAACCCATACATTTATAGGTTCTCATAAGAAAATCATTTGTGTACAGCAGCATACACACAGCAGTGTACATAAGCTAAATCCCCTTATAAAAATAAATTTGAAAAAGAAAACACAAGGACTGTGAAATAGAGAGAAATTCTTAAATAAGTCCTTCAGGGCTTGTGTGGAATCTTGGATTTACCACCTCTACATCCACAGCCGTGGGAGAGATAAGGCTGGACACTTGGGGCTGATGCTATTAGTGAGGGAATGCAGACCCTTTGAGGTAATGGTGCATGGTTCCCATTCCACGGGTCCCAAATCTCCACGTTTAAGGGATTTATCCTTCAGCTAAAATATGCATGGAAAACCCAGAATATGGTCCACGAAGTGATCAGGCAAAGTTTCTAAAACTCATCGCCATTTTCGAACACTGGGACTCGAGTTCGCCGCTCCAGATGCCATATTAACATTCTCCCCACTTGGAGAGTCAGTGCCTTTGACCTCTTGTTTCGCACACTTTGCAATTTCGGTAGAAGATGATCAGGAATAAGGAGAACCAATGAGCGGCTAACTCGATGTGTTTGGACGGGCACATTGAACTCTGATTTCCCTACAGGAAGAAGAGTTCACCAAAGGCTCAGCGTGCCATGCCGGAACGAGATTAGGGCCTGAAGCAATTCTTCGGGTTTGCGGTCAGCTCACAAGAAAGCGAGTTGAGAAAAGGAGATTTCTGGCACTGTAACTCACAATCCTGCAGAGTTCCAAATGACCCCTATCATACAAAAATTTATTGAAGGAAGGCTGTGAGGAGGACTTGAACGCGACGCAGAATTGCAGACAACAGATATCGGGGGGTAGATAAGAATTGCTCTGAAAGCGTAGGAAAAGAGGCAGCAGTTCGACAGTGATGCACTTGGCCAAAAAGGGCGTATGCGTTTTTTCCTGAATATATTCAGGAAAAAACGCATACGCCCTTTTTGGCCAACCAAGCAAGCCTGCAATGGAAATCCGCACTACAAGCAGCTCTCACTTCCCACCGATCAAAAGGGCCCTCCGAAAAAAAGTGTAAAATCCAGAGAGGCAGGACAGGCAATGGAGAACTGGCAGCCTTGTTATGCTGATGGGCGGGATGTAAATTGCCAACAGCCACTCTGGAGAAGTGGATGGTGTTTCCTGTAACAAAGAAAAAACCAATCTAGAGAGCCTAAGGCACGTCCACTTATGGTGCCATAGATTCGGAAAATTTAAATGAAAAAGACACACCCACACCAAAGTTTGGGGCTGCGCTCTAAACGGGAACCTTGACTATGGTACAACTTCAATAGCCCAGAAAGAGAAAAATGGATATAAAAGTTGTGGTACATCCCTACAATGGAATATCACTCAACAATGAAATCAATGGCAACAGACCAGTAGCAGCATAATGAGTGGATTTAGTTACAATGATTCTAAGTGAAATAAGTCACACAGAAAAAGAAACCTCATAAGGTATCACGAATACCGGGAACGTAAACACGGCTACGCGTGAACTGCATTACAAAACACAACAGAGTCTCACATTTACAAAAGAAACTGATGCTTGCTTAAGGGGAAAGGAGAGTGGGGAGGCTGCATAAAACCAGAGGTTGATATTAGGACAGATACCATTCCATAAGCCAAATATATATTAGACAAGACCTCCTCCTCGCTCAACCACATGGACTCAGCACCCCGTGTTCAAAACCGAGGAATATACGTGACTATGAAGAAAATTAAAACCCATACTTTTATAGGTCTCCATAAGAAAATCATTTGTGTACAGCAGCATACACACAGCAGTGTACATAAGCTAAATCCCCTTATAAAAATAAATTTGAAAAAGAAAACACAAGGACTGTGAAATAGAGAGAAATTCTTAAATAAGTCCTTCAGGGCTTGTGTGGAATCTTGGATTTACCACCTCTACATCCACAGCTGTGGGAGAGATAAGGCTGGACCCTTGGGGCTGATGCTATTGGTGAGGGAATGCAGACCCTTTGAGGTAATGGTGCATGGTTCCCATTCCACGGGTCCCAAATCTCCACGTTTAAGGGATTTATCCTTCAGCTAAAATATGCATGGAAAACCCAGAATATGGTCCACAAAGTGATCAGGCAATGTTTCTAAAACTCATCGCCATTTTCGAACCCTGGGACTCGAGTTCGCCCGTCCAGAGGCCATATTAACATTCTCCCCACTTGGAGAGTCAGTGCCTTTGACCTCTTGTTTCGCACACTTTGCAATTTCGGTAGAAGATGATCAGGAATAAGGAGAACCAATGAGCGGCTAACTCGATGTGTTTGGACGGGCACATTGAACTCTGATTTCCCTACAGGAAGAAGAGTTCACCAAAGGCTCAGCGTGCCATGCCGGAACGAGATTAGGGCCTGAAGCAATTCTTCGGGTTTGCGGTCAGCTCACAAGAAAGCGAGTTGAGAAAAGGAGATTTCTGGCACTGTAACTCACAATCCTGCAGAGTTCCAAATGACCCCTATCATCCAAAAATTTATTGAAGGAAGGCTGTGAGGAGGACTTGAACGCGACGCAGAATTGCAGACAACAGATATCGGGGGGTAGATAAGAATTGCTCTGAAAGCGAAGGAAAAGAGGCAGCAGTTCGACAGTGATGCACTTGGCCAAAAAGGGCGTAGGCGTTTTTTCCTGAATATATTCAGGAAAAACGCATACGCCCTTTTTGGCAAACCAAGCAAGCCTTCAATGGAAATCCGCACTACAAGCAACTCTCACTTCCCACCGATCAAAAGGGCCCGCCGAAAAAATGTGTAAAATCCAGAGAGGCAGGACAGGCAATGGAGAACTGGCAGCCTTGTTATGCTGATGGGCGGGATGTAAATTGCCAACAGCCACTCTGGAGAAGTGGATGGTGTTTCCTGTAACAAAGAAAAAACCAATCTAGAGAGCCTAGGGCACTTCCACTTATGGTGCCATAGATTCGGAAAATTTAAATGAAAAAGACACAGCCACACCAAAGTTTGGGGCTGCGCTCTTAACGGGAACCTTGACTATGGTACAACTTCAATAGCCCAGAAAGAGAAAAATGGATATAAAAGTTGTGGTACATCCCTACAATGGAATATCACTCAACAATGAAATCAATGGCAACAGACCAGTAGCAGCATAATGAGTGGATTTAGTTACGATGATTCTAAGTGAAATAAGTCACACAGAAAAAGAAACATCATAAGCTATCACGAATACCGGGAACGTAAACACGGCTACGCGTGAACTGCATTACAAAACACAACAGAGTCTCACATTTACAAAAGAAACTGATGCTTGCTTAAGGGGAAAGGAGAGTGGGGAGGCTGCATAAAACCAGAGGTTGATATTAGGACAGATACCATTCCATAAGCCAAATATCTATTAGACAAGACCTCCTGCTCGCTCAACCACATGGACTCAGCACCCCGTGTTCAAAACCGAGGAATATACGTGACTATGAAGAAAATTAAAACCCATACTTTTATAGGTCTCCATAAGAAAATCATTTGTGTACAGCAGCATACACACAGCAGTGTACATAATCTAAATCCCCTTATAAAAATAAATTTGAAAAAGAAAACACAAGGACTGTGAAATAGAGAGAAATTCTTAAATAAGTCCTTCAGGGCTTGTGTGGAATCTTGGATTTACCACCTCTACATCCACAGCTGTGGGAGAGATAAGGCTGGACACTTGGGGCTGATGCTATTGGTGAGGGAATGCAGACCCTTTGAGGTAATGGTGCATGGTTCCCATTCCACGGGTCCCAAATCTCCACGTTTAAGGGATTTATCCTTCAGCTAAAATATGCTTGGAAAACCCAGAATATGGTCCACAAAGTGATCAGGCAAAGTTTCTAAAACTCATCGCCATTTTCGAACCCTGGGACTCGAGTTCGCCCCTCCAGAGGCCATATTAACATTCTCCCCACTTGGAGAGTCAGTGCCTTTGACCTCTTGTTTCGCACACTTTGCAATTTCGGTAGAAGATGATCAGGAATAAGGAGAACCAATGAGCGGCTAACTCGATGTGTTTGGACGGGCACATTGAACTCTGATTTCCCTACAGGAAGAAGAGTTCACCAAAGGCTCAGCGTGCCATGCCGGAACGAGATTAGGGCCTGAAGCAATTCTTCGGGTTTGCGGTCAGCTCACAAGAAAGCGAGTTGAGAAAAGGAGATTTCTGGCACTGTAACTCACAATCCTGCAGAGTTCCAAATGACCCCTATCATCCAAAAATTTATTGAAGGAAGGCTGTGAGGAGGACTCGAACGCGACGCAGAATTGCAGAAAACAGATATCGGGGGGTAGATAAGAATTGCTCTGAAAGCGTAGGAAAAGAGGCAGCAGTTCGACAGTGATGCACTTGGCCAAAAAGGGCGTATGCGTTTTTTCCTGAATATATTCAGGAAAAAACGCATACGCCCTTTTTGGCCAACCAAGCAAGCCTGCAATGGAAATCCGCACTACAAGCAACTCTCACTTCCAACCGATCAAAAGGGCCCTCCGAAAAAAAGTGTAAAATCCAGAGAGGCAGGACAGGCCATGGAGAACCCGCAGCCTTGTTATGCTGATGGGCGGGATGTAAATTGCCAACAGCCACTCTGGAGAAGTGGATGGTGTTTCCTGGAACAAAGAGAAAACCAAGCTAGAGAGCCTAGGGCACTTCCACTTATGGTGCCATAGATTCGGAAAATTTAAATGAAAAAGACACAGCCACACCAAAGTTTGGGGCTGTGCTCATTATGGGAACCTTGACTATGGTACAACTTCACTAGCCCAGAAAGAGAAAAATGGATATAAAAGTTGTGGTACATCCCTACAATGGAATATCACTCAACAATGAAATCAATGGCAACAGACCAGTAGCAGCATAATGAGTGGATTTAGTTACGATGATTCTAAGTGAAATAAGTCACACAGAAAAAGAAACATCATAAGGTATCACGAATACCGGGAACGTAAACACGGCTACGCGTGAACTGCATTACAAAACACAACAGAGTCTCACATTTACAAAAGAAACTGATGCTTGCTTAAGGGGAAAGGAGAGTGGGGAGGATGCATAAAACCAGAGGTTGATATTAGGACAGATACCATTCCATAAGCCAAATATATATTAGACAAGACCTCCTCCTCGCTCAACCACATGGACTCAGCACCCCGTGTTCAAAACCGAGGAATATACGTGACTATGAAGAAAATTAAAACCCATACTTTTATAGGTCTCCATAAGAAAATCATTTGTGTACAGCAGCATACACACAGCAGTGTACATAAGCTAAATCCCCTTATAAGAATAAATTTGAAAAAGAAAACACAAGAACTGTGAAACAGAAATTCTTAAATAAGCCCTTCAGGGCTTGTGTGGAATCTTGGATTTACCACCTCTACATCCACAGCTGTGGGAGAGATAAGGCTGGACACCTGGGGCTGATGCTATTGGTGAGGGAATGCAGACCCTTTGAGGTAATGGTGCATGGTTCCCATTCCACGGGTCCCAAATCTCCACGTTTAAGGGATTTATCCTTCAGCTAAAATATGCATGGAAAACCCAGAATATGGTCCACAAAATGATCAGGCAAAGTTTCTAAAACTCATCGCCATTTTCGAACCCTGGGACTCGAGTTCGCCCCTCCAGAGGCCATATTAACATTCTCCCCACTTGGAGAGTCAGTGCCTTTGACCTCTTGTTTCGCACACTTTGCAATTTCGGTAGAAGATGATCAGGAATAAGGAGAACCAATGAGCGGCTAACTCGATGTGTTTGGACGGGCACATTGAACTCTGATTTCCCTACAGGAAGAAGAGTTCACCAAAGGCTCAGCGTGCCATGCCGGAACGAGATTAGGGCCTGAAGCAATTCTTCGGGTGTGCGGTCAGCTCACAAGAAAGCGAGTTGAGAAAAGGAGATTTCTGGCACTGTAACTCACAATCCTGCAGAGTTCCAAATGACCCCTATCATCCAAAAATTTATTGAAGGAAGGCTGTGAGGAGGACTTGAACGCGACGCAGAATTGCAGAAAACAGATATCGGGGGGTAGATAAGAATTGCTCTGAAAGCGTAGGAAAAGAGGCAGCAGTTCGACAGTGATGCACTTGGCCAAAAAGGGCGTATGCGTTTTTTCCTGAATATATTCAGGAAAAAACGCATACGCCCTTTTTGGCCAACCAAGCAAGCCTGCAATGGAAATCCGCACTACAAGCAACTCTCACTTCCCACCGATCAAAAGAGCCCTCCGAAAAAAGTGTAAAATCCAGAGAGGCAGGACAGGCCATGGAGAACCGGCAGCCTTGTTATGCTGATGGGCGGGATGTAAATTGCCAACAGCCACTCTGGAGAAGTGGATGGTGTTTCCTGGAACAAAGAGAAAACCAAGCTAGAGAGCCTAGGGCACTTCCACACATGGTGCCATAGATTCGGAAAATTTAAATGAAAAAGACACAGCCACACCAAAGTTTGGGGCTGCTCTCTTTTTGGGAACCTTGGCTATGGTACAACTTCAATAGCCAGAAAGAGAAAAATGGATATAAAAGTTGTGGTACATCCCTACAATGGAATATCACTCAACAATGAAATCAATGGCAACAGACCAGTAGCAGCGTAATGAGTGGATTTAGTTACGATGATTCTAAGTGAAATAAGTCACACAGAAAAAGAAACATCATAAGGTATCACAGATACCGGGAACGTAAACACGGCTACGCGTGAACTGCATTACAAAACACAACAGAGTCTCACATTTACAAAAGAAACTGATGCTTGCTTAAGGGGAAAGGAGAGTGGGGAGGCTGCATAAAACCAGAGGTTGATATTAGGACAGATACCATTCCATAAGCCAAATATATATTAGACAAGACCTACTCCTCGCTCAACCACATGGACTCAGCACCCCGTGTTCAAAACCGAGGAATATACCTGACTATGAAGAAAATTAAAACCCATACATTTATAGGTCTCCATAAGAAAATCATTTGTGTACAGCAGCATACACACAGCAGTGTACATAAGCTAAATCCCCTTATAAAAATAAATTTGAAAAAGAAAACACAAGAACTGTGAAACAGAAATTCTTAAATAAGCCCTTCAGGGCTTGTGTGGAATCTTGGATTTACCACCTCTACATCCACAGCTGTGGGAGAGATAAGGCTGGACACCTGGGGCTGATGCTATTGGTGAGGGAATGCAGACCCTTTGAGGTAATGGTGCATGGTTCCCATTCCACGGGTCCCAAATCTCCACGTTTAAGGGATTTATCCTTCAGCTAAAATATGCATGGAAAACCCAGAATATGGTCCACAAAGTGATCAGGCAAAGTTTCTAAAACTCATCGCCATTTTCGAACCCTGGGACTCGAGTTCGCCCCTCCAGAGGCCATATTAACATTCTCCCCACTTGGAGAGTCAGTGCCTTTGACCTCTTGTTTCGCACACTTTGCAATTTCGGTAGAAGATGATCAGGAATAAGGAGAACCAATGAGCGGCTAACTCGATGTGTTTGGACGGGCACATTGAACTCTGATTTCCCTACAGGAAGAAGAGTTCACCAAAGGCTCAGCGTGCCATGCCGGAACGAGATTAGGGCCTGAAGCAATTCTTCGGGTTTGCGGTCAGCTCACAAGAAAGCGAGTTGAGAAAAGGAGATTTCTGGCACTGTAACTCACAATCCTGCAGAGTTCCAAATGACCCCTATCATCCAAAAATTTATTGAAGGAAGGCTGTGAGGAGGACTTGATCGCGACGCAGAATTGCAGAAAACAGATATCGGGGGGTAGATAAGAATTGCTCTGAAAGCGTAGGAAAAGAGGCAGCAGTTCGACAGTGATGCACTTGGCCAAAAAGGGCGTATGCGTTTTTTCCTGAATATGTTCAGGAAAAAACGCATACGCCCTTTTTGGCCAACCAAGCACGCCTGCAATGGAAATCCGCACTACAAGCAACTCTCACTTCCCACCGATCAAAAGGGCCCTCCGAAAAAAAGTGTAAAATCCAGAGAGGCAGGACAGGCCATGGAGAACCGGCAGCCTTGTTATGCTGATGGGCGGGATGTAAATTGCCAACAGCCACTCTGGAGAAGTGGATGGTGTTTCCTGGAACAAAGAGAAAACCAAGCTAGAGAGCCTAGGGCACTTCCACACATGGTGCCATAGATTCGGAAAATTTAAATGAAAAAGACACAGCCACACCATAGTTTGGGGCTGCTCTCTTTTCGGGAACCTTAACTATGGTACAACTTCAATAGCCAGAAAGAGAAAAATGGATATAAAAGTTGTGGTACATCCCTACAATGGAATATCACTCAACAATGAAATCAATGGCAACAGACCAGTAGCAGCGTAATGAGTGGATTTAGTTACGATGATTCTAAGTGAAATAAGTCACACAGAAAAAGAAACATCATAAGGTATCACAGATACCGGGAACGTAAACACGGCTACGCGTGAACTGCATTACAAAACACAACAGAGTTTCACATTTACAAAAGAAACTGATGCTTGCTTAAGGGGAAAGGAGAGTGGGGAGGCTGCATAAAACCAGAGGTTGATATTAGGACAGATACCATTCCATAAGCCAAATATATATTAGACAAGACCTCTTCCTCGCTCAACCACATGGACTCAGCACCCCGTGTTCAAAACCGAGGAATATACCTGACTATGAAGAAAATTAAAACCCATACATTTATAGGTCTCCATAAGAAAATCATTTGTGTACAGCAGCATACACACAGCAGTGTACATAAGCTAAATCCCCTTATAAAAATAAATTTGAAAAAGAAAACACAAGGACGGTGAAATAGAGAGAAATTCTTAAATAAGTCCTTCAGGGCTTGTGTGGAATGTTGGATTTACCACCGCTACATCCACAGCTGTGGGAGAGATAAGGCTGGACACTTGGGGCTGATGCTATTGGTGAGGGAATGCAGACCCTTTGAGGTAATGGTGCATGGTTCCCATTCCACGGGTCCCAAATCTCCACGTTTAAGGGATTTATCCTTCAGCTAAAATATGCATGGAAAACCCAGAATATGGTCCACGAAGTGATCAGGCCAAGTTTCTGAAACTCATCGCCATTTTCGAACCCTGGGACTCGAGTTCGCCGCTCCAGAGGCGATATTAACATTCTCCCCACTTGGAGAGTCAGTGCCTTTGACCTCTTGTTTCGCACACTTTGCAATTTCGGTAGAAGATGATCAGGAATAAGGAGAACCAATGAGCGGCTAACTCGATGTGTTTGGACGGGCACATTGAACTCTGATTTCCCTACAGGAAGAAGAGTTCACCAAAGGCTCAGCGTGCCATGCCGGAACGAGATTAGGGCCTGAAGCAATTCTTCGGGTGTGCGGTCAGCTCACAAGAAAGCGAGTTGAGAAAAGGAGATTTCTGGCACCATAACTCACAATCCAGCAGAGTTCCAAATGACCCCTATCATCCAAAAATTTATTGAAGGAAGGCTGTGAGGAGGACTTGAACGCGACGCAGAATTGCAGAAAACAGATATCGTGGGGTAGATAAGAATTGCTCTGAAAGCGTAGGAAAAGAGGCAGCATTTCGACAGTCATGCACTTGGCCAAAAAGGGCGTATGCGTTTTTTCCTGAATATGTTCAGGAAAAAACGCATACGCCCTTTTTGGCCAACCAAGCAAGCCTGCAATGGAAATCCGCACTACAAGCAACTCTCACTTCCCACCGATCAAAAGGGCTCTCCGAAAAAAAGTGTAAAATCCAGAGAGGCAGGACAGGCCATGGAGAACCGGCAGCCATGTTATGCTGATGGGCGGGATGTAAATTGCCAACAGCCACTCTGGAGAAGTGGATGGTGTTTCCTGGAACAGAGAGAAAACCAAGCTAGAGAGCCTAGGGCACTTCCACTTATGGTGCCATAGATTCGGAAAATTTAAATGAAAAAGACACCGCCACACCATAGTTTGGGGCTGCGCTCTTTACGGGAACCTTGACTATGGTACAACTTCAATAGCCCAGAAAGAGAAAAATGGATATAAAAGTTGTGGTACATCCCTACAATGGAATATCACTCAACAATGAAATCAATGGCAACAGACCAGTAGCAGCATAATGAGTGGATTTAGTTACGATGATTCTAAGTGAAATAAGTCACACAGAAAAAGAAACATCATAAGGTATCACGAATACCGGGAACGTAAACACGGCTACGTGTGAACTGCATTACAAAACACAACTGAGTCTCACATTTACAAAAGAAACTGATGCTTGCTTAAGGGGAAAGGAGAGTGGGGAGGCTGCATAAAACCAGAGGTTGATATTAGGACAGATACCATTCCATAAGCCAAATATATATTAGACAAGACCTACTCCTCGCTCAACCACATGGACTCAGCACCCCGTGTTCAAAACCGAGGAATATACCTGACTATGAAGAAAATTAAAACCCATACATTTATAGGTCTCCATAAGAAAATCATTTGTGTACAGCAGCATACACACAGCAGTGTACATAAGCTAAATCCCCTTATAAAAATAAATTTGAAAAAGAAAACACAAGGACTGTGAAATAGAGAGAAATTCTTAAATAAGTCCTTCAGGGCTTCTGTGGAATCTTGGATTTACCACCTCTACATCCACAGCTGTGGGAGAGATAAGGCTGGACACCTGGGGCTGATGCTACTGGTGAGGGAATGCAGACCCTTTGAGGTAATGGTGCACGGTTCCCATTCCACGGGTCCCAAATCTCCACGTTTAAGGGATTTATCCTTCAGATAAAATATGCATGGAAAACCCAGAATATGGTCCACAAAGTGATCAGGCAAAGTTTCTAAAACTCATCGCCATTTTCGAACACTGGGACTCGAGTTCGCCGTTCCAGAGGCGATATTAACATTCTCCCCACTTGGAGAGTCAGTGCTTTTGACCCCTTTTTTCGCACACTTTGCAATTTCGGTAGAAGATGATCAGGAATAAGGAGAACCAATGAGCGGCTAACTCGATGTGTTTGGACGGGCACATTGAACTCTGATTTCCCTACAGGTAGAAGAGTTCACCAAAGGCTCAGCGTGCCATGCCGGAACGAGATTAGGGCCTGAAGCAATTCTTCGGATTTGCGGTCAGCTCACAAGAAAGCGAGTTGAGAAAAGGAGATTTCTGACACCGTAACTCACAATCCTGTAGAGTTCCAAATGACCCCTATCATCCAAAAATTTATTGAAAGAAGGCTGTGAGGTGGACTTGAACGCGACGCAGAATTGCAGAAAACAGATATCGTGGGGTAGATAAGAATTGCTCTGAAAGCGTAGGAAAAGAGGCAGCAGTTCGACAGTGATGCACTTGGACAAAAAGGGCGTATGCGTTTTTTCCTGAATATGTTCAGGAAAAAACGCATACGCCCTTTTTGGCCAACCAAGCAAGCCTTCAACGGAAATCCGCACTACAAGCAACTCTCACTTCCCACCGATCAAAAGGGCCCTCCGAAAAAAAGTGTAAAATCCAGAGAGGCAGGACAGGCCATGGAGAACCGGCAGCCTTGTTATGCTGATGGGCGGGATGTAAATTGCCAACAGCCACTCTGGAGAAGTGGATGGTGTTTCCTGGAACAAAGAGAAAACCAAGCTAGAGAGCCTAGGGCACTTCCACTTATGGTGCCATAGATTCGGAAAATTTAAATGAAAAAGACACAGCCACACCATAGTTTGGGGCTGCGCTCTTTACGGGAACCTTGACTATGGTACAACTTCAATAGCCCAGAAAGAGAAAAATGGATATAAAAGTTGTGGTACATCCCTACAATGGAATATCACTCAACAATGAAATCAATGGCAACAGACCAGTAGCAGCATAATGAGTGGATTTAGTTACGATGATTCTAAGTGAAATAAGTCACACAGAAAAAGAAACATCATAAGGTATCACGAATACCGGGAACGTAAACACGGCTACGCGTGAACTGCATTACAAAACACAACAGAGTCTCACATTTACAAAAGAAACTGATGCTTGCTTAAGGGAAAAGGAGAGTGGGGAGGCTGCATAAAACCAGAGGTTGATATTAGGACAGATACCATTCCATAAGCCAAATATATATTAGACAAGACCTCCTCCTCGCACAACCACATGGACTCAGCACCCCGTGTTCAAAACCGAGGAATATACCTGACTATGAAGAAAATTAAAACCCATACATTTATAGGTCTCCATAAGAAAATCATTTGTGTACAGCAGCATACACACAGCAGTGTACATAAGCTAAATCCCCTTATAAAAATAAATTTGAAAAAGAAAACACAAGGACTGTGAAATAGAGAGAAATTCTTAAATAAGTCCTTCAGGGCTTGTGTGGAATCTTGGATTTACCACCTCTACCTCCACAGCTGTGGGAGAGATAAGGCTGGACACTTGGGGCTGATGCTATTGGTGAGGGAATGCAGACCCTTTGAGGTAATGGTGCATGGTTCCCATTCCACGGGTCCCAAATCCCCACGTTTAAGGGATTTATCCTTCAGCTAAAATATGCATGGAAAACCCAGAATATGGTCCACGAAGTGATCAGGCAAAGTTTCTGAAACTCATCGCCATTTTCGAACCCTGGGACTCGAGTTCGCCGCTCCAGAGGCGATATTAACATTCTCCCCACTTGGAGAGTCAGTGCCTTTGACCTCTTGTTTCGCACACTTTGCAATTTCGGTAGAAGATGATCAGGAATAAGGAGAACCAATGAGCGGCTAACTCGATGTGTTTGGACGGGCACATTGAACTCTGATTTCCCTACAGGAAGAAGAGTTCACCAAAGGCTCAGCGTGCCATGCCGGAACGAGATTAGGGCCTGAAGCAATTCTTCGGGTTTGCGGTCAGCTCACAAGAAAGCGAGTTGAGAAAAGGAGATTTCTGGCACCATAACTCACAATCCAGCAGAGTTCGAAATGACCGCTATCATCCAAAAATTTATTGAAGGAAGGCTGTGAGGAGGACTTGAACGCGACGCAGAATTGCAGAAAACAGATATCGTGGGGTAGATAAGAATTGCTCTGAAAGCGTAGGAAAAGAGGCAGCAGTTCGACAGTGATGCACTTGGCCAAAAAGGGCGTATGCGTTTTTTACTGAATATGTTCAGGAAAAAACGCATACGCACTTTTTGGCCAACCAAGCAAGCCTGCAATGGAAATCCGCACTACAAGCAACTCTCACTTCCCACCGATCAAAAGGGCCCTCCGAAAAAAAGTGTAAAATCCAGAGAGGCAGGACAGGCCATGGAGAACCGGCAGCCTTGTTATGCTGATGGGCGGGATGTAAATTGCCAACAGCCACTCTGGAGAAGTGGATGGTGTTTCCTGGAACAAAGAGAAAACCAAGCTAGAGAGCCTAGGGCACTTCCACTTATGGTGCCATAGGTTCGGAAAATTTAAATGTAAAAGACAGGCCACACCAAAGTTTGGGGCTGCGCTCTTTACGGGAACCTTGATTATGGTACAACTTCAATAGCCCAGAAAGAGAAAAATGGATATAAAAGTTGTGGTACATCCCTACAATGGAATATCACTCAACAATGAAATCAATGGCAACAGACCAGTAGCAGCATAATGAGTGGATTTAGTTACGATGATTCTAAGTGAAATAAGTCACACAGAAAAAGAAACATCATAAGGTATCACGAATACCGGGAACGTAAACACGGCTACGCGTGAACTGCATTACAAAACACAACAGAGTCTCACATTTACAAAAGAAACTGATGCTTGCTTAAGGGGAAAGGAGAGTGGGGAGGCTGCATAAAACCAGAGGTTGATATTAGGACAGATACCATTCCATAAGCCAAATATATATTAGACAAGACCTACTCCTCGCTCAACCACATGGACTCAGCACCCCGTGTTCAAAACCGAGGAATATACATGACTATGAAGAAAATTAAAACCCATACATTTATAGGTCTCCATCAGAAAATCATTTGTGTACAGCAGCATACACACAGCAGTGTACATAAGCTAAATCCCCTTATAAAAATAAATTTGAAAAAGAAAACACAAGGACTGTGAAATAGAGAGAAATTCTTAAATAAGTCCTTCAGGGCTTGTGTGGAATCTTGGATTTACCACCGCTACATCCACAGCTGTGGGAGAAATAAGGCTGGATACCTGGGGCTGATGCTATTGGTGAGGGAATGCAGACCCTTTGAGGTAATGGTGCATGGTTCCCATTCCACGGGTCCCAAATCTCCACGTTTAAGGGATTTATCCTTCAGCTAAAATATGCATGGAAAACCCAGAATATGGTCCACGAAGTGATCAGGCAAAGTTTCTAAAACTCATCGCCATTTTCGAACCCTGGGACTCGAGTTCGCCGCTCCAGAGGCGATATTAACATTCTCCCCACTTGGAGAGTCAGTGCCTTTGACCTCCTGTTTCGCACACTTTGCAATTTCGGTAGAAGATGATCAGGAATAAGGAGAACCAATGAGCGGCTAACTCGATGTGTTTGGACGGGCACATTGAACTCTGATTTCCCTACAGGAAGAAGAGTTCACCAAAGGCTCAGCGTGCCATGCCGGAACGAGATTAGGGCCTGAAGCAATTCTTCGGGTTTGCGGTCAGCTCACAAGAAAGCGAGTTGAGAAAAGGAGATTTCTGGCACCATAACTCACAATCCTGCAGAGTTCCAAATGACCCCTATCATCCAAAAATTTATTGAAGGAAGGCTGTGAGGAGGACTTGAACGCGACGCAGAATTGCAGAAAACAGATATCGTGGGGTAGATAAGAATTGCTCTGAAAGCGTAGGAAAAGAGGCAGCAGTTCGACAGTGATGCACTTGGCCAAAAAGGGCGTATGCGTTTTTTCCTGAATATGTTCAGGAAAAAACGCATACGCCCTTTTTGGCCAACCAAGCAAGCCTGCAATGGAAATCCGCACTACAAGCAACTCTCACTTCCCACCGATCAAAAGCGCCCTCCGAAAAAAAGTGTAAAATCCAGAGAGGCAGGACAGGCCATGGAGAACCGGCAGCCTTGTTATGCTGATGGGCGGGATGGAAATTGCCAACAGCCACTCTGGAGAAGTGGATGGTGTTTCCTGGAACAAAGAGAAAACCAAGCTAGAGAGCCTAGGGCACTTCCACTTATGGTGCCATAGATTCGGAAAATTTATATGAAAAAGACACAGCCACACCAAAGTTTGGGGCTGCTCTCTTTACGGGAACCTTGACTATGGTACAACTTCAATAGCCCAGAAAGAGAAAAATGGATATAAAAGTTGTGGTACATCCCTACAATGGAATATCACTCAACAATGAAATCAATGGCAACAGACCAGTAGCAGCATAATGAGTGGATTTAGTTACGATGATTCTAAGTGAAATAAGTCACACAGAAAAAGAAACATCATAAGGTATCACGAATACCGGGAACGTAAACACGGCTACGCGTGAACTGCATTACAAAACACAACAGAGTCTCACATTTACAAAAGAAACTGATGCTTGCTTAAGGGAAAAGGAGAGTGGGGAGGCTGCATAAAACCAGAGGTTGATATTAGGACAGATACCATTCCATAAGCCAAATATATATTAGACAAGACCTCCTCCTCGCTCAACCACATGGACTCAGCACCCCGTGTTCAAAACCGAGGAATATACCTGACTATGAAGAAAATTAAAACCCATACATTTATAGGTCTCCATAAGAAAATCATTTGTGTACAGCAGCATACACACAGCAGTGTACATAAGCTAAATCCCCTTATAAAAATAAATTTGAAAAAGAAAACACAAGGACTGTGAAATAGAGAGAAATTCTTAAATAAGTCCTTCAGGGCTTGTGTGGAATCTTCGATTTACCACCTCTACATCCACAGCTGTGGGAGAGATAAGGCTGGACTCTTGGGGCTGATGCTATTGGTGAGGGAATGCAGACCCTTTGAGGTAATGGTGCATGGTTCCCATTCCACGGGTCCCAAATCTCCACGTTTAAGGGATTTATCCTTCAGCTAAAATATGCATGGAAAACCCAGAATATGGTCCACGAAGTGATCAGGCAAAGTTTCTAAAACTCATCGCCATTTTCGAACCCTGGGACTCGAGTTCGCCGCTCCAGAGGCGATATTAACATTCTCCCCACTTGGAGAGTCAGTGCCTTTGACCTCCTGTTTCGCACACTTTGCAATTTCGGTAGAAGATGATCAGGAATAAGGAGAACCAATGAGCGGCTAACTCGATGTGTTTGGACGGGCACATTGAACTCTGATTTCCCTACAGGAAGAAGAGTTCAACAAAGGCTCAGCGTGCCATGCCGGAACGAGATTAGGGCCTGAAGCAATTCTTTGGGTTTGGGGTCAGCTCACAAGAAAGCGAGTTGAGAAAAGGAGATTTCTGGCATCATAACTCACAATCCTGCAGAGTTCCAAATGACCCCTATCATCCAAAAATTTATTGAAGGAAGGCTGTGAGGAGGACTTGAACGTGACGCAGAATTGCAGAAAACAGATATCGTGGGGTAGATAAGAATTGCTCTGAAAGCGTAGGAAAAGAGGCAGCTGTTCGACAGTGATGCACTTGGCCAAAAAGGGCGTATGCGTTTTTTCCTGAATATGTTCAGGTAAAAACGCATACGCCCTTTTTGGCCAACCAAGCAAGCCTGCAATGGAAATCCGCACTACAAGCAACTCTCACTTCCCACCGATCAAAAGGGCCCTCCGAAAAAAAGTGTAAAATCCAGAGAGGCAGGACAGGCCATGGAGAACCGGCAGCCTTGTTATGCTGATGGGCGGGATGTAAATTGCCAACAGCCACTCTGGAGAAGTGGATGGTGTTTCCTGGAACAAAGAGAAAACCAAGCTAGAGAGCCTAGGGCACTTCCACTTATGGTGCCATAGATTCGGAAAATTTAAATGAAAAAGACACAGCCACACCAATGTTTGGGGCTGTTCTCTTTACGGGAACCTTGACTATGGTACAACTTCAATAGCCCAGAAAGAGAAAAATGGATATAAAAGTTGTAGTACATCCCTACAATGGAATATCACTCAACAATGAAATCAATGGCAACAGACCAGTAGCAGCATAATGAGTGGATTTAGTTACGATGATTCTAAGTGAAATAAGTCACACAGAAAAAGAAACATCATAAGGTATCACGAATACCGGGAACATAAACACGGCTACGCGTGAACTGCATTACAAAACACAACAGAGTCTCACATTTACAAAAGAAACTGATGCTTGCTTAAGGGGAAAGGAGAGTGGGGAGGCTGCATAAAACCAGAGGTTCATATTAGGACAGATACCATTCCATAAGCCAAATATATATTAGACAAGACCTCTTCCTCGCTCAACCACATGGACTCAGCACCCCGTGTTCAAAACCGAGGAATATACCTGACTATGAAGAAAATTAAAACCCATACATTTATAGGTATCCATAAGAAATTCATTTGTGTACAGCAGCATACACACAGCAGTGTACAAAAGCTAAATCCCTTTATAAAAATAAATTTGAAAAAGAAAACACAAGGACTGTGAAATAGAGAGAAATTCTTAAATAAGTCCTTCAGGGCTTGTGTGGAATCTTGGATTTACCACCTCTACATCCACAGCCGTGGGAGAGATAAGGCTGGACACTTGGGGCTGATGCTATTGGTGAGGGAATGCAGACCCTTTGAGGTAATGGTGCATGGTTCCCATTCCACGGGTCCCAAATCTCCACGTTTAAGGGATTTATCCTTCAGCTAAAATATGCATGGAAAACCCAGAATATGGTCCACGAAGTGATCAGGCAAAGTTCCTGAAACTCATCGCCATTTTCGAACCCTGGGACTCGAGTTCGCCGCTCCAGAGGCGATATTAACATTCTCCCCACTTGGAGAGTCAGTGCCTTTGACCTCTTGTTTCACACACTTTGCAATTTCGGTAGAAGATGATCAGGAATAAGGAGAACCAATGAGCGGCTAACTCGATGTGTTTGGACGGGCACATTGAACTCTGATTTCCCTACAGGAAGAAGAGTTCACCAAAGGCTCAGCGTGCCATGCCGGAATGAGATTAGGGCCTGAAGCAATTCTTCGGGTTTGCGGTCAGCTCACAAGAAAGCGAGTTGAGAAAAGGAGATTTCTGGCACCATAACTCACAATCCTGCAGAGTTCCAAATGACCCCTATCATCCAAAAATTTATTGAAGGAAGGCTGTGAGGAGGACTTGAACGCGACGCAGAATTGCAGAAAACAGATATCGGGGGGTAGATACGAATTGCTCTGAAAGCGTAGGAAAAGAGGCAGCAGTTCGACAGTGATGCACTTGGCCAAAAAGGGCGTATGCGTTTTTTCCTGAATATGTTCAGGAAAAAACGCATACGCCCTTTTTGGCCAACCAAGCAAGCCTGCAATGGAAATCCACACTACAAGCAACTCTCACTTCCCACCGATCAAAAGGGCACTCCGAAAAAACGTGTAAAATCCAGAGAGGCAGGAAAGGCCATGGAGAACCGGCAGCCTTGTTATGCTGATGGGCGGGATGTAAATTGCCAACAGCCACTCTGGAGAAGTGGATGGTGTTTCCTGGAACAAAGAGAAAACCAAGCTAGAGAGCTTAGGGAACTTCCACTTATGGTGCCATAGATTCGGAAAATTTAAATGAAAAAGACACAGCCACACCAAAGTTTGGGGCTGCGCTCTTTACGGGAACCTTGACTATGGTACAACTTCAATAGCCCAGAAAGAGAAAAATGGATATAAAAGTTGTGGTACATCCCTACAATGGAATATCACTCAACAATGAAATCAATGGCAACAGACCAGTAGCAGCATAATGAGTGGATTTAGTTACGATGATTCTAAGTGAAATAAGTCACACAGAAAAAGAAACATCATAAGGTATCACGAATACCGGGAACGTAAACACGGCTACGCGTGAACTGCATTACAAAACACAACTGAGTCTCACATTTAAAAAGAAACTGATGCTTGCTTAAGGGGAAAGGAGAGTGGGGAGGCTGCATAAAACCAGAGGTTGATATTAGGACAGATACCATTCCATAAGCCAAATATATATTAGACAAGACCTCCTCCTCGCTCAACCACATGGACTCAGCACCCCGTGTTCAAAACCGAGGAATATACCTGACTATGAAGAAAATTAAAACCCATACATTTATAGGTCTCCATAAGAAAATCATTTGTGTACAGCAGCATACACACAGCAGTGTACATAAGCTAAATCCCCTTATAAAAATAAATTTGAAAAAGAAAACACAAGGACTGTGAAATAGAGAGAAATTCTTAAATAAGTCCTTCAGGGCTTGTGTGGAATCTTGGATTTACCACCTCTACATCCACAGCTGTGGGAGAGATAAGGCTGGACACTTGGGGCTGATGCTATTGGTGAGGGAATGCAGACCCTTTGAGGTAATGGTGCATGGTTCCCATTCCATGGGTCCCAAATCTCCACGTTTAAGGGATTTATCCTTCAGCTAAAATATGCATGGAAAACGCAGAATATGGACCACGAAGTGATCAGGGAAAGTTTCTAAAACTCATCACCATTTTCGAACCCAGGGGCTCGAGTTCACCGTTCCAGAGGCGATATTAACATTCTCCCCACTTGGAGAGTCAGTGCCTTTGACCTCTTGTTTCGCACACTTTGCAATTTCGGTAGAAGATGATCAGGAATAAGGAGAACCAATGAGCGGCTAATTCGATGTGTTTGGACGGGCACATTGAACTCTGATTTCCCTACAGGAAGAAGAGTTCACCAAAGGCTCAGCGTGCCATGCCGGAACGAGATTAGGGCCTGAAGCAATTCTTCGGGTTTGCGGTCAGCTCACAAGAAAGCGAGTTGAGAAAAGGAGATTTCTGGCACCGTAACTCACAATCCTGCAGAGTTCCAAATGACCCCTATCATCCAAAAATTTATTGAAGGAAGGCTGTGAGGAGGACTTGAACGTGACGCAGTATTGCAGAAAACAGATATCAGGGGGTAGATAAGAATTGCTCTGAAAGCGTAGGAAAAGAGGCAGCAGTTCGACAGTGATGCACTTGGCCAAAAAGGGCATATGCGTTTTTTCGTGAATATATTCAGGAAAAAAACGCATACGCCCTTTTTGGCCAAGCAAGCAAGCCTGCAATGGAAATCTGCACTACAATGAAGTCTCACTTCCCACCGATCAAAAGGGCCCTCCGACAAATTTGTAAAATCCAGAGAGGCAGGACAGGCCATGGAGAACTGGCAGCCTTGTTATGCTGATGGGCGGGATGTAAATTGCCAACAGCCACTCTGGAGAAGTGGATGGTGTTTCCTGGAACAAAGAAAAAAACAAGCTAGAGAGCCTAGGGCACTTCAACTTATGGTGCTATAGATTCGGAAAATTTAAATGAAAAAGACACAGCCACACCAAAGTTTGGGGTTGCTCTGTGTACGGGAACCTTGACTATGGTACAACTTTAATAGCCCAGAAAGAGAAAAATGGATATAGAAGTTGTGGTACATCCCTACAATGGAATATCACTCAACAATGAAATCAATGGCAACAGACCATTAGCAGCATAATCAGAGGATTTAGTTATGATGATTCTAAGTGAAATAAGTCACACAGAAAAAGAAATATCATAAATTATCACTAATACCGGGAACGTAAACACGGCTACGCGTGAACTGCATTACAAAACACAACAGAGTCTCACATTTACAAAAGAAACTGATGCTTGCTTAAGGGGAAAGGAGAGTTGGGAGGCTGCATAATACCAGAGGTTGATATTAGGACAGATACCATTCCATAACCCAAATATATATTAGACAAGACGTACTCATTGCTCAACGAAATGGACTCAACACCCTGTATTCAAAACCTAGGAACATACCTGACTATGAAGAAAATTAAAACCCATACATTTATAGGTCTCCATAAGAAAATCATTTGTGTACAGCAGCATACACACAGCAGTGTACATAAGCTAAATCCCCTTATAAAAATAAATTTGAAAAAGAAAACACAAGGACTGTGAAATAGAGAGAAATTCTTAAATAAGTCCTTCAGGGCTTGTGAGGAATCTTGGATTTACCACCTCTACATCCACAGCTGTGGGAGAGAAAAGGTTGGACACTAGGGGCTGATACTATTGGTGAAGGAATGCAGACCCTTTGAGGTAATGGTGCATGGTTCTCATTCCACGGGTCCCAAATCTTCACATGTAAGGGTTTTATCCTTCAGCTAAAATATGCATGGAAATCCCAGAATATGGTCGACGAAGTGATCAGACAAAATTTTAAAACTCATCGCCATTTTAGCCCCCTGGTACTCGAGTTCGCCGTTCCAGATGTGATATTAACATTCTCCCCACTTGGAGAGTCAGTGCCTTTGACCTCTTGTTTGGCACAGTTTGCAATTTCTGTGGAAGATCAACAGGAATAAGGAGAACGAATGAGCGGCAAACTCGTTGTGTTTGGATTGGCACTTTGAACTCTGATTTCCCTACAGGAAGAAGAATTCACCAAAGGCTCAGCGTGCCATGCCGGAACGAAATTAGGGCCTGAAGCAATTCTTCGGGTTTGCGGTCAGCTCACAAGAAAGCGAGTTGAGAAAAGAAGATTTTTGGCACTGTAACTCACAATCCTGCAGAGTTCCAAATGACCCCTATCATCCAAAAAAATTATTGATGGAAGGCTGTGAAGAGGAGTTGAACGAGACACAGAATTGCAGAAATCAGATATCAGGGGGTAGATAAGATTTGCTCTGAAAGCGTAGGAAAAGAGGCAGCAGTTCGACAGTGATGCACTTGGCCAAAAAGGGCGTATGCGTATTTTCCTGAATATATTCAGGAAAAAACGCATACGCCCTTTTTGGCCAACCAAGCATGCCTGCAATGGAAATCCGCACTACAATGTAGTCTCACTTCCCACGGATCAAAAGGGCCGTCTGACAAATGTGTAAAATCCAGAGACGCAGGACAGGCCATGGAGAACCGGCAGCCTTGTTATGCTCATGGGCGGGATGTAAATTGCCAACAGCCACTCTGGAGAAGTAGATGGTGTTTCCTGGAACAAAGAAAAAAACAAGCTAGAGAGCCTAGGGTACATCCACTTATGGTGCCATACATTCGGAAAATTTAAATGAAAAAGACACAGCCACACCAAAGTTTGGGGCTGCTCTGTGTATGGGACCCTTGACTATGGTACAACTTTAATAGTCCAGAAAGAGAAAAATGGATATAGAAGTTGTGGTACATCCCTACAATGGAATATCACTCAACAATGAAATCAATGGCAACAGACCAGTAGCAGCATAATGAGTGGATTTAGTTACGATGATTCTAAGTGAAATGTCACACAGAAAAAGAAATATAATAAGATATCACTAATACCGGGAATGTAATCACGGCTACGCGTGAACTGCATTTCAAAACACAACAGAGTCTCACATTTACAAAAGAAACTCATGCTTGCTTAAGGGGAAAGGAGAATGGGGAGGCTGCATAAAACCAGAGGTTGACATTAGGACAGATACCATTCCATAAGCCAAATATATATTAGACAAGACCTACTCCTCGCTCTACCAAATGGACTAAACACCCCGTATTCAAAACCTAGGAATATACCTGACTATGAAGAAAATTAAAACCCATACATTTATAGGTCTCCATAAGAAAATCATTTGTGTACAGCAGCATACACACAGCACTGTAAATAAGCTAAATCCCCTTATAAAAATAAATTTTAAAAAGAAATCACAAGGACTGTGAAATAGAGAGAAATTCTTAAATAAGTCCTTCAGGGATTGTGAGGAATCTTAGATTTACCACCTCTACATCCACACCTGTGGGAGAGATAAGGCTGGACACTTGGGGCTGATACTATTGGTGAGGGAATGCAGACCCTTTGAGGTAAATGTGCATGGTTCCCATTCCACGGGTCCCAAATCTCCACGTTTAAGGGATTTATACTTCAGATAAAATATGCATGGAAAACCTAGAATATTGTCCACGAAGTGATCAGGCAAAATTTCTAAAACTCATCGCCATTTTCGCCCCCTGGTACTCGAGTTCGCCTTTCCAGATGTGATATTAACATTCTCCCCACTTGGAGAGACAGTGCCTTTGACATCTTGTTTGGCACAGTTTGCAATTTCCGTGGAAGATGAATATGTATAAGGAGAAACAATGAGCGGCTAAATCGATGTGTTTGGACAGGCACAGTGAACTCTGATTTCCCTACAGGAAGAAGAATTCACCAAAAGCTCAGCGTGCCATGCCAGAACGAGATTAGGGCCTGAAGCAATTCTTCGGGTTTGCGGTCACCTCACAAGAAAGCGAGTTGAGAAAAGGAGATTTTTGGCACTGTAACTCACAATCCTGCAGAGTTCCAAATGACGCCTATCATCCAAATATTTATTGAAGGAAGGCTGTGAAGAGGACCTGAACGTGAAGCAGAATTGCAGAAAACAGATATCAGGGTGTAGATAAGAATTGCTCTGAAAGCGTAGGAAAAGAGGCAGCAATTCGTCAGTGATGCACTTGGCCAAAAAGGGCATATGCGTTTTTTCCTGAATATACTGGCCAACCAAGCAAGCCTGCAATGGAAATCCGCACCACAATGAAGTCTCACTTCCCACAGACCAAAAGGGCCGTCCGAAAAATGTGTAAAATCCAGAGAGGCAGGTCAGGCCACGGAGAACTGGCAGCCTTGTTTTGCTGATGGGTGGGATGTAAATTGCCAACAGCAACTCTGGAGAAGTGGATGGTGTTTCCTGGAACAAAGAATAAACCAAGGTAGAGAGCCTAGGGCACTTCCACTTATGGTGCTGTAGATTCGGAAAATTTAAATGAAAAAGACACAGCCACACCAAAGTTTGGGGCTCCTCTCTTTACGGGAACCTTGACTATGGTACAACTTCAATAACACAGAAAGAGAAAAACGGATATAGAAGTTGTGGTACATCCCTACAATGGAATATCACTCAACAATGAAATCAATGGCAACAGACCAGTAGCAGCATAATGAGTGCATTTAGTTACGAGGATTCTAAGTGAAATATGTTACACAGAAAAAGAAACATCATAAGATATCACTAATACCGGGAATGTAAACATGGCTACGCGTGAACTGCATTCAAAACCCAACAGAGTCTCACATTTACAAAAGAACCTTTGCTTGCTTAAGGGAAAAGGAGAGTGGGGAGGCTGCATAAAACCAGAGGTTGACATTAGGCCAGATACCATTCCAGAAGCCAAATATATATTAGACAAGACCTACTCCTGGCTCAACCAAATGGACTCAACACCCCGTATTCAAAACCTAGGAATATACCTGTCTATGAAGAAAATTAAAACCCATACATTTATAGGTCTCCATAAGAAAATCATTTGTGTACAGCAGCATACACACAGCACTGTAAATAAGCTAAATCCCCTTATAAAAATAAATTTGAAAAAGAAAACACAACGACTGTGAAATAGAGAGTAATTCTTAAATAAGTCCTTCAGGGATTCTTAGGAATCTTGGATTTACCACCTCTGCATCCACAGCTGTGGGAGAGATAAGGCTGGACACTTGTGGCTGATACTATTGGTGAGGGAATGCAGACCCTTTGAGGTAATTGTGCATGGTTCCCATTCGACGGGTCCCAAATCTCCATGTTTAAGGGATTTATCCTTGAGGTAAAATATGCATGGAAAACCCAGAATATGGTCCACGAAGTGATCAGGCAAAATTTCTAAAACTCATCGCCATTTTCGCCCCCTGGTACTCGAGTTCGCCTTTCCAGATGCGATATTAACATTCTCCCCACTTGGAGAGTCAGTGCCTTTGACATCTTGTTTGGCAGAGTTTGCAATTTCCGTGGAAGATGAACAGGAATAAGGAGAACGAATGAGCGGCTAACTCGATGTGTTTGGACGGGCACATTGAACTCTGATTTCCCTACAGGAAGAAGAATTCAGCAAAGGCTCAGCGTGCCATGCTACAACGAGATGAGGGCCTGAAGCAATTCTTCCGGTTTGCGGTCACCTCACAAGAAAGCGAGTTGAGAAAAGGAGATTTTTGGCACTGTAACTCACAATCCTGCAGAGTTCTAAATGACCACTATCATCCCAAAATTTATTGAAGGAAGGCTGTGAAAAGGACAAGAAGGCGATGCAGAATTGCAGAAAACAGATATCAGGTGGTAGATAAGAATTGCTCAGAAAACGTAAGAAAAGAGGCAGCAGTTCGACAGTGATGCACTTGGCCAAAAAGGGCGTATGCGTTTTTTCCTGAATATATGCAGGAAAAAACGCATACGCCCTTTTTGATCAACCAAGCAAGCCTGCAATGGAAATCCGCACCACAATGAAGTCTCAATTCCCACCGATCAAAAGGGCCATTCGAAAAAAGTGTAAAATCCAGAGAGGAGGACAGGCCATGGATAACTGGCAGCCTTGTTATGCTCATGGGCGGGATGTAAATTGCCAACAGCCACTCTGGAGAAGTGGACGGTGTTTCCTGGAACAAAGATAAAACCAAGCTAGAGAGCCTAGGGCACTTCCACTTATGGTGCTATAGATAAGGAAAATTTAAATGAAAAAGGCACAGCCACACCAAAGTTTGGGGCTGCTCTGTGTACTGGAACTTTGACTATGCTACAACTTTAATAGCCCAGAAAGAGAAAAATGGATATAGAAGTTGTGGTACATCCCTACAATGGAATATCACTCAACAATGATATCAATGGCAACAGACCAGTAGCAGCATAATGAGTGGATTTAGTTACGATGATTCTAAGTTAAATAAGTCACACAGAAAAAGAAACATCATAAGACATCACTAATACCGGGAATGTAAACACGGCTACGTGTGAACTGCATTACAAAACACAACAGAGTCTCACATTTACAAAAGAAACTTAGGCTTGCTTAAGGGGAAAGGAGAGTGGGGAGGCTGCATAAAACCAGAGTTTGACATTAGGACAGATACCATTCCATAAGCCAAATATATATTAGACAAGACCTACTCCTCGCTCAACCAAATGGACTCAACACCCCGTATTCAAAACCTAGGAATATACCTGACTATGAAGAAAATTAAAACCCATACATTTATAGGTCTCCATAAGAAAATGATTTGTGGACAGCAGGATACACACAGCAGTGTAAATAAGCTAAATCCCCTTATAAAAATAAATTTGAAAAAGAAAACACAAAGAGTATCAAATAGAGAGAAATTCTTAAATAAGTCCTTCAGGGCTTGTGAGGAATCTTGGATTTACCACCTCTACATCCACACCTGGGGGAGAGATAAGGCTTGACACTTGGGGCTGATACTATTGGTGAGGGAATGCACACCCTTTGAGGGAATGGTGCATGGTTCCCATTCGACGGCGCCCAAATATCCACGTATAAGGGATTTATCCTTCAGCTAAAATATGCATGGAAAACCCAGAATATGGTCCACGATGTGATCAGGCAAAATTTCTAAAACTCATCGCCATTTTCGCCCACTGGTACTCGAGTTCGCCGTTCCAGATGCGATATTAACATTCTACCCACTTGGAGAGTCAGTGCCTTTGATCTCTTGTTTCGCACAGTTTGAAATTTCTGTGGAAGATGAAAAGGAATAAGGAGAACCAATGAGCGGCTAACTCGATGTGTTTGGACGGGCACAGTGAACTCTGATTTCCCTACAGGAAGAAGAATTCACCAAAGGCTCAGCGTGCCATGCCGGAGCGAGATGAGGGCCTGAAGCAATTCTTCGGGTTTGCGGTCAGCTCACAAGAAAGCGAGTTGAGAAAAGGAGATTTTTAGCACTGTAACTCACAATCCTGCAGGGTTCCAAATTACCCTTATCATCAAAAAATATATTGAAGGAAGGCTGTGCAGAGGACTGGAACGCGACACAGAATTGCAGAAAACAGATATCAGGGGGTAGATCAGAATTGCTCTGAAAGCGTAGGCAAAGAGGCAGCAGTTCGACACTGATGCACTTGGCCAAAAAGGTCATATGCGTTTTTTCGTGAATATATTCAGGAAAAAAACGCATACGCCCTTTTTGGCCAAGCAAGCAAGCCTGCAATGGAAATCCGCACTACAATGAAGTCTCACTTCCCACCGATAAAAAGGGCCCTCCGACAAATTTGTAAAATCCAGAGAGGCAGGACTGGCCATGGAGAACGGGCAGCCTTGTTATGCTGATGGGCGGGATGTAAATTGCCAACAGCCACTCTGGAGAAGTGGATGGTGTTTCCTGGAACAAAGAAAAAAACAAGCTAGAGAGCCTAGGGCACTTCCACTTATGGTGCTATAGATTCGGAAAATTTAAATGAAAAAGACACAGCCACACCAAAGTTTGGGGTTGCTCTGTGTACGGGAACCTTGACTATGGTACAACGTTAATAGCCCAGAAACAGAAAAATGGATATAGAAGTTGTGGTACATCCCTACAATGGAATATCACTCAACAATGAAATCAATGGCAACAGACCATTAGCAGCATAATCAGAGGATTTAGTTATGATGATTCTAAGTGAAATAAGTCACACAGAAAAAGAAACATCATAATTTATCACTAATACCGGGAACGTAAACACGGCTACGCGTGAACTGCATTACAAAACACAACAAAGTCTCACATTTACAAAAGAAACTGATGCTTGCTTAAGGGGAAAGGAGAGTGGGGAGGCTGCATAATACCAGAGGTTGATATTAGGACAGATACCATCCCATAACCCAAATATATATTAGACAAGACCTACTCATTGCTCAACGAAATGGACTCAACACCCCGTATTCATAACCTAGGAATATACCTGACTATGAAGAAAATTAAAACCCATACATTTATAGGTCTCCATAAGAAAATCATTTGTGTACAGCAGCATACACACAGCAGTGTACATAAGCTAAATCCCCTTATAAAAATAAATTTGAAAAAGAAAACACAAGGACTGTGAAATAGAGAGAAATTCTTAAATAAGTCCTTCAGGGCTTGTGAGGAATCTTGGATTTACCACCTCTACATCCACAGCTGTTGGAGAGATAAGGCTGGACACTAGGGGCTGATACTATTGGTGAAGGAATGCAGACCCTTTGAGGTAATTGTGCATGGTTCCCATTCCACGGGTCCCAAATCTTCAGGTGTAAGGGATTTATCCTTCAGCTAAAATATGCATGGAAATCCCAGAATATGGTCCACGAAGTGATCAGGCAAAATTTTAAAACTCATCGCCATTTTAGCCCCCTGGTACTCGAGTTTGCCGTTCCAGATGTGATATTAACATTCTCCCCACTTGGAGAGTCAGTGCCTTTGACCTCTTGTTTGGCACAGTTTGCAATTTCTGTGGAAGATGAACAGGAATAAGGAGAACGAATGAGCGACAAACTCGCTGTGTTTGGATGGGCACTTTGAACTCTGATTTCCCTACAGGAAGAAGAATTCACCAAAGGCTCAGCGTGCCATGCCAGAACGAGATTACGGCCTGAAGCAATTCTTCGGGTTTGCGGTCAGCTCACAAGAAAGCGAGTTGAGAAAAGGAGATTTCTGGCACTTTAACTCACAATCCTGCAGAGTTCCAAATGACCCCTATCATTCAAAAATTTATTGAAGGAAGGCTGTGAAGAGGACTTGAACGCAATGCAGAATTGCAGAAAACAGATATCAGGGGGTACATAAGAATTGCTCTGTAAGCATAGGGAAAGAGGCAGCAGTTCGACAGTGATGCACTTGGCCAAAAAGTGTGTATGCGTTTTTTCCTGAATATATTCAGGAAAAAAACACATACGCACTTTTTGGCCAACCAAGCAAGCCTGCAGTGGAAATCCGCAGTACAAGGAAGTCTCACTTCCCACCGATCCAAAGGGCCGTCCGAAAAAATTGTAAAATCCAGAGAGGCAGGACAAGGCATGGAGAAGCGACAGCCTTGTTATGCTGATGGGCGGGATGTAAATTGCCCACAGCCACTCTGGAGAAGTGGATGGTGATTCCTGGAACAAAGAAAACACCAAGCTAGAGAGCCTAGGGCACTTCCACTTATGGTGCTATAGATTCGGAAAATTGAAATGAAAAAGACACAGCCACACCAAAGTTTGGTGCTGCTCTGTGTACGGGATACTTGACTATGGTACAACTTTAATAGCCCAGAAAGAGAAAAACGGATATAGAAGTTGTGGTACAACCCTACAATGGAATATCACTCAACAATGAAATCAAGGGCAACAGACCAGTAGCAGCATAATGAGAGGGTATAGTTATGATGATTCTAAGTGAAATAAGTCACAGAGAAAAAGAAACATAAGATATCACTAATACCGGGAATGTAAACACGGCTACGTGTGAACTGCATTACAAAACACAACAGAGTCTCACATTTACAAAAGAAACTTATGCTTCCTTAAGGGGAAAGGAGAGTGGGGAGGCTGCATAAAACCAGAGGTTGACATTAGGACAGATAGCGTTCCATAACCCAAATATATATTAGACAAGACCTACTCATTGCTCAACCAAATGGACTCAACACTCCGTATAAAAAACCTAGGAATATACCTGGCTATGAAGAAAATTAAAACCCATACATTTATAGGTCTCCATAAGAAAATCATTTGTGTACAGCAGCATACACACAGCACTGTAAATAAGCTAAATCCCCTTATAAAAATAAATTTGGAAAAGAAAACACAACGACAGTGAAATAGAGAGTAATTCTTAAATAAGTCCTTCAGGGATTCTTAGGAATCTTGGATTTACCACCTCTACATCCACAGCTGGGGGAGAGATAAGGCTGGACACTTGGGGCTGATACTACTGGTGAGGGAATGCAGACCCTTTGAGGTAATTGTGCATGGTTCCCATTCGACGGGTCCCAAATCTCCATGTTTAAGGGATTTATCCTTCAGCTAAAATATGCATGGAAAACCCAGAATATGGTCCACGATGTGATCAGGCAAAATTTCTAAAACTCATCGCCATTTTCGCCCCCTGGTACTCGAGTTCGCCTTTCCAGATGCGATATTAACATTTTCCCCACTTGGAGAGTCAGTGCCTTTGACATCTTGTTTGGCAGAGTTTGCAATTTCCGTGGAAGATGAACAGGAATAAGGAGAACGAATGAGCGGCTAACTCGATGTGTTTGGACGGGCACATTGAACTCTGATTTCCCTACAGGAAGAAGAATTCAGCAAAGGCTCAGCGTGCCATGCCACAACGAGATGAGGGCCTGAAGCAATTCTTCGGGTTTGCGGTCAGCTCACAAGAAAGCGAGTTGAGAAAAGGAGATTTTTGGCACTGTAACTCACAATCCTGCAGAGTTCTAAATGACCACTATCATCCCAAAATTTATTGAAGGAAGGCTGTGAAGAGGACTTGAAGGCGACGCAGAATTGCAGAAAACAGATATCAGGTGGTAGATAAGAATTGCTCAGAAAACGTAGGAAAAGAGGCAGCAGTTCGACAGTGATGCACTTGGCCAAAAAGGGCGTATGCGTTTTTTCCTGAATATATGCAGGAAAAAACGCATACGCCCTTTTTGGTCAACCAAGCAAGCCTGCAATGGAAATCTGCACCACAATGAAGTCTCAATTCCCACCGATCAAAAGGGCCGTCCGAAAAAAGTGTAAAATCCAGAGAGGAGGACAGGCCATGGAGAACTGGCAGCCTTGTTATGCTCATGGGCGGGATGTAAATTGCCAACAGCCACTCTGGAGAAGAGGAAGGTGTTTCCTGGAACAAAGATAAAACCAAGCTAGAGAGCCTAGGGCACTTCCACTTATGGTGCTATAGATAAGGAAAATTTAAATGAAAATGGCACAGCCACACCAAAGTTTGGGGCTGCTCTGTGTACTGGAACCTTGACTATGCTACAACTTTAATAGCCCAGAAAGAGAAAAATGGATATAGAATTTGTGGTACATCCCTACAATGGAATATCACTCAACAATGATATCAATGGCAACAGACCAGTAGCAGCATAATGAGTGGATTTAGTTACGATGATTCTAAGTGAAATAGTCACACAGAAAAAGAAACATCATAAGATATCACTAATACCGGGAATGTAAACACGACTACGCATGAACTGCATTTCAAAACACAACAGAGTCTCACATTTACAAAAGAAACTTATGCTTGCTTAAGGGGAAAGGAGAGTGGGGAGGCTGCATAAAACCGGAGGTTGACATTAGGACACATACCATTCCATAAATCAAATATATATTAGACAAGACCTACTCCTCGCTCAACCAAATGGACTCAACACCCCGTATTCAAAACCTAAGAATATACCTGACTATGAAGAAAATTAAAACCAATACATTTATAGGTCTCCATAAGAAAATCATTTGTGTACAGCAGCATAGATACAGCAGTGTAAATAAGCTAATTCCCCTTATAAAAATAAATTTGGAAAAGAAAACACAAGGTCTGTGAAATAGAGAGAAATTCTTAAATAAGTCCTTCAGGGCTTGTGAGGATTCTTGGATTTACCACCTCTACATCCACAGCTGGGGGAGAGATAAGGCTGGACACTTGGGGCTGATACTATTGGTGAGGGAATGCAGACCCTTTGAGGTAATGGTGCATCGTTAGCATTCCACGGATCCAAAATCTCCACATTTAAGGGATTTATCCTTCAGCTAAAATATGCATGGAAAACCCAGAATATGGTCCACGAAGTGATCAGGCAAAATTTCTAAAACTCATCGCCATTTTCGCCCCCTGGTACTCGAGTTCGCCATTCCAGATGCGATATTATCATTCTCCCCATTTGGAGAGTCAGTGCTTTGATCTCTTGTTTCGCACAGTTTGCAATTTCTGTGGAAGATGAACAGGAATAAGGAGAACGAATGAGCGGCTAACTCGATGTGTTTGGACAGGCACTTTGAACTCTGATTTCCCTACAGGAAGAAGAATTCACCAAAGGCTCAGCGTGCCATGCCGGAAGGAGATTAGGGCCTGAAGCAATTCTTCGGGTTTGTGGTCAGCTCACAAGAAAGCGAGTTGAGAAAAGGAGATTTTTGGCACTGTAACTCACAATCCTGCAGAGTTCTAAATGACCACTATCATCCCAAAATTTATTGAAGGAAGGCTGTGAAGAGGACTTGAAGGCAACGCAGAATTGCAGAAAACAGATATCAGGTGGTAGATAAGAATTGCTCAGAAAACGTAGGAAAAGAGGCAGCAGTTCGACAGTGATGCACTTGGCCAAAAAGGGCGTATGCGTTTTTTCCTGAATATATGCAGGAAAAAACGCATACGCCCTTTTTGGTCAACCAAGCAAGCCTGCAATGGAAATCCGCACTACAAGCAACTCTCACTTCCCACCGATCAAAAGGGCCCTCCGAAAAAAAGTGTAAAATCCAGAGAGGCATGACAGGCCATGGAGAACCCGCAGCCTTGTTATGCTGATGGGCGGGATGTAAATTGCCAACAGCCACTCTGGAGAAGTGGATGGTGTTTCCTGGAACAAAGAGAAAACCAAGCTAGAGAGCCTAGGGCACTTCCACTTATGGTGCCATAGATTCGGAAAATTTAAATGAAAAAGACACAGCCACACCAATGTTTGGGGCTGCTCTCTTTACGGGAACCTTGACTATGGTACAACTTCAATATCCCAGAAAGAGAAAAATGGATATAAAAGTTGTAGTACATCCCTACAATGGAATATCACTCAACAATGAAATCAATGGCAACAGACCAGTAGCAGCATAATGAGTGGATTTAGTTACGATGATTCTAAGTGAAATAAGTCACACAGAAAAAGAAACATCATAAGGTATCACGAATACCGGGAACATAAACACGGCTACGCGTGAACTGCATTACAAAACACAACAGAGTCTCACATTTACAAAAGAAACTGATGCTTGCTTAAGGGGAAAGGAGAGTGGGGAGGCTGCATAAAACCAGAGGTTCATATTAGGACAGATACCATTCCATAAGCCAAATATATATTAGACAAGACCTCCTCCTCGCTCAACCACATGGACTCAGCACCCCGTGTTCAAAACCGAGGAATATACCTGACTATGAAGAAAATTAAAACCCATACATTTATAGGTATCCATAAGAAATTCATTTGTGTACAGCAGCATACACACAGCAGTGTACAAAAGCTAAATCCCTTTATAAAAATAAATTTGAAAAAGAAAACACAAGGACTGTGAAATAGAGAGAAATTCTTAAATAAGTCTTTCAGGGCTTGTGTGGAATCTTGGATTTACCACCTCTACATCCACAGCCGTGGGAGAGATAAGGCTGGACACTTGGGGCTGATGCTATTGGTGAGGGAATGCAGACCCTTTGAGGTAATGGTGCATGGTTCCCATTCCACGGGTCCCAAATCTCCACGTTTAAGGGATTTATCCTTCAGCTAAAATATGCATGGAAAACCCAGAATATGGTCCACGAAGTGATCAGGCAAAGTTCCTGAAACTCATCGCCATTTTCGAACCCTGGGACTCGAGTTCGCCGCTCCAGAGGCGATATTAACATTCTCCCCACTTGGAGAGTCAGTGCCTTTGACCTCTTGTTTCACACACTTTGCAATTTCGGTAGAAGATGATCAGGAATAAGGAGAACCAATGAGCGGCTAACTCGATGTGTTTGGACGGGCACATTGAACTCTGATTTCCCTACAGGAAGAAGAGTTCACCAAAGGCTCAGCGTGCCATGCCGGAACGAGATTAGGGCCTGAAGCAATTCTTCGGGTTTGCGGTCAGCTCACAAGAAAGCGAGTTGAGAAAAGGAGATTTCTGGCACCATAACTCACAATCCTGCAGAGTTCCAAATGACCCCTATCATCCAAAAATTTATTGAAGGAAGGCTGTGAGGAGGACTTGAACGCGACGCAGAATTGCAGAAAACAGATATCGGGGGGTAGATACGAATTGCTCTGAAAGCGTAGGAAAAGAGGCAGCAGTTCGACAGTGATGCACTTGGCCAAAAAGGGCGTATGCGTTTTTTCCTGAATATGTTCAGGAAAAAACGCATACGCCCTTTTTGGCCAACCAAGCAAGCCTGCAATGGAAATCCACACTACAAGCAACTCTCACTTCCCACCGATCAAAAGGGCACTCCGAAAAAACGTGTAAAATCCAGAGAGGCAGGACAGGCCATGGAGAACCGGCAGCCTTGTTATGCTGATGGGCGGGATGTAAATTGCCAACAGCCACTCTGGAGAAGTGGATGGTGTTTCCTGGAACAAAGAGAAAACCAAGCTAGAGAGCCTAGGGAACTTCCACTTATGGTGCCATAGATTCGGAAAATTTAAATGAAAAAGACACAGCCACACCAAAGTTTGGGGCTGCGCTCTTTACGGGAACCTTGACTATGGTACAACTTCAATAGCCCAGAAAGAGAAAAATGGATATAAAAGTTGTGGTACATCCCTACAATGGAATATCACTCAACAATGAAATCAATGGCAACAGACCAGTAGCAGCATAATGAGTGGATTTAGTTACGATGATTCTAAGTGAAATAAGTCACACAGAAAAAGAAACATCATAAGGTATCACGAATACCGGGAACGTAAACACGGCTACGCGTGAACTGCATTACAAAACACAACTGAGTCTCACATTTAAAAAGAAACTGATGCTTGCTTAAGGGGAAAGGAGAGTGGGGAGGCTGCATAAAACCAGAGGTTGATATTAGGACAGATACCATTCCATAAGCCAAATATATATTAGACAAGACCTCCTCCTCGCTCAACCACATGGACTCAGCACCCCGTGTTCAAAACCGAGGAATATACCTGACTATGAAGAAAATTAAAACCCATACATTTATAGGTCTCCATAAGAAAATCATTTGTGTACAGCAGCATACACACAGCAGTGTACATAAGCTAAATCCCCTTATAAAAATAAATTTGAAAAAGAAAACACAAGGACTGTGAAATAGAGAGAAATTCTTAAATAAGTCCTTCAGGGCTTGTGTGGAATCTTGGATTTACCACCTCTACATCCACAGCTGTGGGAGAGATAAGGCTGGACACTTGGGGCTGATGCTATTTGTGAGGGAATGCAGACCCTTTGAGGTAATGGTGCATGGTTCCCATTCCACGGGTCCCAAATCTCCACGTTTAAGGGATTTATCCTTCAGCTAAAATATGCATGGAAAACGCAGAATATGGACCGCGAAGTGATCAGGGAAAGTTTCTAAAACTCACCACCATTTTCGAACCCAGGGGCTCGAGTTCGCCGTTCCAGAGGCGATATTAACATTCTCCCCACTTGGAGAGTCAGTGCCTTTGACCTCTTGTTTCGCACACTTTGCAATTTCGGTAGAAGATGATCAGGAATAAGGAGAACCAATGAGCGGCTAATTCGATGTGTTTGGACGGGCACATTGAACTCTGATTTCCCTACAGGAAGAAGAGTTCACCAAAGGCTCAGCGTGCCATGCCGGAACGAGATTAGGGCCTGAAGCAATTCTTCGGGTTTGCGGTCAGCTCACAAGAAAGCGAGTTGAGAAAAGGAGATTTCTGGCACCATAACTCACAATCCTGCAGAGTTCCAAATGACCCCTATCATCCAAAAATTTATTGAAGGAAGGCTGTGAGGAGGACTTGAACGCGACGCAGAATTGCAGAAAACAGATATCGGGGGGTAGATACGAATTGCTCTGAAAGCGTAGGAAAAGAGGCAGCAGTTCGACAGTGATGCACTTGGCCAAAAAGGGCGTATGCGTTTTTTCCTGAATATGTTCAGGAAAAAACGCATACGCCCTTTTTGGCCAACCAAGCAAGCCTGCAATGGAAATCCACACTACAAGCAACTCTCACTTCCCACCGATCAAAAGGGCCCTCCGAAAAAACGTGTAAAATCCAGAGAGGCAGGACAGGCCATGGAGAACCGGCAGCCTTGTTATGCTGATGGGCGGGATGTAAATTGCCAACAGCCACTCTGGAGAAGTGGATGGTGTTTCCTGGAACAAAGAGAAAACCAAGCTAGAGAGCCTAGGGAACTTCCACTTATGGTGCCATAGATTCGGAAAATTTAAATGAAAAAGACACAGCCACACCAAAGTTTGGGGCTGCGCTCTTTACGGGAACCTTGACTATGGTACAACTTCAATAGCCCAGAAAGAGAAAAATGGATATAAAAGTTGTGGTACATCCCTACAATGGAATATCACTCAACAATGAAATCAATGGCAACAGACCAGTAGCAGCATAATGAGTGGATTTAGTTACGATGATTCTAAGTGAAATAAGTCACACAGAAAAAGAAACATCATAAGGTATCACGAATACCGGGAACGTAAACACGGCTACGCGTGAACTGCATTACAAAACACAACTGAGTCTCACATTTAAAAAGAAACTGATGCTTGCTTAAGGGGAAAGGAGAGTGGGGAGGCTGCATAAAACCAGAGGTTGATATTAGGACAGATACCATTCCATAAGCCAAATATATATTAGACAAGACCTCCTCCTCGCTCAACCACATGGACTCAGCACCCCGTGTTCAAAACCGAGGAATATACCTGACTATGAAGAAAATTAAAACCCATACATTTATAGGTCTCCATAAGAAAATCATTTGTGTACAGCAGCATACACACAGCAGTGTACATAAGCTAAATCCCCTTATAAAAATAAATTTGAAAAAGAAAACACAAGGACTGTGAAATAGAGAGAAATTCTTAAATAAGTCCTTCAGGGCTTGTGTGGAATCTTGGATTTACCACCTCTACATCCACAGCTGTGGGAGAGATAAGGCTGGACACTTGGGGCTGATGCTATTTGTGAGGGAATGCAGACCCTTTGAGGTAATGGTGCATGGTTCCCATTCCATGGGTCCCAAATCTCCACGTTTAAGGGATTTATCCTTCAGCTAAAATATGCATGGAAAACGCAGAATATGGACCGCGAAGTGATCAGGGAAAGTTTCTAAAACTCATCACCATTTTCGAACCCAGGGGCTCGAGTTCGCCGTTCCAGAGGCGATATTAACATTCTCCCCACTTGGAGAGTCAGTGCCTTTGACCTCTTGTTTCGCACACTTTGCAATTTCGGTAGAAGATGATCAGGAATAAGGAGAACCAATGAGCGGCTAATTCGATGTGTTTGGACGGGCACATTGAACTCTGATTTCCCTACAGGAAGAAGAGTTCACCAAAGGCTCAGCGTGCCATGCCGGAACGAGATTAGGGCCTGAAGCAATTCTTCGGGTTTGCGGTCAGCTCACAAGAAAGCGAGTTGAGAAAAGGAGATTTCTGGCACCGTAACTCACAATCCTGCAGAGTTCCAAATGACCCCTATCATCCAAAAATTTATTGAAGGAAGGCTGTGAGGAGGACTTGAACGTGACGCAGTATTGCAGAAAACAGATATCAGGGGGTAGATAAGAATTGCTCTGAAAGCGTAGGAAAAGAGGCAGCAGTTCGACAGTGATGCACTTGGCCAAAAAGGGCATATGCGTTTTTTCGTGAATATATTCAGGAAAAAAACGCATACGCCCTTTTTGGCCAAGCAAGCAAGCCTGCAATGGAAATCTGCACTACAATGAAGTCTCACTTCCCACCGATCAAAAGGGCCCTCCGACAAATTTGTAAAATCCAGAGAGGCAGGACAGGCCATGGAGAACTGGCAGCCTTGTTATGCTGATGGGCGGGATGTAAATTGCCAACAGCCACTCTGGAGAAGTGGATGGTGTTTCCTGGAACAAAGAAAAAAACAAGCTAGAGAGCCTAGGGCACTTCCACTTATGGTGCTATAGATTCGGAAAATTTAAATGAAAAAGACACAGCCACACCAAAGTTTGGGGTTGCTCTGTGTACGGGAACCTTGACTATGGTACAACTTTAATAGCCCAGAAAGAGAAAAATGGATATAGAAGTTGTGGTACATCCCTACAATGGAATATCACTCAACAATGAAATCAATGGCAACAGACCATTAGCAGCATAATCAGAGGATTTAGTTATGATGATTCTAAGTGAAATAAGTCACACAGAAAAAGAAATATCATAATTTATCACTAATACCGGGAACGTAAACACGGCTACGCGTGAACTGCATTACAAAACACAACAGAGTCTCACATTTACAAAAGAAACTGATGCTTGCTTAAGGGGAAAGGAGAGTTGGGAGGCTGCATAATACCAGAGGTTGATATTAGGACAGATACCATTCCATAACCCAAATATATATTAGACAAGACGTACTCATTGCTCAACGAAATGGACTCAACACCCTGTATTCAAAACCTAGGAACATACCTGACTATGAAGAAAATTAAAACCCATACATTTATAGGTCTCCATAAGAAAATCATTTGTGTACAGCAGCATACACACAGCAGTGTACATAAGCTAAATCCCCTTATAAAAATAAATTTGAAAAAGAAAACACAAGGACTGTGAAATAGAGAGAAATTCTTAAATAAGTCCTTCAGGACTTGTGAGGAATCTTGGATTTACCACCTCTACATCCACAGCTGTGGGAGAGAAAAGGTTGGACACTAGGGGCTGATACTATTGGTGAAGGAATGCAGACCCTTTGAGGTAATGGTGCATGGTTCTCATTCCACGGGTCCCAAATCTTCACATGTAAGGGATTTATCCTTCAGCTAAAATATGCATGGAAATCCCAGAATATGGTCCACGAAGTGATCAGACAAAATTTTAAAACTCATCGCCATTTTAGCCCCCTGGTACTCGAGTTCGCCATTCCAGATGTGATATTAACATTCTCCCCACTTGGAGAGTCAGTGCCTTTGACCTCTTGTTTGGCAGAGTTTGCAATTTCTGTGGAAGATCAACAGGAATAAGGAGAACGAATGAGCGGCAAACTCGTTGTGTTTGGATTGGCACTTTGAACTCTGATTTCCCTACAGGAAGAAGAATTCACCAAAGGCTCAGCGTGCCATGCCGGAACGAAATTAGGGCCTGAAGCAATTCTTCGGGTTTGCGGTCAGCTCACAAGAAAGCGAGTTGAGAAAAGAAGATTTTTGGCACTGTAACTCACAATCCTGCAGAGTTCCAAATGACCCCTATCATCCAAAAAAATTATTGATGGAAGGCTGTGAAGAGGAGTTGAACGAGACACAGAATTGCAGAAATCAGATATCAGGGGGTAGATAAGATTTGCTCTGAAAGCGTAGGAAAAGAGGCAGCAGTTCGACAGTGATGCACTTGGCCAAAAAGGGCGTATGCGTATTTTCCTGAATATATTCAGGAAAAAACGCATACGCCCTTTTTGGCCAACCAAGCATGCCTGCAATGGAAATCCGCACCACAATGAAGTCTCACTTCCCACAGACCAAAAGGGCCGTCCGAAAAATGTGTAAAATCCAGAGAGGCAGGTCAGGCCACGGAGAACTGGCAGCCTTGTTTTGCTGATGGGTGGGATGTAAATTGCCAACAGCAACTCTGGAGAAGTGGATGGTGTTTCATGGAACAAAGAAAAAACCAAGCTAGAGAGCCTAGGGCACTTCCACTTATGGTGCTATAGATTCGGAAAATTTAAATGAAAAAGACACAGCCACACCAAAGTTTGGGGCTGCTCTCTTTACGGGAACCTTGACTATGGTACAACTTCAATAACACAGAAAGAGAAAAACGGATATAGAAGTTGTGGTACATCCCTACAATGGAATATCACTCAACAATGAAATCAATGGCAACAGACCAGTAGCAGCATAATGAGTGCATTTAGTTACGAGGATTCTAAGTGAAATAAGTTACACAGAAAAAGAAACATCATAAGATATCACTAATACCGGGAATGTAAACATGGCTACGCGTGAACTGCATTCAAAACCCAACAGAGTCTCACATTTACAAAAGAACCTTTGCTTGCTTAAGGGAAAAGGAGAGTGGGGAGGCTGCATAAAACCAGAGGTTGACATTAGGCCAGATACCATTCCATAAGCCAAATATATATTAGACAAGACCTACTCCTGGCTCAACCAAATGGACTCAACACCCCGTATTCAAAACCTAGGAATATACCTGTCTATGAAGAAAATTAAAACCCATACATTTATAGGTCTCCATAAGAAAATCATTTGTGTACAGCAGCATACACACAGCACTGTAAATAAGCTAAATCCCCTTATAAAAATAAATTTGAAAAAGAAAACACAACGACTGTGAAATAGAGAGTAATTCTTAAATATGTCCTTCAGGGATTCTTAGGAATCTTGGATTTACCACCTCTGCATCCACAGCTGTGGGAGAGATAAGGCTGGACACTTGTGGCTGATACTATTGGTGAGGGAATGCAGACCCTTTGAGGTAATTGTGCATGGTTCCCATTCGACGGGTCCCAAATCTCCATGTTTAAGGGATTTATCCTTGAGCTAAAATATGCATGGAAAACCCAGAATATGGTCCACGAAGTGATCAGGCAAAATTTCTAAAACTCATCGCCATTTTCGCCCCCTGGTACTCGAGTTCGCCTTTCCAGATGCGATATTAACATTCTCCCCACTTGGAGAGTCAGTGCCTTTGACATCTTGTTTGGCAGAGTTTGCAATTTCCGTGGAAGATGAACAGGAATAAGGAGAACGAATGAGCGGCTAACTCGATGTGTTTGGACGGGCACATTGAACTCTGATTTCCCTACAGGAAGAAGAATTCAGCAAAGGCTCAGCGTGCCATGCTACAACGAGATGAGGGCCTGAAGCAATTCTTCCGGTTTGCGCTCACCTCACAAGAAAGCGAGTTGAGAAAAGGAGATTTTTGGCACTGTAACTCACAATCCTGCAGAGTTCTAAATGACCACTATCATCCCAAAATTTATTGAAGGAAGGCTGTGAAAAGGACAAGAAGGCGATGCAGAATTGCAGAAAACAGATATCAGGTGGTAGATAAGAATTGCTCAGAAAACGTAAGAAAAGAGGCAGCAGTTCGACAGTGATGCACTTGGCCAAAAAGGGCGTATGCGTTTTTTCCTGAATATATGCAGGAAAAAACGCATACGCCCTTTTTGATCAACCAAGCAAGCCTGCAATGGAAATCCGCACCACAATGAAGTCTCAATTCCCACCGATCAAAAGGGAAATTCGAAAAAAGTGTAAAATCCAGAGAGGAGGACAGGCCATGGAGAACTGGCAGCCTTGTTATGCTCATGGGCGGGATGTAAATTGCCAACAGCCACTCTGGAGAAGTGGACGGTGTTTCCTGGAACAAAGATAAAACCAAGCTAGAGAGCCTAGGGCACTTCCACTTATGGTGCTATAGATAAGGAAAATTTAAATGAAAAAGGCACAGCCACACCAAAGTTTGGGGCTGCTCTGTGTACTGGAACTTTGACTATGCTACAACTTTAATAGCCCAGAAAGAGAAAAATGGATATAGAAGTTGTGGTACATCCCTACAATGGAATATCACTCAACAATGATATCAATGGCAACAGACCAGTAGCAGCATAATGAGTGGATTTAGTTACGATGATTCTAAGTTAAATAAGTCACACAGAAAAAGAAACATCATAAGACATCACTAATACCGGGAATGTAAACACGGCTACGTGTGAACTGCATTACAAAACACAACAGAGTCTCACATTTACAAAAGAAACTTAGGCTTGCTTAAGGGGAAAGGAGAGTGGGGAGGCTGCATAAAACCAGAGTTTGACATTAGGACAGATACCATTCCATAAGCCAAATATATATTAGACAAGACCTACTCCTCGCTCAACCAAATGGACTCAACACCCCGTATTCAAAACCTAGGAATATACCTGACTATGAAGAAAATTAAAACCCATACATTTATAGGTCTCCATAAGAAAATGATTTGTGGACAGCAGGATACACACAGCAGTGTAAATAAGCTAAATCCCCTTATAAAAATAAATTTGAAAAAGAAAACACAAAGAGTATCAAATAGAGAGAAATTCTTAAATAAGTCCTTCAGGGCTTGTGAGGAATCTTGGATTTACCACCTCTACATCCACACCAGGGGGAGAGATAAGGCTTGACACTTGGGGCTGATACTATTGGTGAGGGAATGCACACCCTTTGAGGGAATGGTGCATGGTTCCCATTCGACGGCGCCCAAATATCCACGTATAAGGGATTTATCCTTCAGCTAAAATATGCATGGAAAACCCAGAATATGGTCCACGATGTGATCAGGCAAAATTTCTAAAACTCATCGCCATTTTCGCCCACTGGTACTCGAGTTCGCCGTTCCAGATGCGATATTAACATTCTACCCACTTGGAGAGTCAGTGCCTTTGATCTCTTGTTTCGCACAGTTTGAAATTTCTGTGGAAGATGAAAAGGAATAAGGAGAACCAATGAGCGGCTAACTCGATGTGTTTGGACGGGCACAGTGAACTCTGATTTCCCTACAGGAAGAAGAATTCACCAAAGGCTCAGCGTGCCATGCCGGAGCGAGATGAGGGCCTGAAGCAATTCTTCGGGTTTGCGGTCAGCTCACAAGAAAGCGAGTTGAGAAAAGGAGATTTTTAGCACTGTAACTCACAATCCTGCAGGGTTCCAAATTACCCTTATCATCAAAAAATATATTGAAGGAAGGCTGTGCAGAGGACTGGAACGCGACACAGAATTGCAGAAAACAGATATCAGGGGGTAGATAAGAATTGCTCTGAAAGCGTAGGCAAAGAGGCAGCAGTTCGACAGTGATGCACTTGGCCAAAAAGGGCATATGCGTTTTTTCCTGAATATATTCAGGAAAAAAACGCATACGCCCTTTTTGGCCAAGCAAGCAAGCCTGCAATGGAAATCCGCACTACAATGAAGTCTCACTTCCCACCGATCAAAAGGGCCATCCGACAAATGTGTAAAATTCAGAGAGGCAGGACAGGCCATGGAGACCAGGCAGCCTTGTTATGCTGATGGGCGGGATGTAAATTGCCAACAGCCACTCTGGAGAAGTGGATGGTGTTTCCTGGAACAAAGAAAAAACCAAGCTAGAAAGCCTAGGGCACTTCCACATATGGTGCCGTAGATTCGGAAATTTTAAATGAAAAGACACAGCCACACCAAAGTTTGGGGCTTCTCTGTGTACTGAACCTTGACTATGGTACAACTTCAATAGCCCAAAAAGAGAAAAATGGATATAGAAGTTGTGGTACATCCCTACAATGGAATATCACTCAACAATGAAATCAATGGCAACAGACCAGTAGCAGCATAATGAGTGGATTTAGTTACGATGATTCTAAGTTAAATAAGTCACACAGAAAAAGAAACATCATAAGGTATCACGAATACCGGGAACGTAAACACGGCTACGCGTGAACTGCATTACAAAACACAACAGAGTCTCACATTTACAAAAGAAACTTAGGCTTGCTTAAGGGGAAAGGAGAGTGGGGAGGCTGCATAAAACCAGAGGTTGACATTAGGACAGATACCATTCCATAAGCCAAATATATATTAGAGAAGACCTACTCCTCGCTCAACCAAATGGACTCAACACCCTGTAATCAAAACCTAGGAATATACCTGACTATGAAGAAAATTAAAACCCATACATTTATAGGTCTCCATAAGAAAATCATTTGTGGACAGCAGGATACACACAGCAGTGTAAATAAGCTAAATCCCCTTATAAAAATAAATTTGAAAAAGAAAACACAAAGAGTATGAAATAGAGAGAAATTCTTAAATAAGTCCTTCAGGGCTTGTGAGGAATCTTGGATTTACCACCTCTACATCCACACCTGGGGGAGAGATAAGGCTGGACACTTGGGGCTGATACTATTGGTGAGGGAATGCACACCCTTTGAGGTAATGGTGCATGGTTCCCATTCGACGGCGCCCAAATATCCACGTATAAGGGATTTATCCTTCAGCTAAAATATGCATGGAAAACCCAGAATATGGTCCACGAAGTGATCAGGCAAAATTTCTAAAACTCATCGCCATTTTCGCCCACTGGTACTCGAGTTCGCCGTTCCAGATGCGATATTAACATTCTCCCCACTTGGAGAGTCAGTGCCTTTGATCTCTTGTTTCGCACAGTTTGAAATTTCTGTGGAAGATGAAAAGGAATAAGGAGAACCAATGAGCGGCTAACTCGATGTGTTTGGACGGGCACATTGAACTCTGATTTCCCTACAGGAAGAAGAATTCACCAAAGGCTCAGCGTGCCATGCCGGAGCGAGATGAGGGCCTGAAGCAATTCTTCAGGTTTGCGGTCAGCTCACAAGAAAGCGAGTTGAGAAAAGGAGATTTTTAGCACTGTAACTCACAATCCTGCAGGGTTCCAAATTACCCTTTTCATCAAAAAATATATTGAAGGAAGGCTGTGCAGAGGACTGGAACGCGACACAGAATTGCAGAAAACAGATATCAGGGGGTAGATAAGAATTGCTCTGAAAGCGTAGGCAAAGAGGCAGCAGTTCGACAGTGATGCACTTGGCCAAAAAGGTCATATGCGTTTTTTCGTGAATATATTCAGGAAAAAAACGCATACGCCCTTTTTGGCCAAGCAAGCAAGCCTGCAATGGAAATCCGCACTACAATGAAGTCTCACTTCCCACCGATAAAAAGGGCCCTCCGACAAATTTGTAAAATCCAGAGAGGCAGGACTGGCCATGGAGAACCGGCAGCCTTGTTATGCTGATGGGCGGGATGTAAATTGCCAACAGCCACTCTGGAGAAGTGGATGGTGTTTCCTGGAACAAAGAAAAAAACAAGCTAGAGAGCCTAGGGCACTTCCACTTATGGTGCTATAGATTCGGAAAATTTAAATGAAAAAGACACAGCCACACCAAAGTTTGGGGTTGCTCTGTGTACGGGAACCTTGACTATGGTACAACGTTAATAGCCCAGAAAGAGAAAAATGGATATAGAAGTTGTGGTACGTCCCTACAATGGAATATCACTCAACAATGAAATCAATGGCAACAGACCATTAGCAGCATAATCAGAGGATTTAGTTATGATGATTCTAAGGGAAATAAGTCACACAGAAAAAGAAACATCATAATTTATCACTAATACCGGGAACGTAAACACGGCTACGCGTGAACTGCATTACAAAACACAACAAAGTCTCACATTTACAAAAGAAACTGATGCTTGCTTAAGGGGAAAGGAGAGTGGGGAGGCTGCATAATACCAGAGGTTGATATTAGGACAGATACCATCCCATAACCCAAATATATATTAGACAAGACCTACTCATTGCTCAACGAAATGGACTCAACACCCCGTATTCATAACCTAGGAATATACCTGACTATGAAGAAAATTAAAACCCATACATTTATAGGTCTCCATAAGAAAATCATTTGTGTACAGCAGCATACACACAGCAGTGTACATAAGCTAAATCCCCTTATAAAAATAAATTTGAAAAAGAAAACACAAGGACTGTGAAATAGAGAGAAATTCTTAAATAAGTCCTTCAGGGCTTGTGAGGAATCTTGGATTTACCACCTCTACATCCACAGCTGTGGGAGAGATAAGGCTGGACACTAGGGGCTGATACTATTGGTGAAGGAATGCAGACCCTTTGAGGTAATTGTGCATGGTTCCCATTCCACGGGTCCCAAATCTTCAGGTGTAAGGGATTTATCCTTCAGCTAAAATATGCATGGAAATCCCAGAATATGGTCCACGAAGTGATCAGGCAAAATTTTAAAACTCATCGCCATTTTAGCCCCCTGGTACTCGAGTTTGCCGTTCCAGATGTGATATTAACATTCTCCCCACTTGGAGAGTCAGTGCCTTTGACCTCTTGTTTGGCACAGTTTGCAATTTCTGTGGAAGATGAACAGGAATAAGGAGAACGAATGAGCGGCAAACTCGCTGTGTTTGGATGGGCACTTTGAACTCTGATTTCCCTACAGGAAGAAGAATTCACCAAAGGCTCAGCGTGCCATGCCAGAACGAGATTACGGCCTGAAGCAATTCTTCGGGTTTGCGGTCAGCTCACAAGAAAGCGAGTTGAGAAAAGGAGATTTCTGGCACTTTAACTCACAATCCTGCAGAGTTCCAAATGACCCCTATCATTCAAAAATTTATTGAAGGAAGGCTGTGAAGAGGACTTGAACGCAATGCAGAATTGCAGAAAACAGATATCAGGGGGTACATAAGAATTGCTCTGTAAGCATAGGGAAAGAGGCAGCAGTTCGACAGTGATGCACTTGGCCAAAAAGTGTGTATGCGTTTTTTCCTGAATATATTCAGGAAAAAAACACATACGCACTTTTTGGCCAACCAAGCAAGCCTGCAGTGGAAATCCGCAGTACAAGGAAGTCTCACTTCCCACCGATCCAAAGGGCCGTCCGAAAAAATTGTAAAATCCAGAGAGGCAGGACAAGGCATGGAGAAGCGACAGCCTTGTTATGCTGATGGGCGGGATGTAAATTGCCCACAGCCACTCTGGAGAAGTGGATGGTGATTCCTGGAACAAAGAAAACACCAAGCTAGAGAGCCTAGGGCACTTCCACTTATGGTGCTATAGATTCGGAAAATTGAAATGAAAAAGACACAGCCACACCAAAGTTTGGTGCTGCTCTGTGTACGGGATACTTGACTATGGTACAACTTTAATAGCCCAGAAAGAGAAAAACGGATATAGAAGTTGTGGTACAACCCTACAATGGAATATCACTCAACAATGAAATCAAGGGCAACAGACCAGTAGCAGCATAATGAGAGGGTATAGTTATGATGATTCTAAGTGAAATAAGTCACAGAGAAAAAGAAACATAAGATATCACTAATACCGGGAATGTAAACACGGCTACGTGTGAACTGCATTACAAAACACAACAGAGTCTCACATTTACAAAAGAAACTTATGCTTCCTTAAGGGGAAAGGAGAGTGGGGAGGCTGCATAAAACCAGAGGTTGACATTAGGACAGATAGCGTTCCATAACCCAAATATATATTAGACAAGACCTACTCATTGCTCAACCAAATGGACTCAACACTCCGTATAAAAAACCTAGGAATATACCTGGCTATGAAGAAAATTAAAACCCATACATTTATAGGTCTCCATAAGAAAATCATTTGTGTACAGCAGCATACACACAGCACTGTAAATAAGCTAAATCCCCTTATAAAAATAAATTTGGAAAAGAAAACACAACGACAGTGAAATAGAGAGTAATTCTTAAATAAGTCCTTCAGGGATTCTTAGGAATCTTGGATTTACCACCTCTACATCCACAGCTGTGGGAGAGATAAGGCTGGACACTTGGGGCTGATACTACTGGTGAGGGAATGCAGACCCTTTGAGGTAATTGTGCATGGTTCCCATTCGACGGGTCCCAAATCTCCATGTTTAAGGGATTTATCCTTCAGCTAAAATATGCATGGAAAACCCAGAATATGGTCCACGAAGTGATCAGGCAAAATTTCTAAAACTCATCGCCATTTTCGCCCCCTGGTACTCGAGTTCGCCTTTCCAGATGCGATATTAACATTCTCCCCACTTGGAGAGTCAGTGCCTTTGACATCTTGTTTGGCAGAGTTTGCAATTTCCGTGGAAGATGAACAGGAATAAGGAGAACGAATGAGCGGCTAACTCGATGTGTTTGGACGGGCACATTGAACTCTGATTTCCCTACAGGAAGAAGAATTCAGCAAAGGCTCAGCGTGCCATGCCACAACGAGATGAGGGCCTGAAGCAATTCTTCGGGTTTGCGGTCAGCTCACAAGAAAGCGAGTTGAGAAAAGGAGATTTTTGGCACTGTAACTCACAATCCTGCAGAGTTCTAAATGACCACTATCATCCCAAAATTTATTGAAGGAAGGCTGTGAAGAGGACTTGAAGGCGACGCAGAATTGCAGAAAACAGATATCAGGTGGTAGATAAGAATTGCTCAGAAAACGTAGGAAAAGAGGCAGCAGTTCGACAGTGATGCACTTGGCCAAAAAGGGCGTATGCGTTTTTTCCTGAATATATGCAGGAAAAAACGCATACGCCCTTTTTGGTCAACCAAGCAAGCCTGCAATGGAAATCTGCACCACAATGAAGTCTCAATTCCCACCGATCAAAAGGGCCGTCCGAAAAAAGTGTAAAATCCAGAGAGGAGGACAGGCCATGGAGAACTGGCAGCCTTGTTATGCTCATGGGCGGGATGTAAATTGCCAACAGCCACTCTGGAGAAGTGGATGGTGTTTCCTGGAACAAAGATAAAACCAAGCTAGAGAGCCTAGGGCACTTCCACTTATGGTGCTATAGATAAGGAAAATTTAAATGAAAAAGGCAAAGCCACACCAAAGTTTGGGGCTGCTCTGTGTACTGGAACCTTGACTATGCTACAACTTTAATAGCCCAGAAAGAGAAAAATGGATATAGAAGTTGTGGTACATCCCTACAATGGAATATCACTCAACAATGAAATCAATGGCAACAGACCAGTAGCAGCATAATGAGTGGATTTAGTTACGATGATTCTAAGTGAAATAAGTCACACAGAAAAAGAAACATCATAAGATATCACTAATACCGGGAATGTAAACACGGCTACGTGTGAACTGCATTACAAAACACAAGAGAGTCTCACATTTACATAAGAAACTTATGCTTGCTTAAGGGGAAAGGAGAGTGGGGAGGCTGCATAAAACCAGAGGTTGACATTAGGACAGATACCATTCCATAAGCCAAATATATATTAGACAAGAGCTACTCCTTGCTCAACCAAATGGACTCAACACCCCGTATTCAAAACCTAGGAATATACCTGACTATGAAGAAAATTAAAACCCATACATTTATAGGTCTCCATAAGAAAATCATTTGTGTACAGCAGCATACACACAGCACTGTAAATAAGCTAAATCCCCTTATAAAAATAAATTTGAAAAAGAAAACACAACGACAGTGAAATAGAGAGTAATTCTTAAATAAGTCCTTCAGGGATTCTTAGGAATCTTGGATTTACCACCTCTACATCCACAGCTGTGGGAGAGATACGGCTGGACACTTGGAGCTGATATTACTGGTGAGGGAATGCAGACCCTTTGAGGTAATGGTGCATGGTTCCCATTCGACGGGTCCCAAATCTCCATGTTTAAGGGATTTATCCTTCAGCTAAAATATGCATGGAAAACCCAGAATATGGTCCACGAAGTGATCAGGCAAAATTTCTAAAACTCATCGCCATTTTCGCCCCCTGGTACTCGAGTTCGTCTTTCCAGATGCGATATTAACATTCTCCCCACTTGGAGAGTCAGTGCCTTTGACATCTTGTTTGGCAGAGTTTGCAATTTCCGTGGAAGATGAACAGGAATAAGGAGAACGAATGAGCGGCTAACTCGATGTGTTTGGACGGGCACATTGAACTCTGATTTCCCTACAGGAAGAAGAATTCAGCAAAGGCTCAGCGTGCCATGCCACAACGAGATGAGGGCCTGAAGCAATTCTTCGGGTTTGCGGTCAGCTCACAAGAAAGCGAGTTGAGAAAAGGAGATTTTTGGCACTGTAACTCACAATCCTGCAGAGTTCTAAATGACCACTATCATCCCAAAATTTATTGAAGGAAGGCTGTGAAGAGGACTTGAAGGCGACGCAGAATTGCAGAAAACAGATATCAGGTGGTAGATAAGAATTGCTCAGAAAACGTAGGAAAAGAGGCAGCAGTTCGACAGTGATGCACTTGGCCAAAAAGGGCGTATGCGTTTTTTCCTGAATATATGCAGGAAAAAACGCATACGCCCTTTTTGGTCAACCAAGCAAGCCTGCAATGGAAATCTGCACCACAATGAAGTCTCAATTCCCACCGATCAAAAGGGCCGTCCGAAAAAAGTGTAAAATCCAGAGAGGAGGACAGGCCATGGAGAACTGGCAGCCTTGTTATGCTCATGGGCGGGATGTAAATTGCCAACAGCCACTCTGGAGAAGAGGAAGGTGTTTCCTGGAACAAAGATAAAACCAAGCTAGAGAGCCTAGGGCACTTCCACTTATGGTGCTATAGATAAGGAAAATTTAAATGAAAATGGCACAGCCACACCAAAGTTTGGGGCTGCTCTGTGTACTGGAACCTTGACTATGCTACAACTTTAATAGCCCAGAAAGAGAAAAATGGATATAGAATTTGTGGTACATCCCTACAATGGAATATCACTCAACAATGATATCAATGGCAACAGACCAGTAGCAGCATAATGAGTGGATTTAGTTACGATGATTCTAAGTGAAATAGTCACACAGAAAAAGAAACATCATAAGATATCACTAATACCGGGAATGTAAACACGACTACGCATGAACTGCATTTCAAAACACAACAGAGTCTCACATTTACAAAAGAAACTTATGCTTGCTTAAGGGGAAAGGAGAGTGGGGAGGCTGCATAAAACCAGAGGTTGACATTAGGACACATACCATTCCATAAATCAAATATATATTAGACAAGACCTACTCCTCGCTCAACCAAATGGACTCAACACCCCGTATTCAAAACCTAAGAATATACCTGACTATGAAGAAAATTAAAACCAATACATTTATAGGTCTCCATAAGAAAATCATTTGTGTACAGCAGTATAGATACAGCAGTGTAAATAAGCTAATTCCCCTTATAAAAATAAATTTGGAAAAGAAAACACAAGGTCTGTGAAATAGAGAGAAATTCTTAAATAAGTCCTTCAGGGCTTGTGAGGATTCTTGGATTTACCACCTCTACATCCACAGCTGGGGGAGAGATAAGGCTGGACACTTGGGGCTGATACTATTGGTGAGGGAATGCAGACCCTTTGAGGTAATGGTGCATCGTTCCCATTCCACGGATCCCAAATCTCCACATTTAAGGGATTTATCCTTCAACTAAAATATGCATGGAAAACCCAGAATATGGTCCACGAAGTGATCAGGCAAAATTTCTAAAACTCATCGCCATTTTCGCCCCCTGGTACTCGAGTTCGCCATTCCAGATGCGATATTATCATTCTCCCCATTTGGAGAGTCAGTGCTTTGATCTCTTGTTTCGCACAGTTTGCAATTTCTGTGGAAGATGAACAGGAATAAGGAGAACGAATGAGCGGCTAACTCGATGTGTTTGGACGGGCACTTTGAACTCTGATTTCCCTACAGGAAGAAGAATTCACCAAAGGCTCAGCGTGCCATGCCGGAAGGAGATTAGGGCCTGAAGCAATTCTTCGGGTTTGCGGTCAGCTCACAAGAAAGCGAGTTGAGAAAAGGAGATTTTTGGCACTGTAACTCACAATCCTGCAGAGTTCTAAATGACCACTATCATCCCAAAATTTATTGAAGGAAGGCTGTGAAGAGGACTTGAAGGCGACGCAGAATTGCAGAAAACAGATATCAGGTGGTAGATAAGAATTGCTCAGAAAACGTAGGAAAAGAGGCAGCAGTTCGACAGTGATGCACTTGGCCAAAAAGGGCGTATGCGTTTTTTGCTGAATATATGCAGGAAAAAACACATACGCCCTTTTTGGTCAACCAAGCAAGCCTGCAATGGAAATGTGCACCAAAATGAAGTCTCAATTCCCACCGATCAAAAGGGCCGTCTGAAAAAAGTGTAAAATCCAGAGAGGAGGACAGGCCATGGAGAACTGGCAGCCTTGTTATGCTCATGGGCGGGATGTAAATTGCCAACAGCCACTCTGGAGAAGTGGATGGTGTTTCCTGGAACAAAGATAAAACCAAGCTAGAGAGCCTAGGGCACTTCCACTTATGGTGCTATAGATAAGGAAAATTTAAATGAAAAAGGCAAAGCCACACCAAAGTTTGGGGCTGCTCTGTGTACTGGAACCTTGATTATGCTACAACTTTAATAGCCCAGAAAGAGAAAAATGGATATAGAAGTTGTGGTACATCCCTACAATGGAATATCACTCAACAATGATATCAATGGCAACAGACCAGTAGCAGCATAATGAGTGGATTTAGTTACGATGATTCTAAGTGAAATAGTCACACAGAAAAAGAAACATCATAAGATATCACTAATACCGGGAATGTAAACACGACTACGCATGAACTGCATTTCAAAACACAACAGAGTCTCACATTTACAAAAGAAACTTATGCTTGCTTAAGGGGAAAGGAGAGTGGGGAGGCTGCATAAAACCAGAGGTTGACATTAGGACACATACCATTCCATAAACCAAATATATATTAGACAAGACCTACTCCTCGCTCAACCAAATGGACTCAACACCCCGTATTCAAAACCTAAGAATATACCTGGCTATGAAGAAAATTAAAACCAATACATTTATAGGTCTCCATAAGAAAATCATTTGTGTACAGCAGCATACATACAGCAGTGTAAATAAGCTAATTTCCCTTATAAAAATAAATTTGGAAAAGAAAACACAAGGTCTGTGAAATAGAGAGAAATTCTTAAATAAGTCCTTCAGGGCTTGTGTGGATTCTTGGATTTACCACCTCTACATCCACAGCTGGGGGAGAGATAAGGCTGGACACTTGGGGCTGATACTATTCGTGAGGGAATGCAGACCCTTTGAGGTAATGGTGCATCGTTCCCATTCCACGGATCCCAAATCTCCACATTTAAGGGATTTATCCTTCAGCTAAAATATGCATGGAAAACCCAGAATATGGTCCAAGAAGTGATCAGGCAAAATTTCTAAAACTAATCGCCATTTTCGCCCCCTGGTACTCGAGTTCACCGTTCCAGATGCTATATTATCATTCTCCCTATTTGGAGAGTCAGTGCTTTGATCTCTTGTTTCGCACAGTTTGCAATTTCTGTGGAAGATGAACAGGAATAAGGAGAACGAATGAGCGGCTAACTCGATGTGTTTGGACGGGCACTTTGAACTCTGATTTCCCTACAGGAAGAAGAATTCACCAAAGGCTCAGCGTGCCATGCCGGAAGGAGATTAGGGCCTGAAGCAATTCTTCGGGTTTGCGGTCAGCTCACAAGAAAGCGAGTTGAGAAAAGGAGATTTTTGGCACTGTAACTCACAATCCTGCAGAGTTCCAAATAACCCCTATCATCCAAAAATTTATTGAAGGAAGGCTGTAAAGAGGACTTGAACGCGACGCAGAATTGCAGAAAACAGATATCAGGGGGTAGATAAGAATTTCTCTGAAAGCGTAGGAAAAGAGGCAGCAGTTCGACAGTGATGCACTTGGCCAAAAAGAGCGTAGGCGTTTTTTCCTGAATATATTCAGGAAAAAACGCATACGCCCTTTTTGGCTAAACAAGCAAGTCTGCAATGGAAATCCGCACTACAAGGAAGTCTCACTTCCCACCGATCAAAAGGGCCGTCCGAAAAAAGTTTAAAATCCAGAGAGGCAGGACAGGCCACGGAGAACCGGCAGCCTTGTAATGCTGATGGGCGGGATGTAAACTGCCAACAGCCACTCTGGAGAAGTGGATGGTGTTTCCTGGAACAAAGAAAAAACCAAGCTAGAGAGCCTAGGGCACTTCAACTTATGGTGCTATAGATTCGGAAAATTTAAATGAAAAAGACACAGCAACACCAAAGTTTGGGGCCGCTCTGTGTACGGGAGCCTTCACTATGGTACAACTTTAATAGCCCAGAAAGAGAAAAACGGATATAGAAGTTGTGGTACATCCCTACAATGGAATATCACTCAACAATGAAATCAATGGCAACAGACCAGTAGCAGCATAATGAGTGGATTTAGTTACGATGATTCTAAGTGAAATAAGTCACACAGAAAAAGAAACATCATAAGATATCATTAATACCGGGAATGTCAACACGGCTGCGTGTGAACTGCATTACAAAACACAAGAGAGTCTCACATTTACATAAGAAACTTATGCTTGCTTAAGGGGAAAGGAGAGTGGGGAGGCTGCATAAAACCAGAGGTTGACATTAGGACAGATACCATTCCATAAGCCAAATATATATTAGACAAGAGCTACTCCTTGCTCAACCAAATGGACTCAACACCCCGTATTCAAAACCTAGGAATATACCTGACTATGAAGAAAATTAAAACCCATACATTTATAGGTCTCCATAAGAAAATCATTTGTGTACAGCAGCATACACACAGCACTGTAAATAAGCTAAATCCCCTTATAAAAATAAATTTGAAAAAGAAAACACAACGACAGTGAAATAGAGAGTAATTCTTAAATAAGTCCTTCAGGGATTCTTAGGAATCTTGGATTTACCACCTCTACATCCACAGCTGGGGGAGAGATAAGGCTGGACACTTGGGGCTGATACTACTGGTGAGGGAATGCAGACCCTTTGAGGTAATTGTGCATGGTTCCCATTCGACGGGTCCCAAATCTCCATGTTTAAGGGATTTATCCTTCAGCTAAAATATGCATGGAAAACCCAGAATATGGTCCACGATGTGATCAGGCAAAATTTCTAAAACTCATCGCCATTTTCGCCCCCTGGTACTCGAGTTCGCCTTTCCAGATGCGATATTAACATTTTCCCCACTTGGAGAGTCAGTGCCTTTGACATCTTGTTTGGCAGAGTTTGCAATTTCCGTGGAAGATGAACAGGAATAAGGAGAACGAATGAGCGGCTAACTCGATGTGTTTGGACGGGCACATTGAACTCTGATTTCCCTACAGGAAGAAGAATTCAGCAAAGGCTCAGCGTGCCATGCCACAACGAGATGAGGGCCTGAAGCAATTCTTCGGGTTTGCGGTCACCTCACAAGAAAGCGAGTTGAGAAAAGGAGATTTTTGGCACTGTAACTCACAATCCTGCAGAGTCCTAAATGACCACTATCATCCCAAAATTTATTGAAGGAAGGCTGTGAAGAGGACTTGAAGGTGACACAGAATTGCAGAAAACAGATATCAGGTGGTAGATAAGAATTGCTCAGAAAACGTAGGAAAAGAGGCAGCAGTTCGACAGTGATGCACTTGGCCAAAAAGGGCGTATGCGTTTTTTCCTGAATATATGCAGGAAAAAACGCATACGCCCTTTTTGGTCAACCAAGCAAGCCTGCAATGGAAATCCGCACCACAATGAAGTCTCAATTCCCACCGATCAAAAGGGCCGTCCGAAAAAAGTGTAAAATCCAGAGAGGAGGACAGGCCATGGAGAACTGGCAGCCTTGTTATGCTCATGGGCGGGATGTAAATTGCCAATAGCCACTCTGGAGAAGTGGATGGTGTTTCCTGGAACAAAGATAAAACCAAGCTAGAGAGCCTAGGGCACTTCCACTTATGGTGCTATAGATAAGGAAAATTTAAATGAAAAAGGCACAGCCACACCAAAGTTTGGGGCTGCTCTGTGTACTGGAACCTTGACTATGCTACAACTTTAATAGCCCAGAAAGAGAAAAATGGATATAGAAGTTGTGGTACATCCCTACAATGGAATATCACTCAACAATGATATCAATGGCAGCAGACCAGTAGCAGCATAATGAGTGGATTTAGTTACGATGATTCTAAGTGAAATAGTCACACAGAAAAAGAAACATCATAAGATATCACTAATACCGGGAATGTAAACACGACTACGCATGAACTGCATTTCAAAACACAACAGAGTCTCACATTTACAAAAGAAACTTATGCTTGCTTAAGGGGAAAGGAGAGTGGGGAGGCTGCATAAAACCAGAGGTTGACATTAGGACACATACCATTCCATAAACCAAATATATATTAGACAAGACCTACTCCTCGCTCAACCAAATGGACTCAACACCCCGTATTCAAAACCTAAGAATATACCTGACTATGAAGAAAATTAAAACCAATACATTTATAGGTCTCCATAAGAAAATCATTTGTGTACAGCAGCATACATACAGCAGTGTAAATAAGCTAATTCCCCTTATAAAAATAAATTTGGAAAGGAAAACACAAGGTCTGTGAAATAGAGAGAAATTCTTAAATAAGTCCTTCAGGGCTTGTGAGGATTCTTGGATTTACCACCTCTACATCCACAGCTGGGGGAGAGATAAGGCTGGACACTTGGGGCTGATACTATTGGTGAGGGAATGCAGACCCTTTGAGGTAATGGTGCATCGTTCCCATTCCACGGATCCCAAATCTCCACATTTAAGGGATTTATCCTTCAGCTAAAATATGCATGGAAAACCCAGAATATGGTCCACGAAGTGATCAGGCAAAATTTCTAAAACCATCGCCATTTTCGCCCCCTGGTACTCGAGTTCGCCGTTCCAGATGCGATATTATCATTCTCCCCATTTGGAGAGTCAGTGCTTTGATCTCTTGTTTCGCACAGTTTGCAATTTCTGTGGAAGATGAACAGGAATAAGGAGAACGAATGAGCGGCTAACTCGATGTGTTTGGACGGGCACTTTGAACTCTGATTTCCCTACAGGAAGAAGAATTCACCAAAGGCTCAGCGTGCCATGACGGAAGGAGATTAGGGCCAGAAGCAATTCTTCGGGTTTGCGGTCAGCTCAAAAGAAAGCGAGTTGAGAAAAGGAGATTTTTGGCACTGTAACTCACAACCCTGCAGAGTTCTAAATGAGCACTATCATCCCAAAATTCATTGAAGGAAGGCTGTGAAGAGGACTTGAAGGCGACGCAGAATTGCAGAAAACAGATATCAGGTGGTAGATAAGAATTTCTCTGAAAGCATAGGAAAAGAGGCAGCAGTTCGACAGTGATGCACTTGGCCAAAAAGGGCGTATGCGTTTTTTCCTGAATATATGCAGGAAAAAACGCATACGCCCTTTTTGGTCAACCAAGCAAGCCTGCAATGGAAATCTGCACCACAATGAAGTCTCAATTCCCACCGATCAAAAGGGCCGTCCGAAAAAAGTGTAAAATCCAGAGAGGAGGACAGGCCATGGAGAACTGGCAGCCTTGTTATGCTCATGGGCGGGATGTAAATTGCCAACAGCCACTCTGGAGAAGAGGAAGGTGTTTCCTGGAACAAAGATAAAACCAAGCTAGAGAGCCTAGGGCACTTCCACTTATGGTGCTATAGATAAGGAAAATTTAAATGAAAATGGCACAGCCACACCAAAGTTTGGGGCTGCTCTGTGTACTGGAACCTTGACTATGCTACAACTTTAATAGCCCAGAAAGAGAAAAATGGATATAGAATTTGTGGTACATCCCTACAATGGAATATCACTCAACAATGATATCAATGGCAACAGACCAGTAGCAGCATAATGAGTGGATTTAGTTACGATGATTCTAAGTGAAATAGTCACACAGAAAAAGAAACATCATAAGATATCACTAATACCGGGAATGTAAACACGACTACGCATGAACTGCATTTCAAAACACAACAGAGTCTCACATTTACAAAAGAAACTTATGCTTGCTTAAGGGGAAAGGAGAGTGGGGAGGCTGCATAAAACCAGAGGTTGACATTAGGACACATACCATTCCATAAATCAAATATATATTAGACAAGACCTACTCCTCGCTCAACCAAATGGACTCAACACCCCGTATTCAAAACCTAAGAATATACCTGACTATGAAGAAAATTAAAACCAATACATTTATAGGTCTCCATAAGAAAATCATTTGTGTACAGCAGTATAGATACAGCAGTGTAAATAAGCTAATTCCCCTTATAAAAATAAATTTGGAAAAGAAAACACAAGGTCTGTGAAATAGAAATTCTTAAATAAGTCCTTCAGGGCTTGTGAGGATTCTTGGATTTACCACCTCTACATCCACAGCTGGGGGAGAGATAAGGCTGGACACTTGGGGCTGATACTATTGGTGAGGGAATGCAGACCCTTTGAGGTAATGGTGCATCGTTCCCATTCCACGGATCCCAAATCTCCACATTTAAGGGATTTATCCTTCAACTAAAATATGCATGGAAAACCCAGAATATGGTCCACGAAGTGATCAGGCAAAATTTCTAAAACTCATCGCCATTTTCGCCCCCTGGTACTCGAGTTCGCCATTCCAGATGCGATATTATCATTCTCCCCATTTGGAGAGTCAGTGCTTTGATCTCTTGTTTCGCACAGTTTGCAATTTCTGTGGAAGATGAACAGGAATAAGGAGAACGAATGAGCGGCTAACTCGATGTGTTTGGACGGGCACTTTGAACTCTGATTTCCCTACAGGAAGAAGAATTCACCAAAGGCTCAGCGTGCCATGCCGGAAGGAGATTAGGGCCTGAAGCAATTCTTCGGGTTTGCGGTCAGCTCACAAGAAAGCGAGTTGAGAAAAGGAGATTTTTGGCACTGTAACTCACAATCCTGCAGAGTTCTAAATGACCACTATCATCCCAAAATTTATTGAAGGAAGGCTGTGAAGAGGACTTGAAGGCGACGCAGAATTGCAGAAAACAGATATCAGGTGGTAGATAAGAATTGCTCAGAAAACGTAGGAAAAGAGGCAGCAGTTCGACAGTGATGCACTTGGCCAAAAAGGGCGTATGCGTTTTTTGCTGAATATATGCAGGAAAAAACACATACGCCCTTTTTGGTCAACCAAGCAAGCCTGCAATGGAAATGTGCACCAAAATGAAGTCTCAATTCCCACCGATCAAAAGGGCCGTCTGAAAAAAGTGTAAAATCCAGAGAGGAGGACAGGCCATGGAGAACTGGCAGCCTTGTTATGCTCATGGGCGGGATGTAAATTGCCAACAGCCACTCTGGAGAAGTGGATGGTGTTTCCTGGAACAAAGATAAAACCAAGCTAGAGAGCCTAGGGCACTTCCACTTATGGTGCTATAGATAAGGAAAATTTAAATGAAAAAGGCAAAGCCACACCAAAGTTTGGGGCTGCTCTGTGTACTGGAACCTTGATTATGCTACAACTTTAATAGCCCAGAAAGAGAAAAATGGATATAGAAGTTGTGGTACATCCCTACAATGGAATATCACTCAACAATGATATCAATGGCAACAGACCAGTAGCAGCATAATGAGTGGATTTAGTTACGATGATTCTAAGTGAAATAGTCACACAGAAAAAGAAACATCATAAGATATCACTAATACCGGGAATGTAAACACGACTACGCATGAACTGCATTTCAAAACACAACAGAGTCTCACATTTACAAAAGAAACTTATGCTTGCTTAAGGGGAAAGGAGAGTGGGGAGGCTGCATAAAACCAGAGGTTGACATTAGGACACATACCATTCCATAAACCAAATATATATTAGACAAGACCTACTCCTCGCTCAACCAAATGGACTCAACACCCCGTATTCAAAACCTAAGAATATACCTGGCTATGAAGAAAATTAAAACCAATACATTTATAGGTCTCCATAAGAAAATCATTTGTGTACAGCAGCATACATACAGCAGTGTAAATAAGCTAATTTCCCTTATAAAAATAAATTTGGAAAAGAAAACACAAGGTCTGTGAAATAGAGAGAAATTCTTAAATAAGTCCTTCAGGGCTTGTGTGGATTCTTGGATTTACCACCTCTACATCCACAGCTGGGGGAGAGATAAGGCTGGACACTTGGGGCTGATACTATTCGTGAGGGAATGCAGACCCTTTGAGGTAATGGTGCATCGTTCCCATTCCACGGATCCCAAATCTCCACATTTAAGGGATTTATCCTTCAGCTAAAATATGCATGGAAAACCCAGAATATGGTCCAAGAAGTGATCAGGCAAAATTTCTAAAACTAATCGCCATTTTCGCCCCCTGGTACTCGAGTTCACCGTTCCAGATGCTATATTATCATTCTCCCTATTTGGAGAGTCAGTGCTTTGATCTCTTGTTTCGCACAGTTTGCAATTTCTGTGGAAGATGAACAGGAATAAGGAGAACGAATGAGCGGCTAACTCGATGTGTTTGGACGGGCACTTTGAACTCTGATTTCCCTACAGGAAGAAGAATTCACCAAAGGCTCAGCGTGCCATGCCGGAAGGAGATTAGGGCCTGAAGCAATTCTTCGGGTTTGCGGTCAGCTCACAAGAAAGCGAGTTGAGAAAAGGAGATTTTTGGCACTGTAACTCACAATCCTGCAGAGTTCCAAATAACCCCTATCATCCAAAAATTTATTGAAGGAAGGCTGTAAAGAGGACTTGAACGCGACGCAGAATTGCAGAAAACAGATATCAGGGGGTAGATAAGAATTTCTCTGAAAGCGTAGGAAAAGAGGCAGCAGTTCGACAGTGATGCACTTGGCCAAAAAGAGCGTAGGCGTTTTTTCCTGAATATATTCAGGAAAAAACGCATACGCCCTTTTTGGCTAAACAAGCAAGTCTGCAATGGAAATCCGCACTACAAGGAAGTCTCACTTCCCACCGATCAAAAGGGCCGTCCGAAAAAAGTTTAAAATCCAGAGAGGCAGGACAGGCCACGGAGAACCGGCAGCCTTGTAATGCTGATGGGCGGGATGTAAACTGCCAACAGCCACTCTGGAGAAGTGGATGGTGTTTCCTGGAACAAAGAAAAAACCAAGCTAGAGAGCCTAGGGCACTTCAACTTATGGTGCTATAGATTCGGAAAATTTAAATGAAAAAGACACAGCAACACCAAAGTTTGGGGCCGCTCTGTGTACGGGAGCCTTCACTATGGTACAACTTTAATAGCCCAGAAAGAGAAAAACGGATATAGAAGTTGTGGTACATCCCTACAATGGAATATCACTCAACAATGAAATCAATGGCAACAGACCAGTAGCAGCATAATGAGTGGATTTAGTTACGATGATTCTAAGTGAAATAAGTCACACAGAAAAAGAAACATCATAAGATATCATTAATACCGGGAATGTCAACACGGCTGCGTGTGAACTGCATTACAAAACACAAGAGAGTCTCACATTTACATAAGAAACTTATGCTTGCTTAAGGGGAAAGGAGAGTGGGGAGGCTGCATAAAACCAGAGGTTGACATTAGGACAGATACCATTCCATAAGCCAAATATATATTAGACAAGAGCTACTCCTTGCTCAACCAAATGGACTCAACACCCCGTATTCAAAACCTAGGAATATACCTGACTATGAAGAAAATTAAAACCCATACATTTATAGGTCTCCATAAGAAAATCATTTGTGTACAGCAGCATACACACAGCACTGTAAATAAGCTAAATCCCCTTATAAAAATAAATTTGAAAAAGAAAACACAACGACAGTGAAATAGAGAGTAATTCTTAAATAAGTCCTTCAGGGATTCTTAGGAATCTTGGATTTACCACCTCTACATCCACAGCTGGGGGAGAGATAAGGCTGGACACTTGGGGCTGATACTACTGGTGAGGGAATGCAGACCCTTTGAGGTAATTGTGCATGGTTCCCATTCGACGGGTCCCAAATCTCCATGTTTAAGGGATTTATCCTTCAGCTAAAATATGCATGGAAAACCCAGAATATGGTCCACGATGTGATCAGGCAAAATTTCTAAAACTCATCGCCATTTTCGCCCCCTGGTACTCGAGTTCGCCTTTCCAGATGCGATATTAACATTTTCCCCACTTGGAGAGTCAGTGCCTTTGACATCTTGTTTGGCAGAGTTTGCAATTTCCGTGGAAGATGAACAGGAATAAGGAGAACGAATGAGCGGCTAACTCGATGTGTTTGGACGGGCACATTGAACTCTGATTTCCCTACAGGAAGAAGAATTCAGCAAAGGCTCAGCGTGCCATGCCACAACGAGATGAGGGCCTGAAGCAATTCTTCGGGTTTGCGGTCACCTCACAAGAAAGCGAGTTGAGAAAAGGAGATTTTTGGCACTGTAACTCACAATCCTGCAGAGTCCTAAATGACCACTATCATCCCAAAATTTATTGAAGGAAGGCTGTGAAGAGGACTTGAAGGTGACACAGAATTGCAGAAAACAGATATCAGGTGGTAGATAAGAATTGCTCAGAAAACGTAGGAAAAGAGGCAGCAGTTCGACAGTGATGCACTTGGCCAAAAAGGGCGTATGCGTTTTTTCCTGAATATATGCAGGAAAAAACGCATACGCCCTTTTTGGTCAACCAAGCAAGCCTGCAATGGAAATCCGCACCACAATGAAGTCTCAATTCCCACCGATCAAAAGGGCCGTCCGAAAAAAGTGTAAAATCCAGAGAGGAGGACAGGCCATGGAGAACTGGCAGCCTTGTTATGCTCATGGGCGGGATGTAAATTGCCAATAGCCACTCTGGAGAAGTGGATGGTGTTTCCTGGAACAAAGATAAAACCAAGCTAGAGAGCCTAGGGCACTTCCACTTATGGTGCTATAGATAAGGAAAATTTAAATGAAAAAGGCACAGCCACACCAAAGTTTGGGGCTGCTCTGTGTACTGGAACCTTGACTATGCTACAACTTTAATAGCCCAGAAAGAGAAAAATGGATATAGAAGTTGTGGTACATCCCTACAATGGAATATCACTCAACAATGATATCAATGGCAGCAGACCAGTAGCAGCATAATGAGTGGATTTAGTTACGATGATTCTAAGTGAAATAGTCACACAGAAAAAGAAACATCATAAGATATCACTAATACCGGGAATGTAAACACGACTACGCATGAACTGCATTTCAAAACACAACAGAGTCTCACATTTACAAAAGAAACTTATGCTTGCTTAAGGGGAAAGGAGAGTGGGGAGGCTGCATAAAACCAGAGGTTGACATTAGGACACATACCATTCCATAAACCAAATATATATTAGACAAGACCTACTCCTCGCTCAACCAAATGGACTCAACACCCCGTATTCAAAACCTAAGAATATACCTGACTATGAAGAAAATTAAAACCAATACATTTATAGGTCTCCATAAGAAAATCATTTGTGTACAGCAGCATACATACAGCAGTGTAAATAAGCTAATTCCCCTTATAAAAATAAATTTGGAAAGGAAAACACAAGGTCTGTGAAATAGAGAGAAATTCTTAAATAAGTCCTTCAGGGCTTGTGAGGATTCTTGGATTTACCACCTCTACATCCACAGCTGGGGGAGAGATAAGGCTGGACACTTGGGGCTGATACTATTGGTGAGGGAATGCAGACCCTTTGAGGTAATGGTGCATCGTTCCCATTCCACGGATCCCAAATCTCCACATTTAAGGGATTTATCCTTCAGCTAAAATATGCATGGAAAACCCAGAATATGGTCCACGAAGTGATCAGGAAAAATTTCTAAAACCATCGCCATTTTCGCCCCCTGGTACTCGAGTTCGCCGTTCCAGATGCGATATTATCATTCTCCCCATTTGGAGAGTCAGTGCTTTGATCTCTTGTTTCGCACAGTTTGCAATTTCTGTGGAAGATGAACAGGAATAAGGAGAACGAATGAGCGGCTAACTCGATGTGTTTGGACGGGCACTTTGAACTCTGATTTCCCTACAGGAAGAAGAATTCACCAAAGGCTCAGCGTGCCATGACGGAAGGAGATTAGGGCCAGAAGCAATTCTTCGGGTTTGCGGTCAGCTCAAAAGAAAGCGAGTTGAGAAAAGGAGATTTTTGGCACTGTAACTCACAACCCTGCAGAGTTCTAAATGACCACTATCATCCCAAAATTCATTGAAGGAAGGCTGTGAAGAGGACTTGAAGGCGACGCAGAATTGCAGAAAACAGATATCAGGTGGTAGATAAGAATTTCTCTGAAAGCATAGGAAAAGAGGCAGCAGTTCGACAGTGATGCACTTGGCCAAAAAGGGCGTATCCGTCTTTTCCTGAATATATTCAGGAAAAAACGCATACCCCCTTTTTGGCCAAACAAGCAAGTCTGCAAGGGAAATCCGCACTACAAGGAAGTCTCACTTCCCACCGATCAAAAGGGCCGTCCAAAAAAAGTTTAAAATCCAGAGAGGCAGGACAGGCCACGGAGAACCGGCAGCCTTGTAATGCTGATGGGCGGGATGTAAACTGCCAACAGCCACTCTGGAGAAGTGGATGGTGTTTCCTGGAACAAAGAAAAAACCAAGCTAGAGAGCCTAGGGCACTTCCACTTATGGTGCTATAGATTCGGAAAATTTAAATGAAAAAGACACAGTCACACCAAAGTTTGGGGCTGCTCTGTTTACGGGAACCTTGACTATGGTACAACTTCAATAGCCCAGAAAGAGAAAAATGGATATAGAAGTTGTGGTACATCCCTACAATGGAATATCACTCAACAATGAAATCAATGGCAACAGACCAGGAGCAGCACAATGAGTGGATTTAGTTACGATGATTCTAAGTGAAATAAGTCCCACAGAAAAAGAAACATCATAAGATATCACGAATACCGGGAATGTAAACACGGCTACGCGTGAACTGCATTACAAAACACAACAGAGTCTCACATTTACAAAACAAACTGATGCTTGCTTAAGGGGAAAGGAGAGTGGGGAGGCTGCATAAAACCAGAGGTTGACATTAGGACAGATACCATTCCATAATCCAAATACATATTTGACAAGACCTACTCCTGGCTCAACCAAATGGACTCAACAACCCGTATTCAAAACCTAGAAATATTCCTGACTATGAAGAAATTTAGAACCCATACATTTATAGGTCTTCATAAGAAAATCATTTGTGTACAGCAGCAAACACACAGCAGTGTAAATAAGCTAATTCCCCTTATAAAAATAAATTTGGAAAAGAAAACACAAGGTCTGTGAAATAGAGAGAAATTCTTAAATAAGTCCTTCAGGGCTTGTGAGGATTCTTGGATTTACCACCTCTACATCCACAGCTGGTGGAGAGATAAGGCTGGACACTTGGGGCTGATACTATTGGTGAGGGAATGCAGACCCTTTGAGGTAATGGTGCATCGTTCCCATTCCACGGATCCCAAATCTCCACATTTAAGGGATTTATCCTTCAGCTAAAATATGCATGGAAAACCCAGAATATGGTCCACGAAGTGATCAGGCAAAATTTCTAAAACTCATCGCCATTTTCGCCCCGTGGTACTTGAGTTCGCCGTTCCAGATGCGATATTATCATTCTCCCCATTTGGAGAGTCAGTGCTTTGATCTCTTGTTTCGCACAGTTTGCAATTTCTGTGGAAGATGAACAGGAATAAGGAGAACGAATGAGCGGCTAACTCGATGTGTTTGGACGGGCATTTTGAACTCTGATTTCCCTACAGGAAGAAGAATTCACCAAAGGCTCAGCGTGCCATGCCGGAAGGAGATTAGGGCCTGAAACAATTCTTCGGGTTTGCGGTCAGCTCACAAGAAAGCGAGTTGAGAAAAGGAGATTTTTGGCACTGTAACTCACAATCCTGCAGAGTTCCAAATAACCCCTATCATCCAAAAATTTATTGAAGGAAGGCTGTAAAGAGGACTTGAACGCGACGCAGAATTGCAGAAAACAGATATCAGGGGGTAGATAAGAATTTCTCTGAAAGCATAGGAAAAGAGGCAGCAGTTCGACAGTGATGCACTTGGCCAAAAAGGGCGTATCCGTCTTTTCCTGAATATATTCAGGAAAAAACGCATACGCCCTTTTTGGTCAAACAAGCAAGTCTGCAATGGAAATCCGCACTACAAGGAAGTCTCACTTCCCACCGATCAAAGGGGCCGTCCAAAAAAAGTTTAAAATCCAGAGAGGCAGGACAGGCCATGGAGAACCGGCAGCCTTGTAATGCTGATGGGCGGGATGTAAACTGCCAACAGCCACTCTGGAGAAGTGGATGGTGTTTCCTGGAACAAAGAAAAAACCAAGCTAGAGAGCCTAGGGCACTTCCACTTATGGTGCTATAGATTCGGAAAATTTAAATGAAAAAGACACAGCCACACCAAAGTTTGGGGCTGCTCTGTTTACGGGAACCTTGACTATGGTACAACTTCAATAGCCCAGAAAGAGAAAAATGGATATAGAAGTTGTGGTACATCCCTACAATGGAATATCACTCAACAATGAAATCAATGGCAACAGACCAGTAGCAGCACAATGAGTGGATTTAGTTACGATGATTCTAAGTGAAATAAGTCCCACAGAAAAAGAAACAACATAAGATATCACGAATACCGGGAATGTAAACACGGCTACGCGTGAACTGCATTACAAAACACAACAGAGTCTCACATTTACAAAACAAACTGATGCTTGCTTAAGGGGAAAGGAGAGTGGGGAGGCTGCATAAAACCAGAGGTTGATATTAGGACAGATACCATTCCATAAGCCAAATATACATTAGACAAGACCTACTCCTCGGTCAACACATGGACTCAACACCCCGTGTTCAAAACCTAGGAATATACCTGACTATGAAGAAAATTAAAACCCATACATTTATAGGTCTCCATAAGAAAACCATTTGTGTACAGCAGCATACATACAGCAGTGTAAATAAGCTAATTCCCCTTATAAAAATAAATTTGGAAAAGAAAACACAAGGTCTGTGAAATAGAGAGAAATTCTTAAATAAGTCCTTCAGGGCTTGTGAGGATTCTTGGATTTACCACCTCTACATCCACAGCTGGGGGAGAGATAAGGCTGGACACTTGGGGCTGATACTATTGGTGAGGGAATGCAGACCCTTTGAGGTAATGGTGCATCGTTCCCATTCCACGGATCCCAAATCTCCACATTTAAGGGATTTATCCTTCAGCTAAAATATGCATGGAAAACCCAGAATATGGTCCACGAAGTGATCAGGCAAAATTTCTAAAACTCATCGCCATTTTCGCCCCGTGGTACTCGAGTTCGCCGTTCCAGATGCGATATTAACATTCTCCCCATTTGGAGAGTCAGTGCTTTGATCTCTTGTTTCGCACAGTTTGCAATTTCTGTGGAAGATGAACAGGAATAAGGAGAACGAATGAGCGGCTAACTCGATGTGTTTGGACGGGCACTTTGAACTCTGATTTCCCTACAGGAAGAAGAATTCACCAAAGGCTCAGCGTGCCATGCCGGAAGGAGATTAGGGCCTGAAACAATTCTTCGGGTTTGCGGTCAGCTCACAAGAAAGCGAGTTGAGAAAAGGAGATTTTTGGCACTGTAACTCACAATCCTGCAGAGTTCCAAATAACCCCTATCATCCAAAAATTTATTGAAGGAAGGCTGTAAAGAGGACTTGAACGCGACGCAGAATTGCAGAAAACAGATATCAGGGGGTAGATAAGAATTTCTCTGAAAGCATAGGAAAAGAGGCAGCAGTTCGACAGTGATGCACTTGGCCAAAAAGGGCGTATCCGTCTTTTCCTGAATATATTCAGGAAAAAACACATACGCCCTTTTTGGCCAAACAAGCAAGTCTGCAATGAAATCCGCACTACAAGGAAGTCTCACTTCCCACCGATCAAAAGGGCCGTCCAAAAAAAGTTTAAAATCCAGAGAGGCAGGACAGGCCATGGAGAACCGGCAGCCTTGTAATGCTGATGGGCGGGATGTAAACTGCCAACAGCCACTCTGGAGAAGTGGATGGTGTTTCCTGGAACAAAGAAAAAACCAAGCTAGAGAGCCTAGGGCACTTCCACTTATGGTGCTATAGATAAGGAAAATTTAAATGAAAAAGACACAGCCACACCAAAGTTTGGGGCTGCTCTGTTTACAGGAACCTTGACTATGGTACAACGTCAATAGCCCAGAAAGAGAAAAATGGATATAGAAGTTGTGGTACATCCCTACAATGGAATATCACTCAACAATGAAATCAATGGAAACAGACCAGTAGCAGCACAATGAGTGGATTTAGTTACGATGATTCTAAGTGAAATAAGTCCCACAGAAAAAGAAACATCATAAGATATCACGAATACCGGGAATGTAAACACGGCTACGCGTGAACTGCATTACAAAACACAACAGAGTCTCACATTTACAAAACAAACTGATGCTTGCTTAAGGGGAAAGGAGAGTGGGGAGGCTGCATAAAACCAGAGGTTGATATTAGGACAGATACCATTCCATAAGCCAAATATACATTAGACAAGACCTACTCCTCGGTCAACACATGGACTCAACACCCCGTGTTCAAAACCTAGGAATATACCTGACTATGAAGAAAATTAAAACCCATACATTTATAGGTCTCCATAAGAAAACCATTTGTGTACAGCAGCATACACACAGCAGTGTAAATAAGCTAATTCCCGTTATAAAAATAAATTTGAAAAAGAAAACACAAGGACTGTCAAATAGAGAGAAATTCTTAAATAAGTCCTTCAGGGCTTGTGTGGAATCTTGGATTTACCACCTCTACATCCACAGCTGTGGGAGAGATAAGGCTGGACACTTGGGGCTGATGCTATTGGTGAGGGAATGAAGACCCATTGAGGTAATGGTGCATGGTTCCCATTCCACGGGTCCCAAATCTCCACGTTTAAGGGATTTATCTTTCAGCTAAAATATGCATGGAAAACCCAGAATATGGTCCACGAAGTGATCAGGCAAAATTTCTAACACTCATCGCCATTTTCGTCCCCTGGTACTCGAGTTCGCCTTTCCAGATGCGATATTATCATTCTCCCCACTTGGAGAGTCAGTGCCTTTGACCTCTTGTTTGGCACAGTTTGCAATTTCTTTGGAAGATGAACAGGAATAAGGAGAATGAATGAGCGGCTAACTCGATGTGTTTGGACGGGCACATTGAACTCTGATTTCCCTACAGGAAGAAGAGTTCACCAAAGGCTCAGCGTGCCATGCCGGAAGGAGATTAGGGCCTGAAGCAATTCTTCGGGTTTGCGGTCAGCTCAAAAGAAAGCGAGTTGAGAAAAGGAGATTTTTGGCACTGTAACTCACAATCCTGCAGAGTTCCAAATGACCCCTATCATCCAAAAATTTATTGAAGGAAGGCTGTGAAGAAGACTTGAACGCGACGCAGAATGGCAGAAAACAGATATCAGGTGGTAGATAAGAATTGCTCTGAAAGCGTAGGAAAAGAGGGAGCAGTTCGACAGTGATGCACTTGGCCAAAAAGGGCATATGCGTTTTTTCCTGAATATATTGAGGAAAAAAGCAAACGCCCTTTTTGGCCAACCAAGCAAGCCTGCAAATGGAAAACCGCACTACAAGGAAGTCTCACATCCCACCGATCAAAAGGGCCGTCCGAAAAAGTGTAAAATCCGTTGAGGCAGGACAGGCCATGGAGAACCGGCAGCCTTGTTATGCTGATGGGTGGGATGTAAATTGCCAACAGCCACTCTGGAGAAGTGGATGGTGTTTCCTGGAACAAAGAAAAAAACATGCTAGAGAGCCTAGGGCACTTCCACTTATGGTGCTATAGATTCGGAAAATTTAAGTAAAAAAGAAACAGCCAAGTCAATGTTTGGGGCTGCTCTGTGTACGAGAACCTTGATTATGGTACATCTTCAATAACCCAGAAAGAGAAAAATGGATATAGAAGTTGTGGTACATCCCTACAATGGAATATCACTCAACAATGAAATCTCACTCAACAATGATATCAATGGCAACAGACAAGTAGCAGCATAATGAGTGGATATAGTTACGATGATTCTAAGTGAAATAGTCACACAGAAAAAGAAACATCATAAGATATCACTAATACCGGGAATGTAAACACGACTACGCATGAAATGCATTTCAAAACACAACAGAGTCTCACATTTACAAAAGAAACTTATGCTTGCTTAAGGGGAAAGGAGAGTGGGGAGGCTGCATAAAACCAGAGGTTGACATTAGGACAGATACCATTCCATAAACCAAATATGTATTAGACAAGACCTACTCCTCGCTCAACCAAATGGACTCAACACCCCGTATTCAAAACCTAGGAATATACCTGACTATGAAGAAAATTAAAACCCATACATTTATAGGTCTCCATAAGAAAATCATTTGTGTACAGCAGCATACATACTGCAGTGTAAATAAGCTAAATCCCCTTATAAAAATAAATTTGGAAAAGAAAACACAAGGACTGTGAAATAGAGAGAAATTCTTAAATAATTCCTTCAGGGCTTGTGAGGATTCTTGGATTTACCACCTCTACATCCACAGCTGGGGGAGAGATAAGGCTGGACACTTGAGGCTGATACTATTGCTGAGGGAATGCAGACCTTTTGAGGTAATGGTGCATGGTTCCCATTCCACGGATCCCAAATCTCCACGTTTAAGGGATTTATCCTTCAGCTAAAATATGCATGGAAAACCCAGAATATGGTCCACGAAGTGATCAGGCAAAATTTCTAAAACTCTTCGCCATTTTCGCCCCCTGGTACTCGAGTTCGCCGTTCCAGATGCGATATTAACATTCTCCCCAGTTGGAGAGTCAGTGCTTTGATCTCTTGTTTGGCACAGTTTGCAATTTCTGTGGAAGATGAACAGGAATATGGAGAACGAATGAGCGGCTAACTCGATGTGTTTGGACGGGCACATTGAACTCTGATTTCCCTACAGGAAGAAGAATTCACCAAAGGCTCAGCATGCCATGCCGGAACGAGATTAAGGGCCCTCCGAAAAAAGTGTAAAATCCAGAGAGGCAGGACAGGCCATGGAGAACTGGCAGCCTTGTTATGCTGATGGGCGGGATGTAAATTGCCAACAGCCACTCTGGAGAAGTGGATGGTGTTTCCTGGAGCAAAGAAAAAACCAAGCTAGAGAGCCTAGGGCACTTCCACTAATGGTGCTATAGATTCGGAAAATTTAAACGAAAAAGACACAGCCACACCAAAGTTTGGGGCTGCTCTGTGTACGGGAACCTTGACTATGGTACAACTTCAATAGCCCAGAAAGAGAAAAATGGATGTAGAAGATGTGGTACATCCCTACAATGGAATATCACTCAACAATGAAATCTCACTCAACAATGAAATCAATGGCAACAGACCAGTAGCAGCATAATGAGTGGATATAGTTACGATGATTCTAAGTGAAATAGTCACACAGAAAAAGAAACATCATAAGATATCACGAATACCGGGAATGTAAACACGGCTACGAGTGAACTGCATTTCAAAACACAACAGAGTCTCACATTTACAAAAGAAACTTATGCTTGCTTAAGGGGAAAGGAGAGTGGGGAGTCTGCATAAAACCAGAGGTTGATATTAGGACAGATACCATTCCATAAGCCAAATATATATTAGACAAGACCTACTCCTCGCTCAACCAAATGGACTCAACACCCCGTGTTCAAAACCTAGGAATATACCTGACTATGAAGAAAATTAAAACCCATACATTTATAGGTCTCCATAAGAAAATCATTTGTGTACAGCAGCATACACACAGCAGTGTAAATAAGCTAAATCCTCTTATAAAAATAAATTTGAAAAAGAAAACACAAGGACTGTGAAATAGAGAGAAATTCTTAAATAAGTCCTTCAGGGCTTGTGTGGAATCTTGGATTTACCATCTCTACATCCACAGATGGGGGAGAGATAAGGCTGGACACATGGGGCTGATGCTATTGGTGAGGGAATGAAGACCCTTTGAGGTAATGGTGCATCGTTCCCATTCCACGGGTCCCAAATCTCCACGTTTAAGGGATTTATCCTTCAGCTAAAATATGCATGGAAAACCCAGAATATGGTCCACGAAGTGATCAGGCAAAGTTTCTAAAATTCATCGCCATTTTCGCCTCCTGGGACTCGAGTTCGCCGTTCCAGAGGCGATATTAACATTCTCCCCACTTGGAGAGTCAGTGCCTTTGACCTCTTGTTTCGCACAGTTTGCAATTTCTTTAGAAGATGATCAGCAATAAGGAGAACCAATGAGCGGCTAACTCGCTGTGTTTGGACGGGCACATTGAACTCTGATTTCCCTACAGGAAGAAGAATTAACCAAAGGCTCAGCGTGCCATGCCAGAACGAGATTAGGGCCTGAAGCAATTCTTCGGGTGTGCGGTCAGCTCACAAGAAAGCGAGTTGAGAAAAGGAGATTTTTTACACGGTAACTCACAATCCTTCAGACTTCCAAATGACACCTATCATCTACAAATTTATTGATGGAAGGCTGTGAAGAGGACTTGAACGCGACGCAGAATGGCAGAAAACAGATATCAGGTGGTAGATAAGAATTGCTCTGAAAGCGTAGGAATAGAGGCAGCAGTTCGACAGTGATGCACTTGGCCAAAAAGGGCATATGCGTTTTTTCCTGAATATATTGAGGAAAAAAGCAAACGCCCTTTTTGGCCAACCAAGCAAGCCTGCAAATGGAAAACCGCACTACAAGGAAGTCTCACATCCCACCGATCAAAACGGCCGTCCGAAAAAGTGTAAAATCCATTGAGGCAGGACAGGCCATGGACAACCGGCAGCCTTGTTATGCTGATGGGTGGGATGTAAATTGCCAACAACCACTCTGGAGAAGTGGATGGTGTTTGATGGAACAAAGAAAAAAACAAGCTAGAGAGCCTAGGGCACTTCCACTTATGGTGCTATAGATTCGGAAAATTTAAGTAAAAAAGAAACAGCCACGCCAATGTTTGGGGCTGCTCTGTGTACGGGAACCTTGACTATGGTACATCTTCAATAACCCAGAAAGAGAAAAATGGATATAGAAGTTGTGGTACATCCCTACAATGGAATATCACTCAACAATGAAATCTCACTCAACAATGAAATCAATGGCAACAGACCAGTAGCAGCATAATGAGTGGATATAGTGACGATGATTCTAAGTGAAAGAGTCACACAGAAAAAGAAACATCATAAGATATCACTAATACCGGGAATGTAAACACGACTACGCATGAACTGCATTTCAAAACACAACAGAGTCTCACATTTACAAAAGAAACTTATGCTTGCTTAAGGGGAAAGGAGAGTGGGGAGGCTGCATAAAACCAGAGGTTGACATTAGGACAGATAAAATTCCATAAACCAAATATATATTAGACAAGACCTACTCCTCGCTCAACCAAATGGACTCAACGCCCCGTATTCAAAAACTAGGAATATACCTGACTATGAAGAAAATTAAAACCCATACATTTATAGGTCTCCATAAGAAAATCATTTGTGTACAGCAGCATACACACAGCAGTGTAAATAAGCTAAATCCCCTTATAAAAATCAATTTTATAAAGAAAACACAAGGAGTGCCAAATAGAGAGAAATTCTTAAATAAGTCCTTCAGGGCTTGTGTGGAATCTTGGATTTACCACCTCTACATCCACAGCTGTGGGAGAGATAAGGCTGGACACTTGGGGCTGATGCTATTGGTGAGGGAATGAAGACCCTTTGAGGTAATGGTGCATGGTTCCCATTCCACGGGTCCCAAATCTCCACGTTTAAGGGATTTATCCTTCAGCTAAAATATGCATGGAAAACCCAGAATATGGTCCACGAAGTGATCAGGAAAAATTTCTAAATCTCATCGCCATTTTCGCCCCATGGGACTCGAGTTCGCCGGTCCAGAGGCGATATTAACATTCTCCCCACTTGGAGAGTCAGTGCCTTTGACCTCTTGTTTCGCACAGTTTGCAATTTCTGTAGAAGATGATCAGGAATAAGGAGAACCAATGAGCGGCTAACTCGCTGTGTTTGGACGGGCACATTGAACTCTTATTTCCCTACAGGAAGAAGAGTTCACCAAAGGATTAGCGTGCCATGCCGGAACGTGATTAGGGCCTGAACCAATTCTTCGGGTTTGCGGTCAGCTCACAAGAAAGCGAGTTGAGAAAAGGAGATTTTTGGCACTGTAACTCACAATCCTGCAGAGTTCCAAATGACCCCTATCATCCAAAAATTTATTGAAGGAAGGCTGTGAGGGGGAATTGAACACAACGCAGAATTGCAGAAAACAGATATCAGTGGGTAGATAAGATTTGTTCTGAAAGCGTAGGAAAAGAGGCAGCAGTTCGACAGTGATGCACTTGGCCAAAAAGGGTGTATGCGTTTTTTCCTGAAAGGAAAAAACGCATACGCCCTTTTTGGCCAACCAAGCAAGCCTGCAATGGAAATCCGCACTACAAGCAACTCTCACTTCCCACCAATCAAAAGGGCCCTCCGAAAAAAGTGTAAAATCCAGAGAGGCAGGACAGGCCATGGAGAACTGGCAGCCTTGTTATGCTGATGGGCGAGATGTAAATTGCCAACAGCCACTCTGGAGAAGTGGATGGTGTTTCCTGGAACAAAGAGAAAACCAAGCTAGAGAGCCTAGGGCACTTCCACTTATGGTGCCATAGATTCGGAAAATTTAAATGAAAAAGACACAGCCACACCAAAGTTTGTGGCTTCTCTCCTTACGGGAACCTTGACTGTGGTACAAATTCAACAGCCCAGAAAGAGAAAAATGGATATAAAAGTTGTGGTACATCCCTACAATGGAATATCACTCAACAATGAAATCTCACTCAACAATGAAATCAATGGCAACAGACCAGTAGCAGCATAATGAGGGGTTATAGTTATGATGATCCTAAGTGAAATAAGTCACAAAGAAAAAGAAACATCATAAGATATCACTAATACCGGGAATGTAAACACGACTACGCATGAACTGCATTTCAAAACACAACAGAGTCTCACATTTACAAAAGAAACTTATGCTTGCTTAAGGGAAAGGAGAGTGGGGAGGCTGCATAAAACCAGAGGTTGACATTAGGACAGATACCATTCCATAAGCCAAATATATATTAGAAAAGACCTACTCCTCGCTCAACCAAATGGACTCAACACACCGTATTCAAAACCTAGGAATATACCTGACTATGAAGGAAATTAAAACCAATACATTTATAGGTCTCCATAAAAAAATCATTTGTGTACGGCAGCATACAAACAGCAGTGTAAATAAGCTAAATCCCCTTATAAAAATAAATTTGGAAAAGAAAACACAAGGACTGTGAAATAGAGAGAAATTATTATATAAGTCCTTCACGGCTTGTGAGGAATCTTGGATTTACCACCTCTACATCCACAGCTGGGGGAGAGATAAGACTGGACACTTGGGGCTGATACTATTGGTAAGGGAATGCAGACCCTTTGAGGTAATGGTGCATGGTTTCCATTCCACGGGTCCCAAATCTCAACGTTTAAGGGATTTATCCTTCAGCTAAAATATGCATGGAAAACCCAGAATATGGTCCACGAAGTGATCAGGCAAAATTTCTAAAACTCATCGCCATTTTCGCCCCGTGGTACTCGAGTTCGCCGTTCCAGAGGCGATATTAATATTCTCCCCACTTGGAGAGTCAGTGCCTTTGATCTCCTGTTTCGCACATTTTGCAATTTCTGTGGAAGATGAACAGGAATAAGGAGAACCAATGAGCGGCTAACTCGATGTGTTTGGACGGGCACATTGAACTCTGATTTCCCTACAGGAAGAAAAATTCACCAAAGGCTCAGCGTGCCATGCCAGGACGAGATTAGGGCCTGAAGCAACTCTTCGGGTTTGCGGTCAGCTCACAAGAAAGTGAGTTGAGAAAAGGAGATTTTTGGCACTATATCTCACAATCCTGCAGAGTTCCAAATGACCCCTATCATCCAAAAATTTATTGAAGGAAGGCTGTGAAGAGGACTTGAACGCGACGCAGAATTGCAGAAAAAAGATATCAGGGGGTAGATAAAAATTGCTCTGAAAGAATAGGAAAAGAGGCAGCAGTTCGACAGTGATGCAATTGGCCAAAAAGGGCGTATGTGTTTTTTCCTGAATATATTCAGGAAAAAACGCATACGCCCTTTTTGGCCAACCAAGCAAGCCTGCAATGGAAATCCGCACTACAATGAAGTCTCACTTCCCACCGATCAAAAGGGCCTTCCAAAAAAAGTGTAAAATCCGGAGAGGCAGGACAGGCCACGGAGAACCGGCAGCCTTGTTATGCTGATGGGCGGGACGTAAATTGCCAACAGCCACTCTGGAGAAGTGGATGGTGTTTCCTGGAACAATGAAAAAACCAAGCTAGAGAGCCTAGGGCACTTCCACTTATGGTGCTATAGATTCGGAAAATTTAAATGAAAAAGACACAGCCACACCAAAGTTTGGGGCTGCTCTGGTTACGGGAACCTTGACTATGGTACAACTTCAATAGCCCAGACAGAGAAAAATAGATATAGAAGTTGTGGTACATCCCTACAATGGAATATCACTCAACAATGAAATCTCACTCAACAATGAAATCAATGGCAACAGACCAGTAGCAGCATAATGAGTGGATATAGTTACGATGATCCCAAGTAAAATAAGTCACACAGAAAAAGAAACATCATAAGATATCACTAATACCGGGAATGTAAACACAACTACGCATGAACTGCATTTCAAAACACAACAGAGTCTCACATTTACAAAAGAAACTTATGCTTGCTTAAGGGGAAAGGAGAGTGGGGAGGCTGCATAAAACCAGAGGTTGACATTAGGACAGATACCATTCCATAAGCCAAATATATATTAGACAAGACCTACTCCTCACTCAACCAAATGGACTCAGCACACCGTATTCAAAACCTATGGATATACCTGACTATGAAGAAAATTAAAGCCCATACATTTATAGGTCTCCATAAGAAAATCATTTGTGTACAGCAGCATACACACAGCAGTGTAAATAAGCTAAATCCCCTTATAAAAATAAATTTGGAAAAGAAAACACAAGGACTGTGGAATAGAGAGAAATTCTTAAATAAGTCCTTCAGGGCTTGTGAGGATTGTTGGATTTACCACCTCTACATCCACAGCTGGGGGAGAGATAAGGCTGGACACTTGAGGCTGATACTATTGGTAAGGGAATGCAGACCCTTTGAGGTAATGGTGTATGGTTCCCATTCCACGGGTCCCAAATCTCCACGTTTAAGGGATTTATCCTTCAGCTAAAATATGCATGGAAAACCCAGAATATGGTCCACGAAGTGATCAGGCAAAATTTCTAAAACTCATCGCCATTTTCGCCCCCTGGTACTCGAGTTTGCCGTTCCAGATGCGATATTAACATTCTCCCCACTTGGAGAGTCAGTGCCTTTGATCTCTTGTTTCGCACCGTTTGCAATTTCTGTGGAAGATGAACAGGAATAAGGAGAACCAATGAGCGGCTAACTCGATGTGTTTGGACGGGCACATTGAACTCTGATTTCCCTACAGGAAGAAGAATTCACCAAAGGCTCCGCATGCCATGCCAGAACGAGATTAGGGCCTGAAGCAATTCTTCGGGTTTACGGTCAGCTCACAAGAAAGCGAGTTGAGAAAAGGAGATTTCTGACACCGTAACTCACAATCCTGCAGAGTTCCAAATGACCCCTATCATCCAAAAATTTATTGAAGGAACGCTGTGAAGAGGACTTGAACGCGACGTAGAATTGCAGAAAACAGATATCAGGTGGTAGATAAGAATTGCTCTGAAAGCGAAGGAAAGTGGCAGCAGTTCGACAGTGATGCACTTGGCCAAAAAGGGCGTATGCGTTTTTTCCTGAACCTATTCAGGAAAAAAGGCATACGCCCTTTTTGGCCAACCAAGCAAGCCTGCAATGGTAATCCGCACTACAATGAAGTCTCACTACCCACCGATCAAAAGGGCCGTCCGAGAAATGTGTAAAATCCAGAGAGGCAAGACAGGCCACGGAGAACTGGCAGCCTTGTTATGCTTATGGGCGGGATGTAAATTACCAACAGCCACTCTGGAGAAGTGGATGGTGTTTCCTGGAACAAAGAAAAAACCAAGCTAGAGAGCCTAGGGCACTTCCCCTTATGGTGCCATAGATTCGGAAAATTTAAATGAAAAAGACACAGCCACACCAAAGTTTGGGGCTGCTCTGGTTACGGGAACCTTGACTATGGTACAACTTCAATAGCCCAGACAGAGAAAAATGGACATAGAAGTTGTGGTACATCCTTACAATGGAATATCACTCAACAATGAAATCTCACTCAACAATGAAATCAATGGCAACAGACCAGTAGCAGCATAATGAGTGGATATAGTTACGATGATCCTAAGTGAAATAAGTCACACAGGAAAAGAAACATCATAAGATATCACTAATACCGGGAATGTAAACACGACTACGCATGAACTGCATTTCAAAACACAACAGAGTCTCACATTTACAAAAGAAACTTATGCTTACTTAAGGGGAAAGGAGAGTGGGGAGGCTTCATAAAACCAGACGTTGACATTAGGACAGATATCATTTCATAAGCCAAATATATATTAGACAAGACCTACTCCTCGCTCAACCAAATGGACTCAACACGCCGTATTCAAAACCTAGGAATACACCTGATTATGAAGAAAATTAAAACCCATACATTTATAGGTCTCCATAAAAAAAAACATTTGTGTACGGCAGCATACACACAGCAGTGTAAATAAGCTAAATCCCCTTATAAAAATAAATTTGGAAAAGAAAACACAAGGACTGTGAAATAGAGAGAAATTCTTAAATAAGTCCTTCAGGGCTTGTGAGGATTGTTGGATTTACCACCTCTACATCCACAGCCGTGGGAGAGATAAGGCTGGACACTTGGGGCTGATGCTATTGGTGAGGGAATGCAGACCCTTTGAGGTAATGGTGCATGGTTCCCATTCCACGGGTCCCAAATCTCCACGTTTAAGGGATTTATCCTTCAGCTAAAATATGCATGGAAAACCCAGAATATGGTCCACGAAGTGATCAGGCAAAATTTCTAAAACTCATCGCCATTTTCGCCCCCTGGTACTCGAGTTTGCCGTTCCAGATGCGATATTAACATTCTCCCCACTTGGAGAGTCAGTGCCTTTGATCTCTTGTTTCGCACCGTTTGCAATTTCTGTGGAAGATGAACAGGAATAAGGAGAACCAATGAGCGGCTAACTCGATGTGTTTGGACGGGCACATTGAACTCTGATTTCCATACAGGAAGAAGAATTCACCAAAGGCTCAGCATGCCATGCCAGAACGAGATTAGGGCCTGAAGCAATTCTTCGGGTTTACGGTCAGCTCAAAAGAAAGCGAGTTGAGAAAAGGAGATTTTTAGCAGTGTAACTCACAATCCTGCAGAGTTCCAAATGACCCCTATCATCCAAAAATTTATTGAAGGAAGGCTGTGAAGAGGACTTGAACGCGACGTAGAATTGCAGAAAACAGATATCAGGTGGTAGATAAGAATTGCTCTGAAAGCGAAGGAAAGTGGCAGCAGTTCGACAGTGATGCACTTGGCCAAAAAGGGCGTAGGCGTTTTTTCCTGAATATATTCAGAAAAAAACACATACACCGTTTTTGGCGAACCAAGCAAGCCTGCAATGGAAATACGCACTACAATGAAGTCTCACTTCCCACCGATCAAAAGGGCCGTCTGAGAAATGTGTAAAATCCAGAGAGGCTGGACAGGCCACGGAGAACTGGCAGCCTTGTTATGGTGATGGGCGGGATGTAAATTACCAACAGCCACTCTGGAGAAGTGGATGGTGTTTCCTGGAACAAAGAAAAAACCAAGCTAGAGAGCCTAGGGAACTTCCACTTATGGTGCTATAGATTCGGAAAATTTAAATGAAAAAGACACAGCCACACCAAAGTTTGGGGCTGCTCTGTGTACGGGAAACTTGACCATGGTACAACTTCAATAGCCCAGACAGAGAAAAATGGATATAGAAGTTGTGGTACATCCCTACAATGGAATATCACTCAACAATGAAATCTCACTCAACAATGAAATCAATGGCAACAGACCAGTAGCAGCATAATGAGTGGATATAGTTACGATGATCCTAAGTGAAATAAGTCACACAGAAAAAGAAACATCATAAGATATCACTAATACCGGGAATGTAAACACGACTACGCATGAACTGCATTTCAAAACACAACAGAGTCTCACATTTACAAAAGAAACTGATGCTTGCTTAAGGGGAAAGGAGAGTGGGGAGGCTGCATAAAACCAGAGGTTGACATTAGGACAGATACCATTCCATAAGCCAAATATATATTAGACAAGAACTACTCGTTGCTCAACCAAATGGACTCAACACCCCGTCTTCAAAACCTAGGAATATACCTGACTATGAAGGAAATTAAAACCCATACATTTATAGGTCTCCATAAAAAAATCATTTGTGTACGGCAGCATACAAACAGCAGTGTAAATAAGCTAATTCCCCTTATAAAAATAAATTTGGAAAAGAAAACACAAGGACTGTGAAATAGAGAGAAATTCTTATATAAGTCCTTCAGGGCTTGTGAGGAATCTTGGATTTACCACCTCTACATCCACAGCTGGGGGAGAGATAAGACTGGACACTTGGGGCTGATACTATTGGTAAGGGAATGCAGACCCTTTGAGGTAATGGTGCATGGTTTCCATTCCACGGGTCCCAAATCTCAACGTTTAAGGGATTTATCCTTCAGCTAAAATATGCATGGAAAACCCAGAATATGGTCCACCAAGTCATCAGGCAAAATTTCTAAAACTCATCGCCATTTTCGCCCCGTGGTACTCGAGTTCGCCGTTCCAGAGGCGATATTAATTTTCTCCCCACTTGGAGAGTCAGTGCCTTTGATCTCCTGTTTCGCACATTTTGCAATTTCTGTGGAAGATGAACAGGAAAAAGGAGAACCAATGAGCGGCTAACTCAATGTGTTTGGACGGGCACATTGAACTCTGATTTCCCTACAGGAAGAAGAATTCACCAAAGGCTCAGCGTGCCATGCCAGGACGAGATTAGGGCCTGAAGCAATTCTTCGGGTTTGCGGTCAGCTCACAAGAAAGTGAGTTGAGAAAAGGAGATTTTTGGCACTGTATCTCACAATCCTGCAGAGTAACAAATGACCCTTATCATCCAAAAATTTATTGAAGGAAGGCTCTGAAGAGGACTTGAACGCGACGCAGAATTGCAGAAAAAAGATATCAGGGGGTAGATAAAAATTGCTCTGAAAGAATAGGAAAAGAGGCAGCAGTTCGACAGTGATGCACTTGGCCAAAAAGGGCGTATGCGTTTTTTCCTGAATATATTCAGGAAAAAACGCATACGCCCTTTTTGGCCAACCAAGCAAGCCTGCAATGGAAATCCGCACTACAATGAAGTCTCACTTCCCACCGATCAAAAGGGCCTTCCAAAAAAAGTGTAAAATCCAGAGAGGCAGGACAGGCCACGGAGAACCGGCAGCCTTGTTATGCTGATGGGCGGGATGTAAATTGCCAACAGCCACTCTGGAGAAGTGGATGGTGTTTCCTGGAACAAAGAAAAAACCAAGCTAGAGAGCCTAGGGCACTTCCACTTATGGTGCTATAGATTCGGAAAATTTAAATGAAAAAGACACAGCCACACCAAAGTTTGGGGCTGCTCTGGTTACGGGAACCTTGACTATGGTACAACTTCAATAGCCCAGACAGAGAAAAATGGATATAGAAGTTGTGGTACATCCCTACAATGGAATATCACTCAACAATGAAATCTCACTCAACAATGAAATCAATGGCAACAGACCAGTAGCAGCATAATGAGTGTATATAGTTACGATGATCCCAAGTAAAATAAGTCACACAGAAAAAGAAACATCATAAGATATCACTAATACCGGGAATGTAAACACAACTACGCATGAACTGCATTTCAAAACACAACAGAGTCTCACATTTACAAAAGAAACTTATGCTTGCTTAAGGGGAAAGGAGAGTGGGGAGGCTGCATAAAACCAGAGGTTGACATTAGGACAGATACCATTCCATAAGCCAAATATATATTAGACAAGACCTACTCCTCACTCAACCAAATGGACTCAACACACCGTATTCAAAACCTATGGATATACCTGACTATGAAGAAAATTAAAACCCATACATTTATAGGTCTCCATAAGAAAATCATTTGTGTACAGCAGCATACACACAGCAGTGTAAATAAGCTAAATCCCCTTATAAAAATAAATTTGGAAAAGAAAACACAAGGACTGTGGAATAGAGAGAAATTCTTAAATAAGTCCTTCAGGGCTTGTGAGGATTGTTGGATTTACCACCTCTACATCCACAGCTGGGGGAGAGATAAGGCTGGACACTTGAGGCTGATACTATTGGTAAGGGAATGCAGACCCTTTGAGGTAATGGTGTATGGTTCCCATTCCACGGGTCCCAAATCACCACGTTTAAGGTATTTATCCTTCAGCTAAAATATGCATGGAAAACCCAGAATATGGTCCACGAAGTGATCAGGCAAAATTTCTAAAACTCATCGCCATTTTCGCCCCCTGGTACTCGAGTTTGCCGTTCCAGATGCGATATTAACATTCTCCCCACTTGGAGAGTCAGTGCCTTTGATCTCTTGTTTCGCACCGTTTGCAATTTCTGTGGAAGATGAACAGGAATAAGGAGAACCAATGAGCGGCTAACTCGATGTGTTTGGACGGGCACATTGAACTCTGATTTCCCTACAGGAAGAAGAATTCACCAAAGGCTCCGCATGCCATGCCAGAACGAGATTACGGCCTGAAGCAATTCTTCGGGTTTACGGTCAGCTCACAAGAAAGCGAGTTGAGAAAAGGAGATTTCTGACACCGTAACTCACAATCCTGCAGAGTTCCAAATGACCCCTATCATCCAAAAATTTATTGAAGGAACGCTGTGAAGAGGACTTGAACGCGACGTAGAATTGCAGAAAACAGATATCAGGTGGTAGATAAGAATTGCTCTGAAAGCGAAGGAAAGTGGCAGCAGTTCGACAGTGATGCACTTGGCCAAAAAGGGCGTATGCGTTTTTTCCTGAACCTATTCAGGAAAAAAGGCATACGCCCTTTATGGCCAACCAAGCAAGCCTGCAATGGAAATCCGCACTACAATGAAGTCTCACTACCCACCGATCAAAAGGGCCGTCCGAGAAATGTGTAAAATCCAGAGAGGCAAGACAGGCCACGGAGAACTGGCAGCCTTGTTATGCTTATGGGCGGGATGTAAATTACCAACAGCCACTCTGGAGAAGTGGATGGTGTTTCCTGGAACAAAGAAAAAACCAAGCTAGAGAGCCTAGGGCACTTCCCCTTATGGTGCCATAGATTCGGAAAATTTAAATGAAAAAGACACAGCCACACCAAAGTTTGGGGCTGCTCTGGTTACGGGAACCTTGACTATGGTACAACTTCAATAGCCCAGACAGAGAAAAATGGACATAGAAGTTGTGGTACATCCTTACAATGGAATATCACTCAACAATGAAATCTCACTCAACAATGAAATCAATGGCAACAGACCAGTAGCAGCATAATGAGTGGATATAGTTACGATGATCCTAAGTGAAATAAGTCACACAGGAAAAGAAACATCATAAGATATCACTAATACCGGGAATGTAAACACGACTACGCATGAACTGCATTTCAAAACACAACAGAGTCTCACATTTACAAAAGAAACTTATGCTTACTTAAGGGGAAAGGAGAGTGGGGAGGCTTCATAAAACCACACGTTGACATTAGGACAGATATCATTTCATAAGCCAAATATATATTAGACAAGACCTACTCCTCGCTCAACAAAATGGACTCAACACGCCGTATTCAAAACCTAGGAATATACCTGACTATGAAGAAAATTAAAACCCATACATTTATAGGTCTCCATAAAAAAAACATTTGTGTACGGCAGCATACACACAGCAGTGTAAATAAGCTAAATCCCCTTATAAAAATAAATTTGGAAAAGAAAACACAAGGACTGTGAAATAGAGAGAAATTCTTAAATAAGTCCTTCAGGGCTTGTGAGGATTGTTGGATTTACCACCTCTACATCCACAGCCGTGGGAGAGATAAGGCTGGACACTTGGGACTGATGCTATTGGTGAGGGAATGCAGACCCTTTGAGGTAATGGTGCATGGTTCCCATTCCACGGGTCCCAAATCTCCACGTTTAAGGGATTTATCCTTCAGCTAAAATATGCATGGAAAACCCAGAATATGGTCCACGAAGTGATCAGGCAAAATTTCTAAAACTCATCGCCATTTTCGCCCCCTGGTACTCGAGTTTGCCGTTCCAGATGCGATATTAACATTCTCCCCACTTGGAGAGTCAGTGCCTTTGATCTCTTGTTTCGCACCGTTTGCAATTTCTGTGGAAGATGAACAGGAATAAGGAGAACCAATGAGCGGCTAACTCGATGTGTTTGGACGGGCACATTGAACTCTGATTTCCCTACAGGAAGAAGAATTCACCAAAGGCTCAGCATGCCATGCCAGAACGAGATTAGGGCCTGAAGCAATTCTTCGGGTTTACGGTCAGCTCAAAAGAAAGCGAGTTGAGAAAAGGAGATTTTTGGCAGTGTAACTCACAATCCTGCAGAGTTCCAAATGACCCCTATCATCCAAAAATTTATTGAAGGAAGGCTGTGAAGAGGACTTGAACGCGACGTAGAATTGCAGAAAACAGATATCAGGTGGTAGATAAGAATTGCTCTGAAAGCGAAGGAAAGTGGCAGCAGTTCGACAGTGATGCACTTGGCCAAAAAGGGCGTATGCGTTTTTTCCTGAATATATTCAGAAAAAAACACATACACCGTTTTTGGCGAACCAAGCAAGCCTGCAATGGAAATACGCACTACAATGAAGTCTCACTTCCCACCGATCAAAAGGGCCGTCTGAGAAATGTGTAAAATCCAGAGAGGCTGGACAGGCCACGGAGAACTGGCAGCCTTGTTATGGTGATGGGCGGGATGTAAATTACCAACAGCCACTCTGGAGAAGTGGATGGTGTTTCCTGGAACAAAGAAAAAACCAAGCTAGGGAGCCTAGGGAACTTCCACTTATGGTGCTATAGATTCGGAAAATTTAAATGAAAAAGACACAGCCACACCAAAGTTTGGGGCTGCTCTGTGTACGGGAAACTTGACTATGGTACAACTTCAATAGCCCAGACAGAGAAAAATGGATATAGAAGTTGTGGTACATCCCTACAATGGAATATCACTCAACAATGAAATCTCACTCAACAATGAAATCAATGGCAACAGACCAGTAGCAGCATAATGAGTGGATATAGTCACGATGATCCTAAGTGAAATAAGTCACACAGAAAAAGAAACATCATAAGATATCACTAATACCGGGAATGTAAACACGACTACGCATGAACTGCATTTCAAAACACAACAGAGTCTCACATTTACAAAAGAAACTGATGCTTGCTTAAGGGGAAAGGAGAGTGGGGAGGCTGCATAAAACCAGAGGTTGACATTAGGACAGATACCATTCCATAAGCCAAATATATATTAGACAAGAGCTACTCGTTGCTCAACCAAATGGACTCAACACCCCGTCTTCAAAACCTAGGAATATACCTGACTATGAAGGAAATTAAAACCCATACATTTATAGGTCTCCATAAAAAAATCATTTGTGTACGGCAGCATACACACAGCAGTGTAAATAAGCTAAATCCCCTTGTAAAAATAAATTTGGAAAAGAAAACACAAGGACTGTGAAATAGAGAGAAATTCTTATATAAGTCCTTCAGGGCTTGTGAGGAATCTTGGATTTACCACCTCTACATCCACAGCTGGGGGAGAGATAAGACTGGACACTTGGGGCTGATACTATTGGTAAGGGAATGCAGACCCTTTGAGGTAATGGTGCATGGTTTCCATTCCACGGGTCCCAAATCTCCACGTTTAAGGGATTTATCCTTCAGCTAAAATATGCATGGAAAACCCAGAATATGGTCCACGAAGTCATCAGGCAAAATTTCTAAAACTCATCGCCATTTTCGCCCCGTGGTACTCGAGTTCGCCGTTCCAGAGGCGATATTAATTTTCTCCCCACTTGGAGAGTCAGTGCCTTTGATCTCCTGTTTCGCACATTTTGCACTTTCTGTGGAAGATGAACAGGAAAAAGGAGAACCAATGAGCGGCTAACTCGATGTGTTTGGACGTGCACATTGAACTCTGATTTCCCTACAGGAAGAAGAATTCACCAAAGGCTCAGCGTGCCATGCCAGGACGAGATTAGGGCCTGAAGCAATTCTTCGGGTTTGCGGTCAGCTCACAAGAAAGTGAGTTGAGAAAAGGAGATTTTTGGCACTGTATCTCACAATCCTGCAGAGTTCCAAATGACCCTTATCATCCAAAAATTTATTGAAGGAAGGCTGTGTAGAGGACTTGAACGCGACGCAGAATTGCAGAAAACAGATATCAGGTGGTAGATAACAATTGCTCTGAAAGCGTAAGAAAAGAGGCAGCAGTTCGACAGTGATGCACTTGGCCAAAAATGGCGTATGCATTTTTTCCTGAATAGATTCAGGTAAAAACGCATACGCCCTTTTTGGCCAACCAAGCAAGCCTGCAATGGAAATCCGCACTACAAGGAAGTCTCACTTCCCACCGATCAAAAGGGCCGTCCGAAAAAAGTGTAAAACCCAGAGAGACAGGACAGGCCACGGAGAACCGGCAGCCTTGTTATGCTGATGGGCGGGATGTAAATTGCCAACAGCCACTCTGGAGAAGTGGATGGTGTTTCCTGGAACAAAGAAAAAAACAACCTAGAGAGCCTAGGGCACTTCCACTTATGGTGCTATAGATTCGGAAAATTTAAATGAAAAAGACACAGCCACACCAAAGTTTGGGGTTGCTCTGTGTACGGGAACCTTGACTATGGTACAACTTTAATAGCCCAGAAAGAGAAAAATGGATATAGAAGTTGTGGTACATCCCTACAATGGAATATCACTCAACAATGAAATCAATGGCAACAGACCATTAGCAGCATAATCAGAGGATTTAGTTATGATGATTCTAAGTGAAATAAGTCACACAGAAAAAGAAATATCATAATTTATCACTAATACCGGGAACGTAAACACGGCTACGCGTGAACTGCATTACAAAACACAACAGAGTCTCACATTTACAAAAGAAACTGATGCTTGCTTAAGGGGAAAGGAGAGTTGGGAGGCTGCATAATACCAGAGGTTGATATTAGGACAGATACCATTCCATAACCCAAATATATATTAGACAAGACGTACTCATTGCTCAACGAAATGGACTCAACACCCTGTATTCAAAACCTAGGAACATACCTGACTATGAAGAAAATTAAAACCCATACATTTATAGGTCTCCATAAGAAAATCATTTGTGTACAGCAGCATACACACAGCAGTGTACATAAGCTAAATCCCCTTATAAAAATAAATTTGAAAAAGAAAACACAAGGACTGTGAAATAGAGAGAAATTCTTAAATAAGTCCTTCAGGACTTGTGAGGAATCTTGGATTTACCACCTCTACATCCACAGCTGTGGGAGAGAAAAGGTTGGACACTAGGGGCTGATACTATTGGTGAAGGAATGCAGACCCTTTGAGGTAATGGTGCATGGTTCTCATTCCACGGGTCCCAAATCTTCACATGTAAGGGATTTATCCTTCAGCTAAAATATGCATGGAAATCCCAGAATATGGTCCACGAAGTGATCAGACAAAATTTTAAAACTCATCGCCATTTTAGCCCCCTGGTACTCGAGTTCGCCATTCCAGATGTGATATTAACATTCTCCCCACTTGGAGAGTCAGTGCCTTTGACCTCTTGTTTGGCAGAGTTTGCAATTTCTGTGGAAGATCAACAGGAATAAGGAGAACGAATGAGCGGCAAACTCGTTGTGTTTGGATTGGCACTTTGAACTCTGATTTCCCTACAGGAAGAAGAATTCACCAAAGGCTCAGCGTGCCATGCCGGAACGAAATTAGGGCCTGAAGCAATTCTTCGGGTTTGCGGTCAGCTCACAAGAAAGCGAGTTGAGAAAAGAAGATTTTTGGCACTGTAACTCACAATCCTGCAGAGTTCCAAATGACCCCTATCATCCAAAAAAATTATTGATGGAAGGCTGTGAAGAGGAGTTGAACGAGACACAGAATTGCAGAAATCAGATATCAGGGGGTAGATAAGATTTGCTCTGAAAGCGTAGGAAAAGAGGCAGCAGTTCGACAGTGATGCACTTGGCCAAAAAGGGCGTATGCGTATTTTCCTGAATATATTCAGGAAAAAACGCATACGCCCTTTTTGGCCAACCAAGCATGCCTGCAATGGAAATCCGCACCACAATGAAGTCTCACTTCCCACAGACCAAAAGGGCCGTCCGAAAAATGTGTAAAATCCAGAGAGGCAGGTCAGGCCACGGAGAACTGGCAGCCTTGTTTTGCTGATGGGTGGGATGTAAATTGCCAACAGCAACTCTGGAGAAGTGGATGGTGTTTCATGGAACAAAGAAAAAACCAAGCTAGAGAGCCTAGGGCACTTCCACTTATGGTGCTGTAGATTCGGAAAATTTAAATGAAAAAGACACAGCCACACCAAAGTTTGGGGCTGCTCTCTTTACGGGAACCTTGACTATGGTACAACTTCAATAACACAGAAAGAGAAAAACGGATATAGAAGTTGTGGTACATCCCTACAATGGAATATCACTCAACAATGAAATCAATGGCAACAGACCAGTAGCAGCATAATGAGTGCATTTAGTTACGAGGATTCTAAGTGAAATAAGTTACACAGAAAAAGAAACATCATAAGATATCACTAATACCGGGAATGTAAACATGGCTACGCGTGAACTGCATTCAAAACCCAACAGAGTCTCACATTTACAAAAGAACCTTTGCTTGCTTAAGGGAAAAGGAGAGTGGGGAGGCTGCATAAAACCAGAGGTTGACATTAGGCCAGATACCATTCCATAAGCCAAATATATATTAGACAAGACCTACTCCTGGCTCAACCAAATGGACTCAACACCCCGTATTCAAAACCTAGGAATATACCTGTCTATGAAGAAAATTAAAACCCATACATTTATAGGTCTCCATAAGAAAATCATTTGTGTACAGCAGCATACACACAGCACTGTAAATAAGCTAAATCCCCTTATAAAAATAAATTTGAAAAAGAAAACACAACGACTGTGAAATAGAGAGTAATTCTTAAATATGTCCTTCAGGGATTCTTAGGAATCTTGGATTTACCACCTCTGCATCCACAGCTGTGGGAGAGATAAGGCTGGACACTTGTGGCTGATACTATTGGTGAGGGAATGCAGACCCTTTGAGGTAATTGTGCATGGTTCCCATTCGACGGGTCCCAAATCTCCATGTTTAAGGGATTTATCCTTGAGCTAAAATATGCATGGAAAACCCAGAATATGGTCCACGAAGTGATCAGGCAAAATTTCTAAAACTCATCGCCATTTTCGCCCCCTGGTACTCGAGTTCGCCTTTCCAGATGCGATATTAACATTCTCCCCACTTGGAGAGTCAGTGCCTTTGACATCTTGTTTGGCAGAGTTTGCAATTTCCGTGGAAGATGAACAGGAATAAGGAGAACGAATGAGCGGCTAACTCGATGTGTTTGGACGGGCACATTGAACTCTGATTTCCCTACAGGAAGAAGAATTCAGCAAAGGCTCAGCGTGCCATGCTACAACGAGATGAGGGCCTGAAGCAATTCTTCCGGTTTGCGCTCACCTCACAAGAAAGCGAGTTGAGAAAAGGAGATTTTTGGCACTGTAACTCACAATCCTGCAGAGTTCTAAATGACCACTATCATCCCAAAATTTATTGAAGGAAGGCTGTGAAAAGGACAAGAAGGCGATGCAGAATTGCAGAAAACAGATATCAGGTGGTAGATAAGAATTGCTCAGAAAACGTAAGAAAAGAGGCAGCAGTTCGACAGTGATGCACTTGGCCAAAAAGGGCGTATGCGTTTTTTCCTGAATATATGCAGGAAAAAACGCATACGCCCTTTTTGATCAACCAAGCAAGCCTGCAATGGAAATCCGCACCACAATGAAGTCTCAATTCCCACCGATCAAAAGGGAAATTCGAAAAAAGTGTAAAATCCAGAGAGGAGGACAGGCCATGGAGAACTGGCAGCCTTGTTATGCTCATGGGCGGGATGTAAATTGCCAACAGCCACTCTGGAGAAGTGGACGGTGTTTCCTGGAACAAAGATAAAACCAAGCTAGAGAGCCTAGGGCACTTCCACTTATGGTGCTATAGATAAGGAAAATTTAAATGAAAAAGGCACAGCCACACCAAAGTTTGGGGCTGCTCTGTGTACTGGAACTTTGACTATGCTACAACTTTAATAGCCCAGAAAGAGAAAAATGGATATAGAAGTTGTGGTACATCCCTACAATGGAATATCACTCAACAATGATATCAATGGCAACAGACCAGTAGCAGCATAATGAGTGGATTTAGTTACGATGATTCTAAGTTAAATAAGTCACACAGAAAAAGAAACATCATAAGACATCACTAATACCGGGAATGTAAACACGGCTACGTGTGAACTGCATTACAAAACACAACAGAGTCTCACATTTACAAAAGAAACTTAGGCTTGCTTAAGGGGAAAGGAGAGTGGGGAGGCTGCATAAAACCAGAGTTTGACATTAGGACAGATACCATTCCATAAGCCAAATATATATTAGACAAGACCTACTCCTCGCTCAACCAAATGGACTCAACACCCCGTATTCAAAACCTAGGAATATACCTGACTATGAAGAAAATTAAAACCCATACATTTATAGGTCTCCATAAGAAAATGATTTGTGGACAGCAGGATACACACAGCAGTGTAAATAAGCTAAATCCCCTTATAAAAATAAATTTGAAAAAGAAAACACAAAGAGTATCAAATAGAGAGAAATTCTTAAATAAGTCCTTCAGGGCTTGTGAGGAATCTTGGATTTACCACCTCTACATCCACACCAGGGGGAGAGATAAGGCTTGACACTTGGGGCTGATACTATTGGTGAGGGAATGCACACCCTTTGAGGGAATGGTGCCTGGTTCCCATTCGACGGCGCCCAAATATCCACGTATAAGGGATTTATCCTTCAGCTAAAATATGCATGGAAAACCCAGAATATGGTCCACGATGTGATCACGCAAAATTTCTAAAACTCATCGCCATTTTCGCCCACTGGTACTCGAGTTCGCCGTTCCAGATGCGATATTAACATTCTCCCCACTTGGAGAGTCAGTGCCTTTGATCTCTTGTTTCGCACAGTTTGAAATTTCTGTGGAAGATGAAAAGGAATAAGGAGAACCAATGAGCGGCTAACTCGATGTGTTTGGACGGGCACAGTGAACTCTGATTTCCCTACAGGAAGAAGAATTCACCAAAGGCTCAGCGTGCCATGCCGGAGCGAGATGAGGGCCTGAAGCAATTCTTCGGGTTTGCGGTCAGCTCACAAGAAAGCGAGTTGAGAAAAGGAGATTTTTAGCACTGTAACTCACAATCCTGCAGGGTTCCAAATTACCCTTATCATCAAAAAATATATTGAAGGAAGGCTGTGCAGAGGACTGGAACGCGACACAGAATTGCAGAAAACAGATATCAGGGGGTAGATAAGAATTGCTCTGAAAGCGTAGGCAAAGAGGCAGCAGTTCGACAGTGATGCACTTGGCCAAAAAGGGCATATGCGTTTTTTCCTGAATATATTCAGGAAAAAAACGCATACGCCCTTTTTGGCCAAGCAAGCAAGCCTGCAATGGAAATCCGCACTACAATGAAGTCTCACTTCCCACCGATCAAAAGGGCCATCCGACAAATGTGTAAAATTCAGAGAGGCAGGACAGGCCATGGAGACCAGGCAGCCTTGTTATGCTGATGGGCGGGATGTAAATTGCCAACAGCCACTCTGGAGAAGTGGATGGTGTTTCCTGGAACAAAGAAAAAACCAAGCTAGAAAGCCTAGGGCACTTCCACATATGGTGCCGTAGATTCGGAAATTTTAAATGAAAAGACACAGCCACACCAAAGTTTGGGGCTTCTCTGTGTACTGAACCTTGACTATGGTACAACTTCAATAGCCCAAAAAGAGAAAAATGGATATAGAAGTTGTGGTACATCCCTACAATGGAATATCACTCAACAATGAAATCAATGGCAACAGACCAGTAGCAGCATAATGAGTGGATTTAGTTACGATGATTCTAAGTTAAATAAGTCACACAGAAAAAGAAACATCATAAGGTATCCCGAATACCGGGAACGTAAACACGGCTACGCGTGAACTGCATTACAAAACACAACAGAGTCTCACATTTACAAAAGAAACTTAGGCTTGCTTAAGGGGAAAGGAGAGTGGGGAGGCTGCATAAAACCAGAGGTTGACATTAGGACAGATACCATTCCATAAGCCAAATATATATTAGAGAAGACCTACTCCTCGCTCAACCAAATGGACTCAACACCCTGTAATCAAAACCTAGGAATATACCTGACTATGAAGAAAATTAAAACCCATACATTTATAGGTCTCCATAAGAAAATCATTTGTGGACAGCAGGATACACACAGCAGTGTAAATAAGCTAAATCCCCTTATAAAAATAAATTTGAAAAAGAAAACACAAAGAGTATGAAATAGAGAGAAATTCTTAAATAAGTCCTTCAGGGCTTGTGAGGAATCTTGGATTTACCACCTCTACATCCACACCTGGGGGAGAGATAAGGCTGGACACTTGGGGCTGATACTATTGGTGAGGGAATGCACACCCTTTGAGGTAATGGTGCATGGTTCCCATTCGACGGCGCCCAAATATCCACGTATAAGGGATTTATCCTTCAGCTAAAATATGCATGGAAAACCCAGAATATGGTCCACGAAGTGATCAGGCAAAATTTCTAAAACTCATCGCCATTTTCGCCCACTGGTACTCGAGTTCGCCGTTCCAGATGCGATATTAACATTCTCCCCACTTGGAGAGTCAGTGCCTTTGATCTCTTGTTTCGCACAGTTTGAAATTTCTGTGGAAGATGAAAAGGAATAAGGAGAACCAATGAGCGGCTAACTCGATGTGTTTGGACGGGCACATTGAACTCTGATTTCCCTACAGGAAGAAGAATTCACCAAAGGCTCAGCGTGCCATGCCGGAGCGAGATGAGGGCCTGAAGCAATTCTTCAGGTTTGCGGTCAGCTCACAAGAAAGCGAGTTGAGAAAAGGAGATTTTTAGCACTGTAACTCACAATCCTGCAGGGTTCCAAATTACCCTTATCATCAAAAAATATATTGAAGGAAGGCTGTGCAGAGGACTGGAACGCGACACAGAATTGCAGAAAACAGATATCAGGGGGTAGATAAGAATTGCTCTGAAAGCGTAGGCAAAGAGGCAGCAGTTCGACAGTGATGCACTTGGCCAAAAAGGTCATATGCGTTTTTTCGTGAATATATTCAGGAAAAAAACGCATACGCCCTTTTTGGCCAAGCAAGCAAGCCTGCAATGGAAATCCGCACTACAATGAAGTCTCACTTCCCACCGATAAAAAGGGCCCTCCGACAAATTTGTAAAATCCAGAGAGGCAGGACTGGCCATGGAGAACCGGCAGCCTTGTTATGCTGATGGGCGGGATGTAAATTGCCAACAGCCACTCTGGAGAAGTGGATGGTGTTTCCTGGAACAAAGAAAAAAACAAGCTAGAGAGCCTAGGGCACTTCCACTTATGGTGCTATAGATTCGGAAAATTTAAATGAAAAAGACACAGCCACACCAAAGTTTGGGGTTGCTCTGTGTACGGGAACCTTGACTATGGTACAACGTTAATAGCCCAGAAAGAGAAAAATGGATATAGAAGTTGTGGTACGTCCCTACAATGGAATATCACTCAACAATGAAATCAATGGCAACAGACCATTAGCAGCATAATCAGAGGATTTAGTTATGATGATTCTAAGGGAAATAAGTCACACAGAAAAAGAAACATCATAATTTATCACTAATACCGGGAACGTAAACACGGCTACGCGTGAACTGCATTACAAAACACAACAAAGTCTCACATTTACAAAAGAAACTGATGCTTGCTTAAGGGGAAAGGAGAGTGGGGAGGCTGCATAATACCAGAGGTTGATATTAGGACAGATACCATCCCATAACCCAAATATATATTAGACAAGACCTACTCATTGCTCAACGAAATGGACTCAACACCCCGTATTCATAACCTAGGAATATACCTGACTATGAAGAAAATTAAAACCCATACATTTATAGGTCTCCATAAGAAAATCATTTGTGTACAGCAGCATACACACAGCAGTGTACATAAGCTAAATCCCCTTATAAAAATAAATTTGAAAAAGAAAACACAAGGACTGTGAAATAGAGAGAAATTCTTAAATAAGTCCTTCAGGGCTTGTGAGGAATCTTGGATTTACCACCTCTACATCCACAGCTGTGGGAGAGATAAGGCTGGACACTAGGGGCTGATACTATTGGTGAAGGAATGCAGACCCTTTGAGGTAATTGTGCATGGTTCCCATTCCACGGGTCCCAAATCTTCAGGTGTAAGGGATTTATCCTTCAGCTAAAATATGCATGGAAATCCCAGAATATGGTCCACGAAGTGATCAGGCAAAATTTTAAAACTCATCGCCATTTTAGCCCCCTGGTACTCGAGTTTGCCGTTCCAGATGTGATATTAACATTCTCCCCACTTGGAGAGTCAGTGCCTTTGACCTCTTGTTTGGCACAGTTTGCAATTTCTGTGGAAGATGAACAGGAATAAGGAGAACGAATGAGCGGCAAACTCGCTGTGTTTGGATGGGCACTTTGAACTCTGATTTCCCTACAGGAAGAAGAATTCACCAAAGGCTCAGCGTGCCATGCCAGAACGAGATTACGGCCTGAAGCAATTCTTCGGGTTTGCGGTCAGCTCACAAGAAAGCGAGTTGAGAAAAGGAGATTTCTGGCACTTTAACTCACAATCCTGCAGAGTTCCAAATGACCCCTATCATTCAAAAATTTATTGAAGGAAGGCTTTGAAGAGGACTTGAACGCAATGCAGAATTGCAGAAAACAGATATCAGGGGGTACATAAGAATTGCTCTGTAAGCATAGGGAAAGAGGCAGCAGTTCGACAGTGATGCACTTGGCCAAAAAGTGTGTATGCGTTTTTTCCTGAATATATTCAGGAAAAAAACACATACGCACTTTTTGGCCAACCAAGCAAGCCTGCAGTGGAAATCCGCAGTACAAGGAAGTCTCACTTCCCACCGATCCAAAGGGCCGTCCGAAAAAATTGTAAAATCCAGAGAGGCAGGACAAGGCATGGAGAAGCGACAGCCTTGTTATGCTGATGGGCGGGATGTAAATTGCCCACAGCCACTCTGGAGAAGTGGATGGTGATTCCTGGAACAAAGAAAACACCAAGCTAGAGAGCCTAGGGCACTTCCACTTATGGTGCTATAGATTCGGAAAATTGAAATGAAAAAGACACAGCCACACCAAAGTTTGGTGCTGCTCTGTGTACGGGATACTTGACTATGGTACAACTTTAATAGCCCAGAAAGAGAAAAACGGATATAGAAGTTGTGGTACAACCCTACAATGGAATATCACTCAACAATGAAATCAAGGGCAACAGACCAGTAGCAGCATAATGAGAGGGTATAGTTATGATGATTCTAAGTGAAATAAGTCACAGAGAAAAAGAAACATAAGATATCACTAATACCGGGAATGTAAACACGGCTACGTGTGAACTGCATTACAAAACACAACAGAGTCTCACATTTACAAAAGAAACTTATGCTTCCTTAAGGGGAAAGGAGAGTGGGGAGGCTGCATAAAACCAGAGGTTGACATTAGGACAGATAGCGTTCCATAACCCAAATATATATTAGACAAGACCTACTCATTGCTCAACCAAATGGACTCAACACTCCGTATAAAAAACCTAGGAATATACCTGGCTATGAAGAAAATTAAAACCCATACATTTATAGGTCTCCATAAGAAAATCATTTGTGTACAGCAGCATACACACAGCACTGTAAATAAGCTAAATCCCCTTATAAAAATAAATTTGGAAAAGAAAACACAACGACAGTGAAATAGAGAGTAATTCTTAAATAAGTCCTTCAGGGATTCTTAGGAATCTTGGATTTACCACCTCTACATCCACAGCTGTGGGAGAGATAAGGCTGGACACTTGGGGCTGATACTACTGGTGAGGGAATGCAGACCCTTTGAGGTAATTGTGCATGGTTCCCATTCGACGGGTCCCAAATCTCCATGTTTAAGGGATTTATCCTTCAGCTAAAATATGCATGGAAAACCCAGAATATGGTCCACGAAGTGATCAGGCAAAATTTCTAAAACTCATCGCCATTTTCGCCCCCTGGTACTCGAGTTCGCCTTTCCAGATGCGATATTAACATTCTCCCCACTTGGAGAGTCAGTGCCTTTGACATCTTGTTTGGCAGAGTTTGCAATTTCCGTGGAAGATGAACAGGAATAAGGAGAACGAATGAGCGGCTAACTCGATGTGTTTGGACGGGCACATTGAACTCTGATTTCCCTACAGGAAGAAGAATTCAGCAAAGGCTCAGCGTGCCATGCCACAACGAGATGAGGGCCTGAAGCAATTCTTCGGGTTTGCGGTCAGCTCACAAGAAAGCGAGTTGAGAAAAGGAGATTTTTGGCACTGTAACTCACAATCCTGCAGAGTTCTAAATGACCACTATCATCCCAAAATTTATTGAAGGAAGGCTGTGAAGAGGACTTGAAGGCGACGCAGAATTGCAGAAAACAGATATCAGGTGGTAGATAAGAATTGCTCAGAAAACGTAGGAAAAGAGGCAGCAGTTCGACAGTGATGCACTTGGCCAAAAAGGGCGTATGCGTTTTTTCCTGAATATATGCAGGAAAAAACGCATACGCCCTTTTTGGTCAACCAAGCAAGCCTGCAATGGAAATCTGCACCACAATGAAGTCTCAATTCCCACCGATCAAAAGGGCCGTCCGAAAAAAGTGTAAAATCCAGAGAGGAGGACAGGCCATGGAGAACTGGCAGCCTTGTTATGCTCATGGGCGGGATGTAAATTGCCAACAGCCACTCTGGAGAAGTGGATGGTGTTTCCTGGAACAAAGATAAAACCAAGCTAGAGAGCCTAGGGCACTTCCACTTATGGTGCTATAGATAAGGAAAATTTAAATGAAAAAGGCAAAGCCACACCAAAGTTTGGGGCTGCTCTGTGTACTGGAACCTTGACTATGCTACAACTTTAATAGCCCAGAAAGAGAAAAATGGATATAGAAGTTGTGGTACATCCCTACAATGGAATATCACTCAACAATGAAATCAATGGCAACAGACCAGTAGCAGCATAATGAGTGGATTTAGTTACGATGATTCTAAGTGAAATAAGTCACACAGAAAAAGAAACATCATAAGATATCACTAATACCGGGAATGTAAACACGGCTGCGTGTGAACTGCATTACAAAACACAAGAGAGTCTCACATTTACATAAGAAACTTATGCTTGCTTAAGGGGAAAGGAGAGTGGGGAGGCTGCATAAAACCAGAGGTTGACATTAGGACAGATACCATTCCATAAGCCAAATATATATTAGACAAGAGCTACTCCTTGCTCAACCAAATGGACTCAACACCCCGTATTCAAAACCTAGGAATATACCTGACTATGAAGAAAATTAAAACCCATACATTTATAGGTCTCCATAAGAAAATCATTTGTGTACAGCAGCATACACACAGCACTGTAAATAAGCTAAATCCCCTTATAAAAATAAATTTGAAAAAGAAAACACAACGACAGTGAAATAGAGAGTAATTCTTAAATAAGTCCTTCAGGGATTCTTAGGAATCTTGGATTTACCACCTCTACATCCACAGCTGTGGGAGAGATACGGCTGGACACTTGGAGCTGATATTACTGGTGAGGGAATGCAGACCCTTTGAGGTAATGGTGCATCGTTCCCATTCCACGGGTCCCAAATCTCCATGTTTAAGGGATTTATCCTTCAGCTAAAATATGCATGGAAAACCCAGAATATGGTCCACGAAGTGATCAGGCAAAATTTCTAAAACTCATCGCCATTTTCGCCCCCTGGTACTCGAGTTCGTCTTTCCAGATGCGATATTAACATTCTCCCCACTTGGAGAGTCAGTGCCTTTGACATCTTGTTTGGCAGAGTTTGCAATTTCCGTGGAAGATGAACAGGAATAAGGAGAACGAATGAGCGGCTAACTCGATGTGTTTGGACGGGCACATTGAACTCTGATTTCCCTACAGGAAGAAGAATTCAGCAAAGGCTCAGCGTGCCATGCCACAACGAGATGAGGGCCTGAAGCAATTCTTCGGGTTTGCGGTCAGCTCACAAGAAAGCGAGTTGAGAAAAGGAGATTTTTGGCACTGTAACTCACAATCCTGCAGAGTTCTAAATGACCACTATCATCCCAAAATTTATTGAAGGAAGGCTGTGAAGAGGACTTGAAGGCGACGCAGAATTGCAGAAAACAGATATCAGGTGGTAGATAAGAATTGCTCAGAAAACGTAGGAAAAGAGGCAGCAGTTCGACAGTGATGCACTTGGCCAAAAAGGGCGTATGCGTTTTTTCCTGAATATATGCAGGAAAAAACGCATACGCCCTTTTTGGTCAACCAAGCAAGCCTGCAATGGAAATCTGCACCACAATGAAGTCTCAATTCCCACCGATCAAAAGGGCCGTCCGAAAAAAGTGTAAAATCCAGAGAGGAGGACAGGCCATGGAGAACTGGCAGCCTTGTTATGCTCATGGGCGGGATGTAAATTGCCAACAGCCACTCTGGAGAAGAGGAAGGTGTTTCCTGGAACAAAGATAAAACCAAGCTAGAGAGCCTAGGGCACTTCCACTTATGGTGCTATAGATAAGGAAAATTTAAATGAAAATGGCACAGCCACACCAAAGTTTGGGGCTGCTCTGTGTACTGGAACCTTGACTATGCTACAACTTTAATAGCCCAGAAAGAGAAAAATGGATATAGAATTTGTGGTACATCCCTACAATGGAATATCACTCAACAATGATATCAATGGCAACAGACCAGTAGCAGCATAATGAGTGGATTTAGTTACGATGATTCTAAGTGAAATAGTCACACAGAAAAAGAAACATCATAAGATATCACTAATACCGGGAATGTAAACACGACTACGCATGAACTGCATTTCAAAACACAACAGAGTCTCACATTTACAAAAGAAACTTATGCTTGCTTAAGGGGAAAGGAGAGTGGGGAGGCTGCATAAAACCAGAGGTTGACATTAGGACACATACCATTCCATAAATCAAATATATATTAGACAAGACCTACTCCTCGCTCAACCAAATGGACTCAACACCCCGTATTCAAAACCTAAGAATATACCTGACTATGAAGAAAATTAAAACCAATACATTTATAGGTCTCCATAAGAAAATCATTTGTGTACAGCAGTATAGATACAGCAGTGTAAATAAGCTAATTCCCCTTATAAAAATAAATTTGGAAAAGAAAACACAAGGTCTGTGAAGTAGAGAGAAATTCTTAAATAAGTCCTTCAGGGCTTGTGAGGATTCTTGGATTTACCACCTCTACATCCACAGCTGGGGGAGAGATAAGGCTGGACACTTGGGGCTGATACTATTGGTGAGGGAATGCAGACCCTTTGAGGTAATGGTGCATCGTTCCCATTCCACGGATCCCAAATCTCCACATTTAAGGGATTTATCCTTCAACTAAAATATGCATGGAAAACCCAGAATATGGTCCCCGAAGTGATCAGGCAAAATTTCTAAAACTCATCGCCATTTTCGCCCCCTGGTACTCGAGTTCGCCATTCCAGATGCGATATTATCATTCTCCCCATTTGGAGAGTCAGTGCTTTGATCTCTTGTTTCGCACAGTTTGCAATTTCTGTGGAAGATGAACAGGAATAAGGAGAACGAATGAGCGGCTAACTCGATGTGTTTGGACGGGCACTTTGAACTCTGATTTCCCTACAGGAAGAAGAATTCACCAAAGGCTCAGCGTGCCATGCCGGAAGGAGATTAGGGCCTGAAGCAATTCTTTGGGTTTGCGGTCAGCTCACAAGAAAGCGAGTTGAGAAAAGGAGATTTTTGGCACTGTAACTCACAATCCTGCAGAGTTCTAAATGACCACTATCATCCCAAAATTTATTGAAGGAAGGCTGTGAAGAGGACTTGAAGGCGACGCAGAATTGCAGAAAACAGATATCAGGTGGTAGATAAGAATTGCTCAGAAAACGTAGGAAAAGAGGCAGCAGTTCGACAGTGATGCACTTGGCCAAAAAGGGCGTATGCGTTTTTTGCTGAATATATGCAGGAAAAAACACATACGCCCTTTTTGGTCAACCAAGCAAGCCTGCAATGGAAATGTGCACCAAAATGAAGTCTCAATTCCCACCGATCAAAAGGGCCGTCTGAAAAAAGTGTAAAATCCAGAGAGGAGGACAGGCCATGGAGAACTGGCAGCCTTGTTATGCTCATGGGCGGGATGTAAATTGCCAACAGCCACTCTGGAGAAGTGGATGGTGTTTCCTGGAACAAAGATAAAACCAAGCTAGAGAGCCTAGGGCACTTCCACTTATGGTGCTATAGATAAGGAAAATTTAAATGAAAAAGGCAAAGCCACACCAAAGTTTGGGGCTGCTCTGTGTACTGGAACCTTGATTATGCTACAACTTTAATAGCCCAGAAAGAGAAAAATGGATATAGAAGTTGTGGTACATCCCTACAATGGAATATCACTCAACAATGATATCAATGGCAACAGACCAGTAGCAGCATAATGAGTGGATTTAGTTACGATGATTCTAAGTGAAATAGTCACACAGAAAAAGAAACATCATAAGATATCACTAATACCGGGAATGTAAACACGACTACGCATGAACTGCATTTCAAAACACAACAGAGTCTCACATTTACAAAAGAAACTTATGCTTGCTTAAGGGGAAAGGAGAGTGGGGAGGCTGCATAAAACCAGAGGTTGACATTAGGACACATACCATTCCATAAACCAAATATATATTAGACAAGACCTACTCCTCGCTCAACCAAATGGACTCAACACCCCGTATTCAAAACCTAAGAATATACCTGGCTATGAAGAAAATTAAAACCAATACATTTATAGGTCTCCATAAGAAAATCATTTGTGTACAGCAGCATACATACAGCAGTGTAAATAAGCTAATTTCCCTTATAAAAATAAATTTGGAAAAGAAAACACAAGGTCTGTGAAATAGAGAGAAATTCTTAAATAAGTCCTTCAGGGCTTGTGTGGATTCTTGGATTTACCACCTCTACATCCACAGCTGGGGGAGAGATAAGGCTGGACACTTGGGGCTGATACTATTCGTGAGGGAATGCAGACCCTTTGAGGTAATGGTGCATCGTTCCCATTCCACGGATCCCAAATCTCCACATTTAAGGGATTTATCCTTCAGCTAAAATATGCATGGAAAACCCAGAATATGGTCCAAGAAGTGATCAGGCAAAATTTCTAAAACTAATCGCCATTTTCGCCCCCTGGTACTCGAGTTCACCGTTCCAGATGCTATATTATCATTCTCCCCATTTGGAGAGTCAGTGCTTTGATCTCTTGTTTCGCACAGTTTGCAATTTCTGTGGAAGATGAACAGGAATAAGGAGAACGAATGAGCGGCTAACTCGATGTGTTTGGACGGGCACTTTGAACTCTGATTTCCCTACAGGAAGAAGAATTCACCAAAGGCTCAGCGTGCCATGCCGGAAGGAGATTAGGGCCTGAAGCAATTCTTCGGGTTTGCGGTCAGCTCACAAGAAAGCGAGTTGAGAAAAGGAGATTTTTGGCACTGTAACTCACAATCCTGCAGAGTTCCAAATAACCCCTATCATCCAAAAATTTATTGAAGGAAGGCTGTAAAGAGGACTTGAACGCGACGCAGAATTGCAGAAAACAGATATCAGGGGGTAGATAAGAATTTCTCTGAAAGCGTAGGAAAAGAGGCAGCAGTTCGACAGTGATGCACTTGGCCAAAAAGAGCGTAGGCGTTTTTTCCTGAATATATTCAGGAAAAAACGCATACGCCCTTTTTGGCTAAACAAGCAAGTCTGCAATGGAAATCCGCACTACAAGGAAGTCTCACTTCCCACCGATCAAAAGGGCCGTCCGAAAAAAGTTTAAAATCCAGAGAGGCAGGACAGGCCACGGAGAACCGGCAGCCTTGTAATGCTGATGGGCGGGATGTAAACTGCCAACAGCCACTCTGGAGAAGTGGATGGTGTTTCCTGGAACAAAGAAAAAACCAAGCTAGAGAGCCTAGGGCACTTCAACTTATGGTGCTATAGATTCGGAAAATTTAAATGAAAAAGACACAGCAACACCAAAGTTTGGGGCCGCTCTGTGTACGGGAGCCTTCACTATGGTACAACTTTAATAGCCCAGAAAGAGAAAAACGGATATAGAAGTTGTGGTACATCCCTACAATGGAATATCACTCAACAATGAAATCAATGGCAACAGACCAGTAGCAGCATAATGAGTGGATTTAGTTACGATGATTCTAAGTGAAATAAGTCACACAGAAAAAGAAACATCATAAGATATCATTAATACCGGGAATGTCAACACGGCTGCGTGTGAACTGCATTACAAAACACAAGAGAGTCTCACATTTACATAAGAAACTTATGCTTGCTTAAGGGGAAAGGAGAGTGGGGAGGCTGCATAAAACCAGAGGTTGACATTAGGACAGATACCATTCCATAAGCCAAATATATATTAGACAAGAGCTACTCCTTGCTCAACCAAATGGACTCAACACCCCGTATTCAAAACCTAGGAATATACCTGACTATGAAGAAAATTAAAACCCATACATTTATAGGTCTCCATAAGAAAATCATTTGTGTACAGCAGCATACACACAGCACTGTAAATAAGCTAAATCCCCTTATAAAAATAAATTTGAAAAAGAAAACACAACGACAGTGAAATAGAGAGTAATTCTTAAATAAGTCCTTCAGGGATTCTTAGGAATCTTGGATTTACCACCTCTACATCCACAGCTGGGGGAGAGATAAGGCTGGACACTTGGGGCTGATACTACTGGTGAGGGAATGCAGACCCTTTGAGGTAATTGTGCATGGTTCCCATTCGACGGGTCCCAAATCTCCATGTTTAAGGGATTTATCCTTCAGCTAAAATATGCATGGAAAACCCAGAATATGGTCCACGATGTGATCAGGCAAAATTTCTAAAACTCATCGCCATTTTCGCCCCCTGGTACTCGAGTTCGCCTTTCCAGATGCGATATTAACATTTTCCCCACTTGGAGAGTCAGTGCCTTTGACATCTTGTTTGGCAGAGTTTGCAATTTCCGTGGAAGATGAACAGGAATAAGGAGAACGAATGAGCGGCTAACTCGATGTGTTTGGACGGGCACATTGAACTCTGATTTCCCTACAGGAAGAAGAATTCAGCAAAGGCTCAGCGTGCCATGCCACAACGAGATGAGGGCCTGAAGCAATTCTTCGGGTTTGCGGTCACCTCACAAGAAAGCGAGTTGAGAAAAGGAGATTTTTGGCACTGTAACTCACAATCCTGCAGAGTCCTAAATGACCACTATCATCCCAAAATTTATTGAAGGAAGGCTGTGAAGAGGACTTGAAGGTGACACAGAATTGCAGAAAACAGATATCAGGTGGTAGATAAGAATTGCTCAGAAAACGTAGGAAAAGAGGCAGCAGTTCGACAGTGATGCACTTGGCCAAAAAGGGCGTATGCGTTTTTTCCTGAATATATGCAGGAAAAAACGCATACGCCCTTTTTGGTCAACCAAGCAAGCCTGCAATGGAAATCCGCACCACAATGAAGTCTCAATTCCCACCGATCAAAAGGGCCGTCCGAAAAAAGTGTAAAATCCAGAGAGGAGGACAGGCCATGGAGAACTGGCAGCCTTGTTATGCTCATGGGCGGGATGTAAATTGCCAATAGCCACTCTGGAGAAGTGGATGGTGTTTCCTGGAACAAAGATAAAACCAAGCTAGAGAGCCTAGGGCACTTCCACTTATGGTGCTATAGATAAGGAAAATTTAAATGAAAAAGGCACAGCCACACCAAAGTTTGGGGCTGCTCTGTGTACTGGAACCTTGACTATGCTACAACTTTAATAGCCCAGAAAGAGAAAAATGGATATAGAAGTTGTGGTACATCCCTACAATGGAATATCACTCAACAATGATATCAATGGCAGCAGACCAGTAGCAGCATAATGAGTGGATTTAGTTACGATGATTCTAAGTGAAATAGTCACACAGAAAAAGAAACATCATAAGATATCACTAATACCGGGAATGTAAACACGACTACGCATGAACTGCATTTCAAAACACAACAGAGTCTCACATTTACAAAAGAAACTTATGCTTGCTTAAGGGGAAAGGAGAGTGGGGAGGCTGCATAAAACCAGAGGTTGACATTAGGACACATACCATTCCATAAACCAAATATATATTAGACAAGACCTACTCCTCGCTCAACCAAATGGACTCAACACCCCGTATTCAAAACCTAAGAATATACCTGACTATGAAGAAAATTAAAACCAATACATTTATAGGTCTCCATAAGAAAATCATTTGTGTACAGCAGCATACATACAGCAGTGTAAATAAGCTAATTCCCCTTATAAAAATAAATTTGGAAAGGAAAACACAAGGTCTGTGAAATAGAGAGAAATTCTTAAATAAGTCCTTCAGGGCTTGTGAGGATTCTTGGATTTACCACCTCTACATCCACAGCTGGGGGAGAGATAAGGCTGGACACTTGGGGCTGATACTATTGGTGAGGGAATGCAGACCCTTTGAGGTAATGGTGCATCGTTCCCATTCCACGGATCCCAAATCTCCACATTTAAGGGATTTATCCTTCAGCTAAAATATGCATGGAAAACCCAGAATATGGTCCACGAAGTGATCAGGCAAAATTTCTAAAACCATCGCCATTTTCGCCCCCTGGTACTCGAGTTCGCCGTTCCAGATGCGATATTATCATTCTCCCCATTTGGAGAGTCAGTGCTTTGATCTCTTGTTTCGCACAGTTTGCAATTTCTGTGGAAGATGAACAGGAATAAGGAGAACGAATGAGCGGCTAACTCGATGTGTTTGGACGGGCATTTTGAACTCTGATTTCCCTACAGGAAGAAGAATTCACCAAAGGCTCAGCGTGCCATGCCGGAAGGAGATTAGGGCCTGAAACAATTCTTCGGGTTTGCGGTCAGCTCACAAGAAAGCGAGTTGAGAAAAGGAGATTTTTGGCACTGTAACTCACAATCCTGCAGAGTTCCAAATAACCCCTATCATCCAAAAATTTATTGAAGGAAGGCTGTAAAGAGGACTTGAACGCGACGCAGAATTGCAGAAAACAGATATCAGGGGGTAGATAAGAATTTCTCTGAAAGCATAGGAAAAGAGGCAGCAGTTCGACAGTGATGCACTTGGCCAAAAAGGGCGTATCCGTCTTTTCCTGAATATATTCAGGAAAAAACGCATACGCCCTTTTTGGTCAAACAAGCAAGTCTGCAATGGAAATCCGCACTACAAGGAAGTCTCACTTCCCACCGATCAAAGGGGCCGTCCAAAAAAAGTTTAAAATCCAGAGAGGCAGGACAGGCCATGGAGAACTGGCAGCCTTGTAATGCTGATGGGCGGGATGTAAACTGCCAACAGCCACTCTGGAGAAGTGGATGGTGTTTCCTGGAACAAAGAAAAAACCAAGCTAGAGAGCCTAGGGCACTTCCACTTATGGTGCTATAGATTCGGAAAATTTAAATGAAAAAGACACAGCCACACCAAAGTTTGGGGCTGCTCTGTTTACGGGAACCTTGACTATGGTACAACTTCAATAGCCCAGAAAGAGAAAAATGGATATAGAAGTTGTGGTACATCCCTACAATGGAATATCACTCAACAATGAAATCAATGGCAACAGACCAGTAGCAGCACAATGAGTGGATTTAGTTACGATGATTCTAAGTGAAATAAGTCCCACAGAAAAAGAAACAACATAAGATATCACGAATACCGGGAATGTAAACACGGCTACGCGTGAACTGCATTACAAAACACAACAGAGTCTCACATTTACAAAACAAACTGATGCTTGCTTAAGGGGAAAGGTGAGTGGGGAGGCTGCATAAAACCAGAGGTTGATATTAGGACAGATACCATTCCATAAGCCAAATATACATTAGACAAGACCTACTCCTCGGTCAACACATGGACTCAACACCCCGTGTTCAAAACCTAGGAATATACCTGACTATGAAGAAAATTAAAACCCATACATTTATAGGTCTCCATAAGAAAACCATTTGTGTACAGCAGCATACACACAGCAGTGTAAATAAGCTAATTCCCGTTATAAAAATAAATTTGAAAAAGAAAACACAAGGACTGTCAAATAGAGAGAAATTCTTAAATAAGTCCTTCAGGGCTTGTGTGGAATCTTGGATTTACCACCTCTACATCCACAGCTGTGGGAGAGATAAGGCTGGACACTTGGGGCTGATGCTATTGGTGAGGGAATGAAGACCCATTGAGGTAATGGTGCATGGTTCCCATTCCACGGGTCCCAAATCTCCACGTTTAAGGGATTTATCTTTCAGCTAAAATATGCATGGAAAACCCAGAATATGGTCCACGAAGTGATCAGGCAAAATTTCTAACACTCATCGCCATTTTCGTCCCCTGGTACTCGAGTTCGCCTTTCCAGATGCGATATTATCATTCTCCCCACTTGGAGAGTCAGTGCCTTTGACCTCTTGTTTGGCACAGTTTGCAATTTCTTTGGAAGATGAACAGGAATAAGGAGAATGAATGAGCGGCTAACTCGATGTGTTTGGACGGGCACATTGAACTCTGATTTCCCTACAGGAAGAAGAGTTCACCAAAGGCTCAGCGTGCCATGCCGGAAGGAGATTAGGGCCTGAAGCAATTCTTCGGGTTTGCGGTCAGCTCAAAAGAAAGCGAGTTGAGAAAAGGAGATTTTTGGCACTGTAACTCACAATCCTGCAGAGTTCCAAATGACCCCTATCATCCAAAAATTTATTGAAGGAAGGCTGTGAAGAAGACTTGAACGCGACGCAGAATGGCAGAAAACAGATATCAGGTGGTAGATAAGAATTGCTCTGAAAGCGTAGGAAAAGAGGGAGCAGTTCGACAGTGATGCACTTGGCCAAAAAGGGCATATGCGTTTTTTCCTGAATATATTGAGGAAAAAAGCAAACGCCCTTTTTGGCCAACCAAGCAAGCCTGCAAATGGAAAACCGCACTACAAGGAAGTCTCACATCCCACCGATCAAAAGGGCCGTCCGAAAAAGTGTAAAATCCGTTGAGGCAGGACAGGCCATGGAGAACCGGCAGCCTTGTTATGCTGATGGGTGGGATGTAAATTGCCAACAGCCACTCTGGAGAAGTGGATGGTGTTTCCTGGAACAAAGAAAAAAACATGCTAGAGAGCCTAGGGCACTTCCACTTATGGTGCTATAGATTCGGAAAATTTAAGTAAAAAAGAAACAGCCAAGTCAATGTTTGGGGCTGCTCTGTGTACGAGAACCTTGATTATGGTACATCTTCAATAACCCAGAAAGAGAAAAATGGATATAGAAGTTGTGGTACATCCCTACAATGGAATATCACTCAACAATGAAATCTCACTCAACAATGATATCAATGGCAACAGACAAGTAGCAGCATAATGAGTGGATATAGTTACGATGATTCTAAGTGAAATAGTCACACAGAAAAAGAAACATCATAAGATATCACTAATACCGGGAATGTAAACACGACTACGCATGAAATGCATTTCAAAACACAACAGAGTCTCACATTTACAAAAGAAACTTATGCTTGCTTAAGGGGAAAGGAGAGTGGGGAGGCTGCATAAAACCAGAGGTTGACATTAGGACAGATACCATTCCATAAACCAAATATGTATTAGACAAGACCTACTCCTCGCTCAACCAAATGGACTCAACACCCCGTATTCAAAACCTAGGAATATACCTGACTATGAAGAAAATTAAAACCCATACATTTATAGGTCTCCATAAGAAAATCATTTGTGTACAGCAGCATACATACTGCAGTGTAAATAAGCTAAATCCCCTTATAAAAATAAATTTGGAAAAGAAAACACAAGGACTGTGAAATAGAGAGAAATTCTTAAATAATTCCTTCAGGGCTTGTGAGGATTCTTGGATTTACCACCTCTACATCCACAGCTGGGGGAGAGATAAGGCTGGACACTTGAGGCTGATACTATTGCTGAGGGAATGCAGACCTTTTGAGGTAATGGTGCATGGTTCCCATTCCACGGATCCCAAATCTCCACGTTTAAGGGATTTATCCTTCAGCTAAAATATGCATGGAAAACCCAGAATATGGTCCACGAAGTGATCAGGCAAAATTTCTAAAACTCTTCGCCATTTTCGCCCCCTGGTACTCGAGTTCGCCGTTCCAGATGCGATATTAACATTCTCCCCAGTTGGAGAGTCAGTGCTTTGATCTCTTGTTTGGCACAGTTTGCAATTTCTGTGGAAGATGAACAGGAATATGGAGAACGAATGAGCGGCTAACTCGATGTGTTTGGACGGGCACATTGAACTCTGATTTCCCTACAGGAAGAAGAATTCACCAAAGGCTCAGCGTGCCATGCCGGAACGAGATTAAGGGCCCTCCGAAAAAAGTGTAAAATCCAGAGAGGCAGGACAGGCCATGGAGAACTGGCAGCCTTGTTATGCTGATGGGCGGGATGTAAATTGCCAACAGCCACTCTGGAGAAGTGGATGGTGTTTCCTGGAGCAAAGAAAAAACCAAGCTAGAGAGCCTAGGGCACTTCCACTAATGGTGCTATAGATTCGGAAAATTTAAACGAAAAAGACACAGCCACACCAAAGTTTGGGGCTGCTCTGTGTACGGGAACCTTGACTATGGTACAACTTCAATAGCCCAGAAAGAGAAAAATGGATGTAGAAGATGTGGTACATCCCTACAATGGAATATCACTCAACAATGAAATCTCACTCAACAATGAAATCAATGGCAACAGACCAGTAGCAGCATAATGAGTGGATATAGTTACGATGATTCTAAGTGAAATAGTCACACAGAAAAAGAAACATCATAAGATATCACGAATACCGGGAATGTAAACACGGCTACGAGTGAACTGCATTTCAAAACACAACAGAGTCTCACATTTACAAAAGAAACTTATGCTTGCTTAAGGGGAAAGGAGAGTGGGGAGTCTGCATAAAACCAGAGGTTGATATTAGGACAGATACCATTCCATAAGCCAAATATATATTAGACAAGACCTACTCCTCGCTCAACCAAATGGACTCAACACCCCGTGTTCAAAACCTAGGAATATACCTGACTATGAAGAAAATTAAAACCCATACATTTATAGGTCTCCATAAGAAAATCATTTGTGTACAGCAGCATACACACAGCAGTGTAAATAAGCTAAATCCTCTTATAAAAATAAATTTGAAAAAGAAAACACAAGGACTGTGAAATAGAGAGAAATTCTTAAATAAGTCCTTCAGGGCTTGTGTGGAATCTTGGATTTACCATCTCTACATCCACAGATGGGGGAGAGATAAGGCTGGACACATGGGGCTGATGCTATTGGTGAGGGAATGAAGACCCTTTGAGGTAATGGTGCATCGTTCCCATTCCACGGGTCCCAAATCTCCACGTTTAAGGGATTTATCCTTCAGCTAAAATATGCATGGAAAACCCAGAATATGGTCCACGAAGTGATCAGGCAAAGTTTCTAAAATTCATCGCCATTTTCGCCTCCTGGGACTCGAGTTCGCCGTTCCAGAGGCGATATTAACATTCTCCCCACTTGGAGAGTCAGTGCCTTTGACCTCTTGTTTCGCACAGTTTGCAATTTCTTTAGAAGATGATCAGCAATAAGGAGAACCAATGAGCGGCTAACTCGCTGTGTTTGGACGGGCACATTGAACTCTGATTTCCCTACAGGAAGAAGAATTAACCAAAGGCTCAGCGTGCCATGCCAGAACGAGATTAGGGCCTGAAGCAATTCTTCGGGTGTGCGGTCAGCTCACAAGAAAGCGAGTTGAGAAAAGGAGATTTTTTACACGGTAACTCACAATCCTTCAGACTTCCAAATGACACCTATCATCTACAAATTTATTGATGGAAGGCTGTGAAGAGGACTTGAACACGACGCAGAATGGCAGAAAACAGATATCAGGTGGTAGATAAGAATTGCTCTGAAAGCGTAGGAATAGACGCAGCAGTTCGACAGTGATGCACTTGGCCAAAAAGGGCATATGCGTTTTTTCCTGAATATATTGAGGAAAAAAGCAAACGCCCTTTTTGGCCAACCAAGCAAGCCTGCAAATGGAAAACCGCACTACAAGGAAGTCTCACATCCCACCGATCAAAACGGCCGTCCGAAAAAGTGTAAAATCCATTGAGGCAGGACAGGCCATGGACAACCGGCAGCCTTGTTATGCTGATGGGTGGGATGTAAATTGCCAACAACCACTCTGGAGAAGTGGATGGTGTTTGATGGAACAAAGAAAAAAACAAGCTAGAGAGCCTAGGGCACTTCCACTTATGGTGCTATAGATTCGGAAAATTTAAGTAAAAAAGAAACAGCCACGCCAATGTTTGGGGCTGCTCTGTGTACGGGAACCTTGACTATGGTACATCTTCAATAACCCAGAAAGAGAAAAATGGATATAGAAGTTGTGGTACATCCCTACAATGGAATATCACTCAACAATGAAATCTCACTCAACAATGAAATCAATGGCAACAGACCAGTAGCAGCATAATGAGTGGATATAGTGACGATGATTCTAAGTGAAAGAGTCACACAGAAAAAGAAACATCATAAGATATCACTAATACCGGGAATGTAAACACGACTACGCATGAACTGCATTTCAAAACACAACAGAGTCTCACATTTACAAAAGAAACTTATGCTTGCTTAAGGGGAAAGGAGAGTGGGGAGGCTGCATAAAACCAGAGGTTGACATTAGGACAGATAAAATTCCATAAACCAAATATATATTAGACAAGACCTACTCCTCGCTCAACCAAATGGACTCAACGCCCCGTATTCAAAAACTAGGAATATACCTGACTATGAAGAAAATTAAAACCCATACATTTATAGGTCTCCATAAGAAAATCATTTGTGTACAGCAGCATACACACAGCAGTGTAAATAAGCTAAATCCCCTTATAAAAATCAATTTTATAAAGAAAACACAAGGAGTGCCAAATAGAGAGAAATTCTTAAATAAGTCCTTCAGGGCTTGTGTGGAATCTTGGATTTACCACCTCTACATCCACAGCTGTGGGAGAGATAAGGCTGGACACTTGGGGCTGATGCTATTGGTGAGGGAATGAAGACCCTTTGAGGTAATGGTGCATGGTTCCCATTCCACGGGTCCCAAATCTCCACGTTTAAGGGATTTATCCTTCAGCTAAAATATGCATGGAAAACCCAGAATATGGTCCACGAAGTGATCAGGAAAAATTTCTAAATCTCATCGCCATTTTCGCCCCATGGGACTCGAGTTCGCCGGTCCAGAGGCGATATTAACATTCTCCCCACTTGGAGAGTCAGTGCCTTTGACCTCTTGTTTCGCACAGTTTGCAATTTCTGTAGAAGATGATCAGGAATAAGGAGAACGAATGAGCGGCTAACTCGCTGTGTTTGGACGGGCACATTGAACTCTTATTTCCCTACAGGAAGAAGAGTTCACCAAAGGATTAGCGTGCCATGCCGGAACGTGATTAGGGCCTGAACCAATTCTTCGGGTTTGCGGTCAGCTCACAAGAAAGCGAGTTGAGAAAAGGAGATTTTTGGCACTGTAACTCACAATCCTGCAGAGTTCCAAATGACCCCTATCATCCAAAAATTTATTGAAGGAAGGCTGTGAGGGGGAATTGAACACAACGCAGAATTGCAGAAAACAGATATCAGTGGGTAGATAAGATTTGTTCTGAAAGCGTAGGAAAAGAGGCAGCAGTTCGACAGTGATGCACTTGGCCAAAAAGGGTGTATGCGTTTTTTCCTGAAAGGAAAAAACGCATACGCCCTTTTTGGCCAACCAAGCAAGCCTGCAATGGAAATCCGCACTACAAGCAACTCTCACTTCCCACCAATCAAAAGGGCCCTCCGAAAAAAGTGTAAAATCCAGAGAGGCAGGACAGGCCATGGAGAACTGGCAGCCTTGTTATGCTGATGGGCGAGATGTAAATTGCCAACAGCCACTCTGGAGAAGTGGATGGTGTTTCCTGGAACAAAGAGAAAACCAAGCTAGAGAGCCTAGGGCACTTCCACTTATGGTGCCATAGATTCGGAAAATTTAAATGAAAAAGACACAGCCACACCAAAGTTTGTGGCTTCTCTCCTTACGGGAACCTTGACTGTGGTACAAATTCAACAGCCCAGAAAGAGAAAAATGGATATAAAAGTTGTGGTACATCCCTACAATGGAATATCACTCAACAATGAAATCTCACTCAACAATGAAATCAATGGCAACAGACCAGTAGCAGCATAATGAGGGGTTATAGTTATGATGATCCTAAGTGAAATAAGTCACAAAGAAAAAGAAACATCATAAGATATCACTAATACCGGGAATGTAAACACGACTACGCATGAACTGCATTTCAAAACACAACAGAGTCTCACATTTACAAAAGAAACTTATGCTTGCTTAAGGGAAAGGAGAGTGGGGAGGCTGCATAAAACCAGAGGTTGACATTAGGACAGATACCATTCCATAAGCCAAATATATATTAGAAAAGACCTACTCCTCGCTCAACCAAATGGACTCAACACACCGTATTCAAAACCTAGGAATATACCTGACTATGAAGGAAATTAAAACCCATACATTTATAGGTCTCCATAAAAAAATCATTTGTGTACGGCAGCATACAAACAGCAGTGTAAATAAGCTAAATCCCCTTATAAAAATAAATTTGGAAAAGAAAACACAAGGACTGTGAAATAGAGAGAAATTATTATATAAGTCCTTCACGGCTTGTGAGGAATCTTGGATTTACCACCTCTACATCCACAGCTGGGGGAGAGATAAGACTGGACACTTGGGGCTGATACTATTGGTAAGGGAATGCAGACCCTTTGAGGTAATGGTGCATGGTTTCCATTCCACGGGTCCCAAATCTCAACGTTTAAGGGATTTATCCTTCAGCTAAAATATGCATGGAAAACCCAGAATATGGTCCACGAAGTGATCAGGCAAAATTTCTAAAACTCATCGCCATTTTCGCCCCGTGGTACTCGAGTTCGCCGTTCCAGAGGCGATATTAATATTCTCCCCACTTGGAGAGTCAGTGCCTTTGATCTCCTGTTTCGCACATTTTGCAATTTCTGTGGAAGATGAACAGGAATAAGGAGAACCAATGAGCGGCTAACTCGATGTGTTTGGACGGGCACATTGAACTCTGATTTCCCTACAGGAAGAAAAATTCACCAAAGGCTCAGCGTGCCATGCCAGGACGAGATTAGGGCCTGAAGCAACTCTTCGGGTTTGCGGTCAGCTCACAAGAAAGTGAGTTGAGAAAAGGAGATTTTTGGCACTATATCTCACAATCCTGCAGAGTTCCAAATGACCCCTATCATCCAAAAATTTATTGAAGGAAGGCTGTGAAGAGGACTTGAACGCGACGCAGAATTGCAGAAAAAAGATATCAGGGGGTAGATAAAAATTGCTCTGAAAGAATAGGAAAAGAGGCAGCAGTTCGACAGTGATGCAATTGGCCAAAAAGGGCGTATGTGTTTTTTCCTGAATATATTCAGGAAAAAACGCATACGCCCTTTTTGGCCAACCAAGCAAGCCTGCAATGGAAATCCGCACTACAATGAAGTCTCACTTCCCACCGATCAAAAGGGCCTTCCAAAAAAAGTGTAAAATCCAGAGAGGCAGGACAGGCCACGGAGAACCGGCAGCCTTGTTATGCTGATGGGCGGGACGTAAATTGCCAACAGCCACTCTGGAGAAGTGGATGGTGTTTCCTGGAACAATGAAAAAACCAAGCTAGAGAGCCTAGGGCACTTCCACTTATGGTGCTATAGATTCGGAAAATTTAAATGAAAAAGACACAGCCACACCAAAGTTTGGGGCTGCTCTGGTTACGGGAACCTTGACTATGGTACAACTTCAATAGCCCAGACAGAGAAAAATAGATATAGAAGTTGTGGTACATCCCTACAATGGAATATCACTCAACAATGAAATCTCACTCAACAATGAAATCAATGGCAACAGACCAGTAGCAGCATAATGAGTGGATATAGTTACGATGATCCCAAGTAAAATAAGTCACACAGAAAAAGAAACATCATAAGATATCACTAATACCGGGAATGTAAACACAACTACGCATGAACTGCATTTCAAAACACAACAGAGTCTCACATTTACAAAAGAAACTTATGCTTGCTTAAGGGGAAAGGAGAGTGGGGAGGCTGCATAAAACCAGAGGTTGACATTAGGACAGATACCATTCCATAAGCCAAATATATATTAGACAAGACCTACTCCTCACTCAACCAAATGGACTCAACACACCGTATTCAAAACCTATGGATATACCTGACTATGAAGAAAATTAAAGCCCATACATTTATAGGTCTCCATAAGAAAATCATTTGTGTACAGCAGCATACACACAGCAGTGTAAATAAGCTAAATCCCCTTATAAAAATAAATTTGGAAAAGAAAACACAAGGACTGTGGAATAGAGAGAAATTCTTAAATAAGTCCTTCAGGGCTTGTGAGGATTGTTGGATTTACCACCTCTACATCCACAGCTGGGGGAGAGATAAGGCTGGACACTTGAGGCTGATACTATTGGTAAGGGAATGCAGACCCTTTGAGGTAATGGTGTATGGTTCCCATTCCACGGGTCCCAAATCTCCACGTTTAAGGGATTTATCCTTCAGCTAAAATATGCATGGAAAACCCAGAATATGGTCCACGAAGTGATCAGGCAAAATTTCTAAAACTCATCGCCATTTTCGCCCCCTGGTACTCGAGTTTGCCGTTCCAGATGCGATATTAACATTCTCCCCACTTGGAGAGTCAGTGCCTTTGATCTCTTGTTTCGCACCGTTTGCAATTTCTGTGGAAGATGAACAGGAATAAGGAGAACCAATGAGCGGCTAACTCGATGTGTTTGGACGGGCACATTGAACTCTGATTTCCCTACAGGAAGAAGAATTCACCAAAGGCTCCGCATGCCATGCCAGGACGAGATTAGGGCCTGAAGCAATTCTTCGGGTTTGCGGTCAGCTCACAAGAAAGTGAGTTGAGAAAAGGAGATTTTTGGCACTGTATCTCACAATCCTGCAGAGTAACAAATGACCCTTATCATCCAAAAATTTATTGAAGGAAGGCTCTGAAGAGGACTTGAACGCGACGCAGAATTGCAGAAAAAAGATATCAGGGGGTAGATAAAAATTGCTCTGAAAGAATAGGAAAAGAGGCAGCAGTTCGACAGTGATGCACTTGGCCAAAAAGGGCGTATGCGTTTTTTCCTGAATATATTCAGGAAAAAACGCATACGCCCTTTTTGGCCAACCAAGCAAGCCTGCAATGGAAATCCGCACTACAATGAAGTCTCACTTCCCACCGATCAAAAGGGCCTTCCAAAAAAAGTGTAAAATCCAGAGAGGCAGGACAGGCCACGGAGAACCGGCAGCCTTGTTATGCTGATGGGCGGGATGTAAATTGCCAACAGCCACTCTGGAGAAGTGGATGGTGTTTCCTGGAACAAAGAAAAAACCAAGCTAGAGAGCCTAGGGCACTTCCCCTTATGGTGCCATAGATTCGGAAAATTTAAATGAAAAAGACACAGCCACACCAAAGTTTGGGGCTGCTCTGGTTACGGGAACCTTGACTATGGTACAACTTCAATAGCCCAGACAGAGAAAAATGGACATAGAAGTTGTGGTACATCCTTACAATGGAATATCACTCAACAATGAAATCTCACTCAACAATGAAATCAATGGCAACAGACCAGTAGCAGCATAATGAGTGGATATAGTTACGATGATCCTAAGTGAAATAAGTCACACAGGAAAAGAAACATCATAAGATATCACTAATACCGGGAATGTAAACACGACTACGCATGAACTGCATTTCAAAACACAACAGAGTCTCACATTTACAAAAGAAACTTATGCTTACTTAAGGGGAAAGGAGAGTGGGGAGGCTTCATAAAACCACACGTTGACATTAGGACAGATATCATTTCATAAGCCAAATATATATTAGACAAGACCTACTCCTCGCTCAACAAAATGGACTCAACACGCCGTATTCAAAACCTAGGAATATACCTGACTATGAAGAAAATTAAAACCCATACATTTATAGGTCTCCATAAAAAAAACATTTGTGTACGGCAGCATACACACAGCAGTGTAAATAAGCTAAATCCCCTTATAAAAATAAATTTGGAAAAGAAAACACAAGGACTGTGAAATAGAGAGAAATTCTTAAATAAGTCCTTCAGGGCTTGTGAGGATTGTTGGATTTACCACCTCTACATCCACAGCCGTGGGAGAGATAAGGCTGGACACTTGGGACTGATGCTATTGGTGAGGGAATGCAGACCCTTTGAGGTAATGGTGCATGGTTCCCATTCCACGGGTCCCAAATCTCCACGTTTAAGGGATTTATCCTTCAGCTAAAATATGCATGGAAAACCCAGAATATGGTCCACGAAGTGATCAGGCAAAATTTCTAAAACTCATCGCCATTTTCGCCCCCTGGTACTCGAGTTTGCCGTTCCAGATGCGATATTAACATTCTCCCCACTTGGAGAGTCAGTGCCTTTGATCTCTTGTTTCGCACCGTTTGCAATTTCTGTGGAAGATGAACAGGAATAAGGAGAACCAATGAGCGGCTAACTCGATGTGTTTGGACGGGCACATTGAACTCTGATTTCCCTACAGGAAGAAGAATTCACCAAAGGCTCAGCATGCCATGCCAGAACGAGATTAGGGCCTGAAGCAATTCTTCGGGTTTACGGTCAGCTCAAAAGAAAGCGAGTTGAGAAAAGGAGATTTTTGGCAGTGTAACTCACAATCCTGCAGAGTTCCAAATGACCCCTATCATCCAAAAATTTATTGAAGGAAGGCTGTGAAGAGGACTTGAACGCGACGTAGAATTGCAGAAAACAGATATCAGGTGGTAGATAAGAATTGCTCTGAAAGCGAAGGAAAGTGGCAGCAGTTCGACAGTGATGCACTTGGCCAAAAAGGGCGTATGCGTTTTTTCCTGAATATATTCAGAAAAAAACACATACACCGTTTTTGGCGAACCAAGCAAGCCTGCAATGGAAATACGCACTACAATGAAGTCTCACTTCCCACCGATCAAAAGGGCCGTCTGAGAAATGTGTAAAATCCAGAGAGGCTGGACAGGCCACGGAGAACTGGCAGCCTTGTTATGGTGATGGGCGGGATGTAAATTACCAACAGCCACTCTGGAGAAGTGGATGGTGTTTCCTGGAACAAAGAAAAAACCAAGCTAGAGAGCCTAGGGAACTTCCACTTATGGTGCTATAGATTCGGAAAATTTAAATGAAAAAGACACAGCCACACCAAAGTTTGGGGCTGCTCTGTGTACGGGAAACTTGACTATGGTACAACTTCAATAGCCCAGACAGAGAAAAATGGATATAGAAGTTGTGGTACATCCCTACAATGGAATATCACTCAACAATGAAATCTCACTCAACAATGAAATCAATGGCAACAGACCAGTAGCAGCATAATGAGTGGATATAGTCACGATGATCCTAAGTGAAATAAGTCACACAGAAAAAGAAACATCATAAGATATCACTAATACCGGGAATGTAAACACGACTACGCATGAACTGCATTTCAAAACACAACAGAGTCTCACATTTACAAAAGAAACTGATGCTTGCTTAAGGGGAAAGGAGAGTGGGGAGGCTGCATAAAACCAGAGGTTGACATTAGGACAGATACCATTCCATAAGCCAAATATATATTAGACAAGAGCTACTCGTTGCTCAACCAAATGGACTCAACACCCCGTCTTCAAAACCTAGGAATATACCTGACTATGAAGGAAATTAAAACCCATACATTTATAGGTCTCCATAAAAAAATCATTTGTGTACGGCAGCATACACACAGCAGTGTAAATAAGCTAAATCCCCTTGTAAAAATAAATTTGGAAAAGAAAACACAAGGACTGTGAAATAGAGAGAAATTCTTATATAAGTCCTTCAGGGCTTGTGAGGAATCTTGGATTTACCACCTCTACATCCACAGCTGGGGGAGAGATAAGACTGGACACTTGGGGCTGATACTATTGGTAAGGGAATGCAGACCCTTTGAGGTAATGGTGCATGGTTTCCATTCCACGGGTCCCAAATCTCCACGTTTAAGGGATTTATCCTTCAGCTAAAATATGCATGGAAAACCCAGAATATGGTCCACGAAGTCATCAGGCAAAATTTCTAAAACTCATCGCCATTTTCGCCCCGTGGTACTCGAGTTCGCCGTTCCAGAGGCGATATTAATTTTCTCCCCACTTGGAGAGTCAGTGCCTTTGATCTCCTGTTTCGCACATTTTGCACTTTCTGTGGAAGATGAACAGGAAAAAGGAGAACCAATGAGCGGCTAACTCGATGTGTTTGGACGTGCACATTGAACTCTGATTTCCCTACAGGAAGAAGAATTCACCAAAGGCTCAGCGTGCCATGCCAGGACGAGATTAGGGCCTGAAGCAATTCTTCGGGTTTGCGGTCAGCTCACAAGAAAGTGAGTTGAGAAAAGGAGATTTTTGGCACTGTATCTCACAATCCTGCAGAGTTCCAAATGACCCTTATCATCCAAAAATTTATTGAAGGAAGGCTGTGTAGAGGACTTGAACGCGACGCAGAATTGCAGAAAACAGATATCAGGTGGTAGATAACAATTGCTCTGAAAGCGTAAGAAAAGAGGCAGCAGTTCGACAGTGATGCACTTGGCCAAAAATGGCGTATGCATTTTTTCCTGAATAGATTCAGGTAAAAACGCATACGCCCTTTTTGGCCAACCAAGCAAGCCTGCAATGGAAATCCGCACTACAAGGAAGTCTCACTTCCCACCGATCAAAAGGGCCGTCCGAAAAAAGTGTAAAACCCAGAGAGACAGGACAGGCCACGGAGAACCGGCAGCCTTGTTATGCTGATGGGCGGGATGTAAATTGCCAACAGCCACTCTGGAGAAGTGGATGGTGTTTCCTGGAACAAAGAAAAAAACAACCTAGAGAGCCTAGGGCACTTCCACTTATGGTGCTATAGATTCGGAAAATTTAAATGAAAAAGACACAGCCACACCAAAGTTTGGGGCTGCTCTCCTTACGGGAACCTTGACTATGGTACAACTTCAATAGCCCAGACAGAGAAAAATGGATATAAAAGTTGTGGTACATCCCTACAATGGAATATCACTCAACAATGAAATCTCACTCAACAATGAAATCAATGGCAACAGACCAGTAGCAGCATAATGAGTGGATATAGTTACGATGATCCTAAGTGAAATAAGTCACACAGAAAAAGAAACATCATAAGATATCACTAATACCGGGAATGTAAACACGACTACGCATGAACTGCATTTCAAAACACAACAGAGTCTCACATTTACAAAAGAAACTTATGCTTGCTTAAGGGGAAAGGAGAGTGGGGAGGCTGCATAAAACCAGAGGTTGACATTAGGACAGATACCATTCCATAAGCCAAATATATATTAGACAAGACCTACTCCTCACTCAACCAAATGGACTCAACACACCGTATTCAAAACCTATGGATATACCTGACTATGAAGAAAATTAAAACCCATACATTTATAGGTCTCCATAAGAAAATCATTTGTGTACAGCAGCATACACACAGCAGTGTAAATAAGCTAAATCCCCTTATAAAAATAAATTTGGAAAAGAAAACACAAGGACTGTGAAATAGAGAGAAATTCTTAAATAAGTCCTTCAGGGCTTGTGAGGATTGTTGGATTTACCACCTCTACATCCACAGCTGGGGGAGAGATAAGGCTGGACACTTGAGGCTGATACTATTGGTAAGGGAATGCAGACCCTTTGAGGTAATGGTGTATGGTTCCCATTCCACGGGTCCCAAATCTCCACGTTTAAGGGATTTATCCTTCAGCTAAAATATGCATGGAAAACCCAGAATATGGTCCACGAAGTGATCAGGCAAAATTTCTAAAACTCATCGCCATTTTCGCCCCCTGGTACTCGAGTTTGCCGTTCCAGATGCGATATTAATATTCTCCCCACTTGGAGAGTCAGTGCCTTTGATCTCTTGTTTCGCACCGTTTGCAATTTCTGTGGAAGATGAACAGGAATAAGGAGAACCAATGAGCGGCTAACTCGATGTGTTTGGACGGGCACATTGAACTCTGATTTCCCTACAGGAAGAAGAATTCACCAAAGGCTCCGCATGCCATGCCAGAACGAGATTAGGGCCTGAAGCAATTCTTCGGGTTTACGGTCAGCTCACAAGAAAGCGAGTTGAGAAAAGGAGATTTGTGGCAGTGTAACTCACAATCCTGCAGAGTTCCAAATGACCCCTATCATCCAAAAATTTATTGAAGGAACGCTGTGAAGAGGACTTGAACGCGACGTAGAATTGCAGAAAACAGATATCAGGTGGTAGATAAGAATTGCTCTGAAAGCGAAGGAAAGTGGCAGCAGTTCGACAGTGATGCACTTGGCCAAAAAGGGCGTATGCGTTTTTTCCTGAACCTATTCAGGAAAAAAGGCATATGCCCTTTTTGGCCAACCAAGCAAGCCTGCAATGGAAATCCGCACTACAATGAAGTCTCACTTCCCACCGATCAAAAGGGCCGTCCGAGAAATGTGTAAAATCCAGAGAGGCAAGACAGGCCACGGAGAACTGGCAGCCTTGTTATGCTTATGGGCGGGATGTAAATTACCAACAGCCACTCTGGAGAAGTGGATGGTGTTTCCTGGAACAAAGAAAAAACCAAGCTAGAGAGCCTAGGGCACTTCCACTTATGGTGCCATAGATTCGGAAAATTTAAATGAAAAAGACACAGCCACACCAAAGTTTGGGGCTGCTCTGGTTACGGGAACCTTGACTATGGTACAACTTCAATAGCCCAGACAGAGAAAAATGGACATAGAAGTTGTGGTACATCCTTACAATGGAATATCACTCAACAATGAAATCTCACTCAACAATGAAATCAATGGCAACAGACCAGTAGCAGCATAATGAGTGGATATAGTTACGATGATCCTAAGTGAAATAAGTCACACAGGAAAAGAAACATCATAAGATATCACTAATACCGGGAATGTAAACACGACTACGCATGAACTGCATTTCAAAACACAACAGAGTCTCAAATTTACAAAAGAAACTTATGCTTACTTAAGGGGAAAGGAGAGTGGGGAGGCTTCATAAAACCAGACGTTGACATTAGGACAGATATCATTTCATAAGCCAAATATATATTAGACAATACCTACTCCTCGCTCAACCAAATGGACTCAACACACCGTATTCAAAACCTAGGAATATACCTGACTATGAAGAAAATTAAAACCCATACATTTATAGGTCTCCATAAAAAAAACATTTGTGTACGGCAGCATACACACAGCAGTGTATATAAGCTAAATCCCCTTATAAAAATAAATTTGGAAAAGAAAACACAAGGACTGTGAAATAGAGAGAAATTCTTAAATAAGTCCTTCAGGGCTTGTGAGGATTGTTGGATTTACCACCTCTACATCCACAGCCGTGGGAGAGATAAGGCTGGACACTTGGGGCTGATGCTATTGGTGAGGGAATGCAGACCCTTTGAGGTAATGGTGCATGGTTCCCATTCCACGGGTCCCAAATCTCCACGTTTAAGGGTTTTATCCTTCAGCTAAAATATGCATGGAAAACCCAGAATATGGTCCACGAAGTGATCAGGCAAAATTTCTAAAACTCATCGCCATTTTCGCCCCCTGGTACTCGAGTTTGCCGTTCCAGATGCGATATTAACATTCTCCCCACTTGGAGAGTCAGTGCCTTTGATCTCTTGTTTCGCACCGTTTGCAATTTCTGTGGAAGATGAACAGGAATAAGGAGAACCAATGAGCGGCTAACTCGATGTGTTTGGACGGGCACATTGAACTCTGATTTCCCTACAGGAAGAAGAATTCACCAAAGGCTCAGCATGCCATGCCAGAACGAGATTAGGGCCTGAAGCAATTCTTCGGGTTTACGGTCAGCTCAAAAGAAAGCGAGTTGAGAAAAGGAGATTTTTGGCAGTGTAACTCACAATCCTGCAGAGTTCCAAATGACCCCTATCATCCAAAAATTTATTGAAGGAAGGCTGTGAAGAGGACTTGAACGCGACGTAGAATTGCAGAAAACAGATATCAGGTGGTAGATAAGAATTGCTCTGAAAGCGAAGGAAAGTGGCAGCAGTTCGACAGTGATGCACTTGGCCAAAAAGGGCGTATGCGTTTTTTCCTGAATATATTCAGGAAAAAACACATACACCGTTTTTGGCGAACCAAGCAAGCCTGCAATGGAAATACGCACTACAATGAAGTCTCACTTCCCACCGATCAAAAGGGCCGTCTGAGAAATGTGTAAAATCCAGAGAGGCTGGACAGGCCACGGAGAACTGGCAGCCTTGTTATGGTGATGGGCGGGATGTAAATTACCAACAGCCACTCTGGAGAAGTGGATGGTGTTTCCTGGAACAAAGAAAAAACCAAGCTAGAGAGCCTAGGGAACTTCCACTTATGGTGCTATAGATTCGGAAAATTTAAATGAAAAAGACACAGCCACACCAAAGTTTGGGGCTGCTCTGTGTACGGGAAACTTGACCATGGTACAACTTCAATAGACCAGACAGAGAAAAATGGATATAGAAGTTGTGGTACATCCCTACAATGGAATATCACTCAACAATGAAATCTCACTCAACAATGAAATCAATGGCAACAGACCAGTAGCAGCATAATGAGTGGATATAGTTACGATGATCCTAAGTGAAATAAGTCACACAGAAAAAGAAACATCATAAGATATCACTAATACCGGGAATGTAAACACGACTACGCATGAACTGCATTTCAAAACACAACAGAGTCTCACATTTACAAAAGAAACTTATGCTTGCTTAAGGGGAAAGGAGAGTGGGGAGGCTGCATAAAACCAGAGGTTGACATTAGGACAGATACCATTCCATAAGCCAAATATATATTAGACAAGAGCTACTCGTTGCTCAACCAAATGGACTCAACACCCAGTCTTCAAAACCTAGGAATATACCTGACTATGAAGGAAATTAAAACCCATACATTTATAGGTCTCCATAAAAAAATCATTTGTGTACGGCAGCATACACACAGCAGTGTAAATAAGCTAAATCCCCTTATAAAAATAAATTTGGAAAAGAAAACACAAGGACTGTGAAATAGAGAGAAATTCTTATATAAGTCCTTCAGGGCTTGTGAGGAATCTTGGATTTACCACCTCTACATCCACAGCTGGGGGAGAGATAAGACTGGACACTTGGGGCTGATACTATTGGTAAGGGAATGCAGACCCTTTGAGGTAATGGTGCATGGTTTCCATTCCACGGGTCCCAAATCTCAACGTTTAAGGGATTTATCCTTCAGCTAAAATATGCATGGAAAACCCAGAATATGGTCCACGAAGTCATCAGGCAAAATTTCTAAAACTCATCGCCATTTTCGCCCCGTGGTACTCGAGTTCGCCGTTCCAGAGGCGATATTAATTTTCTCCCCACTTGGAGAGTCAGTGCCTTTGACCTCTTGTTTGGCACAGTTTGCAATTTCTGTGGAAGATTAACAGGAATAAGGAGAACGAATGAGCGGCTAACTCGATGTGTTTGGACGGGCACATTGAACTCTGATTTCCCTACAGGAAGAAGAATTCACCAAAGGCTCAGCGTGCCATGCCGGAAGGAGATTAGGGCCTGAAGCAATTCTTCGGGTTTGCGGTCAGCTCACAAGAAAACGAGTTGAGAAAAGGAGATTTTTGGCACTGTAACTCACAATCCTGAAGAGTTCCAAATGACCCCTATCATCCAAAAATTTATTGAAGGAAGGCTGTGAAGAGGACTTGAACGCGACGCAGAATTGCAGAAAACAGATATCAGGTGGTAGATAAGAAATGCTCTGAAAGCGTAGGAAAACAGGCAGCAGTTCTACAGTGATGCACTTGGCCAAAAAGGGCGTATGCGTTTTTTCCTGAATATATTCAGGGAAAAACACAAACGCCCTTTTTGGCCAAACAAGCAAGTCTGCAATGGAAATCCGCACTACAAGGAAGTCTCACTTCCCACCGATCAAAAGGGCCGTCCGAAAAAAGTGTAAAATCCAGAGAGGCAGGACAGGCCATGGAGAACCGGCAGCCTTGTTATGCTGATGGTCGGGATGTAAATTGCCAACAGCCACTCTGGAGAAGTGGATGGTGTTTCCTGGAACAAAGGAAAAAACAAGCTAGAGAGCCTAGGGCACTTCCATTTATGGTGCTATAGATTCGGAAAATTTAAATGAAAAAGACACAGCCACAACAATGTTTGGGGCTGCTCTGTGTACGGGAACCTTGACTATGGTACAACTTCAATAGCCCAGAAAGAGAAAAATGGATATGAAAATTGTGGTACATCCCTAAAATGGAATATCACTCAACAATGAAATCTCACTCAACAATGAAATCAATGGCAACAGACCAGTAGCAGCATAATGAGAGGATTTAGTTATGATGATTCTAAGTGAAATAAGTCACACAGAAAAAGAAACATCATAAGATATCACTAATACCAGGAATGTAAACACGGCTACATATGAACTGCATTACAAAACACGACAGAGTCTCACATTTACAAAAGAAACTTATGCTTGCTTAAGGGGAAAGGAGAGTGGGAAGGCTGCATAAAACCAGAGGTTGACATTAGGACAGATACCATTTCTTAAGCCAAATATATATTAGACAAGAGCTACTCCTTGCTCAACCAAATGGACTCAACACCCCGTATTCAAAACCTAGGAATATACCTGACTATGAAGAAAATTAAAACCCATACATTTATAGGTCTCCATAAGAAAATCATTTGTGTACAGCAGCATACACACAGCAGTGTCAATAAGCTAAATCCCCTTATAAAAATAAATTTGAAAAAGAAAACACAAGGACTGTCAAATAGAGAGAAATTCTTAAATAAGTCCTTGAGGGCTTGTGAGGAATCTTGGATTTACCACCTCTACATCCACAGCTGGGGGAGAGATAAGGCTGGACACTTGGGGCTGATACTATTGGTGAGGGAATGCAGACGCTTTGAGGTAATGGTGCATGGTTCCCATTCCACGGGTCCCAAATCTCCACGTGTAAGGGATTTATCCTTCAGCTAAAATATGCATGGAAAACCCAGAATATGGTCCACGAAGTGATCAGGCAATATTTCTAAAACTCATCGCCATTTTAGCCCCCTGGTACTCGAGTTCCCCGTTCCAGATGCAATATTAACATTCTCCCCACTTGGAGAGTCAGTGCCTTTGACCTCTTGTTTGGCACAGTTTGCAATTTCTGTGGAAGATGAACAGGAAGAAGGAGAACGAATGAGCAGCTAACTTGATGTGTTTGGACGGGCACATTGAACTCTGATTTCCCTACAGGAAGAAGAATTCATCAAAGGCTCAGCGTGCCATGCCGGAACGAGATTAGGGCCTGAAGCAATTCTTCGGGTTTGCTGTCAGCTCACAAGAAAGCGAGTTGAGAAAAGGAGATTTTTGGCACTGTAACTCACAATCCTGCAGAGTTCCAAATGACCCCTATCATCCAAAACATTTATTGAAGGAAGATTGTGAAGAGGACTTGAACGCGACGCAGAATTGCAGAAAACAGATATCATGGGGTAGATAAGAATTGCTCTGAAAGCGTAGGAAAAGAGGCAGCAGTTCGACAGTGATGCACTTGGCCAAAAAGGGCGTATGCGTTTTTTCCTGAATAGATTCAGGAAAAAACGCATACGCCCTTTTTGGCCAACCAAGCAAGCCTGCAATGGAAATCCGCACTACAAGGCAGTCTCACTTCCCACCGATCCAAAGGGCCGTCCGAAAAAAGTGTAAAATCCAGAGAGGCAGGACAGGCCATGGAGAACCGGCAGCCTTGTTATGCTGATGGGCGGGATGTAAATTGCCAACAGCCACTCTGGAGAAGTGGATGGTGTTTCCTGGAACAAAGAAAAAACCAAGCTAGAGAGCCTAGGGCACTTCCACTTATGGTGCTATAGATTCGGAAAATTTAAATGAAAAAGACACAGCCACACCAAAGTTTGGGGCTGCTCTGTTTATGGGAACCTTGACTATGGTACAACTTCAATAGCCCAGACAGAGAAAAATGGATATAGAAGTTGTGGTACATCCCTACAATGGAATATGACTCAACAATGAAATCAATGGCAACAGACCATTAGCAGCATAATGCAGGATTTAGTTATGATGATTCTAACTGAAATAAGTCACACAGAAAAAGAAACATCATAAGATATCACTAATACCGGGAATGTAAACACGGCTACGTATGAACTGCATTTCAAAACACAACAGAGTCTCACATTCACAAAAGAAACTTATGCTTGCTTAAGGGGAAAGGAGAGTGGGAAGGCTGCATAAAACCAGAGGTTGACATTAGGACAGATACCATTTCTTAAGCCAAATATATATTAGACAAGAGCTACTCCTTGCTCAACCAAATGGACTCAACACCCCGTATTCAAAACCTAGGAATATACCTGACTATGAAGAAAATTAAAACCCATACATTTATAGGTCTCCATAAGAAAATCATTTGTGTACAGCAGCATACACACAGCAGTGTCAATAAGCTAAATCCCCTTATAAAAATAAATTTGAAAAAGAAAACACAAGGACTGTCAAATAGAGAGAAATTCTTAAATAAGTCCTTGAGGGCTTGTGAGGAATCTTGGATTTACCACCTCTACATCCACAGCTGGGGGAGAGATAAGGCTGGACACTTGGGGCTGATACTATTGGTGAGGGAATGCAGACGCTTTGAGGTAATGGTGCATGGTTCCCATTCCACGGGTCCCAAATCTCCACGTGTAAGGGATTTATCCTTCAGCTAAAATATGCATAGAAAACCCAGAATATGGTCCACGAAGTGATCAGGCAATATTTCTAAAACTCATCGCCATTTTAGCCCCCTGGTACTCGAGTTCCCCGTTCCAGATGCAATATTAACATTCTCCCCACTTGGAGAGTCAGTGCCTTTGACCTCTTGTTTGGCACAGTTTGCAATTTCTGTGGAAGATGAACAGGACGAAGGAGAACGAATGAGCAGCTAACTTGATGTGTTTGGACGGGCACATTGAACTCTGATTTCCCTACAGGAAGAAGAATTCATCAAAGGCTCAGCGTGCCATGCCGGAACGAGATTAGGGCCTGAAGCAATTCTTCGGGTTTGCTGTCAGCTCACAAGAAAGCGAGTTGAGAAAAGGAGATTTTTGGCACTGTAACTCACAATCCTGCAGAGTTCCAAATGACCCCTATCATCCAAAAATTTATTGAAGGAAGATTGTGAAGAGGACTTGAACGCGACGCAGAATTGCAGAAAACAGATATCAGGGGTAAATAAGAACTGCTCTGAAAGCGTAGGAAAAGAGGCAGCAGTTCGACAGTGATGCACTTGGCCAAAAAGGGCTTATGCGTTTTTTCCTGAATATATTCAGGAAAAAACGCATACGCCCTTTTTGGCCAACCAAGCAAGCCTTCAGTGGAAATCCGCACTACAAGGCAGTCTCACTTCCCACCGATCCAAAGTGCCGTCCGAAAATAGTGTAAAATCCAGAGGGGCAGGACAGGCCATGGAGAACAGGCAGCCTTGTTATGCTGATGGGCGGGATGTAAATTGCCAACAGCCACTCTGGAGAAGTGGATGGTGTTTCCTGGAACAAAGAAAAAAACAAGCTAGAGAGCCTAGGGCACTTCCACTTATGGTGCTATAGATTCGGAAAATTTAAATGAAAAAGACACAGCCACACCAGAGTTTGGGGCTGCTCTGTGTACAGGATCCTTGACTATGGTACATCTTTAATAGCCCAGAAAGAGAAAAATGGATATAGAAGTTGTGGTACATCCCTACAATGGAATATGACTCAACAATGAAATCAATGGCAACAGACCATTAGAAGCATAATGAGAGGATTTAGTTATGATGATTCTAACTGAAATAAGTCACACAGAAAAAGAAACATCATAAGATATCACTAATACCGGGAATGTAAACACGGCTACGTATGAACTGCTTTACAAAACACAAGAGAGTCTCACATTTACAAAAGAATCTTATGCTTGCTTAAGGGGAAAGGAGAGTGGGAAGGCTGCATAAACCCAGAGGTTGACATTAGGAAAGATACCATTTCTTAAGCCAAATATATATTAGACAAGAGCTACTCCTTGCTCAACCAAATGGACTCAACACCCCGTATTCAAAACCTAGGAATATACCTGACTATGAAGAAAATTAAAACCCATACATTTATAGGTCTCCATAAGAAAATCATTTGTGTACAGCAGCATACACACAGCAGTGTCAATAAGCTAAATCCCCTTATAAAAATAAATTTGAAAAAGAAAACACAAGGACTGTCAAATAGAGAGAAATTCTTAAATAAGTCCTTGAGGGCTTGTGAGGAATCTTGGATTTACCACCTCTACATCCACAGCTGGGGGAGAGATAAGGCTGGACACTTGGGGCTGATACTATTGGTGAGGGAATGCAGACGCTTTGAGGTAATGGTGCATGGTTCCCATTCCACGGGTCCCAAATCTCCACGTGTAAGGGATTTATCCTTCAGCTAAAATATGCATGGAAAACCCAGAATATGGTCCACGAAGTGATCAGGCAAAATTTCTAAAACTCATCGCCATTTTAGCCCCCTGGTACTCGAGTTCGCCGTTCCAGATGCAATATTAACATTCTCCCCACTTGGAGAGTCAGTGCCTTTGACCTCTTGTTTGGCACAGTTTGCAATTTCTGTGGAAGATGAACAGGAATAAGGAGAACGAATGAGCAGCTAACTTGATGTGTTTGGACGGGCACATTGAACTCTGGTTTCCCTACAGGAAGAAGAATTCATCAAAGGCTCAGCGTGCCATGCCGGAACGAGATTAGGGCCTGAAGCAATTCTTCGGGTTTGCGGTCAGCTCACAAGAAAGCGAGTTGAGAAAAGGAGATTTTTGGCACTGTAACTCACAATCCTGCAGAGTTCCAAATGACCCCTATCATCCAAAAATTTATTGAAGGAAGGCTGTGAAGAGGACTTGAACGTGACGCAGAATTGCAGAAAACGGATATCAGGGGGTAGATAAGAATTGCTCTGAAAGCGTAGGAAAAGAGGCAGCAGTTCGACAGTGATGCACTTGGCCAAAAAGGGCATATGCGTTTTTTCCTGAATAGATTCAGGAAAAAACGCATACGCCCTTTTTGGCCAACCAAGCAAGCCTGCAATGGAAATCCGCACTACAAGGCAGTCTCACTTCCCACCGATCCAAAGGTCCGTCCGAAAAAAGTGTAAAATCCAGAGAGGCAGGACAGGCCATGGAGAACAGGCAGCCTTGTTATGCTGATGGGCGGGATGTAAACTGCCAACAGCCACTCTGGAGAAGTGGATGGTGTTTCCTGGAACAAAGAAAAAACCAAGCCTTAGAGCCTAGGGCACTTCCACTTATGGTGCTATAGATTTGGAAAATTTAAATGAAAAAGACACAGCCACACCAAAACTTGGGGCTGCTCTGTGTACGGGATCCTTGACTATGGTACATCTTTAATAGCCCAGAAAGAGAAAAATGGATATAGAAGTTGTGGTACATCCCTACAATGGAATATCACTCAACAATGAAATCAATGGCAACAGACCAGTAGCAGCATAATGAGAGGATTTAGTTATGATGATTCTAAGTGAAATAAGTCACACAGAAAAAGAAACATCATAAGATATCACTAATACCAGGAATGTAAACACGGCTACATATGAACTGCATTACAAAACACAACAGAGTCTCACATTTACAAAAGAAACTTATGCTTGCTTAAGGGGAAAGGAGAGTGGGAAGGCTGCATAAAACCAGAGGTTGACATTAGGACAGATACCATTTCTTAAGCCAAATATATATTAGACAAGAGCTACTCCTTGCTCAACCAAATGGACTCAACACCCCGTATTCAAAACCTAGGAATATACCTGACTATGAAGAAAATTAAAACCCATACATTTATAGGTCTCCATAAGAAAATCATTTGTGTACAGCAGCATACACACAGCAGTGTCAATAAGCTAAATCCCCTTATAAAAATAAATTTGAAAAAGAAAACACAAGGACTGTCAAATAGAGAGAAATTCTTAAATAAGTCCTTGAGGGCTTGTGAGGAATCTTGGATTTACCACCTCTACATCCACAGCTGGGGGAGAGATAAGGCTGGACACTTGGGGCTGATACTATTGGTGAGGGAATGCAGACGCTTTGAGGTAATGGTGCATGGTTCCCATTCCACGGGTCCCAAATCTCCACGTGTAAGGGATTTATCCTTCAGCTAAAATATGCATGGAAAACCCAGAATATGGTCCACGAAGTGATCAGGCAATATTTCTAAAACTCATCGCCATTTTAGCCCCCTGGTACTCGAGTTCCCCGTTCCAGATGCAATATTAACATTCTCCCCACTTGGAGAGTCAGTGCCTTTGACCTCTTGTTTGGCACAGTTTGCAATTTCTGTGGAAGATGAACAGGACGAAGGAGAACGAATGAGCAGCTAACTTGATGTGTTTGGACGGGCACATTGAACTCTGATTTCCCTACAGGAAGAAGAATTCATCAAAGGCTCAGCGTGCCATGCCGGAACGAGATTAGGGCCTGAAGCAATTCTTCGGGTTTGCTGTCAGCTCACAAGAAAGCGAGTTGAGAAAAGGAGATTTTTGGCACTGTAACTCACAATCCTGCAGAGTTCCAAATGACCCCTATCATCCAAAAATTTATTGAAGGAAGATTGTGAAGAGGACTTGAACGCGACGCAGAATTGCAGAAAACACATATCATGGGGTAGATAAGAATTTCTCTGAAAGCGTAGGAAAAGAGGCAGCAGTTCGACAGTGATGCACTTGGCCAAAAAGGGCGTATGCGTTTTTTCCTGAATAGATTCAGGAAAAAACGCATACGCCCTTTTTGGCCAACCAAGCAAGCCTGCAATGGAAATCCGCACTACAAGGCAGTCTCACTTCCCACCGATCCAAAGGGCCGTCCGAAAAAAGTGTAAAATCCAGAGAGGCAGGACAGGCCATGGAGAACCGGCAGCCTTGTTATGCTGATGGGCGGGATGTAAATTGCCAACAGCCACTCTGGAGAAGTGGATGGTGTTTCCTGGAACAAAGAAAAAACCAAGCTAGAGAGCCTAGGGCACTTCCACTTATGGTGCTATAGATTCGGAAAATTTAAATGAAAAAGACACAGCCACACCAAAGTTTGGGGCTGCTCTGTTTATGGGAACCTTGACTATGGTACAACTTCAATAGCCCAGACAGAGAAAAATGGATATAGAAGTTGTGGTACATCCCTACAATGGAATATGACTCAACAATGAAATCAATGGCAACAGACCATTAGCAGCATAATGAGAGGATTTAGTTATGATGATTCTAACTGAAATAAGTCACACAGAAAAAGAAACATCATAAGATATCACTAATACCGGGAATGTAAACACGGCTACGTATGAACTGCATTACAAAACACAAGAGAGTCTCACATTTACAAAAGAATCTTATGCTTGCTTAAGGGGAAAGGAGAGTGGGAAGGCTGCATAAACCCAGAGGTTGACATTAGGACAGATACCATTTCTTAAGCCAAATATATATTAGACAAGAGCTACTCCTTGCTCAACCAAATGGACTCAACACCCCGTATTCAAAACCTAGGAATATACCTGACTATGAAGAAAATTAAAACCCATACATTTATAGGTCTCCATAAGAAAATCATTTGTGTACAGCAGCATACACACAGCAGTGTCAATAAGCTAAATCCACTTATAAAAATAAATTTGAAAAAGAAAAAACAAGGACTGTCAAATAGAGAGAAATTCTTAAATAAGTCCTTCAGGGCTTGTGAGGAATCTTGGATTTACCACCTCTACATCCACAGCTGGGGGAGAGATAAGGCTGGACACTTGGGGCTGATACTATTGGTGAGGGAATGCAGACGCTTTGAGGTAATGGTGCATGGTTCCCATTCCACGGGTCCCAAATCTCCACGTGTAAGGGATTTATCCTTCAGCTAAAATATGCATGGAAAACCCAGAATATGGTCCACGAAGTGATCAGGCAAAATTTCTAAAACTCATCGCCATTTTATCCCCGTACTCGAGTTTGCCGTTCCAGATGCAATATTAACATTCTCCCCACTTGGAGAGTCAATGCCTTTGACCTCTTGTTTGGCACAGTTTGCAATTTCTGTGGAAGATGAACAGGAATAAGGAGAACGAATGAGCAGCTAACTTGATGTGTTTGGACGGACACATTGAACTCTGATTTCCCTACAGGAAGAAGAATTCATCAAAGGCTCAGCGTGCCATGCCGGAACGAGATTAGGGCCTGAAGCAATTCTTCCGGTTTGCGGTCAGCTCACAAGAAAGCGAGTTGAGAAAAGGAGATTTTTGGCACTGTAAATCACAATCCTGCAGAGTTCCAAATGACCCCTATCATCCAAAAATTTATTGAAGGAAGATTGTGAAGAGGACTTGAACGCGACGCAGAATTGCAGAAAACAGATATCAGGGGTAAATAAGAACTGCTCTGAAAGCGTAGGAAAAGAGGCAGCAGTTCGACAGTGATGCACTTGGCCAAAAAGGGCGTATGCGTTTTTTCCTGAATATATTCAGGAAAAAACGCATACGCCCTTTTTGGCCAACCAAGCAAGCCTGCAGTGGAAATCCGCACTACAAGGCAGTCTCACTTCCCACCGATCCAAAGTGCCGTCCGAAAATAGTGTAAAATCCAGAGGGGCAGGACAGGCCATGGAGAACAGGCAGCCTTGTTATGCTGATGGGCGGGATGTAAATTGCCAACAGCCACTCTGGAGAAGTGGATGGTGTTTCCTGGAACAAAGAAAAAAACAAGCTAGAGAGCCTAGGGCACTTCCACTTATGGTGCTATAGATTCGGAAAATTTAAATGAAAAAGACACAGCCACACCAGAGTTTGGGGCTGCTCTGTGTACAGGATCCTTGACTATGGTACATCTTTAATAGCCCAGAAAGAGAAAAATGGATATAGAAGTTGTGGTACATCCCTACAATGGAATATGACTCAACAATGAAATCAATGGCAACAGACCATTAGCAGCATAATGAGAGGATTTAGTTATGATGATTCTAACTGAAATAAGTCACACAGAAAAAGAAACATCATAAGATATCACTAATACCGGGAATGTAAACACGGCTACGTATGAACTGCTTTACAAAACACAAGAGAGTCTCACATTTACAAAAGAATCTTATGCTTGCTTAAGGGGAAAGGAGAGTGGGAAGGCTGCATAAACCCAGAGGTTGACATTAGGAAAGATACCATTTCTTAAGCCAAATATATATTAGACAAGAGCTACTCCTTGCTCAACCAAATGGACTCAACACCCCGTATTCAAAACCTAGGAATATACCTGACTATGAAGAAAATTAAAACCCATACATTTATAGGTCTCCATAAGAAAATCATTTGTGTACAGCAGCATACACACAGCAGTGTCAATAAGCTAAATCCCCTTATAAAAATAAATTTGAAAAAGAAAACACAAGGACTGTCAAATAGAGAGAAATTCTTAAATAAGTCCTTGAGGGCTTGTGAGGAATCTTGGATTTACCACCTCTACATCCACAGCTGGGGGAGAGATAAGGCTGGACACTTGGGGCTGATACTATTGGTGAGGGAATGCAGACGCTTTGAGGTAATGGTGCATGGTTCCCATTCCACGGGTCCCAAATCTCCACGTGTAAGGGATTTATCCTTCAGCTAAAATATGCATGGAAAACCCAGAATATGGTCCACGAAGTGATCAGGCAAAATTTCTAAAACTCATCGCCATTTTAGCCCCCTGGTACTCGAGTTCGCCGTTCCAGATGCAATATTAACATTCTCCCCACTTGGAGAGTCAGTGCCTTTGACCTCTTGTTTGGCACAGTTTGCAATTTCTGTGGAAGATGAACAGGAATAAGGAGAACGAATGAGCAGCTAACTTGATGTGTTTGGACGGGCACATTGAACTCTGGTTTCCCTACAGGAAGAAGAATTCATCAAAGGCTCAGCGTGCCATGCCGGAACGAGATTAGGGCCTGAAGCAATTCTTCGGGTTTGCGGTCAGCTCACAAGAAAGCGAGTTGAGAAAAGGAGATTTTTGGCACTGTAACTCACAATCCTGCAGAGTTCCAAATGACCCCTATCATCCAAAAATTTATTGAAGGAAGGCTGTGAAGAGGACTTGAACGTGACGCAGAATTGCAGAAAACGGATATCAGGGGGTAGATAAGAATTGCTCTGAAAGCGTAGGAAAAGAGGCAGCAGTTCGACAGTGATGCACTTGGCCAAAAAGGGCATATGCGTTTTTTCCTGAATAGATTCAGGAAAAAACGCATACGCCCTTTTTGGCCAACCAAGCAAGCCTGCAATGGAAATCCGCACTACAAGGCAGTCTCTCTTCCCACCGATCCAAACGGCCGTCCGAAAAAAGTGTAAAATCCAGAGAGGCAGGACAGGCCATGGAGAACAGGCAGCCTTGTTATGCTGATGGGCGGGATGTAAATTGCCAACAGCCACTCTGGAGAAGTGGATGGTGTTTCCTGGAACAAAGAAAAAACCAAGCCTGAGAGCCTAGGGCACTTCCACTTATGGTGCTATAGATTCGGAAAATTTAAATGAAAAAGACACAGCCACACCAAAGTTTGGGCCTGCTCTGTGTACGGGAGCCTTGACTATGGTACAGCTTTAATAGCCCAGAAAGAGAAAAATGGATATAGAAGTTGTGATACATCCCTACAATGGAATATCACTCAACAATGAAATCAATGGCAACAGACCAGTAGCAGCATAATGAGTGGATTTAGTTACGATGATTCTAAGTGAAATAAGTCACACAGAAAAAGAAACATCATAAGATATCACTAATACCGGGAAGGTAATCACGGCTATGTGTGAACTGCATTACAAAACACAACAGAGTCTCACATTTACAAAAGAAACTTATGTTTGCTTAAGGGGAAAGGAGAGTGAGAAGGCTGCATAAAACCAGAGGTTGACATTAGGACAGATACCATTCCATAAGCCAAATATATATTAGACAAGAGCTACTCCTTGCTCAACCAAATGGACTCAACACCCCGTATTCAAAACCCAGGAATATACCTGAGTATGAAGAAAATTAAAACCCATACATTTATAGGTCTCCATAAGAAACTCATTTGTGTACAGCAGCATACACACAGCAGTGTCAATAAGCTAAATCCTCTTATAAAAATAAATTTGAAAAAGAAAACACAAGGACTGTCAAATAGAGTGAAATTCTTAAATAAGTCCTTCAGGGCTTGTGAGGAATCTTGGATTTACCACCTCTAAATACAGAGCTGTGGGAGAGATAAGGCTGGACACTTGGGGCTGATACTATTGGTGAGGGAATGCAGACCCTTTGAGGTAATGGTGCATGGTTCCCATTCCACGGGTCCCAAATCTCCACATGTAAGGGATTTATACTTCAGCTAAAATATGCATGGAAAACCCAGAATATGGTCCACGACGTGATCAGGCAAAATTTCTAAAACTCATCGCCATTTTCGCCCCCTGGTACTCGAGTTCGCCGTTCCAGATGCAATATTAACATTGTCCCCACTTGGAGAGGCAGTGCCTTTGACCTCTTGTTTGGCACAGTTTGCAATTTCTGTGGAAGATGAACAGGAATAAGTTGAACGAATGTACAGCTAACTTGATGTGTTTGGACGGGCACATTGAAATCTGATTTCCCTACAGGAAGAAGAATTCATCAAAGGCTCAGCATGCCATGCCGGAACGAGATTAGGGCCTGAAGCAATTCTTCGGGTTTGGGGTCAGCTCAGAAGAAAGTGAGTTGAGACAAGGAGATTTTTGGCAATGTAACTCACAATCCTGCAGAGTTCCAAATGACCCCTATCATCCAAAAATTTATTGAAGGAAGGTTGTGAAGAGGACTTGAACGTGAGGCAGAATTGCAGAAAACGGATATCAGGGGGTAGATAAGAATTGCTCTGAAAGCGTAGGAAAAGAGGCAGCAGTTCGACAGTGATGCACTTGGCCAAAAAGGGCATATGCGTTTTTTCCTGAATAGATTCAGGAAAAAACGCATACGCCCTTTTTGGCCAACCAAGCAATCCTGCAATGGAAATCCGCACTACAAGGCATTCTCACTTCCCACCGATCCAAAGGGCCGTCCGAAAAAAGTGTAAAATCCAGAGAGGCAGGACAGGCCATGGAGAACCGGCAGCCTTTTTATGCTGATAGGCGGGATGTAAATTGTCAACAGCCACTCTGGAGAAGTGGATGGTGTTTCCTGGAACAAAGAAAAAACCAAGCTAGAGAGCCTAGGGCACTTCCACTTATGGTGCTATAGATTCGGAAAATTTAAATGAAAAAGACACAGCCACACCAAAGTTTGGGGCTGCTCTGTGTACGGGATCCTTGACTCTGGTACATCTTTAATAGCCCAGAAAGAGAAAAATGGATATATAAGTTGTTCTACATCCCTACAATGGAATATCACTCAACAATGAAATCAATGGCAACAGACCAGTAGCAGCATAATGAGAGGATTTAGTTATGATGATTCTAAGTGAAATAAGTCACACAGAAAAAGAAACATCATAAGATATCACTAATACAGGGAATGTAAACCCGGCTACGTATGAACTGCATTACAAAACACAAGAGAGTCTCACATTTACAAAAGAAACTTATGCTTGCTTAAGGGGAAAGGAGAGTGGGGAGGCTGCATAAAACCAGAGGTTGACATTAGGACAGATACCATTTCCTAAGCCAAATATATATTAGACAAGAGCTACTCCTTGCTCAACCAAATGGACTCAACACCCCGTATTCAAAACCTAGGAATATACCTGACTATGAAGAAAATTAAAACCCATACATTTATAGGTCTCCATAAGAAAATCATTTGTGTACAGCAGCATACACACAGCAGTGTCAATAAGCTAAATCCCCTTATAAAAATAAATTTGAAAAAGAAAACACAAGGACTGTGAAATAGAGAGAAATTCTTAAATAAGTCCTTCAGGGCTTGTGAGGAATCTTGGATTTACCACCTCTACATCCACAGCTGTGGGAGAGATAAGGCTGGACACTAGGGGCTGATACTATTGGTGAAGGAATGCAGACCCTTTGAGGTAATTGTGCATGGTTCCCATTCCACGGGTCCCAAATCTTCAGGTGTAAGGGATTTATCCTTCAGCTAAAATATGCATGGAAATCCCAGAATATGGTCCACGAAGTGATCAGGCAAAATTTTAAAACTCATCGCCATTTTAGCCCCCTGGTACTCGAGTTTGCCGTTCCAGATGTGATATTAACATTCTCCCCACTTGGAGAGTCAGTGCCTTTGACCTCTTGTTTGGCACAGTTTGCAATTTCTGTGGAAGATGAACAGGAATAAGGAGAACGAATGAGCGGCAAACTCGCTGTGTTTGGATGGGCACTTTGAACTCTGATTTCCCTACAGGAAGAAGAATTCACCAAAGGCTCAGCGTGCCATGCCAGAACGAGATTACGGCCTGAAGCAATTCTTCGGGTTTGCGGTCAGCTCACAAGAAAGCGAGTTGAGAAAAGGAGATTTCTGACACTTTAACTCACAATCCTGCAGAGTTCCAAATGACCCCTATCATTCAAAAATTTATTGAAGGAAGGCTGTGAAGAGGACTTGAACGCAATGCAGAATTGCAGAAAACAGATATCAGGGGGTACATAAGAATTGCTCTGTAAGCATAGGGAAAGAGGCAGCAGTTCGACAGTGATGCACTTGGCCAAAAAGTGTGTATGCGTTTTTTCCTGAATATATTCAGGAAAAAAACACATACGCACTTTTTGGCCAACCAAGCAAGCCTGCAGTGGAAATCCGCAGTACAAGGAAGTCTCACTTCCCACCGATCCAAAGGGCCGTCCGAAAAAATTGTAAAATCCAGAGAGGCAGGACAAGGCATGGAGAAGCGACAGCCTTGTTATGCTGATGGGCGGGATGTAAATTGCCCACAGCCACTCTGGAGAAGTGGATGGTGATTCCTGGAACAAAGAAAACACCAAGCTAGAGAGCCTAGGGCACTTCCACTTATGGTGCTATAGATTCGGAAAATTGAAATGAAAAAGACACAGCCACACCAAAGTTTGGTGCTGCTCTGTGTACGGGATACTTGACTATGGTACAACTTTAATAGCCCAGAAAGAGAAAAACGGATATAGAAGTTGTGGTACAACCCTACAATGGAATATCACTCAACAATGAAATCAAGGGCAACAGACCAGTAGCAGCATAATGAGAGGGTATAGTTATGATGATTCTAAGTGAAATAAGTCACAGAGAAAAAGAAACATAAGATATCACTAATACCGGGAATGTAAACACGGCTACGTGTGAACTGCATTACAAAACACAACAGAGTCTCACATTTACAAAAGAAACTTATGCTTCCTTAAGGGGAAAGGAGAGTGGGGAGGCTGCATAAAACCAGAGGTTGACATTAGGACAGATAGCGTTCCATAACCCAAATATATATTAGACAAGACCTACTCATTGCTCAACCAAATGGACTCAACACTCCGTATAAAAAACCTAGGAATATACCTGGCTATGAAGAAAATTAAAACCCATACATTTATAGGTCTCCATAAGAAAATCATTTGTGTACAGCAGCATACACACAGCACTGTAAATAAGCTAAATCCCCTTATAAAAATAAATTTGGAAAAGAAAACACAACGACAGTGAAATAGAGAGTAATTCTTAAATAAGTCCTTCAGGGATTCTTAGGAATCTTGGATTTACCACCTCTACATCCACAGCTGTGGGAGAGATAAGGCTGGACACTTGGGGCTGATACTACTGGTGAGGGAATGCAGACCCTTTGAGGTAATTGTGCATGGTTCCCATTCGACGGGTCCCAAATCTCCATGTTTAAGGGATTTATCCTTCAGCTAAAATATGCATGGAAAACCCAGAATATGGTCCACGAAGTGATCAGGCAAAATTTCTAAAACTCATCGCCATTTTCGCCCCCTGGTACTCGAGTTCGCCTTTCCAGATGCGATATTAACATTCTCCCCACTTGGAGAGTCAGTGCCTTTGACATCTTGTTTGGCAGAGTTTGCAATTTCCGTGGAAGATGAACAGGAATAAGGAGAACGAATGAGCGGCTAACTCGATGTGTTTGGACGGGCACATTGAACTCTGATTTCCCTACAGGAAGAAGAATTCAGCAAAGGCTCAGCGTGCCATGCCACAACGAGATGAGGGCCTGAAGCAATTCTTCGGGTTTGCGGTCAGCTCACAAGAAAGCGAGTTGAGAAAAGGAGATTTTTGGCACTGTAACTCACAATCCTGCAGAGTTCTAAATGACCACTATCATCCCAAAATTTATTGAAGGAAGGCTGTGAAGAGGACTTGAAGGCGACGCAGAATTGCAGAAAACAGATATCAGGTGGTAGATAAGAATTGCTCAGAAAACGTAGGAAAAGAGGCAGCAGTTCGACAGTGATGCACTTGGCCAAAAAGGGCGTATGCGTTTTTTCCTGAATATATGCAGGAAAAAACGCATACGCCCTTTTTGGTCAACCAAGAAAGCCTGCAATGGAAATCTGCACCACAATGAAGTCTCAATTCCCACCGATCAAAAGGGCCGTCCGAAAAAATTGTAAAATCCAGAGAGGAGGACAGGCCATGGAGAACTGGCAGCCTTGTTATGCTCATGGGCGGGATGTAAATTGCCAACAGCCACTCTGGAGAAGTGGATGGTGTTTCCTGGAACAAAGATAAAACCAAGCTAGAGAGCCTAGGGCACTTCCACTTATGGTGCTATAGATAAGGAAAATTTAAATGAAAAAGGCAAAGCCACACCAAAGTTTGGGGCTGCTCTGTGTACTGGAACCTTGACTATGCTACAACTTTAATAGCCCAGAAAGAGAAAAATGGATATAGAAGTTGTGGTACATCCCTACAATGGAATATCACTCAACAATGAAATCAATGGCAACAGACCAGTAGCAGCATAATGAGTGGATTTAGTTACGATGATTCTAAGTGAAATAAGTCACACAGAAAAAGAAACATCATAAGATATCACTAATACCGGGAATGTAAACACGGCTGCGTGTGAACTGCATTACAAAACACAAGAGAGTCTCACATTTACATAAGAAACTTATGCTTGCTTAAGGGGAAAGGAGAGTGGGGAGGCTGCATAAAACCAGAGGTTGACATTAGGACAGATACCATTCCATAAGCCAAATATATATTAGACAAGAGCTACTCCTTGCTCAACCAAATGGACTCAACACCCCGTATTCAAAACCTAGGAATATACCTGACTATGAAGAAAATTAAAACCCATACATTTATAGGTCTCCATAAGAAAATCATTTGTGTACAGCAGCATACACACAGCACTGTAAATAAGCTAAATCCCCTTATAAAAATAAATTTGAAAAAGAAAACACAACGACAGTGAAATAGAGAGTAATTCTTAAATAAGTCCTTCAGGGATTCTTAGGAATCTTGGATTTACCACCTCTACATCCACAGCTGTGGGAGAGATACGGCTGGACACTTGGAGCTGATATTACTGGTGAGGGAATGCAGACCCTTTGAGGTAATGGTGCATGGTTCCCATTCGACGGGTCCCAAATCTCCATGTTTAAGGGATTTATCCTTCAGCTAAAATATGCATGGAAAACCCAGAATATGGTCCACGAAGTGATCAGGCAAAATTTCTAAAACTCATCGCCATTTTCGCCCCCTGGTACTCGAGTTCGTCTTTCCAGATGCGATATTAACATTCTCCCCACTTGGAGAGTCAGTGCCTTTGACATCTTGTTTGGCAGAGTTTGCAATTTCCGTGGAAGATGAACAGGAATAAGGAGAACGAATGAGCGGCTAACTCGATGTGTTTGGACGGGCACATTGAACTCTGATTTCCCTACAGGAAGAAGAATTCAGCAAAGGCTCAGCGTGCCATGCCACAACGAGATGAGGGCCTGAAGCAATTCTTCGGGTTTGCGGTCAGCTCACAAGAAAGCGAGTTGAGAAAAGGAGATTTTTGGCACTGTAACTCACAATCCTGCAGAGTTCTAAATGACAACTATCATCCCAAAATTTATTGAAGGAAGGCTGTGAAGAGGACTTGAAGGCGACGCAGAATTGCAGAAAACAGATATCAGGTGGTAGATAAGAATTGCTCAGAAAACGTAGGAAAAGAGGCAGCAGTTCGACAGTGATGCACTTGGCCAAAAAGGGCGTATGCGTTTTTTGCTGAATATATGCAGGAAAAAACACATACGCCCTTTTTGGTCAACCAAGCAAGCCTGCAATGGAAATGTGCACCAAAATGAAGTCTCAATTCCCACCGATCAAAAGGGCCGTCTGAAAAAAGTGTAAAATCCAGAGAGGAGGACAGGCCATGGAGAACTGGCAGCCTTGTTATGCTCATGGGCGGGATGTAAATTGCCAACAGCCACTCTGGAGAAGTGGATGGTGTTTCCTGGAACAAAGATAAAACCAAGCTAGAGAGCCTAGGGCACTTCCACTTATGGTGCTATAGATAAGGAAAATTTAAATGAAAAAGGCAAAGCCACACCAAAGTTTGGGGCTGCTCTGTGTACTGGAACCTTGATTATGCTACAACTTTAATAGCCCAGAAAGAGAAAAATGGATATAGAAGTTGTGGTACATCCCTACAATGGAATATCACTCAACAATGATATCAATGGCAACAGACCAGTAGCAGCATAATGAGTGGATTTAGTTACGATGATTCTAAGTGAAATAGTCACACAGAAAAAGAAACATCATAAGATATCACTAATACCGGGAATGTAAACACGACTACGCATGAACTGCATTTCAAAACACAACAGAGTCTCACATTTACAAAAGAAACTTATGCTTGCTTAAGGGGAAAGGAGAGTGGGGAGGCTGCATAAAACCAGAGGTTGACATTAGGACACATACCATTCCATAAACCAAATATATATTAGACAAGACCTACTCCTCGCTCAACCAAATGGACTCAACACCCCGTATTCAAAACCTAAGAATATACCTGGCTATGAAGAAAATTAAAACCAATACATTTATAGGTCTCCATAAGAAAATCATTTGTGTACAGCAGCATACATACAGCAGTGTAAATAAGCTAATTTCCCTTATAAAAATAAATTTGGAAAAGAAAACACAAGGTCTGTGAAATAGAGAGAAATTCTTAAATAAGTCCTTCAGGGCTTGTGTGGATTCTTGGATTTACCACCTCTACATCCACAGCTGGGGGAGAGATAAGGCTGGACACTTGGGGCTGATACTATTCGTGAGGGAATGCAGACCCTTTGAGGTAATGGTGCATCGTTCCCATTCCACGGATCCCAAATCTCCACATTTAAGGGATTTATCCTTCAGCTAAAATATGCATGGAAAACCCAGAATATGGTCCAAGAAGTGATCAGGCAAAATTTCTAAAACTAATCGCCATTTTCGCCCCCTGGTACTCGAGTTCACCGTTCCAGATGCTATATTATCATTCTCCCCATTTGGAGAGTCAGTGCTTTGATCTCTTGTTTCGCACAGTTTGCAATTTCTGTGGAAGATGAACAGGAATAAGGAGAACGAATGAGCGGCTAACTCGATGTGTTTGGACGGGCACTTTGAACTCTGATTTCCCTACAGGAAGAAGAATTCACCAAAGGCTCAGCGTGCCATGCCGGAAGGAGATTAGGGCCTGAAGCAATTCTTCGGGTTTGCGGTCAGCTCACAAGAAAGCGAGTTGAGAAAAGGAGATTTTTGGCACTGTAACTCACAATCCTGCAGAGTTCCAAATAACCCCTATCATCCAAAAATTTATTGAAGGAAGGCTGTAAAGAGGACTTGAACGCGACGCAGAATTGCAGAAAACAGATATCAGGGGGTAGATAAGAATTTCTCTGAAAGCGTAGGAAAAGAGGCAGCAGTTCGACAGTGATGCACTTGGCCAAAAAGAGCGTAGGCGTTTTTTCCTGAATATATTCAGGAAAAAACGCATACGCCCTTTTTGGCTAAACAAGCAAGTCTGCAATGGAAATCCGCACTACAAGGAAGTCTCACTTCCCACCGATCAAAAGGGCCGTCCGAAAAAAGTTTAAAATCCAGAGAGGCAGGACAGGCCACGGAGAACCGGCAGCCTTGTAATGCTGATGGGCGGGATGTAAACTGCCAACAGCCACTCTGGAGAAGTGGATGGTGTTTCCTGGAACAAAGAAAAAACCAAGCTAGAGAGCCTAGGGCACTTCAACTTATGGTGCTATAGATTCGGAAAATTTAAATGAAAAAGACACAGCAACACCAAAGTTTGGGGCCGCTCTGTGTACGGGAGCCTTCACTATGGTACAACTTTAATAGCCCAGAAAGAGAAAAACGGATATAGAAGTTGTGGTACATCCCTACAATGGAATATCACTCAACAATGAAATCAATGGCAACAGACCAGTAGCAGCATAATGAGTGGATTTAGTTACGATGATTCTAAGTGAAATAAGTCACACAGAAAAAGAAACATCATAAGATATCATTAATACCGGGAATGTCAACACGGCTGCGTGTGAACTGCATTACAAAACACAAGAGAGTCTCACATTTACATAAGAAACTTATGCTTGCTTAAGGGGAAAGGAGAGTGGGGAGGCTGCATAAAACCAGAGGTTGACATTAGGACAGATACCATTCCATAAGCCAAATATATATTAGACAAGAGCTACTCCTTGCTCAACCAAATGGACTCAACACCCCGTATTCAAAACCTAGGAATATACCTGACTATGAAGAAAATTAAAACCCATACATTTATAGGTCTCCATAAGAAAATCATTTGTGTACAGCAGCATACACACAGCACTGTAAATAAGCTAAATCCCCTTATAAAAATAAATTTGAAAAAGAAAACACAACGACAGTGAAATAGAGAGTAATTCTTAAATAAGTCCTTCAGGGATTCTTAGGAATCTTGGATTTACCACCTCTACATCCACAGCTGGGGGAGAGATAAGGCTGGACACTTGGGGCTGATACTACTGGTGAGGGAATGCAGACCCTTTGAGGTAATTGTGCATGGTTCCCATTCGACGGGTCCCAAATCTCCATGTTTAAGGGATTTATCCTTCAGCTAAAATATGCATGGAAAACCCAGAATATGGTCCACGATGTGATCAGGCAAAATTTCTAAAACTCATCGCCATTTTCGCCCCCTGGTACTCGAGTTCGCCTTTCCAGATGCGATATTAACATTTTCCCCACTTGGAGAGTCAGTGCCTTTGACATCTTGTTTGGCAGAGTTTGCAATTTCCGTGGAAGATGAACAGGAATAAGGAGAACGAATGAGCGGCTAACTCGATGTGTTTGGACGGGCACATTGAACTCTGATTTCCCTACAGGAAGAAGAATTCAGCAAAGGCTCAGCGTGCCATGCCACAACGAGATGAGGGCCTGAAGCAATTCTTCGGGTTTGCGGTCACCTCACAAGAAAGCGAGTTGAGAAAAGGAGATTTTTGGCACTGTAACTCACAATCCTGCAGAGTCCTAAATGACCACTATCATCCCAAAATTTATTGAAGGAAGGCTGTGAAGAGGACTTGAAGGTGACAAAGAATTGCAGAAAACAGATATCAGGTGGTAGATAAGAATTGCTCAGAAAACGTAGGAAAAGAGGCAGCAGTTCGACAGTGATGCACTTGGCCAAAAAGGGCGTATGCGTTTTTTCCTGAATATATGCAGGAAAAAACGCATACGCCCTTTTTGGTCAACCAAGCAAGCCTGCAATGGAAATCCGCACCACAATGAAGTCTCAATTCCCACCGATCAAAAGGGCCGTCCGAAAAAAGTGTAAAATCCAGAGAGGAGGACAGGCCATGGAGAACTGGCAGCCTTGTTATGCTCATGGGCGGGATGTAAATTGCCAATAGCCACTCTGGAGAAGTGGATGGTGTTTCCTGGAACAAAGATAAAACCAAGCTAGAGAGCCTAGGGCACTTCCACTTATGGTGCTATAGATAAGGAAAATTTAAATGAAAAAGGCACAGCCACACCAAAGTTTGGGGCTGCTCTGTGTACTGGAACCTTGACTATGCTACAACTTTAATAGCCCAGAAAGAGAAAAATGGATATAGAAGTTGTGGTACATCCCTACAATGGAATATCACTCAACAATGATATCAATGGCAGCAGACCAGTAGCAGCATAATGAGTGGATTTAGTTACGATGATTCTAAGTGAAATAGTCACACAGAAAAAGAAACATCATAAGATATCACTAATACCGGGAATGTAAACACGACTACGCATGAACTGCATTTCAAAACACAACAGAGTCTCACATTTACAAAAGAAACTTATGCTTGCTTAAGGGGAAAGGAGAGTGGGGAGGCTGCATAAAACCAGAGGTTGACATTAGGACACATACCATTCCATAAACCAAATATATATTAGACAAGACCTACTCCTCGCTCAACCAAATGGACTCAACACCCCGTATTCAAAACCTAAGAATATACCTGACTATGAAGAAAATTAAAACCAATACATTTATAGGTCTCCATAAGAAAATCATTTGTGTACAGCAGCATACATACAGCAGTGTAAATAAGCTAATTCCCCTTATAAAAATAAATTTGGAAAGGAAAACACAAGGTCTGTGAAATAGAGAGAAATTCTTAAATAAGTCCTTCAGGGCTTGTGAGGATTCTTGGATTTACCACCTCTACATCCACAGCTGGGGGAGAGATAAGGCTGGACACTTGGGGCTGATACTATTGGTGAGGGAATGCAGACCCTTTGAGGTAATGGTGCATCGTTCCCATTCCACGGATCCCAAATCTCCACATTTAAGGGATTTATCCTTCAGCTAAAATATGCATGGAAAACCCAGAATATGGTCCACGAAGTGATCAGGCAAAATTTCTAAAACCATCGCCATTTTCGCCCCCTGGTACTCGAGTTCGCCGTTCCAGATGCGATATTATCATTCTCCCCATTTGGAGAGTCAGTGCTTTGATCTCTTGTTTCGCACAGTTTGCAATTTCTGTGGAAGATGAACAGGAATAAGGAGAACGAATGAGCGGCTAACTCGATGTGTTTGGACGGGCACTTTGAACTCTGATTTCCCTACAGGAAGAAGAATTCACCAAAGGCTCAGCGTGCCATGACGGAAGGAGATTAGGGCCAGAAGCAATTCTTCGGGTTTGCGGTCAGCTCAAAAGAAAGCGAGTTGAGAAAAGGAGATTTTTGGCACTGTAACTCACAACCCTGCAGAGTTCTAAATGACCACTATCATCCCAAAATTCATTGAAGGAAGGCTGTGAAGAGGACTTGAAGGCGACGCAGAATTGCAGAAAACAGATATCAGGTGGTAGATAAGAATTTCTCTGAAAGCATAGGAAAAGAGGCAGCAGTTCGACAGTGATGCACTTGGCCAAAAAGGGCGTATCCGTCTTTTCCTGAATATATTCAGGAAAAAACGCATACCCCCTTTTTGGCCAAACAAGCAAGTCTGCAAGGGAAATCCGCACTACAAGGAAGTCTCACTTCCCACCGATCAAAAGGGCCGTCCAAAAAAAGTTTAAAATCCAGAGAGGCAGGACAGGCCACGGAGAACCGGCAGCCTTGTAATGCTGATGGGCGGGATGTAAACTGCCAACAGCCACTCTGGAGAAGTGGATGGTGTTTCCTGGAACAAAGAAAAAACCAAGCTAGAGAGCCTAGGGCACTTCCACTTATGGTGCTATAGATTCGGAAAATTTAAATGAAAAAGACACAGCCACACCAAAGTTTGGGGTTGCTCTGTGTACGGGAACCTTGACTATGGTACAACTTTAATAGCCCAGAAAGAGAAAAATGGATATAGAAGTTGTGGTACATCCCTACAATGGAATATCACTCAACAATGAAATCAATGGCAACAGACCAGGAGCAGCACAATGAGTGGATTTAGTTACGATGATTCTAAGTGAAATAAGTCCCACAGAAAAAGAAACATCATAAGATATCACGAATACCGGGAATGTAAACACGGCTACGCGTGAACTGCATTACAAAACACAACAGAGTCTCACATTTACAAAACAAACTGATGCTTGCTTAAGGGGAAAGGAGAGTGGGGAGGCTGCATAAAACCAGAGGTTGACATTAGGACAGATACCATTCCATAATCCAAATACATATTTGACAAGACCTACTCCTGGCTCAACCAAATGGACTCAACAACCCGTATTCAAAACCTAGAAATATTCCTGACTATGAAGAAATTTAGAACCCATACATTTATAGGTCTTCATAAGAAAATCATTTGTGTACAGCAGCAAACACACAGCAGTGTAAATAAGCTAATTCCCCTTATAAAAATAAATTTGGAAAAGAAAACACAAGGTCTGTGAAATAGAGAGAAATTCTTAAATAAGTCCTTCAGGGCTTGTGAGGATTCTTGGATTTACCACCTCTACATCCACAGCTGGTGGAGAGATAAGGCTGGACACTTGGGGCTGATACTATTGGTGAGGGAATGCAGACCCTTTGAGGTAATGGTGCATCGTTCCCATTCCACGGATCCCAAATCTCCACATTTAAGGGATTTATCCTTCAGCTAAAATATGCATGGAAAACCCAGAATATGGTCCACGAAGTGATCAGGCAAAATTTCTAAAACTCATCGCCATTTTCGCCCCGTGGTACTTGAGTTTGCCGTACCAGATGCGATATTATCATTCTCCCCATTTGGAGAGTCAGTGCTTTGATCTCTTGTTTCGCACAGTTTACAATTTCTGTGGAAGATGAACAGGAATAAGGAGAACGAATGAGCGGCTAACTCGATGTGTTTGGACGGGCATTTTGAACTCTGATTTCCCTACAGGAAGAAGAATTCACCAAAGGCTCAGCGTGCCATGCCGGAAGGAGATTAGGGCCTGAAACAATTCTTCGGGTTTGCGGTCAGCTCACAAGAAAGCGAGTTGAGAAAAGGAGATTTTTGGCACTGTAACTCACAATCCTGCAGAGTTCCAAATAACCCCTATCATCCAAAAATTTATTGAAGGAAGGCTGTAAAGAGGACTTGAACGCGACGCAGAATTGCAGAAAACAGATATCAGGGTGTAGATAAGAATTTCTCTGAAAGCATAGGAAAAGAGGCAGCAGTTCGACAGTGATGCACTTGGCCAAAAAGGGCGTATCCGTCTTTTCCTGAATATATTCAGGAAAAAACGCATACGCCCTTTTTGGTCAAACAAGCAAGTCTGCAATGGAAATCCGCACTACAAGGAAGTCTCACTTCCCACCGATCAAAGGGGCCGTCCAAAAAAAGTTTAAAATCCAGAGAGGCAGGACAGGCCATGGAGAACCGGCAGCCTTGTAATGCTGATGGGCGGGATGTAAACTGCCAACAGCCACTCTGGAGAAGTGGATGGTGTTTCCTGGAACAAAGAAAAAACCAAGCTAGAGAGCCTAGGGCACTTCCACTTATGGTGCTATAGATTCGGAAAATTTAAATGAAAAAGACACAGCCACACCAAAGTTTGGGGCTGCTCTGTTTACGGGAACCTTGACTATGGTACAACTTCAATAGCCCAGAAAGAGAAAAATGGATATAGAAGTTGTGGTACATCCCTACAATGGAATATCACTCAACAATGAAATCAATGGCAACAGACCAGTAGCAGCACAATGAGTGGATTTAGTTACGATGATTCTAAGTGAAATAAGTCCCACAGAAAAAGAAACAACATAAGATATCACGAATACCGGGAATGTAAACACGGCTACGCGTGAACTGCATTACAAAACACAACAGAGTCTCACATTTACAAAACAAACTGATGCTTGCTTAAGGGGAAAGGAGAGTGGGGAGGCTGCATAAAACCAGAGGTTGATATTAGGACAGATACCATTCCATAAGCCAAATATACATTAGACAAGACCTACTCCTCGGTCAACACATGGACTCAACACCCCGTGTTCAAAACCTAGGAATATACCTGACTATGAAGAAAATTAAAACCCATACATTTATAGGTCTCCATAAGAAAACCATTTGTGTACAGCAGCATACATACAGCAGTGTAAATAAGCTAATTCCCCTTATAAAAATAAATTTGGAAAAGAAAACACAAGGTCTGTGAAATAGAGAGAAATTCTTAAATAAGTCCTTCAGGGCTTGTGAGGATTCTTGGATTTACCACCTCTACATCCACAGCTGGGGGAGAGATAAGGCTGGACACTTGGGGCTGATACTATTGGTGAGGGAATGCAGACCCTTTGAGGTAATGGTGCATCGTTCCCATTCCACGGATCCCAAATCTCCACATTTAAGGGATTTATCCTTCAGCTAAAATATGCATGGAAAACCCAGAATATGGTCCACGAAGTGATCAGGCAAAATTTCTAAAACTCATCGCCATTTTCGCCCCGTGGTACTCGAGTTCGCCGTTCCAGATGCGATATTAACATTCTCCCCATTTGGAGAGTCAGTGCTTTGATCTCTTGTTTCGCACAGTTTGCAATTTCTGTGGAAGATGAACAGGAATAAGGAGAACGAATGAGCGGCTAACTCGATGTGTTTGGACGGGCACTTTGAACTCTGATTTCCCTACAGGAAGAAGAATTCACCAAAGGCTCAGCGTGCCATGCCGGAAGGAGATTAGGGCCTGAAACAATTCTTCGGGTTTGCGGTCAGCTCACAAGAAAGCGAGTTGAGAAAAGGAGATTTTTGGCACTGTAACTCACAATCCTGCAGAGTTCCAAATAACCCCTATCATCCAAAAATTTATTGAAGGAAGGCTGTAAAGAGGACTTGAACGCGACGCAGAATTGCAGAAAACAGATATCAGGGGGTAGATAAGAATTTCTCTGAAAGCATAGGAAAAGAGGCAGCAGTTCGACAGTGATGCACTTGGCCAAAAAGGGCGTATCCGTCTTTTCCTGAATATATTCAGGAAAAAACGCATACGCCCTTTTTGGCCAAACAAGCAAGTCTGCAATGAAATCCGCACTACAAGGAAGTCTCACTTCCCACCGATCAAAAGGGCCGTCCAAAAAAAGTTTAAAATCCAGAGAGGCAGGACAGGCCATGGAGAACCGGCAGCCTTGTAATGCTGATGGGCGGGATGTAAACTGCCAACAGCCACTCTGGAGAAGTGGATGGTGTTTCCTGGAACAAAGAAAAAACCAAGCTAGAGAGCCTAGGGCACTTCCACTTATGGTGCTATAGATAAGGAAAATTTAAATGAAAAAGACACAGCCACACCAAAGTTTGGGGCTGCTCTGTTTACAGGAACCTTGACTATGGTACAACGTCAATAGCCCAGAAAGAGAAAAATGGATATAGAAGTTGTGGTACATCCCTACAATGGAATATCACTCAACAATGAAATCAATGGAAACAGACCAGTAGCAGCACAATGAGTGGATTTAGTTACGATGATTCTAAGTGAAATAAGTCCCACAGAAAAAGAAACATCATAAGATATCACGAATACCGGGAATGTAAACACGGCTACGCGTGAACTGCATTACAAAACACAACAGAGTCTCACATTTACAAAACAAACTGATGCTTGCTTAAGGGGAAAGGAGAGTGGGGAGGCTGCATAAAACCAGAGGTTGATATTAGGACAGATACCATTCCATAAGCCAAATATACATTAGACAAGACCTACTCCTCGGTCAACACATGGACTCAACACCCCGTGTTCAAAACCTAGGAATATACCTGACTATGAAGAAAATTAAAACCCATACATTTATAGGTCTCCATAAGAAAACCATTTGTGTACAGCAGCATACACACAGCAGTGTAAATAAGCTAATTCCCCTTATAAAAATAAATTTGAAAAAGAAAACACAAGGACTGTCAAATAGAGAGAAATTCTTAAATAAGTCCTTCAGGGCTTGTGTGGAATCTTGGATTTACCACCTCTACATCCACAGCTGTGGGAGAGATAAGGCTGGACACTTGGGGCTGATGCTATTGGTGAGGGAATGAAGACCCATTGAGGTAATGGTGCATGGTTCCCATTCCACGGGTCCCAAATCTCCACGTTTAAGGGATTTATCTTTCAGCTAAAATATGCATGGAAAACCCAGAATATGGTCCACGAAGTGATCAGGCAAAATTTCTAACACTCATCGCCATTTTCGCCCCCTGGTACTCGAGTTCGCCTTTCCAGATGCGATATTATCATTCTCCCCACTTGGAGAGTCAGTGCCTTTGACCTCTTGTTTGGCACAGTTTGCAATTTCTTTGGAAGATGAACAGGAATAAGGAGAATGAATGAGCGGCTAACTCGATGTGTTTGGACGGGCACATTGAACTCTGATTTCCCTACAGGAAGAAGAGTTCACCAAAGGCTCAGCGTGCCATGCCGGAAGGAGATTAGGGCCTGAAGCAATTCTTCGGGTTTGCGGTCAGCTCAAAAGAAAGCGAGTTGAGAAAAGGAGATTTTTGGCACTGTAACTCACAATCCTGCAGAGTTCCAAATGACCCCTATCATCCAAAAATTTATTGAAGGAAGGCTGTGAAGAAGACTTGAACGCGACGCAGAATGGCAGAAAACAGATATCAGGTGGTAGATAAGAATTGCTCTGAAAGCGTAGGAAAAGAGGGAGCAGTTCGACAGTGATGCACTTGGCCAAAAAGGGCATATGCGTTTTTTCCTGAATATATTGAGGAAAAAAGCAAACGCCCTTTTTGGCCAACCAAGCAAGCCTGCAAATGGAAAACCGCACTACAAGGAAGTCTCACATCCCACCGATCAAAAGGGCCGTCCGAAAAAGTGTAAAATCCGTTGAGGCAGGACAGGCCATGGAGAACCGGCAGCCTTGTTATGCTGATGGGTGGGATGTAAATTGCCAACAGCCACTCTGGAGAAGTGGATGGTGTTTCCTGGAACAAAGAAAAAAACATGCTAGAGAGCCTAGGGCACTTCCACTTATGGTGCTATAGATTCGGAAAATTTAAGTAAAAAAGAAACAGCCAAGTCAATGTTTGGGGCTGCTCTGTGTACGAGAACCTTGATTATGGTACATCTTCAATAACCCAGAAAGAGAAAAATGGATATAGAAGTTGTGGTACATCCCTACAATGGAATATCACTCAACAATGAAATCTCACTCAACAATGATATCAATGGCAACAGACAAGTAGCAGCATAATGAGTGGATATAGTTACGATGATTCTAAGTGAAATAGTCACACAGAAAAAGAAACATCATAAGATATCACTAATACCGGGAATGTAAACACGACTACGCATGAAATGCATTTCAAAACACAACAGAGTCTCACATTTACAAAAGAAACTTATGCTTGCTTAAGGGGAAAGGAGAGTGGGGAGGCTGCATAAAACCAGAGGTTGACATTAGGACAGATACCATTCCATAAACCAAATATGTATTAGACAAGACCTACTCCTCGCTCAACCAAATGGACTCAACACCCCGTATTCAAAACCTAGGAATATACCTGACTATGAAGAAAATTAAAACCCATACATTTATAGGTCTCCATAAGAAAATCATTTGTGTACAGCAGCATACATACTGCAGTGTAAATAAGCTAAATCCCCTTATAAAAATAAATTTGGAAAAGAAAACACAAGGACTGTGAAATAGAGAGAAATTCTTAAATAATTCCTTCAGGGCTTGTGAGGATTCTTGGATTTACCACCTCTACATCCACAGCTGGGGGAGAGATAAGGCTGGACACTTGAGGCTGATACTATTGCTGAGGGAATGCAGACCTTTTGAGGTAATGGTGCATGGTTCCCATTCCACGGATCCCAAATCTCCACGTTTAAGGGATTTATCCTTCAGCTAAAATATGCATGGAAAACCCAGAATATGGTCCACGAAGTGATCAGGCAAAATTTCTAAAACTCTTCGCCATTTTCGCCCCCTGGTACTCGAGTTCGCCGTTCCAGATGCGATATTAACATTCTCCCCAGTTGGAGAGTCAGTGCTTTGATCTCTTGTTTGGCACAGTTTGCAATTTCTGTGGAAGATGAACAGGAATATGGAGAACGAATGAGCGGCTAACTCGATGTGTTTGGACGGGCACATTGAACTCTGATTTCCCTACAGGAAGAAGAATTCACCAAAGGCTCAGCGTGCCATGCCGGAACGAGATTAAGGGCCCTCCGAAAAAAGTGTAAAATCCAGAGAGGCAGGACAGGCCATGGAGAACTGGCAGCCTTGTTATGCTGATGGGCGGGATGTAAATTGCCAACAGCCACTCTGGAGAAGTGGATGGTGTTTCCTGGAGCAAAGAAAAAACCAAGCTAGAGAGCCTAGGGCACTTCCACTAATGGTGCTATAGATTCGGAAAATTTAAACGAAAAAGACACAGCCACACCAAAGTTTGGGGCTGCTCTGTGTACGGGAACCTTGACTATGGTACAACTTCAATAGCCCAGAAAGAGAAAAATGGATGTAGAAGATGTGGTACATCCCTACAATGGAATATCACTCAACAATGAAATCTCACTCAACAATGAAATCAATGGCAACAGACCAGTAGCAGCATAATGAGTGGATATAGTTACGATGATTCTAAGTGAAATAGTCACACAGAAAAAGAAACATCATAAGATATCACGAATACCGGGAATGTAAACACGGCTACGAGTGAACTGCATTTCAAAACACAACAGAGTCTCACATTTACAAAAGAAACTTATGCTTGCTTAAGGGGAAAGGAGAGTGGGGAGTCTGCATAAAACCAGAGGTTGATATTAGGACAGATACCATTCCATAAGCCAAATATATATTAGACAAGACCTACTCCTCGCTCAACCAAATGGACTCAACACCCCGTGTTCAAAACCTAGGAATATACCTGACTATGAAGAAAATTAAAACCCATACATTTATAGGTCTCCATAAGAAAATCATTTGTGTACAGCAGCATACACACAGCAGTGTAAATAAGCTAAATCCTCTTATAAAAATAAATTTGAAAAAGAAAACACAAGGACTGTGAAATAGAGAGAAATTCTTAAATAAGTCCTTCAGGGCTTGTGTGGAATCTTGGATTTACCATCTCTACATCCACAGATGGGGGAGAGATAAGGCTGGACACATGGGGCTGATGCTATTGGTGAGGGAATGAAGACCCTTTGAGGTAATGGTGCATCGTTCCCATTCCACGGGTCCCAAATCTCCACGTTTAAGGGATTTATCCTTCAGCTAAAATATGCATGGAAAACCCAGAATATGGTCCACGAAGTGATCAGGCAAAGTTTCTAAAATTCATCGCCATTTTCGCCTCCTGGGACTCGAGTTCGCCGTTCCAGAGGCGATATTAACATTCTCCCCACTTGGAGAGTCAGTGCCTTTGACCTCTTGTTTCGCACAGTTTGCAATTTCTTTAGAAGATGATCAGGAATAAGGAGAACCAATGAGCGGCTAACTCGCTGTGTTTGGACGGGCACATTGAACTCTGATTTCCCTACAGGAAGAAGAATTAACCAAAGGCTCAGCGTGCCATGCCAGAACGAGATTAGGGCCTGAAGCAATTCTTCGGGTGTGCGGTCAGCTCACAAGAAAGCGAGTTGAGAAAAGGAGATTTTTTACACGGTAACTCACAATCCTTCAGACTTCCAAATGACACCTATCATCTACAAATTTATTGATGGAAGGCTGTGAAGAGGACTTGAACGCGACGCAGAATGGCAGAAAACAGATATCAGGTGGTAGATAAGAATTGCTCTGAAAGCGTAGGAATAGAGGCAGCAGTTCGACAGTGATGCACTTGGCCAAAAAGGGCATATGCGTTTTTTCCTGAATATATTGAGGAAAAAAGCAAACGCCCTTTTTGGCCAACCAAGCAAGCCTGCAAATGGAAAACCGCACTACAAGGAAGTCTCACATCCCACCGATCAAAACGGCCGTCCGAAAAAGTGTAAAATCCATTGAGGCAGGACAGGCCATGGACAACCGGCAGCCTTGTTATGCTGATGGGTGGGATGTAAATTGCCAACAACCACTCTGGAGAAGTGGATGGTGTTTGATGGAACAAAGAAAAAAACAAGCTAGAGAGCCTAGGGCACTTCCACTTATGGTGCTATAGATTCGGAAAATTTAAGTAAAAAAGAAACAGCCACGCCAATGTTTGGGGCTGCTCTGTGTACGGGAACCTTGACTATGGTACATCTTCAATAACCCAGAAAGAGAAAAATGGATATAGAAGTTGTGGTACATCCCTACAATGGAATATCACTCAACAATGAAATCTCACTCAACAATGAAATCAATGGCAACAGACCAGTAGCAGCATAATGAGTGGATATAGTGACGATGATTCTAAGTGAAAGAGTCACACAGAAAAAGAAACATCATAAGATATCACTAATACCGGGAATGTAAACACGACTACGCATGAACTGCATTTCAAAACACAACAGAGTCTCACATTTACAAAAGAAACTTATTCTTGCTTAAGGGGAAAGGAGAGTGGGGAGGCTGCATAAAACCAGAGGTTGACATTAGGACAGATAAAATTCCATAAACCAAATATATATTAGACAAGACCTACTCCTCGCTCAACCAAATGGACTCAACGCCCCGTATTCAAAAACTAGGAATATACCTGACTATGAAGAAAATTAAAACCCATACATTTATAGGTCTCCATAAGAAAATCATTTGTGTACAGCAGCATACACACAGCAGTGTAAATAAGCTAAATCCCCTTATAAAAATCAATTTTATAAAGAAAACACAAGGAGTGCCAAATAGAGAGAAATTCTTAAATAAGTCCTTCAGGGCTTGTGTGGAATCTTGGATTTACCACCTCTACATCCACAGCTGTGGGAGAGATAAGGCTGGACACTTGGGGCTGATGCTATTGGTGAGGGAATGAAGACCCTTTGAGGTAATGGTGCATGGTTCCCATTCCACGGGTCCCAAATCTCCACGTTTAAGGGATTTATCCTTCAGCTAAAATATGCATGGAAAACCCAGAATATGGTCCACGAAGTGATCAGGAAAAATTTCTAAATCTCATCGCCATTTTCGCCCCATGGGACTCGAGTTCGCCGGTCCAGAGGCGATATTAACATTCTCCCCACTTGGAGAGTCAGTGCCTTTGACCTCTTGTTTCGCACAGTTTGCAATTTCTGTAGAAGATGATCAGGAATAAGGAGAACCAATGAGCGGCTAACTCGCTGTGTTTGGACGGGCACATTGAACTCTTATTTCCCTACAGGAAGAAGAGTTCACCAAAGGATTAGCGTGCCATGCCGGAACGTGATTAGGGCCTGAACCAATTCTTCGGGTTTGCGGTCAGCTCACAAGAAAGCGAGTTGAGAAAAGGAGATTTTTGGCACTGTAACTCACAATCCTGCAGAGTTCCAAATGACCCCTATCATCCAAAAATTTATTGAAGGAAGGCTGTGAGGGGGAATTGAACACAACGCAGAATTGCAGAAAACAGATATCAGTGGGTAGATAAGATTTGTTCTGAAAGCGTAGGAAAAGAGGCAGCAGTTCGACAGTGATGCACTTGGCCAAAAAGGGTGTATGCGTTTTTTCCTGAAAGGAAAAAACGCATACGCCCTTTTTGGCCAACCAAGCAAGCCTGCAATGGAAATCCGCACTACAAGCAACTCTCACTTCCCACCAATCAAAAGGGCCCTCCGAAAAAAGTGTAAAATCCAGAGAGGCAGGACAGGCCATGGAGAACTGGCAGCCTTGTTATGCTGATGGGCGAGATGTAAATTGCCAACAGCCACTCTGGAGAAGTGGATGGTGTTTCCTGGAACAAAGAGAAAACCAAGCTAGAGAGCCTAGGGCACTTCCACTTATGGTGCCATAGATTCGGAAAATTTAAATGAAAAAGACACAGCCACACCAAAGTTTGTGGCTTCTCTCCTTACGGGAACCTTGACTGTGGTACAAATTCAACAGCCCAGAAAGAGAAAAATGGATATAAAAGTTGTGGTACATCCCTACAATGGAATATCACTCAACAATGAAATCTCACTCAACAATGAAATCAATGGCAACAGACCAGTAGCAGCATAATGAGGGGTTATAGTTATGATGATCCTAAGTGAAATAAGTCACAATGAAAAAGAAACATCATAAGATATCACTAATACCGGGAATGTAAACACGACTACGCATGAACTGCATTTCAAAACACAACAGAGTCTCACATTTACAAAAGAAACTTATGCTTGCTTAAGGGAAAGGAGAGTGGGGAGGCTGCATAAAACCAGAGGTTGACATTAGGACAGATACCATTCCATAAGCCAAATATATATTAGAAAAGACCTACTCCTCGCTCAACCAAATGGACTCAACACACCGTATTCAAAACCTAGGAATATACCTGACTATGAAGGAAATTAAAACCCATACATTTATAGGTCTCCATAAAAAAATCATTTGTGTACGGCAGCATACAAACAGCAGTGTAAATAAGCTAAATCCCCTTATAAAAATAAATTTGGAAAAGAAAACACAAGGACTGTGAAATAGAGAGAAATTATTATATAAGTCCTTCACGGCTTGTGAAGAATCTTGGATTTACCACCTCTACATCCACAGCTGGGGGAGAGATAAGACTGGACACTTGGGGCTGATACTATTGGTAAGGGAATGCAGACCCTTTGAGGTAATGGTGCATGGTTTCCATTCCACGGGTCCCAAATCTCAACGTTTAAGGGATTTATCCTTCAGCTAAAATATGCATGGAAAACCCAGAATATGGTCCACGAAGTGATCAGGCAAAATTTCTAAAACTCATCGCCATTTTCGCCCCGTGGTACTCGAGTTCGCCGTTCCAGAGGCGATATTAATATTCTCCCCACTTGGAGAGTCAGTGCCTTTGATCTCCTGTTTCGCACATTTTGCAATTTCTGTGGAAGATGAACAGGAATAAGGAGAACCAATGAGCGGCTAACTCGATGTGTTTGGACGGGCACATTGAACTCTGATTTCCCTACAGGAAGAAAAATTCACCAAAGGCTCAGCGTGCCATGCCAGGACGAGATTAGGGCCTGAAGCAACTCTTCGGGTTTGCGGTCAGCTCACAAGAAAGTGAGTTGAGAAAAGGAGATTTTTGGCACTATATCTCACAATCCTGCAGAGTTCCAAATGACCCCTATCATCCAAAAATTTATTGAAGGAAGGCTGTGAAGAGGACTTGAACGCGACGCAGAATTGCAGAAAAAAGATATCAGGGGGTAGATAAAAATTGCTCTGAAAGAATAGGAAAAGAGGCAGCAGTTCGACAGTGATGCAATTGGCCAAAAAGGGCGTATGTGTTTTTTCCTGAATATATTCAGGAAAAAACGCATACGCCCTTTTTGGCCAACCAAGCAAGCCTGCAATGGAAATCCGCACTACAATGAAGTCTCACTTCCCACCGATCAAAAGGGCCTTCCAAAAAAAGTGTAAAATCCAGAGAGGCAGGACAGGCCACGGAGAACCGGCAGCCTTGTTATGCTGATGGGCGGGACGTAAATTGCCAACAGCCACTCTGGAGAAGTGGATGGTGTTTCCTGGAACAATGAAAAAACCAAGCTAGAGAGCCTAGGGCACTTCCACTTATGGTGCTATAGATTCGGAAAATTTAAATGAAAAAGACACAGCCACACCAAAGTTTGGGGCTGCTCTGGTTACGGGAACCTTGACTATGGTACAACTTCAATAGCCCAGACAGAGAAAAATAGATATAGAAGTTGTGGTACATCCCTACAATGGAATATCACTCAACAATGAAATCTCACTCAACAATGAAATCAATGGCAACAGACCAGTAGCAGCATAATGAGTGGATATAGTTACGATGATCCCAAGTAAAATAAGTCACACAGAAAAAGAAACATCATAAGATATCACTAATACCGGGAATGTAAACACAACTACGCATGAACTGCATTTCAAAACACAACAGAGTCTCACATTTACAAAAGAAACTTATGCTTGCTTAAGGGGAAAGGAGAGTGGGGAGGCTGCATAAAACCAGAGGTTGACATTAGGACAGATACCATTCCATAAGCCAAATATATATTAGACAAGACCTACTCCTCACTCAACCAAATGGACTCAACACACCGTATTCAAAACCTATGGATATACCTGACTATGAAGAAAATTAAAACCCATACATTTATAGGTCTCCATAAGAAAATCATTTGTGTACAGCAGCATACACACAGCAGTGTAAATAAGCTAAATCCCCTTATAAAAATAAATTTGGAAAAGAAAACACAAGGACTGTGGAATAGAGAGAAATTCTTAAATAAGTCCTTCAGGGCTTGTGAGGATTGTTGGATTTACCACCTCTACATCCACAGCTGGGGGAGAGATAAGGCTGGACACTTGAGGCTGATACTATTGGTAAGGGAATGCAGACCCTTTGAGGTAATGGTGTATGGTTCCCATTCCACGGGTCCCAAATCTCCACGTTTAAGGGATTTATCCTTCAGCTAAAATATGCATGGAAAACCCAGAATATGGTCCACGAAGTGATCAGGCAAAATTTCTAAAACTCATCGCCATTTTCGCCCCCTGGTACTCGAGTTTGCCGTTCCAGATGCGATATTAACATTCTCCCCACTTGGAGAGTCAGTGCCTTTGATCTCTTGTTTCGCACCGTTTGCAATTTCTGTGGAAGATGAACAGGAATAAGGAGAACCAATGAGCGGCTAACTCGATGTGTTTGGACGGGCACATTGAACTCTGATTTCCCTACAGGAAGAAGAATTCACCAAAGGCTCCGCATGCCATGCCAGAACGAGATTACGGCCTGAAGCAATTCTTCGGGTTTACGGTCAGCTCACAAGAAAGCGAGTTGAGAAAAGGAGATTTCTGACACCGTAACTCACAATCCTGCAGAGTTCAAAATGACCCCTATCATCCAAAAATTTATTGAAGGAACGCTGTGAAGAGGACTTGAACGCGACGTAGAATTGCAGAAAACAGATATCAGGTGGTAGATAAGAATTGCTCTGAAAGCGAAGGAAAGTGGCAGCAGTTCGACAGTGATGCACTTGGCCAAAAAGGGCGTATGCGTTTTTTCCTGAACCTATTCAGGAAAAAAGGCATACGCCCTTTTTGGCCAACCAAGCAAGCCTGCAATGGTAATCCGCACTACAATGAAGTCTCACTACCCACCGATCAAAAGGGCCGTCCGAGAAATGTGTAAAATCCAGAGAGGCAAGACAGGCCACGGAGAACTGGCAGCCTTGTTATGCTTATGGGCGGGATGTAAATTACCAACAGCCACTCTGGAGAAGTGGATGGTGTTTCCTGGAACAAAGAAAAAACCAAGCTAGAGAGCCTAGGGCACTTCCCCTTATGGTGCCATAGATTCGGAAAATTTAAATGAAAAAGACACAGCCACACCAAAGTTTGGGGCTGCTCTGGTTACGGGAACCTTGACTATGGTACAACTTCAATAGCCCAGACAGAGAAAAATGGACATAGAAGTTGTGGTACATCCTTACAATGGAATATCACTCAACAATGAAATCTCACTCAACAATGAAATCAATGGCAACAGACCAGTAGCAGCATAATGAGTGGATATAGTTACGATGATCCTAAGTGAAATAAGTCACACAGGAAAAGAAACATCATAAGATATCACTAATACCGGGAATGTAAACACGACTACGCATGAACTGCATTTCAAAACACAACAGAGTCTCACATTTACAAAAGAAACTTATGCTTACTTAAGGGGAAAGGAGAGTGGGGAGGCTTCATAAAACCAGACGTTGACATTAGGACAGATATCATTTCATAAGCCAAATATATATTAGACAAGACCTACTCCTCGCTCAACCAAATGGACTCAACACGCCGTATTCAAAACCTAGGAATACACCTGATTATGAAGAAAATTAAAACCCATACATTTATAGGTCTCCATAAAAAAAAACATTTGTGTACGGCAGCATACACACAGCAGTGTAAATAAGCTAAATCCCCTTATAAAAATAAATTTGGAAAAGAAAACACAAGGACTGTGAAATAGAGAGAAATTCTTAAATAAGTCCTTCAGGGCTTGTGAGGATTGTTGGATTTACCACCTCTACATCCACAGCCGTGGGAGAGATAAGGCTGGACACTTGGGGCTGATGCTATTGGTGAGGGAATGCAGACCCTTTGAGGTAATGGTGCATGGTTCCCATTCCACGGGTCCCAAATCTCCACGTTTAAGGGATTTATCCTTCAGCTAAAATATGCATGGAAAACCCAGAATATGGTCCACGAAGTGATCAGGCAAAATTTCTAAAACTCATCGCCATTTTCGCCCCCTGGTACTCGAGTTTGCCGTTCCAGATGCGATATTAACATTCTCCCCACTTGGAGAGTCAGTGCCTTTGATCTCTTGTTTCGCACCGTTTGCAATTTCTGTGGAAGATGAACAGGAATAAGGAGAACCAATGAGCGGCTAACTCGATGTGTTTGGACGGGCACATTGAACTCTGATTTCCATACAGGAAGAAGAATTCACCAAAGGCTCAGCATGCCATGCCAGAACGAGATTAGGGCCTGAAGCAATTCTTCGGGTTTACGGTCAGCTCAAAAGAAAGCGAGTTGAGAAAAGGAGATTTTTAGCAGTGTAACTCACAATCCTGCAGAGTTCCAAATGACCCCTATCATCCAAAAATTTATTGAAGGAAGGCTGTGAAGAGGACTTGAACGCGACGTAGAATTGCAGAAAACAGATATCAGGTGGTAGATAAGAATTGCTCTGAAAGCGAAGGAAAGTGGCAGCAGTTCGACAGTGATGCACTTGGCCAAAAAGGGCGTAGGCGTTTTTTCCTGAATATATTCAGAAAAAAACACATACACCGTTTTTGGCGAACCAAGCAAGCCTGCAATGGAAATACGCACTACAATGAAGTCTCACTTCCCACCGATCAAAAGGGCCGTCTGAGAAATGTGTAAAATCCAGAGAGGCTGGACAGGCCACGGAGAACTGGCAGCCTTGTTATGGTGATGGGCGGGATGTAAATTACCAACAGCCACTCTGGAGAAGTGGATGGTGTTTCCTGGAACAAAGAAAAAACCAAGCTAGAGAGCCTAGGGAACTTCCACTTATGGTGCTATAGATTCGGAAAATTTAAATGAAAAAGACACAGCCACACCAAAGTTTGGGGCTGCTCTGTGTACGGGAAACTTGACCATGGTACAACTTCAATAGCCCAGACAGAGAAAAATGGATATAGAAGTTGTGGTACATCCCTACAATGGAATATCACTCAACAATGAAATCTCACTCAACAATGAAATCAATGGCAACAGACCAGTAGCAGCATAATGAGTGGATATAGTTACGATGATCCTAAGTGAAATAAGTCACACAGAAAAAGAAACATCATAAGATATCACTAATACCGGGAATGTAAACACGACTACGCATGAACTGCATTTCAAAACACAACAGAGTCTCACATTTACAAAAGAAACTGATGCTTGCTTAAGGGGAAAGGAAAGTGGGGAGGCTGCATAAAACCAGAGGTTGACATTAGGACAGATACCATTCCATAAGCCAAATATATATTAGACAAGAACTACTCGTTGCTCAACCAAATGGACTCAACACCCCGTCTTCAAAACCTAGGAATATACCTGACTATGAAGGAAATTAAAACCCATACATTTATAGGTCTCCATAAAAAAATCATTTGTGTACGGCAGCATACAAACAGCAGTGTAAATAAGCTAATTCCCCTTATAAAAATAAATTTGGAAAAGAAAACACAAGGACTGTGAAATAGAGAGAAATTCTTATATAAGTCCTTCAGGGCTTGTGAGGAATCTTGGATTTACCACCTCTACATCCACAGCTGGGGGAGAGATAAGACTGGACACTTGGGGCTGATACTATTGGTAAGGGAATGCAGACCCTTTGAGGTAATGGTGCATGGTTTCCATTCCACGGGTCCCAAATCTCAACGTTTAAGGGATTTATCCTTCAGCTAAAATATGCATGGAAAACCCAGAATATGGTCCACGAAGTCATCAGGCAAAATTTCTAAAACTCATCGCCATTTTCGCCCCGTGGTACTCGAGTTCGCCGTTCCAGAGGCGATATTAATTTTCTCCCCACTTGGAGAGTCAGTGCCTTTGATCTCCTGTTTCGCACATTTTGCAATTTCTGTGGAAGATGAACAGGAAAAAGGAGAACCAATGAGCGGCTAACTCAATGTGTTTGGACGGGCACATTGAACTCTGATTTCCCTACAGGAAGAAGAATTCACCAAAGGCTCAGCGTGCCATGCCAGGACGAGATTAGGGCCTGAAGCAATTCTTCGGGTTTGCGGTCAGCTCACAAGAAAGTGAGTTGAGAAAAGGAGATTTTTGGCACTGTATCTCACAATCCTGCAGAGTAACAAATGACCCTTATCATCCAAAAATTTATTGAAGGAAGGCTCTGAAGAGGACTTGAACGCGACGCAGAATTGCAGAAAAAAGATATCAGGGGGTAGATAAAAATTGCTCTGAAAGAATAGGAAAAGAGGCAGCAGTTCGACAGTGATGCACTTGGCCAAAAAGGGCGTATGCGTTTTTTCCTGAATATATTCAGGAAAAAACGCATACGCCCTTTTTGGCCAACCAAGCAAGCCTGCAATGGAAATCCGCACTACAATGAAGTCTCACTTCCCACCGATCAAAAGGGCCTTCCAAAAAAAGTGTAAAATCCAGAGAGGCAGGACAGGCCACGGAGAACCGGCAGCCTTGTTATGCTGATGGGCGGGATGTAAATTGCCAACAGCCACTCTGGAGAAGTGGATGGTGTTTCCTGGAACAAAGAAAAAACCAAGCTAGAGAGCCTAGGGCACTTCCACTTATGGTGCTATAGATTCGGAAAATTTAAATGAAAAAGACACAGCCACACCAAAGTTTGGGGCTGCTCTGGTTACGGGAACCTTGACTATGGTACAACTTCAATAGCCCAGACAGAGAAAAATGGATATAGAAGTTGTGGTACATCCCTACAATGGAATATCACTCAACAATGAAATCTCACTCAACAATGAAATCAATGGCAACAGACCAGTAGCAGCATAATGAGTGTATATAGTTACGATGATCCCAAGTAAAATAAGTCACACAGAAAAAGAAACATCATAAGATATCACTAATACCGGGAATGTAAACACAACTACGCATGAACTGCATTTCAAAACACAACAGAGTCTCACATTTACAAAAGAAACTTATGCTTGCTTAAGGGGAAAGGAGAGTGGGGAGGCTGCATAAAACCAGAGGTTGACATTAGGACAGATACCATTCCATAAGCCAAATATATATTAGACAAGACCTACTCCTCACTCAACCAAATGGACTCAACACACCGTATTCAAAACCTATGGATATACCTGACTATGAAGAAAATTAAAACCCATACATTTATAGGTCTCCATAAGAAAATCATTTGTGTACAGCAGCATACACACAGCAGTGTAAATAAGCTAAATCCCCTTATAAAAATAAATTTGGAAAAGAAAACACAAGGACTGTGGAATAGAGAGAAATTCTTAAATAAGTCCTTCAGGGCTTGTGAGGATTGTTGGATTTACCACCTCTACATCCACAGCTGGGGGAGAGATAAGGCTGGACACTTGAGGCTGATACTATTGGTAAGGGAATGCAGACCCTTTGAGGTAATGGTGTATGGTTCCCATTCCACGGGTCCCAAATCACCACGTTTAAGGTATTTATCCTTCAGCTAAAATATGCATGGAAAACCCAGAATATGGTCCACGAAGTGATCAGGCAAAATTTCTAAAACTCATCGCCATTTTCGCCCCCTGGTACTCGAGTTTGCCGTTCCAGATGCGATATTAACATTCTCCCCACTTGGAGAGTCAGTGCCTTTGATCTCTTGTTTCGCACCGTTTGCAATTTCTGTGGAAGATGAACAGGAATAAGGAGAACCAATGAGCGGCTAACTCGATGTGTTTGGACGGGCACATTGAACTCTGATTTCCCTACAGGAAGAAGAATTCACCAAAGGCTCCGCATGCCATGCCAGAACGAGATTACGGCCTGAAGCAATTCTTCGGGTTTACGGTCAGCTCACAAGAAAGCGAGTTGAGAAAAGGAGATTTCTGACACCGTAACTCACAATCCTGCAGAGTTCCAAATGACCCCTATCATCCAAAAATTTATTGAAGGAACGCTGTGAAGAGGACTTGAACGCGACGTAGAATTGCAGAAAACAGATATCAGGTGGTAGATAAGAATTGCTCTGAAAGCGAAGGAAAGTGGCAGCAGTTCGACAGTGATGCACTTGGCCAAAAAGGGCGTATGCGTTTTTTCCTGAAACTATTCAGGAAAAAAGGCATACGCCCTTTATGGCCAACCAAGCAAGCCTGCAATGGAAATCCGCACTACAATGAAGTCTCACTACCCACCGATCAAAAGGGCCGTCCGAGAAATGTGTAAAATCCAGAGAGGCAAGACAGGCCACGGAGAACTGGCAGCCTTGTTATGCTTATGGGCGGGATGTAAATTACCAACAGCCACTCTGGAGAAGTGGATGGTGTTTCCTGGAACAAAGAAAAAACCAAGCTAGAGAGCCTAGGGCACTTCCCCTTATGGTGCCATAGATTCGGAAAATTTAAATGAAAAAGACACAGCCACACCAAAGTTTGGGGCTGCTCTGGTTACGGGAACCTTGACTATGGTACAACTTCAATAGCCCAGACAGAGAAAAATGGACATAGAAGTTGTGGTACATCCTTACAATGGAATATCACTCAACAATGAAATCTCACTCAACAATGAAATCAATGGCAACAGACCAGTAGCAGCATAATGAGTGGATATAGTTACGATGATCCTAAGTGAAATAAGTCACACAGGAAAAGAAACATCATAAGATATCACTAATACCGGGAATGTAAACACGACTACGCATGAACTGCATTTCAAAACACAACAGAGTCTCACATTTACAAAAGAAACTTATGCTTACTTAAGGGGAAAGGAGAGTGGGGAGGCTTCATAAAACCACACGTTGACATTAGGACAGATATCATTTCATAAGCCAAATATATATTAGACAAGACCTACTCCTCGCTCAACAAAATGGACTCAACACGCCGTATTCAAAACCTAGGAATATACCTGACTATGAAGAAAATTAAAACCCATATATTTATAGGTCTCCATAAAAAAAACATTTGTGTACGGCAGCATACACACAGCAGTGTAAATAAGCTAAATCCCCTTATAAAAATAAATTTGGAAAAGAAAACACAAGGACTGTGAAATAGAGAGAAATTCTTAAATAAGTCCTTCAGGGCTTGTGAGGATTGTTGGATTTACCACCTCTACATCCACAGCCGTGGGAGAGATAAGGCTGGACACTTGGGACTGATGCTATTGGTGAGGGAATGCAGACCCTTTGAGGTAATGGTGCATGGTTCCCATTCCACGGGTCCCAAATCTCCACGTTTAAGGGATTTATCCTTCAGCTAAAATATGCATGGAAAACCCAGAATATGGTCCACGAAGTGATCAGGCAAAATTTCTAAAACTCATCGCCATTTTCGCCCCCTGGTACTCGAGTTTGCCGTTCCAGATGCGATATTAACATTCTCCCCACTTGGAGAGTCAGTGCCTTTGATCTCTTGTTTCGCACCGTTTGCAATTTCTGTGGAAGATGAACAGGAATAAGGAGAACCAATGAGCGGCTAACTCGATGTGTTTGGACGGGCACATTGAACTCTGATTTCCCTACAGGAAGAAGAATTCACCAAAGGCTCAGCATGCCATGCCAGAACGAGATTAGGGCCTGAAGCAATTCTTCGGGTTTACGGTCAGCTCAAAAGAAAGCGAGTTGAGAAAAGGAGATTTTTGGCAGTGTAACTCACAATCCTGCAGAGTTCCAAATGACCCCTATCATCCAAAAATTTATTGAAGGAAGGCTGTGAAGAGGACTTGAACGCGACGTAGAATTGCAGAAAACAGATATCAGGTGGTAGATAAGAATTGCTCTGAAAGCGAAGGAAAGTGGCAGCAGTTCGACAGTGATGCACTTGGCCAAAAAGGGCGTATGCGTTTTTTCCTGAATATATTCAGAAAAAAACACATACACCGTTTTTGGCGAACCAAGCAAGCCTGCAATGGAAATACGCACTACAATGAAGTCTCACTTCCCACCGATCAAAAGGGCCGTCTGAGAAATGTGTAAAATCCAGAGAGGCTGGACAGGCCACGGAGAACTGGCAGCCTTGTTATGGTGATGGGCGGGATGTAAATTACCAACAGCCACTCTGGAGAAGTGGATGGTGTTTCCTGGAACAAAGAAAAAACCAAGCTAGAGAGCCTAGGGAACTTCCACTTATGGTGCTATAGATTCGGAAAATTTAAATGAAAAAGACACAGCCACACCAAAGTTTGGGGCTGCTCTGTGTACGGGAAACTTGACTATGGTACAACTTCAATAGCCCAGACAGAGAAAAATGGATATAGAAGTTGTGGTACATCCCTACAATGGAATATCACTCAACAATGAAATCTCACTCAACAATGAAATCAATGGCAACAGACCAGTAGCAGCATAATGAGTGGACATAGTCACGATGATCCTAAGTGAAATAAGTCACACAGAAAAAGAAACATCATAAGATATCACTAATACCGGGAATGTAAACACGACTACGCATGAACTGCATTTCAAAACACAACAGAGTCTCACATTTACAAAAGAAACTGATGCTTGCTTAAGGGGAAAGGAGAGTGGGGAGGCTGCATAAAACCAGAGGTTGACATTAGGACAGATACCATTCCATAAGCCAAATATATATTAGACAAGAGCTACTCGTTGCTCAACCAAATGGACTCAACACCCCGTCTTCAAAACCTAGGAATATACCTGACTATGAAGGAAATTAAAACCCATACATTTATAGGTCTCCATAAAAAAATCATTTGTGTACGGCAGCATACACACAGCAGTGTAAATAAGCTAAATCCCCTTGTAAAAATAAATTTGGAAAAGAAAACACAAGGACTGTGAAATAGAGAGAAATTCTTATATAAGTCCTTCAGGGCTTGTGAGGAATCTTGGATTTACCACCTCTACATCCACAGCTGGGGGAGAGATAAGACTGGACACTTGGGGCTGATACTATTGGTAAGGGAATGCAGACCCTTTGAGGTAATGGTGCATGGTTTCCATTCCACGGGTCCCAAATCTCCACGTTTAAGGGATTTATCCTTCAGCTAAAATATGCATGGAAAACCCAGAATATGGTCCACGAAGTCATTAGGCAAAATTTCTAAAACTCATCGCCATTTTCGCCCCGTGGTACTCGAGTTCGCCGTTCCAGAGGCGATATTAATTTTCTCCCCACTTGGAGAGTCAGTGCCTTTGATCTCCTGTTTCGCACATTTTGCACTTTCTGTGGAAGATGAACAGGAAAAAGGAGAACCAATGAGCGGCTAACTCGATGTGTTTGGACGTGCACATTGAACTCTGATTTCCCTACAGGAAGAAGAATTCACCAAAGGCTCAGCGTGCCATGCCAGGACGAGCTTAGGGCCTGAAGCAATTCTTCGGGTTTGCGGTCAGCTCACAAGAAAGTGAGTTGAGAAAAGGAGATTTTTGGCACTGTATCTCACAATCCTGCAGAGTTCCAAATGACCCTTATCATCCAAAAATTTATTGAAGGAAGGCTGTGTAGAGGACTTGAACGCGACGCAGAATTGCAGAAAACAGATATCAGGTGGTAGATAACAATTGCTCTGAAAGCGTAAGAAAAGAGGCAGCAGTTCGACAGTGATGCACTTGGCCAAAAATGGCGTATGCATTTTTTCCTGAATAGATTCAGGTAAAAACGCATACGCCCTTTTTGGCCAACCAAGCAAGCCTGCAATGGAAATCCGCACTACAAGGAAGTCTCACTTCCCACCGATCAAAAGGGCCGTCCGAAAAAAGTGTAAAACCCAGAGAGACAGGACAGGCCACGGAGAACCGGCAGCCTTGTTATGCTGATGGGCGGGATGTAAATTGCCAACAGCCACTCTGGAGAAGTGGATGGTGTTTCCTGGAACAAAGAAAAAAACAACCTAGAGAGCCTAGGGCACTTCCACTTATGGTGCTATAGATTCGGAAAATTTAAATGAAAAAGACACAGCCACACCAAAGTTTGGGGCTGCTCTCCTTACGGGAACCTTGACTATGGTACAACTTCAATAGCCCAGACAGAGAAAAATGGATATAAAAGTTGTGGTACATCCCTACAATGGAATATCACTCAACAATGAAATCTCACTCAACAATGAAATCAATGGCAACAGACCAGTAGCAGCATAATGAGTGGATATAGTTACGATGATCCTAAGTGAAATAAGTCACACAGAAAAAGAAACATCATAAGATATCACTAATACCGGGAATGTAAACACGACTACGCATGAACTGCATTTCAAAACACAACAGAGTCTCACATTTACAAAAGAAACTTATGCTTGCTTAAGGGGAAAGGAGAGTGGGGAGGCTGCATAAAACCAGAGGTTGACATTAGGACAGATACCATTCCATAAGCCAAATATATATTAGACAAGACCTACTCCTCACTCAACCAAATGGACTCAACACACCGTATTCAAAACCTATGGATATACCTGACTATGAAGAAAATTAAAACCCATACATTTATAGGTCTCCATAAGAAAATCATTTGTGTACAGCAGCATACACACAGCAGTGTAAATAAGCTAAATCCCCTTATAAAAATAAATTTGGAAAAGAAAACACAAGGACTGTGAAATAGAGAGAAATTCTTAAATAAGTCCTTCAGGGCTTGTGAGGATTGTTGGATTTACCACCTCTACATCCACAGCTGGGGGAGAGATAAGGCTGGACACTTGAGGCTGATACTATTGGTAAGGGAATGCAGACCCTTTGAGGTAATGGTGTATGGTTCCCATTCCACGGGTCCCAAATCTCCACGTTTAAGGGATTTATCCTTCAGCTAAAATATGCATGGAAAACCCAGAATATGGTCCACGAAGTGATCAGGCAAAATTTCTAAAACTCATCGCCATTTTCGCCCCCTGGTACTCGAGTTTGCCGTTCCAGATGCGATATTAATATTCTCCCCACTTGGAGAGTCAGTGCCTTTGATCTCTTGTTTCGCACCGTTTGCAATTTCTGTGGAAGATGAACAGGAATAAGGAGAACCAATGAGCGGCTAACTCGATGTGTTTGGACGGGCACATTGAACTCTGATTTCCCTACAGGAAGAAGAATTCACCAAAGGCTCCGCATGCCATGCCAGAACGAGATTAGGGCCTGAAGCAATTCTTCGGGTTTACGGTCAGCTCACAAGAAAGCGAGTTGAGAAAAGGAGATTTGTGGCAGTGTAACTCACAATCCTGCAGAGTTCCAAATGACCCCTATCATCCAAAAATTTATTGAAGGAACGCTGTGAAGAGGACTTGAACGCGACGTAGAATTGCAGAAAACAGATATCAGGTGGTAGATAAGAATTGCTCTGAAAGCGAAGGAAAGTGGCAGCAGTTCGACAGTGATGCACTTGGCCAAAAAGGGCGTATGCGTTTTTTCCTGAACCTATTCAGGAAAAAAGGCATATGCCCTTTTTGGCCAACCAAGCAAGCCTGCAATGGAAATCCGCACTACAATGAAGTCTCACTTCCCACCGATCAAAAGGGCCGTCCGAGAAATGTGTAAAATCCAGAGAGGCAAGACAGGCCACGGAGAACTGGCAGCCTTGTTATGCTTATGGGCGGGATGTAAATTACCAACAGCCACTCTGGAGAAGTGGATGGTGTTTCCTGGAACAAAGAAAAAACCAAGCTAGAGAGCCTAGGGCACTTCCACTTATGGTGCCATAGATTCGGAAAATTTAAATGAAAAAGACACAGCCACACCAAAGTTTGGGGCTGCTCTGGTTACGGGAACCTTGACTATGGTACAACTTCAATAGCCCAGACAGAGGAAAATGGACATAGAAGTTGTGGTACATCCTTACAATGGAATATCACTCAACAATGAAATCTCACTCAACAATGAAATCAATGGCAACAGACCAGTAGCAGCATAATGAGTGGATATAGTTACGATGATCCTAAGTGAAATAAGTCACACAGGAAAAGAAACATCATAAGATATCACTAATACCGGGAATGTAAACACGACTACGCATGAACTGCATTTCAAAACACAACAGAGTCTCAAATTTACAAAAGAAACTTATGCTTACTTAAGGGGAAAGGAGAGTGGGGAGGCTTCATAAAACCAGACGTTGACATTAGGACAGATATCATTTCATAAGCCAAATATATATTAGACAATACCTACTCCTCGCTCAACCAAATGGACTCAACACACCGTATTCAAAACCTAGGAATATACCTGACTATGAAGAAAATTAAAACCCATACATTTATAGGTGTCCATAAAAAAAACATTTGTGTACGGCAGCATACACACAGCAGTGTAAATAAGCTAAATCCCCTTATAAAAATAAATTTGGAAAAGAAAACACAAGGACTGTGAAATAGAGAGAAATTCTTAAATAAGTCCTTCAGGGCTTGTGAGGATTGTTGGATTTACCACCTCTACATCCACAGCCGTGGGAGAGATAAGGCTGGACACTTGGGGCTGATGCTATTGGTGAGGGAATGCAGACCCTTTGAGGTAATGGTGCATGGTTCCCATTCCACGGGTCCCAAATCTCCACGTTTAAGGGTTTTATCCTTCAGCTAAAATATGCATGGAAAACCCAGAATATGGTCCACGAAGTGATCAGGCAAAATTTCTAAAACTCATCGCCATTTTCGCCCCCTGGTACTCGAGTTTGCCGTTCCAGATGCGATATTATCATTCTCCCCACTTGGAGAGTCAGTGCCTTTGATCTCTTGTTTCGCACCGTTTGCAATTTCTGTGGAAGATGAACAGGAATAAGGAGAACCAATGAGCGGCTAACTCGATGTGTTTGGACGGGCACATTGAACTCTGATTTCCCTACAGGAAGAAGAATTCACCAAAGGCTCAGCATGCCATGCCAGAACGAGATTAGGGCCTGAAGCAATTCTTCGGGTTTACGGTCAGCTCAAAAGAAAGCGAGTTGAGAAAAGGAGATTTTTGGCAGTGTAACTCACAATCCTGCAGAGTTCCAAATGACCCCTATCATCCAAAAATTTATTGAAGGAAGGCTGTGAAGAGGACTTGAACGCGACGTAGAATTGCAGAAAACAGATATCAGGTGGTAGATAAGAATTGCTCTGAAAGCGAAGGAAAGTGGCAGCAGTTCGACAGTGATGCACTTGGCCAAAAAGGGCGTATGCGTTTTTTCCTGAACCTATTCAGGAAAAAAGGCATTTGCCCTTTTTGGCCAACCAAGCAAGCCTGCAATGGAAATCCGCACTACAATGAAGTCTCACTTCCCACCGATCAAAAGGGCCGTCCGAGAAATGTGTAAAATCCAGAGAGGCAAGACAGGCCACGGAGAACTGGCAGCCTTGTTATGCTTATGGGCGGGATGTAAATTACCAACAGCCACTCTGGAGAAGTGGATGGTGTTTCCTGGAACAAAGAAAAAACCAAGCTAGAGAGCCTAGGGCACTTCCACTTATGGTGCCATAGATTCGGAAAATTTAAATGAAAAAGACACAGCCACACCAAAGTTTGGGGCTGCTCTGGTTACGGGAACCTTGACTATGGTACAACTTCAATAGCCCAGACAGAGAAAAATGGACATAGAAGTTGTGGTACATCCTTACAATGGAATATCACTCAACAATGAAATCTCACTCAACAATGAAATCAATGGCAACAGACCAGTAGCAGCATAATGAGTGGATATAGTTACGATGATCCTAAGTGAAATAAGTCACACAGGAAAAGAAACATCATAAGATATCACTAATACCGGGAATGTAAACACGACTACGCATGAACTGCATTTCAAAACACAACAGAGTCTCAAATTTACAAAAGAAACTTATGCTTACTTAAGGGGAAAGGAGAGTGGGGAGGCTTCATAAAACCAGACGTTGACATTAGGACAGATATCATTTCATAAGCCAAATATATATTAGACAATACCTACTCCTCGCTCAACCAAATGGACTCAACACACCGTATTCAAAACCTAGGAATATACCTGACTATGAAGAAAATTAAAACCCATACATTTATAGGTCTCCATAAAAAAAACATTTGTGTACGGCAGCATACACACAGCAGTGTAAATAAGCTAAATCCCCTTATAAAAATAAATTTGGAAAAGAAAACACAAGGACTGTGAAATAGAGAGAAATTCTTAAATAAGTCCTTCAGGGCTTGTGAGGATTGTTGGATTTACCACCTCTACATCCACAGCCGTGGGAGAGATAAGGCTGGACACTTGGGGCTGATGCTATTGGTGAGGGAATGCAGACCCTTTGAGGTAATGGTGCATGGTTCCCATTCCACGGGTCCCAAATCTCCACGTTTAAGGGATTTATCCTTCAGCTAAAATATGCATGGAAAACCCAGAATATGGTCCACGAAGTGATCAGGCAAAATTTCTAAAACTCATCGCCATTTTCGCCCCCTGGTACTCGAGTTTGCCGTTCCAGATGCGATATTAACATTCTCCCCACTTGGAGAGTCAGTGCCTTTGATCTCTTGTTTCGCACCGTTTGCAATTTCTGTGGAAGATGAACAGGAATAAGGAGAACCAATGAGCGGCTAACTCGATGTGTTTGGACGGGCACATTGAACTCTGATTTCCCTACAGGAAGAAGAATTCACCAAAGGCTCAGCATGCCATGCCAGAACGAGATTAGGGCCTGAAGCAATTCTTCGGGTTTACGGTCAGCTCAAAAGAAAGCGAGTTGAGAAAAGGAGATTTTTGGCAGTGTAACTCACAATCCTGCAGAGTTCCAAATGACCCCTATCATCCAAAAATTTATTGAAGGAAGGCTGTGAAGAGGACTTGAACGCGACGTAGAATTGCAGAAAACAGATATCAGGTGGTAGATAAGAATTGCTCTGAAAGCGAAGGAAAGTGGCAGCAGTTCGACAGTGATGCACTTGGCCAAAAAGGGCGTATGCGTTTTTTCCTGAATATATTCAGGAAAAAACACATACACCGTTTTTGGCGAACCAAGCAAGCCTGCAATGGAAATACGCACTACAATGAAGTCTCACTTCCCACCGATCAAAAGGGCCGTCTGAGAAATGTGTAAAATCCAGAGAGGCTGGACAGGCCACGGAGAACTGGCAGCCTTGTTATGGTGATGGGCGGGATGTAAATTACCAACAGCCACTCTGGAGAAGTGGATGGTGTTTCCTGGAACAAAGAAAAAACCAAGCTAGAGAGCCTAGGGAACTTCCACTTATGGTGCTATAGATTCGGAAAATTTAAATGAAAAAGACACAGCCACACCAAAGTTTGGGGCTGCTCTGTGTACGGGAAACTTGACCATGGTACAACTTCAATAGACCAGACAGAGAAAAATGGATATAGAAGTTGTGGTACATCCCTACAATGGAATATCACTCAACAATGAAATCTCACTCAACAATGAAATCAATGGCAACAGACCAGTAGCAGCATAATGAGTGGATATAGTTACGATGATCCTAAGTGAAATAAGTCACACAGAAAAAGAAACATCATAAGATATCACTAATACCGGGAATGTAAACACGACTACGCATGAACTGCATTTCAAAACACAACAGAGTCTCACATTTACAAAAGAAACTTATGCTTGCTTAAGGGGAAAGGAGAGTGGGGAGGCTGCATAAAACCAGAGGTTGACATTAGGACAGATACCATTCCATAAGCCAAATATATATTAGACAAGAGCTACTCGTTGCTCAACCAAATGGACTCAACACCCAGTCTTCAAAACCTAGGAATATACCTGACTATGAAGGAAATTAAAACCCATACATTTATAGGTCTCCATAAAAAAATCATTTGTGTACGGCAGCATACACACAGCAGTGTAAATAAGCTAAATCCCCTTATAAAAATAAATTTGGAAAAGAAAACACAAGGACTGTGAAATAGAGAGAAATTCTTATATAAGTCCTTCAGGGCTTGTGAGGAATCTTGGATTTACCACCTCTACATCCACAGCTGGGGGAGAGATAAGACTGGACACTTGGGGCTGATACTATTGGTAAGGGAATGCAGACCCTTTGAGGTAATGGTGCATGGTTTCCATTCCACGGGTCCCAAATCTCAACGTTTAAGGGATTTATCCTTCAGCTAAAATATGCATGGAAAACCCAGAATATGGTCCACGAAGTCATCAGGCAAAATTTCTAAAACTCATCGCCATTTTCGCCCCGTGGTACTCGAGTTCGCCGTTCCAGAGGCGATATTAATTTTCTCCCCACTTGGAGAGTCAGTGCCTTTGATCTCCTGTTTCGCACATTTTGCAATTTCTGTGGAAGATGAACAGGAAAAAGGAGAACCAATGAGCGGCTAACTCGATATGTTTGGACGGGCACATTGAACTCTGATTTCCCTACAGGAAGAAGAATTCACCAAAGGCTCAGCGTGCCATGCCAGGACGAGATTAGGGCCTGAAGCAATTCTTCGGGTTTGCGGTCAGCTCACAAGAAAGTGAGTTGAGAAAAGGAGATTTTTGGCACTGTATCTCACAATCCTGCAGAGTTCCAAATGACCCTTATCATCCAAAAATTTATTGAAGGAAGGCTGTGAAGAGGACTTGAACGCGACGCAGAATTGCAGAAAACAGATATCAGGTGGTAGATAACAATTGCTCTGAAAGCGTAAGAAAAGAGGCAGCAGTTCGACAGTGATGCACTTGGCCAAAAATGGTGTATGCGTTTTTTCCTGAATAGATTCAGGTAAAAACGCATACGCCCTTTTTGGCCAACCAAGCAAGCCTGCAATGGAAATCCGCACTACAAGGAAGTCTCACTTCCCACCGATCAAAAGGGCCGTCCGAAAAAAGTGTAAAATCCAGAGAGACAGGACAGGCCACGGAGAACCGGCAGCCTTGTTATGCTGATGGGCGGGATGTAAATTGCCAACAGCCACTCTGGAGAAGTGGATGGTGTTTCCTGGAACAAAGAAAAAAACAAGCTAGAGAGCCTAGGGCACTTCCACTTATGGTGCTATAGATTCGGAAAATTTAAATGAAAAAGACACAGCCACACCAAAGTTTGGGGCTGCTCTCCTTACGGGAACCTTGACTATGGTACAACTTCAATAGCCCAGACAGAGAAAAATGGATATAGAAGTTGTGGTACATCCCTACAATGGAATATCACTCAACAATGAAATCTCACTCAACAATGAAATCAATGGCAACAGACCAGTAGCAGCATAATGAGTGGATATAGTTACGATGATCCTAAGTAAAATAAGTCACACAGAAAAAGAAACATCATAAGATATCACTAATACCGGGAATGTAAACACGACTACGCATGAACTGCATTTCAAAACACAACAGAGTCTCACATTTACAAAAGAAACTTATGCTTGCTTAAGGGGAAAGGAGAGTGGGGAGGCTGCATAAAACCAGAGGTTGACATTAGGACAGATACCATTCCATAAGCCAAATATATATTAGACAAGACCTACTCCTCGCTCAACCAAATGGACTCAACACACCGTATTCAAAACCTAGGAATATACCTGACTATGAAGAAAATTAAAACCCATACATTTATAGGTCTCCATAAAAAAATCATTTGTGTACGGCAGCATACACACAGCAGTGTAAATAAGCTAAATCCCCTTATAAAAATAAATTTGGAAAAGAAAACACAAGGACTGTGAAATAGAGAGAAATTCTTAAATAAGTCCTTCAGGGCTTGTGAGGATTGTTGGATTTACCACCTCTACATCCACAGCCGTGGGAGAGATAAGGCTGGACACTTGGGGCTGATGCTATTGGTGAGGGAATGCAGACCCTTTGAGGTAATGGTGCATGGTTCCCATTCCACGGGTCCCAAATCTCCACGTTTAAGGGATTTATCCTTCAGCTAAAATATGCATGGAAAACCCAGAATATGGTCCACGAAGTGATCAGGCAAAATTTCTAAAACTCATCGCCATTTTCGCCCCCTGGTACTCGAGTTTGCCGTTCCAGATGCGATATTAACATTCTCCCCACTTGGAGAGTCAGTGCCTTTGACCTATCGTTTCGCACAGTTTGCAATTTCTGTGGAAGATGAACAGGAATAAGGAGAACCAATGAGCGGCTAACTCGATGTGTTTGGACGGGCACATTGAACTCTGATTTCCCTACAGGAAGAAGAATTCACCAAAGGCTCAGCGTGCCATGCCAGAACGAGATTAGGGCCTGAAGCTATTCTTCGGGTTTGCGGTCAGCTCACAAGAAAGCGAGTTGAGAAAAGGAGATTTTTGGCACTGTAACTCACAATCCTGCAGAGTTCCAAATGACCCCTATCATCCAAAAATTCATTGAAGGAAGTCTGTGAAGAGGACTTGAACGCGACATAGAATTGCAGAAAACACATATCAGGTGGTAGATAAGAATTGCTCTGAAAGCATAGGAAAAGAGGCAGCAGTTCGACAGTGATGCACTTGGCCAAAAAGGGCATATGTGTTTTTTCCTGAATATATTCAGGAAAAAACGCATACGCACTTTTTGGCCAACCAAGCAAGCCTGCAATGGAAATCCGCACTACAAGGAAGTCTCACTTCCCACCGATCCAAAGGGCCGTCCGAAAAAAGTGTAAAATCCAGAGAGGCAGGACAGGCCATGGAGAACTGGCAGCCTTGTTATGCTGATGGGCGGGATGTAAATTGCCAACAGCCACTCTGGAGAAGTGGATGGTGTTTCCTGGAACAAAGAGAAAACCAAGCTAGAGAGCCTAGGGCACTTCCACTTATGGTGCTATAGATTCGGAAAATTGAAATGAATAAGACACAGCTACACCAAAGTTTGGGGCTGCTCTGTGTACGGGAACCTTGACTATGGTACAACTTCAATAGCCCAGACAAAGAAAAATGGATATAGAAGTTGTGGTACATCCCTACAATGAAATATCACTCAACAATGAAATCTCACTCAACAATGAAATCAATGGCAACAGACCAGTAGCAGCAAAATGAGTGGATATAGTTACGATGATTCTAAGTGAAATAAGTCACACAGAAATAGAAACATCATAAAATATCACTAACACCGGGAATGTAAACACGACTACGCATGAACTGCATTTCAAAACACAACAGAGTCTCACATTTACAAAAGAAACTTACGCTTGCTTAAGGGGAAAGGAGAGTGGGGAGTCTGCATAAAACCAGAGGTTGACATTAGGACAGATACCATTCCATAAGCCAAATATATATTAGACAAGACCTACTCCTCGCTCAACCAAATGGACTCCACACCCCGTATTCAAAACCTAGGAATATACCTGACTATGAAGAAATTTAAAACCCATACATTTATAGGTCTTCATAAGAAAATCATTTGTGTACAGCAGCAAGCACACAGCAGTGTAAATAAGCTAAATCCCCTTATAAAAATAAATTTGAAAAAGCAAACACAAGGACTGTCAAATAGAGAGAAATTCTTACATAAGTCCTTCAGGGCTTGTGTGGAATCTTGGATTTACCACCTCTACATCCACAGCTGGGGGAGAGATAAGGCTGGACACTTGGGGCTGATACTATCGGTGAGGGAATGCAGACCCTTTGAGGTAATGGTGCATGGTTCCCATTCCACGGGTCCCAAATCTCCACATTTAAGGGATTTATCCTTCAGCTAAAATATGCATGGAAAGCCCAGAATATGGTCCACGAAGTGATCAGGCAAAATTTCTAAAACTCATCGCCATTTTCGCCCCCTGGTACTCGAGTTCGCCGTTCCAGATGCGATATTAACATTCTCCCCACTTGGAGAGTCAGTGCCTTTGACCTCTTGTTTGGCACAGTTTGCAATTTCTGTGGAAGATTAACAGGAATAAGGAGAACGAATGAGCGGCTAACTCGATGTGTTTGGACGGGCACATTGAACTCTGATTTCCCTACAGGAAGAAGAATTCACCAAAGGCTCAGCGTGCCATGCCGGAAGGAGATTAGGGCCTGAAGCAATTCTTCGGGTTTGCGGTCAGCTCACAAGAAAACGAGTTGAGAAAAGGAGATTTTTGGCACTGTAACTCACAATCCTGAAGAGTTCCAAATGACCCCTATCATCCAAAAATTTATTGAAGGAAGGCTGTGAAGAGGACTTGAACGCGACGCAGAATTGCAGAAAACAGATATCAGGTGGTAGATAAGAAATGCTCTGAAAGCGTAGGAAAACAGGCAGCAGTTCTACAGTGATGCACTTGGCCAAAAAGGGCGTATGCGTTTTTTCCTGAATATATTCAGGGAAAAACACAAACGCCCTTTTTGGCCAAACAAGCAAGTCTGCAATGGAAATCCGCACTACAAGGAAGTCTCACTTCCCACCGATCAAAAGGGCCGTCCGAAAAAAGTGTAAAATCCAGAGAGGCAGGACAGGCCATGGAGAACCGGCAGCCTTGTTATGCTGATGGTCGGGATGTAAATTGCCAACAGCCACTCTGGAGAAGTGGATGGTGTTTCCTGGAACAAAGGAAAAAACAAGCTAGAGAGCCTAGGGCACTTCCATTTATGGTGCTATAGATTCGGAAAATTTAAATGAAAAAGACACAGCCACAACAATGTTTGGGGCTGCTCTGTGTACGGGAACCTTGACTATGGTACAACTTCAATAGCCCAGAAAGAGAAAAATGGATATGAAAATTGTGGTACATCCCTAAAATGGAATATCACTCAACAATGAAATCTCACTCAACAATGAAATCAATGGCAACAGACCAGTAGCAGCATAATGAGAGGATTTAGTTATGATGATTCTAAGTGAAATAAGTCACACAGAAAAAGAAACATCATAAGATATCACTAATACCAGGAATGTAAACACGGCTACATATGAACTGCATTACAAAACACGACAGAGTCTCACATTTACAAAAGAAACTTATGCTTGCTTAAGGGGAAAGGAGAGTGGGAAGGCTGCATAAAACCAGAGGTTGACATTAGGACAGATACCATTTCTTAAGCCAAATATATATTAGACAAGAGCTACTCCTTGCTCAACCAAATGGACTCAACACCCCGTATTCAAAACCTAGGAATATACCTGACTATGAAGAAAATTAAAACCCATACATTTATAGGTCTCCATAAGAAAATCATTTGTGTACAGCAGCATACACACAGCAGTGTCAATAAGCTAAATCCCCTTATAAAAATAAATTTGAAAAAGAAAACACAAGGACTGTCAAATAGAGAGAAATTCTTAAATAAGTCCTTGAGGGCTTGTGAGGAATCTTGGATTTACCACCTCTACATCCACAGCTGGGGGAGAGATAAGGCTGGACACTTGGGGCTGATACTATTGGTGAGGGAATGCAGACGCTTTGAGGTAATGGTGCATGGTTCCCATTCCACGGGTCCCAAATCTCCACGTGTAAGGGATTTATCCTTCAGCTAAAATATGCATGGAAAACTCAGAATATGGTCCACGAAGTGATCAGGCAATATTTCTAAAACTCATCGCCATTTTAGCCCCCTGGTACTCGAGTTCCCCGTTCCAGATGCAATATTAACATTCTCCCCACTTGGAGAGTCAGTGCCTTTGACCTCTTGTTTGGCACAGTTTGCAATTTCTGTGGAAGATGAACAGGAAGAAGGAGAACGAATGAGCAGCTAACTTGATGTGTTTGGACGGGCACATTGAACTCTGATTTCCCTACAGGAAGAAGAATTCATCAAAGGCTCAGCGTGCCATGCCGGAACGAGATTAGGGCCTGAAGCAATTCTTCGGGTTTGCTGTCAGCTCACAAGAAAGCGAGTTGAGAAAAGGAGATTTTTGGCACTGTAACTCACAATCCTGCAGAGTTCCAAATGACCCCTATCATCCAAAACATTTATTGAAGGAAGATTGTGAAGAGGACTTGAACGCGACGCAGAATTGCAGAAAACAGATATCATGGGGTAGATAAGAATTGCTCTGAAAGCGTAGGAAAAGAGGCAGCAGTTCGACAGTGATGCACTTGGCCAAAAAGGGCGTATGCGTTTTTTCCTGAATAGATTCAGGAAAAAACGCATACGCCCTTTTTGGCCAACCAAGCAAGCCTGCAATGGAAATCCGCACTACAAGGCAGTCTCACTTCCCACCGATCCAAAGGGCCGTCCGAAAAAAGTGTAAAATCCAGAGAGGCAGGACAGGCCATGGAGAACCGGCAGCCTTGTTATGCTGATGGGCGGGATGTAAATTGCCAACAGCCACTCTGGAGAAGTGGATGGTGTTTCCTGGAACAAAGAAAAAACCAAGCTAGAGAGCCTAGGGCACTTCCACTTATGGTGCTATAGATTCGGAAAATTTAAATGAAAAAGACACAGCCACACCAAAGTTTGGGGCTGCTCTGTTTATGGGAACCTTGACTATGGTACAACTTCAATAGCCCAGACAGAGAAAAATGGATATAGAAGTTGTGGTACATCCCTACAATGGAATATGACTCAACAATGAAATCAATGGCAACAGACCATTAGCAGCATAATGAGAGGATTTAGTTATGATGATTCTAACTGAAATAAGTCACACAGAAAAAGAAACATCATAAGATATCACTAATACCGGGAATGTAAACACGGCTACGTATGAACTGCATTTCAAAACAAAACAGAGTCTCACATTCACAAAAGAAACTTATGCTTGCTTAAGGGGAAAGGAGAGTGGGAAGGCTGCATAAAACCAGAGGTTGACATTAGGACAGATACCATTTCTTAAGCCAAATATATATTAGACAAGAGCTACTCCTTGCTCAACCAAATGGACTCAACACCCCGTATTCAAAACCTAGGAATATACCTGACTATGAAGAAAATTAAAACCCATACATTTATAGGTCTCCATAAGAAAATCATTTGTGTACAGCAGCATACACACAGCAGTGTCAATAAGCTAAATCCCCTTATAAAAATAAATTTGAAAAAGAAAACACAAGGACTGTCAAATAGAGAGAAATTCTTAAATAAGTCCTTGAGGGCTTGTGAGGAATCTTGGATTTACCACCTCTACATCCACAGCTGGGGGAGAGATAAGGCTGGACACTTGGGGCTGATACTATTGGTGAGGGAATGCAGACGCTTTGAGGTAATGGTGCATGGTTCCCATTCCACGGGTCCCAAATCTCCACGTGTAAGGGATTTATCCTTCAGCTAAAATATGCATGGAAAACCCAGAATATGGTCCACGAAGTGATCAGGCAATATTTCTAAAACTCATCGCCATTTTAGCCCCCTGGTACTCGAGTTCCCCGTTCCAGATGCAATATTAACATTCTCCCCACTTGGAGAGTCAGTGCCTTTGACCTCTTGTTTGGCACAGTTTGCAATTTCTGTGGAAGATGAACAGGACGAAGGAGAACGAATGAGCAGCTAACTTGATGTGTTTGGACGGGCACATTGAACTCTGATTTCCCTACAGGAAGAAGAATTCATCAAAGGCTCAGCGTGCCATGCCGGAACGAGATTAGGGCCTGAAGCAATTCTTCGGGTTTGCTGTCAGCTCACAAGAAAGCGAGTTGAGAAAAGGAGATTTTTGGCACTGTAACTCACAATCCTGCAGAGTTCCAAATGACCCCTATCATCCAAAAATTTATTGAAGGAAGATTGTGAAGAGGACTTGAACGCGACGCAGAATTGCAGAAAACAGATATCAGGGGTAAATAAGAACTGCTCTGAAAGCGTAGGAAAAGAGGCAGCAGTTCGACAGTGATGCACTTGGCCAAAAAAGGCTTATGCGTTTTTTCCTGAATATATTCAGGAAAAAACGCATACGCCCTTTTTGGCCAACCAAGCAAGCCTTCAGTGGAAATCCGCACTACAAGGCAGTCTCACTTCCCACCGATCCAAAGTGCCGTCCGAAAATAGTGTAAAATCCAGAGGGGCAGGACAGGCCATGGAGAACAGGCAGCCTTGTTATGCTGATGGGCGGGATGTAAATTGCCAACAGCCACTCTGGAGAAGTGGATGGTGTTTCCTGGAACAAAGAAAAAAACAAGCTAGAGAGCCTAGGGCACTTCCACTTATGGTGCTATAGATTCGGAAAATTTAAATGAAAAAGACACAGCCACACCAGAGTTTGGGGCTGCTCTGTGTACAGGATCCTTGACTATGGTACATCTTTAATAGCCCAGAAAGAGAAAAATGGATATAGAAGTTGTGGTACATCCCTACAATGGAATATGACTCAACAATGAAATCAATGGCAACAGACCATTAGAAGCATAATGAGAGGATTTAGTTATGATGATTCTAACTGAAATAAGTCACACAGAAAAAGAAACATCATAAGATATCACTAATACCGGGAATGTAAACACGGCTACGTATGAACTGCTTTACAAAACACAAGAGAGTCTCACATTTACAAAAGAATCTTATGCTTGCTTAAGGGGAAAGGAGAGTGGGAAGGCTGCATAAACCCAGAGGTTGACATTAGGAAAGATACCATTTCTTAAGCCAAATATATATTAGACAAGAGCTACTCCTTGCTCAACCAAATGGACTCAACACCCCGTATTCAAAACCTAGGAATATACCTGACTATGAAGAAAATTAAAACCCATACATTTATAGGTCTCCATAAGAAAATCATTTGTGTACAGCAGCATACACACAGCAGTGTCAATAAGCTAAATCCCCTTATAAAAATAAATTTGAAAAAGAAAACACAAGGACTGTCAAATAGAGAGAAATTCTTAAATAAGTCCTTGAGGGCTTGTGAGGAATCTTGGATTTACCACCTCTACATCCACAGCTGGGGGAGAGATAAGGCTGGACACTTGGGGCTGATACTATTGGTGAGGGAATGCAGACGCTTTGAGGTAATGGTGCATGGTTCCCATTCCACGGGTCCCAAATCTCCACGTGTAAGGGATTTATCCTTCAGCTAAAATATGCATGGAAAACCCAGAATATGGTCCACGAAGTGATCAGGCAAAATTTCTAAAACTCATCGCCATTTTAGCCCCCTGGTACTCGAGTTCGCCGTTCCAGATGCAATATTAACATTCTCCCCACTTGGAGAGTCAGTGCCTTTGACCTCTTGTTTGGCACAGTTTGCAATTTCTGTGGAAGATGAACAGGAATAAGGAGAACGAATGAGCAGCTAACTTGATGTGTTTGGACGGGCACATTGAACTCTGGTTTCCCTACAGGAAGAAGAATTCATCAAAGGCTCAGCGTGCCATGCCGGAACGAGATTAGGGCCTGAAGCAATTCTTCGGGTTTGCGGTCAGCTCACAAGAAAGCGAGTTGAGAAAAGGAGATTTTTGGCACTGTAACTCACAATCCTGCAGAGTTCCAAATGACCCCTATCATCCAAAAATTTATTGAAGGAAGGCTGTGAAGAGGACTTGAACGTGACGCAGAATTGCAGAAAACGGATATCAGGGGGTAGATAAGAATTGCTCTGAAAGCGTAGGAAAAGAGGCAGCAGTTCGACAGTGATGCACTTGGCCAAAAAGGGCATATGCGTTTTTTCCTGAATAGATTCAGGAAAAAACGCATACGCCCTTTTTGGCCAACCAAGCAAGCCTGCAATGGAAATCCGCACTACAAGGCAGTCTCACTTCCCACCGATCCAAAGGTCCGTCCGAAAAAAGTGTAAAATCCAGAGAGGCAGGACAGGCCATGGAGAACAGGCAGCCTTGTTATGCTGATGGGCGGGATGTAAACTGCCAACAGCCACTCTGGAGAAGTGGATGGTGTTTCCTGGAACAAAGAAAAAACCAAGCCTTAGAGCCTAGGGCACTTCCACTTATGGTGCTATAGATTTGGAAAATTTAAATGAAAAAGACACAGCCACACCAAAACTTGGGGCTGCTCTGTGTACGGGATCCTTGACTATGGTACATCTTTAATAGCCCAGAAAGAGAAAAATGGATATAGAAGTTGTGGTACATCCCTACAATGGAATATCACTCAACAATGAAATCAATGGCAACAGACCAGTAGCAGCATAATGAGAGGATTTAGTTATGATGATTCTAAGTGAAATAAGTCACACAGAAAAAGAAACATCATAAGATATCACTAATACCAGGAATGTAAACACGGCTACATATGAACTGCATTACAAAACACAACAGAGTCTCACATTTACAAAAGAAACTTATGCTTGCTTAAGGGGAAAGGAGAGTGGGAAGGCTGCATAAAACCAGAGGTTGACATTAGGACAGATACCATTTCTTAAGCCAAATATATATTAGACAAGAGCTACTCCTTGCTCAACCAAATGGACTCAACACCCCGTATTCAAAACCTAGGAATATACCTGACTATGAAGAAAATTAAAACCCATACATTTATAGGTCTCCATAAGAAAATCATTTGTGTACAGCAGCATACACACAGCAGTGTCAATAAGCTAAATCCCCTTATAAAAATAAATTTGAAAAAGAAAACACAAGGACTGTCAAATAGAGAGAAATTCTTAAATAAGTCCTTGAGGGCTTGTGAGGAATCTTGGATTTACCACCTCTACATCCACAGCTGGGGGAGAGATAAGGCTGGACACTTGGGGCTGATACTATTGGTGAGGGAATGCAGACGCTTTGAGGTAATGGTGCATGGTTCCCATTCCACGGGTCCCAAATCTCCACGTGTAAGGGATTTATCCTTCAGCTAAAATATGCATGGAAAACCCAGAATATGGTCCACGAAGTGATCAGGCAATATTTCTAAAACTCATCGCCATTTTAGCCCCCTGGTACTCGAGTTCCCCGTTCCAGATGCAATATTAACATTCTCCCCACTTGGAGAGTCAGTGCCTTTGACCTCTTGTTTGGCACAGTTTGCAATTTCTGTGGAAGATGAACAGGACGAAGGAGAACGAATGAGCAGCTAACTTGATGTGTTTGGACGGGCACATTGAACTCTGATTTCCCTACAGGAAGAAGAATTCATCAAAGGCTCAGCGTGCCATGCCGGAACGAGATTAGGGCCTGAAGCAATTCTTCGGGTTTGCTGTCAGCTCACAAGAAAGCGAGTTGAGAAAAGGAGATTTTTGGCACTGTAACTCACAATCCTGCAGAGTTCCAAATGACCCCTATCATCCAAAAATTTATTGAAGGAAGATTGTGAAGAGGACTTGAACGCGACGCAGAATTGCAGAAAACACATATCATGGGGTAGATAAGAATTGCTCTGAAAGCGTAGGAAAAGAGGCAGCAGTTCGACAGTGATGCACTTGGCCAAAAAGGGCGTATGCGTTTTTTCCTGAATAGATTCAGGAAAAAACGCATACGCCCTTTTTGGCCAAACAAGCAAGCCTGCAATGGAAATCCGCACTACAAGGCAGTCTCACTTCCCACCGATCCAAAGGGCCGTCCGAAAAAAGTGTAAAATCCAGAGAGGCAGGACAGGCCATGGAGAACCGGCAGCCTTGTTATGCTGATGGGCGGGATGTAAATTGCCAACAGCCACTCTGGAGAAGTGGATGGTGTTTCCTGGAACAAAGAAAAAACCAAGCTAGAGAGCCTAGGGCACTTCCACTTATGGTGCTATAGATTCGGAAAATTTAAATGAAAAAGACACAGCCACACCAAAGTTTGGGGCTGCTCTGTTTATGGGAACCTTGACTATGGTACAACTTCAATAACCCAGACAGAGAAAAATGGATATAGAAGTTGTGGTACATCCCTACAATGGAATATGACTCAACAATGAAATCAATGGCAACAGACCATTAGCAGCATAATGAGAGGATTTAGTTATGATGATTCTAACTGAAATAAGTCACACAGAAAAAGAAACATCATAAGATATCACTAATACCGGGAATGTAAACACGGCTACGTATGAACTGCATTACAAAACACAAGAGAGTCTCACATTTACAAAAGAATCTTATGCTTGCTTAAGGGGAAAGGAGAGTGGGAAGGCTGCATAAACCCAGAGGTTGACATTAGGACAGATACCATTTCTTAAGCCAAATATATATTAGACAAGAGCTACTCCTTGCTCAACCAAATGGACTCAACACCCCGTATTCAAAACCTAGGAATATACCTGACTATGAAGAAAATTAAAACCCATACATTTATAGGTCTCCATAAGAAAATCATTTGTGTACAGCAGCATACACACAGCAGTGTCAATAAGCTAAATCCACTTATAAAAATAAATTTGAAAAAGAAAAAACAAGGACTGTCAAATAGAGAGAAATTCTTAAATAAGTCCTTCAGGGCTTGTGAGGAATCTTGGATTTACCACCTCTACATCCACAGCTGGGGGAGAGATAAGGCTGGACACTTGGGGCTGATACTATTGGTGAGGGAATGCAGACGCTTTGAGGTAATGGTGCATGGTTCCCATTCCACGGGTCCCAAATCTCCACGTGTAAGGGATTTATCCTTCAGCTAAAATATGCATGGAAAACCCAGAATATGGTCCACGAAGTGATCAGGCAAAATTTCTAAAACTCATCGCCATTTTATCCCCGTACTCGAGTTTGCCGTTCCAGATGCAATATTAACATTCTCCCCACTTGGAGAGTCAGTGCCTTTGACCTCTTGTTTGGCACAGTTTGCAATTTCTGTGGAAGATGAACAGGAATAAGGAGAACGAATGAGCAGCTAACTTGATGTGTTTGGACGGACACATTGAACTCTGATTTCCCTACAGGAAGAAGAATTCATCAAAGGCTCAGCGTGCCATGCCGGAACGAGATTAGGGCCTGAAGCAATTCTTCCGGTTTGCGGTCAGCTCACAAGAAAGCGAGTTGAGAAAAGGAGATTTTTGGCACTGTAAATCACAATCCTGCAGAGTTCCAAATGACCCCTATCATCCAAAAATTTATTGAAGGAAGATTGTGAAGAGGACTTGAACGCGACGCAGAATTGCAGAAAACAGATATCAGGGGTAAATAAGAACTGCTCTGAAAGCGTAGGAAAAGAGGCAGCAGTTCGACAGTGATGCACTTGGCCAAAAAGGGCTTATGCGTTTTTTCCTGAATATATTCAGGAAAAAACGCATACGCCCTTTTTGGCCAACCAAGCAAGCCTTCAGTGGAAATCCGCACTACAAGGCAGTCTCACTTCCCACCGATCCAAAGTGCCGTCCGAAAATAGTGTAAAATCCAGAGGGGCAGGACAGGCCATGGAGAACAGGCAGCCTTGTTATGCTGATGGGCGGGATGTAAATTGCCAACAGCCACTCTGGAGAAGTGGATGGTGTTTCCTGGAACAAAGAAAAAAACAAGCTAGAGAGCCTAGGGCACTTCCACTTATGGTGCTATAGATTCGGAAAATTTAAATGAAAAAGACACAGCCACACCAGAGTTTGGGGCTGCTCTGTGTACAGGATCCTTGACTATGGTACATCTTTAATAGCCCAGAAAGAGAAAAATGGATATAGAAGTTGTGGTACATCCCTACAATGGAATATGACTCAACAATGAAATCAATGGCAACAGACCATTAGCAGCATAATGAGAGGATTTAGTTATGATGATTCTAACTGAAATAAGTCACACAGAAAAAGAAACATCATAAGATATCACTAATACCGGGAATGTAAACACGGCTACGTATGAACTGCTTTACAAAACACAAGAGAGTCTCACATTTACAAAAGAATCTTATGCTTGCTTAAGGGGAAAGGAGAGTGGGAAGGCTGCATAAACCCAGAGGTTGACATTAGGAAAGATACCATTTCTTAAGCCAAATATATATTAGACAAGAGCTACTCCTTGCTCAACCAAATGGACTCAACACCCCGTATTCAAAACCTAGGAATATACCTGACTATGAAGAAAATTAAAACCCATACATTTATAGGTCTCCATAAGAAAATCATTTGTGTACAGCAGCATACACACAGCAGTGTCAATAAGCTAAATCCCCTTATAAAAATAAATTTGAAAAAGAAAACACAAGGACTGTCAAATAGAGAGAAATTCTTAAATAAGTCCTTGAGGGCTTGTGAGGAATCTTGGATTTACCACCTCTACATCCACAGCTGGGGGAGAGATAAGGCTGGACACTTGGGGCTGATACTATTGGTGAGGGAATGCAGACGCTTTGAGGTAATGGTGCATGGTTCCCATTCCACGGGTCCCAAATCTCCACGTGTAAGGGATTTATCCTTCAGCTAAAATATGCATGGAAAACCCAGAATATGGTCCACGAAGTGATCAGGCAAAATTTCTAAAACTCATCGCCATTTTAGCCCCCTGGTACTCGAGTTCGCCGTTCCAGATGCAATATTAACATTCTCCCCACTTGGAGAGTCAGTGCCTTTGACCTCTTGTTTGGCACAGTTTGCAATTTCTGTGGAAGATGAACAGGAATAAGGAGAACGAATGAGCAGCTAACTTGATGTGTTTGGACGGGCACATTGAACTCTGGTTTCCCTACAGGAAGAAGAATTCATCAAAGGCTCAGCGTGCCATGCCGGAACGAGATTAGGGCCTGAAGCAATTCTTCGGGTTTGCGGTCAGCTCACAAGAAAGCGAGTTGAGAAAAGGAGATTTTTGGCACTGTAACTCACAATCCTGCAGAGTTCCAAATGACCCCTATCATCCAAAAATTTATTGAAGGAAGGCTGTGAAGAGGACTTGAACGTGACGCAGAATTGCAGAAAACGGATATCAGGGGGTAGATAAGAATTGCTCTGAAAGCGTAGGAAAAGAGGCAGCAGTTCGACAGTGATGCACTTGGCCAAAAAGGGCGTATGCGTTTTTTCCTGAATATATTCAGGAAAAAACGCATACGCCCTTTTTGGCCAACCAAGCAAGCCTGCAATGGAAATCCGCACTACAAGGCAGTCTCACTTCCCACCGATCCAAAGTGCCGTCCGAAAAAAGTGTAAAATCCAGAGAGGCAGGACAGGCCATGGAGAACAGGCAGCCTTGTTATGCTGATGGGCGGGATGTAAATTGCCAACAGCCACTCTGGAGAAGTGGATGGTGTTTCCTGGAACAAAGAAAAAACCAAGCCTGAGAGCCTAGGGCACTTCCACTTATGGTGCTATAGATTCGGAAAATTTAAATGAAAAAGACACAGCCACACCAAAGTTTGGGCCTGCTCTGTGTACGGGAGCCTTGACTATGGTACAGCTTTAATAGCCCAGAAAGAGAAAAATGGATATAGAAGTTGTGATACATCCCTACAATGGAATATCACTCAACAATGAAATCAATGGCAACAGACCAGTAGCAGCATAATGAGTGGATTTAGTTACGATGATTCTAAGTGAAATAAGTCACACAGAAAAAGAAACATCATAAGATATCACTAATACCGGGAAGGTAATCACGGCTATGTGTGAACTGCATTACAAAACACAACAGAGTCTCACATTTACAAAAGAAACTTATGTTTGCTTAAGGGGAAAGGAGAGTGAGAAGGCTGCATAAAACCAGAGGTTGACATTAGGACAGATACCATTCCATAAGCCAAATATATATTAGACAAGAGCTACTCCTTGCTCAACCAAATGGACTCAACACCCCGTATTCAAAACCCAGGAATATACCTGAGTATGAAGAAAATTAAAACCCATACATTTATAGGTCTCCATAAGAAACTCATTTGTGTACAGCAGCATACACACAGCAGTGTCAATAAGCTAAATCCTCTTATAAAAATAAATTTGAAAAAGAAAACACAAGGACTGTCAAATAGAGTGAAATTCTTAAATAAGTCCTTCAGGGCTTGTGAGGAATCTTGGATTTACCACCTCTAAATACAGAGCTGTGGGAGAGATAAGGCTGGACACTTGGGGCTGATACTATTGGTGAGGGAATGCAGACCCTTTGAGGTAATGGTGCATGGTTTCCATTCCACGGGTCCCAAATCTCCACATGTAAGGGATTTATACTTCAGCTGAAATATGCATGGAAAACCCAGAATATGGTCCACGACGTGATCAGGCAAAATTTCTAAAACTCATCGCCATTTTCGCCCCCTGGTACTCGAGTTCGCCGTTCCAGATGCAATATTAACATTGTCCCCACTTGGAGAGGCAGTGCCTTTGACCTCTTGTTTGGCACAGTTTGCAATTTCTGTGGAAGATGAACAGGAATAAGTTGAACGAATGAACAGCTAACTTGATGTGTTTGGACGGGCACATTGAAATCTGATTTCCCTACAGGAAGAAGAATTCATCAAAGGCTCAGCATGCCATGCCGGAACGAGATTAGGGCCTGAAGCAATTCTTCGGGTTTGGGGTCAGCTCAGAAGAAAGTGAGTTGAGACAAGGAGATTTTTGGCAATGTAACTCACAATCCTGCAGAGTTCCAAATGACCCCTATCATCCAAAAATTTATTGAAGGAAGGTTGTGAAGAGGACTTGAACGTGAGGCAGAATTGCAGAAAACGGATATCAGGGGGTAGATAAGAATTGCTCTGAAAACGTAGGAAAAGAGGCAGCAGTTCGACAGTGATGCACTTGGCCAAAAAGGGCATATGCGTTTTTTCCTGAATAGATTCAGGAAAAAACGCATACGCCCTTTTTGGCCAACCAAGCAATCCTGCAATGGAAATCCGCACTACAAGGCATTCTCACTTCCCACCGATCCAAAGGGCCGTCCGAAAAAAGTGTAAAATCCAGAGAGGCAGGACAGGCCATGGAGAACCGGCAGCCTTTTTATGCTGATAGGCGGGATGTAAATTGTCAACAGCCACTCTGGAGAAGTGGATGGTGTTTCCTGGAACAAAGAAAAAACCAAGCTAGAGAGCCTAGGGCACTTCCACTTATGGTGCTATAGATTCGGAAAATTTAAATGAAAAAGACACAGCCACACCAAAGTTTGGGGCTGCTCTGTGTACGGGATCCTTGACTATGGTACATCTTTAATAGCCCAGAAAGAGAAAAATGGATATATAAGTTGTTCTACATCCCTACAATGGAATATCACTCAACAATGAAATCAATGGCAACAGACCAGTAGCAGCATAATGAGAGGATTTAGTTATGATGATTCTAAGTGAAATAAGTCACACAGAAAAAGAAACATCATAAGATATCACTAATACAGGGAATGTAAACCCGGCTACGTATGAACTGCATTACAAAACACAAGAGAGTCTCACATTTACAAAAGAAACTTATGCTTGCTTAAGGGGAAAGGAGAGTGGGGAGGCTGCATAAAACCAGAGGTTGACATTAGGACAGATACCATTTCCTAAGCCAAATATATATTAGACAAGAGCTACTCCTTGCTCAACCAAATGGACTCAACACCCCGTATTCAAAACCTAGGAATATACCTGACTATGAAGAAAATTAAAACCCATACATTTATAGGTCTCCATAAGAAAATCATTTGTGTACAGCAGCATACACACAGCAGTGTCAATAAGCTAAATCCCCTTATAAAAATAAATTTGAAAAAGAAAACACAAGGACTGTCAAATAGAGAGAAATTCTTAAATAAGTCCTTGAGGGCTTGTGAGGAATCTTGGATTTACCACCTCTACATCCACAGCTGTGGGAGAGATAAGGCTGGACACTTGGGGCTGATACTATTGGTGAGGGAATGCAGACGCTTTGAGGTAATGGTGCATGGTTCCCATTCCACGGGTCCCAAATCTCCACGTGTAAGCGATTTATCCTTCAGCTAAAATATGCATGGAAAACCCAGAATATGGTCCACGAAGTGATCAGGCAAAATTTCTAAAACTCATCGCCATTTTCGCCCGCTGGTACTCGAGTTCGCCGTTCCAGATGCAATATTAACATTCTCCCCACTTGGAGAGTCAGTGCCTTTGACCTCTTGTTTGGCACAGTTTGCAATTTCTGTGGAAGATGAACAGGAATAAGGAGAACGAATGAGCAGCTAACTTGATGTGTTTGGACGGGCACATTGAACTCTGGTTTCCCTACAGGAAGAAGAATTCATCAAAGGCTCAGCGTGCCATGCCGGAACGAGATTAGGGCCTGAAGCTATTCTTCGGGTTTGCGGTAAGCTCACAAGAAAGCGAGTTGAGAAAAGGAGATTTTTGGCACTGTAACTAACAATTCTGCAGAGTTCCAAATGACCCCTATCATCCAAAAATTTATTGAAGTAAGGCTGTGAAGAGGACTTGAACGCGACGCAGAATTGCAGAAAACGGATATCAGGGGGTAGATAAGAATTGCTCTTAAAGCATAGGAAAAGAGGCAGCAGTTCGACAGTGATGGACTTGGCCAAAAAGGGCGTATGCGTTTTTTCCTGAATAGATTCAGGAAAAAACGCATACGCCCTTTTTGGCCAACCAAGCAAGCCTGCAATGGAAATCCGCACTACAAGGCAGTCTCACTTCCCACCGATACAAAGGGCCGTCCGAAAAAAGTGTAAAATCCAGAGAGTCAGGACAGGCCATGGAGAACCGGCAGCCTTGTTATGCTGATGGGCGGGATGTAAATTGCCAACAGCCACTCTGGAGAAGTGGATGGTGTTTCCTGGAACAAAGAAAAATACAAGCTAGAGAGCCTAGGGCACTTCCACTTATGATGCTATAGATTCGGAAAATTTAAATGAAAAAGACAGCCACACCAAAGTTTGGGGCTGCTCTGTGTACGGGAGCCTTGACTATGGTACAACTTTAATAGCCCAGAAAGAGAAAAATGGATATAGAAGTTGTGGTACATCCCTACAAAGGAATATCACTCAACAATGAAATCAAGGCAACAGAGCAGTAGCAGCATAATGAGAGGATTTAGTTATGATGATTCTAAGTGAAATAAGTCACACAGAAAAAGGAACATCATAAGATATCACTAATACCGGGAATGTAAACACGGCTACGTATGAACTGCATTACAAAACCCAACAGAGTCTCACATTTACAAAAGAAACTTATGCTTGCTTAAGGGGAAAGGAGAGTGGGGAGGCTGCATAAAACCAGAGGTTGACATTAGGACAGATACCATTCCATAAGCCAAATATATATTAGACAAGAGCTACTCCTTGCTCAACCAAATGGACTCAACACCCCGTATTCAAAACCTAAGAATATACCTGACTATGAAGAAAATTAAAACCCATACATTTATAGGTCTCCATAAGAAAATCATTTGTGTACAGCAGCATATACACAGCAGTGTCAATAAGCTAAATCCCCTTATAAAAATAAATTTGAAAAAGAAAAAACAAGGACTGTCAAACAGAGAGAAATTCTTAAATAAGTCCTTCAGGGCTTGTGAGGAATGTTGGATTTACCACCTCTACATCCACAGCTGTGGGAGAGATAAGGCTGGACACTTGGGGCTGATACTATTGGTGAGGGAATGCAGACCCTTTGAGGTAATGGTGCATGGTTCCCATTCCACGGGTCCCAAATCTCCCCGTGTAAGGGATTTATCCTTCAGCTAAAATATGCATGGAAAACCCAGAATATGGTCCACGAAGTGATCAGGCAAAATTTCTAAAACTCATTGCCATTTTCGCCCTCTGGCACTCAAGTTCGCCGTTCCACATGCAATATTAACATTCTCCCCACTTGGATAGTCAGTGCCTTTGACCTCTTGTTTGGCACAGCTTGCAATTTCTGTGGAAGATGAACAGGAATAAGGAGAACGAATGAGCAGCTAACTTGATGTGTTTGGACGGGCACATTGAACTCTGATTTCCCTACAGGAAGAAGAATTCATCAGAGGCTCAGCGCGCCATGCCGGAACGAGATTAGGGCCTGAAGCAATTCTTCGGGTTTGCGGTCAGCTCACAAGAAAGCGAGTTGAGAAAAGGAGATTTTTGGCACTGTAACTCACAATCCTGCAGAGTTCCAAATGACCCCTATCATCCAAAAATTTATTGAAGGAAGGCTGTGAAGAGGACTTGAACGCGACGCAGAATTGCAGAAAACAGATATCAGGGGGTAGATAAGAATTGCTCTGAAAGCGTAGGAAAAGAGGCAGCAGTTCGACAGTGATGCACTTGGCCAAAAAGGGCATATGCGTTTTTTCCTGAATAGATTCAGGAAAAAACGCATACGCCCTTTTTGGCCAACCAAGCAAGCCTGCAATGGAAATCCGCACTACAAGGCAGTCTCACTTCCCACCGATCCAAAGGGCCGTCCGAAAAAAGTGTAAAATCCAGAGAGGCAGGACAGGCCATGGAGAACTGGCAGCCTTGTTATGCTGATGGGCGGGATGTAAATTGCCAACAGCCACTCTGGAGAAGTGGATGGTGTTTCCAGGAACAAAGACAAAGCCAAGCTAGAGAGCCTAGGGCACTTCCACTTATGGTGCTATAGATTCGGAAAATTTAAATGAAAAAGACACAGCCACACCAAAGTTTGGGGCTGCTCGGTGTATGGGAGCCTTGACTATGGTACAACTTTAATAGCCCAGAAAGAGAAAAATGGATATAGAAGTTGTGGTACATCCCTACAATGGAATATGACTCAACAATGAAATCAATGGCAACAGACCAGTAGCAGCATAATGAGTGGATTTAGTTACGATGATTCTAAGTGAAATAAGTCACACAGAAAAAGAAACATCATAAGATATCACTAATACCGGGAAGGTAAACACGGCTACGTGTGAACTGCATTACAAAAAACAACAGAGTCTCACATTTACAAAAGAAACTTATGCTTGCTTAAGGGGAAAGGAGAGTGGGGAGGCTGCATAAAACCAGAGGGTGACATTAGGACAGCTACAATTCCATAAGCCAAATATATATTAGACGAGACCTACTCCTTGCTCAAGCAAATGGACTCAACACCCCGTATTCAAAACCTAGGAATATACCTGACTATGAAGAAAATTAAAACCCATACATTTATAGGTTTCCATAAGAAAATCATTTGTGTACAGCAGAATACACACAGCACTGTAAATAAGCTAAATACCTTTATAAAAATAAATTTGAAAAAGAAAACACAAGACTGTGAAATAGAGAGAAATTCTTAAATAAGTCCTTCAGGGTTTGTGAGGAATCTTGGATTTACCACCTCTACATCCACAGCTAGGGGAGAGATAAGGCTGGGCACTTGGGGCTGATACTATTGGTGAGGGAATGCAGACCCTTTGAGGTAATGGTGCATGGTTCCCATTCCACGGGTCCCAAATCTCCACGTGTAAGGGATTTATTCTACAGCTAAAATATGCATGGAAAACCCAGAATATGGTCAACGAAGTGATCAGGCAAAATTTCTAAAACTCATCGCCATTTTCGCCCCCTGGTACTCCAGTTCGCCGTTCCAGATGCAATATTAACATTCTCCCCACTTGGAGAGTCAGTGCCTTTGACCTCTTGTTTGGCACAGTTTGCAATTTCTGTGGAAGATGAACAGGAATAAGGAGAACGAATGAGCAGCTAACTTGATGTGTTTGCACGGGCACATTGAACTCTGGTTTCCCTACAGGAAGAAGAATTCATCAAAGGCTCAGCGTGCCATGCCGCAACGAGATTAGGGCCTGAAGCAATTCTTCGGGTTTGCGGTCAGCTCACAAGAAAGCAAGTTGAGAAAAGGAGATTTTTGGCAGTGTAACTCACAATCCTGCAGAGTTCCAAATGACCCCTATCATCCAAAAATTTATTGAAGGAAGGCTGTGAAGAGGACTTGAACGCGACGCAGAATTGCAGAAAACAGATATCAGGGGGTAGATAAGAATTGCTCTGAAAGCGTAGGAAAAGAGGCAGCAGTTCGACAGTGATGCACTTGGCCAAAAAGGGCGTATGCGTTTTTTCCTGAATAGATTCAGGAAAAAACGCATACGCACTTTTTGACCAACCAAGCAAGCCTGCAATGGAAATCCGCACTACAAGGCAGTCTCACTTCCCACCGATCCAAAGGGCCGTCCGAAAAAAGTGTAAAATCCAGAGAGGCAGGAGAGGCCATGGAGAACCGGCAGCCTTGTTATGCTGATGGGCGGGATGTAAATTGCCAACAGCCACTCTGGAGAAGTGGATGGTGTTTCCAGGAACAAAGAAGAAACCAAGCTAGAGAGCCTTGGGCACTTCCACTTATGGTGCTATAGATTCGGAAAATTTAAATGAAAAAGACACAGCCACACCAAAGTTTGGGGCTGCTCTGTGTACGGGAGCCTTGACTATGGTACAACTTTAATAGCCCAGAAAGAGAAAAATGGATATAGAAGTTGTGATACATCCCTACAATGGAATATCACTCAACAATGAAATCAATGGCAACAGACCAGTAGCAGCATAATGAGTGGATTTAGTTACGATGATTCTAAGTGAAATAAGTCACACAGAAAAAGAAACATCATAAGATATCACTAATACCGGGAATGTAAACACGGCTACGTGTGAACTGCGTTACAAAACACAAGAGAGTCTCACATTTACAAAAGAAACTTATGCTTGCTTAAGGGGAAAGGAGAGTGGGGAGGCTGCATAAAACCAGAGGTTGACATTAGGACAGATACCATTTCTTAAGCCAAATATATATTAGACAAGAGCTACTCCTTGCTCAACCAAATGGACTCAACACCCCGTATTCAAAACCTAGGAATATACCTGACTATGAAGAAAATTAAAACCCATACATTTATAGGTCTCCATAAGAAAATCATTTGTGTACAGCAGCATACACACAGCAGTGTCAATAAGCTAAATCCCCTTATAAAAATAAATTTGAAAAAGAAAACACAAGGACTGTCAAATAGAGAGAAATTCTTAAATAAGTCCTTGAGGGCTGGTGAGGAATCTTGGATTTACCACCTCTACATCCACAGCTGTGGGAGAGATAAGCCTGGACACTTGGGGCTGATACTATTGGTGAGGGAATGCAGACCCTTTGAGGTAATGGTGCATGGTTCCCATTCCACGGGTCCCAAATCTCCACGTGTAAGGGATTTATCTTTCAGCTAAAATATGCATGGAAAACCCAGAATATGGTCCACGAAGTGATCAGGCTAAATTTCTAAAACTCATCGCTATTTTCGCCCCCTGGTACTCGAGTTCGCCGTTCCAGATGCAATATTAACATTCTCCCCACTTGGAGAGTCAGTGCCTTTGACCTCTTGTTTGGCACAGTTTGTAACTTCTGTGGAAGATGAACAGGAATAAGGAGAACGAATGAGCAGCTAACTTGATGTGTTTGGACGGGCACATTGAACTCTGCTTTCCCTACAGGAAGAAGAATTCATCAAAGGCTCAGCGTGCCATGCCGGAACGAGATTAGGGCCTGAAGCAATTCTTCGGGTTTGCGGTCAGCTCACAAGAAAGCGAGTTGAGAAAAGGAGATTTTTGGCACTGTAACTCACAATCCTGCAGAGTTCCAAATGACCCCTATCATCCAAAAATTTATTGAAGGAAGGCTGTGAAGAGGACTTGAACGCGATGCAGAATTGCAGAAAACAGATATCAGGGGGTAGATAAGAATTGCTCTGAAAGCGTAGGAAAAGAGGCAGCAGTTCGACAGTGATGCACTTGGCCAAAAAGGGCGTATGCGTTTTTTCCTGAATATATTCAGGAAAAAACGCATACGCCCTTTTTGGCAAACCAAGCAAGCCTGCAATGGAAATCTGCACTACAAGGCAGTCTCACTTCCCACCGATCCAAAGGGCCTTCTGAAAAAAGTGTAAAATCCAGAGAGGCAGGACAGGCCTTGGAGAACAGGCAGCCTTGTTATGCTGATGGGCGGGATGTAAATTGCCAACAGCCACTCTGGAGAAGTGGATGGTGTTTCCTGGAACAAAGAAAAAACCAAGCTAGAGAGCCTACGGCACTTCCACTTATGGTGCTATAGATTCGGAAAATTTAAATGAAAAAGACACAGCCACACCAAAGTTTGGGGCTGCTCTGTGTACGGGAGCCTTGACTATGGTACAACTTTAATAGCCCAGAAAGAGAAAAATGGATATAGAAGTTGTGGTACATCCCTACCATGGAATATCACTCAACAATGAGATCAATGGCAACAGACCAGTAGCAGCATAATGAGTGGATTTAGTTACGATGATTCTAAGTGAAATAAGTCACACAGAAAAAGAAACATCATAAGATATCACTAATACCGGGAATGTAAACACGGCTACGTGTGAACTGCATTACAAAACACAACAGAGTCTCACATTTACAAAAGAAACTTATGCTTGCTTAAGGGGAAAGGAGAGTGGGGAGGCTGCATAAAACCAGAGGTTGACATTAGGACAGATACCATTCCATAAGCCAAATATATATTAGACAAGAGCTACTCCTTTCTCAACCAAATGGACTCAACACCCCGTATTCAAAACCTAGGAATATACCTGACTATGAAGAAAATTAAAACCCATACATTTATAGGTCTCCATAAGAAAATCATTTGTGTACAGTAGCATACACACAGCAGTGTAAATAAGCTAAATCCCCTTATAAAAATATATTTGAAAAAGAAAACACAAGGACTGTCAAATAGAGAGAAATTCTTAAATAAGTCCTTCAGGGCTTGTGAGGAATCTTGGATTTACCACCTCTACATCCACAGCTGTGGGAGAGATAAGGCTGGACACTTGGCGCTGATACTATTGGTTAGGGAATTCAGACCCTTTGAGGTAATGGTGCATGGTTCCCATTCCACGGGTCCCAAATCTCCACGTGTAATGGATTTATACTTCATCTAAAATATGCATGGAAAACCCAGAATATGGTCCACGAAGTGATCAGGCAAAATTTCTAAAATTCATCGCCATTTTCGCCCCCTGGTACTCGAGTTCGCCGTTCCAGATGCAATATTAACATTCTCCCCACTTGGAGAGTCAGTGCCTTTGACCGCTTGTTTGGCACAGTTTGCAATTTCTGTGGAAGATGAACAGGAAGAAGGAGAACGAATGAGCAGCTAACTTGATGTGTTTGGACGGGCACATTGAACTCTGATTTCCCTACAGGAAGAAGAGTTCACCAAAGGCTCAGCGTGCCATGCCGGAACGAGATAAGGGCCTGAAGCAATTCTTCGTGTTTGCGGTCAGCTCACAAGAAAGCGAGTTGAGAAAAGGAGATTTCTGGCACTGTAACTCACAATCCTGCAGAGTTCCAAATGACCCCTATCATCCAAAAATTTATTGAAGGAAGGCTGTGAAGAGGAGTTGAACGCGATGCAGAATTGCAGAAAACAGATATCAGGGGGTAGATAAGAATTGCTCTGAAAGCGTAGGAAAAGAGGCAGCAGTTCGACAGTGATGCACTTGGCCAAAAAGGGCGTATGCGTTTTTTCCTGAATATATTCAGGAAAAAACGCATACGCCCTTTTTGGCAAACCAAGCAAGCCTGCAATGGAAATCTGCACTACAAGGCAGTCTCATTTCCCACCGATCCAAAGGGCCGTCGGAAAAGAGTGTAAAATCCAGAGAGGCAGGACAGGCCTTGGAGAACCGGCAGCCTTGTTATGCTGATGGGCGGGATGTAAATTGCCAACAGCCACTCTGGAGAAGTGGATGGTGTTTCCTGGAACAAAGAAAAAACCAAGCTAGAGAGCCTAGGGCACTTCCACTTATGGTGCTATAGATTCGGAAAATTTAAATGAAAAAGACACAGCCACACCAAAGTTTGGGGCTGCTCTGTGTACGGGAGCCTTGACTATGGTACAACTTTAATAGCCCAGAAAGAGAAAAATGGATATAGAAGTTGTGGTACATCCCTACAATGGAATATCACTCAACAATGAAATCAATGGCAACAGACCAGTAGCAGCATAATGACTGGATTTAGCTACGATGATTCTAAGTGAAATAAGTCACACAGAAAAAGAAACATCATTAGATATCACTAATACCGGGAATGTAAACACGGCTACGTGTGAACTGCATTACAAAACACAACAGAGTCTCACATTTACAAAAGAAACTTATGCTTGCTTAAGGGGAAAGGAGAGTGGGGAGGCTGCATAAAACCAGAGGTTGACATTAGGACAGATACCATTCCATAAGCCAAATATATATTAGACAAGAGCTACTCCTTGCTCAACCAAATGGACTCAACACCCCGTATTCAAAACCTAGGAATATACCTGACTATGAAGAAAATTAAAACCCATACATTTATAGGTCTCCATAAGAAAATCATTTGTGTACAGCAGCATACACACAGCAGTGTAAATAAGCTAAATCCCCTTATAAAAATAAATTTGAAAAAGAAAACACAAGGACTGTGAAATAGAGAGAAATTCTTAAATAAGTCCTTGAGGGCTTGTGAGGAATCTTGGATTTACCACCTCTACATCCACAGCTGTGGGAGAGATAAGGCTGGACACTTTGCGCTGATACTATTGGTGAGGGAATTCAGACCCTTTGAGGTAATGGTGCATGGTTCCCATTCCACGTGTCCCAAATCTCCACGTGTAAGGGATTTATCCTTCAGCTAAAATATGCATGGAAAACCCAGAATATGGTCCACGAAGTGATCAGGCACAATTTCTAAAACTCATCGCCATTTTCGCCCCCTGGTACTCGAGTTCGCCGTTCCAGATGCAATATTAACATTCTCCCCACTTGGAGAGTCAGTGCCTTTGAACTCTTGTTTGGCACAATTTGCAATTTCTGTGGAAGATGAACAGGAAGAAGGAGAACGAATGAGCAGCTAACTTGATGTGTTTGGACGGGCACATTGAACTCTGATTTCCCTACAGGAAGAAGAATTCATCAAAGGCTCAGCGTGCCATGCCAGAACGAGATTAGGGCCTGAAGCAATTCTTCGTGTTTGCGGTCAGCTCACAAGAAAGCGAGTTGAGAAAAGGAGATTTTTGACACTGTAACTCACAATCCTGCATAGTTCCAAATGACCCCTATCATCCAAAAATTTATTGAAGGAAGGCTGTGAAGAGGACTTGAACGCGACGCAGAATTGCGGAAAACAGATATCAGGGGGTAGATAAGAATTGCTCTGAAAGCGTAGGAAAAGAGGCAGCAGTTCGACAGTGATGCACTTGGCCAAAAAGGGCGTATGCGTTTTTTCCTGAATAGATTCAGGAAAAGACGCATATGCCCTTTTTGGCCAACCAAGCAAGCCTGCAATGGAAATCCGCACTACAAGGCAGTCTCACTTCCCACCGATCCAAAGGGCCGTCCGAAAAAAGTGTAAAATCCAGAGAGGCAGGACAGGCCATGGAGAACTGGCAGCCTTGTTATGCTGATGGGCGGGATGTAAATTGCCAACAGCCACTCTGGAGAACTTGATGGTGTTTCCTGGAACAAAGAAAAAACCAAGCTAGAGAGCCTAGGGCACTTCCACTTATGGTGCTATAGATTCGGAAAATTTAAATGAAAAAGACACAGCCACACCAAAGTTTGGGGCTGCTCTGTGTACGGGAAACTTGACTATGGTACAACTTCAATAGCCCAGACAGAGAAAAATGGATATAGAAGTTGTGGTACATCCCTACAATGGAATATCACTCAACAATGAAATCTCACTCAACAATGAAATCAATGGCAACAGACCAGTAGCAGCATAATGAGTGGATTTAGTTACGATGATTCTAAGTGAAATAAGTCACACAGAAAAAGAAACATCATTAGATATCACTAATACCGGGAATGTAAACACGGCTACGTGTGAACTGCATTACAAAACACAACAGAGTCTCACATTTACAGAAGAAACTTATGCTTGCTTAAGGGGAAAGGAGAGTGGGGAGGCTGCATAAAACCAGAGGTTGACATTAGGACAGATAACATTCTATAAGCCAAATATATATTAGACAAGAGCTACTCCTTGCTCAACCAAATGGACTCAACACCCCGTATTCAAAACCTAGGAATATACCTGACTATGAAGAAAATTAAAACCCATACATTTATAGGTCTCCATAAGAAAATCATTTGTGTACAGCAGCATACACACAGCAGTGTAAATAAGCTAAATCCCCTTATAAAAATAAATTTGAAAAAGAAAACACAAGGACTGTCAAATAGAGAGAAATTCTTAAATAAGTCCTTCAGGGCTTGTGAGGAATCTTGGATTTACCACCTCTACATCCACAGCTGTGGGAGAGATAAGGCTGGACACTTGGCGCTGATACTATTGGTGAGGGAATGCAGACCCTTTGAGGTAATGGTGCATGGTTCCTATTCCACGGGTCCCAAATCTCCACGTGTAAGGGATTTATCCTTCAGCTAAAATATGCATGGAAAACCCAGAATATGGTCCACGAAGTGATCAGGCACAATTTCTATAACTCATCGCCATTTTGGCCCCCTGGTACTCGAGTTCGCCGTTCCAGATGCAATATTAACATTCTCCCCACTTGGAGAGTCAGTGCCTTTGCCCTCTTGTTTGGCACAGTTTTCAATTTCTGTGGAAGATGAAGAGGAATAGGAGAACGAATGAGCAGCTAACTTGATGTGTTTGGACGGGCACATTGAACACTGATTTCCCTACAGGAAGAAGAATTCATCAAAGGCTCAGCGTGCCATGCCGGAATGAGATTAGGGCCTGAAGCAATTCTTCGGGTTTGCGGTCAGCTCACAAGAAAGCGAGTTGAGAAAAGGAGATTTGTGGCACTGTAGCTCAAAATCCTGCAGAGTTCCAAATGATCCCTAGCATCCAAAAATTTATTGAAGGAAGGCTGTGAAGAGGACTTGAACGTGACGCAGAATTGCAGAAAACAGATATCAGGGGGTAGATAAGAATTGCTCTGAAAGCGTAGGAAAAGAGGCAGCAGTTCGACAGTGATGCACTTGGCCAAAAAGGGCGTATGCGTTTTTTCCTGAATATATTCAGGAAAAAACGCATACGCCCTTTTTGGCCAACCAAGCAAGCCTGCAATGGAAATCTGCACTACAAGGCAGTCTCACTTCCCACCGATCCAAAGGGCCTTCTGAAAAAAGTGTAAAATCCAGAGAGGCAGGACAGGCCTTGGAGAACAGGCAGCCTTGTTATGCTGATGGGCGGGATGTAAATTGCCAACAGCCACTCTGGAGAAGTGGATGGTGTTTCCTGGAACAAAGAAAAAACCAAGCTAGAGAGCCTATGGCACTTCCACTTATGGTGCTATAGATTCGGAAAATTTAAATGAAAAAGACACAGCCACACCAAAGTTTGGGGCTGCTCTGTGTACGGGAGCCTTGACTATGGTACAACTTTAATAGCCCAGAAAGAGAAAAATGGATATAGAAGTTGTGGTACATCCCTACCATGGAATATCACTCAACAATGAGATCAATGGCAACAGACCAGTAGCAGCATAATGAGTGGATTTAGTTACGGTGATTCTAAGTGAAATAAGTCACACAGAAAAAGAAACATCATAAGATATCACTAATACCGGGAATGTAAACACGGCTACGTGTGAACTGCATTACAAAACACAACAGAGTCTCACATTTACAAAAGAAACTTATGCTTGCTTAAGGGGAAAGGAGAGTGGGGAGGCTGCATAAAACCAGAGGTTGACATTAGGACAGATACCATTCCATAAGCCAAATATATATTAGACAAGAGCTACTCCTTGCTCAACCAAATGGACTCAACACCCCGTATTCAAAACCTAGGAATATACCTGACTATGAAGAAAATTAAAACCCATACATTTGTAGGTCTCCATAAGAAAATCATTTGTGTACAGCAGCATACACACAGCAGTGTAAATAAGCTAAATCCCCTTATAAAAATAAATTTGAAAAAGAAAACACAAGGACTGTGAAATAGAGAGAAATTCTTAAATAAGTCCTTGAGGGCTAGTGAGGAATCTTGGATTTACCACCTCTACATCCACAGCTGTGGGAGAGATAAGGCTGGACACTTTGCGCTGATACTATTGGTGAGGGAATTCAGACCCTTTGAGGTAATGGTGCATGGTTCCCATTCCACGTGTCCCAAATCTCCACGTGTAAGGGATTTATCCTTCAGCTAAAATATGCATGGAAAACCCAGAATATGGTCCACGAAGTGATCAGGCACAATTTCTAAAACTCATCGCCATTTTCGCCCCCTGGTACTCGAGTTCGCCGTTCCAGATGCAATATTAACATTCTCCCCACTTGGAGACTCAGTGCCTTTGAACTCTTGTTTGGCACAATTTGCAATTTCTGTGGAAGATGAACAGGAAGAAGGAGAACGAATGAGCAGCTAACTTGATGTGTTTGGACGGGCACATTGAACTCTGATTTCCCTACAGGAAGAAGAATTCATCAAAGGCTCAGCGTGCCATGCCAGAACGAGATTAGGGCCTGAAGCAATTCTTCGTGTTTGCGGTCAGCTCACAAGAAAGCGAGTTGAGAAAAGGAGATTTTTGACACTGTAACTCACAATCCTGCATAGTTCCAAATGACCCCTATCATCCAAAAATTTATTGAAGGAAGGCTGTGAAGAGGACTTGAACGCGACGCAGAATTGCGGAAAACAGATATCAGGGGGTAGATAAGAATTGCTCTGAAAGCGTAGGAAAAGAGGCAGCAGTTCGACAGTGATGCACTTGGCCAAAAAGGGCGTATGCGTTTTTTCCTGAATAGATTCAGGAAAAGACGCATATGCCCTTTTTGGCCAACCAAGCAAGCCTGCAATGGAAATCCGCACTACAAGGCAGTCTCACTTCCCACCGATCCAAAGGGCCGTCCGAAAAAAGTGTAAAATCCAGAGAGGCAGGACAGGCCATGGAGAACTGGCAGCCTTGTTATGCTGATGGGCGGGATGTAAATTGCCAACAGCCACTCTGGAGAACTTGATGGTGTTTCCTGGAACAAAGAAAAAACCAAGCTAGAGAGCCTAGGGCACTTCCACTTATGGTGCTATAGATTCGGAAAATTTAAATGAAAAAGACACAGCCACACCAAAGTTTGGGGCTGCTCTGTGTACGGGAAACTTGACTATGGTACAACTTCAATAGCCCAGACAGAGAAAAATGGATATAGAAGTTGTGGTACATCCCTACAATGGAATATCACTCAACAATGAAATCTCACTCAACAATGAAATCAATGGCAACAGACCAGTAGCAGCATAATGAGTGGATTTAGTTACGATGATTCTAAGTGAAATAAGTCACACAGAAAAAGAAACATCATTAGATATCACTAATACCGGGAATGTAAACACGGCTACGTGTGAACTGCATTACAAAACACAAGAGAGTCTCACATTTACAGAAGAAACTTATGCTTGCTTAAGGGGAAAGGAGAGTGGGGAGGCTGCATAAAACCAGAGGTTGACATTAGGACAGATACCATTCCATAAGCCAAATATATATTAGACAAGAGCTACTCCTTGCTCAACCAAATGGACTCAACACCCCGTATTCAAAACTTAGGAATATACCTGACTATGAAGAAAATTAAAACCCATACATTTATAGGTCTCCATAAGAAAATCATTTGTGTACAGCAGCATACACACAGCAGTGTCAATAAGCTAAATCCCCTTATAAAAATAAATTTGAAAAAGAAAACACAAGGACTGTCAAATAGAGAGAAATTCTTAAATAAGTCCTTGAGGGCTTGTGAGGAATCTTGGATTTACCACCTCTACATCCACAGCTGTGGGAGAGATAAGGCTGGACACTTGGGGCTGATACTATTGGTGAGGGAATGCAGACCCTTTGAGGTAATGGTGCATGGTTCCCATTCCACGGGTCCGAAATCTCCAAGTGTAAGGGATTTATCCTTCAGCTAAAATATGCATGGAAAACCCAGAATATGGTCCACGAAGTGATGAGGCACAATTTCTAAAACTCATCGCCATTTTAGCCCCCTGGTACTCGAGTTCGCCATTCCAGATGCAATATTAACATTCTCCCCACTTGGAGAGTCAGTGCCTTTGACCTCTTGTTTGGCACAGCTTGCAATTTCTGTGGAAGATGAACAGGAATAAGGAGAACGAATGAGCAGCTAACTTGATGTGTTTGGACGGGCACATTTAACTCTGATTTCCCTACATGAAGAAGAATTCATCAAAGGCTCAGCGTGCCATGCCGGAACGAGATTAAGGCCTGAAGCAATTCTTCGCGTTTGCGGTCAGCTCACAAGAAATCGAGTTGAGAAAAGGAGATTTTTGGCAGTGTAACTCACAATCCTGCAGAGTTCCAAATGACCCCTATCCAAAAATTTATTGAAGGAAGGCTGTGAAGAGGACTTGAACGCGACGCAGAATTCAAAAAACAGATATCAGGGGGTAGATAAGAATTGCTCTGAAAGCGTAGGAAAAGAGGCAGCAGTTCGACAGTGATGCACTTGGCCAAAAAGGGCGTATGCGTTTTTTCCTGAATATATTCAGGAAAAAACGCATACGCCCTTTTTGGCCAACCAAGCAAGCCTGCAGTGGAAATCCGCACTACAAGGCAGTCTCACTTCCCACCGATCCAAAGGTCCGTCCGAAAAAAGTGTAAAATCCAGAGAGGCAGGACAGGCCATGGAGAACCAGCAGCCTTGTTATGCTGATGGGCGGGATGTAAATTGCCAACAGCCACTCTGGAGAAGTGGATGGTGTTTCCTGGAAAAAAGAAAAAACCAAGCTAGAGAGCCTAGGGCACTTCCACTTATGGTGCTATAGATTCGGAAAATTTAAATGAAAAAGACACAGCCACACCAAAGTTTGGGGCTGCTCTGTGTACGGGAGCCTTGACTATGGTACAACTTTAAAAGCCCAGAAAGAGAAAAATGGATATAGAAGTTGTGGTACATCCCTACAATGGAATATCACTCAACAATGAAATCAATGGCAACAGAGCAGTAGCAGCATAATGAGTGGATTTAGTTACGATGATTCTAAGTGAAATAAGTCACACAGAAAAAGAAACATCATAAGATATCACTAATACCGGGAATGTAAACACGGCTACGTGTGAACTGCATTACAAAACACAAGAGAGTCTCACATTTACAAAACAAACTTTTGCTTGCTTAAGGGGAAAGGAGAGTGGGGAGGCTGCATAAAACCAGAGGTTGACATTAGGACAGATACCATTCCATAAGCCAAATATATATTAGACATGAGCTACTCCTTGCTCAACCAAATGGACTCAACACCCCGTATTCAAAACCTAGGAATATACCTGACTATGAATAAAATTTAAACCCATACATTTATAGGTCTCCATAAGAAAATCATTTGTGTACAGCAGCATACACACAGCAGTGTCAATAAGCTAAATCCCCTTATAAAAATAAATTTGAAAAAGAAAACACAAAGACTCTCAAATAGAGAGAAATTCTTAAATAAGTCCTTCAGGGCTTGTGAGGAATCTGGGATTTACCACCTCTACATCCACAGCTGTGGGAGAGATAAGGCTGGGCACTTGGGGCTGATACTATTGGTGAGGGAATGCAGACCGTTTGAGGTAATGGTGCATGGTTCCCATTCCACGGGTCCCAAATCTCCACGTGAAAGGGATTTATCCTTCAGCTAAAATATGCATGGAAAACCCAGAATATGGTCCACGAAGTGATCAGGCACAATTTCTAAAACTCATCGACATTTTAGCCCCCTGGTACTCGAGTTCGCCGTTCCAGATGCAATATTAACATTCTCCCCACCTGGAGAGTCAGTGCCTTTGACCTCTTGTTTGGCACAGTTTGCAATTACTGTGGAAGATGAACAGGAATAAGGAGAACGAATGAGCAGCTAACTTGATGTGTTTGGATGGGCACATTGAACACTGATTTCCCTACAGGAAGAAGAATTCATCAAAGGCTCAGCGTGCCATGCCGGAACGAGATTAGGGCCTGAAGCAATTCGTCGGGTTTGCGGTCAGCTCACAATAAAGTGAGTTGAGAAAAGGAGATTTGTGGCACTGTAACTCACAATCCTGCAGAGTTCCTAATGACCCCTATCATCCAAAAATTTATTGAAGGAAGGCTGTGAAGAGGACATGAACGCGATGCAGAATTGCAGAAAACAGATATCAGAGGGTAGATAAGAATTTCTCTGAAAGCGTAGGAAAAGAGGCAGCAGTTAGACAGTGATGCACTTGGCCAAAAAGGGCGTATGCGTTTTTTCCTGAATATATTCAGGAAAAAACGCATACGCCCTTTTTGGCCAACCAAGCAAGCCTGCAGTGGAAATCCGCACTACAAGGCAGTCTCACTTCCCACCGACCCAAAGGGCCGTCCGAAAAAAGTGTAAAATCCAGAGAGGCAGGACAGGCCATGGAGAACCGGCAGCCTTGTTATGCTGATGGGCGGGATGTAAATTGCCAACAGCCACTCTGGAGAAGTGGATGGTGTTTCCTGGAACAAAGAAAAAAACAAGCTAGAGAGCCTAGGGCACTTCCACTTATGGTGCTATAGATTCGGAAAATTTAAATGAAAAAGACACAGCCACACCAAAGTTTGGGGCTGCTCTGTGTACGGGAGCCTTGACTATGGTACAACTTTAATAGCCCAGAAAGAGAAAAATGGATATAGAAGTTGTGGTACATCCCTACAATGGAATATCACTCAACAATGAAATCAATGGCAACAGACCAGTAGCAGCATAATGAGTGGATTTAGTTACGATGATTCTAAGTGAAATAAGTCACACAGAAAAAGAAACATCATAAGATATCACTAATACCGGGAATGTAAACACGGCTACGTGTGAACTGCATTACAAAACACAAGAGAGTCTCACATTTACAAAAGAAACTTTTGCTTGCTTAAGGGGAAGGGAGAGTGGGGGGGCTGCATAAAACCAGAGGTTGACATTAGGACAGATACCATTCCATAAGCCAAATATATATTAGACAAGAGCTACTCCTTGCTCAACCAAATGGACTCAACACCCCGTATTCAAAACTTAGGAATATACCTGACTATGAAGAAAATTAAAACCCATACATTTATAGGTCTCCATAAGAAAATCATTTGTGTACAGCAGCATACACACAGCAGTGTCAATAAGCTAAATCCCCTTATAAAAATAAATTTGAAAAAGAAAAAACAAGGACTGTCAAACAGAGAGAAATTCTTAAATAAGTCCTTCAGGGCTTGTGAGGAATCTTGGATTTACCACCTCTACATCCACAGCTGTGGGAGAGATAAGGCTGGACACTTGGGGCTGATACTATTGGTGAGGGAATGCAGACCCTTTGAGGTAATGGTGCATGGTTCCCATTCCACGGGTCCCAAATCTCCACGTGTAAGGGATTTATCCTTCAGCTAAAATATGCATGGGAAACCCAGAATATGGTCCACGAAGTGATGAGGCACAATTTCTAAAACTCATCGCCATTTTAGCCCCCTGGTACTCGAGTTCGCCGTTCCAGATGCAATATTAACATTCTCCCCACCTGGAGAGTCAGTGCCTTTGACCTCTTGTTTGGCACAGTTTGCAATTTCTGTGGAAGATGAACGGGAATAAGGAGAACGAATGAGCAGCTAACTTGATGTGTTTGGACGGGCACATTGAACACTGATTTCCCTACAGGAAGAAGAATTCATCAAAGGCTCAGCGTGCCATGCCGGAACGAGATTAAGGCCTGAAGCAATTTTTCGGTTTTGCGGTCAGCTCACAATAAAGCGAGTTGAGAAAAGGAGAGTTTTGGCACTGTAACTCCCAATCCTGCAGAGTTCCAAATGACCCCTATCATCGAAAAATTTATTGAAGGAAGGCTGAGAAGAGGACTTGAACGCGATGCAGAATTGCAGAATACAGATATCAGGGGGTAGATAAGAATTGCTCTGAAAGCGTAGGAAAAGAGGCAGCAGTTCGACAGTGATGCACTTGGCCAAAAAGGGCGTATGCGTTTTTTCCTGAATATATTCAGGAAAAAACGCATACGCCCTTTTTGGCCAACCAAGCAAGCCTGCAATGGAAATCCGCACTACAAGGCAGTCTCACTTCCCACCGATCCAAAGTGCCGTCCGAAAAAAGTGTAAAATCCAGAGAGGCAGGACAGGCCATGGAGAACTGGCAGCCTTGTTATGCTGATGGGTGGGATGTAAATTGCCAACAGCCACTCTGAAGAAGTGGATGGTGTTTCCTGGAACAAAGAAAAAAACAAGCTAGAGAGCCTAGGGCACTTCCACTTATGGTGCTATAGATTCGGAAAATTTAAATGAAAAAGACACAGCCACACCAAAGTTTGGGGCTGCTCTGTGTACGGGAGCCTTGACTATGGTACAACTTTAATAGCCCAGAAAGAGAAAAATGGATATAGAAGTTGTGGTACATCCCTACAATGGAATATCACTCAACAATGAAATCAATGGCAATAGACCAGTATCAGCATAATGAGTGGATTTAGTTACGATGATTCTACGTGAAATAAGTCACACAGAAAAAGAAACATCATAAGATATCACTAATACCGGGAATGTAAACACGGCTACGTGTGAACTGCATTACAAAACACAAGAGAGTCTCACATTTACAAAAGAAACTTATGCTTGCTTAAGGGGAAAGGAGAGTGGGGAGGCTGCATAAAACCAGAGGTTGACATTAGGACAGATACCATTCCATAAGCCAAATATATATTAGACAAGACCTACTCCTTGCTCAACCAAATGGACTCAACACCCCATATTCAAAACCTAGGAATATACCTGACTATGAAGAAAATTAAAACCCATACATTTATAGGTCTCCATAAGAAAATCATTTGTGTACAGCAGCATACACACAGCAGTGTCAATAAGCTAAATCCCCTTATAAAAATAAATTTGAAAAAGAAAAAACAAGGACTGTCAAACAGAGAGAAATTCTTAAATAAGTCCTTCAGGGCTTGTGAGGAATCTTGGATTTACCACCTCTACATCCACAGCTGTGGGAGAGATAAGGCTGGACACTTGGGGCTGATACTATTGGTGAGGGAATGCAGACCCTTTGAGGTAATGGTGCATGGTTCCCATTACACGGGTCCCAAATCTCCACGTGTAAGGGATTTATCCTTCAGCTAAAATATGCATGGGAAACCCAGAATATGGTCCACGAAGTGATGAGGCACAATTTCTAAAACTCATCGCCATTTTAGCCCCCTGGTACTCGAGTTCGCCGTTCCAGATGCAATATTAACATTCTCCCCACTTGGAGAGTCAGTGCCTTTGACCTCTTGTTTGGCACAGTTTGCAATTTCTGTGGAAGATGAACAGGAATAAGGAGAACGAATGAGCAGCTAACTTGATGTGTTTGGACGGGCACATTGAACACTGATTTCCCTACAGGAAGAAGAATTCATCAAAGGCTCAGCGTGCCATGCCGGAACGAGATTAAGGCCTGAAGCAATTTTTCGGTTTTGCGGTCAGCTCACAATAAAGCGAGTTGAGAAAAGGAGAGTTTTGGCACTGTAACTCCCAATCCTGCAGAGTTCCAAATGACCCCTATCATCGAAAAATTTATTGAAGGAAGGCTGAGAAGAGGACTTGAACGCGATGCAGAATTGCAGAATACAGATATCAGGGGGTAGATAAGAATTGCTCTGAAAGCGTAGGAAAAGAGGCAGCAGTTCGACAGTGATGCACTTGGCCAAAAAGGGCGTATGCGTTTTTTCCTGAATATATTCAGGAAAAAACGCATACGCCCTTTTTGGCCAACCAAGCAAGCCTGCAATGGAAATCCGCACTACAAGGCAGTCTCACTTCCCACCGATCCAAAGTGCCGTCCGAAAAAAGTGTAAAATCCAGAGAGGCAGGACAGGCCATGGAGAACCGGCAGCCTTGTTATGCTGATGGGTGGGATGTAAATTGCCAACAGCCACTCTGAAGAAGTGGATGGTGTTTCCTGGAACAAAGAAAAAAACAAGCTAGAGAGCCTAGGGCACTTCCACTTATGGTGCTATAGATTCGGAAAATTTAAATGAAAAAGACACAGCCACACCAAAGTTTGGGGCTGCTCTGTGTACGGGAGCCTTGACTATGGTACAACTTTAATAGCCCAGAAAGAGAAAAATGGATATAGAAGTTGTGGTACATCCCTACAATGGAATATCACTCAACAATGAAATCAATGGCAACAGACCAGTAGCAGCATAATGAGTGGATTTAGTTACGATGATTCTACGTGAAATAAGTCACACAGAAAAAGAAACATCATAAGATATCACTAATACCGGGAATGTAAACACGGCTACGTGTGAACTGCATTACAAAACACAAGAGAGTCTCACATTTACAAAAGAAACTTATGCTTGCTTAAGGGGAAAGGAGAGTGGGGAGGCTGCATAAAACCAGAGGTTGACATTAGGACAGATACCATTCCATAAGCCAAATATATATTAGACAAGACCTACTCCTTGCTCAACCAAATGGACTCAACACCCCATATTCAAAACCTAGGAATATACCTGACTATGAAGAAAATTAAAACCCATACATTTATAGGTCTCCATAAGAAAATCATTTGTGTACAGCAGCATACACACAGCAGTGTCAATAAGCTAAATCCCCTTATAAAAATAAATTTGAAAAAGAAAAAACAAGGACTGTCAAACAGAGAGAAATTCTTAAATAAGTCCTTCAGGGCTTGTGAGGAATCTTGGATTTACCACCTCTACATCCACAGCTGTGGGAGAGATAAGGCTGGACACTTGGGGCTGATACTATTGGTGAGGGAATGCAGACCCTTTGAGGTAATGGTGCATGGTTCCCATTACACGGGTCCCAAATCTCCACGTGTAAGGGATTTATCCTTCAGCTAAAATATGCATGGGAAACCCAGAATATGGTCCACGAAGTGATGAGGCACAATTTCTAAAACTCATCGCCATTTTAGCCCCCTGGTACTCGAGTTCGCCGTTCCAGATGCAATATTAACATTCTCCCCACTTGGAGAGTCAGTGCCTTTGACCTCTTGTTTGGCACAGTTTGCAATTTCTGTGGAAGATGAACAGGAATAAGGAGAACGAATGAGCAGCTAACTTGATGTGTTTGGACGGGCACATTGAACACTGATTTCCCTACAGGAAGAAGAATTCATCAAAGGCTCAGCGTGCCATGCCGGAACGAGATTAAGGCCTGAAGCAATTTTTCGGTTTTGCGGTCAGCTCACAATAAAGCGAGTTGAGAAAAGGAGATTTTTGGCACTGTAACTCCCAATCCTGCAGAGTTCCAAATGACCCCTATCATCCAAAAATTTATTGAAGGAAGGCTGAGAAGAGGACTTGAACGCGATGCAGAATTGCAGAAAACAGATATCAGGGGGTAGATAAGAATTGCTCTGAAAGCGTAGGAAAAGAGGCAGCAGTTCGACAGTGATGCACTTGGCCAAAAAGGGCGTATGCGTTTTTTCCTGAATATATTCAGGAAAAAACGCATACGCCCTTTTTGGCCAACCAAGCAAGCCTGCAATGGAAATCCGCACTACAAGGCAGTCTCACTTCCCACCGATCCAAAGTGCCGTCCGAAAAAAGTGTAAAATCCAGAGAGGCAGGACAGGCCATGGAGAACCAGCAGCCTTGTTATGCTGATGGGCGGGATGTAAATTGCCAACAGCCACTCTGGAGAAGTGGATGGTGTTTCCTGGAACAAAGAAAAAACCAAGCTAGAGAGCCTAGGGCACTTCCACTTATGGTGCTATAGATTCGGAAAATTTAAATGAAAAAGACACAGCCACACCAAAGTTTGGGGCTGCTCTGTGTACGGGAGCCTTGACTATGGTACAACTTTAAAAGCCCAGAAAGAGAAATATGGATATAGAAGTTGTGGTACATCCCTACAATGGAATATCACTCAACAATGAAATCAATGGCAACAGAGCAGTAGCAGCATAATGAGTGGACTTAGTTACGATGATTCTAAGTGAAATAAGTCACACAGAAAAAGAAACATCATAAGATATCACTAATACCGGGAATGTAAACACGGCTACGTGTGAACTTCATTACAAAACACAACAGAGTCTCACATTTACAAAAGAAACTTATGCTTGCTTAAGGGGAAGGGAGAGTGGGGAGGCTGCATAAAACCAGAGGTTGACATTAGGACAGATACCATTCCATAAGCCAAATATATATTAAACAAGAGCTACTCCTTGCTCAACCAAATGGACTCAACACCCCGTATTCAAAACCTAGGAATATACCTGACTATGAAGAAAATTAAAACCCATACATTTATAGGTCCCCATAAGAAAATCATTTGTGTACAGCAGCATACACACAGCAATGTCAATAAGCTAAATCCCCTTATAAAAATAAATTTGAAAAAGAAAACACAAGGACTGTCAAATAGAGAGAAATTCTTAAATAAGTCCTTCAGGGCTTGTGAGGAATCTTGGATTTACCACCTCTACATCCACAGCTGGGGGAGAGATAAGGCTGGACACTTGGGGCTGATACTATTGGTGAGGGAATGCAGACCCTTTGAGGTAATGGTGCATGGTTCCCATTCCACGGGTCCCAAATCTCCTCGTGAAAGGGATTTATCCTTCAGCTAAAATATGCATGGAATACCCAGAATATGGTCCACGAAGTGATCAGGCACAATTTCTAAAACTCATCGCCATTTTAGCTCCCTGGTACTCGAGTTCGCCGTTCCAGATGCAATATTAACATTCTCCCCACTTGGAGAGTCAGTGCCTTTGACCTCTTGTTTGGCACAGTTTGCAATTTCTGTGGAAGATGAACAGGAATAAGGAGAACGAATGAGCAGCTAACTTGATGTGTTTGGACGGGCACATTGAACACTGATTTCCCTACAGGAAGAAGAATTCATCAAAGGCTCAGCGTGCCATGCCGGAACGAGATTAGGGCCTGAAGCAATTCTTCGGGTTTGCGGTCAGCTCACAATAAAGCGAGTTGAGAAAAGGAGATTTGTGGCACTGTAACTCACAATCCTGCAGAGTTCCTAATGACCCCTATCATCCAAAAATTTATTGAAGGAAGGCTGTGAAGAGGACATGAACGCGATGCAGAATTGCAGAAAACAGATATCAGGGGGTAGATAAGAATTTCTCTGAAAGCGTAGGAAAAGAGGCAGCAGTTCGACAGTGATGCACTTGGCCAAAAAGGGCGTATGCGTTTTTTCCTGAATATATTCAGGAAAAAACGCATACGCACTTTTTGGCCAACCAAGCAAGCCTGCAATGGACATCCGCACTACAAGGCAGTCTCACATCCCACCGATCCAAAGGGCCGTCCGAAAAATGTGTAAAATCCAGAGAGGCAGGACAGGCCATGGAGAACCGGCAGCCTTGTTATGCTGATGGGCGGGATGTAAATTGCCAACAGCCACTCTGGAGAAGTGGATGCTGTTTCCTGGAACAAAGAAAAAAACAAGCTAGAGAGCCTAGGGCACTTCCACTTATGGTGCTATAGATTCGGAAAATTTAAATGAAAAAGACACAGCCACACCAAAGTTTGGGGCTGCTCTGTGTATGGGAGCCTTGACTATGGTACAACTTTAATAGCCCAGAAAGAGAAAAATGGATATAGAAGTTGTGGTACATCCCTACAATGGAATATCACTCAACAATGAAATCAATGGCAACAGACCAGTAGCAGCATAATGAGTGGATTTAGTTACGATGATTCTACGTGAAATAAGTCACACAGAAAAAGAAACATCATAAGATATCACTAATACCGGGAATGTAAACACGGCTACGTGTGAACTGCATTACAAAACACAAGGGAGTCTCACATTTACAAAAGAAACTTATGCTTGCTTAAGGGGAAAGGAGAGTGGGGAGGCTGCATAAAACCAGAGGTTGACATTAGGACAGATACCATTCCATAAGCCAAATATATATTAGACAAGACCTACTCCTTGCTCAACCAAATGGACTCAACACCCCATATTCAAAACCTAGGAATATACCTGACTATGAAGAAAATTAAAACCCATACATTTATAGGTCTCCATAAGAAAATCATTTGTGTACAGCAGCATACACACAGCAGTGTCAATAAGCTAAATCCCCTTATAAAAATAAATTTGAAAAAGAAAAAACAAGGACTGTCAAACAGAGAGAAATTCTTAAATAAGTCCTTCAGGGCTTGTGAGGAATCTTGGATTTACCACCTCTACATCCACAGCTGTGGGAGAGATAAGGCTGGACACTTGGGGCTGATACTATTGGTGAGGGAATGCAGACGCTTTGAGGTAATGGTGCATGGTTCCCATTACACGGGTCCCAAATCTCCACGTGTAAGGGATTTATCCTTCAGCTAAAATATGCATGGGAAACCCAGAATATGGTCCACGAAGTGATGAGGCACAATTTCTAAAACTCATCGCCATTTTAGCCCCCTGGTACTCGAGTTCGCCGTTCCAGATGCAATATTAACATTCTCCCCACTTGGAGAGTCAGTGCCTTTGACCTCTTGTTTGGCACAGTTTGCAATTTCTGTGGAAGATGAACAGGAATAAGGAGAACGAATGAGCAGCTAACTTGATGTGTTTGGACGGGCACATTGAACACTGATTTCCCTACAGGAAGAAGAATTCATCAAAGGCTCAGCGTGCCATGCCGGAACGAGATTAAGGCCTGAAGCAATTTTTCGGTTTTGCGGTCAGCTCACAATAAAGCGAGTTGAGAAAAGGAGATTTTTGGCACTGTAACTCCCAATCCTGCAGAGTTCCAAATGACCCCTATCATCCAAAAATTTATTGAAGGAAGGCTGAGAAGAGGACTTGAACGCGATGCAGAATTGCAGAAAACAGATATCAGGGGGTAGATAAGAATTGCTCTGAAAGCGTAGGAAAAGAGGCAGCAGTTCGACAGTGATGCACTTGGCCAAAAAGGGCGTATGCGTTTTTTCCTGAATATATTCAGGAAAAAACGCATACGCCCTTTTTGGCCAACCAAGCAAGCCTGCAATGGAAATCCGCACTACAAGGCAGTCTCACTTCCCACCGATCCAAAGTGCCGTCCGAAAAAAGGGTAAAATCCAGAGAGGCAGGACAGGCCATGGAGAACCAGCAGCCTTGTTATGCTGATGGGCGGGATGTAAATTGCCAACAGCCACTCTGGAGAAGTGGATGGTGTTTCCTGGAACAAAGAAAAAACCAAGCTAGAGAGCCTAGGGCACTTCCACTTATGGTGCTATAGATTCGGAAAATTTAAATGAAAAAGACACAGCCACACCAAAGTTTGGGGCTGCTCTGTGTACGGGAGCCTTGACTATGGTACAACTTTAAAAGCCCAGAAAGAGAAATATGGATATAGAAGTTGTGGTACATCCCTACAATGGAATATCACTCAACAATGAAATCAATGGCAACAGAGCAGTAGCAGCATAATGAGTGGACTTAGTTACGATGATTCTAAGTGAAATAAGTCACACAGAAAAAGAAACATCATAAGATATCACTAATACCGGGAATGTAAACACGGCTACGTGTGAACTTCATTACAAAACACAACAGAGTCTCACATTTACAAAAGAAACTTATGCTTGCTTAAGGGGAAGGGAGAGTGGGGAGGCTGCATAAAACCAGAGGTTGACATTAGGACAGATACCATTCCATAAGCCAAATATATATTAAACAAGAGCTACTCCTTGCTCAACCAAATGGACTCAACACCCCGTATTCAAAACCTAGGAATATACCTGACTATGAAGAAAATTAAAACCCATACATTTATAGGTCCCCATAAGAAAATCATTTGTGTACAGAAGCATACACACAGCAATGTCAATAAGCTAAATCCCCTTATAAAAATAAATTTGAAAAAGAAAACACAAGGACTGTCAAATAGAGAGAAATTCTTAAATAAGTCCTTCAGGGCTTGTGAGGAATCTTGGATTTACCACCTCTACATCCACAGCTGGGGGAGAGATAAGGCTGGACACTTGGGGCTGATACTATTGGTGAGGGAATGCAGACCCTTTGAGGTAATGGTGCATGGTTCCCATTCCACGGGTCCCAAATCTCCACGTGAAAGGGATTTATCCTTCAGCTAAAATATGCATGGAATACCCAGAATATGGTCCACGAAGTGATCAGGCACAATTTCTAAAACTCATCGCCATTTTAGCTCCCTGGTACTCGAGTTCGCCGTTCCAGATGCAATATTAACATTCTCCCCACTTGGAGAGTCAGTGCCTTTGACCTCTTGTTTGGCACAGTTTGCAATTTCTGTGGAAGATGAACAGGAATAAGGAGAACGAATGAGCAGCTAACTTGATGTGTTTGGACGGGCACATTGAACACTGATTTCCCTACAGGAAGAAGAATTCATCAAAGGCTCAGCGTGCCATGCCGGAACGAGATTAAGGCCTGAAGCAATTTTTCGGTTTTGCGGTCAGCTCACAATAAAGCGAGTTGAGAAAAGGAGATTTTTGGCACTGTAACTCCCAATCCTGCAGAGTTCCAAATGACCCCTATCATCCAAAAATTTATTGAAGGAAGGCTGAGAAGAGGACTTGAACGCGATGCAGAATTGCAGAAAACAGATATCAGGGGGTAGATAAGAATTGCTCTGAAAGCGTAGGAAAAGAGGCAGCAGTTCGACAGTGATGCACTTGGCCAAAAAGGGCGTATGCGTTTTTTCCTGAATATATTCAGGAAAAAACGCATACGCCCTTTTTGGCCAACCAAGCAAGCCTGCAATGGACATCCGCACTACAAGGCAGTCTCACATCCCACCGATCCAAAGGGCCGTCCGAAAAATGTGTAAAATCCAGAGAGGCAGGACAGGCCATGGAGAACCGGCAGCCTTGTTATGCTGATGGGCGGGATGTAAATTGCCAACAGCCACTCTGGAGAAGTGGATGGTGTTTCCTGGAACAAAGAAAAAAACAAGCTAGAGAGCCTAGGGCACTTCCACTTATGGTGCTATAGATTCGGAAAATTTAAATGAAAAAGACACAGCCACACCAAAGTTTGGGGCTGCTCTGTGTACGGGAGCCTTGACTATGTTACAACTTTAATAGCCCAGAAAGAGAAAAATGGATATAGAAGTTGTGGTACATCCCTACAATGGAATATCAGTCAACAATGAAATCAATGGCAACAGACCAGTAGCAGCATAATGAGTGGATTTAGTTACGATGATTGTACGTGAAATAAGTCACACAGAAAAAGAAACATCATAAGATATCACTAATACCGGGAATGTAAACACGGCTACATGTGAACTGCATTACAAAACACAAGAGAGTCTCACATTTACAAAAGAAACTTATGCTTGCTTAAGGGGAAAGGAGAGTGGGGAGGCTGCATAAAACCAGAGGTTGACATTAGGACAGATACCATTCCATAAGCCAAATATATATTAGACAAGACCTACTCCTTGCTCAACCAAATGGACTCAACACCCCATATTCAAAACCTAGGAATATACCTGACTATGAAGAAAATTAAAACCCATACATTTATAGGTCTCCATAAGAAAATCATTTGTGTACAGCAGCATACACACAGCAGTGTCAATAAGCTAAATCCCCTTATAAAAATAAATTTGAAAAAGAAAAAACAAGGACTGTCAAACAGAGAGAAATTCTTAAATAAGTCCTTCAGGGCTTGTGAGGAATCTTGGATTTACCACCTCTACATCCACAGCTGTGGGAGAGATAAGGCTGGACACTTGGGGCTGATACTATTGGTGAGGGAATGCAGACGCTTTGAGGTAATGGTGCATGGTTCCCATTACACGGGTCCCAAATCTCCACGTGTAAGGGATTTATCCTTCAGCTAAAATATGCATGGGAAACCCAGAATATGGTCCACGAAGTGATGAGGCACAATTTCTAAAACTCATCGCCATTTTAGCCCCCTGGTACTCGAGTTCGCCGTTCCAGATGCAATATTAACATTCTCCCCACTTGGAGAGTCAGTGCCTTTGACCTCTTGTTTGGCACAGTTTGCAATTTCTGTGGAAGATGAACAGGAATAAGGAGAACGAATGAGCAGCTAACTTGATGTGTTTGGACGGGCACATTGAACACTGATTTCCCTACAGGAAGAAGAATTCATCAAAGGCTCAGCGTGCCATGCCGGAACGAGATTAAGGCCTGAAGCAATTTTTCGGTTTTGCGGTCAGCTCACAATAAAGCGAGTTGAGAAAAGGAGATTTTTGGCACTGTAACTCCCAATCCTGCAGAGTTCCAAATGACCCCTATCATCCAAAAATTTATTGAAGGAAGGCTGAGAAGAGGACTTGAACGCGATGCAGAATTGCAGAAAACAGATATCAGGGGGTAGATAAGAATTGCTCTGAAAGCGTAGGAAAAGAGGCAGCAGTTCGACAGTGATGCACTTGGCCAAAAAGGGCGTATGCGTTTTTTCCTGAATATATTCAGGAAAAAACGCATACGCCCTTTTTGGCCAACCAAGCAAGCCTGCAATGGAAATCCGCACTACAAGGCAGTCTCACTTCCCACCGATCCAAAGTGCCGTCCGAAAAAAGTGTAAAATCCAGAGAGGCAGGACAGGCCATGGAGAACCAGCAGCCTTGTTATGCTGATGGGCGGGATGTAAATTGCCAACAGCCACTCTGGAGAAGTGGATGGTGTTTCCTGGAACAAAGAAAAAACCAAGCTAGAGAGCCTAGGGCACTTCCACTTATGGTTCTATAGATTCGGAAAATTTAAATGAAAAAGACACAGCCACACCAAAGTTTGGGGCTGCTCTGTGTACGGGAGCCTTGACTATGGTACAACTTTAAAAGCCCAGAAAGAGAAATATGGATATAGAAGTTGTGGTACATCCCTACAATGGAATATCACTCAACAATGAAATCAATGGCAACAGAGCAGTAGCAGCATAATGAGTGGATTTAGTTACGATGATTCTAAGTGAAATAAGTCACACAGAAAAAGAAACATCATAAGATATCACTAATACCGGGAATGTAAACACGGCTACGTGTGAACTTCATTACAAAACACAACAGAGTCTCACATTTACAAAAGAAACTTATGCTTGCTTAAGGGGAAGGGAGAGTGGGGAGGCTGCATAAAACCAGAGGTTGACATTAGGACAGATACCATTCCATAAGCCAAATATATATTAAACAAGAGCTACTCCTTGCTCAACCAAATGGACTCAACACCCCGTATTCAAAACCTAGGAATATACCTGACTATGAAGAAAATTAAAACCCATACATTTATAGGTCCCCATAAGAAAATCATTTGTGTACAGCAGCATACACACAGCAATGTCAATAAGCTAAATCCCCTTATAAAAATAAATTTGAAAAAGAAAACACAAGGACTGTCAAATAGAGAGAAATTCTTAAATAAGTCCTTCAGGGCTTGTGAGGAATCTTGGATTTACCACCTCTACATCCACAGCTGGGGGAGAGATAAGGCTGGACACTTGGGGCTGATACTATTGGTGAGGGAATGCAGACCCTTTGAGGTAATGGTGCATGGTTCCCATTCCACGGGTCCCAAATCTCCTCGTGAAAGGGATTTATCCTTCGGCTAAAATATGCATGGAATACCCAGAATATGGTCCACGAAGTGATCAGGCACAATTTCTAAAACTCATCGCCATTTTAGCTCCCTGGTACTCGAGTTCGCCGTTCCAGATGCAATATTAACATTCTCCCCACTTGGAGAGTCAGTGCCTTTGACCTCTTGTTTGGCACAGTTTGCAATTTCTGTGGAAGATGAACAGGAATAAGGAGAACGAATGAGCAGCTAACTTGATGTGTTTGGACGGGCACATTGAACACTGATTTCCCTACAGGAAGAAGAATTCATCAAAGGCTCAGCGTGCCATGCCGGAACGAGATTAGGGCCTGAAGCAATTCTTCGGGTTTGCGGTCAGCTCACAAGAAAGCGAGTTGAGAAAAGGAGATTTGTGGCACTGTAACTCACAATCCTGCAGAGTTCCTAATGACCCCTATCATCCAAAAATTTATTGAAGGAAGGCTGTGAAGAGGACATGAACGCGATGCAGAATTGCAGAAAACAGATATCAGGGGGTAGATAAGAATTTCTCTGAAAGCGTAGGAAAAGAGGCAGCAGTTCGACAGTGATGCACTTGGCCAAAAAGGGCGTATGCGTTTTTTCCTGAATATATTCAGGAAAAAACGCATACGCACTTTTTGGCCAACCAAGCAAGCCTGCAATGGACATCCGCACTACAAGGCAGTCTCACATCCCACCGATCCAAAGGGCCGTCCGAAAAATGTGTAAAATCCAGAGAGGCAGGACAGGCCATGGAGAACCGACAGCCTTGTTATGCTGATGGGCGGGATGTAAATTGCCAACAGCCACTCTGGAGAAGTGGATGGTGTTTCCTGGAACAAAGAAAAAAACAAGCTAGAGAGCCTAGGGCACTTCCACTTATGGTGTTATAGATTCGGAAAATTTAAATGAAAAAGACACAGCCACACCAAAGTTTGGGGCTGCTCTGTGTACGGGAGCCTTGACTATGTTACAACTTTAATAGCCCAGAAACAGAAAAATGGATATAGAAGTTGTGGTACATCCCTACAATGGAATATCACTCAACAATGAAATCAATGGCAACAGACCAGTAGCAGCATAATGAGTGGATTTAGTTACGATGATTCTAAGTGAAATAAGTCACACAGAAAAAGAAACATCATAAGATATCACTAATACCGGGAATGTAAACACGGCTACGTGTGAACTGCATTACAAAACACAAGAGAGTCTCACATTTACAAAAGAAACTTTTGCTTGCTTAAGGGGAAGGGAGAGTGGGGAGGCTGCATAAAACCAGAGGTTGACATTAGGACAGATACCATTCCATAAGCCAAATATATATTAGACAAGAGCTACTCCTTGCTCAACCAAATGGACTCAACACCCCGTATTCAAAACTTAGGAATATACCTGACTATGAAGAAAATTAAAACCCATACATTTAAAGGTCTCCATAAGAAAATCATTTGTGTACAGCAGCATACACACAGCAGTGTCAATAAGCTAAATCCCCTTATAAAAATAAATTTGAAAAAGAAAAAACAAGGACTGTCAAACAGAGAGAAATTCTTAAATAAGTCCTTCAGGGCTTGTGAGGAATCTTGGATTTACCACCTCTACATCCACAGCTGTGGGAGAGATAAGGCTGGACACTTGGGGCTGATACTATTGGTGAGGGAATGCAGACCCTTTGAGGTAATGGTGCATGGTTCCCATTCCACGGGTCCCAAATCTCCACGTGTAAGGGATTTATCCTTCAGCTAAAATATGCATGGGAAACCCAGAATATGGTCCACGAAGTGATGAGGCACAATTTCTAAAACTCATCGCCATTTTAGCCCCCTGGTACTCGAGTTCGCCGTTCCAGATGCAATATTAACATTCTCCCCACTTGGAGAGTCAGTGCCTTTGACCTCTTGTTTGGCACAGTTTGCAATTTCTGTGGAAGATGAACAGGAATAAGGAGAACGAATGAGCAGCTAACTTGATGTGTTTGGACGGGCACATTGAACACTGATTTCCCTACAGGAAGAAGAATTCATCAAAGGCTCAGCGTGCCATGCCGGAACGAGATTAAGGCCTGAAGCAATTTTTCGGTTTTGCGGTCAGCTCACAATAAAGCGAGTTGAGAAAAGGAGATTTTTGGCACTGTAACTCCCAATCCTGCAGAGTTCCAAATGACCCCTATCATCCAAAAATTTATTGAAGGAAGGCTGAGAAGAGGACTTGAACGCGATGCAGAATTGCAGAAAACAGATATCAGGGGGTAGATAAGAATTGCTCTGAAAGCGTAGGAAAAGAGGCAGCAGTTCGACAGTGATGCACTTGGCCAAAAAGGGCGTATGCGTTTTTTCCTGAATATATTCAGGAAAAAACGCATACGCCCTTTTTGGCCAACCAAGCAAGCCTGCAATGGAAATCCGCACTACAAGGCAGTCTCACTTCCCACCGATCCAAAGTGCCGTCCGAAAAAAGTGTAAAATCCAGAGAGGCAGGACAGGCCATGGAGAACCGGCAGCCTTGTTATGCTGATGGGTGGGATGTAAATTGCCAACAGCCACTCTGGAGAAGTGGATGGTGTTTCCTGGAACAAAGAAAAAACCAAGCTAGAGAGCCTAGGGCACTTCCACTTATGGTGCTATAGATTCGGAAAATTTAAATGAAAAAGACACAGCCACACCAAAGTTTGGGGCTGCTCTGTGTACGGGAGCCTTGACTATGGTACAACTTTAATAGCCCAGAAAGAGAAAAATGGATATAGAAGTTGTGGTACATCCCTACAATGGAATATCACTCAACAATGAAATCAATGGCAACAGACAAGTAGCAGCATAATGAGTGGATTTAGTTACGATGATTCTACGTGAAATAAGTCACACAGAAAAAGAAACATCATAAGATATCACTAATACCGGGAATGTAAACACGGCTACGTGTGAACTGCATTACAAAACACAAGAGAGTCTCACATTTACAAAAGAAACTTATGCTTGCTTAAGGGGAAAGGAGAGTGGGGAGGCTGCATAAAACCAGAGGTTGACATTAGGACAGATACCATTCCATAAGCCAAATATATATTAGACAAGACCTACTCCTTGCTCAACCAAATGGACTCAACACCCCATATTCAAAACCTAGGAATATACCTGACTATGAAGAAAATTAAAACCCATACATTTATAGGTCTCCATAAGAAAATCATTTGTGTACAGCAGCATACACACAGCAGTGTCAATAAGCTAAATCCCCTTATAAAAATAAATTTGAAAAAGAAAAAACAAGGACTGTCAAACAGAGAGAAATTCTTAAATAAGTCCTTCAGTGCTTGTGAGGAATCTTGGATTTACCACCTCTACATCCACAGCTGTGGGAGAGATAAGGCTGGACACTTGGGGCTGATACTATTGGTGAGGGAATGCAGACCCTTTGAGGTAATGGTGCATGGTTCCCATTCCACGGGTCCCAAATCTCCACGTGTAAGGGATTTATCCTTCAGCTAAAATATGCATGGGAAACCCAGAATATGGTCCACGAAGTGATGAGGCACAATTTCTAAAACTCATCGCCATTTTAGCCCCCTGGTACTCGAGTTCGCCGTTCCAGATGCAATATTAACATTCTCCCCACTTGGAGAGTCAGTGCCTTTGACCTCTTGTTTGGCACAGTTTGCAATTTCTGTGGAAGATGAACAGGAATAAGGAGAACGAATGAGCAGCTAACTTGATGTGTTTGGACGGGCACATTGAACACTGATTTCCCTACAGGAAGAAGAATTCATCAAAGGCTCAGCGTGCCATGCCGGAACGAGATTAAGGCCTGAAGCAATTTTTCGGTTTTGCGGTCAGCTCACAATAAAGCGAGTTGAGAAAAGGAGATTTTTGGCACTGTAACTCCCAATCCTGCAGAGTTCCAAATGACCCCTATCATCCAAAAATTTATTGAAGGAAGGCTGAGAAGAGGACTTGAACGCGATGCAGAATTGCAGAAAACAGATATCAGGGGGTAGATAAGAATTGCTCTGAAAGCGTAGGAAAAGAGGCAGCAGTTCGACAGTGATGCACTTGGCCAAAAAGGGCGTATGCGTTTTTTCCTGAATATATTCAGGAAAAAACGCATACGCCCTTTTTGGCCAACCAAGCAAGCCTGCAATGGAAATCCGCACTACAAGGCAGTCTCACTTCCCACCGATCCAAAGTGCCGTCCGAAAAAAGTGTAAAATCCAGAGAGGCAGGACAGGCCATGGAGAACCAGCAGCCTTGTTATGCTGATGGGCGGGATGTAAATTGCCAACAGCCACTCTGAAGAAGTGGATGGTGTTTCCTGGAACAAAGAAAAAACCAAGCTAGAGAGCCTAGGGCACTTCCACTTATGGTGCTATAGATTCGGAAAATTTAAATGAAAAAGACACAGCCACACCAAAGTTTGGGGCTGCTCTGTGTACGGGAGCCTTGACTATGGTACAACTTTAAAAGCCCAGAAAGAGAAATATGGATATAGAAGTTGTGGTACATCCCTACAATGGAATATCACTCAACAATGAAATCAATGGCAACAGAGCAGTAGCTGCATAATGAGTGGACTTAGTTACGATGATTCTAAGTGAAATAAGTCACACAGAAAAAGAAACATCATAAGATATCACTAATACCGGGAATGTAAACACGGCTACGTGTGAACTTCATTACAAAACACAACAGAGTCTCACATTTACAAAAGAAACTTATTTTTGCTTAAGGGGAAGGGAGAGTGGGGAGGCTGCATAAAACCAGAGGTTGACATTAGGACAGATACCATTCCATAAGCCAAATATATATTAAACAAGAGCTACTCCTTGCTCAACCAAATGGACTCAACACCCCGTATTCAAAACCTAGGAATATACCTGACTATGAAGAAAATTAAAACCCATACATTTATAGGTCCCCATAAGAAAATCATTTGTGTACAGCAGCATACACACAGCAATGTCAATAAGCTAAATCCCCTTATAAAAATAAATTTGAAAAAGAAAACACAAGGACTGTCAAATAGAGAGAAATTCTTAAATAAGTCCTTCAGGGCTTGTGAGGAATCTTGGATTTACCACCTCTACATCCACAGCTGGGGGAGAGATAAGGCTGGACACTTGGGGCTGATACTATTGGTGAGGGAATGCAGACCCTTTGAGGTAATGGTGCATGGTTCCCATTCCACGGGTCCCAAATCTCCACGTGAAAGGGATTTATCCTTCAGCTAAAATATGCATGGAATACCCAGAATATGGTCCACGAAGTGATCAGGCACAATTTCTAAAACTCATCGCCATTTTAGCTCCCTGGTACTCGAGTTCGCCGTTCCAGATGCAATATTAACATTCTCCCCACTTGGAGAGTCAGTGCCTTTGACCTCTTGTTTGGCACAGTTTGCAATTTCTGTGGAAGATGAACAGGAATAAGGAGAACGAATGAGCAGCTAACTTGATGTGTTTGGACGGGCACATTGAACACTGATTTCCCTACAGGAAGAAGAATTCATCAAAGGCTCAGCGTGCCATGCCGGAACGAGATTAGGGCCTGAAGCAATTCTTCGGGTTTGCGGTCAGCTCACAAGAAAGCGAGTTGAGAAAAGGAGATTTGTGGCACTGTAACTCACAATCCTGCAGAGTTCCTAATGACCCCTATCATCCAAAAATTTATTGAAGGAAGGCTGTGAAGAGGACATGAACGCGATGCAGAATTGCAGAAAACAGATATCAGGGGGTAGATAAGAATTTCTCTGAAAGCGTAGGAAAAGAGGCAGCAGTTCGACAGTGATGCACTTGGCCAAAAAGGGCGTATGCGTTTTTTCCTGAATATATTCAGGAAAAAACGCATACGCACTTTTTGGCCAACCAAGCAAGCCTGCAATGGACATCCGCACTACAAGGCAGTCTCACATCCCACCGATCCAAAGGGCCGTCCGAAAAATGTGTAAAATCCAGAGAGGCAGGACAGGCCATGGAGAACCGGCAGCCTTGTTATGCTGATGGGCGGGATGTAAATTGCCAACAGCCACTCTGGAGAAGTGGATGGTGTTTCCTGGAACAAAGAAAAAACCAAGCTAGAGAGCCTAGGGCACTTCCACTTATGGTGCTATAGATTCGGAAAATTTAAATGAAAAAGACACAGCCACACCAAAGTTTGGGGCTGCTCTGTGTACGGGAGCCTTGACTATGTTACAACTTTAATAGCCCAGAAAGAGAAAAATGGATATAGAAGTTGTGGTACATCCCTACAATGGAATATCAGTCAACAATGAAATCAATGGCAACAGACCAGTAGCAGCATAATGAGTGGATTTAGTTACAATGATTCTAAGTGAAATAAGTCACACAGAAAAAGAAACATCATAAGATATCACTAATACCGGGAATGTAAACACGGCTACATGTGAACTGCATTACAAAACACAAGAGAGTCTCACATTTACAAAAGAAACTTATGCTTGCTTAAGGGGAAAGGAGAGTGGGGAGGCTGCATAAAACCAGAGGTTGACATTAGGACAGATACCATTCCATAAGCCAAATATATATTAGACAAGACCTACTCCTTGCTCAACCAAATGGACTCAACACCCCATATTCAAAACCTAGGAATATACCTGACTATGAAGAAAATTAAAACCCATACATTTATAGGTCTCCATAAGAAAATCATTTGTGTACAGCAGCATACACACAGCAGTGTCAATAAGCTAAATCCCCTTATAAAAATAAATTTGAAAAAGAAAAAACAAGGACTGTCAAACAGAGAGAAATTCTTAAATAAGTCCTTCAGGGCTTGTGAGGAATCTTGGATTTACCACCTCTACATCCACAGCTGTGGGAGAGATAAGGCTGGACACTTGGGGCTGATACTATTGGTGAGGGAATGCAGACCCTTTGAGGTAATGGTGCATGGTTCCCATTACACGGGTCCCAAATCTCCACGTGTAAGGGATTTATCCTTCAGCTAAAATATGCATGGGAAACCCAGAATATGGTCCACGAAGTGATGAGGCACAATTTCTAAAACTCATCGCCATTTTAGCCCCCTGGTACTCGAGTTCGCCGTTCCAGATGCAATATTAACATTCTCCCCACTTGGAGAGTCAGTGCCTTTGACCTCTTGTTTGGCACAGTTTGCAATTTCTGTGGAAGATGAACAGGAATAAGGAGAACGAATGAGCAGCTAACTTGATGTGTTTGGACGGGCACATTGAACACTGATTTCCCTACAGGAAGAAGAATTCATCAAAGGCTCAGCGTGCCATGCCGGAACGAGATTAAGGCCTGAAGCAATTTTTCGGTTTTGCGGTCAGCTCACAATAAAGCGAGTTGAGAAAAGGAGATTTTTGGCACTGTAACTCCCAATCCTGCAGAGTTCCAAATGACCCCTATCATCCAAAAATTTATTGAAGGAAGGCTGAGAAGAGGACTTGAACGCGATGCAGAATTGCAGAAAACAGATATCAGGGGGTAGATAAGAATTGCTCTGAAAGCGTAGGAAAAGAGGCAGCAGTTCGACAGTGATGCACTTGGCCAAAAAGGGCGTATGCGTTTTTTCCTGAATATATTCAGGAAAAAACGCATACGCCCTTTTTGGCCAACCAAGCAAGCCTGCAATGGAAATCCGCACTACAAGGCAGTCTCACTTCCCACCGATCCAAAGTGCCGTCCGAAAAAAGTGTAAAATCCAGAGAGGCAGGACAGGCCATGGAGAACCAGCAGCCTTGTTATGCTGATGGGCGGGATGTAAATTGCCAACAGCCACTCTGGAGAAGTGGATGGTGTTTCCTGGAACAAAGAAAAAACCAAGCTAGAGAGCCTAGGGCACTTCCACTTATGGTGCTATAGATTCGGAAAATTTAAATGAAAAAGACACAGCCACACCAAAGTTTGGGGCTGCTCTGTGTACGGGAGCCTTGACTATGGTACAACTTTAAAAGCCCAGAAAGAGAAATATGGATATAGAAGTTGTGGTACATCCCTACAATGGAATATCACTCAACAATGAAATCAATGGCAACAGAGCAGTAGCAGCATAATGAGTGGATTTAGTTACGATGATTCTAAGTGAAATAAGTCACACAGAAAAAGAAACATCATAAGATATCACTAATACCGGGAATGTAAACACGGCTACGTGTGAACTTCATTACAAAACACAACAGAGTCTCACATTTACAAAAGAAACTTATGCTTGCTTAAGGGGAAGGGAGAGTGGGGAGGCTGCATAAAACCAGAGGTTGACATTAGGACAGATACCATTCCATAAGCCAAATATATATTAAACAAGAGCTACTCCTTGCTCAACCAAATGGACTCAACACCCCGTATTCAAAACCTAGGAATATACCTGACTATGAAGAAAATTAAAACCCATACATTTATAGGTCCCCATAAGAAAATCATTTGTGTACAGCAGCATACACACAGCAATGTCAATAAGCTAAATCCCCTTATAAAAATAAATTTGAAAAAGAAAACACAAGGACTGTCAAATAGAGAGAAATTCTTAAATAAGTCCTTCAGGGCTTGTGAGGAATCTTGGATTTACCACCTCTACATCCACAGCTGGGGGAGAGATAAGGCTGGACACTTGGGGCTGATACTATTGGTGAGGGAATGCAGACCCTTTGAGGTAATGGTGCATGGTTCCCATTCCACGGGTCCCAAATCTCCACGTGAAAGGGATTTATCCTTCAGCTAAAATATGCATGGAATACCCAGAATATGGTCCACGAAGTGATCAGGCACAATTTCTAAAACTCATCGCCATTTTAGCTCCCTGGTACTCGAGTTCGCCGTTCCAGATGCAATATTAACATTCTCCCCACTTGGAGAGTCAGTGCCTTTGACCTCTTGTTTGGCACAGTTTGCAATTTCTGTGGAAGATGAACAGGAATAAGGAGAACGAATGAGCAGTTAACTTGATGTGTTTGGACGGGCACATTGAACACTGATTTCCCTACAGGAAGAAGAATTCATCAAAGGCTCAGCGTGCCATGCCGGAACGAGATTAGGGCCTGAAGCAATTCTTCGGGATTGCGGTCAGCTCACAAGAAAGCGAGTTGAGAAAAGGAGATTTGTGGCACTGTAACTCACAATCCTGCAGAGTTCCTAATGACCCCTATCATCCAAAAATTTATTGAAGTAAGGCTGTGAAGAGGACATGAACGCGATGCAGAATTGCAGAAAACAGATATCAGGGGGTAGATAAGAATTTCTCTGAAAGCGTAGGAAAAGAGGCAGCAGTTCGACAGTGATGCACTTGGCCAAAAAGGGCGTATGCGTTTTTTCCTGAATATATTCAGGAAAAAACGCATACGCACATTTTGGCCAACCAAGCAAGCCTGCAATGGACATCCGCACTACAAGGCAGTCTCACATCCCACCGATCCAAAGGGCCGTCCGAAAAATGTGTAAAATCCAGAGAGGCAGGACAGGCCATGGAGAACCGGCAGCCTTGTTATGCTGATGGGCGGGATGGAAATTGCCAACAGCCACTCTGGAGAAGTGGATGGTGTTTCCTGTAACAAAGAAAAAAACAAGCTAGAGAGCCTAGGGCACTTCCACTTATGGTGCTATAGATTCGGAAAATTTAAATGAAAAAGACACAGCCACACCAAAGTTTGGGGCTGCTCTGTGTACGGGAGCCTTGACTATGTTACAACTTTAATAGCCCAGAAAGAGAAAAATGGATATAGAAGTTGTGGTACATCCCTACAATGGAATATCACTCAACAATGAAATCAATGGCAACAGACCAGTAGCAGCATAATGAGTGGATTTAGTTACGATGATTCTAAGTGAAATAAGTCACACAGAAAAAGAAACATCATAAGATATCACTAATACCGGGAATGTAAACACGGCTACGTGTGAACTGCATTACAAAACACAAGAGAGTCTCACATTTACAAAAGAAACTTTTGCTTGCTTAAGGGGAAGGGAGAGTGGGGAGGCTGCATAAAACCAGAGGTTGACATTAGGACAGATACCATTCCATAAGCCAAATATATATTAGACAAGAGCTACTCATTGCTCAACCAAATGGACTCAACACCCCGTATTCAAAACTTAGGAATATACCTGACTATGAAGAAAATTAAAACCCATACATTTATAGGTCTCCATAAGAAAATCATTTGTGTACAGCAGCATACACACAGCAGTGTCAATAAGCTAAATCCCCTTATAAAAATAAATTTGAAAAAGAAAAAACAAGGACTGTCAAACAGAGAGAAATTCTTAAATAAGTCCTTCAGGGCTTGTGAGGAATCTTGGATTTACCACCTCTACATCCACAGCTGTGGGAGAGATAAGGCTGGACACTTGGGGCTGATACTATTGGTGAGGGAATGCAGACCCTTTGAGGTAATGGTGCATGGTTCCCATTACACGGGTCCCAAATCTCCACGTGTAAGGGATTTATCCTTCAGCTAAAATATGCATGGGAAACCCAGAATATGGTCCACGAAGTGATGAGGCACAATTTCTAAAACTCATCGCCATTTTAGCCCCCTGGTACTCGAGTTCGCCGTTCCAGATGCAATATTAACATTCTCCCCACTTGGAGAGTCAGTGCCTTTGACCTCTTGTTTGGCACAGTTTGCAATTTCTGTGGAAGATGAACAGGAATAAGGAGAACGAATGAGCAGCTAACTTGATGTGTTTGGACGGGCACATTGAACACTGATTTCCCTACAGGAAGAAGAATTCATCAAAGGCTCAGCGTTCCATGCCGGAACGAGATTAAGGCCTGAAGCAATTTTTCGGTTTTGCGGTCAGCTCACAATAAAGCGAGTTGAGAAAAGGAGATTTTTGGCACTGTAACTCCCAATCCTGCAGAGTTCCAAATGACCCCTATCATCCAAAAATTTATTGAAGGAAGGCTGAGAAGAGGACTTGAACGCGATGCAGAATTGCAGAAAACAGATATCAGGGGGTAGATAAGAATTGCTCTGAAAGCGTAGGAAAAGAGGCAGCAGTTCGACAGTGATGCACTTGGCCAAAAAGGGCGTATGCGTTTTTTCCTGAATATATTCAGGAAAAAACGCATACGCCCTTTTTGGCCAACCAAGCAAGCCTGCAATGGAAATCCGCACTACAAGGCAGTCTCACTTCCCACCGATCCAAAGTGCCGTCCGAAAAAAGTGTAAAATCCAGAGAGGCAGGACAGGCCATGGAGAACCGGCAGCCTTGTTATGCTGATGGGTGGGATGTAAATTGCCAACAGCCACTCTGGAGAAGTGGATGGTGTTTCCTGGAACAAAGAAAAAAACAAGCTAGAGAGCCTAGGGCACTTCCACTTATGGTGCTATAGATTCGGAAAATTTAAATGAAAAAGACACAGCCACACCCAAGTTTGGGGCTGCTCTGTGTACGGGAGCCTTGACTATGGTACAACTTTAATAGCCCAGAAAGAGAAAAATGGATATAGAAGTTGTGGTACATCCCTACAATGGAATATCACTCAACAATGAAATCAATGGCAACAGACCAGTAGCAGCATAATGAGTGGATTTAGTTACGATGATTCTACGTGAAATAAGTCACACAGAAAAAGAAACATCATAAGATATCACTAATACCGGGAATGTAAACACGGCTACGTGTGAACTGCATTACAAAACACAAGAGAGTCTCACATTTACAAAAGAAACTTGTGCTTGCTTAAGGGGAAAGGAGAGTGGGGAGGCTGCATAAAACCAGAGGTTGACATTAGGACAGATACCATTCCATAAGCCAAATATATATTAGACAAGACCTACTCCTTGCTCAACCAAATGGACTCAACACCCCATATTCAAAACCTAGGAATATACCTGACTATGAAGAAAATTAAAACCCATACATTTATAGGTCTCCATAAGAAAATCATTTGTGTACAGCAGCATACACACAGCAGTGTCAATAAGCTAAATCCCCTTATAAAAATAAATTTGAAAAAGAAAAAACAAGGACTGTCAAACAGAGAGAAATTCTTAAATAAGTCCTTCAGGGCTTGTGAGGAATCTTGGATTTACCACCTCTACATCCACAGCTGTGGGAGAGATAAGGCTGGACACTTGGGGCTGATACTATTGGTGAGGGAATGCAGACCCTTTGAGGTAATGGTGCATGGTTCCCATTACACGGGTCCCAAATCTCCACGTGTAAGGGATTTATCCTTCAGCTAAAATATGCATGGGAAACCCAGAATATGGTCCACGAAGTGATGAGGCACAATTTCTAAAACTCATCGCCATTTTAGCCCCCTGGTACTCGAGTTCGCCGTTCCAGATGCAATATTAACATTCTCCCCACTTGGAGAGTCAGTGCCTTTGACCTCTTGTTTGGCACAGTTTGCAATTTCTGTGGAAGATGAACAGGAATAAGGAGAACGAATGAGCAGCTAACTTGATGTGTTTGGACGGGCACATTGAACACTGATTTCCCTACAGGAAGAAGAATTCATCAAAGGCTCAGCGTGCCATGCCGGAACGAGATTAAGGCCTGAAGCAATTTTTCGGTTTTGCGGTCAGCTCACAATAAAGCGAGTTGAGAAAAGGAGATTTTTGGCACTGTAACTCCCAATCCTGCAGAGTTCCAAATGACCCCTATCATCCAAAAATTTATTGAAGGAAGGCTGAGAAGAGGACTTGAACGCGATGCAGAATTGCAGAAAACAGATATCAGGGGGTAGATAAGAATTGCTCTGAAAGCGTAGGAAAAGAGGCAGCAGTTCGACAGTGATGCACTTGGCCAAAAAGGGCGTATGCGTTTTTTCCTGAATATATTCAGGAAAAAACGCATACGCCCTTTTTGGCCAACCAAGCAAGCCTGCAATGGAAATCCGCACTACAAGGCAGTCTCACTTCCCACCGATCCAAAGTGCCGTCCGAAAAAAGTGTAAAATCCAGAGAGGCAGGACAGGCCATGGAGAACCAGCAGCCTTGTTATGCTGATGGGCGGGATGTAAATTGCCAACAGCCACTCTGGAGAAGTGGATGGTGTTTCCTGGAACAAAGAAAAAACCAAGCTAGAGAGCCTAGGGCACTTCCACTTATGGTGCTATAGATTCGGAAAATTTAAATGAAAAAGACACAGCCACACCAAAGTTTGGGGCTGCTCTGTGTACGGGAGCATTGACTATGGTACAACTTTAAAAGCCCAGAAAGAGAAATATGGATATAGAAGTTGTGGTACATCCCTACAATGGAATATCACTCAACAATGAAATCAATGGCAACAGAGCAGTAGCAGCATAATGAGTGGATTTAGTTACGATGATTCTAAGTGAAATAAGTCACACAGAAAAAGAAACATCATAAGATATCACTAATACCGGGAATGTAAACACGGCTACGTGTGAACTTCATTACAAAACACAACAGAGTCTCACATTTACAAAAGAAACTTATGCTTGCTTAAGGGGAAGGGAGAGTGGGGAGGCTGCATAAAACCAGAGGTTGACATTAGGACAGATACCATTCCATAAGCCAAATATATATTAAACAAGAGCTACTCCTTGCTCAACCAAATGGACTCAACACCCCATATTCAAAACCTAGGAATATACCTGACTATGAAGAAAATTAAAACCCATACATTTATAGGTCCCCATAAGAAAATCATTTGTGTACAGCAGCATACACACAGCAATGTCAATAAGCTAAATCCCCTTATAAAAATAAATTTGAAAAAGAAAACACAAGGACTGTCAAATAGAGAGAAATTCTTAAATAAGTCCTTCAGGGCTTGTGAGGAATCTTGGATTTACCACCTCTACATCCACAGCTGGGGGAGAGATAAGGCTGGACACTTGGGGCTGATACTATTGGTGAGGGAATGCAGACCCTTTGAGGTAATGGTGCATGGTTCCCATTCCACGGGTCCCAAATCTCCACGTGAAAGGGATTTATCCTTCAGCTAAAATATGCATGGAATACCCAGAATATGGTCCACGAAGTGATCAGGCACAATTTCTAAAACTCATCGCCATTTTAGCTCCCTGGTACTCGAGTTCGCCGTTCCAGATGCAATATTAACATTCTCCCCACTTGGAGAGTCAGTGCCTTTGACCTCTTGTTTGGCACAGTTTGCAATTTCTGTGGAAGATGAACAGGAATAAGGAGAACGAATGAGCAGCTAACTTGATGTGTTTGGACGGGCACATTGAACACTGATTTCCCTACAGGAAGAAGAATTCATCAAAGGCTCAGCGTGCCATGCCGGAACGAGATTAGGGCCTGAAGCAATTCTTCGGGTTTGCAGTCAGCTCACAAGAAAGCGAGTTGAGAAAAGGAGATTTGTGGCACTGTAACTCACAATCCTGCAGAGTTCCTAATGACCCCTATCATCCAAAAATTTATTGAAGGAAGGCTGTGAAGAGGACATGAACGCGATGCAGAATTGCAGAAAACAGATATCAGGGGGTAGATAAGAATTTCTCTGAAAGCGTAGGAAAAGAGGCAGCAGTTCGACAGTGATGCACTTGGCCAAAAAGGGCGTATGCGTTTTTTCCTGAATATATTCAGGAAAAAACGCATACGCACTTTTTGGCCAACCAAGCAAGCCTGCAATGGACATCCGCACTACAAGGCAGTCTCACATCCCACCGATCCAAAGGGCCGTCCGAAAAATGTGTAAAATCCAGAGAGGCAGGACAGGCCATGGAGAACCGGCAGCCTTGTTATGCTGATGGGCGGGATGTAAATTGCCAACAGCCACTCTGGAGAAGTGGATGGTGTTTCCTGGAACAAAGAAAAAACCAAGCTAGAGAGCCTAGGGCACTTCCACTTATGGTGCTATAGATTCGGAAAATTTAAATGAAAAAGACACAGCCACACCAAAGTTTGGGGCTGCTCTGTGTACGGGAGCCTTGACTATGTTACAACTTTAATAGCCCAGAAAGAGAAAAATGGATATAGAAGTTGTGGTACATCCCTACAATGGAATATCACTCAACAATGAAATCAATGGCAACAGACCAGTAGCAGCATAATGAGTGGATTTAGTTATGATGATTCTAAGTGAAATAAGTCACACAGAAAAAGAAACATCATAAGATATCACTAATACCGGGAATATAAACACGGCTACGTGTGAACTGCATTACAAAACACAAGAGAGTTTCACATTTACAAAACAAACTTTTGCTTGCTTAAGGGGAAAGGAGAGTGGGGAGGCTGCATAAAACCAGAGGTTGACATTAGGACAGATACCATTTCTTAAGCCAAATATATATTAGACAAGACCTACTCCTTGCTCAACCAAATGGACTCAACACCCCGTCTTCAAAACCTAGGAATATACCTGACTATGAAGAAAATTAAAACCCATACATTTATAGGTCTCCATAAGAAAATCATTTGTGTACAGCAGCATACACACAGCAGTGTAAATAAGCTAAATCCCCTTATAAAAATAAATTTGAAAAAAAAAAACACAAGGACTGTGAAATAGAGAGAAATTCTTAAATAAGTCCTTGAGGGCTTGTGAGGAATCTTGGATTTACCACCTCTACATCCACAGCTGTGGGAGAGATAAAGCTGGACACGTGGGGCTGATACTATTTGTGACGGAATGCAGACCCTTTGAGGTAATGGTGCATGGTTCCCATTCCACGGGTCCCAAATCTCCACGTGTAAGGGTTTTATCCTTCAGCTAAAATATGCATGGAAAATAAAGAATATGGTCCACGAAGTGATCAGGCAAAATTTCTAAAACTCATCGCCATTTTCGCCCTCTGGTACTCGAGTTCGCCGTTCCAGATGCAATATTAATTTTCTCCCCACTTGGAGAGTCAGTGCCTTTGACCTCTTGTTTGGCACAGTTTGCAATTTCTGTGGAAGATGAACAGGAATAAGGAGAACGAATGAGCAGCTAACTTGATGTGTTTGGACGGGCACATTGAACACTGATTTCCCTACAGGAAGAAGAATTCATCAAAGGCTCAGCGTGCCATGCCGGAACGAGATTAGGGCCTGAAGCAATTCTTCGCGTTTGCGGTCAGCTCACAAGAAAGCGAGTTGAGAAAAGGAGATTTTTGGCAGTGTAACTCACAATCCTGCAGAGTTCCAAATGACCCCTATCATCCAAAAATTTATTGAAATAAGGCTGAGAAGAGGACTTGAACGCGATGCAGAATTGCCGAAAACAGGTATCAGGGGGTAGATAAGAATTGCTCTGAAAGCGTAGGAAAAGAGGCAGCAGTTCGACAGTGATGCACTTGGCCAAAAAGGGCGTATGCGATTTTTCCTGAATATATTCAGGAAAAAACGCATACGCCATTTTTGGCCAACCAAGCAAGCCTGCAATGGAAATCCGCACTACAAGGCAGTCTCACGTCCCACCGATCCAAAGGGCCGTCCGAAAAAAGTGTAAAATCCAGAGAGGCAGGACAGGCCATGGAGAACCGGCAGCCTTGTTATGCTGATGGGCGGGATGGAAATTGCCAACAGCCACTCTGGAGAAGTGGATGGTGTTTCCTGGAACAAAGGAAAAAACAAGCTAGAGAGCCTAGGGCACTTCCACTTATGGTGCTATAGATTCGGAAAATTTAAATGAAAAAGACACAGCCACACCAAAGTTTGGGGCTGCTCTGTGTACGGGAGCCTTGACTATGGTACAACTTTAATAGCCCAGAAAGAGAAAAATGGATATAGAAGTTGTGGTACATCCCTACAATGGAATATCACTCAACAATGAAATCACTGGCAACAGACCAGTAGCAGCATAATGAGTGGATTTAGTTACAATGATTCTAAGTGAAATAAGTCACACAGAAAAGGAAACATCATAAGATATCACTAATACCGGGAATGTAAACACGGCTACGTGTGAACTGCATTACAAAACACAAGAGAGTCTCACATTTACAAAAGAAACTTATGCTTGCTTAAGGGGAAAGGAGAGTGGGGAGGCTGCATAAAACCAGAGGTTGACATTAGGACAGATACCATTCCATAAGCCAAATATATATTAGACAAGACCTACTCCTTGCTCAACCAAATGGACTCAACACCCCATATTCAAAAGCTAGGAATATACCTGACTATGAAGAAAATTAAAACCCATACATTTATAGGTCTCCATAAGAAAATCATTTGTGTACAGCAGCATACACACAGCAGTGTAAATAAGCTAAATCCCCTTATAAAAGTAAATTTGAAAAAGAAAACACAAGGACTGTCAAATAGAGAGAAATTCTTAAATAAGCCCTTGAGGGCTTGTGAGGAATCTTGGATTTACCACCTCTACATCCACAGCTGGGGGAGAGATAAGGCTGGACTCTTGGGGCTGATACTATTTGTGAGGGAATGCAGACGCTTTGAGGTAATGGTGCATGGTTCCCATTCCACGGGTCCCAAATCTCCATGTGTAAGGGATTTATCCTTCAGCTAAAATATGCATGGAAAACCCAGAATATGGTCCACGAAGTGATCAGGCAAAATTTCTAAAACTCTTCGGCATTTTAGCCCCCTGGTACTCGAGTTCGCCGTTCCAGATGCAATATTAACATTCTCCCCACTTGGAGAGTTAGTGCTTTGACCTCTTGTTTGGCACAGTTTGCAATTTCTGTGGAAGATGAACAGGAATAAGGAGAACGAATGAGCAGCTAACTTGATGTGTTTGGACGGGCACATTGAACACTGTTTTCCCTACAGGAAGAAGAATTCATCAAAGGCTCAACATGCCATGCCACAACGAGATTAGGGCCTGAAGCAATTCTTCGGGTTTGCGGCCAGCTCACAAGAAAGCGAGTTGAGAAAAGGAGATTTTTGGCACTGTTACTCACAATCCTGCAGAGTTCCAAATGACCCCTATCATCCAAAAATTTATTGAAGGAAGGCTATGAAGAGGACTTGAACGCGACACAGAATTGCAGAAAACATATATCAGGTGGTAGATAAGAATTGCTCTGAAAGCGTAGGAAAAGAGGCAGCAGTTCAAAACTGATGCACTTGGCCAAAAAGGGCGTATGCGTTTTTTCCTGAATATATTCAGGAAAAAATGCATACGACGTTTTTGGCCAACCAAGCAAGCCTGCAATGGAAGTCAGCACTACAAGGAAGTCTCACTTCCCACCGATCAAAAGGGCCGTCCGAAAAAAGTGTAAAATCCAGAGAGGCTGGACAGGCCATGGAGAACCGGCAGCCTTGTTATGCTGATGGGCAGGATGTAAATTGCCAACAGCCACTCTGGAGAAGTGCATGGTGTTTCCTGGAAAGAAGAAAAAACCAAGCTAGAGAGCCTAGGGCACATACACTTATAGTGCTATATATTCGGAAAATTTAAATGAAAAAGACACAGCCACACCAAAGTTTGGGGCTGCTCTCTGTACGGGAACCTTGACTATGGTACAACTTCAATAGCCAAGAAAAAGAAAAATGGATATAGAAGTTGTGGTACATCCCTACAATGGAATATCACTCAACAATGAAATCAATGGCAACAGACCAGTAGCAGCATAATGAGTGGATGTAGGTACGATGCTTTTAAGTGAAATAAGTCACACAGAAAAAGAAACATCACAACATATCACTAACACCGGGAGTATAAACACAGCTCCAGATGAACTGTTTCACAGTTAGTAATTTCTGTATAAGATGACCAGGAATAAGGAGATCCAATGAGGGACTATCTCTCTGTGTTTGGACGGGCACATTGAACTCTGATTTCCCACCAGGGAGAAGAATTCACCAAAGGCTCAGCGTGCCTTGCCAGAACCAGGTTAGGGCCTGAAGCAATTCTTCGGTTTTGCAGTCAGCTCACAAGGAAGCTAGTTGAAAAAAGGAGCTTTTTGAACACTGTAATTCACAATCCTGCACAATTACACATGACCCCTATCATCCAAAAATATATTGAAGGAAGGCTGTGAAGAGGACTTGAACGCGAGGCAGAATTGCAGAAAACAGATATCCGGTGGTAGATTAAAATTGCTCTGAAAGTAAAGGAAAAGAGGCAGCACTTCGACAATGATACACTTAGCCAAAAAGGGTGTATGTGTTTTTTCCTAAATATATCCCAGAAAAAACGCATACACTCTTTTTGGCCAACAAACAAGCCTGTAATGGAAATTTGCACTACAATGAAGTCTCACTTCCCAACGCTTTAAAGTGTCGTCTGAAAAAAGTGTAAAATCCCGAGAGACAGGACTGGCCATGGAGTACAGGGAGCTTGGTTATGCTGATTGGCGGGATGTAAATTGCCAACGAGTACTGTGGAGATGTGTATGGTGTTTCCTGAAACATCTAAAAATCAAAGCCACAGAGCCTAGGGCACTTCCACTTATGGCCCTATAGCTTAGGAAAATTTAAAGGAGGAAGACACAGCTACCCCAATATTTAGGACTGCTGTGTTTTCAGCAATGTCCACTACAGTACAACTTATATTTCCTGGAAAGAAAAAAATGGATAAAGACCTTGTGCTTATTTTGTATAATGAAATATCACTCAACAGTGATATTAATGTAATCAGGCCTGTAGAAGCAAAATGAATGGATTCCAGTACGATGATTCTATGTGAAATAAGTCACACAGAAAAAGAAAATTATTATAGGTTATCACTAATAAAGGGAATGTAAACTTGGCTACACATGAATTGAATTACAAAACACAACAGAGTCTCACTTTTAGGAAACAATCTTATGCTTTTTTTAAGGGGAAAGTTGAGTTGGGGTGCGTCATAAAACCAGAGATTGAAATTAGCCCAAAAACCATTCCATAAGCCAAGTATGTAATAGGACCTACTCCTTGCTCAAAGAAATAAACTCAACAATGAAGTATCACCTCACACCTGTTAGAATAGGCATTATCAGAAATTCTGCAAACAACAAAGGCTCGAATGGTGTGGAGAAAAGGAAACCTCTTCCACTACTGTTGGGAATGTAAATTGATACAGTTACAATAGAGAACAGCATGGAGGTTCCTTAAAAACTAACCATAAATTACCATATGATCCAGCCATCTCACTCCTGGGCATATATCGAGAAAAAAAACAAAAATAAAGAGGAGGCTTTCACCACAAAGTTCATTGCATCACTATAATAGCCAGGTAATGGAAGCAACCTAAATGTCCACAGACACATGAATGCATAAAGAGATGATACATATATAAAATGGAATATTACTCAGCCATAAGAATGAATGAAGTTGGATCATTTGTAGAGATGTCAATGGATCTAGAGACTGTCATAGAGAGTGAAGTATGTCAGAAAGAGGAAAACAAATATTGTATATGAATGCATATATGTGGAACCTAGAAAAATTGTGCAGATGGACCAGTTTGCAAGGCAGAAATAGAGCAACAGATGTAGAGAAAAAACATATGGACATCAAGTGGGGAAAGCTGTGGGGGTTAGGTGGTGGGAGAAGTTGAGAGATTCAGATTGGCATTTATATGTATAAAATAGATAACCAGTAGATAAATAGATAACCAAGTGTAAAATAGATAACCAATATAAACCTGCTGTATAAAAAACTAAAATATATTTCAAAATTTAAAAAACAATTAAAACAGAAAAAAAGGTTCTTCCCTTCACACACGTGCTTTTATATGAATACATTATTTCCATGCTTATATCTGTAAATACAAAAAAGAGGAATAAAATCTACCTAGAACCCAAAATAAAGAAAAAAAAAATCTAAACAGAACCCACCAGTTACACAGAGGAAAACCGTATCAGGGCACTTGCTCCAGTTGTAAACAATTCTGAAGTTGGTCAGTGAGGGGAATCATCTCCCATTCAACCAGCAGCCCCCACGCAACAAGTGTCCTCATTGTAAAGCTGGGGGACTGTGCCGAGACCTCTGTGAGTAAACGTGAGCTGAGGCCCAGGCCAGCTGCTGCTGAACTGTTCCCACCCTTCCCAGGTAAAACACCTGAATATGTGCAAGGACTTGAAAGCCTAGAGGAAGGGCCGTGGAGCCACACAAGCGACAGCATGCCGGCCGACTTGGTGCCTGCAGGCCAGCCAGGATGGTCCTGGCCCTGGGTGCTCTTCTGGAAGCCTTCCATTTCCCTGCCTGAGAAACCCCTCCTGTCCCGCCCCCACTGCTTTTTTTCCTCCCTCACCTCTGCCCAGGGAGAAATTCCAGCAGCAGTTATAGGTGACACATCCTCTTCTTTAGCAGGTGGCAGCCTGGAAACTGCTGCAGAAAGTCCAGCAGAGCCCAACTCACACTAGGCCTCTCACAAAGCCGTGGCTTCTCAATCCCTCCCACCAGCCCAGCCCCGAGACTAATGACAGGGCAGAGAACATGGTGTCAGGCAGAGCTGCAGGGGCTCTTGCTGCCTGGTGCGGTGTTTATATTGACCTCAAAACATGCACACCTGGGGAGGGCTGGCCCGATTGGTCAGGCTGCACAGGTCAGCCAATCATCACTACTCAGGGGCTCACAGTTGCAGAAAATTGACCTTGCTGAACGGGCCATCTCCAAGCAACAGGTGTAGGCTCTTGAAAGTCCGGATACACAAGGGGCTGCAGCTCTGGCTTGTTTTCTAATCATTTTATCTGGCCCATTAGTGGGAGACAGCTTCAAGAAAATCGTCTCCTAATGAAAGGGACACAGAAGTCAGGGAGAGGAGGGGTGAGTGGTGGCTGGAGGCAGCGGCTTGGTGCCCTGGGTTCAGTGGAAGTGTCTGGAAGACCAGGCAGAGGGAGGCCCTGCAGAGTGATGCCCAGGGTCACAGACATGTCGGAGCTGCTGTTTGTTAGTTCAAGTCCTGCTCTGAGGTGCTCTGTGTCAGCTCTGAGAGACAGGTGAGCTGAGGTTGCTCTGCAATGAGGGCTATGTGCACGGTTCCTCTTTGCCCAGCCCTGCCACGGTACCTGCAAGGGTAGATCTGTATCCTGGGAGGGGCTTGACCAGGAGAGCCCAATGAGCTGGCGTGGGGGTGAGGTACCTGCCCAGGTGAGCTCCATATCCTGGTAATTGCCTGACCACGAGAGACAAATGGGCCGCTGGGGACCTGGTAAAGGATGTCAGGACAGTCAGTTATGCCACCGAGGGTATACCTCCAGTAGTTCCTAATTCCTACACACTGCTAGTCATTCTACCAACCACCAGGACATGGTGTTCTGTATTAGACTTCAATGATGCCTTCTTTTGTATTCCATTAGTCCCAGAGTCACAAGAAATTTTGCCTCGTGACTGGCAGGACTCAACATACAACAAAAATAATACTGCTGGGCCGCCTCGCCCCAAGGGTATAAAAATTCCCACACCATCTTTGGGAAAGCTTAGCTAAAGACCTAAAAGTTCTACCTCTGGAAAAGGAAACCCTCCTTCAATATGCAGACACCAATCTGATCGCCAGCTCTACTAAGGAGGCCTCTGAACTACCAAGCCAATATAGGATAGAAGTTGTCCAAGATAAAGCTCAAATATCACACTAAGGTGACCTACCTGGGCTTCGTTGTCACAGAAGGTCTGAGAAGCCCATCCCAGGAAAGGGAAGAAACCATTTGCAGCCTTAGCCCTTCTAAAAGTAGAAGACAGCTTAGGAGTTCCTGGGGAGGCTGGGGTTTGCTGCATCTGGATCCCGAACTACAGTCTAATAGCTGGGCCTCTATATGAAGCACTGAAAGGAAAAGATGATGATCCTTTTGAATAGAATCCAGAAGTGGTCTTTCAAGAATGGAAAGAGCAGTCAATTCAGACCCTTGACCTGGAACTCCCTAATTTAGCTAAACCCTTTGACCTTTACATTCCTGGTGAAAGGTGAATTGCCATTGGAGTATTAGTGCAAAAACCGGGACCACTTGAAAAGGAACAACGCATGAATGCTAACCAGGTAGGATAAACTACGGTCACTAAGGGGCTTGGTCCACCACCACATCTGGCCAGGATACTGGCAGTATCTAAAAACCTGGAAATCAGCAGCCTGAAAGGCCACCTCCCTCCTAAGGGAAAAGGACCCCATGTGTTGATCCTAACCACCAAACATGCCCTGAGGTTGCAGGGTTCGCTCCATGGGCACACTGACCTCGAGTGAGGAGACCCCCCAACTCCAACCTCCAGAAAGACAACTGGGGGCAACGGGGCCCCATGGCAACTCGTGTAACCATCACTTTACCTGGAGTTTCTCTCAGAAAACAACAATAGTGTGTCAAAAAAAGAGTAGACTGCTGCTTTCAGGGCTTACTGCACCCAGAGGGGAGCTAATAAGCTTGGCAGGGGAACCATATATCACATTGTCACCATAGAAAAGCCTACAGCCACCGTGGTGATGGTGGCCAATAAGACCAGCTGCAGTCCTGGCTACCTCAAAAGGCTGTTGACTCAGTGTCCATCATGGTCTTGCATCACCACTGACCCTGGACTGACTGGGAGTTGAGCAGGCAAGGCTCTGACACCTGGTACTGTTTTTACATTAATTCAGGGGCCTAATTGAAGAAAACAAAGACTGCTGGTCAGAGCATCTAGGCTGGCAGAAATGGTCAGCCTAAGGTGGCCTAACAAATGTGCGGTGGGGTAAAGCCTGCCTCCACATTTTCTCTGCACATCCCTTTCCTGTACCCTTAAAGGTCATTAGAATCTATAACACTTCCAATGCTGGTACTCAGGTGGACGAGCAGGGAGGCAGCAGCTCTGGGAACAATGAATCTCACCTGGAGGCTGCTGGGGAGAAGTTCTGACCCTCACCCCCGGGTATGAGGGCTCCCAACTCAGCACTCAGCAGTTACAGAAGAGGGGTCTGCACACTCAGAACTCCAAGAACGAGGAATGGGACAAAAGGCAGAGGAGGGCTTTGTCACCAGCAAAGCCCATTAAAAATCCTTGGGAGATAAAAATAGAATCTGGGCAATAAAATAAAGTCTAACCTTTGTTATCCTTTGTGATTTGTCTAATTTCAAGTGCTCCTAGGTTCCCGCATGCAGAGCTGCCACACCCGGCACTTCAGACCAGATTTCCTACTGCAGAATGGCTGGGTCGACACTTCAGCTCCTGGGGACCAGTGCAGGCTCCAAGATATAGAGCCTGAGCTGCATCCAACCCGGCCTCTGAGAGCTCCGCCCCCTCCCTCCCGCTGACTCTGACAGGACCTGTACACAGCAGGCCAACACACAGCCTGTGGGGTAGCGCATTCTCTCACTTCTCCATTCTCTGATCAAAATATAGTTTCCTTTGCTTCTGAACCAAACTCAGTCTCGATCTGTTGGCTCCAATGACACTGGGCAGGGGGATACTTGTTGGGGTCCATTGTGGAGGATCAGTAACAGAAATTGATAACATTGTAACTTCAATAAACAGATATGTGAGCCAAACTGTAATTAACATAGAACAGTGTATAAGGCTCGGGTAAAATAAGATGTTTCTAACACTTCAATTTTATATTTCCATCATTCTATTATAAGCAAGTTCAGTGAAAAGATTTGTCTTATTTGTCAGGTCAATATTAGAGAAATGAAGTGATTTTTTTCCAAGGATGCACATCTAATAATCTTGGTTAAAGCTTCAATCTTGTTTTAAATGCTTTTCCATTGAAAATTATACCTCTGTTTCAGCTCCCCCATTTCTGAGAAGTATAAAATCTTATAATTTATTATTACCAAAGGGAAAAGTGGGAGGAGGGATAAATTAACAGTTTGGGATTAACACATACACACTGCTATGTATAAAGTAGATCATCAACAAGGAACTACTATATAGCATAGGGAACTACACTCAATATTTTGCAATAACGTGTAAGGGGAAAAAATCTGAAAAAGAATAGATATTTTTATTGACATCATCTATCAAGGACAGTTAAAATGTAACCTAAGGGAAGCTGTTGGTGAGTGCTTCTGACCCTGACGGCATCAGTCATCTAAAGTTCGCACTCTGCCTACATCCCAAGGCCCAAGGTGGCAGGATTTCTAAAATGGTGCAGTTGGCCAAAAAGGGCGTATGCATTTTCTCCTGAATATATTCAGGAAAACACGCATATGCACTTTATGGGCAACCAAGAAAGCAAGCAATGCAAATCTGCACACCAAAGAAGTCTCATTTCCCACCGGTCAAAAGGGCCATCTGAAAAAATTGTAAAACGCAGAAATGTAGGACAGGCCATGGAGAACAGGCAGCCTTTATACACTGACGGGCTGTGTGTAAACTGAGAAGAGGCACTCTGGGGAAGTGTATGCCCTCTAACGTACGCCAACCCTAAGCCATTGCCGTACCCTAACCTGTACCCTAATCAATCCCCATTCCCTAACCCTAACCCTAACCCTAACCCTTAATGTGACCCTCTTCCGAGGCCTTACCCTCACCCGTGCCCTAATCGTAAGCAGTACACTAACACTAACTAGTGACCTCACACGTACGCTAAACCTTAAGCGTTGTGGTACCCTAAACTGTGCCATAATATCTCCCCATTCCCTAACCCTAACCCTAACCCGAATTCTATCCCTGACCCTCACCCGAAACCTTACCCTCACCCGTGCCCTAATCTTAACCAGGACACCAACACTAACTTGTGCCCTCACACGTACGCTAACCCTTAATCGTTGTCGTACCCTAAACTGTACCCTAATCCCTCCCCATTCCCTAACCCTAACCCTAACCCGAATCCTAACCCTGACCCTCACCTGAAGCCTTACCCTCACCCGTGCCCTAATCTTAACCAGGACACTAACACTAACCCTTGCCCTCACACGAACGCTAACCGTTAAGCACTGTCGTACACTAAGCTGTACCATAATCCCTCTGCATTCCTTAACCCTAACCCTAACCCGAATCCTAACCCTGACCCTCACCCGAAGCCTTACCCTCACCCGTGCCCTAATCTTAACCAGGACACCAACACTAACTCGTGCCCTCACACGTACGCTAAACCTTAAGCGTTGTCGTACCCTAAATTGTACCCTAATCCCTCCCCATTCCTTAACCCTAACCCTAACCCCAAACCTAAACCTGACCCACTTCCGATGCCCTACCCTAACCAATGCCCTAATCTTAACGAGGACACAAACACTAACTCATGCCCTCAAACGTACGCTAACCCTTAAGCTTTGTCGTACCCTATAATGTACCCTAATCCCTCCCCATTCCCTAACCCTAACCCTAAGCGAAACCCTGAACGTTACCCTTTTCCGTGGCCTTACCCTCATCGGTGCCGTTGTCTTAACCAGTACACCAACACTAACTCGTGCCCTCACACTTACGCTAACCCTTAAGCATTGTCATACCCTAACCTGTACCCTAATCCCTCTCCATTCCCTAACCCTAACCCTAACCCGAATCCTAACCCTGACCCTCACCCGAAGCCTTACCCTCACCCGTGCCCTAATCTTAACCAGGACACCAAGACTAACTCGTGCCCTCAAACGTACGCTAACACTAAACCGCAGCGGTACCCTAACCTGTACCCTAATCCCTCTCCATTCCCTAACCCTAACCCTAACCTGAAACCTAACCATGACACTCACCCGAAACTTTACCCTCACCCGTGTCCTAATTTTAACCAGTACATCAACACTAACCCATGCCCTCTAACGTACGCCAACCCTAAGCCATTGCCGTACCCTAACCTGTACCCTAATCAATCCCCATTCCCTAACCCTAACCCTAACCTGAAACCTAACCATGAAACTCACCCGAAACTTTACCCTCACCTGTGTCCTAATTTGAACCAGTACATCAACACTAACCCATGCCCTCTAACGTACGTCAACCCTAAGCCATTTCCGTACCCTAAACTGTACCCTAATCAATCCCCATTCCCTAACCCTAACCCTAACCCTAACCCTTAACGTGACCCTCTTCCGAGGCCTTATCCTCACCCGTGCCCTAATCGTAAGCAGTACACTAACACTAACTAGTGACCTCACACGTACGCTAAACCTTAAGCGTTGTGGTACCCTAAACTGTGCCCTAATATCTCCCCATTCCCTAACCCTAACCCTAACCCGAATTCTATCCCTGACCCTCACCCGAAACCTTACCCGCACCCGTGCCCTAATCTTAACCAGGACACCAACACTAACTTGTGCCCTCACACGTACGCTAACCCTTAATCGTTGTTGTACCATAAACTGTACCCTAATCCCCCCCCATTCCCTAACCCTAACCCTAACCCGAATCCTAACCCTGACCCTCACCTGAAGCCTTACCCTCACCCGTGCCCTAATCTTAACCAGGACACTAACACTAACCCTTGCCCTCACACGAACGCTAACCCTTAAGCACTGTCGTACCCTAAGCGGTACCCTAATCCCTCTGCATTCCTTAACCCTAACGCTAACCCGAATCCTAACAATGACCCTCACCCGAAGCCTTACCCTCACCCGTGCCCTAATCTTAACCAGGACACCAACACTAACTCGTGCCCTCACACGTACGCTAAACCTTAAGCGTTGTCGTACCCTAAATTGTACCCTAATCCCTCCCCATTCCTTAACCCTAACCCTAACCCCATCCCTAAACCTGACCCACTTCCGATGCCCTACCCTAACCAATGCCCTAATCTTAAAAAGTACACAAACACTAACTCATGCCCTCAAACGTACGCTAACCCTTAAGCATTGTCGTACCCTATCCTGTACCCTAATCCCTCCCCATTCCCTAACACTAACCCTAAGCGAAACCCTGAACGTGACCCTTTTCCGAGGCCTTACCCTCATCGGTGCCGTTGTCTTAACCAGTACACCAACACTAACTCGTGCCCTCACACTTACGCTAACCCTTAAGCATTGTCGTACCCTAACCTGTACCCTAATCCCTCTCCATTCCCTAACCCTAACCCTAACCCGAATCCTAACCCTGACCCTCACCCGAAGCCTTACCCTCACCCGTGCCCTAATCTTAACCAGGACACCAAGACTAACTCGTGCCCTCAAACGTACGCTAACACTAAACCGCAGCGGTACCCTAACCTGTACCCTAATCCCTCTCCATTCCCTAACCCTAACCCTAACCTGAAACCTAACCATGACACTCACCCGAAACTTTACCCTCACCCGTGTCCTAATTTTAACCAGTACATCAACACTAACCCATGCCCTCTAACGTACGCCAACCCTAAGCCATTTCCGTACCCTAACTTGTACCCTAATCAATCCCCATTCCCTAACCCTAACCCTAACCCTAACCCTTAACGTGACCCTCTTCCGAGGCCTTACCCTCACCCGTGCCCTAATCGTAAGCAGTACACTAACACTAAGTAGTGACCTCACACGTACGCTAAACCTTAAGCGTTGTGGTACCCTAAACTGTGCCCTAATATCTCCCCATTCCCTAACCCTAACCCTAACCCGAATTCTATCCCTGACCCTCACCCGAAACCTTACCCTCACCCGTGCCCTAATCTTAACCAGGACACCAACACTAACTTGTGCCCTCACACGTACGCTAACCCTTAATCGTTGTCGTACCCTAAACTGTACCCTAATCCCTCCCCATTCCCTAACCCTAACCCTAACCCGAATCCTAACCCTGACCCTCACCTGAAGCCTTAACCTCACCCGTGCCCTAATCTTAACCAGGACACTAACACTAACCCTTGCGCTCACACGAACGCTAACCCTTAAGCACTGTCGTACCCTAAGCTGTAGCCTAATCCCTCTGCATTCCTTAACCCTAACCCTAACCCGAATCCTAACCCTGACCCTCACCCGAACCCTTACCCCCACCCGTGCCCTAATCTTTACCAGGACACCAACACTAACTCGTGCCCTCACACGTACGCTAAACCTTAAGCGTTGTCGTACCCTAAATTGTACCCTAAACCCTCCCCATTCCTTAACCCTAACCCTAACCCCATCCCTAAACCTGACCCACTTCCGATGCCCTACCCTAACCAATGCCCTAATCTTAACCAGTACACAAACACTACCTCATGCCCTCAAACTTACGCTAACCCTTAAGCATTGTCGTACCCTATCCTGTACCCTAATCCCTCCCCATTCCCTAACCCTAACCCTAAGCGAAACCCTGAACGTGACCCTTTTCCGAGGCCTTACCCTCATCGGTGAACTTGTCTTAACCAGTACACCAACACTAACTCGTGCCCTCACACTTACGCTAACCCTTAAGCATGGTCGTACCCTAACCTGTACCCTAATCCCTCTCCATTCCCTAACCCTAACCCTAACCCGAATCCTAACCCTGACCCTCACCCGAAGCCTTACCCTCACCCGTGCCCTAATCTTAACCAGGACACCAAGACTAACTCGTGCCCTCAAACGTACGCTAACACTAAACCGCAGCGGTACCCTAACCTGTACCCTAATCCCTCTCCATTCCCTAACCCTAACCCTAACCTGAAACCTAACCATGACACTCACCCGAAACTTTACCCTCACCCGTGTCCTAATTTTAACCAGTACATCAACACTAACCCATGCCCTCTAACATACGCCAACCCTAAACCATCGCCGTACCCTAACATGTACCCTAATCAATCCCCATTCCCTATCCCTAACCATAACCCTAACCCTTAACGTGACCCTCTTCCGAGGCCTTACCCTCACCCGTGCCCTAATCGTAAGCAGTACACTAACACTAACTAGTGACCTCACACGTACGCTAAACCTTAAGCGTTGTGGTACCCTAAACTGTGCCCTAATATCTCCCCATTCCCTAACCCTAACCCTAACCCGAATTCTATCCCTGACCCTCACCCGAAACCTTACCCTCACCCGTGCCCTAATCTTAACCAGGACACCAACACTAACTTTTGCCCTCACACGTACGCTAACCCTTAATCGTTGTCGTACCCTAAACTGTACCCTAATCCCTCCCCATTCCCTAACCCTAACCCTAACCCGAATCCTAACCCTGACCCTCACCTGAAGCCTTACCCTCACCCGTGCCCTAATCTTAACCAGGACACTAACACTAACCCTTGCCCTCACACGAACGCTAACCCTTAAGCACTGTCGTACCCTAAGCTGTAGCCTAATCCCTCTGCATTCCTTAACCCTAACCCTAACCCGAATCCTAACCCTGACCCTCACCCGAAGCCTTACCCTCACCCGTGCCCTAATCTTAACCAGGACACCAACACTAACTCGTGCCCTCACACGTACGCTAAACCTTAAGCATTGTCGTACCCTAAATTGTACCCTAATCCCTCCCCATTCCTTAACCCTAACCCTAACCCCATCCCTAAACCTGACCCACTTCCGATGCCCTACCCTAACCAATGCCCTAATCTTAACCAGTAAACAAACACTACCTCATGCCCTCAAACTTACGCTAACCCTTAAGCATTGTCGTACCCTATCCTGTACCCTAATCCCTCCCCATTCCCTAACCCTAACCCTAAGCGAAACCCTGAACGTGACCCTTTTCCGAGGCCTTACCCTCATCGGTGCCCTTGTCTTAACCAGTACACCAACACTAAATCGTGCCCTCACACTTACGCTAACCCTTAAGCATTGTCGTACCCTAACCTGTACCCTAATCCCTCTCCACTCCCTAACCCTAAACCTAACCCGAATCCTAACCCTGACCCTCACCCGAAGCCTTACCCTCACCCGTGCCCTGATCTTTCCAGGACACCAAGATTAACTCGTGCCCTCACACGTACACTAACACTAAACCGCAGCGGTACCCTAACCTGTACCCTAATCCCTCTCCATTCCCTAACCCTAACCCTAACCTGAAACCTAACCATGACACTCACCCGAAACTTTACCCTCACCCGTGTCCTAATTTTAACCAGTACATCAACACTAACCCATGCCCTCTAACGTACGCCAACCCTAAGCCATCGCCGTACACTAACATGTACCCTAATCAATCCCCATTCCCTAACCCTAACCCTAAACCTAACCCTTAACGTGACCCTCTTCCGAGGCCTTACCCTCACCCGTGCCCTAATCGTAAGCAGTAGACTAACACTAACTAGTGACCTCACACGTATGCTAAACCTTAAGCGTTGTGGTACTCTAAACTGTGCCCTAATATCTCCCCATTCCCTAACCCTAACCCTAACCCGAATTCTATCCCTGACCCTCACCCGAAACCTTACCCACACCCGTGCCCTAATCTTAACAAGGACACCAACACTAACTTGTGCCCTCACACGTACGCTAACACTTAATCGTTGTCGTACCCTAAACTGTAGCCTAATCCCTCCCCATTCCCTAACCCTAACCGTAACCCGAATCCTAACCCTGACCCTCACCTGAAGCCTTACCCTCACCCGTGCCCTAATCTTAACCAGGACACTAACACTAACCCTTGCCCTCACACGAATGCTAACCCTTAAGCACTGTCGTACCCTAAGCTGTACCCTAATCCCTCTGCATTCCTTAACCCTAACCCTAACCCGAATCCTAACCCTGACACTCACCCGAAGCCTTACCCTCACCCGTGCCCTAATCTTAACCAGGACACCAACACTAACTCGTGCCCTCACACGTACGCTAAACCTTAAGCGTTGTAGTACCCTAAATTGTACCCTAATCCCTCCCCATTCCTTAACCCTAACCCTAACCCCATCCCTAAACCTGACCCACTTCCGATGCACTACCCTAACCAATGCCCTAATCTTAACCAGTACACAAACACTAACTCATGCCCTCAAACGTACGATAACCCTTAAGCATTGTCGTACCCTATCCTGTACCCTAATCCCTCCCCATTCCCTAACCCTAACCCTAAGCGAAACCCTGAACGTGACCCTTTTCCGAGGCCTTACCCTCATCGGTGCCGTTGTCTTAACCAGTACACCAACACTAACTCGTGCCCTCACACTTATGCTAACACTTAAGCATTGTCGTACCCTAACCTGTACCCTAATCCCTCTCCATTCCCTAACCCTAACCCTAACCCGAATCCTAACCCTGACCCTCACCCGAAGCCTTACCCTCACCCGTGCCCTAATCTTAACCAGGACACCAAGACTAACTCGTGCCCTCAAACGTACGCTAACACTAAACCGCAGCGGTACCCTAACCTGTACCCTAATCCCTCTCCATTCCCTAACCCTAACCCTAACCTGAAACCTAACCATGACACTCACCAGAAACTTTACCCCCACCCGTGTCCTAATTTTAAGCAGTACATCAACACTAACCCATGCCCTCTAACGTACGCCAACCCTAAGCCATTGCCGTACCCTAACCTGTACCCTAATCAATCCCCATTCCCTAACCCTAACCCTAACCCTAACCCTTAACGTGACCCTCTTCCGAGGCCTTACCCTCACCCGTGCCCTAATCGTAAGCAGTACACTAACACTAACTAGTGACCTCACACGTACGCTAAAGCTTAAGCGTTGTGGTACCCTAAACTGTGCCCTAATATCTCCCCATTCCCTAACCCTAACCCTAACCCGAATTCTATGCCTAACCCTCACCCGAAACCTTACCCGCACCCGTGCCCTAATCTTAACCAGGACACCAACACTAACTTGTGCCCTCACACGTACGCTAACCCTTAATCGTTGTCGTACCCTAAGCTGTACCCTAATCCCTCTGCATTCCTTAACCCTAACCCTAACCCGAATCCTAACCCTGACCCTCACCCGAAGCCTTACCCTCACCCGTGCCCTAATCTTAACCAGGACACCAACACTAACTCGTGCCCTCACACGTACGCTAAACCTTAAACGTTGTCGTACCCTAAATTGTACCCTAATCCCTCCACATTCCTTAACCCTAACCCTAACCCCATCCCTAAACCTGACCCACTTCCGATGCCCTACCCTAACCAATGCCCTAATCTTAACCAGTACACAAACACTAACTCATGCCCTCAAACGTACGCTAACCCTTAAGCATTGCCGTACCCTATCCTGTACCCTAATCCCTCCCCATTCCCTAACCCTAACCCTAAGCGAAACCCTGAACGTGACCCTTTACCGAGGCCTTACCCTCATCGGTGCCGTTGTCTTAACCAGTACACCAACACTAATTCGTGCCCTCACACTTACGCTAACACTTAAGCATTGTCGTACCCTCACCTGTACCCTAATCCCTCTCCATTCCCTAACCGTAACCCTAACCCGAATCCTAACCCTGACCCTCATCCGAAGCCTTACCCACACCCGTGCCCTAATCTTAACCAGGACACCAAGACTAACTCGTGCCCTCAAACGTACGCTAACACTAAACCGCAGCGGTACCCTAACCTGTACCCTAATCCCTCTCCATTCCCTAACCCTAACCCTAACCTGAAACCTAACCATGACACTCACCAGAAACTTTACCCTCACCCGTGTCCTAATTTTAACCAGTACATCAACACTAACCCATGCCCTCTAACGTACGCCAACCCTAAGCCATTGCCGTACCCTAACCTGTACCCTAATCAATCCCCATTCCCTAACCCTAACCCTAACCCTAACCCTTAACGTGACCCTCTTCCGAGGCCTTACCCTCACCCGTGCCCTAATCGTAAGCAGTACACTAACACTAACTAGTGACCTCACACGTACGCTAAACCTTAAGCGTTGTGGTACCCTAAACTGTGCCCTAATATCTCCCCATTCCCTAACCCTAACCCTAACCCGAATTCTATCCCTGACCCTCACCCGAAACCTTACCCGCACCCGTGCCCTAATCTTAACCAGGACACCAACACTAACTTGTGCCCTCACACGTACGCTAACCCTTAATCGTTGTCGTACCCTAAGCTGTACCCTAATCCCTCTGCATTCCTTAACCCTAACCCTAACCCGAATCCTAACCCTGACCCTCACCCGAAGCCGTACCCTCACCCGTGCCCTAATCTTAACCAGGACACCAACACTAACTCGTGCCCTCACACGTACGCTAAACCTTAAGCGTTGTCGTACCCTAAATTGTACCCTAATCCCTCCCCATTCCTTAACCCTAACCCTAACCCCATCCCTAAACCTGACCCACTTCCGATGCCCTACCCTAACCAATGCCCTAATCTTAACCAGTACACAAACACTAACTCATGCCCTCAAACGTACACTAACCCTTAAGCATTGTCGTACCCTATCCTGTACCCTAATCCCTCCCCATTCCCTAACCCTAACCATAAGCGAAACCCTGAACGTGACCCTTTTCCGAGGCCTTACCCTCATCGGTGCCCTTGTCTTAACCAGTACACCAACACTAACTCGTGCCCTCACACTTACGCTAACCCTTAAGCATTGTCGTACCCTAACCTGTAACCTAATCCCTCTCCATTCCCTAACCCTAACCCTAACCCGAATCCTAACTCTGACCCTCACCCGAAGCCTTACCCTCACCCGTGCCCTAATCTTAACCAGGACACCAAGACTAACTCGTGCCCTCAAACGTACGCTAACACTAAACCGCAGCGGTACCCTAACCTGTACCCTAATCCCTCTCCATTCCCTAACCCTAACCCTAACCTGAAACCTAACCATGACACTCACCAGAAACTTTACCCTCACCCGTGTCCTAATTTTAACCAGTACATCAACACTAACCCATGCCCTCTAACGTACGCCAACCCTAAGCCATTGCCGTACCCTAACCTGTACCCTAATCAATCCCCATTCCCTAACCCTAACCCTAACCCTAACCCTTAACGTGACCCTCTTCCGAGGCCTTACCCTCACCCGTGCCCTAATCGTAAGCAGTACACTAACACTAACTAGTGACCTCACACGTACGCTAAACCTTAAGCGTTGTGGTACCCTAAACTGTGCCCTAATATCTCCCCATTCCCTAACCCTAACCCTAACCCGAATTCTATCCCTGACCCTCACCCGAACCCTTACCCGCACCCGTGCCCTAATCTTAACCAGGACACCAACACTAACTTGTGCCCTCACACGTACGCTAACCCTTAATCGTTGTCGTACCCTAAGCTGTACCCTAATCCCTCTGCATTCCTTAACCCTAACCCTAACCCGAATCCTAACCCTGACCCTCACCCGAAGCCTTACCCTCACCCGTGCCCTAATCTTAACCAGGACACCAACACTAACTCGTGCCCTCACACGTACGCTAAACCTTAAGCGTTGTCGTACCCTAAATTGTACCCTAATCCCTCCCCATTCCTTAACCCTAACCCTAACCCCATCCCTAAACCTGACCCACTTCCGATGCCCTACCCTAACCAATGCCCTAATCTTAACCAGTACACAAACACTAACTCATGCCCTCAAACGTACGCTAACCCTTAAGCATTGTCGTACCCTATCCTGTACCCTAATCCCTCCCCATTCCCTAACCCTAACCATAAGCGAAACCCTGAACGTGACCCTTTTCCGAGGCCTTACCCTCATCGGTGCCCTTGTCTTAACCAGTACACCAACACTAACTCGTGCCCTCACACTTACGCTAACCCTTAAGCATTGTCGTACCCTAACCTGTAACCTAATCCCTCTCCATTCACTAACCCTAACCCTAACCCGAATCCTAACTCTGACCCTCACCCGAAGCCTTACCCTCACCCGTGCCCTAATCTTAACCAGGACACCAAGACTAACTCGTGCCCTCAAACGTACGCTAACACTAAACTGGAGCGGTACCCTAACCTGTACCCTACTCCCTCTCCATTCCCTAACCCTAACCCTAACCTGAAACCTAACCATGACACTCACCCGAAACTTTACCCTCACCCGTGTCCTAATTTTAACCAGTACATCAACACTAACCCATGCCCTCTAACGTACGCCAACCCTAAGCCATTGCCGTACCCTACCCTGTACCCTAATCAATCCTCTTTCCCTAAACCTAACCCTAACCCTAACCCTAACCCTTAATGTGACCCTCTTCCGAGGCCTTACCCTCACCCGTGCCCTAATCGTAAGCAGTACACTAACACTAACTAGTGACCTCACACGTACGCTAAACCTTAAGCGTTCTGGCACCCTAAACTGTGCCCTAATATCTCCCCATTCCCTAACCCTAACCCTAACCCGAATTCTATCCCTGACCCTCACCCGAAACCTTACCCTCACCCGTGCCCTAATCTTAACCAGGACACCAACACTAACTTATGCCCTCACACGTATGCTAACCCTTAATCGTTGTCGTACCCTAAACTGTACCCTAATCCCTCCCCATTCCCTAACCCTAACCCTAACCCGAATCCTAACCCTGACCCTCACCTGAAGCCTTACCCTCACCCGTGCCCTAATCTTAACCAGGACACTAACACTAACCCTTGCCCTCACACGAACGCTAACCCTTAAGCACTGTCGTACCCTAAGCTGTACCCTAATCCCTCTGCATTCCTTAACCCTAACCCTAACCCGAATCCTAACCCTGACCCTCACCCGAAGCCTTACCCCCACCCGTGCCCTAATCTTAACCAGGACACCAACACTAACTCGTGCCCTCACACGTACGCTAAACCTTAAACGTTGTCGTACCCTAAATTGTACCCTAATCCCTCCCCATTCCTTAACCCTAACCCTAACCCCAAACCTAAACCTGACCCACTTCCGATGCCCTACCCTAACCAATGCCCTAATCTTAACCAGTACACAAACACTAACTCATTCCCTCAAACGTACGCTAACCCTTAAGCATTGTCGTACCCTATCCTGTACCCTAATCCCACCCCATTCCCTAACCCTAACCCTAAGCGAAACACTGAACGTGACCCTTTTCCGAGGCCTTACACTCATCCGTTCCGTTTTCTTAACCAGTACACCAACACTAACTTGTGCCCTCACACTTACGCTAACCCTTAAGCATTGTCGTACCCTAACCTGTACCCTAATCCCTCTCCATTCCCTAACCCTAACCCTAACCTGAAACCTAACGATGACACTCACCTGAAACTTTACCCTCACCCGTGTCCTAATTTTAACAAGTACATCAACACTAACTCATGCCCTTAAACGTACGCTAACCCTTAAGCATTGTCGTACCCTATCCTGTACCCTAATCCCTCCCCATTCCCTAACCCTAACCCTAAGCAAAACCCTGAACGTGACCCTTTTCCGAGGCCTTACCCTCATCGGTGCCGTTGTCTTAACCAGTACACCAACACTAACTCGTGCCCTCACACTTACGCTAACCCTTAAGCATTGTCGTACCCTAACCTCTACCCTAATCCCACTCCATTCCCCAACCCTAACCCTAACCCGAATCCTAAACCTGACCCTCACCCGAAGCCTTACCCTCACCCGTGCCCTAATCTTAACCAGGACACCAAGACTAACTCGTGCCCTCACACGTACGCTAACACTAAACCGCAGCGATACCCTAACCTGTACCCGAATCCCTCTCCATTCCCTAACCGTAACCCTAACCTGAAACCTAACCATGACACTCACCCGAAACTTTACCCTCACACGTGTCCTAATTTTAACCAGTACATCAACACTAACCCATGCCATCTAACGTACGCCAACCCTAAGCCATTGCCGTACCCTAACCTGTACCCTAATCAATCCCCATTCCCTAACACTAACCCTAACCCTAACCCTTAACGTGACCCTCTTCCGAGGCCTTACACTCACCCGTGCCCTAATCGTAATCAGTACACTAACACTAACTAGTGACCTCACACGTACGCTAAACCTTAAGCGTTGTGGTACCCTAAACTGTGCCCTAATATCTCCCCATTCCCTAACCCTAACCTTAACCCGAATTCTATCCCTGACCCTCACCCGAAAACTTAACCTCACCCGTGCCCTAATCTTAACCAGGACACCAACACTAACTTGTGCCCTCACACGTACGCTAAGCCTTAATCGTGGTCGTACCCTAAACTGTACCCTAATCCCTCCCCATTCCCTAACCCTAACCATAACCCGAATCCTAACCCTGACCCTCACCCGAAGCCTTACCCGCACCCGTGCCCTAATCTTAACCAGGACACCAACACTAACTCGTGCCCTCACACGTACGCTAACCCTTAAGCATTGTCGTACCCTAACCTGTACCCTAATCCCTCCCCATTCCCTAACCCTAACCCTAAGCGAAACCATGAACGTGACCCTTTTCCGAGGCCTTACCCTCACCCGTGCCCTAATCTTAACCAGGACACCAAGACTAACTCGTGCCCTCAAACGTATGCTAACACTAAACCGCAGCGGTACCCTAACCTGTACCCTAATACCTCTCCATTCCCTAACCCTAACCCTAACCTGAAACCTAACCATGACACTCACCCGAAACTTTACCCTCACCCGTGTCCTAATTTTAACCAGTACATCAACACTAACCCATGCACTCTAACGTACGCCAACCCTAAGCCATTGCCGTACCCTAACCTGTACCCTAATCAATCCCCATTCCCTAAACCTAACCCTAACCCTAACCCTTAACGTGACCCTCTTCCGAGGCCTTACCCTCACCCGTGCCCTAATCGTAAGCAGTACACTAACACTAAGTAGTGACCTCACACGTACGCTAAACCTTAAGCGTTGTGGTACCCTAAACTGTGCCCTAATATCTCCGCATTCCCTAACCCTAACCCTAACCCGAATTCTATCCCTGACCCTCACCCGAAACCTTACCCTCACCCGTGCCCTAATCTTAAGCAGGACACCAACACTAACTTGTGCCCTCACACGTACGCTAACCCTTAATCGTTGTCGTACCCTAAGCTGTACCCTAATCCCTCTGCATTCCTTATCCCTAACCCTAAGCCGAATCCTAACCCTGACCCTCACCCGAAGCCTTACCCTCACCCGTGCCCTAATCTTAACCAGGACACCAACACTAACTCGTGCCCTAACACATACGCTAAACCTTAAGCGTTTTCGTACCCTAAATTGTACCCTAATGCCTCCCCATTCCTTAACCCTAACCCTAACCCCATCCCTAAACCTGACCCACTTCCGATGCCCTACCCTAACCAATGCCCTAAACTTAACCAGTACACAAACACTAACTCATGGCCTCAAACGTACGCTAACCCTTAAGCATTGTCGTACCCTAATCCCTCCCCATTCCCTAACCCTAACCCTAAGCGAAACCCTGAACGTGACCCATTTCCGAGGCCTTACCCTCATTGGTGCCCTTGTCTTAACCAGTACACCAACACTAACTCGTGCCCTCACACTTACGCTAACCCTTAAGCATTGTCGTACCCTAACCTGTACCCTAATCCCTCTCAATTCCCTAACCCTAACCCTAACCCGAATCCTAACCCTGACCCTCACCCGAAGCCTTACCCTCACCCGTGCCCTAATCTTAACCAGGACACCAAGACTAACTCGTGCCCTCAAACGTACGCTAACACTAAACCGCAGCGGTACCCTAACCTGTACCCTAATCCCTCTCCATTCCCTAACCCTAACCCTAACCTGAAACCTAACCATGACACTCACCCGAAACTTTACCCTCACCCATGTCCTAATTTTAACCAGTACATCAACACTAACCCATGCCCTCTAACGTACGCCAACCCTAAGCCATTGCCGTACCCTAACCTGTACCCTAATCAATCCCCATTCCCTAACCCTAACCCTAACCCTAACCCTTAACGTGACCCTCTTCCGAGGCCTTACCCTCACCCGTGCCCTAATCGTAAGCAGTACACTAACACTAACTAGTGACCTCACACGTACGCTAAACCTTAAGCGTTGTGGTACCCTAAACTGTGCCCTAATATCTCCCCATTCCCTAACCCTAACACTAACCCGAATTGTATCCCTGACCCTCACCCGAAACCTGACCCTCACCCGTGCCCTAATCTTAACCAGGACACCAACACTAACTTGTGCCCTCACACGTACGCTAACCCTTAATCGTTGTCGTACCCTAAACTGTACCCTAATCCCTCCCCATTCCCTAACCCTAACCCTAACCCAAATCCTAACCCTGACCCTCACCTGAAGCCTTACCCTCACCCGTTCCCTAATCGTAACCAGGACACTAACACTAACCCTTTCCCTCACACGGATGCTAACCCTTAAGCACTGTCGTACCCTAAGCTGTACCCTAATCCCTCTGCATTCCTTATCCCTAACCCTAACCCGAATCCTAACCCTGACCCTCACCCGAAGCCTTACCCTCACCCGTGCCCTAATCTTAACCAGGACACCAACACTAACTCGTGCCCTCACACGTACGCTAAACCTTAAGCGTTTTCGTACCCTAAATTGTACCCTAATCCCTCCCCATTCCTTAACCCTAACCCTAACCCCATCCCTAAACCTGACCCACTTCCGATGCCCTACCCTAACCAATGCCCTAAACTTAACCAGTACACAAACACTAACTCATGCTGTCAAACGTATGCTAACCCTTAAGCATTGTCGTACCCTATCCTGTACCCTAATCCCTCCCCATTCCCTAACCCTAACCCTAAGCGAAACCCTGAGTGTGACCCTTTTCCGAGGCCTTACCCTCATCGGTGCCGTTGTCTTAACCAGTACACCAACACTAACTCGTGCCCTCAAACTTATGCTAACACTTAAGCATTGTCGTACCCTAACCTGTACCCTAATCCCTCTCCATTCCCTAACCCTAACCCTAACCCGAATCCTAACCCTGACCCTCACCCGAAGCCTTACCCTCACCCGTGCCCTAATCTTAACCAGGACACCAAGATTAACTCATGCCCTCAAACGTACGCTAACACTAAACCGCAGCGGTACCCTAACCTGTACCCTAATCCCTCTCCATTCCCTAACCCTAACCCTAACCTGAAACCTAACCATGACACTCACCCGAAACTTTACCCTCACCCGTGTCCTAATTTTAACCAGTACATCAACACTAACCCATGCCCTCTAACGTACGCCAACCCTAAGCCATTGCCGTACCCTAGCCTGTACCCTAATCAATCCCCATTCCCTAACCCTAACCCTAACCCTAACCCTTAACGTGACCCTCTTCCGAGGCCTTACCCTCACCCGTGCCCTAATCGTAAGCAGTACACTAACACTAAGTAGTGACCTCACACGTACGCTAAACCTTAAGCGTTGTGGTACCCTAAACTGTGCCCTAATATCTCCCCATTCCCTAACCATAACCCTAACCCGAAATCTATCCCTGACCCTCACCCGAAACCTTACACTCACCCGTGCCCTAATCTTAAGCAGGACACCAACACTAACTTGTGCCCTCACACGTACGCTAACCCTTAATCGTTGTCGTACCCTAACCTGTACCCTAATCCCTCTCCATTCCCTAACCCTAACCCTAACCTGAAACCTAACCATGACACTCACCCGAAACTTTACCCTCACCCGTGTCCTAATTTTAACCAGTACATCAACACTAACCCATGCCCTCTAACGTACGCCAACCCTAAGCCATTGCCGTACCCTAACCTGTACCCTAATCAATCCCCATTCCCTAACCCTAACCCTAACCCTAACCCTTAACGTGACCCTCTTCCGAGGCCTTACCCTCACCCGTGCCCTAATCGTAAGCAGTACACTAACACTAAATAGTGACCTCACACGTACGCTAAACCTTAAGCGTTGTGGTACCCTAAACTGTGCCCTAATATCTCCCCATTCCCTAACCCTAACCCTACCCCGAATTCTATCCCTGACCCTCACCCGAAACCTTACCCTCACCCGTGCCATAATCTTAACCAGGACACCAACACTAACTTGTGCCCTCACACGTACGCTAACCCTTAAGCATTGTCGTACCCTATCCTGTACCCTAATCCCTCCCCATTCCCTAACCCTAACCCTAAGCGAAACCCTGAACGTGACCCTTTTCCGAGGCCTTACCCTCATCGGTGCCGTTGTCTTAACCAGTACACCAACACTAACTCGTGCCCTCACACTTACGCTAACCCTTAAGCATGGTCGTACCCTAACCTGTACCCTAATCCCTCTCCATTCCCTAACCCTAACCCTAACCCGAATCCTAACCCTGACCCTCACCCGAAGCCTTACCCTCACCCGTGCCCTAATCTTAACCAGGACACCAAGACTCACTCGTGCCCTCAAACGTACGCTAACACTAAACCGCAGCGGTACCCTAACCTGTACCCTAATCCCTCTCCATTCCCTAACCCTAACCCTAACCCGAATCCTAACCCTGACCCTCACCCGAAGCCTTACCCTCACCCGTGCCCTAATCTTAACCAGGACACCAACACTAACTCGTGCCCTCACACGTATGCTAAACCTTAAGCGTTGTCGTACCCTATATTGTACCCTAATCCCTCCCCATTCCTTAACCCTAACCCTAAACCCATCCCTAAACCTGACCCACTTCCGATGCCCTACCCTAACCAATGCCCTAATCTTAACCAGTACACAAACACTAACTCATGCCCTCAAACGTACGCTAACCCTTAAGCATTGTCGTACCCTATCCTGTATCCTAATCCCTCCCCATTCCCTAACCCTAACCCTAAGCGAAACCCTGAACGTGACCCTTTTCCGAGGCCTTACCCTCATCGGTGCCGTTGTCTTAACCAGTACACCAACACTAACTCGTGCCCTCACACTTACGCTAACCCTTAAGCATTGTCGTACCCTAACCTGTACCCTAATCCCTCTCCATTCCCTAACCCTAACCCTAACCCGAATCCTAACCCTGACCCTCACCCGAAGCCTTACCCTCACCCGTGCCCTAATCTTAAACAGGACACCAAGACTAACTCGTGCCCTCAAACGTACGCTAACATTAAACCGCAGCGGTACCCTAACCTGTACCCTAATCCCTCTCCATTCCCTAACCCTAACCCTAACCTGAAACCTAACCATGACACTCACCCGAAACTTTACCCTCACCCGTGTCCTAATTTGAACCAGTACATCAACACTAACCCATGCCCTCTAACGTACGCCAACCCTAAGCCATTGCCGTACCCTAACCTGTACCCTAATCAATCCCCATTCCCTAACCCTAACCCTAACCCTAACCCTTAACGTGACCCTCTTCCGAGGCCTTACCCTCACCCGTGCCCTAATCGTAAGCAGTACACTAACACTAAATAGTGACCTCACACGTACGCTAAACCTTAAGCGTTGTGGTACCCTAAACTGTGCCCTAATATCTCCCCATTCCCTAACCCTAACCCTAACCCGAATTCTATCCCTGACCCTCACCCGAAACCTTACCCTCACCCGTGCCCTAATCTTAACCAGGACACCAACACTAACTTGTGCCCTCACACGTACGCTAACCCTTAATCGTTGTCGTACCCTAAACTGTACCCTAATTCCTCCCCATTTCCTAACCCTAACCCTAACCCGAATCCTAACCCTGACCCTCACCTGAAGCCTTACCCTCACCCGTGCCCTAATCTTAACCAGGACACTAACACTAACCCTTGCCCTCACACGGATGCTAACCCTTAAGCACTGTCATACCCTAAGCTGTACCCTAATCCCTCTGCATTCCTTAACCATAACCCTAACCCGAATCCTAACCCTGACCCTCACCCGAAGCCTTACCCTCACCCATGCCCTAATCTTAACCAGGACACCAACACTAACTCGTGCCCTCACATGTACGCTAAACCTTAAGCGTTGTCGTATCCTAAATTGTACCCTAATCCCTCCCCATTCCTTAACCCTAACCCTAACCCCATCCCTAAACCTGACCCACTTCCGATGCCCTATCCTAACCAATGCCCTAATCTTAACCAGTACACAAACACTAACTCATGCCCTCTAACGTACGCTAACACTTAAGCATTGTCGTACCCTATCCTGTACCCTAATCCCTCCCCATTCCCTAACCCTAACCCTAAGCGAAACCCTGAACGTGACCCTTTTCCGAGGCCTTACCCTCATCGGTGCCGTTGTCTTAACCAGTACACCAACACTAACTCGTGCCCTCAAACTTATGCTAACACTTAAGCATTGTCGTACCCTAACCTTTACCCTAATCCCTCTCCATTCCCTAACCCTAACCCTAACCCGAATCCTAACCCTGACCCTCACCCGAAGCCTTACCCTCACCCGTGCCCTAATCTTAACCAGGACACCAAGACTAACTCGTGCCCTCAAACGTACGCTAACACTAAACCGCAGCGGTACCCTAACCTGTACCCTAATCCCTCTCCATTCCCTAACCCTAACCCTAACCCGAATCCTAACCCTGACCCTCACCCGAAGCGTTACCCTCACCCGTGCCCTAATCTTAACCAGGACACCAACACTAACTCGTGCCCTCACACGTACGCTAACACTAAACCGCAGCGATACCCTAACCTGTACCCGAATCCCTCTCCATTCCCTAACCCTAACCCTAACCTGAAACCTAACCATGACACTCACCCGAAACTTTACCCTCACACGTGTCCTAATTTTAACCAGTACATCAACACTAACCCATGCCATCTAACGTACGCCAACCCTACGCCATTGCCGTACCCTAACCTGTACCCTAATCAATCCCCATTCCCTAACACTAACCCTAACCCTAACCCTTAACGTGACCCTCTTCCGAGGCCTTACACTCACCCGTGCCCTAATCGTAATCAGTACACTAACACTAACTAGTGACCTCACACGTACGCTAAACCTTAAGCGTTGTGGTACCCTAAACTGTGCCCTAATAACTCCCCATTCCCTAACCCTAACCCTAACCCGAATTCTATCCCTGACCCTCACCCGAAAACTTACCCTCACCCGTGCCCTAATCTTAACCAGGACACCAACACTAACTTGTGCCCTCACATGTACGCTAAGCCTTAATCGTGGTCGTACCCTAAACTGTACCCTAATCCCTCCCCATTCCCTAACCCTAACCCTAACCCGAATCCTAACCCTGACCCTCACCCGAAGCCTTACCCGCACCCGTGCCCAAATCTTAACCAGGACACCAACACTAACTCGTGCCCTCACACGTACGCTAAACCTTAAGCGTTGTTGTACCCTAAATTGTACCCTAATCCCTCCCCATTCCTTAACTCTAACCCTAGCCCCATCCCTAAACCTGACCCACTTCCGATGCCCTACCCTAACCAATGCCCTAATCTTAACCAGTACACAAACACTAACTCATGCCCCAAACGTACGCTAACCCTTAAGCATTGTCGTACCCTATCCTGTACCCTAATCCCTCCCCATTCCCTAACCCTAACCCTAAGCGAAACCCTGAACGTGACCCTTTTCCGAGGCCTTACCCTCAACGGTGCCGTTTTCTTAACCAGTACACCAACACTATCTCGTGCCCTCACACTTACGCTAACCCTTAAGCACTGTCGTACCCTAAGCTGTAGCCTAATCCCTCTGCATTCCTTAACCCTAACCCTAACCCGAATCCTAAACCTGACCCTCACCTGAAGCCTTACCCTCACCTGTGCCCTAATCTTAACCAGGACACTAACACTAACCCTTGCCCTCACATGAACGTTAACCCTTAAGCACTGTCGTACCCTAAGCTGTACCCTAATCCCTCTGCATTCCTTAACCCTAACCCTAACCCGAATCCTAACCCTCACCCTCACCCGAAGCCTTACCCTCACCCGTGCCCTAATCTTAACCAGGACACCAACACTAACTCGTGCCCTCACACGTACGCTAAACCTTAAGCGTTGTCGTACCCTAAATTGTACCCTAATCCCTCCCCATTCCTTAACCCTAACCCTAACCCCAAACCTAAACCTGACCCACTTCCGATGCCCTACCCTAACCAATGCCCTAATCTTAACCAGGACACAAACACTAACTCATGCCCTCAAACGTACGCTAACCCTTAAGCATTGTCGTACCCTATCCTGTACCCTAATCCCTCCCCATTCCCTAACCCTAACCCTAAGCGAAACCCTGAACGTGACCCTTTTCCGAGGCCTTACCCTCATCGGTGCCGTTGTCTTAACCAGTACACGAACACTAACTCGTGCCCTCACACTTACGCTAACCCTTAAGCATTGTCGTACCCTAACCTGTACCCTAATCCCTCTCCATTCCCTAACCCTAACCCTAACCCGAATCCTAACCCTGACCCTCACCCGAAGCCTTACCCTCACCCGTGCCCTAATCTTAACCAGGACACCAAGACTAACTCGTGCCCTCAAACGTACGCTAACACTAAACCGCAGCGGTACCCTAACCTGTACCCTAATCCCTCTCCATTCCCTAACCCTAACCCTAACCTGAAACCTAACCATGACACTCACCCGAAACTTTACCCTCACCCGTGTCCTAATTTGAACCAGTACATCAACACTAACCCATGCCCTCTAACGTACGCCAACCCTAAGCCATTGCCGTACCCTAACCTGTACCCTAATCAATCCCCATTCCCTAACCCTAACCCTAACCCTAACCCTTAACGTGACCCTCTTCCGAGACCTTACCCTCACCCGTGCCCTAATCGTAAGCAGTACACTAACACTAACTAGTGACCTCACACGTACGCTAAACCTTAAGCGTTGTGGTACCCTAAACTGTGCCCTAATATCTCCCCATTCCCTAACCCTAACCCTAACCCGAATTCTATCCCTGACCCTCACCCGAAACCTTACCCGCACCCGTGCCCTAATCTTAACCAGGACACCAACACTAACTTGTGCCCTCACACGTACGCTAACCCTTAATCGTTGTCGTACCCTAAACTGTACCCTAATCCCTCCCCATTCCCTAACCCTAACCCTAACCCGAATCCTAACCCTGACTTTCACCTGAAGCCTTACCCTCACCCGTGCCCTAATCTTAACCAGGACACTAACACTAACCCTTGCCCTCACACGAACGCTAACACTTAAGCAATGTCGTACCCTAAGCTGTACCCTAATCCCTCTGCATTCCTTAACCCTAACCCTAACCCGAATCCTAACCCTGACCCTCACCCGAAGCCTTACCCTCACCCGTGCCCTAATCTTAACGAGGACACCAACACTAACTCGTGCCCTCACACGTACGCTAAACCTTAAGCGTTGTCGAACCCTAAATTGTACCCTAATCCCTCCCCATTCCTTAACCCTAACCCTAACCCCATCCCTAAACCTGACCCACTTCCGATGCCCTACCCTAACCAATGCCCTAATCTTAACCAGTACACAAACACTAACTCATGGCCTCAAACGTACGCTAACCCTTAAGCATTGTCGTACCCTATCCTGTACCCTAATCCCTCCCCATTCCCTAACCCTAACCCTAAGCGAAACCATGAACGTGACCCTTTTCCGAGGCCTTACCCTCATCGGTGCCCTTGTCTTAACCAGTACACCAACACTAACTCGTGCCCTCACACTTACGCTAACCCTTAAGCATTGTCGTACCCTAACCTGTACCCTAATCCCTCCCCATTCCCTAACCCTAACCCTAAGCGAAACCATGAACGTGACCCTTTTCCGAGGCCTTACCCTCACCCGTGCCCTAATCTTAACCAGGACACCAAGACTAACTCGTGCCCTCAAACGTATGCTAACACTAAACCGCAGCGGTACCCTAACCTGTACCCTAATCCCTCTCCATTCCCTAACCCTAACCCTAACCTGAAACCTAACCATGACACTCACCCGAAACTTTACCCTCACCCGTGTCCTAATTTTAACCAGTACATCAACACTAACCCATGCACTCTAACGTACGCCAACCCTAAGCCATTGCCGTACCCTAACCTGTACCCTAATCAATCCCCATTCCCTAAACCTAACCCTAACCCTAACCCTTAACGTGACCCTCTTCCGAGGCCTTACCCTCACCCGTGCCCTAATCGTAAGCAGTACACTAACACTAAGTAGTGACCTCACACGTACGCTAAACCTTAAGCGTTGTGGTACCCTAAACTGTGCCCTAATATCTCCGCATTCCCTAACCCTAACCCTAACCCGAATTCTATCCCTGACCCTCACCCGAAACCTTACCCTCACCCGTGCCCTAATCTTAAGCAGGACACCAACACTAACTTGTGCCCTCACACGTACGCTAACCCTTAATCGTTGTCGTACCCTAAGCTGTACCCTAATCCCTCTGCATTCCTTATCCCTAACCCTAAGCCGAATCCTAACCCTGACCCTCACCCGAAGCCTTACCCTCACCCGTGCCCTAATCTTAACCAGGACACCAACACTAACTCGTGCCCTAACACGTACGCTAAACCTTAAGCGTTTTCGTACCCTAAATTGTACCCTAATGCCTCCCCATTCCTTAACCCTAACCCTAACCCCATCCCTAAACCTGACCCACTTCCGATGCCCTACCCTAACCAATGCCCTAATCTTAACCAGTACACAAACACTAACTCATGGCCTCAAACGTACGCTAACCCTTAAGCATTGTCGTACCCTATCCTGTACCCTAATCCCTCCCCATTCCCTAACCCTAACCCTAAGCGAAACCCTGAACGTGACCCTTTTCCGAGGCCTTACCCTCATTGGTGCCCTTGTCTTAACCAGTACACCAACACTAACTCGTGCCCTCACACTTACGCTAACCCTTAAGCATTGTGGTACCCTAACCTGTACCCTAATCCCTCTCAATTCCCTAACCCTAACCCTAACCCGAATCCTAACCCTGACCCTCACCCGAAGCCTTACCCTCACCCGTGCCCTAATCTTAACCAGGACACCAAGACTAACACGTGCCCTCAAACGTACGCTAACACTAAACCGCAGCGGTACCCTAACCTGTACCCTAATCCCTCTCCATTCCCTAACCCTAACCCTAACCTGAAACCTAACCATGACACTCACCCGAAACTTTACCCTCACCCATGTCCTAATTTTAACCAGTACATCAACACTAACCCATGCCCTCTAACGTACGCCAACCCTAAGCCATTGCCGTACCCTAACCTGTACCCTAATCAATCCCCATTCCCTAACCCTAACCCTAACCCTAACCCTTAACGTGACCCTCTTCCGAGGCCTTACCCTCACCCGTGCCCTAATCGTAAGCAGTACACTAACACTAACTAGTGACCTCACACGTACGCTAAACCTTAAGCGTTGTGGTACCCTAAACTGTGCCCTAATATCTCCCCATTCCCTAACCCTAACACTAACCCGAATTGTATCCCTGACCCTCACCCGAAACCTGACCCTCACCCGTGCCCTAATCTTAACCAGGACACCAACACTAACTTGTGCCCTCACACGTACGCTAACCCTTAATCGTTGTCGTACCCTAAACTGTACCCTAATCCCTCCCCATTCCCTAACCCTAACCCTAACCCAAATCCTAACCCTGACCCTCACCTGAAGCCTTACCCTCACCCGTTCCCTAATCTTAACCAGGACACTAACACTAACCCTTTCCCTCACACGGATGCTAACCCTTAAGCACTGTCGTACCCTAAGCTGTACCCTAATCCCTCTGCATTCCTTATCCCTAACCCTAACCCGAATCCTAACCCTGACCCTCACCCGAAGCCTTACCCTCACCCGTGCCCTAATCTTAACCAGGACACCAACACTAACTCGTGCCCTCACACGTACGCTAAACCTTAAGCGTTTTCGTACCCTAAATTGTACCCTAATCCCTCCCCATTCCTTAACCCTAACCCTAACCCCATCCCTAAACCTGACCCACTTCCGATGCCCTACCCTAACCAATGCCCTAATCTTAACCAGTACACAAACACTAACTCATGCTCTCAAACGTATGCTAACCCTTAAGCATTGTCGTACCCTATCCTGTACCCTAATCCCTCCCCATTCCCTAACCCTAACCCTAAGCGAAACCCTGAATGTGACCCTTTTCCGAGGCCTTACCCTCATCGGTGCCGTTGTCTTAACCAGTACACCAACACTAACTCGTGCCCTCAAACTTATGCTAACACTTAAGCATTGTCGTACCCTAACCTGTACCCTAATCCCTCTCCATTCCCTAACCCTAACCCTAACCCGAATCCTAACCCTGACCCTCACCCGAAGCCTTACCCTCACCCGTGCCCTAATCTTAACCAGGACACCAAGATTAACTCATGCCCTCAAACGTACGCTAACACTAAACCGCAGCGGTACCCTAACCTGTACCCTAATCCCTCTCCATTCCCTAACCCTAACCCTAACCTGAAACCTAACCATGACACTCACCCGAAACTTTACCCTCACCCGTGTCCTAATTTTAACCAGTACATCAACACTAACCCATGCCCTCTAACGTACGCCAACCCTAAGCCATTGCCGTACCCTAGCCTGTACCCTGATCAATCCCCATTCCCTAACCCTAACCCTAACCCTAACCCTTAACGTGACCCTCTTCCGAGGCCTTACCCTCACCCGTGCCCTAATCGTAAGCAGTACACTAACACTAAGTAGTGACCTCACACGTACGCTAAACCTTAAGCGTTGTGGTACCCTAAACTGTGCCCTAATATCTCCCCATTCCCTAACCATAACCCTAACCCGAAATCTATCCCTGACCCTCACCCGAAACCTTACCCTCACCCGTGCCCTAATCTTAAGCAGGACACCAACACTAACTTGTGCCCTCACACGTACGCTAACCCTTAATCGTTGTCGTACCCTAACCTGTACCCTAATCCCTCTCCATTCCCTAACCCTAACCCTAACCTGAAACCTAACCATGACACTCACCCGAAACTTTACCCTCACCCGTGTCCTAATTTTAACCAGTACATCAACACTAACCCATGCCCTCTAACGTACGCCAACCCTAAGCCATTGCCGTACCCTAACCTGTACCCTAATCAATCCCCATTCCCTAACCCTAACCCTAACCCTAACCCTTAACGTGACCCTCTTCCGAGGCCTTACCCTCACCCGTGCCCTAATCGTAAGCAGTACACTAACACTAAATAGTGACCTCACACGTACGCTAAACCTTAAGCGTTGTGGTACCCTAAACTGTGCCCTAATATCTCCCCATTCCCTAACCCTAACCCTACCCCGAATTCTATCCCTGACCCTCACCCGAAACCTTACCCTCACCCGTGCCATAATCTTAACCAGGACACCAACACTAACTTGTGCCCTCACACGTACGCTAACCCTTAATCGTTGTCGTACCCTAAACTGTACCCTAATTCCTCCCCATTCCCTAACCCTAACCCTAACCCGAATCCTAACCCTGACCCTCACCTGAAGCCTTACCCTCACCCGTGCCCTAATCTTAACCAGGACACTAACACTAACCCTTGCCCTCACACGGATGCTAAACCTTAAGCACTGTCATACCCTAAGCTGTACCCTAATCCCTCTTCATTCCTTAACCATAACCCTAACCCGAATCCTAACCCTGACCCTCACCCGAAGCCTTACCCTCACCCATGCCCTAATCTTAACCAGGACACCAACACTAACTCGTGCCCTCACATGTACGCTAAACCTTAAGCGTTGTCGTATCCTAAATTGTACCCTAATCCCTCCCCATTCCTTAACCCTAACCCTAACCCCATCCCTAAACCTGACCCACTTCCGATGCCCTATCCTAACAAATGCCCTAATCTTAACCAGTACACAAACACTAACTCATGCCCTCTAACGTACGCTAACACTTAAGCATTGTCGTACCCTATCCTGTACCCTAATCCCTCCCCATTCCCTAACCCTAACCCTAAGCGAAACCCTGAACGTGACCCTTTTCCGAGGCCTTACCCTCATCGGTGCCGTTGTCTTAACCAGTACACCAACACTAACTCGTGCCCTCAAACTTATGCTAACACTTAAGCATTGTCGTACCCTAACCTTTACCCTAATCCCTCTCCATTCCCTAACCCTAAACCTAACCCGAATCCTAACCCTGACCCTCACCCGAAGCCTTACCCTCACCCGTACCCTAATCTTAACCAGGACACCAAGACTAACTCGTGCCCTCAAACGTACGCTAACACTAAACCGCAGCGGTACCCTAACCTGTACCCTAATCCCTCTCCATTCCCTAACCCTAACCCTAACCCGAATCCTAACCCTGACCCTCACCCGAAGCGTTACCCTCACCCGTGCCCTAATCTTAACCAGGACACCAACACTAACTCGTGCCCTCACACGTATGCTAAACCTTAAGCGTTGTCGTACCCTAAATTGTACCCTAATCCCTCCCCATTCCTTAACCCTAACCCTAACCCCATCCCTAAACCTGACCCACTTCCGATGCCCTACCCTAACCAATGCCCTAAACTTAACCAGTACACAAACACTAACTCATGCCCTCAAACGTACGCTAACCCTTAAGCATTGTCGTACCCTATCCTGTATCCTAATCCTTCCCCATTCCCTAACCCTAACCCTAAGCGAAACCCTGAAAGTGACCCTTTTCCGAGGCCTTACCCTCATCGGTGCCGTTGTCTTAACCAGTACACCAACACTAACTCGTGCCCTCACACTTACGCTAACCCTTAAGCATTGTCGTACCCTAACCTGTACCCTAATCCCTCTCCATTCCCTAACCCTAACCCTAACCCGAATCCTAACCCTGACCCTCACCCGAAGCCTTACCCTCACCCGTGCCCTAATCTTAAACAGGACACCAAGACTAACTCGTGCCCTCAAACGTACGCTAACATTAAACCGCAGCGGTACCCTAACCTGTACCCTAATCCCTCTCCATTCCCTAACCCTAACCCTAACCTGAAACCTAACCATGACACTCACCCGAAACTTAACCCTCACCCGTGTCCTAATTTTAACCAGTACATCAAAACTAACCCATGCCCTCTAACGTACGCCAACCCTAAGCCATTGCCGTACCCTAACCTGTACCCTAATCAATCCCCATTCCCTAACCCTAACCCTAACCCTAACCCTTAACGTGACCCTCTTCCGAGGCCTTACCCTCACCCGTGCCCTAATCGTAAGCAGTACACTAACACTAACTAGTGACCTCACACGTACGCTAAACCTTAAGCGTTGTGGTACCCTAAACTGTGCCCTAATATCTCCCCATTCCCTAACCCTAACCCTAACCCGAATTCTATCCCTGACCCTCACCCGAAACCTTACCCTCACCCGTGCCCTAATCTTAACCAGGACACCAACACTAACTTGTGCCCTCACACGTACGCTAACCCTTAATCGTTGTCGTACCCGAAACTGTACCCTAATTCCTCCCCATTCCCTAACCCTAACCCTAACCCGAATCCTAACCCTGACCCTCACCTGAAGCCTTACCCTCACCCGTGCCCTAATCTTAACCAGGACACTAACACTAACCCTTGCCCTCACACGGATGCTAACCCTTAAGCACTGTCATACCCTAAGCTGTACCCTTATCCCTCTGCATTCCTTAACCATAACCCTAACCCGAATCCTAACCCTGACCCTCACCCGAAGCCTTACCCTCACCCATGCCCTAATCTTAACCAGGACACCAACACTAACTCGTGCCCTCACATGTACGCTAAACCTTAAGCGTTGTCGTATCCTAAATTGTACCCTAATCCCTCCCCATTCCTTAACCCTAACCCTAACCCCATCCCTAAACCTGACCCACTTCCGATGCCCTATCATAACCAATGCCCTAATCTTAACCAGTACACAAACACTAACTCATGCCCTCTAACGTACGCTAACACTTAAGCATTGTCGTACCCTATCCTGTACCCTAATCCCTCCCCATTCCCTAACCCTAACCCTAAGCGAAACCCTGAACGTGACCCTTTTCCGAGGCCTTACCCTCATCGGTGCCGTTGTCTTAACCAGTACACCAACACTAACTCGTGCCCTCAAACTTATGCTAACACTTAAGCATTGTCGTACCCTAACCTGTACCCTAATCCCTCTCCATTCCCTAACCCTAACCCTAACCCGAATCCTAACCCTGACCCTCACCCGAAGCCTTACCCTCACCCGTGCCCTAATCTTAAACAGGACACCAAGACTAACTCGTGCCCTCAAACGTACGCTAACATTAAACCGCAGCGGTACCCTAACCTGTACCCTAATCCCTCTCCATTCCCTAACCCTATCCCTAACCTGAAACCTAACCATGACACTCACCCGAAACTTTACCCTCACCCGTGTCCTAATTTTAACCAGTACATCAACACTAACCCATGCCCTCTAACGTACGCCAACCCTAAGCCATTGCCGTACCCTAACCTGTACCCTAATCAATTCCCATTCCCTAACCCTAACCCTAACCCTAACCCTTAACGTGACCCTCTTCCGAGGCCTTACCCTCACCCGTGCCCTAATCGTAAGCAGTACACTAACACTAAATAGTGACCTCACACGTACGCTAAACCTTAAGCGTTGTGGTACCCTAAACTGTGCCCTAATATCTCCCCATTCCCTAACCCTAACCCTAACCCGAATTCTATCCCTGACCCTCACCCGAAACCTTACCCTCACCCGTGCCATAATCTTAACCAGGACACCAACACTAACTTGTGCCCTCACACGTACGCTAACCCTTAATCGTTGTCGTACCCTAAACTGTACCCTAATTCCTCCCCATTCCCTAACCCTAACCCTAACCCGAATCCTAACCCTGACCCTCACCTGAAGCCTTACCCTCACCCGTGCCCTAATCTTAACCAGGACACTAACACTAACCCTTGCCCTCACACGGATGCTAACCCTTAAGCACTGTCATACCCTAAGCTGTACCCTAATCCCTCTGCATTCCTTAACCATAACCCTAACCCGAATCCTAACCCTGACCCTCACCCGAAGCCTTACCCTCACCCATGCCCTAATCTTAACCAGGACACCAACACTAACTCGTGCCCTCACATGTACGCTAAACCTTAAGCGTTGTCGTATCCTAAATTGTACCCTAATCCCTCCCCATTCCTTAACCCTAACCCTAACCCCATCCCTAAACCTGACCCACTTCCGATGCCCTATCCTAACCGATGCCCTATCCTAACCAATACCCTAATCTTAACCAGTACACAAACACTAACTCATGCCCTCTAACGTACGCTAACACTTAAGCATTGTCGTACCCTATCCTGTACCCTAATCCCTCCCCATTCCCTAACCCTAACCCTAAGTGAAACCCTGAACGTGACCCTTTTCCGAGGCCTTACCCTCATCGGTGCCGTTGTCTTAACCAGTACACCAACACTAACTCGTGCCCTCAAACTTATGCTAACACTTAAGCATTGTCGTACCCTAACCTGTACCCTAATCCCTCTCCATTCCCTAACCCTAACCCTAACCCGAATCCTAACCCTGACCCTCACCCGAAGCCTTACCCTCACCCGTGCCCTAATCTTAACCAGGACACCAAGACTAACTCGTGCCCTCAAACGTACGCTAACACTAAACCGCAGCGGTACCCTAACCTGTACCCTAATCCCTCTCCATTCCCTAACCCTAACCCTAACCCGAATCCTAACCCTGACCCTCACCCGAAGCCTTACCCTCACCCGTGCCCTAATCTTAACCAGGACACCAACACTAACTCGTGCCCTCACACGTATGCTAAACCTTAAGCGTTGTCGTACCCTAAATTGTACCCTAATCCCTCCCCATTCCTTAACCCTAACCCTAAACCCATCCCTAAACCTGACCCACTTCCGATGCCCTACCCTAACCAATGCCCTAATCTTAACCAGTACACAAACACTAACTCATGCCCTCAAACGTACGCTAACCCTTAAGCATTGTCGTACCCTATCCTGTATCCTAATCCCTCCCCATTCCCTAACCCTAACCCTAAGCGAAACCCTGAACGTGACCCTTTTCCGAGGCCTTACCCTCATCGGTGCCGTTGTCTTAACCAGTACACCAACACTAACTCGTGCCCTCACACTTACGCTAACCCTTAAGCATTGTCGTACCCTAACCTGTACCCTAATCCCTCTCCATTCCCTAACCCTAACCCTAACCCGAATCCTAACCCTGACCCTCACCCGAAGCCTTACCCTCACCCGTGCCCTAATCTTAAACAGGACACCAAGACTAACTCGTGCCCTCAAACGTACGCTAACATTAAACCGCAGCGGTACCCTAACCTGTACCCTAATCCCTCTCCATTCCCTAACCCTAACCCTAACCTGAAACCTAACCATGACACTCACCCGAAACTTAACCCTCACCCGTGTCCTAATTTTAACCAGTACATCAACACTAACCCATGCCCTCTAACGTACGCCAACCCTAAGCCATTGCCGTACCCTAACCTGTACCCTAATCAATCCCCATTCCCTAACCCTAACCCTAACCCTAACCCTTAACGTGACCCTCTTCCGAGGCCTTACCCTCACCCGTGCCCTAATCGTAAGCAGTACACTAACACTAACTAGTGACCTCACACGTACGCTAAACCTTAAGCGTTTTGGTACCCTAAACTGTGCCCTAATATCTCCCCATTCCCTAACCCTAACCCTAACCCGAATTCTATCCCTGACCCTCACCCGAAACCTTACCCTCACTCGTGCCCTAATCTTAACCAGGACACCAACACTAACTTGTGCCCTCACACGTACGCTAACACTTAATAGTTGTCGTACCCTAAACTGTACCCTAATTCCTCCCCATTCCCTAACCCTAACCCTAACCCGAATCCTAACCCTGACCCTCACCTGAAGCCTTACCCTCACCCGTGCCCTAATCTTAACCAGGACACTAACACTAACCCTTGCCCTCACACGGATGCTAACCCTTAAGCACTGTCATACCCTAAGCTGTACCCTTATCCCTCTGCATTCCTTAACCATAACCCTAACCCGAATCCTAACCCTGACCCTCACCCGAAGCCTTACCCTCACCCATGCCCTAATCTTAACCAGGACACCAACACTAACTCGTGCCCTCACATGTACGCTAAACCTTAAGCGTTGTCGTATCCTAAATTGTACCCTAATCCCTCCCCATTCCTTAACCCTAACCCTAACCCCATCCCTAAACCTGACCCACTTCCGATGCCCTATCCTAACCAATGCCCTAATCATAACCAGTACACAAACACTAACTCATGCCCTCTAACGTACGCTAACACTTAAGCATTGTCGTACCCTATCCTGTACCCTAATCCCTCCCCATTCCCTAACCCTAACCCTAAGCGAAACCCTGAACGTGACCCTTTTCCGAGGCCTTACCCTCATCGGTGCCGTTGTCTTAACCAGTACACCAACACTAACTCGTGCCCTCAAACTTATGCTAACACTTAAGCATTGTCGTACCCTAACCTGTACCCTAATCCCTCTCCATTCCCTAACCCTAACCCTAACCCAAATCCTAACCCTGACCCTCACCCGAAGCCTTACCCTCACCCGTGCCCTAATCTTAACCAGGACACCAAGACTAACTCGTGCCCTCAAACGTACGCTAACACTAAACCGCAGCGGTACCCTAACCTGTACGCTAATCCCTCTCCATTCCCTAACCCTAACCCTAACCTGAAACCTAACCATGACACTCACCCGAAACTTTACCCTCACCCGTGTCCTAATTTTAACCAGTACATCAACACTAACCCATGCCCTCTAACGTACGCCAACCCTAAGCCATTGCCGTACCCTAACCTGTACCCTAATCAATCCCCATTCCCTAACCCTAACCCTAACCCTAACCCTTAACGTGACGCTCTTCCGAGGCCTTACCCTCACCCGTGCCCTAATCGTAAGCAGTACACTAACACTAACTAGTGACCTCACACGTAAGCTAAACCTTAAGCGTTGTGGTACCCTAAACTGTGCCCTAATATCTCCCCATTCCCTAACTCTGACCCTCACCCGAAACCTTACCCTCACCCGTGCCCTAATCTTAACCAGGACACCAACACTAACTTGTGCCCTCACACGTACGCTAACCCTTAATCGTTGTCGTACCCTAAACTGTACCCTAATCCCTCCCCATTCCCTAACCCTAACCCTAACCCGAATCCTAACCCTGACCCTCACCTGAAGCCTTACCCTCACCCGTGCCCTAATCTTAACCAGGACACTAACACTAACCCTTGCCCTCACACGAACGCTAACCCTTAAGCACTGTCGTACCCTAAGCTGTACCCTAATCCCTCTGCATTCCTTAACCCTAACCCTAACCCGAATCCTAACCCTGACCCTCACCCGAAGCCTTACCCTCACCCGTGCCCTAATCTTAACCAGGACACCAACACTAACTCGTGCCCTCACACGTATGCTAAACCTTAAGCGTTTTCGTACCCTAAATTGTACCCTAATCCCTCCCCATTCCTTAACCCTAACCCTAAACCCATCCCTAAAACTGACCCACTTCCGATGCCCTACCCTAACCAATGCCCTAATCTTAACCAGTACACAAACACTAACTCATGCCCTCAAACGTACGCTAACCCTTAAGCATTGTCGTACCCTATCCTGTATCCTAATCCCTCCCCATTCCCTAACCCTAACCCTAAGCGAAACCCTGAACGTGACCCTTTTCCGAGGCCTTACCCTCATCGGTGCCGTTGTCTTAACCAGTACACCAACACTAACTCGTGCCCTCACACTTACGCTAACCCTTAAGCATTGTCGTACCCTAACCTGTACCCTAACCCCTCTCCATTCCCTAACCCTAAACCTAACCCGAATCCCAACCCTGACCCTCACCCGAAGCCTTACCCTCACCCATGCCCTAATCTTAAACAGGACACCAAGACTAACTCGTGCCCTCAAACGTACGCTAACATTAAACCGCAGCGGTACCCTAACCTGTGCCCTAATCCCTCTCCATTCCCTAACCCTAACCCTAACCTGAAACCTAACCATGACACTCACCCGAAACTTAACCCTCACCCGTGTCCTAATTTTAACCAGTACATCAACACTAACCCATGCCCTCTAACGTACGCCAACCCTAAGCCATTGCCGTACCCTAACCTGTACCCTAATCAATCCCCATTCCCTAACCCTAACCCTAACCCTAACCCTTAACGTGACCCTCTTCCGAGGCCTTACCCTCACCCGTGCCCTAATCGTAAGCAGTACACTAACACTAACTAGTGACCTCACACGTACGCTAAACCTTAAGCGTTGTGGTACCCTAAACTGTGCCCTAATATCTCCCCATTCCCTAAACCTAACCCTAACCCGAATTCTATCCCTGACCCTCACCCGAAACCTTACCCTCACCCGTGCCCTAATCTTAACCAGGACACCAACACTAACTTGTGCCCTCAAACGTACGCTAACCCTTAATCGTTGTCGTACCCTAAACTGTACACTAAACCCTCCCCATTCCTTAACCCTAACCCTAACCCGAATCCTAACCCTGACTCTCACCTGAAGCCTTACCCTCACCCGTGCCCTAATCTTAACCAGGACACTAACACTAAACCTTGCCCTCACACGAACACTAACCCTTAAGCACTGTCGAACCCTAAGCTGTACCCTAATCCCTCTGCATTCCTTAACCCTAACCCTAACCCAAATCCTAACCCTGAACCTCACCCGAAGCCTTACCCTCACCCATGCCCTAATCTTAACCAGGACACCAACACTAACTCGTGCCCCCACACGTACGCTAAACCTTAAGCGTTGTCGTACCTTAAATTGTACCCTAATCCCTCCCCATTCCTTAACCCTAACCCTAACCCCATCCCTAAACCTGACTCACTTGCGATGCCCTACCCTAACCAATGCCCTAATCTTAACCAGTACACAAACACTAACTCATGCCCTCAAACGTACGCTAACCAATAAGCATTGTCGAACCCTATCCTGTACCCTAATCCCTCCCCATTCCCTAACCCTAACCCTAAGCGAAACCCTGAACGTGACCCTTTTCCGAGGCCTTACCCTCATCGGTGCCATTGTCTTAATCAGTACACCAACACTAACTCGTGCCCTCACACTTACGCTAACCCTTAAGCATTGTCGTACCCTAACCTGTACCCTAATCCCTCTCCATTCCCTAACCCTAACCCTAACCCGAATCCTAACCCTGACCCTCACCCGAAGCCTTACCCTCACCCGTGCCCTAATCTTAACCAGGACACCAAGACTAACTCGTGCCCTCAAACGTACGCTAACACTAAACCGCAGCGGTACCCTAACCTGTACCCTAATCCCTCTCCATTCCCTAACCCTAACCCTAACCTGAAAACTAACCATGACACTCACCCGAAACTTTACCCTCAACCGTGTCCTAATTTTAACCAGTACATCAACACTAACCCATGCCCTCTAACGTACGCCAACCCTAAGCCATTGCCGTACCCTAACCTGTACCCTAATCAATCCCCATTCCCTAACCCTAACCCTAAACCTAACCCTTAACGTGACCCTCTTCCGAGGTCTTACCCTCACCCGTGCCCTAATCGTAAGCAGTACACTAACACTAACTATTGACCTCACACGTACGCTAAACCTAAAGCGTTGTGGTACCCTAAACAGTGCCCTAATATCTCCCCATTCCCTAACCCTAACCCTAACCCGAATTCTATCCCTGACCCTCACCCGAAACCTTCCCCTCACCCGTGCCCTAATCTTAACCAGGACACCAACACTAACTTCTGCCCTCACACGTACGCTAACCCTTAATCGTTGTCGTACCCTAAACTGTACCCTAATCCCTCCCCATTCCCTAACCCTAACCCTAACCCTAACCCTTAACGTGACCCTCTTCTGAGGCCTTACCCTCACCCGTGCCCTAATCGTAAGCAGTACACTAACACTAACTAGTGACCTCACACGTACGCTAAACCTTAAGCGTTGTGGTACCCTAAACTGTGCCCTAATATCTCCCCATTCCCTAACCCTAACCGTAACCCGAATTCTATCCCTGACCCTCACCCGAAACCTTACCCTCACCCGTGCCCTAATCTTAACCAGGACACTAACACTAACCCTTGCCCTCACACGAACGCTAACCCTTAAGCACTGTCGTACCCTAAGCTGTACCCTAATACCTCTGTATTCCTTAACCCTAACCCTAACCCGAATCCTAACCCTGACCCTCACCCGAAGCCTTACCCTCACACGTGCCCTAATCTTAACCAGGACACCAACACTAACTCGTGCCCTCACACGTACGCTAAACCTTAAGCGTTGTCGTACCCTAAATTGTACCCTAATCCCTCCCCATTCCTTAACCCTAACCCTAACCCCATCCCTAAACCTGACCCACTTCCGATGCCCTACCCTAACCAATGCCCTAATCTTAACCAGTACACAAACACTAACTCATGCCCTCAAACGTATGCTAACCCTTAAGCATTGTCGTACCCCATCCTGTACCCTAATCCCTCCCAATTCCCTAACCCTAACCCTAAGCAAAACCCTGAACGTGACCCTTTTCCGAGACCTTACCCTCATCGGTGCCGTTGTCTTAACCAGTACACCAACACTAACTCGTGCCCTCACACTTACGCTAACCCTTAAGCATTGTCGTACCCTAACCTGTACCCTAATCCCTCTCCATTCCCTAACCCTAACCCTAACCCGAATCCCAACCCTGACCCTCACCTGAAGCCTTACCCTCACCCGTGCCCTAATCTTAACCAGGACACCAAGACTAACTCGTGCCCTCAAACGTACGCTAACACTAAACCGCAGCGGTACCCTAACCTGTACCCTAATCCCTCTCCATTCCCTAACCCTAACCCTAACCTGAAACCTAACCATGACACTCACCCGAAACTTTACCCTCACCCGTGTCCTAATTTTAACCAGTACATCAACACTAACCCATGCCCTCTAACGTACGCCAAACCTAAGCCATTGCCGTACCCTAACCTGTACCCTAATCAATCCCCATTCCCTAACCCTAACCCTAACCCTAACCCTTAACGTGACCCTATTCCGAGGCCTTACCCTCACCCGTGCCCTAATCGTAAGCAGTACACTAACACTAACTAGTGACCTCACACGTATGCTAAACCTTAAGCGTTGTGGTACCCTAAACTGTGCCCTAATATCTCCCCATTTTCTAAACCTAACCCTAACCCGAATTCTATCCCTGACCCTCACCCGAAACCTTACCCTCACCCGTGCCCTAATCTTAACCAGGACACCAACACTAACTTGTGCCCTCACACGTGCGCTAACCCTTAATCGTTGTCGTACCCTAAACTGTACCCTAATCCCTCACCATTCCCTAACCCTAACCCTAACCCGAATCCTAACCCTGACCCTCACCTGAAGCCTTACCCTCACCCGTGCCCTAATCTTAACCAGGACACTAACACTAACCCTTGCCCTCACACGAACGCTAACCCTTAAGCACTGTCGTACCCTAAGCTGTACCCTAATCCCTCTGCATTCCTTAACCCTAACCCTAACCCGAATCCTAACCCGACCCTCACCCGAAGCCTTACCCTCACCCGTGCCCTAATCTTAACCAGGACCCCAACACTAACTCGTCCCCTCACACGTACGCTAAACCTTAAGCGTTGTCGTAACCTAAATTGTACCCTAATCCCTCCCCATTCCTTATCCCTAACCCTAACCCCATTCCTAAACGTGACCCACTTCCGATGCCCTACCCTAACCAATGCCCTGAACTTAACCAGTACAAAAACACTAACTCATGCCCTCAAACGTACGCTAACCCTTAAGCATTGTCGTACCCTAACCTGTACCCTAATCCCTCCCCATTCCCTAACCCTAACCCTAACCGCAACCCTGACGTGACCCTTTTCCGACGCCTTACCCACATCGGTGCCGTTGTCTTAACCAGTACACCAACACTAATTCGTACCCTCACACTTATGCTAACCCTTAAGCACTGTCGTACCCTAACCTGTACCCTAATCCCTCTCCATTCCCTAACCCTAACCCTAACCTGAAACCTAACCATGACACTCACCCGAAACTTTACCCTCACCCGTGCCCTAATCTTAACCAGGACACCAAGACTAACTCGTGCCCTCAAACGTACGCTAACAGTAAACCGCAGCGGTACCCTAACCTGTAGCCTAATCCCTCTCCAATCCCTAACCCTAACCCTAACCTGAAACCTAACCATGACAATCACCCGAAACTTTAACCTCACCCGTGTCCTAATTTTTACCAGTACATCAACACTAACCCATGCCCTCTAACATACGCCAACCCTAAGCCATTGCCGTACCCTAACCTGTACCCTAATCAATCCCCATTCCCTAACCCTAACCCTAACCCTAACCCTTAACGTGACCCTATTCCGAGGCCTTACCCTCACCCGTGCCCTAATCGTAAGCAGTACACTAACACTAACTAGTGACCTCACACGTACGCTAAACCTTAAGCGTTGTGGTACCCTAAACTGTGCCCTAATATCTCCCCATTTTCTAAACCTAACCCTAACCCGAATTCTATCCCTGACCCTCACCCGAAACCTTACCCTCACCCGTGCCCTAATCTTAACCAGGGCACCAACACTAACTTGTGCCCTAACACGTGCGCTAAACCTTAATCGTTGTCGTACACTAAACTGTACCCTAATCCCTCCCCATTCCCTAACCCTAACCCTAACCCGAATCCTAACCCTGACCCTCACCTGAAGCCTTACCCTCACCCGTGCCCTAATCTTAACCAGGACACTAACACTAACCCTTGCCCTCACACGAATGCTAACCCTTAAGCACTGTCGTACCCTAAGCTGTACCCTAATACCTCTGCATTCCTTAACCCTAACCCTAACCCGAATCCTAACCCTGACCCTCACCCGAAGCCTTACCCTCACACGTGCCCTAATCTTAACCAGGACACCAACACTAACTCGTGCCCTCACACGTACGATAAACCTTAAGCGTTGTCGTACCCTAAATTGTACCCTAATCCCTCCCCATTCCTTAACCCTAACCCTAACCCCATCCCTAAACCTGACCCACTTCCGATGCCCTACCCTAACCAATGCCCTAATCTTAACCAGTACACAAACACTAACTCATGCCCTCAAACGTATGCTAACCCTTAAGCATTGTCGTACCCCATCCTGTACCCTAATCCCTCCCAATTCCCTAACCCTAACCCTAAGCGAAACCCTGAACGTGACCCTTTTCCGAGGCCTTACCCTCATCGGTGCCGTTGTCTTAACCAGTACACCAACACTAACTCGTGCCCTCACACTTACGCTAACCCTTAAGCATTGTCGTACCCTAACCTGTACCCTAATCCCTCTCCATTCCCTAACCCTAACCCTAACCCGAATCCCAACCCTGACCCTCACCTGAAGCCTTACCCTCACCCGTGCCCTAATCTTAACCAGGACACCAAGACTAACTCGTGCCCTCAAACGTACGCTAACACTAAACCGCAGCGGTACCCTAACCTGTACCCTAATCCCTCTCCATTCCCTAACCCTAACCCTAACCTGAAACCTAACCATGACACTCACCCGAAACTTTACCCTCACCCGTGTCCTAATTTTAACCAGTACATCAACACTAACCCATGCCCTCTAACGTACGCCAAACCTAAGCCATTGCCGTACCCTAACCTGTACCCTAATCAATCCCCATTCTCTAACCCTAACCCTAACCCTAACCCTTAACGTGACCCTATTCCGAGGCCTTACCCTCACCCGTGCCCTAATCGTAAGCAGTACACTAACACTAACTAGTGACCTCACACGTATGCTAAACCTTAAGCGTTGTGGTACCCTAAACTGTGCCCTAATATCTCCCCATTTTCTAAACCTAACCCTAACCCGAATTCTATCCCTGACCCTCACCCGAAACCTTACCCTCACCCGTGCCCTAATCTTAACCAGGACACCAACACTAATTGTGCCCTCACACGTGCGCTAACCCTTAATCGTTGTCGTACCCTAAACTGTACCCTAATCCCTCCCCATTCCCTAACCCTAACCCTAACCCGAATCCTAACCCTGACCCTCACCTGAAGCCTTACCCTCACCCGTGCCCTAATCTTAACCAGGACACTAACACTAACCCTTGCCCTCACACGAACGCTAACCCTTAAGCACTGTCGTACCCTAAGCTGTACCCTAATCCCTCTGCATTCCTTAACCCTAACCTTAACCCGAATCCTAACCCGACCCTCACCCGAAGCCTTACCCTCAACCGTGCCCTAATCTTAACCAGGACACCAACACTAACTCGTCCCCTCACACGTACGCTAAACCTTAAGTGTTGTCGTACCCTAAATTGTACCCTAATCCCTCCCCATTCCTTAACCCTAACCCTAACCCCATTCCTAAACGTGACCCACTTCCGATGCCCTACCCTAACCAATGCCCTGAACTTAACCAGTACAAAAACACTAACTCATGCCCTCAAACGTACGCTAACCCTTAAGCATTGTCGTACCCTAAACTGTACCCTAATCCCTCCCCATTCCCTAACCCTAACCCTAACCGCAACACTGACGTGACCCTTTTCCGACGCCTTACCCTCATCGGTGCCGTTGTCTTAACCAGTACACCAACACTAATTCGTGCCCTCACACTTATGCTAACCCTTAAGCACTGTCGTACCATAACCTGTACCCTAATCCCTCTCCATTCCCTAACCCTAACCCTAACCTGAAACCTAACCATGACACTCACCCGAAACTTTACCCTCACCAGTGCCCTAATCTTAACCAGGACACCAAGACTAACTCGTGCCCTCAAACGTACGCTAACACTAAACCGCAGCGGTACCCTAACCTGTATCCTAATCCCTCTCCAATCCCTAACCCTAACCCTAACCTGAAACCTAACCATGACACTCACCCGAAACTTTAACCTCACCCGTGTCCTAATTTTTACCAGTACATCAACACTAACCCATGCCCTCTAACATACGCCAACCCTAAGCCATTGCCGTACCCTAACCTGTACCCTAATCAATCCCCATTCCCTAACCCTAACCCTAACCCTAACCCTTAACGTGACCCTATTCCGAGGCCTTACCCTCACCCGTGCCCTAATCGTAAGCAGTACACTAACACTAACTAGTGACCTCACACGTACGCTAAACCTTAAGCGTTGTGGTACCCTAAACTGTGCTCTAATATCTCCCCATTTTCTAAACCTAACCCTAACCCGAATTCTATCCCTGACCCTCACCCGAAACCTTACCCTCACCCGTGCCCTAATCTTAACCAGGACACCAACACTAACTTGTGCCCTCACACGTGCGCTAACCCTTAATCGTTGTGGTACCCTAAACTGTACCCTAATCCCTCCCCATTCCCTAACCCTAACCCTAACCCGAATCCTAACCCTGACACTCACCTGAAGCCTTACCCTAACCCGTGCCCTAATCTTAACCAGGACACTAACACTAACCCTTGCACTCACACGAACGCTAAGCCTTAAGCACTGTCGTACCCTAAGCTGTACCCTAATACCTCTGCATTCCTTAACCCTAACCCTAACCCGAATCCTAACCCTGACCCTCACCCGAAGCCTTACCCTCACCCGTGCCCTAATCTTAACCAGGACACCAACACTAACTCGTGCCCTCACACGTACGCTAAACCTTAAGCATTGTCGTACCCTAAATTGTACCCTAATCCCTCCCCATTCCTTAACCCTAACCCTAACCCCATCCCTAAACCTGACCCACTTCCGATGCCCTACCCTAACCAATGCCCTAATCTTAACCAGTACACAAACACTAACTCATGCCCTCAAACGTACGCTAACCCTTAAGCATTGTCGTACCCCATCCTGTACCCTAATCCCTCCCCATTCCCTAACCCTAACCCTAAGCGAAACCCTGAACGTGACCCTTTTCCGAGGCCTTACCCTCATCGGTGCCGTTGTCTTAACCAGTACACCAACACTAACTCGTGCCCTCACACTTACGCTAACCCTTAAGCATTGTCGTACCCTAAACTGTACCCTAATCCCTCTCCATTCCCTCACCCTAACCCTAACCCGAATCCTAACCCTGACCCTCACCTGAAGCCTTACCCTCACCCGTGCCCTAATCTTAACCAGGACACCAAGACTAACTCGTGCCCTCAAACGTACGCTAACACTAAACCGCAGCGGTACCCTAACCTGTACCCTAATCCCTCTCCATTCCCTAACCCTAACCCTAACCTGAAACCTAACCATGACACTCACCCGAAACTTTACCCTCACCCGTGTCCTAATTTTAACCAGTACATCAACACTAACCCATGCCCTCTAACGTACGCCAAACCTAAGCCATTGCCGTACCCTAACCTGTACCCTAATCAATCCCCATTCCCTAACCCTAACCCTAACCCTAACCCGAATCCTAACCCTGATCCTCACCTGAAGCCTTACACTCACCCGTGCCCTAATCTTAACCAGGACACTAACACTAATCCTTGCCCTCACACGAACGCTAACCCTTAAGCACTGTCGTACCCTAAGCTGTACCCTAATCCCTCTGCATTCCTTAACCCTAAACCTAACCCGAATCCTAACCCGACCCTCACCTGAAGCCTTACCCTCACCCGTGCCCTAATCTTAACCAGGACACCAACACTAACTCGTCCCCTCACACGTGCGCTAAACCTTAAGCGTTGTCGTACCCTAAATTGTACCCTAATCCCTCCCCATTCCTTATCCCTAACCCTAACCCCATTCCTAAACGTGACCCACTTCCGATGCCCTACCCTAACCAATGCCCTGAACTTAACCAGTACACAAACACTAACTCATGCCCTCAAACGTACGGTAACCCTTAAGCATTGTCGTACCCTAACCTGTACCCTAATCCCTCCCTATTCCCTAACCCTAACCGCAACCCTGAACGTGACCCTTTTCCGACGCCTTACCCTCATCGGTGCCGTTGTCTTAACCAGTACACCAACACTAACTCGTCCCCTCACACGTACGCTAAACCTTAAGCGTTGTCGTACCCTAAATTGTACCCTAATCCCTCCCCATTCCTTAACCCTAACCCTAACCCCATTCCTAAACATGACCCACTTCCAATGCCCTACCCTAACCAATGCCCTGAACTTAACCAGTACACAAACACTAACTCATGCCCTCAAACGTATGCTAACCCTTAAGCATTGTCGTACCCTAACCTGTACCCTAATCCCTCCCCATTCCCTAACCCTAACCCTAACCGCAACCCTGAACGTGACCCTTTTCCGACGCCTTACCCACATCGGTGCCGTTGTCTTAACCGGTACACCAACACTAATTCGTGCCCTCACACTTATGCTAACCCTTAAGCACTGTCGTACCCTAACCTGTATCCTAATCCCTCCCCATTCCCTAACCCTAACCCTAACCCGAATCCTAACCCTGACCCTGACCTGAAGCCTTACCCTCACCCGTGCCCTAATATTAACCAGGACACTAACACTAACCCTTGCCCTCACACGAACGCTAACCCTTAAGCACTGTCGTACCCTAAGCCGTACCCTAATCCCTCTGCATTCCTTAACCCTAACCCTAACCCTGACCCTCACCCGAAGCCTTACCCTCACCCGTGCCCTAATCTTAACCAGGACACCAACAGTAACTCGTGCCCTCACACGTACGCTAAACCTTAAGCGTTGTCGTACCCTAAATTGTACCCTAATCCCTCCCCATTCCTTAACCCTAACCCTAACCCCATCCCTAAACCTGACCCACTTCCGATGCCCTACCCTAACCAATGCCCTAATCTTAACCAGTACACAAACACTAACTCATGCCCTCAAACGTACGCTAACCCTTAAGCATTGTCGTACCCCATCCTGTACCCTAATCCCTCCCAATTCCCTAACCCTAACCCTACCCGCAACAGTGACGTGACCCTTTTCCGACGCCTTACCCTCATCGGTGCCGTTGTCTTAACCAGTACACCAACACTAATTCGTGCCCTCACACTTATGCTAACCCTTAAGCACTGTCGTACCCTAACCTGTACCCTAATCCCTCTCCATTCCCTAACCCTAACCCTAACCTGAAACGTAACCATGACACTCACCCGAAACTTTACCCTCACCCGTGCCCTAATCTTAACCAGGACACCAAGACTAACTCGTGCCCTCAAACGTACGCTAACACTAAACCGCAGCGGTACCCTAACCTGTATCCTAATCCCTCTCCATTCCCTAACCCTAACCCTAACCTGAAACCTAACCATGACACTCACCCGAAACTTTAACCTCACCCGTGTCCTAATTTTTACCAGTACATCAACACTAACCCATGCCCTCTAACATACGCCAACCCTAAGCCATTGCCGTACCCTAACCTGTACCCTAATCAATCCCCATTCCCTAACCCTAACCCTAACCCTAACCCTTAACGTGACCCTATTCCGAGGCCTTACACTCACCCGTGCCCTAATCGTAAGCAGTACACTAACACTAACTAGTGACCTCACACGTACGCTAAACCTTAAGCGTTGTGGTACCCTAAACTGTGCCCTAATATCTCCCCATTTTCTAAACCTAACCCTAACCCGAATTCTATCCCTGACCCTCACCCGAAACCTTACCCTCACCCGTGCCCTAATCTTAACCAGGACACCAACACTAACTTGTGCCCTCACACGTGCGCTAAACCTTAATCGTTGTCGTACCCTAAACTGTACCCTAATCCCTCCCCATTCCCTAACCCTAACCCTAACCTGAATCCTAACCCTGACCCTCACCTGAAGCCTTACCCTCACCCGTGCCTTAATCTTAACCAGGACACTAACACTAACCCTTGCCCTCACACGAACGCTAACCCTTAAGCACTGTCGTACCCTAAGCTGTACCCTAATACCTCTGCATTCCTTAACCCTAACCCTAACCCGAATCCTAACCCTGACCCTCACCCGAAGCCTTACCCTCACACGTGCCCTAATCTTAACCAGGACACCAACACTAACAAGTGCCCTCACACGTACGCTAAACCTTAAGCGTTGTCGTACCCTAAATTGTACCCTAATCCCTCCCCATTCCTTAACCCTAACCCTAACCCCATCCCTAAACCTGACCCACTTCCGATGCCCTACCCTAACCAATGCCCTAATCTTAACCAGTACACAAACACTAACTCATGCCCTCAAACGTATGCTAACCCTTAAGCATTGTCGTACCCCATCCTGTACCCTAATCCCTCCCAATTCCCTAACCCTAACCCTAAGCGAAACCCTGAACGTGACCCTTTTCCGAGGCCTTACCCTCATCGGTGCCGTTGTCTTAACCAGTACACCAACACTAACTCGTGCCCTCACACTTACGCTAACCCTTAAGCATTGTCGTACCCTAACCTGTACCCTAATCCCTCTCCATTCCCTAACCCTAACCCTAACCCGAATCCCAACCCTGACCCTCACCTGAAGCCTTACCCTCACCCGTGCCCTAATCTTAACCAGGACACCAAGACTAACTCGTGCCCTCAAACGTACGCTAACACTAAACCGCAGCGGTACCCTAACCTGTACCCTAATCCCTCTCCATTCCCTAACCCTAACCCTAACCTGAAACCTAACCATGACACTCACCCGAAACTTTACCCTCACCCGTGTCCTAATTTTAACCAGTACATCAACACTAACCCATGCCCTCTAACGTAGGCCAAACCTAAGCCATTGCCGTACCCTAACCTGTACCCTAATCAATCCCCATTCCCTAACCCTAACCCTAACCCTAACCCTTAACGTGACCCTATTCCGAGGCCTTACCCTCACCCGTGCCCTAATCGTAAGCAGTACACTAACACTAACTAGTGACCTCACACGTATGCTAAACCTTAAGCGTTGTGGTACCCTAAACTGTGCCCTAATATCTCCCCATTTTCTAAACCTAACCCTAACCCGAATTCTATCCCTGACCCTCACCCGAAACCTTACCCTCACCCGTGCCCTAATCTTAACCAGGACACCAACACTAACTTGTGCCCTCACACGTGCGCTAACCCTTAATCGTTTTCGTACCCTAAACTGTACCCTAATCCCTCACCATTCCCTAACCCTAACCCTAACCCGAATCCTAACCCTGACCCTCACCTGAAGCCTTACCCTCACCCGTGCCCTAATCTTAACCAGGACACTAACACTAACCCTTGCCCTCACACGAACGCTAACCCTTAAGCACTGTCGTACCCTAAGCTGTACCCTAATTCCTCTGCATTCCTTAACCCTAACCCTAACCCGAATCCTAACCCGACCCTCACCCGAAGCCTTACCCTCACCCGTGCCCTAATCTTAACCAGGACCCCAACACTAACTCGTCCCCTCACACGTACGCTAAACCTTAAGCGTTGTCGTACCCTAAATTGTACCCTAATCCCTCCCCATTCCTTAACCCTAACCCTAACCCCATTCCTAAACGTAACCCACTTCCGATGCCCTACCCTAACCAATGCCCTGAACTTAACCAGTACACAAACACTAACTCATGCCCTCAAACGTACGCTAACCCTTAAGCATTGTCGTACAATAACCTGTACCCTAATCCCTCCCCATTCCCTAACCCTAACCCTAACCGCAACCCTGAACGTGACCCTTTTCCGACGCCTTACCCACATCGGTGCCGTTGTCTTAACCAGTACACCAACTCTAATTCGTGCCCTCACACTTATGCTAACCCTTAAGCACTGTCGTACCCTAACCTGTACCCTAATCCCTCTCCATTCCCTAACCCTAACCCTAACCTGAAACCTAACCATGACACTCACCCGAAACTTTACCCTCACCCGTGCCCTAATCTTAACCAGGACACAAAGACTAACTCGTGCCCTCGAACGTACGCTAACACTAAACCGCAGCGGTACCCTAACCTGTACCCTAATCCCTCTCCATTCCCTAACCCTAACCCTAACCTGAAACCTAACCATGACACTCACCCGAAACTTTAACCTCACCCGTGTCCTAATTTTTACCAGTACATCAACACTAACCCATGCCCTCTAACGTACGCCAACCCTAAGCCATTGCCGTACCCTAACCTGTACCCTAATCAATCCCCATTCCCTAACCCTAACCCTAACCCTAACCCTTAACGTGACCCTATTCCGAGGCCTTACCCTCACCTGTGCCCTAATCGTAAGCAGTACACTAACACTAACTAGTGACCTCACACGTACGCTAAACCTGAAGCGTTGTGGTACCCTAAACTGTGCCCTAATATCTCCCCATTTTCTAAACCTAACCCTGACCCGAATTCTATCCCTGACCCTCACCCGAAACCTTACCCTCACCCGTGCCCTAATCTTAACCAGGACACCAACACTAACTTCTGCCCTCACACGTATGCTAACCCTTAATCGTTGTCGTACCCTAAACTGTACCCTAATCCCACCCCATTCCCTAACCCTAACCCTAACCCGAATCCTAACCCTGACCCTCACCTGAAGCCTTACCCTCACCCGTGCCCTAATCTTAACCAGGACACTAACACTAACCCTTGCCCTCACACGAACGCCAAACCTTAAGCACTGTTGTAACCTAAGCTGTACCCTAATCCCTCTGCATTCCTTAACCCTAACCCTAACCCGAATCCTAACCCTGACCCTCACCCGAAGCCTTACCCTCACCCGTGCCCTAATCTTAACCAGGACACCAACACTAACTCGTGCCCTCACACGTACGCTAAACCTTAAGCGTTGTCGTACCCTAAATTGTACCCTAATCCCTCCATATTCCTTAACCCTAACCCTAACCCCATCCCTAAACCTGACCCACTTCCGATGCCCTACCCTAACCAATGCCCTAATCTTAAACAGTACACAAACACTAACTCATGCCCTCAAACGTACGCTAACCCATAAGCATTGTCGTACCCCATCCTGTACCCTAATCCCTCCCCATTCCCTAACCCTAACCCTAAGCGAAACCCTGAACGTGACGCTTTTCCGAGGCCTTACCCTCATCGGTGCCGTTGTCTTAACCAGTACACCAACACTAACTCGTGCCCTCACACTTACGCTAACCCTTAAGCATTGTCGTACCCTAACCTGTACCCTAATCCCTCTCCATTCCCTAACCCTAACCCTAACCCGAATCCTAACCCTGACCCTCACCTGAAGCCTTACCCTCACCCGTGACCTAATCTTAACCAGGACACCAAGACTAACTCGTGCCCTCAAACGTACGCTAACACTAAACCGCAGCGGTACCCTAACCTGTACCCTAATCCCTCTCCATTCCCTAACCCTAACCCTAACCTGAAACCTAACCATGACACTCACCCGAAACTTTACCCTCACCCGTGTCCTAATTTTAACCAGTACATCAACACTAACCCATGCCCTATAACGTACGCCAACCCTAAGCAATTGCCGTACCCTAACCTGTACCCTAATCAATCCCCATTCCCTAACCCTAACCCTAACCCTAACCCTTAACGTGACCCTCTTCCGAGGCCTTACCCTCACCCGTGCCCTAATCGTAAGCAGTACACTAACACTAACTAGTGACCTCACACGTACGCTAAACCTTAAGCGTTGTGGTACCCTAAACTGTGCCCTAATATCTCCCCATTCCCTAACCCTAACCCTAACCCGAATTCTATCCCTGACCCTCACCCGAAACTTTACCCTCACCCGTGCCCTAATCTTAACCAGGACACCAACTCTAACTTGTGCCCTCACACGTACGCTAACCCTTAAACGTTGTGGAACCCTAAACTGTACCCTAATCCCTCCCCATTCCCTAACCCTAACCCTAACCCGAATCCTAACCCTGACCCTCACCTGAAGCCTTACCCTCACCCGTGCCCTAATCTTAACCAGGACACTAACACTAACCCTTGCCCTCACACGAACGCTAACCCTTAAGCACTGTCGTACCCTAAGCTGTACCCTAATACCTCTGCATTCCTTAACCCTAACCCTAACCCGAATCCTAACCCTGACCCTCACCCGAAGCCTTACCCTCACCCGTACCCTAATCTTAACCAGGACACCAACACTAATTCGTGCCCTCACACGTACGCTAAACCTTAAGCGTTGTCGTACCCTAAATTGTACCCTAATGCCTCCCCATTCCTTAACCCTAACCCTAAACCCATCCCTAAACCTGACCCACTTCCGATGCCCTGCCCTAACCAATGCCCTAATCTTAACCAGTACACAAACACTAACTCATGCCCTCAAACGTACGCTAACCCTTAAGCATTGTCGTACCCCATCCTGTACCCTAATCCCTCCCCATTCCCTAACCCTAACCCTAAGCGAAACCCTGAACGTGACCCTTTTCCGAGGCCTTACCCTCATCGGTGCCGTTGTCTTAACCAGTACACCAACACTAACTCGTGCCCTCACACTTACGCTAACCCTTAAGCATTGTCGTACCCTAACCTGTACCCTAATCCCTCTCCATTCCCTAACCCTAACCCTAACCCGAATCCTAACCCTGACCCTCACCCGAAGCCTTACCCTCACCCGTGCCCTAATCTTAACCAGGACACCAAGACTAACTCGTGCCCTGAAACGTACGCTAACACTAAACCGCAGCGGTACCCTAACCTGTACCCTAATCCCTCTCCATTCCCTAACCCTAACCCTAACCTGAAACCTAACCATGACACTCACCCGAAACTTTACCCTCACCCCTGTCCTAATTTTAACCAGTACATCAACACTAACCCATGCCCTCTAACGTACGCCAAACCTAAGCCATGCCGTACCCTAACCTGTACCCTAATCAATCCCCATTCCCTAACCCTAACCCTAACCCTAACCCTTAACGTGACCCTCTTCCGAGGCCTTACCCTCACCCGTGCCCTAATCGTAAGCAGTACACTAACACTAACTAGTGACCTCACACGTAAGCTAAACCTTAAGCGTTGTGGTACCCTAAACTGTGCCCTAATATCTCCCCATTTTCTAAACCTAACCCTAACCCGAATTCTATCCCTGACCCTCACCCGAAACCTTACCCTCACCCGTGCCCTAATCTTAACCAGGACACCAACACTAACTTGTGCCCTCACACGTGCGCTCACCCTTAATCGTTGTCGTACCCTAAACTCTACCCTAATCCCTCCCCATTCCCTAACCCTAACCCTAACCCGAATCCTAACCCTGACCCTCACCTGAAGCCTTACCCTCACCCGTGCCCTAATCTTAACCAGGACACTAACACTAACGCTTGCCCTCACACGAACGCTAACCCTTAAGCACTGTCGTACCCTAAGCTGTACCCTAATCCCTCTGCATTCCTTAACCCTAACCCTAACCCGAATCCTAACCCTGACCTTCACCCGAAGCCTTACCCTCACCCGTGCCCTAATCTTAACCAGGACACCAACACTAACTCGTGCCCTCACACGTACGCTAAACCTTCAGCGTTGTCGTACCCTAAATTGTACCCTAATCCCTCCCCATTCCTTAACCCTAACCCTAACCCCATCCCTAAACCTGACCCACTTCCGATGCCCTAACCTAACCAATGCCCTAATCTTAAACAGTACACAAACACTAACTCATGCCCTCAAACGTACGCTAACCCATAAGCATTGTCGTACCCCATCCTGTACCCTAATCCCTCCCCATTCCCTAACCCTAACCCTAAGCGAAACCCTGAACGTGACGCTTTTCCGAGGCCTTACCCTCATCGGTGCCGTTGTCTTAACCAGTACACCAACACTAACTCGTGCCCTCACACTTACGCTAACCCTTAAGCATTGTCGTACCCTAACCTGTACCCTAATCCCTCTCCATTCCCTAACCCTAACCCTAACCTGAAACCTAACCATGACACTCACCCGAAACTTTACCCTCACCCGTGTCCTAATTTTAACCAGTACATCAACACTAACCCATGCCCTATAACGTACGCCAACCCTAAGCAATTGCCGTACCCTAACCTGTACCCTAATCAATCCCCATTCCCTAACCCTAACCCTAACCCTAACCCTTAACGTGACCCTCTTCCGAGGCCTTACCCTCACCCGTGCCCTAATCGTAAGCAGTACACTAACACTAACTAGTGACCTCACACGTACGCTAAACCTTAAGCGTTGTGGTACCCTAAACTGTGCCCTAATATCTCCCCATTCCCTAACCCTAACCCTAACCCGAATTCTATCCCTGACCCTCACCCGAAACCTTACCCTCACCCGTGCCCTAATCTTAACCAGGACACCAACTCTAACTTGTGCCCTCACACGTACGCTAACCCTTAAACGTTGTGGAACCCTAAACTGTACCCTAATCCCTCCCCATTCCCTAACCCTAACCCTAACCCGAATCCTAACCCTGACCCTCACCTGAAGCCTTACCCTCACCCGTGCCCTAATCTTAACCAGGACACTAACACTAACCCTTGCCCTCACACGAACGCTAACCCTTAAGCACTGTCGTACCCTAAGCTGTACCCTAATACCTCTGCATTCCTTAACCCTAACCCTAACCCGAATCCTAACCCTGACCCTCACCCGAAGCCTTACCCTCACCCGTACCCTAATCTTAACCAGGACACCAACACTAACTCGTGCCCTCACACGTACGCTAAACCTTAAGCGTTGTCGTACCCTAAATTGTACCCTAATGCCTCCCCATTCCTTAACCCTAACCCTAAACCCATCCCTAAACCTGACCCACTTCCGATGCCCTGCCCTAACCAATGCCCTAATCTTAACCAGTACACAAACACTAACTCATGCCCTCAAACGTACGCTAACCCTTAAGCATTGTCGTACCCCATCCTGTACCCTAATCCCTCCCCATTCCCTAACCCTAACCCTAAGCGAAACCCTGAACGTGACCCTTTTCCGAGGCCTTACCCTCATCGGTGCCGTTGTCTTAACCAGTACACCAACACTAACTCGTGCCCTCACACTTACGCTAACCCTTAAGCATTGTCGTACCCTAACCTGTTCCCTAATCCCTCTCCATTCCCTAACCCTAACCCTAACCCGAATCCTAACCCTGACCCTCACCCGAAGCCTTACCCTCACCCGTGCCCTAATCTTAACCAGGACACCAAGACTAACTCGTGCCCTGAAACGTACGCTAACACTAAACCGCAGCGGTACCCTAACCTGTACCCTAATCCCTCTCCATTCCCTAACCCTAACCCTAACCTGAAACCTAACCATGACACTCACCCGAAACTTTACCCTCACCCCTGTCCTAATTTTAACCAGTACATCAACACTAACCCATGCCCTCTAACGTACGCCAAACCTAAGCCATGCCGTACCCTAACCTGTACCCTAATCAATCCCCATTCCCTAACCCTAACCCTAACCCTAACCCTTAACGTGACCCTCTTCCGAGGCCTTACCCTCACCCGTGCCCTAATCGTAAGCAGTACACTAACACTAACTAGTGACCTCACACGTAAGCTAAACCTTAAGCGTTGTGGTACCCTAAACTGTGCCCTAATATCTCCCCATTTTCTAAACCTAACCCTAACCCGAATTCTATCCCTGACCCTCACCCGAAACCTTACCCTCACCCGTGCCCTAATCTTAACCAGGACACCAACACTAACTTGTGCCCTCACACGTGCGCTCACCCTTAATCGTTGTCGTACCCTAAACTCTACCCTAATCCCTCCCCATTCCCTAACCCTAACCCTAACCCGAATCCTAACCCTGACCCTCACCTGAAGCCTTACCCTCACCCGTGCCCTAATCTTAACCAGGACACTAACACTAACGCTTGCCCTCACACGAACGCTAACCCTTAAGCACTGTCGTACCCTAAGCTGTACCCTAATCCCTCTGCATTCCTTAACCCTAACCCTAACCCGAATCCTAACCCTGACCTTCACCCGAAGCCTTACCCTCACCCGTGCCCTAATCTTAACCAGGACACCAACACTAACTCGTGCCCTCACACGTACGCTAAACCTTAAGCGTTGTCGTACCCTAAATTGTACCCTAATCCCTCCCCATTCCTTAACCCTAACCCTAACCCCATCCCTAAACCTGACCCACTTCCGATGCCCTAACCTAACCAATGCCCTAATCTTAACCAGTACACAAACACTAACTCATGCCCTCAAAGGTACGCTAACCCTTAAGCATTGTCGTACCCCATCCTGTACCCTAATCCCTCCCCATTCCCTAACCCTAACCCTAAGCGAAACCCTGAACGTGACCCTTTTCCGAGACGTACCCTCAACGGTGCCGTTGTCTTAACCAGTACACCAACACTAACTCGTGCCCTCACACTTACGCTAACCCTTAAGCATTGTCGTACCCTAACCTGTACCATAATCCCTCTCCATTCCCTAACCCTAACCCTAACCCGAATCCTAAACCTGACCCTCACCTGAAGCCTTACCCTCACCCGTGCCCTAATCTTAACCAGGACACCAAGACTAACTCGTGCCTTCAAACGTACGCTAATACTAAACCGCAGCGGTACCCTAACCTGTACCCTAAACCCTCTCCATTCCCTAACCCTAACCCTAACCTGAAACCTAACCATGACACTCACCCGAAATTTTACCCTCACCCGTGTCCTAATTTTCACCAGTACATCAACACTAACCCATGCCCTCTAACGTACGCCAAAGCTAAGCCATTGCCGTACCCTAACCTGTACCCTAATCAATCCCCATCCCCTAACCCTAACCCTAACCCTAACCCTTAACGTGACCCTCTTCCGAGGCCTTACCCTCACGCGTGCCCTAATCGTAAGCAGTACACTAACACTAACTAGTGACCTCACACGTACGCTAAACCTTAAGCGTTGTGGTACCCTAAACTGTACCCTAATATCTCCCCATTCCCTAATCCTAACCCTAACCCGAATTCTATCCCTGACCCTCACCCGAAACCTTACCCTCACCCGTGCCCTAATCTTAACCAGGACACCAACACTAACTTGTGCCCTCACACGTGCGCTAACCCTTAATCGTTGTGGTACCCTAAACTGTACCCTAATCCCTCCCCATTCCCTAACCCTAACCCTAACCCGAATCCTAACCCTGACCCTCACCTGAAGCCTTACACTCACCCGTGCCCTAATCTTAACCAGGACACTAACACTAACCCTTGCCCTCACACGAACGCTAAGCCTTAAGCACTGTCGTACCCTAAGCTGTACCCTAATACCTCTGCATTCCTTAACCCTAACCCTAACCCGAATCCTAACCCTGACCCTCACCCGAAGCCTTACCCTCACCCGTGCCCTAATCTTAACCAGGACACCAACACTAACTCGTGCCCTCACACGTACGCTAAACCTTAAGCGTTGTCGTACCCTAAATTGTACCCTAATCCCTCCCCATTCCTTAACCCTAACCCTAACCCCATCCCTAAACCTGACCCACTTCCGATGCCCTACCCTAACCAATGCCCTAATCTTAACCAGTACACAAACACTAACTCATGCCCTCAAACGTACGCTAACCCTTAAGCATTGTCGTACCCCATCCTGTACCCTAATCCCTCCCCATTCCCTAACCCTAACCCTAAGCGAAACCCTGAACGTGACCCTATTCCGAGGCCTTACCCTCATCGGTGCCGTTGTCTTAACCAGTACACCAACACTAACTCGTGCCCTCACACTTACGCTAACCCTTAAGCATTGTCGTACCCTAACCTGTACCCTAATCCCTCTCCATTCCCTCACCCTAACCCTAACCCGAATCCTAACCCTGACCCTCACCTGAAGCCTTACCCTCACCCGTGCCCTAATCTTAACCAGGACACTAACACTAATCCTTGCCCTCACACGAACGCTAACCCTTAAGCACTGTCGTACCCTAAGCTGTACCCTAATCCCTCTGCATTCCTTAACCCTAACCCTAACCCGAATCCTAACCCGACCCTCACCTGAAGCCTTACCCTCACCCGTGCCCTAAACTTTACCAGGACACCAAGACTAACTCGTGCCCTCAAACGTACGTTAACACTAAACCGCAGCGGTGCCCTAACCTGTACCCTAATCCCTCTCCATTCCCTAACCCTAACCCTAACCTGAAACCTAACCATGACACTCACCCGAAACTTTACCCTCACCCGTGTCCTAATTTTAACCAGTACATCAACACTAACCCATGCCCTCTAACGTACGCCAACCCTAAGCCATTGCCGTACCCTAACCTGTACCCTAATCAATCCCCATTCCCTAAACCTAACCCTAACCCTAACCCTTAACGTGACCCTCTTCCGAGGCCTTACCCTCACCCGTGCCCTAATCGTAAACAGTACACTAACACTAACTAGTGACCTCACACGTACGCAAAACCTTAAGCGTTGTGGTACCCTAAACTGTGCCGTAATATCTCCCCATTCCCTAACCCTAACCCTAACCCGAATTCTATCCCTGACCCTCACCCGAAACGTTACCCTCACCTGTGCCCTAATCTTAACCAGGACACCAACAATAACTCGTGCCCTCACACGTACGCTAAACCTTAAGCGTTGTCGTACCCTAAATTGTACCCTAATCCCTCCCCATTCCTTAACCCTAACCCTAACCCCATCCCTAAACCTGACCCACTTCCGATGCCCTACCCTAACCAATGCCCTAATCTTAACCAGTACACAAACACTAACTCATGCCCTCAAACGTACTCTAACCCTTAAGCATTGTCGTACCCTACCCTGTACCCTAATCCCTCCCCATTCCCTAACCCTAACCCTAACCCTCACCCGTGCCCTAATCTTAACCAGGACACCAACACTAACTTGTGCCCTCACACGTATGCTAACCCTTAATCGTTGTCGTACCCTAAACTGTACCCTAATCCCTCCCCATTCCCTAACCCTAACCCTAACCCGAATCCTAACCCTGACCCTCACCCGAAGCCTTACCCTCCCCCGTGCCCTAATCTTAACCAGGACACTAACATTAACCCTTGCCCTCAAACGTACGCTAACACTAAACCGCAGCGGTACCCTAATCCCTCTGCATTCCTTAACCCTAACCCTAACCCGAATCCTAACCCTGACCCTCACCCGAAGCCTTACCCTCACCCGTGCCCTAATCTTAACCAGGACACCAACACTAACTCGTGCCCTCACACGTACCCCAACCCTAAGCCATTGCCGTACCCTAACCTGTACCCTAATCAATCTCCATTCCCTAACCCTAACCCTTAAAGTGACCCTCTTCCGAGGCCTTACCCTCACCCGTGCCCTAATCGTAAGCAGTACACTAACACTAACTGGTGACCTCACACGTACGCTAAACCTTAGGCGTTGTGGTACCCTAAACTATGCCCTAATATCTCCCCATTCCCTAACCCTAACCCTAACCCGAATTCTATCCCTGACCCTCACCCGAAACCGTACCCTCACCCGTGCCCTAATCTTAACCAGGACACCAACACTAACTCGTGCCCACACACGTACGCTAACCCTTAATCGCTTTCGTACCCTAAACTGTACCCTAATCCCTCCCCATTCCCTAACCCTAACCCTAACCCGAATCCTAACCCTGACCCTCACCTGAAGCCTTACCCTCACCCGTGCCCTAATCTTAACCAGGATACTAACACTAACCCTTGCCCTCACACGAACGCTAACCCTTAAGCACTGTCGTACCCTAAGCTGTACCCTAATCGTTCTGCATTCCTTAACCCTAACCCTAACCCGAATCACAACCTTGACCCTAACCTGAAGCCTTACCCTCACCCGTGCCCTAATCTTAACCAGGACACCAACACTAACTGGTGCCCTCACACGTACCCTAAACCTTAAGCGTTGTCGTACTCTAAATTGTACCCTAATCCCTCCCCATTCCTTAACCCTAACCCTAACCCCATCCCTAAACCTGACCCACTTCCGATGCCCTACCCTAACCAATGCCCTAATCTTAACCAGTACACAAACACTAACTCATGCGCTCAAACGTACGCTAACCCTTAAGCATTGTCGTACCCTATCCTGTACCCTAATCCCTCCTCATTCCCTAACCCTAACCCTAAGCGAAACCCTGAACGTGACCCTTTTCCGAGGCCTTACCCTCATAGGTGCCGTTGTCTTAACCAGTACACCAACACTAACTCGTGCCCTCACACTTACGCTAACCCTAAAGCACTGTCGTACCCTAGCCTGTACCCTAATCCCTCTCCATTCCCTAACCCTAACCCTAACCTGAAACCTAACCATGACGCTCACCCGAAACTTTACCCTCACCCGTGTCCTAATTTTAACCAGTACATCAACACTAACCCATGCCCTCTACCGTACGCCAACCCTAAGCCATTGCCGTACCCTAACCTGTACCCTAATCAATCCCCATTCCCTAACCCTAACCCTAACCCTAACCCTTAACGTGACCCTCTTCCGAGGCCTTACCCTCACCCATGCCCTAATCGTAAGCAGTACACTAACACTAACTAGTGACCTCACACGTACGCTAAACCTTAAGCGTTGTGGTACCCTAAACTGTGCCCTAATATCTCCCCATTCCCTAACCCTAACCCTAACCCGAATTCTATCCCTGACCCTCACCCGAAACCTTACCCTCACCCGTGCCCTAATCTTAACCAGGACACCAACTCTAACTTGTGCCCTCACACGTACGCTAACCCTTAAACGTTGTGGAACCCTAAACTGTACCCTAATCCCTCCCCATTCCCTAACCCTAACCCTAACCCGAATCCTAACCCTGACCCTCACCTGAAGCCTTACCCTCACCCGTGCCCTAATCTTAACCAGGACACCAACACTAACCCTTGCCCTCACACGAACGCTAACCCTTAAGCACTGTCGTACCCTAAGCTGTACCCTAATACCTCTGCATTCCTTAACCCTAACCCTAACCCGAATCCTAACCCTGACCCTCACCCGAAGCCTTACCCTCACCCGTACCCTAATCTTAACCAGGACACCAACACTAACTCGTGCCCTCACACGTACGCTAAACCTTAAGCGTTGTCGTACCCTAAATTGTACCCTAATGCCTCCCCATTCCTTAACCCTAACCCTAAACCCATCCCTAAACCTGACCCACTTCCGATGCCCTGCCCTAACCAATGCCCTAATCTTAACCAGTACACAAACACTAACTCATGCCCTCAAACGTACGCTAACCCTTAAGCATTGTCGTACCCCATCCTGTACCCTAATCCCTCCCCATTCCCTAACCCTAACCCTAAGCGAAACCCTGAACGTGACCCTTTTCCGAGGCCTTACCCTCATCGGTGCCGTTGTCTTAACCAGTACACCAACACTAACTCGTGCCCTCACACTTACGCTAACCCTTAAGCATTGTCGTACCCTAACCTGTACCCTAATCCCTCTCCATTCCCTAACCCTAACCCTAACCCGAATCCTAACCCTGACCCTCACCCGAAGCCTTACCCTCACCCGTGCCCTAATCTTAACCAGGACACCAAGACTAACTCGTGCCCTGAAACGTACGCTAACACTAAACCGCAGCGGTACCCTAACCTGTACCCTAATCCCTCTCCATTCCCTAACCCTAACCCTAACCTGAAACCTAACCATGACACTCACCCGAAACTTTACCCTCACCCCTGTCCTAATTTTAACCAGTACATCAACACTAACCCATGCCCTCTAACGTACGCCAAACCTAAGCCATGCCGTACCCTAACCTGTACCCTAATCAATCCCCATTCCCTAACCCTAACCCTAACCCTAACCCTTAACGTGACCCTCTTCCGAGGCCTTACCCTCACCCGTGCCCTAATCGTAAGCAGTACACTAACACTAACTAGTGACCTCACACGTAAGCTAAACCTTAAGCGTTGTGGTACCCTAAACTGTGCCCTAATATCTCCCCATTTTCTAAACCTAACCCTAACCCGAATTCTATCCCTGACCCTCACCCGAAACCTTACCCTCACCCGTGCCCTAATCTTAACCAGGACACCAACACTAACTTGTGCCCTCACACGTGCGCTCACCCTTAATCGTTGTCGTACCCTAAACTCTACCCTAATCCCTCCCCATTCCCTAACCCTAACCCTAACCCGAATCCTAACCCTGACCCTCACCTGAAGCCTTACCCTCACCCGTGCCCTAATCTTAACCAGGACACTAACACTAACGCTTGCCCTCACACGAACGCTAACCCTTAAGCACTGTCGTACCCTAAGCTGTACCCTAATCCCTCTGCATTCCTTAACCCTAACCCTAACCCGAATCCTAACCCTGACCTTCACCCGAAGCCTTACCCTCACCCGTGCCCTAATCTTAACCAGGACACCAACACTAACTCGTGCCCTCACACGTACGCTAAACCTTAAGCGTTGTCGTACCCTAAATTGTACCCTAATCCCTCCCCATTCCTTAACCCTAACCCTAACCCCATCCCTAAACCTGACCCACTTCCGATGCCCTAACCTAACCAATGCCCTAATCTTAACCAGTACACAAACACTAACTCATGCCCTCAAAGGTACGCTAACCCTTAAGCATTGTCGTACCCCATCCTGTACCCTAATCCCTCCCCATTCCCTAACCCTAACCCTAAGCGAAACCCTGAACGTGACCCTTTTCCGAGACGTACCCTCAACGGTGCCGTTGTCTTAACCAGTACACCAACACTAACTCGTGCCCTCACACTTACGCTAACCCTTAAGCATTGTCGTACCCTAACCTGTACCATAATCCCTCTCCATTCCCTAACCCTAACCCTAACCCGAATCCTAAACCTGACCCTCACCTGAAGCCTTACCCTCACCCGTGCCCTAATCTTAACCAGGACACCAAGACTAACTCGTGCCTTCAAACGTACGCTAATACTAAACCGCAGCGGTACCCTAACCTGTACCCTAATCCCTCTCCATTCCCTAACCCTAACCCTAACCTGAAACCTAACCATGACACTCACCCGAAATTTTACCCTCACCCGTGTCCTAATTTTAACCAGTACACTAACACTAACTAGTGACCTCACACGTACGCTAAACCTTAAGCGTTGTGGTACCCTAAACTGTACCCTAATATCTCCCCATTCCCTAATCCTAACCCTAACCCGAATTCTATCCCTGACCCTCACCCGAAACCTTACCCTCACCCGTGCCCTAATCTTAAGCAGGACACTAACACTAACTAGTGACCTCACACGTAGCGCTAAACCTTAATCGTTGTGGTACCCTAAACTGTACCCTAATATCTCCCCATTCCCTAATCCTAACCCTAACCCGAATTCTATCCCTGACCCTCACCCGAAACCTTACCCTCACCCGTGCCCTAATCTTAACCAGGACACCAACACTAACTTGTGCCCTCACACGTGCGCTAACCCTTAATCGTTGTGGTACCCTAAACTGTACCCTAATCCCTCCCCATTCCCTAACCCTAACCCTAACCCGAATCCTAACCCTGACCCTCACCTGAAGCCTTACACTCACCCGTGCCCTAATCTTAACCAGGACACTAACACTAACCCTTGCCCTCACACGAACGCTAAGCCTTAAGCACTGTCGTACCCTAAGCTGTACCCTAATACCTCTGCATTCCTTAACCCTAACCCTAACCCGAATCCTAACCCTGACCCTCACCCGAAGCCTTACCCTCACCCGTGCCCTAATCTTAACCAGGACACCAACACTAACTCGTGCCCTCACACGTACGCTAAACCTTAAGCGTTGTCGTACCCTAAATTGTACCCTAATCCCTCCCCATTCCTTAACCCTAACCCTAACCCCATCCCTAAACCTGACCCACTTCCGATGCCCTACCCTAACCAATGCCCTAATCTTAACCAGTACACAAACACTAACTCATGCCCTCAAACGTACGCTAACCCTTAAGCATTGTCGTACCCCATCCTGTACCCTAATCCCTCCCCATTCCCTAACCCTAACCCTAAGCGAAACCCTGAACGTGACCCTTTTCCGAGGCCTTACCCTCATCGGTGCCGTTGTCTTAACCAGTACACCAACACTAACTCGTGCCCTCACACTTACGCTAACCCTTAAGCATTGTCGTACCCTAACCTGTACCCTAATCCCTCTCCATTCCCTCACCCTAACCCTAACCCGAATCCTAACCCTGACCCTCACCTGAAGCCTTACCCTCACCCGTGCCCTAATCTTAACCAGGACACTAACACTAATCCTTGCCCTCACACGAACGCTAACCCTTAAGCACTGTCGTACCCTAAGCTGTACCCTAATCCCTCTGCATTCCTTAACCCTAAACCTAACCCGAATCCTAACCCGACCCTCACCTGAAGCCTTACCCTCACCCGTGCCCTAATCTTAACCAGGACACCAACACTAACTCGTCCCCTCACACGTGCGCTAAAAATTAAGCGTTGTCGTACCCTAAATTGTACCCTAATCCCTCCCCATTCCTTATCCCTAACCCTAACCCCATTCCTAAACGTGACCCACTTCCGATGCCCTACCCTAACCAATGCCCTGAACTTAACCAGTACACAAACACTAACTCATGCCCTCAAACGTACGGTAACCCTTAAGCATTGTCGTACCCTAACCTGTACCCTAATCCCTCCCCATTCCCTAACCCTAACCGCAACCCTGAACGTGACCCTTTTCCGACGCCTTACCCTCATCGGTGCCGTTGTCTTAACCAGTACACCAACACTAACTCGTCCCCTCACACGTACGCTAAACCTTAAGCGTTGTCGTACCCTAAATTGTACCCTAATCCCTCCCCATTCCTTAACCCTAACCCTAACCCCATTCCTAAACATGACCCACTTCCAATGCCCTACCCTAACCAATGCCCTGAACGTAACCAGTACACAAACACTAACTCATGCCCTCAAACGTATGCTAACCCTTAAGCATTGTCGTACCCTAACCTGTACCCTAATCCCTCCCCATTCCCTAACCCTAACCCTAACCGCAACCCTGAACGTGACCCTTTTCCGACGCCTTACCCACATCGGTGCCGTTATCTTAACCGGTACACCAACACTAATTCGTGCCCTCACACTTATGCTAACCCTTAAGCACTGTCGTACCCTAACCTGTACCCTAATCCCTCTCCATTCCCTAACCCTAACCCTAACCTGAAACCTAACCATGACACTCACCCGAAACTTTACCCTCACCCTTGCCCTAATTTTAACCAGGACACCAAGACTAACTCGTGCCCTCAAACGTACGCTAACACTAAACCGCAGCGGTACCCTAACCTGTACCCTAATCCCTCTCCATTCCCTAACCCTAACCCTAACCTGAAACCTAACCATGACACTCACCCGAAACTTTAACCTCACCCGTGTCCTAATTTTTACGAGTACATCAACACTAACCCATTCCCTCTAACGTACGCCAACCCTAAGCCATTGCCGTACCCTAACCTGTACCCTAATCAATCCCCATTCCCTAACCCTAACCCTAACCCTAACCCTTAACGTGACCCTATTCCGAGGCCTTACCCTCACCCGTGCCCTAATCGTAAGCAGTACACTAACACTAACTAGTGACCTCACACGTACGCCAAACCTGAAGCGTTGTGGTACCCTAAACTGTGCCCTAATATCTCCCCATTCCCTAACCCTAACCCTAACCCGAATTCTATCCCTGACCCTCACCCGAAACCTTACCCTCACCCGTGCCCTAATCTTAACCAGGACACCAACACTAACTTGTGACCTCACACGTGCGCTAACCCTTAATCGTTGTCGTACCCTAAACTGTACCCTAATCCCTCCCCATTCCCTAACCCTAACCCTAATCCGAATCCTAACCCTGACCCTCACCTGAAGCCTTACCCTCACCCGTGCCCTAATCTTAACCAGGACACTAACACTAACCCTTGCCCTCACACGAACGCTAACCCTTAAGCACTGTCGTACCCTAAGCTGTACCCTAATACCTCTGCATTCCTTAACCCTAACCCTAACCCGAATACTAACCCTGACCCTCACCCGAAGCCTTACCCTCACCCGTGCCCTAATCTTAACCAGGACACCAACACTAACTCGTGCCCTCAAACGTATGCTAAACCTTAAGCGTTGTCGTACCCTAAATTGTACCCTAATCCCTCCGCATTCCTTAACCCTAACCCTAAACCCATCCCTAAACCTGACCCACTTCCGATGCCCTACCCTAACCAATGCCCTAATCTTAACCAGTACACAAACACTAACTCATGCCCTCAAACGTACGCTAACCCTTAAGCATTGTCCTACCCTATCCTGTAAACTAATCCCTCCCCATTCCCTAAACCTAACCCTAAGCGAAACCCTGAACTTGACCCTTTTCCGAGGCCTTACCCTCATCGGTGCCGTTGTCTTAACCAGTACACCAACACTAACTCGTGCCCTCACACTTACGCTAACCCTTAAGCATTTTCGTACCGTAACCTGTACCCTAATCCCTCTCCATTCCCTAACCCTAACCCTAACCCGAATCCTAACCCTGACCCTCACCCGAAGCCTTACCCTCACCCGTGCCCTAAACTTTACCAGGACACCAAGACTAACTCGTGCCCTCAAACGTACGTTAACACTAAACCGCAGCGGTGCCCTAACCTGTACCCTAATCCCTCTCCATTCCCTAACCCTAACCCTAACCTGAAACCTAACCATGACACTCACCCGAAACTTTACCCTCACCCGTGTCCTAATTTTAACCAGTACATCAACACTAACCCATGCCCTCTAACGTACGCCAACCCTAAGCCATTGCCGTACCCTAACCTGTACCCTAATCAATCCCCATTCCCTAAACCTAACCCTAACCCTAACCCTTAACGTGACCCTCTTCCGAGGCCTTACCCTCACCCGTGCCCTAATCGTAAACAGTACACTAACACTAACTAGTGACCTCACACGTACGCAAAACCTTAAGCGTTGTGGTACCCTAAACTGTGCCGTAATATCTCCCCATTCCCTAACCCTAACCCTAACCCGAATTCTATCCCTGACCCTCACCTGAAACGTTACCCTCACCTGTGCCCTAATCTTAACCAGGACACCAACAATAACTCGTGCCCTCACACGTACGCTAAACCTTAACCGTTGTCGTACCCTAAATTGTACCCTAATCCCTCCCCATTCCTTAACCCTAACCCTAACCCCATCCCTAAACCTGACCCACTTCCGATGCCCTACCCTAACCAATGCCCTAATCTTAACCAGTACACAAACACTAACTCATGCCCTCAAACGTACTCTAACCCTTAAGCATTGTCGTACCCTACCCTGTACCCTAATCCCTCCCCATTCCCTAACCCTAACCCTAACCCTCACCCGTGCCCTAATCTTAACCAGGACACCAACACTAACTTGTGCCCTCACACGTATGCTAACCCTTAATCGTTGTCGTACCCTAAACTGTACCCTAATCCCTCCCCATTCCCTAACCCTAACCCTAACCCGAATCCTAACCCTGACCCTCACCCGAAGCCTTACCCTCCCCCGTACCCTAATCTTAACCAGGACACTAACATTAACCCTTGCCCTCAAACGTACGCTAACACTAAACCGCAGCGGTACCCTAATCCCTCTGCATTCCTTAACCCTAACCCTAACCCGAATCCTAACCCTGACCCTCACCCGAAGCCTTACCCTCACCCGTGCCCTAATCTTAACCAGGACACCAACACTAACTGGTGCCCTCACACGTACCCCAACCCTAAGCCATTGCCGTACCCTAACCTGTACCCTAATCAATCTCCATTCCCTAACCCTAACCCTTAAAGTGACCCTCTTCCGAGGCCTTACCCTCACCCGTGCCCTAATCGTAAGCAGTACACTAACACTAACTGGTGACCTCACACGTACGCTAAACCTTAGGCGTTGTGGTACCCTAAACTATGCCCTAATATCTCCCCATTCCCTAACCCTAACCCTAACCCGAATTCTATCCCTGACCCTCACCCGAAACCGTACCCTCACCCGTGCCCTAATCTTAACCAGGACACCAACACTAACTCGTGCCCACACACGTACGCTAACCCTTAATCGCTTTCGTACCCTAAACTGTACCCTAATCCCTCCCCATTCCCTAACCCTAACCCTAACCCGAATCCTAACCCTGACCCTCACCTGAAGCCTTACCCTCACCCGTGCCCTAATCTTAACCAGGATACTAACACTAACCCTTGCCCTCACACGAACGCTAACCCTTAAGCACTGTCGTACCCTAAGCTGTACCCTAATCGTTCTGCATTCCTTAACCCTAACCCTAACCCGAATCATAACCTTGACCCTCACCTGAAGCCTTACCCTCACCCGTGCCCTAATCTTAACCAGGACACCAACACTAACTGGTGCCCTCACACGTACCCTAAACCTTAAGCGTTGTCGTACTCTAAATTGTACCCTAATCCCTCCCCATTCCTTAACCCTAACCTTAACCCCATCCCTAAACCTGACCCACTTCCGATGCCCTACCCTAACCAATGCCCTAATCTTAACCAGTACACAAACACTAACTCATGCCCTCAAACGTACGCTAACCCTTAAGCATTGTCGTACCCTATCCTGTACCCTAATCCCTCCTCATTCCCTAACCCTAACCCTAAGCGAAACCCTGAACGTGACCCTTTTCCGAGGCCTTACCCTCATAGGTGCCGTTGTCTTAACCAGTACACCAACACTAACTCGTGCCCTCACACTTACGCTAACCCTAAAGCACTGTCGTACCCTAGCCTGTACCCTAATCCCTCTCCATTCCCTAACCCTAACCCTAACCTGAAACCTAACCATGACGCTCACCCGAAACTTTACCCTCACCCGTGTCCTAATTTTAACCAGTACATCAACACTAACCCATGCCCTCTACCGTACGCCAACCCTAAGCCATTGCCGTACCCTAACCTGTACCCTAATCAATCCCCATTCCCTAACCCTAACCCTAACCCTAACCCTTAACGTGACCCTCTTCCGAGGCCTTACCCTCACCCATGCCCTAATCGTAAGCAGTACACTAACACTAACTAGTGACCTCACACGTACGCTAAACCTTAAGCGTTGTGGTACCCTAAACTGTGCCCTAATATCTCCCCATTCCCTAACCCTAACCCTAACCCGAATTCTATCCCTGACCCTCACCCGAAACCTTACCCTCACCCGTGCCCTAATCTTAACCAGGACACCAACACTAACTTGTGCCCTCACACGTACGCTAACCCTTAATCGTTGTCGTACCCTAAACTGTACCCTAATCCCTCCCCATTCCTTAACCCTAACCCGAACCCGAATCCTAACCCTGACTCTCACCTGAAGCCTTACCCTCACCCGTGCCCTAATCTTAACCAGGACACTAACACTAAACCTTGACCTCACACGAACACTAACCCTTAAGCACTGTCGTACCCTAAGCTGTACCCTAATCCCTCTGCATTCCTTAACCCTAACCATAACCCGAATCCTAAACCTGACCCTCACCCGAAGCCTTACCCACACCCATGCCCTAATCTTAACCAGGACACCAACACTAACTCGTGCCCCCACACGTACGCTAAACCTTAAGCGTTGTCGTACCCTAAATTGTACCCTAATCCCTCTGCATTCCTTAACCCTAACCCTAACCCCATCCCTAAACCTGACCCACTTCCGATGCCCTACCCTAACCAATGCCCTAATCTTAACCAGTACACAAACACTAACTCATGCCCTCAAACATACGCTAACCAATAAGCATTGTCGTACCCTATCCTGTACCCTAATCCCTCCCCATTCCTTAACCCTAACCCTAAGCGAAACCCTGAACGTGACCCTTTTCCGAGGCCTTACCCTCATCGGTGCCGTTGTCTTAACCAGTACACCAACACTAACTCGTGCCCTCACACTTACGCTAACCCTAAAGCACTGTCGTACCCTAAGCTGTACCCTAATCCCTCTGCATTCCTTAACCCTAACCCTAACCCGAATCCTAACCCTGACCCTCACCCGAAGCCTTACCCTCACCCGTGCCCTAATCTTAACCAGGACACCAAGACTAACTCGTGCCCTCAAACGTACGCTAACACTAAACCGCAGCGGTACCCTAACCTGTACCCTAATCCCTTTCCATTCCCTAACCCTAACCCTAACCTGAAACCTAACCATGACACTCTCCCGAAACTTTACCCTCACCCGTGTCCTAATTTTAACCAGTACATCAACACTAACCCATGCCCTCTAACGTACGCCAACCCTAAACCATTGCCGTACCCTAACCTGTACCCTAATCAATCCCCATTCCCTAACCCTAACACTAACCCTAACGCTTAACGCGACCCTCTTCCGAGGCCTTACCCTCACCCGTGCCCTAATCGTAAGCAGTACACTATCACTAACTAGTGACCTCACACGTACGCTAAACCTTAAGCGTTGTGGTACCCTAAACTGTGCCCTAATATCTCCCCATTCCCTAACCCTAACCCTAACCCGAATTCTATCCCTGACCCTCACCCGAAACCTTACCCTCACCCGTGCCCTAATCTTAACCAGGACACTAACACTAACCCTTGCCCTCACACGAACGCTAACCCTTAAGCACTGTCGTACCCTAAGCTGTACCCTAATCCCTCTGCATTCCTTAACCCTAACCCTAACCCGAATCCTAACCCTGACCCTCACCCGAAGCCTTACCCTCACCCGTGCCCTAATCTTAACCAGGACACCAACACTAACCCGTGCCCTCACACGTACGCTAAACCTTAAGCGTTGTCGTACCCTAAATTTTACCGTAATCCCTCCCCATTCCTTAACCCTAACCCTAACCCCATCCCTAAACCTGACCAACTTCCGATGCCCTACCCTAACCAATGCCCTAATCTTAACCAGTACACAAACACTAACTCATGCCCTCAAACGTACGCTAACCCTTATGCATTGTCGTACCCTATCCTGTACCCTAATCCCTCCCCATTCCGTAACCCTAACCCTAAGCGAAACCCTGAACGTGACCCTTTTCCGAGGCCTTACCCTCATCGGTGCCGTTGTCTTAACCAGTACACCAACACTAACTCGTGCCCTCACACTTACGCTAACCCTTAAGCATTGTCGTACCCTAACCTTTACCCTAATCCCTCTCCATTCCCTAACCCTAACCCTAACCCGAATCCTAATCCTGTCCCTCACCCGAAGCCTTACCCTCACCCGTGCCCTAATCTTAACCAGGACACCAAGACTAACTCGTGCCCTCAAACGTACGCTAACACTAAACCGCAGCGGTACCCTAACCTGTACCATAATCCCTCTCCATTCCGTAACCCTAACCCTAACCTGAAACCTAACCATGACACTCACCCGAAACTTTACCCTCATCCGTGTCTTCATTTTAACCAGTACATCAACACTAACCCATGCCCTCTAACGTACGCCAACCCTAAGCCATTGCCGTACCCTAACCTGTACCCTAATCAATACCCATTCCCTAACCCTAACCCTAACCCTAACCCTTAACGTGACCCTCTTCCGAGGCCTTACCCTCACCCATGCTCTAATCGTAAGCAGTACACTAACACTAACTAGTGACCTCACACGTACGCTAAACCTTAAGCGTTGTGGTACCCTAAACTGTGCCCTAATATCTCCCCATTCCCTAACCCTAACCCTAACCGAATCCTAACCCTGACCCTCACCCGAAGCCTTACCCTCACCCGTGCCCTAATCTTAACCAGGACACCAACACTAACTGGTGCCCTCACACGTACGCTAAACCTTAAGCGTTGTCGTACCCTAAATTGTACCCTAATCCCTCCCCATTCCTTAACCCTAACAGTAACCCCATCCCTAAACCTGACCCACTTCCGATGCCCTACCCTAACCAATGCCCTAATCTTAACCAGTACACAAACACTAACTCATGCCCTCATAGGTACGCTAACCCTTAAGCATTGTCGTACCCTATCCTGTACCCTAATCCCTCCCCATTCCCTTACCCTAACCCTAAGCGAAACCCTGAACGTGACCCTTTTCCGAGGCCTTACCCTCATAGGTGCCGTTGTCTAAACCAGTACACCAACACTAACTCGTGCCCTAACACTTACGCTAACCCTTAAGCATTGTCGTACCCTAGCCTGTACCCTAATCCCTCTCCATTCCCTAACCCTAACCCTAACCTGAAACCTAACCATGACACTCACCCGAAACGTTACCCTCACCCGTGTCCTAATTTTAACCAGTACATCAACACTAACCCATGCCCTCTAACGTAAGCCAACCCTAAGCCATTGCCGTACCCTAACCTGTACCCTAATCAATCCCCATTCCCTAACCCTAACCCTAACCCTAACCCTTAACGTGACCCTCTTCCGAGGCCTTACCCTCACCCGTGCCCTAATCGTAAGCAGTACACTAACACGAACTAGTGACCTCACACGCACGCTAAACCTTAAGCGTTGTGGTACCCTAAACTGTGCCCTAATATCTCCCCATTCCCTAACCCTAACCCTAACCCGAATTCTATCCCTGACCCTCACCCGAAACCTTACCCTCACCCGTGCCCTAATCTTAACCAGGACAGCAACACTAACTTGTGCCCTCACACGTACGCTAACCCTTAATCGTTGTCGTACCCTAAACTGTACCCTAAACCCTCCCCATTCCCTAACCCTAACCCTATCCCGAATCCTAACCCTGACCCTCACCTGAAGCCTTACCCTCACCCGTGCCCTAATCTTAACCAGGACACTAACACTAACCCTTGCCCTCACACGAACGCTAACCCTTAAGCACTGTCGTACCCTAAGCTGTACCCTAATCCCTCTGCATTCCTTAACCCTAACCCTAACCCGAATCCTAACCCTGACCCTCACCCGAAGCCTTACCCTCACCCATGCCCTAATCTTAACCAGGACACCAACACTAACTCGTGCCCTCACACGTACGCTAAACCTTAAGCGTTGTCGTACCCTAAATTGTACCCTAATCCCTCCCCATTCCTTAACCCTAACCCTAACCCCATCCCTAATCCTCACCCACTTCCGATGCCCTACCCTAACCAATGCCCTAATCTTAACCAGTACACAAACACTAACTCATGCCCTCAAACGTACGCTAACCCTTAAGCATTGTCGTACCCTATCCTGTACCCTAATCCCTCCCCATTCCCTAACCCTAACCCTAAGCGAAACCCTGAACGTGACCCTTTTCCGAGGCCTTACCCTCATAGGTGCCGTTGTCTTAACCAGTACACCAACACTAACTCGTGCCCTCACACTTACGCTAACCCTTAAGCATTGTCGTACCCTAGCCTGTACCCTAATTCCTCTCCATTCCCTAACCCTAACCCTAACCTGAAACCTAACCATGACACTCACCCGAAACTTTACCCTCACCCGTGTCCTAATTTTAACCAGTACATCAACACTAACCAATGCCCTCTACCGTACGCCAACCCTAAGCCATTGCCGTACCCTAACCTGTACCCTAATCAATCCCCATTCCCTAACCCTAACCCTAACCCTAACCCTTAACGTGACCCTCTTACGAGGCCTTACCCTCACCCGTGCCCTAATAGTAAGCAGTACACTAACACTAACTAGTGACCTCACACGTACGCTAAACCTTAAGCGTTGTGGTACCCTAAACTGTGCCCTAATATCTCCCCATTCCCTAACCCTAACCCTATCCCGAATTCTATCCCTGACTCTCACCCGAAACCTTACCCCCACCCGTGCCCTAATCTTAACCAGGACACCAACACTAACTTGTGCCCTCACACGTACGCTAACACTTAATCGTTGTCGTACCCTAAACTGTACCCTAATCCCTCCCCATTCCCTAACTCTAACCCTAACCCGAATCCTAACCCTGACCCTCACCTGAAGCCTTACCCTCACCCGTGCCCTAATCTTAACCAGGACACTAACACTAACCCTTGCCCTCACACGAACGCTAACCCTTAAGCACTGTCGTACCCTAAGCTGTACCCTAATCCCTCTGCATTCCTTAACCCTAACCCTAACCCGAATCCTAACCCTGACCCTCAGCCGAAGCCTTACCCTCACCCATGCCCTAATCTTAACCAGGACACCAACACTAACTCGTGCCCTCACACGTACGCTAAACCTTAGGCGTTGTCGTACCCTAAATTGTACCCTAATCCCTCCCCATTCCTTAACCCTAACCCTAACCCCATCCCTAAACCTGACCCACTTCCGATGCCCTACCCTAACCAATGCCCTAATCTTAACCAGTACACAAACACTAACTCATGCCCTCAAACGTACGCTAACCCTTAAGCATTGTCGTACCCTATCCTGTACCCTAATCCCTCCCCATTCCTTAACCCTAACCCTAAGCGAAACCCTGAACGTGACCCTTTTCCGAGGTCTTACTCTCATCGGTGCCGTTGTCTTAACCAGTACACCAACACTAACTCGTGCCCTCACACTTACGCTAACACTTAAGCACTGTCATACCCTAAGCTGTACCCTAATCCCTCTGCATTCCTTAACCCTAACCCTAACCCGAATCCTAACCCTGACCCTCACCCGAAGCCTTACCCTCACGCGTGCCCTAATCTTAACCAGGACACCAACACTAACTCGTGCCCTCACACGTACGCTAAACCTTAAGCGTTGTCGTACCCTAAATTGTACCCTAATCCCTCCCCATTCCTTAACCCTAACCCTAACACCATCCCTAAACCTGACCCACTTCCGATGCCCTACCCTAACCAATGCCCTAATCTTAACCAGTACACCAACACTAACTCGTGCCCTCACACTTACGCTAACCCTTAAGCATTGTCGTACCCTAACCTGTGCCCTAATCCCTCTCCATTCCCTAACCCTAACCCTAACCCGAATCCTAACCCTGACCCTCACCTGAAGCCTTACCCTCACCCGTGCCCTAATCTTAACCAGGACACCAAGACTAACTCGTGCCCTCAAACGTATGCTAACACTAAACCGCAGCGGTACCCTAACCTGTACCCTAATACCTCTCCATTCCCTAACCTTAACCCTAACCTGAAACCTAACCATGACACTCACCCGAAACTTTACCCTCACCCGTGTCCTAATTTTAACCAGTACATCAACACTAACCCATGCCCTCTAACGTACGCCAACCCTAAGCCATTGCCGTACCCTAACCTGTACCCTAATCAATCCCCATTCCCTAAACCTAACCCTAACCCTAACCCTTAACGTGACCCTCTTCCGAGGCCTTACCCTCACCCGTGCCCTAATCATAAGCAGTACACTAACACTAACTAGTGACCTCACACGTACGCTAAACCTTAAGCGTTGTGGTACCCTAAACTGTGCCCTAATATCTCCCCATTCCCTAACCCTAACCCTAACCCGAATTCTATCCCTGACCCTCACCCGAAACATTACCCTCACCCGTGCCCTAATCTTAACCAGGACACTAACACTAACCCTTGCCCTCACACGAACGTTAACCCTTAAGCACTGTCGTACCCTAAGCTGTACCCTAATACCTCTGCATTCCTTAACCCTAACCCTAACCCGAATCCTAACCCTGACCCTCTCCCGAAGCCTTACCCTCACCCGTGCCCTAATCTTAACCAGGACACCAACACTAACTCGTGCCCTCACACGTACGCTAAACCTTAAGCGTTGTCGTACCCTAAATTGTACCCTAATCCCTCCCCATTCCTTAAACCTAACCGTAAGCGAAACCCTGAACGTGACCCTTTTCCGAGGCCTTACCCTCATTGGTGCCGTTGTCTTAACCAGTACACCAACACTAACTCGTGCCCTCACACTTACGCTAACCCTTAAGCATTGTCGTACCGTAACCTGTAACCTAATTCCTCTCCATTCCCTAACCCTAACCCTAACCTGAAACCTAACCATGACACTCACCCGAAACTTTACCCTCACCCGTGTCATAATTTTAACCAGTACATCAACACTAACCCATGCCCTCTAACGTACGCCAACCCTAAGCCATTGCCGTACCCTAACCTGTACCCTAATCAATCCCCATTCCATAACCCTAACCCTAACCCTAACCCTTAACGTGACCCTCTTCCGAGGCCTTACCCTCACCCGTGCCCTAATCGTAAGCAGTACACTAACACTAACTAGTGACCTCACACATACGCTAAACCTTAAGCGTTGTGGTACCCTAAACTGTGCCCTAATATCTCCCCATTCCCTAACCCTAACCCTAACCCGAATTCTATCCCTGACCCTCACCCGAAACATTACCCTCACCTGTGCCCTAATCTTAACCAGGAAACCAACACTAACTCGTGCCCTCACACGTACGCTAAACCTTAAGCGTTGTTGTACCCTAAATTGTACCCTAATCCCTCCCCATTCCTTAACCCTAACCCTAACCCCATCCCTAAACCTGACCCGCTTCCGATGCCCTACCCTAACCAATGCCCTAATCTTAACCAGTACACAAACACTAACTCATGCCCTGAAACGTACGCTAACCCTTAAGCATTGTCGTACCCTTCCCTGTACCCTAATCCCTCCCCATTCCCTAACCCTAACCCTAACCCTCACCCGTGCCCTAATCTTAACCAGGACACCAACACTAACTTGTGCCCTCACACGTATGCTAACACTTAATCATTGTCGTACCCTAAACTGTACCCTAATCCCTCCCCATTCCCTAACCCTAACCCTAACCCGAATCCTAACCCTGACCCTCACCCGAAGCCTTACCCTCACCCGTGCCCTAATCTTAACCAGGACACTAACATTAACCCTTGCCCTCACACGAACGCTAACCCTTAAGCACTGTCGTACCCTAAGCTGTACCCTAATCCCTCTGCATTCCTTAACCCTAACCCTAACCCGAATCCTAACCCTGACCCTCACCCGAAGCCTTACCCTCACCCGTGCCCTAATCTTAACCAGGACACCAACACTAACTCGTGCCCTCACACGTACGCTAAACCTTAAGCGTTGTCGTACCCTAAATTGTACCCTAATCCCTCCCCATTCCTTAACCCTAACCCTAACCCCATCCCTAAACCTGACCCACTTCCGGTGCCCTACCCTAACCAATGCCCTAATCTTAACCAGTACACAAACACTAACTCATGCCCTCAAACGTACGCTAACCCTTAAGCATTGTCGTACCCTGTCCTGTACCCTAATCCCTCCCCATTCCCTAACACTAACCCTAAGCGAAACCCTGAACGTGACCCTTTTCCGAGGCCTTACCCTCATCGGTGCCGTTGTCTTAACCAGTACACCAACACTAACTCGTGCCCTCACACATACGCTAACCCTTAAGCATTGTCGTACCCTAACCTGTACCCTAATCCCTCTCCATTCCCTAACCCTAACCCTAACCCGAATCCTAACCCTGACCCTCACCCGAAGCCTTACCCTCACCCGTGCCCTAATCTTAACCAGGACACCAAGACTAACTCGTGCCCTCAAACGTACGCTAACACTAAACCGCAGCGGTACCCTAACCTCTACCCTAATCCCTCTCCATTCCCTAACCCTAACCCTAACCTGAAACCTAACCATGACACTCACCCGAAACTTTACCCTCAACCGTGTCCTAATTTTAACCAGTACAACAACACTAACCCATGCCCTCTAACGTACGCCAACCCTAAGCCACTGCCGTACCCTAACCTGTACCCTAATCAATCCCCATTCCCTAACCCTAACCCTTAATGTGACCCTCTTCCTAGGCCTTACCCTCACCCGTGCCCTAATCGTAAGCAGTACACTAACACTAACTAGTGACCTCACACGTACACTAAACCTTAAGCGTTGTGGCACCCTAAACTATGCCCTAATATCTCCCCATTCCCTAACCCTAACCCTAACCCGAATTCTATCCCTGACCCTCACCCGAAACCTTACCCTCACCCGTGCCCTAATCTTAACCAGGACACCAACACTAACTCGTGCCCACACACGTACGCTAACCCTTAATCGCTTTCGTACCCTAAACTGTACCCTAATCCCTCCCCATTCCCTAACCCTAACCCTAACCCGAATCCTAACCCTGACCCTCACCTGAAGCCTTACCCTCACCCGTGCCCTAATCTTAACCAGGACACTAACACTAACCCTTGCCCTCACACGAACGCTAACCCTTAAGCACTGTCGTACCCTAAGCTGTACCCTAATAACCGTGCATTCCCTAACTCTAACCCTAACCGAATCCTAACCCTGACCCTCACCCGAAGCCTTACCCTCACCCATGCCCTAATCTTAACCAGGACACCAACACTAACTCGTGCCCTCACACGTACGCTAAACCTTAAGCGTTGTCGTACCCTAAATTGTACCCTAATCCCTCCCCATTCCTTAACCCTAACCCTAACCCCATCCCTAATCCTCAGCCACTTCCGATGCCCTACCCTAACCAATGCCCTAATCTTAACCAGTACACAAACACTAACTCATGCCCTCAAACGTACGCTAACCCTTAAGCATTGTCGTACCCTATCCTGTACCCTAATCCCTCCCCATTCCCTAACCCTAACCCTAAGCGAAACCCTGAACGTGACCCTTTTCCGAGGCCTTACCCTCATAGGTGCCGTTGTCTTAACCAGTACACCAACACTAACTCGTGCCCTCACACTTACGCTAACCCTTAAGCATTGTCGTACCCTAGCCTGTACCCTAATTCCTCTCCATTCCCTAACCCTAACCCTAACCTGAAACCTAACCATGACACTCACCCGAAACTTTACCCTCACCCGTGTCCTAATTTTAACCAGTACATCAACACTAACCAATGCCCTCTACCGTACGCCAACCCTAAGCCATTGCCGTACCCTAACCTGTACCCTAATCAATCCCCATTCCCTAACCCTAACCCTAACCCTAACCCTTAACGTGACCCTCTTACGAGGCCTTACCCTCACCCGTGCCCTAATAGTAAGCAGTACACTAACACTAACTAGTGACCTCACACGTACGCTAAACCTTAAGCGTTGTGGTACCCTAAACTGTGCCCTAATATCTCCCCATTCCCTAACCCTAACCCTATCCCGAATTCTATCCCTGACTCTCACCCGAAACCTTACCCCGACCCGTGCCCTAATCTTAACCAGGACACCAACACTAACTTGTGCCCTCACACGTACGCTAACACTTAATCGTTGTCGTACCCTAAACTGTACCCTAATCCCTCCCCATTCCCTAACTCTAACCCTAACCCGAATCCTAACCCTGACCCTCACCTGAAGCCTTACCCTCACCCGTGCCCTAATCTTAACCAGGACACTAACACTAACCCTTGCCCTCACACGAACGCTAACCCTTAAGCACTGTCGTACCCTAAGCTGTACCCTAATCCCTCTGCATTCCTTAACCCTAACCCTAACCCGAATCCTAACCCTGACCCTCACCCGAAGCCTTACCCTCACCCGTGCCCTAATCTTAACCAGGACACCAACACTAACTCGTGCCCTCACATGTACGCTAAACCTTAAGCATTGTCGTACCCTAAATTGTACCCTAATCCCTCCCCACTCCTTAACCCTAACCCTAACCCCAACCCTAAACTTGACCCACTTCCGATGCCCTACCCTAACCAATGCCCTAAACTTAACCAGTACAGAAACACTAACTCATGCCCTCAAACGTACGCTAACCCTTAAGCATTGTCGTACCCTATCCTGTACCCTAATCCATCCCCATTCCCTAACCCTAACCCTAAGCGAAACCCTGAACGTGACCCTTTTCCGAGGCCTTACCGTCATCGGTGCCATTGTCTTAACCAGTACACCAACACTAACTCGTGCCCTCAAACTTACGCTAACCCTTAAGCATTGTCGTACCCTAACCTGTACCCTAATCCCTCTCCATTCCCTAACCCTAACCCTAACCCGAATCCTAAGCCTGACCCTCACTCGAAGCCTTACCCTCACCCGTGGCCTAATCTTAACCAGGACACCAAGACTAACTCGTGCCCTCAAACGTACGCTAACACTAAACCGCAGCGGTACCCTAACCTGTACCCTAATCCCTCTCCATTCCCTAACCCTAACCCTAACCTGAAACCTAACCATGACACTCACCCGAAACTTTACCCTCACCCGTGTCCTAATTTTAACCAGTACATCAACACTAACCCATGCCCTCTAACGTACGCCAACCCTAAGCCATTGCCGTACCCTAACCTGTACCCTAATCAATCCCCATTCCCTAACACTAACCCTAACCCTAACCCTTAACGTGACCCTCTTCCGAGGCCTTACCCTCACCCATGCCCTAATCGTAAGCAGTACACTAACACTAAATAGTGACCTCACACGAACGCTAAACCTTAAGCGTTGTGGTACCCTAAACTGTGCCCTAATATCTCCCCATTCCCTAAACCTAACCCTAACCCGAATTCTATCCCTGACCCTCACCCGAAACCTTACCCTCACCCGTGCCCTAATCTTAACCAGGACACCAACACTAACTTGTGCCCTCACACGTACGCTAATCCTTAATCGTTGTCGTACCCTAAACTGTACCCTAATCCCTCCCCATTCCCTAACCCTAACCCTAACCCGAATCCTAACAATGACCCTCACCTGAAGCCTTACCCTCACCCGTGCCCTAATCTTAACCAGGACACTAACACTAAACCTTGCCCTCACACGAACACTAACCCTTAAGCACTGTCGTACCCTAAGCTGTACCCTAATCCCTCTGCATTCCTTAACCCTAACCCTAACCCGAATCCTAACCCTGACCCTCAGCCGAAGCCTTACCCTCACCCATGCCCTAATCTTAACCAGGAAACCAACACTAACTCGTGCCCTCACACGTACGCTAAACCTTAGGCGTTGTCGTACCCTAAATTGTACCCTAATCCCTCCCCATTCCTTAACCCTAACCCTAACCCCATCCCTAAAACTGACCCACTTCCGATGCCCTACCCTAACCAATGCCCTAATCTTAACCAGTACACAAACACTAACTCATGCCCTCAAACGTACGCTAACCCTTAAGCATTGTCGTACCCTATCCTGTACCCTAATCCCTCCCCATTCCTTAACCCTAACCCTAAGCGAAACCCTGAACGTGACCCTTTTCCGAGGTCTTACCCTCATCGGTGCCGTTGTCTTAACCAGTACACCAACACTAACTCGTGCCCTCACACTTACGCTAACACTTAAGCACTGTCGTACCCTAAGCTGTACCCTAATCCCTCTGCATTCCTTAACCCTAACCCTAACCCGAATCCTAACCCTGACCCTCACCCGAAGCCTTACCCTCACGCGTGCCCTAATCTTAACCAGGAAACCAACACTAACTCGTGCCCTCACACGTACGCTAAACCTTAAGCGTTGTCGTACCCTAAATTGTACCCTAATCCCTCCCCATTCCTTAACCCTAACCCTAACACCATCCCTAAACCTGACCCACTTCCGATGCCCTACCCTAACCAATGCCCTAATCTTAACCAGTACACAAACACTAACTCATGCCCTCAAACGTACGCTAACCCTGAAGCATTGTCGTACCCTATCCTGTACCCTAATCCCTCCCCATTCCCTAACCCTAACCCTAAGCGAAACCCTGAACGTGACCCTTTTCCGAGGCCTTACCCTCATCGATGCCGTTGTCTTAACCAGTACACCAACACTAACTCGTGCCCTCACACTTACGCTAACCCTTAAGCATTGTCGTACCCTAACCTGTACCCTAATCCCTCTCCATTTCCTAACCCTAACCCTAACCCGAATCCTAACCCTGACCCTCACCCGAAGCCTTACCCTCACCCGTGTCCTAATCTTAACCAGGACACCAAGACTAACTCGTGCCCTGAAACGTACGCTAATACTAAAACGCAGCGGTACCCTAACCTGTACCCTAATCCCTCTCCATTCCCTAACCCTAACCCTAACCTGAAACCTAACCATGACACTCACCCGAAACTTTACCCTCACCCGTGTCCTAATTTTAAACAGTACATGAACACTAACCCATGCCCTCTAACGTACACCAACCCTAAGCCATTGCCGTACACTAACCTGTACCCTAATCAATCCCCATTCCCTAACCCTAACCCTAACCCTAACCCTTAACGTGACCCTCTTACGAGGCCTTACCCTCACCCGTGCCCTAATCGTAAGCAGTACACTAACACTAACTAGTGACCTCACACGTACGCTAAACCTTAAGCGTTGTGGTACCCTAAACTGTGCCCTAATATCTCCCCATTCCGTAACCCTAACCCTATCCCGAATTCTATCCCTGACTCTCACCCGAAACCTTACCCTCACCCGTGCCCTAATCTTAACCAGGACACCAACACTAACTTGTGCCCTCACACGTACGCTAACACTTAATCGTTGTCGTACCCTAAACTGTACCCTAATCCCTCCCCATTCCCTAACTCTAACCCTAACCCGAATCCTAACCCTGACCCTCACCTGAAGCCTTACCCTCACCCGTGCCCTAATCTTAACCAGGACACTAACACTAACCCTTGCCCTCACACGAACGCTAAGCCTTAAGCACTGTCGTACCCTAAGCTGTACCCTAATCCCTCTGCATTCCTTAACCCTAACCCTAACCCGAATCCTAACCCTGACCCTCACCCGAAGCCTTACCCTCACCCGTGCCCTAATCTTAACCAGGACACCAACACTAACTCGTGCCCTCACACGTACGCTAAACCTTAAGCGTTGTCGTACCCTAAATTGTACCCTAATCCCTCCCCATTCCTTAACCCTAACCCTAACCCCATCCCTAAACTTGACCCACTTCCGATGCCCTACCCTAACCAATGCCCTAAACTTAACCAGTACACAAACACTAATTCATGCCCTCACACTTACGCTAACCCTTAAGCATTGTCGTACCCTAACCTGTACCCTAATCCCTCTCCATTCCCTAACCCTAACCCTAACCCGAATCCTAAACCTGACCCTCACTCGAAGCCTTACCCTCACCCGTGCCCTAATCTTAACCAGGACACCAAGACTAACTCGTGCCCTCAAACGTACGCTAACACTAAACCGCAGCGGTACCCTAACCTGTACCCTAATCCCTCTCCATTCCCTAACCCTAACCCTAACCTGAAACCTAACCATGACACTCACCCGAAACTTTACCCTCACCCGTGTCCTAATTTTAACCAGTACATCAACACTAACCCATGCCTTCTAACGTACGCCAACCCTAAGCCATTGCCGTACCTTAACCTGTACCCCAATCAATCCTCATTCCCTAACCCTAACCCTAACCCTAACCCTTAACGTGACCCTCTTCCGAGGCCTTACCATCACCCGTGCCCTAATCGTAAGCAGTACACTAACACTAACTAGTGACCTCACACGTACGCTAAACCTTAAGCGTTGTGGTACCCTAAACTGTGCCCTAATATCTCCCCATTCCCTAACCCTAACCCTAACCCGAATTCTATCCCTGACCCTCACCCGAAACCTTACCCTCACCCGTGCCCTAATCTTAACCAGGACACCAACACTAACTTGTGCCCTCACACGTACGCTAACCCTTAATCGTTGTCGTACCCTAAACTGTACCCTAATCCCTCCCCATTCCCTAACCCTAAACCTAACCCGAATCCTAACCCTGACCCTCACCTGAAGCCTTACCCTCACCCGTGCCCTAATCTTAACCAGGACACTAACACTAACCCTTGCCCTCACACGAATGCTAACCCTTAAGCACTGTCGTACCCTAAGCTGTACCCTAATACCTCTGCATTCCTTAACCCTAACCCTAACCCGAATCCTAACACTGACCCTCACCCGAAGCCTTACCCTCACCCGTGCCCTAATCTTAACCAGGACACCAACACTAACTCGTGCCCTCACACGTACGCTAAACCTTAAGCGTTGTCGTACCCTAAATTGTACCCTAATCCCTCCCCATTCCTTAACCCTAACCCTAAACCCATCCCTAAACCTGACCCACTTCCGATGCCCTACCCTAACCAATGCCCTAATCTTAACCAGTACACAAACACTAACTCATGCCCTCATAGGTACGCTAACCCTTAAGCATTGTCGTACCCTATCCTGTACCCTAATCCCTCCCCATTCCCTAACCCTAACCCTAAGCGAAACCCTGAACGTGACCCTTTTCCGAGGCCTTACCCTCATCGGTGCCGTTGTCTTAACCAGTACACCAACACTAACTCGTGCCCTCACACTTACGCTAACCCTTAAGCATTGTCGTACCCTAACCTGTGCCCTAATCCCTCTCCATTCCCTAACCCTAACCCTAACCCGAATCCTAACCCTGACCCTCACCTGAAGCCTTACCCTCACCCGTGCCCTAATCTTAACCAGGACACCAAGACTAACTCGTGCCCTCAAACGTACGCTAACACTAAACCGCAGCGGTACCCTAACCTGTACCCTAATACCTCTCCATTCCCTAACCTTAACCCTAACCTGAAACCTAACCATGACACTCACCCGAAACTTTACCCTCACCCGTGTCCTAATTTTAACCAGTACATCAACACTAACCCATGCCCTCTAACGTACGCCAACCCTAAGCCATTGCCGTACACTAACCTGTACCCTAATCAATCCCCATTCCCTAAACCTAACCCTAACCCTAACCCTTAACGTGACCCTCTTCCCAGGCCTTACCCTCACCCGTGCCCTAATCATAAGCAGTACACTAACACTAACTAGTGACCTCACACGTACGCTAAACCTTAAGCGTTGTGGTACCCTAAACTGTGCCCTAATATCTCCCCATTCCCTAACCCTAACCCTAACCCGAATTCTATCCCTGACCCTCACCCGAAACATTACCCTCACCCGTGCCCTAATCTTAACCAGGACACTAACACTAACTCGTGCCCTCACACGTACGCTAAACCTTAAGCGTTGTCGTACCCTAAATTGTACCCTAATCCCTCCCCATTCCTTAAACCTAACCGTAAGCGAAACCCTGAACGTGACCCTTTTCCGAGGCCTTACCCTCATCGGTGCCGTTGTCTTAACCAGTACACCAACACTAACTCGTGCCCTCACACTTACGCTAACCCTTAAGCATTGTCGTACCGTAACCTGTACCCTAATTCCTCTCCATTCCCTAACCCTAACCCTAACCTGAAACCTAACCATGACACTCACCCGAAACTTTACCCTCACCCGTGTCATAATTTTAACCAGTACATCAACACTAACCCATGCCCTCTAACGTACGCCAACCCTAAGCCATTGCCGTACCCTAACCTGTACCCTAATCAATCCCCATTCCATAACCCTAACCCTAACCCTAACCCTTAACGTGACCCTCTTCCGAGGCCTTACCCTCACCCGTGCCCTAATCGTAAGCAGTACACTAACACTAACTAGTGACCTCACACATACGCTAAACCTTAAGCGTTGTGGTACCCTAAACTGTGCCCTAATATCTCCCCATTCCCTAACCCTAACCCTAACCCGAATTCTATCCCTGACCCTCACCCGAAACATTACCCTCACCTGTGCCCTAATCTTAACCAGGAAACCAACACTAACTCGTGCCCTCACACGTACGCTAAACCTTAAGCGTTGTTGTACCATAAATTGTACCCTAATCCCTCCCCATTCCTTAACCCTAACCCTAACCCCATCCCTAAACCTGACCCGCTTCCAATGCCCTACCCTAACCAATGCCCTAATCTTAACCAGTACACAAACACTAACTCATGCCCTGAAACGTACGCTAACCCTTAAGCATTGTCGTACCCTTCCCTGTACCCTAATCCCTCCCCATTCCCTAACCCTAACCCTAACCCTCACCCGTGCCCTAATCTTAACCAGGACACCAACACTAACTTGTGCCCTCACACGTATGCTAACACTTAATCATTGTCGTACCCTAAACTGTACCCTAATCCCTCCCCATTCCCTAACCCTAACCCTAACCCGAATCCTAACCCTGACCCTCACCCGAAGCCTTACCCTCACCCGTGCCCTAATCTTAACCAGGACACTAACATTAACCCTTGGCCTCACACGAACGCTAACCCTTAAGCACTGTCGTACCCTAAGCTGTACCCTAATCCCTCTGCATTCCTTAACCCTAACCCTAACCCGAATCCTAACCCTGACCCTCACCCGAAGCCTTACCCTCACCCGTGCCCTAATCTTAACCAGGACTCCAACACTAACTCGTGCCCTCACACGTACGCTAAACCTTAAGCGTTGTCGTACCCTAAATTGTACCCTAATCCCTCCCCATTCCTTAACCCTAACCCTAACCCCATCCCTAAACCTGACCCACTTCCGGTGCCCTACCCTAACCAATGCCCTAATCTTAACCAGTACACAAACACTAACTCATGCCCTCAAACGTACGCTAACCCTTAAGCATTGTCGTACCCTGTCCTGTACCCTAATCCCTCCCCATTCCCTAACACTAACCCTAAGCGAAACCCTGAACGTGACCCTTTTCCGAGGCCTTACCCTCATCGGTGCCGTTGTCTTAACCAGTACACCAACACTAACTCGTGCCCTCACACATACGCTAACCCTTAAGCATTGTCGTACCCTAACCTGTACCCTAATCCCTCTCCATTCCCTAACCCTAACCCTAACCCGAATCCTAACCCTGACCCTCACCCGAAGCCTTACCCTCACCCGTGCCCTAATCTTAACCAGGACACCAAGACTAACTCGTGCCCTCAAACGTACGCTAACACTAAACCGCAGCGGTACCCTAACCTCTACCCTAATCCCTCTCCATTCCCTAACCCTAACCCTAACCTGAAACCTAACCATGACACTCACCCGAAACTTTACCCTCAACCGTGTCCAAATTTTAACCAGTACAACAACACTAACCCATGCCCTCTAACGTACGCCAACCCTAAGCCACTGCCGTACCCTAACCTGTACCCTAATCAATCCCCATTCCCTAACCCTAACCCTTAATATGACCCTCTTCCTAGGCCTTACCCTCACCCGTGCCCTAATCGTAAGCAGTACACTAACACTAACTAGTGACCTCACACGTACACTAAACCTTAAGCGTTGTGGCACCCTAAACTATGCCCTAATATCTCCCCATTCCCTAACCCTAACCCTAACCCGAATTCTATCCCTGACCCTCACCCGAAACCTTACCCTCACCCGTGCCCTAATCTTAACCAGGACACCAACACTAACTCGTGCCCACACACGTACGCTAACCCTTAATCGCTTTCGTACCCTAAACTGTACCCTAATCCCTCCCCATTCCCTAACCCTAACCCTAACCCGAATCCTAACCCTGACCCTCACCTGAAGCCTTACCCTCACCCGTGCCCTAATCTTAACCAGGACACTAACAATAACCCTTGCCCTCACACGAACGCTAACCCTTAAGCACTGTCGTACCCTAAGCTGTACCCTAATAACCGTGCATTCCTTAACCCTAACCCTAACCGAATCCTAACCCTGACCCTCACCCGAAGCCTTACCCTCACCCGTGCCCTAATCTTAACCAGGACACCAACACTAACTGGTGCCCTCACACGTACGCTAAACCTTAAGCGTTGTCGTACCCTAAATTGTACCCTAATCCCTCCCCATTCCTTAACCCTAACAGTAACCCCATCCCTAAACCTGACCCACTTCCGATGCCCTACCCTAACCAATGCCCTAATCTTAACCAGTACACAAACACTAACTCATGCCCTCATAGGTACGCTAACCCTTAAGCATTGTCGTACCCTATCCTGTACCCTAATCCCTCTCCATTCCCTAACCCTAACCCTAAGCGAAACCCTGAACGTGACCCTTTTCCGAGGCCTTACCCTCATCGGTGCCGTTGTCTTAACCAGTACACCAACACTAACTCGTGCCCTCACACTTACGCTAACCCTTAAGCATTGTCGTACCCTAACCTGTGCCCTAATCCCTCTCCATTCCCTAACCCTAACCCTAACCCGAATCCTAACCCTGACCCTCACCTGAAGCCTTACCCTCACCCGTGCCCTAATCTTAACCAGGACACCAAGACTAACTCGTGCCCTCAAACGTACGCTAACACTAAACCGCAGCGGTACCCTAACCTGTACCCTAATACCTCTCCATTCCCTAACCTTAACCCTAACCTGAAACCTAACCATGACACTCACCCGAAACTTTACCCTCACCCGTGTCCTAATTTTAACCAGTACATCAACACTAACCCATGCCCTCTAACGTACGCCAACCCTAAGCCATTGCCGTACCCTAACCTGTACCCTAATCAATCCCCATTCCCTAAACCTAACCCTAACCCTAACCCTTAACGTGACCCTCTTCCGAGGCCTTACCCTCACCCGTGCCCTAATCATAAGCAGTACACTAACAGTAACTAGTGACCTCACACGTACGCTAAACCTTAAGCGTTGTGGTACCCTAAACTGTGCCCTAATATCTCCCCATTCCCTAACCCTAACCCTAACCCGAATTCTATCCCTGACCCTCACCCGAAACATTACCCTCACCCGTGCCCTAATCTTAACCAGGACACTAACACTAACCCTTGCCCTCACACGAACGTTAACCCTTAAGCACTGTCGTACCCTAAGCTGTACCCTAATACCTCTGCATTCCTTAACCCTAACCCTAACCCGAATCCTAACCCTGACCCTCTCCCGAAGCCTTACCCTCAACCGTGCCCTAATCTTAACCAGGACACCAACACTAACTCGTGCCCTCACACGTACGCTAAACCTTAAGCGTTGTCGTACCCTAAATTGTACCCTAATCCCTCCCCATTCCTTAAACCTAACCGTAAGCGAAACCCTGAACGTGACCCTTTTCCGAGGCCTTACCCTCATCGGTGCCGTTGTCTTAACCAGTACACCAACACTAACTCGTGCCCTCACACTTACGCTAACCCTTAAGCATTGTCGTACAGTAACCTGTACCCTAATTCCTCTCCATTCCCTAACCCTAACCCTAACCTGAAACCTAACCATGACACTCACCCGAAACTTTACCCTCACCCGTGTCATAATTTTAACCAGTACATCAACACTAACCCATGCCCTCTAACGTACGCCAACCCTAAGCCATTGCCGTACCCTAACCTGTACCCTAATCAATCCCCATTCCATAACCCTAACCCTAACCCTAACCCTTAACGTGACCCTCTTCCGAGGCCTTACCCTCACCCGTGCCCTAATCGTAAGCAGTACACTAACACTAACTAGTGACCTCACACATACGCTAAACCTTAAGCGTTGTGGTACCCTAAACTGTGCCCTAATATCTCCCCATTCCCTAACCCTAACCCTAACCCGAATTCTATCCCTGACCCTCACCCGAAACATTACCCTCACCTGTGCCCTAATCTTAACCAGGAAACCAACACTAACTCGTGCCCTCACACGTACGCTAAACCTTAAGCGTTGTTGTACCCTAAATTGTACCCTAATCCCTCCCCATTCCTTAACCCTAACCCTAACCCCATCCCTAAACCTGACCCGCTTCCGATGCCCTACCCTAACCAATGCCCTAATCTTAACCAGTACACAAACACTAACTCATGCCCTGAAACGTACGCTAACCCTTAAGCATTGTCGTACCCTTCCCTGTACCCTAATCCCTCCCCATTCCCTAACCCTAACCCTAACCCTCACCCGTGCCCTAATCTTAACCAGGACACCAACACTAACTTGTGCCCTCACACGTATGCTAACACTTAATCATTGTCGTACCCTAAACTGTACCCTAATCCCTCCCCATTCCCTAACCCTAACCCTAACCCGAATCCTAACCCTGACCCTCACCCGAAGCCTTACCCTCACCCGTGCCCTAATCTTAACCAGGACACTAACATTAACCCTTGCCCTCACACGAACGGTAACCCTTAAGCACTGTCGTACCCTAAGCTGTACCCTAATCACTCTGCATTCCTTAACCCTAACCCTAACCCGAATCCTAACCCTGACCCTCACCCGAAGCCTTACCCTCACCCGTGCCCTAATCTTAACCAGGACACCAACACTAACTCGTGCCCTCACACGTACGCTAAACCTTAAGCGTTGTCGTACCCTAAATTGTACCCTAATCCCTCCCCATTCCTTAACCCTAACCCTAACCCCATCCCTAAACCTGACCCACTTCCGGTGCCCTACCCTAACCAATGCCCTAATCTTAACCAGTACACAAACACTAACTCATGCCCTCAAACGTACGCTAACCCTTAAGCATTGTCGTACCCTGTCCTGTACCCTAATCCCTCCCCATTCCCTAACACTAACCCTAAGCGAAACCCTGAACGTGACCCTTTTCCGAGGCCTTACCCTCATCGGTGCCGTTGTCTTAACCAGTACACCAACACTAACTCGTGCCCTCACACATACGCTAACCCTTAAGCATTGTCGTACCCTAACCTGTACCCTAATCCCTCTCCATTCCCTAACCCTAACCCTAACCCGAATCCTAACCCTGACCCTCACCCGAAGCCTTACCCTCACCCGTGCCCTAATCTTAACCAGGACACCAAGACTAACTCGTGCCCTCAAACGTACGCTAACTCTAAACCGCAGCGGTACCCTAACCTCTACCCTAATCCCTCTCCATTCCCTAACCCTAACCCTAACCTGAAACCTAACCATGACACTCACCCGAAACTTTACCCTCAACCGTGTCCTAATTTTAACCAGTACAACAACACTAACCCATGCCCTCTAACGTACGCCAACCCTAAGCCACTGCCGTACCCTAACCTGTACCCTAATCAATCCCCATTCCCTAACCCTAACCCTTAATGTGACCCTCTTCCTAGGCCTTACCCTCACCCGTGCCCTAATCGTAAGCAGTACACTAACACTAACTAGTGACCTCACACGTACACTAAACCTTAAGCGTTGTGGCACCCTAAACTATGCCCTAATATCTCCCCATTCCCTAACCCTAACCCTAACCCGAATTCTATCCCTGACCCTCACCCGAAACCTTACCCTCACCCGTGCCCTAATCTTAACCAGGACACCAACACTAACTCGTGCCCACACACGTATGCTAACCCTTAATCGCTTTCGTACCCTAAACTGTACCCTAATCCCTCCCCATTCCCTAACCCTAACCCTAACCTGAATCCTAACCCTGACCCTCACCTGAAGCCTTACCCTCACCCGTGTCCTAATCTTAACCAGGACACTAACACTAACCCTTGCCCTCACACGAACGCTAACCCTTAAGCACTGTCGTACCCTAAGCTGTACCCTAATAACCGTGCATTCCTTAACCCTAACCCTAACCGAATCCTAACCCTGACCCTCACCCGAAGCCTTACCCTCACCCGTGCCCTAATCTTAACCAGGACACCAACACTAACTGGTGCCCTCACACGTACGCTAAACCTTAAGCGTTGTCGTACCCTAAATTGTACCCTAATCCCTCCCCATTCCTTAACCCTAACAGTAACCCCATCCCTAAACCTGACCCACTTCCGATGCCCTACCCTAACCAATGCCCTAATCTTAACCAGTACACAAACACTAACTCTTGCCCTCAAACGTACGCTAACCCTTAAGCATTGTCGTACCCTATCCTGTACCCTAATCCCTCCCCATTCCCTAACCCTAACTCTAAGCGAAACCCTGAACATGACCCTTTTCCGAGGCCTTACCCTCATCGGTGCCGTTGTCTTAACCAGTACACCAACACTAACTCGTGCCCTCACACTTACACTAACCCTTAAGCACTGTCGTACCCTAACCTGTACCCTAATCCCTCTCCATTCCCTAACCCTAACCCTAGCCCGAATACTAACCCTGACCCTCACCCGAAGCCTTACCCTCACCCGTGCCCTAATCTTAACCAGCACACCAAGACTAACTCGTGCCCTCAAACGTACGCTAACACTAAACCGCAGCGGTACCCTAATCTGTACCCTAATCCCTCTCCATTCCCTAACCCTAACCCTAACCTGAAACCTAACCTTGACACTCTCCCGAAACTTTACCCTCACCCGTGTCCTAATTTTAACCAGTACATCAACACTAACCCATGCCCTCTAACGTACGCCAACCCTAAGCCATTGCCGTACCCTAACCTGTACCCTAATCAATCCCCATTCCCTAACCCTAACCCTAACCCTAACCCTTAACGTGACCCTCTTCCGAGGCCTTACCCTCACCCGTGCCCTAATCGTAAGCAGTACACTAACACTAACTAGTGACCTCACACGTACGCTAAACCTTAAGCGTTGTGGTACCCTAAACTGTGCCCTAATATCTCCCCATTCCCTAACCCTAACCCTAACCCGAATTCTATCCCTGACCCTCACCCGAAACCTTACCCTCACCCGTGCCCTAATCTTAACCAGGACACCAACACTAACTTGTGCCCTCACACGTATGCTAACCCTTAATCGCTTTCGTACCCTAAACTGTACCCTAATCCCTCCCCATTCCCTTACCCTAACCCTAACCCGAATCCTATCCCTGACCCTCACCTGAAGCCTTACCCTCACCCGTGCCCTAATCTTAACCAGGACACTAACACTAACCCTTGCCCTCACACGAACGCTAACCCTTAAGCACTGTCGTACCCTAAGCTGTACCCTAATAACTGTGCATTCCTTAACCCTAACCCTAACCGAATCCTAACCCTGACCCTCACCCGAAGCCTTACCCGCACCCGTGCCCTAATCTTAACCAGGACACCAACACTAACTCGTGCCCTCACACGTACGCTAAACCTTAAGCGTTGTCCTACCCTAAATTGTACCCTAATCCCTCCCCATTCCTTAACCCTAACCCTAACCCCATCCCTAAACCTGACCCACTTCCGATGCCCTACCCTAACCAATGCCCTAATCTTAACCAATACACAAACACTAACTCATGCCCTCAAACGTACGCTAACCCTTAAGCATTGTCGTACCCTATCCTGTAACCTAATCCCTCCCCATTCCCTAACCCTAACCCTAAGCGAAACACTGAACATGACCCTTTTCCGAGGCCTTACCCTCATCGGTGCCGTTGTCTTAACCAGTACACCAATACTAACTCGTGCCCTCACACTTACGCTAACCCTTAAGCACTGTCGTACCCTAACCTGTACCCTACTCCCTCTCCATTCCCTAACCCTAACCTTAACCCGAATCCTAACCCTGACCCTCACCCGAAGCCTTACCCGCACCCGTGCCCTAATCTTAAACAGGACACCAAGACTAACTCGTGCCCTCAAACGTACGTTAACACTAAACCGCAGCGGTACCCTAACCTGTACCCTAATCCCTCTCCATTCCCTAACCCTAACCCTAACCTGAAACATAACCATGACACTCACCCGAAACTTTACCCTCACCCGTGTCCTAATTTTAACCAGTACATCAACACTAACCCATGCCCTCTAACGTACGCCAACCCTAAGCCATTGCCGTACCCTAACCTGTACCCTAATCAATCCCCATTCCCTAACCCTAACCCTAACCCTAACCCTTAACGTGACCCTCTTCCGAGGCCTTACCCTCACCCGTGCCCTAATCGTAAGCAGTACACTAACACTAACTAGTGACCTCACACGTACGCTAAACCTTAAGCGTTGTGGTACCCTAAACTGTGCCCTAATATCTCCCCATTCCCTAACCCTAACCCTAATCCGAATTCTATCCCTTACCCTCACCAGAAACCTTACCCTCACCCGTGCCCTAATCTTAACCAGGACACCAACACTAACTCGTGCCCTCACACGTACGCTAACGCTTAATCGCTTTCGTACCCTAAACTGTACCCTAATCCCTCCCCATTCCCTAACCCTAACCCTAACCCGAATCCTAACCCTGACCCTCACCTGAAGCCTTACCCTCACCCGTGCCCTAATCTTAACCAGGACACTAACACTAACCCTTGCCCTCACACGAACGCTAACCCTTAAGCACTGTCGTACCCTAAGCTGTAGCCTAATCCCTCTGCATTCCTTAACCCTAACCCTAATCCGAATCCTAACCCTGACCCTCACCCGAAGCCTTACCCTCACCCGTGCCCTAATCTTAACCAGGACACCAAAACTAACCCGTGCCCTCACACGTACGCTAAACCTTAAGCGTTGTCGTACCCTAAATTGTACCCTAATCCCTCCCCATTCCTTAACCCTAACCCTAACCCCATCCCTAAACCTGACCAACTTCCGATGCCCTACCCTAACCAATGCCCTAATCTTAACCAGTACACAAACACTAACTCATGCCCTCAAACGTACGCTAACCCTTATGCATTGTCGTACCCTATCCTGTACCCTAATCCCTCCCCATTCCCTAACCCTAACCCTAAGCGAAACCCTGAACGTGACCCTTTTCCGAGGCCTTACCCTCATCGGTGCCGTTGTCTTAACCAGTACACCAACACTAACTCGTGCCCTCACACTTACGCTAAACCATAAGCATTGTCGTACCCTAACCTTTACCCTAATCCCTCTCCATTCCCTAACCCTAACCCTAACCCGAATCCTAATCCTGTCCCTCACCCGAAGCCTTACCCTCACCCGTGCCCTAATCTAAACCAGGACACCAAGACTAACTCGTGCCCTCAAACGTACGCTAACACTAAACCGCAGCGGTACCCTAACCTGTACCATAATCCCTCTCCATTCCCTAACCCTAACCCTAACCTGAAACCTAACCATGACACTCACCCGAAACTTTACCCTCATCCGTGTCCTAATTTTAACCAGTACATCAACACTAACCCATGCCCTCTAACGTACGCCAACCCTAAGCCATTGCCGTACCCTAACCTGTACCCTAATCAATCCCCATTCCCTAACCCTAACCCTAACCCTAACACTTAACGTGACCCTCTTCCGAGGCCTTACCCTCACCCATGCTCTAATCGTAAGCAGTACACTAACACTAACTAGTGACCTCACACGTACGCTAAACCTTAAGCGTTGTGGTACCCTAAACTGTGCCCTAATATCTCCCCATTCCCTAACCCTAACCCTAACCCGAATTCTATCCCTGACCCTCACCCGAAACTTTACCCTCACCCGTGCCCTAATCTTAACCAGGACACCAAGACTAACTTGTGCCCTCACACGTATGCTAACCCTTAATCGTTGTCGTACCCTAAACTGTACCCTAATCCCTCCCCATTCCCTTACCCTAACCCTAAACCGAATCCTAACACTGACCCTCACCTGAAGCCTTACCCTCACACGTGCCCTAATCTTAACCAGGACACTAACACTAACCCTTGCCCTCACACGAACGCTAACCCTTAAGCACTGTCGTACCCTAAGCTGTACCCTAAACCCTCTGCATTCCTTAACCCTAACCCTAACCGAATCCTAACCCTGACCCTCACCCGAAGCCTTACCCTCACCCGTGCCCTAATCTTAACCAGGACACCAACACTAACTCGTGCCCTCACACGTACGCTAAACCTTAAGCGTTGTCGTACCCTAAATTGTACCCTAATCCCTCCCCATTCCTTAACCCTAACCCTAACCCCATCCCTCAACCTGACCCACTTCCGATGCCCTACCCTAACCAATGCCCTAATCTTAACCAGTACAGAAACACTAACTCATGCCCTCAAACGTACGCTAACGCTTAAGCATTTTCGTACCCTATCCTGTACCCTAATCCCTCCCCATTCCCTAACCCTAACCCTAAGCGAAACCCTGAACGTGACCCTTTTCCGAGGCCTTACCCTCATCGGTGCCGTTGTCTTAACCAGTACACCAACACTAACTCGTGACCTAACACTTACGCTAACCCTTAAGCATTGTTGTACCCTAACCTGTACCCTAATCCCTCTCCATTCCCTAACCCTAACCCTAACCCGAATCCTAACCCTGACCCTCACCCGAAGCCTTACCCTCACCCGTGCCCTAATCTTAACCAGGACACTAACACTAACCCTTGCCCTCACACGAACGCTAACCCTTAAGCACTGTCGTACCCTAAGCTGTACCCTAATTCCTCTGCATTCCTTAACCCTAACCCTAACCCGAATCCTAACCCTGACCCTCACCCGAAGCCTTACCCTCACCCGTGCCCTAATCTTAACCAGGACACCAACACTAACCCGTGCCCTCACACGTACGCTAACACTAAACCGCAGCGGTGCCCTAACCTGTACCCTAATCCCTCTCCATTCCCTAACCCTAACCCTAACCTGAAACCTAACCATGACACTCACCCGAAACTTTACCCTCACCCGTGTCCTAATTTTAACCAGTACATCAACACTAACCCATGCCCTCTAACGTACGCCAACCCTAAGCCATTGCCGTACCCTAACCTGTACCCTAATCAATCCCCATTCCCTAAACCTAACCCTAACCCTAACCCTTAACGTGACCCTCTTCCGAGGCCTTACCCTCACCCGTGCCCTAATCGTAAGCAGTACACTAACACTAACTAGTGACCTCACACGTACGCTAATCCTTAAGCGTTGTGGTACCCTAAACTGTGCCCTAATATCTCCCCATTCCCTAACCCTAACCCTAACCCGAATTCTATCCCTGACCCTCACCCGAAACCTTACCCTCACTTGTGCCCTAATCTTAACCAGGACAACAACACTAACTCGTGCCCTCATACGTACGCTAAACCTTAAGCGTTGTCGTACCCTAAATTGTACCCTAATCCCTCCCCATTCCATAACCCTAACCCTAACCCCATCCCTAAACCTGACCCACTTCCGATGCCCTACCCTAACCAATGCCCTAATCTTAACCAGTACACAAACACTAACTCATGCCTTCAAACGTACGCCAACCCTTAAGCATTGTCGTACCCTACCCTGTACCCTAATCCCTCCCCATTCCCTAACCCTAACCCTAACCCGAATCCTAACCCTGACCCTCACCCGAAGCCTTACCCTCACCCGTGCCCTAATCTTAACCAGGACACCAACACTAACTCGTGCCCTCACACGTACGCTAAACCTTAAGCGTTGTCGTACCCTAAATTGTACCCTAATCCCTCCCCATTCCTTAACCCTAACCCTAAACCCATCCCTAAACCTGACCCACTTCCGATGCCCTACCCTAACCAATGCCCTAATCTTAACCAGTACACAAACACTAACTCATGCCCTCAAACGTACGCTAACCCTTAAGCATTGTCGTACCCTATCCTGTACCCTAATCCCTCCCCATTCCCTAACCCTAACCCTAAGCAAAACCCTGAACGTGACCCTTTTCCGAGGCCTTACCCTCATCGGTGCCGTTGTCTTAACCAGTACACCAACACTAACTCGTGCCCTCACACTTACGCTAACCCTTAAGCATTGTCGTACCCTAACCTTTACCCTAATCCCTCTCCATTCCCTAACCCTAACCCTAACCCGAATCCTAATCCTGTCCCTCACCTGAAGCCTTACCCTCACCCGTGCCCTAATCTTAACCAGGACACCAAGGCTAACTTGTGCCCTCAAACGTACGCGAACACTAAACCGCAGCGTTACCCTAACCTGTACCCTAATCCCTCTCCATTCCCTAACCCTAACCCTAACCTGAAACGTAACCATGACACTCTCCCGAAACTTTATCCTCACCCGTGTCCAAATTTTACCCAGTACATCAACACTAACCCATGCCCTCTAACGTACGCCAACCCTAAGCCATTGCCGTACCCTAACCTGTACCCTAATCAATCCCCATTCCCTAACCCTAACCCTAACCCTAACCCTTAACGTGACCCTCTTCCGAGGCCTTACCCTCACCCGTGCCCTAATCGTAAGCAGTACACTAACACTAACTAGTGACCTCACACGTACGCTAAACCTTAAGCGTTGTGGTACCCTAAACTGTGCCCTAATATCTCCCCATTCCCTAACCCTAACCCTAACCCGAATTCTATCCCTGACCCTCACCAGAAACCTTACCCTCACCCGTGACCTAATCTTAACCAGGACACCAACACTACCTCGTGCCCTCACACGTACGCTAACCGTTAATCGCTTTCGTACCCTAAACTGTACCCTAATCCCTCCCCATTCCCTAACCCTAACCCTAACCCGAATCCTAACCCTGACTCTCACCTGAAGCCTTACCCTCACCCGTGCCATAATCTTAACCAGGACACTAACACTAAACCCTTGCCCTCACACGAACGCTAACCCTTAAGCACTGTCGTACCCTAAGCTGTACCCTAATAACCGTGCATTCCTTAACCCTAACCCTAACCGAATCCTAACCCTGACCCTCACCCGAAGCCTTACCCTCACCCGTGCCCTAATCTTAACCAGGACACCAACACTAACTGGTGCCCTCACACTTACGCTAACCCTTAAGCACTGTCGTACCCTAACCTGTACCCTAATCCCTCTCCATTCCCTAACCCTAACCCTAACCCGAATACTAACCCTGACCCTCACCCGAAGCCTTACCCTCACCCGTGCCCTAATCTTAACCAGCACACCAAGACTAACTCGTGCCCTCAAACGTACGCTAACACTAAACCGCAGCGGTACCCTAATCTGTACCCTAATCCCTCTCCATTCCCTAACCCTAACCCTAACCTGAAACCTAACCATGACACTCTCCCGAAACTTTACCCTCACCCGTGTCCTAATTTTAACCAGTACATCAACACTAACCCATGCCCTCTAACGTACGCCAACCCTAAGCCATTGCCGTACCCTAACCTGTAACCTAATCAATCCCCATTCCCTAACCCTAACCCTAACCCTTAACGTGACCCTCTTCCGAGGCCTTACCCTCACCCGTGCCCTAATCGTAAGCAGTACACTAACACTAACTAGTGACCTCACACGTACGCTAAACCTTAAGCGTTGTGGTACCCTAAACTGTGCCCTAATATCTCCCCATTCCCTAACCCTAACCCTAACCCGAATTCTATCCCTGACCCTCACCAGAAACCTTACCCTCACCCGTGACCTAATCTTAACCAGGACACCAACACTACCTCGTGCCCTCACACGTACGCTAACCGTTAATCGCTTTCGTACCCTAAACTGTACCCTAATCCCTCCCCATTCCCTAACCCTAACCCTAACCCGAATCCTAACCCTGACCCTCACCTGAAGCCTTACCCTCACCCGTGCCCTAATCTTAACCAGGACACTAACACGAACCCTTTCCCTCACACGAACGCTAACCCTTAAGCACTGTTGTACCCTAAGCTGTACCCTAATCCCTCTGCATTCCTTAACCCTAACCCTAACCCGAATCCTAACCATGACCCTCACCCGAAGGCTTACCCTCACCCGTGCCCTAATCTTAACCAGGACACCAACACTAACCCGTGCCCTCACACGTACGCTAAACCTTAAGCGTTGTCGTACCCTAAATTGTACCCTAATCCCTCCCCATTCCTTAACCCTAACCCTAACCCCATCCCTAAACCTGACCCACTTCCGATGCCTTACCCTAACCAATGCCCTAATCTTAACCAGTACACAAACACTAACTCATGCCCTCAAACGTACGCTAACCCTTAAGCATTGTCGTACCCTATCTTGTACCCTAAACCCTCCCCATTCCCTAACCCTAACCCTAAGCAAAACCCTGAATGTGACCCTTTTCCGAGGCCTTACCCTCATCGGTGCCATTGTCTTAACCAGTACACCAACATTAACTCGTGTCCTCACACTTACGCTAACCCTTAAGCATTGTCGTACCCTAACCTGTACCCTAATCCCTCTCCATTCCCTAACCCTAACCCTAACCCGAATCCTAACCCTGACCCTCACCCGAAGCCTTACCCTCACCCGTGCCCTAATCTTAACCAGGACACCAAGACTAACTCGTGCCCTCAAACGTACGCTAACACTAAACCGCAGCGTTACCCTAACCTGTACCCTAATCCCTCTCCATTTCCTAACCCTAACCCTAACCTGAAAACTAACCATGACACTCTCCCGAAACTTTACCCTCACCCGTGTCCTAATTTTAACCAGTACATCAACACTAACCCATGCCCTCTAACGTACGCCAACCCTAAGCCATTGCCGTACCCTAACCTGTACCCTAATCAATCCCCATTCCCTAACCCTAACCCTAACCCTAACCCTTAACGTGACCCTCTTCCGAGGCCTTACCCTCACCCGTGCCCTAATCGTAAGCAGTACACTAACACTAACTAGTGACCTCACACGTACGCTAAACCTTAAGCATTGTGGTACCCTAAACTGTGCCCTAATATCTCCCCATTCCCTAACCCTAACCCTAATCTGAATTCTATCCCTGACCCTCACACAAAACCTTACCCTCACCCGTGCCCTAATCTTAACCAGGACACCAACACTAACTTGTGCCCTCACACGTACGCTAACCCTTAATCGTTGTCGTACCCTAAACTGTACCCTAATCCCTCCCCATTCCCTAACCCTAACCCTAACCCGAATCCTAACCCTGACTCTCACCTGAAGCCTTACCCTCACCCGTGCCCTAATCTTAACCAGGACACTAACACTAACCCTTGCCCTCACACGAACGCTAACCCTTAAGCACTGTCGTACCCTAAGCTGTACCCTAATAACCGTGCATTCCTTAACCCTAACCCTAACCGAATCCTAACCCTGACCCTCACCCGAAGCCTTACCCTCACCCGTGCCCTAATCTTAACCAGGACACCAACACTAACTGGTGCCCTCACACGTACGCTAAACCTTAAGCATTGTCGTACCCTGAATTGTACCCTAATCCCTCCCCATTCCTTAACCCTAACAGTAACCCCATCCCTAAACCTGACCCACTTCCGATGCCCTACCCTAACCAATGCCCTAATCTTAACCAGTACACAAACACTAACTCATGCCCTCAAACGTACGCTAACCCTTAAGCATTGTCGTACCCTATCCTGTACCCTAATCCCTCCCCATTCCCTAACCCTAACTCTAAGCGAAACCCTGAACATGACCCTTTTCCGAGGCCTTACCCTCATCGGTGCCGTTGTCTTAACCAGTACACCAACACTAACTCGTGCCCTCACACTTACGCTAACCCTTAAGCACTGTCGTACCCTAACCTGTACCCTAATCCCTCTCGATTCCCTAACCCTAACCCTAACCCGAATACTAACCCTGACCCTCACCCGAAGCCTTACCCTCACCCGTGCCCTAATCTTAACCAGCACACCAAGACTAACTCGTGCCCTCAAACGTACGCTAACACTAAACCGCAGCGGTACCTTAATCTGTACCCTAATCCCTCTCCATTCCCTAACCCTAACCCTAACCTGAAACCTAACCATGACACTCTCCCGAAACTTTACCCTCACCCGTGTCCTAATTTTAACCAGTACATCAACACTAACCCATGCCCTCTAACGTACGCCAACCCTAAGCCATTGCCGTACCCTAACCTGTAACCTAATCAATCCCCATTCCCTAACCCTAACCCTAACCCTTAACGTGACCCTCTTCCGAGGCCTTACCCTCACCCGTGCCCTAATCGTAAGCAGTACACTAACACTAACTAGTGACCTCACACGTACGCTAAACCTTAAGCGTTGTGGTACCCTAAACTGTGCCCTAATATCTCCCCATTCCCTAACCCTAACCCTAACCCGAATTCTATCCCTGACCCTCACCCAAAACCTTACCCTCACCCGTGCCCTAATCTTAACCAGGACACCAACACTAACTTGTACCCTCACACGTATGCTAACCCTTAATCGTTGTCGTACCCTAAACTGTACCCTAATCCCTCCCCATTCCCTAACCCTAACCCTAACCCGAATCCTAACCCTGACCCTCACCTGAAGCCTTACCCTCACCCGTGCCCTAATCTTAACCAGGACACTAACACTAACCCTTTCCCTCACACGAACGCTAACCCTTAAGCACTGTCGTACCCTAAGCTGTACCCTAATCCCTCTGCATTCCCTAACCCTAACCCTAACCCGAATCCTAACCCTGACCCTCACCCGAAGGCTTACCCTCACCCGTGCCCTAATCTTAACCAGGACACCAACACTAACCCGTGCCCTCACACGTACGCTAAACCTTAAGCGTTGTGGTACCCTAAATTGTACCCTAATCCCTCCCCATTCCTTAACCCTAACCCTAACCCCATCCCTAAAACTGACCCACTTCCGATGCCTTACCCTAACCAATGCCCTAATCTTAACCAGTACACAAACACTAACTCAAGCCCTCAAACGTACGCTAACCCTTAAGCATTGTCGTACCCTATCTTGTACCCTAAACCCTCCCCATTCCCTAACCCTAACCCTAAGCAAAACCCTGAATGTGACCCTTTTCCGAGGCCTTACCCTCATCGGTGCCATTGTCTTAACCAGTACACCAACATTAACTCGTGTCCTCACACTTACGCTAACCCTTAAGCATTGTCGTACCCTAACCTGTACCCTAATCCCTCTCCATTCCCTAACCCTAACCCTAACCCGAATCCTAACCCTGACCCTCACCCGAAGCCTTACCCTCACCCGTGCCCTAATCTTAACCAGGACACCAAGACTAACTCGTGCCCTCAAACGTACGCTAACACTAAACCGCAGCGTTACCCTAACCTGTACCCTAATCCCTCTCCATTTCCTAACCCTAACCCTAACCTGAAAACTAACCATGACACTCTCCCGAAACTTTACCCTCACCCGTGTCCTAATTTTAACCAGTACATCAACAATAACCCATGACCTCTAACGTACGCCAACCCTAAGCCATTGCCGTACCCTAACCTGTACCCTAATCAATCCCCATTCCCTAACCCTAACCCTAACCCTAACCCTTAACGTGACCCTCTTCCGAGGCCTTACCCTCACCCGTGCCCTAATCGTAAGCAGTACACTAACACTAACTAGTGACCTCACACGTACGCTAAACCTTAAGCGTTGTGGTACCCTAAACTGTGCCCTAATATCTCCCCATTAACTAACCCTAACCCTAACCCGAATTCTATCCCTGACCCTCACACGAAACCTTACCCTCACCCGTGCCCTAATCTTAACCAGGACACCAACACTAACTTGTGCCCTCACACGTACGCTAACCCTTAATCGTTGTCGTACCCTAAACTGTACCCTAATCCCTCCCCATTCCCTAACCCTAACCCTAACCCGAATCCTAACCCTGACTCTCACCTGAAGCCTTACCCTCACCCGTGCCCTAATCTTAACCAGGACACTAACACTAACCTTTGCCCTCACACGAACGCTAACCCTTAAGCACTGTCGTACCCTAAGCTGTACCCTAATCCCTCTGCTTTCCTTAACCCTAACCCTAACCCGAATCCTAACCCTGACCCTCACCCGAAGCCTTACCCTCACCCGTGCCCTAATCTTAACCAGGACACCAACACGAACTCGTGCCCTCACACGTACGCTAAACCTTAAGCGTTGTCGTACCCTAAATTGTACCCTAATCCCTCCCCATTCCTTAACCCTAACCCTAACCCCATCCCTAAACCTGACCCACTTCCGATGCCCTACCCTAACCAATGCCCTAATCTTAACCAGTACACAAACACTAACTCATGCCCTCAAACGTACGCTAACCCTTAAGCATTGTCATTCCCTATCCTGTACCCTAATCCCTCCCCACTCCCTATCCCTAACCCTAAGCGAAACCCTGAACGTGACCCTTTTCCGAGACCTTACCCTCATCGGTGCCGTTGTCTTAACCAGTACACCAACACTAACTCGTGCCCTCACACTTACAATAACCCTTAAGCATTGTCGTACCCTAACCTTTACCCTAATCCCTCTCCATTCCCTAACCCTAACCCTAACACGAATCCTAATCCTGTCCCTCACCCGAAGCCTTACCCTCACCCGTGCCCTAATTTTAACCAGGACACCAAGACTAACTCGTGCCCTCAAACGTACGCTAACACTAAACCGCAGCGGTACCCTAACCTGTACCATAATCCCTCTCCATTCCCTAACCCTAACCCTAACCTGAAACCTAACCATGACACTCACCCGAAACTTTACCCTCATCCGTGTCCTAATTTTAACCAGTACATCAACACTAACCCATGCCCTCTAACGTACGCCAACCCTAAGCCATTGCCGTACCCTAACCTGTACCCTAATCAATCCCCATTCCCTAACCCTAACCCTAACCCTAACCCTTAACGTGACCCTCTTCCGAGGCCTTACCCTCACCCGTGCCCTAATCGTAAGCAGTACACTAACACTAACTAGTGACCTCACACGTACGCTAAACCTTAAGCGTTGTGGTACCCTAAACTGTGCCCTAATATCTCCCCATTCCTTAACCCTAACCCTAACCCGAATTCTATCCCTGACCCTCACCCGAAACCTTACCCTCACCCGTGCCCTAATCTTAACCAGGACACCAACACTAACTCGTGCCCTCACACGTACGCTAAACCTTAAGCGTTGTCGTGCCCTAAATTGTACCCTAATCCCTCCCCATTCCTTAACCCTAAACCTAACCCCATCCCTAAACCTGACCCACTTCCGATGCCCTACCCTAACCAATGCCCTAATCTTAACCAGTACACAAACACTAACTCATGCCCTCAAACGTTCGCTAACCCTTAAGCATTGTCGTACTCTATCCTGTACCCTAATCCCTCCCCATTCCCTAACCCTAACCCTAAGCGAAACCCTGAACGTGACCCTTTTCCGAGGCCTTACCCTCATCGGTGCCGTTGTCTTAACCAGTACACCAACACTAACTCGTGCCCTCACACTTACGCTAAACCTTAAGCATTGTCGTACCCTAACCTGTACCCTAATCCCTCTCCATTCCCTAGCCCTAACCCTAACCCTAAACCTAACCCGAATCCTAACCCTGACCCTCACCCGAAGCCTTACCCTCACCCGTGCCCTAATCTTTACCAGGACACCAAGATTAACTCGTGCCCTCAAACGTACGCTAACAGTAAACCGCAGCGGTACCCTAACCTGTACCCTAATCCCTCTCCATTCCCTAACCCTAACACTAACCTGAAACCTAACCATGACACTCACCCGAAACTTTACCCTCACCCGTGTCCTAATTTTAACCAGTACATGAACACTAACCCATGCCCTCTAACGTACGCCAACCCTAAGCCATTACCGTACCCTAACCTGTACCCTAAACAATCCCCATTCCCTAACCCTAACCCTATCCCTAACCCTTAACGTGACCCTCTTCCGAGGCCTTACCCTCACCCGTGCCCTAATCGTAAGCAGTACACTAACACTAACTAGTGACCTCACACGTACGCTAAACCTTAAGCGTTGTGGTACCCTAAACTGTGCCCTAATATCTCCCCATTCCCTAACCCTAACCCTAACCCGAATTCTATCCCTGACCCTCACCCGAAACCTTACCCTCACCCGTGCCCTAATCTTAACCAGGACACCAACACTAACTTGTGCCCTCACACGTACGCTAACCCTTAATCGTTGTCGTACCCTAAACTGTACCCTAATCCCTCCCCATTCCCTAACCCTAACCCTAACCCGAATCCTAACCCTGGCTCTCACCTGAAGCCTTACCCTCACCCGTGCCCTAATCTTAACCAGGACACTAACAGTAACCCTTGCCCTCACACGAACACTAACCCTTAAGCACTGTCATACCCTAAGCTGTACCCTAATCCCTCTGCATTCCTTAACCCTAACCCTAACCCGAATCCTAACCCTGACCCTCACCCGAAGCCTTACCCTCACCCGTGCCCTAATCTTAACCAAGACACCAACACAAACACGTGCCCTCACACGTACGCTAAACCTTAAGCGTTGTCGTACCCTAAATTGTATCCTAATCCCTCCTCATTCCTTAACCCTAACCCTAACCCCATCCCTAAACCTGACCCACTTCCGATGCCCTACCCTAATAAATGCCCTAATCTTAACCAGTACACAAACACTAACTCATGCCCTCAAACGTACGCTAACCCTTAAGCATTGTCGTACCCTATCCTGTACCCTAATCCCTCCCCATTCCCTAACCCTAACCCTAAGCAAAACCCTGAACGTGACCCTTTTCCGAGGCCTTACCCTCATCGGTGCCGTTGTCTTAACCAGTACACCAACACTAACTCGTACCCTCACACTTACGCTAACCCTTAAGCATTGTCGTACCCTAAACTGTACCCTAATCCCTCTCCATTCCCTAACCCTAACCCTAACCCGAATCCTAACCCTGACCCTCACCCGAAGCCTTACCCTCACCCGTGCCCTGATCTTAACCAGGACACCAAGACTAACTTGTGCCCTAACACGTACGCTAACCCTTAATCGTTGTCGTACCCTAAACTGTACCCTAATCCCTCCCCATTCCCTAACCCTAACCCTAACCCGAATCCTAACCCTGACTCTCACCTGAAGCCTTACCCTCACCCGTGCCCTAATCTTAACCAGGACACCAACACTAACTCATGCCCTCACACGTACGCTAAACCTTAAGCGTTGTCGTACCCTAAATTGTACCCTAATCCCTCCCCATTCCTTAACCCTAACCCTAACCCCATCCCTATACTTGACCAACTTCCGATGCCCTACCCTAACCAATGCCCTAATCTTAACCAGTACACAAACACTAACTCATGCCCTCAAACGTACGCTAACCCTTAAGCATTGTCGTACCCTATCCTGTACCCTAATCCCTCCCCATTCCCTAACCCTAACCCTAAGCGAAACCCTGAACGTGACCCTTTTCCGAGACCTTACCCTCATCGGTGCCGTTGTCTTAACCAGTACACCAACACTAACTCGTGCCCTCACACTTAGGCTAACCCTTAAGCATTGTCGTACCCTAACCTGTACCCTAATCCCTCTCCATTCCCTAACCCTAACCCTAACCCGAATCCTAACCCTGACCCTCACCCGAAGCCTTACCCTCACCCGTGCCCTAATCTTAACCAGGACACCAAGATTAACTCGTGCCCTCAAACGTACGCTAACACTAAACCGCAGCTGTACACTAACCTGTACCCTATTCCCTCTCCATTCCCTAACCCTAACCCTAACCTGAAACCTAACCATGACACTCACCCGAAACTTTACCCTCACCCGTGTCCTAATTTTAACCAGTACATCAACACTAACCCACGCCCTCTAACGTACGCCAACCCTAAGCCATTGCCGTACCCTAACCTGTACCCTAATCAATCCCCATTCCCTAACCCTAACCCTAACCCTAACCCTTAACGTGACCCTCTTCCGAGGACTTACCCTCACCCGTGCCCTAATCGTAAGCAGTACACTAACACTAACTAGTGACCTCACACGTACGCTAAACCTTAAGCGTTGTGATACCCTAAACTGTGCCCTAATATCTCCCCATTCCCTAACCCTAACCCTAACCCGAATTCTATCCCTGACCCTCACCCGAAACCTTACCCTCACCCGTGCCCTAATCTTAACCAGGACACTAACACTAACCCTTGCCCTCACACGAACGCTAACCCTTAAGCACTGTCGTACCCTAAGCTGTACCCTAATCCCTCTGCATTCCTTAACCCTAACCCTAACCCGAATCCTAACCCTGACCCTCACCCGAAGCCTTACCCTCACCCGTGCCCTAATCTTAACCAGGACACCAACATTAACTCGTGCCCTCACACGTACTCTAAACCTAAAGCGTTTTCGTACCCTAAATTGTACCCTAATCCCTCCCCATTCCTTAACCCTAACCCTAACCCCATCCCTAAATCTGACCCACTTCCGATGCCCTACCCTAACCAATGCCCTAATCTTAACCAGTACACAAACACTAACTCATGCCCTCAAACGTACGCCAACCCTTAAGCATTGTCGTACCCTATCCTGTACTCTAATCCCTCCCCATTCCCTAACCCTAACCCTAAGCGAAACCCTGAACGTGACCCTTTTCCGAGGCCTTAACCTCATCGGTGCCGTTGTCTTAACCAGTACACCAACACTAACTCGTGCCCTCACACTTACGCTAACCCTTAAGCATTGTCGTACCCTATCCTGTACCCTAATCCCTCCCCATTACCTAACCCTAACCCTAAGCGAAACCCTGAACGTGACCCTTTTCCGAGGCCTCACCCTCATCGGTGCCGTTGTCTTAACCAGTACACCAACACTAACTCGTGCCCTCACACTTACGCTAACCCTTAAGCATTGTCGTACCCTAACCTGTACCCTAATCCCTCTCCATTCCCTAACCCTAACCCTAACCCTAACCCTAACCCGAATCCTAACCCTGACCCTCACCCGAAGCCTTACCCTCACCCGTGCCCTAATCTTAACCAGGACACCAAGATTAACTCGTGCCCTCAAACGTACGCTAACAGTAAACCGCAGCGGTACCCTAACCTGTACCCTAATCCCTCTCCATTCCCTAACCCTAACACTAACCTGAAACCTAACCATGACACTCACCCGAAATTTTACCCTCACCCGTGTCCTAATTTTAACCAGTACATGAACACTAACCCATGCCCTCTAACGTACGCCAACCCTAAGCCATTGCCGTACCCTAAACTGTACCCTAATCAATCCCCATTCCCTAACCCTAACCCTAACCCTAACCCTTAACGTGACCCTCTTCCGAGGCCTTACCCTCACCAGTGCCCTTATCGTAAGCAGTACACTAACACTAACTAGTGACCTCACACGTACGCTAAACCTTAAGCGTTGTGGTACCCTAAACTGTGCCCTAATATCTCCCCATTCCCTAACCCTAACCCTAACCCGAATTCTATCCCTGACCCTCACCCGAAACCTTACCCTCACCCGTGCCCTAATCTTAACCAGGACACCAACACTAACCTGATCCCTCATACGTACGCTAACCCTTAATCGTTGTCGTACCCTAAACTGTACCCTAATCCCTCCCCATTCCCTAACCCTAACCCTAACCCGAATCCTAACCCTGACCCTCACCTGAAGCCTTACCCTCACCCGTGCCCTAATCTTAACCAGGACACTAACACTAACCCTTGCCCTCACACGAACGTTAACCCTTAAGCACTGTCGTACCCTAAGCTGTACCCTAATCCCTCTGCATTCCTTAACCCTAACCCTAACCCGAATCCTAACCGTGACCCTCACTCGAAGCCTTACCCTCACCCGTGCCCTAATCTTAACCAGGACACCAACACTAACTCGTGCCCTCACAAGTACGCTAAACCTTAAGCGTTGTCGTACCCTAAATTGTACCCTAATCCCTCCCCATTCCTTAACCCTAACCCTAACCCCATCCCTAAACCTGACCCACTTCCGATCCCCTACCCTAACCAATGCCCTAATCTTAACCAGTACACAAACACTAACTCATGCCCTCAAACGTACGCCAACCCTTAAGCATTGTCGTACCCTATACTGTACTCTAATCCCTCCCCATTCCCTAACCCTAACCCTAAGCGAAACCCTGAACGTGACCCTTTTCCGAGGCCTTACCCTCATCGGTGCCGTTGTCTTAACCAGTACACCAACACTAACTCGTGCCCTCACACTTACGCTAACCCTTAAGCATTGTCGTACCCTATCCTGTACTCTAATCCCTCCCCATTCCCTAACCCTAACCCTAAGCGAAACCCTGAACGTGACCCTTTTCCGAGGCCTTACCCTCATCGGTGCCGTTGTCTTAACCAGTACACCAACACTAACTCGTGCCCTCACACGTACGCTAAACCTTAATCGTTGTCGTACCCTAAACTGTACCCTAATCCCTCCCCATTCCCTAACCCTAGCCCTAACCCGAATCCTAACCCTGACCCTCACCTGAAGCCTTACCCTCACCCGTGCCCTAATCTTAACCAGGACACTAACACTAACCCTTGCCCTCACACGAACGCTAACCCTTAAGCACTGTCGTATCCTAAGCTGTACCCTAATCCCTCTGCATTCCTTAACCCTAACCCTAAACAGAATCCTAACCCTGACCCTCACCCGAAGCCTTACCCTCACCCGTGCCCTAATCTTAACCAGGACACCAACACTAACTCATGCCCTCACACGTACGCTAAACCTAAAGCGTTGTCGTACCCTAAATTGTACCCTAATCCCTCCCGATTCCTTAACCCTAACCCTAACCCCATCCCTAAATCTGACCCACTTCCGATGCCCTACCCTAACCAATGCCCTAATCTTAACCAGTACACAAACACTAACTCATGCCCTCAAAAGTACGCTAACCCTTAAGCATTGTCGTACCCTATCCTGTACCCTAATCCCTCCCCATTCCCTAACCCTAACCCTAAGCGAAACCCTGAACGTGACAGTTTTCCGAGACCTTACCCTCATCGGTGCCCTTTTCTTAACCAGTACACCAACACTAACTCGTGCCCTCACACTTACTCTAACCCTTAAGCATTGTCGTACCCTAACCTGTACCCTAATCCCTCTCCATTCCCTAACCCTAACCCTAACCTGAAACCTAACCATGACACTCACCCGAAACTTTACCCTCACCCGTGTCCTAATTTTAACCAGTACATCAACACTAACCCATGCCCTCTAACGTACGCCAACCCTAAGCCATTGCCGTACTCTAACCTGTACCCTAATCAATCCCCATTCCCTAACCCTAACCCTAACCCTAACCCTTAACGTGACCCTCTTCCGAGGCCTTACCCTCACCCGTGCCCTAATCGTAAGCAGTACACTAACACTAACTAGTGACCTCACACGTACGCTAAACCTTAAGCGTTGTGGTACCCTAAACTGTGCCCAAATATCTCCCCATTCCCTAACCCTAACCCTAACCCGAATTCTATCCCTGACACTCACCCGAAACCTTACCCTCACCCGTGCCCTAATCTTAACCAGGACACCAACACTAACACGTGCCCTCACACGTAAGCTAACCCTTAATCGTTGTCGTACCCTAAACTGTACCCTAATCCCTCCCCATTCCCTAACCCTAACCCTAAACCGAATCCTAACCCTGACCCTCACCTGAAGCCTTACCCTCACCCGTGCCCTAATCTTAACCAGGACACTAACACTAACCCTTGCCCTCACACGAACGCTAACCCTTAAGCACTGTCGTACCCTAAGCTGTACCCTAATCCCTCTGCATTCCTTAACCCTAGCCCTAACCCGAATCCTAACCCTGACCCTCACCCGAAGCCTTACCCTCACCCGTGCCCTAATCTTAACCAGGACACCAAAACTAACTCGTGCCCTCACACGTACGCTAAACCTTAAGCGTTGTCGTACCCTAAATTGTAACCTAAACCCTCCCCATTCCTTAACCCTAACCCTAACCCCATCCCTAAACCTGACCCACTTCCGATGCCCTACCCTAACCAATGCCCTAATCTTAACCAGGACACAAACACTAACTCATGCCCTCAAACGTACGCTAACCCTTAAGCATTGTCGTACCCTATCCTGTACCCTAATCCCTCCCCATTCCTTAACCCTAACCCTAAGCGAAACCCTGAACGTGACCCTTTTCCGAGGCCTTACCCTCATCGGTGCCGTTGTCTTAACCAGTACACCAACACTAACTCGTGCCCTCACACTTTCGCTAACCCTTAAGCATTGTCGTACCCTAACCTGTACCTTAATCCCTCTCCATTCCCTAACCCTAACCCTAACCCGAATACTAACCCTGACCCTCACCCGAAGCCTTACCCTCACCCGTGCCCTAATCTTAACCAGGACACCAAGACTAACTCGTGCCCTCAAACGTACGCTAACAGTAAACCGCAGCTGTACCCTAACCTGTACCCTAATCCCTCTCCATTCCCTAACCCTAACCCTAACCTGAAACCTAACCATGACACTCACCCGAAACTTTACCCTCACCCGTGTCCTAATTTTAACCAGTACATCAACACTAACCCATGCCCTTTAACGTACGCCAACCCTAAGCCATTGCCGTACCCTAACCTGTACCCTAAACAATCCCCATTCCCTAACCCTAACCCTAACCCTAACCCTTAACGTGACCCTCTTCCGAGGCCTTACCCTCACCCGTGCCCTAATCGTAAGCAGTACACTAACACTAACTAGTGACCTCACACGTACGCTAAACCTTAAGCGTTGTGATACCCTAAACTGTGCCCTAATATCTCCCCATTCCCTAACCCTAACCCTAACCCGAATTCTATCCCTGACCCTCACCCGAAACCTTACCCTCACCCGTGCCCTAATCTTAACCAGGACACTAACACTAACCCTTGCCCTCACACGAACGCTAACCCTTAAGCACTGTCGTACCCTAAGCTGTACCCTAATCCCTCTGCATTCCTTAACCCTAACCCTAACCCGAATCCTAACCCTGACCCTCACCCGAAGCCTTACCCTCACCCGTGCCCTAATCTTAACCAGGACACCAACATTAACTCGTGCCCTCACACGTACTCTAAACCTAAAGCGTTTTCGTACCCTAAATTGTACCCTAATCCCTCCCCATTCCTTAACCCTAACCCTAACCCCATCCCTAAATCTGACCCACTTCCGATGCCCTACCCTAACCAATGCCCTAATCTTAACCAGTACACAAACACTAACTCATGCCCTCAAACGTACGCCAACCCTTAAGCATTGTCGTACCTTATCCTGTACTCTAATCCCTCCCCATTCCCTAACCCTAACCCTAAGCGAAACCCTGAACGTGACCCTTTTCCGAGGCCTTAACCTCATCGGTGCCGTTGTCTTAACCAGTACACCAACACTAACTCGTGCCCTCACACTTACGCTAACCCTTAAGCATTGTCGTACCCTATCCTGTACCCTAATCCCTCCCCATTACCTAACCCTAACCCTAAGCGAAACCCTGAACGTGACCCTTTTCCGAGGCCTTACCCTCATCGGTGCCGTTGTCTTAACCAGTACACCAACACTAACTCGTGCCCTCACACTTACGCTAACCCTTAAGCATTGTCGTACCCTAACCTGTACCCTAATCCCTCTCCATTCCCTAACCCTAACCCTAACCCTAACCCTAACCCGAATCCTAACCCTGACCCTCACCCGAAGCCTTACCCTCACCCGTGCCCTAATCTTAACCAGGACACCAAGATTAACTCGTGCCCTCAAACGTACGCTAACAGTAAACCGCAGCGGTACCCTAACCTGTACCCTAATCCCTCTCCATTCCCTAACCCTAACACTAACCTGAAACCTAACCATGACACTCACCCGAAATGTTACCCTCACCCGTGTCCTAATTTTAACCAGTACATGAACACTAACCCATGCCCTCTAACGTACGCCAACCCTAAGCCATTGCCGTACCCTAAACTGTACCCTAATCAATCCCCATTCCCTAACCCTAACCCTAACCCTAACCCTTAACGTGACCCTCTTCCGAGGCCTTACCCTCACCCGTGCCCTTATCGTAAGCAGTACACTAACACTAACTAGTGACCTCACACGTACGCTAAACCTTAAGCGTTGTGGTACCCTAAACTGTGCCCTAATATCTCCCCATTCCCTAACCCTAACCCTAACCCGAATTCTATCCCTGACCCTCACCCGAAACCTTACCCTCACCCGTGCCCTAATCTTAACCAGGACACCAACACTAACCTGATCCCTCATACGTACGCTAACCCTTAATCGTTGTCGTACCCTAAACTGTACCCTAATCCCTCCCCATTCCCTAACCCTAACCCTAACCCGAATCCTAACCCTGACCCTCACCTGAAGCCTTACCCTCACCCGTGCCCTAATCTTAACCAGGACACTAACACTAACCCTTGCCCTCACACGAACGTTAACCCTTAAGCACTGTCGTACCCTAAGCTGTACCCTAATCCCTCTGCATTCCTTAACCCTAACCCTAACCCGAATCCTAACCGTGACCCTCACTCGAAGCCTTACCCTCACCCGTGCCCTAATCTTAACCAGGACACCAACACTAACTCGTGCCCTCACAAGTACGCTAAACCTTAAGCGTTGTCGTACCCTAAATTGTACCCTAATCCCTCCCCATTCCTTAACCCTAACCCTAACCCCATCCCTAAACCTGACCCACTTCCGATCCCCTACCCTAACCAATGCCCTAATCTTAACCAGTACACAAACACTAACTCATGCCCTCAAACGTACGCCAACCCTTAAGCATTGTCGTACCCTATCCTGTACTCTAATCCCTCCCCATTCCCTAACCCTAACCCTAAGCGAAACCCTGAACGTGACCCTTTTCCGAGGCCTTACCCTCATCGGTGCCGTTGTCTTAACCAGTACACCAACACTAACTCGTGCCCTCACACTTACGCTAACCCTTAAGCATTGTCGTACCCTATCCTGTACTCTAATCCCTCCCCATTCCCTAACCCTAACCCTAAGCGAAACCCTGAACGTGACCCTTTTCCGAGGCCTTACCCTCATCGGTGCCGTTGTCTTAACCAGTACACCAACACTAACTCGTGCCCTCACACGTACGCTAAACCTTAATCGTTGTCGTACCCTAAACTGTACCCTAATCCCTCCCCATTCCCTAACCCTAACCCTAACCCGAATCCTAACCCTGACCCTCACCCGAAGCCTTACCCTCACCCGTGCCCTAATCTTAACCAGGACACCAAGATTAACTCGTGCCCTCAAACGTACGCTAACAGTAAACCGCAGCGGTACCCTAACCTGTACCCTAATCCCTCTCCATTCCCTAACCCTAACACTAACCTGAAACCTAACCATGACACTCACCCGAAATTTTACCCTCACCCGTGTCCTAATTTTAACCAGTACATGAACACTAACCCATGCCCTCTAACGTACGCCAACCCTAAGCCATTGCCGTACCCTAAACTGTACCCTAATCAATCCCCATTCCCTAACCCTAACCCTAACCCTAACCCTTAACGTGACCCTCTTCCGAGGCCTTACCCTCACCAGTGCCCTTATCGTAAGCAGTACACTAACACTAACTAGTGACCTCACACGTACGCTAAACCTTAAGCGTTGTGGTACCCTAAACTGTGCCCTAATATCTCCCCATTCCCTAACCCTAACCCTAACCCGAATTCTATCCCTGACCCTCACCCGAAACCTTACCCTCACCCGTGCCCTAATCTTAACCAGGACACCAACACTAACCTGATCCCTCATACGTACGCTAACCCTTAATCGTTGTCGTACCCTAAACTGTACCCTAATCCCTCCCCATTCCCTAACCCTAACCCTAACCCGAATCCTAACCCTGACCCTCACCTGAAGCCTTACCCTCACCCGTGCCCTAATCTTAACCAGGACACTAACACTAACCCTTGCCCTCACACGAACGTTAACCCTTAAGCACTGTCGTACCCTAAGCTGTACCCTAATCCCTCTGCATTCCTTAACCCTAACCCTAACCCGAATCCTAACCGTGACCCTCACTCGAAGCCTTACCCTCACCCGTGCCCTAATCTTAACCAGGACACCAACACTAACTCGTGCCCTCACAAGTACGCTAAACCTTAAGCGTTGTCGTACCCTAAATTGTACCCTAATCCCTCCCCATTCCTTAACCCTAACCCTAACCCCATCCCTAAACCTGACCCACTTCCGATCCCCTACCCTAACCAAAGCCCTAATCTTAACCAGTACACAAACACTAACTCATGCCCTCAAACGTACGCCAACCCTTAAGCATTGTCGTACCCTATACTGTACTCTAATCCCTCCCCATTCCCTAACCATAACCCTAAGCGAAACCCTGAACGTGACCCTTTTCCGAGGCCTTACCCTCATCGGTGCCGTTGTCTTAACCAGTACACCAACACTAACTCGTGCCCTCACACTTACGCTAACCCTTAAGCATTGTCGTACCCTATCCTGTACTCTAATCCCTCCCCATTCCCTAACCCTAACCCTAAGCGAAACCCTGAACGTGACCCTTTTCCGAGGCCTTACCCTCATCGGTGCCGTTGTCTTAACCAGTACACCAACACTAACTCGTGCCCTCACACGTACGCTAAACCTTAATCGTTGTCGTACCCTAAACTGTACCCTAATCCCTCCCCATTCCCTAACCCTAGCCCTAACCCGAATCCTAACCCTGACCCTCACCTGAAGCCTTACCCTCACCCGTGCCCTAATCTTAACCAGGACACTAAAACTAACCCTTGCCCTCACACGAACGCTAACCCTTAAGCACTGTCGTATCCTAAGCTGTACCCTAATCCCTCTGCATTCCTTAACCCTAACCCTAAACAGAATCCTAACCCTGACCCTCACCCGAAGCCTTACCCTCACCCGTGCCCTAATCTTAACCAGGACACCAACACTAACTCATGCCCTCACACGTACGCTAAACCTAAAGCGTTGTCGTACCCTAAATTGTACCCTAATCCCTCCCGATTCCTTAACCCTAACCCTAACCCCATCCCTAAATCTGACCCACTTCCGATGCCCTACCCTAACCAATGCCCTAATCTTAACCAGTACACAAACACTAACTCATGCCCTCAAAAGTACGCTAACCCTTAAGCATTGTCGTACCCTATCCTGTACCCTAATCCCTCCCCATTCCCTAACCCTAACCCTAAGCGAAACCCTGAACGTGACAGTTTTCCGAGACCTTACCCTCATCGGTGCCCTTTTCTTAACCAGTACACCAACACTAACTCGTGCCCTCACACTTACTCTAACCCTTAAGCATTGTCGTACCCTAACCTGTACCCTAATCCCTCTCCATTCCCTAACCCTAACCCTAACCTGAAACCTAACCATGACACTCACCCGAAACTTTACCCTCACCCGTGTCCTAATTTTAACCAGTACATCAACACTAACCCATGCCCTCTAACGTACGCCAACCCTAAGCCATTGCCGTACTCTAACCTGTACCCTAATCAATCCCCATTCCCTAACCCTAACCCTAACCCTAACCCTTAACGTGACCCTCTTCCGAGGCCTTACCCTCACCCGTGCCCTAATCGTAAGCAGTACACTAACACTAACTAGTGACCTCACACGTACGCTAAACCTTAAGCGTTGTGGTACCCTAAACTGTGCCCAAATATCTCCCCATTCCCTAACCCTAACCCTAACCCGAATTCTATCCCTGACACTCACCCGAAACCTTACCCTCACCCGTGCCCTAATCTTAACCAGGACACCAACACTAACACGTGCCCTCACACGTAAGCTAACCCTTAATCGTTGTCGTACCCTAAACTGTACCCTAATCCCTCCCCATTCCCTAACCCTAACCCTAAACCGAATCCTAACCCTGACCCTCACCTGAAGCCTTACCCTCACCCGTGCCCTAATCTTAACCAGGACACTAACACTAACCCTTGCCCTCACACGAACGCTAACCCTTAAGCACTGTCGTACCCTAAGCTGTACCCTAATCCCTCTGCATTCCTTAACCCTAGCCCTAACCCGAATCCTAACCCTGACCCTCACCCGAAGCCTTACCCTCACCCGTGCCCTAATCTTAACCAGGACACCAAAACTAACTCGTGCCCTCACACGTACGCTAAACCTTAAGCGTTGTCGTACCCTAAATTGTAACCTAAACCCTCCCCATTCCTTAACCCTAACCCTAACCCCATCCCTAAACCTGACCCACTTCCGATGCCCTACCCTAACCAATGCCCTAATCTTAACCAGGACACAAACACTAACTCATGCCCTCAAACGTACGCTAACCCTTAAGCATTGTCGTACCCTATCCTGTACCCTAATCCCTCCCCATTCCTTAACCCTAACCCTAAGCGAAACCCTGAACGTGACCCTTTTCCGAGGCCTTACCCTCATCGGTGCCGTTGTCTTAACCAGTACACCAACACTAACTCGTGCCCTCACACTTTCGCTAACCCTTAAGCATTGTCGTACCCTAACCTGTACCTTAATCCCTCTCCATTCCCTAACCCTAACCCTAACCCGAATACTAACCCTGACCCTCACCCGAAGCCTTACCCTCACCCGTGCCCTAATCTTAACCAGGACACCAAGACTAACTCGTGCCCTCAAACGTACGCTAACAGTAAACCGCAGCTGTACCCTAACCTGTACCCTAATCCCTCTCCATTCCCTAACCCTAACCCTAACCTGAAACCTAACCATGACACTCACCCGAAACTTTACCCTCACCCGTGTCCTAATTTTAACCAGTACATCAACACTAACCCATGCCCTTTAACGTACGCCAACCCTAAGCCATTGCCGTACCCTAACCTGTACCCTAAACAATCCCCATTCCCTAACCCTAACCCTAACCCTAACCCTTAACGTGACCCTCTTCCGAGGCCTTACCCTCACCCGTGCCCTAATCGTAAGCAGTACACTAACACTAACTAGTGACCTCACACGTACGCTAAACCTTAAGCGTTGTGATACCCTAAACTGTGCCCTAATATCTCCCCATTCCCTAACCCTAACCCTAACCCGAATTCTATCCCTGACCCTCACCCGAAACCTTACCCTCACCCGTGCCCTAATCTTAACCAGGACACTAACACTAACCCTTGCCCTCACACGAACGCTAACCCTTAAGCACTGTCGTACCCTAAGCTGTACCCTAATCCCTCTGCATTCCTTAACCCTAACCCTAACCCGAATCCTAACCCTGACCCTCACCCGAAGCCTTACCCTCACCCGTGCCCTAATCTTAACCAGGACACCAACATTAACTCGTGCCCTCACACGTACTCTAAACCTAAAGCGTTTTCGTACCCTAAATTGTACCCTAATCCCTCCCCATTCCTTAACCCTAACCCTAACCCCATCCCTAAATCTGACCCACTTCCGATGCCCTACCCTAACCAATGCCCTAATCTTAACCAGTACACAAACACTAACTCATGCCCTCAAACGTACGCCAACCCTTAAGCATTGTCGTACCTTATCCTGTACTCTAATCCCTCCCCATTCCCTAACCCTAACCCTAAGCGAAACCCTGAACGTGACCCTTTTCCGAGGCCTTAACCTCATCGGTGCCGTTGTCTTAACCAGTACACCAACACTAACTCGTGCCCTCACACTTACACTAACCCTTAAGCATTGTCGTACCCTATCCTGTACCCTAATCCCTCCCCATTACCTAACCCTAACCCTAAGCGAAACCCTGAACGTGACCCTTTTCCGAGGCCTTACCCTCATCGGTGCCGTTGTCTTAACCAGTACACCAACACTAACTCGTGCCCTCACACTTACGCTAACCCTTAAGCATTGTCGTACCCTAACCTGTACCCTAATCCCTCTCCATTCCCTAACCCTAACCCTAACCCTAACCCTAACCCGAATCCTAACCCTGACCCTCACCCGAAGCCTTACCCTCACCCGTGCCCTAATCTTAACCAGGACACCAAGATTAACTCGTGCCCTCAAACGTACGCTAACAGTAAACCGCAGCGGTACCCTAACCTGTACCCTAATCCCTCTCCATTCCCTAACCCTAACACTAACCTGAAACCTAACCATGACACTCACCCGAAATGTTACCCTCACCCGTGTCCTAATTTTAACCAGTACATGAACACTAACCCATGCCCTCTAACGTACGCCAACCCTAAGCCATTGCCGTACCCTAAACTGTACCCTAATCAATCCCCATTCCCTAACCCTAACCCTAACCCTAACCCTTAACGTGACCCTCTTCCGAGGCCTTACCCTCACCCGTGCCCTTATCGTAAGCAGTACACTAACACTAACTAGTGACCTCACACGTACGCTAAACCTTAAGCGTTGTGGTACCCTAAACTGTGCCCTAATATCTCCCCATTCCCTAACCCTAACCCTAACCCGAATTCTATCCCTGACCCTCACCCGAAACCTTACCCTCACCCGTGCCCTAATCTTAACCAGGACACCAACACTAACCTGATCCCTCATACGTACGCTAACCCTTAATCGTTGTCGTACCCTAAACTGTACCCTAATCCCTCCCCATTCCCTAACCCTAACCCTAACCCGAATCCTAACCCTGACCCTCACCTGAAGCCTTACCCTCACCCGTGCCCTAATCTTAACCAGGACACTAACACTAACCCTTGCCCTCACACGAACGTTAACCCTTAAGCACTGTCGTACCCTAAGCTGTACCCTAATCCCTCTGCATTCCTTAACCCTAACCCTAACCCGAATCCTAACCGTGACCCTCACTCGAAGCCTTACCCTCACCCGTGCCCTAATCTTAACCAGGACACCAACACTAACTCGTGCCCTCACAAGTACGCTAAACCTTAAGCGTTGTCGTACCCTAAATTGTACCCTAATCCCTCCCCATTCCTTAACCCTAACCCTAACCCCATCCCTAAACCTGACCCACTTCCGATCCCCTACCCTAACCAATGCCCTAATCTTAACCAGTACACAAACACTAACTCATGCCCTCAAACGTACGCCAACCCTTAAGCATTGTCGTACCCTATCCTGTACTCTAATCCCTCCCCATTCCCTAACCCTAACCCTAAGCGAAACCCTGAACGTGACCCTTTTCCGAGGCCTTACCCTCATCGGTGCCGTTGTCTTAACCAGTACACCAACACTAACTCGTGCCCTCACACTTACGCTAACCCTTAAGCATTGTCGTACCCTATCCTGTACTCTAATCCCTCCCCATTCCCTAACCCTAACCCTAAGCGAAACCCTGAACGTGACCCTTTTCCGAGGCCTTACCCTCATCGGTGCCGTTGTCTTAACCAGTACACCAACACTAACTCGTGCCCTCACACGTACGCTAAACCTTAATCGTTGTCGTACCCTAAACTGTACCCTAATCCCTCCCCATTCCCTAACCCTAACCCTAACCCGAATCCTAACCCTGACCCTCACCTGAAGCCTTACCCTCACCCGTGCCCTAATCTTAACCAGGACACTAACACTAACCCTTGCCCTCACACGAACACTAACCCTTAAGCACTGTCGTATCCTAAGCTGTACCCTAATCCCTCTGTATTCCTTAACCCTAACCCTAAACAGAATCCTAACCCTGACCCTCACCCGAAGCCTTACCCTCACCCGTGCCCTAATCTTAACCAGGACACCAACACTAACTCATGCCCTCACACGTACGCTAAACCTAAAGCGTTGTCGTACCCTCAATTGTACCCTAATCCCTCCCCATTCCTTAACCCTAACCCTAACCCCATCCCTAAATCTGACCCACTTCCGATGCCCTACCCTAACCAATGCCCTAATCTTAACCAGGACACAAACACTAACTCATGCCCTCAAAAGTACGCTAACCCTTAAGCATTGTCGTACCCTATCCTGTACCCTAATCCCTCCCCATTCCCTAACCCTAACCCTAAGCGAAACCCTGAACGTGACAGTTTTCCGAGACCTTACCCTCATCGGTGCCCTTTTCTTAACCAGTACACCAACACTAACTCGTGCCCTCACACTTACTCTAACCCTTAAGCATTGTCGTACCCTAACCTGTACCCTAATCCCTCTCCATTCCCTAACCCTAACCCTAACCCGAATCCTAACCCTGACCCTCACCCGAAGCCTTACCCTTACCCGTGCCCTAATCTTAACCACGACACCAAGAGTAACTCGTGCCCTCAAACGTACGCTAACACTAAACCGCAGCGGTACCCTAACCTGTACCCTAATCCCTCTCCATTCCCTAACCCTAACCCTAACCTGAAACCTAACCATGACACTCACCCGAAACTTTACCCTCACCCGTGTCCTAATTTTAACCAGTACATCAACACTAACCCATGCCCTCTAACGTACGCCAACCCTAAGCCATTGCCGTACCCTAACCTGTACCCTAATCAATCCCCATTCCCTAACCCTAACCCTAACCCTAACCCTTAACGTGACCCTCTTCCGAGGCCTTACCCTCACCCGTGCCCTAATCGTAAGCAGTACACTAACACTAACTAGTGACCTCACACGTACGCTAAACCTTAAGCGTTGTGGTACCCTAAACTGTGCCCAAATATCTCCCCATTCCCTAACCCTAACCCTAACCCGAATTCTATCCCTGACACTCACCCGAAACCTTACCCTCACCCGTGCCCTAATCTTAACCAGGACACCAACACTAACTCGTGCCCTCACACGTAAGCTAACCCTTAATCGTTGTCGTACCCTAAACTGTACCCTAATCCCTCCCCATTCCCTAACCCTAACCCTAAACCGAATCCTAACCCTGACCCTCACCTGAAGCCTTACCCTCACCCGTGCCCTAATCTTAACCAGGACACTAACACTAACCCTTGCCCTCACACGAACGCTAACCCTTAAGCACTGTCGTACCCTAAGCTGTACCCTAATCCCTCTGCATTCCTTAACCCTAGCCCTAACCCGAATCCTAACCCTGACCCTCACCCGAAGCCTTACCCTCACCCGTGCCCTAATCTTAACCAGGACACCAAAACTAACTCGTGCCCTCACACGTACGCTAAACCTTAAGCGTTGTCGTACCCTAAATTGTAACCTAAACCCTCCCCATTCCTTAACCCTAACCCTAACCCCATCCCTAAACCTGACCCACTTCCGATGCCCTACCCTAACCAATGCCCTAATCTTAACCAGGACACAAACACTAACTCATGCCCTCAAACGTACGCTAACCCTTAAGCATTGTCGTACCCTATCCTGTACCCTAATCCCTCCCCATTCCTTAACCCTAACCCTAAGCGAAACCCTGAACGTGACCCTTTTCCGAGGCCTTACCCTCATCGGTGCCGTTGTCTTAACCAGTACACCAACACTAACTCGTGCCCTCACACTTTCGCTAACCCTTAAGCATTGTCGTACCCTAACCTGTACCTTAATCCCTCTCCATTCCCTAACCCTAACCCTAACCCGAATACTAACCCTGACCCTCACCCGAAGCCTTACCCTCACCCGTGCCCTAATCTTAACCAGGACACCAAGACTAACTCGTGCCCTCAAACGTACGCTAACAGTAAACCGCAGCTGTACCCTAACCTGTACCCTAATCCCTCTCCATTCCCTAACCCTAACCCTAACCTGAAACCTAACCATGACACTCACCCGAAACTTTACCCTCACCCGTGTCCTAATTTTAACCAGTACATCAACACTAACCCATGCCCTTTAACGTACGCCAACCCTAAGCCATTGCCGTACCCTAACCTGTACCCTAAACAATCCCCATTCCCTAACCCTAACCCTAACCCTAACCCTTAACGTGACCCTCTTCCGAGGCCTTACCCTCACCCGTGCCCTAATCGTAAGCAGTACACTAACACTAACTAGTGACCTCACACGTACGCTAAACCTTAAGCGTTGTGATACCCTAAACTGTGCCCTAATATCTCCCCATTCCCTAACCCTAACCCTAACCCGAATTCTATCCCTGACCCTCACCCGAAACCTTACCCTCACCCGTGCCCTAATCTTAACCAGGACACTAACACTAACCCTTGCCCTCACACGAACGCTAACCCTTAAGCACTGTCGTACCCTAAGCTGTACCCTAATCCCTCTGCATTCCTTAACCCTAACCCTAACCCGAATCCTAACCCTGACCCTCACCCGAAGCCTTACCCTCACCCGTGCCCTAATCTTAACCAGGACACCAACATTAACTCGTGCCCTCACACGTACTCTAAACCTAAAGCGTTTTCGTACCCTAAATTGTACCCTAATCCCTCCCCATTCCTTAACCCTAACCCTAACCCCATCCCTAAATCTGACCCACTTCCGATGCCCTACCCTAACCAATGCCCTAATCTTAACCAGTACACAAACACTAACTCATGCCCTCAAACGTACGCCAACCCTTAAGCATTGTCGTACCTTATCCTGTACTCTAATCCCTCCCCATTCCCTAACCCTAACCCTAAGCGAAACCCTGAACGTGACCCTTTTCCGAGGCCTTAACCTCATCGGTGCCGTTGTCTTAACCAGTACACCAACACTAACTCGTGCCCTCACACTTACGCTAACCCTTAAGCATTGTCGTACCCTATCCTGTACCCTAATCCCTCCCCATTACCTAACCCTAACCCTAAGCGAAACCCTGAACGTGACCCTTTTCCGAGGCCTTACCCTCATCGGTGCCGTTGTCTTAACCAGTACACCAACACTAACTCGTGCCCTCACACTTACGCTAACCCTTAAGCATTGTCGTACCCTAACCTGTACCCTAATCCCTCTCCATTCCCTAACCCTAACCCTAACCCTAACCCTAACCCGAATCCTAACCCTGACCCTCACCCGAAGCCTTACCCTCACCCGTGCCCTAATCTTAACCAGGACACCAAGATTAACTCGTGCCCTCAAACGTACGCTAACAGTAAACCGCAGCGGTACCCTAACCTGTACCCTAATCCCTCTCCATTCCCTAACCCTAACACTAACCTGAAACCTAACCATGACACTCACCCGAAATGTTACCCTCACCCGTGTCCTAATTTTAACCAGTACATGAACACTAACCCATGCCCTCTAACGTACGCCAACCCTAAGCCATTGCCGTACCCTAAACTGTACCCTAATCAATCCCCATTCCCTAACCCTAACCCTAACCCTAACCCTTAACGTGACCCTCTTCCGAGGCCTTACCCTCACCCGTGCCCTTATCGTAAGCAGTACACTAACACTAACTAGTGACCTCACACGTACGCTAAACCTTAAGCGTTGTGGTACCCTAAACTGTGCCCTAATATCTCCCCATTCCCTAACCCTAACCCTAACCCGAATTCTATCCCTGACCCTCACCCGAAACCTTACCCTCACCCGTGCCCTAATCTTAACCAGGACACCAACACTAACCTGATCCCTCATACGTACGCTAACCCTTAATCGTTGTCGTACCCTAAACTGTACCCTAATCCCTCCCCATTCCCTAACCCTAACCCTAACCCGAATCCTAACCCTGACCCTCACCTGAAGCCTTACCCTCACCCGTGCCCTAATCTTAACCAGGACACTAACACTAACCCTTGCCCTCACACGAACGTTAACCCTTAAGCACTGTCGTACCCTAAGCTGTACCCTAATCCCTCTGCATTCCTTAACCCTAACCCTAACCCGAATCCTAACCGTGACCCTCACTCGAAGCCTTACCCTCACCCGTGCCCTAATCTTAACCAGGACACCAACACTAACTCGTGCCCTCACAAGTACGCTAAACCTTAAGCGTTGTCGTACCCTAAATTGTACCCTAATCCCTCCCCATTCCTTAACCCTAACCCTAACCCCATCCCTAAACCTGACCCACTTCCGATCCCCTACCCTAACCAATGCCCTAATCTTAACCAGTACACAAACACTAACTCATGCCCTCAAACGTACGCCAACCCTTAAGCATTGTCGTACCCTATCCTGTACTCTAATCCCTCCCCATTCCCTAACCCTAACCCTAAGCGAAACCCTGAACGTGACCCTTTTCCGAGGCCTTACCCTCATCGGTGCCGTTGTCTTAACCAGTACACCAACACTAACTCGTGCCCTCACACTTACGCTAACCCTTAAGCATTGTCGTACCCTATCCTGTACTCTAATCCCTCCCCATTCCCTAACCCTAACCCTAAGCGAAACCCTGAACGTGACCCTTTTCCGAGGCCTTACCCTCATCGGTGCCGTTGTCTTAACCAGTACACCAACACTAACTCGTGCCCTCACACGTACGCTAAACCTTAATCGTTGTCGTACCCTAAACTGTACCCTAATCCCTCCCCATTCCCTAACCCTAACCCTAACCCGAATCCTAACCCTGACCCTCACCTGAAGCCTTACCCTCACCCGTGCCCTAATCTTAACCAGGACACTAACACTAACCCTTGCCCTCACACGAACACTAACCCTTAAGCACTGTCGTATCCTAAGCTGTACCCTAATCCCTCTGTATTCCTTAACCCTAACCCTAAACAGAATCCTAACCCTGACCCTCACCCGAAGCCTTACCCTCACCCGTGCCCTAATCTTAACCAGGACACCAACACTAACTCATGCCCTCACACGTACGCTAAACCTAAAGCGTTGTCGTACCCTAAATTGTACCCTAATCCCTCCCCATTCCTTAACCCTAACCCTAACCCCATCCCTAAATCTGACCCACTTCCGATGCCCTACCCTAACCAATGCCCTAATCTTAACCAGGACACAAACACTAACTCATGCCCTCAAAAGTACGCTAACCCTTAAGCATTGTCGTACCCTATCCTGTACCCTAATCCCTCCCCATTCCCTAACCCTAACCCTAAGCGAAACCCTGAACGTGACAGTTTTCCGAGACCTTACCCTCATCGGTGCCCTTTTCTTAACCAGTACACCAACACTAACTCGTGCCCTCACACTTACTCTAACCCTTAAGCATTGTCGTACCCTAACCTGTACCCTAATCCCTCTCCATTCCCTAACCCTAACCCTAACCCGAATCCTAACCCTGACCCTCACCCGAAGCCTTACCCTTACCCGTGCCCTAATCTTAACCACGACACCAAGAGTAACTCGTGCCCTCAAACGTACGCTAACACTAAACCGCAGCGGTACCCTAACCTGTACCCTAATCCCTCTCCATTCCCTAACCCTAACCCTAACCTGAAACCTAACCATGACACTCACCCGAAACTTTACCCTCACCCGTGTCCTAATTTTAACCAGTACATCAACACTAACCCATGCCCTCTAACGTACGCCAACCCTAAGCCATTGCCGTACCCTAACCTGTACCCTAATCAATCCCCATTCCCTAACCCTAACCCTAACCCTAACCCTTAACGTGACCCTCTTCCGAGGCCTTACCCTCACCCGTGCCCTAATCGTAAGCAGTACACTAACACTAACTAGTGACCTCACACGTACGCTAAACCTTAAGCGTTGTGGTACCCTAAACTGTGCCCAAATATCTCCCCATTCCCTAACCCTAACCCTAACCCGAATTCTATCCCTGACACTCACCCGAAACCTTACCCTCACCCGTGCCCTAATCTTAACCAGGACACCAACACTAACTCGTGCCCTCACACGTAAGCTAACCCTTAATCGTTGTCGTACCCTAAACTGTACCCTAATCCCTCCCCATTCCCTAACCCTAACCCTAAACCGAATCCTAACCCTGACCCTCACCTGAAGCCTTACCCTCACCCGTGCCCTAATCTTAACCAGGACACTAACACTAACCCTTGCCCTCACACGAACGCTAACCCTTAAGCACTGTCGTACCCTAAGCTGTACCCTAATCCCTCTGCATTCCTTAACCCTAGCCCTAACCCGAATCCTAACCCTGACCCTCACCCGAAGCCTTACCCTCACCCGTGCCCTAATCTTAACCAGGACACCAAAACTAACTCGTGCCCTCACACGTACGCTAAACCTTAAGCGTTGTCGTACCCTAAATTGTAACCTAAACCCTCCCCATTCCTTAACCCTAACCCTAACCCCATCCCTAAACCTGACCCACTTCCGATGCCCTACCCTAACCAATGCCCTAATCTTAACCAGGACACAAACACTAACTCATGCCCTCAAACGTACGCTAACCCTTAAGCATTGTCGTACCCTATCCTGTACCCTAATCCCTCCCCATTCCTTAACCCTAACCCTAAGCGAAACCCTGAACGTGACCCTTTTCCGAGGCCTTACCCTCATCGGTGCCGTTGTCTTAACCAGTACACCAACACTAACTCGTGCTCTCACACTTACGCTAACCCTTAAGCATTGTCGTACCCTAACCTGTACCCTAATCCCTCTCCATTCCCTAACCCTAACCCTAACCCGAATCCTAACCCTGACCCTCACCCGAAGCCTTACCCTCACCCGTGCCCTAATCTTAACCAGGACACCAAGACTAACTCGTGCCCTCAAACGTACGCTAACACTAAACCGCAGCTGTACCCTAACCTGTACCCTAATCCCTCTCCATTCCCTAACCCTAACCCTAACCTGAAACCTAACCATGACACTCACCCGAAACTTTACCCTCACCCGTGTCCTAATTTTAACCAGTACATCAACACTAACCCATGCCCTTTAACGTACGCCAACCCTAAGCCATTGCCGTACCCTAACCTGTACCCTAAACAATCCCCATTCCCTAACCCTAACCCTAACCCTAACCCTTAACGTGACCCTCTTCCGAGGCCTTACCCTCACCCGTGCCCTAATCGTAAGCAGTACACTAACACTAACTAGTGACCTCACACGTACGCTAAACCTTAAGCGTTGTGGTACCCTAAACTGTGCCCTAATATCTCCCCATTCCCTAATCCTAACCCTAACCCGAATTCTATCCCTGACCCTCACCCGAAACCTTACCCTCACCCGTGCCCTAATCTTAACCAGGACACCAACACTAACTTGTGCCCTCACACGTACGCTAACCCCTAATCGTTGTTGTACCCTAAACTGTACCCTAATCCCTCCCCATTCCCTAACCCTAACCCTAACCCGAATCCTAACCCTGACCCTCACCTGAAGCCTTACCCTCACCCGTGCCCTAATCTTAACCAGGACACTAACACTAACCCTTGCCCTCACACGAACGCTAACACTTAAGCACTGTCGTACCCTAAGCTGTACCCTAATCCCTCTGCATTCCTTAACCCTAACACTAACCCGAATCCTAACCCTGACCCTCACCCGAAGCCTTACCCTCACCCGTGCCCTAATCTTAACCAGGACACCAACACTAACACGTGCCCTCAAACGTACGCTAAACCTTAAGCGTTGTCGTACCCTAAATTGTACCCTAATCCCTCCCCATTCCTTAACCCTAACCCTAACCCCATCCCTAAACCTGACCCACTTCCGATGCCCTACCCTAACCAATGCCCTAATCTTAACCAATACACAAACACTAACTCATGCCCTCAAACGTACGCTAACCCTTAAGCATTGTCGTACCCTATCCTGTACCCTAATCCCTCCCCTTTTACTAACCCTAACCCTAAGCGAAACCCTGAACGTGACCCTTTTCCGAGGCCTTACCCTCATCGGTGCCGTTGTCTTAACCAGTACACCAACACTAACTCGTGCCCTCACACTTACGCTAACCCTTAAGCATTGTCGTACCCTAACCTGTACCCTAATCCCTCTCCATTCCCTAACCTTAACCCTAACCCGAATCCTAACCCTGACCCTCACCCGAAGCCTTACCCTCACCCGTGCCCTAATCTTAACCAGGACACCAAGACTAACTCGTGCCCTCAAACGTACGCTAACACTAAACCGCAGCGGTACCCTAACCTGTACCCTAATCCCTCTCCATTCCCTAACCCTAACGCTAACCTGAAACCTAACCATGACTCTCACCCGAAACTTTACCCTCACCCGTGTCCTAAATTTAACCAGTACATCAATACTAACCCATGCCCTTTAACGTACGCCAACCCTAAGCCATTGCCGTACCCTAACCTGTACCCTAATCAATCCCCATTCCCAAACCCTAACCCTAACCCTAACCCTTAACGTGACCCTCTTCCGAGGCCTTACCCTCACCCGTGCCCTAATCGTAAGCAGTACACTAACACTAACTAGTGACCTCACACGTACGCTAACCCTTAATCGTTGTCGTACCCTAAACTGTACCCTAATCCCTCCCCATTCCCTAACCCTAACCCTAACCCGAATCCTAAACCTGACCCTCACCTGAAGCCTTACCCTCACCCGTGCCCTAATCTTAACCAGGACACTAACACTAACCCTTGCCCTCACACGAACGCTAACCCTTAAGCACTGTCGTACCCTAAGCTGTACCCTAATCCCTCTGCATTCCTTAACCCTAACCCTAACCCGAATCCTAACCCTGACCCTCACCCGAAGCCTTACCCTCACCCGTGCCCTAATCTTAACCAGGACACCAACATTAACTCGTGCCCTCACACGTACGCTAAACCTAAAGCGTTTTCGTACCCTAAATTGTACCCTAATCCCTCCCCATTCCTTAACCCTAACCCTAACCCCATCCCTAAATCTGACCCACTTCCGATGCCCTACCCTAACCAATGCCCTAATCTTAACCAGTACACAAACACTAACTCATCCCCTCAAACGTACGCCAACCCTTAAGCATTGTCGTACCCTATCCTGTACTCTAATCCCTCCCCATTCCCTAACCCTAACCCTAAGCGAAACCCTGAACGTGACCCTTTTCCGAGGCTTTAACCTCATCGGTGCCGTTGTCTTAACCAGTACACCAACACTAACTCGTGCCCTCACACTTACGCTAACCTTTAAGCATTGTCGTACCCTAACCTGTACCCTAATCACTCTCCATTCCCTAACCCTAACCCTAACCCTAACCCTAACCCGAATCCTAACCCTGACCCTCACCCGAAGCCTTACCCTCACCCGTGCCCTAATCTTAACCAGCACACCAAGACTAACTCGTGCCCTCAAACGTACGCTAACACTAAACCGCAGCGGTACCCTAACCTGTACCCTAATCCCTCTCCATTCCCTAACCCTAACCCTAACCTGAAACCTAACCATGAAACTCACCCGAAACTTTACCCTCACCCGTGTCCTAATTTTAACCAGTACATCAACACTAACCCATGCCCTCTAACGTACGCCAACCCTAAGCCATTGCCCTACCCTAACCTGTACCCTAATGAATCCCCATTCCCTAACCCTAACCCTAACCCTAACTCTTAACGTGACCCTCTTCCGAGGCCTTACCCTCACCCGTGCCCTAATCGTAAGCAGTACACTAACACTAACCAGTGACCTCACACGTACGCTAAACCTTAAGCGTTGTGGTACCCTAAACTGTGCCCTAATATCTCCCCATTCCCTAACCCTAACCCTAACCCGAATTCTATCCCTGACCCTCACCCGAAACCTTACCCTCACCCGTGCCCTAATCTTAACCAGGACACCAACACTAACTCGTGCCCTCACACGTACGCTAACCCTTAATCGCTGTCGTACCCTAAACTGTACCCTAATCCCTCCCAATTCCCTAACCCTAACCCTAACCCGAATCCTAACCCTGACCCTCACCTGAAGCCTTACCCTCACCCGTGTCCTAATCTTAACCAGGACACTAACACTAACCCTTGCCCTCACACGAACGCTAACCCTTAAGCACTGTCGTACCCTAAGCTGTACCCTAATGCCTCTGCATTCCTTAACCCTAACCCTAACCCGAATCCTAACCATGACCCTCACCCGAAGCCTTACCCTCACCCGTGCCCTAATCTTAACCAGGACACCAACACTAACTCGTGCCCTCACACGTACGCTAAACCTAAAGCGTTGTCGTACCGTAAATTGTACCCTAATCCCTCCCCATTCCTTAACCATAACCCTAACCCCATCCCTAAATCTGACCCACTTCCGATGCCCTACCCTAACCAATGCCCTAATCTTAACCAGTACACAAACACTAACTCATGCCCTGAAACGTACGCTAACCCTTAAGCATTGTCGTACCCTATCCTGTACCCTAATCCCTCCCCATTCCCTAACCCTAACCCTAAGCGAAACCCTGAACGTGACCCTTTTCCGAGGCCTTACCCTCATCGGTACCGTTGTCTTAACCAGTACACCAACACTAACTCGTGCCCTCACACTTACGCTAAACCTTAAGCATTGTCGTACCCTAACCTGTACCCTAATCCCTCTCCATTCCCTAACCCTAACCCTAACCCGAATCCTAACCCTGACGCTCACCCAAAGCCTTACCCTCACCCGAGCCCTAATCTTAACCAGGACACCAAGACTAACTCGTGCCCACAAACGTACGCTAACACTAAACCGCAGCGGTACCCTAACCTGTACCCTAATCCCTCTCCATTCCCTAACCCTAACCCTAACCTGAAACCTAACCATGACACTCACCCGAAACTTTACCCTCACCCGTGTCGTAATTTTAAGCAGTACATCAACACTAACCCATGCCCTCTTACGTACGCCAACCCTAAGCCATTGCCGTACACTAACCTGTACCCTAATCAATCCCCATTCCCTAACCCTAACCCTAACCCTAACCCTTAACGTGATCCTCTTCCGAGGCCTTACCCTCACCCGTGCCCTAATCGTAAGCAGTACACTAAAACTAACTAGTGACCTCACACGTACGCTAAACCTTAAGCGTTGTGGTACCATAAACTGTGCCCTAATATCTCCCCATTCCCTAACCCTAACCCTAACCCGAATTCTATCCCTGACCCTCACCCGAAACCTTACCCTCACCCGTGCCCTAATCTTAACCAGGACACCAACACTAACTCGTGCCCTCACAAGTACGCTAAACCTTAAGCGTTGTCGTACCCTAAATTGTACCCTAATCCCTCCCCATTCCTTAACCCTAACCCTAACCCCATCCCTAAACCTGACCCACTTCCGATCCCCTACCCTAACCAATGCCCTAATCTTAACCAGTACACAAACACTAACTCATGCCCTCAAACGTACGCCAACCCTTAAGCATTGTCGTACCCTATCCTGTACTCTAATCCCTCCCCATTCCCTAACCCTAACCCTAAGCGAAACCCTGAACGTGACCCTTTTCCGAGGCCTTACCCTCATCGGTGCCGTTGTCTTAACCAGTACACCAACACTAACTCGTGCCCTCACACTTACGCTAACCCTTAAGCATTGTCGTACCCTATCCTGTACTCTAATCCCTCCCCATTCCCTAACCCTAACCCTAAGCGAAACCCTGAACGTGACCCTTTTCCGAGGCCTTACCCTCATCGGTGATGTTGTCTTAACCAGTACAGCAACACTAACTCGTGCCCTCACACGTACGCTAAACCTTAATCGTTGTCGTACCCTAAACTGTACCCTAATCCCTCCCCATTCCCTAACCCTAACCCTAACCCGAATCCTAACCCTGACCCTCACCTGAAGCCTTACCCTCACCCGTGCCCTAATCTTAACCAGGACACTAACACTAACCCTTGCCCTCACACGAACGCTAACCCTTAAGCACTGTCGTATCCTAAGCTGTACCCTAATCCCTCTGCATTCCTTAACCCTAACCCTAAACAGAATCCTAACCCTGACCCTCACCCGAAGCCTTACCCTCACCCGTGCCCTAATCTTAACCAGGACACCAACACTAACTCATGCCCTCACACGTACGCTAAACCTAAAGCGTTGTCGTAACCTAAATTGTACCCTAATCCCTCCCCATTCCTTAACCCTAACCCTAACCCCATCCCTAAATCTGACCCACTTCCGATGCCCTACCCTAACCAATGCCCTAATCTTAACCAGTACACAAAAACTAACTCATGCCCTCAAACGTACGCTAACCCTTAAGCATTGTCGTACCCTATCCTGTACCCTAATCCCTCCCCATTCCCTAACCCTAACCCTAAGCGAAACCCTGAACGTGACAGTTTTCCGAGACGTTACCCTCATCGGTGCCCTTTTCTTAACCAGTACACCAACACTAACTCGTGCCCTCACACTTACGCTAACCCTTAAGCATTGTCGTACCCTAACCTGTACCCTAATCCCTCTCCATTCCCAAACCCTAACCCTAACCCGAATCCTAACCCTGACCCTCACCCGAAGCCTTACCCTCACCCGTGCCCTAATCTTAACCACGACACCAAGAGTAACTCGTGCCCTCAAACGTACGCTAACACTAAACCGCAGCGGTACCCTAACCTGTACCCTAATCCCTCTCCATTCCCTAACCCTAACACTAACCTGAAACCTAACCAGGACACTCACCCGAAACTTTACCCTCACCCGTGTCCTAATTTTAACCAGTACATCAACACTAACCCATGCCCTCTAACGTACGCCAACCCTAAGCCATTGCCGTACCCTAACCTGTACCCTAATCAATCCCCATTCCCGAACCCTAACCCTAACCCTAACCCTTAACGTGACCCTCTTCCGAGGCCTTACCCTCACCCGAGCCCTAATCGTAAGCAGTACACTAACACTAACTAGTGACCTCACACGTACGCTAAACCTTAAGCGTTGTGGTACCCTAAACTGTGCCCTAATATCTCCCCATTCCCTAACCCTAACCCTAACCCGAATTCTATCCCTGACCCTCACCCGAAACCTTACCCTCACCCGTGCCCTAAACTTAACCAGGACACCAACACTAACTCGTGCCCTCACACGTAAGCTAACCCTTAATCGTTGTCGTACCCTAAACTGTACCCTAATCCCTCCCCATTCCCTAACCCTAACCCTAAACCGAATCCTAACCCTGACCCTCACCTGAAGCCTTACGCTCACCCGTGCCCTAATCTTAACCAGGACACTAACACTAACACTTGCCCTCACACGAACGCTAACCCTTAAGCACTGTCGTACCCTAAGCTGTACCCTAATCCCTCTGCATTCCTTAACCCTAGCCCTAACCCGAATCCTAACCCTGACCCTCACCCGAAGCCTTACCCTCACCCGTGCCCTAATCTTAACCAGGACACCAACACTAACTCATGCCCTCACACGTACGCTAAACCTAAAGCGTTGTCGTAACCTAAATTGTACCCTAATCCCTCCCCATTCCTTAACCCTAACCCTAACCCCATCCCTAAATCTGACCCACTTCCGATGCCCTACCCTAACCAATGCCCTAATCTTAACCAGTACACAAACACTAACTCATGCCCTCAAACGTACGCTAACCCTTAAGCATTGTCGTACCCTATCCTGTACCCTAATCCCTCCCCATTCCCTAACCCTAACCCTAAGCGAAACCCTGAACGTGACAGTTTTCCGAGACCTTACCCTCATCGGTGCCCTTTTCTTAACCAGTACACCAACACTAACTCGTGCCCTCACACTTACGCTAACCCTTAAGCATTGTCGTACCCTAACCTGTACCCTAATCCCTCTCCATTCCCAAACCCTAACCCTAACCCGAATCCTAACCCTGACCCTCACCCGAAGCCTTACCCTCACCCGTGCCCTAATCTTAACCACGACACCAAGAGTAACTCGTGCCCTCAAACGTACGCTAACACTAAACCGCAGCGGTACCCTAACCTGTACCCTAATCCCTCTCCATTCCCTAACCCTAACACTAACCTGAAACCTAACCAGGACACTCACCCGAAACTTTACCCTCACCCGTGTCCTAATTTTAACCAGTACATCAACACTAAACCATGCCCTCTAACGTACGCCAACCCTAAGCCATTGCCGTACCCTAACCTGTACCCTAATCAATCCCCATTCCCGAACCCTAACCCTAACCCTAACCCTTAACGTGACCCTCTTCCGAGGCCGTACCCTCACCCGAGCCCTAATCGTAAGCAGTACACTAACACTAACTAGTGACCTCACACGTACGCTAAACCTTAAGCGTTGTGGTACCCTAAACTGTGCCCTAATATCTCCCCATTCCCTAACCCTAACCCTAACCCGAATTCTATCCCTGACCCTCACCCGAAACCTTACCCTCACCCATGCCCTAAACTTAACCAGGACACCAACACTAACTCGTGCCCTCACACGTAAGCTAACCCTTAATCGTTGTCGTACCCTAAACTGTACCCTAATCCCTCCCCATTCCCTAACCCTAACCCTAAACCGAATCCTAACCCTGACCCTCACCTGAAGCCTTACGCTCACCCGTGCCCTAATCTTAACCAGGACACTAACACTAACACTTGCCCTCACACGAACGCTAACCCTTAAGCACTGTCGTACCCTAAGCTGTACCCTAATCCCTCTGCATTCCTTAACCCTAGCCCTAACCCGAATCCTAACCCTGACCCTCACCCGAAGCCTTACCCTCACCCGTGCCCTAATCTTAACCAGGACACCAACACTAACTCGTGCCCTCACACGTACGCTAAACCTTAAGCGTTGTCGTACCCTAAATTGTACCCTAATCCCTCCCCATTCCTTAACCCTAACCCTAACCCCATCCCTAAACCTGACCCACTTCCGATGCCCTACCCTAACCAATGCCCTAATCTTAACCAGTACACAAACACTAACTCATGCCCTCAAACGTACGCTAACCCTTAAGCATTGTCGTACCCTATCCTGTACCCTAATCCCTCCCCATTCCTTAACACTAACCCTAAGCGAAACCCTGAACGTGACCCTTTTCCGAGGCCTTACCCTCATCGGTGCCGTTGTCTTAACCAGTACACCAACACTAACTCGTGCCTTCACACTTACGCTAACCCTTAAGCATTGTCGTACCCTAACCTGTACCCTAATCCCTCTCCATTCCCTAACCCTAACCCTAACCCGAATCCTAACCCTGACCCTCACCCGAAGCCTTACCCTCACCCGTGCCCTAATCTTAACCAGGACACCAAGACTAACTCGTGCCCTCAAACGTACGCTAACACTAAACCGCAGCGGTACCCTAACCTGTACCCTAATCCCTCTCCATTCCCTAACCCTAACCCTAACCTGAAACCTAACCATGACACTCACCCGAAACTTTACCCTCACCCGTGTCCTAATTTTAACCAGTACATCAACACTAACCCATGCACTCTAACGTACGCCAACCCTAAGCCATTGCCGTACCCTAACCTGTACCCTAATCAATCCCCATTCCCTAACCCTAACCCTAACCCTAACCCTTAACGTGACCCTCTTCCGAGGCCTTACCCTCACCCGTGCCCTAATCGTAAGCAGTACACTAACACTAACTAGTGACCTCACACGTACGCTAAACCTTAAGCGTTGTGCAACCCTAAACTGTGCCCTAATATCTCCCCATTCCCTAACCCTAACCCTAACCCGAATTCTATCCCTGACCCTCACCCGAAACCTTACCCTCACCCGTGCCCTAATCTTAACCAGGACACCAACACTAATTTGTGCCCTCACACGTACGCTAACCCTTAATCGTTGTCGTACCCTAAACTGTACCCTAATCCCTCCCCATTCCCTAACCCTAACCCTAACCCGAATCCTAACCCTGACCCTCACCTGAAGCCTTACCCTCACCCGTGCCCTAATCTTAACCAGGACACTAACACTAACACTTGCCCTCACACGAACGCTAACCCTTAAGCACTGTCGTACCCTCAGCTGTACCCTAATCCCTCTGCATTCCTTAACCCTAACCCTAACCCGAATCCTAACCCTGACCCTCACCCGAAGCCTTACCCTCACCCGTGCCCTAATCTTAACCAGGACACCAACAGTAACTGGTGCCCTCACACGTACGCTAAACCTTAAGCGTTGTCGTACCCTAAACTGTACCCTAATCCCTCTCCATTCCCTAACCCTAACCCTAACCTGAAACCTAACCATGACACTCACCCGAAACTTTACCCTCACCCGTGTCCTAATTTTAACCAGTACATCAACACTAACCCATGCCCTCTAACGTACGTCAACCCTAAGCCATTGCCGTACCCTAAACTGTACCCTAATCAATCCCCATTCCCTAACCCTAACCCTAACCCTAACCCTTAACGTGACCCTCTTCCGAGGCCTTACCCTCACCCGTGCCCTAATCGTAAGCAGTACACTAACACTAACTAGTGACCTCACACGTACGCTAAACCTTAAGCGTTGTGGTACCCTAAACTGTGCCCTAATATCTCCCCATTCCCTAACCCTAACCCTAACCCGAATTCTATCCCTGACCCTCACCCCAAACCATACCCTCACACGTGCCCTAATCTTAACCAGGACACCAACACTAACTTGTACCCTCACACGTACGCTAACCCTTAATCGTTGTCGTACCCTAAACTGTACCCTAATCCCTCCCCATTCCCTAACCCTAACCCTAACCCGAATCCTAACCCTGACCCTCACCTGAAGCCTTACCCTCACCCGTGCCCTAATCTTAACCAGGACACTAACACTAACACTTGCCCTCACACGAACGCTAACCCTTAAGCACTGTCGTACCCTAAGCTGTACCCTAATCCCTCTGCATTTCTTAACCCTAACCCTAACCCGAATCCTAACCCTGACCCTCACCCGAAGCCTTACCCTCACCCGTGCCCTAATCTTAACCAGGACACCAACACTAACGCGTGCCCTCACACGTACGCTAAACCTTAAGCGTTGTCGTACCCTAAATTGTACCCTAATCCCTCCCCATTCCTTAACCCTAACCCTAACCCCATCCCTAAACCTGACCCACTTCCGATGCCCTACCCTAACCAATGCCCTAATCTTAACCAGGACACAAACACTAACTCATTCCCTCAAACGTACGCTAACCCTTAAGCATTGTCGTACCCTATCCTGTACCCTAATCCCTCCCCATTCCCTAACCCTAACCCTAAGCGAAACCCTGAACGTGACCCTTTTCCGAGGCCTTACCCTCATCGGTGCCGTTGTCTTAACCAGTACACCAACACTAACTCGTGCCCTCACACTTACGCTAACCCTTAAGCATTGTCGTACCCTAACCTGTACCCTAATCCCTCTCCATTCCCTAACCCTAACCCTAACCCGAATCCTAACCCTGACCCTCACCCGAAGCCTTACCCTCACCCGTGCCCTAATCTTAACCAGGACACCAAGACTAACTCGTGCCCTCAAACGTACGCTAACACTAAACCGCAGCGGTACCCTAACCTGTACCCTAATCCCTCTCCATTCCCTAACCCTAACCCTAACCTGAAACCTAACCATGACACTCACCCGAAACTTTACCCTCACCCGTGTCCTAATTTTAACCAGTACATCAACACTAACCCATGCCCTCTAACGTACGCCAAGCCTAAGCCATTGCCGTACCCTAACCTGTACACTAATCAATCCCCATTCCCTAACCCTAACCCTAACCCTAACCTTTAATGTGACCCTCTTCCGAGGCCTTACCCTCACCCGTGCCCTAATCGTAAGCAGTACACTAACACTAACTAGTGACCTCACACGTACGCTGAACCTTAAGCGTTGTGGTGCCCTAAACTGCGCCCTAATATCTCCCCATTCCCTAACCCTAACCCTAACCCGAATTCTATCCCTGACCCTCACCCGAAACCTTACCCTCACCCGTGCCTTAATCTTAACTAGGACACCAACACTAACTCGTGCCCTCACACGTACGCTAACCCTTTATCGTTGTCGTACCCTAAACTGTACCCTAATCCCTCCCCATTCCCTAACCCTAACCCTAACCCGAATCCTAACCCTGACCCTCACCTGAAGCCTTACCCTCACCCGTGCCCTAATCATAACCAGGACACTAACACTAACACTTGCCCTCACACGAACGCTAACCCTTAAGCACTGTCGTACCCTAAGCTGTACCCTAATCCCTCTGCATTCCTTAACCCTAACCCTAACCCGAATCCTAACCCTGACCCTCACCCGAAGCCTTACCCTCACCCGTGACCTAATCTTAACCAGGACACCAACACTAACTCGTGCCCTCACACGTACGCTAAACCTTAAGCGTTGTCGTACCCTAAATTGTACCCTAATCCCTCCACATTCCTTAACCCTAACCCTAACCCCATCCCTAAACCTGACCCACTTCCGATGCCCTACCCTAACCAATGCCCTAATGTTAACCAAGACACAAACACTAACTCATGCCCTCAAACGTACGCTAACCCTTAAGCATTGTCGTACCCTATCCTGTACCCTAATCCCTCCCCATTCCCTAACCCTAACCCTAAGCGAAACCCTGAACGTGACCCTTTTCCAAGGCCTTACCCTCATCGGTGCCGTTGTCTTAACCAGTACACCAACACTAACTCGTGCCCTCACACTTACGCTAACCCTTAAGCATTGTCGTACCCTAACCTGTAACCTAATCCCTCTCCATTCCCTAACCCTAAACCTAACCCGAATCCTAACCCTGACCCTCACCCGAAGCCTTACCCTCACCCGTGCCCTAATCTTAACCAGCACACCAAGACTAACTCGTGCTCTCAAACGTACGCTAACACTAAACCGCAGCGGTACCCTAACCTGTACCCTAATGCCTCTCCATTCCCTAACCCTAACCCTAACCTGAAACCTAACCATGAAACTCACCCGAAACTTTACCCTCACCCGTATCCTAATTTTAACCAGTACATCAACACTAACCCATGCCCTGTAACGTACGCCAACCCTAAGCCATTGCCGTACCCTAACCTGTACCCTAATCAATCCCCATTCCCTAACCCTAACCCTAACCCTAACCCTAACCCTTAACGTGACCCTCTTCCGAGGCCTTAACCTCACCCGTGCCCTAATCGTAAGCAGTACACTAACACTAACTAGTGACCTCACACGTACGCTAAACCTTAAGCGTTGTGGTACCCTAAACTGTGCCCTAATATCTCCCCATTCCCTAACCCTAACCCTAACCCGAATTCTATCCCTGACCCTCACCCGAAACCTTACCCTCACCCGTGCCCTAATCTTAACCAGGACACCAACACTAATTTGTGCCCTCACACGTACGCTAACCCTTAATCGTTGTCGTACCCTAAACTGTACCCTAATCCCTCCCCATTCCCTAACCCTAACCCTAACCCGAATCCTAACCCTGACCCTCACCTGAAGCCTTACCCTCACCCGTGCCCTAATCTTAACCAGGACACTAACACTAACACTTGCCCTCACACGAACGCTAACCCTTAAGCACTGTCGTACCCTAAGCTGTACCCTAATCCCTCTGCATTTCTTAACCCTAACCCTAACCCGAATCCTAACCCTGACCCTCACCCGAAGCCTTACCCTCACCCGTGCCCTAATCTTAACCAGGACACCAACACTAACGCGTGCCCTTACACGTACGCTAAACCTTAAGCGTTGTCGTACCCTAAATTGTACCCTAATCCCTCCCCATTCCTTAACCGTAACCCTAACCCCATCCCTAAACCTGACCCACTTCCGATGCCCTACCCTAACCAATGCCCTAATCTTAACCAGGACACAAACACTAACTCATTCCCTCAAACGTACGCTAACCCTTAAGCATTGTCGTACCCTATCCTGTACCCTAATCCCTCCCCATTCCCTAACCCTAACCCTAAGCGAAACCCTGAACGTGACCCTTTTCCGAGGCCTTACCCTCATCGGTGCCGTTGTCTTAACCAGTACACCAACACTAACTCGTGCCCTCACACTTACGCTAACCCTTAAGCATTGTCGTACCCTAACCTGTACCCTAATCCCTCTCCATTCCCTAACCCTAAACCTAACCCGAATCCTAACCCTGACCCTCACCCGAATCCTTACCCTCACCCGTGCCCTAATCTTAACCAGGACACCAAGACTAACTCGTGCCCTCAAACGTATGCTAACACTAAACCGCAGCGGTACCCTAACCTGTACCCTAATCCCTCTCCATTCCCTAACCCTAACCCTAACCTGAAACCTAACCATGACACTCACCCGAAACTTTACCCTCACCCGTGTCCTAATTTTAACCAGTACATCAACACTAACCCATGCCCTCTAACGTACGCCAACCCTAAGCCATTGCCGTACCCTAACCTGTACACTAATCAATCCCCATTCCCTAACCCTAACCCTAACCCTAACCTTTAATGTGACCCTCTTCCGAGGCCTTACCCTCACCCGTGCCCTAATCGTAAGCAGTACACTAACACTAACTAGTGACCTCACACGTACGCTGAACCTTAAGCGTTGTGGTGCCCTAAACTGCGCCCTAATATCTCCCCATTCCCTAACCCTAACCCTAACCCGAATTCTATCCCTGACCCTCACCCGAAACCTTACCCTCACCCGTGCCTTAATCTTAACTAGGACACCAACACTAACTCGTGCCCTCACACGTACGCTAACCCTTTATCGTTGTCGTACCCTAAACTGTACCCTAATCCCTCCCCATTCCCTAACCCTAACCCTAACCCGAATCCTAACCCTGACCCTCACCTGAAGCCTTACACTCACCCGTGCCCTAATCTTAACCAGGACACTAACACTAACCCTTGCCCTCACACGAACGCTAACCCTTAAGCACTGTCGTACCCTAAGCTGTACCCTAATCCCTCTGCATTCCTTAACCCTAACCCTAACCCGAATCCTAACCCTGACCCTCACCCGAAGCCTTACCCTCACCCGTGCCCTAATCTTAACCAGGACACCAACACTAACTCGTGTCCTCACACGTACGCTAAACCTTAAGCGTTGATGTACCCTAAATTGTACCCTAATCGCTCCGCATTCCTTAACCCTAACCCTAACCCCATCCCTAAACCTGACCCACTTCCGATGCCCTACCCTAACCAATGCCCTAATCTTAACCAGGACACAAACACTAACTCATGCCCTCAAACGTACGCTAACCCTTAAGCATTGTCGTACCCTATCCTGTACCCTAATCCCTCCCCATTCCCTAACCCTAACCCTAAGCGAAACCCTGAACGTGACCCTTTTCCGAGGCCTTACCCTCATCGGTGCCGTTGTCTTAACCAGTACACCAACACTAACTCGTGCCCTCACACTTACGCTAACCCTTAAGCATTGTCGTACCCTAACCTGTACCCTAATCCCTCTCCATTCCCTAACCCTAACCCTAACCCGAATCCTAACCCTGACCCTCACCCGAAGCCTTACCCTCACCCGTGCCCTAATCTTAACCAGGACACCAAGACTAACTCGTGCCCTCAAACGTACGCTAACACTAAACCGCAGCGGTACCCTAACCTGTACCCTAATCCCTCTCCATTCCCTAACCCTAACCCTAACCTGAAACCTAACCATGACACTCACCCGAAACTTTACCCTCACCCGTGTCCTAATTTTAACCAGTACATCAACACTAACCCATGCCCTCTAACGTACGCCAACCCTAAGCCATTGCCATACCCTAACCTGTACCCTAATCAATCCCCATTCCCTAACCCTAACCCTAACCCTAACCCTTAACGTGACCCTCTTCCGAGGCCTTACCCTCACCCGTGCCCTAATCGTAAGCAGTACACTAACACTAACTAGTGACCTCACACGTACGTAAACCTTAAGCGTTGTGCTACCCTAAACTGTGCCCTAATATCTCCCCATTCCCTAACCCTAACCCTAACCCGAATTCTATCCCTGACCCTCACCCGAAACCTTACCCTCACCCGTGCCCTAATCTTAACCAGGACACCAACACTAATTTCTGCCCTCACACGTACCCTAACCCTTAATCGTTGTCGTACCCTAAACTGTACCCTAATCCCTCCCCATTCCCTAACCCTAACCCTAACCCGAATCCTAACCCTGACCCTCACCTGAAGCCTTACCCTCACCCGTGCCCTAATCTTAACCAGGACACTAACACTAACACTTGCCCTCACACGAACGCTAACCCTTAAGCACTGTCGTACCCTAAGCTGTACCCTAATCCCTCTGCATTCCTTAACCCTAACCCTAACCCGAATCCTAACCCTGACCCTCACCCGAAGCCTTACCCTCACCCGTGCCCTAATCTTAACCAGGACACCAACAGTAACTGGTGCCCTCACACGTACGCTAAACCTTAAGCGTTGTCGTAACCTAAATTGTACCCTAATCCCTCCCCATTCCTTAAATCTAACCCTAACCCCATCCCTAAACCTGACCCACTTCCGATGCCCTACCCTAACCAATGCCCTAATCTTAACCAGGACACAAACACTAACTCATGCCCTCAAACGTACGCTAACCCTTAAGCATTGTCGTACACTATCCTGTACCCTAATCCCTCCCCATTCCCTAACCCTAACCCTAAGCGAAACCCTGAACGTGACCCTTTTCCGAGGCCTTACCCTCATCGGTGCCGTTGTCTTAACCAGTACACCAACACTAACTCGTGCCCTCACACTTACGCTAACCCTTAAGCATTGTCGTACCCTAACCTGTACACTAATCCCTCTCCATTCCCTAACCCTAACCCTAACCCGAATCCTAACCCTGACCCTCACCCGAAGCCTTACCCTCAACCGTGCCCTAATCTTAACCAGGACACCAAGACTAACTCGTGCCCTCAAACGTACGCTAACACTAAACCGCAGCGGTACCCTAACCTGTACCCTAATCCCTCTCCATTCCCTAACCCTAACCCTAACCTTAAACCTAACCATGACACTCACCCGAAACTTTACCCTCACCCGTGTCCTAATTTTAACCAGTACATCAACACTAACCCATGCCCTCTAACGTACGCCAACCCTAAACCATTGCCGTACCCTAACCTGTACCCTAATCAATCCCCATTCCCTAACCCTAACCCTAACCCTAACCCTTAACGTGACCCTCTTCCAAGGCCTTACCCTCACCCGTGCCCTAATCGTAAGCAGTACACTAACACTAACTAGTGACCTCACACGTACGCTAAACCTTAAACGTTGTGGTACCCTAAACTGTGCCCTAATATCTCCCCATTCCCTAACCCTAACCCTAACCCGAATGCTATCCCTGACCCTCACCCGAAACCTTCCCCTCACCCGTGCCCTAATCTTAACCAGGACACCAACACTAACTCGTGCCCTCACACGTACGCTAACCCTTAATCGTTGTCGTACCCTAAACTGTACCCTAATCCCTCCCCATTCCCTAACCCTAACCCTAACCCGAATCCTAACCCTGACCCTCACCTGAAGCCTTACCCTCACCCGTGCCCTAATCTTAACCAGGACACTAACACTAACACTTGCCCTCACACGAACGCTAACCCTTAAGCACTGTCGTACCCTAAGCTGTACCCTAATCCCTCTGCATTTCTTAACCCTAACCCTAACCCGAATCCTAACCCTGACCCTCACCCGAAGCCTTACCCTCACCCGTGCCCTAATCTTAACCAGGACACCAACACTAACGCGTGCCCTCACACGTACGCTAAACCTTAAGCGTTGTCGTACCCTAAATTGTACCCTAATCCCTCCCCATTCCTTAACCCTAACCCTAACCCCATCCCTAAACCTGACCCACTTCCGATGCCCTACCCTAACCAATGCCCTAATCTTAACCAGGACACTAACACTAACTCATTCCCTCAAACGTACGCTAACCCTTAAGCATTGTCGTACCCTATCCTGTACCCTAAGCCCTCCCCATTCCCTAACCCTAACCCTAAGCGAAACCCTGAACGTGACCCTTTTCCGAGGCCTTACCCTCATCGGTGCCGTTGTCTTAACCAGTACACCAACACTAACTCGTGCCCTCACACTTACGCTAACCCTTAAGCATTGTCGTACCCTAACCTGTACCCTAATCCCTCTCCATTCCCTAACCCTAACCCTAACCCGAATCCTAACCCTGACCCTCACCCGAAGCCTTACCCTCACCCGTGCCCTAATCTTAACCAGGACACCAAGACTAACTCGTGCCCTCAAATGTACGCTAACACTAAACCGCAGCGGTACCCTAACCTGTACCCTAATCCCTCTCCATTCCCTAACCCTAACCCTAACCTGAAACCTAACCATGACACTCACCCGAAACTTTACCCTCACCCGTGTCCTAATTTTAACCAGTACATCAACACTAACCCATGCCCTCTAACGTACGTCAACCCTAAGCCATTGCCGTACCCTAACCTGTACACTAATCAATCCCCATTCCCTAACCCTAACCCTAACCCTAACCTTTAATGTGACCCTCTTCCGAGGCCTTACCCTCACCCGTGCCCTAATCGTAAGCAGTACACTAACACTAACTAGTGACCTCACACGTACGCTGAACCTTAAGCGTTGTGGTGCCCTAAACTGCGCCCTAATATCTCCCCATTCCCTAACCCTAACCCTAACCCGAATTCTATCCCTGACCCTCACCCGAAACCTTACCCTCACCCGTGCCTTAATCTTAACTAGGACACCAACACTAACTCGTGCCCTCACACGTACGCTAACCCTTTATCGTTGTCGTACCCTAAACTGTACCCTAATCCCTCCCCATTCCCTAACCCTAACCCTAACCCGAATCCTAACCCTGACCCTCACCTGAAGCCTTACCCTCACCAGTGCCCTAATCTTAACCAGGACACTAACACTAACCCTTGCCCTCACACGAAAGCTAACCCTTAAGCACTGTCTTACCCTAAGCTGTACCCTAATCCCTCTGCATTCCTTAACCCTAACCCTAACCCGAATCCTAACCCTGACCCTCACCCGAAGCCTTACCCTCACCCGTGCCCTAATCTTAACCAGGACACCAACACTAACTCGTGCCCTCACACGTACGCTAAACCTTAAGCGTTGTCATACCCTAAATTGTACCCTAATCCCTCCCCATTCCTTAACTCTAACCCTAACCCCATCCCTAAACCTGACCCACTTCCGATGCCCTACCCTAACCAATGCCCTAATCTTAACCAGGACACAAACACTAACTCATGCCCTCAAACGTACGCTAACCCTTAAGCATTGTCGTACCCTATCCTGTACCCTAATCCCTCCCCATTCCCTATCCCTAACCCTAAGCGAAACCCTGAACGTGACCCTTTTCCGAGGCCTTACCCTCATCGGTGCCGTTGTCTTAACCAGTACACCAACACTAACTCGTGCCCTCACACTTACGCTAACCCTTAAGCATTGTCGTACCCTAACCTGTACCCTAATACCTCTCCATTCCCTAACCCTAAACCTAACCCGAATCCTAACCCTGACCCTCACCCGAAGCCTTACCCTCACCCGTGCCCTAATCTTAACCAGCACACCAAGACTAACTCGTGCCCTCAAACGTACGCTAACACTAAACCGCAGCGGTACCCTAACCTGTACCCTAATCCCTCTCCATTCCCTAACCCTAACCCTAACCTGAAACCTAACCATGAAACTCACCCGAAACTTTACCCTCACCCGTGTCCTAATTTTAACCAGTACATCAACACTAACCCATGCCCTCTAACGTACGCCAACCCTAAGCCATTGCCGTACCCTAACCTGTACCCTAATCAATCCCCATTCCCTAACCCTAACCCTAACCCTAACCCTTAACGTGACCCTCTTCCGAGGCCTTACCCTCACCCGTGCCCTAATCGTAAGCAGTACACTAACACTAACTAGTGACCTCACACGTACGCTAAACCTTAAGCGTTGTGCTACCCTAAACTGTGCCCTAATATCTCCCCATTCCCTAACCCTAACCCTAACCCGAATTCTATCCCTGACCCTCACCCGAAACCTTACCCTCACCCGTGCCCTAATCTTAACCAGGACACCAACACTAATTTGTGCCCTCACACGTACGCTAACCCTTAATCGTTGTCGTACCCTAAACTGTACCCTAATCCCTCCCCATTCCCTAACCCTAACCCTAACCCGAATCCTAACCCTGACCCTCACCTGAAGCCTTACCCTCACCCGTGCCCTAATCTTAACCAGGACACTAACACTAACACTTGCCCTCACACGAACGCTAACCCTTAATCACTGTCGTACCCTCAGCTGTACCCTAATCCCTCTGCATTCCTTAACCCTAACCCTAACCCGAATCCTAACCCTGACCCTCACCCGAAGCCTTACCCTCACCCGTGCCCTAATCTTAACCAGGACACCAACAGTAACTCGTGCCCTCACACGTACGCTAAACCTTAAGCGTTGTCGTACCCTAAATTGTACCCTAATCCCTCCCCATTCCTTAACTCTAACCCTAACCCCATCCCTAAACCTGACCCACTTCCGATGCCCTACCCTAACCAATTCCCTAATCTTAACCAGGACACAAACACTAACTCATGCCCTCAAACGTACGCTAACCCTTAAGCATTGTCGTACCCTATCCTGTACCCTAATCCCTCCCCATTCCCTAACCCTAACCCTAAGCGAAACCCTGAACGTGACCCTTTTCCGAGGCCTTACCCTCATCGGTGCCGTTGTCTTAACCAGTACACCAACACTAACTCGTGCCCTCACACTTACGCTAACCCTTAAGCATTGTCGTACCCTAACCTGTACCCTAATCCCTCTCCATTCCCTAACCCTAACCCTAACCCGAATCCTAACCCTGACCCTCACCCAAAGCCTTACCCTCACCCGTGCCCTAATCTTAACCAGGACACCAAGACTTACTCGTGCCCTCAAACGTACGCTAACACTAAACCGCAGCGGTACCCTAACCTGTACCCTAATCCCTCTCCATTCCCTAACCCTAACCCTAACCTGAAACCTAACCATGACACTCACCCGAAACTTTACCCTCACCCGTGTCCTAATTTTAACCAGTACATCAACACTAACCCATGCCCTCTAACGTAAGTCAACCCTAAGCCATTGACGTACCCTAAACTGTACCCTAATCAATCCCCATTCCCTAACCCTAACCCTAACCCTAACCCTTAACGTGACCCTCTTCCGAGGCCTTACCCTCACCCGTGCCCTAATCGTAAGCAGTACACTAACACTAACTAGTGACCTCACACGTACGCTAAACCTTAAGCGTTGTGGTACCCTAAACTGTGCCCTAATATCTCCCCATTCCCTAACCCTAACCCTAACCCGAATTCTATCCCTGACCCTCACCCGAAACCTTACCCTCACACGTGCCCTAATCTTAACCAGGACACCAACACTAACTTGTACCCTCACACGTACGCTAACCATTAATCGTTGTCGTACCCTAAACTGTACCCTAATCCCTCCCCATTCCCTAACCCTAACCCTAACCCGAATCCTAACCCTGACCCTCACCTGAAGCCTTACCCTCACCCGTGCCCTAATCTTAACCAGGACACTAACACTAACCCTTGCCCTCACACGAACGCTAACCCTTAAGAACTGTCGTACCCTAAGCTGTACCCTAATCCCTCTGCATTCCTTAACCCTAACCCTAACCCGAATCCTAACCCTGACCCTCACCCGAAGCCTTACCCTCACCCGTGCCCTAATCTTAACCAGGACACCAACACTAACTCGTGCCCTCACACGTACGCTAAACCTTAAGCGTTGTCGTACCCTAAATTGTACCCTAATCCCTCCGCATTCCTTAACCCTAACCCTAACCCCATCCCTAAACCTGACCCACTTCCGATGCCCTAACCTAACCAATGCCCTAAACTTAACCAGGACACAAACACTAACTCATGCCCTCAAACGTACGCTAACCCTTAAGCATTGTCGTACCCTATCCTGTACCCTAATCCCTCCCCATTCCCTAACCCTAACCCTAAGCGAAACCCTGAACGTGACCCTTTTCCGAGGCCTTACCCTCATCGGTGCCGTTGTCTTAACCAGTACACCAACACTATCTCGTGCCCTCACACTTACGCTAACCCTTAAGCATTGTCGTACCCTAACCTGTACCCTAATCCCTCTCCATTCCCTAACCCTAACCCTAACCCGAATCCTAACCCTGACCCTCACCCGAAGCCTTACCCTCACCCGTACCCTAATCTTAACCAGCACACCAAGACTAACTCGTGCCATCAAACGTATGCTAACACTAATCCGCAGCGGTACCCTAACCTGTACCCTAATCCCTCTCCATTCCCTAACCCTAACCCTATCCTGAAACCTAACCATGAAACTCACCCGAAACTTTACCCTCACCCATGTCCTAATTTTAACCAGTACATCAACAGTAACCCATGCCCTCTAACGTACACCAACCCTAAGCCATTGCCGTACCCTAACCTGTACCCTAATCAATCCCCATTCCCTAACCCTAACCCTAACCCTAACCCTTAACGTGACCCTCTTCCGAGGCCTTACCCTCACCCGTGCCCTAATCGTAAGCAGTACACTAACACTAACTAGTGACCTCACACGTACGCTAAACCTTAAGCGTTGTGCTACCCTAAACTGTGCCCTAATATCTCCCCATTCCCTAACCCTAACCCTAACCCGAATTCTATCCCTGACCCTCACCCGAAACCTTACCCTCACCCGTGCCCTAATCTTAACCAGGACACCAACACTAATTTGTGCCCTCACACGTACGCTAACCCTTAATCGTTGTCGTACCCTAAACTGTACCCTAATCCCTCCCCATTCCCTAACCCTAACCCTAACCCGAATCCTAACCCTGACCCTCACCTGAAGCCTTACCCTCACCCGTGCCCTAATCTTAACCAGGACACTAACACTAACACTTGCCCTCACACGAACGCTAACCCTTAAGCACTGTCGTACCCTAAGCTGTACCCTAATCCCTCTGCATTCCTTAACCCTAACCCTAACCCGAATCCTAACCCTGACCCTCACCCGAAGCCTTACCCTCACCCGTGCCCTAATCTTATCCAGGACACCAACAGTAACTGGTGCCCTCACACGTACGCTAAACCTTAAGCGTTGTCGTACCCTAAATTGTACCCTAATCCCTCCCCATTCCTTAACTCTAACCCTAACCCCATCCCTAAACCTGACCCACTTCCGATGCCCTACCCTAACCAATGCCCTAATCTTAACCAGGACACAAACACTAACTCATGCCCTCAAACGTACGCTAACCCTTAAGCATTGTCGTACCCTATCCTGTACCCTAATCCCACCCCATTCCCTAACCCTAACCCTAAGCGAAACCCTGAACGTGACCCTTTTCCGAGGCCTTACTCTCATCGGTGCCGTTGTCTTAACCAGTACACCAACACTAACTCGTGCCCTCACACTTACGCTAACCCTTAAAAATTGTCGTACCCTAACCTGTACCCTAATCCCTCTCCATTCCCTAACCCTAACCCTAACCCGAATCCTAACCCTGACCCTCACCCGAAGCCTTACCCTCACCCGTGCCCTAATCTTAACCAGGACACCAAGACTAACTCGTGCCCTCAAACGTACGCTAACACTAAACCGCAGCGGTACCCTAACCTGTACCCTAATCCCTCTCCATTCCCTAACCCTTACCCTAACCTGAAACCTAACCATGACACTCACCCGAAACTTTACCCTCACCCGTGTCCTAATTTTAACCAGTACATCAACACTAAACCATGCCCTCTAACGTACGCCAACCCTAAGCCATTGCCGTACCCTAACCTGTACACTAATCAATCCCCATTCCCTAACCCTAACCCTAACCCTAACCTTTAATGTGACCCTCTTCCGAGGCCTTACCCTCACCCGTGCCCTAATCGTAAGCAGTACACTAACACTAACTAGTGACCTCACACGTATGCTGAACCTTAAGCGTTGTGGTGCCCTAAACGGCGCCCTAATATCTCCCCATTCCCTAACCTTAACCCTAACCCGAATTCTATCCCTGACCCTCACCCGAAACCTTACCCTCACCCGTGCCTTAATCTTAACTAGGACACCAACACTAACTCGTGCCCTCACACGTACGCTAACCCTTAATCGTTGTCGTACCCTAAACTGTACCCTAATCCCTCCCCATTCCCTAACCCTAACCCTAACCCGAATCCTAACCCTGACCCTCACCTGAAGCCTGACCCTCACCCGTGCCCTAATCTTAACCAGGACACTAACACTAACCCTTGCCCTCACACGAACGCTAACCCTTAAGCACTGTCGTACCCTAAGCTGTACCCTAATCCCTCTACATTCCTTAACCCTAACCCTAACCCGAATTCTAACCCTGACCCTCACCCGAAGCCTTACCCTCACCCGTGCCCTAATCTTAACCAGGACACCAACACTAACTCGTGCCCTCACACGTACGCTAAACCTTAAGCGTTGTCGTACCCTAAATTGTACCCTAATCCCTCCGCATTCCTTAACCCTAACCCTAACCCCATCCCTAAACCTGACCCACTTCCGATGCCCTACCCTAACCAATGCCCTAATCTTAACCAGGACACAAACACTAACTCATGCCCTGAAACGTACGCTAACCCTTAAGCATTGTCGTACCCTATCCTGTACCCTAATCCCTCCCCATTCCCTAACCCTAACCCTAAGCGAAACCCTGAACGTGACCCTTTTCCGAGGCCTTACCCTCATCGGTGCCGTTGTCTTAACCAGTACACCAACACTAACTCGTGCCCTCACACTTACGCTAACCCTTAAGCATTGTCGTACCCTAACCTGTACCCTAATCCCTCTCCATTCCCTAACCCTAACCCTAACCCGAATCCTAACCCTGACCCTCACCCGAAGCCTTACCCTCACCCGTGCCCTAATCTTAACCAGGACACCAAGACTAACTCGTGCCCTCAAACGTACGCTAACACTAAACCGCAGCGGTACCCTAACCTGTACCCTAATCCCTCTCCATTCCCTAACCCTAACCCTAACCTGAAACCTAACCATGACACTCACCCGAAACTTTACCCTCACCCGTGTCCTAATTTTAACCAGTACATCAACACTAACCCATGCCCTCTAACGTACGCCAACCCTAAGCCATTGCCGTACCCTAACCTGTACCCTAATCAATCCCCATTCCCTAACCCTAACCCTAACCCTAACCCTTAACGTGACCCTCTTCCGAGGCCTTACCCTCACCCGTGCCCTAATCGTAAGCAGTACACTAACACTAACTAGTGACCTCACACGTACGCTAAACCTTAAGCGTTGTGCTACCCTAAACTGTGCCCTAATATCTCCCCATTCCCTAAACCTAACCCTAACCCGAATTCTATCCCTGACCCTCACCCGAAACCTTACCCTCACCCGTGCCCTAATCTTAACCAGGACACCAACACTAATTTGTGCCCTCACACGTACGCTAACCCTTAATCGTTGTCGTACCCTAAACTGTACCCTAATCCCTCCCCATTCCCTAACCCTAACCCTAACCCGAATCCTAACCCTGACCCTCACCTGAAGCCTTACCCTCACCCGTGCCCTAATCTTAACCAGGACACTAACACTAACACTTGCCCTCACACGAACGCTAACCCTTAAGCACTGTCGTACCCTAAGCTGTACCCTAATCCCTCTGCATTCCTTAACCCTAACCCTAACCCGAATCCTAACCCTGACCCTCACCCGAAGCCTTACCCTCACCCGTGCCCTAATCTTAACCAGGACACCAACACTAACGCGTGCCCTCACACGTACGCTAAACCTTAAGCGTTGTCGTACCCTAAATTGTACCCTAATCCCTCCCCATTCCTTAACCCTAACCCTAACCCCATCCCTAAACCTGACCCACTTCCGATGCCCTACCCTAACCAATGCCCTAATCTTAACCAGGACACAAACACTAACTCATTCCCTCAAACGTACGCTAACCCTTAAGCATTGTCGTACCCTATCCTGTACCCTAATCCCTCCCCATTCCCTAACACTAACCCTAAGCGAAACCCTGAACGTGACCCTTTTCCGAGGCCTTACCCTCATCGGTGCCGTTGTCTTAACCAGTACACCAACACTAACTCGTGCCCTCACACTTACGCTAACCCTTAAGCATTGTCGTACCCTAACCTGTACCCTAATCCCTCTCCATTCCCTAACCCTAACCCTAACCCGAATCCTAACCCTGACCCTCACCCGAAGCCTTACCCTCACCCGTGCCCTAATCTTAACCAGGACACCAAGACTAACTCGTGCCCTCAAACGTACGCTAACACTAAACCGCAGCGGTACCCTAACCTGTACCCTAATCCCTGTCCATTCCCTAACCCTAACCCTAACCTGAAACCTAACCATGACACTCACCCGAAACTTTACCCTCACCCGTGTCCTAATTTTAACCAGTACATCAACACTAACCCATGCCCTCTAACGTACGCCAACCGTAAGCCATTGCCGTACCCTAACCTGTACCCTAATCAATCCCCATTCCCTAACCCTAACCCTAACCCTAACCCTTAACGTGACCCTCTTCCGAGGCCTTACCCTCACCCGTGCCCTAATCGTAAGCAGTACACTAACACTAACTAGTGACCTCACACGTACGCTAAACCTTAAGCGTTGTGGTACCCTAAACTGTGCCCTAATATCTCCCCATTCCCTAACCCTAACCCTAACCCGAATTCTATCCCTGACCCTCACCCGAAACCTTACCCTCACCCGTGCCCTAATCTTAACCAGGACACCAACACTAATTTGTGCCCTCACACGTACGCTAACCCTTAATCGTTGTCGTACCCTAAACTGTACCCTAATCCCTCCCCATTCCCTAACCCTAACCGTAACCCGAATCCTAACCCTGACCCTCACCTGAAGCCTTACCCTCACCCGTGCCCTAATCTTAACCAGGACACTAACACTAACTCTTGCCCTCACACGAACGCTAACCCTTAAGCACTGTCGTACCCTAAGCTCTACCCTAATCCCTCTGCATTCCTTAACCCTAACCCTAACCCGAATCCTAACCCTGACCCTCACCCGAAGCCTTACCCTCACCCGTGCCCTAATCTTAACCAGGACACCAACACTAACTGGTGCCCTCACACGTACGCTAAACCTTAAGCGTTGTCATACCCTAAATTGTACCCTAATTCCTCCCCATTCCTTAACTCTAACCCTAACCCCATCCCTAAACCTGACCCACTTCCGATGCCCTACCCTAACCAATGCCCTAATCTTAACCAGGACACAAACACTAACTCATGCCCTCAAACGTACGCTAACCCTTAAGCATTGTCGTACCCTATCCTGTACCCTAATCCCTCCCCATTCCCTAACCCTAACCCTAAGCGAAAACCTGAACGTGACCCTTTTCCGAGGCCTTACCCTCATCGGTGCCGTTGTCTTAACCAGTACACCAATACTAACTCGTGCCCTCACACTTACGCTAACCCTTAAGCATTGTCGTACCCTAACCTGTACCCTAATCCCTCTCCATTCCCTAACCCTAACCCTAACCCGAATCCTAACCCTGACCCTCACCCGAAGCCTTACCCTCACCCGTGCCCTAATCTTAACCAGGACACCAAGACTAACTCGTGCCCTCAAACGTACGCTAACACTAAACCGCAGTGGTACCCTAACCTGTACCCTAATCCCTCTCCATTCCCTAACCCTAACCCTAACCTGAAACCTAACCATGACACTCACCCGAAACTTTACCCTCACCCGTGTCCTAATTTTAACCAGTACATCAACACTAACCCATGCCCTCTAACGTACGTCAACCCTAAGCCATTGCCGTACCCTAAAGTGTACCCTAATCAATCCCCATTCCCTAACCCTAACCCTAACCCTAACCCTTAACGTGACCCTCTTCTGAGGCCTTACCCTCACCCGTGCCCTAATCGTCAGCAGTACACTAACACTAACTAGTGACCTCACACGTACGCTAAACCTTAAGCGTTGTGGTACCCTAAACTGTGCCCTAATATCTCCCCATTCCCTAACCCTAACCCTAACCCGAATTCTATCCCTGACCCTCACCCGAAACATTACCCTCACCCTTGCCCTAATCTTAACCAGGACACCAACACTAACTTGTGCCCTCACACGTACGCTAACCCTTAATCGTTGTCGTACCCTAAACTGTACCCTAATCCCTCCCCATTCCCTAACCCTAACCCTAACCCGAATCCTAACCCTGACCCTCACCTGAAGCCTTACCCTCACCCGTGCCCTAATCTTAACCAGGACACTAACACTAACACTTGCCCTCACACGAACGCTAACCCTTAAGCACTGTCGTACCCTAAGCTGTACCCTAATCCCTCTGCATTCCTTAACCCTAACCCTAACCCGAATCCTAACCCTGACCCTCACCCGAAGCCTTACCCTCACCCGTGCCCTAATCTTAACCAGGACACGAACACTAACGCGTGCCCTCACACGTACGCTAAACCTTAAGCGTTGTCGTACCCTAAATTGTACCCTAATCCCTCCGCATTCCTTAACCCTAAACCTAACCCCATCCCTAAACCTGACCCACTTCCGATGCCCTACCCTAACCAATGCCCTAATCTTAACCAGGACACAAACACTAACTCATGCCCTCAAACATACGCTAACCCTTAAGCATTGTCGTACCCTATCCTGTACCCTAATCCCTCCCCATTCCCTAACCCTAACCCTAAGCGAAACCCTGAACGTGACCCTTTTCCGAGGCCTTACCCTCATCGGTGCCGTTGTCTTAACCAGTACACCAACACTAACTCGTGCCCTCACACTTACGCTAACCCTTAAGCATTGTCGTACCCTAACCTGTACCCTAATCCCTCTCCATTCCCTAACCCTAACCCTAACCCGAATCCTAACCCTGACCCTCACCCGAAGCCTTACCCTCACCCGTGCCCTAATCTTAACCAGGACACCAAGACTAACTCGTGCCCTCAAACGTATGCTAACACTAAACCGCAGCGGTACCCTAACCTGTACCCTAATCCCTCTCCATTCCCTAACCCTAACCCTAACCTGAAACCTAACCATGAAACTCACCCGAAACTTTACCCTCACCCGTGTCCTAATTTTCACCAGTACATCAACACTAACCCATGCCCTCTAACGTACACCAACCCTAAGCCATTGCCGTACCCTAACCTGTACCCTAATCAATCCCCATTCCCTAACCCTAACCCTAACCCTAACCCTTAACGTGACCCTCTTCCGAGGCCTTACCCTCACCCGTGCCCTAATCGTAAGCAGTACACTAACACTGACTAGTGACCTCACACGTACGCTAAACCTTAAGCGTTGTGGTACACTAAACTGTGCCCTAATATCTCCCCATTCCCTAACCCTAACCCTAACCCGAATTCTATCCCTGACCCTCACCCGAAACCTTACCCTCACCCGTGCCCTAATCTTAACCAGGACACCAACACTAATTTGTGCCCTCACACGTACGCTAACCCTTAATCGTTGTCGTACCCTAAACTCTACCCTAATCCCTCCCCATTCCCTAACCCTAACCCTAACCCGAATCCTAACCCTGACCCTCACCTGAAGCCTTACCCTCACCCGTGCCCTAATCTTAACCAGGACACTAACAATAGCACTTGCCCTCACACGAACGCTAACCCTTAAGCACTGTCGTACCCTAAGCTGTACCCTAATCTCTCTGCATTCCTTAACCCTAACCCTAACCCGAATCCTAACCCTGGCCCTCACCCGAAGCCTTACCCTCACCCGTGCCCTAATCTTAACCAGGACACCAACACTAACTGGTGCCCTCACACGTACGCTAAACCTTAAGCGTTGTCATACCCTAAATTGTACCCTAATCCCTCCCCATTCCTTAACTCTAACCCTAACCCCATCCCTAAACCTGACCCACTTCCAATGCCCTACCCTAACCAATGCCCTAATCTTAACCAGGACACAAACACTAACTCATGCCCTCAAACGTACGCTAACCCTTAAGCATTGTCGTACCCTATCCTGTACCCTAATCCCTCCCCATTCCCTAACCCTAACCCTAAGCGAAACCCTGAACGTGACCCTTTTCCGAGGCCTTACCCTCATCGGTGCCGTTGTCTTAACCAGTACACCAACACTAACTCGTGCCCTCACACTTACGCTAACCCTTAAGCATTGTCGTACCCTAACCTGTACCCTAATCCCTCTCCATTCTCTAACCCTAACCCTAACCCGAATCCTAACCCTGACCCTCACCCGAAGCCTTACCCTCACCCGTGCCCTAATCTTAACCAGGACACCAAGACTAACTCGTGCCCTCAAACGTATGCTAACACTAAACCGCAGCGGTACCCTAACCTGTACCCTAATGCCTCTCCATTCCCTAACCCTAACCCTAACCTGAAACCTAACCATGACACTCACCCGAAACTTTACCCTCACACGTGTCCTAATTTTAACCAGTACATCAACACTAACCCATGCCCTCTAACGTACGCCAACCCTAAGCCATTGCCGTACCCTAACCTGTACACTAATCAATCCCCATTCCCTAACCCTAACCCTAACCATAACCCTTAACATGACCCTCTTCCGAGGCCTTACCCTCACCCGTGCCCTAATCGTAAGCAGTACACTAACACTAACTAGTGACCTCACACGTATGCTAAACCTTAAGCCTTGTGGTGCCCTAAAGTGTGCCCTAATATCTCCCCATTCCCTAACCCTAACCCTAACCCGAATTCTATCCCTGACCCTCACCCGAAACCTTACCCTCACCTGTGCCTTAATCTTAACTAGGACACCAACACTAACTCGTGCCCTCACACGTACGCTAACCCTTTATCGTTGTCGTACCCTAAACTGTACCCTAATCCCTCCCCATTCCCTAACCCTAACCCTAACCCTAATCCTAACCCTGACCCTCACCTGAAGCCTTACCCTCACCCGTGCCCTAAACTTAACCAGGAAACTAACACTAACCCTTGCCCTCACACGAACGCTAACCCTTAAGCACTCTCGTACCCTAAGCTGTACCCTAATCCCTCTGCATTCCTTAACCCTAACCCTAACCCGAATCCTAACCCTGACCCACACCTGAAGCCTTACACTCACCCGTGCCCTAATCTTAACCAGGACACCAACACTAACTCGTGCCCTCACACGTACGCTAAACCTTAAGCGTTGTCGTACCCTAAATTGTACCCTAATCCCTCCGCATTCCTTAACCCTAACCCTAATCCCATCCTTAAACGTGACCCACTTCCGATGCCCTACCCTAACCAATGCCCTAATCTTAACCAAGACACAAACACTAACTCATTCCCTCAAACGTACGCTAACCCTTAAGCATTGTCGTACCCTATGCTGTACCCTAATCCCTCCCCATTCCCTAACCCTAACCCTAAGCGAAACCCTGAACGTGACCCTTTTCCGAGGCCTTACCCTCATCGGCGCCGTTGTCTTAACCAGTACACCAACACTAACTCGAGCCCTCACACTTACGCTAACCCTTAAGCATTGTCGTACCCTAACCTGTACCCTAATCCCTCTCCATTCCCTAACCCTAACCCTAACCCGAATCCTAACCCTGACCCTCACCCGAAGCCTTACCCTCACCCGTGCCCTAATCTTAACCAGGACACCAAGACTAACTCGTGCCCTCAAACGTACGCTAACACTAAACCGCAGCGGTACCCTAACCTGTACCCTAATCCCTCTCCATTCCCTAACCCTAACCCTAACCTGAAACCTAACCATGACACTCACCCGAAACTTTACCCTCACCCGTGTCCTAATTTTAACCAGTACATCAACACTAACCCATGCCCTCTAACGTATGCCAACCGTAAGCCATTGCCGTACCCTAACATGTACCCTAATCAATCCCCATTCCCTAACCCTAACCCTAACCCTAACCCTTAACGTGACCCTCTTCCGAGGCCTTACCCTCACCCGTGCCCTAATCGTAAGCAGTACACTAACACTAACTAGTGACCTCACACGTACGCTAAACCTTAAGCGTTGTGGTGCCCTAAACTGTGCCCTAATATCTCCCCATTCCCTAACCCTAACCCTAACCCGAATTCTATCCCTGACCCTCACCCGAAACCTTACCCTCACCCGTGCCTTAATCTTAACTAGGACACCAACACTAACTCGTGCCCTCACACGTACGCTAACCCTTTATCGTTGTCGTACCCTAAACTGTACCCTAATCCCTCCCCATTCCCTAACCCTAACCCTAACCCGAATCCTAACCCTGACCCTAACCAGAAACCTTACCCTCACCCGTGCCCTAATCTTAACCAGGACACTAACACTAACACTTGCCCTCACACGAACGCTAACCCTTAAGCACTGTCGTACCCTAAGCTGTACCCTAATCCCTCTGCATTCCTTAACCCTAACCCTAACCCGAATCCTAACCCTGACCCTCACCCGAAGCCTTACCCTCACCCGTGCCCTAATCTTAACCAGGACACCAACACTAACTGGTGCCCTCACACGTACGCTAAACCTTAAGCGTTGTCGTACCCTAAATTGTACCCTAATCCCTCCCCATTCCTTAACTCTAACCCTAACCCCATCCCTAAACCTGATCCACTTCCGATGCCCTACCCTAACCAATGCCCTAATCTTAACCAGGACACAAACACTAACTCATGCCCTCAAACGTACGCTAACCCTTAAGCATTGTCGTACCCTATCCTGTACCCTAATCCCTCCCCATTCCCTAACCCTAACCCTAAGCGAAACCCTGAACGTGACCCTTTTCCGAGGCCTTACCCTCATCGGTGCCGTTGTCTTAACCAGTACACCAACACTAACTCGTGCCCTCACACTTACGCTAACCCTTAAGCATTGTCGTACCCTAACCTGTACCCTAATCCCTCTCCATTCCCTAACCCTAATCCTAACCCGAATCCTAACCCTGACCCTCACCCGAAGCCTTACCCTCACCCGTGCCCTAATCTTAACCAGGACACCAAGACTAACTCGTGCCCTCAAACGTACGCTAACTCTAAACCGCAGTGGTACCCTAACCTGTACCCTAATCCCTCTCCATTCCCTAACCCTAAACCTAAACTGAAACCTAACCATGACACTCACCCGAAACTTTACCCTCACCCGTGTCCTAATTTTAACCAGTAGATCAACACTAACCCATGCCCTCTTACGTACGCCAACCCTAAGCCATTGCCATACCCTAACCTGTACCCTAATCAATCCCCATTCCCTAACCCTAACCCTAACCCTAACCCTTAACGTGACCCTCTTCCGAGGCCTTACCCTCACCCGTGCCCTAATCGTAAGCAGTACACTAACACTAACTAGTGACCTCACACGTACGCTAAACCTTAAGCGTTGTGGTACCCTAAACTGTGCCCTAATATCTCCGCATTCCCTAACCCTAACCCTAACCCGAATTCTATCCCTGACCCTCACCCGAAACCTTACCCTCACCCGTGCCCTAATCTTAACCAGGATACCAACACTAACTCGTGCCCTCACACGTACGCTAACCCTTAATCGTTGTCGTACCCTAAACTGTACCCTAATCCCTCCCCATTCCGTAACGCTAACCCTAACCCGAATCCTAACCCTGACCCTCACCCGAAGCCTTACCCTCACCCGTGCCCTAATCTTAACCAGGACACCAACAGTAACGCGTGCCCTCACACGTACGCTAAACCTTAAGCGTTGTCGTACCCTAAATTGTACCCTAATCCCTCCCCATTCCTTAACCCTAACCCTAACCCCATCCCTAAACCTGACCCACTTCCGATGCCCTACCCTAACCACTGCCCTAATCTTAACCAGGACACAAACACTAACTCATTCCCTCAAACGTACGCTAACCCTTAAGCATTGTCGTACCCTATCCTGTACCCTAATCCCTCCCCATATCTAACCCTAACCCTAAGCGAAACCCTGAACGTGACCCTTTTCCGAGGCCTTACCCTCATCGGCGCCGTTGTCTTAACCAGTACACCAAAACTAACTCGTGCCCTCACACTTACGCTAACCCTTAAGCATTGTCGTACCCTAACCTGTACCCTAATCCCTCTCCATTCCCTAACCCTAACCCTAACCCGAATCCTAACCCTGACCCTCACCCGAAGCCTTACCCTCACCCGTGCCCTAACCTTAAACAGGACACCAAGACTAACTCGTGCACTCAAACGTACGCTAACACTAAACCGCAGCGGTACCCTAACCTGTACCCTAATCCCTCTCCATTCCCTAACCCTAACCCTAACCTGAAACCTAACCATGACACTCACCCGAAACTTTACCCTCACCCGTGTCCTAATTTTAACCAGTACATCAACACTAACCCATGCCCTCTAACGTACGCCAACCGTAAGCCATTGCTGTACCCTAACCTGTACACTAATCAATCCCCATTCCCTAACCCTAACCCTAACCCTAACCCTTAACGTGACCCTCTTCCGAGGCCTTACCCTCACCCGTGCCCTAATCGTAAGCAGTACACTAACACTAACTAGTGACCTCACACGTACGCTAAACCTTAAGCGTTGTGGTGCCCTAAACTGTGCCCTAATATCTCCCCATTCCCTAACCCTAACCCTAACCCGAATTCTATCCCTGACCCTCACCCGAAACCTTACCCTCACCCGTGCCTTAATCTTAACTAGGACACCAACACTAACTCGTGCCCTCACACGTACGCTAACCCTTTATCGTTGTCGTACCCTAAACTGTACCCTAATCCCTCCCCATTCCCTAACCCTAACCCTAACCCGAATCCTAACCCTGACCCTAACCAGAAACCTTACCCTCACCCGTGCCCTAATCTTAACCAGGACACTAACACTAACACTTGCCCTCACACGAACGCTAACCCTTAAGCACTGTCGTACCCTAAGCTGTACCCTAATCCCTCTGCATTCCTTAACCCTAACCCTAACCCGAATCCTAACCCTGACCCTCACCCGAAGCCTTACCCTCACCCGTGCCCTAATCTTAACCAGGACACCAACACTAACTGGTGCCCTCACACGTACGCTAAACCTTAAGCGTTGTCGTACCCTAAATTGTACCCTAATCCCTCCCCATTCCTTAACTCTAACCCTAACCCCATCCCTAAACCTGATCCACTTCCGATGCCCTACCCTAACCAATGCCCTAATATTAACCAGGACACAAACACTAACTCATGCCCTCAAACGTACGCTAACCCTTAAGCATTGTCGTACCCTATCCTGTACCCTAATCCCTCCCCATTCCCTAACCCTAACCCTAAGCGAAACCCTGAACGTGACCCTTTTCCGAGGCCTTACCCTCATCGGTGCCGTTGTCTTAACCAGTACACCAACACTAACTCGTGCCCTCACACTTACGCTAACCCTTAAGCATTGTCGTACCCTAACCTGTACCCTAATCCCTCTCCATTCCCTAACCCTAACCCTAACCCGAATCCTAACCCTGACCCTCACCCGAAGCCTTACCCTCACCCGTGCCCTAATCTTAACCAGGACACCAAGACTAACTCGTGCCCTCAAACGTACGCTAACTCTAAACCGCAGTGGTACCCTAACCTGTACCCTAATCCCTCTCCATTCCCTAACCCTAAACCTAAACTGAAACCTAACCATGACACTCACCCGAAACTTTACCCTCACCCGTGTCCTAATTTTAACCAGTAGATCAACACTAACCCATGCCCTCTTACGTACGCCAACCCTAAGCCATTGCCATACCCTAACCTGTACCCTAATCAATCCCCATTCCCTAACCCTAACCCTAACCCTAACCCTTAACGTGACCCTCTTCCGAGGCCTTACCCTCACCCGTGCCCTAATCGTAAGCAGTACACTAACACTAACTAGTGACCTCACACGTACGCTAAACCTTAAGCGTTGTGGTACCCTAAACTGTGCCCTAATATCTCCGCATTCCCTAACCCTAACCCTAACCCGAATTCTATCCCTGACCCTCACCCGAAACCTTACCCTCACCCGTGCCCTAATCTTAACCAGGATACCAACACTAACTCGTGCCCTCACACGTACGCTAACCCTTAATCGTTGTCGTACCCTAAACTGTACCCTAATCCCTCCCCATTCCGTAACGCTAACCCTAACCCGAATCCTAACCCTGACCCTCACCCGAAGCCTTACCCTCACCCGTGCCCTAATCTTAACCAGGACACCAACAGTAACGCGTGCCCTCACACGTACGCTAAACCTTAAGCGTTGTCGTACCCTAAATTGTACCCTAATCCCTCCCCATTCCTTAACCCTAACCCTAACCCCATCCCTAAACCTGACCCACTTCCGATGCCCTACCCTAACCACTGCCCTAATCTTAACCAGGACACAAACACTAACTCATTCCCTCAAACGTACGCTAACCCTTAAGCATTGTCGTACCCTATCCTGTACCCTAATCCCTCCCCATATCTAACCCTAACCCTAAGCGAAACCCTGAACGTGACCCTTTTCCGAGGCCTTACCCTCATCGGCGCCGTTGTCTTAACCAGTACACCAAAACTAACTCGTGCCCTCACACTTACGCTAACCCTTAAGCATTGTCGTACCCTAACCTGTACCCTAATCCCTCTCCATTCCCTAACCCTAACCCTAACCCGAATCCTAACCCTGACCCTCACCCGAAGCCTTACCCTCACCCGTGCCCTAACCTTAAACAGGACACCAAGACTAACTCGTGCACTCAAACGTACGCTAACACTAAACCGCAGCGGTACCCTAACCTGTACCCTAATCCCTCTCCATTCCCTAACCCTAACCCTAACCTGAAACCTAACCATGACACTCACCCGAAACTTTACCCTCACCCGTGTCCTAATTTTAACCAGTACATCAACACTAACCCATGCCCTCTAACGTACGCCAACCGTAAGCCATTGCCGTACCCTAACCTGTACACTAATCAATCCCCATTCCCTAACCCTAACCCTAACCCTAACCCTTAACGTGACCCTCTTCCGAGGCCTTACCCTCACCCGTGCCCTAATCGTAAGCAGTACACTAACACTAACTAGTGACCTCACACGTACGCTAAACCTTAAGCGTTGTGGTGCCCTAAACTGTGCCCTAATATCTCCCCATTCCCTAACCCTAACCCTAACCCGAATTCTATCCCTGACCCTCACCCGAAACCTTACCCTCACCCGTGCCTTAATCTTAACTAGGACACCAACACTAACTCGTGCCCTCACACGTACGCTAACCCTTTATCGTTGTCGTACCCTAAACTGTACCCTAATCCCTCCCCATTCCCTAACCCTAACCCTAACCCGAATCCTAACCCTGACCCTCACCTGAAGCCTTACCCTCACCCGTGCCCTAATCTTAACCAGGACACTAACACTAACACTTGCCCTCACACGAACGCTAACCCTTAAGCACTCTCGTACCCTAAGCTGTACCCTAATCCCTCTGCATTCCTTAACCCTAACCCTAACCCGAATCCTAACCCTGACCCTCACCCGAAGCCTTACCCTCACCCGTGCCCTAATCTTAACCAGGACACCAAAACTAACTCGTGCCCTCACACGTACGGTAAACCTTAAGCGTTGTCGTACCCTAAATTGTACCCTAATCCCTCCGCATTCCTTAACCCTAACCCTAACCCCATCCCTAAACCTGACCCACTTCCGATGCCCTACCCTAACCAATGCCCTAATCTTAACCAGGACACAAACACTAACTCATGCCCTGAAACGTACGCTAACCCTTAAGCATTGTCGTACCCTATCCTGTACCCTAATCCCTCCCCATTCCCTAACCCTAACCCTAAGCGAAACCCTGAACGTGACCCTTTTCGGAGGCCTTACCCTCATCGGTGCCGTTGTCTTAACCAGTACACCAACACTAACTCGTGCCCTCACACTTACGCTAACCCTTAAGCATTGTCGTACCCTAACCTGTACCCTAATCCCTCTCCATTCCCTAACCCTAACCCTACCCCGAATCCTAACCCTGACCCTCACACGAAGCCTTACCCTCACCCGTGCCCTAATCTTAACCAGGACACCAAGACTAACTCGTGCCCTCAAACGTACGCTAACACTAAACCGCAGCGGTACCCTAACCTGTACCCTAATGCCTCTCCATTCCCTAACCCTAACCCTAACCTGAAACCTAACCATGACACTCACCCGAAACTTTACCCTCACCCGTGTCCTAATTTTAACCAGTACATCAACACTAACCCATGCCCTCTAACGTACGTCAACCCTAAGCCATTGCCGTACCCTAAACTGTACCCTAATCAATCCCCATTCCCTAACCCTAACCCTAACCCTAACCCTTAACGTGACCCTCTTCCGAGGCCTTACCCTCACCCGTGCCCTAATCGTAAGCAGTACACTAACACTAACTAGTGACCTCACACGTACGCTAAACCTTAAGCGTTGTGGTACCCTAAACTGTGCCCTAATATCTCCCCATTCCCTAACCCTAACCCTAACCCGAATTCTATCCCTGACCCTCACCCGAAACCTTACCCTCACCCGTGCCCTAATCTTAACCAGGACACCAACACTAACTTGTGCCCTCACACGTACGCTAACCCTTAATCGTTGTCTTACCCTAAACTGTACCCTAATCCCTCCCCATTCCCTAACCCTAACCCTAACCCGAATCCTAAACCTGACCCTCACCTGAAGCCTTACCCTCACCCGTGCCCTAATCTTAACCAGGACACTAACACTAACCCTTTCCCTCACACGAACGCTAACCCTTAAGCACTGTCGTACCCTAAGCTGTACCCTAATCCCTATGCATTCCTTAACCCTAACCCTAACCCGAATCCTAACCCTGACCCTCACCCGAAGCCTTACCCTCACCCGTGCCCTAATCTTAACCAGGACACCAACAGTAACTGGTGCCCTCACACGTACGCTAAACCTTAAGCGTTGTCGTACCCTAAATTGTACCCTAATCCCTCCCCATTCCTTAACCCTAACCCTAACCCCATCCCTAAACCTGACCCACTTCCGATGCCCTACCCTAACCAATGCCCTAATCTTAACCAGGACACAAACACTAACTCATGCCCTCAAACGTACGCTAACCCTTAAGCATTGTCGTACCCTATCCTGTACCCTAATCCCTCCCCATTCCCTAACCCTAACCCTAAGCGAAACCCTGAACGTGACCCTTTTCCGAGGCCTTACCCTCATCGGTGCCGTTGTCTTAACCAGTACACCAACACTAACTCGTGCCCTCACACTTACGCTAACCCTTAAGCATTGTCGTACCCTAACCTGTACCCTAATCCCTCTCCATTCCCTAACCCTAACCCTAACCCGAATCCTAACCCTGACCCTCACCCGAAGCCTTACCCTCGCCCGTGCCCTAATCTTAACCAGGACACCAAGACTAACTCGTGCCCTCAAACGTACGCTAACACTAAACCGCAGCGGTACCCTAACCTGTACCCTAATCCCTCTCCATTCCCTAACCCTAACCCTAACCTGAAACCTAACCATGACACTCACCCGAAACTTTACCCTCACCCGTGTCCTAATTTTAACCAGTACATCAACACTAACCCATGCCCTCTAACGTACGCCAACCGTAAGCCATTTCCGTACCCTAACCTGTACCCTAATCAATCCCCATTCCCTAACCCTAACCCTAACCCTAACCCTTAACGTGACCCTCTTCCGAGGCCTTACCCTCACCCGTGCCCTAATCGTAAGCAGTACACTAACACTAACTAGTGACCTCACACGTACGCTAAACCTTAAGCATTGTGGTACCCTAAACTGTGCCCTAATATCTCCCCATTCCCTAACCCTAACCCTAACCCGAATTCTATCCCTGACCCTCACCCGAAACCTTACCCTCACCCGTGTCCTAATCTTAACCAGGACACCAACACTAACTCGTGCCCTCAAACGTACGCTAACCCTTAATCGTTGTTGTACCCTAAACTGTACCCTAATCCCTCCCCATTCCCTAACCCTAACCCTAAGCGAAACCCTGAACGTGACCCTTTTCCGAGGCCTTACCCTCATCGGCGCCGTTGTCTTAACCAGTACACCAACACTAACTCGTGCCCTCACACTTACGCTAACCCTTAAGCATTGTCGTACCCTAACCTGTACCCTAATCCCTCTCCATTCCCTAACCCTAACCCTAACCCGAATCCTAACCCTGACCCTCACCCGAAGCCTTACCCTCACCCGTGCCCTAACCTTAACCAGGACACCAAGACTAACTCGTGCACTCAAACGTACGCTAACACTAAACCGCAGCGGTACCCTAACCTGTACCCTAATCCCTCTCCATTCCCTAACCCTAACCCTAACCTGAAACCTAACCATGACACTCACCCGAAACTTTACCCTCACCCGTGTCCTAATTTTAACCAGTACATCAACACTAACCCATGCCCTCTAACGTACGCCAACCGTAAACCATTGCCGTACCCTAACCTGTACACTAATCAATCCCCATTCCCTAACCCTAACCCTAACCCTAACCCTTAACGTGACCCTCTTCCGAGGCCTTACCCTCACCCGTGCCCTAATCGTAAGCAGTACACTAACACTAACTAGTGACCTCACACGTACGCTAAACCTTAAGCGTTGTGGTGCCCTAAACTGTGCCCTAATATCTCCGCATTCCCTAACCCTAACCCTAACCCGAATTCTATCCCTGACCCTCACCCGAAACCTTACCCTCACCCGTGCCTTAATCTTAACTAGGACACCAACACTAACTCGTGCCCTCACACGTACACTAACCCTTTATCGTTGTCGTACCCTAAACTGTACCCTAATCCCTCCCCATTCCCTAACCCTAACCCTAACCCGAATCCTAACCCTGACCCTCATCTGAAGCCTTACCCTCACCCGTGCCCTAATCTTAACCAGGACACTAACACTAACCCTTGCCCTCACACGAACGCTAACCCTTAAGCACTCTCGTACCCTAAGCTGTACCCTAATCCCTCTGCATTCCTTAACCCTAACCCTAACCCGATTCCTAACCCTGACCCTCACCCGAAGCCTTACCCTCACCCGTGCCCTAATCTTAACCAGGACACCAACACTAACTCGTGCCCTCACACGTACGGTAAACCTTAAGCGTTGTCGTACCCTAAATTGTACCCTAATCCCTCCGCATTCCTTAACCCTAACCCTAACCCCATCCCTAAACCTGACCCACTTCCGATGCCCTACCCTAACCAATGCCCTAATCTTAACCAGGACACAAATACTAACTCATGCCCTGAAACGTACGCTAACCCTTAAGCATTGTCGTACCCTATCCTGTACCCTAATCCCTCCCCATTCCCTGACCCTAACCCTAAGCGAAACCCTGAACGTGACCCTTTTCCTAGGCCTTACCCTCATCGGTGCCGTTGGCTTAACCAGTACACCAACACTAACTCGTGCCCTCACACTTACGCTAACCCTTAAGCATTGTCGTACCCTAACCTGTACCCTAATCCCTCTCCATTCCCTAACCCTAACCCTAACCCGAATCCTAACCCTGACCCTCACCCGAAGCCTTACCCTCGCCCGTGCCCTAATCTTAACCAGGACACCAAGACTAACTCGTGCCCTCAAACGTACGCTAACACTAAACCGCAGCGGTACCCTAACCTGTACCCTAATCCCTCTCCATTCCCTAACCCTAACCCTAACCTGAAACCTAACCATGACACTCACCCGAAACTTTACCCTCACCCGTGTCCTAATTTTAACCAGTACATCAACACTAACCCATGCCCTCTAACGTACGCCAACCGTAAGCCATTGCCGTACCCTAACCTGTACCCTAATCAATCCCCATTCCCTAACCCTAACCCTAACCCTAACCCTTAACGTGACCCTCTTCCGAGGCCTTACCCTCACCCGTGCCCTAATCGTAAGCAGTACACTAACACTAACTAGTGACCTCACAAGTACGCTAAACCTTAAGCGTTGTGGTACCCTAAACTGTGCCCTAATATCTCCCCATTCCCTAACCCTAACCCTAACCCGAATTCTATCCCTGACCCTCACCCGAAACCTTACCCTCACCCGTGTCCTAATCTTAACCAGGACACCAACACTAACTCGTGCCCTCACACGTACGCTAACCCTTAATCGTTGTTGTACCCTAAACTGTACCCTAATCCCTCCCCATTACCTAACCCTAACCCTAACCCGAATCCTAAACCTGACCCTCACCTGAAGCCTTACCCTCACCCGTGCCCTAATCTTAACCAGGACACTAACACTAACACTTGCCCTCACACGAAAGCTAACCCTTAAGCACTGTCGTACCCTAAGCTGTACCCTAATCCCTCTGCATTCCTTAACCCTAACCCTAACCCGAATCCTAACCCTGACCCTCACCCGAAGCCCTACCCTCACCCGTGCCCTAAGCTTAACCAGGACACCAACACTAACTCGTGCCCTCACACGTACGCTAAACCTTAAGCGTTGTCGTACCCTAAATTGTACCCTAATCCCTCCGCATTCCTTAACCCTAAACCTAACCCCATCCCTAAACCTGACCCACTTCCAATGCCCTACCCTAACCAATGCCCTAATCTTAACCAGGACACAAACACTAACTCATGCCCTCAAACGTACGCTAACCCTTAAGCATTGTCGTACCCTATCCTGTACCCTAATCCCTCCCCATTCCCTAACCCTAACCCTAAGCGAAACCCTGAACGTGACCCTTTTCCGAGGCCTTACCCTCATCGGTGCCGTTGTCTTAACCAGTACACCAACACTAACTCGTGCCCTCACACTTACGCTAACCCTTAAGCATTGTCGTACCCTAACCTGTACCCTAATCCCTCTCCATTCCCTAACCCTAACCCTAACCCGAATCCTAACCCTGACCCTCACCCGAAGACTTACCCTCACCCGTGCCCTAATCTTTACCAGCACACCAAGACTAACTCGTGCCCTCAAACGTATGCTAACACTAAACCGCAGCGGTACCCTAACCTGTACCCTAATCCCTCTCCATTCCCTAACCCTAACCCTAACCTGAAACCTAACCATGACACTCACCCGAAACTTTACCCTCACCCGTGTCGTAATTTTAACCAGTACATCAACACTAACCCATGCCCTCTAACGTACGCCAACCGTAAGCCATTGCCGTACACTAACCTGTACACTAATCAATCCCCATTCCCTAACCCTAACCCTAACCCTAACCCTTAACGTGACCCTCTTCCGAGGCCTTACCCTCACCCGTGCCCTAATCGTAAGCAGTACACTAACACTAACTAGTGACCTCACACGTACGCTAAACCTTAAGCGTTGTGGTGCCCTAAACTGTGCCCTAATATCTCCCCATTCCCTAACCCTAACCCTAACCAGAATTCTATCCCTGACCCTCACCCGAAACCTTACCCTCACCCGTGCCTTAATCTTAACTAGGACACCAACACTAACTCGTGCCCTCACACGTACGCTAACCCTTTATCGTTGTCGTACCCTAAACTGTACCCTAATCCCTCCCCATTCCCTAACCCTAACCCTAACCCGAATCCTAACCCTGACCCTCACCTGAAGCCTTACCCTCACCCGTGCCCTAATCTTAACCAGGACACTAACACTAACCCTTGCCCACACACGAACGCTAACCCTTAAGCACTGTCGTACCCTAAGCTGTACCCTAATCCCTCTGCATTCCTTAACCCTAACCCTAACCCGAATCCTAACCCTGACCCTCACCCGAAGCCTTACCCTCACCCGTGCCCTAATCTTAACCAGGACACCAACACTAACTCGTGCCCTCACACGTACGGTAAACCTTAAGCGTTGTCGTACCCTAAATTGTACCCTAATACCTCCCCATTCCTTAACCCTAACCCTAACCCCATCCCTAATCCTGACCCACTTCCGATGCCCTACCCTAACCAATGCCCTAATCTTAACCAGGACACAAACACTAACTCATGCCCTCAAACGTACGCTAACCCTTAAGCATTGTCGTACCCTATCCTGTACCCTAATCCCTCCCCATTCCCTAACCCTAACCCTAAGCGAAACCCTGAACGTGACCCTTTTCCGAGGCCTTACCCTCATCGGTGCCGTTGTCTTAACCAGTACACCAACACTAACTCGTGCCCTCACACTTACGCTAACCCTTAAGCATTGTCGTACCCTAACCTGTACCCTAATCCCTCTCCATTCCCTAACCCTAACCATAACCCGAATCCTAACCCTGACCCTCACCCGAAGCCTTACCCTCGCCCGTGCCCTAATCTTAACCAGGACACCAAGACTAACTCCTGCCCTCAAACGTACGCTAACACTAAACCGCAGCGGTACCCTAACCTGTACCCTAATCCCTCTCCATTCCCTAACCCTAACCCTAACCTGAAACCTAACCATGACACTCACCCGAAACTTTACCCTCACCCGTGTCCTAATTTTAACCAGTACATCAACACTAACCCATGCCCTCTAACGTACGCCAACCGTAAGCCATTGCCGTACCCTAACCTGTACCCTAATCAATCCCCATTCCCTAACCCTAACCCTAACCCTAACCCTTAACGTGACCCTCTTCCGAGGCCTTACCCTCACCCGTGCCCTAATCGTAAGCAGTACACTAACACTAACTAGTGACCTCACACGTACGCTAAACCTTAAGCGTTGTGGTACCCTAAACAGTGCCCTAATATCTCCCCATTCCCTAACCCTAACCCTAACCCGAATTCTATCCCTGACCCTCACCCGAAACCTTACCCTCACCCGTGTCCTAATCTTAACCAGGACACCAACACTAACTCGTGCCCTCACACGTACGCTAACCCTTAATCGTTGTTGTACCCTAAACTGTACCCTAATCCCTCCCCATTACCTAACCCTAACCCTAACCCGAATCCTAAACCTGACCCTCACCTGAAGCCTTACCCTCACCCGTGCCCTAATCTTAACCAGGACACTAACACTAACACTTGCCCTCACACGAACGCTAACCCTTAAGCACTGTCGTACCCTAAGCTGTACCCTAATCCCTCTGCATTCCTTAACCCTAACCCTAACCCGAATCCTAACCCTGACCCTCACCCGAAGCCTTACCCTCACCCGTGCCCTAAGCTTAACCAGGACACCAACACTAACTCGTGCCCTCACACGTACGCTAAACCTTAAGCGTTGTCGTACCCTAAATTGTACCCTAATCCCTCCGCATTCCTTAACCCTAAACCTAACCCCATCCCTAAACCTGACCCACTTCCGATGCCCTACCCTAACCAATGCCCTAATCTTAACCAGGACACAAACACTAACTCATGCCCTCAAACGTACGCTAACCCTTAAGCATTGTCGTACCCTATCCTGTACCCTAATCCCTCCCCATTCCCTAACCCTAACCCTAAGCGAAACCCTGAACGTGACCCTTTTCCGAGGCCTTACCCTCATCGGTGCCGTTGTCTTAACCAGTACACCAACACTAACTCGTGCCCTCACACTTACGCTAACCCTTAAGCATTGTCGTACCCTAACCTGTACCCTAATCCCTCTCCATTCCCTAACCCTAACCCTAACCCGAATCCTAATCCTGACCCTCACCCGAAGCCTTACCCTCACCCGTGCCCTAATCTTAACCAGCACACCAAGACTAACTCGTGCCCTCAAACATATGCTAACACTAAACCGCAGCGGTACCCTAACCTGTACCCTAATACCTCTCCATTCCCTAACCCTAACCCTAACCTGAAACCTAACCATGAAACTCACCCGAAACTTTACCCTCACCCGTGTCCTAATTTGAACCAGTACATCAACACTAACCCATGCCTTCTAACGTACACCAACCCTAAGCCATTGCCGTACCCTAACATGTACCCTAATCAATCCCCATTCCCTAACCCTAACCCTAACCCTAACCCTTAACGTGACCCTCTTCCGAGGCCTTACCCTCACCCGTGCCCTAATCGTAAGCAGTACACTAACACTAACTAGTGACCTCACACGTACGCTAAACCTTAAGCGTTGTGGTACCCTAAACTGTGCCCTAATATCTCCCCATTCCCTAACCCTAACCCTAACCCGAATTCTATCCCTGACCCTCACCCGAAACCTTACCCTCACCCGTGCCCTAATCTTAACCAGGACACCAACACTAATTTGTGCCCTCACACGTACGCTAACCCTTAATCGTTGTCGTACCCTAAACTGTACCCTAATCCCTCCCCATTCCCTAACCCTAACCCTAACCCGAATCCTAACCCTGACCCTCACCTGAAGCCTTACCCTCACCCGTGCCCTAATCTTAACCAGGACACTAACACTAACACTTGCCCTCACACGAACGCTAACCCTTAAGCACTGTCGTACCCTAAGCTGTACCCTAATCCCTCTGCATTCCTTAACCCTAACCCTAACCCGAATCCTAACCCTGACCCTCACCCGAAGCCTTACCCTCACCCGTGCCCTAATCTTAACCAGGACACCAACACTAACGCGTGCCCTCACACGTACGCTAAACCTTAAGCGTTGTCATACCCTAAATTGTACCCTAATCCCTCCACATTCCTTAACCCTAACCCTAACCCCATCCCAAAACCTGACCCACTTCCGATGCCCTACCCTAACCAATGCCCTAATCTTAACCAAGACACAAACACTAACTCATTCCCTCAAACGTACGCTAACCCTTAAGCATTGTCGTACCCTATCCTGTACCCTAATCCCTCCCCATTCCCTAACCCTAACCCTAAGCGAAACCCTGAACGTGACCCTTTTCCGAGGCCTTACCCTCATCGGCGCCGTTGTCTTAACCAGTACACCAACACTAACTCGTGCCCTCACACTTACGCTAACCCTTAAGCATTGTCGTACCCTAACCTGTACCCTAATCCCTCTCCATTCCCTAACCCTAACCCTACCCCGAATCCTAACCCTGACCCTCACACGAAGCCTTACCCTCACCCGTGCCCTAATCTTAACCAGGACACCAAGACTAACTCGTGCCCTCAAACGTACGCTAACACTAAACCGCAGCGGTACCCTAACCTGTACCCTAATGCCTCTCCATTCCCTAACCCTAACCCTAACCTGAAACCTAACCATGACACTCACCCGAAACTTTACCCTCACCCGTGTCCTAATTTTAACCAGTACATCAACACTAACCCATGCCCTCTAACGTACGTCAACCCTAAGCCATTGCCGTACCCTAAACTGTACCCTAATCAATCCCCATTCCCTAACCCTAACCCTAACCCTAACCCTTAACGTGACCCTCTTCCGAGGCCTTACCCTCACCCGTGCCCTAATCGTAAGCAGTACACTAACACTAACTAGTGACCTTACACGTACGCTAAACCTTAAGCGTTGTGGTACCCTAAACTGTGCCCTAATATCTCCCCATTCCCTAACCCTAACCCTAACCCGAATTCTATCCCTGACCCTCACCCGAAACCTTACCCTCACCCGTGCCCTAATCTTAACCAGGACACCAACACTAACTTGTGCCCTCACACGTACGCTAACCCTTAATCGTTGTCTTACCCTAAACTGTACCCTAATCCCTCCCCATTCCCTAACCCTAACCCTAACCCGAATCCTAAACCTGACCCTCACCTGAAGCCTTACCCTCACCCGTGCCCTAATCTTAACCAGGACACTAACACTAACCCTTGCCCTCACACGAACGCTAACCCTTAAGCACTGTCGTACCCTAAGCTGTACCCTAATCCCTATGCATTCCTTAACCCTAACCCTAACCCGAATCCTAACCCTGACCCTCACCCGAAGCCTTACCCTCACCCGTGCCCTAATCTTAACCAGGACACCAACAGTAACTGGTGCCCTCACACGTACGCTAAACCTTAAGCGTTGTCGTACCCTAAATTGTACCCTAATCCCTCCGCATTCCTTAACCCTAACCCTAACCCCATCCCTAAACCTGACCCACTTCCGATGCCCTACCCTAACCAATGCCCTAATCTTAACCAGGACACAAACACTAACTCATGCCCTGAAACGTACGCTAACCCTTAAGCATTGTCGTACCCTATCCTGTACCCTAATCCCTCCCCATTCCCTAACACTAACCCTAAGCGAAACCCTGAACGTGACCCTTTTCCGAGGCCTTACCCTCATCGGTGCCGTTGTCTTAACCAGTACACCAACACTAACTCGTGCCCTCACACTTACGCTAACCCTTAAGCATTGTCGTACCCTAACCTGTACCCTAATCCCTCTCCATTTCCTAACCCTAACCCTAACCCGAATCCTAACCCTGACCCTCACCCGAAGCCTTACCCTCACCCGTGCCCTAACCTTAACCAGGACACCAAGACTAACTCGTGCACTCAAACGTACGCTAACACTAAACCGCAGCGGTACCCTAACCTGTACCCTAATCCCTCTCCATTCCCTAACCCTAACCCTAACCTGAAACCTAACCATGACACTCACCCGAAACTTTACCCTCACCCGTGTCCTAATTTTAACCAGTACATCAACACTAACCCATGCCCTCTAACGTACGCCAACCGTAAGCCATTGCCGTACACTAACCTGTACCCTAATCAATCCCCATTCCCTAACCCTAACCCTAACCCTAACCCTTAACGTGACCCTCTTCCGAGGCCTTACCCTCACCCGTGCCCTAATCGTAAGCAGTACACTAACACTAACTAGTGACCTCACACGTACGCTAAACCTTAAGCGTTGTGGTACCCTAAACTGTGCCCTAATATCTCCCCATTCCCTAACCCTAACCCTAACCCGAATTCTATCCCTGACCCTCACCCGAAACCTTACCCTCACCCGTGCCCTAATCTTAACCAGGACACCAACACTAATTTGTGCCCTCACACGTACGCTAACCCTTAATCGTTGTCGTACCCTAAACTGTACCCTAATCCCTCCCCATTCCCTAACCCTAACCCTAACCCGAATCCTAACCCTGACCCTCACCTGAAGCCTTACCCTCACCCGTGCCCTAATCTTAACCAGGACACTAACACTAACACTTGCCCTCACACGAACGCTAACCCTTAAGCACTGTCGAACCCTAAGCTGTACCCTAATCCCTCTGCATTCCTTAACCCTAACCCTAACCCGAATCCTAACCCTGACCCTCACCCGAAGCCTTACCCTCACCCGTGCCCTAATCTTAACCAGGACACCAACACTAACGCGTGCCCTCACACGTACGCTAAACCTTAAGCGTTGTCATACCCTAAATTGTACCCTAATCCCTCCACATTCCTTAACCCTAACCCTAACCCCATCCCTAAACCTGACCCACTTCCGATGCCCTACCCTAACCAATGCCCTAATATTAACCAAGACACAAACACTAACTCATTCCCTCAAACGTACGCTAACCCTTAAGCATTGTCGTACCCTATCCTGTACCCTAATCCCTCCCCATTCCCTAACCCTAACCCTAAGCGAAACCCTGAACGTGACCCTTTTCCGAGGCCTTACCCTCATCGGCGCCGTTGTCTTAACCAGTACACCAACACTAACTCGTGCCCTCACACTTACGCTAACCCTTAAGCATTGTCGTACCCTAACCTGTACCCTAATCCCTCTCCATTCCCTAACCCTAACCCTACCCCGAATCCTAACCCTGACCCTCACACAAAGCCTTACCCTCACCCGTGCCCTAATCTTAACCAGGACACCAAGACTAACTCGTGCCCTCAAACGTACGCTAACACTAAACCGCAGCGGTACCCTAACCTGTACCCTAATGCCTCTCCATTCCCTAACCCTAACCCTAACCTGAAACCTAACCATGACACTCACCCGAAACTTTACCCTCACCCGTGTCCTAATTTTAACCAGTACATCAACACTAACCCATGCCCTCTAACGTACGTCAACCCTAAGCCATTGCCGTACCCTAAACTGTACCCTAATCAATCCCCATTCCCTAACCCTAACCCTAACCCTAACCCTTAACGTGACCCTCTTCCGAGGCCTTACCCTCACCCGTGCCCTAATCGTAAGCAGTACACTAACACTAACTAGTGACCTCACACGTACGCTAAACCTTAAGCGTTGTGGTACCCTAAACTGTGCCCTAATATCTCCCCATTCCCTAACCCTAACCCTAACCCGAATTCTATCCCTGACCCTCACCCGAAACCTTACCCTCACCCGTGCCCTAATCTTAACCAGGACACCAACACTAACTTGTGCCCTCACACGTACGCTAACCCTTAATCGTTGTCTTACCCTAAACTGTACCCTAATCCCTCCCCATTCCCTAACCCTAACCCTAACCCGAATCCTAAACCTGACCCTCACCTGAAGCCTTACCCTCACCCGTGCCCTAATCTTAACCAGGACACTAACACTAACCCTTGCCCTCACACGAACGCTAACCCTTAAGCACTGTCGTACCCTAAGCTGTACCCTAATCCCTATGCATTCCTTAACCCTAACCCTAACCCGAATCCTAACCCTGACCCTCACCCGAAGCCTTACCCTCACCCGTGCCCTAATCTTAACCAGGACACCAACAGTAACTGGTGCCCTCACACGTACGCTAAACCTTAAGCGTTGTCGTACCCTAAATTGTACCCTAATCCCTCCGCATTCCTTAACCCTAACCCTAACCCCATCCCTAAACCTGACCCACTTCCGATGCCCTACCCTAACCAATGCCCTAATCTTAACCAGGACACAAACACTAACTCATGCCCTGAAACGTACGCTAACCCTTAAGCATTGTCGTACCCTATCCTGTACCCTAATCCCTCCCCATTCCCTAACACTAACCCTAAGCGAAACCCTGAACGTGACCCTTTTCCGAGGCCTTACCCTCATCGGTGCCGTTGTCTTAACCAGTACACCAACACTAACTCGTGCCCTCACACTTACGCTAACCCTTAAGCATTGTCGTACCCTAACCTGTACCCTAATCCCTCTCCATTTCCTAACCCTAACCCTAACCCGAATCCTAACCCTGACCCTCACCCGAAGCCTTACCCTCACCCGTGCCCTAACCTTAACCAGGACACCAAGACTAACTCGTGCCCTCAAACGTACGCTAACACTAAACCGCAGCGGTACCCTAACCTGTACCCTAATCCCTCTCCATTCCCTAACCCTAACCCTAACCTGAAACCTAACCATGACACTCACCCGAAACTTTACCCTCACCCGTGTCCTAATTTTAACCAGTACATCAACACTAACCCATGCCCTCTAACGTACGCCAACCGTAAGCCATTGCCGTACACTAACCTGTACACTAATCAATCCCCATTCCCTAACCCTAACCCTAACCCTAACCCTTAACGCGACCCTCTTCCGAGGCCTTACCCTCACCCGTGCTCTAATCGTAAGCAGTACACTAACACTAACTAGTGACCTCACACGTACGCTAAACCTTAAGCGTTGTGGTGCCCTAAACTGTGCCCTAATATCTCCCCATTCCCTAACCCTAACCCTAACCCGAATTCTATCCCTGACCCTCACCCGAAACCTTACCCTCACCCGTGCCTTAATCTTAACTAGGACACCAACACTAACTCGTGCCCTCACACGTACGCTAACCCTTTATCGTTGTCGTACCCTAAACTGTACCCTAATCCCTCCCCATTCCCTAACCCTAACCCTAACCCGAATCCTAACCCTGACCCTCACCTGAAGCCTTACCCTCACCCGTGCCCTAATCTTAACCAGGACACTAACACTAACCCTTGCCCTCACACGAAGGCTAACCCTTAAGCACTGTCGTACCCTAAGCTGTACCCTAATCCCTCTGCATTTCTTAACCCTAACCCTAACCCGAATCCTAACCCTTACCCTCACCCGAAGCCTTACCCTCACCCGTGCCCTAATCTTAACCAGGACACCAACACTAACTGGTGCCCTCACACGTACGCTAAACCTTAAGCGTTGTCGTACCCTAAATTGTACCCTAATCCCTCCCCATTCCTTAACTCTAACCCTAACCCCATCCCTAAACCTGATCCACTTCCGATGCCCTACCCTAACCAATGCCCTAATCTTAACCAGGACACAAACACTAACTCATGCCCTCAAACGTACGCTAACCCTTAAGCATTGTCGTACCCTATCCTGTACCCTAATCCCTCCCCATTCCCTCACCCTAACCCTAAGCGAAACCTTGAACGTGACCCTTTTCCGAGGCCTTACCCTCATCGGTGCCGTTGTCTTAACCAGTACACCAACACTAACTCGTGCCCTCACACTTACGCTAACCCTTAAGCATTGTCGTACCCTAACCTGTACCCTAATCCCTCTCCATTCCCTAACCCTAACCCTAACCCGAATCCTAACCCTGACCCTCACCCGAAGCCTTACCCTCACCCGTGCCCTAATCTTAACCAGGACACAAAGACTAACTCGTGCCCTCAAACGTATGCTAACACTAAACCGCAGCGGTACCCTAACCTGTACCCTAATCCTTCTCCATTCCCTAACCCTAACCCTAACCTGAAACCTAACCATGACACTCACCCGAAACTTTACCCTCACCCGTGTCCTAATTTTAACCAGTACATCAACACTAACCCATGCCCTCTTACGTACGCCAACCCTAAGCCATTGCCGTACCCTAACCTGTACCCTAATCAATCCCCATTCCCTAACCCTAACCCTAACCCTAACCCTTAACGTGACCCTCTTCCGAGGCCTTACCCTCACCCGTGCCCTAATCGTAAGCAGTACACTAACACTAACTAGTGACCTCACACGTACGCTAAACCTTAAGCGTTGTGGTACCCTAAACTGTGCCCTAATATCTCCCCATTCCCTAACCCTAACCCTAACCCGAATCCTAACCCTGACCCTCACCCGAAGCCTTACCCTCACCCGTGCCCTAATCTTAACCAGGACACCAACACTAACGCGTGCCCTCACACGTACGCTAAACCTTAAGCGTTGTCGTACCCTAAATTGTACCCTAATCCCTCCCCATTCCTTAACCCTAACCCTAACCCCATCCCTAAACCTGACCCACTTCCGATGCCCTACCCTAACCAATGCCCTAATCTTAACCAGGACACAAACACTAACTCATTCCCTCAAACGTACGCTAACCCTTAAGCATTGTCGTACCCTATCCTGTACCCTAATCCCTCCCCATTCCCTAACCCTAACCCTAAGCGAAACCCTGAACGTGACCCTTTTCCGAGGCCTTACCCTCATCGGCGCCGTTGTCTTAACCAGTACACCAACACTAACTCGTGCCCTCACACTTACGCTAACCCTTAAGCATTGTCGTACCCTAACCTGTACCCTAATCCCTCTCCATTCCCTAACCCTAACCCTAACCCGAATCCTAACCCTGACCCTCACCCGAAGCCTTACCCTCACCCGTGCCCTAACCTTAACCAGGACACCAAGACTAACTCGTGCACTCAAACGTACGCTAACACTAAACCGCAGCGGTACCCTAACCTGTACCCTAATCCCTCTCCATTCCCTAACCCTAACCCTAACCTGAAACCTAACCATGACACTCACCCGAAACTTTACCCTCACCCGTGTCCTAATTTTAACCAGTACATCAACACTAACCCATGCCCTCTAACGTACGCCAACCGTAAGCCATTGCCGTACCCTAACCTGTACACTAATCAATCCCCATTCCCTAACCCTAACACTAACCCTAACCCTTAACGTGACCCTCTTCCGAGGCCTTACCCTCACCCGTGCCCTAATCGTAAGCAGTACACTAACACTAACTAGTGACCTCACACGTACGCTAAACCTTAAGCGTTGTGGTGCCCTAAACTGTGCCCTAATATCTCCCCATTCCCTAACCCTAACCCTAACCCGAATTCTATCCCTGACCCTCACCCGAAACCTTACCCTCACCCGTCCCCTAATCTTAACCAGGACACCAACACTAACTTGTGCCCTCACACGTACGCTAACCCTTAATCGTTGTCGTACCCTAAACTGTACCCTAATCCCTCCCCATTCCCTAACCCTAACCCTAACCCGAATCCTAACCCTGACCCTCACCTGAAGCCTTACCCTCACCCGTGCCCTAATCTTAACCAGGACACTAACACTAACACTTGCCCTCACACGAACGCTAACCCTTAAGCACTGTCGTACCCTAAGCTGTACCCTAATCCCTCTGCATTCCTTAACCCTAACCCTAACCCGAATCCTAACCCTGACCCTCACCCGAAGCCTTACCCTCACCCGTGCCCTAATCTTAACCAGGACACCAACACTAACGCGTGCCCTCACACGTACGCTAAACCTTAAGCGTTGTCGTACCCTAAATTGTACCCTAATCCCTCCCCATTCCTTAACCCTAACCCTAACCCCATCCCTAAACCTGACCCACTTCCGATGCCCTACCCTAACCAATGCCCTAATCTTAACCAGGACACAAACACTAACTCATTTCCTCAAACGTACGCTAACCCTTAAGCATTGTCGTACCCTATCCTGTACCCTAATCCCTCCCCATTCCCTAAACCTAACCCTAAGCGAAACCCTGAACGTGACCCTTTTCCGAGGCCTTACCCTCATCGGTGCCGTTGTCTTAACCAGTACACCAACACTAACTCATGCCCTCACACTTACGCTAACCCTTAAGCATTGTTGTACCCTAACCTGTACCCTAATCCCTCTCCATTCCCTAACCCTAACCATAACCCGAATCCTAACCCTGACCCTCACCCGAAGCCTTACCCTCACCCGTGCCCTAATCTTAACCAGGACACCAAGACTAACTCGTGCCCTCAAACGTACGCTAACACTAAACCGCAGCGGTACCCTAACCTGTACCCTAATCCCTCTCCATTCCCTAACCCTAACCCTAACCTGAAACCTAACCATGAAACTCACCCGAAACTTTACCCTCACCCGTGTCCTAATTTTAACCAGTACATCAACACTAACCCATGCCCTCTAACGTACACCAACCCTAAGCCATTGCCGTACCCTAACCTGTACCCTAATCAATCCCCATTCCCTAACCCTAACACTAACCCTAACCCTTAACGTGACCCTCTTCCGAGGCCTTACCCTCACCCGTGCCCTAATCGTAAGCAGTACACTAACACTAACTAGTGACCTCACACGTACGCTAAACCTTAAGCGTTGTGGTACCCTAAACTGTGCCCTAATATCTCCCCATTCCCTAACCCTAACCCTAACCCGAATTCTATCCCTGACCCTCACCCGAAACCTTACCCTCACCCGTGCCCTAATCTTAACCAGGACACCAACACTAATTTGTGCCCTCACACGTACGCTAACCCTTAATCGTTGTCGTACCCTAAACTGTACCCTAATCCCTCCCCATTCCCTAACCCTAACCCTAACCCTAACCCGAATCCTAACCCTGACCCTCACCTGAAGCCTTACCCTCACCCGTGCCCTAATCTTAACCAGGACACTAACACTAGCACTTGCCCTCACACGAACGCTAACCCTTAAGCACTGTCGTACCCTAAGCTGTACCCTAATCCCTCTGCATTCCTTAACCCTAACCCTAACCCGAATCCTAACCCTGGCCCTCACCCGAAGCCTTACCCTCACCCGTGCCCTAATCTTAACCAGGACACCAACACTAACTTGTGCCCTCACACGTACGCTAACCCTTAATCGTTGTCGTACCCTAAACTGTACCCTAATCCCTCCCCATTCCCTAACCCTAACCCTAACCCGAATCCTAACCCTGACCTTCACCTGAAGCCTTACCCTCACCCGTGCCCTAATTTTAACCAGGACACTAACACTAACACTTGCCCTCACACGAACGCTAACCCTTAAGCACTGTCGTACCCTAAGCTGTACCCTAATCCCTCTGCATTCCTTAACCCTAACCCTAACCCGAATTCTAACCCTGACCCTCACCCGAAGCCTTACCCTCACCCGTGCCCTAATCTTAACCAGGACACCAACACTAACGCGTGCCCTCACACGTACGCTAAACCTTAAGCGTTGTCGTACCCTAAATTGTACCCTAATCCCTCCCCATTCCTTAACCCTAACCCTAACCCCATCCCTAAACCTGACCCACTTCCGATGCCCTACCCTAACCAATGCCCTAATCTTAACCAGGACACAAACACTAACTCATTTCCTCAAACGTACGCTAACCCTTAAGCATTGTCGTACCCTATCCTGTACCCTAATCCCTCCCCATTCCCTAACCCTAACCCTAAGCGAAACCCTGAACGTGACCCTTTTCCGAGGCCTTACCCTCATCGGTGCCGTTGTCTTAACCAGTACACCAACACTAACTCGTGCCCTCACACTTACGCTAACCCTTAAGCATTGTTGTACCCTAACCTGTACCCTAATCCCTCTCCATTCCCTAACCCTAACCATAACCCGAATCCTAACCCTGACCCTCACCCGAAGCCTTACCCTCACCCGTGCCCTAATCTTAACCAGGACACCAAGACTAACTCGTGCCCTCAAACGTACGCTAACACTAAACCGCAGCGGTACCCTAACCTGTACCCTAATCCCTCTCCATTCCCTAACCCTAACCCTAACCTGAAACCTAACCATGACACTCACCCGAAACTTTACCCTCACCCGTGTCCTAATTTTAACCAGTACATCAACACTAACCCATGCCCTCTTACGTACGCCAACCCTAAGCCATTGCCGTACCCTAACCTGTACCCTAATCAATCCCCATTCCCTAACCCTAACCCTAACCCTAACCCTTAACGTGACCCTCTTCCGAGGCCTTACCCTCACCCGTGCCCTAATTGTAAGCAGTACACTAACACCAACTAGTGACCTCACACGTACGCTAAACCTTAAGCGTTGTGGTACCCTAAACTGTGCCCTAATATCTCCCCATTCCCTAACCCTAACCCTAACCCGAATTCTATCCCTGACCCTCACCCGAAACCTTACCCTCACCCGTGCCCTAATCTTAACCAGGACACCAACACTAACTCGTGCCCTCACACGTACGCTAACCCTTTATCGTTGTCGTACCCTAAACTGTACCCTAATCCCTCCCCATTCCCTAACCCTAACCCTAACCCGAATCCTAACCCTGACCCTCACCTGAAGCCTTACCCTCAGGCGTGCCCTAATCTTAACCAGGACACTAACACTAACACTTGCCCTCACACGAAGGCTAACCCTTAAGCACTGTCGTACCCTAAGCTGTACCCTAATCCCTCTGCATTCCTTAACCCTAACCCTAACCCGAATCCTAACCCTTACCCTCACCCGAAGCCTTACCCTCACCCGTGCCCTAATCTTAACCAGGACACCAACACTAACTGGTGCCCTCACACGTACGCTAAACCTTAAGCGTTGTCGTACCCTAAATTGTACCCTAATCCCTCCCCATTCCTTAACTCTAACCCTAACCCCATCCCTAAACCTGATCCACTTCCGATGCCCTACCCTAACCAATGCCCTAATCTTAACCAGGACACAAACACTAACTCATGCCCTCAAACGTACGCTAACCCTTAAGCATTGTCGTACCCTATCCTGTACCCTAATCCCTCCCCATTCCCTCACCCTAACCCTAAGCGAAACCTTGAACGTGACCCTTTTCCGAGGCCTTACCCTCATCGGTGCCGTTGTCTTAACCAGTACACCAACACTAACTCGTGCCCTCACACTTACGCTAACCCTTAAGCATTGTCGTACCCTAACCTGTACCCTAATCCCTCTCCATTCCCTAACCCTAACCCTAACCCGAATCCTAACCCTGACCCTCACCCGAAGCCTTACCCTCACCCGTGCCCTAATCTTAACCAGGACACCAAGACTAACTCGTGCCCTCAAACGTATGCTAACACTAAACCGCAGCGGTACCCTAACCTGTACCCTAATCCTTCTCCATTCCCTAACCCTAACCCTAACCTGAAACCTAACCATGACACTCACCCGAAACTTTACCCTCACCCGTGTCCTAATTTTAACCAGTACATCAACACTAACCCATGCCCTCTTACGTACGCCAACCCTAAGCCATTGCCGTACCCTAACCTGTACCCTAATCAATCCCCATTCCCTAACCCTAACCCTAACCCTAACCCTTAACGTGACCCTCTTCCGAGGCCTTACCCTCACCCGTGCCCTAATCGTAAGCAGTACACTAACACTAACTAGTGACCTCACACGTACGCTAAACCTTAAGCGTTGTGGTACCCTAAACTGTGCCCTAATATCTCCGCATTCCCTAACCCTAACCCTAACCCGAATTCTATCCCTGACCCTCACCCGAAACCTTACCCTCACCCGTGCCCTAATCTTAACCAGGATACCAACACTAACTCGTGCCCTCACACGTACGCTAACCCTTAATCGTTGTCGTACCCTAAACTGTACCCTAATCCCTCCCCATTCCCTAACCCTAACCCTAACCCGAATCCTAACCCTGACCCTCACCCGAAGCCTTACCCTCACCCGTGCCCTAATCTTAACCAGGACACCAACACTAACGCGTGCCCTCACACGTACGCTAAACCTTAAGCGTTGTCGTACCCTAAATTGTACCCTAATCCCTCCCAATTCCTTAACCCTAACCCTAACCCCATCCCTAAACCTGACCCACTTCCGATGCCCTACCCTAACCAATGCCCTAATCTTAACCAGGACACAAACACTAACTCATGCCCTCAAACGTACGCTAACCCTTAAGCATTGTCGTACCCTATCCTGTACCCTAATCCCTCCCCATTCCCTCACCCTAACCCTAAGCGAAACCTTGAACGTGACCCTTTTCCGAGGCCTTACCCTCATCGGTGCCGTTGTCTTAACCAGTACACCAACACTAACTCGTGCCCTCACACTTACGCTAACCCTTAAGCATTGTCGTACCCTAACCTGTACCCTAATCCCTCTCCATTCCCTAACCCTAACCCTAACCCGAATCCTAACCCTGACCCTCACCCGAAGCCTTACCCTCACCCGTGCCCTAATCTTAACCAGGACACAAAGACTAACTCGTGCCCTCAAACGTATGCTAACACTAAACCGCAGCGGTACCCTAACCTGTACCCTAATCCTTCTCCATTCCCTAACCCTAACCCTAACCTGAAACCTAACCATGACACTCACCCGAAACTTTACCCTCACCCGTGTCCTAATTTTAACCAGTACATCAACACTAACCCATGCCCTCTTACGTACGCCAACCCTAAGCCATTGCCGTACCCTAACCTGTACCCTAATCAATCCCCATTCCCTAACCCTAACCCTAACCCTAACCCTTAACGTGACCCTCTTCCGAGGCCTTACCCTCACCCGTGCCCTAATCGTAAGCAGTACACTAACACTAACTAGTGACCTCACACGTACGCTAAACCTTAAGCGTTGTGGTACCCTAAACTGTGCCCTAATATCTCCCCATTCCCTAACCCTAACCCTAACCCGAATCCTAACCCTGACCCTCACCCGAAGCCTTACCCTCACCCGTGCCCTAATCTTAACCAGGACACCAACACTAACGCGTGCCCTCACACGTACGCTAAACCTTAAGCGTTGTCGTACCCTAAATTGTACCCTAATCCCTCCCCATTCCTTAACCCTAACCCTAACCCCATCCCTAAACCTGACCCACTTCCGATGCCCTACCCTAACCAATGCCCTAATCTTAACCAGGACACAAACACTAACTCATTCCCTCAAACGTACGCTAACCCTTAAGCATTGTCGTACCCTATCCTGTACCCTAATCCCTCCCCATTCCCTAACCCTAACCCTAAGCGAAACCCTGAACGTGACCCTTTTCCGAGGCCTTACCCTCATCGGCGCCGTTGTCTTAACCAGTACACCAACACTAACTCGTGCCCTCACACTTACGCTAACCCTTAAGCATTGTCGTACCCTAACCTGTACCCTAATCCCTCTCCATTCCCTAACCCTAACCCTAACCCGAATCCTAACCCTGACCCTCACCCGAAGCCTTACCCTCACCCGTGCCCTAACCTTAACCAGGACACCAAGACTAACTCGTGCACTCAAACGTACGCTAACACTAAACCGCAGCGGTACCCTAACCTGTACCCTAATCCCTCTCCATTCCCTAACCCTAACCCTAACCTGAAACCTAACCATGACACTCACCCGAAACTTTACCCTCACCCGTGTCCTAATTTTAACCAGTACATCAACACTAACCCATGCCCTCTAACGTACGCCAACCGTAAGCCATTGCCGTACCCTAACCTGTACACTAATCAATCCCCATTCCCTAACCCTAACACTAACCCTAACCCTTAACGTGACCCTCTTCCGAGGCCTTACCCTCACCCGTGCCCTAATCGTAAGCAGTACACTAACACTAACTAGTGACCTCACACGTACGCTAAACCTTAAGCGTTGTGGTGCCCTAAACTGTGCCCTAATATCTCCCCATTCCCTAACCCTAACCCTAACCCGAATTCTATCCCTGACCCTCACCCGAAACCTTACCCTCACCCGTCCCCTAATCTTAACCAGGACACCAACACTAACTTGTGCCCTCACACGTACGCTAACCCTTAATCGTTGTCGTACCCTAAACTGTACCCTAATCCCTCCCCATTCCCTAACCCTAACCCTAACCCGAATCCTAACCCTGACCCTCACCTGAAGCCTTACCCTCACCCGTGCCCTAATCTTAACCAGGACACTAACACTAACACTTGCCCTCACACGAACGCTAACCCTTAAGCACTGTCGTACCCTAAGCTGTACCCTAATCCCTCTGCATTCCTTAACCCTAACCCTAACCCGAATCCTAACCCTGACCCTCACCCGAAGCCTTACCCTCACCCGTGCCCTAATCTTAACCAGGACACCAACACTAACGCGTGCCCTCACACGTACGCTAAACCTTAAGCGTTGTCGTACCCTAAATTGTACCCTAATCCCTCCCCATTCCTTAACCCTAACCCTAACCCCATCCCTAAACCTGACCCACTTCCGATGCCCTACCCTAACCAATGCCCTAATCTTAACCAGGACACAAACACTAACTCATTTCCTCAAACGTACGCTAACCCTTAAGCATTGTCGTACCCTATCCTGTACCCTAATCCCTCCCCATTCCCTAAACCTAACCCTAAGCGAAACCCTGAACGTGACCCTTTTCCGAGGCCTTACCCTCATCGGTGCCGTTGTCTTAACCAGTACACCAACACTAACTCATGCCCTCACACTTACGCTAACCCTTAAGCATTGTTGTACCCTAACCTGTACCCTAATCCCTCTCCATTCCCTAACCCTAACCATAACCCGAATCCTAACCCTGACCCTCACCCGAAGCCTTACCCTCACCCGTGCCCTAATCTTAACCAGGACACCAAGACTAACTCGTGCCCTCAAACGTACGCTAACACTAAACCGCAGCGGTACCCTAACCTGTACCCTAATCCCTCTCCATTCCCTAACCCTAACCCTAACCTGAAACCTAACCATGAAACTCACCCGAAACTTTACCCTCACCCGTGTCCTAATTTTAACCAGTACATCAACACTAACCCATGCCCTCTAACGTACACCAACCCTAAGCCATTGCCGTACCCTAACCTGTACCCTAATCAATCCCCATTCCCTAACCCTAACACTAACCCTAACCCTTAACGTGACCCTCTTCCGAGGCCTTACCCTCACCCGTGCCCTAATCGTAAGCAGTACACTAACACTAACTAGTGACCTCACACGTACGCTAAACCTTAAGCGTTGTGGTACCCTAAACTGTGCCCTAATATCTCCCCATTCCCTAACCCTAACCCTAACCCGAATTCTATCCCTGACCCTCACCCGAAACCTTACCCTCACCCGTGCCCTAATCTTAACCAGGACACCAACACTAATTTGTGCCCTCACACGTACGCTAACCCTTAATCGTTGTCGTACCCTAAACTGTACCCTAATCCCTCCCCATTCCCTAACCCTAACCCTAACCCTAACCCGAATCCTAACCCTGACCCTCACCTGAAGCCTTACCCTCACCCGTGCCCTAATCTTAACCAGGACACTAACACTAGCACTTGCCCTCACACGAACGCTAACCCTTAAGCACTGTCGTACCCTAAGCTGTACCCTAATCCCTCTGCATTCCTTAACCCTAACCCTAACCCGAATCCTAACCCTGGCCCTCACCCGAAGCCTTACCCTCACCCGTGCCCTAATCTTAACCAGGACACCAACACTAACTTGTGCCCTCACACGTACGCTAACCCTTAATCGTTGTCGTACCCTAAACTGTACCCTAATCCCTCCCCATTCCCTAACCCTAACCCTAACCCGAATCCTAACCCTGACCTTCACCTGAAGCCTTACCCTCACCCGTGCCCTAATTTTAACCAGGACACTAACACTAACACTTGCCCTCACACGAACGCTAACCCTTAAGCACTGTCGTACCCTAAGCTGTACCCTAATCCCTCTGCATTCCTTAACCCTAACCCTAACCCGAATTCTAACCCTGACCCTCACCCGAAGCCTTACCCTCACCCGTGCCCTAATCTTAACCAGGACACCAACACTAACGCGTGCCCTCACACGTACGCTAAACCTTAAGCGTTGTCGTACCCTAAATTGTACCCTAATCCCTCCCCATTCCTTAACCCTAACCCTAACCCCATCCCTAAACCTGACCCACTTCCGATGCCCTACCCTAACCAATGCCCTAATCTTAACCAGGACACAAACACTAACTCATTTCCTCAAACGTACGCTAACCCTTAAGCATTGTCGTACCCTATCCTGTACCCTAATCCCTCCCCATTCCCTAACCCTAACCCTAAGCGAAACCCTGAACGTGACCCTTTTCCGAGGCCTTACCCTCATCGGTGCCGTTGTCTTAACCAGTACACCAACACTAACTCGTGCCCTCACACTTACGCTAACCCTTAAGCATTGTTGTACCCTAACCTGTACCCTAATCCCTCTCCATTCCCTAACCCTAACCATAACCCGAATCCTAACCCTGACCCTCACCCGAAGCCTTACCCTCACCCGTGCCCTAATCTTAACCAGGACACCAAGACTAACTCGTGCCCTCAAACGTACGCTAACACTAAACCGCAGCGGTACCCTAACCTGTACCCTAATCCCTCTCCATTCCCTAACCCTAACCCTAACCTGAAACCTAACCATGACACTCACCCGAAACTTTACCCTCACCCGTGTCCTAATTTTAACCAGTACATCAACACTAACCCATGCCCTCTTACGTACGCCAACCCTAAGCCATTGCCGTACCCTAACCTGTACCCTAATCAATCCCCATTCCCTAACCCTAACCCTAACCCTAACCCTTAACGTGACCCTCTTCCGAGGCCTTACCCTCACCCGTGCCCTAATTGTAAGCAGTACACTAACACCAACTAGTGACCTCACACGTACGCTAAACCTTAAGCGTTGTGGTACCCTAAACTGTGCCCTAATATCTCCCCATTCCCTAACCCTAACCCTAACCCGAATTCTATCCCTGACCCTCACCCGAAACCTTACCCTCACCCGTGCCCTAATCTTAACCAGGACACCAACACTAACTCGTGCCCTCACACGTACGCTAACCCTTTATCGTTGTCGTACCCTAAACTGTACCCTAATCCCTCCCCATTCCCTAACCCTAACCCTAACCCGAATCCTAACCCTGACCCTCACCTGAAGCCTTACCCTCACGCGTGCCCTAATCTTAACCAGGACACTAACACTAACACTTGCCCTCACACGAAGGCTAACCCTTAAGCACTGTCGTACCCTAAGCTGTACCCTAATCCCTCTGCATTCCTTAACCCTAACCCTAACCCGAATCCTAACCCTTACCCTCACCCGAAGCCTTACCCTCACCCGTGCCCTAATCTTAACCAGGACACCAACACTAACTGGTGCCCTCACACGTACGCTAAACCTTAAGCGTTGTCGTACCCTAAATTGTACCCTAATCCCTCCCCATTCCTTAACTCTAACCCTAACCCCATCCCTAAACCTGATCCACTTCCGATGCCCTACCCTAACCAATGCCCTAATCTTAACCAGGACACAAACACTAACTCATGCCCTCAAACGTACGCTAACCCTTAAGCATTGTCGTACCCTATCCTGTACCCTAATCCCTCCCCATTCCCTCACCCTAACCCTAAGCGAAACCTTGAACGTGACCCTTTTCCGAGGCCTTACCCTCATCGGTGCCGTTGTCTTAACCAGTACACCAACACTAACTCGTGCCCTCACACTTACGCTAACCCTTAAGCATTGTCGTACCCTAACCTGTACCCTAATCCCTCTCCATTCCCTAACCCTAACCCTAACCCGAATCCTAACCCTGACCCTCACCCGAAGCCTTACCCTCACCCGTGCCCTAATCTTAACCAGGACACCAAGACTAACTCGTGCCCTCAAACGTATGCTAACACTAAACCGCAGCGGTACCCTAACCTGTACCCTAATCCTTCTCCATTCCCTAACCCTAACCCTAACCTGAAACCTAACCATGACACTCACCCGAAACTTTACCCTCACCCGTGTCCTAATTTTAACCAGTACATCAACACTAACCCATGCCCTCTTACGTACGCCAACCCTAAGCCATTGCCGTACCCTAACCTGTACCCTAATCAATCCCCATTCCCTAACCCTAACCCTAACCCTAACCCTTAACGTGACCCTCTTCCGAGGCCTTACCCTCACCCGTGCCCTAATCGTAAGCAGTACACTAACACTAACTAGTGACCTCACACGTACGCTAAACCTTAAGCGTTGTGGTACCCTAAACTGTGCCCTAATATCTCCGCATTCCCTAACCCTAACCCTAACCCGAATTCTATCCCTGACCCTCACCCGAAACCTTACCCTCACCCGTGCCCTAATCTTAACCAGGATACCAACACTAACTCGTGCCCTCACACGTACGCTAACCCTTAATCGTTGTCGTACCCTAAACTGTACCCTAATCCCTCCCCATTCCCTAACCCTAACCCTAACCCGAATCCTAACCCTGACCCTCACCCGAAGCCTTACCCTCACCCGTGCCCTAATCTTAACCAGGACACCAACACTAACGCGTGCCCTCACACGTACGCTAAACCTTAAGCGTTGTCGTACCCTAAATTGTACCCTAATCCCTCCCAATTCCTTAACCCTAACCCTAACCCCATCCCTAAACCTGACCCACTTCCGATGCCCTACCCTAACCAATGCCCTAATCTTAACCAGGACACAAACACTAACTCATTCCCTCAAACGTACGCTAACCCTTAAGCATTGTCGTACCCTATCCTGTACCCTAATCCCTCCCCATTCCCTAACCCTAACCCTAAGCGAAACCCTGAACGTGACCCTTTTCCGAGGCCTTACCCTCATCGGCGCCGTTGTCTTAACCAGTACACCAACACTAACTCGTGCCCTCACACTTACGCTAACCCTTAAGCATTGTCGTACCCTAACCTGTACCCTAATCCCTCTCCATTCCCTAACCCTAACCCTAACCCGAATCCTAACCCTGACCCTCACCCGAAGCCTTACCCTCACCCGTGCCCTAACCTTAACCAGGACACCAAGACTAACTCGTGCACTCAAACGTACGCTAACACTAAACCGCAGCGGTACCCTAACCTGTACCCTAATCCCTCTCCATTCCCTAACCCTAACCCTAACCTGAAACCTAACCATGACACTCACCCGAAACTTTACCCTCACCCGTGTCCTAATTTTAACCAGTACATCAACACTAACCCATGCCCTCTAACGTACGCCAACCGTAAGCCATTGCCGTACCCTAACCTGTACACTAATCAATCCCCATTCCCTAACCCTAACACTAACCCTAACCCTTAACGTGACCCTCTTCCGAGGCCTTACCCTCACCCGTGCCCTAATCGTAAGCAGTACACTAACACTAACTAGTGACCTCACACGTACGCTAAACCTTAAGCGTTGTGGTGCCTTAAACTGTGCCCTAATATCTCCCCATTCCCTAACCCTAACCCTAACCCGAATTCTATCCCTGACCCTCACCCGAAACCTTACCCTCACCCGTCCCCTAATCTTAACCAGGACACCAACACTAACTTGTGCCCTCACACGTACGCTAACCCTTAATCGTTGTCGTACCCTAAACTGTACCCTAATCCCTCCCCATTCCCTAACCCTAACCCTAACCCGAATCCTAACCCTGACCCTCACCTGAAGCCTTACCCTCACCCGTGCCCTAATCTTAACCAGGACACTAACACTAACACTTGCCCTCACACGAACGCTAACCCTTAAGCACTGTCGTACCCTAAGCTGTACCCTAATCCCTCTGCATTCCTTAACCCTAACCCTAACCCGAATCCTAACCCTGACCCTCACCCGAAGCCTTACCCTCACCCGTGCCCTAATCTTAACCAGGACACCAACACTAACGCGTGCCCTCACACGTACGCTAAACCTTAAGCGTTGTCGTACCCTAAATTGTACCCTAATCCCTCCCCATTCCTTAACCCTAACCCTAACCCCATCCCTAAACCTGACCCACTTCCGATGCCCTACCCTAACCAATGCCCTAATCTTAACCAGGACACAAACACTAACTCATTTCCTCAAACGTACGCTAACCCTTAAGCATTGTCGTACCCTATCCTGTACCCTAATCCCTCCCCATTCCCTAACCCTAACCCTAAGCGAAACCCTGAACGTGACCCTTTTCCGAGGCCTTACCCTCATCGGTGCCGTTGTCTTAACCAGTACACCAACACTAACTCATGCCCTCACACTTACGCTAACCCTTAAGCATTGTTGTACCCTAACCTGTACCCTAATCCCTCTCCATTCCCTAACCCTAACCATAACCCGAATCCTAACCCTGACCCTCACCCGAAGCCTTACCCTCACCCGTGCCCTAATCTTAACCAGGACACCAAGACTAACTCGTGCCCTCAAACGTACGCTAACACTAAACCGCAGCGGTACCCTAACCTGTACCCTAATCCCTCTCCATTCCCTAACCCTAACCCTAACCTGAAACCTAACCATGACACTCACCCGAAACTTTACCCTCACCCGTGTCCTAATTTTAACCAGTACATCAACACTAACCCATGCCCTCTTACGTACGCCAACCCTAAGCCATTGCCGTACCCTAACCTGTACCCTAATCAATCCCCATTCCCTAACCCTAACCCTAACCCTAACCCTTAACGTGACCCTCTTCCGAGGCCTTACCCTCACCCGTGCCCTAATTGTAAGCAGTACACTAACACCAACTAGTGACCTCACACGTACGCTAAACCTTAAGCGTTGTGGTACCCTAAACTGTGCCCTAATATCTCCCCATTCCCTAACCCTAACCCTAACCCGAATTCTATCCCTGACCCTCACCCGAAACCTTACCCTCACCCGTGCCCTAATCTTAACCAGGACACCAACACTAACTCGTGCCCTCACACGTACGCTAACCCTTTATCGTTGTCGTACCCTAAACTGTACCCTAATCCCTCCCCATTCCCTAACCCTAACCCTAACCCGAATCCTAACCCTGAACCTCACCTGAAGCCTTACCCTCACCCGTGCCCTAATCTTAACCAGGACACTAACACTAACACTTGCCCTCACACGAACGCTAACCCTTAAGCACTGTCGTACCCTAAGCTGTACCCTAATCCCTCTGCATTCCTTAACCCTAACCCTAACCCGAATCCTAACCCTGACCCTCACCCGAAGCCTTACCCTCACCCGTGCCCTAATCTTAACCAGGACACCAACACTAACTGGTGCCCTCACACGTACGCTAAACCTTAAGCGTTGTCGTACCCTAAATTGTACCCTAATCCCTCCCCATTCCTTAACTCTAACCCTAACCCCATCCCTAAACCTGATCCACTTCCGATGCCCTACCCTAACCAATGCCCTAATCTTAACCAGGACACAAACACTAACTCATGCCCTCAAACGTACGCTAACCCTTAAGCATTGTCGTACCCTATCCTGTACCCTAATCCCTCCCCATTCCCTCACCCTAACCCTAAGCGAAACCCTGAACGTGACCCTTTTCCGAGGCCTTACCCTCATCGGTGCCGTTGTCTTAACCAGTACACCAACACTAACTCGTGCCCTCACACTTACGCTAACCCTTAAGCATTGTCGTACCCTAACCTGTACCCTAATCCCTCTCCATTCCCTAACCCTAAACCTAACCCGAATCCTAACCCTGACCCTCACCCGAAGCCTTACCCTCACCCGTGCCCTAATCTTAACCAGGACACCAAGACTAACTCGTGCCCTCAAACGTACGCTAACACTAAACCGCAGCGGTACCCTAACCTGTACCCTAATCCCTCTCCATTCCCTAACCCTAACCCTAACCTGAAACCTAACCATGACACTCACCCGAAACTTTACCCTCACCCGTGTCCTAATTTTAACCAGTACATCAACACTAACCCATGCCCTCTTACGTACGCCAACCCTAAGCCATTGCCGTACCCTAACCTGTACCCTAATCAATCCCCATTCCCTAACCCTAACCCTAACCCTAACCCTTAACGTGACCCTCTTCCGAGGCCTTACCCTCACCCGTGCCCTAATCGTAAGCAGTACACTAACACTAACTAGTGACCTCACACGTACGCTAAACCTTAAGCGTTGTGGTACCCTAAACTGTGCCCTAATATCTCCGCATTCCCTAACCCTAACACTAACCCGAATTCTATCCCTGACCCTCACCCGAAACCTTACCCTCACCCGTGCCCTAATCTTAACCAGGATACCAACACTAACTCGTGCCCTCACACGTACGCTAACCCTTAATCGTTGTCGTACCCTAAACTGTACCCTAATCCCTCCCCATTCCCTAACCCTAACCCTAACCCGAATCCTAACCCTGACCCTCACCCGAAGCCTTACCCTCACCCGTGCCCTAATCTTAACCAGGACACCAACACTAACGCGTGCCCTCACACGTACGCTAAACCTTAAGCGTTGTCGTACCCTAAATTGTACCCTAATCCCTCCCCATTCCTTAACCCTAACCCTAACCCCATCCCTAAACCTGACCCACTTCCGATGCCCTACCCTAACCAATGCCCTAATCTTAACCAGGACACAAACACTAACTCATTCCCTCAAACGTACGCTAACCCTTAAGCATTGTCGTACCCTATCCTGTACCCTAATCCCTCCCCATTCCCTAACCCTAACCCTAAGCGAAACCCTGAACGTGACCCTTTTCCGAGGCCTTACCCTCATCGGCGCTGTTGTCTTAACCAGTACACCAACACTAACTCGTGCCCTCACACTTACGCTAACCCTTAAGCATTGTCGTACCCTAACCTGTACCCTAATCCCTCTCCATTCCCTAACCCTAACCCTAACCCGAATCCTAACCCTGACCCTCACCCGAAGCCTTACCCTCACCCGTGCCCTAACCTTAACCAGGACACCAAGACTAACTCGTGCACTCAAACGTACGCTAACACTAAACCGCAGCGGTACCCTAACCTGTACCCTAATCCCTCTCCATTCCCTAACCCTAACCCTAACCTGAAACCTAACCATGACACTCACCCGAAACTTTACCCTCACCCGTGTCCTAATTTTAACCAGTACATCAACACTAACCCATGCCCTCTAACGTACGCCAACCGTAAGCCATTGCCGTACCCTAACCTGTACACTAATCAATCCCCATTCCCTAACCCTAACACTAACCCTAACCCTTAACGTGACCCTCTTCCGAGGCCTTACCCTCACCCGTGCCCTAATCGTAAGCAGTACACTAACACTAACTAGTGACCTCACACGTACGCTAAACCTTAAGCGTTGTGGTGCCCTAAACTGTGCCCTAATATCTCCCCATTCCCTAACCCTAACCCTAACCCGAATTCTATCCCTGACCCTCACCCGAAACCTTACCCTCACCCGTGCCTTTATCTTAACTAGGACACCAACACTAACTCGTGCCCTCACACGTACGCTAACCCTTTATCGTTGTCGTACCCTAAACTGTACCCTAATCCCTCCCCATTCCCTAACCCTAACCCTAACCCGAATCCTAACCCTGACCCTCACCTGAAGCCTTACCCTCACCCGTGCCCTAATCTTAACCAGGACACTAACACTAACCCTTGCCCTCACACGAACGCTAACCCTTAAGCACTCTCGTACCCTAAGCTGTACCCTAATCCCTCTTCATTCCTTAACCCTAACCCTAACCCGAATCCTAACCCTGACCCTCACCCGAAGCCTTACCCTCACCCGTGCCCTAATATTAACCAGGACACCAACACTAACTCATGCCCTCACACGTACGGTAAACCTTAAGCGTTGTCGTACCCTAAATTGTACCCTAATCCCTCCGCATTCCTTAACCCTAACCCTAACCCCATCCCTAAACCTGACCCACTTCCGATGCCCTACCCTAACCAATGCCCTAATCTTAACCAGGACACAAACACTAACTCATGCCCTGAAACATACGCTAACCCTTAAGCATTGTCGTACCCTATCCTGTACCCTAATCCCTCCCCATTCCCTAACCCTAACCCTAAGCGAAACCCTGAACGTGACCCTTTTCCGAGGCCTTACCCTCATCGGTGCCGTTGTCTTAACCAGTACACCAACACTAACTCGTGCCCTCACACTTACGCTAACCCTTAAGCATTGTCGTACCCTAACCTGTACCCTAATCCCTCTCCATTCCCTAACCCTAACCCTAACCCGAATCCTAACCCTGACCCTCACCCGAAGCCTTACCCTCACCCGTGCCCTAATCTTAACCAGGACACCAAGACTAACACTTGCCCTCAAACATACGCTAACACTAAACCGCAGCGGTACCCTAACCTGTACCCTAATCCCTCTCCATTCCCTAACCCTAACCCTAACCTGAAACCTAACCATGACACTCACCCGAAACTTTACCCTCACCCGTGTCCTAATTTTAACCAGTACATCAACACTAACCCATGCCCTCTAACGTACGTCAACCCTAAGCCATTGCCGTACCCTAAACTGTACCCTAATCAATCCCCATTCCCTAACCCTAACCCTAACCCTAACCCTTAACGTGACCCTCTTCCGAGGCCTTACCCTCACCCGTGCCCTAATCGTAAGCAGTACACTAACACTAACTAGTGACCTCACACGTACGCTAAACCTTAAGCGTTGTGCTACCCTAAACTGTGCCCTAATATCTCCCCATTCCCTAACCCTAACCCTAACCCGAATTCTATCCCTGACCCTCACCCGAAACCTTACCCTCACCCGTGCCCTAATCTTAACCAGGACACCAACACTAACTTGTGCCCTCACACGTACGCTAACCCTTAATCGTTGTCGTACCCTAAACTGTACCCTAATCCCTCCCCATTCCCTAACCCTAACTCTAACCCGAATCCTAACCCTGACCCTCACCTGAAGCCTTACCCTCACCCGTGCCCTAATTTTAACCAGGACACTAACACTAACACTTGCCCTCACACGAACGCTAACCCTTAAGCACTGTCGTACCCTAAGCTGTACCCTAATCCCTCTGCATTCCTTAACCCTAACCCTAACCCGAATCCTAACCCTGACCCTCACCCGAAGCCTTACCCTCACCCGTGCCCTAATCTTAACCAGGACACCAACACTAACGCGTGCCCTCACACGTACGCTAAACCTTAAGCGTTGTCGTACCCTAAATTGTACCCTAATCCCTCCCCATTCCTTAACCCTAACCCTAACCCCATCCCTAAACCTGACCCACTTCCGATGCCCTACCCTAACCAATGCCCTAATCTTAACCAGGACACAAACACTAACTCATTTCCTCAAACGTACGCTAACCCTTAAGCATTGTCGTACCCTATCCTGTACCCTAATCCCTCCCCATTCCCTAACCCTAACCCTAAGCGAAACCCTGAACGTGACCCTTTTCCGAGGCCTTACCCTCATCGGTGCCGTTGTCTTAACCAGTACACCAACACTAACTCGTGCCCTCACACTTACGCTAACCCTTAAGCATTGTTGTACCCTAACCTGTACCCTAATCCCTCTCCATTCCCTAACCCTAACCATAACCCGAATCCTAACCCTGACCCTCACCCGAAGCCTTACCCTCACCCGTGCCCTAATCTTAACCAGGACACCAAGACTAACTCGTGCCCTCAAACGTACGCTAACACTAAACCGCAGCGGTACCCTAACCTGTACCCTAATCCCTCTCCATTCCCTAACCCTAACCCTAACCTGAAACCTAACCATGACACTCACCCGAAACTTTACCCTCACCCGTGTCCTAATTTTAACCAGTACATCTACACTAACCCATGCCCTCTTACGTACGCCAACCCTAAGCCATTGCCGTACCCTAACCTGTACCCTAATCAATCCCCATTCCCTAACCCTAACCCTAACCCTAACCCTTAACGTGACCCTCTTCCGAGGCCTTACCCTCACCCGTGCCCTAATTGTAAGCAGTACACTAACACCAACTAGTGACCTCACACGTACGCTAAACCTTAAGCGTTGTGGTACCCTAAACTGTGCCCTAATATCTCCCCATTCCCTAACCCTAACCCTAACCCGAATTCTATCCCTGACCCTCACCCGAAACCTTACCCTCACCCGTTCCCTAATCTTAACCAGGACACCAACACTAACTCGTGCCCTCACACGTACGCTAACCCTTTATCGTTGTCGTACCCTAAACTGTACCCTAATCCCTCCCCATTCCCTAACCCTAACCCTAACCCGAATCCTAACCCTGACCCTCACCTGAAGCCTTACCCTCACCCGTGCCCTAATCTTAACCAGGACACTAACACTAACACTTGCCCTCACACGAACGCTAACCCTTAAGCACTGTCGTACCCTAAGCTGTACCCTAATCAATCCCCATTCCCTAACCCTAACCCTAACCCTAACCCTTAACGTGACCCTCTTCCGAGGCCTTACCCTCACCCGTGCCCTAATCGTAACCAGTACACTAACACTAACTAGTGACCTCACACGTACGCTAAACCTTAAGCGTTGTGGTACCCTAAACTGTGCCCTAATATCTCCGCATTCCCTAACCCTAACCCTAACCCGAATTCTATCCCTGACCCTCACCCGAAACCTTACCCTCACCCGTGCCCTAATCTTAACCAGGATACCAACACTAATTCGTGCCCTCACACGTACGCTAACCCTTAATCGTTGTCGTACCCTAAACTGTACCCTAATCCCTCCCCATTCCCTAACCCTAACCCTAACCCGAATCCTAACCCTGACCCTCACCCGAAGCCTTACCCTCACCGGTGCCCTAATCTTAACCAGGACACCAACACTAACGCGTGCCCTCACACGTACGCTAAACCTTAAGCGTTGTCGTACCCTAAATTGTACCCTAATCCCTCCCCATTCCTTAACCCTAACCCTAACCCCATCCCTAAACCTGACCCACTTCCGATGCCCTACCCTAACCAATGCCCTAATCTTAACCAGGACACAAACACTAACTCATTCCCTCAAACGTACGCTAACCCTTAAGCATTGTCGTACCCTATCCTGTACCCTAATCCCTCCCCATTCCCTAACCCTAACCCTAAGCGAAACCCTGAACGTGACCCTTTTCCGAGGCCTTACCCTCATCGGCGCCGTTGTCTTAACCAGTACACCAACACTAACTCGTGCTCTCACACTTACGCTAACCCTTAAGCATTGTCGTACCCTAACCTGTACCCTAATCCCTCTCCATTCCCTAACCCTAACCCTAACCCGAATCCTAACCCTGACCCTCACCCGAAGCCTTACCCTCACCCGTGCCCTAACCTTAACCAGGACACCAAGACTAACTCGTGCACTCAAACGTACGCTAACACTAAACCGCAGCGGTACCCTAACCTGTACCCTAATCCCTCTCCATTCCCTAACCCTAACCCTAACCTGAAACCTAACCATGACACTCACCTGAAACTTTACCCTCACCCGTGTCCTAATTTTAACCAGTACATCAACACTAACCCATGCCCTCTAACGTACGCCAACCGTAAGCCATTGCCGTACCCTAACCTGTACACTAATCAATCCCCATTCCCTAACCCTAACACTAACCCTAACCCTTAACGTGACCCTCTTCCGAGGCCTTACCCTCACCCGTGCCCTAATCGTAAGCAGTACACTAACACTAACTAGTGACCTCACACGTACGCTAAACCTTAAGCGTTGTGGTGCCCTAAACTGTGCCCTAATATCTCCCCATTCCCTAACCCTAACCCTAACCCGAATTCTATCCCTGACCCTCACCCGAAACCTTACCCTCACCCGTGCCTTTATCTTAACTAGGACACCAACACTAACTCGTGCCCTCACACGTACGCTAACCCTTTATCGTTGTCGTACCCTAAACTGTACCCTAATCCCTCCCCATTCCCTAACCCTAACCCTAACCCGAATCCTAACCCTGACCCTTACCTGAAGCCTTACCCTCACCCGTGCCCTAATCTTAACCAGGACACTAACACTAACCCTTGCCCTCACACGAACGCTAACCCTTAAGCACTCTCGTACCCTAAGCTGTACCCTAATCCCTCTTCATTCCTTAACCCTAAACCTAACCCGAATCCTAACCCTGACCCTCACCCGAAGCCTTACTCTCACCCGTGCCCTAATCTTAACCAGGACACCAACACTAACTCGTGCCCTCACACGTACGGTAAACCTTAAGCGTTGTCGTACCCTAAATTGTACCCTAATCCCTCCGCATTCCTTAACCCTAACCCTAACCCCATCCCTAAACCTGACCCACTTCCGATGCCCTACCCTAACCAATGCCCTAATCTTAACCAGGACACAAACACTAACTCATGCCCTCAAACGTACGCTAACCCTTAAGCATTGTCGTACCCTATCCTGTACCCTAATCCCTCCCCATTCCCTAACCCTAACCCTAAGCGAAACCCTGAACGTGACCCTTTTCCGAGGCCTTACCCTCATCGGTGCCGTTGTCTTAACCAGTACACCAACACTAACTCGTGCCCTCACACTTACGCTAACCCTTAAGCATTGTCGTACCCTAACCTGTACCCTAATCCCTCTCCATTCCCTAACCCTAACCCTAACCCGAATCCTAACCCTGACCCTCACCCGAAGCCTTACCCTCACCCGTGCCCTAATCTTAACCAGGACACCAAGACTAACTCGTGCCCTCAAACGTACGCTAACACTAAACCGCAGCGGAACCCTAACCTGTACCCTAATGCCTCTCCATTCCCTAACCCTAACCCTAACCTGAAACCTAACCATGACACTCACCCGAAACTTTACCCTCACCCGTGTCCTAATTTTAACCAGTACATCAACACTAACCCATGCCCTCTAACGTACGTCAACCCTAAGCCATTGCCGTACCCTAAACTGTACCCTAATCAATCCCCATTCCCTAACCCTAACCCTAACCCTAACCCTTAACGTGACCCTCTTCCGAGGCCTTACCCTCACCCGTGCCCTAATCGTAAGCAGTACACTAACACTAACTAGTGACCTCACACGTACGCTAAACCTTAAGCGTTGTGGTACCCTAAACTGTGCCCTAATATCTCCCCATTCCCTAACCCTAACCCTAACCCGAATTCTATCCCTGACCCTCACCCGAAACCTTACCCTCACCCGTGCCCTAATCTTAACCAGGACACCAACACTAACTTGTGCCCTCACACGTACGCTAACCCTTAATCGTTGTCGTACCCTAAACTGTACCCTAATCCCTCCCCATTCCCTAACCCTAACTCTAACCCGAATCCTAACCCTGACCCTCACCTGAAGCCTTACCCTCACCCGTGCCCTAATTTTAACCAGGACACTAACACTAACACTTGCCCTCACACGAACGCTAACCCTTAAGCACTGTCGTACCCTAAGCTGTACCCTAATCCCTCTGCATTCCTTAACCCTAACCCTAACCCGAATCCTAACCCTGACCCTCACCCGAAGCCTTACCCTCACCCGTGCCCTAATCTTAACCAGGACACCAACACTAACGCGTGCCCTCACACGTACGCTAAACCTTAAGCGTTGTCGTACCCTAAATTGTACCCTAATCCCTCCCCATTCCTTAACCCTAACCCTAACCCCATCCCTAAACCTGACCCACTTCCGATGCCCTACCCTAACCAATGCCCTAATCTTAACCAGGACACAAACACTAACTCATTTCCTCAAACGTACGCTAACCCTTAAGCATTGTCGTACCCTATCCTGTACCCTAATCCCTCCCCATTCCCTAACCCTAACCCTAAGCGAAACCCTGAACGTGACCCTTTTCCGAGGCCTTACCCTCATCGGTGCCGTTGTCTTAACCAGTACACCAACACTAACTCGTGCCCTCACACTTACGCTAACCCTTAAGCATTGTTGTACCCTAACCTGTACCCTAATCCCTCTCCATTCCCTAACCCTAACCATAACCCGAATCCTAACCCTGACCCTCACCCGAAGCCTTACCCTCACCCGTGCCCTAATCTTAACCAGGACACCAAGACTAACTCGTGCCCTCAAACGTACGCTAACACTAAACCGCAGCGGTACCCTAACCTGTACCCTAATCCCTCTCCATTCCCTAACCCTAACCCTAACCTGAAACCTAACCATGACACTCACCCGAAACTTTACCCTCACCCGTGTCCTAATTTTAACCAGTACATCTACACTAACCCATGCCCTCTTACGTACGCCAACCCTAAGCCATTGCCGTACCCTAACCTGTACCCTAATCAATCCCCATTCCCTAACCCTAACCCTAACCCTAACCCTTAACGTGACCCTCTTCCGAGGCCTTACCCTCACCCGTGCCCTAATTGTAAGCAGTACACTAACACCAACTAGTGACCTCACACGTACGCTAAACCTTAAGCGTTGTGGTACCCTAAACTGTGCCCTAATATCTCCCCATTCCCTAACCCTAACCCTAACCCGAATTCTATCCCTGACCCTCACCCGAAACCTTACCCTCACCCGTTCCCTAATCTTAACCAGGACACCAACACTAACTCGTGCCCTCACACGTACGCTAACCCTTTATCGTTGTCGTACCCTAAACTGTACCCTAATCCCTCCCCATTCCCTAACCCTAACCCTAACCCGAATCCTAACCCTGACCCTCACCTGAAGCCTTACCCTCACCCGTGCCCTAATCTTAACCAGGACACTAACACTAACACTTGCCCTCACACGAACGCTAACCCTTAAGCACTGTCGTACCCTAAGCTGTACCCTAATCAATCCCCATTCCCTAACCCTAACCCTAACCCTAACCCTTAACGTGACCCTCTTCCGAGGCCTTACCCTCACCCGTGCCCTAATCGTAACCAGTACACTAACACTAACTAGTGACCTCACACGTACGCTAAACCTTAAGCGTTGTGGTACCCTAAACTGTGCCCTAATATCTCCGCATTCCCTAACCCTAACCCTAACCCGAATTCTATCCCTGACCCTCACCCGAAACCTTACCCTCACCCGTGCCCTAATCTTAACCAGGATACCAACACTAATTCGTGCCCTCACACGTACGCTAACCCTTAATCGTTGTCGTACCCTAAACTGTACCCTAATCCCTCCCCATTCCCTAACCCTAACCCTAACCCGAATCCTAACCCTGACCCTCACCCGAAGCCTTACCCTCACCGGTGCCCTAATCTTAACCAGGACACCAACACTAACGCGTGCCCTCACACGTACGCTAAACCTTAAACGTTGTCGTACCCTAAATTGTACCCTAATCCCTCCCCATTCCTTAACCCTAACCCTAACCCCATCCCTAAACCTGACCCACTTCCGATGCCCTACCCTAACCAATGCCCTAATCTTAACCAGGACACAAACACTAACTCATTCCCTCAAACGTACGCTAACCCTTAAGCATTGTCGTACCCTATCCTGTACCCTAATCCCTCCCCATTCCCTAACCCTAACCCTAAGCGAAACCCTGAACGTGACCCTTTTCCGAGGCCTTACCCTCATCGGCGCCGTTGTCTTAACCAGTACACCAACACTAACTCGTGCTCTCACACTTACGCTAACCCTTAAGCATTGTCGTACCCTAACCTGTACCCTAATCCCTCTCCATTCCCTAACCCTAACCCTAACCCGAATCCTAACCCTGACCCTCACCCGAAGCCTTACCCTCACCCGTGCCCTAACCTTAACCAGGACACCAAGACTAACTCGTGCACTCAAACGTACGCTAACACTAAACCGCAGCGGTACCCTAACCTGTACCCTAATCCCTCTCCATTCCCTAACCCTAACCCTAACCTGAAACCTAACCATGACACTCACCCGAAACTTTACCCTCACCCGTGTCCTAATTTTAACCAGTACATCAACACTAACCCATGCCCTCTAACGTACGCCAACCGTAAGCCATTGCCGTACCCTAACCTGTACACTAATCAATCCCCATTCCCTAACCCTAACACTAACCCTAACCCTTAACGTGACCCTCTTCCGAGGCCTTACCCTCACCCGTGCCCTAATCGTAAGCAGTACACTAACACTAACTAGTGACCTCACACGTACGCTAAACCTTAAGCGTTGTGGTGCCCTAAACTGTGCCCTAATATCTCCCCATTCCCTAACCCTAACCCTAACCCGAATTCTATCCCTGACCCTCACCCGAAACCTTACCCTCACCCGTGCCTTTATCTTAACTAGGACACCAACACTAACTCGTGCCCTCACACGTACGCTAACCCTTTATCGTTGTCGTACCCTAAACTGTACCCTAATCCCTCCCCATTCCCTAACCCTAACCCTAACCCGAATCCTAACCCTGACCCTCACCTGAAGCCTTACCCTCACCCGTGCCCTAATCTTAACCAGGACACTAACACTAACCCTTGCCCTCACACGAACGCTAACCCTTAAGCACTCTCGTACCCTAAGCTGTACCCTAATCCCTCTTCATTCCTTAACCCTAAACCTAACCCGAATCCTAACCCTGACCCTCACCCGAAGCCTTACTCTCACCCGTGCCCTAATCTTAACCAGGACACCAACACTAACTCGTGCCCTCACACGTACGGTAAACCTTAAGCGTTGTCGTACCCTAAATTGTACCCTAATCCCTCCGCATTCCTTAACCCTAACCCTAACCCCATCCCTAAACCTGACCCACTTCCGATGCCCTACCCTAACCAATGCCCTAATCTTAACCAGGACACAAACACTAACTCATGCCCTCAAACGTACGCTAACCCTTAAGCATTGTCGTACCCTATCCTGTACCCTAATCCCTCCCCATTCCCTAACCCTAACCCTAAGCGAAACCCTGAACGTGACCCTTTTCCGAGGCCTTACCCTCATCGGTGCCGTTGTCTTAACCAGTACACCAACACTAACTCGTGCCCTCACACTTACGCTAACCCTTAAGCATTGTCGTACCCTAACCTGTACCCTAATCCCTCTCCATTCCCTAACCCTAACCCTAACCCGAATCCTAACCCTGACCCTCACCCGAAGCCTTACCCTCACCCGTGCCCTAATCTTAACCAGGACACCAAGACTAACTCGTGCCCTCAAACGTACGCTAACACTAAACCGCAGCGGAACCCTAACCTGTACCCTAATGCCTCTCCATTCCCTAACCCTAACCCTAACCTGAAACCTAACCATGACACTCACCCGAAACTTTACCCTCACCCGTGTCCTAATTTTAACCAGTACATCAACACTAACCCATGCCCTCTAACGTACGTCAACCCTAAGCCATTGCCGTACCCTAAACTGTACCCTAATCAATCCCCATTCCCTAACCCTAACCCTAACCCTAACCCTTAACGTGACCCTCTTCCGAGGCCTTACCCTCACCCGTGCCCTAATCGTAAGCAGTACACTAACACTAACTAGTGACCTCACACGTACGCTAAACCTTAAGCGTTGTGGTACCCTAAACTGTGCCCTAATATCTCCCCATTCCCTAACCCTAACCCTAACCCGAATTCTATCCCTGACCCTCACCCGAAACCTTACCCTCACCCGTGCCCTAATCTTAACCAGGACACCAACACTAACTTGTGCCCTCACACGTACGCTAACCCTTAATCGTTGTCGTACCCTAAACTGTACCCTAATCCCTCCCCATTCCCTAACCCTAACCCTAACCCGAATCCTAACCCTGACCCTCACCTGAAGCCTTACCCTCACCCGTGCCCTAATCTTAACCAGGACACTAACACTAGCACTTGCCCTCACACGAACGCTAACCCTTAAGCACTGTCGTACCCTAAGCTGTACCCTAATCCCTCTGCATTCCTTAACCCTAACCCTAACCCGAATCCTAACCCTGACCCTCACCCGAAGCCTTACCCTCACCCGTGCCCTAATCTTAACCAGGACACCAACACTAACTGGTGCCCTCACACGTACGCTAAACCTTAAGCGTTGTCATACCTTAAATTGTACCCTAATCCCTCCCCATTCCTTAACTCTAACCCTACCCCATCCCTAAACCTGACCCACTTCCAATGCCCTACCCTAACCAATGCCCTAATCTTAACCAGGACACAAACACTAACTCATGCCCTCAAACGTACGCTAACCCTTAAGCATTGTCGTACCCTATCCTGTACCCTAATCCCTCCCCATTCCCTAACCCTAACCCTAAGCGAAACCCTGAACGTGACCCTTTTCCGAGGCCTTAAACTCATCGGTGCCGTTGTCTTAACCAGTACACCAACACTAACTCGTGCCCTCACACTTACGCTAACACTTAAGCATTGTCGTACCCTAACCTGTACCCTAATCCCTCTCCATTCTCTAACCCTAACCCTAACCCGAATCCTAACCCTGACCCTCACCCGAAGCCTTACCCTCACCCGTGCCCTAACCTTAACCAGGACACCAAGACTAACTCGTGCCCTCAAACGTACGCTAACACTAAACCGCAGCGGTACCCTAACCTGTACCCTAATGCCTCTCCATTCCCTAACCCTAAACCTAACCTGAAACCTAACCATGACACTCACCCGAAACTTTACCCTCACACGTATCCTAATTTTAACCAGTACATCAACACTAACCCATGCCCTCTAACGTACGCCAACCCTAAGCCATTGCCGTACCCTAACCTGTACACTAATCAATCCCCATTCCCTAACCCTAACCCTAACCATAACCCTTAACGTGACCCTCTTCCGAGGCCTTACCCTCACCCATGCCCTAATCGTAAGCAGTACACTAACACTAACTAGTGACCTCACACGTATGCTAAACCTTAAGCCTTGTGGTGCCCTAAACTGTGCCCTAATATCTCCCCATTCCCTAACCCTGACCCTAACCCGAATTCTATCCCTGACCCTCACCTGAAACCTTACCCTCACCTGTGCCTTAATCTTAACTAGGACACCAACACTAACTCGTGCCCTCACATGTACGCTAACCCTTTATCGTTGTCGTACCGTAAACTGTACCCTAATCCCTCCCCATTCCCTAACCCTAACCCTAACCCGAATCCTAACCCTGACCCTCACCTGAAGCCTTACCCTCACCCGTGCCCTAATCTTAACCAGGACACTAACACTAACCCTTGCCCTCACACGAACGCTAACCCTTAAGCACTCTCGTACCCTAAGCTGTACCCTAATCCCTCTGCATTCCTTAACCCTAAACCTAACCCGAATCCTAACCCTGACCCTCACCCGAAGCCTTACACTCACCCGTGCCCTAATCTTAACCAGGACACCAACACTAACTCGTGCCCTCACACGTACGCTAAACCTTAAGCGTTGTCGTACCCTAAATTGTACCCTAATCCCTCCGCATTCCTTAACCCTAACCCTAACCCCATCCCTAAACCTGACCCACTTCCGATGCCCTACCCTAACCAATGCCCTAATCTTAACCAGGACACAAACACTAACTCATGCCCTCAAACGTACGCTAACCCTTAAGCATTGTCGTACCCTATCCTGTACCCTAATCCCTCCCCATTCCCTAACCCTAACCCTAAGCGAAACCCTGAACGTGACCCTTTTCCGAGGCCTTACCCTCATCGGTGCCGTTGTCTTAACCAGTACACCAACACTAACTCGTGCCCTCACACTTACGCTAACCCTTAAGCATTGTTGTACCCTAACCTGTACCCTAATCCCTCTCCATTCCCTAACCCTAACCATAACCCGAATCCTAACCCTGACCCTCACCCGAAGCCTTACCCTCACCCGTGCCCTAATCTTAACCAGGACACCAAGACTAACTCGTGCCCTCAAACGTACGCTAACACTAAACCGCAGCGGTACCCTAACCTGTACCCTAATCCCTCTCCATTCCCTAACCCTAACCCTAACCTGAAACCTAACCATGACACTCACCCGAAACTTTACCCTCACCCGTGTCCTAATTTTAAACAGTACATCAACACTAACCCATGCCCTCTTACGTACGCCAACCCTAAGCCATTGCCGTACCCTAACCTGTACCCTAATCAATCCCCATTCCCTAACCCTAACCCTAACCCTAACCCTTAACGTGACCCTCTTCCGAGGCCTTACCCTCACCCGTGCCCTAATCGTAAGCAGTACACTAACACCAACTAGTGACCTCACACGTACGCTAAACCTTAAGCGTTGTGGTACCCTAAACTGTGCCCTAATATCTCCCCATTCCCTAACCCTAACCCTAACCCGAATTCTATCCCTGACCCTCACCCGAAACCTTACCCTCACCCGTGCCCTAATCTTAACCAGGACACCAACACTAACTCGTGCCCTCACACGTACGCTAACCCTTAATCGTTGTCGTACCCTAAACTGTACCCTAATCCCTCCCCATTCCCTAACCCTAACCCTAACCCGAATCCTAACCCTGACCCTCACCTGAAGCCTTACCCTCACCCGTGCCCTAATCTTAACCAGGACACTAACACTAGCACTTGCCCTCACACGAACGCTAACCCTTAAGCACTGTCGTACCCTAAGCTGTACCCTAATCCCTCTGCATTCCTTAACCCTAACCCTAACCCGAATCCTAACCCTGACCCTCACCCGAAGCCTTACCCTCACCCGTGCCCTAATCTTAACCAGGACACCAACACTAACTCGTGCCCTCACACGTACGCTAACCCTTTATCGTTGTCGTACCCTAAACTGTACCCTAATCTCTCCCCATTCCCTAACCCTAACCCTAACCCGAATCCTAACCCTGACCCTCACCTGAAGCCTTACCCTCACCCGTGCCCTAATCTTAACCAGGACACTAACACTAACACTTGCCCTCACACGAACGCTAACCCTTAAGCACTGTCGTACCCTAAGCTGTACCCTAATCCCTCTGCATTCCTTAACCCTAACCCTAACCCGAATCCTAACCCTGACCCTCACCCGAAGCCTTACCCTCACCCGTGCCCTAATCTTAACCAGGACACCAACACTAACTGGTGCCCTCACACGTACGCTAAACCTTAAGCGTTGTCGTACCCTAAATTGTACCCTAATCCCTCCCCATTCCTTAACTCTAACCCTAACCCCATCCCTAAACCTGATCCACTTCCGATGCCCTACCCTAACCAATGCCCTAATCTTAACCAGGACACAAACACTATCTCATGCCCTCAAACGTACGCTAACCCTTAAGCATTGTCGTACCCTATCCTGTACCCTAATCCCTCCCCATTCCCTCACCCTAACCCTAAGCGAAACCCTGAACGTGACCCTTTTCCGAGGCCTTACCCTCATCGGTGCCGTTGTCTTAACCAGTACACCAACACTAACTCGTGCCCTCACACTTACGCTAACCCTTAAGCATTGTCGTACCCTAACCTGTACCCTAATCCCTCTCCATTCCCTAACCCTAACCCTAACCCGAATCCTAACCCTGACCCTCACCCGAAGCCTTACCCTCACCCGTGCCCTAATCTTAACCAGGACACCAAGACTAACTCGTGACCTCAAACGTACGCTAACACTAAACCGCAGCGGTACCCTAACCTGTACCCTAATCCCTCTCCATTCCCTAACCCTAACCCTAACCTGAAACCTAACCATGACACTCACCCGAAACTTTACCCTCACCTGTGTCCTAATTTTAACCAGTACATCAACACTAACCCATGCCCTCTTACGTACGCCAACCCTAAGCCATTGCCGTACCCTAACCTGTACCCTAATCAATCCCCATTCCCTAACCCTAACCCTAACCCTAACCCTTAACGTGACCCTCTTCCGAGGCCTTACCCTCACCCGTGCCCTAATCGTAAGCAGTACACTAACACTAACTAGTGACCTCACACGTACGCTAAACCTTAAGCGTTGTGGTACCCTAAACTGTGCCCTAATATCTCCGCATTCCCTAATCCTAACCCTAACCCGAATTCTATCCCTGACCCTCACCCGAAACCTTACCCTCACCCGTGCCATAATCTTAACCAGGATACCAACACTAACTCGTACCCTCACACGTACGCTAACCCTTAATCGTTGTCGTACCCTAAACTGTACCCTAATCCCTCCCCATTCCCTAACCCTAACCCTAACCCGAATCATAACCCTGACCCTCACCCGAAGCCTTACCCTCACCCGTGCCCTAATCTTAACCAGGACACCAACACTAACTCGTGCCCTCACACGTACGCTAAACCTTAAGCATTGTCGTACCCTAACCTGTACCCTAATCCCTCTCCATTCCCTAACCCTAACCCTAACCCGAATCCTAACCCTGACCCTCACCCGAAGCCTTACCCTCACCCTGCCCTAATCTTAACCAGCACACCAAGACTAACTTGTGCCCTCAAACGTATGCTAACACTAAACCGCAGCGGTACCCTAACCTGTACCCTAATCCCTCTCCATTCCCTAACCCTAACCCTAACCTGAAACCTAACCATGAAACTCACCCGAAACTTTACCCTCACCCGTGTCCTAATTTTAACCAGTACATCAACACTAACCCATGCCCTCTAACGTACACCAACCCTAAGCCATTGCCGTACCCTAACCTGTACCCTAATCAATCCCCATTCCCTAACCCTAACCCTAACCCTAACCCTTAACGTGACCCTCTTCCGAGGCCTTACCCTCACCCGTGCCCTAATCGTAAGCAGTACACTAACACTAACTAGTGACCTCACACGTACGCTAAACCTTAAGCGTTGTGGTACCCTAAACTGTGCCCTAATATCTCCCCATTCCCTAACCCTAACCCTAACCCGAATTCTATCCCTGACCCTCACCCGAAACCTTACCCTCACCTGTGCCTTAATCTTAACTAGGACACCAACACTAACTCGTGCCCTCACACGTACGCTAACCCTTTATCGTTGTCGTACCCTAAACTGTACCCTAATCCCTCCCCATTCCCTAACCCTAACCCTAACCCGAATCCTAACCCTGACCCTCACCTGAAGCCTTACCCTCACCCGTGCCCTAATCTTAACCAGGACACTAACACTAACACTTGCCCTCACACGAACGCTAACCCTTAAGCACTCTCGTACCCTAAGCTGTACCCTAATCCCTCTGCATTCCTTAACCCTAACCCTAACCCGAATCCTAACCCTGACCCTCACCCGAAGCCTTACACTCACCCGTGCCCTAATCTTAACCAGGACACCAACACTAACTCGTGCCCTCACACGTACGCTAAACCTTAAGCGTTGTCGTACCCTAAATTGTACCCTAATCCCTCCGCATTCCTTAACCCTAACCCTAACCCCATCCCTAAACCTGACCCACTTCCGATGCCCTACCCTAACCAATGCCCTAATCTTAACCAGGACACAAACACTAACTCATGCCCTCAAACGTACGCTAACCCTTAAGCATTGTCGTACCCTATCCTGTACCCTAATCCCTCCCCATTCCCTAACCCTAACCCTAAGCGAAACCCTGAACGTGACCCTTTTCCGAGGCCTTACCCTCATCGGTGCCGTTGTCTTAACCAGTACACCAACACTAACTCGTGCCCTCACACTTACGCTAACCCTTAAGCATTGTCGTACCCTAACCTGTACCCTAATCCCTCTCCATTCCCTAACCCTAACCATAACCCGAATCCTATCCCTGACCCTCACCCGAAGCCTTACCCTCACCCGTGCCCTAATCTTAACCAGGACACCAAGACTAACTCGTGCCCTCAAACGTACGCTAACACTAAACCGCAGCGGTACCCTAACCTGTACCCTAATCCCTCTCCATTCCCTAACCCTAACCCTAACCTGAAACCTAACCATGACACTCACCCGAAACTTTACCCTCACCCGTGTCCTAATTTTAACCAGTACATCAACACTAACCCATGCCCTCTAAGGTACGCCAACCGTAAGCCATTGCCGTACCCTAACCTGTACCCTAATCAATCCAAATTCCCTAACCCTAACCCTAACCCTAACCCTTAACGTGACCCTCTTCTGAGGCCTTACCCTCACCCGTGCCCTAATCGTAAGCAGTACACTAACACTAACTAGTGACCTCACACGTACGCTAAACCTTAAGCGTTGTGGTGCCCTAAACTGTGCCCTAATATCTCCCCATTCCCTAACCCTAAACCTAACCCGAATTCTATCCCTGACCCTCACCCGAAACCTTACCCTCACCCGTGCCTTAATCTTAACTAGGACACCAACACTAACTCGTGCCCTCACACGTACGCTAACCCTTTATCGTTGTCGTACCCTAAACTGTACCCTAATCCCTCCCCATTCCCTAACCCTAACCCTAACCCGAATCCTAACCCTGACCCTCACCTGAAGCCTTACCCTCACCCGTGCCCTAATCTTAACCAGGACACTAACACTAACACTTGCCCTCACACGAACGCTAACCCTTAAGCACTGTCGTACCCTAAGCTGTACCCTAATCCCTCTGCATTCCTTAACCCTAACCCTAACCCGAATCCTAACCCTGACCCTCACCCGAAGCCTTACCCTCACCCGTGCCCTAATCTTAACCAGGACACCAACACTAACTGGTGCCCTCACACGTACGCTAAACCTTAAGCGTTGTCGTACCCTAAATTGTACCCTAATCCCTCCCCATTCCTTAACTCTAACCCTAACCCCATCCCTAAACCTGATCCACTTCCGATGCCCTACCCTAACCAATGCCCTAATCTTAACCAGGACACAAACACTAACTCATGCCCTCAAACGTACGCTAACCCTTAAGCATTGTCGTACCCTATCCTGTACCCTAATCCCTCCCCATTCCCTAACCCTAACCCTAAGCGAAACCCTGAACGTGACCCTTTTCCGAGGCCTTACCCTCATCGGTGCCGTTGTCTTAACCAGTACACCAACACTAACTCGTGCCCTCACACTTACGCTAACCCTTAAGCATTGTCGTACCCTAACTTGTACCCTAATCCCTCTCCATTCCCTAACCCTAACCCTAACCCGAATCCTAACCCTGACCCTCACCCGAAGCCTTACCCTCACCCGTGCCCTAATCTTAACCAGGACACCAAGACTAACTCGTGCCCTCACACGTACTCTAACACTAAACCGCAGCGGTACCCTAACCTGTACCCTAATCCCTCTCCATTCCCTAACCCTAACCCTAACCTGAAACCTAACCATGACACTCACCCGAAACTTTACCCTCACCCGTGTCCTAATTTTAACCAGTACATCAACACTAACCCATGCCCTCTTACGTACGCCAACCCTAAGCCATTGCCGTACCCTAACCTGTACCCTAATCAATCCCCATTCCCTAACCCTAACCCTAACCCTAACCCTTAACGTGACCCTCTTCCGAGGCCTTACCCTCACCCGTGCCCTAATCGTAAGCAGTACACTAACACTAACTAGTGACCTCACACGTACGCTAACCCTTAATCGTTGTCGTACCCCAAACTGTACCCTAATCCCTCCCCATTCCCTAACCCTAACCCTAACCCGAATCCTAACCCTGACCCTCACCCGAAGCCTTACCCTCACCCGTGCCCTAATCTTAACCAGGACACCAACACTAACGCGTGCCCTCACACGTACGCTAAACCTTAAGCGTTGTCGTACCCTAAATTGTACCCTAATCCCTCCCCATTCCTTAACCCTAACCCTAAACCCATCCCTAAACCTGACCCACTTCCGATGCCCTACCCTAACCAATGCCCTAATCTTAACCAGGACACAAACACTAACTCATTCCCTCAAACGTACGCTAACCCTTAAGCATTGTCGTACCCTATCCTGTACCCTAATCCCTCCCCATTCCCTAACTCTAACCCTAAGCGAAACCCTGAACGTGACCCTTTTCCGAGGCCTTACACTCATCGGCGCCGTTGTCGTAACCAGTACACCAACACTAACTCGTGCCCTCACACTTACGCTAACCCTTAAGCATTGTCGTACCCTAACCTGTACCCTAATCCCTCTCCATTCCCTAACCCTAAACCTAACCCGAATCCTAACCCTGACCCTCACCCGAAGCCTTACCCGAACCCGTGCCCTAACTTTAACCAGGACACCAAGACTAACTCGTGCACTCAAACGTACGCTAACACTAAACCGCAGCGGTACCCTAACCTGTACCCTAATCCCTCTCCATTCCCTAACCCTAACCCTAACCTGAAACCTAACCATGACACTCACCCGAAACTTTACCCTCACCCGTGTCCTAATTTTAACCAGTACATCAACACTAACCCATGCCCTCTAACCTACGCCAACCGTAAGCCATTGCCGTACCCTAACCTGTACACTAATCAATCCCCATTCCCTAACCCTAACCCTAACCCTAACCCTTAACGTGACCCTCTTCCGAGGCCTTACCCTCACCCGTGCCCTAATCGTAAGCAGTACACTAACACTAACTAGTGACCTCACACGTACGCTAAACCTTAAGCGTTGTGGTGCCCTAAACTGTGCCCTAATATCTCCCCATTCCCTAACCCTAACCCTAACCCGAATTCTATCCCTGACCCTCACCCGAAACCTTACCCTCACCCGTGCCTTAATCTTAACTAGGACACCAACACTAACTCGTGCCCTCACACGTACGCTAACCCTTTATCGTTGTCGTACCCTAAACTCTACCCTAATCCCTCCCCATTCCCTAACCCTAACCCTAACCCGAATCCTAACCCTGACCCTCACCTGAAGCCTTACCCTCACCCGTGCCCTAATCTTAACCAGGACACTAACACTAACCCTTGCCCTCACACGAACGCTAACCCTTAAGCACTCTCGTACCCTAAGCTGTACCCTAATCCCTCTGCATTCCTTAACCCTAACCCTAACCCGAATCCTAACCCTGACCCTCACCCGAAGCCTTACCCTCACCCGTGCCCTAATCTTAACCAGGACACCAACACTAACTCGTGCCCTCACACGTACGGTAAACCTTAAGCGTTGTCGTACCCTAAATTGTACCCTAATCCCTCCGCATTCCTTAACCCTAACCCTAACCCCATCCCAAACCTGACCCACTTCCGATGCCCTACCCTAACCAATGCCCTAATCTTAACCAGGACACAAACACTAACTCATGCCCTCAAACGTACGCTAACCCTTAAGCATTGTCGTACCCTATCCTGTACGCTAATCCCTCTCCATTCCCTAACCCTAACCCTAAGCGAAACCCTGAACGTGACCCTTTTCCGAGGCCTTACCCTCATCGGTGCCGTTGTCTTAACCAGTACACCAACACTAACTCGTGCCCTCACACTTACGCTAACCCTTAAGCATTGTCGTACCCTAACCTGTACCCTAATCCCTCTCCATTCCCTAACCCTAACCCTAACCCGAATCCTAACCCTGACCCTCACCCGAAGCCTTACCCTCACCCGTGCCCTAATCTTAACCAGGACACCAAGACTAACTCGTGCCCTCAAACGTACGCTAACACTAAACCGCAGCGGTACCCTAACCTGTACCCTAAAGCCTCTCCATTCCCTAACCCTAACCCTAACCTGAAACCTAACCATGACACTCACCCAAAACTTTACCCTCACCCGTGTCCTAATTTTAACCAGTACATCAACACTAACCCATGCCCTCTAACGTACGTCAACCCTAAGCCATTGCCGTACCCTAAACTGTACCCTAATCAATCCCCATTCCCTAACCCTAACCCTAACCCTAACCCTTAACGTGGCCCTCTTCCGAGGCCTTACCCTCACCCGTGCCCTAATCGTAAGCAGTACACTAACACTAAGTAGTGACCTCACACGTACGCTAAACCTTAAGCGTTGTGGTACCCTAAACTGTGCCCTAATATCTCCCCATTCCCTAACCCTAACCCTAACCCGAATTCTATCCCTGACCCTCACCCGAAACCTTACCCTCACCCGTGCCCTAATCTTAACCAGGACACCAACACTAACTTGTGCCCGCACACGTACGCTAACCCTTAATCGTTGTCGTACCCTAAACTGTACCCTAATCCCTCCCCATTCCCTAACCCTAACCCTAACCCGAATCCTAAACCTGACCCTCACCTGAAGCCTTACCCTCACCCGTGCCCTAATCTTAACCAGGACACTAACACTAACCCTTGCCCTCACACGAACGCTAACCCTTAAGCACTGTCGTACCCTAAGCTGTACCCTAATCCCTATGCATTCCTTAACCCTAACCCTAACCTGAATCCTAACCCTGACCCTCACCCGAAGCCTTACCCTCACCCGTGCCCTAATCTTAACCAGGACACCAACAGTAACTGGTGCCCTCACACGTACGCTAAACCTTAAGCGTTGTCGTACCCTAAATTGTACCCTAATCCCTCCCCATTCCTTAACACTAACCCTAACCCCATCCCTAAACCTGACCCACTTCCGATGCCCTACCCTAACCAATGCCCTAATCTTAACCAGGACACAAACACTAACTCATGCCCTCAAACGTACGCTAACCCTTAAGCATTGTCGTACCCTATCCTGTACCCTAATCCCTCCCCATTCCCTAACCCTAACCCTAAGCGAAACCCTGAACGTGACCCTTTTCCGAGGCCTTACCCTCATCGGTGCCGTTGTCTTAACCAGTACACCAACACTAACTCGTGCCCTCACACTTACGCTAACCCTTAAGCATTGTCGTACCCTAACCTATACCCTAATCCCTCTCCATTCCCTAACCCTAACCCTAACCCGAATCCTAACCCTGACCCTCACCCGAAGCCTTACCCTCACCCGTGTCCTAATCTTAACCAGGACACCAAGACTAACTCGTGCCCTCACACATACGCTAACACTAAACCGCAGCGGTACCCTAACCTCTACCCTAATCCCTCTCCATTCCCTAACCCTAACCCTAACCTGAAACCTAACCATGACACTCACCCGAAACTTTACCCTCATCCGTGTCCTAATTTTAACCAGTACATCAACACTAACCCATGCCCTCTAACGTACGCCAACCCTAAGCCATTGCCGTACCCTAACCTGTACCCTAATCAATCCCCATTCCCTAACCCTAACCCTAACCCTAACCCTTAACGTGACCCTCTTCCAAGACCTTACCCTCACCCGTGCCCTAATCGTAAGCAGTACACTAACACTAACTAGTGACCTCACACGTACGCTAAACCTTAAGTGTTGTGGTACCCTAAACTGTGCCCTAATATCTCCCCATTCCCTAACCCTAACCCTAACCCGAATTCTATCCCTGACCCTCACCCGAAACCTTACCCTCACCCGTGCCCTAATCCTAGCCAGGACACCAACACTAACTTGTGACCTCACACGTACGCTAAACCTTAAGCGTTGTCGTACCCTAAATTGTACCCTAATCCCTCCCCATTCCTTAACCCTAACCCTAACCCCATCCCTAAACCTGACCCACTTCCGATGCCCTACCCTAACCAATGCCCTAATCTTAACCAGGACACAAACACTAACTCATTCCCTCAAACGTACGCTAACCCTTAAGCATTGTCGTACCCTATCCTGTACCCTAATCCCTCCCCATTCCCTAACCCTAACCCTAAGCGAAACCCTGAACGTGACCCTTTTCCGAGGCCTTACACTCATCGGCGCCGTTGTCTTAACCAGTACACCAACACTAACTCGTGCCCTCACACTTACGCTAACCCTTAAGCATTGTCGTACCCTAACCTGTACCCTAATCCCTCTCCATTCCCTAACCCTAAACCTAACCCGAATCCTAACCCTGACCCTCACCCGAAGCCTTACCCGAACCCGTGCCCTAACTTTAACCAGGACACCAAGACTAACTCGTGCACTCAAACGTACGCTAACACTAAACCGCAGCGGTACCCTAACCTGTACCCTAATCCCTCTCCATTCCCTAACCCTAACCCTAACCTGAAACCTAACCATGACACTCACCCGAAACTTTACCCTCACCCGTGTCCTAATTTTAACCAGTACATCAACACTAACCCATGCCCTCTAACCTACGCCAACCGTAAGCCATTGCCGTACCCTAACCTGTACACTAATCAATCCCCATTCCCTAACCCTAACCCTAACCCTAACCCTTAACGTGACCCTCTTCCGAGGCCTTACCCTCACCCGTGCCCTAATCGTAAGCAGTACACTAACACTAACTAGTGACCTCACACGTACGCTAAACCTTAAGCGTTGTGGTGCCCTAAACTGTGCCCTAATATCTCCCCATTCCCTAACCCTAACCCTAACCCGAATTCTATCCCTGACCCTCACCCGAAACCTTACCCTCACCCGTGCCTTAATCTTAACTAGGACACCAACACTAACTCGTGCCCTCACACGTACGCTAACCCTTTATCGTTGTCGTACCCTAAACTGTACCCTAATCCCTCCCCATTCCCTAACCCTAACCCTAACCCGAATCCTAACCCTGACCCTCACCTGAAGCCTTACCCTCACCCGTGCCCTAATCTTAACCAGGACACTAACACTAACCCTTGCCCTCACACGAACGCTAACCCTTAAGCACTCTCGTACCCTAAGCTGTACCCTAATCCCTCTGCATTCCTTAACCCTAACCCTAACCCGAATCCTAACCCTGACCCTCACCCGAAGCCTTACCCTCACCCGTGCCCTAATCTTAACCAGGACACCAACACTAACTCGTGCCCTCACACGTACGGTAAACCTTAAGCGTTGTCGTACCCTAAATTGTACCCTAATCCCTCCGCATTCCTTAACCCTAACCCTAACCCCATCCCAAACCTGACCCACTTCCGATGCCCTACCCTAACCAATGCCCTAATCTTAACCAGGACACAAACACTAACTCATGCCCTCAAACGTACGCTAACCCTTAAGCATTGTCGTACCCTATCCTGTACCCTAATCCCTCCCCATTCCCTAACCCTAACCCTAAGCGAAACCCTGAACGTGACCCTTTTCCGAGGCCTTACCCTCATCGGTGCCGTTGTCTTAACCAGTACACCAACACTAACTCGTGCCCTCACACTTACGCTAACCCTTAAGCATTGTCGTACCCTAACCTGTACCCTAATCCCTCTCCATTCCCTAACCCTAACCCTAACCCGAATCCTAACCCTGACCCTCACCCGAAGCCTTACCCTCACCCGTGCCCTAATCTTAACCAGGACACCAAGACTAACTCGTGCCCTCAAACGTACGCTAACACTAAACCGCAGCGGTACCCTAACCTGTACCCTAATGCCTCTCCATTCCCTAACCCTAACCCTAACCTGAAACCTAACCATGACACTCACCCAAAACTTTACCCTCACCCGTGTCCTAATTTTAACCACTACATCAACACTAACCCATGCCCTCTAACGTACGTCAACCCTAAGCCATTGCCGTACCCTAAACTGTACCCTAATCAATCCCCATTCCCTAACCCTAACCCTAACCCTAACCCTTAACGTGGCCCTCTTCCGAGGCCTTACCCTCACCCGTGCCCTAATCGTAAGCAGTACACTAACACTAAGTAGTGACCTCACACGTACGCTAAACCTTAAGCGTTGTGGTACCCTAAACTGTGCCCTAATATCTCCCCATTCCCTAACCCTAACCCTAACCCGAATTCTATCCCTGACCCTCACCCGAAACCTTACCCTCACCCGTGCCCTAATCTTAACCAGGACACCAACACTAACTTGTGCCCTCACACGTACGCTAACCCTTAATATTGTCGTACCCTAAACTGTACCCTAATCCCTCCCCATTCCCTAACCCTAACCCTAACCCGAATCCTAAACCTGACCCTCACCTGAAGCCTTACCCTCACCCGTGCCCTAATCTTAACCAGGACACTAACACTAACCCTTGCCCTCACACGAACGCTAACCCTTAAGCACTGTCGTACCCTAAGCTGTACCCTAATCCCTATGCATTCCTTAACCCTAACCCTAACCCGAATCCTAACCCTGACCCTCACCCGAAGCCTTACCCTCACCCGTGCCCTAATCTTAACCAGGACACCAACAGTAACTGGTGCCCTCACACGTACGCTAAACCTTAAGCGTTGTCGTACCCTAAATTGTACCCTAATCCCTCCCCATTCCTTAACACTAACCCTAACCCCATCCCTAAACCTGACCCACTTCCGATGCCCTACCCTAACCAATGCCCTAATCTTAACCAGGACACAAACACTAACTCATGCCCTCAAACGTACGCTAACCCTTAAGCATTGTCGTACCCTATCCTGTACCCTAATCCCTCCCCATTCCCTAACCCTAACCCTAAGCGAAACCCTGAACGTGACCCTTTTCCGAGGCCTTACCCTCATCGGTGCCGTTGTCTTAACCAGTACACCAACACTAACTCGTGCCCTCACACTTACGCTAACCCTTAAGCATTGTCGTACCCTAACCTCTACCCTAATCCCTCTCCATTCCCTAACCCTAACCCTAACCAGAAACCTAACCATGACACTCACCCGAAACTTTACCCTCATCCGTGTCCTAATTTTAACCAGTACATCAACACTAACTCATGCCCTCAAACGTACGCTAACCCTTAAGCATTGTCGTACCCTATCCTGTACCCTAATCCCTCCCCATTCCCTAACCCTAACCCTAAGCGAAACCCTGAACGTGACCCTTTTCCGAGGCCTTACCCTCATCGGTGCCGTTGTCTTAACCAGTACACCAACACTAACTCGTGCCCTCACACTTACGCTAACACTTAAGCATTGTCGTACCCTAACCTGTACCCTAATCCCTCTCCATTCCCTAACCCTAACCCTAACCCGAATCCTAACCCTGACCCTCACCCGAAGCCTTACCCTCACCCGTGCCCTAATCTTAACCAGGACACCAAGACTAACTCGTGCCCTCACACGTATGCTAACACTAAACCGCAGCGGTACCCTAACCTGTACCCTAATCCCTCTCCATTCCCTAACCCTAACCCTAACCTGAAACCTAACCATGACACTCACCCGAAACTTTACCCTCACCCGTGTCCTAATTTTAACCAGTACATCAACACTAACCCATGCCCTCTAACGTACGCCAACCCTAAGCCATTGCCGTAAACTAACCTGTACCCTAATCAATCCCCATTCCCTAACCCTAACCCTAACCCTAACCCTTAACGTGACCCTCTTCCGAGACCTTACACTCACCCGTGCCCTAATCGTAAGCAGTACACTAACACTAACTAGTGACCTCACACGTACGCTAAACCTTAAGCGTTGTGGTACCCTAAACTGTGCCCTAATATCTCCCCATTCCCTAACCCTAACCCTAACCCGAATTCTATCCCTGACCCTCACCCGAAACCTTACCCTCACCCGTGCCCTTATCTTAACCAGGACACCAACACTAACTTGTGCCCTCACACGTACGCTAACCCTTAATCGTTGTCGTACCCTAAACTGTACCCTAATCCCTCCCAATTCCCTAACCCTAACCCTAACCCGAATCCTAACCCTGACCCTCACCTGAAGCCTTACCCTCACCCGTGCCCTAATCTTAACCAGGACACTAACACTAACCCTTGCCCTCACACGAACGCTAACCCTTAAGCACTCTCGTACCCTAAGCTGTACCCTAATCCCTCTGCATTCCTTAACCCTAACCCTAACCCGAATCCTAACCCTGACCCTCACTCGAAGCCTTACCCTCACCCGTGGCCTAATCTTAACCAGGACACCAACACTAACTCGTGCCCTCACACGTACGCTAAACCTTAAGCGTTGTCGTACCCTAAATTGTACCCTAATCCCTCCCCATTCCTTAACCCTAACCCTAACCCCATCCCTAAACCTGACCCACTTCCGATGCCCTACCCTAACCAATGCCCTAATGTTAACCAGGACACAAACATTAACTCATGCCCTCAAACATACGCTAACCCTTAAGCATTGTTGTACCCTATCCTGTACCCTAATCCCTCCCCATTCCCTAACCCTAACCCTAAGCGAAACCCTGAACGTGACCCTTTTCCGAGGCCTTACCCTCATCAGTGCCGTTGTCTTAACCAGTACACCAACACTAACTCGTGCCCTCACACTTACGCTAACCCTTAAGCATTGTCGTACCCTAACCTGTACCCTAATACCTCTCCATTCCCTAACCCTAACCCTAACCCGAATCCTAACCCTGACCCTCACCCGAAGCCTTACCCTCACCCGTTCCCTAATCTTAACCAGGACACCAAGACTAACTCGTGCCCTCACACGTATGCTAACACTAAACCGCAGCGGTACCCTAACCTGTACCCTAATCCCTCTCCATTCCCTAACCCTAACCCTAACCTGAAACCTAACCATGACACTCACCCGAAACTTTACCCTCACCCGTGTCCTAATTTTAACCAGTACATCAACACTAACCCATGCCCTCTAACGTACGCCAACCCTAAGCCATTGCCGTACCCTAACCTGTACCCTAATCAATCCCCATTCCCTAACCCTAACCCTAACCCTAACCTTTAACGTGACCCTCTTCCGAGACCTTACCCTCACCCGTGTCCTAATCGTAAGCAGTACACTAACACTAACTAGTGACCTCACACGTACGCTAAACCTTAAGCGTTGTGGTACCCTAAACTGTGCCCTAATATCTCCCCATTCCCTAACCCTAACCCTAACCCGAATTCTATCCCTGACCCTCACCCGAAAGCTTACCCTCACCCGTGCCCTAATCTTAACCAGGACACCAACACTAACTTGTGCCCTCACATGTACGCTAACCCTTAATCGTTGTCGTACCCTAAACTGCACCCTAATCCCTCCCCATTCCCTAACCCTAACCCTAACCCGAATCCTAACCCTGACCCTCACCTGAAGCCTTACCCTCACCCGTGCCCTAATCTTAACCAGGACACTAACACTAACCCTTGCCCTCACACGAACGCTAACCCTTAAGCACTGTCGTACCCTAAGCTGTACCCTAATCCCTCTGCATTCCTTAACCCTAACCCTAACCCGAATCCTAACCCTGACCCTCACCCGAAGCCTTACCCTCACCCGTGCCCTAATCTTAACCAGGACACCAACACTAACTCGTGCCCTCACACGTACGCTAAACCTTAAGCGTTGTCGTACCCTAAATTGTACCCTAATCCCTCCCCATTCCTTAACCCTAACCCTAACCCCATCCCTAAACTTGACCCACTTCCGATGCCCTACCCTAACCAATGCCCTAATCTTAACCAGGACACAAACACTAACTCATGCCCTCAAACGTACGCTAACCCTTAAGCATTGTCGTACCCTATCCTGTACCCTAATCCCTCCCCATTCCCTAACCCTAACCCTAAGCGAAACCCTGAAGGTGACCCTTTTCCGAGGCCTTACCCTCATCGGTGCCGTTGTCTTAACCAGTACACCAACACTAACTCGTGCCCTCACACTTACGCTAACCCTTAAGCATTGTCGTACCCTAACCTGTACCCTAATCCCTCTCCATTCCCTAACCCTAACCCTAACCCGATTCCTAACTCTGACCCTCACCCTAAACCTTACCCTCACCCGTGCCCTAATCTTAACAAGGACACCAAGACTAACTCGTGCCCTCACACGTACGCTATCACTAAACCGCAGCAGTACCCTAACCTGTACCCTAATCCCTCTCCATTCCCTAACCCTAACCCTAACCTGAAACCTAAACATGACACTCACCCGAAACTTTACCCTCACCCGTGTCCTAATTTTAACCAGTACATCAACACTAACCCATGCCCTCTAACGTACGTCAACCCTAAGCCATTGCCGTACCCTAACCTGTACCCTAATCAATCCCCATTCCCTAACCCTAACCCTAACCCTAACCCTTAACGTGACCCTCTTCCGAGGCCTTACCCTCACCCGTGCCCTAATCGTAAGCAGTACACTAACACTAACTACTGACCTCACACGTACGCTAAACCTTAAGCGTTGTGGTACCCTAAACTGTGCCCTAATATCTCCCCATTCCCTAACCCTAACCCTAATCCGAATTCTATCCCTGACCCTCACCCGAAACCTTACCCTCACCCGTGCCCTAATCTTAACCAGGACACCAACACTAACTTGTGCCCTCACACGTACGCTAACCCTTAAGCGTTGTCGTACCCTAAATTGTACCCTAATCCCTCCCCATTCCTTAACCCTAACCCTAACCCCATTCCTAAACCTGACCCACTTCCGATGCCCTACCCTAACCAATGCCCTAATCTTAACCAGTACACAAACACTAACTCATTCCCTCAAACGTACGCTAACCCTTAAGCATTGTCGTACCCTATCCTGTACCCTAATCCCTCCCCATTCCCTAACCCTAACCCTAAGCGAAACCCTGAACGTGACCCTTTTCCGAGGACTTACCCTCATCGGTGCCGTTGTCTTAACCAGTACACCAACACTAACTCGTGCCCTCACACTTACGCTAACCCTTAATCGTTGTCGTACCCTAAACTGTACCCTAATCCCTCCCCATTCCCTAACCCTAACCCTAACCCGAATCCTAACCCTGACCCTCACCTGAAGCCTTACCCTAACCCGTGCCCTAATCTTAACCAGGACACTAACACTAACCCTTGCCCTCACACGAACGCTAACCGTTAAGCACTGTCGTACCCTAAGCTGTACCCTAATCCCTCTGCATTCCTTAACCCTAACCCTAACCCGAATCCTAACCCTGACCCTCACCCGAAGCCTTACCCTCACCCGTGCCCTAATCTTAACCAGGACACCAACACTAACTCGTGCCCTCACACGTACGCTAAACCTTAAGCGTTGTCGTACCCTAAATTGGACCCTAATCCCTCCGCATTCCTTAACCCTAACCCTAACCCCATCCCTAAACCTGACCCACTTCCGATGCCCTACCCTAACCAATGCCCTAATCTTAACCAGGACACAAACACTAACTCATGCCCTCAAACGTACGCTAACACTTAAGCATTGTCGTACCCTATCCTGTACCCTAATCCCTCCCCATTCCCTAACCCTAATCTTAAGCGAAACCCTGAACGTGACCCTTTTCCGACGCCTTACCCTCATCGGTGCCGTTGTCTTAACCAGTACACCAACACTAACTCGTGCCCTCACACGTACGCTAACACTAAACCGCAGCGGTACCCTAACCTGTACCCTAATTTCTCTCCATTCCCTAACCCTAACCCTAACCTGAAACCTAACCATGACACTCACCCAAAACTTTACCCTCACCCGTGTCCTAATTTTAACCAGTACATCAACACTAACCCATGCCCTCTAACGTACGCCAACCCTAAGCCATTGCCGTACCCTAACCTGTACCCTAATCAATCCCCATTCCCTAACCCTAACCCTAACCCTAACCCTTAACGTGACCCTCTTCCGAGACCTTACCCTCACCCGTGTCCTAATCGTAAGCAGTACCCTAACACTAACTAGTGACCTCACACGTACGCTAAACCTTAAGCGTTGTGGTACCCTAAACTGTGCCCTAATATCTCCCCATTCCCTAACCCTAACCCTAACCCGAATTCTATCCCTGACCCTCACCCGAAACCTTACCCTCACCCGTGCCCTAATCTTAACCAGGACACCAACACTAACTTGTGCCCTCACACGTCCGCTAACCCTTAATCGTTGTCGTACCCTAAACTGTACCCTAATCCCTCCCCATTCCCTAACCCTAACCCTAACCCGAATCCTAACCCTGACCCTCACCTGAAGCCTTACCCTCACCCGTGCCCTAATCTTAACCAGGACACTAACACTAACCCTTGCCCTCACACGAACGCTAACCCTTAAGTACTGTCGTACCCTAAGCTGTACCCTAATCCCTCTGCATTCCTTAACCCTAACCCTAACCCGAATCCTAACCCTGACCCTCACCCGAAGCCTTACCCTCACCCGTGCCCTAATCTTAACCAGGACTCCAACACTAACTCGTGCCCTCACACGTACGCTATTCCTTAAGCGTTGTCGTACCCTAAATTGTACCCTAATCCCTCCGCATTCCTTAACCCTAACCCTAACCCCATCCCAAACCTGACCCACTTCCGATGCCCTACCCTAACCAATGCCCTAATCTTAACCAGGACACAAACACTAACTCATGCCCTCAAACGTACGGTAACCCTTAAGCATTGTCGTACCCTATCCTGTACCCTAATCCCTCCCCATTCCCTAACCCTAACCCTAAGCGAAACCCTGAACGTGACCCTTTTCCGAGGCCTTACCCTCATCGGTGCCGTTGTCTTAACCATTACACCAACACTAACTCGTGCCCTCACACTTATGCTAACCCTTAAGCATTGTCGTACCCTAACCTGTACCCTAATCCCTCTCCATTCCCTAACCCTAACCCTAACCCGAATCCTAACCCTGACCCTCACCCGAAGCCTTACCCTCACCCGTGCCCTAATCTTAACCAGGACACCAAGACTAACTCGTGCCCTCAAACGTACGCTAACACTAAACCGCAGCGGTACCCTAACCTGTACCCTAATGCCTCTCCATTCCCTAACCCTAACCCTAACCTGAAACCTAACCATGACACTCACCCAAAACTTTACCCTCACCCGTGTCCTAATTTTAACCAGTACATCAACACTAACCCATGCCCTCTAACGTACGCCAACCCTAAGCCATTGCCGTAAACTAACCTGTACCCTAATCAATCCCCATTCCCTAACCCTAACCCTAACCCTAACCCTTAACGTGACCCTCTTCCGAGACCTTACACTCACCCGTGCCCTAATCGTAAGCAGTACACTAACACTAACTAGTGACCTCACACGTACGCTAAACCTTAAGCGTTGTGGTACCCTAAACTGTGCCCTAATATCTCCCCATTCCCTAACCCTAACCCTAACCCGAATTCTATCCCTGACCCTCACCCGAAACCTTACCCTCACCCGTGCCCTTATCTTAACCAGGACACCAACACTAACTTGTGCCCTCACACGTACGCTAACCCTTAATCGTTGTCGTACCCTAAACTGTACCCTAATCCCTCCCAATTCCCTAACCCTAACCCTAACCCGAATCCTAACCCTGACCCTCACCTGAAGCCTTACCCTCACCCGTGCCCTAATCTTAACCAGGACACCAACACTAACTCGTGCCCTCACACTTACGCTAACCCTTAAGCATTGTCGTACCCTAACCTGTACCCTAATCCCTCTCCATTCCCTAACCATAACCCTAACCCGATTCCTAACTCTGACCCTCACCCTAACCCTTACCCTCACCCGTGCCCTAATCTTAACAAGGACACCAAGACTAACTCGTGCCCTCACACGTACGCTATCACTAAACCGCAGCAGTACCCTAACCTGTACCCTAATCCCTCTCCATTCCCTAACCCTAACCCTAACCTGAAACCTAACCATGACACTCACCCGAAACTTTACCCTCACCCGTGTCCTAATTTTAACCAGTACATCAACACTAACCCATGCCCTCTAACGTACGCCAACCCTAAGCCATTGCCGTACCCTAACCTGTACCCTAATCAATCCCCATTCCCTAACCCTAACCCTAACCCTAACCCTTAACGTGACCCTCTTCCGAGGCCTTACCCTCACCCGTGCCCTAATCGTAAGCAGTACACTAACACTAACTACTGACCTCACACGTACGCTAAACCTTAAGCGTTGTGGTACCCTAAACTGTGCCCTAATATCTCCCCATTCCCTAACCCTAACCCTAACCCGAATTCTATCCCTGACCCTCACCCGAAACCTTACCCTCACCCGTGCCCTAATCTTAACCAGGACACCAACACTAACTTGTGCCCTCACACGTACGCTAACCCTTAAGCGTTGTCGTACCCTAAATTGTACCCTAATCCCTCCCCATTCCTTAACCCTAACCCTAACCCCATCCCTAAACCTGACACACTTCCGATGCCCTACCCTAACCAATGCCCTAATCTTAACCAGTACACAAACACTAACTCATTCCCTCAAACGTACGCTAACCCTTAAGCATTGTCGTACCCTATCCTGTACCCTAATCCCTCCCCATTCCCTAACCCTAACCCTAAGCGAAACCCTGAACGTGACCCTTTTCCGAGGACTTACCCTCATCGGTGCCGTTGTCTTAACCAGTACACCAACACTAACTCGTGCCCTCACACTTACGCTAACCCTTAATCGTTGTCGTACCCTAAACTGTACCCTAATCCCTCCCCATTCCCTAACCCTAACCCTAACCCGAATCCTAACCCTGACCCTCACCTGAAGCCTTACCCTAACCCGTGCCCTAATCTTAACCAGGACACTAACACTAACCCTTGCCCTCACACGAACGCTAACCCTTAAGCACTGTCGTACCCTAAGCTGTACCCTAATCCCTCTGCATTCCTTAACCCTAACCCTAACCCGAATCCTAACCCTGACCCTCACCCGAAGCCTTACCCTCACCCGTGCCCTAATCTTAACCAGGACACCAACACTAACTCGTGCCCTCACACGTACGCTAAACCTTAAGCGTTGTCGTACCCTAAATTGGACCCTAATCCCTCCGCATTCCTTAACCCTAACCCTAACCCCATCCCTAAACCTGACCCACTTCCGATGCCCTACCCTAACCAATGCCCTAATCTTAACCAGGACACAAACACTAACTCATACCCTCAAACGTACGCTAACACTTAAGCATTGTCGTACCCTATCCTGTACCCTAATCCCTCCCCATTCCCTAACCCTAATCTTAAGCGAAACCCTGAACGTGACCCTTTTCCGACGCCTTACCCTCATCGGTGCCGTTGTCTTAACCAGTACACCAACACTAACTCGTGCCCTCACACGTACGCTAACACTAAACCGCAGCGGTACCCTAACCTGTACCCTAATCCCTCTCCATTCCCTAACCCTAACCCTAACCCGAATCCTAACCCTGACCCTCACCCGAAGCCTTACCCTCACCCGTGCCCTAATCTTAACCAGGACACCAAGACTAACTCGTGCCCTCACACTTACGCTAACCCTTAAGCATTGTCGTACCCTAACCTGTACCCTAATCCCTCTCCATTCCCTAACCCTAACCCTAACCCGAATCCTAACCCTGACCCTCACCCGAAGCCTTACCCTCACCCGTGTCCTAATTTTAACCAGTACATCAACACTAACCCATGCCCTCTAACGTACGCCAACCCTAAGCCATTGCCGTACCCTAACCTGTACCCTAATCAATCCCCATTCCCTAACCCTAACCCTAACCCTAACCCTTAACGTGACCCTCTTCCGAGACCTTACCCTCACCCGTGCCCTAATCGTAAGCAGTACACTAACACTAACTAGTGACCTCACACGTACGCTAAACCTTAAGCGTTGTGGTACCCTAAACTGTGCCCTAATATCTCCCCATTCCCTAACCCTAACCCTAACCCGAATTCTATCCCTGACCCTCACCCGAAACCTTACCCTCACCCGTGCCCTAATCTTAACCAGGACAACAACACTAACTTGTGCCCTCACACGTCCGCTAACCCTTAATCGTTGTCGTACCCTAAACTGTACCCTAATCCCTCCCCATTCCCTAACCCTAACCCTAACCCGAATCCTAACCCTGACCCTCACCTGAAGCCTTACCCTCACCCGTGCCCTAATCTTAACCAGGACACTAACACTACCCCTTGCCCTCACACGAACGCTAACCCTTAAGTACTGTCGTACCCTAAGCTGTACCCTAATCACTCTGCATTCCTTAACCCTAACCCTAACCCGAATCCTAACCCTGACCCTCACCCGAAGCCTTACCCTCACCCGTGCCCTAATCTTAACCAGGACTCCAACACTAACTCGTGCCCTCACACGTACGCTATTCCTTAAGCGTTGTCGTACCCTAAATTGTACCCTAATCCCTCCCCATTCCTTAACCCTAACCCTAACCCCATCCCTAAACCTGACCCACTTCCGATGCCCTACCCTAACCAATGCCCTAATCTTAACCAGGACACAAACACTAACTCATGCCCTCAAACGTACGCTAACCTTAAGCATTGTCGTACCCTATCCTGTACCCTAATAACTCCCCATTCCCTAACCCTAACCCTAAGCGAAACCCTGAACGTGACCCTTTTCCGAGGCCTTACCCTCATCGGTGCCGTTGTCTTAACCAGTACACCAACACTAACTCGTGCCCTCACACTTACGCTAACCCTTAAGCATTGTCGTACCCTAACCTGTACCCTAATCCCTCTCCATTCCCTAACCCTAACCCTAACCCGAATCCTAACCCTGACCCTCACCCGAAGCCTTACCCTCACCCGTGCCCTAATCTTAACCAGGACACCAAGACTAACTCGTGCCCTCACACGTACGCTAACACTAAACTGCAGCGGTACCCTAACCTGTACCCTAATCCCTCTCCATTCCCTAACCCTAACCCTAACCTGAAACCTAACCGTGACACTCAGCCGAAACTTTACCCTCACCCGTGTCCTAATTTTAACCAGTACATCAACACTAACCCATGCCCTCTAACGTACGCCAACCATAAGCCATTGCCGTACCCTAACCTGTACCCTAATCACTCCCCATTCCCTAACCCTAACCCTAACCCTAACCCTTAACGTGACCCTCTTCCGAGGCCTTACCCTCACCCGTGCCCTAATCGTAAGCAGTACACTAACACTAACTAGTGACCTCACACGTACGCTAAACCTTAAGCGTTGTGGTACCCTAAACTGTGCCCTAATATCTCCCCATTCCCTAACCCTAACCCTAACCCTAATTCTATCCCTGATCCTCACCCGTAACCTTACCCTCACCCGTGCCCTAATCTTAACCAGGACACCAACACTAACTTGTGCCCTCACACGTACGCTAACCCTTAATCGTTGTCGTACCCTAAACTGTACCCTAATCCCTCCCCATTCCCTAACCCTAACCCTAACCCGAATCCTAACCCTGACCCTCACCTGAAGCCTTACCCTCACCCATGCCCTAATCTTAACCAGGACACTAACACTAACCCTTGCACTCACACGAATGCTAACCCTTAAGCACTGTCGTACCCTAAGCTGTACCCTAATCCCTCTGCATTCCTTAACCCTAACCCTAACCCAAATCCTAACCGTGACCCTCACACGAAGCCTTACCCTCACCCGTTCCCTTATCTTAACCAGGACACCAACACTAACTCGTGCCCTCACACGTACGCTAAACCTTAAGCGTTGTCATACCCTAAATTGTACCCTAATCCCTCCCCCTTCCTTAACCCTAACCCTAACCCCATCCCTAAACCTGACCCACTTCCGATGCCCTACCCTAACCAATGCCCTAATCTTAACCAGGACACAAACACTAACTCATGCCCTCAAACGTACGCTAACCCTTAAGCATTGTCGTACCCTAACCTGTACCCTAATCCCTCTCCATTCCCTAAGCCTAACCCTAACCCGAATCCTAACCCTGACCCTCACCCGAAGCCTTACCCTCACCCGTGCCCTAATCTTAACCAGGACACCAAGACTAACTCGTGCCCTCAAACGTACGCTAACACTAAACCGCAGCGGTACCCTAACCTGTACCCTAATCCCTCTCCATTCCCTAACCCTAACCCTAACCCGAATCCTAACCGTGACCCTCACCCGAAGCCTTACCCTCACCCGTGCCCTTATCTTAACCAGGACACCAACACTAACTCGTGCCCTCACACGTACGCTAAACCTTAAGCGTTGTCGTACCCTAAATTGTACCCTAATCCCTCCCCATTCCTTAACCCTAACCCTAACCCCATCCCTAAACCTGACCCACTTCCGATGCCCTACCCTAACCAATGCCCTAATCTTAACCAGTACACAAACACTAACTCATGCCCTCAAACGTACGCTAACCCTTAAGCATTCTCGTACCCTATCCTGTACCCTAATCCCTCCCCATTCCCTAACCCTAACCCTAACCCGAATCCTAACCCTGACCCTCACCCGAAGCCTTAACCTCACCCGTGCCCTAATCTTAACCAGGACACCAAGACTAAATCGTGCCCTCACACGTACGCTAACACTAAACCGCAGCGGTACCCTAACCTGTACCCTAATCCCTCTCCATTCCCTAACCCTAACCCTAACCTGAAACCTAACCATGACACTCACCCGAAACTTTACCCTCACCCGTGTCCTAATTTTAACCAGTACATCAACACTAACCCATGCTCTCTAACGTACGCCAACCCTAAGCCATTGCCGTACCCTAACCTGTACCCTAATCAATCCTCATTCCCTAACCCTAACCCTAACCCTAACCCTTAACGTGACCCTCTTCCGAGGCCTTACCCTCACCCGTGCCCTAATCGTAAGCAGTACACTAACACTAACTAGTGACCTCACACGTACGCTAAACCTTAAGCGTTGTGGTACACTAAACTGTGCCCCAATATCTCCCAATTCCCTAACCCTAACCCTAACCCGAATCCTAACCCTGACCCTCACCTGAAGCCTTACCCTCACCCGTGACCTAATCTTAACCAGGACACTAACACTACCCATTGCCCTCACACGAACGCTAACTCTTAAGTACTGTCGTACCCTAAGCTGTACCCTAATCCCTCTGCATTCCTTAACCCTAACCCTAACCCGAATCCTAACCCTGATCCTCACCCGAAGCCTTTCCCTCACCCGTGCCCTAATCCTAACCAGGACACCAACACTAACTCGTGCCCTCACACGTACGCTAAACCTTAAGCGTTGTCGTACCCTAAATTGTACCCTAATCCCTCCCCATTCCTTAACCCTAACCCTAACCCCATCCCTAAACCTGACCCACTTCCGATGCCCTACCCTAACCAATGCCCTAATCTTAACCAGGACAGAAACACTAACTCATGCTCTCAAACGTACGCTAACCCTTAAGCATTGTCGTACCCTATCCTGTACCCTAATCCCTCCCCATTCCCTAACCCTAACCCTAAGCGAAACCCTGAACGTGACCCTTTTCCGAGGCCTTACCCTCATCGGTGCCGTTGTCTTAACCAGTACACCAACACTAACTCGTGCCCTCACACTTACGCTAACCCTTAAGCATTGTCGTACCCTAACCTGTACCCTAATCCCTCTCCATTCCCTAACCCTAACCCTAACCCGAATCCTAACCCTGACCCTCACCCGAAGCCTTACCCTCACCCGTGCCCTAATCTTAACCAGGACACCAAGACTAACTCGTGCCCTCACACGTATGCTAACACTAAACCGCAGCGGTACCCTAACCTGTACCCTAATCCCTCTCCATTCCCTAACCCTAACCCTAACCTGAAACCTAACCATGACACTCAGCCGAAACTTTACCCTCACCCGTGTCCTAATTTTAACCAGTACATCAACACTAACCCATGCCCTCTAACGTACGCCAACCCTAAGCCATTGCCGTACCCTAACCTGTACCCTAATCAATCCCCATTTCCTAACCCTAACCCTAACCCTAACCCTTAACGTGACCCTCTTCCGAGACCTTACCCTCACCCGTGCCCTAATCGTAAGCAGTACACTAACACTAACTAGTGACCTCACACGTACGTTAAACCTTAAGCGTTGTGGTACCCTAAACTGTGCCCTAATATCTCCCCATTCCCTAACCCTAACCCTAACCCGAATTCTATCCCTGACCCTCACCCGAAAACTTACCCTCACCCGTGCCCTAATCTTAACCAGGACACTAACACTAACCCTTGCCCTCACACGAACGCTAACCCTTAAGCACTGTCGTACCCTAAGCTGTACCCTAATCCCTCTGCATTCCTTAACCCTAACCCTAACCCGAATCCTAACCCTGACCCTCACCCGAAGCCTTACCCTCACCCGTGCCCTAATCTTAACCAGGACACCAACACTAACTCGTGCCCTCACACGTACGCTAAACCTTAAGCGTTGTCGTACCCTAAATTGTACCCTAATCCCTCCCCATTCCTTAACCCTAACCCTAACCCCATCCCTAAACCTGACCCACTTCCGATGCCCTACCCTAACCAATGCCCTAATCTTAACAAGGACACAAACACTAACTCATGCCCTCATACGTACGCTATCCCTTAAGCATTGTCGTACCCTAACCTGTACCCTAATCCCTCCCCATTCCCTAACCCTAACCCTAAGCGAAACCCTGAAGGTGACCGTTTGCCGAGGCCTTACCCTCATCGGTGCCGTTGTCTTAACCAGTACACCAACACTAACTCGTGCCCTCACACTTACGCAAACCCTTAAGCATTGTCGTACCCTAACCTGTACCCTAATCCCTCTCCATTCCCTAACCCTAACCCTAACCCGAATCCTAACCCTGACCCTCACCCGAAGCCTTACCCTCACCCGTGCCCTAATCTTAACCAGGACACCAAGACTAACTCGTGCCCTCACACGTACGCTAACACTAAACCGCAGCGGTACACTAACCTGTACCCTAATCCCTCTCCATTCCCTAACCCTAACCCTAACCTGAAACCTAACCATGACACTCACCCGAAACTTTACCCTCACCCGTGTCCTAATTTTAACCAGTACATCAACACTAACCCATGCCCTCTAACGTACGCCAACCATAAGCCATTGCCGTACCCTAACCTGTACCCTAATCAATCCCCATTCCCTAACCCTAACCCTAACCCTAACCCTTAACGTGACCCTCTTCCGAGGCCTTACCCTCACCCGTGCCCTAATCGTAAGCAGTACACTAACACTAACTAGTGACCTCACACGTACGCTAAACCTTAAGCGTTGTGGTACCCTAAACTGTGCCCTAATATCTCCCCATTCCCTAACCCTAACCCTAACCCGAATTCTATCCCTGATCCTCACCCGTAACCTTACCCTCACCCGTGCCCTAATCTTAACCAGGACACCAACACTAACTTGTGCCCTCACACGTACGCTAACCCTTAATCGTTGTCGTACCCTAAACTGTACCCTAATCCCTCCCCATTCCCTAACCCTAACCCTAACCCGAATCCTAACCCTGACCCTCACCTGAAGCCTTACCCTCACCCATGCCCTAATCTTAACCAGGACACTAACACTAACCCTTGCACTCACACGAATGCTAACCCTTAAGCACTGTCGTACCCTAAGCTGTACCCTAATCCCTCTGCATTCCTTAACCCTAACCCTAACCCGAATCCTAACCGTGACCCTCACACGAAGCCTTACCCTCACCCGTGCCCTTATCTTAACCAGGACACCAACACTAACTCGTGCCCTCACACGTACGCTAAACCTTAAGCGTTGTCGTACCCTAAATTGTACCCTAATCCCTCCCCCTTCCTTAACCCTAACCCTAACCCCATCCCTAAACCTGACCCACTTCCGATGCCCTACCCTAACCAATGCCCTAATCTTAACCAGGACACAAACACTAACTCATGCCCTCAAACGTACGCTAACCCTTAAGCATTGTCGTACCCTAACCTGTACCCTAATCCCTCTCCATTCCCTAAGCCTAACCCTAACCCGAATCCTAACCCTGACCCTCACCCGAAGCCTTACCCTCACCCGTGCCCTAATCTTAACCAGGACACCAAGACTAACTCGTGCCCTCAAACGTACGCTAACACTAAACCGCAGCGGTACCCTAACCTGTACCCTAATCCCTCTCCATTCCCTAACCCTAACCCTAACCCGAATCCTAACCGTGACCCTCACCCGAAGCCTTACCCTCACCCGTGCCCTTATCTTAACCAGGACACCAACACTAACTCGTGCCCTCACACGTACGCTAAACCTTAAGCGTTGTCGTACCCTAAATTGTACCCTAATCCCTCCCCCTTCCTTAACCCTAACCCTAACCCCATCCCTAAACCTGACCCACTTCCGATGCCCTACCCTAACCAATGCCCTAATCTTAACCAGTACACAAACACTAACTCATGCCCTCAAACGTACGCTAACCCTTAAGCATTCTCGTACCCTATCCTGTACCCTAATCCCTCCCCATTCCCTAACCCTAACCCTAACCCGAATCCTAACCCTGACCCTCACCCGAAGCCTTAACCTCACCCGTGCCCTAATCTTAACCAGGACACCAAGACTAAATCGTGCCCTCACACGTACGCTAACACTAAACCGCAGCGGTACCCTAACCTGTACCCTAATCCCTCTCCATTCCCTAACCCTAACCCTAACCTGAAACCTAACCATGACACTCACCCGAAACTTTACCCTCACCCGTGTCCTAATTTTAACCAGTACATCAACACTAACCCATGCTCTCTAACGTACGCCAACCCTAAGCCATTGCCGTACCCTAACCTGTACCCTAATCAATCCTCATTCCCTAACCCTAACCCTAACCCTAACCCTTAACGTGACCCTCTTCCGAGGCCTTACCCTCACCCGTGCCCTAATCGTAAGCAGTACACTAACACTAACTAGTGACCTCACACGTACGCTAAACCTTAAGCGTTGTGGTACCCTAAACTGTGCCCTAATATCTCCCCATTCCCTAACCCTAACCCTAACCCGAATTCTATCCCTGACCCTCACCCGAAAACTTACCCTCACCCGTGCCCTAATCTTAACCAGGACACTAACACTAACCCTTGCCCTCACACGAACGCTAACCCTTAAGCACTGTCGTACCCTAAGCTGTACCCTAATCCCTCTGCATTCCTTAACCCTAACCCTAACCCGAATCCTAACCCTGACCCTCACCCGAAGCCTTACCCTCACCCGTGCCCTAATCTTAACCAGGACACCAACACTAACTCGTGCCCTCACACGTACGCTAAACCTTAAGCGTTGTCGTACCCTAAATTGTACCCTAATCCCTCCCCATTCCTTAACCCTAACCCTAACCCCATCCCTAAACCTGACCCACTTCCGATGCCCTACCCTAACCAATGCCCTAATCTTAACAAGGACACAAACACTAACTCATGCCCTCATACGTACGCTATCCCTTAAGCATTGTCGTACCCTAACCTGTACCCTAATCCCTCCCCATTCCCTAACCCTAACCCTAAGCGAAACGCTGAAGGTGACCCTTTGCCGAGGCCTTACCCTCATCGGTGCCGTTGTCTTAACCAGTACACCAACACTAACTCGTGCCCTCACACTTACGCAAACCCTTAAGCATTGTCGTACCCTAACCTGTACCCTAATCCCTCTCCATTCCCTAACCCTAACCCTAACCCGAATCCTAACCCTGACCCTCACCCGAAGCCTCACCCTCACCCGTGCCCTAATCTTAACCAGGACACCAAGACTAACTCGTGCCCTCACACGTACGCTAACACTAAACCGCAGCGGTACACTAACCTGTACCCTAATCCCTCTCCATTCCCTAACCCTAACCCTAACCTGAAACCTAACCATGACACTCACCCGAAACTTTACCCTCACCCGTGTCCTAATTTTAACCAGTACATCAACACTAACCCATGCCCTCTAACGTACGCCAACCATAAGCCATTGCCGTACCCTAACCTGTACCCTAATCAATCCCCATTCCCTAACCCTAACCCTAACCCTAACCCTTAACGTGACCCTCTTCCGAGGCCTTACCCTCACCCGTGCCCTAATCGTAAGCAGTACACTAACACTAACTAGTGACCTCACACGTACGCTAAACCTTAAGCGTTGTGGTACCCTAAACTGTGCCCTAATATCTCCCCATTCCCTAACCCTAACCCTAACCCGAATTCTATCCCTGATCCTCACCCGTAACCTTACCCTCACCCGTGCCCTAATCTTAACCAGGACACCAACACTAACTTGTGCCCTCACACGTACGCTAACCATTAATCGTTGTCGTACCCTAAACTGTACCCTAATCCCTCCCCATTCCCTAACCCTAACCCTAACCCGAATCCTAACCCTGACCCTCACCTGAAGCCTTACCCTCACCCATGCCCTAATCTTAACCAGGACACTAACACTAACCCTTGCACTCACACGAATGCTAACCCTTAAGCACTGTCGTACCCTAAGCTGTACCCTAATCCCTCTGCATTCCTTAACCCTAACCCTAACCCGAATCCTAACCGTGACCCTCACACGAAGCCTTACCCTCACCCGTGCCCTTATCTTAACCAGGACACCAACACTAACTCGTGCCCTCACACGTACGCTAAACCTTAAGCGTTGTCGTACCCTAAATTGTACCCTAATCCCTCCCCCTTCCTTAACCCTAACCCTAACCCCATCCCTAAACCTGACCCACTTCCGATGCCCTACCCTAACCAATGCCCTAATCTTAACCAGGACACAAACACTAACTCATGCCCTCAAACCTACGCTAACCCTTAAGCATTGTCGTACCCTAACCTGTACCCTAATCCCTCTCCATTTCCCTAAGCCTAACCCTAACCCGAATCCTAACCCTGACCCTCACCCGAAGCCTTACCCTCACCCGTGCCCTAATCTTAACCAGGACACCAAGACTAACTCGTGCCCTCAAACGTACGCTAACACTAAACCGCAGCGGTACCCTAACCTGTACCCTAATCCCTCTCCATTCCCTAACCCTAACCCTAACCCGAATCCTAACCGTGACCCTCACCCGAAGCCTTACCCTCACCCGTGCCCTTATCTTAACCAGGACACCAACACTAACTCGTGCCCTCACACGTACGCTAAACCTTAAGCGTTGTCGTACCCTAAATTGTACCCTAATCCCTCCCCCTTCCTTAACCCTAACCCTAACCCCATCCCTAAACCTGACCCACTTCCGATGCCCTACCCTAACCAATGCCCTAATCTTAACCAGTACACAAACACTAACTCATGCCCTCAAACGTACGCTAACCCTTAAGCATTCTCGTACCCTATCCTGTACCCTAATCCCTCCCCATTCCCTAACCCTAACCCTAACCCGAATCCTAACCCTGACCCTCACCCGAAGCCTTAACCTCACCCGTGCCCTAATCTTAACCAGGACACCAAGACTAAATCGTGCCCTCACACGTACGCTAACACTAAACCGCAGCGGTACCCTAACCTGTACCCTAATCCCTCTCCATTTCCTAACCCTAACCCTAACCTGAAACCTAACCATGACACTCACCCGAAACTTTACCCTCACCCGTGTCCTAATTTTAACCAGTACATCAACACTAACCCATGCTCTCTAACGTACGCCAACCCTAAGCCATTGCCGTACCCTAACCTGTACCCTAATCAATCCTCATTCCCTAACCCTAACCCTAACCCTAACCCTTAACGTGACCCTCTTCCGAGGCCTTACCCTCACCCGTGCCCTAATCGTAAGCAGTACACTAACACTAACTAGTGACCTCACACGTACGCTAAACCTTAAGCGTTGTGGTACCCTAAACTGTGCCCTAATATCTCCCCATTCCCTAACCCTAACCCTAACCCGAATTCTATCCCTGACCCTCACCCGAAACCTTACCCTCACCCGTGCCCTATTCTTAACCAGGACACCAACACTAACTTGTGCCCTCACACGTACGCTAACCCTTAATCTTTGTCGTACCCTAAACTGTACCCTAATCCCTCCCCATTCCCTAACCCTAACCCTAACCCGAATCCTAACCCTGACCCTCACCTGAAGCCTTACCCTCACCCGTGTCCTAATCTTAACCAGGACACTAACACTAACCCTTGCCCTCACACGAACGCTAACCCTTAAGCACTGTCGTACCCTAAGCTGTACCCTAATCCCTCTGCATTCCTTAACCCTAACCCTAACCCCATCCCTAAACCTGACCCACTTCCGATGCCCTACCCTAACCAATGCCCTAATCTTAACCAGGACACAAACACTAACTCATGCCCTCAAACGTACGCTAACCCTTAAGCATTGTCGTACCCTATCATGTACCCTAATCCCTCCCCATTCTCTAACCCTAACCCTAAGCGAAACCCTGAACGTGACCCTTTTCCGAGGCCTTACCCTCATCGGTGCCGTTGTCTTAACCAGTACACCAACACTAACTCGTGCACTCACACTTACGCTAACCCTTAAGCATTGTCGTACCCTAACCTGTACCCTAATCTCTCTCCATTCCCTAACCGTAACCCTAACCCGAATCCTAACCCTGACCCTCACCCGAAGCCTTACCCTCACCCGTGCCCTAATCTTAACCAGGACACCAAGACTAACTCGTGCCCTCAAACGTACGCTAACACTAAACCGCAGCGGTACCCTAACCTGTACCCTAATCCCTCTCCATTCCCTAACCCTAACTCTAACCTGAAACCTAACCATGACACTCACCCCAAACTTTACCCTCACCCGTGTCCTAATTTTAACCAGTACATCAACACTAACCCATGCCCTCTAACGTACGCCAACCCTAAGCCATTGCCGTACCCTACCCTGTACCCTAATCAATCCCCATTCCCTAACCTTAACCCTAACCCTAACCCTTAACCTTGACCCTCTTCCGAGGCCTTACCCTCACCCGTGCCCTAATCGTAAGCAGTACACTAACACTAACTAGTGACCTCACACGTACGCTAAACCTTAAGCGTTGTGGTACCCTAAACTGTGCCCTAATATCTCCCCATTCCCTAACCCTAACCCTAACCCGAATTCTATCCCTGACCCTCACCCGAAACCTTACCCTCACCCGTGCGCTAATCTTAACCAGGACACCAACACTAACTTGTGCCCTCACACGTACGCTAACCCTTAATCGTTGTCGTACCCTAAACTGTACCCTAATCCCTCCCCATTCCCTAACCCTAACCCTAACCCGAATCCTAACCCTGACCCTCACCTGAAGCCTTACCCTAACCCGTGCCCTAATCTTAACCAGGACACTAACACTAACACTTGCCCTCACACGAACGCTAACCCTTAAGCACTGTCGTACCCTAAGCTGTACCCTAATCCCTCTGCATTCCTTAACCCTAACCCTAACCCGAATCCTAACCCTGACCCTCACCCGAAGCCTTACCCTCACCCGTGCCCTAATCTTAACCAGGACACCAACACTAACACGTGCCCTCACACGTACGCTAAACCTTAAGCGTTGTCGTACCCTAAATTGTACCCTAATCCCTCCGCATTCCTTAACCCTAACCCTAACCCCATCCCTAAACCTGACCCACTTCCGATGCCCTACCCTAACCAATGCCCTAATCTTAACCAGGACACAAACACTAACTCATGCCCTCAAACGTACGCTAACACTTAAGCATTGTCGTACCCTATCCTGTACCCTAATCCCTCCCCATTCCCTAACACTAATCTTAAGCAAAACCCTGAACGTGACCCTTTTCTGAGGCCTTACCCTCATCGGTGCCGTTGTCTTAACCAGTACACCAACACTAACTCGTGCCCTCACACTTACGCTAACCCTTAAGCATTGTCATACCCTAACCTGTACCCTAATCCCTCTCCATTCCCTAACCCTAACCCTAACCCGATTCCTAACCCTGACCCTCACGCGAAGCCTTACCCTCACCCGTGCCCTAATCTTAACCAGGACACCAAGACTAACTCGTGCCATCAAACGTACGCTAACACTAAACCGCAGCGGTACCCTAACCTGTACCCTAATCCCTCTCCATTCCCTAACCCTAACCCTAACCTGAAACCTAACCATGACACTCACCCGAAACTTTACCCTCACCCGTGTCCTAATTTTAACCAGTACATCAACACTAACCCATGCCCTCTAACGTACGCCAACCCTAAGCCATTGCCGTACCCTAACCTGTACCCTAATCAATCCCCATTCCCTAACCCTAACCCTAACCCTAACCCTTAACGTGACCCTCTTCCGAGGCCTTACCCTCACCCGTGCCCTAATCGTAAGCAGTACACTAACACTAACTAGTGACCTCACACGTACGCTAAACCTTAAGCGTTGTGGTACCCTAAACTGTGCCCTAATATCTCCCCATTCCCTAACCCTAACCCTAACCCGAATTCTATCCCTGACCCTCACCTGAAACCTTACCCTCACCCGTGCCCTAATCTTAACCAGGACACCAACACTAACTTGTGCCCTCACACGTACGCTAACCCTTAATCGTTGTCGTACCCTAAACTGTACCCTAATCCCTCCCCATTCCCTAACCCTAACCCTAACCCGAATACTAACCCTGACCCTCACCTGAAGCCTTACCCTCACCCGTGCCCTAATCTTAACCAGGACACTAACACTAACCCTTGCCCTCACACGAACGCTAACCCTTAAGCACTGTCGTACCCTAAGCTGTACCCTAATCCCTCTGCATTCCTTAACCCTAACCCTAACCCGAATCCTAACCCTGACCCTCACCCGAAGCCTTACCCTCACCCGTGCCCTAATCTTAACCAGGACACCAACACTAACTCGTGCCCTCACACGTACGCTAAACCTTAAGCGTTGTCGTACCCTAAATTGTACCCTAATCCCTCCCCATTCCTCTAACCCTAACCCTAACCCCATCAATAAACCTGACCCACTTCCGATGCCCTACCCTAACCAATGCCCTAATCTTTACCAGGACACAAACACTAACTCATGCCCTCAAACGTAAGCCAACCCTTAAGCATTGTCGTACCCCATCCTGTACCCTAATCCCTCCCCACTCCCTAACCCTAACCCTAAGCGAAACCCTGAACGTGACCCTTTTCCGAGGCCTTACCCTCATCGGTGCCGTTGTCTTAACCAGTACACCAACACTAACTCGTGCCCTCACACTTACGCTAACCCTTAAGCATTGTCGTACCCTAACCTGTACCCTAATCCCTCTCCATTCCCTAAACCTAACCCTAACCCGAATCCTAACCCTGACCCTCACCCGAAGCCTTACCCTCACCCGTGCCCTAATCTTAACCAGGACACCAAGACTAAATCGTGCCCTCACACGTACGCTAACACTGAACCGCAGCGGTACCCTAACCTGTACCCTAATCCCTCTCCATTCCCTAACCCTAACCCTAACCTGAAACCTAACCATGACACTCACCCGAAACTTTACCCTCACCCGTGTCCTAATTTTAACCAGTACATCAACACTAACCCATGCTCTCTAACGTACGCCAACCCTAAGCCATTGCCGTACCCTAACGTGTACCCTAATCAATCCTCATTCCCTAACCCTAACCCTAACCCTAACCCTTAACGTGACCCTCTTCCGAGGCCTTACCCTCACCCGTGCCCTAATCGTAAGCAGTACACTAACACTAACTAGTGACCTCACACGTACGCTAAAACTTAAGCGTTGTGGTACCCTAAACTGTGCCCTAATATCTCCCCATTCCCTAACCCTAACCCTAACCCGAATTCTATCCCTGACCCTCACCCGAAACCTTACCCGCACCCGTGCCCTAATCTTAACCAGGACACCAACACTAACCCTTGCCCTCACACGAACGCTAACCCTTAAGCACTGTCGTACCCTAAGCTGTACCCTAATCCCTCTGCATTCCTTAACCCTAACCCTAACCCGAATCCTAACCCTGACCCTCACCCGAAGCCTTACCCTCACCCGTGCCCTTATCTTAACCAGGACACCAACACTAACTCGTGCCCTCACACGTACGCTAAACCTTAAGCGTTGTCGTACCCTAAATTGTACCTTAATCCCTCCCCATTCCTTAACCCTAACCCTAACCCCATCCCTAAACCTGACCCACTTCCGATGCCCTACCCTAACCAATGCCCTAATCTTAACCAGGACACAAACACTAACTCATGCCCTCAAACATACGCTAACCCTTAAGCATTGTCGTACCCTATCCTGTACCCTAATCCCTCCCCATTCTCTAACCCTAACCCTAAGCGAAACCCTGAACATGACCCTTTTCCGAGGCCTTACCCTCATCGGTGCCGTTGTCTTAACCAGTACACCAACACTAACTCGTGCACTCACACTTACGCTAACCCTTAAGCATTGTCGTACCCTAACCTGTACCCTAATCCCTCTCCATTCCCTAACCGTAACCCTAACCCGAATCCTAACCCTGACCCTCACCCGAAGCCTTACCCTCACCCGTGCCCTAATCTTAACCAGGACACCAAGACTAACTCGTGCCCTCAAACGTACGCTAAGCCTTAATCGTTGTCGTACCCTAAACTGTACCCTAATCCCTCCCCATTCCCTAACCCTAACCCTAACCCGAATCCTAACCCTGACCCTCACCTGAAGCCTTACCCTCACCCGTGCCCTAATCTTAACCAGGACACCAACACTAACTCGTGCCCTCACACGTACGCTAAACCTTAAGTGTTGTCGTACCCTAAATTGTACCCTAAACCCTCCCCATTCCTTAACCCTAACCCTAAACCCATAACTAAACCTGACCCACTTCCGATGCCCTACCCTAACCAATGCCCTAATCTTAACCAGGACACAAACACTAACTCATGCCCTCAAACGTACGCTAACACTTAAGCATTGTCGTACCCTAACCTGTACCCTAATCCCTCTCCATTCCCTAACCCTAACCCTAACCCGAATCCTAAACCTGACCCTCACCCGAAGCGTTACCCTCACCCGTGCCCTAATCTTAACCAGGACACCAAGACTAACTCGTGCCCTCAAACGTACGCTAACACTAAACCGCAGCGGTACCCTAACCTGTACCCTAATCCCTCTCCATTCCCTAACCCTAACTCTAACCTGAAACCTAACCATGACACTCACCCCAAACTTTACCCTCACCCGTGTCCTAATTTTAACCAGTACATCAACACTAACCCATGCCCTCTAACGTACGCCAACCCTAAGCCATTGCCGTACCCTACCCTGTACCCTAATCAATCCCCATTCCCTAACCTTAACCCTAACCCTAACCCTTAACCTTGACCCTCTTCCGAGGCCTTACCCTCACCCGTGCCCTAATCGTAAGCAGTACACTAACACTAACTAGTGACCTCACACGTACGCTAAACCTTAAGCGTTGTGGTACCCTAAACTGTGCCCTAATATCTCCCCATTCCCTAACCCTAACCCTAACCCGAATTCTATCCCTGACCCTCACCCGAAACCTTACCCTCACCCGTGCCCTAATCTTAACCAGGACACCAACACTAACTTGTGCCCTCACTCGTACGCTAACGCTTAATCGTTGTCGTACCTTAAACTGTACCCTAATCCCTCCCCATTCCCTAACCCTAACCCTAACCCGAATCCTAACCCTGACCCTGACCTGAAGCCTTACCCTAACCCGTGCCCTAATCTTAACCAGGACACTAACACTAACCCTTGCCCTCACACGAACGCTAACCCTTAAGGACTGTCGTACCCTAAGCTGTACCCTAATCCCTCTGCATTCCTTAACCCTAACCCTAACCCGAATCCTAACCCTGACCCTCACCCGAAGCCTTACCCTCATCGGTGCCGTTGTCTTAACCAGTACACCAACACTAACTCGTGCCCTCACACGTACGCTAACCCTTAAGCATTGTCGTACCCTAACCTGTACCCTAATCCCTCTCCATTCCCTAACCCTAACCCTAACCCGAATCCTAACCCTGACCCTCACCCGAAGCCTTACCCTCACCCGTGCCCTAATCTTAACCAGGACACCAAGACTAACTCGTGCCCTCACACGTATGCTAACACTAAACCGCAGCGGTACCCTAACCTGTACCCTAATCCCTCTCCATTCCCTAACCCTAACCCTAACCTGAAACCTAACCATGACACTCACCCGAAACTTTACCCTCACCCGTGTCCTAATTTTAACCAGTACATCAACACTAACCCATGCCCTCTAACGTACGCCAACCCTAAGCCATTGCCGTACCCTAACCTGTACCCTAATCAATCCCCATTTCCTAACCCTAACCCTATCCCTAACCCTTAACGTGACCCTCTTCCGAGACCTTACCCTCACCCGTGCCCTAATCGTAAGCAGTACACTAACACTAACTAGTGACCTCACACGTACGCTGAACCTTAAGCGTTGTGGTACCCTAAACTGTGCCCTAATATCTCCCCATTCCCTAACCCTAACCCTAACCCGAATTCTATCCCTGACCCTCACCCGAAACCTTACCCTCACCCGTGCCCTAATCTTAACCAGGACACTAACACTAACCCTTGCCCTCACACGAACGCTAACCCTTAAGCACTGTCGTACCCTAAGCTGTACCCTAATCCCTCTGCATTCCTTAACCCTAACCCTAACCCGAATCCTAACCCTGATCCTCACCCGAAGCCTTACCCTCACCCGTGCCCTAATCTTAACCAGGACACCAACACTAACTCGTGCCCTCACACGTACGCTAAACCTTAAGCGTTGTCGTACCCTAAATTGTACCCTAATCCCTCCCCATTCCTTAACCCTAACCCTAACCCCATCCCTAAACCTGACCCACTTCCGATGCCCTACCCTAACCAATGCCCTAATCTTAACAAGGACACAAACACTAACTCATGCCCTCAAACGTACGCTATCCCATAAGCATTGTCGTACCCTATCCTGTACCCTAATCCCTCCCCATTCCCTAACCCTAACCCTAAGCGAAACCCTGAAGGTGACCCTTTGCCGAGGCCTTACCCTCATCGGTGCCGTTGTCTTAACCAGTACACCAACACTAACTCGTGCCCTCACACTTACGCTAACCCTTAAGCATTGTCGTACCCTAACCTGTACCCTAATCCCTCTCCATTCCCTAACCCTAACCCTAACCCGAATCCTAACCCTGACCCTCACCCGAAGCCTTACCCTCACCCGTGCCCTAATCTTAACCAGGACACCAAGACTAACTCGTACCCTCACACGTACGCTAACACTAAACCGCAGCGGTACACTAACCTGTACCCTAATCCCTCTCCATTCCCTAACCCTAACCCTAACCTGAAACCTAACCATGACACTCACCCGAAACTTTACCCTCACCCGTGTCCTAATTTTAACCAGTACATCAACACTAACCCATGCCCTCTAACGTACGCCAACCCTAAGCCATTGCCGTACCCTAACCTGTACCCTAATCAATCCCCATTCCCTAACCCTAACCCTAACCCTAACCCTTAACGTGACCCTCTTCCGAGGCCTTACCCTCACCCGTGCCCTAATCGTAAGCAGTACACTAACACTAACTAGTGACCTCACACGTAGGCTAAACCTTAAGCGTTGTGGTACCCTAAACTGTGCCCTAATATCTCCCCATTCCCTAACCCTAACCCTAACCCGAATTCTATCCCTGATCCTCACCCGTAACCTTACCCTCACCCGTGCCCTAATCTTAACCAGGACACCAACACTAACTTGTGCCCTCACACGTACGCTAACCCTTAATCGTTGTCGTACCCTAAACTGTACCCTAATCCCTCCCCATTCCCTAACCCTAACCCTAACCCGAATCCTAACCCTGACCCTCACCTGAAGCCTTACCCTCACCCGTGCCCTAATCTTAACCAGGACACTAACACTAACCCTTGCACTCACACGAATGCTAACCCTTAAGCACTGTCGTACCCTAAGCTGTACCCTAATCCCTCTGCATTCCTTAACCCTAACCCTAACCCGAATCCTAACCGTGACCCTCACCCGAAGCCTTACCCTCACCCGTGCCCTTATCTTAACCAGGACACCAACACTAACTCGTGCCCTCACACGTACGCTAAACCTTAAGCGTTGTCGTACCCTAAATTGTACCCTAATCCCTCCCCCTTCCTTAACCCTAACCCTAACCCCATCCCTAAACCTGACTCACTTCCGATGCCCTACCCTAACCAATGCCCTAATCTTAACCAGGACACAAACACTAACTCATGCCCTCAAACGTACGCTAACCCTTAAGCATTGTCGTACCCTAACCTGTACCCTAATCCCTCTCCATTCCCTAAGCCTAACCCTAACCCGAATCCTAACCCTGACCCTCACCCGAAGCCTTACCCTCACCCGTGCCCTAATCTTAACCAGGACACCAAGACTAACTCGTGCCCTCAAACATACGCTAACACTAAACCGCAGCGGTACCCTAACCTGTACCCTAATCCCTCTCCATTCCCTAACCCTAACCCTAACACGAATCCTAACCGTGACCCTTACCCGAAGCCTTACCCTCACCCGTGCCCTTATCTTAACCAGGACACCAACACTAACTCGTGCCCTCACACGTACGCTAAACCTTAAGCGTTGTCGTACCCTAAATTGTACCCTAATCCCTCCCCATTCCTTAACCCTAACCCTAACCCCATCCCTAAACCTGACCCACTTCCGATGCCCTACCCTAACCAATGCCCTAATCTTAACCAGTACACAAACACTAACTCATGCCCTCAAACGTACGCTAACCCTTAAGCATTGTCGTACCCTATCCTGTACCCTAATCCCTCCCCATTCCCTAACCCTAACCCTAACCCGAATCCTAACCCTGACCCTCACCCGAAGCCTTACCCTCACCCGTGCCCTTATCTTAACCAGGACACCAAGACTAAATCGTGCCCTCAAACGTACGCTAACACTAAACCGCAGCGGTACCCTAACCTGTACCCTAATCCCTCTCCATTCCCTAACCCTAACCCTAACCTGAAACCTAACCATGACACTCACCCGAAACTTTACCCTCACCCGTGTCCTAATTTTAACCAGTACATCAACACTAACCCATGCTCTCTAACGTATGCCAACCCTAAGCCATTGCCGTACCCTAACCTGTACCCTAATCAATCCTCATTCCCTAACCCTAACCCTAACCCTAACCCTTAACGTGACCCTCTTCCGAGGCCTTACCCTCACCCGTGCCCTAATCGTAAGCAGTACACTAACTAGTGACCTCACACGTACGCTAAACCTTAAGCGTTGTGGTACCCTAAACTGTGCCCTAATATCTCCCCATTCCCTAACCCTAACCCTAACCCGAATTCTATCCCTGACCCTCACCCGAAACCTTACCCTCACCCGTGCCCTAATCTTAACCAGGACACCAACACTAACTTGTGCCCTCACACGTACCCTAACCCTTAATCGTTGTCGTACCCTAAACTGTACCCTAATCCCTCCCCATTCCCTAACCCTAACCCTAACCCGAATCCTAACCCTGACCCTCACCTGAAGCCTTACCCTCACCCATGTCCTAATCTTAACCAGGACACTAACACTAACCCTTGTCCTCACACGAACGCTAACCCTTAAGCACTGTCGTACCCTAAGCTGTACCCTAATCCCTCTGCATTCCTTAACCCTAACCCTAACCCCATCCCTAAACCTGACCCACTTCCGATGCCCTACCCTAACCAATGCCCTAATCTTAACCAGGACACAAACATTAACTCATGCCCTCAAACGTACGCTAACCCTTAAGCATTGTCGTACCCTATCCTGTACCCTAATCCCTCCCCATTCTCTAACCCTAACCCTAAGCGAAACCCTGAACGTGACCCTTTTCCGAGGCCTTACCCTCATCGGTGCCGTTGTCTTAACCAGTACACCAACACTAACTCGTGCACTCACACTTACGCTAACCCTTAAGCATTGTCGTACCCTAACCTGTACCCTAATCCCTCTCCATTCCCTAACCGTAACCCTAACCCGAATCCTAACCCTGACCCTCACCCGAAGCCTTACCCTCACCCGTGCCCTAATCTTAACCAGGACACCAAGACTAACTCGTGCCCTCAAACGTACGCTAACCCTTAATCGTTGTCGTACCCTAAACTGTACCCTAATCCCTCCCCATTCCCTAACCCTAACCCTAACCCGAATCCTAACCCTGACCCTCACCTGAAGCCTTACCCTCACCCGTGCCCTAATCTTAACCAGGACACCAACACTAACTCGTGCCCTCACACGTACGCTAAACCTTAAGTGTTGTCGTACCCTAAATTGTACCCTAAACCCTCCCCATTCCTTAACCCTAACCCTAACCCCATAACTAAACCTGACCCACTTCCGATGCCCTACCCTAACCAATGCCCTAATCTTAACCAGGACACCAAGACTAACTCGTGCCCTCAAACGTACGCTAACACTAAACCGCAGCGGTACCCTAACCTGTACCCTAATCCCTCCCCATTCCCTATCACTAATCTTAAGCAAAACCCTGAACGTGACCCTTTTCTGAGGCCTTACCCTCATCGGTGCCGTTGTCTTAACCAGTACACCAACACTAATTCGTGCCCTCACACTTACGCTAACCCTTAAGCATTGTCATACCCTAACCTGTACCCTAATCCCTCTCCATTCCCTAACCCTAACCCTAACCCGAATCCTAACCCTGACCCTCACGCGAAGCCTTACCCTCACCCGTGCCCTAATCTTAACCAGGACACCAAGACTAACTCGTGCCCTCAAACGTACGCTAACACTAAACCGCAGCGGTACCCTAACCTGTACCCTAATCCCTCTCCATTCCCTAACCCTAACCCTAACACGAATCCTAACCGTGACCCTTACCCGAAGCCTTACCCTCACCCGTGCCCTTATCTTAACCAGGACACCAACACTAACTCGTGCCCTCACACGTACGCTAAACCTTAAGCGTTGTCGTACCCTAAATTGTACCCTAATCCCTCCCCCTTCCTTAACCCTAACCCTAACCCCATCCCTAAACCTGACCCACTTCCGATGCCCTACCCTAACCAATGCCCTAATCTTAACCAGGACACAAACACTAACTCATGCCCTCAAACGTACGCTAACCCTTAAGCATTGTCGTACCCTAACCTGTACCCTAATCCCTCCCCATTCCCTAACCCTAACCCTAAGCGAAACCCTGAACGTGACCCTTTTCCGAGGCCTTACCCTCATCGGTGCCGTTGTCTTAACCAGTACACCAACACTAACTCGTGCCCTCACACTTACGCTAACCCTTAAGCATTGTCGTACCCTAACCTGTTCCCTAATCCCTCTCCATTCCCTAACCCTAACCCTAACCCGAATCCTAACCCTGACCCTCACCCGAAGCCTTACCCTCACCCGTGCCCTAATCTTAACCAGGACACCAAGACTAACTCGTGCCCTCACACGTACGATAACACTAAACCGCAGCGGTACCCTAACCTGTACCCTAATCCCTCTCCATTCCCTAACCCTAACCCTAACCTGAAACCTAACCGTGACACTCACCCGAAACTTTACCCTCACCCGTGTCCTAATTTTAACCAGTACATCAACACTAACCCATGCCCTCTAACGTATGCCAACCCTAAGCCATTGCCGTACCCTAACCTGTACCCTAATCAATCCCCATTCCTTAACCCTAACCCTAACCCTAACCCTTAACGTGACCCTCTTCCGAGGCCTTACCCTCACCCGTGCCCTAATCGTAAGCAGTACACTAACACTAACTAGTGACCTCACACGTACGCTAAACCTTAAGCGTTGTGGTACCCTAAACTGTGCCCTAATATCTCCCCATTCCCTAACCCTAACCCTAACCCGAATCCTAACCCTGACCCTCACCTGAAGCCTTACCCTCACCCGTGCCCTAATCTTAACCAGGACACTAACACTAACCCTTGCCCTCACACGAACGCTAACCCTTAAGTACTGTCGTACCCTAAGCTGTACCCTAATCCCTCTGCATTCCTTAACCCTAACCCTAACCCGAATCCTAACCCTGACCCTCACCTGAAGCCTTTCCCTCACCCGTGCCCTAATCTTAACCAGGACACCAACACTAACTCGTGCCCTCACACGTACGCTAAACCTTAAGCGTTGTCGTACCCTAAATTATACCCTAATCCCTCCCCATTCCTTAACCCTAACCCTAACCCCATCCCTAAACCTGACCCACTTCCGATGCCCTACCCTAAACAATGCCCTAATCTTAACCAGGACAGAAACACTAACTCATGCCCTCAAACGTACGCTAACCCTTAAGCATTGTCGTACCCTATCCTGTACCCTAATCCCTCCCCATTCCCTAACCCTAACCCTAAGCGAAACCCTGAACGTAACCCTTTTCCGAGGCCTTACCCTCATCGGTGCCGTTGTCTTAACCAGTACACCAACACTAACTCGTGCCCTCACACTTACGCTAACCCTTAAGCATTGTCGTACCCTAACCTGTACCCTAATCCCTCTCCATTCCCTAACCCTAACCCTAACCCGAATCCTAACCCTGACCCTCACCCGAAGCCTTACCCTCACCCGTGCCCTAATCTTAACCAGGACACCAAGACTAACTCGTGCCCTCACACGTATGCTAACACTAAACCGCAGCGGTACCCTAACCTGTACCCTAATCCCTCTCCATTCCCTAACCCTAACCCTAACCTGAAACCTAACCATGACACTCACCCGAAACTTTACCCTCACCCGTGTCCTAATTTTAACCAGTACATCAACACTAACCCATGCCCTCTAACGTACGCCAACCCTAAGCCATTGCCGTACCCTAACCTGTACCCTAATCAATCCCCATTCCCTAACCCTAACCCTAACCCTAACCCTTAACGTGACCCTCTTCCGAGACCTTACCCTCACCCGTGCCCTAATCGTAAGCAGTACACTAACACTAACTAGTGACCTCACACGTGCGCTAAACCTTAAGCGTTGTGGTACCCTAAACTGTGCCCTAATATCTCCCCATTCCCTAACCCTAACCCTAACCCGAATTCTATCCCTGACCCTCACCCGAAACCTTACCCTCACCCGTGCCCTAATCTTAACCAGGACACTAACACTAACCCTTGCCCTCACACGAACGCTAACCCTTAAGCACTGTCGTACCCTAAGCTGTACCCTAATCCCTCTGCATTCCTTAACCCTAACCCTAACCCGAATCCTAACCCTGACCCTCACCCGAAGCCTTACCCTCACCCGTGCCCTAATCTTAACCAGGACACCAACACTAACTTGTGCCCTCACACGTACGCTAAACCTTAAGCGTTGTCGTACCCTAAATTGTACCCTAATCCCTCCCCATTCCTTAACCCTAACCCTAACCCCATCCCTAAACCTGACCCACTTCCGATGCCCTACCCTAACCAATGCCCTAATCTTAACCAGGACACAAACACTAACTCATGCCCTCAAACGTACGCTATCCCTTAAGCATTGTCGTACCCTATCCTGTACCCTAATCTCTCCCCATTCCCTAACCCTAACCCTAAGCGAAACCCTGAAGGTGACCCTTTGCCGAGGCCTTACCCTCATCGGTGCCGTTGTCTTAACCAGTACACCAACACTAACTCTTGCCCTCACACTTACGCTAACCCTTAAGCATTGTCGTACCCTAACCTGTACCCTAATCCCTCTCCATTCCCTAACCCTAACCCTAACCCGAATCCTAACCCTGACCCTCACCCGAAGCCTTGCCCTCACCCGTGCCCTAATCTTAACCAGGACACCAAGACTAACTCGTGCCCTCACACATACGCTAACACTAAACCGCAGCGGTACACTAACCTGTACCCTAATCCCTCTCCATTCCCTAACCCTAACCCTAACCTGAAACCTAACCATGACACTCACCCGAATCTTTACCCTCACCCGTGTCCTAATTTTAACCAGTACATCAACACTAACCCATGCCCTCTAACGTACGCCAACCCTAAGCCATTGCCGTACCCTAACCTGTACCCTAATCAATCCCCATTCCCTAACCCTAACCCTAACCCTAACCCTTAACGTGACCCTCTTCCGAGGCCTTACCCTCACCCGTGCCCTAATCGTAAGCAGTACACTAACACTAAGTAGTGACCTCACACGTACGCTAAACCTTAAGCGTTGTGGTACCCTAAACTGTGCCCTAATATCTCCCCATTCCCTAACCCTAACCCTAACCCGAATTCTATCCCTGATCCTCACCCGTAACCTTACCCTCACCCGTGCCCTAATCTTAACCAGGACACCAACACTAACTTGTGCCCTCACACGTACGCTAACCCTTAATCGTTGTCGTAGCCTAAACTGTACCCTAATCCCTCCCCATTCCCTAACCCTAACCCTAACCCGAATCCTAACCCTGACCCTCACCTGAAGCCTTACCCTCACCCGTGCCCTAATCTTAACCAGGACACTAACACTAACCCTTGCCCTCACACGAACACTAACCCTTAAGCACTGTCGTACCCTAAGCTGTACCCTAATCCCTCTGCATTCCTTAACCCTAACCCTAACCCGAATCCTAACCGTGACCCTCACCCGAAGCCTTACCCTCACCCGTGCCCTTATCTTAACCAGGACACCAACACTAACTCGTGCCCTCACACGTACGCTAAACCTTAAGCGTTGTCGTACCCTAAATTGTACCCTAATCCCTCCCCCTTCCTTAACCCTGACCCTAACCCCATCCCTAAACCTGACCCACTTCCGATGCCCTACCCTAACCAATGCCCTAATCTTAACCAGGACACAAACACTAACTCATGCCCTCAAACGTACACTAACCCTTAAGCATTGTCGTACCCTAACCTGTACCCTAATCCCTCTCCATTCCCTAAGCCTAACCCTAACCCGAATCCTAACCCTGACCCTCACCCGAAGCCTTACCCTCACCCGTGCCCTAATCTTAACCAGGACACCAAGACTAACTCGTGCCCTCAAACGTACGCTAACACTAAACCGCAGCGGTACCCTAACCTGTACCCTAATCCCTCTCCATTCCCTAACCCTAACCCTAACCCGAATCCTAACCGTGACCCTCACCCGAAGCCTTACCCTCACCCGTGCCCTTATCTTAACCAGGACACCAACACTAACTCGTGCCCTCACACGTACGCTAAACCTTAAGCGTTGTCGTACCCTAAATTGTACCCTAATCCCTCCCCATTCCTTAACCCTAACCCTAACCCCATCCCTAAACCTGACCCACTTCCGATGCCCTACCCTAACCAATGCCCTAATCTTAACCAGTACACAAACACTAACTCATGCCCTCAAACGTACGCTAACCCTTAAGCATTGTCGTACCCTATCCTGTACCCTAATCCCTCCCCATTCCCTAACCCTAACCCTAAGCGAAACCCTGAACGTGACCCTTTTCCGAGGCCTTACCCTCATCGGTGCCGTTGTCTTAACCAGTACACCAACACTAACTCGTGCCCTCACACTTACGCTAACCCTTAAGCATTGTCGTACCCTAACCTGTACCCTAATCCCTCTCCATTCCCTAACCCTAACCCTAACCCGAATCCTAACCCTGACCCTCACCCGAAGCCTTACCCTCACCTGTGCCCTAATCTTAACCAGGACACCAAGACTAAATCGTGCCCTCACACGTACGCTAACACTAAACCGCAGCGGTACCCTAACCTGTACCCTAATCCCTCTCCATTCCCTAACCCTAACCCTAACCTGAAACCTAACCATGACACTCACCCGAAACTTTACCCTCACCCGTGTCGTAATTTTAACCAGTACATCAACACTAACCCATGCTCTCTAACGTACGCCAACCCTAAGCCATTGCCGTACCCTAACCTGTACCCTAATCAATCCTCATTCCCTAACCCTAACCCTAACCCTAACCCTTAACGTGACCCTCTTCCGAGGCCTTACCCTCACCCGTGCCCTAATCGTAAGCAGTACACTAACACTAACTAGTGACCTCACACGTACGCTAAAACTTAAGCGTTGTGGTACCCTAAACTGTGCCCTAATATCTCCCCATTCCCTAACCCTAACCCTAACCCGAATTCTATCCCTGACCCTCACCCGAAACCTTATCCTCACCCGTGCCCTAATCTTAACCAGGACACCAACACTAACTTGTGCCCTCACACGTACGCTAACCCTTAATCGTTGTCGTACCCTAAACTGTACCCTAATCCCTCCCCATTCCCTAACCCTAACCCTAACCCGAATCCTAACCCTGACCCTCACCTGAAGCCTTACCCTCACCCGTGCCCTAATCTTAACCAGGACACTAACACTAACCCTTGCCCTCACACGAACGCTAACCCTTAAGCACTGTCGTACCCTAAGCTGTACCCTAATCCCTCTGCATTCCTTAACCCTAACCCTAACCCGAATCCTAACCCTGACCCTCACCCGAAGCCTTACCCTCACCCGTGCCCTTATCTTAACCAGGACACCAACACTAACTCGTGCCCTCACACGTACGCTAAACCTTAAGCGTTGTCGTACCCTAAATTGTACCTTAATCCCTCCCCATTCCTTAACCGTAAACCTAACCCCATCCCTAAACCTGACCCACGTCCGATGCCCTACCCTAACCATTGCCCTAATCTTAACCGGGACACAAACACTAACTCATGCCCTCAAACGTACGCTAACCCTTAAGCATTGTCGTACCCTATCCTGTACCCTAATCCCTCCCCATTCTCTAACCCTAACCCTAAGCGAAACCCTGAACATGACCCTTTTCCGAGGCCTTACCCTCATCGGTGCCGTTGTCTTAACCAGTACAGCAACACTAACTCGTGCACTCACACTTACGCTAACCCTTAAACATTGTCGTACCCTAACCTGTACCCTAATCCCTCTCCATTCCCTAACCGTAACCCTAACCCGAATCCTAACCCTGATCCTCACCCGAAGCCTTACCCTCACCCGTGCCCTAATCTTAACCAGGACACCAAGACTAACTCGTGCCCTCAAACGTACGCTAACCCTTAATCGTTGTCGTACCCTAAACTGTACCCTAATCCCTCCCCATTCCCTAACCCTAACCCTAACCCGAATCCTAACCCTGACCCTCACCTGAAGCCTTACCCTCACCCGTGCCCTAATCTTAACCAGGACACCAACACTAACTCGTGCCCTCACACGTACGCTAAACCTTAAGTGTTGTCGTACCCTAAATTGTACCCTAAACCCTCCCCATTCCTTAACCCTAACCCTAACCCCATAACTAAACCTGACCCACTTCCGATGCCCTACCCTAACCAATGCCCTAATCTTAACCAGGACACAAACACTAACTCATGCCCTCAAACGTACGCTAACACTTAAGCATTGTCGTACCCTAACCTGTACCCTAATCCCTCTCCATTCCCTAACACTAACCCTAACCCGAATCCTAACCCTGATCCTCACCCGAAGCCTTACCCTCACCCGTGCCCTAATCTTAACCAGGACACCAAGACTAACTCGTGCCCTCAAACGTACGCTAACACTAAACCGCAGCGGTACCCTAACCTGTACCCTAATCCCTCTCCATTCCCTAACCCTAACTCTAACCTGAAACCTAACCATGACACTCACCCCAAACTTTACCCTCACCCGTGTCCTAATTTTAACCAGTACATCAACACTAACCCATGCCCTCTAACGTACGCCAACCCTAAGCCATTGCCGTACCCTACCCTGTACCCTAATCAATCCCCATTCCCTAACCTTAACCCTAACCCTAACCCTTAACCTTGACCCTCTTCCGAGGCCTTACCCTCACCCGTGCCCTAATCGTAAGCAGTACACTAACACTAACTAGTGACCTCACACGTACGCTAAACCTTAAGCGTTGTGGTACCCTAAACTGTGCCCTAATATCTCCCCATTCCCTAACCCTAACCCTAACCCGAATTCTATCCCTGACCCTCACCCGAAACCTTACCCTCACCCGTGCCCTAATCTTAACCAGGACACCAACACTAACTTGTGCCCTCACACGTACGCTAACCCTTAATCGTTGTCGTACCCTAAACTGTACCCTAATCCCTCCCCATTCCCTAACACTAACCCTAACCCGAATCCTAACCCTGACCCTCACCTGAAGCCTTACCCTAACCCGTGCCCTAATCTTAACCAGGACACTAACACTAACCCTTGCCCTCACACGAACGCTAACCCTTAAGCACTGTCGTACCCTAAGCTGTACCCTAATCCCTCTGCATTCCTTAACCCTCACCCTAACCCGAATCCTAACCCTGACCCTCACCCGAAGCCTTACCCTCACCCGTGCCCTAATCTTAACCAGGACACCAACACTAACTCGTGCCCTCACACGTACGCTAAACCTTAAGCGTTGTCGTACCCTAAATTGTACCCTAATCCCTCCGCATTCCTTAACCCTAACCCTAACCCCATCCCTAAACCTGACCCACTTCCGATGCCCTACCCTAACCAATGCCCTAATCTTAACCAGGACACAAACACTAACTCATGCCCTCAAACGTACGCTAACACTTAAGCATTGTCGTACCCTATCCTGTACCCTAATCCCTCCCCATTCCCTAACACTAATCTTAAGCGAAACCCTGAACGTGACCCTTTTCTGAGGCCTTACCCTCATCGGTGCCGTTGTCTTAACCAGTACACCAACACTAACTCGTGCCCTCACACTTACGCTAAACCTTAAGCATTGTCGTACCCTAACCTGTACCCTAATCCCTCTCCATTCCCTAACCCTAACCCTAACCTGAAACCTAAACATGACACTCACCCGAAACTTTACCCTCACCCGTGTCCTAATTTTAACCAGTACATCAACACTAACCCATGCCCTCTATCGTACGCCAACCCTAAGCCATTGCCGTACCCTAACCTGTACCCTAATCAATCCCCATTCCCTAACCCTAACCCTAACCCTAACCCTTAACGTGACCCTCTTCCGAGGCCTTACCCTCACCCGTGCCCTAATCGTAAGCAGTACACTAACACTAACTAGTGACCTCACACGTACGCTAAACCTTAAGCGTTGTGGTACCCTAAACTGTGCCCTAATATCTCCCCATTCCCTAACCCTAACCCTAACCCGAATTCTATCCCTGACCCTCACCCGAAACCTTACCCTCACCCGTGCCCTAATCTTAACGAGGACACCAACACTAACTTGTGCCCTCACACGTACGCTAACCCTTAATCGTTGTCGCACCCTAAACTGTACCCTAATCCCTCCCCATTCCCTAACCCTAACCCTAACCCGAATCCTAAACCTGACCCTCACCTGAAGCCTTACCCTCACCCGTGCCCTAATCTTAACCAGGACACTAACACTAACCCTTGCACTCACACGAACGCTAACCCTTAAGCACTGTCGTACCCTAAGCTGTACCCTAATCACTCTGCATTCCTTAACCCTAACCCTAACCCGAATCCTAACCCTGACCCTCACCCGAAGCCTTACCCTCACCCGTGCCCTAATCTTAACCAGGACACCAACACTAACTCGTGCCCTCACACGTACGCTAAACCTTAAGCGTTGTCGTACCCTAAATTGTACCCTAATCCCTCCCCCTTCCTTAACCCTAACCCTAACCCCATCCCTAAACCTGACCCACTTCCGATGCCCTACCCTAACCAATGCCCTAATCTTTACCAGGACACAAACACTAACTCAGGCCCTCAAACGTACGCCAACCCTTAAGCATTGTCGTACCCTAACCTGTACCCTAATCCCTCTCCATTCCCTAACCCTAACCCTAACCCGAATCCTAACCCTGACCCTCACCCGAAGCCTTACCCTCACCCGTGCCCTAATCTTAACCAGGACACCAAGACTAACTCGTGCCCTCAAACGTACGCTAACACTAAACCGCAGCGGTACCCTAACCTGTACCCTAATCCCTCTCCATTCCCTAACACTAACCCTAACCCCAATCCTAACCGTGACCCTCACCCGAAGCCTTACCCTCACCCGTGCCCTAATCTTAACCAGGACACCAAGACTAACTCGTGCCCTCAAACGTACGCTAACACTAAACCGCAGCGGTACCCTAACCTGTACCCTAATCCCTCTCCATTCCCTAACCCTAACCCTAACCTGAAACCTAAACATGACACTCACCCGAAACTTTACCCTCACCCGTGTCCTAATTTTAACCAGTACATCAACACTAACCCATGCCCTCTAACGTACGCCAACCCTAAGCCATTGCCCTACCCTAACCTGTACCCTAATCAATCCCCATTCCCTAACCCTAACCCTAACCCTAACCCTTAACGTGACCCTCTTCCGAGGCCTTACCCTCACCCGTGCCCTAATCGTAAGCAGTACACTAACACTAACTTGTGCCCTCACACGTACGCTAACCCTTAATCGTTGTAGTACCCTAAACTGTACCCTAATCCCTCCCCATTCCCTAACCCTAACCCTAACCCGAATCCTAACCGTGACCCTCACCCGAAGCCTTACCCACACCCGTGCCCTTATCTTAACCAGGAAACCAACACTAACTCGTGCCCTCACACGTACGCTAAACCTTAAGCGTTGTCGTACCCTAAATTGTACCCTAATCCCTCCCCCTTCCTTAACCCTAACCCTAACCCCATCCCTAAACCTGACCCACTTCCGATGCCCTACCCTAACCAATGCCCTAATCTTAACCAGGACACAAACACTAACTCATGCCCTCAAACGTATGCCAACCCTTAAGCATTGTCGTACCCTAACCTGTACCCTAATCAATCCCCATTCCCTAACCCCAACCCTAACCCTAACCCTTAACGTGACCCTCTTCCGAGACCTTACCCTCACCCGTGCCCTAATCGTAAGCAGTACACTAACACTAACTAGTGACCTCACACGTACGCTAAACCTTAAGAGTTGTGGTACCCTAAACTGTGCCCTAATATCTCCCCATTCCCTAACCCTAACCCTAACCCGAATTCTATCCCTGACCCTCACCCGAAACCTTACCCTCACCCGTGCCCTAATCTTAACGAGGACACCAACACTAACTTGTGCCCTCACACGTACGCTAACCCTTAATCGTTGTCGCACCCTAAACTGTACCCTAATCCCTCCCCATTCCCTAACCCTAACCCTAACCCGAATAATAAACCTGACCCTCACCTGAAGCCTTACCCTCACCCGTGCCCTAATCTTAACCAGGACACTAACACTAACCCTTGCCCTCACACGAACGCTAACCCTTAAGCACTGTCGTACCCTAAGCTGTACCCTAATCCCTCTGCATTCCTTAACCCTAACCCTAACCCGAATCCTAACCCTGACCCTCACCCGAAGCCTTACCCTCACCCGTGCCCTAATCTTAACCAGGACACCAACACTAACTCGTGCCCTCACACGTACGCTAAACCTTAAGCGTTGTCGTACCCTAAATTGTACCCTAATCCCTCCCCATTCCTTAACCCTAACCCTAACCCCATCCCTAAACCTGACCCACTTCCGATGCCCTACCCTAACCAATGCCCTAATCTTAACCAGCACACAAACACTAACTCATGCCCTCAAACGTACGCTAACCCTTATGCATTGTCGTACCCTATCCTGTACCCTAATCCCTCCCCATTCCCTAACCCTAACCCTAAGCGAAACCCTGAAGGTGACCCTTTTCCGAGGCCTTACCCTCATCGGTGCCGTTGTCTTAACCAGTACACCAACACTAACTCGTGCCCTCACACTTACGCTAACCCTTAAGCATTGTCGTACCCTAACCTGTACCCTAATCCCTCTCCATTCCCTAACCCTAACCCTAACCCGAATCCTAACCCTGACCCCCACCCGAAGCCTTACCCTCACCCGTGCCCTAATCTTAACCAGGACACCAAGACTAACTCGTGCCATCACACGTACGCTAACACTAAACCGCAGCGGTACCCTAACCTGTACCCTAATCCCTCTCCATTCCCTAACCCTAACCCTAACCTGAAACCTAACCATGACACTCACCCGAAACTTTACCCTCACCCGTGTCCTAATTTTAACCAGTACATCAACACTAACCCATGCCCTCTAACGTACGCCAACCCTAAGCCATTGCCGTACCCTAACCTGTACCCTAATCAATCCCCATTCCCTAACCCTAACCCTAACCCTAACCCTTAACGTGACCCTCTTCCGAGGCCTTACCCTCACCCGTTCCCTAATCGTAAGCAGTACACTAACACTAACTAGTGACCTCACACGTACGCTAAACCTTAAGCGTTGTGGTACCCTAAACTGTGCCCTAATATCTCCCCATTCCCTAACCCTAACCCTAACCCGAATTCTATCCCTGACCCTCACCCGAAACCTTACCCTCACCCGTGCCCTAATCTTAACCAGGACACCAACACTAACTTGTGCCCTCACACGTACGCTAACCCTTAATCGTTGTCGTACCCTAAACTGTACCCTAATCCTTCCCCATTCCCTAACCCTAACCCTAACCCGAATCCAAACCCTGACCCTCACCTGAAGCCTTACCCTCACCCGTGCCCTAATCTTAACCAGGACACTAACACTAACCCTTGCCCTCACACGAACGCTAACCCTTAAGCACTGTCGTACCCTAAGCTGTACCCTAATCCCTCTGCATTCCTTAACCGTAACCCTAACCCGAATCCTAACCCTGACCCTCACCCGAAGCCTTACCCTCACCCGTGCCCTAATCTTAACCAGGACACCAACACTAACTTGTGCCCTCACACGTACGCTAAACCTTAAGCGTTGTCGTACCCTAAATTGTACCCTAATCCCTCTCCATTCCTTAACCCTAACCCTAACCCCATCCCTAAACCTGACCCACTTCCGATGCCCTACCCTAACCAATGCCCTAATCTTAACCAGTACACAAACACTAACTCATGCCCTCAAACGTACGCTAACCCTTAAGCATTGTCGTACCTTATCCTGTACCCTAATCCCTCCCCATTCCCTAACCCTAATCTTAAGCGAAACCCTGAACGTGACCCTTTTCCGACGCCTTACCCTCATCGGTGCCGTTGTCTTAACCAGTACACCAACACTAACTCGTGCCCTCACACTTACGCTAACCCTTAAGCATTGTCGTACCCTAACCTGTACCCTACTCCCTCTCCATTCCCTAACCCTAACCCTAACCCGAATCCTAACCCTGACCCTCACCCGAAGCCGTACCCTCACCCGTGCCCTAATCTTAACCAGGACACCAAGACTAACTCGTGCCCTCACACGTATTCTAACACTAAACCCCAGCGGTACCCTAACCTGTACCCTAATCCCTCTCCATTCCCTAACCCTAACTCTAACCTGAAACCTAACCATGACACTCACCCCAAACTTTACCCTCACCCGTGTCCTAATTTTAACCAGTACATCAACACTAACCCATGCCCTCTAACGTACGCCAACCCTAAGCCATTGCCGTACCCTACCCTGTACCCTAATCAATCCCCATTCCCTAACCTTAACCCTAACCCTAACCCTTAACCTTGACCCTCTTCCGAGGCCTTACCCTCACCCGTGCCCTAATCGTAAGCAGTACACTAACACTAACTAGTGACCTCACACGTACGCTAAACCTTAAGCGTTGTGGTACCCTAAACTGTGCCCTAATATCTCCCCATTCCCTAACCCTAACCCTAACCCGAATTCTATCCCTGACCCTCACCCGAAACCTTACCCTCACCCGTGCCCTAATCTTAACCAGGACACCAACACTAACTTGTGCCCTCACACGTACGCTAACCCTTAATCGTTGTCGTACCCTAAACTGTACCCTAATCCCTCCCCATTCCCTAACACTAACCCTAACCCGAATCCTAACCCTGACCCTCACCTGAAGCCTTACCCTAACCCGTGCCCTAATCTTAACCAGGACACTAACACTAACCCTTGCCCTCACACGAACGCTAACCCTTAAGCACTGTCGTACCCTAAGCTGTACCCTAATCCCTCTGCATTCCTTAACCCTAACCCTAACCCGAATCCTAACCCTGACCCTCACCCGAAGCCTTACCCTCACCCGTGCCCTAATCTTAACCAGGACACCAACACTAACTCGTGCCCTCACACGTACGCTAAACCTTAAGCGTTGTCGTACCCTAAATTGTACCCTAATCCCTCCGCATTCCTTAACCCTAACCCTAACCCCATCCCTAAACCTGACCCACTTCCGATGCCCTACCCTAACCAATGCCCTAATCTTAACCAGGACACAAACACTAACTCATGCCCTCAAACGTACGCTAACACTTAAGCATTGTCGTACCCTATCCTGTACCCTAATCCCTCCCCATTCCCTAACACTAATCTTAAGCGAAACCCTGAACGTGACCCTTTTCTGAGGCCTTACCCTCATCGGTGCCGTTGTCTTAACCAGTACACCAACACTAACTCGTGCCCTCACACTTACGCTAAACCTTAAGCATTGTCGTACCCTAACCTGTACCCTAATCCCTCTCCATTCCCTAACCCTAACCCTAACCTGAAACCTAAACATGACACTCACCCGAAACTTTACCCTCACCCGTGTCCTAATTTTAACCAGTACATCAACACTAACCCATGCCCTCTATCGTACGCCAACCCTAAGCCATTGCCGTACCCTAACCTGTACCCTAATCAATCCCCATTCCCTAACCCTAACCCTAACCCAAACCCTTAACGTGACCCTCTTCCGAGGCCTTACCCTCACCCGTGCCCTAATCGTAAGCAGTACACTAACACTAACTAGTGACCTCACACGTACGCTAAACCTTAAGCGTTGTCGTACCCTAAATTGTACCCTAATCCCTCCCCATTCCTTAACCCTAACCCTAACCCCATCCCTAAACCTGACCCACTTCCGATGCCCTACCCTAACCAATGCCCTAATCTTAACCAGTACACAAACACTAACTCATGCCCTCAAACGTACGCTAACCCTTAAGCATTGTCGTACCCTATCCTGTACCCTAATCCCTCCCCATTCCCTAACCTTAACCCTAAGCGAAACCCTGAACGTGACCCTTTTCCGAGGCCTTAAACTCATCGGTGCCGTTGTCTTAACCAGTACACCAAAACTAACTCGTGCCCTCACACTTACGCTAACCCTTAAGCATTGTCGTACCCTAACCTGTACCCTAATCCCTCTCCATTCCCTAACCCTAACCCTAACCCGAATCCTAACCCTGACCCTCACCCGAAGCCTTAACCTCACCCGTGCCCTAATCTTAACCAGGACACCAAGACTAACTCGTGCCCTCACACGTACGCTAACACTAAACCGCAGCGGTACCCTAACCTGTACCCTAATCCCTCTCCATTCCCTAACCCTAACCCTAACCTGAAACCTAACCATGACACTCACCCGAAACTTTACCCTCACCCGTGTCCTAATTTTAACCAGTACATCAACACTAACCCATGCCCTCTAACGTACGCCAACCCTAAGCCATTGCCGTACCCTAACCTGTACCCTAATCAATCCCCATTCCCTAACCCTAACCCTAACCCTAACCCTTAACGTGACCCTCTTCCGAGGCCTTACCCTCACCCGTGCCCTAATCGTAAGCAGTACACTAACACTAACTAGTGACCTCACACGTACGCTACACCTTAAGCGTTGTGGTACCCTAAACTGTGCCCTAATATCTCCCCATTCCCTAACCCTAACCCTAACCCGAATTCTATCCCTGACCCTCACCCGAAACCTTACCCTCACCCGTGCCCTAATCTTAACGAGGACACCAACACTAACTTGTGCCCTCACACGTACGCTAACCCTTAATCGTTTTCGCACCCTAAACTGTACCCTAATCCCTCCCCATTCCCTAACCCTAACCCTAACCCGAATCCTAAACCTGACCCTCACCTGAAGCCTTACCCTCACCCGTGCCCTAATCTTAACCAGGACACTAACACTAACCCTTGCCCTCACACGAACGCTAACCCTTAAGCACTGTCGTACCCTAAGCTGTACCCTAATCCCTCTGCATTCCTTAACCCTAACCCTAACCCGAATCCTAACCCTGACCCTCACCCGAAGCCTTACCCTCACCCGTGCCCTAATCTTAACCAGGACACCAACACTAACTCGTGCCCTCACACGTACGCTAAACCTTAAGCGTTGTCGTACCCTAAATTGTACCCTAATCCCTCCCCCTTCCTTAACCCTAACCCTAACCCCATCCCTAAACCTGACCCACTTCCGATGCCCTACCCTAACCAATGCCCTAATCTTTACCAGGACACAAACACTAACTCAGGCCCTCAAACGTACGCCAACCCTTAAGCATTGTCGTACCCTAACCTGTACCCTAATCCCTCTCCATTCCATAACCCTAACCCTAACCCGAATCCTAACCCTGACCCTCACCCGAAGCCTTACCCTCACCCGTGCCCTAATCTTAACCAGGACACCAAGACTAACTCGTGCCCTCCAACGTACGCTAACACTAAACCGCAGCGGTACCCTAACCTGTACCCTAATCCCTCTCCATTCCCTAACACTAACCCTAACCCCAATCCTAACCGTGACCCTCACCCGAAGCCTTACCCTCACCCGTGCCCTAATCTTAACCAGGACACCAAGACTAACTCGTGCCCTCAAACGTACGCTAACACTAAACCGCAGCGGTACCCTAACCTGTACCCTAATCCCTCTCCATTCCCTAACCCTAACCCTAACCTGAAACCTAAACATGACACTCACCCGAAACTTTACCCTCACCCGTGTCCTAATTTTAACCAGTACATCAACACTAACCCATGCCCTCTAACGTACGCCAACCCTAAGCCATTGCCCTACCCTAACCTGTACCCTAATCAATCCCCATTCCCTAACCCTAACCCTAACCCTAACCCTTAACGTGACCCTCTTCCGAGGCCTTACCCTCACCCGTGCCCTAATCGTAAGCAGTACACTAACACTAACTTGTGCCCTCACACGTACGCTAACCCTTAAACGTTGTCGTACCCTAAACTGTACCCTAATCCCTCCCCATTCCCTAACCCTAACCCTAACCCGAATCCTAACCGTGACCCTCACCCGAAGCCTTACCCACACCCGTGCCCTTATCTTAACCAGGAAACCAACACTAACTCGTGCCCTCACACGTACGCTAAACCTTAAGCGTTGTCGTACCCTAAATTGTACCCTAATCCCTCCCCCTTCCTTAACCCTAACCCTAACCCCATCCCTAAACCTGACCCACTTCCGATGCCCTACCCTAACCAATGCCCTAATCTTAACCAGGACACAAACACTAACTCATGCCCTCAAACGTATGCCAACCCTTAAGCATTGTCGTACCCTAACCTGTACCCTAATCCCTCTCCATTCCCTAACCCTAATCTTAAGCGAAACCCTGAACGTGACCCTTTTCCGACGCCTTACCCTCATCGGTGCCGTTGTCTTAACCAGTACACCAACACTAACTCGTGCCCTCACACTTACGCTAACCCTTAAGCATTGTCGTACCCTAACCTGTACCCTAATCCCTCTCCATTCCCTAACCCTAACCCTAACCCGAATCCTAACCCTGACCCTCACCCGAAGCCTTACCCTCACCCGTGCCCTAATCTTCACCAGGACACCAAGACTAACTCGTGCCCTCACACGTACGCTAACACTAAACCGCAGCGGTACCCTAACCTGTACCCTAATCCGTCTCCATTCCCTAACCCTAACCCTAACCTGAAACCTAACCATGACACTCACCCGAAACTTTACCCTCACCCGTGTCCTAATTTTAACCAGTACATCAACACTAACCCATGCCCTCTAACGTACGCCAACCCTAAACCATTGCCGCACCCTAACCTGTACCCTAATCAATCCCCATTCCCTAAACCTAACCCTAACCCTAACCCTTAACGTGACCCTCTTCCGAGACCTTACCCTCACCCGTGCCCTAATCGTAAGCAGTACACTAACACTAACTAGTGACCTCACACGTACGCTAAACCTTAAGAGTTGTGGTACCCTAAACTGTGCCCTAATATCTCCCCATTCCCTAACCCTAACCCTAACCCGAATTCTATCCCTGACCCTCACCCGAAACCTTACCCTCACCCGTGCCCTAATCTTAACGAGGACACCAACACTAACTTGTGCCCTCACACGTACGCTAACCCTTAATCGTTGTCGCACCCTAAACTGTACCCTAATCCCTCCCCATTCCCTAACCCTAACCCTAACCCGAATCCTAAACCTGACCCTCACCTGAAGCCTTACCCTCACCCGTGCCCTAATCTTAACCAGGACACTAACACTAACCCTTGCCCTCACACGAACGCTAACCCTTAAGCACTGTCGTACCCTAAGCTGTACCCTAATCCCTCTGCATTCCTTAACCCTAACCCTAACCCGAATCCTAACCCTGACCCTCACCCGAAGCCTTACCCTCACCCGTGCCCTAATCTTAACCAGGACACCAACACTAACTCGTGCCCTCACACGTACGCTAAACCTTAAGCGTTGTCGTACCCTAAATTGTACCCTAATCCCTCCCCATTCCTTAACCCTAACCCTAACCCCATCCCTAAACCTGACCCACTTCCGATGCCCTACCCTAACCAATGCCCTAATCTTAACCAGCACACAAACACTAACTCATGCCCTCAAACGTACGCTAACCCTTATGCATTGTCGTACCCTATCCTGTACCCTAATCCCTCCCCATTCCCTAACCCTAACCCTAAGCGAAACCCTGAAGGTGACCCTTTTCCGAGGCCTTACCCTCATCGGTGCCGTTGTCTTAACCAGTACACCAACACTAACTCGTGCCCTCACACTTACGCTAACCCTTAAGCATTGTCGTACCCTAACCTGTACCCTAATCCCTCTCCATTCCCTAACCCTAACCCTAACCCGAATCCTAACCCTGACCCTCACCCGAAGCCTTACCCTCACCCGTGCCCTAATCTTAACCAGGACACCAAGACTAACTCGTGCCATCACACGTACGCTAACACTAAACCGCAGCGGTACCCTAACCTGTACCCTAATCCCTCTCCATTCCCTAACCCTAACCCTAACCTGAAACCTAACCATGACACTCACCCGAAACTTTACCCTCACCCGTGTCCTAATTTTAACCAGTACATCAACACTAACCCATGCCCTCTAACGTACGCCAACCCTAAGCCATTGCCGTACCCTAACCTGTACCCTAATCAATCCCCATTCCCTAACCCTAACCCTAACCCTAACCCTTAACGTGACCCTCTTCCGAGGCCTTACCCTCACCCGTTCCCTAATCGTAAGCAGTACACTAACACTAACTAGTGACCTCACACGTACGCTAAACCTTAAGCGTTGTGGTACCCTAAACTGTGCCCTAATATCTCCCCATTCCCTAACCCTATCCCTAACCCGAATTCTATCCCTGACCCTAACCCGAAACCTTACCCTCACCCGTGCCCTAATCTTAACCAGGACACCAACACTAACTTGTGCCCTCACACGTACGCTAACCCTTAATCGTTGTCGTACCCTAAACTGTACCCTAATCCTTCCCCATTCCCTAACCCTAACCCTAACCCGAATCCAAACCCTGACCCTCACCTGAAGCCTTACCCTCACCCGTGCCCTAATCTTAACCAGGACACTAACACTAACCCTTGCCCTCACACGAACGCTAACCCTTAAGCACTGTCGTACCCTAAGCTGTACCCTAATCCCTCTGCATTCCTTAACCGTAACCCTAACCCGAATCCTAACCCTGACCCTCACCCGAAGCCTTACCCTCACCAGTGCCCTAATCTTAACCAGGACACCAACACTAACTTGTGCCCTCACACGTACGCTAAACCTTAAGCGTTGTCGTACCCTAAATTGTACCCTAATCCCTCCCCATTCCTTAACCCTAACCCTAACCCCATCCCTAAACCTGACCCACTTCCGATGCCCTACCCTAACCAATGCCCTAATCTTAACCAGTACACAAACACTAACTCATGCCCTCAAACGTACGCTAACCCTTAAGCATTGTCGTACCTTATCCTGTACCCTAATCCCTCCCCATTCCCTAACCCTAATCTTAAGCGAAACCCTGAACGTGACCCTTTTCCGACGCCTTACCCTCATCGGTGCCGTTGTCTTAACCAGTACACCAACACTAACTCGTGCCCTCACACTTACGCTAACCCTTAAGCATTGTCGTACCCTAACCTGTACCCTACTCCCTCTCCATTCCCTAACCCTAACCCTAACCCGAATCCTAACCCTGACCCTCACCCGAAGCCGTACCCTCACCCGTGCCCTAATCTTAACCAGGACACCAAGACTAACTCGTGCCCTCACACGTATTCTAACACTAAACCCCAGCGGTACCCTAACCTGTACCCTAATCCCTCTCCATTCCCTAACCCTAACCCTAACCTGAAACCTAACCATGACACTCACCCGAAACTTTACACTCACCCGTGTCCTAATTTTAACAAGTACATCAACACTAACCCATGCCCTCTAACGTACGCCAACCCTAAGCCATTGCCGTACCCTAACCTGTACCCTAATCAATCCCCATTCCCTAACCCTAACCCTAACCCTAACCCTTAACGTGACCCTCTTCCAAGACCTTACCCTCACCCGTGCCCTAATCGTAAGCAGTACACTAACACTAACTAGTGACCTCACACGTACGCTAAACCTTAAGCGTTGTGGTACCCTAATCTGTGCCCTAATATCTCCCCATTCCCTAACCCTAACCCTAACCCGAATTCTATCCCTGACCCTCACCCGAAACCTTACCCTCACCCGTGCCCTAATCTTAACCAGGACACCAACACTAACTTGTGCCCTCACACGTACGCTAACCCTTAATCGTTGTCATACCCTAAACTGTACCCTAATCCCTCCCCATTCCCTAACCCTAACCCTAACCCGAATCCAAACCCTGACCCTCACCTGAAGCCTTACCCTCACCCGTGCCCTAATCTTATCCAGGACACTAACACTAACCCTTGCCCTCACACGAACGCTAACCCTTAAATACTGTCGTACACTAAGCTGTACCCTAATCCCTCTGCATTCCTTAACCCTAACCCTAACCCGAATCCTAACCCTGACCCTCACCCGAAGCCTTACCCTCACCCGTGTCCTAATCTTAACCAGGACTCCAACACTAACTCGTGCCCTCACACGTACGCTAAACCTTAAGCGTTGTCGTACCCTAAATTGTACCCTAATCCCTCCCCATTCCTTAACCCTAACCCTAACCCCATCCCTAAACCTGACCCACTTCCGATGCCCTACCCTAACCAATGCCATAATCTTAACCAGGACACAAACACTAACTCATGCTCTCAAACGTACGCTAACCCTTAAGCATTGTCGTACCCTATCCTGTACCCTAATCCCTCCCCATTCCCTAACCCTAACCCTAAGCGAAACCCTGAACGTGACCCTTTTTCGAGGCCTTACCCTCATCGGTGCCGTTGTCTTAACCAGTACACCAACACTAACTCGTGCCCTCACACTTACGCTAACCCTTAAGCATTGTCGTACCCTAACCTGTACCCTAATCCCTCTCCATTCCCTAACCCTAACCCTAACCCGAATCCTAACCCTGACCCTCACCCGAAGCCTTACCCTCACCCGTGCCCTAATCTTAACCAGGACACCAAGACTAACTTGTGGCCTCACACGTACGCTAACACTAAACCGCAGCGGTACCCTAACCTGTACCCTAATCCCTCTCCATTCCCTAACCTTAACCCTAACCTGAAACCTAACCATGACACTCACCCGAAACTTTACCCTCACCCGTGTCCTAATTTTAACCAGTACATCAACACTAACCCATGCCCTCTAACGTACGACAACCCTAAGCCATTGCCGTACCCTAACCTGTACCCTAATCAATCCCCATTCCCTAACCCTAACCCTAACCCTAACCGTTAACGTGACCCTCTTCCGAGGCCTTACCCTCACCAGTGCCCTAATCGTAAGCAGTACACTAACACTAACTAGTGACCTCACACGTACGCTAAACCTTAAGCGTTGTGGTACCCTAAACTGTGCCCTAATATCTCCCCATTCCCTAACCCTAACCCTAACCCGAATCCTAACCCTGACCCTCACCTGAAACCTTACCCTCACCCGTGCCCTAATCTTAACCAGGACACTAACACTAACCCTTGCCCTCACATGAACGCTAACCCTTAAGTACTGTCGTACCCTAAGCTGTACCCTAATCCCTCTGCATTCCTTAACCCTAACCCTAGCCCGAATCCTAACCCTGACCCTCACCCGAAGCCTTTCCCTAACCCGTGCTCTAATCTTAACCAGGACACCAACACTAACTCGTGCCCTCACACGTACGCTAAACCTTAAGCGTTGTCGTACCCTAAATTGTACCCTAATCCCTCCCCATTCCTTAACCCTAACCCTAACCCCATCCCTAAACCTGACCCACTTCCGATGCCCTACCCTAACCAATGCCCTAATCTTAACCAGGACACAAACACTTACTCATGCCCTCAAACGTACGCTAACCCTTAAGCATTGTCGTACCCTATCCTGTACCCTAATCCCTCCCCATTCCCTAACCCTAACCCTAAGCGAAACCCTGAACGTGACCCTTTTCCGAGGCCTTACCCTCATCGGTGCCGTTGTCTTAACCAGTACACCAACACTAACTCGTGCCCTCACACTTACGCTAACCCTTAAGCATTGTCGTACCCTAACCTGTACCCTAATCCCTCTCCATTCCCTAACCCTAACCCTAACCCGAATCCTAACCCTGACCCTCACCCGAAGCCTTACCCTCACCCGTGCCCTAATCTTAACCAGGACACCAAGACTAACTCGTGCCCTCACACGTATGCTAACACTAAACCGCAGCGGTACCCTAACCTGTACCCTAATCCCTCTCCATTCCCTAACACTAACCCTAACCTGAAACCTAACCATGACACTCACCCGAAACTTTACCCTCACCCGTGTCCTAATTTTAACCAGTACATCAACACTAACCCATGCCCTCTAACGTACGCCAACCCTAAGCCATTGCCGTACCCTAACCTGTACCCTAATCAATCCCCATTCCCTAACCCTAACCTTAACCCTAACCCTTAACGTGACCCTCTTCCGAGACCTTACCCTCACCCGTGCCCTAATCGTAAGCAGTACACTAACACTAACTAGTGACCTCACACGTACGCTAAACCTTAAGCGTTGTGGTACCCTAAACTGTGCCCTAATATCTCCCCATAACCTAACCCTAACCCTAACCCGAATTCTATCCCTGACCCTCACCCGAAACCTTACCCTCACCCGTGCCCTAATCTTAACCAGGACACCAACACTAACTTGTGCCCTCAAACGTACGCTAACCCTTAATCGTTGTCGTACCCTAAACTGTACCCTAATTCCTCCCCATTCCCTAACCCTAACCCTAACCCGAATCCTAACCCTGACCCTCACCCGAAGCCTTACCCTCACCCGTGCCCTAATCTTAACCAGGACACCAAGACTAACTCGTGCCCTCAAACGTACGCTAACACTAAACCGCAGCGGTACCCTAACCTGTACCCTAATCACTCTCCATTCCCTAACCCTAACACTAACCTGAAACCTAACCATGACACTCACCCCAAACTTTACCCTCACCCGTGTCCTAATTTTAACCAGCACATCAACACTAACCTATGCCCTCTAACGTACGCCAACCCTAAGTCATTGCCGTACCCTACCCTGTACCCTAATCAATCCCCATTCCCTAACCTTAACCCTAACCCTAACCCTTAACCTTGACCCTCTTCCGAGGCCTTACCCTCACCCGTGCCCTAATCGTAAGCAGTACACTAACACTAACTAGTGACCTCACACGTACGCTAAACCTTAAGCGTTGTGGTACCCTAAACTGTGCCCTAATATCTCCCCATTCCCTAACCCTAACCCTAACCCGAATTCTATCCCTGACCCTCACCCGAAACCTTACCCTCACCCGTGCCCTAATCTTAACCAGGACACCAACACTAACTTGTGCCCTCACACGTACGCTAACCCTTAATCGTTGTCATACCCTAAACTGTACCCTAATCCCTCCCCATTCCCTAACCCTAACCCTAACCCGAATCCTAACCCTGACCCTCACCTGAAGCCTTACCCTAACCCGTGCCCTAATCTTAACCAGGACACTAACACTAACCCTTGCCCTCACACGAACGCTAACCCTTAAGCACTGTCGTACCCTAAGCTGTACCCTAATCCCTCTGCATTCCTTAACCCTAACCCGAACCCGAATCCTAACCCTGACCCTCACCCGAAGCCTTACCCTCACCCGTGCCCTAATCTTAACCAGGACACCAACACTAACTCGTGCCCTCACACGTACGCTAAACCTTAAGCGTTGTCGTACCCTAAATTGTACCCTAATCCCTCCGCATTCCTTAACCCTAACCCTAACCCCATCCCTAAACCTGACCCACTTCCGATGCCCTACCCTAACCAATGCCTTAATCTTAACCAGGACACAAACACTAACTCATGCCCTCAAACGTACGCTAACACTTAAGCATTGTCGTACCCTATCCTGTACCCTAATCCCTCCCCATTCCCTAACCCTAATCTTAAGCGAAACCCTGAACGTGACCCTTTTCTGAGGCCTTACCCTCATCGGTGCCGTTGTCTTAACCAGTACACCAACACTAACTCGTGCCCTCACACTTACGCTAACCCTTAAGCATTGTCGTACCCTAACCTGTACCCTAATCCCTCTCCATTCCCTAACCCTAACCCTAACCCGAATCCTAACCCTGACCCTCACCCGAAGCCTTACCCTCACCCGTGCCCTAATCTTAACCAGGACACCAAGACTAACTCGTGCCCTCAAACATACGCTAACACTAAACCGCAGCGGTACCCTAACCTGTACCCTAATCCCTCTCCATTCCCTAACCCTAACCCTAACCTGAAACCTAACCATGACACTCACCCGAAACTTTACCCTCACCCGTGTCCTAATTTTAACCAGTACATCAACACTAACCCATGCCCTCTAACGTACGCCAACCCTAAGCCATTGCCGTACCCTAACCTGTACCCTAATCAATCCCCATTCCCTAACCCTAACACTAACCCTAACCCTTAATGTGACCCTCTTCCGAGGCCTTACCCTCACCCGTGCCCTAATCGTAAGCAGTACACTAACACTAACTAGTGACCTCACACGTACGCTGAACCTTAAGCGTTGTGGTGCCCTAAACTGCGCCCTAATATCTCCCCATTCCCTAACCCTAACCCTAACCCGAATTCTATCCCTGACCCTCACCCGAAACCTTACCCTCACCCGTGCCCTAATCTTAACCAGGACACCAACACTAACTTGTGCCCTCACACGTACGCTAACCCTTAATCGTTGTCGTACCCTAAACTGTACCCTAATCCCTCCCCATTCCCTAACCCTAACCCTAACCCGAATCCTAACCCTGACCCTCACCTGAAGCCTTACCCTCACCCGTGCCCTAATCTTAACCAGGACACTAACACTAACCCTTGCGCTCACACGAACGCTAACCCTTAAGCACTGTCGTACACTAAGCTGTACCCTAATCCCTCTGCATTCCTTAACCCTAACCCTAACCCGAATCCTAACCCTGACCCTCACCCGAAGCCTTACCCTCACCCGTGCCCTAATCTTAACCAGGACACCAACACTAACTCGTGCCCTCACACGTACGCTAAACCTTAAGCGTTGTCGTACCCTAAATTGTACCCTAATCCCTCCCCATTCCTTAACCCTAACCCTAACCCCATCCCTAAACCTGACCCACTTCCGATGCCCTACCCTAACCAATGCCCTAATCTTAACCAGTACACAAACACTAACTCATGCCCTCAAACGTACGCTAACCCTTAAGAATTGTCGTACCCTATCCTGTACCCTAATATCTCCCCATTCCCTAACCCTAACCCTAAGCGAAACCCTGAACGTGACCCTTTTCCGAGGCCTTAAACTCATCGGTGCCGTTGTCTTAACCAGTACACCAACACTAACTCGTGCCCTCACACTTACGCTAACCCTTAAGCATTGTCGTACCCGAACCTGTACCCTAATCCCTCTCCATTCCCTAACCCTAACCCTAACCCGAATCCTAACCCTGACCCTCACCCGAAGCCTTAACCTCACCCGTGCCCTAATCTTAACCAGGACACCAAGACTAACTCGTGCCCTCACACGTACGCTAACACTAAACCGCAGCGGTACCCTAACCTGTACCCTAATCCCTCTCCATTCCCTAACCCTAACCCTAACCTGAAACCTAACCATGACACTCACCCGAAACTTTACCCTCACCCGTGTCCTAATTTTAACCAGTATATCAACACTAACCCATGCCCTCTAACGTACGCCAACCCTAAGCCATTGCCGTACCCTAACCTGTACCCTAATCAATCCCCATTCCCTAACCCTAACCCTAACCCTAACCCTTAACGTGACCCTCTTCCGAGGCTTTACCCTCACCCGTGCCCTAATCGTAAGCAGTACACTAACACTAACTAGTGACCTCACACGTACGCTAAACCTTAAGCGTTGTGGTACCCTAAACTGTGCCCTAATATCTCCCCATTCCCTAACCCTAACCGTAACCCGAATTCTATCCCTGATCCTCACCCGTAACCTAACCCTCACCCGTGCCCTAATCTTAACCAGGACACCAACACTAACTTGTGCCCTCACACGTACGCTAACCCTTAATCGTTGTCGTACCCTAAACTGTACCCTAATCCCTCCCCATTCCCTAACCCTAACCCTAACCCGAATCCTAACCCTGACCCTCACCTGAAGCCTTACCCTCACCCGTGCCCTAATCTTAACCAGGACACTAACACTAACCCTTGCACTCACACGAACGCTAACCCTTAAGCACTGTCGTACCCTAAGCTGTACCCTAATCACTCTGCATTCCTTAACCCTAACCCTAACCTGAATCCTAACCGTGACCCTCACCCGAAGCCTTACCCTCACCCGTGCCCTTACCTTAACCAGGACACCAACACTAACTCGTGCCCTAACACGTACGCTAAACCTTAAGCGTTGTCGTACCCTAAATTGTACCCTAATCCCTCCCCCTTCCTTAACCCTAACCCTAACCCCATCCCTAAACCTGACCCACTTCCGATGCCCTACCCTAACCAATGCCCTAATCTTAACCAGGACACAAACACTAACTCATGCCCTCAAACGTACGCTAACCCTTAAGCATTGTCGTACCCTATCCTGTACCCTAATCCCTCCCCATTCCCTAACCCTAACCCTAAGCGAAACCCTGAACGTGACCCTTTTCCGAGGCCTTAAACTCATCGGTGCCGTTGTCTTAACCAGTACACCAACACTAACTCGTGCCCTCACACTTACGCTAACCCTTAAGCATTGTCGTACCCTAACCTGTACCCTAATCCCTCTCCATTCCCTAACCCTAACCCTAACCCGAATCCTAACCCTGACCCTCACCCGAAGCCTTAACCTCACCCGTGCCCTAATCTTAACCAGGACACCAAGACTAACTCGTGCCCTCACACGTACGCTAACACTAAACCACAGCGGTACCCTAACCTGTACCCTAATCCCTCTCCATTCCCTAACCCTAACCCTAACCTGAAACCTAACCATGACACTCACCCGAAACTTTACCCTCACCCGTGTCCTAATTTTAACCAGTACATCAACACTAACCCATGCCCTCTAACGTACGCCAACCCTAAGCCATTGCCGTACCCTAACCTGTACCCTAATCAATCCCCATTCCCTAACCCTAACCCTAACCCTAACCCTTAACGTGACCCTCTTCCGAGGCTTTACCCTCACCCGTGCCCTAATCGTAAGCAGTACACTAACACTAACTAGTGACCTCACACGTACGCTAAACCTTAAGCGTTGTGGTACCCTAAACTGTGCCCTAATATCTCCCCATTCCCTAACCCTAACCGTAACCCGAATTCTATCCCTGATCCTCACCCGTAACCTTACCCTCACCCGTGCCCTAATCTTAACCAGGACACCAACACTAACTTGTGCCCTCACACGTACGCTAACCCTTAATCGTTGTCGTACCCTAAACTGTACCCTAATCCCTCCCCATTCCCTAACCCTAACCCTAACCCGAATCCTAACCCTGACCCTCACCTGAAGCCTTACCCTCACCCGTGCCCTAATCTTAACCAGGACACTAACACTAACCCTTGCACTCACACGAACGCTAACCCTAAAGCACTGTCGTACCCTAAGCTGTACCCTAAACCCTCTGCATTCCTTAACCCTAACCCTAACACTAATCCTAACCGTGACCCTCACCCGAAGCCTTACCCTCACCCGTGCCCTTATCTTAACCAGGACACCAACACTAACTCGTGCCCTCACACGTACGCTAAACCTTAAGCGTTGTCGTACCCTAAATTGTACCCTAATCCCTCCCCCTTCCTTAATCCTAACCCTAACCCCATCCCTAAACCTGACCCACTTCCGATGCCCTACCCTAACCAATGCCCTAATCTTAACCAGGACACAAACACTAACTCATGCCCTCAAACGTACGCTAACCCTTAAGCATTGTCGTACCCTATCCTGTACCCTAATCCCTCCCCATTCCCTAGCCCTAACCCTAAGCGAAACCCTGAACGTGACCCTTTTCCGAGGCCTTAAACTCATCGGTGCCGTTGTCTTAACCAGTACACCAACACTAACTCGTGCCCTCACACGTACGCTAACCCTTAAGCATTGTCGTACCCTAACCTGTACCCTAATCCCTCTCCATTTCCTAACCCTAACCCTAACCCGAATCCTAACCCTGACCCTCACCTGAAGCCTTACCCTCACCCGTGCCCTAATCTTAACCAGGACACTAACACTAACCCTTGCCCTCACACGAACACTAACCCTTAAGCACTGTCGTACCCTAAGCTGTACCCTAATCCCTCTGCATTCCTTAACGCTAACCCTAACCCGAATCCTAACCGTGACCCTCACCCGAAGCCTTACCCTCACCCGTGCCCTTATCTTAACCAGGACACCAACACTAACTCGTGCCCTCACACGTACGCTAAACTTTAAGAGTTGTCGTACCCTAAATTGTACCCTAATCCCTCCCCCTTCCTTAACCCTAACCCTAACCCCATCCCAAACCTGACCCACTTCCGATGCCCTACCCTAACCAATGCCCTAATCTTAACCAGGACACAAACACTAACTCATGCCCTCAAACGTACGCTAACCCTTAAGCATTGTCGTACCCTAACCTGTACCCTAATCCCTCTCCATTCCCTAACCCTAACCCTAACCCGAATCCTAACCGTGACCCTCACCCGAAGCCTTACCCTCACCCGTGCCCTAATCTTAACCAGGACACCAAGACTAACTCATGCCCTCACACGTACGCTAACACTAAACCGCAGCGGTACCCTAACCTGTACCCTAATCCCTCTCCATTCCCTAACCCTAACCCTAACCTGAAACCTAACCATGACACTCACCCGAAACTTTACCCTCACCCGTGTCCTAATTTTAACCAGTACATCAACACTAACCCATGCCTTCTAACTTACGCCAACCCTAAGCCATTGCCGTACCCTAACCTGTACCCTAATCAATCCCCATTCCCTAACCCTAACACTAACCCTAACCCTTAACGTGACCCTCTTCCGAGGCCTTACCCTCACCCGTGCCCTAATCGTAAGCAGTACACTAACACTAACTAGTGACCTCACACGTACGCTAAACCTTAAGCGTTGTGGTACCCTAAACTGTGCCCTAATATCTCCCCATTCCCTAACCCTAACCCTAACCCGAATTCTATCCCTGATCCTCACCCGTAACCTTACCCTCACCCGTGCCCTAATCTTAACCAGGAAACCAACACTAACTTCTGCCCGCACACGTACGCTAACCCTTAATCGTTGTCGTACCCTAAACTGTACCCTAATCCCTCCCCATTCCCTAACCCTAACCCTAACCCGAATCCTAACCCTGACCCTCACTTGAAGCCTTACCCTCACCCGTGCCCTAATCTTAACCAGGACCCTAACACTAACCCTTGCACTCACACGAACGCTAACCCTTAAGCACTGTCGTACCCTAAGCTGTACCCTAATCCCTCTGCATTCCTTAACCCTAACCCTAACCCGAATCCTAACCGTGACCCTCACCCGAAGCCATACCCTCACCCGTGCCCTTACCTTAACCAGGACACCAACACTAACTCGTGCCCTCACATGTACGCTAAACCTTAAGCGTTGTCGTACCCTAAATTGTACCCTATTCCCTCCCCCTTCCTTAACCCTAACCCTAACCCCATCCCTAAACCTGACCCACTTCCGATGCCCTACCCTAACCAATGCCCTAATCTTAACCAGGACACAAACACTAACTCATGCCCTCAAACGTACGCTAACCCTTAAGCATTGTCGTACCCTAACCTGTACCCTAATCCCTCTCCATTCCCTAACCTTAACCCTAACCCGAATCCTAACCCTGACTCTCACCCGAAGCCTTACCCTCACCCGTGCCCTAATCTTAACCAGGACACCAAGACTAACTCGTGCCCTCAAACGTACGCTAACACTAAACCGCAGCGGTACCCTAACCTGTACCCTAATCCCTCTCCATTCCCTAACCCTAACCCTAACCCGAATCCTAACCGTGACCCTCACCCTATGCCTTACCCTCACCCGTGCCCTAATCTTAACCAGGACACCAAGACTAACTCGTGCCCTCAATAGTACGCTAACACTAAACCGCAGCAGTACCCTAACCTGTACCCTAATCCCTCTCCATTCCCTAACCCCAACCCTAACCTGAAACCTAACCATGACACTCACCCGAAACTTTACCCTCACCCGTGTCCTAATTTTAACCAGTACAGCAACACTAACCCATGCCCTCTAACTTACGCCAACCCTAAGCCATTGCCGTACCCTAACCTGTACCCTAATCAATCCCCATTCCCTAACCCTAACACTAACCCTAACCCTTAACGTGACCCTCTTCCGAGGCCTTACCCTCACCCGTGCCCTAATCGTAAGCAGTACACTAACACTAACTAGTGACCTCACACGTACGCTAAACCTTAAGCGTTGTGGTACCCTAAACTGTGCCCTAATATCTCCCCATTCCCTAACCCTAACCCTAACCCGAATTCTATCCCTGATCCTCACCCGTAACCTTACCCTCACCCGTGCCCTAATCTTAACCAGGAAACCAACACTAACTTGTGCCCGCACACGTACGCTAACCCTTAATCGTTGTCGTACCCTAAACTGTACCCTAATCCCTCCCCATTCCCTAACCCTAACCCTAACCAGAATCCTAACCCTGACCCTCACTTGAAGCCTTACCCTCACCCGTGCCCTAATCTTAACCAGGACCCTAACACTAACCCTTGCACTCACACGAACGCTAACCCTTAAGCACTGTCGTACCCTAAGCTGTACCCTAATACCTCTGCATTCCTTAACCCTAACCCTAACCCGAATCCTAACCGTGACCCTCACCCGAAGCCATACCCTCACCCGTGCCCTTACCTTAACCAGGACACCAACACTAACTCGTGCCCTCACACGTACGCTAAACCTTAAGCGTTGTCGTACCCTAAATTGTACCCTATTCCCTCCCCCTTCCTTAACCCTAACCCTAACCCCATCCCTAAACCTGACCCACTTCCGATGCCCTACCCTAACCAATGCCCTAATCTTAACCAGGACACAAACACTAACTCATGCCCTCAAACGTACGCTAACCCTTAAGCATTGTCGTACCCTAACCTGTACCCTAATCCCTCTCCATTCCCTAACCCTAACCCTAACCCGAATCCTAACCCTGACCCTCACCCGAAGCCTTACCCTCACCCGTGCCCTAATCTTAACCAGGACACCAAGACTAACTCGTGCCCTCAATAGTACGCTAACACTAAACCGCAGCAGTACCCTAACCTGTACCCTAATCCCTCTCCATTCCCTAACCCCAACCCTAACCTGAAACCTAACCATGACACTCACCCGAAACTTTACCCTCACCCGTGTCCTAATTTTAAACAGTACATCAACACTAACCCATGCCCTCTAACGTACGCCAACCCTAAGCCATTGCCGTACCCTAACCTGTACCCTAATCAATCCCCATTCCCTAACCCTAACCCTAACCCTAACCCTTAACGTGACCCTCTTCCGAGGCCTTACCCTCACCCGTGCCCTAATCGTAAGCAGTACACTAACACTAACTAGTGACCTCACACGTACGCTAAACCTTAAGCGTTGTGGTAGTCTAAACTGTGCCCTAATATCTCCCCATTCCCTAACCCTAACCCTAACCCGAATTCTATCCCTGACCCTCACCCGAAACCTTACCCTCACCCGTGCCTTAAACTTAACCAGGACACCAACACTAACTTGTGCCCTCACACGTACGCTAACCCTTAATCGTTGTCGTACCCTAAACTGTACCCTAATCCCTCCCCATTCCCTAACCCTAACCCTAACCCGAATCCTAACCCTGACCCTCACCTGAAGCCTTACCCTCACCCGTGCCCTAATCTTAACCAGGACACTAACACTAACCCTTGCCCTCACACGAACGCTAACCCTTAAGCACTGTCGTACCCTAAGCTGTACCCTAATCCCTCTGCATTCCTTAACCCTAACCCTAACCCGAATCCTAACCGTGACCCTCACCCGAAGCCTTACCCTCACCCGTGCCCTTATCTTAACCAGGACACCAACACTAACTCGTGCCCTCACACGTACGCTAAACCTTAAGAGTTGTCGTACCCTAAATTGTACCCTAATCCCTCCCCCTTCCTTAACCCTAACCCTAACCCCATCCCTAAACCTGACCCACTTCCGATGCCCTACCCTAACCAATGCCCTAATCTTAACCAGGACACAAACACTAACTCATGCCCTGAAACGTACGCTAACCCTTAAGCATTGTCGTGACCCAACCTGTACCCTAATCCCTCTCCATTCCCTAACCCTAACCCTAACCCGAATCCTAACCCTGACCCTCACCCGAAGCCTTACCCTCACCCGTGCCCTAATCTTAACCAGGACACCAAGACTAACTCGTGCCCTCACACGTACGCTAAACCTTAAGCGTTGTCGTACCCTAAATTGTACCCTAATCCCTCCGCATTCCTTAACCCTAACCCTAACCCCATCCCTAAACCTGACCCACTTCCGATGCCCTACCCTAACCAATGCCCTAATCTTAACCAGGACACAAACACTAACTCATGCCCTCAAACGTACGCTAACCCTTAAGCATTGTCGTACCCTATCTCGTACCCTAATCCCTCCCCATTCCCTAACCCTAACCCTAAGCGAAACCCTGAACGTGACCCTTTTCCGAGGCCTTACCCTCATCGGTGCCGTTGTCTTAACCAGTACACCAACACTAACTCGTGCCCTCACACTTACGCTAACCCTTAAGCATTGTCGTACCCTAACCTGTACCCTAATCCCTCTCCATTCCCTAACCCTAACCCTAACCCGAATCCTAACCCTGACCCTCACCCGAAGCCTTACCCTCACCCGTGCCCTAATCTTAACCAGGACACCAAGACTAACTCGTGCCCTCACTCGTACGCTAACACTAAACCGCAGCTGTACCCTAACCTGTACCCTAATCCCTCTCCATTCCCTAACCCTAACCCTAACCTGAAACCTAACCATGACACTCACCCCAAAGTTTACCCTCACCCGTGTCCTAATTTTAACCAGTACATCAACACTAACCCATGCCCTCTAACGTACGCCAACCATAAGCCATTGCCGTACCCTAACCTGTACCCTAATCAATCCCCATTCCGTAACCCTAACCCTAACCCTAACCCTTAACGTGACCCTCTTCCGAGGCCTTACCCTCACCCGTGCCCTAATCGTAAGCAGTACACTAACACTAACTAGTGACCTCACACGTACGCTAAACCTTAAGCGTTGTGGTACCCTAAACTGTGCCTTAATATCTCCCCATTCCCTAACCCTAACCCTAACCCGAATTCTATCCCTGACCCTCACCCAAAACCTTACCCTCACCCGTGCCCTAATCTTAACCTGGACACCAACACTAACTTGTGCCCTCACACGTACGCTAACCCTTAATCGTTGTAGTACCCTAAACTGTAACCTAATCCCTCCCCATTCCCTAACCCTAACCCTAACCCGAATTCTAACCCTGAACCTCACCTGAAGCCTTACCTTCACCCGTGCCCTAATCTTAACCAGGACACTAACACTAACCCTTGCCCTCACACGAACGCTAACCCTTAAGTACTGTCGTACCCTAAGCTGTACCCTAATCCCTCTGCATTCCTTAACCCTAACCCTACCCCGAATCCTAAACCTGACCCTCACCCGAAGCCTTACCCTCACCCGTGCCCTAATCTTAACCAGGACACCAACACTAACTCGTGCCCTCACACGTACGCTAAACCTTAAGCGTTGTCGTACCCTAAATTGTACCCTAATCCCTCCCCATTCCTTAACCGTAACTCTAACCCCATCCCTAAACCTGACCCACTTCCGATGCCCTACCCTAACCAATGCCCTAATCTTAACCAGGACACAAACACTAACTCATGCCCTCAAACGTACGCTAACCCTTAAGCATTGTCGTACCCTATCCCGTACCCTAATCCCTCCCCATTCCCTAAACCTAACCCTAAGCGAAACCCTGAACGTGACCCTTTTCCGAGGCCTTACCCTCATCGGTGCCGTTGTCTTAACGAGTACACCAACACTAACTCGTGCCCTCACACTTACGCTAACCCTTAAGCATTGTCGTACCCTAACCTGTACCCTAATCCCTCTCCATTCCCTAACCCTAACCCTAACCCGAATCCTAACCCTGACCCTCACCCGAAGCCTTACCCTCACCCGTGCCCTAATCTTAACCAGGACACCAAGACTAACTCGTGCCCTCAAACATACGCTAACACTAAACCGCAGCGGTACCCTAACCTGTACCCTAATCCCTCTCCATTCCCTAACCCTAACCCTAACCCGAATCCTAACCCTGACCCTCACCCGAAGCCTTACCCTCACCCGTGCCCTAATCTTAACCAGGACACCAAGACTAACTCGTGCCATCACACGTACGCTAACACTAAACCGCAGCGGTACCCTAACCTGTACCCTAATCCCTCTCCATTCCCTAACCCTAACCCTAACCTGAAACCTACCCATGACACTCACCCGAAACTTTACCCTCACCCGTGTCCTAATTTTAACCAGTACATCAACACTAACCCATGCCCTCTAACGTACGCCAACCCTAAGCCATTGCCGTACCCTAACCTGTACCCTAATCAATCCCCATTCCCTAACCCTAACCCTAACCCTAACCCTTAACGTGACCCTCTTCCGAGGCCTTACCCTCACCCGTTCCCTAATCGTAAGCAGTACACTAACACTAACTAGTGACCTCTCACGTACGCTAAACCTTAAGCGTTGTGGTACCCTAAACTGTGCCCTAATATCTCCCCATTCCCTAACCCTAACCCTAACCCGAATTCTATCCCTGACCCTCACCCGAAACCTTACCCTCACCCGTGCCCTAATCTTAACCAGGACACCAACACTAACTTGTGCCCTCACACGTACGCTAACCCTTAATCGTTGTCGTACCCTAAACTGTACCCTAATCCCTCCCCATTCCCTAACCCTAACCCTAACCCGAATCCAAACCCTGACCCTCACCTGAAGCCTTACCCTCACCCGTGCCCTAATCTTAACCAGGACACTAACACTAACCCTTGCCCTCACACGAACGCTAACCCTTAAGCACTGTCGTACCCTAAGCTGTACCCTAATCCCTCTGCATTCCTTAACCCTAACCCTAACCCGAATCCTAACCCTGACCCTCACCCGAAGCCTTACCCTCACCCGTGCCCTAATCTTAACCAGGACACCAACACTAACTCGTGCCCTCACACGTACGCTAAACCTTAAGCGTTGTCGTACCCTAAATTGTACCCTAATCCCTCCCCATTCCTTAACCCTAACCCTAACCCCATCTCTAAACCTGACCCACTTCCGATGCCCTACCCTAACCAATGCCCTAATCTTAACCAGTACACAAACACTAACTGATGCCCTCAAACGTACGCTAACCCTTAAGCATTGTCGTACCCTATCCTGTACCCTAATCCCTCCCCATTCCCTAACCCTAACCCTAAGCGAAACCCTGAACGTGACCCTTTTCCGAGGCCTTACCCTCATCGGTACCGTTGTCTTAACCAGTACACCAACACTAACTCGTGCCCTCACACTTACGCTAACCCTTAAGCATTGTCGTACCCTAACCTGTACCCTAATCCCTCTCCATTCCCTAACCCTAACCCTAACCCGAATCCTAACCCTGACCCTCACCCGAAGCCTTACCCTCACCCCTGCCCTAATCTTAACCAGGACACCAAGACTAACTCGTTCCCTCAAACGTACGCTAACACTAAACCGCAGCGGTACCCTAACCTGTACCTTAATCCCTCTCCATTCCCTAACCCTAACCCTAACCTGAAACCTAACCATGACACTCACCCGAAACTTTACCCTCACCCGTGTCCTAATTTTAACCAGTACATCAACACTAACCCATGCCCTCTAACGTACGCCAACCCTAAGCCATTGCCGTACCCTAACCTGTACCCTAATCAATCCCCATTCCCTAACCTTAACCCTAACCCTAACCCTTAACCTTGACCCTCTTCCGAGGCCTTACCCTCACCCGTGCCCTAATCGTAAGCAGTACACTAACACTAACTAGTGACCTCACACGTACGCTAAACCTTAAGCGTTGTGGTACCCTAAACTGTGCCCTAATATCTCCCCATTCCCTAACCCTAACCGTAACCCGAATTCTATCCCTGATCCTCACCCGTAACCTTACCCTCACCCGTGCCCTAATCTTAACCAGGACACCAACACTAACTTGTGCCCTCACACGTACGCTAACCCTTAATCGTTGTCGTACCCTAAACTGTACCCTAATCCCTCCCCATTCCCTAACCCTAACCCTAACCCGAATCCTAACCCTGACCCTCACCTGAAGCCTTACCCTCACCCGTGCCCTAATCTTAACCAGGACACTAACACTAACCCTTGCACTCACACGAACGCTAACCCTTAAGCACTGTCGTACCCTAAGCTGTACCCTAAACCCTCTGCATTCCTTAACCCTAACCCTAACACTAATCCTAACCGTGACCCTCACCCGAAGCCTTACCCTCACCCGTGCCCTTATCTTAACCAGGACACCAACACTAACTCGTGCCCTCACACGTACGCTAAACCTTAAGCGTTGTCGTACCCTAAATTGTACCCTAATCCCTCCCCCTTCCTTAATCCTAACCCTAACCCCATCCCTAAACCTGACCCACTTCCGATGCCCTACCCTAACCAATGCCCTAATCTTAACCAGGACACAAACACTAACTCATGCCCTCAAACGTACGCTAACCCTTAAGCATTGTCGTACCCTATCCTGTACCCTAATCCCTCCCCATTCCCTAGCCCTAACCCTAAGCGAAACCCTGAACGTGACCCTTTTCCGAGGCCTTAAACTCATCGGTGCCGTTGTCTTAACCAGTACACCAACACTAACTCGTGCCCTCACACGTACGCTAACCCTTAAGCATTGTCGTACCCTAACCTGTACCCTAATCCCTCTCCATTTCCTAACCCTAACCCTAACCCGAATCCTAACCCTGACCCTCACCTGAAGCCTTACCCTCACCCGTGCCCTAATCTTAAGCAGGACACTAACACTAACCCTTGCCCTCACACGAACACTAACCCTTAAGCACTGTCGTACCCTAAGCTGTACCCTAATCCCTCTGCATTCCTTAACGCTAACCCTAACCCGAATCCTAACCGTGACCCTCACCCGAAGCCTTACCCTCACCCGTGCCCTTATCTTAACCAGGACACCAACACTAACTCGTGCCCTCACACGTACGCTAAACTTTAAGAGTTGTCGTACCCTAAATTGTACCCTAATCCCTCCCCCTTCCTTAACCCTAACCCTAACCCCATCCCAAACCTGACCCACTTCCGATGCCCTACCCTAACCAATGCCCTAATCTTAACCAGGACACAAACACTAACTCATGCCCTCAAACGTACGCTAACCCTTAAGCATTGTCGTACCCTAACCTGTACCCTAATCCCTCTCCATTCCCTAACCCTAACCCTAACCCGAATCCTAACCGTGACCCTCACCCGAAGCCTTACCCTCACCCGTGCCCTAATCTTAACCAGGACACCAAGACTAACTCATGCCCTCACACGTACGCTAACACTAAACCGCAGCGGTACCCTAACCTGTACCCTAATCCCTCTCCATTCCCTAACCCTAACCCTAACCTGAAACCTAACCATGACACTCACCCGAAACTTTACCCTCACCCGTGTCCTAATTTTAACCAGTACATCAACACTAACCCATGCCCTCTAACTTACGCCAACCCTAAGCCATTGCCGTACCCTAACCTGTACCCTAATCAATCCCCATTCCCTAACCCTAACACTAACCCTAACCCTTAACGTGACCCTCTTCCGAGGCCTTACCCTCACCCGTGCCCTAATCGTAAGCAGTACACTAACACTAACTAGTGACCTCACACGTACGCTAAACCTTAAGCGTTGTGGTACCCTAAACTGTGCCCTAATATCTCCCCATTCCCTAACCCTAACCCTAACCCGAATTCTATCCCTGATCCTCACCCGTAACCTTACCCTCACCCGTGCCCTAATCTTAACCAGGAAACCAACACTAACTTCTGCCCGCACACGTACGCTAACCCTTAATCGTTGTCGTACCCTAAACTGTACCCTAATCCCTCCCCATTCCCTAACCCTAACCCTAACCCGAATCCTAACCCTGACCCTCACTTGAAGCCTTACCCTCACCCGTGCCCTAATCTTAACCAGGACCCTAACACTAACCCTTGCACTCACACGAACGCTAACCCTTAAGCACTGTCGTACCCTAAGCTGTACCCTAATCCCTCTGCATTCCTTAACCCTAACCTTAACCCGAATCCTAACCGTGACCCTCACCCGAAGCCATAACCTCACCCGTGCCCTTACCTTAACCAGGACACCAACACTAACTCGTGCCCTCACATGTACGCTAAACCTTAAGCGTTGTCGTACCCTAAATTGTACCCTATTCCCTCCCCCTTCCTTAACCCTAACCCTAACCCCATCCCTAAACCTGACCCACTTCCGATGCCCTACCCTAACCAATGCCCTAATCTTAACCAGGACACAAACACTAACTCATGCCCTCAAACGTACGCTAACCCTTAAGCATTGTCGTACCCTAACCTGTACCCTAATCCCTCTCCATTCCCTAACCTTAACCCTAACCCGAATCCTAACCCTGACTCTCACCCGAAGCCTTACCCTCACCCGTGCCCTAATCTTAACCAGGACACCAAGACTAACTCGTGCCCTCAAACGTACGCTAACACTAAACCGCAGCGGTACCCTAACCTGTACCCTAATCCCTCTCCATTCCCTAACCCTAACCCTAACCCGAATCCTAACCGTGACCCTCACCCTATGCCTTACCCTCACCCGTGCCCTAATCTTAACCAGGACACCAAGACTAACTCGTGCCCTCAATAGTACGCTAACACTAAACCGCAGCAGTACCCTAACCTGTACCCTAATCCCTCTCCATTCCCTAACCCCAACCCTAACCTGAAACCTAACCATGACACTCACCCGAAACTTTACCCTCACCCGTGTCCTAATTTTAACCAGTACAGCAACACTAACCCATGCCCTCTAACTTACGCCAACCCTAAGCCATTGCCGTACCCTAACCTGTACCCTAATCAATCCCCATTCCCTAACCCTAACACTAACCCTAACCCTTAACGTGACCCTCTTCCGAGGCCTTACCCTCACCCGTGCCCTAATCGTAAGCAGTACACTAACACTAACTAGTGACCTCACACGTACGCTAAACCTTAAGCGTTGTGGTACCCTAAACTGTGCCCTAATATCTCCCCATTCCCTAACCCTAACCCTAACCCGAATTCTATCCCTGATCCTCACCCGTAACCTTACCCTCACCCGTGCCCTAATCTTAACCAGGAAACCAACACTAACTTGTGCCCGCACACGTACGCTAACCCTTAATCGTTGTCGTACCCTAAACTGTACCCTAATCCCTCCCCATTCCCTAACCCTAACCCTAACCAGAATCCTAACCCTGACCCTCACTTGAAGCCTTACCCTCACCCGTGCCCTAATCTTAACCAGGACCCTAACACTAACCCTTGCACTCACACGAACGCTAACCCTTAAGCACTGTCGTACCCTAAGCTGTACCCTAATCCCTCTGCATTCCTTAACCCTAACCCTAACCCGAATCCTAACCGTGACCCTCACCCGAAGCCATACCCTCACCCGTGCCCTTACCTTAACCAGGACACCAACACTAACTCGTGCCCTCACACGTACGCTAAACCTTAAGTGTTGTCGTACCCTAAATTGTACCCTATTCCCTCCCCCTTCCTTAACCCTAACCCTAACCCCATCCCTAAACCTGACCCACTTCCGATGCCCTACCCTAACCAATGCCCTAATCTTAACCAGGACACAAACACTAACTCATGCCCTCAAACGTACGCTAACCCTTAAGCATTGTCGTACCCTAACCTGTACCCTAATCCCTCTCCATTCCCTAACCCTAACCCTAACCCGAATCCTAACCCTGACCCTCACCCGAAGCCTTACCCTCACCCGTGCCCTAATCTTAACCAGGACACCAAGACTAACTCGTGCCCTCAATAGTACGCTAACACTAAACCGCAGCAGTACCCTAACCTGTACCCTAATCCCTCTCCATTCCCTAACCCCAACCCTAACCTGAAACCTAACCATGACACTCACCCGAAACTTTACCCTCACCCGTGTCCTAATTTTAAACAGTACATCAACACTAACCCATGCCCTCTAACGTACGCCAACCCTAAGCCATTGCCGTACCCTAACCTGTACCCTAATCAATCCCCATTCCCTAACCCTAACCCTAACCCTAACCCTTAACGTGACCCTCTTCCGAGGCCTTACCCTCACCCGTGCCCTAATCGTAAGCAGTACACTAACACTAACTAGTGACCTCACACGTACGCTAAACCTTAAGCGTTGTGGTAGTCTAAACTGTGCCCTAATATCTCCCCATTCCCTAACCCTAACCCTAACCCGAATTCTATCCCTGACCCTCACCCGAAACCTTACCCTCACCCGTGCCTTAAACTTAACCAGGACACCAACACTAACTTGTGCCCTCACACGTACGCTAACCCTTAATCGTTGTCGTACCCTAAACTGTACCCTAATCCCTCCCCATTCCCTAACCCTAACCCTAACCCGAATCCTAACCCTGACCCTCACCTGAAGCCTTACCCTCACCCGTGCCCTAATCTTAACCAGGACACTAACACTAACCCTTGCCCTCACACGAACGCTAACCCTTAAGCACTGTCGTACCCTAAGCTGTACCCTAATCCCTCTGCATTCCTTAACCCTAACCCTAACCCGAATCCTAACCGTGACCCTCACCCGAAGCCTTACCCTCACCCGTGCCCTTATCTTAACCAGGACACCAACACTAACTCGTGCCCTCACACGTACGCTAAACCTTAAGAGTTGTCGTACCCTAAATTGTACCCTAATCCCTCCCCCTTCCTTAACCCTAACCCTAACCCCATCCCTAAACCTGACCCACTTCCGATGCCCTACCCTAACCAATGCCCTAATCTTAACCAGGACACAAACACTAACTCATGCCCTGAAACGTACGCTAACCCTTAAGCATTGTCGTGACCCAACCTGTACCCTAATCCCTCTCCATTCCCTAACCCTAACCCTAACCCGAATCCTAACCCTGACCCTCACCCGAAGCCTTACCCTCACCCGTGCCCTAATCTTAACCAGGACACCAAGACTAACTCGTGCCCTCACACGTACGCTAAACCTTAAGCGTTGTCGTACCCTAAATTGTACCCTAATCCCTCCGCATTCCTTAACCCTAACCCTAACCCCATCCCTAAACCTGACCCACTTCCGATGCCCTACCCTAACCAATGCCCTAATCTTAACCAGGACACAAACACTAACTCATGCCCTCAAACGTACGCTAACCCTTAAGCATTGTCGTACCCTATCTCGTACCCTAATCCCTCCCCATTCCCTAACCCTAACCCTAAGCGAAACCCTGAACGTGACCCTTTTCCGAGGCCTTACCCTCATCGGTGCCGTTGTCTTAACCAGTACACCAACACTAACTCGTGCCCTCACACTTACGCTAACCCTTAAGCATTGTCGTACCCTAACCTGTACCCTAATCCCTCTCCATTCCCTAACCCTAACCCTAACCCGAATCCTAACCCTGACCCTCACCCGAAGCCTTACCCTCACCCGTGCCCTAATCTTAACCAGGACACCAAGACTAACTCGTGCCCTCACTCGTACGCTAACACTAAACCGCAGCGGTACCCTAACCTGTACCCTAATCCCTCTCCATTCCCTAACCCTAACCCTAACCTGAAACCTAACCATGACACTCACCCGAAACTTTACCCTCACCAGTGTCCTAATTTTAACCAGTATATCAACACTAACCCATGCCCTCTAACGTACGCCAACCCTAAGCCATTGCCGTACCCTAACCTGTACCCTAATCAATCCCCATTCCCTAACCCTAACCCTAACCCTAACCCTTAACGTGACCCTCTTCCGAGGCTTTACCCTCACCCGTGCCCTAATCGTAAGCAGTACACTAACACTGACTAGTGACCTCACACGTACGCTAAACCTTAAGCGTTGTGGTACCCTAAACTGTGCCCTAATATCTCCCCATTCCCTAACCCTAACCGTAACCCGAATTCTATCCCTGATCCTCACCCGTAACCTAACCCTCACCCGTGCCCTAATCTTAACCAGGACACCAACACTAACTTGTGCCCTCACACGTACGCTAACCCTTAATCGTTGTCGTACCCTAAACTGTACCCTAATCCCTCCCCATTCCCTAACCCTAACCCTAACCCGAATCCTAACCCTGACCCTCACCTGAAGCCTTACCCTCACCCGTGCCCTAATCTTAACCAGGACACTAACACTAACCCTTGCACTCACACGAACGCTAACCCTTAAGCACTGTCGTACCCTAAGCTGTACCCTAATCACTCTGCATTCCTTAACCCTAACCCTAACCTGAATCCTAACCGTGACCCTCACCCGAAGCCTTACCCTCACCCGTGCCCTTACCTTAACCAGGACACCAACACTAACTCGTGCCCTAACACGTACGCTAAACCTTAAGCGTTGTCGTACCCTAAATTGTACCCTAATCCCTCCCCCTTCCTTAACCCTAACCCTAACCCCATCCCTAAACCTGACCCACTTCCGATGCCCTACCCTAACCAATGCCCTAATCTTAACCAGGACACAAACACTAACTCATGCCCTCAAACGTACGCTAACCCTTAAGCATTGTCGTACCCTATCCTGTACCCTAATCCCTCCCCATTCCCTAACCCTAACCCTAAGCGAAACCCTGAACGTGACCCTTTTCCGAGGCCTTAAACTCATCGGTGCCGTTGTCTTAACCACTACACCAACACTAACTCGTGCCCTCACACTTACGCTAACCCTTAAGCATTGTCGTACCCTAACCTGTACCCTAATCCCTCTCCATTCCCTAACCCTAACCCTAACCCGAATCCTAACCCTGACCCTCACCCGAAGCCTTAACCTCACCCGTGCCCTAATCTTAACCAGGACACCAAGACTAACTCGTGCCCTCACACGTACGCTAACACTAAACCACAGCGGTACCCTAACCTGTACCCTAATCCCTCTCCATTCCCTAACCCTAACCCTAACCTGAAACCTAACCATGACACTCACCCGAAACTTTACCCTCACCCGTGTCCTAATTTTAACCAGTACATCAACACTAACCCATGCCCTCTAACGTACGCCAACCCTAAGCCATTGCCGTACCCTAACCTGTACCCTAATCAATCCCCATTCCCTAACCCTAACCCTAACCCTAACCCTTAACGTGACCCTCTTCCGAGGCTTTACCCTCACCCGTGCCCTAATCGTAAGCAGTACACTAACACTAACTAGTGACCTCACACGTACGCTAAACCTTAAGCGTTGTGGTACCCTAAACTGTGCCCTAATATCTCCCCATTCCCTAACCCTAACCGTAACCCGAATTCTATCCCTGATCCTCACCCGTAACCTTACCCTCACCCGTGCCCTAATCTTAACCAGGACACCAACACTAACTTGTGCCCTCACACGTACGCTAACCCTTAATCGTTGTCGTACCCTAAACTGTACCCTAATCCCTCCCCATTCCCTAACCCTAACCCTAACCCGAATCCTAACCCTGACCCTCACCTGAAGCCTTACCCTCACCCGTGCCCTAATCTTAACCAGGACACTAACACTAACCCTTGCACTCACACGAACGCTAACCCTTAAGCACTGTCGTACCCTAAGCTGTACCCTAAACCCTCTGCATTCCTTAACCCTAACCCTAACACTAATCCTAACCGTGACCCTCACCCGAAGCCTTACCCTCACCCGTGCCCTTATCTTAACCAGGACACCAACACTAACTCGTGCCCTCACACGTACGCTAAACCTTAAGCGTTGTCGTACCCTAAATTGTACCCTAATCCCTCCCCCTTCCTTAATCCTAACCCTAACCCCATCCCTAAACCTGACCCACTTCCGATGCCCTACCCTAACCAATGCCCTAATCTTAACCAGGACACAAACACTAACTCATGCCCTCAAACGTACGCTAACCCTTAAGCATTGTCGTACCCTATCCTGTACCCTAATCCCTCCCCATTCCCTAGCCCTAACCCTAAGCGAAACCCTGAACGTGACCCTTTTCCGAGGCCTTAAACTCATCGGTGCCGTTGTCTTAACCAGTACACCAACACTAACTCGTGCCCTCACACGTACGCTAACCCTTAAGCATTGTCGTACCCTAACCTGTACCCTAATCCCTCTCCATTTCCTAACCCTAACCCTAACCCGAATCCTAACCCTGACCCTCACCTGAAGCCTTACCCTCACCCGTGCCCTAATCTTAACCAGGACACTAACACTAACCCTTGCCCTCACACGAACACTAACCCTTAAGCACTGTCGTACCCTAAGCTGTACCCTAATCCCTCTGCATTCCTTAACGCTAACCCTAACCCGAATCCTAACCGTGACCCTCACCCGAAGCCTTACCCTCACCCGTGCCCTTATCTTAACCAGGACACCAACACTAACTCGTGCCCTCACACGTACGCTAAACTTTAAGAGTTGTCGTACCCTAAATTGTACCCTAATCCCTCCCCCTTCCTTAACCCTAACCCTAACCCCATCCCAAACCTGACCCACTTCCGATGCCCTACCCTAACCAATGCCCTAATCTTAACCAGGACACAAACACTAACTCATGCCCTCAAACGTACGCTAACCCTTAAGCATTGTCGTACCCTAACCTGTACCCTAATCCCTCTCCATTCCCTAACCCTAACCCTAACCCGAATCCTAACCGTGACCCTCACCCGAAGCCTTACCCTCACCCGTGCCCTAATCTTAACCAGGACACCAAGACTAACTCATGCCCTCACACGTACGCTAACACTAAACCGCAGCGGTACCCTAACCTGTACCCTAATCCCTCTCCATTCCCTAACCCTAACCCTAACCTGAAACCTAACCATGACACTCACCCGAAACTTTACCCTCACCCGTGTCCTAATTTTAACCAGTACATCAACACTAACCCATGCCCTCTAACTTACGCCAACCCTAAGCCATTGCCGTACCCTAACCTGTACCCTAATCAATCCCCATTCCCTAACCCTAACACTAACCCTAACCCTTAACGTGACCCTCTTCCGAGGCCTTACCCTCACCCGTGCCCTAATCGTAAGCAGTACACTAACACTAACTAGTGACCTCACACGTACGCTAAACCTTAAGCGTTGTGGTACCCTAAACTGTGCCCTAATATCTCCCCATTCCCTAACCCTAACCCTAACCCGAATTCTATCCCTGATCCTCACCCGTAACCTTACCCTCACCCGTGCCCTAATCTTAACCAGGAAACCAACACTAACTTCTGCCCGCACACGTACGCTAACCCTTAATCGTTGTCGTACCCTAAACTGTACCCTAATCCCTCCCCATTCCCTAACCCTAACCCTAACCCGAATCCTAACCCTGACCCTCACTTGAAGCCTTACACTCACCCGTGCCCTAATCTTAACCAGGACCCTAACACTAACCCTTGCACTCACACGAACGCTAACCCTTAAGCACTGTCGTACCCTAAGCTGTACCCTAATCCCTCTGCATTCCTTAACCCTAACCCTAACCCGAATCCTAACCGTGACCCTCACCCGAAGCCATACCCTCACCCGTGCCCTTACCTTAACCAGGACACCAACACTAACTCGTGCCCTCACATGTACGCTAAACCTTAAGCGTTGTCGTACCCTAAATTGTACCCTATTCCCTCCCCCTTCCTTAACCCTAACCCTAACCCCATCCCTAAACCTGACCCACTTCCGATGCCCTACCCTAACCAATGCCCTAATCTTAACCAGGACACAAACACTAACTCATGCCCTCAAACGTACGCTAACCCTTAAGCATTGTCGTGACCCAACCTGTACCCTAATCCCTCTCCATTCCCTAACCCTAACACTAACCCGAATCCTAACCCTGACCCTCACCCGAAGCCTTACCCTCACCCGTGCCCTAATCTTAACCAGGACACCAAGACTAACTCGTGCCCTCACACGTACGCTAAACCTTAAGCGTTGTCGTACCCTAAATTGTACCCTAATCCCTCCGCATTCCTTAACCCTAACCCTAACCCCATCCCTAAACCTGACCCACTTCCGATGCCCTACCCTAACCAATGCCCTAATCTTAACCAGGACACAAACACTAACTCATGCCCTCAAACGTACGCTAACCCTTAAGCATTGTCGTACCCTATCTCGTACCCTAATCCCTCCCCATTCCCTAACCCTAACCCTAAGCGAAACCCTGAACGTGACCCTTTTCCGAGGCCTTACCCTCATCGGTGCCGTTGTCTTAACCAGTACACCAACACTAACTCGTGCCCTCACACTTACGCTAACCCTTAAGCATTGTCGTACCCTAACCTGTACCCTAATCCCTCTCCATTCCCTAACCCTAACCCTAACCCGAATCCTAACCCTGACCCTCACCCGAAGCCTTACCCTCACCCGTGCCCTAATCTTAACCAGGACACCAAGACTAACTCGTGCCCTCACTCGTACGCTAACACTAAACCGCAGCTGTACCCTAACCTGTACCCTAATCCCTCTCCATTCCCTAACCCTAACCCTAACCTGAAACCTAACCATGACACTCACCCCAAAGTTTACCCTCACCCGTGTCCTAATTTTAACCAGTACATCAACACTAACCCATGCCCTCTAACGTACGCCAACCATAAGCCATTGCCGTACCCTAACCTGTACCCTAATCAATCCCCATTCCGTAACCCTAACCCTAACCCTAACCCTTAACGTGACCCTCTTCCGAGGCCTTACCCTCACCCGTGCCCTAATCGTAAGCAGTACACTAACACTAACTAGTGACCTCACACGTACGCTAAACCTTAAGCGTTGTGGTACCCTAAACTGTGCCTTAATATCTCCCCATTCCCTAACCCTAACCCTAACCCGAATTCTATCCCTGACCCTCACCCAAAACCTTACCCTCACCCGTGCCCTAATCTTAACCTGGACACCAACACTAACTTGTGCCCTCACACGTACGCTAACCCTTAATCGTTGTAGTACCCTAAACTGTAACCTAATCCCTCCCCATTCCCTAACCCTAACCCTAACCCGAATTCTAACCCTGACCCTCACCTGAAGCCTTACCTTCACCCGTGCCCTAATCTTAACCAGGACACTAACACTAACCCTTGCCCTCACACGAACGCTAACCCTTAAGTACTGTCGTACCCTAAGCTATACCCTAATCCCTCTGCATTCCTTAACCCTAACCCTACCCCGAATCCTAAACCTGACCCTCACCCGAAGCCTTACCCTCACCCGTGCCCTAATCTTAACCAGGACACCAACACTAACTCGTGCCCTCACACGTACGCTAAACCTTAAGCGTTGTCGTACCCTAAATTGTACCCTAATCCCTCCCCATTCCTTAACCGTAACCCTAACCCCATCCCTAAACCTGACCCACTTCCGATGCCCTACCCTAACCAATGCCCTAATCTTAACCAGGACACAAACACTAACTCATGCCCTCAAACGTACGCTAACCCTTAAGCATTGTCGTACCCTATCCCGTACCCTAATCCCTCCCCATTCCCTAAACCTAACCCTAAGCGAAACCCTGAACGTGACCCTTTTCCGAGGCCTTACCCTCATCGGTGCCGTTGTCTTAACGAGTACACCAACACTAACTCGTGCCCTCACACTTACGCTAACCCTTAAGCATTGTCGTACCCTAACCTGTACCCTAATCCCTCTCCATTCCCTAACCCTAACCCTAACCCGAATCCTAACCCTGACCCTCACCCGAAGCCTTACCCTCACCCGTGCCCTAATCTTAACCAGGACACCAAGACTAACTCGTGCCCTCAAACATACGCTAACACTAAACCGCAGCGGTACCCTAACCTGTACCCTAATCCCTCTCCATTCCCTAACCCTAACCCTAACCTGAAACCTAACCATGACACTCACCCGAAACTTTACCCTCACGCGTGTCCTAATTTTAACCAGTACATCAACACTAACCCATGCCCGCTAACGTACGCCAACCCTAAGCCATTGCCGTACCCTAACCTGTACCCTAATCAATCCCCATTCCCTAACCCTAACCCTAACCCTAACCCTTAACGTGACCCTCTTCCGAGGCCTTACCCTCACCCGTGCCCTAATCGTAAGCAGTACACTAACACTAACTAGTGACCTCACACGTACGCTAAACATAAAGCGTTGTGGAACCCTAAACTGTGCCCTAATATCTCCCCATTCCCTAACCCTAACCCTAACCCGAATTCTATCCCTGACCCTCACCCGAAACCTTACCCTCACCCGTGCCCTAATCTTAACCAGGACACCAACACTAACTTGTGCCCTCACACGTACGCTAACCCTTAATCGTTGTCGTACCCTAAACTGTACCCTAATCCTTCCCCATTCCCTAACCCTAACCCTAACCCGAATCCTAACCCTGACCCTCACCTGAAGCCTTACCCTCACCCGTGCCCTAATCTTAACCAGGACACTAACACTAACACTTGCCCTCACACGAACGCTAACCCTTAAGCACTGTCGTACCCTAAGCTGTACCCTAATCCCTCTGCATTCCTTAACCCTAACCCTAACCCGAATCCTAACCCTGACCCTCACCCGAAGCCTTACCCTCACCCGTGCCCTAATCTTAACCAGGACACCAACACTAACTCGTGCCCTCACACGTACGCTAAACCTTAAGCGTTGTCGTACCCTAAATTGTACCCTAATCCCTCCCCATTCCTTAACCCTAACCCTAACCCCATCCCTAAACCTGACCCACTTCCGATCCCCTACCCTAACCAATGCCCTAATCTTAACCAGGACACAAACACTAACTCATGCCCTCAAACGTACGCTAACCCTTAAGCATTGTCGTACCCTATCCCGTACCCTAATCCCTCCCCATTCCCTAACCCTAACCCTAAGCGAAACCCTGAACGTGACCCTTTTCCGAGGCCTTACCCTCATCGGTGCCGTTGTCTTAACCAGTACACCAACACTAACTCGTGCCCTCACACTTACGCTAACCCTTAAGCATTGTCGTACCCTAACCTGTACCCTAATCCCTCTCCATTCCCTAACCCTAACCCTAACCCGAATCCTAACCCTGACCCTCACCCGAAGCCTTACCCTCACCCGTGCCCTAATCTTAACCAGGACACCAAGACTAACTCGTGCCATCACACGTACGCTAACACTAAACCGCAGCGGTACCCTAACCTGTACCCTAATCCCTCTCCATTCCCTAACCCTAACCCTAACCTGAAACCTACCCATGACACTCACCCGAAACTTTACCCTCACCCGTGTCCTAATTTTAACCAGTACATCAACACTAACCCATGCCCTCTAACGTACGCCAACCCTAAGCCATTGCCGTACCCTAACCTGTACCCTAATCAATCCCCATTCCCTAACCCTAACCCTAACCCTAACCCTTAACGTGACCCTCTTCCGAGGCCTTACCCTCACCCGTTCCCTAATCGTAAGCAGTACACTAACACTAACTAGTGACCTCTCACGTACGCTAAACCTTAAGCGTTGTGGTACCCTAAACTGTGCCCTAATATCTCCCCATTCCCTAACCCTAACCCTAACCCGAATTCTATCCCTGACCCTCACCCGAAACCTTACCCTCACCCGTGCCCTAATCTTAACCAGGACACCAACACTAACTTGTGCCCTCACACGTACGCTAACCCTTAATCGTTGTCGTACCCTAAACTGTACCCTAATCCCTCCCCATTCCCTAACCCTAACCCTAACCCGAATCCAAACCCTGACCCTCACCTGAAGCCTTACCCTCACCCGTGCCCTAATCTTAACCAGGACACTAACACTAACCCTTGCCCTCACACGAACGCTAACCCTTAAGCACTGTCGTACCCTAAGCTGTACCCTAATCCCTCTGCATTCCTTAACCCTAACCCTAACCCGAATCCTAACCCTGACCCTCACCCGAAGCCTTACCCTCACCCGTGCCCTAATCTTAACCAGGACACCAACACTAACTCGTGCCCTCACACGTACGCTAAACCTTAAGCGTTGTCGTACCCTAAATTGTACCCTAATCCCTCCCCATTCCTTAACCCTAACCCTAACCCCATCTCTAAACCTGACCCACTTCCGATGCCCTACCCTAACCAATGCCCTAATCTTAACCAGTACACAAACACTAACTGATGCCCTCAAACGTACGCTAACCCTTAAGCATTGTCGTACCCTATCCTGTACCCTAATCCCTCCCCATTCCCTAACCCTAACCCTAAGCGAAACCCTGAACGTGACCCTTTTCCGAGGCCTTACCCTCATCGGTACCGTTGTCTTAACCAGTACACCAACACTAACTCGTGCCCTCACACTTACGCTAACCCTTAAGCATTGTCGTACCCTAACCTGTACCCTAATCCCTCTCCATTCCCTAACCCTAACCCTAACCCGAATCCTAACCCTGACCCTCACCCGAAGCCTTACCCTCACCCCTGCCCTAATCTTAACCAGGACACCAAGACTAACTCGTTCCCTCAAACGTACGCTAACACTAAACCGCAGCGGTACCCTAACCTGTACCTTAATCCCTCTCCATTCCCTAACCCTAACCCTAACCTGAAACCTAACCATGACACTCACCCGAAACTTTACCCTCACCCGTGTCCTAATTTTAACCAGTACATCAACACTAACCCATGCCCTCTAACGTACGCCAACCCTAAGCCATTGCCGTACCCTAACCTGTACCCTAATCAATCCCCATTCCGTAACCTTAACCCTAACCCTAACCCTTAACCTTGACCCTCTTCCGAGGCCTTACCCTCACCCGTGCCCTAATCGTAAGCAGTACACTAACACTAACTAGTGACCTCACACGTACGCTAAAACTTAAGCGTTGTGGTACCCTAAACTGTGCCCTAATATCTCCCCATTCCCTAACCCTAACCCTAACCCGAATTCTATCCCTGACCCTCACCCGAAACCTTACCCTCACCCGTGCCCTAATCTTAACCAGGACACCAACACTAACTTGTGCCCTCACACGTACGCTAACCCTTAATCGTTGTCGTACCCTAAACTGTACCCTAATCCCTCCCGATTCCCTAACCCTAACCCTAACCCGAATCCTAACCCTGACCCTCACCTGAAGCCTTACCCTAACCCGTGCCCTAATCTTAACCAGGACACTAACACTAACCCTTGCCCTCACACGAACGCTAACCCTTAAGCACTGTCGTACCCTAAGCTGTACCCTAATCCCTCTGCATTCCTTAACCCTAACCCTAACCCGAATCCTAACCCTGACCCTCACCCGAAGCCTTACCCTCACCCGTGCCCTAATCTTAACCAGGACACCAACACTAACTCGTGCCCTCACACGTACGCTAAACCTAAAGCGTTGTCGTACCCTAAATTGTACCCTAATCCCTCCCCATTCCCTAACCCTAACCCTAACCCGAATCCAAACCCTGACCCTCACCTGAAGCCTTACCCTCACCCGTGCCCTAATCTTATCCAGGAAACTAACACTAACCCTTGCCCTCACACGAACGCTAACCCTTAAGTACTGTCGTACACTAAGCTGTACCCTAATCCCTCTGCATTCCTTAACCCTAACCCTAACCCGAATCCTAACCCTGACCCTCACCCGAAGCCTTACCCTCACCCGTGCCCTAATCTTAACCAGGACTCCAACACTAACTCGTGCCCTCACACGTACGCTAAACCTTAAGCGTTGTCGTACCCTAAATTGTACCCTAATCCCTCCCCATTCCTTAACCCTAACCCTAACCCCATCCCTAAACCTGACCCACTTCCGATGCCCTACCCTAACCAATGCCCTAATCTTAACCAGGACACAAACACTAACTCATGCCCTCAAACGTACGCTAACCCTTAAGCATTGTCGTACCCTATCCTGTACCCTAATCCCTCCCCATTCCCTAACCCTAACCCTAAGCGAAACCCTGAACGTGACCCTTTTCCGAGGCCTTACCCTCATCGGTGCCGTTGTCTTAACCAGTATCCCAACACTAACTCGTGCCCTCACACTTACGCTAACCCTTAAGCATTGTCGTACTCTAACCTGTACCCTAATCCCTCTCCATTCCCTAACCCTAACCCTAACCCGAATCCTAACCCTGACCCTCACCCGAAGCCTTACCCTCACCCGTGCCCTAATCTTAACCAGGACACCAAGACTAACTCGTGCCCTCACACGTACGCTAACACTAAACCGCAGCGGTACCCTAACCTGTACCCTAATCCCTCTCCATTCCCTAACCTTAACCCTAACCTGAAACCTAACCATGACACTCACCCGAAACTTTACCCTCACCCGTGTCCTAATTTTAACCAGTACATCAACACTAACCCATGCCCTCTAACGTACGACAACCCTAAGCCATTGCCGTACCCTAACCTGTACCCTAATAAATCCCCATTCCCTAACCCTAACCCTAACCCTAACCCTTAACGTGACCCTCTTCCGAGGCCTTACCCTCACCCGTGCCCTAATCGTAAGCAGTACACTAACACTAACTAGTGACCTCACACGTACGCTAAACCTTAAGCGTTGTGGTACCCTAAACTGTGCCCTAATATCTCCCCATTCCCTAACCCTAACCCTAACCCGAATCCTAACCCTGACCCTCACCTGAAACCTTACCCTCACCCGTGCCCTAATCTTAACCAGGACACTAACACTAACCCTTGCCCTCACACGAACGCTAACCCTTAAGTACTGTCGTACCCTAAGCTGTACCCTAATCCCTCTGCATTCCTTAACCCTAACCCTAACCCGAATCCTAACCCTGACCCTCACCCGAAGCCTTTCCCTAACCCGTGCCCTAATCTTAACCAGGACACCAACACTAACTCGTGCCCTCACACGTACGCTAAACCTTAAGCGTTGTCGTACCCTAAATTGTACCCTAATCCCTCCCCATTCCTTAACCCTAACCCTAACCCCATCACTAAACCTGACCCACTTCCGATGCCCTACCCTAACCAATGCCCTAATCTTAACCAGGACACAAACACTAACTCATGCCCTCAAACGTACGCTAACCCTTAAGCATTGTCGTACCCTATCCTGTACCCTAATCCCTCCCCATTCCCTAAACCTAACCCTAAGCGAAACCCTGAACGTGACCCTTTTCCGAGGCCCTACCCTCATTGGTGCCGTTGTCTTAACCGGTACACCAACACTAACTCGTGCCCTCACACTTACGCTAACCCTTAAGCATTGTCGTACCCTAACCTGTACCCTAATCCCTCTCCATTCCCTAACCCTAACCCTAACCCGAATCCTAACCCTGACCCTCACCCGAAGCCTTACCCTCACCCGTGCCCTAATCTTAACCAGGACACCAAGACTAACTCGTGCCCTCACACGTATGCTAACACTAAACCGCAGCGGTACTCTAACCTGTACCCTAATCCCTCTCCATTCCCTAACCCTAACCCTAACCTGAAACCTAACCATGACACTCACCCGAAACTTTACCCTCACCCGTGTCCTAATTTTAACCAGTACATCAACACTAACCCATGCCCTCTAACGTACGCCAACCCTAAGCCATTGCCGTACCCTAACCTGAACCCTAATCAATCCCCATTCCCTAACCCTAACCTTAACCCTAACCCTTAACGTGACCCTCTTCCGAGACCTTACCCTCACCCGTGCCCTAATCGTAAGCAGTACACTAACACTAACTAGTGACCTCACACGTACGCTAAACCTTAAGCGTTGTGGTACCCTAAACTGTGCCCTAATATCTCCCCATTCCCTAACCCTAACCCTAACCCGAATTCTATCCCTGACCCTCACCCGAAACCTTACCCTCACCCGTGCCCTAATCTTAACCAGGACACCAACACTAACTTGTGCCCTCACACGTACGCTAACCCTTAATCGTTGTCGTACCCTAAACTGTACCCTAATCCCTCCCCATTCCCTAACCCTAACCCTAACCCGAATCCTAACCCTGACCCTCACCCGAAGCCTTACCCTCACCCGTGCCCTAAACTTAACCAGGACACCAACACTAACTCGTGCCCTCACACGTACGCTAAACCTTAAGCGTTGTCGTACCCTAAATTGTACCCTAATCCCTCCCCATTCCTTAACCCTAACCCTAACCCCATCCCTAAACCTGACCCACTTCCGATGCCCTACCCTAACCAATGCCCTAATCTTAACCAGGACACAAACACTAACTCATGCCCTCAAACGTACGCTATCCCTTAAGCATTGTCGTACCCTATCCTGTACCCTAATCCCTCCCCATTCCCTAACCCTAACCCTAAGCGAAACCCTGAAGGTGACCCTTTGCCGAGGCCTTACCCTCATCGGTGCCGTTGTCTTAACCAGTACACCAACACTAACTCGTGCCCTCACACTTACGCTAACCCTTAAGCATTGTCGTACCCTAACCTGTACCCTAATCCCTCTCCATTCCCTAACCCTAACCCTAACCCGAATCCTAACCCTGACCCTCACCCGAAGCCTTACCCTCACCCGTGCCCTAATCTTAACCAGGACACCAAGACTAACTCGTGCCCTCACACGTACGCTAACACTAAACCGCAGCGGTACCCTAACCTGTACCCTAATCCCTCTAAATTCCCTAACCCTAACCCTAACCTGAAACCTAACCATGACACTCACCCGAAACTTTACCCTCACCCGTGTCCTAATTTTAACCAGTACATCAACACTAACCCATGCCCTCTAACGTACGCCAACCCTAAGCCATTGCCGTACCCTAACCTGTACCCTAATCAATCCCCATTCCCTAACCCTAACCCTAACCCTAACCCTTAACGTGACCCTCTTCCGAGGCCTTACCCTCACCCGTGCCCTAATCGTAAGCAGTACACTAACACTAACTAGTGACCTCACACGTACGCTAAACCTTAAGCGTTGTGCTACCCTAAACTGTGCCCTAATATCTCCCCATTCCCTAACCCTAACCCTAACCCGAATTCTATCCCTGATCCTCACCCGTAACCTTACCCTCACCCGTGCCCTAATCTTAACCAGGACACCAACACTAACTTGTGCCCTCACAGGTACGCTAACCCTTAATCGTTGTCGTACCCTAAACTGTACCCTAATCCCTCCCCATTCCCTAACCCTAACCCTAACCCGAATCCTAACCCTGACCCTCACCTGAAGCCTTACCCTAACCCGTGCCCTAATCTTAACCAGGACACTAACACTAACCCTTGCCCTCACACGAACGCTAACCCTTAAGCACTGTCGTACCCTAAGCTGTACCCTAATCCCTCTGCATTCCTTAACCCTAACCCTATCCCGAATCCTAACCCTGACCCTCACCCGAAGCCTTACCCTCACCCGTGCCCTAATCTTAACCAGGACACCAACACTAACTCGTGCCCTCACACGTACGCTAAACCTAAAGCGTTGTCGTACCCTAAATTGTACCCTAATCCCTCCCCATTCCTTAACCCTAACCCTAACCCCATCCCTAAATCTGACCCACTTCCGATGCCCTACCCTAACCAATGCCCTAATCTTAACCAGGACACAAACACTAACTCATGCCCTCAAACGTGCGCTAACACTTAAGCATTGTCGTACCCTATCCTGTACCCTAATCCCTCCCCATTCCCTAACCCTAATCTTAAGCGAAACCCTGAACGTGACCCTTTTCCGACGCCTTACCCTCATCGGTGCCGTTGTCTTAACCAGTACACCAACACTAACTCGTGCCCTCACACTTACGCTAACCCTTAAGCATTGTCGTACCCTAACCTGTACCCTACTCCCTCTCCATTCCCTAACCCTAACCCTAACCCGAATCCTAACCCTGACCCTCACCCGAAGCCGTACCCTCACCCATGCCCTAATCTTAACCAGGACACCAAGACTAACTCGTGCCCTCACACGTATGCTAACACTAAACCGCAGCGGTACCCTAACCTGTACCCTAATCCCTCTCCATTCCCTAACCCTAACCCTAACCTGAAACCTAACCATGACACTCACCCGAAACTTTACCCTCACCCGTGTCCTAATTTTAACCAGTACATCAACACTAACCCATGCCCTCTAACGTAGGACAACCCTAAGCCATTGCCGTACCCTAACCTGTACCCTAATCAATCCCCATTCCCTAACCCTAACCCTAACCCTAACCCTTAACGTGACCCTCTTCCGAGGCCTTACCCTCACCCGTGCCCTAATCGTAAGCAGTACACTAACACTAACTAGTGACCTCACACGTAGGCTAAACCTTATGCGTTGTGGTACCCTAAACTGTGCCCTAATATCTCCCCATTCCCTAACCCTAACCCTAACCCGAATCCTAACCCTGACCCTCACCTGAAACCTTACCCTCACCCGTGCCCTAATCTTAACCAGGACACCAACACTAACTCGTGCCCTCACACGTACGCTAAACCTTAAGCGTTGTCGTACCCTAAATTGTACCCTAATCCCTCCCCATTCCTTAACCCTAACCCTAAACCCATCCCTAAACCTGACCCACTTCCGATGCCCTACCCTAACCAATGCCCTAATCTTAACCAGGACACAAACACTAACTCATGCCCTCAAACGTACGCTATCCCTTAAGCATTGTCGTACCCTATCCTGTACCCTAATCCCTCCCCATTCCCTAACCCTAACCCTAAGCGAAACCCTGAAGGTGACCCTTTGCCGAGGCCTTACCCTCATCGGTGCCGTTGTCTTAACCAGTACACCAACACTAACTCGTGCCCTCACACTTACGCTAACCCTTAAGCATTGTCGTACCCTAACCTGTACCCTAATCCCTCTCCATTCCCTAACCCTAACCCTAACCCGAATCCTAACCCTGACCCTCACCCGAAGCCTTACCCTCACCCGCGCCCTAATCTTAACCAGGACACCAAGACTAACTCGTGCCCTCACACGTACGCTAACACTAAACCGCAGCAGTACCCTAACCTGTACCCTAATCCCTCTAAATTCCCTAACCCTAACCCTAACCTGAAACCTAACCATGACACTCACCCGAAACTTTACCCTCACCCGTGTCCTAATTTTAACCAGTACATCAACACTAACCCATGCCCTCTAACGTACGCCAACCCTAAGCCATTGCCGTACACTAACCTGTACCCTAATCAATCCCCATTCCCTAACCCTAACCCTAACCCTAACCCTTAACGTGACCCTCTTCCGAGGCCTTACCCTCACCCGTGCCCTAATCGTAAGCAGTACACTAACACTAACTAGTGACCTCACACGTACGCTAAACCTTAAGCGTTGTGGTACCCTAAACTGTGCCCTAATATCTCCCCATTCCCTAACCCTAACCCTAACCCGAATTCTATCCCTGATCCTCACCCGTAACCTTACCCTCACCCGTGCCCTAATCTTAACCAGGACACCAACACTAACTTGTACCCTCACAGGTACGCTAACCCTTAATCGTTGTCGTACCCTAAACTGTACCCTAATCCCTCCCCTTTCCCTAAACCTAACCCTAACCCGAATCCTAACCCTGACCCTCACCTGAAGCCTTACCCTCACCCGTGCCCTAATCTTAACCAGGACACTAACACTAACCCTTGCACTCACACGAACGCTAACCCTTAAGCACTGTCGTACCCTAAGCTGTACCCTAATCCCTCTGCATTCCTTAACCCTAACCCTAACCCGAATCCTAACCGTGACCCTCACCCGAAGCCTTACCCTCACCCGTGCCCTTATCTTAACCAGGACACCAACACTAACTCGTGCCCTCACACGTACGCTAAACCTTAAGCGTTGTCGTACCCTAAATTGTACCCTAATCCCTACCCCTTCCTTAACCCTAACCCTAACCCCATCCCTAAACCTGACCCACTTCCGATGCCCTACCCTAACCAATGCCCTAATGTTAACCAGGACACAAACACTAACTCATGCCCTCAAACGTACGCTAACCCTTAAGCATTGTCGTACAATAACCTGTACCCTAATCCCTCTCCATTCCCTAACCCTAACCCTAACCCGAATCCTAACCCTGACCCTCACCCGAAGCCTTACCCTCACCCGTGCCCTAATCTTAACCAGGACACCAAGACTAACTCGTGCCCTAAAACGTACGCTAACACTAAACCGCAGCCGTACCCTAACCTGTACCCTAATCCCTCTCCATTCCCTAACCCTAACCCTAACCCGAATCCTAACCGTGACCCTCACCCGAAGCCTTACCCTCACCCGTGCCCTTATCTTAACGAGGACACCAACACTAACTCGTGCCCTCACACGTACGCTAAACCTTAAGCGTTGTCGTACCTAAATTGTACCCTAATCCCTCCCCATTCCTTAACCCTAACCCTAACCCCATCCCTAAACCTGACCCACTTCCGATGCCCTACCCTAAGCAATGCCCTAATCTTAACCAGTACACAAACACTAACTCATGCCCTCAAACGTACGCTAACCCTTAAGCATTGTCGTACCCTATCCTGTACCCTAATCCCTCCCCATTCCCTAACCCTAACCCTAAGCGAAACCCTGAACGTGACCCTTTTCCGAGGCCTTACCCTCATCGGTGCCGTTGTCTTAACCAGTACACCAACACTAACTCGTGCCCTCACACTTACGCTAACCCTTAAGCATTGTCGTACCCTAACCTCTACCCTAATCCCTCTCCATTCCCTAACCCTCACCCTAACCCGAATCCTAACCCTGATCCTCACCCGAAGCCTTACCCTCACCCGTGCCCTAATCTTAACCAGGACACCAAGACTAAATCGTGCCCTCACACGTACGCTAACACTAAACCGCAGCGGTACCCTAACCTGTACCCTAATCCCTCTCCATTCCCTAACCCTAACCCTAACCTGAAACCTAACCATGACACTCACCCGAAACTTTACCCTCACCCGTGTCCTAATTTTAACCAGTACATCAACACTAACCCATGCTCTCTAACGTACGCCAACCCTAAGCCATTGCCGTACCCTAACCTGTACCCTAATCAATCCTCCTTCCCTAACCCTAACCCTAACCCTAACCCTTAACGTGACCCTCTTCCGAGGCCTTACCCTCACCCGTGCCCTAATCGTAAGCAGTACACTAACACTAACTAGTGACCTCACACGTACGCTAAACCTTAAGCGTTGTGGTACCCTAAACTGTGCCCTAATATCGCCCCATTCCCTAACCCTAACCCTAACCCGAATTCTATCCCTGACCCTCACCCGAAACCTTACCCTCACCCGTGCCCTAATCTTAACCAGGACACCAACACTAACTTGTGCCCTCACACGTACGCTAACCCTTAATCGTTGTCGTACCCTAAACTGTACCCTAATCCCTCACCATTCCCTAACCCTAACCCTAACCCGAATCCTAACCCTGACCCTCACATGAAGCCTTACCCTCACCCGTGCCCTAATCTTAACCAGGACACTAACACTAACCCTTGCCCTCACACGAACGCTAACCCTTAAGCACTGTCGTACCCTAAGCTGTACCCTAATCCCTCTGCATTCCTTAACCCTAACCCTAACCCGAATCCTAAACCTGACCCTCACCCGAAGCCTTACCCTCACCCGTGCCCTTATCTTAACCAGGACACCAACACTAACTCGTGCCCTCACACGTACGCTAAACCTTAAGCGTTGTCGTACCCTAAATTGTACCTTAATCCCTCCCCATTCCTTAACCCTAACCCTAACCCCATCCCTAAACCTGACCCACTTCCGATGCCCTACCCTAACCAATGCCCTAATCTTAACCAGGACACAAACACTAACTCATGCCCTCAAACGTACGCTAACCCTTAAGCATTGTCGTACCCTATCCTGTACCCTAATCCCTCCCCATTCTCTAACCCTAACCCTAAGCGAAACCCTGAACGTGACCCTTTTCCGAGGCCTTACCCTCATCGGTGCCGTTGTCTTAACCAGTACACCAACACTAACTCGTGCACTCACACTTACGCTAACCCTTAAGCATTGTCGTACCCTAACCTGTACCCTAATCCCTCTCCATTCCCTAACCGTAACCCTAACCCAAATCCTAACCCTGACCCTCACCTGAAGCCTTACCCTCACCCGTGCCCTAATCTTAACCAGGACACCAAGACTAGCTCGTGCCCTCAAACGTACGCTAACCCTTAATCGTTGTCGTACCCTAAACTGTACCCTAATCCCTCCCCATTCCCTAACCCTAACCCTAACCCGAATCCTAACCCTGACCCTCACCTGAAGCCTTACCCTCACCCGTGCCCTAATCTTAAACAGAAGACTAACACTAACCCTTGCACTCACACGAACGCTAACCCTTCAGCACTGTCGTACCCTAAGCTGTACCCTAATCCCTCTGCATTCCTTAACCCTAACCCTAACCCGAATCCTAACCGTGACCCTCACCTGAAGCCTTACCCTCACCCGTGCCCTTATCTTAACCAGGACACCAACACTAACTCGTGCCCTCACACGTACGCTAAACCTTAAGTGTTGTCGTACCCTAAATTGTACCCTAATCCCTCCCCATCCTTAACCCTAACCCTAACCCCATCCCTAAACCTGACCCACTTCCGATGCCCTATCCTAACCAATGCCCTAATCTTAACCAGGACACAAACACTAACTCATGCCCTCAAACGTACGCTAACACTTAAGCATTGTGGTACCCTAACCTGTACCCTAATCCCTCTCCATTCCCTAACCCTTACCCTAACCTGAATCCTAACCCTGACCCTCACCCGAAGCCTTACCCTTACCCGTGCCCTAATCTTAACCAGGACACCAAGACTAACTCGTGCCCTCAAACGTACGCTAACACTAAACCGCAGCGGTACCCTAACCTGTACCCTAATCCCTCTCCATTCCCTAACCCTAACACTAACCTGAAACCTAACCATGACACTCACCCCAAACTTTACCCTCACCCGTGTCCTAATTTTAACCAGTACATCAACACTAACCCATGCCCTCTAACGTACGCCAACCCTAAGCCATTGCCGTACCCTACCCTGTACCCTAATCAATCCCCATTCCCTAACCTTAACCCTAACCCTAACCCTTAACCTTGACCCTCTTCCGAGGCCTTACCCTCACCCGTGCCCTAATCGTAAGCAGTACACTAACACTAACTAGTGACCTCACACGTACGCTAAACCTTAAGCGTTGTGGTACCCTAAACTGTGCCCTAATATCTCCCCATTCCCTAACCCTAACCCTAACCCGAATTCTATCCCTGACCCTCACCCGAAACCTTACCCTCACCCGTGCCCTAATCTTAACCAGGACACCAACACTAACTTGTGCCCTCACACGTACGCTAACCCTTAATCGTTGTCGTACCCTAAACTGTACCCTAATCCCTCCCCATTCCCTAACCCTAACCCTAACCCGAATCCTAACCCTGACCCTCACCTGAAGCCTTACCCTAACCCGTGCCCTAATCTTAACCAGGACACTAACACTAACCTTTGCCCTCACATGAACGCTAACCCTTAAGCACTGTCGTACCCTAAGCTGTACCCTAATCCCTCTGCATTCCTTAACCCTAACCCTAACCCGAATCCTAGCCCTGACCCTCACCCGAAGCCTTGCCCTCACCCGTGCCCTAATCTTAACCAGGACACCAACACTAACTCGTGCCCTCACACGTACGCTAAACCTTAAGCGTTGTCGTACCCTAAATTGTACCCTAATCCCTCCGCATTCCTTAACCCTAACCCTAACCCCATCCCTAAACCTGACCCACTTCCGATGCCCTACCCTAACCAATGCCCTAATCTTAACCACGACACAAACACTAACTCATGCCCTCAAACGTACGCTAACACTTAAGCATTGTCGTACCCTATCCTGTACCCTAATCCCTCCCCATTCCCTAACCCTAATCTTAAGCGAAACCCTGAACGTGACCCTTTTCTGAGGCCTTACCCTCATCGGTGCCGTTGTCTTAACCAGTACACCAACACTAACTCGTGCCCTCACACTTACGCTAACCCTTAAGCATTGTCGTACCCTAACCTGTACCCTAATCCCTCTCCATTCCCTAACCCTAACCCTAACCCGAATCCTAACCCTGACCCTCACCCGAAGCCTTACCCTCACCCGTGCCCTAATCTTAACCAGGACACCAAGACTAACTCGTGCCCTCAAACATACGCTAACACTAAACCGCAGCGGTACCCTAACCTGTACCCTAATCCCTCTCCATTCCCTAACCCTAACCCTAACCTGAAACCTAACCATGACACTCACCCGAAACTTTACCCTCACCCGTGTCCTAATTTTAACCAGTACATCAACACTAACCCATGCCCTCTAACGTACGCCAACCCTAAGCCATTGCCGTACCCTAACCTGTACCCTAATCAATCCCCATTCCCTAACCCTAACCCTAACCCTAACCCTTAACGTGACCCTCTTCCGAGGCCTTACCCTCACCCGTGCCCTAATCGTAAGCAGTACACTAACACTAACTAGTGACCTCACACGTACGCTGAACCTTAAGCGTTGTGGTGCCCTAAACTGCGCCCTAATATCTCCCCATTCCCTAACCCTAACCCTAACCCGAATTCTATCCCTGACCCTCACCCGAAACCTTACCCTCACCCGTGCCCTAATCTTAACCAGGACACCAACACTAACTTGTGCCCTCACACATACGCTAACCCTTAATCGTTGTCGTACCCTAAACTGTACCCTAATCCCTCCCCATTCCCTAACCCTAACCCTAACCCGAATCCTAACCCTGACCCTCACCTGAAGCCTTACCCTCACCCGTGCCCTAATCTTAACCAGGACACTAACACTAACCCTTGCCCTCACACGAACGCTAACCCTTAAGCACTGTCGTACACTAAGCTGTACCCTAATCCCTCTGCATTCCTTAACACAAACCCTAACCCGAATCCTAACCCTGACCCTCACCCGAAGCCTTACCCTCACCCGTGCCCTAATCTTAACCAGGACACCAACACTAACGCGTGCCCTCACACGTACGCTAAACCTTAAGCGTTGTCGTACCCTAAATTGTACCCTAATCCCTCCCCATTCCTTAACCCTAACCCTAACCCCATCCCTAAACCTGACCCACTTCCGATGCCCTACCCTAACCAATGCCCTAATCTTAACCAGGACACAAACACTAACTCATTCCCTCAAACGTACGCTAACCCTTAAGCATTGTCGTACCCTATCCTGTACCCTAATCCCTCCCCATTCCCTAACCCTAACCCTAAGCGAAACCCTGAACGTGACCCTTTTCCGAGGCCTTACCCTCATCGGTGCCTTTGTCTTAACCAGTACACCAACACTAACTCGTGCCCTCACACTTACGCTAACCCTTAAGCATTGTCGTACCCTAACCTCTACCCTAATCACTCTCCATTCCCTAACCCTAACCCTAACCCGAATCCTAACCCTGATCCTCACCCGAAGCCTTACCCTCACCCGTGCCCTAATCTTAACCAGGACACCAAGACTAAATCGTGCCCTCACACGTACGCTAACACTAAACCGCAGCGGTACCCTAACCTGTACCCTAATCCCTCTCCATTCCCTAACCCTAACCCTAACCTGAAACCTAACCATGACACTCACCCGAAACTTTACCCTCACCCGTGTCCTAATTTTAACCAGTACATCAACACTAACCCATGCTCTCTAACGTACGCCAACCCTAAGCCATTGCCGTACCCTAACCTGTACCCTAATCAATCCTCATTCCCTAACCCTAACCCTAACCCTAACCCTTAACGTGACCCTCTTCCGAGGCCTTACCCTCACCCCTGCCCTAATCGTAAGCAGTACACTAACACTAACTAGTGACCTCACACGTACGCTAAACCTTAAGCGTTGTGGTACCCTAAACTGTGCCCTAATATCTCCCCATTGCCTAACCCTAACCCTAACCCGAATTCTATCCCTGACCCTCACCCGAAACCTTACCCTCGCCCGTGCCCTAATCTTAACCAGGACACCAACACTAACTTGTGCCCTCACACGTACGCTAACCCTTAATCGTTGTCGCACCCTAAACTGTACCCTAATCCCTCCCCATTCCCTAACCCTAACCCTAACCCGAATCCTAACCCTGACCCTCACCTGAAGCCTTACCCTCACCCGTGCCCTAATCTTAACCAGGACACTAACACTAACCCTTGCCCTCACACGAACGCTAACCCTTAAGCACTGTCGTACCCTAAGCTGTACCCTAATCCCTCTGCATTCCTTAACCCTAACCCTAACCCGAATCCTAACCCTGACCCTCACCCGAAGCCTTACCCTCACCCGTGCCCTTATCTTAACCAGGACACCAACACTAACTCGTGCCCTCACACGTACGCTAAACCTTAAGCGTTGTCGTACCCTAAATTGTACCCTAATCCCTCCCCATTCCTTAACCCTAACCCTAACCCCATCCCTAAACCTGACCCACTTCCGATGCCCTACCCTAACCAATGCCCTAATCTTAACCAGGACACAAACACTAACTCATTCCCTCAAACGTACGCTAACCCTTAAGCATTGTCGTACCCTATCCTGTACCCTAATCCCTCCCCATTCCCTAACCCTAACCCTAAGCGAAACCCTGAACGTGACCCTTTTCCGAGGCCTTACCCTCATCGGTGCCGTTGTCTTAACCAGTACACCAACACTAACTCGTGCCCTCACACTTACGCTAACCCTTAAGCATTGTCGTACCCTAACCTCTACCCTAATCACTCTCCATTCCCTAACCCTAACCCTAACCCGAATCCTAACCCTGATCCTCACCCGAAGCCTTACCCTCACCCGTGCCCTAATCTTAACCAGGACACCAAGACTAAATCGTGCCCTCACACGTACGCTAACACTAAACCGCAGCGGTACCCTAACCTGTACCCTAATCCCTCTCCATTCCCTAACCCTAACCCTAACCTGAAACCTAACCATGACACTCACCCGAAACTTTACCCTCACCCGTGTCCTAATTTTAACCAGTACATCAACACTAACCCATGCTCTCTAACGTACGCCAACCCTAAGCCATTGCCGTACCCTAACCTGTACCCTAATCAATCCTCATTCCCTAACCCTAACCCTAAACCTAACCCTTAACGTGACCCTCTTCCGAGGCCTTACCCTCACCCGTGCCCTAATCGTAAGCAGTACACTAACACTAACTAGTGACCTCACACGTACGCTAAACCTTAAGCGTTGTGGTACCCTAAACTGTGCCCTAATATCTCCCCATTGCCTAACCCTAACCCTAACCCGAATTCTATCCCTGACCCTCACCCGAAACCTTACCCTCGCCCGTGCCCTAATCTTAACCAGGACACCAACACTAACTTGTGCCCTCACACGTACGCTAACCCTTAATCGTTGTCGTACCCTAAACTGTACCCTAATCCCTCCCCATTCCCTAACCCTAACCCTAACCCGAATCCTAACCCTGACCCTCACCTGAAGCCTTACCCTCACCCGTGCCCTAATCTTAACCAGGACACTAACACTAACCCTTGCCCTCACACGAACGCTAACCCTTAAGCACTGTCGTACCCTAAGCTGTACCCTAATCCCTCTGCATTCCTTAACCCTAACCCTAACCCGAATCCTAACCCTGACCCTCACCCGAAGCCTTACCCTCACCCGTGCCCTTATCTTAACCAGGACACCAACACTAACTCGTGCCCTCACACGTACGCTAAACCTTAAGCGTTGTCGTACCCTAAATTGTACCTTAATCCCTCCCCATTCCTTAACCCTAACCCTAACCCCATCCCTAAACCTGACCCACTTCCGATGCCCTACCCTAACCAATGCCCTAATCTTAACCAGGACACAAACACTAACTCATGCCCTCAAACGTACGCTAACCCTTAAGCATTGTCGTACCCTATCCTGTACCCTAATCCCTCCCCATTCTCTAACCCTAACCCTAAGCGAAACCCTGAACGTGACCCTTTTCCGAGGCCTTACCCTCATCGGTGCCGTTGTCTTAACCAGTACACCAACACTAACTCGTGCTCTCACACTTACGCTAACCCTTAAGCATTGTCGTACCCTAACCTGTACCCTAATCCCTCTCCATTCCCTAACCGTAACCCTAACCCGAATCCTAACCCTGACCCTCACCCGAAGCCTTACCCTCACCCGTGCCCTAATCTTAACCAGGACACCAAGACTAGCTCGTGCCCTCAAACGTACGCTAACCCTTAATCGTTGTCGTACCCTAAACTGTACCCTAATCCCTCCCCATTCCCTAACCCTAACCCTAACCCGAATCCTAACCCTGACCCTCACCTGAAGCCTTACCCTCACCCGTGCCCTAATCTTAAACAGAACACTAACACTAACCCTTGCACTCACACGAACGCTAACCCTTCAGCACTGTCGTACCCTAAGCTGTACCCTAATCCCTCTGCATTCCTTAACCCTAACCCTAACCCGAATCCTAACCGTGACCCTCACCTGAAGCCTTACCCTCACCCGTGCCCTTATCTTAACCAGGACACCAACACTAACACGTGCCCTCACACGTACGCTAAACCTTAAGTGTTGTCGTACCCTAAATTGTACCCTAATCCCTCCCCATTCCTTAACCCTAACCCTAACCCCATCCCTAAACCTGACCCACTTCCGATGCCCTACCCTAACCAATGCCCTAATCTTAACCAGGACACAAACACTAACTCATGCCCTCAAACGTACGCTAACACTTAAGCATTGTCGTACCCTAACCTGTACCCTAATCCCTCTCCATTCCCTAACCCTTACCCTAACCTGAATCCTAACCCTGACCCTCACCCGAAGCCTTACCCTCACCCGTACCCTAATCTTAACCAGGACACCAAGACTAACTCGTGCCCTCAAACGTACGCTAACACTAAACCGCAGCGGTACCCTAACCTGTACCCTAATCACTCTCCATTCCCTAACCCTAACACTAACCTGAAACCTAACCATGACACTCACCCCAAACTTTACCCTCACCCGTGTCCTAATTTTAACCAGTACATCAACACTAACCCATGCCCTCTAACGTACGCCAACCCTAAGTCATTGCCGTACCCTACCCTGTACCCTAATAAATTCCCATTCCCTAACCTTAACCCTAACCCTAACCCTTAACCTTGACCCTCTTCCGAGGCCTTACCCTCACCCGTGCCCTAATCGTAAGCAGTACACTAACACTAACTAGTGACCTCACACGTACGCTAAACCTTAAGCGTTGTGGTACCCTAAACTGTGCCCTAATATCTCCCCATTCCCTAACCCTAACCCTAACCCGAATTCTATCCCTGACCCTCACCCGAAACCTTACCCTCACCCGTGCCCTAATCTTAACCAGGACACCAACACTAACTTGTGCCCTCACACGTACGCTAACCCTTAATCGTTGTCGTACCCTAAACTGTACCCTAATCCCTCCCCATTCCCTAACCCTAACCCTAACCCGAATCCTAACCCTGACCCTCACCTGAAGCCTTACCCTAACCCGTGCCCTAATCTTAACCAGGACACTAACACTAACCCTTGCCCTCACACGAACGCTAACCCTTAAGCACTGTCGTACCCTAAGCTGTACCCTAATCCCTCTGCATTCCTTAACCCTAACCCTAACCCGAATCCTAACCCTGACCCTCACCCGAAGCCTTACCCTCACCCGTGCCCTAATCTTAACCAGGACACCAACACTAACTCGTGCCCTCACACGTACGCTAAACCTTAAGCGTTGTCGTACCCTAAATTGTACCCTAATCCCTCCGCATTCCTTAACCCTAACCCTAACCCCATCCCTAAACCTGACCCACTTCCGATGCCCTACCCTAACCAATGCCCTAATCTTAACCAGGACACAAACACTAACTCATGCCCTCAAACGTACGCTAACACTTAAGCATTGTCGTACCCTATCCTGTACCCTAATCCCTCCCCATTCCCTAACCCTAATCTTAAGCGAAACCCTGAACGTGACCCTTTTCTGAGGCCTTACCCTCATCGGTGCCGTTGTCTTAACCAGTACACCAACACTAACTCGTGCCCTCACACTTACGCTAACCCTTAAGCATTGTCGTACCCTAACCTGTACCCTAATCCCTCTCCATTCCCTAACCCTAACCCTAACCCGAATCCTAACCCTGACCCTCACCCGAAGCCTTACCCTCACCCGTGACCTAATCTTAACCAGGACACCAAGACTAACTCGTGCCCTCAAACATACGCTAACACTAAACCGCAGCGGTACCCTAACCTGTACCCTAATCCCTCTCCATTCCCTAACCCTAACCCTAACCTGAAACCTAACCATGACACTCACCCGAAACTTTACCCTCACCTGTGTCCTAATTTTAACCAGTACATCAACACTAACCCATGCTCTCTAACGTACGCCAACCCTAAGCCATTGCCGTACCCTAACCTGTACCCTAATCAATCCTCATTCCCTAACCCTAACCCTAACCCTAACCCTTAACGTGACCCTCTTCCGAGGCCTTACCCTCACCCGTGCCCTAATCGTAAGCAGTACACTAACACTAACTAGTGACCTCACACGTACGCTGAACCTTAAGCGTTGTGGTGCCCTAAACTGCGCCCTAATATCTCCCCATTCCCTAACCCTAACCCTAACCCGAATTCTATCCCTGACCCTCACCCGAAACCTTACCCTCACCCGTGCCCTAATCTTAACCAGGACACCAACACTAACTTGTGCCCTCACACGTACGCTAACCCTTAATCGTTGTCGTACCCTAAACTGTACCCTAATCCCTCCCCATTCCCTAACCCTAACCCTAACCCGAATCCTAACCCTGACCCTCACCTGAAGCCTTACCCTCACCCGTGCCCTAATCTTAACCAGGACACTAACACTAACCCTTGCCCTCACACGAACGCTAACCCTTAAGCACTGTCGTACCCTCAGCTGTACCCTAATCCCTCTGCATTCCTTAACCCTAACCCTAACCCGAATCCTAACCCTGACCCTCACCCGAAGCCTTACCCTCACCCGTTCCCTTATCTTAACCAGGACACCAACACTAACTCGTGCCCTCACACGTACGCTAAACCTTAAGCGTTGTCGTACCCTAAACTGTACCTTAATCCCTCCCCATTCCTTAACCCTAACCCTAACCCCATCCCTAAACCTGACCCACTTCCGATGCCCTACCCTAACCAATGCCCTAATCTTAACCAGGACACAAACACTAACTCATGCCCTCAAACGTACGCTAACCCTTAAGCATTGTCGTACCCTATCCTGTACCCTAATCCCTCCCCATTCTCTAACCCTAACCCTAAGCGAAACCCTGAACGTGACCCTTTTCCGAGGCCTTACCCTCATCGGTGCCGTTATCTTAACCAGTACACCAACACTAACTCGTGCATTCACACTTACGCTAACCCTTAAGCATTGTCGTACCCTAACCTGTACCCTAATCCCTCTCCATTCCCTAACCGTAACCCTAACCCGAATCCTAACCCTGACCCTCACCCGAAGCCTTACCCTCACCCGTGCCCTAATCTTAACCAGGACACCAAGACTAGCTCGTGCCCTCAAACGTACGCTAACCCTTAATCGTTGTCGTACCCTAAACTGTACCCTAATCCCTCCCCATTCCCTAACCCTAACCCTAACCCGAATCCTAACCCTGACCCTCACCTGAAGCCTTACCCTCACCCGTGCCCTAATCTTAAACAGGACACTAACACTAACCCTTGCACTCACACGAACGCTAACCCTTCAGCACTGTCGTACCCTAAGCTGTACCCTAATCCCTCTGCATTCCTTAACCCTAACCCTAACCCGAATCCTAACCGTGACCCTCACCTGAAGCCTTACCCTCACCCGTGCCCTTATCTTAACCAGGACACCAACACTAACACGTGCCCTCACACGTACGCTAAACCTTAAGTGTTGTCGTACCCTAAATTGTACCCTAATCCCTCCCCATTCCTTAACCCTAACCCTAACCCCATCCCTAAACCTGACCCACTTCCGATGCCCTATCCTAACCAATGCCCTAATCTTAACCAGGACACAAACACTAACTCATGCCCTCAAACGTACGCTAACACTTAAGCATTGTCGTACCCTAACCTGTACCATAATCCCTCTCCATTCCCTAACCCTAACCCTAACCCGAATCCTAACCCTGACCCTCACCCGAAGCCTTACCCTCACCCGTGCCCTAATCTTAACCAGGACACCAAGACTAACTCGTGCCCTCAAACATACGCTAACACTAAACCGCAGCGGTACCCTAACCTGTACCCTAATCCCTCTCCATTCCCTAACCCTAACCCTAACCTGAAACCTAACCATGACACTCACCCGAAACTTTACCCTCACCCGTGTCCTAATTTTAACCAGTACATCAACACTAACCCATGCTCTCTAACGTACGCCAACCCTAAGCCATTGCCGTACCCTAACCTGTACCCTAATCAATCCCCATTCCCTAACCCTAACCCTAACCCTAACCCTTAACGTGACCCTCTTCCGAGGCCTTACCCTCACCCGTGCCCTAATCGTAAGCAGTACACTAACACTAACTAGTGACCTCACACGTACGCTGAACCTTAAGCGTTGTGGTGCCCTAAACTGCGCCCTAATATCTCCCCATTCCCTAACCCTAACCCTAACCCGAATTCTATCCCTGACCCTCACCCGAAACCTTACCCTCACCCGTGCCCTAATCTTAACCAGGACACCAACACTAACTTGTGCCCTCACACGTACGCTAACCCTTAATCGTTGTCGTACCCTAAACTGTACCCTAATCCCTCCCCATTCCCTAACCCTAACCCTAACCCGAATCCTAACCCTGACCCTCACCTGAAGCCTTACCCTCACCCGTGCCCTAATCTTAACCAGGACACTAACACTAACCCTTGCCCTCACACGAACGCTAACCCTTAAGCACTGTCGTACCCTAAGCTGTACCCTAATCCCTCTGCATTCCTTAACACTAACCCTAACCCGAATCCTAACCCTGACCCTCACCCGAAGCCTTACCCTCACCCGTGCCCTAATCTTAACCAGGACACCAACACTAACGCGTGCCCTCACACGTACGCTAAACCTTAAGCGTTGTCGTACCCTAAATTGTACCTTAATCCCTCCCCATTCCTTAACACTAACCCTAACCCCATCCCTAAACCTGACCCACTTCCGATGCCCTACCCTAACCAATGCCCTAATCTTAACCAGGACACAAACACTAACTCATGCCCTCAAAAGTACGCTAACCCTTAAGCATTGTCGTACCCTATCCTGTACCCTAATCCCTCCCCATTCTCTAACCCTAACCCTAAGCGAAACCCTGAACGTGACCCTTTTCCGAGGCCTTACCCTCATCGGTGCCGTTGTCTTAACCAGTACACCAACACTAACTCGTGCACTCACACTTACGCTAACCCTTAAGCATTGTCGTACCCTAACCTGTACCCTAATCCCTCTCCATTCCCTAACCGTAACCCTAACCCGAATCCTAACCCTGACCCTCACCCGAAGCCTTACCCTCACCCGTGCCCTAATCTTAACCAGGACACCAAGACTACCTCGTGCACTCAAACGTACGCTAACCCTTAATCGTTGTCGTACCCTAAACTGTACCCTAATCCCTCCCCATTCCCTAACCCTAACCCTAACCCGAATCCTAACCCTGACCCTCACCTGAAGCCTTACCCTCACCCGTGCCCTAATCTTAAACAGAACACTAACACTAACCCTTGCACTCACACGAACGCTAACCCTTCAGCACTGTCGTACCCTAAGCTGTACCCTAATCCCTCTGCATTCCTTAACCCTAACCCTAACCCGAATCCTAACCGTGACCCTCACCTGAAGCCTTACCCTCACCCGTGCCCTTATCTTAACCAGGACACCAATACTAACACGTGCCCTCACACGTACGCTAAACCTTAAGTGTTGTCGTACCCTAAATTGTACCCTAATCCCTCCCCATTCCTTAACCCTAACCCTAACCCCATCCCTAAACCTGACCCACTTCCGATGCCCTACCCTAACCAATGCCCTAATCTTAACCAGGACACAAACACTAACTCATGCCCTCAAACGTACGCTAACACTTAAGCATTGTCGTACCCTATCCTGTACCCTAATCCCTCCCCATTCCCTAACCCTAATCTTAAGCGAAACACTGAACGTGACCCTTTTCTGAAGCCTTACCCTCATCGGTGCCGTTGTCTTAACCAGTACACCAACACTAACTCGTGCCCTCACACTTACGCTAACCCTTAAGCATTGTCGTACCCTAACCTGTACCCTAATCCCTCTCCATTCCCTAACCCTAACCCGAATCCTAACCCTGACCCTCACCCGAAGCCTTACCCTCACCCGTGACCTAATCTTAACCAGGACACCAAGACTAACTCGTGCCCTCAAACATACGCTAACACTAAACCGCAGCGGTACCCTAACCTGTACCCTAATCCCTCTCCATTCCCTAACCCTAACCCTAACCTGAAACCTAACCATGACACTCACCCGAAACATTACCCTCACCTGTGTCCTAATTTTAACCAGTACATCAACACTAACCCATGCCCTCTAACGTACGCCAACCCTAAGCCATTGCCGTACCCTAACCTGTACCCTAATCAATCCCCATTCCCTAACCCTAACCCTAACCCTAACCCTTAACGTGACCCTCTTCCGAGGCCTTACCCTCACCCGTGCCCTAATCGTAAGCAGTACACTAACACTAACTAATGACCTCACACGTACGCTGAACCTTAAGCGTTGTGGTACCCTAAACTGTGCCCTAATATCTCCCCATTCCCTAACCCTAACCGTAACCCGAATTCTATCCCTGATCCTCACCCGTAACCTTACCCTCACCCGTGCCCTAATCTTAACCAGGACACCAACACTAACTTGTGCCCTCACACGTACGCTAACCCTTAATCGTTGTCGTACCCTAAACTGTACCCTAATCCCTCCCCATTCCCTAACCCTAACCCTAACCCGAATCCTAACCCTGACCCTCACCTGAAGCCTTACCCTCACCCGTGCCCTAATCTTAACCAGGACACTAACACTAACCCTTGCACTCACACGAACGCTAACCCTTAAGCACTGTCGTACCCTAAGCTGTACCCTAATCCCTCTGCATTCCTTAACCCTAACCCTAACCCGAATCCTAACCGTGACTCTCACCCGAAGCCTTACCCTCACCCGTGCCCTTATCTTAACCAGGACACCAACACTAACTCGTGCCCTCACACGTACGCTAAACCTTAAGCGTTGTCGTACCCTAAATTGTACCCTAATCCCTCCCCCTTCCTTAACCCTAACCCTAACCCCATCCCTAAACCTGACCCACTTCCGATGCCCTACCCTAACCAATGCCCTAATCTTAACCAGGACACAAACACTAACTCATGCCCTCAAACGTACGCTAACCCTTAAGCATTGTCGTACCCTATCCTGTACCCTAATCCCTCCCCATTCCCTAACCCTAACCCTAAGCGAAACCCTGAACGTGACCCTTTTCCGAGGCCTTAAACTCATCGGTGCCGTTGTCTTAACCAGTACACCAACACTAACTCGTGCCCTCACACTTACGCTAACCCTTAAGCATTGTCGTACCCTAACCTGTACCCTAATCCCTCTCCATTCCCTAACCCTAACCCTAACCCGAATCCTAACCCTGACCCTCACCCGAAGCCTTAACCTCACCCGTGCCCTAATCTTAACCAGGACACCAAGACTAACTCATGCCCTCACACGTACGCTAACACTAAACCGCAGCGGTACCCTAACCTGTACCCTAATCCCTCTCCATTCCCTAACCCTAACCCTAACCTGAAACCTAACCATGACACTCACCCGAAACTTTACCCTCACCCGTGTCCTAATTTTAACCAGTACATCAACACTAACCCATGCCCTCTAACGTACGCCAACCCTAAGCCATTGCCGTACCCTAACCTGTACCCTAATCAATCCCCATTCCCTAACCCTAACACTAACCCTAACCCTTAACGTGACCCTCTTCCGAGGCCTTACCCTCACCCGTGCCCTAATCGTAAGCAGTACACTAACACTAACTAGTGACCTCACACGTACGCTAAACCTTAAGCGTTGTGGTACCCTAAACTGTGCCCTAATATCTCCCCATTCCCTAACCCTAACCCTAACCCGAATTCTATCCCTGATCCTCACCCGTAACCTTACCCTCACCCGTGCCCTAATCTTAACCAGGAAACCAACACTAACTTGTGCCCGCACACGTACGCTAACCCTTAATCGTTGTCGTACCCTAAACTGTACCCTAATCCCTCCCCATTCCCTAACCCTAACCCTAACCCGAATCCTAACCCTGACCCTCACCTGAAGCCTTACCCTCACCCGTGCCCTAATCTTAACCAGGACACTAACACTAACCCTTGCACTCACACGAACGCTAACCCTTAAGCACTGTCGTACCCTAAGCTGTACCCTAAACCCTCTGCATTCCTTAACCCTAACCCTAACCCGAATCCTAACCGTGACCCTCACCCGAAGCCTTACCCTCACCCGTGCCCTTACCTTAACCAGGACACCAACACTAACTCGTGCCCTCACACGTACGCTAAACCTTAAGCGTTGTCGTACCTTAAATTGTACCCTAATCCCTCCCCCTTCCTTAACCCTAACCCTAACCCCATCCCTAAACCTGACCCACTTCCGATGCCCTACCCTAACCAATGCCCTAATCTTAACCAGTACACAAACACTAACTCATGCCCTCAAACGTACGCTAACCCTTAAGCATTGTCGTACCCTATCCTGTACCCTAATCCCTCCCCATTCTCTAACCCTAACCCTAAGCGAAACCCTGAACGTGACCCTTTTCCGAGGCCTTACCCTCATTGGTGCCGTTGTCTTAACCAGTACACCAACACTAACTCGTGCACTCACACTTACGCTAACCCTTAAGCATTGTCGTACCCTAACCTGTACCCTAATCCCTCTCCATTCACTAACCGTAACACTAACCCGAATCCTAACCCTGACCCTCACCCGAAGCCTTACCCTCACACATGCCCTAATCTTAACCAGGACACCAAGACTAACTCGTGCCCTCAAACGTACGCTAACAGTAAACCGCAGCGGTACCCTAACCTGTACCCTAATCCCTCTCCATTCCCTAACCCTAACCCTAACCTGAAACCTAACCATGACACTCACCCGAAACTTTACCCTCACCCGTGTCCTAATTTTACCCAGTACATCAACACTAACCCATGCCCTCTAACGTACGCCAACCCTAAGCCATTGCCGTACCCTAACCTGTACCCTAATCAATCCCCATTCCCTAACCCTAACCCTAACCCTAACCCTTAACGTGACCCTCTTCCGAGGCCTTACCCTCACCCGTGCCCTAATCGTAAGCAGTACACTAACACTAACTAGTGACCTCACACGTACGCTAAACCTTAAGCGTTGTGGTACCCTAAACTGTGCCCTAATATCTCCCCATTCCCTAACCCTAACCCTAACCCGAATTCTATCCCTGACCCTCACCCGAAACCTTACCCTCACCCGTGCCCTAATCTTAATCAGGACACCAACACTAACTTGTGCCCTCACACGTACGCTAACCCTTAATCGTTGTCGTACCCTAAACTGTACCCTAATCCCACCCCATTCCCTAACCCTAACCCTAACCCGAATCCTAACCCTGACCCTCACCTGAAGCCTTACCCTCACCCGTGCCCTAATCTTAACCAGGACACTAACACTAACCCTTGCCCTCACACGAATGCTAACCCTTAAGCACTGTCGTACCCGAAGCTGTACCCTAATCCCTCTGCATTCCTTAACCCTAACCCGAATCCTAACCCTGACCCTCACCCAAAGCCTTACCCTCACCCGTGCCCTAATCTTAACCAGGACACCAACACTAACTCGTGCCCTCACACGTACGCTAAACCTTAAGCGTTGTCGTACCCTAAATTGTACCCTAATCCCTCCCCATTCCTTAACCCTAACCCGAACCCCATCCCTAAACCTGACCCACTTCCGATGCCCTACCCTAACCAATGCCCTAATCTTAACCAGTACACAAACACTAACTCATGCCCTCAAACGTACGCTAACCCTTAAGCATTGCCGTACCCTATCCTGTACCCTAATCCCTCCCCATTCCCTAACCCTAACCCTAAGCGAAACCCTGAACGTGACCCTTTTCCGAGGCCTTACCCTCATCGGTGCCGTTGTCTTAACCAGTACACCAACACTAACTCGTGCCCTCACACTTACGCTAACCCTTAAGCATTGTCGTACCCTAACCTGTACCCTAATCCCTCTCCATTCCCTAACCCTAACCCTAACCCGAATCCTAACCCTGACCCTCACCCGAAGCCTTACCCTCACCCGTGCCCTAATCTTAACCAGGACACCAAGACTAACTCGTGCCCTCACACGTACGCTAACACTAAACCGCAGCGGTACCCTAACCTGTACCCTAATCCCTCTCCATTCCCTAACCCTAACACTAACCTGAAACCTAACCATGACACTCACCCGAAACTTTACCCTCACCCGTGTCCTAATTTTAACCAGTACATCAACACTAACCCATGCCCTCTAACGTACGTCAACCCTAAGCCATTGCCGTACCCTAACCTGTACCCTAAACAATCCCCATTCCCTAACCCTAACCCTAACCCTAACCCTTAACGTGACCCTCTTCCGAGGCCTTACCCTCACCCGTGCCCTAATCGTAAGCAGTACACTAACTCTAACTAGTGCCCTCATACGTACGCTAACCCTTAATCGTTGTCGTACCCTAAACTGTACCCTAATCCCTCCCCATTCCCTAACCCTAACCCTAACCCGAATCCTAACCCTGACCCTCACCTGAAGCCTTACGCTCACCCGTGCCCTAATCTTAACCAGGACACTAACACTAACCCTTGCCCTCACACGAACGCTAACCCTTAAGCACTGTCGTACCCTAAGCTGTACCCTAATCCGTCTGCATTCCTTAACACTAACCCTAACCCGAATCCTAACCCTGACCCTCACCCGAAGCCTTACCCTCACCCGTGCCCTAATCTTACCCAGGACACCAACACTAACTCGTGCCCTCACACGTACGCTAAACCTTAAGCGTTGTCGTACCCTAAATTGTACCCTAATCCCTCCCCATTCCTTAACCCTAACCCAAACCCCATCCCTAAACCTGACCCACTTCCGATGCACTACCCTAACCAATGCCCTAATCTTAACCAGGACACAAACACTAACTCATGCGCTCAAACGTACGCTAACCCTTAAGCATTGTCGTACCCTATCCTGTACCCTAATCCCTCCCCATTCCCTAACCCTAACCCTAAGCGAAACCCTGAACGTGACCTTTTTCCGAGGCCTTACCCTCATCGGTGCCGTTGTCTTAAACAGTACACCAACACTAACTCGTGCCCTCACACTTACGCTAACCCTTAAGCATTGTCGTACCCTAACCTGTACCCTAAACCCTCTCCATTCCCTAACCCTAACACTAACCCGAATCCTAGCCCTGACACTCACCCGAAGCCTTACCCTCACCCGTTCCCTAATCTTAACCAAGACACCAAGACTAACTCGTGCCCTCACACGTACGCTAACACTAAACCGCAGCGGTACCCTAACCTGTACCCTAATCCCTCTCCATTCCCTAACCCTAACCCTAACCTGAAACCTAACCATGACACTCACCCGAAACTTTACCCTCACCCGTGTCCTAATTTTAACCAGTACATCAACACTAACCCATGCCCTCTAACGTACGCCAACCCTAAGCCATTGCCGTACCCTAACCTGTACCCTAATCAATCCCCATTCCCTAACCCTAACCCTAACCCTAACCCTTAACGTGACCCTCTTCCGAGGCCTTACCCTCACCCGTGCCCTAATCGTAAGCAGTACACTAACACTAACTAGTGACCTCACACGTACGCTAAACCTTAAGCGTTGTGGTACCCTAAACTGTGCCCTAATATCTCCCCATTCCCTAACCCTAACCCTAACCCGAATTCTATCCCTGACCCTCACCCGAAACCTTACCCTCACCCGTGCCCTAATCTTAACCAGGACACCAACACTAACTTGTGCCATCACACGTACGCTAACCCTTAATCGTTGTCGTACCCTAAACTGTACCCTAATCCCTCCCCATTCCCTAACCCTAACCCTAACCCGAATCCTAACCCTGACCCTCACCTGAAGCCTTACCCTCACCCGTGCCCTAATCTTAACCAGGACACTAACACTAACCCTTGCCCTCACACGAACACTAACCCTTAAGCACTGTCGTACCCTAAGCTGTACCCTAATTCCTCTGCATTCCTTAACCCTAACCCTAACCCGAATCCTAACCCTGACCCTCACCCGAAGCCTTACCCTCACCCGTGCCCTAATCTTAACCAGGACACCAACACTAACTCGTGCCGTCACACATACGCTAAACCTTAAGCGTTGTCGTACCCTAAATTGTACCCTAATCCCTCCCCATTCCTTAACCCTAACCCTAACCCCATCCCTATACCTGACCCACTTCCGATGCCCTACCCTAACCAATGCCCTAATCTTAACCAGGACACAAACACTAACTCATGCCCTCAAACGTACGCTAACCCTTAAGCATTGTCGTACCCTAACCTGTACCCTAACCCCTCCCCATTCCCTAACCCTAACCCTGAGCGAAACCCTGAACGTGACCCTTTTCCGAGGCCTTACCCTCATCGGTGCCGTTGTCTTAACCAGTACACCAACACTAACTCGTGCCGTCACACTTACGCTAACCCTTAAGCATTGTCGTACCCTAACCTGTACCCTAATCCCTCTCCATTCCCTAACCTTAACCCTAACCCGAATCCTAACACTGACCCTCACCCGATGCCTTACCCTCACCCGTGCCCTAATCTTAACCAGGACACCAAGACTAACTCGTGCCCTCACACGTACGCTAACACTAAACCGCAACGGTACCCTAACCTGTACCCTAATCCCTCTCCATTCCCTAACCCTAACCCTAACCTGAAACCTAACCATGACACTCACCCGAAACTTTACCCTCACCCGTGTCCTAATTTTAACCAGTACATCATCACTAACCCATGTCCTCTAACGTACGCCAACCCTAAGCCATTGCCGTACCCTAACCTGTACCCTAATCAATCCCCATTCCCTAACCCTAACCCTAACCCTAACCCTTAACGTGACCCTCTTCCGAGGCCTTACCCTCACCCGTGCCCTAATCGTAAGCAGTACACTAACACTAACTAGTGACCTCACACGTACGCTAAACCTTAAGCGTTGTGGTACCCTAAACTGTGCCCTAATATCTCCCCATTCCCTAACCCTAACCCTAACCCGAATTCTATCCCTGACCCTCACCCGAAACCTTACCCTCACCCGTGCCCTAATCTTAACCTGGACACCAACACTAACTTGTGCCCTCACACGTACGCTAACCCTTAATCGTTGTCGTACCCTAAACTGTACCCTAATCCCTCCCCATTCCCTAATCCTAACCCTAAACCGAATCCTAACCCTGACCCTCACCTGAAGCCTTACCTTCACCCGTGCCCTAATCTTAACCAGGACACTAACACTATCCCTTGCCCTCACACGAACGCTAACCCTTAAGTACTGTCGTACCCTAAGCTGTACCCTAATCCCTCTGCATTCCTTAACACTAACCCTACCCCGAATCCTAACCCTGACCCTCACCCGAAGCCTTACCCTCACCCGTGCCCTAATCTTAACCAGGACACCAACACTAACTCGTGCCCTCACACGTACGCTAAACCTTAAGCGTTGTCGTACCCTAAATTGTACCCTAATCCCTCCCCATTCCTTAACCCTAACCCTAACCCCATCCCTAAACCTGACCCACTTCCGATGCCCTACCCTAACCAATGCCCTAATCTTAACCAGGACAAAAACACTAACTCGTGCCTCACACGTACGCTAAACCTTAAGCGTTGTCGTACCCTAAATTGTACCCTAATCCCTCCCCATTCCTTAACCGTAACCCTAACCCCATCCCTAAACCTGACCCACTTCCGATGCCCTACCCTAACCAATGCCCTAATCTTAACCAGGACACAAACACTAACTCATGCCCTCAAACGTACGCTAACCCTTAAGCATTGTCGTACCCTATCCCGTACCCTAATCCCTCCCCATTCCCTAAACCTAACCCTAAGCGAAACCCTGAACGTGACCCTTTTCCGAGGCCTTACCCTCATCGGTGCCGTTGTCTTAACCAGTACACCAACACTAACTCGTGCCCTCACACTTACGTTAAACCTTAAGCATTGTCGTACCCTAACCTGTACCCTAATCCCTCTCCATTCCCTAACCCTAACCCTAACCTGAATCCTAACCCTGACCCTCACCCGAAGCCTTACCCTCACCCGTGCCCTAATCTTAACCAGGACACCAAGACTAACTCGTGCCCTCAAACATACGCTAACACTAAACCGCAGCGGTACCCTAACCTGTACCCTAATCCCTCTCCATTCCCTAACCCTAACCCTAACCTGAAACCTAACCATGACACTCACCCGAAACTTTACCCTCACCCGTGTCCTAATTTTAACCAGTACATCAACACTAACCCATGCCCTCTAACGTACGCCAACCCTAAGCCATTGCCGTACCCTAACCTGTACCCTAATCAATCCCCATTCCCTAACCCTAACCCTAACCCTAACCCTTAACGTGACCCTCTTCCGAGGCCTTACCCTAACCCGTGCCCTAATCGTACGCAGTACACTAACACTAACTAGTGACCTCACACGTACGCTAAACCTTAAGCGTTGTGGTACCCTAAACTGTGCCCTAATATCTCCCCATTCCCTAACCCTAACCCTAACCCGAATTCTATCCCTGACCCTCACCCGAAACCTTACCCTCACCCGTGCCCTAATCTTAACCAGGACACCAACACTAACTTGTGCCCTCACACGTACGCTAACCCTTAATCGTTGTCGTACCCTAAACTGTACCCTAATCCTTCCCCATTCCCTAACCCTAACCCTAACCCGAATCCTAACCCTGACCCTCACCTGAAGCCTTACCCTCACCCGTGCCCTAATCTTAACCAGGACACTAACACTAACACTTGCCCTCACACGAACGCTAACCCTTAAGCACTGTCGTACCCTAAGCTGTACCCTAATCCCTCTGCATTCCTTAACCCTAACCCTAACCCGAATCCTAACCCTGACCCTCACCCGAAGCCTTACCCTCACCCGTGCCCTAATCTTAACCAGGACACCAACACTAACTCGTGCCCTCACACGTACGCTAAACCTTAAGCGTTGTCGTACCCTAAATTGTACCCTAATCCCTCCCCATTCCTTAACCCTAACCCTAACCCCATCCCTAAACCTGACCCACTTCCGATGCCCTACCCTAACCAATGCCCTAATCTTAACCAGGACACAAACACTAACTCATGCCCTCAAACGTACGCTAACCCTTAAGCATTGTCGTACCCTATCCCGTACCCTAATCCCTCCCCATTCCCTAACCCTAACCCTAAGCGAAACCCTGAACGTGACCCTTTTCCGAGGCCTTACCCTCATCGGTGCCGTTGTCTTAACCAGTACACCAACACTAACTCGTGCCCTCACACTTACGCTAACCCTTAAGCATTGTCGTACCCTAACCTGTACCCTAATCCCTCTCCATTCCCTAACCCTAACCCTAACCCGAATCCTAAACCTGACCCTCACCCGAAGCCTTACCCTCACCCGTGCCCTAATCTTAACCAGGACACCAAGACTAACTCGTGCCCTCACACGTACGCTAACACTAAACCGCAGCGGTACCCTAACCTGTACCCTAATCCCTCTCCATTCCCTAACCCTAACCCTAACCTGAAACCTAACCATGACACTCACCCGAAACTTTACCCTCACCCGTGTCCTAATTTTAAGCAGTACATCAACACTAACCCATGCCCTCTAACGTACGCCAACCCTAAGCCATTGCCGTACCCTAACCTGTACCCTAATCCCTCCCCATTCCTTAACCCTAACCCTAACCCCATCCCTAAATCTGACCCACTTCCGATGCCCTACCCTACCCAATGCCCTAATCTTAACCAGTACACAAACACTAACTCATGCCCTCAAACGTACGCTAACCCTTAAGCATTGTCATACCCTATCCTGTACCCTAATCCCTCCCCATTCCCTAACCCTAACCCTAAGCGAAACCCTGAACGTGACCCTTTACCGAGGCCTTACCCTCATCAGTGCCGTTGTCTTAACCAGTACACCAACACTAACTCGTGCCCTGACACTTACGCTATCCCTTAAGCATTGTCGTACCCTAACCTGTACCCTAATCCCTCTCCATTCCCTAACCCTAACCCTAACCCGAATCCTATCCCTGACCCTCACCCGAAGCCTTACCCTCACCCGTGCCCTAATCTTAACCAGGACACCAAGACTAACTCGTGCCCTCACACGTACGCTAACACTAAACCGCAGCGGTACCCTAACCTGTACCCTAATCCCTCTCCATTCCCTAACCCTAACCCTAACCTGAAACCTAACCATGACACTCACCCGAAACTTTACCCTCACCCGTGTCTTAATTTTAACCAGTACATCAACACTAACCCATGCCCTCTAACGTACGCCAACCCTAAGCCATTGCCGTACCCTAAACTGTACCCTAATCAATCCCCATTCCCTAACCCTAACCCTAACCCTAACCCTTAACGTGACCCTCTTCCGAGGCCTTACCCTCACCCGTGCCCTAATCGTAAGCAGTACACTAACACTAACTAGTGACCTCACACGTACGCTAAACCTTAAGCGTTGTGGTACCCTAAACTGTGCCTTAATATCTCCCCATTCCCTAACCCTAACCCTAACCCGAATTCTATCCCTGACCCTCACCCGAAACCTTACCCTCACCCGTGCCCTAATCTTAACCTGGACACCAACACTAACTTGTGCCCTCACACGTACGCTAACCCTTAATCGTTGTCGTACCCTAAACTGTACCCTAATCCCTCCCCATTCCCTAATCCTAACCCTAAACCGAATCCTAACCCTGACCCTCACCTGAAGCCTTACCTTCACCCGTGCCCTAATCTTAACCAGGACACTAACACTAACCCTTGCCCTCACACGAACGCTAACCGTTAAGTACTGTCGTACCCTAAGCTGTACCCTAATCCCTCTGCATTCCTTAACACTAACCCTACCCCGAATCCTAACCCTGACCCTCACCCGAAGCCTTACCCTCACCCGTGCCCTAATCTTAACCAGGACACCAACACTAACTCGTGCCCTCACACGTACGCTAAACCTTAAGCGTTGTCGTACCCTAAATTGTACCCTAATCCCTCCCCATTCCTTAACCCTAACCCTAACCCCATCCCTAAACCTGACCCACTTCCGATGCCCTACCCTAACCAATGCCCTAATCTTAACCAGGACACAAACACTAACTCATGCCCTCAAACGTACGCTAACCCTTACGCATTGTCGTACCCTATCCCGTACCCTAATCCCTCCCCATTCCCTAACCCTAACCCTAAGCAAAACCCTGAACGTGACCCTTTTCCGAGGCCTTACCCTCATCGTTGCCGTTGTCTTAACCAGTACACCAACACTAACTCGTGCCCTCACACTTACGCTAACCCTTAAGCATTGTCGTACCCTAACCTGTACCCTAATCCCTCTCCATTCCCTAACCCTAACCCTAACCCGAATCCTAACCCTGACCCTCACCCGAAGCCTTACCCTCACCCGTGCCCTAATCTTAACCAGGACACCAAGACTAACACGTGCCCTCACACGTACGCTAACACTAAACCGCAGCGGTACCCTAACCTGTACCCTAATCCCTCTCCATTCCCTAATCCTAACCCTAACCTGAAACCTAACCATGACACTCACCCGAAACTTTACCCTCACCCGTGTCCTAATTTTAACCAGTACATCAACACTAACCCATGCCATCTAACGTACGCCAACCCTAAGCCATTGCCGTACCCTAACCTGTACCCTAATCAATCCCCATTCCCTAACCCTAACCCTAACCCTAACCCTTAACGTGACCCTCTTCCGAGGCCTTACCCTCACCCGTGCCCTAATCGTAAGCAGTACACTAACACTAACTAGTGACATCACACGTACGCTAAACCTTAAGCGTTGTGGTACCCTAAACTGTGCCCTAATATCTCCCCATTCCCTAACCCTAACCCTAACCCGAATTCTATCCCTGACCCTCAACCGAAACCTTACCCTCACCCATGCCCTAATCTTAACCAGGACACCAACACTAACTTGTGCCCTCACACGTACGCTAACCCTTAATCGTTGTCGTACCCTAAACTGTACCCTAATCCTTCCCCATTCCCTAACCCTAACCCTAACCCGAATCCTAACCCTGACCCTCACCTGAAGCCTTACCCTCACCCGTGCCCTAATCTTAATCAGGACACTAACACTAACACTTGCCCTCACACGAACGCTAACACTTAAGCGCTGTCGTACCCTAAGCTGTACCCTAATCCCTCTGCATTCCTTAACCCAAACCCTAACCCGAATCCTAACCCTGACCCTCACCCGAAGCCTTACCCTCACCCGTGCCCTAATCTTAACCAGGACACCAACACAAACTCGTGCCCTCACACGTACGCTAAACCTTAAGCGTTGTCATACCCTAAATTGTACCCTAATCCCTCCCCATTCCTTAACCCTAACCCTAACCCCATCCCTAAATCTGACCCACTTCCGATGCCCTACCCTAACCAATGCCCTAATCTTAACCAGTACACAAACACTAACTCATGCCCTCAAACGTACGCTAACCCTTAAGCATTGTCATACCCTATCCTGTACCCTAATCCCTCCCCATTCCCTAACCCTAACCCTAAGCGAAACCCTGAACGTGACCCTTTACCGAGGCCTTACCCTCATCGGTGCCGTTGTCTTAACCAGTACACCAACACTAACTCGTGCCCTCACACTTACGCTAACCCTTAAGCATTGTCGTACCCTAACCTGTACCCTAATCCCTCTCCATTCCCTAACCCTAACCCTAACCCGAATCCTATCCCTGACCCTCACCCGAAGCCTTACCCTCACCCGTGCCCTAATCTTAACCAGGACACCAAGACTAACTCGTGCCCTCACACGTACGCTAACACTAAACCGCAGCGGTACCCTAACCTGTACCCTAATCCCTCTCCATTCCCTAACCCTAACCCTAACCTGAAACCTAACCATGACACTCACCCGAAACTTTACCCTCACCCGTGTCTTAATTTTAACCAGTACATCAACACTAACCCATGCCCTCTAACGTACGCCAACCCTAAGCCATTGCCGTACCCTAAACTGTACCCTAATCAATCCCCATTCCCTAACCCTAACCCTAACCCTAACCCTTAACGTGACCCTCTTCCGAGGCCTTACCCTCACCCGAGCCCTAATCGTAAGCAGTACACTAACACTAACTAGTGACCTCACACGTACGCTAAACCTTAAGCGTTGTGGTACCCTAAACTGTGCCTTAATATCTCCCTATTCCCTAACCCTAACCCTAACCCGAATTCTATCCCTGACCCTCACCCGAAACCTTACCCTCACCCGTGCCCTAATCTTAACCTGGACACCAACACTAACTTGTGCCCTCACACGTACGCTAACCCTTAATCGTTGTAGTACCCTAAACTGTAACCTAATCCCTCCCCATTCCCTAACCCTAACCCTAACCCGAATCCTAACCCTTACCCTCACCTGAAGCCTTACCTTCACCCGTGCCCTAATCTTAACCAGGACACTAACACTAACCCTTGCCCTCACACGAACGCTAACCCTTAAGTACTGTCGTACCCTAAGCTGTACCCTAATCCCTCTGCATTCCTTAACCCTAACCCTACCCCGAATCCTAAACCTGACCCTCACCCGAAGCCTTACCCTCACCCGTGCCCTAATCTTAACCAGGACACCAACACTAACTCGTGCCCTCACTCGTACGCTAAACCTTAAGCGTTGTCGTACCCTAAATTGTACCCTAATCCCTCCCCATTCCTTAACCGTAACCCTAACCCCATCCCTAAACCTGACCCACTTCCGATGCCCTACCCTAACCAATGCCCTAATCTTAACCAGGACACAAACACTAACTCATGCCCTCAAACGTACGCTAACCCTTAAGCATTGTCGTACCCTATCCCGTACCCTAATCCCTCCCCATTCCCTAAACCTAACCCTAAGCGAAACCCTGAACGTGACCCTTTTCCGAGGCCTTACCCTCATCGGTGCCGTTGTCTTAACCAGTACACCAACACTAAATCGTGCCCTCACACTTACGTTAAACCTTAAGCATTGTCGTACCCTAACCTGTACCCTAATCCCTCTCCATTCCCTAACCCTAACCCTAACCTGAATCCTAACCCTGACCCTCACCCGAAGCCTTACCCTCACCCGTGCCCTAATCTTAACCAGGACACCAAGACTAACTCGTGCCCTCAAACATACGCTAACACTAAACCGCAGCGGTACCCTAACCTGTACCCTAATCCCTCTCCATTCCCTAACCCTAACCCTAACCTGAAACCTAACCATGACACTCACCCGAAACTTTACCCTCACCCGTGTCCTAATTTTAACCAGTACATCAACACTAACCCATGCCCTCTAACGTACGCCAACCCTAAGCCATTGCCGTACCCTAACCTGTACCCTAATCAATCCCCATTCCCTAACCCTAACCCTAACCCTAACCCTTAACGTGACCCTCTTCCGAGGCCTTACCCTAACCCGTGCCCTAATCGTACGCAGTACACTAACACTAACTAGTGACCTCACACGTACGCTAAACCTTAAGCGTTGTGGTACCCTAAACTGTGCCCTAATATCTCCCCATTCCCTAACCCTAACCCTAACCCGAATTCTATCCCTGACCCTCACCCGAAACCTTACCCTCACCCGTGCCCTAATCTTAACCAGGACACCAACACTAACTTGTGCCCTCACACGTACGCTAACCCTTAATCGTTGTCGTACCCTAAACTGTACCCTAATCCTTCCCCATTCCCTAACCCTAACCCTAACCCGAATCCTAACCCTGACCCTCACCTGAAGCCTTACCCTCACCCGTGCCCTAATCTTAACCAGGACACTAACACTAACACTTGCCCTCACACGAACGCTAACCCTTAAGCACTGTCGTACCCTAAGCTGTACCCTAATCCCTCTGCATTCCTTAACCCTAACCCTAACCCGAATCCTAACCCTGACCCTCACCCGAAGCCTTACCCTCACCCGTGCCCTAATCTTAACCAGGACACCAACACTAACTCGTGCCCTCACACGTACGCTAAACCTTAAGCGTTGTCGTACCCTAAATTGTACCCTAATCCCTCCCCATTCCTTAACCCTAACCCTAACCCCATCCCTAAACCTGACCCACTTCCGATGCCCTACCCTAACCAATGCCCTAATCTTAACCAGGACACAAACACTAACTCATGCCCTCAAACGTACGCTAACCCTTAAGCATTGTCGTACCCTATCCCGTACCCTAATCCCTCCCCATTCCCTAACCCTAACCCTAAGCGAAACCCTGAACGTGACCCTTTTCCGAGGCCTTACCCTCATCGGTGCCGTTGTCTTAACCAGTACACCAACACTAACTCGTGCCCTCACACTTACGCTAACCCTTAAGCATTGTCGTACCCTAACCTGTACCCTAATCCCTCTCCATTCCCTAACCCTAACCCTAACCCGAATCCTAAACCTGACCCTCACCCGAAGCCTTACCCTCACGCGTGCCCTAATCTTAACCAGGACACCAAGACTAACTCGTGCCCTCACACGTACGCTAACACTAAACCGCAGCGGTACCCTAACCTGTACCCTAATCCCTCTCCATTCCCTAACCCTAACCCTAACCTGAAACCTAACCATGACACTCACCCGAAACTTTACCCTCACCCGTGTCCTAATTTTAAGCAGTACATCAACACTAACCCATGCCCTCTAACGTACGCCAACCCTAAGCCATTGCCGTACCCTAACCTGTACCCTAATCCCTCCCCATTCCTTAACCCTAACCCTAACCCCATCCCTAAATCTGACCCACTTCCGATGCCCTACCCTAACCAATGCCCTAATCTTAACCAGTACACAAACACTAACTCATGCCCTCAAACGTACGCTAACCCTTAAGCATTGTCATACCCTATCCTGTACCCTAATCCCTCCCCATTCCCTAACCCTAACCCTAAGCGAAACCCTGAACGTGACCCTTTACCGAGGCCTTACCCTCATCGGTGCCGTTGTCTTAACCAGTACACCAACACTAACTCGTGCCCTCACACTTACGCTAACCCTTAAGCATTGTCGTACCCTAACCTGTACCCTAATCCCTCTCCATTCCCTAACCCTAACCCTAACCCGAATCCTATCCCTGACCCTCACCCGAAGCCTTACACTCACCCGTGCCCTAATCTTAACCAGGACACCAAGACTAACTCGTGCCCTCACACGTACGCTAACACTAAACCGCAGCGGTACCCTAACCTGTACCCTAATCCCTCTCCATTCCCTAACCCTAACCCTAACCTGAAACCTAACCATGACACTCACCCGAAACTTTACCCTCACCCGTGTCTTAATTTTAACCAGTACATCAACACTAACCCATGCCCTCTAACGTACGCCAACCCTAAGCCATTGCCGTACCCTAAACTGTACCCTAATCAATCCCCATTCCCTAACCCTAACCCTAACCCTAACCCTTAACGTGACCCTCTTCCGAGGCCTTACCCTCACCCGTGCCCTAATCGTAAGCAGTACACTAACACTAACTAGTGACCTCACACGTACGCTAAACCTTAAGCGTTGTGGTACCCTAAACTGTGCCTTAATATCTCCCCATTCCCTAACCCTAACCCTAACCCGAATTCTATCCCTGACCCTCACCCGAAACCTTACCCTCACCCGTGCCCTAATCTTAACCTGGACACCAACACTAACTTGTGCCCTCACACGTACGCTAACCCTTAATCGTTGTAGTACCCTAAACTGTAACCTAATCCCTCCCCATTCCCTAACCCTAACCCTAACCCGAATCCTAACCCTTACCCTCACCTGAAGCCTTACCTTCACCCGTGCCCTAATCTTAACCAGGACACTAACACTAACCCTTGCCCTCACACGAACGCTAACCCTTAAGTACTGTCGTACCCTAAGCTGTACCCTAATCCCTCTGCATTCCTTAACCCTAACCCTACCCCGAATCCTAAACCTGACCCTCACCCGAAGCCTTACCCTCACCCGTGCCCTAATCTTAACCAGGACACCAACACTAACTCGTGCCCTCACTCGTACGCTAAACCTTAAGCGTTGTCGTACCCTAAATTGTACCCTAATCCCTCCCCATTCCTTAACCGTAACCCTAACCCCATCCCTAAACCTGACCCACTTCCGATGCCCTACCCTAACCAATGCCCTAATCTTAACCAGGACACAAACACTAACTCATGCCCTCAAACGTACGCTAACCCTTAAGCATTGTCGTACCCTATCCCGTACCCTAATCCCTCCCCATTCCCTAAACCTAACCCTAAGCGAAACCCTGAACGTGACCCTTTTCCGAGGCCTTACCCTCATCGGTGCCGTTGTCTTAACCAGTACACCAACACTAACTCGTGCCCTCACACTTACGTTAACCCTTAAGCATTGTCGTACCCTAACCTGTACCCTAATCCCTCTCCATTCCCTAACCCTAACCCTAACCCGAATCCTAACCCTGACCCTCACCCGAAGCCTTACCCTCACCCGTGCCCTAATCTTAACCAGGACACCAAGACTAACTCGTGCCCTCAAACATACGCTAACACTAAACCGCAGCGGTACCCTAACCTGTACCCTAATCCCTCTCCATTCCCTAACCCTAACCCTAACCTGAAACCTAACCATGACACTCACCCGAAACTTTACCCTCACCCGTGTCCTAATTTTAACCAGTACATCAACACTAACCCATGCCCTCTAACGTACGCCAACCCTAAGCCATTGCCGTACCCTAACCTGTACCCTAATCAATCCCCATTCCCTAACCCTAACCCTAACCCTAACCCTTAACGTGACCCTCTTCCGAGGCCTTACCCTCACCCGTGCCCTAATCGTACTCAGTACACTAACACTAACTAGTGACCTCACACGTACGCTAAACCTTAAGCGTTGTGGTACCCTAAACTGTGCCCTAATATCTCCCCATTCCCTAACCCTAACCCTAACCCGAATTCTATCCTTGACCCTCACCCGAAACCTTACCCTCACCCGTGCCCTAATCTTAACCAGGACACCAACACTAACTTGTGCCCTCACACGTACGCTAACCCTTAATCGTTGTCGTACCCTAAACTGTACCCTAATCCTTCCCCATTCCCTAACCCTAACCCTAACCCGAATCCTAACCCTGACCCTCACCTGAAGCCTTACCCTCACCCGTGCCCTAATCTTAACCAGGACACTAACACTAACACTTGCCCTCACACGAACGCTAACCCTTAAGCACTGTCGTACCCTAAGCTGTACCCTAATCCCTCTGCATTCCTTAACCCTAACCCTAACCCGAATTCTAACCCTGACCCTCACCCGAAGCCTCACCCTCACCCGTGCCCTAATCTTAACCAGGACACCAACACTAACTCGTGCCCTCACACGTACGCTAAACCTTAAGCGTTGTCGTACCCTAAATTGTACCCTAATCCCTCCCCATTCCTTAACCCTAACCCTAACCCCATCCCTAAACCTGACCCACTTCCGATGCCCTACCCTAACCAATGCCCTAATCTTAACCAGGACACAAACACTAACTCATGCCCTCAAACGTACGCTAACCCTTAAGCATTGTCGTACCCTATCCCGTACCCTAATCCCTCCCCATTCCCTAACCCTAACCCTAAGCGAAACCCTGAACGTGACCCTTTTCCGAGGCCTTACCCTCATCGGTGCCGTTGTCTTAACCAGTACACCAACACTAACTCGTGCCCTCACACTTACGCTAACCCTTAAGCATTGTCGTACCCTAACCTGTACCCTAATCCCTCTCCATTCCCTAACCCTAACCCTAACCCGAATCCTAACCCTGACCCTCACCCGAAGCCTTACCCTCACCCGTGCCCTAATCTTAACCAGGACACCAAGACTAACTCGTGCCCTCACACGTACGCTAACACTAAACCGCAGCGGTACCCTAACCTGTACCCTAATCCCTCTCCATTCCCTAACCCTAACCCTAACCTGAAACCTAACCATGACACTCACCCGAAACTTTACCCTCACCCGTGTCCTAATTTTAACCAGTACATCAACACTAACCCATGCCCTCTAACGTACGCCAACCCTAAGCCATTGCCGTACCCTAACCTGTACCCTAATCAATCCCCATTCCCTAACCCTAACCCTAACCCTAACCCTTAACGTGACCCTCTTCCGAGGCCTTACCCTCACCCGTGCCCTAATCGTAAGCAGTACACTAACACTAACTAGTGACCTCACACGTACGCTAAACCTTAAGCGTTGTGGTACCCTAAACTGTGCCCTAATATCTCCCCATTCCCTAACCCTAACCCTAACCCGAATTCTATCCCTGACCCTCAACCGAAACCTTACCCTCACCCATGCCCTAATCTTAACCAGGACACCAACACTAACTTGTGCCCTCACACGTACGCTAACCCTTAATCGTTGTCGTACCCTAAACTGTACCCTAATCCTTCCCCATTCCCTAACCCTAACCCTAACCCGAATCCTAACCCTGACCCTCACCTGAAGCCTTACCCTCACCCGTGCCCTAATCTTAATCAGGACACTAACACTAACACTTGCCCTCACACGAACGCTAACCCTTAAGCACTGTCGTACCCTAAGCTGTACCCTAATCCCTCTGCATTCCTTAACCCAAACCCTAACCCGAATCCTAACCCTGACCCTCACCCGAAGCCTTACCCTCACCCGTGCCCTAATCTTAACCAGGACACCAACACTAACTCGTGCCCTCACACGTACGCTAAACCTTAAGCGTTGTCATACACTAAATTGTACCCTAATCCCTCCCCATTCTTTAACCCTAACCCTAACCCCATCCCTAAATCTGACCCACTTCCGATGCCCTACCCTAACCAATGCCCTAATCTTAACCAGTACACAAACACTAACTCATGCCCTCAAACGTACGCTAACCCTTAAGCATTGTCATACCCTATCCTGTACCCTAATCCCTCCCCATTCCCTAACCCTAACCCTAAGCGAAACCCTGAACGTGACCCTTTACCGAGGCCTTACCCTCATCGGTGCCGTTGTCTTAACCAGTACACCAACACTAACTTGTGCCCTCACACTTACGCTAACCCTTAAGCATTGTCGTACCCTAACCTGTACCCTAATCCCTCTCCATTCCCTAACCCTAACCCTAACCCGAATCCTATCCCTGACCCTCACCCGAAGCCTTACCCTCACCCGTGCCCTAATCTTAACCAGGACACCAAGACTAACTCGTGCCCTCACACGTACGCTAACACTAAACCGCAGCGGTACCCTAACCTGTACCCTAATCCCTCTCCATTCCCTAACCCTAACCCTAACCTGAAACCTAACCATGACACTCACCCGAAACTTTACCCTCACCCGTGTCTTAATTTTAACCAGTACATCAACACTAACCCATGCCCTCTAACGTACGCCAGCCCTAAGCCATTGCCGTACCCTAACCTGTACCCTAATCAATCCCCATTCCCTAACCCTAACCCTAACCCTAACCCTTAACGTGACCCTCTTCCGAGGCCTTACCCTCACCCGTGCCCTAATCGTAAGCAGTACACTAACACTAACTAGTGACCTCACACGTACGCTAAACCTTAAGCGTTGTGGTACCCTAAACTGTGCCCTAATATCTCCCCATTCCCTAACCCTAACCCTAACCCGAATTCTATCCCTGACCCTCACCCGAAACCTTACCCTCACCCGTGACCTAATCTTAACCAGGACACCAACACTAACTTGTGCCCTCACACGTACGCTAACCCTTAATCGTTGTCGTACCCTAAACTGTACCCTAATCCCTCCCCATTTCCTAACCCTAACCCTAACCCGAATCCTAACCCTGACCCTCACCTGAAGCCTTACCCTCACCCGTGCCCTAATCTTAACCAGGACACTAACACTAACCCTTGCCCTCACACGAATGCTAACCCTTAAGCACTGTCGTACCCTAAGCTGTACCCTAATCCCTCTGCATTCCTTAACCCTAACCCTAACCCGAGTCCTAACCCTGAACCTCACCCGAAGCCTTACCCTCACCCGTGCCCTAATCTTAACCAGGACACCAACACTAACGCGTGCCCTCACACGTACGCTAAACCTTAAGCGTTGTCGTACCCTAAATTGTACCCTAATCCCTCCCCATTCCTTAACCCTAACCCGAACCCCATCCCTAAACCTGACCCACTTCCGATGCCCTACCCTAACCAATGCCCTAATCTTAACCAGTACACAAACACTAACTCATGACCTCAAACGAACGCTAACCCTTAAGCATTGTCGTACCCTATCCTGTACCCTAATCCCTCCCCATTCCCTAACCCTAACCCTAAGCGAAACCCTGAACGTGACCCTTTTCCGAGGCCTTACCCTCATCGGTGCCGTTGTCTTAACCAGTACACCAACACTAACTCGTGCCCTCACACTTACGCTAACCCTTAAGCATTGTCGTACCCTAACCTGTACCCTAATCCCTCTCCATTCCCTAACCCTAACCCTAACCGAATCCTAACCCTGACCCTCACCCGAAGCCTTACCCTCACCCGTGCCCTAATCTTAACCAGGACACCAAGACTAACTCGTGACCTCAAACGTACGCTAACACTAAACCGCAGCGGTACCCTAACCTGTACCCTAATCCCTCTCCATTCCCTAACCCTAACCCTAACCTGAAACCTAACCATGACACTCACCCGAAACTTTACCCTCACCCGTGTCCTAATTTTAACCAGTACATCAACACTAACCCATGCCCTCTAACGTACGCCAACCCTAAGCCATTGCCGTACCCTAACCTGTACCCTAATCAATCCCCATTCCCTAACCCTAACCCTAACCCTAACCCTTAACGTGACCCTCTTCCGAGGCCTTACCCTCACCCGTGCCCTAATCGTAAGCAGTACACTAACACTAACTAGTGACCTCACACGTACGCTAAACCTTAAGCGTTGTGGTACCCTAAACTGTGCCCTAATATCTCCCCATTCCCTAACCCTAACCCTAACCCGAATTCTATCCCTGACCCTCACCCGAAACCTTACCCTCACCCGTGCCCTAATCTTAACCAGGACACCAACACTAACTTGTGCCCTCACACGTACGCTAACCCTTAATAGTTGTCGTACCCTAAACTGTACCCTAATCCTTCCCCATTCCCTAACCCTAACCCTAACCCGAATCCTAACCCTGACCCTCACCTGAAGCCTTACCCTCACCCGTGCCCTAATCTTAACCAGGACACTAACACTAACACTTGCCCTCACACGAACGCTAACCCTTAAGCACTGTCGTACCCTAAGCTGTACCCTAATCCCTCTGCATTCCTTAACCCTAACCCTAACCCGAATCCTAACCCTGACCCTCACCCGAAGCCTTACCCTCACCCGTGCCCTAATCTTAACCAGGACACCAACACTAACTCATGCCCTCAAACGTATGCTAACCCTTAAGCATTGTCGTACCCTATCCTGTACCCTAATCCCTCCCCATTCCCTAACCCTAACCCTAAGCGAAACCCTGAACGTGACCCTTTTCCGAGGCCTTACCCTCATCGTTGCCGTTGTCTTAACCAGTACACCAACACTAACTCGTGCCCTCACACTTACGCTAACCCTTAAGCATTGTCGTACCCTAACCTGTACCCTAATCCCTCTCCATTCCCTAACCCTAACCCTAACCCGAATCCTAACCCTGACCCTCACCCGAAGCCTTACCCTCACCCGTGCCCTAATTTTAACCAGGACACCAAGACTAACTCGTGCCCTCACACGTACGCTAACACTAAACCGCAGCGGTACCCTAACCTGTACCCTAATCCCTCTCCATTCCCTAACCCTAACCCTAACCTGAAACCTAACCATGACACTCACCCGAAACTTTACCCTCACCCGTGTCCTGATTTTAACCAGTACATCAACACTAACCCATGCCCTCTAACGTACGCCAACCCTAAGCCATTGCCGTACCCTAACCTGTACCCTAATCAATCCCCATTCCCTAACCCTAACCCTAACCCTAACCCTTAACGTGACCCTCTTCCGAGGCCTTACCCTCACCCGTGCCCTAATCGTAAGCAGTACACTAACACTAACTAGTGACCTCACACGTACGCTAAACCTTAAGCGTTGTGGTACCCTAAACTGTGCCCTAATATCTCCCCATTCCCTAACCCTAACCCTAACCCGAATTCTATCCCTGACCCTCAACCGAAACCTTACCCTCACCCATGCCCTAATCTTAACCAGGACACCAACACTAACTTGTGCCCTCACACGTACGCTAACCCTTAATCGTTGTCGTACCCTAAACTGTACCCTAATCCTTCCCCATTCCCTAACCCTAACCCTAACCCGAATCCTAACCCTGACCCTCACCTGAAGCCTTACCCTCACCCGTGCCCTAATCTTAATCAGGAAACTAACACTAACACTTGCCCTCACACGAACGCTAACCCTTAAGCACTGTCGTACCCTAAGCTGTACCCTAATCCCTCTGCATTCCTTAACCCAAACCCTAACCCGAATCCTAACCCTGACCCTCACCCGAAGCCTTACCCTCACCCGTGCCCTAATCTTAACCAGGACACCAACACTAACTCGTGCCCTCACACGTACGCTAAACCTTAAGCCTTGTCGTACCCTAAATTGTACCCTAATCCCTCCCCATTCCTTAACCCTAACCCTAACCCCATCCCTAAATCTGACCCACTTCCGATGCCCTACCCTAACCAATGCCCTAATCTTAACCAGTACACAAACACTAACTCATGCCCTCAAACGTACGCTAACCCTTAAGCATTGTCATACCCTATCCTGTACCCTAATCCCTCCCCATTCCCTAACCCTAACCCTAAGCGAAACCCTGAACGTGACCCTTTACCGAGGCCTTACCCTCATCGGTGCCGTTGTCTTTACCAGTACACCAACACTAACTCGTGCCCTCACACTTACGCTAACCCTTAAGCATTGTCGTACCCTAACCTGTACCCTAATCCCTCTCCATTCCCTAACCCTAACCCTAACCCGAATCCTATCCCTGACCCTCACCCGAAGCATTACCCTCACCCGTGCCCTAATCTTAACCAGGACACCAAGACTAACTCGTGCCCTCACACGTACGCTAACACTAAACCGCAGCGGTACCCTAACCTGTACCCTAATCCCTCTCCATTCCCTAACCCTAACCCTAACCTGAAACCTAACCATGACACTCACCCGAAACTTTACCCTCACCCGTGTCTTAATTTTAACCAGTACATCAACACTAACCCATGCCCTCTAACGTACGCCAACCCTAAGCCATTGCCGTACCCTAACCTGTACCCTAATCAATCCCCATTCCCAAACCCTAACCCTAACCCTAACCCTTAACGTGACCCTCTTCCGAGGCCTTACCCTCACCCGTGCCCTAATCGTAAGCAGTACACTAACACTAACTAGTGACCTCACACGTACGCTAAACCTTAAGCGTTGTGGTACCCTAAACTGTGCCCTAATATCTCCCCATTCCCTAACCCTAACCCTAACCCGAATTCTATCCCTGACCCTCACCCGAAACCTTACCCTCACCCGTGACCTAATCTTAACCAGGACACCAACACTAACTTGTGCCCTCACACGTACGCTAACCCTTAATCGTTGTCGTACCCTAAACTGTACCCTAATCCCTCCCCATTTCCTAACCCTAACCCTAACCCGAATCCTAACCCTGACCCTCACCCGAAGCCTTACCCTCACCCGTGCCCTAATCTTAACCAGGACACCAACACTAACTCGTGCCCTCACACGTACGCTAAACCTTAAGTGTTGTCGTACCCTAAATTGTACCCTAATCCCTCCCCATTCCTTAACCCTAACCCGAACCCCATCCCTAAACCTGACCCACTTCCGATGCCCTACCCTAACCAATGCCCTAATCTTAACCAGTACACAAACACTAACTCATGACCTCAAACGTACGCTAACCCTTAAGCATTGTCGTACCCTATCCTGTACCCTAATCCCTCCCCATTCCCTAACCCTAACCCTAAGCGAAACCCTGAACGTGACCCTTTTCCGAGGCCTTACCCTCATCGGTGCCGTTGTGTTAACCAGTACACCAACACTAACTCGTGCCCTCACACTTACGCTAACCCTTAAGCATTGTCGTACCCTAACCTGTACCCTAATCCCTCTCCATTCCCTAACCCTAACCCTAACCGAATCCTAACCCTGACCCTCACCCGAAGCCTTACCCTCACCCGTGCCCTAATCTTAACCAGGACACCAAGACTAACTCGTGCCCTCAAACGTACGCTAACACTAAACCGCAGCGGTACCCTAACCTGTACCCTAATCCCTCTCCATTCCCTAACCCTAACCCTAACCTGAAACCTAACCATGACACTCATCCGAAACTTTACCCTCACCCGTGTCCTAATTTTAACCAGTACATGAACACTAACCCATGCCCTCTAACGTACGCCAACCCTAAGCCATTGCCGTACCCTAACCTGTACACTAATCAATCCCCATTCCCTAACCCTAACCCTAACCCTAACCCTTAACGTGACCCTCTTCCGAGGCCTTACCCTCACCCGTGCCCTAATCGTAAGCAGTACACTAACACTAACTAGTGACCTCACACGTACGCTAAACCTTAAGCGTTGTGGTACCCTAAACTGTGCCCTAATATCTCCCCATTCCCTAACCCTAACCCTAACCCGAATTCTATCCCTGACCCTCACCCGAAACCTTACCCTCACCCGTGCCCTAATCTTAACCTGGACACCAACACTAACTTGTGCCCTCACACGTACGCTAACCCTTAATCGTTGTCGTACCCTAAACTCTACCCTAATCCCTCCCCATTCCCTAACCCTAACCCTAAACCGAATCCTAACCCTGACCCTCACCTGAAGCCTTACCTTCACCCGTGCCCTAATCTTAACCAGGACACTAACACTAACCCTTGCCCTCACACGAACGCTAACCCTTAAGTACTGTCGTACCCTAAGCTGTACCCTAATCCCTCTGCATTCCTTAACCCTAACCCTACCCCGAATCCTAACCCTGACCCTCACCCGAAGCCTTACCCTCACCCGTGCCCTAATCTTAACCAGGACACCAACACTAACTCGTGCCCTCACACGTACGCTAAACCTTAAGCGTTGTCGTACCCTAAATTGTACCCTAATCCCTCCCCATTCCTTAACCCTAACCCTAACCCCATCCCTAAACCTGACCCACTTCCGATGCCCTACCCTAACCAATGCCCTAATCTTAACCAGGACACAAACACTAACTCATGCCCTCAAACGTACGCTAACCCTTAAGCATTGTCGTACCCTATCCCGTACCCTAATCCCTCCCCATTCCCTAACCCTAACCCTAAGCGAAACCCTGAACGTGACCCTTTTCCGAGGCCTTACCCTCATCGGTGCCGTTGTCTTAACCAGTACACCAACACTAACTCGTGCCCTCACACTTATGCTAACCCTTAAGCATTGTCGTACCCTAACCTGTACCCTAATCCCTCTCCATTCCCTAACCCTAACCCTAACCGAATCCTAACCCTGACCCTCACCCGAAGCCTTACCCTCACCCGTGCCCTAATCTTAACCAGGACACCAAGACTAACTCGTGCCCTCAAACGTACGCTAACACTAAACCGCAGCGGTACCCTAACCTGTACCCTAATCCCTCTCCATTCCCTAACCCTAACCCTAACCTGAAACCTAACCATGACACTCATCCGAAACTTTACCCTCACCCGTGTCCTAATTTTAACCAGTACATGAACACTAACCCATGCCCTCTAACGTACGCCAACCCTAAGCCATTGCCGTACCCTAACCTGTACACTAATCAATCCCCATTCCCTAACCCTAACCCTAACCCTAACCCTTAACGTGACCCTCTTCCGAGGCCTTACCCTCACCCGTGCCCTAATCGTAAGCAGTACACTAACACTAACTAGTGACCTCACACGTACGCTAAACCTTAAGCGTTGTGGTACCCTAAACTGTGCCCTAATATCTCCCCATTCCCTAACCCTAACCCTAACCCGAATTCTATCCCTGACCCTCAACCGAAACCTTACCCTCACCCATGCCCTAATCTTAACCAGGACACCAACACTAACTTGTGCCCTCACACGTACGCTAACCCTTAATCGTTGTCGTACCCTAAACTGTACCCTAATCCTTCCCCATTCCCTAACCCTAACCCTAACCCGAATCCTAACCCTGACCCTCACCTGAAGCCTTACCCTCACCCGTGCCCTAATCTTAATCAGGAAACTAACACTAACACTTGCCCTCACACGAACGCTAACCCTTAAGCACTGTCGTACCCTAAGCTGTACCCTAATCCCTCTGCATTCCTTAACCCAAACCCTAACCCGAATCCTAACCCTGACCCTCACCCGAAGCCTTACCCTCACCCGTGCCCTAATCTTAACCAGGACACCAACACTAACTCGTGCCCTCACACGTACGCTAAACCTTAAGCCTTGTCGTACCCTAAATTGTACCCTAATCCCTCCCCATTCCTTAACCCTAACCCTAACCCCATCCCTAAATCTGACCCACTTCCGATGCCCTACCCTAACCAATGCCCTAATCTTAACCAGTACACAAACACTAACTCATGCCCTCAAACGTACGCTAACCCTTAAGCATTGTCATACCCTATCCTGTACCCTAATCCCTCCCCATTCCCTAACCCTAACCCTAAGCGAAACCCTGAACGTGACCCTTTACCGAGGCCTTACCCTCATCGGTGCCGTTGTCTTTACCAGTACACCAACACTAACTCGTGCCCTCACACTTACGCTAACCCTTAAGCATTGTCGTACCCTAACCTGTACCCTAATCCCTCTCCATTCCCTAACCCTAACCCTAACCCGAATCCTATCCCTGACCCTCACCCGAAGCATTACCCTCACCCGTGCCCTAATCTTAACCAGGACACCAAGACTAACTCGTGCCCTCACACGTACGCTAACACTAAACCGCAGCGGTACCCTAACCTGTACCCTAATCCCTCTCCATTCCCTAACCCTAACCCTAACCTGAAACCTAACCATGACACTCACCCGAAACTTTACCCTCACCCGTGTCTTAATTTTAACCAGTACATCAACACTAACCCATGCCCTCTAACGTACGCCAACCCTAAGCCATTGCCGTAGCCTAACCTGTACCCTAATCAATCCCCATTCCCAAACCCTAACCCTAACCCTAACCCTTAACGTGACCCTCTTCCGAGGCCTTACCCTCACCCGTGCCCTAATCGTAAGCAGTACACTAACACTAACTAGTGACCTCACACGTACGCTAAACCTTAAGCGTTGTGGTACCCTAAACTGTGCCCTAATATCTCCCCATTCCCTAACCCTAACCCTAACCCGAATTCTATCCCTGACCCTCACCCGAAACCTTACCCTCACCCGTGACCTAATCTTAACCAGGACACCAACACTAACTTGTGCCCTCACACGTACGCTAACCCTTAATCGTTGTCGTACCCTAAACTGTACCCTAATCCCTCCCCATTTCCTAACCCTAACCCTAACCCGAATCCTAACCCTGACCCTCACCCGAAGCCTTACCCTCACCCGTGCCCTAATCTTAACCAGGACACCAACACTAACTCGTGCCCTCACACGTACGCTAAACCTTAAGTGTTGTCGTACCCTAAATTGTACCCTAATCCCTCCCCATTCCTTAACCCTAACCCGAACCCCATCCCTAAACCTGACCCACTTCCGATGCCCTACCCTAACCAATGCCCTAATCTTAACCAGTACACAAACACTAACTCATGACCTCAAACGTACGCTAACCCTTAAGCATTGTCGTACCCTATCCTGTACCCTAATCCCTCCCCATTCCCTAACCCTAACCCTAAGCGAAACCCTGAACGTGACCCTTTTCCGAGGCCTTACCCTCATCGGTGCCGTTGTGTTAACCAGTACACCAACACTAACTCGTGCCCTCACACTTACGCTAACCCTTAAGCATTGTCGTACCCTAACCTGTACCCTAATCCCTCTCCATTCCCTAACCCTAACCCTAACCGAATCCTAACCCTGACCCTCACCCGAAGCCTTACCCTCACCCGTGCCCTAATCTTAACCAGGACACCAAGACTAACTCGTGCCCTCAAACGTACGCTAACACTAAACCGCAGCGGTACCCTAACCTGTACCCTAATCCCTCTCCATTCCCTAACCCTAACCCTAACCTGAAACCTAACCATGACACTCATCCGAAACTTTACCCTCACCCGTGTCCTAATTTTAACCAGTACATGAACACTAACCCATGCCCTCTAACGTACGCCAACCCTAAGCCATTGCCGTACCCTAACCTGTACACTAATCAATCCCCATTCCCTAACCCTAACCCTAACCCTAACCCTTAACGTGACCCTCTTCCGAGGCCTTACCCTCACCCGTGCCCTAATCGTAAGCAGTACACTAACACTAACTAGTGACCTCACACGTACGCTAAACCTTAAGCGTTGTGGTACCCTAAACTGTGCCCTAATATCTCCCCATTCCCTAACCCTAACCCTAACCCGAATTCTATCCCTGACCCTCACCCGAAACCTTACCCTCACCCGTGCCCTAATCTTAACCTGGACACCAACACTAACTTGTGCCCTCACACGTACGCTAACCCTTAATCGTTGTCGTACCCTAAACTCTACCCTAATCCCTCCCCATTCCCTAACCCTAACCCTAAACCGAATCCTAACCCTGACCCTCACCTGAAGCCTTACCTTCACCCGTGCCCTAATCTTAACCAGGACACTAACACTAACCCTTGCCCTCACACGAACGCTAACCCTTAAGTACTGTCGTACCCTAAGCTGTACCCTAATCCCTCTGCATTCCTTAACCCTAACCCTACCCCGAATCCTAACCCTGACCCTCACCCGAAGCCTTACCCTCACCCGTGCCCTAATCTTAACCAGGACACCAACACTAACTCGTGCCCTCACACGTACGCTAAACCTTAAGCGTTGTCGTACCCTAAATTGTACCCTAATCCCTCCCCATTCCTTAACCCTAACCCTAACCCCATCCCTAAACCTGACCCACTTCCGATGCCCTACCCTAACCAATGCCCTAATCTTAACCAGGACACAAACACTAACTCATGCCCTCAAACGTACGCTAACCCTTAAGCATTGTCGTACCCTATCCCGTACCCTAATCCCTCCCCATTCCCTAACCCTAACCCTAAGCGAAACCCTGAACGTGACCCTTTTCCGAGGCCTTACCCTCATCGGTGCCGTTGTCTTAACCAGTACACCAACACTAACTCGTGCCCTCACACTTATGCTAACCCTTAAGCATTGTCGTACCCTAACCTGTACCCTAATCCCTCTACATTCCCTAACCCTAACCTTAACCCGAATCCTAACCCTGACCCTCACCCGAAGCCTTACCCTCACCCGTGCCCTAATCTTAACCAGGACACCAAGACTAACTCGTGCCCTCACACGTACGCTAACACTAAACCGCAGCTGTACCTTAACCTGTACCCTAATCCCTCTCCATTCCCTAACCCTAACCCTAACCTGAAACCTAACCATGACACTCACCCCAAAATTTACCCTCACCCGTGTCCTAATTTTAACCAGTACATCAACACTAACCCATGCCCTCTAACGTACGCCAACCATAAGCCATTGCCGTACCCTAACCTGTACCCTAATCAATCCCCATTCCCTAACCCTAACCCTAACCCTAACCCTTAACGTGACCCTCTTCCGAGGCCTTACCCTCACCCGTGCCCTAATCGTAAGCAGTACACTAACACTAACTAGTGACCTCACACGTACGCTAAATCTTAAGCGTTGTGGTACCCTAAACTGTGCCTTAATATCTCCCCATTCCCTAACCCTAACCCTAACCCGAATTCTATCCCTGACCCTCACCCGAAACCTTACCCTCACCCGTGCCCTAATCTTAACCTGGACACCAACACTAACTTGTGCCCTCACACGTACGCTAACCCTTAATCGTTGTAGTACCCTAAACTGTAACCTAATCCCTCCCCATTCCCTAACCCTAACCCTAACCCGAATCCTAACCCTGACCCTCACCTGAAGCCTTACCTTCACCCGTGCCCTAATCTTAACCAGGACACTAACACTAACCCTTGCCCTCACACGAACGCTAACCCTTAAGTACTGTCGTACCCTAAGCTGTACCCTAATCCCTCTGCATTCCTTAACCCTAACCCTACCCCGAATCCTAAACCTGACCCTCACCCGAAGCCTTACCCTCACCCGTGCCCTAATCTTAACCAGGACAAAAACACTAACTCGTGCCTCACACGTACACTAAACCTTAAGCGTTGTCGTACCCTAAATTGTACCCTAATCCCTCCCCATTCCTTAACCGTAACCCTAACCCCATCCCTAAACCTGACCCACTTCCGATGCCCTACCCTAACCAATGCCCTAATCTTAACCAGGAAACAAACACTAACTCATGCCCTCAAACGTACGCTAACCCTTAAGCATTGTCGTACCCTATCCCGTACCCTAATCCCTCCCCATTCCCTAAACCTAACCCTAAGCGAAACCCTGAACGTGACCCTTTTCCGAGGCCTTACCCTCATCGGTGCCGTTGTCTTAACCAGTACACCAACACTAACTCGTGCCCTCACACTTACGATAACCCTTAAGCATTGTCGTACCCTAACCTGTACCCTAATCCCTCTCCATTCCCTAACCCTAACCCTAACCCGAATCCTAACCCTGACCCTCACCCGAAGCCTTACCCTCACCCGTGCCCTAATCTTAACCAGGACACCAAGACTAACTCGTGCCCTCAAACATACGCTAACACTAAACCGCAGCGGTACCCTAACCTGTACCCTAATCCCTCTCCATTCCCTAACCCTAACCCTAACCTGAAACCTAACCATGACACTCACCCGAAACTTTACCCTCACCCGTGTCTTAATTTTAACCAGTACATCAACACTAACCCATGCCCTCTAACGTACGCCAACCCTAAGCCATTGCCGTACCCTAACCTGTACCCTAATCAATCCCCATTCCCAAACCCTAACCCTAACCCTAACCCTTAACGTGACCCTCTTCCGAGGCCTTACCCTCACCCGTGCCCTAATCGTAAGCAGTACACTAACACTAACTAGTGACCTCACACGTACGCTAAACCTTAAGCGTTGTGGTACCCTAAACTGTGCCCTAATATCTCCCCATTCCCTAACCCTAACCCTAACCCGAATTCTATCCCTGACCCTCACCCGAAACCTTACCCTCACCCGTGACCTAATCTTAACCAGGACACCAACACTAACTTGTGCCCTCACACGTACGCTAACCCTTAATCGTTGTCGTACCCTAAACTGTACCCTAATCCCTCCCCATTTCCTAACCCTAACCCTAACCCGAATCCTAACCCTGACCCTCACCCGAAGCCTTACCCTCACCCGTGCCCTAATCTTAACCAGGACACCAACACTAACTCGTGCCCTCACACGTACGCTAAACCTTAAGTGTTGTCGTACCCTAAATTGTACCCTAATCCCTCCCCATTCCTTAACCCTAACCCGAACCCCATCCCTAAACCTGACCCACTTCCGATGCCCTACCCTAACCAATGCCCTAATCTTAACCAGTACACAAACACTAACTCATGACCTCAAACGTACGCTAACCCTTAAGCATTGTCGTACCCTATCCTGTACCCTAATCCCTCCCCATTCCCTAACCCTAACCCTAAGCGAAACCCTGAACGTGACCCTTTTCCGAGGCCTTACCCTCATCGGTGCCGTTGTGTTAACCAGTACACCAACACTAACTCGTGCCCTCACACTTACGCTAACCCTTAAGCATTGTCGTACCCTAACCTGTACCCTAATCCCTCTCCATTCCCTAACCCTAACCCTAACCGAATCCTAACCCTGACCCTCACCCGAAGCCTTACCCTCACCCGTGCCCTAATCTTAACCAGGACACCAAGACTAACTCGTGCCCTCAAACGTACGCTAACACTAAACCGCAGCGGTACCCTAACCTGTACCCTAATCCCTCTCCATTCCCTAACCCTAACCCTAACCTGAAACCTAACCATGACACTCATCCGAAACTTTACCCTCACCCGTGTCCTAATTTTAACCAGTACATGAACACTAACCCATGCCCTCTAACGTACGCCAACCCTAAGCCATTGCCGTACCCTAACCTGTACACTAATCAATCCCCATTCCCTAACCCTAACCCTAACCCTAACCCTTAACGTGACCCTCTTCCGAGGCCTTACCCTCACCCGTGCCCTAATCGTAAGCAGTACACTAACACTAACTAGTGACCTCACACGTACGCTAAACCTTAAGCGTTGTGGTACCCTAAACTGTGCCCTAATATCTCCCCATTCCCTAACCCTAACCCTAACCCGAATTCTATCCCTGACCCTCACCCGAAACCTTACCCTCACCCGTGCCCTAATCTTAACCTGGACACCAACACTAACTTGTGCCCTCACACGTACGCTAACCCTTAATCGTTGTCGTACCCTAAACTCTACCCTAATCCCTCCCCATTCCCTAACCCTAACCCTAAACCGAATCCTAACCCTGACCCTCACCTGAAGCCTTACCTTCACCCGTGCCCTAATCTTAACCAGGACACTAACACTAACCCTTGCCCTCACACGAACGCTAAACCTTAAGTACTGTCGTACCCTAAGCTGTACCCTAATCCCTCTGCATTCCTTAACCCTAACCCTACCCCGAATCCTAACCCTGACCCTCACCCGAAGCCTTACCCTCACCCGTGCCCTAATCTTAACCAGGACACCAACACTAACTCGTGCCCTCACACGTACGCTAAACCTTAAGCGTTGTCGTACCCTAAATTGTACCCTAATCCCTCCCCATTCCTTAACCCTAACCCTAACCCCATCCCTAAACCTGACCCACTTCCGATGCCCTACCCTAACCAATGCCCTAATCTTAACCAGGACACAAACACTAACTCATGCCCTCAAACGTACGCTAACCCTTAAGCATTGTCGTACCCTATCCCGTACCCTAATCCCTCCCCATTCCCTAACCCTAACCCTAAGCGAAACCCTGAACGTGACCCTTTTCCGAGGCCTTACCCTCATCGGTGCCGTTGTCTTAACCAGTACACCAACACTAACTCGTGCCCTCACACTTATGCTAACCCTTAAGCATTGTCGTACCCTAACCTGTACCCTAATCCCTCTACATTCCCTAACCCTAACCCTAACCCGAATCCTAACCCTGACCCTCACCCGAAGCCTTACCCTCACCCGTGCCCTAATCTTAACCAGGACACCAAGACTAACTCGTGCCCTCACACGTACGCTAACACTAAACCGCAGCTGTACCCTAACCTGTACCCTAATCCCTCTCCATTCCCTAACCCTAACCCTAACCTGAAACCTAACCATGACACTCACCCCAAAGTTTACCCTCACCCGTGTCCTAATTTTAACCAGTACATCAACACTAACCCATGCCCTCTAACGTACGCCAACCATAAGCCATTGCCGTACCCTAACCTGTACCCTAATCAATCCCCATTCCCTAACCCTAACCCTAACCCTAACCCTTAACGTGACCCTCTTCCGAGGCCTTACCCTCACCCGTGCCCTAATCGTAAGCAGTACACTAACACTAACTAGTGACCTCACACGTACGCTAAATCTTAAGCGTTGTGGTACCCTAAACTGTGCCTTAATATCTCCCCATTCCCTAACCCTAACCCTAACCCGAATTCTATCCCTGACCCTCACCCGAAACCTTACCCTCACCCGTGCCCTAATCTTAACCTGGACACCAACACTAACTTGTGCCCTCACACGTACGCTAACCCTTAATCGTTGTAGTACCCTAAACTGTAACCTAATCCCTCCCCATTCCCTAACCCTAACCCTAACCCGAATCCTAACCCTGACCCTCACCTGAAGCCTTACCTTCACCCGTGCCCTAATCTTAACCAGGACACTAACACTAACCCTTGCCCTCACACGAACGCTAACCCTTAAGTACTGTCGTACCCTAAGCTGTACCCTAATCCCTCTGCATTCCTTAACCCTAACCCTACCCCGAATCCTAAACCTGACCCTCACCCGAAGCCTTACCCTCACCCGTGCCCTAATCTTAACCAGGACAAAAACACTAACTCGTGCCTCACACGTACGCTAAACCTTAAGCGTTGTCGTACCCTAAATTGTACCCTAATCCCTCCCCATTCCTTAACCGTAACCCTAACCCCATCCCTAAACCTGACCCACTTCCGATGCCCTACCCTAACCAATGCCCTAATCTTAACCAGGAAACAAACACTAACTCATGCCCTCAAACGTACGCTAACCCTTAAGCATTGTCGTACCCTATCCCGTACCCTAATCCCTCCCCATTCCCTAAACCTAACCCTAAGCGAAACCCTGAACGTGACCCTTTTCCGAGGCCTTACCCTCATCGGTGCCGTTGTCTTAACCAGTACACCAACACTAACTCGTGCCCTCACACTTACGATAACCCTTAAGCATTGTCGTACCCTAACCTGTACCCTAATCCCTCTCCATTCCCTAACCCTAACCCTAACCCGAATCCTAACCCTGACCCTCACCCGAAGCCTTACCCTCACCCGTGCCCTAATCTTAACCAGGACACCAAGACTAACTCGTGCCCTCAAACATACGCTAACACTAAACCGCAGCGGTACCCTAACCTGTACCCTAATCCCTCTCCATTCCCTAACCCTAACTCTAACCTGAAACCTAACCATGACACTCACCCGAAACTTTACCCTCACCCGTGTCCTAATTTTAACCAGTACATCAACACTAACCCATGCCCTCTAACGTACGCCAACCCTAAGCCATTGCCGTACCCTAACCTGTACCCTAATCAATCCCCATTCCCTAACCCTAACCCTAACCCTAACCCTTAACGTGACCCTCTTCCGAGGCCTTACCCTCACCCGTGCCCTAATCGTAAGCAGTACACTAACACTAACTAGTGACCTCACACTTACGCTAAACCTTAAGCGTTGTGGTACCCTAAACTGTGCCCTAATATCTCCCCATTCCTTAACCCTAACCCTAACCCGAATTCTATCCCTGACCCTCACCCGAAACCTTACCCTCACCCGTGCCCTAATCTTAACCAGGACACCAACACTAACTTGTGCCCTCACACGTACGCTAACCCTTAATCGTTGTCGTACCCTAAACTGTACCCTAATCCTTCCCCATTCCCTAACCCTAACCCTAACCCGAATCCTAACCCTGACCCTCACCTGAAGCCTTACCCTCACCCGTGCCGTAATCTTAACCAGGACACTAACACTAACCCTTGCCCTCACACGAATGCTAACCCTTAAGCACTGTCGTACCCTAAGCTGTACCCTAATCCCTCTGCATTCCTTAACCCTAACCCGAATCCTAACCCTGACCCTCACCCAAAGCCTTACCCTCACCCGTGCCCTAATCTTAACCAGGACACCAACACTAACTCATGCCCTCACACGTACGCTAAACCTTAAGCGTTGTCGTACCCTAAATTGTACCCTAATCCCTCCCCATTCCTTAACCCTAACCCTAACCCCATCCCTAAACCTGACCCACTTCCGATGCCCTACCCTAACCAATGCCCTAATCTTAACCAGTACACAAACACTAACTCATGCACTCAAACGTACGCTCACCCTTAAGCATTGTCGTACCCTATCCTGTACCCTAATCCCTCCCCATTCCCTAACCCTAACCCTAAGCGAAACCCTGAACGTGACCCTTTTCCGAGGCCTTACCCTCATCGGTGCCGTTGTCTTAACCAGTACACCAACACTAACTCGTGCCCTCACACTTACGCTAACCCTTAAGCATTGTCGTACCCTAACCTGTACCCTAATCCCTCTCCATTCCCTAACCCTAATCCTAACCCGAATCCTAACCCTGACCCTCAGCCGAAGCCTTACCCTCACCCGTGCCCTAATCTTAACCAGGACACCAAGACTAACTCGTGCCCTCAAACGTACGCTAACACTAAACCGCAGCGGTCCCCTAACCTGTACCCTAATCCCTCTCCATTCCCTAACCCTAACCCTAACCTGAAACCTAACCATGACACTCATCCGAAACTTTACCCTCACCCGTGTCCTAATTTTAACCAGTACATCAACACTAACCCATGCCCTCTAACGTACGCCAACCCTAAGCCATTGCCGTACCCTAACCTGTACCCTAATCAATCCCCATTCCCTAACCCTAACCCTAACCCTAACCCTTAACGTGACCCTCTTCCGAGGCCTTACCCTCACCCGTGCCCTAATCGTAAGCAGTACACTAACACTAACTAGTGACCTCACAGGTACGCTAAACCTTAAGCGTTGTCGTACCCTAAATTGTACCCTAATCCCTCCCCATTCCTTAACCCTAACCCTAACCCCATCCCTAAACCTGACCCACTTCCGATGCCCTACCCTAACCAATGCCCTAATCTTAACCAGTAAACAAACACTAACTCATGCCCTCAAACGTACGCTAACCCTTAAGCATTGTTCTACCCTATCCTGTACCCTAATCCCTCCCCATTCCCTAACCCTAACCCTAAGCAAAACCCTGAAGGTGACCCTTTTCCGAGGCCTTACCCTCATTGGTGCCGTTGTCTTAACCAGTACACCAACACTAACTCCTGCCCTCACACTTACGCTAACCCTTAAGCATTGTCGTACCCTAACCTCTACCCTAATCCCTCTCCATTCCCTAACCCTAACCCTAACCCGAATCCTAACCCTGACCCTCACCCGAAGCCTTACCCTCACCCGTGCCCTAATCTTAACCAGGACACCAAGACTAACTCGTGCCCTCAAACGAACGCTAACACTAAACCGCAGCGATACCCTAACCTGTACCCTAATGCCTCTCCATTCCCTAACCCTAACCCTAACCCGCATCCTAACCCTGACCCTCACCCGAAGCCTTACCCTCACCCGTGCCCTAATCTTAACCAGGACACCAAAACTAACTCGTGCCTTCAAACGTACGCTAACACTAAACCGCAGCGGTACCCTAACCTGTACCCTAATCCCTCTCCATTCCCTAACCCTAACCCTAACCTGAACCCTAACCATGACACTCACCCGAAACTTTACCCTCACCCGTGTCCTAATTTTAACCAGTACATCAACACTAACCCATGCCCTCTAACGTACGCCAACCCTAAGCCATTGCCGTACCCTAACCTGAACCCTAATCTATCCCCGTTCCCTAACACTAACCCTAACCCTAACCCTTAACGTGACCCTCTTCCGAGGCCTTACCCTCACCCGTGCCCTAATCGTAAGCAGTACACTAACACTAACTAGTGACCTCACACGTACGCTAAACCTTAAGCGTTGTGGTACCCTAAACTGTGCCCTAATATCTCCCCATTCCCTAACCCTAACCCTAACCCGAATTCTATCCCTGACCCTCACCCGAAACCTTACCCTCACCCGTGCCCTAACCTTAACCAGGACACCAACACTAACTTGTGCCCTCACACTTACGCTAACCCTTAATCGTTGTCGTACCCTAAACTGTACCCTAATCCCTCCCAATTCCCTAGCCCTAACCCTAACCCGAATCCTAACCCTGACCCTCATCTGAAGCCTTACCCTCACCCGTGCCCTAATCTTAACCAGGACACTAACACTAACCCTTGCCCTCACACGAACGCTAACCCTTAAGCACTGTCGTACCCTAAGCTGTACCCTAATCCCTCTGCATTCCTTAACCCTAACCCTAACCCGAATCCTAACCCTGACCCTCACCCGAAGCCTTATCCTTACTCGTGCCCTAATCTTAACCAGGACACCAACACTAACTCGTGCCCTCACACGTACGCTAAACCTTAAGCGTTGCCGTACCCTAAATTGTACCCTAATCTCTCCCCATTCCTTAACCCTAACCCTAACCCCATCCCTAAACCTGACCCACTTCCGATGCCCTACCCTAACCAATGCCCTAATCTTAACCAGTACACAAACACTAACTCATGCCCTCAAACATACGCTAACCCTTAAGCATTGTCGTACCCTATCCTGTACCCTAATCCCTCCCCATTCCCTAACCCTAACCCTAAGCGAAACCCTGAACGTGACCCTTTTCCGAGGCCTTACCCTCATCCGTGCCGTTGTCTTAACCAGTACACCAACACTAACTCGTGCCCTCACACTTACGCTAACCCTTAAGCATTGTCGTACCCTAACCTGTACCCTAATCCCTCTCCCTTCCCTAACCCTAACCCTAACCCGAATCCTAACCCTGACCCTCACCCGAAACCTTACCCTCACCCGTGCCCTAATCTTAACCAGGACACCAAGACTAACTCGTGCCCTCAAACGTACGCTAACACTAAACCACAGCGGTACCCTAACCTGTACCCTAATCCCTCTCCATTCCCTAACCCTAACACTAACCTGAAACCTAACCATGACACTCACCCGAAACTTTACCCTCACCCGTGTCCTAATTTTAACCAGTACATCAACACTAACCCATGCCCTCTAACGTACGCCAACCCTAAGCCATTGCCGTACCCTAACCTGGACCCTAATCTATCCCCATTCCCTAACCCTAACCCTAACCCTAACCCTTAACGTGACCCTCTTCTGAGGCCTTACCCTCACCCGTGCCCTAATCGTAAGCAGTACACTAACACTAACTAGTGACCTCACACGTACGCTAAACCTTAAGCGTTGTGGTACCCTAAACTGTGCCCTAATATCTCCCCATTCCCTAACCCTAACCCTAACCCGAATTCTATCCCTGACCCTCACCCGAAACCTTACCCTCACCCGTGCCCTAACCTTAACCAGGACACCAACACTAACTTGTGCCCTCACACGTACGCTAACCCTTAATCGTTGTCGTACCCTAAACTGTACCCTAATCCCTCCCCATTCCCTAGCCTTAACCCTAACCCGAATCCTAACCCTGACCCTCACCTGAAGCCTTACCCTCACCCGTGCCCTAATCTTAACCAGGACACTAACACTAACCCTTGCCCTCACACGAACGCTAACCCTTAAGCACTGTCTTACCCTAAGCTGTACCCTAATCCCTCTGCATTCCTTAACCCTAACCCTAACCCGAGTCCTAACCCTGACCCACACCCGAAGCCTTACCCTCACCCGTGCCCTAATCTTAACCAGGACACCAACACTAACTCGTGCCCTCACACGTACGCTAAACCTTAAGCGTTGTCGTACCCTAAATTGTACCCTAATCCCTCCCCATTCCTTAACCCTAACCCTAACCCCATCCCTAAACCTGACCCACTTCCGATGCCCTACCCTAACCAATGCCCTAATCTTAACCAGGACACAAACACTAACTCATGCCCTCAAACGTACGCTAACCCTTAAGCATTGTCGTACCCTAACCTGAACCCTAATCCCTCCCCATTCCCTAACCCTAACCCTAAGCGAAACCCTGAACGTGACCCTTTTCCGAGGCCTTACCCTCATCGGTGCCGTTGTCTTAACCAGTACACCAACACTAACTCGTGCCCTCACACTTACGCTAACCCTTAAGCATTGTCGTACCCTAACCTGTACGCTAATCCTTCTCCATTCCCTAACCCTAACCCTAACCCGAATCCTAACCCTGACCCTCACCCGAAGCCTTACCCTCACCCGTGCCCTAATCTTAACCAGGACACCAAGACTAACTCGTGCCCTCAAAAGTACGCTAACACTAAACCGCAGCGGTACCCTAACCTGTACCCTAATCACTCTCCATTCCCTAACCCTCACCCTAACCTGAAACCTAACCATGACACTCACCCGAAACTTTACCCTCACCCGTGTCCTAATTTTAACCAGTACATCAACACTAACCCATGCCCTCTAACGTACGCCAACCCTAAGCCATTGCCGTACCCTAATCTGTACACTAATCAATCCCCATTCCCTAACCCTAACCCTAACCCTAACCCTTAACGTGACCCTCTTCCGAGGCCTTACCCTCAACCGTGCCCTAATCGTAAGCAGTACACTAACACTAACTAGTGACCTCACACTTACTCTAAACCTTAAGCGTTGTGGTAACCTAAACTGTGCCCTAATATCTCCCCATTCCCTAACCCTAACCCTAACCAGAATTCTATCCCTGACCCTCACCCGAAAGCTTACCCTCAACCGTGCCCTAATCTTAACCAGGACACCAACACTAACTTGTGCCCTCACACGTACGCTAACCCTTAATCGTTGTCGTACACTAAACTGTACCCTAATCCCTCCCCATTCCCTAACCCTAACCCTAACCCGAATCCTAACAATGACCCTCACCTGAAGCCTTACCCTAACCCGTGCCCTAATCTTAACCAGGACACTAACACTAACCCTTGCCCTCACACGAACGCTAACCCTTAAGCACTGTCGTACCCTAAGCTGTACCCTAATCCCTCTGCATTCCTTAACCCTAACCCTAACCCGAATCCTAACCCTGACCCTCACCCGAAGCCTTACCCTCACCCGTGCCCTAATCTTAACCAGGACACCAACACTAACTTGTGCCCTCACACGTACGCTAAACCTTAAGCGTTGACGTACCCTAAATTGTACCCTAATCCCTCCCCATTCCTTAACCCTAACCCTAACCCCATCCCTAAACCTGACCCACTTCCGATGCCCTACCCTAACCAATGCCCTAATCTTAACCAGTACACAAACACTAACTCGTGCCCTGAAACGTACGCTAACCCTTAAGCATTGTCGTACCCTATCCTGTACCCTAATCCCTCCCCATTCCCTAACCCTAACCATAAGCGAAACCCTGAACGTGACCCTTTTCCGAGGCTTTACCCTCATCGGTCCCCTTGTCTTAACCAGTACACCAACACTAACTCGTGCCCTCACACTTACGCTAACCCTTAAGCATTGTCGTACCCTAACCTGTACCCTAATCCCTCTCCATTCCCTAACCCTAACCCTAACCCGAATCCTAACCCTGACCCTCACCCGAAGCCTTACCCTCACCCGTGCCCTAATCTTAACCAGGACACCAAGACTAACTCGTGCCCTCAAACATACGCTAACACTAAACCGCAGCGATACCCTAACCTGTACCCTAATCCCTCTCCATTCCCTAACCCTACCCTAACCTGAAACCTGACCATGACACTCACCCGAAACTTTACCCTCACCCGTGTCCTAATTTTAACCAGTACATCAACAGTAACCCATGCCCTCTAACGTACGCCAACCCTAAGCCATTGCCGTACCCTAACCTGTACCCTAATCAATCCCCATTCCCTAACCCTAACCCTAACCATAACCCTTAACGTGACCCTCTTCCGAGGCCTTACCCTCACCCGTGCCCTAATCGTAAGCAGTACACTAACACTAACTAGTGACCTCACACTTACGCTAAACCATAAGCGTTGTGGTAACCTAAACTCTGCCCTAATATCTCCCCTTTCCCTAACCCTAACCCTAACCCGAATTCTATCCCTGACCCTCACCCGAAACCTTACTCTCACCCGTGCCCTAATCTTAACCAGGACACCAACACTAACTTGTGCCCTCACACGTACGCTAACCCTTAATCATTGTCGTACCCTAAACTGTACCCTAATCCCTCCCCATTCCCTAACCCTAACCCTAACCCGAATCCTAACCCTGACCCTCACCTGAAGCCTTACGCTCACCCGTGCCCTAATCTTAACCAGGACACTAACACTAACCCTTGCGCTCACACGAACGCTAACCCTTAAGCACTGTCGTACCCTAAGCTGTACCCTAAACCCTCTGCATTCCTTAACCCTAACCCTAACCCGAATCCTAACCCTGACCCTCACCCGAAGCCTTACCCTCACCCGTGCCGTAATCTTAACCAGGACACCAAGACTGACTTGTGCCATCAAACGTACGCTAACACTAAACCGCAGCGGTACCCTAACCTATACCCTAATCCCTCTCCATTCCCTAACCCTAACCCTAACCTGAAACATAACCATGACAACTCACCCGAAACTTTACCCTCACCCGTGTCCTAATTTTAACCAGTACATCAACACTAACCCATGCCCTCTAACGTACGCCAACCCTAAGCCATTGCCGTACCCTAACCTGTACCCTAATCAATCCCAATTCCCTAACACTAACCCTAACCCTAACCCTTAACGTGACCCTCTTCCGAGGCCTTACCCTCAACCGTGCCCTAATCGTAAGCAGTACACTAACACTAACTAGTGACCTCACACGTACGCTAAACCTTAAGCGTTGTGGTACCCTAAACTGTGCCCTAATATCTCCCCATTCCCTAACCCTAACCCTAACCCGAATTCTATCCCTGACCCTCACCCGAAACCTTACCCTCGCCCGTGCCCTAACCTTAACCAGGACACCAACACTAACTTGTGCCCTCACATGTACGCTAACCCTTAATCGTTTTCGTACCCTAAACTGTACCCTAATCCCTCTCCATTCCCTAACCCTAACCCTAACCCGAATCCTAACCCTGACCCTCACCTGAAGCCTTACCCTCACCCGTGCCCTAATCTTAACCAGGACACTAACACTAACCCTTGCCGTCACACGAACGCTAACCCTTGAGCACTGTCGTACGCTAAGCTGTACCCTAATCCCTCTGCATTCCGTAACCCTAACCCTAACCCGAATCCTAACCCTGACCCTCACCCGAAGCCTTACCCTCACCCGTGCCCTAATCTTAACCAGGACACCAACACTAACTCGTGCCCTCACACGTACGCTAAACCTTAAGCATTGTCGTACCCTAAATTGTACCCTAATCCCTCCCCATTCCTTAACCCTAACCCTAACCCCATCCCTAAACCTGACCCACTTCCGATGCCCTACCCTAACCAATGCCCTAATCTTAACCAGGACACAAACACTAACTCATGCCCTCAAACGTACGCTAACCCTTAAGCATTGTCGTACCCTATCCTGTACCCTAATCCCTCCCCATTCCCTAACCCTAACCCTAAGCGAAACCATGAATGTGACCCTTTTCCGAGGCCTTACCCTCATCGGTGCCGTTGTCTTAACCAGTACACCAACACTAACTCGTGCCCTCACACTTACGCTAACCCTTAAGCATTGTCGTACCCTAACCTGTACCCTAATCCCTCTCCATTCCCTAACCCTAACCCTAACCCGAATCCTAACCCTGACCCTCACCCGAAGCCTTACCCTCACCCGTGCCCTAATCTTAACCAGGACACCAAGACTAACTCGTGCCCTCAAACGTACGCTAACACTAAACCGCAGCGGTACCCTAACCTGTACCTTAATCCCTCTCCATTCCCTAACCCTAACCCTAGCCTGAAACCTAACCATGACACTCACCCGAAACTTTACCCTCACCCGTGTCCTAATTTTAACCAGAACATCAACACTAACCCATGCCCTCTAACGTACGCCAACCCTAAGCCATTGCCTTACCCTAACCTGTACCCTAATCAATCCCCATTCCCTAACCCTAACCCTAACCCTAACCCTTAACGTGACCCTCTTCCGAGGTCTTACCCTCACCCGTGCCCTAATCGTAAACAGTAGACTAACACTAACTAGTGACCTCACATGTTCGCTAAACATTAAGCGTTGTGGTACCCTAAACTGTGCCCTAATATCTCCCCATTCCCTAACCCTAACCCTAACCCGAATTCAATCCCTGACCCTCACCCGAAACCTTACCCTCACCCGTGCCCTAATCTTAACCAGGACACCAACACTAACTTGTGCCCTCACACGTACGCTAACCCTTAATCGTTGTCGTACCCTAAACTGTACCCTAATCCCTCCCCATTCCCTAACCCTAACCCTAACCCGAATCCTAACCCTGACCCTCACCTGAAGCCTTACCCTCACCCGTGCCCTAATCTTAACCAGGACCCTAACACTAACCCTTGCGCTCACACGAACGCTAACCCTTAAGCACTTTCGTACCCTAAGCTGTAGCCTAATCCCTCTGCATTCCTTAACCCTAACCCTAACCCGAATCGTAACCCTGACCCTCACCCGAAGCCTTACCCTCACCAGTGCCCTAATCTTAACCAGGACACCAACACTAACTCGTGCCCTCACACGTACGCTGAATCTTAAGCGTTGTCGTACCCTAAATTGTACCCTAATCCCTCCCCATTCCTTAACCCTAACCCTAACCCCATCCCTAAACCTGACCCACTTCCGATGCCCTACCCTAACCAATGCCCTAATCTTAACCAGTACACAAACACTATCTCATGCCCTCAAACGTACGCTAACCCTTAAGCATTGTCGTACCCTATCCTGTACCCTAATCCCTCCCCATTCCCTAACCCTAACCCTAAGCGAAACCCTGAACGTGACCCTTTTCTGAGGCCTTACCCTCATCGGGGCCCTTGTCTTAACCAGTACACCAACACTATCTCGTGCCCTCACACTTACGCTAACCCTTAAGCTTTGTCGTACCCTAACCTGTACCCTAATCCCTCTCCATTCCCTAACCCTAACCCTAACCCGAATCCTAACCCTGACCCTCACCCGAAGCCTTACCCTCACCCGTGCCCTAATCTTAACCAGGACACCAACACTAACTCGTGCCCTCAAACGTACGCTAACACTAAACCGCAGCGGTACCCTAACCTGGACCCTAATCCCTCTCCATTCCCTAACCCTAACCCTAACCTGAAACCTAACCATGACACTCACCCGAAACTTTACCCTCACCCGTGTCCTAATTTTAACCAGTACATCAACAGTAACCCATGCCCTCTAACGTAGGCCAACCCTAAGCCATTGCCGTACCCTAACCTGTACCCTAATCAATCCCCATTCCCTAAACCTAACCCTAACCCTAACCCTTAACGTGACCCTCTTCCGAGGCCTTACCCTCACCCGTGCCCTAATCGTAAGCAGTACACTAACACTAACTAGTGACCTCACACGTACGCTAAACCTTAAGCGTTGTGGTACTCTAAACTGGGCCCTAATATCTCCCCATTACCTAACCCTAACCCTAATCCGAATCCTATCCCTGACCCTCACCCGAAACCTTACCCTCACCCGTGCCCTAATCTTAACCAGGACACCAACACTAACTTGTGCCCTCACACGTACGCTAACCCTTAAACGTTGTCGTACCCTAAACTGTACCCTAATCCCTCCCCATTCCCTAACCCTAACCCTAACCCGAATACTAACACTGACCCTCACCTGAAGCCTTACCCTCACCCGTGCCCTAATCTTAACCAGGACACTAACACTAACCCTTGCCCTCACACGAACGCTAACCCTTAAGCACTGTCGTACCCTAAGCTGTACCCTAAACCCTCTGCATTCCTTAACCCTAACCCTAACCCTAATCCTAACCCTGACCCTCACCCGAAGCCTTACCCTCACCCGTGCCCTAATCTTAACCAGGACACCAACACTAACTCGTGCCCTCACAAGTACGCTAAACCTTAAGCGTTGTCGTACCCTAAATTGTACCCTAATCCCTCCCCATTCCTTAACCCTAACCCTAACCCCATCCCTAAACCTGACCCACTTCCGATGCCATACCCTAACCAATGCCCTAATCTTAACCAGTACACAAACACTAACTCATGCCCTCAAACGTACGCTAACCCTTAAGCATTGTCGTACCCTATGCTGTACCCTAATCCCTCCCCATTCCCTAACCCTAACCCTAAGCGAAACCCTGAACGTGACCCTTTTCCGAGGCCTTACCCTCATCGGTGCCGTTGTCTTAACCAGTACACCAACACTAAATCGTGCCCTCACACTTACGCTAACCCTTAAGCATTGTCGTACCCTAACCTGTACCCTAATCGCTCTCCATTCCCTAACCCTAACCCTAACCCGAATCCTAACCCTGACCCCCACCCGAAGCCTTACCCTCACCCGTGCCCTAATCTTAACCAGGACACCAACACTAACTCGTGCCCTCACACGTACGCTAAACCTTAAGCATTGTCGTACCCTAAATTGTACCCTAATCCCTCCCCATTCCTTAACCCTAACCCTAACCCCATCCCTAAACCTGACCCACTTCCGATGCCCTACCCTAACCAATGCCCTAATCTTAACCAGGACACAAACACTAACTCATGCCCTCAAACGTACGCTAACCCTTAAGCATTGTCGTACCCTATCCTGTACCCTAATCCCTCCCCATTCCCTAACCCTAACCCTAAGCGAAACCCTGAATGTGACCCTTTTCCGAGGCCTTACCCTCATCGGTGCCGTTGTCTTAACCAGTACACCAACACTAACTCGTGCCCTCACACTTACGCTAACCCTTAAGCATTGTCGTACCCTAACCTGTACCCTAATCCCTCTCCATTCCCTAACCCTAACCCTAACCCGAATCCTAACCCTGACCCTCACCCGAAGCCTTACCCTCACCCGTGCCCTAATCTTAACCAGGACACCAAGACTAACTCGTGCCCTCAAACGTACGCTAACACTAAACCGCAGCGGTACCCTAACCTGTACCTTAATCCCTCTCCATTCCCTAACCCTAACCCTAGCCTGAAACCTAACCATGACACTCACCCGAAACTTTACCCTCACCCGTGTCCTAATTTTAACCAGAACATCAACACTAAACCATGCCCTCTAACGTACGCCAACCCTAAGCCATTGCCTTACCCTAACCTGTACCCTAATCAATCCCCATTCCCTAACCCTAACCCTAACCCTAACCCTTATCGTGACCCTCTTCCGAGGTCTTACCCTCACCCGTGCCCTAATCGTAAGCAGTAGACTAACACTAACTAGTGACCTCACACGTTCGCTAAACATTAAGCGTTGTGGTACCCTAAACTGTGCCCTAATATCTCCCCATTCCCTAACCCTAACCCTAACCCGAATTCAATCCCTGACCCTCACCCGAAACCTTACCCTCACCCGTGCCCTAATCTTAACCAGGACACCAACACTAACTTGTGCCCTCACACGTACGCTAACCCTTAATCGTTGTCGTACCCTAAACTGTACCCTAATCCCTCCCCATTCCCTAACCCTAACCCTAACCCGAATCCTAACCCTGACCCTCACCTGAAGCCTTACCCTCACCCGTGCCCTAATCTTAACCAGGACCCTAACACTAACCCTTGCGCTCACACGAACGCTAACCCTTAAGCACTTTCGTACCCTAAGCTGTAGCCTAATCCCTCTGCATTCCTTAACCCTAACCCTAACCCGAATCGTAACTCTGACCCTCACCCGAAGCCTTACCCTCACCAGTGCCCTAATCTTAACCAGGACACCAACACTAACTCGTGCCCTCACACGTACGCTGAATCTTAAGCGTTGTCGTACCCTAAATTGTACCCTAATCCCTCCCCATTCCTTAACCCTAACCCTAACCCCATCCCTAAACCTGACCCACTTCCGATGCCCTACCCTAACCAATGCCCTAATCTTAACCAGTACACAAACACTATCTCATGCCCTCAAACGTACGCTAACCCTTAAGCATTGTCGTACCCTATCCTGTACCCTAATCCCTCCCCATTCCCTAACCCTAACCCTAAGCGAAACCCTGAACGTGACCCTTTTCTGAGGCCTTACCCTCATCGGTGCCCTTGTCTTAACCAGTACACCAACACTATCTCGTGCCCTCACACTTACGCTAACCCTTAAGCTTTGTCGTACCCTAACCTGTATCCTAATCCCTCTCCATTCCCTAACCCTAACCCTAACCCGAATCCTAACCCTGACCCTCACCCGAAGCCTTACCCTCACCCGTGCCCTAATCTTAACCAGGACACCAACACTAACTCGTGCCCTCAAACGTACGCTAACACTAAACCGCAGCGGTACCCTAACCTGGACCCTAATCCCTCTCCATTCCCTAACCCTAACCCTAACCTGAAACCTAACCATGACACTCACCCGAAACTTTACCCTCACCCGTGTCCTAATTTTAACCAGTACATCAACAGTAACCCATGCCCTCTAACGTAGGCCAACCCTAAGCCATTGCCGTACCCTAACCTGTACCCTAATCAATCCCCATTCCCTAAACCTAACCCTAACCCTAACCCTTAACGTGACCCTCTTCCGAGGCCTTACCCTCACCCGTGCCCTAATCGTAAGCAGTACACTAACACTAACTAGTGACCTCACACGTACGCTAAACCTTAAGCGTTGTGGTACTCTAAACTGTGCCCTAATATCTCCCCATTCCCTAACCCTAACCCTAATCCGAATCCTATCCCTGACCCTCACCCGAAACCTTACCCTCACCCGTGCCCTAATCTTAACCAGGACACCAACACTAACTTGTGCCCTCACACGTACGCTAACCCTTAAACGTTGTCGTACCCTAAACTGTACCCTAATCCCTCCCCATTCCCTAACCCTAACCCTAACCCGAATACTAACACTGACCCTCACCTGAAGCCTTACCCTCACCCGTGCCCTAATCTTAACCAGGACACTAACACTAACCCTTGCCCTCACACGAACGCTAACCCTTAAGCACTGTCGTACCCTAAGCTGTACCCTAAACCCTCTGCATTCCTTAACCCTAACCCTAACCCCATCCCTAAACCTGACCCACTTCCGATGCCATACCCTAACCAATGCCCTAATCTTAACCAGTACACAAACACTAACTCATGCCCTCAAACGTACGCTAACCCTTAAGCATTGTCGTACCCTATGCTGTACCCTAATCCCTCCCCATTCCCTAACCCTAACCCTAAGCGAAACCCTGAACGTGACCCTTTTCCGAGGCCTTACCCTCATCGGTGCCGTTGTCTTAACCAGTACACCAACACTAAATCGTGCCCTCACACTTACGCTAACCCTTAAGCATTGTCGTACCCTAACCTGTACCCTAATCGCTCACCATTCCCTAACCCTAACCCTAACCCGAATCCTAACCCTGACCCCCACCCGAAGCCTTACCCTCACCCGTGCCCTAATCTTAACCAGGACACCAAGACTAACTCGTGCCCTCAAACGTACGCTAACACTAAACCGCAGCGGTACCCTAACCTGTACCCTAATCCCTCTCCATTCCCTAACCCTAACCCTAACCTGAAACCTAACCATGACACTCACCCGAAACTTTACCCTCACCCGTGTCCTAATTTTAACCAGTACATCAACACTAACCCATGCCCTCTAACGTACGCCAACCCTAAGCCATTGCCGTACCCTAACCTGTACCCTAATCAATCCCCATTCCCTAACCCTAACCCTAACCCTAACCCTAACCCTAACCCTAACCCTAACCCTAACCCTAACCCTAACCCTAATCCCTCTCCATTCCCTAACCCTAACCCTAACCTGAAACCTAACCAAGACACTCACCCGAAACTTTACCCTCACCCGTGTCCTAATTTTAACGAGTACATCAACACTAACCCATGCCCTCTAACGTACGCCAACCCAAAGATATTGCCGTACCCTAACCTGTACCCTAATCAATCCCCATTCCCTAACCCTAACCCTAACCCTAACCCTTAACGTGACCCTCTGCCGAGGCCTTACCCTCACCCGTGCCCTAATCGTAAGCAGTACACTAACACTAACTAGTGACCTCACACGTACGCTAAACCTTAAGCGTTGTGGTACTCTAAACTGTGCCCTAATATCTCCCCATTCCCTAACCCTAACCCTAACCCGAATTCTATCCCTGACCCTCACCCGAAACCTTACCCTCACCCGTGCCCTAATCTTAACCAGGACACCAACACTAACTTGTGCCCTCACACGTACGCTAACCCTTAATCGTTGTCGTACCCTAAGCTGTACCCTAATCCCTCTGCATTCCTTAACCCTAACCCTAACCCGAATCCTAACCCTGACCCTCACCCGAAGCCTTACCCACACCCGTGCCCTAATCTTAACCAGGACACCAACACTAACTTGTGCCCTCACACGTACGCTAACCGTTAATCGTTGTCGTACCCTAAACTGTACCCTAATCCCTCCCCATTCCCTAACCCTAACCGTAACCCGAATCCTAAACCTGACCCTCACCTGAAGCCTTACCCTCACCCGTGCCCTAATCTTAACCAGGACACTAACACTAACCCTTGCCCTCACACGAACGCCAACCCTTAAGCAATGTCGTACCCTAAGCTGTACCCTAATCCGTCTGCATTCCTTAACCCTAACCCTAAACCGAATCCTAACCCTGACCCTCACCCGAGGCCTTACCCTCACCCGTGCCCTAATCTTAACCAGGACACCAACACTAACTCGTGCCCTCACAGGTACGCTAAACCTTAAGCGTTGTCGTACCCTAAATTGTACCCTAATCTCTCCCCATTCCTTAACCCTAACCCTAACCCCATCCATAAACCTGACCCACTTCCAATGCCCTACCCTAACCAATGCCCTAATCTTAACCAGGACACAAACACTAACTCATGCCCTCAAACGTACGCTAACCCTTAAGCATTGTCGTACCCTATCCTGTACCCTAATCCCTCCCCATTCCCTAACCCTAACCCTAAGCGAAACCCTGAACGTGACCCTTTTCGGAGGCCTTACCCTCATCGGTGCCCTTGTCTTAACCAGTACACCAACACTAACTCGTGCCCTCACACTTACGCTAACCCTTAAGCATTGTCGTACCCTAACCTGTACCCTAATCCCTCTCCATTCCCTAACCCTAACCCTAACCCGAATCCTAACCCTGACCCTCACCTGAAGCCTTACCCTCACCCGTGCCCTAATCTTAACCAGGACACCAAGACTAACTCGTGCCCTCAAACGTACGCTAACACTAAACCGCAGCGGTACCCTAACCTGTACCCTAATCCCTCTCCATTCCCTAACCCTAACCCTAACCTGAAACCTAACCATGACACTCACCCGAAACTTTACCCTCACCCGTGTCCTAATTTTAACCAGTACATCAACACTAACCCATGCACTCTAACGTACGCCAACCCTAAGCCATTGCCGTACCCTAACCTGTACCCTAATCAATCCCCATTCCCTAACCCTAACCCTAACCCTACCCCTTAACGTGACCCTCTTCCGAGACCTTACACTCACCCGTGCCCTAATCGTAAGCAGTACACTAACACTAACTAGTGACCTCACACGTACGCTAAACCTTAAGCGTTGTGGTACCCTAAACTGTGCCCTAATATCTCCCCATTCCCTAACCCTAACCCTAACCCGAATTCTATCCCTGACCCTCACCCGAAACCTTACCCTCACCCGTGCCCTAATCTTAACCAGGACACCAACACTAACTTGTGCCCTCACACGTACGCTAACCCTTAATCGTTGTCGTACCCTAAACTGTACCCTAATCCCTCCCCATTCCCTAACCCTAACCCTAACCCGAATCCTAACCCTGACCCTCACCTGAAGCCTTACCCTCAACCGTGCCCTAATCTTAACCAGGACACTAACACTAACCCTTGCCCTCACACGAACGCTAACCCTTAAGCACTGTCGTACTCTAAGCTGTACCCTAATCCCTCTGCATTCCTTAACCCTAACCCTAACCCGAATCCTAACCCTGACCCTCACCCGAAGCCTTACCCTCACCCGTGCCCTAATCTTAACCAGGACACCAACACTAACTCGTGCCCTCACACGTACGCTAAACCTTAAGCGTTGTCGTACCCTAAATTGTACCCTAATCCCTCCCCATTCCTTAACCCTAACCCTAACCCCAAACCTAAACCTGACCCACTTCCGATGCCCTACCCTAACCAATGCCCTAATCTTAACCAGGACACAAACACTAACTCATGCCCTCAAACGTACGCTAACCCTTAAGCTTTGTCGTACCCTATCCTGTACCCTAATCCCTCCCCATTCCCTAACCCTAACCCTAAGCGAAACCCTGAACGTTACCCTTTTCCGTGGCCTTACCCTCATCGGTGCCGTTGTCTTAACCAGTACACCAACACTAACTCGTGCCCTCACACTTACGCTAACCCTTAAGCATTGTTGTACCCTAACCTGTACCCTAATCCCTCTCCATTCCCTAACCCTAACCCTAACCCGAATCCTAACCCTGACCCTCACCCGAAGCCTTACTCTCACCCGTGCCCTAATCTTAACCAGGACACCAAGACTAACTCGTGCCCTCAAACGTACGCTAACACTAAACCGCAGCGGTACCCTAACCTGTACCCTAAACCCTCTCCATTCCCTAACCCTAACCCTAACCTGAAACCTAACCATGACACTCACACGAAACTTTACCCTCACCCGTGTCTTAATTTTAACCAGTACATCAACACTAACACATGCCCTCTAACGTACGCCAACCCTAAGCCATTGCTGTACCCTAACCTGTACCCTAATCAATCCCCATTCCCTAACCCTAACCCTAACCCTTAACGTGACCCTCTTCCGAGGCCTTACCCTCACCCGTGCCCTAATCGTAAGCAGTACACTAACACTAACTAGTGACCTCACACGTACGCTAAACCTTAAGCGTTGTCGTACCCTAAATTGTACCCTAATCCCTCCCCATTCGTTAACACTAACCCTAACCCCATCCCTAAACCTGACCCACTTCCGATGCCCTACCCTAACCAATGCCCTAATCTTAACCAGTACACAAACACTAACTCATGCCCTCAAACGTACGCTAACCCTTAAGCATTGTCGTACCCTATCCTGTACCCTAATCCCTCCCCATTCCCTAACCCTAACCCTAAGCGAAACCCTGAACGTGACCCTTTTCCGAGGCCTTACCCTCATCGGTGCCCTTGTCTTAACCAGTACACCAACACTAACTCGTGCCCTCACACTTACGCTAACCCTTAAGCATTGTCGTACCCTAACCTGTACCCTAATCCCTCTCCATTCCCTAACCCTAACCCTAACCCGAATCCTAACCCTGACCCTCACCTGAAGCCTTACCCTCACCCGTGCCGTAATCTTAACCAGGACACCAAGATTAACTCGTGCCCTCAAACGTACGCTAACACTAAACCGCAGCGGTACCCTAACCTGTACCCTAAACCCTCTCCATTCCCTAACCCTAACCCTAACCTGAAACCTAACCATGACACTCACCCGAAACTTTACCCTCACCCGTGTCCTAATTTTAACCAGTACATCAACACTAACCCATGCCCTCTTACGTACGCCAACCCTAAGCCATTGCCGTACCCTAACCTGTAGCCTAATCAATCCCCATTCCCTAACACTAACCCTAACCCTAACCGTTAACGTGACCCTCTTCCGAGGCCTTACCCTCACCCGTGCCCTAATCGTAAGCAGTACACTAACACTAACTAGTGACCTCACACGTACGCTAAACCTCAAGCGTTGTGGTACCCTAAACTGTGCCCTAATATCTCCCCATTCCCTAACCCTGACCCTAACCCGAATTCTATCCCTGACCCTCAACCGAAACCTTACCCGCACCCGTGCCCTAATCTTAACCAGGACACCAACACTAACCCTTGCCCTCACACGAACGCTAACCCTTAAGCACTGTCGTACACTAAGCTGTACCCTAATCCCTCTGCATTCCTTAACCCTAACCCTAACCCGAATCCTAACCCTGACTCTCACCCGAAGCCTTACCCTCACCCATGCCCTAATCTTAACCAGGACACCAACACTAACTCGTGCCCTCACACGTACGCTAAACCTTAAGCGTTGTCGTACCCTAAATTGTACCCTAATCCCTCCCCATTCCTTAACCCTAACCCTAACCCCAAACCTAAACCTGAACCACTTCCGATGCCCTACCCTAACCAATGCCCTAATCTTAACCAGGACACAAACACTAACTCATGCCCTCAAACGTACGCTAACCCTTAAGCTTTGTCGTACCCTATCCTGTACCCTAATCCCTCCCCATTCCCTAACCCTAAACCTTAGCGAAACCCGGAACGTTACCCTTTTCCGTGGCCTTACCCTCATCGGTGCCGTTGTCTTAACTAGTACACCAACACTAACTCGTGCCCTCACACTTACGCTAACCCTTAAGCATTGTCGTACCCTAACCTCTACCCTAATCCCTCTCCATTCCCTAACCCTAACCCTAACCCGAATTCTATCCCTGACCCTCACCCGAAGCCTTACCCTCACCCGTGCCCTAATCTTAACCAGGACACCAAGACTAACTCGTGCCCTCAAACGTACGCTAACACTAAACCGCAGCGGTACCCTAACCTGTACCCTAATCCCTCTCCATTCCCTAACCCTAACCCTAACCTGAAACCTAACCATGACACTCACCCGAAATTTTACCCTCACCCGTGTCCTAATTTTAACCAGTACATCAACAGTAACCCATGCCCTCTAACGTACGCCAACCCTAAGCCATTGCCGTACCCTAACCTGTACCCTAATCAATCCCCATTCCCTAACCCTAACCCTAACCCTTAACGTGACCCTCTTCCGAGGCCTTACCCTCACCCGTGCCCTAATCGTAAGCAGTACACTAACACTAACTAGTGACCTCACACGTACGCTAAACCTTAAGCGTTGTGGTACCCTAAACTGTGCCCTAATATCTCCCCATTCCCTAACCCTAACCCTAACCCGAATTCTATCCCTGACCCTCACCCGAAACCTTACCCGCACCCGTGCCCTAATCTTAACCAGGACACCAACACTAACTTGTGCCCTCACACGTACGCTAACCCTTAATCATTGTCGTACCCTAAACTGTACCCTAATCCCTCCCCATTCCCTAACCCTAACCCTAACCCGAATCCTAACCATGACCCTCACCTGAAGCCTTACCCTCACCCGTGCCCTAATCTTAACCAGGACACTAACACTAACCATTGCCCTCACACGAACGCTAACCCTTAATCACTGTCGTACCCTAAGCTGTACCCTAATCCCTCTGCATTCCTTAAACCTAACCCTAACCCGAATCCTAACCCTGACCCTCACCCGAAGCCTTACCCTCACCCGTGCCCTAATCTTAACCAGGACACCAACACTAACTCGTGCCCTCACACGTACGCTAAACCTTAAGCGTTGTCGTACCCTAAATTGTACCCTAATCCCTCCCCATTCCTTAACACTAACCCTAACCCCATCCCTAAACCTGACCCACTTCCGATGCCCTACCCTAACCAATGCCCTAATCTTAACCAGTACACAAACACTAACTCATGCCCTCAAACGTACGCTAACCCTTAAGCATTGTCGTACCCTATCCTGTACCCTAATCCCTCCCCATTCCCTAACCCTAACCCTAAGCGAAACCCTGAACGTGACCCTTTTTCGAGGCCTTACACTCATCGGTGCCCTTGTCTTAACCAGTACACCAACACTAACTCGTGCCCTCACACTTACGCTAACCCTTAAGCATTGTCGTACCCTAACCTGTACCCTAATCCCTCTCCATTCCCTAACCCTAACCCTAACCGGAATCCTAACCCTGACCCTCACCTGAAGCCTTACCCTCACCCGTGCCGTAATCTTAACCAGGACACCAAGATTAACTCGTGCCCTCAAACGTACGCTAACACTAAACCGCAGCGGTACCCTAACCTGTACCCTAATCCCTCTCCATTCCCTAACCCTAACCCTAACCTGAAACCTAACCATGACACTCACCCGAAACTTTACCCTCACCCGTGTCCTAATTTTAACCAGTACATCAACACTAACCCATGCCCTCTTACGTACGCCAACCCTAAGCCATTGCCGTACCCTAACCTGTAGCCTAATCAATCCCCATTCCCTAACCCTAACCCTAACCCTAACCGTTAACGTGACCCTCTTCCGAGGCCTTACCCTCACCCGTGCCCTAATCGTAAGCAGTACACTAACACTAACTAGTGACCTCACACGTACGCTAAACCTCAAGCGTTGTGGTACCCTAAACTGTGCCCTAATATCTCCCCATTCCCTAACCCTAACCCTAACCCGAATTCTATCCCTGACCCTCAACCGAAACCATACCCGCACCCGTGTCCTAATCTTAACCAGGACACCAACACTAACTTGTGCCCTCACACGTACGCTAACCCTTAATCGTTGTCGTACCCTAAACTGTACCCTAATCCCTCCCCATTCCCTAACCCTAACCCTAACCCGAATCCTAACCCTGACCCTCACCTGAAGCCTTACCCTCACCCGTGCCCTAATCTTAACCAGGACACTAACACTAACCCTTGCCCTCACACGAACGCTAACCCTTAAGCACTGTCGTACACTAAGCTGTACCCTAATCCCTCTGCATTCCTTAACCCTAACCCTAACCCGAATCCTAACCCTGACCCTCACCCGAAGCCTTACCCTCACCCATGCCCTAATCTTAACCAGGACACCAACACTAACTCGTGCCCTCACACGTACGCTAAACCTTAAGCGTTGTCGTACCCTAAATTGTACCCTAATCCCTCCCCATTCCTTAACCCTAACCCTAACCCCAAACCTAAACCTGAACCACTTCCGATGCCCTACCCTAACCAATGCCCTAATCTTAACCAGGACACAAACACTAACTCATGCCCTCAAACGTACGCTAACCCTTAAGCTTTGTCGTACCCTATCCTGTACCCTAATCCCTCCCCATTCCCTAACCCTAACCCTTAGCGAAACCCTGAACGTTACCCTTTTCCGTGGCCTTACCCTCATCGGTGCCGTTGTCTTAACCAGTACACCAACACTAACTCGTGCCCTCACACTTACGCTAACCCTTAAGCATTGTCGTACCCTAACCTGTACCCTAATCCCTCTCCATTCCCTAACCCTAACCCTAACCCGAATCCTAACCCTGACCCTCACCCGAAGCCTTACCCTCACCCGTGCCCTAATCTTAACCAGGACACCAAGACTAACTCGTGCCCTCAAACGTACGCTAACACTAAACCGCAGCGGTACCCTAACCTGTACCCTAATCCCTCTCCATTCCCTAACCCTAACCCTAACCCTAACACTAAACCCCAGCGGTACCCTAACCTGTACCCTAATCCCTCTCCATTCCCTAACCCTAACCCTAACCTGAAACCTAAACATGACACTCACCCGAAACTTTACCCTCACCCGTGTCCTAATTTTAACCAGTACATCAACACTAACCCATGCCCTCTAACGTACGCTAACCCTAAGCCATTGCCGTACCCTAAACTGTACCCTAATCAATCCCCATTCCCTAACCCTAACCCTAACCCTAACACTTAACGTGACCCTCTTCCGAGGCCTTACCCTCACCCGTGCCCTAATCGTAAGCAGTACACTAACACTCACTAGTGACCTCACACGTACGCTAAACCTTAAGCTTTGTGCTACCCTAAACTGTGCCCTAATATCTCCCGATTCCCTAACCCTAAACCTAACCCGAATTCTATCCCTGACCCTCACCCGAAACCTTACCCTCACCCGTGCCCTAATCTTAACCAGGACGCCAACACTAACTTGTGCCCTCACACGTACGCTAACCCTTAATCGTTGTCGTACCCTAAACTGTACCCTAATCCCTCCCCATTCCCTAACCCTAACCCTAACCCGAATCCTAACCCTGACCCTCACCTGAAGCCTTACCCTCACCCGTGCCCTAATCTTAACCAGGACACTAACACTAACCCTTGCCCTCACACGAACGCTAACCCTTAAGCACTGTCGTACCCTAAGCTGTACCCTAATCCCTCTGTATTCCTTAACCCTAACCCTATCCCGAATCCTAACTCTGACCCTCACCCGAAGCCTGACCCTCACCCGTGCCCTAATCTTAACCAGGACACCAAGACTAACTTGTGCCCTCAAACGTACGCTAACACTAAACCGCAGCGGTACCCTAACCTATACCCTAATCCCTCTCCATTCCCTAACCCTAACCCTAACCTGAAACCTAACCATGACAACTCACCCGAAACTTTACCCTCACCCGTGTCCTAATTTTAACCAGTACATCAACACTAACCCATGCACTCTAACGTACGCCAACCCTAAGCCATTGCCGTACCCTAACCTGTACCCTAATCAATCCCCATTCCCTAACCCTAACCCTAACCCTAACCCTTAACATGACCCTCTTCCGAGGCCTTACCCTCACCCGTGCCCTAATCGTAAGCAGTACACTAACACTAACTAGTGACCTCACACGTACGCTAAACCTTAAGCGTTGTGGTAACCTAAACTGTGCCCTAATATCTCCCCATTCCCTAACCCTAACCCTAACCCGAATTCTATCACTGACCCTCACCCGAAAGCTTACCCTCACCCGTGCCCTAATCTTAACCAGGACACCAACACTAACTTGTGCCCTCACACGTACGCTAACCCTTAATCGTTGTCGTACCCTAAACTGTACCCTAATCCCTCCCCATTCCCTAACCCTAACCCTAACCCGAATCCTAACCCTGACCCTCACCTGAAGCCTTACCCTCACCCGTGCCCTAATCTTAACCAGGACACTAACACTAACCCTTGCCCTCACACGAACGCTAACCCTTAAGCACTGTCGTACCCTAAGTTGTACCCTAATCCCTCTGCATTCCTTAACCCTAACCCTAAACCGAATCCTAATCCTGACCCTCACCCGAAGCCTTACCCTCACCCGTGCCCTAATCTTAACCAGGACACCAACACTAACTCTTGCCCTCACACGTACGCTAAACCTTAAGCATTGTCGTACCCTAAATTGTACCCTAATCCCTCCCCATTCCTTAACCCTAACCCTAACCCCATCCCTAACCCTGACCCACTTCCGATGCCCTACCCTAACCAATGCCCTAATCTTAACCAGTACACAAACACTAACTCATGCCCTCAAACGTACGCTAACCCTTAAGCATTGTCGTACCCTATGCTGTACCCTGATCCCTCCCCATTCCCTAACCCTAACCCTAAGCGAAACCCTGAACGTGACCCTTTTCCGAGGCATTACCCTCATCGGTGCCGTTGTCTTAACCAGTACACCAACACTAAATCGTGCCCTCACACTTACGCTAACACTTAAGCATTGTCGTACCCTAACCTGTACCCTAATCGCTCTCCATTCCCTAAACCTAACCCTAACCCGAATCCTAACCCTGACCCCCACCCGAAGCCTTACCCTCACCCGTGCCCTAATCTTAACCAGGACACCAAGACTAACTCGTGCCCTCAAACGTACGCTAACACTAAACCGCAGCCGTACCCTAACCTGTACCCTAATCCCTCTCCATTCCCTAACCCTAACCCTAACCTGAAACCTAACCATGACACTCACCCGAAACTTTACCCTCACCCGTGTCCTAATTTTAACCAGTACATCAACACTAACCCATGCCCTCTACCGTACGCCAACCCTAAGCCATTGCCGTACCCTAACCTGTACCCTAATCAATCCCCATTCCCTAACCCTAACCCTAACCCTAACCCTTAACGTGACCCTCTTCCGAGGCCTTACCCTCACCCGTGCCCTAATCGTAAGCAGTACACTAACACTAACTAGTGACCTCACACGTACGCTAAACCTTAAGCGTTGTGGTACCCTAAACTGTGCCCTAATATCTCCCCATTCCCTAACCCTAACCCTAACCCGAATTCTATCCCTGACCCTCACCCGAAACCTTACCCTCACCCGTGCCCTAATCATAACCAGGACAACAACACTAACTTGTGCCCACACACGTACGCTAAACCTTAATCGTTGTCGTACCCTAAGCTGTACCCTAATCCCTCTGCATTCCTTAACCCTAACCCTAACCCGAATCCTAACCCTGACCCTCACCCGAAGCCTTACCCTCACCCGTGCCCTAATCTTAACCAGGACACCAACACTAACTCGTGCCCTCACACGTACGCTAAACCTTAAGCGTTGTCGTACCCTAAATTGTACCCTAATCCCTCCCCATTCCTTAACCCTAACCCTAACCCCATCCCTAAACCTGACCCACTTCCGATGCCCTACCCTAACCAATGCCCTAATCTTAACCAGTACACAAACACTAACTCATGCCCTCAAACGTACGATAACCCTTAATCATTGTCGTACCCTATCCTGTACCCTAATCCCTCCCCATTCCCTAACCCTAACCCTAAGCGAAACCCTGAACGTGACCCTTTTCCGAGGCCTTACCCTCATCGGTGCCCTTGTCTTAACCAGTACACCAACACTAACTCGTGCCCTCACACTTACGCTAACCCTTAAGCATTGTCGTACCCTAACCTGTACCCTAATCCCTCTCCATTCCCTAACCCTAACCCTAACCCGAATCCTAACCCTGACTCTCACCCAAAGCCTTACCCTCACCCGTGCCCTAATCTTAACCAGGAAACCAAGACTAACTCGTGCCCTCAAACTTACGCTAACACTAAACCGCAGCGGTACCCTAACCTGTACCCTAATCCCTCTCCATTCCCTAACCCTAACCCTAACCTGAAACCTAACCATGACACTCACCCGAAACTTTACCCTCACCCGTGTCCTAATTTTAACCAGTACATCAACACTAACCCATGCCCTCTAACGTACGCCAACCCTAAGCCATTGCTGTACCCTAACCTGTACCCTAATCAATCCCCATTCCCTAACCCTAACCCTAACCAGAATCCTAACCCTGACCCTCACCTGAAGCCTTACCCTCACCCGTGCCCTAATCTTAACCAGGACACTAACACTAACCCTTGCCCTCACACGAACGCTAACCCTTAAGCACTGTCGTACCCTAAGCTGTACCCTAATCCCTCTGCATTCCTTAACCCTAACCCTAACCCGAATCCTAACCCTGACCCTCACCCGAAGCCTTACCCTCACCCGTGCCCTAATCTTAACCAGGACACCAAGACTGACTTGTGCCCTCAAACGTACGCTAACACTAAACCGCAGCGGTACCCTAACCTATACCCTAATCCCTCTCCATTCCCTAACCCTAACCCTAACCTGAAACCTAACCATGACAACTCACCCGAAACTTTACCCTCACCCGTATCCTAATTTTAACCAGTACATCAACACTAACCCATGCCCTCTAACGTACGCCAACCCTAAGCCATTGCCGTACCCTAACCTGTACCCTAATCAATCCCCATTCCCTAACCCTAACCCTAACCCTAACCCTTAACGTGACCCTCTTCCGAGGCCTTACCCTCAACCGTGCCCTAATCGTAAGCAGTACACTAACACTAACTAGTGACCTCACACGTACGCTAAACCTTAAGCGTTGTGGTACCCTAAACTGTGCCCTAATATCTCCCCATTCCCTAACCCTAACCCTAACCCGAATTCTATCCCTGAACCTCACCCGAAACCTTACCCTCGCCCGTGCCCTAACCTTAACCAGGACACCAACACTAACTTGTGCCCTCACACGTACGCTAACCCTTAATCGTTTTCGTACCCTAAACTGTACCCTAATCCCTTCCCATTCCCTAACCCTAACCCTAACCCGAATCCTAACCCTGACCCTCACCTGAAGCCTTACCCTCACCCGTGCCCTAATCTTAACCAGGACACTAACACTAACCCTTGCCCTCACACGAACGCTAACCCTTGAGCACTGTCGTACCCTAAGCTGTACCCTAATCCCTCTGCATTCCTTAACCCTAACCCTAACCCGAATCCTAACCCTGACCCTCACCCGAAGCCTTACCCTCACCCGTGCCCTAATCTTAACCAGGACACCAACACTAACTCGTGCCCTCACACGTACGCTAAACCTTAAGAATTGTCGTACCCTAAATTGTACCCTAATCCCTCCCCATTCCTTAACCCTAACCCTAACCCCATCCCTAAACCTGACCCACTTCCGATGCCCTACCCTAACCAATGCCCTAATCTTAACCAGGACACAAACACTAACTCATGCCCTCAAACGTACGCTAACCCTTAAGCATTGTCGTACCTTATCCTGTACCCTAATCCCTCCCCATTCCCTAACCCTAACCCTAAGCGAAACCCTGAACGTGACCCTTTTCCGAGGCCTTACCCTCATCGGTGCCGTTGTCTTAACCAGTACACCAACACTAACTCGTGCCCTCACACTTACGCTAACCCTTAAGCATTGTCGTACCCTAACCTGTACCCTAATCCCTCTCCATTCCCTAACCCTAACCCTAACCCGAATCCTAACCCTGACCCTCACCCGAAGCCTTACCCTCACCCGTGCCCTAATCTTAACCAGGACACCAAGACTAACTCGTGCCCTCAAACGTACGCTAACACTAAACCGCAGCGATACCCTAACCTGTACCCTAATCCCTCTCCATTCCCTAACCCTAACCCTAACCTGAAACCTAACCATGACACTCACCCGAAACTTTACCCTCACCCGTGTCCTAATTTTAACCAGTACATCAACACTAACCCATGCCCTCTAACGTACGCCAACCCTAAGCCATTGCCGTACCCTAACCTGTACCCTAATCAATCCCCATTCCCTAACCCTAACCCTAACCGTAACCCTTAACGTGACACTCTTCCGAGGCCTTACCCTCACCCGTGCCCTAATCGTAAGCAGTACACTAACACTAACTAGTGACCTCACACGTACGCTAAATCTTAAGCGTTGTGGTACCCTAAACTGTGCCCTAATATCTCCCCATTCCCTAACCCTAACCCTAACCCGAATTCTATCCCTGACCCTCACCCGAAACCTTACCCTCACCCGTGCCCTAATCATAACCAGGATAACAACACTAACTTGTGCCCACACACGTACGCTAAACCTTAATCGTTGTCGTACCCTAAGCTGTACCCTAATCCCTCTGCATTCCTTAACCCTAACCCTAACCCCATCCCTAACCCTGAGCCACTTCCGATGCCCTACCCTAACCAATGCCCTAATCTTAACCAGTACACAAACACTAACTCATGCCCTCAAACGTATGCTAACCCTTAAGCATTGTCGTACCCTATGCTGTACCCTAATCCCTCCCCATTCCCTAACCCTAACCCTAAGCGAAACCCTGAACGTGACACTTTTCCGAGGCCTTACCCTCATCGGTGCCCTTGTCTTAACCAGTACACCAACACTAACTCGTGCCATCACACTTACGCTAACCCTTAAGCATTGTCGTACCCTAACCTGTACCCTAATCCCTCTCCATTCCCTAACCCTAACCCTAACCCGAATCCTAACCCTGACTGTCACCCAAAGCCTTACCCTCACCCGTGCCCTAATCTTAACCAGGAAACCAAGACTAACTCGTGCCCTCAAACTTACGCTAACACTAAACCGCAGCTGTACCCTAACCTGTACCCTAATCCCTTTCCATTCCCTAACCCTAACCCTAACCTGAAACCTAACCATGACACTCACCCGAAACTTTACCCTCACCCGTGTCCTAATTTTAACCAGTACATCAACACTAACCCATGCCCTCTAACGTACGCCAACCCTAAGCCATTGCCGTACCCTAACCTGTACCCTAATCAATCCCCATTCCCTAACCCTAACCCTAACCCTAACCCTTAACGTGACCCTCTTCCGAGGCCTTACCCTCATCTGTGCCCTAATCGTAAGCAGTACACTAACACTAACTAGTGACCTCACACGTACGCTAAACCTTAAGCGTTGTGGTACCCTAAACTGTGCCCTAATATCTCCCCATTCCCTAACCCTAACCCTAACCAGAATTCTATCCCTGACCCTCACCCGAAACCTTACCCGCACCCGTGCCCTAATCTTAACCAGGACACGAACACTAACTTGTGCCCTCACACGTACGCTAACCCTTAATCGTTGTCGTACCCTAAACTGTACCCTAATCCCTCCCCATTCCCTAACCCTAACCCTAACCCGAATCCTAACCCTGACCCTCACCTGAAGCCTTACCCTAACCCGTGCCCTAATCTTAACCAGAACACTAACACTAACCCTTGCCCTCACACGAACGCTAACCCTTAAGCACTGTCGTACCCTAAGCTGTACCCTAATCCCTCTGCATTCCTTAACCCTAACCCTAACCCGAATCCTAACCCTGACCCTCACCCGAAGCCTTACCCTCACCCGTGCCCTAATCTTAACCAGGACACCAACACTAACTTGTGCCCTCACACGTACGCTAAACCTTAAGCGTTGTCGTACCCTAAATTGTACCCTAATCCCTCCCCATTCCTTAACCCTAACCCTAACCCCATCACTAAACCTGACCCACTTCCGATGCCCTACCCTAACCAATGCCCTAATCTTAACCAGTACACAAACACTAACTCATGCCCTGAAACGTACGCTAACCCTAAAGCATTGTCGTACCCTATCCTGTACCCTAATCCCTCCCCATTCCCTAACCCTAACCATAAGCGAAACCCTGAACGTGACCCTTTTCCGAGGCCTTACCCTCATCGGTGCCCTTGTCTTAACCAGTACACCAACACTAACTCGTGCCCTCACACTTACGCTAACCCTTAAGCATTGTCGTACCCAAACCTGTACCCTAATCCCTCTCCATTCCCTAACCCTAACCCTAACCCGAATCCTAACCCTGACCCTCACCCGAAGCCTTACCCTCACCCGTGCCCTAATCTTAACCAGGACACTAACACTAACCCTTGCGCTCACACGAACGCTAACCCTTAAGCACTGTCGTACCCTAAGCTGTACCCTAATCCCTCTGCATTCCTTAACCCTAACCCTAACCCGAATTCTAATCCTGACCCTCACCCGAAGCCTTACCCTCACCCGTGCCCTAATCTTAACCAGGACACCAACACTAACTCTTGCCCTCACACGTACGCTAAACCTTAAGCATTGTCGTACCCTAAATTGTACCCTAATCCCTCCCCATTCCTTAACCCTAACCCTAACCCCATCCCTAACCCTGAGCCACTTCCGATGCCCTACCCTAACCAATGCCCTAATCTTAACCAGTACACAAACACTAACACATGCCCTCAAACGTACGCTAACCCTTAAGCATTGTCGTACCCTATCCTGTACCCTAATCCCTCCCCATTCCCTAACCCTAACCCTAAGCGAAACCCTGAATGTGACCCTTTTCCGAGGCCTTACCCTCATCGGTGCCGTTGTCTTAACCAGTACACCATCACTAACTCGTGCCCTCACACTTACGCTAACCCTTAAGCATTGTCGTACCCTAACCTGTACCCTAATCCCTCTCCATTCCCTAACCCTAACCCTAACCCGAATCCTAACCCTGACCCTCACCCGAAGCCTTACCCTCACCCGTGCCCTAATCTTAACCAGGACACCAAGACTAACTCGTGCCCTCAAACGTACGCTAACACTAAACCGCAGCGGTACCCTAACCTGTACCCTAATCCCTCTCCATTCCCTAACCCTAACCCTAACCTGAAACCTAACCATGACACTCACCCGAAACTTTACCCTCACCCGTGTCCTAATTTTAACCAGTACATCAACACTAACCCATGCCCTCTAACGTACGCCAACCCTAAGCCATTGCCGTACCCTAACCTGTACCCTAATCAATCCCCATTCCCTAACCCTAACCCTAACCCTAACCCTTAACGTGACCCTCTTCCGAGGCCTTACCCTCACCTGTGCCCTAATCGTAAGCAGTACACTAACACTAACTAGTGACCTCACACGTACGCTAAACCTTAAGCGTTGTGGTTCCCTAAACTGTGCCCTAATATCTCCCCATTCCCTAACCCTAACCCTAACCAGAATTCTATCCCTGACCCTCACCCGAAACCTTACCCGCACCCGTGCCCTAATCTTAACCAGGACACGAACACTAACTTGTGCCCTCACACGTACGCTAACCCTTAATCGTTGTCGTACCCTAAACTGTACCCTAATCCCTCCCCATTCCCTAACCCTAACCCTAACCCGAATCCTAACCCTGACCCTCACCTGAAGCCTTACCCTCACCCGTGCCCTAATCTTAACCAGGACACTAACACTAACCCTTGCGCTCACACGAACGCTAACCCTTAAGCACTTTCGTACCCTACGCTGTAGCCTAATCCCTCTGCATTCCTTAACCCTAACCCTAACCAGAATCGTAACCCTGACCCTCACCCGAAGCCTTACCCTCACCAGTGCCCTAATCTTAACGAGGACACCAACACTAACTCGTGCCCTCACACGTACGCTAAACCTTAAGCGTTGTCGTACCCTAAATTGTACCCTAATCCCTCCCCATTCCTTAACCCTAACCCTAACCCCATCCCTAAACCTGACCCACTTCTGATGCCCTACCCTAACCAATGCCCTAATCTTAACCAGTACACAAACACTAACTCATGCCCTCAAACGTACGCTAACCCTTAAGCATTGTCGTACCCTATCCTGTACCCTAATCCCTCCCCATTCCCTAAACCTAACCCTAAGCGAAACCCTGAACGTGACCCTTTTCCGAGGCCTTACCCTCATCGGTGCCCTTGTCTTAACCAGTACACCAACACTATCTCGTGCCCTCACACTTACGCTAACCCTTAAGCATTGTCGTACCCTAACCTGTACCCTAATCCCTCTCCATTCCCTAACCCTAACCCTAACCCGAATCCTAACCCTGACCCTCACACGAAGCCTTACCCTCACCCGTGCCCTAATCTTAACCAGGACACCAACACTAACTCGTGCCCTCAAACGTACGCTAACACTAAACCGCAGCGGTACCCTAACCTGTACCCTAATCCCTCTCCATTCCCTAACCCTAACCCTAACCTGAAACCTAACCATGACACTCACCCGAAACTTTACCCTCACCCGTGTCCTAATTTTAACCAGTACATCAACACTAACCCATGCCCTCTAACGTACGCCAACCCTAAGCCATTGCCGTACCCTAACCTGTACCCTAATCAATCCCCATTCCCTAACCCTAACCCTAACCCTAACCCTTAACGTGACCCTCTTCCGAGGCCTTACCCTCACCTGTGCCCTAATCGTAAGCAGTACACTAACACTAACTAGTGACCTCACACGTACGCTAAACCTTAAGCGTTGTGGTTCCCTAAACTGTGCCCTAATATCTCCCCATTCCCTAACCCTAACCCTAACCAGAATTCTATCCCTGACCCTCACCCGAAACCTTACCCGCACCCGTGCCCTAATCTTAACCAGGACACGAACACTAACTTGTGCCCTCACACGTACGCTAACCCTTAATCGTTGTCGTACCCTAAACTGTACCCTAATCCCTCCCCATTCCCTAACCCTAACCCTAACCCGAATCCTAACCCTGACCCTCACCTGAAGCCTTACCCTCACCCGTGCCCTAATCTTAACCAGGACACTAACACTAACCCTTGCGCTCACACGAACGCTAACCCTTAAGCACTTTCGTACCCTACGCTGTAGCCTAATCCCTCTGCATTCCTTAACCCTAACCCTAACCAGAATCGTAACCCTGACCCTCACCCGAAGCCTTACCCTCACCAGTGCCCTAATCTTAACGAGGACACCAACACTAACTCGTGGCCTCACACGTACGCTAAACCTTAAGCGTTGTCGTACCCTAAATTGTACCCTAATCCCTCCCCATTCCTTAACCCTAACCCTAACCCCATCCCTAAACCTGACCCACTTCTGATGCCCTACCCTAACCAATGCCCTAATCTTAACCAGTACACAAACACTAACTCATGCCCTCAAACGTACGCTAACCCTTAAGCATTGTCGTACCCTATCCTGTACCCTAATCCCTCCCCATTCCCTAAACCTAACCCTAAGCGAAACCCTGAACGTGACCCTTTTCCGAGGCCTTACCCTCATCGGTGCCCTTGTCTTAACCAGTACACCAACACTATCTCGTGCCCTCACACTTACGCTAACCCTTAAGCATTGTCGTACCCTAACCTGTACCCTAATCCCTCTCCATTCCCTAACCCTAACCCTAACCCGAATCCTAACCCTGACCCTCACCCGAAGCCTTACCCTCACCCGTGCCCTAATCTTAACCAGGACACCAACACTAACTCGTGCCCTCAAACGTACGCTAACACTAAACCGCAGCGGTACCCTAACCTGTACCCTAATCCCTCTCCATTCCCTAACCCTAACCCTAACCTGAAACCTAACCATGACACTCACCCGAAACTTTACCCTCACCCGTGTCCTAATTTTAACCAGTACATCAACACTAACCCATGCCCTCTAACGTACGCCAACCCTAAGCCATTGCCGTACCCTAACCTGTACCCTAATCAATCCCCATTCCCTAACCCTAACCCTAACCCTAACCCTTAACGTGACCCTCATCCGAGGCCCTACCCTCACCCGTGCCCTAATCGTAAGCAGTAGACTAACACTAACTAGTGACCTCACACGTACTCTAAACCTTAAGCGTTGTGGTACTCTAAACTGTGACCTAATATCTCCCCATTCCCTAACCCTAACCCTAACCCGAATCCTATCCCTGACCCTCACCCGAAACCTTACCCTCACCCGTGCCCTAATCTTAACCAGGACACCAACACTAACTTGTGCCCTCACACGTACGCTAACCCTTAATCGTTGTCGTACCCTAAACTGTACCCTAATCCCTCCCCATTCCCTAACCCTAACCCTAACCCGAATACTAACCCTGACCCTCACCCGAAGCCTTACCCTCACCCGTGCCCTAATCTTAACCAGGACACCAACAGTAACTTGTGCCCTCACACGTACGCTAAACCTTAAGCGTTGTCGTACCCTAAATTGTACCCTAATCCCTCCCCATTCCTTAACCCTAACCCTAACCCCATCCCTAAACCTGACCCACTTCCGATGCCCTACCCTAAACAATGCCCTAATCTTAACCAGGACACAAACACTAACTCATGCCCTCAAACGTACGCTAACCCTTAAGCATTGTCGTACCCTATCCTGTACCCTAATCCCTCCCCATTCCCTAACCCTAACCCTAAGCGAAACCCTGAACGTGACCCTTTTCCGAGGCCTTACCCTCATCGGTGCCGTTGTCTTAACCAGTACACTAACACTAACTCGTGCCCTCACACTTACGCTAACACTTAAGCATTGCCGTACCCTAACCTGTACCCTAATCCCTCTCCATTCCCTAACCCTAACCCTAACCCGAATCCTAACCCTGACCCTCACCCGAAGCCTTACCCTCACCCGTGCCCTAATCTTAACCAGGACACCAAGACTAACTCGTGCCCTCAAACGTACGCTAACACTAAACCGCAGCGGTACCCTAACCTGTACCTTAATCCCTCTCCATTCCCTAACCCTAACCCTAGCCTGAAACCTAACCATGACACTCACCCGAAACTTTACCCTCACCCGTGTCCTAATTTTAACCAGTACATCAACACTAACCCATGCCCTCTAACGTACGCCAACCCTAAGCCATTGCCGTACCCTAACCTGTACCCTAATCAATCCCCATTCCCTAACCCTAACCCTAAACCTAACCCTTAACGTGACCCTCATCCGAGGCCCTACCCTCACCCGTGCCCTAATCGTAAGCAGTAGACTAACACTAACTAGTGACCTCACACGTACTCTAAACCTTAAGCGTTGTGGTACTCTAAACTGTGACCTAATATCTCCCCATTCCCTAACCCTAACCCTAACCCGAATCCTATCCCTGACCCTCACCCGAAACCTTACCCTCACCCGTGCCCTAATCTTAACCAGGACACCAACACTAACTTGTGCCCTCACACGTACGCTAACCCTTAATCGTTGTCGTACCCTAAACTGTACCCTAATCCCTCCCCATTCCCTAACCCTAACCCTAACCCGAATACTAACCCTGACCCTCACCCGAAGCCTTACCCTCACCCGTGCCCTAATCTTAACCAGGACACCAACAGTAACTTGTGCCCTCACACGTACGCTAAACCTTAAGCGTTGTCGTACCCTAAATTGTACCCTAATCCCTCCCCATTCCTTAACCCTAACCCTAACCCCATCCCTAAACCTGACCCACTTCCGATGCCCTACCCTAAACAATGCCCTAATCTTAACCAGGACACAAACACTAACTCATGCCCTCAAACGTACGCTAACCCTTAAGCATTGTCGTACCCTATCCTGTACCCTAATCCCTCCCCATTCCCTAACCCTAACCCTAAGCGAAACCCTGAACGTGACCCTTTTCCGAGGCCTTACCCTCATCGGTGCCGTTGTCTTAACCAGTACACCAACACTAACTCGTGCCCTCACACTTACGCTAACACTTAAGCATTGCCGTACCCTAACCTGTACCCTAATCCCTCTCCATTCCCTAACCCTAACCCTAACCCGAATCCTAACCCTGACCCTCACCCGAAGCCTTACCCTCACCCGTGCCCTAATCTTAACCAGGACACCAAGACTAACTCGTGCCCTCAAACGTACGCTAACACTAAACCGCAGCGGTACCCTAACCTGTACCTTAATCCCTCTCCATTCCCTAACCCTAACCCTAGCCTGAAACCTAACCATGACACTCACCCGAAACTTTACCCTCACCCGTGTCCTAATTTTAACCAGTACATCAACACTAACCCATGCCCTCTAACGTACGCCAACCCTAAGCCATTGCCGTACCCTAACCTGTACCCTAATCAATCCCCATTCCCTAACCCTAACCCTAACCCTAACCCTTAACGTGACCCACTTCCGAGGCCTTACCCTCACCCGTGTCCTAATCGTAAGCAGTACACTAACACTAACTTGTGACCTCACACGTACGCTAAACCTTAAGCGTTGTGGTACCCTAAACTGTGCCCTAATATCTCCCCATTCCGTAACCCTAACCCTAACCCGAATTCTATCCCTGACCCTCCCCCGAAACCTTACCCGCACCCGTGCCCTAATCTTAACCAGGACACCAACACTAACTTGTGCCCTCACACGTACGCTAACCCTTAATCGTTGTCGTACCCTAAACTGTAACCTAATCCCTCCCCATTCCCTAACCCTAACCCTAACCCGAATCCTAACCCTGACCCTCACCTGAAGCCTTACCCTCACCCGTGCCCTAAACTTAACCAGGACACTAACACTAACCCTTGCCCTCACACGAACGCCAACCCTTAAGCACTGGCGTACCCTAAGCTGTACCCTAATCCCTCTGCATTCCATAACCCGAACCCTAACCCGAATCCTAACCCTGACCCTCACCCGAAGCCTTACCCTCACCCGTGCCCTAATCTTAACCAGGACACGAACACTAACTCCTGCCCTCACACGTACGCTAAACCTTAAGCGTTGTCGTACCCTAAATTGTACCCTAATCCCTCCCCATTCCTTAACCCTAACCCTAACCCCAAACCTAAACCTGACCCACTTCCGATGCCCTACCCTAACCAATGCCCTAATCTTAACCAGGACACAAACACTAACTCATGCCCTCAAACGTACGCTAACCCTTAAGCTTTGTCGTACGCTATCCTGTTCCCTAATCCCTCCCCATTCCCTAACCCTAACCCTAAGCGAAACCCTGAACGTGACCCTTTTCCGAGGCCTTACCCTCATCGGTGCCGTTGTCTTAACCAGTACACCAACACTAACTCGTGCCCTCACACTTACGCTAACACTTAAGCATTGCCGTACCCTAACCTGTACCCTAATCCCTCTCCATTCCCTAACCCTAACCCTAACCCGAATCCTAACCCTGACCCTCACCCGAAGCCTTACCCTCACCCGTGCCCTAATCTTAACCAGGACACCAAGACTAACTCGTGCCCTCAAACGTACGCTAACACTAAACCGCAGCGGTACCTTAACCTGTACCTTAATCCCTCTCCATTCCCTAACCCTAACCCTAGCCTGAAACCTAACCATGACACTCACCCGAAACTTTACCCTCACCCGTGTCCTAATTTTAACCAGTACATCAACACTAACCCATGCCCTCTAACGTACGCCAACCCTAAGCCATTGCCGTACCCTAACCTGTACCCTAATCAATCCCCATTCCCTAACCCTAACCCTAACCCTAACCCTTAACGTGACCCACTTCCGAGGCCTTACCCTCTCCCGTGTCCTAATCGTAAGCAGTACACTAACACTAACTAGTGACCTCACACGTACGCTAAACCTTAAGCGTTGTGGTACCCTAAACTGTGCCCTAATATCTCCCCATTCCGTAACCCTAACCCTAACCCGAATTCTATCCCTGACCCTCCCCCGAAACCTTACCCGCACTCGTGCCCTAATCTTAACCAGGACACCAACACTAACTTGTGCCCTCACACGTACGCTAACCCTTAATCGTTGTCGTACCCTAAACTGTAACCTAATCCCTCCCCATTCCCTAACCCTAACCCTAACCCGAATCCTAACCCTGACCCTCACCTGAAGCCTTACCCTCACCCGTGCCCTAAACTTAACAAGGACACTAACACTAACCCTTGCCCTCACACGAACGCCAACCCTTAAGCACTGTCGTACCCTAAGCTGTACCCTAATCCCTCTGCATTCCATAACCCTAACCCTAACCCGAATCCTAACCCTGACCCTCACCCGAAGCCTTACCCTCACCCGTGCCCTAATCTTAACCAGGACACCAACACTAACTCGTGCCCTCACACGTACGCTAAACCTTAAGCGTTGTCGTACCCTAAATTGTACCCTAATCCCTCCCCATTCCTTAACCCTAACCCTAACCCCAAACCTAAACCTGACCCACTTCCGATGCCCTACCCTAACCAATGCCCTAATCTTAACCAGGACACAAACACTAACTCATGCCCTCAAACGTACGCTAACCCTTAAGCTTTGTCGTACGCTATCCTGTACCCTAATCCCTCCCCATTCCCTAACCCTAACCCTAAGCGAAACCCTGAACGTTACCCTTTTCCGTGGCCTTACCCTCATCGGTGCCGTTGTCTTAACCAGTACACCAACACTAACTCGTGCCCTCACACTTACGCTAACCCTTAAGCATTGTTGTACCCTAACCTGTACCCTAATCCCTCTCCATTCCCTAACCCTAACCCTAACCCGAATCCTAACCCTGACCCTCACCCGAAGCCTTACCCTCACCCGTGCCCTAATCTTAACCAGGACACCAAGACTAACTCGTGCCCTCAAACGTACGCTAACACTAAACCGCAGCGGTACCCTAACCTGTACCCTAATCCCTCTCCATTCCCTAACCCTAACCCTAACCTGAAACCTAACCATGACACTCACCAGAAACTTTACCCTCACCCGTGTCCTAATTTTAACCAGTACATCAACACTAACCCATGCCCTCTAACGTACGCCAACCCTAAGCCATTGCCGTACCCTAACCTGTACCCTAATCAATCCCCATTCCCTAACCCTAACCCTAACCCTAACCCTTAACGTGACCCTCTTCCGAGGCCTTAGACTCACCCGTGCCCTAATCGTAAGCAGTACACTAACACTAACTAGTGACCTCACACGTACGCTAAACCTTAAGCGTTGTGGTACCATACACTGTGCCCTAATATCTCCCCATTCCCTAACCCTAACCCTAACCCGAATTCTATCCCTGACCCTCACCCGAAACCTTACCCTCACCCGTGCCCTAATCTTAACCAGGACACCAACACTAACTTGTGCCCTCACACGTACGCTAACCCTTAATCGTTGTCGTACCCTAAACTGTACCCTAATCCCTCCCCATTCCCTAACCCTAACCCTAACCCGAATCGTAACCCTGACCCTCACCTGAAGCCTTACCCTCACCCGTGCCCTAATCTTAACCAGGACACTAACACTAACCCTTGCCCTCACACGAACGCTAACCCTTAAGCACTGTCGTACCCTAAGCTGTACCCTAATCCCTCTGCATTCCTTAACCCTAACCCTAACCCGAATCCTAACCCTGACCCTCACCCGAAGCCTTACCCTCACCCGTGCCCTAATCTTAACCAGGACACCAACACTAACTCGTGCCCTCACACGTACACTAAACCTTAAGCGTTGTCGTACCCTAAATTGTACCCTAATCCCTCCCCATTCCTTAACCCTAACCCTAACCCCATCCCTAAACCTGACCCACTTCCAATGCCCTACCCTAACCAATGCCCTAATCTTAACCAGTACACAAACACTAACTCACGCCCTCAAACGTACGCTAACCCTTAAGCATTGTCGTACCATATCCTGTACCCTAATCCCTCCCCATTCCCTAACCCTAACCCTAAGCGAAACCCTGAATGTGACCCTTTTCCGAGGCCTTATCCTAATCGGTGCCGTTGTCTTAACTAGTACACCAACACTAACTCGTGCCCTCACACTTATGCTAACTCTTAAGCATTGCCGTACCCTAACCTGTACCCTAATCCCTCTCCATTCCCTAACCCTAACCCTAACCCGAATCCTAACCCTGACCCTCACCTGAAACCTTACCCTCACCCGTGCCCTAATCTTAACCAGGACACCAAGACTAACTCGTGCCCTCAAACGTACGCTAACACTAAACCGCAGCGGTACCCTTACCTGTACCCTAAACCCTCTCCATTCCCTAACCCTAACCCTAACCTGAAACCTAACCAAGACACTCACCCGAAACTTTACCCTCACCCGTGTCCTAATTTTAACGAGTACATCAACACTAACCCATGCCCTCTAACGTACGCCAACCCAAAGCCATTGCCGTACCCTAACCTGTACCCTAATCAATCCCCATTCCCTAACCCTAACCCTAACCCTAACCCTTAACGTGACCCTCTGCCGAGGCCTTACCCTCACCCGTGCCCTAATCGTAAGCAGTACACTAACACTAACTAGTGACCTCACACGTACGCTAAACCTTAAGCGTTGTGGTACTCTAAACTGTGCCCTAATATCTCCCCATTCCCTAACCCTAACCCTAACCCGAATTCTATCCCTGACCCTCACCCGAAACTTTACTCTCACCCGTGCCCTAATCTTAACCAGGACACCAACACTAACTTGTGCCCTCATACGTACGCTAACCGTTAATCGTTGTCGTACCCTAAACTGTACCCTAATCCCTCCCCATTCCCTAACCCTAACCCTAACCCGAATCCTAACCCTGACCCTCACCTGAAGCCTTACCCTCACCCGTGCCCTAATCTTAACCAGGACACTAACACTAACCCTTGCCCTCACACGAACGCTAACCCTTAAACACTGTCGTACCCTAAGCTGTACCCTAATCCCTCTGCATTCCTTAACCCTAACCCTAACCCGAATCCTAACCCTGACCCTCACCCGAAGCCTTACCCTCACCCGTGCCCTAATCTTAACCAGGACACCAACACTAACTCGTGCCCTCACACGTACGCTAAACCTTAAGCGTTGTCGTACCTTAAATTGTACCCTAATCCCTCCCCATTCCTTAACCCTAAACCTAACCCCATCCCTAAACCTGACCCACTTCCGATGCCCTACCCTAACCAATGCCCTAATCTTAACCAGTACACAAACACTAACTCATGCCCTCAAACGTACGTTAACCCTTAAGCATTGTCGTACCCTATCCTGTACCCTAATCCCTCCCCATTCCCTAACCCTAACCCTAAGCGAAACCCTGAACGTGACCCTTTTCCGAGGCCTTACCCTCATCGGTGCCGTTGTCTTAACCATTACACCAACACTAACTCGTGCCCTCACACTTACGCTAACCCTTAAGCATTGTCGTACACTAACCTGTACCCTAATCGCTCTCCATTCCCTAACCCTAACCCTATCCCGAATCCCAACCCTGACCCTCACCAGAAGCCTTACCCTCACCCGTGCCCTAATCTTAACCAGGACACCAAGACTAACTCGTGCCCTCAAACGTACGTTAACACTAAACCGCAGCGGTACCCTAACCTGTACCCTAATCCCTCTCCATTCCCTAACCCTAACCCTAACCTGAAACCTAACCAAGACACTCACCCGAAACTTTACCCTCACCCGTGTCCTAATTTTAACGAGTACATCAACACTAACCCATGCCCTCTAACGTACGCCAACCCAAAGCCATTGCCGTACCCTAACCTGTACCCTAATCAATCCCCATTCCCTAACCGTAACCCTAACCCTTAACGTGACCCTCTTCCGAGGCCTTACCCTCACCCGTGCCCTAATCGTAAGAAGTACACTAACACTAACTAGTGTCCTCACACGTACGCTAAACCTTAAGCGTTGTGGTACCCTAAACTCTGCCCTAATATCTCCCCATTCCCTAACCCTAACCCTAACCCGAATTCTATCCCTGACCCTCACCCGAAACCTTACCCTCACCCGTGCCCTAACCTTAACCAGGACACCAACACTAACTTGTGCCCTCACACGTACGCTAACCCTTAATCGTTGTCGTACCCTAAACTGTACCCTAATCCCTCCCCATTCCCTAACCCTAACCCTAACCCAAATCCTAACCCTGACCTTCACCTGAAGCCTTACCCTCACCCGTGCCCTAATCTTAACCAGGACACTAACACTAACCCTTGCCCTCACACGAACGCTAACCCTTAAGCACTGTCGTACCCTAAGCTGTTCCCTAATCCCTCTGCATTCCTTAACCCTAACCCTAACCCGAATCCTAACCCTGACCCTCACCCGAAGCCTTACCCTCACCCGTGCCCTAATCTTAACCAGGACACCAAGACTAACTCGTGCCCTCAAACGTACGTTAACACTAAACCGCAGCGGTACCCTAACCTGCACCCTAATCCCTCTCCATTCCCTAACCCTAACCCTAACCTGAAACCTAACCATGACACTCACCCGAAACTTTACCCTCACCCGTGTCCTAATTTTAACCAGTACATCAACACTAACCCATGCCCTCTAACGTACGCCAACCCTAAGCCATTGCCTTACCCTAACCTGTACCCTAATCAATCCCCATTCCCTAACCCTAACCCTAACCCTAACCCTTAACGTGACCCTCTTCCGAGGTCTTACCCTCACCCGTGCCCTAATCGTAAGCAGTAGACTAACACTAACTAGTGACCTCACACGTTCGCTAAACATTAAGCGTTGTGGTACCCTAAACTGTGCCCTAATATCTCCCCATTCCCTAACCCTAACCCTAACCCGAATTCAATCCCTGACCCTCACCCGAAACCTTACCCTCACCCGTGCCCTAATCTTAACCAGGACACCAACACTAACTTGTGCCCTCACACGTACGCTAACCCTTAATCGTTGTCGTACCCTAAACTGTACCCTAATCCCTCCCCATTCCCTAACCCTAACCCTAACCCGAATCCTAACCCTGACCCTCACCTGAAGCCTTACACTCACCCGTGCCCTAATCTTAACCAGGACCCTAACACTAACCCTTGCGCTCACACGAACGCTAACCCTTAAGCACTTTGGTACCCTAAGCTGTAGCCTAATCCCTCTGCATTCCTTAACCCTAACCCTAACCCGAATCGTAACCCTGACCCTCACCCGAAGCCTTACCCTCACCAGTGCCCTAATCTTAACCAGGACACCAACACTAACTCGTGCCCTCACACGTACGCTGAATCTTAAGCGTTGTCGTACCCTAAATTGTACCCTAATCCCTCCCCATTCCTTAACCCTAACCCTAACCCCATCCCTAAACCTGACCCACTTCCGATGCCCTACCCTAACCAATGCCCTAATCTTAACCAGTACACAAACACTATCTCATGCCCTCAAACGTACGCTAACCCTTAAGCATTGTCGTACCCTATCCTGTACCCTAATCCCTCCCCATTCCCTAACCCTAACCCTAAGCGAAACCCTGAACGTGACCCTTTTCTGAGGCCTTACCCTCATCGGTGCCCTTGTCTTAACCAGTACACCAACACTATCTCGTGCCCTCACACTTACGCTAACCCTTAAGCTTTGTCGTACCCTAACCTGTACCCTAATCCCTCTCCATTCCCTAACCCTAACCCTAACCCGAATCCTAACCCTGACCCTCACCCGAAGCCTTACCCTCACCCGTGCCCTAATCTTAACCAGGACACCAACACTAACTCGTGCCCTCAAACGTACGCTAACACTAAACCGCAGCGGTACCCTAACCTGGACCCTAATCCCTCTCCATTCCCTAACCCTAACCCTAACCTGAAACCTAACCATGACACTCACCCGAAACTTTACCCTCACCCGTGTCCTAATTTTAACCAGTACATCAACAGTAACCCATGCCCTCTAACGTACGCCAACCCTAAGCCATTGCCGTACCCTAACCTGTACCCTAATCAATCCCCATTCCCTAAACCTAACCCTAACCCTAACCCTTAACGTGACCCTCTTCCGAGGCCTTACCCTCACCCGTGCCCTAATCGTAAGCAGTACACTAACACTAACTAGTGACCTCACACGTACGCTAAACCTTAAGCGTTGTGGTACTCTAAACTGTGCCCTAATATCTCCCCATTCCCTAACCCTAACCCTAACCCGAAACCTATCCCTGACCCTCACCCGAAACCTTACCCTCACCCGTGACCTAATCTTAACCAGGACACCAACACTAACTTGTGCCCTCACACGTACGCTAACCCTTAATCGTTGTCGTACCCTAAATTGTACCCTAATCCCTCCCCATTACCTAACCCTAACCCTAACCCGAATACTAACCCTGACCCTCACCTGAAGCCTTACCCTCACCCGTGCCCTAATCTTAACCAGGACACTAACACTAACCCTTGCCCTCACACGAACGCTAACCCTTAAGCACTGTCGTACCCTAAGCTGTACCCTAATCCCTCTGCATTCCTTAACCCTAACCCTAACCCGAATCCTAACCCTGACCCTCACCCGAAGCCTTACCCTCACCCGTGCCCTAATCTTAACCAGGACACCAACACTAACTCGTGCCCTCACAAGTACGCTAAACCTTAAGCGTTGTCGTCCCCTAAATTGTACCCTAATCCCTCCCCATTCCTTAACCCTAACCCTAACCCCATCCCTAAACCTGACCCACTTCCGATTCCCTACCCTAACCAATGCCCTAATCTTAACCAGTACACAAACACTAACTCATGCCCTCAAACGTACGCTAAACCTTAATCATTGTCGTACCCTATCCTGTACCCTAATCCCTCCCCATTCCCTAACCCTAACCCTAAGCGAAACCCTGAACGTGACCCTTTTCCGAGGCCTTACCCTCATCGGTGCCCTTGTCTTAACCAGTACACCAACACTAACTCGTGCCCTCACACTTACGCTAACCCTTAAGCATTGTCGTACCCTAACCTGTACCCTAATCCCTCTCCATTCCCTAACCCTAACCCTAACCCGAATCCTAACCCTGACCCCCACTCGAACCCTTACCCTCACCCGTGCCCTAATCTTAACCAGGACACCAAGACTAACTCGTGCCCTCAAACGTACGCTAACCCTTAAGCATTGTCGTACCCTAACCTGTACCCTAATCCCTCTCCATTCCCTAACCCTAACCCTAACCTGAAACCTAACCATGACACTCACCCGAAACTTTACCCTCACCCGTGTCCTAATTTTAACCAGTACATCAACACTAACCCATGCCCTCTAACGTACGCCAACCCTAAGCCATTGCCGTACCCTAACCTGTACCCTAATCAATCCCCATTCCCTAACCCTAACCCTAACCCTAACCCTTAACGTGACCCTCTTCCGAGGCCTTACCCTCACCCGTGCCCTAATCGTAAGCAGTACACTAACACTAACTAGTGACCTCACACGTACGCTAAACCTTAAGCGTTGTGGTACCCTAAACTGTGCCCTAATATCTCCCCATTCCCTAACCCTAACCCTAACCCGAATTCTACTCCTGACCCTCACCCGAAACCTTACCCTCACCCGTGCCCTAATCATAACCAGGACAACAACACTAACTTGTGCCCACACACGTAGGTTAACCCTTAATCGTTGTCGTACCCTAAGCTGTACCCTAATCCCTCTGCATTCCTTAACCCTAACCCTAACCCGAATTCTATCCCTGACCCTCACCCGAAGCCTTACCCTCACCCGTGCCCTAATCTTAACCAGGACACCAACACTAACTCGTGCCCTCACACGTACGCTAAACCTTAAGCGTTGTCGTACCCTAAATTGTACCCTAATCCCTCCCCATTCCTTAACCCTAACCCTAACCCCATCCCTAAACCTGACCCACTTCCGATGCCCTACCCTAACCAATGCCCTAATCTTAACCAGTACACAAACACTAACTCATGCCCTCAAACGTACGCTAACCCTTAATCATTGTCGTACCCTATCCTGTACCCTAATCCCTCCCCATTCCCTAACCCTAACCCTAAGCGAAACCCTGAACGTGACCCTTTTCCGAGGCCTTACCCTCATCGGTGCCCTTGTCTTAACCAGTACACCAACACTAACTCGTGCCCTCACACTTACGCTAACCCTTAAGCATTGTCGTACCCTAACCTGTACCCTAATCCCTCTCCATTCCCTAACCCTAACCCTAACCCGACTCCTAACCCTGACTCTCACCCAAAGCCTTACCCTCACCCGTGCCCTAATCTTGACCAGGAAACCAAGACTAACTCGTGCCCTCAAACTTACGCTAACACTAAACCGCAGCGGTACCCTAACCTGTACCCTAATCCCTCTCCATTCCCTAACCCTAACCCTAACCTGAAATCTAACCATGACACTCACCCGAAACTTTACCCTCACCCGTGTCCTAATTTTAACCAGTACATCAACACTAACCCATGCCCTCTAACGTACGCCAACCCTAAGCCATTGCTGTACCCTAACCTGTACCCTAATCAATCCCCATTCCCTAACCCTAACCCTAACCCGAATCCTAACCCTGACCCTCACCTGAAGCCTTACCCTCACCCGTGCCCTAATCTTAACCAGGAAACTAACACTAACCATTGCCCTCACACGAACGCTAACCCTTAAGCACTGTCATACCCTAAGCTGTACCCTAATCCCTCTGCATTCCTAAACCCTAACCCTAACCCGAATCCTAACCCTGACCCTCACCCGAAGCCTTACCCTCACCCGTGCCCTAATCTTAACCAGGACACCTAGACTGACTTGTGCCCTCAAACGTACGCTAACACTAAACCGCAGCGGTACCCTAACCTATACCCTAATCCCTCTCCATTCCCTAACCCTAACCCTAACCTGAAACCTAACCATGACAACTCACCCGAAACTTTACCCTCACCCGTGTCCTAATTTTAACCAGTACATCAACACTAACCCATGCCCTCTAACGTACGCCAACCCTAAGCCATTGCCGTACCCTAACCTGTACCCTAATCAATCCCCATTCCCTAACCCTAACCCTAACCCTAACCCTTAACGTGACCCTCTTCCGAGGCCTTACCCTCACCCTTGTCCTAATCTTAAGCAGTACACTAACACTAACTAGTGACCTCACACGTACGCTAAACCTTAAGCGCTGTGGTACCCTAAACTGTGCCCTAATATCTCCCGATTCCCTAACCCTAACCCTAACCCGAATCCTATCCCTGACCCTCACCCGAAACCTTACCCTCACCCGTGCCCTAATCTTAACCAGGACACCAACACTAACTTGTGCCCTCACACGTACGCTAACCCTTAATCGTTGTCGTACCCTAAACTGTACCCTAATCTCTCCCCATTCCCTAACCCTAACCCTAACCCGAATCCTAACCGTGACCCTCACCTGAAGCCTTCCCCTCACCCGTGCCCTAAACTTAACCAGGACACTAACACTAACCCTTGCCCTCACACGAACGCCAACCCTTAAGCACTGTCGTAACCTAAGCTGTACTCTAATCCCTCTGCATTCCATAACCCTAACCCTAACCCGAATCCTAACCCTGACCCTCACCCGAAGCCTTACCCTCACCCGTGCCCTAATCTTAACCAGGACACCAACACTAACTCGTGCCCTCACACGTACGCTAAACCTTAAGCGTTGTCGTACCCTAAATTGTACCCTAATCCCTCCCCATTCCTTAACCCTAACCCTAACCCCAAACCTAAACCTGACCCACTTCCGATGCCCTACCCTAACCAATGCCCTAATCTTAACCAGGACACAAACACTAACTCATGCCCTCAAACGTACGCTAACCCTTAAGCTTTGTCGTACCCTATCCTGTACCCTAATCCCTCCCCATTCCCTAACCCTAACCCTAAGCGAAACCCTGAACGTTACCCTTTTCCGTGGCCTTACCCTCATCGGTGCCGTTGTCTTAACCAGTACACCAACACTAACTCGTGCCCTCACACTTACGCTAACTCTTAAGCATTGTTGTACCCCAACCTGTACCCTAATCCCTCTCCATTCCCTAACCCTAACCCTAACCCGAATCCTAACCCTGACCCTCACCCGAAGCCTTACCCTCACCCGTGCCCTAATCTTAACCAGGACACCAAGACTAACTCGTGCCCTCAAACGTACGCTAACACTAAACCACAGCGGTACCCTAACCTGTACCCTAATCCCTCTCCATTCCCTAACCCTAACCCTAACCTGAAACCTAACCATGACACTCACCCGAAACTTTACCCTCACCCGTGTCCTCATTTTAACCAGTACATCAACACTAACCCATGCCCTCTAACGTACGCCAACCCTAAGCCATTGCCGTACCCTAACCTGTACCCTAATCAATCCCCATTCCCTAACCCTAACCCTAACCCTAACCCTTAACGTGACCCTCTTCCGAGGCCTTACACTCACCCGTGCCCTAATCGTAAGCAGTACACTAACACTAACTAGTGACCTCACACGTACGCTAAACCTTAAGCGTTGTGGTACCCTAAACTGTGCCCTAATATCTCCCCATTCCCTAACCCTAACCCTAACCCGAATTCTATCCCTGACCCTCACCCGAAACCTTACCCGCACCCGTGCCCTAATCTTAACCAGGACACCAACACTAACTTGTGCCCTCACACGTACGCTAACCCTTAATCGTTGTCGTACCCTAAACTGTACCCTAATCCCTCCCCATTCCCTAACCCTAACCCTAACCCGAATCCTAACCCTGACCCTCACCTGAAGCCTTACCCTCACCCGTGCCCTAATCTTAACCAGGACACTAACACTAACCCTTGCCCTCACACGAACGCTAACCCTTAAGCACTGTCGTACCCTAAGCTGTACCCTAATCCCTCTGCATTCCTTAATCCTAACCCTAACCCGAATCCTAACCCTGACCCTCACCCGAAGCCTTACCCTCACCCGTGCCCTAATCTTAACCAGGACACCAACACTAACTCGTGCCCTCACACGTACACTAAACCTTAAGCGTTGTCGTACCCTAAATTGTACCCTAATCCCTCCCCATTCCTTAACCCTAACCCTAACCCCATCCCTAAACCTGACCCACTTCCGATGCCCTACCCTAATCAATGCCCTAATCTTAACCAGTACACAAACACTAACTCACGCCCTCAAACGTACGCTAACCCTTAAGCATTGTCGTACCATATCCTGTACCCTAATCCCTCCCCATTCCCTAACCCTAACCCTAAGCGAAACCCTGAATGTGACCCTTTTCCGAGGCCTTATCCTCATCGGTGCCATTGTCTTAACCAGTACACCAACACTAACTCGTGCCCTCACACTTATGCTAACTCTTAAGCATTGTCGTACCCTAACCTGTACCCTAATCCCTCTCCATTCCCTAACCCTAACCCTAACCCGAAACCTAACCCTGACCCTCACCTGAAGCCTTACCCTCACCCGTGCCCTAATCTTAACCAGGACACCAAGACTAACTCGTGCCCTCAAACGTACGCTAACACTAAACCGCAGCGGTACCCTAACCTGTACCCTAATCCCTCTCCATTCCCTAACCCTAACCCTAACCCGAATCCTAACCCTGACCCTCACCTGAAGCCTTACCCTCACCCGTGCCCTAATCTTAACCAGGACACCAAGACTAACTCGTGCCCTCAAACGTACGCTAACACTAAACCGCAGCGGTACCCTAACCTGTACCCTAATCCCTCTCCATTCCCTAACCCTAACCCTAACCTGAAACCTAACCAAGACACTCACCCGAAACTTTACCCTCACCCGTGTCCTAATTTTAACGAGTACATCAACACTAACCCATGCCCTCTAACGTACGCCAACCCAAAGCCATTGCCATACCCTAACCTGTACCCTAATCAATCCCCATTCCCTAACCCTAACCCTAACCCTAACCCTTAACGTGACCCTCTGCCGAGGCCTTACCCTCACCCGTGCCCTAATCGTAAGCAGTACACTAACACTAACTAGTGACCTCACACGTACGCTAAACCTTAAGCGTTGTGGTACTCTAAACTGTGCCCTAATATCTCCCCATTCCCTAACCCTAACCCTAACCCGAATTCTATCCCTGACCCTCACCCGAAACCTTACCCTCACCCGTGCCCTAATCTTAACCAGGACACCAACACTAACTTGTGCCCTCACACGTACGCTAACCGTTAATCGTTGTCGTACCCTAAACTGTACCCTAATCCCTCCCCATTCCCTAACCCTAAACGTAACCCGAATCCTAACCCTGACCCTCACCTGAAGCCTTACCCTCACCCGTGCCCTAATCTTAACCAGGACACTAACACTAACCCTTGCCCTCACACGAACGCCAACCCTTAAGCAATGTCGTACCCTAAGCTGTACCCTAATCCGTCTGCATTCCTTAACCCTAACCCTAAACCGAATCCTAACCCTGACCCTCATCCGAGGCCTTACCCTCACCCGTGCCCTAATCTTAACCAGGACACCAACACTAACTCGTGCCCTCACAGGTAAGCTAAACCTTAAGCGTTGTCGTACCCTAAATTGTACCCTAATCTCTCCCCATTCCTTAACCCTAACCCTAACCCCATCCATAAACCTGACCCACTTCCGATGCCCTACCCTAACCAATGCCCTAATCTTAACCAGGACACAAACACTAACTCATGCCCTCAAACGTACGCTAACCCTTAAGCTTTGTCGTACCCTATCCTGTACCCTAATCCCTCCCCATTCCCTAACCCTAACCCTAAGCGAAACCCTGAACGTTACCCTTTTCCGTGGCCTTACCCTCATCGGTGCCGTTGTCTTAACCAGTACACCAACACTAACTCGTGCCCTCACACTTACGCTAACTCTTAAGCATTGTTGTACCCTAACCTGTACCCTAATCCCTCTCCATTCCCTAACCCTAACCCTAACCCGAATCCTAACCCTGACCCTCACCCGAAGCATTACCCTCACCCGTGCCCTAATCTTAACCAGGACACCAAGACTAACTCGTGCCCTCAAACGTACGCTAACACTAAACCACAGCGGTACCCTAACCTGTACCCTAATCCCTCTCCATTCCCTAACCCTAACCCTAACCTGAAACCTAACCATGACACTCACCCGAAACTTTACCCTCACCCGTGTCCTCATTTTAACCAGTACATCAACACTAACCCATGCCCTCTAACGTACGCCAACCCTAAGCCATTGCCGTACCCTAACCTGTACCCTAATCAATCCCCATTCCCTAACCCTAACCCTAACCCTAACCCTTAACGTGACCCTCTTCCGAGGCCTTACACTCACCCGTGCCCTAATCGTAAGCAGTACACTAACACTAACTAGTGACCTCACACGTACGCTAAACCTTAAGCGTTGTGGTACCCTAAACTGTGCCCTAATATCTCCCCATTCCCTAACCCTAACCCTAACCCGAATTCTATCCCTGACCCTCACCCGAAACCTTACCCGCACCCGTGCCCTAATCTTAACCAGGACACCAACACTAACTTGTGCCCTCACACGTACGCTAACCCTTAATCGTTGTCGTACCCTAAACTGTACCCTAATCCCTCCCCATTCCCTAACCCTAACCCTAACCCGAATCCTTACCCTGACCCTCACCTGAAGCCTTACCCTCACCCGTGCCCTAATCTTAACCAGGACACTAACACTAACCCTTGCCCTCACACGAACGCTAACCCTTAAGCACTGTCGTACCCTAAGCTGTACCCTAATCCCTCTGCATTCCTTAACCCTAACCCTAACCCGAATCCTAACCCTGACCCTCACCCGAAGCCTTACCCTCACCCGTGCCCTAATCTTAACCAGGACACCAACACTAACTCGTGCCCTCACACGTACACTAAACCTTAAGCGTTGTCGTACCCTAAATTGTACCCTAATCCCTCCCCATTCCTTAACCCTAACCCTAACCCCATCCCTAAACCTGACCCACTTCCGATGCCCTACCCTAATCAATGCCCTAATCTTAACCAGTACACAAACACTAACTCACGCCCTCAAACGTACGCTAACCCTTAAGCATTGTCGTACCATATCCTGTACCCTAATCCCTCCCCATTCCCTAACCCTAACCCTAAGCGAAACCCTGAATGTGACCCTTTTCCGAGGCCTTATCCTCATCGGTGCCATTGTCTTAACCAGTACACCAACACTAACTCGTGCCCTCACACTTATGCTAACTCTTAAGCATTGTCGTACCCTAACCTGTACCCTAATCCCTCTCCATTCCCTAACCCTAACCCTAACCCGAAACCTAACCCTGACCCTCACCTGAAGCCTTACCCTCACCCGTGCCCTAATCTTAACCAGGACACCAAGACTAACTCGTGCCCTCAAACGTACGCTAACACTAAACCGCAGCGGTACCCTAACCTGTACCCTAATCCCTCTCCATTCCCTAACCCTAACCCTAACCCGAATCCTAACCCTGACCCTCACCTGAAGCCTTACCCTCACCCGTGCCCTAATCTTAACCAGGACACCAAGACTAACTCGTGCCCTCAAACGTACGCTAACACTAAACCGCAGCGGTACCCTAACCTGTACCCTAATCCCTCTCCATTCCCTAACCCTAACCCTAACCTGAAACCTAACCAAGACACTCACCCGAAACTTTACCCTCACCCGTGTCCTAATTTTAACGAGTACATCAACACTAACCCATGCCCTCTAACGTACGCCAACCCAAAGCCATTGCCGTACCCTAACCTGTACCCTAATCAATCCCCATTCCCTAACCCTAACCCTAACCCTAACCCTTAACGTGACCCTCTGCCGAGGCTTTACCCTCACCCGTGCCCTAATCGTAAGCAGTACACTAACACTAACTAGTGACCTCACATGTACGCTAAACCTTAAGTATTGTGGTACTCTAAACTGTGCCCTAATATCTCCCCATTCCCTAACCCTAACCCTAACCCGAATTCTATCCCTGACCCTCACCCGAAACCTTACCCTCACCCGTGCCCTAATCTTAACCAGGACACCAACACTAACTTGTGCCCTCACACGTACGCTAACCGTTAATCGTTGTCGTACCCTAAACTGTACCCTAATCCCTCCCCATTCCCTAACCCTAAACGTAACCCGAATACTAACCCTGACCCTCACCTGAAGCCTTACCCTCACCCGTGCCCTAATCTTAACCAGGACACTAACACTAACCCTTGCCCTCACACGAACGCCAACCCTTAAGCAATGTCGTACCCTAAGCTGTACCCTAATCCGTCTGCATTCCTTAATCCTAACCCTAAACCGAATCCTAACCCTGACCCTCATCCGAGGCCTTACCCTCACCCGTGCCCTAATCTTAACCAGGACACCAACACTAACTCATGCCCTCACAGGTAAGCTAAACCTTAAGCGTTGTCGTACCCTAAATTGTACCCTAATCTCTCCCCATTCCTTAACCCTAACCCTAACCCCATCCATAAACCTGACCCACTTCCGATGCCCTACCCTAACCAATGCCCTAATCTTAACCAGGACACAAACACTAACTCATGCCCTCAAACGTACGCTAACCCTTAAGCATTGTCGTACCCTATCCTGTACCCTAATCCCTCCCCATTCCCTAACCCTAACCCTAAGCGAAACCCTGAACGTGACCCTTTTCGGAGGCCTTACCCTCATCGGTGCCCTTGTCTTAACCAGTACACCAACACTAACTCGTGCCCTCACACTTACGCTAACCCTTAAGCATTGTCGTACCCTAACCTGTACCCTAATCCCTCTCCATTCCCTAACCCTAACCCTAACCCGAATCCTAACCCTGACCCTCACCTGAAGCCTTACCCTCACCCGTGCCCTAATCTTAACCAGGACACCAAGACTAACTCGTGCCCTCAAACGTACGCTAACACTAAACCGCAGCGGTACCCTAACCTGTACCCTAATCCCTCTCCATTCCCTAACCCTAACCCTAACCTGAAACCTAACCATGACACTCACCCGAAACTTTACCCTCACCCGTGTCCTAATTTTAACCAGTACATCAACACTAACCCATGCACTCTAACGTACGCCAACCCTAAGCCATTGCCGTACCCTAACCTGTACCCTAATCAATCCCCATTCCCTAACCCTAACCCTAACCCTAACCCTTAACGTGACCCTCTTCCGAGACCTTACCCTCACCCGTGCCCTAATCGTAAGCAGTACACTAACACTAACTAGTGACCTCACACGTACGCTAAACCTTAAGCGTTGTGGTACCCTAAACTGTGCCCTAATATCTCCCCATTCCCTAACCCTAACCCTAACCCGAATTCTATCCCTGACCCTCACCCGAAACCTTACCCTCACCCGTGCCCTAATCTTAACCAGGACACCAACACTAACTTGTGCCCTCACACGTACGCTAACCCTTAATCGTTGTCGTACCCTAAACTGTACCCTAATCCCTCCCCATTCCCTAACCCTAACCCTAACCCGAATCCTAACCCTGACCCTCACCTGAAGCCTTACCCTCAACCGTGCCCTAATCTTAACCAGGACACTAACACTAACCCTTGCCCTCACACGAACGCCAACCCTTAAGCAATGTCGTACCCTAAGCTGTACCCTAATCCGTCTGCATTCCTTAACCCTAACCCTAAACCGAATCCTAACCCTGACCCTCATCCGAGGCCTTACCCTCACCCGTGCCCTAATCTTAACCAGGACACCAACACTAACTCGTGCCCTCACAGGTAAGCTAAACCTTAAGCGTTGTCGTACCCTAAATTGTACCCTAATCTCTCCCCATTCCTTAACCCTAACCCTAACCCCATCCATAAACCTGACCCACTTCCGATGCCCTACCCTAACCAATGCCCTAATCTTAACCAGGACACAAACACTAACTCATGCCCTCAAACGTACGCTAACCCTTAAGCTTTGTCGTACCCTATCCTGTACCCTAATCCCTCCCCATTCCCTAACCCTAACCCTAAGCGAAACCCTGAATGTGACCCTTTTCCGAGGCCTTATCCTCATCGGTGCCATTGTCTTAACCAGTACACCAACACTAACTCGTGCCCTCACACTTATGCTAACTCTTAAGCATTGTCGTACCCTAACCTGTACCCTAATCCCTCTCCATTCCCTAACCCTAACCCTAACCCGAAACCTAACCCTGACCCTCACCTGAAGCCTTACCCTCACCCGTGCCCTAATCTTAACCAGGACACCAAGACTAACTCGTGCCCTCAAACGTACGCTAACACTAAACCGCAGCGGTACCCTAACCTGTACCCTAATCCCTCTCCATTCCCTAACCCTAACCCTAACCCGAATCCTAACCCTGACCCTCACCTGAAGCCTTACCCTCACCCGTGCCCTAATCTTAACCAGGACACCAAGACTAACTCGTGCCCTCAAACGTACGCTAACACTAAACCGCAGCGGTACCCTAACCTGTACCCTAATCCCTCTCCATTCCCTAACCCTAACCCTAACCTGAAACCTAACCAAGACACTCACCCGAAACTTTACCCTCACCCGTGTCCTAATTTTAACGAGTACATCAACACTAACCCATGCCCTCTAACGTACGCCAACCCAAAGCCATTGCCGTACCCTAACCTGTACCCTAATCAATCCCCATTCCCTAACCCTAACCCTAACCCTAACCCTTAACGTGACCCTCTGCCGAGGCTTTACCCTCACCCGTGCCCTAATCGTAAGCAGTACACTAACACTAACTAGTGACCTCACACGTACGCTAAACCTTAAGTATTGTGGTACTCTAAACTGTGCCCTAATATCTCCCCATTCCCTAACCCTAACCCTAACCCGAATTCTATCCCTGACCCTCACCCGAAACCTTACCCTCACCCGTGCCCTAATCTTAACCAGGACACCAACACTAACTTGTGCCCTCACACGTACGCTAACCGTTAATCGTTGTCGTACCCTAAACTGTACCCTAATCCCTCCCCATTCCCTAACCCTAAACGTAACCCGAATACTAACCCTGACCCTCACCTGAAGCCTTACCCTCACCCGTGCCCTAATCTTAACCAGGACACTAACACTAACCCTTGCCCTCACACGAACGCCAACCCTTAAGCAATGTCGTACCCTAAGCTGTACCCTAATCCGTCTGCATTCCTTAATCCTAACCCTAAACCGAATCCTAACCCTGACCCTCATCCGAGGCCTTACCCTCACCCGTGCCCTAATCTTAACCAGGACACCAACACTAACTCATGCCCTCACAGGTAAGCTAAACCTTAAGCGTTGTCGTACCCTAAATTGTACCCTAATCTCTCCCCATTCCTTAACCCTAACCCTAACCCCATCCATAAACCTGACCCACTTCCGATGCCCTACCCTAACCAATGCCCTAATCTTAACCAGGACACAAACACTAACTCATGCCCTCAAACGTACGCTAACCCTTAAGCATTGTCGTACCCTATCCTGTACCCTAATCCCTCCCCATTCCCTAACCCTAACCCTAAGCGAAACCCTGAACGTGACCCTTTTCGGAGGCCTTACCCTCATCGGTGCCCTTGTCTTAACCAGTACACCAACACTAACTCGTGCCCTCACACTTACGCTAACCCTTAAGCATTGTCGTACCCTAACCTGTACCCTAATCCCTCTCCATTCCCTAACCCTAACCCTAACCCGAATCCTAACCCTGACCCTCACCTGAAGCCTTACCCTCACCCGTGCCCTAATCTTAACCAGGACACCAAGACTAACTCGTGCCCTCAAACGTACGCTAACACTAAACCGCAGCGGTACCCTAACCTGTACCCTAATCCCTCTCCATTCCCTAACCCTAACCCTAACCTGAAACCTAACCATGACACTCACCCGAAACTTTACCCTCACCCGTGTCCTAATTTTAACCAGTACATCAACACTAACCCATGCACTCTAACGTACGCCAACCCTAAGCCATTGCCGTACCCTAACCTGTACCCTAATCAATCCCCATTCCCTAACCCTAACCCTAACCCTAACCCTTAACGTGACCCTCTTCCGAGACCTTACCCTCACCCGTGCCCTAATCGTAAGCAGTACACTAACACTAACTAGTGACCTCACACGTACGCTAAACCTTAAGCGTTGTGGTACCCTAAACTGTGCCCTAATATCTCCCCATTCCCTAACCCTAACCCTAACCCGAATTCTATCCCTGACCCTCACCCGAAACCTTACCCTCACCCGTGCCCTAATCTTAACCAGGACACCAACACTAACTTGTGCCCTCACACGTACGCTAACCCTTAATCGTTGTCGTACCCTAAACTGTACCCTAATCCCTCCCCATTCCCTAACCCTAACCCTAACCCGAATCCTAACCCTGACCCTCACCTGAAGCCTTACCCTCAACCGTGCCCTAATCTTAACCAGGACACTAACACTAACCCTTGCCCTCACACGAACGCTAACCCTTAAGCACTGTCGTACTCTAAGCTGTACCCTAATCCCTCTGCATTCCTTAACCCTAACCCTAACCCGAATCCTAACCCTGACCCTCACCCGAAGCCTTACCCTCACCCGTGCCCTAATCTTAACCAGGACACCAACACTAACTCGTGCCCTCACACGTACGCTAAACCTTAAGCGTTGTCGTACCCTAAATTGTACCCTAATCCCTCCCCATTCCTTAACCCTAACCCTAACCCCAAACCTAAACCTGACCCACTTCCGATGCCCTACCCTAACCAATGCCCTAATCTTAACCAGGACACAAACACTAACTCATGCCCTCAAACGTACGCTAACCCTTAAGCTTTGTCGTACCCTATCCTGTACCCTAATCCCTCCCCATTCCCTAACCCTAACCCTAAGCGAAACCCTGAACGTTACCCTTTTCCGTGGCCTTACCCTCATCGGTGCCGTTGTCTTAACCAGTACACCAACACTAACTCGTGCCCTCACACTTACGCTAACCCTTAAGCATTGTTGTACCCTAACCTGTACCCTAATCCCTCTCCATTCCCTAACCCTAACCCTAACCCGAATCCTAACCCTGACCCTCACCCGAAGCCTTACCCTCACCCGTGCCCTAATCTTAACCAGGACACCAAGACTAACTCGTGCCCTCAAACGTACGCTAACACTAAACCGCAGCGGTACCCTAACCTGTACCCTAATCCCTCTCCATTCCCTAACCGTAACCCTAACCTGAAACCTAACCATGACACTCACCCGAAACTTTACCCTCACCCGTGTCCTAATTTTAACCAGTACATCAACACTAACACATGCCCTCTAACGTACGCCAACCCTAAGCCATTGCCGTACCCTAACCTGTACCCTAATCAATCCCCATTCCCTAACCCTAACCCTAACCCTTAACGTGACCCTCTTCCGAGGCCTTACCCTCACCCGTGCCCTAATCGTAAGCAGTACACTAACACTAACTAGTGACCTCACACGTACGCTAAACCTTAAGCGTTGTGGTACCCTAAACTGTGCCCTAATATCTCCCCATTCCCTAACCCTAACCCTAACCCGAATTTTATCCCTGACCCTCACCCGAAACCTTACCCGCACCCGTGCCCTAATCTTAACCAGGACACCAACACTAACTTGTTCCCTCACACGTACGCTAACCCTTAATCGTTGTCGTACCCTAAACTGTACCCTAATCCCTCCCCATTCACTAACCCTAACCCTAACCCGAATCCTAACCCTGACCCTCACCTGAAGCCTTACCCTCACCCGTGCCCTAATCTTAACCAGGACACTAACACTAACCCTTGCCCTCACACGAACGCTAACCCTTAATCACTGTCGTACCCTAAGCTGTACCCTAATCCCTCTGCATTCCTTAACCCTAACCCTAACCCGAATCCTAACCCTGACCCTCACCCGAAGCCTTACCCTCACCCGTGCCCTAATCTTAACCAGGACACCAACACTAACTCGTGCCCTCACACGTACGCTAAACCTTAAGCGTTGTCGTACCCTAAATTGTACCCTAATCCCTCCCCATTCCTTAACACTAACCCTAACCCCATCCCTAAACCTGACCCACTTCCGATGCCCTACCCTAACCAATGCCCTAATCTTAACCAGTACACAAACACTAACTCATGCCCTCAAACGTACGCTAACCCTTAAGCATTGTCGTACCCTATCCTGTACCCTAATCCCTCCCCATTCCCTAACCCTAACCCTAAGCGAAACCCTGAACGTGACCCTTTTGCGAGGCCTTACCCTCATCGGTGCCCTTGTCTTAACCAGTACACCAACACTAACTCGTGCCCTCACACTTACGCTAACCCTTAAGCATTGTCGTACCCTAACCTGTACCCTAATCCCTCTCCATTCCCTAACCCTAACCCTAACCCGAATCCTAACCCTGACCCTCACCTGAAGCCTTACCCTCACCCGTGCCGCAATCTTAACCAGGACACCAAGATTAACTCGTGCCCTCAAACGTACGCTAACACTAAACCGCAACGGTACCCTAACCTGTACCCTAATCCCTCTCCATTCCCTAACCCTAACCCTAACCTGAAACCTAACCATGACACTCACCCGAAACTTTACCCTCACCCGTGTCCTAATTTTAACCAGTACATCAACACTAACCCATGCCCTCTTACGTACGCCAACCCTAAGCCATTGTCGTACCCTAACCTGTAGCCTAATCAATCCCCATTCCCTAACACTAACCCTAACCCTAACCGTTAACGTGACCCTCTTCCGAGGCCTTACCCTCACCCGTGCCCTAATCGTAAGCAGTACACTAACACTAACTAGTGACCTCACACGTACGCTAAACCTCAAGCGTTGTGGTACCCTAAACTGTGCCCTAATATCTCCCCATTCCCTAACCCTAACCCTAACCCGAATTCTATCCCTGACCCTCAACCGAAACCTTACCCGCACCCGTGCCCTAATCTTAACCAGGACACCAACACTAACCCTTGCCCTCACACGAACGCTAACCCTTAAGCACTGTCGTACACTAAGCTGTACCCTAATCCCTCTGCATTCCTTAACCCTAACCCTAACCCGAATCCTAACCCTGACCCTCACCCGAAACCTTACCCTCACCCATGCCCTAATCTTTACCAGGACACCAACACTAACTCGTGCCCTCACACGTACGCTAAACCTTAAGCGTTGTCGTACCCTAAATTGTAACCTAATCCCTCCCCATTCCTTAACCCTAACCCTAACCCCAAACCTAAACCTGAACCACTTCCGATGCCCTACCCTAACCAATGCCCTAATCTTAACCAGGACACAAACACTAACTCATGCCCTCAAACGTACGCTAACCCTTAAGCTTTGTCGTACCCTATCCTGTACCCTAATCCCTCCCCATTCCCTAACCCTAACCCTTAGCGAAACCCGGAACGTTACCCTTTTCCGTGGCCTTACCCTCATCGGTGCCGTTGTCTTAACCATTACACCAACACTAACTCGTGCCCTCACACTTACGCTAACCCTTAAGCATTGTCGTACCCTAACCTGTACCCTAATCCCTCTCCATTCCCTAACCCTAACCCTAACCCGAATTCTATCCCTGACCCTCACCCGAAGCCTTACCCTCACCCGTGCCCTAATCTTAACCAGGACACCAAGACTAACTCGTGCCCTCAAACGTACGCTAACACTAAACCGCAGCGGTACCCTAACCTGTACCCTAATCCCTCTCCATTCCCTAACCCTAACCCTAACCTGAAACCTAACCATGACACTCACCCGAAACTTTACCCTCACCCGTGTCCTAATTTTAACCAGTACATCAACACTAACCCATGCCCTCTTACGTACGCCAACCCTAAGCCATTGCCGTACCCTAACCTGTAGCCTAATCAATCCCCATTCCCTAACCCTAACCCTAACCCTAACCGTTAACGTGACCCTCTTCCGAGGCCTTACTCTCACCCGTGCCCTAATCGTAAGCAGTACACTAACACTAACTAGTGACCTCACACGTACGCTAAACCTCAAGCGTTGTGGTACCCTAAACTGTGCCCTAATATCTCCCCATTCCCTAACCCTAACCCTAAACCGAATTCTATCCCTGACCCTCAACCGAAACCTTACCCGCACCCGTGCCCTAATCTTAACCAGGACACCAACACTAACTTGTGCCCTCACACGTACGCTAACCCTTAATCGTTGTCGTACCCTAAACTGTACCCTAATCCCTCCCCATTCCCTAACCCTAACCCTAACCCGAATCCTAACCCTGACCCTCACCTGAAGCCTTACCCTCACCCGTGCCCTAATCTTAACCAGGACACTAACACTAACCCTTGCCCTCACACGAACGCTAACCCTTAAGCACTGTCGTACACTAAGCTGTACCCTAATCCCTCTGCATTCCTTAACCCTAACCCTAACCCGAATCCTAACCCTGACCCTCACCCGAAGCCTTACCCTCACCCATGCCCTAATCTTAACCAGGACACCAACACTAACTCGTGCCCTCACACGTACGCTAAACCTTAAGCGTTGTCGTACCCTAAATTGTACCCTAATCCCTCCCCATTCCTTAACCCTAACCCTAACCCCAAACCTAAACCTGAACCACTTCCGATGCCCTACCCTAACCAATGCCCTAATCTTAACCAGGACACCAACACTAACTCGTGCCCTCACACGTACGCTAAACCTTAAGCGCTGTCGTACCCTAAATTGTACCCTAATCCCTCCCCATTCCTTAACCCTAACCCTAACCCGAATCCTAACCCTGACCCTCACCCGAAGCCTTACCCTCACCCGTGCCCTAATCTTAACCAGGACACCAACACTAACGCGTGCCCTCACACGTACGCTAAACCTTAAGCGTTGTCGTACCCTAAATTGTACCCTAATCCCTCCCCATTCCTTAACCCTAACCCTAACCCCATCCCTAAACCTGACCCACTTCCGATGCCCTACCCTAACCAATGCCCTAATCTTAACCAGGACACAAACACTAACTCATTCCCTCAAACGTACGCTAACCCTTAAGCATTGTCGTACCCTATCCTGTACCCTAATCCCTCCCCATTCCCTAACCCTAACCCTAAGCGAAACCCTGAACGTGACCCTTTTCCGAGGCCTTACCCTCATCGGTGCCATTGTCTTAACCAGTACACCAACACTAACTCGTGCCCTCACACTTACGCTAACCCTTAAGCATTGTCGTACCCTAACCTCTACCCTAATCCCTCTCCATTCCCTAACCCTAACCCTAACCCGAATCCTAACCCTGATCCTCACCCGAAGCCTTACCCTCACCCGTGCCCTAATCTTAACCAGGACACCAAGACTAAATCGTGCCCTCACACGTACGCTAACACTAAACCGCAGCGGTACCCTAACCTGTACCCTAATCCCTCTCCATTCCCTAACCCTAACCCTAACCTGAAACCTAACCATGACACTCACCCGAAACTTTACCCTCACCCGTGTCCTAATTTTAACCAGTACATCAACACTAACCCATGCTCTCTAACGTACGCCAACCCTAAGCCATTGCCGTACCCTAACCTGTACCCTAATCAATCCTCATTCCCTAACCCTAACCCTAACCCTAACCCTTAAAGTGACCCTCTTCCGAGGCCTTACACTCACCCGTGCCCTAATCGTAAGCAGTACACTAACACTAACTAGTGACCTCACACGTACGCTAAACCTTAAGCGTTGTGGTACCCTAAACTGTGCCCTAATATCTCCCCATTGCCTAACCCTAACCCTAACCCGAATTCTATCCCTGACCCTCACCCGAAACCTTACCCTCGCCCGTGCCCTAATCTTAACCAGGACACCAACACTAACTTGTGCCCTCACACGTATGCTAACCCTTAATCGTTGTCGTACCCTAAACTGTACCCTAATCCCTCCCCATTCCCTAACCCTAACCCTAACCCGAATCCTAACCCTGACCCTCACCTGAAGCCTTACCCTCACCCGTGCCCTAATCTTAACCAGGACACTAACACTAACCCTTGCCCTCACACGAACGCTAACCCTTAAGCACTGTCGTACCCTAAGCTGTACCCTAATCCCTCTGCATTCCTTAACCCTAACCCTAACCCGAATCCTAACCCTGACCCTCACCCGAAGCCTTACCCTCAACCGTGCCCTTATCTTAACCAGGACACCAACACTAACTCGTGCCCTCACACGTACGCTAAACCTTAAGCGTTGTCGTACCCTAAATTGTACCTTAATCCCTCCCCATTCCTTAACCCTAACCCTAACCCCATCCCTAAACCTGACCCACTTCCGATGCCCTACCCTAACCAATGCCCTAATCTTAACCAGGACACAAACACTAACTCATGCCCTCAAACGTACGCTAACCCTTAAGCATTGTCGTACCCTATCCTGTACCCTAATCCCTCCCCATTCTCTAACCCTAACCCTAAGCGAAACCCTGAACGTGACCCTTTTCCGAGGCCTTACCCTCATCGGTGCCGTTGTCTTAACCAGTACACCAACACTAACTCGTGCCCTCACACTTACGCTAACCCTTAAGCATTGTCGTACCCTAACCTGTACCCTAATCCCTCTCCATTCCCTAACCCTAACCCTAACCCGAATTCTATCCCTGACCCTCACCCGAAGCCTTACCCTCACCCGTGCCCTAATCTTAACCAGGACACCAAGACTAACTCGTGCCCTCAAACGTACGCTAACACTAAACCGCAGCGGTACCCTAACCTGTACCCTAATCCCTCTCCATTCCCTAACCCTAACCCTAACCTGAAACCTAACCATGACACTCACCCGAAACTTTACCCTCACCCGTGTCCTAATTTTAACCAGTACATCAACACTAACCCATGCCCTCTTACGTACGCCAACCCTAAGCCATTGCCGTACCCTAACCTGTAGCCTAATCAATCCCCATTCCCTAACCCTAACCCTAACCCTAACCGTTAACGTGACCCTCTTCCGAGGCCTTACTCTCACCCGTGCCCTAATCGTAAGCAGTACACTAACACTAACTAGTGACCTCACACGTACGCTAAACCTCAAGCGTTGTGGTACCCTAAACTGTGCCCTAATATCTCCCCATTCCCTAACCCTAACCCTAAACCGAATTCTATCCCTGACCCTCAACCGAAACCTTACCCGCACCCGTGCCCTAATCTTAACCAGGACACCAACACTAACTTGTGCCCTCACACGTACGCTAACCCTTAATCGTTGTCGTACCCTAAACTGTACCCTAATCCCTCCCCATTCCCTAACCCTAACCCTAACCCGAATCCTAACCCTGACCCTCACCTGAAGCCTTACCCTCACCCGTGCCCTAATCTTAACCAGGACACTAACACTAACCCTTGCCCTCACACGAACGCTAACCCTTAAGCACTGTCGTACACTAAGCTGTACCCTAATCCCTCTGCATTCCTTAACCCTAACCCTAACCCGAATCCTAACCCTGACCCTCACCCGAAGCCTTACCCTCACCCATGCCCTAATCTTAACCAGGACACCAACACTAACTCGTGCCCTCACACGTACGCTAAACCTTAAGCGTTGTCGTACCCTAAATTGTACCCTAATCCCTCCCCATTCCTTAACCCTAACCCTAACCCCAAACCTAAACCTGAACCACTTCCGATGCCCTACCCTAACCAATGCCCTAATCTTAACCAGGACACCAACACTAACTCGTGCCCTCACACGTACGCTAAACCTTAAGCGCTGTCGTACCCTAAATTGTACCCTAATCCCTCCCCATTCCTTAACCCTAACCCTAACCCGAATCCTAACCCTGACCCTCACCCGAAGCCTTACCCTCACCCGTGCCCTAATCTTAACCAGGACACCAACACTAACGCGTGCCCTCACACGTACGCTAAACCTTAAGCGTTGTCGTACCCTAAATTGTACCCTAATCCCTCCCCATTCCTTAACCCTAACCCTAACCCCATCCCTAAACCTGACCCACTTCCGATGCCCTACCCTAACCAATGCCCTAATCTTAACCAGGACACAAACACTAACTCATTCCCTCAAACGTACGCTAACCCTTAAGCATTGTCGTACCCTATCCTGTACCCTAATCCCTCCCCATTCCCTAACCCTAACCCTAAGCGAAACCCTGAACGTGACCCTTTTCCGAGGCCTTACCCTCATCGGTGCCATTGTCTTAACCAGTACACCAACACTAACTCGTGCCCTCACACTTACGCTAACCCTTAAGCATTGTCGTACCCTAACCTCTACCCTAATCCCTCTCCATTCCCTAACCCTAACCCTAACCCGAATCCTAACCCTGATCCTCACCCGAAGCCTTACCCTCACCCGTGCCCTAATCTTAACCAGGACACCAAGACTAAATCGTGCCCTCACACGTACGCTAACACTAAACCGCAGCGGTACCCTAACCTGTACCCTAATCCCTCTCCATTCCCTAACCCTAACCCTAACCTGAAACCTAACCATGACACTCACCCGAAACTTTACCCTCACCCGTGTCCTAATTTTAACCAGTACATCAACACTAACCCATGCTCTCTAACGTACGCCAACCCTAAGCCATTGCCGTACCCTAACCTGTACCCTAATCAATCCTCATTCCCTAACCCTAACCCTAACCCTAACCCTTAAAGTGACCCTCTTCCGAGGCCTTACACTCACCCGTGCCCTAATCGTAAGCAGTACACTAACACTAACTAGTGACCTCACACGTACGCTAAACCTTAAGCGTTGTGGTACCCTAAACTGTGCCCTAATATCTCCCCATTGCCTAACCCTAACCCTAACCCGAATTCTATCCCTGACCCTCACCCGAAACCTTACCCTCGCCCGTGCCCTAATCTTAACCAGGACACCAACACTAACTTGTGCCCTCACACGTATGCTAACCCTTAATCGTTGTCGTACCCTAAACTGTACCCTAATCCCTCCCCATTCCCTAACCCTAACCCTAACCCGAATCCTAACCCTGACCCTCACCTGAAGCCTTACCCTCACCCGTGCCCTAATCTTAACCAGGACACTAACACTAACCCTTGCCCTCACACGAACGCTAACCCTTAAGCACTGTCGTACCCTAAGCTGTACCCTAATCCCTCTGCATTCCTTAACCCTAACCCTAACCCGAATCCTAACCCTGACCCTCACCCGAAGCCTTACCCTCAACCGTGCCCTTATCTTAACCAGGACACCAACACTAACTCGTGCCCTCACACGTACGCTAAACCTTAAGCGTTGTCGTACCCTAAATTGTACCTTAATCCCTCCCCATTCCTTAACCCTAACCCTAACCCCATCCCTAAACCTGACCCACTTCCGATGCCCTACCCTAACCAATGCCCTGATCTTAACCAGGACACAAACACTAACTCATGCCCTCAAACGTACGCTAACCCTTAAGCATTGTCGTACCCTATCCTGTACCCTAATCCCTCCCCATTCTCTAACCCTAACCCTAAGCGAAACCCTGAACGTGACCCTTTTCCGAGGCCTTACCCTCATCGGTGCCGTTGTCTTAACCAGTACACCAACACTAACTCGTGCACTCACACTTACGCTAACCCTTAAGCATTGTCGTACCCTAACCTGTACCCTAATCCCTCTCCATTCCCTAACCGTAACCCTAAAACGAATCCTAACCCTGACCCTCACCCGAAGCCTTACCCTCACCCGTGCCCTAATCTTAACCAGGACACCAAGACTAGCTCGTGCCCTCAAACGTACGCTAACCCTTAATCGTTGTCGTACCCTAAACTGTACCCTAATCCCTCCCCATTCCCTAACCCTAACCCTAACCCGAATCCTAACCCTGACCCTCACCTGAAGCCTTACCCTCACCCGTGCCCTAATCTTAAACAGAACACTAACACTAACCCTTGCACTCACACGAACGCTAACCCTTCAGCACTGTCGTACCCTAAGCTGTACCCTAATCCCTCTGCATTCCTTAACCCTAACCCTAACCCGAATCCTAACCGTGACCCTCACCTGAAGCCTTACCCTCACCCGTGCCCTTATCTTAACCAGGACACCAACACTAACACGTGCCCTCACACGTACGCTAAACCTTAAGTGTTGTCGTACCCTAAATTGTACCCTAATCCCTCCCCATTCCTTAACCCTAACCCTAACCCCATCCCTAAACCTGACCCACTTCCGATGCCCTACCCTAACCAATGCCCTAATCTTAACCAGGACACAAACACTAACTCATGCCCTCAAACGTACGCTAACACTTAAGCATTGTCGTACCCTAACCTGTACCCTAATCCCTCTCCATTCCCTAACCCTTACCCTAACCTGAATCCTAACCCTGACCCTCACCCGAAGCCTTACCCTCACCCGTGCCCTAATCTTAACCAGGACACCAAGACTAACTCGTGCCCTCAAACGTACGCTAACACTAAACCGCAACGGTACCCTAACCTGTACCCTAATCACTCTCCATTCCCTAACCCTAACACTAACCTGAAACCTAACCATGACACTCACCCCAAACTTTACCCTCACCCGTGTCCTAATTTTAACCAGTACATCAACACTAACCCATGCCCTCTAACGTACGCCAACCCTAAGTCATTGCCGTACCCTACCCTGTACCCTAATCAAACCCCATTCCCTAACCTTAACCCTAACCCTAACCCTTAACCTTGACCCTCTTCCGAGGCCTTACCCTCACCCGTGCCCTAATCTTAACCAGGACACCAACACTAACTTGTGCCCTCACACGTACGCTAACCCTTAATCGTTGTCATACCCTAAACTGTACCCTAATCCCTCCCCATTCCCTAACCCTAACCCTAACCCGAATCCTAACCCTGACCCTCACCTGAAGCCTTACCCTAACCCGTGCCCTAATCTTAACCAGGACACTAACACTAACCCTTGCCCTCACACGAACGCTAACCCTTAAGCACTGTCGTACCCTAAGCTGTACCCTAATCCCTCTGCATTCCTTAACCCTAACCCTAACCCGAATCCTAACCCTGACCCTCACCCGAAGCCTTACCCTCACCCGTGCCCTAATCTTAACCAGGACACCAACACTAACTCGTGCCCTCACACGTACGCTAAACCTTAAGCGTTGTCGTACCCTAAATTGTACCCTAATCCCTCCGCATTCCTTAACCCTAACCCTAACCCCATCCCTAAACCTGACCCACTTCAGATGCCCTACCCTAACCAATGCCCTAATCTTAACCAGGACACAAACACTAACTCATGCCCTCAAACGTACGCTAACACTTAAGCATTGTCGTACCCTATCCTGTACCCTAATCCCTCCCCATTCCCTAACCCTAATCTTAAGCGAAACCCTGAACGTGACCCTTTTCTGAGGCCTTACCCTCATCGGTGCCGTTGTCTTAACCAGTACACCAACACTAACTCGTGCCCTCACACTTACGCTAACACTTAAGCATTGTCGTACCCTAACCTGTACCCTAATCCCTCTCCATTCCCTAACCCTAACCCTAACCCGAATCCTAACCCTGACCCTCACCCGAAGCCTTACCCTCACCCGTGACCTAATCTTAACCAGGACACCAAGACTAACTCGTGCCCTCAAACATACGCTAACACTAAACCGCAGCGGTACCCTAACCTGTACCCTAATCCCTCTCCATTCCCTAACCCTAACCCTAACCTGAAACCTAACCATGACACTCACCCGAAACTTTACCCTCACCTGTGTCCTAATTTTAACCAGTACATCAACACTAACCCATGCCCTCTAACGTACGCCAACCCTAAGCCATTGCCGTACCCTAACCTGTACCCTAATCAATCCCCATTCCCTAACCCTAACCCTAACCCTAACCCTTAACGTGACCCTCTTCCGAGGCCTTACCCTCACCCGTGCCCTAATCGTAAGCAGTACACTAACACTAACTAGTGACCTCACACGTACGCTGAACCTTAAGCGTTGTGGTGCCCTAAACTGCGCCCTAATATCTCCCCATTCCCTAACCCTAACCCTAACCCGAATTCTATCCCTGACCCTCACCCGAAACCTTACCCTCACCCGTGCCCTAATCTTAACCAGGACACCAACACTAACTTGTGCCCTCACACGTACGCTAACCCTTAATCGTTGTCGTACCCTAAACTGTACCCTAATCCCTCCCCATTCCCTAACCCTAACCCTAACCCGAATCCTAACCCTGACCCTCACCTGAAGCCTTACCCTCACCCGTGCCCTAATCTTAACCAGGACACTAACACTAACCCTTGCCCTCACACGAACGCTAACCGTTAAGCACTGTCGTACACTAAGCTGTACCCTAATCCCTCTGCATTCCTTAACGCTAACCCTAACCCGAATCCTAACCCTGACCCTCACCCGAAGCCTTACCCTCACCCGTGCCCTAATCTTAACCAGGACACCAACACTAACTCGTGCCCTCACACGTACGCTAAACCTTAAGCGTTGTCGTACCCTAAATTGTACCCTAATCCCTCCCCATTCCTTAACCCTAACCCTAACCCCATCCCTAAACCTGACCCACTTCCGATGCCCTACCCTAACCAATGCCCTAATCTTAACCAGGACACAAACACTAACTCATGCCCTCAAACGTACGCTAACCCTTAAGAATTGTCGTACCCTATCCTATACCCTAATCCCTCCCCATTCCCTAACCCTAACCCTAAGCGAAACCCTGAACGTGACCCTTTTCCGAGGCCTTAAACTCATCGGTGACGTTGTCTTAACCAGTACACCAACACTAACTCGTGCCCTCACACTTACGCTAACCCTTAAGCATTGTCGTACCCTAACCTGTACCCTAATCCCTCTCCATTCCCTAACCCTAACCCTAACCCGAATCCTAACCCTGACCCTCACCCGAAGCCTTAACCTCACCCGTGCCCTAATCTTAACCAGGACACCAAGACTAACTCGTGCCCTCACACGTACGCTAACACTAAACCGCAGCGGTACCCTAACCTGTACCCTAATCCCTCTCCATTCCCTAACCCTAACCCTAACCTGAAACCTAACCATGACACTCACCCGAAACATTACCCTCACCCGTGTCCTAATTTTAACCAGTACATCAACACTAACCCATGCCCTCTAACGTACGCCAACCCTAAGCCATTGCCGTACCCTAACCTGTACCCTAATCAATCCCCATTCCCTAACCCTAACCCTAACCATAACCCTTAACGTGACCCTCTTCCGAGGCTTTACCCTCACCCGTGCCCTAATCGTAAGCAGTACACTAACACTAACTAGTGACCTCACACGTACGCTAAACCTTAAGCGTTGTGGTACCCTAAACTGTGCCCTAATATCTCCCCATTCCCTAACCCTAACCGTAACCCGAATTCTATCCCTGATACTCACCCGTAACCTTACCCACACCCGTGCCCTAATCTTAACCAGGACACCAACACTAACTTGTGCCCTCACACGTACGCTAACCCTTAATCGTTGTCGTACCCTAAACTGTACCCTAATCCCTCCCCATTCCCTAACCCTAACCCTAACCCGAATCCTAACCCTGACCCTCACCTGAAGCCTTACCCTCACCCGTGCCCTAATCTTAACCAGGACACTAACACTAACCCTTGCACTCACACGAACGCTAACCCTTAAGCACTGTCGTACCCTAAGCTGTACCCTAATCCCTCTGCATTCCTTAACCCTAACCCTAACCCGAATCCTAACCGTGACTCTCACCCGAAGCCTTACCCACACCCGTGCCCTTATCTTAACCAGGACACCAACACTAACTCGTGCCCTCACACGTACGCTAAACCTTAAGCGTTGTCGTACCCTAAATTGTACCCTAATCCCTCCCCCTTCCTTAACCCTAACCCTAACCCCATCCCTAAACCTGACCCACTTCCGATGCCCTACCCTAACCAATGCCCTAATCTTAACCAGTACACAAACACTAACTCATGTCCTCAAACGTACGCTAACCCTTAAGCATTGTCGTACCCTATCCTGTACCCTAATCCCTCCCCATTCTCTAACCCTAACCCTAAGCGAAACCCTGAACGTGACCCTTTTCCGAGGCCTTACCCTCATCGGTGCCGTTGTCTTAACCAGTACACCAACACTAACTCGTGCACTCACACTTACGCTAACCCTTAAGCATTGTCGTACCCTAACCTGTACCCTAATCCCTCTCCATTCCCTAACCGTAACACTAACCCGAATCCTAACCCTGACCCTCACCCGAAGCCTTACCCTCACCCATGCCCTAATCTTAACCAGGACACCAAGACTAACTCGTGCCCTCAAACGTACGCTAACAGTAAACCGCAGCGGTACCCTAACCTGTACCCTAAACCCTCTCCATTCCCTAACCCTAACCCTAACCTGAAACCTAACCATGACACTCACCCGAAACTTTACCCTCACCCGTGTCCTAATTTTAACCAGTACATCAACACTAACCCATGCCCTCTAACGTACGCCAACCCTAAGCCATTGCCGTACCCTAACCTGTACCCTAATCAATCCCCATTCCCTAACCCTAACCCTAACCCTAAACCTTAACGTGACCCTCTTCCGAGGCCTTACCCTCACCCGTGCCCTAATCGTAAGCAGTACACTAACACTAACTAGTGACCTCACACGTACGCTAAACCTTAAGCGTTGTGGTACCCTAAACTGTGCCCTAATATCTCCCCATTCCCTAACCCTAACCCTAACCCGAATTCTATCCCAGACCCTCACCCGAAACCTTACCCTCACCCGTGCCCTAATCTTAACCAGGACACCAACACTAACTTTTGCCCTCACACGTACGCTAACCCTTAATCGTTGTCGTACCCTAAACTGTACCCTAATCCCACCCCATTCCCTAACCCTAACCCTAACCCGAATCCTAACCCTGACCCTCACCTGAAGCATTACCCTCACCCGTGCCCTAATCTTAACCAGGACACTAACACTAACCCTTCCCCTCACACGAAGGCTAACCCTTAAGTACTGTCGTACCCTAAGCTGTACCCTAATCCCTCTGCATTCCTTAACCCTAACCCTAACCCGAATCCTAACCCTGACCCTCACCCGAAGCCTTACCCTCACCCGTGCCCTAATCTTAACCAGGACACCAACACTAACTCGTGCCCTCACACGTACGCTAAACCTTAAGCGTTGTCGTACCCTAAATTGTACCCTAATCCCTCCCCATTCCTTAACCCTAACCCGAACCCCATCCCTAAACCTGACCCACTTCCGATGCCCTACCCTAACCAATGCCCTAATCTTAACCAGTACACAAACACTAACTCATGCCCTCAAACGTACGCTAACCCTTAAGCATTGTCGTACCCTATCCTGTACCCTAATCCCTCCCCATTCCCTAACCCTAACCCTAAGCGAAACCCTGAACGTGACCCTTTTCCGAGGCCTTACCCTCATCGGTGCCGTTGTCTTAACCAGTACACAAACACTAACTCGTGCCCTCACACTTATGCTAACCCTTAAGCATTGTCGTACCCTAACCTGTACCCTAATCCCTCTCCATTCCCTAACCCTAACCCTAACCCGAATCCTAACCCTGAACCTCACCCGAAGCCTTACCCTCACCCGTGCCCTAATCTTAACCAGGACACCAAGACTAACTCGTGCCCTCACACGTACGCTAACACTAAACCGCAGCGGTACCCTAACCTGTACCCTAATCCCTCTCCATTCCCTAACCCTAACCCTAACCTAAAACCTAACCATGACACTCACCCGAAACTTTACCCTCACCCGTGTCCTAATTTTAACCAGTACATCAACACTAACCCATGCCCTCTAACGTACGCCAACCCTAAGCCATTGCCGTACCCTAACCTGTACCCTAAACAATCCCCATTCCCTAACCCTAACCCTAACCCTAACCCTTAACGTGACCCTCTTCCGAGGCCTTACCCTCACCCGTGCCCTAATCGTAAGCAGTACACTAACTCTAACTAGTGCCCTCATACGTACGCTAACCCTTAATCGTTGTCGTACCCTAAACTGTACCCTAATCCCTCCCCATTCCCTAACCCTAACCCTAACCCGAATCCTAACCCTGACCCTCACCTGAAGCCTTACGCTCACCCGTGCCCTAATCTTAACCAGGACACTAACACTAACCCTTGCCCTCACACGAACGCTAACCCTTAAGCACTGTCGTACCCTAAGCTGTACCCTAATCCGTCTGCATTCCTTAACACTAACCCTAACACGAATCCTAACCCTGACCCTCACCCGAAGCCTTACCCTCACCCGTGCCCTAATCTTACCCAGGACACCAACACTAACTCGTGCCCTCACACGTACGCTAAACCTTAAGCGTTGTCGTACCCTAAATTGTACCCTAATCCCTCCCCATTCCTTAACCCTAACCCAAACACCATCCCTAAACCTGACCCACTTCCGATGCACTACCCTAACCAATGCCCTAATCTTAACCAGGACACAAACACTAACTCATGCGCTCAAACGTACGCTAACCCTTAAGCATTGTCGTACCCTATCCTGTACCCTAATCCCTCCCCATTCCCTAACCCTAACCCTAAGCGAAACCCTGAACGTGACCCTTTTCCGAGGCCTTACCCTCATCGGTGCCGTTGTCTTAAACAGTACACCAACACTAACTCGTGCCCTCACACTTACGCTAACCCTTAAGCATTGTCGTACCCTAACCTGTACCCTAAACCCTCTCCATTCCCTAACCCTAACCCTAACCCGAATCCTAACCCTGACACTCACCCGAAGCCTTACCCTCACCCGTGCCCTAATCTTAACCAAGACACCAAGACTAACTCGTGCCCTCACACGTACGCTAACACTAAACCGCAGCGGTACCCTAACCTGTACCCTAATCCCTCTCCATTCCCTAACCCTAACCCTAACCTGAATCCTAACCATGACACTCACCCGAAACTTTACCCTCACCCGTGTCCTAATTTTAACCAGTACATCAACACTAACCCATGCCCTCTAACGTACGCCAACCCTAAGCCATTGCCGTACCCTAACCTGTACCCTAATCAATCCCCATTCCCTAACCCTAACCCTAACCCTAACCCTTAACGTGACCCTCTTCCGAGGCCTTACCCTCACCCGTGCCCTAATCGTAAGCAGTACACTAACACTAACTAGTGACCTCACACGTACGCTAAACCTTAAGCGTTGTGGTACCCTAAACTGTGCCCTAATATCTCCCCATTCCCTAACCCTAACCCTAACCCGAATTCTATCCCTGACCCTCACCCGAAACCTTACCCTCACCCGTGCCCTAATCTTAACCAGGACACCAACACTAACTTGTGCCATCACACGTACGCTAACCCTTAATCGTTGTCGTACCCTAAACTGTACCCTAATCCCTCCCCATTCCCTAACCCTAACCCTAACCCGAATCCTAACCCTGACCCTCACCTGAAGCCTTACCCTCACCCGTGCCCTAATCTTAACCAGGACACTAACACTAACCCTTGCCCTCACACGAACACTAACCCTTAAGCACTGTCGTACCCTAAGCTGTACCCTAATTCCTCTGCATTCCTTAACCCTATCCCTAACCCGAATCCTAACCCTGACCCTCACCCGAAGCCTTACCCTCACCCGTGCCCTAATCTTAACCAGGACACCAACACTAACTCGTGCCGTCACACATACGCTAAACCTTAAGCGTTGTCGTACCCTAAATTGTACCCTAATCCCTCCCCATTCCTTAACCCTAACCCTAACCCCATCCCTAAACCTGACCCACTTCCGATGCCCTACCCTAACCAATGCCCTAATCTTAACCAGGACACAAACACTAACTCATGCCCTCAAACGTACGCTAACCCTTAAGCATTGTCGTACCCTAACCTGTACCCTAACCCCTCCCCATTCCCTAACCCTAACCCTGAGCGAAACCCTGAACGTGACCCTTTTCCGAGGCCTTACCCTCATCGGTGCCGTTGTCTTAACCAGTACACCAACACTAACTCGTGCCGTCACACTTACGCTAACCCTTAAGCATTGTCGTACCCTAACCTGTACCCTAATCCCTCTCCATTCCCTAACCTTAACCCTAACCCGAATCCTAACACTGACCCTCACCCGATGCCTTACCCTCACCCGTGCCCTAATCTTAACCAGGACACCAAGACTAACTCGTGCCCTCACACGTACGCTAACACTAAACCGCAACAGTACCCTAACCTGTACCCTAATCCCTCTCCATTCCCTAACCCTAACCCTAACCTGAAACCTAACCATGACACTCACCCGAAACTTTACCCTCACCCGTGTCCTAATTTTAACCAGTACATCATCACTAACCCATGTCCTCTAACGTACGCCAACCCTAAGCCATTGCCGTACCCTAACCTGTACCCTAATCAATCCCCATTCCCTAACCCTAACCCTAACCCTAACCCTTAACGTGACCCTCTTCCGAGGCCTTACCCTCACCCGTGCCCTAATCGTAAGCAGTACACTAACACTAACTAGTGACCTCACACGTACGCTAAACCTTAAGCGTTGTGGTACCCTAAACTGTGCCCTAATATCTCCCCATTCCCTAACCCTAACCCTAACCCGAATTCTATCCCTGACCCTCACCCGAAACCTTACCCTCACCCGTGCCCTAATCTTAACCAGGACAACAACACTAACTTGTGCCCTCACACGTACGCTAACCCTTAATCGTTGTCATACCCTAAACTGTACCCTAATCCTTCCCCATTCCCTAACCCTAACCCTAACCCGAATCCTAACCCTGACCCTCACCTGAAGCCTTACCCTCACCCGTGCCCTAATCTTAACCAGGACACTAACACTAACACTTGCCCTCACACGAACGCTAACCCTTAAGCACTGTCGTACCCTAAGCTGTACCCTAATCCCTCCGCATTCCTTAACCCTAACCCTAACCCGAATCCTAACCCTGACCCTCACCCGAAGCCTTACCCTCACCCGTGCCCTAATCTTAACCAGGACACCAACACTAACTCGTGCCCTCACACGTACGCTAAACCTTAAGCGTTGTCGTACCCTAAATTGTACCCTAATCCCTCCCCATTCCTTAACCCTAACCCTAACCCCATCCCTAAATCTGACCCACTTCCGATGCCCTACACTAACCAATGCCCTAATCTTAACCAGTGCACAAACACTAACTCATGCACTCAAACATACGCTAACCCTTAAGCATTGTCGTACCCTATCCTGTACCCTAATCCCTCCCCATTCCCTAACCCTAACCCTAAGCGAAACCCTGAACGTGACCCTTTTCCGAGGCCTTACCCTCATCGGTGCCGTTGCCTTAACCAGTACACCAACACTAACTCGTGCCCTCACACTTACGCTAACCCTTAAGCATTGTCGTACCCTAACCTGTACCCTAATCCCTCTCCATTCCCTAACCCTAACCCTAACCCGAATCCTAACCCTGACCCTCACCCGAAGCCTTACCCTCACCCGTGCCCTAATCTTAACCAGGACACCAAGACTAACTCGTGCCCTCACACGTACGCTAACACTAAACCGCAGCTGTACCCTAACCTGTACCCTAAACCCTCTCCATTCCCTAACCCTAACCCTAACCTGAAACCTAACCATGACACTCACCCCAAAGTTTACCCTCACCCGTGTCCTAATTTTAACCAGTACATCAACACTAACCCATGCCCTCTAACGTACGCCAACCCTAAGCCATTGCCGTACCCTATCCTGTACCCTAATCCCTCCCCATTCCCTAACCCTAACCCTAAGCGAAACCCTGAACGTGACCCTTTACCGAGGCCTTACCCTCATCGGTGCCGTTGTCTTAACCAGTACACCAACACTAACTCGTGCCCTCACACTTACGCTAACCCTTAAGCATTGTCGTACCCTAACCTGTACCCTAATCCCTCTCCATTCCCTAACCCTAACCCTAACCCGAATCCTATCCCTGACCCTCACCCGAAGCCTTACCCTCACCCGTGCCCTAATCTTAACCAGGACACCAAGACTAACTCGTGCCCTCACACGTACGCTAACACTAAACCGCAGCGGTACCCTAACCTGTACCCTAATCCCTCTCCATTCCCTAACCCTAACCCTAACCTGAAACCTAACCATGACACTCACCCGAAACTTTACCCTCACCCGTGTCTTAATTTTAACCAGTACATCAACACTAACCCATGCCCTCTAACGTACGCCAACCCTAAGCCATTGCCGTACCCTAACCTGTACCCTAATCAATCCCCATTCCCTAACCCTAACCCTAACCCTAACCCTTAACGTGACCCTCTTCCAAGGCCTTACCCTCACCCGTGCCCTAATCGTAAGCAGTACACTAACACTAACTAGTGACCTCACACGTATGCTAAACCTTAAGCGTTGTGGTACCCTAAACTGTGCCCTAATATCTCCCCATTCCCTAACCCTAACCCTAACCCGAATTCTATCCCTGACCCTCACCCGAAACCTTACCCTCACCCGTGACCTAATCTTAACCAGGACACCAACACTAACTTGTGCCCTCACACGTACGCTAACCCTTAATCGTTGTCGTACCCTAAACTGTACCCTAATCCCTCCCCATTTCCTAACCCTAACCCTAACCCGAATCCTAACCCTGACCCTCACCTGAAGCCTTACCCTCACCCGTGCCCTAATCTTAACCAGGACACTAACACTAACCCTTGCCCTCACACGAACGCTAACCCTTAAGCACTGTCGTACCCTAAGCTGTACCCTAATCCCTCTGCATTCCTTAACCCTAACCCTAACCCGAGTCCTAACCCTGAACCTCACCCGAAGCCTTACCCTCACCCGTGCCCTAATCTTAACCAGGACACCAACACTAACGCGTGCCCTCACACGTACGATAAACCTTAAGCGTTGTCGTACCCTAAATTGTACCCTAATCCCTCCCCATTCCTTAACCCTAACCCGAACCCCATCCCTAAACCTGACCCACTTCCGATGCCCTACCCTAACCAATGCCCTAATCTTAACCAGTACACAAACACTAACTCATGACCTCAAACGTACGCTAACCCTTAAGCATTCTCGTACCCTATCCTGTACCCTAATCCCTCCCCATTCCCTAACCCTAACCCTAAGCGAAACCCTGAACGTGACCCTTTTCCGAGGCCTTACCCTCATCGGTGCCGTTGTCTTAACCAGTACACCAACACTAACTCGTGCCCTCACACTTACGCTAACCCTTAAGCATTGTCGTACCCTAACCTGTACCCTAATCCCTCTCCATTCCCTAACCCTAACCCTAACCCGAATCCTATCCCTGACCCTCACCCGAAGCCTTACCCTCACCCGTGCCCTAATCTTAACCAGGACACCAAGACTAACTCGTGCCCTCACACGTACGCTAACACTAAACCGCAGCGGTACCCTAACCTGTACCCTAATCCCTCTCCATTCCCTAACCCTAACCCTAACCTGAAACCTAACCATGACACTCACCCGAAACTTTACCCTCACCCGTGTCTTAATTTTAACCAGTACATCAACACTAACCCATGCCCTCTAACGTACGCCAACCCTAAGCCATTGCCGTACCCTAACCTGTACCCTAATCAATCCCCATTCCCTAACCCTAACCCTAACCCTAACCCTTAACGTGACCCTCTTCCGAGGCCTTACCCTCACCCGTGCCCTAATCGTAAGCAGTACACTAACACTAACTAGTGACCTCACACGTATGCTAAACCTTAAGCGTTGTGGTACCCTAAACTGTGCCCTAATATCTCCCCATTCCCTAACCCTAACCCTAACCCGAATTCTATCCCTGACCCTCACCCGAAACCTTACCCTCACCCGTGACCTAATCTTAACCAGGACACCAACACTAACTTGTGCCCTCACACGTACGCTAACCCTTAATCGTTGTCGTACCCTAAACTGTACCCTAATCCCTCCCCATTTCCTAACCCTAACCCTAACCCGAATCCTAACCCTGACCCTCACCTGAAGCCTTACCCTCACCCGTGCCCTAATCTTAACCAGGACACTAACACTAACCCTTGCCCTCACACGAACGCTAACCCTTAAGCACTGTCGTACCCTAAGCTGTACCCTAATCCCTCTGCATTCCTTAACCCTAACCCTAACCCGAGTCCTAACCCTGAACCTCACCCGAAGCCTTACCCTCACCCGTGCCCTAATCTTAACCAGGACACCAACACTAACGCGTGCCCTCACACGTACGATAAACCTTAAGCGTTGTCGTACCCTAAATTGTACCCTAATCCCTCCCCATTCCTTAACCCTAACCCGAACCCCATCCCTAAACCTGACCCACTTCCGATGCCCTACCCTAACCAATGCCCTAATCTTAACCAGTACACAAACACTAACTCATGACCTCAAACGTACGCTAACCCTTAAGCATTCTCGTACCCTATCCTGTACCCTAATCCCTCCCCATTCCCTAACCCTAACCCTAAGCGAAACCCTGAACGTGACCCTTTTCCGAGGCCTTACCCTCATCGGTGCCGTTGTCTTAACCAGTACACCAACACTAACTCGTGCCCTCACACTTACGCTAACCCTTAAGCATTGTCGTACCCTAACCTGTACCCTAATCCCTCTACATTCCCTAACCCTAACCCTAACCGAATCCTAACCCTGACCCTCACCCGAAGCCTTACCCTCACCCGTGCCCTAATCTTAACCAGGACACCAAGACTAACTCGTGCCCTCAAACGTACGCTAACACTAAACCGCAGCGGTACCCTAACCTGTACCCTAATCCCTCTCCATTCCCTAACCCTAACCCTAACCTGAAACCTAACCATGACACTCATCCGAAACTTTACCCTCACCCGTGTCCTAATTTTAACCAGTACATCAACACTAACCCATGCCCTCTAACGTACGCCAACCCTAAGCCATTGCCGTACCCTAACCTGTACACTAATCAATCCCCATTCCCTAACCCTAACCCTAACTCTAACCCTTAACGTGACCCTCTTCCGAGGCCTTACCCTCACCCGTGCCCTAATCGTAAGCAGTACACTAACACTAACTAATGATATCACACCTACGCTAAACCTTAAGCGTTGTGGTACCCGAAACTGTGCCCTAATATCTCCCCATTCCCTAACCCTAACCCTAACCCGAATTCTATCCCTGAGCCTCACCCGAAACCTTACCCGCACCCGTGCCCTAACCTTAACCAGGATACCAACACTAAATTGTGCCCTCACACGTACGCTAACCCTTAATCGTTGTCGTACCCTAAACTGTACCCTAATCCCTCCCCATTCCCTAACCCTAACCCTAACCCGAATCCTAACCCTGACCCTCACTTGAAGCCTTACCCTCACCCGTGCCGTAATCTTAACCAGGACACTAACACTAACCCTTGCCCTCACACGAATGCTAACCCTTAAGCACTGTCGTACCCTAAGCTGTACCCTAATCCCTCTGCATTCCTTAACCCTAACCCGAATCCTAACCCTGACCCTCACCCGAAGCCTTACCCTCAACCGTGCCCTAATCTTAACCAGGACACCAACACTAACTCGTGCCCTCACACGTACGCTAAACCTTAAGCGTTGTCGTACCCTAAATTGTACCCTAATCCCTCCCCATTCCTTAACCCTAACCCTAACCCCATCCCTAAACCTGACCCACTTCCGATGCCCTACCCTAACCAATGCCCTAATCTTAACCAGGACACAAACACTAACTCATGCCCTCAAACGTACGCTAACCCTTAAGCATTGTCGTACCCTATCCTGTACCCTAATCCCTCCCCATTCCCTAACCCTAACCCTAAGCGAAACCCTGAACGTGACCCTTTTCCGAGGCCTTACCCTCATCGGTGCCGTTGTCTTAACCAGTACACCAACACTAACTCGTGCCCTCACACTTACGCTAACCCTTAAGCATTGTCGTACCCTAACCTGTACGCTAATCCCTCTCCATTCCCTAACCCTAACCCTAACCCGAATCCTAACCCTGACCCTCACCCGAAGCCTTACCCTCACCCGTGCCCTAATCTTAACCAGGACACCAAGACTAACTCGTGCCCTCAAAAGTACGCTAAAACTAAACCGCAGCGGTACCCTAACCTGTACCCTAATCCCTCTCCATTCCCTAACCCTAACCCTAACCGGAAACCTAACCATGACACTCATCCGAAACTTTACCCTCACCCGTGTCCTAATTTTAACCAGTACATCAACACTAACCCATGCCCTCTAACGTACGCCAACCCTAAGCCATTGCCGTACCCTAACCTGTACACTAATCAATCCCCATTCCCTAACCCTAACCCTAACCCTAACCCTTAACGTGACCCTCTTCCGAGGCCTTACCCTCACCCGTGCCCTAATCGTAAGCAGTACACTAACACTAACTAATGACCTCACACGTACGCTAAACCTTAAGCGTTGTGGCACCCTAAACTGTGCCCTAATATCTCCCCATTCCCTAACCCTAACCCTAACCCGAATTCTATCCCTGACCCTCACCCGAAACCTTACCCTCACCCGTGCCCTAATCTTAACCAGGACACCAACACTAACTTGTGCCCTCACACGTACGCTAACCCTTAATCGTTGTCGTACCCTAAACTGTACCCTAATCCTTCCCCATTCCCTAACCCTAACCCTAACCCGAATCCTAACCCTGACCCTCACCTGAAGCCTTACCCTCACCCGTGCCCTAATCTTAACCAGGACACTAACACTAACACTTGCCCTCACACGAACGCTAACCCTTAAGCACTGTCGTTCCCTAAGCTGTACCCTAATCCCTCTGCATTCCTTAACCCTAACCCTAACCCGAATCCTAACCCTGACCCTCACCCGAAGCCTTACCCTCACCCGTGCCCTAATCTTAACCAGGACACCAACACTAACTCGTGCCCTCACACGTACGCTAAACCTTAAGCGTTGTCGTACCCTAAAATGTACCCTAATCCCTCCCCATTCCTTAACCCTAACCCTAACCCCATCCCTAAACCTGACCCACTTCCGATGCCCTACCCTAACCAATGCCCTAATCTTAACCAGGACACAAACACTAACTCATGCCCTCAAACGTACGCTAACCCTTAAGCATTGTTGTACCCTATCCTGTACCCTAATCCCTCCCCATTCCCTAACCCTAACCCTAAGCGAAACCCTGAACGTGACCCTTTTCCGAGGCCTTACCCTCATCGGTGCCGTTGTCTTAACCAGTACACCAACACTAACTCGTGCCCTCACACTTACGCTAACCCTTAAGCATTGTCGTACCCTAACCTGTACGCTAATCCCTCTCCATTCCCTAACCCTAACCCTAACCCGAATCCTAACCCTGACCCTCACCCGAAGCCTTACCCTCACCCGTGCCCTAATCTTAACCAGGACACCAAGACTAACTCGTGCCCTCAAAAGTACGCTAAAACTAAACCGCAGCAGTACCCTAACCTGTACCCTAATCCCTCTCCATTCCCTAACCCTAACCCTAACCTGAAACCTAACCATGACACTCACCCGAAACTTTACCCTCACCCGTGTCCTAATTTTAACCAGTACATCAACACTAACCCATGCCCTCTAACGTACGCCAACCCTAAGCCATTGCCGTACCCTAACCTGTACCCTAATCAATCCCCATTCCCTAACCCTAACCCTAACCCTAACCCTTAACGTGACCCTCTTCCGAGGCCTTACCCTCACCCGTGCCCTAATCGTAAGCAGTACACTAACACTAACTAGTGACCTCACACGTACGCTAAACCTTAAGCGTTGTGGCACCCTAAACTGTGCCCTAATATCTCCCCATTCCCTAACCCTAACCCTAACCCGAATTCTATCCCTGACCCTCACCCGAAACCTTACCCTCACCCGTGCCCTAATCTTAACCAGGACACCAACACTAACTTGTGCCCTCACACGTACGCTAACCCTTAATCGTTGTCGTACCCTAAACTGTACCCTAATCCTTCCCCATTCCCTAACCCTAACCCTAACCCGAATCCTAACCCTGACCCTCACCTGAAGCCTTACCCTCACCCGTGCCCTAATCTTAACCAGGACACTAACACTAACACTTGCCCTCACACGAACGCTAACCCTTAAGCACTGTCGTACCCTAAGCTGTACCCTAATCCCTCTGCATTCCTTAACCCTAACCCTAACCCGAATCCTAACCCTGACCCTCACCCGAAGCCTTACCCTCACCCGTGCCCTAATCTTAACCAGGACACCAACACTAACTCGTGCCCTCACACGTACGCTAAACCTTAAGCGTTGTCGTACCCTAAATTGTACCCTAATCCCTCCCCATTCCTTAACCCTAACCCTAACCCCATCCCTAAACCTGACCCACTTCCGATGCCCTACCCTAACCAATGCCCTAATCTTAACCAGGACACAAACACTAACTCATGCCCTCAAACGTATGCTAACCCTTAAGCATTGTCGTACCCTATCCTGTACCCTAATCCCTCCCCATTCCCTAACCCTAACCCTAAGCGAAACCCTGAACGTGACCCTTTTCCGAGGCCTTACCCTCATCGTTGCCGTTGTCTTAACCAGTACACCAACACTAACTCGTGCCCTCACACTTACGCTAACCCTTAAGCATTGTCGTACCCTAACCTGTACCCTAATCCCTCTCCATTCCCTAACCCTAACCCTAACCCGAATCCTAACCCTGACCCTCACCCGAAGCCTTACCCTCACCCGTGCCCTAATTTTAACCAGGACACCAAGACTAACTCGTGCCCTCACACGTACGCTAACACTAAACCGCAGCGGTACCCTAACCTGTACCCTAATCCCTCTCCATTCCCTAACCCTAACCCTAACCTGAAACCTAACCATGACACTCACCCGAAACTTTACCCTCACCCGTGTCCTGATTTTAACCAGTACATCAACACTAACCCATGCCCTCTAACGTACGCCAACCCTAAGCCATTGCTGTACCCTAACCTGTACCCTAATCAATCCCCATTCCCTAACCCTAACCCTAACCCTAACCCTTAACGTGACCCTCTTCCGAGGCCTTACCCTCACCCGTGCCCTAATCGTAAGCAGTACACTAACACTAACTAGTGACCTCACACGTACGCTAAACCTTAAGCGTTGTGGTACCCTAAACTGTGCCCTAATATCTCCCCATTCCCTAACCCTAACCCTAACCCGAATTCTATCCCTGACCCTCAACCGAAACCTTACCCTCACCCATGCCCTAATCTTAACCAGGACACCAACACTAACTTGTGCCCTCACACGTACGCTAACCCTTAATCGTTGTCGTACCCTAAACTGTACCCTAATCCTTCCCCATTCCCTAACCCTAACCCTAACCCGAATCCTAACCCTGACCCTCACCTGAAGCCTTACCCTCACCCGTGCCCTAATCTTAATCAGGACACTAACACTAACACTTGCCCTCACACGAACGCTAACCCTTAAGCACTGTCGTACCCTAAGCTGTACCCTAATCCCTCTGCATTCCTTAACCCAAACCCTAACCCGAATCCTAACCCTGACCCTCACCCGAAGCCTTACCCTCACCCGTGCCCTAATCTTAACCAGGACACCAACACTAACTCGTGCCCTCACACGTACGCTAAACCTTAAGCGTTGTCGTACCCTAAATTGTACCCTAATCCCTCCCCATTCCTTAACCCTAACCCTAACCCCATCCCTAAATCTGACCCACTTCCAATGCCCTACCCTAACCAATGCCCTAATCTTAACCAGTACACAAACACTAACTCATGCCCTCAAACGTACGCTAACCCTTAAGCATTGTCATACCCTATCCTGTACCCTAATCCCTCCCCATTCCCTAACCCTAACCCTAAGCGAAACCCTGAACGTGACCCTTTACCGAGGCCTTACCCTCATCGGTGCCGTTGTCTTTACCAGTACACCAACACTAACTCGTGCCCTCACACTTACGCTAACCCTTAAGCATTGTCGTACCCTAACCTGTACCTTAATCCCTCTCCATTCCCTAACCCTAACCCTAACCCGAATCCTATCCCTGACCCTCACCCGAAGCCTTACCCTCACCCGTGCCCTAATCTTAACCAGGACACCAAGACTAACTCGTGCCCTCACACGTACGCTAACACTAAACCGCAGCGGTACCCTAACCTGTACCCTAATCCCTCTCCATTCCCTAACCCTAACCCTAACCTGAAACCTAACCATGACACTCACCCGAAACTTTACCCTCACCCGTGTCTTAATTTTAACCAGTACATCAACACTAACCCATGCCCTCTAACGTACGCCAACCCTTAGCCATTGCCGTACCCTAACCTGTACCCTAATCAATCCCCATTCCCAAACCCTAACCCTAACCCTAACCCTTAACGTGACCCTCTTCCGAGGCCTTACCCTCACCCGTGCCCTAATCGTAAGCAGTACACTAACACTAACTAGTGACCTCACACGTACGCTAAACCTTAAGCGTTGTGGTACCCTAAACTGTGCCCTAATATCTCCCCATTCCCTAACCCTAACCCTAACCCGAATTCTATCCCTGACCCTCACCCGAAACCTTACCCTCACCCGTGACCTAATCTTAACCAGGACACCAACACTAACTTGTGCCCTCACACGTACGCTAACCCTTAATCGTTGTCGTACCCTAAACTCTACCCTAATCCCTCCCCATTCCCTAACCCTAACCCTAACCGGAATCCTAACCCTGACCCTCATCCGAAGCCTTACCCTCACCCGTGCCCTAATCTTAACCAGGACACCAACACTAACTCGTGCCCTCACACGTACGCTAAACCTTAAGTGTTGTCGTACCCTAAATTGTACCCTAATCCCTCCCCATTCCTTAACCCTAACCCGAAACCCATCCCTAAACCTGACCCACTTCCGATGCCCTACCCTAACCAATGCCCTAATCTTAACCAGTACACAAACACTAACTCATGACCTCAAACGTACGCTAACCCTTAAGCATTGTCGTACCCTATCCTGTACCCTAATCCCTCCCCATTCCCTAACCCTAACCCTAAGCGAAACCCTGAACGTGACCCTTTTCCGAGGCCTTAGCCTCATCGGTGCCGTTGTGTTAAACAGTACACCAACACTAACTCGTGCCCTCACACTTACGCTAACCCTTAAGCATTGTCGTACCCTAACCTGTACCCTAATCCCTCTCCATTCCCTAACCCTAACCCTAACCGAATCCTAACCCTGACACTCACCCGAAGCCTTACCCTCACCCGTGCCCTAATCTTAACCAGGACACCAAGACTAACTCTTGCCCTCAAACGTACGCTAACACTAAACCGCAGCGGTACCCTAACCTGTACCCTAATCCCTCTCCATTCCCTAACCCTAACCCTAACCTGAAACCTAACCATGACACTCATCCGAAACTTTACCCTCACCCGTGTCCTAATTTTAACCAGTACATCAACACTAACCCATGCCCTCTAACGTACGCCAACCCTAAGCCATTGCCGTACCCTAACCTGTACACTAATCAATCCCCATTCCCTAACCCTAACCCTAACCCTAACCCTTAACGTGACCCTCTTCCGAGGCCTTACCCTCACCCGTGCCCTAATCGTAAGCAGTACACTAACACTAACTAGTGACCTCACACGTACGCTAAACCTTAAGGGTTGTGGTACCCTAAACTGTGCCCTAATATCTCCCCATTCCCTAACCCTAACCCTAACCCGAATTCTATCCCTGACCCTCACCCGAAACCTTACCCTCACCCGTGCCCTAATCTTAACCTGGACACCAACACTAACTTGTGCCCTCACACGTATGCTAACCCTTAATCGTTGTCGTACCCTAAACTCTACCCTAATCCCTCCCCATTCCCTAACCCTAACCCTAAACCGAATCCTAACCCTGACCCTCACCTGAAGCCTTACCTTCACCCGTGCCCTAATCTTAACCAGGACACTAACACTAACCCTTGCCCTCACACGAACGCTAACCCTTAAGTACTGTCGTACCCTAAGCTGTACCCTAATCCCTCTGCATTCCTTAACCCTAACCCTACCCCGAATCCTAACCCTGACCCTCACCCGAAGCCTTACCCTCACCCGTGCCCTAATCTTAACCAGGACACCAACACTAACTCGTGCCCTCACACGTACGCTAAACCTTAAGCGTTGTTGTACCCTAAATTGTACCCTAATCCCTCCCCATTCCTTAACCCTAACCCTAACCCCATCCCTAAACCTGACCCACTTCCGATGCCCTACCCTAACCAATGCCCTAATCTTAACCAGGACACAAACACTAACTCATGCCCTCAAACGTACGCTAACCCTTAAGCATTGTCGTACCCTATCCCGTACCCTAATCCCTCCCCATTCCCTAACCCTAACCCTAAGCGAAACCCTGAACGTGACCCTTTTCCGAGGCCTTACCCTCATCGGTGCCGTTGTCTTAACCAGTACACCAACACTAACTCGTGCCCTCACACTTATGCTAACCCTTAAGCATTGTCGTACCCTAACCTGTACCCTAATCCCTCTCCATTCCCTAACCCTAACCCTAACCCGAATCCTAACCCTGACCCTCACCCGAAGCCTTACCCTCACCCGTGCCCTAATCTTAACCAGGACACCAAGACTAACTCGTGCCCTCACACGTACGCTAACACTAAACCGCAGCTGTACCCTAACCTGTACCCTAATCCCTCTCCATTCCCTAACCCTAACCCTAACCTGAAACCTAACCATGACACTCACCCCAAAGTTTACCCTCACCCGTGTCCTAATTTTAACCAGTACATCAACACTAACCCATGCCCTCTAACGTACGCCAACCATAAGCCATTGCCGTACCCTAACCTGTACCCTAATCAATCCCCATTCCCTAACCCTAACCCTAACCCTAACCCTTAACGTGACCCTCTTCCGAGGCCTTACCCTCACCCGTGCCCTAATCGTAAGCAGTACACTAACAGTAACTAGTGACCTCACACGTACGCTAAACCTTACGCGTTGTGGTACCCTAAACTGTGCCTTAATATCTCCCCATTCCCTAACCCTAACCCTAACCCGAATTCTATCCCTGACCCTCACCCGAAACCTTACCCTCACCCGTGCCCTAATCTTAACCTGGACACCAACACTAACTTGTGCCCTCACACGTACGCTAACCCTTAATCGTTGTAGTACCCTAAACTGTAACCTAATCCCTCCCCATTCCCTAACCCTAACCCTAACCCGAATCCTAACCCTGACCCTCACCTGAAGCCTTACCTTCACCCGTGCCCTAATCTTAACCAGGACACTAACACTAACCCTTGCCCTCACACGAACGCTAACCCTTAAGTACTGTCGTACCCTAAGCTGTACCCTAATCCCTCTGCATTCCTTAACCCTAACCCTACCCCGAATCCTAAACCTGACCCTCACCCGAAGCCTTACCCTCACCCGTGCCCTAATCTTAACCAGGACACCAACACTAACTCGTGCCTCACACGTACGCTAAACCTTAAGCGTTGTCGTACCCTAAATTGTACCCTAATCCCTCCCAATTCCTTAACCGTAACCCTAACCCCATCCCTAAACCTGACCCACTTCCGATGCCCTACCCTAACCAATGCCCTAATCTTAACCAGGAAACAAACACTAACTCATGCCCTCAAACGTACGCTAACCCTTAAGCATTGTCGTACCCTATCCCGTACCCTAATCCCTCCCCATTCCCTAAACCTAACCCTAAGCGAAACCCTGAACGTGACCCTTTTCCGAGGCCTTACCCTCATCGGTGCCGTTGTCTTAACCAGTACACCAACACTAACTCGTGCCCTCACACTTACGATAACCCTTAAGCATTGTCGTACCCTAACCTGTACCCTAATCCCTCTCCATTCCCTAACCCTAACCCTAACCCGAATCCTAACCCTGACCCTCACCCGAAGCCTTACCCTCACCCGTGCCCTAATCTTAACCAGGACACCAAGACTAACTCGTGCCCTCAAACATACGCTAACACTAAACCGCAGCGGTACCCTAACCTGTACCCTAATCCCTCTCCATTCCCTAACCCTAACTCTAACCTGAAACCTAACCATGACACTCACCCGAAACTTTACCCTCACCCGTGTCCTAATTTTCACCAGTACATCAACACTAACCCATGCCCTCTAACGTACGCCAACCCTAAGCCATTGCCGTACCCTAACCTGTACCCTAATCAATCCCCATTCCCTAACCCTAACCCTAACCCTAACCCTTAACGTGACCCTCTTCCGAGGCCTTACCCTCACCCGTGCCCTAATCGTAAGCAGTACACTAACACTAACTAGTGACCTCACACGTACGCTAAACCTTAAGCGTTGTGGTACCCTAAACTGTGCCCTAATATCTCCCCATTCCTTAACCCTAACCCTAACCCGAATTCTATCCCTGACCCTCACCCGAAACCTTACCCTCACCCGTGCCCTAATCTTAACCAGGACACCAACACTAACTTGTGCCCTCACACGTACGCTAACCCTTAATCGTTGTCGTACCCTAAACTGTACCCTAATCCTTCCCCATTCCCTAACCCTAACCCTAACCCGAATCCTAACCCTGACCCTCACCTGAAGCCTTACCCTCACCCGTGCCCTAATCTTAACCAGGACACTAACACTAACACTTGCCCTCACACGAACGCTAACCCTTAAGCACTGTCGTACCCTAAGCTGTACCCTAATCCCTCTGCATTCCTTAACCCTAACCCTAACCCGAATCCTAAACCTGACCCTCACCCGAAGCCTTACCCTCACCCGTGCCCTAATCTCAACCAGGACACCAACACTAACTCGTGCCCTCACACGTACGCTAAACCTTAAGCGTTGTCGTACCCTAAATTGTACCCTAATCCCTCCCCATTCCTTAACCCTAACCCTAACCCCATCCCTAAACCTGACCCACTTCCGATGCCCTACCCTAACCAATGCCCTAATCTTAACCAGGACACAAACACTAACTCATGCCCTCAAACGTATGCTAACCCTTAAGCATTGTCGTACCCTATCCTGTACCCTAATCCCTCCCCATTCCCTAACCCTAACCCTAAGCGAAACCCTGAACGTGACCCTTTTCCGAGGCCTTACCCTCATCGTTGCCGTTGTCTTAACCAGTACACCAACACTAACTCGTGCCCTCACACTTACGCTAACCCTTAAGCATTGTCGTACCCTAACCTGTACCCTAATCCCTCTCCATTCCCTAACCCTAACCCTAACCCGAATCCTAACCCTGACCCTCACCCGAAGACTTACCCTCACCCGTGCCCTAATCTTAACCAGGACACCAAGACTAACTCGTGCCCTCACACGTACGCTAACACTAAACCGCAGCGGTACCCTAACCTGTACCCTAATCCCTCTCCATTCCCTAACCCTAACCCTAACTTGAAACCTAACCATGACACTCACCCGAAACTTTACCCTCACCCGTGTCCTAATTTTAACCAGTACATCAACACTAACCCATGCCCTCTAACGTATGCCAACCCTAAGCCATTGCCGTACCCTAACCTGTACCCTAATCAATCCCCATTCCCTAACCCTAACCCTAACCCTAACCCTTAACATGACCCTCTTCCGAGGCCTTACCCTCACCCGTGCCCTAATCGTAAGCAGTACACTAACACTAACTAGTGACCTCACACGTACGCTAAACCTTAAGCGTTGTGGTACCCTAAACTGTGCCCTAATATCTCCCCATTCCCTAACCCTAACCCTAACCTGAAACCTAACCATGACACTCATCCGAAACTTTACCCTCACCCGTGTCCTAATTTTAACCAGTACATCAACACTAACCCATGCCCTCTAACGTACGCCAACCCTAAGCCATTGCCGTACCCTAACCTGTACATTAATCAATCCCCATTCCCTAACCCTAACCCTAACCCTAACCCTTAACGTGACCCTCTTCCGAGGCCTTACCCTCACCCGTGCCCTAATCGTAAGCAGTACACTAACACTAACTAATGACATCACACCTACGCTAAACCTTAAGCGTTGTGGTACCCGAAACTGTGCCCTAGTATCTCCCCATTCCCTAACCCTAACCCTAACCCGAATTCTATCCCTGAGCCTCACCCGAAACCTTACCCGCACCCGTGCCCTAACCTTAACCAGGACACCAACACTAAATTGTGCCCTCACACGTACGCTAACCCTTAATCGTTGTCGTACCCTAAACTGTACCCTAATCCTTCCCCATTCCCTAACCCTAACCCTAACCCGAATCCTAACCCTGACCCTCACTTGAAGCCTTACCCTCACCCGTGCCGTAATCTTAACCAGGACACTAACACTAACCCTTGCCCTCACACGAATGCTAACCCTTAAGCACTGTTGTACCCTAAGCTGTACCCTAATCCCTCTGCATTCCTTAACCCTAACCCGAATCCTAACCCTGACCCTCACCCAAAGCCTTACCCTCACCCGTGCCCTAATCTTAACCAGGACACCAACACTAACTCGTGCCCTCACACGTACGCTAAACCTTAAGCGTTGTCGTACCCTAAATTGTACCCTAATCCCTCCCCATTCCTTAACCCTAACCCTAACCCCATCCCTAAACCTGACCCACTTCCGATGCCCTACCCTAACCAATGCCCTAATCTTAACCAGTACACAAACACTAACTCATGCCCTCAAACGTACGCTCACCCTTAAGCATTGTCGTACCCTATCCTGTACCCTAATCCCTCCCCATTCCTTAACCCTAACCCTAAGCGAAACCCTGAACGTGACCCTTTTCCGAGGCCTTACCCTCATCGGTGCCGTTGTCTTAACCAGTACACCAACACTAACTCGTGCCCTCACACTTACGCTAACCCTTAAGCATTGTCGTACCCTAACCTGTACCCTAATCCCTCTCCATTCCCTAACCCTAACCCTAACCCGAATCCTAACCCTGACCCTCAGCCGAAGCCTTACCCTCACCCGTGCCCTAATCTTAACCAGGACACCAAGACTAACTCGTGCCCTCAAACGTACGCTAACACTAAACCGCAGCGGTCCCCTAACCTGTACCCTAATCCCTCTCCATTCCCTAACCCTAACCCTAACCTGAAACCTAACCATGACACTCATCCGAAACTTTACCCTCACCCGTGTCCTAATTTTAACCAGTACATCAACACTAACCCATGCCCTCTAACGTACGCCAACCCTAAGCCATTGCCGTACCCTAACCTGTACCCTAATCAATCCCCATTCCCTAACCCTAACCCTAACCCTAACCCTTAACGTGACCCTCTTCCGAGGCCTTACCCTCACCCGTGCCCTAATCGTAAGCAGTACACTAACACTAACTAGTGACCTCACACGTACGCTAAACCTTAAGCGTTGTCGTACCCTAAATTGTACCCTAATCCCTCCCCATTCCTTAACCCTAACCCTAACCCCATCCCTAAACCTGACCCACTTCCGATGCCCTACCCTAACCAATGCCCTAATCTTAACCAGTACACAAACACTAACTCATGCCCTCAAACGTACGCTCACCCTTAAGCATTGTCGTACCCTATCCTGTACCCTAATCCCTCCCCATTCCCTAACCTTAACCCTAAGCGAAACCCTGAACGTGACCCTTTTCCGAGGCCTTACCCTCATCGGTGCCGTTGTCTTAACCAGTACACCAACACTAACTCGTGCCCTCACACTTACGCTAACCCTTAAGCATTGTCGTACCCTAACCTGTACCCTAATCCCTCTCCATTCCCTAACCCTAACCCTAACCCGAATCCTAACCCTGACCCTCACCCGAAGCCTTACCCTCACCCGTGCCCTAATCTTAACCAGGACACCAAGACTAACTCGTGCCCTCAAACGTACGCTAACACTAAACCGCAGCGGTCCCCTAACCTGTACCCTAATCCCTCTCCATTCCCTAACCCTAACCCTAACCTGAAACCTAACCATGACACTCATCCGAAACTTTACCCTCACCCGTGCCCTAATTTTAACCAGTACATCAACACTAACCCATGCCCTCTAACGTATGCCAACCCTAAGCCATTGCCGTACCCTAACCTGTACCCTAAGCAATCCCCATTCCCTAACCCTAACCCTAACCCTAACCCTTAACGTGACCCTCTTCCGAGGACTTACCCTCACCCGTGCCCTAATCGTAAGCAGTACACTAACACTAACTAGTGACCTCACACGTACGCTAAACCTTAAGCGTTGTGGTAACCTAAACTGTGCCCTAATATCTCCCCATTCCCTAACCCTAACCCTAACCCGAATTCTATCCCTGACCCTCACCCGAAAGCTTACCCTCACCCGTGCCCTAATCTTAACCAGGACACCAACACTAACTTGTGCCCTCACACGTACGCTAACCCTTAATCGTTGTCGTACCCTAAACTGTACCCTAATCCCTCCCCATTCCCTAACCCTAACCCTAACCCGAATCCTAACCCTGACCCTCAACTGAAGCCTTACCCTCACCCGTGCCCTAATCTTAACCAGGACACTAACACTAACCCTTGCCCTCACACGAACGCTAACCCTTAAGCACTATCGTACCCTAAGCTGTACCCTAATCCCTCTGCATTCCTTAACCCTAACCCTAACCCGAATCCTAACCCTGACCCTCACCCGAAGCCTTACCCTCACCCGTGCCCTAATCTTAACCAGGACACCAACACTAACTCGTGCCCTCACACGTACGCTAAACCTTAAGCGTTGTCGTACCCTAAATTTTAACCTAATCCCTCCCCATTCCTTAACCCTAACGCTAACCCCATCCCTAAACCTGACCCACTTCCGATGCCCTACCCTAACCAATGCCCTAATCTTAACCAGGACACAAACACTAACTCATGCCCTCAAACGTACGCTAACCCTTAAGCATTGTCGTACCCTATCCTGTACCCTAATCCCTCCCCATTCCCTAACCCTAACACTAAGCGAAACCCTGAACGTGACCCTTTTCCGAGGCCTTACCCTCATCGGTGCCGTTGTCTTAACCAGTACACCACCACTAACTCGTGCCCTCACACTTACGCTAACCCTTAAGCATTGTCGTACCCTAACCTGTACCCTAATCCCTCTCCATTCCCTAACCCTAACCCTAACCCGAATCCTAACCCTGACCCTCACCAGAAGCCTTACCCTCACCCGTGCCCTAATCTTAACCAGGACACCAAGACTAACTCGTGCCTTCAAACGTACGCTAACACTAAACCGCAGCGGTACCCTAACCTGTACCCTAATCCCTCTCCATTCCCTAACCCTAACCCTAACCTGAAACCTAACCATGACACTCACCCGAAACTTTAACCTCACCCGTGTCCTAATTTTAACCAGTATATCAACACTAACCCATGCCCTCTAACGTACGCCAACCCTAAGCCATTGCCGTACCCTAACCTGTACCCTAATCAATCCCCATTCCCTAACCCTAACCCTAACCCTAACCCTTAACGTGACCCTCTTCCGAGGCCTTACCCTCACCCGTGCCCTAATCGTAAGCAGTACACTAACACTAACTAGGGACCTCACACGTACGCTAAACCTTAAGCGTTGTGGTACCCTAAACTGTGCCCTAATATCTCCCCATTCCCTAACCCTAACCCTAACCCGAATCCTAAACCTGAACCTCACCTGAAGCCTTACCCTCACCCATGCCCTAATCTTAACCAGGACACTAACACTAACCCTTGCCCTCACATGAACGCTAACACTTAAGCACTGTCGTACCCTAAGCTGTACCCTAATCCCTCTGCATTCCTTAACCCTAACCCTAACCCGAATCCTAACCCTGACCCTCACCCGAAGCCTTACCCTCACCCGTGCCCTAATCTTAACCAGGACACCAACACTAACTCGTGCCCTCACACGTACGCTAACCCTTAAGCATTGTCGTACCCTAACCTGTACCCTAATCCCTCTCCATTCCCTACCCCTAACCCTAACCCGAATCCTAACCCTGACCCTCACCCGAAGCCTTACCCTCACCCGTGCCCTAATCTTAACCAGGACACCAAGACTAACTCGTGCCCTCAAACGTACGCTAACACTAAACCGCAGCGGTCCCCTAACCTGTACCCTAATCCCTCTCCATTCCCTAACCCTAACCCTAACCTGAAACCTAAGCATGACACTCATCCGAAACTTTACCCTCACCCGTGCCCTAATTTTAACCAGTACATCAACACTAACCCATGCCCTCTAACGTATGCCAACCCTAAGCCATTGCCGTACCCTAACCTGTACCCTAAGCAATCCCCATTCCCTAACCCTAACCCTAACCCTAACCCTTAACGTGACCCTCTTCCGAGGACTTACCCTCACCCGTGCCCTAATCGTAAGCAGTACACTAACACTAACTAGTGACCTCACACGTACGCTAAACCTTAAGCGTTGTGGTAACCTAAACTGTGCCCTAATATCTCCCCATTCCCTAACCCTAACCCTAACCCGAATTCTATCCCTGACCCTCACCCGAAAGCTTACCCTCACCCGTGCCCTAATCTTAACCAGGACACCAACACTAACTTGTGCCCTCACACGTACGCTAACCCTTAATCGTTGTCGTACCCTAAACTGTACCCTAATCCCTCCCCATTCCCTAACCCTAACCCTAACCCGAATCCTAACCCTGACCCTCAACTGAAGCCTTACCCTCACCCGTGCCCTAATCTTAACCAGGACACTAACACTAACCCTTGCCCTCACACGAACGCTAACCCTTAAGCACTATCGTACCCTAAGCTGTACCCTAATCCCTCTGCATTCCTTAACCCTAACCCTAACCCGAATCCTAACCCTGACCCTCACCCGAAGCCTTACCCTCACCCGTGCCCTAATCTTAACCAGGACACCAACACTAACTCGTGCCCTCACACGTACGCTAAACCTTAAGCGTTGTCGTACCCTAAATTTTAACCTAATCCCTCCCCATTCCTTAACCCTAACGCTAACCCCATCCCTAAACCTGACCCACTTCCGATGCCCTACCCTAACCAATGCCCTAATCTTAACCAGGACACAAACACTAACTCATGCCCTCAAACGTACGCTAACCCTTAAGCATTGTCGTACCCTATCCTGTACCCTAATCCCTCCCCATTCCCTAACCCTAACACTAAGCGAAACCCTGAACGTGACCCTTTTCCGAGGCCTTACCCTCATCGGTGCCGTTGTCTTAACCAGTACACCACCACTAACTCGTGCCCTCACACTTACGCTAACCCTTAAGCATTGTCGTACCCTAACCTGTACCCTAATCCCTCTCCATTCCCTAACCCTAACCCTAACCCGAATCCTAACCCTGACCCTCACCAGAAGCCTTACCCTCACCCGTGCCATAATCTTAACCAGGACACCAAGACTAACTCGTGCCTTCAAACGTACGCTAACACTAAACCGCAGCGGTACCCTAACCTGTACCCTAATCCCTCTCCATTCCCTAACCCTAACCCTAACCTGAAACCTAACCATGACACTCACCCGAAACTTTAACCTCACCCGTGTCCTAATTTTAACCAGTATATCAACACTAACCCATGCCCTCTAACGTACGCCAACCCTAAGCCATTGCCGTACCCTAACCTGTACCCTAATCAATCCCCATTCCCTAACCCTAACCCTAACCCTAACCCTTAACGTGACCCTCTTCCGAGGCCTTACCCTCACCCGTGCCCTAATCGTAAGCAGTACACTAACACTAACTAGGGACCTCACACGTACGCTAAACCTTAAGCGTTGTGGTACCCTAAACTGTGCCCTAATATCTCCCCATTCCCTAACCCTAACCCTAACCCGAATCCTAAACCTGACCCTCACCTGAAGCCTTACCCTCACCCATGCCCTAATCTTAACCAGGACACTAACACTAACCCTTGCCCTCACATGAACGCTAACACTTAAGCACTGTCGTACCCTAAGCTGTACCCTAATCCCTCTGCATTCCTTAACCCTAACCCTAACCCGAATCCTAACCCTGACCCTCACCCGAAGCCTTACCCTCACCCGTGCCCTAATCTTAACCAGGACACCAACACTAACTCGTGCCCTCACACGTACGCTAACCCTTAAGCATTGTCGTACCCTAACCTGTACCCTAATCCCTCTCCATTCCCTACCCCTAACCCTAACCCGAATCCTAACCCTGACCCTCACCCGAAGCCTTACCCTCACCCGTGCCCTAATCTCAACCAGGACACCAACACTAACACGTGCCCTCACACGTACGCTAAACCTTAAGCGTTGTCGTACCCTAAATTGTACCCTAATCCCTCCCCATTCCTTAACCCTAACCCTAACCCCATCCCTAAACCTGACCCACTTCCGATGCCCTACCCTAACCAATGCCCTAATCTTAACCAGGACACAAACACTAACTCATGCCCTCAAACGTATGCTAACCCTTAAGCATTGTCGTACCCTATCCTGTACCCTAATCCCTCCCCATTCCCTAACCCTAACCCTAAGCGAAACCCTGAACGTGACCCTTTTCCGAGGCCTTACCCTCATCGTTGCCGTTGTCTTAACCAGTACACCAACACTAACTCGTGCCCTCACACTTACGCTAACCCTTAAGCATTGTCGTACCCTAACCTGTACCCTAATCCCTCTCCATTCCCTAACCCTAACCCTAACCCGAATCCTAACCCTGACCCTCACCCGAAGACTTACCCTCACCCGTGCCCTAATCTTAACCAGGACACCAAGACTAACTCGTGCCCTCACACGTACGCTAACACTAAACCGCAGCGGTACCCTAACCTGTACCCTAATCCCTCTCCATTCCCTAACCCTAACCCTAACTTGAAACCTAACCATGACACTCACCCGAAACTTTACCCTCACCCGTGTCCTAATTTTAACCAGTACATCAACACTAACCCATGCCCTCTAACGTATGCCAACCCTAAGCCATTGCCGTACCCTAACCTGTACCCTAATCAATCCCCATTCCCTAACCCTAACCCTAACCCTAACCCTTAACATGACCCTCTTCCGAGGCCTTACCCTCACCCGTGCCCTAATCGTAAGCAGTACACTAACACTAACTAGTGACCTCACACGTACGCTAAACCTTAAGCGTTGTGGTACCCTAAACTGTGCCCTAATATCTCCCCATTCCCTAACCCTAACCCTAACCTGAAACCTAACCATGACACTCATCCGAAACTTTACCCTCACCCGTGTCCTAATTTTAACCAGTACATCAACACTAACCCATGCCCTCTAACGTACGCCAACCCTAAGCCATTGCCGTACCCTAACCTGTACATTAATCAATCCCCATTCCCTAACCCTAACCCTAACCCTAACCCTTAACGTGACCCTCTTCCGAGGCCTTACCCTCACCCGTGCCCTAATCGTAAGCAGTACACTAACACTAACTAATGACATCACACCTACGCTAAACCTTAAGCGTTGTGGTACCCGAAACTGTGCCCTAGTATCTCCCCATTCCCTAACCCTAACCCTAACCCGAATTCTATCCCTGAGCCTCACCCGAAACCTTACCCGCACCCGTGCCCTAACCTTAACCAGGACACCAACACTAAATTGTGCCCTCACACGTACGCTAACCCTTAATCGTTGTCGTACCCTAAACTGTACCCTAATCCTTCCCCATTCCCTAACCCTAACCCTAACCCGAATCCTAACCCTGACCCTCACTTGAAGCCTTACCCTCACCCGTGCCGTAATCTTAACCAGGACACTAACACTAACCCTTGCCCTCACACGAATGCTAACCCTTAAGCACTGTTGTACCCTAAGCTGTACCCTAATCCCTCTGCATTCCTTAACCCTAACCCGAATCCTAACCCTGACCCTCACCCAAAGCCTTACCCTCACCCGTGCCCTAATCTTAACCAGGACACCAACACTAACTCGTGCCCTCACACGTACGCTAAACCTTAAGCGTTGTCGTACCCTAAATTGTACCCTAATCCCTCCCCATTCCTTAACCCTAACCCTAACCCCATCCCTAAACCTGACCCACTTCCGATGCCCTACCCTAACCAATGCCCTAATCTTAACCAGTACACAAACACTAACTCATGCCCTCAAACGTACGCTCACCCTTAAGCATTGTCGTACCCTATCCTGTACCCTAATCCCTCCCCATTCCTTAACCCTAACCCTAAGCGAAACCCTGAACGTGACCCTTTTCCGAGGCCTTACCCTCATCGGTGCCGTTGTCTTAACCAGTACACCAACACTAACTCGTGCCCTCACACTTACGCTAACCCTTAAGCATTGTCGTACCCTAACCTGTACCCTAATCCCTCTCCATTCCCTAACCCTAACCCTAACCCGAATCCTAACCCTGACCCTCAGCCGAAGCCTTACCCTCACCCGTGCCCTAATCTTAACCAGGACACCAAGACTAACTCGTGCCCTCAAACGTACGCTAACACTAAACCGCAGCGGTCCCCTAACCTGTACCCTAATCCCTCTCCATTCCCTAACCCTAACCCTAACCTGAAACCTAACCATGACACTCATCCGAAACTTTACCCTCACCCGTGTCCTAATTTTAACCAGTACATCAACACTAACCCATGCCCTCTAACGTACGCCAACCCTAAGCCATTGCCGTACCCTAACCTGTACCCTAATCAATCCCCATTCCCTAACCCTAACCCTAACCCTAACCCTTAACGTGACCCTCTTCCGAGGCCTTACCCTCACCCGTGCCCTAATCGTAAGCAGTACACTAACACTAACTAGTGACCTCACACGTACGCTAAACCTTAAGCGTTGTCGTACCCTAAATTGTACCCTAATCCCTCCCCATTCCTTAACCCTAACCCTAACCCCATCCCTAAACCTGACCCACTTCCGATGCCCTACCCTAACCAATGCCCTAATCTTAACCAGTACACAAACACTAACTCATGCCCTCAAACGTACGCTCACCCTTAAGCATTGTCGTACCCTATCCTGTACCCTAATCCCTCCCCATTCCCTAACCTTAACCCTAAGCGAAACCCTGAACGTGACCCTTTTCCGAGGCCTTACCCTCATCGGTGCCGTTGTCTTAACCAGTACACCAACACTAACTCGTGCCCTCACACTTACGCTAACCCTTAAGCATTGTCGTACCCTAACCTGTACCCTAATCCCTCTCCATTCCCTAACCCTAACCCTAACCCGAATCCTAACCCTGACCCTCACCCGAAGCCTTACCCTCACCCGTGCCCTAATCTTAACCAGGACACCAAGACTAACTCGTGCCCTCAAACGTACGCTAACACTAAACCGCAGCGGTCCCCTAACCTGTACCCTAATCCCTCTCCATTCCCTAACCCTAACCCTAACCTGAAACCTAACCATGACACTCATCCGAAACTTTACCCTCACCCGTGCCCTAATTTTAACCAGTACATCAACACTAACCCATGCCCTCTAACGTATGCCAACCCTAAGCCATTGCCGTACCCTAACCTGTACCCTAAGCAATCCCCATTCCCTAACCCTAACCCTAACCCTAACCCTTAACGTGACCCTCTTCCGAGGACTTACCCTCACCCGTGCCCTAATCGTAAGCAGTACACTAACACTAACTAGTGACCTCACACGTACGCTAAACCTTAAGCGTTGTGGTAACCTAAACTGTGCCCTAATATCTCCCCATTCCCTAACCCTAACCCTAACCCGAATTCTATCCCTGACCCTCACCCGAAAGCTTACCCTCACCCGTGCCCTAATCTTAACCAGGACACCAACACTAACTTGTGCCCTCACACGTACGCTAACCCTTAATCGTTGTCGTACCCTAAACTGTACCCTAATCCCTCCCCATTCCCTAACCCTAACCCTAACCCGAATCCTAACCCTGACCCTCAACTGAAGCCTTACCCTCACCCGTGCCCTAATCTTAACCAGGACACTAACACTAACCCTTGCCCTCACACGAACGCTAACCCTTAAGCACTATCGTACCCTAAGCTGTACCCTAATCCCTCTGCATTCCTTAACCCTAACCCTAACCCGAATCCTAACCCTGACCCTCACCCGAAGCCTTACCCTCACCCGTGCCCTAATCTTAACCAGGACACCAACACTAACTCGTGCCCTCACACGTACGCTAAACCTTAAGCGTTGTCGTACCCTAAATTTTAACCTAATCCCTCCCCATTCCTTAACCCTAACGCTAACCCCATCCCTAAACCTGACCCACTTCCGATGCCCTACCCTAACCAATGCCCTAATCTTAACCAGGACACAAACACTAACTCATGCCCTCAAACGTACGCTAACCCTTAAGCATTGTCGTACCCTATCCTGTACCCTAATCCCTCCCCATTCCCTAACCCTAACACTAAGCGAAACCCTGAACGTGACCCTTTTCCGAGGCCTTACCCTCATCGGTGCCGTTGTCTTAACCAGTACACCACCACTAACTCGTGCCCTCACACTTACGCTAACCCTTAAGCATTGTCGTACCCTAACCTGTACCCTAATCCCTCTCCATTCCCTAACCCTAACCCTAACCCGAATCCTAACCCTGACCCTCACCAGAAGCCTTACCCTCACCCGTGCCCTAATCTTAACCAGGACACCAAGACTAACTCGTGCCTTCAAACGTACGCTAACACTAAACCGCAGCGGTACCCTAACCTGTACCCTAATCCCTCTCCATTCCCTAACCCTAACCCTAACCTGAAACCTAACCATGACACTCACCCGAAACTTTAACCTCACCCGTGTCCTAATTTTAACCAGTATATCAACACTAACCCATGCCCTCTAACGTACGCCAACCCTAAGCCATTGCCGTACCCTAACCTGTACCCTAATCAATCCCCATTCCCTAACCCTAACCCTAACCCTAACCCTTAACGTGACCCTCTTCCGAGGCCTTACCCTCACCCGTGCCCTAATCGTAAGCAGTACACTAACACTAACTAGGGACCTCACACGTACGCTAAACCTTAAGCGTTGTGGTACCCTAAACTGTGCCCTAATATCTCCCCATTCCCTAACCCTAACCCTAACCCGAATCCTAAACCTGACCCTCACCTGAAGCCTTACCCTCACCCATGCCCTAATCTTAACCAGGACACTAACACTAACCCTTGCCCTCACATGAACGCTAACACTTAAGCACTGTCGTACCCTAAGCTGTACCCTAATCCCTCTGCATTCCTTAACCCTAACCCTAACCCGAATCCTAACCCTGACCCTCACCCGAAGCCTTACCCTCACCCGTGCCCTAATCTTAACCAGGACACCAACACTAACTCGTGCCCTCACACGTACGCTAACCCTTAAGCATTGTCGTACCCTAACCTGTACCCTAATCCCTCTCCATTCCCTACCCCTAACCCTAACCCGAATCCTAACCCTGACCCTCACCCGAAGCCTTACCCTCACCCGTGCCCTAATCTTAACCAGGACACCAAGACTAACTCGTGCCCTCAAACGTACGCTAACACTAAACCGCAGCGGTCCCCTAACCTGTACCCTAATCCCTCTCCATTCCCTAACCCTAACCCTAACCTGAAACCTAAACATGACACTCATCCGAAACTTTACCCTCACCCGTGCCCTAATTTTAACCAGTACATCAACACTAACCCATGCCCTCTAACGTATGCCAACCCTAAGCCATTGCCGTACCCTAACCTGTACCCTAAGCAATCCCCATTCCCTAACCCTAACCCTAACCCTAACCCTTAACGTGACCCTCTTCCGAGGACTTACCCTCACCCGTGCCCTAATCGTAAGCAGTACACTAACACTAACTAGTGACCTCACACGTACGCTAAACCTTAAGCGTTGTGGTAACCTAAACTGTGCCCTAATATCTCCCCATTCCCTAACCCTAACCCTAACCCGAATTCTATCCCTGACCCTCACCCGAAAGCTTACCCTCACCCGTGCCCTAATCTTAACCAGGACACCAACACTAACTTGTGCCCTCACACGTACGCTAACCCTTAATCGTTGTCGTACCCTAAACTGTACCCTAATCCCTCCCCATTCCCTAACCCTAACCCTAACCCGAATCCTAACCCTGACCCTCAACTGAAGCCTTACCCTCACCCGTGCCCTAATCTTAACCAGGACACTAACACTAACCCTTGCCCTCACACGAACGCTAACCCTTAAGCACTATCGTACCCTAAGCTGTACCCTAATCCCTCTGCATTCCTTAACCCTAACCCTAACCCGAATCCTAACCCTGACCCTCACCCGAAGCCTTACCCTCACCCGTGCCCTAATCTTAACCAGGACACCAACACTAACTCGTGCCCTCACACGTACGCTAAACCTTAAGCGTTGTCGTACCCTAAATTTTAACCTAATCCCTCCCCATTCCTTAACCCTAACGCTAACCCCATCCCTAAACCTGACCCACTTCCGATGCCCTACCCTAACCAATGCCCTAATCTTAACCAGGACACAAACACTAACTCATGCCCTCAAACGTACGCTAACCCTTAAGCATTGTCGTACCCTATCCTGTACCCTAATCCCTCCCCATTCCCTAACCCTAACACTAAGCGAAACCCTGAACGTGACCCTTTTCCGAGGCCTTACCCTCATCGGTGCCGTTGTCTTAACCAGTACACCACCACTAACTCGTGCCCTCACACTTACGCTAACCCTTAAGCATTGTCGTACCCTAACCTGTACCCTAATCCCTCTCCATTCCCTAACCCTAACCCTAACCCGAATCCTAACCCTGACCCTCACCAGAAGCCTTACCCTCACCCGTGCCATAATCTTAACCAGGACACCAAGACTAACTCGTGCCTTCAAACGTACGCTAACACTAAACCGCAGCGGTACCCTAACCTGTACCCTAATCCCTCTCCATTCCCTAACCCTAACCCTAACCTGAAACCTAACCATGACACTCACCCGAAACTTTAACCTCACCCGTGTCCTAATTTTAACCAGTATATCAACACTAACCCATGCCCTCTAACGTACGCCAACCCTAAGCCATTGCCGTACCCTAACCTGTACCCTAATCAATCCCCATTCCCTAACCCTAACCCTAACCCTAACCCTTAACGTGACCCTCTTCCGAGGCCTTACCCTCACCCGTGCCCTAATCGTAAGCAGTACACTAACACTAACTAGGGACCTCACACGTACGCTAAACCTTAAGCGTTGTGGTACCCTAAACTGTGCCCTAATATCTCCCCATTCCCTAACCCTAACCCTAACCCGAATCCTAAACCTGACCCTCACCTGAAGCCTTACCCTCACCCATGCCCTAATCTTAACCAGGACACTAACACTAACCCTTGCCCTCACATGAACGCTAACACTTAAGCACTGTCGTACCCTAAGCTGTACCCTAATCCCTCTGCATTCCTTAACCCTAACCCTAACCCGAATCCTAACCCTGACCCTCACCCGAAGCCTTACCCTCACCCGTGCCCTAATCTTAACCAGGACACCAACACTAACTCGTGCCCTCACACGTACGCTAACCCTTAAGCATTGTCGTACCCTAACCTGTACCCTAATCCCTCTCCATTCCCTAACCCTAACCCTAACCCGAATCCTAACCCTGACCCTCACCCGAAGCCTTACCCTCACCCGTGCCCTAATCTTAACCAGGACACCAAGACTAACTCGTGCCCTCAAACGTACGCTAACACTAAACCGCAGCGATCCCCTAACCTGTACCCTAATCCCTCTCCATTCCCTAACCCTAACCCTAACCTGAAACCTAACCATGACACTCATCCGAAACTTTACCCTCACCCGTGCCCTAATTTTAACCAGTACATCAACACTAACCCATGCCCTCTAACGTATGCCAACCCTAAGCCATTGCCGTACCCTAACCTGTACCCTAAGCAATCCCCATTCCCTAACCCTAACCCTAACCCTAACCCTTAACGTGACCCTCTTCCGAGGACTTACCCTCACCCGTGCCCTAATCGTAAGCAGTACACTAACACTAACTAGTGACCTCACACGTACGCTAAACCTTAAGCGTTGTGGTAACCTAAACTGTGCCCTAATATCTCCCCATTCCCTAACCCTAACCCTAACCCGAATTCTATCCCTGACCCTCACCCGAAAGCTTACCCTCACCCGTGCCCTAATCATAACCAGGACACCAACACTAACTTGTGCCCTCACACGTACGCTAACCCTTAATCGTTGTCGTACCCTAAACTGTACCCTAATCCCTCCCCATTCCCTAACCCTAACCCTAACCCGAATCCTAACCCTGACCCTCACCTGAAGCCTTACCCTCACCCGTGCCCTAATCTTAACCAGGACACTAACACTAACCCTTGCCCTCACACGAACGCTAACCCTTAAGCACTGTCGTACCCTAAGCTGTACCCTAATACCTCTGCATTCCTTAACCCTAACCCTAAACCGAATCCTAATCCTGACCCTCACCCGAAGCCTTACCCTCACCCGTGCCCTAATCTTAACCAGGACACCAACACTAACTCTTGCCCTCACACGTACGCTAAACCTTAAGCATTGTCGTACCCTAAATTGTACCCTAATCCCTCCCCATTCCTTAACCCTAAACCTAACCCCATCCCTAAACCTGACCCACTTCCGATGCCCTACCCTAACCAATGCCCTAATCTTAACCAGGACACAAACACTAACTCATGCCCTCAAACGTACGCTAACCCTTAAGCATTGTCGTACCCTATCCTGTACCCTAATCCCTCCCCATTCCCTAACCCTAACCCTAAGCGAAACCCTGAACGTGACCCTTTTCCGAGGCCTTACCCTCATCGGTGCCGTTGCTTAACCAGTACACCAACACTAACTCGTGCCCTCACACTTACGCTAACCCTTAAGCATTGTCGTACCCTAACCTGTACCCTAATCCCTCTCCATTCCCTAACCCTAACCCTAACCCGAATCCTAACCCTGACCCTCACCCGAAGACTTACCCTCACCCGTGCCCTAATCTTAACCAGGACACCAAGACTAACTCGTGCCCTCAAACGTACGCTAACACTAAACCGCAGCGGTCCCCTAACCTGTACCCTAATCCCTCTCCATTCCCTAACCCTAACCCTAACCTGAAACCTAACCATGACACTCACCCGAAACTTTACCCTCACCCGTGTCCTAATTTTAACCAGTACATCAACACTAACCCATGCCCTCTAACGTACGCCAACCCTAAGCCATTGCCGTACCCTAACCTGTACCCTAATCAATCCCCATTCCCTAACCCTAACCCTAACCCTAACCCTTAACGTGACCCTCTTCCGAGGCCTTACCCTCACCTGTGCCCTAATCGTAAGCAGTACACTAACACTAACTAGTGACCTCACACGTACGCTAAACCTTAAGCGTTGTGGTACCCTAAACTGTGCCCTAATATCTCCCCATTCCCTAACCCTAACCCTAACCAGAATTCTATCCCTGACCCTGACCCGAAACCTTACCCGCACCCGTGCCCTAATCTTAACCAGGACACGAACACTAACTTGTGCCCTCACACGTACGCTAACCCTTAATCGTTGTCGTACCCTAAACTGTAACCTAATCCCTCCCCATTCCCTAACCCTAACCCTAACCCGAATCCTAACCCTGACCCTCACCTGAAGCCTTACCCTAACCCGTGCCCTAATCTTAACCAGGACACTAACACTAACCCTTGCCCTCACACGAACGCTAACCCTTAAGCACTGTCCTACCCTAAGCTGTACCCTAATCCCTCTGCATTCCTTAACCCTAACCCTAACCCGAATCCTAACCCTGACCCTCACCCGAAGCCTTACCCTCACCCGTGCCCTAATCTTAACCAGGACACCAACACTAACTTGTGCCCTCACACGTACGCTAAACCTTAAGCGTTGTCGTACCCTAAATTGTACCCTAATCCCTCCCCATTCCTTAACCCTAACCCTAACCCCATCCCTAAACCTGACCCACTTCCGATGCCCTACCCTAACCAATGCCCTAATCTTAACCAGGACACAAACACTAACTCATGCCCTCAAACGTACGCTAACCCTTAAGCATTGTCGTACCCTATCCTGTACCCTAATCCCTCCCCATTCCCTAACCCTAACCCTAAGCGAAACCCTGAACGTGACCCTTTTCCGAGGCCTTACCCTCATCGGTGCCGTTGTCTTAACCAGTACACCAACACTAACTCGTGCCCTCACACTTACGCTAACCCTTAAGCATTGTCGTACCCTAACCTGTACGCTAATCCCTCTCCATTCCCTAACCCTAACCCTAACCCGAATCCTAACCCTGACCCTCACCCGAAGCCTTACCCTCACCCGTGCCCTAATCTTAACCAGGACACCAAGACTAACTCGTGCCCTCAAAAGTACGCTAAAACTAAACCGCAGCAGTACCCTAACCTGTACCCTAATCCCTCTCCATTCCCTAACCCTAACCCTAACCTGAAACCTAACCATGACACTCACCCGAAACTTTACCCTCACCCGTGTCCTAATTTTAACCAGTACATCAACACTAACCCATGCCCTCTAACGTACGCCAACCCTAAGCCATTGCCGTACCCTAACCTGTACCCTAATCAATCCCCATTCCCTAACCCTAACCCTAACCCTAACCCTTAACGTGACCCTCTTCCGAGGCCTTACCCTCACCCGTGCCCTAATCGTAAGCAGTACACTAACACTAACTAGTGACCTCACACGTACGCTAAACCTTAAGCGTTGTGGCACCCTAAACTGTGCCCTAATATCTCCCCATTCCCTAACCCTAACCCTAACCCGAATTCTATCCCTGACCCTCACCCGAAACCTTACCCTCACCCGTGCCCTAATCTTAACCAGGACACCAACACTAACTTGTGCCCTCACACGTACGCTAACCCTTAATCGTTGTCGTACCCTAAACTGTACCCTAATCCTTCCCCATTCCCTAACCCTAACCCTAACCCGAATCCTAACCCTGACCCTCACCTGAAGCCTTACCCTCACCCGTGCCCTAATCTTAACCAGGACACTAACACTAACACTTGCCCTCACACGAACGCTAACCCTTAAGCACTGTCGTACCCTAACCTGTACCCTAATCCCTCTCCATTCCCTAACCCTAACCCTAACCCGAATCCTAACCCTGACCCTCACCCGAAGCCTTACCCTCACCCGTGCCCTAATTTTAACCAGGACACCAAGACTAACTCGTGCCCTCACACGTACGCTAACACTAAACCGCAGCGGTACCCTAACCTGTACCCTAATCCCTCTCCATTCCCTAACCCTAACCCTAACCTGAAACCTAACCATGACACTCACCCGAAACTTTACCCTCACCCGTGTCCTGATTTTAACCAGTACATCAACACTAACCCATGCCCTCTAACGTACGCCAACCCTAAGCCATTGCCGTACCCTAACCTGTACCCTAATCAATCCCCATTCCCTAACCCTAACCCTAACCCTAACCCTTAACGTGACCCTCTTCCGAGGCCTTACCCTCACCCGTGCCCTAATCGTAAGCAGTACACTAACACTAACTAGTGACCTCACACGTACGCTAAACCTTAAGCGTTGTGGTACCCTAAACTGTGCCCTAATATCTCCCCATTCCCTAACCCTAACCCTAACCCGAATTCTATCCCTGACCCTCAACCGAAACCTTACCCTCACCCATGCCCTAATCTTAACCAGGACACCAACACTAACTTGTGCCCTCACACGTACGCTAACCCTTAATCGTTGTCGTACCCTAAACTGTACCCTAATCCTTCCCCATTCCCTAACCCTAACCCTAACCCGAATCCTAACCCTGACCCTCACCTGAAGCCTTACCCTCACCCGTGCCCTAATCTTAATCAGGACACTAACACTAACACTTGCCCTCACACGAACGCTAACCCTTAAGCACTGTCGTACCCTAAGCTGTACCCTAATCCCTCTGCATTCCTTAACCCAAACCCTAACCCGAATCCTAACCCTGACCCTCACCCGAAGCCTTACCCTCACCCGTGCCCTAATCTTAACCAGGACACCAACACTAACTCGTGCCCTCACACGTACGCTAAACCTTAAGCGTTGTCGTACCCTAAATTGTACCCTAATCCCTCCCCATTCCTTAACCCTAACCCTAACCCCATCCCTAAATCTGACCCACTTCCGATGCCCTACCCTAACCAATGCCCTAATCTTAACCAGTACACAAACACTAACTCATGCCCTCAAACGTACGCTAACCCTTAAGCATTGTCATACCCTATCCTGTACCCTAATCCCTCCCCATTCCCTAACCCTAACCCTAAGCGAAACCCTGAACGTGACCCTTTACCGAGGCCTTACCCTCATCGGTGCCGTTGTCTTTACCAGTACACCAACACTAACTCGTGCCCTCACACTTACGCTAACCCTTAAGCATTGTCGTACCCTAACCTGTACCCTAATCCCTCTCCATTCCCTAACCCTAACCCTAACCCGAATCCTATCCCTGACCCTCACCCGAAGCCTTACCCTCACCCGTGCCCTAATCTTAACCAGGACACCAAGACTAACTCGTGCCCTCACACGTACGCTAACACTAAACCGCAGCGGTACCCTAACCTGTACCCTAATCCCTCTCCATTCCCTAACCCTAACCCTAACCTGAAACCTAACCATGACACTCACCCGAAACTTTACCCTCACCCGTGTCTTAATTTTAACCAGTACATCAACACTAACCCATGCCCTCTAACGTACGCCAACCCTTAGCCATTGCCGTACCCTAACCTGTACCCTAATCAATCCCCATTCCCAAACCCTAACCCTAACCCTAACCCTTAACGTGACCCTCTTCCGAGGCCTTACCCTCACCCGTGCCCTAATCGTAAGCAGTACACTAACACTAACTAGTGACCTCACACGTACGCTAAACCTTAAGCGTTGTGGTACCCTAAACTGTGCCCTAATATCTCCCCATTCCCTAACCCTAACCCTAACCCGAATTCTATCCCTGACCCTCACCCGAAACCTTACCCTCTCCCGTGACCTAATCTTAACCAGGACACCAACACTAACTTGTGCCCTCACACGTACGCTAACCCTTAATCGTTGTCGTACCCTAAACTGTACCCTAATCCCTCCCCATTTCCTAACCCTAACCCTAACCCGAATCCTAACCCTGACCCTCATCCGAAGCCTTACCCTCACCCGTGCCCTAATCTTAACCAGGACACCAACACTAACTCGTGCCCTCACACGTACGCTAAACCTTAAGTGTTGTCGTACCCTAAATTGTACCCTAATCCCTCCCCATTCCTTAACCCTAACCCGAACCCCATCCCTAAACCTGACCCACTTCCGATGCCCTACCCTAACCAATGCCCTAATCTTAACCAGTACACAAACACTAACTCATGACCTCAAACGTACGCTAACCCTTAAGCATTGTCGTACCCTATCCTGTACCCTAATCCCTCTCCATTCCCTAACCCTAACCCTAACCGAATCCTAACCCTGACCCTCACCCGAAGCCTTACCCTCACCCGTGCCCTAATCTTAACCAGGACACCAAGACTAACTCTTGCCCTCAAACGTACGCTAACACTAAACCGCAGCGGTACCCTAACCTGTACCCTAATCCCTCTCCATTCCCTAACCCTAACCCTAACCTGAAACCTAACGATGACACTCATCCGAAACTTTACCCTCACCCGTGTCCTAATTTTAACCAGTACATCAACACTAACCCATGCCCTCTAACGTATGCCAACCCTAAGCCATTGCCGTACCCTAACCTGTACCCTAATCAATCCCCATTCCCTAACCCTAACCCTAACCCTAACCCTTAACGTGACCCTCTTCCGAGGCCTTACCCTCACCCGTGCCCTAATCGTAAGCAGTACACTAACACTAACTAGGGACCTCACACGTACGCTAAACCTTAAGCGTTGTGGTACCCTAAACTGTGCCCTAATATCTCCCCATTCCCTAACCCTAACCCTAACCCGAATCCTAAACCTGACCCTCACCTGAAGCCTTACCCTCACCCATGCCCTAATCTTAACCAGGACACTAACACTAACCCTTGCCCTCACATGAACGCTAACACTTAAGCACTGTCGTACCCTAAGCTGTACCCTAATCCCTCTGCATTCCTTAACCCTAACCCTAACCCGAATCCTAACCCTGACCCTCACCCGAAGCCTTACCCTCACCCGTGCCCTAATCTTAACCAGGACACCAACACTAACTCGTGCCCTCACACGTACGCTAACCCTTAAGCATTGTCGTACCCTAACCTGTACCCTAATCCCTCTCCATTCCCTAACCCTAACCCTAACCCGAATCCTAACCCTGACCCTCACCCGAAGCCTTACCCTCACCCGTGCCCTAATCTTAACCAGGACACCAAGACTAACTCGTGCCCTCAAACGTACGCTAACACTAAACCGCAGCGGTCCCCTAACCTGTACCCTAATCCCTCTCCATTCCCTAACCCTAACCCTAACCTGAAACCTAAACATGACACTCATCCGAAACTTTACCCTCACCCGTGCCCTAATTTTAACCAGTACATCAACACTAACCCATGCCCTCTAACGTATGCCAACCCTAAGCCATTGCCGTACCCTAACCTGTACCCTAAGCAATCCCCATTCCCTAACCCTAACCCTAACCCTAACCCTTAACGTGACCCTCTTCCGAGGACTTACCCTCACCCGTGCCCTAATCGTAAGCAGTACACTAACACTAACTAGTGACCTCACACGTACGCTAAACCTTAAGCGTTGTGGTAACCTAAACTGTGCCCTAATATCTCCCCATTCCCTAACCCTAACCCTAACCCGAATTCTATCCCTGACCCTCACCCGAAAGCTTACCCTCACCCGTGCCCTAATCTTAACCAGGACACCAACACTAACTTGTGCCCTCACACGTACGCTAACCCTTAATCGTTGTCGTACCCTAAACTGTACCCTAATCCCTCCCCATTCCCTAACCCTAACCCTAACCCGAATCCTAACCCTGACCCTCAACTGAAGCCTTACCCTCACCCGTGCCCTAATCTTAACCAGGACACTAACACTAACCCTTGCCCTCACACGAACGCTAACCCTTAAGCACTATCGTACCCTAAGCTGTACCCTAATCCCTCTGCATTCCTTAACCCTAACCCTAACCCGAATCCTAACCCTGACCCTCACCCGAAGCCTTACCCTCACCCGTGCCCTAATCTTAACCAGGACACCAACACTAACTCGTGCCCTCACACGTACGCTAAACCTTAAGCGTTGTCGTACCCTAAATTTTAACCTAATCCCTCCCCATTCCTTAACCCTAACGCTAACCCCATCCCTAAACCTGACCCACTTCCGATGCCCTACCCTAACCAATGCCCTAATCTTAACCAGGACACAAACACTAACTCATGCCCTCAAACGTACGCTAACCCTTAAGCATTGTCGTACCCTATCCTGTACCCTAATCCCTCCCCATTCCCTAACCCTAACACTAAGCGAAACCCTGAACGTGACCCTTTTCCGAGGCCTTACCCTCATCGGTGCCGTTGTCTTAACCAGTACACCACCACTAACTCGTGCCCTCACACTTACGCTAACCCTTAAGCATTGTCGTACCCTAACCTGTACCCTAATCCCTCTCCATTCCCTAACCCTAACCCTAACCCGAATCCTAACCCTGACCCTCACCAGAAGCCTTACCCTCACCCGTGCCCTAATCTTAACCAGGACACCAAGACTAACTCGTGCCTTCAAACGTACGCTAACATTAAACCGCAGCGGTACCCTAACCTGTACCCTAATCCCTCTCCATTCCCTAACCCTAACCCTAACCTGAAACCTAACCATGACACTCACCCGAAACTTTAACCTCACCCGTGTCCTAATTTTAACCAGTATATCAACACTAACCCATGCCCTCTAACGTACGCCAACCCTAAGCCATTGCCGTACCCTAACCTGTACCCTAATCAATCCCCATTCCCTAACCCTAACCCTAACCCTAACCCTTAACGTGACCCTCTTCCGAGGCCTTACCCTCACCCGTGCCCTAATCGTAAGCAGTACACTAACACTAACTAGGGACCTCACACGTACGCTAAACCTTAAGCGTTGTGGTACCCTAAACTGTGCCCTAATATCTCCCCATTCCCTAACCCTAACCCTAACCCGAATCCTAAACCTGACCCTCACCTGAAGCCTTACCCTCACCCATGCCCTAATCTTAACCAGGACACTAACACTAACCCTTGCCCTCACATGAACGCTAACACTTAAGCACTGTCGTACCCTAAGCTGTACCCTAATCCCTCTGCATTCCTTAACCCTAACCCTAACCCGAATCCTAACCCTGACCCTCACCCGAAGCCTTACCCTCACCCGTGCCCTAATCTTAACCAGGACACCAACACTAACTCGTGCCCTCACACGTACGCTAACCCTTAAGCATTGTCGTACCCTAACCTGTACCCTAATCCCTCTCCATTCCCTAACCCTAACCCTAACCCGAATCCTAACCCTGACCCTCACCCGAAGCCTTACCCTCACCCGTGCCCTAATCTTAACCAGGACACCAAGACTAACTCGTGCCCTCAAACGTACGCTAACACTAAACCGCAGCGGTCCCCTAACCTGTACCCTAATCCCTCTCCATTCCCTAACCCTAACCCTAACCTGAAACCTAACCATGACACTCATCCGAAACTTTACCCTCACCCGTGCCCTAATTTTAACCAGTACATCAACACTAACCCATGCCCTCTAACGTATGCCAACCCTAAGCCATTGCCGTACCCTAACCTGTACCCTAAGCAATCCCCATTCCCTAACCCTAACCCTAACCCTAACCCTTAACGTGACCCTCTTCCGAGGACTTACCCTCACCCGTGCCCTAATCGTAAGCAGTACACTAACACTAACTAGTGACCTCACACGTACGCTAAACCTTAAGCGTTGTGGTAACCTAAACTGTGCCCTAATATCTCCCCATTCCCTAACCCTAACCCTAACCCGAATTCTATCCCTGACCCTCACCCGAAAGCTTACCCTCACCCGTGCCCTAATCATAACCAGGACACCAACACTAACTTGTGCCCTCACACGTACGCTAACCCTTAATCGTTGTCGTACCCTAAACTGTACCCTAATCCCTCCCCATTCCCTAACCCTAACCCTAACCCGAATCCTAACCCTGACCCTCACCTGAAGCCTTACCCTCACCCGTGCCCTAATCTTAACCAGGACACTAACACTAACCCTTGCCCTCACACGAACGCTAACCCTTAAGCACTGTCGTACCCTAAGCTGTACCCTAATACCTCTGCATTCCTTAACCCTAACCCTAAACCGAATCCTAATCCTGACCCTCACCCGAAGCCTTACCCTCACCCGTGCCCTAATCTTAACCAGGACACCAACACTAACTCTTGCCCTCACACGTACGCTAAACCTTAAGCATTGTCGTACCCTAAATTGTACCCTAATCCCTCCCCATTCCTTAACCCTAAACCTAACCCCATCCCTAAACCTGACCCACTTCCGATGCCCTACCCTAACCAATGCCCTAATCTTAACCAGGACACAAACACTAACTCATGCCCTCAAACGTACGCTAACCCTTAAGCATTGTCGTACCCTATCCTGTACCCTAATCCCTCCCCATTCCCTAACCCTAACCCTAAGCGAAACCCTGAACGTGACCCTTTTCCGAGGCCTTACCCTCATCGGTGCCGTTGCTTAACCAGTACACCAACACTAACTCGTGCCCTCACACTTACGCTAACCCTTAAGCATTGTCGTACCCTAACCTGTACCCTAATCCCTCTCCATTCCCTAACCCTAACCCTAACCCGAATCCTAACCCTGACCCTCACCCGAAGACTTACCCTCACCCGTGCCCTAATCTTAACCAGGACACCAAGACTAACTCGTGCCCTCAAACGTACGCTAACACTAAACCGCAGCGGTCCCCTAACCTGTACCCTAATCCCTCTCCATTCCCTAACCCTAACCCTAACCTGAAACCTAACCATGACACTCACCCGAAACTTTACCCTCACCCGTGTCCTAATTTTAACCAGTACATCAACACTAACCCATGCCCTCTAACGTACGCCAACCCTAAGCCATTGCCGTACCCTAACCTGTACCCTAATCAATCCCCATTCCCTAACCCTAACCCTAACCCTAACCCTTAACGTGACCCTCTTCCGAGGCCTTACCCTCACCTGTGCCCTAATCGTAAGCAGTACACTAACACTAACTAGTGACCTCACACGTACGCTAAACCTTAAGCGTTGTGGTACCCTAAACTGTGCCCTAATATCTCCCCATTCCCTAACCCTAACCCTAACCAGAATTCTATCCCTGACCCTGACCCGAAACCTTACCCGCACCCGTGCCCTAATCTTAACCAGGACACGAACACTAACTTGTGCCCTCACACGTACGCTAACCCTTAATCGTTGTCGTACCCTAAACTGTAACCTAATCCCTCCCCATTCCCTAACCCTAACCCTAACCCGAATCCTAACCCTGACCCTCACCTGAAGCCTTACCCTAACCCGTGCCCTAATCTTAACCAGGACACTAACACTAACCCTTGCCCTCACACGAACGCTAACCCTTAAGCACTGTCCTACCCTAAGCTGTACCCTAATCCCTCTGCATTCCTTAACCCTAACCCTAACCCGAATCCTAACCCTGACCCTCACCCGAAGCCTTACCCTCACCCGTGCCCTAATCTTAACCAGGACACCAACACTAACTTGTGCCCTCACACGTACGCTAAACCTTAAGCGTTGTCGTACCCTAAATTGTACCCTAATCCCTCCCCATTCCTTAACCCTAACCCTAACCCCATCCCTAAACCTGACCCACTTCCGATGCCCTACCCTAACCAATGCCCTAATCTTAACCAGGACACAAACACTAACTCATGCCCTCAAACGTACGCTAACCCTTAAGCATTGTCGTACCCTATCCTGTACCCTAATCCCTCCCCATTCCCTAACCCTAACCCTAAGCGAAACCCTGAACGTGACCCTTTTCCGAGGCCTTACCCTCATCGGTGCCGTTGTCTTAACCAGTACACCAACACTAACTCGTGCCCTCACACTTACGCTAACCCTTAAGCATTGTCGTACCCTAACCTGTACGCTAATCCCTCTCCATTCCCTAACCCTAACCCTAACCCGAATCCTAACCCTGACCCTCACCCGAAGCCTTACCCTCACCCGTGCCCTAATCTTAACCAGGACACCAAGACTAACTCGTGCCCTCAAAAGTACGCTAAAACTAAACCGCAGCAGTACCCTAACCTGTACCCTAATCCCTCTCCATTCCCTAACCCTAACCCTAACCTGAAACCTAACCATGACACTCACCCGAAACTTTACCCTCACCCGTGTCCTAATTTTAACCAGTACATCAACACTAACCCATGCCCTCTAACGTACGCCAACCCTAAGCCATTGCCGTACCCTAACCTGTACCCTAATCAATCCCCATTCCCTAACCCTAACCCTAACCCTAACCCTTAACGTGACCCTCTTCCGAGGCCTTACCCTCACCCGTGCCCTAATCGTAAGCAGTACACTAACACTAACTAGTGACCTCACACGTACGCTAAACCTTAAGCGTTGTGGCACCCTAAACTGTGCCCTAATATCTCCCCATTCCCTAACCCTAACCCTAACCCGAATTCTATCCCTGACCCTCACCCGAAACCTTACCCTCACCCGTGCCCTAATCTTAACCAGGACACCAACACTAACTTGTGCCCTCACACGTACGCTAACCCTTAATCGTTGTCGTACCCTAAACTGTACCCTAATCCTTCCCCATTCCCTAACCCTAACCCTAACCCGAATCCTAACCCTGACCCTCACCTGAAGCCTTACCCTCACCCGTGCCCTAATCTTAACCAGGACACTAACACTAACACTTGCCCTCACACGAACGCTAACCCTTAAGCACTGTCGTACCCTAACCTGTACCCTAATCCCTCTCCATTCCCTAACCCTAACCCTAACCCGAATCCTAACCCTGACCCTCACCCGAAGCCTTACCCTCACCCGTGCCCTAATTTTAACCAGGACACCAAGACTAACTCGTGCCCTCACACGTACGCTAACACTAAACCGCAGCGGTACCCTAACCTGTACCCTAATCCCTCTCCATTCCCTAACCCTAACCCTAACCTGAAACCTAACCATGACACTCACCCGAAACTTTACCCTCACCCGTGTCCTGATTTTAACCAGTACATCAACACTAACCCATGCCCTCTAACGTACGCCAACCCTAAGCCATTGCCGTACCCTAACCTGTACCCTAATCAATCCCCATTCCCTAACCCTAACCCTAACCCTAACCCTTAACGTGACCCTCTTCCGAGGCCTTACCCTCACCCGTGCCCTAATCGTAAGCAGTACACTAACACTAACTAGTGACCTCACACGTACGCTAAACCTTAAGCGTTGTGGTACCCTAAACTGTGCCCTAATATCTCCCCATTCCCTAACCCTAACCCTAACCCGAATTCTATCCCTGACCCTCAACCGAAACCTTACCCTCACCCATGCCCTAATCTTAACCAGGACACCAACACTAACTTGTGCCCTCACACGTACGCTAACCCTTAATCGTTGTCGTACCCTAAACTGTACCCTAATCCTTCCCCATTCCCTAACCCTAACCCTAACCCGAATCCTAACCCTGACCCTCACCTGAAGCCTTACCCTCACCCGTGCCCTAATCTTAATCAGGACACTAACACTAACACTTGCCCTCACACGAACGCTAACCCTTAAGCACTGTCGTACCCTAAGCTGTACCCTAATCCCTCTGCATTCCTTAACCCAAACCCTAACCCGAATCCTAACCCTGACCCTCACCCGAAGCCTTACCCTCACCCGTGCCCTAATCTTAACCAGGACACCAACACTAACTCGTGCCCTCACACGTACGCTAAACCTTAAGCGTTGTCGTACCCTAAATTGTACCCTAATCCCTCCCCATTCCTTAACCCTAACCCTAACCCCATCCCTAAATCTGACCCACTTCCGATGCCCTACCCTAACCAATGCCCTAATCTTAACCAGTACACAAACACTAACTCATGCCCTCAAACGTACGCTAACCCTTAAGCATTGTCATACCCTATCCTGTACCCTAATCCCTCCCCATTCCCTAACCCTAACCCTAAGCGAAACCCTGAACGTGACCCTTTACCGAGGCCTTACCCTCATCGGTGCCGTTGTCTTTACCAGTACACCAACACTAACTCGTGCCCTCACACTTACGCTAACCCTTAAGCATTGTCGTACCCTAACCTGTACCCTAATCCCTCTCCATTCCCTAACCCTAACCCTAACCCGAATCCTATCCCTGACCCTCACCCGAAGCCTTACCCTCACCCGTGCCCTAATCTTAACCAGGACACCAAGACTAACTCGTGCCCTCACACGTACGCTAACACTAAACCGCAGCGGTACCCTAACCTGTACCCTAATCCCTCTCCATTCCCTAACCCTAACCCTAACCTGAAACCTAACCATGACACTCACCCGAAACTTTACCCTCACCCGTGTCTTAATTTTAACCAGTACATCAACACTAACCCATGCCCTCTAACGTACGCCAACCCTTAGCCATTGCCGTACCCTAACCTGTACCCTAATCAATCCCCATTCCCAAACCCTAACCCTAACCCTAACCCTTAACGTGACCCTCTTCCGAGGCCTTACCCTCACCCGTGCCCTAATCGTAAGCAGTACACTAACACTAACTAGTGACCTCACACGTACGCTAAACCTTAAGCGTTGTGGTACCCTAAACTGTGCCCTAATATCTCCCCATTCCCTAACCCTAACCCTAACCCGAATTCTATCCCTGACCCTCACCCGAAACCTTACCCTCTCCCGTGACCTAATCTTAACCAGGACACCAACACTAACTTGTGCCCTCACACGTACGCTAACCCTTAATCGTTGTCGTACCCTAAACTGTACCCTAATCCCTCCCCATTTCCTAACCCTAACCCTAACCCGAATCCTAACCCTGACCCTCATCCGAAGCCTTACCCTCACCCGTGCCCTAATCTTAACCAGGACACCAACACTAACTCGTGCCCTCACACGTACGCTAAACCTTAAGTGTTGTCGTACCCTAAATTGTACCCTAATCCCTCCCCATTCCTTAACCCTAACCCGAACCCCATCCCTAAACCTGACCCACTTCCGATGCCCTACCCTAACCAATGCCCTAATCTTAACCAGTACACAAACACTAACTCATGACCTCAAACGTACGCTAACCCTTAAGCATTGTCGTACCCTATCCTGTACCCTAATCCCTCTCCATTCCCTAACCCTAACCCTAACCGAATCCTAACCCTGACCCTCACCCGAAGCCTTACCCTCACCCGTGCCCTAATCTTAACCTGGACACCAACACTAACTTGTGCCCTCACACGTACGCTAACCCTTAATCGTTGTCGTACCCTAAACTCTACCCTAATCCCTCCCCATTCCCTAACCCTAACCCTAAACCGAATCCTAACCCTGACCCTCACCTGAAGCCTTACCTTCACCCGTGCCCTAATCTTAACCAGGACACTAACACTAACCCTTGCCCTCACACGAACGCTAACCCTTAAGTACTGTCGTACCCTAAGCTGTACCCTAATCCCTCTGCATTCCTTAACCCTAACCCTACCCCGAATCCTAACCCTGACCCTCACCCGAAGCCTTACCCTCACCCGTGCCCTAATCTTAACCAGGACACCAACACTAACTCGTGCCCTCACACGTACGCTAAACCTTAAGCGTTGTTGTACCCTAAATTGTACCCTAATCCCTCCCCATTCCTTAACCCTAACCCTAACCCCATCCCTAAACCTGACCCACTTCCGATGCCCTACCCTAACCAATGCCCTAATCTTAACCAGGACACAAACACTAACTCATGCCCTCAAACGTACGCTAACCCTTAAGCATTGTCGTACCCTATCCCGTACCCTAATCCCTCCCCATTCCCTAACCCTAACCCTAAGCGAAACCCTGAACGTGACCCTTTTCCGAGGCCTTACCCTCATCGGTGCCGTTGTCTTAACCAGTACACCAACACTAACTCGTGCCCTCACACTTATGCTAACCCTTAAGCATTGTCGTACCCTAACCTGTACCCTAATCCCTCTCCATTCCCTAACCCTAACCCTAACCCGAATCCTAACCCTGACCCTCACCCGAAGCCTTACCCTCACCCGTGCCCTAATCTTAACCAGGACACCAAGACTAACTCGTGCCCTCACACGTACGCTAACACTAAACCGCAGCTGTACCCTAACCTGTACCCTAATCCCTCTCCATTCCCTAACCCTAACCCTAACCTGAAACCTAACCATGACACTCACCCCAAAGTTTACCCTCACCCGTGTCCTAATTTTAACCAGTACATCAACACTAACCCATGCCCTCTAACGTACGCCAACCATAAGCCATTGCCGTACCCTAACCTGTACCCTAATCAATCCCCATTCCCTAACCCTAACCCTAACCCTAACCCTTAACGTGACCCTCTTCCGAGGCCTTACCCTCACCCGTGCCCTAATCGTAAGCAGTACACTAACAGTAACTAGTGACCTCACACGTACGCTAAACCTTAAGCGTTGTGGTACCCTAAACTGTGCCTTAATATCTCCCCATTCCCTAACCCTAACCCTAACCCGAATTCTATCCCTGACCCTCACCCGAAACCTTACCCTCACCCGTGCCCTAATCTTAACCTGGACACCAACACTAACTTGTGCCCTCACACGTACGCTAACCCTTAATCGTTGTAGTACCCTAAACTGTAACCTAATCCCTCCCCATTCCCTAACCCTAACCCTAACCCGAATCCTAACCCTGACCCTCACCTGAAGCCTTACCTTCACCCGTGCCCTAATCTTAACCAGGACACTAACACTAACCCTTGCCCTCACACGAACGCTAACCCTTAAGTACTGTCGTACCCTAAGCTGTACCCTAATCCCTCTGCATTCCTTAACCCTAACCCTACCCCGAATCCTAAACCTGACCCTCACCCGAAGCCTTACCCTCACCCGTGCCCTAATCTTAACCAGGACACCAACACTAACTCGTGCCTCACACGTACGCTAAACCTTAAGCGTTGTCGTACCCTAAATTGTACCCTAATCCCTCCCAATTCCTTAACCGTAACCCTAACCCCATCCCTAAACCTGACCCACTTCCGATGCCCTACCCTAACAAATGCCCTAATCTTAATCAGGAAACAAACACTAACTCATGCCCTCAAACGTACGCTAACCCTTAAGCATTGTCGTACCCTATCCCGTACCCTAATCCCTCCCCATTCCCTAAACCTAACCCTAAGCGAAACCCTGAACGTGACCCTTTTCCGAGGCCTTACCCTCATCGGTGCCGTTGTCTTAACCAGTACACCAACACTAACTCGTGCCCTCACACTTACGATAACCCTTAAGCATTGTCGTACCCTAACCTGTACCCTAATCCCTCTCCATTCCCTAACCCTAACCCTAACCCGAATCCTAACCCTGACCCTCACCCGAAGCCTTACCCTCACCCGTGCCCTAATCTTAACCAGGACACCAAGACTAACTCGTGCCCTCAAACATACGCTAACACTAAACCGCAGCGGTACCCTAACCTGTACCCTAATCCCTCTCCATTCCCTAACCCTAACTCTAACCTGAAACCTAACCATGACACTCACCCGAAACTTTACCCTCACCCGTGTCCTAATTTTCACCAGTACATCAACACTAACCCATGCCCTTAACGTACGCCAACCCTAAGCCATTGCCGTACCCTAACCTGTACCCTAATCAATCCCCATTCCCTAACCCTAACCCTAACCCTAACCCTTAACGTGACCCTCTTCCGAGGCCTTACCCTCACCCGTGCCCTAATCGTAAGCAGTACACTAACACTAACTAGTGACCTCACACGTACGCTAAACCTTAAGCGTTGTGGTACCCTAAACTGTGCCCTAATATCTCCCCATTCCTTAACCCTAACCCTAACCCGAATTCTATCCCTGACCCTCACCCGAAACCTTACCCTCACCCGTGCCCTAATCTTAACCAGGACACCAACACTAACTTGTGCCCTCACACGTACGCTAACCCTTAATCGTTGTCGTACCCTAAACTGTACCCTAATCCTTCCCCATTCCCTAACCCTAACCCTAACCCGAATCCTAACCCTGACCCTCACCTGAAGCCTTACCCTCACCCGTGCCCTAATCTTAACCAGGACACTAACACTAACACTTGCCCTCACACGAACGCTAACCCTTAAGCACTGTCGTACCCTAAGCTGTACCCTAATCCCTCTGCATTCCTTAACCCTAACCCTAACCCGAATCCTAACCCTGACCCTCACCCGAAGCCTTACGCTCACCCGTGCCCTAATCTCAACCAGGACACCAACACTAACTCGTGCCCTCACACGTACGCTAAACCTTAAGCGTTGTCGTACCCTAAATTGTACCCTAATCCCTCCCCATTCCTTAACCCTAACCCTAACCCCATCCCTAAACCTGACCCACTTCCGATGCCCTACCCTAACCAATGCCCTAATCTTAACCAGGACACAAACACTAACTCCTGCCCTCAAACGTATGCTAACCCTTAAGCATTGTCGTACCCTATCCTGTACCCTAATCCCTCCCCATTCCCTAACCCTAACCCTAAGCGAAACCCTGAACGTGACCCTTTTCCGAGGCCTTACCCTCATCGTTGCCGTTGTCTTAACCAGTACACCAACACTAACTCGTGCCCTCACACTTACGCTAACCCTTAAGCATTGTCGTACCCTAACCTGTACCCTAATCCCTCTCCATTCCCTAACCCTAACCCTAACCCGAATCCTAACCCTGACCCTCACCCGAAGACTTACCCTCACCCGTGCCCTAATCTTAACCAGGACACCAAGACTAACTCGTGCCCTCACACGTACGCTAACACTAAACCGCAGCGGTACCCTAACCTGTACCCTAATCCCTCTCCATTCCCTAACCCTAACCCTAACTTGAAACCTAACCATGACACTCACCCGAAACTTTACCCTCACCCGTGTCCTAATTTTAACCAGTACATCAACACTAACCCATGCCCTCTAACGTATGCCAACCCTAAGCCATTGCCGTACCCTAACCTGTACCCTAATCAATCCCCATTCCCTAACCCTAACCCTAACCCTAACCCTTAACATGACCCTCTTCCGAGGCCTTACCCTCACCCGTGCCCTAATCGTAAGCAGTACACTAACACTAACTAGTGACCTCACACGTACGCTAAACCTTAAGCGTTGTGGTACCCTAAACTGTGCCCTAATATCTCCCCATTCCCTAACCCTAACCCTAACCTGAAACCTAACCATGACACTCATCCGAAACTTTACCCTCACCCGTGTCCTAATTTTAACCAGTACATCAACACTAACCCATGCCCTCTAACGTACGCCAACCCTAAGCCATTGCCGTACCCTAACCTGTACATTAATCAATCCCCATTCCCTAACCCTAACCCTAACCCTAACCCTTAACGTGACCCTCTTCCGAGGCCTTACCCTCACCCGTGCCCTAATCGTAAGCAGTACACTAACACTAACTAATGACATCACACCTACGCTAAACCTTAAGCGTTGTGGTACCCGAAACTGTGCCCTAATATCTCCCCATTCCCTAACCCTAACCCTAACCCGAATTCTATCCCTGAGCCTCACCCGAAACCTTACCCGCACCCGTGCCCTAACCTTAACCAGGACACCAACACTAAATTGTGCCCTCACACGTACGCTAACCCTTAATCGTTGTCGTACCCTAAACTGTACCCTAATCCTTCCCCATTCCCTAACCCTAACCCTAACCCGAATCCTAACCCTGACCCTCACTTGAAGCCTTACCCTCACCCGTGCCGTAATCTTAACCAGGACACTAACACTAACCCTTGCCCTCACACGAATGCTAACCCTTAAGCACTGTTGTACCCTAAGCTGTACCCTAATCCCTCTGCATTCCTTAACCCTAACCCGAATCCTAACCCTGACCCTCACCCAAAGCCTTACCCTCACCCGTGCCCTAATCTTAACCAGGACACCAACACTAACTCGTGCCCTCACACGTACGCTAAACCTTAAGCGTTGTCGTACCCTAAATTGTACCCTAATCCCTCCCCATTCCTTAACCCTAACCCTAACCCCATCCCTAAACCTGACCCACTTCCGATGCCCTACCCTAACCAATGCCCTAATCTTAACCAGTACACAAACACTAACTCATGCCCTCAAACGTACGCTCACCCTTAAGCATTGTCGTACCCTATCCTGTACCCTAATCCCTCCCCATTCCCTAACCCTAACCCTAAGCGAAACCCTGAACGTGACCCTTTTCCGAGGCCTTACCCTCATCGGTGCCGTTGTCTTAACCAGTACACCAACACTAACTCGTGCCCTCACACTTACGCTAACCCTTAAGCATTGTCGTACCCTAACCTGTACCCTAATCCCTCTCCATTCCCTAACCCTAACCCTAACCCGAATCCTAAACCTGACCCTCAGCCGAAGCCTTACCCTCACCCGTGCCCTAATCTTAACCAGGACACCAAGACTAACTCGTGCCCTCAAACGTACGCTAACACTAAACCGCAGCGGTCCCCTAACCTGTACCCTAATCCCTCTCCATTCCCTAACCCTAACCCTAACCTGAAACCTAACCATGACACTCATCCGAAACTTTACCCTCACCCGTGTCCTAATTTTAACCAGTACATCAACACTAACCCATGCCCTCTAACGTACGCCAACCCTAAGCCATTGCCGTACCCTAACCTGTACCCTAATCAATCCCCATTCCCTAACCCTAACCCTAACCCTAACCCTTAACGTGACCCTCTTCCGAGGCCTTACCCTCACCCGTGCCCTAATCGTAAGCAGTACACTAACACTAACTAGTGACCTCACACATACGCTAAACCTTAAGCGTTGTCGTACCCTAAATTGTACCCTAATCCCTCCCCATTCCTTAACCGTAACCCTAACCCCATCCCTAAACCTGACCCACTTCCGATGCCCTACCCTAACCAATGCCCTAATCTTAACCAGTACACAAACACTAACTCATGCCCTCAAACGTACGCTCACCCTTAAGCATTGTCGTACCCTATCCTGTACCCTAATCCCTCCCCATTCCCTAACCTTAACCCTAAGCGAAACCCTGAACGTGACCCTTTTCCGAGGCCTTACCCTCATCGGTGCCGTTGTCTTAACCAGTACACCAACACTAACTCGTGCCCTCACACTTATGCTAACCCTTAAGCATTGTCGTACCCTAACCTGTACCCTAATCCCTCTCCATTCCCTAACCCTAACCCTAACCCGAATCCTAACCCTGACCCTCACCCGAAGCCTTACCCTCACCCGTGCCCTAATCTTAACCAGGACACCAAGACTAACTCGTGCCCTCAAACGTACGCTAACACTAAACCGCAGCGGTCCCCTAACCTGTACCCTAATCCCTCTCCATTCCCTAACCCTAACCCTAACCTGAAACCTAACCATGACACTCATCCGAAACTTTACCCTCACCCGTGCCCTAATTTTAACCAGTACATCAACACTAACCCATGCCCTCTAACGTATGCCAACCCTAAGCCATTGCCGTACCCTAACCTGTACCCTAAGCAATCCCCATTCCCTAACCCTAACCCTAACCCTAACCCTTAACGTGACCCTCTTCCGAGGACTTACCCTCACCCGTGCCCTAATCGTAAGCAGTACACTAACACTAACTAGTGACCTCACACGTACGCTAAACCTTAAGCGTTGTGGTAACCTAAACTGTGCCCTAATATCTCCCCATTCCCTAACCCTAACCCTAACCCGAATTCTATCCCTGACCCTCACCCGAAAGCTTACCCTCACCCGTGCCCTAATCTTAACCAGGACACCAACACTAACTTGTGCCCTCACACGTACGCTAACCCTTAATCGTTGTCGTACCCTAAACTGTACCCTAATCCCTCCCCATTCCCTAACCCTAACCCTAACCCGAATCCTAACCCTGACCCTCAACTGAAGCCTTACCCTCACCCGTGCCCTAATCTTAACCAGGACACTAACACTAACCCTTGCCCTCACACGAACGCTAACCCTTAAGCACTATCGTACCCTAAGCTGTACCCTAATCCCTCTGCATTCCTTAACCCTAACCCTAACCCGAATCCTAACCCTGACCCTCACCCGAAGCCTTACCCTCACCCGTGCCCTAATCTTAACCAGGACACCAACACTAACTCGTGCCCTCACACGTACGCTAAACCTTAAGCGTTGTCGTACCCTAAATTTTAACCTAATCCCTCCCCATTCCTTAACCCTAACGCTAACCCCATCCCTAAACCTGACCCACTTCCGATGCCCTACCCTAACCAATGCCCTAATCTTAACCAGGACACAAACACTAACTCATGCCCTCAAACGTACGCTAACCCTTAAGCATTGTCGTACCCTATCCTGTACCCTAATCCCTCCCCATTCCCTAACCCTAACACTAAGCGAAACCCTGAACGTGACCCTTTTCCGAGGCCTTACCCTCATCGGTGCCATTGTCTTAACCAGTACACCACCACTAACTCGTGCCCTCACACTTACGCTAACCCTTAAGCATTGTCGTACCCTAACCTGTACCCTAATCCCTCTCCATTCCCTAACCCTAACCCTAACCCGAATCCTAACCCTGACCCTCACCAGAAGCCTTACCCTCACCCGTGCCCTAATCTTAACCAGGACACCAAGACTAACTCGTGCCCTCAAACGTACGCTAACACTAAACCGCAGCGGTACCCTAACCTGTACCCTAATCCCTCTCCATTCCCTAACCCTAACCCTAACCTGAAACCTAACCATGACACTCACCCGAAACTTTAACCTCACCCGTGTCCTAATTTTAACCAGTATATCAACACTAACCCATGCCCTCTAACGTACGCCAACCCTAAGCCATTGCCGTACCCTAACCTGTGCCCTAATCAATCCCCATTCCCTAACCCTAACCCTAACCCTAACCCTTAACGTGACCCTCTTCCGAGGCCTTACCCTCACCCGTGCCCTAATCGTAAGCAGTACACTAACACTAACTAGGGACCTCACACGTACGCTAAACCTTAAGCGTTGTGGTACCCTAAACTGTGCCCTAATATCTCCCCATTCCCTAACCCTAACCCTAACCCGAATCCTAAACCTGACCCTCACCTGAAGCCTTACCCTCACCCATGCCCTAATCTTAACCAGGACTCTAACACTAACCCTTGCCCACACATGAACGCTAACACTTAAGCACTGTCGTACCCTAAGCTGTACCCTAATCCCTCTGCATTCCTTAACCCTAACCCTAACCCGAATCCTAACCCTGACCCTCACCCGAAGCCTTACCCTCACCCGTGCCCTAATCTTAACCAGGACACCAACACTAACTCGTGCCCTCACACGTACGCTAACCCTTAAGCATTGTCGTACCCTAACCTGTACCCTAATCCCTCTCCATTCCCTAACCCTAACCCTAACCCGAATCCTAACCCTGACCCTCACCCGAAGCCTTACCCTCACCCGTGCCCTAATCTTAACCAGGACACCAAGACTAACTCGTGCCCTCAAACGTACGCTAACACTAAACCGCAGCGGTCCCCTAACCTGTACCCTAATCCCTCTCCATTCCCTAACCCTAACCCTAACCTGAAACCTAACCATGACACTCATCCGAAACTTTACCCTCACCCGTGCCCCAATTTTAACCAGTACATCAACACTAACCCATGCCCTCTAACGTATGCCAACCCTAAGCCATTGCCGTACCCTAACCTGTACCCTAAGCAATCCCCATTCCCTAACCCTAACCCTAACCCTAACCCTTAACGTGACCCTCTTCCGAGGACTTACCCTCACCCGTGCCCTAATCGTAAGCAGTACACTAACACTAACTAGTGACCTCACACGTACGCTAAACCTTAAGCGTTGTGGTAACCTAAACTGTGCCCTAATATCTCCCCATTCCCTAACCCTAACCCTAACCCGAATTCTATCCCTGACCCTCACCCGAAAGCTTACCCTCACCCGTGCCCTAATCTTAACCAGGACACCAACACTAACTTGTGCCCTCACACGTACGCTAACCCTTAATCGTTGTCGTACCCTAAACTGTACCCTAATCCCTCCCCATTCCCTAACCCTAACCCTAACCCGAATCCTAACCCTGACCCTCACCTGAAGCCTTACCCTCACCCGTGCCCTAATCTTAACCAGGACACTAACACTAACCATTGCCCTCACACGAACGCTAACCCTTAAGCACTATCGTACCCTAAGCTGTACCCTAATCCCTCTGCATTCCTTAACCCTAACCCTAACCCGAATCCTAACCCTGACCCTCACCCGAAGCCTTACCCTCACCCGTGCCCTAATCTTAACCAGGACACCAACACTAACTCGTGCCCTCACACGTACGCTAAACCTTAAGCGTTGTCGTACCCTAAATTTTAACCTAATCCCTCCCCATTCCTTAACCCTAACGCTAACCCCATCCCTAAACCTGACCCACTTCCGATGCCCTACCCTAACCAATGCCCTAATCTTAACCAGGACACAAACACTAACTCATGCCCTCAAACGTACGCTAACCCTTAAGCATTGTCGTACCCTATCTTGTACCCTAATCCCTCCCCATTCCCTAACCCTAACACTAAGCGAAACCCTGAAAGTGACCCTTTTCCGGGGCCTTACCCTCATCGGTGCCGTTGTCTTAACCAGTACACCACCACTAACTCGTGCCCTCACACTTACGCTAACCCTTAAGCATTGTCGTACCCTAACCTGTACCCTAATCCCTCTCCATTCCCTAACCCTAACCCTAACCCGAATCCTAACCCTGACCCTCACCAGAAGCCTTACCCTCACCCGTGCCCTAATCTTAACCAGGACACCAAGACTAACTCGTGCCCTCAAACGTACGCTAACACTAAACCGCAGCGGTACCCTAAGCTGTACCCTAATCCCTCTCCATTCCCTAACCCTAACCCTAACCTGAAACCTAACCATGACACTCACCCGAAACTTTAACCTCACCCGTGTCCTAATTTTAACCAGTATATCAACACTAACCCATGCCCTCTAACGTACGCCAACCCTAAGCCATTGCCGTACCCTAACATGTACCCTAAAGAATCCCCATTCCCTAACCCTAACCCTAACCCTAACCCTTAACGTGACCCTCTTCCGAGGCCTTACCCTCACCCGTGCCCTAATCGTAAGCAGTACACTAACACTAACTAGGGACCTCACACGTACGCTAAACCTTAAGCGTTGTGGTACCCTAAACTGTGCCCTAATATCTCCCCATTCCCTAACCCTAACCCTAACCCGAATCCTAAACCTGACCCTCACCTGAAGCCTTACCCTCACCCATGCCCTAATCTTAACCAGGACACTAACACTAACCCTTGCCCTCACATGAACGCTAACACTTAAGCACTGTCGTACCCTAAGCTGTACCCTAATCCCTCTGCATTCCTTAACCCTAACCCTAACCCGAATCCTTACCCTGACCCTCACCCGAAGCCTTACCCTCACCCGTGCCCTAATCTTAACCAGGACACCAACACTAACTCGTGCCCTCACACGTACGCTAAACCTTAAGCATTGTCGTACCCTAAATTGTACCCTAATCCCTCCCCATTCCTTAACCCTAAACCTAACCCCATCCCTAAACCTGACCCACTTCCGATGCCCTACCCTAACCAATGCCCTAATCTTAACCAGGACACAAACACTAACTCATGCCCTCAAACGTACGCTAACCCTTAAGCATTGTCGTACCCTATCCTGTACCCTAATCCCTCCCCATTCCCTAACCCTAACCCTAAGCGAAACCCTGAACGTGACCCTTTTCCGAGGCCTTACCCTCATCGGTGCCGTTGCTTAACCAGTACACCAACACTAACTCGTGCCCTCACACTTACGCTAACCCTTAAGCATTGTCGTACCCTAACCTGTACCCTAATCCCTCTCCATTCCCTAACCCTAACCCTAACCCGAATCCTAACCCTGACCCTCACCCGAAGCCTTACCCTCACCCGTGCCCTAATCTTAACCAGGACACCAAGACTAACTCGTGCCCTCAAACGTACGCTAACACTAAACCGCAGCGGTCCCCTAACCTGTACCCTAATCCCTCTCCATTCCCTAACCCTAACCCTAACCTGAAACCTAACCATGACACTCACCCGAAACTTTACCCTCACCCGTGTCCTAATTTTAACCAGTACATCAACACTAACCCATGCCCTCTAACGTACGCCAACCCTAAGCCATTGCCGTACCCTAACCTGTACCCTAGTCAATCCCCATTCCCTAACCCTAACCCTAACCCTAACCCTTAACGTGACCCTCTTCCGAGGCCTTACCCTCACCTGTGCCCTAATCGTAAGCAGTACACTAACACTAACTAGTGACCTCACACGTACGCTAAACCTTAAGCGTTGTGGTACCCTAAACTGTGCCCTAATATCTCCCCATTCCCTAACCCTAACCCTAACCCGAATTCTATCCCTGACCCTCACCCGAAACCTTACCCTCACCCGTGCCCTAATCTTAACCAGGACACCAACACTAACTTGTGCCCTCACACGTACGCTAACCCTTAATCGTTGTCGTACCCTAAACTGTACCCTAATCCCTCCCCATTCCCTAACCCTAACCCTAACCCGAATCCTAACCCTGACCCTCACCTGAAGCCTTACCCTCACCCGTGCCCTAATCTTAACCAGGACACTAACACTAACCCTTGCGCTCACACGAACGCTAACCCTTAAGCACTGTCGTACCCTAAGCTGTACTCTAATCCCTCTGCATTCCTTAACCCTAACCCTAACCCGAATCCTAATCCTGACCCTCACCCGAAGCCTTACCCTCACCCGTGCCCTAATCTTAACCAGGACACCAACACTAACTCTTGCCCTCACACGTACGCTAAACCTTAAGCATTGTCGTACCCTAAATTGTACCCTAATCCCTCCCCATTCCTTAACCCTAACCCTAACCCCATCCCTAACCCTGAGTCACTTCCGATGCCCTACCCTAACCAATGCCCTAATCTTAACCAGTACACAAACACTAACTCATGCCCTCAAACGTACGCTAACCCTTAAGCATTGTCGTACCCTATGCTGTACCCTAATCCCTCCCCATTCCCTAACCCTAACCCTAAGCGAAACCCTGAACGTGACCCTTTTCCGAGGCCTTACCCTCATCGGTGCCCTTGTCTTAACCAGTACACCAACACTAACTCGTGCCCTCACACTTACGCTAACCCTTAAGCATTGTCGTACCCTAACCTGTACCCTAATCCCTCTCCATTCCCTAACCCTAACCCTAACCCGAATCCTAACCCTGAACCTCACCCGAAGCCTTACCCTCACCCGTGCCCTAATCTTAACCAGGACACCAAGACTAACTCGTGCCCTCAAACATACGCTAACACTAAACCGCAGCGATACCCTAACCTGTACCCTAATCCCTCTCCATTCCCTAACCCTACCCTAACCTGAAACCTGACCATGACACTCACCCGAAACTTTACCCTCACCCGTGTCCTAATTTTAACCAGTACATCAACAGTAACCCATGCCCTCTAACGTACGCCAACCCTAAGCCATTGCCGTACCCTAACCTGTACCCTAATCAATCCCCATTCCCTAACCCTAACCCTAACCCTAACCCTTAACGTGACCCTCTTCCGAGGCCTTACCCTCACCCGTGCCCTAATCGTAAGCAGTACACTAACACTAACTAGTGACCTCACACTTACGCTAAACCATAAGCGTTGTGGTAACCTAAACTCTGCCCTAATATCTCCCCTTTCCCTAACCCTAACCCTAACCCGAATTCTATCCCTGACCCTCACCCGAAACCTTACCCTCACCCGTGCCCTAATCTTAACCAGGACACCAACACTAACTTGTGCCCTCACACGTACGCTAACCCTTAATCATTGTCGTACCCTAAACTGTACCCTAATCCCTCCCCATTCCCTAACCCTAACCCTAACCCGAATCCTAACCCTGACCCTCACCTGAAGCCTTACCCTCACCCGTGCCCTAATCTTAACCAGGACACTAACACTAACCCTTGCGCTCACACGAACGCTAACCCTTAAGCACTGTCGTACCCTAAGCTGTACCCTAAACCCTCTGCATTCCTTAACCCTAACCCTAACCCGAATCCTAACCCTGACCCTCACCCGAAGCCTTACCCTCACCCGTGCCCTAATCTTAACCAGGACACCAAGACTGACTTGTGCCATCAAACGTACGCTAACACTAAACCGCAGCGGTACCCTAACCTATACCCTAATCCCTCTCCATTCCCTAACCCTAACCCTAACCTGAAACCTAACCATGACAACTCACCCGAAACTTTACCCTCACCCGTGTCCTAATTTTAACCAGTACATCAACACTAACCCATGCCCTCTAACGTACGCCAACCCTAAGCCATTGCCGTACCCTAACCTGTACCCTAATCAATCCCAATTCCCTAACCCTAACCCTAACCCTAACCCTTAACGTGACCCTCTTCCGAGGCCTTACCCTCAACCGTGCCCTAATCGTAAGCAGTACACTAACACTAACTAGTGACCTCACACGTACGCTAAACCTTAAGCGTTGTGGTACCCTAAACTGTGCCCTAATATCTCCCCATTCCCTAACCCTAACCCTAACCCGAATTCTATCCCTGACCCTCACCCGATACCTTACCCTCGCCCGTGCCCTAACCTTAACCAGGACACCAACACTAACTTGTGCCCTCACACGTACGCTAACCCTTAATCGTTTTCGTACCCTAAACTGTACCCTAATCCCTCTCCATTCCCTAACCCTAACCCTAACCCGAATCCTAACCCTGACCCTCACCTGAAGCCTTACCCTCACCCGTGCCCTAATCTTAACCAGGACACTAACACTAACCCTTGCCGTCACACGAACGCTAACCCTTGAGCACTGTCGTACGCTAAGCTGTACCCTAATCCCTCTGCATTCCTTAACCCTAACCCTAACCCGAATCCTAACCCTGACCCTCACCCGAAGCCTTACCCTCACCCGTGCCCTAATCTTAACCAGGACACCAACACTAACTCGTGCCCTCACACGTACGCTGAATCTTAAGCGTTGTCGTACCCTAAATTGTACCCTAATCCCTCCCCATTCCTTAACCCTAACCCTAACCCCATCCCTAAACCTGACCCACTTCCGATGCCCTACCCTAACCAATGCCCTAATCTTAACCAGTACACAAACACTATCTCATGCCCTCAAACGTAGGCTAACCCTTAAGCATTGTCGTACCCTATCCTGTACCCTAATCCCTCCCCATTCCCTAACCCTAACCCTAAGCGAAACCCTGAACCTGACCCTTTTTTGAGGCCTTACCCTCATCGGTGCCCTTGTCTTAACCAGTACACCAACACTATCTCGTGCCCTCACACTTACGCTAACCCTTAAGCTTTGTCGTACCCTAACCTGTACCCTAATCCCTCTCCATTCCCTAACACTAACCCTAACCCGAATCCTAACCCTGACCCTCACCCGAAGCCTTACCCTCACCCGTGCCCTAATCTTAACCAGGACACCAACACTAACTCGTGCCCTCAAACGTACGCTAACACTAAACCGCAGCGGTACCCTAACCTGTACCCTAATCCCTCTCCATTCCCTAACCCTAACCCTAACCTGAAACATAACCATGACACTCACCCGAAACTTTACCCTCACCCGTGTCCTAATTTTAACCAGTACATCAACAGTAACCCATGCCCTCTAACGTACGCCAACACTAAGCCATTGCCGTACCCTAACCTGTACCCTAATCAATCCCCATTCCCTAAACCTAACCCTAACCCTAACCCTTAACGTGACCCTCTTCCGAGGCCTTACCCTCACCGTGCCCTAATCGTGAGCAGTACACTAACACTAACTAGTGACCTCACACGTACGCTAAACCTTAAGCGTTGTGGTACTCTAAACTGTGCCCTAATATCTCCCCATTCCCTAACCCTAACCCTAATCCGAATCCTATCCCTGACCCTCACCCGAAACCTTACCCTCACCCGTGCCCTAATCTTAACCAGGACACCAACACTAACTTGTGCCCTCACACGTACGCTAACCCTTAATCGTTGTCGTACCCTAAACTGTACCCTAATCCCTCCCCATTCCCTTACCCTAACCCTAACCCGAATAATAACCCTGACCCTCACCTGAAGCCTTACCCTCACCCGTGCCCTAATCTTAACCAGGACACTAAAACTAACCCTTGCCCTCACACGAACGCTAACCCTTAAGCACTGTCGTACCCTAAGCTGTACCCTAATCCCTCTGCATTCCTTAACCCTAACCCTAACCCTAATCCTAACCCTGACCCTCACCCGAAGCCTTACCCTCACCCGTGCCCTAATCTTAACCAGGACACCAACACTAACTCGTGCCCTCACAAGTACGCTAAACCTTAAGCGTTGTCGTACCCTAAATTGTACCCTAATCCCTCCCCATTCCTTAACACTAACCCTAACCCCATCCCTAAACCTGACCCACTTCCGATGCCCTACCCTAACCAATGCCCTAATCTTAACCAGTACACAAACACTAACTCATGCCCTCAAACGTACGCTAACCCTTAAGCATTGTCGTACCCTATGCTGTACCCTAATCCCTCCCCATTCCCTAACCCTAACCCTAAGCGAAACCCTGAACGTGACCCTTTTCCGAGGCCTTACCCTCATCGGTGCCGTTGTCTTAACCAGTACACCAACACTAAATCGTGCCCTCACACTGACGCTAACCCTTAAGCATTGTCGTACCCTAACCTGTACCCTAATCGCTCTCCATTCCCTAACCCTAACCCTAACCCGAATCCTAACCCTGACCCCCACCCGAAGCCTTACCCTCACCCGTGCCCTAATCTTAACCAGGACACCAAGACTAACTCGTGCCCTCAAACGTACGCTAACACTAAACCGCAGCGGTACCCTAACCTGTACCCTAATCCCTCTCCATTCCCTAACCCTAACCCTAACCTGAAACCTAACCATGACACTCACCCGAAACTTTACCCTCACCCGTGTCCTAATTTTAACCAGTACATCAACACTAACCCATGCCCTCTAACGTACGCCAACCCTAAGCCATTGCCGTACCCTAACCTGTACCCTAATCAATCCCCATTCCCTAACCCTAACCCTAACCCTAACCCTTAACGTGACCCTCTTCCGAGGCCTTACCCTCACCCGTGCCCTAATCGTAAGCAGTACACTAACACTAACTAGTGACCTCACACGTACGCTAAACCTTAAGCGTTCTGGTACCCTAAACTGTGCCCTAATATCTCCCCATTCCCTAACCCTAACCCTAACCCGAATTCTACTCCTGACCCTCACCCGAAACCTTACCCTCACCCGTGCCCTAATCATAACCAGGACAACAACACTAACTTGTGCCCACACACGTAGGTTAACCCTTAATCGTTGTCGTACCCTAAGCTGTACCCTAATCCCTCTGCATTCCTTAACCCTAACCCTAACCCGAATCCTAACCCTGACCCTCACCCGAAGCCTTACCCTCACCCGTGCCCTAATCTTAACCAGGACACCAACACTAACTCGTGCCCTCACACGTACGCTAAACCTTAAGCGTTGTCGTACCCTAAATTGTACCCTAATCCCTCCCCATTCCTTAACCCTAACCCTAACCCCATCCCTAAACCTGACCCACTTCCGATGCCCTACCCTCACCAATGCCCTAATCTTAACCAGTACACAAACACTAACTCATGCCCTCAAACGTACGCTAACCCTTAATCATTGTCGTACCCTATCCTGTACCCTAATCCCTCCCCATTCCCTAACCCTAACCCTAAGCGAAACCCTGAACGTGACCCTTTTCCGAGGCCTTACCCTCATCGGTGCCCTTGTCTTAACCAGTACACCAACACTAACTCGTGCCCTCACACTTACGCTAACCCTTAAGCATTGTCGTACCCTAACCTGTACCCTAATCCCTCTCCATTCCCTAACCCTAACCCTAACCCGACTCCTAACCCTGACTCTCACCCAAAGCATTACCCTCACCCGTGCCCTAATCTTGACCAGGAAACCAAGACTAACTCGTGCCCTCAAACTTACGCTAACACTAAACCGCAGCGGTACCCTAACCTGTACCCTAATCCCTCTCCATTCCCTAACCCTAACCCTAACCTGAAACCTAACCATGACACTCACCCGAAACTTTACCCTCACCCGTGTCCTAATTTTAACCAGTACATCAACACTAACCCATGCCCTCTAACGTACGCCAACCCTAAGCCATTGCTGTACCCTAACCTGTACCCTAATCAATCCCCATTCCCTAACCCTAACCCTAACCCGAATCCTAACCCTGACCCTCACCTGAAGCCTTACCCTCACCCGTGCCCTAATCTTAACCAGGACACTAACACTAACCCTTGCCCTCACACGAACGCTAACCCTTAAGCACTGTCGTACCCTAAGCTGTACCCTAATCCCTCTGCATTCCTAAACCCTAACCCTAACCCGAATCCTAACCCTGACCCTCACCCGAAGCCTTACCCTCACCCGTGCCCTAATCTTAACCAGGACACCTAGACTGACTTGTGCCCTCAAACGTACGCTAACACTAAACCGCAGCGGTACCCTAACCTATACCCTAATCCCTCTCCATTCCCTAACCCTAACCCTAACCTGAAACCTAACCATGACAACTCACCCGAAACTTTACCCTCACCCGTGTCCTAATTTTAACCAGTACATCAACACTAACCCATGCCCTCTAACGTACGCCAACCCTAAGCCATTGCCGTACCCTAACCTGTACCCTAATCAATCCCCATTCCCTAACCCTAACCCTAACCCTAACCCTTAACGTGACCCTCTTCCGAGGCCTTACCCTCACCCTTGTCCTAATCTTAAGCAGTACACTAACACTAACTAGTGACCTCACACGTACGCTAAACCTTAAGCGTTGTGGTACCCTAAACTGTGCCCTAATATCTCCCCATTCCCTAACCCTAACCCTAACCCGAATCCTATCCCTGACCCTCACCCGAAACCTTACCCTCACCCGTGCCCTAATCTTAACCAGGACACCAACACTAACTTGTGCCCTCACACGTACGCTAACCCTTAATCGTTGTCGTACCCTAAACTGTACCCTAATCCCTCCCCATTCCCTAACCCTAACCCTAACCCGAATCCTAACCCTGACCCTCACCTGAAGCCTTCCCCTCACCCGTGCCCTAATCTTAACCAGGACACTAACACTAACCCTTGTCCTCACACGAACGCTAACCCTTAAGCACTGTCGTACCCTAAGCTGCACCCTAATCCCTCTGCATTCCTTAACCCTAACCCTAACCCGAATCCTAACCCTGACCCTCACCCGAAGCCTTACCCTCACCCGTGCCCTAATCTTAACCAGGACACCAACACTAACTCGTGCCATCACACTTACGCTAGCCCTTAAGCATTGTCGTACCCTAACCTGTACCCTAATCCCTCCCCATTCCTTAACCCTAACCCTAACCCCATCCCTAAACCTGACCCACTTCCGATGCCCTACCCTAACCAATGCCCTAATCTTAACCAGGACACAAACACTAACTCATGCCCTCAAACGTACGCTAACCCTTAAGCATTGTCGTACCCTATCCTGTACCCTAATCCCTCCCCATTCCCTAACCCTAACCCTAAGCGAAACCCTGAACGTGACCCTTTTCCGAGGCCTTACCCTCATCGGTGCCGTTGTCTTAACCAGTACACCAACACTAACTCGTGCCCTCACACTTACGCTAACTCTTAAGCATTGTTGTACCCTAACCTGTACTCTAATCCCTCTCCATTCCCTAACCCTAACCCTAACCCGAATCCTAACCCTGACCCTCACCCGAAGCCTTACCCTCACCCGTGCCCTAATCTTAACCAGGACACCAAGACTAACTCGTGCCCTCAAACGTACGCTAACACTAAACCACAGCGGTACCCTAACCTGTACCCTAATCCCTCTCCATTCCCTAACCCTAACCCTAACCTGAAACCTAACCATGACACTCACCCGAAACTTTACCCTCACCCGTGTCCTCATTTTAACCAGTACATCAACACTAACCCATGCCCTCTAACGTACGCCAACCCTAAGCCATTGCCGTACCCTAACCTGTACCCTAATCAATCCCCATTCCCTAACCCTAACCCTAACCCTAACCCTTAACGTGACCCTCTTCCGAGGCCTTACACTCACCCGTGCCCTAATCGTAAGCAGTACACTAACACTAACTAGTGACCTCACACGTACGCTAAACCTTAAGCGTTGTGGTACCATAAACTGTGCCCTAATATCTCCCCATTCCCTAAGCCTAACCCTAACCCGAATTCTATCCCTGACCCTCACCCGAAACCTTACCCGCACCCGTGCCCTAATCTTAACCAGGACACCAACACTAACTTGTGCCCTCACACGTACGCTAACCCTTAATCGTTGTCGTACCCTAAACTGTACCCTAATCCCTCCCCATTCCCTAACCCTAACCCTAACCCGAATCCTAACCCTGACCCTCACCTGAAGCCTTACCCTCACCCGTGCCCTAATCTTAACCAGGACACTAACACTAACCCTTGCCCTCACACGAACGCTAACCCTTAAGCACTGTCGTACCCTAAGCTGTACCCTAATCCCTCTGCATTCCTTAACCCTAACCCTAACCCGAATCCTAACCCTGACCCTCACCCGAAGCCTTACCCTCACCCGTGCCCTTATCTTAACCAGGACACCAACACTAACTCGTGCCCTCACACGTACACTAAACCTTAAGCGTTGTCGTACCCTAAATTGTACCCTAATCCCTCCCCATTCCTTAACCCTAACCCTAACCCCATCCCTAAACCTGACCCACATCCGATGCCCTACCCTAATCAATGCCCTAATCTTAACCAGTACACAAACACTAACTCACGCCCTCAAACGTACACTAACCCTTAAGCATTGTCGTACCATATCCTGTACCCTAATCCCTCCCCATTCCCTAACCCTAACCCTAAGCGAAACCCTGAATGTGACCCTTTTCCGAGGCCTTATCCTCATCGGTGCCATTGTCTTAACCAGTACACCAACACTAACTCGTGCCCTCACACTTATGCTAACTCTTAAGCATTGTCGTACCCTAACCTGTACCCTAACACCTCTCCATTCCCTAACCCTAACCCTAACCCGAATCCTAACCCTGACCCTCACCTGAAGCCTTACCCTCACCCGTGCCCTAATCTTAACCAGGACACCAAGACTAACTCGTGCCCTCAAACGTACGCTAACACTAAACCGCAGCGGTACCCTAACCTGTACCCTAATCCCTCTCCATTCCCTAACCCTAACCCTAACCCGAATCCTAATCCTGACCCTCACCTGAAGCCTTACCCTCACCCGTGCCCTAATCTTAACCAGGACACCAAGACTAACTCGTGCCCTCAAACGTACGCTAACACTAAACCGCAGCGGTACCCTAACCTGTACCCTAATCCCTGTCCATTCCCTAACCCTAACCCTAACCTGAAACCTAACCAAGACACTCACCCGAAACTTTACCCTCACCCGTGTCCTAATTTTAACGAGTACATCAACACTAACCCATGCCCTCTAACGTACGCCAACCCAAAGCCATTGCCGTACCCTAACCTGTACCCTAATCAATCCCCATTCCCTAACCCTAACCCTAACCCTTAACGTGACCCTCTTCCGAGGCCTTACCCTCACCCGTGCCCTAATCGTAAGCAGTACACTAACACTAACTAGTGACCTCACACGTACGCTAAACCTTAAGCGTTGTCGTACCCTAAATTGTACCCTAATCCCTCCCCATTCGTTAACACTAACCCTAACCCCATCCCTAAACCTGACCCACTTCCGATGCCCTACCCTAACCAATGCCCTAATCTTAACCAGTACACAAACACTAACTCATGCCCTCAAACGTACGCTAACCCTTAAGCATTGTCGTAACCTATCCTGTACCCTAATCCCTCCCCATTCCCTAACCCTAACCCTAAGCGAAACCCTGAACGTGACCCTTTTCCGAGGCCTTACCCTCATCGGTGCCCTTGTCTTAACCAGTACACCAACACTAACTCGTGCCCTCACACTTACGCTAACCCTTAAGCATTGTCGTACCCTAACCTGTACCCTAATCCCTCTCCATTCCCTAACCCTAACCCTAACCCGAATCCTAACCCTGACCCTCACCTGAAGCCTTACCCTCACCCGTGCCGTAATTAACCAGGACACCAAGATTAACTCGTGCCCTCAAACGTACGCTAACACTAAACCGCAGCGGTACCCTAACCTGTACCCTAAACCCTCTCCATTCCCTAACCCTAACCCTAACCTGAAACCTAACCATGACACTCACCCGAAACTTTACCCTCACCCGTGTCCTAATTTTAACCAGTACATCAACACTAACCCATGCCCTCTTACGTACGCCAACCCTAAGCCATTGCCGTACCCTAACCTGTAGCCTAATCAATCCCCATTCCCTAACACTAACCCTAACCCTAACCGTTAACGTGACCCTCTTCCGAGGCCTTACCCTCACCCGTGCCCTAATCGTAAGCAGTACACTAACACTAACTAGTGACCTCACACGTACGCTAAACCTCAAGCGTTGTGGTACCCTAAACTGTGCCCTAATATCTCCCCATTCCCTAACCCTAACCCTAACCCGAATTCTATCCCTGACCCTCAACCGAAACCTTACCCGCACCCGTGCCCTAATCTTAACCAGGACACCAACACTAACCCTTGCCCTCACACGAACGCTAACCCTTAAGCACTGTCGTACACTAAGCTGTACCCTAATCCCTCTGCATTCCTTAACCCTAACCCTAACCCGAATCCTAACCCTGACCCTCACCCGAAGCCTTACCCTCACCCATGCCCTAATCTTAAATAGGACACCAACACTAACTCGTGCCCTCACACGTACGCTAAACCTTAAGCGTTGTCGTACCCTAAATTGTACCCTAATCCCTCCCCATTCCTTAACCCTAACCCTAACCCCAAACCTAAACCTGAACCACTTCCGATGCCCTACCCTAACCAATGCCCTAATCTTAACCAGGACACAAACACTAACTCATGCCCTCAAACGTACGCTAACCCTTAAGCTTTGTCGTACCCTATCCTGTACCCTAATCCCTCCCCATTCCCTAACCCTAACCCTTAGCGAAACCCGGAACGTTACCCTTTTCCGTGGCCTTACCCTCATCGGTGCCGTTGTCTTAACCAGTACACCAACACTAACTCGTGCCCTCACACTTACGCTAACCCTTAAGCATTGTCGTACCCTAACCTGTACACTAATCCCTCTCCCTTCCCTAACCCTAACCCTAACCCGAATTCTATCCCTGACCCTCACCCGAAGCCTTACTCTCACCCGTGCCCTAATCTTAACCAGGACACCAAGACTAACTCGTGCCCTCAAACGTACGCTAACACTAAACCGCAGCGGTACCCTAACCTGTACCCTAATCCCTCTCCATTCCCTAACCCTAACCCTAACCTGAAACCTAACAATGACACTCACCCGAAACTTTACCCTCACCCGTGTCCTAATTTTAACCAGTACATCAACACTAACACATGCCCTCTAACGTACGCCAACCCTAAGCCATTGCCGTACCCTAACCTGTACCCTAATCAATCCCCATTCCCTAACCCTAACCCTAACCCTTAACGTGACCCTCTTCCGAGGCCTTACCCTCACCCGTGCCCTAATCGTAAGCAGTACACTAACACTAACTAGTGACCAAACACGTACGCTAAACCTTAAGCGTTGTGGTACCCTAAACTGTGCCCTAATATCTCCCCATTCCCTAACCCTAACCCTAACCCGAATTCTATCCCTGACCCTCACCCGAAACCTTACCCGCACCCGTGCCCTAATCTTAACCAGGACACCAACACTAACTTGTGCCCTCACACGTACGCTAACCCTTAATCATTGTCGTACCCTAAACTGTACCCTAATCCCTCCCCATTCCCTAACCCTAACCCTAACCCGAATCCTAACCATGACCCTCACCTGAAGCCTTACCCTCACCCGTGCCCTAATCTTAACCAGGACACTAACACTAACCCTTGCCCTCACACGAACGCTAACCCTTAATCACTGTCGTACCCTAAGCTGTACCCTAATCCCTCTGCATTCCTTAAACCTAACCCTAACCCGAATCCTAACCCTGACCCTCACCCGAAGCCTTACCCTCACCCGTGCCCTAATCTTAACCAGGACACCAACACTAACTCGTGCCCTCACACGTACGCTAAACCTTAAGCGTTGTCGTACCCTAAATTATACCCTAATCCCTCCCCATTCCTTAACACTAACCCTAACCCCATCCCTAAACCTGACCCACTTCCGATGCCCTACCCTAACCAATGCCCTAATCTTAACCAGTACACAAACACTAACTCATGCCCTCAAACGTACGCTAACCCTTAAGCATTGTCGTACCCTATCCTGTACCCTAATCCCTCCCCATTCCCTAACCCTAACCCTAAGCGAAACCCTGAACGTGACCCTTTTTCGAGGCCTTACCCTCATCGGTGCCCTTGTCTTAACCAGTACACCAACACTAACTCGTGCCCTCACACTTACGCTAACCCTTAAGCATTGTCGTACCCTAACCTGTACCCTAATCCCTCTCCATTCCCTAACCCTAACCCTAACCCGAATCCTAACCCTGACCCTCACCTGAAGCCTTACCCTCACCCGTGCCGTAATCTTAACCAGGACACCAAGATTAACTCGTGCCCTCAAACGTACGCTAACACTAAACCGCAGCGGTACCCTAACCTGTACCCTAATCCCTCTCCATTCCCTAACCCTAACCCTAACCTGAAACCTAACCATGACACTCACCCGAAACTTTACCCTCACCCGTGTCCTAATTTTAACCAGTACATCAACACTAACCCATGCCCTCTTACGTACGCCAACCCTAAGCCATTGCCGTACCCTAACCTGTAGCCTAATCAATCCCCATTCCCTAACCCTAACCCTAACCCTAACCGTTAACGTGACCCTCTTCCGAGGCCTTACCCTCACCCGTGCCCTAATCGTAAGCAGTACACTAACACTAACTAGTGACCTCACACGTACGCTAAACCTCAAGCGTTGTGGTACCCTAAACTGTGCCCTAATATCTCCCCATTCCCTAACCCTAACCCTAACCCGAATTCTATCCCTGACCCTCAACCGAAACCATACCCGCACCCGTGCCCTAATCTTAACCAGGACACCAACACTAACTTGTGCCCTCACACGTACGCTAACCCTTAATCGTTGTCGTACCCTAAACTGTACCCTAATCCCTCCCCATTCCCTAACCCTAACCCTAACCCGAATCCTAACCCTGACCCTCACCTGAAGCCTTACCCTCACCCGTGCCCTAATCTTAACCAGGACACTAACACTAACCCTTGCCCTCAAACGAACGCTAACCCTTAAGCACTGTCGTACACTAAGCTGTACCCTAATCCCTCTGCATTCCTTAACCCTAACCCTAACCCGAATCCTAACCCTGACCCTCACCCGAAGCCTTACCCTCACCCATGCCCTAATCTTAACCAGGACACCAACACTAACTCGTGCCCTCACACGTACGCTAAACCTTAAGCGTTGTCGTACCCTAAATTGTACCCTAATCCCTCCCCATTCCTTAACCCTAACCCTAACCCCAAACCTAAACCTGAACCACTTCCGATGCCCTACCCTAACCAATGCCCTAATCTTAACCAGGACACAAACACTATCTCATGCCCTCAAACGTACGCTAACCCTTAAGCTTTGTCGTACCCTATCCTGTACCCTAATCCCTCCCCATTCCCTAACCCTAACCCTTAGCGAAACCCTGAACGTTACCCTTTTCCGTGGCCTTACCCTCATCGGTGCCGTTGTCTTAACCAGTACACCAACACTAACTCGTGCCCTCACACTTACGCTAACCCTTAAGCATTGTCGTACCCTAACCTGTACCCTAATCCCTCTCCATTCCCTAACCCTAACCCTAACCCGAATCCTAACCCTGACCCTCACCCGAAGCCTTACCCTCACCCGTGCCCTAATCTTAACCAGGACACAAAGACTAACTCGTGCCCTCAAACGTACGCTAACACTAAACCGCAGCGGTACCCTAACCTGTACCCTAATCCCTCTCCATTCCCTAACCCTAACCCTAACCTGAAACCTAACCATGACACTCACCCGAAACTTTACCCTCACCCGTGTCCTAATTTTAACCAGTACATCAACACTAACCCATGCCCTCTAACGTATGCCAACCCTAAGCCATTGCCGTACCCTAACCTGTACCCTAATCAATCCCCATTCCCTAACCCTAACCCTAACCCTAACCCTTAACGTGACCCTCTTCCGAGGCCTTACCCTCACCCGTGCCCTAATCGTAAGCAGTACACTAACACTAACTAGTGACCTCACACGTACGCTAAACCTTAAGCGTTGTGGTACCCTAAACTGTGCCCTAATATCTCCCCATTCCCTAACCCTAACCCTAACCCGAATTCTATCCCTGACCCTCACCCGAAACCTTACCCTCACCCGTGCCCTAATCTTAACCAGGACACCAACACTAACTTGTGCCCTCACACGTACGCTAACCCTTAATCGTTGTCGTACCCTAAACTGTACCCTCATCCCTCCCCATTCCCTAACCCTAACCCTAACCCGAATCCTAACCCTGACCCTCACCTGAAGCCTTACCCTCACCCGTGCCCTAATCTTAACCAGGACACTAACACTAACCCTTGCCCTCACACGAACGCTAACGCTTAAGCACTGTCGTACACTAAGCTGTACCCTAATCCCTCTGCATTCATTAACCCTAACCCTAACCCGAATCCTAACCCTGACCCTCACCCGAAGCCTTACCCTCACCCGTGCCCTAATCTTAACCAGGACACCAACACTAACTCGTGCCCTCACACGTACGCTAAATCTTAAGCGTTGTCGTACCCTAAATTGTACCCTAATCCCTCCCCATTCCTTAACCCTAACCCTAACCCCAAACCTAAACCTGACCCACTTCCGATGCCCTACCCTAACCAATGCCCTAATCTTAACCAGGACACAAACACTAACTCATGCCCTCAAACGTACGCTAACCCTTAAGCTTTGTCGTACCCTATCCTGTACCCTAATCCCTCCCCATTCCCTAACCCTAACCCTAAGCGAAACCCTGAACGTGACCCTTTTCCGTGGCCTTACCCTCATCGGTGCCGTTGTCTTAACCAGTACACCAACACTAACTCGTGCACTCACACTTACGCTAACCCTTAAGCATTGTCGTACCCTAACCTGTACCCTAATCCCTCTCCATTACCTAACCCTAACCCTAACCCGAATCCTAACCCTGACCCTCACCCGAAGCCTTACCCTCACCCGTGCCCTAATCTTAACCAGGACACCAAGACTAACTCGTGCCCTCAAACGTACGCTAACACTAAACCGCAGCGGTACCCTAACCTGTACCCTAATCCCTCTCCATTCCCTAACCCTAACCCTAACCTGAAACCTAACCATGACACTCACCCGAAACTTTACCCTCACCCGTGTCTTAATTTTATCCAGTACATCAACACTAACCCATGCCCTCTAACGTACGCCAACCCTAAGCCATTGCCGTACCCTAACCTGTACCCTAATCAATCCCCATTCCCTAACCCTAACCCTAACCCTAACCCTTAACGTGACCCTCTTCCGAGGCCTTACCCTCACCCGTGCCCTAATCGTAAGCAGTACACTAACACTAACTAGTGACCTCACACGTACGCTAAACCTTAAGCGTTGTGGTACCCAAAACTGTGCCCTAATATCTCCCCATTCCCTAACCCTAACCCTAACCTTAAACCTAACCATGACACTCACCCGAAACTTTACCCTCACCCGTGTCCTATTTTTAACCAGTACATCAACACTAACCCATGCCATCTAACGTACGCCAACCTTAAGCCATTGCCGTACCGTAACCTGTACCCTAATCAATCCCCATTCCCTAACCCTAACCCTAACCCTAACCCTTAACGTGACCCTCTTCCGAGGCCTTACCCTCACCCGTGCCCTAATCGTAAGCAGTACACTAACACTCACTAGTGACCTCACACGTACGCTAAATCTTAAGCGTTGTGGTACCCTAAACTGTGCCCTAATATCTCCCCATTCCCTAACCCTAACCCTAACCCGAATTCTATCCCTGACCCTCACCCGAAACCTTACCCGCACCCGTGCCCTAATCTTAACCAGGACACCAACACTAACTTGTGCCCTCACACGTACGCTAACCCTTAATCGTTGTCGTACCCTAAACTGTACCCTAATCCCTCCCCATTCCCTAACCCTAACCCTAACCCGAATCCTAACCCTGACCCTCACCTGAAGCCTTACCCTCACCCGTGCCCTAATCTTAACCAGGACACTATCACTAACCCTTGCCCTCACACGAACGCTAACCCTTAAGCACTGTCGTACCCTAAGCTGTACCCTAATCCCTCTGCATTCCTTAACCCTAACCCTAACCCGAATCCTAACCCTGACTCTCACCCGAAGCCTTACCCTCACCCGTACCCTAATCTTAACCAGGACACCAACACTAACTCGTGCCCTCACACGTACGCTAAACCTTAAGCGTTGTCGTACCCTAAATTGTACCCTAATCCCTCCCCATTCCTTAACCCTAACCCTAACCCCAAACCTAAACCTGACCCACTTCCGATGCCCTACCCTAACCAATGCCCTAATCTTAACCAGGACACAAACACTAACTCATGCCCTCAAACGTACGCTAACCCTTAAGCTTTGTCGTACCCTATCCTGTACCCTAATCCCTCCCCATTCCCTAACCCTAACCCTAAGCAAAACCCAGAACGTGACCCTTTTCCGTGGCCTTACCCTCATCGGTGCCGTTGTCTTAACCAGTACACCAACACTAACTCGTGCCCTCACACTTACGCTAACCCTTAAGCATTGTCGTACCCTAACCTGTACCCTAATCCCTCTCCATTCCCTAACCCTAACCCTAACCCGAATCCTAACCCTGACCCTCACCCGAAGCCTTACCCTCACCCGTGCCCTAATCTTAACCAGGACACCAAGACTAACTCGTGCCCTCAAACGTACGCTAACACTAAACCGCAGCGGTACCCTAACCTGTACCCTAATCCCTCTCCATTCCCTAACCCTAACCCTAACCTGAAACCTAACCATGACACTCACCCGAAACTTTACCCTCACCCGTGTCCTAATTTTAACCAGTACATCAACACTAACCCATGCCCTCTAACGTACGCCAACCCTAAGCCATTGCTGTACCCTAACCTGTACCCTAATCAATCCCCATTCCCTAACCCTAACCCTACCCCTAACCCTTAACGTGACCCTCTTCCGAGGCCTTACCCTCACCCGTGCCCTAATCGTAAGCAGTACACTTACACTCACTAGTGACCTCACACGTACGCTAAACCTTAAGCGTTGTGGTACCCTAAACTGTGCCCTAATATCTCCCCATTCCCTAACCCTAACCCTAACCCGAATTCTATCCCTGAACCTCACCCGAAACCTTACTCGCACCCGTGCCCTAATCTTAACCAGGACACCAACACTAACTTGTGCCCGCACACGTACGCTAACCCTTAATCGTTGTCGTACCCTAAACTGTACCCTAATCCCTCCCCATTCCCTAACTCTAACCCTAACCCGAATCCTAACCATGACCCTCACCTGAAGCCTTACCCTCACCCGTGCCCTAATCTTAACCAGGACACTAACACTAACCCTTGCCCTCACACGAACGCTAACCCTTAAGCACTGTCGTACCCTAAGCTGTACCCTACTCCCTCTGCATTCCTTAACCCTAACCCTAACACGAATCCTAACCCTGACCCTCACCCGAAGCCTTACCCTCACCCGTGCCCTAATCTTAACCAGGACACCAACACTAACTCGTGCCCTCACACGTACGCTAAACCTTAAGCATTGTCGTACCCTAAATTGTACCCTAATCCCTCCCCATTCCTTAACCCTAACCCTAACCCCATCCCTAAACCTGACCCACTTCCGATGCCCTACCCTAACCAATGCCCTAATCTTAACCAGTACACAAACACTAACTCATGCCCTCAAACGTACGCTAACCCTTAAGCATTGTCGTACCCTATCCTGTACCCTAATCCCTCCCCATTCCCTAACCCTAACCCTAAGCGAAACCCTGAACGTGACCCTTTTCCGAGGCCTTACCCTCATCGGTGCCCTTGTCTTAACCAGTACACCAACACTAACTCGTGCCCTCACACTTACGCTAACCCTTAAGCATTGTCGTACCCTAACCTGTACCCTAATCCCTCTCCATTCCCTAACCCTAAACCTAACGCGAATCCTAACCCTGACCCTCACCCGAAGCCTTACCCTAACCCGTGCCCTAATCTTAACCAGGACACCAAGACTAACTCGTGCCCTCAATCGTACGCTAACACTAAACCGCAGCGGTACCCTAACCTGTACCCTAATCCCTCTCCATTCCCTAACCCTAACCCTAACCTGAAACCTAAACATGACACTCACCCGAAACTTTACCCTCACCCGTGTCCTAATTTTAACCAGTACATCAACACTAACCCATGCCCTCTAACGTACGCTAACCCTAAGCCATTGCCGTACCCTAAACTGTACCCTAATCAATCCCCATTCCCTAACCCTAACCCTAACCCTAACACTTAACGTGACCCTCTTCCGAGGCCTTACCCTCACCCGTGCCCTAATCGTAAGCAGTACACTAACACTAACTAGTGACCTCACACGTACGCTAAACCTTAAGCGTTGTGCTACCCTAAACTGTGCCCTAATATCTCCCGATTCCCTAACCCTAACCCTAACCCGAATTCTATCCCTGACCCTCACCCGAAACCTTACCCTCACCCGTGCCCTAATCTTAACCAGGACGCCAACACTAACTTGTGCCCTCACACGTACGCTAACCCTTAATCGTTGTCGTACCCTAAACTGTACCCTAATCCCTCCCCATTCCCTAACCCTAACCCTAACCCGAATCCTAACCCTGACCCTCACCTGAAGCCTTACCCTCACCCGTGCCCTAATCTTAACCAGGACACTAACACTAACCCTTGCCCTCACACGAACGCTAACCCTTAAGCACTGTCGTACCCTAAGCTGTACCCTAATCCCTCTGTATTCCTTAACCCTAACCCTATCCCGAATCCTAACCCTGACCCTCACCCGAAGCCTGACCCTCACCCGTGCCCTAATCTTAACCAGGACACCAAGACTAACTTGTGCCCTCAAACGTACGCTAACACTAAACCGCAGCGGTACCCTAACCTATACCCTAATCCCTCTCCATTCCCTAACCCTAACCCTAACCTGAAACCTAACCATGACAACTCACCCGAAACTTTACCCTCACCCGTGTCCTAATTTTAACCAGTACATCAACACTAACCCATGCCCTCTAACGTACGCCAACCCTAAGCCATTGCCGTACCCTAACCTTTACCCTAATCAATCCCCATTCCCTAACCCTAACCCTAACCCTAACCCTTAACATGACCCTCTTCCGAGGCCTTACCCTCACCCGTGCCCTAATCGTAAGCAGTACACTAACACTAACTAGTGACCTCACACGTACGCTAAACCTTAAGCGTTGTGGTAACCTAAACTGTGCCCTAATATCTCCCCATTCCCTAACCCTAACCCTAACCCGAATTCTATCACTGACCCTCACCCGAAAGCTTACCCTCACCCGTGCCCTAATCTTAACCAGGACACCAACACTAACTTGTGCCCTCACACGTACGCTAACCCTTAATCGTTGTCGTACCCTAAACTGTACCCTAATCCCTCCCCATTCCCTAACCCTAACCCTAACCCGAATCCTAACCCTGACCCTCACCTGAAGCCTTACCCTCACCCGTGCCCTAATCTTAACCAGGACACTAACACTAACCCTTGCCCTCACACGAACGCTAACCCTTAAGCACTGTCGTACCCTAAGCTGTACCCTAATCCCTCTGCATTCCTTAACCCTAACCCTAAACCGAATCCTAATCCTGACCCTCACGCGAAGCCTTACCCTCACCCGTGCCCTAATCTTAACCAGGACACCAACACTAACTCTTGCCCTCACACGTACGCTAAACCTTAAGCATTGTCGTACCCTAAATTGTACCCTAATCCCTCCCCATTACTTAACCCTAACCCTAACCCCATCCCTAACCCTGACCCACTTCCGATGCCCTACCCTAACCAATGCCCTAATCTTAACCAATACACAAACACTAACTCATGCCCTCAAACGTACGCTAACCCTTAAGCATTGTCGTACCCTATGCTGTACCCTGATCCCTCCCCATTCCCTAACCCTAACCCTAAGCGAAACCCTGAACGTGACCCTTTTCCGAGGCCTTACCCTCATCGGTGCCGTTGTCTTAACCAGTACACCAACACTAAATCGTGCCCTCACACTTACGCTAACACTTAAGCATTGTCGTACCCTAACCTGTACCCTAATCGCTCTCCATTCCCTAAACCTAACCCTAACCCGAATCCTAACCCTGACCCCCACCCGAAGCCTTACCCTCACCCGTGCCCTAATCTTAACCAGGACACCAAGACTAACTCGTGCCCTCAAACGTACGCTAACACTAAACCGCAGCGGTACCCTTACCTGTACCCTAATCCCTCTCCATTCCCTAACCCTAACCCTAACCTGAAACCTAACCATGACACTCACCCGAAACTTTACCCTCACCCGTGTCCTAATTTTAACCAGTACATCAACACTAACCCATGCCCTCTACCGTACGCCAACCCTAAGCCATTGCCGTACCCTAACCTGTACCCTAATCAATCCCCATTCCCTAACCCTAACCCTAACCCTAACCCTTAACGTGACCCTCTTCCGAGGCCTTACCCTCACCCGTGCCCTAATCGTAAGCAGTACACTAACACTAACTAGTGACCTCACACGTACGCTAAACCTTAAGCGTTGTGGTACCCTAAACTGTGCCCTAATATCTCCCCATTCCCTAACCCTAACCCTAACCCGAATTCTATCCCTGACCCTCACCCGAAACCTTACCCTCACCCGTGCCCTAATCATAACCAGGACAACAACACTAACTTGTGCCCACACACGTACGCTAAACCTTAATCGTTGTCGTACCCTAAGCTGTACCCTAATCCCTCTGCATTCCTTAACCCTAACCCTAACCCGAATCCTAACCCTGACCCTCACCCGAAGCCTTACCCTCACCCGTGCCCTAATCTTAACCAGGACACCAACACTAACTCGTGCCCTCACACGTACGCTAAACCTTAAGCGTTGTCGTCCCCTAAATTGTACCCTAATCCCTCCCCATTCCTTAACCCTAACCCTAACCCCATCCCTAAACCTGACCCACTTCCGATGCCCTACCCTAACCAATGCCCTAATCTTAACCAGTACACAAACACTAACTCATGCCCTCAAACGTACGATAACCCTTAATCATTGTCGTACCCTATCCTGTACCCTAATCCCTCCCCATTCCCTAACCCTAACCCTAAGCGAAACCCTGAACGTGACCCTTTTCCGAGGCCTTACCCTCATCGGTGCCCTTGTCTTAACCAGTACACCAACACTAACTCGTGCCCTCACACTTACGCTAACCCTTAAGCATTGTCGTACCCTAACCTGTACCCTAATCCCTCTCCATTCCCTAACCCTAACCCTAACCCGAATCCTAACCCTGACTCTCACCCAAAGCCTTACCCTCACCCGTGCCCTAATCTTAACCAGGAAACCAAGACTAACTCGTGCCCTCAAACTTACGCTAACACTAAACCGCAGCGGTACCCTAACCTGTACCCTAATCCCTCTCCATTCCCTACCCCTAACCCTAACCTGAAACCTAACCATGACACTCACCCGAAACTTTACCCTCACCCGTGTCCTAATTTTAACCAGTACATCAACACTAACCCATGCCCTCTAACGTACGCCAACCCTAAGCCATTGCTGTACCCTAACCTGTACCCTAACCAATCCCCATTCCCTAACCCTAACCCTAACCACAATCCTAACCCTGACCCTCACCTGAAGCCTTACCCTCACCCGTGCCCTAATCTTAACCAGGACACTAACACTAACCATTGCCCTCACACGAACGCTAACCCTTAAGCACTGTCGTACCCTAAGCTGTACCCTAATCCCTCTGCATTCCTTAACCCTAACCCTAACCCGAATCCTAACCCTGACCCTCACCCGAAGCCTTACCCTCACCCGTGCCCTAATCTTAACCAGGACACCAAGACTGACTTGTGCCCTCAAACGTACGCTAACACTAAACCGCAGCGGTACCCTAACCTATACCCTAATCCCTCTCCATTCCCTAACCCTAACCCTAACCTGAAACCTAACCATGACAACTCACCCGAAACTTTACCCTCACCCGTGTCCTAATTTTAACCAGTACATCAACACTAACCCATGCCCTCTAACGTACGCCAACCCTAAGCCATTGCCGTACCCTAACCTGTACCCTAATCAATCCCCATTCCCTAACCCTAACCCTAACCCTAACCCTTAACGTGACCCTCTTTCGAGGCCTTACCCTCAACCGGGCCCTAATCGTAAGCAGTACACTAACACTAACTAGTGACCTCACACGTACGCTAAACCTTAAGCGTTGTGGTACCCTAAACTGTGCCCTAATATCTCCCCATTCCCTAACCCTAACCCTAACCCGAATTCTATCCCTGAACCTCACCCGAAACCTTACCCTCGCCCGTGCCCTAACCTTAACCAGGACACCAACACTAACTTGTGCCCTCACACGTAAGCTAACCCTTAATCGTTTTCGTACCCTAAACTGTACCCTAAACCCTTCCCATTCCCTAACCCTAACCCTAACCCGAATCCTAACCCTGACCCTCACCTGAAGCCTTACCCTCACCCGTGCCCTAATCTTAACCAGGACACTAACACTAACCCTTGCCCTCACACGAACGCTAACCCTTGAGCACTGTCGTACCCTAAGCTGTACCCTAATCCCTCTGCATTCCTTAACCCTAACCCTAACCCGAATCCTAACCCTGACCCTCACCCGAAGCCTTACCCTCACCCGTGCCCTAATCTTAACCAGGACACCAACACTAACTCGTGCCCTCACACGTACGCTAAACCTTAAGCATTGTCGTACCCTAAATTGTACCCTAATCCCTCCCCATTCCTTAACCCTAACCCTAACCCCATCCCTAAACCTGACCCACTTCCGATGCCCTACCCTAACCAATGCCCTAATCTTAACCAGGACACAAACACTAACTCATGCCCTCAAACATACGCTAACCCTTAAGCATTGTCGTACCTTATCCTGTACCCTAATCCCTCCCCATTCCCTAACCCTAACCCTAAGCGAAACCCTGAACGTGACCCTTTTCCGAGGCCTTACCCTCATCGGTGCCGTTGTCTTAACCAGTACACCAACACTAACTTGTGCCCTCACACTTACGCTAACCCTTAAGCATTGTCGTACCCTAACCTGTACCCTAATCCCTCTCCATTCCCTAACCCTAACCCTAACCCGAATCCTAACCCTGACCCTCACCCGAAGCCTTACCCTCACCCGTGCCCTAATCTTAACCAGGACACCAAGACTAACTCGTGCCCTCAAACGTACGCTAACACTAAACCGCAGCGATACCCTAACCTGTACCCTAATCCCTCTCCATTCCCTAACCCTAACCCTAACCTGAAACCTAACCATGACACTCACCCGAAACTTTACCCTCACCCGTGTCCTAATTTTAACCAGTACATCAACACTAACCCATGCCCTCTAACGTACGCCAACCCTAAGCCATTGCCGTACCCTAACCTGTACCCTAATCAATCCCCATTCCCTAACCCTAACCCTAACCGTAACCCTTAACGTGACCCTCTTCCGAGGCCTTACCCTCACCCGTGCCCTAATCGTAAGCAGTACACTAACACTAACTAGTGACTTCACACGTACGCTAAATCTTAAGCGTTGTGGTACCCTAAACTGTGCCCTAATATCTCCCCATTCCCTAACCCTAACCCTAACCCGAATTCTATCCCTGACCCTCACCCGAAACCTTACCCTCACCCGTGCCCTAATCATAACCAGGACAACAACACTAACTTGTGCCCACACACGTACGCTAAACCTTAATCGTTGTCGTACCCTAAGCTGTACCCTAATCCCTCTGCATTCCTTAACCCTAACCCTAACCCGAATCCTAACCCTGACCCTCACCCGAAGCCTTACCCTCACCCGTGCCCTAATCTTAACCAGGACACCAACACTAACTCGTGCCCTCACACGTACGCTAAACCTTAAGCGTTGTCGTACCCTAAATTGTACCCTAATCCCTCCCCATTCCTTAACCCTAACCCTAACCCCATCCCTAAACCTGACCCACTTCCGATGCCCTACCCTAACCAATGCCCTAATCTTAACCAGTACACAAACACTAACTCATGCCCTCAAACGTACGATAACCCTTAATCATTGTCGTACCCTATCCTGTACCCTAATCCCTCCCCATTCCCTAACCCTAACCCTAAGCGAAACCCTGAACGTGACCCTTTTCCGAGGCCTTACCCTCATCGGTGCCCTTGTCTTAACCAGTACACCAACACTAACTCGTGCCCTCACACTTACGCTAACCCTTAAGCATTGTCGTACCCTAACCTGTACCCTAATCCCTCTCCATTCCCTAACCCTAACCCTAACCCGAATCCTAACCCTGACTCTCACCCAAAGCCTTAGCCTCACCCGTGCCCTAATCTTAACCAGGAAACCAAGACTAACTCGTGCCCTCAAACTTACGCTAACACTAAACCGCAGCGGTACCCTAACCTGTACCCTAATCCCTCTCCATTCCCTAACCCTAACCCTAACCTGAAACCTAACCATGACACTCACCCGAAACTTTACCCTCACCCGTGTCTTAATTTTAACCAGTACATCAACACTAACCCATGCCCTCTAACGTACGCCAACCCTAAGCCATTGCTGTACCCTAACCTGTACCCTAATCAATCCCCATTCCCTAACCCTAACCCTAACCAGAATCCTAACCCTGACCCTCACCTGAAGCCTTACCCTCACCCGTGCCCTAATCTTAACCAGGACACTAAAACTAACCCTTGCCCTCACACGAACGCTAACCCTTAAGCACTGTCGTACCCTAAGCTGTACCCTAATCCCTCTGCATTCCTTAACCCTAACCCTAACCCGAATCCTAACCCTGACCCTCACCCGAAGCCTTACCCTCACCCGTGCCCTAATCTTAACCAGGACACCAAGACTGACTTGTGCCCTCAAACGTACGCTAACACTAAACCGCAGCGGTACCCTAACCTATACCCTAACCCCTCTCCATTCCCTAACCCTAACCCTAACCTGAAACCTAACCATGACAACTCACCCGAAACTTTACCCTCACCCGTGTCCTAATTTTAACCAGTACATCAACACTAACCCATGCCCTCTAACGTACGCCAACCCTAAGCCATTGCCGTACCCTAACCTGTACCCTAATCAATCCCCATTCCCTAACCCTAACCCTAACCCTAACCCTTAACGTGACCCTCTTCCGAGGCCTTACCCTCAACCGTGCCCTAATCGTAAGCAGTACACTAACACTAACTAGTGACCTCACACGTAAGCTAAACCTTAAGCGTTGTGGTACCCTAAACTGTGCCCTAATATCTCCCCATTCCCTAACCCTAACCCTAACCCGAATTCTATCCCTGAACCTCACCCGAAACCTTACCCTCGCCCGTGCCCTAACCTTAACCAGGACACCAACACTAACTTGTGCCCTCACACGTACGCTAACCCTTAATCGTTTTCGTACCCTAAACTGTACCCTAATCCCTTCCCATTCCCTAACCCTAACCCTAACCCGAATCCTAACCCTGACCCTCACCTGAAGCCTTACCCTCACCCGTGCCCTAATCTTAACCAGGACACTAACACTAACCCTTGCCCTCACACGAACGCTAACCCTTGAGCACTGTCGTACCCTAAGCTGTACCCTAATCCCTCTGCATTCCTTAACCCTAACCCTAACCCGAATCCTAACCCTGACCCTCACCCGAAGCCTTACCCTCACCCGTGCCCTAATCTTAACCAGGACACCAACACTAACTCGTGCCCTCACACGTACGCTAAACCTTAAGCATTGTCGTACCCTAAATTGTACCCTAATCCCTCCCCATTCCTTAACCCTAACCCTAACCCCATCCCTAAACCTGACCCACTTCCGATGCCCTACCCTAACCAATGCCCTAATCTTAACCAGGACACAAACACTAACTCATGCCCTCAAACGTACGCTAACCCTTAAGCATTGTCGTACCTTATCCTGTACCCTAATCCCTCCCAATTCCCTAACCCTAACCCTAAGCGAAACCCTGAACGTGACCCTTTTCCGAGGCCTTACCCTCATCGGTGCCGTTGTCTTAACCAGTACACCAACACTAACTCGTGCCCTCACACTTACGCTAACACTTAAGCATTGTCGTACCCTAACCTGTACCCTAATCCCTCTCCATTCCCTAACCCTAACCCTAACCCAAATCCTAACCCTGACCCTCACCCGAAGCCTTACCCTCACCCGTGCCCTAATCTTAACCAGGACACCAAGACTAACTCGTGCCCTCAAACGTACGCTAACACTAAACCGCAGCGGTACCCTAACCTGTACCCTAATCCCTCTCCATTCCCTAACCCTAACCCTAACCTGAAACCTAACCATGACACTCACCCGAAACTTTACCCTCACCCGTGTCCTAATTTTAACCAGTACATCAACACTAACCCATGCCCTCTAACGTACGCCAACCCTAAGCCATTGCCGTACCCTAACCTGTACCCTAATCAATCCCCATTCCCTAACCCTAACCCTAACCCTAACCCTTAATGTGACCCTCTTCCGAGGCCTTACCCTCACCTGTGCCCTAATCGTAAGCAGTACACTAACACTAACTAGTGACCTCACACGTCCGCTAAACCTTAAGCGTTGTGGTTCCCTAAACTGTGCCCTAATATCTCCCCATTCCCTAACCCTAACCCTAACCAGAATTCTATCCCTGACCCTCACCCGAAACCTTACCCGCACCCGTGCCCTAATCTTAACCAGGACACGAACACTAACTTGTGCCCTCACACGTACGCTAACACTTAATCGTTGTCGTACCCTAAACTGTACCCTAATCCCTCCCCATTCCCTAACCCTAACCCTAACCCGAATCCTAACCCTGACCCTCACCTGAAGCCTTACCCTCACCCGTGCCCTAATCTTAACCAGGACACTAACACTAACCCTTGCGCTCACACGAACGCTAACCCTTAAGCACTTTCGTACCCTAAGCTGTAGCCTAATCCCTCTGCATTCCTTAACCCTAACCCTAACCAGAATCGTAACCCTGACCCTCACCCGAAGCCTTACCCTCACCAGTGCCCTAATCTTAACGAGGACACCAACACTAACTCGTGCCCTCACACGTACGCTAAACCTTAAGCGTTGTCGTACCCTAAATTGTACCCTAATCCCTCCCCATTCCTTAACCCTAACCCTAACCCCATCCCTAAACCTGACCCACTTCCGATGCCCTACCCTAACCAATGCCCTAATCTTAACCAGTACACAAACACTAACTCATGCCCTCAAACGTACGCTAACCCTTAAGCATTGTCGTACCCTATCCTGTACCCTAATCCCTCCCCATTCCCTAAACCTAACCCTAAGCGAAACCCTGAACGTGACCCTTTTCCGAGGCCTTACCCTCATCGGTGCCGTTGTCTTAACCAGTACACCAACACTATCTCGTGCCCTCACACTTACGCTAACCCTTAAGCATTGTCGTACCCTAACCTGTACCCTAATCCCTCTCCATTCCCTAACCCTAACCCTAACCCGAATCCTAACCCTGACCCTCACCCGAAGCCTTACCCTCACCCGTGCCCTAATCTTAACCAGGACACCAACACTAACTCGTGCCCTCAAACGTACGCTAACACTAAACCGCAGCGGTACCCTAACCTGTACCCTAATCCCTCTCCATTCCCTAACCCTAAGCCTAACCTGAAACCTAACCATGACACTCACCCGAAACTTTACCCTCACCCGTGTCCTAATTTTAACCAGTACATCAACACTAACCCATGCCCTCTAACGTACGAAAACCCTAAGCCATTGCCGTACCCTAACCTGTACCCTAATCAATCCCCATTCCCTAACCCTAACCCTAACCCTAACCCTTAACGTGACCCTCATCCGAGGCCCTACCCTCACCCGTGCCCTAATCGTAAGCAGTAGACTAACACTAACTAGTGACCTCACACGTACTCTAAACCTTAAGCGTTGTGGTACTCTAAACTGTGACCTAATATCTCCCCATTCCCTAACCCTAACCCTAACCCGAATCCTATCCCTGACCCTCACCCGAAACCTTACCCTCACCCGTGCCCTAATCTTAACCAGGACACCAACACTAACTTGTGCCCTCACACGTACGCTAACCCTTAATCGTTGTCGTACCCTAAACTGTACCCTAATCCCTCCCCATTCCCTAACCCTAACCCTAACCCGAATACTAACCCTGACCCTCACCCGAAGCCTTACCCTCACCCGTGCCCTAATCTTAACCAGGACACCAACAATAACTTGTGCCCTCACACGTACGCTAAACCTTAAGCGTTGTCGTACCCTAAATTGTACCCTAATCCCTCCCCATTCCTTAACCCTAACCCTAACCCCATCCCTAAACCTGACCCACTTCCGATGCCCTACCCTAACCAATGCCCTAATCTTAACCAGGACACAAACACTAACTCATGCCCTCAAACGTACGCTAACCCTTAAGCATTGTCGTACCCTATCCTGTACCCTAATCCCTCCCCATTCCCTAACCCTAACCCTAAGCGAAACCCTGAACGTGACCCTTTTCCAAGGCCTTACCCTCATCGGTGCCGTTGTCTTAACCAGTACACCAACACTAACTCGTGCCCTCACACTTACGCTAACACTTAAGCATTGTCGTACCCTAACCTGTACCCTAATCCCTCTCCATTCCCTAACCCTAACCCTAACCCGAATCCTAACCCTGACCCTCACCCGAAGCCTTACCCTCACCCGTGCCCTAATCTTAACCAGGACACCAAGACTAACTCGTGCCCTCAAACGTACGCTAACACTAAACCGCAGCGGTACCCTAACCTGTACCTTAATCCCTCTCCATTCCCTAACCCTAACCCTAGCCTGAAACCTAACCATGACACTCACCCGAAACTTTACCCTCACCCGTGTCCTAATTTTAACCAGTACATCAACACTAACCCATGCCCTCTAACGTACGCCAACCCTAAGCCATTGCCGTACCCTAACCTGTACCCTAATCAATCCCCATTCCCTAACCCTAACCCTAACCCTAACCCTTAACGTGACCCACTTCCGAGGCCTTACCCTCACCCGTGTCCTAATCGTAAGCAGTACACTAACACTAACTAGTGACCTCACACGTACGCTAAACCTTAAGCGTTGTGGTACCATACACTGTGCCCTAATATCTCCCCATTCCCTAACCCTAACCCTAACCCGAATTCTATCCCTGACCCTCACCCGAAACCTTACCCGCACCCGTGCCCTAATCTTAACCAGGACACCAACACTAACTTGTGCCCTCACACGTACGCTAACCCTTAATCGTTGTCGTACCCTAAACTGTACCCTAATCCCTCCCCATTCCCTAACCCTAACCCTAACCCGAATCGTAACCCTGACCCTCACCTGAAGCCTTACCCTCACCCGTGCCCTAATCTTAACCAGGACACTAACACTAACCCTTGCCCTCACACGAACGCTAACCCTTAAGCACTGTCGTACCCTAAGCTGTACCCTAATCCCTCTGCATTCCTTAACCCTAACCCTAACCCGAATCCTAACCCTGACCCTCACCCGAAGCCTTACCCTCACCCGTGCCCTAATCTTAACCAGGACACCAACACTAACTCGTGCCCTCACACGTACACTAAACCTTAAGCGTTGTCGTACCCTAAATTGTACCCTAATCCCTCCCCATTCCTTAACCCTAACCCTAACCCCATCCCTAAACCTGACCCACTTCCAATGCCCTACCCTAACCAATGCCCTAATCTTAACCAGTACACAAACACTAACTCACGCCCTCAAACGTACGCTAACCCTTAAGCATTGTCGTACCATATCCTGTACCCTAATCCCTCCCCATTCCCTAACCCTAACCCTAAGCGAAACCCTGAATGTGACCCTTTTCCGAGGCCTTATCCTAATCGGTGCCGTTGTCTTAACCAGTACACCAACACTAACTCGTGCCCTCACACTTATGCTAACTCTTAAGCATTGCCGTACCCTAACCTGTACCCTAATCCCTCTCCATTCCCTAACCCTAACCCTAACCCGAATCCTAACCCTGACCCTCACCTGAAACCTTACCCTCACCCGTGCCCTAATCTTAACCAGGACACCAAGACTAACTCGTGCCCTCAAACGTACGCTAACACTAAACCGCAGCGGTACCCTAACCTGTACCCTAATCCCTCTCCATTCCCTAACCCTAACCCTAACCTGAAACCTAACCAAGACACTCACCCGAAACTTTACCCTCACCCGTGTCCTAATTTTAACGAGTACATCAACACTAACCCATGCCCTCTAACGTACGCCAACCCAAAGCCATTGCCGTACCCTAACCTGTACCCTAATCAATCCCCATTCCCTAACCCTAACCCTAACCCTAACCCTTAACGTGACCCTCTGCCGAGGCCTTACCCTCACCCGTGCCCTAATCGTAAGCAGTACACTAACACTAACTAGTGACCTCACACGTACGCTAAACCTTAAGCGTTGTGGTACTCTAAACTGTGCCCTAATATCTCCCCATTCCCTAACCCTAACCCTAACCCGAATTCTATCCCTGACCCTCACCCGAAACTTTACCCTCACCCGTGCCCTAATCTTAACCAGGACACCAACACTAACTTGTGCCCTCATATGTACGCTAACCGTTAATCGTTGTCGTACCCTAAACTGTACCCTAATCCCTCCCCATTCCCTAACCCTAACCCTAACCCGAATCCTAACCCTGACCCTCACCTGAAGCCTTACCCTCACCCGTGCCCTAATCTTAACCAGGACACTAACACTAACCCTTGCCCTCACACGAACGCTAACCCTTAAACACTGTCGTACCCTAAGCTGTACCCTAATCCCTCTGCATTCCTTAACCCTAACCCTAACCCGAATCCTAACCCTGACCCTCACCCGAAGCCTTACCCTCACCCGTGCCCTAATCTTAACCAGGACACCAACACTAACTCGTGCCCTCACACGTACGCTAAACCTTAAGCGTTGTCGTACCTTAAATTGTACCCTAATCCCTCCCCATTCCTTAACCCTAACCGTAACCCCATCCCTAAACCTGACCCACTTCCGATGCCCTACCCTAACCAATGCCCTAATCTTAACCAGTACACAAACACTAACTCATGCCCTCAAACGTACGCTAACCCTTAAGCATTGTCGTACCCTATCCTGTACCCTAATCCCTCCCCATTCCCTAACCCTAACCCTAAGCGAAACCCTGAACGTGACCCTTTTCCGAGGCCTTACCCTCATCGGTGCCGTTGTCTTAACCATTACACCAACACTAACTCGTGCCCTCACACTTACGCTAACCCTTAAGCATTGTCGTACACTAACCTGTACCCTAATCGCTCTCCATTCCCTAACCCTAACCCTAACCCGAATCCCAACCCTGACCCTCACCAGAAGCCTTACCCTCACCCGTGCCCTAATCTTAACCAGGACACCAAGACTAACTCGTGCCCTCAAACGTACGTTAACACTAAACCGCAGCGGTACCCTAACCTGTACCCTAATCCCTCTCCATTCCCTAACCCTAACCCTAACCCGAATCCTAACCCTGACCCTCACCCGAAGCCTTACCCTCACCCGTGCCCTAATCTTAACCAGGACACCAAGACTAACTCGTGCCCTCAAACGTACGCTAACACTAAACCGCAGCGGTACCCTAACCTGTACCTTAATCCCTCTCCATTCCCTAACCCTAACCCTAGCCTGAAACCTAACCATGACACTCACCCGAAACTTTACCCTCACCCGTGTCCTAATTTTAACCAGTACATCAACACTAACCCATGCCCTCTAACGTACGCCAACCCTAAGCCATTGCCGTACCCTAACCTGTACCCTAATCAATCCCCATTCCCTAACCCTAACCCTAACCCTAACCCTTAACGTGACCCACTTCCGAGGCCTTACCCTCACCCGTGTCCTAATCGTAAGCAGTACACTAACACTAACTAGTGACCTCACACGTACGCTAAACCTTAAGCGTTGTGGTACCATACACTGTGCCCTAATATCTCCCCATTCCCTAACCCTAACCCTAACCCGAATTCTATCCCTGACCCTCACCCGAAACCTTACCCGCACCCGTGCCCTAATCTTAACCAGGACACCAACACTAACTTGTGCCCTCACACGTACGCTAACCCTTAATCGTTGTCGTACCCTAAACTGTACCCTAATCCCTCCCCATTCCCTAACCCTAACCCTAACCCGAATCGTAACCCTGACCCTCACCTGAAGCCTTACCCTCACCCGTGCCCTAATCTTAACCAGGACACTAACACTAACCCTTGCCCTCACACGAACGCTAACCCTTAAGCACTGTCGTACCCTAAGCTGTACCCTAATCCCTCTGCATTCCTTAACCCTAACCCTAACCCGAATCCTAACCCTGACCCTCACCCGAAGCCTTACCCTCACCCGTGCCCTAATCTTAACCAGGACACCAACACTAACTCGTGCCCTCACACGTACACTAAACCTTAAGCGTTGTCGTACCCTAAATTGTACCCTAATCCCTCCCCATTCCTTAACCCTAACCCTAACCCCATCCCTAAACCTGACCCACTTCCAATGCCCTACCCTAACCAATGCCCTAATCTTAACCAGTACACAAACACTAACTCACGCCCTCAAACGTACGCTAACCCTTAAGCATTGTCGTACCATATCCTGTACCCTAATCCCTCCCCATTCCCTAACCCTAACCCTAAGCGAAACCCTGAATGTGACCCTTTTCCGAGGCCTTATCCTAATCGGTGCCGTTGTCTTAACCAGTACACCAACACTAACTCGTGCCCTCACACTTATGCTAACTCTTAAGCATTGCCGTACCCTAACCTGTACCCTAATCCCTCTCCATTCCCTAACCCTAACCCTAACCCGAATCCTAACCCTGACCCTCACCTGAAACCTTACCCTCACCCGTGCCCTAATCTTAACCAGGACACCAAGACTAACTCGTGCCCTCAAACGTACGCTAACACTAAACCGCAGCGGTACCCTAACCTGTACCCTAATCCCTCTCCATTCCCTAACCCTAACCCTAACCTGAAACCTAACCAAGACACTCACCCGAAACTTTACCCTCACCCGTGTCCTAATTTTAACGAGTACATCAACACTAACCCATGCCCTCTAACGTACGCCAACCCAAAGCCATTGCCGTACCCTAACCTGTACCCTAATCAATCCCCATTCCCTAACCCTAACCCTAACCCTAACCCTTAACGTGACCCTCTGCCGAGGCCTTACCCTCACCCGTGCCCTAATCGTAAGCAGTACACTAACACTAACTAGTGACCTCACACGTACGCTAAACCTTAAGCGTTGTGGTACTCTAAACTGTGCCCTAATATCTCCCCATTCCCTAACCCTAACCCTAACCCGAATTCTATCCCTGACCCTCACCCGAAACTTTACCCTCACCCGTGCCCTAATCTTAACCAGGACACCAACACTAACTTGTGCCCTCATATGTACGCTAACCGTTAATCGTTGTCGTACCCTAAACTGTACCCTAATCCCTCCCCATTCCCTAACCCTAACCCTAACCCGAATCCTAACCCTGACCCTCACCTGAAGCCTTACCCTCACCCGTGCCCTAATCTTAACCAGGACACTAACACTAACCCTTGCCCTCACACGAACGCTAACCCTTAAACACTGTCGTACCCTAAGCTGTACCCTAATCCCTCTGCATTCCTTAACCCTAACCCTAACCCGAATCCTAACCCTGACCCTCACCCGAAGCCTTACCCTCACCCGTGCCCTAATCTTAACCAGGACACCAACACTAACTCGTGCCCTCACACGTACGCTAAACCTTAAGCGTTGTCGTACCTTAAATTGTACCCTAATCCCTCCCCATTCCTTAACCCTAACCGTAACCCCATCCCTAAACCTGACCCACTTCCGATGCCCTACCCTAACCAATGCCCTAATCTTAACCAGTACACAAACACTAACTCATGCCCTCAAACGTACGCTAACCCTTAAGCATTGTCGTACCCTATCCTGTACCCTAATCCCTCCCCATTCCCTAACCCTAACCCTAAGCGAAACCCTGAACGTGACCCTTTTCCGAGGCCTTACCCTCATCGGTGCCGTTGTCTTAACCATTACACCAACACTAACTCGTGCCCTCACACTTACGCTAACCCTTAAGCATTGTCGTACACTAACCTGTACCCTAATCGCTCTCCATTCCCTAACCCTAACCCTAACCCGAATCCCAACCCTGACCCTCACCAGAAGCCTTACCCTCACCCGTGCCCTAATCTTAACCAGGACACCAAGACTAACTCGTGCCCTCAAACGTACGTTAACACTAAACCGCAGCGGTACCCTAACCTGTACCCTAATCCCTCTCCATTCCCTAACCCTAACCCTAACCTGAAACCTAACCAAGACACTCACCCGAAACTTTACCCTCACCCGTGTCCTAATTTTAACGAGTACATCAACACTAACCCATGTCCTCTAACGTACGCCAACCCAAAGCCATTGCCGTACCCTAACCTGTACCCTAATCAATCCCCATTCCCTAACCCTAACCCTAACCCTTAACGTGACCCTCTTCCGAGGCCTTACCCTCACCCGTGCCCTAATCGTAAGAAGTACACTAACACTAACTAGTGACCTCACACGTACGCTAAACCTTAAGTGTTGTGGTACCCTAAACTCTGCCCTAATATCTCCCCATTCCCTAACCCTAACCCTAACCCGAATTCTATCCCTGACCCTCACCCGAAACCTTACTCTCACCCGTGCCCTAACCTTAACCAGGACACCAACACTAACTTGTGCCCTCACACGTACGCTAACCCTTAATCGTTGTCGTACCCTAAACTGTACCCTAATCCCTCCCCATTCCCTAACCCTAACCCTAACCCAAATCCTAACCCTGACCTTCACCTGAAGCCTTACCCTCACCCGTGCCCTAATCTTAACCAGGACACTAACACTAACCCTTGCCCTCACACGAACGCTAACCCTTAAGCACTGTCGTACCCTAAGCTGTTCCCTAATCCCTCTGCATTCCTTAACCCTAACCCTAACCCGAATCCTAACCCTGACCCTCACCCGAAGCCTTACCCTCACCCGTGCCCTAATCTTAACCAGGACACCAAGACTAACTCGTGCCCTCAAACGTACGTTAACACTAAACCGCAGCGGTACCCTAACCTGCACCCTAATCCCTCTCCATTCCCTAACCCTAACCCTAACCTGAAACCTAACCATGACACTCACCCGAAACTTTACCCTCACCCGTGTCCTAATTTTAACCAGTACATCAACACTAACCCATGCCCTCTAACGTACGCCAACCCTAAGCCATTGCCTTACCCTAACCTGTACCCTAATCAATCCCCATTCCCTAACCCTAACCCTAACCCTAACCCTTAACGTGACCCTCTTCCGAGGTCTTACCCTCACCCGTGCCCTAATCGTAAGCAGTAGACTAACACTAACTACTGACCTCACACGTTCGCTAAACATTAAGCGTTGTGGTACCCTAAACTGTGCCCTAATATCTCCCCATTCCCTAACCCTAACCCTAACCCGAATTCAATCCCTGACCCTCACCCGAAACCTTACCCTCACCCGTGCCCTAATCTTAACCAGGACACCAACACTAACTTGTGCCCTCACACGTACGCTAACCCTTAATCGTTGTCGTACCCTAAACTGTACCCTAATCCCTCCCCATTCCCTAACCCTAACCCTAACCCGAATCCTAACCCTGATCCTCACCTGAAGCCTTACCCTCACCCGTGCCCTAATCTTAACCAGGACCCTAACACTAACCCTTGCGCTCACACGAACGCTAACCCTTAAGCACTTTCGTACCCTAAGCTGTAGCCTAATCCCTCTGCATTCCTTAACCCTAACCCTAACCCGAATCGTAACTCTGACCCTCACCTGAAGCCTTACCCTCACCAGTGCCCTAATCTTAACCAGGACACCAACACTAACTCGTGCCCTCACACGTACGCTGAATCTTAAGCGTTGTCGTACCCTAAATTGTACCCTAATCCCTCCCCATTCCTTAACCCTAACCCTAACCCCATCCCTAAACCTGACCCACTTCCGATGCCCTACCCTAACCAATGCCCTAATCTTAACCAGTACACAAACACTATCTCATGCCCTCAAACGTACGCTAACCCTTAAGCATTGTCGTACCCTATCCTGTACCCTAATCCCTCCCCATTCCCTAACCCTAACCCTAAGCGAAACCCTGAACGTGACCCTTTTCTGAGGCCTTACCCTCATCGGTGCCCTTGTCTTAACCAGTACACCAACACTATCTCGTGCCCTCACACTTACGCTAACCCTTAAGCTTTGTCGTACCCTAACCTGTACCCTAATCCCTCTCCATTCCCTAACCCTAACCCTAACCCGAATCCTAACCCTGACCCTCACCCGAAGCCTTACCCTCACCCGTGCCCTAATCTTAACCAGGACACCAACACTAACTCGTGCCCTCAAACGTACGCTAACACTAAACCGCAGCGGTACCCTAACCTGGACCCTAATCCCTCTCCATTCCCTAACCCTAACCCTAACCTGAAACCTAACCATGACACTCACCCGAAACTTTACCCTCACCCGTGTCCTAATTTTAACCAGTACATCAACAGTAACCCATGCCCTCTAACGTACGCCAACCCTAAGCCATTGCCGTACCCTAACCTGTACCCTAATCAATCCCCATTCCCTAAACCTAACCCTAACCCTAACCCTTAACGTGACCCTCTTCCGAGGCCTTACCCTCACCCGTGCCCTAATCGTAAGCAGTACACTAACACTAACTAGTGACCTCACACGTACGCTAAACCTTAAGCGTTGTGGTACTCTAAACTGTGCCCTAATATCTCCCCATTCCCTAACCCTAACCCTAACCCGAATCCTATCCCTGACCCTCACCCGAAACCTTACCCTCACCCGTGCCCTAATCTTAACCAGGACACCAACACTAAATTGTGCCCTCACACGTACGCTAACCCTTAATCGTTGTCGTACCCTAAACTGTACCCTAATCCCTCCCCATTTCCTAACCCTAACCCTAACCCGAATCCTAACCCTGACCCTCACCTGAAGCCTTACCCTCACCCGTGCCCTAATCTTAACCAGGACACTAACACTAACCCTTGCCCTCACACGAACGCTAACCCTTAAGCACTGTCGTACCCTAAGCTGTACCCTAATCCCTCTGCATTCCTTAACCCTAACCCTAACCCGAATCCTAACCCTGACCCTCACCCGAAGCCTTACCCTCACCCGTGCCCTAATCTTAACCAGGACACCAACACTAACTCGTGCCCTCACACGTACGCTAAACCTTAAGCGTTGTCGTACCCTAAATTGTACCCTAATCCCTCCCCATTCCTTAACCCTAACCCTAACCCCATCCCTAAACCTGACCCACTTCCGATGCCCTACCCTAACCAATGCCCTAATCTTAACCAGTACACAAACACTAACTCATGCCCTCAAACGTAAGCTAAACCTTAATCATTGTCGTACCCTATCCTGTACCCTAATCCCTCCCCATTCCCTAACCCTAACCCTAAGCGAAACCCTGAACGTGACCCTTTTCCGAGGCCTTACCATCATCGGTGCCCTTGTCTTAACCAGTACACCAACACTAACTCGTGCCCTCACACTTACGCTAACCCTTAAGCATTGTCGTACCCTAACCTGTACCCTAATCTCTCTCCATTCCCTAACCCTAACCCTAACCCGAATCCTAACCCTGACCCCCACCCGAACCCTTACCCTCACCCGTGCCCTAATCTTAACCAGGACACCAAGACTAACTCGTGCCCTCAAACGTACGCTAACACTAAACCGCAGCGGTACCCTAACCTGTACCCTAATCCCTCTCCATTCCCTAACCCTAACCCTAACCTGAAACCTAACCATGACACTCACCCGAAACTTTACCCTCACCCGTGTCCTAATTTTAACCAGTACATCAACACTAACCCATGCCCTCTAACGTACGCCAACCCTAAGCCATTGCCGTACCCTAACCTGTACCCTAATCAATCCCCATTCCCTAACCCTAACCCTAACCCTAACCCTTAACGTGACCCTCTTCCGAGGCCTTACCCTCACCCGTGCCCTAATCGTAAGCAGTACACTAACACTAACTAGTGACCTCACACGTACGCTAAACCTTAAGCGTTGTGGTACCCTAAACTGTGCCCTAATATCTCCCCATTCCCTAACCCTAACCCTAACCCGAATTCTACTCCTGACCCTCACCCGAAACCTTACCCTCACCCGTGCCCTAATCATAACCAGGACAACAACACTAACTTGTGCCCACACACGTAGGTTAACCCTTAATCGTTGTCGTACCCTAAGCTGTACCCTAATCCCTCTGCATTCCTTAACCCTAACCCTAACCCGAATCCTAACCCTGACCCTCACCCGAAGCCTTACCCTCACCCGTGCCCTAATCTTAACCAGGACACCAACACTAACTCGTGCCCTCACACGTACGCTAAACCTTAAGCGTTGTCGTACCCTAAATTGTACCCTAATCCCTCCCCATTCCTTAACCCTAACCCTAACCCCATCCCTAAACCTGACCCACTTCCGATGCCCTACCCTAACCAATGCCCTAATCTTAACCAGTACACAAACACTAACTCATGCCCTCAAACGTACGCTAACCCTTAATCATTGTCGTACCCTATCCTGTACCCTAATCCCTCCCCATTCCCTAACCCTAACCCTAAGCGAAACCCTGAACGTGACCCTTTTCCGAGGCCTTACCCTCATCGGTGCCCTTGTCTTAACCAGTACACCAACACTAACTCGTGCCCTCACACTTACGCTAACCCTTAAGCATTGTCGTACCCTAACCTGTACCCTAATCCCTCTCCATTCCCTAACCCTAACCCTAACCCGAATCCTAACCCTGACCCCCACCCGAACCCTTACCCTCACCCGTGCCCTAATCTTAACCAGGACACCAAGACTAACTCGTGCCCTCAAACGTACGCTAACACTAAACCGCAGCGGTACCCTAACCTGTACCCTAATCCCTCTCCATTCCCTAACCCTAACCCTAACCTGAAACCTAACCATGACACTCACCCGAAACTTTACCCTCACCCGTGTCCTAATTTTAACCAGTACATCAACACTAACCCATGCCCTCTAACGTACGCCAACCCTAAGCCATTGCCGTACCCTAACCTGTACCCTAATCAATCCCCATTCCCTAACCCTAACCCTAACCCTAACCCTTAACGTGACCCTCTTCCGAGGCCTTACCCTCACCCGTGCCCTAATCGTAAGCAGTACACTAACACTAACTAGTGACCTCACACGTACGCTAAACCTTAAGCGTTGTGGTACCCTAAACTGTGCCCTAATATCTCCCCATTCCCTAACCCTAACCCTAACCCGAATTCTACTCCTGACCCTCACCCGAAACCTTACCCTCACCCGTGCCCTAATCATAACCAGGACAACAACACTAACTTGTGCCCACACACGTAGGTTAACCCTTAATCGTTGTCGTACCCTAAGCTGTACCCTAATCCCTCTGCATTCCTTAACCCTAACCCTAACCCGAATCCTAACCCTGACCCTCACCCGAAGCCTTACCCTCACCCGTGCCCTAATCTTAACCAGGACACCAACACTAACTCGTGCCCTCACACGTACGCTAAACCTTAAGCGTTGTCGTACCCTAAATTGTACCCTAATCCCTCCCCATTCCTTAACCCTAACCCTAACCCCATCCCTAAACCTGACCCACTTCCGATGCCCTACCCTAACCAATGCCCTAATCTTAACCAGTACACAAACACTAACTCATGCCCTCAAACGTACGCTAACCCTTAATCATTGTCGTACCCTATGCTGTACCCTAATCCCTCCCCATTCCCTAACCCTAACCCTAAGCGAAACCCTGAACGTGACCCTTTTCCGAGGCCTTACCCTCATCGGTGCCCTTGTCTTAACCAGTACACCAACACTAACTCGTGCCCTCACACTTACGCTAACCCTTAAGCATTGTCGTACCCTAACCTGTACCCTAATCCCTCTCCATTCCCTAACCCTAACCCTAACCCGACTCCTAACCCTGACTCTCACCCAAAGCCTTACCCTCACCCGTGCCCTAATCTTGACCAGGAAACCAAGACTAACTCGTGCCCTCAAACTTACGCTAACACTAAACCGCAGCGGTACCCTAACCTGTACCCTAATCCCTCTCCATTCCCTAACCCTAACCCTAACCTGAAACCTAACCATGACACTCACCCGAAACTTTACCCTTACCCGTGTCCTAATTTTAACCAGTACATCAACACTAACCCATGCCCTCTAACGTACGCCAACCCTAAGCCATTGCTGTACCCTAACCTGTACCCTAATCAATCCCCATTCCCTAACCCTAACCCTAACCCGAATCCTAACCCTGACCCTCACCTGAAGCCTTACCCTCACCCGTGCCCTAATCTTAACCAGGACACTAACACTAACCCTTGCCCTCACACGAACGCTAACCCTTAAGCACTGTCATACCCTAAGCTGTACCCTAATCCCTCTGCATTCCTAAACCCTAACCCTAACCCGAATCCTAACCCTGACCCTCACCCGAAGCCTTACCCTCACCCGTGCCCTAATCTTAACCAGGACACCTAGACTGACTTGTGCCCTCAAACGTACGCTAACACTAAACCGCAGCAGTACCCTAACCTATTCCCTAATCCCTCTCCATTCCCTAACCCTAACCCTAACCTGAAACCTAACCATGACAACTCACCCGAAACTTTACCCTCACCCGTGTCCTAATTTTAACCAGTACATCAACACTAACCCATGCCCTCTAACGTACGCCAACCCTAAGCCATTGCCGTACCCTAACCTGTACCCTAATCAATCCCCATTCCCTAACCCTAACCCTAACCCTAACCCTTAACGTGACCCTCTTCCGAGGCCTTACCCTCACCCTTGTCCTAATCTTAAGCAGTACACTAACACTAACTAGTGACCTCACACGTACGCTAAACCTTAAGCGTTGTGGTACCCTAAACTGTGCCCTAATATCTCCCCATTCCCTAACCCTAACCCTAACCCGAATCCTATCCCTGACCCTCACCCGAAACCTTACCCTCACCCGTGCCCTAATCTTAACCAGGACACCAACACTAACTTGTGCCCTCACACGTACGCTAACCCTTAATCGTTGTCGTACCCTAAACTGTACCCTAATCTCTCCCCATTCCCTAACCCTAACCCTAACCCGAATCCTAACCCTGACCCTCACCTGAAGCCTTCCCCTCACCCGTGCCCTAAACTTAACCAGGACACTAACACTAACCCTTGCCCTCACACGAACGCCAACCCTTAAGAACTGTCGTACCCTAAGCTGTACCCTAATCCCTCTGCATTCCATAACCCTAACCCTAACCCGAATCCTAACCCTGACCCTCACCCGAAGCCTTACCCTCACCCGTGCCCTAATCTTAACCAGGACACCAACTCTAACTCGTGCCCTCACACGTACGCTAAACCTTAAGCGTTGTCGTACCCTAAATTGTACCCTAATCCCTCCCCATTCCTTAACCCTAACCCTAACCCCAAACCTAAACCTGACCCACTTCCGATGCCCTACCCTAAACAATGCCCTAATCTTAACCAGGACACAAACACTAACTCATGCCCTCAAACGTACGCTAACCCTTAATCATTGTCGTACCCTATCCTGTACCCTAATCCCTCCCCATTCCCTAACCCTAACCCTAAGCGAAACCCTGAACGTGACCCTTTTCCGAGGCCTTACCCTCATCGGTGCCCTTGTCTTAACCAGTACACCAACACTAACTCGTGCCCTCACACTTACGCTAACCCTTAAGCATTGTCGTACCCTAACCTGTACCCTAATCCCTCTCCATTCCCTAACCCTAACCCTAACCTGAAACCTAACCATTACACTCACCCGAAACTTTACCCTCACCCGTGTCCTAATTTTAACCAGTACATCAACACTAACCCATGCCCTCTAACGTACGCCAACCCTAAGCCATTGCCGTACCCTAACCTGTACCCTAATCAATCCCCATTCCCTAACCCTAACCCTAACCCTAACCCTTAACGTGACCCTCTTCCGAGGCCTTACCCTCACCCGTGCCCTAATCGTAAGCAGTACACTAACACTAACTAGTGACCTCACACGTACGCTAAACCTTAAGCGTTGTGGTACCCTAAACTGTGCCCTAATATCTCCCCATTCCCTAACCCTAACCCTAACCCGAATTCTACTCCTGACCCTCACCCGAAACCTTACCCTCACCCGTGCCCTAATCATAACCAGGACAACAACGCTAACTTGTGCCCACACACGTAGGTTAACCCTTAATCGTTGTCGTACCCTAAGCTGTACCCTAATCCCTCTGCATTCCTTAACCCTAACCCTAACCCGAATCCTAACCCTGACCCTCACCCGAAGCCTTACCCTCACCCGTACCCTAATCTTAACCAGGACACCAACACTAACTCGTGCCCTCACACGTACGCTAAACCTTAAGCGTTGTCGTACCCTAAATTGAACCCTAATCCCTCCCCATTCCTTAACCCTAACCCTAACCCCATCCCTAAACCTGACCCACTTCCGATGCCCTACCCTAACCAATGCCCTAATCTTAACCAGTACACAAACACTAACTCATGCCCTCAAACGTACGCTAACCCTTAATCATTGTCGTACCCTATCCTGTACCCTAATCCCTCCCCATTCCCTAACCCTAACCCTAAGCGAAACCCTGAACGTGACCCTTTTCCGAGGCCTTACCCTCATCGGTGCCCTTGTCTTAACCAGTACACCAACACTAACTCGTGCCCTCACACTTACGCTAACCCTTAAGCATTGTCGTACCCTAACCTGTACCCTAATCCCTCTCCATTCCCTAACCCTAACCCTAACCCGAATCCTAACCCTGACCCCCACCCGAACCCTTACCCTCACCCGTGCCCTAATCTTAACCAGGACACCAAGACTAACTCGTGCCCTCAAACGTACGCTAACACTAAACCGCAGCGGTACCCTAACCTGTACCCTAATCCCTCTCCATTCCCTAACCCTAACCCTAACCTGAAACCTAACCATGACACTCACCCGAAACTTTACCCTCACCCGTGTCCTAATTTTAACCAGTACATCAACACTAACCCATGCCCTCTAACGTACGCCAACCCTAAGCCATTGCCGTAACCTAACCTGTACCCTAATCAATCCCCATTCCCTAACCCTAACCCTAACCCTAACCCTTAACGTGACCCTCTTCCGAGGCCTTACCCTCACCCGTGCCCTAATCGTAAGCAGTACACTAACACTAACTAGTGACCTCACACGTACGCTAAACCTTAAGCGTTGTGGTACCCTAAACTGTGCCCTAATATCTCCCCATTCCCTAACCCTAACCCTAACCCGAATTCTACTCCTGACCCTCACCCGAAACCTTACCCTCACCCGTGCCCTAATCATAACCAGGACAACAACACTAACTTGTGCCCACACACGTAGGTTAACCCTTAATCGTTGTCGTACCCTAAGCTGTACCCTAATCCCTCTGCATTCCTTAACCCTAACCCTAACCCGAATCCTAACCCTGACCCTCACCCGAAGCCTTACCCTCACCCGTGCCCTAATCTTAACCAGGACACCAACACTAACTCGTGCCCTCACACGTACGCTAAACCTTAAGCGTTGTCGTACCCTAAATTGTACCCTAATCCCTCCCCATTCCTTAACCCTAACCCTAACCCCATCCCTAAACCTGACCCACTTCCGATGCCCTACCCTAACCAATGCCCTAATCTTAACCAGTACACAAACACTAACTCATGCCCTCAAACGTACGCTAACCCTTAATCATTGTCGTACCCTATCCTGTACCCTAATCCCTCCCCATTCCCTAACCCTAACCCTGAGCGAAACCCTGAACGTGACCCTTTTCCGAGGCCTTACCCTCATCGGTGCCCTTGTCTTAACCAGTACACCAACACTAACTCGTGCCCTCACACTTACGCTAACCCTTAAGCATTGTCGTACCCTAACCTGTACCCTAATCCCTCTCCATTCCCTAACCCTAACCCTAACCCGACTCCTAACCCTGACTCTCACCCAAAGCCTTACCCTCACCCGTGCCCTAATCTTGACCAGGAAACCAAGACTAACTCGTGCCCTCAAACTTACGCTAACACTAAACCGCAGCGGTACCCTAACCTGTACCCTAATCCCTCTCCATTCCCTAACCCTAACCCTAACCTGAAACCTAACCATGACACTCACCCGAAACTTTACCCTCACCCGTGTCCTAATTTTAACCAGTACATCAACACTAACCCATGCCCTCTAACGTACGCCAACCCTAAGCCATTGCTGTACCCTAACCTGTACCCTAATCAATCCCCATTCCCTAACACTAACCCTAACCCGAATCCTAACCCTGACCCTCACCTGAAGCCTTACCCTCACCCGTGCCCTCATCTTAACCAGGACACTAACACTAACCCTTGCCCTCACACGAACGCTAACCCTTAAGCACTGTCATACCCTAAGCTGTACCCTAATCCCTCTGCATTCCTAAACCCTAACCCTAACCCGAATCCTAACCCTGACCCTCACCCGAAGCCTTACCCTCACCCGTGCCCTAATCTTAACCAGGACACCTAGACTGACTTGTGCCCTCAAACGTACGCTAACACTAAACCGCAGCGGTACCCTAACCTATACCCTAATCCCTCTCCATTCCCTAACCCTAACCCTAACCTGAAACCTAACCATGACAACTCACCCGAAACTTTACCCTCACCCGTGTCCTAATTTTAACCAGTACATCAACACTAACCCATGCCCTCTAACGTACGCCAACCCTAAGCCATTGCCGTACCCTAACCTGTACCCTAATCAATCCCCATTCCCTAACCCTAACCCTAACCCTAACCCTTAACGTGACCCTCTTCCGAGGCCTTACCCTCACCCTTGTCCTAATCTTAAGCAGTACACTAACACTAACTAGTGACCTCACACGTACGCTAAACCTTAAGCGTTGTGGTACCCTAAACTGTGCCCTAATATCTCCCCATTCCCTAACCCTAACCCTAACCCGAATCCTATCCCTGACCCTCACCCGAAACCTTACCCTCACCCGTGCCCTAATCTTAACCAGGACACCAACACTAACTTGTGCCCTCACACGTACGCTAACCCTTAATCGTTGTCGTACCCTAAACTGTACCCTAATCTCTCCCCATTCCCTAACCCTAACCCTAACCCGAATCCTAACCCTGACCCTCACCTGAAGCCTTCCCCTCACCCGTGCCCTAAACTTAACCAGGACACTAACACTAACCGTTGCCCTCACACGAACGCCAACCCTTAAGCACTGTCGTACCCTAAGCTGTACCCTAATCCCTCTGCATTCCATAACCCTAACCCTAACCCGAATCCTAACCCTGACCCTCACCCGAAGCCTTACCCTCACCCGTGCCCTAATCTTAACCAGGACACCAACACTAACTCGTGCCCTCACACGTACGCTAAACCTTAAGCGTTGTCGTACCCTAAATTGTACCCTAATCCCTCCCCATTCCTTAACCCTAACCCTAACCCCAAACCTAAACCTGACCCACTTCCGATGCCCTACCCTAACCAATGCCCTAATCTTAACCAGGACACAAACACTAACTCATGCCCTCAAACGTACGCTAACCCTTAAGCTTTGTCGTACCCTATCCTGTACCCTAATCCCTCCCCATTCCCTAACCCTAACCCTAAGCGAAACCCTGAACGTTACCCTTTTCCGTGGCCTTACCCTCATCGGTGCCGTTGTCTTAACCAGTACACCAACACTAACTCGTGCCCTCACACTTACGCTAACTCTTAAGCATTGTTGTACCCTAACCTGTACCCTAATCCCTCTCCATTCCCTAACCCTAACCCTAACCCGAATCCTAACCCTGACCCTCACCCGAAGCCTTACCCTCACCCGTGCCCTAATCTTAACCAGGACACCAAGACTAACTCGTGCCCTCAAACGTACGCTAACACTAAACCACAGCGGTACCCTAACCTGTACCCTAATCCCTCTCCATTCCCTAACCCTAACCCTAACCTGAAACCTAACCATGACACTCACCCGAAACTTTACCCTCACCCGTGTCCTCATTTTAACCAGTACATCAACACTAACCCATGCCCTCTAACGTACGCCAACCCTAAGCCATTGCCGTACCCTAACCTGTACCCTAATCAATCCCCATTCCCTAACCCTAACCCTAACCCTAACCCTTAACGTGACCCTCTTCCGAGGCCTTACACTCACCCGTGCCCTAATCGTAAGCAGTACACTAACACTAACTAGTGACCTCACACGTACGCTAAACCTTAAGCGTTGTGGTACCCTAAACTGTGCCCTAATATCTCCCCATTCCCTAACCCTAACCCTAACCCGAATTCTATCCCTGACCCTCACCCGAAACCTTACCCGCACCCGTGCCCTAATCTTAACCAGGACACCAACACTAACTTGTGCCCTCACACGTACGCTAACCCTTAATCGTTGTCGTACCCTAAACTGTACCCTAATCCCTCCCCATTCCCTAACCCTAACCCTAACCCGAATCCTAACCCTGACCCTCACCTGAAGCCTTACCCTCACCCGTGCCCTAATCTTAACCAGGACACTAACACTAACCCTTGCCCTCACACGAACGCTAACCCTTAAGCACTGTCGTACCCTAAGCTGTACCCTAATCCCTCTGCATTCCTTAACCCTAACCCTAACCCGAATCCTAACCCTGACCCTCACCCGAAGCCTTACCCTCACCCGTGCCCTAATCTTAACCAGGACACCAACACTAACTCGTGCCCTCACACGTACACTAAACCTTAAGCGTTGTCGTACCCTAAATTGTACCCTAATCCCTCCCCATTCCTTAACCCTAACCCTAACCCCATCCCTAAACCTGACCCACTTCCGATGCCCTACCCTAATCAATGCCCTAATCTTAACCAGTACACAAACACTAACTCACGCCCTCAAACGTACGCTAACCCTTAAGCATTGTCGTACCATATCCTGTACCCTAATCCCTCCCCATTCCCTAACCCTAACCCTAAGCGAAACCCTGAATGTGACCCTTTTCCGAGGCCTTATCCTCATCGGTGCCATTGTCTTAACCAGTACACCAACACTAACTCGTGCCCTCACACTTATGCTAACTCTTAAGCATTGTCGTACCCTAACCTGTACCCTAATCCCTCTCCATTCCCTAACCCTAACCCTAACCCGAATCCTAACCCTGACCCTCACCTGAAGCCTTACCCTCACCCGTGCCCTAATCTTAACCAGGACACCAAGACTAACTCGTGCCCTCAAACGTACGCTAACACTAAATCGCAGCGGTACCCTAACCTGTACCCTAATCCCTCTCCATTCCCTAACCCTAACCCTAACCCGAATCCTAACCCTGAGCCTCACCTGAAGCCTTACCCTCACCCGTGCCCTAATCTTAACCAGGACACCAAGACTAACTCGTGCCCTCAAACGTACGCTAACACTAAACCGCAGCGGTACCCTAACCTGTACCCTAATCCCTCTCCATTCCCTAACCCTAACCCTAACCTGAAACCTAACCAAGACACTCACCCGAAACTTTACCCTCACCCGTGTCCTAATTTTAACGAGTACATCAACACTAACCCATGCCCTCTAACGTACGCCAACCCAAAGCCATTGCCGTACCCTAACCTGTACCCTAATCAATCCCCATTCCCTAACCCTAACCCTAACCCTAACCCTTAACGTGACCCTCTGCCGAGGCCTTACCCTCACCCGTGCCCTAATCGTAAGCAGTACACTAACACTAACTAGTGACCTCACACGTACGCTAAACCTTAAGCGTTGTGGTACTCTAAACTGTGCCCTAATATCTCCCCATTCCCTAACCCTAATCCTAACCCGAATTCTATCCCTGACCCTCACCCGAAACCTTACCCTCACCCGTGCCCTAATCTTAACCAGGACACCAACACTAACTTGTGCCCTCACACGTACGCTAACCGTTAATCGTTGTCGTACCCTAAACTGTACCCTAATCCCTCCCCATTCCCTAACCCTAAACGTAACCCGAATCCTAACCCTGACCCTCACCTGAAGCCTTACCCTCACCCGTGCCCTAATCTTAACCAGGACACTAACACTAACCCTTGCCCTCACACGAACGCCAACCCTTAAGCAATGTCGTACCCTAAGCTGTACCCTAATCCGTCTGCATTCCTTAACCCTAACCCTAAACCGAATCCTAACCCTGACCCTCATCCGAGGCCTTACCCTCACCCGTGCCCTAATCTTAACCAGGACACCAACACTAACTCGTGCCCTCACAGGTAAGCTAAACCTTAAGCGTTGTCGTACCCTAAATTGTACCCTAATCTCTCCCCATTCCTTAACCCTAACCCTAACCCCATCCATAAACCTGACCCACTTCCGATGCCCTACCCTAACCAATGCCCTAATCTTAACCAGGACACAAACACTAACTCATGCCCTCAAACGTACGCTAACCCTTAAGCATTGTCGTACCCTATCCTGTACCCTAATCCCTCCCCATTCCCTATCCCTAACCCTAAGCGAAACCCTGAACGTGACCCTTTTCGGAGGCCTTACACTCATCGGTGTCCTTGTCTTAACCAGTACACCAACACTAACTCGTGCCCTCACACTTACGCTAACCCTTAAGCATTGTCGTACCCTAACCTGTACCCTAATCCCTCTCCATTCCCTAACCCTAACCCTAACCCGAATCCTAACCCTGACCCTCACCTGAAGCCTTGCCCTCACCCGTGCCCTAATCTTAACCAGGACACCAAGACTAACTCGTGCCCTCAAACGTACGCTAACACTAAACCGCAGCGGTACCCTAACCTGTACCCTAATCCCTCTCCATTCCCTAACCCTAACCCTAACCTGAAACCTAACCATGACACTCACCCGAAACTTTACCCTCACCCGTGTCCTAATTTTAACCAGTACATCAACACTAACCCATGCACTCTAACGTACGCCAACCCTAAGCCATTGCCGTACCCTAACCTGTACCCTAATCAATCCCCATTCCCTAACCCTAACCCTAACCCTAACCCTTAACGTGACCCTCTTCCGAGACCTTACCCTCACCCGTGCCCTAATCGTAAGCAGTACACTAACACTAACTAGTGACCTCACACGTACGCTAAACCTTAAGCGTTGTGGTACCCTAAACTGTGCCCTAATATCTCCCCATTCCCTAACCCTAACCCTAACCCGAATTTTATCCCTGACCCTCACCCGAAACCTTACCCGCACCCGTGCCCTAATCTTAACCAGGACACCAACACTAACTTGTTCCCTCACACGTACGCTAACCCTTAATCGTTGTCGTACCCTAAACTGTACTCTAATCCCTCCCCATTCACTAACCCTAACCCTAACCCGAATCCTAACCCTGACCCTCACCTGAAGCCTTACCCTCACCCGTGCCCTAATCTTAACCAGGACACTAACACTAACCCTTGCCCTCACACGAACGCTAACCCTTAATCACTGTCGTACCCTAAGCTGTACCCTAATCCCTCTGCATTCCTTAACCCTAACCCTGACCCTCACCCGAAGCCTTACCCTCACCCGTGCCCTAATCTTAACCAGGACACCAACACTAACTCGTGCCCTCACACGTACGCTAAACCTTAAGCGTTGTCGTACCCTAAATTGTACCCTAATCCCTCCCCATTCCTTAACACTAACCCTAACCCCATCCCTAAACCTGACCCACTTCCGATGCCCTACCCTAACCAATGCCCTAATCTTAACCAGTACACAAACACTAACTCATGCCCTCAAACGTACGCTAACCCTTAAGCATTGTCGTACACTATCCTGTACCCTAATCCCTCCCCATTCCCTAACCCTAACCCTAAGCGAAACCCTGAACGTGACCCTTTTCCGAGGCCTTACCCTCATCGGTGCCCTTGTCTTAACCAGTACACCAACACTAACTCGTGCCCTCACACTTACGCTAACCCTTAAGCATTGTCGTACCCTAACCTATACCCTAATCCCTCTCCATTCCCTAACCCTAACCCTAACCCGAATCCTAACCCTGACCCTCACCAGAAGCCTTACCCTCACCCGTGCCGCAATCTTAACCAGGACACCAAGATTAACTCGTGCCCTCAAACGTACGCTAACACTAAACCGCAGCGGTACCCTAACCTGTACCCTAATCCCTCTCCATTCCCTAACCCTAACCCTAACCTGAAACCTAACCATGACACTCACCCGAAACTTTACCCTCACCCGTGTCCTAATTTTAACCAGTACATCAACACTAACCCATGCCCTCTTACGTACGCCAACCCTAAGCCATTGTCGTACCCTAACCTGTAGCCTAATCAATCCCCATTCCCTAACACTAACCCTAACCCTAAACGTTAACGTGACGCTCTTCCGAGGCCTTACCCTCACCCGTGCCCTAATCGTAAGCAGTACACTAACACTAACTAGTGACCTCACACGTACGCTAAACCTCAAGCGTTGTGGTACCCTAAACTGTGCCCTAATATCTCCCCATTCCCTAACCCTAACCCTAACCCGAATTCTATCCCTGACCCTCAACCGAAACCTTACCCGCACCCGTGCCCTAATCTTAACCAGGACACCAACACTAACCCTTGCCCTCACACGAACGCTAACCCTTAAGCACTGTCGTACACTAAGCTGTACCCTAATCCCTCTGCATTCCTTAACCCTAACCCTAACCCGAATCCTAACCCTGACCCTCACCCGAAGCCTTACCCTCACCCGTGCCCTAATCTTAACCAGGACACCAACACTAACTCGTGCCCTCACACGTACGCTAAACCTTAAGCGTTGTCGTACCCTAAATTGTACCCTAATCCCTCCCCATTCCTTAACCCTAACCCTAACCCCAAACCTAAACCTGACCCACTTCCGATGCCCTACCCTAACCAATGCCCTAATCTTAACCAGGACACAAACACTAACTCATGCCCTCAAACGTACGCTAACCCTTAAGCTTTGTCGTACCCTATCCTGTACCCTAATCCCTCCCCATTCCCTAACCCTAACCCTAAGCGAAACCCTGAACGTTACCCTTTTCAGTGGCCTTACCCTCATCGGTGCCGTTGTCTTAACCAGTACACCAACACTAACTCGTGCCCTCACACTTACGCTAACCCTTAAGCATTGTTGTACCCTAACCTGTACCCTAATCCCTCTCCATTCCCTAACCCTAACCCTAACCCGAATCCTAACCCTGACCCTCACCCGAAGCCTTACCCTCACCCGTGCCCTAATCTTAACCAGGACACCAAGACTAACTCGTGCCCTCAAACGTACGCTAACACTAAACCGCAGCGGTACCCTAACCTGTACCCTAATCCCTCTCCATTCCCTAACCCTAACCCTAACCTGAAACCTAACCATGACACTCACCCGAAACTTTACCCTCACCCGTGTCCTAATTTTAACCAGTACATCAACACTAACACATGCACTCTAACGTACGCCAACCCTAAGCCATTGCCGTACCCTAACCTGTACCCTAATCAATCCCCATTCCCTAACCCTAACCCTAACCCTTAACGTGACCCTCTTCCGAGGCCTTACCCTCACCCGTGCCCTAATCGTAAGCAGTACACTAACACTAACTAGTGACCTCACACGTACGCTAAACCTCAAGCGTTGTGGTACCCTAAACTGTGCCCTAATATCTCCCCATTCCCTAACCCTAACCCTAACCCGAATTCTATCCCTGACCCTCAACCGAAACCTTACCCGCACCCGTGCCCTAATCTTAACCAGGACACCAACACTAACCCTTGCCCTCACACGAACGCTAACCCTTAAGCACTGTCGTACACTAAGCTGTACCCTAATCCCTCTGCATTCCTTAACCCTAACCCTAACCCGAATCCTAACCCTGACCCTCACCCGAAACCTTACCCTCACCCATGCCCTAATCTTAACCAGGACACCAACACTAACTCGTGCCCTCACACGTACGCTAAACCTTAAGCGTTGTCGTACCCTAAATTGTACCCTAATCCCTCCCCATTCCTTAACCCTAACCCTAACCCCAAACCTAAACCTGAAACACTTCCGATGCCCTACCCTAACCAATGCCCTAATCTTAACCAGGACACAAACACTAACTCATGCCCTCAAACGTACGCTAACCCTTAAGCTTTGTCGTACCCTATCCTGTACCCTAATCCCTCCCCATTCCCTAACCCTAACCCTTAGCGAAACCCGGAACGTTACCCTTTTCCGTGGCCTTACCCTCATCGGTGCCGTTGTCTTAACCATTACAACAACACAAACTCGTGCCCTCACACTTACTCTAACCCTTAAGCATTGTCGTACCCTAACCTGTACCCTAATCCCTCTCCATTCCCTAACCCTAACCCTAACCCGAATTCTATCCCTGACCCTCACCCGAAGCCTTACCCTCACCCGTGCCCTAATCTTAACCAGGACACCAAGACTAACTCGTGCCCTCAAACGTACGCTAACACTAAACCGCAGCGGTACCCTAACCTGTACCCTAATCCCTCTCCATTCCCTAACCCTAACCCTAACCTGAAACCTAACCATGACACTCACCCGAAACTTTACCCTCACCCGTGTCCTAATTGTAACCAGTACATCAACACTAACACATGCCCTCTAACGTACGCCAACCCTAAGCCATTGCCGTACCCTAACCTGTACCCTAATCAATCCCCATTCCCTAACCCTAACCCTAACCCTTAACGTGACCCTCTTCCGAGGCCTTACCCTCACCCGTGCCCTAATCGTAAGCAGTACACTAACACTAACTAGTGACCTCACACGTACGCTAAACCTTAAGCGTTGTGGTACCCTAAACTGTGCCCTAATATCTCCCCATTCCCTAACCCTAACCCTAACCCGAATTCTATCCCTGACCCTCACCCGAAACCTTACCCGCACCCGTGCCCTAATCTTAACCAGGACACCAACACTAACTTGTGCCCGCACACGTACGCTAACCCTTAATCGTTGTCGTACCCTAAACTGTACCCTAATCCCTCCCCATTCCCTAACCCTAACCCTAACCCGAATCCTAACCCTGACCCTCACCTGAAGCCTTACCCTCACCCGTGCCGCAATCTTAACCAGGACACCAAGATTAACTCGTGCCCTCAAACGTACGCTAACACTAAACCGCAGCGGTACCCTAACCTGTACCCTAATCCCTCTCCATTCCCTAACCCTAACCCTAACCTGAAACCTAACCATGACACTCACCCGAAACTTTACCCTCACCCGTGTCCTAATTGTAACCAGTACATCAACACTAACACATGCCCTCTAACGTACGCCAACCCTAAGCCATTGCCGTACCCTAACCTGTACCCTAATCAATCCCCATTCCCTAACCCTAACCCTAACCCTTAACGTGACCCTCTTCCGAGGCCTTACCCTCACCCGTGCCCTAATCGTAAGCAGTACACTAACACTAACTAGTGACCTCACACGTACGCTAAACCTTAAGCGTTGTGGTACCCTAAACTGTGCCCTAATATCTCCCCATTCCCTAACCCTAACCCTAACCCGAATTCTATCCCTGACCCTCACCCGAAACCTTACCCGCACCCGTGCCCTAATCTTAACCAGGACACCAACACTAACTTGTGCCCGCACACGTACGCTAACCCTTAATCGTTGTCGTACCCTAAACTGTACCCTAATCCCTCCCCATTCCCTAACCCTAACCCTAACCCGAATCCTAACCCTGACCCTCACCTGAAGCCTTACCCTCACCCGTGCCCTAATCTTAACCAGGACACTAACACTAACCCTTGCCCTCACACGAACGCTAACCCTTAATCACTGTCGTACCCTAAGCTGTACCCTAATCCCTCTGCATTCCTTAACCCTAACCCTAACCCGAATCCTAACCCTGACCCTCACCCGAAGCCTTACCCTCACCCGTGCCCTAATCTTAACCAGGACACCAACACTAACTCGTGCCCTCACACGTACGCTAAACCTTAAGCGTTGTCGTACCCTAAATTGTACCCTAATCCCTCCCCATTCCTTAACACTAACCCTAACCCCATCCCTAAACCTGACCCACTTCCGATGCCCTACCCTAACCAATGCCCTAATCTTAACCAGTACACAAACACTAACTCATGCCCTCAAACGTACGCTAACCCTTAAGCATTGTCGTACCCTATCCTGTACCCTAATCCCTCCCCATTCCCTAACCCTAACCCTAAGCGAAACTCTGAACGTGACCCTTTTCCGAGGCCTTACCCTCATCGGTGCCCTTGTCTTAACCAGTACACCAACACTAACTCGTGCCCTCACACTTACGCTAACCCTTAAGCATTGTCGTACCCTAACCTGTACCCTAATCCCTCTCCATTCCCTAACCCTAACCCTAACCCGAATCCTAACCCTGACCCTCACCTGAAGCCTTACCCTCACCCGTGCCGTAATCTTAACCAGGACACCAAGATTAACTCGTGCCCTCAAACGTACGCTAACACTAAACCGCAGCGGTACCCTAACCTGTACCCTAATCCCTCTCCATTCCCTAACCCTAACCCTAACCTGAAACCTAACCATGACACTCACCCGAAACTTTACCCTCACCCGTGTCCTAATTTTAACCAGTACATCAACACTAACCCATGCCCTCTTACGTACGCCAACCCTAAGCCATTGCCGTACCCTAACCTGTAGCCTAATCAATCCCCATTCCCTAACCCTAACCCTAACCCTAACCGTTAACGTGACCCTCTTCCGAGGCCTTACTCTCACCCGTGCCCTAATCGTAAGCAGTACACTAACACTAACTAGTGACCTCACACGTACGCTAAACCTCAAGCGTTGTGGTACCCTAAACTGTGCCCTAATATCTCCCCATTCCCTAACCCTAACCCTAACCCGAATTCTATCCCTGACCCTCAACCGAAACCTTACCCGCACCCGTGCCCTAATCTTAACCAGGACACCAACACTAACTTGTGCCCTCACACGTACGCTAACCCTTACTCGTTGTCGTACCCTAAACTGTACCCTAATCCCTCCCCATTCCCTAACCCTAACCCTAACCCGAATCCTAACCCTGACCCTCACCCGAAGCCTTACCCTCACCCGTGCCCTAATCTTAACCAGGACACCAAGACTAACACGTGCCCTCACACGTACGCTAACACTAAACCGCAGCGGTACCCTAACCTGTACCCTAATCCCTCTCCATTCCCTAACCCTAACCCTAACCTGAAACCTAACCATGACACTCACCCGAAACTTTACCCTCACCCGTGTCCTAATTTTAACCAGTACATCAACACTAACCCATGCCCTCTAACGTACGACAACCCTAAGCCATTGCCGTACCCTAACCTGTACCCTAATCAATCCCCATTCCCTAACCCTAACCCTAACCCTAACCCTTAACGTGACCCTCTTCCGAGGCCTTACCCTCACCCGTGCCCTAATCGTAAGCAGTACACTAACACTAACTAGTGACCTCACACGTACGCTAAACCTTAAGCGTTGTGGTACCCTAAACTGTGCCCTAATATCTCCCCATTCCCTAACCCTAACCCTAACCCGAATTCTATCCCTGACCCTCACCCGAAACCTTACCCTCATCCGTGCCCTAATCTTAACCAGGACACCAACACTAACTTGTGCCCTCACACGTACGCTAACCCTTAATCGTTGTCGTACACTAAACTGTACCCTCATCCCTCCCCATTCCCTAACCCTAACCCTAACCCGAATCCTAACCCTGACCCTCACCTGAAGCCTTACCCTCACCCGTGCCCTAATCTTAACCAGGACACTAACACTAACCCTTGCCCTCACACGAACGCTAATGCTTAAGCACTGTCATACACTAAGCTGTACCCTAATCCCTCTGCATTCCTTAACCCTAACCCTAACCCGAATCCTAACCCTGACCCTCACCCGAAGCCTTACCCTCACCCGTGCCCTAATCTTAACCAGGACACCAACACTAACTCGTGCCCTCACACGTACGCTAAATCTTAAGCGTTGTCGTACCCTAAATTGTACCCTAATCCCTCCCCATTCCTTAACCCTAACCCTAACCCCAAACCTAAACCTGACCCACTTCCGATGCCCTACCCTAACCAATGCCCTAATCTTAACCAGGACACAAACACTAACTCATGCCCTCAAACGTATGCTAACCCTTAAGCTTTGTCGTACCCTATCCTGTACCCTAATCCCTCCCCATTCCCTAACCCTAACCCTAAGCGAAACCCTGAACGTTACCCTTTTCCGTGGCCTTACCCTCATCGGTGCCGTTGTCTTAACCAGTACACCAACACTAACTCGTGCACTCACACTTACGCTAACCCTTAAGCATTGTCGTACCCTAACCTGTACCCTAATCCCTCTCCATTCCCTAACCCTAACCCTAACCCGAATCCTAACCCTGACCCTCACCCGAAACCTTACCCTCACCCGTGCCCTAATCTTAACCAGGACACCAACACTAACTCGTGCCCTCACACGTACGCTAAACCTTAAGCGCTGTCGTACCCTAAATTGTACCCTAATCCCTCCCCATTCCTTAACCCTAACCCTAACCCCATCCCTAAACCTGACCCACTTCCGATGCCCTACCCTAACCAATGCCCTAATCTTAACCAGTACACAAACACTAACTCATGCCCTCAAACGTACGCTAACCCTTAAGCATTGTCGTACCCTATCCTGTACCCTAATCCCTCCCCATTCCCTAACCCTAACCCTAAGCGAAACCCTGAACGTGACCCTTTTCCGAGGCCTTACCCTCATCGGTGCCTTTGTCTTAACCAGTACACGAACACTAACTCGTGCCCTCACACTTACGCTAACCCTTAAGCATTGTCGTACCCTAACCTGTACCCTAATCCCTCTCCATTCCCTAACCCTAAACCTAACGCGAATCCTAACCCTGACCCTCACCCGAAGCCTTACCCTAACCCGTGCCCTAATCTTAACCAGGACACCAAGACTAACTCGTGACCTCAAACGTACGCTAACACTAAACCGCAGCGGTACCCTAACCTGTACCCTAATCCCTCTCCATTCCCTAACCCTAACCCTAACCTGAAACCTAAACATGACACTCACCCGAAACTTTACCCTCACCCGTGTCCTAATTTTAACCAGTACATCAACACTAACCCATGCCCTCTAACGTACGCCAACCCTAAGCCATTGCCGTACCCTAAACTGTACCCTAATCAATCCCCATTCCCTAACCCTAACCCTAACCCTAACACTTAACGTGACCCTCTTCCGAGGCCTTACCCTCACCCGTGCCCTAATCGTAAGCAGTACACTAACACTCACTAGTGACCTCACACGTACGCTAAACCTTAAGCGTTGTGCTACCCTAAACTGTGCCCTAATATCTCCCGATTCCCTAACCCTAACCCTAACCCGAATTCTATCCCTGACCCTCACCCGAAACCTTACCCTCACCCGTGCCCTAATCTTAACCAGGACACCAACACTAACTTGTGCCCTCACACGTACGCTAACCCTTAATCGTTGTCGTACCCTAAACTGTACCCTAATCCCTCCCCATTCCCTAACCCTAACCCTAACCCGAATCCTAACCCTGACCCTCACCTGAAGCCTTACCCTCACCCGTGCCCTAATCTTAACCAGGACACTAACACTAACCCTTGCCCTCACACGAACGCTAACCCTTAAGCACTGTCGTACCCTAAGCTGTACCCTAATCCCTCTGCATTCCTTAACCCTAACCCTAACCCGAATCCTACCCCTGACCCTCACCCGAAGCCTTACCCTCACCCATACCCTAATCTTAACCAGGACACCAACACTAACTCGTGCCCTCACACGTACGCTAAACCTTAAGCGTTGTCGTACCCTAAATTGTACCCTAATCCCTCCCCATTCCTTAACCCTAACCCTAACCCCAAACCTAAACCTGACCCACTTCCGATGCCCTACCCTAACCAATGCCCTAATCTTAACCAGGACACAAACACTAACTCATGCCCTCAAACGTACGCTAACCCTTAAGCTTTGTCGTACCTTATCCTGTACCCTAATCCCTCACCATTCCCTAACCCTAACCCTAAGCGAAACCCTGAACGTTACCCTTTTCCGTGGCCTTACCCTCATCGGTGCCGTTGTCTTAACCAGTACACCAACACTAACTCGTGCCCTCACACTTCCGCTAACCCTTAAGCATTGTCGTACCCTAACCTGTTCCCTAATCCCTCTCCATTCCCTAACCCTAACCCTAACCCGAATCCTAACCCTGACCCTCACCCGAAGCCTTACCCTCACCCGTGCCCTAATCTTAACCAGGACACCAAGACTAACTCGTGCCCTCAAACGTACGCTAACACTAAACCGCAGCGGTACCCTAACCTGTACCCTAATCCCTCTCCATTCCCTAACCCTAACCCTAACCTGAAACCTAACCATGACACTCACCCGAAACTTACCCTCACCCGTGTCCTAATTTTAACCAGTACATCAACACTAACCCATGCCCTCTAACGTACGCCAACCCTAAGCCATTGCCGTACCCTAACCTGTACCCTAATATATCCCCATTCCCTAACCCTAACCCTAACCCTAACCCTTAACGTGACCCTCTTCCGAGGCCTTACCCTCACCCGTGCCCTAATCGTAAGCAGTACACTAACACTCACTAGTGACCTCACACGTACGCTAAACCTTAAGCGTTGTGGTACCCTAAACTGTGCCCTAATATCTCCCCATTCCCTAACCCTAACCCTAACCCGAATTCTATCCCTCACCCTCACCCGAAAGCTGACCCTCACCCGTGCCCTAATCTTAACCAGGACACCAACACTAACTTGTGCCCTCACACGTACGCTAACCCTTAAGCACTGTCGTACCCTAAGCTGTACCCTAATCCCTCTGCACTCCTTAACCCTAACCCTAACCCGAATCCTAACCCTGACCCTCACCCGAAGCCTAACCCTCACCCGTGCCCTAATCTTAACCAGGACACCAACACTAACTCGTGCCCTCACACGTACGCTAAACCTTAAGCGCTGTCGTACCCTAAATTGTACCCTAATCCCTCCCCATTCCTTAACCCTAACCCTAACCCCATCCCTAAACCTGACCCACTTCCGATGCCCTACCCTAACCAATGCCCTAATCTTAACCAGTACACAAACACTAACTCATGCCCTCAAACCTACGCTAACCCTTAAGCATTGTCGTACCCTATCCTGTACCCTAATCCCTCCCCATTCCCTAGCCCTAACCCTAAGCGAAACCCTGAACGTGACCCTTTTCCGAGGCCTTACCCTCATCGGTGCCCTTGTCTTAACCAGTACACCAACACTAACTCGTGCCCTCACACTTACGCTAACCCTTAAGCATTGTCGTACCCTAACCTGTACTCTAATCCCTCTCCATTCCATAACCCTAACCCTAAGCCGAATCCTAACCCTGACCCTCACCTGAAACCTTACCCTCACCTGTGCCCTAATCTTAACCAGGACACCAAGACTAACTCGTCCCCTCAAACGTACGCTAACACTAAACCGCAGCGGTACCCTAACCTGTACCCTAATCCCTCTCCATTCCCTAACCCTAACCCTAACCTGAAACCTAACCATGACACTCACCCGAAACTTTACCCTCACCCGTGTCCTAATTTTAACCAGTACATCAACACTCACCCATGCCCTGTAACGTACGACAACCCTAAGCCATTGCCGTACCCTAACCTGTACCCTAATCAATCCCCATTCCCTAACCCTAACCCTAACCCTAACCCTTAACGTGACCCTCTTCCGAGGCCTTACCCTCACCCGTGCCCTAATCGTAAGCAGTACACTAAAACTAACTAGTGACCTCACACGTACGCTAAACCTTAAGCGTTGTGGTACCCTAAACTGTGCCCTAATATCTCCCCATTCCCTAACCCTAACCCTAACCCGAATTCTATCCCTGACCCTCACCCGAAACCTTACCCTCACCCGTGCCCTAATCTTAACCAGGACACCAACACTAACTTGTGCCCTCACACGTACGCTAACCCTTAATCGTTGTCGTACCCTAAACTGTACCCTAATCTCTCCCCATTCCCTAACCTTAACCCTAACCCGAATCCTAACCCTGACTCTCACCTGAAGCCTTACCCTCACCCGTGCCCTAATCTTAACCAGGACACTAACACTAACCCTTGCCCTCAGACGAACGCTAACCCTTAAGCACTGTCGTACCCTAAGCTGTACCCTAATCCCTCTGCATTCCTTAACCCTAACCCTAACCCGAATCCTAACCCTGACCCTCACCCGAAGCCTTACCCTCACCCGTTCCCTAATCTTAACCAGGACACCAACACTAACTCGTGCCCTCACACGTACGCTAAATCTTAAGCGTTGTCGTACCCTAAATTGTACCCTAATCCCTCCCCATTCCTTAACCCTAACCCTAACCCCATCCCTAAACCTGACCCACTTCCGATGCCCTACCCTAACCAATGCCCTAATCTTAACCAGTACACAAACAGTAACTCATGCCCTCAAACGTACGCTAACGCTTAAGCATTGTCGTACCCTATCCTGTACCCTAATCCCTCCCCATTCCCTAACCCTAACCCTAAGCGAAACCCTGAACGTGACCCTTTTCCGAGGCCTTACCCTCATCGGTGCCGTTGTCTTAACCAGTACACCAACACTAACTCGTGCCCTCACACTTACGCTAACCCTTAAGCATTGTCGTACCCTAACCTGTACCCTAATCCCTCTCCATTCCCTAACCCTAACCCTAACCCGAATCCTAACCCTGACCCTCACCCGAAGCCTTACCCTCACCCGTGCCCTAATCTTAACCAGGACACCAAGACTAACTCGTGCCCTCAAACGTACGCTAACACTAAACCGCAGCGGTACCCTAACCTGTACCCGAATCCCTCTCCATTCCCTAACCCTAACCCTAACCTGAAACCTAACCATGACACTCACCCGAAACTTTACCCTCACCCGTGTCCTAATTTTAACCAGTACATCAACACTAACCCATGCCCTCTAACGTACGCCAACCCTAAGCCATTGCCGTACCCTAACCTGTACCCTAATCAATCCCCATTCCCTAACCCTAACCCTAACCCTAACCCTTAACGTGACCCTCTTCCGAGGCCTTACCCTCACCCGTGCCCTAATCGTAAGCAGTACACTAAAACTAACTAGTGACCTCACACGTACGCTAAACCTTAAGCGTTGTGGTACCCTAAACTGTGCCCTAATATCTCCCCATTCCCTAACCCTAACCCTAACCCGAATTCTATCCCTGACCCTCACCCGAAACCTTACCCTCACCCGTGCCCTAATCTCAACCAGGACACCAACACTAACTTGTGCCCTCACACGTACGCTAACCCTTAATCGTTGTCGAACCCTAAACTGTATCCTAATCCCTCCCCATTCCCTAACCCTAACCCTAACCCGAATCCTAACCCTGACCCTCACCTGAAGCCTTACCCTCACCCGTGCCCTAATCTTAACCAGGACACTAACACTAACCCTTGCCCTCACACGAACGCTAACCCTTAAGCACTGTCGTACCCTAAGCTGTACCCTAATCCCTCTGCATTCCTTAACCCTAACCCTAACCCGAATCCTAACCCTGACCCTCACCCGAAGCCTTACCCTCACCCGTGCCCTAATCTTAACCAGGACACCAACACTAACTCGTGCCCTCACACGTACGCTAAACCTTAAGCATTGTCGTACCCTAAATTGTACCCTAATCTCTCCCCATTCCTTAACCCTAACCCTAACCCCATCCCTAAGCCTGACCCACTTCCGATGCCCTACCCTAACCAATGCCCTAATCTTAACCAGGACACAAACACTAACTCATGCCCTCAAACGTACGCTAACCCTTAAGCATTGTCGTACCCTATCCTGTACCCTAATCCCTCCCCATTCCCTAACCCTAACCCTAAGCGAAACCCTGAACGTGACCCTTTTCCGAGGCCTTACCCTCATCGGTGCCGTTGTCTTAACCAGTACACCAACACTAACTCGTGCCCTCACACTTACGCTAACCCTTAAGCATTGTCGTACCCTAACCTGTACCCTAATCCCTCTCCATTCCCTAACCCTAACCCTAACCCGAATCCTAACCCTGAACCTCACCCGAAGCCTTACCCTCACCCGTGCCCTAATCTTAACCAGGACACCAAGACTAACTCGTGCCCTCAAACGTACGCTAACACTAAACCGCAGCGGTACCCTAACCTGTACCCTAATCCCTCTCCATTCCCTAACCCTAACCCTAACCTGAAACCTAACCATGACACTCACCCGAAACTTTACCCTCACCCGTGTCCTAATTTTAACCAGTACATCAACACTAACCCATGCCCTCTAACGTACGCCAACCCTAAGCCATTGCCGTACCCTAACCTGTACCCTAATCAATCCCCATTCCCTAACCCTAACCCTAACCCTAACCCTTAACGTGACCCTCTTCCGAGGCCTTACCGTCACCCGTGCCCTAATCGTAAGCAGTACACTAACACTAACTAGTGACCTCACACGTACGCTAAACCTTAAGCGTTGTGGTACCCTAAACTGTGCCCTAATATCTCCCCATTCCCTAACCCTAACCCTAACCCGAATTCTATCCCTGAACCTCACCCGAAACCTTACCCTCACCCGTGCCCTAATCTTAACCAGGACACCAACACTAACTTGTGCCCTCACACGTACGCTAACCCTTAATCGTTGTCGTACCCTAAACTGTACCCTAATCTCTCCCCATTCCCTAACCTTAACCCTAACCCGAATCCTAACCCTGACTCTCACCTGAAGCCTTACCCTCACCCGTGCCCTAATCTTAACCAGGACACTAACACTAACCCTTGCCCTCAGACGAACGCTAACCCTTAAGCACTGTCGTACCCTAAGCTGTACCCTAATCCCTCTGCATTCCTTAACCCTAACCCTAACCCGAATCCTAACCCTGACCCTCACCCGAAGCCTTACCCTCACCCGTTCCCTAATCTTAACCAGGACACCAACACTAACTCGTGCCCTCACACGTACGCTAAATCTTAAGCGTTGTCGTACCCTAAATTGTACCCTAATCCATCCCCATTCCTTAACCCTAACCCTAACCCCATCCCTAAACCTGACCCACTTCCGATGCCCTACCCTAACCAATGCCCTAATCTTAACCAGTACACAAACAGTAACTCATGCCCTCAAACGTACGCTAACGCTTAAGCATTGTCGTACCCTATCCTGTACCCTAATCCCTCCCCATTCCCTAACCCTAACCCTAAGCGAAACCCTGAACGTGACCCTTTTCCGAGGCCTTACCCTCATCGGTGCCGTTGTCTTAACCAGTACACCAACACTAACTCGTGCCCTCACACTTACGCTAACCCTTAAGCATTGTCGTACCCTAACCTCTACCCTAATCCCTCTCCATTCCCTAACCCTAACCCTAACCCGAATCCTAACCCTGACCCTCACCCGAAGCCTTACCCTCACCCGTGCCCTAATCTTAACCAGGACACCAAGACTAACTCGTGCCCTCAAACGTACGCTAACACTAAACCGCAGCGGTACCCTAACCTGTACCCGAATCCCTCTCCATTCCTAACCCTAACCCTAACCTGAAACCTAACCATGACACTCACCCGAAACTTTACCCTCACCCGTGTCCTAATTTTAACCAGTACATCAACACTAACCCATGCCCTCTAACGTACGCCAACCCTAAGCCATTGCCGTACCCTAACCTGTACCCTAATCAATCCCCATTCCCTAACCCTAACCCTAACCCTAACCCTTAACGTGACCCTCTTCCGAGGCCTTACCCTCACCCGTGCCCTAATCGTAAGCAGTACACTAAAACTAACTAGTGACCTCACACGTACGCTAAACCTTAAGCGTTGTGGTACCCTAAACTGTGCCCTAATATCTCCCCATTCCCTAACCCTAACCCTAACCCGAATTCTATCCCTGACCCTCACCCGAAACCTTACCCTCACCCGTGCCCTAATCTCAACCAGGACACCAACACTAACTTGTGCCCTCACACGTACGCTAACCCTTAATCGTTGTCGAACCCTAAACTGTATCCTAATCCCTCCCCATTCCCTAACCCTAACCCTAACCCGAATCCTAACCCTGACCCTCACCTGAAGCCTTACCCTCACCCGTGCCCTAATCTTAACCAGGACACTAACACTAACCCTTGCCCTCACACGAACACTAACCCTTAAGCACTGTCGTACCCTAAGCTGTACCCTAATCCCTCTGCATTCCTTAACCCTAACCCTAAGCCGAATCCTAACCCTGACCCTCACCCGAAGCCTTACCCTAATCCGTGCCCTAATCTTAACCAGGACACCAACACTAACTCGTGCCCTCACACGTACGGTAAACCTTAAGCGTTGTCGTACCCTAAATTGTACCCTAATCCCTCCCCATTCCTTAACCCTAACCCTAACCCCATCCCTAAACCTGACCCACTTCCGATGCCCTACCCTAAACAATGCCCTAATCTTAACCAGGACACAAACACTAACTCATGCCCTCAAACGTACGCTAACCCTTAAGCATTGTCGTACCCTATCCTGCGCCCTAATCCCTCCCCATTCCCTAACCCTAACCCTAAGCGAAACCGTGAACGTGACCCTTTTCCGAGTCCTTACCCTCATCGGTGCCGTTGTCTTAACCAGTAAACCAACACTAACTCGTGCCCTCACACTTACGCTAACCCTTAAGCATTGTCGTACCCTAACCTGTACCCTAAACCCTCTCCATTCCCTAACCCTAACCCTAACCCGAATCCTAACCCTGACCCTCACCCGAAGCCTTACCCTCACCCGTGCCCTAATCTTAACCAGGACACCAAGACGAACTCGTGCCCTCAAACGTACGCTAACACTAAACCGCAGCGGTACCCTAACCTGTACCCTAATCCCTCTCCATTCCCTAACCCTAACCCTAACCCGAATCCTAACCCTGACCCTCACCTGAAGCCTTACCCTCACCCGTGCCCTAATCTTAACCAGGACACTAGCACTAACCCTTGCCCTCACACGAACGCTAACCCTAAAGCACTGTCGTACCCTAAGCTGTACCCTAATCCCTCTGAATTCCTTAACCCTAACCCTAACCCGAATCCTAAACCTGACCCTCACCCGAAGCCTTACCCTCACCCGTGCCCTAATCTTAACCAGGACACCAACACTAACTAGTGCCCTCACACGTACACTAAACCTTAAGCGTTGTCGTACCCTAAATTGTACGCTAATCCCTCCCCATTCCTTAACCCTAACCCTAACCCCATCACTAAACCTGACCCACTTCCGATGCCTTACCCTAACCAATGCCCTAATCTTAACCAGTACACAAACACTAACTCATGCCCTCAAACGTACGCTAACCCTTAAGCATTGTCGTACCCTATCCTGCACCCTAATCCCTCCCCATTCCCTAACCCTAACCCTAAGCGAAACCCTGAACGTGACCCTTTTCCGAGGCCTTACCCTCATCGGTGCCGTTGTCTTAACCAGTACACCAACACTAACTCATGCCCTCACACGTACGCTAACCCTTAATCGTTGTCGTACCCTAAACTGTACCCTAATCCCTCCCGATTCCCTAACCCTAACCCTATCCCGAATCCTAACCCTGACCCTCACCCGAAGCCTTACCCTCACCCGTGCCCTAATCTTAACCAGGACACCAAGACTAACTCGTGCCCTCAAACGTACGCTAACACTAAACTGGAGCCTGACCCTAACCTGTACCCTACTCCCTCTCCATTCCCTAACCCTAACCCTAACCTGAAACCTAACAATGACACTCACCCGAAACTTTACCCTCACCCGTGTCCTAATTTTAACCAGTACATCAACACTAACTCATGCCCTCTAACGTACGCCAACCCTAAGCCATTGCCGTACCCTAACCTGTACCCTAATCAATCCGCATTCCCTAACCCTAACCCTAACCCTAACCCTTAACGTGACCCTCTTCCGAGGCCTTACCCTCACCCGTGCCCTAATCGTAAGCAGTACACTAACACTAACTAGTGACCTCACACGTACGCTAAACCTTAAGCGTTGTGGTACCCTAAACTGTGCCCTAATATCTCCCCATTCCCTAACCCTAACCCTAACCCGAATTCTCTCCCTGACCCTCACCCGAAACCTTACCCTCACCCGTGCCCTAATCTTAACCAGGACACCAACACTAACTTGTGCCCTCACACGTACGCTAACCATAATCGTTCTCGTACCCTAAACTGTACCCTAATCCCTCCCCATTCCCTAACCCTAACCCTAACCCGAATCGTAACCCTGACCCTCACCTGAAGCCTTACCCTCACCCGTGCCCTAATCTTAACCAGGACACTAACACTAACCCTTGCCCTCACACGAACGCTAACACTAAAGCACTGTCGTACCCTAAGCTGTACCCTAATCCTTCTTCATTCCTTAACCCTAACCCTAACCCGAATCCTAACCCTGACCCTCACCCGAAGCCTTACCCTCACCCGTGCCCTAATCTTAACCAGGACACCAACACTAACTCGTGCCCTCACACGTACGCTAAACCTTAAGCATTGTCGTACCCTAAATTGTACCCTAATCCCTCCCCATTCCTTAACCCTAACCCTAACCCCATCCCTAAACCTGACCCACTTCCGATTCCCTACCCTAACCAATGCCCTAATCTTAACCAGTACACAAACACTAACTCATGCCCTCAAACGTACGCTAACCCTTAAGCATTGTTGTACCCTATCCTGTACCCTAATCCCTCCCCATTCCCTAACCCTAACCCTAAGCGAAACCCTGAACGGGACCCTTTTCCGAGGCCTTACCCTCATCGGTGCCGTTGTCTTAACCAGTACACCAACACTAACTCGGGCCCTCACACTTACGCTAACCCTTAAGCATTGTCGTACCCTCACCTGTACCCTAATCCCTCTCCATTCCCTAACCCTAACCCTAACCCGAATCCTAACTCTGACCCTCACCCTAAGGCTTACCCTCACCCGTGTCCTAATCTTAACCAGGACACGAAGACTAACTCGTGCCCTCAAACGTACGCTAACACTAAACCGCAGCGGTACCCTAACCTGTACCCTAATCCCTCTCCATTCCCTAACCCTAACCCTAACCTGAAACCTAACCATGACACTCACCCGAAACTTTACCCTCACCCGTGTTCTAATTTTAACCAGTACATCAACACTAACCCATGCCCTCTAACGTACGCCAACCCTAAGCCATTGCCGTACCCTAACCTGTACCCTAATCAATCCCCATTCCCTAACCCTAACCCTAACCCTAACACTTAACGTGACCCTCTTCCGAGGCCTTACCCTCACCCGTGCCCTAATCGTAAGCAGTACACTAACACTAACTAGTGACCTCACACGTACGCTAAAACTTAAGGGATGTGGAACCCTAAACTGTGCCCTAATATCTCCCCATTCCTTAACACTAACCCTAACCCGAATTCTATCTCTGACCCTCACCCGAAACCTTACCTTCACCCGTGCCCTAATCTTAAGCAGGACACCAACACTAACTTGTGCCCTCACACGTACGCTAACCATAATCATTGTCGTACCCTAAACTGTACCCTAATCCCTCCCCATTCCCTAACCCTAACCCTAACCCGAATCCTAACCCTGACCCTCACCTGAAGCCTTACCCTCACCCGTGCCCTAATCTTAACCAGGACACTAACACTAACCCTTGCCCTCACACGAACGCTAACCCTAAAGCACTGTCGTACCCTAAGCTGTACCCTAATCCCTCTGCATTCCTTAACCCTAACCCTAACCCGAATCCTAACCCTGACCCTCACCCGATGCCTTACCCTCACCCGTGCCCTAATCTTAACCAGGACACCAACACTAACTCGTGCCCTCACACGTACGCTAAACCTTAAGCGTTGTTGTACCCTAAATTGTACCCTAATCCCTCCCCATTCCTTAACCCTAACCCTAACCCCATCCCTAAACCTGACCCACTTCCGATGCCCTACCCTAACCAATGCCCTAATCTTAACCAGTACACAAACACTAACTCATGCCCTCAAACGTACGCTAACCCTTAAGCATTGTTGTACCCTATCCTGTACCCTAATCCCTCCCCATTCCCTAACCCTAACCCTAAGCGAAACCCTGAACGTGACCCTTTTCCGAGGCCTTACCCTCATCGGTGCCGTTGTCTTAACCAGTACACCAACAGTAACTCGTGCCCTCACACTTACGCTAACCCTTAAGCATTGTCGTACCCTAACCTGTACCCTAATCCCTCTCCATTCCCTAACCCTAACCCTAACCCGAATCCTAACTCTGACCCTCACCTGAAGACTTACCCTCACCCGTGCCCTAATCTTAACCAGGACACCAAGACTAACTCGTGCCCTCAAATGTACGCTAACACTAAACCGCAGCGGTACCCTAACCTGTACCCTAATCCCTCTCCATTCCCTAACCCTAACCCTAACCTGAAACCTAACCATGACACTCACCCGAAACTTTACCCTCACCCGTGTCCTAATTTTAACCAGTACATCAACACTAACTCATGCCCTCTAACGTACGCCAACCATAAGTCATTGCCGTACCCTAACCTGTACCCTAATCAATCCCCATTCCCTAACCCTAACCCTAACCCTAACCCTTAACGTGACCCTCTTCCGAGGCCTTACCCTCACCCGTGCCCTAATCGTAAGCAGTACACTAACACTAACTAGTGACCTCACACGTACGCTAAACCTTAAGCGTTGTGGTACCCTAAACTGTGCCCTAATATCTCCCCATTCCCTAACCCTAACCCTAACCCGAATTCTATCCCTGTACCTCACCCGAAACCTTACCTTCACCCGTGCCCTAATCTTAACCAGGACACCAACACTAACTTGTGCCCTCACACGTACGCTAACCCTTAATCGTTGTCGTACCCTAAACTGTACCCTAATCCCTCCCCATTCCCTAACCCTAGACCTAACCCGAATCCTAACCCTGACCCTCACCTGAAGCCTTACAGTCACCCGTGCCCTAATCTTAACCAGGACACTAACACTAACCCTTGCCCTCACACGAACGCTAACCCTTAAGCACTGTCGTACCCTAAGCTGTACCCTAATCCCTCTGCATTCCTTAACCCTAACCCTAACCCGAATCCTAACCCTAACCCTCACACGAAGCCTTACCCTCACCCGTGCCCTAATCTTAACCAGGACACCAACACTAACTCGTGCCCTCACACGTACGCTAAACCTTAAGCGTTGTTGTACCCTAAATTGTACCCTAATCCCTCCCCATTCCTTAACCCTAACCCTAACCCCATCCCTAAACCTGACCCACTTCCGATGCCCTACCCTAACCAATGCCCTAATCTTAACCAGTACACAAACACTAACTCATGCCCTCAAACGTACGCTAACCCTGAAGCATTGTCGTACTCTATCCTGTACCCTAATCCCTCCCCATTCCCTAAACCTAACCCTAAGCAAATCCCTGAACGTGACCCTTTTCCTAGGCCTTACCCTCATCGTTGCCGTTGTCTTAACCAGTACACCAACACTAACTCGTGCCCTCACACTTATGCTAACACTTAAGCATTTTCGTACCCTAACTTGTACCCTAATCCCTCTCCATTCCCTAACCCTAACCCTAACCCGAATCCTAACCCTGAACCTCACCCGAAGGCTTACCCTCACCCGTGCCCTAATCTTAACCAGGACACCAAGACTAACTCGTGCCCTCAAACGTACGCTAACACTAAACCGCAGTGGTACCCTAACCTGTACCCTAATCCCTCTCCATTCCCTAACCCTAACCCTAACCTGAAACCTAACCATGACACTCACCCGAAACTTTACCCTCACCCGTGTCCTAATTTTAACCAGTACATCAACACTAACCCATGCCCTCTAACGTACGCCAACCCTAAGCCATTGCCGTACCCTAACCTGTACCCTAATCAATCCCCATTCCCTAACCCTAACCCTAACCCTAACCCTTAACGTGACCCTCTTCCGAGGCCTTACCCTCACCCGTGCCCTAATCGTAAGCAGTACACTAACACTAACTAGTGACCTCACACGTACGCTAAACCTTAAGCGTTGTGCTACCCTAAACTGTGCCCTAATATCTCCCCATTCCCTAACCCTAACCCTAACCCGAATTCTATCCCTGACCCTCACCCGAAACCTTACCCTCACCCGTGCCCTAATCTTAACCAGGACACCAACACTAACTTGTGCCCTCACACGTACGCTAACCCTTAATCGTTGTCGTACCCTAAGCTGTACCCTAATCCCTCCGCATTCGTTAACCCTAACCGTAACCCGAATCCTAACCCTGACCCTCACCCGAAGCCTTACCCTCACCCGTGCCCTAATCTTAACCAGGACAACAACACTAACTCGTGCCCTCACACGTACGCTAAACCTTAAGCGTTGTCGTACCCTAAACTGTACCCTAATCCCTCCCCATTCCCTAACCCTAACCCAAACCCGAATCCTAACCCTGACCCTCACCTGAAGCCTTACCCCCACCCGTGCCCTAATCTTAACCAGGACACTAACACTAACCCTTGCCCTCACACGAACGCTAACCCTAAAGCACTGTCGTACCCTAAGATGTACCCTAATCCCTCTGCATTCCTTAACCCTAACCCTAACCCGAATCCTAACCCTGACCCTCACCCGAAGCCTTACCCTCACCCGTGCCCTAATCTTAACCAGGACACCAACACTAAATCGTGCCCTCACACGTACGCTAAACCATAAGCGTTGTCGTACCCTAAATTGTACCCTAATCCCTCCCCATTCCTTAACCCTAACCCTAACCCCATCCCTAAACCTGACCCACTTCCGATGCCCTACCCTAACCAATGCCCTAATCTTAACCAGTACACAAACACTAACTCATGCCCTCAAACGTACGCTAACCCTTAAGCATTGTTGTACCCTATCCTGTACCCTAATCCCTCCCCATTCCCTAACCCTAACCCTAAGCGAAACCCTGAACGTGACCCTTTTCCGAGGCCTTACCCTCATCGGTGCCGTTGTCTTAACCAGTACACCAACACTAACTCGTGCCCTCACACTTACGCTAACACTTAAGCATTGTCGTACCCTAACCTGTACCCTAATCCCTCTCCATTCCCTAACCCTAACCCTAACCCGAATCCTAACCCTGACCCTCACCCGAAGCCTTACCCTCAGCCGTGCCCTAATCTTAACCAGGACACCAAGACTAACTCGTGCCCTCAAACGTACGCTAACACTAAACCGCAGCGGTACCCTAACCTGTACCCTAATCCCTCTCCATTCCCTAACCCTAAACCTAACCTGAAACCTAAACATGACACTCACCCGAAACTTTACCCTCACCCGTGTCCTAATTTTAACCAGTACATCAACACTAACCCATGCCCTCTAACGTACGCCAACCCTAAGCCATTGCCGTACCCTAACCTGTACCCTAATCAATCCCCATTCCCTAACCCTAACCCTAACCCTAACCCTTAACGTGACCCTCTTCCGAGGCCTTACCCTCACCCATGCCCTAATCGTAAGCAGTACACTAAAACTAACAAGTGACCTCACACGTACGCTAAACCTTAAGCGTTGTGGTACCCTAAACTGTGCCCTAATATCTCCCCATTCCCTAACCCTAACCCTAACCCGAATTCTATCCCTGACCCTCACCCGAAACCTTACCCTCACCCGTGCCCTAATCTTAACCAGGACACAAACACTAACTTGTGCCCTCACACGTACGCTAACCCTTAATCGTTGTCGTACCCTAAACTGTACCCTAATCCCTCCCCATTCCCTAACCCTAAACCTAACCCGAATCCTAACCCTGACCCTCACCTGAAGCCTTACAGTCACCCGTGCCCTAATCTTAACCAGGACACTAACACTAACCCTTGCCCTCACACGAACGCTAACCCTTAAGCACTGTCGTACCCTAAGCTGTACCCTAATCCCTCTGCATTCCTTAACCCTAACCCTAACCCGAATCCTAACCCTGACCCTCACCCGAAGCCTTACCCTCACCCGTGCCCTAATCTTAACCAGGACACCAACACTAACTCGTGCCCTCACACGTACGCTAAACCTTAAGCGTTGTTGTACCCTAAATTGTACCCTAATCCCTCCCCATTCCTTAACCCTAACCCTAACCCCATCACTAAACCTGACCCACTTCCGATGCCCTACCCTAACCAATGCCCTAATCTTAACCAGTACACAAACACTAACTCATGCCCTCAAACGTACGCTAACCCTTAAGCATTGTCGTACTCTATCCTGTACCCTAATCCCTCCCCATTCCCTAAACCTAACCCTAAGCAAAACCCTGAACGTGACCCTTTTCCGAGGCCTTACCCTCATCGGTGCCGTTGTCTTAACCAGTACACCAACACTAACTCGTGCCCTCACACTTATGCTAACACTTAAGCATTGTCGTACCCTAACTTGTACCCTAATCCCTCTCCATTCCCTAACCCTAACCCTAACCCGAATCCTAACCCTGAACCTCACCCGAAGCCTTACCCTCACCCGTGCCCTAATCTTAACCAGGACACCAAGACTAACTCGTGCCCTCAAACGTACGCTAACACTAAACCGCAGTGGTACCCTAACCTGTACCCTAATCCCTCTCCATTCCCTAACCCTAACCCTAACCTGAAACCTAACCATGACACTCACCCGAATCTTTACCCTCACCCGTGTCCTAATTTTAACCAGTACATCAACACTAACCCATGCCCTCTAACGTACGCCAACCGTAAGCCATTGCCGTACCCTAACCTGTACCCTAATCAATCCCCATTCCCTAACCCTAACCCTAACCCTAACCCTTAACGTGACCCTCTTCCGAGGCCTTACCCTCACCCGTGCCCTAATCGTAAGCAGTACACTAACACTAACTAGTGACCTCACACGTACGCTAAACCTTAAGCGTTGTGCTACCCTAAACTGTGCCCTAATATCTCCCCATTCCCTAACCCTAACCCTAACCCGAATGCTATCCCTGACCCTCACCCGAAACCTTACCCTCACCCGTGCCCTAATCTTAAGCAGGACACCAACACTAACTTGTGCCCTCACACGTACGCTAACCCTTAATCGTTGTCGTACCCTAAGCTGTACCCTAATCCCTCCGCATTCGTTAACCCTAACCGTAACCCGAATCCTAACCCTGACCCTCACCCGAAGCCTTACCCTCACCCGTGCCCTAATCTTAACCAGGACAGCAACACTAACTCGTGCCCTCACACGTACGCTAAACATTAAGCGTTATCGTACCCTAAATTGTAACCTAATCCCTCCCCATTCCTTAACCCTAACCCTAACCCCATCCCTAAACCTGACCCACTTCCGATGCCCTACCCTAACCAATGCCCTAATCTTAACCAGTACACAAACACTAACTCATGCCCTCAAACGTACGCTAACCCTTAAGCATTGTCGTACTCTATCCTGTACCCTAATCCCTCCCCATTCCCTAACCCTAACCCTAAGCGAAACCCTGAACGTGACCCTTTTCCGAGGCCTTACACTCATCGGTGCCCTTGTCTTAACCAGTACACCAACACTAACTCGTGCCCTCACACTTACGCTAACCCTTAAGCATTGTCGTACCCTAACCTGTACCCTAATCCCTCTCCATTCCCTAACCCTAACCCTAACCCGTATCCTAACCCTGACCCTCACCCGAAGCCTTACCCTCACCCGTGCCCTAATCTTAACCAGGACACCAAGACTAACTCGTGCCCTCAAACGTACGCTAACACTAAACCGGAGCGGTACCCTAACCTGTACCCTACTCCCTCTCCATTCCCTAACCCTAACCCTAACCTGAAACCTAACCATGACACTCACCCGAAACTTAACCCTCACCCATGTCCTAATTTTAACCAGTACATCAACACTAACCCATGCCCTCTAACGTACGCCAACCCTAAGCCATTGCCGTACCCTAACCTGTACCCTAATCAATCCCCATTCCCTAACCCTAACCCTAACCCTAACCCTTAACGTGACCCTCGTCCGAGGCCTTACCCTCACCCGTGCCCTAATCGTAAGCAGTACACTAACACTAACTAGTGACCTCACACGTACGCTAAACCTTAAGCGTTGTGGTACCCTAAACTATGCCCTAATATCTCCCCATTCCCTAACCCTAACCCTAACCCGAATTCTATCCCTGACCCTCACCCGAAACCTTACCCTCACCCGTGCCCTAATCTTAACCAGGACACCAACACTAACTTGTGCCCTCACACGTACGCTAACCCTTAATCGTTGTCGTACCCTAAACTGTAGCCTAATCCCTCCCCATTCCCTAAACCTAACCCTAACCCGAATCCTAACCCTGGCCCTCATCTGAAGCCTTACCCTCACCCGTGCCCTAAACTTAACCAGGACAGTAACCTTAGCCCTTGCCCTCACACGAACGCTAACCCTTAAGCACTGTCGTACCCTAAGCTGTACCCGAATCCCTCTGCATTCCTTAACGCTAACCCTAACCTGAATCCTAACCCTGACCCTCACCCGAAGCCTTACCCTCACCCGTGCCCTAATCTTAACCTGGACACCAACACTAACTCGTGCCCTCACACGTACGCTTAACCTTAAGCGTTGTCGTACCCTAAATTGTACCCTAATCCCTCCCCATTCCTTAACCCTAACCCTAGCCCGATCCCTAAACCTGACCCACTTCCGATGCCCTACCCTAACCAATGCCCTAATCTTAACCAGTACACAAACACTAACTCATGCCCCAAACGTACGCTAACCCTTAAGCATTGTCGTACCCTATCCTGTACCCTAATCCCTCCCCATTCCCTAACCCTAACCCTAAGTGAAACCCTGAACGTGACCCATTTCCGAAGCCTTACCCTCATCGGTGCCGTTGTATTAACCAGGACACCAACACTAACTCGTGCCCTCACACTTACGCTAACCCTTAAGCATTGTCGTACCCTAACCTGTACCCTAATCCCTCCCCATTCCTTAACCCTAACCCTAACCCCATCCCTAAACCTGACCCACTTCCGATGTCCTACCCTAACCAATGCCCTAATCTTAACCAGTACACAAACACTAACTCATGCCCTCAAACGTACGCTAACCCTTAAGCATTGTCGTATCCTATCTTGTACCCTAATCCCTCCCCATTCCCTAACCCTAACCCTAAGCGAAACCCTGAACGTGACCCTTTTAGGAGGCTTTACCCTCATCGGTGCCGTTGTCTTAACCAGTACACCAACACTAACTCGTGCCCTCACACTTACGCTAACCCTTAAGCATTGTCGTACCCTAACCTGTACCCTAATCCCTCTCCATTCCCTAACACTAACCCTAACCCGAATCCTAACCCTGACCCTCACCCGAAGCCTTACCCTCACCCGTGCCCTAATCTTAACCAGGACACCAAGACTAACTCGTGCCTTCACACGTACGCTAACACTAAACCGCAGAGGTACCCTAACCTGTACCCTAATCCCTCTCCATTCCCTAACCCTAACCCTAACCTGAAACCTAACCATGACACTCACCCGATACTTTACCCTCACCCGTGTCCTAATTTTAACCAGTACATCAACACTAACCCATGCCCTCTAACGTACGCCAGCCCTAAGCCATTGCCCTACCCTAACCTGTACCCTAATCAATCCCCATTCTCTAACCCTAACCCTAACCCTAACCCTTAACGTGACCCTCTTCCGAGGCCTTACACTCACCCTTGGCCTAATCGTAAGCAGAACACTAACACTCACTAGTGACCTCACACGTACGCTAAACCTTAAGCGTTGTGCTACCCTAAACTGTGCCCTAATATCTGGCCATTCCCTAACACTAAACCTAACCCGAATTCTATCCCTGACACTCACCCGAAACCTTACCCTCACCCGTGCCCTAATCTTAACCAGGACACCAACACTAAATTGTTCCCTCACACGTACGCTGACACTTAATCGTTGTCGTACCCTAAACTGTACCCTAATCCCTCCCCATTCCCTAACCCTAACCCTAACCCGAATCCTAACCCTGACCCTCACCTGAAGCCTTACCCTCACCCGTGCCCTAATCTTAACCAGGACACTAACACTAACCCTTGCCCTCACACGAACGCTAACCCTTAAGCACTGTCGTACCCTAAGCTGTACCCGAATCCCTCTGCATTCCTTAACGATAACCCTAACCCGAATCCTAACCCTGACCCTCACCCGAAGCCTTAACCTCACCCGTGCCCTAATCTTAAACAGGACACCAACACTAACTCGTGCCCTCACACGTACGCTAAACCTTAAGCGCTGTCGTACCCTAAATTGTACCCTAATCCCTCCCCATTCCTTAACCCTAACCCTAACCCCATCCCTAAACCTGACCCACTTCCGATGCCCTACCCTAACCAATGCCCTAATCTTAACCAGTACACAAACACTAACTCATGCCCTCAAACGTACGCTAACCCTTAAACATTGTCGTACCCTATCCTGTACCCTAATCCCTCCCCATTCCCTAACCCTAACCCTAAGCGAAACCCTGAACGTGACCCTTTTCCGAGGCCTTACCCTCATCGGTGCCCTTGTCTTAACCAGTACACCAACACTAACTCGTGCCCTCACACTTACGCTAACCCTTAAGCATTGTCGTACCCTAACCTGTACCCTAATCCCTCTCCATTCCCTAACCCTAACCCTAACCCGAATCCTAACCCTGACCCTCACCTGAAGCCTTACCCTCACCCGTGCCCTAATCTTAACCAGGACACCAAGACTAACTCGTGCCCTCAAACGTACGCTAACACTAAACCGCAGCGGTACCCTAACATGTACCCTAATCCCTCTCCATTCCCTAACCCTAACCCTAACCTGAAACCTAACCATGACACTCACCCGAAACTTTACCCTCACCCGTGTCCTAATTTTAACCAGTACATCAACACTAACCCATGCCCTCTAACGTACGACAACCCTAAGCCATTGCCGTACCCTAACCTGTACCCTAATCAATCCCCATTCCCTAACCCTAACCCTAACCCTAACCCTTAACGTGACCCTCTTCCGAGGCCTTACCCTCACCCGTGCCCTAATCGTAAGCAGTACACTAACACTAACTAGTGACCTCACACGTACGCTAAACCTTAAGCGTTGTGGTACCCTAAACTGTGCCCTAATATCTCCCCATTCCCTAACCCTAACCCTAACCCGAATTCTATCCCTGACCCTCACCCGAAACCTTACCCTCATCCGTGCCCTAATCTTAACCAGGACACCAACACTAACTTGTGCCCTCACACGTACGCTAACCCTTAATCGTTGTCGTACACTAAACTGTACCCTCATCCCTCCCCATTCCCTAACCCTAACCCTAACCCGAATCCTAACCCTGACCCTCACCTGAAGCCTTACCCTCACCCGTGCCCTAATCTTAACCAGGACACTAACACTAACCCTTGCCCTCACACGAACGCTAATGCTTAAGCACTGTCATACACTAAGCTGTACCCTAATCCCTCTGCATTCCTTAACCCTAAACCTAACCCGAATCCTAACCCTGACCCTCACCCGAAGCCTTACCCTCACCCGTGCCCTAATCTTAACCAGGACACCAACACTAACTCGTGCCCTCACACGTACGCTAAATCTTAAGCGTTGTCGTACCCTAAATTGTACCCTAATCCCTCCCCATTCCTTAACCCTAACCCTAACCCCAAACCTAAACCTGACCCACTTCCGATGCCCTACCCTAACCAATGCCCTAATCTTAACCAGGACACAAACACTAACTCATGCCCTCAAACGTATGCTAACCCTTAAGCTTTGTCGTACCCTATCCTGTACCCTAATCCCTCCCCATTCCCTAACCCTAACCCTAAGCGAAACCCTGAACGTTACCCTTTTCCGTGGCCTTACCCTCATCGGTGCCGTTGTCTTAACCAGTACACCAACACTAACTCGTGCACTCACACTTACGCTAACCCTTAAGCATTGTCGCACCCTAACCTGTACCCTAATCCCTCTCCATTCCCTAACCCTAACCCTAACCCGAATCCTAACCCTGACCCTCACCCGAAACCTTACCCTCACCCGTGCCCTAATCTTAACCAGGACACCAACACTAACTCGTGCCCTCACACGTACGCTAAACCTTAAGCGCTGTCGTACCCTAAATTGTACCCTAATCCCTCCCCATTCCTTAACCCTAACCCTAACCCCATCCCTAAACCTGACCCACTTCCGATGCCCTACCCTAACCAATGCCCTAATCTTAACCAGTACACAAACACTAACTCATGCCCTCAAACGTACGCTAACCCTTAAGCATTGTCGTACCCTATCCTGTACCCTAATCCCTCCCCATTCCCTAACCCTAACCCTAAGCAAAACCCTGAACGTGACCCTTTTCCGAGGCCTTACCCTCATCGGTGCCTTTGTCTTAACCAGTACACGAACACTAACTCGTGCCCTCACACTTACGCTAACCCTTAAGCATTGTCGTACCCTAACCTGTACCCTAATCCCTCTCCATTCCCTAACCCTAAACCTAACGCGAATCCTAACCCTGACCCTCACCCGAAGCCTTACCCTAACCCGTGCCCTAATCTTAACCAGGACACCAAGACTAACTCGTGACCTCAAACGTACGCTAACACTAAACCGCAGCGGTACCCTAACCTGTACCCTAATCCCTCTCCATTCCCTAACCCTAACCCTAACCTGAAACCTAAACATGACACTCACCCGAAACTTTACCCTCACCCGTGTCCTAATTTTAACCAGTACATCAACACTAACCCATGCCCTCTAACGTACGCCAACCCTAAGCCATTGCCGTACCCTAAACTGTACCCTAATCAATCCCCATTCCCTAACCCTAACCCTAACCCTAACACTTAACGTGACCCTCTTCCGAGGCCTTACCCTCACCCGTGCCCTAATCGTAAGCAGTACACTAACACTCACTAGTGACCTCACACGTACGCTAAACCTTAAGCGTTGTGCTACCCTAAACTGTGCCCTAATATCTCCCGATTCCCTAACCCTAACCCTAACCCGAATTCTATCCCTGACCCTCACCCGAAACCTTACCCTCACCCGTGCCCTAATCTTAACCAGGACACCAACACTAACTTGTGCCCTCACACGTACGCTAACCCTTAATCGTTGTCGTACCCTAAACTGTACCCTAATCCCTCCCCATTCCCTAACCCTAACCCTAACCCGAATCCTAACCCTGACCCTCACCTGAAGCCTTACCCTCACCCGTGCCCTAATCTTAACCAGGACACTAACACTAACCCTTGCCCTCACACGAACGCTAACCCTTAAGCACTGTCGTACCCTAAGCTGTACCCTAATCCCTCTGCATTCCTTAACCCTAACCCTAACCCGAATCCTACCCCTGACCCTCACCCGAAGCCTTACCCTCACCCATACCCTAATCTTAACCAGGACACCAACACTAACTCGTGCCCTCACACGTACGCTAAACCTTAAGCGTTGTCGTACCCTAAATTGTACCCTAATCCCTCCCCATTCCTTAACCCTAACCCTAACCCCAAACCTAAACCTGACCCACTTCCGATGCCCTACCCTAACCAATGCCCTAATCTTAACCAGGACACAAACACTAACTCATGCCCTCAAACGTACGCTAACCCTTAAGCATTGTCGTACCCTAACCTGTACCCTAATCCCTCACCATTCCCTAACCCTAACCCTAAGCGAAACCCTGAACGTTACCCTTTTCCGTGGCCTTACCCTCATCGGTGCCGTTGTCTTAACCAGTACACCAACACTAACTCGTGCCCTCACACTTCCGCTAACCCTTAAGCATTGTCGTACCCTAACCTGTTCCCTAATCCCTCTCCATTCCCTAACCCTAACCCTAACCCGAATCCTAACCCTGACCCTCACCCGAAGCCTTACCCTCACCCGTGCCCTAATCTTAACCAGGACACCAAGACTAACTCGTGCCCTCAAACGTACGCTAACACTAAACCGCAGCGGTACCCTAACCTGTACCCTAATCCCTCTCCATTCCCTAACCCTAACCCTAACCTGAAACCTAACCATGACACTCACCCGAAACTTACCCTCACCCGTGTCCTAATTTTAACCAGTACATCAACACTAACCCATGCCCTCTAACGTACGCCAACCCTAAGCCATTGCCGTACCCTAACCTGTACCCTAATATATCCCCATTCCCTAACCCTAACCCTAACCCTAACCCTTAACGTGACCCTCTTCCGAGGCCTTACCCTCACCCGTGCCCTAATCGTAAGCAGTACACTAACACTCACTAGTGACCTCACACGTACGCTAAACCTTAAGCGTTGTGGTACCCTAAACTGTGCCCTAATATCTCCCCATTCCCTAACCCTAACCCTAACCCGAATTCTATCCCTCACCCTCACCCGAAAGCTGACCCTCACCCGTGCCCTAATCTTAACCAGGACACCAACACTAACTTGTGCCCTCACACGTACGCTAACCCTTAAGCACTGTCGTACCCTAAGCTGTACCCTAATCCCTCTGCACTCCTTAACCCTAACCCTAACCCGAATCCTAACCCTGACCCTCACCCGAAGCCTAACCCTCACCCGTGCCCTAATCTTAACCAGGACACCAACACTAACTCGTGCCCTCACACGTACGCTAAACCTTAAGCGCTGTCGTACCCTAAATTGTACCCTAATCCCTCCCCATTCCTTAACCCTAACCCTAACCCCATCCCTAAACCTGACCCACTTCCGATGCCCTACCCTAACCAATGCCCTAATCTTAACCAGTACACAAACACTAACTCATGCCCTCAAACCTACGCTAACCCTTAAGCATTGTCGTACCCTATCCTGTACCCTAATCCCTCCCCATTCCCTAGCCCTAACCCTAAGCGAAACCCTGAACGTGACCCTTTTCCGAGGCCTTACCCTCATCGGTGCCCTTGTCTTAACCAGTACACCAACACTAACTCGTGCCCTCACACTTACGCTAACCCTTAAGCATTGTCGTACCCTAACCTGTACTCTAATCCCTCTCCATTCCATAACCCTAACCCTAAGCCGAATCCTAACCCTGACCCTCACCTGAAACCTTACCCTCACCTGTGCCCTAATCTTAACCAGGACACCAAGACTAACTCGTCCCCTCAAACGTACGCTAACACTAAACCGCAGCGGTACCCTAACCTGTACCCTAATCCCTCTCCATTCCCTAACCCTAACCCTAACCTGAAACCTAACCATGACACTCACCCGAAACTTTACCCTCACCCGTGTCCTAATTTTAACCAGTACATCAACACTCACCCATGCCCTGTAACGTACGACAACCCTAAGCCATTGCCGTACCCTAACCTGTACCCTAATCAATCCCCATTCCCTAACCCTAACCCTAACCCTAACCCTTAACGTGACCCTCTTCCGAGGCCTTACCCTCACCCGTGCCCTAATCGTAAGCAGTACACTAAAACTAACTAGTGACCTCACACGTACGCTAAACCTTAAGCGTTGTGGTACCCTAAACTGTGCCCTAATATCTCCCCATTCCCTAACCCTAACCCTAACCCGAATTCTATCCCTGACCCTCACCCGAAACCTTACCCTCACCCGTGCCCTAATCTTAACCAGGACACCAACACTAACTTGTGCCCTCACACGTACGCTAACCCTTAATCGTTGTCGTACCCTAAACTGTACCCTAATCCCTCCCCATTCCCTAACCCTAACCCTAACCCGAATCCTAACCCTGACCCTCACCTGAAGCCTTACCCTCACCGGTACCCTAATCTTAACCAGGACACTAACACTAACCCTTGCCCTCACACGAACGCTAACCCTTAATCACTGTCGTACCCTAAGCTGTACCCTAATCCCTCTGCATTCCTTAACCCTAACCCTAACCCGAATCCTAACCCTGACCCTCACCCGAAGCCTTACCCTCACCCGTGCCCTAATCTTAACCAGGACACCAACACTAACTCGTGCCCTCACACGTACGCTAAACCTTAAGCATTGTCGTACCCTAAATTGTACCCTAATCTCTCCCCATTCCTTAACCCTAACCCTAACCCCATCCCTAAGCCTGACCCACTTCCGATGCCCTACCCTAACCAATGCCCTAATCTTAACCAGGACACAAACACTAACTCATGCCCTCAAACGTACGCTAACCCTTAAGCATTGTCGTACCCTATCCTGTACCCTAATCCCTCCCCATTCCCTAACCCTAACCCTAAGCGAAACCCTGAACGTGACCCTTTTCCGAGGCCTTACCCTCATCGGTGCCGTTGTCTTAACCAGTACACCAACACTAACTCGTGCCCTCACACTTACGCTAACCCTTAAGCATTGTCGTACCCTAACCTGTACCCTAATCCCTCTCCATTCCCTAACCCTAACCCTAACCCGAATCCTAACCCTGAACCTCACCCGAAGCCTTACCCTCACCCGTGCCCTAATCTTAACCAGGACACCAAGACTAACTCGTGCCCTCAAACGTACGCTAACACTAAACCGCAGCGGTACCCTAACCTGTACCCTAATCCCTCTCCATTCCCTAACCCTAACCCTAACCTGAAACCTAACCATGACACTCACCCGAAACTTTACCCTCACCCGTGTCCTAATTTTAACCAGTACATCAACACTAACCCATGCCCTCTAACGTACGCCAACCCTAAGCCATTGCCGTACCCTAACCTGTACCCTAATCAATCCCCATTCCCTAACCCTAACCCTAACCCTAACCCTTAACGTGACCCTCTTCCGAGGCCTTACCGTCACCCGTGCCCTAATCGTAAGCAGTACACTAACACTAACTAGTGACCTCACACGTACGCTAAACCTTAAGCGTTGTGGTACCCTAAACTGTGCCCTAATATCTCCCCATTCCCTAACCCTAACCCTAACCCGAATTCTATCCCTGAACCTCACCCGAAACCTTACCCTCACCCGTGCCCTAATCTTAACCAGGACACCAACACTAACTTGTGCCCTCACACGTACGCTAACCCTTAATCGTTGTCGTACCCTAAACTGTACCCTAATCTCTCCCCATTCCCTAACCTTAACCCTAACCCGAATCCTAACCCTGACTCTCACCTGAAGCCTTACCCTCACCCGTGCCCTAATCTTAACCAGGACACTAACACTAACCCTTGCCCTCAGACGAACGCTAACCCTTAAGCACTGTCGTACCCTAAGCTGTACCCTAATCCCTCTGCATTCCTTAACCCTAACCCTAACCCGAATCCTAACCCTGACCCTCACCCGAAGCCTTACCCTCACCCGTTCCCTAATCTTAACCAGGACACCAACACTAACTCGTGCCCTCACACGTACGCTAAATCTTAAGCGTTGTCGTACCCTAAATTGTACCCTAATCCCTCCCCATTCCTTAACCCTAACCCTAACCCCATCCCTAAACCTGACCCACTTCCGATGCCCTACCCTAACCAATGCCCTAATCTTAACCAGTACACAAACAGTAACTCATGCCCTCAAACGTACGCTAACGCTTAAGCATTGTCGTACCCTATCCTGTACCCTAATCCCTCCCCATTCCCTAACCCTAACCCTAAGCGAAACCCTGAACGTGACCCTTTTCCGAGGCCTTACCCTCATCGGTGCCGTTGTCTTAACCAGTACACCAACACTAACTCGTGCCCTCACACTTACGCTAACCCTTAAGCATTGTCGTACCCTAACCTGTACCCTAATCCCTCTCCATTCCCTAACCCTAACCCTAACCCGAATCCTAACCCTGACCCTCACCCGAAGCCTTACCCTCACCCGTGCCCTAATCTTAACCAGGACACCAAGACTAACTCGTGCCCTCAAACGTACGCTAACACTAAACCGCAGCGGTACCCTAACCTGTACCCGAATCCCTCTCCATTCCCTAACCCTAACCCTAACCTGAAACCTAACCATGACACTCACCCGAAACTTTACCCTCACCCGTGTCCTAATTTTAACCAGTACATCAACACTAACCCATGCCCTCTAACGTACGCCAACCCTAAGCCATTGCCGTACCCTAACCTGTACCCTAATCAATCCCCATTCCCTAACCCTAACCCTAACCCTAACCCTTAACGTGACCCTCTTCCGAGGCCTTACCCTCACCCGTGCCCTAATCGTAAGCAGTACACTAAAACTAACTAGTGACCTCACACGTACGCTAAACCTTAAGCGTTGTGGTACCCTAAACTGTGCCCTAATATCTCCCCATTCCCTAACCCTAACCCTAACCCGAATTCTATCCCTGACCCTCACCCGAAACCTTACCCTCACCCGTGCCCTAATCTTAACCAGGACACCAACACTAACTTGTGCCCTCACACGTACGCTAACCCTTAATCGTTGTCGAACCCTAAACTGTATCCTAATCCCTCCCCATTCCCTAACACTAACCCTAACCCGAATCCTAACCGTGACCCTCACCTGAAGCCTTACCCTCACCCGTGCCCTAATCTTAACCAGGACACTAACACTAACCCTTGCCCTCACACGAACGCTAACCCTTAAGCACTGTCGTACCCTAAGCTGTACCCTAATCCCTCTGCATTCCTTAACCCTAACCCTAACCCGAATCCTAACCCTGACCCTCACCCGAAGCCTTACCCTCACCCGTGCCCTAATCTTAACCAGGACACCAACACTAACTCGTGCCCTCACACGTACGCTAAACCTTAAGCATTGTCGTACCCTAAATTGTACCCTAATCTCTCCCCATTCCTTAACCCTAACCCTAACCCCATCCCTAAGCCTGACCCACTTCCGATGCCCTACCCTAACCAATGCCCTAATCTTAACCAGGACACAAACACTAACTCATGCCCTCAAACGTACGCTAACCCTTAAGCATTGTCGTACCCTATCCTGTACCCTAATCCCTCCCCATTCCCTAACCCTAACCCTAAGCGAAACCCTGAACGTGACCCTTTTCCGAGGCCTTACCCTCATCGGTGCCGTTGTCTTAACCAGTACACCAACACTAACTCGTGCCCTCACACTTACGCTAACCCTTAAGCATTGTCGTACCCTAACCTGTACCCTAATCCCTCTCCATTCCCTAACCCTAACCCTAACCCGAATCCTAACCCTGAACCTCACCCGAAGCCTTACCCTCACCCGTGCCCTAATCTTAACCAGGACACCAAGACTAACTCGTGCCCTCAAACGTACGCTAACACTAAACCGCAGCGGTACCCTAACCTGTACCCTAATCCCTCTCCATTCCCTAACCCTAACCCTAACCTGAAACCTATCCATGACACTCACCCGAAACTTTACCCTCACCCGTGTCCTAATTTTAACCAGTACATCAACACTAACCCATGCCCTCTAACGTACGCCAAACCTAAGCCATTGCCGTACCCTAACCTGTACCCTAATCAATCCCCATTCCCTAACCCTAACCCTAACCCTTAACGTGACCCTCTTCCGAGGCCTTACCGTCACCCGTGCCCTAATCGTAAGCAGTACACTAACACTAACTAGTGACCTCACACGTACGCTAAACCTTAAGCGTTGTGGTACCCTAAACTGTGCCCTAATATCTCCCCATTCCCTAACCCTAACCCTAACCCGAATTCTATCCCTGAACCTCACCCGAAACCTTACCCTCACCCGTGCCCTAATCTTAACCAGGACACCAACACTAACTTGTGCCCTCACACGTACGCTAACCCTTAATCGTTGTCGTACCCTAAACTGTACCCTAATCTCTCCCCATTCCCTAACCTTAACCCTAACCCGAATCCTAACCCTGACTCTCACCTGAAGCCTTACCCTCACCCGTGCCCTAATCTTAACCAGGACACTAACACTAACCCTTGCCCTCAGACGAACGCTAACCCTTAAGCACTGTCGTACCCTAAGCTGTACCCTAATCCCTCTGCATTCCTTAACCCTAACCCTAACCCGAATCCTAACCCTGACCCTCACCCGAAGCCTTACCCTCACCCGTTCCCTAATCTTAACCAGGACACCAACACTAACTCGTGCCCTCACACGTACGCTAAATCTTAAGCGTTGTCGTACCCTAAATTGTACCCTAATCCCTCCCCATTCCTTAACCCTAACCCTAACCCCATCCCTAAACCTGACCCACTTCCGATGCCCTACCCTAACCAATGCCCTAATCTTAACCAGTACACAAACAGTAACTCATGCCCTCAAACGTACGCTAACGCTTAAGCATTGTCGTACCTTATCCTGTACCCTAATCCCTCCCCATTCCCTAACCCTAACCCTAAGCGAAACCCTGAACGTGACCCTTTTCCGAGGCCTTACCCTCATCGGTGCCGTTGTCTTAACCAGTACACCAACACTAACTCGTGCCCTCACACTTACGCTAACCCTTAAGCATTGTCGTACCCTAACCTCTACCCTAATCCCTCTCCATTCCCTAACCCTAACCCTAACCCGAATCCTAACCCTGACCCTCACCCGAAGCCTTACCCTCACCCGTGCCCTAATCTTAACCAGGACACCAAGACTAACTCGTGCCCTCAAACGTACGCTAACACTAAACCGCAGCGGTACCCTAACCTGTACCCGAATCCCTCTCCATTCCTAACCCTAACCCTAACCTGAAACCTAACCATGACACTCACCCGAAACTTTACCCTCACCCGTGTCCTAATTTTAACCAGTACATCAACACTAACCCATGCCCTCTAACGTACGCCAACCCTAAGCCATTGCCGTACCCTAACCTGTACCCTAATCAATCCCCATTCCCTAACCCTAACCCTAACCCTAACCCTTAACGTGACCCTCTTCCGAGGCCTTACCCTCACCCGTGCCCTAATCGTAAGCAGTACACTAAAACTAACTAGTGACCTCACACGTACGCTAAACCTTAAGCGTTGTGGTACCCTAAACTGTGCCCTAATATCTCCCCATTCCCTAACCCTAACCCTAACCCGAATTCTATCCCTGACCCTCACCCGAAACCTTACCCTCACCCGTGCCCTAATCTCAACCAGGACACCAACACTAACTTGTGCCCTCACACGTACGCTAACCCTTAATCGTTGTCGAACCCTAAACTGTATCCTAATCCCTCCCCATTCCCTAACCCTAACCCTAACCCGAATCCTAACCCTGACCCTCACCTGAAGCCTTACCCTCACCCGTGCCCTAATCTTAACCAGGACACTAACACTAACCCTTGCCCTCACACGAACGCTAACCCTTAAGCACTGTCGTACCCTAAGCTGTACCCTAATCCCTCTGCATTCCTTAACCCTAACCCTAAGCCGAATCCTAACCCTGACCCTCACCCGAAGCCTTACCCTAATCCGTGCCCTAATCTTAACCAGGACACCAACACTAACTCGTGCCCTCACACGTACGGTAAACCTTAAGCGTTGTCGTACCCTAAATTGTACCCTAATCCCTCCCCATTCCTTAACCCTAACCCTAACCCCATCCCTAAACCTGACCCACTTCCGATGCCCTACCCTAAACAATGCCCTAATCTTAACCAGGACACAAACACTAACTCATGCCCTCAAACGTACGCTAACCCTTAAGCATTGTCGTACCCTATCCTGCGCCCTAATCCCTCCCCATTCCCTAACCCTAACCCTAAGCGAAACCGTGAACGTGACCCTTTTCCGAGTCCTTACCCTCATCGGTGCCGTTGTCTTAACCAGTAAACCAACACTAACTCGTGCCCTCACACTTACGCTAACCCTTAAGCATTGTCGTACCCTAACCTGTACCCTAAACCCTCTCCATTCCCTAACCCTAACCCTAACCCGAATCCTAACCCTGACCCTCACCCGAAGCCTTACCCTCACCCGTGCCCTAATCTTAACCAGGACACCAAGACGAACTCGTGCCCTCAAACGTACGCTAACACTAAACCGCAGCGGTACCCTAACCTGTACCCTAATCCCTCTCCATTCCCTAACCCTAACCCTAACCCGAATCCTAACCCTGACCCTCACCTGAAGCCTTACCCTCACCCGTGCCCTAATCTTAACCAGGACACTAGCACTAACCCTTGCCCTCACACGAACGCTAACCCTAAAGCACTGTCGTACCCTAAGCTGTACCCTAATCCCTCTGAATTCCTTAACCCTAACCCTAACCCGAATCCTAAACCTGACCCTCACCCGAAGCCTTACCCTCACCCGTGCCCTAATCTTAACCAGGACACCAACACTAACTAGTGCCCTCACACGTACACTAAACCTTAAGCGTTGTCGTACCCTAAATTGTACGCTAATCCCTCCCCATTCCTTAACCCTAACCCTAACCCCATCACTAAACCTGACCCACTTCCGATGCCTTACCCTAACCAATGCCCTAATCTTAACCAGTACACAAACACTAACTCATGCCCTCAAACGTACGCTAACCCTTAAGCATTGTCGTACCCTATCCTGCACCCTAATCCCTCCCCATTCCCTAGCCCTAACCCTAAGCGAAACCCTGAACGTGACCCTTTTCCGAGGCCTTACCCTCATCGGTGCCCTTGTCTTAACCAGTACACCAACACTAACTCGTGCCCTCACACTTACGCTAACCCTTAAGCATTGTCGTACCCTAACCTGTACTCTAATCCCTCTCCATTCCATAACCCTAACCCTAAGCCGAATCCTAACCCTGACCCTCACCTGAAACCTTACCCTCACCTGTGCCCTAATCTTAACCAGGACACCAAGACTAACTCGTCCCCTCAAACGTACGCTAACACTAAACCGCAGCGGTACCCTAACCTGTACCCTAATCCCTCTCCATTCCCTAACCCTAACCCTAACCTGAAACCTAACCATGACACTCACCCGAAACTTTACCCTCACCCGTGTCCTAATTTTAACCAGTACATCAACACTCACCCATGCCCTGTAACGTACGACAACCCTAAGCCATTGCCGTACCCTAACCTGTACCCTAATCAATCCCCATTCCCTAACCCTAACCCTAACCCTAACCCTTAACGTGACCCTCTTCCGAGGCCTTACCCTCACCCGTGCCCTAATCGTAAGCAGTACACTAAAACTAACTAGTGACCTCACACGTACGCTAAACCTTAAGCGTTGTGGTACCCTAAACTGTGCCCTAATATCTCCCCATTCCCTAACCCTAACCCTAACCCGAATTCTATCCCTGACCCTCACCCGAAACCTTACCCTCACCCGTGCCCTAATCTTAACCAGGACACCAACACTAACTTGTGCCCTCACACGTACGCTAACCCTTAATCGTTGTCGTACCCTAAACTGTACCCTAATCCCTCCCCATTCCCTAACCCTAACCCTAACCCGAATCCTAACCCTGACCCTCACCTGAAGCCTTACCCTCACCGGTACCCTAATCTTAACCAGGACACTAACACTAACCCTTGCCCTCACACGAACGCTAACCCTTAATCACTGTCGTACCCTAAGCTGTACCCTAATCCCTCTGCATTCCTTAACCCTAACCCTAACCCGAATCCTAACCCTGACCCTCACCCGAAGCCTTACCCTCACCCGTGCCCTAATCTTAACCAGGACACCAACACTAACTCGTGCCCTCACACGTACGCTAAACCTTAAGCATTGTCGTACCCTAAATTGTACCCTAATCTCTCCCCATTCCTTAACCCTAACCCTAACCCCATCCCTAAGCCTGACCCACTTCCGATGCCCTACCCTAACCAATGCCCTAATCTTAACCAGGACACAAACACTAACTCATGCCCTCAAACGTACGCTAACCCTTAAGCATTGTCGTACCCTATCCTGTACCCTAATCCCTCCCCATTCCCTAACCCTAACCCTAAGCGAAACCCTGAACGTGACCCTTTTCCGAGGCCTTACCCTCATCGGTGCCGTTGTCTTAACCAGTACACCAACACTAACTCGTGCCCTCACACTTACGCTAACCCTTAAGCATTGTCGTACCCTAACCTGTACCCTAATCCCTCTCCATTCCCTAACCCTAACCCTAACCCGAATCCTAACCCTGAACCTCACCCGAAGCCTTACCCTCACCCGTGCCCTAATCTTAACCAGGACACCAAGACTAACTCGTGCCCTCAAACGTACGCTAACACTAAACCGCAGCGGTACCCTAACCTGTACCCTAATCCCTCTCCATTCCCTAACCCTAACCCTAACCTGAAACCTAACCATGACACTCACCCGAAACTTTACCCTCACCCGTGTCCTAATTTTAACCAGTACATCAACACTAACCCATGCCCTCTAACGTACGCCAACCCTAAGCCATTGCCGTACCCTAACCTGTACCCTAATCAATCCCCATTCCCTAACCCTAACCCTAACCCTAACCCTTAACGTGACCCTCTTCCGAGGCCTTACCGTCACCCGTGCCCTAATCGTAAGCAGTACACTAACACTAACTAGTGACCTCACACGTACGCTAAACCTTAAGCGTTGTGGTACCCTAAACTGTGCCCTAATATCTCCCCATTCCCTAACCCTAACCCTAACCCGAATTCTATCCCTGAACCTCACCCGAAACCTTACCCTCACCCGTGCCCTAATCTTAACCAGGACACCAACACTAACTTGTGCCCTCACACGTACGCTAACCCTTAATCGTTGTCGTACCCTAAACTGTACCCTAATCTCTCCCCATTCCCTAACCTTAACCCTAACCCGAATCCTAACCCTGACTCTCACCTGAAGCCTTACCCTCACCCGTGCCCTAATCTTAACCAGGACACTAACACTAACCCTTGCCCTCAGACGAACGCTAACCCTTAAGCACTGTCGTACCCTAAGCTGTACCCTAATCCCTCTGCATTCCTTAACCCTAACCCTAACCCGAATCCTAACCCTGACCCTCACCCGAAGCCTTACCCTCACCCGTTCCCTAATCTTAACCAGGACACCAACACTAACTCGTGCCCTCACACGTACGCTAAATCTTAAGCGTTGTCGTACCCTAAATTGTACCCTAATCCCTCCCCATTCCTTAACCCTAACCCTAACCCCATCCCTAAACCTGACCCACTTCCGATGCCCTACCCTAACCAATGCCCTAATCTTAACCAGTACACAAACAGTAACTCATGCCCTCAAACGTACGCTAACGCTTAAGCATTGTCGTACCCTATCCTGTACCCTAATCCCTCCCCATTCCCTAACCCTAACCCTAAGCGAAACCCTGAACGTGACCCTTTTCCGAGGCCTTACCCTCATCGGTGCCGTTGTCTTAACCAGTACACCAACACTAACTCGTGCCCTCACACTTACGCTAACCCTTAAGCATTGTCGTACCCTAACCTGTACCCTAATCCCTCTCCATTCCCTAACCCTAACCCTAACCCGAATCCTAACCCTGACCCTCACCCGAAGCCTTACCCTCACCCGTGCCCTAATCTTAACCAGGACACCAAGACTAACTCGTGCCCTCAAACGTACGCTAACACTAAACCGCAGCGGTACCCTAACCTGTACCCGAATCCCTCTCCATTCCCTAACCCTAACCCTAACCTGAAACCTAACCATGACACTCACCCGAAACTTTACCCTCACCCGTGTCCTAATTTTAACCAGTACATCAACACTAACCCATGCCCTCTAACGTACGCCAACCCTAAGCCATTGCCGTACCCTAACCTGTACCCTAATCAATCCCCATTCCCTAACCCTAACCCTAACCCTAACCCTTAACGTGACCCTCTTCCGAGGCCTTACCCTCACCCGTGCCCTAATCGTAAGCAGTACACTAAAACTAACTAGTGACCTCACACGTACGCTAAACCTTAAGCGTTGTGGTACCCTAAACTGTGCCCTAATATCTCCCCATTCCCTAACCCTAACCCTAACCCGAATTCTATCCCTGACCCTCACCCGAAACCTTACCCTCACCCGTGCCCTAATCTTAACCAGGACACCAACACTAACTTGTGCCCTCACACGTACGCTAACCCTTAATCGTTGTCGAACCCTAAACTGTATCCTAATCCCTCCCCATTCCCTAACACTAACCCTAACCCGAATCCTAACCGTGACCCTCACCTGAAGCCTTACCCTCACCCGTGCCCTAATCTTAACCAGGACACTAACACTAACCCTTGCCCTCACACGAACGCTAACCCTTAAGCACTGTCGTACCCTAAGCTGTACCCTAATCCCTCTGCATTCCTTAACCCTAACCCTAACCCGAATCCTAACCCTGACCCTCACCCGAAGCCTTACCCTCACCCGTGCCCTAATCTTAACCAGGACACCAACACTAACTCGTGCCCTCACACGTACGCTAAACCTTAAGCATTGTCGTACCCTAAATTGTACCCTAATCTCTCCCCATTCCTTAACCCTAACCCTAACCCCATCCCTAAGCCTGACCCACTTCCGATGCCCTACCCTAACCAATGCCCTAATCTTAACCAGGACACAAACACTAACTCATGCCCTCAAACGTACGCTAACCCTTAAGCATTGTCGTACCCTATCCTGTACCCTAATCCCTCCCCATTCCCTAACCCTAACCCTAAGCGAAACCCTGAACGTGACCCTTTTCCGAGGCCTTACCCTCATCGGTGCCGTTGTCTTAACCAGTACACCAACACTAACTCGTGCCCTCACACTTACGCTAACCCTTAAGCATTGTCGTACCCTAACCTGTACCCTAATCCCTCTCCATTCCCTAACCCTAACCCTAACCCGAATCCTAACCCTGAACCTCACCCGAAGCCTTACCCTCACCCGTGCCCTAATCTTAACCAGGACACCAAGACTAACTCGTGCCCTCAAACGTACGCTAACACTAAACCGCAGCGGTACCCTAACCTGTACCCTAATCCCTCTCCATTCCCTAACCCTAACCCTAACCTGAAACCTATCCATGACACTCACCCGAAACTTTACCCTCACCCGTGTCCTAATTTTAACCAGTACATCAACACTAACCCATGCCCTCTAACGTACGCCAAACCTAAGCCATTGCCGTACCCTAACCTGTACCCTAATCAATCCCCATTCCCTAACCCTAACCCTAACCCTTAACGTGACCCTCTTCCGAGGCCTTACCGTCACCCGTGCCCTAATCGTAAGCAGTACACTAACACTAACTAGTGACCTCACACGTACGCTAAACCTTAAGCGTTGTGGTACCCTAAACTGTGCCCTAATATCTCCCCATTCCCTAACCCTAACCCTAACCCGAATTCTATCCCTGAACCTCACCCGAAACCTTACCCTCACCCGTGCCCTAATCTTAACCAGGACACCAACACTAACTTGTGCCCTCACACGTACGCTAACCCTTAATCGTTGTCGTACCCTAAACTGTACCCTAATCTCTCCCCATTCCCTAACCTTAACCCTAACCCGAATCCTAACCCTGACTCTCACCTGAAGCCTTACCCTCACCCGTGCCCTAATCTTAACCAGGACACTAACACTAACCCTTGCCCTCAGACGAACGCTAACCCTTAAGCACTGTCGTACCCTAAGCTGTACCCTAATCCCTCTGCATTCCTTAACCCTAACCCTAACCCGAATCCTAACCCTGACCCTCACCCGAAGCCTTACCCTCACCCGTTCCCTAATCTTAACCAGGACACCAACACTAACTCGTGCCCTCACACGTACGCTAAATCTTAAGCGTTGTCGTACCCTAAATTGTACCCTAATCCCTCCCCATTCCTTAACCCTAACCCTAACCCCATCCCTAAACCTGACCCACTTCCGATGCCCTACCCTAACCAATGCCCTAATCTTAACCAGTACACAAACAGTAACTCATGCCCTCAAACGTACGCTAACGCTTAAGCATTGTCGTACCTTATCCTGTACCCTAATCCCTCCCCATTCCCTAACCCTAACCCTAAGCGAAACCCTGAACGTGACCCTTTTCCGAGGCCTTACCCTCATCGGTGCCGTTGTCTTAACCAGTACACCAACACTAACTCGTGCCCTCACACTTACGCTAACCCTTAAGCATTGTCGTACCCTAACCTCTACCCTAATCCCTCTCCATTCCCTAACCCTAACCCTAACCCGAATCCTAACCCTGACCCTCACCCGAAGCCTTACCCTCACCCGTGCCCTAATCTTAACCAGGACACCAAGACTAACTCGTGCCCTCAAACGTACGCTAACACTAAACCGCAGCGGTACCCTAACCTGTACCCGAATCCCTCTCCATTCCTAACCCTAACCCTAACCTGAAACCTAACCATGACACTCACCCGAAACTTTACCCTCACCCGTGTCCTAATTTTAACCAGTACATCAACACTAACCCATGCCCTCTAACGTACGCCAACCCTAAGCCATTGCCGTACCCTAACCTGTACCCTAATCAATCCCCATTCCCTAACCCTAACCCTAACCCTAACCCTTAACGTGACCCTCTTCCGAGGCCTTACCCTCACCCGTGCCCTAATCGTAAGCAGTACACTAAAACTAACTAGTGACCTCACACGTACGCTAAACCTTAAGCGTTGTGGTACCCTAAACTGTGCCCTAATATCTCCCCATTCCCTAACCCTAACCCTAACCCGAATTCTATCCCTGACCCTCACCCGAAACCTTACCCTCACCCGTGCCCTAATCTCAACCAGGACACCAACACTAACTTGTGCCCTCACACGTACGCTAACCCTTAATCGTTGTCGAACCCTAAACTGTATCCTAATCCCTCCCCATTCCCTAACCCTAACCCTAACCCGAATCCTAACCCTGACCCTCACCTGAAGCCTTACCCTCACCCGTGCCCTAATCTTAACCAGGACACTAACACTAACCCTTGCCCTCACACGAACGCTAACCCTTAAGCACTGTCGTACCCTAAGCTGTACCCTAATCCCTCTGCATTCCTTAACCCTAACCCTAAGCCGAATCCTAACCCTGACCCTCACCCGAAGCCTTACCCTAATCCGTGCCCTAATCTTAACCAGGACACCAACACTAACTCGTGCCCTCACACGTACGGTAAACCTTAAGCGTTGTCGTACCCTAAATTGTACCCTAATCCCTCCCCATTCCTTAACCCTAACCCTAACCCCATCCCTAAACCTGACCCACTTCCGATGCCCTACCCTAAACAATGCCCTAATCTTAACCAGGACACAAACACTAACTCATGCCCTCAAACGTACGCTAACCCTTAAGCATTGTCGTACCCTATCCTGCGCCCTAATCCCTCCCCATTCCCTAACCCTAACCCTAAGCGAAACCGTGAACGTGACCCTTTTCCGAGTCCTTACCCTCATCGGTGCCGTTGTCTTAACCAGTAAACCAACACTAACTCGTGCCCTCACACTTACGCTAACCCTTAAGCATTGTCGTACCCTAACCTGTACCCTAAACCCTCTCCATTCCCTAACCCTAACCCTAACCCGAATCCTAACCCTGACCCTCACCCGAAGCCTTACCCTCACCCGTGCCCTAATCTTAACCAGGACACCAAGACGAACTCGTGCCCTCAAACGTACGCTAACACTAAACCGCAGCGGTACCCTAACCTGTACCCTAATCCCTCTCCATTCCCTAACCCTAACCCTAACCCGAATCCTAACCCTGACCCTCACCTGAAGCCTTACCCTCACCCGTGCCCTAATCTTAACCAGGACACTAGCACTAACCCTTGCCCTCACACGAACGCTAACCCTAAAGCACTGTCGTACCCTAAGCTGTACCCTAATCCCTCTGAATTCCTTAACCCTAACCCTAACCCGAATCCTAAACCTGACCCTCACCCGAAGCCTTACCCTCACCCGTGCCCTAATCTTAACCAGGACACCAACACTAACTAGTGCCCTCACACGTACACTAAACCTTAAGCGTTGTCGTACCCTAAATTGTACGCTAATCCCTCCCCATTCCTTAACCCTAACCCTAACCCCATCACTAAACCTGACCCACTTCCGATGCCTTACCCTAACCAATGCCCTAATCTTAACCAGTACACAAACACTAACTCATGCCCTCAAACGTACGCTAACCCTTAAGCATTGTCGTACCCTATCCTGCACCCTAATCCCTCCCCATTCCCTAACCCTAACCCTAAGCGAAACCCTGAACGTGACACTTTTCCGAGGCCTTACCCTCATCGGTGCCGTTGTCTTAACCAGTACACCAACACTAACTCATGCCCTCACACGTACGCTAACCCTTAATCGTTGTCGTACCCTAAACTGTACCCTAATCCCTCCCGATTCCCTAACCCTAACCCTATCCCGAATCCTAACCCTGACCCTCACCCGAAGCCTTACCCTCACCCGTGCCCTAATCTTAACCAGGACACCAAGACTAACTCGTGCCCTCAAACGTACGCTAACACTAAACCGCAGCGGTACCCTAACCTGTACCCTACTCCCTCTCCATTCCCTAACCCTAACCCTAACCTGAAACCTAACAATGACACTCACCCGAAACTTTACCCTCACCCGTGTCCTAATTTTAACCAGTACATCAACACTAACTCATGCCCTCTAACGTACGCCAACCCTAAGCCATTGCCGTACCCTAACCTGTACCCTAATCAATCCCCATTCCCTAACCCTAACCCTAACCCTAACCCTTAACGTGACCCTCTTCCGAGGCCTTACCCTCACCCGTGCCCTAATCGTAAGCAGTACACTAACACTAACTAGTGACCTCACACGTACGCTAAACCTTAAGCGTTGTGGTACCCTAAACTGTGCCCTAATATCTCCCCATTCCCTAACCCTAACCCTAACCCGAATTCTCTCCCTGACCCTCACCCGAAACCTTACCCTCACCCGTGCCCTAATCTTAACCAGGACACCAACACTAACTTGTGCCCTCACACGTACGCTAACCATAATCGTTCTCGTACCCTAAACTGTACCCTAATCCCTCCCCATTCCCTAACCCTAACCCTAACCCGAATCGTAACCCTGACCCTCACCTGAAGCCTTACCCTCACCCGTGCCCTAATCTTAACCAGGACACTAACACTAACCCTTGCCCTCACACGAACGCTAACACTAAAGCACTGTCGTACCCTAAGCTGTACCCTAATCCTTCTTCATTCCTTAACCCTAACCCTAACCCGAATCCTAACCCTGACCCTCACCCGAAGCCTTACCCTAATCCGTGCCCTAATCTTAACCAGGACACCAACACTAACTCGTGCCCTCACACGTACGGTAAACCTTAAGCGTTGTCGTACCCTAAATTGTACCCTAATCCCTCCCCATTCCTTAACCCTAACCCTAACCCCATCCCTAAACCTGACCCACTTCCGATGCCCTACCCTAAACAATGCCCTAATCTTAACCAGGACACAAACACTAACTCATGCCCTCAAACGTACGCTAACCCTTAAGCATTGTCGTACCCTATCCTGCGCCCTAATCCCTCCCCATTCCCTAACCCTAACCCTAAGCGAAACCGTGAACGTGACCCTTTTCCGAGTCCTTACCCTCATCGGTGCCGTTGTCTTAACCAGTAAACCAACACTAACTCGTGCCCTCACACTTACGCTAACCCTTAAGCATTGTCGTACCCTAACCTGTACCCTAAACCCTCTCCATTCCCTAACCCTAACCCTAACCCGAATCCTAACCCTGACCCTCACCCGAAGCCTTACCCTCACCCGTGCCCTAATCTTAACCAGGACACCAAGACGAACTCGTGCCCTCAAACGTACGCTAACACTAAACCGCAGCGGTACCCTAACCTGTACCCTAATCCCTCTCCATTCCCTAACCCTAACCCTAACCCGAATCCTAACCCTGACCCTCACCTGAAGCCTTACCCTCACCCGTGCCCTAATCTTAACCAGGACACTAGCACTAACCCTTGCCCTCACACGAACGCTAACCCTAAAGCACTGTCGTACCCTAAGCTGTACCCTAATCCCTCTGAATTCCTTAACCCTAACCCTAACCCGAATCCTAAACCTGACCCTCACCCGAAGCCTTACCCTCACCCGTGCCCTAATCTTAACCAGGACACCAACACTAACTAGTGCCCTCACACGTACACTAAACCTTAAGCGTTGTCGTACCCTAAATTGTACGCTAATCCCTCCCCATTCCTTAACCCTAACCCTAACCCCATCACTAAACCTGACCCACTTCCGATGCCTTACCCTAACCAATGCCCTAATCTTAACCAGTACACAAACACTAACTCATGCCCTCAAACGTACGCTAACCCTTAAGCATTGTCGTACCCTATCCTGCACCCTAATCCCTCCCCATTCCCTAACCCTAACCCTAAGCGAAACCCTGAACGTGACACTTTTCCGAGGCCTTACCCTCATCGGTGCCGTTGTCTTAACCAGTACACCAACACTAACTCATGCCCTCACACGTACGCTAACCCTTAATCGTTGTCGTACCCTAAACTGTACCCTAATCCCTCCCGATTCCCTAACCCTAACCCTATCCCGAATCCTAACCCTGACCCTCACCCGAAGCCTTACCCTCACCCGTGCCCTAATCTTAACCAGGACACCAAGACTAACTCGTGCCCTCAAACGTACGCTAACACTAAACCGCAGCGGTACCCTAACCTGTACCCTACTCCCTCTCCATTCCCTAACCCTAACCCTAACCTGAAACCTAACAATGACACTCACCCGAAACTTTACCCTCACCCGTGTCCTAATTTTAACCAGTACATCAACACTAACTCATGCCCTCTAACGTACGCCAACCCTAAGCCATTGCCGTACCCTAACCTGTACCCTAATCAATCCCCATTCCCTAACCCTAACCCTAACCCTAACCCTTAACGTGACCCTCTTCCGAGGCCTTACCCTCACCCGTGCCCTAATCGTAAGCAGTACACTAACACTAACTAGTGACCTCACACGTACGCTAAACCTTAAGCGTTGTGGTACCCTAAACTGTGCCCTAATATCTCCCCATTCCCTAACCCTAACCCTAACCCGAATTCTCTCCCTGACCCTCACCCGAAACCTTACCCTCACCCGTGCCCTAATCTTAACCAGGACACCAACACTAACTTGTGCCCTCACACGTACGCTAACCATAATCGTTCTCGTACCCTAAACTGTACCCTAATCCCTCCCCATTCCCTAACCCTAACCCTAACCCGAATCGTAACCCTGACCCTCACCTGAAGCCTTACCCTCACCCGTGCCCTAATCTTAACCAGGACACTAACACTAACCCTTGCCCTCACACGAACGCTAACACTAAAGCACTGTCGTACCCTAAGCTGTACCCTAATCCTTCTTCATTCCTTAACCCTAACCCTAACCCGAATCCTAACCCTGACCCTCACCCGAAGCCTTACCCTCACCCGTGCCCTAATCTTAACCAGGACACCAACACTAACTCGTGCCCTCACACGTACGCTAAACCTTAAGCATTGTCGTACCCTAAATTGTACCCTAATCCCTCCCCATTCCTTAACCCTAACCCTAACCCCATCCCTAAACCTGACCCACTTCCGATTCCCTACCCTAACCAATGCCCTAATCTTAACCAGTACACAAAAACTAACTCATGCCCTCAAACGTACGCTAACCCTTAAGCATTGTTGTACCCTATCCTGTACCCTAATCCCTCCCCATTCCCTAACCCTAACCCTAAGCGAAACCCTGAACGGGACCCTTTTCCGAGGCCTTACCCTCATCGGTGCCGTTGTCTTAACCAGTACACCAACACTAACTCGGGCCCTCACACTTACGCTAACCCTTAAGCATTGTCGTACCCTCACCTGTACCCTAATCCCTCTCCATTCCCTAACCCTAACCCTAACCCGAATCCTAACTCTGACCCTCACCCTAAGGCTTACCCTCACCCGTGTCCTAATCTTAACCAGGACACGAAGACTAACTCGTGCCCTCAAACGTACGCTAACACTAAACCGCAGCGGTACCCTAACCTGTACCCTAATCCCTCTCCATTCCCTAACCCTAACCCTAACCTGAAACCTAACCATGACACTCACCCGAAACTTTACCCTCACCCGTGTTCTAATTTTAACCAGTACATCAACACTAACCCATGCCCTCTAACGTACGCCAACCCTAAGCCATTGCCGTACCCTAACCTGTACCCTAATCAATCCCCATTCCCTAACCCTAACCCTAACCCTAACACTTAACGTGACCCTCTTCCGAGGCCTTACCCTCACCCGTGCCCTAATCGTAAGCAGTACACTAACACTAACTAGTGACCTCACACGTACGCTAAAACTTAAGGGATGTGGAACCCTAAACTGTGCCCTAATATCTCCCCATTCCTTAACCCTAACCCTAACCCGAATTCTATCTCTGACCCTCACCCGAAACCTTACCTTCACCCGTGCCCTAATCTTAACCAGGACACCAACACTAACTTGTGCCCTCACACGTACGCTAACCATAATCATTGTCGTACCCTAAACTGTACCCTAATCCCTCCCCATTCCCTAACCCTAACCCTAACCCGAATCCTAACCCTGACCCTCACCTGAAGCCTTACCCTCACCCGTGCCCTAATCTTAACCAGGACACTAACACTAACCCTTGCCCTCACACGAACGCTAACCCTAAAGCACTGTCGTACCCTAAGCTGTACCCTAATCCCTCTGCATTCCTTAACCCTAACCCTAACCCGAATCCTAACCCTGACCCTCACCCGATGCCTTACCCTCACCCGTGCCCTAATCTTAACCAGGACACCAACACTAACTCGTGCCCTCACACGTACGCTAAACCTTAAGCGTTGTTGTACCCTAAATTGTACCCTAATCCCTCCCCATTCCTTAACCCTAACCCTAACCCCATCCCTAAACCTGACCCACTTCCGATGCCCTACCCTAACCAATGCCCTAATCTTAACCAGTACACAAACACTAACTCATGCCCTCAAACGTACCCTAACCCTTAAGCATTGTTGTACCCTATCCTGTACCCTAATCCCTCCCCATTCCCTAACCCTAACCCTAAGCGAAACCCTGAACGTGACCCTTTTCCGAGGCCTTACCCTCATCGGTGCCGTTGTCTTAACCAGTACACCAACAGTAACTCGTGCCCTCACACTTACGCTAACCCTTAAGCATTGTCGTACCCTAACCTGTACCCTAATCCCTCTCCATTCCCTAACCCTAACCCTAACCCGAATCCTAACTCTGACCCTCACCTGAAGACTTACCCTCACCCGTGCCCTAATCTTAACCAGGACACCAAGACTAACTCGTGCCCTCAAATGTACGCTAACACTAAACCGCAGCGGTGCCCTAACCTGTACCCTAATCCCTCTCCATTCCCTAACCCTAACCCTAACCTGAAACCTAACCATGACACTCACCCGAAACTTTACCCTCACCCGTGTCCTAATTTTAACCAGTACATCAACACTAACTCATGCCCTCTAACGTACGCCAACCATAAGTCATTGCCGTACCCTAACCTGTACCCTAATCAATCCCCATTCCCTAACCCTAACCCTAACCCTAACCCTTAACGTGACCCTCTTCCGAGGCCTTACCCTCACCCGTGCCCTAATCGTAAGCAGTACACTAACACTAACTAGTGACCTCACACGTACGCTAAACCTTAAGCGTTGTGGTACCCTAAACTGTGCCCTAATATCTCCCCATTCCCTAACCCTAACCCTAACCCGAATTCTATCCCTGTACCTCACCCGAAACCTTACCTTCACCCGTGCCCTAATCTTAACCAGGACACCAACACTAACTTGTGCCCTCACACGTACGCTAACCCTTAATCGTTGTCGTACCCTAAACTGTACCCTAATCCCTCCCCATTCCCTAACCCTAGACCTAACCCGAATCCTAACCCTGACCCTCACCTGAAGCCTTACAGTCACCCGTGCCCTAATCTTAACCAGGACACTAACACTAACCCTTGCCCTCACACGAACGCTAACCCTTAAGCACTGTCGTACCCTAAGCTGTACCCTAATCCCTCTGCATTCCTTAACCCTAAGCCTAACCCGAATCCTAACCCTAACCCTCACCCGAAGCCTTACCCTCACCCGTGCCCTAATCTTAACCAGGACACCAACACTAACTCGTGCCCTCACACGTACGCTAAACCTTAAGCGTTGTTGTACCCTAAATTGTACCCTAATCCCTCCCCATTCCTTAACCCTAACCCTAACCCCATCCCTAAACCTGACCCACTTCCGATGCCCTACCCTAACCAATGCCCTAATCTTAACCAGTACACAAACACTAACTCATGCCCTCAAACGTACGCTAACCCTGAAGCATTGTCGTACTCTATCCTGTACCCTAATCCCTCCCCATTCCCTAAACCTAACCCTAAGCAAATCCCTGAACGTGACCCTTTTCCTAGGCCTTACCCTCATCGTTGCCGTTGTCTTAACCAGTACACCAACACTAACTCGTGCCCTCACACTTATGCTAACACTTAAGCATTTTCGTACCCTAACTTGTACCCTAATCCCTCTCCATTCCCTAAACCTAACCCTAACCCGAATCCTAACCCTGAACCTCACCCGAAGGCTTACCCTCACCCGTGCCCTAATCTTAACCAGGACACCAAGACTAACTCGTGCCCTCAAACGTACGCTAACACTAAACCGCAGTGGTACCCTAACCTGTACCCTAATCCCTCTCCATTCCCTAACCCTAACCCTAACCTGAAACCTAACCATGACACTCACCCGAAACTTTACCCTCACCCGTGTCCTAATTTTAACCAGTACATCAACACTAACCCATGCCCTCTAACGTACGCCAACCCTAAGCCATTGCCGTACCCTAACCTGTACCCTAATCAATCCCCATTCCCTAACCCTAACCCTAACCCTAACCCTTAACGTGACCCTCTTCCGAGGCCTTACCCTCACCCGTGCCCTAATCGTAAGCAGTACACTAACACTAACTAGTGACCTCACACGTACGCTAAACCTTAAGCGTTGTGCTACCCTAAACTGTGCCCTAATATCTCCCCATTCCCTAACCCTAACCCTAACCCGAATTCTATCCCTGACCCTCACCCGAAACCTTACCCTCACCCGTGCCCTAATCTTAACCAGGACACCAACACTAACTTGTGCCCTCACACGTACGCTAACCCTTAATCGTTGTCGTACCCTAAGCTGTACCCTAATCCCTCCGCATTCGTTAACCCTAACCGTAACCCGAATCCTAACCCTGACCCTCACCCGAAGCCTTACCCTCACCCGTGCCCTAATCTTAACCAGGACAACAACACTAACTCGTGCCCTCACACGTACGCTAAACCTTAAGCGTTGTCGTACCCTAAACTGTACCCTAATCCCTCCCCATTCCCTAACCCTAACCCAAACCCGAATCCTAACCCTGACCCTCACCTGAAGCCTTACCCCCACCCGTGCCCTAATCTTAACCATTACACTAACACTAACCCTTGCCCTCACACGAACGCTAACCCTAAAGCACTGTCGTACCCTAAGATGTACCCTAATCCCTCTGCATTCCTTAACCCTAACCCTAACCCGAATCCTAACCCTGACCCTCACTCGAAGCCTTACCCTCACCCGTGCCCTAATCTTAACCAGGACACCAACACTAAATCGTGCCCTCACACGTACGCTAAACCATAAGCGTTGTCGTACCCTAAATTGTACCCTAATCCCTCCCCATTCCTTAACCCTAACCCTAACCCCATCCCTAAACCTGACCCACTTCCGATGCCCTACCCTAACCAATGCCCTAATCTTAACCAGTACACAAACACTAACTCATGCCCTCAAACGTACGCTAACCCTTAAGCATTGTTGTACCCTATCCTGTACCCTAATCCCTCCCCATTCCCTAACCCTAACCCTAAGCGAAACCCTGAACGTGACCCTTTTCCGAGGCCTTACCCTCATCGGTGCCGTTGTCTTAACCAGTACACCAACACTAACTCGTGCCCTCACACTTACGCTAACACTTAAGCATTGTTGTACCCTAACCTGTACCCTAATCCCTCTCCATTCCCTAACCCTAACCCTAACCCGAATCCTAACCCTGACCCTCACCCGAAGCCTTACCCTCAGCCGTGCCCTAATCTTAACCAGGACACCAAGACTAACTCGTGCCCTCAAACGTACGCTAACACTAAACCGCAGCGGTACCCTAACCTGTACCCTAATCCCTCTCCATTCCCTAACCCTAACCCTAACCTGAAACCTAAACATGACACTCACCCGAAACTTTACCCTCACCCGTGTCCTAATTTTAACCAGTACATCAACACTAACCCATGCCCTCTAACGTACGCCAACCCTAAGCCATTGCCGTACCCTAACCTGTACCCTAATCAATCCCCATTCCCTAACCCTAACCCTAACCCTAACCCTTAACGTGACCCTCTTCCGAGGCCTTACCCTCACCCATGCCCTAATCGTAAGCAGTACACTAAAACTAACAAGTGACCTCACACGTACGCTAAACCTTAAGCGTTGTGGTACCCTAAACTGTGCCCTAATATCTCCCCATTCCCTAACCCTAACCCTAACCCGAATTCTATCCCTGACCCTCACCCGAAACCTTACCCTCACCCGTGCCCTAATCTTAACCAGGACACAAACACTAACTTGTGCCCTCACACGTACGCTAACCCTTAATCGTTGTCGTACCCTAAACTGTACCCTAATCCCTCCCCATTCCCTAACCCTAAACCTAACCCGAATCCTAACCCTGACCCTCACCTGAAGCCTTACAGTCACCCGTGCCCTAATCTTAACCAGGACACTAACACTAACCCTTGCCCTCACACGAACGCTAACCCTTAAGCACTGTCGTACCCTAAGCTGTACCCTAATCCCTCTGCATTCCTTAACCCTAACCCTAACCCGAATCCTAACCCTGACCCTCACCCGAAGCCTTACCCTCACCCGTGCCCTAATCTTAACCAGGACACCAACACTAACTCGTGCCCTCACACGTACGCTAAACCTTAAGCGTTGTTGTACCCTAAATTGTACCCTAATCCCTCCCCATTCCTTAACCCTAACCCTAACCCCATCACTAAACCTGACCCACTTCCGATGCCCTACCCTAACCAATGCCCTAATCTTAACCAGTACACAAACACTAACTCATGCCCTCAAACGTACGCTAACCCTTAAGCATTGTCGTACTCTATCCTGTACCCTAATCCCTCCCCATTCCCTAAACCTAACCCTAAGCAAAACCCTGAACGTGACCCTTTTCCGAGGCCTTACCCTCATCGGTGCCGTTGTCTTAACCAGTACACCAACACTAACTCGTGCCCTCACACTTATGCTAACACTTAAGCATTGTCGTACCCTAACTTGTACCCTAATCCCTCTCCATTCCCTAACCCTAACCCTAACCCGAATCCTAACCCTGAACCTCACCCGAAGCCTTACCCTCACCCGTGCCCTAATCTTAACCAGGACACCAAGACTAACTCGTGCCCTCAAACGTACGCTAACACTAAACCGCAGTGGTACCCTAACCTGTACCCTAATCCCTCTCCATTCCCTAACCCTAACCCTAACCTGAAACCTAACCATGACACTCACCCGAATCTTTACCCTCACCCGTGTCCTAATTTTAACCAGTACATCAACACTAACCCATGCCCTCTAACGTACGCCAACCGTAAGCCATTGCCGTACCCTAACCTGTACCCTAATCAATCCCCATTCCCTAACCCTAACCCTAACCCTAACCCTTAACGTGACCCTCTTCCGAGGCCTTACCCTCACCCGTGCCCTAATCGTAAGCAGTACACTAACACTAACTAGTGACCTCACACGTACGCTAAACCTTAAGCGTTGTGCTACCCTAAACTGTGCCCTAATATCTCCCCATTCCCTAACCCTAACCCTAACCCGAATGCTATCCCTGACCCTCACCCGAAACCTTACCCTCACCCGTGCCCTAATCTTAACCAGGACACCAACACTAACTTGTGCCCTCACACGTACGCTAACCCTTAATCGTTGTCGTACCCTAAGCTGTACCCTAATCCCTCCGCATTCGTTAACCCTAACCGTAACCCGAATCCTAACCCTGACCCTCACCCGAAGCCTTACCCTCACCCGTGCCCTAATCTTAACCAGGACAGCAACACTAACTCGTGCCCTCACACGTACGCTAAACATTAAGCGTTATCGTACCCTAAATTGTAACCTAATCCCTCCCCATTCCTTAACCCTAACCCTAACCCCATCCCTAAACCTGACCCACTTCCGATGCCCTACCCTAACCAATGCCCTAATCTTAACCAGTACACAAACACTAACTCATGCCCTCAAACGTACGCTAACCCTTAAGCATTGTCGTACCCTATCCTGTACCCTAATCCCTCCCCATTCCCTAACCCTAACCCTAAGCGAAACCCTGAACGTGACCCTTTTCCGAGGCCTTACACTCATCGGTGCCCTTGTCTTAACCAGTACACCAACACTAACTCGTGCCCTCACACTTACGCTAACCCTTAAGCATTGTCGTACCCTAACCTGTACCCTAATCCCTCTCCATTCCCTAACCCTAACCCTAACCCGTATCCTAACCCTGACCCTCACCCGAAGCCTTACCCTCACCCGTGCCCTAATCTTAACCAGGACACCAAGACTAACTCGTGCCCTCAAACGTACGCTAACACTAAACCGGAGCGGTACCCTAACCTGTACCCTACTCCCTCTCCATTCCCTAACCCTAACCCTAACCTGAAACCTAACCATGACACTCACCCGAAACTTAACCCTCACCCATGTCCTAATTTTAACCAGTACATCAACACTAACCCATGCCCTCTAACGTACGCCAACCCTAAGCCATTGCCGTACCCTAACCTGTACCCTAATCAATCCCCATTCCCTAACCCTAACCCTAACCCTAACCCTTAACGTGACCCTCGTCCGAGGCCTTACCCTCACCCGTGCCCTAATCGTAAGCAGTACACTAACACTAACTAGTGACCTCACACGTACGCTAAACCTTAAGCGTTGTGGTACCCTAAACTATGCCCTAATATCTCCCCATTCCCTAACCCTAACCCTAACCCGAATTCTATCCCTGACCCTCACCCGAAACCTTACCCTCACCCGTGCCCTAATCTTAACCAGGACACCAACACTAACTTGTGCCCTCACACGTACGCTAACCCTTAATCGTTGTCGTACCCTAAACTGTAGCCTAATCCCTCCCCATTCCCTAAACCTAACCCTAACCCGAATCCTAACCCTGGCCCTCATCTGAAGCCTTACCCTCACCCGTGCCCTAAACTTAACCAGGACAGTAACCTTAGCCCTTGCCCTCACACGAACGCTAACCCTTAAGCACTGTCGTACCCTAAGCTGTACCCGAATCCCTCTGCATTCCTTAACGCTAACCCTAACCTGAATCCTAACCCTGACCCTCACCCGAAGCCTTACCCTCACCCGTGCCCTAATCTTAACCTGGACACCAACACTAACTCGTGCCCTCACACGTACGCTTAACCTGAAGCGTTGTCGTACCCTAAATTGTACCCTAATCCCTCCCCATTCCTTAACCCTAACCCTAGCCCGATCCCTAAACCTGACCCACTTCCGATGCCCTACCCTAACCAATGCCCTAATCTTAACCAGTACACAAACACTAACTCATGCCCCAAACGTACGCTAACCCTTAAGCATTGTCGTACCCTATCCTGTACCCTAATCCCTCCCCATTCCCTAACCCTAACCCTAAGTGAAACCCTGAACGTGACCCATTTCCGAAGCCTTACCCTCATCGGTGCCGTTGTATTAACCAGGACACCAACACTAACTCGTGCCCTCACACTTACGCTAACCCTTAAGCATTGTCGTACCCTAACCTGTACCCTAATCCCTCCCCATTCCTTAACCCTAACCCTAACCCCATCCCTAAACCTGACCCACTTCCGATGTCCTACCCTAACCAATGCCCTAATCTTAACCAGTACACAAACACTAACTCATGCCCTCAAACGTACGCTAACCCTTAAGCATTGTCGTATCCTATCTTGTACCCTAATCCCTCCCCATTCCCTAACCCTAACCCTAAGCGAAACCCTGAACGTGACCCTTTTAGGAGGCTTTACCCTCATCGGTGCCGTTGTCTTAACCAGTACACCAACACTAACTCGTGCCCTCACACTTACGCTAACCCTTAAGCATTGTCGTACCCTAACCTGTACCCTAATCCCTCTCCATTCCCTAACACTAACCCTAACCCGAATCCTAACCCTGACCCTCACCCGAAGCCTTACCCTCACCCGTGCCCTAATCTTAACCAGGACACCAAGACTAACTCGTGCCTTCACACGTACGCTAACACTAAACCGCAGAGGTACCCTAATCCCTCTCCATTCCCTAACCCTAACCCTAACCTGAAACCTAACCATGACACTCACCCGATACTTTACCCTCACCCGTGTCCTAATTTTAACCAGTACATCAACACTAACCCATGCCCTCTAACGTACGCCAGCCCTAAGCCATTGCCCTACCCTAACCTGTACCCTAATCAATCCCCATTCTCTAACCCTAACCCTAACCCTAACCCTTAACGTGACCCTCTTCCGAGGCCTTACACTCACCCTTGGCCTAATCGTAAGCAGAACACTAACACTCACTAGTGACCTCACACGTACGCTAAACCTTAAGCGTTGTGCTACCCTAAACTGTGCCCTAATATCTGGCCATTCCCTAACACTAAACCTAACCCGAATTCTATCCCTGACACTCACCCGAAACCTTACCCTCACCCGTGCCCTAATCTTAACCAGGACACCAACACTAAATTGTTCCCTCACACGTACGCTGACACTTAATCGTTGTCGTACCCTAAACTGTACCCTAATCCCTCCCCATTCCCTAACCCTAACCCTAACCCGAATCCTAACCCTGACCCTCACCTGAAGCCTTACCCTCACCCGTGCCCTAATCTTAACCAGGACACTAACACTAACCCTTGCCCTCACACGAACGCTAACCCTTAAGCACTGTCGTACCCTAAGCTGTACCCGAATCCCTCTGCATTCCTTAACGATAACCCTAACCCGAATCCTAACCCTGACCCTCACCCGAAGCCTTACCCTCACCCGTGCCCTAATCTTAAACAGGACACCAACACTAACTCGTGCCCTCACACGTACGCTAAACCTTAAGCGTTGTCGTACCCTAAATTGTACCCTAATCCCTCCCCATTCCTTAACCCTAACCCTAGCCCCATCCCTAAACCTGACCCACTTCCGATGCCCTACCCTAACCAATGCCCTAAACTTAACCAGTACACAAACACTAACTCATGCCCTCAAACGTACGCTAACCCTTAAGCATTGTCGTACCCTATCCTGTATCCTAATCCCTCCCCATTCCCTAAACCTAACCCTAAGCGAAACCCTGAACGTGACCCTTTTCCGAGGCCTTACCCTCATCGGTGCCGTTGTCTTAACCAGTACACCAACACTAACTGATGCCCTCACACTTACGCTAACGCTTAAGCATTGTCGTACCCTAACCTGTACCCTAATCCCTCTCCATTCCCTAACCCTAACCCTAACCCGAATCCTAACCCTGACCCTCACCCGAAGCCTTACCCTCACCCGTGCCCTAATCTTAACCAGGACAACAAGACTAACTCGTGCCCTCACACGTACGCTAACACTAAACCGCAGCGGTACCCTAACCTGTACCCTAATCCCTCTCCATTCCCTAACCCTAACCCTAACCTGAAACCTAACCATGACACTCACCCGAAACTTTACCATCACCCGTGTCCTAATTTTAACCAGTACCTCAAGACTAACCCATGCCCTCTAACGTACGCCAACCCTAAGCCATTGCCGTACCCTAACCTGTACCCTAATCAATCCCCATTCCCTAACCCTAACCCTAAGCCTAACCCTTAACGTGACCCTCTCCCGAGGCCTTACCCTCACCCGTGCCCTAATCGTAAGCAGTACACTAACACTAACTAGTGACCTCACACGTACGCTAAACCTTAAGCGTTGTGCTACCCTAAACTGTGCCCTAATATCTGGCCATTCCCTAACACTAAACCTAACCCGAATTCTATCCCTGACCCTCACCCGAAACCTTACCCTCACCCGTGCCCTAATCTTAACCAGGACACCAACACTAACTTGTTCCCTCACACGTACGCTAACACATAATCGTTGTCGTACCCTAAACTGTACCCTAATCCCTCCCCATTCCCTAACCCTAACCCAAACCCGAATCCTAACCCTGACCCTCACCTGAAGCCTTACCCTCACCCGTGCCCTAATCTTAACCAGGACACTAACACTAACCCTTGCCCTCACATGAACGCTAACCCTAAAGCACCGTCGTACCCTAAGCTGTACCCTAATCCCTCTGCATTCCTTAACCCTAACCCTAACCCTATCCTGTACCCTAATCCCTCCCCATTCCCTAACCCTAACCCTAAGCGAAACCCTGAACGTGACCCTTTTCCGAGGCCTTACACTCATCGGTGCCCTTGTCTTAACCAGTACACCAACACTAACTCGTGCCCTCACACTTACGCTAACCCTTAAGCATTGTCGTACCCTAACCTGTACCCTAATCCCTCTCCATTCCCTAACCCTAACCCTAACCCGTATCCTAACCCTGACCCTCACCCGAAGCCTTACCCTCACCCGTGCCCTAATCTTAACCAGGACACCAAGACTAACTCGTGCCCTCAAACGTACGCTAACACCAAACCGGAGCGGTACCCTAACCTGTACCCTACTCCCTCTCCATTCCCTAACCCTAACCCTAACCTGAAACCTAACCATGACACTCACCCGAAACTTAACCCTCACCCATGTCCTAATTTTAACCAGTACATCAACACTAACCCATGCCCTCTAACGTACGCCAACCCTAAGCCATTGCCGTACCCTAACCTGTACCCTAATCAATCCCCATTCCCTAACCCTAACCCTAACCCTAACCCTTAACGTGACCCTCGTCCGAGGCCTTACCCTCACCCGTGCCCTAATCGTAAGCAGTACACTAACACTAATTAGTGACCTCACACGTACGCTAAACCTTAAGCGTTGTGGTACCCTAAACTATGCCCTAATATCTCCCCATTCCCTAACCCTAACCCTAACCCGAATTCTATCCCTGACCCTCACCCGAAACCTTACCCTCACCCGTGCCCTAATCTTAACCAGGACACCAACACTAACTTGTGCCCTCACACGTACGCTAACCCTTAATCGTTGTCGTACCCTAAACTGTAGCCTAATCCCTCCCCATTCCCTAAACCTAACCCTAACCCGAATCCTAACCCTGGCCCTCATCTGAAGCCTTACCCTCACCCGTGCCCTAAACTTAACGAGGACAGTAACCTTAGCCCTTGCCCTCACACGAACGCTAACCCTTAAGCACTGTCGTACCCTAAGCTGTACCCGAATCCCTCTGCATTCCTTAACGCTAACCCTAACCTGAATCCTAACCCTGACCCTCACCCGAAGCCTTACCCTCACCCGTGCCCTAATCTTAACCAGGACACCAACACTAACTCGTGCCCTCACACGTACGCTTAACCTTAAGCGTTGTCGTACCCTAAATTGTACCCTAATCCCTCCCCATTCCTTAACCCTAACCCTAGCCCGATCCCTAAACCTGACCCACTTCCGATGCCCTACCCTAACCAATGCCCTAATCTTAACCAGTACACAAACACTAACTCATGCCCCAAACGTACGCTAACCCTTAAGCATTGTCGTACCCTATCCTGTACCCTAATCCCTCCCCATTCCCTAACCCTAACCCTAAGTGAAACCCTGAACGTGACCCATTTCCGAGGCCTTACCCTCATCGGTGCCGTTGTATTAACCAGGACACCAACACTAACTCGTGCCCTCACACTTACGCTAACCCTTAAGCATTGTCGTACCCTAACCTGTACCCTAATCCCTCCCCATTCCTTAACCCTAACCCTAACCCCATCCCTAAACCTGACCCACTTCCGATGTCCTACCCTAACCAATGCCCTAATCTTAAACAGTACACAAACACTAACTCATGCCCTCAAACGTACGCTAACCCTTAAGCATTGTCGTATCCTATCTTGTACCCTAATCCCTCCCCATTCCCTAACCCTAACCCTAAGCGAAACCCTGAACGTGACCCTTTTAGGAGGCTTTACCCTCATCGGTGCCGTTGTCTTAACCAGTACACCAACACTAACTCGTGCCCTCACACTTACGCTAACCCTTAAGCATTGTCGTACCCTAACCTGTACCCTAATCCCTCTCCATTCCCTAACACTAACCCTAACCCGAATCCTAACCCTGACCCTCACCCGAAGCCTTACCCTCACCCGTGCCCTAATCTTAACCAGGACACCAAGACTAACTCGTGCCCTCACACGTACGCTAACACTAAACCGCAGAGGTACCCTAACCTGTACCCTAATCCCTCTCCATTCCCTAACCCTAACCCTAACCTGAAACCTAACCATGACACTCACCCGATACTTTACCCTCACCCGTGTCCTAATTTTAACCAGTACATCAACACTAACCCATGCCCTCTAACGTACGCCAGCCCTAAGCCATTGCCCTACCCTAACCTGTACCCTAATCAATCCCCATTCTCTAACCCTAACCCTAACCCTAACCCTTAACGTGACCCTCTTCCGAGGCCTTACACTCACCCTTGGCCTAATCGTAAGCAGAACACTAACACTCACTAGTGACCTCACACGTACGCTAAACCTTAAGCGTTGTGCTACCCTAAACTGTGCCCTAATATCTGGCCATTCCCTAACACTAAACCTAACCCGAATTCTATCCCTGACACTCACCCGAAACCTTACCCTCACCCGTGCCCTAATCTTAACCAGGACACCAACACTAACTTGTTCCCTCACACGTACGCTGACACTTAATCGTTGTCGTACCCTAAACTGTACCCTAATCCCTCCCCATTCCCTAACCCTAACCCTAACCCGAATCCTAACCCTGACCCTCACCTGAAGCCTTACCCTCACCCGTGCCCTAATCTTAACCAGGACACTAACACTAACCCTTGCCCTCACACGAACGCTAACCCTTAAGCACTGTCGTACCCTAAGCTGTACCCGAATCCCTCTGCATTCCTTAACGCTAACCCTAACCCGAATCCTAACCCTGACCCTCACCCGAAGCCTTACCCTCACCCGTGCCCTAATCTTAAACAGGACACAAACACTAACTCGTGCCCTCACACGTACGCTAAACCTTAAGCGTTGTCGTACCCTAAATTGTACCCTAATCCCTCCCCATTCCTTAACCCTAACCCTAACCCCATCCCTAAACCTGACCCACTTCCGATGCCCTACCCTAACCAATGCCCTAAACTTAACCAGTACACAAACACTAACTCATGCCCTCAAACGTACGCTAACCCTTAAGCATTGTCGTACCCTATCCTGTATCCTAATCCCTCCCCATTCCCTAACCCTAACCCTAAGCGAAACCCTGAACGTGACCCTTTTCCGAGGCCTTACCCTCATCGGTGCCGTTGTCTTAACCAGTACACCAACACTAACTGATGCCCTCACACTTACGCTAACGCTTAAGCATTGTCGTACCCTAACCTGTACCCTAATCCCTCTCCATTCCCTAACCCTAACCCTAACCCGAATCCTAACCCTGACCCTCACCCGAAGCCTTACCCTCACCCGTGCCCTAATCTTAACCAGGACAACAAGACTAACTCGTGCCCTCACACGTACGCTAACACTAAACCGCAGCGGTACCCTAACCTGTACCCTAATCCCTCTCCATTCCCTAACCCTAACCCTAACCTGAAACCTAACCATGACACTCACCCGAAAGTTTACCATCACCCGTGTCCTAATTTTAACCAGTACCTCAAGACTAACCCATGCCCTCTAACGTACGCCAACCCTAAGCCATTGCCGTACCCTAACCTGTACCCTAATCAATCCCCATTCCCTAACCCTAACCCTAAGCCTAACCCTTAACGTGACCCTCTCCCGAGGCCTTACCCTCACCCGTGCCCTAATCGTAAGCAGTACACTAACACTAACTAGTGACCTCACACGTACGCTAAACCTTAAGCGTTGTGCTACCCTAAACTGTGCCCTAATATCTGGCCATTCCCTAACACTAAACCTAACCCGAATTCTATCCCTGACCCTCACCCGAAACCTTACCCTCACCCGTGCCCTAATCTTAACCAGGACACCAACACTAACTTGCTCCCTCACACGTACGCTAACACTTAATCGTTGTCGTACCCTAAACTGTACCCTAATCCCTCCCCATTCCCTAACCCTAACCCAAACCCGAATCCTAACCCTGACCCTCACCTGAAGCCTTACCCTCACCCGTGCCCTAATCTTAACCAGGACACTAACACTAACCCTTGCCCTCACACGAACGCTAACCCTAAAGCACCGTCGTACCCTAAGCTGTACCCTAATCCCTCTGCATTCCTTAACCCTAACCCTAACCCGAATCCTAACCCTGACCCTCACCCGAAGCCTTACCCTCACCCGTGCCCTAATCTTAACCAGGACACCAACACTAACTCGTGCCCTCACACGTACGCTAAACCTTAAGCGTTGTTGTACCCTAAATTGTACCCTAATCCCTCCCCATTCCTTAACCCTAACCCTAACCCCATCCCTAAACCTGACCCACTTCCGATGCCCTACCCTAACCAATGCCCTAATCTTAACAAGTACACAAACACTAACTCATGCCCTCAAACGTACGCTAACCCTTAAGCATTGTTGTACCCTATCCTGTACCCTAATCCCTCCCCATTCCCTAACCCTAACCCTAAGCGAAACCCTGAACGTGACCCTTTTCCGAGGCCTTACCCTCATCGGTTCCGTTGTCTTAACCAGTACACCAACACTAACTCGTGCCCTAACACTTACGCTAACTCTTAAGCATTGTCGTACCCTAACCTGTACCCTAATCCCTCTCCATTCCCTAAACCTAACCCTAACCCGAATCCTAACACTGACCCTCACCCGAAGACTTACCCTCACCCGTGCCCTAATCTTAACCAGGACACCAAGACTAACTCGTGCCCTCAAACGTACACTAACACTAAACCGCAGCGGTACCCTAACCTGTACCCTAATCCCTCTCCATTCCCTAACCCTAACCCTAGCCTGAAACCTAACCATGACCCTCACCCGAAACTTTACCCTCACCCGTGTCCTAATTTTAACCAGTACATCAACACTAACCCATGCCCTCTAACGTACGCCAACCCTAAGCCATTGCCGTACCCTAACCTGTACCCTAATCAATCCCCATTCCCTAACACTACCCCTAACCCTAACCCTTAACGTGACCCTCTTCCGAGGCCTTACCCTCACCCGTGCCCTAATCGTAAGCAGTAGACTAACACTAACTAGTGACCTCACACGTACGCTAAACCTTAAGCGTTGTGGTACTCTAAACTGTGCCCTAATATCTCCCCATTCCCTAACCCTAACCCTAACCCGAATTCTATCCCTGACCCTCACCCGAAACCTTACCCTCACCCGTGCCCTAATTTTAACCAGGACACCAACACTAACTCATGCCCTCAAACGTACGCTAACCCTTAAGCATTGTCGTACCCTATCCTGTATCCTAATCCCTCCCCATTCCCTAACCCTAACCCTAAGCGAAACCCTGAATGTGACCCTTTTCCGAGGCCTTAACCTCATCGGTGCCGTTGTCTTAACCAGTACACCAACACTAACTCGTGCCCTCACACTTACGCTAACCCTGAAGCATTGTCGTACCCTAACCTGTACCCTAATCCCTCTCCATTCCCTAACCCTAACCCTAACCCGAATCCTAACCCTGACCCTCACCCGAAGCCTTACCCTCACCCGTGCCCTAATCTTAACCAGGACAACAAGACTAACACGTGCCCTCACACGTACGCTAACACTAACCCGCAGCGGTACCCTAACCTGTACCCTAATCCCTCTCCATTCCCTAACCCTAACCCTATCCTGAAACCTAAACATGACACTCACCCTAAACTTTACCCTCACCCGTGTCCTAATTTTAACCAGTACATGAACACTAACCCATGCCCTCTAACGTACGCCAACCCTAAGCCATTGCCGTACCGTAACCTGTACCCTAATCAATCCCCATTCCCTAACCCTAACCCTAACCCTAACCCTTAACGTGACCCTCTTCCGAGGCCTTACCCTCACCCGTGCCCTAATCGTAAGCAGTACACTAACACTAACTAGTGACCTCACACGTACGCTAAACCTTAAGCTTTCTGCTACCCTAAACTGTGCCCTAATATCTGGCCATTCCCTAACACTAAACCTAACCCGAATTCTATCCCTGACCCTCACCCGAAACCTTACCCTCACCCGTGCCCTAATCTTAACCAGGACACCAACACTAACTTGTTCCCTCACACGTACGCTGACACTTAATCGTTGTCGTACCCTAAATTGTACCCTAATCCCTCCCCATTCCCTAACCCTAACCCTAACCCGAATCCTAACCCTGACCCTCACCTGAAGCCTTACCCTCACCCGTGCCCTAATCTTAACCAGGACACTAACACTAACCCTTGCCCTCACACGAACGCTAACCCTTAAGCACTGTCGTACCCTAAGCTGTAACCGAATCCCTCTGCATTCCTTAACCCTAACCCTAACCCGAATCCTAACCCTGACCCTCACCCGAAGCCTTACCCTCACCCGTGCCCTAATCTTAAACAGGACACCAACACTAACTCGTGCCCTCACACGTACGCTAAACCTTAAGCGTTGTCGTACCCTAAATTGTACCCTAATCCCTCCCCATTCCTTAACCCTAAACCTAGCCCCATCCCTAAACCTGACCCACTTCCGATGCCCTACCCTAACCAATGCCCTAAACTTAACCAGTACACAAACACTAACTCATGCCCTCAAACGTACGCTAACCCTTAAGCATTGTCGTACCCTATCCTGTATCCTAATCCCTCCCCATTCCCTAACCCTAACCCTAACCCGAATTCTATCCCTGACCCTCACCCGAAACCTTACCTTCACCCGTGCCCTAATCTTAACCAGGACACCAACACTAACTTGTGCCCTTACACGTACGCTAACCATAATCGTTGTCGTACCATAAACTGTACCCTAATCCCTCCCCATTCCCTAACCCTAACCCAAACCCGAATCCTAACCCTGACCCTCACCTGAAGCCTTACCCTCACCCGTGCCCTAATCTTAACCAGGACACTAACACTAACCCTTGCCCTCACACGAACGCTAACCCTAAAGCACCGTCGTACCCTAAGCTGTACCCTAATCCCTCTGCATTCCTTAACCCTAACCCTAACCCGAATCGTAACCCTGACCCTCACCCGAAGCCTTACCCTCACCCGTGCCCTAATCTTAACCAGGACACCAACACTAACTCGTGCCCTCACACGTACGCTAAACCTTAAGCGTTGTTGTACCCTAAATTGTACCCTAATCCCTCCCCATTCCTTAACCCTAACCCTAACCCCATCCCTAAACCTGACCCACTTCCGATGCCCTACCCTAACCAATGCCCTAATCTTAACCAGTACACAAACACTAACTCATGCCCTCAAACGTACGCTAACCCTTAAGCATTGTTGTACCCTATCCTGTACCCTAATCCCTCCCCATTCCCTAAACCTAACCCTAAGCGAAACCCTGAACGTGACCCTTTTCCGAGGCCTTACCCTCATCGGTTCCGTTGTCTTAACCAGTACACCAACACTAACTCGTGCCCTAACACTTACGCTAACTCTTAAGCATTGTCGTACCCTAACCTGTACCCTAATCCCTCTCCATTCCCTAAACCTAACCCTAACCCGAATCCTAACACTGACCCTCACCCGAAGACTTACCCTCACCCGTGCCCTAATCTTAACCAGGACACCAAGACTAACTCGTGCCCTCAAACGTACACTAACACTAAACCGCAGCGGTACCCTAACCTGTACCCTAATCCCTCTCCATTCCCTAACCCTAACCCTAGCCTGAAACCTAACCATGACCCTCACCCGAAACTTTACCCTCACCCGTGTCCTAATTTTAACCAGTACATCAACACTAACCCATGCCCTCTAACGTACGCCAACCCTAAGCCATTGCCGTACCCTAACCTGTACCCTAATCAATCCCCATTCCCTAACACTACCCCTAACCCTAACCCTTAACGTGACCCTCTTCCGAGGCCTTACCCTCACCCGTGCCCTAATCGTAAGCAGTAGACTAACACTAACTAGTGACCTCACACGTACGCTAAACCTTAAGCGTTGTGGTACTCTAAACTGTGCACTAATATCTCCCCATTCCCTAACCCTAACCCTAACCCGAATTCTATCCCTGACCCTCACCCGAAACCTTACCCTCACCCGTGCCCTAATTTTAACCAGGACACCAACACTAACTCATGCCCTCAAACGTACGCTAACCCTTAAGCATTGTCGTACCCTATCCTGTATCCTAATCCCTCCCCATTCCCTAACCCTAACCCTAAGCGAAACCCTGAATGTGACCCTTTTCCGAGGCCTTACCCTCATCGGTGCCGTTGTCTTAACCAGTACACCAACACTAACTCGTGCCCTCACACTTACGCTAACCCTGAAGCATTGTCGTACCCTAACCTGTACCCTAATCCCTCTCCATTCCCTAACCCTAACCCTAACCCGAATCCTAACCCTGACCCTCACCCGAAGCCTTACCCTCACCCGTGCCCTAATCTTAACCAGGACAACAAGACTAACACGTGCCCTCACACGTACGCTAACACTAACCCGCAGCGGTACCCTAACCTGTACCCTAATCCCTCTCCATTCCCTAACCCTAACCCTATCCTGAAACCTAAACATGACACTCACCCTAAACTTTACCCTCACCCGTGTCCTAATTTTAACCAGTACATGAACACTAACCCATGCCCTCTAACGTACGCCAACCCTAAGCCATTGCCGTACCGTAACCTGTACCCTAATCAATCCCCATTCCCTAACCCTAACCCTAACCCTAACCCTTAACGTGACCCTCTTCCGAGGCCTTACCCTCACCCGTGCCCTAATCGTAAGCAGTACACTAACACTAACTAGTGACCTCACACGTACGCTAAACCTTAAGCTTTCTGCTACCCTAAACTGTGCCCTAATATCTGGCCATTCCCTAACACTAAACCTAACCCGAATTCTATCCCTGACCCTCACCCGAAACCTTACCCTCACCCGTGCCCTAATCTTAACCAGGACACCAACACTAACTTGTTCCCTCACACGTACGCTGACACTTAATCGTTGTCGTACCCTAAATTGTACCCTAATCCCTCCCCATTCCCTAACCCTAACCCTAACCCGAATCCTAACCCTGACCCTCACCTGAAGCCTTACCCTCACCCGTGCCCTAATCTTAACCAGGACACTAACACTAACCCTTGCCCTCACACGAACGCTAACCCTTAAGCACTGTCGTACCCTAAGCTGTAACCGAATCCCTCTGCATTCCTTAACCCTAACCCTAACCCGAATCCTAACCCTGACCCTCACCCGAAGCCTTACCCTCACCCGTGCCCTAATCTTAAACAGGACACCAACACTAACTCGTGCCCTCACACGTACGCTAAACCTTAAGCGTTGTCGTACCCTAAATTGTACCCTAATCCCTCCCCATTCCTTAACCCTAAACCTAGCCCCATCCCTAAACCTGACCCACTTCCGATGCCCTACCCTAACCAATGCCCTAAACTTAACCAGTACACAAACACTAACTCATGCCCTCAAACGTACGCTAACCCTTAAGCATTGTCGTACCCTATCCTGTATCCTAATCCCTCCCCATTCCCTAACCCTAACCCTAACCCGAATTCTATCCCTGACCCTCACCCGAAACCTTACCTTCACCCGTGCCCTAATCTTAACCAGGACACCAACACTAACTTGTGCCCTTACACGTACGCTAACCATAATCGTTGTCGTACCATAAACTGTACCCTAATCCCTCCCCATTCCCTAACCCTAACCCAAACCCGAATCCTAACCCTGACCCTCACCTGAAGCCTTACCCTCACCCGTGCCCTAATCTTAACCAGGACACTAACACTAACCCTTGCCCTCACACGAACGCTAACCCTAAAGCACCGTCGTACCCTAAGCTGTACCCTAATCCCTCTGCATTCCTTAACCCTAACCCTAACCCGAATCGTAACCCTGACCCTCACCCGAAGCCTTACCCTCACCCGTGCCCTAATCTTAACCAGGACACCAACACTAACTCGTGCCCTCACACGTACGCTAAACCTTAAGCGTTGTTGTACCCTAAATTGTACCCTAATCCCTCCCCATTCCTTAACCCTAACCCTAACCCCATCCCTAAACCTGACCCACTTCCGATGCCCTACCCTAACCAATGCCCTAATCTTAACCAGTACACAAACACTAACTCATGCCCTCAAACGTACGCTAACCCTTAAGCATTGTTGTACCCTTTCCTGTACCCTAATCCCTCCCCATTCCCTAAACCTAACCCTAAGCGAAACCCTGAACGTGACCCTTTTCCGAGGCCTTAACCTCATCGGTGCCGTTGTCTTAACCAGCACACAAACACTAACTCGTGCCCTAACACTTACGCTAACTCTTAAGCATTGTCGTACCCTAACGTGTACCCTAATCCCTCTCCATTCCCTAACCCTAACCCTAACCCGAATCCTAACCCTGACCCTCACCCGAAGACTTACCCTCACCCGTGCCCTAATCTTAACCAGGACACCAAGATTAACTCGTGCCCTCATACGTACACTAACACTAAACCGCAGCGGTACCCTAACCTGTACCCTAATCCCTCTCCATTCCCTAACCCTAACCCTAGCCTGAAACCTAACCATGACACTCACCCGAAACTTTACCCTCACCCGTGTCCTAATTTTAACCAGTACATCAACACTAACCCATGCCCTCTAACGTACGCCAACCCTAAGCCATTGCCGTACCCTAACCTGTACCCTAATCAATCCCCATTCCCTAACACTACCCCTAACCCTAACCCTTAACGTGACCCTCTTCCGAGGCCTTACCCTCACCCGTGCCCTAATCGTAAGCAGTAGACTAACACTAACTAGTGACCTCACACGTACGCTAAACCTTAAGCGTTGTGGTACTCTAAACTGTGCCCTAATATCTCCCCATTCCCTAACCCTAACCCTAACCCGAATTCTATCCCTGACCCTCACCCGAAACCTTACCCTCACCCGTGCCCTAATTTTAACCAGGACACCAACACTAACTCATGCCCTCAAACGTACGCTAACCCTTAAGCATTGTCGTACCCTATCCTGTATCCTAATCCCTCCCCATTCCCTAACCCTAACCCTAAGCGAAACCCTGAACGTGACCCTTTTCCGAGGCCTTACCCTCATCGGTGCCGTTGTCTTAACCAGTACACCAACACTAACTCGTGCCCTCACACTTCCGCTAACCCTTAAGCATTGTCGTACCCTAACCTGTACCCTAATCCCTCTCCATTCCCTAACCCTAACCCTAACCCGAATCCTAACCCTGACCCTCACCCGAAGCCTTACCCTCACCCGTGCCCTAATCTTAACCAGGACAACAAGACTAACACGTGCCCTCACACGTACGCTAACACTAACCCGCAGCGGTACCCTAACCTGTACCCTAATCCCTCTCCATTCCCTAACCCTAACCCTAACCTGAAACCTAAACATGACACTCACCCTAAACTTTACCCTCACCCGTGTCCTAATTTTAACCAGTACATGAACACTAACCCATGCCCTCTAACGTACGCCAACCCTAAGCCATTGCCGTACCGTAACCTGTACCCTAATCAATCCCCATTCCCTAACCCTAACCCTAACCCTAACCCTTAACGTGACCCTCTTCCGAGGCCTTACCCTCACCCGTGCCCTAATCGTAAGCAGTACACTAACACTAACTAGTGACCTCACACGTACGCTAAACCTTAAGCTTTGTGCTACCCTAAACTGTGCCCTAATATCTGGCCATTCCCTAACACTAAACCTAACCCGAATTCTATCCCTGACCCTCACCCGAAACCTTACCCTCACCCGTGCTCTAATCTTAACCAGGACACCAACACTAACTTGTTCCCTCACACGTACGCTGACACTTAATCGTTGTCGTACCCTAAACTGTACCCTAATCCCTCCCCATTCCCTAACCCTAACCCTAACCCGAATCCTAACCCTGACCCTCACCTGAAGCCTTACCCTCACCCGTGCCCTAATCTTAACCAGGACACTAACACTAACCCTTGCCCTCACACGAACGCTAACCCTTAAGCACTGTCGTACCCTAAGCTGTAACCGAATCCCTCTGCATTCCTTAACCCTAACCCTAACCCGAATCCTAACCCTGACCCTCACCCGAATCCTTACCCTCACCCGTGCCCTAAACTTAAACAGGACACCAACACTAACTCGTGCCCTCACACGTACGCTAAACCTTAAGCGTTGTCGTACCCTAAATTGTACCCTAATCCCTCCCCATTCCTTAACCCTAACCCTAGCCCCATCCCTAAACCTGACCCACTTCCGATGCCCTACCCTAACCAATGCCCTAATCTTAACCAGTACACAAACACTAACTCATGCCCTCAAACGTACGCTAACCCTTAAGCATTGTTGTACCCTATCCTGTACCCTAATCCCTCCCCATTCCCTAACCCTAACCCTAAGCGAAACCCTGAACGTGACCCTTTTCCGAGGCCTTACCCTCATCGGTGCCGTTGTCTTAACCAGTACACCAACAGTAACTGGTGCCCTCACACTTACGCTCACGCTTAAGCATTGTCGTACCCTAACCTGTACCCTAATCCCTCTCCATTCCCTAACCCTAACCCTAACCCGAATCCTAACCCTGACCCTCACCCGAAGCCTTACCCTCACCCGTGCCCTAATCTTAACCAGGACACCAAGACTAACTCGTGCCCTCACACGTACGCTAACACTAAACTGCAGCGGTACCCTAACCTGTACCCTAATCCCTCTCCATTCCCTAACCCTAACCCTAACCTGAAACCTAACCATGACACTCACCCGAAACTTTACCATCACCCGTGTCCTAATTTTAACCAGTACATCAAGACTAACCCATGCCCTCTAACGTACGCCAACCCTAAGCCATTGCCGTACCCTAACCTGTACCCTAATCAATCCCCATTCCCTAACCCTAACCCTAACCCTAACCCTTAACGTGACCCTCTTCCGAGGCCTTACCCTCACCCGTGCCCTAATCGTAAGCAGTACACTAACACTAACTAGTGACCTCACACGTACGCTAAACCTTAAGCGTTGTGCTACCCTAAACTGTGCCCTAATATCTGGCCATTCCCTAACACTAAACCTAACCCGAATTCTATCCCTGACCCTCACCCGAAACCTTACCCTCACCCGTGCCCTAATCTTAACCAGGACACCAACACTAACTTGTTCCCTCACACGTACGCTAACACTTAATCGTTGTCGTACCCTAAACTGTACCCTAATCCCTCCCCATTCCCTAACCCTAACCCTAAGCGAAACCCTGAACGTGACCCTTTTCCGAGGCCTTACCCTCATCGGTGCCGTTGTCTTAACCAGTACACCAACACTAACTCGTGCCCTCACACTTACGCTAAACCTTAAGCATTGTCGTACCCTAACCTGTACCCTAATCCCTCTCCATTCCCTAACCCTAACCCTAACCCGAATCCTAACCCTGACCCTCACCCGAAGCCTTACCCTCACCCGTGCCCTAATCTTAACCAGGACACCAACACTAACTCGTGCCCTCACATGTAAGCTAAACCTTAAGCGTTGTCGTACCCTAAATTGTGCCCTAATCCCTCCCCATTCCTTAACCCTAACCCTAACCCCATCACTAAACCTGACCCACTTCCGATGCCTTACCCTAACCAATGCCCTAATCTTAACCAGTACACAAACACTAACTCATGCCCTCAAACGTACGCTAACCCTTAAGCATTGTCGTACCCTATCCTGCACCCTAATCCCTCCCCATTCCCTAACCCTAACCCTAAGCGAAACCCTGAACGTGACCCTTTTCCGAGGCCTTACCCTCATCGGTGCCGTTGTCTTAAGCAGTACACCAACACTAACTCGTGCCCTCACACTTACGCTAACCCTTAAGCATTGTCGAACCCTAACCTGTACCCTAATCAATCCCCATTCCCTAACCCTAACCCTAACCCTAACCCTTAACGTGACCCTCTTCCGAGGCCTTACCCTCACCCGTGCCCTAATCGTAAGCAGTACACTAACACTAACTAGTGACCTCACACGTACGCTAAACCTTAAGCGTTGTGGTACCCTAAACTGTGCCCTAATATCTCCCCATTCCCTAACCCTAACCCTAACCCGAATTCGATCCCTGACCCTCACCCGAAACCTTACCTTCACCCGTGCCCTAATCTTAACCAGGACACCAACACTAACTTGTGCCCTCACACGTACGCTAACCATAATCGTTCTTGTACCCCAAAACTGTACCCTAATCCCTCCCCATTCCCTAAACCTAACCCTAACCCGAATCGTAACCCTGACCCTCACCTGAAGCCTTAACCTCACCCGTGCCCTAATCTTAACCAGGACACTAACACTAACCCTTGCCCTCACACGAACGCTAACTCTAAAGCACTGTCGTACCCTAAGCTGTACCCTAATCCTTCTGCATTCCTTAACCCTAACCCTAACCCGAATCCTAACCCTGACCCTCACCCGAAGCCTTACCCTCACCCGTGCCCTAATCTTAACCAGGACACCAACACTAACTAGTGCCCTCACATGTACGCTAAACCTTAAGCGTTGTCGTACCCTAAATTGTACCCTAATCCCTCCCCATTCCTTAACCCTAACCCTAACCCCATCCCTAAACCTGACCCACTTCCGATGCCCTACCCTAACCAATGCCCTAATCTTAACCAGTACACAAACACTAACTCATGCCCTCAAACGTACGCTAACCCTTAAGCATTGTTGTACCCTATCCTGTACCCTAATCCCTCCCCATTCCCTAACCCTAACCCTAAGCGAAACCCTGAACGTGACCCTTTTCCGAGGCCTTACCCTCATCGGTGCCGTTGTCTTAACCAGTACACCAACACTAACTCGTGCCCTCACACTTACGCTAACCCTTAAGCATTGTCGTACCCTAACCTGTACCCTAATCCCTCTCCATTCCCTAACCCTAACCCTAACCCGAATCCTAACCCTGACCCTCACCCGAAGCCATACCCTCACCCGTGCCCTAATCTTAACCAGGACACCAAGACTAACTCGTGCCCTCACACGTACGCTAACACTAAACCGCAGAGGTACCCTAACCTGTACCCTAATCCCTCTCCATTCCCTAACCCTAACCCTAACCTGAAACCTAACCATGACACTCACCCGATACTTTACCCTCACCCGTATCCTAATTTTAACCAGTACATCAACACTAACCCATGCCCTCTAACGTACGCCAGCCCTAAGCCATTGCCCTACCCTAACCTGTACCCTAATCAATCCCCATTCCCTAACCCTAACCCTAACCCTAACCCTTAACGTGACCCTCTTCCGAGGCCTTACCCTCACCCGTGGCCTAATCGTAAGCAGAACACTAACACTAACTAGTGACCTCACACGTACGCTAAACCTTAAGCGTTGTGGTACCCTAAACTGTGCCCTAATATCTCCCCATTCCCTAACCCTAACCCTAACCCGAATCCTAACCCTGACCCTCACCCGAAGCCTTACCCTCACCCGTGCCCTAATCTTAACCAGGACACCAACACTAACTCGTGCCCTCACACGTACGCTAAACCTTAATCGTTGTCGTACCCTATATTGTACCCTAATCCCTCCCCATTCCTTAACCCTAACCCTAAGCCCATCCCTAAACCTGACCCACTTCCGATGCCCTACCCTAACCAATGCCCTAATCTTAACCAGTACACAAACACTAACACATGCCCTCAAACGAACGCTAACCCTTAAGCATTGTCGTACCCTATCCTGTATCCTAATCCCTCCCCATTCCCTAACCCTAACCCTAAGCGAAACCCTGAACGTGACCCTTTTCCGAGGCCTTACCCTCATCGGTGCCGTTGTCTTAACCAGTACACCAACACTAACTCGTGCCCTCACACTTACGCTAACCCTTAAGCATTGTCGTACCCTAACCTGTACCCTAATCCCTCTCCATTCCCTAACCCTAACTCTAACCCGAATCCTAACCCTGACCCTCACCCGAAGCCTTACCCTCACCCGTGCCCTAATCTTAACCAGGACAACAAGACTAACTCGTGCCCTCACACGTACGCTAACACTAACCCGCAGCGGTACCCTAACCTGTACCCTAATCCCTCTCCATTCCCTAACCCTAACCCTAACCTGAAACCTAAACATGACACTCACCCTAAACTTTACCCTCACCCGTGTCCTAATTTTAACCAGTACATGAACACTAACCCATGCCCTCTAACGTACGCCAACCCTAAGCCATTGCCGTACCGTAACCTGTACCCTAATCAATCCCCATTCCCTAACCCTAACCCTAACCCTAACCCTTAACGTGACCCTCTTCCGAGGCCTTACCCTCACCCGTGCCCTAATCGTAAGCAGTACACTAACACTAACTAGTGACCTCACACGTACGGTAAACCTTAAGTGTTGTGCTACCCTAAACTGTGCCCTAATATCTGGCCATTCCCTAACACTGAACCTAACCCGAATTCTATCCCTGACCCTCACCCGAAACCTTACCCTCACCCGTGCCCTAATCTTAACCAGGACACCAACACTAAGTTGTTCCCTCACACGTACGCTAACACTTAATCGTTGTCGTACCCTAAACTGTACCCTAATCCCTCCCCATTCCCTAACCCTAACCCTAACCCGAATCCTAACCCTGACCCTCACCTGAAGCCTTACCCTCACCCGTGCCCAAATCTTAACCAGGACACTAACACTAACCCTTGCCCTCACACTAACGCTAACCCTTAAGCACTGTCGTACCCTAAGCTGTACCCGAATCCCTCTGCATTCCTTAACGCTAACCCTAACCCGAATCCTAACCCTGACCCTCACCCGAAGCCTTACCCTCACCCGTGCCCTAATCTTAAACTGGACACCAACACTAACTCGTGCCCTCACACGTACGCTAAACCTTAAGCGTTGTCGTACCCTACATTGTACCCTAATCCCTCCCCATTCCTTAACCCTAACCCTAGCCCCATCCCTAAACCTGACCCACTTCCGATGCCTTACCCTAACCAATGCCCTAATCTTAACCAGTACACAAACACTAACTCATGCCCCAAACGTACGCTAACCCTTAAGCATTGTCGTACCCTATCCTGTACCCTAATCCCTCCCCATTCCCTAACCCTAACCCTAAGCGAAACCCTGAACGTGACCCATTTCCGAGGCCTTACCCTCATCGGTGCCGTTGTCTTAACCAGGACACCAACACTAACTCGTGCCCTCACACTTACGCTAACCCTTAAGCATTGTCGTACCCTAACCTGTACCCTAATCCCTCCCCATTCCTTAACCCTAACCCTAACCCCATCCCTAAACCTGACCCACTTCCGATGCCCTACCCTAACCAATGCCCTAATCTTAACCAGTACACAAACACTAACTCATGCCCTCAAACGTACGCTAACCCTTAAGCATTGTCGTATCCTATCTTGTACCCTAATCCCTCCCCATTCCCTAACCCTAACCCTAAGCGAAACCCTGAACGTGACCCTTTTAGGAGGCCTTATCCTCATCGGTGCCGTTGTCTTAACCAGTACACCAACACTAACCCGTGCCCTCACACTTACGCTAACCCTTAAGCATTGTCGTACCCTAACCTGTACCCTAATCCCTCTCCATTCCCTAACCCTAACCCTAACCCGAATCCTAACCCTGACCCTCACCCGAAGCCTTACCCTCACCCGTGCCCTAATCTTAACCAGGACACCAAGACTAACTCGTGCCCTCACACGTACGCTAACACTAAACCGCAGAGGTACCCTAACCTGTACCCTAATCCCTCTCCATTCCCTAACCCTAACCCTAACCTGAAACCTAACCATGACACTCACCCGATACTTTACCCTCACCCGTGTCCTAATTTTAACCAGTACATCAAAACTAACCCATGCCCTCTAACGTACGCCAGCCCTAAGCCATTACCCTACCCTAACCTGTACCCTAATCAATCCCCATTCCCTAACCCTAACCCTAACCCTAACCCTTAACGTGACCCTCTTCCGAGGCCTTACCCTCACCCGTGGCCTAATCGTAAGCAGAACACTAACACTAACCAGTGACCTCACACGTACGCTAAACCTTAAGCGTTGTGGTACCCTAAACTGTGCCCTAATATCTCCCCATTCCCTAACCCTAACCCTAACCCGAATCCTAACCCTGACCCTCACCCGAAGCCTTACCCTCACCCGTGCCCTAATCTTAACCAGGACACCAACAATAACTCGTGCCCTCACACGTACGCTAAACCTTAATCGTTGTCGTACCCTAAATTGTACCCTAATCCCTCCCCATTCCTTAACCCTAACCCTAAGCCCATCCCTAAACCTGACCCACTTCCGATGCCCTACCCTAACCAATGCCCTAATCTTAACCAGTACACAAACACTAACTCATGCCCTCAAACGAACGCTAACCCTTAAGCATTGTCGTACCCTATCCTGTATCCTAATCCCTCCCCATTCCCTAACCCTAACCCTAAGCGAAACCCTGAACGTGACCCTTTTCCGAGGCCTTACCCTCATCGGTGCCGTTGTCTTAACCAGTACACCACCACTAACTCGTGCCCTCACACTTACGCTAACCCTTAAGCATTGTCGTACCCTAACCTGTACCCTAATCCCTCTCCATTCCCTAACCCTAACCCTAACCCGAATCCTAACCCTGACCCTCACCCGAAGCCTTACCCTCACCCGTGCCCTAATCTTAACCAGGACACCAAGACTAACTCGTGCCCTCACACGTACGCTAACACTAACCCGCAGCGGTACCCTAACCTGTACCCTAATCCCTCTCCATTCCCTAACCCTAACCCTAACCTGAAACCTAAACATGACACTCACCCGAAACTTTACCCTCACCCGTGTCCTAATTTTAACCAGTACATGAACACTAACCCATGCCCTCTAACGTACGCCAACCCTAAGCCATTGCCGTACCGTAACCTGTACCCTAATCAATCCCCATTCCCTAACCCTAACCCTAACCCTAACCCTTAACGTGACCCTCTTCCGAGGCCTTACCCTCACCCGTGCCCTAATCGTAAGCAGTACACTAACACTAACTAGTGACCTCACACGTGCGCTAAACCTTAAGCGTTGTGCTACCCCAAACTGTGCCCTAATATCTGGCCATTCCCTAACACTAAACCTAACCCGAATTCTATCCCTGACCCTCACCCGAAACCTTACCCTCACCCGTGCCCTAATCTTAACCAGGACACCAACACTAAGTTGTTCCCTCACACGTACGCTAACACTTAATCGTTGTCGTACCCTAAACTGTACCCTAATCCCTCCCCATTCCCTAACCCTAACCCTAACCCGAATCCTAACCCTGACCCTCACCTGAAGCCTTACCCTCACCCGTGCCCTAATCTTAACCAGGACACTAACACTAACCCTTGCCCTCACACGAACGCTAACCCTTAAGCACTGTCGTACCCTAAGCTGTACCCGAATCCCTCTGCATTCCTTAACGCTAACCCTAACCCGAATCCTAACCCTGACCCTCACCTGAAGCCTTACCATCACCCGTGCCCTAATCTTAAACAGGACACCAACACTAACTCGTGCCCTCACACGTACACTAAACCTTAAGCGTTGTCGTACCCTAAATTGTACCCTAATCCCTCCCCATTCCTTAACCCTAACGCTAGCCCCATCCCTAAACCTGACCCACTTCCGATGCCCTACCCTAACCAATGCCCTAATCTTAACCAGTACACAAACACTAACTCATGCCCTCAAACGTACGCTAACCCTTAAGCATTGTCGTACCCTATCCTGTATCCTAATCCCTCCCCATTCCCTAACCCTAACCCTAAGCGAAACCCTGAACGTGACCCTTTTCCGAGGCCTTACCCTCATCGGTGCCGTTGTCTTAACCAGTACACCAACACTAACTCGTGCCCTCACACTTACGCTAACGCTTAAGCATTGTCATACCCTAACCTGTACCCTAAACCCTCTCCATTCCCTAACCCTAAGCCTAACCCGAATCCTAACCCTGACCCTCACCCGAAGCCTTACCCTCACCCGTGCCCTAATCTTAACCAGGACACCAAGACTAACTCGTGCCCTCACACGTACGCTAACACTAAACCGCAGCGGTACCCTAACCTGTACCCTAATCCCTCTCCATTCCCTAACCCTAACCCTAACCTGAAACCTAACCATGACACTCACCCGAAACTTTACCATCACCCGTGTCCTAATTTTAACCAGTACATCAAGACTAAACCATGCCCTCTAACGTACGCCAACCCTAAGCCATTGCAGTACCCTAACCTGTACCCTAATCAATCCCCATCCCCTAACCCTAACCCTAACCCTTAACGTGACCCTCTTCCGAGGCCTTACCCTCACCCGTGCCCTAATCGTAAGCAGTACACTAACACTAACTAGTGACCTCACACGTACGCTAAACCTTAAGCGTTGTGCTACCCTAAACTGTGCCCTAATATCTGGCCATTCCCTAACACTAAACCTAACCCGAATTATATCCCTGACCCTCACCCGAAACCTTACCCTCACCCGTGCCCTAATCTTAACCAGGACACCAACAGTAACTTGTTCCCTCACACGTACGCTAACACTTAATCGTTGTCGTACCCTAAACTGTACCCTAATCCCTCCCCATTCCCTAACCCTAACCTTAACCCGAATCCTTACCCTGACCCTCTCCTGAAGCCTTACCCTCACCCGTGCCCTAATCTTAACCAGGACACTAACACTAACCCTTGCCCTCACACGAACGCTAACCCTTAAGCACTGTCGTACCCTAAGCTGTACCCGATTCCCTCTGCATTCCTTAACGCTAACCCTAACCCGAATCCTAACCCTGACCCTCACCCGAAGCCTTACCCTCACCCGTGCCCTAATCTTAAGCAGGACACCAACACAAACTCGTGCCCTCACACGTACGCTAAACCTTAAGCGTTTTCGTACCCTAAATTGTACCCTAATCCCTCCCCATTCCTTAACCCTTACCATAGCCCCATCCCTAAACCTGACCCACTTCCGATGCCCTGCCCTAACCAATGCCCTAATCTTAACCAGTACACAAACATTAACTCATGCCCCAAACGTACGCTAACCCTTAAGCATTGTCGTACGCTATCCTGTATCCTAATCCCTCCCCATTCCCTAACCCTAACCCTAAGCGAAACCCTGAACGTGACCCTTTTCCGAGGACTTACCCTCATAGGTGCCGTTGTCTTAACCAGTACACCAACACTAACTCGTGCCCTCACACTTACGCTAACCCTTAAGCATTGTCGTACCCTAACCTGTACCCTAATCCCTCTCCATTCCCTAACCCTAACACTAACCCGAATCCTAACCCTGACCCTCACCCGAAGCCTTACCCTCACCCGTGCCCTAATCTTAACCAGGACACCAAGACTAACTCGTGCCCTCAAACGTACGCTAACACTAAACCGCAGCGGTACCCTAACCTGTACCCTAATCCCTCTCCATTCCCTAACCCTAACCCTAACCTGAAACCTAACCATGACACTCACCCGAAACTTTACCCTCACCCGTGTCCTAATTTTAACCAGTACATCAACACTAACCCATGCCCTCTAATGTACACCAACCCTAAGCCATTGCCGTACCCTAACCTGTACCCTAATCAATCCCCATTCCCTAACCCTAACCCTAACCCTAACCCTTAACGTGACCCTCTTCCGAGGCCTTACCCTCACCCGTGCCCTAATCGTAAGCAGTACACTAACACTAACTAGTGACCTCACACGTACGCTAAACCTTAAGCGTTGTGGTACCCTAAACTGTGCCCTATTATCTCCCCATTCCCTAACCCTAACCCTAACCCGAATTCTATCCCTGACCCTCACCCGAAACCTTACCCTCACCCGTGCCCTAATCTTAACCAGGACACCAACACTAACTTGTGCCCTCACACGTACGCTAACCCTTAATCGTTGTCGTACCCTAAACTGTAGCCTAATCCCTCCCCATTCCCTAACCCTAACCCTAACCCGAAAATAACCCTGACCCTCACCTGAAGCCTTACCCTCACCCGTGCCCTAATCTTAACCAGGACACTAACACTAGCCCTTGCCCTCACACGAACGGTAACCCTTAAGCACTGTCGTACCCTAAGCTGTACCCTAATCCCTCTGCATTCCTTAACCCTAACCCTAACCCGAATCCTAACCCTGACCCTCACCCGAAGCCTTACACTCACCCGTGCCCTAATCTTAACCAGGACACCAACACTAACTCGTGCCCTCACACGTACGCTAAACCTTAAGCGTTGTCGTACACTAAATTGTACCCTAATCCCTCCCCATTCCTTAACCCTTACCCTAACCCCATCCCTAAACCTGACCCACCTCCGATGCCCTACCCTAACCAATGCCGTAATCTTCACCAGTACACAAACACTAACTCATGCCCTCAAACGTACGCTAACCCTTAAGCATTTTCGTACCCTATCCTGTACCCTAATCCCTCCCCATTCCCTAACCCTAACCCTAAGCGAAACCCTGGACGTGACCCTTTTCCGAGGACTTACCCTCATCGGTGCCGTTGTCTTAACCAGTACACTAACACTAACTAGTGACCTCACACGTACGCTAACCCTTAATCGTTGTCGTACCCTAAACTGTACCCTAATCCCTCCCCATTCCCTAACCCTAACCCTAACCCGAATTCTATCCCTGACCCTCACCCGAAACCTTACCCTCACCCGTGCCCTAATCTTAACCAGGACACCAACACTAACTTGTGCCCTCACACGTACGCTAACCCTTAATCGTTGTTGTACCCTAAACTGTACCCTAATCCCTCCCCATTCCCTAACCCTAACCCTAACCCGAATCCTAACCCTGACCCTCACCTGAAGCCTTACGCTCACCCGTGCCCTAATCTTAACCAGGACACTAACACTAACCCTTGCCCTCACACGAACGCTAACCCTTAAGCACTGTCGTACCCTAAGCTGTACCCTAATCCCTCTGCATTCCTTAACCCTAACCCTAACCCGAATCCTAACCCTGACCCTCACCCGAAGCCTTACCCTCACCCGTTCCCTAATCTTAACCAGGACACCAACACTAACTCGTGCCCTCACACGTACGCTAAACCTTAAGCGTTGTCGTACCCTAAATTGTACCCTAATCCCTCCCCATTCATTAACCCTAACCCTAACCCCATCCCTAAACCTGACCCACTTCCGATGCACTACCCTAACCAATGCCCTAATCTTAACCAGGACACAAACACTAACTCATGCGCTCAAACGTACGCTAACCCTTAAGCATTGTCGTACCCTATCCTGTACCCTAATCCCTCCCCATTCCCTAACCCTAACCCTTAGCGAAACCCTGAACGTGACCCTTTTCCGAGGCCTTACCCTCATCGGTGCCATTGTCTTAAACAGTACACCAACACTAACTCGTGCCCTCACACTTACGCTAACCCTTAAGCATTGTCGTACCCTAACCTGTACCCTAAAATCTCTCCATTCCCTAACCCTAACCCTAACCCGAATCCTAACCCTGACCCTCACCCGAAGCCTTACCCTCACCCGTGCCCTAATCTTAACCAAGACACCAAGACTAACTCGTGCCCTCACACGTACGCTAACACTAAACCGCAGCGGTACCCTAACCTGTACCCTAATCCCTCTCCATTCCCTAACCCTAACCCTAACCTGAAACCTAACCATGACACTCACCCGAAACTTTACCCTCACCCGTGTCCTAATTTTAACCAGTACATCAACACTAACCCATGCCCTCTAACGTACGCCAACCCTAAGCCATTGCCGTGCCCTAACCTGTACCCTAATCAATCCCCATTCCCTAACCCTAACCCTAACCCTAACCCTTAACGTGACCCTCTTACGAGGCCTTACCCTCACCCATGCCCTAATCGTAAGCAGTACACTAACACTAACTAGTGACCTCACACGTACGCTAAACCTTAAGCGTTGTGGTACCCTAAACTGTGCCCTAATATCTCCCCATTCCCTAACCCTAACCGAACCCGAATTCGATCCCTGACCCTCACCCGAACCCTTACCCTCACCCGTGCCCTAATCTTAACCAAGACACCAACACTAACTTGTGCCATCACACGTACGCTAACCCTTAATCGTTGTCGTACCCTAAACTGTACCCTAATCCCTCCCCATTCCCTAACCCTAACCCTAACCCGAATCCTAACCCTGACCCTCACCTGAAGCCTTACCCTCACCCGTGCCCTAATCTTAACCAGGACACTAACACTAACCCTTGCCCTCACACGAACACTAACCCTTAAGCACTGTCGTACCCTAAGCTGTACCCTAATCCCTCTGCATTCCTTAACCCTAACCCTAACCCGAATCCTAACCCTGACCCTCACCCGAAGCCTTACCCTCACCCGTGCCCTAATCTTAACCAGGACACCAACACTAACTCGTGCCCTCACACGTACGCTAAACCTTAAGCGTTGTCGTACCCTAAATTGTACCCTAATCCCTCCCCATTCCTTAACCCTAACCCTAACCCCATCCCTAAACCTGACCCACTTCCGATGCACTACCCTAACCAATGCCCTAATCTTAACCAGGACACAAACACTAACTCATGCCCTCAAACGTACGCTAACCCTTAAGCATTGTCGTACCCTAACCTGTACCCTAACCCCTCCCCATTCCCTAACCCTAACCCTAAGCGAAACCCTGAACGTGACCCTTTTCCGAGGCCTTACCCTCATCGGTGCCGTTGTCTTAACCAGTACACCAACACTAACTCGTGCCGTCACACTTACGCTAACCCTTAAGCATTGTCGTACTCTAACCTGTACCCTAATCCCTCTCCATTCCCTAACCCTAACCCTAACCCGAATCCTAACACTGACCCTCACCCGAAGCCTTACCCTCACCCGTGCCCTAATCTTAACCAGGACACCAAGACTAACTCGTGCCCTCACACGTACGCTAACACTAAACCGCAACGGTACCCTAACCTGTACCCTAATCCCTCTCCATTCCCTAACCCTAACCCTAACCTGAAACCTAACCATGACACTCACCCGAAACTTTACCCTCACCCGTGTCCTAATTTTAACCAGTACATCATCACTAACCCATGCCCTCTAACGTACGCCAACCCTAAGCCATTGCCGTACCCTAACCTGTACCCTAATCAATCCCCATTCCCTAACCCTAACCCTAACCCTAACCCTTAACGTGACCCTCTTCCGAGGCCTTACCCTCACCCGTGCCCTAATCGTAAGCAGTACACTAACACTAACTAGTGACCTCACACGTACGCTAAACCTTAAGCGTTGTGGTACCCTAAACTGTGCCCTAATATCTCCCCATTCCCTAACCCTAACCCTAACCCGAATTCTATCCCTGACCCTCACCCGAAACCTTACCCTCACCCGTGCCCTAATCTTAACCAGGACACCAACACTAACTTGTGCCCTCACACGTACGCTAACCCTTAATCGTTGTCATACCCTAAACTGTACCCTAATCCTTCACCATTCCCTAACCCTAACCCTAACCCGAATCCTAACCCTGACCCTCACCTGAAGCCTTACCCTCACCCGTGCCCTAATCTTAACCAGGACACTAACACTAACACTTGCCCTCACACGAATGCTAACCCTTAAGCACTGTCGTACCCTAAGCTGTACCCTAATCCCTCCGCATTCCTTAACCCTAACCCTAACCCGAATCCTAACCCTGACCCTCACCCGAAGCCTTACCCTCACCCGTGCCCTAATCTTAACCAGGACACCAAAACTAACTCGTGCCCTCACACGTACGCTAAACCTTAAGCGTTGTCGTACCCTCAATTGTACCCTAATCCCTCCCCATTCCTTAACCCTAACCCTAAACCCATCCCTAAATCTGACCCACTTCCGATGCCCTACCCTAACCAATGCCCTAATCTTAACCAGTGCACAAACACTAACTCATGCACTCAAACGTACGCTAACCCTTAAGCATTGTCGTACCCTATCCTGTACCCTAATCCCTCCCCATTCCCTAACCCTAACCCTAACCCGAATCCTAACCCTGACCCTCACCCGAAGCCTTACCCTCACCCGTGCCCTAATCTTAACCAGGACACCAACACTAACTCGTGCCCTCACACGTACGCTAAACCTTAAGCGTTGTCGTACCCTAAATTGTACCCTAATCCCTCCCCATTCCTTAACCCTAACCCTAACCCCATCCCTAAACCTGACCCACTTCCGATGCCATACCCTAACCAATGCCCTAATCTTAACCAGGACACAAACACTAACTCATGCCCTCAAACGTAGGCTAACCCTTAAGCATTGTCGTACCCTATCCCGTACCCTAATCCCTCCTCATTCCCTAAACCTAACCCTAAGCGAAACCCTGAACGTGACCCTTTTCCGAGGCCTTACCCTCATCGGTGCCATTGTCTTAACCAGTACACCAACACTAACTCGTGCCCTCACACTTACGCTAACCCTTAAGCATTGTCGTACCCTAACCTGTACCCTAATCCCTCTCAATTCCCTAACCCTAACCCTAACCCGAATCCTAACCCTGACCCTCACCCGAAGCCTTACCCTCACCCGTGCCCTAATCTTAACCAGGACACCAAGACTAACTCGTGCCCTCAAACATACGCTAACACTAAACCGCAGCGGTACCCTAACCTGTACCCTAATCCCTCTCCATTCCCTAACCCTAACCCTAACCTGAAACCTAACCATGACACTCACCCGAAACTTTACCCTCACCCGTGTCCTAATTTTAACCAGTACATCAACACTAACCCATGCCCTCTAACGTACGCCAACCCTAAGCCATTGCCGTACCCTAACCTGTACCCTAATCAATCCCCATTCCCTAACCCTAACCCTAACCCTAACCCTTAACGTGACCCTCTTCCGAGGCCTTACCCTCACCCGTGCCCTAATCGTAAGCAGTACACTAACACTAACTAGTGACCTCACACGTATGCTAAACCTTAAGCGTAGTGGTACCCTAAACTGTGCCCTAATATCTCCCCATTCCCTAACCCTAACCCTAACCCGAATTCTATCCCTGACCCTCACCTGAAACCTTACCCTCACCCGTGCCCTAATCTTAACCAGGACACCAACACTAACTTGTGCCCTCACAAGTACGCTAACCCTTAATCGTTGTCGTACCCTAAACTGTACCCTAATCCTTCCCCATTCCCTAACCCTAACCCTAACCCGAATCCTAACCCTGACCCTCACCTGAAGCCTTACCCTCACCCGTGCCCTAATCTTAACCAGGACACTAACACTAACACTTGCCCTCACACGAACGCTAACCCTTAAGCACTGTCGTACCCTAAGCTGTACCCTAATCCCTCTGCATTCCTTAAGCCTAACCCTAACCCGAATCCTAACCCTGACCCTCACCCGAAGCCTTACCCTCACCCGTGCCCTAATCTTAACCAGGACACCAACACTAACTCGTGCCCTCACACGTACGCTAAACCTTAAGCGTTGTCGTACCCTAAATTGTACCCTAATCCCTCCCCATTCCTTAACCCTAACCCTAACCCCATCCCTAAACCTGACCCACTTCCGATGCCCTACCCTAACCAATGCCCTAATCTTAACCAGGAAACAAACACTAACTCATGCCCTCAAACGTATGCTAACCCTTAAGCATTGTCGTACCCTATCCTGTACCCTAATCCCTCCCCATTCCCTAACCCTAACCCTAAGCGAAACCCTGAACGTGACCCTTTTCCGAGGCCTTACCCTCATCGGTGCCGTTGTCTTAACCAGTACACCAACACTAACTCGTGCCCTCACACTTACGCTAACCCTTAAGCATTGTCGTACCCTAACCTGTACCCTAATCCCTCTCCATTCCCTAACCCTAACCCTAACCCGAATCCTAACCCTGACCCTCACCCGAAGACTTACCCTCACCCGTGCCCTAATCTCTACCAGGACACCAAGACTAACTCGTGCCCTCACACGTACGCTAACACTAAACCGCAGCGGTACCCTAACCTGTACCCTAATCCCTCTCCACTCCCTAACCCTAACCCTAACCTGAAACCTAACCATGACACTCACCCGAAACTTTACCCTCACCCGTGTCCTAATTTTAACCAGTACATCAACACTAACCCATGCCCTCTAACGTACGCCAACCCTAAGCCATTGCCCTACCCTAACCTGTACCCTAATCAATCCCCATTCCCTAACCCTAACCCTAACCTTAACCCTTAACGTGACCCTCTTCCGAGGCCTTACCCTCACCCGTGCCCTAATCGTAAGCAGTACACTAACACTAACTAGTGACCTCACACGTACGCTAAACCTTAAGCGTTGTGGTACCCTAAACTGTGCCCTAATATCTCCCCATTCCCTAACCCTAACCCTAACCCGAATTCTATCCCTGACCCTCACCCGAAACCTTACCCTCACCCGTGCCCTAATCTTAACCAGGACACCAACACTAACTTGTGCCCTCACACGTACGCTAACCCTTAATCGTTGTCGTACCCTAAACTGTACCCTAATCCCTCCCCATTCCCTAACCCTAACCCTAACCCGAATCCTAACCCTGACCCTCACCCGAAGCCTTACCCTCACCCGTGCCCTAATCTTAACCAGGACACCAACACTAACTCGTGCCCTCACACGTACGCTAAACCTTAAGCGTTGTCGTACCCTAAATTGTACCCTAATCCCTCCCCATTCCTTAACCCTAACCCTAACCCCATCCCTAAACCTGACCCACTTCCGATGCCATACCCTAACCAATGCCCTAATCTTAACCAGGACACAAACACTAACTCATGCCCTCAAACGTAGGCTAACCCTTAAGCATTGTCGTACCCTATCCCGTACCCTAATCCCTCCTCATTCCCTAAACCTAACCCTAAGCGAAACCCTGAACGTGACCCTTTTCCGAGGCCTTACCCTCATCGGTGCCATTGTCTTAACCAGTACACCAACACTAACTCGTGCCCTCACACTTACGCTAACCCTTAAGCATTGTCGTACCCTAACCTGTACCCTAATCCCTCTCAATTCCCTAACCCTAACCCTAACCCGAATCCTAACCCTGACCCTCACCCGAAGCCTTACCCTCACCCGTGCCCTAATCTTAACCAGGACACCAAGACTAACTCGTGCCCTCAAACATACGCTAACACTAAACCGCAGCGGTACCCTAACCTGTACCCTAATCCCTCTCCATTCCCTAACCCTAACCCTAACCTGAAACCTAACCATGACACTCACCCGAAACTTTACCCTCACCCGTGTCCTAATTTTAACCAGTACATCAACACTAACCCATGCCCTCTAACGTACGCCAACCCTAAGCCATTGCCGTACCCTAACCTGTACCCTAATCAATCCCCATTCCCTAACCCTAACCCTAACCCTAACCCTTAACGTGACCCTCTTCCGAGGCCTTACCCTCACCCGTGCCCTAATCGTAAGCAGTACACTAACACTAACTAGTGACCTCACACGTATGCTAAACCTTAAGCGTAGTGGTACCCTAAACTGTGCCCTAATATCTCCCCATTCCCTAACCCTAACCCTAACCCGAATCCTAACCCTGACCCTCACCTGAAGCCTTACCCTCACCCGTGCCCTAATCTTAACCAGGACACTAACACTAACACTTGCCCTCACACGAACGCTAACCCTTAAGCACTGTCGTACCCTAAGCTGTACCCTAATCCCTCTGCATTCCTTAAGCCTAACCCTAACCCGAATCCTAACCCTGACCCTCACCCGAAGCCTTACCCTCACCCGTGCCCTAATCTTAACCAGGACACCAACACTAACTCGTGCCCTCACACGTACGCTAAACCTTAAGCGTTGTCGTACCCTAAATTGTACCCTAATCCCTCCCCATTCCTTAACCCTAACCCTAACCCCATCCCTAAACCTGACCCACTTCCGATGCCCTACCCTAACCAATGCCCTAATCTTAACCAGGAAACAAACACTAACTCATGCCCTCAAACGTATGCTAACCCTTAAGCATTGTCGTACCCTATCCTGTACCCTAATCCCTCCCCATTCCCTAACCCTAACCCTAAGCGAAACCCTGAACGTGACCCTTTTCCGAGGCCTTACCCTCATCGGTGCCGTTGTCTTAACCAGTACACCAACACTAACTCGTGCCCTCACACTTACGCTAACCCTTAAGCATTGTCGTACCCTAACCTGTACCCTAATCCCTCTCCATTCCCTAACCCTAACCCTAACCCGAATCCTAACCCTGACCCTCACCCGAAGACTTACCCTCACCCGTGCCCTAATCTCTACCAGGACACCAAGACTAACTCGTGCCCTCACACGTACGCTAACACTAAACCGCAGCGGTACCCTAACCTGTACCCTAATCCCTCTCCACTCCCTAACCCTAACCCTAACCTGAAACCTAACCATGACACTCACCCGAAACTTTACCCTCACCCGTGTCCTAATTTTAACCAGTACATCAACACTAACCCATGCCCTCTAACGTACGCCAACCCTAAGCCATTGCCCTACCCTAACCTGTACCCTAATCAATCCCCATTCCCTAACCCTAACCCTAACCTTAACCCTTAACGTGACCCTCTTCCGAGGCCTTACCCTCACCCGTGCCCTAATCGTAAGCAGTACACTAACACTAACTAGTGACCTCACACGTACGCTAAACCTTAAGCGTTGTGGTACCCTAAACTGTGCCCTAATATCTCCCCATTCCCTAACCCTAACCCTAACCCGAATTCTATCCCTGACCCTCACCCGAAACCTTACCCTCACCCGTGCCCTAATCTTAACCAGGACACCAACACTAACTTGTGCCCTCACACGTACGCTAACCCTTAATCGTTGTCGTACCCTAAACTGTACCCTAATCCCTCCCCATTCCCTAACACTAACCCTAACCAGAATCCTAACCCTGACCCTCACCTGAAGCCTTACCCTCACCCGTGCCCTAATCTTAACCAGGACACTAACACTAACCCTTGCCCTCACACGAACGCTAACCCTTAAGCACTGTCGTACCCTAAGCTGTACCCTAATCCCTCTGCATTCCTTAACCCTAACCCTAAACCGAGTCCTAACCCTGACCCTCACCCGAAGCCTTACCCTCACCCGTGCCCTAATCTTAACCAGGACAACAACACTAACTCGTGCCCTCACACGTACGCTAAACCTTAAGCGTTGTCGTACCCTAAATTGTACCCTAATCCCTCCCCATTCCTTAACCCTAACCCGAACCCCATCCCTAGACCTGACCCACTTCCGATGCCCTACCCTAACCAATGCCCTAATCTTAACCAGTACACAAACACTAACTCATGCCCTCAAACGTACGCTAACCCTTAAGCATTGTCGTACCCTATCCTGTACCCTAATCCCTCCCCATTCCCTAACCGTAACCCTAAGCGAAACCCTGAACGTGACCCTTTTCCGAGGCCTTACCCTCATCGGTGCCGTTGTCTTAACCAGTACACCAACACTAACTCGTGCCCTCACACTTACGCTAACCCTTAAGCATTGTCGTACCCTAACCTGTACCCTAATCCCTCTCCATTCCCTAACACTAACCCTAACCCGAATCCTAACCCTGACCCTCAGCCGAAGCCTTACCCTCACCCGTGCCCTAATCTTAACCAGGACACCAAGACTAACTCGTGCCCTCAAACGTACGCTAACACTAAACCGCAGCGGTCCCCTAACCTGTACCCTAATCCCTCTCCATTCCCTAACCCTAACCCTAACCTGAAACCTAACCATGACACTCATCCGAAACTTTACCCTCACCCGTGTCCTAATTTTAACCAGTACATCAACACTAACCCATGCCCTCTAACGTACGCCAACCCTAAGCCATTGCCGTACCCTAACCTGTACCCTAATCAATCCCCATTCCCTAACCCTAACCCTAACCCTTAACGTGACCCTCTTCCGAGGCCTTACCTTCACCCGTGCCCTAATCGTAAGCAGTACACTAACACTAACTAGTGACCTCACACGTACGCTAAACCTTAAGCGTTGTGATACCCTAAACTGTGCCCTAATATCTCCCCATTCCCTAACCCTAACCCTAACCCGAATTCTATCCCTGACCCTCACCCGAAACCTTACCCTCACCCGTGCCCTAATCTTAAGCAGGACACCAACACTAACTTGTGCCCTCACACGTACGCTAACCCTTAATCGTTGTCGTACCCTAAACTGTACCCTAATCCCTCCCCATTCCCTAACACTAACCCTAACCCGAATCCTAACCCTGACCCTCACCTGAAGCCTTACCCTCACCCGTGCCCTAATCTTAACCAGGACACTAACACTAACCCTTGCCCTCACACGAACGCTAACCCTTAAGCACTGTCGTACCCTAAGCTGTACCCTAATCCCTCTGCATTCCTTAACCCTAACCCTAACCCGAATCCTAACCCTGACCCTCACCCGAAGCCTTACCCTCACCCGTGCCCTAATCTTAACCAGGACACCAACACTAACTCGTGCCCTCACACATACGCTAAACCTTAAGCGTTGTCGTACCCTAAATTGTACCCTAATCCCTCCCCATTCCTTAAACCTAACCCTAACCCCATCCCTAAACCTGACCCACTTCCGATGCCCTACCCTAACCAATGCCCTAATCTTAACCAGGACACAAACACTAACTCATGCCCTCAAACGTACGCTAACCCTTAAGCATTGTCGTACCCTATCCTGTACCCTAATCCCTCCCCATTCCCTAACCTTAACCCTAAGCGAAACCCTGAACGTGACCCTTTTCCGAGGCCTTACCCTCATCGGTGCCGTTGTCTTAACCAGTACACCAACACTAACTCGTGCCCTCACACTTACGCTAACCCTTAAGCATTGTCGTACCCTAACCTGTACCCTAATCCCTCTCCATTCCCTAACCCTAACCCTAACCCGAATCCTAACCCTGACCCTCACCCGAAGCCTTACCCTCACCCGTGCCCTAATCTTAACCAGGACACCAAGACTAACTCGTGCCCTCAAACGAACGCTAACACTAAACCGCAGCGATACCCTAACCTGTACCCTAATCCCTCTCCATTCCCTAACCCTAACCCTAACCTGAAACCTAACCATGACTCTCACCCGAAACTTTACCCTCACCCGTGTCCTAATTTTAACCAGTATATCAACACTAATCCATGCCCTCTAACGTACGCCAACCCTAAGCCATTGCCGTACCCTAACCTGTACCCTAATCAATCCCCATTCCCTAACCCTAACCCTAACCCTAACCCTTAACGTGACCCTCTTCCGAGGCCTTACCCTCACCCGTGCCCTAATCGTAAGCAGTACACTAACACTAACTAGTGACCTCACACGTACGCTAAACCTTAAGCGTTGTGGTACCCTAAACTGTGCCCTAATATCTCCCCATTCCATAACCCTAACCCTAACCCGAATTCTATCCCTGACCCTCACCCGAAACCTTACCCTCACCCGTGCCCTAATCTTAACCAGGACACCAACACTAACTTGTACCCTCACACGTACGCTAACCCTTAATCGTTGTCGTACCCTAAACTGTACCCTAATCCCTCCCCATTCCCTAACCCTAACCCTAACCCGAATCCTAACCCTGACCCTCACCTGAAGCCTTACCCTCACCCGTGCCCTAATCTGAACCAGGACACTAACACTAACCCTTGCCCTCACACGAACGCTAACCCTTAAGCACTGTCGTACCCTAAGCTGTACCCTAATCCCTCTGCATTCCTTAACCCTAACCCTAACCCGAATCCTAACCCTGACCCTCACCCGAAGCCTTACCCTCACCCGTGCCCTAATCTTAACCAGGACACCAACACTAACTCGTGCCCTCACACGTTCGCTAAACCTTAAGCGTTGTCGTACCCTAAATTGTACCCTAATCCCTCCCCATTCCTTAACCCTAACCCTAACCCCATCCCTAAACCTGACCCACTTCCGATGCCCTACCCTAACCAATGCCCTAATCTTAACCAGTACACAAACTCTAACTCATGCCCTCAAACGTACGCTAACCCTTAAGCATTGTCGTACCCTATCCTGTACCCTAATCCCTCCCCATTCCCTAACCCTAACCCTAAGCGAAACCCTTAACGTGACCCTTTTCCGAGGCCTTACCCTCATCCGTGCCGTTGTCTTAACCAGTACACCAACACTAACTCGTGCCCTCACACTTACGCTAACCCTTAAGCATTGTCGTACCCTAACCTGTACCCTAATCCCTCTCCATTCCCTAACCCTAACCCTAACCCGAATCCTAACCCTGACCCTCACCCGAAACCTTACCCTCACCCGTGCCCTAATCTTAACCAGGACACCAAGACTAACTCGTGCCCTCAAACGTACGCTAACACTAAACCGCAGCGGTACCCTAACCTGTACCCTAATCCCTCTCCATTCCCTAACCCTAACACTAACCTGAAACCTAACCATGACACTCACCCGAAACTTTACCCTCACCTGTGTCCTAATTTTAACCAGTACATCAACACTAACCCATGCCCACTAACGTACGCCAACCCTAAGCCATTGCCGTACCCTATCCTGTACCCTAATCAATCCCCATTCCCTAACCCTAACCCTAACCCTAACCCTTAACGTGACCCTCTTCCGAGGTCTTACCCTCACCCGTGCCCTAATCGTAAGCAGTACACTAACACTAACTAGTGACCTCACACGTACGCTAAACCTTAAGCGTTGTGGTAACCTAAACTGTGCCCTAATATCTCCCCATTCCCTAACCCTAATCCTAACCCGAATTCTATCCCTGACCCTCACCCGAAACCTTACCCTCACCCGTGCCCTAATCTTAAACAGGACACCAACACTAACTTGTACCTTCACACGTACGCTAACCCTTAATCGTTGTCGTACCCTAAACTGTACCCTAATCCCTCCCCATTCCCTAACCCTAACCCTAACCCGAATCCTAACCCTGACCCTCACCTGAAGCCTTACCCTCACCCGTGCCCTAATCTTAACTAGGACACTAACACTAACCCTTGCCCTCACACGAACTCTAACCCTTAAGCACTGTCGTACCCTAAGCTGTACCCTAATCCCTCTGCATTCCTTAACCCTAACCCTAACCCGAATCCTAACCCTGACCCTCACCCGAAGCCTTACCCTCACCCGTGCCCTAATCTTAACCAGGACACCAACACTAACTCGTGCCCTCACACGTACGCTAAACCTCAAGCGTTGTCGTACCCTAAATTGTACCCTAATCCCTCCCCATTCCTTAACCCTAACCCTAACCCCATCCCTAAACCTGACCCACTTCCGATGCCCTACCCTAACCAATGCCCTAATCTTAACCAGGACACAAACACTAACTCATGCCCTCAAACGTACGCTAACCCTTAAGCATTGTCGTACCCTATCCTGTACCCTAATCCCTCCCCATTCCCTAACCCTAACCCTAAGTGAAACCCTTAACGTGACCCTTTTCCGAGGCCTTACCCTCATCGGTGCCGTTGTCTTAACCAGTACACCAACACTAACTCGTGCCCTCACACTTACGCTAACACTTAAGCATTGTCGTACCCTAACCTGTACCCTAATCCCTCTCCATTCCCTAACCCTAACCCTAACCCGAATCCTAACCCTGACCCTCACCCGAAGCCTTACCCTCAACCGTGCCCTAATCTTAACCAGGACACCAAGACTAACTCGTGCCCTCAAACGTACGCTAACACTAAACCGCAGCGGTACCCTAACCTGTACCCTAATCCCTCTCCATTCCCTAACCCTAACCCTAACCTGAAACCTAACCATGACACTCATCCGAAACTTTACCCTCACCCGTGTCCTAATTTTAACCAGTACATCAACACTAACCCATGCCCTCTAACGTACGCCAACCCTAAGCCATTGCCGTACCCTAACCTGTACCCTAATCAATCCCCATTCCCTAACCCTAACCCTAACCCTAACCCTTAACGTGACCCTCTTCCGAGGCCTTACCCTCACCCGTGCCCTAATCGTAAGCAGTACACTAACACTAACTAGTGACCTCACACGTACGCTAAACCTTAAGCGTTGTGGTACCCTAAACTGTGCCCTAATATCTCCCCATTACCTAACCCTAACCCTAACCCGAATTCTATCCCTGACCCTCACCCGAAACCTTACCCTCACCCGTGACCTAATCTTAACCAGGACACCAACACTAACTTGTGCCCTCACACGTACGCTAACCCTTAATCGTTGTCGTACCCTAAACTGTACCCTAATCCCTCCCCATTCCCTAACCTTAACCCTAACCCGAATCCTAACCCAGACCCTCACCTGAAGCCTTACCCTCACCCGTGCCCTAATCTTAACCAGGACACTAACACTAACCCTTGCCCTCACACGAACGCTAACCCTTAATCACTGTCGTACCCTAAGCTGTACCCTAATCCCTCTGCATTCCTTAACCCTAACCCTAACCCGAGTCCTAACCCTGACCCTCACCCGAAGCCTTACCCTCACCCGTGCCCTAATCTTAACCAGGACACCAACACTAACTCGTGCCCTCACACGTACGCTAAACCTTAAGCGTTGTCGTACCCTAAATTGTACCCTAATCCCTCGCCATTCCTTAACCCTAACCCGAACCCCATCCCTAAACCTGACCCACTTCCGATGCCCTACCCTAACCAATGCCCTAATCTTAACCAGTACACAAACACTAACTCATGCCCTCAAACGTACGCTAACCCTTAAGAATTGTCGTACCCTATCCTGTACCCTAATCCCTCCCCATTCCCTAACCCTAACCCTAAGCGAAACCCTGAACGTGACCCTTTTCCGAGGCCTTACCCTCATCGGTGCCGTTGTCTTAACCAGTACACCAACACTAACTCGTGCCCTCACACTTACGCTAACCCTTAAGCATTGTCGTACCCTAACCTGTACCCTAATCCCTCTCCATTCCCTAACCCTAACCCTAACCCGAATCCTAACTCTGACCCTCACCCGAAGCCTTACCCTCACCCGTGCCCTAATCTTAACCAGGACACCAAGACTAACTCGTGCCCTCAAACGTATGCTAACACTAAACCGCAGCGGTACCCTAACCTGTACCCTAATCCCTCTCCATTCCCTAACCCTAACCCTAACCTGAAACCTAACCATGACACTCATCCGAAACTTTACCCTCACCCGTGTCCTAATTTTAACCAGTACATCAACACTAACCCATGCCCTCTAACGTACGCCAACCCTAAGCCATTGCCGTACCCTAACCTGTACCCTAATCAATCCTCATTCCCTAACCCTAACCCTAACCCTAACCCTTAACGTGACCCTCTTCCGAGGCCTTACACTCACCCGTGCCCTAATCGTAATCAGTACACTAACACTAACTAATGACCTCACACGTACGCTAAACCTTAAGCGTTGTGGTACCCTAAACTGTGCCCTAATATCTCCCCATTCCCTAACCCTAACCCTAACCCGAATTCTATCCCTGAGCCTCACCCGAAAGCTTACCCGCACCCGTGCCCTAACCTTAACCAGGACACCAACACTAAATTGTGCCCTCACACGTACGCTAACCCTTAATCGTTGTCGTACCCTAAACTGTACCCTAATCCCTCCCCATTCCCTAACCCTAACCCTAACCCGAATCCTAACTCTGACCCTCACTTGAAGCCTTACCCTCACCCGTGCCCTAATCTTAACCAGGACCCTAACACTAACCCTTACCCTCACACGAATGCTAACCCTTAAGGACTGTCGTACCCTAAGCTGTACCCTCATCCCTCTGCATTCCTTAACCCTAACCCGAATCCTAACCCTGACCCTCACCCAAAGCCTTACCCTCACCCGTGCCCTAAACTTAACCAGGACACCAACACTAACCCTTGCCCTCACACGTACGCTAAACCTTAAGCGTTGTCGTACCCTAAATTGTACCCTAATCCCTCCCCATTCCTTAACCCTAAACCTAACCCCATCCCTAAACCTGACCCACTTCCGATGCCCTACCCTAACCAATGCCCTAATCTTAACCAGTACACAAACACTAACTCATGCCCTCAAACGTACGCTCACCCTTAAGCATTGTCGTACCCTATCCTGTACCCTAATCCCTCCCCATTCCCTAACCTTAACCCTAAGCGAAACCCTGAACGTGACCCTTTACCGAGGCCTTACCCTCATCGGTGCCGTTGTCTTAACCAGTACACCAACACTAACTCGTGCCCTCACACGTACGCTAAAGCTTAAGCGTTGCCGTACCCTAAATTGTACCCTAATCCCTCCCCATTCCTTAACCCTAACCCTAAACCCATCCCTAAACCTGACCCACTTCCGATGCCCTACCCTAACCAATGCCCTAATCTTAACCAGTACACAAACACTCACTCATGCCCTCAAACGTACGCTAACCCTTAAGCATTGTCGTACCCTATCCTGTACCCTAATCCCTCCCCATTCCCTAACCCTAACCCTAAGCGAAACCCTGAACGTGACCCTTTTCCGAGGCCTTACCCTCATCCGTGCCGTTGTCTTAACCAGTACACCAACACTAACTCGTGCCCTCACACTTACGCTAACCCTTAAGCATTGTCGTACCCTAACCTGTACCCTAATCCCTCTCCATTCCCTAACCCTAACCCTAACCCGAATCCTAACCCTGACCCTCACCCGAAACCTTACCCTCACCCGTGCCCTAATCTTAACCAGGACACCAACACTAACTTGTGCCCTCACACGTACGCTAACCCTTAATCGTTGTCGTACCCTAATCCCTCCCCATTCCCTAACACTAACCCTAACCCGAATCCTAACCCTGACCCTGACCTGAAGCCTTGCCCTCACCCGTGCCCTAATCTTAACCAGGACACTAACACTAACTCTTGCCCTCACACGAACGCTAACCCTTAAGCACTGTCGTACGCTAAGCTGTACCCTAATCCTTCTGCATTCCTTAACCCTAACCCTAACCCGAATCCTAACCCTGACCCTATCCCGAAGCCTTACCCTCACCCGTGCCCTAATCTTAACCAGGACACCAACACTAACTCGTGCCCTCACACGTACGCTAAACCTTAAGCGTTAACGTACCCTAAATTGTACCCTAATACCTCCCCATTCCTTAATCCTAACCCTAACCCCATCCCTAAACCTGACCCACTTCCGATGCCCTACCCTAACCAATGCCCTAATCTTAACCAGGACACAAACACTAACTCCTGCCCTCAAACGTACGCTAACCCTTAAGCATTGTCGTACCCTATCCTGTACCCTAATCCCTCCCCATTCCCTAACCCTAACCCTAAGCGAAACCCTGAACGTGACCCTTTTCCGAGGCCTTACCCTCATCGGTGCCGTTGTCTTAACCAGTACACCAACACTAACTCGTGCCCTCACACTTACGCTAACCCTTAAGCATTGTCGTACCCTAACCTGTACCCTAATCCCTCTCCATTCCCTAAACCTAACCCTAACCCGAATCCTTACCCTGACCCTCACCCGAAGCCTTACCCTCACCCGTGCCCTAATCTCTACCAGGACACCAAGACTAACTCATGCCCTCAAACGTACGCTAACACGAAACCGCAGCGGTACCCTAACCTGTACCCTAATCCCTCTCCATTCCCTAACCCTAACCCTAACCTGAAACCTAACCATGACACTCACCCGAAACTTTACCCTCACCCGTGTCCTAATTTTAACCAGTACATCAACACTAACCCATGCCCTCTAACGTACGCCAACCCTAAGCCATTGCCGTACCCTAACCTGTACCCTAATCAATCCCCATTCCCTAAACCTAACCCTAACCCTAACCCTTAACGTGACCCTCTTCCGAGGCCTTACCCTCACCCGTGCCCTAATCGTAAGCAGTACACTAACACTAACTAGTGACCTCACGCGTACGCTAAACCTTAAGCGTTGTGGTACCCTAAACTGTGCCCTAATATCTCCCCATTCCCTAACCCTAACCCTAACCCGAATTCTATCCCTGACCCTCACCCGAAACCTAACCCTCACCCGTGCCCTAATCTTAACCAGGACACCAACACTAACTTGTGCCCTCACACGTACGCTAACCCTTAATCGTTGTCGTACCCTAAACTGTACCCTAATCCCTCCCCATTCCCTAACCCTAACCCTAACCCGAATCCTAAACCTGACCCTCACCTGAAGCCTTACCCTAACCCGTGCCGTAATCTTAACCAGGACACTAACACTAACCCTTGCCCTCACACGAACGCTAACCCTTAAGCACTGTCGTACCCTAAGCTGTACCCGATTCCCTCTGCATTCCTTAACCCTAACCCTAACCCGAATCCTAACCCTGACCTTCACCCGAAGCCTTACCCTCACCCGTGCCCTAATCTTAACCAGGAAAACAACACTAACTCATGCCCTCACACGTACGCTAAACCTTAAGCATTGTCGTGCCCTAAATTGTACCCTAATCCCTCCCCATTCCTTAACCCTAACCCTAACCCCATCCCTAAACCTGACCCACTTCCGATGCCCTACCCTAACCAATGCCCTAATCTTAACCAGGACACAAACACTAACTCATGCCCTCAAACGTACGCTAACCCTTAAGCATTGTCGTACCCTAACCTGTACCCTAATCCCTCTCCATTCCCTAACCCTAACCCTAACCCGAATCCTAACCCTGACCCTCACCCGAAGCCTTACCCTCACCCGTGCCCTAATCTTAACCAGGACACCAAGACTAACTCGTGCCCTCAAACGTACGCTAACACTAAACCGCAGCAGTACCCTAACCTGTACTCTAATCCCTCTCCATTCCCTAACCCTAACCCTAACCTGAAACCTAACCATGACACTCACCCGAAACTTTACCCTCACCCGTGTCCTAATTTTAACCAGTACATCAACACTAACCCATGCCCTCTAACGTACGCCAACCCTAAGCCATTGCCGTACCCTAAACTGTACCCTAATCAATCCCCATTCCCTAACCCTAACCCTAACCCTAACCCTTAACGTGACCCTCTTCCGAGGCCTTACCCTCACCCGTGCCCTAATCTTAACCAGGACACCAACACTAACTCGTGCCCTCACACGTACGCTAAACCTTAAGCATTGTCGTACCCTAAACTGTACCCTAATCCCTCCCCATTCCTTAACCTTAACCCTAACCCCATCCCTAAACCTGACCCACTTCCGATGCCCTACCCTAACCAATGCCCTAATCTTAACCAGGACACAAACACTAACTCATGCCCTCAAACGTACGCTAACCCTTAAGCATTGTCGTACCCTATCCTGTACCCTAATCCCTCCCCATTCCCTAACCCTAACCCTAAGCGAAACCCTGAACGTGACCCTTTTCCGAGGCCTTACCCTCATCGCTGCCGTTGTCTTAACCAGTACACCAACACTAACTCGTGCCCTCACACTTCCGCTAACCCTTAAGCATTGTCGTACCCTAACCTGTACCCTAATCCCTCTCCATTCCCTAACCCTAACCCTAACCCGAATCCTAACCCTGACCCTCACCCGAAGCCTTACCCTCACCCGTGCCATAATCTTAACCAGGACACCAACACTAACCCTTGCCCTCACACGTACGCTAAACCTTAAGCGTTGTCGTACCCTAAATTGTACCCTAATCCCTCCCCATTCCTTAACCCTAACCCTAACCCCATCCCTAAACCTGACCCACTTCCGATGTCCTACCCTAACCAATGCCCTAATCTTAACCAGTACACAAACACTAACTCATGCCCTCAAACGTACGCTCACCCTTAAGCATTGTCGTACCCTATCCTGTACCCTAATCCCTCCCCATTCCCTAACCTTAACCCTAAGCGAAACCCTGAACGTGACCCTTTACCGAGGCCTTACCCTCATCGGTGCCGTTGTCTTAACCAGTACACCAACACTAACTCGTGCCCTCACACGTACGCTAAACCTTAAGCGTTGCCGTACCCTAAATTGTACCCTAATCCCTCCCCATTCCTTAACCCTAACCCTAAACCCATCCCTAAACCTGACCCACTTCCGATGCCCTACCCTAACCAATGCCCTAATCTTAACCAGTACACAAACACTCACTCATGCCCTCAAACGTACGCTAACCCTTAAGCATTGTCGTACCCTATCCTGTACCCTAATCCCTCCCCATTCCCTAACCCTAACCCTAAGCGAAACCCTGAACGTGACCCTTTTCCGAGGCCTTACCCTCATCCGTGCCGTTGTCTTAACCAGTACACCAACACTAACTCGTGCCCTCACACTTACGCTAACCCTTAAGCATTGTCGTACCCTAACCTGTACCCTAATCCCTCTCCATTCCCTAACCCTAACCCTAACCCGAATCCTAACCCTGACCCTCACCCGAAACCTTACCCTCACCCGTGCCCTAATCTTAACCAGGACACCAACACTAACTTGTGCCCTCACACGTACGCTAACCCTTAATCGTTGTCGTACCCTAATCCCTCCCCATTCCCTAACACTAACCCTAACCCGAATCCTAACCCTGACCCTGACCTGAAGCCTTGCCCTCACCCGTGCCCTAATCTTAACCAGGACACTAACACTAACTCTTGCCCTCACACGAACGCTAACCCTTAAGCACTGTCGTACGCTAAGCTGTACCCTAATCCTTCTGCATTCCTTAACCCTAACCCTAACCCGAATCCTAACCCTGACCCTATCCCGAAGCCTTACCCTCACCCGTGCCCTAATCTTAACCAGGACACCAACACTAACTCGTGCCCTCACACGTACGCTAAACCTTAAGCGTTAACGTACCCTAAATTGTACCCTAATACCTCCCCATTCCTTAATCCTAACCCTAACCCCATCCCTAAACCTGACCCACTTCCGATGCCCTACCCTAACCAATGCCCTAATCTTAACCAGGACACAAACACTAACTCCTGCCCTCAAACGTACGCTAACCCTTAAGCATTGTCGTACCCTATCCTGTACCCTAATCCCTCCCCATTCCCTAACCCTAACCCTAAGCGAAACCCTGAACGTGACCCTTTTCCGAGGCCTTACCCTCATCGGTGCCGTTGTCTTAACCAGTACACCAACACTAACTCGTGCCCTCACACTTACGCTAACCCTTAAGCATTGTCGTACCCTAACCTGTACCCTAATCCCTCTCCATTCCCTAAACCTAACCCTAACCCGAATCCTTACCCTGACCCTCACCCGAAGCCTTACCCTCACCCGTGCCCTAATCTCTACCAGGACACCAAGACTAACTCATGCCCTCAAACGTACGCTAACACGAAACCGCAGCGGTACCCTAACCTGTACCCTAATCCCTCTCCATTCCCTAACCCTAACCCTAACCTGAAACCTAACCATGACACTCACCCGAAACTTTACCCTCACCCGTGTCCTAATTTTAACCAGTACATCAACACTAACCCATGCCCTCTAACGTACGCCAACCCTAAGCCATTGCCGTACCCTAACCTGTACCCTAATCAATCCCCATTCCCTAAACCTAACCCTAACCCTAACCCTTAACGTGACCCTCTTCCGAGGCCTTACCCTCACCCGTGCCCTAATCGTAAGCAGTACACTAACACTAACTAGTGACCTCACGCGTACGCTAAACCTTAAGCGTTGTGGTACCCTAAACTGTGCCCTAATATCTCCCCATTCCCTAACCCTAACCCTAACCCGAATTCTATCCCTGACCCTCACCCGAAACCTAACCCTCACCCGTGCCCTAATCTTAACCAGGACACCAACACTAACTTGTGCCCTCACACGTACGCTAACCCTTAATCGTTGTCGTACCCTAAACTGTACCCTAATCCCTCCCCATTCCCTAACCCTAACCCTAACCCGAATCCTAAACCTGACCCTCACCTGAAGCCTTACCCTAACCCGTGCCGTAATCTTAACCAGGACACTAACACTAACCCTTGCCCTCACACGAACGCTAACCCTTAAGCACTGTCGTACCCTAAGCTGTACCCGATTCCCTCTGCATTCCTTAACCCTAACCCTAACCCGAATCCTAACCCTGACCTTCACCCGAAGCCTTACCCTCACCCGTGCCCTAATCTTAACCAGGAAAACAACACTAACTCATGCCCTCACACGTACGCTAAACCTTAAGCATTGTCGTGCCCTAAATTGTACCCTAATCCCTCCCCATTCCTTAACCCTAACCCTAACCCCATCCCTAAACCTGACCCACTTCCGATGCCCTACCCTAACCAATGCCCTAATCTTAACCAGGACACAAACACTAACTCATGCCCTCAAACGTACGCTAACCCTTAAGCATTGTCGTACCCTATCCTGTACCCTAATCCCTCCCCATTCCCTAACCCTAACCCTAAGCGAAACCCTGAACGTGACCCTTTTCCGAGGCCTTACCCTCATCGGTGCCGTTGTCTTAAGCAGTACACCAACACTAACTCGTGCCCTCACACTTACGCTAACCCTTAAGCATTGTCGTACCCTAACCTGTACCCTAATCCCTCTCCATTCCCTAACCCTAACCCTAACCCGAATCCTAACCCTGACCCTCACCCGAAGCCTTACCCTCACCCGTGCCCTAATCTTAACCAGGACACCAAGACTAACTCGTGCCCTCAAACGTACGCTAACACTAAACCGCAGCGGTACCCTAACCTATACCCTAATCCCTCTCCATTCCCTAACCCTAACCCTAACCTGAAACCTAACCATGACAACTCACCCGAAACTTTACCCTCACCCGTGTCCTAATTTTAACCAGTACATCAACACTAACCCATGCCCTCTAACGTACGCCAACCCTAAGCCATTGCCGTACCCTAACCTGTACCCTAATCAATCCCCATTCGCTAACCCTAACCCTAACTGTAACCCTTAACGTGACCCTCTTCCGAGGCCTTACCCTCACCCGTGCCCTAATCGTAAGCAGTACACTAACACTAACTAGTGACCTCACACGTACGCTAAACCTTAAGCGTTGTTGTAACCTAAACTGTGCCCTAATATCTCCCCATTCCCTAACCCTAACCCTAACCCGAATTCTATCCCTGACCCTCACCCGAAAGCTTACCCTCACCCGTGCCCTAATCTTAACCAGGACACCAACACTAACTTGTGCCCTCACACGTACGCTAACCCTTAATCGTTGTCGTACCCTAAACTGTACCCTAATCCCTCCCCATTCCCTAACCCTAACCCTAACCCGAATCCTAACCCTGACCCTCACCTGAAGCCTTACCCTCAACCGTGCCCTAATCTTAACCAGGACACTAACACTAACCCTTGCCCTCACACGAACACTAACCCTTAAGCACTGTCGTACCCTAAGCTGTACCCTAATCCCTCTGCATTCCTTAACCCTAACCCTAACCCGAATCCTAACCCTGACCCTCACCCGAAGCCTTACCCTCACCCGTGCCCTAATCTTAACCAGGACACCAACACTAACTCTTGCCCTCACACGTACGCTAAACCTTAAGCATTGTCGTACCCTAAATTGTACCCTAATCCCTCCCCATTCCTTAACCCTAACCCTAACCCCATCCCTAACCCTGACCCACTTCCGATGCCCTACCCTAACCAATGCCCTAATCTTAACCAGTACACAAACACTAACTCATGCCCTCAAACGTACGCTAACCCTTAAGCATTGTCGTACCCTATCCTGTACCCTAATCCCTCCCCATTCCCTAACCCTAACCCTAAGCGAAACCCTGAACGTGACCCTTTTCTGAGGCCTTACCCTCATCGCTGCCGTTGTCTTAACCAGTACACCAACACTAACTCGTGCCCTCACACTTACGCCTACCCTTAAGCATTGTCGTACCCTAACCTGTACCCTAATCCCTCTCCATTCCCTAACCCTAACCCTAACCCGAATCCTAACCCTGACCCTCACCCGAAGCCTTACCCTCACCCGTGCCCTAATCTTAACCAGGACACCAAGACTAAATCGTGCCCTCAAACGTACGCTAACACTAAACCGCAGCGATACCCTAACTTGTACCCTAATCCCTCTCCATTCCCTAACCCTAACCCTAACCTGAAACCTAACCATGACACTCACCCGAAACTTTACCCTCCCCCGTGTCCTAATTTTAACCAGTACATCAACACTAACCCATGCCCTCTAACGTACGCCAACCCTAAGCCATTGCCGTACCCTAACCTGTACCCTAATCAATCCCCATTCCCTAAACCTAACCCTAACCCTAACCCTTAACGTGACCCTCTTCCGAGGCCTTACCCTCACCCGTGCCCTAATGGTAAGCAGTACACTAACACTAACTAGTGACCTCACACGTACGCTAAACCTTAAGCGTTGTGGTACCCTAAACTGTGCCCTAATATCTCCCCATTCCCTAACCCTAACCCTAACCCGAATTCTATCCCTGACCCTCACCCGAAACCTTACCCTCACCCGTGCCCTAATCTTAACCAGGACACCAACACTAACTTGTGCCCTCACACGTACGCTAACCCTTAATCGTTGTCGTACCCTAAACTGTACCCTAATCCCTCCCCATTCCCTAACCCTAACCCTAACCCGAATCCTAAACCTGACCCTCACCTGAAGCCTTACCCTCACCCGTGAAATAATCTTAACCAGGACACTAACACTAACCCTTGCCCTCACACGAACGCTAACCCTTAAGCACTGTCGTACCCTAAGCTGTACCCTAATCCCTCTGCATTCCTTAACCCTAACCCTAACCCGAATCCTAACCCTGACCCTCACCCGAAGCCTTACCCTCACCCGTGCCCTAATCTTAGCCAGGACACCAACACTAACTCTTGCCCTCACACGTACGCTAAACCTTAAGCATTGTCGTACCCTAAATTGTACCCTAATCCCTCCCCATTCCTTAACCCTAACCCTAACCCCATCCCTAACCCTGACCCACTTCCGATGCCCTACCCTAACCAATGCCCAAATCTTAACCAGTACACCAACACTAACTCGTGCCCTCACACTTACGCTAACCCTTAAGCATTGTCGTACCCTAACCTGTACCCTAATCGCTCTCCATTCCCTAACCCTAACCCTAACCCGAATCCTAACCCTGACCCTCACCCGAAGCCTTACCCTCACCCGTGCCCTAATCTTAACCAGGACACCAAGACTAACTCGTGCCCTCAAACGTACGCTAACACTAAACCGCAGCAGTACCCTAACCTGTACTCTAATCCCTCTCCATTCCCTAACCCTAACCCTAACCTGAAACCTAACCATGACACTCACCCGAAACTTTACCCTCACCTGTGTCCTAATTTTAACCAGTACATCAACACTAACCCATGCCCTCTAACGTACGCCAACCCTAAGCCATTGCCGTACCCTAAACTGTACCCTAATCAATCCCCATTCCCTAACCCTAACCCTAACCCTAACCCTTAACGTGACCCTCTTCCGAGGCCTTACCCTCACCCGTGCCCTAATCGTAAGCAGTACACTAACACTAACTAGTGACCTCACACGTACGCTAAACCTTAAGCATTGTGGTACCCTAAACTGTGGCCTAATATCTCCCCATTCCCTAAACCTAACCCTAACCCGAATTCTATCCCTGACCCTCACCCGAAACCTTACACTCACCCGTGCCCTAATCTTAACCAGGACACCAACAGTAACTTGTTCCCTCACACGTACGCTAACACTTAATCGTTGTCGTACCCTAAACTGTACCCTAATCCCTCCCCATTCCCTAACCCTAACCTTAACCCGAATCCTTACCCTGACCCTCTCCTGAAGCCTTACCCTCACCCGTGCCCTAATCTTAACCAGGACACTAACACTAACCCTTGCCCTCACACGAATGCTAACCCTTAAGCACTGTCGTACCCTAAGCTGTACCCGATTCCCTCTGCATTCCTTAACGCTAACCCTAACCCGAATCCTAACCCTGACCCTCACCCGAAGCCTTACCCTCACCCGTGCCCTAATCTTAAGCAGGACACCAACACAAACTCGTGCCCTCACACGTACGCTAAACCTTAAGCGTTTTCGTACCCTAAATTGTACCCTAATCCCTCCCCATTCCTTAACCCTTACCATAGCCCCATCCCTAAACCTGACCCACTTCCGATGCCCTGCCCTAACCAATGCCCTAATCTTAACCAGTACACAAACATTAACTCATGCCCCAAACGTACGCTAACCCTTAAGCATTGTCGTACGCTATCCTGTATCCTAATCCCTCCCCATTCCCTAACCCTAACCCTAAGCGAAACCCTGAACGTGACCCTTTTCCGAGGACTTACCCTCATAGGTGCCGTTGTCTTAACCAGTACACCAACACTAACTCGTGCCCTCACACTTACGCTAACCCTTAAGCATTGTCGTACCCTAACCTGTACCCTAATCCCTCTCCATTCCCTAACCCTAACACTAACCCGAATCCTAACCCTGACCCTCACCCGAAGCCTTACCCTCACCCGTGCCCTAATCTTAACCAGGACACCAAGACTAACTCGTGCCCTCAAACGTACGCTAACACTAAACCGCAGCGGTACCCTAACCTGTACCCTAATCCCTCTCCATTCCCTAACCCTAACCCTAACCTGAAACCTAACCATGACACTCACCCGAAACTTTACCCTCACCCGTGTCCTAATTTTAACCAGTACATCAACACTAACCCATGCCCTCTAATGTACACCAACCCTAAGCCATTGCCGTACCCTAACCTGTACCCTAATCAATCCCCATTCCCTAACCCTAACCCTAACCCTAACCCTTAACGTGACCCTCTTCCGAGGCCTTACCCTCACCCGTGCCCTAATCGTAAGCAGTACACTAACACTAACTAGTGACCTCACACGTACGCTAAACCTTAAGCGTTGTGGTACCCTAAACTGTGCCCTATTATCTCCCCATTCCCTAACCCTAACCCTAACCCGAATTCTATCCCTGACCCTCACCCGAAACCTTACCCTCACCCGTGCCCTAATCTTAACCAGGACACCAACACTAACTTGTGCCCTCACACGTACGCTAACCCTTAATCGTTGTCGTACCCTAAACTGTAGCCTAATCCCTCCCCATTCCCTAACCCTAACCCTAACCCGAAAATAACCCTGACCCTCACCTGAAGCCTTACCCTCACCCGTGCCCTAATCTTAACCAGGACACTAACACTAGCCCTTGCCCTCACACGAACGGTAACCCTTAAGCACTGTCGTACCCTAAGCTGTACCCTAATCCCTCTGCATTCCTTAACCCTAACCCTAACCCGAATCCTAACCCTGACCCTCACCCGAAGCCTTACACTCACCCGTGCCCTAATCTTAACCAGGACACCAACACTAACTCGTGCCCTCACACGTACGCTAAACCTTAAGCGTTGTCGTACACTAAATTGTACCCTAATCCCTCCCCATTCCTTAACCCTTACCCTAACCCCATCCCTAAACCTGACCCACCTCCGATGCCCTACCCTAACCAATGCCGTAATCTTCACCAGTACACAAACACTAACTCATGCCCTCAAACGTACGCTAACCCTTAAGCATTTTCGTACCCTATCCTGTACCCTAATCCCTCCCCATTCCCTAACCCTAACCCTAAGCGAAACCCTGGACGTGACCCTTTTCCGAGGACTTACCCTCATCGGTGCCGTTGTCTTAACCAGTACACTAACACTAACTAGTGACCTCACACGTACGCTAACCCTTAATCGTTGTCGTACCCTAAACTGTACCCTAATCCCTCCCCATTCCCTAACCCTAACCCTAACCCGAATTCTATCCCTGACCCTCACCCGAAACCTTACCCTCACCCGTGCCCTAATCTTAACCAGGACACCAACACTAACTTGTGCCCTCACACGTACGCTAACCCTTAATCGTTGTTGTACCCTAAACTGTACCCTAATCCCTCCCCATTCCCTAACCCTAACCCTAACCCGAATCCTAACCCTGACCCTCACCTGAAGCCTTACGCTCACCCGTGCCCTAATCTTAACAAGGACACTAACACTAACCCTTGCCCTCACACGAACGCTAACCCTTAAGCACTGTCGTACCCTAAGCTGTACCCTAATCCCTCTGCATTCCTTAACCCTAACCCTAACCCGAATCCTAACCCTGACCCTCACCCGAAGCCTTACCCTCACCCGTTCCCTAATCTTAACCAGGACACCAACACTAACTCGTGCCCTCACACGTACGCTAAACCTTAAGCGTTGTCGTACCCTAAATTGTACCCTAATCCCTCCCCATTCATTAACCCTAACCCTAACCCCATCCCTAAACCTGACCCACTTCCGATGCACTACCCTAACCAATGCCCTAATCTTAACCAGGACACAAACACTAACTCATGCGCTCAAACGTACGCTAACCCTTAAGCATTGTCGTACCCTATCCTGTACCCTAATCCCTCCCCATTCCCTAACCCTAACCCTTAGCGAAACCCTGAACGTGACCCTTTTCCGAGGCCTTACCCTCATCGGTGCCATTGTCTTAAACAGTACACCAACACTAACTCGTGCCCTCACACTTACGCTAACCCTTAAGCATTGTCGTACCCTAACCTGTACCCTAAAATCTCTCCATTCCCTAACCCTAACCCTAACCCGAATCCTAACCCTGACCCTCACCCGAAGCCTTACCCTCACCCGTGCCCTAATCTTAACCAAGACACCAAGACTAACTCGTGCCCTCACACGTACGCTAACACTAAACCGCAGCGGTACCCTAACCTGTACCCTAATCCCTCTCCATTCCCTAACCCTAACCCTAACCTGAAACCTAACCATGACACTCACCCGAAACTTTACCCTCACCCGTGTCCTAATTTTAACCAGTACATCAACACTAACCCATGCCCTCTAACGTACGCCAACCCTAAGCCATTGCCGTGCCCTAACCTGTACCCTAATCAATCCCCATTCCCTAACCCTAACCCTAACCCTAACCCTTAACGTGACCCTCTTACGAGGCCTTACCCTCACCCATGCCCTAATCGTAAGCAGTACACTAACACTAACTAGTGACCTCACACGTACGCTAAACCTTAAGCGTTGTGGTACCCTAAACTGTGCCCTAATATCTCCCCATTCCCTAACCCTAACCGAACCCGAATTCGATCCCTGACCCTCACCCGAACCCTTACCCTCACCCGTGCCCTAATCTTAACCAAGACACCAACACTAACTTGTGCCATCACACGTACGCTAACCCTTAATCGTTGTCGTACCCTAAACTGTACCCTAATCCCTCCCCATTCCCTAACCCTAACCCTAACCCGAATCCTAACCCTGACCCTCACCTGAAGCCTTACCCTCACCCGTGCCCTAATCTTAACCAGGACACTAACACTAACCCTTGCCCTCACACGAACACTAACCCTTAAGCACTGTCGTACCCTAAGCTGTACCCTAATCCCTCTGCATTCCTTAACCCTAACCCTAACCCGAATCCTAACCCTGACCCTCACCCGAAGCCTTACCCTCACCCGTGCCCTAATCTTAACCAGGACACCAACACTAACTCGTGCCCTCACACGTACGCTAAACCTTAAGCGTTGTCGTACCCTAAATTGTACCCTAATCCCTCCCCATTCCTTAACCCTAACCCTAACCCCATCCCTAAACCTGACCCACTTCCGATGCACTACCCTAACCAATGCCCTAATCTTAACCAGGACACAAACACTAACTCATGCCCTCAAACGTACGCTAACCCTTAAGCATTGTCGTACCCTAACCTGTACCCTAACCCCTCCCCATTCCCTAACCCTAACCCTAAGCGAAACCCTGAACGTGACCCTTTTCCGAGGCCTTACCCTCATCGGTGCCGTTGTCTTAACCAGTACACCAACACTAACTCGTGCCGTCACACTTACGCTAACCCTTAAGCATTGTCGTACTCTAACCTGTACCCTAATCCCTCTCCATTCCCTAACCCTAACCCTAACCCGAATCCTAACACTGACCCTCACCCGAAGCCTTACCCTCACCCGTGCCCTAATCTTAACCAGGACACCAAGACTAACTCGTGCCCTCACACGTACGCTAACACTAAACCGCAACGGTACCCTAACCTGTACCCTAATCCCTCTCCATTCCCTAACCCTAACCCTAACCTGAAACCTAACCATGACACTCACCCGAAACTTTACCCTCACCCGTGTCCTAATTTTAACCAGTACATCATCACTAACCCATGCCCTCTAACGTACGCCAACCCTAAGCCATTGCCGTACCCTAACCTGTACCCTAATCAATCCCCATTCCCTAACCCTAACCCTAACCCTAACCCTTAACGTGACCCTCTTCCGAGGCCTTACCCTCACCCGTGCCCTAATCGTAAGCAGTACACTAACACTAACTAGTGACCTCACACGTACGCTAAACCTTAAGCGTTGTGGTACCCTAAACTGTGCCCTAATATCTCCCCATTCCCTAACCCTAACCCTAACCCGAATTCTATCCCTGACCCTCACCCGAAACCTTACCCTCACCCGTGCCCTAATCTTAACCAGGACACCAACACTAACTTGTGCCCTCACACGTACGCTAACCCTTAATCGTTGTCATACCCTAAACTGTACCCTAATCCTTCACCATTCCCTAACCCTAACCCTAACCCGAATCCTAACCCTGACCCTCACCTGAAGCCTTACCCTCACCCGTGCCCTAATCTTAACCAGGACACTAACACTAACACTTGCCCTCACACGAATGCTAACCCTTAAGCACTGTCGTACCCTAAGCTGTACCCTAATCCCTCCGCATTCCTTAACCCTAACCCTAACCCGAATCCTAACCCTGACCCTCACCCGAAGCCTTACCCTCACCCGTGCCCTAATCTTAACCAGGACACCAAAACTAACTCGTGCCCTCACACGTACGCTAAACCTTAAGCGTTGTCGTACCCTCAATTGTACCCTAATCCCTCCCCATTCCTTAACCCTAACCCTAAACCCATCCCTAAATCTGACCCACTTCCGATGCCCTACCCTAACCAATGCCCTAATCTTAACCAGTGCACAAACACTAACTCATGCACTCAAACGTACGCTAACCCTTAAGCATTGTCGTACCCTATCCTGTACCCTAATCCCTCCCCATTCCCTAACCCTAACCCTAACCCGAATCCTAACCCTGACCCTCACCCGAAGCCTTACCCTCACCCGTGCCCTAATCTTAACCAGGACACCAACACTAACTCGTGCCCTCACACGTACGCTAAACCTTAAGCGTTGTCGTACCCTAAATTGTACCCTAATCCCTCCCCATTCCTTAACCCTAACCCTAACCCCATCCCTAAACCTGACCCACTTCCGATGCCATACCCTAACCAATGCCCTAATCTTAACCAGGACACAAACACTAACTCATGCCCTCAAACGTAGGCTAACCCTTAAGCATTGTCGTACCCTATCCCGTACCCTAATCCCTCCTCATTCCCTAAACCTAACCCTAAGCGAAACCCTGAACGTGACCCTTTTCCGAGGCCTTACCCTCATCGGTGCCATTGTCTTAACCAGTACACCAACACTAACTCGTGCCCTCACACTTACGCTAACCCTTAAGCATTGTCGTACCCTAACCTGTACCCTAATCCCTCTCAATTCCCTAACCCTAACCCTAACCCGAATCCTAACCCTGACCCTCACCCGAAGCCTTACCCTCACCCGTGCCCTAATCTTAACCAGGACACCAAGACTAACTCGTGCCCTCAAACATACGCTAACACTAAACCGCAGCGGTACCCTAACCTGTACCCTAATCCCTCTCCATTCCCTAACCCTAACCCTAACCTGAAACCTAACCATGACACTCACCCGAAACTTTACCCTCACCCGTGTCCTAATTTTAACCAGTACATCAACACTAACCCATGCCCTCTAACGTACGCCAACCCTAAGCCATTGCCGTACCCTAACCTGTACCCTAATCAATCCCCATTCCCTAACCCTAACCCTAACCCTAACCCTTAACGTGACCCTCTTCCGAGGCCTTACCCTCACCCGTGCCCTAATCGTAAGCAGTACACTAACACTAACTAGTGACCTCACACGTATGCTAAACCTTAAGCGTAGTGGTACCCTAAACTGTGCCCTAATATCTCCCCATTCCCTAACCCTAACCCTAACCCGAATTCTATCCCTGACCCTCACCTGAAACCTTACCCTCACCCGTGCCCTAATCTTAACCAGGACACCAACACTAACTTGTGCCCTCACAAGTACGCTAACCCTTAATCGTTGTCGTACCCTAAACTGTACCCTAATCCTTCCCCATTCCCTAACCCTAACCCTAACCCGAATCCTAACCCTGACCCTCACCTGAAGCCTTACCCTCACCCGTGCCCTAATCTTAACCAGGACACTAACACTAACACTTGCCCTCACACGAACGCTAACCCTTAAGCACTGTCGTACCCTAAGCTGTACCCTAATCCCTCTGCATTCCTTAAGCCTAACCCTAACCCGAATCCTAACCCTGACCCTCACCCGAAGCCTTACCCTCACCCGTGCCCTAATCTTAACCAGGACACCAACACTAACTCGTGCCCTCACACGTACGCTAAACCTTAAGCGTTGTCGTACCCTAAATTGTACCCTAATCCCTCCCCATTCCTTAACCCTAACCCTAACCCCATCCCTAAACCTGACCCACTTCCGATGCCCTACCCTAACCAATGCCCTAATCTTAACCAGGAAACAAACACTAACTCATGCCCTCAAACGTATGCTAACCCTTAAGCATTGTCGTACCCTATCCTGTACCCTAATCCCTCCCCATTCCCTAACCCTAACCCTAAGCGAAACCCTGAATGTGACCCTTTTCCGAGGCCTTACCCTCATCGGTGCCGTTGTCTTAACCAGTACACCAACACTAACTCGTGCCCTCACACTTACGCTAACCCTTAAGCATTGTCGTACCCTAACCTGTACCCTAATCCCTCTCCATTCCCTAACCCTAACCCTAACCCGAATCCTAACCCTGACCCTCACCCGAAGACTTACCCTCACCCGTGCCCTAATCTCTACCAGGACACCAAGACTAACTCGTGCCCTCACACGTACGCTAACACTAAACCGCAGCGGTACCCTAACCTGTACCCTAATCCCTCTCCACTCCCTAACCCTAACCCTAACCTGAAACCTAACCATGACACTCACCCGAAACTTTACCCTCACCCGTGTCCTAATTTTAACCAGTACATCAACACTAACCCATGCCCTCTAACGTACGCCAACCCTAAGCCATTGCCCTACCCTAACCTGTACCCTAATCAATCCCCATTCCCTAACCCTAACCCTAACCTTAACCCTTAACGTGACCCTCTTCCGAGGCCTTACCCTCACCCGTGCCCTAATCGTAAGCAGTACACTAACACTAACTAGTGACCTCACACGTACGCTAAACCTTAAGCGTTGTGGTACCCTAAACTGTGCCCTAATATCTCCCCATTCCCTAACCCTAACCCTAACCCGAATTCTATCCCTGACCCTCACCCGAAACCTTACCCTCACCCGTGCCCTAATCTTAACCAGGACACCAACACTAACTTGTGCCCTCACACGTACGCTAACCCTTAATCGTTGTCGTACCCTAAACTGTACCCTAATCCCTCCCCATTCCCTAACCCTAACCCTAACCCGAATCCTAACCCTGACCCTCACCCGAAGCCTTACCCTCACCCGTGCCCTAATCTTAACCAGGACACCAACACTAACTCGTGCCCTCACACGTACGCTAAACCTTAAGCGTTGTCGTACCCTAAATTGTACCCTAATCCCTCCCCATTCCTTAACCCTAACCCTAACCCCATCCCTAAACCTGACCCACTTCCGATGCCATACCCTAACCAATGCCCTAATCTTAACCAGGACACAAACACTAACTCATGCCCTCAAACGTAGGCTAACCCTTAAGCATTGTCGTACCCTATCCCGTACCCTAATCCCTCCTCATTCCCTAAACCTAACCCTAAGCGAAACCCTGAACGTGACCCTTTTCCGAGGCCTTACCCTCATCGGTGCCATTGTCTTAACCAGTACACCAACACTAACTCGTGCCCTCACACTTACGCTAACCCTTAAGCATTGTCGTACCCTAACCTGTACCCTAATCCCTCTCAATTCCCTAACCCTAACCCTAACCCGAATCCTAACCCTGACCCTCACCCGAAGCCTTACCCTCACCCGTGCCCTAATCTTAACCAGGACACCAAGACTAACTCGTGCCCTCAAACATACGCTAACACTAAACCGCAGCGGTACCCTAACCTGTACCCTAATCCCTCTCCATTCCCTAACCCTAACCCTAACCTGAAACCTAACCATGACACTCACCCGAAACTTTACCCTCACCCGTGTCCTAATTTTAACCAGTACATCAACACTAACCCATGCCCTCTAACGTACGCCAACCCTAAGCCATTGCCGTACCCTAACCTGTACCCTAATCAATCCCCATTCCCTAACCCTAACCCTAACCCTAACCCTTAACGTGACCCTCTTCCGAGGCCTTACCCTCACCCGTGCCCTAATCGTAAGCAGTACACTAACACTAACTAGTGACCTCACACGTATGCTAAACCTTAAGCGTAGTGGTACCCTAAACTGTGCCCTAATATCTCCCCATTCCCTAACCCTAACCCTAACCCGAATCCTAACCCTGACCCTCACCTGAAGCCTTACCCTCACCCGTGCCCTAATCTTAACCAGGACACTAACACTAACACTTGCCCTCACACGAACGCTAACCCTTAAGCACTGTCGTACCCTAAGCTGTACCCTAATCCCTCTGCATTCCTTAAGCCTAACCCTAACCCGAATCCTAACCCTGACCCTCACCCGAAGCCTTACCCTCACCCGTGCCCTAATCTTAACCAGGACACCAACACTAACTCGTGCCCTCACACGTACGGTAAACCTTAAGCGTTGTCGTACCCTAAATTGTACCCTAATCCCTCCCCATTCCTTAACCCTAACCCTAACCCCATCCCTAAACCTGACCCACTTCCGATGCCCTACCCTAACCAATGCCCTAATCTTAACCAGGAAACAAACACTAACTCATGCCCTCAAACGTATGCTAACCCTTAAGCATTGTCGTACCCTATCCTGTACCCTAATCCCTCCCCATTCCCTAACCCTAACCCTAAGCGAAACCCTGAACGTGACCCTTTTCCGAGGCCTTACCCTCATCGGTGCCGTTGTCTTAACCAGTACACCAACACTAACTCGTGCCCTCACACTTACGCTAACCCTTAAGCATTGTCGTACCCTAACCTGTACCCTAATCCCTCTCCATTCCCTAACCCTAACCCTAACCCGAATCCTAACCCTGACCCTCACCCGAAGACTTACCCTCACCCGTGCCCTAATCTCTACCAGGACACCAAGACTAACTCGTGCCCTCACACGTACGCTAACACTAAACCGCAGCGGTACCCTAACCTGTACCCTAATCCCTCTCCACTCCCTAACCCTAACCCTAACCTGAAACCTAACCATGACACTCACCCGAAACTTTACCCTCACCCGTGTCCTAATTTTAACCAGTACATCAACACTAACCCATGCCCTCTAACGTACGCCAACCCTAAGCCATTGCCCTACCCTAACCTGTACCCTAATCAATCCCCATTCCCTAACCCTAACCCTAACCTTAACCCTTAACGTGACCCTCTTCCGAGGCCTTACCCTCACCCGTGCCCTAATCGTAAGCAGTACACTAACACTAACTAGTGACCTCACACGTACGCTAAACCTTAAGCGTTGTGGTACCCTAAACTGTGCCCTAATATCTCCCCATTCCCTAACCCTAACCCTAACCCGAATTCTATCCCTGACCCTCACCCGAAACCTTACCCTCACCCGTGCCCTAATCTTAACCAGGACACCAACACTAACTTGTGCCCTCACACGTACGCTAACCCTTAATCGTTGTCGTACCCTAAACTGTACCCTAATCCCTCCCCATTCCCTAACACTAACCCTAACCAGAATCCTAACCCTGACCCTCACCTGAAGCCTTACCCTCACCCGTGCCCTAATCTTAACCAGGACACTAACACTAACCCTTGCCCTCACACGAACGCTAACCCTTAAGCACTGTCGTACCCTAAGCTGTACCCTAATCCCTCTGCATTCCTTAACCCTAACCCTAAACCGAGTCCTAACCCTGACCCTCACCCGAAGCCTTACCCTCACCCGTGCCCTAATCTTAACCAGGACAACAACACTAACTCGTGCCCTCACACGTACGCTAAACCTTAAGCGTTGTCGTACCCTAAATTGTACCCTAATCCCTCCCCATTCCTTAACCCTAACCCGAACCCCATCCCTAGACCTGACCCACTTCCGATGCCCTACCCTAACCAATGCCCTAATCTTAACCAGTACACAAACACTAACTCATGCCCTCAAACGTACGCTAACCCTTAAGCATTGTCGTACCCTATCCTGTACCCTAATCCCTCCCCATTCCCTAACCGTAACCCTAAGCGAAACCCTGAACGTGACCCTTTTCCGAGGCCTTACCCTCATCGGTGCCGTTGTCTTAACCAGTACACCAACACTAACTCGTGCCCTCACACTTACGCTAACCCTTAAGCATTGTCGTACCCTAACCTGTACCCTAATCCCTCTCCATTCCCTAACACTAACCCTAACCCGAATCCTAACCCTGACCCTCAGCCGAAGCCTTACCCTCACCCGTGCCCTAATCTTAACCAGGACACCAAGACTAACTCGTGCCCTCAAACGTACGCTAACACTAAACCGCAGCGGTCCCCTAACCTGTACCCTAATCCCTCTCCATTCCCTAACCCTAACCCTAACCTGAAACCTAACCATGACACTCATCCGAAACTTTACCCTCACCCGTGTCCTAATTTTAACCAGTACATCAACACTAACCCATGCCCTCTAACGTACGCCAACCCTAAGCCATTGCCGTACCCTAACCTGTACCCTAATCAATCCCCATTCCCTAACCCTAACCCTAACCCTAACCCTTAACGTGACCCTCTTCCGAGGCCTTACCTTCACCCGTGCCCTAATCGTAAGCAGTACACTAACACTAACTAGTGACCTCACACGTACGCTAAACCTTAAGCGTTGTGATACCCTAAACTGTGCCCTAATATCTCCCCATTCCCTAACCCTAACCCTAACCCGAATTCTATCCCTGACCCTCACCCGAAACCTTACCCTCACCCGTGCCCTAATCTTAAGCAGGACACCAACACTAACTTGTGCCCTCACACGTACGCTAACCCTTAATCGTTGTCGTACCCTAAACTGTACCCTAATCCCTCCCCATTCCCTAACACTAACCCTAACCCGAATCCTAACCCTGACCCTCACCTGAAGCCTTACCCTCACCCGTGCCCTAATCTTAACCAGGACACTAACACTAACCCTTGCCCTCACACGAACGCTAACCCTTAAGCACTGTCGTACCCTAAGCTGTACCCTAATCCCTCTGCATTCCTTAACCCTAACCCTAACGCGAATCCTAACCCTGACCCTCACCCGAAGCCTTACCCTCACCCGTGCCCTAATCTTAACCAGGACACCAACACTAACTCGTGCCCTCACACATACGCTAAACCTTAAGCGTTGTCGTACCCTAAATTGTACCCTAATCCCTCCCCATTCCTTAAACCTAACCCTAACCCCATCCCTAAACCTGACCCACTTCCGATGCCCTACCCTAACCAATGCCCTAATCTTAACCAGGACACAAACACTAACTCATGCCCTCAAACGTACGCTAACCCTTAAGCATTGTCGTACCCTATCCTGTACCCTAATCCCTCCCCATTCCCTAACCTTAACCCTAAGCGAAACCCTGAACGTGACCCTTTTCCGAGGCCTTACCCTCATCGGTGCCGTTGTCTTAACCAGTACACCAACACTAACTCGTGCCCTCACACTTACGCTAACCCTTAAGCATTGTCGTACCCTAACCTGTACCCTAATCCCTCTCCATTCCCTAACCCTAACCCTAACCCGAATCCTAACCCTGACCCTCACCCGAAGCCTTACCCTCACCCGTGCCCTAATCTTAACCAGGACACCAAGACTAACTCGTGCCCTCAAACGAACGCTAACACTAAACCGCAGCGATACCCTAACCTGTACCCTAATCCCTCTCCATTCCCTAACCCTAACCCTAACCTGAAACCTAACCATGACTCTCACCCGAAACTTTACCCTCACCCGTGTCCTAATTTTAACCAGTATATCAACACTAATCCATGCCCTCTAACGTACGCCAACCCTAAGCCATTGCCGTACCCTAACCTGTACCCTAATCAATCCCCATTCCCTAACCCTAACCCTAACCCTAACCCTTAACGTGACCCTCTTCCGAGGCCTTACCCTCACCCGTGCCCTAATCGTAAGCAGTACACTAACACTAACTAGTGACCTCACACGTACGCTAAACCTTAAGCGTTGTGGTACCCTAAACTGTGCCCTAATATCTCCCCATTCCATAACCCTAACCCTAACCCGAATTCTATCCCTGACCCTCACCCGAAACCTTACCCTCACCCGTGCCCTAATCTTAACCAGGACACCAACACTAACTTGTACCCTCACACGTACGCTAACCCTTAATCGTTGTCGTACCCTAAACTGTACCCTAATCCCTCCCCATTCCCTAACCCTAACCCTAACCCGAATCCTAACCCTGACCCTCACCTGAAGCCTTACCCTCACCCGTGCCCTAATCTGAACCAGGACACTAACACTAACCCTTGCCCTCACACGAACGCTAACCCTTAAGCACTGTCGTACCCTAAGCTGTACCCTAATCCCTCTGCATTCCTTAACCCTAACCCTAACCCGAATCCTAACCCTGACCCTCACCCGAAGCCTTACCCTCACCCGTGCCCTAATCTTAACCAGGACACCAACACTAACTCGTGCCCTCACACGTTCGCTAAACCTTAAGCGTTGTCGTACCCTAAATTGTACCCTAATCCCTCCCCATTCCTTAACCCTAACCCTAACCCCATCCCTAAACCTGACCCACTTCCGATGCCCTACCCTAACCAATGCCCTAATCTTAACCAGTACACAAACTCTAACTCATGCCCTCAAACGTACGCTAACCCTTAAGCATTGTCGTACCCTATCCTGTACCCTAATCCCTCCCCATTCCCTAACCCTAACCCTAAGCGAAACCCTTAACGTGACCCTTTTCCGAGGCCTTACCCTCATCCGTGCCGTTGTCTTAACCAGTACACCAACACTAACTCGTGCCCTCACACTTACGCTAACCCTTAAGCATTGTCGTACCCTAACCTGTACCCTAATCCCTCTCCATTCCCTAACCCTAACCCTAACCCGAATCCTAACCCTGACCCTCACCCGAAACCTTACCCTCACCCGTGCCCTAATCTTAACCAGGACACCAAGACTAACTCGTGCCCTCAAACGTACGCTAACACTAAACCGCAGCGGTACCCTAACCTGTACCCTAATCCCTCTCCATTCCCTAACCCTAACACTAACCTGAAACCTAACCATGACACTCACCCGAAACTTTACCCTCACCTGTGTCCTAATTTTAACCAGTACATCAACACTAACCCATGCCCACTAACGTACGCCAACCCTAAGCCATTGCCGTACCCTATCCTGTACCCTAATCAATCCCCATTCCCTAACCCTAACCCTAACCCTAACCCTTAACGTGACCCTCTTCCGAGGTCTTACCCTCACCCGTGCCCTAATCGTAAGCAGTACACTAACACTAACTAGTGACCTCACACGTACGCTAAACCTTAAGCGTTGTGGTAACCTAAACTGTGCCCTAATATCTCCCCATTCCCTAACCCTAATCCTAACCCGAATTCTATCCCTGACCCTCACCCGAAACCTTACCCTCACCCGTGCCCTAATCTTAAACAGGACACCAACACTAACTTGTACCTTCACACGTACGCTAACCCTTAATCGTTGTCGTACCCTAAACTGTACCCTAATCCCTCCCCATTCCCTAACCCTAACCCTAACCCGAATCCTAACCCTGACCCTCACCTGAAGCCTTACCCTCACCCGTGCCCTAATCTTAACTAGGACACTAACACTAACCCTTGCCCTCACACGAACTCTAACCCTTAAGCACTGTCGTACCCTAAGCTGTACCCTAATCCCTCTGCATTCCTTAACCCTAACCCTAACCCGAATCCTAACCCTGACCCTCACCCGAAGCCTTACCCTCACCCGTGCCCTAATCTTAACCAGGACACCAACACTAACTCGTGCCCTCACACGTACGCTAAACCTCAAGCGTTGTCGTACCCTAAATTGTACCCTAATCCCTCCCCATTCCTTAACCCTAACCCTAACCCCATCCCTAAACCTGACCCACTTCCGATGCCCTACCCTAACCAATGCCCTAATCTTAACCAGGACACAAACACTAACTCATGCCCTCAAACGTACGCTAACCCTTAAGCATTGTCGTACCCTATCCTGTACCCTAATCCCTCCCCATTCCCTAACCCTAACCCTAAGTGAAACCCTTAACGTGACCCTTTTCCGAGGCCTTACCCTCATCGGTGCCGTTGTCTTAACCAGTACACCAACACTAACTCGTGCCCTCACACTTACGCTAACACTTAAGCATTGTCGTACCCTAACCTGTACCCTAATCCCTCTCCATTCCCTAACCCTAACCCTAACCCGAATCCTAACCCTGACCCTCACCCGAAGCCTTACCCTCAACCGTGCCCTAATCTTAACCAGGACACCAAGACTAACTCGTGCCCTCAAACGTACGCTAACACTAAACCGCAGCGGTACCCTAACCTGTACCCTAATCCCTCTCCATTCCCTAACCCTAACCCTAACCTGAAACCTAACCATGACACTCATCCGAAACTTTACCCTCACCCGTGTCCTAATTTTAACCAGTACATCAACACTAACCCATGCCCTCTAACGTACGCCAACCCTAAGCCATTGCCGTACCCTAACCTGTACCCTAATCAATCCCCATTCCCTAACCCTAACCCTAACCCTAACCCTTAACGTGACCCTCTTCCGAGGCCTTACCCTCACCCGTGCCCTAATCGTAAGCAGTACACTAACACTAACTAGTGACCTCACACGTACGCTAAACCTTAAGCGTTGTGGTACCCTAAACTGTGCCCTAATATCTCCCCATTACCTAACCCTAACCCTAACCCGAATTCTATCCCTGACCCTCACCCGAAACCTTACCCTCACCCGTGACCTAATCTTAACCAGGACACCAACACTAACTTGTGCCCTCACACGTACGCTAACCCTTAATCGTTGTCGTACCCTAAACTGTACCCTAATCCCTCCCCATTCCCTAACCTTAACCCTAACCCGAATCCTAACCCAGACCCTCACCTGAAGCCTTACCCTCACCCGTGCCCTAATCTTAACCAGGACACTAACACTAACCCTTGCCCTCACACGAACGCTAACCCTTAATCACTGTCGTACCCTAAGCTGTACCCTAATCCCTCTGCATTCCTTAACCCTAACCCTAACCCGAGTCCTAACCCTGACCCTCACCCGAAGCCTTACCCTCACCCGTGCCCTAATCTTAACCAGGACACCAACACTAACTCGTGCCCTCACACGTACGCTAAACCTTAAGCGTTGTCGTACCCTAAATTGTACCCTAATCCCTCGCCATTCCTTAACCCTAACCCGAACCCCATCCCTAAACCTGACCCACTTCCGATGCCCTACCCTAACCAATGCCCTAATCTTAACCAGTACACAAACACTAACTCATGCCCTCAAACGTACGCTAACCCTTAAGAATTGTCGTACCCTATCCTGTACCCTAATCCCTCCCCATTCCCTAACCCTAACCCTAAGCGAAACCCTGAACGTGACCCTTTTCCGAGGCCTTACCCTCATCGGTGCCGTTGTCTTAACCAGTACACCAACACTAACTCGTGCCCTCACACTTACGCTAACCCTTAAGCATTGTCGTACCCTAACCTGTACCCTAATCCCTCTCCATTCCCTAACCCTAACCCTAACCCGAATCCTAACTCTGACCCTCACCCGAAGCCTTACCCTCACCCGTGCCCTAATCTTAACCAGGACACCAAGACTAACTCGTGCCCTCAAACGTATGCTAACACTAAACCGCAGCGGTACCCTAACCTGTACCCTAATCCCTCTCCATTCCCTAACCCTAACCCTAACCTGAAACCTAACCATGACACTCATCCGAAACTTTACCCTCACCCGTGTCCTAATTTTAACCAGTACATCAACACTAACCCATGCCCTCTAACGTACGCCAACCCTAAGCCATTGCCGTACCCTAACCTGTACCCTAATCAATCCTCATTCCCTAACCCTAACCCTAACCCTAACCCTTAACGTGACCCTCTTCCGAGGCCTTACACTCACCCGTGCCCTAATCGTAATCAGTACACTAACACTAACTAATGACCTCACACGTACGCTAAACCTTAAGCGTTGTGGTACCCTAAACTGTGCCCTAATATCTCCCCATTCCCTAACCCTAACCCTAACCCGAATTCTATCCCTGAGCCTCACCCGAAAGCTTACCCGCACCCGTGCCCTAACCTTAACCAGGACACCAACACTAAATTGTGCCCTCACACGTACGCTAACCCTTAATCGTTGTCGTACCCTAAACTGTACCCTAATCCCTCCCCATTCCCTAACCCTAACCCTAACCCGAATCCTAACTCTGACCCTCACTTGAAGCCTTACCCTCACCCGTGCCCTAATCTTAACCAGGACCCTAACACTAACCCTTACCCTCACACGAATGCTAACCCTTAAGGACTGTCGTACCCTAAGCTGTACCCTCATCCCTCTGCATTCCTTAACCCTAACCCGAATCCTAACCCTGACCCTCACCCAAAGCCTTACCCTCACCCGTGCCCTAAACTTAACCAGGACACCAACACTAACCCTTGCCCTCACACGTACGCTAAACCTTAAGCGTTGTCGTACCCTAAATTGTACCCTAATCCCTCCCCATTCCTTAACCCTAACCCTAACCCCATCCCTAAACCTGACCCACTTCCGATGCCCTACCCTAACCAATGCCCTAATCTTAACCAGTACACAAACACTAACTCATGCCCTCAAACGTACGCTCACCCTTAAGCATTGTCGTACCCTATCCTGTACCCTAATCCCTCCCCATTCCCTAACCTTAACCCTAAGCGAAACCCTGAACGTGACCCTTTACCGAGGCCTTACCCTCATCGGTGCCGTTGTCTTAACCAGTACACCAACACTAACTCGTGCCCTCACACGTACGCTAAAGCTTAAGCGTTGCCGTACCCTAAATTGTACCCTAATCCCTCCCCATTCCTTAACCCTAACCCTAAACCCATCCCTAAACCTGACCCACTTCCGATGCCCTACCCTAACCAATGCCCTAATCTTAACCAGTACACAAACACTCACTCATGCCCTCAAACGTACGCTAACCCTTAAGCATTGTCGTACCCTATCCTGTACCCTAATCCCTCCCCATTCCCTAACCCTAACCCTAAGCGAAACCCTGAACGTGACCCTTTTCCGAGGCCTTACCCTCATCCGTGCCGTTGTCTTAACCAGTACACCAACACTAACTCGTGCCCTCACACTTACGCTAACCCTTAAGCATTGTCGTACCCTAACCTGTACCCTAATCCCTCTCCATTCCCTAACCCTAACCCTAACCCGAATCCTAACCCTGACCCTCACCCGAAACCTTACCCTCACCCGTGCCCTAATCTTAACCAGGACACCAACACTAACTTGTGCCCTCACACGTACGCTAACCCTTAATCGTTGTCGTACCCTAATCCCTCCCCATTCCCTAACACTAACCCTAACCCGAATCCTAACCCTGACCCTGACCTGAAGCCTTGCCCTCACCCGTGCCCTAATCTTAACCAGGACACTAACACTAACTCTTGCCCTCACACGAACGCTAACCCTTAAGCACTGTCGTACGCTAAGCTGTACCCTAATCCTTCTGCATTCCTTAACCCTAACCCTAACCCGAATCCTAACCCTGACCCTATCCCGAAGCCTTACCCTCACCCGTGCCCTAATCTTAACCAGGACACCAACACTAACTCGTGCCCTCACACGTACGCTAAACCTTAAGCGTTAACGTACCCTAAATTGTACCCTAATACCTCCCCATTCCTTAATCCTAACCCTAACCCCATCCCTAAACCTGACCCACTTCCGATGCCCTACCCTAACCAATGCCCTAATCTTAACCAGGACACAAACACTAACTCCTGCCCTCAAACGTACGCTAACCCTTAAGCATTGTCGTACCCTATCCTGTACCCTAATCCCTCCCCATTCCCTAACCCTAACCCTAAGCGAAACCCTGAACGTGACCCTTTTCCGAGGCCTTACCCTCATCGGTGCCGTTGTCTTAACCAGTACACCAACACTAACTCGTGCCCTCACACTTACGCTAACCCTTAAGCATTGTCGTACCCTAACCTGTACCCTAATCCCTCTCCATTCCCTAAACCTAACCCTAACCCGAATCCTTACCCTGACCCTCACCCGAAGCCTTACCCTCACCCGTGCCCTAATCTCTACCAGGACACCAAGACTAACTCATGCCCTCAAACGTACGCTAACACGAAACCGCAGCGGTACCCTAACCTGTACCCTAATCCCTCTCCATTCCCTAACCCTAACCCTAACCTGAAACCTAACCATGACACTCACCCGAAACTTTACCCTCACCCGTGTCCTAATTTTAACCAGTACATCAACACTAACCCATGCCCTCTAACGTACGCCAACCCTAAGCCATTGCCGTACCCTAACCTGTACCCTAATCAATCCCCATTCCCTAAACCTAACCCTAATCCTAACCCTTAACGTGACCCTCTTCCGAGGCCTTACCCTCACCCGTGCCCTAATCGTAAGCAGTACACTAACACTAACTAGTGACCTCACGCGTACGCTAAACCTTAAGCGTTGTGGTACCCTAAACTGTGCCCTAATATCTCCCCATTCCCTAACCCTAACCCTAACCCGAATTCTATCCCTGACCCTCACCCGAAACCTAACCCTCACCCGTGCCCTAATCTTAACCAGGACACCAACACTAACTTGTGCCCTCACACGTACGCTAACCCTTAATCGTTGTCGTACCCTAAACTGTACCCTAATCCCTCCCCATTCCCTAACCCTAACCCTAACCCGAATCCTAAACCTGACCCTCACCTGAAGCCTTACCCTAACCCGTGCCCTAATCTTAACCAGGACACTAACACTAACCCTTGCCCTCACACGAACGCTAACCCTTAAGCACTGTCGTACCCTAAGCTGTACCCGATTCCCTCTGCATTCCTTAACCCTAACCCTAACCCGAATCCTAACCCTGACCTTCACCCGAAGCCTTACCCTCACCCGTGCCCTAATCTTAACCAGGAAAACAACACTAACTCATGCCCTCACACGTACGCTAAACCTTAAGCATTGTCGTGCCCTAAATTGTACCCTAATCCCTCCCCATTCCTTAACCCTAACCCTAACCCCATCCCTAAACCTGACCCACTTCCGATGCCCTACCCTAACCAATGCCCTAATCTTAACCAGGACACAAACACTAACTCATGCCCTCAAACGTACGCTAACCCTTAAGCATTGTCGTACCCTAACCTGTACCCTAATCCCTCTCCATTCCCTAACCCTAACCCTAACCCGAATCCTAACCCTGACCCTCACCCGAAGCCTTACCCTCACCCGTGCCCTAATCTTAACCAGGACACCAAGACTAACTCGTGCCCTCAAACGTACGCTAACACTAAACCGCAGCAGTACCCTAACCTGTACTCTAATCCCTCTCCATTCCCTAACCCTAACCCTAACCTGAAACCTAACCATGACACTCACCCGAAACTTTACCCTCACCTGTGTCCTAATTTTAACCAGTACATCAACACTAACCCATGCCCTCTAACGTACGCCAACCCTAAGCCATTGCCGTACCCTAAACTGTACCCTAATCAATCCCCATTCCCTAACCCTAACCCTAACCCTAACCCTTAACGTGACCCTCTTCCGAGGCCTTACCCTCACCCGTGCCCTAATCGTAAGCAGTACACTAACACTAACTAGTGACCTCACACGTACGCTAAACCTTAAGCATTGTGGTACCCTAAACTGTGGCCTAATATCTCCCCATTCCCTAAACCTAACCCTAACCCGAATTCTATCCCTGACCCTCACCCGAAACCTTACACTCACCCGTGCCCTAACCTTAACCAGGACACCAACACTAACTTGTGCCCTCACACGTACGCTAACCCTTAATCGTTGTCGTACCCTAAACTGTACCCTAATCCCTCCCCATTCCCTAACCCTAACCCTAACCCGAATCCTAACCCTGACCCTCACCTGAAGCCTTACCCTCACCCGTGCCCTAATCTTAACCAGGACACTAACACTAACCCTTGCCCTCACACGAACGCTAACCCTTAAGCACTGTCGTACCCTAAGCTGTACCCTAATCCCTCTGCATTCCTTAACCCTAACCCTAACCCGAATCCTAACCCTGACCCTCACCCGAAGCCTTACCCTCACCCGTGCCCTAATCTTAACCAGGACACCAACACTAACTCGTGCCCTCACACGTAGGCTAAACCTTAAGCGTTGTCGTACCCTAAGCTGTACCCTAATCCCTCTGCATTCCTTAACCCTAACCCTAACCCGAATCCTAACCCTGACCCTCACCCGAAGCCTTACCCTCACCCGTGCCCTAATCTTAACCAGGACACCAACACTAACTCGTGCCCTCACACGTACGCTAAACCTTAAGCATTGTCGTACCCTAAATTGTACCCTAATCCCTCCCCATTCCTTAACCTTAACCCTAACCCCATCCCTAAACCTGACCCACTTCCGATGCCCTACCCTAACCAATGCCCTAATCTTAACCAGGACACAAACACTAACTCATGCCCTCAAACGTACGCTAACCCTTAAGCATTGTCGTACCCTATCCTGTACCCTAATCCCTCCCCATTCCCTAACCCTAACCCTAAGCGAAACCCTGAACGTGACCCTTTTCCGAGGCCTTACCCTCATCGCTGCCGTTGTCTTAACCAGTACACCAACACTAACTCGTGCCCTCACACTTCCGCTAACCCTTAAGCATTGTCGTACCCTAACCTGTACCCTAATCCCTCTCCATTCCCTAACCCTAACCCTAACCCGAATCCTAACCCTGACCCTCACCCGAAGCCTTACCCTCACCCGTGCCATAATCTTAACCAGGACACCAACACTAACCCTTGCCCTCACACGTACGCTAAACCTTAAGCGTTGTCGTACCCTAAATTGTACCCTAATCCCTCCCCATTCCTTAACCCTAACCCTAACCCCATCCCTAAACCTGACCCACTTCCGATGCCCTAACCTAACCAATGCCCTAATCTTAACCAGTACACAAACACTAACTCATGCCCTCAAACGTACGCTCACCCTTAAGCATTGTCGTACCCTATCCTGTACCCTAATCCCTCCCCATTCCCTAACCTTAACCCTAAGCGAAACCCTGAACGTGACCCTTTACCGAGGCCTTACCCTCATCGGTGCCGTTGTCTTAACCAGTACACCAACACTAACTCGTGCCCTCACACGTACGCTAAACCTTAAGCGTTGCCGTACCCTAAATTGTACCCTAATCCCTCCCCATTCCTTAACCCTAACCCTAAACCCATCCCTAAACCTGACCCACTTCCGATGCCCTACCCTAACCAATGCCCTAATCTTAACCAGTACACAAACACTCACTCATGCCCTCAAACGTACGCTAACCCTTAAGCATTGTCGTACCCTATCCTGTACCCTAATCCCTCCCCATTCCCTAACCCTAACCCTAAGCGAAACCCTGAACGTGACCCTTTTCCGAGGCCTTACCCTCATCCGTGCCGTTGTCTTAACCAGTACACCAACACTAACTCGTGCCCTCACACTTACGCTAACCCTTAAGCATTGTCGTACCCTAACCTGTACCCTAATCCCTCTCCATTCCCTAACCCTAACCCTAACCCGAATCCTAACCCTGACCCTCACCCGAAACCTTACCCTCACCCGTGCCCTAATCTTAACCAGGACACCAACACTAACTTGTGCCCTCACACGTACGCTAACCCTTAATCGTTGTCGTACCCTAATCCCTCCCCATTCCCTAACACTAACCCTAACCCGAATCCTAACCCTGACCCTGACCTGAAGCCTTGCCCTCACCCGTGCCCTAATCTTAACCAGGACACTAACACTAACTCTTGCCCTCACACGAACGCTAACCCTTAAGCACTGTCGTACGCTAAGCTGTACCCTAATCCTTCTGCATTCCTTAACCCTAACCCTAACCCGAATCCTAACCCTGACCCTATCCCGAAGCCTTACCCTCACCCGTGCCCTAATCTTAACCAGGACACCAACACTAACTCGTGCCCTCACACGTACGCTAAACCTTAAGCGTTAACGTACCCTAAATTGTACCCTAATACCTCCCCATTCCTTAATCCTAACCCTAACCCCATCCCTAAACCTGACCCACTTCCGATGCCCTACCCTAACCAATGCCCTAATCTTAACCAGGACACAAACACTAACTCCTGCCCTCAAACGTACGCTAACCCTTAAGCATTGTCGTACCCTATCCTGTACCCTAATCCCTCCCCATTCCCTAACCCTAACCCTAAGCGAAACCCTGAACGTGACCCTTTTCCGAGGCCTTACCCTCATCGGTGCCGTTGTCTTAACCAGTACACCAACACTAACTCGTGCCCTCACACTTACGCTAACCCTTAAGCATTGTCGTACCCTAACCTGTACCCTAATCCCTCTCCATTCCCTAAACCTAACCCTAACCCGAATCCTTACCCTGACCCTCACCCGAAGCCTTACCCTCACCCGTGCCCTAATCTCTACCAGGACACCAAGACTAACTCATGCCCTCAAACGTACGCTAACACGAAACCGCAGCGGTACCCTAACCTGTACCCTAATCCCTCTCCATTCCCTAACCCTAACCCTAACCTGAAACCTAACCATGACACTCACCCGAAACTTTACCCTCACCCGTGTCCTAATTTTAACCAGTACATCAACACTAACCCATGCCCTCTAACGTACGCCAACCCTAAGCCATTGCCGTACCCTAACCTGTACCCTAATCAATCCCCATTCCCTAAACCTAACCCTAACCCTAACCCTTAACGTGACCCTCTTCCGAGGCCTTACCCTCACCCGTGCCCTAATCGTAAGCAGTACACTAACACTAACTAGTGACCTCACGCGTACGCTAAACCTTAAGCGTTGTGGTACCCTAAACTGTGCCCTAATATCTCCCCATTCCCTAACCCTAACCCTAACCCGAATTCTATCCCTGACCCTCACCCGAAACCTAACCCTCACCCGTGCCCTAATCTTAACCAGGACACCAACACTAACTTGTGCCCTCACACGTACGCTAACCCTTAATCGTTGTCGTACCCTAAACTGTACCCTAATCCCTCCCCATTCCCTAACCCTAACCCTAACCCGAATCCTAAACCTGACCCTCACCTGAAGCCTTACCCTAACCCGTGCCGTAATCTTAACCAGGACACTAACACTAACCCTTGCCCTCACACGAACGCTAACCCTTAAGCACTGTCGTACCCTAAGCTGTACCCGATTCCCTCTGCATTCCTTAACCCTAACCCTAACCCGAATCCTAACCCTGACCTTCACCCGAAGCCTTACCCTCACCCGTGCCCTAATCTTAACCAGGAAAACAACACTAACTCATGCCCTCACACGTACGCTAAACCTTAAGCATTGTCGTGCCCTAAATTGTACCCTAATCCCTCCCCATTCCTTAACCCTAACCCTAACCCCATCCCTAAACCTGACCCACTTCCGATGCCCTACCCTAACCAATGCCCTAATCTTAACCAGGACACAAACACTAACTCATGCCCTCAAACGTACGCTAACCCTTAAGCATTGTCGTACCCTATCCTGTACCCTAATCCCTCCCCATTCCCTAACCCTAACCCTAAGCGAAACCCTGAACGTGACCCTTTTCCGAGGCCTTACCCTCATCGGTGCCGTTGTCTTAAGCAGTACACCAACACTAACTCGTGCCCTCACACTTACGCTAACCCTTAAGCATTGTCGTACCCTAACCTGTACCCTAATCCCTCTCCATTCCCTAACCCTAACCCTAACCCGAATCCTAACCCTGACCCTCACCCGAAGCCTTACCCTCACCCGTGCCCTAATCTTAACCAGGACACCAAGACTAACTCGTGCCCTCAAACGTACGCTAACACTAAACCGCAGCGGTACCCTAACCTATACCCTAATCCCTCTCCATTCCCTAACCCTAACCCTAACCTGAAACCTAACCATGACAACTCACCCGAAACTTTACCCTCACCCGTGTCCTAATTTTAACCAGTACATCAACACTAACCCATGCCCTCTAACGTACGCCAACCCTAAGCCATTGCCGTACCCTAACCTGTACCCTAATCAATCCCCATTCGCTAACCCTAACCCTAACTGTAACCCTTAACGTGACCCTCTTCCGAGGCCTTACCCTCACCCGTGCCCTAATCGTAAGCAGTACACTAACACTAACTAGTGACCTCACACGTACGCTAAACCTTAAGCGTTGTTGTAACCTAAACTGTGCCCTAATATCTCCCCATTCCCTAACCCTAACCCTAACCCGAATTCTATCCCTGACCCTCACCCGAAAGCTTACCCTCACCCGTGCCCTAATCTTAACCAGGACACCAACACTAACTTGTGCCCTCACACGTACGCTAACCCTTAATCGTTGTCGTACCCTAAACTGTACCCTAATCCCTCCCCATTCCCTAACCCTAACCCTAACCCGAATCCTAACCCTGACCCTCACCTGAAGCCTTACCCTCAACCGTGCCCTAATCTTAACCAGGACACTAACACTAACCCTTGCCCTCACACGAACACTAACCCTTAAGCACTGTCGTACCCTAAGCTGTACCCTAATCCCTCTGCATTCCTTAACCCTAACCCTAACCCGAATCCTAACCCTGACCCTCACCCGAAGCCTTACCCTCACCCGTGCCCTAATCTTAACCAGGACACCAACACTAACTCTTGCCCTCACACGTACGCTAAACCTTAAGCATTGTCGTACCCTAAATTGTACCCTAATCCCTCCCCATTCCTTAACCCTAACCCTAACCCCATCCCTAACCCTGACCCACTTCCGATGCCCTACCCTAACCAATGCCCTAATCTTAACCAGTACACAAACACTAACTCATGCCCTCAAACGTACGCTAACCCTTAAGCATTGTCGTACCCTATCCTGTACCCTAATCCCTCCCCATTCCCTAACCCTAACCCTAAGCGAAACCCTGAACGTGACCCTTTTCTGAGGCCTTACCCTCATCGCTGCCGTTGTCTTAACCAGTACACCAACACTAACTCGTGCCCTCACACTTACGCCTACCCTTAAGCATTGTCGTACCCTAACCTGTACCCTAATCCCTCTCCATTCCCTAACCCTAACCCTAACCCGAATCCTAACCCTGACCCTCACCCGAAGCCTTACCCTCACCCGTGCCCTAATCTTAACCAGGACACCAAGACTAAATCGTGCCCTCAAACGTACGCTAACACTAAACCGCAGCGATACCCTAACTTGTACCCTAATCCCTCTCCATTCCCTAACCCTAACCCTAACCTGAAACCTAACCATGACACTCACCCGAAACTTTACCCTCCCCCGTGTCCTAATTTTAACCAGTACATCAACACTAACCCATGCCCTCTAACGTACGCCAACCCTAAGCCATTGCCGTACCCTAACCTGTACCCTAATCAATCCCCATTCCCTAAACCTAACCCTAACCCTAACCCTTAACGTGACCCTCTTCCGAGGCCTTACCCTCACCCGTGCCCTAATGGTAAGCAGTACACTAACACTAACTAGTGACCTCACACGTACGCTAAACCTTAAGCGTTGTGGTACCCTAAACTGTGCCCTAATATCTCCCCATTCCCTAACCCTAACCCTAACCCGAATTCTATCCCTGACCCTCACCCGAAACCTTACCCTCACCCGTGCCCTAATCTTAACCAGGACACCAACACTAACTTGTGCCCTCACACGTACGCTAACCCTTAATCGTTGTCGTACCCTAAACTGTACCCTAATCCCTCCCCATTCCCTAACCCTAACCCTAACCCGAATCCTAAACCTGACCCTCACCTGAAGCCTTACCCTCACCCGTGAAATAATCTTAACCAGGACACTAACACTAACCCTTGCCCTCACACGAACGCTAACCCTTAAGCACTGTCGTACCCTAAGCTGTACCCTAATCCCTCTGCATTCCTTAACCCTAACCCTAACCCGAATCCTAACCCTGACCCTCACCCGAAGCCTTACCCTCACCCGTGCCCTAATCTTAGCCAGGACACCAACACTAACTCTTGCCCTCACACGTACGCTAAACCTTAAGCATTGTCGTACCCTAAATTGTACCCTAATCCCTCCCCATTCCTTAACCCTAACCCTAACCCCATCCCTAACCCTGACCCACTTCCGATGCCCTACCCTAACCAATGCCCAAATCTTAACCAGTACACCAACACTAACTCGTGCCCTCACACTTACGCTAACCCTTAAGCATTGTCGTACCCTAACCTGTACCCTAATCGCTCTCCATTCCCTAACCCTAACCCTAACCCGAATCCTAACCCTGACCCTCACCCGAAGCCTTACCCTCACCCGTGCCCTAATCTTAACCAGGACACCAAGACTAACTCGTGCCCTCAAACGTACGCTAACACTAAACCGCAGCAGTACCCTAACCTGTACTCTAATCCCTCTCCATTCCCTAACCCTAACCCTAACCTGAAACCTAACCATGACACTCACCCGAAACTTTACCCTCACCTGTGTCCTAATTTTAACCAGTACATCAACACTAACCCATGCCCTCTAACGTACGCCAACCCTAAGCCATTGCCGTACCCTAAACTGTACCCTAATCAATCCCCATTCCCTAACCCTAACCCTAACCCTAACCCTTAACGTGACCCTCTTCCGAGGCCTTACCCTCACCCGTGCCCTAATCGTAAGCAGTACACTAACACTAACTAGTGACCTCACACGTACGCTAAACCTTAAGCATTGTGGTACCCTAAACTGTGGCCTAATATCTCCCCATTCCCTAAACCTAACCCTAACCCGAATTCTATCCCTGACCCTCACCCGAAACCTTACACTCACCCGTGCCCTAACCTTAACCAGGACACCAACACTAACTTGTGCCCTCACACGTACGCTAACCCTTAATCGTTGTCGTACCCTAAACTGTACCCTAATCCCTCCCCATTCCCTAACCCTAACCCTAACCCGAATCCTAACCCTTACCCTCACCTGAAGCCTTACCCTCACCCGTGCCCTAATCTTAACCAGGACACTAACACTAACCCTTGCCCTCACACGAACGCTAACCCTTAAGCACTGTCGTACCCTAAGCTGTACCCTAATCCCTCTGCATTCCTTAACCCTAACCCTAACCCGAATCCTAACCCTGACCCTCACCCGAAGCCTTACCCTCACCCGTGCCCTAATCTTAACCAGGACACCAACACTAACTCGTGCCCTCACACGTAGGCTAAACCTTAAGCGTTGTCGTACCCTAAGCTGTACCCTAATCCCTCTGCATTCCTTAACCCTAACCCTAACCCGAATCCTAACCCTGACCCTCACCCGAAGCCTTACCCTCACCCGTGCCCTAATCTTAACCAGGACACCAACACTAACTCGTGCCCTCACACGTACGCTAAACCTTAAGCATTGTCGTACCCTAAATTGTACCCTAATCCCTCCCCATTCCTTAACCTTAACCCTAACCCCATCCCTAAACCTGACCCACTTCCGATGCCCTACCCTAACCAATGCCCTAATCTTAACCAGGACACAAACACTAACTCATGCCCTCAAACGTACGCTAACCCTTAAGCATTGTCGTACCCTATCCTGTACCCTAATCCCTCCCCATTCCCTAACCCTAACCCTAAGCGAAACCCTGAACGTGACCCTTTTCTGAGGCCTTACCCTCATCGCTGCCGTTGTCTTAACCAGTACACCAACACTAACTCGTGCCCTCACACTTACGCCTACCCTTAAGCATTGTCGTACCCTAACCTGTACCCTAATCCCTCTCCATTCCCTAACCCTAACCCTAACCCGAATCCTAACCCTGACCCTCACCCGAAGCCTTACCCTCACCCGTGCCATAATCTTAACCAGGACACCAAGACTAAATCGTGCCCTCAAACGTACGCTAACACTAAACCGCAGCGATACCCTAACTTGTACCCTAATCCCTCTCCATTCCCTAACCCTAACCCTAACCTGAAACCTAACCATGACACTCACCCGAAACTTTACCCTCCCCCGTGTCCTAATTTTAACCAGTACATCAACACTAACCCATGCCCTCTAACGTACGCCAACCCTAAGCCATTGCCGTACCCTAACCTGTACCCTAATCAATCCCCATTCCCTAAACCTAACCCTAACCCTAACCCTTAACGTGACCCTCTTCCGAGGCCTTACCCTCACCCGTGCCCTAATCGTAAGCAGTACACTAACACTAACTAGTGACCTCACACGTACGCTAAACCTTAAGCGTTGTGGTACCCTAAACTGTGCCCTAATATCTCCCCATTCCCTAACCCTAACCCTAACCCGAATTCTATCCCTGACCCTCACCCGAAACCTTACCCTCACCCGTGCCCTAATCTTAACCAGGACACCAACACTAACTTGTGCCCTCACACGTACGCTAACCCTTAATCGTTGTCGTACCCTAAACTGTACCCTAATCCCTCCCCATTCCCTAACCCTAACCCTAACCCGAATCCTAAACCTGACCCTCACCTGAAGCCTTACCCTCACCCGTGCCCTAATCTTAACCAGGACACTAACACTAACCCTTGCCCTCACACGAACGCTAACCCTTAAGCACTGTCGTACCCTAAGCTGTACCCTAATCCCTCTGCATTCCTTAACCCTAACCCTAACCCGAATCCTAACCCTGACCCTCACCCGAAGCCTTACCCTCACCCGTGCCCTAATCTTAACCAGGACACCAACACTACCTCGTGCCCTCACACGTACGCTAAACCTTAAGCGTTGTCGTACCCTAAATTGTAACCTAATCCCTCCCCATTCCTTAACCCTAACGCTAACACCATCCCTAAACCTGACCCACTTCCGATGCCCTACCCTAACCAATGCCCTAATCTTAACCAGGACACAAACACTAACTCATGCCCTCAAACGTACGCTAACCCTGAAGCATTGTCGTATCCTATCCTGTACCCTAATCCCTCCCCATTCCCTAACCCTAACCCTAAGCGAAACCCTGAACGTGACCCTTTTCCGAGTCCTTACCCTCATCGGTGCCGTTGTCTTAACCAGTACACCAACACTAACTCGTGCCCTCACACTTACGCTAACCCTTAAGCATTGTCGTACCCTAACCTGTACCCTAATCCCTCTCCATTCCCTAACCCTAACCCTAACCCGAATCCTAACCCTGACCCTCACCAGAAGCCTTACCCTCACCCGTGCCCTAATCTTAACCAGGACACCAAGACTAACTCGTGCCCTCAAACGTACGCTAACACGAAACCGCAGCGGTACCCTAACCTGTACCCTAATCCCTCTCCATTCCCTAACCCTAACCCTAACCTGAAACCTAACCATGACACTCACCCGAAACTTTAACCTCACCCGTGTCCTAATTTTAACCAGTACATCAACACTAACCCATGCCCTCTAACGTACGCCAACCCTAAGCCATTGCCGTACCCTAACCTGTACCCTAATCAATCCCCATTCCCTAACCCTAACCCTAACCGTAACCCTTAACGTGACCCTCTTCCGAGGCCTTACCCTCACCCGTGCCCTAATCGTAAGCAGTACACTAACACTAACTAGTGACCTCACACGTACGCTAAACCTTAAGGGTTGTGGTAACCTAAACTGTGCCCTAATATCTCCCCATTCCCTAACCCTAACCCTAACCCGAATTCTATCCCTGACCCTCACCCGAAAGCTTACCCTCACCCGTGCCCTAAACTTAACCAGGACACCAACACTAACTTGTGCCCTCACACGTACGCTAACCCTTAATCGTTGTCGTACTCCAAACTGTACCCTAATCCCTCCCCATTCCCTAACCCTATCCCTAACCCGAATCCTAACCCTGACCCTCACCTGAAGCCTTACCCTCACCCGTGCCCTAATCTTAACCAGGACACTAACACTAACCCTTGCCCTCACACGAACGCTAACCCTTAAGCACTGTCGTACCCTAAGCTGTACCCTAATCCCTCTGCATTCCTTAACCCTAACCCTAACCCGAATCCTAACCCTGACCCTCACCCGAAGCCTTACCCTCACCCGTGCCCTAATCTTAACCAGGACACCAACACTAACTCGTGCCCTCACACGTACGCTAAACCTTAAGCGTTGTCGTACCCTAAATTGTACCCTAATCCCTCCCCATTCCTTAACCCTAACCCTAACCCCATCCCTAAATCTGACCCACTTCCGATGCCCTACCCTAACCAATGCCCTAATCTTAACCAGTACACAAACACTAACACATGCCCTCAAACGTACGCTAACCCTTAAGCATTGTCATACCCTATCCTGTACCCTAATCCCTCCCCATTCCCTAACCCTAACCCTAAGCGAAACCCTGAACGTGACCCTTTACCGAGGCCTTACCCTCATCGGTGCCGTTGTCTTAACCAGTACACCAACACTAACTCGTGCCCTCACACTTACGCTAACCCTTAAGCATTGTCGTACCCTAACCTGTACCCTAATACCTCTCCATTCCCTAACCCTAACCCTAACCCGAATCCTATCCCTGACCCTCACCCGAAGCCTTACCCTCACCCGTGCCCTAATCTTAACCAGGACACCAAGACTAACTCGTGCCCTCACACGTACGCTAACACTAAACCGCAGCGGTACCCTAACCTGTACCCTAATCCCTCTCCATTCCCTAACCCTAACCCTAACCTGAAACCTAACCATGACACTCACCCGAAACTTTACCCTCACCCGTGTCTTAATTTTAACCAGTACATCAACACTAACCCATACCCTCTAACGTACGTCAACCCTAAGCCATTGCCGTACCCTAACCTGTACCCTAATCAATCCCCATTCCCTAACCCTAACCCTAACCCTAACCCTTAACGTGACCCTCTTCCGAGGCCTTACACTCACCCGTGCCCTAATCGTAAGCAGTACACTAACACTAACTAGTGACCTCACACGTACGCTATACCTTAAGCGTTGTGGTACCCTAAACTGTACCCTAATATCTCCCCATTCCCTAACCCTAACCCTAATCCGAATTCTATCCCTGACTCTCACCCGAAACCTTACCCTCACCCGTGACCTAATCTTAACCAGGACACCAAAACTAACTTGTGCCCTCACACGTACGCTAACCCTTAATCGTTGTCGTACCCTAAACTGTACCCTAATCCCTCCCCATTCCCTAACCCTAACCCTAACCCGAATCCTAACCCTGACCCTCACCTGAAGCCTTACCCTCACCCGTGCCCTAATCTTAACCAGGACACTAACACTAACCCTTGCCCTCACACGAACGCTAACCCTTAAGCACTGTCGTACCCTAAGCTGTACCCTAATCCCTCTGCATTCCTTAACCCTAACCCTAACCCGAGTCCAAACCCTGACCCTCACCCGAAGCCTTACCCTCACCCGTGCCCTAATCTTAACCAGGACACCAACACTAACTCGTGCCCTCACACGTACGCTAAACCTTAAGCGTTGTCGTACCCTAAATTGTACCCTAATCCCTCCCCATTCCTTAACCCTAACACGAACCCCATCCCTAAACCTGACCCACTTCCGATGCCCTACCCTAACCAATGCCCTAATCTTAACCAGTACACAAACACTAACTCATGCCCTCAAACGTACGCTAACCCTTAAGCATTGTCGTACCCTATCCTGTACCCTAATCCCTCCCCATTCCCTAAACCTAACAATAAGCGAAACCCTGAATGTGACCCTTTTCCGAGGCCTTACCCTCATCGGTGCCGTTGTCTTAACCAGTACACCAACACTAACTCGTGCCCTCACACTTACGCTAACCCTTAAGCATTGTCGTACCCTAACCTGTATCCTAATCCCTCTCCATTCCCTAACCCTAACCCTAACCCGAATCCTAACCCTGACCCTCAGCCGAAGCCTTACCCTCACCCGTGCCCTAATCTTAACCGGGACACCAAGACTAACTCGTGCCCTCAAACGTACGCTAACACTAAACCGCAGCGGTCCCCTAACCTGTACCCTAATCCCTCTCCATTCCCTAACCCTAACCCTAACCTTAAACCTAACCATGACACTCATCCGAAACTTTACCCTCACCCGTGTCCTAATTTTAACCAGTACATCAACACTAACCCATGCCCTCTAACGTACGCCAACCCTAAGCCATTGCCGTACCCTAACCTGTACCCTAATCAATCTCCATTCCCTAACCCTAACCCTAACCCTAACCCTTAACGTGACCCTCTTCCGAGGCCTTACCCTCACCCGTGCCCTAATCGTAAGCAGTACACTAACACTAACTAGTGACCTCACACGTACGCTAAACCTTAAGCGTTGTCGTACCCTAAATTGTACCCTAATCCCTCCCCATTCCTTAACCCTAACCCTAACCCCATCCCTAAACCTGACCCACTTCCGATGCCCTACCCTAACCAATGCCCTAATCTTAACCAGTAAACAAACACTAACTCATGCCCTCAAACGTACGCTAACCCTTAAGCATTGTTCTACCCTATCCTGTACCCTAATCCCTCCCCATTCCCTAACCCTAACCCTAAGCGAAACCCTGAACGTGACCCTTTTCCGAGGCCTTACCCTCATCGGTGCCGTTGTCTTAACCAGTACACCAACACTAACTCGTGCCCTCACACTTACGCTAACCCTTAAGCATTGTCGTACCCTAACCTCTACCCTAATCCCTCTCCATTCCCTAACCCTAACCCTAACCCGAATCCTAACCCTGACCCTCACGCAAAGCCTTACCCTCACCCGTGCCCTAATCTTAACCAGGACACCAAGACTAACTCGTGCCCTCAAACGTACGCTAACACTATACCGCAGCGGTACCCTAACCTGTACCCTAATCCCTCTCCATTCCCTAACCCTAACACTAACCTGAAACCTAACAATGACACTCACCCGAAACTTTACCCTCACCCGTGTCCTAATTTTAACCAGTACATCAACACTAACCCATTCCCTCTAACGTACGCCAACCCTAAGCCATTGCCGTACCTTAACCTGTACCCTAATCAATCCCCATTCCCTAACCCTAACCCTAACCCTAACCCTTAACGTGACCCTCTTCCGAGGCCTTACCCTCACCCGTGCCCTAATCGTAAGCAGTACACTAACACTAACTTGTGACCTCACACGTACGCTAAACCTTAAGCGTTGTGGTACCCTAAACTGTGCCCTAATATCTCCCCATTCCCTAACCCTAACCCTAACCCGAATTCTATCCCTGACCCTCACCCGAAACCTTACCCTCACCCGTGCCCTAATCTTAACCAGAACACCAACACTAACTTGTGCCCTCACACGTACGCTAACCCTTAATCGTTGTCGTACCCTAAACTGTACCCTAATCCCTCCCCATTCCCTAACACTAACCCTAACCCGAATCCTAACCCTGAACCTCACCTGAAGCCTTACCCTCACCCGTGCCCTAATCTTAACCAGGACACTAACACTAACCCTTGCCTTCACACGAACGCTAACCCTTAAGCACTGTCGTACCCTAAGCTGTACCCTAATCCCTCTGCATTCCTTAACCCTAACCCTAACCCGAATCCTAACCCTGACCCTCACCCGAAGCCTTACCCTCACCCGTGCCCTAATCTTAACCAGGACATCAACACTAACTCGTGCCCTCACACGTACGCTAAACGTTAAGCGTTGTCGTACCCTAAATTGTACCCTAATCCCTCCCCATTCCTTAAACCTAACCCTAACCCCATCCCTAAACCTGACCTACTTCCGATGCCCTACCCTAACCAATGCCCTAATCTTAACCAGGACACAAACACTAACTCATGCCCTCAAACGTACGCTAACCCTTAAGCATTGTCGTACCCTATCCTGTACCCTAATCTCTCCCCATTCCCTAACCTTAACCCTAAGCGAAACCCTGAACGTGACCCTTTTCCGAGGCCTTACCCTCATCGGTGCCGTTGTCTTAACCAGTACACCAACACTAACTCGTGCCCTCACACTTACGCTAACCCTTAAGCATTGTTGTACCCTAACCTGTACCCTAATCCCTCTCCATTCCCTAACCCTAACCCTAACCCGAATCCTAACCCTGACCCTCACCCGAAGCCTTACCCTCACCCGTGCCCTAATCTTAACCAGGACACCAACACTAACTCGTGCCCTCACACGTACGCTAAACCTTAAGCGTTGTCGTACCCTAAATTGTACCCTAATCCCTCCCCATTCCATAAACCTAACCCTAACCCCATCCCTAAACCTGACCCACTTCCGATGCCCTACCCTAACCAATGCCCTAATCTTAGCCAGTACACCAACACTAACTCGTGCCCTCACACTTACGCTAACCCTTAAGCATTGTCGTACCTTAACCTCTACCCTAATCCCTCTCCATTCCCTAACCCTAACCCTAACCCGAATCCTAACCCTGACCCTCACGCAAAGCCTTACCCTCACCCGTGCCCTAATCTTAACCAGGACACCAAGACTAACTCGTGCCCTCAAACGTACGCTAACACTAAACCGCAGCGGTCCCCTAACCTGTACCCTAATCCCTCTCCATTCCCTAACCCTAACCCTAACCTGAAACCTAACCATGACACTCATCCGAAACTTTACCCTCACCCGTGTCCTAATTTTAACCAGTACATCAACACTAACCCATGCCCTCTAACGTACGCCAACCCTAAGCCATTGCCGTACCCTAACCTGTACCCTAATCAATCCCCATTCCCTAACCCTAACCCTAACCCTAACCCTTAACGTGACCCTCTTCCGAGGCCTTACCCTCACCCGTGCCCTAATCGTAAGCAGTACACTAACACTAACTAGTGACCTCACACGTATGCTAAACCTTAAGCGTTGTCGTACCCTAAATTGTACCCTAATCCCTCCCCATTCCTTAACCCTAACCCTAACCCCATCCCTAACCCTGACCCACTTCCGATGCCCTACCCTAACCAATGCCCTAATCTTAACCAGTAAACAAACACTAACTCATGCCCTCAAACGTACGCTAACCCTTAAGCATTGTTCTACCCTATCCTGTACCCTAATCCCTCCCCATTCCCTAACCCTAACCCTAAGCGAAACCCTGAACGTGACCCTTTTCCGAGGCCTTACCCTCATCGGTGCCGTTGTCTTAACCAGTACACCAACACTAACTCGTGCCCTCACACTTACGCTAACCCTTAAGCATTGTCGTACCCTAACCTCTACCCTAATCCCTCTCCATTCCCTAACCCTAACCCTAACCCGAATCCTAACCCTGACCCTCACGCAAAGCCTTACCCTCACCCGTGCCCTAATCTTAACCAGGACACCAAGACTAACTCGTGCCCTCAAACGTACGCTAACACTAAACCGCAGCGGTACCCTAACCTGTACCCTAATCCCTCTCCATTCCCTAACCCTAACACTAACCTGAAACCTAACAATGACACTCACCCGAAACTTTACCCTCACCCGTGTCCTAATTTTAACCAGTACATCAACACTAACCCATTCCCTCTAACGTACGCCAACCCTAAGCCATTGCCGTACCCTAACCTGTACCCTAATCAATCCCCATTCCCTAACCCTAACCCTAACCCTAACCCTTAACGTGACCCTCTTCCGAGGCCTTACCCTCACCCGTGCCCTAATCGTAAGCAGTACACTAACACTAACTTGTGACCTCACACGTACGCTAAACCTTAAGCGTTGTGGTACCCTAAACTGTGCCCTAATATCTCCCCATTCCCTAACCCTAACCCTAACCCGAATTCTATCCCTGACCCTCACCCGAAACCTTACCCTCACCCGTGCCCTAATCTTAACCAGGACACCAACACTAACTTGTGCCCTCACACGTACGCTAACCCTTAATCGTTGTCGTACCCTAAACTGTACCCTAATCCCTCCCCATTCCCTAACACTAAACCTAACCCGAATCCTAACCCTGACCCTCACCTGAAGCCTTACCCTCACCCGTGCCCTAATCTTAACCAGGACACTAACACTAACCCTTGCCTTCACACGAACGCTAACCCTTAAGCACTGTCGTACCCTAAGCTGTACCCTAATCCCTCTGCATTCCTTAACCCTAATCCTAACCCGAATCCTAACCCTGACCCTCACGCGAAGCCTTACCCTCACCCGTGCCCTAATCTTAACCAGGACACCAACACTAACTCGTGCCCTCACACGTACGCTAAACCTTAAGCGTTGTCTTACCCTAAATTGTACCCTAATCCCTCCCCATTCCTTAAACCTAACCCTAACCCCATCCCTAAACCTGACCCACTTCCGATGCCCTACCCTAACCAATGCCCTAATCTTAACCAGGACACAAACACTAACTCATGCCCTCAAACGTACGCTAACCTTTAAGCATTGTCGTACCCTATCCTATACCCTAATCCCTCCCCATTCCCTAACCTTAACCCTAAGCGAAACCCTGAACGTGACCCTTTTCCGAGGCCTTACCCTCATCGGTGCCGTTGTCTTAACCAGTACACCAACACTAACTCGTGCCCTCACACTTACGCTAACCCTTAAGCATTGTTGTACCCTAACCTGTACCCTAATCCCTCTCCATTCCCTAACCCTAACCCTAACCCGAATCCTAACCCTGACCCTCACCCGAAGCCTTACCCTCACCCGTGCCCTAATCTTAACCAGGACACCAAGACTAACTCGTGCCCTCAAACGAACGCTAACACTAAACCGCAGCGATACCCTAACCTGTACCCTAATCCCTCTCCATTCCCTAACCCTAACCCTAACCTGAAACTTAACCATGACTCTCACCCGAAACTTTACCCTCACCCGTGTCCTAATTTTAACCAGTATATCAACACTAATCCATGCCCTCTAACGTACGCCAACCCTAAGCCATTGCCGTACCCTAACCTGTACCCTAATCAATCCCCATTCCCTAACCCTAACCCTAACCCTAACCCTTAACGTGACCCTCTTCCGAGGCCTTACCCTCACCCGTGCCCTAATCGTAAGCAGTACACTAACACTAACTAGTGACCTCACACGTACGCTAAACCTTAAGCGTTGTGGTACCCTAAACTGTGCCCTAATATCTCCCCATTCCATAACCCTAACCCTAACCTGAATCCTATCCCTGACCCTCACCCGAAACCTTACCCTCACCCGTGCCCTAATCTTAACCAGGACACCAACACTAACTTGTACCCTCACACGTACGCTAACCCTTAATCGTTGTCGTACCCTAAACTGTACCCTAATCCCTCCCCATTCCCTAACCCTAACCCTAACCCGAATCCTAACCCTGACCCTCACCTGAAGCCTTAACCTCACCCGTGCCCTAATCTTAACCAGGACACTAACACTAACCCTTGCCCTCACACGAACGCTAACCCTTAAGCACTGTCGTACCCTAAGCTGTACCCTAATCCCTCTGCATTCCTTAACCCTAACCCTAACCCGAGTCCTAACCCTGACCCTCACCCGAAGCCTTACCCTCACCCGTGCCCTAATCTTAACCAGGACACCAACACTAACTCGTGCCCTCACACGTACGCTAAACCTTAAGCGTTGTCGTACCCTAAATTGTACCCTAATCCCTCCCCATTCCTTAACCCTAACCCGAACCCCATCCCTAAACCTGACCCACTTCCGATGCCCTACCCTAACCAATGCCCTAATCTTAACCAGTACACAAACACTAACTCATGCCCTCAAACGTACGCTAACCCTTAAGCATTGTCGTACCCTATCCTGTACCCTAATCCCTCCCCATTCCCTAACCCTAACCCTAAGCGAAACCCTGAACGTGACCCTTTTCCGAGGCCTTACCCTCATCGGTGCCGTTGTCTTAACCAGTACACCAACTCTAACTCGTGCCCTCACACTTACGTTAACCCTTAAGCATTGTCGTACCCTAACCTGTATCCTAATCCCTCTCCATTCCCTAACCCTAACCCTAACCCGAATCCTAACCCTGACCCTCAGCCGAAGCCTTACCCTCACCCGTGCCCTAATCTTAACCAGGACACCAAGACTAACTCGTGCCCTCAAACGAACGTTAACACTAAACCGCAGCGATACCCTAACCTGTACCCTAATCCCTCTCCATTCCCTAACCCTAACCCTAACCTGAAACCTAACCATGACTCTCACCCGAAACTTTACCCTCACCCGTGTCCTAATTTTAACCAGTACATCAACACTTATCCATGCCCTCTAACGTACGCCAACCCTAAGCCATTGCCGTACCCTAACCTGTACCCTAATCAATCCCCATTCCCTAACCCTAACCCTAACCCTAACCCTTAACGTGACCCTCTTCCGAGGCCTTACCCTCACCCGTGCCCTAATCGTAAGCAGTACACTAACACTAACTAGTGACCTCACACGTACGCTAAACCTTAAGCGTTGTGGTACCCTAAACTGTGCCCTAATATCTCCCCATTCCATAACCCTAACCCTAACCCGAATTCTATCCCTGACCCTCACCCGAAACCTTACCCTCACCCGTGCCCTAATCTTAACCAGGACACCAACACTAACTTGTACCCTCACACGTACGCTAACCCTTAATCGTTGTCGTACCCTAAACTGTACCCTAATCCCTCCCCATTCCCTAACCCTAACCCTAACGCGAATCCTAACCCTGACCCTCACCTGAAGCCTTACCCTCCCCCGTGCCCTAATCTTAACCAGGACACTAACACTAACCCTTGCCCTCACACGAACGCTAACACTTAAGCACTGTCGTACCCTAAGCTGTACCCTAATCCCTCTGCATTCCTTAACCCTAACCCTAACCCGAATCCTAACCCTGACCCTCACCCGAAGCCTTACCCTCACCCGTGCCCTAATCTTAACCAGGACACCAACACTAACTCGTGCCCTCACACGTACGCTAAACCTTAAGCATTGTCGTGCCCTAAATTGTACCCTAATCCCTCCCCATTCCTTAACCCTAACACTAACCCCATCCCTAAACCTGACCCACTTCCGATGCCCTACCCTAACCAATGCCCTAATCTTAACCAGTACACAAACACTAACTCATGCCCTCAAACGTACGCTAACCCTTAAGCATTGTCGTACCCTATCCTGTACACTAATCCCTCCCCATTCCCTAACCCTACCCTAAGCGAAACCCTGAACGTGACCCTTTTCCGAGGCCTTACCCTCATCCGTGCCGTTGTCTTAACCAGTACACCAACACTAAATCGTGCCCTCACACTTACGCTAACCCTTAAGCATTGTCGTACCTAACCTGTACCCTAATCCCTCTCCATTCCCTAACCCTAACCCTAACCCGAATCCTAACCCTGACCCTCACCCGAAACCTTACCCTCACCCGTGCCCTAATCTTAACCAGGACACCAAGACTAACTCGTGCCCTCAAACGTACGCTAACACTAAACCGCAGCGGTACCCTAACCTGTACCCTAATCCCTCTCCATTCCCTAACCCTAACACTAACCTGAAACATAACCATGACACTCACCCGAAACTTTACCCTCACCCGTGTCCTAATTTTAACCAGTACATCAACACTAACCCATGCCCACTAACGTACGCCAACCCTAAGCCATTGCCGTACCCTAACCTGTACCCTAATCAATCCCCATTCCCTAACCCTAACCCTAACCCTAACCCTTAACGTGACCCTCTTCATAGGCCTTACCCTCACCCGTGCCCTAATCGTAAGCAGTAGACTAACACTAACTAGTGACCTCACACGTACGCTAAACCTTAAGCGTTGTGGTACCCTAAACTGTGCCCTAATATCTCCCCATTCCCTAACCCTAACCCTTACCCGAATTCTATCCCTGACCCTCACCCGAAACCTTACCCACACCCGTGCCTTAATCTTAACCAGGTAACCAACACTAACTTGTGCCCTCACACGTACGCTAACCCTTAATCGTTGTCGTACCCTAAACTGTACCCTAATCACTCCCCATTCCCTAACCCTAACCCTAACCCGAATCCTAACCCTGACCCTCACTTGGAGCCTTACCCTCACCCGTACCCTAATCTTAACCAGGACACTAACACTAACCCTTGCCCTCACACGAACGCTAACCCTTAAGCACTGTCGTACCCTAAGCTGTACCCTAATCCCTCTGCATTCCTTAACCCTAACCCTAACACTAATCGTAACCCTGACCCTCACCCGAAGCCTTACCCTAACCCGTGCCCTAATCTTAACCAGGACACCAAGACTAACTCGTGCCCTCAAACGTACGCTAACACTAAGCCGCAGCGGTACCCTAACCTGTACCCTAATCCCTCTCCATTCCCTAACCCTAACCCTAACCTGAAACCTAACCATGACACTCACCTGAAACTTTACCCTCACCCGTGTCCTAATTTTAACCAGTACATCAACACTAACCCATGCCCTCTAACGTACGCCAACCCTAAGCCATTGCCGTACCCTAACCTGTACCCTAATCAATCCCCATTCCCTAACCCTAACCCTAACCCTACCCCTTAATGTGACCCTCTTCCGAGGCCTTACCCTCACCCGTGCCCTAATCGTAAGCAGTACACGAACACTAACTAGTGACCTCACACGTACGCTAAACCTTAAGCGTTGTGGTACCCTAAACTGTGCCCTAATACCTCCCCATTCCCTAACCCTGACCCTCACTGGAAACCTTACCCTCACCCGTGCCCTAATCTTAACCAGGACACCAACACTAACTTGTGCCCTCACACGTATGCTAACCCTTAATCGTTGTCGTACCCTAAGCTGTACCCTAATCCCTCTGCATTCCTTAAACCTAACCCTAACACGAATCCTAACCCTGACCCTCACCCGAAGCCTTACACACACCCGTGCCCTAATCTTAACCAGGACACCAACACTAACTCGTGCCCTCACACGTACGCTAAACCTTAAGCGTTGTCGTACCCTAAATTGTACCCTAATCCCTCCCCATTCCTTAACCCTAACCCTAACCCCATCCCTAAACCTGACCCACTTGAGATGCCCTACCCTAACCAATGCCCTAATCTTAACCAATACACAAACACTAACTCATGCCCTCAAACGTACGCTAACCCTTAAGCATTGTCGTACCCTATCCTGTACCCTAATCCCTCCCCATTCCCTAACCCTAACCCTAAGCGTAACCCTGAACGTGACCCTTTTCCCAGGCCTTACCCTCATCGGTGCCATTGTCTTAACCAGTACACCAACACTAACTCGTGCCCTCACACTTACGCTAACCCTTAAGCATTGTCGTACCCTAACCTGTACCCTAATCCCTCTCTATTCCCTAACCCTAACCCTAACCCGAATCCTAACCCTGACCCTCACCCGAAGCCTTACACTCACCCGTGCCCTAATCTTAACCAGGACACCAAGACTAACTCGTGCCCTCACACGTACGCTAACACTAAACCGCAGCGGTACCCTAACCTGTACCCTAATCCCTCTCCATTCCCTAACCCTAACCCTAACCTGAAACCTAACCATGACACTCACCCGAAACTTTACCCTCACCCGTGTCCTAATTTTAACCAGTACATCAACACTAACCCATGCCCTCTAACGTACGCCAAACCTAAGCCATTGCCGTACCCTAACCTGTACCCTAATCAATCCCCATTCCCTAACCCTAACCCTAACCCTAACCCTTAACGTGACCCTCTTCCGAGGCCTTACCCTCACCCGTGCCCTAATCGTAAGCAGTATACTAACACTAACTTGTGACCTCACACGTACGCTAAACCTTAAGCGTTGTGGTACCCTAAACTGTGCCCTAATCCCTCTGCATTCCTTAACCCTAACCCTAACCCCATCCCTAAACCTGACCCACTTCCGATGCCCTTCCCTAACCAGTGCCCTAATCTTAAGCAGTACACAAACACTAACTCATGCCCTCAAACGTACACTAACCCTTAAGCATTGTCGTACCCTATCCTGTACCCTAATCCCTCCCCATTCCCTAACCCTAACCCTAAGCGAAACCCTGAACGTGACCCTTTTCCGAGGCCTTACCCTCATCGGTGCCGTTGTCTTAACCAGTACACCAACACTAACTCGTGCCCTCACACTTACGCTAACCCTTAAGCATTGTCGTACCCTAACCTGTACCCTAATCCCTCTCCATTCCCTAACCCTAACCCTAACCCGAATCCTAACCCTGACCCTCACCCGAAGCCTTACCCTCACCCGTGGCCTAATCTTAACCAGGACACCAAGACTAACTCGTGCCCTCAAACGTAGGCTAACACTAAACCGCAGCGGTACCCTAACCTGTACCCTAATCCCTCTCCATTCCCTAACCCTAACCCTAACCTGAAACCTAACCATGACACTCACCCGAAACTTTACCCTCACCCGTGTCCTAATTTTAACCAGTACATCAACACTAACCCATGCCCTCTAACGTACGCCAACCCTAAGCCATTGCCGTACCTTAACCTGTACCCTAATCAATCCCCATTCCCTAACCCTAACCCTAACCCTAACCGTTAACGTTACCCTCTTCCGAGGCCTTACCCTCACCCGTGCCCTAATCGTAAGCACTACACTAACACTAACTAGTGACCTCACACGTACGCTAAACCTTAAGCGTTGTGGTACCCTAAACTGAGCTCTAATATCTCCCCATTCCCTAACCCTAACCCTAACCCGAATTCTATCCCTGACCCTCACCCGAAACCTTACCCTCACCCGTGCCCTAATCTTAACCAGGACACCAACACTAATTTGTGCCCTCACACGTACGCTAACCCTTAATCGTTGTCGTACCCTAAACTTTACCCTAATCCCTCCCCATTCCCTAACCCTAACCCTAACCCGAATCCTAACCCTGACCCTCACCTGAAGCCTTACCCTCACCCGTGCCCTAATCTTAACCAGGACACTAACACTAACCCTTGCCCTCACACGAAAGCTAACCCTTAAGCACTGTCGTACCCTAAGCTGTAGCCTAATCCCTCTGCATTCCTTAACCCTAACCCTAACCCGAATCCTAACCCTGACCCTCACCCGAAGCCTTACCCTCACCCGTGCCCTAATCTTAACCTGGACACCAACACTAACTCGTGCCCTCACTCGTACGCTAAACCTTAAGCGTTGCCGTACCCTAAATTGTACCCTAATCCCTCCCCATTCCTTAACCCTAACCCTAACCCCATCCCTAAACCTGACCCACTTCCGATGCCCTACCCTAACCAATGCCCTAATCTTAACCAGTACACAAACACTAACTCATGCCCTCAAACGTACGCTAACCCTTAAGCATTGTCGTACCCTATCCTGTAACCTAATCCCTCCCCATTCCCTCACCCTAACCCTAAGCGAAACCCTGAACGTGACCCTTTTCCGAGGCCTTACCCTCATCGGTGCCGTTGTCTTAACCAGTACACCAACACTAACTCGTGCCCTCACACTTACGCTAACCCTTAAGCATTGTCGTACCCTAACCTGTACCCTAATCCCTCTCCATTCCCTAACCCTAACCCTAACCCGAATCCTAACCCTGACCCTCACCCGAAGCCTTACCCTCACCCGTGCCCTAATCTTAACCAGGACACCACGACTAACTCGTGCCCTCACACGTACGCTAACACTAAACCGCAGCGGTACCCTAACCTGTACCCTAATCCCTCTCCATTCCCTAACCCTAACCCTAACCTGAAACCTAACCATGACACTCACCCGAAACTTTACCCTCACCCGTGTCCTTATTTTAACCAGTACATCAACACTAACCCATGCCCTCTAACGTACACCAACCCTAAGCCATTGCCGTACCCTAACCTGTACCCTAATCAATCCCCATTCCCTAACCCTAACCCTAACCCTAACACTTAAGGTGACCCTCTTCTGAGGCCTTACCCTCACCCGTGCCCTAATCGTAAGCAGTAGACTAACACTAACTAGTGACCTCACACGTACGCTAAACCTTAAGCGTTGTGGTACCCTAAACTGTGCCCTAATATCTCCCCATTCCCTAACCCTAACCCTTACCCGAATTCTATCCCTGACCCTCACCCGAAACCTTACCCTCACCCGTGCCCTAATCTTAACCAGGACACCAACACTAACTTGTGCCCTCACACGTATGCTAACCCTTAATCGTTGTCGTACCCTAAACTGTACCCTAATCACTCCCCATTCCCTAACCCTAACCCTAACCCGAATCCTAACCCTGACCCTCACCTGGAGCCTTACCCTCACCCGTGCCCTAATCTTAACCAGGACACTAACACTAACCCTTGCCCTCACACGAACGCTAACCCTTAAGCACTGTCGTACCCTAAGCTGTACCCTAATCCCTCTGCATTCCTTAACCCTAACCCTAAAACTAATCGTAACCCTGACCCTCAACCGAAACCTTACCCTAACCCGTGCCGTAATCTTAACCAGGAAACCAAGACTAACTCGTGCCCTCAAACGTACTCTAACACTAAACCACAGCGGTACCCTAACCTGTACCCTAATCCCTCTCCATTCCCTAACCCTAACCCTAACCTGAAACCTAACCATGACACTCACCCGAAACTTTACACTCACCCGTTTCCTAATTTTAACCAGTACATCAACACTAATCCATGCCCTCTAACGTACGCCAACCCTAAGCCATTGCCGTACCCTAAACTGTACCCTAATCAATCCCCATTCCCTAACCCTAACCCTAACCCTAGCCCTTAACGTGACCCTCTTCCGAGGCCTTACCCTCACCCGTGCCCTAATCGTAAGCAGTACACTAACACTAACTAGTGACCTCACATGTACGCTAAACCTTAAGCGTTGTGGTACCCTAAACTGTGCCCTAATATCTCCCCATTCCCTAACCCTGACCCTCACCCGAAACCTTACCCTCACCCGTGCCCTAATCTTAACCAGGACACCAACATTAACTTGTGCCCTCACACATACGCTAACCCTTAATCGTTGTCGTACCCTAAGCTGTACCCTAATCCCTCTGCATTCCTTAACCATAACCCTAACCCGACTCCTAACACTGACCCTCACCCGAAGCCTTACCCTCACCCGTGCCGTAATCTTAACCAGGACACCAACACTAACTCGTGCCCTCACACGTACGCTAAACCTTAAGCGTTTTCGTACCCTAAATTGTACCCTAATCCCTCCCCATTCCTTAACCCTAACCCTAACCCCATCCCTAACCCTGACCCACTTCCGATGCCCTACCCTAACCAATGCCCTAATCTTAACCAGTACACAAACTCTAACTCATGCCCTCAAACGTACGCTAACCCTTAAGCATTGTCGTACCCTATCCTGTACCCTAATCCCTCCCCATTCCCTAACCCTAACCCTAAGCGAAACCCTGAACGTGACCCTTTTCCGAGGCCTTACCCTCATCGGTGCCGTTGTCTTAACCAGTACACCAACACTAACTCGTGCCCTCACACTTACGCTAACCCTTAAGCATTGTCTTACCCTAACCTGTACCCTAATCCCTGTCCATTCCCTAACCCTAACCCTAACCCGAATCCTAACCCTGACCCTCACCCGAAGCCTTACCCTCACCCGTGCCCTAATCTTAACCAGGACACCAAGACTAACTCGTGCCCTCAAACGTACACTAACACTAAACCGCAGCGGTACCCTAACCTGTACCCTAATCCCTCTCCATTCCCTAACTCTAACCCTAACCTGAAACCTAAACATGACACTCACCCGAAACTTTACCCTCACCCGTGTCCTAATTTTAACCAGTACATCAACACTAACCCATGCCCTCTAACGTACGCCAACCCTAAGCCATTGCCGTACCCTAACCTGTACCCTAATCAATCCCCATTCCCTAACCCTAACCCTTACCCTAACCCTTAACGTGACCCACTTCCGAGGCCTTACCCTCACCCGTGCCCTAATCATAAGCAGTAGACTAACACTAAATAGTGACCTCACACGTACGCTAAACCTTAAGCGTTGTGGTACCCTAAACTGTGCCCTAATATCTCCCCATTCCCTAACCCTAACCCTAACCCGAATTCTATCCCTGACCCTCACCCGAAACCTTACCCTCACCCGTGCCCTAATCTTAACCAGGACACCAACACTAACTTGTGCCCTCACACGTACGCTAACCCTTAATCGTTGTCGTACCCTAAACTGTACCCTAATCCCTCCCCATTCCCTAACCCTAACCCTAACCCGAATCCTAACCCTGACCCTCACCTGAAGCCTTACCCTCACCCTTGCCCTAATCTTAACCAGGACACCAACACTAACAAGTGCCCTCACACGTACGCTAACCCTTAATCGTTGTCGTACCCTAAACTGTACCCTAATCCCTCCCCATTCCCTAACCCTAACCCTAACCCAAATCCTAACCCTGACCCTCACCTGAAGCCTTACCCTCACCCGTGCCCTAATCTTAACCAGGACACTAAAAGTAACCCTTGCCCTCACACGAACGCTAACCCTTAAGCACTGTCGTACCCTAAGCTGTACCCTAATCCCTCTGCATTCCTTAACACTAACCTCAACCCGAATCCTAACCCTGACCCTCACCCGAAGCCTTACCCTCACCCGTGCCCTAATCTTAACCAGGACACCAACACTAACTCGTGCCCTCACACGTACGCTAAACCTTAAGCGTTGTAGTACCCTAAATTGTACCCTAATCCCTCCCCATTCCTTAACCCTAATCCTAACCCCATCCCTAAACCTGACCCACTTCCGATCCCCTACCCTAACCAATGCCCTAATCTTAACCAGTACACAAACACTAACTCATGCCCTCAAACGTACCCTAACCCTTAAGCATTGTCGTACCCTATCCTGTACCCTAATCCCTCCCCATTCCCTAACCCTAACCCTAAGCGAAACCCTGAACGTGACCCTTTTCCTAGGCCTTACCCTCATCGGTGCCGTTGTCTTAACCAGTACACCAACACTAACTCGTGCCCTCACACTTACGCTAACCCTTAAGCATTGTCGTGCCCTAACCTGTACCCTAATCCCTCTCCATTCCCTAACCCTAACCCTAACCCGAATCCTAACCCTGACCCTCACCCGAAGCCTTACCCTCACCCGTGTCCTAATCTTAACCAGGACACAAAGACTAACTCGTGCCCTCAAACGTACGCTAACACTAAACCGCAGCGGTACCCTAACCTGTACCCTAATCCCTCTCCATTCCCTAACCCTAACCCTAACCTGAAACCTAACCATGACACTCACCCGAAACTTTACCCTCACCCGTGTCCTAATTTTAACCAGTACATCAACACTAACCCATGCCCTCTAACGTACGCCAACCCTAAGCCATTGCCGTACCCTAACCTGTACCCTAATCAATCCCCATTCCCTAACCCTAACCCTAACCCTTAACGTGACCCTCTTCCGAGGCCTTACCCTCACCCGTGCCCTAATCGTAAGCAGTACACTAACACTAACTAGTGACCTCACACGTACGCTAAACCTTAAGCGTTGTGGTACCCTAAACTGTGCCCTAATATCTCCCCATTCCCTAACCCTAACCATAACCCGAATTCTATCCCTGACCCTCACCCGAAACCTTACCCTCACCCGTCTCCTAATCTTAACCAGGACACCAACACTAACTTGTGCCCTCACACGTACGCTAACCCTTAATCGTTGTCGTACCCTAAACTGTACCCTAATCCCTCCCCATTCCCTAACCCTAACCCTAACCCGAATCCTAACCCTGACCCTCACCTGAAGCCTTACCCTCACCCGTGCCCTAATCTTAACCAGGGCACTAACACTAACACTTGCCCTCACACGAACGCTAACCCTTAAGCACTGTCGTACCCTAAGCTGTACCCTAATCCCTCTGCATTCCTTAACTCTAACCCTAACCCGAATCCTAACCCTGACCCTCACCTGAAGCCTTACCCTCACCCGTGCCCTAATCTTAACCAGGACACCAACACTAACTCGTGCCCTCACACGTACGCTAAACCTTAAGCGTTGTCGTACCCTAAATTGTACCCTAATCCCTCCCCATTCCTTAACCCTAACCCTAACCCCATCCCTAAACCTGACCCACTTCCGATGCCCTACCCTAACCAATGCCCTAATCTTAACCAGTACACAAACACTAACTCATGCCCTCATACGTACGCTAACCCTTAAGCATTGTCGTACCCTATTATGTACCCTAATCCCTCCCCATTCCCTAACCATAACCCTAAGCGAAACCCTGAACGTGACCCTTTTCCGAGGCCTTACCCTCATCGGTGCCGTTGTCTTAACCAGTACACCAACACTAACTCGTGCCCTCACACTTACGCTAACCCTTAAGCATTGTCGTACCCTAACCTGTACCCTAATCGCTCTCCATTCCCTAACCCTAACCCTAACCCGAATCCTAACCCTGACCATCACCCGAAGCCTTACCCTCACTCGTGCCCTAATCTTAACCAGGACACCAAGACTAACTCGTGCCCTCAAACGTACGCTAACACTAAACCGCAGCGGTACCCTAACCTGTACCCTAATCCCTCTCAATTCCCTAACCCCAACCCTAACCTGAAACCTAACCATGACACTCACCCGAAACTTTACCCTCACCCGTGTCCTAATTTTAACCAGTACATCAACACTAACCCATGATCTCTAACGTACGCCAACCCTAAGCCATTGCCGTACCCTAACCTGTACCCTCATCAATCCCCATTCCCTAACCCTAACCCTAACCCTAACCCTTAACGTGACCCTCTTCTGAGGCCTTACCCTCACCCGTGCCCTAATTGTAAGCAGTACACTAACACTAACTAGTGACCTCACACGTACGCTAAACCTTAAGCGTTGTGGTACCCTAAACTGTGCCCTAATATCTCCCCATTCCCTAACCCTAACCCTAACCCGAATTCTATCCCTGACCCTCACCCGAAACCTTACCCTCACCCGTGCCCTAATCTTAACCAGGACACCAACACTAACTTGTGCCCTCACATGTACGCTAACCCTTAATCGTTGTCGTACTCTAAACTGTACCCTAATCACTCCCCATTCCCTAACCCTAACCCTAACCCGAATCGTAACCCTGACCCTCACCTGAAGCCTTACCCTCACCCGTGCCCTAATCTTAACCAGGACACTAACACTAACCCTTGCCCTCACACGAACGCTAACCCTTAAGCACTGTCGTACCCTAAGCTGTACCCTAATCCCTCTGAATTCCTTAAGCCTAACCCTAACCCGAATCCTAACCCTGACCCTCACCCGAAGCCTTACCCTCACCCGTGCCCTAATCTTAACCAGGACACCAACACTAACTCGTGCCCTCACACGTATGCTAAACCTTAAGCGTTGTCGTACCCTAAATTGTACCCTAATCCCTCCCCATTCCTTAACCCTAACCCTAACCCCATCCCTAAACCTGACCCACTTCCGATGCCCTACCCTAACCAATGACCTAATCTTAACCAGTACACAAACACTAACTCATGCCCTCAAACGTACGCTAACCCTTAAGCATTGTCGTACCCTATCTTGTACCCTAATCCCTCCCCATTCCCTAACCCTAACCCTAAGCGAAACCCTGAACGTGACCCTTTTCCGAGGCCTTACCCTCATCGGTGCCGTTGTCTTAACCAGTACACCAACACTAACTCGTGCCCTCACACTTACGCTAACCCTTAAGCATTGTCATACACTAACCTGTACCCTAACCCCTCTCCATTCCCTAACCCTAACCCTAACCCGAATCCTAACCATGACAATCACCCGAAGCCTTACCCTCACCCGTGTCCTAATCTTAACCAGGACACCAAGACTAACTCGTGCCCTCAAACGTACGCTAAAACTAAACCGCAGCGGTACCCTAACGTGTACCCTAATCCCTCCCCATTCCCTAACCCTAACCCTAACCCGAATCCTAACCCTGACCCTCACCTGAAGCCTTACCCTCACCCGTGCCCTAATCTTAACCATGACACTAACACTAACCCTTGCCCTCACACGAACGCTAACCCTTATGCACTGTCGCACCCTAAGCTGTACCCTAATCCCTCTGCATTCCTTAACCCTAACCCTAACCCGAATCCTAACCCTGACCCTCACCCGAAGCCTTACCCTCACCCGTGCCCTAATCTTAACCAGTACACAAACACTAACTCATGCCCTCAAACGTACGCTAACCCTTAAGCTTTGTCGTACTCTATCCTGTACCCTAATCCCTCCCCATTCCCTAACCCTAACCCTAACCTGAAACCTAACCATGACACTCACCCGAAACTTTACCCTCACCCGTGTCCTAATTTTAACCAGTACATCAACACTAACCCATGCCCTCTAACGTACGCCAACCCTAAGCCATTGCCCTACCCTAACCTGTACCCTAATCAATCCACATTCCCTAACTCTAACCCTAACCCTAACCCTTAACGTGACCCTCTTCCGAGGCCTTACCCTCACCGGTGCCCTAATCGTAAGCAGTACACTAACACTAACTAGTGACCTCACACGTACGCTAAACCTTAAGCGTTGTGGTACCCTAAACTGTGCCCTAATATCTCCCCATTCCCTAACCCTAAACCTAAACCGAATTCTATCCCTGACCCTCACCCGAAACCTTACCCTCACCCGTGCCCTAATCTTAACCAGGACACCAACACTAACTCGTGCCCTCACACGTACGCTAACCCTTAATCGTTGTCGTACCCTAAACTGTACCCTAATCCCTCCCCATTCCCTAACCCTAACCCTAACCCGAATCCTAACCCTGACCCTCACCCGAAGCCTTACCCTCACCCGTGCCCTAATCTTAACCAGGACACTAACACTAACCCTTGCCCTCACACGAACGTTAACCCTTAAACACTGTCGTACCCTAAGCTGTACCCTAATCCCTCTGCATTCGTTAACCCTAACCCTAACCCGAATCCTAACCCTGACCCTCACCCGAGGCCTTACCCTCACCCGTGCCCTAATCTTAACCAGGACACCAACACTAACTCGTGCCCTCACACGTACGCTAAACCTTAAGCGTTGTCGTACCCTAAATTGTACCCTAATCCCTCCCCATTCCTTAACCCTAACCCTAACCCCATCCCTAAACCTGACCCACTTCCGATGCCCTACCCTAACCAATGCCCTAATCTTAACCAGTACACAAACACTAACTCATGCCCTCAAACGTACGCTAACCCTTAAGCATTGTCGTACCCTATCCTGTACCCTAATCCCTCCCCATTCCCTAACCCTAACCCTAAGCGAAACCCTGAACGTGACCCTTTTCCGAGGCCTTACCCTCATCGGTGCCGTTGTCTTAACCAGTACACCAACACTAACTCGTGCCCTCACACTTACGCTAACCCTTAAGCTTTGTCGTACCCTAACCTGTACCCTAATCCCTCTCCATTCCCTCACCCTAACCCTAACCCGAATCCTAACCCTGACCCTCACCCGAAGCCTTACCCTCACCCGTGCCCTAATCTTAACAAGGACACCAAGACTAACCCGTGCCCTCAAACGTACGCTAACACTAAACAGCAGCGGTACCGTAACCTGTACCCTAATCCTTCTCCATTCCCTAACCCTAACCCTAACCTGAAACCTAACCATGACACTCACCCGAAACTTTACCCTCACCCGTGTCCTAATTTTAACCAGTACATCAACACTAACCCATGCCCTCTAACGTACACCAACCCCAAGCCATTGCCGTACCCTAACCTGTACCCTAATCAATCCCCATTCGCTAACCCTAACCCTAACACTAACCCTTAACGTGACCCTCTTCCGAGGCCTTACCCTCACCCATGCCCTAATCGTAAGCAGTACACTAACACTAACTAGTGACCTCACACGTACGCTATACCTTAAGCGTTGTGGTACCCTAAACTGTGACCTAATATCTCCCCAATCCCTAACCCTAAACCTAAACCGAATTCTATCCCTGACCCTCACCCGAAACCTTACCCTCACCCGTGCCCTAACCTTAACCAGGACACCAACACTAACGCGGGCCCTCACACGTACGGTAATACTTTATCGTTGTCATACCCTAAACTGTACCCTAATCTCTCCCCATTCCCTAACCCTAACCCTAACCCGAATCCTAACCCTGACCCTCACCCGAAGCCTTACCCTCACCCGTTCCCTAATCTTAACCAGGACACTAACACTAACCCTTGCCCTCACACGAACGTTAACCCTTAAACACTGTCGAACCCTAAGCTGTACCCTAATCCCTCTGCATTCCTTAACCCTAACACCAACCCGAATACTAACCCTGTCCCTCACCCGAGGCCTTACCCTCACCCGTGCCCTAATCTTAACCAGGACACCACCACTAACTCGTGCCCTCACACGTACGCTAAACCTTAAGCTTTGTCGTACCCTAAATTGTACCCTAATCCCTCCCCATTCCTTAACCCTAACCCTAACCCCATCCCTAAACCTGACCCACTTCCGATGCCCTACCCTAACCAATGCCCTAATCTTAACCAGTACACAAACACTAACTCATGCCCTCAAACGTACGCTAACCCTTAAGCATTGTCGTACCCTATCCTGTACCCTAATCCCTCCCCATTCCCTAACCCTAACCCTAAGCGATACCCTGAACGTGACCCTTTTCCGAGGCCTTACCCTCATCGGTGCCGTTGTCTTAACCAGTACACCAACACTAACTCGTGACCTCACACTTACGCTAACCCTTAAGCATTGTCGTACCCTAACCTGTACCCTAATCCCTCTCCATTCCCTAACCCTAACCCTAACCCGAATCCTAAACCTGACCCTCACCCGAAGCCTTACCCTCACCCGTGCCCTAATCTTAACCAGGACACCAAGACTAACTCGTGCCCTCAAACGTACGCTAACACTAAACCGCAGCGGTATCCTAACCTGTACCCTAATCCCTCTCCATTCCCTAACCCTAACCCTAACCTGAAACCTAACCATGACACTCACACGAAACTTTACCCTGACCGGTGTCCTAATTTTAACCAGTACATCAACACTAACCCATGCCCTCTAACGAACGCCAACCCTAAGCCATTGCCGTACCCTAACCTGTACCCTAATCAATCCCCATGCCCTAACCCTAACCCTAACCCTAAACCTTAACGTGACCCTCTTCCGAGGCCTTACCCTCACCCGTGCCCTAATCGTAAGCAGTACACTAACACTAAGTAGTGACCTCACACGTACGCTAAACCTTAAGCGTTGTGGTACCCTAAACTGTGCCCTAATATCTCCCCATTCCCTAACCCTAACCCTAACCCGAATTCTATCCCTGACCCTCACCCGAAACCTTACCCTCACCCGTGCCCTAATCTTAACCAGGACACCAACACTAACTCGTGCCCTCACACGTACGCTAACCCTTAATCGTTGTCGTACCCTAAACTGTACCCTAATCCCTCCCCATTCCCTAACCCTAACCCTAACCCGAATCCTAACCCTGACCCTCACCTGAAGCCTTACCCTCACCAGTGCCCTAATCTTAACCAGGACACTAACAGTAACCCTTGCCCTCACACGAACGCTAACCCTTAAGCACTGTCGTACCCTATGCTGTACCCTAATCCCTCTGCATTCCTTAACCATAACCCTAACCCGAATCCTAACCCTGACCCTCACCCGAAGCCTTACCCTCACCCGTGCCCTAATCTTAACCAGGACACCAACACTAACTCGTGCCCTCACACGTACGCTAAACCTTAAGCGTTGTCGTACCCTAAATTGTACCCTAATCCCTCCCCATTCCTTAACCCTAACCCTAACCCCATCCCTAAACCTGACCCACTTCCGATGCCCTACCCTAACCAATGCCCTAATCTTAACCAGTACACAAACACTAACTCATGCCCTCAAACGTACGCTAACCCTTAAGCATTGTCGTACCCTATCCTGTACCCTAATCCCTCCCCATTCCCTAACCCTAACCCTAAGCGAAACCCTGAACGTGACCCTTTTCCGAGGCCTTACACTCATCGGTGCCGTTGTCTTAACCAGTACACCAACACTAACTCGTGCCCTCACACTTACGCTAACCCTTAAGCATTGTCGTACCCTAACCTGTACCCTAATCCCTCTCCATTCCCTAACCCTAACCCTAACCCGAATCCTAACCCTGACCCTCACCCGAAGCCTTACCCTCACCCGTGCCCTAATCTTAACCAGGACACCAAGACTAACTCGTGCCCTCAAACGTACGCTAACACTAAACAGCAGCGGTACCGTAACCTGTAACCTAATCCTTCTCCATTCCCTAACCCCAACCCTAACCTGAAACCTAACCATGACACTCACCCGAAACTTTACCCTCACCCGTGTCCTAATTTTAACCAGTACATCAACACTAACCCATGCCCTCTAACGTACGCCAACCCTAAGCCATTGCCGTACCCTAACCTCTACCCTAATCCCTCCCCATTCCCTAACCCTAACCCTAAGCGAAACCCTGAACGTGAACCTTTTCCGAGGCCTTACCTTCATCGGTGCCGTTGTCTTAACCAGTACACCAACACTAACTCGTGCCCTCACACTTACGCTAACCCTTAAGCATTGTCGTACCCTAACCTGTACCCTAATCCCTCTCCATTCCCTAACCCTAACCCTAACCTGAAACCTAACCATGACACTCACCCGAAACTTTACCCTCACCCGTGTCCTAATTTTAACCAGTACATCAACACTAACCCATGCCCTCTAACGTACGCCAACCCTAAGCCATTGCCGTACCCTAACCTGTAGCCTAATCAATCCCCATTACCTAACCCTAACCCTAACCCTAACCCTTAACGTGACCCTCTTCCGAGGCCTTACCCTCCCCCGTGCCCTAATCGTAAGCAGTACACTAAAACTAACTAGTGACCTCACACGTACGCTAAACCTTAAGCGTTGTGGTACCCTAAACTGTGCCCTAATATCTTCCCATTCCCTAACCCTAACCCTAACCCGAATTCTATCCCTGACCCTCACCCGAAACCTTACCCTCACCCGTGCCCTAATCTTAACCAGGACACCAACACTAACTTGTGCCCTCACACGTACGCTAACCCTTAATCATTGTCGTACCCTAAACTGTACCCTAATCCCTCCCCATTCCCTAACCCTAACCCTAACCCGAATCCTAACCCTGACCGTCAACTGAAGCCTTACCCTCACCCGTGCCCTAATCTTAACCAGGACACTAACACTAACCCTTGCCCTCACACGAACGCTAACCCTTAAGCACTGTCGTACCCTAAGCCGTACCCTAATCCCTCTGCATTCCTTAACCCTAACCCTAACCCGAATCCTAACCCTGACCCTCACCCGAAGCCTTACCCTCACCCATGCCCTAATCTTAACCAGGACACCAACACTAACTCGTGCCCTCACACGTACGCTAAACCTTAAGCGTTGTCGTACCCTAAATAGTACCCTAATCCCTCCCCATTCCTTAAACCTAACCCTAACCCCATCCCTAAACCTGACCCACTTCCGATGCCCTACCCTAAATAATGCCCTAATCTTAACCAGTACACAAACACTAACTCATGCCCTCAAACGTACGCTAACCCTTAAGCATTGTCGTACCCTATCCTGTACCCTAATCCCTCCCCATTCCCTAACCGTAACCCAAAGCGAAACCCTGAACGTGACCCTTTTCCGAGGCCTTACCCTCATCGGTGCCGTTGTCTTAACCAGTACACCAACCCTAACTCGTGCCCTCACACTTACGCTAACCCTTAAGCATTGTCGTACCCTAACCTGTACCCTAATCCCTCTCCATTCCCTAACCCTAACCCTAACCTGAAACCTAACCATGACACTCACCCGAAGCCTTACCCTCACCCGTGCCCTAATCTTAACCAGGACACAAAGACTAACTCATGCCCTCAAACGTACGCTAACACTAAACCACAGCGGTACCCTAACCTGTACCCTAATCCCTCTCCATTCCCTAACCCTAATCCTAACCTGAAACCTAAACATGACACTCACCCGAAACTTTACCCTCACCCGTGTCCTAATTTTAACCACTACATCAACACTAACCCATGCTCTCTAACGTACGCCAACCCTAAGCCATTGCCGTACCCTAACCTGTACCCTAATCAATCCCCATTCCCTAATCCTAACCCTAACCCTAACCCTTAACGTGACCCTCTTCTGAGGCCTTACCCTCACCCGTGCCCTAATCGTAAGCAGTACACTAACACTAACTAGTGACCTCACACGTACGCTAAACCTTAAGCATTGTGGTACCCTAAACTGTACCCTAATATCTCCCCATTCCCTAACCCTAACCTTAACCCGAATTCTATCCCTGACCCTCACCCGTAACCTTACCCTCACCCGTGCCCTAATCTTAACCAGGACACCAACACTAACTTGTGCCCTCACACGTACGCTAACCCTAAATCGTTGTCGTACCCTAAACTGTACCCTAATCCCTCCCAATTCCCTAACCCTAACCCTAACCCGAATCCTAACCCTGACCCTCACCTGAAGCCTTACCCTCACCCGTGCCCTAATCTTAACCAGGACACTAACACTAACCCTTGCCCTCACACGAACGCTAACCCTTAATCACTGTCGTACCCTAAGCCGTACCCTAATCCCTCTGCATTCCTTAACCCTAACCCTAACCCGAACCCTAAACTGTACCCTAATCCCTCCCCATTCCCTAACCCTAACCCTAACCCTAATCCTAACCCTGACCCTCACCCGAAGCCTTACCCTCACCCCTGCCCTAATCTTAAATAGGACACTAACACTAACCCTTGCCCTCACAGGAACGCTAACCCTTAAGCACTGTCGTACACTAAGCTGTACCCTAATCCCACTGCATTCCTTAACCCTAACCCTAACACGAATCCTAACCCTGACCCTCACCCGAAGCCTTACCCTCACCGGTGCCCTAATCTTAACCAGGACACCAACACTAACTCGTGCCCTCACACATACGCTAAACCTTAAGCGTTGTCATACCCTAAATTGTACACTAATCCCTCCCCATTCCTTAACCCTAATCCTAACCCCATCCCTAAACCTGACCCACTACCGATGCCCTACCCTAACCACTGCCCTAATATTAACCAGTACACAAACACTAACTTATGCCCTCAAACGTATGCTAACCCTTAAGCATTGTCGTACCCTATCCTGTACCCTAATCCCTCCCCATTCCCTAACCCTAACCCTAAGCGAAACCCTGAACGTGACCCTTTTCCGAGGCCTTACCGTCATCGGTGCCGTTGTCTTAACCAGTACACCAACACGAAATCGTGCCCTCACACTTACACTAACCCTTAAGCATTGTCGTACCCTAACCTGTACCCTAATCCCTCTCCATTCCCTAACCCTAACCCTAACCCGAATCCTAACCATGACAATCACCCGAAGCCTTACCCTCACGCGTGTCCTAATCTTAACCAGGACACCAGGACTAACTCGTGCCCTCAAACGTACGCTAAAACTAAACCGCAGCGGTACCCTAACGTGTACCCTAATCCCTCCCCATTCCCTAACCCTAACCCTAACCCGAATCCTAAACCTGACCCTCACCTGAAGCCTTACCCTCACCCGTGCCCTAATCTTAACCATGACACTAACACTAACCCTTGCCCTCACACGAACGCTAACCCTTATGCACTGTCGTACCCTAAGCTGTACCCTAATCTCTCTGCATTCCTTAACCCTAACCCTAACCCGAATCCTAACCCTGACCCTCACCCGAAGCCTTACCCTCACCCGTGCCCTAATCTTAACCAGTACACAAACACTAACTCATGCCCTCAAACGTACGCTAACCCTTAAGCTTTGTCGTATCCTATCCTGTACCCTAATCCCTCCCCATTCCCTAACCCTAACCCTAACCTGAAACCTAACCATGACACTCACCCGAAACTTTACCCTCACCCGTGTCCTAATTTTAACCAGTACATCAACACTAACCCATGCCCTCTAACGTACGACAACCCTAAGCCATTGCCGTACCCTAACCTGTACCCTAATCAATCCCCATTCCCTAACCCTAACCCTAACCCTAACCCTTAACGTGACCCTCTTCCGAGGCCTTACCCTCACCGGTGCCCTAATCGTAAGCAGTACACTAACACTAACTAGTGACCTCACACGTACGCTAAACCTTAAGCGTTGTGGTACCCTAAACTGTGCCCTAATATCTCCCCATTCCCTAACCCTAACCCTAACCCGAATTCTCTCCCTGACCCTCACCCGAAACCTTACCCTCACCCGTGCCCTAATCTTAACCAGGACACCAACACTAACTCGTGCCCTCACACGTACGCTAACCCTTAATCGTTGTCGTACCCTAAACTGTACCCTAATCCCTCCCCATTCCCTAATCCTAACCCTAACCCGAATCCTAACCCTGACCCTCACCCGAAGCCTTACCCTCACCCGTGCCCTAATCTTAACCAGGACACTAACACTAACCCTTGCCCTCACACGAACGTTAACCCTTAAACACTGTCGTACCCTAAGCTGTACCCTAATCCCTCTGCATTCGTTAACCCTAACCCTAACCCGAATCCTAACCCTGACCCTCAACCGAGGCCTTACCCTCACCCGTGCCCTAATCTTAACCAGGACACCAACACTAACTCGTGCCCTCACACGTACGCTAAACCTTAAGCGTTGTCGTACCCTAAATTGTACCCTAATCCCTCCCCATTCCTTAACCCTAACCCTAACCCCATCCCTAAACCTGACCCACTTCCGATGCCCTACCCTAACCAATGCCCTAATCTTAACCAGGTCACAAACACTAACTCATGCCCTCAAACGTACGCTAACCCTTAAGCATTGTCGTACCCTATCCTGTACCCTAATCCCTCCCCATTCCCTAACCCTAACCCTAAGCGAAACCCTGAACGTGACCCTTTTCCGAGGCCTTACCCTCATCGGTGCCGTTGTCTTAACCAGTACACCAACAGTAACTCGTGCCCTCACACTTACGCTAACACTTAAGCATTGTCGTACCCTAACCTGTACCCGAATCCCTCTCCATTCCCTAACCCTAACCCTAACCCGAATCCTAACCCTGACCCTCACCCGAAGCCTTACCCTCACCCGTGCCCTAATCTTAACCAGGACACAAACACTAACTCGTGCCCTCACACGTACGCTAAACCTTAAGCGTTGTCGTACCCTAAATTGTACCCTAATCCCTCCCCATTCCTTAACCCTAACCCTAACCCCATCCCTAAACCTGACCCACTTCCGATGCCCTACCCTAGCCAATGCCCTAATCTTAACCAGTATACCAACACTAACTCGTGCCCTCACACTTACGCTAACTCTTAAGCATTGTCGTACCCTAACCTGTACCCTAATCCCTCTCCATTCCCTAACCCTAACCCTAACCTGAAACCTAAACATGACACTAACCCGAAACTTTACCCTCACCCGTGTCCTAATTTTAACCAGTACATCAACACTAACCCATGCCCTCTAACGTACGCCAACCCTAAGCCATTGCCGTACCCTAACCTGTACCCTAATCAATCCCCATTCCCTAACCCTAACCCTAACCCGAATCCTAACCCTGACCCTCACCCGAAGTCTTACCTTCACCCGTGCCCTAATCTTAACCAGGACACTAACACTAACCCTTGCCCTCACACGAACGCTAACCCTTAAGCACTGTCGTACCCTAAGCTGTACCTTAATCCCTCTGCATTCCTTAACCCTAACCCTAACCCGAATCCTAACCTTGACCCTCACCCGAAGCCTTACCCTCACCCGTGCCCTAATCTTAACCAGGACACCAACACTAACTCGTGCCCTCACACGTACGCTAAACCTTAAGCGTTGTCGTACCCTAAATTGTACCCTAATCCCTCCCCATTCCTTAACCCTAACCCTAACCCCATCCCTAAACCTGACCCACTTCCGATGCCCTACCCTAACCAATGCCCTAATCTTAACCAGTACACAAACACTAACTCATGCCCTCAAACGTACGCTAACCCTTAAGCATTGTCGTACCCTATCCTGTACCCTAATCCCTCCCCATTCCCTAACCCTAACCATAAGCGAAACCCTGAACGTGACCCTTTTCCGAGGCCTTACCCTCATCGGTGCCGTTGTCTTAACCAGTGCACCAACACTAACTCGTGCCCTCACACTTACGCTAAACCTTAAGCATTGTCGTACCCTAACCTGTACCCTAATCCCTCTCCATTCCCTAACCCTAACCCTATCCCGAATCCTAACCCTGACCCTCACCTGAAGCCTTACCGTCACTCGTGCCCTAATCTTAACCAGGAAACCAAGACTAACTCGTGCCCTCAAACGTACGCTAACACTAAACCGCAGCGGTACCCTAACCTGTACCCTAATCCCTCCCCATTCCCTAACCCTAACCCTAACCTGAAACCTAACCATGAAACTCACCCGAAACTTTCCCCTCACCCGTGTCCTACTTTTAACCAGTACATCAACACTAATCCATGCCCTCTAACGTACGCCAACCCTAAGCCATTGCCGTACCCTAACCTGTACCCTAATCAATCCCCATTCCCTAACCCTAACCCTAACCCTAACCCTTAACGTGACCCTCTTCCGAGGCCTTACCCTCACCCGTGCCCTAATCGTAAGCAGTACACTAACACTAACTAGTGACCTCACACGTACGCTAAACCTTAAGCGTTGTGGTACCCTAAACTGTGCCCTAATATCTCCCCATTCCCTAACCCTAACCCTAACCCGAATTCCAACCCTGACCCTCACCCGAAACCTTACCCTCATCCGTGCCCTAATCTTAACAAGGACACCAACACTAACTCGTGCCCTCACACGTACGCTAACCCTTAATCGTTGTCGTACCCTAAACTGTACCCTAATCCCTCCCCATTCCCTAACCCTAACCCTAACCCGAATCCTAAACCTGACCCTCACCCGAAGCCTTACCCTCACCCGTGCCCTAATCTTAACCAGGACACTAACACTAACCCTTGCCCTCACACGAACGCTAACCCTTAAGCACTGTCGTACCCTAAGCTGTACCCTAATCCCTCTGCATTCCTTAACCCTAACCCTAACCCGAATCCTAACCCTGACCCTCACCCGAAGCCTTACCCTCACCCGTGCCCTAATCTTAACCAGGACATCAACACTAACTCGTGCCGTCACACGTACGCTAACCCTTAAGCATTGTCGTACCCTATCCTGTACCCTAATACCTCCCCATTCCCTAACCCTAACCCTAAGCAAAACCCTGAACGTGACCCTTTTCCGAGGCCTTACCCTCATCGGTGCCGTTGTCTTAACCAGTACACCAACACTAACTCGTGCCCTCACAATTACGCTAACCCTTAAGCATTGTCGTACCCTAACCTGTACCCTAATCCCTCTCCATTCCCTAACCCTAACCCTAACCTGAAACCTAAACATGACACTCACCCGAAACTTTACCCTCACCCGTGTCCTAATTTTAACCAGTACATCAACACTAACCCATGCCCTCTAACGTAGGCCAACCCTAAGCCATTGCCGTACCCTAACCTGTACCCTAATCAATCCCCATTCCCTAACCCTAACCCTAACCCTAACCCTTAACGTGACCCTCTTCCGAGGCCTTACCCTCACCCGTGCCCTAATCGTAAGCAGTACACTAACACTAACTAGTGACCTCACACGTACGCTAAACCTTAAGCGTTGTGGTACCCTAAACTGTGCCCTAATATCTCCCCATTCCCTAACCCTAACCCTAACCCGAATTCCAACCCTGACCCTCACCCGAAACCTTACCCTCATCCGTGCCCTAATCTTAACAAGGACACCAACACTAACTCGTGCCCTCACACGTACGCTAACCCTTAATCGTTGTCGTACCCTAAACTGTACCCTAATCCCTCCCCATTCCCTAACCCTAACCCTAACCCGAATCCTAAACCTGACCCTCACCCGAAGCCTTACCCTCACCCGTGCCCTAATCTTAACCAGGACACTAACACTAACCCTTGCCCTCACACGAACGCTAACCCTTAAGCACTGTCGTACCCTAAGCTGTACCCTAATCCCTCTGCATTCCTTAACCCTAACCCTAACCCGAATCCTAACCCTGACCCTCACCCGAAGCCTTACCCTCACCCGTGCCCTAATCTTAACCAGGATATCAACACTAACTCGTGCCGTCACACGTACGCTAATCCTTAAGCATTGTCGTACCCTATCCTGTACCCTAATACCTCCCCATTCCCTAACCCTAACCCTAAGCAAAACCCTGAACGTGACCCTTTTCCGAGGCCTTACCCTCATCGGTGCCGTTGTCTTAACCAGTACACCAACACTAACTCGTGCCCTCACACTTACGCTAACCCTTAAGCATTGTCGTACCCTAACCTGTACCCTAATCCCTCTCCATTCCCTAACCCTAACCCTAACCTGAAACCTAAACATGACACTCACCCGAAACTTTACCCTCACCCGTGTCCTAATTTTAACCAGTACATCAACACTAACCCATGCCCTCTAACGTAGGCCAACCCTAAGCCATTGCCGTACCCTAACCTGTACCCTAATCAATCCCCATTCCCTAACCCTAACCCTAACCCTAACCCTTAACGTGACCCTCTTCCGAGGCCTTACCCTCACCCGTGCCCTAATCGTAAGCAGTACACTAACACTAACTAGTGACCTCAAACGTACGCTAAACCTTAAGCGTTGTGGTACCCTAAACTGTGCCCTAATATCTCCCCATTCCCTAACCCTAACCCTAACCCGAATTCTATCCCTGACCTCACCCGAAACCTTACCCTCACCCGTGCCCTAATCTTAACCAGGACACGAACACTAACTTGTGCCCACACACGTACGCTAACCCTTAATCGTTGTCGTACCCTAAACTGTACCCTAATCCCTCCCCATTCCCTAACCCTAACCCTAACCCTAACCCTAAACTGTACCCTAATCCCTCCCCATTCCCTAACCCTAACCCTAACCCGAATCCTATCCCTGACCCTCACCCGAAGTCTTACCCTCACCCGTGCCCTAATCTTAACCAGGACACTAACACTAACCCTTGCCCTCACACGAACACTAACCCTTAAGCACTGTCGTACCCTAAGCTGTACCTTAATCCCTCTGCATTCCTTAACCTTAACCCTAACCCGAATCCTAACCCTGACCCTCAGCCGAAGCCTTACCCTCACCCGTGCCCTAATCTTAACCAGGACACCAACACTAACTCGTGCCCTCACACGTACGCTAAACCTTAAGCGTTGTCGTACCCTAAATTGTACCCTAATCCCTCCCCATTCCTTAACCCTAACCCTAACCCCATCCCTAAACCTGACCCACTTCCGATGCCCTACCCTAACCAATGCCCTAATCTTAACCAGTACACAAACACTAACTCATGCCCTCAAACGTATGCTAACCCTTAGGCATTGTCGTACCCTATCCTGTACGCTAATCCCTCCCCATTCCCTAACCCTAATCATAAGCGAAACCCTGAACGTGACCCTTTTCCAAGGCCTTACCCTCATCGGTGCCGTTGTCTTAACCAGTACACCAACACTAACTCGTGCCCTCACACTTACGCTAACCCTTAAGCATTGTCGTACCCTAACCTGTACCCTAATCCCTCTCCATTCCCTAACCCTAACCCTAACCCGAATCCTAACCCTGACCCTCACCCGAAGCCTTACCCTCACCCGTGCCCTAATCTTAACCAGGACACCAAGACTAACTCGTGCCCTCAAACGTACGCTAACACTAAACCGCAGAGGTACCCTAACCAGTACCCTAATCCCTCCCCATTCCCTAACCCTAACCCTAACCTGAAACCTAACCATGACACTCACCCGAAACTTTACCCTCACCCGTGTCCTACTTTTAACCAGTACATCAACACTAACCCATGCCCTCTAACGTACGCCAACCCTAAGCCATTGCCGTACCCTAACCTGTACCCTAATCAATCCCCATTCCCTAACCCTAACCCTAACCCTAACCCTTAACGTGACCTTCTTCCGAGGCCTTAACCTCACCCGTGCCCTAATCATAAGCAGTATACTAACACTAACTAGTGACCTCACACGTACGCTAAACCTTAAGCGTTGTGGCACCCTAAACTGTGCCCTAATATCTCCCCATTCCCTAACCCTAACCCTAACCCGAATTCTATCACTGATCCTCACCCGAAACCGTACCCTCACCAGTGCCCTAATCTTAACAAGGACACCAACACTAACTCGTGCCCTCACACGTACGCTAACCCTTAATCGTTGTCGTACCCTAAACTGTACCCTAATCCCTCCCCATTCCCTAACCCTAACCCTAACCCGAATCCTAACCCTGACCCTCACCCGAAGCCTTACCCTCACCCGTGCCCTAATCTTAACCAGGACACCAACACTAACTCGTGCCCTCACACGTACGCTAAACCTTAAGCGTTGTCGTACCCTAAATTGTACCCTAATCCCTCCCCATTCCTTAACCCTAACCCTAACCCCATCCCTAAACCTGACCCACTTCCGATGCCCTACCCTAACCAATGCCCTAATCTTAACCAGTACACAAACACTAACTCATGCCCTCAAACGTACGCTAACCCTTAAGCATTGTCGTACCCTATCCTGTACCCTAATCCCTCCCCATTCCCTAACCCTAACCCTAAGCGAAACCCTGAACGTGACCCTTTTCCGAGGCCTTACCCTCATCGGTGCCGTTGTCTTAACCAGTACACCAACACTAACTCGTGACCTCACACTTACGCTAACCCTTAAGCATTGTCGTACCCTAACCTGTACCCTAATCCCTCTCCATTCCCTAACCCTAACCCTAACCCGAATCCTAACCCTGACCCTCACCCGAAGCCTTACCCTCACCCGTGCCCTAATCTTAACCAGGACACCAACACTAACTTGTGCCCTCACACGTACGCTAACCCTTAATCGTTGTCGTACCCTAAACTGTACCCTAATCCCTCCCCATTCCCTAACCCTAACCCTAAACCTAACCCTAAACTGTACCCTAATCCCTCCCCATTCCCTAACCCTAACCCTAACCCGAATCCTAACCCTGACCCTCACCCGAAGTCTTACCCTCACCCGTGCCCTAATCTTAACCAGGACACTAACACTAACCCTTGCCCTCACACGAACGCTAACCCTTAAGCACTGTCGTACCCTAAGTTGTACCTTAATCCCTCTGCATTCCTTAACCTTAACCCTAACCCGAATCCTAACCCTGACCCTCACCCGAAGCCTTACCCTCACCCGTGCCCTAATCTTAACCAGGACACCAACACTAACTCGTGCCCTCACACGTACGCTAAATCTTAAGCGTTGTCGTACCCTAAATTGTACCCTAATACCTCCCCATTCCTTAACCCTAACCCTAACCCCATCCCTAAACCTGACCCACTTCCGATGCCCTACCCTAACCAATGCCCTAATCTTAACCAGTACACAAACACTAACTCATGCCCTCAAACGTATGCTAACCCTTAAGCATTGTCGTACCCTATCCTGTACGCTAATCCCTACCCATTCCCTAACCCTAATCATAAGCGAAACCCTGAACGTGACCCTTTTCCGAGGCCTTACCCTCATTGGTGCCGTTGTCTTAACCAGTACACCAACACTAACTCGTGCCCTCACACTTACGCTAACCCTTAAGCATTGTCGTACCCTAACCTGTACCCTAATCCCTCACCATTCCCTAACCCTAACCCTAACCCGAATCCTAACCTTGACCCTCACCCGAAGCCTTACCCTCAACCGTGCCCTACTCTTAACCAGGACACCAAGACTAACTCGTGCCCTCAAACATACGCTAACACTAAACCGCAGCGGTACCCTAACGTGTACCCTAATCCCTCCCCATTCCCTAACCCTAACCCTAACCTGAAACCTAACCATGAAACTCACCCGAAACTTTCCCCTCACCTGTGTCCTACTTTTAACCAGTACATCAACACTAACCCATGCCCTCTAACGTACGCGAACCCTAAGCCATTGCCGTACCCTAACCTGTACCCTAATCAATCCCCATTCCCTAACCCTAACCCTAACCCTAACCCTTAACGTGACCCTCTTCCGAGACCTTACCCTCACCCGTGCCCTAATCGTAAGCAGTACACTAACACTAACTAGTGACCTCACACGTACGCTAAACCTTAAGCCTTGTGGTACCCTAAACTGTGCCCTAATATCTCCCCATTCCCTATCCCTAACCCTAACCCGAATTCTATCCCTGACCCTCACCCGAAACCTTACCCTCACCCGTGCCCTAATCTTAACAAGGACACCAACACTAACTCGTGCCCTCACACGTACGCTAACCCTTAATCGTTGTCGTACCCTAAACTGTACCCTAATCCCTCCCCATTCCCTAGCACTAACCCTAACCCGAATCCTAACCCTGACCCTCACTCGAAGCCTTACCCTCACCCGTGCCCTAATCTTAACCAGGACACTAACACTAACCCTTGCCCTCACACGAACGCTAACCCTTAAGCACTGTCGTACCCTAAGCTGTACCCTAATCCCTCTGCATTCCTTAACCCTAACCCTAACCCGAATCCTAACCCTGACCCTCACCCGAAGCCTTACCCTCACCCGTGCCCTAATCTTAACCAGGACACCAAAACTAACTCGTGCCCTCACACGTACGCTAAACCTTAAGCGTTGTCGTACCCTAAATTGTACCCTAATCCCTCCCCATTCCTTAACCCTAACCCTAACCCCATCCCTAAACCTGACCCACATGCGATGCCCTACCCTAACCAATGCCCTAATCTTGACCAGTACACAAACACTAACTCATGCCCTCAAACGTACGCTAACCCTTAAGCATTGTCGTACCCTATCCTGTACCCTAATCCCTCCCCATTCCCTAACCCTAACCCTAAGCGAAACCCTGAACGTGACCCTTTTCCGAGGCCTTACCCTCATCGGTGCCGTTGTCTTAACCAGTACACCAACAGTAACTCGTGCCCTCACACTTACGCTAACCCTTAGGCATTGTCGTACCCTAACCTGTACCCTAATCCCTCTCCATTCCCTAACCCTAACCCTAACCCGAATCCTAACCCTGACCCTCACCCGAAGCCTTACCCTCACCCGTGCCCTAATCTTAACCAGGACACCAAGACTAACTCGTGCCCTCAAACGTACGCTAACACTAAACCGCAGCGGTACCCTAACCTGTACCCTAATCCCTCCCCATTCCCTAACCCTAACCCTAACCTAAAACCTAACCATGACACTCACCCGAAACTTTACCCTCACCCGTGTCCTACTTTTAACCAGTACATCAACACTAACCGATGCCCTCTAACGTACGCCAACCCTACGCCATTGCCGTGCCCTAACCTGTACCCTAATCAATCCCCATTCCCTAACCCTAACCCTAACCCTAAGCCTTAACGTGACCCTCTTCCGAGGCCTTACCCTCACCCGTGTCCTAATCGTAAGCAGTACACTAACACTAACTAGTGACCTCACACGTACGCTAAACCTTAAGCGTTGTGGTACCCTAAACTGTGCCCTAATATCTCCCCATTCCCTAACCCTAACCCTAACCCGAATTCTATCACTGACCCTCACCCGAAACCTTACCCTCACCCGTGCCCTAATCTTAACAAGGACACCAACACTAACTCGTGCCCTCACACGTACGCTAACCCTTAATCGTTGTCGTACCCTAAACTGTACCCTAATCCCTCCCCATTCCCTAACCCTAACCCTAACCCGAATCCTAACCCTGACCCTCACCGAAGCCTTACCCTCACCCGTGCCCTAATCTTAACCAGGACACTAACACTAACCCTTGCCCTCACACGAACGCTAACCCTTAAGCACTGTCGCACCCTAAGCTGTACCCTAATCCCTCTGTATTCCTTAACCCTAATCCTAACCCGAATCCTAACCCTGACCCTCACCCGAAGCCTTACCCTCACCCGTGCCCTAATCTTAACCAGGACACCAACACTAACTCGTGCCCTCACACGTACGCTAAACCTTAAGCGTTGTCGTACCCTAAATTGTACCCTAATCCCTCCCCATTCCTTAACCCTAACCCTAACCCCATCCCTAAAACTGACCCACTTCCGATGCCCTACCCTAACCAATGCCCTAATCTTAACCAGTACACAAACACTAACTCATGCCCTCAAACGTACGCTAACCCTTAAGCATTGTCGTACCCTATCCTGTACCCTAATCCCTCTCCATTCCCTAACCCTAACCCTAACCCGAATCCTAACCCTGACCCTCACCCGAAGCCTTACCCTCACCCGTGCCCTAATCTTAACCAGGACACCAAGACTAACTCGTGCCCTCAAACGTACGCTAAAAGTAAACCGCAGCGGTACCCTAACTTGTACCCTAATCCCTCTCCATTCCCTAACCCTAACCCTAACCTGAAACCTAACCATGACACTCACCCGAAACTTTACCCTCACCCGTGTCCTAATTTTAGCCAGTACATCAACATTAACCAATGCCTTCTAACGTACGCCAACCCTACGCCATTGCCGTACCCTAACCTTTACCCTAATCAATCCCCATTCCCTAACCCTAACCCTAACCCTAACCCTTAACGTGACCCTCTTCCGAGGCCTTACCCTCACCCGTGCCCTAATCGTAAGCAGTACACTAACACTTACTAGTGACCTCACACGTACGCTAAACCTTAAGCGTTGTGGTACCCTAAACTGTGCCCTAATATCTCCCCATTCCCTAACCCTAACCCTAACCCGAATTCTATCCCTGACCCTCACCCGAAACCTTACCCTCACCCGTGCCCTAATCTTAACCAGGACACCAACACTAACTTGTGCCCTCACACGTACGCTAACCCTTAATCGTTGTCGTACCCTAAACTGTACCCTAATCCCTCCCCATTCCCTAACCCTAACCCTAAACTGTACCCTAATCCCTCCCCATTCCCTAACCCTAACCCTAACACGACTCCTTACCCTGACCCTCACCCGAAGCCTTACCCTCACCCGTGCCCTAATCTTAACCAGGACACTAACACTAACCCTTTCCCTCACACGAACGCTAACCCTTAAGCACTGTCGTACCCTAAGCTGTACCTTAATCCCTCTGCATTCCTTAACCCTAACCCTAACCCGAATCCTAACCCTGAGCCTCACCCGAAGCCTTACCCTCACCCGTGCCCTAATCTTAACCAGGACACCAACACTAACTCGTGCCCTCACACGTACGCTAAACCTTAAGCGTTGTCGTACCCTAAATTGTACCCTAATCCCTCCCCATTCCTTAACCCTAACCCTAACCCCATCCCTAAACCTGACCCACTTCCGATGCCCTACCCTAACCAATGCCCTAATCTTAACCAGTACACAAACACTAACTCATGCCCTCAAACGTACGCTAACCCTTAAGCATTGTCGTACCCTATCCTGTACCCTAATCCCTCCCCATTCCCTAACCCTAACCATAAGCGAAACCCTGAACGTGACCCTTTTCCGAGGCCTTACCCTCATCGGTGCCGTTGTCTTAACCAGTGCACCAACACTAACTCGTGCCCTCACACTTACGCAAAACCTTAAGCATTGTCGTACCCTAACCTGTACCCTAATCCCTCTCCATTCCCTAACCCTAACCCTAACCCGAATCCTAACCTTGACCCTCACCCGAAGCCTTACCCTCACCCGTGCCCTAATCTTAACCAGGACACCAAGACTAACTCGTGCCCTCAAACGTACGCTAACACTAAACCGCAGCGGTACCCTAACCTGTACCCTAATCCCTCCCCATTCCCTAACCCTAACCCTAACCTGAATCCTAACCATGACACTCACCCGAAACTTTACCCTCACCCGTGTCCTACTTTTAACCAGTACATCAACACTAACCCATGCCCTCTAACGTACGCCAACCCTAAGCCATTGCCGTACCCTAACCTGTACCCTAATCAATCCCCATTCCCTAACCCTAACCCTAACCCTAAGCCTTAACGTGACCCTCTTCCGAGGCCTTACCCTCACCCGTGCCCTAATCGTAAGCAGTACACTAACACTAACTAGTGACCTCACACGTACGCTAAACCTTAAGCGTTGTGGTACCCTAAACTGTGCCCTAATATCTCCCCATTCCCTAACCCTAACCCGAATTCTATCACTGACCCTCACCCGAAACCTTACCCTCACCCGTGCCCTAATCTTAACAAGGACACCAACACTAACTCGTGCCCACACACGTACGCTAACCCTTAATCGTTGTCGTACCCTAAACTGTACCCTAATCCCTCCCCATTCCCTAACCCTAACCCTAACCCGAATCCTAACACTGACCCTCACCCGAAGCCTTACCCTCACCCGTGCCCTAATCTTAACCAGGACACTAACACTAACCCTTGCCCTCACACGAACGCTAACCCTTAAGCACTGTCGTACCCTAAGCTGTACCCTAATCCCTCTGCATTCCTTAACCCTAACCCTAACCCGAATCCTAACCCTGACCCTCACCCGAAGCCTTACACTCACCCGTGCCCTAATCTTAACCAGGACACCAAAACTAACTCGTGCCCTCACACGTACGCTAAACCTTAAGCGTTGTCGTACCCTAAATTGTACCCTAATCCCTCCCCATTCCTTAACCCTAACCCTAACCCCATCCCTAAACCTGACCCACTTCCGATGCCCTACCCTAACCAATGCCCTAATCTTAACCAGTACACAAACACTAACTCATGCCCTCAAACGTACGCTAACCCTTAAGCATTGTCGTACCCTATCCTGTACCCTAATCCCTCCCCATTCCCTAACCCTAACCCTAAGCGAAACCCTGAACGTGACCCTTTTCCGAGGCCTTGCCCTCATCGGTGCCGTTGTCTTAACCAGTACACCAACACTAACTCGTGCCCTCACACTTACGCTAACCCTTAAGCATTGTCGTACCCTAACCTGTACCCTAATCCCTCTCTATTCCCTAACCCTAACCCTAACCCGAATCCTAACCCTGACCCTCAGCCGAAGCCTTACGCTCCCCCGTGCCCTAATCTTAACCAGCACACCAAGACTAACTCGTGCCCCCAAACGTACGCTAACACTAAACCGCAGCGGTACCCTAACCTGTACCCTAATCCCTCTCCATTCCCTAACCCTAACCCTAACCTGAAACCTAACCATGACACTCACCCGAAACTTTACCCTCACCCGTGTCCTAATTTTAACCAGTACATCAACACTAATCCATGCCCTCTAACGTACGCCAACCCTAAGCCATTGCCGTACACTAACCTGTACCCTAATCAATCCCCATTCCCTAACCCTAACCCTAACCCTTAACGTGACCCTCTTCCGAGGCCTTACCCTCACCCGTGCCCTAATCGTAAGCAGTACACTAACACTAACAAGTGACCTCACACGTACGCTAAACCTTAAGCGTTGTGGTACCCTAAACTGTGCCCTAATATCTCCCCATTCCCTAACCCTAACCCTAACCCGAATTCTATCCCTGACCCTCACCCGAAACCTTACCCTCACCAGTGCCCTAATCTTATCCAGGACACCAACACTAACTCGTGCCCTCACACGTACGCTAACCCTTAATCGTGGTCGTACCCTAAACTGTACCCTAATCCCTCCCCATTCCCTAACCCTAACCCTAACCCTAACCCTAAACTGTACCCTAATCCCTCCCCATTCCCTAACCCTAACCCTAACCCGAATCCTAACCCTGACCCTCACCCGAAGCCTTACCCTCACCCGTGCCCTAATCTTAACCAGGACACTAGCACTAACCCTTGCCCTCACACGAACGTTAACCCTTAAACACTGTCGTACCCTAAGCTGTACCCTAATCCCTCTGCATTCCTTAACCCTAACCCTAAGCCGAATCCTAACCCTGACCCTCACCCGAGGCCTCACCCTCACTCGTGCCCTAATCTTAACCAGGACACCAACACTAACTCGTGCCCTCACACGTACGCTAAACCTTAAGCCTTGTCGTACCCTAAATTGTACCCTAATCCCTCCCCATTCCTTAACCCTAACCCTAACCCCATTCCTAAACCTAACCCACTTCCGATGCCCTACCCTAACCAATGCCCTAATCTTAACAAGTACACAAACACTAACTCATGCCCTCAAACGTACGCTAACCCTTAAGCATTGTCGTACCCTATCCTGTACCCTAATCCCTCCCCATTCCCTAACCCTAACCCTAAGCGAAACCCTGAACGTGACCCTTTTCCGAGGCCTTACCCTCATCGGTGCCGTTGTCTTAACCAGTACACCAACACTAACTCGTGCCCTCACACTTACGCTAACCCTTAAGCATTGTCGTACCCTAACCTGTACCCTAATCCCTCTCCATTCCCTAACCCTAACCCTAACCCGAATCCTAACCCTGACCCTCACCCGAAGCCTTACCCTCACCCGTGCCCTAATCTTAACCAGGACACCAAGACTAACTCGTGCCCTCAAACGTGCACTAACACTAAACCGCAACGGTACCGTAACCTGTACCCTAATCCCTCCCCATTCCCTAACCCTAACCCTAACCTGAAACCTAAACATGACACTCACCCGAAACTTTCCCCTCACCCGTGTCCTAATTTTAACCAGTACATCAACACTAACCCATGCCCTCTAACGTACGCCAACCCTAAGCCATTGCCGTACCCTAACCTGTACCCTAATCAATCCCCATTCCCTAACCCTAACCCTAACCCTAACCCTTAACGTGACCCTCTTCCGAGGCCTTACCCTCACCCGTGCCCTAATCGTAAGCAGTACACTAACACTAACTAGTAACCTCACACGTACGCTAAACCTTAAGCGTTGTGGTACCCTAAACTGTGCCCTAATATCTCCCCATTCCCTAACCCTAACCCTAACCCGAATTCTATCCGTGACCCTCATCCGAAACCTTACCCTCACTCGTGCCCTAATCTTAACAAGTACACCAACACTAACTCGTGCCCTCACACGTACGCTAACCCTTAATCGTTGTCGTACCCTAAACTGTACCCTAATCCCTCCCCATTCCCTAACCCTAACCCTAACCCGAATCCTAACCCTGACCCTCACCCGAAGCCTTACCCTCCCCCATGCCCTAATCTTAACCAGGACACTAACACTAACCCTTGCCCTCACACGAACGCTAACCCTTAAGCACTGTCGTACCCTAAGCTGTACCCTAATCCCTCTGCATTCCTTAACCCTAACCCTAACCCGAATCCTAACCCTGACCCTCACCCGAAGCCTTACCCTCACCCGTGCCCTAATCTTAACCAGGACACCAACATTAACTCGTGCCCTCACACGTACGCTAAACCTTAAGCGTTGTCGTACCCTAAATTGTACCCTAATCCCTCCCCATTCCTTAACCCTAACCCTAACCCCATCCCTAAACCTGACCCACTTCCGATGCCCTACCCTAACTAATGCCCTAATCTTAACCAGTACACAAAAACTAACTCATGCCCTCAAACGTACGCTAACCCTTAAGCATTGTCGTAACCTATCCTGTACCCTAATCCCTCCCCATTCCCTAACCCTAACCCTAAGCGAAACCCTGAACGTGACCCTTTTCCGAGGCCTTACCCTCATCGGTGCCGTTGTCTTAACCAGTACACCAACACTAACTCGTGCCCTCACACTTACGCTAACCCTTAAGCATTGTCGTGCCCTAACCTGTACCCTAATCCCTCTCCATTCCCTAACCCTAACCCTAACCCGAATCCTAACCCTGACCCTCACCCGAACCCTTACCCTCCCCCGTGCCCTAATCGTAAGCAGTACACTAACACTAACTAGTGACCTCACACGTACGCTAAACCTTAAGCGTTGTGGTACCCTAAACTGTGCCCTAATATCTCCCCATTCCCTAACCCTAACCCTAACCCGAATTCTATCCCTGACCCTCACCCGAAACCTTACCCTCACTCGTGCCCAAATCTTAACAAGGACACCAACACTAACTCGTGCCCTCACACGTACGCTAACCCTTAATCGTGGTCGTACCCTAAACTGTACCCTAATCCCTCCCCATTCCCTAACCCTAACCCTAACCCTAACCCTAAACTGTACCCTAATCCCTCCCCATTCCCTAAACCTAACCCTAACCCGAATCCTAACCCTGACACTCACCCGAAGCCTTACCCTCACCCGTTCCCTAATCTTAACCAGGACACGAAGACTAACTCATGCGCTCAAACGTACGCTAACACTAAACCGCAGCGGTACCCTAACCTGTACCCTAATCCCTCCCCATTCCCTAACCCTAACACTAACCTGAAACCTAACCATGACACTCACCCGAAACTTTCCCCTCACCCGTGTCCTAATTTTAACGAGTACATCAACACTAACCCATGCCCTCTAACGTACGCCAACCCTAAGCCATTGCCGTACCCTAACCTGTACCCTAATCAATCCCCATTCCCTAACCCTAACCCTAACCCTAACACTTAACGTGACCCTCTTCCGAGGCCTTACCCTCACCCGTGCCCTAATCGTAAGCAGTACACTAACACTAACTAGTGACCTCACACGTACGCTAAACCTTAAGCGTTGTGGTACCCTAAACTGTGCCCTAATATCTCCCCATTCCCTAACCCTAACCCTAACCCGAATTCTATCCCTGACCCTCACCCGAAACGTTACCCTCACTCGTGCCCTAATCTTAACAAGGACACCAACACTAACTCGTGCCCTCACACGTACGCTAACCCTTAATCGTTGTCGTACCCTAAACTGTACCCTAATCCCTCCCCATTCCCTAACCCTAACCCTAAGCGAAACCCTGAACGTGACCCTTTTCCGAGGCCTTACCCTCATCGGTGCCGTTGTCTTAACCAGTACACAAACACTAACTCGTGCCCTCACACTTACGCTAACCCTTAAGCTTTGTCGTACCCTAACCTGTACCCTAATCCCTCTCCATTCCCTAACCCTAACCCTAACCCGAATCCTAACCCTGACCCTCACCCGAAGCCTTACCCTCACCCGTGCCCTAATCTTAACCAGGACACCAAGACTAACTCGTGCCCTCAAACGTACGCTAACAATAAACCGCAGCGGTACCCTAACCTGTACCCTAATCCCTCCCCATTCCCTAACCCTAACCCTAACCTGAAACCTAACCATGACACTCACCCAAAACTTTCCCCTCACCCGTGTCCTAATTTTAACCATTACATCAACACTAACCCATGCCCTCTAACGTACGCCGACCCTAAGCCATTGCCGTACCCTAACCTGTACCCTAATCAATCCCCATTCCCTAACCCTAACCCTAACCCTAACCCTTAACGTGACCCTCTTCCGAGGCCTTACCCTCACCCGTGCCCTAATCGTAAGCAGTACACTAACACTAACTAGTGACCTCACACGTACGCTAAACCTTAAGCGTTGTGGTACCCTAAACTGTGCCCTAATATCTCCCCATTCCCTAACCCTAACCCTAACCCGAATTCTATCCCTGACCCTCACCCAAAACCTTACCCTCACTCGTGCCCTAATCTTAACAAGGACACCAACACTAACTCGTGCCCTCACACGTATGCTAACCCTTAATCGTTGTCGTACCCTAAACTGTACCCTAATCCCTCCCCATTCCCTAACCCTAACCCTAACCCGAATCCTAACCCTGACCCTCACCCGAAGCCTTACCCTCACCCGTGCCCGAATCTTAACCAGGACACTAACACTAACACTTGTCCTCACACGAACGCTAACCCTTAAGCACTGTCGTACCCTAAGCTGTACCCTAATCCCTCTGCATTCCTTAACCCTAACCCTAACCCGAATCCTAACCCTGACCCTCACCCGAAGCCTTACCCTCACCCGTGCCCTAATCTTAACCAGGACACCAACACTAACTCGTGCCCTCACACGTACGCTAAACCTTAACCGTTGTCGTACCCTAAATTGTACCCTAATCCCTCCCCATTCCTTAACCCTAACCCTAACCCCATCCCTAAACCTGACCCACTTCCGATGCCCTACCCTAACCCATGCCCTAATCTTAACCAGTACACAAACACTAACTCATGCCCTCAAACGTACGCTAACCCTTAAGCATTGTCGTACCCTATCCTGTACCCTAATCCCTCCCCATTCCCTAACCCTAACCCTAAGCGAAACCCTGAACGTGACCCTTTTCCGAGGCCTTACCCTCATCGGTGCCGTTGTCTTAACCAGTACACCAACACTAACTCGTGCCCTCACACTTACGCTAACACTTAAGCATTGTCGTACCCTAACCTGTACCCTAATCCCTCTCCATTCCCTAACCCTAACCCTAACCCGAATCCTAACCCTGACCCTCACCCGAAGCCTTACCCTCACCCGTGCCCTAATCTTAACCAGGACACCAAGACTAACACATGCGCTCACACGTACGCTAACACTAAACCGCAGCGGTACCCTAACCTGTACCCTAATCCCTCTCCATTCCCTAACCCTAACCCTAACCTGAAACCTAACCATGACACTCACCCGAAACTTTACCCTCACCCGTATCCTAATTTTAACCAGTACAACAACACTAACCCATGCCCTCTAACGTACGCCAACCCTAAGCCATTGCCGTACCTTAACCTGTACCCTAATCAATCCCCATTCCCTAACCCTAACCCTAATCCTAACCCTTAACGTGACCCTCTTCCGAGGCCTTACCCTCACCCGTGCCCTAATCGTAAGCAGTACTCTAACACTAACTAGTGACCTCACACGTACGCTAAACCTTAAGCGTTGTGGTACCCTAAACTGTGCCCTAATATCTCCCCATTCCCTAACCCTAACCCTAACCCGAATTCTATCCCTGACCCTCACCCGAAACCTTACCCTCACCCGTGCCCTAATCTTAACCAGGACACCAACACTAACTCGTGCCCTCACACGTACGCTAACCCTTAATCGTTGTCGTACCCTAAACTGTACCCTAATCCCTCCCCATTCCCTAACCCTAACCCTAACCCGAATCCTAACCCTGACCCTCACCTGAAGCCTTACCCTCACCCGTGCCCTAACCTTAACCAGGACACTAACACTAACCCTTGCCCTCACACGAACGCTAACCCTTAAGCACTGTCGTACCGTAAGCTGTACCCTAATCCCTCTGCATTCCTTAACCCTAACCCTAACCCGAATCCTAACCCTGACCCTCACCCGAAGCCTTACCCTCACCCGTGCCCTAATCTTAACCAGGACACCAACACTAACTCGTGCCCTCACACGTACGCTAAACCTTAAGCGTTGTCGTACCCTAAATTGTACCCTAATCCCTCCCCATTCCTTAACCCTAACCCTAACCCCATCCCTAAACCTGACCCACTTCCGATGCCCTACCTTAACCAATGCCCTAATCTTAACCAGTACACAAACACTAACTCATGCCCTCAAACGTACGCTAACCCTTAAGCATTGTCGTACCGTATCCTGTACCCTAATCCCTCCCCATTCCCTAACCCTAACCCTAAGCGAAACCCTGAACGTGACCCTTTCCCGAGGCCTTACCCTCATCGGTGCCGTTGTCTTAACCAGTACACCAATACTAACTCGTGCCCTCACACTTACGCTAACCCTTAAGCATTGTCGTGCCCTAACCTGTACCCTAATCCCTCTCCATTCCCTAACACTAACCCTAACCCGAATCCTAACCCTGACCCTCAGCCGAAGCCTTACCCTCACCCGTGCCCTAATCTTAACCAGGACACCAAGACTAACTCGTGCCCTCAAACGTACGCTAACACTAAACCGCAGCGGTACCCTAACCTGTACCCTAATCCCTCTCCATTCCCTAACCCTAACCCTAACCTGAAACCTAACCATGACACTCACCCGAAACTTTACCCTCACCCGTGTCCTAATTTTAACCAGTACATCAACACTAACCCATGCCCTCTAAGTACATCAACCCTAAGCCATTGCCGTACCCTAACCTGTACCCTAATCAATCCCCATTCCCTAACCCTAACCCTAACTCTAACCCTTAACGTGACCCTCTTCCGAGGCCTTTCCCTCACCCGTGCCCTAATCGTAAGCAGTACACTAACACTAACTAGTGACCTCACACGTACGCTAAACCTTAAGCGTTGTGGTACCCTAAACTGTGCCCTAATATCTCCCCATTCCCTAACCCTAACCCTAACCCGAATTCTATCCCTGACCCTCACCCGAAACCTTACCCTCACTCGTGCCCTAATCTTAACAAGGACACCAACACTAACTCGTGCCCTCACACGTACGCTAACCCTTAATCGTGGTCGTACCCTAAACTGTACCCTAATCCCTCCCCATTCCCTAACCCTAACCCTAACCCTAACCCTAAACTGTACCCTAATCCCACCCCATTCCCTAAACCTAACCCTAACCCGAATCCTAACCCTGACACTCACCCGAAGCCTTACCCTCACCCGTTCCCTAATCTTAACCAGGGCACCAAGACTAACTCGTGCGCTCAAACGTACGCTAACACTAAACCGCAGCGGTACCCTAACCTGTACCCTAATCCCTCCCCATTCCCTAACCCTAACACTAACCTGAAACCTAACCATGACACTCACCCGAAACTTTCCCCTCACCCGTGTCCTAATTTTAACCAGTACATCAACACTAACCCATGCCCTCTAACGTACGCCAACCCTAAGCCATTGCCGTACCCTAACCTGTACCCTAATCAATCCCCATTCCCTAACCCTAACCCTAACCCTAACCCTTAACGTGACCCTCTTCCGAGGCCTTACCCTCACCCGTGCCCTAATCGTAAGCAGTACACTAACACTAACTAGTGACCTCACACGTACGCTAAACCTTAAGCGTTGTGGTACCCTAAACGGTGCCCTAATATCTCCCCATTCCCTAACCCTAACCCTAACCCGAATTCTATCCCTGACCCTCACCCGAAACCTTACCCTCACTCGTGCCCTAATCTTAACAAGGACACCAACACTAACTCGTGCCCTCACACGTACGCTAACCCTTAATCGTTGTCGTACCCTAAACTGTACCCTAATCCCTCCCCATTCCCTAACCCTAACCCTAAGCGAAACCCTGAACGTGACCCTTTTCCGAGGCCTTACCCTCATCGGTGCCGTTGTCTTAACCAGTACACAAACACTAACTCGTGCCCTCACACTTACGCTAACCCTTAAGCATTGTCGTACTCTAACCTGTACCCTAATCCCTCTCCATTCCCTAACCCTAACCCTAACCCGAATCCTAACCCTGACCCTCACCCGAAGCCTTACCCTCACCCGTGCCCTAATCTTAACCAGGACACCAAGACTAACTCGTGCCCTCAAACGTACGCTAACAATAAACCGCAGCGGTACCCTAACCTGTACCCTAATCCCTCCCCATTCCCTAACCCTAACCCTAACCTGAAACCTAACCATGACACTCACCCAAAACTTTCCCCTCACCCGTGTCCTAATTTTAACCATTACATCAACACTAACCCATGCCCTCTAACGTACGCCAACCCTAAGCCATTGCCGTACCCTAACCTGTACCCTAATCAATCCCCATTCCCTAACCCTAACCCTAACCCTAACCCTTAACGTGACCCTCTTCCGAGGCCTTACCCTCACCGTGCCCTAATCGTAAGCAGTACACTAACACTAACTAGTGACCTCACACGTACGCTAAACCTTAAGCGTTGTGGTACCCTAAACTGTGCCCTAATATCTCCCCATTCCCTAACCCTAACCCTAACCCGAATTCTATCCCTGACCCTCACCCGAAACCTTACCCTCACTCGTGCCCTAATCTTAACAAGGACACCAACACTAACTCGTGCCCTCACACGTATGCTAACCCTTAATCGTTGTCGTACCCTAAACTGTACCCTAATCCCTCCCCATTCCCTAACCCTAACCCTAACCCGAATCCTAACCCTGACCCTCACCCGAAGCCTTACCCTCACCCGTGCCCGAATCTTAACCAGGACACTAACACTAACACTTGTCCTCACACGAACGCTAACCCTTAAGCACTGTCGTACCCTAAGCTGTACCCTAATCCCTCTGCATTCCTTAACCCTAACCCTAACCCGAATCCTAACCCTGACCCTCACCCGAAGCCTTACCCTCACCCGTGACCTAATCTTAACCAGGACACCAACACTAACTCGTGCCCTCACACGTACGCTAAACCTTAAGCGTTGTCGTACCCTAAATTGTACCCTAATCCCTCCCCATTCCTTAACCCTAACCCTAACCCCATCCCTAAACCTGACCCACTTCCGATGCCCTACCCTAACCAATGCCCTAATCTTAACCAGTACACAAACACTAACTCATGCCCTCAAACGTACGCTAACCCTTAAGCATTGTCGTACCCTATCCTGTACCCTAATCCCTCCCCATTCCCTAACCCTAACCCTAAGCGAAACCCTGAACGTGACCCTTTTCCGAGGCCTTACCCTCATCGGTGCCGTTGTCTTAACCAGTACACCAACACTAACTCGTGCCCTCACACTTACGCTAACCCTTAAGCATTGTCGTACCCTAACCTGTACCCTAATCCCTCTCCATTCCCTAACCCTAACCCTAACCCGAATCCTAACCCTGACCCTCACCCGAAGCCTTACCCTCACCCGTGCCCTAATCTTAACCAGGACACCAAGACTAACTCATGCGCTCACACGTACGCTAACACTAAACCGCAGCGGTACCCTAACCTGTACCCTAATCCCTCTCCATTCCCTAACCCTAACCCTAACCTGAAACCTAACCATGACACTCACCCGAAACTTTACCCTCACCCGTGTCCTAATTTTAACCAGTACATCAACACTAACCCATGCCCTCTAACGTACGTCAACCCTAAGCCATTGCCGTACCTTAACCTGTACCCTAATCAATCCCCATTCCCTAACCCTAACCCTAACCCTAACCCTTAACGTGACCCTCTTCCGAGGCCTTACCCTCACCCGTGCCCTAATCGTACGCAGTACTCTAACACTAACTAATGACCTCACACGTACGCTAAACCTTAAGCGTTGTGGTACCCTAAACTGTGCCCTAATATCTCCCCATTCCCTAACCCTAACCCTAACCCGAATTCTATCCCTGACCCTCACCCGAAACCTTACCCTCACCCGTGCCCTAATCTTAACCAGGACACCAACACTAACTCGTACCCTCACACGTACGCTAACCCTTAATCGTTGTCGTACCCTAAACTGTACCCTAATCCCTCCCCATTCCCTAACCCTAACCCTAACCCGAATCCTAACCTTGACCCTCACCTGAAGCCTTACCCTCACCCGTGCCCTAACCTTAACCAGGACACTAACACTAACCCTTGCCCTCACACGAACGCTAACCCTTAAGCACTGTCGTACCGTAAGCTGTACCCTAATCCCTCTGCATTCCTTCACCCTAACCCTAACCCGAATCCTAACCCTGACCCTCACCCGAAGCCTTACCCTCACCCGTGCCCTAATCTTAACCAGGACACCAACACTAACTCGTGCCCTCACACGTACGCTAAACCTTAAGCGTTGTCGTACCCTAAATTGTACCCTAATCCCTCCCCATTCCTTAACCCTAACCCTAACCCCATCCCTAAACCTGACCCACTTCCGATGCCCTACCCTAACCAATGCCCTAATCTTAACCAGTACACAAACACTAACTCATGCCCTCAAACGTACGCTAACCCTTAAGCATTGTCGTACCCTATCCTGTACCCTAATCCCTCCCCATTCCCTAACCCTAACCCTAAGCGAAACCCTGAACGTGACCCTTTTCCGAGGCCTTACCCTCATCGGTGCCGTTGTCTTAACCAGTACACCAACACTAACTCGTGCCCTCACACTTACGCTAACCCTTAAGCATTGTCGTGCCCTAACCTGTACCCTAATCCCTCTCCATTCCCTAACCCTAACCCTAACCCGAATCCTAACCCTGACCCTCACCCGAACCCTTACCCTCCCCCGTGCCCTAATCGTAAGCAGTACACTAACACTAACTAGTGACCTCACACGTACGCTAAACCTTAAGCGTTGTGGTACCCTAAACTGTGCCCTAATATCTCCCCATTCCCTAACCCTAACCCTAACCCGAATTCTATCCCTGACCCTCACCCGAAACCTTACCCTCACTCGTGCCCAAATCTTAACAAGGACACCAACACTAACTCGTGCCCTCACACGTACGCTAACCCTTAATCGTGGTCGTACCCTAAACTGTACCCTAATCCCTCCCCATTCCCTAACCCTAACCCTAACCCTAACCCTAAACTGTACCCTAATCCCTCCCCATTCCCTAAACCTAACCCTAACCCGAATCCTAACCCTGACACTCACCCGAAGCCTTACCCTCACCCGTTCCCTAATCTTAACCAGGACACGAAGACTAACTCATGCGCTCAAACGTACGCTAACACTAAACCGCAGCGGTACCCTAACCTGTACCCTAATCCCTCCCCATTCCCTAACCCTAACACTAACCTGAAACCTAACCATGACACTCAACCGAAACTTTCCCCTCACCCGTATCCTAATTTTAACGAGTACATCAACACTAACCCATGCCCTCTAACGTACGCCAACCCTAAGCCATTGCCGTACCCTAACCTGTACCCTAATCAATCCCCATTCCCTAACCCTAACCCTAACCCTAACACTTAACGTGACCCTCTTCCGAGGCCTTACCCTCACCCGTGCCCTAATCGTAAGCAGTACACTAACACTAACTAGTGACCTCACACGTACGCTAAACCTTAAGCGTTGTGGTACCCTAAACTGTGCCCTAATATCTCCCCATTCCCTAACCCTAACCCTAACCCGAATTCTATCCCTGACCCTCACCCGAAACGTTACCCTCACTCGTGCCCTAATCTTAACAAGGACACCAACACTAACTCGTGCCCTCACACGTACGCTAACCCTTAATCGTTGTCGTACCCTAAACTGTACCCTAATCCCTCCCCATTCCCTAACCCTAACCCTAAGCGAAACCCTGAACGTGACCCTTTTCCGAGGCCTTACCCTCATCGGTGCCGTTGTCTTAACCAGTACACAAACACTAACTCGTGCCCTCACACTTACGCTAACCCTTAAGCTTTGTCGTACCCTAACCTGTACCCTAATCCCTCTCCATTCCCTAACCCTAACCCTAACCCGAATCCTAACCCTGACCCTCACCCGAAGCCTTACCCTCACCCGTGCCCTAATCTTAACCAGGACACCAAGACTAACTCGTGCCCTCAAACGTACGCTAACAATAAACCGCAGCGGTACCCTAACCTGTACCCTAATCCCTCCCCATTCCCTAACCCTAACCCTAACCTGAAACCTAACCATGACACTCACCCAAAACTTTCCCCTCACCCGTGTCCTAATTTTAACCATTACATCAACACTAACCCATGCCCTCTAACGTACGCCGACCCTAAGCCATTGCCGTACCCTAACCTGTACCCTAATCAATCCCCATTCCCAAACCCTAACCCTAACCCTAACCCTTAACGTGACCCTCTTCCGAGGCCTTACCCTCACCCGTGCCCTAATCGTAAGCAGTACACTAACACTAACTAGTGACCTCACACGTACGCTAAACCTTAAGCGTTGTGGTACCCTAAACTGTGCCCTAATATCTCCCCATTCCCTAACCCTAACCCTAACCCGAATTCTATCCCTGACCCTCACCCAAAACCTTACCCTCACTCGTGCCCTAATCTTAACAAGGACACCAACACTAACTCGTGCCCTCACACGTATGCTAACCCTTAATCGTTGTCGTACCCTAAACTGTACCCTAATCCCTCCCCATTCCCTAACCCTAACCCTAACCCGAATCCTAACCCTGACCCTCACCCGAAGCCTTACCCTCACCCGTGCCCGAATCTTAACCAGGACACTAACACTAACACTTGTCCTCACACGAACGCTAACCCTTAAGCACTGTCGTACCCTAAGCTGTACCCTAATCCCTCTGCATTCCTTAACCCTAACCCTAACCCGAATCCTAACCCTGACCCTCACCCGAAGCCTTACCCTCACCCGTGCCCTAATCTTAACCAGGACACCAACACTAACTCGTGCCCTCACACGTACGCTAAACCTTAACCGTTGTCGTACCCTAAATTGTACCCTAATCCCTCCCCATTCCTTAACCCTAACCCTAACCCCATCCCTAAACCTGACCCACTTCCGATGCCCTACCCTAACCCATGCCCTAATCTTAACCAGTACACAAACACTAACTCATGCCCTCAAACGTACGCTAACCCTTAAGCATTGTCGTACCCTATCCTGTACCCTAATCCCTCCCCATTCCCTAACCCTAACCCTAAGCGAAACCCTGAACGTGACCCTTTTCCGAGGCCTTACCCTCATCGGTGCCGTTGTCTTAACCAGTACACCAACACTAACTCGTGCCCTCACACTTACGCTAACACTTAAGCATTGTCGTACCCTAACCTGTACCCTAATCCCTCTCCATTCCCTAACCCTAACCCTAACCCGAATCCTAACCCTGACCCTCACCCGAAGCCTTACCCTCACCCGTGCCCTAATCTTAACCAGGACACCAAGACTAACACATGCGCTCACACGTACGCTAACACTAAACCGCAGCGGTACCCTAACCTGTACCCTAATCCCTCTCCATTCCCTAACCCTAACCCTAACCTGAAACCTAACCATGACACTCACCCGAAACTTTACCCTCACCCGTATCCTAATTTTAACCAGTACAACAACACTAACCCATGCCCTCTAACGTACGCCAACCCTAAGCCATTGCCGTACCTTAACCTGTACCCTAATCAATCCCCATTCCCTAACCCTAACCCTAATCCTAACCCTTAACGTGACCCTCTTCCGAGGCCTTACCCTCACCCGTGCCCTAATCGTAAGCAGTACTCTAACACTAACTAGTGACCTCACACGTACGCTAAACCTTAAGCGTTGTGGTACCCTAAACTGTGCCCTAATATCTCCCCATTCCCTAACCCTAACCCTAACCCGAATTCTATCCCTGACCCTCACCCGAAACCTTACCCTCACCCGTGCCCTAATCTTAACCAGGACACCAACACTAACTCGTGCCCTCACACGTACGCTAACCCTTAATCGTTGTCGTACCCTAAACTGTACCCTAATCCCTCCCCATTCCCTAACCCTAACCCTAACCCGAATCCTAACCCTGACCCTCACCTGAAGCCTTACCCTCACCCGTGCCCTAACCTTAACCAGGACACTAACACTAACCCTTGCCCTCACACGAACGCTAACCCTTAAGCACTGTCGTACCGTAAGCTGTACCCTAATCCCTCTGCATTCCTTAACCCTAACCCTAACCCGAATCCTAACCCTGACCCTCACCCGAAGCCTTACCCTCACCCGTGCCCTAATCTTAACCAGGACACCAACACTAACTCGTGCCCTCACACGTACGCTAAACCTTAAGCGTTGTCGTACCCTAAATTGTACCCTAATCCCTCCCCATTCCTTAACCCTAACCCTAACCCCATCCCTAAACCTGACCCACTTCCGATGCCCTACCTTAACCAATGCCCTAATCTTAACCAGTACACAAACACTAACTCATGCCCTCAAACGTACGCTAACCCTTAAGCATTGTCGTACCGTATCCTGTACCCTAATCCCTCCCCATTCCCTAACCCTAACCCTAAGCGAAACCCTGAACGTGACCCTTTCCCGAGGCCTTACCCTCATCGGTGCCGTTGTCTTAACCAGTACACCAATACTAACTCGTGCCCTCACACTTACGCTAACCCTTAAGCATTGTCGTGCCCTAACCTGTACCCTAATCCCTCTCCATTCCCTAACACTAACCCTAACCCGAATCCTAACCCTGACCCTCAGCCGAAGCCTTACCCTCACCCGTGCCCTAATCTTAACCAGGACACCAAGACTAACTCGTGCCCTCAAACGTACGCTAACACTAAACCGCAGCGGTACCCTAACCTGTACCCTAATCCCTCTCCATTCCCTAACCCTAACCCTAACCTGAAACCTAACCATGACACTCACCCGAAACTTTACCCTCACCCGTGTCCTAATTTTAACCAGTACATCAACACTAACCCATGCCCTCTAAGTACATCAACCCTAAGCCATTGCCGTACCCTAACCTGTACCCTAATCAATCCCCATTCCCTAACCCTAACCCTAACTCTAACCCTTAACGTGACCCTCTTCCGAGGCCTTTCCCTCACCCGTGCCCTAATCGTAAGCAGTACACTAACACTAACTAGTGACCTCACACGTACGCTAAACCTTAAGCGTTGTGGTACCCTAAACTGTGCCCTAATATCTCCCCATTCCCTAACCCTAACCCTAACCCGAATTCTATCCCTGACCCTCACCCGAAACCTTACCCTCACTCGTGCCCTAATCTTAACAAGGACACCAACACTAACTCGTGCCCTCACACGTACGCTAACCCTTAATCGTGGTCGTACCCTAAACTGTACCCTAATCCCTCCCCATTCCCTAACCCTAACCCTAACCCTAACCCTAAACTGTACCCTAATCCCACCCCATTCCCTAAACCTAACCCTAACCCGAATCCTAACCCTGACACTCACCCGAAGCCTTACCCTCACCCGTTCCCTAATCTTAACCAGGGCACCAAGACTAACTCGTGCGCTCAAACGTACGCTAACACTAAACCGCAGCGGTACCCTAACCTGTACCCTAATCCCTCCCCATTCCCTAACCCTAACACTAACCTGAAACCTAACCATGACACTCACCCGAAACTTTCCCCTCACCCGTGTCCTAATTTTAACCATTACATCAACACTAACCCATGCCCTCTAACGTACGCCAACCCTAAGCCATTGCCGTACCCTAACCTGTACCCTAATCAATCCCCATTCCCTAACCCTAACCCTAACCCTAACCCTTAACGTGACCCTCTTCCGAGGCCTTACCCTCACCGTGCCCTAATCGTAAGCAGTACACTAACACTAACTAGTGACCTCACACGTACGCTAAACCTTAAGCGTTGTGGTACCCTAAACTGTGCCCTAATATCTCCCCATTCCCTAACCCTAACCCTAACCCGAATTCTATCCCTGACCCTCACCCGAAACCTTACCCTCACTCGTGCCCTAATCTTAACAAGGACACCAACACTAACTCGTGCCCTCACACGTATGCTAACCCTTAATCGTTGTCGTACCCTAAACTGTACCCTAATCCCTCCCCATTCCCTAACCCTAACCCTAACCCGAATCCTAACCCTGACCCTCACCCGAAGCCTTACCCTCACCCGTGCCCGAATCTTAACCAGGACACTAACACTAACACTTGTCCTCACACGAACGCTAACCCTTAAGCACTGTCGTACCCTAAGCTGTACCCTAATCCCTCTGCATTCCTTAACCCTAACCCTAACCCGAATCCTAACCCTGACCCTCACCCGAAGCCTTACCCTCACCCGTGACCTAATCTTAACCAGGACACCAACACTAACTCGTGCCCTCACACGTACGCTAAACCTTAAGCGTTGTCGTACCCTAAATTGTACCCTAATCCCTCCCCATTCCTTAACCCTAACCCTAACCCCATCCCTAAACCTGACCCACTTCCGATGCCCTACCCTAACCAATGCCCTAATCTTAACCAGTACACAAACACTAACTCATGCCCTCAAACGTACGCTAACCCTTAAGCATTGTCGTACCCTATCCTGTACCCTAATCCCTCCCCATTCCCTAACCCTAACCCTAAGCGAAACCCTGAACGTGACCCTTTTCCGAGGCCTTACCCTCATCGGTGCCGTTGTCTTAACCAGTACACCAACACTAACTCGTGCCCTCACACTTACGCTAACCCTTAAACATTGTCGTACCCTAACCTGTACCCTAATCCCTCTCCATTCCCTAACCCTAACCCTAACCCGAATCCTAACCCTGACCCTCACCCGAAGCCTTACCCTCACCCGTGCCCTAATCTTAACCAGGACACCAAGACTAACTCATGCGCTCACACGTACGCTAACACTAAACCGCAGCGGTACCCTAACCTGTACCCTAATCCCTCTCCATTCCCTAACCCTAACCCTAACCTGAAACCTAACCATGACACTCACCCGAAACTTTACCCTCACCCGTGTCCTAATTTTAACCAGTACATCAACACTAACCCATGCCCTCTAACGTACGTCAACCCTAAGCCATTGCCGTACCTTAACCTGTACCCTAATCAATCCCCATTCCCTAACCCTAACCCTAACCCTAACCCTTAACGTGACCCTCTTCCGAGGCCTTACCCTCACCCGTGCCCTAATCGTACGCAGTACTCTAACACTAACTAATGACCTCACACGTACGCTAAACCTTAAGCGTTGTGGTACCCTAAACTGTGCCCTAATATCTCCCCATTCCCTAACCCTAACCCTAACCCGAATTCTATCCCTGACCCTCACCCGAAACCTTACCCTCACCCGTGCCCTAATCTTAACCAGGACACCAACACTAACTCGTGCCCTCACACGTACGCTAACCCTTAATCGTTGTCGTACCCTAAACTGTACCCTAATCCCTCCCCATTCCCTAACCCTAACCCTAACCCGAATCCTAACCTTGACCCTCACCTGAAGCCTTACCCTCACCCGTGCCCTAACCTTAACCAGGACACTAACACTAACCCTTGCCCTCACACGAACGCTAACCCTTAAGCACTGTCGTACCGTAAGCTGTACCCTAATCCCTCTGCATTCCTTCACCCTAACCCTAACCCGAATCCTAACCCTGACCCTCACCCGAAGCCTTACCCTCACCCGTGCCCTAATCTTAACCAGGACACCAACACTAACTCGTGCCCTCACACGTACGCTAAACCTTAAGCGTTGTCGTACCCTAAATTGTACCCTAATCCCTCCCCATTCCTTAACCCTAACCCTAACCCCATCCCTAAACCTGACCCACTTCCGATGCCCTACCCTAACCAATGCCCTAATCTTAACCAGTACACAAACACTAACTCATGCCCTCAAACGTACGCTAACCCTTAAGCATTGTCGTACCCTATCCTGTACCCTAATCCCTCCCCATTCCCTAACCCTAACCCTAAGCGAAACCCTGAACGTGACCCTTTTCCGAGGCCTTACCCTCATCGGTGCCGTTGTCTTAACCAGTACACCAACACTAACTCGTGCCCTCACACTTACGCTAAGCCTTAAGCATTGTCGTACCCTAACCTGTACCCTAATCGCTCTCCATTCCCTAACCCTAACCCTAATCCGAATACTAACCCTGACCCTCACCCGAAGCCTTACCCTCACCCGTGCCCTAATCTTAACCAGGACACCAAGACTAACTCGTGCCCTCAAACGTACGCTAACACTAAACCGCAGCGGTACCCTAACCTGTACCCTAATCCCTCTCCATTCCCTAACCCTAACCCTAACCTGAAACCTAACCATGACACTCACCCGAAACTTTACCCTCACCCGTGTCCTAATTTTAACCAGTACATCAACACTAACCCATGCCCTCTAACGTACGCCAACCCTAAGCCATTGCCGTACCCTAACCTGTACCCTAATCAATCCCCATTCCCTAACCCTAACCCTAACCCTAACCCTTAACGTGACCCTCTTCCGAGGCCTTACCCTCACCCGTGCCCTAATCGTAAGCAGTACACTAACACTAACTAGTGACCTCACACGTACGCTAAACCTTAAGCGTTGTGGTACCCTAAACTGTGCCCTAATATCTCCCCATTCCCTAACCCTAACCCTAACCCGAATTCTATCCCTGACCCTCACCCGAAACCTTACCCTCACCCGTGCCCTAATCTTAACCAGGACACCAACACTAACTTGTGCCCTCACACGTACGCTAACCCTTAATCGTTGTCGTACCCTAAACTTTACCCTAATCCCTCCCCATTCCCTAACCCTAACCCTAACTCGAATCCTAACCCTGACCCTCACCTGAAGCCTTACCCTCACCCGTGCCCTAATCTTAACCAGGACACTAACACTAACCCTTGCCCTCACACGAACGCTAACCCTTAAGCACTGTCGTACCCTAAGCTGTACCCTAATCCCTCTGCATTCCTTAACCCTAAACCTAACCCGAATCCTAACCCTGACCCTCAACCGAAGCCTTACCCACACCCGTGCCCTAATCTTAACCAGGACACCAACACTAACTCGTGCCCTCACACGTACGCTAAACCTTAAGCGTTGTCGTACCCTAAATTGTACCCTAATCCCTCCCCATTCCTTAACCCTAACCCTAACCCCATCCCTAAACCTGACCCACTTCCGATGCCCTACCCTAACCAATGCCCTAATCTTAACCAGTACACAAACACTAACTCATGCCCTCAAACGTACGCTAACCCTTAAGCACTGTCGTACCCTATCCTGTACCCTAATCCCTCCCCATTCCCTAACCCTAACCCTAAGCGAAACCCTGAACATGACCCTTTTCCGAGGCCTTACCCTCATCGGTGCCGTTGTCTTAACCAGTACACCAACACTAACTCGTGCCCTCACACTTACGCTAACCCTTAAGCATTGTCATACCCTAACCTGTACCCTAATCGCTCTCCATTCCCTAACCCTAACCCTAACCCGAATCCTAACCCTGACCCTCACCCGAAGCCTTACCCTCACCCGTGCCCTAATCTTAACCAGGACACCAAGACTAACTCGTGCCCTCAAACGTACGCTAACACTAAACCGCAGTGGTACCCTAACCTGTACCCTAATCCCTCTCCATTCCCTAACCCTAACCCTAACCTGAAACCTAACCATGACACTCACCGGAAACTTTACCCTCACCCGTGTCCTAATTTTAACCAGTACATCAACACTAACCCATGCCCTCTAACGTACGCCAACCCTAAGCCATTGCCGTACCCTAACCTGTACCCTAATCAATCCCCATTCCCTAACCCTAACCCTAACCCTAACCCTTAACGTGACCCTCTTCCGAGGCCTTACCCTCACCCGTGCCCTAATCGTAAGCAGTACACTAACACTAACTAGTGACCTCACACGTACGCTAAACCTTAAGCGTTGTGGTACCCTAAACTGTGCCCTAATATCTCCCCATTCCCTAACCCTAACCCTAACCCGAATTCTATCCCTGACCCTCACCCGAAACCTTACCCTCACCCGTGCCCTAATCTTAACCAGGACACCAACACTAATTTGTGCCCTCACACGTACGCTAACCCTTAATCGTTGTCGTACCCTAAACTGTACCCTAATCCCTCCCCATTCCCTAACCCAAACCCTAACTCGAATCCTAACCCTGACCCTCACCTGAAGCCTTACCCTCACCCGTGCCCTAATCTTAACCAGGACACTAACACTAACCCTTGCCCTCACACGAACGCTAACCCTTTAGCACTGTCGTACCCTAAGCTGTACCCTAATCCCTCTGCATTCCTTAACCCTAACCCTAACCCGAATCCTAACCCTGACCCTCACCCGAAGCCTTACCCTCACCCGTGCCCTAATCTTAACCAGGACACCAACACTAACTCGTGCCCTCACACGTACGCTAAACCTTAAGCATTGTCGTACCCTAAATTGTACCCTAATCCCAACCCATTCCTTAACACTAACCCTAACCCCATCCCTAAACCTGACCCACTTCCGATGCCCTACCCTAACCAATGCCTTAATCTTAACCAGTACACAAACACTAACTCATGCCCTCAAACGTACGCTAACCCTTAAGCATTGTCGTACCCTATCCTGTACCCTAATCCCTCCCCATTCCTTAACCCTAACCCTAAGCGAAACCCTGAACGTGACCCTTTTCCAAGGCCTTACCCTCATCGGTGCCGTTGTCTTAACCAGTACACCAACACTAACTTGTGCCCTCACACTTACGCTACACCTTAAGCATTGTCGTACCCTAACCTGTACACTAATCCCTCTCCATTCCCTAACCCGAATCCTAACCCTGACCCTCACCCGAAGTCTTACCCTCACCCGTGCCCTAATCTTAACCAGGACACCAAGACTAACTCGTGCCCTCAAACGTACGCTAACACTAAACCGCAGCGGTACCCTAACCTGTACCCTAATCCCTCTCCATTCCCTAACCCTAACCCTAACCTGAAACGTAACCATGACACTCACCCGAAACTTTACCCTCACCCGTGTCCTAATTTTAACCAGTACATCAACACTAACCCATGCCCTCTAACGTACGCCAACCCTAAGCCATTGCCGTACCCTAACCTGTACCCTAATCAATCCCCATTCCCTAACCCTAACCCTAACCCTAACCCTTAACGTGACCCTCTTCCGAGGCCTTACCCTCACCCGTGCCCTAATCGTAAGCAGTACACTAACACTAATTAGTGACCTCACACGTACGCTAAACCTTAAGCGTTGTGGTACCCTAAACTGTGCCCTAATATCTCCCCATTCCCTAACCCTAACCCTAACCCGAATTCTATCCCTGACCCTCACCCGAAACCTTACCCTCACCCGTGCCCTAATCTTAACCAGGACACCAACACTAACTTGTGCCCTCACACGTACGCTAACCCTTAATCGTTGTCGTACCCTAAACTGTACCCTAATCCCTCCCCATTCCCTAACCCTAACCCTAACTCGAATCCTAACCCTGACCCTCACCTGAAGCCTTACCCTCACCCGTGCCCTAATCTTAACCAGGACACTAACACTAACCCATGCCCTCACACGAACGCTAACCCTTAAGCACTGTCGTACCCTAAGCTGTACCATAATCCCTCTGCATTCCTTAACCCTAACCCTAACCCGAATCCTAACCCTGACCCTCACCCGAAGCCTTACCCTCACCCGTGCCCTAATCTTAACCAGGACACCAACACTAACTCGTGCCCTCACACGTACGCTAAACCTTAAGCATTGTCGTACCCTAAATTGTACCCTAATCCCAACCCATTCCTTAACCCTAACCCTAACCCCATCCCTAAACCTGACCCACTTCCGATGCCCTACCCTAACCAATGCCCTAATCTTAACCAGTACACAAACACTAACTCATGCCCTCAAACGTACGCTAACCCTTAAGCATTGTCGTACCCTATCCTGTACCCTAATCCCTCCCCATTCCTTAACCCTAACCCTAAGCGAAACCCTGAACGTGACCCTTTTCCAAAACCTTACCCTCATCGGTGCCGTTGTCTTAACCAGTACACCAACACTAACTCGTGCCCTCACACTTACGCTAACCCTTAAGCATTGTCGTACCCTAACCTGTACCCTAATCCCTCTCCATTCCCTAACCCGAATCCTAACCCTGACCCTCACCCGAAGCCTTACCCTCACCCGTGCCCTAATCTTAACCAGGACACCAAGACTAACTCGTGCCCTCAAACGTACGCTAACACTAAACCGCAGCGGTACCCTAACCTGTACCCTAATCCCTCTCCATTCCCTAACCCTAACCCTAACCTGAAACCTAACCATGACACTCACCCGAAACTTTACCCTCACCCGTGTCCTAATTTTAACCAGTACATCATCACTAACCCATGCCCTCTAACGTACGCCAACCCTAAGCCATTGCCGTACCCTAACCTGTACCCTAATCAATCCCCATTCCCTAACCCTAACCCTAACCCTTAACGTGACCCTCTTCCGAGGCCTTACCCTCACCCGTGCCCTAATCGTAAGCAGTACACTAACACTAATTAGTGACCTCACACGTACGCTAAACCTTAAGCGTTGTGGTACCCTAAACTGTGCCCTAATATCTCCCCATTCCCTAACCCTAACCATAACCCGAATTCTATCCCTGACCCTCACCCGAAACCTTACCCTCACCCGTGACCTAATCTTAACCAGGACACCAACACTAACTTGTGCCCTCACACGTACGCTAACCCTGAATCGTTGTCGTACCCTAAACTGTACCCTAATCCCTCCCCATTCCAAAACCCTAACCCTAACTCGAATCCTAACCCTGACCCTCACCTGAAGCCTTACCCTCACGCGTGCCCTAATCTTAACCAGGACACTAACACTAACCCTTGCCCTCACACGAACGCTAACCCTTAAGCACTGTCATACCCTAAGCTGTACCCTAATCCCTCTGCATTCCTTAACACTAACCCTAACCCGATTCCTAACCCTGACCCTCACCCGAAGCCTTACCCTCACCCGTGCCCTAATCTTAACCAGGACACCAACACTAACTCGTGCCCTCACACGTACGCTAAACCTTAAGCATTGTCGTACCCTAAATTGTACCCTAATCCCAACCCATTCCTTAACCCTAACCCTAACCCCATCCCTAAACCTGACCCACTTCCGATGCCCTACCCTAACCAATGCCCTAATCTTAACCAGTACACAAACACTAACTCATGCCCTCAAACGTACGCTAACCCTTAAGCATTGTCGTACCCTATCCTGTACCCTAATCCCTCCCCATTCCTTAACCCTAACCCTAAGCGAAACCCTGAACGTGACCCTTTTCCGAGGCCTTACCCTCATCGGTGCCGTTCTCTTAACCAGTACACCAACACTAACTCGTGCCCTCACACTTACACTAACCCTTAAGCATTGTCGTACCCTAACCTGTACCCTAATCGCTCTCCATTCCCTAACCCTAACCCTAACCCGAATCCTAACCCTGACCCTCACCCGAAGCCTTACCCTCACCCGTGCCCTAATCTTAACCAGGACACCAAGACTAACTCGTGCCCTCAAACGTACGCTAACACTAAACCGCAGCGGTACCCTAACCTGTACCCTAATCCCTCTCCATTCCCTAACCCTAACCCTAACCTGAAACCTAACCATGACACTCACCCGAAACTTTACCCTCACCCGTGTCCTAATTTTAACCAGTACATCAACACTAACCCATGCCCTCTAACGTACGCCAACCCTAAGCCATTGCCGTACCCTAACCTGTACCCTAATCAATCCCCATTCCCTAACACTAACCCTAACCCTAACCCTTAACGTGACCCTCTTCCGAGGCCTTACCCTCACCCGTGCCCTAATCGTAAGCAGTACACTAACACTAACTAGTGACCTCACACGTACGCTAAACCTTAAGCGTTGTGGTACCCTAAACTGTGCCCTAATATCTCCCCATTCCCTAACCCTAACCCTAAAACGAAATCTATCCCTGACCCTCACCCGAAACCTTACCCTCACCCGTGCCCTAATCTTAACCAGGACACCAACACTAACTTGTGCCCTCACACGTACGCTAACCCTTAATCGTTGTCGTACCCTAAACTGTACCCTAATCCCTCCCCATTCCCTAACCCTAACCCTAACTCGAATACTAACCCTGACCCTCACCTGAAGCCTTACCCTCACCCGTGCCCTAATCTTAACCAGGACACTAACACTAACCCTTGCCCTCACACGAACGCTAACCCTTAAGCACTGTCGTACCCTAAGCTGTACCCTAATCCCTCTGCATTCCTTAACCCTAACCCTAACCCGAATCCTAACCCTGACCCTCAACCGAAGCCTTACCCACACCCGTGCCCTAATCTTAACCAGGACACCAACACTAACTCGTGCCCTCACACGTACGCTAAACCTTAAGCGTTGTCGTACCCTAAATTGTACCCTAATCCCTCCGCATTCCTTAACCCTAACCCTAACCCCATCCCTATACTTGACCCACTTCCGATGCCCTACCCTAACCAATGCCCTAATCTTAACCAGTACACAAACACTAACTCATGCCCTCAAACGTACGCTAACCCTTAAGCATTGTCGTACCCTATCCTGTACCCTAATCCCTCCCCATTCCCTAACCCTAACCGTAAGCGAAACCCTGAACATGACCCTTTTCCGAGGCCTTACCCTCATCGGTGCCGTTGTCTTAACCAGTACACCAACACTAACTCGTGCCCTCACACATACGCTAACCCTTAAGCATTGTCGTACCCTAACCTGTACCCTAATCGCTCTCCATTCCCTAACCCTAACCCTAACCCGAATCCTAACCCTGACCCTCACCCGAAGCCTTACCCTCACCCGTGCCCTAATCTTAACCGGGACACCAAGACTAACTCGTGCCCTCAAACGTACGCTAACACTAAACCGCAGTGGTACCCTAACCTGTACCCTAATCCCTCTCCATTCCCTAACCCTAACCCTAACCTGAAACCTAACCATGACACTCACCAGAAACTTTACCCTCACCCGTGTCCTAATTTTAACCAGTACATCAACACTAACCCATGCCCTCTAACGTACGCCAACCCTAAGCCATTGCCGTACCCTAACCTGTACCCTAATCAATCCCCATTCCCTAACCCTAACCCTAACCCTAACCCTTAACGTGACCCTCTTCCGAGGCCTTACCCTCACCCGTGCCCTAATCGTAAGCAGTACACTAACACTAACTAGTGACCTCACACGTACGCTAAACCTTAAGCGTTGTGGTACCCTAAACTGTGCCCTAATATCTCCCCATTCCCTAACCCTAACCCTAACCCGAATTCTATCCCTGACCCTCACTCGAAACCTTACCCTCACCCGTGCCCTAATCTTAACCAGGACACCAACACTAACTTGTGCCCTCACACGTACGCTAACCCTTAATCGTTGTCGTACCCTAAACTGTACCCTAATCCCTCCCCATTCCCTAACCCTAACCCTAACTCGAATCCTAACCCTGACCCTCACCTGAAGCCTTACCCTCACCCGTGCCCTAATCTTAACCAGGACACTAACACTAACCCTTGCCCTCACACGAACGCTAACCCTTAAGCACTGTCGTACCCTAAGCTGTACCCTAATCCCTCTGCATTCCTTAACCCTAACCCTAACCCGAATCCTAACCCTGACCCTCACCCGAAGCCTTACCCTCACCCGTGCCCTAATCTTAACCAGGACACCAACACTAACTCGTGCCCTCACACGTACGCTAAACCTTAAGCATTGTCGTACCCTAAATTGTACCCTAATCCCAACCCATTCCTTAACCCTAACCCTAACCCCATCCCTAAACCTGACCCACTTCCGATGCCCTACCCTAACCAATGCCCTAATCTTAACCAGTACACAAACACTAACTCATGCCCTCAAACGTACGCTAACCCTTAAGCATTGTCGTACCCTATCCTGTACCCTCATCCCTCCCCATTCCTTAACCCTAACCCTAAGCGAAACCCTGAACGTGACCCTTTTCCAAGGCCTTACCCTCATCGGTGCCGTTGTCTTAACCAGTACACCAACACTAACTCGTGCCCTCACACTTACGCTAACCCTTAAGCATTGTCGTACCCTAACCTGTACCCTAATCCCTCTCCATTCCCTAACCCGAATCCTAACCCTGACCCTCACCCGAAGCCTTACCCTCACCCGTGCCCTAATCTTAACCAGGACACCAAGACTAACTCGTGCCCTCAAACGTACGCTAACACTAAACCGCAGCGGTACCCTAACCTGTACCCTAATCCCTCTCCATGCCCTAACCCTAACCCTAACCTGAAACCTAACCATGACACTCACCCGAAACTTTACCCTCACCCGTGTCCTAATTTTAACCAGTACATCAACACTAACCCATGCCCTCTAACGTACGCCAACCCTAAGCCATTGCCGTACCCTAACCTGTACCCTAATCAATCCCCATTCCCTAACCCTAACCCTAACCCTAACCCTTAACGTGACCCTCTTCCGAGGCCTTACCCTCACCCGTGCCCTAATCGTAAGCAGTACACTAACACTAACTAGTGACCTCACACGTACGCTAAACCTTAAGCGTTGTGGTACCCTAAACTGTGCCCTAATATCTCCCCATTCCCTAACCCTAACCCTAACCCGAATTCTATCCCTGACCCTCACCCGAAACCTTACCCTCACCCGTGCCCTAATCTTAACCAGGACACCAACACTAACTTGTGCCCTCACACGTACGCTAACCCTTAATCGTTGTCGTACCCTAAACTGTACCCTAATCCCTCCCCATTCCCTAACCCTAACCCTAACTCGAATCCTAACCCTGACCCTCACCTGAAGCCTTACCCTCACCCGTGCCCTAATCTTAACCAGGACACTAACACTAACCCTTGCCCTCACACGAACGCTAACCCTTAAGCACTGTCGTACCCTAAGCTGTACCCTAATCCCTCTGCATTCCTTAACCCTAACCCTAACCCGAATCCTAACCCTGACCCTCACCCGAAGCCTTACCCTCACCCGTGCCCTAATCTTAACCAGGACACAAACACAAACTCGTGCCCTCACACGTACGCTAAACCTTAAGCATTGTCGTACCCTAAATTGTACCCTAATCCCAACCCATTCCTTAACCCTAACCCTAACCCCATCCCTAAACCTGACCCACTTCCGATGCCCTACCCTAACCAATGCCCTAATCTTAACCAGTACACAAACACTAACTCATGCCCTCAAACGTACGCTAACCCTTAAGCATTGTCGTACCCTATCCTGTACCCTAATCCCTCCCCATTCCTTAACCCTAACCCTAAGCGAAACCCTGAACGTGACCCTTTTCCGAGGCCTTACCCTCATCGGTGCCGTTGTCTTAACCAGTACACCAACACGAAATCGTGCCCTCACACTTACGCTAACCCTTAAGCATTGTCGTACCCTAACCTGTACCCTAATCCCTCTCCATTCCCTAACCCTAACCCTATCCCGAATCCTAACCCTGACCCTCACCCGAAGCCTTACCCTCACCCGTGCCCTAATCTTAACCAGGACACCAAGACTAACTCGTGCCCTCAAACGTACGCTAACACTAAACCGCAGCGGTACCCTAACCTGTACCCTAATCCCTCTCCATTCCCTAACCCTAACCCTAACCTGAAACCTAACCATGACACTCACCCGAAACTTTACCCTCACCCGTGTCCTAATTTTAACCAGTACATCAACACTAACCCATGCCCTCTAACGTACGCCAACCCTAAGCCATTGCCGTACCCTAACCTGTACCCTAATCAATCCCCATTCCCTAACACTAACCCTAACCCTAACCCTTAACGTGACCCTCTTCCGAGGCCTTACACTCACCCGTGCCCTAATCGTAAGCAGTACACTAACACTAACTAGTGACCTCACATGTACGCTAAACCTTAAGCGTTGTGGTACCCTAAACTGTGCCCTAATATCTCCCCATTCCCTACCCTAACCCTAACCTGAAATCTATCCCTGACCCTCACCCGAAACCTTACCCTCACCCGTGCCCTAATCTTAACCAGGACACCAACACTAACTTGTGCCCTCACACGTACGCTAACCCTTAATCGTTGTCGTACCCTAAACTGTACCCTAATCCCTCCCCATTCCCTAACCCTAACCCTAACTCGAATCCTAACCCTGACCCTCACCTGAAGCCTTACCCACACCCGTGCCCTAATCTTAACCAGGACACTAACACTAACCCTTGCCCTCACACGAACGCTAACCCTTAAGCACTGTCGTACCCTAAGCTGTACCCTAATCCCTCTGCATTCCTTAACCCTAACCCTAACCCGAATCCTAACCCTGACCCTCACCCGAAGCCTTACCCTCACCCGTGCCCTAATCTTAACCAGGACACCAACACTAACTCGTGCCCTCACACGTACGCTAAACCTTAAGCATTGTCGTACCCTAAATTGTACCCTAATCCCAACCCATTCCTTAACCCTAACCCTAACCCCATCCCTAAACCTGACCCACTTCCGATGCCCTACCCTAACCAATGCCCTAATCTTAACCAGTACACAAACACTAACTCATGCCCTCAAACGTACGCTAACCCTTAAGCATTGTCGTACCCTATCCTGTACCCTAATCCCTCCCCATTCCTTAACCCTAACCCTAAGCGAAACCCTGAACGTGACCCTTTTCCAAGGCCTTACCCTCATCGGTGCCGTTGTCTTAACCAGTACACCAACACTAACTCGTGCCCTCACACTTACGCTAACCCTTAAGCATTGTCGTACCCTAACCTGTACCCTAATCCCTCTCCATTCCCTAACCCGAATCCTAAACCTGACCCTCACCCGAAGCCTTACCCTCACCCGTGCCCTAATCTTAACCAGGACACCAAGACTAAATCGTGCCCTCAAACGTACGCTAACACTAAACCGCAGCGGTACCCTAACCTGTACCCTAATCCCTCTCCATTCCCTAACCCTAACCCTAACCTGAAACCTAACCATGACACTCACCCGAAACTTTACCCTCACCCGTGTCCTAATTTTAACCAGTACATCAAAACTAACCCATGCCCTCTAACGTACGCCAACCCTAAGCCATTGCCGTACCCTAACCTGTACCCTAATCAATCCCCATTCCCTAACCCTAACCCTAACCCTAACCCTTAACGTGACCCTCTTCCGAGGCCTTACCCTCACCCGTGCCCTAATCGTAAGCAGTACACTAACACTAACTAGTGACCTCACACGTACGCTAAACCTTAAGCGTTGTGGTACCCTAAACTGTGCCCTAATATCTCCCCATTCCCTAACCCTAACCCTAACCTGAATTCTATCCCTGACCCTCACCCGAAACCTTACCCTCACCCGTGCCCTAATCTTAACCAGGACACCAACACTAACTTGTGCCCTCACACGTACGCTAACCCTTAATCGTTGTCGTACCCTAAACTGTGCCCTAATCCCTCCCCATTCCCTAACCCTAACCCTAACTCGAATCCTAACCCTGACCCTCACATGAAGCCTTACCCTCATCCGTGCCCTAATCTTAACCAGGACACTAACACTAACACTTGCCCTCACACGAACGCTAACCCTTAAGCACTGTCGTACCCTAAGCTGTACCCTAATCCCTCTGCATTCCTTAACCCTAACCCTAACCCGAATCCTAACCCTGACCCTCACCCGAAGCCTTACCCTCACCCGTGCCCTAATCTTAACCCGGACACCAACACTAACTCGTGCCCTCACACGTACGCTAAACCTTAAGCATTGTCGTACCCTAAATTGTACCCTAATCCCAACCCATTCCTTAACCCTAACCCTAACCCCATCCCTAAACCTGACCCACTTCCGATGCCCTACCCTAACCAATGCCCTAATCTTAACCAGTACACAAACACTAACTCATGCCCTCAAACGTACGCTAACCCTTAAGCATTGTCGTACCCTATCCTGTACCCTAATCCCTCCCCATTCCTTAACCCTAACCCTAAGCGAAACCCTGAACGTGACCCTTTTCCAAGGCCTTACCCTCATCGGTGCCGTTGTCTTAACCAGTACACCAACACTAACTCGTGCCCTCACACTTACGCTAACCCTTAAGCATTGTCGTACCCTAACCTGTACCCTAATCCCTCTCCATTCCCTAACCCGAATCCTAAACCTGACCCTCACCCGAAGCCTTACCCTCACCCGTGCCCTAATCTTAACCAGGACACCAAGACTAACTCGTGCCCTCAAACGTACGCTAACACTAAACCGCAGCGGTACCCTAACCTGTACCCTAATCCCTCTCCATTCCCTAACCCTAACCCTAACCTGAAACCTAACCATGACACTCACCCGAAACTTTACCCTCACCCGTGTCCTAATTTTAACCAGTACATCAAAACTAACCCATGCCCTCTAACGTACGCCAACCCTAAGCCATTGCCGTACCCTAACCTGTAACCTAATCAATCCCCATTCCCTAACCCTAACCCTAACCCTAACCCTTAACGTGACCCTCTTCCGAGGCCTTACCCTCACCCGTGTCCTAATCGTAAGCAGTACACTAACACTAACTAGTGACCTCACACGTACGCTAAACCTTAAGCGTTGTGGTACCCTAAACTGTGCCCTAATATCTCCCCATTCCCTAACCCTAACCCTAACCCGAATTCTATCCCTGACCCTCACCCGAAACCTTACCCTCACCCGTGCCCTAATCTTAACCAGGACACCAACACTAACTTGTGCCCTCACACGTACGCTAACCCTTAATCGTTGTCGTACCCTAAACTGTGCCCTAATCCCTCCCCATTCCCTAACCCTAAACCTAACTCGAATCCTAACCCTGACCCTCACCTGAAGCCTTACCCTCACCCGTGCCCTAATCTTAACGAGGACACTAACACTAACCCTTGCCCTCACACGAACGCTAACCCTTAAGCACTGTCGTACCCTAAGCTGTACCCTAATCCCTCTGCATTCCTTAACCCTAACCCTAACCCGAATCCTAACCCTGACCCTCACCCGAAGCCTTACCCTCACCCGTGCCCTAATCTTAACCAGGACACCAACACTAACTCGTGCCCTCACACGTACGCTAAACCTTAAGCATTTTCGTACCCTAAATTGTACCCTAATCCCAACCCATTCCTTAACCCTAACCCTAACCCCATCCCTAAACCTGACCCACTTCCAATGCCCTACCCTAACCAATGCCCTAATCTTAACCAGTACACAAACACTAACTCATGCCCTCAAACGTACGCTAACCCTTAAGCATTGTCGTACCCTATCCTGTAACCTAATCCCTCCCCATTCCTTAACCCTAACCCTAAGCGAAACCCTGAACGTGACCCTTTTCCGAGGCCTTACCCTCATCGGTGCCGTTGTCTTAACCAGTACACCAACACTAACTCGTGCCCTCACACTTACGCTAACCCTTAAGCATTGTCGTACCCTAACCTGTACCCTAATCCCTCTCCATTCCCTAACCCTAATCCTAACCCGAATCCTAACCCTGACCCTCACCCGAAGCCTTACCCTCACCTGTGCCCTAATCTTAACCAGGACACCAAGACTAACTCGTGCCCTCAAACGTACGCTAACACTAAACCGTAGCGGTACCCTAACCTGTACCCTAATCCCTCTCCATACCTTAACCCTAACCCTAACCTGAAACCTAACCATGACACTCACCCGAAACTTTACCCTCACCCGTGTCCTAATTTTAACCAGTACATCAACACTAACCCATGCCCTCTAACGTACGCCAACCCTAAGCCATTGCCGTACCCTAACCTGTACCCTAATCAATCCCCATTCCCTAACACTAACCCTAACCCTAACCCTTAACGTGACCCTCTTCCGAGGCCTTACACTCACCCGTGCCCTAATCGTAAGCAGTACACTAACACTAACTAGTGACCTCACATGTACGCTAAACCTTAAGCGTTGTGGTACCCTAAACTGTGCCCTAATATCTCCCCATTCCCTACCCTAACCCTAACCCGAAATCTATCCCTGACCCTCACCCGAAACCTTACCCTCACCCGTGCCCTAATCTTAACCAGGACACCAACACTAACTTGTACCCTCACACGTACGCTAACCCTTAATCGTTGTCGTACCCTAAACTGTACCCTAATCCCTCCCCATTCCCTAACCCTAACCCTAACTCGAATCCTAACCCTGACCCTCACCTGAAGCCTTACCCACACCCGTGCCCTAATCTTAACCAGGACACTAACACTAACCCTTGCCCTCACATGAACGCTAACCCTTAAGCACTGTCGTACCCTAAGCTGTACCCTAATCCCTCTGCATTCCTTAACCCTAACCCTAACCCGAATCCTAACCCTGACCCTCACCCGAAGCCTTACCCTCACCCGTGCCCTAATCTTAACCAGGACACCAACACTAACTCGTGCCCTCACACGTACGCTAAACCTTAAGCATTGTCGTACCCTAAATTGTACCCTAATCCCAACCCATTCCTTAACCCTAACCCTAACCCCATCCCTAAACCTGACCCACTTCCGATGCCCTACCCTAACCAATGCCCTAATCTTAACCAGTACACAAACACTAACTCATGCCCTCAAACGTACGCTAACCCTTAAGCATTGTCGTACCCTATCCTGTACCCTAATCCCTCCCCATTCCTTAACCCTAACCCTAAGCGAAACCCTGAACGTGACCCTTTTCCAAGGCCTTACCCTCATCGGTGCCGTTGTCTTAACCAGTACACCAACACTAACTCGTGCCCTCACACTTACGCTAACCCTTAAGCATTGTCGTACCCTAACCTGTACCCTAATCCCTCTCCATTCCCTAACCCGAATCCTAAACCTGACCCTCACCCGAAGCCTTACCCTCACCCGTGCCCTAATCTTAACCAGGACACCAAGACTAACTCGTGCCCTCAAACGTACGCTAACACTAAACCGCAGCGGTACCCTAACCTGTACCCTAATCCCTCTCCATTCTCTAACCCTAACCCTAACCTGAAACCTAACCATGACACTCACCCGAAACTTTACCCTCACCCGTGTCCTAATTTTAACCAGTACATCAAAACTAACCCATGCTCTCTAACGTACGCCAACCCTAAGCCATTGCCGTACCCTAACCTGTACCCTAATCAATCCCCATTCCCTAACCCTAACCCTAACCCTAACCCTTAACGTGACCCTCTTCCGAGGCCTTACCCTCACCCGTGCCCTAATCGTAAGCAGTACACTAACACTAACTAGTGACCTCACACGTACGCTAAACCTTAAGCGTTGTGGTACCCTAAACTGTGCCCTAATATCTCCCCATTCCCTAACCCTAACCCTAACCCGAATTCTATCCCTGACCCTCACCCGAAACCTTACCCTCACCCGTGCCCTAATCTTAACCAGGACACCAACACTAACTTGTGCCCTCACACGTACGCTAACCCTTAATCGTTGTCGTACCCTAAACTGTGCCCTAATCCCTCCCCATTCCCTAACCCTAACCCTAACTCGAATCCTAACCCTGACCCTCACATGAAGCCTTACCCTCATCCGTGCCCTAATCTTAACCAGGACACTAACACTAACCCTTGCCCTCACACGAACGCTAACCCTTAAGCACTGTCGTACCCTAAGCTGTACCCTAATCCCTCTGCATTCCTTAACCCTAACCCTAACCCGAATCCTAACCCTGACCCTCACCCGAAGCCTTACCCTCACCCGTGCCCTAATCTTAACCCGGACACCAACACTAACTCGTGCCCTCACACGTACGCTAAACCTTAAGCATTGTCGTACCCTAAATTGTACCCTAATCCCAACCCATTCCTTAACCCTAACCCTAACCCCATCCCTAAACCTGACCCACTTCCGATGCCCTACCCTAACCAATGCCCTAATCTTAACCAGTACACAAACACTAACTCATGCCCTCAAACGTACGCTAACCCTTAAGCATTGTCGTACCCTATCCTGTACCCTAATCCCTCCCCATTCCTTAACCCTAACCCTAAGCGAAACCCTGAACGTGACCCTTTTCCAAGGCCTTACCCTCATCGGTGCCGTTGTCTTAACCAGTACACCAACACTAACTCGTGCCCTCACACTTACGCTAACCCTTAAGCATTGTCGTACCCTAACCTGTACCCTAATCCCTCTCCATTCCCTAACCCTAACCCTAACCCGAATCCTAACCCTGACCCTCACCCGTGCCCTAATCTTAACCAGGACACCAAGACTAACTCGTGCCCTCAAACGTACGCTAACACTAAACCGCAGCGGTACCCTAACCTGTACCCTAATCCCTCTCCATTCCCTAACCCTAACCCTAACCTGAAACCTAACCATGACACTCACCCGAAACTTTACCCTCACCCGTGTCCTAATTTTAACCAGTACATCAAAACTAACCCATGCCCTCTAACGTACGCCAACCCTAAGCCATTGCCGTACCCTAACCTGTAACCTAATCAATCCCCATTCCCTAACCCTAACCCTAACCCTAACCCTTAACGTGACCCTCTTCCGAAGCCTTACCCTCACCCGTGCCCTAATCGTAAGCAGTACTCTAACACTAACTAGTGACCTCACATGTACGCTAAACCTTAAGCGTTGTGGTACCCTAAACTGTGCCCTAATATCTCCCCATTCCCTAACCCTAACCCTAACCCGAATTCTATCCCTGACCCTCACCCGAAACCTTACCCTCACCCGTGCCCTAATCTTAGCCAGGACACCAACACTAACTCGTGCCCTCACACGTACGCTCACCCTTAATCGTTGTCGTACCCAAAACTGTACCCTAATCCCACCCGATTCCCTAACCCTAACCCTAACCCGAATCCTAACCCTGACCCTCACCCGAAGCCTTACCCTCACCCGTGCCCTAATCTTAACCAGGACACCAACACTAACTCGTGCCCTCACACGTACGCTAAACCTTAAGCGTTGTCGTACCCTAAATTGTACCCTAATCCCTCCCCATTCCTTAACCCTAACCCTAACCCCATCCCTAAACCTGACCCACTTCCGATGCCCTACCCTAACCAATGCCCTAATCTTAACCAGTACACAAACATTAACCCATGCCCTCAAACGTACGCTAACCCTTAAGCATTGTCGTACCCTATCCTGTACCCTAATCCCTCCCCATTCCCTAACCCTAACCCTAAGCGAAACCCTGAACGTGACCCTTTTCCGAGGCCTTAACCTCATCGGTGCCGTTGTCTTAACCAGTACACCAACACTAACTCGTGCCCTCACACTTACGCTAACCCTTAAGCATTGTCGTACCCTAACCTGTACCCTAATCCCTCTCCATTCCCTAACCCTAACCCTAACCCGAATCCTAACCCTGACCCTCACCCGAAGCCTTACCCTCACCCGTGCCCTAATCTTAACCAGGACACCAAGACTATCTCGTGCCCTCAAACGTACGCTAACACTAAACCGCAGCGGTACCCTAACCTGTACCCTAATCCCTCTCCATTCCCTAACTCTAACCCTAACCTGAAACCTAACCATGACACTCACCCGAAACTTTACCCTCACCCGTGTCCTAATTTTAACCAGTACATCAACACTAACCCATGCCCTCTAACGTACGCCAACCCTAATCCATTGCCATACCCTAACCTGTACCCTAATCCATCCCCATTCCCTAACCCTAACCCTAAACCTAACCCTTAACGTGACCCTCTTCCGAAGCCTTACCCTCACCCGTGCCCTAATCGTAAGCAGTACTCTAACACTAACTAGTGACCTCACACGTACGCTAAACCTTAAGCGTTGTGGTACCCTAAACTGTGCCCTAATATCTCCCCATTCCCTAACCCTAACCCTAACCCGAATTCTACCCCTGATCCTCACCCGAAACCTTACCCTCACCCGTGCCCTAATCTTAGCCATGACACCAACGCTAACTCGTGCCCTCACACGTACGCTCACCCTTAATCGTTGTCGTACCCAAAACTGTACCCTAATCCCACCCCATTCCCTAACCCTAACCCTAACCCGAATCCTAACCCTGACCCTCACCTGAAGCCTTACTCTCACCCGTGCCCTAATCTTAACCAGGACACTAACACTAACCCTTGCCCTCACACGAACGCTAACCCTTAAGCACTGTCGTACCCTAAGCTGTACCCTAATCCCTCTGCATTCCTTAACCCTAACCCTAACCCGAATCCTAACCCTGACCCTCACCCGAAGCCTTACCCTCACCCGTGCCCTAATCTTAACCAGGACACCAACACTAACTCGTGCCCTCACACGTACGCTAAACCTTAAGCGTTGTCGTACCCTAAATTGTACCCTAATCCCTCCCCATTCCTTAACCCTAACCCTAACCCCATCCCTAAACCTGACCCACTTCCGATGCCCTACCCTAACCAATGCCCTAATCTTAACCAGTACACAAACACTAACTCATGCCCTCAAACGTACGCTAACCCTTAAGCATTGTCGTACCCTATCCTGTACCCTAATCCATCCCCATTCCCTAACCCTAACCCTAAGCGAAACCCTGAACGTGACCCTTTTCCGAGGCCTTAACCTCATCGGTGCCGTTGTCTTAACCAGTACACCAACACTAACTCGTGCCCTCACACTTACGCTAACCCTTAAGCATTGTCGTACCCTAACCTGTACCCTAATCCCTCTCCATTCCCTAACCCTAACCCTAACCCGAATCCTAAACCTGGCCCTCACCCGAAGCCGTACCCTCACCCGTGCCCTAATCTTAACCAGGACACCAAGACTATCTCGTGCCCTCAAACGTACGCTAACACTAAACCGCAGCGGTACCCTAACCTGTACCCTAATCCCTCTCCATTCCCTAACCGTAGCCCTAACCTGAAACCTAACCATGACACTCACCCGAAACTTTAACCTCACCCGTGTCCTAATTTTAACCAGTACATCAACACTAACCCATGCCCTCTAACGTACGCCAACCCTAAGCCATTGCCGTACCCTAACCTGTACCCTAATCAATCCCCATTCCCTAACCCTAACCCTTAACGTGACCCTCTTCCGAGGCCTTACCCTCACCCGTGCCCTAATCGTAAGCAGTACACTAACACTAACTAGTGACCTCACACATACGCTAAACCTTAAGCGTTGTGGTACCCTAAACTGTGCCCTAATATCTCCCCATTCCCTAAACCTAACCCTAACCCGAATTCTGTCCCTGACCCTCACCCGAAACCTTACCCTCACCCGTGCCCTAATCTTAACCAGGACACCAACACTAACTCGTGCCCTCACACGTACGCTAAACCTTAAGCGTTGTCGTACCCTAAATTGTACCCTAATCCCTCCCCATTCCTTAACCCTAACCCTAACCCCATCCCTAAACCTGACCCACTTCCGATGCCCTACCCTAACCAATGCCCTAATCTTAACCAGTACACAAACACTAACTCATGCCCTCAAACGTACGCTAACCCTTAAGCATTGTCGTACCCTATCCTGTACCCTAATCCCTCCCCATTCCCTAACCCTAACCCTAAGCGAAACCCTGAACGTGACCCTTTTCCGAGGCCTTAACCTCATCGGTGCCGTTGTCTTAACCAGTACACCAACACTAACTCGTGCCCTCACACTTACGCTAACCCTTAAGCATTGTCGTACCCTAACCTGTACCCTAATCCCTCTCCATTCCCTAACCCTAACCCTAACCCGAATCCTAAACCTGACCCTCACCCGAAGCCTTACCCTCACCCGTGCCCTAATCTTAACCAGGACACCAAGACTATCTCGTGCCCTCAAACGTACGCTAACACTAAACCGCAGCGGTACCCTAACCTGTACCCTAATCCCTCTCCATTCCCTAACCCTAGCCCTAACCTGAAACCTAACCATGACACTCACCCGAAACTTTAACCTCACCCGTGTCCTAATTTTAACCAGTACATCAACACTAACCCATGCCCTCTAACGTACGCCAACCCTAAGCCATTGCCGTACCCTAACCTGTACCCTAATCAATCCCCATTCCCTAACCCTAACCCTTAACGTGACCCTCTTCCGAGGCCTTACCCTCACCCGTGCCCTAATCGTAAGCAGTACACTAACACTAACTAGTGACCTCACACATACGCTAAACCTTAAGCGTTGTGGTACCCTAAACTGTGCCCTAATATCTCCCCATTCCCTAAACCTAACCCTAACCCGAATTCTGTCCCTGACCCTCACCCGAAACCTTACCCTCACCCGTGCCCTAATCTTAACCAGGACACCAACACTAACTTGTGCCCTCACACGTACGCTAACCCTTAATCGTTGTCGTACCCTGAACTGTACCCTAATCCCTCCCCATTCCCTAACCCTAACCCTAAGCGAAACCCTGAACGTGACCCTTTTCCGAGGCCTTAACCTCATCGGTGCCGTTGTCTTAACCAGTACACCAACACTAACTCGTGCCCTCACACTTACGCTAACCCTTAAGCATTGTCGTACCCTAACCTGTACCCTAATCCCTCTCCATTCCCTAACCCTAACCCTAACCCGAATCCTAACCCTGACCCTCACCCGAAGCCTTACCCTCACCCGTGCCCTAATCTTAACCAGGACACCAAGACTATCTCGTGCCCTCAAACGTACGCTAACACTAAACCGCAGCGGTACCCTAACCTGTACCCTAATCCCTCTCCATTCCCTAACTCTAACCCTAACCTGAAACCTAACCATGACACTCACCCGAAACTTTACCCTCACCCGTGTCCTAATTTTAACCAGTACATCAACACTAACCCATGCCCTCTAACGTACGCCAACCCTAATCCATTGCCATACCCTAACCTGTACCCTAATCCATCCCCATTCCCTAACCCTAACCCTAAACCTAACCCTTAACGTGACCCTCTTCCGAAGCCTTACCCTCACCCGTGCCCTAATCGTAAGCAGTACTCTAACACTAACTAGTGACCTCACACGTACGCTAAACCTTAAGCGTTGTGGTACCCTAAACTGTGCCCTAATATCTCCCCATTCCCTAACCCTAACCCTAACCCGAATTCTACCCCTGATCCTCACCCGAAACCTTACCCTCACCCGTGCCCTAATCTTAGCCATGACACCAACGCTAACTCGTGCCCTCACACGTACGCTCACCCTTAATCGTTGTCGTACCCAAAACTGTACCCTAATCCCACCCCATTCCCTAACCCTAACCCTAACCCGAATCCTAACCCTGACCCTCACCTGAAGCCTTACTCTCACCCGTGCCCTAATCTTAACCAGGACACTAACACTAACCCTTGCCCTCACACGAACGCTAACCCTTAAGCACTGTCGTACCCTAAGCTGTACCCTAATCCCTCTGCATTCCTTAACCCTAACCCTAACCCGAATCCTAACCCTGACCCTCACCCGAAGCCTTACCCTCACCCGTGCCCTAATCTTAACCAGGACACCAACACTAACTCGTGCCCTCACACGTACGCTAAACCTTAAGCGTTGTCGTACCCTAAATTGTACCCTAATCCCTCCCCATTCCTTAACCCTAACCCTAACCCCATCCCTAAACCTGACCCACTTCCGATGCCCTACCCTAACCAATGCCCTAATCTTAACCAGTACACAAACACTAACTCATGCCCTCAAACGTACGCTAACCCTTAAGCATTGTCGTACCCTATCCTGTACCCTAATCCATCCCCATTCCCTAACCCTAACCCTAAGCGAAACCCTGAACGTGACCCTTTTCCGAGGCCTTAACCTCATCGGTGCCGTTGTCTTAACCAGTACACCAACACTAACTCGTGCCCTCACACTTACGCTAACCCTTAAGCATTGTCGTACCCTAACCTGTACCCTAATCCCTCTCCATTCCCTAACCCTAACCCTAACCCGAATCCTAAACCTGGCCCTCACCCGAAGCCGTACCCTCACCCGTGCCCTAATCTTAACCAGGACACCAAGACTATCTCGTGCCCTCAAACGTACGCTAACACTAAACCGCAGCGGTACCCTAACCTGTACCCTAATCCCTCTCCATTCCCTAACCGTAGCCCTAACCTGAAACCTAACCATGACACTCACCCGAAACTTTAACCTCACCCGTGTCCTAATTTTAACCAGTACATCAACACTAACCCATGCCCTCTAACGTACGCCAACCCTAAGCCATTGCCGTACCCTAACCTGTACCCTAATCAATCCCCATTCCCTAACCCTAACCCTTAACGTGACCCTCTTCCGAGGCCTTACCCTCACCCGTGCCCTAATCGTAAGCAGTACACTAACACTAACTAGTGACCTCACACATACGCTAAACCTTAAGCGTTGTGGTACCCTAAACTGTGCCCTAATATCTCCCCATTCCCTAAACCTAACCCTAACCCGAATTCTGTCCCTGACCCTCACCCGAAACCTTACCCTCACCCGTGCCCTAATCTTAACCAGGACACCAACACTAACTCGTGCCCTCACACGTACGCTAAACCTTAAGCGTTGTCGTACCCTAAATTGTACCCTAATCCCTCCCCATTCCTTAACCCTAACCCTAACCCCATCCCTAAACCTGACCCACTTCCGATGCCCTACCCTAACCAATGCCCTAATCTTAACCAGTACACAAACACTAACTCATGCCCTCAAACGTACGCTAACCCTTAAGCATTGTCGTACCCTATCCTGTACCCTAATCCCTCCCCATTCCCTAACCCTAACCCTAAGCGAAACCCTGAACGTGACCCTTTTCCGAGGCCTTAACCTCATCGGTGCCGTTGTCTTAACCAGTACACCAACACTAACTCGTGCCCTCACACTTACGCTAACCCTTAAGCATTGTCGTACCCTAACCTGTACCCTAATCCCTCTCCATTCCCTAACCCTAACCCTAACCCGAATCCTAAACCTGACCCTCACCCGAAGCCTTACCCTCACCCGTGCCCTAATCTTAACCAGGACACCAAGACTATCTCGTGCCCTCAAACGTACGCTAACACTAAACCGCAGCGGTACCCTAACCTGTACCCTAATCCCTCTCCATTCCCTAACCCTAGCCCTAACCTGAAACCTAACCATGACACTCACCCGAAACTTTAACCTCACCCGTGTCCTAATTTTAACCAGTACATCAACACTAACCCATGCCCTCTAACGTACGCCAACCCTAAGCCATTGCCGTACCCTAACCTGTACCCTAATCAATCCCCATTCCCTAACCCTAACCCTTAACGTGACCCTCTTCCGAGGCCTTACCCTCACCCGTGCCCTAATCGTAAGCAGTACACTAACACTAACTAGTGACCTCACACATACGCTAAACCTTAAGCGTTGTGGTACCCTAAACTGTGCCCTAATATCTCCCCATTCCCTAAACCTAACCCTAACCCGAATTCTGTCCCTGACCCTCACCCGAAACCTTACCCTCACCCGTGCCCTAATCTTAACCAGGACACCAACACTAACTTGTGCCCTCACACGTACGCTAACCCTTAATCGTTGTCGTACCCTGAACTGTACCCTAATCCCTCCCCATTCCCTAACCCTAACCCTAAGCGAAACCCTGAACGTGACCCTTTTCCGAGGCCTTAACCTCATCGGTGCCGTTGTCTTAACCAGTACACCAACACTAACTCGTGCCCTCACACTTACGCTAACCCTTAAGCATTGTCGTACCCTAACCTGTACCCTAATCCCTCTCCATTCCCTAACCCTAACCCTAACCCGAATCCTAACCCTGACCCTCACCCGAAGCCTTACCCTCACCCGTGCCCTAATCTTAACCAGGACACCAAGACTATCTCGTGCCCTCAAACGTACGCTAACACTAAATCGCAGCGGTACCCTAACCTGTACCCTAATCCCTCTCCATTCCCTAACCCTAACCCTAACCTGAAACCTAACCATGACACTCACCCGAAACTTTACCCTCACCCGTGTCCTAATTTTAACCAGTACATCAACACTAACCCATGCCCTCTAACGTACGCCAACCCTAAGCCATTGCCATACCCTAACCTGTACCCTAATCCATCCCCATTCCCTAACCCTAACCCTAAACCTAACCCTTAACGTGACCCTCTTCCGAAGCCTTACCCTCACCCGTGCCCTAATCGTAAGCAGTACTCTAACACTAACTAGTGACCTCACACGTACGCTAAACCTTAAGCGTTGTGGTACCCTAAACTGTGCCCTAATATCTCCCCATTCCCTAACCCTAACCCTAACCCGAATTCTATCCCTGACCCTCACCCGAAACCTTACCCTCACCCGTGCCCTAATCTTAGCCAGGACACCAACACTAACTCGTGCCCTCACACGTACGCTCACCCTTAATCGTTGTCGTACCCAAAACTGTACCCTAATCCCACCCCATTCCCTAACCCTAACCCTAACCCGAATCCTAACCCTGACCCTCACCTGAAGCCTTACCCTCACCCGTGCCCTAATCTTAACCAGGACACTAACACTAACCCTTGCCCTCACACGAACGCTAACCCTTAAGCACTGTCGTACCCTAAGCTGTACCCTAATCCCTCTGCATTCCTTAACCCTAACCCTAACCCGAATCCTAACCCTGACCCTCACCCGAAGCCTTACCCTCACCCGTGCCCTAATCTTAACCAGGACACCAACACTAACTCGTGCCCTCACACGTACGCTAAACCTTAAGCGTTGTCGTACCCTAAATTGTACCCTAATCCCTCCCCATTCCTTAACCCTAACCCTAACCCCATCCCTAAACCTGACCCACTTCCGATGCCCTACCCTAACCAATGCCCTAATCTTAACCAGTACACAAACACTAACTCATGCCCTCAAACGTACGCTAACCCTTGAGCATTGTCGTACCCTATCCTGTACCCTAATCCCTTCCCATTCCCTAACCCTAACCCTAAGCGAAACCCTGAACGTGACCCTTTTCCGAGGCCTTACCCTCATCGGTGCCGTTGTCTTAACCAGTACACCAACACTAACTCGTGCCCTCACACTTACGCTAACCCTTAAGCATTGTCGTACCCTAACCTGTACCCTAATCCCTCTCCATTCCCTAACCCTAACCCTAACCCGAATCCTAACCCTGACCCTCACCCGAAGCCTTACCCTCACCCGTGCCCTAATCTTAACCAGGACACCAAGACTATCTCGTGCCTTCAAACGTACGCTAACACTAAACCGCAGCGGTACCCTAACCTGTACCCTAATCCCTCTCCATTCCCTAACCCTAACCCTAACCTGAAACCTAACCATGACACTCACCCGAAACTTTACCCTCACCCGTGTCCTAATTTTAACCAGTACATCAACACTAACCCATGCCCTCTAACGTACGCCAACCCTAAGCCATTGCCGTACCCTAACCTGTACCCTAATCAATCCCCATTCCCTAACCCTAACCCTTAACGTGACCCTCTTCCGAGGCCTTACCCTCACCCGTGCCCTAATCGTAAGCAGTACACTAACACTAACTAGTGACCTCACACATACGCTAAACCTTAAGCGTTGTGGTACCCTAAACTGTGCCCTAATATCTCCCCATTCCCTAACCCTAACCCTAACCCGAATTCTGTCCCTGACCCTCACCCGAAACCTTACCCTCACCCGTGCCCTAATCTTAACCAGGACACCAACACTAACTTGTGCCCTCACACGAACGTTAACCCTTAAGCACTGTCGTACCCTAAGCTGTACCCTAATCCCTCTGCATTCCTTAACCCTAACCCTAACCCGAATCCTAACCCTGACCCTCACCCGAAGCCTTACCCTCACCCGTGCCCTAATCTTAACCAGGACACCAACACTAACTCGTGCCCTCACACGTACGCTAAACCTTAAGCGTTGTGGTACCCTAAACTGTGCCCTAATATCTCCCCATTCCCTAACCCTAACCCTAACCCGAATTCTATCCCTGACCCTCACCCGAAACCTTACCCTCACCCGTGCCCTAATCTTAACCAGGACACCAACACTAACTTGTGCCCTCACACGTACGCTAACCCTTAATCGTTGTCGTACCCTAAACTGTACCCTAATCCCTCCCCATTCCCTAACCCTAACCCTAACCCGAATCCTAACCCTGACCCTCAATTGAAGCCTTACCCTCACCCGTGCCCTAATGTTAACCAGGACACTAACACTAACCCTTGCCCTCACACGAACGCTAACCCTTAAGAACTGTCGTACCCTAAGCTGTACCCTAATCCTTCTGCATTCCTTAACCCTAACCCTAACCCGAATCCTAACCCTGACCCTCACCCGAAGCCTTACCCTCACCCTTGCCCTAATCTTAAGTAGGACACCAACACTAACTCGTGCCCTCACACGTACGCTAAACCTTAAGCGTTGTCGTACCCTAAATTGTACCCTAATCCCTCCCCATTCCTTAACCCTAACCCTAACCCCATCCCTAAACCTGACCCACTTCCGATGCCCTACCCTAACCAATGCCCTAATCTTAACCAGTACACAAACACTAACTCATGCCCTCAAACGTACGCTAACCCTTAAGGATTGTCGTACCCTATCCTGTACCCTAATCCCTCCCCATTCACTAACCCTAACCCTAACCGAAACCCTGAACGTGACCCTTTTCCGAGGCCTTACCCTCATCGGTGCCGTTGTCTTAACCAGTACACCAACACTAACTCGTGCCCTCACACTTACGCTAACCCTTAAGCATTGTCGTACCCTAACCTGTACCCTAATCCCTCTCCATTCCCTAACCCTAACCCTAACCCGAATCCTAACCCTGACCCTCACCCGAAGCCTTACCCTCACCCGTTCCCTAATCTTAACCAGGACACCAAGACTAACTCGTGCCCTCAAACGTACGCTAACACTAAACCGCAGCGGTACCCTAACCTGTACCCTAATCCCTCTCCATTCCCTAACCCTAACCCTAACCTGAAACCTAACCATGACACTCACCCGAAACTTTACCCTCACCCGTGTCCTAATTTTAACCAGTACATCAACACTAACCCATGCCCTCTAACGTACGCCAACCCTAAGCCATTGCCGTACCCTAACCTGTACCCTAATCAATCCCCATTCCCTAACCCTAACCCTAACCCTAACCCTTAACGTGACCCTCTTCCGAGGCCTTACCCTCACCCGTGCCCTAATCGTAAGCAGTACACTAACACTAACTAGTGACCTCACACGTACGCTAAACCTTAAGCGTTGTGGTACCCTAAACTGTGCCCTAATATCTCCCCATTCCCTAACCCTAACCCTAACCCGAATTCTATCCCTGACCCTCACCCGAAACCTTACCCTCACCCGTGCCCTAATCTTAACCAGGACACCAACACTAACTCGTGCCCTCACACGTACGCTAACCCTTAATCGTTGTCGTACCCTAAACTGTACCCTAATCCCTCCCCATTCCCTAACCCTAACCCTAACTCGAATCCTAACCCTGACCCTCACCTGAAGCCTTACCCTCACCCGTGCCCTAATCTTAACCAAGACACTAACACTAACCCTTGTCCTCACACGAACGCTAACCCTTAAGCACTCTCGTACCCTAAGCTGTACCCTAATCCCTCTGCATTCCTTAACCCTAACCCTAACCCGAATCCTAACCCTGACCCTCACCCGAAGCCTTACCCTCACCCGTGCCCTAATCTTAACCAGGACACCAACACTAACCCGTGCCCTCACACGTACGCTAAACCTTAAGCGTTGTCGTACCCTAAATTGTACCCTAATCCCTCCCCATTCCTTAACCCTAACCCTAACCCCATCCCTAAACCTGACCCACTTCCGATGCCCTACCCTAACCAATGCCCTAATCTTAACCAGTACACAAACACTAACTCATGCCCTCAAACGTACGCTAACCCTTAAGCATTGTCGTTCCCTATCCTGTACCCTAATCCCTCCCCATTCCCTAACCCTAACCCTAAGCGAAACCCTGAACGTGACCCTTTTCCGAGGCCTTACCCTCATCGGTGCCGTTGTCTTAACCAGTACACCAACACTAACTTGTGCCCTCACACGTACGCTAACCCTTAATCGTTGTCGTACCCTAAAGTGTACCCTAATCCCTCCCATTCCCTAACCCTAACCCTAACCCGAATCCTAACCCTGACCCTCACCCGAAGCCTTACCCTCACCCGTGCCCTAATCTTAACCAGGACACCAAGACTAACTCGTGCCCTCAAACGTACGCTAACACTAAACCGCAGCGGTACCCTAACCTGTACCCTAATCCCTCTCCATTCCTTAACCCTAACCCTAACCTGAAACCTAACCATGACACTCACCCGAAACTTTACCCTCACCCGTGTCCTAATTTTAACCAGTACATCAACACTAACCCATGCCCTCTAACGTACGCCAACCCTAAGCCATTGCCGTACCCTAACCTGTACCCTAATCAATCCCCATTCCCTAACCCTAACCCTAACCCTAACCCTTAACGTGACCCTCTTCCGAGGCCTTACCCTCACCCGTGCCCTAATCGTAAGCAGTACACTAACACTAACTAGTGACCTCACACGTACTCTAAACCTTAAGCGTTGTGGTACCCTAAACTGTGCCCTAATATCTCCCCATTCCCTAACCCTAACCCTAACCCGAATTCTATCCCTGACCCTCACCCGAAACCTTACCCTCACCCGTGCCCTAATCTTAACCAGGACACCAACACTAAATTGTGCCCTCACACGTACGCTAGCCCTTAATCGTTGTCGTACCCTAAACTGTACCCTACTCCCTCCCCATTCCCTAACCCTAACCATAACCCGAATCCTAACCCTGACCCTCACCTGAAGCCCTACCCTCACCCGTGCCCTAATCTTAACCAGGACACTAACACTAACCCTTGCCCTCACACGAACGCTAACCCTTAAGCACTGTCATACCCTAAGCTGTACCCTAATCCCTCTGCATTCCTTAACCCTAACCCTAACCCGAATCCTAACCCTGACCCTCAACCGAAGCCTTACCCTCACCCGTGCCCTAATCTTAACCAGGACACCAACACTAACTCGTGCCCTCACACGTACGTTAAACCTTAAGCGTTGTCGTACCCTAAATTGTACCCTAATCCTTCCCCATTCCTTAACCCTAACCCTAACCCCATCCCTAAACCTGACCCACTTCCGATGCCCTACCCTAACCAATGCCCTAATCTTAACCAGTACACAAACACTAACTCATGCCCTCAAACGTACGCTAACCCTTAAGCATTGTCGTACCCTATCCTGTACCCTAATCCCTCCCCATTCCCTAACCCTAACCCTAAGCGAAACCCTGAACGTGACCCTTTTCCGAGGCCTTACACTCATCGGTGCCGTTGTCTTAACCAGTACACCAACACTAACTTGTGCCCTCACACGTACGCTAACCCTTAATCGTTGTCGTACCCTAAACTGTACCCTAATCCCTCCCCATTCCCTAACCCTAACCCTAACCCTAATCCTAACCCTGACCCTCACCTGAAGCCTTACCCTCACCCGTGCCCTAATCTTAACCAGAACACTAACACTAACACTTGCCCTCACACGAACGCTAACCCTTAAGCACTGTCGTACCCTAAGCTGTACCCTAATCCCTCTGCATTCCTTAACCCTAACCCTAACCCGAATCCTAACCCTGACCCTCACCCGAAGCCTTACCCTCACCCGTGCCCTAATCTTAACCAGGACACCAACACTAACTCGTGCCCTCACACGTACGCTAAACCTTAAGCGTTGTCGTACCCTAAATTGTACCCTAATCCCTCCCCATTCCTTAACCCTAACACTAACCCCATCCCTAAACCTGACCCACTTCCAATGCCCTACCCTAACCAATGCCCTAATCTTAACCAGTACACAAACATTAACTCATGCCCTCAAACGTACGCTAACCCTTAAGCATTGTCGTACCCTATCCTGTACCTTAATCCCTCCCCATTCCCTAACCCTAACCCTAAGTGAAACCCTGAACGTGACCCTCTTCCGAGGCCTTACCCTCACCAGTGCCCTAATCGTAAGCAGTACACTAACACTAACTAGTGACCTCACACGTACGCTAAACCTTAAGCGTTGTGGTACCCTAAACTGTGACCTAATATCTCCCCATTCCCTAACCCTAACCCTAACCCGAATTCTATCCCTGACCCTCACCCGAAACCTTACCCTCACCCGTGCAATAATCTTAACCAGGACACCAACACTATCTTGTGCCCTCACACGTACGCTAACCCTTAATCGTTGTCGTACCCTAAACTGTACCCTAATCCATCCCCATTCCCTAACCCTAACCCTAACCCGAATCCTAACCCTGACCCTCACTTGAAGCCTTACCCTCACCCGTGCCCTAATGTTAACCAGGACACTAACACTAACCCTTGCCCTCACACGAACGCTAAACCTTAAGAACTGTCGTACCCTAAGCTGTACCCTAATCCCTCTGCATTCCTTAACCCTAACCCTAACCCGAATCCTAACCCTGACCCTCACCCGAAGCCTTACCCTCACCCGTGCCCTAATCTTAACTAGGACACCAACACTAACTCGTCCCCTCACACGTACGCTAAACCTTAAGCGTTGTCGTACCCTAAATTGTACCCTAATCCCTCCCCATTCCTTAACCCTAACCCTAACCCCATCCCTAAACCTGACCCACTTCCGATGCCCTACCCTAACTAATGCCCTAATCTTAACCAGTACACAAACACTAACTCATGCCCTCAAACGTACGCTAACCCTTAAGCATTGTCGTACCCTATCCTGTACCCTAATCCCTCCCCATTCCCTAACCCTAACCCTAACCGAAACCCTGAACGTGACCCTTTTCCGAGGCCTTACCCTCATCGGTGCCGTTGTCTTAACCAGTACACCAACACTAACTCGTGCCCTCACACTTACGCTAACCCTTAAGCTTTGTCGTACACTAACCTGTACCCTAATCGCTCTACATTCCCTAACCCTAACCCAAAACCGAATCCTAACCCTGACCCTCACCCGAAGCCTTACCCTCACCCGTGCCCTAATCTTAACCAGGACACCAAGACTAACTCGTGCCCTCAAACGTATGCTAACACTAAACCGCAGCGGTACCCTAACCTGTACCCTAATCCCTCTCCATTCCCTAACCCTAACCCTAACCTGAAACCTAACCATGACACTCACCCGAAACTTTACCCTCACCCGTGTCCTAATTTTAACCAGTACATCAACACTAACCCATGCCCTCTAACGTACGCCAACCCTAAGCCATTGCCGTACCCTAACCTGTACCCTAATCAATCCCCATTCCCTAACCCTAACCCTAACCCTAACCCTTAACGTGACCCTCTTCCGAGGCCTTACCCTCACCCGTGCCCTAATCGTAAGCAGTACACTAACACTAACTAGTGACCTCACACGTACGCTAAACCTTAAGCGTTGTGGTACCCTAAACTGTGCCCTAATATCTCCCCATTCCCTAACCCTAACCCTAACCCGAATTCTATCCCTGACCCTCACCCGAAACCTTACCCTCACCCGTGCCCTAATCTTAACCAGGACACCAACACTAACTCGTGCCCTCACACGTACGCTAAAACTTAATCTTTGTCGTACCCTAAACTGTACCCTAATCCCTCCCCATTCCCTAACCCTAACCCTAACCCGAATCCTAACCCGGACCCTCACCCGAAGCCTTACCCTCACCCGTGCCCTAATCTTAACCAGGACACCAACACTAACTCGTGCCCTCACACGTACGCTAAACCTTAAGCGTTGTCGTACCCTAAATTGTACCCTAATCCCTCCCCATTCCTTAACCCTAACGCTAACCCCATCCCTAAACCTGACTCACTTCCGATGCCCTACCCTAACCAATGCCCTAATCTTAACCAGTACACAAACACTAACTCATGCCCTCACACGTACGCTAACCCTTAAGCATTGTCGTACCCTTTCCTGTACCCTAATCCCTCCCCATTCCCTAACCCTAACCCTAAGCGAAACCCTGAACGTGAACCTTTTCCGAGGCCTTACCCTCATCGGTGCCGTTGTCTTAACCAGTACACCAACACTAACTCGTGCCCTCAAACTTACGTTAACCCTTAAGCACTGTCGTACCCTAAGCTGTACCCTAATCCCTCTGCATTCCTTAACCCTAACCCTAACCCGAATCCTAACACTGACCCTCACCCGAAGCCTTACCCTCACCCGTGTCCTAATCTTAACCAGGACACCAAAACTAACTCGTGCCCTCACACTTACGCTAACCCTTAAGCATTGTCGTACCCTAACCTGTACCCTAATCCCTCTCCATTCCCTAACCCTAACCCTAACATGAAACCTAACCATGACACTCACCCAAAACTTTACCCTCACCCGTGTCCTAATTTTAACCAGTACATCAACACTAAACCATGCCCTCTAACGTACGCCAACCCTAAGCCATTGCCGTACCCTAACCTGTACCCTAATCAATCCCCATTCCCTAACCCTAACCCTAACCCTAACCCTTAACGTGACCCTCTTCCGAGGCCTTACCCTCACCCGTGCCCTAATCGTAAGCAGTACAATAACACTAACTAGTGACCTCACACGTACGCTAAACCTTAAGCGTTGTGGTACCCTAAACTGTGCCCTAATATCTCCCCATTCCCTAACCCTAACCCTAACCCGAATTCTATCCGTGACCCTCACCCGAAACCTTACCCTCACCCGTGCCCTAATCTTAACCAGGACACCAACACTAACTTGTGCCCTCACACGTACGCTAACCCTTAATCGTTGTCGTACCCTAAACTGTATCCTAATCCCTCCCCATTCCCTAACCCTAACCCTAACCCGAAACCTAACCCGGACCCTCACCCGAAGCCTTACCCTCACCCGTGCCCTAATCTTAACCAGGACACCAACACTAACTCGTGCCCTCACACGTACGCTAAACCTTAAGCGTTGTCGTACCCTAAATTGTACCCTAATCCCCCCCCATTCCTTAACCCTAACCCTAACCTTATCCCTAAACCTAACCCACTTCCGATGCCCTTCCCTAACCAATGCCCTAATCTTAACCAGTACACAAACACTAACTCATGCCCTCACACGTACGCTAACCCTTAAGCATTGTCGTACCCTTTCCTGTACCCTTATCCCTCCCAATTCCCTAACCCTAACCCTAAGCGAAACCCTGAACGTGACCCTTTTCCGAGGCCTTACCCTCATCGGTGCCGTTGTCTTAACCAGTACACCAACACTAACTCGTGCCCTCACACTTACGCTAACCCTTAAGCACTGTCGTACCCTAAGCTGTACCCTTATCCCTCTGCATTCCTTAACCCTAACCCTAAACCGAATCCTAACCCTGACCCTCACCCGAAACCTTACCCTCACCCGTGCCCTAATCTTAACCAGGACACCAACACTAACTCGTGCCCTCACACGTACGCTAAACCTTAAGCGTTGTCGTACCCTTTCCTGTACCCTAATCCCTCTCCATTCCCTAACCCTAACCCTAACCTGAAACCTAACCATGACACTCACCCGAAACTTTACCCTCACCCGTGTCCTAATTTTAACCAGTACATCAACACTAACCCATGCCCTCTAACGTACGCCAACCCTAAGCCATTGCCGTACCCTAACCTGTACCCTAATCAATCCCCATTCCCTAACCCTAACACTAACCCTAACCCTTAACGTGACCCCCTTCCGAGGCCTTACCCTCACCCGTGCCCTAATCGTAAGCAGTACACTAACACTAACTAGTGACCTCACACGTACACTAAACCTTAAGCGTTGTGGTACCCTAAACTGTGCCCTAATACCTCCCCATTCCCTAACCCTAACCCTAACCCGAATTCTATCCCTGACCCTCACCCGAAACCTTACCCTCACCCGTGCCCTAATCTTAACCAGGACACCAACACTAACTTGTGCCCTCACACGTACGCTAACCCTTAATCGTTGTCGTACCCTAAACTGTACCCTAAACCCTCCCCATTCCCTAACCCTAACCCTAACCTGAATCCTAACCCTGACCCTCACCTGAAGCCTTACCCTCACCCGTGCCCTAATCTTAACCAGGACACTAACACTAACCCTGGCCCTAACACGAACGCTAACCCTTAAGCATTGTCGTACCCTAAGCTGTACCCTAATCCCTCTGCATTCCTTAACCCTAACCCTAACCCGAATCCTAACCCTGACCCTCACCCGAAGCCTTACCCTCACCCGTGCCCTAATCTTAATCAGGACACCAACACTAACTCGTGCCCTCACACGTACGCTAAACCTTAAGCGTTGTCGTACCCTAAATTGTACCCTAATCCCTCCCCATTCCTTAACCCTAACGCTAACCCCATCCCTAAACCTGACCCACTTCCGATGCCCTACCCTAACCAATGCCGTAATCTTAACCAGTACACAAACACTAACTCATGCCCTCACACGTACGCTAACCCTTAAGCATTGTCGTACCCTTTCCTGTACCCTTATCCCTCCCAATTCCCTAACCCTAACCCTAAGCGAAACCCTGAACGTGACCCTTTTCCGAGGCCTTACCCTCATCGGTGCCGTTGTCTTAACCAGTACACCAACACTAACTCGTGCCCTCACACTTACGCTAACCCTTAAGCACTGTCGTACCCTAAGCTGTACCCTTATCCCTCTGCATTCCTTAACCCTAACCCTAAACCGAATCCTAACCCTGACCCTCACCCGAAACCTTACCCTCACCCGTGCCCTAATCTTAACCAGGACACCAACACTAACTCGTGCCCTCACACGTACGCTAAACCTTAAGCGTTGTCGTACCCTTTCCTGTACCCTAATCCCTCTCCATTCCCTAACCCTAACCCTAACCTGAAACCTAACCATGACACTCACCCGAAACTTTACCCTCACCCGTGTCCTAATTTTAACCAGTACATCAACACTAACCCATGCCCTCTAACGTACGCCAACCCTAAGCCATTGCCGTACCCTAACCTGTACCCTAATCAATCCCCATTCCCTAACCCTAACACTAACCCTAACCCTTAACGTGACCCCCTTCCGAGGCCTTACCCTCACCCGTGCCCTAATCGTAAGCAGTACACTAACACTAACTAGTGACCTCACACGTACACTAAACCTTAAGCGTTGTGGTACCCTAAACTGTGCCCTAATACCTCCCCATTCCCTAACCCTAACCCTAACCCGAATTCTATCCCTGACCCTCACCCGAAACCTTACCCTCACCCGTGCCCTAATCTTAACCAGGACACCAACACTAACTTGTGCCCTCACACGTACGCTAACCCTTAATCGTTGTCGTACCCTAAACTGTACCCTAAACCCTCCCCATTCCCTAACCCTAACCCTAACCTGAATCCTAACCCTGACCCTCACCTGAAGCCTTACCCTCACCCGTGCCCTAATCTTAACCAGGACACTAACACTAACCCTGGCCCTAACACGAACGCTAACCCTTAAGCATTGTCGTACCCTAAGCTGTACCCTAATCCCTCTGCATTCCTTAACCCTAACCCTAACCCGAATCCTAACCCTGACCCTCACCCGAAGCCTTACCCTCACCCGTGCCCTAATCTTAATCAGGACACCAACACTAACTCGTGCCCTCACACGTACGCTAAACCTTAAGCGTTGTCGTACCCTAAATTGTACCCTAATCCCTCCCCATTCCTTAACCCTAACGCTAACCCCATCCCTAAACCTGACCCACTTCCGATGCCCTACCCTAACCAATGCCGTAATCTTAACCAGTACACAAACACTAACTCATGCCCTCACACGTACGCTAACCCTTAAGCATTGTCGTACCCTTTCCTGTACCCTAATCCCTCCCAATTCCCTAACCCTAACCCTAAGTGAAACCCTGAACGTGACCCTTTTCCGAGGCCTTACCCTCATCGGTGCCGTTGTCTTAACCAGTACACCAACACTAACTCGTGCCCTCACACTTAGGCTAACCCTTAAGCACTGTCGTACCCTAAGCTGTACCGTAATCCCTCTGCATTCCTTAACCCTAACCCTAACCCGAATCCTAGCCCAAACCCTCACCCGAAGCCTTACCCTCACCCGTGCCCTAATCTTAACCAGGACACCAACACTAACTCGTGCCCTCACACGTACGCTAAACCTTAAGCGTTGTCGTACCCTAAATTGTACCCTAATCCCTCCACATTCCTTAACCCTAACCCTAACCCCATCCCTAAACCTGACCCACTTCCGATGCCCTTCCCTAACCAATGCCCTAATCTTAACCAGTACACAAACACTAACTCATGCCCTCACACGTACGCTAACCCTTAAGCATTGTCGTACCCTTTCCTGTACCCTAATCCCTGTCAATTCCCTAACCCTAACCCTAAGCGAAACCCTGAACGTGACCCTTTTCCGAGGCCTTACACTCATAGGTGCCGTTGTCTTAACCAGTACACCAACACTAACTCGTGCCCTCACACTTACGCTAACCCTTAAGCACTGTCGTACCCTAAGCTGTACCCTAATCCCTCTGCATTCCTTAACCCTAACCCTAACCCGAATCCTAACCCTGACCATCACCCGAAGCCTTACCCTCACCCGTGCCCTAATCTTAACCAGGACACCAACACTAACTCGTGCCCTCACACGTACGCTAAACCTTAAGCGTTGTCGTACCCTTTCCTGTACCCTAATCCCCCTCCATTCCCTAACCCTAACCCTAACCTGAAACCTAAACATGACACTCACCCGAAACTTTACCCTCACCCGTGTCCTAATTTTAACCAGTACATCAACACTAACCCATGCCCTCTAACGTACGCCAACCCTAAGCCATTGCCGTACCCTAACCTGTACCCTAATCAATCCCATTCCCTAACCCTAACCCTAACCCTAACCCTTAACGTGACCCTCTTCCGAGGCCTTACCCTCACCCGTGCCCTAATCGTAAGCAGTACACTAACACTAACTAGTGACCTCACACGTACGCTAAACCTTAAGCGTTGTGGTACCCTAAACTGTGCCCTAATATCTCCCCATTCCCTAACCCTAACCCTAACCCGAATTCTATCCCTGACCCTCACCCGAAACCTTACCCTCACCCGTGCCCTAATCTTAACCAGGACACCAACACTAACTCGTGCCCTCACACGTACGCTAAACCTTAATCGTTGTCGTACCCTAAACTGTACCCTAATCCCTCCCCATTCCCTAACCCTAACCCTGACCCGAATTCTATCCCTGACCCTCACCCGAAACCTTACCCTCACCCGTGCCCTAATCTTAACCAGGACACCAACACTAAATTGTGCCCTCACACGTACGCTAACCCTTAATCGTTGTCGTACCCTAAACTGTACCCTAATCCCTCCCCATTCCCTAACCCTAACCCTAACCCGAATCCTAATCCTGACCCTCACCTGAAGCCTTACCCTCACCCGTGCCCTAATCTTAACCAGGACACTAACACTAACCCTTGCCCTCACACGAACGCTAACCTTTAAGCACTGTCGTACCCTAAGCTGTACCCTAATCCGTCTGCATTCCTTAACCCTAACCCTAACCCGAATCCTAACCCTGACCCTCACCCGAAGCCTTACCCTCACGTGTGCCCTAATCTTAACCAGGACACCAACACTAACTCGTGTCCTCACACGTACGCTAAACCTTAAGCGTTGTCGTACCCTAAATTGTATCCTAATCCCTCCCCATTCCTTAACCCTAACCCTAACCCCATCCCTAAACCTGACCTACTTCCGATGCCCTACCCTAACCAATGCCCTAATCTTAACCAGTACACAAACACTAACTCATGCCCTCAAACTTACGCTAACCTTTAAGCATTGTCGTACCCTATCCTGTACCCTAATCCCTCCCCATTCCCTAACCCTAACCCTAAGCGAAACCCTGAACGTGACCATTTTCCGAGGCCTTACCCTCATCAGTGCCGTTGTCTTAACCAGTACACCAACACTAACTCGTGCCCTCACACTTACGCTAACCCTTAAGCATTGTCGTACCCTAACCTGTACCCTAATCCCTCTCCATTCCCTAACCCTAACCCTAACCTGAAACGTAAACATGACACTCACCCGAAACTTTACCCTCACCCGTGTCCTAATTTTAACCAGTACATCAACACTAACCCATGCCCTCTAACGTACGCCAACCCTTAGCCATTGCCATACCCTAACCTGTGCCCTAATCAATCCCCATTCCCTAACCCTAACCCTAACCCTAACCCTTAACGTGACCCTCTTCCGAGGCCTTACCCTCACCCTTGCCCTAATTGTAAGCAGTACACTAACACTAACTAGTGACCTCACACGTACGCTAAACCCTAAGCGTTGTGGTACCCTAAACTGTGCCCTAATATCTCCCCATTCCCTAACCCTAACCCTAACCCGAATTCTATCCCTGACCCTCACCCGAAACCTTACCCTCACTCGTGCCCTAATCTTATCCAGGACACCAACACTAACTTGTGCCCTCACACGTACGCTAACCCTTAATCGTTGTCGTACCCTAAACTGTACCCTAATCCCTCCCCATTCCCTAACCCTAACCCTAACCCGAATCCTAACCCTGACCCTCACTTGAAGCCTTACCCTCACCCGTGCCCTAATCTTAACCAGGACACTAACACTAACCCTTGCCCTCACACGAACGCTAACCCTTAAGCACTGTCGTACCCTAAGCTGTACCCTAATCCCTCTGCATTCCTTAACCCTAACCCTAACCCGAATCCTAACCCTGACCCTCACCCGAAACCTTACCCTCACCCGTGCCCTACTCTTAACCAGGACACCAACACTAACTCGTGCCCTCACACGTACGCTAAACCTAAAGCGTTGTCTTACCCTAAATTGTACCCTAATCCCTCCCCATTCCTTAACCCTAACCCTAACCCCATCCCTAAACCTGACCCACTTCCGATGCCTTACCCTAACCAATGCCCTAATCTTAACCAGTACACAAACACTAACTCATGCCCTCAAACGTACGCTAACCCTTAAGCATTGTCGTACCCTATCCTGTACCCTAATCCCTCCCCATTCCCTAACCCTAACCCTAAACGAAACCCTGAACGTGACCCTTTTCCGAGGCCTTACCCTCATCGGTGCCGTTGTCTTAACCAGTACACCAACACTAACTCATACCCTCACACTTACGCTAACCCTTAAGCATTGTCGTACCCTAAACTGTACCCTAATCGCTCTCCATTCCCTAACCCTAACCCTAACCCGAATACTAACCCTGACCCTCACCCGAAGCCTTACCCTCACCCGTGCCCTAATCTTAACCAGGACACCAAGACTAACTCGTGCCCTCAAACGTACGCTAACACTAAACCGCAGCGGTACCCTAACCTGTACCCTAAACCCTCTCCATTCCCTAACCCTAACCCTAACCTGCAACCTAACCATGACACTCACCCGAAACTTTACCCTCACCCGTGTCCTAATTTTAACCTGTACATCAACACTAACCCATGCCCTCTAACGTACGCCAACCCTAAGCCATTGCCGTACCCTAACCTGTACCCTAATCAATCCCCATTCCCTAACCCTCACCCTAACCCTAACCCTTAACGTGACCCTCTTCCGAGGCCTTACCCTCACCCGTGCCCTAATCGTAAGCAGTACACTAACACTAACTAGTGACCTCACACATACGCTAAACCTTAAGCGTTGTGGTACCCTAAACTGTGCCATAATATCTCCCCATTCCCTAACTCTAACCCTGACCCGAATTCTATCCCTGACCCTCACCCGAAACCTTACCCTCACCCGTGCCCTAATCTTAACCAGGACACCAACACTAACTTGTGCCCTCACACGTACGCTAACCCTTAATCGTTGTCGTACCCTAAACTGTACCCTAATCCCTCCCCATTCCCTAACCCTAACCCTAACCCGAATCCTAACCCTGACCCTCACCTGAAGCCTTACCCTCACCCGTGCCCTAATCTTAACCAGGACACTAACACTAACCCTTGCCCTCACACGAACGCTAACCTTTAAGCACTGTCGTACCCTAAGCTGTACCCTAATCCCTCTGCATTCCTTGACCCTAACCCTAACCCGAATCCTAACCCTGACCCTCACCCGAAGCCTTACCCTCACCTGTGCCCTAATCTTAACCAGGACACCAACACTAACTCGTGCCCTCACAAGTACGCTAAACCTTAAGCGTTGTCGTACCCTAAATTGTACCCTAATCCCTCCCCATTCCTTAACCCTAACCCTAACCCCATCCCTAAACCTGACCCACTTCCGATGCCCTACCCTAACCAATGCCCTAATCTTAACCAGTACACAAACACTAACTCATGCCCTCAAACGTACGCTAACCCTTAAGCATTGTCGTACCCTATCCTGTACCCTAATCCCTCCCCATTCCCTAACCCTAACCCTAAACGAAACCCTGAACGTGACCCTTTTCCGAGGCCTTACCCTCATCGGTGCCGTTGTCTTAACCAGTACACCAACACTAACTCGTACCCTCACACTTACGCTAACCCTTAAGCATTGTCGTACCCTAACCTGTACCCTAATCGCTCTCCATTCCCTAACCCTAACCCTAACCCGAATACTAACCCTGACCCTCACCCGAAGCCTTACCCTCACCCGTGCCCTAATCTTAACCAGGACACCAAGACTAACTCGTGCCCTCAAACGTACGCTAACACTAAACCGCAGCGGTACCCTAACCTGTACCCTAAACCCTCTCCATTCCCTAACCCTAACCCTAACCTGAAACCTAACCATGACACTCACCCGAAACTTTACCCTCACCCGTGTCCTAATTTTAACCTGTACATCAACACTAACCCATGCCCTCTAACGTACGCCAACCCTAAGCTATTGCCGTACCCTAACCTGTACCCTAATCAATCCCCATTCCCTAACCCTCACCCTAACCCTAACCCTTAACGTGACCCTCTTCCGAGGCCTTACCCTCACCCGTGCCCTAATCGTAAGCAGTACACTAACACTAACTAGTGACCTCACACATACGCTAAACCTTAAGCGTTGTGGTACCCTAAACTGTGCCATAATATCTCCCCATTCCCTAACCCTAACCCTGACCCGAATTCTATCCCTGACCCTCACCCGAAACCTTACCCTCACCCGTGCCCTAATCTTAACCAGGACACCAACACTAACTTGTGCCCTCACACGTACGCTAACCCTTAATCATTGTCGTACCCTAAACTGTACCCTAATCCCTCCCCATTCCCTAACCCTAACCCTAACCCGAATCCTAACCCTGACCCTCACCTGAAGCCTTACCCTCACCCGTGCCCTAATCTTAACCAGGACACTAACACTAACCCTTGCCCTCACACGAACGCTAACCTTTAAGCACTGTCGTACCCTAAGCTGTACCCTAATCCCTCTGCATTCCTTGACCCTAACCCTAACCCGAATCCTAACCCTGACCCTCACCCGAAGCCTTACCCTCACCTGTGCCCTAATCTTAACCAGGACACCAACACTAACTCGTGCCCTCACAAGTACGCTAAACCTTAAGCGTTGTCGTACCCTAAATTGTACCCTAATCCCTCCCCATTCCTTAACCCTAACCCTAACCCCATCCCTAAACCTGACCCACTTCCGATGCCCTACCCTAACCAATGCCCTAATCTTAACCAGTACACAAACACTAACTCATGCCCTCAAACTTACGCTAACCCTTAAGCATTGTCGTACCCTATCCTGTACCCTAATCCCTCCCCATTCCCTAACCCTAACCCTAAGCGAAACCCTGAACGTGACCATTTTCCGAGGCCTTACCCTCATCGGTGCCGTTGTCTTAACCAGTACACCAACACTAACTCGTGCCCTCACACTTACGCTAACCCTTAAGCATTGTCGTACCCTAACCTGTACCCTAATCCCTCTCCATTCCCTAACCCTAACCCTAACCTGAAACCTAAACATGACACTCACCCGAAACTTTACCCTCACCCGTGTCCTAATTTTAACCAGTACATCAACACTAACCCATGCCCTCTAACGTACGCCAACCCTAAGCCATTGCCGTACCCTAACCTGTACCCTAATCAATCCCCATTCCCTAACCCTAACCCTAACCCTAACCCTTAACGTGACCCTCTTCCGAGGCCTTACCCTCACCCTTACCCTAATCGTAAGCAGTACACTAACACTAACTAGTGACCTCACACGTACGCTAAAACCTAAGCGTTGTGGTACCCTAAACTGTGCCCTAATATCTCCCCATTCCCTAACCCTAACCCTAACCCGAATTCTATCCCTGACCCTCACCCGAAACCTTACCCTCACCCGTGCCCTAATCTTAACCAGGACACCAACACTAACTTGTGCCCTCACACGTACGCTAACCCTTAATCGTTGTCGTACCCTAAACTGTACCCTAATCCCTCCCCATTCCCTAACCCTAACCCTAACCCTAAATTGTACACTAATCCCTCCCCATTCCTTAACCCTAACCCTAACCACATCCCTAAACCTGACCCACTTCCGATGCCCTACCCTAACCAATGCCGTAATCTTAACCAGTACACAAACACTAACTCATGCCCTCAAACGTACGCTAACCCTTAAGCATTGTCGTACGCTATCCTGTACCCTAATCCCTCCCCATTCCCTAACCCTAACCCTAAACGAAACCCTGAACGTGACCCTTTTCCGAGGCCTTACCCTCATCGGTGCCGTTGTCTTAACCAGTACACCAACACTAACTCGTGCCCTCACACTTACGCTAACCCTTAAGCATTGTCGTACCCTAACCTGTACCCTAATCGCTCTCCATTCCCTAACCCTAACCCTAACCCGAATACTAACCCTGACCCTCACCCGAAGCCTTACCCTCACCCGTGCCCTAATCTTAACCAGGACACCAAGACTAACTCGTGCCCTCAAACGTACGCTAACACTAAACCGCAGCGGTACCCTAACCTATACCCTAATCCCTCTCCATTCCCTAACCCTAACCCTAACCTGAAACCTAAACATGACACTCACCCGAAACTTTACCCTCACCCGTGTCCTAATTTTAACCAGTACATCAACACTAACCCATGCCCTCTAACGTACGCCAACCCTAAGCCATTGCCGTACCCTAACCTGTACCCTAATCAATCCCCATTCCCTAACCCTCACCCTAACCCTAACCCTTAACGTGACCCTCTTCCGAGGCCTTACCCTCACCCGTGCCCTAATCGTCAGCAGTACACTAACACTAACTAGTGACCTCACACATACGCTAAACCTTAAGCGTTGTGGTACCATAAACTGTGCCCTAATATCTCCCCATTCCCTAACCCTAACCCTGACCCGAATTCTATCCCTGACCCTCACCCGAAACCTTACCCTCACCCGTGCCCTAATCTTAACCAGGACACCAACACTAACTTGTGCCCTCACACGTACGCTAACCCTTAATCGTTGTCGTACCCTAAACTGTACGCTAATCCCTCCCCATTCCCTAACCCTAACCCTAACCCGAATCCTAACCCTGACCCTCACGTGAAGCCTTACCCTCACCCGTGCCCTAATCTTAACCAGGACACTAACACTAACCCTTGCCCTCACACGAACGCTAACCCTTAAGCACTGTCGTACCCTAAGCTGTACCCTAATCCCTCTGCATTCCTTAACCCTAACCCTAACCCGAATCCTAACCCTGACCCTCACCCGAAGCCTTACCATCACCCGTGCCCTAATCTTAACCAGGACACCAACACTAACTCGTGCCCTCACACGTACGCTAAACCTTAAGCGTTGTCGTACCCTAAATTGTACACTAATCCCTCCCCATTCCTTAACCCTAACACTAACCCCATCCCTAAACCTGACCCACTTCCGATGCCCTACCCTAACCAATGCCCTAATCTTAACCAGTACACAAACACTAACTCATGCCCTCAAACGCACGCTAACCCTTAAGCATTGTCGTACCCTATCCTGTACCCTAATCCCTCCCCATTCCCTAACCCTAACCCTAAGCGAAACCCTGAACGTGACCCTTTTCCGAGGCCTTACCCTCATCGGTACCGTTGTCTTAACCAGTACACCAACACTAACTCGTGCCCTCACACTTACGCTAACCCTTAAGCACGGTCGTACCCTAAGCTGTACCCTAATCCCTCTGCATTCCTTAACCCTAACCCTAACCCGAATCCTAACCCTGACCCTCACCCGAAGCATTACCCTCACCCGTGCCCTAATCTTAACCAGGATACCAACACTAACTCGTGCCCTCACACGTACGCTAAACCTTAAGCGTTGTCGTACCCTAACCTGTATACTAATCCCTCTCCATTCCCTAACCCTAACCGTAACCTGAAACCTAAACATGACACTCACGCGAAACTTTACCCTCACCCGTGTCCTAATTTTAACCAGTAGATCAACACTAACCATGCCCTCTAACGTACGCCAACCCTAAGCCAATGCCGTACCCTAACCTGTACCCTAATCAATCCCCATTCCCTAACCCTAACCCTATCCCTAACCCTTAACGTGACCCTCTTCCGAGGCCTTACCCTCACCCGTGCCCTAATCGTAAGCAGTACACTAACACTAACTAGTGACCTCACACGTACGCTAAACCTTAAGCGTTGTCGTACCCTAAACTGTACCCTAATCCCTCCCCATTCCCTAACCCTAACCCTAACCCGAATCCTAACCCTGACCCTCACCTGAAGCCTCACCCTCACCCGTGCCCTAATCTTAACCAGGACACTAACACTAACCCTTGCCCTCACACGAACGCTAACCCTTAAGCCCTGTCGTACCCTAAGCTGTACCCTAATCCCTCTGCATTCCTTAACCCTAACCCTAACCCGAATCCTAACCCTGACCCTCACCCGAAGCCTTACCCTCACCCGTGCCCTAATCTTAACCAGGACACCAACACTAACTCGTGCCCTCACACGTACGCTAAACCTTAAGCGTTGTCGTACCCTAAATTGTACCCTAATCCCTCCCCATTCCTTAACCCTAACGCTAACCCCATCCCTAAACCTGACCCACTTCCGATATCCTAACCTAACCAATGCCCTAATCTTAACCAGTGCACAAACACTAACTCATACCCTCACACGTACGCTAACCCTTAAGCATTGTCGTACCCTTTCCTGTACCCTAATCCCTCCCAATTCCCTAACCCTAACCCTAAGTGAAAACCTGAACGTGACCCTTTTCCGAGGCCTTACCCTCATCGGTGCCGTTGTCTTAACCAGTACACCAACACTAACTCGTGCCCTCACACTTACGCTAACCCTTAAGCACTGTCGTACCCTAAGCTGTACCCTAATCCCTCTGCATTCTTTAACCCTAACCCTAACCCGAATCCTAAACCGGACCCTCACCCGAAGCCTTACCCTCACCCGTGCCCTAATCTTAACCAGGACACCAACACTAACTCGTGCCCTCACACGTACGCTAAACCTTAAGCGTTGTCGTACCCTAAATTGTACCCTAATCCCTCCCCATTCCTTAACCCTAACCCTAACCCCATCCCTAATCCTGAGCCACTTCCGATGCCCTTCCCTAACCAATGCCCTAATCTTAACAAGTACACAAACACTAACTCATGCCCTCACACGCACGCTAACCCTTAAGCAATGTCGTACCCTTTCCTGTACCCTAATCCCTCCCGATTCCCTAACCCTAACCCTAAGCGAAACCCTGAACGTGACCCTTTTCCGAGGCCTTACCCTCATCGGTACCGTTGTCTTAACCACTACACCAACACTAACTCGTGCACTCACACTTACGCTAACCCTTAAGCACTGTCGTACCCTAAGCTGTACCCTAATCCCTCTGCATTCCTTAACCCTAACCCTAACCCGAATCCTAACCCTGACCCTCACCCGAAGCCTTACCCTCACCCGTGCCCTAATCTTAACCAGGACACCAACACTAACTCGTGCCCTCACACGTACGCTAAACCTTAAGCGTTGTCGTACCCTAACCTGTATACTAATCCCTCTCCATTCCCTAACCCTAACCGTAACCTGAAACCTAAACATGACACTCACGCGAAACTTTACCCTCACCCGTGTCCTAATTTTAACCAGTAGATCAACACTAACCCATGCCCTCTAACGTACGCCAACCCTAAGCCATTGCCGTACCCTAACCTGTACCCTAATCAATCCCCATTCCCTAACCCTAACCCTATCCCGAACCCTTAACGTGACCCTCTTCCGAGGCCTTACCCTCACCCGTGCCCTAATCGTAAGCAGTACACTAACACTAACTAGTGACCTCACACGTACGCTAAACCTTAAGCGTTGTCGTACCCTAAACTGTACCCTAATCCCTCCCCATTCCCTAACCCTAACCCTAACCCGAATCCTAACCCTGACCCTCACCTGAAGCCTTACCCTCACCCGTGCCCTAATCTTAACCAGGACACTAACACTAACCCTTGCCCTCACACGAACGCTAACCCTTAAGCACTGTCGTACCCTAAGCTGTACCCTAATCCCTCTGCATTCCTTAACCCTAACCCTAACCCGAATCCTAACCCTGACCCTCACCCGAAGCCTTACCCTCACCCGTGCCCTAATCTTAACCAGGACACCAACACTAAATCGTGCCCTCACACGTACGTTAAACCTTAAGCGTTGTCGTACCCTAAATTGTACCCTAATCCCTCCCCATTCCTTAACCCTAACCCTAACCCCATCCCTAAACCTGACCAACTTCCGATGCCCTACCCTAACCAATGCCCTAATCTTAACCAGTACACAAACACTAACACATGCCCTCAAACGTACGCTAACCCTTAAGCATTGTCGTACCCTATCCTGTACCCTAACCCTCCCCATTCCCTAAACCTAACCCTAAGCGAAACCCTGAACGTGACCCTTTTCCAAGGCCTTACCCTCATCGATGCCGTTGTCTTAACCAGTACACCAACACTAACTCATGCCCTCACACTTACGCTAACCCTTAAGCATTGTCGTACCCTAACCTGTACCCTAATCCCTCTCCATTCCCTAACCCTAACCCTAACCCGAATCCTAACCCTGACCCTCACCCGAAGCCTTACCCTCACCCGAGCCCTAATCTTAACCAGGACACCAACACTAACTCGTGCCCTCACACGTACGCTAAACCTTAAGCGTTGTCGTACCCTAAATTGTACCCTAATCCCTCCCCATTCCTTAACCCTAACCCTAACCCCATCCCTAAACCTGACCCACTTCCGATACCTTACCCTAACCAATGCCCTAATCTTAACCAGTACACAAACACAAACTCATGCCCTCAAACGTACGCTAACCCTTAAGCATTGTCGTAACCTATCCTGTACCCTAATCCCTCCCCATTCCCTAACCCTAACCCTAAGCGAAACCCTGAACGTGACCCTTTTCCGAGGCCTTACCCTCATCGGTGCCGTTGTCTTAACCAGTACACCAACACTAACTCGTGCCCTCACACTTACGCTAACCCTTAAGCATTGTCGTACCCTAACCTGTACCCTAATCCCTCTCCATTCCCTAACCCTAACCCTAACCTGAAACCTAAACATGACACTCACGCGAAACTTTACCCTCACCCGTGTCCTAATTTTAACCAGTAGATCAACACTAACCCATGCCCTCTAACGTACGCCAACCCTAAGCCATTGCCGTACCCTAACCTGTACCCTAATCAATCCTCATTCCCTAACCTTAACCCTATCCCTAACCCTTAACGTGACCCTCTTCCGAGGTCTTACACTCACCCGTGCCCTAATCGTAAGCAGTACACTAACACTAACTAGTGACCTCACACGTAAACTAAACCTTAAGCGTTGTGGTACCCTAAACTGTGCCCTAATATCTCCCCATTCCCTAACCCTAACCCTAACCCGAATTGTATCCCTGACCCTCACCCGAAACATTACCCTCACCCGTGCCCTAATCTTAACCAGGACACCAACACTAACTCGTGCCCTCACACGTACGCTAACCCTTAATCGTTGTCGTACCTTAAACTGTACCCTAATCCCTCCCCATTCCCTAACCCTAACACTAACCTGAATCCTAACCCTGACCCTCACCTGAAGCCTTACCCTCACCCGTGCCCTAATCTTAACCAGGACACTAACACTAACCCTGGCCCTCACACGAACGCTAACCCTTAAGCATTGTCGTACCCTAAGCTGTACCCTAATCCCTCTGCATTCCTTAACCCTAACCCTAACCCGAATCCTAACCCTGACCCTCACCCGAAGCCTTACCCTCACCCGTGCCCTAATCTTAACCAGGACACCAACACTAACTCGTGCCCTCACACGTACGCTAAACCTTAAGCATTGTCGTACCCTAAATTGTACCCTAATCCCTCCCCACTCCTTAACCCTAACGCTAACCCCATCCCTAAACCTGACCCACTTCCGATGCCCTACCCTAACCAATGCCCTAATCTTAACCAGTACACAAACACTAACTCATGCCCTCACACGTACGCTAACCCTTAAGCATTGTCGTACCCTTTCCTGTACCCTAATCCCTCCCTATTCCCTAACCCTAACCCTAAGCGAAACCCTGAACGTGACCCTTTTCCGAGGCCTTACCCTCATCGGTGCCGTTGTCTTAACCAGTACACCAACACTAACTCGTGCCCTCACACTTACGCTAACCCTTAAGCACTGTCGTACCCTAAGCTGTACCCTAATCCCTCTGCATTCCTTAAGCCTAACCCTAACCCGAATCCTAACCCTGACCCTCACCCGAAGCCTTACCCTCACCCGTGCCCTAATCTTAACCAGGACACCAACACTAACTCGTGCCCTCACACGTACGCTAAACCTTAAGCGTTGTCGTACCCTTTCCTGTACCCTAATCCCTCTCCATTCCCTAACCCTAACCCTAACCTGAAACCTAACCATGACACTCACCCGAAACTTTACCCTCCCCCGTGTCCTAATTTTAACCAGTACATCAACACTAACCCATGCCCTCTAACGTACGCCAACCCTAAGCCATTGCCATACCCTAACCTGTACCCTAATCAATCCCCATTCCCTAACCCTAACCCTAACCCTAACCCTTAACGTGACCCTCTTCCGAGGCCTTACCCTCACCCGTGCCCTAATCGTAAGCAGTACACTAACACTAACTAGTGACCTCACACGTACGCTAAACCTTAAGCGTTGTGGTACCCTAAACTGTGCCCTAATATCTCCCCATTCCCTAACCCTAACCCTAACCCGAATTCTATCCCTGACCCTCACCCGAAACCTTACCCTCACCCGTGCCCTAATCTTAACCAGGACACCAACACTAACTTGTGCCCTCACACGTACACTAACCCTTAATCGTTTTCGTACCCTAAACTGTACCCTAATCCCTCCCCATTCCCTAACCCTAACCCTAACCCGAATCCTAACCCGGACCCTCACCCGAAGCCTTACCCTCACCCGTGCCCTAATCTTAACCAGGACACCAACACTAACTCGTGCCCTCACACGTACGCTAAACCTTAAGCGTTGTCGTACCCTAAATTGTACCCTAATCCCTCCCCATTCCTTAACCCTAACGCTAACCCCATCCCTAAACCTGACCCACTTCCGATGCCCTACCCTAACCAATGCCCTAATCTTAACCAGTACACAAACACTAACTCATGCCCTCACACGTACGCTAACCCTTAAGCATTGTCGTACCCTTTCCTGTACCCTAATCCCTCCCAATTCCCTAACCCTAACCCTAAGTGAAACCCTGAACGTGACCCTTTTCCGAGGCCTTACCCTCATCGGTGCCGTTGTCTTAACAAGTACACCAACACTAACTCGTGCCCTCACACTTACGCTAACCCTTAAGCACTGTCGTACCCTAAGCTGTACCCTAATCCCTCTGCATTCCTTAAGCCTAACCCTAACCCGATTCCTAACCCTGACCCTCACCCGAAGCCTTACCCTCACCCGTGCCCTAATCTTAACCAGGACACCAACACTAACTCGTGCCCTCACACGTACGCTAAACCTTAAGCGTTGTCGTACCCTTTCCTGTACCCTAATCCCTCTCCATTCCCTAACCCTAACCCTAACCTGAAACCTAACCATGACACTCACCCGAAACTTTACCCTCACCCGTGTCCTAATTTTAACCAGTACATCAACACTAACCCATGCCCTCTAACGTACGCCAACCCTAAGCCATTGCCGTACCCTAACCTGTACCCTAATCAATCCCCATTCCCTAACCTTAACCCTAACCCTAACCCTTAACGTGACCCTCTTCCGAGGCCTTACCCTCACCCGTGCCCTAATCGTAAGCAGTACACTAACACTAACTAGTGACCTCACACGTACACTAAACCTTAAGCGTTGTGGTACCCTAAACTGTGCCCTAATATCTCCCCATTCCCTAACCCTAACCCTAACCCGAATTGTATCCCTGACCCTCACCCGAAACATTACCCTCACCCGTGCCCTAATCTTAACCAGGACACCAACACTAACTCGTGCCCTCACACGTACGCTAACCCTTAATCGTTGTCGTACCCTAAACTGTACCCTAATCCCTCCTCATTCCCTAACCCTAACACTAACCTGAATCCTAACCCTGACCCTCACCTGAAGCCTTACCCTCACCCGTGCCCTAATCTTAACCAGGACACTAACACTAACCCTGGCCCTCACACGAACGCTAACCCTTAAGCATTGTCGTACCCTAAGCTGTACCCTAATCCCTCTGCATTCCTTAACCCTAACCCTAACCCGAATCCTAACCCTGACCCTCACCCGAAGCCTTACCCTCACCCGTGCCCTAATCTTAACCAGGACACCAACACTAACTCGTGCCCTCACACGTACGCTAAACCTTAAGCGTTGTCGTACCCTAAATTGTACCCTAATCCCTCCCCACTCCTTAACCCTAACGCTAACCCCATCCCTAAACCTGACCCACTTCCGATGCCCTACCCTAACCAATGCCCTAATCTTAACCAGTACACAAACACTAACTCATGCCCTCACACGTACGCTAACCCTTAAGCATTGTCGTTCCCTTTCCTGTACCCTAATCCCTCCCAATTCCCTAACCCTAACCCTAAGCGAAACCCTGAACATGACCCTTTTCCGAGGCCTTACCCTCATCGGTGCCGTTGTCTTAACCAGTACACCAACACTAACTCGTGCCCTCACACTTACGCTAACCCTTAAGCACTCTCGTACCCTAAGCTGTACCCTAATCCCTCTGCATTCCTTAAGCCTAACCCTAACCCGAATCCTAACCCTGACCCTCACCCGAAGCCTTACCCTCACCCGTGCCCTAATCTTAACCAGGACACCAACACTAACTCGTGCCCTCACACGTACGCTAAACCTTAAGCGTTGTCGTACCCTTTCCTGTACCTTAATCCCTCTCCATTCCCTAACCCTAACCCTAACCTGAAACCTAACCATGACACTCACCCGAAACTTTACCCTCACCCGTGTCCTAATTTTAACCAGTACATCAACACTAACCCATGCCCTCTAACGTACACCAACCCTAAGCCATTGCCGTACCCTAACCTGTACCCTAATCAATCCCCATTCCCTAACCCTAACCCTAACCCTAACCCTTAACGTGACCCTCTTCCGAGGCCTTACCCTCACCCGTGCCCTAATCGTAAGCAGTACACTAACACTAACTAGTGACCTCACACGTACGCTAAACCTTAAGCGTTGTGGTACCCTAAACTGTGCCCTAATATCTCCCCATTCCCTAACCCTAACCCTAACCCGAATTCTATCCCTGACCCTCACCCGAAACCTTACCCTCACCCGTGCCCTAATCTTAACCAGGACACCAACACTAACTTGTGCCCTCACACGTACACTAACCCTTAATCGTTTTCGTACCCTAAACTGTACCCTAATCCCTCCCCATTCCCTAACCCTAACCCTAACCCGAATCCTAACCCGGACCCTCACCCGAAGCCTTACCCTCACCCGTGCCCTAATCTTAACCAGGACACCAACACTAACTCGTGCCCTCACACGTACGCTAAACCTTAAGCGTTGTCGTACCCTAAATTGTACCCTAATCCCTCCCCATTCCTTAACCCTAACGCTAACCCCATCCCTAAACCTGACCCACTTCCGATGCCCTACCCTAACCAATGCCCTAATCTTAACCAGTACACAAACACTAACTCATGCCCTCACACGTACGCTAACCCTTAAGCATTGTCGTACCCTTTCCTGTACCCTAATCCCTCCCAATTCCCTAACCCTAACCCTAAGTGAAACCCTGAACGTGACCCTTTTCCGAGGCCTTACCCTCATCGGTGCCGTTGTCTTAACCAGTACACCAACACTAACTCGTGCCCTCACACTTACGCTAACCCTTAAGCACTGTCGTACCCTAAGCTGTACCCTAATCCCTCTGCATTCCTTAAGCCTAACCCTAACCCGATTCCTAACCCTGACCCTCACCCGAAGCCTTACCCTCACCCGTGCTCTAATCTTAACCAGGACACCAACACTAACTCGTGCCCTCACACGTACGCTAAACCTTAAGCGTTGTCCTACCCTAAATTGTACCCTAATCCCTCCCCATTCCTTAACCCTAACCCTAACCCCATCCCTAAACCTGACCCACTTCCGATGCCCTACCCTAACCAATGCCCTAATCTTAACCAGTACACAAACACTAACTCATGCCCACAAACGTACGCTAACCCTTAAGCATTGTCGTACCCTATCCGGTACCCTAATCCCTCCCCATTCCCTAACCCTAACCCTAAGCGAAACCCTGAACGTGACCCTTTTCCGAGGCCTTACCCTCATCGGTGCCGTTGTCTTAACCAGTACACCAACACTAACTCGTGCCCTCACACTTACGCTAACCCTTAAGCATTGTCGTACCCTAACCTGTACCCTAATCCCTCTCCATTCCCTACCCCTAACCCTAACCCGAACCCTAACCCTGACCCTCACCCGAAGCCTTACCCTCACCCGTGCCCGAATCTTAACCAGGACACCAAGACTAACTCGTGCCCTCAAACGTACGCTAACACTAAACCGCAGCGATACCCTAACCTGTACCCTAATCTCTCTCCATTCCCTAACCCTAACGCTAACCGGAAACCTAACCATGACACTCACCCGAAACTTTACCCTCACCCGTGTCCTAATTTTAACCAGTACATCAACACTAACCCATGCCCTCGAAGGTACGCCAACCCTAAGCCATTGTCGTACCCTAACCTGTACCCTAATCAATCCCCATTCCCTAACCCTAACCCTAACCCTAACCCTTAACGTGACCCTCTTCCGAGGCCTTACCCTCACCCGTGCCCTAATCGTAAGCAGTACACTAACACTAACTAGTGACCTCACACGTACGCTAAACCTTCAGCGTTGTGGTACCCTAAACTGTGCCCTAATATCTCCCCATTCCCTAACCCTAACCCTAACCCGAATTCTATCCCTGACCCTCACCCGAAACCTTACCCTCACCCGTGCCCTAATCTTAACCAGGACACCAACTCTAACTTGTGCCCTCACACGTACGCTAACCCTTAATCGTTGTCGTACCCTAAACTGTACCCTAATCCCTCCCCATTCCCTAACCCTAACCCTAACCTGAATCCTAACCCTGACCCTCACCTGAAGCCTTACCCTCACCCGTGCCCTAATCTTAACCAGGACACTAACACTAACCCTTGCCCTCACACGAACGCTAACCCTTAAGCATTGTCGTACCCTAAGCTGTACCCTAATCCCTCTGCATTCCTTAACCCTAACCCTAACCCGAATCCTAACCCTGACCCTCACCCGAAGCCTTACCCTCACCAGTGCCCTAATCTTAACCAGGACACCAACACTAACTCGTGCCCTCACACGTACGCTAAACCTTAAGCGTTGTCGTACCCTAAATTGTACCCTAATCCCTCCCCATTCCTTAACCCTAACGCTAACCCCATCCTTAAACCTGACCCACTTCCGATGCAATACCCTAACCAATGCCCTAATCTTAACCAGTACACAAACACTAACTCATGCCCTCACACATACCCTAACCCTTAAGCATTGTCGTACCGTTTCCTGTACCCTAATCCCTCCCAATTCCTTAACCCTAACCCTAAGTGAAACCCTGAACGTGAACCTTTTCCGAGGCCTTACCCTCATCGGTGCCGTTGTCTTAACCAGTACACCAACACTAACTCGTGCCCTCACACTTACGCTAACCCTTAAGCACTGTCGTACCCTAAGCTGTACCCTAATCCCTCTGCATTCCTTAACCCTCACCCTAACCCGAATCCTAACCCGGACCCTCACCCGAAGCCTTACCCTCACCCGTGCCCTAATCTTAACCAGGACACCAACACTAACTCGTGCCCTCACACGTACGCTAAACCTTAAGCGTTGTCGTACCCTAAATTGTACCCTAATCCCTCCCCATTCCTTAACCCTAACCCTAACCCCATCCCTAAACCTGACCCACTTCCGATGCCCTTCCCTAACCAATGCCCTAATCTTAACCAGTACACAAACACTAACTCATGCCCTCACACGTACGCTAACCCTTAAGCATTGTCGTACCCTTTCCTGTACCCTACTCCCTCCCAATTCCCTAACCCTAACCCTAAGCGAAACCCTGAACGTGACCCTTTTCCGAGGCCTTACCCTCATCGGTGCCGTTTTCTTAACCAGTACACCAACACTAACTCGTGCCCTCACACTTACGCTAACCCTTAAGCACTGTCGTACCCTAAGCTCTACCCTAATCCCTCTGCATTCCTTAACCCTAACCCTAACCCGAATCCTAACCCTGACCCTCACCCGAAGCCTTACCCTCACCCGTGCCCTAATCTTAACCAGGACACCAACACTAACGCGTGCCCTCACACGTACGCTAAACCTTAAGCGTTGTCGTACCCTAACCTGTACCCTACTCCCTCTCCATTCCCTAACCCTAACCCTAACCTGAAACCTAACCATGACACTCACCCGAAACTTTACCCTCACCCGTGTCCTAATTTTAACCAGTACATCAACACTAACCCATGCCCTCTACCGTACGCCAACCCTAAGCCATTGCCGTACACTAACCTGTACCCTAATCAATCCCCATTCCCTAACCCTAACCCTAACCCTAACCCTTAACGTGACCCTCTTCCGAGGCCTTACCCTAACCCGTGCCCTAATCGTAAGCAGTACACTAACACTAACTAGTGACCTCACACGTACGCTAAACCTTAAGCGTTGTGGTACCCTAAACTGTGCCCTAATATCTCCCCATTCCCTAACCCTAACCCTAACCCGAATTCTATCCCTGACCCTAACCCGAAACCTTACCCTCACCCGTGCCCTAAACTTAAGCAGGACACCAACACTAACTTGTGCCCTCACACGTACGCTAACCCTTAATCGTTGTCGTACCCTAAACTGTACCCTAATCCCTCCCCATTCCCTAACCCTAACCCTAACCCGAATCCTAACCCTGACCCTCACCTGAAGCCTTACCCTCACCCGTGCCCTAATCTTAACCAGGACACTAACACAAACTCTTGCCCTCACGCGAACGCTAACACTTAAGCATTGTCGTACCCTAAGCTGTACCCTAATCCCTCTGCATTCCTTAACCCTAACCCTAACCCGAATCCTAACCCTGACCCTCACCCGAAGCCTTACCCTCACCCGTGCCCTAATCTTAACCAGGACACCAACACTAACTCATGCCCTCACACGTACGCTAAACCTTAAACGTTGTCGTACCCTAAATTGTACCCTAATCCCTCACCATTCCTTAACCCTAACCCTAACCCCATCCCTAAACCTGACCCACTTCCGATGCCCTACCCTAACCAATGCCCTAATCTTAACCAGTACACAAACACTAACTCATGCCCTCAAACGTACGCTAACCTTTAAGCATTGTCGTACCCTATCCTGTACCCTAATCCCTCCCCATTCCCTAACCCTAACCCTAAGCGAAACCATGAACCTGACCCTTTTCCGAGGCCTTACCCTCATCGGTGCCGTTGTCTTAACCAGTACACCAACACTAACTCGTGCCCTCACACTTACGCTAACCCTTAAGCATTGTCGTACCCTAACCTGTACCCTAATCCCTCTCCATTCCCTAACCCTAACCCTAACCCGAACCCTAACCCTGACCCTCACCCGAAGCCTTACCCTCACCCGTGCCCGAATCTTAACCAGGACACCAAGACTAACTCGTGCCCTCAAACGTACGCTAACACTAAACCGCAGCGGTACCCTAACCTGTACCCTAATCCCTCTCCATTCCCTAACCCTAACCCTAACCGGAAACCTAACCATGACACTCACCCGAAACTTTACCCTCACCCGTGTCCTAATTTTAACCAGTACATCAACACTAACCCATGACCTCGAACGTACGCCAACCCTAAGCCATTGCCGTACCCTAACCTGTACCCTAATCAATCCCCATTCCCTAACCCTAACCCTAACCCTAACCCTTAACGTGACCCTCTTCCGAGGCCTTACCCTCACCCGTGCCCTAATCGTAAGCAGTACACTAACACTAACTAGTGACCTCACACGTACGCTAAACCTTCAGCGTTGTGGTACCCTAAACTGTGCCCTAATATCTCCCCATTCCCTAACCCTAACCCTAACCCGAATTCTATCCCTGACCCTCACCCGAAACCTTACCCTCACCCGTGCCCTAATCTTAACCAGGACACCAACTCTAACTTGTGCCCTCACACGTACGCTAACCCTTAATCGTTGTCGTACCCTAAACTGTACCCTAATCCCTCCCCATTCCCTAACCCTAACACTAACCCGAATCCTATCCCTGACCCTCACCTGAAGCCTTACCCTCACCCGTGCCCTAATCTTAACCAGGACACTAACACTAGCCCTTGCCCTCACACGAACGCTAACCCTTAAGCACTGTCGTACCCTAAGCTGTACCCTAATCCCTCTGCATTCCTTAACCCTAACCCTAACCCGAATCCTAACCCTGACCCTCACCCGAAGCCTTACCCTCACCCGTGCCCTAATCTTAACCAGGACACCAACACTAACTCGTGCCCTCACACGTACGCTAAACCTTAAGCATTGTCGTATCCTAAATTGTACCCTAATCCCTCCCCATTCCTTAACCCTAACCCTAACCCCATCCCTAAACCTGACCCACTTCCGATACCCTACCCTAACCAATGCCCTAATCTTAACCTGTACACAAACACTAACTCATGAACTCAAACGTACGCTAACCCTTAAGCATTGTCGTACCCTATCCTGTACCCTAATCCCTCCCCATTCCCTAACCCTAACCCTAAGCGAAACCCTGAACGTGACCCTTTTCCGAGGCCTTACCCTCATCGGTGCCGTTGTCTTAACCAGTACACCAACACTAACTCATGCCCTCACACTTACGCTAACCCTTAAGCATTGTCGTACCCTAACCTGTACCCTAATCCCTCTCCATTCCCTAACCCTAACCCTAACCCGAATCCTAACCCTGACCCTCACCCTAAGCCTTACCCTCACCCGTGCCCTAATCTTAACCAGGACACCAAGACTAACTCGTGCCCTCAAACGTACGCTAACACTAAACCGCAGCGGTACCCTAACCTGTACCCTAATCCCTCTCCATTCCCTAACCCTAACCCTAACCTGAAACCTAACCATGACACTCACCCGAAACTTTACCCTCACCCATGTCCTAATTTTAACCAGTACATCAACACTAACCCATGCCCTCTAACGTACGCCAACCCTTAGCCATTGCCGTAACCTAACCTGTACCCTAATCAATCCCCATTCCCAAACACTAACCCTAACCCTAACCCTTAACGTGACACTCTTCCGAGGCCTTACCCTCACCCGTGCCCTAATCGTAAGCAGTACACTAACACTAACTAGTGACCTCACACGTACGCTAAACCTTAAGCGTTGTGGTACCCTAAACTGTGCCCTAATATCTCCCCATTCCCTAACCCTAACCCTAACCCGAATTCTATCCCTGACCCTCACCCGAAACCTTACCCTCACCCGTGCCCTAATCTTAACCAGGACACCAACACTAACTTGTGCCCTCACACGTACGCTAACCCTTAATCGTTGTCGTACCCTAAACTGTACCGTAATCCCTCCCCATTCCCTAAGCCTAACCCTAACCCGAATCCTAACCCTGACCCTCACTTGAAGCCTTACCCTCACCCGTGCCCTAATCTTAACCAGGACACTAACACTAACCCTTGCCCTCACACGAACGCTAACCCTTAAGCACTGTCGTACCCTAAGCTGTACCCTAATCCCTCTGCATTCCTTAACCCTAACCCTAACCCGAATCCTAACCCTGACCCTCACCCGAATCCTTACCCTCACACTTGCCCTAATCTTAACCAGGACACCACCACTAACTCGTGCCCTCACACGTACGCTAAACCTTAAGCGTTGTCGTACCCTAAATTGTACACTAATCCCTCCCCATTCCTTAACCCTAACCCTAACCCCATCCCTAAACCTGACCCACTTCCGATGCCCTACCCTAACCAATGCCCTAATCTTAACCAGGACACAAACACTAACTCATGCCCTCAAACGTACGCTAACCCTTAAGCATTGTCGTACCCTATCCTGTACCCTAATCCCTCCCCATTCCCTAACCCTAACCCTAAACGAAACCCTAAACGTGACCCTTTTCCGAGGCCTTACCCTCATCGGTGCCGTTGTCTTAACCAGTACACCAACACTAACTCGTGCCCTCACACTTACGCTAACCCTTAAGCACTGTCGTACCCTAAGCTGTACCCTAATCCCTCTGCATTCCTTAACCCTAACCCTAACCCGAATCCTAACCCTGACCCTCACCCGAAGCCTTACCCTCACCCGTGCCCTAATCTTAACCAGGACACCAACACTAACTCGTGCTCTCACACGTACGCTAAACCTTAAGCTTTGTCGTACCCTAAATTGTACCCTAATCCCTCCCCATTCCTTAACCCTAACCCTAACCCCATCCCTAAACCTGACCCACTTCCGATGCCCTACACTAACGAATGCCCTAATCTTAACCAGTACACAAACACTAACTCATGCCCTCAAACGTACGCTAACCCTTAAGCATTGTCGTACCCTATCCTGTACCCTAATCCCTCCCCATTCCCTAACCCTAACCCTAAGCGAAACCCTGAACGTGACCCTTTTCTGAGGCCTTACCCTCATCGGTGCCGTTGTCTTAACCAGTACACCAACACTAACTCGTGCCCTCACACTTACGCTAACCCTTAAGCATTGTCGTACCCTAACCTGTACCCTAATCCCTCTCCATTCCCTAACCCTAACCCTAACCTGAACCCTAACCCTGACCCTCACCCGAAGCCTTACCCTCACCCGTGCCCGAATCTTAACCAGGACACCAAGACTAACTCGTGCCCTCAAACGTACGCTAACACTAAACCGCAGCGGTACCCTAACCTGTACCCTAATCCCTCTCCATTCCCTAACCCTAACCCTAACCGGAAACCTAACCATGACACTCACCCGAAACTTTACCCTCACCCGTGTCCTAATTTTAACCAGTACATCAACACTAACCCATGCCCTCGAATGTACGCCAACCCTAAGCCATTGCCGTACCCTAACCTGTACCCTAATCAATCCCCATTCCCTAACCCTAACCCTAACCCTAACCCTTAACGTGACCCTCTTCCGAGGCCTTACCCTCACCCGTGCCCTAATCGTAAGCAGTACACTAACACTAACTAGTGACCTCACACGTACGCTAAACCTTCAGCGTTGTGGTACCCTAAACTGTGCCCTAATATCTCCCCATTCCCTAACCCTAACCCTAACCCGAATTCTATCCCTGACCCTCACCCGAAACCTTACCCTCACCCGTGCCCTAATCTTAACCAGGACACCAACTCTAACTTGTGCCCTCACACGTACGCTAACCCTTAATCGTTGTCGTACCCTAAACTGTACCCTAATCCCTCCCCATTCCCTAACCCTAACACTAACCCGAATCCTATCCCTGACCCTCACCTGAAGCCTTACCCTCACCCGTGCCCTAATCTTAACCAGGACACTAACACTAGCCCTTGCCCTCACACGAACGCTAACCCTTAAGCACTGTCGTACCCTAAGCTGTACCCTAATCCCTCTGCATTCCTTAACCCTAACCCTAACCCGAATCCTAACCCTGACCCTCACCCGAAGCCTTACCCTCACCCGTGCCCTAATCTTAACCAGGACACCAACACTAACTCGTGCCCTCACACGTACGCTAAACCTTAAGCATTGTCGTATCCTAAATTGTACCCTAATCCCTCCCCATTCCTTAACCCTAACCCTAACCCCATCCCTAAACCTGACCCACTTCCGATACCCTACCCTAACCAATGCCCTAATCTTAACCTGTACACAAACACTAACTCATGAACTCAAACGTACGCTAACCCTTAAGCATTGTCGTACCCTATCCTGTACCCTAATCCCTCCCCATTCCCTAACCCTAACCCTAAGCGAAACCCTGAACGTGACCCTTTTCCGAGGCCTTACCCTCATCGGTGCCGTTGTCTTAACCAGTACACCAACACTAACTCATGCCCTCACACTTACGCTAACCCTTAAGCATTGTCGTACCCTAACCTGTACCCTAATCCCTCTCCATTCCCTAACCCTAACCCTAACCCGAATCCTAACCCTGACCCTCACCCTAAGCCTTACCCTCACCCGTGCCCTAATCTTAACCAGGACACCAAGACTAACTCGTGCCCTCAAACGTACGCTAACACTAAACCGCAGCGGTACCCTAACCTGTACCCTAATCCCTCTCCATTCCCTAACCCTAACCCTAACCTGAAACCTAACCATGACACTCACCCGAAACTTTACCCTCACCCATGTCCTAATTTTAACCAGTACATCAACACTAACCCATGCCCTCTAACGTACGCCAACCCTTAGCCATTGCCGTAACCTAACCTGTACCCTAATCAATCCCCATTCCCAAACCCTAACCCTAACCCTAACCCTTAACGTGACACTCTTCCGAGGCCTTACCCTCACCCGTGCCCTAATCGTAAGCAGTACACTAACACTAACTAGTGACCTCACACGTACGCTAAACCTTAAGCGTTGTGGTACCCTAAACTGTGCCCTAATATCTCCCCATTCCCTAACCCTAACCCTAACCCGAATTCTATCCCTGACCCTCACCCGAAACCTTACCCTCACCCGTGCCCTAATCTTAACCAGGACACCAACACTAACTTGTGCCCTCACACGTACGCTAACCCTTAATCGTTGTCGTACCCTAAACTGTACCGTAATCCCTCCCCATTCCCTAACCCTAACCCTAACCCGAATCCTAACCCTGACCCTCACTTGAAGCCTTACCCTCACCCGTGCCCTAATCTTAACCAGGACACTAACACTAACCCTTGCCCTCACACGAACGCTAACCCTTAAGCACTGTCGTACCCTAAGCTGTACCCTAATCCCTCTGCATTCCTTAACCCTAACCCTAACCCGAATCCTAACCCTGACCCTCACCCGAATCCTTACCCTCACACTTGCCCTAATCTTAACCAGGACACCACCACTAACTCGTGCCCTCACACGTACGCTAAACCTTAAGCGTTGTCGTACCCTAAATTGTACACTAATCCCTCCCCATTCCTTAACCCTAACCCTAACCCCATCCCTAAACCTGACCCACTTCCGATGCCCTACCCTAACCAATGCCCTAATCTTAACCAGGACACAAACACTAACTCATGCCCTCAAACGTACGCTAACCCTTAAGCATTGTCGTACCCTATCCTGTACCCTAATCCCTCCCCATTCCCTAACCCTAACCCTAAACGAAACCCTAAACGTGACCCTTTTCCGAGGCCTTACCCTCATCGGTGCCGTTGTCTTAACCAGTACACCAACACTAACTCGTGCCCTCACACTTACGCTAACCCTTAAGCACTGTCGTACCCTAAGCTGTACCCTAATCCCTCTGCATTCCTTAACCCTAACCCTAACCCGAATCCTAACCCTGACCCTCACCCGAAGCCTTACCCTCACCCGTGCCCTAATCTTAACCAGGACACCAACACTAACTCGTGCTCTCACACGTACGCTAAACCTTAAGCTTTGTCGTACCCTAAATTGTACCCTAATCCCTCCCCATTCCTTAACCCTAACCCTAACCCCATCCCTAAACCTGACCCACTTCCGATGCCCTACACTAACGAATGCCCTAATCTTAACCAGTACACAAACACTAACTCATGCCCTCAAACGTACGCTAACCCTTAAGCATTGTCGTACCCTATCCTGTACCCTAATCCCTCCCCATTCCCTAACCCTAACCCTAAGCGAAACCCTGAACGTGACCCTTTTCTGAGGCCTTACCCTCATCGGTGCCGTTGTCTTAACCAGTACACCAACACTAACTCGTGCCCTCACACTTACGCTAACCCTTAAGCATTGTCGTACCCTAACCTGTACCCTAATCCCTCTCCATTCCCTAACCCTAACCCTAACCCGAACCCTAACCCTGACCCTCACCCGAAGCCTTACCCTCACCCGTGCCCGAATCTTAACCAGGACACCAAGACTAACTCGTGCCCTCAAACGTACGCTAACACTAAACCGCAGCGGTACCCTAACCTGTACCCTAATCCCTCTCCATTCCCTAACCCTAACCCTAACCGGAAACCTAACCATGACACTCACCCGAAACTTTACCCTCACCCGTGTCCTAATTTTAACCAGTACATCAACACTAACCCATGCCCTCGAATGTACGCCAACCCTAAGCCATTGCCGTACCCTAACCTGTACCCTAATCAATCCCCATTCCCTAACCCTAACCCTAACCCTAACCCTTAACGTGACCCTCTTCCGAGGCCTTACCCTCACCCGTGCCCTAATCGTAAGCAGTACACTAACACTAACTAGTGACCTCAAACGTACGCTAAACCTTCAGCGTTGTGGTACCCTAAACTGTGCCCTAATATCTCCCCATTCCCTAACCCTAACCCTAACCCGAATTCTATCCCTGACCCTCACCCGAAACCTTACCCTCACCCGTGCCCTAATCTTAACCAGGACACCAACTCTAACTTGTGCCCTCACACGTACGCTAACCCTTAATCGTTGTCGTACCCTAAACTGTACCCTAATCCCTCCCCATTCCCTAACCCTAACACTAACCCGAATCCTAACCCTGACCCTCACCTGAAGCCTTACCCTCACCCGTGCCCTAATCTTAACCAGGACACTAACACTAACCCTTGCCCTCACACGAACGCTAACCCTTAAGCACTGTCGTACCCTAAGCTGTACCCTAATCCCTCTGCATTCCTTAACCCTAACCCTAACCCGAATCCTAACCCTGACCCTCACCCGAAGCCTTACCCTCACCCGTGCCCTAATCTTAACCAGGACACCAACACTAACTCGTGCCCTCACACGTACGCTAAACCTTAAGCATTGTCGTATCCTAAATTGTACCCTAATCCCTCCCCATTCCTTAACCCTAACCCTAACCCCATCCCTAAACCTGACCCACTTCCGATACCCTACCCTAACCAATGCCCTAATCTTAACCTGTACACAAACACTAACTCATGAACTCAAACGTACGCTAACCCTTAAGCATTGTTGTACCCTATCCTGTACCCTAATCCCTCCCCATTCCCTAACCCTAACCCTAAGCGAAACCCTGAACGTGACCCTTTTCCGAGGCCTTACCCTCATCGGTGCCGTTGTCTTAACCAGTACACCAACACTAACTCGTGCCCTCACACTTACGCTAACCCTTAAGCATTGTCGTACCCTAACCTGTACCCTAATCCCTCTCCATTCCCTAACCCTAACCCTAACCCGAATCCTAACCCTGACCCTCACCCTAAGCCTTACCCTCACCCGTGCCCTAATCTTAACCAGGACACCAAGACTAACTCGTGCCCTCAAACGTACGCTAACACTAAACCGCAGCGGTACCCTAACCTGTACCCTAATCCCTCTCCATTCCCTAACCCTAACCCTAACCTGAAACCTAACCATGACACTCACCCGAAACTTTACCCTCACCCGTGTCCTAATTTTAACCAGTACATCAACACTAACCCATGCCCTCTAACGTACGCCAACCCTTAGCCATTGCCGTACCCTAACCTGTACCCTAATCAATCCCCATTCCCAAACCCTAACCCTAACCCTAACCCTTAACGTGACACTCTTCCGAGGCCTTACCCTCACCCGTGCCCTAATCGTAAGCAGTACACTAACACTTACTAGTGACCTCACACGTACGCTAAACCTTAAGCGTTGTGGTACCCTAAACTGTGCCCTAATATCTCCCCATTCCCTAACCCTAACCCTAACCCGAATTCTATCCCTGACCCTCACCCGAAACCTTACCCTCACCCGTGCCCTAATCTTAACCAGGACACCAACACTAACTTGTGCCCTCACACGTACGCTAACCCTTAATCGTTGTCGTACCCTAAACTGTACCGTAATCCCTCCCCATTCCCTAACCCTAACCCTAACCCGAATCCTAACCCTGACCCTCACTTGAAGCCTTACCCTCACCCGTGCCCTAATCTTAACCAGGACACTAACACTAACCCTTGCCCTCACACGAACGCTAACCCTTAAGCACTGTCGTACCCTAAGCTGTACCCTAATCCCTCTGCATTCCTTAACCCTAACCCTAACCCGAATCCTAACCCTGACCCTCACCCGAATCCTTACCCACACACTTGCCCTAATCTTAACCAGGACACCACCACTAACTCGTGCCCTCACACGTACGCTAAACCTTAAGCGTTGTCGTACCCTAAATTGTACACTAATCCCTCCCCATTCCTTAACCCTAACCCTAACCCCATCCCTAAACCTGACCCACTTCCGATGCCCTACCCTAACCAATGCCCTAATCTTAACCAGGACACAAACACTAACTCATGCCCTCAAACGTACGCTAACCCTTAAGCATTGTCGTACCCTATCCTGTACCCTAATCCCTCCCCATTCCCTAACCCTAACCCTAAACGAAACCCTAAACGTGACCCTTTTCCGAGGCCTTACCCTCATCGGTGCCGTTGTCTTAACCAGTACACCAACACTAACTCGTGCCCTCACACTTACGCTAACCCTTAAGCATTGTCGTACCCTAACCTGTACCCTAATCGCTCTCCATTCCCTAACCCTAACCCTAACCCGAATACTAACCCTGACCCTCACCCGAAGCCTTACCCTCACCCGTGCCCTAATCTTAACCAGGACACCAAGACTAACTCGTGCCCTCAAACGTACGCTAACACTAAACCGCAGCGGTACCCTACCCTGTACCCTAATCCCTCTCCATTCCCTAACCCTAACCCTAACCTGAAACCTAACCATGACACTCACCCGAAACTTTACCCTCACCCGTGTCCTAATTTTAACCAGTACATCAACACTAACCCATGCCCTCTAACGTACGCCAAACCTAAGCCATTGCCGTACCCTAACCTGTACTCTAATCAATCCCCATTCCCTAACCCTAACCCTAACCCTAACCCTTAACGTGACCCTCTTCCGAGGCCTTACACTCACCCGTGCCCTAATCGTAAGCAGTACACTAACACTAACTAGTGACCTCACACGTACGCTAAACCTTAAGCGTTGTGGTACCCTAAACTGTGCCCTAATATCTCCCCATTCCCTAACCCTAACCCTTACCCGAATTCTATCCCTGACCCTCACCCGAAACCTTACCCTCACCCGTGCCCTAATCTTAACCAGGACACCAACACTAACTTGTGCCCTCACACGTACGCTAACACTTAATCGTTGTCGTACCCTAAACTGTACCCTAATCCCTCCCCATTCCCTAACCCTAACACTAACCCGAATCCTAACCCTGACCCTCACTTGAAGCCTTACCCTCACCCGTGCCCTAATCTTAACCAGGACACTAACACTAACCCTTGCCCTCACACGAACGCTAACCCTTAAGCACTGTCGTACCCTAAGCTGTACCCTAATCCCTCTGCATTCCTTAACCCTAACCCTAACCCGAATCCTAACCCTGACCCTCACCCGAAGCCTTACCCACACCCGTGCCCTAACCTTAACCAGGACACCAACACTAACTCGTGCCGTCACACGTACGCTAAACCTTAAGCGTTGTCGTACCCTAAATTGTACCCTAATCCCTCCCCATTCCTTAACCCTAACCCTAACCCCATCCCTAAACCTGACCCACTTCCGATGCCCTACCCTAACCAATGCCCTAATCTTAACCAGTACACAAACACTAACTCATGCCCTCAAACGTGCGCTAACCCTTAAGCATTGTGGTACCCTATCCTGTACCCAAATCCCTCCCCATTCCCTAACCCTAACCCTAACCCGAATCCTAACCCTGACCCTCACCCGAAGCCTTACCCTCACCCGTGCCCTAATCTTAACCAGGACACCAAGACTAACTCGTGCCCTCAAACGTACGCTAACACTAAACCGCAGCGGTACAGTAACCTGTACCCTAATCCCTCTCCATTCCCTAACCCTAACCCTAACCTGAAACCTAACCATGACACTCACCCGAAACTTTACCCTCACCCGTGTCCTAATTTTAACCAGTACATCAACACTAACACATGCCCTATAACGTATGCCAACCCTAAGCCATTGCCGTACCCTAACCTGTACCCTAATCAATCCCCATTCCCTAACCCTAACCCTAACCCTAACCCTTAACGTGACCTTCTTCCGAGGCCTTACCCTCACCCGTACACTAATCGTAAGCAGTACACTAACACTAACTAGTGACCTCACACGTACGCTAAACCTTAAGCGTTGTGGTACCCTAAACTGTGCCCTAATATCTCCCCATTCCCTAACCCTAACCCTAACCCGAATTCTATCCCTGACCCTCACCCGAAACCTTACCCTCACTCGTTCCCTAATCTTATCCAGGACACCAACACTAACTTGTGCCCTCACACGTACGCTAACCCTTAATCGTTGTCGTACCCTAAACTGTACCCTAATCCCTCCCCATTCCCTAACCCTAACCCTAACCCGAATCCTAACCCTGACCCTCACTTGAAGCCTTACCCTCACCCGTGCCCTAATCTTAACCAGGACACTAAAACTAACCCTTGCCCTCACATGAACGCTAACCCTTAAGCACTGTCGTACCCTAAGCTGTACCCTAATCCCTCTGCATTCCTTAACCCTAACCCTAACCCGAATCCTAACCCTGACCCTCACCCGAAGCCTTACCCTCACCCGTGCCCTAATCTTAACCAGGACACCAACACTAACTCGTGCTCTCACACGTACGCTAAACCTTAAGCTTTGTCGTACCCTAAATTGTACCCTAATCCCTCCCCATTCCTTAACCCTAACCCTAACCCCATCCCTAAACCTGACCCACTTCCGATGCCCTACACTAACGAATGCCCTAATCTTAACCAGTACACAAACACTAACTCATGCCCTCAAACGTACGCTAACCCTTAAGCATTGTCGTACCCTATCCTGTACCCTAATCCCTCCCCATTCCCTAACCCTAACCCTAATCGAAACCCTGAACGTGACCCTTTTCTGAGGCCTTACCCTCATCGGTGCCGTTGTCTTAACCAGTACACCAACACTAACTAGTGCCCTCACACTTACGCTAACCCTTAAGCTTTGTCGTGCCCTAACCTGTACCCTAATCCCTCTCCATTCCCTAACCCTAACCCTAACCCGAATCCTAACCCTGACCCTCACCCGAAGCCTTACCCACACCCGTGCCCTAATCTTAACCAGGACACCAAGACTAACTCGTGCCCTCAAACGTACGCTAAACCTTAAGCGTTGTCGTACCCTAAATTGTACCCTAATCCCTCCCCATTCCTTAACCCTAACCCTAACCCCATCCCTAAACCTGACCCACTTCCGATGCCCTACCCTAACCAATGCCCTAATCTTAACCAGTACACAAACACTAACTCATGCCCTCAAACGTGCGCTAACCCTTAAGCATTGTGGTACCCTATCCTGTACCCTAATCCCTCCCCATTCCCTAACCCTAACCCTAAGCGAAACCCTGAACGTGACCCTTTTCTGAGGCCTTACCCTCATCGGTGCCGTTGTCTTAACCAGTACACCAACACTAACTAGTGCCCTCACACTTACGCTAACCCTTAAGCTTTGTCGTGCCCTAACCTGTACCCTAATCCCTCTCCATTCCCTAACCCTAACCCTAACCCGAATCCTAACCCTGACCCTCACCCGAAGCCTTACCCACACCCGTGCCCTAATCTTAACCAGGACACCAAGACTAACTCGTGCCCTCAAACGTACGCTAACACTAAACCGCAGCGGTACCCTAACCTGTACCCTAATCCCTCTCCATTCCCTAACCCTAACCCTAACCTGAAACCTGACCATGACACTCACCCGAAACTTTACCCTCACCCGTGTCCTAATTTTAACCAGTACATCAACACTAACCCATGCCCTCTAACGTACGCCAACCCTAAGCCATTGCCGTACCCTTACCTGTACCCTAATCAATCCCCATTCCCTAACCCTAACCCTAACCCTAACCCTAACCCTTAACGTGACCCTCTTCCGAGGCCTTACCCTCACCCGTGCCCTAATCGTAAGCAGTACACTAACACTAACTTGTGACCTCACACGTACGCTAAACCTTAAGCGTTGTGGTACCCTAAACTGTGCCCTAATATCTCCCCATTCCCTAACCCTAACCCTAACCTGTACCCTAATCAATCCCCATTCCCTAACCCTAACCCTAACCCTAACCCTTAACGTGACCCTCTTCCGAGGCCTTACCCTCACCCGTGCCCTAATCTTAAGCAGTACACTAACACTAACTAGTGACCTCACACGTACGCTAAACCTTAAGCGTTGTGGTACCCTAAACTGTGCCCTACTATCTCCCCATTCCCTAACCCTAACCCTAACCCGAATTCTATCCCTGACCCTCACCCGAAACCTTACCCTCACCCGTGCGCTAATCTTAACCAGGACACCAACACTAACTTGTGCCCTCACACGTACGCTAACCCTTAATCGTTGTCGTACCCTAAACTGTACCCTAATCCCTCCCCATTCCCTAACCCTAAACCTAACCCGAATCCTAACCCTGATCCTCACCTGAAGCCTTACCCTCACCCGTGCCCTAATCTTAACCAGGACACTAACACTAACCCTTGCCCTCACACGAACGATAACCCTTAAGCACTGTCGTACCCTAAGCTGTACCCTAATCCCTCTGCATTCCTTAACCCTAACCCTAACCCGAATCCTAACCCTGACCCTCACCCGAAGCCTTACCCTCCCCCGTGCCCTAATCTTAACCGGGACACCAACACTAACTCGTGCCCTCACACGTACGCTAAACCTTAAGCGTTGTCGTACCCTAAATTGTACCCTAATCCCTCCCCATTCCTTAACCCTAACCCTAACCCCATCCCTAAACCTGACCCACTTCCGATGCCCTACCCTAACCAATGCCCTAATCTTAACCAGTACACAAACACTAACTCATGTCCTCAAACGTACGCTAACCCTTAAGCATTGTCGTACCCTATCCTGTACCCTAATCCCTCCCCATTCCCTAACCCTAACCCTAAGCGAAACCCTGAACGTGACCCTTTTCCGAGGCCTTACCCTCATCGGTGCCGTTGTCTTAACCAGTACACCAACACTAACTCGTTCCCTCACACTTACGCTAACCCTTAAGCATTGTCGTACCCTAACCTGTACCCTAATCCCTCTCCATTCCCTAACCCTAACCCTAACCCGAATCGTAAACCTGACCCTCACCCGAAGCCTTACCCTCACCCGTGCCCTAATCTTAACCAGGACACCAAGACTAACTCGTGCCCTCAAACGTACGCTAACACTAAACCGCAGCGGTACCCTAACCTGTACCCTAATCCCTCTCCATTCCCTAACCCTAACCCTAACCTGAAACCTAACCATGACACTCACCCGAAACTTTACCCTCACCCGTGTCCTAATTTTAACCAGTACATCAACACTAACCCATGCCCTATAACGTATGCTAACCCTAAGCCATTGCCGTACCCTAACCTGTACCCTAATCAGTCCCCATTCCCTAACCCTAACCCTAACCCTTAACGTGACCCTCTTCCGTGGCCTTACCCTCACCGTGCCCTAATCGTAAGCAGTACACTAACACTAACTAGTGACCTCACACGTACGCTAAACCTTAAGCGTTGTGGTACCCTAAACTGTGCCCTAATATCTCCCCATTCCCTAACCCTAACCCTAACCCGAATTCTATCCCTAACCCTCACCCGAAACCTTACCCTCACTCGTGCCCTAATCTTATCCAGGACACCAACACTAACTTGTGCCCTCACACGTACGCTAACCCTTAATCGTTGTCGTACCCTAAACTGTACCCTAATCCCTCCCCATTCCCTAACCCTAACCCTAACCCGAATCCTAACCCTGACCCTCACCTGAAGCCTTACCCTCACCCGTGCCCTAATCTTAACCAGGACACCAACACTAACTTGTGCCCTCACACGTACGCTAACCCTTAATCGTTGTCGTACCCTAAACTGTACCCTATTCCCTCCCCATTCCCTAACCCTAACCCTAACCCGAATCCTAACCCTGACCCTCACCTGAAGCCTTACCCTCCCCCGTGCCCTAATCTTAACCAGGACACTAACACTAACCCTTGCCCTCACACGAACGCTAACCCTTAAGCACTGTCGTACCCTAAGCTGTACCCGAATCCCTCTGCATTCCTTAGCCCTAACCCTAACCCGAATCCTAACCCTGACCCTCACCCGAAGCCTTACCCTCACCCGTGCCCTAATCTTAACCAGGGCACCAACACTAACTCGTGCCCTCACACGTACGCTAAACCTTAAGCGTTGTCGTACCCTAAATTGTACCCTAATCCCTCCCCATTCTTTAACCCTAACCCTAACCCCATCCCTAAACCTGACCCACTTCCGATGCCCTACCCTAACCAATGCCCTAATCTTAACCAGTACCCAAACACTAACTCATGCCCTCAAACGTAAGCTAACCCTTAAGCATTGTCGTACCCTATACTGTACCCTAATCCCTCCCCATTCCCTAACCCTAACCCTAAGCGAATCCCTGAACGTGACCCTTTTCCGAGGCCTTACCCTCATCGGTGCCGTTGTCTTAACCAGTACACCAACACTAACTCGTGCCCTCACACTTACGCTAACCCTTAAGCATTGCCGTACCCTAACCTGTACCCTAATCGCTCTCCATTCCCTAACCCTAACCCTAACCCGAATCCTAACCCTGACCCTCACCCGAAGCCTTACCCTCACCCGTGCCCTAATCTTAACCAGGACACCAAGACTAACTCGTGCCCTCAAACGTACGCTAACACTAAACCGCAGCGGTACCCTAACCTATACCCTAATCCCTCTCCATTCCCTAACCCTAACCCTAACCTGAAACCTAAACATGACACTCACCCGAAACTTTACCCTCACCCGTGTCCTAATTTTAACCAGTACATCAACACTAACCCATGCCCTCTAACGTACGCCAACCCTAAGCCATTGCCGTACCCTAACCTGTACCCTAATCAATCCCCATTCCCTAACCCTCACCCTAACCCTAACCCTTAACGTGACCCTCTTCCGAGGCCTTACCCTCACCCGTGCCCTAATCGTCAGCAGTACACTAACACTAACTAGTGACCTCACACATACGCTAAACCTTAAGCGTTGTGGTACCCTAAACTGTGCCCTAATATCTCACCGTTCCCTAACCCTAACCCTGACCCGAATTCTATCCCTGACCCTCACCCGAAACCTTACCCTCACCCGTGCCCTAATCTTAACCAGGACACCAACACTAACTTGTGCCCTCACACGTACGCTAACCCTTAATCGTTGTCGTACCCTAAACTGTACCCTAATCCCTCCCCATTCCCTAACCCTAACCCTAACCCGAATCCTAACCCTGACCCTCACCTGAAGCCTTACCCACACCCGTGCCCTAATCTTAACCAGGACACTAACACTAACCCTTGCCCTCACACGAACGCTAACCTTTAAGCACTGTCGTACCCTAAGCTGTACCCTAATCCCTCTGCATTCCTTAACCCTAACCCTAACCCGAATCCTAACCCTGACCCTCACCCGAAGCCTTACCCTCACGTGTGCCCTAATCTTAACCAGGACACCAACACTAACTCGTGTCCTCACACATACGCTAAACCTTAAGCGTTGTCGTACCCTAAATTGTACCCTAATCCCTCCCCATTCCTTAACCCTAACCCTAACTCCATCCCTAAACCTGACCCACTTCCGATGCCCTACCCTAACCAATGCCCTAATCTTAACCAGTACACAAACACTAACTCATGCCCTCAAACGTACGCTAACCCTTAAGCATTGTCGTACCCTATCCTGTACCCTAATCCCTCCCCATTCCCTAACCCTAACCCTAAGCGAAACCCTGAACGTGACCCTTTTCCGAGGCCTTACCCTCATCGGTGCCTTTGTCTTAACCAGTACACCAACACTAACTCGTGCCCTCACACTTACGCTAACCCTTAAGCATTGTCGTACCCTAACCTGTACCCTAATCCCTCTCCATTCCCTAACCCTAACCTTAACCTGAAACCTAACAATGACACTCACCCAAAACCTTACCCTCACCCGTGTCCTAATTTTAACCAGTACATCAACACTAACCCATGCCCTCTAACGTACGCCAACCCTAAGCCATTGCCGTACCCTAACCTGTACCCTAATCAATCCCCATTCCCTAACCCTCACCCTAACCCTAACCCTTAACGTGACCCTCTTCCGAGGCCTTACCCTCACCCGTGCCCTAATCGTAAGCAGTACACTAACACTAACTAGTGACCTCACACATACGCTAAACCTTAAGCGTTGTGGTACCCTAAACTGTGCCATAATATCTCCCCATTCCCTAACCCTAACCCTGACCCGAATTCTATCCCTGACCCTCACCCGAAACCTTACCCTCACCCGTGCCGTAATCTTAACCAGGACACCAACACTAACTTGTGCCCTCACACGTACGCTAACCCTTAATCGTTGTCGTACCCTAAACTGTACCCTAATCCCTCCCCATTCCCTAACCCTAACCCTAAACCGAATCCTAACCCTGACCCTCACTTGAAGCCTTACCCTCACCCGTGCCCTAATCTTAACCAGGACACTAACACTAACCCTTGCCCTCACACGAACGCTAACCCTTAAGCACTGTCGTACCCTAAGCTGTACCCTAATCCCTCTGCATTCCTTAACCCTAACCCTAACCCGAATCCTAACCCTGACCCTCACCCGAAGCCTTACCCTCACCCGTGCCCTAATCTTAACCAGGACACCAACACTAACTCGTGCCCTCACACGTATGCTAAACCTTAAGCCTTGTCGTACCCTAAATTGTACACTAATCCCTCCCCATTCCTTAACCCTAACCCTAACCCCATCCCTAAACCTGACCCACTTCCGATGCCCTACCCTAACCAATGCCCTAATCTTAACCAGTACACAAACACTAACTCATGCCCTCAAACGTACGCTAACCCTTAAGCATTGTCGTACCCTATCCTGTACCCTAATCCCTCCCCATTCCTTAACCCTAACCCTAAGCGAAATCCTGAACGTGACCATTTTCCGAGGCCTTACCCTCATCGGTGCCGTTTTCTTAACCAGTACACCAACACTAACTCGTGCCCTCACACTTACGCTAACCCTTAAGCATTGTCGTACCCTAACCTGTACCCTAATCCCTCTCCATTGCCTAACCCTAACCCTAACCTGAAACCTAAACATGACACTCACCCGAAACTTTACCCTCACCCGTGTCCTAATTGTAACCAGTACATCAACACTAACCCATGCCCTCTAACGTACGCCAACCCTAAGCCATTGCCGTACCCTAACCTGTACCCTAATCAATCCCCATTCCCTAACCCTAACCCTAACCCTAACCCTTAACGTGACCCTCTTCCGAGGCCTTACCCTCACCCTTGCCCTAATCGTAAGCAGTACACTAACACTAACTAGTGACCTCACACGTACGCTAAACCTTAAGCGTTGTGGTACCCTAAACTGTGCCCTAATATCTCCCCATTCCCTAACCCTAACCCTAACCCGAATTCTATCCCTGACCCTCACCCGAAACCTTACCCTCACTCGTGCCCTAATCTTATCCAGGACACCAACACTAACTTGGGCCCTCACACGTACGCTAACCCTTAATCGTTGTCGTACCCTAAACTGTACCCTAATCCCTCCCCATTCCCTAACCCTAACCCTAACCCGAATCCTAACCCTGACCCTCACTTGAAGCCTTACCCTCACCCGTGCCCTAATCTTAACCAGGACACCAAGACTAACTCGTGCCCTCAAACGTACACTAACACTAAACCGCAGCGGTACCTTAACCTGTACCCTAATCCCTCTCCATTCCCTAACCCTAACCCTAACCTGAAACCTAACCATGACACTCACCGAAACTTTACCCTCACCCGTGTCCTAATTTTAACCAGTACGTCAACACTAACCCATGCCCTCTAACGTACGCCAACCCTAAGCCATTGCCGTACGCTAACCTGTACCCTAATCAATCCCCATTCCCTAACCCTAACCCTAACCCTAACCATTAACGTGACCCTCTTCCGAGGCCTTACCCTCACCCGTGCCCTAATCGTAAGCAGTACACTAACACTAACTAGTGACCTCACACGTACGCTAAACCTTAAGCGTTGTGGTACCCTAAACTGTGCCCTAATATCTCCCCATTCCCTAACCCTAACCCTAACCCGAATTCTGTCCCTGACCCTCACACGAAACCTTACTCTAACCCGTTCCCTAATCTTAACCAGGACACAAACACTAACCCTTGCCCTCACACGAACGCTAACCCTTAAGCACTGTCGTACCCTAAGCTGTACCCTAATCCCTCTGCATTCCTTAACCCTAACCCTAACCCGAATCCTAACCCTGACCCTCACCCGAAGCCTTACCCTCACCCGTGCCCTAATCTTAACCAGGACACCAACACTAACACGTGCCCTCACACGTACGCTAAACCTTAAACGCTGTCGTACCCTAAATTGTACCGTAATCCCTCCCCATTCCTTAACCCTAACCCTAACCCCATCCCTAAACCTGACCCACTTCCGATGCCATACCCTAACCAAAGCCCTAATCTTAACCAGTACACAAACACTAACTCATGCCCTCAAACGTACACTAACCCTTAAGCATTGTCGTACCCTATCCTGTACCCTAATCCCTCCCCATTCCCTAACCCTAACCCTAAGCGAATCCCTAAACGTGACCCTTTTCCGAGGCCTTACCCTCATCGGTGCCGTTGTCTTAACCAGTACACCAACACTAACTCGTGCCCTCACACTTACGCTAACCCTTAAGCATTGTCGTACCCTAACCTGTACCCTAATCCCTCTGCATTCCCTAACCCTAACCCTAACCCGAATCCTAACCCTGACCCTCACCCGAAGCCTTACCCTCACCCGTGCCCTAATCTTAACCAGGACAACAAGACTAACTCGTGCCCTCAAACGTATGCTAACACTAAACTGCAGCGGTACCCTAACCTGTACCCTAATCCCTCTCCATTCCCTAACCCTAACCCTAACCTGAAACCTAACCATGACACTCACCCGAAACTTTACCCTCACCCGTGTCCTAATTTTAACAAGTACATCAACACTAACCCATGCCCTCTAACGTACGCCAACCCTAAGCCATTGCCGTACCCTAACGTGTACCCTAATCAATCCCCATTCCCTAACCCTAACCCTAACCCTAACCCTTAACGTGACCCTCTTCCGAGGCCTTACCCTCACCCGTGCCCTAATCGTAAGCAGTACACTAACACTAACTAGTGACCTCACACGTACGCTAAACCTTAAGCGTTGTGGTACCCTAAACTGTGCCCTAATATCTCCCCATTACCTAACCCTAACCCTAACCTGAATTCTATCCCTGACCCTCACCCGAAACCTTACCCTCACCCGTGCCCTAATCTTAACCAGGACACAAACACTAACTTGTGCCCTCAAACGTACGCTAACCCTTAATCGTTGTCGTACCCTAAACTGTACCCTAATCCCACCCCATTCCCTAACCCTAACCCTAACCCGAATCCTAACACTGACGCTCACCTGAAGCCTTACCCTCACCCGTGCCCTAATCTTAATCAGGACACTAACACTAACCCTTGCCCTCACACGAAGGCTAACCCTTAAGCACTGTCGTACCCTAAGCTGTACCCTAATCCCTCTGCATTCCTTAACCATAACCCTAACCCGAATCCTAACCCTGACCCTCACCCGAAGCCTTACCCTCACCCGTGCCCTAATCTTAACCAGGACACCAACACTAACTCGTGCCCTCACACGTACGCTAAACCTTAAGCGTTGTCGTACCCTAAATTATACCCTAATCCCTCCCCATTCCTTAACCCTAACCCTAACCCCATCCCTAAACCTGACCCACTTCCGATGCCCTACCCTAACCAATACCCTAATCTTAACCAGTACACAAACATTAACCCATGCCCTCAAACGTACACTAACCCTTAAGCATTGTCGTACCCTATCCTGTACCCTAATCCCTCCCCTTTCCCTAACCCTAACCCTAAGCGAAACCCTGAACTTGACCCTTTTCCGAGGCCTTACCATCATCGGTGCCGTTGTCTTAACCAGTACACCAACACTAACTCGTGCCCTCACACTTACGCTAACCCTTAAGCATTGTCGTACCCTAACCTGTACCCTAATCCCTCTCCATTCCCTAACCCTAACCCTAACCTGAATCCTAACCCTGACCCTCACCCGAAGCCTTACCCTCACCCGTGCCCTAATCTTAACCAGGACACCAAGACTAACTCGTGCCCTCAAACGTACGCTAACACTAAACCGCAGCCGTACCCTAACCTGTACCCTAATCCCTCTCCATTCCCTAACCCTAACCCTAACCTGAAACCTAACCATGACACTCACCTGAAACTTTACCCTCACCCGTGTCCTAATTTTAACCAGTACATCAACACTAGCAAATGCCCTCTAACGTATGCCAACCCTAAGCCATTGCCGTACCCTAACCTGTACCCTAATCAATCCCCATTCCTTAACCCTAACCCTAACACAAATCCTTAACGTGACCCTCTTCTGAGGCCTTACCCTCACCCGTGCCCTAATCGTAAGCAGTACACTAACACTAACTAGTGACCTCACACGTACGCTAAACCTTAAGCGTTGTGGTACCCTAAACTGTGCCCTAATATCTCCCCATTCCCTAACCCTAACCCTAACCCGGATTCTATCCCTGACCCTCACCCGAAACCTTACCCTCACCCGTCCCCTAATCTTAACCAGGACACCAACACTAACTTGTGCCCTCACACGTACGCTAACCCTTAATCGTTGTCGTACCCTAAACTGTACCCTAATCCCTCCCCATTCCCTAACCCTAACCCTAACCCGAATCCTAACCCTGACCCTCACCTGAAGCCTTACCCTCACCCGTGCCCTAAACTTAACCAGGACACTAACACTGACCCTTGCCCTCACACGAACGCTAACCCTTAAGCACTGTCGTACCCTAAGCTGTACCCTAATCCCTCTGCATTCCTTAACCCTAACCCTAACCCGAATCCTAACCCTGACCCTCACCCGAAGCCTTACCCTCACCCGTGCCCTAATCTTAACCAGGACACCAACACTAACTCTTGCCCTCACACGTACGCTAAACCTTAAGCGTTGTCGTACCCTAAATTGTACCCTAATCCCTCCGCATTCCTTAACCCTAACCCTAACCCCATCCCTAATCCTGACCCACTTCCGATGCCCTACCCTAACCAATGCCCTAATCTTAACCAGTACACAAACACTAACTCATGCCCTCAAACGTACGCTAACCCTTAAGCATTGTCGTACCCTATCCTGTACCCTAATCCCTCCCGATTCCCTAACCCTAACCCTAAGCGAAACCCTGAACGTGACCCTTTTCCGAGGCCTTACCCTCATCGGTGCCATTGTCTTAACCAGTACACCAACACTAATTCGTGCCCTCACACTTACGCTAACCCTTAAGCATTGTCGTACCCTAACCTGTACCCTAATCCCTCTCCATTCCCTAACCCTAACAGTAACCTGAAACGTAACCATGACACTCACCCGAAGCCTTACCCTCACCCGTGCCCTAATCTTAACCAGTACACCAACACTTACTCATGCCCTCACACGTACGCTAAACCTTAAGCGTTGTGGTACCCTAAACTGTGCCCTAATATCTCCCCATTCCCTAACCCTAACCCTAACCCGAATTCTATCCCTGACCCTCACCCGAAACCTTACCCTCACCCGTGCCCTAATCTTAACCAGGACACCAACACTAACTTGTGCCCTCACACGTACGCTAACCCTTAATCGTTGTCGTAACCTAAACTGTACCCTAATCCGTCCCCATTCCCTAACCCTAACCCTAACCCGAATCCTAACCCTGACCCTCACCTGAAGCCTTACCCTCACCCGTGCCCTAATCTTCACCAGGACACTAACACTGACCATTGCCCTCACACGAACGCTAACCCTTAAGCACTGTCGTACCCTAAGCTGTACCCTAATCCCTCTGCATTCCTTAACCCTAACCCTAACCCGAATCCTAACCCTGACCCTCACCCGAAGCCTTACCCTCACCAGTGCCCTAATCTTAACCAGGACACCAAGACTAACTCGTGCCCTCACACGTACGCTAACACTAAACCGCAGCGGTACCCTAACCTGTACCCTAATCCCTCTCCATTCCCTAACCCTAACCCTAACCTGAAACCTAACCATGACACTCACCCGAAACTTTACCCTCACCCGTGTCCTAATTTTAACCAGTACATCAACACTAACCCATGCTCTCTAACGTACGCCAGCCCTAAGCCATTGCCGTACCCTAACCTGTACCCTAATCAATCCCCATTCCCTAACCCTAACCCTAACCCTTAACGTGACCCTCTTCCGAGGCCTTACCCTCACCCGTGCCCTAATCGTAAGCAGTACACTAACACTAACTAGTGACCTCACACGTACGCTAAACCTTAAGCGTTGTGGTACCCTATACTGTGCCCTAATATCTCCCCATTCCCTAACCCTAACCCTAACCCGAATTCTATCCCTGACCCTCACCCGAAACCTTACCCTCACCCGTGCCCTAATCTTAACCAGGACACCAACACTAACTTGTGCACTCACACGTACGCTAACCCTTAATCGTTGTCGTACCCTAAACTGTACCCTAATCCCTCTCCATTCCCTAACCCTAACCCTAACCCGAATCCTAACCCTGACCCTCACCTGAAGCCTTACCCTCACCCGTGCCCTAATCTTAACCAGGACACTAACACTAACACTTGCCCTTACATGAACGCTAACCCTTAAGCACTGTCGTACCCTAAGCTGTACCCTAATCCCTCTGCATTCCTTAACCCTAACCCTAACCCGAATCCTAACCCTGGCTCTCACCCGAAGCCTTACCCTCTCCCGTGCCCTAATCTTATCCAGGACACCAACACTAACTCGTGCCCTCACAGGTACGCTAAACCTTAAGCGTTGTCGTACCCTAAATTGTACCCTAATCCCTCCCCATTCCTTAACCCTAACACTAACCCCATCCCTAATCCTGACCCACTTCCGATGCCCTACCCTAACCAATGCCCTAATCTTAACCAGGACACAAACACTAACTCATGCCCTCAAACGTACGCTAACCCTTAAGCATTGTCGTACCCTATCCTGTACCCTAATCCCTCCCCATTCCCTAACCCTAACCCTAAGCGAAACCCTGAACGTGACCCTTTTCCGAGGCCTTACCCTCATCGGTGCCGTTGTCTTAACCAGTACACCAACACTAACTCGTGCCCTCACACTTACGCTAACCCTTAAGCATTGTCGTACCCTAACCTGTACCATAATCCCTCTCCATTCCCTAACCCTAACCCTAACCCGAATCCGAACCCTGACCCTCACCCGAAGCCTTACCCTCACCCGTGCCCTAATCTTAACCAGGACACCAAGACTAACTCGTGCCCTCACACTTACGCTAACCCTTAAGCATTGTCGTACCCTAACCTGTACCCTAATCCCTCTCCATTCCCTAACCCTAACCCTAACCTGAATCCTAACCCTGACCCTCACCCGAAGCCTTACCCTCACCCGTGCCCTAATCTTAACCAGGACACCAAGACTAACTCGTGCCCTCAAACGTACGCTAACACTAAACCGCAGCCGTACCCTAACCTGTACCCTAATCCCTCTCCATTCCCTAACCCTAACCCTAACCTGAAACCTAACCATGACACTCACCTGAAACTTTACCCTCACCCGTGTCCTAATTTTAACCAGTACATCAACACTAGCCCATGCCCTCTAACGTATGCCAACCCTAAGCCATTGCCGTACCCTAACCTGTACCCTAATCAATCCCCATTCCTTAACCCTAACCCTAACCCAAACCCTTAACGTGACCCTCTTCTGAGGCCTTACCCTCACCCGTGCCCTAATCGTAAGCAGTACACTAACACTAACTAGTGACCTCACACGTACGCTAAACCTTAAGCGTTGTGGTACCCTAAACTGTGCCCTAATATCTCCCCATTCCCTAACCCTAACCCTAACCCGGATTCTATCCCTGACCCTCACCCGAAACCTTACCCTCACCCGTCCCCTAATCTTAACCAGGACACCAACACTAACTTGTGCCCTCACACGTACGCTAACCCTTAATCGTTGTCGTACCCTAAACTGTACCCTAATCCCTCCCCATTCCCTAACCCTAACCCTAACCCGAATCCTAACCCTGACCCTCACCTGAAGCCTTACCCTCACCCGTGCCCTAAACTTAACCAGGACACTAACACTGACCCTTGCCCTCACACGAACGCTAACCCTTAAGCACTGTCGTACCCTAAGCTGTACCCTAATCCCTCTGCATTCCTTAACCCTAACCCTAACCCGAATCCTAACCCTGACCCTCACCCGAAGCCTTACCCTCACCCGTGCCCTAATCTTAACCAGGACACCAACACTAACTCTTGCCCTCACACGTACGCTAAACCTTAAGCGTTGTCGTACCCTAAATTGTACCCTAATCCCTCCGCATTCCTTAACCCTAACCCTAACCCCATCCCTAAACCTGACCCACTTCCGATGCCCTCCCCTAACCAATGCCCTAATCTTAACCAGTACACAAACACTAACTCATGCCCTCAAACGTACGCTAACCCTTAAGCATTGTCGTGCCCTATCCTGTACCCTAATCCCTCCCGATTCCCTAACCCTAACCCTAAGCGAAACCCTGAACGTGACCCTTTTCCGAGGCCTTACCCTCATCGGTGCCGTTGTCTTAACCAGTACACCAACACTAATTCGTGCCCTCACACTTACGCTAACCCTTAAGCATTGTCGTACCCTAACCTGTACCCTAATCCCTCTCCATTCCCTAACCCTAACAGTAACCTGAAACGTAACCATGACACTCACCCGAAGCCTTACCCTCACCCGTGCCCTAATCTTCACCAGGACACTAACACTGGCCATTGCCCTCACACGAACGCTAACCCTTAAGCACTGTCGTACCCTAAGCTGTACCCTAATCCCTCTGCATTCCTTAACCCTAACCCTAACCCGAATCCTAACCCTGACCCTCACCCGAAGCCTTACCCTCACCAGTGCCCTAATCTTAACCAGGACACCAAGACTAACTCGTGCCCTCACACGTACGCTAACACTAAACCGCAGCGGTACCCTAACCTGTACCCTAATCCCTCTCCATTCCCTAACCCTAACCCTAACCTGAAACCTAACCATGACACTCACCCGAAACTTTACCCTCACCCGTGTCCTAATTTTAACCAGTACATCAACACTAACCCATGCTCTCTAACGTACGCCAGCCCTAAGCCATTGCCGTACCCTAACCTGTACCCTAATCAATCCCCATTCCCTAACCCTAACCCTAACCCTAACCCTTAACGTGACCCTCTTCTGAGGCCTTACCCTCACCCGTGCCCTAATCGTAAGCAGTACACTAACACTAACTAGTGACCTCACACGTACGCTAAACCTTAAGCGTTGTGGTACCCTTAACTGTGCCGTAATATCTCCCCATTCCCTAACCCTACACCTAACCCGAATTCTATCCCTGACCCTCACCCGAAACCTTACCCTCACCCGTGCCCTAATCTTAACCAGGACACCAACTCTAACTTGTGCCCTCACACGTACGCTAACCCTTAATCGTTGTCGTACCCTAAACTGTACCCTAATCCCTCCCCATTCCCTAACCCTAAGCCTCACCCGAATCCTAACCCTGACCCTCACCTGAAGCCTTACCCTCACCCGTGCCCTAATCTGAACCAGGACACTAACACTAACCCTTGCCCTCACACGAACGCTAACCCTTAAGCACTGTCGTACCCTAAGCTGTACCCTAATCCCTCTGCATTCCTTAACCCTAACCCTAACCCGAATCTTAACCCTGACCCTCACCCGAAGCCTTACCCTCACCCGTGCCGTAATCTTAACCAGGACACCAACACTAACTCGTGCCCTCACACGTACGCTAAACCTTAAGCGTTGTCGTACCCTAAATTGTACCCTACTCCCTCCCCATTCCTTAACCCTAACCCTAACCCCATCCCTAAACCTGGCCCACTTCCGATGCCCTACACTAACCAATGCCCTAATCTTAACCAGTACACAAACACTAACTCATGCCCTCAAACGTACGCTAACCCTTAAGCATTGTCGTACCCTATCCTCTACCCTAATCCCTCCACATTCCCTAACCCTAACCCTAAGCGAAACCCTGAACGTGACCCTTTTCCGAGGCCTTACCCTCATCGGTGCCGTTGTCTTAACCAGTACACCAACACTAACTCGTGCCCTCCCACTTACGCTAACCCTTAAGCACTGTCGTACCCTAACCTGTACCCTAATCCCTCTCCATTCCCTAACCCTAACCCTAAACCGAATCCTAACCCTGACCCTCACCCGAAGCCTTACCCTCACCCGTTCCCTAATCTTAACCAGGACACCAAGGCTAACTCGTGCCCTCAAACGTACGCTAACACTAAACAGCAGCGGTACCCTAACCTGTACCCTAATCCCTCTCCATTCCCTAACCCTAACCCTAACCTGAAACCTAACCATGACACTCACCCGAAACTTTACCCTCACCCGTGTCCTAATTTTAACCAGTACATCAACACTAACCCATGCCCTCTAACGTAGGCCAACCCTAAGCCATTGCCGTACCCTAACCTGTACCCTCATCAATCCCCATTCCCTAACCCTAACCCTAACCCTAACCCTTAACGTGACCCTCTTCCGAGGCCTTACCCTCACCCGTGCCCTAATCGTAAGCAGTACACTAACACTAACTAGTGACCTCACACGTACGCTAAACCTTAAGCGTTGTGGTACCCTATACTGTGCCCTAATATCTCCCCATTCCCTAACCCTAACCCTAACCCGAATTCTATCCCTGACCCTCACCCGAAACCTTACCCTCACCCGTGCCCTAATCTTAACCAGGACACCAACACTAACTTGTTCACTCACACGTATGCTAACCCTTAATCGTTGTCGTACCCTAAACTGTACCCTAATCCCTCTCCATTCCCTATCCCTAACCCTAACCCGAATCCTAACCCTGACCCTCGCCTGAAGCCTTACCCTCACCCGTGCCCTAATCTTAACCAGGACACTAACACTAACACTTGCCCTTACATGAACGCTAACCCTTAAGCACTGTCGTACCCTAAGCTGTACCCTAATCCCTCTGCATTCCTTAACCCTAACCCTAACCCGAATCCTAACCCTGACTCTCACCCGAAGCCTTACCCTCACCCGTGCCCTAATCTTAACCAGGACACCAACACTAACTCGTGCCCTCACACGTACGCTAAACCTTAAGCGTTGTCGTACCCTAAATTGTACCCTAATCCCTCCCCATTCCTTAACCCTAACCCTAACCCCATCCCTAAACCTGACCCACTTCCGATGCCCTACCCTAACCAATGCCCTAATCTTAACCAGTACACAAACACTAACTCATGCCCGCAAACGTACGCTAAACCTTAAGCATTGTCGTACCCTATCCTGTACCCTAATCCCTCCCCTTTCCCTAACCCTAACCCTAAGCGAAACCCTGAACGTGACCCTTTTCCGAGGCCTTACCCTCATCGGTGCCGTTGTCTTAACCAGTACACCAACACTAACTCGTACCCTCACACTTACGCTAACCCTTAAGCATTGTCGTACCCTAACCTGTACCCTAATCCCTCTCCATTCCCCAACCCTAACCCTAATCCGAATCCTAACCCTGACCCTCACCCGAAGCCTTACCCTCACCCGTGCCCTAATCTTAACCAGGACACCAAGACTAACTCTTGCCCTCAAACGTACGCTAACACTAAACCGCAGCGGTACCCTAACCTGTACCCTAATCCCTCTCCATTCCCTAACCCTAACCCTAACCTGAAACCTAACCATGACACTCACCCGAAACTTTACCCTCACCCGTGTCCTAATTTTAACCAGTACATCATCACTAACCCATGCCCTCTAACGTACGCCAACCCTAAGCCATTGCCGTACCCTAACTTGTACCCTAATCAATCCCCATTCCCTAACCCTAACCCTAACCCTAACCCTTAACGTGACCCTCTTCCGAGGCCTTACCCTCACCCGTGCCCTAATCTTAACCAGAACACCAACACTAACTTGTGCCCTCACACGTACGCTAACCCTTAATCGTTGTCGTACCCTAAACTGTACCCTAATCCCTCCCCATTCCCAAACCTAACCCTAACCCGAATCCTAACCCTGACCCTCACCTGAAGCCTTACCCTCACCCGTGCCCTAATCTTAACCAGGACACTAACACTAACCCTTGCCCTCACACGAACGCTAACCCTTAAGCACTGTCGTACCCTAAGCTGTACCCTAATCCCTCTGCATTCCTTAAACCCTAACCCTAACCCGAATCCTAACCCTGACCCTCACCCGAAGCCTTACCCTCACCCGTGCCCTAATCTTAACCAGGACACCAACACTAACTCGTGCCCTCACACGTACGCTAAACCTTAAGCGTTATCGTACCCTAAATTGTACCCTAATCCCTCCCCATTCCTTAACCCTAACCCTAACCCCATCCCTAAACCTGACCCACTTCCGATGCCCTACCCTAACCAATGCCCTAATCTTAACCAGTACACAAACACTAACTCATGCCCTCAAACGTACGCTAACCCTAAAGCATTGTCGTACCCTATCCGGTACCCTAATCCCTCCCGATTCCCTAACCCTAACCCTAAGCGAAACCCTAAACGTGACCCTTTTCCGAGGCCTTACCCTCATCGGTGCCGTTGTCTTAACCAGTACACCAACACTAACTCGTGCCCTCACACTTACGCTAACACTTAAGCATTGTCGTACCCTAACCTGTACCCTAATCCCTCTCCATTCCCTAACCCTAACCCTAACTTGAAACCTAACCCTGACCCTCACCCGAAGCCTTACCCTCACCCGTGCCCTAATCTTAACCAGTACACCAACACTTACTCGTGCCCTCACACTTACGCTAAACTTTAAGTGTTGTCGTACCCTAAATTGTACCCCAATCCCTCTCCATTCCCTAACCCTAACCCTAACCCTAACCCTAACCTGAAACCTAACCATGACACTCACCCGAAACTTTACCCTCACCCGTGTCCTAATTTTAACCAGTACATCAACACTAACCCATGCCCTCTAACGTAGGCCAACCCTAAGCCATTGCCGTACCCTAACCTGTACCCTAATCAATCCCCATTCCCTAACCCTAACCCTTAACGTGACCCTCTTCCGAGGCCTTACCCTCACCCGTGCCCTAATCGTAAGCAGTACACTAACACTAACTAGTGACCTCACACGTACGCTAAACCTTAAGCGTTGTGGTACCCTAAACTGTGCCCTAATATCTCCCCATTCCCTAACCCTAACCCTAACCTGAATTCTTTCCCTGACCCTCACCCGAAACCTTACCCTCACCCGTGCCCTAATCTTAACCAGGACACCAACACTAACTTGTGCCCTCACACGTACGCTAACCCTTAATCATTGTCGTACCCTAAACTGTACCCTAATCCCTCCCCATTCACTAACCCTAACCCTAACCCGAATCCTAACCCTGACCCTCACCTGAAGCCTTACCCTCACCCGTGCCCTAATCTTAACCAGGACACTAACACTAACCCTTGCCCTCACACGAACGCTAACCCTTAAGCACTGTCGTACCCTAAGCTGTACCCTACTCCCTCTGCATTCCTTAACCGTAACCCTAACCCGAACCGTAACCCTGACCCTCACCCGAAGCCTTACCCTCACCCGTGCCCTAATCTTAACCAGGACACCAACACTAACTCGTGCTCTCACACGTATGCTAAACCTTAAGCGTTGTCGTACCCTAAATTGTACCCTAATCCCTCCCCATTCCTTAACCCTAACCCTAACCCCATCCCTAAACGTGACCCACTTCCGATGCCCTACCCTAACCAGTGCCCTAATCTTAACCAGTACACAAACACTAACCCATGCCCTCAAACGTACACTAACCCTTAAGCATTGTCGTACCCTATCCTGTACCCTAATCCCTCCCCATTCCCTAACCCTAACCCTAAGCGAAACCCTGAACGTGACCCTTTTCCGAGGCCTTACCCTCATCGGTGCCGTTGTCTTAACCAGTACACCAACACTAACTCGTGCCCTCACACTTACGCTAATCCTTAAGCATTGTCGTACCCTAACCTGTACCCTAATCCCTCTCCATTCCCTAACCCTAACCCTAACCCGAATCCTAACCCTGACCCTCACCCGAAGCCTTACCCTCACCCGTGCCCTAATCTTAACCAGGACACCAAGACTAACTCGTGCCCTCAAACGTACGCTAACACTAAACCACAGCGGTACCCTAACCTGTACCCTAATCCCTCTCCATTCCCTAACCCTAACCCTAACCTGAAACCTAACCATGACACTCACCCGAAACTTTACCCTCACCCGTCTCCTAATTTTAACCAGTACATCAACACTAATCCATGCTCTCTAACGTACGCCAACCCTAAGCCATTGCCGTACACTAACCTGTACCCTAATCAATCCCCATTCCCTAACCCTAACCCTAACCCTAATCCTTAACGTGACCCTCTTCTGAGGCCTTACCCTCACCCGTGCCCTAATCGTAAGCAGTACACTAACACTAACTAGTGACCTCACACGTACGCTAAACCTTAAGCGTTGTGTACCCTAAACTGTGCCCTAATATCTCCCCATTCCCTAACCCTAACCCTAACCCGAATTCTATCCCTGACCCTCACCTGAAACCTTACCCTCACCCGTGCCCTAATCTTAACCAGGACACCAACACTAACTTGTGCCCTCACACGTACGCTAAACCTTAATCGTTGTCGTACCCTAAACTGTACCCTAATCCCTCCCCATTCCCTAACCCTAACCCTAACCCGAATCCTAACCCTGACCCTCACCTGAAGCCTGACCCTCACCCGTGCCCTAATCTTAACCAGGACACTAACACTAACCCTTGCCCTCACACGAACGCTAACCCTTAAGCACTGTCGTACCCTAAGCTGTACCCTAATCCCTCTGCATTCCTTAAACCTAACCCTAACCCGAATCCTAACCCTGACCCTCACCCGAAGCCTTACCCTCACCCGTGCCCTAATCTTAACCAGGACACTAACACTAACTCGTGCCCTCACACGTACGCTAAACTTCAAGCGTTGTCGTACCCTAAATTGTACCCTAATCCCTCCCCATTCCTTAACCCTAACCCTAACCCCATCCCTACACCTGACCCACTTCCGATGCCCTACCCTAACCAATGCCCTAATCTTAACCAGTACACAAACACTAACTCATGCCCTCAAACGTACGCTAACCTTTAAGCATTGTCGTACCCTATCCTGTACCCTAATCCCTCCCCATTCCCTAACCCTAACCCTAAGCGAAACCCTAAACGTGACCGTTTTCCGAGGCCTTACCCTCATCGGTGCCGTTGTCTTAACCAGTACACCAACAAAACTCGTGCCCTCACACTTACGCTAACCCTTAAGCATTGTCGTACCCTAACCTGTACCCTAATCCCTCTCCATTCCCTAACCCTAACTCTAACCCGAAACCTAACCCTGAGCCTCACCCGAAGCCTTACCCTCACCCGTGCCCTAATCTTAACCAGGACACCAAGACTAACTCGTGCCCTCAAACGTACGCTAACACTAAACCGCAGCGGTACCGTAACCTGTACCCTAATCCCTCTCCATTCCCTAACCCTAACCCTAACCTGAAACCTAACCATGACACTCACCCTTAACTTTACCCTCACCCGTGTCCTAATTTTAACCAGTACATCAACACTAACCCATGCCCTCTAACGTACGCCAACCCTAAGCCATTGCCGTACCCTAACCTGTACCCTAATCAATCCCCATTCCCTAACCCTAACCCTAACCCTAACACTTAACGTGACCCTCTTCCGAGGCCTTACCCTCACCCGTGCCCTAATCGTAAGCAGTACACTAACACTAACTAGTGACCTCACACGTACGCTAAACCTTAAGCGTTGTGGTACCCTAAACTGTGCCCTAATATCTCCCCATTCCCTAACCCTAACCCTAACCCGAATTCTATCCCTGACCCTCACCCGAAACCTTACCCTCACCCGTGCCCTAACCTTAACCAGGACACCAACACTAACCTGTGCCCTCACACGTACGCTAACCCTTAATCGTTGTCGTACCCTAAACTGTACCCTAATCCCTCCCCATTCCCTAACCCTAACCCTAACCCGAATCCTAACCCTGACCCTCACCTGAAGCCTTACCCTCACCCGTGCCCTAATCTTAACCAGGACACTAACACTAACCCTTGTCCTCACACGAACGCTAATCCTTAAGCATTGTCGTACCCTAAGCTGTACCCTAATCCCTCTGCATTCCTTAACCCTAACCCTACCCGAATCCTAACCCTGACCCTCACCCGAAGCCTTACCCTCACCCGTGCCCTAATCTTAACCAGGACACCAACACTAACTCGTGCCCTCACACGTAGGCTAATCCTTAAGCGTTGCCGTACCCTAAATTGTACCCTAATCCCTCCCCATTCCTTAACCCTAACCCTAACCCCATCCCTAAACCTGACCCACTTCCGATGCCCTACACTAACCAATGCCCTAATCTTAACCAGTACACAAACACTAACTCATGCCCTCAAACGTACGCTAACCCTTAAGCATTGTCGTACCCTATCCTGTACCCTAATCCCTCCCCATTCCCTAAACCTAACCCTAAGCGAAACCCTGACCGTGACCCTTTTCCGAGGCCTTACCCTCATCGGTGCCGTTGTCTTAACCAGTACAACAACACTAACTCGTGCCCTCACACTTACGCTAACCCTTAAGCATTGTCGTACCCTAACCTGTACCCTAATCCCTCTCCATTCCCTAACCCAAACCCTAACATGAAACCTAACCATGACACTCACCGGAAACTTTACCCTCACCCGTGTCCTAATTTTAACCAGTACATCAACACTAACCCATGCCCTCTAACGTACGCCAACCCTAAGCCATTGCCGTACCCTAACCTGTACCCTAATCAATCCCCATTCCCTAACCCTAACCCTAACCCTAACCCTTAACGTGACCCTCTTCCGAGGCCTTACCCTCACCCGTGCCCTAATCGTAAGCAGTACACTAACACTAACTAGTGACCTCACACGTACGCTAAACCTTTAGCGTTGTGGTACCCTAAACTGTGCCCTAATATCTCCCCATTCCCTAACCCTAACCCTAACCCGAATTCTATACCTGACCCTCAACCGAAACCTTACCCTCACCCGTGCCCTAATCTTAACAAGGACACCAACACTAACTTGTGCCCTCACACGTACGCTAACCCTTAATCGTTGTCGTACCCTAAACTGTACCCTAATCCCTCCCCATTCCCTAACCCTAACCCTAACCCGAATCCTAACCCTGACCCTCACCTGAAGCCTTACCCTCACCCGTGCCCTAATCTTAACCAGGACACTAACACTAACCCTTGCCCTCACACGAACGCTAACCCTTAAGCATTGTCGTACCCTAAGCTGTACCCTAATCCCTCTGCATTCCTTAACCCTAACCCTAACCCGAACCCTAACCCTGACCCTCACCCGAAGCCTTACCCTCACCCGTGCCCGAATCTTAACCAGGACACCAACACTAACTCGTGCCCTCACACGTACACTAAACCTTAAGCGTTGTCGTACCCTAAATTGTACCCTAATCCCTCACCATTCCTTAACCCTAACCCTAACCCCATCCCTAAACCTGACCCACTTCCGATGCCCTACCCTAACCAATGCCCTAATCTTAACCAGTACACAAACACTAACTCATGCCCTCACACGTACGCTAACCCTTAAGCATTGTCGTACCCTTTCCTGTACCCTAATCCCTCCCAATTCCCTAACCCTAACCCTAAGAGAAAACCTGAACGTGACCCTTTTCCGAGGCCTTACCCTCATCGGTGCCGTTGTCTTAACTAGTACACCAACACTAACTCGTGCCCTCACACTTACGCTAACCCTTAAGCACTGTGGTACCCTAAGCTCTACCCTAATCCCTCTGCATTCCTTAACCCTAACCCTAACCCGAATCCTAACCCTGACCCTCACCCGAAGCCTTACCCTCACCCGTGCCCTAATCTTAACCAGGACACCAACACTAACTCGTGCCCTCACACGTACGCTAAACCTTAAGCGTTGTCGTACCCTAAATTGTACCCTAATCCCTCCCCATTCCTTAACCCTAACCCTAACCCCATCCCTAAACCTGACCCACTTCCCATGCCCTACCCTAACCAATGCCCTAATCTTAACCCGTACACAAACACTAACTCATGCCCTCAAACGTACGCTAACCATTAAGCATTGTCGTACCCTATCCTGTACCCTAATCCCTCCCCATTCCCTAAACCTAACCCTAAGCGAAACCCTGAACGTGACCCTTTTCCGAGGCCTTACCCTCATCGGTGCCGTTGTCTTAACCAGTACACCAACACTAACTCGTGCCCTCACACTTACGCTAACCCTTAAGCATTGTCGTACCCTAACCTGTACCCTAATCCCTCTCCATTCCCTAACCCTAACCCTAACACGAATCCTAACCCTGACCCTCACCCGAAGCCTTACCTTCGCCCGTGCCCTAATCTTAACCAGTACACCAACACTAACTCGTGCCCTCACACTTACGCTAACCCTTAAGCATTGTCGTACCCTAACCTGTACCCTAATCCCTCTCCATTCCCTAACCCTAACCCTAACATGAAACCTAACCATGACACTCACCCGAAACTTTACCCTCACCCGTGTCCTAATTTTAACCAGTACATCAACACTAACCCATGCCCTCTAACGTACGCCAACCCTAAGCCATTGCCGTACCCTAACCTGTACCCTAATCAATCCCTATTCCCTAACCCTAACCCTAACCCTAACCCTTAACGTGACCCTCTTCCGAGGCCTTACCCTCACCCGTGCCCTAATCGTAAGCAGTACACTAACACTAACTAGTGACCTCACACGTACGCTAAACCTTAAGCGTTGTGGTACCCTAAACTGTGCCCTAATATCTCTCCATTCCCTAACCCTAACCCTAACCCGAATTCTATCCCTGACCCTCACCCGAAACCTTACGCTCACCCGCGCCCTAATCTTAACCAGGACACCAACACTAACTTGTGCCCTCACACGTACGCTAACCCTTAATCGTTGTCGTACCCTAAACTGTACCCTAATCCCTCCCCATTCCCTAACCCTAACCCTTACCCGAATCCTAACCCTGACCCTCACCTGAAGCCTTTCCCTCACCCGTGCCCTAATCTTAACCAGGACACTAACACTAACCATTGCCCTCACACGAACGCTAACCCTTAAGCACTGTCGTACCCTAAGCTGTACCCTAATCCCTCTGCATTCCTTAACCCTAACCCTAACCCGAATCCTAACCCTGACCCTCACCCGAAGCCTTACCCTCATCCGTGCCCTAATCTTAACCAGGACACCAACACTAACTCGTGCCCTCACACGTACGCTAAACCTTAAGCGTTGTCGTACCCTAAATTATACCCTAATCCCTCCCCATTCCTTAACCCTAACCCTAACCCCATCCCTAAACCTGACCCACTTCCGATGCCCTACCCTAACCAATACCCTAATCTTAACCAATACACAAACATTAACCCATGCCCTCAAACGTACACTAACCCTTAAGCATTGTCGTACCCTATCCTGTACCCTAATCCCTCCCCATTCCCTAACCCTAACCCTAAGCGAAACCCTGAACTTGACCCTTTTCCGAGGCCTTACCCTCATCGGTGCCGTTGTCTTAACCAGTACACCAACACTAACTCGTGCCCTCACACTTACGCTAACCCTTAAGCATTGTCGTACCCTAACCTGTACCCTAATCCCTCTCCATTCCCTAACCCTAACCCTAACCTGAATCCTAACCCTGACCCTCACCCGAAGCCTTACCCTCACCCGTGCCCTAATCTTAACCAGGACACCAAGACTAACTCGTGCCCTCAAACGTACGCTAACACTAAACCGCAGCCGTACCCTAACCTGTACCCTAATCCCTCTCCATTCCCTAACCCTAACCCTAACCTGAAACCTAACCATGACACTCACCTGAAACTTTACCCTCACCCGTGTCCTAATTTTAACCAGTACATCAACACTAGCCCATGCCCTCTAACGTATGCCAACCCTAAGCCATTGCCGTACCCTAACCTGTACCCTAATCAATCCCCATTCCTTAACCCTAACCCTAACCCAAACCCTTAACGTGACCCTCTTCCGAGGCCTTACCCTCACCCGTGCCCTAATCGTAAGCAGTACACTAACACTAACTAGTGACCTCACACGTACGCTAAACCTTAAGCGTTGTGGTACCCTATACTGTGCCCTAATATCTCCCCATTCCCTAACCCTAACCCTAACCCGAATTCTATCCCTGACCCTCACCCGAAACCTTACCCTCACCCGTGCCCTAATCTTAACCAGGACACAAACACTAACTTGTTCACTCACACGTACGCTAACCCTTAATCGTTGTCGTACCCTAAACTGTACCCTAATCCCTCTCCATTCCCTAACCCTAACCCTAACCCGAATCCTAACCCTGACCCTCGCCTGAAGCCTTACCCTCACCCGTGCCCTAATCTTAACCAGGACACTAACACTAACACTTGCCCTTACATGAACGCTAACCCTTAAGCACTGTCGTACCCTAAGCTGTACCCTAATCCCTCTGCATTCCTTAACCCTAACCCTAACCCGAATCCTAACCCTGACTCTCACCCGAAGCCTTACCCTCACCCGTGCCCTAATCTTAACCAGGACACCAACACTAACTCGTGCCCTCACACGTTCGCTAAACCTTAAGCGTTGTCGTACCCTAAATTGTACCCTAATCCCTCCCCATTCCTTAACCCTAACCCTAACCCCATCCCTAAACCTGACCCACTTCCGATGCCCTACCCTAACCAATGCCCTAATCTTAACCAGTACACAAACACTAACTCATGCCCGCAAACGTACGCTAAACCTTAAGCATTGTCGTACCCTATCCTGTACCCTAATCCCTCCCCATTCCCTAACCCTAACCCTAAGCGAAACCCTGAACGTGACCCTTTTCCGAGGCCTTACCCTCATCGGTGCCGTTGTCTTAACCAGTACACCAACACTAACTCGTACCCTCACACTTACGCTAACCCTTAAGCATTGTCGTACCCTAACCTGTACCCTAATCCCTCTCCATTCCCCAACCCTAACCCTAATCCGAATCCTAACCCTGACCCTCACCCGAAGCCTTACCCTCACCCGTGCCCTAATCTTAACCAGGACACCAAGACTAACTCTTGCCCTCAAACGTACGCTAACACTAAACCGCAGCGGTACCCTAACCTGTACCCTAATCCCTCTCCATTCCCTAACCCTAACCCTAACCTGAAACCTAACCATGACACTCACCCGAAACTTTACCCTCACCCGTGTCCTAATTTTAACCAGTACATCATCACTAACCCATGCCCTCTAACGTACGCCAACCCTAAGCCATTGCCGTACCCTAACTTGTACCCTAATCAATCCCCATTCCCTAACCCTAACCCTAACCCTAACCCTTAACGTGACCCTCTTCCGAGGCCTTACCCTCACCCGTGCCCTAATCTTAACCAGAACACCAACACTAACTTGTGCCCTCACACGTACGCTAACCCTTAATCGTTGTCGTACCCTAAACTGTACCCTAATCCCTCCCCATTCCCTAACCCTAACCCTAACCCGAATCCTAACCCTGACCCTCACCTGAAGCCTTACCCTCACCCGTGCCCTAATCTTAACCAGGACACTAACACTAACCCTTGCCCTCACACGAACGCTAACCCTTAAGCACTGTCGTACCCTAAGCTGTACCCTAATCCCTCTGCATTCCTTAAACCCTAACCCTAACCCGAATCCTAACCCTGACCCTCACCCGAAGCCTTACCCTCACCCGTGCCCTAATCTTAACCAGGACACCAACACTAACTCGTGCCCTCACACGTACGCTAAACCTTAAGCGTTATCGTACCCTAAATTGTACCCTAATCCCTCCCCATTCCTTAACCCTAACCCTAACCCCATCCCTAAACCTGACCCACTTCCGATGCCCTACCCTAACCAATGCCCTAATCTTAACCAGTACACAAACACTAACTCATTCCCTCAAACGTACGCTAACCCTAAAGCATTGTCGTACCCTATCCGGTACCCTAATCCCTCCCGATTCCCTAACCCTAACCCTAAGCGAAACCCTAAACGTGACCCTTTTCCGAGGCCTTACCCTCATCGGTGCCGTTGTCTTAACCAGTACACCAACACTAACTCGTGCCCTCACACTTACGCTAACACTTAAGCATTGTCGTACCCTAACCTGTACCCTAATCCCTCTCCATTCCCTAACCCTAACCCTAACTTGAAACCTAACCCTGACCCTCACCCGAAGCCTTACCCTCACCCGTGCCCTAATCTTAACCAGTACACCAACACTTACTCGTGCCCTCACACTTACGCTAAACTTTAAGCGTTGTCGTACCCTAAATTGTACCCCAATCCCTCTCCATTCCCTAACCCTAACCCTAACCCTAACCCTAACCTGAAACCTAACCATGACACTCACCCGAAACTTTACCCTCACCCGTGTCCTAATTTTAACCAGTACATCAACACTAACCCATGCCCTCTAACGTAGGCCAACCCTAAGCCATTGCCGTACCCTAACCTGTACCCTAATCAATCCCCATTCCCTAACCCTAACCCTTAACGTGACCCTCTTCCGAGGCCTTACCCTCACCCGTGCCCTAATCGTAAGCAGTACACTAACACTAACTAGTGACCTCACACGTACGCTAAACCTTAAGCGTTGTGGTACCCTAAACTGTGCCCTAATATCTCCCCATTCCCTAACCCTAACCCTAACCCGAATTCTTTCCCTGACCCTCACCCGAAACCTTACCCTCACCCGTGCCCTAATCTTAACCAGGACACCAACACTAACTTGTGCCCTCACACGTACGCTAACCCTTAATCATTGTCGTACCCTAAACTGTACCCTAATCCCTCCCCATTCACTAACCCTAACCCTAACCCGAATCCTAACCCTGACCCTCACCTGAAGCCTTACCCTCACCCGTGCCCTAATCTTAACCAGGACACTAACACTAACCCTTGCCCTCACACGAACGCTAACCCTTAAGCACTGTCGTACCCTAAGCTGTACCCTACTCCCTCTGCATTCCTTAACCGTAACCCTAACCCGAACCGTAACCCTGACCCTCACCCGAAGCCTTACCCTCACCCGTGCCCTAATCTTAACCAGGACACCAACACTAACTCGTGCTCTCACACGTATGCTAAACCTTAAGCGTTGTCGTACCCTAAATTGTACCCTAATCCCTCCCCATTCCTTAACCCTAACCCTAACCCCATCCCTAAACGTGACCCACTTCCGATGCCCTACCCTAACCAGTGCCCTAATCTTAACCAGTACACAAACACTAACCCATGCCCTCAAACGTACACTAACCCTTAAGCATTGTCGTACCCTATCCTGTACCCTAATCCCTCCCCATTCCCTAACCCTAACCCTAAGCGAAACCCTGAACGTGACCCTTTTCCGAGGCCTTACCCTCATCGGTGCCGTTGTCTTAACCAGTACACCAACACTAACTCGTGCCCTCACACTTACGCTAATCCTTAAGCATTGTCGTACCCTAACCTGTACCCTAATCCCTCTCCATTCCCTAACCCTAACCCTAACCCGAATCCTAACCCTGACCCTCACCCGAAGCCTTACCCTCACCCGTGCCCTAATCTTAACCAGGACACCAAGACTAACTCGTGCCCTCAAACGTACGCTAACACTAAACCACAGCGGTACCCTAACCTGTACCCTAATCCCTCTCCATTCCCTAACCCTAACCCTAACCTGAAACCTAACCATGACACTCACCCGAAACTTTACCCTCACCCGTGTCCTAATTTTAACCAGTACATCAACACTAATCCATGCTCTCTAACGTACGCCAACCCTAAGCCATTGCCGTACACTAACCTGTACCCTAATCAATCCCCATTCCCTAACCCTAACCCTAACCCTAACCCTTAACGTGACCCTCTTCTGAGGCCTTACCCTCACCCGTGCCCTAATCGTAAGCAGTACACTAACACTAACTAGTGACCTCACACGTACGCTAAACCTTAAGCGTTGTGTACCCTAAACTGTGCCCTAATATCTCCCCATTCCCTAACCCTAACCCTAACCCGAATTCTATCCCTGACCCTCACCTGAAACCTTACCCTCACCCGTGCCCTAATCTTAACCAGGACACCAACACTAACTTGTGCCCTCACACGTACGCTAAACCTTAATCGTTGTCGTACCCTAAACTGTACCCTAATCCCTCCCCATTCCCTAACCCTAACCCTAACCCGAATCCTAACCCTGACCCTCACCTGAAGCCTTACCCTCACCCGTGCCCTAATCTTAACCAGGACACTAACACTAACCCTTGCCCTCACACGAACGCTAACCCTTAAGCACTGTCGTACCCTAAGCTGTACCCTAATCCCTCTGCATTCCTTAAACCTAACCCTAACCCGAATCCTAACCCTGACCCTCACCCGAAGCCTTACCCTCACCCGTGCCCTAATCTTAACCAGGACACTAACACTAACTCGTGCCCTCACACGTACGCTAAACTTCAAGCGTTGTCGTACCCTAAATTGTACCCTAATCCCTCCCCATTCCTTAACCCTAACCCTAACCCCATCCCTACACCTGACCCACTTCCGATGCCCTACCCTAACCAATGCCCTAATCTTAACCAGTACACAAACACTAACTCATGCCCTCAAACGTACGCTAACCTTTAAGCATTGTCGTACCCTATCCTGTACCCTAATCCCTCCCCATTCCCTAACCCTAACCCTAAGCGAAACCCTAAACGTGACCGTTTTCCGAGGCCTTACCCTCATCGGTGCCGTTGTCTTAACCAGTACACCAACAAAACTCGTGCCCTCACACTTACGCTAACCCTTAAGCATTGTCGTACCCTAACCTGTACCCTAATCCCTCTCCATTCCCTAACCCTAACTCTAACCCGAAACCTAACCCTGAGCCTCACCCGAAGCCTTACCCTCACCCGTGCCCTAATCTTAACCAGGACACCAAGACTAACTCGTGCCCTCAAACGTACGCTAACACTAAACCGCAGCGGTACCGTAACCTGTACCCTAATCCCTCTCCATTCCCTAACCCTAACCCTAACCTGAAACCTAACCATGACACTCACCCTTAACTTTACCCTCACCCGTGTCCTAATTTTAACCAGTACATCAACACTAACCCATGCCCTCTAACGTACGCCAACCCTAAGCCATTGCCGTACCCTAACCTGTACCCTAATCAATCCCCATTCCCTAACCCTAACCCTAACCCTAACACTTAACGTGACCCTCTTCCGAGGCCTTACCCTCACCCGTGCCCTAATCGTAAGCAGTACACTAACACTAACTAGTGACCTCACACGTACGCTAAACCTTAAGCGTTGTGGTACCCTAAACTGTGCCCTAATATCTCCCCATTCCCTAACCCTAACCCTAACCCGAATTCTATCCCTGACCCTCACCCGAAACCTTACCCTCACCCGTGCCCTAACCTTAACCAGGACACCAACACTAACCTGTGCCCTCACACGTACGCTAACCCTTAATCGTTGTCGTACCCTAAACTGTACCCTAATCCCTCCCCATTCCCTAACCCTAACCCTAACCCGAATCCTAACCCTGACCCTCACCTGAAGCCTTACCCTCACCCGTGCCCTAATCTTAACCAGGACACTAACACTAACCCTTGTCCTCACACGAACGCTAATCCTTAAGCATTGTCGTACCCTAAGCTGTACCCTAATCCCTCTGCATTCCTTAACCCTAACCCTACCCGAATCCTAACCCTGACCCTCACCCGAAGCCTTACCCTCACCCGTGCCCTAATCTTAACCAGGACACCAACACTAACTCGTGCCCTCACACGTAGGCTAATCCTTAAGCGTTGCCGTACCCTAAATTGTACCCTAATCCCTCCCCATTCCTTAACCCTAACCCTAACCCCATCCCTAAACCTGACCCACTTCCGATGCCCTACACTAACCAATGCCCTAATCTTAACCAGTACACAAACACTAACTCATGCCCTCAAACGTACGCTAACCCTTAAGCATTGTCGTACCCTATCCTGTACCCTAATCCCTCCCCATTCCCTAAACCTAACCCTAAGCGAAACCCTGACCGTGACCCTTTTCCGAGGCCTTACCCTCATCGGTGCCGTTGTCTTAACCAGTACAACAACACTAACTCGTGCCCTCACACTTACGCTAACCCTTAAGCATTGTCGTACCCTAACCTGTACCCTAATCCCTCTCCATTCCCTAACCCAAACCCTAACATGAAACCTAACCATGACACTCACCCGAAACTTTACCCTCACCCGTGTCCTAATTTTAACCAGTACATCAACACTAACCCATGCCCTCTAACGTACGCCAACCCTAAGCCATTGCCGTACCCTAACCTGTACCCTAATCAATCCCCATTCCCTAACCCTAACCCTAACCCTAACCCTTAACGTGACCCTCTTCCGAGGCCTTACCCTCACCCGTGCCCTAATCGTAAGCAGTACACTAACACTAACTAGTGACCTCACACGTACGCTAAACCTTTAGCGTTGTGGTACCCTAAACTGTGCCCTAATATCTCCCCATTCCCTAACCCTAACCCTAACCCGAATTCTATACCTGACCCTCAACCGAAACCTTACCCTCACCCGTGCCCTAATCTTAACAAGGACACCAACACTAACTTGTGCCCTCACACGTACGCTAACCCTTAATCGTTGTCGTACCCTAAACTGTACCCTAATCCCTCCCCATTCCCTAACCCTAACCCTAACCCGAATCCTAACCCTGACCCTCACCTGAAGCCTTACCCTCACCCGTGCCCTAATCTTAACCAGGACACTAACACTAACACTTGCCCTCACACGAACGCTAACCCTTAAGCATTGTCGTACCCTAAGCTGTACCCTAATCCCTCTGCATTCCTTAACCCTAACCCTAACCCGAACCCTAACCCTGACCCTCACCCGAAGCCTTACCCTCACCCGTGCCCGAATCTTAACCAGGACACCAACACTAACTCGTGCCCTCACACGTACACTAAACCTTAAGCGTTGTCGTACCCTAAATTGTACCCTAATCCCTCACCATTCCTTAACCCTAACCCTAACCCCATCCCTAAACCTGACCCACTTCCGATGCCCTACCCTAACCAATGCCCTAATCTTAACCAGTACACAAACACTAACTCATGCCCTCACACGTACGCTAACCCTTAAGCATTGTCGTACCCTTTCCTGTACCCTAATCCCTCCCAATTCCCTAACCCTAACCCTAAGAGAAAACCTGAACGTGACCCTTTTCCGAGGCCTTACCCTCATCGGTGCCGTTGTCTTAACTAGTACACCAACACTAACTCGTGCCCTCACACTTACGCTAACCCTTAAGCACTGTGGTACCCTAAGCTCTACCCTAATCCCTCTGCATTCCTTAACCCTAACCCTAACCCGAATCCTAACCCTGACCCTCACCCGAAGCCTTACCCTCACCCGTGCCCTAATCTTAACCAGGACACCAACACTAACTCGTGCCCTCACACGTACGCTAAACCTTAAGCGTTGTCGTACCCTAAATTGTACCCTAATCCCTCCCCATTCCTTAACCCTAACCCTAACCCCATCCCTAAACCTGACCCACTTCCCATGCCCTACCCTAACCAATGCCCTAATCTTAACCCGTACACAAACACTAACTCATGCCCTCAAACGTACGCTAACCATTAAGCATTGTCGTACCCTATCCTGTACCCTAATCCCTCCCCATTCCCTAAACCTAACCCTAAGCGAAACCCTGAACGTGACCCTTTTCCGAGGCCTTACCCTCATCGGTGCCGTTGTCTTAACCAGTACACCAACACTAACTCGTGCCCTCACACTTACGCTAACCCTTAAGCATTGTCGTACCCTAACCTGTACCCTAATCCCTCTCCATTCCCTAACCCTAACCCTAACCCGAATCCTAACCCTGACCCTCACCCGAAGCCTTACCTTCGCCCGTGCCCTAATCTTAACCAGTACACCAACACTAACTCGTGCCCTCACACTTACGCTAACCCTTAAGCATTGTCGTACCCTAACCTGTACCCTAATCCCTCTCCATTCCCTAACCCTAACCCTAACATGAAACCTAACCATGACACTCACCCGAAACTTTACCCTCACCCGTGTCCTAATTTTAACCAGTACATCAACACTAACCCATGCCCTCTAACGTACGCCAACCCTAAGCCATTGCCGTACCCTAACCTGTACCCTAATCAATCCCTATTCCCTAACCCTAACCCTAACCCTAACCCTTAACGTGACCCTCTTCCGAGGCTTTACCCTCACCCGTCCACTAATCGTAAGCAGTACACTAACACTAACTAGTGACCTCACACGTACGCTAAACCTTAAGCGTTGTGGTACCCTAAACTGTGCCCTAATATCTCCCCATTCCCTAGCCCTAACCCTAAACCGAATTCTATACCTGACCCTCAACCGAAACCTTACCCTCACCCGTGCCCTAATCTTAACCAGGACACCAACACTAACTTGTGCCCTCACACGTACGCTAACCCTTAATCGTTGTCGTACCCTAAACTGTACCCTAATCCCTCCCCATTCCCTAACCCTAACCCTAACCCGAATCCTAACCCTGACCCTCACCTGAAGCCTTACCCTCAGCCGTGCAATTATCTTAACCAGGACACTAACACTAACCCTTGCCCTAACACGAACGCTAACCCTTAAGCATTGTCGTACCCTAAGCTGTACCCTAATCCCTCTGCATTCCTTAACCCTAACCCTAACCCGAACCCTAACACTGACCCTCACCCGAAGCCTTAACCTCACCCGTGCCCTAATCTTAACCAGGACACCAACACTAACTCGTGCCCTCACACGTACACTAAACCTTAAGCGTTGTCGTACCCTAAATTGTACCCTAATCCCTCACCATTCCTTAACCCTAACCCTAACCCCATCCCTAAACCTGACCCACTTCCGATGCCCTACCCTAACCAATGCCCTAATCTTAACCAGTACACAAACACTAACTCATGCCCTCACACGTACGCTAACCCTTAAGCATTGTCGTACCCTTTCCTGTACCCTAATCCCTCCCAATTCCCTAACCCTAACCCTAAGAGAAAACCTGAACGTGACCCTTTTCCGAGGCCTTACCCTCATCGGTGCCGTTGTCTTAACCAGTACACCAACACTAACTCGTGCCCTCACACTTACGCTAACCCTTAAGCACTGTGGTACCCTAAGCTGTACCCTAATCCCTCTGCATTCCTTAACCCTAACCCTAACCCGAATCCTAACCCTGACCCTCACCCGAAGCCTTACCCTCACCCGTGCCCTAATATTAACCAGGACACCAACACTAACTCGTGCCCTCACACGTACGCTAAACCTTAAGCGTTGTCGTACCCTAAATTGTACCCTAATCCCTCCCCATTCCTTAACCCTAACCCTAACCCCATCCCTAAACCTGACCCACTTCCGATGCCCTACCCTAACCAATGCCCTAATCTTAACCCGTACACAAACACTAACTCATGCCCTCAAACGTACGCTAACCATTAAGCATTGTCGTACCCTATCCTGTACCCTAATCCCTCCCCATTCCCTAAACCTAACCCTAAGCGAAACCCTGAACGTGACCCTTTTCCGAGGCCTTACCCTCATCGGTGCCGTTGTCTTAACCAGTACACCAACACTAACTCGTGCCCTCACACTTACGCTAACCCTTAAGCATTGTCGTACCCTAACCTGTACCCTAATCCCTCTCCATTCCCTAACCCTAACCCTAACCCGAATCCTAACCCTGACCCTCACCCGAAGCCTTACCTTCGCCCGTGCCCTAATCTTAACCAGTACACCAACACTAACTCGTGCCCTCACACTTACGCTAACCCTTAAGCATTGTCGTACCCTAACCTGTACCCTAATCCCTCTCCATTCCCTAACCCTAACCCTAACATGAAACCTAACCATGACACTCACCCGAAACTTTACCCTCACCCGTGTCCTAATTTTAACCAGTACATCAACACTAACCCATGCCCTCTAACGTACGCCAACCCTAAGCCATTGCCGTACCCTAAACTGTACCCTAATCAATCCCTATTCCCTAACCCTAACCCTAACCCTAACCCTTAACGTGACCCTCTTCCGAGGCTTTACCCTCACCCGTGCACTAATCGTAAGCAGTACACTAACACTAACTAGTGACCTCACACGTACGCTAAACATTAAGCGTTGTGGTACCCTAAACTGTGCCCTAATATCTCCCCATTCCCTAGCCCTAACCCTAACCCGAATTCTATACCTGACCCTCAACCGAAACCTTACCCTCACCCGTGCCCTAATCTTAACCAGGACACCAACACTAACTTGTGCCCTCACACGTACGCTAACCCTTAATCGTTGTCGTACCCTAAACTGTACCCTAATCCCTCCCCATTCCCTAACCCTAACCCTAACCCGAATCCTAACCCTGACCCTCACCTGAAGCCTTACCCTCAGCCGTGCAATAATCTTAACCAGGACACTAACACTAACCCTTGCCCTAACACGAACGCTAACCCTTAAGCATTGTCGTACCCTAAGCTGTACCCTAATCCCTCTGCATTCCTTAACCCTAACCCTAACCCGAACCCTAACACTGACCCTCACCCGAAGCCTTACCCTCACCCGTGCCCTAATCTTAACCAGGACACCAACACTAACTCGTGCCCTCACACGTACGCTAAACCTTAAGCGTTGTCGTACCCTAAATTGTACCCTAATCCCTCACCATTCCTTAACCCTAACCCTAACCCCATCCCTAAACCTGACCCACTTCCGATGCCCTACCCTAACCAACGCCCTAATCTTAACCAGTACACAAACACTAACTCATGCCCTCACACGTACGCTAACCCTTAAGCATTGTCGTACCCTTTCCTGTACCCTAATCCCTCCCAATTCCCTAACCCTAACCCTAAGAGAAAACCTGAACGTGACCCTTTTCCGAGGCCTTAGCCTCATCGGTGCCGTTGTCTTAACCAGTACACCAACACTAACTCGTGCCCTCACACTTACGCTAACCCTTAAGCACTGTCGTACCCTAAGCTGTACCCTAATCCCTCTGCATTCCTTAACCCTAACCCTAACCCGAATCCTAACCCTGACCCTCACCCGAAGCCTTACCCTCACCCGTGCCCTAATCTTAACCAGGACACCAACACTAACTCGTGCCCTCACACGTACGCTAAACCTTAAGCGTTGTCGTACCCTAAATTGTACCCTAATCCCTCCCCATTCCTTAACCCTAACCCTAACCCCATCCCTAAACCTGACCCACTTCCGATGCCCTATCCTAACCAATGCCCTAATCTTAACCCGTACACAAACACTAACTCATGCCCTCAAACGTACGCTAACCATTAAGCATTGTCGTACCCTATCCTGTACCCTAATCCCTCCCCATTCCCTAAACCTAACCCTAAGCGAAACCCTGAACGTGACCCTTTTCCGAGGCCTTACCCTCATCGGTGCCGTTGTCTTAAGCAGTACACCAACACTAACTCGTGCCCTCACACTTACGCTAACCCTTAAGCATTGTCGTACCCTAACCTGTACCCTAATCCCTCTCCATTCCCTAACCCTAACCCTAACCCGAATCCTAACCCTGACCCTCACCCGAAGCCTTACCTTCACCCGTGCCCTAATCTTAACCAGTACACCAACACTAACTCGTGCCCTCACACTTACGCTAACCCTTAAGCATTGTCGTACCCTAACCTGTACCCTAATCCCTCTCCATTCCCTAACCCTAACCCTAACCTGAAACCTAACCATGACACTCACCCGAAACTTTACCCTCACCCGTGTCCTAATTTTAACCAGTACATCAACACTAACCCATGCCCTCTAACGTACGCCAACCCTAAGCCATTGCCGTACCCTAACCTGTACCCTAATCAATCCCTATTCCCTAACCCTAACCCTAACCCTAACCCTTAACGTGACCCTCTTCCGAGGCTTTACCCTCACCCGTGCACTAATCGTAAGCAGTACACTAACACTAACTAGTGACCTCACACGTACGCTAAACATTAAGCGTTGTGGTACCCTAAACTGTGCCCTAATATCTCCCCATTCCCTAGCCCTAACCCTAACCCGAATTCTATACCTGACCCTCAACCGAAACCTTACCCTCACCCGTGCCCTAATCTTAACCAGGACACCAACACTAACTTGTGCCCTCACACGTACGCTAACCCTTAATCGTTGTCGTAACCTAAACTGTACCCTAATCCCTCCCCATTCCCTAACCCTAACCCTAACCCGAATCCTAACCCTGACCCTCACCTGAAGCCTTACCCTCAGCCGTGCAATAATCTTAACCAGGACACTAACACTAACCCTTGCCCTAACACGAACGCTAACCCTTAAGCATTGTCGTACCCTAAGCTGTACCCTAATCCCTCTGCATTCCTTAACCCTAACCCTAACCCGAACCCTAACACTGACCCTCACCCGAAGCCTTACCCTCACCCGTGCCCTAATCTTAACCAGGACACCAACACTAACTCGTGCCCTCACACGTACGCTAAACCTTAAGCGTTGTCGTACCCTAAATTGTACCCTAATCCCTCACCATTCCTTAACCCTAACCCTAACCCCATCCCTAAACCTGACCCACATCCGATGCCCTACCCTAACCAATGCCCTAATCTTAACCAGTACACAAACACTAACTCATGCCCTCACACGTACGCTAACCCTTAAGCATTGTCGTACCCTTTCCTGTACCCTAATCCCTCCCAATTCCCTAACCCTAACCCTAAGAGAAAACCTGAACGTGACCCTTTTCCGAGGCCTTACCCTCATCGGTGCCGTTGTCTTAACCAGTACACCAACACTAACTCGTGCCCTCACACTTACGCTAACCCTTAAGCACTGTCGTACCCTAAGCTGTACCCTAATCCCTCTGCATTCCTTAACCCTAACCCTAACCCGAATCCTAACCCTGACCCTCACCCGAAGCCTTACCCTCACCCGTGCCCTAATCTTAACCAGGACACCAACACTAACTCGTGCCCTCACACGTACGCTAAACCTTAAGCGTTGTCGTACCCTAAATTGTACCCTAATCCCTCCCCATTACTTAACCCTAACCCTAACCCCATCCCTAAACCTGACCCACTTCCGATGCCCTACCCTAACCAATGCCCTAATCTTAACCAGTACACAAACACTAACTCATGCCCTCAAACGTACGCTAACCCTTAAGCATTGTCGTACCCTATCTTGTACCCTAAGCGAAACCCTGAACGTGACCCTTTTCCGAGGCCTTACCCTCATCGGTGCCCTTGTCTTAACCAGTACACCAACACTAACTCGTGCCCTCACACTTACGCTAACCCTTAAGCATTGCCGTACCCTAATCTGTACCCTAATCCCTCTCCATTCCCTAACCCTAACCCTAACCCGAATCCTAACCCTGACCCTCACCCGAAGCCTTACCCTCACCCGTGCCCTAATCTTAACCAGGACACCAAGACTAAATCGTGCCCTCAAACGTACGCTAACACTAAACCGCAGCGGTACCATAACCTGTACCCTAATCTCTCTCCATTCCCTAACCCTAACCCTAACCTGAAACCTAACCATGACACTCACCCGACACTTTACCCTCACCCGTGTACTAATTTTAACCAGTACATCAACACTAACCCATGCCCTCTAACGTACGCCAACCCTAAGCCATTGCCGTACCCTAACCTGTACCCTAATCAATCCCCATTCCCTAACCCTAACCCTAACCCTAACCCTTAACGTGTCCCTCTTCCGAGGCCTTACCCTCACCCGTGCCCTAATCGTAAGAAGTACACTAACACTAACTAGTGACCTCACACGTACGCTAAACCTTAAGCGTTGTGGTACCCTAAACTGTGCCCTAATATCTCCCCATTCCCTAACCCTAACACTAACCCGATTTCTATCCTTGACCCTCACCCGAAACCTTACCCTCACCCGTTCCCTAATCTTAACCAGGACACCAACACTAACTTGTGCCCTCACACGTACGATAACCCTTAATCGTTGTCGTACCCTAAACTGTACCCTAATCCCTCCCCATTCCCTAACCCTAACCCTATCCCGAATCCTAACCCTGACCCTCACCTGAAGCCTTACCCTCACCCGTGCCCTAATCTTAACCAGGACACTAACACTAACACTTGCCCTCACACGAACGCTAACCCTTAAGCACTGTCGTACCCTAAGCTGTACCCTAATCCCTCTGCATTCCTTAACCCTAACCCTAACCCGAATCCTAACCCTGACTCTCACCCGAAGCCTTACCCTCTCCCGTGCCCTAATCTTATCCAGGACACCAACACTAACTCGTGCCCTCACAGGTACGCTAACCCTTAATCGTTGTCGTACCCTAAACTGTACCCTAATCCCTCCCCATTCCCTAACCCTAACCCTAACCCGAATCCTAACCCTGACCCTCACCTGAAGCCTTACCCTCACCCGTGCCCTAAACTTAACCAGGACACTAACACTGACCCTTGCCCTCACAGGAACGCTAACCCTTAAGCACTGTCGTACCCTAAGCTGTACCCTAATCCCTCTGCATTCCTTAACCCTAACCCTAACCCGAATCCTAACCCTGACCCTCACCCGAAGCCTTACCCTCACCCGTGCCCTAATCTTAACCAGGACACCAACACTAACTCTTGCCCTCACACGTACGCTAAACCTTAAGCGTTGTCGTACCCTAAATTGTACCCTAATCCCTCCGCATTCCTTAACCCTAACCCTAACCCCATCCCTAAACCTGACCCACTTCCGATGCCCTCCCCTAACCAATGCCCTAATCTTAACCAGTACACAAACACTAACTCATGCCCTCAAACGTACGCTAACCCTTAAGCATTGTCGTGCCCTATCCTGTACCCTAATCCCTCCCGATTCCCTAACCCTAACCCTAAGCGAAACCCTGAACGTGACCCTTTTCCGAGGCCTTACCCTCATCGGTGCCGTTGTCTTAACCAGTACACCAACACTAATTCGTGCCCTCACACTTACGCTAACCCTTAAGCATTGTCGTACCCTAACCTGTACCCTAATCCCTCTCCATTCCCTAACCCTAACAGTAACCTGAAACGTAACCATGACACTCACCCGAAGCCTTACCCTCACCCGTGCCCTAATCTTCACCAGGACACTAACACTGGCCATTGCCCTCACACGAACGCTAACCCTTAAGCACTGTCGTACCCTAACCTGTACCCTAATCCCTCTCCATTCCCTAACCCTAACCCTAACCTGAAACCTAACCATGACACTCACCCGAAACTTTACCCTCACCCGTGTCCTAATTTTAACCAGTACATCAACACTAACCCATGCCCTCTAACGTAGGCCAACCCTAAGCCATTGCCGTACCCTAACCTGTACCCTCATCAATCCCCATTCCCTAACCCTAACCCTAACCCTAACCCTTAACGTGACCCTCTTCCGAGGCCTTACCCTCACCCGTGCCCTAATCGTAAGCAGTACACTAACACTAACTAGTGACCTCACACGTACGCTAAACCTTAAGCGTTGTGGTACCCTTAACTGTGCCCTAATATCTCCCCATTCCCTAACCCTACACCTAACCCGAATTCTATCCCTGACCCTCACCCGAAACCTTACCCTCACCCGTGCCCTAATCTTAACCAGGACACCAACACTAACTTGTTCACTCACACGTACGCTAACCCTTAATCGTTGTCGTACCCTAAACTGTACCCTAATCCCTCTCCATTCCCTAACCCTAACCCTAACCCGAATCCTAACCCTGACCCTCGCCTGAAGCCTTACCCTCACCCGTGCCCTAATCTTAACCAGGACACTAACACTAACACTTGCCCTTACATGAATGCTAACCCTTAAGCACTGTCGTACCCTAAGCTGTACCCTAATCCCTCTGCATTCCTTAACCCTAACCCTAACCCGAATCCTAACCCTGACTCTCACCCGAAGCCTTACCCTCACCCGTGCCCTAATCTTAACCAGGACACCAACACTAACTCGTGCCCTCACACGTACGCTAAACCTTAAGCGTTGTCGTACCCTAAATTGTACCCTAATCCCTCCCCATTCCTTAACCCTAACCCTAACCCCATCCCTAAACCTGACCCACTTCCGATGCCCTACCCTAACCAATGCCCTAATCTTAACCAGTACACAAACACTAACTCATGCCCGCAAACGTACGCTAAACCTTAAGCATTGTCGTACCCTATCCTGTACCCTAATCCCTCCCCATTCCCTAACCCTAACCCTAAGCGAAACCCTGAACGTGACCCTTTTCCGAGGCCTTACCCTCATCGGTGCCGTTGTCTTAACCAGTACACCAACACTAACTCGTACCCTCACACTTACGCTAACCCTTAAGCATTGTCGTACCCTAACCTGTACCCTAATCCCTCTCCATTCCCCAACCCTAACCCTAATCCGAATCCTAACCCTGACCCTCACCCGAAGCCTTACCCTCACCCGTGCCCTAATCTTAACCAGGACACCAAGACTAACTCTTGCCCTCAAACGTACGCTAACACTAAACCGCAGCGGTACCCTAACCTGTACCCTAATCCCTCTCCATTCCCTAACCCTAACCCTAACCTGAAACCTAACCATGACACTCACCCGAAACTTTACCCTCACCCGTGTCCTAATTTTAACCAGTACATCATCACTAACCCATGCCCTCTAACGTACGCCAACCCTAAGCCATTGCCGTACCCTAACTTGTACCCTAATCAATCCCCATTCCCTAACCCTAACCCTAACCCTAACCCTTAACGTGACCCTCTTCCGAGGCCTTACCCTCACCCGTGCCCTAATCTTAACCAGAACACCAACACTAACTTGTGCCCTCACACGTACGCTAACCCTTAATCGTTGTCGTACCCTAAACTGTACCCTAATCCCTCCCCATTCCCTAACCCTAACCCTAACCCGAATCCTAACCCTGACCCTCACCTGAAGCCTTACCCTCACCCGTGCCCTAATCTTAACCAGGACACTAACACTAACCCTTGCCCTCACACGAACGCTAACCCTTAAGCACTGTCGTACCCTAAGCTGTACCCTAATCCCTCTGCATTCCTTAAACCCTAACCCTAACCCGAATCCTAACCCTGACCCTCACCCGAAGCCTTACCCTCACCCGTGCCCTAATCTTAACCAGGACACCAACACTAACTCGTGCCCTCACACGTACGCTAAACCTTAAGCGTTATCGTACCCTAAATTGTACCCTAATCCCTCCCCATTCCTTAACCCTAACCCTAACCCCATCCCTAAACCTGACCCACTTCCGATGCCCTACCCTAACCAATGCCCTAATCTTAACCAGTACACAAACACTAACTCATGCCCTCAAACGTACGCTAACCCTAAAGCATTGTCGTACCCTATCCGGTACCCTAATCCCTCCCGATTCCCTAACCCTAACCCTAAGCGAAACCCTAAACGTGACCCTTTTCCGAGGCCTTACCCTCATCGGTGCCGTTGTCTTAACCAGTACACCAACACTAACTCGTGCCCTCACACTTACGCTAACACTTAAGCATTGTCGTACCCTAACCTGTACCCTAATCCCTCTCCATTCCCTAACCCTAACCCTAACTTGAAACCTAACCCTGACCCTCACCCGAAGCCTTACCCTCACCCGTGCCCTAATCTTAACCAGTACACCAACACTTACTCGTGCCCTCACACTTACGCTAAACTTTAAGCGTTGTCGTACCCTAAATTGTACCCCAATCCCTCTCCATTCCCTAACCCTAACCCTAACCCTAACCCTAACCTGAAACCTAACCATGACACTCACCCGAAACTTTACCCTCACCCGTGTCCTAATTTTAACCAGTACATCAACACTAACCCATGCCCTCTAACGTAGGCCAACCCTAAGCCATTGCCGTACCCTAACCTGTACCCTAATCAATCCCCATTCCCTAACCCTAACCCTTAACGTGACCCTCTTCCGAGGCCTTACCCTCACCCGTGCCCTAATCGTAAGCAGTACACTAACACTAACTAGTGACCTCACACGTACGCTAAACCTTAAGCGTTGTGGTACCCTAAACTGTGCCCTAATATCTCCCCATTCCCTAACCCTAACCCTAACCCGAATTCTTTCCCTGACCCTCACCCGAAACCTTACCCTCACCCGTGCCCTAATCTTAACCAGGACACCAACACTAACTTGTGCCCTCACACGTACGCTAACCCTTAATCATTGTCGTACCCTAAACTGTACCCTAATCCCTCCCCATTCACTAACCCTAACCCTAACCCGAATCCTAACCCTGACCCTCACCTGAAGCCTTACCCTCACCCGTGCCCTAATCTTAACCAGGACACTAACACTAACCCTTGCCCTCACACGAACGCTAACCCTTAAGCACTGTCGTACCCTAAGCTGTACCCTACTCCCTCTGCATTCCTTAACCGTAACCCTAACCCGAACCCTAACCCTGACCCTCACCCGAAGCCTTACCCTCACCCGTGCCCTAATCTTAACCAGGACACCAACACTAACTCGTGCTCTCACACGTATGCTAAACCTTAAGCGTTGTCGTACCCTAAATTGTACCCTAATCCCTCCCCATTCCTTAACCCTAACCCTAACCCCATCCCTAAACGTGACCCACTTCCGATGCCCTACCCTAACCAGTGCCCTAATCTTAACCAGTACACAAACACTAACCCATGCCCTCAAACGTACACTAACCCTTAAGCATTGTCGTACCCTATCCTGTACCCTAATCCCTCCCCATTCCCTAACCCTAACCCTAAGCGAAACCCTGAACGTGACCCTTTTCCGAGGCCTTACCCTCATCGGTGCCGTTGTCTTAACCAGTACACCAACACTAACTCGTGCCCTCACACTTACGCTAATCCTTAAGCATTGTCGTACCCTAACCTGTACCCTAATCCCTCTCCATTCCCTAACCCTAACCCTAACCCGAATCCTAACCCTGACCCTCACCCGAAGCCTTACCCTCACCCGTGCCCTAATCTTAACCAGGACACCAAGACTAACTCGTGCCCTCAAACGTACGCTAACACTAAACCACAGCGGTACCCTAACCTGTACCCTAATCCCTCTCCATTCCCTAACCCTAACCCTAACCTGAAACCTAACCATGACACTCACCCGAAACTTTACCCTCACCCGTGTCCTAATTTTAACCAGTACATCAACACTAATCCATGCTCTCTAACGTACGCCAACCCTAAGCCATTGCCGTACACTAACCTGTACCCTAATCAATCCCCATTCCCTAACCCTAACCCTAACCCTAACCCTTAACGTGACCCTCTTCTGAGGCCTTACCCTCACCCGTGCCCTAATCGTAAGCAGTACACTAACACTAACTAGTGACCTCACACGTACGCTAAACCTTAAGCGTTGTGTACCCTAAACTGTGCCCTAATATCTCCCCATTCCCTAACCCTAACCCTAACCCGAATTCTATCCCTGACCCTCACCTGAAACCTTACCCTCACCCGTGCCCTAATCTTAACCAGGACACCAACACTAACTTGTGCCCTCACACGTACGCTAAACCTTAATCGTTGTCGTACCCTAAACTGTACCCTAATCCCTCCCCATTCCCTAACCCTAACCCTAACCCGAATCCTAACCCTGACCCTCACCTGAAGCCTTACCCTCACCCGTGCCCTAATCTTAACCAGGACACTAACACTAACCCTTGCCCTCACACGAACGCTAACCCTTAAGCACTGTCGTACCCTAAGCTGTACCCTAATCCCTCTGCATTCCTTAAACCTAACCCTAACCCGAATCCTAACCCTGACCCTCACCCGAAGCCTTACCCTCACCCGTGCCCTAATCTTAACCAGGACACTAACACTAACTCGTGCCCTCACACGTACGCTAAACTTCAAGCGTTGTCGTACCCTAAATTGTACCCTAATCCCTCCCCATTCCTTAACCCTAACCCTAACCCCATCCCTACACCTGACCCACTTCCGATGCCCTACCCTAACCAATGCCCTAATCTTAACCAGTACACAAACACTAACTCATGCCCTCAAACGTACGCTAACCTTTAAGCATTGTCGTACCCTATCCTGTACCCTAATCCCTCCCCATTCCCTAACCCTAACCCTAAGCGAAACCCTAAACGTGACCGTTTTCCGAGGCCTTACCCTCATCGGTGCCGTTGTCTTAACCAGTACACCAACAAAACTCGTGCCCTCACACTTACGCTAACCCTTAAGCATTGTCGTACCCTAACCTGTACCCTAATCCCTCTCCATTCCCTAACCCTAACCCTAACCTGAAACCTAACCATGACACTCACCCTTAACTTTACCCTCACCCGTGTCCTAATTTTAACCAGTACATCAACACTAACCCATGCCCTCTAACGTACGCCAACCCTAAGCCATTGCCGTACCCTAACCTGTACCCTAATCAATCCCCATTCCCTAACCCTAACCCTAACCCTAACACTTAACGTGACCCTCTTCCGAGGCCTTACCCTCACCCGTGCCCTAATCGTAAGCAGTACACTAACACTAACTAGTGACCTCACACGTACGCTAAACCTTAAGCGTTGTGGTACCCTAAACTGTGCCCTAATATCTCCCCATTCCCTAACCCTAACCCTAACCCGAATTCTATCCCTGACCCTCACCCGAAACCTTACCCTCACCCGTGCCCTAACCTTAACCAGGACACCAACACTAACCTGTGCCCTCACACGTACGCTAAACCTTAATCGTTGTCGTACCCTAAACTGTACCCTAATCCCTCCCCATTCCCTAACCCTAACCCTAACCCGAATCCTAACCCTGACCCTCACCTGAAGCCTTACCCTCACCCGTGCCCTAATCTTAACCAGGACACTAACACTAACCCTTGTCCTCAAACGAACGCTAATCCTTAAGCATTGTCGTACCCTAAGCTGTACCCTAATCCCTCTGCATTCCTTAACCCTAACCCTAACCCGAATCCTAACCCTGACCCTCACCCGAAGCCTTACCCTCACCCGTGCCCTAATCTTAACCAGGACACCAACACTAACTCGTGCCCTCACACGTAGGCTAATCCTTAAGCGTTGCCGTACCCTAAATTGTACCCTAATCCCTCCCCATTCCTTAACCCTAACCCTAACCCCATCCCTAAACCTGACCCACTTCCGATGCCCTACACTAACCAATGCCCTAATCTTAACCAGTACACAAACACTAACTCATGCCCTCAAACGTACGCTAACCCTTAAGCATTGTCGTACCCTATCCTGTACCCTAATCCCTCCCCATTCCCTAAACCTAACCCTAAGCGAAACCCTGACCGTGACCCTTTTCCGAGGCCTTACCCTCATCGGTGCCGTTGTCTTAACCAGTACAACAACACTAACTCGTGCCCTCACACTTACGCTAACCCTTAAGCATTGTCGTACCCTAACCTGTACCCTAATCCCTCTCCATTCCCTAACCCAAACCCTAACATGAAACCTAACCATGACACTCACCCGAAACTTTACCCTCACCCGTGTCCTAATTTTAACCAGTACATCAACACTAACCCATGCCCTCTAACGTACGCCAACCCTAAGCCATTGCCGTACCCTAACCTGTACCCTAATCAATCCCCATTCCCTAACCCTAACCCTAACCCTAACCCTTAACGTGACCCTCTTCCGAGGCCTTACCCTCACCCGTGCCCTAATCGTAAGCAGTACACTAACACTAACTAGTGACCTCACACGTACGCTAAACCTTTAGCGTTGTGGTACCCTAAACTGTGCCCTAATATCTCCCCATTCCCTAACCCTAACCCTAACCCGAATTCTATACCTGACCCTCAACCGAAACCTTACCCTCACCCGTGCCCTAATCTTAACAAGGACACCAACACTAACTTGTGCCCTCACACGTACGCTAACCCTTAATCGTTGTCGTACCCTAAACTGTACCCTAATCCCTCCCCATTCCCTAACCCTAACCCTAACCCGAATCCTAACCCTGACCCTCACCTGAAGCCTTACCCTCACCCGTGCCCTAATCTTAACCAGGACACTAACACTAACCCTTGCCCTCACACGAACGCTAACCCTTAAGCATTGTCGTACCCTAAGCTGTACCCTAATCCCTCTGCATTCCTTAACCCTAACCCTAACCCGAACCCTAACCCTGACCCTCACCCGAAGCCTTACCCTCACCCGTGCCCGAATCTTAACCAGGACACCAACACTAACTCGTGCCCTCACACGTACACTAAACCTTAAGCGTTGTCGTACCCTAAATTGTACCCTAATCCCTCACCATTCCTTAACCCTAACCCTAACCCCATCCCTAAACCTGACCCACTTCCGATGCCCTACCCTAACCAATGCCCTAATCTTAACCAGTACACAAACACTAACTCATGCCCTCACACGTACGCTAACCCTTAAGCATTGTCGTACCCTTTCCTGTACCCTAATCCCTCCCAATTCCCTAACCCTAACCCTAAGAGAAAACCTGAACGTGACCCTTTTCCGAGGCCTTACCCTCATCGGTGCCGTTGTCTTAACTAGTACACCAACACTAACTCGTGCCCTCACACTTATGCTAACCCTTAAGCACTGTGGTACCCTAAGCTCTACCCTAATCCCTCTGCATTCCTTAACCCTAACCCTAACCCGAATCCTAACCCTGACCCTCACCCGAAGCCTTACCCTCACCGGTGCCCTAATCTTAACCAGGACACCAACACTAACTCGTGCCCTCACACGTACGCTAAACCTTAAGCGTTGTCGTACCCTAAATTGTACCCTAATCCCTCCCCATTCCTTAACCCTAACCCTAACCCCATCCCTAAACCTGACCCACTTCCGATGCCCTACCCTAACCAATGCCCTAATCTTAACCCGTACACAAACACTAACTCATGCCCTCAAACGTACGCTAACCATTAAGCATTGTCGTACCCTATCCTGTACCCTAATCCCTCCCCATTCCCTAAACCTAACCCTAAGCGAAACCCTGAACGTGACCCTTTTCCGAGGCCTTACCCTCATCGGTGCCGTTGTCTTAACCAGTACACCAACACTAACTCGTGCCCTCACACTTACGCTAACCCTTAAGCATTGTCGTACCCTAACCTGTACCCTAATCCCTCTCCATTCCCTAACCCTAACCCTAACCCGAATCCTAACCCTGACCCTCACCCGAAGCCTTACCTTCGCCCGTGCCCTAATCTTAACCAGTACACCAACACTAACTCGTGCCCTCACACTTACGCTAACCCTTAAGCATTGTCGTACCCTAACCTGTACCCTAATCCCTCTCCATTCCCTAACCCTAACCCTAACATGAAACCTAACCATGACACTCACCCGAAACTTTACCCTCACCCGTGTCCTAATTTTAACCAGTACATCAACACTAACCCATGCGCCTCTAACGTACGCCAACCCTAAGCCATTGCCGTACCCTAACCTGTACCCTAATCAATCCCTATTCCCTAACCCTAACCCTAACCCTAACCCTTAACGTGACCCTCTTCCGAGGCTTTACCCTCACCCGTCCACTAATCGTAAGCAGTACACTAACACTAACTAGTGACCTCACACGTACGCTAAACCTTAAGCGTTGTGGTACCCTAAACTGTGCCCTAATATCTCCCCATTCCCTAGCCCTAACCCTAAACCGAATTCTATACCTGACCCTCAACCGAAACCTTACCCTCACCCGTGCCCTAATCTTAACCAGGACACCAACACTAACTTGTGCCCTCACACGTACGCTAACCCTTAATCGTTGTCGTACCCTAAACTGTACCCTAATCCCTCCCCATTCCCTAACCCTAACCCTAACCCGAATCCTAACCCTGACCCTCACCTGAAGCCTTACCCTCAGCCGTGCAATTATCTTAACCAGGACACTAACACTAACCCTTGCCCTAACACGAACGCTAACCCTTAAGCATTGTCGTACCCTAAGCTGTACCCTAATCCCTCTGCATTCCTTAACCCTAACCCTAACCCGAACCCTAACACTGACCCTCACCCGAAGCCTTACCCTCACCCGTGCCCTAATCTTAACCAGGACACCAACACTAACTCGTGCCCTCACACGTACACTAAACCTTAAGCGTTGTCGTACCCTAAATTGTACCCTAATCCCTCACCATTCCTTAACCCTAACCCTAACCCCATCCCTAAACCTGACCCACTTCCGATGCCCTACCCTAACCAATGCCCTAATCTTAACCAGTACACAAACACTAACTCATGCCCTCACACGTACGCTAACCCTTAAGCATTGTCGTACCCTTTCCTGTACCCTAATCCCTCCCAATTCCCTAACCCTAACCCTAAGAGAAAACCTGAACGTGACCCTTTTCCGAGGCCTTACCCTCATCGGTGCCGTTGTCTTAACCAGTACACCAACACTAACTCGTGCCCTCACACTTACGCTAACCCTTAAGCACTGTGGTACCCTAAGCTGTACCCTAATCCCTCTGCATTCCTTAACCCTAACCCTAACCCGAATCCTAACCCTGACCCTCACCCGAAGCCTTACCCTCACCCGTGCCCTAATATTAACCAGGACACCAACACTAACTCGTGCCCTCACACGTACGCTAAACCTTAAGCGTTGTCGTACCCTAAATTGTACCCTAATCCCTCCCCATTCCTTAACCCTAACCCTAACCCCATCCCTAAACCTGACCCACTTCCGATGCCCTACCCTAACCAATGCCCTAATCTTAACCCGTACACAAACACTAACTCATGCCCTCAAACGTACGCTAACCATTAAGCATTGTCGTACCCTATCCTGTACCCTAATCCCTCCCCATTCCCTAAACCTAACCCTAAGCGAAACCCTGAACGTGACCCTTTTCCGAGGCCTTACCCTCATCGGTGCCGTTGTCTTAACCAGTACACCAACACTAACTCGTGCCCTCACACTTACGCTAACCCTTAAGCATTGTCGTACCCTAACCTGTACCCTAATCCCTCTCCATTCCCTAACCCTAACCCTAACCCGAATCCTAACCCTGACCCTCACCCGAAGCCTTACCTTCGCCCGTGCCCTAATCTTAACCAGTACACCAACACTAACTCGTGCCCTCACACTTACGCTAACCCTTAAGCATTGTCGTACCCTAACCTGTACCCTAATCCCTCTCCATTCCCTAACCCTAACCCTAACATGAAACCTAACCATGACACTCACCCGAAACTTTACCCTCACCCGTGTCCTAATTTTAACCAGTACATCAACACTAACCCATGCCCTCTAACGTACGCCAACCCGAAGCCATTGCCGTACCCTAACCTGTACCCTAATCAATCCCTATTCCCTAACCCTAACCCTAACCCTAACCCTTAACGTGACCCTCTTCCGAGGCTTTACCCTCACCCGTGCACTAATCGTAAGCAGTACACTAACACTAACTAGTGACCTCACACGTACGCTAAACATTAAGCGTTGTGGTACCCTAAACTGTGCCCTAATATCTCCCCATTCCCTAGCCCTAACCCTAACCCGAATTCTATACCTGACCCTCAACCGAAACCTTACCCTCACCCGTGCCCTAATCTTAACCAGGACACCAACACTAACTTGTGCCCTCACACGTACGCTAACCCTTAATCGTTGTCGTACCCTAAACTGTACCCTAATCCCTCCCCATTCCCTAACCCTAACCCTAACCCGAATCCTAACCCTGACCCTCACCTGAAGCCTTACCCTCAGCCGTGCAATAATCTTAACCAGGACACTAACACTAACCCTTGCCCTAACACGAACGCTAACCCTTAAGCATTGTCGTACCCTAAGCTGTACCCTAATCCCTCTGCATTCCTTAACCCTAACCCTAACCCGAACCCTAACACTGACCCTCACCCGAAGCCTTACCCTCACCCGTGCCCTAATCTTAACCAGGACACCAACACTAACTCGTGCCCTCACACGTACGCTAAACCTTAAGCGTTGTCGTACCCTAAATTGTACCCTAATCCCTCCCCATTCCTTAACCCTAACCCTAACCCCATCCCTAAACCTGACCCACTTCCGATGCCCTACCCTAACCAACGCCCTAATCTTAACCAGTACACAAACACTAACTCATGCCCTCACACGTACGCTAACCCTTAAGCATTGTCGTACCCTTTCCTGTACCCTAATCCCTCCCAATTCCCTAACCCTAACCCTAAGAGAAAACCTGAACGTGACCCTTTTCCGAGGCCTTAGCCTCATCGGTGCCGTTGTCTTAACCAGTACACCAACACTAACTCGTGCCCTCACACTTACGCTAACCCTTAAGCACTGTCGTACCCTAAGCTGTACCCTAATCCCTCTGCATTCCTTAACCCTAACCCTAACCCGAATCCTAACCCTGACCCTCACCCGAAGCCTTACCCTCACCCGTGCCCTAATCTTAACCAGGACACCAACACTAACTCGTGCCCTCACACGTACGCTAAACCTTAAGCGTTGTCGTACCCTAAATTGTACCCTAATCCCTCCCCATTCCTTAACCCTAACCCTAACCCCATCCCTAAACCTGACCCACTTCCGATGCCCTATCCTAACCAATGCCCTAATCTTAACCCGTACACAAACACTAACTCATGCCCTCAAACGTACGCTAACCATTAAGCATTGTCGTACCCTATCCTGTACCCTAATCCCTCCCCATTCCCTAAACCTAACCCTAAGCGAAACCCTGAACGTGACCCTTTTCCGAGGCCTTACCCTCATCGGTGCCGTTGTCTTAAGCAGTACACCAACACTAACTCGTGCCCTCACACTTACGCTAACCCTTAAGCATTGTCGTACCCTAACCTGTACCGTAATCCCTCTCCATTCCCTAACCCTAACCCTAACCCGAATCCTAACCCTGACCCTCACCCGAAGCCTTACCTTCACCCGTGCCCTAATCTTAACCAGTACACCAACACTAACTCGTGCCCTCACACTTACGCTAACCCTTAAGCATTGTCGTACCCTAACCTGTACCCTAATCCCTCTCCATTCCCTAACCCTAACCCTAACCTGAAACCTAACCATGACACTCACCCGAAACTTTACCCTCACCCGTGTCCTAATTTTAACCAGTACATCAACACTAACCCATGCCCTCTAACGTACGCCAACCCTAAGCCATTGCCGTACCCTAACCTGTACCCTAATCAATCCCTATTCCCTAACCCTAACCCTAACCCTAACCCTTAACGTGACCCTCTTCCGAGGCTTTACCCTCACCCGTGCACTAATCGTAAGCAGTACACTAACACTAACTAGTGACCTCACACGTACGCTAAACATTAAGCGTTGTGGTACCCTAAACTGTGCCCTAATATCTCCCCATTCCCTAGCCCTAACCCTAACCCGAATTCTATACCTGACCCTCAACCGAAACCTTACCCTCACCCGTGCCCTAATCTTAACCAGGACACCAACACTAACTTGTGCCCTCACACGTACGCTAACCCTTAATCGTTGTCGTAACCTAAACTGTACCCTAATCCCTCCCCATTCCCTAACCCTAACCCTAACCCGAATCCTAACCCTGACCCTCACCTGAAGCCTTACCCTCAGCCGTGCAATAATCTTAACCAGGACACTAACACTAACCCTTGCCCTAACACGAACGCTAACCCTTAAGCATTGTCGTACCCTAAGCTGTACCCTAATCCCTCTGCATTCCTTAACCCTAACCCTAACCCGAACCCTAACACTGACCCTCACCCGAAGCCTTACCCTCACCCGTGCCCTAATCTTAACCAGGACACCAACACTAACTCGTGCCCTCACACGTACGCTAAACCTTAAGCGTTGTCGTACCCTAAATTGTACCCTAATCCCTCACCATTCCTTAACCCTAACCCTAACCCCATCCCTAAACCTGACCCACATCCGATGCCCTACCCTAACCAATGCCCTAATCTTAACCAGTACACAAACACTAACTCATGCCCTCACACGTACGCTAACCCTTAAGCATTGTCGTACCCTTTCCTGTACCCTAATCCCTCCCAATTCCCTAACCCTAACCCTAAGAGAAAACCTGAACGTGACCCTTTTCCGAGCCCTTACCCTCATCGGTGCCGTTGTCTTAACCAGTACACCAACACTAACTCGTGCCCTCACACTTACGCTAACCCTTAAGCACTGTCGTACCCTAAGCTGTACCCTAATCCCTCTGCATTCCTTAACCCTAACCCTAACCCGAATCCTAACCCTGACCCTCACCCGAAGCCTTACCCTCACCCGTGCCCTAATCTTAACCAGGACACCAACACTAACTCGTGCCCTCACACGTACGCTAAACCTTAAGCGTTGTCGTACCCTAAATTGTACCCTAATCCCTCCCCATTACTTAACCCTAACCCTAACCCCATCCCTAAACCTGACCCACTTCCGATGCCCTACCCTAACCAATGCCCTAATCTTAACCAGTACACAAACACTAACTCATGCCCTCAAACGTACGCTAACCCTTAAGCATTGTCGTACCCTATCTTGTACCCTAAGCGAAACCCTGAACGTGACCCTTTTCCGAGGCCTTACCCTCATCGGTGCCCTTGTCTTAACCAGTACACCAACACTAACTCGTGCCCTCACACTTATGCTAACCCTTAAGCATTGCCGTACCCTAATCTGTACCCTAATCCCTCTCCATTCCCTAACCCTAACCCTAACCCGAATCCTAACCCTGACCCTCACCCGAAGCCTTACCCTCACCCGTGCCCTAATCTTAACCAGGACACCAAGACTAACTCGTGCCCTCAAACGTACGCTAACACTAAACCGCAGCGGTACCATAACCTGTACCCTAATCTCTCTCCATTCCCTAACCCTAACCCTAACCTGAAACCTAACCATGACACTCACCCGACACTTTACCCTCACCCGTGTACTAATTTTAACCAGTACATCAACACTAACCCATGCCCTCTAACGTACGCCAACCCTAAGCCATTGCCGTACCCTAACCTGTACCCTAATCAATCCCCATTCCCTAACCCTAACCCTAACCCTAACCCTTAACGTGTCCCTCTTCCGAGGCCTTACCCTCACCCGTGCCCTAATCGTAAGAAGTACACTAACACTAACTAGTGACCTCACACGTACGCTAAACCTTAAGCGTTGTGGTACCCTAAACTGTGCCCTAATATCTCCCCATTCCCTAACCCTAACACTAACCCGATTTCTATCCTTGACCCTCACCCGAAACCTTACCCTCACCCGTTCCCTAATCTTAACCAGGACACCAACACTAACTTGTGCCCTCACACGTACGATAACCCTTAATCGTTGTCGTACCCTAAACTGTACCCTAATCCCTCCCCATTCCCTAACCCTAACCCTATCCCGAATCCTAACCCTGACCCTCACCTGAAGCCTTACCCTCACCCGTGCCCTAATCTTAACCAGGACACTAACACTAACCCTTGCCCTCACACGAACGCTAACCCTTAAGCATTGTCGTACCCTAAGCTGTACCCTAATCCCTCTTCATTCCTTAACCCTAACCCTAACCCGAATCCTAACCCTGACCCTCACCCGAAGCCTTACCCTCACCCGTGCCCTAATCTTAACCAGGACACCAACACTAACTCGTGCCCTCACACGTACGCTAAACCTTAAGCATTGTCGTACCCTAAATTGTACCCTAATCCCTCCCCATTCCTTAACCCTAACGCTAACCCCATCCCTAAACCTGACCCACTTCCGATGCCCTACCCTAACCAATGCCCTAATCTTAACCAGTACACAAACACTAACTCATGCCCTCACACGTACGCTAACCCTTAAGCATTGTCGTACCCTTTCCTGTACCCTAATCCCTCCCCATTCCCTAACCCTAACCCTAAGCGAAACCCTGAACGTGACCCTTTTCCGAGGCCTTACCCTCATCGGTGCCGTTGTCTTTACCAGTACACCAACACTAACTCTTGCCCTCACACTTACGCTAACCCTTAAGCACTGTCGTACCCTAAGCTGTACCCTAATCCCTCTGCATTCCTTAACCCTAACCCTAACCCGAATCCTAACCCTGACCCTCACCTGAAGCCTTACCCTCACCCGTGCCCTAATCTTAACCAGGACACCAACACTAACTCGTGCCCTCACACGTAGGCTAAACCTTAAGCGTTGCCGTACCCTAAATTGTACCCTAATCCCTCCCCATTCCTTAACCCTAACCCTAACCCCATCCCTAAACCTGACCCACTTCCGATGCCCTACCCTAACCAATGCCTTAATCTTAACCAGTACACAAACACTAACTCATGCCCTCAAACGTACGCTAACCCTTAAGCTTTGTCGTACCCTATCCTGTACCCTAATCCCTCCCCATTCCCTAACCCTAACCCTAAGCGAAACCCTGAACGTGACCCTTTTCCGAGGCCTTACCCTCATCGGTGCCGTTGTCTTAACCAGGACACCAACACTAACTCGTGCCCTCACACTTACGCTAACCCTTAAGCATTGTCGTACCCTAACCTGTACCCTAATCCCTCTCCATTCCCTAACCCTAACCCTAACCCGAATCCTAACCCTGACCCTCACCCGAAGCCTTACCCTCACCCGTGCCCTAATCTTAACCAGGACACCAAGACTAACTCGTGCCCTCAAACGTACGCTAACACTGAACCGCAGCGGTACCCTAACCTGTACGCTAATCCCTCTCCATTCCCTAACCGTAACCCTAACCTGAAACCTAACCATGACACTCACCCGAAACTTTACCCTCACCCGTGTCCTAATTTTAACCAGTACATCAACACTAACCCATGCCCTCTAACGTACGCCAACCCTAAGCCATTGCCGTACCCTAACCTGTACCCTAATCAATCCCCATTCCCTAACCCTAACCCTAACCCTAACCCTTAACGTGACCCTCTTCCGAGGCCTTACCCTCACCCGTGCCCTAATCGTAAGCAGTACACTAACACTAACTAGTGACCTCACACGTACGCTAAACCTTAAGCGTTGTGGTACCCTAAACTGTGCCCTAATATCTCCCCATTCCCTAACCCTAACCCTAACCCGAATTCTATCCCTGACCCTCACCCGAAACCTTACCCTCACCCGTGCCCTAATCTTAACCAGGACACCAACACTAACTTGTGCCCTCACACGTACGCTAACCCTTAATCGTTGTCGTACCCTAAACTGTACCCTAATCCCTCCCCATTCCCTAACCCTAACCCTAACCCGAATCCTAACCCTGACCCTCACCTGAAGCCTTACCCTCACCCGTGCACTAATCTTAACCAGGACACTAACACTAACCCTTGCCCTCACACGAACGCTAACCCTTAAGCATTGTCGTACCCTAAGCTGTACCTTAATCCCTCTGCATTCCTTAACCCTAACCCTAACCCGAATCCTAACCCTGAACCTCACCCGAAGCCTTACCCTCACCCGTGCCCTAATCTTAACCAGGACACCAACACTAACTCGTGCCCTCACACGTACGCTAAACCTTAAGCGTTGTCGTACCCTAAATTGTACCCTAATCCCTCCCCATTCCTTAACCCTAACGCTAACCCCATCCCTAAACCTGACCCACTTCCGATGCCCGACCTTAACCAATGCCCTAATCTTAACCAGTACACAAACACTAACTCATGCCCTCACACATACGCTAACCCTTAAGCATTGTCGTACCCTTTCCTGTACCCTAATCCCTCCCCATTCCCTAACCCTAACCCTAAGCGAAACCCTGAACGTGACCCTTTTCCGAGGCCTTACCCTCATCGGTGCCGTTGTCTTAACCAGTACACCAACACTAACTCGTGCCCTCACACTTACGCTAACCCTTAAGCACTGTCGTACCCTAAGCTGTACCCTAATCCCTCTGCATTCCTTAACCCTAACCCTAACCCGAATCCTAACCCTGACCCTCACCCGAAACCTTACCCTCACCCGTGCCCTAATCTTAACCAGGACACCAACACTAACTCGTGCCCTCAAACGTACGCTAACACTAAACCGCAGCGGTACCCTAAACTGTACCCTAATCCCTCTCCATTCCCTAACCATAACCCTAACCTGAAACCTAAACATGACACTCACCCGAAACTTTACCCTCACCCGTGTCCTAATTTTAACCAGTACATCAACACTAACACATGCCCTCTAACGTACGCCAACCCTAAGCCATTGCCGTACCCTAACCTGTACCCTAATCAATCCCCATTCCCTAACCCTAACCCTAACCCTAACCCTTAACGTGACCCTCTTCCGAGGCCTTACCCTCACCCGTGCCCTAATCGTAAGCAGTACACTAACACTAACTAGTGACCTCACACGTACGCTAAACCTTAAGCGTTGTGGTACCCTAAACTGTGCCCTAATATCTCCCCATTCCCTAACCCTAACCCTAACCCGAATTCTATCCCTGACCCTCACCCGAAACCTTACCCTCACCCGTGCCCTAATCTTAACCAGGACACCAACACTAACTTGTGCCCTCACACGTACGATAAACGTTAATCGTTGTCGTACCCTTAACTGTACCCTAATCCATCCCCATTCCCTAACCATAACCCTAACCCGAATCCTAACCCTGACCCTCACCTGAAGCCTTACCCTCACCTGTGCCCTAATCTTAACCAGGACACTAACACTAACCCTTGCCCTCACACGAACGCTAACCCTTAAGCACTGTCGTACCCTAAGCTGTACCCTAATCCCTCTGCATTCCTTAACCCTAACCCTAACCCGAATCCTAACCCTGAACCTCACCCGAAGCCTTTTCCTCACCCGTGCCCTAATCTTAACCAGGACACCAACACTAACTCGTGCCCTCACACGTACGCTAAACCTTAAGCGTTGTCGTACCCTAAATTGTACCCTAATCCCTCCCCATTCCTTAACCCTAACCCTAACCCCATCCCTAAACCTGACCCACTTCCGATGCCCTACCCTAACCAATGCCCTAATCTTAACCAGTACACAAACACTAACTCATGCCCTCAAACGTACGCTAACCCTTAAGCATTGTCGAACCCTATCCTGTACCCTAATCCCTCCCCATTCCCTAACCCTAACCCTAAGCGAAACATTGAACGTGACCCTTTTCCGAGGCCTTACCCTCATCGGTGCCGTTGTCTTAACCAGTACACCAACACTAACTCGTGCCCTCACACTTACGCTAACCCTTAAGCATTGTCGTACCCTAACCTGTACCCTAATCCCTCTCCATTCCCTAACCCTAACCCTAACCCGAATCCTAACCCTGACCCTCACCCGAAGCCTTACCCTCACCCGTGCCCTAATCTTAACCAGGACACCAAGACTAACTCGTGCCCTCAAACGTACGCTAACACTAAACCGCAGCGGTACCCTAACCTGTACGCTAATCCCTCTCCATTCCCTAGCCCTAACCCTAACCTGAAACCTAACCATGACACTCACCCGAAACTTTACCCTCACCCGTGTCCTAATTTTAACCAGTACATCAACACTAACCCATGCCCTCTAACGTACGCCAACCCTAAGCCATTGCCGTACCCTAACCTGTACCCTAATAAATCCCCATTCCCTAACCCTAACCGTAACCCTAACCCTTAACGTGACCCTCTTCCAAGGCCTTACCCTCACCCGTGCCCTAATCGTAAGCAGTACACTAACACTAAATAGTGACCTCACACGTACGCTAAACCTTAAGCGTTGTGGTACCTTAAACTGTGCCCTAATATCTCCCCATTCCCTAACCCTAACCCTAACCCGAATTCTATCCCTGACCCTCACCCGAAACCTTACCCTCATCCGTGCCCTAATCTTAACCAGGACACCAACACTAACTTGTGCCCTCACACGTACGCTAACCCTTAATCGTTGTCGTACCCTAAACTGTACCCTAATCCCTCCCCATTCCCTAACCCTAACCCTAACCCGAATCCTAACCCTGACCCTCACCTGAAGCCTTACCCTCACCCGTGCCCTAATCTTAACCAGGACTCTAACACTAACCCTTGCCCTCACACGAACGCTAACCCTTAAGCACTGTCGTACCCTAAGCTGTACCCTAATCCCTCTGCATTCCTTAACCCTAACCCTAACCCGAATCCTAACCCTGACCCTCACCCGAAGCCTTACCCTCACCCGTGCCCTAATCTTAACCAGGACACCAACACTAACTCTTGCCCTCACACGTACGCTAAACCTTAAGCGTTGTCGTACCCTAAATTGTACCCTAATCCCTCCCCATTCCTTAACACTAACCCTAACCCCATCCCGAAACCTGACCCACTTCCGATGCCCTACCCTAACCAATGCCCTAATCTTAACCAGTACACAAACACTAACTCATGCCCTCAAACGTACGCTAACCCTTAAGCATTGTCGTACCCTATCCTGTACCCTAATCCCTCCCCATTCCCTAAACCTAGCCCTAAGCGAAACCCTGAACGTGACCCTTTTCCGAGGCCTTACCCTCATCGGTGCCGTTGTCTTAACCAGTACACCAACACTAACTCGTGCCCTCACACTTACGCTAACCCTTAAGCATTGTCGTACCCTAACGTGTACCCTAATCCCTCTCCATTCCCTAACCCTAACCCTAACCCGAATCCTCACCCTGACCCTCACCCGAAGCCTTACCCTCACCCGTGCCCTAATCTTAACCAGGACACCAACACTAACTCTTGCCCTCACACGTACGCTAAACCTTAAGCGTTGTCGTACCCTAAATTGTACCCTAATCCCTCCCCATTCCTTAACACTAACCCTAACCCCATCCCGAAACCTGACCCACTTCCGATGCCCTACCCTAACCAATGCCCTAATCTTAACCAGTACACAAACACTAACTCATGCCCTCAAACGTACGCTAACCCTTAAGCATTGTCGTACCCTATCCTGTACCCTAATCCCTCCCCATTCCCTAAACCTAGCCCTAAGCGAAACCCTGAACGTGACCCTTTTCCGAGGCCTTACCCTCATCGGTGCCGTTGTCTTAACCAGTACACCAACACTAACTCGTGCCCTCACACTTACGCTAACCCTTAAGCATTGTCGTACCCTAACGTGTACCCTAATCCCTCTCCATTCCCTAACCCTAACCCTAACCCGAATCCTCACCCTGACCCTCACCCGAAGCCTTACCCTCACCCGTGCCCTAATCTTAACCAGGACACCAACACTAACTAGTGCCCTCACACGTACTCTAAACCTTAAGCGTTGTCGTACCCTAAATTGTACCCTAATCCCTCCCCATTCCTTAACCCTAACCCTAACCCCATCCCTAAACCTGACCCACTTCCGATGCCCTACCCTAACCAATGCCCTAATCTTAACCAGTACACAAACACTAACTCATGCCCTCAAACGTACGCTACCCTTAAGCATTGACGTACCCTATCCTGTACCCTAATCCCTCCCCATTCCCTAAACCTAACCCTAAGCGAAACCCTGAACGTGACCCTTTTCCGAGGCCTTACCCTCATCGGTGCCGTTATCTTAACCAGTACACCAACACTAACTCGTGTCCTCACACTTTCGCTAACCCTTAATCATTGTCGTACCCTAACCTGTACCGTAATCCCTCTTCATTCCCTAACCCTAACCTTAACCCGAATCCTAACACTGACCCTCACCCGAAGCCTTACCCTCACCCGTGCCCTAATCTTAATCAGGACACCAAGACTAACTCGTGCCCTCAAACGTACGCTAACACTAAACCGCAGCGGTACCCTAACCTGTACCCTAATCCCTCTCCATTCCCTAACCCTAACCCTAACCTGAAACCTAACCATGACACTCACCCGAAACTCTACCCTCACCCGTGTCCTAATTTTAACCAGTACATCAACACTAACCCATGCCCTCTAACGTACGCCAACCCTAAGCCATTGCCGTACCCTAACCTGTACCCTAATCAATCCCCATTCCCTAACCCTAACCCTAACCCTAACCCTTAACGTAACCCTCTTCCGAGGCCTTACCCTCTCCCGTGCCCTAATCGTAAGCAGTACACTAACACTAACTAGTGACCTCACACGTACGCTAAACATTAAGCATTGTGGTACCCTAAACTGTGCCCTAATACCTCCCCATTCCCTAACCCTAACCCTAACCCGAATTCTATCCCTGACCCTCACCCGAAACCTTACCCTCACCCGTGCCCTAATCTTAACGAGGACACTAACACTAACCCTTGCCCTCACACGAACGCTAACCCTTAAGCACTGTCGTACCCTAAGCTGTACCCTAATCCCTCTGCATTCCTTAACCCTAACCCTAAACCGAATCCTAACCCTGACCCTCACCCGAAGCCTTACCCTCGCCCGTGCCCTAATGTTAACCAGGACACCAACACTAACTCGTGCCCTCACACGTACGCTAAACCTTAAGCGTTGTTGTACCCTAAATTGTACCCTAATCCCTCCCCATTCCTTAACCCTAACCCTAACGCCATCACTAAACCTGACCCACTTCCTATGCCCTACCCTAACCAATGCCCTAATCTTAACCAGTACACAAACACTAACTCATGCCCTCAAACGTACGCTAACCCTTAAGCATTGTCGTACCCTATCCTGTACCCTAATCCCTCCCCATTCCCTAACCCTAACCCTAAGCGAAACCCTGAACGTGACCCTTTTCCGAGGCCTTACCCTCATTGGTGCCGTTGTCTTAACCAGTACACCAACACTAACTCGTGCCCTCACACTTACGCTAACCCTTAAGCATTGTCGTACCCTAACCTGTACCCTAATCCCTCTCCATTCCCTAAACCTAACCCTAAGCCGAATCCTAACCCTGACCCTCACCCGAAGCCTTACCCTCACCCTTGCCCTAATCTTAACCAGGACACCAAGACTAACTCGTGCCCTCAAACGTACGCTAACACTAAACCGCAGCGGTACCCTAAACTGTACCCTAATTCCTCTCCATTCCCTACCCCTAACCTTAACCTGAAACCTAACCATGACACTCACCCGAAACTTTACCCTCACCCGTGTCCTAATTTTAACCAGTACATCAACACTCACCCATGCCCTCTAACGTACGCCAACCCTAAGCCATTGCCGTACCCTAACCTGTACCTTAATCAATCCCCATTCCCTAACCCTAACCCTAACCCTAACCCTTAACGTGACCCTCTTCCGAGGCCTTACCCTCACCCGTGCCCTAATCGTAGGCAGTACACTAACACTAACTAGTGACCTCACACGTACGCTAAACCTTAAGCGTTGTGGTACCCTAATCTGTGCCCTAATATCTCCCCATTCCCTAACCCTAACCCTAACCCGAATTCTATCCCTGACCCTCACCCGAAACCTTACCCTCACCCGTGCCCTAATCTTAACCAGGACACCAACACTACCTAGTGCCCTCACACTTACGCTAACCTTTAATCGTTGTCGTACCCTAAACTGTACCCTAATCCCTCCCCATTCCCTAACCCTAACCCTGACCCGAAGCCTTACCCTGACCCTCACCTGAAGCCTTACCCTCACCCGTGCCCTAATCTTAACCAGGACACTAACACTAACCCTTGCCCTCACACGAACGCTAACCCTTAAGCACTGTCGTACCCTAAGCTGTACCCTAATCCCTCTGCATTCCTTAACCCTAACCCTAACCCGAATCCTAACCCTGACCCTCACCCGAAGCCTTACGCTCACCCGTGCCCTAATCTTAACCACGACACCAACACTAACTCGTGCCCTCACACGTACGCTAAACCTTAAGCGTTGTCGTACCCTAAATTGTACCCTAATCCCTCCCCATTCCTTAACCCTAACCCTAACCCCATCCCTAAACTTGACCCACTTCCGATGCCCTACCCTAACCAATGCCCTAATCTTAACCAGTACACAAACACTAACTCATGCCCTCAAACGTACCCTAACCCTTAAGCATTGTCGTACCCTATCCTGTACCCTAATCCCTCCCCATTCCCTAAACCTAACCCTAAGCGAAACCCTGAACGTGACCCTTTTCCGAGGCCTTACCCTCATCGGTGCCGTTGTCTTAACCAGTACACCAACACTAACTCGTGCCCTCACACTTACGCTAACCCTTAAGCATTGTCGTACCCTAACCTGTACCCTAATCCCTCTCCATTCCCTAACCCTAACCCTAACCCGAATCCTAACCCTGACCCTCACCCGAAGCCTTACCCTCACCCGTGCCCTAATCTTAACCAGGACACCAAGACTAACTCGTGCCCTCAAACGTACGCTAACACTAAACCGCAGCGGTACCCTAACCTGTACCCTAATCCCTCTCCATTCCCTAACCCTAACCCTAACCTGAAACCTAACCATGATACTCACCCGAAACTTTACCCTCACCCGTGTCCTAATTTTAACCAGTACATCAACACTAACCCATGCCCTCTAACGTACGCCAACCCTAAGCCATTGCCGTACCCTAACCTGTACCCTAATCAATCCCCATTCCCTAACCCTAACCCTAACCCTAACCCTTAACGTGACGCTCTTCTGAGGCCTTACCCTCACCCGTGCCCTAATTTTAACCAGTACATCAACACTAACCCATGCCCGCTAACGTACGACAACTCTAAGCCATTGCCGTACCCTAACCTGTTCCCTAATCAATCCCCATTCCCTAACCCTAACCCTAACCCTTAACGAGACCCTCTTCCGAGGCCTTACCCTCACCCGTGCCCTAATCGTAAGCAGTACACTAACACTAACTACTGACCTCACACGTACGCTAAACCTTAAGCGTTGTGGTACCCTAAACTGTGCCCTAATATCTCCCCATTCCCTAACGCTAACCCTAACCCGAATCCTAACCCTGACCCTCACCTGAAGCCTTACCCTCACCCGTGCCCTAATCTTAACCAGGACACCAACACTAACTCGTTCCCTCACACGTACGCTAACCCTTAAGCATTGTCGTACCCTAACCTGTACCCTAATCCCTCTCCATTCCCTAACCCTAACCCTAACCCGAATCCTAACCCTGACCCTCACCCGAAGCCTTACCCTCACCCGTGCCCTAATCTTTACCAGGACACCAAGACTAACTCGTGCCCTCAAACGTACGCTAACACTAAACCACAGCGGTACCCTAACCTGTACCCTAATCCCTCTCCATTCCCTAACCCTAACCCTAACCTGAAACCTAACCATGATACTCATCCGAAACTTTACCCTCACCCGTGTCCTAATTTTAACCAGTACATCAACACTAACCCATGCCCTCTAACGTACGCCAACCCTAAGCCATTGCCGTACCCTAACCTGTACCCTAATCAATCCCCATTCCCTAACCCTAACCCTAACCCTAACCCTTAACGTGACCCTCTTCCGAGGCCTTACCCTCACCCGTGCCCTAATCGTAAGCAGTACACTAACACTAACTAGTGACCTCACACGTACGCTAAACCTTAAGCGTTGTGGTACCCTAAACTGTGCCCTAATATCTCCCCATTCCCTAACCCTAACCCTAACCCGAATCCTAACCCTGACCCTCACCCGAAGCATTACCCTCACCCGTGCCCTAATCTTAACCAGGACACCAACACTAACTCGTGCCCTCACACGTACACTAAACCTTAAGCGTTGTCGTACCCTAAATTGTACCCTAATCCCTCCCCATTCCTTAACCCTAACCCTAACCCCAGCCCTAAACCTGACCCACTTCCGATGCCCTACCCTAACCAATGCCCTAATCTTAACCAGTACACAAACACTAACTCATGCCCTCAAACGTACGCTAACCCTTAAGCATTGTCGTACCCTATCCTGTACCCTAATCCCTCCCCATTCCCTAAACCTAACCCTAAGCGAAACCCTGAAAGTGACCCTTTTCCGAGGCCTTACCCTCATCGGTGCCTTTGTCTTAACCAGTACACCAACACTAACTCGTGCCCTCACACTTACGCTAACCCTTAAGCATTGTCATACCCTAACCTGTACCCTAATCCCTCTCCATTCCCTAACCCTAACCCTAACCGGAATCCTAACCCTGACCCTCACCCGAAGCCTTACCCTCACCCGTGCCCTAATCTTAACCAGGACACCAAGACTAACTCGTGCCCTCAAACGTACGCTAACACTAAACGCAGCGGTACCCTAACCTGTACCCTAATCCCTCTCCATTCCCTAACCCTAACCCTAACCTGAAACCTAACCATGACACTCACCCGAAACTTTACCCTCACCCGTGTCCTAATTTTAACCAGTACATCAACACTAACCCATGCCCTCTAACGTACGACAACCCTAAGCCATTGCCGTACCCTAACCTGTTCCCTAATCAATCCCCATTCCCTAACCCTAACCCTAACCCTAACCCTTAACGTGACCCTCTTCCGAGGCCTTACCCTCACCCGTGCCCTAATCGTAAGCAGTACACTAACACTAACTAGTGACCTCACACGTACGCTAAACCTTAAGCGTTGTGGTACCCTAAACTGTGCCCTAATCTCTCCTCATTCCCTAACCCTAACCCTAACCTGAATTCTATCCCTGACCCTCACCCGAAACCTTACCCTCACCCGTGCCCTAATCTTAACCAGGACACCAACACTACCTTGTGTCCTCACACGTACGCTAACCCTTAATCGTTGTCGTACCCTAAACTGTACCCTAATCCCTCCCCATTCCCTAACCCGAACCCTAACCCGAATCCTAACCCTCACCCTCACCTGAAGCCTTACCCTCACCCGTGCCCTAATCTTAACCAGGACACTAACACTAACCCTTGCCCTCACACGAACGCTAACCCTTAAGCACTGTCGTACCCTAAGCTGTACCCTAATCCCTCTGCATTCCTTAACCCTAACCCTAACCCGAATCCTAACCCTGACCCTCACCCGAAGCCTTACCCTCACCCGTGCCCTAATCTTAACCAGGACACCAACACTAACTCGTGCCCTCACACGTACGCTAAACCTTAAGCGTTGTCGTACCCTAAATTGTACCCTAATCCCTCCCCTTTCCTTAACCCTAACCCTAACCCCATCCCTAAACCTGACCCATTTCCGATGCCCTACCCTAACCAATGCCCTAATCTTAACCTGTACACAAACACTAACTCATGCCCTCAAACGTACGCTAACCCTTAAGCATTGTCGTACCCTATCCTGTACCCTAATCCTTCCCCATTCCCTAACCCTAACCCTAGGCGAAACCCTGAACGTGACCCTTTTACGAGGCCTTACCTCATCGGTGCCGTTGTCTTCACCAGTACACGAACACTAACTCGTGCCCTCACACTTACGCTAACCCTTAAGCATTGTCATACCCTAACCTGTACCCTAATCCCTCTCCATTCCCTAACCCTAACCCTAACCCGAATCCTAACCCTGACCCTCACCCGAAGCCTTACCCTCACCCGTGCCCTAATCTTAACCAGGACAACAAGACTAACTCGTGCCCTCAAACGTACGCTAACACTAAACCGCAGCGGTACCCTAACGAGTACCCTAATCCCTCTCCATTCCCTAACCCTAACCCTAACCTGAAACCTAACCATGACACTCACCCGAAACTTTACCCTCACCCGTGTCCTAATTTTAACCAGTACATCAACACTAACCCATGCCCTCTAACGTACGACAACTCTAAGCCATTGCCGTACCCTAACCTGTTCCCTAATCAATCCCCATTCCCTAACCCTAACCCTAACCCTTAACGTGACCCTCTTCCGAGGCCTTACCCTCACCCGTGCCCTAATCGTAAGCAGTACACTAACACTAACTACTGACCTCACACGTACGCTAAACCTTAAGCGTTGTGGTACCCTAAACTGTGCCCTAATATCTCCCCATTCCCTAACGCTAACCCTAACCCGAATCCTAACCCTGACCCTCACCTGAACCCTTACCCTCACCCGTGCCCTAATCTTAACCAGGACACTAACACTAACCCTTGCCCTCACACGAACGCTAACCCTTAAGCACTGTCGTACCCTAAGCTGTACCCTAATCCCTCTGCATTCCTTAACCCTAACCCTAACCCGAATCCTAACCCTGACCCTCACCCGAAGCCTTACCCTCACCCGTGCCCTAATCTTAACCAGGACACCAACACTAACTCGTGCCCTCACACGTACGCTAAACTTCAAGCGTTGTCGTACCCTAAATTGTACTCTAATCCCTCCCCATTCCTTAACCCTAACCCTAACCCCATCCCTAAACCTGACCCACTTCCGATGCCCTACCCTAACCAATGCCCTAATCTTAACCAGTACACAAACACTAACTCATGCCCTCAAACGTACGCTAACCATTAAGCCTTGTCGTACCCTATCCTGTACCCTAATCCCTCCCCATTCCCTAACCCTAACCCTAAGCGAAACCCTGAACGTGACCCTTTTCCGAGTCCTTACCCTCATCGGTGCCGTTGTCTTAACCAGTACACCAACACTAACTCGTGCCCTCACACTTACGCTAACCCTTAAGCATTGTCGTACCCTAACCTGTACCCTAATCCCTCTCCATTCCCTAACCCTAACCCTAACCCGAATCCTAACCCTGACCCTCACCCGAAGCCTTACCCTCACCCGTGCCCTAATCTTAACCAGGACACCAAGACTAACTCGTGCCCTCAAACGTACGCTAACACTAAACCGCAGCGGTACCCTAACCTGTACCCTAATCCCTCTCCATTCCCTAACCCTAACCCTAACCTGAAACCTAACCATGACACTCACCCGAAACTTTACCCTCACCCGTGTCCTAATTTTAACCAGTACATCAACACTAACCTATGCCCTCTAACGTACGCCAACCCTAAGCCATTGCCGTACCCTAACCTGTACCCTAATCAATCCCCATTCCCTAACCCTAACCCTAACCCTAACCCTTAACGTGACCCTCTTCCGAGGCCTTACCCTCACCCGTGCCCTAATCGTAAGCAGTACACTAACACTAACTAGTGACCTCACACGTACGCTAACCCTTAATCGTTGTCGTACCCTAAACTGTACCCTAATCCCTCCCCATTCCCTAACCCTAACCCTAACCCGAATCCTAAACCTGACCCTCACCTGAAGCCTTACCCTCACCCGTACCCTAATCTTGACCAGGACACTAACACTAACCCTTGCTCTCACACGAACGCTAACCTTTAAGCACTGTCGTACCCTAAGCTGTACCCTAATCCCTCTGCATTCCTTAACCCTAACCCTAACCCGAATCCTAACCCTGAACCTCACCCGAAGCCTTACCCTCACCCGTGCCCTAATCTTAACCAGGACACCAACACTAACTCGTGCCCTCACACGTACGCTAAACCTTAAGCGTTGTCGTACCCTAAATTGTACCCTAATCCCTCCCCATTCATTAACCCTAACACTAACCCCATCCCTAATCCTGACCCACTTCCGATGCCCTACCCTAACCAATGCCCTAATCTTAACCAGTACACAAACACTAACTCATACCCTCAAACGTACGCTAACCCTTAAGCATTGTCGTACCCTATCCTGTACCCTAATCCCTCCCCATTCCCTAACCCTAACCCTAAGCGAAACCCTGAACGTGACCCTTTTCCGAGGCCTTACCCTCATCGGTGCCGTTGTCTTAACCAGTACACCAACACTAACTCGTGCCCTCACACGTACGCTAACCCTTAAGCATTGTCGTACCCTAACCTGTATCCTAATCCCTCTCCATTCCCTAAACCTAACCCTACACTGAAACCTAACCATGACACTCACCCCAAACTTTACCCTCACCCGTGCCCTAATCTTCACCAGGACACCAAGACTAACTCGTGCCCTCAAACGTACGCTAACAATAAACCGCAGCGGTACCCTAACCTGTACCCTAATCCCTCTCCATTCCCTAACCCTAACCCTAACCTGAAACCTAACCATGACACTCACCCGAAACTTCACCCTCACCCGTGCCCTAATCTTAACCAGGACACCAAGACTAACTCGTGCCCTCACACGTACGCTAACCCTTAAGCATTGTCGTACCCTAACCTGTACCCTAATCCCTCTCCATTCCCTAACCCTAACCCTAACCCGAATCCTAACCCTGACCCTCACCCGATGCCTTACCCTCACCCGTGCCCTAATCTTAACCAGGACACCAACACTAACTTGTCCCCTCACACGTACGCTAACCCTTAATCGTTGTCGTACCCTAAACTGTACCCTAATCCCTCCCCATTCCCTAACCCTAACCCTAACCCGAATCCTAACCCTGACCCTCACCTGAAGCCTTACCCTCACCCGTGCCCTAATCTTAACCAGGATACTAACACTAAACCTTGCCCTCACACGAACGATAACCTTTAAGCACTGTCGTACCCTAAGCCGTACCCTAATCCCTCTGCATTCCTTAACCCTAACCCTAACCCGAATCCTAACCCTGACCCTCACCCGAAGCCTAACCCTCACCCGTGCCCTAATCTTAACCAGGACACCAACACTAACTCGTGCCCTCACACGTACGCTAAACCTTAAGCGTTGTCGTACCCTAAATTGTACCATAATCCCTCCCCATTCCTTAACCCTAACCCTAACCCAATCCCTAAACCTGACCCACTTCCGATGCCCTACCCTAACCAAAGCCCTAAACTTAACCAGTACACAAACACTAACTCATGCCCTCAAACGTACGCTAACCCTTAAGCATTGTCGTACCCTATCCTGTACCCTAATCCCTCCCCATTCCCTAACCCTAACCCTAAGCGAAACCCTGAACGTGACCCTTTTCCGAGGCCTTACCCTCATCGGTGCCGTTGTCTCAACCACTACACCAACACTAACTCGTGCCCTCACACTTACGCTAACCCTTAAGCATTGTCGTACCGTAACCTGTACCCTAATCCCTCTCCATTCCCTAACCGTAACCCTAACCCGAATCCTAACCCTGACCCTCACCCGAAGCCTTACCCTCACCCGTGCCCTAATCTTAACCAGGACACCAAGACTAACTCGTGCCCTCAAACGTACGCTAACACTAAACCGCAGCGGTACCATAACCTGTACCCTAATCCCTCTCCATTCCCTAACCCTAACCCTAACCTGAAACCTAACCATGACACTCACCCGAAACTTTACCCTCACCCGTGTCCTAATTTTAACCAGTACATCAACACTAACCTATGCCCTCTAACGTACGCCAACCCTAAGCCATTGCCGTACCCTAACCTGTACCCTAATCAATCCCCATTCCCTAACCCTAACCCTAACCCTAACCCTTAACGTGACCCTCTTCCGAGGCCTTACCCTCACCCGTGCCCTAATCGTAAGCAGTACACTAACACTAACTAGTGACCTCACACGTACGCTAACCCTTAATCGTTGTCGTACCCTAAACTGTACCCTAATCCCTCCCCATTCCCTAACCCTAACCCTAACCCGAATCCTAAACCTGACCCTCACCTGAAGCCTTACCCTCACCCGTACCCTAATCTTGACCAGGACACTAACACTAACCCTTGCTCTCACACGAACGCTAACCTTTAAGCACTGTCGTACCCTAAGCTGTACCCTAATCCCTCTGCATTCCTTAACCCTAACCCTAACCCGAATCCTAACCCTGAACCTCACCCGAAGCCTTACCCTCACCCGTGCCCTAATCGTAACCAGGACACCAACACTAACTCGTGCCCTCACACGTACGCTAAACCTTAAGCGTTGTCGTACCCTAAATTGTACCCTAATCCCTCCCCATTCATTAACCCTAACACTAACCCCATCCCTAAACCTGACCCACTTCCGATGCCCTACCCTAACCAATGCCCTAATCTTAACCAGTACACAAACACTAACTCATACCCTCAAACGTACGCTAACCCTTAAGCATTGTCGTACCCTATCCTGTACCCTAATCCCTCCCCATTCCCTAACCCTAACCCTAAGCGAAACCCTGAACGTGACCCTTTTCCGAGGCCTTACCCTCATCGGTGCCGTTGTCTTAACCAGTACACCAACACTAACTCGTGCCCTCACACGTACGCTAACCCTTAAGCATTGTCGTACCCTAACCTGTATCCTAATCCCTCTCCATTCCCTAAACCTAACCCTACACTGAAACCTAACCATGACACTCACCCCAAACTTTACCCTCACCCGTGCCCTAATCTTCACCAGGACACCAAGACTAACTCGTGCCCTCAAACGTACGCTAACAATAAACCGCAGCGGTACCCTAACCTGTACCCTAATCCCTCTCCATTCCCTAACCCTAACCCTAACCTGAAACCTAACCATGACACTCACCCGAAACTTCACCCTCACCCGTGCCCTAATCTTAACCAGGACACCAAGACTAACTCGTGCCCTCACACGTACGCTAACCCTTAAGCATTGTCGTACCCTAACCTGTACCCTAATCCCTCTCCATTCCCTAACCCTAAACCTAACCCGAATCCTAACCCTGACCCTCACCCGATGCCTTACCCTCACCCGTGCCCTAATCTTAACCAGGACACCAACACTAACTTGTCCCCTCACACGTACGCTAACCCTTAATCGTTGTCGTACCCTAAACTGTACCCTAATCCCTCCCCATTCCCTAACCCTAACCCTAACCCGAATCCTAACCCTGACCCTCACCTGAAGCCTTACCCTCACCCGTGCCCTAATCTTAACCAGGATACTAACACTAAACCTTGCCCTCACACGAACGATAACCTTTAAGCACTGTCGTACCCTAAGCCGTACCCTAATCCCTCTGCATTCCTTAACCCTAACCCTAACCCGAATCCTAACCCTGACCCTCACCCGAAGCCTAACCCTCACCCGTGCCCTAATCTTAACCAGGACACCAACACTAACTCGTGCCCTCACACGTACGCTAAACCTTAAGCGTTGTCGTACCCTAAATTGTACCATAATCCCTCCCCATTCCTTAACCCTAACCCTAACCCAATCCCTAAACCTGACCCACTTCCGATGCCCTACCCTAACCAATGCCCTAAACTTAACCAGTACACAAACACTAACTCATGACCTCAAACGTACGCTAACCCTTAAGCATTGTCGTACCCTATCCTGTACCCTAATCCCTCCCCATTCCCTAACCCTAACCCTAAGCGAAACCCTGAACGTGACCCTTTTCCGAGGCCTTACCCTCATCGGTGCCGTTGTCTCAACCACTACACCAACACTAACTCGTGCCCTCACACTTACGCTAACCCTTAAGCATTGTCGTACCGTAACCTGTACCCTAATCCCTCTCCATTCCCTAACCGTAACCCTAACCCGAATCCTAACCCTGACCCTCACCCGAAGCCTTACCCTCACCCGTGCCCTAATCTTAACCAGGACACCAAGACTAACTCGTGCCCTCAAACGTACGCTAACACTAAACCGCAGCGGTACCATAACCTGTACCCTAATCCCTCTCCATTCCCTAACCCTAACCCTAACCTGAAACCTAACCATGACACTCACCCGAAACTTTACCCTCACCAGTGTCCTAATTTTAACCAGTACATCAACACTAACCCATGCCCTCTAACGTACGCCAACCCTAAGCCATTGCCGTACCCTAACCTGTACCCTAATCAATCCCCATTCCCTAACCCTAAGCCTAAACCTAACCCTTAACGTGACCCTCTTCCGAGGCCTTACCCTCACCCGTGCCCTAATCGTAAGCAGTACACTAAAACTAACTAGTGACCTCACACGTATACTAAACCTTAAGCGTTGTGGTACCCTAAACTGTGCCCTAATATCTCCCAATACCCTAACCCTAACCCTAACCCGAATTCTATCCCTGACCCTCACCCGAAACCTTACCCTCATCCGTGCCCTAATCTTAACCAGGACACCAAAACTAACTTGTGCCCTCACACGTACGCTAACCCTTAATCATTGTCGTACCCTAAACTGTACCCTATTCCCTCCCCATTCCCTAACCCTAACCCTAACCCGAATCCTAACCCTGACCCTCACCTGAAGCCTTACCCTCACCCGTGCCCTAATCTTAACCAGGACACTAACACTAACCCTTGCCCTCACACGAACGCTAACCTTTAAGCACTATCGTACCCTAAGCTGTACCCTAATCCCTCTGCATTCCTTAATCCTAACCCTAAACCGAATCCTAACCCTGACCCTCACCAGAAGCCTTACCATCACCCGTGCCCTAATCTTAACCAGGACACCAACACTAACTCGTGCCCTCACACGTACGCTAAACCTTAAGCGTTGTCGTACCCTAAATTGTACCCTAATCCCTCCCCATTCCTTAACCCTAACCCTAACATCATCCCTAAACCTGACCCACTTCCGATGCCCTACCCTAACCAATGCCCTAATCTTAACCAGTACACAAACACTAACTCATGCCCTCAAACGTACGCTAACCCTTAAGCATTGTCGTACCCTATCCTGTACCCTAATCCCTCCCCATTCCCTAACACTAACCCTAAGCGAAACCCTGAACGTGACCCTTTTCCGAGGCCTTACCCTCATCGGTGCCGTTGTCTTAACCAGTACACCAACACTAACTCGTGCCCTCACACGTACGCTAACACTTAAGCATTTTCGTACCCTAACCTGTACCCTAATGCCTCTCCATTCCCTAACCCTAACCCTAACATGAAACCTAACCATGACACTCACCCGAAACTTTACCCTCACCCGTGCCCTAATCTTAACCAGGACACCAAGACTAACTCGTGCCCTCAAACGTAAGCTAAAACTAAACCGCAGCAGTACCCTAACCTGTACCCTAATCCCTCTCCATTCCCTAACCCTAACCCTAACCTGAAACCTAACCATGACACTCACCCGAAACTTTACCCTCACCCGTGTCCTAATTTTAACCAGTACATCAACACTAACCCATGCCCTCTAACGTACGCCAACCCTAAGCCATTGCCGTACCCTAACCTGTACCCTAATCAATCCCCATTCCCTAACCCTAACCCTAACCCTAACCCTTAACGTGACCCTCTTCCGAGGCCTTACCCTCACCCGTGCCCTAATCGTAAGCAGTACACTAACACCAACTAGTGACCTCACACTTACGCTAAACCTTAAGCGTTGTGGTACCCTAAACTGTGCCCTAATATCTCCCCATTCCCTAACCCTAACCCTAACCCGAATTCTATCCCTGACCCTCACCCGAAACCTTACCCTCACCCGTGCCCTAATCTTAACCAGGACACCAACACTAACTTGTGCCCTCACACGTACGCTAACCCTTAATCGTTGTCGTACCCTAAACTGTACCCTAATCCCTCCCCATTCCCTAACCCTAACCCTAACCCGAATCCTAACCCTGACCCTCACCTGAAGCCTTACCCTCACCCGTGCCCTAATCTTAACCAGGACACCAACACTAACTCGTGCCCTCACACGTACGCTAAACCTTAAGCGTTGTCGTACCCTAAATTGTACCCTAATCCCTCCCCATTCCTTAACCCTAACCCTAACCCCATCCCTAAACCTGACCCACTTCGGATGCCCTACCCTAACCAATGCCCTAATCTTAACCATTACACAAACACTAACTGATGCCCTCAAACGTACGCTAACCCTTAAGCATTGTCGTACCCTATCCTGTACCCTAATCCCTCCCCATTCCCTAACCCTAACCCTAAGCGAAACCCTGAACGTGACCCTTTTCCGAGGCCTTACCCTCATCGGTGCCGTTGTCTTAACCAGTACACCAACACTAACTCGTGCCCTCACACTTACGCTAACACTTAAGCATTGTCGTACCCTAACCTGTACCCTAATCCCTCTCCATTCCCTAACCCTAACCCTAACCCGAATCCTAATCCTGACCCTCACCCGAAGCCTTACCCTCACCCGTGCCCTAATCTTAACCAGGACACCAAGACTAACTCGTGCCGTCAAACGTACGCTAAAACTAAACCGCAGCAGTACCCTAACCTGTACCCTAATCCCTCTCCATTCCCTAACCCTAACCCTAACCTGAAACCTAACCATGACACTCACCCGAAACTTTACCCTCACCCGTGTCCTAATTTTAACCAGTACATCAACACTAACCCATGCCCTCTAACGTACGCCAACCCTAAGCCATTGCCGTACCCTAACCTGTACCCTAATCAATCCCCATTCCCTAACCCTAACCCTAACCCTAACCCTTAACGTGACCCTCTTCCGAGGCCTTACCCTCACCCGTGCCCTAATCGTAAGCAGTACACTAACACCAACTAGTGACCTCACACTTACGCTAAACCTTAAGCGTTCTGGTACCCTAAACTGTGCCCTAATATCTCCCCATTCCCTAACCCTAACCCTAACCCGAATTCTATCCCTGACCCTCACCCGAAACCTTACCCTCACCCGTGCCCTAATCTTAACCAGGACACCAACACTAACTTGTGCCCTCACACGTACGCTAACCCTTAATCGTTGTCGTACCCTAAACTGTACCCTAATCCCTCCCCATTCCCTATCCCTAACCCTAACCCGTATCCTAACCCTGACCCTCACCTGAAGCCTTACCCTCACCCGTGCCCTAATCTTAACCAGGACACCAACACTAACTCGTGCCCTCACACGTACGCTAAAACTTAAGCGTTGTCGTACCCTAAATTGTACCCTAATCCCTCCCCATTCCTTAACCCTAACCCTAACCCCATCCCTAAACCTGACCCACTTCGGATGCCCTACCCTAACCAATGCCCTAATCTTAACCATTACACAAACACTAACTGATGCCCTCAAACGTACGCTAACCCTTAAGCATTGTCGTACCCTATCCTGTACCCTAATCCCTCCCCATTCCCTAACCCTAACCCTAACCCGAATCCTAACCCTGACCCTCACCTGAAGCCTTACCCTCACCTGTGCCCTAATCTTAACCAGGACACTAACACTAACCCTTGCCCTAACACGAACGCTAACCCTTAAGCACTGTCGTACCCTAAGCTGTACCCTAATCCCTCTGCATTCCTTAACCCTAACCCTAACCCGAATCCTAACCCTGACCCTCACCCGAAGCCTTACCCTCACCCGTGCCCTAATCTTAACCAGGACACCAACACTAACTCGTGCCCTCACACGTACGCTAAACCTTAAGCGTTGTCGTACCCTAAATTGTACCCTAATCCCTCCCCATTCCTTAACCCTAACCCTAACCCCATCCCTAAACCTGACCCACTTCGGATGCCCTACCCTAACCAATGCCCTAATCTTAACCATTACACAAACACTAACTCATGCCCTCAAACGTATGCTAACAATTAAGCATTGTCGTACCCTATCATGTACCCTAATCCCTCCCCATTCCCTAACCCTAACCCTAAGCGAAACCCTGAACGTGACCCTTTTCCGAGGCCTTACCCTCATCGGTGCCGTTGTCTTAACCAGTACACCAACACTAACTCGTGCCCTCACACTTACGCTAACCCTTAAGCATTGTCGTACCCTAACCTGTACCCTAATCCCTCTCCATTCCCTAACCCTAACCCTAACCCGAATCCTAACCATGACCCTCACCCGAAGCCTTACCCTCACCCGTGCCCTAATCTTAACCAGGACACCAAAACTAACTTTTGCCCTCAAACGTATGCTAACACTAAACCGCAGCGGTACCCTAACCTGTACCCTAAACCCTCTCCATTCCCTAGCCCTAACCCTAAGCTTAAACCTAACCATGACACTCACCCGAAACTTTACCCTCACCCGTGTCCTAATTTTAACCAGTACATCAACACTAACCCATGCCCTCTAACGTACGCCAACCCTAAGCCATTGCCGTACCCTAACCTGTACCCTAATCAATCCCCATTCCCTAACCCTAACCCTAACCCTAACCCTTAACGTGACCCTCTTCCGAGGCCTTACCCTCACCCGTGACCTAATCGTAAGCAGTACACTAACACTAACTAGTGACCTCACACGTACGCTAAACCTTAAGTGTTGTGGTACCCTAAACTGTGCCCTAATATCTCCCCATTCCCTAACCCTAACCCTAACCCGAATTCTATCCCTGACCCTCACCCGAAACCTTACCCTCACCCGTGCCCTAATCTTAACCAGGACACCAACACTAACTTGTGCCCTCACACGGACGCTAACCCTTAATCGTTGTCATACCCTAAACTGTACCCTAATCCCTCCCCATTCCCTAACCCTAACCCTAACCCGAATCCTAACCCTGACCCTCACCTGAAGCCTTACCCTCACCTGTGCCCTAATCTTAACCAGGACACTAACACTAACCCTTGCCCTAACACGAACGCTAACACTTAAGCACTGTCGTACCCTAAGCTGTACCCTAATCCCTCTGCATTCCTTAACCCTAACCCTAACCCGAATCCTAACCCTGACCCTCACCCGAAACCTTACCCTCAACCGTGCCTTAATCTTAACCAGGACACCAACACTAACTCGTGCCCTCACACGTACGCTAAACCTTAAGCGTTGTCGTACCCTAAATTGTACCCTAATCCCTCCCCATTCCTTAACCCTAACCCTAACCCCATACCTGAACCTGACCCACTTCCGATGCCCTACCCTAACCAATGCCCTAATCTTAACCCGTACACAAACACTAACTCATGCCCTCAAACGTACGCTAACCCTTAAGCATTGTCGTACCCTATCCTGTACCCTAATCCCTCCCCATTCCCTAACCCTAACCCTAAGCGAAACCCTGAACGTGACCCTTTTCCGAGGCCTTACCCTCATCGGTGCCGTTGTCTTAACCAGTACACCAACACTAACTAGTGACCTCACACTTACGCTAACCCTTAAGCATTGTCGTACCCTAACCTGTACCCTAATCCCTCTCCATTCCCTAACCCTAACCCTAACCCGAATCCTAACCCTGACCCTCACCCGAAGCCTTACCCTCACCCGTGCCCTAATCTTAACCAGGACACCAACACTAAATTGTGCCCTCACACGTACACTAACCCTTAATCGTTGTCGTACCCTAAACTGTACCCTAATCCCTCCCCATTCCCTAACCCTAACCCTAACCCGAATTCTAACCCTGACCCTCACCTGAAGCCTTACCCTCACCCGTGCCCTAATCTTAACCAGGACACTAACACTAAACCTTGCCCTCACACGAACGCTAACCCTTAAGCTCTGTCGTACCCTAAGCTGTACCCTAATCCCTCTGCATTCCTTAACCCTAACCCTAACCCGAATCCTAACTCTGACCCTCACCCGAAGCCTTACCCTCACCCGTGCCCTAATCTGAACCAGGACACCAACACTAACTCGTGCCCTCACACGTACGCTAACACTAAACCGCAACGGTACCCTAACCTGTACCCTAATCCCTCTCCATTCCCTAACCCTAACCCTAACCTGAAACCTAACCATGACACTCACCCGAAACTTTACCCTCACCCGTGTCCTAATTTTAACCAGTACATCAACACTAACCCATGCCCTCTAACGTACGATAACCCTAAGCCATTGCCGTACCCTAACCTGTACCCTAATCAATCCCAATTCCCTAACCCTAACCCTAACCCTAACCCTTAACGTGACCCTCTTCCGAGGCCTTACCCTCACCCGTGCCCTAATCGTAAGCAGTACACTAACACTAACTAGTGACCTAACACGTACGCTAAACCTTAAGCGTTGTGGTACGCTAAACTGTGCCCTAATATCTCCCCATTCCCTAACCCTAACCCTAACCCGAATTCTATCCCTGACCCTCACCCGAAACCTTACCCTCACCTGTGCCCTAATCTTAACCAGGACACCAACACTAACTTGTGCCCTCACACGTACGCTAACCCTTAATCGTTGTCGTACCCTAAACTGTACCCTAATCCCTCCCCATTCCCTAACCCTAACCCTAACCCGAATCCTAACCCTGACCCTCACCTGAAGCCTTACCCTCACCCGTGCCCTAATCTTAACCAGGACACTAACACTAACCCTTGCCCTCACACAAACGCTAACCCTTAAGCTCTGTCGTACCCTAAGATGTACCCTAATCCCTCTGCATTCCTTAACCCTAACCCTAACCCGAATCCTAACCCTGACCCTCACCCGAACCCTTACCCTCACCCGTGCCCTAATCTTAACCAGGACACCAACACTAACTCGTGCCCTCACACGTACGCTAACACTAAACCCCAGCGGTACCCTAACCTGTAAACTAATCCCTCTCCATTCCCTAACCCTAACCCTAACCTGAAACCTAACCATGACACTCACCCGAAACTTTACCCTCACCCGTGTCCTAATTTTAACCAGTACATCAACACTAACACATGCCCTCTAACGTACGCCAACCCTAAGCCATTGCCGTACCCTAACCTGTACCCTAATCAATCCCCATTCCCTAACCCTAAAACTAACCCTAACCCTTAACGTGACCCTCTTCCGAGGCCTTACCCTCACCTGTGCCCTAATCGTAAGCAGTACACTAACACTAACTAGTGACCTCACACGTACGCTAAACCTTAAGCGTTGTGGTACGCTAAACTGTGCCCTAATATCTCCCCATTCCCTAACCCTAACCCTAACCCGAATTCTATCCCTGACCCTCACCCGAAGCCTTACCCTCACCCATGCCCTAATCTTAACCAGGACACCAACACTAACTCGTGCCCTCACACTTACGCTAACCCTTAAGCATTGTCGTACCCTAACCTGTACCCTAATCCCTCTCCATTCCCTAACCCTAACCCTAACCTGAAACCTAACCATGACACTCACCCGAAACTTTACCCTCACCCGTGTCCTAATTTTAACCAGTACATCAACACTAACCCATGCCCTCTAACGTACGCTAACCCTAAGCCATTGCCGTACCCTAACCTGTACCCTAATCAATCCCCATTCCCTAACCCTAACCCTAACCCTAACCCTTAACGTGACCCTCTTCCGAGGCCTTACCCTCACCCGTGCCCTAATCGTAAGCAGTACACTAACACTAACTAGTGACCTCACACGTACGCTAAACCTTAAGCGTTGTGGTACGCTAAACTGTGCCCTAATATCTCCCCATTCCCTAACCCTAACCCTACCCCGAATTCTATCCCTGACCCTCACCCGAAACCTTACCCTCACCCGTGCCCTAATCTTAACCAGGACACCAACACTAAATTGTGCCCTCACACGTACGCTAACCCTTAATCGTTGTCGTACCCTAAACTGTACCCTAATCCCTCCCCATTCCCTAACCCTAACCCTAACCCGAATTCTAACCCTGACCCTCACCTGAAGCCTTACCCTCACCCGTGCCCTAATCTTAACCAGGACACTAACACTAAACCTTGCCCTCACACGAACGCTAACCCTTAAGCTCTGTCGTACCCTAAGCTGTACCCTAATCCCTCTGCATTCCTTAACCCTAAGCCTAACCCGAATCCTAACTCTGACCCTCACCCGAAGCCTTACCCTCACCCGTGCCCTAATCTGAACCAGGACACCAACACTAACTCGTGCCCTCACACGTACGCTAACACTAAATCGCAGCGGTACCCTAACCTGTACCCTAATCCCTCTCCATTCCCTAACCCTAACCCTAACCTGAAACCTAACCATGACACTCACCCGAAACTTTACCCTCACCCGTGTCCTAATTTTAACCAGTACATCAACACTAACCCATGCCCTCTAACGTACGCTAACCCTAAGCCATTGCCGTACCCTAACCTGTACCCTAATCAATCCCCATTCCCTAACCCTAACCCTAACCCTAACCCTTAACGTGACCCTCTTCCGAGGCCTTACCCTCACCCGTGCCCTAATCGTAAGCAGTACACTAACACTAACTAGTGACCTAACACGTACGCTAAACCTTAAGCGTTGTGGTACGCTAAACTGTGCCCTAATATCTCCCCATTCCCTAACCCTAACCCTAACCCGAATTCTATCCCTGACCCTCACCCGAAACCTTACCCTCACCTGTGCCCTAATCTTAACCAGGACACCAACACTAACTTGTGCCCTCACACGTACGCTAACCCTTAATCGTTGTCGTACCTTAAACTGTACCCTAATCCCTCCCCATTCCCTAACCCTAACCCTAACCCGAATCCTAACCCTGACCCTCACCTGAACCCTTACCCTCACCCGTGCCCTAATCTTAACCAGGACACTAACACTAACCCTTGCCCTCACACAAACGCTAACCCTTAAGCTCTGTCGTACCCTAAGATGTACCCTAATCCCTCTGCATTCCTTAACCCTAACCCTAACCCGAATCCTAACCCTGACCCTCACCCGAAGCCTTACCCTCACCCGTGCCCTAATCTTAAACAGGACACCAACACTAACTCGTGCCCTCACACGTACGCTAAACCTTAAGCGTTGTCGTACCCTAAATTGTACCCTAATCCCTCCCCATTCCTTAACCCTAACGCTAACCCCATCGTTAAACCTGACCCTCTTCCGATGCCCTACCCTAACCAATGCCCTAATCTAAACCAGTACACAAACACTAACTCATGCCCTCAAACGTACGCTAACCCTTAAGCATTGTCGTACCCTATCCTGTACCCTAATCCCTCCCCATTCCCTAACCCTAACCCTAAGCGAAACCCTGAACGTGACCCTTTTCCGAGGCCTTACCCTCATCGGTGCCGTTGTCTTAACCAGTACACCAACACTAACTCGTGCCCTCACACGTACGCTAACCCTTAAGCATTGTCGTACCCTAACCTGTATCCTAATCCCTCTCCATTCCCTAACCCTAATCCTACCCTGAAACCTAACCATGACACTCACCCGAAACTTTACCCTCACCCGTGCCCTAATCTTAACCAGGACACCAAGACTAACTCGTGCCCTCAAACGTACGCTAACACTAAACCGCAGCGGTACCCTAACCTGTACCGTAATTCCTCTCCATTCCCTAACCCTAACCCTAACCTGAAACCTAACCATGACACTCACCCGAAACTTCACCCTCACCCGTGCCCTAATCTTAACCAGGACACCAAGACTAACTCGTGCCCTCACACGTACGCTAACCCTTAAGCATTGTCGTACCCTAACCTGTACCCTAATCCCTCTCCATTCCCTAACCCTAACCCTAACCCGAATCCTAACCCTGACCCTCACCCGAAGCCTTACCCTCACCCGTGCCCTAATCTTAACCAGGACACGAAGACTAACTCTTGCCCTCAAACGTACGCTAACACTAAACCGCAGCGGTACCCTAACCTGTACCCTAATCCCTCTCCATTCCCTAACCCTAACCCTAACTTGAAACCTAACCATGACACTCACCCGAAACTTTACCCTCACCCGTGTCTTAATTTTAACCAGTACATCAACACTAACCCATGCCCTCTAACGTACGCCAACCCTAAGCCATTGCCGTACCCTAACCTGTACCCTAATCAATCCCCATTCCCTAACCCTAACCCTAACCCTAACCCTTAACGTGACCCTCTTCCGAGGCCTTACCCTCACCCGTGCCCTAATCGTAAGCAGTACACCAACACTAACTTGTGCCCTCACACGTACGCTAACCCTTAATCGTTGTCGTACCCTAAACTGTACCCTAATCCCTCCCCATTCCCTAACCCTAACCCTAACCCGAATCCTAACCCTGACCCTCACCTGAAGCCTTACCCTCACCCGTGCCCTAATCTTAACCAGGACACTAACACTAACACTTGCCCTCACACGAACGATAACCTTTAAGCACTGTCGTACCCTAAGCTGTACCCTAATCCCTCTGCATTCCTTAACCCTAACCGTAACCCGAATCCTAACCCTGACCCTCACCCGAAGCCTTACCCTCACCCGTGCCCTAATCTGAACCAGGACACCAACACTAACTCGTGCCCTCACACGTACGCTAAACCTTAAGCGTTGTCGTACCCTAAATTGTACCCTAATCCCTCCCCATTCCTTAACCCTAACCCTAACCCCATCCCTAAACCTGACCCACTTCCGATGCCCTACCCTAACCAATGCCCTAATCTTAACCCGTACACAAACACTAACTCATGCCCTCAAACGTACGCTAACCCTTAAGCATTGTCGTACCCTATCCTGTAACCTAATCCCTCCCCATTCCCTAACCCTAACCCTAAGCGAAACCCTGAACGTGACCCTATTCCGAGGCCTTACCCTCATCGGTGCCGTTGTCTTAACCTGTACACCAACACTAACTCGTGCCCTCACACTTACGCTAACCCTTAAGCATTGTCGTACCCTAACCTGTACCCTAATCCCTCTCCATTCCCTAACCCTAACCCTAACCCGAATCCTAACCCTGACCCTCACCCGAAGCCTTACCCTCACCCGTGCCCTAATCTTAACCAGGACACCAACACTAACTCGTGCCCTCACACTTACGCTAACCCTTAAGCATTGTCGTACCCTAACCTGTACCCTAATCCCTCTCCATTCCCTAACAATAACCCTAACCTTAAACCTAACCATGACAGTCACCCGAAACTTTACCCTCACCAGTGTCCTAATTTTAACCAGTACATCAACACTAACCCATGCCCTCTAACGTACGCTAACCCTAAGCCATTGCCGTACCCTAACCTGTACCCTAATCAATCCCCATTCCCTAACCCTAACCCTAACCCTAACCCTTAACGTGACCCTCTTCCGAGGCCTTACCCTCACCCGTGCCCTAATCTTAACCAGGACACTAACACTAACCCTTGCCCTCACACGAACGCTAACCCTTAAGCTCTGTCGTACCCTAAGCTGTACCCTAATCCCTCTGCATTCCTTAACCCTAACCCTAACCCGAATCCTAACCCTTACCCTCACCCGAAGCCTTACCCTCACCCGTGCCCTAATCTGAACCAGGACACCAACACTAACTCGTGCCCTCACACGTACGCTAACACTAAACCGCAGCGGTACCCTAACCTGTACCCTAATCCCTCTCCATTCCCTAACCCTAACCCTAACCTGAAACCTAACCATGACACTCACCCGAAACTTTACCCTCACCCGTGTCCTAATTTTAACCAGTACATCAACACTAACCCATGCCCTCTAACGTACGCTAACCCTAAGCCATTGCCGTACCCTAACCTGTACCCTAATCAATCCCCATTCCCTAACCCTAACCCTAACCCTAACCCTTAACGTGACCCTCTTCCGAGGCCTTACCCTCACCCGTGCCCTAATCGTAAGCAGTACACTAACACTAACTAGTGACCTCACACGTACGCTAAACCTTAAGCGTTGTGGTACGCTAAACTGTGCCCTAATATCTCCCCATTCCCTAACCCTAACCCTAACCCGAATTCTATCCCTGACCCTCACCCGAAACCTTACCCTCACCCGTGCCCTAATCTTAACCAGGACACCAACACTAACTTGTGCCCTCACACGTACGCTAACCCTTAATCGTTGTCGTACCCTAAACTGTACCCTAATCCCTCCCCATTCCCTAACCCTAACCCTAACCCGAATCTTAACCCTGACCCTCACCTGAAGCCTTACCCTCACCCGTGCCCTAATCTTAACCAGGACACTAACACTAACACTTGCCCTCACACGAACGCTAACCCTTAAGCTCTGTCGTACCCTAAGCTGTACCCTAATCCCTCTGCATTCCTTAACCCTAACCCTAACCCGAATCCTAACCCTGACCCTCACCCGAAGCCTTACCCTCACCCGTGCCCTAATCTTAACCAGGACACCAACACTAACTCGTGCCCTCACACGTACGCTAACACTAAACCCCAGCGGTACCCTAACCTGTACCCTAATCCCTCTCCATTCCCTAACCCTAACCCTAACCTGAAACCTAACGATGACACTCACCCGAAACTTTACCCTCACCCGTGTCCTAATTTTAACCAGTACATCAACACTAACACATGCCCTCTAACGTACGCCAACCCTAAGCCATTGCCGTACCCTAACCTGTACCCTAATCAATCCCCATTTCCTAACCCTAACCCTAACCCTAAACCTTAACGTGACCCTCTTCCGAGGCCTTACCCTCACCCGTGCCCTAATCGTAAGCAGTACACTAACACTAACTAGTGACCTCACACGTACGCTAAACCTTAAGCGTTGTGGTGCCCTAAACTGTGCCCTAATATCTCCCCATTCCCTAACCCTAACCCTAACCCGAATTCTATCCCTAACACTCACCCGAAACCTTACCCTCACCCGTGCCCTAATCTTAACCAGGACACCAACACTAACTTGTGCCCTCACACGTACGCTAACACTTAATCGTTGTCGTACCCTCAACTGTACCCAAATCCCTCCCCATTCCCTAACCCTAACCTTAACCCGAATCCTAACCCTGACCCTCACCTGAAACCTTACCCTCACCCGTGCCCTAATCTTAACAAGGACACTAACACTAACCCTTGCCCTCACACGAACGCTAACCCTTAAGCACTGTCGTACCCTAAGCGGCACCCTAATCCCTCTGCATTCCTTAAACCCACCCCTAACACGAATCCTAACCCTGACCCTCACCCGAAGCCTTACCCTCACCCGTGCCCTAATCTTAACCAGGACACTAACACTAACTCGTGCCCTCACACGTACGCTAAACCATAAGCGTTGTCGTACCCTAAATTGTACCCTAATCCCTCCCCATTCCTTAACCCTAACGCTAACCCCATCGCTGAACCTGACCCTCTTCCGATGCCCTACCCTAACCAATGCCCTAATCTTAACCAGTACACAAACACTAACTCATGCCCTCAAACGTACGCTAACCCTTAAGCATTGTCGTACCCTATCCTGTACCCTAATCCCTCCCCATTCCCTAACCCTAACCCTAAGCGAAACCCTGAACGTGACACTTTTCCGAGGCCTTACCCTCATCGGTGCCGTTGTCTTAACCAGTACACCAACACTAACTCGTGCTCTCACACGTACGCTAACCCTTAAGCATTGTCGTACCCTAACCTGTATCCTAATCCCTCTCCATTCCCTAACCCTAATCCTACCCTGAAACCTAACCATGACACTCACCCGAAACTTTACCCTCACCCGTGCCCTAATCTTAACCAGGACACCAAGACTAACTCGTGCCCTCAAACGTACGCTAACACTAAACCGCAGTGGTACCCTAACCTGTACCCTAATCCCTCTCCATTCCCTAACCCTAACCCTAACCTGAAACCTAACCATGACACTCACCCGAAACTGTACCCTCACCCGTGTCTTAATTTTAACCAGTACATCAACACTAACCCATGCCCTCTAACGTACACCAACCCTAAGCCATTGCCGTACCCTAACCTGTACCCTAATCAATCCCCATTCCCTAACCCTAACCCTAACCCTAACCCTTAACGTGACCCTCTTCCGAGGCCTTACCCTCGCCCGTGCCCTAATCGTAAGCAGTACACCAACACTAACTTGTGCCCTCACACGTACGCTAACCCTTAATCGTTGTCGTACCCTAAACTGTACCCTAATCCCTCCCCATTCCCTAACCCTAACCCTAACCCGAATCCTAACCCTGACCCTCACCTGAAGCCTTACCCTCACCCGTGCCCTAATCTTAACCAGGACACTAACACTAACCCTTGCCCTCACACGAACGATAACCTTTAAGCACTGTCGTACCCTAAGCTGTACCCTAATCCCTCTGCATTCCTTAACCCTAACCCTAACCCGAATCCTAACCCTGACCCTCACCCGAAGCCTTACCCTCACCCGTGCCCTAATCTGAACCAGGACACCAACACTAACTCGTGCCCTCACACGTACGCTAAACCTTAAGCGTTGTCGTACCCTAAATTGTACCCTAATCCCTCCCCATTCCTTAACCCTAACCCTAACCCCATCCCTAAACCTGACCCACTTCCGATGCCCTACCCTAACCAATGCCCTAATCTTAACCCGTACACAAACACTAACTCATGCCCTCAAACGTACGCTAACCCTTAAGCATTGTCGTACCCTATCCTGTAACCTAATCCCTCCCCATTCCCTAACCCTAACCCTAAGCGAAACCCTGAACGTGACCCTTTTCCGAGGCCTTACCCTCATCGGTGCCGTTGTCTTAACCTGTACACCAACACTAACTCGTGCCCTCACACTTACGCTAACCCTTAAGCATTGTCGTACCCTAACCTGTACCCTAATCCCTCTCCATTCCCTAACCCTAACCCTAACCCGAATACTAACCCTGACCCTCACCCGAAGCCTTACCCTCACCCGTTTCCTAATTTTAACCAGTACATCAACACTAACCCATGCCCTCTAACGTACGCTAACCCTAAGCCATTGCCGTACCCTAACCTGTACCCTAATCAATCCCCATTCCCTAACCCTAACCCTAACCCTAACCCTTAACGTGACCCTCTTCCGAGGCCTTACCCTCATCCGTGCCCTAATCTTAACCAGGACACTAACACTAACCCTTGCCCTCACACGAACGCTAACCCTTAAGCTCTGTCGTACCCTAAGCTGTACCCTAATCCCTCTGCATTCCTTAACCCTAACCCTAACCCGAATCCTAACCCTTACCCTCACCCGAAGCCTTACCCTCACCCGTGCCCTAATCTGAACCAGGACACCAACACTAACTCGTGCCCTCACACGTACGCTAACACTAAACCGCAGCGGTACCCTAACCTGTACCCTAATCCCTCTCCATTCCCTAACCCTAACCCTAACCTGAAACCTAACCATGACACTCACCCGAAACTTTACCCTCACCCGTGTCCTAATTTTAACCAGTACATCAACACTAACCCATGCCCTCTAACGTACGCTAACCCTAAGCCATTGCCGTACCCTAACCTGTACCCTAATCAATCCCCATTCCCTAACCCTAACCCTAACCCTAACCCTTAACGTGACCCTCTTCCGAGGCCTTACCCTCACCCGTGCCCTAATCGTAAGCAGTACACTAACACTAACTAGTGACCTCACACGTACGCTAAACCTTAAGCGTTGTGGTACGCTAAACTGTGCCCTAATATCTCCCCATTCCCTAACCCTAACCCTAACCCGAATTCTATCCGTGACCCTCACCCGAAACCTTACCCTCACCCGTGCCCTAATCTTAACCAGGACACCAACACTAACTTGTGCCCTCACACGTACGCTAACCCTTAATCGTTGTCGTACCCTAAACTCTACCCTAATCCCTCCCCATTCCCTAACCCTAACCCTAACCCGAATCTTAACCCTGACCCTCACCTGAAGCCTTACCCTCACCCGTGCCCTAATCTTAACCAGGACACTAACACTAACCCTTGCCCTCACACGAACGCTAACCCTTAAGCTCTGTCGTACCCTAAGCTGTACCCTAATCCCTCTGCATTCCTTAACCCTAACCCTAACCCGAATCCTAACCCTGACCCTCACCCGAAGCCTTACCCTCACCAGTGCCCTAATCTTAACCAGGACACCAACACTAACTCGTGCCCTCACACATACGCTAACACTAAACCCCAGCGGTACCCTAACCTGTACCCTAATCCCTCTCCATTCCCTAACCCTAACCCTAACCTGAAACCTAACGATGACACTCACCCGAAACTTTACCCTCACCCGTGTCCTAATTTTAACCAGTACATCAACACTAACACATGCCCTCTAACGTACGCCAACCCTAAGCCATTGCCGTACCCTAACCTGTACCCTAATCAATCCCCATTTCCTAACCCTAACCCTAACCCTAAACCTTAACGTGACCCGCTTCCGAGGCCTTACCCTCACCCGTGCCCTAATCGTAAGCAGTACACTAACACTAACTAGTGACCTCACACGTACGCTAAACCTTAAGCGTTGTGGTGCCCTAAACTGTGCCCTAATATCTCCCCATTCCCTAACCCTAACCCTAACCCGAATTCTATCCCTAACACTCACCCGAAACCTTACCCTCACCCGTGCCCTAATCTTAACCAGGACACCAACACTAACTTGTGCCCTCACACGTACGCTAACACTTAATCGTTGTCGTACCCTCAACTGTACCCAAATCCCTCCCCATTCCCTAACCCTAACCTTAACCCGAATCCTAACCCTGACCCTCACCTGAAACCTTACCCTCACCCGTGCCCTAATCTTAACAAGGACACTAACACTAACCCTTGCCCTCACACGAACGCTAACCCTTAAGCACTGTCGTACCCTAAGCGGCACCCTAATCCCTCTGCATTCCTTAAACCCAACCCTAACACGAATCCTAACCCTGACCCTCACCCGAAGCCTTACCCTCACCCGTGCCCTAATCTTAACCAGGACACTAACACTAACTCGTGCCCTCACACGTACGCTAAACCATAAGCGTTGTCGTACCCTAAATTGTACCCTAATCCCTCCCCATTCCTTAACCCTAACGCTAACCCCATCGCTAAACCTGACCCTCTTCCGATGCCCTACCCTAACCAATGCCCTAATCTTAACCAGTACACAAACACTAACTCATGCCCTCAAACGTACGCTAACCCTGAAGCATTGTCGTACCCTATCCTGTACCCTAATCCCTCCCCATTCCCTAACCCTAACCCTAAGCGAAACCCTGAACGTGACCCTTTTCCGAGGCCTTACCCTCATCAGTGCCGTTGTCTTAACCAGTACACCAACACTAACTCGTGCCCTCACACGTACGCTAACCCTTAAGCATTGTCGTACCCTAACCTGTATCCTAATCCCTCTCCATTCCCTAACCCTAATCCTACCCTGAAACTTAACCATGACACTCACCCGAAACTTTACCCTCACCCGTGCCCTAATCTTAACCAGGACACCAAGACTAACTCGTGCCCTCAAACGTACGCTAACACTAAACCGCAGTGGTACTCTAACCTGTACCCTAATCCCTCTCCATTCCCTAACCCTAACCCTAACCTGAAACCTAACCATGACACTCACCCGAAACTTCACCCTCACCCGTGCCCTAATCTTAACCAGGACACCAAGACTAACTCGTGCCCTCACACGTACGCTAACCCTTAAGCATTGTCGTACCCTAACCTGTATCCTAATCCCTCTCCATTCCCTAACCCTAATCCTACCCTGAAACCTAACCATGACACTCACCCGAAACTTTACCCTCACCCGTGCCCTAATCTTAACCAGGACACCAAGACTAACTCGTGCCCTCAAACGTACGCTAACACTAAACCGCAGTGGTACCCTAACCTGTACCCTAATCCCTCTCCATTCCCTAACCCTAACCCTAACCTGAAACCTAACCATGACACTCACCCGAAACTGTACCCTCACCCGTGTCTTAATTTTAACCAGTACATCAACACTAACCCATGCCCTCTAACGTACACCAACCCTAAGCCATTGCCGTACCCTAACCTGTACCCTAATCAATCCCCATTCCCTAACCCTAACCCTAACCCTAACCCTTAACGTGACCCTCTTCCGAGGCCTTACCCTCGCCCGTGCCCTAATCGTAAGCAGTACACCAACACTAACTTGTGCCCTCACACGTACGCTAACCCTTAATCGTTGTCGTACCCTAAACTGTACCCTAATCCCTCCCCATTCCCTAACCCTAACCCTAACCCGAATCCTAACCCTGACCCTCACCTGAAGCCTTACCCTCACCCGTGCCCTAATCTTAACCAGGACACTAACACTAACCCTTGCCCTCACACGAACGATAACCTTTAAGCACTGTCGTACCCTAAGCTGTACCCTAATCCCTCTGCATTCCTTAACCCTAACCCTAACCCGAATCCTAACCCTGACCCTCACCCGAAGCCTTACCCTCACCCGTGCCCTAATCTGAACCAGGACACCAACACTAACTCGTGCCCTCACACGTACGCTAAACCTTAAGTGTTGTCGTACCCTAAATTGTACCCTAATCCCTCCCCATTCCTTAACCCTAACCCTAACCCCATCCCTAAACCTGACCCACTTCCGATGCCCTACCCTAACCAATGCCCTAATCTTAACCCGTACACAAACACTAACTCATGCCCTCAAACGTACGCTAACCCTTAAGCATTGTCGTACCCTATCCTGTAACCTAATCCCTCCCCATTCCCTAACCCTAACCCTAAGCGAAACCCTGAACGTGACCCTTTTCCGAGGCCTTACCCTCATCGGTGCCGTTGTCTTAACCTGTACACCAACACTAACTCGTGCCCTCACACTTACGCTAACCCTTAAGCATTGTCGTACCCTAACCTGTACCCTAATCCCTCTCCATTCCCTAACCCTAACCCTAACCCGAATACTAACCCTGACCCTCACCCGAAGCCTTACCCTCACCCGTTTCCTAATTTTAACCAGTACATCAACACTAACCCATGCCCTCTAACGTACGCTAACCCTAAGCCATTGCCGTACCCTAACCTGTACCCTAATCAATCCCCATTCCCTAACCCTAACCCTAACCCTAACCCTTAACGTGACCCTCTTCCGAGGCCTTACCCTCATCCGTGCCCTAATCTTAACCAGGACACTAACACTAACCCTTGCCCTCACACGAACGCTAACCCTTAAGCTCTGTCGTACCCTAAGCTGTACCCTAATCCCTCTGCATTCCTTAACCCTAACCCTAACCCGAATCCTAACCCTTACCCTCACCCGAAGCCTTACCCTCACCCGTGCCCTAATCTGAACCAGGACACCAACACTAACTCGTGCCCTCACACGTACGCTAACACTAAACCGCAGCGGTACCCTAACCTGTACCCTAATCCCTCTCCATTCCCTAACCCTAACCCTAACCTGAAACCTAACCATGACACTCACCCGAAACTTTACCCTCACCCGTGTCCTAATTTTAACCAGTACATCAACACTAACCCATGCCCTCTAACGTACGCTAACCCTAAGCCATTGCCGTACCCTAACCTGTACCCTAATCAATCCCCATTCCCTAACCCTAACCCTAACCCTAACCCTTAACGTGACCCTCTTCCGAGGCCTTACCCTCACCCGTGCCCTAATCGTAAGCAGTACACTAACACTAACTAGTGACCTCACACGTACGCTAAACCTTAAGCGTTGTGGTACGCTAAACTGTGCCCTAATATCTCCCCATTCCCTAACCCTAACCCTAACCCGAATTCTATCCGTGACCCTCACCCGAAACCTTACCCTCACCCGTGCCCTAATCTTAACCAGGACACCAACACTAACTTGTGCCCTCACACGTACGCTAACCCTTAATCGTTGTCGTACCCTAAACTCTACCCTAATCCCTCCCCATTCCCTAACCCTAACCCTAACCCGAATCTTAACCCTGACCCTCACCTGAAGCCTTACCCTCACCCGTGCCCTAATCTTAACCAGGACACTAACACTAACCCTTGCCCTCACACGAACGCTAACCCTTAAGCTCTGTCGTACCCTAAGCTGTACCCTAATCCCTCTGCATTCCTTAACCCTAACCCTAACCCGAATCCTAACCCTGACCCTCACCCGAAGCCTTACCCTCACCAGTGCCCTAATCTTAACCAGGACACCAACACTAACTCGTGCCCTCACACATACGCTAACACTAAACCCCAGCGGTACCCTAACCTGTACCCTAATCCCTCTCCATTCCCTAACCCTAACCCTAACCTGAAACCTAACGATGACACTCACCCGAAACTTTACCCTCACCCGTGTCCTAATTTTAACCAGTACATCAACACTAACACATGCCCTCTAACGTACGCCAACCCTAAGCCATTGCCGTACCCTAACCTGTACCCTAATCAATCCCCATTTCCTAACCCTAACCCTAACCCTAAACCTTAACGTGACCCGCTTCCGAGGCCTTACCCTCACCCGTGCCCTAATCGTAAGCAGTACACTAACACTAACTAGTGACCTCACACGTACGCTAAACCTTAAGCGTTGTGGTGCCCTAAACTGTGCCCTAATATCTCCCCATTCCCTAACCCTAACCCTAACCCGAATTCTATCCCTAACACTCACCCGAAACCTTACCCTCACCCGTGCCCTAATCTTAACCAGGACACCAACACTAACTTGTGCCCTCACACGTACGCTAACACTTAATCGTTGTCGTACCCTCAACTGTACCCAAATCCCTCCCCATTCCCTAACCCTAACCTTAACCCGAATCCTAACCCTGACCCTCACCTGAAACCTTACCCTCACCCGTGCCCTAATCTTAACAAGGACACTAACACTAACCCTTGCCCTCACACGAACGCTAACCCTTAAGCACTGTCGTACCCTAAGCGGCACCCTAATCCCTCTGCATTCCTTAAACCCAACCCTAACACGAATCCTAACCCTGACCCTCACCCGAAGCCTTACCCTCACCCGTGCCCTAATCTTAACCAGGACACTAACACTAACTCGTGCCCTCACACGTACGCTAAACCATAAGCGTTGTCGTACCCTAAATTGTACCCTAATCCCTCCCCATTCCTTAACCCTAACGCTAACCCCATCGCTAAACCTGACCCTCTTCCGATGCCCTACCCTAACCAATGCCCTAATCTTAACCAGTACACAAACACTAACTCATGCCCTCAAACGTACGCTAACCCTGAAGCATTGTCGTACCCTATCCTGTACCCTAATCCCTCCCCATTCCCTAACCCTAACCCTAAGCGAAACCCTGAACGTGACCCTTTTCCGAGGCCTTACCCTCATCAGTGCCGTTGTCTTAACCAGTACACCAACACTAACTCGTGCCCTCACACGTACGCTAACCCTTAAGCATTGTCGTACCCTAACCTGTATCCTAATCCCTCTCCATTCCCTAACCCTAATCCTACCCTGAAACTTAACCATGACACTCACCCGAAACTTTACCCTCACCCGTGCCCTAATCTTAACCAGGACACCAAGACTAACTCGTGCCCTCAAACGTACGCTAACACTAAACCGCAGTGGTACTCTAACCTGTACCCTAATCCCTCTCCATTCCCTAACCCTAACCCTAACCTGAAACCTAACCATGACACTCACCCGAAACTTCACCCTCACCCGTGCCCTAATCTTAACCAGGACACCAAGACTAACTCGTGCCCTCACACGTACGCTAACCCTTAAGCATTGTCGTACCCTAACCTGTACCCTAATCCCTCTCCATTCCCTAAACCTAACCCTAACCCGAATCCTAACCCTGACCCTCACCCGAAGCCTTACCCTCACACGTGCCCTAATCTTAACCAGGACACGAAGACTAACTCTTGCCCTCAAACGTACGCTAACACTAAACCGCAGCGGTACCCTAACCTGTACCCTAATCCCTCTCCATTCCCTAACCCTAACCCTAACCTGAAACCTAACCATGACACTCACCCGAAACTGTACCCTCACCCGTGTCTTAATTTTAACCAGTACATCAACACTAACCCATGCCCTCTAACGTACGCCAACCCTAAGCCATTGCCGTACCCTAACCTGTACCCTAATCAATCCCCATTCCCTAACCCTAACCCTAACCCTAACCCTTAACGTGACCCTCTTCCGAGGCCTTACCCTCACCCGTGCCCTAATCGTAAGCAGTACACCAACACTAACTTGTGCCCTCACACGTACGCTAACCCTTAATCGTTGTCGTACCCTAAACTGTACCCTAATCCCTCCCCATTCCCTAACCCTAACCCTAACCCGAATCCTAACCCTGACCCTCACCTGAAGCCTTACCCTCACCCGTGCCCTAATCTTAACCAGGACACTAACACTAACCCTTGCCCTCACACGAACGATAACCTTTAAGCACTGTCGTACCCTAAGCTGTACCCTAATCCCTCTGCATTCCTTAACCCTAACCCTAACCCGAATCCTAACCCTGACCCTCACATGAAGCCTTACCCTCACCCGTGCCCTAATCTTAACCAGGACACCATCACTAACTTGTGCCCTCACACGTACGCTAAACCTTAAGCGTTGTCGTACCCTAAATTGTACCGTAATCCCTCCCCATTCCTTAACCCTAACCCTAACCCAATCCCTAAACCTGACCCACTTCCGATGCCCTACCCTAACCAATGCCCTAATCTTAACCAGTACACAAACACTAACTCATGCCCTCAAACGTACGCTAACCCTTAAGCATTGTCGTACCCTATCCTGTACCTTAATCCCTCCCCATTCCCTAACCCTAACCCTAAGCGAAACCCTGAACGTGACCCTTTTCCGAGGCCTTACCCTCATCGGTGCCGTTGTCTCAACCAGTACACCAACACTAACTCGTGCCCTCACACTTACGCTAACCCTTAAGCATTGTCGTACCCTAACCTGTACCCTAATCCCTCTCCATTCCCTAACCCTAACCCTAACCCGAATCCTAACCCTGACCCTCACCCGAAGCCTTACCCTCACCCGTGCCCTAATATTAACCAGGACACCAAGACTAACTCGTGCCCTCAAACGTACGCTAACACTAAACCGCAGCGGTACCCTAACCTGTACCCTAATCCCTCTCCATTCCCTAACCCTAACCTTAACCTGAAACCTAACCATGACACTCACCCGAAACTTTACCCTCACCGGTGTCCTAATTTTAACCAGTACATCAACACTAACCCATGCCCTCTAACGTACGCCAACCCTAAGCCATTGCCGTACCCTAACCTGTACCCTAATCAATCCCGATTCCCTAACCCTAACCCTAACCCTAACCCTTAACGTGACCCTCTTCCGAGGCCTTACCCTCACCCGTGCCCTAATCGTAAGCAGTACACTAACACTAACTAGTGACCTCACACCTACGCTAAACCTTAAGCGTTGTGGTACCCTAAACTGTGCCCTAATATCTCCCAATACCCTAACCCTAACCCTAACCCGAAATCTATCCCTGACCCTCACCCGAAACCTTACCCTCACCCGTGCCCTAATCTTAACCAGGACACCAACACTAACTTGTGCCCTCACACGTACGCTAACCCTTAATCGTTGTCGTACCCTAAACTGTACCCTAATCCCTCCCCATTCCCTAACCCTAACCCTAACCCTAACCCTAACCCTAACCCTAACCCTAACCTGTACCCTAATCCCTCTGCATTCCTTAACCCTAACCCTAACCCGAATCCTAACCCTGACCCACACCCGAAGACTTACCCTCACCCGTGCCCTAATCTTAACCAGGACACCAACACTAACTCGTGCCCTCAAACGTACGCTAACACTAAACCGCAGCGGTACCCTAACCTGTACGCTAATCCCTCTCCATTCCCTACCCCTAACCCTAACCTGAAACCTAACCATGACACTCACCCGAAACTTTACCCTCACCCGTGTCCTAATTTTAACCAGTACATCAACACTAACCCATACCCTCTAACGTACGCCAACCCTAAGGCATTGCCGTACCCTAACGTGTACCCTAATCAATCCCCATTCCCTAACCCTAACCCTAACCCTAACCCTTAACGTGACCCTCTTCTGAGGCCTTACCCTCACCCGTGCACTAATCGTAAGCAGTACACTAACACTAACTAGTGACCTCACACGTACGCTAAACATTAAGCGTTGTGCTACCCTAAACTGTGCCCTAATATCTCCCCATTCCCTAACCCTAACCCTAACCCGAATTCTATCCCTGACCCTCACCCGAAACCTTACCCTCACCCGTGCCCTATTCTTAACCAGGACACCAAGACTAACTCGTGCCCTCAAACGTACGCTAACACTAAACCGCAGCGGTACCCTAACCTTTACCCTAATCCCTCTCCATTCCCTACCCCTAACCCTAACCTGAAACCTAACCATGACACTCACCCGAAACTTTACCCTCACCCGTGTCCTAATTTTAACCAGTACATCAACACTAACCCATGCCCTCTAACGTACGCCAACCCTAAGCCATTGCCGTACCCTAACCTGTAACCTAATCAATCCCCATTCCCTAACCCTAACCCTAACCCTAACCCTTAACGTGACCCTCTTCCGAGCCCTTACCCTCACCCGTGACCTAATCGTAAGCAGTACACTAACACTAACTAGTGACCTCACACGTACGCTAAACCTTAAGCGTTGTGGTACCCTAAACTGTGCCCTAATATCTCCCCATTCCCTAACCCTAACCCTAACCCGAATTTTATCCCTGACCCTCACCCGAAACCTTACCCTCACCCGTGCCCTAATCTTAACCAGGACACCAACACTAACTCGTGCCCTCACACGTACGCTAACCCTTAATTGTTGTCGTACCCTAAACTGTACCCTAATCCCTCCCCATTCCCTAACCCTAACCCTAACCCGAATCCGAACACTGACCCTCACCTGAAGCCTTACCCTCACCCGTGCCCTAATCTTAACCAGGACACTAACACTAACCCTTGCCCTCACACGAACGCTAACCCTTAAGCACTGTCGTACCCTAAGCTGTACCCTAATCCCTCTGCATTCCTTAACCCTAAGCCTAACCCGAATCCTAACCCTGACCCTCACCCGAAGCCTTACCCTCACCCGTGCCCTAATTTTAAGCAGGACACCAACACTAACACGTGCCCTCACACGTACGCTAAACCTTAAGCGTTGTCGTACTATAAATTGTACCCTAATCCCTCCCCATTCCTTAACCCTAACCCTAACCCCATCCCTAAACCTGACCCACTTCCGATGCCCTACCCTAACCAATGACCTAATCTTAACCAGTACACAAACACTAACTCATTCCCTCAAACGTACGCTAACCCTTAAGCATTGTCGTACCCTATCCTGTACCCTAATCCCTCCCCATTCCCTAACCCTAACCCTAAGGAAACCCTGAACGTGACCCTTTTCCGAGGCCTTACCCTCATCGGTGCCGTTGTCTTAATCAGTACACGAACACTAACTCGTGCCCTCACACTTACGCTAACCCTTAAGCATTGTCGTACCCTAACCTGTACCCTAATCCCTCTCCATTCCCTAACCCTAACCCTAACCCGAATCCTAACCCTGACCCTCACCCGAAGCCTTACCCTCACCCGTGCCCTAATCTTAACAAGGACACCAAGACTAACTCGTGCCCTCAAACGTAAGCTAACACTAAACCGCAGCGGTACCCTAATCTGTACCCTAATCCCTCTCCATTCCCTAACCCTAACCCTAACCTGAAACCTAACCATGACACTCACCCGAAACTTTACCCTCACCCGTGTCCTAATTTTAACCAGTACATCAACACTAACCCATTCCCCCTAACGTACGACAACCCTAAGTCATTGCCGTACCCTAACCTGTTCCCTAATCAATCCCCATTCCATAACCCTAACCCTAACCCTAACCCTTAACGTGACCCTCTTCCGAGGCCTTACCCTCACCCGTGCCCTAATCGTAAGCGGTACACTAACACTAACTAGTGACCTCACACGTACGCTAAAACTTAAGCGTTGTGCTACCCTAAACTGTGCCCTAATATCTCCTCATTCCCTAACCCTAACCCTAACCCGAATTCTATCCCTGACCCTCACCCGAAACCTTACCATCACCCGTGCCCTAATCTTAACCAGGACACCAACACTACCTTGTGCCCTCACACGTACGCTAACCCTTAATCGTTGTCGTACCCTAAACTGTACCCTAATCCCTCCCCATTCCCTAACCCTAACCCTAACCCGAATCCTAACCCTGACCCTCACCTGAAGCCTTACCCTCACCCGTGCCCTAATCTTAACCAGGACACTAACACTAACCGTTGCCCTCACACGAACGCTAACCCTTAAGCACTGTCGTACCCTAAGCTGTACCCTAATCCCTCTGCATTCCTTAACCCTAACCCTAACCCGAATCCTAACCCTGACCCTCACCCGAAGCCTTACTCTCACCCGTGCCTTAATCTTAACCAGGACACCAACACTAACTCATGCCCTCACACGTACGCTAAACCTTAAGCATTGTCGTACCCTAAATTGTACCCTAATCCCTCCCCATTCCTTAACCCTAACCCTAACCCCATCCCTAAACCTGACCCACTTCCGATGCCCTACCCTAAACAATGCCCTAATCTTAACCAGTACACAAACACTAACTCATGCCCTCAAACGTACGCTAACCCTTAAGCATTGTCGTACCCTATCCTGTACCCTAATCCCTCCCCATTCCCTAACCCTAACCCTAAGTGAAACCCTGAACGTGACCCTTTTCCGAGGCCTTACCCTCATCGGTGCCGTTGTCTTAACCAGTACACCAACACTAACTCGTGCCCTCACACTTACGCTAACCCTTTAGCATTGTCATACCCTAACCTGTACCCTAATCCCTCTCCATTCCCTAACCCTAACCCTAACCCGAATCCTAACCCTGACCCTCACCCGAAGCCTTACCCTCACCCGTGCCCTAATCTTAACCAGGACACCAAGACTAACTCGTGCCCTCAAACGTACGCTAACACTAAACCGCAGCGGTACCCTAACCTGTACCCTAATCCCTCTCCATTCCCTAACCCTAACCCTTACCTGAAACCTAACCATGACACTCACCCGAAACTTTACCCTCACCCGTGTCCTAATTTTAACCAGTACATCAACACTAACCCATGCCCTCTAACGTACGACAACCCTAAGCCATTGCCGTACCCTAACCTGTTCCCTAATCAATCCCCATTCCCTAACCCTAACCCTAACCCTAACCCTTAACGTGACCCTCTTCCGAGGCCTTACCCTCACCCGTGCCCTAATGGTAAGCAGTACACTAACACTAACTAGTGACCTCACACGTACGCTAAACCTTAAGCGTTGTGGTACCCTAAACTGTGCCCTAATATCTCCCCATTCCCTAACGCTAACCCTAACCCGAATTCTATCCCTGACCCTCACCCGAAACCTTACCCTCACCCGTGCCCTAATCTTAACCAGGACACCAACACTAACTTGTGCCCTCACACGTACGCTAACCCTTAATCGTTGTCGTACCCTAAACTGTACCCTAATCCCTCCCCATTCCCTAACCCTAACCCTAACCCGAATCCTAACCCTGACCCTCACCTGAAGCCTTACCCTCACCCGTGCCCTAACCTTAACCATGACACTAACACTAAACCTTGCCCTCACACGAACGCTAACCCTTAAGCACTGTCGTGCCCTAAGCTGTACCCTAATCCCTCTGCATTCCTTAACCCTAACCCTAACCCGAATCCTAACCCTGACCCTCACCTGAAGCCTTACCCTCACCCGTGCCCTAATCTTAAGCAGGACACCAACACTAACTCGTGCCCTCACACGTACGCTAAACCTTAAGCGTTGTCGTACCCTAAATTGTACCCTAATCCCTCCCCATTCCTTAACCCTAACCCTAACCCCATCCCTAAACCTGACCCACTTCCGATGCCCTACCCTAAACAATGCCCTAATCTTAACCAGTACACAAACACTAACTCATGCCCTCAAACGTACGCTAACCCTTAAGCATTGTCGTACCCTATCCTGTACCCTAATCCCTCCCCATTCCCTAACACTAACCCTAAGCGAAACCCTGAACGTGACCCTTTTCCGAGCCCTTACCCTCATCGGTGCCGTTGTCTTAACCAGTACACCAACACTAACTCGTGCCCTCACACTTACGCTAACCCTTAAGCATTGTCGTACCCTAACCTGTACCCTAAGCCCTCTCCATTCCCTAACCCTAACCCTAACCCGAATCCTAACCCTGACCCTCACCCGAAGCCTTACCCTCACCCGTGCCCTAATCTTAACCAGGACACCAAGACTAACTCTTGCCCTCAAACGTACGCTAACACTAAACCGCAGCGGTACCCTAACCTGTACCCTAAACCCTCTCCATTCCCTAACCCTAACCCTAACCTGAAACCTAACCATAACACTCACCCGAAACTTTACCCTCACCCGTGTCCTAATTTTAACCAGTACATCAACACTAACCCATGCCCTCTAACGTATGCCAACTCTAAGCCATTGCCGTACCCTAACCTGTACCCTAATCAATCCCCATTCCCTAACCCTAACCCTAACCCTAACCCTTAACGTGACTCTCTTCCGAGGCCTTACCCTCACCCGTGACCTAATCGTAAGCAGTACACTAACACTAACTAGTGACCTCACACGTACGCTAAACCTTAAGCGTTGTGATACCCTAAACTGTGCCCTAATATCTCCCCATTCCCTAACCCTAACCCTAACCCGAATTCTATCCCTGACCCTCACCCGAAACCTTACCCTCACCCGTGCCCTAATCTTAATCAGGACACCAACACTAACTTGTGTTCTCACACGTACGCTAACCCTTACTCGTTGTCGTACCCTAAACTGTACCCTAATCCCTCCCCATTCCCTAACCCTAACCCTAACCCGAATCCTAACCCTGACCCTCACCTAAAGCCTTACCCTCAGCAGTGCCCTAATCTTAACCAGGACACTAACACTAACCCTTGCCCTCACACGAACGCTAACCCTTAAGCACTGTCGTACCCTAAGCTGTACCCTAATCCCTCTGCATTCCCTAACCCTAACCCTAACCCGAATCCTAACCCTGACCCTCACCCGAAGCCTTACCCTCACCCGTGCCCTAATCTTAACCAGGACACCAAGACTAACTCGTGCCCTCAAACGTACGCTAACACTAAACCGCAGCGGCACCCTAACCTGTACCCTAATCCCTCTCCATTCCCTAACCCTAACCCTAACCTGAAACCTAACCATGACACTCACCCGAAACTTTACCCTCACCCGTGTCCTAATTTTAACCAGTACATCAACACTAACCCATGCCCTCTAACGTACGACAACCCTAAGTCATTGCCGTACCCTAACCTGTTCCCTAATCAATCCCCATTCCCTAACCCTAACCCTAACCCTAACCCTTAACGTGACCCTCTTCCGAGGCCTTACCCTCACCCGTGCCCTAATCGTAAGCAGTACACTAACACTAACTAGTGACCTCACACGTACGCTAAACCTTAAGCGTTGTGGTACCGTAAACTGTGCCCTAATATCTCCTCATTCCCTAACCCTAACCCTAACCCGAATTCTATCCCTGACCCTCACCCGAAACCTTACCCTCACCCGTGCCCTAATCTTAACCAGGACACCAACACTACCTTGTGCCCTCACACGTACGCTAACCCTTAATCGTTGTCGTACCCTAAACTGTACCCTAATCCCTCCCCATTCCCTAACCCTAACCCTAACCCGAATCCTAACCCTGACCCTAACCTGAAGCCTTACCCTCACCCGTGCCCTAATCTTAACCAGGACACCAACACTAACTCGTGCCCTCACACGTACGCTAAACCTTAAGCGTTGTCGTACCCTAAATTGTACCCTAATCCCTCCCCATTCCTTAACCCTAACCCTAACCCCATCCCTAAACCTGACCCACTTCCGATGCCCTACCCTAACCAATGCCCTAATCTTAACCAGTACACAAACACTAACTCATGCCATCAAACGTACGCTAACTCTTAAGCATTGTCGTACCCTATCCTGTACCCTAATCCCTCCCCATTCCCTAACCCTAACCCTAAGTGAAACCCTGAACGTGACCCTTTTCCGAGGCCTTACCCTCATCGGTGCCGTTGTTTTAACCAGTACACCAACACTAACTCGTGCCCTCACACTTACGCTAACCCTTTAGCATTGTCGTACCCTAACCTGTACCCTAATCCCTCTCCATTCCCTAACCCTAACCCTAACCCGAATCCTAATCCTGACCCTCACCCGAAGCCTTACCCTCACCCGTGCCCTAATCTTAACCAGGACACCAAGACTAACTCGTGCCCTCAAACGTACGCTAACACTAAACCGCAGCGGTACCCTAACCTGTACCCTAATCCCTCTCCTTTCCCTAACCCTAACCCTAACCTGAAACCTAACCATGACACTCACCCGAAACTTTACCCACACCCGTGTCCTAATTTTAACCAGTACATCAACACTAACCCATGCCCTCTAACGTACGACAACCCTAAGCCATTGCCGTACCCTAACCTGTACCCTAATCAATCCCCATTCCCTAACCCTAACCCTAACCCTAACCCTTAACGTGACCCTCTTCCGAGGCCTTACCCTCACCCGTGCCCTAATCGTAAGCAGTACATAAACACTAACTAGTGACCTCACACGTACGCTAAACCTTAAGCGTTGTGGTACCCTAAACTGTGCCCTAATATCTCCCCATTCCCTAACGCTAACCCTAACCCGAATTCTATCCCTGACCCTCACCCAAAACCTTACCCTCACCCGTGCCCTAATCTTAACCAGGACACCAACACTAACTTGTTCCCTCACACGTACGCTAACCCTTAATCGTTGTCATACCCTTAACTGTACCCTAATCCCTCCCCATTCCCTAACCCTAACCCTAACCCGAATCCTAACCCTGACCCTCACCTGAAGCCTTACCCTCACCCGAGCCCTAATCTTAACCAGGACACCAACACTAACTCGTGCCCTCACACGTATGCTAACCCTTAAGCACTGTCGTACCCTAAGCTGTACCCTAAACCCTCTGCATTCCTTAACCCTAACCCTAACCCGAATCCTAACCCTGACCCTCACCCGAAGCCTGACCCTCACCCGTGCCCAAATCTTAACCAGGACACCAACACTAACTCGTGCCCTCACACGTACACTAAACCTTAAGCGTTGTCGTACCCTAAATTGTACCCTAATCCCTCCCCATTCCTTAACCCTAACCCTAACCCCATCCCTAAACCTGACCTACTTCCGATGCCCTACCCTAACCAATGCCCTAATCTTAACCAGTACACAAACACTAACTCATGCCCTCAAACGTACGCTAACCCTTAAGCTTTGTCGTACCCTATCCTGTACCCTAATCCCTCCCCATTCCCTAACCCTAACCCTAAGTGAAACCCTGAACGTGACCCTTTTCCGAGGCCTTACCCTCATCGGTGCCGTTGTTTTAACCAGTACACCAACACTAACTCGTGCCCTCACACTTACGCTAACCCTTTAGCATTGTCGTACCCTAACCTGTACCCTAATCCCTCTCCATTCCCTAACCCTAACCCTAACCCGAATCCTAACCCTGACCCTCACCCGAAGCCTTACCCTCACCCGTGCCCTAATCTTAACCAGGACACCAAGACTAACTCGTGCCCTCAAACGTACGCTAACACTAACCCGCAGCGGTACCCTAACCTGTACCCTAATCCCTCTCCATTCCCTAACCCTAACCCTAACCTGAAACCTAACCATGACACTCACCCGAAACTTTACCCTCACCCGTGTCCTAATTTTAACCAGTACATCAACACTAACCCATGCCCTCTAACGTACGACAACCCTAAGCCATTGCCGTACCCTAACCTGTTCCCTAATCAATCCCCATTCCCTAACCCTAACCCTTAACGTGACCCTCTTCCGAGGCCTTACCCTCACCCGTGCCCTAATCGTAAGCAGTACACTAACACTAACTAGTGACCTCACACGTACGCTAACCCTTAATCGTTGTCGTACCCTAAACTGTACCCTAATCCCTCCCCATTCCCTAACCCTAACCCTAACCCGAATCCTAACCCTGACCCTCACCTGAAGCCTTACCCTCACCCGTGCCCTAATCTTAACCAGGACACCAACACTAACTCGTGCCCTCACACGTATGCTAACCCTTAAGCACTGTCGTACCCTAAGCTGTACCCTAATCCCTCTGCATTCCTTAACCCTAACCCTAACCCGAATCCTAACCCTGACCCTCACCCGAAGCCTGACCCTCACCCGTGCCCTAATCTTAACCAGGACACCAACACTAACTCGTGCCCTCACACGTACGCTAAACCTTAAGCGTTGTCGTACCCTAAATTGTACCCTAATCCCTCCCCATTCCTTAACCCTAACCCTAACCCCATCCCTAAACCTGACCCACTTCCGATGCCCTACCCTAACCAATGCCCTAATCTTAACCAGTACACAAACACTAACTCATGCCCTCAAACGTACGCTAACCCTTAAGCTTTGTCGTACCCTATCCTGTACCCTAATCCCTCCCCATTCCCTAACCCTAACCCTAAGCGAAACCCTGAACGTGACCCTTTTCCGAGGCCTTACCCTCATCGGTGCCGTTGTCTTAACCAGTACACCAACACTAACTCGTGCCCTCACACGTACGCTAACCCTTAAGCGTTGTCGTACCCTAACCTGTATCCTAATCCCTCTCCATTCCCTAACCCTAACCCTACCCTGAAACCTAACCATGACACTCACCCCAAACTTTACCCTCACCCGTGCCCTAATCTTAACCAGGACACCAAGACTAACTCGTGCCCTCAAACGTACGCTAACACTAAACCGCAGCGGTACCCTAACCTGTACCCTAATCCCTCTCCATTCCCTAACCCTAACCCTAACCTGAAACCTAACCATGACACTCACCCGAAACTTTACCCTCACCCGTGTCCTAATTTTAACCAGTACATCAACACTAACCCATGCCCTCTAACGTACGCCAACCCTAAGCCATTGCCGTACCCTAACCTGTACCCTAATCAATCCCCATTCCCTAGCCCTAACCCTAACCCTAACCCTTAACGTGACCCTCTTCCGAGGCCTTACCCTCACCCGTGCCCTAATCGTAAGCAGTACACTAACACTAACTAGTGACCTCACACGTACGCTAAACCTTAAGCGATGTGGTACCCTAAACTGTGCCCTAATATCTCCCCATTCCCTAACCCTAACCCTAACCCGAATTCTATCCCCGACCCTCACCCGAAACCTTACCCTCACCCGTGCCCTAATCTTAACCAGGACACCAACACTAACTCGTGCCCTCACACGTACGCTAAACCTTAAGCGTTGTCGTACCCTAAATTGTACCCTAATCCCTCCCCATTCCTTAACCCTAACGCTAACCCCATCCCTAAACCTGACCCACTTCCGATGCCCTACCCTAACCAATGCCCTAATCTTAACCAGTACACAAACACTAACTCATGCCCTCAAACGTACGCTAACCCTTAAGCATTGTCGTACCCTATCCTGTACCCTAATCCCTCCCCATTCCCTAACCCTAACCCTAAGCGAAACCCTGAACGTGACCCTTTTCCGAGGCCTTACCCTCATCGGTGCCGTTGTCTTAACCAGTACACCAACACTAACTCGTGCCCTCACACGTACGCTAACCCTTAAGCATTGTCGTACCTTAACCTGTACCCTAATCCCTCTCCATTCCCTAACCCTAACCCGAACCTGAAACATAAACATGACACTCACCCGATACTTTACCCTCACCCGTGTCCTAATTTTAACCACTACATCAACACTAACCCAGGCTCTCTAACGTACGCTAACCCTAAGCCATTGCCGTACCCTAACCTGTACCCTAATCAATCCCCATTCCATAACCCTAACCCTAACCCTTAACGTGACCCTCTTCCGAGGCCTTACCCTCACCCGTGCCCTAATCGTAAGCAGTACACTAACACTAACTAGTGACCTCACACGTATGCTAACCCTTAATCGTTGTCGTACCCTAAACTGTACCCTAATCCCTCTCCATTCCCTAACCCTAACCCGAAACCTAACCCTGACCCTCACCCGAAGCCTTACCCTCACCCGTGCCCTAATCTTAACCAGGACACCAAGACTAACTCGTGCCCTCACACGTATGCTAACACTAAACCGCAGCGGTACCCCAACCTGTACCCTAATCCCTCTCCATTCCCTAACCCTAACCCTAACCTGAAACCTAACCATGACACTCACCCGAAACTTTACCCTCACCCGTGTCCTAATTTTAACCAGCACATCAACACTAACCCATGCCCTCTAACGTGCGCTAACCCTAAGCCATTGCCGGAACCTAACCTGTACCCTAATCAATCCCCATTCCCTAACCCTAACCCTAACCCTAACCCTTAACGTGACCCACTTCCGAGGCCTTACCCTCACCCGTGCCCTAATCGTAAGCAGTACACTAACACTAACTAGTGACCTCACACGTACGCTAAACCTTAAGCGTTGTGGTACCCTAAACTGTGCCCTAATATCTCCCCATTCCCTAAACCTAACCCTAACCCGAATTCTATCCCTGACGCTCACCCGAAACCTGACCCTCACCCGTGCCCTAATCTTAACCAGGACACCAACACTAACTCGTGCCCTCACACGTACGCTAAACCTTAATCGTTGTCGTACCCTAAACTGTACCCTAATCCCTCCCCATTCCCTAACCCTAACCCTAACCCGAATCCTAACCCTGACCATCACCTGAAGACTTACCCTCACCTGTGCCCTAATCTTAACCAGGACACTAACACTAACCCTTGCCCTCATACGAACTCTAACCCTTAAGCACTGTCATACCCTAAGCTGTACCCTAATCCCTCTGCATTCCTTAACCCTAACCCTATCCCGAATCCTAACCCTGACCCTCACCCGAAGCCTTACCCTCACCCATGCCCTAATCTTAACCAGGACACCAACACTAACTCGTGCCCTCACACGTACGCTAATCCTTAAGCGTTGTTGTACCCTAAATTGTACCCTAATCCCTCCCCATTCCTTAACCCTAACCCTAACCCCATCCCTAAACCTGACCCACTTCCGATGCCCTACCCTAACCAACGCCCTAATCTTAACCAGTACACAAACACTAACTCATGCCCTCAAACGTAGGCTAACCCTTAAGCATTGTCGTACCCTATCCTGTACCCTAATTCCTCCCCATTCCCTAACCCTAACCCTAAGCGAAACCCTGAACGTGACCCTTTTCCGAGGCCTTACCCTCATCGGTGCCCTTGTCTTAACCAGTACACCAACACTAAATCGTGCCCTCACACTAACGCTAATCCTTAAGCATTGTCGTACCCTAACCTGTACCCTAATCCCTCTCCATTCCCTAACCCTAACCCTAACCAGAATCCTAACCCTGACCCTCACCCGAAGCCTTACCCTCACCCGTGCCCTAATCTTAACCAGGACAGAAAGACTAACTTGTGATCTCACACGTACGTTAACACTAAACCGCAGCGGTACCCTAACCTGTACCCTAATCCCTCTCCGTTCCCTAACCCTAACCCTAACCTGAAACCTAACCATGACACTCACCCGAAACTTTATCCTCACCCGTGTCCTAATTTTAACCAGTACATCAACACTAACCCATGCCCTCTAAAGTACGCTAACCCTAAGCCATTCCCGTACCCTAACCTGTACCCTAATCAATCCCCATTCCCTAACCCTAACCCTAACCCTAACCCTTAACGTGACCCTCTTCCGAGGCCTTACCCTCACCCGTGCCCTAATCGTAAGCAGTACACTAACACTAACACTTGCCCTCACACGAACGCTAACCCTTAAGCACTGTCGTACCCTAAGCTGTACCTTAATCCCTCTGCATTCCTTAACCCTAACCCTAACCCGAATCCTAACCCTGACCCTCACCCGAAGCCTTACCCTCACCCGTGCCCTAATCTTAACCAGGACACCAACACTAACTCGTGCCCTCACACGTACGCTAAACCTTAAGCGTTGTCGTACCCTAAATTGTACGCTAATCCCTCCCCATTCCTTAACCCTAACCCTAACCCCATCCCTAAACCTGACCCACTTCCGATGCCCTACCCTAACCAATGCCCTAATCTTACCAGTAAACAAACACTAACTCATGCCCTCAAACGTACGCTAACCCTTAAGCATTGTCGTACCCTATCCTGTACCCTAATCCCTCCCCATTCCCTAACCCTAACCCTAAGCGAAACTCTGAACGTGACCCTTTTCCGAGGCCTTACCCTCAGCGGTACCCTTGTCTTAACCAGTACACCAACACTAACTCGTGCCCTCACACTTACGCTAACCCTTAAGCATTGTCGTACTCTAAACTGTACCCTAATCCCTCTCCATTCCCGAACCCTAACCCTAACCGGAATCCTAACCCTGACCCTCACCCGAAGCGTTACCCTCACCCGTGCCCTAATCTTAACCAGAACACCAAGACTAACTCGTGCCCTCACACGTACGCTAACACTAAACTGCAGCGGTACCCTAACCTGTACCCTAATCCCTCTCCATTCCCTAACGCTAACCCTAACCTGAAACCTAACCATGACACTCACCCGAAACTTTACCCTCACCCGCGTCCTAATTTTAACCAGTACATCAACACTAACCCATGCCCTCTAACGTACGCTAACCCTAAGCCATTTCCGTACCCGAACCTGTACCCTAATCAATCCCCATTCCCTAACCCTAACCCTAACCCTTAACGTGAACCTCTTCCGAGGCGTTACCCTCACCCGTGTCCTAATTTTAACCAGCACATCAACACTAACCCATGCCCTCTAACGTGCGCTAACCCTAAGCCATTGCCGGAACCTACCCTGTACCCTAATCAATCCCCATTCCCTAACCCTAACCCTAACCCTAACCCTTAACGTGACCCACTTCCGAGGCCTTACCCTCACCCGTGCCCTAATCGTAAGCAGTACACTAACACTAACTAGTGACCTCACACGTACGCTAAACCTTAAGCGTTGTGGTACCCTAAACTGTGCCCTAATATCTCCCCATTCCCTAAACCTAACCCTAACCCGAATTCTATCCCTGACGCTCACCCGAAACCTGACCCTCACCCGTGCCCTAATCTTAACCAGGACACCAACACTAACTCGTGCCCTCACACGTACGCTAAACCTTAATCGTTGTCGTACCCTAAACTGTACCCTAATCCCTCCCCATTCCCTAACCCTAACCCTAACCCGAATCCTAACCCTGACCATCACCTGAAGACTTACCCTCACCTGTGCCCTAATCTTAACCAGGACACTAACACTAACCCTTGCCCTCATACGAACTCTAACCCTTAAGCACTGTCATACCCTAAGCTGTACCCTAATCCCTCTGCATTCCTTAACCCTAACCCTATCCCGAATCCTAACCCTGACCCTCACCCGAAGCCTTACCCTCACCCATGCCCTAATCTTAACCAGGACACCAACACTAACTCGTGCCCTCACACGTACGCTAATCCTTAAGCGTTGTTGTACCCTAAATTGTACCCTAATCCCTCCCCATTCCTTAACCCTAACCCTAACCCCATCCCTAAACCTGACCCACTTCCGATGCCCTACCCTAACCAACGCCCTAATCTTAACCAGTACACAAACACTAACTCATGCCCTCAAACGTAGGCTAACCCTTAAGCATTGTCGTACCCTATCCTGTACCCTAATTCCTCCCCATTCCCTAACCCTAACCCTAAGCGAAACCCTGAACGTGACCCTTTTCCGAGGCCTTACCCTCATCGGTGCCCTTGTCTTAACCAGTACACCAACACTAAATCGTGCCCTCACACTAACGCTAATCCTTAAGCATTGTCGTACCCTAACCTGTACCCTAATCCCTCTCCATTCCCTAACCCTAACCCTAACCAGAATCCTAACCCTGACCCTCACCCGAAGCCTTACCCTCACCCGTGCCCTAATCTTAACCAGGACAGAAAGACTAACTTGTGATCTCACACGTACGTTAACACTAAACCGCAGCGGTACCCTAACCTGTACCCTAATCCCTCTCCGTTCCCTAACCCTAACCCTAACCTGAAACCTAACCATGACACTCACCCGAAACTTTATCCTCACCCGTGTCCTAATTTTAACCAGTACATCAACACTAACCCATGCCCTCTAAAGTACGCTAACCCTAAGCCATTCCCGTACCCTAACCTGTACCCTAATCAATCCCCATTCCCTAACCCTAACCCTAACCCTAACCCTTAACGTGACCCTCTTCCGAGGCCTTACCCTCACCCGTGCCCTAATCGTAAGCAGTACACTAACACTAACACTTGCCCTCACACGAACGCTAACCCTTAAGCACTGTCGTACCCTAAGCTGTACCTTAATCCCTCTGCATTCCTTAACCCTAACCCTAACCCGAATCCTAACCCTGACCCTCACCCGAAGCCTTACCCTCACCCGTGCCCTAATCTTAACCAGGACACCAACACTAACTCGTGCCCTCACACGTACGCTAAACCTTAAGCGTTGTCGTACCCTAAATTGTACGCTAATCCCTCCCCATTCCTTAACCCTAACCCTAACCCCATCCCTAAACCTGACCCACTTCCGATGCCCTACCCTAACCAATGCCCTAATCTTACCAGTAAACAAACACTAACTCATGCCCTCAAACGTACGCTAACCCTTAAGCATTGTCGTACCCTATCCTGTACCCTAATCCCTCCCCATTCCCTAACCCTAACCCTAAGCGAAACTCTGAACGTGACCCTTTTCCGAGGCCTTACCCTCAGCGGTACCCTTGTCTTAACCAGTACACCAACACTAACTCGTGCCCTCACACTTACGCTAACCCTTAAGCATTGTCGTACTCTAAACTGTACCCTAATCCCTCTCCATTCCCGAACCCTAACCCTAACCGGAATCCTAACCCTGACCCTCACCCGAAGCGTTACCCTCACCCGTGCCCTAATCTTAACCAGAACACCAAGACTAACTCGTGCCCTCACACGTACGCTAACACTAAACTGCAGCGGTACCCTAACCTGTACCCTAATCCCTCTCCATTCCCTAACGCTAACCCTAACCTGAAACCTAACCATGACACTCACCCGAAACTTTACCCTCACCCGCGTCCTAATTTTAACCAGTACATCAACACTAACCCATGCCCTCTAACGTACGCTAACCCTAAGCCATTTCCGTACCCGAACCTGTACCCTAATCAATCCCCATTCCCTAACCCTAACCCTAACCCTTAACGTGAACCTCTTCCGAGGCGTTACCCTCACCCGTGCCCTAATCGTAAGCAGTACACTAACACTAACTAGTGACCTCACACGTACGCTAAACCATAACCGTTGTGGTACGCTAAACTGTGCCCTAATATCTCCCCATTCCCTAACCCTAACCCTAACCCGAATTCTATTCCTGACCCTCACCCGAAACCTTACCCTCACCCGTGCCCTAATCTTAACCAGGACTCCAACACTAACTCGTGCCCTCACACGTACGCTAACCCTTAATCGTTGTCGGACCCTGAACTGTACCCTAATCCCTCCCCATTCCCTAACCCTAACCCTAACCCGAATCCTAACCCTGACCCTCACCTGAAGCCTTACCCTCACCCGTGTCCTAATCTTAACAAGCACAATAACACTAAACCTTGCCCTCACACGAACGCTAACCCTTAAGCACTGTCGTACCCTAAGCTGTACCCTAATCCCTCTGCATTCCTTAACCCTAACCCTAACCCGAATCCTAACCCTGACCCTCACCCGAAGCCTTACCCTCACCCGTGCCCTAATCTTAACCAGGACACCAACACTAACTCGTGCCCTCACACGTACGCTAAACCTTAAGGGTTGTCGTACCCTAAATTGTACCCTACTCCCTCCCCATTCCTTAACCCTAACCCTAACCCCATCCCTAAACCTGACCCACTTCCGATGCCCTACAATAACCAATGCCCTAATCTTAACCAGTACACAAACACAAACTCATTCCCTCAAACGTACGCTAACCCTTAAGCATTGTCGTACCCTATCCAGTACCTTAATCCCTCCCCATTCCCTGACCCTAACCCTAAGCGAAGCCCTGAACGTGACCCTTTTCCGAGACCTTACCCTCATCGGTGCCCTTGTCTTAACCAGTACACAAACACTAACTCGTGCCCTCACACTTACGCTAACCCTTAAGCATTGTCGTACCCTAACCTGTACCCTAATCCCTCTCCATTCCCTAACACTAACCCTAACCCGAAACCTAACCCTGACCCTCACCCGAAGCCTTACCCTCACCCGTGCCCTAATCTTAACCAGGACACCAAGACTAACTCGTGCCCTCACACGTATGCTAACACTAAACCGCAGCGGTACCCTAACCTGTACCCTAATCCCTCTCCATTCCCTAACCCTAACCCTAACCTGAAACCTAACCATGACACTCACCCGAAACTTTACCCTCACCCGTGTCCTAATTTTAACCAGTACATCAACACTAACCCATGCCCTCTAACGTACGCTATCCCTAAGCCATTGCCGTAACCTAACCTGTACCCTAATCAATCCCCATTCCCTAACCCTAACCCGAACCCTTAACGTGACCCTCTTCCGAGGCCTTACCCTCACCCGTGCCCTAATCGTAAGCAGTACACTAACACTAACTAGTGACCTCACACGTACGCTAAACCTTAAGCGTTGTGGTACCCTAAACTGTGCCCTAATATCTCCCCATTCCCTAACCCTAACCCTAACCCGAATTCTATCCCTGACCTACACCCGAAACCTTACCCTCACCCGTGCCCTAATCTTAACCAGGAAACCAACACTAACTCGTGCCCTCACACGTACGCTAACTCTTAATCGTTGTCGTACCCTAAACTGTACCCTAATCCCTGTCCATTCCCTAAACATAACCCTAACCCGAATCCTAACCCTGACCCTCACCCGAAGCCTTACCCTCACCTGTGCCCTAATCTTACCCTGGACACTAACACTAACCCTTGCCCTCACACGAACGCTAACCCTTAAGCACTGTCGTACCCTAAACTGTACCCTAATCCCTCCCCATTCCCTAACCCTAACCCTAACCCGAATCCTAACCCTGACCCTCACCTGAAGCCTTACCCTCACCTGTGCCCTAATCTTAACCAGGACACTAACACTAACCCTTGCCCTCACACGAACGCTAACCCTTAAGCACTGTCGTACCCTAAGCTGTACCCTAATCCCTCTGCATTCCTTAACACTAACCCTAACCCGAATCCTAACCCTGAACCTCACCCGAAGCCTTACCCTCACCCGTGCCCTAATCTTAACCAGGACACCAACACTAACTCGTGACCTCACACGTACGATAAACCTTAAGCGTTGTCGTACCCTAAATTGTACCCTAATCCCTCCCCATTCCTTAACCCTAAACGTAACCCCATCCCTAAACCTGACCCACTTCCGATGTCCTACCCTAACCAATGCCCTAAACTTAACTAGTACACAAACTCTAACTCATGCCCTCAAAAGTACGCTAACCCTTAAGCATTGTCGTACCCTATCCTGTACCCTAATCCCTCCCCATTCGCTAACCCTAACCCTAAGCGAAACCCTGAACGTGACCCTTTTCCGATGCCTTACCCTCATCGGTGCCCTTGTTTTAACCAGTACACCAACACTAACTCGTGCCCTCACACTTACGCTAACCCTTAAGCATTGTCGTACCCTAAACTGTACCCTAATCCCTCTACATTCCCGAACCCTAACCCTAAACCGAATCCTAACCCTGACCCTCACCCGAAGCCTTACCCACACAAGTGCCCTAATCTTAACCAGGACACCAAGACTAACTCGTGCCCTCACACGTACGTTAACACTAAACCGCAGCGGTACCCTAACCTGTACCCTAATCCCTCTCCATTCCATAACCCTAACCCTAACCTGAAACCTAACCATGACACTCACCCGAAACTTTACCCTCACCCGTGTCCTAATTTTAACCAGTACATCAACACTAACCCATGCCCTCTAACGTACGCTAACCCTAAGCCATTGCCGTACCCTAATCTGTACCCTAATCAATCCCCATTCCCTAATCCTAACCCTAACCCTAACCCTTAACGTGACCCTCTTTCGAGGCCTTACCCTCACCCTTGCCCTAAGCGTAAGCAGTACACTAACACTAACTAGTGACCTCACACGTACGCTAAACCTTAAGCGTTGTGGTACCCTAAACTGTGCCCTAATATCTCCCCATTCCCTGACCCTAACCCTAACTCGAATTCTATCCGTGACCCTCACCCGAAGCCTTACCCTCACCCGTGCCCTAATCTTAACCAGGACACCAACACTAACTCATGCCCTCACACGTACGCTAAACCTTAAGCATTGTCGTACCCTAAATTTTACCCTAATCCCTCCCCATTCCTTAACCCTAACCCTAACCCTATCCCTAAACCTGACCCACTTCCGATGCCCTACCCTAACCAATGCCCTAATCTTACCAGTACACAAACACTAACTCATGCCCTCAAACGTACGCTAACCCTTAAGCATTTTCGTACCCTATCCTGTACCCTAATCCCTCCCCATTCCCTAACCCTAACCCTAAGCGAAACCCTGAACGTGACCCTTTTCCGAGGCCTTACCCTCATCAGTGCCCTTGTCTTAACCAGTACACCAACACTAACTCGTGCCCTCACACTTACGCTAACCCTTAAGCATTGTCGTACTCTAAACTGTACCCTAATCCCTCTCCATTCCCTAACCCTAACCCTAACCCGAATCCTAACCCTGACCCTCACCCGAAGCCTTACCCTCACCCGTGCCCTAATCTTAACCAGAACACCAAGACTAACTCGTGCCCTCACACGTACGCTAACACTAAACTGCAGCGGTACCCTAACCTGTACCCTAATCCCTCTCCATTCCCTACCCCTAACCCTAACCTGAAACCTAACCATGACACTCACCCGAAACTTTACCCTCACCCGTGTCCTAATTTTAACCAGCACATCAACACTAACCCATGCCCTCTAACGTACGCTAACCCTAAGCCATTGCCGGAACCTAACCTGTACCCTAATCAATCCCCATTCCCTAACCCTAACCCTAACCCTAACCCTTAACGTGACCCACTTCCGAGGCCTTACCCTCACCCGTGCCCTAATCGTAAGCAGTACACTAACACTAACTAGTGACCTCACACGTACGCTAAACCTTAAGCGTTGTTGTACCCTAAACTGTGCCCTAATATCTCCCCATTCCCTAAACCTAACCCTAACCCGAATTCTATCCCTGACGCTCACCCGAAACCTGACCCTCACCCGTGACCTAATCTTAACCAGGACACCAACACTAACTCGTGCCCTCACACGTACGCTAAACCTTAATCGTTGTCGTACCCTAAACTGTACCCTAATCCCTCCCCATTCCCTAACCCTAACCCTAACCCGAATCCTAACCCTGACCATCACCTGAAGCCTTACCCTCACCTGTGCCCTAATCTTAACCAGGACACTAACACTAACCCTTGCCCTCATACGAACTCTAACCCTTAAGCACTGTCATACCCTAAGCTGTACCCTAATCCCTCTGCATTCCTTAACCCTAACCCTAACCCGAATCCTAACCCTGACCCTCACCCGAAGCCTTACCCTCACCCATGCCCTAATCTTAACCAGGACACCAACACTAACTCGTGCCCTCACACGTACGCTAATCCTTAAGCGTTGTCGTACCCTAAATTGTACCCTAATCCCTCCCCATTCCTTAACCCTAACCCTAACCCCATCCCTAAACCTCACCCACTTCCGATGCCCTACCCTAACCAACGCCCTAATCTTAACCAGTACACAAACACTAACTCATGCCCTCAAACGTAGGCTAACCCTTAAGCATTGTCGTACCCTATCCTGTACCCTAATTCCTCCCCATTCCCTAACCCTAACCCTAAGCGAAACCCTGAACGTGACACTTTTCCGAGGCCTTACCCTCATCGGTGCCCTTGTCTTAACCAGTGCACCAACACTAAATCGTGCCCTCACACTAACGCTAATCCTTAAGCATTGTCGTACCCTAACCTGTACCCTAATCCCTCTCCATTCCCTAACCCTAACCCTAACGAGAATCCTAACCCTGACCCTCACCCGAAGCCTTACCCTCACCCGTGCCCTAATCTTAACCAGGACAGAAAGACTAACTTGTGATCTCACACGTACGTTAACACTAAACCGCATCGGTACCCTAACCTGTACCCTAATCCCTCTCCGTTCCCTAACCCTAACCCTAACCTGAAACCTAACCATGACACTCACCCGAAACTTTATCCTCACCCGTGTCCTAATTTTAACCAGTACATCAACACTAACCCATGCCCTCTAAAGTACGCTAACCCTAAGCCATTCCCGTACCCTAACCTGTACCCTAATCAATCCCCATTCCCTAACCCTAACCCTAACCCTAACCCTTAACGTGACCCTCTTCCGAGGCCTTACCCTCACCCGTGCCCTAATCGTAAGCAGTACACTAACACTAACACTTGCCCTCACACGAACGCTAACCCTTAAGCACTGTCGTACCCTAAGCTGTACCTTAATCCCTCTGCATTCCTTAACCCTAACCCTAACCCGAATCCTAACCCTGACCCTCACCCGAAGCCTTACCCTCACCCGTGCCCTAATCTTAACCAGGACACCAACACTAACTCGTGACCTCACACGTACGCTAAACCTTAAGCGTTGTCGTACCCTAAATTGTACCCTAATCCCTCCCCATTCCTTAACCCTAAACCTAACCCCATCCCTAAACCTGACCCACTTCCGATGTCCTACCCTAACCAATGCCCTAATCTTAACTAGTACACAAACTCTAACTCATGCCCTCAAACGTACACTAACCCTTAAGCATTGTCGTACCCTATCCTGTACCCTAATCCCTCCCCATTCGCTAACCCTAACCCTAAGCGAAACCCTAAACGTGACCCTTTTCCGATGCCTTACCCTCATCGGTGCCCTTGTTTTAACCAGTACACCAACACTAACTCGTGCCCTCACACTTACGCTAACCCTTAAGCATTGTCGTACCCTAAACTGTACCCTAGTCCCTCTCCATTCCCGAACCCTAACCCTAACCGGAATCCTAACCCTGACCCTCACCCGAAGCGTTACCCTCACCCGTGCCCTAATCTTAACCAGAACACCAAGACTAACTCGTGCCCTCACACGTACGCTAACACTAAACTGCAGCGGTACCCTAACCTGTACCCTAATCCCTCTCCATTCCCTAACGCTAACCCTAACCTGAAACATTACCATGACACTCACCCGAAACTTTACCCTCACCCGCGTCCTAATTTTAACCAGTACATCAACACTAACCCATGCCCTCTAACGTACGCTAACCCTAAGCCATTTCCGTACCCGAACCTGTACCCTAATCAATCCCCATTCCCTAACCCTAACCCTAACCCTTAACGTGAACCTCTTCCGAGGCGTTACCCTCACCCGTGCCCTAATCGTAAGCAGTACACTAACACTAACTAGTGACCTCACACGTACGCTAAACCATAACCGTTGTGGTACGCTAAACTGTGCCCTAATATCTCCCCATTCCCTAACCCTAACCCTAACCCGAATTCTATTCCTGACCCTCACCCGAAACCTTACCCTCACCCGTGCCCTAATCTTAACCAGGACTCCAACACTAACTCGTGCCCTCACACGTACGCTAACCCTTAATCGTTGTCGGACCCTGAACTGTACCCTAATCCCTCCCCATTCCCTAACCCTAACCCTAACCCGAATCCTAACCCTGACCCTCACCTGAAGCCTTACCCTCACCCGTGTCCTAATCTTAACAAGCACAATAACACTAAACCTTGCCCTCACACGAACGCTAACCCTTAAGCACTGTCGTACCCTAAGCTGTACCCTAATCCCTCTGCATTCCTTAACCCTAACCCTAACCCGAATCCTAACCCTGACCCTCACCCGAAGCCTTACCCTCACCCGTGCCCTAATCTTAACCAGGACACCAACACTAACTCGTGCCCTCACACGTACGCTAAACCTTAAGGGTTGTCGTACCCTAAATTGTACCCTACTCCCTCCCCATTCCTTAACCCTAACCCTAACCCCATCCCTAAACCTGACCCACTTCCGATGCCCTACAATAACCAATGCCCTAATCTTAACCAGTACACAAACACAAACTCATTCCCTCAAACGTACGCTAACCCTTAAGCATTGTCGTACCCTATCCAGTACCTTAATCCCTCCCCATTCCCTGACCCTAACCCTAAGCGAAGCCCTGAACGTGACCCTTTTCCGAGACCTTACCCTCATCGGTGCCCTTGTCTTAACCAGTACACAAACACTAACTCGTGCCCTCACACTTACGCTAACCCTTAAGCATTGTCGTACCCTAACCTGTACCCTAATCCCTCTCCATTCCCTAACACTAACCCTAACCCGAAACCTAACCCTGACCCTCACCCGAAGCCTTACCCTCACCCGTGCCCTAATCTTAACCAGGACACCAAGACTAACTCGTGCCCTCACACGTATGCTAACACTAAACCGCAGCGGTACCCTAACCTGTACCCTAATCCCTCTCCATTCCCTAACCCTAACCCTAACCTGAAACCTAACCATGACACTCACCCGAAACTTTACCCTCACCCGTGTCCTAATTTTAACCAGTACATCAACACTAACCCATGCCCTCTAACGTACGCTATCCCTAAGCCATTGCCGTAACCTAACCTGTACCCTAATCAATCCCCATTCCCTAACCCTAACCCGAACCCTTAACGTGACCCTCTTCCGAGGCCTTACCCTCACCCGTGCCCTAATCGTAAGCAGTACACTAACACTAACTAGTGACCTCACACGTACGCTAAACCTTAAGCGTTGTGGTACCCTAAACTGTGCCCTAATATCTCCCCATTCCCTAACCCTAACCCTAACCCGAATTCTATCCCTGACCTACACCCGAAACCTTACCCTCACCCGTGCCCTAATCTTAACCAGGAAACCAACACTAACTCGTGCCCTCACACGTACGCTAACTCTTAATCGTTGTCGTACCCTAAACTGTACCCTAATCCCTGTCCATTCCCTAAACATAACCCTAACCCGAATCCTAACCCTGACCCTCACCCGAAGCCTTACCCTCACCTGTGCCCTAATCTTACCCTGGACACTAACACTAACCCTTGCCCTCACACGAACGCTAACCCTTAAGCACTGTCGTACCCTAAACTGTACCCTAATCCCTCCCCATTCCCTAACCCTAACCCTAACCCGAATCCTAACCCTGACCCTCACCTGAAGCCTTACCCTCACCTGTGCCCTAATCTTAACCAGGACACTAACACTAACCCTTGCCCTCACACGAACGCTAACCCTTAAGCACTGTCGTACCCTAAGCTGTACCCTAATCCCTCTGCATTCCTTAACACTAACCCTAACCCGAATCCTAACCCTGAACCTCACCCGAAGCCTTACCCTCACCCGTGCCCTAATCTTAACCAGGACACCAACACTAACTCGTGACCTCACACGTACGCTAAACCTTAAGCGTTGTCGTACCCTAAATTGTACCCTAATCCCTCCCCATTCCTTAACCCTAAACCTAACCCCATCCCTAAACCTGACCCACTTCCGATGTCCTACCCTAACCAATGCCCTAATCTTAACTAGTACACAAACTCTAACTCATGCCCTCAAACGTACGCTAACCCTTAAGCATTGTCGTACCCTATCCTGTACCCTAATCCCTCCCCATTCGCTAACCCTAACCCTAAGCGAAACCCTAAACGTGACCCTTTTCCGATGCCTTACCCTCATCGGTGCCCTTGTTTTAACCAGTACACCAACACTAACTCGTGCCCTCACACTTACGCTAACCCTTAAGCATTGTCGTACCCTAAACTGTACCCTAATCCCTCTCCATTCCCGAACCCTAACCCTAAACCGAATCCTAACCCTGACCCTCACCCGAAGCCTTACCCTCACAAGTGCCCTAATCTTAACCAGGACACCAAGACTAACTCGTGCCCTCACACGTACGCTATCACTAAACCGCAGCGGTACCCTAACCTGTACCCTAATCCCTCTCCATTCCATAACCCTAACCCTAACCTGAAACCTAACCATGACACTCACCCGAAACTTTACCCTCACCCGTGTCCTAATTTTAACCAGTACATCAACACTAACCCATGCCCTCTAACGTACGCTAACCCTAAGCCATTGCCGTACCCTAATCTGTACCCTAATCAATCCCCATTCCCTAATCCTAACCCTAACCCTAACCCTTAACGTGACCCTCTTTCGAGGCCTTACCCTCACCCTTGCCCTAAGCGTAAGCAGTACACTAACACTAACTAGTGACCTCACACGTACGCTAAACCTTAAGCGTTGTGGTACCCTAAACTGTGCCCTAATATCTCCCCATTCCCTGACCCTAACCCTAACTCGAATTCTATCCGTGACCCTCACCCGAAGCCTTACCCTCACCCGTGCCCTAATCTTAACCAGGACACCAACACTAACTCATGCCCTCACACGTACGCTAAACCTTAAGCGTTGTCGTACCCTAAATTTTACCCTAATCCCTCCCCATTCCTTAACCCTAACCCTAACCATATCCCTAAACCTGACCCACTTCCGATGCCCTACCCTAACCAATGCCCTAATCTTACCAGTACACAAACACTAACTCATGCCCTCAAACGTACGCTAACCCTTAAGCATTGTCGTACCCTATCCTGTACCCTAATCCCTCCCCATTCCCTAACCCTAACCCTAAGCGAAACCCTGAACGTGACCCTTTTCCGAGGCCTTACCCTCACCCGTGCCCTAGTCTTAACCAGAACACCAAGACTAACTCGTGCCCTCACACGTACGCTAACACTAAACTGCAGCGGTACCCTAACCTGTACCCTAATCCCTCTCCATTCCCTAACCCTAACCCTAACCTGCAACCTAACCATGACACTCACCCGAAACTTTACCCTCACCCGTGTCCTAATTTTAACCAGCACATCAACACTAACCCATGCCCTCTAACGTACGCTAACCCTAAGCCATTGCCGGAACCTAACCTGTACCCTAATCAATCCCCATTCCCTAACCCTAACCCTAACCCTAACCCTTAACGTGACCCACTTCCGAGGCCTTACCCTCACCCGTGCCCTAATCGTAAGCAGTACACTAACACTAACTAGTGACCTCACACGTACGCTAAACCTTAAGCGTTGTGGTACCCTAAACTGTGCCCTAATATCTCCCCATTCCCTAAACCTAACCCTAACCCGAATTCTATCCCTGACGCTCACCCGAAACCTGACCCTCACCCGTGCCCTAATCTTAACCAGGACACCAACACTAACTCGTGCCCTCACACGTACGCTAAACCTTAATCGTTGTCGTACCCTAAACTGTACCCTAATCCCTCCCCATTCCCTAACCCTAACCCTAACCCGAATCCTAACCCTGACCATCACCTGAAGCCTTACCCTCTCCTGTGCCCTAATCTTAACCAGGACACTAACACTAACCCTTGCCCTCATACGAACTCTAACCCTTAAGCACTGTCATACCCTAAGCTGTACCCTAATCCCTCTGCATTCCTTAACCCTAACCCTAACCCGAATCCTAACCCTGACCCTCACCCGAAGCCTTACCCTCACCCATGCCCTAATCTTAACCAGGACACCAACACTAACTCGTGCCCTCACACGTACGCTAATCCTTAAGCGTTGTCGTACCCTAAATTGTACCCTAATCCCTCCCCATTCCTTAACCCTAACCCTAACCCCATCCCTAAACCTCACCCACTTCCGATGCCCTACCCTAACCAACGCCCTAATCTTAACCAGTACACAAACACTAACTCATGCCCTCAAACGTAGGCTAACCCTTAAGCATTGTCGTACCCTATCCTGTACCCTAATTCCTCCCCATTCCCTAACCCTAACCCTAAGCGAAACCCTGAACGTGACCCTTTTCCGAGGCCTTACCCTCATCGGTGCCCTTGTCTTAACCAGTGCACCAACACTAAATCGTGCCCTCACACTAACGCTAATCCTTAAGCATTGTCGTACCCTAACCTGTACCCTAATCCCTCTCCATTCCCTAACCCTAACCCTAACGAGAATCCTAACCCTGACCCTCACCCGAAGCCTTACCCTCACAAGTGCCCTAATCTTAACCAGGACAGAAAGACTAACTTGTGATCTCACACGTACGTTAACACTAAACCGCATCGGTACCCTAACCTGTACCCTAATCCCTCTCCGTTCCCTAACCCTAACCCTAACCTGAAACCTAACCATGACACTCACCCGAAACTTTATCCTCACCCGTGTCCTAATTTTAACCAGTACATCAACACTAACCCATGCCCTCTAAAGTACGCTAACCCTAAGCCATTCCCGTACCCTAACCTGTACCCTAATCAATCCCCATTCCCTAACCCTAACCCTAACCCTAACCCTTAACGTGACCCTCTTCCGAGGCCTTACCCTCACCCGTGCCCTAATCGTAAGCAGTACACTAACACTAACTAGTGACCTCACACGAACGCTAACCCTTAAGCCTTGTGGTACCCTAAACTGTGCCCTAATATCTTCCCATTCCCTAACCCTAACCCTAACCCGAATTCTTTCCCTGACCCTCACCCGAAACCTTACCCTCACCCGTGCCTTAATCTTAACCAGGACACCAACACTAACTCGTGCCCTCACACGTACGCTAACCCTTAATTGTTGTCGTATCCAAAACTGTACCCTAATCCCTCCCCATTCCCTAACCCTAACCCTAACCTGAAACCTAACCATGACACTCACCCGAAACTTTACCCTCACCCGTGTCCTAATTTTAACTAGTACATCAACACTAACCCATGCCCTCTAACGTACGCTAACCCTAAGCCATTGCCGTACCCTAACCTGTACCCTAATCAATCCTCATTCCCTAACCCTAACCCTAACCCTAACCCTTAACGTGACCCTCTTCCGAGCCCTTACCCTCACCCGTGCCCTAATCTTAACCAGGACACCAACACTAACTCGTGCCCTCACACGTACGCTAACCCTTAATCGTTGTCGTACCCTAAACTGGACCCTAATCCCCCCCCATTCCCTAACCCTAACCCTAACCCGAATCCTAACGCTGACCCTCACCTGAAGCCTTACCCTCACCCGTGCCCTAATCTTAACCAGGACACTAACACTAACCCTTGCCCTCACACGAACGCTAAACCTTAAGCACTGTCGTACCCTAAGCTCAACCTAAACCCTCTGCATTCCTTAACCCGAACCGTAACCCGAATCCTAACCCTGACCCTCACCCGAAGCCTTACCCTCACCCGTGCCCTAATCTTCACCAGGACACCAACACTAACTCGTGGCCTCACACGTACGCTAAACCTTAAGCGTTGTCGTACCCTAAATTGTACCCTAATCCCTCCCCATTCCTTAACCCTAACCCTAACCCCATCCCTAAACCTGACCCACTTCCGATGCCCTACCCTAACCAATGCCCTAATCTTAACCAGTACACAAACACTAACTCATGCCCTCAAACGTACGCTAACCCTTAAGCATTGTCGTACCCTATCCTGTACCCTAATCCCTCCCCATTCCCTAACCCTAACCCTAAGCGAAACCCTGAACGTGACCCTTTTCCGAGGCCTTACCCTCATCGGTGCCCTTGTCTTAACCAGTACACCAACACTAACTCGTGCCCTCACACTTACGCTAACCCTTAAGCATTGTCGTACCCTAACCTGTACCCTAATCCCTCTCCATTCCCTAACCCTAACCCTAACCCGAATCCTAACCCTGACCCTCACCCGAAGCCTTACCCTCACCCGTGCCCTAATCTTAACCAGGACACCAAGACTAACTCGTGCCCTCACACGTACGCTAACACTAAACCGCAGCGGTACCCTAACCTGTACCCTAATCCCTCTCCATTCCCTAACCCTAACCCTAACCTGAAACCTAACCATGACACTCACCCGAAACTTTACCCTCACCCGTGTCCTAATTTTAACCAGTACATCAACACTAACCCATGCCCTCTAACGTACGCTAACCCTAAGCCATTGCCGCACCCTAACCTGTACCCTAATCAATCCCCATTCCCTAACCCTAACCCTAACCCTAACCCTTAACGTGACCCTCTTCCGAGGCCTTACACTCACCCGTGCCCTAATCGTAAGCAGTACACTAACACTAACTAGTGACCTCACACGTACGATAAACCTTAAGCGTTGTGGTACCCTAAACTGTGCCCTAATATCTCCCCATTCCCTAACCCTAACCCTAACCCGAATTCTATCCCTGACCCTCACCCGAAACCTTACCCTCACCCGTGCCCTAATCTTAAACAAGACACCAACACTAACTGGTGCCCTCACACGTACGCTAACCCTTAATCGTTGTCGTACCCTAAACTGTACCCTAATCCCTCCCCATTCCCTAACCCTAACCCTAACCCGAATCCTAACCCTGACCCTCACCTGAAGCCTTACCCTCACCCGTGCCCTAATCTTAACCAGGACACTAACACTAACCCTTGCCCTCACACGAACGCTAACCCTTAAGCACTGTCGTACCCTGAGCTGTACCCTAATCCCTCTGCATTCCTTAACCCTAACCCTAACCCGAATCCTAACCCTGACCCTCACCCGAAGCCTTACCCTCACCCGTGCCTTAATCTTAACCAGGACACCAACACTAACTCGTGCCCTCACACGTACGCTAAACCTTAAGCGTTGTCGTACCCTAAATTGTACCCTAATCCCTCCCCATTCCTTAACCCTAACCCTAACCCCATCCCTAAACCTGACCCACTTCCGATGCCCTACCCTGACCAATGCCGTAATCTTAACCAGTACACAAACACTAACTCATGCCCTCAAACGTACGCTAACCCTTGAGCATTGTCGTACCCTATCCTGTACCCTAATCCCTTCCCATTCCCTAACCCTAACCCTAAGCGAAACCCTGAACGTGAACCTTTTCCGAGGCCTTAACCTCATCGGTGACCTTGTCTTAACGAGTACACCAACACTAACTCGTGCCCTCACACTTACGCTAACCCTTAAGCATTGTCGTACCCTAACCTGTACCCTAACCCGTCTCCATTCCCTAATCCTAACCCTAAACCGAATCCTAACCCTGACCCTCACCCGAAGCCTTACCCTCACCCGTGCCCTAATCTTAACCAGGACACCAAGACTAACTCGTGCCCTCACACGTACGCTAACACTAAACCCCAGCGGTACCCTAACCTGTACCCTAATCCCTCTCCATTCCCTAACCCTAACCCTAACCTGAAACCTAACCATGACACTCACCCGAAACTTTACCCTCACCCGTGTCCTAATTTTAACCAGTACATCAACACTAACCCATGCCCCCTAACGTACGCCAACCCTAAGCCATTGCCGTACCCTAACCTGTACCCTAATCAATCCCCATTCCCTAACCCTAACCCTAACCCTAACCCTTAACGTGACCCTCTTCCGAGGCCTTACCCTCACCCGTGCCCTAATCGTAAGCAGTACACTAACACTAACTAGTGACCTCACATGTACGCTAAACCTTAAGCGTTGTGGTACCCTAAAATGTGCCCTTATATCTCCCCATTCCCTAACCCTAACCCTAACCCGAATTCTATCCCTGACCCTCACCCGAAACCTTACCCTCACCCGTACCCTAATCTTAACCAGGACACCAACACTAACTTGTGCCCTCACACGTACGCTAACCTTTAATCGTTGTCCTACCCTATTCTGTACCCTAATCCCTCCCCATTCCCTAACCCTAACCCTAAGCGAAACACTGAACGTGACCCTTTTCCGAGGCTTTATCCTAATCGGTGCCCTTGTCTTAACCAGTACACCAACACTAACTCGTGCCCTCACACTTACGCCAACCCTTAAGCATTGTCGTACCCTAACCTGTACCCTAATCCCTCTCCATTCCCTAACCCTAACCCTAACCCGAATCCTAACCCTGACCCTCACCCGAAGCCTTACCCTCACCAGTGCCCTAATCTTAGCCAGGACACCAAGACTAACTCGTGCCCTCACACGTACGCTAACACTAAACAACAGCGGTACCCTAACCTGTACCCTAATCCCTCTCCATTCCCTAACCCTAACCCTAACCTGAAACCTAACCATGACACTCACCCGAAACTTTACCCTCACCCGTGTCCTAATTTTAACCAGTACATCAACGCTAACACATGCCCTCTAACGTACGCCAACCCTAAGCCATTGCCATACCCTAACCTGTACCCTAATAAATCCCCATTCCCTAACCCTAACCCTAACCCTTAACGTGACCCTCTTCCGAGGCCTTACCCTCACCCGTGCCCTAATCGTAAGCAGTACACTAACACTAACTAGTGACCTCACACGTACGCTAAATCTTAAGCGTTGTGGTACCCCAAACTGTGCCCTAATATCTCCCCATTCCCTAACCCTAACCCTAACCCGAATTCTATCCCTGACCCTCGCCCGAAACCTTACCCTCACCCGTGCCCTAATCTTAACCAGGACACCAACACTAACTCGTGCCCTCACACGTACGCTAACCCTTAATCGTTGTCGTACCCTAAACTGTACCCTAATACCTCCCCATTCCCTAACCCTAACTCTAACCCGAATCCTAACCCTGACCCTTACCTGAAGCCTTACCCTCACCCGTGCCCTAATCTTAACCAGGACACTAACACTAACCCTTGACCTCACACGAACGCTAACCCTTAAGCACTGTCGTACCCTAAGCTGTACCCTAATCCCTCTGCATTCCTTAACCCTAACCCTAACCCAAATCCTAACCCTGACCCTCACCCGAAGCCTTACCCTCACCCGTGCCCTAATCTTAACCAGGACACCAAGACTAACTCGTGCCCTCACACGTACGCTAACAATAAACCGCAGCGGTACCCTAACCTGTACCCTAATCCCTCTCCATTCCCTAACCCTAACCCTAACCTGAAAACTAACCATGACACTCACCCGAAACTTTACCCTCACCTGTCTCCTAATTTTAACCAGTACATCAATATTAACCCATGCCCTCTAACGTACGCTAACCCTAAGCCATTTCCATACCCTAACCTGTACCCTAATCAATTCCCATTCCCTAACCCTAACCCTAACCCTAACCCTTAACGTGACCCTCTTCCGAGACCTTACCCTCACCCGTGCCCTAATCGTAAGCAGTACACTAACACTAACTAGTGACCTCACACGTACGCCAAACATTAAGCGTTGTGGTACCCTAAACTGTGCCCTAATATCTCCCCATTCCCTAACCCTAACCCTAACCCGAATTCTATCCCTGACCCTCACCCAAAACCTTACCCTCACCCGTGCCCTAATCTTAACCAGGACACCAACACTAACTTGTGCCATCACACTTACACTAACCCTTAATCGTTGTCGTACCCTAAACTGTACCCTAATACCTCCCCATTCCCTAACCCTAACCCTAACCCGAATCCTAACCCTGACCCTCACCTGAAGCCTTACCCTCACCCGTGCCCTAATCTTAACCAGGACACTAACACTAACCCTTGCCCTCACACGAACGCTAACCCTTAAGCACTGTCGTACCCTAAGCTGTACCCTAATCCCTCTGCATTCCTTAACCCTAACCCTAACCCGAATCCTAACCCTGACCCTCACCCGAAGCCTTACCCTCACCCGTGCCCTAATCTTAACCAGGACACCAACACTAACCCGTGCCCTCACACGTACGCTAAACCTTAAGCGTTGTCGTACCCTAAATTGTACCCTAATCCCTCCCCATTCCTTAACCCTAACCCTAACCCCATCCCTAAATCTGACCCACTTCCGATGCCCTACCCTAACCAATGCCCTAATCTTAACCAGTACACAAACACTAACACATGCCCTCAAACGTACGCTAACCCTTAAGCATTGTCATACCCTATCCTGTACCCTAATCCCTCCCCATTCCCTAACCCTAACCCTAAGCGAAACCCTGAACGTGACCCTTTTCCGAGGCCTTACCCTCATCGGTGCCGTTGTCTTAACCAGTACACCAACACTAATTCGTGCCCTCACACTTACGCTAACCCTTAAGCATTGTCGTACCCTAACCTGTACCCTAATCCCTCTCCATTCCCTAACACTAACCCTAACCCGAAACCTATCCCTGACCCTCACCCGAAGCCTTACCCTCACCCGTGCCCTAATCTTAACCAGGACACCAAGACTAACTCGTGCCCTCACACGTATGCTAACACTAAACCGCAGCGGTACCCTAACCTGTACCCTAATCCCTCTCCATTCCCTAACCCTAACCCTAACCTGAAACCTAACCATGACACTCACCCGAAACCTTACCCTCACCCGTGCCCTAATCTTAACCAGGACACCAACACTAACTTGTGCCATCACACGTACGCTAACCCTTAATCGTTGTCGTACCCTAAACTGTACCCTAATCCCTCTGCATTCCCTAACCCTAACCCTAACCCGAATCCTAAACCTGACCCTCACCCGAAGCCTTACCCTCACCCGTGCCCTAATCTTAACCAGGACACCAAGACTAACTCGTGCCCTCACACGTACGCTAACTCTAAACCGCAGCGGTACCCTAACCTGTACCCTAATCCCTCTCCATTCCCTAACCCTAACCCTAACCTGAAACCTAACCATGACACTCACCCGAAACTTTACCCTCACCCGTGTCCTAATTTTAACCAGTACATCAACACTAACCCATGCCGTCTAACGTACGCTAACCCTAAGCCATTGCCGTACCCTAACCTGTACCCTAATCAATCCCCATTCCCTAACCCTAACCCTAACCCTAACCTTTAACGAGACCCTCTTCCGAGGCCTTACCCTCACCCGTGCCCTAATCGTAAGCAGTACACTAACACTAACTAGTGACCTCACACGTACGCTAAACCGTAAGCGTTGTGGTACCCTAAACTGTGCCCTAATATCTCCCCATTCCCTAACCCTAACCCTAACCCGAATTCTATCCCTGACGCTCACGCGAAACCTTACCCTCACCCGTGCCCTAATCTTAACCAGGACACCAACACTAACTCGTGCGCTCACACGTACGCTAACCCTTAATCGTTGTTGTACCCTTAACTGTACCCTAATACCTCCCCATTACTTAGCCCTAACACTAACCCGAATCCTAACCCTGACCCTCACCTGAAGCCTTACCCTCACCCGTGCCCTAATCTTAACCAGGACACTAACACTAACACTTGCCCTCACACGAACGCTAACCCTTAAGCACTGGCGTACCCTAAGCTGTACCCTAATCCCTCTGCATTGCTTAACCCTAACCCTAACACGAATCCTAACCCTGACACTCACCCGAAGCCTTACCCTCACCCGTGCCCTAATCTTAACCAGGACACGAACACTAACTCGTGCCCTCACACGTACGCTAAACCTTAAGTGTTGTCGTACCCTAAATTGTACCCTAATCCCTCTCCATTCCTTAACCCTAAACCTAACCCCAACCCTAAACCTGACCCACTTCCGATGCCCTAACCTAAACAATGCCCTAATCTTAACCAGTACACAAACACTAACTCATGCCCTCAAACGTACGCTAACCCTTAAACATTGTCGTACCCTATCCTGTACCCTAATCCCTCCCCATTCCCTAACCCTAACCCTAAGCGAAACCCTTAACGTGACCCTCTTCCGAGGCCTTACCCTCTCCCTTGCCCTAATCTTAAGCAGTACACTAACACTAAATAATGAACTCACACGTACGCTAAACCTTAAGCGTTGTGGTACCCTAAACTGTGCCCTAATATCTCCCCATTCCCTAACCCTAACCCGAATTCTATCCCTGACCCTCAGTCCGAAACCTTACCCTCACCCGTGCCCTAATCTTAACCAGGACACCAACACTAACTCGTGCCCTCACACGTACGCTAACTCTTAATCGTTGTCGTACCCTAAACTGTACCCTAATCCCTCCCCATTCCCTAAACCTAACCCTAAACCGAATCCTAACCCTGACCCTCACCTGAAGCCTTACCCTCACCCGTGCCCTAATCTTAACCAGGACACTAACACTAACACTTGCCCTCACACGAACGCTAACCCTTAAGCACTAGCGTACCCTAAGCTGTACCCTAATCCCTCTGCATTGCTTAACCCTAACCCTAACACGAATCCTAACCCTGACCCTCACCCGAAGCCTTACCCTCACCCGTGCCCTAATCTTAACCAGGACACCAACACTAACTCGTGCCCTCACACGTACGCTAAACCTTAAGTGTTGTCGTACCCTAAATTGTACCCTAATCCCTCCCCATTCGTTAACCCTAAACCTAACCCCAACCCTAAACCTGACCCACTTCCGATGCCCTACCCTAACCAATGCCCTAATCTTAACCAGTACACAAACACTAACTCATGCCCTCAAACGTACGCTAACCCTTAAACATTGTCGTACCCTATCCTGTACCCTAATCCCTCTCCATTCCCTAACCCTGACCCTAACCCTAACCCTTAACGTGACCCTCTTCCGAGGCCTTACCCTCACCCGTGCCCTAATCGTAAGCAGTACACTAACACTAATTAGTGACCTCACACGTACGCTAAACCTTAAGCGTTGTGGTACCCTAAACTGTGCCCTAATATCTCCCCATTCCCTAACCCTAACCCTAACCCGAATTCTATCCCTGACCCTCACCCGAAACCTTACCCTCACCCGTGCCTTAATCTTAAACAGGACACCAACACTAACTCGTGCCTCACACGTACGCTAACCCTTAAGCACTGTCGTACCCTAAGCTGTACCCTAATCCCTCTGCATTCCTTAACCCTAACCCTAACACGAATCCAAACCCTGACCCTCACCCGAAGCCTTACCCTCACCCGTGCCCTAATCTTAACCAGGACACCAACACTAACTCGTGCCCTCACACGTACGCTAAACCTTAAGCATTGTCGTACCCTAAATTTTACCCTAATCCCTCCCCATTCCTTAGCACTAACCCTAACCCCATCCCTAAACGTGACCCACTTCCGATGCCCTACCCTAACCAATGCCCTAATCTTAACCAGTACACAAACACTAACTCATGCCCTCAAACGTACGCTAACCCTTAAGCATTGTCGTATCCTATCCTGTACCCTAATCCCTCCCCATTCCCTAACCCTAACCCTAAGCGAAACCCTGAACGTGACCCTTTTCCGAGGCCTTACCCTCCTCGGTGCCCTTGTCTTAACCAGTACACCAACACTAACTCGTGCCCTCACACTTACGCTAACCCTTAAGCATTGTCGTACCCTAACCTGTACCCTAATCCCTCTCCATTCCCTAACCCTAACCCTAACCCGAATCCTAACCCTGACCCTCACCCGAAGCCTTACCCTCACCCGTGCCCTAATCTTAACCAGGACACCAAGACTAACTCGTGCCCTCACACGTACGCTAACACTAAACCGCAGCGATACCCTAACCTGTACCGTAATCCCTCTCCATTCCCTAACCCTAACCCTAACCTGAAACCTAACCATGACACTCACCCGAAACTTTACCCTCAACCGTGTCCTAATTTTAACCAGTATATCAACACTAACCCATGCCCTCTAATGTACGCTAACCCTAAGCCATTGCCGTACTCTAACCTGTACCCTAATCAATCCCCATTCCCTATCCCTAACCCTAACCCTAACCCTTAACGTGACCCTCTTCCGAGGCCTTACCCTCACCCGTGCCCTAATCGTAAGCAATACACTAACACTAAATAATGAACTCACACGTACGCTAAACCTTAAGCGTTGTGGTACCCTAAATTGTGCCCTAATATCCCCCCATTCCCTAACCCTAACCCTAACCCGAATCCTAACCCTCACCCTCACCCGAAGACTTACCCTCACCCGTGCCCTAATCTTAACCAGGACACCAACACTAACTCGTGCCTTCACACGTACGCTAAACGTTAAGCGTTGTCGTACCCTAAATTGTACCCTAATCCCTCCCCATTCCTTAACCCTAACCCTAACCCCATCCCTAAACCTGACCCACTTCCGATGCCCGACCCTAACCAGTGCCCAAATCTTAACCAGTACACAAACACTAATTCATGCCCTCAACCGTACGCTAACCCTTAAGCATTGTCGTACCCTATCCTGTACCCTAACCCCTCCCCATTCCCTAACCCTAACCCTAAGCGAAACCCTGAACGTGACCCTCTTCCGAGGCCTTACCCTCTCCCTTGCCCTAATCTTAAGCACTACACTAACACTAAATAATGAACTCACACGTACGCTAAACCTTAAGCGTTGTGGTACCCTAAACTGTGCCATAATATCTCCCCATTCCCTAACCCTAACCCGGATCCTAACCCTGACCCTCACCTGAAGCCTTACCCTCACCCGTGCCCTAATCTTAACCAGGACACTAACACTAACACTTGCCCTCACACGAACGCTAACCCTTAAGCACTAGCGTACCCTAAGCTGTACCCTAATCCCTCTGCATTGCTTAACCCTAACCCTAACACGAATCCTAACCCTGACCCTCACCCGAAGCCTTACCCTCACCCGTGCCCTAATCTTAACCAGGACACCAACACTAACTCGTGCCCTCACACGTACGCTAAACCTTAAGTGTTGTCGTACCCTAAATTGTACCCTAATCCCTCCCCATTCGTTAACCCTAAACCTAACCCCAACCCTAAACCTGACCCACTTCCGATGCCCTACCCTAACCAATGCCCTAATCTTAACCAGTACACAAACACTAACTCATGCCCTCAAACGTACGCTAACCCTTAAACATTGTCGTACCCTATCCTGTACCCTAATCCCTCTCCATTCCCTAACCCTGACCCTAACCCTAACCCTTAACGTGACCCTCTTCCGAGGCCTTACCCTCACCCGTGCCCTAATCGTAAGCAGTACACTAACACTAATTAGTGACCTCACACGTACGCTAAACCTTAAGCGTTGTGGTACCCTAAACTGTGCCCTAATATCTCCCCATTCCCTAACCCTAACCCTAACCCGAATTCTATCCCTGACCCTCACCCGAAACCTTACCCTCACCCGTGCCTTAATCTTAAACAGGACACCAACACTAACTCGTGCCTCACACGTACGCTAACCCTTAAGCACTGTCGTACCCTAAGCTGTACCCTAATCCCTCTGCATTCCTTAACCCTAACCCTAACACGAATCCAAACCCTGACCCTCACCCGAAGCCTTACCCTCACCCGTGCCCTAATCTTAACCAGGACACCAACACTAACTCGTGCCCTCACACGTACGCTAAACCTTAAGCATTGTCGTACCCTAAATTTTACCCTAATCCCTCCCCATTCCTTAGCACTAACCCTAACCCCATCCCTAAACGTGACCCACTTCCGATGCCCTACCCTAACCAATGCCCTAATCTTAACCAGTACACAAACACTAACTCATGCCCTCAAACGTACGCTAACCCTTAAGCATTGTCGTATCCTATCCTGTACCCTAATCCCTCCCCATTCCCTAACCCTAACCCTAAGCGAAACCCTGAACGTGACCCTTTTCCGAGGCCTTACCCTCCTCGGTGCCCTTGTCTTAACCAGTACACCAACACTAACTCGTGCCCTCACACTTACGCTAACCCTTAAGCATTGTCGTACCCTAACCTGTACCCTAATCCCTCTCCATTCCCTAACCCTAACCCTAACCCGAATCCTAACCCTGACCCTCACCCGAAGCCTTACCCTCACCCGTGCCCTAATCTTAACCAGGACACCAAGACTAACTCGTGCCCTCACACGTACGCTAACACTAAACCGCAGCGATACCCTAACCTGTACCGTAATCCCTCTCCATTCCCTAACCCTAACCCTAACCTGAAACCTAACCATGACACTCACCCGAAACTTTACCCTCAACCGTGTCCTAATTTTAACCAGTATATCAACACTAACCCATGCCCTCTAATGTACGCTAACCCTAAGCCATTGCCGTACTCTAACCTGTACCCTAATCAATCCCCATTCCCTATCCCTAACCCTAACCCTAACCCTTAACGTGACCCTCTTCCGAGGCCTTACCCTCACCCGTGCCCTAATCGTAAGCAATACACTAACACTAAATAATGAACTCACACGTACGCTAAACCTTAAGCGTTGTGGTACCCTAAATTGTGCCCTAATATCCCCCCATTCCCTAACCCTAACCCTAACCCGAATCCTAACCCTCACCCTCACCCGAAGACTTACCCTCACCCGTGCCCTAATCTTAACCAGGACACCAACACTAACTCGTGCCTTCACACGTACGCTAAACGTTAAGCGTTGTCGTACCCTAAATTGTACCCTAATCCCTCCCCATTCCTTAACCCTAACCCTAACCCCATCCCTAAACCTGACCCACTTCCGATGCCCGACCCTAACCAGTGCCCAAATCTTAACCAGTACACAAACACTAATTCATGCCCTCAACCGTACGCTAACCCTTAAGCATTGTCGTACCCTATCCTGTACCCTAACCCCTCCCCATTCCCTAACCCTAACCCTAAGCGAAACCCTGAACGTGACCCTCTTCCGAGGCCTTACCCTCTCCCTTGCCCTAATCTTAAGCACTACACTAACACTAAATAATGAACTCACACGTACGCTAAACCTTAAGCGTTGTGGTACCCTAAACTGTGCCATAATATCTCCCCATTCCCTAACCCTAACCCGAATCCTAACCCTGACCCTCACCCGAAACCTTACCCTCACCCGTGGCCTAATCTTAACCAGGACACCAACACTAATTCGTGCCCTCACACGTACGCTAACCCTTAATCGTTGTCGTACCCTAAACTGTACCCTAATCCCTCCCCATTCCCTAACCCTAACCCTAACCCGAATCCTAACCTTGACCCTCACCCGAAGCCTTACCCTCACCCGTGCCCTAATCTTAACCAGGACACCAAGACTACCTCGTGCCCTCACACGTACGCTAACACTAAACCGCAGCGGTACCCTAACGTGTACCCTAATCCCTCTCCATTCCCTAACCCTAAACCTAACCCGAATCCTAACCCTGACCCTCACCCGAAGCCTTACCCTCACCCGTGCCCTAATCTTAACCAGGACACCAAGACTAACTCGTGCCCTCACACGTACGCTAACACTAAACCGCACCGGTACCCTAACCTGTACCCTAATCCATCTCCATTCCCTAACCCTAACCCTAACCTGAAACCTAACAATGACACTCACCCGAAACTTTACCCTCACCAGTGACCTAATTTTAACCAGTACATCAACACTAACCCATGCCCTCTAACGTACGCTAACCCTAAGCCATTGCCGTACCCTAACCTGTATCCTAATCAATCCCCATTCCCTAACCCTAACCCTAAACCTAACCCTTAACGTGACCCTCTTCCGAGGCCTTACCCTCTCCCTTGCCCTAATCGTAAGCAGTACACTAACACTAAATTGTGAACTCACACGTACGTTAAACCTTAAGCGTTGTGTTACCCTAAACTGTGCCCTAATATCTCCCCATTCCCTAACCCTAACCCGAATTCTATCCCTGACCCTCACTCAGAAACCTTACCCTCACCCGTGCCCTAATCTTAACCAGGACACCAACACTATCTCGTGCCCTCACACGTACGCTAACCCTTAAACGTTGTCGTATCCTAAACTGTACCCTAATCCCTCCCCATTCCCTAACCCTAACCCTAACACGAATCCTAACCCTGACCCTCACCCGAAGCCCTACCCTCACCCGTGCCCTAATCTTAACCAGGACACCAACACTAACTCATGCCCTGACACGTACGCTAACCCTTAAGCGTTTTCGTACCCTAAATGGCACCCTAATCCCTCCCCATTCCTTAACCCTAACACTAACCCCATCCCTAAACCTGACCCACTTCCGATGCCCTACCCTAACCAATGCCCTAATCTTAACCAGTACACAAACACTAACTCATGCCCTCAAACGTACGCTAACCCTTAAGCATTGTCGTACCCTATCCTGTACCCTAATCCCTCCCCATTCCCTAACCCTAACCCTAAGCGAAACCCTGAACGTGACCCTTTTCCTAGGCCTTACCCACATCGGTGCCCTTGTCTTAACCAGTACACCAACACTAATTCGTGCCCTCACACTTACGCTAACCCTTAAGCATTGTCGTACCCTAACCTGTACCCTAATCCCTCTCCATTCCCTAACCCTAACCCTAACCCGAATCCTAACCTTGACCCTCACACGAAGCCTTACCCTCACCCGTGCCCTAATCTTAACCAGGACACCAAGACTAACTCGTGCCCTCACACGTACGCTAACACTAAACCGCAGTGGTACCCTAACCTGTACCCTAATCCCTCTCCATTCCCTAACGCTAACCCTAACCTGAAACCTAACCATGACACTCACCCGAAACTTTACCCTCACCCGTGTCCTAATTTTAACCAGTACATCAACACTAACCCATGCCCTCTAACGTACGCTAACCCTAAGCCATTGCCGTACCCTAACCTGTACCCTAATCAATCCCCATTCCCTAACCCTAACCCTAACCCTAACCCTTAACGTGACCCCCTTCCGAGGCCTTACCCTCACCCGTGCCCTAATCGTAAGCAATACACTAACACTAACTAGTGCCCTCACACGTACGCTAAACATTAAGCGTTGTGGTACCCTAAACTGTGCCCTAATATCTCCCCATTCCCTAACCCTAACCCTAACCCGAATCCTAACCCTGACCCTCACCTGAAGCCTTACCCTCACCCGTGCCCTAATCTTAACCAGGACACTAACACTAACCCTTGCCCTCACACGAACGCTAACCCTTAAGCACTGTCGTACCCTAAGCTGTACCCTAATCCCTCTGCATTCCTTAACCCTAACCCTAACACGAATCCTAACCCTGACCCTCACCCGAAGCCTTACCCTCACCCGTGCCCTAATCTTAACCAGGACACCAACACTAACTCGTGCCCTCACACGTACGCTAAACCTTAAGCATTGTCGTACCCTAAATTTTACCCTAATCCCTCACCATTCCTTAGCCCTAACCCTAACCCCATCCCTGAACGTGACCCACTTCCGATGCCCTACACTAACCAATGCCCTAATCTTAACCAGTACACAAACACTAACTCAAGACCTCAAACGTACGCTAAACCTTAAGCATTGTCGTATCCTATCCTGTACCCTAATCCCTCCCCATTCCCTAAACCTAACCCTAAGCGAAACCCTGAACGTGACCCTTTTCCGAGGCCTTACCCTCATCGGTGCCCTTGTCTTAACCAGTACACCAACACTAACTCGTGCCCTCACACTTACGCTAACCCTTAAGCATTGTCGTACCCTAACCTGTACCCTAATCCCTCTCCATTCCCTAACCCTAACCCTAACCCGAATCCTAACCCTGACCCTCACCCGAAGCCTTACCCTCACCCGTGCCCTAATCTTAACCAGGACACCAAGACTAACTCGTGCCCTCACACGTACGCTAACACTAAACCGCAGCGGTACCCTAACCTGTACCCTAATCCCTCTCCATTCCCTAACGCTAACCCTAACCTGAAACCTAACCATGACACTCACCCGAAACTTTACCCTCACCCGTGTCCTAATTTTAACCAGTACATCAACACTAACCCATGCCCTCTAACGTACGCTAACCCTAAGCCATTGCCGTACCCTAACCTGTACCCTAATCAATCCCCATTCCCTAACCCTAACCCTAACCCTAACCCTTAACGTGACCCCCTTCCGAGGCCTTTCCCTCACCCGTGCCCTAATCGTAAGCAATACACTAACACTAAATAATGAACTCACACGTACGCTAAAACTTAAGCGTTGTGGTACCCTAAATTGTGCCCTAATATCTCCCCATTCCCTAACCCTAACCCTAACCCGAATGCTAACCCTCACCCTCACCCGAAGACTTACCCTCACCCGTGCCCTAATCTTAACCAGGACACCAACACTAACTCGTGCCTTCACACGTACGCTAAACGTTAAGCGTTGTCGTACCCTAAATTGTACCCTAATCCCTCCCCATTCCTTAACCCTAACCCTAACCCCATCCCTAAACCTGACCCACTTCCGATGCCCGACCCTAACCAGTGCCCAAATCTTAACCAGTACACAAACACTAATTCATGCCCTCAACCGTACGCTAACCCTTAAGCATTGTCGTACCCTATCCTGTACCCTAACCCCTCCCCATTCCCTAACCCTAACCCTAAGCGAAACCCTGAACGTGACCCTCTTCCGAGGCCTTACCCTCTCCCTTGCCCTAATCGTAAGCAGTACACTAACACTAAATAGTGAACTCACACGTACGTTAAACCTTCAGCGTTGTGGTACCCTAAACTGTGCCCTAATATCTCTCCATTCCCTAACCCTAACCCGAATTCTATCCCTGACCCTCACTCCGAAACCTTACCCTCACCCGTGCCCTAATCTTAACCAGGACACCAACACTAACTCGTGCCCTCACACGTACGCTAACCCTTAATCGTTCTCGTACCCTAAACTGTACCTTAATCCCTCCCCATTCCCTAACCCTAACCCTAACCCGAATCCTAACCCTGACCCTCACCTGAAGCCTTACCCTCACCCGTGCCCTAATATTAACCAGGACACTAACACTAACACTTGCCCTCACACGAACGCTAACCCTTAAGCATTGTCGTACCCTAACCTGTACCCTAATCCCTCTCCATTCCCTAACCCTAACCCTAACCCGAATCCTAACCTTGACCCTCACACGAAGCCTTACCCTCACCCGTGCCCTAATCTTAACCAGGACACCAAGACTAACTCGTGCCCTCACACGTATGCTAACACTAAACCGCAGTGGTACCCTAACCTGTACCCTAATCCCTCTCCATTCCCTAACGCTAACCCTAACCTGAAACCTAACCATGACACTCACCCGAAACTTTACCCTCACCCGTGTCCTAATTTTAACCAGTACATCAACACTAACCCATGCCCTCTAACGTACGCTAACCCTAAGCCATTGCCGTACCCTAACCTGTACCCTAATCAATCCCCATTCCCTAACCCTAACCCTAACCCTAACCCTTAACGTGACCCCCTTCCGAGGCCTTACCCTCACCCGTGCCCTAATCGTAAGCAATACACTAACACTAACTAGTGCCCTCACACGTACGCTAAACCTTAAGCGTTGTGGTACCCTAAACTGTGCCCTAATATCTCCCCATTCCCTAACCCTAACCCTAACCCGAATTCTATCCCTGACCCTCACCCGAAACCTTACCCTCACCCGTGCCTTAATCTTAAACAGGACACCAACACTAACTCGTGCCTCACACGTACGCTAACCCTTAAGCACTGTCGTACCCTAAGCTGTACCCTAATCCCTCTGCATTCCTTAACCCTAACCCTAACCCGAATCCTAACCCTGACCCTCACCCGAAGCCTTACCCTCACCCGTGCTCTAATCTTAACCAGGACACCAACACTAACTCGTGCCTTCACACGTACGCTAAACCTTAAACGTTGTCGTACCCTAAATTGTACCCTAATCCCTCCCCATTCCTTAACCCTAACCCTAACCCCATCCCTAAACCTGACCCACTTCCGATGCCCTACCCTAACCAATGCCCTAATCTTAACCAGTACACAAACACTAACTCATGCCCTCAAACGTACGCTAACCCTTAAGCATTGTCATACCCTATCCTGCACCCTAATCCCTGCCCATTCCCTAACGCTAACCCTCAGCGAAACCCTGAACGTGACCCTTTTCCGAGGCCTTACCCTCATCGGTGCCCTTCTCTTAACCAGTACACCAACACTAACTCGTGCCCTCACACTTACGCTAACCCTTAAGCATTGTCGTACCCTAACCTGTACCCTAATCCCTCTCCATTCCCTAACCCTAACCCTAACCCGAATCCTAACCCTGACCCTCACCCGAAGCCTTACCCTCACCCGTGCCCTAATCTTAACCAGGACACCAAGACTAACTCGTGCCCTCACATGTACGCTAACACTAAACCGCACCGGAACCCTAACCTGTACCCTAATCCCTCTCCATTCCCTAACCCTAACCCTAACCTGAAACCTAACCATGACACTCACCCGACACTTTACCCTCACCCGTGTCCTAATTTTAACCAGTACATCAACACTAACCCATGCCCTCTAACGTACGCTAACCCTAAGACATTGCCGTACCCTAACCTATATCCTAATCAATCCCCATTCCCTAACCCTAACCCTAAACCTAACCCTTAACGTGACCCTCTTCCGAGGCCTTACCCTCTCCCTTGCCCTAATCGTAAGCAGTACACTAACACTGAATAGTGAACATACACGTACGTTAAACCTTAAGCGTTGTGGTACCTTAAACTGTGCCCTAATATCTCCCCATTCCCTAACCCTAACCCGAATTCTATCCCTGACCCTCACTCAGAAACCTTACCCTCACCCGGGCCCTAATCTTAACCAGGACACCAACACTAACTCGTGCCTTCACACGTACGCTAAACGTTAAGCGTTGTCGTACCCTAAATTGTACCCTAATCCCTCCCCATTCCTTAACCCTAACCCTAACCCCATCCCTAAACCTGACCCACTTCCGATGCCCGACCCTAACCAGTGCCCAAATCTTAACCAGTACACAAACACTAATTCATGCCCTCAACCGTACGCTAACCCTTAAGCATTGTCGTACCCTATCCTGTACCCTAACCCCTCCCCATTCCCTAACCCTAACCCTAAGCGAAACCCTGAACGTGACCCTCTTCCGAGGCCTTACCCTCTCCCTTGCCCTAATCGTAAGCAGTACACTAACACTAAATAGTGAACTCACACGTACGTTAAACCTTCAGCGTTGTGGTACCCTAAACTGTGCCCTAATATCTCTCCATTCCCTAACCCTAACCCGAATTCTATCCCTGACCCTCACTCCGAAACCTTACCCTCACCCGTGCCCTAATCTTAACCAGGACACCAACACTAACTCGTGCCCTCACACGTACGCTAACCCTTAATCGTTCTCGTACCCTAAACTGTACCTTAATCCCTCCCCATTCCCTAACCCTAACCCTAACCCGAATCCTAACCCTGACCCTCACCTGAAGCCTTACCCTCACCCGTGCCCTAATATTAACCAGGACACTAACACTAACACTTGCCCTCACACGAACGCTAACCCTTACGCACTGGCGTAACCTGAGCTGTACCCTAATCCCTCTGCATTGCTTAACCCTAAACCTAACACGAATCCTAACCCTGACCCTCACCCGAAGCCTTACCCTCACCCGTGCCCTAATCTGAACCAAGACACCAACACTAACTCGCGCCCTCACACGTACGCTAACCCTTAATCGCTGTCGTACCCTAAACTGTACCCTAATCCCTCCCCATTCCCTAACCCTAACCCTAACCCGAATCCTAACCCTAACCCTCACCTGAAGCCTTACCCTCACCCGTGCCCTAATCTTAACCAGGACACTAACACTAACCCTTGCCCTCACACGAACGCTAACCCTTAAGCACTGTCGTACGCTAAGCTGTACCCTAATCCCTCTGCATTCCTTAACCCTAACCCTAACACGAATCCTAATCCTGACCCTCACCCGAAGCCTACCCTCACCCGTGCCCTAATCTTAACCAGGACACCAACACTAACTCGTGCCGTCACACGTACGCTAAACCTTAAGCGTTGTCGTACCCTAAATTGTACCCTAATCCCTCCCCATTCCTTAACCCTAACCCTAACCCCATCCCTAAACCTGACCCACTTCCGATGCCCTACCCTAACCAATGCCCTAATCTTAACCAGTACACAAACACTAACTCATGCCCTCAAACGTACGCTAACCCTTAAGCATTGTCGTACCCTATCCTGTACCCTAATCCCTCCTCATTCCCTAACCCTAACCCTAAGCGAAACCCTGAACGTGACCCTTTTCTGAGGCCTTATCCTCATCGGTGCCCTTGTCTTAACCAGTACACTAACACTAACTCGTGCCATCACACCTACGCTAACCCTTAAGCATTCTCGTACACTAACCTGTACCCTAATCCCTCTCCATTCCCTAACCCTAACCCTAACCCGAATCCTAACCCTGACCCTCACCCGAAGCCTTACCCTCACCCGTGCCCTAATCTTAACCAGGACACCAAGACTAACTCGTGCCCTCACACGTACGCTAACACTAAACCGCAGCGGTACCCTAACCTGTACCCTAATCCCTCTCCATTCCCTAACCCTAACCCTAACCCGAATCCTAACCCTGACCCTCACCCGAAGCCTTACCCTCAACCGTGCCCTAATCTTAACCAGGACACCAAGACTAACTCGTGCCCTCACACGTACGCTAACACTAAACCGCACCGGTACCCTAACCTGTACCCTAATCCCTCTCCATTCCCTAACCCTAACCCTAACCTGAAACCTAACCATGACACTCACCCGAAAATTTACCCTCACCTGTGTCCTAATTTTAACCAGTACATCAACACTAACCCATGCCCTCTAACGTATGATAACCCTAAGCCATTGCCGTACCCTAACCTGTATCCTAATCAATCCCCTTTCCCTAACCCTAACCCTAAACCTAACCCTTAACGTGACCCTCTTCCGAGGCCTTACCCTCTCCCTTGCCCTAATCGTAAGCAGTACACTAACACTAAATAGTGAACTCACACGTACGCTAAACCTTAAGCGTTGTGGTACCCTAAACTGTGCACTAATATCTCCCCATTCCCTAACCCTAACCCGAATTCTATCCCTGACCCTCACTCCGAAACCTTACCCTCACCCGTGCCCTAATCTTAACCAGGACACCAACACTAACTCGTGCCCTCACACGTACGCTAACCCTTAATCGTTGTCGTGCCCTAAACTGTACCCTAATCCCTCCCCATTCCCTAACCCTAACCCTAACCCGAATCCTAACCCTGACCCTCACCTGAAGCCTTACCCTCACCCGTGCCCTAATCTTAACCAGGACACTAACACTAACACTTGCCCTCACACGAACGCTAACCCTTAAGCACTGGCCTACCCTAAGCTGTACCCTAATCCCTCTTCATTGCTTAACCCTAACCCTCACACGAATCCTAACCCTGACACTCACCCGAAGCCTTACCCTCACCCGTGCCCTAATCTTAACCAGGACACCAACACTAACTCGTACCCTCACACGTACGCTAAACCTTAAGTGTTGTCGTACCCTAAATTGTACCCTAAACTCTCCCCATTCCTTAACCCTAAACCTAACCCCAACCCTAAACCTGACCCACTTCCGATGCCCTACCCTAACCAATGCCCTAATCTTAACCAGTACACAAACACTAACTCATGCCCTCAAACGTACGCTAACCCTTAAACATTGTCGTACCCTATCCTGTACCCTAATCCCTCCCCATTCCCTAACCCTAACCCTAAGCGAAACCCTTAACGTGACCCTCTTCCGAGGCCTTACCCTCTCCCTTGCCCTAATCTTAAGCAGTACACTAACACTAAATAATGAACTCACACGTACGCTAAACCTTAAGCGTTGTGGTACCCTAAACTGTGCCCTAATATCTCCCCATTCCCTAACCCTAACCCGAATTCTATACCTGACCCTCACTCCGAAACCTTACCCTCACCCGTGCCCTAATCTTAACCAGGACACCAACACTAACTCGTGCCCTCACACGTACGCTAACCCTTAATCGCTGTCGTACCCTAAACTGTACCCTAATCCCTCCCCATTCCCTAACCCTAACCCTAACCCGAATCCTAACCCTGACCCTCACCTGAAGCCTTACCCTCACCCGTGCCCTAATCTTAACCAAGACACTAACACTAACCCTTACCCTCACACGAACGCTAACCCTTAAGCACTGTCGTACCCTAAGCTGTACCCTAATCCCTATGCATTCCTTAACCCTAACCCTAACACGAATCCTAACCCTGACCCTCACCCGAAGCCTTACCCTCACCCGTTCCCTAATCTTAACCAGGACACCAAGACTAACTCGTGCCCTCACACGTACGCTAACACTAAACCGCACCGGTTCCCTAACCCTTACCCAAATCCCTCTCCATTCCCTAACCCTAACCCTAACCTGAAACCTAACCATGACACTCACCCGAAACTTTACCCTCACCCGTGTCCTAATTTTAACCAGTACATCAACACTAACCCATGCCCTCTAACGTACGCTATCCCTAAGCCATTGCCGTACCCTAACCTGTACCCTAATCAATACCCATTCCCTAACCCTAACCCTAACCCTAACCCTAAACGTGACCCTCTTCCGAGGCCTTACCCTCACCCGTGCCCTAATCGTAAGCAGTACACTAACACTAAATAGTGAACTCACACGTACGCTAAACCTTAAGCGTTGTGGTACCCTAAACTGTGCACTAATATCTCCCCATTCCCTAACCCTAACACGAATTCTACCCCTGACCCTCACTCCGAAACCTTACCCTCACCCGTGCCCTAATCTTAACCAGGACACCAACACTAACTCGTGCCCTCACACGTACGCTAACCCTTAATCGTTGTCGTACCCTAAACTGTACCCTAATCCCTCCCCATTCGCTAACCCTAACCCTAACCCGGATCCTAACCCTGACCCTCACCTGAAGCCTTACCCTCACCCGTGCCCTAATCTTAACCAGGACACTAACACTAACACTTGCCCTCACACGAACGCTAACCCTTAAGCACTGGCGTACCCTAAGCTGTACCCTAATCCCTCTGCATTGCTTAACCCTAACCCTAACACGAATCCTAACCCTGACACTCACCCGAAGCCTTACCCTCACCCGTGCCCTAATCTTAACCAGGACACGAACACTAACTCGTGCCCTCACACATACGCTAAACCTTAAGTGTTGTCGTACCCTAAATTGTACCCTAATCCCTCCCCATTCCTTAAACCTAAACCTAACCCCAACCCTAAACCTGACCCACTTCCGATGCCCTACCCTAAACAATGCCCTAATCTTAACCAGTACACAAACACTAACTCATGCCCTCAAACGTACGCTAACCCTTAAACATTGTCGTACCCTATCCTGTACCCTAATCCCTCCCCATTCCCTAACCCTAACCCTAAGCGAAACCCTTAACGTGACCCTCTTCCTAGGCCTTACCCTCTCCCTTGCCCTAATCTTAAGCAGTACACTAACATTAAATAATGAACTCACACGTACGCTAAACCTTAAGCGTTGTGGTACCCTAAACTGTGCCCTAATATCTCCCCATTCCCTAACCCTAACCCGAATTCTATCCCTGACCCTCACTCCGAAACCTTACCCTCACCCGTGCCCTAATCTTAACCAGGACACCAACACTAACTCGTGCCCTCACACGTACGCTAACCCTTAATCGTTGTCGTACCCTAAACTGTACCCTAATCCCTCCCCATTCCCTAAACCTAACCCTAAACCGAATCCTAACCCTGACCCTCACCTGAAGCCTTACCCTCACCCGTGCCCTAATCTTAACCAGGACACTAACACTAACACTTGCCCTCACACGAACGCTAACCCTTAAGCACTAGCGTACCCTAAGCTGTACCCTAATCCCTCTGCATTGCTTAAACCTAACCCTAACACGAATCCTAACCCTGACCCTCACCCGAAGCCTTACCCTCACCCGTGCCCTAATCTTAACCAGGACACCAACACTAACTCGTGCCCTCACACGTACGCTAAACCTTAAGTGTTTTCGTACCCTAAATTGTACCCTAATCCCTCCCCATTCGTTAACCCTAAACCTAACCCCAACCCTAAACCTGACCCACTTCCGATGCCCTACCCTAACCAATGCCCTAATCTTAACCAGTACACAAACACTAACTCATGCCCTCAAACGTACGCTAACCCTTAAACATTGTCGTACCCTATCCTGTACCCTAATCCCTCTCCATTCCCTAACCCTAACCCTAACCCTAACCCTTAACGTGACCCTCTTCCGAGGCCTTACCCTCACCCGTGCCCTAATCGTAAGCAGTACACTAACACTAAATAGTGACCTCACACGTACGCTAAACCTTAAGCGTTGTGGTACCCTAAACTGTGCCCTAATATCTCCCCATTCCCTAACCCTAACCCTAACCCGAATTCTATCCCTGACCCTCACCCGAAACCTTACCCTCACCCGTGCCTTAATCTTAAACAGGACACCAACACTAACTCGTGCCTCACACGTACGCTAACCCTTAAGCACTGTCGTACCCTAAGCTGTACCCTAATCCCTCTGCATTCCTTAACCCTAACCCTAACCCGAATCCTAACCCTGACCCTCACCCGAAGCCTTACCCTCACCCGTGCTCTAATCTTAACCAGGACACCAACACTAACTCGTGCCTTCACACGTACGCTAAACCTTAAACGTTGTCGTACCCTAAATTGTACCCTAATCCCTCCCCATTCCTTAACCCTAACCCTAACCCCATCCCTAAACCTGACCCACTTCCGATGCCCTACCCTAACCAATGCCCTAATCTTAACCAGTACACAAACACTAACTCATGCCCTCAAACGTACGCTAACCCTTAAGCATTGTCATACCCTATCCTGCACCCTAATCCCTGCCCATTCCCTAACGCTAACCCTCAGCGAAACCCTGAACGTGACCCTTTTCCGAGGCCTTACCCTCATCGGTGCCCTTCTCTTAACCAGTACACCAACACTAACTCGTGCCCTCACACTTACGCTAACCCTTAAGCATTGTCGTACCCTAACCTGTACCCTAATCCCTCTCCATTCCCTAACCCTAACCCTAACCCGAATCCTAACCCTGACCCTCACCCGAAGCCTTACCCTCACCCGTGCCCTAATCTTAACCAGGACACCAAGACTAACTCGTGCCCTCACATGTACGCTAACACTAAACCGCACCGGAACCCTAACCTGTACCCTAATCCCTCTCCATTCCCTAACCCTAACCCTAACCTGAAACCTAACCATGACACTCACCCGACACTTTACCCTCACCCGTGTCCTAATTTTAACCAGTACATCAACACTAACCCATGCCCTCTAACGTACGCTAACCCTAAGACATTGCCGTACCCTAACCTATATCCTAATCAATCCCCATTCCCTAACCCTAACCCTAAACCTAACCCTTAACGTGACCCTCTTCCGAGGCCTTACCCTCTCCCTTGCCCTAATCGTAAGCAGTACACTAACACTGAATAGTGAACATACACGTACGTTAAACCTTAAGCGTTGTGGTACCTTAAACTGTGCCCTAATATCTCCCCATTCCCTAACCCTAACCCGAATTCTATCCCTGACCCTCACTCAGAAACCTTACCCTCACCCGTGCCCTAATCTTAACCAGGACACCAACACTAACTCGTGCCCTCACACGTACGCTACCCCTTGAACGTTGTCGTACCCTAAACTGTACCCTAATCCCTCCCCATTCCCTAACCCTAACCCTAACACGAATCCTAACCCTGACCCTCACCCGAAGCCCTACCCTCACCCGTGCCCTAATCTTAACCAGGACACCAACACTAACTCATGCCCTGACACGTACGCTAACCCTTAAGCGTTTTCGTACCCTAAATGGCACCCTAATCCCTCCCCATTCCTTAACCTTAACACTAACCCCATCCCTAAACCTGACCCACTTCCGATGCCCTACCCTAACCAATGCCCTAATCTTAACCAGTACACAAACACTAACTCATGCCCTCAAACGTACGCTAACCCTTAAGCATTGTCGTACCCTATCCTGTACCCTAATCCCTCCCCATTCCCTAACCCAAACCCTAAGCGAAACCCTGAACGTGACCCTTTTCCTAGGCCTTACCCACATCGGTGCCCTTGTCTTAACCAGTACACCAACACTAATTCGTGCCCTCACACTTACGCTAACCCTTAAGCATTGTCGTACCCTAACCTGTACCCTAATCCCTCTCCATTCCCTAACCCTAACCCTAACCCGAATCCTAAACCTGACTCTCACCCGAAGCCTTACCCTCACCCGTGCCCTAATCTTAACCAGGACACCAAGACTAACACGTGCCCTCACACGTACGCTAACACTGAACCGCAGCGGTACCCTAACCTGTACCCTAATCCCTCTCCATTCCCTAACCCTAACCCTAACCTGAAACCTAACCATGACACTCACCCGAAACTTTACCCTCACCCGTGTCTTAATTTTAACCAGTACATCAACACTAACCCATGCCCTCTAACGTACGCTAACCCTAAGCCATTGCCGTACCCTAACCTGTACCCTTATCAATCCCCATTCCCTAAACCTAACCCTAACCCTAACACTTAACGTGACCCTCTTCCGAGGCCTTACCCTCCCCAGTGCCCTAATCGTAAGCAGTACACTAACACTAACTAGTGACCTCACACGTACGCTAAACCTTAAGCGTTGTGGTACCCTAAACTGTGCCCTAATATCTCCCCATTCCCTAACCCTATCCCTAACCTGAATTCTATCCCTGACCCTCACCCGAAACCTTACCCTCACCCGTGCCCTAATCTTAACCAGGACACTAACACTAACTCGTGCCCTCACACGTACGCAAACCCTTAATCGTTGTCGTACCCTAAACTGTACCCTAATCCCTCCCCATTCCCTAACCCTAACCCTAACCCGAATCCTAACCCTGACCCTCACCTGAAGCCTTACCCTCACCCGTGCCCTAATCTTAACCAGGACACTAACACTAACCCTTTCCCTCACACGAACGCTAACCCTTAAGCACTGTCGTACCCTAAGCTGTACCCTAATCCCTCTGCATTCCTTAACCCTAACCCTAACACGAATCCTAACCCTGACCCACACCCGAAGCCTTACCTTCACCCGTGCCCTAATCTTAACCAGGACACCAACACTAACTCGTACCTTCACACGTACGCTAAACCTTAAACGTTGTCGTACCCTAAATTGTACCCTAATCCCTCCCCATTCCTTAACCCTAACCCTAACCCCATCCCTAAACCTGACCCACTTCCGATGCCCTACCCTAACCAATGCCCTAATCTTAACCAGTACACAAACACTAACTCATGCCCTCAAACGTACGCTAACCCTTAAGCATTGTCGTACCGTATCCTGTACCCTAATCCCTCCCCATTCCCTATCCCTAACCCTAAGCGAAACCCTGAACGTGACCCTTTTCCGAGGCCTTACCCTCATCGGTGCCCTTGTCTTAACCAGTACACCAACACTAACTCGGGCCCTCACACTTACGCTAACCCTTAAGAATTGTCGTACCCTAACCTGTACCCTAATCACGCTCCATTCCCTAACCCTAACCCTAACCCTAACACTAACCCTAAACCTAACACTAACCCTAAACCTAACCCTAACCCTCACCCGTGCGCTAATCTTAACCAGGACACCAAGACTAACTCGTGCCCTCACACGTACGCTAACACTAAACCGCAGCGGAACCCTAACCTGTACCCTAATCCCTCTCCAATCCCTAACCCTAACCCTAACCTGAAACCTAACCATGACACTCACCCGAAACTTTACCCTCACCCGTATCCTAATTTTAACCAGTACATCAACACTAACCCATTCCCTCTAACGTACGCTACACCTAAGCCATTGCCGTACCTTAACCTGTACCCTAATCAATCCCCATTCCCTAACCCTAACCCTAACCCTAACCCTAAACCTAACCCTAACCCTTAACGTGACCCTCTTCCGAGGCCTTACCCTCCCCCGTGCCCTAATCGTAAGCAGTACAGTAACACTAATTAGTGACCTCACAGGAACGCTAAACCTTAAGCGTTGTGGTACCCTAAACTGTGTCCTATTAATTCCCCATTCCCTAACCCTAACCCTAACCCGAATCCTAACGCTGACACTCACCTGAAGCCTTACCCTCACCCGGGCCCTAATCTTAACCAGGACACTAACACTAACCCTTGCCCTCACACGAACGTTAACCCTTAAGCACTGTCGTACCCTAAGCTGTACCCTAATCCCTCTGCATTCCTTAACCCTAACCCTAACACGAATCCTAACCCTGACCCTCACCCGAAGCCTTACCCTCACCCGTGCCCTAATCTCAACCACGACACCAACACTAACTCGTGCCCTCACACGTACACTAAACCTTAAGCGCTGTCGTACCCTAAATGGCACCCTAATCCCTCCCCATTCCTTAACCTTAACACTAACCCCATCCCTAAACCTGACCCACTTCCGATGCCCTACCCTAACCAATGCCCTAATCTTAACCAGTACACAAACACTAACTCATGCTCTCAAACGTACGCTAACCCTTAAGCATTGTCGTACCCTATCCTGTACCCTAATCCCTCCCCATTCCCTAACCCTAACCCTAAGCGAAACCCTGAACGTGACCCTTTTCCGAGGCCTTACACTCATCGGTGCCCTTGTCTTAACCAGTACACCAACACTAACTCGTGCCCTCACACTTACGCTAACCCTTAAGCATTGTCGTACCCTAACCTGTACCCTAATCCCTCTCCATTCCCTAACCCTAACCCTAACCCGAATCCTAACCCTGACCCTCACCCGAAGCCTTACCCTCACCCGTGCCCTAATCTTAACCAGGACACCAAGACTAACTCGTGCCCTCACACGTACGCTAACACTAAACCGCAGCGGTACCCTAACCTGTACCCTAATCCCTCTCCATTCCCTAACCCTAACCCTAACCTGAAACCTAACCATGACACTCACACAAAACTTTACCCTCACCCGTGTCCTAATTTTAACCAGTACATCAACACTAACCCATGCCCTCTGAAGTACGCTAACCCTAAGCCATTTCCGTACCCTAACCTGTACCCTAATCAATCCCAATTCCCTAACCCTAACCCTTAACGTGACCCTCTTCTGAGGCCTTACCCTCCCCCGTGCCCTAATCGTAAGCAGTACACTAACACTAACTAGTGACCTCACACGTACGCTAAACCTTAAGCGTTGTGGTACCCTAAACTGTGCCCTAATATCTCCCCATTCCCTAACCCTAACCCTAACCCGAATTCTATCCCTGACCCTCACCCGAAACCTTACCCTCACCCGTGCCCTAATCTTAACCAGGACACTAACACTAACCCTTGCCCTCACACGAACGCTAACCCTTAAGCACTGTCGTACTCTAAGCTGTACCCTAATCCCTCTGCATTCCTTAAACCTAACCCTAACACGAATCCTAACCCTGACAACCACCCGAAGCCTTACCCTCACCTGTGCCCTAATCTTAACCAGGACACCAACACTAACTCGTGCCCTCACACGTACGCTAAACCTTAAGCGTTGTCGTACCCTAAATTGTACCCTAAACCCTCTCCATTCCTTAACCCTAACCCTAACCCATCCCTAAACCTGACCCACTTCCGATGCCCTACCCTAACCAATGCCCTAATCTTAACCAGTACACAAACACTAACTCATGCCCTCAAACGTACGCTAACCCTTAAGCATTGTCGTACCCTAACCTGTACCCTAATAACTCTCCATTCCCTAACCCTAACCCTAACCCGAATCCTAACCCTGACCCTCACCTTAAGCCTTACCCTCACCCGTGCCCTAATCTTAACCAGGACACCAACACTAACTTGTGCCCTCACACGTACGCTAACCCTTAATCGTTTTCGTAACCTAAACTGTACCCTAATCCCTCCCCATTCCCTAACCCTAACCCTAACCCGAATCCTAACCCTGACCCTCACCTGAAGCCTTACCCTCACCCGTGCCCTAATCTTAACCAGGACACTAACACTAACGCTTGCCCTCACACGAACGCTAACCCTTAAGCACTGTCGTACCCTAAGTTGTACCCTAATCCCTCTGCATTCCTTAACCCTAACCCTAACACGAATCCTAACCCTGACCCTCACCTGAAGCCTTACCCTCACCCGTGCCCTAATCTTAACCAGGACACCAACACTAACTCGTGCCCTGTCACGTACACTAAACCTTAAGAGTTTTTGTACCCTAAATTGGACCCTAATCCCTCCCCATTCCTTAACCCTAACCCTAACCCCATTCCTAAACCTGACCCACTTCCGATGCCCTACAATAACCAATGCCCTAATCTTAACCAGTACACAAACTCTAACTCATACCCTCAAACGTACGCTAACCCTTAAGCATTGTCGTACACTATCCTGTACTCTAATCTCTCCCCATTCCCTAACCCTAACCTTAAGCAAAACCCTGAACGTGACCCTTTTCCGAGGCCTTACCCACATCGGTGCCCTTGTCTTAACCAGTACACCAACACTAACTCGTGCCCTCACACTTACGCTAACCCTTAAGCATTGTCGTATCCTAACCTGTACCCTAATCCCTCTCCATTCCCTACCCCTAACCCTAACCCGAATCCTAACCCTGACCCTCACCCGAAGCCTTATCCTCACCCGTGCCCTAATCTTAACCAGGACACCAAGACTTACTCGTGCCCTCACATGTACGCTAACACTAAACCGCAGCGGTATCCTAACCTGTACCCTAATCCCTCTCCATTCCCTAACCCTAACCCTAACCTGAAACCTAACCATGACACTCACCCGAAACTTTACCCTCACCCGTGTCCTAATTTTAACCAGTACATCAACACTAACCCATGCCCTCTAACGTACGCTAACCCTAAGCCATTGCCGTACCCTAAACTGTACCCTAATCAATCCCCATTCCCTAAACCTAACCCTAAACCAAACCCTAAACGTGACCCTCTTCCGAGGCCTTACCCTCACCCGTGCCCTAATCGTAAGCAGTACACTAACACTAACTAGTGACCACACACGTACGCTAAACCTTAAGAATTGTGGTACCCTAAACTGTGCCCTAATATCTCCCCATTCCCTAACCCTAACCCTAACCCGAATTCTATCCCTGACCCTCACCCGAAACCTTACCCTCACCCGTGCCCTAATCTTAACCAGGACACCAACACTAACTCGTTCCCTCACACGTACGCTAACCCTTAATTGTTGTCGTACCCTAAACTGTACCCTAATCCCTCCCCATTCCCTAACCCTAACCCTAACCCGAATCCTAACCCTGACCCTCACCTGAAGCCTTACCCTCACCCGTGCCCTAATCTTAACCAGGACACTAACACTAACCCTTGCCCTCACACGAACGCTAACCCTTAAGAACTGTCGTACCCTAAGCTGTACCCTAATCCCTCTGCATTCCTTAACCCTAACCCTAACAAGAATCCTAACCCTGACCCTCACCCGTAGACTTACCCTCACCCGTGCCCTAAACTTAACCAGGACACCAACACTAACTCGTGCCCTCACACTTACGCTAAACCTTAAGCGTTGTCGTACCCTAAATTGTACCCTAATCCCTCCCCATTCTTAACCCTAACCCTAACCCCATCCCTAAACCTGACCCACTTCCGATGCCCTACCCTAACCAATGCCCTAATCTTAACCAGTACACAAACACTAACTCATGCCCTCAAACGTACGCTAACCCTTAAGCATTGTCGTACCCTATCCTGTACCCTAATCCCTCCCCATTCCCTAACCCTAACCCTAAGCGAAACCCTGAACGTGACCCTTTTCCGAGGCCTTACCCTCATCGGTGCCCTTGTCTTAACCAGTACACCAACACTAACTCGTGCCCTCACACTTACGCTAACGCTTAAGCATTGTCGTACCCTAACCTGTACCCTAATACCTCTCCATTCCCTAACCCTAACCCTAACCCGAATCCTAACCCTGACCCTCACCCGAAGCCTTACCCTCACCCGTGCCCTAATCTTAACCAAGACACCAAGACTAACTCGTGCCCTCACACGTACGCTAACACTAAACCGCAGCGGTACCCTAACCTGTACCCTAATCCCTCTCCATTCCCTATCCCTAACCCTAACCTGAAACCTAACAATGACACTCACACAAAACTTTACCCTCACCCGTGTCCTAATTTTAACCAGTACATCAACACTAACCCATGCCCTCTGAAGTACGCTAACCCTAAGCCATTTCCGTACCCTAACCTGTACCCTAATCAATCCCAATTCCCTAACCCTAACCCTAACCCTAACCCTTAACGTGACCCTCTTCCGAGGCCTTACCCTCCCCCGTGCCCTAATCGTAAGCAGTACACTAACACTAACTAGTGACCTCACACGTACGCTAAATCTTAAGCGGTGTGGTACCCTAAACTGTGCCCTTATATCTCCCCATTCCCTAACCCTCACCCTAACCCGAATTCTATCCCTGACCCTCACCCGAAACCTTACCCTCACCCGTGCCCTAATCTTAACCAGGACACTAACACTAACCCTTGCCCTCACACGAACGCTAACCCTTAAGCACTGTCGTACTCTAAGCTGTACCCTAATCCCTCTGCATTCCTTAACCCTAACCCTAACACGAATCCTAACCCTGACAACCACCCGAAGCCTTACCCTCACCCGTGCCCTAATCTTAACCAGGACACCAACACTAACTCGTGCCCTCACACGTACGCTAAACCTTAAGCGTTGTCGTACCCTAAATTGTACCCTAAACCCTCTCCATTCCTTAACCCTAACCCTAACCCATCCGTAAACCTGACCCACTTCCGATGCCCTACCCTAACCAATGCCCTAATCTTAACCAGTACACAAACACTAACTCATGCCCTCAAACGTACGCTAATCCTTAAGCATTGTCGTACCCTATCCTGTACCCTAATCCCTCCCCATTCCCTAACCCTAACCCTAACCCGAATCGTAACCCTGACCCTCACCCGAAGTCTTACCCTCACCCGTGCCCTAATCTTAACCAGGACACCAAGACTAACTCGTGCCCTCACACGTATGCTAACACTAAACCGCAGCAGTACCCTAACCTGTACCCTAATCCCTCTCCATTCCCTAACCCTAACCCTAACCTGAAACCTAACCATGACACTCACCCGAAACTTTACCCTCACCCGTATCCTAATTTTAACCAGTACATCAACACTAACCCATGCCCTCTAACGTACGCTAACCCTAAGCCATTGCCGTACCCTAACCTGTACCCTAATCAATCCCCATTCCCTAAACCTAACCCTAAAGCAATCCCTTAACGTGACCCTCTTCCGAGGCCTTACCCTCACCCGTGCCCTAATCGTAAGCAGTAAACTAACACTAACTAGTGACTTCACACGTACGATAAACCTTAAGCGTTGTGGTACCCTAAACTGTGCCCTAATATCTCCCCATTCCCTAACCCTAACCCTAACCCGAATTCTATCCCTGACCCTCACCCGAAACCTTACCCTCACCCATGCCCTAAACTTAACCAGGACACCAACAGTAACTCGTTCCCTCACATGTACGCTAACCCTTAATCGTTGTCGTACCCTAAACTGTACCCTAATACCTCCCCATTCCCTAACCCTAACCCTAACCCGAATCCTAACCCTGACCCTCACCTGAAGCCTTACCCTCACCCGTGCCCTAATCTTAACCAGGACACTAACACTAACCCTTGCCCTCACACGAACGCTAACCCTTAAGAACTGTCGTACCCTAAGCTGTACCCTAATCCCTCTGCATTCCTTAACCCAAACCCTAACAAGAATCCTAACCCTGACCCTCACCCGTAGACTTACCCTCACCAGTGCCCTAATCTTAACCAGGACACCAACACTAACTCGTGCACTCACACGTACGCTAAACCTTAAGCGTTGTCGTACCCTAAATTGTACCCTAATCCCTCCCCATTCCTGAACCCTAACACTAACCCCATCCCTAAACCTGACCCACTTCCGATGCCCTACCCTAACCAATGGCCTAATCTTAACCAGTACACAAACACTAACTCATGCCCTCAAACGTACGCTAACCCTTAAGCATTGTCATACCCTATCCTGTACCCTAATCCCTCCCCATTCCCTAACCCTAACCCTAAGCGAAACCCTGAACGTGACGCTTTTCCGAGGCCTTACCCTCATCGGTGCCCTTGTCTTAACCAGTACACCAACACTAACTCGTGCCCTCACACTTACGCTAACCCTTAAGCATTGTCGTACCCTAACCTGTACCCTAATCCCTCTCCATTCCCTAACCCTAACCCTAAACCGAATCCTAACCCTGACCCTCACCCGAAGCCTTACCCACACCCGTGCCCTAATCTTAACCAGGACACCAAGACTAACTCGTGCCCTCACACATACGCGAACACTAAACCGCAGCGGTACCCTAACCTGTACCCTAATCCCTCTCCATTCCCTAACCCTAACCCTAACCTGAAACCTAACCATGACACTCACACAAATCTTTACCCTCACCCGTGTCCTAATTTTAACCAGTACATCAACACTAACCCATGCCCTCTAACGTACGCTAACCATAAGCCATTTCCGTACCCTAACCTGTACCCTAATCAACCCCAATTCCCTAACCCTAACCCAAACCCTAACCCTTAACGTGACCCTCTTCCGAGGCCTTACCCTCCCCCGTGCCCTAATCGTAAGCAGTACACTAACACTAACTAGTGACCTCACACGTACGCTAAACCTTAAGCGTTGTGGTACCCTAAACTGTTCCCTAATATCTCCCCATTCCCTAACCCTAACCCTAACCCGAATTCTATCCCTGACCCTCACCCGAAACCTTACCCTCACCCGTGCCCTAATCTTAACCAATACACCAACACTAACTCGTGCCCTCACACGTACGCTAACACTTAATCGTTGTCGTACCCTAAACTGTACCCTAATACCTCCCCATTGCCTAACCCTAACCCTAACCCGAATCCTAACCCTGACCCTCACCTGAAGCCTTACCCTCACCCGTGCCCTAATCTTAACCAGGACACTAACACTAAACCTTGCCCTCACACGAACGTTAACCCTTAAGCACTGTCGTACCCTAAGCTGTACCCTAATCCCTCTGCATTCCTTAACCCTAACCCTAACACGAATCCTAACCCTGACAACCACCCGAAGCCTTACCCTCACCCGTGCCCTAATCTTAACCAAGACACCAACACTAACTCGTGCCCTCACACGTACGCTGAAACTTAAGCGTTGTCGTACCCTAAATTGTACCCTAATCCCTCTGCATTCCTTAACCCTAACCCTAACCCATCCCTAAACCTGACCCACTTCCTATGCCCTACCCTAACCAATGCCGTAATCTTAACCAGTACACAAACACTAACTCATGCCCTCAAACGTACGCTAACCCTTAAGCATTGTCGTACCCTATCCTGTACCCTAATCCCTCACCATTCCCTAACCCTAACCCTAAGCGTAACCCTGAACGTGACCCTTTTCCGAGGCCTTACCCTCATCGGTGCCCTTGTCTTAACCAGTACACCAACACTAACTCGTGCCCTCACACTTACACTAACCCTTAAGCATTGTCGTACCCTAACCTGAACCCTAATCCCTCTCCATTCCCTAACCCTAACCCTAACCCGAATCCTAACCCTGACCCTCACCCGAAGCCTTACACTCACCCGTGCCCTAATCTTAACCAGGACACCAAGACTAACTCGTGCCCTCACACGTACGCTAACACTAAACCTCAGCGGTACCCTAACCTGTACCCTAATCCCTCTCCATTCCCTAACCCTAACCCTAACCTGAAACCTAACCATGACACTCACCTGAAACTTTACCCTCACCCGTGTCTTAATTTTAACCAGTACATCAACACTAACCCATGCCCTCTAACGTACGCTATCTCTAAGCCATTGCCGTACCCTAAACTGTACCCTAATCAATCCCCATTCCCTAAACCTAACCCTAACCCTGACCCTTAACGTGACCCTCTTCCGAGGCCTTGCCCTCACCCGTGCCCTAATCGTAAGCAGTACACTAACACTAAATAGTGAACTCACATGTACGCTAAACCTTAAGCGTTGTGGTACCCTAAACTGTGCCCTAATATCTCCCCATTCCCTAACCCTAACCCTAACCCGAATTCTATCCCTGACCCTCACCCGAAACCTTACCCTCACCCGTGCCCTAATCTTAACCAGGACACCAACACTAACTCGTGCGCTCACACGTACGCTAACCCTTAATCGTTGTTGTACCCTTAACTGTACCCTAATACCTCCCCATTCCTTAGCCCTAACACTAACCCGAATCCTAACCCTGACCCTCACCTGAAGCCTTACCCTCACCCGTGCCCTAATCTAAACCAGGACACTAACACTAACCCTTGCCCTCACACGAACGGTAACCCTTAAGCACTGTCATACCCTAAGCTGTACCCTAATCCCTCTGCATTCCTTAACCCTAACCCTAACACGAATCCTAACCCTGACCCTCGCCCGAAGCCTTACCCTCACCCGTGCCCTAATCTCAACCAGGACACTAACACTAACTCGTGCCCTCACACGTACGCTAAACCTTAAGCGTTGTCGTACCCTAAATTGTACCCTAATCCCTCTCCATTCCTTAACCCTAACCCTAACCCCATCCCTAAACCTGACCAACTTCCGATGCCCTACCCTAACCAATGCCCTAATCTTAACCAGTACACAAACACTAACTCATGCCCTCAAACGTACGCTAACCCTTAAGCATTGTCGTACCCTATCCTGTACCCTAATCCCTCCCCATTCCCTAACCCTAACCCTAAGCGAAACCCTGAACGTGACCCTTTTCCGAGGTCTTAACCTCATCGGTGCACTTGTCTTAACCAGTACACCAACACTAACTCGTGCCCTCACACTTACGCTAACCCTTAAGCATTGTCGTACCCTAACCTGTACCCTAATCCCTCTCCATTCCCTAACCCTAACCCTAACCCGAATCCTAACCCTGACCCTCATCCGAAGCCTTACCCTCACCCGTGGCCTAATCTTAAACAGGACACCAAGACTAACTCGTGCCCTCACACGTACGCTAACACTAAACCGCAGCGGTACCCTAACCTGTACCCTAATAACTCTCCATTCCCTAACCCTAACCCTAACCTGAAACCTAACCATGACACTCACCCGAAACTTTACCCTCACCCGTGTCCGAATTTTAACCAGTACATCAACACTAACCCATTCCCTCTAACGTCGGCTAACCCTAAGCCATTGCCGTACCCTAACCTGTACCCTAATCAATCCCCATTCCCTAACCCTAACCCTTAACGTGACCCTTTTCCGAGGCCTTGCCCTCACCCGTGCCCTAATCGTAAGCAGTACACTAACACTAAATAGTGAACTCACACGTACGCTAAACCTTAAACGTTGTGGTACCCTAAACTGTGCCCTAATATCTCCCTATTCCCTAACCCTAACCCTAACCCGAATTCGATCCCTGACCCTCACCAGAAACCTTACCCTCACCCGTGCCCTAATCTTAACCAGGACACCAACACTAACTCGTGCCCTCACACGTACGCTAACCCTTAATCGTTGCCGTACCCTAAACGGTACCCTAATCCCTCGCCATTCCCTAACCCTAACCCTAACTCGAATCCTAACAGTGACCCTCACCTGAAGCCTTACCCTCACCCCTGCCCTAATCTTAACCAGGACACTAACACTAACCCTTGCCCTCACACGAACGCTAACCCTTAAGCACTGTCGTACCCTAAGCTGTACCCTAATCCCTCTGCATTCCTTAACCCTAACCCTAACACGAATCCTAACCCTGACCCTCACCCGAAGCCTTACCCTCACCCGTGCATTAATTTTAACCAGGACACCAACACTAACTCGTGCCCTCACACGTACGCTAAACCTTAAGCGTTGTCGTACCCTAAACTGTACCCTAATCCCTCTGCATTCTTTAACCCTAACCCTAACACGAATCTTAACCCTGACCCACACCCGAAGCCTTACCTTCACCCGTGCTCTTATCTGAACCAGGACACCAACACTGACACGTGCCCTCACACGTACGCTAAACGTTAAGTGTTGTCGTACCCTTAATTGTGCCCTAATCCCTCCCCATTCCTTAACCCTAACCCTAACCCCATCCCTAAACCTGACCCACTTCCGATGCCCTACCCTAACCAATGCCCTAATCTTAACCAGTACACAAACACTAACTCATGCCCTCAAACGTACGCTAACCCTTAAGCATTGTCGTACCCTATCCTGTACCCTAATCCCTCCCCATTCCCTAACCCTAACTCTAAGCGAAACCCTGAACGTGACCCTTTTCCGAGGCCTTACCCACATCGGTGCCCTTTTCTTAACCAGTACACCAACACTAACTCGTGCCCTCACACTTACGCTAACCCTTAAGCATTGTCATACCCTAACCTGTACCCTAATCCCTCTCCATTCCCTAACCCTAACCCTAACCCTAACCCTTAACGTGACCCTCTTCCGAGGCCTTACCCTCACCCGTGCCCTAATCGTAAGCAGTAAACTAACACTAACTAGTGACTTCACACGTACGATAAACCTTAAGCGTTGTGGTACCCTAAACTGTGCCCTAATATCTCCCCATTCCCTAACCCTAACCCTAACCCGAATTCTATCCCTGACCCTCACCCGAAACCTTACCCTCACCCATGCCCTAAACTTAACCAGGACACCAACAGTAACTCGTTCCCTCACACGTACGCTAACCCTTAATCGTTTTCGTACCCTAAACTGTACCCTAATACCTCCCCATTCCCTAACCCTAACCCTAACCCGAATCCTAACCCTGACCCTCACCTGAAGCCTTACCCTCACCCGTGCCCTAATCTTAACCAGGACACTAACACTAACCCTTGCCCTCACACGAACGCTAACCCTTAAGAACTGTCGTACCCTAAGCTGTACCCTAATCCCTCTGCATTCCTTAACCCAAACCCTAACAAGAATCCTAACCCTGACGCTCACCCGTAGACTTACACTCACCAGTGCCCTAATCTTAACCAGGACACCAACACTAACTCGTGCACTCACACGTACGCTAAACCTTAAGCGTTGTCGTACCCTAAATTGTACCCTAATCCCTCCCCATTCCTGAACGCTAACACTAACCCCATCCCTAAACCTGACCCACTTCCGATGCCCTACCCTAACCAATGGCCTAATCTTAACCAGTACACAAACACTAACTCATGCCCTCAAACGTACGCTAACCCTTAAGCATTGTCATACCCTATCCTGTACCCTAATCCCTCCCCATTCCCTAACCCTAACCCTAAGCGAAACCCTGAACGTGACGCTTTTCCGAGGCCTTACCCTCATCGGTGCCCTTGTCTTAACCAGTACACCAACACTAACTCGTGCCCTCACACTTACGCTAACCCTTAAGCATTGTCGTACCCTAACCTGTACCCTAATCCCTCTCCATTCCCTAACCCTAACCCTAACCCGAATCCTAACCCTGACCCTCACCCGAAGCCTTACCCACACCCGTGCCCTAATCTTAACCAGGACACCAAGACTAACTCGTGCCCTCACACGTACGCGAACACTAAACCGCAGCGGTACCCTAACCTGTACCCTAATCCCTCTCCATTCCCTAACCCTAACCCTAACCTGAAACCTAACCATGACACTCACACAAATCTTTACCCTCACCCGTGTCCTAATTTTAACCAGTACATCAACACTAACCCATGCCCTCTAACGTACGCTAACCCTAAGCCATTTCCGTACCCTAACCTGTACCCTAATCAACCCCAATTCCCTAACCCTAACCCAAACCCTAACCCTTAACGTGACCCTCTTCCGAGGCCTTACCCTCCCCCGTGCCCTAATCGTAAGCAGTACACTAACACTAACTAGTGACCTCACACGTACGCTAAACCTTAAGCGTTGTGGTACCCTAAACTGTTCCCTAATATCTCCCCATTCCCTAACCCTAACCCTAACCCGAATTCTATCCCTGACCCTCACCCGAAACCTTACCCTCACCCGTGCCCTAATCTTAACCAATACACCAACACTAACTCGTGCCCTCACACGAACGCTAACACTTAATCGTTGTCGTACCCTAAACTGTACCCTAATACCTCCCCATTGCTTAACCCTAACCCTAACCCGAATCCTACCCCTGACCCTCACCTGAAGCCTTACCCTCACCCGTGCCCTAATCTTAACCAGGACACTAACACTAAACCTTGCCCACACACGAACGTTAACCCTTAAGCACTGTCGTACCCTAAGCTGTACCCTAATCCCTCTGCATTCCTTAACCCTAACCCTAACACGAATCCTAACCCTGACAACCACCCGAAGCCTTACCCTCACCCGTGCCCTAATCTTAACCAAGACACCAACACTAACTCGTGCCCTCACACGTACGCTGAAACTTAAGCGTTGTCGTACCCTAAATTGTACCCTAATCCCTCTGCATTCCTTAACCCTAACCCTAACCCATCCCTAAACCTGACCCACTTCCTATGCCCTACCCTAACCAATGCCGTAATCTTAACCAGTACACAAACACTAACTCATGCCCTCAAACGTACGCTAACCCTTAAGCATTGTCGTACCCTATCCTGTACCCTAATCCCTCCCCATTCCCTAACCCTAACCCTAAGCGTAACCCTGAACGTGACCCTTTTCCGAGGCCTTACCCTCATCGGTGCCCTTGTCTTAACCAGTACACCAACACTAACTCGTGCCCTCACACTTACGCTAACCCTTAAGCATTGTCGTACCCTAACCTGAACCCTAATCCCTCTCCATTCCCTAACCCTAACCCTAACCCGAATCCTAACCCTGACCCTCACCCGAAGCCTTACCCTCACCCGTGCCCTAATCTTAACCAGGACACCAAGACTAACTCGTGCCCTCACACGTACGCTAACACTAAACCGCAGCGGTACCCTAACCTGTACCCTAATCCCTCTCCATTCCCTAACCCTAACCCTAACCTGAAACCTAACCATGACACTCACCTGAAACTTTACCCTCACCCGTGTCTTAATTTTAACCAGTACATCAACACTAACCCATGCCCTCTAACGTACGCTATCCCTAAGCCATTGCCGTACCCTAAACTGTACCCTAATCAATCCCCATTCCCTAAACCTAACCCTAACCCTGACCCTTAACGTGACCCTCTTCCGAGGCCTTGCCCTCACCCGTGCCCTAATCGTAAGCAGTACACTAACACTAAATAGTGAACTCACATGTACGCTAAACCTTAAGCGTTGTGGTACCCTAAACTGTGCCCTAATATCTCCCCATTCCCTAACCCTAACCCTAACCCGAATTCTATCCCTGACCCTCACCCGAAACCTTACCCTCACCCGTGCCCTAATCTTAACCAGGACACCAACACTAACTCGTGCGCTCACACGTACGCTAACCCTTAATCGTTGTTGTACCCTTAACTGTACCCTAATACCTCCCCATTCCTTAGCCCTAACACTAACCCGAATCCTAACCCTGACCCTCACCTGAAGCCTTACCCTCACCCGTGCCCTAATCTAAACCAGGACACTAACACTAACCCTTGCCCTCACACGAACGGTAACCCTTAAGCACTGTCATACCCTAAGCTGTACCCTAATCCCTCTGCATTCCTTAACCCTAACCCTAACACGAATCCTAACCCTGACCCTCGCCCGAAGCCTTACCCTCACCCGTGCCCTAATCTCAACCAGGACACTAACACTAACTCGTGCCCTCACACGTACGCTAAACCTTAAGCGTTGTCGTACCCTAAATTGTACCCTAATCCCTCCCCATTCCTTAACCCTAACCCTAACCCCATCCCTAAACCTGACCCACTTCCGATACCCTACCCTAACCAATGCCCTAATCTTAACCAGTACACAAACACTAACTCATGCCCTCAAACGTACGCTAACCCTTAAGCATTGTCGTACCCTATCCTGTACCCTAATCCCTCCCCATTCCCTAACCCTAACCCTAAGCGAAACCCTGAACGTGACCCTTTTCCGAGGTCTTAACCTCATCGGTGCACTTGTCTTAACCAGTACACCAACACTAACTCGTGTCCTCACACTTACGCTAACCCTTAAGCATTGTCGTACCCTAACCTGTACCCTAATCCCTCTCCATTCCCTAACCCTAACCCTAACCCGAATCCTAACCCTGACCCTCATCCGAAGCCTTACCCTCACCCGTGGCCTAATCTTAAACAGGACACCAAGACTAACTCGTGCCCTCACACGTACGCTAACACTAAACCGCAGCGGTACCCTAACCTGTACCCTAATCCCTCTCCATTCCCTAACCCTAACCCTAACCTGAAACCTAACCATGACACTCACCCGAAACTTTACCCTCACCCGTGTCCGAATTTTAACCAGTACATCAACACTAACCCATTCCCTCTAACGTCGGCTAACCCTAAGCCATTGCCGTACCCTAACCTGTACCCTAATCCCTCTCCATTCCCTAACCCTAACCCTAACCCTAACCCTTAACGTGACCCTCTTCCGAGGCCTTACCCTCACCCGTGCCCTAATCGTAAGCAGTACACTAACTCTAACTAGTGACCTCACAGGTACGCTAAACCTTAAGCGTTGTGGTACCCTAAACTGTGCCCTAATATCTCCCCATTCCCTAACCCTAACCCTAACCCAAATTCTATCCCTGACCCTCACCCGAAACCTTACCCTCACCCGTGCCCTAATCTTAACCAGGACACCAACACTAACTCGTGCCCTCACACGTACGCTAACCCTTAATCATTGTCGTACCCTAAACTGTACCCTAATCCCTCTCCATTCCCTAACCCTAACCCTAACCCGAATCCTAACCCTGACCCTCACCCGAAGCCTTAACCTCACCCATGACCTAATCTTAACCAGGACACCAAGACTAAATCGTGCCCTCACACGTACGCTAACACTAAACCGCAGCGGTACCCTAACCAGTACCCTAATCCCTCTCCATTCCCTAACCCTAACGCTAACCTGAAACCTAACCATGACACTCACCCGAAACTTTACCCTCACCCGTGTTCTCATTTTAACCAGTACATCAACACTAACCCATGCCCTCTAACGTAGGCTAACCCTAAGCCATTGCCGTACCCTAACCTGTACCCTAATCAATACCCATTCCCTATCCCTAATCCTAACCCTAACCCTTAACGTGACCCTCTTCCGAGGCCTTACCCTCACCCGTGCCCTAATCGTAAGCAGTACACTAACACTAACCAGTGACCTCACACGTACGCTAAACCTTAAGCGTTGTGGTACCCTAAACTGTGCCCTAATATCTCCCCATTCCCTAACCCTAACCCTAACCCGAATTCTATCCCTGACCATCACCCGAAACCTTACCCTCACCCGTGCCCTAATCTTAACCAGGACACTAACCCTAACCCTTGCCCTCACACGAACGCTAACCCTTAAGCGCTGTCGTACCATAAGCTGTACCCTAATCCCTCTGCATTCCTTAACCCTAACCCTAACACGAATCATAACCCTGACCCTCACCCGAAACCTTACCCTCACCCGTGCCCTAATCTTAACCAGGACACCAAAACTAACTCGTTCCCTGACACATACACTAAACCTTAAGCGTTTTCGTACCCTAAATTGTACCCTAATCCCTCCCCATTCCTTAACGCTAACCCTAACCCCATCCCTAAACCTGACCCACTTCCGATGCCCTACCCTAACCAATGCCCTCATCTTAACCAGTACACAAACACTAACTCATGCCCTCAAACGTACGCTAACCCGTAAGGATTGTCGTACCCTATCCTGTACCCTAATCCCTCCCCATTCCCTAACCCTAACCCTAAGCGAAACCCTGAACATGACCCTTTTCCGAGGCCTTACCCACATCGGTGCCCTTGTCTTAACCAGTACACCAACACTAACTTGTGCCCTCACACTTACGCTAACCCTTAAGCATTGTCGTACCCTAACCTGTACCCTAATCCCTCTCCATTCCCTAACCCTAACCCTAACCTGAAACCTAACCATGACACTCACCCGAAACTTTACGCTCACCCGTGTCCGAATTTTATCCAGTACATCAACACTAACCCATGCCCTCTAACGTACGCTAACCCTAAGACATTGCCGTACCCTTACCTGTACCCTAATCAATCCCCATTCCCTAACCCTAACCCTAAACCTAACCCTTAACGTGACCATCTTGCGAGGCCTTACCCTCACCCGTGCCCTAATCGTAAGCAGTACACTAACACTAAATAGTGAACTCAAACGTACGCTAAACCTTAAGCGTTGTGGTACCCTAAACTGTGCCCTACTATCTCCCCATTCCCTAACCCTAACCCTAACCCGAATTCTATCCCTGACCCTCACCAGAAACCTTACCCTCACCCGTGCCCTAATCTTAACCAGGACACCAACACTAACTCGTGCCCTCACACGTACGCTAACCCTTAATCATTGTCGTACCCTAAACTGTACCCTAATCCCTCCCCATTCCCTAACCCTAACACTAACCCGAATCCTAACCCTGACCCTCACCTGAAGCCTTACCCTCACCCGTGCCCTAATCTTAACGAGGACACTAACACTAACCCTTGCCCTCACACGAATGCTAACCCTTAAGCACAGTCGTACCCTAAGCTGTACCCTAATCCCTCTCCATTCCCTAACCCTAACTCTAACCCGAATCCTAACCCTGACCCTCACCCGAAGCCTTACCCTCACCCGGGCCCTAATCTTAACCAGGACACCAAGACTAACTCGTGCCCTCACACGTACGCTAACAATAAACCGCAGCGGTACCCTAACCTGTACCCTAATCCCTCTCCATTCCCTAACCCTAACCCTAACCTGAAACCTAACCATGACACTCACCCGAAACTTTACCCTCACCCGTGTCCTAATTTTAACCAGTACATCAACACTAACCTATGCCCTCTAACGTACGCTAACCCTAAGCCATTGCCGTACCCTAACCTGTACCCCAATCAATCCCCATTCCCTAACCCTAACCCTAACCCTAACCCTTAACGTGACCCTCGTGCGAGGCCTTACCCTCACCCGTGCCCTAATCGTAAGCAGTACATTAACACTAACTAGTGACCTCACACGTACGCTAAACCTTAAGCGTTGTGGTACCCTAAACTGTGCCCTAATATCTCCCGATTCCCTAACCCCAACCCTAACCCGAATTCTATCCCTGACCCTCACCCGAAACCTTACCCTCACCCGTGCCCTAATCTTAACCATTACACTAACACTAACTCGTGCCCTCACACTTACGCTAACCCATAAGCATTGTCGTACCCTAACCAGTACCCTAATCCCTCTCCTTTCCCTAACCCTATCTCTAACCCGAATCCTAACCCTGACCCTCACCCGAAGCCTTACCCTCACCCGTGCCCTAATCTTAACCAGGACACCAACACTAACTCGTGCCCTCACACGTACGCTAACCGTTAACCGTTGTCGTACCCTAAACTGTACCCTAATCCCTCCCCATTCCCTAACCCTAACCCTACCCCGAATCCTAACCCTGACCCTCACCTGAAGCCTTACCCTCACCTGTGCCCTAATCTTAACCAGGACACTAACACTAAACCTTGCCCTCACACGAACGCTAACCCTTAAGAACTGTCGTACCCTAAGCTGTACCCTAATCCCTCTGCATTCCTTAACCCTAACCCTAACACGAATCCTAAACCTTACCCTCACCCAAAGCCTTACCCTCACCCGTGCCCTAATCTTAACCAGGACACCAACACTAACTCCAGCCCTCACACGTACGCTAAACCTTAAGCGTTGTCGTACCCTAAATTGTACCCTAATCCCTCCCCATTCCTTAACCCTAACCCTAACCCCATCCCTAAACCTGACCCACTTCCGATGCCCTGCCCTAACCAATGCCCTAATCTTAACCAGTACACAAACACTAACTCATGCCCTCAAACGTACACAAACCCTTAAGCATTGTCGTACCCTATCCTGTACCCTAATCCCTCCCCATTCCCTAACCCTAACCCTAAGCGAAAGCCTGAAGGCGACCCTTTTCCGAGGTCTTACCCTCATCGGTGCCCTTGTCTTAACCAGTACACCAACACTAACTCGTGCCCTCACACTTACGCTAACCCTTAAGCATTGTCGTACCCTAACCTGTACCCTAATCCCTCTCCATTCCCTAACCCTAACCCTAACCCGAATCCTAACCCTGACCCTCACCCGAAGCCTTACCCTCACCCGGGCCCTAATTTTAACCAGGACACGAAGACTAACTTGTGCCCTCACACGTACGCTAACACTAAACCGCAGCGGTACCCTAACCTGTACCCTAATCCCTCTCCATTCCCTAACCCTAACCCTAACCTGAAACCTAACCATGACACTCACCCGAAACTTTACCCTCACCCGTGTCCGAATTTTAACCAGTACATCAACACTAACCCATGCCCTCTAACGTACGCTAACCCTAAGCCATTACCGTACCCTAACCTGTACCCTAATCAATCCCCATTCCCTAACCCTAACCCTAACCCTAACCCTAACCCTAACCTTTAACGTGACCCTCTTCCGAGGCCTTACCCTCACCCGTGCCCTAATCGTAAGCAGTACACTAACACTAAATAGTGACCTCACACGTACGCTAAACCTTAAGCGTTGTGGTACCCTAAACTGTGCCCTAATATCTTCCCATTCCCTAACCCAAACCCTAACCCGAATTCTATCCCTGACCCTCACCCGAAACCTTACCCTCACCCGTGCACTAATCTTAACGAGGACACCAACACTAACTCGTGCCCTCACACGTACGCTAACCCTTATTCGTTGTCGTACCCTAAACTGTACCCTAATCCCTCCCATTCCCTAACGCTAACCCTAACCCGAATCCTAACCCTGACCCTCACCTGAAGCCTTACCCTCACCCGTGCCCTAATCTTAACCAGGACACTAACACTAACACTTGCCCTCACACGAACGCTAACTCTTAAGCATTGTCATACCCTAAGCTGTACCCTAATCCCTCTGCATTCCTTAACCCTAACCCTAACACGAATGCTAACCCTGACCCTCACCCGAAGCCTTACCCTCACCCGTGCCCTAATCGTAACCAGGACACCAACACTAACTCGTGCCCTCACACGTACGCTAAACCTTAAGCGTTGTCGTACCCTAAATTGTACCCTAATCCCTCCGCATTCCTTAACCCTAACCCTAACCCCATCCCTAAACCTGACCCACTTCCGATGCCCTGCCCTAACCAATGCGCTAATCTTAACCAGTACACAAACACTAACTCATGCCCTCAAACGTACGCTAACCCTTAAGCATTGTCGTACCCTATCCTGTACCCTAATCCCTCCCCATTCCCTAACCCTAACCCTAAGCGAAAGCCTGAACGTGACCCTTTTCCGAGGTCTTACCCTCATCGGTGCCCTTGTCTTAACCAGTACACCAACACTAACTCGTGCCCTCACACTTACGTTAACCCTTAAGCATTGTCGTACCCTAACCTGTACCCTAATCCCTCTCCATTCCCTAACCCTAACCCTAACCCGAATCCTAACCCTGACCCTCACCTGAAGCCTTACCCTCACAGGGGCCCTAATCTTAACCAGGACACCAAGACTAACTCGTGCCCTCACACGTACGCTAACACTAAACTGCAGCGGTACCCTAACCTGTACCCTAATCCCTCTCCATTCCCTAACCCTAACCCTAACCTGAAACCTAACCATGACACTCACCCGAAACTTTACCCTCACCCGTGTCCTAATTTTAACCAATACATCAACACTAACCCATGCCCTCCAACGTACGCTAACCCTAAGCCATTGCGGTACCCTAACCTGTACCCTAATCAATCCCCATTCCCTAACCCTAACCCTAACCCTAACCCTTAACGTGACCCTCTTCCGAGGTCTTACCCTCACCCGTGCCCTAATCGTAAGCAGTACACTAACACTAACTAGTGACCTCACACGTACGCTAAACCTTAAGCGTTGTGGTACCCTAATCTGTGCCCTAATATGTCCCCATTCCCTAACCCTAACCCTAACCCGAATTCTATCCCTGCCCCTCACCCGAAACCTTACCCTCACCCGTGCCCTAATCTTAACCAGGACACCAACACTACCTTGTGCCCTCACACGTACGCTAACACTTAATCGTTGTCGTACCCTAAACTGTACCCTAATCCCTCCCCATTCCCTAACCCTAACCCTAACCCGAATCCTAACCCTGACCCTCACCTGAACCCTTACACTCACCCGTGCCCTAATCTTAACCAGGACACTAACACTAACCGTTGCCCTCACACGAACGCTAACCCTTAAGCACTGTCGTACCATAAGCTGTACCCTAATCCCTCTTCATTCCTTAACCCTAACCCTAACACGAATCCTAACCCTGACCCTCACCCGAAGCCTTTCCCTCACCTGTGCCCTAATCTTTACCAGGACACCAACACTAACTCGTGCCCTCACCTGTACGCTAAACCTTAAGCGTTGTCGTACACTAAATTGTACCCTAATCCCTCCCCATTCCTTAACCCTAACCCTAACCCCATCCCTAAACCTGACCCACTTCCGATGCCCTACCCTAACCAATGCCCTCATCTTAACCAGTACACAAACACTAACTCATGCCCTCAAACGTACGCTAAACTTTAAGCATTGTCGTACCCTAACCTGTACCCTAATCCGTCTCCATTCCCTAACCCTAACCCTAACCCGAATCCTAACCCTGACCCTCACCCGAAGCCTTACCCTCACCCGTGCCCTAATCTTAACCAGGACACCAAGACTAACTCGTGCCCTCACACGTACGCTAACACTAAAAAGCAGCGGTACCCTAACCTGTACCCTAATCCCTCTCCATTCCCTAACCCTAACCCTAACCTGAAACCTAACCATGACACTCACCCGAAACTTTACCCTCATCCATGTCCTAATTTTAACCAGTACATCAACACTACCCCATGCCCTCTAACGTACGCTAACCCTAAGCCTTTGCCGTACGCTAACCTGTACCCTAATCAATTCCCATTCCCTAACCATAACCCTAACCCTAACCCTTAACTTGACCCTCTTCCGAGGTCTTACCCTCACCCGTGCCCTAATCGTAAGCAGTACACTAACACTAACTAGTGACCTCACACGTACGCTAAACCTTAAGCGTTGTGGTACCCTAAACTGTGCCCTAATATCTCCCCATTCCCTAACCCTAACCCTAACCCGAATTCCATCCCTGACCCTCACCCGAAACCTTACCCTCACCCGTGCCCTAATCTTAACCAGGACACCATCACTAACTCGTGCCCTCACACGTACGCTAACCCTTAATCGTTGTCGTACCCTAAACTGTACCCTAATCCTTCCCCATTCCCTAACCCTTACCCTAACCCGAATCCTAACCCTGACCCTCACCTGAAGCCTTACCCTCACCCGTGCCCTAATCTTAACCAGGACACTAACACTAACCCTTGCCCTCACACGAACGCTAACCCTTAAGCACTGTCGTACCCTAAGCTGTACCCTAATCCCTCTGCATTCCTTAACCCTAACCCTAACACGAATCCTAACCCTGACCCTCACCCGAAGCCTTACCCTCACCCGTGCCCTAATCTCAACCAGGACACCAACACTAACTCGTGCCCTCACACGTACACTAAACCTTAAGCGTTGTCGTACCCTAAATTGTACCCTAATCCCTCCCCATTCCGTAACCCTAACCCTAACCCCATCCCTAAACCTGACCCACTTCTGATGCCCTACCCTAACCAATGCCCTAATCTTAACCAGTACACAAACACTAACTCATGCCCTCAAACGTACGCTAACCCTTAAGCATTGTCGTACCCTATCCTGTACCCTAATCCCTCCCCATTCCCTCACCCTAACCCTAAGCGAAACCCTGAACGTGACCCTTTTCTGAGGCCTTACCCTCATCGATGCCCTTGTCTTAACCAGTACACCAACACTAACTCGTGCCCTCACATTTACGCTAACCCTTAAGCATTGTCGTACCCTAACCTGTACCCTAATCCCTCTCCATTCCGTAACCCTAACCCTAACCCTAACCCTAACCCTAAACCTAACCCTAAACCTCACCCGTGCCGTAATCTTAACCAGGACACAAAGGCTAATTCGTGCCCTCACACGTACGCTAACACTAAACTGCAGCGGTACCCTAACCTGTACCCTAATCCCTCTCCATTTCCTAACCCTAACCTTAACCTGAAACCTAACCGTGACACTCACACGAAACTTTACCCTCACCCGTGTCCTAAATTAAACCAGTACATCAACACTAACCAATGCCCTGTAACGTACGCTAACCCTAAGCTATTGCCGTACCCTAACCTGTACCCTAATCAATCCCCATTCCCTAACCCTAACCCTAACCCTAACCCTAACCCTTAACGTGACCCTCTTCCGAGGCCTTACCCTCCCCCGTGCCCTACTCGTAAGTGGTACACTAACACTAACTAGTGACCTCACACGTACGATAAACCTTAAGCGTTGTGGTACCTTAAACTGTGCCCTAATAATTTCCGATTCCCTAACCCTAACCCTAACACGAATCCTAACCCTGACCCTCACCCGAAGCCTTACCCTCACCCGTGCCCTAATATTAACCAGGACACCAACGCTAACTCGTGCCCTCACATGTACGCTAACACTTAATCATTGTCGTACCCTAAATTGTACCCTAATCCCTCCCCATTCCCTAACCCTAACCCTAACCCGAATCCTAACCCTGACCCTCACCTGAAGCCTTACGCTCACCCGTGCCCTAATCTTAACCAGGAAACTAACACTAAGCCTTGCCCTCACACGAACGCTAACCCTTAAGCACTGTTGTACCCTAAGCTGTACCCTAATCCCTCCCCATTCCTTAACCCTCACACTAACCCCATCCCTAAACCTGACCCACTTCCGATGCCCTACCCTAACCAATGCCCTAATCTTAACCAGTACACAAACACTAACTCATGCCCTCAAACGTACGCTAACCCTTAGGCATTGTCGTACCCTATCCTGTACCCTAATCCCTCCCCATTCCCTAACCCTAACCCTAAGCGAAACCCTGAACGTGACCCGTTTCCGAGGCCTTACCCTCATTGGTGCCCTTGTCTTAACCAGTACACCAACACTACCTCGTGCCCTCACACTTAAGCTAACCCTGAAGCATTGTCGTACCCTAACCTGTACCCTAATCCCTCTCCATTCCCTAACCCTAACCCTAACCCGAATCCGAACCCTGACCCTCACCCAAAGCCTTACCCTCACCCGTGCCCTAATCTTAACCAGGACACCAACACTAACTCGTGCCCTCACACGTAGGCTAACACTAAACCGCAGCGGTACCCTAACCTGTACCCTAATCCCTCTCCATTCCCTAACCCTAACCCTATCCCTAACCCTAACCCTCACCCGTGTCCTAATTTTAACCAGTACATCAACACTAACCCATGCCCTCTAACGTATGCTAACCCTAAGCCATTGCCGTACCCTAACCTGTACCCTAATCAATCCCCATTCCCTAACCCTGACCCTAAACCTAACCCTTAACGTGACCCACTTCCGAGGCCTTACCCTCACCCGTGCCCTAATCGTAAGCAGTACACTAACATTAACTAATGACCTCACACGTACGCTAAACCTTAAGCGTTGTGGTACCCTAAACTGTGCCCTAATACCTCACCATTCCCTAAGCCTAACCCTAACCCGAATTCTATCCCTGACCCTCACCCGAAACCTTACCCTCACCCGTGCCGTAATCTTAACCAGGACACCAACACTAACTCGTGCCCTCACACGTACGCTAACCCTTCATCACTGTCGTACCCTAAACTGTACCCTAATCCCTCCCCATTCCCTAACCCTAACCCTAACCCGAATCCTAACCCTGACCCTCACATGAAGCCTTACCCTCACCCGTGCCCTAATCTTAACCAGGACACTAACACTAACCCTTGCCCTCACACGAACGCTAACCCTTAAGCACTCTCGTACCCTAAGCTGTACCCTAATCCCTCTGCATTCCTTAACCCTAACCCTAACCCGAATCCTAACCCTGACCCTCACCCGAAGCCTTAACCTCACCCGTGCCCTAATCTTAACCAGGACACCAACACTAACTCGGGCCCTCACACGTAGGCTAAACCTTAAGCGTTGCCGTACCCTAAATTGTACCCTAATCCCTCCCCATTCCTTAACCCTAACCCTAACCCCATCCCTAAACCTGACCCACTTCCGATGCCCTACCCTAACCAATGCCCTAATCTTAACCAGTACACAAACACTAACTCATGCCCTCAAACGTACGCTAACCCTTACGCATTGTCGTACCCTATCCTGTACCCTAATCCCTCCCCATTCCCTAACGCTAACCCTAAGCGAAACCCTGAACGTGACCCTTTTCCGAAGCCTTACCCTCATCGGTGCCCTTGTCTTAACCAGTACACCAACACTAACTCGTGCCCTCACACTTACGCTAACCCTTAAGCATTGTCGTACCCTATCCTGTACCCTAATCCCTCTCCATTCCCGAGCCCTAACCCTAACCCGAATCCTAACCCTGACCCTCACCCGAAGCCTTACACTCACCCGTGCCCTAATCTTAACCAGGACACCAAGACTAACTCGTGCTCTCACACGTATGCTAACACTAAACCGCAGCAGTACCCTAACCTGTACCCTAATCCCTCTCCATTCCCTAACCCTAACCCTAACCTGAAACATAACCATGACACTCACCCGAAACTTTACCCTCACCCGTGTCCTAATTTTAACCAGTACATCAACACTAACCCATGCCCTCTAACGTACGCTAACCCTAAGCCATTACCGTACCCTAAACTGTACACTAATCAATCCCCATTCCCTAACCCTAACCCTAACCCTAACCCTAACCCTAACCCTTAATGTGACCCTCTTCCGAGGCCTTACCCTCACCCGTGCCCTAATCGTAAGCAGTACACTAACACTAACTAGTGACCTCACACGTACGCTAAACCTTAAGCGTTGTGGTACCCTAAACTGTTCCCTAATATTTCCCCATTCCCTAACCCTAACCCTAACCCCAATTCTATCCCTGATCCTCACCCGAAACCTTACCCTCACCCGTGCCCTAATCTTAACCAGGACACCAACACTAACTCGTGCCCTCACACGTAGGCTAACCCTTAATCATTGTCGTACCCTAAACTGTACCCTAATCCTTCCCCATTCCCTAACCCTAACCCTAACCCGAATCCTAAACCTGACCCTCACCTGAAGCCTTACCCTCACCCGTGCCCTAATCTTAACCAGGACACTAACACTAACCCTTGCCCTCACACGAACGCTAACCTTTAAGCACTGTCGTACCCTAAGCTGTACCCTAATCCCGCTGCATTCCTTAACCCTAACCCTAACACGAATCCTAACCCTGACCCTCACCCGAAGCCTTACCCTCACGCGTGCCCTAATCTTAACCAGGACACCAAGACTAACTCGTGCCCTCAGACGTACGCTAACACTAAACCGCAGCCGTACCCTAACCTGTACCCTAATCCCTCTCCATTCCCTAACCCTAACCCTAACCTGAAACCTAACCATGACACTCACCCGAAACTTTACCCTCACCCGTGTCCTAATTTTAACCAGTACATCAACACTAACCCATGCCCACGAACGTACGCTAACCCTAAGCCATTGCCGTACCCTAACCTGTACCCTAATCAATCCCCATTCCCTAACCCTAACCCTAACCCTATCCCTTAACGTGACCCTCTTCCGAGGTCTTACTCTCCCCCGTGCCCTAATCGTAAGCAGTACACTAACACTAACTACTGACCTCACACGTACGCTAAACCTTAAGCGTTGTGGTACCCTAAACTGTGCCCTAATATCTCCCCATTCCCTAACCCTAAACCTAAACCGAATTCTATCCCTGAACCTCACCTGAAACCTTACCCTCACCCGTGCCCTAATCTTAACCAGGACACCAACACTAACTCGTGCCCTCACACGTACGCTAACCTTTAATCGTTGTCATACCCTAAACTGTACCCTAATCTTTCCCCATTCCCTAACCCTAACCCTAACCCGAATCCTAACCCTGACCCTCACCTGAAGCCTTACCCTCACCCGTGCCCTAATCTTAACAAGGGCACTAACACTAACCCTTGCCCTCACACGAACGCTAACCCTTAAGCACTGTCGTACCCTAAGCTGTACCCTAATCCCTCTGCATTCCTTAACCCTAACCCTAACACGAATCCTAACCCTGACCCTCACCCGAAGCCTTACCCTCAGCCGTGCCCTAATCTTAACCAGGATACCAACACTAACTCGTGCCCTCACACATACGCAAAACCTTAAGCGTTGTCGTACCCTAAATTGTACCCTAATCCCTCCCCATTCCTTAACCCTAACCCTAACCCCATCCCTAAACCTGACCCACTTCCGATGCCCTACCCTAACCAATGCCCTAATCTTAACCAGTACAGAAACACTAACTCATGCCCTCAAACGTACGCTAACCCTTAAGCATTGTCGTACCCTATCCTGTACCCTAATCCCTCCCCATTCCCTAACCCTAACCCTAAGTGAAATCCTGAACGTGACCCTTTTCCGAGGCCTTACCCTCATCGGTGCCCTTGTCTTAACCAGTACACCAACACTAACTTGTGCCCTCACACTTACGCTAACCCTTAATCATTGTCGTACCCTAACCTGTACCCTAATCCCTCTCCATTCCCTAACCCTAACCCTAACCCGAATTCTAACCCTGACCCTCACACGAAGCCTTACCCTCACCCGTGCCCTAATCTTAACCAGGACACCAAGACTAACTCGTGCCCTCACACGTACGCTAACACTAAACCGCAGTGGTACCCTAACATGTACCCTAATCCCTCTCCATTCCCTAGCCCTAACCCTAACCTGAAACCTAACCATGACACTCACCCCAAACTTTACCCTCACCCGTGTCCTAATTTTAACCAGTACATCAACACTAACCCATGCCCTCTAACGTACGCTAAACCTAAGCCATTGCCGTACACTAACCTGTACCCTAATCAATCCCCATTCCCTAACCCTGACCCTAAACCTAACCCTTATCGTGACCCTCTTCCGAGGCCTTACCCTCACCCGTGCCCTAATCGTAAGCAGTACACTAACACTAACTAGTGACCTCACACGTACGCTAAACCTTAAGCGTTGTGGTAACCTAAACTGTACCCTAATCCCTCCCCATTCCCTAACCCTAACCCTAACCCGAATCCTAACCCTGACCCTCACCCGAAACCTTACCCTCACCCGTGCCGTAATCTTAAGCAGGACACCAACACTAACTCGTGCCCTCACACGTACGCTAACCCTTAATCGTTGTCGTACCCTAAGCTGTACCCTAATCCCTCTGCATTCCTAAACTCTAACCCTAACACGAATCCTAACCCTGACCCTCACCCGAAGCCTTACCCTCACCCGTGCCCTAATCTTAACCAGGACACCAACACTAACTCGTGCCCTCACACGTACACGAAACCTTAAGCGTTGTCGTACCCTAAATTGTACCCTAATCCCTCCCCATTCCTTAACCCTAACCCTAACCCCATCCTTAAACCTGACCCACTTCCGATGCCCTACCCTAACCAATGCCCTAATCTTAACCAGTACACAAACACTAACTCATGGCCTCAAACGTACGCTAACCCTTAAGCATTGTCGTACCCTATCTTGTACCCTAATCCCTTCACATTCCCTAACCCTAACCCTAAGCGAAACCCTGAACGTGACCCTTGTCCGAGGCCTTACCCTCATCGGTGCCCTTGTCTTAACCAGTACACCAACACTAACTTGTGCCCTCACACTTACGCTAAACCTTAAGCATTGTCGTACCCTAGCCTGTACCCTAATCCCTCTCCATTCCCTAACCCTAACCCTAACCCTAACCCTAACCCTAAACCTAACCCTAACCCTCACCCGTGCCCTAATCTTTACCAGGACACCAAGACTAACTCGTGCCCTCACACGTACGCTAACACTAAACCGCAGCGGTACCCTAACCTGTACCCTAATCCCTCTCCATTCCCGAACCCTTACCCTAACCAGAAACCTAACCATGACACTCACCCGAAACTTTACCCTCAACCGTGTCCTAATTTTAACCAGTACATCAACACTAGCCCATGCCCTCTAACGTACGGTAACCCTAAGCCATTGCCGTACCCTAACCTGTACCCTAATCAATCCCCATTCCCTAACCCTAACCCTAACCCTAACCCTTAACGTGACCCTCTTCCGAGGTCTTCCCCTCACCCGTGCCCTAATGGTAAGCAGTACACTAACACTAACTAGTGACCTCACACGTACGCTAAACCTTAAGCGTTGTGGTACCCTAAACTGTGCCCTAATATCTCCCCATTCCCTAACCCTAACCCTAACCCCAATTCTATCCCTGACCCTCACTCGAAACCTTACCCTCACCCGTGCCCTAATCTTAACCAGGACACCAACACTAACTCGTGCCCTCACACGTACGCTAACACCAAACCGCAGCGGTAACCTAACCTGTACCCTAATCAATCCCCATTCCCTAACCCTGACCCTAAACCTAACCCTTATCGTGACCCTCTTCCGAGGCCTTACCCTCACCCGTGCCCTAATCGTAAGCAGTACACTAACACTAACTAGTGACCTCACACGTACGCTAAACCTTAAGTGTTGTGGTACCCTAAACTGTGCCCTAATATCTCCCCATTCCCTAAGCCTAACCCTAACCCGAATCCTATCCCTGACCCTCACCCGAAACCTTACCCTCACCCGTGCCGTAATCTTAACCAGGAAACCAACACTAACTCGTGCCCTCACACGTACGCTAACCCTTAATTGTTGTCGTACCCTAAACTGTACCCTAATCCCTCCCGATTCCCTAAGCCTAACCCGAACCCGAATCCTAACCCTGACCCTCACCTGAAGCCTTACCCTCACCCGTGCCCTAATCTTAACCAGGACACTAACACTAACACTTGCCCTCACACGAACGCTAACCCTTAAGCACTGTCGTACCCTAAGCTGTACCCTAATCCCTCTGCATTCCTTAAGCCTAACGCTAACACGAATCCTAACCCTGACCCTCACCTGAAGCCTTACCCTCACCCGTGCCCTAATCTCAACCAGGACACCAACACTAACTCGTGCCCTCACACGTACACTAAACTTTAAGCGTTGTCGTACGCTAAATTGTACCCTAATCCCTCCCCATTCCTTAACCCTAACCCTAACCTCATCCCTAAACCTGACCCACGTCCGATGCCCTACCCTAACCAATGCCCTAATCTTAACCAGTACACAAGCACTAACTCATGCCCTCAAACGTACGCTAATCCTTAAGCATTGTCGTACCCTAACCTGTACCCTAATCCCTCTCCATTCCCTAACCCTAACCCTAACCCTAACCCTAACCCTAACCCTAACCCTAAACCTAACCCTCACCCGTGCCCTAATCTTAACCAGGACACCAAGACTAACTCGTGCCCTCACACGTACGCTAACACTAAACCGCAGCGGTACCCTAACATGTACCCTAATCCCTCTCCATTCCCGAACCCTAACCCTAACCAGAAACCTAACCATGACACTCACCCGAAACTTTACCCTCACCCGTGTCCTAATTTTAACCAGTACATCAACACTAACCCATGCCCTCTAACGTACGCTAACCCTAAGCCATTGCCGTACCCTAACCTGTACCCTAATCAATCCCCATTCCCTAACCCTAACCCTAACCCTAACCCTAACCCTTAACGTGACCCTCTTCCGAGGCCTTACCCTCGCCCGTGCCCTAATCGTAAGCAGTACAGTAACACTAACTAGTGACCTCACACGTACGCTAAACCTTAAGCGTTGTGGTACCCTAAACTGTGCCCTAATAATTTCCCTTTCCCTAACCCTAACCCTAAACTGTGCCCTAATAATTTCCCATTCCCTAACCCTAACCCTAACCCGAATCCTAACCCTGACCTTCACCTGAAGACTTACCCTCACCCGTGCCCTAATCTTAACCAGGACACCAACACTAACTCGTGCCCTCACACGTACGCTAAACCTTAAGCGTTGTCGTACCCTAAATTGTACCCTAAACCCTCTCCATTCCTTAACCCTAACCCTAACCCATCCCTAAACCTGACCCACTTCCGATGCCCTACCCTAACCAATGCCATAATCTTAACCAGTACACAAACACTAACTCATGCCCTCAAACGTACGCTAACCCTTAAGCTTTGTTTTACCCTATCCTGTACCCTAATCCCTCCCCATTCCCTAACCCTAACCCTAAGCGAAACCCTGAACGTGACCCTTTTCCGAGGCCTTACCCTCATCGGTGCCTATGTCTTAACCAGTACACCAACACTAACTCGTGCCCTCACACTTACGCTAACCCTTAAGCATTGTCGTACCCTAAACTGTACCCTAATCAATCTGCATTCCTTAACCCTAACTCTAACACGAATCCTAACCCTGACCCTCACCCGAAGCCTTACCCTCACCCGTGGCCTATCTTAACCAGGACACCATCCCTAACTCGTGCCCTCACACGTACGCTAAACCTTAAGCGTTGTCGTACCCTAAATTGTACCCTAACCCCTCCCCATTCCTTAACCCTAACCCTAACACGAATCCTAACCCTGACCCTCACCTGAAGCCTTACCCTCACCCGTGCCCTAATCTTAACCAGGACACTAACACTAACCCTTGCCCTCACACGAATGCTAACCCTTAAGCACTGTCGTACCCTAAGCTGTACCCTAATCCCTCTGCATTCCTTAACCCTAACCCTAACACGAATCCTAACCCTGACCCTCACCCGAAACCTTACCCTCACCCGTGCCCTAATCTTAACCAGGACACCAAGACTAACTCGTGCCCTCACACGTACGCTAACACTAAACCGCAGCGGTACCCTATCCTGTACCCTAATCCCTCTCCATTCCCTAACCCTAACCCTAACGTGAAACCTAACCATGACACTCACCCGAAACTTTACCCTCACCCGTGTCCTAATTTTAACCAGTACATCAACACTAACCAATGCCCTCTAACGTACGCTAACCCTAAGCCATTGCCGTACCCTAACCTGTTCCCTAATCAATCCCCATTCCATAACCCTAACCCTAACCCTAACCCTTAACGTGACCCTCTTCCGAGGCCTTACCCTCACCCGTGCCCTAATCGTAAGCAGTACACTAACACAAACTAGTGACCTCACACGTACGCTAAACCTTAAGCGTTGTGGTACCCTAAACTGTGACCTAATATCTCCCCATTCCCTAACCATAACCCTAACCCGAATCCTAACCCTGACCCTCACCCGAAGCCTTACCCTCACCCGTGCCCTAATCTTAACCAGGACACCAACACTAACTCGTGCCCTCACACGTATGCTAAACCTTAAGCGTTGTCGTACCCTAAATTGTACCCTAATCCCTCCCCATTCCTTAACCCTAACCCTAACCCCATCCCTAAACCTGACCCACTTCCGATGCCCTACTCTAACCAATGCCCTAATCTTAACCAGTACACAAACACTAACTCATGCCCTCAAACGTACGCTAACCCTTAAGCATTGTCGTACCCTATCCTGTACCCTAATCCCTCCCCATTCCCTAACCCTGAACGTAAGCGAAACCCTGAACGTGACCCTTTTCCGAGGCCTTACACTCATTGGTGCCCTTGTCTTAACCAGTACACCAACACTAACTCGTGCCCTCACACTTACGCTGACCCTTAAGCATTGTCGTACCCTAACCTGTACCCTAATCCCTCTCCATTCCGTAACCCTAACCCTAACCCGAATCCTAACCCTGACGCTCACCCAAAGCCTTAAACTCACCCGTGCCCTAATCTTAACCAGGACACCAAGACTAACTCGTGCCCTCACACGTACGCTAACACTAAACCGCAGCGGTACCCTAACCTGTACCCTAATCAATCCCCATTCCCTAACCCTGACCCTAAACCTAACCCTTATCGTGACCCTCTTCCGAGGCCTTACCCTCACCCGTGCCCTAATCGTAAGCAGTACACTAACACTAACAAGTGACATCACACGTACGCTAAACCTTAAGCGTTGTGGTACCCTAAACTGTGCCCTAATATCTCCCCATTCCCTAAACCTAACCCTAACCCGAATCCTATCCCTAACCCTCACCCGAAACCTTACCCTCACCCGTGCCGTAATCTTAACCAGGAAACCAACACTAACTCGTGCCCTCACACGTACGCTAACCCTTAATTGTTGTCGTACCCTAAACGGTACCCTAATCCCTCCCGATTCCCTAACTCTAACCCTAACCTGATTCCTAACCCTGACCCTCAGCTGAAGCCGTACCCTCACCCGTGCCCTAATCTTAAACAGGACACTAACACTAACCCTTGCCCTCACACGAACGCTAACCCTTAAGCACTGTCGTACCCTAAGCTGTACCCTAATCCCTCTGCATTCCTTAAGCCTAACGCTAACACGAATCCTAACCCTGACCCTCACCTGAAGCCTTACCCTCACCCGTGCCCTAATCTCAACCAGGACACCAACACTAACTCGTGCCCTCACACGTACACTAAACTTTAAGCGTTATCGTACACTAAATTGTACCCTAATCCCTCCCCATTCCTTAACCCTAACACTAACCCCATCCCTAAACCTGACCCACGTCCGATGCCCTACCCTAACCAATGCCCTAATCTTAACCAGTACACAAGCACTAACTCATGCCCTCAAACGTACGCTAACCCTTAAACATTGTCGTACCCTAACCTGTACCCTAATCCCTCTCCATTCCCTAACCCTAACCCTAACCCTAACCCTAACCCTAACCCTAACCCTAAACCTAACCCTCACCCGTGCCATAATCTTAACCAGGACACCAAGACTAACTCGTGCCCTCACACGTACGCTAACATTAAACCGCAGCGGTACCCTAACATGTACCCTAATCCCTCTCCTTTCCCGAACCCTAACCCTAACCAGAAACCTAACCATGACACTCACCCGAAACTTTACCCTCACCCGTGTCCTAATTTTAACCAGTACATCAACACTAACCCATGCCCTCTAACGTACGCTAACCCTAAGCCATTGCTGTACCCTAACCTGTACCCTAATCAATCCCCATTCCCTAAACCTAACCCTAACCCTAACCCTTAACGTGACCCTCTTCCGAGGCCTTACCCTCGCCCGTGCCCTAATCGTAAGCAGTACAGTAACACTAACTAGTGACCTCACACGTACGCTAAACCTTAAGCGTTGTGGTACCCTAAACTGTGCCCTAATAATTTCCCATTCCCTAACCCTAACCCTAAACTGTGCCCTAATAATTTCCAATTCCCTAACCCTAACCCTAACCCAAATTCTATCCCTGACCCTCACCCGAAGCCTTACCCTCACCCGTGCCCTACTCTTAACCAGGACACCAACACTAACCCTTGCCCTCACACGAACGCTAACCCTTAAGCACTGTCGTACCCTAAGCGGTACCCTACTCCCTCTGCATTCCTTAACCCTAACCCTAACACGAATCCTAACCCTGAACCTCACCCGAAGCCTTACCCTCACCCGTGCCCTTATCTTAACCAGGACACCAACGCTAACTCGTGCCCTCACATGTACGCTAACCCTTAATCATTGTCATACCCTAAACTGAACCCTAATCCCTCCCCATTCCCTAACCCTAACCCTAACCCGAATCCTAACCCTGACCCTCACCTGAAGCCTTATCCTCACCCGTGCCCTAATCTTAACCAGGACACTAACAATAACCCTTGCCCTCACACGAACGCTAACCCTTAAGCACTGTCGTACCCTAAGCTATACCATACTCCCTCTGCATTACTTAACCCTAACCCTAACACGAATCCTAACCCTGACCCTCACCCGAAACCTTACCTTCACCCGTGCCCTAATCTTAAACAGGACACCAACGCTAACTCGTGCCCTCACATGTACGCTAACCCTTAATCATTGTCGTACCCTAAACTGAACCCTAATCCCTCCCCATTCCCTAACCCTAACCCTAACCCGAATCCTAACCCTGACCCTCACCCGAAGCCTTACCCTGACCCGTGCCCTAATCTTAACCAGGACACCAAGACTAACTCGTGCCCTCACACGTACGCTACCACTAAACCGCAGCGGTACCCTAACCTGTACCCTAATCCCTCTCCATTCCCTAACCCTAACCCTAACCTGAAACGTAACCATGACACTCACCTGAAACTTTAACCTCACCCGTGTCCTAATTTTAACCAGTACATCAACACTAACCCATGCCCTCTAACATACGCTAACCCTAAGCCATAGCCGTACCCTAACCTGTACCCTAATCAATCCCCATTCCCTAATCCTAACCCTAACCCTAACCCTTAACGTGACCCTCTTCCGAAGCCTTACCCTCACCCGTACCCTAATCGTAAGCAGTACACTAACACTAACACTTGCCCTCACACGAACGCTAACCCTTAACCACTGTCGTACCCTAAGCTGTACCCTAATCCCTCTGCATTCCTTAACCCTAACCCTAACACGAATCCTAACCCTGACCCTCACCCGAAGCCTTACCCTCACCCGTGCCCTAATCTTAACCAGGACACCAACACTAACACGTGCCCTCACACGTACACTAAACCTTAAGCGTTGTCGTACACTAAATTGTACCCTAATCCCTCCCCATTCCTTAACCCTAACCCTAACCCTATCCCTAAACCTGACCCACTTCCGATGCCCTACCCTAACCAATGCCCTAATCTTAACCAGTACACAAACACTAACTCATGCCCTCAAACGTACGCTAACCCTTAAACATTGTCGTACCCTATCCTGTACCCTAATCCCTCCCCATTCCCTAACCCTAACCCTAAGCGAAACCCTGAACGTGACCCTTTTCCGAGGCCTTACCCTCATCGGTGCCCTTGTCTTAACCAGTACACCAACACTAACTCGTGCCCTCACACTTACGCTAACCCTTAAGCATTGTCGTACCCTAACCTGTACCCTAATCCCTCTCCATTCTCTAACCCTAACCCTAACCCTAACCCTAACCCTAACCCTAACCCTAACCCTAACCCTAACCCTAGACCTAACCCTAACCCTCACCCGTGCCCTAATCTTAACCAGGACACCAAGACTAACTCGTGCCCTCACACGTACGCTAACACTAAACCGCAGCGGTACCCTAACCTGCACCCTAATCCCTCTCCATTTCCTAACCCTAACCCTAACCTGAAACCTAACCATGACACTCACCCGAAGCTTTACCCTCACCCGTGTCCTAATTTTAACCAGTACATCAACACTAACCCATGCCCTCTAATGTACGCTAACCCTAAGCCATTGCCGTACCCTAACCTGTACCCTAATCAATCCCCATTCCCTAACCCTAACCCTAACCCTAACCCTTAACGTGACCCTCTTCCGAGGCCTTACCCTCACCCGTGCCCTAATCGTAAGCAGTACACTAACACTAACTAGTGACCTCACACGTACGCTAAACCTTAAACGTTGTGGTACCCTAAACTGTGCAATAACATCTCCCCATTCCCTAACCCTAACCCTAACCCGAATTCTATCCCTGACCCTCACCCGAAACCTTACCCTCACCCGTGCCCTAAACTTAACCAGGATACCAACACTAACTCGTGCCCTCACACGTACGCTAACCCTTAATCGTTGTCGTACCCTAAACTGTACCCTAATCCCTCCCCCTTCCCTAACCCTAACCCTAACCCGAATCCTAACCCTGACCCTCACCTGAAGCCTTACCCTCACCCGTGCCCTAATCTTAACCAGGACACTAACACTAACCCTTGCCCTCACACGAACGCTAACCCTTAAGCACTGTCGTACCCTAAGCTGTACCCTAATCCCTCTGCATTCCTTAACCCTAACCCTAACACGAATCCTAACCCTGACCCTCACCTGAAGCCTTACCCTGACCCGTGACCTAATCTTAACCAGGACACCAACACTAAATCGTGCCCTCAAACGTACGCTAAAACTTAAGCGTTGTCGTACCCTAAATTGTACCCTAATCCCTCCCCATTCCTTAACCCTAACCCTAACCCCATCCCTAAACCTGACCCACTTCCGATGCCCTACCCTAACCAATGCCCTAATCTTAACCAGTACACAAACACTAACTCATGCCCTCAAATGTACGCTAACCCTTAAGCATTGTCGTACCCTATCCTGTACCCTAATCCCTCCCCATTCCCTAACCCTAACCCTAAACGAAACCCTGAACGTGACCCTTTTCCGAGGCCTTACCCTGATCGGTGCCCTTGTCTTAACCAGTACACCAACACTAACTCGTGCCCTCACACTTACGCTAACCCTTAAGCATTGTCGTACCCTAACCTATACCCTAATCCCTCTCCATTCCCTAACCCTAACCCTAACCCGAATCCTAACCCTGACCCTCACCCGAAGCCTTACCCTCACCCGTGCCCTAATCTTAACCAGGACACCAAGACTAACTCGTGCCCTCACACGTACGCTAACACTAAACCGCAGTGGTACCCTAACCTGTACCCTAATCCCTCTCCATTCCCTAACCCTAACCCTAACCTGAAACCTAACCATGACACTCACCCGAAACTTTACCCTCACCCGTGTCCTAATTTTAACCAGTACATCAACACTAACCCATGCCCTCTAACGTACGCTAACCCTAAGCCATTGCCGTACCCTAACCTGTACCCTAATCAATCCCCATTCCCTAACCCTAACCATAACCCTAACCCTTAACGTGACCCTCTTCCGAGGCCTTACCCTCACCCGTGCCCTAATCGTAAGCATTACACTAACACTAACTAGTGACCTCACACGTACGCTAAACCTTAAGCATTGTGGTACCCTAAACTGTGCCCTAATGTCTCCCCATTCCCTAACCCTAACCCTAACCCGAATTCTATCCCTGACACTCACCCGAAACCTAACCCTCACCCGTGCCCTAATCTTAAGCAGGACACCAACACTAACTCGTGCCCTCACACGTACGCTAACCCTTAATCATTGTCGTACCCTAAACTGTACCCTAATCCCTCCCCCTTCCCTAACCCTAACCCTAACCCGAATCCTAACCCTGACCCTCACCTGAAGCCTTACCCTCACCCGTGCCCTAATCGTAACCAGGACACTAACACTAACACTTGCCCTCACACGAACGCTAACCCTTAAGCACTGTCGTACCCTAAGCTGTACCCTAATCCCTCTGCATTCCTTAACCCTAACCCTAACACGAATCCTAACCCTGACCCTCACCCGAAGCCTTACCCTCACCCGTGCCCTAATCTTAACCAGGACACCAACACAAACTCGTGCCCTCACACGTACGCTAAACCTTAAGCGTTGTCGTACCCTAAATTGTACCCTAATCCCTCCCCATTCCTTAACCCTAACCCTAACCCCACCCCTAAACCTGACCCACTTCCGATTCCCTACCCTAACCAATGCCCTAATCTTAACCAGTACACAAACACTACCTCATGCTCTCAATCGTACGCTAACCCTTAAGCATTGTCGTACCCTTTCCTGTACCCTAATCCCTCCCCATTCCCTAACCCTAACCCTAACCCGAATCCTAACCCTGACCCTCAACCGAAGCCTTACCCTCACCCGTGCCCTAATCTTAACCAGGACACCAAGACTAACTCGTGCCCTCACACGTACGCTAACACAAAACCGCAGCAGTACCCTAACCTGTACCCTAATCCCTCTCCATTCCCTAAACATAACCCTAACCTGAAACCTAACCATGACACTCACCCGAAACCTTACCCTCACCCGTGTCCTAATTTTAACCAGTACATCAACACTAACGCATGCCCTCTAACGTACGCTAACCCTAAGCCATTTCCGTACCCTAACCTGTACCCTAATCAATCCCCATTCCCTAACCCTAACCCTAACCCTAACCCTTAACGTGACCCTCTTCCGCGGCCTTACCCTCACCCGTGCCCTAATCGTAAGCAGTGCACTAACACTAAATAGTGACCTCACACGTACGCTAAACCTTAAGCATTGTGGTACCCTAAACTGTGCCATAATATCTCCCCATTCCCTAACCCTAACCCTAACCCGAATTCTATCCCTGACCCTCACCCGAAACCTTACCCTCACCCGTGCCCTAATCTTAACCAGGACACCAACACTAATTCGTGCCCTCACACGTACGCTAACCCTGAATCGTTGTCGTACCCTAAACTGTACCCTAATCCCTCCCCATTCTCTAACCCTAACCCTAACCCGAATCCTAACCCTGACCCTCACCTGAAGCCTTACCCTCACCCGTGCCCTAATCTTAACAAGGACACTAACACTAACCCTTGCCCTCACACGAACGCTAACCCTTAAGCAATGTCGTACCCTAAGCTGTACCATAATCCCTCTGCATTCCTTAACCCTAACCCTAACACGAATCCTAACCCTAACCCTCACCCGAAGCCTTACACTCACCCGTGCCCTAATCTTAACCAGGACACCAACACTAGCTCGTGCCCTCACACGTATGCTAAACCTTAAGCGTTGTCGTACCCTAAATTGTACCCTAATCCCTCCCCATTCCTTAACCCTAACCCTAACCCCATCCCTAAACCTGACCCACTTCCGATGCCCTACCCTAACCAATGCCCTAATCTTAACCAGTACACAAACACTAACTCATGCCCTCAAACGTACGCTAACCCTTAAGCATTGTCGTACCCTAACCTGTACCCTAATCCCTCCCCATTCCCTAACGCTAACCCTAAGCGAAACCCTGAACGTGACCCTTTTCCGAGGCCTTACCCTCATCGGTGCCCTTGTCTTAACCAGTACAACAACACTAACTCGTGCCCTCACACTTACGCTAACCCTTAAGGATTGTTGTACCCTAACCTGTACCCTAATCCCTCTCCATTCCCTAACCCTAACCCTAACCCGAATCCTAACCATGACCCTCACCCGAAGCCTTACCCTCACCCGTGCCCTAATCTTAACCAGGACACCAAGACTAACTCGTGCCCTCACACGTACGCTAACACTAAACCGCAGCGGTACCCTAACCTGTACCCTAATCCCTCTCCATTCCCTAACCCTAACCCTAAACTTAAACCTAACCATGACACTCACCCGAAACTTTACCCTCACCCGTGTCCTAATTTTAACCAGTACATCAACACTAACGCATGCCCTCTAACGTACGCTAACCCTAAGCCATTGCCGTACACTAACCTGTACCCTAATCAATCCCCATTCCTTAACCCTAACCCTAACCCTAACCCTTAACGTGACCCTCTTCCGAGGCCTTACCCTCACCCGTGCCCTAATCGTAAGCAGTACACTAACACTAACTAGTGACCTCACACGTAGGCTAAACCTTAAGCGTTGTGGTACCCTAAACTGTGCCCTAATATCTCCCCATTCCCTAACCCTAACCCTAACCCGAATTCTATCCCTGACCCTCACCCGAAACCTTACCCTCACCCGTGCCCTAATCTTAACCAGGACACCAACACTAACTCGTGCCCTCACACGTACGCTAACCCTTAATCGTTGTCGTGCCCTAAACTGTACCCTAATCCCTGCCGATTCCCTAACCCTAACCCTAACCCGAATCCTAACCCTGACCCTCACCTGAAGCCTTACCCTCACCCGTGCCCTAATCTTAACCAGAACACTAACACTAACCCTTGCCCTCACACGAACACTAACCCTTAAGCACTGTCGTACCCTAAGCTGTACGCTAATTCCTCTGCATTCCTTAACCCTAACCCTAACACGAATCCTAACCCTGACCCTCACCCGAAGCCTTACCCTCACCCGTGCCCTAATCTTAACCAGGACACCAACACTAACTCGTGCCCTCACACTTACGCTAAACCTTAAGCGTTGTCGTACCGTAAATTGTACCCTAATACCTCCCCATTCCTTAACCCTAACCCTAACCCCATCCCTAAACCTGACCCACTTCTGATGCCCTACCCTAACCAATGCCATAATCTTAACCAGTACACAAACACTAACTCATGCCCTCGAACGTACGCTAACCCTTAAGCTTTGTTTTACCTTATCCTGTACCCTAATCCCTCCCCATTCCCTAACCCTAACCCTAAGCGAAACCCTGAACGTGACCCTTTTCCGAGGCCTTACCCTCATCGGTGCCCTTGTCTTAACCAGTTCACCAACACTAACTCGTACCCTCACACATACGCTAACCCTTAAGCATTGTCGTACCCTAACCTGTACCCTAATCCCTCTCCATTCCCTAACCCTAACCCTAACCCGAATCCTAACCCTGACCCTCACCCGAAGCCTTACCCTCAACCGTGCCCTAATCTTAACAAGGACACCAAGACTAACTCGTGCCCTAACACGTACGCGAACACTAAACCGCAGCAGTACCCTAACCTGTACCCTAATCCCTCTCCATTCCCTAACCCTAACCCTAACCTGAAACCTAACCATGACACTCACCCGAAACTTTACCCTCACCCGTGTCCTAATTTTAACCAGTACATCAACACTAACGCATGCCCTCTAACGTACGCTAACCGTAAGCCATTGCCGTACCCTAACCTGTACCCTAATCAATCCCCATTCCCTAACCCTAACCCTAACCCTAACCCTTAACGTGACCCTCTTCCGAGGCCTTACCCTCACCCATGCCCTAATCGTAAGCAGTACACTAACACTAAATAGTGACCTCACACGTACGCTAAACCTTAAGTGTTGTGGTACCCTAAACTGTGCCCTAATATCTCCCCATTCCCTAACCCTAACCCTAACCCGAATTCTATCCCTGACACTCACCCGAAACCTTACCCTCACCCGTGCCCTAATCTTAACCAGGACACCAACACTAACTCGTGCCCTCACACGTACGCTAACCCTTAATCGTTGTCGTACCCTAAACTGTACCCTAATCCCTCCCCCTTCCCTAACCCTAACCCTAACCCGAATCCTAACCCTGACCCTCACCTGAAGCCTTACCCTCACCCGTGCCCTAATCTTAACCAGGACACTAACACTAACACTTGCCCTCACACGAACGCTAACCCTTAAGCACTGTCGTACCCTAAGCTGTACCCTAATCCCTCTGCATTCCTTAACCCTAACCCTAACACGAATCCTAACCCTGACCCTCACCCGAAGCCTTACCCTCAACCGTGCCCTAATCTTAACAAGGACACCAAGACTAACTCGTGCCCTAACACGTACGCGAACACTAAACCGCAGCAGTACCCTAACCTGTACCCTAATCCCTCTCCATTCCCTAACCCTAACCCTAACCTGAAACCTAACCATGACACTCCCCCGAAACTTTACCCTCACCCGTGTCCTAATTTTAACCAGTACATCAACACTAACCCATGCCCTGTAACGTACGCTGACCCTAAGCCATTGCCGTACCCTAACTTGTACCCTAATCAATCCCCATTCCCTAACCCTAAACCTAACCATAACCCTTAACGTGACCCTCTTCCGAGGCCTTACCCTCACCCGTGCCCTAATCGTAAGCAGTACACTAACACTAACTAGTGACCTCACACGTACGCTAAACCTTAAGCGTTGTGGTACCCTAAACTGTACCCTAATCCCTCTGCATTCCCTACCCCTAACCCTAACCCGAATCCTAACCCTGACCCTCACCCGAAGCCTTACCCTCACCCGTGCCCTAATCTTAACCAGGACACCAACACTAACTCGTGCCCTCACACGTACGCTATCACTTAATCGTTGTCGTACACTAAACTGTACCCTAATGCCTCCCCATTCCCTAACCCTAACCCTAACCCGAATACTAACCCTGACCCTCAACTGAAGCCTTACCCTCACCCCTGCCCTAATCTTAACCAGGACACTAACACTAACCCTTGCCCTCACACGAACGCTAACCCTTAAGCACTGTCGTACCCTAAGCTGTACCCTAATCCCTCTGCATTCCTAAACACTAACACTAACACGAATCATAACCCTGACCCTCACCCGAAGCCTTACCCTCACCCGTGCCCTAATCTTAACCAGGACACCAACACTAACTCGTGCCCTCACACGTACGCTAAACCTTAAGCGTTGTCGTACCCTAAATTGTACCCTAATCCCTCCCCATTCCTTAACCCTAACCCTAACCCCATCCCGAAACCTGACCCACTTCCGATGCCCTACCCTAACCAATGCCCTAATCTTAACCAGTACACAAACACTAACTCATGCCCTCAAACGTACGCTAACCCTTAAGCATTGTCGTACCCTATCCTGTACCCTAATCCCTCCCCATTCCCTAACCCTAACGCTAAGCGAAACCCTGAACGTGACCCTTTTCCGAGGCCTTACCCTCATCGGTGCCCTTGTCTTAACCAGTAAACCAACACTAACTCGTGCCCTCACACTTACGCTAACCCTTCAGCATTGTCGTACCCTAACCTGTACCCTAATCCCTCTCCATTCCCTAACCCTAACCCTAACCCGAATCCTAACCCTGACCCTCACCCGAAGCCTTACCCTCACCCGTGCCCTAATCAAACCAGGACACCAAGACTAAATCGTGCCCTCACACGTACGCTAACACTAAACCGCAGCGGTACCCTAACCTGTACCCTAATCCCTCTCCATTCCCTAACCCTAACCCTAACCTGAAACCTAACCATGACACTCACCCGAAACTTTACCCTCACCCCTGTCCTAATTTTAACCAGTACATCAACACTAACACATTCCCTCTAACGTACGCTAACCCTTAGCCACTGCCGTACCCTAACCTGTACCCTAATCAATCCACATTCCCTAACCCTAACCCTAACCCTTAACGTGACCCTCTTCCGAGGCCTTACCCTCACCCGTGCCCTAATCGTAAGCAGTACACTAACACTAACTAGTGACCTCACACGTACGATAAACCTTAAGCGTTGTGGTACCCTAAACTGGGCCCTAATATCTCCCCATTCCCTAACCCTAACCCTAACCCGAATTCTATCCCTGACCCTCACCCGAAACCTTACCCTCACCCATGCCCTAATCTTATCCAGGACACCAACACTAACTCGTGCCCTCACACGTACGCTAACCCTTAATCATTGTCGTACCCTCAACTGTACCCTAATCCCTCTGCATTCCCTAACCCTAACCCTAACCCGAATCCTAACCCTGACCCTCACCTGAAGCCTTACCCTCACCCGTGCCCTAACCTTAACCAGGACGCTACCACTAACACTTGCCCTCACACGAACGCTAACCCTTAAGCACTGTCGTACCCTAAGCTGTACCCTAATCCCTCTGCATTCCTTAACCCTAACCCTAACCCGAATCCTAACCCTGACCCTCACCCGACGCCTTACCCTCACCCGTGCCCTAATCTTAACCAGGACACCAACACTATCTCGTGCCCTCACACGTACGGTAAACCTTAAGCGTTGTCGTACCTTAAATTGTACCCTAATCCCTCCCCATTCCTTAACCCGAACCCTAACCCCATCCCTAAACCTGACCCACTTCCGATGCCCTACCCTAACCAATGCCCTAATCTTAACCAGTGCACAAACACTAACTCATGCCCTCAAACGTACACTAACCCTTAAGCATTGTCGTACCCTATCCTGTACCCTAATCCCTCCCCATTCCCTAACCCTAACCCTAAGCAAAACCCTGAGCGTAACCCTTTTCCGAAGCCTTACCCTCATCGGTGCCCTTGTCTTAACCAGTACACCAACACTAACTCGTGCCCTCACACTTACGCTAACCCTTAAGCATTGTCGTACCCTAACCTGTACCCTAATCCCTCTCCATTCCCTAACCCTAACCCTAATCCGAATCCTAACCCTGACCCTCACCCGAAGCCTTACCTTCACCCGTGTCCTAATCTTAACTAGGACACCAAGAATAACTCGTGCCCTCACACGTACGCTAACACTAAACCGCAGCGGTACCCTAACCTGTACCCTAATCCCTCTCCATTCCCTAACCCTAACCCTAACCAGAAACCCAACCATCACACTCACCCGAAACTTTACCCTCACCCGTGTCCTAATTTTAACCAGTACATCAACACTAACACATTCCCTCTAACGTACGCTAACCCTAAGCCATTGCCGTACGCTAACCTGTACCCTAATCAATCCCCATTCCCTAACCCTAACCCTAACCCTAACCCTTAACGTGAGCCTCTTCCGAGGCCTTACCCTCACCCGTGCCCTAATCGTAAGCAGTACACTAACACTAACTAGTGACCTCACATGTAAGCTAAACCTTAAGCGTTGTGGTACCCTAAACTGTGCCCTAATATCTCCCCATTCCCTAACCCTAACCCTGACCCGAATTCTATCCCTGACCCTCACCCGAAACCTTACCCTCACCCGTGCCCTAATCTTAACCAGGACAATAACAATAACCCTTGCCCTCACACGAACGCTAACCCTTAAGCACTGTCGTACCCTAAGCTGTACCCTAATCCCTCTGCATTCCTTAACCCTAAACCTAACCCGAATCCTAACCCTGACCCTCACCCGAAGCCTTACCCTCACCCGTGCCCTAATCTTAACCAGGACACCAACACTAACTCGTGCCCTCACACGTACGCTAAACCTTAAGCGTTGTCGTACCCTAAATTGTACCCTAATCCCTCCCCATTCCTTACCCCTAACCCTAACCCCATCCCTAAACCTGACCCACTTCCGATGCCCTACCCTAACCAATGTCCTAATCTTAACCAGTACACAATCACTAACTCATGCCCTCAAACGTACGCTAACCCTTAAGCATTGTCGTACCCTATCCTGTACCCTATTCCTTTCCCATTCCCTAACCCTAACCCTAAGCGAAACCCTGAACGTGACCCTTTTCCGAGGCCTTACCCTCATCGGTGCCCTTGTCTTAACCAGTACACCAACACTAACTCGTGCCCTCACACTTACGCTAACCCTTAAGCATTGTCGTACCCTAACCTGTACCCTAATCTCTCTCCATTCCCTAACCCTAACCCTAACCCGAATCCTAACCCTGACCCTCACCCGAAGCCTTACCCTCACCCGTGCCCTAATCTTAACCAGGACACCAAGACTAACTCGTGCCCTCACACGTACGCTAACACTAAACCGCAGCGGTACCCTAACCTGTACCCTAATCCCTCTCCATTCCCTAACCCTAACCCTAACCTGAAACCTAACCATGACACTCACCCGAAACTTTACCCTCACCCGTGTCCTAATTTTAACCAGTACATCAACACTAACCCATGCCCTCTAACGTACGCTAACCCTAAGCCATTGCCGTGCCCTAACCTGTACCCTAATCCATCCCCACTCCCTAACCCTAACCCTAACCCTAACCCTTAACGTGACCCTCTTCCGAGGCCTTACCCTCACCCGTGCCCTAATCGTAAGCAGTACACTAACACTAAATAGTGCCCTCACACCTACGCTAACCCTTAATCGTTTTCGTACCCTAAACTGTACCCTAATCCCTCCCCATTCCCTAACCCTAACCCTAACCCGAATCCTTAACTTGACCCTCACCTGAAGCCTTACCCTCACCCGTGCCCTAATCTTAACCAGGACACTAACACTAACCCTTGCCCTCACACGAACGCTAACCGTTAAGCACTGTCGTACCCTAAGCTGTACACTAATCCCTCTGCATTCCTTAACCCTAGCCCTAACCCGAATCCTAACCCTGACCCTCACCCGAAGCCTTACCCTCACCCGTGCCCTAATCTTAACCAGGACACCAACACTAACTCATGCCCTCACACGTACGGTAAACCTTATGCGTTGTCGTACCCTAAATTGTACCATAATCCCTCCCCATTCCTTCACCCTAACCCTAACCCCATCCCTAAACCTGACCCACTTCCGATGCCCTACCCTAACCAATGCCCTAATCTTAACCAGTACACAAACACTAACTCATGCCCTCAAACGTACGCTAACCCTTAAGCATTGTCGTACCCTATCCTGTACCCTAATCCCTCCCCATTCCCTAACCCTAACCCTAAGCGAAACCCTGAACGTGACCCTTTTCCGAGGCCTTACCCTCATCGGTGCCCTTGTCTTAACCAGTACACCAACACTAACTCGTGCCCTCACACTTACGCTAACCCTTAAGCATTGTTGTACCCTAACCTGTACCCTACTCCCTAACCATTCCCTAACCCTAACCCTAACCCGAATTCTAACCCTGACCCTCACCCGAAGCCTTACCCTCAGCCGTGCCCTAATCTTAACCAGGACACCAAGACTAACTCGTGCACTCACACGTACGCTAACACTAAACCGCAGTGGTACCCTAACCTGTACCCTAATCCCTCTCCATTACCTAACCCTAACCCTAACCTGAAACCTAACCATAACACTCACCCGAAACTTTACCCTCACCCGTGTCCTAATTTTAACCAGTACATCAACACTAACCCATGCCCTCTAACGTACGCTAACCCTAAGCCATTGCCGTACCCTAACCTGTACCCTAATCCATCCCTATTCCCTAACCCTAACCCTAACCCTAACACTTAACGTGACCCTCTTCCGAGGCCTTACCCTCACCCGTGCCCTAATCGTAAGCAGTACACTAACACTAACTAGTGAACTCACACGTACGCTAAACCTTAAGCGTTGTGGTACCCTAAACTGTGCCCTAATATCTCCCCATTCCCTAACCCTAACCCTAACCCGAATTCTATCCCTGACCCTCACCCGAAACCTTACCCTCACCCGTGCCCTAATCTTAACCAGGACACCAACACTAACTCGTGCCCTCACACGTACGCTAATCCTTAATCGTTGTGGTACCCTAAACTGTACCCTAATCCCTCCCCATTCCCTAACCCTAACCCTAACCCGAATCCTAACCCTGACCCTCACCTGAAGCCTTACCCTCAACCGTGCCCTAATCTTAACCAGGACACTAACACTAACGCTTGCCCTCACACGAACGCTAACCCTTAAGCACTGTCGTACCCTAAGCTGTACCCTAATCCCTCTGCATTCCTTAACCCTAACCCTAACCCGAATCCTAACCCTGACCCTCACCCGAAGCCTTACCCTCACCCGTGCCCTAATCTTAACCAGGACACCAAAACTAACTCATGCCCTCACACGTACGCTAAACCTTAAGCGTTGTCGTACCCTAAATTGTACCCGAATCCCTCCCCATTCCTTAACCCTAACCCTAACCCCATCCCTAAACCTGACCCATTTCTGATGCCCTACCCTAACCAATGCCCTAATCTTAACCAGTACCCAAACACTAACTCATGCCCTCTAACGTACGTTAACCCTTAAGCATTGTCGTACCCTATCCTGTACCCTAATCCCTCCCCATTCCCTAACCCTAACCCTAAGCGAAACCCTGAACGTGACCCTTTTCCGAGGCCTTACCCTCATCGGTGCCCTTCTCTTAACCAGTACACCAACACTAACTCGTGCCCTCACACTTACGCTAACCCTTAAGCATTTACATACCCTAACCTGTACCCTAATCCCTCTCCATTCCCTAACCCTAACCCTAACCCGAATCTTAACCCTGACCCCTACCCGAAGCCTTACCCTCACCCGTGCCCTAATCTTAACCAGGACACCAACACTAACAAGTGCCCTCACACGAACGCTATCCCTTAAGCACTGTCGTACCCTAAGCTGTACCCTAATCCCTCTGCATTCCTTAAGCCTAGCCCTAACCCGAATCCTAACCCTGACCCTCACCCGAAGCCTTACCCTCACCCGTGCCCTAATCTTAACCAGGACACCAACACTAACACGTGCCCTCACACGAACGCTAACCCTTAAGCACTGTCGTACCCGAAGCTGTACCCTAATCCCTCTGCATTCCTTAACCCTAGCCCTAACCTGAATCCTAACCCTTCCCCTCACCCGAAGCCTTACCCTCACCCGTGCCCTAATCTTAACCAGGACACCAACACTAACTGGTGCCCTCACACGTACGCTAAACCTTAAGCGTTGTCGTACCCTAAATTGTACCCTAATCCCTCGCCATTCCTTAACACTAACCCTAACCCCATCCCTAAACCTGACCTACTTCCGATGCCCTACCCTAACCAATGCCCTAATCTTAACCAGTACACAAACACTAACTCATGCCCTCAAACGTACGCTAACCCTTAAGCATTGTCGTACCCTATCCTGTACCCTAATCCCTCCCCATTCCCTAACCCTAACCCTAAGCGAAACCCTGAACGTGACCCTTTTCCGAGGCCTTACCCTCATCGGTGCCCTAATCTTAACCAGGACACCAACACTAACTCGTGCCCTCACACGTACGCTAACCCTTAATCGTTCTCGTACCCTAAACTGTACCCTAATCCCTCCCCATTCCCTAACCCTAACCCTAACCCGAATCCTAACCCTGATCCTCACCTGAAACCTTACCCTCACCCGTGCCCTAATCTTAACCAGGACACTAACACTAACCCTTGCCCTCACACGAACGCTAACCCTTAAGCACTGTCGTACCCTAAGTTGTACCCTAATCCCTCTGCATTCCTTAACCCTAACCCTAACACGATCCCTAACCCTGACCCTCACCCGAAGCCTTACCCTCACCCGTGCCCTAATCTTAACCAGGACACCAACACTAACTCGTGCCCCCACACGTACGCTAAACCTTAAACGTTGTCGTACCCTAAATTGTACCCTAATCCCTCCCCATTCCTTAACCCTAACCCTAACCCCATCCCTAAACCTGACCCACTTCCGATGCCCTACCCTAAGCAATGCTATAATCTTAACCAATACACAAACACTAACTCATGCCCTCAAACGTACGCTAACCCTTAAGCATTGTCGTACCCTTTCCTGTACTCTAATCCCTCCCCATTCCCTAACCCTAACCCTAAGCAAAACCCTGAACGTGAACCTTTTCCAAAGCCTTACCCTCATCGTTGCCCTGGTCTTAACCAGTACACCAACACTAACTCGTGCCCTCACACTTACGCTAACCCTTAAGCATTGTCGTACCCTAACCTGTACCCTAATCCTTCTCCATTCCCTAACACTAACCCTAACCCGAATCCTAACCCTGACCCTCACCCGAAGCCTTACCCTCATCTGTGCCCTAATCTTAACCAGATCACCAAGACTAACTCGTGCACTCACACGTACGCTAACACTAAACCGCAGTGGTACCATAACCTGTACACTAATCCCTCTCCATTCCCTAACCCTAACCCTAACCTGAAACCTAAACATGACACTCACCTGAAACTTTACCCTCACCCGTGTCCTAATTTTAACCACTACATCAACACTAACCCATGCCCTCTAACGTACGCTAACCCTAAGCCATTGCCGTACCCTAACCTGTACCCTAATCCCTCCCCATTCCCTAACCCTAACCCTAACCCTAACCCTGAACGTGACCCTTTTCCTAGGCCTTACCCTCAACGGTGTCCTTGTCTTAACCAGTACACCAACACTAACTCGTGCCCTCACACTTACGCTAACCCTTAAGCATTGTCGTACCCTAACTTGTACCCTAATCCCTCTCCATTCCCTAACCTTAAACCTAACCCGAATGCTAACCCTGACCCTCACCGCAAGCCTTACCCTCACCCGTGCCCTAATCTTAACCAGGACACCAAGACTAACTCGTGCACACACACGTACGCTAACACTAAACCGCAGTGGTACCCTAACCTGTAGCCTAATACCTCTCCATTCCCTAACCCTAACCCTAACCTGAAACCCAACCATGACACTCACCCGAAACTTTACCCTCACCCGTGTCCTAATTTTAACCAGTACATCAACACTAACCCATGCCCTCTAACATACGCTAACCCTAAGCCATTGCCGTACCCTAACCTGTACCCTAATCAATCCCCATTCCCTAACCCTAACCCTAACCCTAACCCTTAACGTGACCCTCTTCCGAGACCTTGCCCTCCGTCATGCACTAATCGTAAGCAGTACACTAACACTAACTAGGGACCTCACACGTACGCTAAACCTTAAGCGTTGTGGTACCCTAAACTGTGCCCTAATATCTCCCCATTCCCTAACCGTAACCCTAACCCGAATTCTATCCCTGACCCTCACTCGAAACCTTACCCTCACCCGTGCCCTAATCTTAACCAGGACACCAACACTAACTCGTGCCCTCACACGTACGCTAAACCTTAAGCGTTGTCGTACCCTAAACTGTACCCTAATCCCTCCCCATTCCTTAACCCTAAAACTAACCCCATCCCTAAACCTGACCCACTTCCGATGCCCTATCCTAACCAATGCCCTAATCTTAACCAATACACAAACACTAACTCATGCCGTCAAACATACGTTAACCCTTAAGCATTGTCGTACCCTATCCTGTACCCTAATCCCTCCCCATTCCCTAACCCTAACCCTAAGCGAAACCCTGAACGTGACCATTTTCCGAGGCCTTACCCTCATCGGTGCCCTTGTCTTAACCAGTACACCAACACTAACTCGTGCCTTCACACTTATGCTAACCCTTAAGCATTGTCGTACCCTAACCTATACCCTAATCCCTCTCCATTCCCTAACCCTAACCCTAACCCGAATCCTAACCCTGACCCTCACCCGAAGACTTACCCTCACCAGTGCCCTAATCTTAACCAGGATACCAAGACTAACTCATGCCCTCACACGTACGCTAACACTAAACCGCAGCGGTACCCTAACCTGTACCCTAATCCATCTCCATTCCCTAACCCTAACCCTAACCTGAAACCTAACCATGACACTCACCGGAAACTTTACCCTCACCCGTGTCCTAATTTTAACCAGTACATCAACACTAACCCATGCCCTCTAACGTACGCTAACCCTAAGCCATTGCCGTACCCTAACCTGTACCCTAATCAATCCCCATTCCCTAACCCTAACCCTATCCCTAACCCTTAACTTGACCCTCTTCCGAGGCATTACACTCACCCGTGCCCTAATCGTAAGCAGTGCACTAACACTAACTAGGGACCACACACGTACGCTAAACCTTAAGCGTTGTGGTACCCTAAACTGTGCCCTAATATCTCCCCATTCCCTAACCCTAACCCGAACACAAATTCTATCCCTGACCCTTACCCGAAACCTTACCCTCACCCGTGCCCTAATCTTAACCAGGACACCAACACTAACTCGTGCCCTCACACGTACGCTAACCCTTAATTGCTGTCGTACCCTAAACTGTACCCTAATCCCTCCCCATTCCCTAACCCTAACCCTAACCCGAATCCTAACCCTGACCCTCACCTGAAGCCTTACCCTCACCCGTGCCCTAATCTTAACCAGGACACTAACACTAACACTTCCCCTCACACGAACGCTAACCCTTAAGCACTGTCGTACCCTAAGCTGTACCCTAATCCCTCTGCATTCCTTAAACCTTAACCTAACCCTAATCCTTACCCTGACCCTCACCCGAAGCCTTACCCTCACCCGTGCCCTAATCTTAACCAGGACACCAACACTAACTCGTGCCCTCACACGTACGCTACACCTTAAGCGTTGTCGTACCCTAAATTGTACCCTAATCCCTCCCCATTCCTTAACCCTAACCCTAACCCCATCCCTAAACCTGACCCACTTCCGATGCCCTACCCTAACCAATGCCCTAATCTTAACCAGTACACAAACACTAACTCATGCCCTCAAATGTACGCTAACCCTTAAGCATTGTCGTACCCTATCCTGTACCCTAATCCCTCCCCATTCCCTAACCCTAACCCTAAGCAAAACCCTGAACGTGACCCTTTTCCGAGGCCTTACCCTCATCGGTGCCCTTCTCTTAACCAGTACACCAACACTAACTCGTGCCCTCACACTTACGCTAACCCTTAAGCATTTACATACCCTAACCTGTACCCTAATCCCTCTCCATTCCCTAACCCTAACCCTAACCCGAATCCTAACCCTGACCCTCACCTGAAGCCTTACCCTCACCCGTGCCCTAATCTTAACCAGAACACTAACACTAACCCTTGCCCTCACACGAACACTAACCCTTAAGCACTGTCGTACCCTAAGCTGTACGCTAATTCCTCTGCATTCCTTAACCCTAACCCTAACACGAATCCTAACCCTGACCCTCACCCGAAGCCTTACCCTCACCCGTGCCCTAATCTTAACCAGGACACCAACACTAACTCGTGCCCTCACACTTACGCTAAACCTTAAGCGTTGTCGTACCGTAAATTGTACCCTAATACCTCCCCATTCCTTAACCCTAACCCTAACCCCATCCCTAAACCTGACCCACTTCTGATGCCCTACCCTAACCAATGCCATAATCTTAACCAGTACACACACACTAACTCATGCCCTCGAACGTACGCTAACCCTTAAGCTTTGTTTTACCCTATCCTATACCCTAATCCCTCCCCATTCCCTAACCCTAACCCTAAGCGAAACCCTGAACGTGACCCTTTTCCGAGGCCTTACCCTCATCGGTGCCCTTGTCTTAACCAGTTCACCAACACTAACTCGTACCCTCACACATACGCTAACCCTTAAGCATTGTCGTACCCTAACCTGTACCCTAATCCCTCTCCATTCCCTAACCCTAACCCTAACCCGAATCCTAACCCTGACCCTCACCCGAAGCCTTACCCTCAACCGTGCCCTAATCTTAACAAGGACACCAAGACTAACTCGTGCCCTAACACGTACGCGAACACTAAACCGCAGCAGTACCCTAACCTGTACCCTAATCCCTCTCCATTCCCTAACCCTAACCCTAACCTGAAACCTAACCATGACACTCACCCGAAACTTTACCCTCACCCGTGTCCTAATTTTAACCAGTACATCAACACTAACGCATGCCCTCTAACGTACGCTAACCGTAAGCCATTGCCGTACCCTAACCTGTACCCTAATCAATCCCCATTCCCTAACCCTAACCCTAACCCTAACCCTTAACGTGACCCTCTTCCGAGGCCTTACCCTCACCCATGCCCTAATCGTAAGCAGTACACTAACACTAAATAGTGACCTCACACGTACGCTAAACCTTAAGTGTTGTGGTACCCTAAACTGTGCCCTAATATCTCCCCATTCCCTAACCCTAACCCTAACCCGAATTCTATCCCTGACACTCACCCGAAACCTTACCCTCACCCGTGCCCTAATCTTAACCAGGACACCAACACTAACTCGTGCCCTCACACGTACGCTAACCCTTAATCGTTGTCGTACCCTAAACTGTACCCTAATCCCTCCCCCTTCCCTAACCCTAACCCTAACCCGAATCCTAACCCTGACCCTCACCTGAAGCCTTACCCTCACCCGTGCCCTAATCTTAACCAGGACACTAACACTAACACTTGCCCTCACACGAACGCTAACCCTTAAGCACTGTCGTACCCTAAGCTGTACCCTAATCCCTCTGCATTCCTTAACCCTAACCCTAACACGAATCCTAACCCTGACCCTCACCCGAAGCCTTACCCTCACCCGTGCCCTAATCTTAACCAGGACACCAACACAAACTCGTGCCCTCACACGTACGCTAAACCTTAAGCGTTGTCGTACCCTAAATTGTACCCTAATCCCTCCCCATTCCTTAACCCTAACCCTAACCCCATCACTAAACCTGACCCACTTCCGATTCCCTACCCTAACCAATGCCCTAATCTTAACCAGTACACAAACACTACCTCATGCTCTCAATCGTACGCTAACCCTTAAGCATTGTCGTACCCTTTCCTGTACCCTAATCCCTCCCCATTCCCTAACCCTAACCCTAACCCGAATCCTAACCCTGACCCTCACCCGAAGCCTTACCCTCACCCGTGCCCTAATCTTAACCAGGACACCAAGACTAACTCGTGCCCTCACACGTACGCTAACACAAAACCGCAGCAGTACCCTAACCTGTACCCTAATCCCTCTCCATTCCCTAAACATAACCCTAACCTGAAACCTAACCATGACACTCACCCGAAACCTTACCCTCACCCGTGTCCTAATTTTAACCAGTACATCAACACTAACGCATGCCCTCTAACGTACGCTAACCCTAAGCCATTTCCGTACACTAACCTGTACCCTAATCAATCCCCATTCCCTAACCCTAACCCTAACCCTAACCCTTAACGTGACCGTCTTCCGAGGCCTTACCCTCACCCGTGCCCTAATCGTAAGCAGTACACCAACACTAACTCGTGCCCTCACACGTACGCTAACCCTTAATCGTTGTCGTACCCTAAACTGTACCCTAATCCCTCCCCATTCTCTAACCCTAACCCTAACCCGAATCCTAACCCTGACCCTCACCTGAAGCCTTACCCTCACCCGTGCCCTAATCTTAACCTGAACACTAACACTAACCCTTGCCCTCACACGAACACTAACCCTTAAGCACTGTCGTACCCTAAGCTGTACGCTAATTCCTCTGCATTCCTTAACCCTAACCCTAACACGAATCCTAACCCTGACCCTCACCCGAAGCCTTACCCTCACCCGTGCCCTAATCTTAACCAGGACACCAACACTAACTCGTGCCCTCACACTTACGCTAAACCTTAAGCGTTGTCGTACCGTAAATTGTACCCTAATACCTCCCCATTCCTTAACCCTAACCCTAACCCCATCCCTAAACCTGACCCACTTCTGATGCCCTACCCTATCCAATGCCATAATCTTAACCAGTACACAAACACTAACTCATGCCCTCAAACGTACGCTAACCCATAAGCTTTGTTTTACCCTATCCTGTACCCTAATCCCTCCCCATTCCCTAACCCTAACCCTAAGCGAAACCCTGAACGTGACCCTTTTCCGAGGCCTTACCCTCATCAGTGCCCTTGTCTTAACCAGTTCACCAACACTAACTCGTACCCTCACACATACGCTAACCCTTAAGGATTGTCGTACCCTAACCTGTACCCTAATCCCTCTCCATTCCCTAACCCTAACCCTAACCCGAATCCTAACCCTGACCCTCACCCGAAGCCTTACCCTCAACCGTGCCCTAATCTTAACAAGGACACCAAGACTAACTCGTGCCCTAACACGTACGCGAACACTAAACCGCAGCAGTACCCTAACCTGTACCCTAATCCCTCTCCATTCCCTAACCCTAACCCTAACCTGAAACCTAACCATGACACTCCCCCGAAACTTTACCCTCACCCGTGTCCTAATTTTAACCAGTACATCAACACTAACCCATGCCCTGTAACGTACGCTGACCCTAAGCCATTGCCGTACCCTAACTTGTACCCTAATCAATCCCCATTCCCTAACCCTAAACCTAACCATAACCCTTAACGTGACCCTCTTCCGAGGCCTTACCCTCACCCGTGCCCTAATCGTAAGCAGTACACTAACACTAACTAGTGACCTCACACGTACGATAAACCTTAAGCGTTGTGGTACCCTAAACTGGGCCCTAATATCTCCCCATTCCCTAACCCTAACCCTAACCCGAATTCTATCCCTGACCCTCACCCGAAACCTTACCCTCACCCATGCCCTAATCTTATCCAGGACACCAACACTAACTCGTGCCCTCACACGTACGCTAACCCTTAATCATTGTCGTACCCTCAACTGTACCCTAATCCCTCTGCATTCCCTAACCCTAACCCTAACCCGAATCCTAACCCTGACCCTCACCTGAAGCCTTACCCTCACCCGTGCCCTAACCTTAACCAGGACGCTACCACTAACACTTGCCCTCACACGAACGCTAACCCTTAAGCACTGTCGTACCCTAAGCTGTACCCTAATCCCTCTGCATTCCTTAACCCTAACCCTAACCCGAATCCTAACCCTGACCCTCACCCGACGCCTTACCCTCACCCGTGCCCTAATCTTAACCAGGACACCAACACTATCTCGTGCCCTCACACGTACGGTAAACCTTAAGCGTTGTCGTACCTTAAATTGTACCCTAATCCCTCCCCATTCCTTAACCCGAACCCTAACCCCATCCCTAAACCTGACCCACTTCCGATGCCCTACCCTAACCAATGCCCTAATCTTAACCAGTGCACAAACACTAACTCATGCCCTCAAACGTACACTAACCCTTAAGCATTGTCGTACCCTATCCTGTACCCTAATCCCTCCCCATTCCCTAACCCTAACCCTAAGCAAAACCCTGAACGTAACCCTTTTCCGAAGCCTTACCCTCATCGGTGCCCTTGTCTTAACCAGTACACCAACACTAACTCGTGCCCTCACACTTACGCTAACCCTTAAGCATTGTCGTACCCTAACCTGTACCCTAATCCCTCTCCATTCCCTAACCCTAACCCTAATCCGAATCCTAACCCTGACCCTCACCCGAAGCCTTACCTTCACCCGTGTCCTAATCTTTACTAGGACACCAAGAATAACTCGTGCCCTCACACGTACGCTAACACTAAACCGCAGCGGTACCCTAACCTGTACCCTAATCCCTCTCCATTCCCTAACCCTAACCCTAACCAGAAACCCAACCATCACACTCACCCGAAACTTTACCCTCACCCGTGTCCTAATTTTAACCAGTACATCAACACTAACACATTCCCTCTAACGTACGCTAACCCTAAGCCATTGCCGTACGCTAACCTGTACCCTAATCAATCCCCATTCCCTAACCCTAACCCTAACCCTAACCCTTAACGTGAGCCTCTTCCGAGGCCTTACCCTCACCCGTGCCCTAATCGTAAGCAGTACACTAACACTAACTAGTGACCTCACATGTAAGCTAAACCTTAAGCGTTGTGGTACCCTAAACTGTGCCCTAATATCTCCCCATTCCCTAACCCTAACCCTGACCCGAATTCTATCCCTGACCCTCACCCGAAACCTTACCCTCACCCGTGCCCTAATCTTAACCAGGACAATAACAATAACCCTTGCCCTCACACGAACGCTAACCCTTAAGCACTGTCGTACCCTAAGCTGTACCCTAATCCCTCTGCATTCCTTAACCCTAAACCTAATCCGAATCCTAACCCTGACCCTCACCCGAAGCCTTACCCTCACCCGTGCCCTAATCTTAACCAGGACACCAACACTAACTCGTGCCCTCACACGTACGCTAAACCTTAAGCGTTGTCGTACCCTAAATTGTACCCTAATCCCTCCCCATTCCTTACCCCTAACCCTAACCCCATCCCTAAACCTGACCCACTTCCGATGCCCTACCCTAACCAATGTCCTAATCTTAACCAGTACACAATCACTAACTCATGCCCTCAAACGTACGCTAACCCTTAAGCATTGTCGTAACCTATCCTGTACCCTATTCCTTTCCCATTCCCTAACCCTAACCCTAAGCGAAACCCTGAACGTGACCCTTTTCCGAGGCCTTACCCTCATCGGTGCCCTTGTCTTAACCAGTACACCAACACTAACTCGTGCCCTCACACTTAGGCTAACCCTTAAGCATTGTCGTACCCTAACCTGTACCCTAATCTCTCTCCATTCCCTAACCCTAACCCTAACCCGAATCCTAACCCTGACCCTCACCCGAAGCCTTACCCTCACCCGTGCCCTAATCTTAACCAGGACACCAAGACTAACTCGTGCCCTCACACGTACGCTAACACTAAACCGCAGCGGTACCCTAACCTGTACCCTAATCCCTCTCCATTCCCTAACCCTAACCCTAACCTGAAACCTAACCATGACACTCACCCGAAACTTTACCCTCACCCGTGTCCTAATTTTAACCAGTACATCAACACTAACCCATGCCCTCTAACGTACGCTAACCCTAAGCCATTGCCGTGCCCTAACCTGTACCCTAATCCATCCCCACTCCCTAACCCTAACCCTAACCCTAACCCTTAACGTGACCCTCTTCCGAGGCCTTACCCTCACCCGTGCCCTAATCGTAAGCAGTACACTAACACTAACTAGTGACCTCACACGTACGCTAAACCTTAAGCGTTGTGGTACCCTAAACTGTGCCCTAATATCTCCCCATTCCCTAACACTAACCCTAACCCGAATTCTATCCCTGAACCTCGCCCGAAACCTTACCCTCACCCGTGCCCTAATCTTAACCAGGACACCAACACTACCTCGTGCTCTCACACGTACGCTAACCCTTAATCGTTTTCGTACCCTAAACTGTACCCTAATCCCTCCCCATTCCCTAACCCTAACCCTAACCCGAATCCTTAACTTGACCCTCACCTGAAGCCTTACCCTCACCCGTGCCCTAATCTTAACCAGGACACTAACACTAACCCTTGCCCTCACACGAACGCTAACCGTTAAGCACTGTCGTACCCTAAGCTGTACACTAATCCCTCTGCATTCCTTAACCCTAGCCCTAACCCGAATCCTAACCCTGACCCTCACCCGAAGCCTTACCCTCACCCGTGCCCTAATCTTAACCAGGACACCAACACTAACTCATGCCCTCACACGTACGGTAAACCTTATGCGTTGTCGTACCCTAAATTGTACCATAATCCCTCCCCATTCCTTCACCCTAACCCTAACCCCATCCCTAAACCTGACCCACTTCCGATGCCCTACCCTAACCAATGCCCTAATCTTAACCAGTACACAAACACTAACTCATGCCCTCAAACGTACGCTAACCCTTAAGCATTGTCGTACCCTATCCTGTACCCTAATCCCTCCCCATTCCCTAACCCTAACCCTAAGCGAAACCCTGAACGTGACCCTTTTCCGAGGCCTTACCCTCATCGGTGCCCTTGTCTTAACCAGTACACCAACACTAACTCGTGCCCTCACACTTACGCTAACCCTTAAGCATTGTTGTACCCTAACCTGTACCCTACTCCCTAACCATTCCCTAACCCTAACCCTAACCCGAATCCTAACCCTGACCCTCACCCGAAGCCTTACCCTCAGCCGTGCCCTAATCTTAACCAGGACACCAAGACTAACTCGTGCACTCACACGTACGCTAACACTAAACCGCAGTGGTACCCTAACCTGTACCCTAATCCCTCTCCATTACCTAACCCTAACCCTAACCTGAAACCTAACCATAACACTCACCCGAAACTTTACCCTCACCCGTGTCCTAATTTTAACCAGTACATCAACACTAACCCATGCCCTCTAACGTACGCTAACCCTAAGCCATTGCCGTACCCTAACCTGTACCCTAATCCATCCCTATTCCCTAACCCTAACCCTAACCCTAACCCTTAACGTGACCCTCTTCCGAGGCCTTACCCTTACCCGTGCCCTAATCGTAAGCAGTACACTAACACTAACTAGTGAACTCACACGTACGCTAAACCTTAAGCGTTGTGGTACCCTAAACTGTGCTCTAATATCTCCCCATTCCCTAACCCTAACCCTAACCCGAATTCTATCCCTGACCCTCACCCGAAACCTTACCCTCACCCGTGCCCTAATCTTAACCAGGACACCAACACTAACTCGTGCCCTCACACGTACGCTAATCCTTAATCGTTGTGGTACCCTAAACTGTACCCTAATCCCTCCCCATTCCCTAACCCTAACCCTAACCCGAATCCTAACCCTGACCCTCACCTGAAGCCTTACCCTCAACCGTGCCCTAATCTTAACCAGGACACTAACACTAACGCTTGCCCTCACACGAACGCTAACCCTTAAGCACTGTCGTACCCTAAGCTGTACCCTAATCCCTCTGCATTCCTTAACCCTAACCCTAACCCGAATCCTAACCCTGACCCTCACCCGAAGCCTTACCCTCACCCGTGCCCTAATCTTAACCAGGACACCAAAACTAACTCATGCCCTCACACGTACGCTAAACCTTAAGCGTTGTCGTACCCTAAATTGTACCCGAATCCCTCCCCATTCCTTAACCCTAACCCTAACCCCATCCCTAAACCTGACCCATTTCTGATGCCCTACCCTAACCAATGCCCTAATCTTAACCAGTACCCAAACACTAACTCATGCCCTCTAACGTACGTTAACCCTTAAGCATTGTCGTACCCTATCCTGTACCCTAATCCCTCCCCATTCCCTAACCCTAACCCTAAGCGAAACCCTGAACGTGACCCTTTTCCGAGGCCTTACCCTCATCGGTGCCCTTCTCTTAACCAGTACACCAACACTAACTCGTGCCCTCACACTTACGCTAACCCTTAAGCATTTACATACCCTAACCTGTACCCTAATCCCTCTCCATTCCCTAACCCTAACCCTAACCCGAATCTTAACCCTGACCCCTACCCGAAGCCTTACCCTCACCCGTGCCCTAATCTTAACCAGGACACCAACACTAACAAGTGCCCTCACACGAACGCTATCCCTTAAGCACTGTCGTACCCTAAGCTGTACCCTAATCCCTCTGCATTCCTTAAGCCTAGCCCTAACCCGAATCCTAACCCTGACCCTCACCCGAAGCCTTACCCTCACCCGTGCCCTAATCTTAACCAGGACACCAACACTAACACGTGCCCTCACACGAACGCTAACCCTTAAGCACTGTCGTACCCGAAGCTGTACCCTAATCCCTCTGCATTCCTTAACCCTAGCCCTAACCTGAATCCTAACCCTTCCCCTCACCCGAAGCCTTACCCTCACCCGTGCCCTAATCTTAACCAGGACACCAACACTAACTGGTGCCCTCACACGTACGCTAAACCTTAAGCGTTGTCGTACCCTAAATTGTACCCTAATCCCTCGCCATTCCTTAACACTAACCCTAACCCCATCCCTAAACCTGACCCACTTCCGATGCCCTACCCTAACCAATGCCCTAATCTTAACCAGTACACAAACACTAACTCATGCCCTCAAACGTACGCTAACCCTTAAGCATTGTCGTACCCTATCCTGTACCCTAATCCCTCCCCATTCCCTAACCCTAACCCTAAGCGAAACCCTGAACGTGACCCTTTTCCGAGGCCTTACCCTCATCGGTGCCCTAATCTTAACCAGGACACCAACACTAACTCGTGCCCTCACACGTACGCTAACCCTTAATCGTTCTCGTACCCTAAACTGTACCCTAATCCCTCCCCATTCCCTAACCCTAACCCTAACCCGAATCCTAACCCTGATCCTCACCTGAAACCTTACCCTCACCCGTGCCCTAATCTTAACCAGGACACTAACACTAACCCTTGCCCTCACACGAACGCTAACCCTTAAGCACTGTCGTACCCTAAGCTATACCCTAATCCCTCTGCATTCCTTAACCCTAACCCTAACACGATCCCTAACCCTGACCCTCACCCGAAGCCTTACCCTCACCCGTGCCCTAATCTTAACCAGGACACCAACACTAACTCGTGCCCCCACACGTACGCTAAACCTTAAACGTTGTCGTACCCTAAATTGTACCCTAATCCCTCCCCATTCCTTAACCCTAACCCTAACCCCATCCCTAAACCTGACCCACTTCCGATGCCCTACCCTAAGCAATGCTATAATCTTAACCAATACACAAACACTAACTCATGCCCTCAAACGTACGCTAACCCTTAAGCATTGTCGTACCCTTTCCTGTACTCTAATCCCTCCCCATTCCCTAACCCTAACCCTAAGCAAAACCCTGAACGTGAACCTTTTCCAAAGCCTTACCCTCATCGTTGCCCTGGTCTTAACCAGTACACCAACACTAACTCGTGCCCTCACACTTACGCTAACCCTTAAGCATTGTCGTACCCTAACCTGTACCCTAATCCTTCTCCATTCCCTAACACTAACCCTAACCCGAATCCTAACCCTGACCCTCACCCGAAGCCTTACCCTCATCTGTGCCCTAATCTTAACCAGATCACCAAGACTAACTCGTGCACTCACACGTACGCTAACACTAAACCGCAGTGGTACCATAACCTGTACACTAATCCCTCTCCATTCCCTAACCCTAACCCTAACCTGAAACCTAAACATGACACTCACCTGAAACTTTACCCTCACCCGTGTCCTAATTTTAACCACTACATCAACACTAACCCATGCCCTCTAACGTACGCTAACCCTAAGCCATTGCCGTACCCTAACCTGTACCCTAATCCCTCCCCATTCCCTAACCCTAACCCTAACCCTAACCCTGAACGTGACCCTTTTCCTAGGCCTTACCCTCAACGGTGTCCTTGTCTTAACCAGTACACCAACACTAACTCGTGCCCTCACACTTACGCTAACCCTTAAGCATTGTCGTACCCTAACTTGTACCCTAATCCCTCTCCATTCCCTAACCTTAAACCTAACCCGAATGCTAACCCTGACCCTCACCGCAAGCCTTACCCTCACCCGTGCCCTAATCTTAACCAGGACACCAAGACTTACTCGTGCACACACACGTACGCTAACACTAAACCGCAGTGGTACCCTAACCTGTAGCCTAATACCTCTCCATTCCCTAACCCTAACCCTAACCTGAAACCCAACCATGACACTCACCCGAAACTTTACCCTCACCCGTGTCCTAATTTTAACCAGTACATCAACACTAACCCATGCCCTCTAACATACGCTAACCCTAAGCCATTGCCGTACCCTAACCTGTACCCTAATCAATCCCCATTCCCTAACCCTAACCCTAACCCTAACCCTTAACGTGACCCTCTTCCGAGACCTTGCCCTCCGTCATGCACTAATCGTAAGCAGTACACTAACACTAACTAGGGACCTCACACGTACGCTAAACCTTAAGCGTTGTGGTACCCTAAACTGTGCCCTAATATCTCCCCATTCCCTAACCGTAACCCTAACCCGAATTCTATCCCTGACCCTCACTCGAAACCTTACCCTCACCCGTGCCCTAATCTTAACCAGGACACCAACACTAACTCGTGCCCTCACACGTACGCTAAACCTTAAGCGTTGTCGTACCCTAAACTGTACCCTAATCCCTCCCCATTCCTTAACCCTAAAACTAACCCCATCCCTAAACCTGACCCACTTCCGATGCCCTATCCTAACCAATGCCCTAATCTTAACCAATACACAAACACTAACTCATGCCCTCAAACATACGTTAACCCTTAAGCATTGTCGTACCCTATCCTGTACCCTAATCCCTCCCCATTCCCTAACCCTAACCCTAAGCGAAACCCTGAACGTGACCATTTTCCGAGGCCTTACCCTCATCGGTGCCCTTGTCTTAACCAGTACACCAACACTAACTCGTGCCTTCACACTTATGCTAACCCTTAAGCATTGTCGTACCCTAACCTGTACCCTAATCCCTCTCCATTCCCTAACCCTAACCCTAACCCGAATCCTAACCCTGACCCTCACCCGAAGACTTACCCTCACCAGTGCCCTAATCTTAACCAGGATACCAAGACTAACTCGTGCCCTCACACGTACGCTAACACTAAACCGCAGCGGTACCCTAACCTGTACCCTAATCCATCTCCATTCCCTAACCCTAACCCTAACCTGAAACCTAACCATGACACTCACCGGAAACTTTACCCTCACCCGTGTCCTAATTTTAACCAGTACATCAACACTAACCCATGCCCTCTAACGTACGCTAACCCTAAGCCATTGCCGTACCCTAACCTGTACCCTAATCAATCCCCATTCCCTAACCCTAACCCTATCCCTAACCCTTAACTTGACCCTCTTCCGAGGCATTACACTCACCCGTGCCCTAATCGTAAGCAGTGCACTAACACTAACTAGGGACCACACACGTACGCTAAACCTTAAGCGTTGTGGTACCCTAAACTGTGCCCTAATATCTCCCCATTCCCTAACCCTAACCCGAACACAAATTCTATCCCTGACCCTTACCCGAAACCTTACCCTCACCCGTGCCCTAATCTTAACCAGGACACCAACACTAACTCGTGCCCTCACACGTACGCTAACCCTTAATTGCTGTCGTACCCTAAACTGTACCCTAATCCCTCCCCATTCCCTAACCCTAACCCTAACCCGAATCCTAACCCTGACCCTCACCTGAAGCCTTACCCTCACCCGTGCCCTAATCTTAACCAGGACACTAACACTAACACTTCCCCTCACACGAACGCTAACCCTTAAGCACTGTCGTACCCTAAGCTGTACCCTAATCCCTCTGCATTCCTTAAACCTTAACCTAACCCTAATCCTTACCCTGACCCTCACCCGAAGCCTTACCCTCACCCGTGCCCTAATCTTAACCAGGACACCAACACTAACTCGTGCCCTCACACGTACGCTACACCTTAAGCGTTGTCGTACCCTAAATTGTACCCTAATCCCTCCCCATTCCTTAACCCTAACCCTAACCCCATCCCTAAACCTGACCCACTTCCGATGCCCTACCCTAACCAATGCCCTAATCTTAACCAGTACACAAACACTAACTCATGCCCTCAAATGTACGCTAACCCTTAAGCATTGTCGTACCCTATCCTGTACCCTAATCCCTCCCCATTCCCTAACCCTAACCCTAAGCGAAACCCTGAACGTGACCCTTTTCCGAGGCCTTACCCTCATCGGTGCCCTTGTCTTAACCAGTACACCAACACTAACTCGTGCCCTCACACTTACGTTAACCCTTAAGCATTGTCGTACCCTAACCTCTACCATAATCCCTCCCCATTCCCTAACCCTAACCCTAACCCGAATCCTAACCCTGACCCTCACCTGAAGCCTTACCCTCACCAGTGCCCTAATCTTAACCAGGACACTAACACTAACCCTTGCCCTCACACGAACGCTAACCCTTAAGCACTGTCATACCCTAAGCTGTACCCTAATCCCTCTGCATTCCTTAACCCTAACCCTAACCCGAATCCTAACCCTGAACCTCACCCTAAGCCTTTCCCTCACCCGTGCCCTAATCTTAACCAGGACACCAACACTAACTCGTGCCCTCACACGTACGCTAAACCTTAAGCGTTGTCATACCCTAAATTGTACCCTAATCCCTCCCCATTCCTTAACCCTAACCCTAACCCCATCCCTAAACCTAACCCACTTCCGATGCCCGACCCTAACCAATGCCCTAATCTTAACCAGTACACAAACACTAACTCATGCCCTCAAACGTACGCTAACCCTTAAGCATTGTCGTACCCTATCCTGTACCCTAATCCTTCCCCATTCCCTAACCCTAACCCTAAGCGAAACCCTGAACGTGACCCTTTTCCGAGGCCTTAACCTCATCGGTGCCGTTGTCTTAACCAGTACACCAACACTAACTCGTGCCCTCACACTTACGCTAACCCTTAAGCATTGTCGTACCCTAACCTGGACCCTAATCCCTCTCCATTCCCTAACCCTAACCCTAACCCGAATCCTAACCCTGACCCTCAACCGAAGCCTTACCCTCACCCGTGCCCTAATCTTAACCACGACACCAAGACTAACTCGTGCCCTCACACGTACGCTAACACTAAACCGCAGCGGTACCCTAACCTGTACCCTAATCCCTCTCCATTCCCTAACCCTAACCCTAACCTGAAACCTACCCATGACACTCACCCGAAACTTTACCCTCACCCGTGTCCTAATTTTAACCAGTACATCAACACTAACCCATGCCCTCTAACGTACGCTAACACTAAGCCATTGCCGTATCCTAACCTGTACCCTAATCAATCCCCATTCCCTAACCCTAACCCTAACCCTAACCCTTAACGTGACCCTCTTCCGAGGCCTTACCCTCACCCGTGCCTTAATCGTAAGCAGTACACTAACACTAACTAGTGACCTCACACGTACGCTAAACCTTAAGCGTTGTGGTACCCTAAACTGTGCCCTAATATCTCCCCATTCCCTAACCCTAACCCTAACTCGAATTCTATCCCTGACCCTCACCCGAAACCTTACCCTCACCCGTACCCTAATCTTAATCAGGACAACAACACTAACTCGTGCCCTCACAAGTACGCTAACCCTTAATCGTTGTTGTACCCTAAACTGTACCCTAATCCCTCCCCATTCCCTAACCCTAACCCTAACCGGAATCCTAACCCTGACCCTCACCTGAAGCCTTACGCTCATCCGTGCCCTAATCTTAACCAGGACACTAATACTAACCCTTGCCCTCACACGAACGCTAAAACTTAAGCACTTTCGTACCCTAAGTTGTACCCTAATCCCTCTGCATTCCTTAACCCTAACCCTAACCCGAATCCTAACCCTGACCCTCACCCGAAGCCTTACCCTCACCCGTGCCCTAATCTTAACCAGTACACCAACACTAACTCGTGCCCTCACACGTACGCTAAACCTTAAGCGTTGTCGTACCCTAAATTGTACCCTAATCCCTCCCCATTCCTTAACCCTAACCCTATCCCCATCCCTAAACGTGACCCACTTCCGATGCCCTACCCTAACCAATGCCCTAATCTTAACCAGTAAACAAACACTAACTCATGCCCTCAAACGTACGCTAACCCTTAAGCATTGTCGTACCCTATCCTGTACCCTAATGCCTCCCCATTCCCTAACCCTAACCCTAAGCGAAACCCTGAACGTGACCCTTTTCCGAGGCCTTACCCTCATCGGTGCCCTTGTCTTAACCAGTAAACCAACACTAACTCGTGCCCTCACACTTACGCTAACCCTTAAGCATTGTCGTACCCTAACCTGTACCCTAATCCCTCTCCATTCCCTAACCCTAACCCTAACCCGAATCCTAACCTAGACCCTCACCCGAAGCCTTACCCTCACCCATGCCCTAATCTTAACCAGGACACCAAGACTAACTCCTGCCCTCACACGTACGCTAACACTAAACCGCAGCGGTACCCTAACCTGTAGCCGAATACCTCTCCATTCCCTAACCCTAACCCTAACCTGAAACCTAACCATGACACTCACCCGAAACTTTACCCTCACCCGTGTCCTAATTTTAACCAGTACATCAACACTAACCCATGCCCTCTAACGTACGCTAACCCTAAGCCATTGCCATACCCTAACCTGTACCCTAATCCCTCCCCATTGCCTAACCCTAACCCTAAGCGAAACCCTGAACGTGACCCTTTTCCGAGGCCTTACCCTCATCGGTGCCCTTGTCTTAACCAGTAAACCAACACTAACTCGTGCCCTCACACGTACGCTAAACCTTAAGCGTTGTCGTACCCTAAATTGTACCCTAATCCCTCCCCATTCCTTAACCCTAACCCTAACCCCATCCCTAAACCTGACCCACTTCCGATGCCCTACCCTAAGCAATGCTATAATCTTAACCAATACACAAACACTAACTCATGCCCTCAAACGTACGCTAACCCTTAAGCATTGTCGTACCCTATCCTATACTCTAATCCCTCCCCATTCCCTAACCCTAACCCTAAGCGAAACCCTGAACGTGACACTTTTCCGAGGCCTTACCCTCATCGGTGCCCTTGTCTTAACCAGTACACCAACACTAACTCGTGCCCTCACACTTACGCTAACCCTTAAGCATTGTCGTACCCTAACTTGTACCCTAATCCCTCTCCATTCCCTAACCCGAACCCTAACCCGAATCCTAACCCTGACCCTCACCCGAAGCCTTACCCTCACCCGTGCCCTAATCTTAACCAGGACACCAAGACTAACTCGTGCCCTCACACGTACGCTAACACTAAACCGCAGTGGTACCCTAACCTGTAGCCTAATACCTCTCCATTCCCTAACCCTAACCCTAACCTGAAACCCAACAATGACACTCACCCGAAACTTTACCCTCACCCGTGTCCTAATTTTAACCAGTACAACAACACTAAACCATGCCCTCTAACATACGCTAACCCTAAGCCATTGCCGTACCCTAACCTGTACCCTAATCCATCCCCATTCCCTAACCCTAACCCTAACCCTAACCCTTAACGTGACCCTCTTACGAGGTCTTGCCCTCCCTCGTGCCCTAATCGTAAGCAGTACACTAACACTAACTAGGGACCTCACACGTACGCTAAACCTTAAGCGTTGTGGTACCCTAAACTGTGCCCTAATATCTCCCCATTCCCTAACCCTAACCTGAACACAAATTCTATCCCTGACCCTTACCCGAAACCTTACCCTCACCCGTGCCCTAATCTTAACCAGGACACCAACACTAACTCGTGCCCTCACACGTACGCTAACCCTTAATTGCTGTCGTACCCTAAACTGTACCCTAATCCCTCCCCATTCCCTAACCCTTACCCTAACCCGAATCCTAACCCTGACCCTCACCTGAAGCCTTACCCTCACCCGTGCCCTAATCTTAACCAGGACACTAACACTAACCCTTGCCCTCACACGAACGCTAACCCTTAAGCACTGTCGTACCCTAAGCTGTACCCTAATCCCTCTGCATTCCTTAACCCTAACCCTAACCCCATCCCTAAACCTGACCCACTTCCGATGCCCTACCCTAACCAATGCCCTAATCTTAACCAATACACAAACACTAGCTCATGCCCTCATACATACGCTAACCCTTAAGAATTGTGGTACCCTATCCTGTACCCTAATCCCTCCCCATTCCCTAACCATAACCCTAAGCGAAACCCTGAACGTGACCCTTTTCCGAGGCCTTATACTCATCGGTGCCCTTGTCTTAACCAGTACACCAACACTAACTCGTGCCCTCACACTTATGCTAACCCTTAAGCATTGTCGTACCCTAACCTGTACCCTAATCCTTCTCCATTCCCTAACCCTAACCCTAACCCGAATCCTAACCCTGACCCTCACCCGAAGACTTACCCTCACCCGTGCCCTAATCTTAACCAGGATACCAAGACTAACTCGTGCCCTCACACGTACGCTAACACTAAACCGCAGCGGTACCCTAACCTGTACCCTAATCCCTCTCCATTCCCTAACCCTAACCCTAACCTGAAACCTAACCATGACACTCACCCGAAACTTTACCCTCACCCGTGTCCTAATTTTAACCAGTACATCAACACTAACGCATGCCCTCTAACGTACGCTAACCCTAAGCCATTGCCGTACCCTAACCTGTACCCTAATCAATCCCCATTCCCTAACCCTAACCCTATCCCTAACCCTTAACGTGACCCTCTTCCGAGGCCTTACCCTCACCCGTGCCCTAATCGTAAGCAGTACACTAACACTAACTAGTGACCTCACACGTACGCTAAACCTTAAGCGTTGTGGTACCCTAAACTGTGCCCTAATATCTCCCCATTCCCTAACCCTAACCCTAACACGAATTCTATCCCTGACCCTCACCCGAAACCTTACCCTCACCCGTACCCTAATCTTAACCAGGACACCAACACTAACTCGTGCCCTCACACGTACGCTAACCCTAAATCGTTGTCGTACCCTAAACTGTACTCTAATCCCTCCCCATTCCCTAACCCTAACCCCAACCCGAATCCTAACCCTGACCCTCACCTGAAGCCTTACGCTCACCCGTGCCCTAATCTTAACCAGGACACTAACACTAACCCTTGCCCTCACACGAACGCTAACACTTAAGCACTGTTGTACCCTAAGTTGTACCCTAATCCCTCTGCATTCCTTAACCCTAACCCTAACCCGAATCCTAACACTGACCCTCACCCGAAGCCTTACCCTCACCCGTGCCCTAATCTTAACCAGGACACCAAGACTAACTCGTGCCCTCACACGTACGCTAACACTAAACCGCAGCGGTACCCTAACCTGTACCCTAATCCCTCTCCATTCCCTAACCCTAACCCTAACCTGAAACCTAAACATGACACTCACCCGAAACTTTACCCTCACCCGTGTCCTAATTTTAACCAGTACATCAACACTAACACATGCCCTCTAATGTACGCTAACCCTAAGCCATTGCCGTCCCCTAACCTGTAAACTAATCCATCCCCATTCCCTAACCCTAACCCTAACCCTAACCCTTAACGTGACCCTCTTCCGAGGCCTTACACTCACCCGTGCCCTAATCGTAAGCAGTACACTAACACTAACTAGTGACCTCACACGTACGCTAAACCTTAAGCGTTGTGGTACCCTAAACTGTGCCCTAATATCTCCCCATTCCCTAACACTAACCCTAACCCGAATTCTATCCCTGACCCTCACCCGAAACCTTACCCTCACCCGTGCCCTAATCTTAACCAGGACACCAACACTAACTCGTGCCCTCACACGTACGCTAACCCTTAATCGTTGTCGTACCCTAAACTGTACCCTAATCTCTCCCCATTCCCTAACCCTAACCCTAACCCGAATCCTAACCCTGACCCTCACCTGAAGCCTTACCCTCACCCGTGCCCTAATCTTAACCAGGACACTAACACTAACCCTTGCCCTCACACGAACGCTAACCCTTAAGCACTGTCGTACCCTAAGCTGTACCCTAATCCCTCTGCATTCCTTAACCCTAACCCTAACCCCATCCCTAAACCTGACCCACTTCCGATGCCCTACCCTAACCAATGCCCTAATCTTAACCAATACACAAACACTAGCTCATGCCCTCATACATACGCTAACCCTTAAGAATTGTGGTACCCTATCCTGTACCCTAATCCCTCCCCATTCCCTAACCCTAACCCTAAGCGAAACCCTGAACGTGACCCTTTTCCGAGGCCTTACACTCATCGGTGCCCTTGTCTTAACCAGTACACCAACACTAACTCGTGCCCTCACACTTACGCTAACCCTTAAGCATTGTCGTACCCTAACCTGTACCCTAATCCTTCTCCATTCCCTAACCCTAACCCTAACCCGAATCCTAACCCTGACCCTCACCCGAAGACTTACCCTCACCCGTGCCCTAATCTTAACCAGGATACCAAGACTAACTCGTGCCCTCACACGTACGCTAACACTAAACCGCAGCGGTACCCTAACCTGTACCCTAATCCCTCTCCATTCCCTAACCCTAACCCTAACCTGAAACCTAACCATGACACTCACCCGAAACTTTACCCTCACCCGTGTCCTAATTTTAACCAGTACATCAACACTAACGCATGCCCTCTAACGTACGCTAACCCTAACCCATTGCCGTACCCTAACCTGTACCCAAATCAATCCCCATTCCCTAACCCTAACCCTATCCCTAACCCTTAACGTGACCCTCTTCCGAGGCCTTACCCTCACCCGTGCCCTAATCGTAAGCAGTACACTAACACTAACTAGTGACCTCACACGTACGCTAAACCTTAAGCGTTGTGGTACCCTAAACTGTGCCCTAATATCTCCCCATTCCCTAACCCTAACCCTAACACGAATTCTATCCCTGACCCTTACCCGAAACCTCACCCTCACCCGTGCCCTAATCTTAACCAGGACACCAACACTAACTCGTGCCCTCACACGTACGCTAACCCTTAATCGCTGTCGTACCCTAAACTGTACCCTAATCCCTCCCCATTAACTAACCCTAACCCTAACCCGAATCCTAACCCTAACCCTCACCTGAAGCCTTACCCTCACCCGTGCCCTAATCTTAACCAGGACACTAACACTAACCCTTGCCCTCATACGAACGCTAACCCTTAATCGCTGTTGTACCCTAAACTGTACCCTAATCCCTCCCCATTAACTAACCCTAACCCTAACCCTAATCCTAACCCTGACCCTCACCCGAAGCCTTACCCTCACCCGTGCCCTAATCTTAACCAGGACACCAACACTAACTCGTGCCCTCACACGTACGCTAACCCTTAAGCATTGTCGTACCCTATCCTGTAGCCTAATCCCTCCCCATTCCCTAACCCTAACCCTAAGCGAAACCCTGAACGTGACCGTTTTCCGAGGCCTTACCCTCATCGGTGCCCTTGTCTTAACCAGTACACCAACACTAACTCGTGCCCTCACACTTACGTTAACCCTTAAGCATTGTCGTACCCTAACCTCTACCATAATCCCTCCCCATTCCCTAACCCTAACCCTAACCCGAATCCTAACCCTGACCCTCACCTGAAGCCTTACCCTCACCCGTGCCCTAATCTTAACCAGGACACTAACACTAACCCTTGCCCTCACACGATCGCTAACCCTTAAGCACTGTCGTACCCTAAGCTGTACCCTAATCCCTCTGCATTCCTTAACCCTAACCCTAACCCGAATCCTAATCCTGAACCTCACCCTAAGCCTTACCCTCACCCGTGCCCTAATCTTAACCAGGACACCAACACTAACTCATGCCCTCACACGTACGCTAAACCTTAAGCGTTGTCGTACCCTAAATTGTACCCTAATCCCTCCCCATTCCTTAACCCTAACCCTGTCCCCATCCCTAAACCTGACCCACTTCCGATGCCCTACCCTAACCCATGCCCTAATCTTAACCAGTACACAAACACTAACTCATGCCCTCAAACGTACGCTAACCCATAAGCGTTGTCGTACCCTATCCTGTACCCTAATCCCTCCCCATTCCCTAACCCTAACCCTAAGCGAAACCAAGAACGTGACCATTTTCCGAGGCCTTACCCTCATCGGTGCCCTTGTCTTAACCAGTACACCAACACTAACTTGTGCCCTCACACTTACGCTAACCCTTAAACATTGTCGTACCCTAACTTGTACCCTAATCCCTCTCCATTCCCTAACCCTAACCCTAACCCGAATCCTAACCCTGACCCTCACTGGAAGCCTTACCCTCACCCGTGCCCTAATCTTAAACAGGACACCAAGACTAACTCGTGCCCTCACACGTACGCTAACCCTACACCGCAGCGGTACCCTAACCTGTACCCTAATCCCTCTCCATTCCCTAACCCTAACCCTAACCTGAAACCTAACCATGACACTCACCCGAAACTTTACCCTCACCCGTGTCCTAATTTTAACCAGTACATCAACACTAACCCATGCCCTCTAACGTACGCTAACCCTAAGCCATTGCCGTACCCTAACCTGTACCCTAATCAATCCCCATTCGCTAACCCTAACCCTAACCCTAACCCTTAACGTGACCGTCTTCCGAGGCCTTACCCTCACCCGTGCCCTAATCGTAAGCAGTACACTAACACTAACTAGTGACATCACACGTACGCTAAACCTTAAGCGTTGTGGTACCCTAAACTGTGCCCTAATATCTCCCCATTCCCTAACCCTAACCCTAACCCGAATTCTATCCCTGTCCCTCACCCGAAACCTTACCCTCACCCGTGCCCTAATCTTATCCAGGACACCAACACTAACTCGTGCCCTCACACGTACGCTAACCCTTAATCGTTGTCGTACCCTAAACTGTACCCTGATCCCTCCCCATTCCCTAACCCTAACCCTAACCCGAATCCTAACCCTGACCCTCACCTGAAGCCTTACCCTCACCCGTGCCCTAATCTTAACCAGGACACTAACACTAACCCTTGCCCTCACACGAACGTTAACCCTTAAGCACTGTCGTACCCTAAGCTGTACCCTAATCCCTCTGCATTCCTTAACCCTAACCCTAGCCCGAATCCTAACCCTGACCCTCACCCGAAGCCTTACCCTCACCCGTGCCCTAATCTTAACCAGGACACCAACACTAACTCGTGCCCTCACACGTACGCTAAACATTAAGCATTGTCGTACCCTAAATTGTACCCTACTCCCTCCCCATTCCTTAACCCTAACCCTAAACCCATCCCTAAACCTGACCGACTTCCGATGCCCTATCCTAACCAATGCCTTAATCTTAACCACTACACAAACACTAACTCATGCCCTCAAACGTACGCTAACCCTTAAGCATTGTCGTACCCTATCCTGTACCCTAATCTCTCCCCATTCCCTAACCCTAACCCTAAGCGAAACCCTGAACGTGACCCTTTTCCGAGGCCTTACCCTCATCGGTTCCCTTGTCTTAACCAGTACACCAACACTAACTCGTGCCCTCACACTTACGCTAACCCTTAAGCATTGTCGTACCCTAACCTGTACCCTAATCCCTCTCCATTCCCTAACCCTAACCCTAACCCGAATCCTAACCCTGACCCTCACCCGAAGCCTTACCCTCACCCGTGCCCTAATCTTAACTAAGACACCAAGACTAACTCGTGCCCTCACACGTACGCTAACACTAAACCGCAGCGGTAACCTAACCTGTACCCTAATCCCTCTCCATTCCCTAACCCTAACCCTAACCTGAAACCTAACCATGACACTCACCCGAAACTTTACCCTCACCCGTGTCCTAATTTTAACCAGTACATCAACACTAACCCATGCCCTCTAACGTATGCTAACCCTAAGCCATTGCCGTACCCTAACCTGTACCCTAATCAATCCCCATTCCCTAACCCTAACCCTAACCCTAACCCTTAAAATGACCCTCTTCCGAGGCCTTACCCTCACCCGTGCCCTAATCGTAAGCAGTACACTAACACTAACTAGTGACCTCACACGTACGCTAAACCTTAAGCGTTGTGGTACCCTAAACTGTGCCCTAATATCTCCCCATTCCCTAACCCTAACCCTAACCCGAATTCTATCCCTGACCCTCACCCGAAACCTTACCATCACCCGTGCCCTAATCTTAACCAGAACACCAACACTAACTCTTCCCCTCACACGTACGCTAACCCTTAATCGTTGTCGTACCCTAAACTGTACGCTAATCCCTCCCCATTCCCTAACCCTAACCCTAACCCGAATCCTAACCCTGACCCTCACCTGAAGCCTTACCCTCACCCGTGCCCTCATCTTAACCAGGACACTAACACTAACCCTTGCCCTCACACGAACGCTAACCCTTAAGCACTGTCATACCCTAAGCTGTACCCTAATCCCTCTGCATTCCTTAACCCTAACCCTAACACGAATCCTAACCCTGACCCTCACCCGAAGCCTTGCCCTCACCCGTGCCCTAATCTTAACCAGGACACCAACACTAACTCGTGCCCTCACAAGTAGGCTAAACCTTAAGCGTTGTCGTACCCTAAATTGTACCCTACTCCCTCCCCATTCCTTAACCCTAACCCTAACCCCATCCCTAAACCTGACCCACTTCCGATGCCCTACCCTAACCAATGCCCTAATCTTAACTAGTACACAAACACTAACTCATGCCCTCAAAAGTACGCTAACCATTAAGCATTGTCGTACCCTAAACTGTACCCTAATCCCTCCCCATTAACTAACCCTAACCCTAACCCGAATCCTAACCCTGACCCTCACCTGAAGCCTTACCCTCACCCGTGCCCTCATCTTAACCAGGACACTAACACTAACCCTTGCCCTCATACGAACGCTAACCCTTAAGCACTGTCGTACCCTAAGCTGTACCCTAATCCCTCTGCATTCCTTAACCCTAACCCTAACACGAATCCTAACCCTAACCCTCACCCGAAGCCTTGCCCTCACCCGTGCCCTAATCTTAACCAGGACACCAACACTAACTCGTGCCCTCACACGTAGGCTAAACCTTAAGCGTTGTCGTACCCTAAATTGTACCCTACTCCCTCCCCATTCCTTAACCCTAACCCTAACCCCATCCCTAAACCTGACCCACTTCCGATGCCCTACCCTAACCAATGCCCTAATCTTAACTAGTACACAAACACTAACTCATGCCCTCAAACGTACGCTAACCCTTAAGCATTGTCATACCCTAAACTGTACCCTAATCCCTCCCCATTAACTAACCCTAACCCTAACCCGAATCCTCACCCTGACCCTCACCTGAAGCCTTACACTCACCCGTGCCCTAATCTTAACCAGGACACTAACACTAACCCTTGCCCGCACACGAACGCTAACCCTTAAGCACTGTCGTACCCTAAGCTGTACCCTAATCCCTCTGCATTCCTTAACCCTAACCCTAACACGAATCCTAACCCTGACCCTCACCCGAAGCCTTACCCTCCCCCGTGTCCTAATCTTAACCAGAACACCAACACTAACTCGTGCCCTCACACGTACGCTAAACCTTAAGCGTTCTCGTTCCCTAAACTGTGCCCTAATCCTTCCCCATTCCTTAACCCTAAACCTAACCCCATCCCTAAACCTGACCCACTTCCGATGCCCTACCCTAACCAATGCCCTAATCTTAACCAGTACACAAACACTAACTCATGCCCTCAAACGTACGCTAACCCTTAAGCATTGCCGTACCCTATCCTGTACCGTAATCCCTCCCCATTCCCTAACCCTAACCCTAAGCGAAACCCTGAACGTGACCCTTTTCCGAAGCCTTACCCTCATCGGTGCCCTTATCTTAACCAGTACACCAACACTAACTCATGCCCTCACACTTACGCTAACCCTTAAGCATTGTCGTACCCTAACCTATACCCTAGTCCCTCTCCATTCCCTAACCCTAACCCTAACCCGAATCCTAACCCTGACCCTCACCCGAAGCCTTAACCTCACCCGTGCCCTAATCTTAACCAGGACACCAAGACTAACTCGTGCCCTCACACGTACGCTAACACTAAACCGCAGCGGTACCCTAACCTGTACCCTAATCCCTCTCCTTTCCCTAACCCTAATCCTAACCTGAAACTTAACCATGACACTCACCCGAAACATTACCCTCACCCGTGTCCTAATTTTAACCAGTACATCAACACTAACCCATGCCCTCTAACGTACGCTAACCCTAAGCCATTGCCGTACCCTAACCTGTACCCTAATCAATCCCCATTCCCTAACACTAACCCTAACCCTAACCCTTAACGTGACCCTCTTCCGAGGCCTTACCCTCACCCTTGCACTAATCATAAGCAGTACACTAACACTAACTAGTGACCTCACACGTACGCTAAAACTTAAGCGTTGTCGTACCCTAAATTGTACCCTAATCCCTCCCCATTCCTTAAACCTAACCCTAACCCCATCCCTAAACCTGACACACTTCCGATGCCCTACCCTAACCAATGCCCTAATCTTAACCAGTACACAAACACTAACTCATGCCCTCAAATGTACGCTAACGCTTAAGCATTGTCGTACCCTATCCTGTACCCTAATCCCTCCCCATTCCCTAACCCTAACCCTAAGCGAAACCCTGAACGAGACCCTTTTCCGAGGCCTTACCCTCATCAGTGCCCTTGTCTTAACCAGTACACCAACACTAACTCATGCCCTCACACTTACGCTAACCCTTAAGCATTGTCATACCCTAACCTGTACCCTAATCTCTCTCCATTCCCTAACCCTAACCCTAACCCGAATCCTAACCCTGACCCTAACCCGAAGCCTTACCCTCACCCGTGCCCTAATCTTAACCAGGACACCAAGACTAACTCGTGCCCTCACACGTACGCTAACACTAAACCGCAGCGGTACCCTAACCTGTACCCTAATCCCTCTCCATTCCGTAACCCTAACCCTAACCTGAAACCTAACCATGACACTCACCCGAAACTTTACCCTCACCCGTGTCCTAATTTTAACCAGTACATCAACACTAACCCATGCCCTCTAACGTACGCTAACCCTAAGCCATTTCCGTACCCTAACCTGTACCCTAATCCCTCCCCATTCCCTAACCCTAACCCTAACCCGAATCTTAACCCTGACCCTCACCCGAAGCCTTAACCTCACCCGTGCCCTAATCTTAACCAGGACACCAAGACTAACTCGTGCCCTCACACGTACGCTAACACTAAACCGCAGCGGTACCCTAACCTGTACCCTAATCCCTCTCCATTCCCTAACCCTAATCCTAACCTGAAACTTAACCATGACACTCACCCGAAACATTACCCTCACCCGTGTCCTAATGTTAACCAGTACATCAACACTAACCCATGCCCTCTAACGTACGCTAACCCTAAGCCATTGCCGTACCCTAACCTGTACCCTAATCAATCCCCATTCCCTAACACTAACCCTAACCCTAACCCTTAACGTGACCCTCTTCCGAGGCCTTACCCTCACCCTTGCACTAATCATAAGCAGTACACTAACACTAACTAGTGACCTCACACGTACGCTAAACCTTAAGCATTGTCGTACCCTAAATTGTACCCTAATCCCTCCCCATTCCTTAAACCAAACCCTAACCCCATCCCTAAACCTGACACACTTCCGATGCCCTACCCTAACCAATGCCCTAATCTTAACCAGTACACAAACACTAACTCATGCCCTCAAATGTACGCTAACGCTTAAGCATTGTCGTACCCTATCCTGTACCCTAATCCCTCCCCATTCCCTAACCCTAACCCTAAGCGAAACCCTGAACGAGACCCTTTTCCGAGGCCTTACCCTCATCAGTGCCCTTGTCTTAACCAGTACACAAACACTAACTCGTGCCCTCACACTTACGCTAACCCTTAAGCATTGTCATACCCTAACCTGTACCCTAATCCCTCTCCATTCCCTAACCCTAACCCTAACCCAAATCCTAACCCTGACCCTCACCCAAAGCCTTACCCTCACCCGTGCCCTAATCTTAACCAGGACACCAAGACTAACTCGTGCCCTCACACGTACGCTAACACTAAACCGCAGCGGTACCCTAACCTGTACCCTAATCCCTCTCCATTCCGTAACCCTAACCCTAACCTGAAACCTAACCATGACACTCACCCGAAACTTTACCCTCACCCGTGTCCTAATTTTAACCGGTACATCAACACTAACCCATGCCCTCTAACGTACGCTAACCCTAAGCCATTTCCGTACCCTAACCTGTACCCTAATCAATCCCCATTCCCTAACCCTAACCCTAACACTAACCCTTAACGTGACCCTCTTCCGAGACCTTACCCTCACCCGTGCCCTAATCGTAAGCAGTACACTAACACTAACTAGTGACCTCACACGTACGCTAAACCTTAAGCGTTGTGGTACCCTAAACTGTGCCCTAATATCTCCCCATTCCCTAACCCTAACCCTAACACGAATTCTATCCCTGACCCTCACCCGAAACCTTACTCTCACCCGTGCCCTACTCTTAACCAGGACACGAACACTAACTCGTGCCCTCACACTTACGCTAACCCTTAAGAATTGTCATACCCTAACCTGTACCCTAATCCCTCTCCATTCCCTAACCCTAACCCTAACCCTAACCCTAACCCTAACCCTAACCCTAACCCTAAACCTAACCCTAACCCTCACCCGTGCCCTAATCTTAACCAGGACACCAAGACTAACTCGTGCCCTCACACGTACGCTAACCCTTAATCGTTGTCGTACCCTAAACTGTACCCTAATCCCTCCCCATTCCCTAACCCTAACCCTAACCCGATTCCTAACCCTGACCCTCACCTGAAGCCTTATCCTCACCCGTGCCCTAATCTTAACCAGCACACTAACACTAACCTTTGCCCTCACACGAACGCTAACCCTTAAGCACTGTCGTGCCCTAAGCTGTACCCTAATCCCTCTGCATTCCTTAACCCTAACCCTAACACGAATCCTAACCCTGACCCTCACCCGAAGCCTTACCCTCACCCGTGCCCTAATCTTAACCAGGACACCAACACTACCTCGTGCCCTCACACGTACGCTAAACCTTAAGCGTTGTCGTACCCCAAATTGTACCCTAATCCCTCCCCATTCGTTAACTCTAAACCTAACCCCATCCCTAAACCTGACCCACTTCCGATGCCCTACCCTAACCAATGCCCTAATCTTAACCAGTACAGAAACACTAACTCATGCCCTCAATCGTACGCTAACCCTTAAGCATTGTCGTACCGTTTCTTGTACCCTAATCCCTCCCCATTCCCTAACCCTAAGCCTAAGCGAAACCCTGAACGTGACCCTTTTCCGAGGCCTTACCCTCATCGGTGCCGTTGTCTTAACCAGTACACCAACACTAACTCGTGCCCTCACACTTACGCTAACCCTTAAGCATTGTCGTACCCTAACCTGTACCCTAATCCCTCTCCATTCCCTATCCCTAACCCTAACCCGAATCCTAACCCTGACCCTCACCCGAAGCCTTACCCTCACCCGTGCCCTAATCTTTACCAGGACACCAAGACAAACTCTTGCCCTCACACGTACGCTAACACTAAACCGCAGCGGTACCCTAACCTGTACCCTAATCCCTCTCCATTCCCTAACCCTAACCCTAACCTGAAACCTAACCATGACACTCACCCGAAACTTTACCCTCACCCGTGTCATAATTTTAACCAGTACATCAACACTAGCCCATGCCCTCTAACGTAGGCTAACCCTAAACCATTGCCGTACCCTAACCTCTACCCTAATCAACACCCATTCCGAAACCCTAACCCTAACCTTAACCCAAACCCTTAACGTGACCCTCTTCCGAGGATTTACCCTCACCCGTGCCCTAATCGTAACCAGTACACTAACACTAAATAGTGACCTCACACGTATGCTAAACCTTAAGCGTTGTCGTAACCTAAACTGTACCCTAATCCCTCCCTATTCCCTAACCCTAACCCTAACCCGAATCTTAACCCTGACCCTCACCCGAAGCCTTACCCTCACCCGAGCCCTAATCTTAACCAAGACACCAACACTAACTCGTGCCCTCACACGTACGCTAACACTAAACCGCAGCGGTACCCTAACCTGTACCCTAATCCCTCTCCATTCCCTAACCCTAACCCTAACCTGAAACCTAATCATGACACTCACCCGAAACTTTACTCTCACCCGTGTCCTAATTTTAACCAGTACGTCAACACTAGCCCATGCCCTCTAATGTAGGCTAACCCTAAGCCATTGCCGTACCCTAACCTGTACCCTAATCAATCCCCATTCCCTAACCCTAACCCTAACCCTAACCATTAACGTGACCCTCTTCCGAGGATTTACCCTCACCCGTGCCCTAATCGTAACCAGTACACTAACACTAACTTGTGACCTCACACGTACGCTAAACCTTAAGCGTTGTCATACCCTAAACTGTGCCCTAATATCTCCCCATCCCCTAACCCTAACCCTAAACCTAATTGTATCCCTGACCCTCACCCGAAACCTTACCCTCACCAGTGCCCTAATCTTAACCAGGACACCAACACTAACTCGTGCCCTCACACGTACGCTAACCCTTAAGCAGTGTTGTACCCTAAGCTGTACCCTAATCCCTCTCCATTCTCTAATCCTAACCCTAACCCGAATCCTAATCCTGACCCTCACCCGAAGCCTTACCCTCACCCGTTCCCTAATCTTAACCAGGACACCAACACTAACTCGTGCCCTCACACGTACGCGAAGCCTTAAGCGTTGTCATACCGTAAATTGTACCCTAATCCCTCCCCATTCCCTAACCCTAACACTAACCCGATCCCTAAACCTGACCCTCTTCCGATGCCCTACCTTAACCCATGCCCTAATCTTAACCAGTACACAAACACGAACTCCTGCCCTCAATCGTACGCTAACCCATAAGCGTTGTCGTACCCTATCCTGTACCCTAATCCCTCCCCATTCCCTAACCCTAACCCTAACCGAAACCCTGAACGTGACCCTTTTCCGAGGCCTTACCCTCATCAGTGCCCTTGTCTTAACCAGGACACCAACACTAACTCGTGCCCTCACACTTACGCTAACCCTTAAGCATTGTCGTACCCTATCCTGTACCCTAATCCCTCCCCATTCCCTAACCCTAACCCTAACCGAAACCCTGAACGTGACCCTTTTCCGAGGCCTTACCCTCACCCGTGCCCTAATCTTAACCAGGACACTAACACTAACTCGTGCCCTCACACGTACGCTAACCCTTAAGCAGTGTCGTACCCTAAGCTGTACCCTAATCCCTCTCCATTCCCTAACCCTAACCCTAACCTGAAACCTAACCCTGACACTCACCCGAAACTTTACCCTCACCCGTGTCATAATTTTAACCAGTACATCAACACTAGCCCATGCCCTCTAACGTACGCCAACCCTAAGACATTGCCGTACCCTAACCTGTACCCTAATCAATCCCCATTCCCTAACCCTAACCCTAACCCTAACCCTTAACGTGACCCTCTTCCGAGGCCTTACCCTCACCCGTGCCCTAATCGTAACCAGTACACTAACACTAACTAGTGACCTCACACGTATGCTAAACCTTAAGCGTTGTCGTAACCTAAACTGTACCCTAATCCCTCCCCATTCCCTAACCCTAACCCGAATCTTAACCCTGACCCTCACCCGAAGCCTTACCCTCACCCGTGCCCTAATCTTAACCAAGACACCAACACTAACTCGTGCCCTCACACGTACGCTAACACTAAACCGCAGCGGTACCCAAACCTGTACTCTAATCCCTCTCCATTCCCTAACCCTAACCCTAACCTGAAACCTAACCATGACACTCACCCGAAACTTTACCCTCACCCGTGTCCTAATTTTAACCAATACATCAACACTAACCCATGCCCTCTAATGTAGGCTAACCCTAAGCCATTGCCGTACCCTAACCTGTACCCTAATCACTCCCCATCCCTAACCCCAACCCTAACCGTAACCCTTAACGTGACCCTCTTCCAAGACCTTACCCTCACCCATGCCCTAATCGTAACCAGTACACCAACACTAACTCGTGCCCTCACACGTACGCTAAACCTTAGGCGTTGTCGTACCCTAAATTGTACCCTAATCCCTCCCCACTCCCTAACCCTAACACTAACGCGAATACTAACCCTGACCCTCACCCGAAACCTTACCCTCACCCGTGACTTAATATTAACCAGAACACCAACACTGAACCATGCCCTCACACGTACGCTAACCCTTAAACACTGTCGTACCCTAAACTGTACCCTAATCCCTCCCCATTCCCTAACCCTAACCCTAACCCGAATCCTTACCCTCACCCATGCCCTAATCTTAACTAGGACACCAACACTAACTCGTGCCCTCACACGTACCCTTACCCTTAAGCACTGTCGTACCCTAAACTGTACCCTAATCCCTCCCCATTCCCTAACCCTGACCCTCACCCGAAGCCTTACCCTCACCCATGCCCTAATCTTAACTAGGACACCAACACTAACTCGTGCCCTCACAAGTACCCTTACCCTTAAGCACTGTCGTACCCTAAACTGTACCCTAATACTTCCCCATTCCCTAACCCTAACCCTAACCGGAATCCTAACCCTAACCCTCACCCGAAGCCTTACCCTCACCCGTTACCTAATCTTAACGAGGACACTAACACTAACACTTGCCCTCATACGAATGCTAACCCTTAAGCACTGTCGTACCCTAAACTCTACCCTAATCCCTCCCCATTCCCTAACCCTAACCCTAATCCGTATCCTAATCCTGACCCTCACTCGAAGCCTTACTCTCACCCATGCCCTAATCTTAACCAGGACACCAACACTAAGTCGTGCCCTCAAACGAATGCTAACCCTTAAGCACTGTCATACCCTAAAATGTACGCTAATCCCTCCCCTTTCCATACCGCTAACCCTAACCCGAATCCTAACCGTGACCCTCACCCGAAGCCTTACCCTCACCCGTGCCCTAATCTAAACCAGGACACCAAGACTAACTCGTGCCCTCACACGTACGCTAACACTAAACCGCAGCGGTACCCTAACCTGTACCCTAATCCCTCTCGATTCCCTAACCCTAAACCTAAACTGAAACCTAACCATGACACTCACCGAAAACTTTACCGTCACCAGGGTCCTAATTTTAACCAGTACATCAACACTAGCCCATGCCCTCTAACGTAGGCTAACCCTAAACCATTGCCTTATCCTAACCTCTACCCTAATCAATACCCATTCCCAAACCCTAACCCTAACCCAAACCTTTAACGTGAACCTCTTCCGAGGACTTACCCTCATCCGTGCCCTAATCGTAACCAGTACACTAACACTAACTAGTGACCTCAAACGTATGCTAAACCTTAAGCGTTGTCATAACCTAAACTGTACCCTAATCCCTCCCAATTCCCTAACCCTAACCCTAACACTAATCTTAACCCTGACCCTCACCCGAAGCCTTACCCTCACCCGTGCCCTAATCTTAACCAAGACACCAACACTAACTCGTGCCCTCACACGTACGTTAACACTAAACCGCAGCGGTACCCTCACCTGTACCCTAATCCCTCTCGATTCCCTAACCCTAACCCTAACCTGAAACCTAACCGTGACACTCACCCGAAACTTTACCCTCACCCGTGTCCTAATTTTAACCAATACATCAACACTAACCCATGCCCTCTAATGTAGGCTAATCCTAAGCCATTGCCGTACCCTAACCTGTACACTAATCAATCCCCATTCCCTTACCCTAACCCTAACCCTAACCCTTAACGTGACCCTCTTCCAAAGCCTTACCCTCACCCGTGCCCTAATCGTAACCAGTACACTAACACTAAGTAGGGACCTCACACGTACGCTAAACCTTAATTGTTGTCGTACCATAAACTGTACCCTAATCCCTCCCCATTCCCTAACCCTAACCCTAACCCGAATCCTAACCCTGACCCTCACCTGAAACCTTACCCTCACCCGTGCCCTAATCTTAACCAGGACACTAACACTAACTCTTGCCCTCACACGAACGCTAAGCCTTAAGCACTGTCGTACCCTAAGCTGTACCCTAATCCCTCTCCATTCCCTAACCCTAACCCTAACCCGAATCCTAACCCTGACACTCACCCGAAGCCTTACCCTCACCTGTGCCCTAATCTTATGCAGGACACCAACAGTAACTCGTGCCCTCACACGTACGCTAAACCTTAAGTGTTGTCGTACCTTAAATTGTACCCTAATCCCTCCCCATTCCCTAACCCTAACACTAACCCGATCCCTAAACCTGACCCTCTTCCGATGCCCTACCCTAACCCATGCCCTAATCTTAACCAGTACACAAACACTAACTCCTGCCCTCAAACATACGCTAACCCTTAAGCGTTGTCGCACCCTATCCTGTACCCGAATCCCTCCCCATTTCCTAACCCTAACCCTAACCAAAACCCTGAACGTGACCCTTTTCCGAGGCCTTACCCTCATCGGTGCCCTTGTCTTAACCAGGACACCAACACTAACTCGTGCCCTCACACTTACGCTAACCCTTAAGCATTGTCGTACCCTAACCTGTACCCTAATCCCTCTCCATTCCCTAACCCTAACCCTCACCCGAAGCCTTACCCTCACCCTTGCCCTAATCTTAACCAAGACACCAACACTAACTCGTGCCCTCACACCTACGCTAACAATAAACCGCAGCGGAACCCTCACCTGTACCCTAATCCCTCTCGATTCCCTAACCCTAACCCTAACCTGAAACCTAAACATGACACTCACCCGAAACTTTACCCTCACCCTTCTCCTAATTTTAACCAGTATATCAACACTAACCCATGCCCTCTAACGTAGGCTAACCCTAAGCCATTGCCGTACCCTAACCTGTACCCTAATCATTCCCCATTCCCTAACCCTAACCCTAAACCTATCCCTTAACGTGACCCTCTTCTGAGGCCTTACCCTCACCCGTGCCCTAATCGTAACCAGTACACTAACACTAACTCCTGACCTCAAACGTACGTTAAACCTTAAATGTTGTCGTACCCTATCCTGTACCATAATGCCTCCCCATTCCCTAACCCTAACGCTAACCGATACCCTGAATGTGACCCTTTTCCGAGGCCTTACCCTCATCGGTGCCCTTGTCTTAACCAGTACACCAACACTAACTCGTGCCCTCACACTTACGCTAACCCTTAAGAATTGTCATACCCTAACCTGTACCCTAATCCCTCTCCATTCCCTAACCCTAACCCTAACCCTAACCCTAACACTAACCCTAAACCTAACCCTAACCCTCACCCGTGCCCTAATCTTAACCAGGACACTAACACTAACTCGTGCCCTCACACGTACGCTAACCCTTAAGCAGTGTCGTACCCTAAGCTGTACCCTAATCCCTCTCTATTCCCTAACCCTAACCCTAACCTGAAACCTAACCCTGACACTCACCCGAAACTTTACCCTCACCCGTGTCATAATTTTAACCAGTACATCAACACTAGCCCATGCCCTCTAACGTAGGCTAACCCTAAACCATTGCCTTACCCTAACCTCTACCCTAATCAATACCCATTCCCAAACCCTAACCCTAACCCAAACCCTTAACGTGACCCTCTTCCGAGGAGTTACCCTCACCCGTGCCCTAATCGTAACCAGTACACTAACACTAACTAGTGACCTCACACGTATGCTAAACCTTAAGCGTTGTCGTAACCTAAACTGTACCCTAATCCCTCCCCATTCCCTAACCCTAACCCTAACCCGAATCTTAACCCTGACCCTCACCCGAAGCCTTACCCTCACCCGTGCCCTAATCTTAACCAAGACACCAACACTAACTCGTGCCCTCACACGTACGCTAACACTAAACCGCAGCGGTACCCAAACCTGTACTCTAATCCCTCTCCATTCCCTAACCCTAACCCTAACCTGAAACCTAACCATGACACTCACCCGAAACTTTACCCTCACCCGAGTCCTAATTTTAACCAATACATCAACACTAACCCATGCCCTCTAATGTAGGCTAACCCTAAGCCATTGCCGTACCCTAACCTGTACCCTAATCACTCCCCATCCCTAACCCCAACCCTAACCGTAACCCTTAACGTGACCCTCTTCCAAGACCTTACCCTCACCCGTGCCCTAATCGTAACCAGTACACCAACACTAACTCGTGCCCTCACACGTACGCTAAACCTTAGGCGTTGTCGTACCCTAAATTGTACCCTAATCCCTCCCCACTCCCTAACCCTAACACTAACGCGAATACTAACCCTGACCCTCACCCGAAACCTTACCCTCACCCGTGACTTAATATTAACCAGAACACCAACACTGAACCATGCCCTCACACGTACGCTAACCCTTAAGCACTGTCGTACCCTAAACTGTACCCTAATCCCTCCCCATTCCCTAACCCTAACCCTAACCCGAATCCTAACCCTGACCCTCACCCGAAGCCTTACGCTCACCCGTGCCCTAATCTTAACCAGGACACCAACACAAACTTGTGCCCTCACATGTACGATAACCCTTAAGCGTTGTCATACCCTATACTCTACCCTAATCACTCTCCATTCCCTAACCCTAACCCTAACCCTAATCCTAACCCTGACCCTCACCCGAAGCCTTACCCTCACCCATGCCCTAATGTTAACTAGGACACCAACACTAACTCGTGCCCTCACACGTACCCTTACCCTTAAGCACTGTCGTACCCTAAACTGTACCCTAATACTTCCCCATTCCCTAACCCTAACCCTAACCGGAATCCTAACCCTGACCCTCACCTGAAGCCTTACCCTCACCCGTTACCTAATCTTAACGAGGACACTAACACTAACACTTGCCCTCATACGAACGCTAACCCTTAAGCACTGTCGTACCCTAAAATGTACGCTAATCCCTTCCCATTCCATAACGCTAACCCTAACCCGAATCCTAACCGTGACCCTCACCCGAAGCCTTACCCTCACCCGTGCCCTAATCTAAACCAGGACACCAACACTAACTCCTGCCCTCACACGTACTCTTACGCTTAAGCAGTGTTGTACAGTAAACTTTGCCCTAATCCCTCCCCATTCCCTAACCCTAACCCTAACCCGAATCCTAACCCTGACCCTCACCCGAAGCCGTACCCTCACCCGTGCCCTAATTTTAACCAGGACAGCAACACTAACTCGTGCCCTCACACGTACGTTAACCCTCAAGCGTTGTCGTACCCTAAACTCTACCCTAATCCCTCCCCATTCCCTAAACCTAACCCTAACCCGAATCCTAACCCTGACCCTCACCCGAAGCCTTACCCTCACCCGTGCCCTAATCTTAACCAGGACACCAACTCTAATTCGTGCCCTCACGCGTACGCTAACCCTTAAGCGTTGTCATACTCTAACCTGTACCCTAATCCCTCTGCATTCCCTAACCCTAACACTAACCCGAATCTTAACCCTGACCCGCACTCGAAGCCTTACCCTCACCCGTTCCCTAATCATAACGTGGACAGCAACACTAACTTTTGCCCTCACACGATCGCTAACCCTCAAGTACTGCTGTACCCTAAACTGTACTCTAATCCCTCCCCATTCCCTAACCCTAACACGAATCCTAACCCTGACCCTCACCCGAAGCCTTACCCTCACCCGTCCCCTAATCAAACCAGGACACCAGCACTAATTCGAGCCCTCACAAGTACGCTAATCCTTGAGCGTTGTCGTACCGTAACCTGTACCCTAATCCCTCTACATTCCCTAACCATAACCCTAATCCCAATCCTAACCCTGACCCTCACACGAAGCCTTACTCTCACCCATGCCCTAATCTTAACCAGGACACCAACACTAACTCGTGCCCTCAAACGAATGCTAACCCTTAAGCACTGTCATACTCTAAAATGTACCCTAATCCCTCCCCATTCCCTAACACTAACCCTAACCCGAATCCTAATCCTGACCGTCAACCGAAGCCTTACCCTCACACGTGCCCTAATCTTAACCAGGACACCAACACTAACTCGTGCCCTCACACGTTCGCTAACCCTTAAGCGTTGTCGGACCTTAATCTCTACCCTAATCCCTCCGCATTCCCTAACCCTAACCCTAACCCGAATCCTAACACTGACCCTCACCCGAAGCCTTAACCTCACCCGTGCCCTAATCTTAACTAGGACACCAACACTAACTCGAGTACGCACACGTACGCTAACATTAAATTGTAGCCGTACCTTAACATGTACCCTACTCCCTCCCAATTCCCTTACCCTAACCCGAAACCTAACCCTCACGCACCCGAAACTTTACCCTCACCCGTGTCCTAATATTAACCAGTAGATCAACACTAACCCATGCCCTCCAACGTAGACTAACCCTAAACCGTTGCCATACCCTAACCTCTACCCTAATCAATCTCCATTCCCTAACACTAACCCTAACCCAAACCCTAAACCTGACCCTCTTCCGAGGCTTTACCCTCACGCGTGCCCTAATCTTAACCAGTACACCAACACTAACTCGAGCCCTCACACGTACGATAACCCTAAACTGCAGCCGTACCCTAACCTGTACCCTAATCCCTCTACAATCCCTAACGCTAACCCTAACCCGAACCCTAAACCTGTCTCTCACCCGAAGCCTTACACTCAACCATGCACTAATCTTAACCAACAAATCAATACAAACCCATGCCCTCACACGTACACCAACCCTCAACTGTTGTCGCACCCTAACCTGTAACCTAATCTTTCCCCATTGCCTAACCCTAACCATAACCCGAATACTAGCCCTAAACCTCAACCAAAACCTTACCCTCACCCGTGCCCTAATCTTAACCAGTACACCAAAACTAACTCTTGCCCTCACACTTACGCTAACCCTTAAGCGTTTTCGTACCCTAAACTGTACCCTAACCCCTCCCCATTCCCTAACTCTAACCCGAAGCCGAATCCTAACCTGACCCTCACCCGAAGCCTTACACTCACCCGTGACCTAATCTTAACCACTACACCAAAACTAAACCGTGCCCTCACACGTACGCTAACCCTAAACCGCAGTCGTACCCCAACCTGTACCCTATTCCCTCTCCATTCCCTAACCCTAACCCTAACCCGATCCCTAATGCTAACACTCACCCAAAGCTTTACCCTCACCCGGGTCCTAATTTTAACCAGTACATCAACACCAACCCATGCCCTCCAACGTAGGCAAACCCTCAACTTTTGCCGTACCCTAAACTGTACCCTAAGCCCTCCCGATTGCCTAACCCTAACCCTAACCCAAACCCTAAACCTGACACTCTTCCGAGGCTTTACCCTTACCCGTGTCCTAATCTTAACCAGTGCAGCAAAACTAACTCATGCCCTCACACTTATGCTAACCCTTAAGCGTTTTCGTACCCTAAACTGTACCTTAATCCCTCCCCATTCCCTAACCCTAACCCTAACCCGAATCCTAACACTGACCCTCACCCGAAGCCTTACCCTCACCCGTGCCGTAAACTTAACCAGTACACCAACACTAACTCGTGCCCTGACAGGTACGCTAACCCTTAAGCGTTGTCATATGCTAACCTGTACCCTAATCCCTCCCCATCCCTAAGCCTAACCATAAACCGAATCCTAAACCCAACCCTCACCCGAAGACTTACCCTCACCCGTGCCCTAATCTTAACCAGTACACCAACACTTAACCATGCCCTCACATGTACACTAACCCTTAACCGCAGCCGTACCCTTACCTGTACCATAATCCCTCTCCATTCCCTAACCCTAACCCGAACCCGAACCCTAACCCTAACCCTGACACTCACCCAAATCTTTACCCTCACCCGTGTCCTAATTTTAACCAGTTCATCAACACTAACCCATGCCCTCCAACGTAGGCTAACCCTAAACGGTTGCCGTACACTAACCTGTACCCTAATCCCTCCCCATTGCCTAACCCTAACTCTAACCCGATCCCTAATCCTGTCCTTCACCCAAAGCCTTATCGTCACCCGTTCCCTAACCTTCACCAGTACACCAACACTAAATCGTGTCCTCACACGTACGCTAACCCTTAAGCGTTGTCGTACCCTAACCTGTACCCTAATCCCTCCCCATTCCCTAACCCTAACACTAACACTAAACGTGACGCTCTTCCGAAGCCCTACCCTCACCCGTGCCATACCCTTAACCAATACATCAATACTAACCCATGACCTCACACTTACACGAACCCTAAACCGTTGCCGTACCCTAACCTGTAACCTAATCCCACCCCATTGCCTAACCCTAACCCTAACCCGAACCCTAATCGTGTCCCTCACCCGAAGCCTTACCCTCACCCGTGCCTTAATCTTAACCGGTACACCAACACTAACTCGTGCCCTCACACGTACGCTAACACTTAAGTGTTGTCGTACCCTAAACTGTACCCTAATCCCTCCCCATTCCCTAACCCTAACTCTAACCCGAATCCTAACCCTGACGCTCACCCGGAACCTTACCCTAAATTGTGCCCTAATCTTAACCAGTACACCAACACTAAACTATGCCCTTACACATACGCTAAACCTAAACCGCAGCCGTACCCTAACCTGTACCCTAATCCCTCTCCATTCCCTAACCCTAACCCTAACCCGAACCCGAACCCTGACACTCACCCGAAGCTTTACCCTCACCCGTGTCCTAATTATAACCAGTACATCAACACTAACCCATGTTGTCCAACGTAGGCTAACTCTAAACCGTTGCCATACCCTAACCTGTACCCTATTCCCTCCCCATTGCCTAACCCTAACCCTAACCCGATCCCTAATCCTGTCCCTCACCCTAAGCCTTACCATCACCCGTGTCCTAATCTTAACCAGTACACCAACACTAACTCGTGCCCTCACATGTACGCTAACCCTTAAGCGTTGTCGTACCTTAAACTGTACCCTAATCCCTCCCCATTCCCTAACCGTAACCCTAACCCGAATCCTAAACCTGACCCTCACCCGAAGCCTTACACTCACCCGTGCCGTAATCTTAACCAATACACAAACACTAACCCGTGCCCTCACACGTACACTAACCATAAACCGCTACCGTACACTAACCTGTACCCTAATCCGACCCCATTCCCTAACCCTAACCCGAACCCAAACCCTATCCCAGACCCTCACCCGAAGCCTTACCCTCACCCGTGCCCTAATCTTAACCAGTACACCAATATTAACCAGTGCTCTCACACGTACGCGAACCCTAAACCGTTGCCGTTCCTTAACCTGTACCCTAATCCCTCCCCTTTGCCTAACCCTAACCCTAATCTGAACTCTAACGCTGAGCCTCACGCAAAGAATTGCCCTCACCCGTGCCCTAATCTTAACCAGTACACCAATACTAACCTGTACCCTCACACGTACACTAACCCTAACCCGTTGCAGTATCCTAACCTATACCATAATCCCTCCCCATTCCCTAACCCTAACCTTAATCTGAAACCTAACCCTGACCCTGAACCGAAGCCTAACCCTCACCCGTGCCCTAATCTTAACCAGAACACCAAACCTAACACGTGCCCTCACACGTAGGATAATCCTAAACCATTGCTGTACCCAAACCTGTACCCTAATCCCTCCCCATTCCCTAACCTTAACCCTAACACGAACCCTTAGGTGACACGCACCCGAAGCCTTACCCGCACCCGTGCCCTAATCTTGACCAGTACACAAACACTAACCCATTCCCTCACACGTACGTGAACACCAAACCGTCTCCGTACCATCACCTGTACCCTAATCCCTCCCCATTCCCTAACCCTAACCCTAACCCGACCCTAACACTGACTCTCACCCGAAGCCTTACCCTCCCCCGTGCCCTAATCTTAACCAGTACACCAACACTAACCCATGCCCTCACACGTATGCTAACCCTAAACCGTTGTCGTACCCTAACCTGTACCCTAATCCTTCCCCATTCCCTAACACTAACCCTAAACCAAACCCTAACCCTGACCTTCACCTGAAGCTGTACCCTCACCCGTTCCCTAAAATTAACCAGTAAACCAACATAAACACGTGCCCTCACACGTACGCTGACCCTAAACCGTTGCCGTACCCTAACCTGTACCCTCATCTTTCCCCATTCCCTAACCCTAACCCGAAACGGAAACATAACCCTGAACTTCACCTGAAGCCTTACGCTCACCCGTGCCCTAACCTTAACCAGTAAACCAACACAAACCCATGCCCTCAAACGTACGCTAACCCTAAATCTTTGCAGTACCCTAAGCTGTACCTTAATCCCTTCCCATTCCCTAACCCTAACCCAAACCGGAAACCTAACCCTGACCCTCACCAGTAGCCTACCCTCACCCGTGTGCTAATCTTAACCAGTACACCAACACTAACCCGTTCCCTCACACGTATGCTAACCTAAACCATTGCCGTACCCTAACCTGTTCCCTAACCCCTCCCTATTCCCTAACCCTAACCTTAACCCGAACCCTAACCCTGACCCCCACCAGAAGCCTTATCCTCAACCGTGCCCTAACCTTAACCAGTACACCAACACTAACCTGTATCCGCACACGTACACTAACCCTAAACCGTTGCCGTACCCTAACCTGTACCCTAAACCTTCCCCATTCCCTAACCCTAACCCTAAACTGAACCCTAACCCTGAACTTCACCTAAAGCCTTACCCTCACCCGTGCACTAATCTTAACCAGAACACCAACACTAACACATGTCCTCACATGTAGGCTAATACTAAACCGATGCCGTACCCTATCCTTTACCCTACTCCCTCCCCATTCCCTAACCCTAACCCTAAAACGAACCCTTATGTGACCCGCACCTGAAGCCTTACCCGCACCCATGCCCTAATTTTGACCAGTACACAAACACTAACACATGCCCTCACACGTACGCGAACCCCAAAGCGTTGCCGTATCATAACCTGTACCATAATCCCGTACCATAATCCCTGACCATTCTCTAACCCTAACCCTAACCCGAACCCTAACCCTGACACTCACCTGAAGCCATAACCTCACCCGTGCCTTAATCTTAACCAGTACACCAACATTAAACCATGCCCTCACGCGTACGCTAACCCTAAACAGTTGCTGTACCGTACGCTGTACTCTAATCCCTCTCCATTCCCTAACGCTAACCCTAACCCGAACAGTTACCCTGACCCTCACCAGAACCCTTACACTCATCCGTGCCCTAATCTCAAACAGTACACCAACACTAACCCGTGCCCTCACACGTACGCTAACCCTAAACCGTTGCTGTAATGTAACCTGTACCCTAATCCCTCCCCATTCCCTAACCCTAACCCTAACCTGAAACCTTACACTGACCCTCACCAATGCCCTAATCAAAACCAGTACACCAACACTAACCCCTGCCCTCACACGTACGCTAACATTAAACCGTTGCTGTATGGTAACCTGTACCCTAATCCCTCCCCATTCCCTAACCCTATCCCTAACCCGAACCATTACCCTGACCCTCACCCGAAGCCTTACCCTCACCCGAGCCCTAATCTTAAGCAGTACACCAACACTAACCCATGCTCTCACACGTACTCTAATCCTAAACCGTTTCCGTAAACTAACCTGTCGACTAATCCCTCCCCATTCCCTAACCCTAAACCGAACCCTAACCCTGACCTTCCCACGAAGCCTCACCCTCACCTGTGCCCTAATCTTAACCAGTACACCAACACTAACCCGTGCCTTGACTCGTACACCAACCCTTAACCGTTGCCATCCCCTAACCCGTACCCTAACCCCCGCCAACACCTAATGCTAAGCCGAGCCTTAACCCTAACCCTCATCAGAAGCCTTACACTCACCCGTGCTCTAATACTAAACAGTACACCAACACTGACCCGTGCCCTCACATGTACGCTAACCCTCAACAGTTGCCGTACCCTAACCTATAACCTAATCCCTCCCCATTCCCTAACCCTAACCAGAACCCGAACCCTAACACTAATCCTCACCCGAAGCCTTACCCTCACCCGTGACCTAATCTTAACCAGTACACCAACACTAACCCATGCCCTCACAAGTACGCGAACCCTAAAAAGTTGCCATCCCGTAACCTGTACCCTATCCCCTACCCATTGCCTAACCCATTCCCTAACCCGAACCCTAACCCGAACCCTCACCAGAATCCTTACCCTCAACCTTGCCATTATCTTAACCAGTACACCAACCCTAAACTGTGCCCTCACACGCACGCTAACCCTAAACCGTTGCCATACCCTAAACTGTTCCCTAATCCCTCCCCATTCCCTAACCCTATCCCTAACCCGAACCATTATCCTGACCCTCACCCGAAGCCTTTCCCTCACGCATGCCCTAATCTTAACCAGTACACAACACTAACCCGTACCCTCACATGTACGCTAACCCTAAACCGTTTCCGTACCCTATCCTGTACCCTAGCCCCTCCCCATTCCCTAACCCTAACCCGAACCCGAACCCTGACCCTCACCCGAAGCCTTACCCTCACCCGTGCCCTACTCTTAACCAGTACAACACTAACCCATGCCCTCACATGAAAGCGAACCCTAAACCGTTGCCATGCATTAACCTGTACCCTAATCCCTCCCCATTCCCTAACCCTAACCCTATACCGAACCCTAGCCCTGACCCTCACCCGTAGACTTACCCTCACCCAGTGCGCTAATCTTAACCAGTACACCAACACTGACCCGTGCCCTCACACGTACGCTAACACTAAACCATTGCCGTACCCTAACCTGTACCCTAATCCCTCCCCATTGTCTAACCCTACCCCTAACCCGAACCCTAACTCTGATCCTCACCCAAAACCTTACCCTCACCCGTGCCCTACTCTTAACCAGTACAACACTAACCCATGCCCTCACATGAAAGCGAACCCTAAACCGTTGCCATGCATTAACCTGTACCCTAATCCCTCCCCATTCCCTAACCCTAACCCTATACCGAACCCTAGCCCTGACCCTCACCCGTAGACTTACCCTCACCCATGCCCTAATCTTAACCAGTACACAAACATTAACCCGTGCCCTCACACGTACGCTAAACCTAAACCGTTGCCGTACCCTAACCTGTACCCTAATCCCTCCCCATTCCCTAACCCTAACCCTAACTAGAACCCTAACCCTGACCCTCACCCGAAGCCTTACACTCACCTGTGCCCTTATCTTAACCAGTAAACCAACCCTAACCCGTGCCCTCACCCGTACGCTAACCCTAAACCATTGCCGTACCCTAACCTGTACCCTAAACACTCCGCGTTCCCTAACACTAACCCTAAGCTGAACCCTATTCCTGACCCTCACCCGAAGCCTTACCCTCACCCGTCCCCTTATATTAACCAGTACATCAATACTACCCCGTGCCCTAACACGTACGCTAAACCTAAACCGTTGCCGTACCCTAACCTGTACCCTAAACCCTCCCCGTTCCCTAACCCTAACCCTAACCCAAACCCTAACCCTGACACTCACCCGAAGCCTTACCCTCACCCGTGCCATTATCCTAACCCATACAGGAACACTAACTCGTGCCCTCACACGTATGCTAACCCTAAACCATTACCGTACCCAAAATTGTACCCTAATTCCTCCCCGTTCCCTAACCCTAACCCGAACCCAAACCCTAACCCTGACCTTCACCCGAAGCCTTACCCTCCACCGTGACATAACCTTAACCAGTACACCAGCACTAACCTGTGCCGTCACACAAACGCTAACCCTAAACCGTTGCCGTACTCTAACCTGTACCCTAAACACTCCGCGTTCCCTACCCTTAACCCTAACCCGAACCCAAACACTGACACTCACCCAAATCCTTACCCGCACCTGTGCCCTACTGTTAACCAGTACACCAACACTAACCCGTGCCCTCACATGTACGCTAACCCTAAACCATTGCCGTACCCTAAACTGTACCCTAAACCCTCCCCATTCCCTTACCCTGACCCTAACCCGAACACTAATCCTGACGCTCACCCGAAACCTTACCCGCACCCATGCCCTAATCCTAACCATTAAACGAACACTAAACCGGGACCTCACACGTACCTTAACCCTAAACCGTGGCCGTTCCCTAATCTGTATCCTAAACCCTCCCCTTTCCCTAAGCCTAACCCTAACCCGAACCCTAACGCTGACCCTCTCCCAAAACCTTACCCGCACCCGTGCCCTAATCCTAACCCGTACATGAACACTAAACCATGCCCTCACACATACGCTAACCCTAAACCGCTGCCGTACCCTAAACACTACCCTAAACCCTCCCCGTTCCCTAACACTAACCCTAATCCTGACCCTCATCCAAAGCCTTTCCCTCACCCATTCCCTAACCCTAACCCTAAGCCAAACCCTAACCGTAACCCTCACCCATGCCCTAATCCTAACCCGTACACGAACACGAACACATGCCCTCACACGTCTGCTAAACCTAAACCGTTGCCGTAGCCAAATCTCTACTCTAAACCCTCCCCGTTCCCTAACGTTAACCCTAACCCGCACCCTAAACCTGACCCTCACCCGTGCCCTAAATCTAACGCGTATAATAAAATTAACCCATGACCTCACACGTACGCGAACCCTAAACCATTGCCGTACCTGAACGTGTAACCTAAACCCTCCCCATTCCCTAACCCTAACCCGAACCCGAACCCTGGCCCTCACCCGAAGCTTTACCCTCTATCGTGCCCTATTCCTAACCCATAAACAAACACTACCCCATGCCGTCACATGTACGCTAACCCTAAACAGTTGCCAGACACTAATATGTACCCTAATCCCTCCCTGTTCCCTAACCCTAACCCGAACCCTCACCCTAACCCTGACCCTCACCCGAAGCCTTACCCTCACCCGTGCCCTAATCCTAACGCGTACACGAACACTAACCCTTGCCCTCAAACGTATGCTAACCCTAAACCGTTGCCGTATCCTAACCTGTACCCTAAACCCTCCCCGTTCCCTAACCCTAACGCTAACCCAAACCCTAACACTGACCCTCATCCAAAGCCTTACCTTCACCCATGCCCTAAACCTAACCCGTACACGAACACTAACCCGTGCCCTCACACATATGCTAATCGTAAACCGCTGCCGAAACCAAACCTGTATCGCAAACCCTCCCCATTCCCTAACCCTGACCCCAACCGGAAACCTCACCCTGACACTCCCTCAAAGCCTTACCCTCACCCGTGCCGTAATCCTAAACCGTAACGAACACTAACCCGTGCCCTCACACGTACTCTAACCTTAAACCATTGCCGTGACCTAACCTGTACCCTAAACTCACCCCGTTCCCTAACCCTAACCATAACACGAATCCTAAACCTCACCCTCACCCGAAGCCTTACCCTCTCCCATGCCCTAATCCTAACCCGTACACGAACACTAACCCATGCTCTCACACGTACGCTAACCCTAAACCGTTGCCGAACCATAACCTGTACCCTAAACCCTCCCCGTTCCCTAAACCTAACCTTAAACAGAACCCTAACCCTGACCCTCACCCCAAGCCTTACCCTCACCCGTGCCCTAATCCTAACCATTACACAAACACTAACCCATGCCCTCATACGTACGCTAACCCTAAACCGTTTCCGTACCCTAATCTGTATCCTAAACCCTCCCCATTCCCTAACCCTAACCCTAACCGGAACCCTCACACTGACACGCACCCGAAGCCTTAACCTCACCCATGCCCTAATCCTAAACCGTACACGAACACTAACCTGTGCCTTCACACGTACTCCAACACTAAACCATTGCCGTAACCTAACCTATACCCTAAACCCACCCCGTTCCCTAACCCTAACCCTAACCCAACCCTAAACCCGTCCCTCACCCCAAACCTTACCCTCACCCGTGCCCTAATCCTAACAAGTACGCAAACACTAACCTGTGCCCTCACACGTATGCTAACCTTAAGCCATTGCCGTACCCTAACCTGTACCCTAAACTCCCTGTTCCCTAAGCCTAACCATAACCCGGACCCTAAACCTGACCCTCACCTGAAGCCTTACCCTCACCCGTGACCTAAACCTAACCCGTACACGAACACTATCCCATGCCCTCACACGTAAGGTAGCCTTAAACCGTTACCGTACCCTAACCTGTACCCTAAACCTCCACTTTTCCTTACCCTATCCCTAGCTGAAACCCTAAACCTGACACTCTCCCGAAGCCTTACCCTCACCCGTGTCCTAATCCTAACCCATACACGAACACTAACCCGTGCCCTCACACATACGCAAACTCTAAACCGTTGTCGTACCCTAAATTTTACCCTAAAACCTCCCCATTCCCTAACCCTAATCCTAACCCAAACCCTAACTCTGAAACTCAGCCGAAGCATTACCCCCACCTATGCCCTAATCCTAACCCGTACATGAACACTAACCTGTACCCTCGCATGTATGCTATCCTTAAACCGTTGCCGTACCCTAACATGTACCCTAAACCACCCCTGTTCCCTAACCCTAACCTGAACCTGAACCCTGACCCTCACTCGAAGCCTTACCCTCACCCGTGCCCTAATCCTAACCCATACACGAACACTAACCCATGCCCTCACACGTACGCTAACCCTAAGCCGTTGCTGTACCCTAACCTGTACCCTAAACTGTCCCCGTTCCCTAACCCTAACCCTAACCCCAATCTTATCCCAGGCCCTCACCCTAAGCCTTACCCTCACCCGTGCTCTAATCCTAACCCGTACATGCACACTAACCCATGCCCTCACAAGTACGCTAACACTAAACCACTGCCGTACCCTATCCTCTACTCTAAACCGTCCCCATTCCCTACTCCTAACCCTAACCCGAACCCTAACCCTGACCCTCACCCGAAGCCTTACCCTCACCCATGCCCTAATCCTAACCTGTGCACGAACACTTACCCATGCCCTCACACGTACGCTAACCCTAAACCATTGCCGTACCCTAACCTGTACCCTAAACCCTCCCCGTTCCCTAACCCGTACCCTAAACCTGACCCTCACCCCTAGCCTTATCCTCACCCATGCCCTAATCCTAACCCGTACACGAACACTAACCTGTGCCCTCACACCTACACTAACCCTAAACCGTTGCCGTACCCTAACCTGTATCCTAAACCGTCCCCGTTCCCTAACCATAACCCTAAACCAAACCCTTAACCTGACCCTCACCCAAAACCTTTCCCTCACCCGTGCCCTAATCCTAACCCATACACTAACACTAACCCTTACCCTAACACGTACGCTAACCCTAAACCATTGTCGTACCCTAACCTGTACCCTTCTCCATCCCCGTTCCCTAACCCTAACCCTAACTCTTGCCCTGACCCTTACCCGAAGCCTTACCCCAAGTGGTAACCTAATCCTAATCCATACACTAACACTAACCCATACCCTAACACTCTCCCTAACCCTAAACTCTTGTCATACACTAACCTACACCGTATCCGATCCCTAAGCCTAATCCTAACCCTATCCCTATCCAAGCCCTAACCCTAAACCCACCCTAAACTTTCACCCTAACCCTTGACCCTATTCTCTGTCCTTGATCCTGACCCCAACCCCAACCCTAAACCGTACACCCTAATCCCTGACCCTAACCATTAACTGTAACTTCAAACCCTAACCTTAACCCGAATCCCAAAACTTAATCCCTAACCTTAACGCTAACCCCAACTCAAAATCATCCCCAACCTGAACCCGAACCCTAACTGACCCTAACCCTAACCCTAACAGTAATCCTAAACCTTATCCTTACACCCTAACCCTATACCCTAACACTTACCCCTAACACTGACCCTAATCCTCTTCTCTCTCTCTCCCTTACCATAACCATATCACTAACCCTAAGCCTAAAACCCTAACAGTCTAACTGTAAGCCCCTAACCCCTAACCCTAACCCTAACCTAATGCTAATCTTACCCTAACCTCACTCTAACCTAAACCTAAACCTAACCCCATCCACAACCCCAAACCTAACCCAAACACTAACCCCAACCCTACCCTAACCCTAACCCTACCCCAACCCTAATCCATACCCAACTCTACCTTTCTAACCCTCTAACCCTAACTCTCTAACCCTAACCCTATCCCTAACCCTCTAACCCTAACCGTAAACCCTAAACCCTAAGCCCTAACCCCCTAACCCTAAGCCCTTAACCCTAGCCCTGACCCCCTAACCCTATCCCTAAGAACCCTAACCCTGACACTAACACCAACACTAACCCTGAACCTTAAACACTAACCCTAGCCATAAACCCTAACTCTAACCCTAACCCTACCCCTAACCCTAACCCTACCCTCACCCTAACCTTAACCTGCCCCTTACCCTACCCTAAATCTAACACCAACCCCCTAACCCCATAGCCCTAGCCCTAACCCTAACCCAAAGTCAAGCCTAACCCTAACCCCTAACCCTAACCCCTAACCCTAACCCAACCCTATCCCTAGCCCAAACCCCTAACCCAAAACCTCTCCCTAACCCCAACCCCAACCCTAACCTAAACACCTAACCCTCTAACCCTCACCCTTTAACCCTCTAACTGTAACCCTCAGCCCTCTAAACCTAACTCTAACCTCTAAACCCAACCCTCTAACCCTAACACTCTAACCCTAGCCCAAACTCTAACCCTAACCACTAATCCTAAACCCTAACCCTAAACCCTGACCCTAAACCCTAACTCTAACCCCCTAACCCTAAACCCTAACCCTAAAACCCTAACCCTAAAACTCTAACCCTAACACTAACCCTAACCCTAACCCTAGACCTAAAGCCTAGCCCTAGCCCTAGCCCTCTAACCCTAACCCTCTAACACTAACCCTATCCTAACCCTTACCCTAGACCCTAACCCTAAACCCTAACTCCCTATCCCTAACCCTTAAACACTAAACTCTAACCCTAAACTCTAACCCTAACCCCTAAACCCTAACCCCTACCCTAACCTTAACCTCTCTAACCCTAACCCTAACCTCAGCCCCAACTCAAAACCTATAACCCTAACCCTATAACCCTAACCCCTAACCTTATCCCCTAACACTAGCCCTAACCCTAACCCCTAAACCCTAATCCTAACTTTAACCCTAACCTCTAACCCTAACCCCTGATACTAACCCTAACCTAAACCCTAAACCCTAACCCTTACCCCAACCCCAACCCTAACCCTAAACCCTAAACCCTACCCTAACCCTAAACCCTAATCCTTACCCCTAACTTAATTTTTTTTTTTTTTTTGTATTTTAAAAAATATTTTTCTGGGGTTAAAACAAATTAACACAACAACTAAATAAAACAGAAACTAACCTGAATGTCCCTCAAAAATCTAAGTCTTAAATACTTGCCACTTCTGTTCTATTGACTGTTATGTAGCCTATAAAAATGTGAGAGCTAAATCTGTTTTTCTACAGTAAGAAACATGATGTTCCACATGTAAGGAACACCTGGATAAAATGAGAAAGCTACACATTATGCTGGTCGTTTCAGGGAGTGGGAAAGGATGGCCAGTGGTAAAATATTATCTTTCCCTTTAATCTTTTTACATTTCACTTGTTACAAAGAACTTGAATTATAATTGTACTTTTAAAAAGTAACAATGGAAATTTGAAAGAAAAAATATATATTGTGTGTTTAATTACATTTCATAGAATTATTATCCCTGAATCATAATTCTGTTTGTACACCAGTATACAGATTATTTATTAATATTTAGGTGAGAACTATTTCCTTCTGTTTTGAGAATAATTCTGTAAACTCATTTCCAGTAATGGCACTCTTCCCAAAATCAAAGGTTTAACAGGGAGATGCAAGCAGAATAATCATGAAAACACAAAGCAATACAACAGCAACAAAAAATTTCTAACTTCCAATAACAGCTCAATTTAGAAGAGGGTTTATATCTTCAGAACAAAAGCATTCCTCCTTGACTTTCTCACCAGTCAAAATCTGTGTATTCTACAGAAAACCGTGATGTTATTCCCATAAAACTACCCTTTACTGCTTCTGCCTCCATTAGATTTCCTAAGCACTAGTGTTTTAATGTACAGGTTAAAAACAAAATCCTAATGTGATTTATTTATAATGTGTGTGTTTTTTGTCTTATCCTAGTGTCTAAAGTCTTCTCCATGGCTGGACCCCAAATAATATTCCTTTACGTGCTAAGTGGTATCTGGAGAGTGGGAGAGGTTTAATAAATACCCTAACCCTAAAGCATACACTAACCCTAACCCATACCCTAACCCTAAACCATACCCTAATCCTAACCCGTACCCTAACCTGTACCCTAACCCTAACCCGTACCCTAACTCTAACCTACACCCTAACCCGTACCCTAACCCTAACCTGTACCCTGACCCTAACCCGTACCCTGACCCTAACTCTACCCCTAATCCTAACCCCAGAGCTTCTGGTGCCTAAGAATTTATAATGTTAACCGCCTGTTACCTCACCATCAACCAGAGAATTGTGCACCAGCTGATCACATACTCTGGGACACCCCTCCTTAACTTGGCCTTTAAAATTGCTTTGCTGAAATCCTTCAAGGTGTTTGGGGTTTTAGAGCACAAGCCACATGGCCTCCTTGTACTGGCGCTTGTACAATTAAGGCTGCACCTTCCTTCACCACACCCAGTGTCAGACTGGCTTTACTGCACTCAGGCAAGCGGACCCACGTTTTGTTCTTTAACACTGGGGTCTCCCAGGCTCCCACTCTCCTTGTGCCCCACTGACCGTCATCTGCTCCTCCAGAGTCGTGTTGCAGCAAAAATAGAAATGAAGTTTTCCCTGCCCTGAGAAAAAGGAAAACAAAGGGAACAGCGAACAGGCTAGAGAAGAAACATAACCTGGCCTGAAAGAGTTCATCACTCCTTGTTTTACTTTGTCACTCATTTGTAGTAACTAGATTTGTACTTTACAAGACTAACCTCGCCCCATGACACTATGTAATTTACCTTTGGCACCCATCATCCCTAACTGTGAGAGTTACATCCCCTGCCTCTCACTCCCTAACCTTATTATGTCCAGCACTTACATTCTATACACCCCTCTTAACAAATCACCCACTATGGTTTTTGCATTTCAGAAACAAGGTCACTGCCGATAAACCAGAGGCAAACGTATGCAATTACCAGACTGCTGGACCCCAATTACCAGGTGGCCTGATGCCAACTATGACTCTTTTGAAATAATGCAAAGGAAAGGAGGAATGCAAGACCTTCACTACTTTGATCCTTATCCTATACTCCGGACTGCAAGAGCTCCACATATAAAATCTTCCCTGATTCTCAAGGAGGGGGTGCCCAGTTCTTGAGGCACTAGCTGGCTGTGTCTTCCCTTCTGCCTGGCAGAAAAATAAAGCCATCTCTCTCTTCCTCCAAAACCCGTCTCTGTATTTCTGTTCGGCCTAGGTGCACAGGGAAGCCGAGATTTCGACAATAGTCTGTGGCCAGTTCCCACACTAATTCTCCTCTACACCCACAGCCCTGGCCCAAGCCCGATCTGGTGCCTGGTTCCACCATCAGGCCTGACAAATCTCTCTGCCCGCATGGTGCATCTCACATCCCACCCCAACGTGGTCTTTCAGCATAAACGAGACTGACTCTCTCCCACCTGTAATCCCCCAAATGTTTCCCCACTTTCGCTAAGGTATCTGCCAGGAGAGACACCTGCCAAGGCCCTGAGAGTCCCTGGCATCCCCACTAGGCTGCTGGCTCCTGAGTTCCCTGACAATGGGCACCTCAGCAGGCCAGGAGACACGGCAGGAAACCCCAGAACTGCTCACCTCAGGACGGGGCAGGCACTGCCATGGCCTCATCAAAGACAGCAGAGAAGGCTTCCCCAGCTGGGACACAAACTCTGCACGAGTGGCCTCTCCTTGAGCCATTACATCACCTCGTGTGACTTGAGGGAAGGAAGGACCGAAGCACGCTTGGTTCCTAAGGAGGATGGTATAGGCTCAGTCACGTCCCCCCAAATTCACATGCTAAATCCCTAACCCCCAGGACCCCAGGATGTGGCTGTATTTGGAGATGGAATTTTTAAAGAGGTGATCAAGGTAAAAATGAGGTCACTAGGCTGGATCCTAATCCAATAGGATTGATGTCCTACAAGAAGAGATTAGGACACAGATAGGCACAGGGGGAGACCATGTGAGGACCTGAGGAGAAAACGGCTGTCTAAGCACCAAGGAGAGAGGCCTCAGGAGAAACCAGCATGCACACACCTTGATCTCAGCATCTAGGACTGGGAGATAGGCCTGTTATTCAAGCTGCCCTGTCTGTGCTCTTTGTTACAGCGGTCCTGCGCAGACTCACACGCAGGATAACTCAGGGCTCAGACTGGATAGAACCCACTCTCCATCCCCCCATACGTGAGTTACAGGAGCACCAGGAACTGAGGAGGGGATCCCTGAGGGGAGGCACAAGATAGAAGATGCTAGGCATTAACATGGCTGCATTCATGTTAAACGTGCCTGAAGTCCAATCACACGAGATGGTTTTGTCCTGTATGTACATCGGCACCTTCAGTCTGAACTGAAGATCTTTGGCTTCACCACCTCCACTGAGAGCATTAGCTTCACCTGCTGTGGACTGTCTCCTATAGGATTTCCAGAACCACAAAGCATCGAAGCTTCACAGGATCCAGAGTCTGTGCGCTACCGTCCAGGTGACCATCACAGCAGGGCCGCACAGCTGCCCATCAGAACCCATTTCCCTTTTTCCTGTTCACAGCTACCCTGCACCTCCCAGCCTTCCCACCCCTTACAGCTGGGGCACAGTGTCTCGTGTTACCAAGGGGAAGGGGTGGAGGTGGTGAGGGCCTTGGTCAGCCTGCATCCTAGGATGGAGGGCATGATGCCCTTCTGGTCACCCCACCCTGCTGGTTGGAGCCCTCACCTGGAAGCAGGGAGAAGGAGCAAGGGGGACAGAGCCTGGAACCTGACAGCCACCTGCCCTGGACTCTCACAAGAAAAGGACAGAGACATCTTGAACTTCAGCCCAGTTTGGGGAGACATTTTGTTCCAGCAACAAACTTTGCCTTAAAAGTCGAGGTGCTTTACAAACCACCACCTCAACTGTCACAGAAAGTCAGGCTTCATCTCATCACACTTTTCTCAAACCCCAGCTCACGCTGAGACCCCCTCTTAGGTAATGGTGCTTCATAGAAGCCCCTTTAAAAGACCCCTGGAGTCCAGCTCTCCTAGCCCTACCTTCAGTTTAAGGGAGAAGTTTCCTTGACAACCTTGACAAACCTGCTCAGTTTCCTTGACAACCAAGCAATCTCCCAAACTCCTCTCCTTCAAACATTCCTATTATAGGCTTGATGAGCCTAAAGTGACAGTGCTGTCATCATGTGCCAGAGAGTGACTCCTCCAAGCCTGTAGTTATTGGTTACATGATGCTATTGATGATGAAATCCCAGAAGAGTCAGCTTTGCAATATAATCATTTCTGGACTCGGCACTGGGTCCCTTTCCACGGACAAAGTGGAGTGGCTGTTTCCACGGACCCCATGGTGGAAGACCTCACCTAATGCAGCCAGGTCCTCATCCCTTCCAGGTGATTCCAGGGTCCTCATTCTCCCCAGACCACCACGGCCCCACGTGCACCACCTACATGACTACTGTCTTTGCCAGTCCATACGGGGCCTTGGTAATCTCCTAAAAGAATGTTATTTTATACACAGGTAATGGGTTGAATGCTGGCCCCAAAAGATGTGCCCCTCCCCAGAACATGTGAACAGGACCATATCTGGGAAAAGGGTCTTTCTATATGTAGTTAAGGATCTCGAGGTGAGGTCATCTTGGGTTAGGGTGGCCCTCAATCCAATTGAGAGAGTCCTTATGAGAGACAAAAGAGGAGAAACAAGACACAGAGGAGAAGCCACCTGAAGATAGAGGCAGAGACGGAAGGGATGCAGCCGCAAGCCTGGTAATTCCTGGAGCCCCCAAAAGCTGGAAAAAGCAGGAAGAACCCTATCCTGGAGGCTTTGGAGAGACTTCTGTCCTGCAACACCTTGATCTCAGATGCCTGGTCTCCAGGACTGGGCAAGGATGAATTCCTGTTGTTTTAAACCACCCAGCTTGTGGTCATTTTTTATAGAAGCCACAGAACAGTCACACAGACCCTGCTCTGTAGGATCCTGGAAGTGCGGGTCTCATTAAAGGCCGACAGAGGCTGGATTGCAGAACCCATAGAGTCAGCATTGGGTCCCAGAAATCCTAAAGCAGTGGCTGGACACCAGAATGTTGAGGGGTCAGTCGGAAGCCAATCCCTAAGGGTGCCAGCTGCACACAGCCTCCCCAGGTTTTTTCTTTTCTTTTTCTTTTTTTTTTTTTTTTGTGGTACGTGGGCCTCTCACTGTTGCAGCCTCTCCCGTTGCAGAGCACAGGCTCCAGACGCACAGGCTCAGCGGCCATGGCTCATGGGCCCAGCCGCTCCGCAGCATGTGGGATCCTCCTGGACCAGGTCACGAACCTGTGTCCCCTGCATTGGCAGGCGGACTCTCAACAACTGAGCCACCAGGGAACCCCCTCCCCAGGTTTTTATGCCTGTACATGTTGGGGATAAGTATTTCCATCCTGATTCAGGACCTCTGATGTCACCGTTTACGTTGCTAATTAAGAACGCACTAGTTACACAGATGAAAACCCTATCAGAACACTTGCCCCAGTGGTAAACAATTCTGACCAACAGAGGTGGGGAATCATCTCCCATGCAGCCAGAAGCCCCCCACTGCAAGAAGCATCCTCATTGCAGGGCTGCGGGATGGTGCCAAGGCGTCTGTGAGTAAACATGAGCTGAGCCCCAGGCCAGCAGCTGCTGAACTGTTCCCACCCTTCCCAGGTAAAACACCTGAATGTGTGCAAAGACTTTAAAGCCTAGAGGAAAAGGCTTGGAGTCACACCAGCGGCGGCATGCAGGCCGAGTTTGTGCCTGCAGGCCAGCCAGGATGGTCCTGGCCCCGGGTGCTCTTCTGGAAGCTTTCCATTTCCCTGCCTGAGATACCCCTCCTGTCCCGGCCCCCACTGCTTTTCTCCTTCCTCACCTCTGCCCGGGGAGAAATTCCAGCAGCAGGTATGGGTGACACATCTTCTTTAGCAGGTGGCAGCCCGGCAACTCCTGCGGAAAGTCCAGCAGAGCCCCACTCACACCGGGCCACCCACAGAACCGTGGGCCCTACTCCCTCCCACCAGTCCAGCCCGGAGACTGATGACGAGGCAGAGAATATGGCGTCAGGCACAGCTGCAGTGGCTCTTGCTGCCTGGAGGGGTGTTTATATTGACCTCAACCCAGGCACACCTGGAGAGGCCTGGCGGGCCAGGACAGGCTGCCCAAGTCAGCCAATCCTCACCCCTCAGGGGCTCATAGCTGCAGAAAATGGGCCTTGCTGCACAGGCCAGGTCCAAGGAATAAGGTGTGCGGTTTTCAGGGTCAGGATGGACACGGATTTGCAGCTCTGCTTGTTTTCTGATCATTTTGTTTGGTCCATGAGTGGGAGACAAGTTCAAGACCCTCTCCTAATGAAATGAACCCAGGAGTCAGGGAGAGGAGGGGTGGTGGGTGAAAACAGAAGCCTGGTGCCCCAGCTGCAGTGGAAGCCTCTGGAAGACCTGGTGGAAGGAGGCCACACAGAGTGAAACCCAGGGTCACAGACCTGTCGGAGCTGCTGTTTGTTAGTTCAGGTCTTGCTCTGAGGTTCTCAGGGTCAGCTCTGAGTGACAGGTGAGCAATGAGGGCTACATGCACGGTTCCTGTGTGCCCAGCCTTGCTGGGTGCCTGCCCAGGTGAGCTCCATATCCTGGGAGGAGCCTGACCATGAGAGCCCCGTGGGCTGCTGGGTTCCTGCCCAGGTGAGCTCCATATCCTGGGAGGGGCCTGGCCACGAGAGCCCTGTGTGCTGGCAGTAGGGCGTGTGTATGAGCGCCCTCTCTGTGCAGCTGGCACAGAGTTGCTTAGCAACTTCCCTGTGGGCAGTGCTGGGATGAAATGAGAACCAGGAGATGCCACGGGCCCCCTGAACCCGTCCATCCAGAGTGATGAGGTGAGTAGGTGGGTGCTGGCCACTGGGATGTGTGAGGGAGGCCCCAGGGGTACCTCTTGTGTCTTCCACCTGACACCATGTAGGCCTCCCCAGGACAGAGCAGACGGCCTGCCTGGGGCAGATGGGAGCTCCTGGTGACCCTGCAGGGGACATGAGAGGGAAGGACCATGCAGGAGGAGGTGGGAGCCCAGGCAGAGCCATGGGGCTCGGGGCCGAGGGGGCCCTTCTGGGTCTGAGCTGAGGGTGGACATGCAGGTGGTGAGTGTGATCCAGGAAAGCTGCCCTGGTGACGTGAGGCTGATCCTGCTTCAGTGACAAGCTTCTGGGTGATCCCAGAACAGGATAGTGAGACGGATCCTGTTAGAAGAAGGTAAGTGAATCCCCTAAAGAGGAGGCTCTGTGAGCTGGTCCCGGGAGGGGGGTGAAGGGAACAGGTGTGGAAGCTGCGGGGAGTGGGCAGTCTCCCTGGGTGGGCAGCGGGTGCAGACCCCACTCCATGGTCCCACATCTGTGCTTCCAGCTGGATTACTTGGCTTCTCGGAGCTTCAGCTTCCTGGTCTGCTCATGGGGTGATGGTAGCATGGACTGACTAGTAACTTGCTCAGAACAGGGTAGGAAGGGGTCTACTGGAAATTCCACAGAACACCGTCAGTATGGGAAATGCAGGCCCTGTTTCCTGTACGTCTGTCTTCAGGATAAGGAGAGCAAATCCGAGCAGACTTGCAGCAGAGCCTGGGGATGGGCTCCGTTTGGTGGGTCCCCCTGTTTCCCGAATCTCGGAAGGAGCAGCTCCAGTGGGAAGTGGCAGCTTCATCCCACACCTGGGAGCATCCAGACCTCAAGGCCCAGCAGCCCCTGAGCCCTGTGTCCGGGGCCCCGGGAGGCAGGCGGGACAGGCCGGCATCCTCCTTGGCCCTCTTCCTGCCCAGAACATTCGGGATCCAGGCCGTCATTAGGGAGAAGCAGGGATGGGGGTGTCCCATGTGGGAACAGGACATGGAGCAGCTTGTGCACGTGGACGTCCACACTGGGAATGTGGGTTGGTGGGACCAGGGCACGAGGAGGGGCAGGCAGTGGGCCTGAGGAAGCAGGGTGGGGCTGGGGGTCCGTGGTGGGGGTACGAGCTTTGCCTGTGCCGGGCCTCAGACTCCACAGGGCTTCCCTCTCCTGGTCACTGGGCAGGAGGGGCCAAGCAGCATTGGTGGAGGGACCCCTCGCATCCCCAGGCCCTGCCAGCATCAGCCCTCCAGGCTCTGGGTCGGGCAGCCTGAGGGGCGCAGGTCCAGCTGTGCCCACAGGGAGGCCTGGAGGGCTCGGGGGGGAAGCACGGGTGTGGTCTCGCCTGTGTGGGAGCCCCTGAGCCAGTGTCCAGTGGGAGCCCTCACCGCACACATGGGTTTCAAGTCCACAGCTCAGATCACCTTCTAGCCATTTGGTTTGTTTTCTAGACACAAAGTCCAAATATCTCCTATGTCCCCTGCCCGTGAAAAGGCACGTCTCACCTGGCACCAGGTGCTGCCTCTGGTCCCTCCTGACTGGACGCCCAGCAGCCAGTGTCACCGTGTCACAACTGTCAGGGGGTGTCAGCCGTGGGGGGACGAGAGCAGGCGGTCCAGGCCCACAAGGCGCTGTGCCATCCACAGAGCTGGTGCTGTGGCTGTAGGTGTTCCCTCCCCACCCTGCGGGCAGAGACCACGGTCCCCTTACAGACTGTTACCAAGTGAAGTCAGGTGGACCCTGCTCGGGCCCCAGCCTGGCGAGGTGCTCTGCCTCAGCAGGGAAGGCTTCCTTTTTCCACGTGGGTTCAAGTAGGCACATAACAGAACCTAAGCTGAGACCACCACAGCACAGGCTCTATTCAGTGGCCAAAGAATGGAGAAGCAGGAACTTAGTTCACAGATCACCTTGTCGCCCTCCTAGAAAGAATGGTTTAATTTTAAAGAGTAAAGACAAAGGGAGGAGGAGGGAGGCTAGTGGCGGGATGAAGAGGTCTTCTGGGGGAAGGGGCGGGGCTTCCTCCAAGGGGCGGGGCTACCACCTCCTTTTACCCATTTCTGGTCCTTCATGTCCAGCCATGGCCGCCAGTGGGTGTGTCACCTAATATGCTGATATAGTAAATTCAACACGTGATGAGACTCGGGGTCGGTTGGAGGTCGCACTCGTTGCCATCTTGGTCCCAGCTGGTTCCATCTGTTTGCAGCATCCTTTCTTATCTCTGGACCCCTTCACTTAAATACTTAGGTGAATTCCTGCTGAAGGTGGGGGTTCAGGACAGTCCTGTGGAAGGTGGGTGCACAGGGCTTGAGCAGGGCCTGGAGCAGCTCTGACAACTACAGGAGACTAAGACGGGCGGTCAGTCTGACGCCCACACTGGGGCCGGTGGTCGGCATGCGGAGGTGGTCAGCTGGGGGCACGTGTCAGGGGAGGTTCTCGATGTTTACACAGAAGATGTGAACATGGGCCCAGATGCAGAGCTGCCTGCAGATGCTGCTACAGAAACCCCTGATTCTTTCTTGAGAAAATTTCTGGGAAGTCATTCAGGCAACAGGCAAACAGCTTGCTCTGGAGGCCCTTGTGGGGAAGTGGGGACTTAGCAACAGGGGCTCAGCCTGCGTAACCCCAGAAGCTCTCCCAGGACAGCCCCAGAACTGCTTCTAGAATGGAAAGAAGTGGGTCTTCCACCTACTAGGCGTGGAGGAGAGGGCTGGGGTCTGCAGGGCCGCCCTCACCTTCAGGAACTGGCTGGGAGGCTAACAGGACCCAACAAAGGCTTGTGGCTTGTGTCCTCACAGGTGATATGGGTCACAGCACGCAGTAGGTGTTACCTCAAGGCAAGTGCTCATGCTGAGTGTCCCATTAGAGACACAGCATGGTAGGATGCTGACTTTCTCCTCAAGGAGGTTGACTTCAGGTACAAGGTCTTCATGGAATTCTAAGCAGAGGGTTTTCTCATGGCAGCTCAGACGACGGCCACGACAAAGACTTCCATGTCACATCAGACTAGCCAGAAATGTGGTCCTGAAGGCAGTTCGAGGGCTCTGGAAATGTAGCTCCCCTTAAGGAACGTGCAGTGTGTTGCCCATCACTCGGCATATGCAGAGGGCCTCCAAGGGACCAACCTATGGGCCCCAATGTTGCTCAACAGGGCCACAGAGGTCTGGAGGTACTCAGTGAGCCTGGAGGGAAATGATGCACACCCGAGGGGCCTAGGAGTCCTGAAAAGGGTACTTCCTTTAAAATAAAGCAGAACAGCAATTAAGAACTCATGGAAACAGCTGCATGATTCCCGTTCTGCACGGCTACTCAGGGCCTTACCTCAAGACAAGTACTCATGTTGACTTTCCCTTTAGCTCTAGAGCATGGCAGGCTGAGCTCCACCCCGGCCATGGAAACACCCGGTTTACCTAGAGGGAACTCATTTTCTTCCCACAACCATGCCTACAGTGGCTAGAAGACGGTCAACGACAGTGTATTTCAGGTAGCTTCAAGGCAGCATACATGGAGCTTTCAAATTGGGAAAGCACGGCTAGATCCATCAGGCCCCCATTTCCATGGACACACACAGCATACATCCCTGTGGTTTCTAACAAGTCAAAGAGACACAGTTTACCCAGTGGTTCCTTCCCTGAATCAACTCCTTGAAGCAGGGTGTTCTGCATCTAGCAAACTGCCTCAACCAAGGTACGCCCTAGCTAGGCCTCCGGGCCTGTGGCTCTTCAAAAGCCTGCAGTGTTACACGAATAACTGGGCTTTAGATGCAGTCGGAACGCAAGCCGACTTCTCCTGGAGGCAGGCTGACTTCAGGCAGGAGGTCCTAGATGTAAGGCGAAGCCGAGGGTTTCTCTCAGTGCAGCTCAGGCTAGGGCAATGAGCCAGATTTCCCCCGCATGTTGGACGTTCTAGACCAGTGTTCGTGAACCTCTGGGAATGCTGGGGATTTCAAGCAGTCCCAAGAAGGAGCGCACTGTGTTGCCCCGTACTCGGCATACACAGACTGGCTCCGAAGGGATACAGGCCTGGAAGTTGCTTAGCAGGCCCAGGGTGGCCTGGGGTACTCAGTGTTCCTGCCGGCAATACGATGCTGACGCAAGCCTCCTAGGTGTCCTGAAAAGTGTACTGCTGTTAAGATAATGCAGAGCAGCGGCTATGGCCTCATGGAAATTGCTGCATGCCTCAGCTTCTGCACAGCCATTCAGAGCCTTACCTTGAAGCAAGTGCTCATGCTAAGTGTCCCGTTAGTGACACAGCATGGCAGGATGGTGAATTTTTCCTTGAGCAGAGTGACTTCAGGTACGAGGTCCTCAAAGAATTGTAAGCAGAACGTTTTCCCATGGCAGCACAGATGACGGTCATGAAGAAGACTTCCATGGCACATCGGACTGGCCAGAAATGTGGTCCTGAGGCAGTTCGAGGATTCCGGAAATGTAGCTCTCCTTAAGGAACGTGCACTGTGTTGCCCATCACTTGGCATACACAGGGGGCCTCCGAGGGACTGACCTATGGGCCTCAATGTTGTTCAGCAGGTCCACAGGGGTCTGGAGGTACTCAGTGAACCTTGAGGGAAGTGATGCACATCCGAGGGGCCTAGGAGTCCTGAAAAGGATACATCTTTTCAAACACAGCAGAACAGCGACTAAGACCTCGTGGACACAGCTGCATGCCTCCATTTTTGTACGGATACTCAGGGCCTCTCCTCGAGGCAAGTACTCACGTTGAGTTTCCCTTTAGCAATAGAGCATGGCAGGCTGAGCTCCACCCTGGCCTTAGAAGCACCTGGTTTAGATAGAGGAAACTCATTTTCTTCCCAAAGCCAGGCGTACAGTGGCTAGAGGCCTGTCAACAGCAGTGAATTTCAGGTAGCTTCAAGGCAGCATGCATGGAGCTTTCAAAATGGGAAAGCAAGGCTAGTCCCATCAGGACCCCATTTCCATGGGCACATGCAGCATACATCCCTGTGGTTTCTAACAAGTCAAAACAGTCACAGGTTACCCAGCGGTTCCTTCCCTGAATCAACCCATCGAAGCAGGGTGTTCTGCATCTAGCAAACCGCCTCAAACAAGGTACGCCATAGCTAGGCCTCGGGTCTGTGGCTCTTCAAAAGCCTGCAGTGTTACACGAAGAACTGGGCTTTAGTGGCAGTTGGAATGCAAGCCGACTTTCTCCTGGAGGCAGGGTGATCAGGGAGGAGGTCCTAGATGTAAGGCAAAGCTGAGGGTTTCTCTCAGTGCAGCTCAGACTAGGGCAATGAGTCAGACTTCCCCGGCATGTTGGACATGCTAGAATGGTTTTCATGAAGCTCTGGGAGTGCTGGGAATTTCAAGCTGTCCCATGACGGAGTACAGTGTGTGGCCCTGTATTCGGCATACACAGAGTGGCTCTGAAGGGCAACGGGCCTGGAAGTTGCTTAGCAGGCCCAGCGGGGCCTGGGGGGTACTCAGTGTTCCTGCCGGGAATAGGGTGGCCACACGAGGCTCCTAGGTGTCCTGAAAAGTGTTCTGCTCTTAAGATAATGCAGAGCACTGGCTACGGCCTCATGGAAACTGCTGCACGCCCCCGCTTCTGCACGGGAATTCAGGGCCTTACCTTGAGGCAAGTGCTCACGCTGAGTGTCCTGTTAGCGACACAGCATGGTTGGATGGTGAATTTTTCCTTCAGCAGAGTGACTTCAGGTACCAGCTCCTCGAAAAATTGTAAGCAGAATGTTTTCGCATGGCAGCTCAGACGACGGTCATGATGAAGACTTCCATGGCACGTCGGACTGGTCAGAAATGTGGTCCTGAGGCGGTTCAAGAATTCTGGAAATGTAGCTCTCCTTAAGGAACATGAACTGTGTTGCCCATCAGTCGGCATACACAGAGGGCCTCCGAGGGGCCGACCTATGGGCCTCGATATTGCTCAGCAGGCCCACAGGGGTCTGGAGGCACTCAGTGATCCTGGAGGGAAATGATGCTCACCCGAGGCACCTAGGAGTCCTGAAAAGAGTACTTTCTGTAAAATACAGCAGAACAGCAACTAAGACCTCATGGAAACAGCTGCATGCCTCCCTTTCTGTTCAGATACTCAGGGCCTTTCCTCGAGGCACGTACTCAAGTTGAGTTTCCCTTTAGCAATAAGCATGGCAGGCTGAGCTCCACACCAGCCATGGAAGAACCCGGTTCAGATAGAGGAAATTCATTTTCTTCCCAGAGCCAGGCGTACAGTGGCTGGAGGCCTGTCAACAGCAGTGAATTTCAGGTAGCTTCAAGGCAGCATGCATGGAGCTTTCAAAATGGGAAAGCAAGGCTACTTCCATCAGGCCCCCATTTCCATGTGGACAAGCAGCATACATCTCTGTGGTTTCTACCAAGTCAAAAGAGACGCAGGTTACCCAGTGGTTCCTTCCCTGAATCAACTCCTTGAAGCAGGGTGTTTTGCATCTAGCAAACTGCCTCAACCAAGGTACACCATAGCTAGGCCTCGGGCCTGTGGCTCTTCAAAAGCCTGCAGTGTTACACGAAGAACTGGGCTTTAGTGGCAGTCGGAATGCAAGCCGACTTTCTCCTGGAGGCAGGGTGACTTCAGGCAGGAAGTCCTAGATGGAATGCAAAGTCGAGGGTTTTTCTCAGTGCAGCTCAAACTAGGGCAATGAGTCAGACTTCCCCGGCATTTTGGACGTGCCACAGTGGTGTTAGTGAAACTCTGGGAGTGCTTGGGATTTCAAGCTGTCCCATGAAGGAGTGCAGTGTGTTGCCCTATATTCGGCATACACAGAGTGGCTCTGAAGTGCTACGGGCCTGGAAGTTGCTTTGCAGGGCTAGGGGGGCCTGGGGGTACTCACTGTTCCTGTCGGCAATAGGGTGCTGACACGAGGATCTTCGGTGTCCTGAAAAGCATACTGCCATTACAATAACGTGGAGCAGTGACTACGGCCTCATGGGAACTGCTGCACCCCTCTGATTCTGCCCGGCAATTCAGGGCCTTACCTCGAGGCAAGTGCTCACTTTGAGTGTCCCGTGAGCGACACAGCATGGTAGGATGCTGACTTTCTCCTTGAATAGGGTGACTTCAGTTATGTAGTCTTCGAAGAAGTCTAAGCAGAATGTTTTCTCATGGTCGCCTAGACAATGGCTATGATGAAGACTTCCATGGCCGTCGTACTGGCCACAAATGTGGTCCTGAGTCTGTTCGAGGACTCTGGAAATGTAGCTCTCCTTAAGGAACGTGCAGTGTGTTGCCCATCACTTGGCATACACAGAGGGCCTCCGACAGAGCGACCTATGAGCCTCGTTGTTGCTCAGCAGGCCCACAGGGGTTCTGGAGGTACTCAGTGATCTTGGAGAGAAAATGATGCACACCCGAGGGGCCTAGGAGTCCTGAAAAGGGTACTTCCTCTAAAATAAAGCAGAACAGTGAACAAGAACTCATAGAAACAGATGCATGACTCCACTTCTGCCCGGCTACTCAGGGCCTTACCTCGAGGCAAGTACTCACGTTGAGTTTCCCTTTAGCTCTAGAGCATGGCAGGCTGAGCTCCACCCCGGCCATGGAACTGGTTTAGCTAGAGAAAACTCATTTTCTTCTCAGAGCCATGCTTACAGTGTCTAGAGCCTGTCAACAGCAGTGAATTTCAGGTATCGTCAAGGCAACATGAAGGGAGCTTTCAAAATGGGAAAGCAAGGCTAGTTCCATCAGGCCCCCATTTCATGGGCACAGGCAGCATACATCCCTGTTGTTTCTAACAAGTCAAAAGAGACGCCGATTACACACTGGTTCCTTCCCTGAATCAACTTCTCCAAGCAAGGTGTTCTGCATCTAGTGAACTTCGTCAACCAAGGAATGCCCTAGGTAGAACTTCGGGCCTGTGGCTCTTCAAAAGCCTGCACTGTTACTCGAAGAACTGGGCTTTAGTTGCAGTAGGGACGCAAGCCGACTTATTCTTGGAGGCAGGGTGACTTCAGGTAGGAGGTCTTAGATGGAATGAGAAGCCAAGTGTTTCTCTTAGTGCACCTCAGACTAGGGCAATGAGTCAGACTTACACGGCATATTGGACATGCTAGAAAGGTGTTCGTGAACCTGTGGGAGTATTGGGAACATCAAGCTGTCCCAAAAAACAGTGCAGTGTGTTGCCCTACACACAACATACACAGAGTGACTCCAAAGGGCTACAAACCTGGATGTTGCTTAACTAATGCCCTAACACTATTCCTAACTCAGGCCCTGACACAGTACCTAACAGAGGCTCTGATGCTAGTCCTAATGCAGGCCCTGACACTGTCTCTAACTAAGGCCCTGCTGCTGTCAATATCTAATGTCCTGACACTATCCTGAGCTCATTTCCTGACCCATCTCTTAACAAGGTCCTGAAACTGTCCCTAACAGATGCCCTGAGAATGTCTTTTACGAAGACCCTAAGGCTGATCCTACAGAGGCCCTTATACTACTCCTACGTCATGCCCTGGCACTGTCTCTCACTCAGGCCCTAAAGATAGGCCTCACTGGGCCCTGTTGCTGTACCTTAATTAGGCTCTGACGCTGTCCCTACATCAAGACCTGACACTGGTCCTGATTAAGGCCCTGACACTGGTCCCAACTAAGGCCCTGATGCTCTCAATAATTAATGTCTTCACGCTATCCCTGGCTCATTTCCTGACACTATCCCTGGCCTGGAAGCTGACTCTGTCCCGAGCTAATTTCCTGCCTCTTATTCTCACTCAAGCCCTAATGCTCTCCATAACTAAGACCCAGACTAGTATTAACTAAGGCCCTGACACTGTCTCTAACTAAGGCCCAGAATCTGTCCCTAATATAGGGCCTGCTGCTGGCAATAACTAAAATCTGGACAGTATCCTGAGCTAATATCCTGACCCATTTCTAACCCAGGGCCTGACACTGTCCCTAAGAAAGCCCTGTCGCTGTCCCTAAGTGAAGGCCTGAGGCTGTGCCTAACCCAGGCCCTGAAGCTATGCCTAACTGAGGCCTTGACGCTGTGACTGCCTCAGGCCCTCACCATGTCTTTAACTAAGACCCTATTGCTGATCCAACAAAGGCCCTGATGCTGCTCCTACATCATGCCCTGACAGTGTCCCCAGCTAAGGGCCTGACGCTAGGCCCCACTCAGGCTCTGTCGCTCTCCCTAAGTCAGGCACTGAAGCTGTCCCTACCTGAAGCCCTGACACTGGTCCTAAATAAGGCCCTGATACTCTCAGTGACTAAGGTCTTGACACTATCCCTAAGTCATTTCCTGACACGATCCCTAAACTTTACCCTAACCCTGTCCCCATCAAATGTCCTGCCTCTTAAGCTAACTGAAGCCCTTATGCTGTGTCTAACTCAGGCCCTGAATTTAGTCCCAAGGCCGTGACACTCCCCCTAACTAAGGCCTAGATGTTTGTCCTAAATCCGGCCCTGACACTGTCCCTAACTAATGCCCTAACACTATTCCTAACTCAGGCCCTGACATGGTACCTAAAAGAGGCACAGATGCTAGTCCTAATGCAGGCCCTGACACTGTGTCTAACTAAGGCCCAGAATCTGTCCCTAATATAGGCCCTGCTGCCGGCAATAACTAAAATCCGGGCACTATCCTCAGTTAATATCCTGACCCATTCCTAACCAAGGGCCTGACACTGTCCCTAAGAAAGCCCTGTCGCTGTCCCTAAGTGAAGGCCTGAGGCTGTGCCTAACTCAGGCCCTAAAGCTATTCCTAACTGAGGCCTTGACGCTGTGACTACCTCAGGCCCTGATCATGTCTTTAACTAAGACCCTATTGCTGATCCAACAAAGGCCCTGATGCAGCTCCTACATCATGCCCTGACAGTGTCCCCAGCTAAGGCCCTGACACTAGGCCTCACTCAAGCCCTGTCACTCTTCCTAAGTCCAGGTGTGAGGCTGTCCCTACCTGAAGCCCTGACACTGGTCCTAAATTCGGCCCTGATGCCCTAAGTAACTAAGGTCTTGGCACTATCCCTAGGTCATGTCCTGACACTATCCCTAGACCTTAACCTAACCTTGCCTTTAACTAAGGTCAAGTCTCTTATACTAACTATATCCCTGACACTGTCCCTAACTAAGGCCCCGAAATTGGTCCCGAGGCCGTGAACCTGTCCCTAACTGAGGCCTGGAGGCTCGTCCTAACTCAGGCCCTGACACAACACCTAACTCAGTCCCTGACACTGTACCTTACAAAGGCTCTGATGCTCGTCTTAAGTCAGGCCCTGACACTGTCTCTAAGACCCTGTTGCCATCAATATCTAAAGTCCTGACATTATCCTGAGCTAATAACCTGACACATGTCTTACCAAGGTCCTGAAACTGTCCCAAAGTAAGCCCTGACCCTGTCCCTAAGTGAGGCCCTGAGGCTGTCCCTAACAGAGGCGCTGAGAATGTCTTTAACGAAGACCCTAATGCTGATCCTACAGAGGCCCTTATCCTGCTCCTAGGTCATGCCCTGACACTGTCCCTCACTCAGGCCCTAGAGATAGGCCTCACTTAGGCCCTGTTGCCGTACCTTAGTTAGGCTCTGACGCTATCCCTATATCAAGCCCTGATACTGGTCCTGATTAAGGCCCTGACACTGGTTCTAGCTAAGGCCCTGATGCTCTCAATAACTAAGGTCTTTACGCTATCCCTAGCTCATTTCCTGACACTATCCCTGGCCTGGAAGCTGACCCTATCCCGAGATAATTTCCTGCCTCTTATCCTCACAGAAGCCCTAATGCTCTCCCTAACTAAGGCCCAGACTAGTCCTAAGGCCCTGACACTGTCTCTAACTAAGACCCGGAATCTGCCCCTAATATAGGCCCTGATACCAGCAACAACTAAAATCCGGACACTATCCTGAGCTAATATCCTGACCCATTTCTAACCCAGGGCCTGACGCTGTCCCTAAGAAAGCCCTGTCGCTGTCCCTAAGTGAAGGCCTGAGGCTGTGCCTAACTCAGGCCCTGAAGCTATGCCTACTGGAGGCCTTGTCACTGTGACTACCTCAGGCCCTGATCATGTCTTTAACTAAGACCCTAATGCTGATCCAACAAAGGCCCTGATGCGGCTCCTACATCATGCCTTGACAGTGTCCCCAGCTAAGGGCCTGACGCTAGGCCTCACTCAGGCCCTGTCACTCTCCCTAAGTCAGGCTCTGACGCTGTCCCTACCTGAAGCCCTGACACTGGTCCTAAATTAGGCAATGATGCTCTAAGTAGCTATTGTCTTGACACTATCCCTAGGTCATTTCCTGACAATATCCCTAGACCTTAACCTAACCTTGTCTTTAGCTAATGTCGAGCTTCTTATGATAACTAAATCCCTGATGCTGTCCCCAACTGAGGCCCTGAATTTAGTCCCAAGGCCGTGAACCTGTCCCTAACTGAGGCCTGGAGGCTGTCCTTAACAAAGGCCCTCAACTTATCTTTAACTGAGGCCCTGACACTCTCCCTAATTAAGGACTGAGGCTGTCCTTAACTAAGGCCCTGAGTCTGTCTTTAACTACTGGCCTCACTCTTTCCCTAACAAAGTTCCTGACACATTCTCTAACTAAGACCCTGACACTGTCCCTAATAACTTGAGCTGTCCCTCATTAATGCCCTGATGCAGCCCATAAAAGATGTACTGAAGACAGCACTAAGGTCCAGATGATGTCACTAATGGCCCAAAATGTCTCTTACTAAGGCCCTGAAATTACCTCTGAGGCCCTAAAGATGTCCATAACTAAGTCCCTGACACTATCTCTAATTAAGACCCTCAAGTTATCTTTAACTGAGGTCATGACAGTGTCCCTAATGAAGAACTTGACACTGTCTCTAACTAAGGCCCTGAGTCTGTCTTTACCTAATGGCCTCACTCTTTCCCCAACTACTCCCTGACGCTGCCCCTACCCAAGGCCCTGATGGTGTGCCTAATTGCCTGAGCTGTCTTTCACTAATACACTGACCCTGTCCATAACTAAAGCCCTGATGATGTCCCTAACAAAAAGCCTGAAGTGTCTCTTACTAAGGCCCTCAAGTTTTTCTCTGAGGCCCTGACACTCTCCCTAATTAAGGCTTTGACACTGTCTGTAAGTAATGGCCTGATGCAGCTCCTACCTGAGATGCTGCTGCTCTCACTAAGGCCTTGAAGTCTCTACCTGAGAAGGTGACACTGTCTGTAACTAATTTCCTGACTTTTCCCTTAACTAACATCCTAATTTTGTCCCTAAATAACGCCCTGACACTGGTCCTAACTACGGCCCTGACGCTGACCCTATCTAAGGCCCTGACGATGTCCCTAATAGACTTAGATGTCCCTCACTGGGGTCCTGATCCTGTCCATTACTAACGCCCTGAATATGTGCCTAAGGACGTCTCTGACCCTTTCCTAAGGCCCTGACCCTCTTCCTAACTAAGGGCCTTGATGCTGTCTCTACAAAAGGCCATGACACTTCCCCTAAATAAGGGCCTGACACTGGTCCCAAGTATGGACCTGATCCTGTCCATAACTAAGGCCCTGAATATGTCCCTCATTAAGCCTCTGACACTGTCCTTAATAAGCCCCTGACACTGTCTCTAGCTAATGGCCTAAGCTATAACTTACAAAGTCCCTAACACTATCCCCAAGATGCTGACACCCTCCCTAACTTAGGCTTTGATGCTGTCCCTTAGTGCCTAAGCGGTCACAAAATAACACCTTGATTGTTACTAAGGCCCTGAATATATCCCTAAGAAAGTCTCTGAAGTGTTCCTAACTAACGGCCTAAACTGTCTCTTACGAAGGCCTTCAAGTGATCTCTGAGGGCCTGACAACACTGTCCCTAAGGCCCTGTTGCTGGCCCTAACTAACGTCCTGATGCTGAACCTAACTGAGGCCCTGATGCTCTTCCTAACTAAGGCCTTGATGTTGATTCTACCTGAGGCCCTAAAACTGTCTGTAACTACTGACCTGACTCTTTCCCTAACACCCTAATTTTGTCCCTCATTAATGCCCTGACACTGGTCGACACTACAGCCCTGATGCTGGCCCAATCTAAGGCCTTGATGATGTCTCTAATAGCCTTAGATGTCCCTCACTGTTGGCCTGACCCTGTCCCTCACCAAGGCCCTGACCCTCTTCCTAACTAAGGCTGTGATGATGTCTCTACCTGAGGCACTGTCACTATCTATAATAATGGCCTGACTCTTTCCCTAATACCCTGATGCTATCACTAATTGAGGCCCTGAAGATGTCCCTAATAGCCTTAGGTGTTCCTCTGTATTGTCCTGATCCCGTCCATAACTAAGGCCCTGAATATGTCCCTAGGTAAGTCTCTGATGCTGTCCCTAACTAAGGCCCTGATGCTGTCTCTACCTCAGAATCTGAAATTCTAATGTCCTGACTCTCCCTAACTAACATCCTGACGCTGCCCCTAAGTGAGGCCCCGACACTCTTTGTAACTAAGGACTTGCCGCTGTCCCTTCCTAAAACACTGACACTGTCTGTAACTAATGACCTGACTCTTTCCCTAACTAACACCCTAGTTTTGGCCTAATTAACGCCCTGACACTGGTTCTAATTATGGCCATGATTCTGGCTCTAAGACCCTGAAGATACCCCTAAGTAACAGCCTGAACTGTGTCTAACTAAGGCTCTCACGTTATCCCTAAGTGAAGCACTGACAGTGTCCCTAACTTAGGCCCTGATGCTGTCCCTTATAGTCTAAGCTGTCACTAAATAATGCCCTGATCCTGTCCATAAGTAAGGCCCTGAATATATCCCTAAGTGCATCTCTGATGATGTCCTTAACAGCCTGAACTCTCTTCAAGTTATCTCTGAGGCTCTGACGCTGGCCCTTCCTAAGGCCTCACCCCGGGGTTGTCCCAGGCTGCTGGGCAATTTTCTCTTGTCCGCATCTCTAGCCAGCTGCCTGCCATTGGCCACTCTAAGATTCTGCGATTCAGTGGTCCCACGTGGGATGTGCCTGTGTAGGCTCACCTGCAGGAGGAGAGTCATAGCCACTCCGCTCTCCAGGGGACTGCGGCTCATGGTAGGAGCTTCTCAGCCAGTGTCTGGACACAGGGTTCTGTGTCCTTGTTTGTTGTAAATCCCTTGGAGTTACCTCTAACATTTTTTAAATGGATATCCCCTCAGCATATTTATAATTTAAATTATTTACCACATTAAAATCCAGGAATGACATTATTAGAATGAGCAGAACACTGGATGTCCGCCCCCCGCAATGATCTATTACTTGGAGGATTTAAAATTCTAATGAGAAAACATTCACTCTCCTCACCCTCTTGGGCGTCAGCACAAGGCGGGAATCAGATGCATCCTTTATTTATCCTTCTGATTTTCCAGAACCTTTCCTTCCAGGAGAAATCTCTGGGCTCTGTGAGTGGTGGCTGTCAGGTAAATCTGAGACTGAAAAGCAAGAGGAAGAGAGAAAGAGGAGATGAGAATCGGTGATGGGGAGAAGCAGGGGCGTCCACGTTCAATCACAGGCTGAGAGTCTGGGTTAGTCTCCAGTGAAGCTAAGCACCACCAGGGTCTGGTCCCACTGGCCTTGTCACCTGGTGTGGGGACTGGGGACAGCCAAACCACCATGGCCATTCTCAGAGAGATCAGGAAGGTGGGAGGGCACCCCTGAGAGCCAGATTGAAAATGGTCATTCTGTGAAATAATAAGATGCCCTTTCAGAAAAGTGAAGACTGTTCTCTTGGTTCTCAAAGACTTGCAAATACTCTGTGTCCTTCTGGAGGCATGCTGAAGCCTTCAGCCTTTGAGGGCAGTAATGGGAGTGCATCTGGGCTCAAAACCATCCAGCACTAACTCCTTGAGGGTGCTGAGGATGACCCGTGTCCACCCGTCGGGTGCTGTGGGGCCTGAAATCCCCTGATCACTGAGGACGGGAGGGGCCACACAGACACTGCACTGGACCACCGGGGACTTGGCTGGTGGGCTACAGTCCTTTATCAGATACATGGTTTGCAAACATCTTGGGCCATTTTGGATGGTGGATTATCTTATTCCTTGCTCCTTTTATACACAACTGTTTTTCATTTTGAGGAAATCCAATTCATCTATTTTGTCTTTTGTTGCTTGTGCTTTTGGTAGATCTAAGAAATCATGACCAAATCCAAGGTCATGAAGATTGACTCTCATGTTTTCTTCTACGACTTTTACAATTTTGGTTCTTGCATCTAGGCCTTTGGTCCATTTTGTGTTGATTTTGTATATGGGGTGGGGGGAGGTAAGGGTCCAACTTTCCTCTTCTGCATGTGGGTATCCAGTTGTTCCAGAACCTGTGCTCACTGTTTGGGAGAAAATACCTGCAAATGACGTGACCAACAAGGGCTTAATTCTAAAATATACAAACAGCTCATACAACTCAAAAACGAAAAAAAATCAAAAAATTGGCAGAAGGTCTAAATAGACATTTCTCCAAAGACATACAGATGGCCAATAGGCACCTGAAAAGACGCTCCACATCGCTATTAGAGAATGCAAATCAAAGCTACAGTGAGTTATCACCTCGTAGTTGTCAGAATGGCCATCATTAAAATGTCTAGAAATAAATGCTGGAAGGGGTGTGGAGAAAAGGGAACCCTCCTACACTATTGGTGGGAATGTAAATTGATGCAGCCACTATGGGAAACAGTATGGAGGTTCCTCAAAAACTAAAAATAGAATTACCATATGAACCAGCAATCCCACTCCTGGGCACATATCCAGACAAAACTATAATTCGAAAAGATACATGCATCCCAGACTTCACAGCAGCACTACTCACAATAGCCAAGACATGGAAGCAACCTGAATGTCCCTCAACAGATGAATGGATAAAGAAGATGTGGTACATATATACAATGGAATATTACTCAGCCATAAAACAGAATGAAATAATGCCATTTGCAGCTACATGGATGGACCTAGAGATTATCATACAAAGTGAAGTCAGACAGAGAACAACAAATACCATATGATATCACTTATATGTGGATTATAAAATGAGGCCCAAATGAACCTATCTACAGAACAAAAACAGACTCACAAATATAGAAAACAGACTTGTGGTTGTCAAGGGGAAGACAGGGGAGAGGGATGGATTGGGAGATTGGGATTAGTAGATGCAAATTATTATATATAGGATGGATAAATAAGGTCTTACTGTACAGCACAGGGAACTGTATTCAATACCCTGTAATAAACCATAATGGAAAAGAATATGAAAAATATGTATATACGTATGTATGTATATATGAATCACTTTGCTCTACAGTAGAAATTAACACAACATTGTAGGTCAACTATACTTCAGTATCAATTAGTTTGAAGGCACTTTTATAAATTAGGTCTTATTTCTCTTGTCCTTTCATTCTGGGACAAATGTATACCAGAAACTAACCTGGATTACTCCGGGATGAACTCACATCACACAGAACTTTAATTGTTGAACAAACCGTGAATACCAGTTACACTGTGGGATGTCCTGATCCAATATGAAGTTTGTAAACCTTGTATCAAGCCTGCAGAATCCACTAAATTTGGAAATTCAAACTGAAATGAAGCCACCTATCCCATGACTTCTCCACAACTAGTTATACAACATCAATTGGAAACCATATACAATCAAATGAATATAGACAGAAACAACTATAGCCTTCCTTTTTTTTACTTGTAGATGAAGACGGTATTTAAGGTGATGTCTTGTGCCGTTTCAGGGTGTTACTCAATTTCCTGGGTATCTGCCACGCACACAGGAGGTACACATGTTAGTTAACTTGCTTGTGCAACTATATGGAGGTAGTTAATACCACAAAACTGTATACGTAAAGTGAAGTAAATGCTAAAGTCGTGTTTTGTATTTTTAATGACAATGAAAAAAAATGTGTAGCACTGATATTTGTTACAGAAATAAACATTCTTAGTGAAAAAAGCCATACAGAAAAGGCCACCTAGATCCCATACTCATCTTGTCTGCTTCAAATCCATCAAGGTTGTCCAAATGAGGGAGAAACTCAGTGATGGGTCCAGAAAAAGAAAACTGGATCAGGATGGAAAAAGACATTTTCATACAGTTGGGACAGCAGGTGAAAGTTGAAGTGGGGCTGAGTATTAAATTATAATGTGGACATCAGGATTTCTTCATTTAGGGGTTATGTGCTAGTTCCTTGGGCAAAACACACTGAGTATTTTGTGTGAAGTGGCAAATGTGAGTACTTTTTGCCATTATTGCAACTTTTCTGTACATTTTAAATTACTGGAAAGTAAATTACTTTTCTAGACAACCATGTCAGTATCATGCCAGAAAATCAGATAAGACAGACACCAAATTTTGTTATAGAGGCCAAGACTTACCCAGACCACGTTCAACCAAAGTTGTGATACTTATTTCCTTTGTAGGAGTCCACATGGTATTAAGAGGCACCGTGGGAAGAGTATATTAGTAGCTACCATCTCTTGGGTCCTGTGGATTACCTGGGGTGCCATAGAAACTGAGATTTTAGTATTGCAATTTTTCACATTACTTCAAAAAATATGTTAAAAAATAAATTCAGTAAAGTTTCAAAATATGGAATCAATATACACAAATCAGTTTTGTTTCTATACACTAATAATGAACCACCAGCAAGAAAAATTAAGAAAACAATCCCATTTACAATTCCACCAAAAAGGACGAACGATTTAGCAATAAATTTAACCAAGGAAATGAAAGACCAATACTCAGAAAACTATAAAGCATTGATAAAGAAACTGAAGACACAATAGAAAACAATATTCCATGCTCATGCATCAGAAATATTACTATTATTAAAATGTTTGGGAGAGTGGGAAGATGGCGTAAGAGTAAGATGCGGAGATCACCTTCCTCCCCACAGATACACCAGAAATACATCTACACGTGGAACAACTCCTACCAAACACCTACTGAACGCTGCCAGAAGAACTCAGACCTCCCAAAAGGCAAGAAAGTCCCCACGTACCTGTGTAGGGCAAAAGAAAAATGAATAAACAGAGACTAAAGAATAGGGATGGGACCTGCACCAGTGGGAGGGATCCATGAAGGAGGAAAGGTTTCCATACACTAGAAGCCCCTTCGCAGGTGGAGACTGCAGGTGGCAGAGGGGGAAAGCTTCGGGGCCACGGAGGAGAGCACGGCAACAGGGGTGTGGAGGGCAAAGCAGAGAGATTCCTGCACAGAGGATTGGCGCCGACCGGCACTCACCAGCCCGAGAGGCTTGTATGCTCCCCCATCGGGGCTGGCGGGGCTGGGAGCTGAGGCTCGGGCTTCAGAGCGCAGGGAGAAGACTGGGGTTGGCGGCATGAACACAGCCTTCAGGGGTTTAGTGCGCCACGGCTGGCCGGGAGGGAGTCCGGGGAAAAGTCTGGACCTGCCAAAGAGGCAAGAGACTTTTTCTTCCCTCTTTGTTTCCTGGTGCGCGAGGAGAGGGGATTAAGAGCGCTGCCTAAAGGAGCTCCGGAGATGGCGTGAGCCGCGGCTAACAGCGCAGACCCCAGGGACGGGCATGAGATGCTAAGGCTGCTGCTTCCACCACCAAGAAGCCTGTGTGAGAGCACAGGTCACTCTCCACACCCCCCTTCCGGGTAGCCTGTGCAGCCCGCCACTGCCAGGGTCCCAGGATCCAGGGACAACCTCCCCGGTAGAACGCACGGCGCGCCTCAGGCTGGTGCAACGTCACGCAGGCCTCTGCCGCCGCAGACCCGCACTCTGTGCCCCTCCCTCTCCCCCAGCCTGAGTGAGCCACAGCCCCCGAATCAGTGGCTACTTTAACCCCGTCCTGTCTGAGCAGGAAAAGACGCCCTCCAGAGACCTACACGCAGAGGCGGGGCCATATCCAAAGCTGAGCCCCGGGAGCTGTGCGAACAGAGAAGAGAAAGGGAAATCTCTCCCAGCAGCCTCCGAAGCAGTGGATTAAAGCTCCACAATCAACTTGATGTACCCTGCATCTGTGGAATACATGAATAGACAGCGAATCATCCCAAATTGAGGAGGTGGACGTTGAGAGCAAGATTTATGATTTTTTTCCCCTTTTCCTCTTTTTGTGAGTGTGTATGTGTATGCTTCTGTGTGAGATTTTGTCTGTATAGCTTTGCTTCCACCATTTGTCCTACGGTCCTATCCGTCCTTTTTTCTTTGTTTGTTTTTTCTACTTTTTAAAACATATTTTCCTTAATAATTTTTTTTAATTTAATAACTTTATTTTATTTTACCTTATTTTATTTTCTATTGTCCTCTTTCTTTCTTTCTTTCTTTCTTTCTTTCTTTCTTTCTTTCTTTCCTTCTACTTTCTCTCCCTTTTATTCTGAGCCGTGTGGATGAAAGGCTCTTGGTGCTGCAGCCAGGACTCAGTGCTGTGTCTCTGAGGTGGGAGAGCCAACTTCAGGACACTGGTCCACGAGAGACCTCCCAGCTCCACATAATATCAAATGGCGAAAATCTTCCAGAGATCTCCATCTCAACACCAACACCCAGCTTCACTCAACAACCAGCAAGCTACAGTGCTGGACAACCTATGCCAAACAACTAGCAAGACAGGAACACAACCACACCCATTAGCAGAGAAGCTGCCTAAAATCATAACAAGTCCACAGACACCCCAAAACACACCACCAGACGTGGACCTGCCCACCAGAAAGACAAGATCCAGCCTCATCCACCAGAACACAGGCACTAGTCCCCTCCACCAGGAAGCCTACACAACCCACTGAACCAACTTTAGCCACTGGGGACAGACACCAAAAACAACAGGAACTACGATCCTGCAGGCTGCAAAAAGGAGACCCCAAACACAGTGAGTTAAGCAAAATGAGAAGACAGAAAAACACACAGCACATGAAGGAGCAACATAAAAACCCACCAGACCTAACCAATGAAGAGGAAATAGGCAGTCTACCTGAAAAAGAATTCAGAATAATGATAGTAAAGATGATCCAAAATCTTAGAAATAGAATAGACAAAATGCAAGAAACATTTAACAAGGACCTAGAAGAACTAAAGATGAAACAAACAACAATGAACAACACAATAAATGAAATTAAAAATACTCTAGAAGGGATCAATAGCAGAATAACTGAGGCAGAAGAACAGATAAGTGACCTGGAAGATAAAATAGTGGAAATAACTACTGCAGAGCAGAATAAAGAAAAAAAAATGAAAAGAACTGAGGACAGTCTCAGAGACCTCTAAGACAACATTAAACACCCCAACACTCGAATTATAGGGGTTCCAGAAGAAGAAGAGAGAAAAGAAAGGGACTGAGAAACTATTTGAAGAGATTATAGTTGAAAACTTCCCTAATATGGGAGAGGAAATAGTTAATCAATTCCAGGAAGCACAGAGAGTCCCATACAGGATAAATCCAAGGAGAAACACGCCAAGACACATATTAATCAAACTGTCAAAAACTAAATACAAAGAAAACGTATTAAAAGCAGCAAGGGAAAAACAACAAATAACACACAAGGGAATCCCCATAAGGTTAACAGCTGATTTTTCAGCAGAAAGTCTGCAAGCCAGAAGGGGGTGGCAGGACATATTGAAAGTGATGAAGAAGAAAAACCTACAACCAAGATTACTCTACCCAGCAAGGATCTCATTCAGATTTGATGGAGAAATTAAAACCTTTACAGACAAGCAAAAGCTGAGAGAGTTCAGCACCACCAAGCCAGCTCTACAACAACTGCTAAAGAATCTTCTCTAGGCAAGAAACACAAGAGAAGGAAAAGACCTATAATAACAAACCCAAAACAATTAAGAAAATGGGAATAGGAACATACATATCGATAATTACCTTAAATGTAAATGGATTAAATGCTCCCACCAAAAGACACAGACTGGCTGAATGGATACAAAAAGAAGACCCATATATATGCTGTCTACAAGACACCTACTTCGGACCTACAGACAAATACAGACTGAAAGTGAGGGGGTGGAAAAAGATATTCCACACAACTGGAAACCAAAAGAAAGATGGAGTAGCAATTCTCATATCATACAAAATAGACTTTAAAATAAAGGCTATTACAAGAGACAAAGAAGGACATACATAATGATCAAGGGATCGATCCAAGAAGAAGATATAACAATTGTAAATAATTATGCACCCAACATAGGAGCACCTCAATACATAAGGCAAATACTAACAGCCATAAAATGGGAAATCGACAGCAACACATTAATAGTAGGGGACTTTAACACCCCACTTTCACCAATGGACAGATCATCCAAAATGAAAATAAATAAGGAAACCCAAGCTTTAAATGATACATTAAACAAGATGGACTTAATTGATATTTATAGGACATTCCATCCAAAAACAACAGAATACACATTTTTCTCAAGTGCTCATGGAACATTCTCCAGGATAGATCATATCTTGGGTCACAAATCAAGCCTTGGTAAATTTAAGAAAATTGACATTGGATCAAGTATCTTTTCCAACCACAACGCTATGAGACTAGACATCAATTACAGGAAAAGATCTGTAAAAAATACAAACACATGGAGGCTAAACAATACACTACTTAATAACGAAGTGATCACTGAAGAAATCAAACAGGAAATCAAAAACTACCTAGAAACAAATGACAATGGAGACACGACGACCCAAAAACCTATGGGATGCAGCAAAAGCAGTTCTAAGAGGGAAGTTTATAGCAATACAATTCTACCTTGGGAAGCAGGAAACATCTCAAATCAACAACCTAACCTTGCACCTAAAGCAATTAGAGAAAGAAGAACAAAAAAAAACCCAAAGTTAGCAGAAGAAAAGAAATCATAAATATCAGACCAGAAGTAAATGAAAAAGAAATGAAGGAAACGATAACAAAGATCAATAAAACTAAAAGCTGGTTCTTTGAGAAGATAAACAAAATTGATAAACCATAGCCAGACTCATCAAGAAAAAAAGGGGGAAGATTCAAATCAACAGAATTAGAAATGAAAAAGGAGAAGTAACAACACACACTGCAGAAATAAAAAAGATCATGAGAGATTACTACAAGCAACTCTATGCCAATAAAATGGACAACCTGGGAGAAATGGACAAATTCTTAGAAATGCACAACTTGCCAAGACTGAATCAGGAAGAAATAGAAAATATAAACCGACCAATCACAAACACTGAAATTGAAACTGTGATTTAAAATATTCCAACAAACAAAAGCCCAGGACCAGATGGCTTCACAGGCGAATTCTATCAAACATTTAGAGAAGAGCTAACACCTATCCTTCTCAAACTCTTCTAAAATATAGCAGAGGGAGGAACACTCCCAAACTCATTCTACAAGGCCACCATCACCCTGATACCAAAACCAGACAAAGATGTCACAAAGAAAGAAAACTACGGGCCAATATCACTGACGAACATAGATGCAAAAATCTTCAACAAAATACTAGCAAACAGAATCCAACAGGACATTAAAAGGATCATACACCATGATCAAGTGGGGTTTACTCCAGGAATGCAAGGATTCTTCAATATACACAAATCAATCAATGTGATACACCATATTAACAAATTGAAGGAGAAAAACCATATGGTCATCTCAATAGATGCAGAGAAAGCTTTCAACAAAATTCAACACACATTTATGATAAAAAAACCCTGCAGAAAGTAGGCATAGAGGGAATTTTCCTCAACATAATAAAGGCCATATATGACAAACCCACAGCCAACATCGTCCTCAATGGTGAAAAACTGAAAGCATTTCCACTAAGATCCGGAACAAGACAAGGTTGCCCACTCTCACCACTCTTATTCAACATAGATTTGGAAGTTTTAGCCACAGCAATCAGAGAAGAAAAGGAATCCAAATCGGAAAAGAAGTAAAGCTGTCACTGTTTGCAGGTGACATGATACTATACATAGAGAATCCTAAAGATGCTACCAGAAAACTACTAGAGATAATCAATGAATTTGGTAAAGTAGCAGGATACAAAATTAATGCACAGAAATCTCTGCCATTCCTATACACTAATGATGAAAAATCTGAAAGTGAAATCAAGAAAACACTCCCATTTACCACTGCAACAAAAAGAATAAAATATCTAGGAATAAACCTACCTAAGGAGACAAAAGACCTGTATGCAGAAAATTATAAGACACTGATGAAAGAAATTAAAGATGATACAAAGAGATGGAGAGATATACCATGTTCTTGGATTGGAAGAATCAACATTGTGAAAATGACTCTACTACCCAAAGCAATCTACAGATTCAATGCAATCCCTATCAAACTACCACTGGCATTTTTCACAGAACTAGAACAAAACATTTCACAATTTGTATGGAAACACAAAAGACCCCGAATAGCCTTAGCAATTTTGAGAATGAAAAACGGAGCTGGAGGAATCAGGCTCCCAGACTTCAGACTATACTACAAAGCTACAGTAATCAAGACAATATGGTACTGGCACAAAAACAGAAATATAGATCAATGGAACAGGATAGAAAGCCCAGAGATAAACCCACGCACATATGGTCACCTTATCTTTGATAAAGGAGGCAGGACGGTTTAGTGGAGAAAGGACAGCCTCTTCAATAAGTGGTGCTGGGAAAACTGGACAGCTACATGTAAAAAGATGAGATTAGATCACTCCCTAACACCATACACAAAAATAAGCTCAAAATGGATTAAAGACCGAAATGTAAGGCCAGAAACTACCAAACTCTTAGAGGAAAACATAGGCAGAACACTCTATGACATAAATCACAGCAAGATCCTTTTTGACCCACCTCCTAGAGAAATGGAAATACAAACAAAGATAAACAAATGGGACCTAATGAAACTGCAAAGCATTTGCACAGCCAAGGAAACCATAAACGAAACCAAAAGACAACCCTCAGAATGGGAGAAAATATTTGCAAATGAAGCAACTGACAAAGGATTAATCTCCAAAATTTACAAGCAGCTTATGCAGCTCAATAACAAAAAAACAAACAACCCAATCCAAAAATGGGAGGAAGACCTAAATAGACATTTCTCCAAAGAAGATATGCAGACTGCCAACAAACACATGAAAGAATGCTCAACATCATTAATCATTAGAGAAATGCAAATCAAAACTACAATGAGATATCATCTCACACCAGTCAGAATGGCCATCATCAAAAAATCTAGAAACAATAAATGCTGGAGAGGGTGTGGAGAAAAGGGAACATTCTTGCACTGCTGGTGGGAATGTGAATTGGTACAGCCACTATGGAGAACAGTATGGAGGTTCCTTAAAAACTACAAATAGAACTACCAGATGACCCAGCCATCCCACTACTGGGCAAATACCCTGAGAAAACCATAATTCATAAAGAGTCATGTACCAAAATGTTCATTGCAGCTCTATTTACAATAGCCAGGAGGTGGAAACAACCTAAGTGTCCATCATCGGATGTATAGATAAAGAAGATGTGGCACATATATACAATGGAATATTACTCAGCCATAAAAAGAAACGAAATTGAGCTATTTGTAATGAGGTGGATGGACCTAGAGTCTGTCATACAGAGTGAAGTAAGTCAGAAAGAGAAAGACAAATACCGTGTGCTGACACATATATACGGAACTTAAGAAAAATAAATGTCATGAAGAACCTAGGGGTAAGACAGGAATAAAGACACAGACCTACTAGAGAATGGACTTGAGGACACGGGGAGGGGGAAGGGTAAGCTGTGACAAAGTGAGAGAGTGGCATGGACATATATACACTACCAAACGTAAAATAGATAGCTAGTGGGAAGCAGCCGCATAGCACAGGGAAATCAGCTCGGTGTTTTGTGACCACCTAGAGGGGTGGGATAGGGAGGGTGGGAGGGAGGGAGACGCAAGAGGGAAGAGACATGGGAACACATGTATATATATAACTGATTCACTTTGTTATAAAGCAGAAATTAATACACCATTGTAAAGCAATTTTACTCCAATAAAGATGTAAAAAAAAAAAATGTTTATTCTACCTAAAGCCATCAACAAACAGTGCCAGGAAAACGAGACACCAGACTCCCAAGAACGACACTGGTCACCATCCACACTGCACATAAAACTAACTAAAAGCACACAGTGTTCCACATTAAACCCTTTCTCCCCTGAGTCCCCTGAAGATGCACCCCACCCAGCCAGCAGTCAGCTGCACAGGAAGATTCTCCACACTTGCTCATTTTTTCCTCTTGTGGCGTCTCCTCACCAGTGGTTCCTGAGAAAACCCACCTCCTGTCAGTGTGGACAATGCCTCATGGTCCAGAAACCTAAGCCCTGACAGGAGACAAAGCTCCTGTCTGCTTGTCACAGAGCAAAGTCTGTGGGCAGGGTGCACCTGTGCCCCCAGGGTCAGACAGGTGGGTTTGGCGCCCCCTGTGGGACGTGAGAAAAGTGCCGGGAGTGCCGCACTCACAAACCCAGCGGCCTCAGCCGGAAGGCAGTTCTGCTGTATATACTAAGTTTGGAAATCCAAACTGAAATGGAGCCAAGTATCTCACTGTATCTTCTCAAAAGATGGTTAAGGAGCAATTAATTACAAACCATATGTAATGAAATGAATGTAGACACAAACTTTACAACTTAAACCAAAATTCACTCAAAATTGCCCATAGACAAATTTAAATTACCAAACTATAAAAATCCTAGGGAAATAAAAGATAATCTACGTGACTCTGGGTCTGGTGACCTTATTCAGAAAACCGGAAGACAAGCCACAAACTGCCAGAAACTATTTCCAAAACATATATCTGATAAAGGATTTGCACTCAAATTATGCCAACAACACCATTAAAATTTGGTAAAGACTGAAACACCCACCTGGCCCAAGAAGATAAACAGGCAGTAAATAAGCACACAAGAATAAACTCAAGATGCTGGTGGAATGCATGTACAACCAACTTTGGAAGACAGTTTGGCAGTTTTTTCCACATCTAAAAAGTCTCACCTTAGGATCCAAGAAGTGTACCTCTTGTATTTAGACAACTGCTTTGAAAAACTGTGTTCAAACCAAAACTAGCATCAAGCAATGCACAGCAGCTCTATTCATAATGGCTAAAAACTTAAAGATATCAGGATGTCCTTCCGTAGATGAATTCATAAGCAAACTAGGGCATATACATGTCAAGGGGAGCAGAATACACCACCCCAAAATATGCCCATTTGACAAAAGGAGTATTTTGGACTGATTAATTTAAGAAACAGCAGACCCAGGAGAATCTTTCAAAACCAAGTAGGAAATGCCCTTTTAGGGAGTAAATTTACATTTATTAAGGATATCTCCATTTGTAAGTGTATGTCCCTCTCTGGACCAGGAATTGAATGGTGACTAAATATGAAGAAAAGCTTGTTGGGACTTCCCTGCTGGTCCAGTGGTTAAGACTCCATGCTCCCAATGCAGGGGACCAGGGTTCAATCCCTGGTCAGGGAACTAGATCCCGCATGCTGCAATTAAGAGCACACATGCCGCAACTAAAGATTCCACAGGCCGCAACTAAGACCCAGCGCAGCCAAATAAATAAATGTTTTTAGAAAGAAAAAAAGCTTGTCAATGAAATAGGCCTGGATGTAAATCTGTGTAACAACCATACCCTTGTTTACTGGGCTTTGACTAATAACATCCCTTAAGTGGCTGCCTCCATTCCCTAACATCTTTCTTTTGTTCTCAGCAGAAGACAGCATTTAAGGTAATGGCTTGGGCCATTTCAGGGAGTGACTCAGTTTTCCTGGGTATCTTTCAAGTATACAGGAGGTACGCATGGTATATATTAAACTTCTGATTGCTTTCTCCAGTTTGTCTCTTTTTCATTACAAGGGGGATCTCAATAAAGAACATAGAAGTGTAGAGGGAAAATTATTTTCCCTCTCATATACATGCAGTGCAATAGTATTCAGAGATATAAAGGAATGGACCATCAACCCATGCAAGAAAAAAAAATAGATGCATCTAACACATTGCTAAGTGAAAGAATCCAGTCTGAAGTGCTACACACTGTATGACCTCATTTATATGACATTCTAGAAAAGACAAAACTGACAATGGTAAACAGTTTATGGAATATGTATTTGAAATAGTCCATATGATACTTCAGTGGTGAATACCTGTCACTATGCACTTGGCTACACGCACAGATTTTTACAACCCAACAAGTAATTTACAATCTATTCAAACTTAGCTACTTAGGATATGGGAGTGTCAAAGACTGGAATACAGAATGTAACAAAGAACCTAACTGATTCAGAAATGTATGAAAAAACTCACTGTTGGTAGTGGGACAAGTGGGCTGACATAAGTTAACTTTGGAAATGTACAGAATCTGTAGGCCAAAGACAAAATGTGCCATACATACACAGTGGACTCTATGTTCTTTCCCATGAGGGGTAGCAGCTAACAGTACTGAAACTACTATATCCGTCATCAAATGGAACAAGCACTGACTTTAGTAAATGACAAATGGTGGAAGCCAGGTTTCTTACCACTGGAGTTGGATGTTACAGGCAAACAAAGGGAGAAGTTTACAGTATCCGTGTCATAACAGATCTGGTTAGAGATATCAGTATAAACTATCTTTAGCCTACACATAGTTCCACATGGAAATCTTTATAATTATGTGTATATGCATAGGCTGGGATACATGTATATATTTCTATGTACTGTCAGCTGAGCATATTTAGCTCCCACATGTAAGTTTTTAATACCATTCTCTAATAAAAGGAACAAGGGCTCTTTGAAGAAAGGGCTGATGCTAGGACTGAGACAGTAAATATATGAAGCAGGATAATCTTAAAATATCAGAAAGTAAAGAAGTACCAAAAATTTTAAAAACCCACAATAGAAAATTATGTAAAATGAAAACAGGAGCAAATGGAAAAAGCTCTCAACAGCCAAAGCAAGAATTAACTAAGCAGTCTAATAATGTAGTGCTGGATTATAACCAAAAGTTTACAATAATTATTCACGTGTCCAAACTGGTAAAAATAAGTTACATAGTTTTTGATGAATGGTGTTAAATAGAAATGTCCTATGCAGAAAGCTTCTAAACAATGTATATAGCCACTCAGCTGTCCATCAAGGGTGTGAAGCTAACCCCTCTCTCCTTAAGTGTGGCTTCTGCATTATGACTTCCTCCTACATAAGACACACAGGATGGACATGGGAAAAAAGTAACCTCACTGTGGGAAAACTTGACAAACATTACCTCAGCTAGGTGACCAAAATTAATAATATAAGGGAGAAGTTCCCTTAAGAGCCTGTCCTCTTGATATATAGCGAAGAGGAAGCACTTCAACTCTGTGATTTGTTTTTCAAAGCCAAGTCTAACCACGACAAAACCACCAAGCAAATCCCAGCACCTGGCAGTCTATACAATACCTGAGCAGCCCTCCTCCACGCCGTCAAGGTCATGGAAACAAAGAGAGTCTGAGCAATTGTCAGAGCCCAGAAGAGACTAAACACTCATGATAACCCCATGTCCTCCGAGACCCTGGAACAAGGAAAGGTATAACAAAAGGAACATGAATAGGGACTTCAGTTAATAGTAAAGTATCAGTATTTGTTCATTATTTGTCATGATTCTGTAGAAAATTAGACAGGAAAAATTAAACGTCAAATAGGAGAAACCTACTGTAACAAACTGGAAATCTAGAGGAGAAGGGGGATTTCTCTGTAAAAATACATTACCAAAATGGACCCTAAATTAAGGAAAACACAAAAAGGCCAATTAACCACTGAGGAACCTCTTCCCCTACTGGCTATCCTATCACTGTTCCAGGCTTTCCCTCTCCCGGGACAGGGAAGGAGCAGGGACAGAGCTGTTTGGCAGCTCCCCTAGTATATGACCCCACCCAGTGTCTTCACCTCCCCCAGCCACGCCTACCCAGTGAGGACACCTGAGGAAGGGTCAGGGATTATTCACTCAGATGTATCAACCAGGACTTTTTCTTTTCCCAGCGACTGGACACACTTACGGAAGTAAAATAAATTAGTATTTATTGTAAGAGTAGAAATACGTTAATACTTGCAAGTGGCAAGTTGAAGAATGGGCTTGGACCTGGCAGGTCCAGGGGCTCACACTGTCTCAGGGTGACCTTGCTTCTCTCCAAACCTTTGTCCCGCTCAGTGCCTTTGGGGGACTCCATTCACAGGCACAGGCTCTCTCACTGCCCTTGGGCCAACAGCAGTTCTAGGCTGACAACCACTCACCATCCATTTTCCGAGAAAGTTTCTCCTTTTCTTGGATTCCAAGAAAGTCATGGTTTTAAATGCCTTTGGTCTGGCTTGGGTTGCCTTCTCATCCTTGACCCATCACCAGAAGATGGAAAATGGGACTGACTAGATGTGGGTTGTAAACCCATCTTCGAGCTGGGTGGAACATGGGGTCATCCTTCTGCAACTCTTTGGATGGGAAGCAGGTGACATGTAATTCCCAAAGGAAAACTGAGGCACTTGGGCCTGAGAACAGATGTTGGCTGGGAGAAAGCAACAGATTCTAAGTCAATGACAGCTCACTGCACAGCACAGAATCTGACACAAAAGGAAGAAAGGGGTTCCCTTAGGGTCAGGGGCTGCAGCTACTCATCGAGGGCTCTTACTGTCCCTCCCAAGACTGCAAGAAGTTCTTTCACTTGCTGAAAGGTCAAGATCATTGGTGGTGGTAAACTTAAGTCTCTTTCCTTGGGCATCAGGTCCTCACATCTCAGAGGCTGGCCCAGAACAGCCCATGTGCCCTCAGAAGACACACACACCTCATTCCTGCCCCTGAGAGGTGAGAGCCCTGAGTTATGCCATCTCCCTGGCCATATTAATTGCCCGTCCCTGAAAAACAATACTGCTCCTTTTCTAGTTTCTTCTCTCTCCTGTACTAAGAGGAAGAAACCAAATGCTAGGGCGGTAAGGAAACTCTTGTGCAATGAAGTAACGGGAGGCTCAAGAATTATTCCATGCCATGGAACCCATAATTGGCAGGCTTTCCAGAGGCCACATGGATGCATATGGCTCTCCAAGACAAGGGCAGTGGCAGTGTAAACCTCCCACTGGGAGGTCCAGTTGCTCCCATATCTTTGATTCTTAATGAATATGCATGTCAAAAGTTTCTAACGACTGAAAGGACAGAGGATTGCAGGGCCATGGTCTGCTGCATGGGTGTTGTGTCAGGGCCACACTCCAATGTCTACAGGATTATTACCTCTCTTGGCAGCCTATGAGGCCGTGAGCAGGAGGTCTTTTTCTCAGCCACATGTATGTTGGTAGTTGAAACTTCTCACAGGAATGTATACACTGCCCAGGTAGCTCTTGAATTGCCCGGCATCATGGTCAGCTCCGTAACTGTACATGAGGGCCTGACAATGCCCAGGCTGGACTGAGCCAGAGGACCACAGATGCCTGCCTGGATAGCCAGAGGTCGAGGGCTGTCCTGCCTGAGACTTGATCATCTATTCATGCCCACTCAGATGGGACAAAGAATGCCTCCAGTGCCAGGAGGGTCCCACCAACTCTCAAGAAGGCAGCATCTGGGGGCTGGCAGGTCACTGCACCCAGTCCTGTATAAATCCACATACGTCCACTGAGGGCCCTCCTGTCTGGGCTGTGCTGGAACCTGGGGCTGCCCAGGCAGAGTAGGGCCAGCGTCAGCCTTCCCAGGTGGGAGGGCAGAAGGAAACCATGCATGACTTCTGACACCCTCCCCAATCCTTGACAGAGGTTGAGTTGGATAAGAAACAGTCCGAGACAAGAACAGACATTTCATTCTTCTCTCAGAGCCCAGGACTGGGGGAAGGGAGGCCAGAAAAACAGTTATTGACCTCAGCTCCCTGACTCCTGTTTGACCCTGGGCAAGTCCTATCCATTCTGGAGGCTTCACAGAGAAGGAGAGGGGAGGGCAATGAAGGCCAATTGTGCTTAAACCTAACTCTAACCTTTAACCTAAGAACCCTAACCTCTAACCGTAACCCCCTAACAACCCTAGCCCCAGACCCCTAGAGCTTCGCCACTGAGCCCTAAACTCTAATCCCTGACCCTTTAACCACAACCCTCTACCATGACTCTCCAACAATGACCCATAACCCTAAACCGTGACTGCTGAACCCTCACACTGACTCAGCCCCAGGCCTAAAGCCTGGCCTAGTGGGTACCGAGAAAGGACTCTATGAACTCTCAAACAAAAGGAGGAATTAAATCTTCCCGACCACGAATTTAGCGATGGTTTCTTAGGTTTGACAGTAAAGCATAAGAAATGAAAGAAAAAAATAGATACATTGGATTTCCTCAAAAGTACAAAGCTTTGTGCATCAAAAGAGGCTATCCAGAAAGTAAAAAGACAGCCCACAGAATGGAAGACAATATTGGCACATTATATATCTGATAAGACTCTTTACCTAGAATATACCCAGGACTTTTACAACTCATCAACAAAAAGACAAACAATACATTTTTTTTTTTGAAACAGACAAACGGCTTGCATGGACTGCTCTCCAGGCAAGACATACAAATGGTCAGCAAGGACATGAAAAGATGTCAAACATCAGGAGTCATGATGAAAATGCAAATTAAAGCCACAGTGTGATGCCCCTTCATACACACTAGAATAAAAATAAATTTTAAAATAAATTTAAAAATATGTAAATAAAAATAACAAATGTTGGCAGCAATGCAGAGAAATTGGAACCTTTAAAGTTACTTGTGGAGATGTACAATGGTGCAGTCTATGTGTACAAACCTTTAGCATTTACTCAAAAATATAAAATATAATTACCATGTGGTTCAACAACTCCACTCCTAGATATATACCAAAAAAAATGGAAAACAGGCGTTCAAACAAAAACTTGTACACCAATTACTCATAGCAGCACTATTCACAATAGCCCAGGGTAGGAAAGATTTAAATGTCCATTAGCAGGTAAACGGATAAGCAAAATAAGGTAGATCCATAAGCTGCATTATTCTGTCATGTAAAGGAATAAAGTAAAAGTATACAGCCGCTGTGGAAAACTGTATGGTGGATCCTCAAAAACATGGAAAATGTATGATCCCTTGATTCCACTCCAGGGTGTACACCCAGAATATTAGAAAGCAAGGACTGGAATAGATATCTGTACCCCATATTCATAGCAACATTATTCACAATAGCCAAAAGGTGGAAGCAACATAACACATCCTTCAACAGATGAATGGATAAGTACAGTGTAGTATATACACAACGGAATATGATTCAACCATTAAAACTAAGGTAATTCTCACACATGCTACAATGTGGATGAACCTTGAAGTCATTATGCTAAGTGAAACCAGCCAGACACAAAAAGGACAAACGTTCTATGATTCCACTAGTATGAGGTATCCAGATAAGTAGAATAAGGTTGCCAGGAGTTGAGGTGAGTCAGTGTTTAATGGCTACGGTTTCACATGGGGAAAATAAAGTTCTGGAGATGGATGGTGAGGATATTTTTACAACAATGTGTATGTAGTTAATGCCATAGAACTGTATACTTACAAATGGTTTAAATGGGGCTTTCCTCGTAGCACAGTGGTTAAGAATCCGCCTGCCAATTGCAGGGGACATGGGTTCAAGCGCTGGTCCTGGAAGATCCTGCATACCGCAGAGCAACTAAGCCCGCGAGCCACAGCTACTGAGCCGTCATGCCACAACTACTGAAACCCGTGCGCCTAGAGCCCCTGCTCCATAACAAGAGAAGCCACCGCAATGAGAAGCCTGCACACAGCAACGAAGAGTAGCCCCCTCTTGCTGCAACCAGAGAAAGCCTGCGTGCAGCAACAAAGACCTGACACAGCCAAAAAATAGAAAATAAAATAAAATAATTTTTAAAAGCTTTTTAAAAATGGTTTAAATGGTAAATGTTTTGTGTTTTTAATCACAATGGAAAAAAATGAATGAAATAATGATCAATGGTACAATGCAGATAAACAGTGAAAACATCCTAAGTGAAAGAAGCCATACAGAAAAACCACCCAGATCATGCTCATCTTGTACACTCTAAATCCAGCAAGGTTTTTTAAGTGAGGAAAAGCCCCACTGATGGCTCCACGAAAAGAAAACTGGATTCGAATAGAAAAATACATTTCCACAAAGCTGGGGCAGCTGGTGAAAGTTGAAGCAGGTCTGTGGACAGGATTATAATGTGGAAACCATAATTATTCCTCACTTTGGGGTTATGTGCTGGTTCCCTGGGAGAGTGGCCCTCCCACTCTCACAGGGTAAAACACACTGGAGTATTTTGTGAATGTGGAAAACTTTATACTGCCACTTAAAGATTTTTATACACTTGAAATTTACTAGGAAATAAAGTGCTTATCAAAACAACCATGTCATACCATGCCAGAAATTCAGACATCAAACTCTGTTATAGAGGCCAAGCCCTGCCCAGATCCAGTTCACCCACAGTGGGGATGCTAATCACCCTCGTAGGAGTCCACATACTACAAGAGGCACCATGGGAAGATTATATTGGGAGCCACTATGTCTTGGGTGCTGTGGATGACCTGGATGTAGATGAAACAGTGAGATTTATGAATTCTAGTTTTCCACATTCAACCACCAAAAAACTGTTACAACTAAAAAATGATTTCAGTTAAAGCTGCAGGATACAAAAAAAAAAGAAAAGAAAAATCAATGCACAAAAATCATTTGTGATTCTATACACTGATAACGAACCATCAGAAAAAGAATTTTAAAAAAAAAATCCTGGGCTTCCCTGGTGGCGCAGTGGTTGAGAGTCTGCCTGCCGATGCAGAGGACACAGGTTCGTGTCCCGGTCCGGGAAGATCCTGCATGCCGACAAGCGGCTGGGCCCGTGAGCCATGGCCGCTGAGCCTGCATGTCCGGAGCCTGTGCTCCGCAACGGGAGAGGCCACAACAGTGAGAGGCCCACGTACCACAAAAAATAAAATAAAATAAAAAATAAAGAAAGAAAGAAAGAAAAAGAAAACTACCCCAATATAACTTATAAATATGAACGTAAAAATCTATCACAAAATAATAGCAACATGAAACCAACAAAACTTTAAATGGATAATGCCATAAGCAAGTATCTCTACACCAGAAATTTCAGGTTGCTCAACATATTAAAAGTAAGCAATGTATTAAACCACAATAATGGTGTGAAGTAAAAACACATAATCGTATCAATTAATGCAAAAAAATCTACAATGAAAATCCAGTGTTATTTCATGACAAACACTCAAGAAAGCAGGACTAAAAGGAAATTTGTTCAATATGGAAAAGAGTAGTACAAAAAGCCACAGCAAACATCATGCTCCATGTTGAAGACTGAAAGATTCACTCCTGAAATCAGGAGCAAGGCCGGGAAGCTGGCCTCCATCACCGTTACTCAGTAGTGTACTGCAAGTTCTACCCAGAATCTTGAGGAAAAAAGTAAAGGCATCCGTGGGTGAATGGAAAAATTAAAACTGTGTCTCTTCACAGAACATAGGTCACATCACCTTATATATAAAACTACCTAAAATCAGCAAAGAAATTGAGCTAATCAACTAATTAAGCAAAGTTATAGAACAAAATATCAATTCATGAAAATCTGTCTTATATGTATATGCTAGCAAAAAATAATCTGAAAAAGAATTTATGAACACAATTCCATTTTAAATAATGTCAACATCAATATTTAGGAGTATATTTAATCAAGGTACAAGACTTGTTTTATGTATGTAAAGTTGTATGTTTGAAATTACTGGAAAGTAAATTACTTTTCAAAACATCACGTAAGTCAATTAGCATGCCAGAAAAGCAGAGAAAACATCAAGCTTCCATAGAGCAGCCAAGCTTTACCCAGATCCGGTTCACCAAAGTCCAAGTGTCATTTAGAGGCACTGGGGGAAGGTTATATTAGGAGCCACTGTCCTCTGTGTTGTGGATGACCTGGATACGGTAGAAACAGTGGGATTTTGGAATTCCAATTTTCCACTTCATTCCACAAAAAAGCTATTAGAACTAACAAATTAATTCAGAAAAGTTGCAAAATCAATACACAGAAATCAGTTGCATTTCTAAACACTAATAATGAACCATCAGAAAGAGAAAGAAAACAACCCTATTTACAATTGTATCGAAAAGAACAAAATACCTGGTAATAAAGTTAACCAAGGATGTGAAAGACCTGCACACTGAAAACTTTAAGACACTGATGGAGAAATTGAAAAACACACCAATAAATGGAAAGACATCCTGTTCTCAGGGAATGGAACAATTAATATTGTTAAAATACCCATTCTACCCAAAGCAATGGACACAGTGAATGCAATCCCTCCCAAAATCCCACGGTATTTTCCCCCAAAATAGAGCACATCCTCCTAGTATCTGTGTGGAGCCACGAAGGACCCCAAATAGCCAAAGCGACCCTGAGAAAAGAGAACAGGCTGGAGGCATCTCCCTCCCTGATTTCACACTTCATCACGAAGCTACAGTCACCAAAACAGCGCGGAAATGGCTCAAAACAGGCACAGGGACCAGAGGAATAGGACAGAGAGCCCACACGGAGGGGGTCAGTTAATTTATGACAAAGGGACCAAGGACACACCACGGAGCACGACACTCCCCACAATAAATGGTGCTGGGAAAACTGGACACCCCATAACTCATGCTGGCTGCCCTGCACACAAACCTGACAAAAAGCCCAGCTTTGCACACCAAGCCCTTCCTCGGTCACATGAAGACGGACCCCCTCGGCCGTCAGTCGCCCCCAGGAAGCTTCTCCCCACTTTTCCTCGCTGTCCCTTCACCTTTCCCTCAGGCATCACCTGGGTCCTCAGGTAACCTATTCCCTAGTCAGCGTGGACGCAGCCCCACTTTGTCCTGAAGCCGAAACCCCAGCGAGTCCTAAGGAGACGGAGACTGAGCTCCTGTCAGCAGACGCGCTGAGCCGGGCGTCCCACCCGAAGCCCCCGCCCCCGCCCCCGCCCCCGCGCCTGAGGAGGCAAAACTCCTCTCAGCTGCGCTCACAATCGAGTTCGCAGGGAACGAGCATGCGCTGTGGGTCAGAGAGGGGAGCTTTGCGCCACCATGTGGTCAGTGCAGGAAGTGCAGGCCGCGCCTCCCTCACAGGTCACTGGAGACAGCGCCCCCTACTGACAGAACTGCTGAATCCATTAAACTGGAAATTCAAACAAGTGGAGTCTCTATCCCAAAAGTTTTCTAAAATCAGTTAAGGAACAATTAATTGGAAACCATTTGGAATGAAATGAATGTAGATGCAAACTTTACAACTTACACCAAATTCACTCACTTATTCAGAGGCAAATTTTATTTTATTTTATAATTTATTTTTGCCTGCATTGGGTCTTCATCGCTGCATGTGGGCTTTCTCTACTTGCGTCGAGCGGGGCTACTCTTCGTTGAGGTGCGCGGGCTTCTCACTGTGGTGGCTTCTCTTGTTGGGGAGCACGGGCTCTAGGCGCACAGGCTTCAGTAGTTGTGTCACACAGGCTTAGTTGCTCTGCAGCATGTGATCTTCCTGGACCAGGGCTCGCGCCCGTGTCCCCTGCATTGGCAGGCGGACTCTTAACCACTGTGCCACTAGGGAAGTCCCCACAGACAAATTTTAAATACAAAACTATTCAAAATTATAGAAGAAAATTGACATGAGCTTGGGTTTGCCCACGTAAATCATGAGCTTTGGAGTTTTAACACACAACACAAAAAGGCAATCTAAAAATGAAAACAAGCAATAATATGGACTTAATAAAATTAAAGATTTGTACTCTGTGAATGACCTTATTCAGAAAATCAAAAGACAAGTCACAAACTAGGAGAAAAATATTTGCAAACACTTATCTAATAAAGGTTTTGTGTCAAAACATACAAATAACTCTAACACAAACAACCCAATTAAAATAGGGAAATATCTGAATGGACACCTGGCCAAAGAAGATACACAGACAGTACACAAAACTATGCCCAGGACTAGAGGGCAGAAAAACAATGGTCCAGGTCAACTCTCTGAGCCATTTGTGACTGTGGACTAGTCCTGTCCTTCATGGAGGCCTCAGAGACATGGAGAGAGAGGAAGGGGAAGAGGGCTAGTTATGCTTAAACCTAACTCTAACCCTGACCATTCCGGCCACTTTCATTTGACATGGTCTAAGAAGTCATAGTCATAGTAATTATATTTTAAGAAATAAAAATAAAAGGAATCTCATGGCAGAAGAAAAAGTAAAACTGTCACTGTTTGTTGATAACATGGTACTCTATACAGAAAGTCTTGAAGATGACACCTAAATCCAAATAGAACTCATCAGAAAACACAGTTAAGTTGCAGCATACAAAATTAATCTATAGAAATCGCTTGCATTTCTATACACTCACAACAAAATGTCAGAACGAGAAATTAAGAAAACAACCCCATGGGGCTTCCCTGGTGGTGCAGTGGTTGAGAGTCCGCCTGCCGATGCAGGGGACATAGGTTCGTGCCCCAGTCTGGGAAGATCCCACATGCCACGGAGCGGCTAGGCCTGCGAGCCATGGCCACTGAGCCTGCGCGTCCGGAGCCTGTGCTCTGCTATGGGAGAGGCCACAACGGAGAGAGGCCCGCATACCACAAAAAAAAAAAGAAAGAAAGAAAGCAACCCCATGGACAATGACATTAACAAAGATAAAATACCTAGGAATACATCTAACTGAGGAAGTGAAAGACCTAGACTCAGAAAACTGGAAGACATTGATGAAAGAAATTGAAGACGATACAAACAAATGGAAAGACATACCATGCTCATGGATTAGAAGAATTCGTATTGTTAAAATGATTCCACACCCCAAGGCCATCTAGAGTTTTGATGCCATTTCTAGCAAAATACCAATGGAATTTTTAGGAGAACTAGAACAAAGACATGAAGCCATAAAATTCCTAGAAAAAAACAGAGGCAGTACACTCTTTTGTGTGTGTGTGTGTGTGTGTGTGTGTGTGTGTGTGTGTGGTACGTGGGCCCCTCACCACTGTGGCCTCCCCCACCTCGGGGCACAGGCTCCAGACGCGCAGGCCCAGCAGCCATGGCTCACGGGCCCAGCCGCTCCACAGCACGTGGGATCCTCCTGGACCGGGGCACGAACCCGCGTCCTCTGCATTGGCAGGTGGGTTCCCAACCACTGCACCACCAGGGAAGCCCGGCAGTACACTCTTTGACATCAGTCTTAGCAATATTTTTTGGACCTGTCTCCTCAAGCAAGGGAAACAAAGGCAAAATAAAGCAATGGGACTCCATCCAACTAAAAAGTTTTTCAGTGGCAAAGGAAACCATCCACAAAACAAAAAGGCAGCCTACTGAGTGTGAGAAATATTTACAAACAATATATCTGGTAAGTGGTTCATACACAAAATAGACCAAGAACTCACTCACACAAGTCAGCCTCCAAAAAAACAAAAACCCAAATAAAAAATTGGCAGAAGACCAAACATGTTTCCAAAGAATATATACAGTTGATCAAAAGACACATGAAAAGATGGTCAACATCACTCATCATCAGGGAAATGCACATCCAAACCACAGTGAGATTATCACCTCACACCTGAAAGAATGGCTATCATCTAAAAGACAACAAATAACAAGTATTGCTCAGGATGTGGAGAAAAGGGAACCCTCATGCACTTTTGTTGGGAATGTTCATTGGTACAACCACTACGGAAAACAGTATGGAGGTTCCTCAAGAAATTAAAAACAGACCTACCATATGATTCAGGAATTACACTTGGGGCTATCTTTCTGAAGGAAACCAAGACACAAATTCAGAAAGATATATGCACCCTTATGTTCATGGCAGCTTTATTGGCAATAGTCAAGATATGGAAGCCACCAAAGTGTCTATCAGTAGACAATTGGATAAAGAAGTTTTCATATATATGTATGAAAACTGGACACACACACACACACACACACACAGTGGAATATTACTCAGCCATAAAAAAAGAATGAAATCATATGACAATATGAATGGACCTAGAGGGCATTATGCTAAGTGACATGTAGCAGACAGAGAAAGACAATTACCTTACGATATCACTTATATGTAGAACTTACAAAACAAATGAACAAACACAACAAAACAGAAATGGACTCATAGGTGCCAAGAACATGCTGGTGGTTGCCAGACGGGAGGGAGTGGAGGGATGAGTGAAATAGTTAACAAAGATTGAGAAGTTCCAAATTCCAGTTATAAAACAAAAGTCCTGGGGTGTGATTTACAGCATAGGGAATAGAGTCCATAATACTGGGATAACATTGTATGGTGACAAATTGTAACTAGACTTATCTTGGTGATCATTTTGTAGAGTATAAAAATATCAAGTCACTATGTTGTGTTCCAGGAAACTAATACATAATATTGCCTGTCAAGTATACGCCAATTTGAAAAAAGAAGAAAAAATACTATCTTAAAAAGAGGAGGGGGATCTTCCCTGGTGGCGCAGTGGATAAGACTCTGCGCTCCCAATGCAGGGGGCTGGGGTTTGATCCCTGGTCAGGGAACTAGAACCCACACGCAGGCCACAACTAAGAGTTCACATGCCACAACTAAGAAGCACACCTGCTGCAACTAAGGAGCCCACGTGCTGCAACTAAGGAGCCCGCCTGCTGCAACTAAGACCCGATGCAACCAAATGTATAAGTAAATATCTTTTACTCCGCAGGTGGCGGAGGCGGGGAGCTTCGGAGCCGCGGAAGAGAGCACAGCAACAGGGGTGCGGAGGGCAAAGCGGAGAGATTCCTGCACAGAGGATCAGGGCCGACTGGCACTCACCAGCCCGAGAGGCTTGTCTGCTCCCCGCCCATGGAGCGGGCGGGGCTTCGGTCGGAGCGCAGGGAGAGGACTGGGGTTGGCGGCGTGAACACAGCCTGCAGGGGGTTGGTGGGCAACAGCTACCTGGGAGGGAGTCCTGGGAGAAGTCTGGACCTGCCGAAGAGGCAAAGAGACTTTTTCTTCCCTCTTTATTTCCTGGTGCGCGAGGAGAGGGGATAAAGAACGCTGATTAAAGGAGCTCCAGAGACGGGCATGAGCTGCGGCTAAAAGCGCAGGCCCCACAGACAGACATGAGACGCTAAGGCTGCTGCTGCCCCCACCAAGAAGCCTGTGTGCGAACACAGGTCACTATACACAAGCCCCTCCCGGGGAGCCTGTGCAGCCCGCCACTGCCACGGTCCCGGGATCCAGGGACAGCTCCCCCTGGAGAATGCACAGCGCGCCTCAGGCTGGTGCAACGTCACACTGGCCTCGGCCGCTGCAGGCTCGCCCGGCACTCCGTGACCCTCCCTACCCCGGGCCTGAGTGAGCCAGAGCCTCCGAATCAGCGGCTCCTTTAACCCTGTCCTATCTGAGCGAAGAACAGACGCCCTCCGGCGACCTACACGGACAGGCGGGGGCCAAATCCAAAGCTGAGCCCCTGAGAGCTCTGAGAACAAAGAAGAGAAAGGGAAATCTCTCCCAGCAGCCACAGAAGCAGTGGATTAAAGCTCCACAATCAACTTGATGTACCCTGCATCTGTGGAATACATGAATAGACAACGAATCATCCCAAATTAAGGAGCCGTGTGGATGAAAGGCTCTTGGTGCTGCAGCCAGGAGTTAGTGCTGTGCCTCTGAGGTGGGAGAGCCAACTTCAGGACACTGGTCCACAAGAGGCCTCCCAGCTCCACATAATATCAAACGGCGAAAATCTCCCAGAGATCTCCATCTCAATGCCAGCACCCAGCTTCACTCAACAACCAGCAAGCTACAGTGCTGGACATCCTGTGCCAAACAACTAGCAAGACAGGAAGAGAGGCTACCCAAAATCATTAGCAGAGAGGCTACCCAAAATCGTAATAAGTCTACAGACACCCCAAAACACACCACCAGACGTGGACCTGCCCACCAGAAAGACAAGATCCAGCCTCATCCACCAGAACACAAGCACTAGTCCCCTCCACCAGGAAGCCTACACAACCCACTGGACCAACCTTAGCCACTGGGGACAGACACCAAAAACAACAGGAACTACGAACCTTCAGCCTGCAAAAAGGAGACCCCAAACACAGTAAGATAAGCACAATGAAAAGACAGAAGAACACACAGCAGATGAAGGAGCAAGATAAAAACCCTTCAGACCTAACAAATGAAGAGGAAATAGGCAGTCTACCTGAAAAAGAATTCAGAATAATGATAGTAAAGATGATCCAGAATCTCGGAAATAGAATGGAGGCAGGGATGGAGAAGATGCAAGAAATGTTTAACAAAGATCTAGAAGAACTAAAGAACAAACAAACAGAGATGAACAACACAATAACTGAAATGAAAAATACACTAGATGGGATCAATAGCAGAATAACTGAGGCAGAAGAACGGATAAGTGACCTGGAAGATAAAATAGTGGAAATAACGACTGCAGAGCAGAATAAAGAAAAAAGAATGAAAAGAACTGAGGACAGTCTCAGAGACCTCTGGGACAACATTAAATGCACCAACATTCGAATTATAGGGGTTCCAGAAGAAGAAGAGAAAAAGAAAGGGACTGAGAAAATATTTGAAGAGATTATAGTTGAAAACTTCCCTAATATGGGAAAGGAAATAGTTAATCAAGTCCAGGAGGCACAGAGAGTCCCATACAGGATAAATCCAAGGAGAAATATGCCAAGACACATATTAATCAAACTGTCAAAAATTAAATACAAAGAAAACATGTTAAAAGCAGCAAGGGAAAAACAACAAATAACACACAAGGGAATCCCCATAGGGTTAACAGCTGATCTTTCAGCAGAAGCTCTGCAAGCCAGAAGGGAGTGGCAGGACATATTGAAAGTCATGAAGGAGAAAAACCTACAACCAAGATTACTCTACCCAGCAAGGATCTCATTCAGATTTGATGGAGATATTAAAACCTTTACAGACAAGCAAAAGCTGAGAGAGTTCAGCACCGCCAAGCCAGCTCTACAACAACTGCTAAAGGAACTTCTCTAGGCAAGAAACACAAGAGAAGGAAAAGACCTACAATAATGAACCCAAAACAATTAAGAAAATGGGGATAGGAACATACATATCGATAATTACCTTAAATGTAAATGGACTAAATACTCCCACCAAAAGACACAGATTGGCTGAATGGATACAAAAACAAGATGCATATATTTGCTGTCTACAAGAGACCCACTTCAGACCTAGAGACACATACAGACTGAAAGTAAGGGGATGGAAAAAGGTATTTCATGCAAATGGAAACCAAAAGAAAGCTGGGGTAGCAATTCTCATATCAGACAAAATAGACTTTAAAATAAAGACCATTACAAGAGACAAAGAAGGACACTACATAATGATTAAGGGATCGATCCAAGAAGAACATATAACAATTGTAAATATTTATGCACCTAACACAGGAGCACCTCAATACATAAGGCAAAAACTAACAGCCATAAAAAGGGAAATCGACAGTAATACACTCATAGTAGGGGACTTCAACACCCCACTTTCACCAATGGACAGATCATCCAAAATGGAACTAAATAAGGAAACACAAGCTTTAAATGATACACTAAACAAGATGGACTTAATTGATATCTATAGGACACTCCATCCAAAAACAACAGAATACACATTTTTCTCAAGTGCTCATGGAACATTCTCCAGGATAGATCACATCTTGGGTCACAAATCAAGCCTTGGTAAATTTAAGAAAATTGAAATTGTATCAAGTATCTTTTCCGACCACAACGCCATGAGACTAGATATCAATTACAGGAAAAGATCTGTAAAAAATACAAACACATGGAGGCTAAACAATACATTACTCAATAATGAAGTGATCACTGAAGAAATCAAAGAGGAAATTAAAAAATACCTAGAAACAAATGACAATGGAGACACAACGACCCAAAACCTATGGGATGCTGCAAAAGCAGTTCTAAGAGGGAAGTTTATAGCAATACAAGCCCACCTTAAGAAGCAGGAAACATCTCGAATAAACAACCTAACCTTACACCTAAAGCAATTAGAGAAAGAAGAACAAAAAAACCCCAAATTTAGTAGAAGGAAAGAAATTATAAAAATCAGATCAGAAATAAATGAAAAAGAAATGAAGGAAACAATAGCAAAGATCAATAAAACTAAAAGTTGGTTCTTTGAGAAGATAAACAAAATAGATAAACCATTAGCCAGACTCATCAAGGAAAAAAGGGAGAAGACTCAAATCGATAGAATTAGAAATGAAAAAGGAGAAGTAACAACTGACACTGCAGAAATAAAAATGATCATGAGAGGTTACTACAAGCAACTCTATGCCAATAAAATCGACAATCTGGAAGAAATGGACAAATTCTTAGAAATGCACAAACTACCAAGACTGAATCAGGAAGAAATAGAAAATATAAACAGACCAATCACAAACACTGAAATTGAAACTGTGATTAAAAATCTTCCAACAAACAAAAGCCCAGGACCAGATGGCTTCACAGCCGAATTCTATCAAGCATTTAGAGAAGAGCTAACACCTATCCTTCTCAAACTCCTCCAAAACATAGCAGAGGGAGGAACACTCCCCAATTCCTTCTACGAGGCCACCATCACCTTGATACCAAAACCAGACAAGGATGTCACAAAGAAAGAAAACTACAGGCCAATATCACTGATGAACATAGATGCAAAAATCCTCAACAAAATACTAGCAAACAGAATCCAACAGCACATCAAAAGGATCATACACCATGATCAAGTGGGGTTTATTCCAGGAATGCAAGGATTCTTCAATATACGCAAATCTATCAATGTGATAAACCATATTAACAAATTGAAGGAGAAAAACCATATGATCATCTCAATAGATGCAGAGAAAGCTTTTGACAAAATTCAACACCCATTTATGATAAAAACCCTAAAGAAAGTAGGCATAGAGGGAACTTCCTCAACATAATAAAGGCCATATATGACAAACCCACAGTCAACATCATCCTCAATGGCGAAAAACTGAAAGCATTTCCACTAAGATCAGGAACAAGACAAGGTTGCCCACTCTCACCACTCTTATTCAACATAATTTTGGAAGTTTTAGCCACAGCAATCGGAGAAGAAAAGGAAATAAAAGGAATCCAAATCGGAAAAGAAGAAGTAAAGCTGTCACTGTTTGCAGATGACATGATACTATACATAGAGAATCCTAAAGATGCTACCAGAAAACTACTAGAGATAATCAATGAATTTGGTAAAGTAGCAGGATACAAAATTAATGCACAGAAATCTCTGCCATTCCTATATACTAGTGATGAAAAATCTGAAAGTGAAATCAAGAAAACACTGCCATTTACCATTGCAACAAAAAGAATAAAATACCTAGGAATAAACCTACCTAGGGAGACAAAAGACCTGTATGCAGAAAATTATAAGACACTGATTAAAGAAATTAAAGACGATACAAATAGATGGAGGGATATACCATGTTCTTGGATTGGAAGAATCAACATTGTGAAAATGACTCTACTACCCAAAGCAATCTATAGATTCAATGCAATCCCTATCAAACTGCCACTGGCATTTTTCACAGAACTAGAACAAAAATTTTCACAATTTGTATGGAAACACAAAAGACCCCGAATAGCTAAAGCAATCTTGAGAGCGAAAAACGGAGCTGGAGGAATCAGGCTCCCTGACTTCAGACTATACTACAAAGCTACAGTAATCAACACAGTATGGTACTGGCACAAAAACAGAACGATAGATCAATGGAACAGAATAGAAAGCCCAGAGGTAAACCCACGCACATATGGACACCTTATCTTTGATAATGGTGGCAGGAATATACAGTGGAGAAAGGACAGCCTCTTCAATAAGTGGTGCTGGGAAAACTGGACAGCTACATGTAAAAGTATGAGCTTGGATCACTCCCTAACACCATACACAAAAATAAGCTCAAAATGGATTAAAGACCTAAATGTAAGGCCAGAAACTATCAAACTTTTAGAGGAAAACATAGGCAGAACACTCTATGACATAAATCACAGCAAGATCCTTTTTGACCCACCTCCTAGAGCAATGGAAATAAAAACAAAAATAAACAAATGGGACCTAATGAAACTTCAAAGCTTTTGCACAGCAAAGGAAACCATAAACAAGACCAAAAGACAACCCTCAGAATGGGAGAAAATATTTGCAAATGAAGCAACTGACAAAGGATTAATCTCCAAAATTTACAAGCAGCTTATGCAGCTCAATAACAAAAAAACAAACAACCCAATCCAAAAATGGGAGGAAGACCTAAATAGACATTTCTCCAAAGAAGATATGCAGACTGCCAACAAACACATGAAAGAATGCTCAACATCATTAATCATTAGAGAAATGCAAATCAAAACTACAATGAGATATCATCTCACACCAGTTAGAATGGCCATCATCAAAAAATCTAGAAACAATAAATGCTGGAGAGGGTGTGGACAAAAGGGAACCCTCTTGTACTGCTGGTGGGAATGTGAATTGGTTCAGCCACTATGGAGAACAGTATGGAGGTTCCTTAAAAAACTAAAAATAGAACTACCAAATGACCCAGCAATCCCACTACTGGGCATATACCCTGAGAAAACCAAAATTGAAAAAGAGGCGTGTACCAAAATGTTCATCGCAGCTCTATTTACAATAGCCCGGATGTGGAAACAACCTAAGTGCCCATCGTCAGATGAATGGATAAAGAAGATGTGGCACATATACACAATGGAATATTACTCAGCGTTAAAAAGAAACGAAATTGAGCTATTTGTAATGAGGTGGATAGACCTCGAGTCTGTCATACAGAGTGAAGTAAGTCAGAAAGACAAAGACAAATACCGTATGCTAACACATATATATGGAATTTAAGAAAAAAAAAATGTTATGAAGAACCTAGGGGTAAGACAGGAATAAAGACACAGACCTACTGGAGAACGGACTTGAGGATATGGGGAGGGGGAGGGGTGAGCTATGGGAGGGCGAGGGAGGGGCATGGACATATATATACTAACAAATGTAAGGTAGATAGCTAATGGGAAGCAACCGCTTGGCACAGGGATATCAGCTCGGTGCTCTGTGACTGCCTGGAGGGGTGGGATAGGGAGAGAAGGAAGGAGGGAGACGCAAGAGGGAAGAAATATGTGAACGTCTGTATATATATAACTGATTCACTTTGTTATAAAGTAGAAACTGACACACCATTGTAGAGCAATTTTAACCCAATAAAGATGTTAAAAAAGAAAAAGAAAATTGAAATTGTATCAAGTATCTTTTCCAACCACAACGCTATAAGACTAGACATCAATTACAGGAAAAGATCTGTAAAAAATACAAACACATGGAGGCTAAACAATACACTACTTAATAACGAAGTGATCACTGAAGAAATCAAACAGGAAATCAAAAAATACCTAGAAACAAATGACAATGGAGACACGACGACTCAAAATCTACGGGATGCAGCAAAAGCAGTTCTAAGAGGGAAGTTTATAGCAATACAATCCTACCTGAAGAAACAGGAAACATCTCGAATAAACAACTTAACCTTGCACCTAAAGCAATTAGAGAAAGAAGAACAAAAAAACCCCAAAGTTAGCAGAAGGAAAGAAATCATAAAAATCAGATCAGAAATAAATGAAAATGAAATGAAGGAGACGATAGCAAAGATCAATAAAACTAAAAGCTGGTTCTTTGAGAAGATAAACAAAATTGATAAACCATTAGCCAGACTCATCAAGAAAAAAAGGGAGAAGACTCAAATCAATAGAATTAGAAATGAAAAAGGAGAAGTAAAAACTGACACTGCAGAAATACAAAAGATCATGAGAGATTACTACGAGCAACTCTATGCCAATAAAATGGACAACCTGGAAGAAATGGACAAATTCTTAGAAAGGTACAACCTGCCAATACTGAATCAGGAAGAAATAGAAAATATGAACAGACCAATCACAAACACTGAAATTGAAACTGTGTTTAAAAATCTTCCAACAAACAAAAGCCCAGGACCAGATGGCTTCACAGGCGAATTCTAGCAAACATTTAGAGAACAGCTAACACCCATCCTTCTCAAATGCTTCCAAAATATAGCAGAGGGAGGAACACTCCCCAACTCATTCTACAAGGCCACCATCACCCTGATACCAAAACCAGACAAGGAAGTCACAAAGAAAGAAAACTACGGGCCAATATCACTGATGAACTTAGATGCAAAAATCCTCAACAAAATACTAGCAAACAGAATCCAACAGCACATCAAAAGGATCATACACCACGATCAAGTGGGGTTTATTCCAGGAATGCAAGGATTCTTCAATATATGCAAATCAATCAACGTGATACACCATATTAACAAATTGAAGGAGAAAAACCATATGGTCATCTCAATAGATGCAGAGAAAGCTTTTGACAAAATTCAACACCCATTTATGATAAAAACCCTGCAGAAAGTAGGCATAGAGGGAACTTTCCTCAACATAATAAAGGCCATATATGACAAACCCACAGCCAACATAGTCCTCAATGGTGAAAAACTGAAAGCATTTCCACTAAGATCCGGAACAAGACAAGGTTGCCCACTCTCACCACTCTTATTCAACATAGATTTGGAAGTTTTAGCCACAGCAATCAGAGAAGAAAAGGAAATAAAAGGAATCCAAATCAGAAAAGAAGAAGTAAAGCTGTCACTGTTTGCAGATGACATGATACTATACACAGAGAATCCTAAAGATGCTACCAGAAAACTACTAGAGCTAATCAATGAATTTGGTAAAGTAGCAGGATACAAAATTAATGCACAGAAATCTCTGCCATTCCTATACACTAATGATGAAAAATCTGAAAGTGAAATCAAGAAAACACTCCCATTTACTATTGCAACAAAAAGAATAAAATATCTAGGAATAAACCTACCTAAGGAGACAAAAGACCTGTATGCAGAAAATTATAAGACACTGATGAAAGAAATTAAAGATGATACAAAGAGATGGAGAGATATACCATGTTCTTGGATTGAAAGAATCAACATTGTGAAAATGACTCTACTATCCAAAGCAATCTACAGATTCAATGCAATCCCTATCAAACTACCACTGGCCTTTTTCTCAGAACTAGAACAAAACATTTCACAATTTGTATGGAAACACAAATGACCCCGAATAGCCACAGCAATCTTGAGAACGAAAAACGGAGCTGGAGGAATCAGGCTCCCAGACTTCAGACTATACTACAAAGCTACAGTAATCAAGACAGTATGGTATTGGCACAAAAACAGAAATATAGATCAATGGAACAGGATAGAAAGCCCAGAGATAAACCCACGCACATATGGTCACCTTATCTTTGATAAAGGAGGCAGGACTGTTCAGTGGAGAAAGGACAGCCTCTTCAATAAGTGGTGCTGGGAAACTGGACAGCTACATGTAAAAATATGAGATTAGATCACTCCCTAACACCACACACAAAAATAAGCTCAAAGTGGATTAAAGACCTAAATGTAAGGCTGGAAACTATCAAACTCTTAGAGGAAAACATAGGCAGGACACTCTATGACATAAATCACAGCAAGATCCTTTTTGACCCACCTCCTAGAGAAATGGAAATACAAACAAAGATAAATAAATGGGACCTAATGAAACTGCAAAGCATTTGCACAGCCAAGGAAACCATAAACGAAACCAAAAGACAACCCTCAGAATGGGAGAAAATATTTGCAAATGAAGCAACTGACAAAGGATTAATCTCCAAAATTTACAAGCAGCTCATGCAGCTTAATAACAAAAAAACAAACAACCCAATCCAAAAATGGGCAGAAGACCTAAATAGACATTTCTCCAAAGAAGATATACAGACTGCCAACAAACACATGAAAGAATCCTCAACATCATTAATCATTAGAGAAATGCAAATCAAAACTACAATGAGATATCATCTCACACCAGTCAGAATGGCCATCATCAAAAAATCTAGAAACAATAAATGCTGGAAAGGGTGTGGAGGAAAGGGAACCCTCTTACACTGTTGGTGGGAATGTAAATTGATACAGCCACTGTGGAGAACAGTATGGAGGTTCCTTAAAAAACTACAAAGAGAACTTCCATATGACCCAGCAATCCCACTACTAGGCATATACCCTGAGAAAACCATAATTCAAAAAGAATCATGTACCAAAATGTTCATTGCAGCTCTATTTACAATAGCCAGGAGGTGGAAACAACCTAAGTGTCCATCATTAGATGAATGGATAAAGATGTGGCACATATATACAATGGAATATTACTCAGCCATAAAAAGAAACGAAACTGAGCTATTTGTAATGAGGTGGATAGACCTAGAGTCTGTCATACAGAGTGAAGTAAGTCCGAAAGAGAGAGACAAATACCATATGTTAACACCTATATATGGAATTTAAGGGAAAAAAAATGTTATGAAGAACCTAGGGGTGAAACAGGAATAAAGACACAGACTTACTAGAGAATGGACTTGAGGATATGGGGTGGAGGAAGGGTTAACTGTGACAAGGCGAGGGAGAGGCATGGACATGTGACACCACCAAGCGTGAGATAGCTAGCTAGTGGGCAGCTCGGTGCTTTGTGACCGCCTGTGGGGGTGGGGTGGGGAGGGTGGGGGGGATGGAGGCGCGGGCGGGAGGAGATATGGGAACATATGTATATGTGTCTGATTCATTTTGTTGTGAAGCTGAAGCTAACATAACCATTGTAAAGCAATAAAAAATATATAATAATAATAATAATAAATGTTAGCTACACAAACAAAAGAAAAAGAGCGACTTCCCTGGTGGTCCAGTGTTTAAGACTCCATGTTCACAATGCAGGGGGTCTGGGTTCGATCCCTGGTCAGGGAACTAGAGCCCACATGCAATAACTAAAAGATCCCACGTGCCGCAGCTAAGGCCCGGTGCAGCCAAATAAATAAATAAATAAATATTTTTTTAAAGTCTTGGGGAATTCCCTGGTGGTCCAGTGGTTAGGACTCTGTGCTTTCACTGCTGAGGACACAGGTTCAATCCCTGGTCAGGGAACTAAGATCCGGCAAGCTGCACGCTGCAGCCAAAAAAAAAAATTTTTTTAAATTAAAAATGTGTAAAAATTAGTGTAGTGAGATAAAGAGCGGTCGTCAGATGAGACTTTGAAAGGATGCTGATTGAAAGGCCAAGTGCCTCCTGAAGTTTGACTCTCAAGTGGCCCAGACAAATTGGACTTGAAGAGGAGGAGTCATGTGATGCTACTGGAATGTTCATTTGTTTCTTTGTTTAAATGAGGTTTATTATTTTTTTAAAGAAGTTTTGAATTCACAGCAAAATTGGGCAGAGTACAGAGAGGTGCCACATGCCCCTGCTCTGCTGTTACTGCTCTCTCCATCCACCCCCTCCCCACCACCCACACAGGTGCTCAGGGTTTCCCTGTCCCCAACTCTCCTATCAACATTCTGTGTGTTGGTCACTATCGCTGAATCTACATGGACACATCATGGTCATCAGAGTCCAGAGTTTACACTAGGGTTCACTCCTGGTGTTGTACATTCTATGGGTTTTGACAAATGTATCTCGCCATGAATGTATCACAATGAATAGTTTCACTGCCTTAAAAGTCCTCTGTGCTTGAGCTATTTATCATACCCCACCCCTTAACCCCACCACAAACCCCTAGCAACCCACCTTTTCTGTGGTTTGCCTTTTCCCAAATGTCATAGGTAGTTGGTACCCTAAGATATGGCACCTTTCCGGATTGGCTTCTTTCAGTGAGTGACATGCAGTTAAGGTGCCCCATCTCTCACCCCGTGGCTCCCTCTCTCTCTCTTTTTTCTTTTCAGTGCCGAAGAACATTCTGCTGCATGGATGGAGCCCCGTCTATCTGTCCATTCACCTCCCGAAGGACATCTTGGTTGCTTCCAAATTCTGGCAGTTATGAATAAAGCTGCTGTAAACGTCCAGATGCAAGTTTCTGTGTAGATGGAAGCATTCGACTCATTTAGATCCATCAATACCAAGGAGTTTGAGGGCTGGATCATAGAGGAAGAATGCGTTTCATTTTGAAAGACACAGCACATGTTCACAAGAGTTTCTGAAGATGGTCGCTGAGAGCATGTCACCATGCTGAGGAATCAAGCCAAGGAAGGAGGTAGAATTCAAAGATGCCGGCAGGGAAGATGTGGCCGAGACAGAACCTGACCTCCACCCTCTTAGAGCTGACGGCTGGTCCTGAGAATTAAATGGACACGAGACAGACTCACAGGAGGGAACCATACACATTTATTTCCCACAAGTTTTACCTGACCCAGGGCGCCCTCCTAAGGAAATGAAGAAAGACCCAGAGAAGTGGCAAAACCTAAATTCTTTTCTGTTGGGTTGAACAAAGAGAGGAGATTGTGGAAAAGGACCTACACTATGTGGGGAGGCTAAGGAGGTTGAGAATTATGTTGAACAACGTCTGTTTGCACAGAATTCTCTCAGTCTCCACTCTCTGCCTTTGACGATCGCAATGTCACTCTCCTTCCAGCAGAGGGAAGGCGTCTTCCTGGGGGTGGAGCCGGGGGACATGTTATCTGCTGCTTCCAGGAAGGAAGAGGAGAAGGCTCAGAACGCCCTTCTGCACCTGCTGTATTGAGGGGGGGAGGGTTGTTTTTGCTTTGTTTTTTTGAAGTGTCCATAGCTCAAGACAATAATCTGGTTTCCTTCACATCCAAGTCCTTTCCCTGGGGTTAGGCTTCTGACAAGATGAGGGACACATGTTTCTGACATGACGGGCTGGGCAGGCAAGGAGGGATAAGATGGGTGCAGACCATGCCTGTTCTCTTCTCATGTGTTGGGAAGATGGTTCTGCTCTTGCCAAATGGGATCTAACTTCTCCATGAACGATCTAGCAAGATATCAGCTGAAAAGAGGAAGAGTAATGGTCAGTAAAATATGGAGAAGGTTGCTGATAGATGCTGGGGTCTCCTGAGCAATGATTTTATCAGGGGCACATACACATCTCTGGTCTCTGAACCACCATGTTTAAGGCCGATTTGGTGTGTAGGCCATTTTCAATGTACGGTGGTACCATCAGGCCACTTCAGGGTACTGTCTCTGGCTCACCTGAGTGGTGCCATCGTGCCCACATAAGAGGGGGCTCACACGGGGTTGGCATGGTGCCAGAGAAAGGGAGACAGCGGTATGTCATTGAGCTTAAGGTATTTCTAAGAGAGTGGCTCTCTGGAGAGGTTGAGGTAGAAGGAGGCCAGCTGGATGTCTGTCTGCTGGTTTGTTGGGGATTGGGGGGGAGGGGCGTGTGCTGTTTATTTTCTGGATGAGGCGAAAGAACTCTTCAAATAGAGGTGTTTGTACAAGCGGTCTGGCAGGATGGGAGGGTGGGGCTCAGTCCATGTGCCAAGATATCTAGAGAATCTATAGCGGCTCAGACTCAGGCCTTTTCTCATAAACAGGCAGGGAGAGGAGTTGGCTTTGTCATCACAAAGCTAATTGGCACCACAGTAGTCACGACAGAAGGTTCCCAGAATGAATCTATTTGCAGGAGCCAACACACACAAACTGGAAAAGCATTCCTCATAACCAAGGCCGGAGAATACCTGTGGTCCAAAAACCTCTTGAAAATCAATGTTCTAAAAAGAGAGCAAACACATGCAATTCCAGTGAGAGGCCATGCATATGGCCAGTGTGTGTGAGAGATGCTCAACCTCTCAGATGAGGACACATGCAAACATAAACACTATGGAGACAGCTTTGGTCACATCACACTGGCAGATTTCTAGTCTGGTGACCACCAGCCCAGGGGACAAAGTGAGGAAGAAGAGGCCCCAGCAGATCCCCTAGAGGGAAGAGTGACCAGACACTCCTCTCTGGGAGAACAGTGTGCAGGACCCATCAAAGTCCCACAGGTGCGACCCTTTACTAGCAGTGATGATTCTTAGAGTCGATCCCACTACAATCCCTGCACCATTTTTCAAAGATGTCATTTCAAGGATACTCATCACAGCACTGGCTGAAACAGAAGGTGATTGGAAACAACACTAATGTTCATGGAGAGGGGGTGGGATCCATCAGTCCTGGTCCACATGGATGAATGGATGCTGTGCAGCTGGGAAAGTGGTTGCAGGGTCTCTACCTGATGACAGGGGAGACTTCAGGGTTTATATGTGGGGTGCATGTAAACCAACCGTCTGTACCCAGGATCCCATCTGTAAGACTGCATATATGTGAAATCAACATAGATGTAAATGAATCTGCTTGTGTGTGAGAGAGAGACAGAGATAGAGACAGAAGGAGAGAGACAGAGCCTGACAGAGATGCACCAAGCCATTCATGACAGTCACCTCTGGGAGTGGGATTTGCAAAGCTCTTCTCTTCTCCCTTAGGTGATATTTCAATTTTTATAATGTGTGTATTACTTTAATAATTTTACAAAGACTAAAATCACATGTCAATTGTGATCCATTTGTATTCATCTATGGAATAACTAAAGTACATTATTTCTTTTTTATTTTTAAAAGATTTATTACAAGGACAATAAATATTTATGACAATAATGAATTCTAAAGGAATTAAGGATTAGGTAAGTACAAAGGCTTTGGGTGGCTCAGTTCCAGGCCAGCTAGGTGGCAGTACATGGCAGGGTTGGGGCAAGTTTCTCCAGGAGGTTGTGTATGTTCTGAATCAGCATTCAGTAGAAGTGAGGAAAAAGGTGGATAAGACTTGTACAGTGATCTGATGACACTGAGAAAACGCAAAAAGACTTGTACACTGAAAACAACAATAGCTTGTTAAAGAAATTAAGAAAAAATTCTAAATTTCTGGAAAATAATCCCATAGTCATGGGTCAGAAGGCTTAATTCTGTTAAGGTGGAAGTACTCCATGAATAGATCTAAAGAGTCAAAGAATCGCTACCAAAATCCCAGGTTGTGTTTTGCAGAAATTGACAACCAATCTAAAATTCATGTGAAAAATGCAAGGGGCTCAAAACAGATCAAGGAATCTTGAAAAAGAAGAAAAAGTTGGAGGTATGGAGAGTCAGGTGGAACCCCACGATTGGTATAAAGACAACTGACCCTGAATATGCTTGACATTCAACAGATACAGAAAAAAAGCCTTCTTGGAGTTCCCCTTATCTGAATAAAAGCAGAAACTTTCGAGAAATGACCACGGCCATAAATTCCTTCTTCAGGGTGGCTTCTATTCCCAGGAGAGAGACCAAAATAAGCCTACCATAAATCCCTTCTGTGAGGTGTTTTATGACCCTGAAGAAGATGCAGAGAACACTCACGCATAGACAGACAAACATGATCACAAACTTTCTTATAACCCGTTGTTTTCCAAAGAACCTGTTGTCTTTCCTGAAGAAACCCATCTGTTCTTCCCATAGAAGCCAATTCTCCCCTCACCCTTTCCCCTATTAAGTGAGGTTTATAATCCTTTAACTTTCATCATTAACACATTACTTACTTTTTTGATTGGTTCCTGTGTGGCTGGAAATAAACCTTTCCTCTGTTCATCTACTCTTTATTCCTTTGGCTGTCTTTGGGAGTGACTCTGGATCATGGGGGCTGCTCTCTTTTCACCTTCTTTAGTGACATCTTTTTGTCCATGGTTAAGCTATAAAAAGGCTTATTGCTTTTGAGCCACATATGGAATAGGTATACCTTTGGAGACCTCCTGGAAGGAAATAAAAGTTCGATACTGCCAAGAGAATTTACTGGTTGTCCTGGCCAAATACATAATGAGACAATATTTGCAAGGATATTTTTTTTAAGATTCTCACCCTAGGACAAACATCCTACGGAACACTCTCCATTTTGAAAATTCCTGGCTAGCTGATGATTTGTCCTTGGAGACCCAGCTCAGAGGTCACCTCCTCCATGAAGCCCTTCATGATCCTCAACCCCCCCATAGTCCCCTCTGCCCTCACCAGGGACCCCCAGGGCTATGATCACACTCTGATTACCTCTCCAGCCTGTGAGCTCTGTAAGGGGACTGGGCCTGCGGCAGGAAGGGACTCAGAAAAATGTAATGAGGATTAAGACACCAAATAGATGAAAGGACTAAACATGGGCCATGTGTCCACCAAGTTCACCTTCTCCATCCCTCCAGGACTAGGGCTCCATCATCAACAGGAACCAGAGGGAACTGCTCTCACCCTCGTGCTCATTTAGACCATTAACTGTCTGCATTTTTTTTCCAATATTAATTTTTTAAAACTTAGAAGCCATGTCACAACAAGGCCCCTCAGTAGTGACCAACTTAATCACTACTTGAGGAGTGGGATCCGTGTGTCATGCCTGAGCTGAGACTGGATGAAGGAGAAACGCAGGATGTGGAGGACGAGACGGCTCAGGGATGGGCCTCGGGCACAGGAAGGGGAGATGGAGAGAGGGGGAAGCAGAGGTGCCAGGGCCTGGGTCACGGCAGGAGGAGGGGAGCCCAGGGGCTCCCAGGCTCCCTCCTGTCACTTCCTGTATGCAAATCCTTCCACTTTTGCCAAAGATGGGACCATGCCATTTAGCAGCTCTCACCTACCAGTTTCTGCCAGAAAAGCAAGGAAGAGTTGGCCCAAAAAAGTGGCTGATCATTTTACATTCAATTGTATAAATTAGGCTGCTGTAAGTTGTAGCACTTTGGAGTGGAAGCCCATCAAAACCTTCCCAAATCAGTGCCTGCAGTATCTCTCCCTCCAGCCAAACCTCCTTGTGGATGGAGACCACAAAGCTCCTTCATCCTCTTAAAGAATCCGCATAGAGAGCCTGGGAGGGTGGCAGACACATTAAAGTTTTCTCCACTTTTTTTTTCTCCATTAAAGCCAAGTGTGTTGAGGCAACCAGGTCCCAGCCCTCCTGCTGTCTTGTGCTCACCAGGACAAAATGCCATCTCTCCAACTATGTCATCATGTTACTATTGCCAAAGATTGCTTTCCTTTATTTCTCTTGTGCAGTGCTGTCTCTATTTGATCCACCCAAACCTAAAGCATCCATAGTGAGACAGGGATTCCACACTTTGCTCTGTACACGCTTGCACTGTTTGAATTTTTATAATGAGAATATATGTGTTGATTGAGGACTCCAGAACAGACAAATAAGTGAAGCAGGGAGAGGCAGGTGGGAATGGGTTGCCCCTGGACAATCTGGTGCTAGGTCTCCTGGGTCTGTCCGCATTCACATCATCTTGATGCTTCACGGGGGCTGATGCAAGCCTTAATATTTCTGATACTTTTCAAGAGAAATTATCTCTGACTTGGATGAATTCAAATATTACAGGCATGTTCAGGCTATGTAGAATAGAATGCCCAAGCTGTAATCAAGACCTGATTTTAAGTTGTCTTGTCAGCACTATAAAGAAGATTTCAGGGGACTTCCCTGGTGGTCCAGTGGTTAAGACTCTGCCTTCCAATGAAGGGGATGCAGGTTCAATCCCTGGTCAGGGAACTAAGATCCCACATGCCACGGGGCACGTAAGCCCACGAGCTCTAGAGCCCGCACACCATAACTAGAGAGAAGCCCATGAACCACAACAAAGAGGCCATGAGCTGCAACGAAACATCCCATGTGCTGCAACTAAGACCCGACACAAATAAATTTTTTTAAAAAAATTCAAACTTGTTTAGAGCAGCAAGGTTTATTTCATATTAAAACCTTTCAGCTAAATACATCCTAGGAGTCACTCCAGCTTCAGGTGCCCCCACGAGGTCGGCTGAGGCCTCGGTGTGTCCCACATCACAGCGCAATTTCTCCCTCTGCCCAACCCCGCCTCCTTCTCATCCCTTCCCTTCGACAGGTGTTGATACAAGACTGCTGCCTGGTAAATAACCTGCATGTGCATCTTTGAGTTAGTGAAACCATGCCCAGTAGGATTAACAGAAGCTGGCACCGTAACAGAAATCCTTGACTGTGTCTCACAGAGCAGCAGATAAGGGAGCAGCTTGTTAGAAGCTCCTCTGCGTGTAACTTGCCTTTACTGATTAAGGCTGCTGCCCAGTGGCAGCAAACCAAACCCCGAGACGCTGAGGTTTACAGCAGAGAAAGGGTTTATTCATGAGGCAGGCAAGTGAGGAGACGGCAAAACATTGGGCCAAATACCAAAATTTCACTCCACCATACAAAACACTGTTCAGTGTTCATTCAGTAAAGGTAACCTTAAAATTTCTTTTAGCTCTCTATAAGATGCTACCTATTTCTTCATCAAACGTATGGGCAGGTTCAAATTCATTAAATTTTATTGTCCCCTCTATGCAGGACCAACCACTGTGAAAACTTGTGAGTATTTCTTCATCAATACCCAAGAGGGATATTAGTTAGTAGTTTTCTTCTTTTTCATAGTATCTTTTTCTGGCTTTGGTAACAAGGTTATGATGGTCTAAAACAGTGAGTTAGAAGTGTTCCCTCCTCTTCAATTTTTAGGAAAAACATGACAAGAGTCAGTATTAGTTTTTCTTTAAATGTTTGGTAGAATTCATCAGTGAAGCCATGGCTTTTTGTGTGTGTGGAGATTTTTTTTATTACTAGCTCAATCTCCTTACTACTTATGGGCCTATTCAGATTGTCTACTTCTTTGTGATTTAGTCTTGGCAGGTTTTGTGTTTCTAGGAACTTGTTCATTTCTTCTAGGTTATCCAATCTATTGGTGTACAGCTGTTCATAATGCTCTCTTACAACCCTTATTTCTGTAGAACCAGCGGTAGTGTCTCCACTTTCATTTCTGACTTTAGTAACTCGGTGCTTCTCTTTTTTTCTTACTCCCATCCAGCTACAGCTTTGTCAGTTTTGTTGATCTTTTTGAAAAACCAACTTTTGGTTTCATTGTTTTTTTCCTATTGTTTTTCTATTCTCTATTTCATTTATCTCTGCTTTAATCTTTATTATTTCCTTCCTTCTGCTGGCTTTGTGTTTAGCTTGTTTTCCTTTTCCAGTTCCATAAATTGTAAAGTTAGGCTGTTGATTTGACACCTTTCTTGTTTTCGTTTTTTAACCACAAACATTTATAACTATAAACTTCATCCCTTTGTGGTCAGAGAAGACACTTTTTAAATCTATTGAAACTTAATTTGTGGACTCACATATGATCTATCCTGGAAAATGTCCCCTGTGCGCTTGAGAAGAGTGTACGTTCTGTTGTTTTGGGCTGGAGGGTTCTGTGTCTGTCTGCTGGCGCTAGTTGGTTTATTAAGTACTCGATTCCCTTGCTCTTCCTCTGTCTGTTTGACCCATCATTGTGACTGGGGTACTGAAATTTCCAACTATTACTGTAAAACTATTTCTCCCTTCGTTCAGTCAGTTTTCACTTCATATATTTTGACGATCTGTCATTAGGGACATAAATATGTATAACTGTTACGTTAAACCTTTTATTAAGCCTGTGTTAGAACTTTTAATCACATGTAATGTCCCAGACTAAATCTCTCCCAGACTGAACGAAGAGGGGGTTGGACCCTGCTCTGTGCCCAAGTGCAACCTGAGCCCTACTTTAACAGCCCCCTCCTGAAGGATCCCCATCGCCAGAATTCACATCCTACTATAGCATCAGTCCCTGGAGGCCCAAGTTGTCTCAGACCAGCCTATGGGGTGCAACTCAGATTTAGCCACCACCTCGGGGATGCAAGTCAATGTCCTTCCACTTGCTTCGAGCCACCGCTGGCTTCCACCTGTGGCATTAGCCACGCAGGCCCCAGCCTTCCAAGGCCAAGCTCACTCACACCGGGAGCAAGCGACCTCAGAGTTCCAGACGCACCCATCAACCAAGAGCACATCAGCAGAGAGGAGCTTTTTCACGTGTACACAGGCTTTCTCCATTTTGTCTGCTGAGTCTAGGAAAGTGGTAAACAGGCAAGAGGTTCCTTTGTCCTCAAAACTAATTTGGAGGATGCTAATCATATTTTGTTGTGTTAAGCTTCTAATGGGAGCAGTCAAATAACTATACCGAGGAAAAAAGCATGTAAATTTAACCTGTGAATTCTACGAGTACAGGTCACTAGGTGGAATTAGGAAACGAAGATCTTGGGCTCTGCTCATGACTCCAGCACTAAGTATTTGTGTTTCCTTGAACATTTTTCTCACCTTCAACCCAGAGGTAATAACTAAGGGTTATTTTCATGAAGAGTGTTAATAGCACTGGTTAAAGTCTTGTTACAAACGGGCACACAGGGCACATGAAAGCCTTCCAAAATCAAGCATCATACATCCTTATTTCCAATCTTTATATTGGGAAAAGCCCAATAACCATATCAAAACTATGAATGCACTTGATTCTCATGTTTATATTGATTCTTATTTAATTTGTGCTGTTTAAAAAAATGCCCAAGGGCTTCCCTGGTGGGGCAGTGGTTGAGAGTCTGCCTGCCAATGCAGAGGACACGGGTTCGTGCCCCGGTCCGGGAAGATCCCACATGCCGCGGAGCAGCTGACCCGTGAGCCGTGGCTGCTGAGCCTGAGCGTCCGGAGCCTGTGCTCCGCAACAGGAGAGGCCACGGCAGTGAGAGGCCCGTGTACCACAAAAAAAAAAAAAAAATGCCCAAAACTTGGAACTAGGCAAAAGAGTGATTTCACAGCTTTCTATGTCATGTCTGACTGGGAAAGGATTATTGAGTGTTTGATCTACTATCTTTTTGATTTGGACCCACACACATGAAGTTGTATGCTAACATGAAGATTTTTGTATAGTAAAGATGTGAATGATTTCTGTCCGACAGGAAAGACAAACTCAAAGGTTATAGGTTTACCACCCTGTATTTAACCACTTTTGTATCTAACTAGCATTCTTTCTTCTATGGCTATATATTCTCAGTCTTAGGAATTCTCTTTGAATGAGCTTTATTCTTCTCTCACTCCCTTGAGTTAATAAATCTTTGATGTGTGTTCACTTTATATTTGTGTGAGAGTCATGTTTTTAACCTTTGAAAGTATATTGACATTCACCAAAGTTGTACTCCTCATTAAAATACTAACATCATTTTAGTTAACATTATTTTGCATTATTATAAATTAAGTAGAGAGAGTTATCTGTCTTGTTTTTATTACTCTTAAAGCGGATAAGTTAATTGTATTCGATCCATATTATAATCTGGGCTGCTTTTATTATTTCTCTTACAGGAAGCATTCCTTAATTTGTGTCTCAGTCATGTTTACAATTCGTCACATGTATATTAATGCACTAGTTTGAATTGAAAAACTGTCTTTTTTTCTGACAGAAAAGTCAGTCTGATTTTGACCACTTCATTTGACAATGTGCACAGGATTTGGGTTTGCAATCGTGATTCTGTGTAGGTTTTGAGTATGTGCAGAGGCTCAATGTCATTATCCTTTATGCACATATGACAAATGACAAAGCCCAATGCCATTTTGGTTGTGTTTTGGGTCCTCATCCCCAGAGGCTGTTAAGGTTGTCACTTCTTGCTGCAATTTTAGTTCACCTGCCTCCACCCATTCATTCCCTTCTTCAAGTTTGGCACCTGGAATCTAGTGTAAGTTGAGAAAACACCCAGATTAGTTATTAAAAAGTATGTGTTAAGTAGGAGCCTTAAACTAGATTTTGTTTGAAAGCCTGTAAGTCCTCATTTTAGTGGGTTGTGTAAGAGTTATTTCTGCTTTCCTTGCATACTTTCAAGTTTAGGGCACTATTCTGAGAAGCTTTAAAATACCAAAATTTCAATAATTGGGAGCCTCCGTTTGTGTTATTCATCTTGAAGTATTTACATATTCTAGAGCTGCAATAGCTTTGTTTACATTTCAATTCAAAAAAATGGCAGGTTTTTTGGTGTTTTTGTATTTTTTGTTCTTGTTGTCTATTCATAAAGAAAACATCAATGAAAAAGACGCAGAGTTACTGCCCCATCACAATCTAGATACTGGCTTCCAGAAGTTGCCCTATGCTAGAGGCTTGTTCAGAGTTCAGTTGGAATAATCAACTCATTCTAACACAGGAGAAGAAAACAAAGTAAAGAACTTGTTCAAACTACAGCCTGCAGCCACAAGGAGCCTTGTTTCTAAAGGTGAATTTCATAACAAAAGGTAAAAAAGCCCCAGAGGCTTCTTAAAGGAAAGGAATCCAGAACTCCGGCACTCCAGCAGTATCCCCACACGCCACAACTGCCTCTAGATGGAAGGGACTCCTTTCTGCAGATGAACTAAAGGAACAGGTACACATCTACACATTGATATTTCACTGACACGTCACTCCAACTGATCTTCACCAATGGCAGAAATAATAAACTGATATCTTGCTAACAGTCTCTGGGCTCTAACCAGTTCTTTAACTGGAAATTGTGTGATATGGATGACAAATTAAACTACCTTTCAGGAGGTGGCCTCACAAGTAATAACAATAAAAGGCTACAACAACAATACAGGGTTGCAAGTTATTTTGGTAACGCTGACATAACAGCAACACTTACAGTAAAATTATTAAAGACTTTTAAAATACAGACTTAAAATAAGAAAAACAGCACTCCATCTATTCCCAAGCTGAATTTCACAACCTAGCTTCATATTCAAGATAACAATCTCAAAAGTTCTTAAAATATAAAACTTGATCTTCAAAGAAAAGATCTCATTTCTACATTTAAAATTTACAGCTGTAAACGTGTTTTTATTTGCATTTTTATTATTAAAGCTTTAGATTTTTTTTGTTTATTGGACATTTATGTTCTTCTTTTCTAAATAATCTGTGCCCTTTGCCTGCATTTCTAGTGGGGTTTCAACTTTTATTTTTTGACACAGAACTTTTTCATAAGTTAGGAGACAAGAGTTCGTTTCAGGGTTGGGCCTTGGGGGATGGGAAGCGTTTGCCCAGGTAAAGACGAAGAGTGTTCATTTATTTGTGGTCCCGTCACCCATTCCCCCTCCCTCTCCCCTCCCAGAAGTGAGTTTACAGTGTACCTGGGCAGGTTCTCTTCAGCCCAGGCGGTGCCTCCATCCAGGAGTCCACGCAGCTCAGGTAAAAGATAACTGAAAACTGTAAAGCCTTTAATTATGTGGAAGGTCTTCTTTTAAAGCTATTAAATCTAGGGCTTCCTTGGTGATGCAGTGGTTAAGAATCCGCCTGCCAGTGCAGAGGACATGGGTTCGAGCGCTGGTCCTGGAAGATCCCACATGCCACGGAGCAACTAAGCCCGTGTGCCACAACGACTGAGCCTGCACCTTAGAGCCCGTGCTCCGCAACAAGAGAAGCCACCGCAATGAGAAGCCCGCTCGCCGCAACCAGAGAAAGCCCGCGCGCAGCAACAAAGACCCAACACAACCAAAAATAAATAACTAAATTAAAACCGGTCAAAAGTATGGATCATTTTGCTGCAAAACCAAAAATCTGAAAACTTCCTAGAAAGCACCCCAGTTACTATTTAAAGTTAGACTATTTCCAGAAATTAAAAGAATGCAAGGTTTTAAATTTGGCGTGAAAGTGAGCATAAAACAAAAAACATAGGCCTAGCCCAGAGGTGCCCGCAAGTGAGTTAGTGGATGCCGTTGGCTCCCACACGGAACCTGGCGGCCAGCCGTTTTCTTCCCTACGCAGCACCGTCTCGACGGGGCACTTAAGCGCTACGGAGCTGTTAACTTTAAAGAATCCGGCCAAAGACAGAAACAAATCCCAAACTCAGAGCGGCCGGGTGGTCCCAGGCCGCGGCTCGGACCCGCGACCCTGCGGGAAGGACAAGTGCGGCCACCCTGCCAGCCCTCACCGTCCACAGCAGTAGAGACCGTCCTTGCAGCCCGCCTGCTCGCTGGAACTTCTGGGGCGGAGCCGGGGCGGGCGCGTCCGGGGGGGGCGGAGTGGGAGCACGCGTCACTTCCGGGGGCGGGGCGGGCCGCTCAACAGACCAGCGCTCCCTCCACAAAGCGGCGCTCCGCGACCAGCGATCTGATTGGTCTTCGCGTGAGGGCGCGCGGCGCCAAACTCGCTTCCCGTCAGCCCCCTCCGGCCCATTCTGTGGCCGCGCACACGTTCGCGCGCCCGGAGCTTGCGCCTGCGCTTCGTCGCCATTCGGGAGGCCGCCGCGCCGCAGGGCCTCGCGGAACCGCCTCGGACCGCGAGCCCGGCCTCCCGCAGTCCTTCCCCGCCTGGACGCCGCCCGCGGCCCACCGGTGAGAAGCGGGGCGGGCAGGGAGGGGCGTCGTCTGGGCCTCAGTCCCGAGGAAGCCTGTGGCGGCCGCCGAGGACGGGCCCGGCCGCTGGAGCCGGCGGAAGGACCCCTCCCCCCAGAGCCGCGGGCGGGGTAGGGCTGCCGGCACTAGGGGTGGGAGGCCCTGCGTCATCCAGTGGAGGCACGAAATGTTTTGTTTAAAACCGCGCTGGGAAGGCGGGACCCAGCCCCGCGAGGGTCCGGTCCTGGAGGCAGTTTTCTCTGCCGCCCTCGGCTGCGTGGGCTTTGTCATCAGTGCTGTTCAGAAGTCGGCGGGGCAACCCACGGAGGGGTAGAAATGTGGTGTGCATCTGATAACCCAGCAACAAAAAGCTGTGTAAAAGTGGGCAGAGGGCTTGAGTGGGGGTCTCTCCCGGGAAGATGTGCAGATCGCCAGGCAGCACATCAAAGGATGCTCTTAGCCGGCAGAGTTACGGAAAGGGAATCCAGAACGAGATGCCGCTTCACACCCAGAGTGTTGGTTCGGACGTGGAGAAATTGGAACACTCCTGCACTGGTGGCTGGGAATTAAAATGGAGCGGCCATCAGCTGTGGAAAAATGGTTCAGTGGTTCCTCAAAAGTGTCAACATGGAGTTGCCCATGGTCCAGCACTTCCCTTCCTAGGTGTGAACTCCAAAGAATTGAAAGCAGGGACCCAGGTACTTGGACGCCAGTGTGCAGAGCAGCCTTCTTCGAAGCAGCCAAAAGGTGGTGACTCTAAATGACCATCAGCAGGTGAACGGGAAAAAGTTGGAATGCTGCCTATCCTTAAAAAAGAATAAAATTATGATACATGCTTCAGTTTAGACGTGCTAAGTGAAATAAGCCAGACACAAAAGAGCAAGTGTTGTATGATTCGACTCAAAGAGGGTATTGTTGAACGGGTATAGAGTTTCTGCTTTAGTTAAGAGTAACATATCTTATTTGTTTATCAGTTGTGACTCAAAGAGGGTATTGTTGAACGGTTATAGAGTTTTTGCTTTAGTTAACAGTAACATGTTATTTGTTTATCGGTTGTAACAAATCTACCGCACTAACACAGGGTGTTAATAATAGGACAGAGGATGTGCAGGGGAGGAAAGGAGGTATATGAGAGCAGAGAACTTTCTGTTCAGTTTTTCTTTTAAACCTAAAACGTCTCTAAAGTTTAATAATTTTTTTAAAATCAGCAAGGGTGAAGAGCCGTGCTACTGTGTATATATTAATAGAGCAAATTAGCTATAGACATGCTCTGCATGTTGAGTTTACATGGGAGAGCTGTGCATCAGAATGTTTTAAAAGACCAATGGTGCTAGATGTTAAGAAGGAAACTGGATGGGAAATGGAAATAGGTGTGATACCATATGGTAGAACTTCTCTGAAAAATACAGGATGATGGACTGGCAAAACACTCGTGATTAAAACTTATGTTTTTTAGACACAATATGTGGACTGTAGAGGTGAAATGTAGGATGAGAGATTTTTATTAACCTGCACAATGTAGAGTTACTTTCATAATTAGGCTAAGGAACTCTGAAACTTAGGGGGGGAAATTGCTATAATCTGGGAGCTGGAAGTAATCTCAGTCTCTAGCCTCTACCCAGCACTGAATTCTGAACTACTCAATTCTGCAACATCCCCATGGGGAAAACATCATTATTGTTACAGCAGAGATCCAGAGTCAGGAAATCAGGGTCTTCTGTTGCTTTCTTTGACCTAACTGTTGGGATCTTTAACAAGTCACTTCTCTCCCTCAGCATCACTTTTCTCAATTATAAAATGATGTGGTTGGACTTAAGTCCTCTGAGGACCCTTCTGGTCCTGTACTAATCATTGGCTCCCAGTTATGGAGGGCTCCTGCCTGACAGCGCAGCTCACTCTACTCCATGATTGAGTGCTTGGTAAAACTTTATGTTGAGCTGAAATCTCTTTTCCTGCTGCTTCCACTTGTTTTTGGACAGCTTGCGTATTATCCATAATTCTTCCTCTTTTGAAGTTAAGTGTCTGTGCTCACAAATGACATGTTTTTACCTACCATTCTGTTTGCTTGCTTTTGTATATTCCCACTGTTGGGACTCAAGATCTTAAAGTGTCCTTCCTGCCCAGAGCTGGAGACAGTGATCCACTGGGATACTCTGCCCAGTGCAGTTCACTATAGTCCTATGTTTTGTAATTGATATTTGGATTCTAAATGTTTGATAAATTTCATCTGTCTGATTTGGGCCCATTTACTGGCTTTTCAGGATCTTACTAAATTCCACTGTATTAGGTTAGTCAAGATATTTGAGGAAGAACCTAGATAGATGGCAGAACGTCATTATGGTCCTTCATCAGACGCAGACTGCCCAACCTTGAGCAAGTTATTAATGTCTGGGTTTGAGTTTCCTCAACTATGAGAAGTTTTAATTGACAGAATAGCCTGTAGTCACGGCAGGAGTCTTCTGAGTGCTTGTCACGTTAGCTGAAGTTAGATGATGAGTTTGAGAAGGGTTTGGTTGGGTGAGGGTCAGGCATTAATTCCATAGAGGATCATTAAAATAAAATTCAACAGGATGGCGTCGTGGATAGTATCTACTGTAGTCTTGGGTGTCGTTCCATTAAAGTTAGTGTCCAGGCCTTGGATTGGACTCCTCTTGCTGTTGGAAGGCGCAGGGTAGTGAGGGAAATCGGCAGAATTCTGTTACAGAGGGCACAAATTTTCACAGAGAGGTAATCTGGATTCCCCTTCCCTTGTGTTTCTCAGGTCCAACTGCTCATCTTGTCCTTCTTCACGTACTACACACTGTCTTCTGTGGTTTAGTCGAAAAGCCATGTAGACTTGCCTGCCCTTTGAAGACCACTTTTAAGACTTCTAGTAAGACAGCTGGTAAGTCTACTAGGGGAAAAGAATGTTGGTCTGTATTTCTTCCCCATTCTAAAAGTACTTGTCCTGGATTTATATTGTAAATTAAATATACAATATTTAATAACAGTATTGTACCAGCATTGCTTTGCATGTATTTTTGTGTGCTTTTAACATTTCTTTCTAACGTTTAAGAGAATATTTTATGATGAGTATGTTTTTGAAAAGTGCTTGGAGTTCTTGATGGAAAACTATAAAAGCATACACACCCATATATATAATGACGCATGAACGTACGCTAAATACGTTAGTTACAGAATCTGTTTTAGCAGTTTTTGGATACCCATGCTAAGAAGAGCATACCAGATGGAGCTGGTGGGGAATAGAATAGAGCCCAGAATAGCATCATACACAAAACTTAGTAATTGCTAAATAGAACATTACATGTCATTGGTTACATGTGTAATCAATGTTGAGACGACTGAACTATCCATTTGGGGTCAAATATAGGCTGGATCCCAGAGGATTAAAGATACAAATGTAAGAAAAGAATGAAGTTATCATTGTCATAGGGAAACTATTGAGTGATTAAAAAAATAATGGAATGGAAGGCATAACTTAAAACACAGTCATAAGGGAAGCACTTTTAAGTTTTTAATTTTTATGTAAACCAATTGTATGTAGTAAAAAAAAAAAAAACCATAAATAAAGTCGAGACAAATAATAAAGTGAGAAGATAGTTTCCATAAAAGGACTGACTTCTTTCACATACAAAGACTATTTACAAATAATTAGGAAAAATGGGCAAAGCACATCCTAGAAAAAGAAATACACATGGCTGGGCTTCCCTGGTGGCGCAGTGGTTGAGAGTCCGCCTGCCGATGCAGGGGACACAGGTTCGTGCCCCGGTCCGGGAAGATCCCACATGCCGCAGAGCGGCTGGGCCCGTGAGCCATGGCCACTGAGCCTGCGCATTCAGAGCCTGTGCTCCGCAACGGGAGAGGCCACAACAGTGAGAGGCCCGCGTAATGCAAAAAAAAAAAAAAAGAAATACACATGGCTAATAAACAAGGGGAAATAGTCAGTCTTTGTCATTAAAGTACATTAAAACACTAGTGAGATATCAGTTTTCACCTAAGAAGTAGAAAGGATTCGAAGTTTAATGACACTCTGATGCTGAGGGAGCTGGGGAATTGGTCTTCACATCAACACTCTTGGTTGGTGTGTAACAGTACGACAACTTTTTGAGAGTTGGGTAAAATGTCGGTTTCAATTGCAAATAGCCTTTGAACCAGGTAATCCATTTCTAAGAATTTCCCTTTCAGAAATACTCTCACATTCAAAGAAAATTCAGTGCTTACTCTGTATGTAAAAATATCCTAGAAAATGCCTTCTAATTCAACAGAACTCCTGAAACCTGTATCTGCCCTTACTATAGAAACACAGAAACCTGGCCCAGTTGTTTCCAGAATCACCAAAACATGCACCTCTCACTTCCCTGGCGTCCAGCCCTGTTGTTTCTCCTGAGCCACAGACACCTTCTCTTCCTTAAATGAAAGCTCGTTACAGAAAAATATGCTTAATATCTCATTTGTGTAGAATGTGTAAACGTAGACCTTCTCTTCGGTGACACATAAGTACAGTGGCTACCCCTGGGGAGTGATACTACGTGAGTACCTTGTACTGCGCGAATGAGTATGTTTTTAACTGTGAGCTTCTGTTACTTTTACCACCTTAACAAGGCTAGCTTAAAAGTTTAAAAGTCTTGTTTTCTGGCAAGCAAGTTGCCTCAAGGGTGTCCTCCATCTGAATTGCCGTTTTTGGCAAACTCCATCTCATCATTCAGGATCTCTGCTTGAGTGCCTTCCTGTGCTGCCCTCCACATTCTTATCTCCCCAACTGTTATAAGCACCATATTGCAAGACACGCCTTTAAACCCAAGCGCCTAGAAGAGCATGGGGCACAAAATAATTAATTTATTAAATGAATGGATAAAGTATATTAGGATGGATAAAACAGTACAAGATATGTTGACTTTTTTTTAAAGCTGTCTTTTCATGTTAGATTTAATTTAACAAGTGCTTTCTGAAATGGACCTAAAGTTCCTTGCTCTGCTTTAATAGCCTAGCTTTAGCTTTGATATTTACTCAGCTTTGCACACTGACAGCTTGTTGATTGGCGGTTTTAGAGTCAAAGTGTAAGGCACATGCAATAGATAATTCTGGAGTGAAGCTTGGGTCCCTGATAGTCCTGTAACCTGAGTAAGTCATTTCTTTGAACATTAATTTCTTCATCTGTAAATGAAAGTAATATTTGAGTCATATTGTTAGGAGTGTTAAATGAGATGATGTATGTAAAAATAGCAGAGTTCCTGGGACTCAGTTTAAAATTAATTATTATTTTTCCCATCTCTTCAAAATCTTTACAGAGATATTATCTCATAAATGCATGTGCTATTCTAGACTTACGCAAGTATAGAATGGACTAGAAACAGCATTTTATTCAAAAATGTTCTCTGAAACTCATTTATTTCTACTTTATTGCAGCACTGTTTTTAAAGAATATAATCGTGTATGTTAGAAAAATGGAAGTATTCCAGGAACTTCGTAAGCCATCGGCACGTTTGGAGTGTGACCACTGCAATTTCAGAGGCACGGATTATGAAAATGTACAAATCCACATGGGCACCATCCATCCAGAATTTTGTGATGAAATGGATGCTGGTGGGTTAGGTAAAATGATATTTTACCAGAAAAGTGCAAAGCTATTTCACTGCCATAAATGCTTTTTCACCAGCAAGATGTACTCTAATGTATACTATCACATCACAGCCAAACATTCAGCCCCAGAGAAATGGAATGAGAAACCAAAAAGTCAGTTAAACAAAGAAGCAGATCCTGTGAAAAGCCCTTCTGTTCCTGAACACCAGAAAGTGGCCTCTAATTCAGCAGAACTCCTGAAACCTATACCTGCCCTTTCCATAGAAACACAGAAACTTGGCCCAGTTATGTCTCCAGAATCACCAAAACCTACTCCTCTTACTTCCCTGGACTCTCAGAAACCTGGCCCTGTTGTTTCTCCTGAGCCACAGACACCTTCTCTTCCTTCTCCCGAGCCTCCAAAACCTGCCCCTGTTTCTTCTCCTGAACTTCCAAAACCAGTCCCTCTTGTTTCTGAATCTCAGAAACCAGTCCCTGTTCCTTCTCCAGAGCCACAGAAACTTGCTCCCGTATCTCCTGAGCCAGTAAAGGCAACTCCTACTAATCCCAAACCCCAGAAACACTCCCATTTCCCAGAAACATTGGGGCCACCTTCAGCCTCATCTCCAGAGTCACCAGTTCTGGCTGCCTCCCCTGAACCTTGGGGACCATCCCCAACTGCGTCTCCAGAGTCTCGGAAGCCGGTCCGGACTGTCTCCCCTGAGCCAAGGAAGCTGTCCCCATCAGAGTCTCCTGAACCTTGGAAGCCATTCCCTGCTGTGTCCCCAGAGCCTCGGAGACCAGCCCCAGCTGTGTCACCAGGTTCTTGGAAGCCAGGGCCACCTGGGTCCCCCAGGTCTTGGAAACCCAATCCGTCAGCATCATCAGGACCTTGGAAGCCAGCTAAACCTGCTCCATCTGTGTCTCCTGGACCTTGGAAACCAATTCCTTCTATATCACCTGGACCTTGGAAACCAACTCCATCCATGTCCCCTGCGTCCTGGAAGTCTTCATCAGTCTCACCTGGTTCCTGGAAATCTCCCCCCGCATCTCCTGAGTCGTGGAAGTCTGGCCCACCAGAACTCCGAAAGACAGCGCCCACCTTGTCCCCTGAACATTGGAAGACGGTTCCTCCAGTGTCTCCTGAGCTCCGTAAAGCAGGACCTCCCTTGTCTCCTGAGCTTCGCAAACCAGGCCCACCACTGTCCCCAGAGATCCGTAGTCCAGCGGGATCTCCAGAGCTCAGAAAACCCTCAGGGTCTCCAGAGCTTTGGAAGCTTTCCCCTGATCAGCGGAAAACTTCTCCAGCTTCACTTGATTTTTCTGAGTCCCAGAAAAGTTCGCGTGGTGGTTCCCCTGATCTCTGGAAGTCTTCCTTTTTTATTGAACCTCAGAAACCTGTCTTCCCTGAGGCCCGGAAACCAGGTCCTTCTGGGCCATCTGAGTCCCCTAAAGCTTCCTCTGATATCTGGAAGCCTGTTCTCTCTATTGATACTGAGCCTAGAAAACCTGCCCTGTTTCCTGAGCCTACCAAAACGTCCTCTCGTGCTTCTCCTGAACCGCGAAAACGTGCTCTTTTTCCAGAGTCCCGGAAACATGCCCTTTTCCCCGAACTTCCCAAAGCTGCTGTCTTCTCAGAATCTCAGAAGGCAGTTGAGCTTGGTGACGAACTACAGGCAGATGCCATAGACGATCAAAAGTGTGATGTTTTGGTTCAGGAAGAACTACTAGCTACACCTAAGAAACTCTTAGAAGACACTTTATTTCCTTCCTCAAAGAAGCTCAAGAAGGACAACCAAGAGAACTCGGATGCTGAGCTTAGTAGCAGTGAGTATATAAAAACAGATTTGGATGCGATAGATAGTAAGGGCCAAGAATCGAGCAGTGACCAAGAGCAGGTTGATGTGGAATCTATTGATTTTAGTAAAGAGAACAAAATAGACATGACTAGTCCAGAGCAGTCCAAGAATGTACTGCAGTTTACTGAGGAAAAAGAGGCTTTTATCTCTGAAGAAGAGATTGCAAAATACATGAAGCGTGGGAAAGGAAAGTATTACTGCAAAATTTGTTGCTGTCGTGCTATGAAAAAAGGTGCTGTTTTGCATCATTTGGTTAACAAGCATAATGTCCACAGTCCTTACAAATGTACAATTTGTGGAAAGGCTTTCCTTTTGGAATCTCTCCTTAAAAATCATGTAGCAGCTCATGGGCAAAGTTTACTTAAATGTCCACGTTGTAATTTTGAGTCAAATTTTCCAAGAGGCTTTAAGAAACATTTAACTCATTGTCAAAGCCGGCATAATGAAGAGGCAAATAAAAAGCTAATGGAAGCTCTGGAACCTCCACTGGAGGAGCAGCAAATTTGATTTTTAAATACAGTGTGGATATATGCTCTACAGAGTCGTTTATTGAACCCATTGTTGAAAGTATAGTTAAATAGCCTAGTTGGATCAGTAGATGTTGACATGTATGGTGTACTGTGTCTCAGTAGTGTTACAAAGCATAAGCGTTTGGTTATTTTTTTCTTGATCTTTGTTTATGTGGTTGTCGTGTAAGTCAGTAAATTCATATTGTATATTCCAGATGGGTAAAATTAATTTCAGTATATTTGAATAATATGAAGAGGTAGGCATTCCATTTAACAATCAAGAGCAAGTTGTACTCAATTTTAAACATCTAGTTAAAGTGTATCTTTTTGTGCAACTAATTTCAGACATTGGAAATTATTCGCTAGAATGTTTAAGAATTAGGCATGAAAATTTTGAGAAATTTTGTTCTCAAGTATTTTCACATCATAAAAATTATTTTAAAGTTTCTATTTGGTCATATAAAGTTATTTATAAATCTTTAACCCCTTCTAGGTGTTTGTTAACTTTTATATTATGGAAGATTAGAGTCTCAGGGTTGCTGATTTTCTGCTAAGAGAGGGGAAATTGAATCCATTTAAAAAATAGCTTGCAGCCTTCTCCTGTAGGAAACTGAGAAACATGAGTGTGATTTTAGGCCTTGTCTTTAGCTCTTTCCTTTGGAGTCTTCCATTCTGGACCTTACCCCAAGATCTGGCCCTTCACTTCCCCGTGAGCTCAAACCAACAGATGATCCTTATTTGCCAAATGTGTCAGGGTTGCACCTCCTACTCCTGGGCCTTCCGCACCATCTGTCGGGGCTTCAGACCAGGGTAAGGAGCAGAACTGAAAGTCTTCCGGATTCACGACAAAACATTTTATAAATAGACATTACTGTTTAAGAGTACATCAGTTTTATGTTTTTCACAGTTGTTACTGTAAATACCTTGTGCCTGTTAATGGATTATTTTATTCTAAAATATTTTGTCAAATGTGTATCAACCAAATTAAAAACAAAGGCTTTCATGTTAGCAACATATTCATGTGTGTTTTCTTTTGTGTAACTTTCATTGTATGATACCAAATTCCATTATTCTTTCCTATTTCCACTTGTTTTTAGCATACTAATTTTCATACCTGGAGCAACATTTTCTAAGCTCGGTTTTCTCAGAGTTCTGTGGTCAGGTAGGTTTAGGGAAACACTGTACAGTCATCCCTTGGTGTCCACAGGGAATCAGTTCCAGGACCCCTTGCACATACGAAAATCCAGCGATGCCCAAGTCCCTTATATAAAAGCATGTAGTATTTGCATATAACCTACACATGTCCTCCCATATGCTTTAAATCATCTCCAGATCACTCATAGTGCCTAATACAACGTAAATGCTATATAAATAGTTGCCAGCAAGTGGCAAGTTCAAGTTTTGCTGTTTGGAACTTGCTGGAAATTTTTTTCTGATATTTCTGATCTGTGATTGGTTGAATCCACTAATGTGGAAACCAAGGATACAGAGGCCTGGCTACATTAGGCTCTCTGTATGAAAATTCTCATTAATCCACATTAGCCCATTAAAGGTCATTTAATCTCAGTGGTGGTCAGTCCTGAGTGCTTTATTTAAACAATGGGAAGCATTTAGTGCCATAAGGACTCGTACATACCCGGGGTTGAGATACTGGCTTTTATCAAGGTGTTCGCAGACACTTGAATAAGGAGCACTTTACTCATGGCCTCCAAATGCATATGCCAATTGGGAATACAATGTTTAGATAATACTGGGAAGATCTTACAAGCTTCAGACCTGTCACTTGTTTGGAGAGCACAGTCTGGCAGGGAAGGTACTGGTTGATGGGATTGTTGGTTTATTACTGGGCACCTTGACAACAAGCTTCCAGTTCTGGAGTTTGCTTCTAGGCATGATGCCAGCAAGTAGGAGAGGTAAGATATCCTGGCTATATCCATCTTGTATACTGACTTGATTAAAATTATGGGTAGAACAATGGGCCTCCAGTGCCCAGAAACCCTTCTGAAGCCTGCAATCAAATCAACCATGTTTGAGCATGTAACAACATGCAACAGATTCTTAGGACTTCACACTTTTTGGTGCAGACTTCTCACAGAGTCCTTCCTATATCTTTGCTCAAGGGGGAGCTAACTAGCTCCTACGACTTGCCATCTCATGGTGGTTTTTTAATATTTTTATAAGATAGGATATTATCGCTAGGGTAAGCCGTGGTGATGCATGTGTAGTTTGGGCATTAAGGCCTTAATTTTAGACCAAAGCACGATGTTCTGGGCTCACCTCGGTTGTGGCTTCCCACTTTTTTCTCCTTTTACCTCTAAGGTCAAGGGTTAGTTAGCTGTGCCCTTACTTTAGAACCTGTTTACGTTCTTTTTAATCGTTGGTAACTTTGTCTTCTATACAATAGCATTCCTCACTAATCAATATGACCCACTCTGTTACCTTTTCATTTTCTTATTTACCTATGAAATTACAACTTTCTAATGACTCTCCAGTGATTTTACATAACATGAAAGGGAATAAAAATTACCGTACCATTTTTACACAACATTCATGGTCTTGATGCCATTATGTTTTAGGTAGCCAATTTCGTTTGCATTAATTTGACTCTGAGTACGTGAATCGTAATGTCTGTAGCAGATGCTGCTTTTGTTTTTAATATTGGTGTAGATTCCATAGCTTTGTCTTGGATGAAGACAGACTGATGCTTAATCAAATCTGATCTGCAAGCATCACAAAATGAAGAAGATTGCCTCTTTAAGATGAATTACACCCTTAGATTAAAAAAAAAAAAAAAAAAAAAACAGAAATTGTCTCCTTTCTCAATCTAGCTCTTTCTGTTCACATGTAATTTTGATCACCCACTTCCTATTGCTGCTATACATTGCATGAAATTTTGTGGCTTGAAACAATGCAGATCTGTTTTCTTAAAGCTAGGAAGTTCACTGGGCTGAAGTGAAGGTGAGAGCAGGGCTGCATTCTTCCCTGGGGGCTTTAAAAGGAAATTCATTCCCTTCACTTTTCCAGCTTCTAGAGGCCACCTACACTCTCCGCATGATTCCCTTCCTGCATCTGTGAGCTAGCACATAGCATCTCTGACCCTGCTTCTGTTATCGCATGTTTCTCTGACTCTTTCCCTCATACACTTAAGGACCCGTGTGATTACATTGGGCCCCTAGGTAATCTAGGATGATCTGTATTTTAAAGTCAGCGAATTAGCAACCTTAAATCTCTGACATAAAGACTACCACACCCACAGATTCTGGCAAGCTTGTACTTTGGGGCCATTCTGCCTTCCACACCTGAGCTTGAGAGTTGGGGTTTTGATTCCTCTGCTTAGCCTATAGCAAGCCAGGTTGGGTTTCTTTGGCAACATGTCTGTTGCTACCGCCTCACTGGTCTAGGCCCTCATCGTTGGTGCAGTAGACTGCTCCAGAGTCTGGGGCCTCCAGTATCAACCCCAGCCCACCCTTTGCACACCAAAATAAGTTCTCCACAATACTGATTGTGTGTTGCATTCTTTATACAAAATTACCCCTTAAGGTACAGTTACTTAAGGCCTCTTCCATTGGCAAACCACACCTTACTCAGTAACCTTCTCGCCCCACCTCATAATACTTGGTCAGTCCTTCCTATTAAAGTCCTACCCTTACTAAGCCTGGCACGGTTCTCTCCACCTTCCAAGTCTACTATTGCAAGACTACTTTTTTCATTTTATGAATTGAGAAAAAAAAACCTATAGGACTGATATGGACCTAATTTAGCGTTAATGCAACACGGGAATGCTATTTGTTGTTACAAACACCCCACACTGGATGCTACATGCAACCCTAAAACTGAAAATGCTGTTGGAATAAAATATGACATTTCAACCCCTTTGATCCTGACCAACTACCAGCTTAGCTGGATTGAGCATACTTTCAATTAACTTTGCTTCTAATACCCACTGATCTCTTGTAAATGTTTGCCATGGACCACAAGGAGGATTAGATGAAGTGGATGGGAAGCCTACTAAATTCTTACTAGATTTGTATAAATGGAAGAGTTGTAGGTCAAGTGAACAAAATTCCAACTTGAATCATAAAATCAGTCATGGCCCCTCAGTCATTTCCCAGACTTGAGCCAGTTTACAGACCTTGAGTGAAGGGGAGGCTGGGTCCCCTTGAGCAAGGATACCAAGTACACTGCCAAAAATGTATACTGTTAACCTTTTCCCAGCCTTCCCCAAAGGTACAGATGGCCATTTACCAGGGTGGCTGCACTGGGGAAAAGGAACTAATCAGACCCTTCAGGAATGCCTGGACACTGGTTCTGAACTGACACTGATTCCAGGAGACACCAAGCATAACTGTGGCCTTCCAGCCAGATATGGAGGTCAGATAATCAATGGAGTTTCAGCTCAGGCTCATCTCACAGTGGGTCCAGTATCCCCAAACCATCCTGCGGTCATTTCTCCAGTCCTAGGATGCATAATTAACAGTAGACATACTCAGGAGCTGGCGGTATCCCCATGTTGGTTCCCTGACCTGTGAGGTGAGGGCTATTATTGTGGGAAAGGCCAGTAGGAAGCCTCTAAAATTGCCTCAACCTAGGAAACATGTAAATCCAAAGCAATCAGGCAAAGAGGATTCTGGGAAGATGGTGGAGTAGGAAGCCCCAGGAATCTGTCTCCCCACCTAGACAGCAACTGTACTGGCAGAATTCATCTAACTATTTTGGAACTCTGGAGTCTGTTGAAGGCCTGCAACTTCCAGGGGAAGAACTGGACGGTACATTCTGGTTACTTTTGGTCAATCCTGGCTTTTCACAAGCAGCTACTTGTTGCCTACCCACAGCCACGCAAGCGTCTTGCACACAACTTGCAGGAGCTAGTGTGGGTAAGAAGGTCCCTGTCTTGCAAATACCGAGCGTCTGTGCTTGGATTTCTAGTTGCTGCTGTTGCTCACAGAGGTGCAGACAAAGAGGCAGGCAGCCATTCCTTCCGTAAATACTTCCACCTCTAGCTGAAGTGACTTTCAGGTGATTTAAAGGGCCAGCACCCTCCCCCACCTCCACCCCCACCCCCTGCCCCTGACACACTTCATTTTTTGCTTTCCTCCTTTTGGGAGCCAGACGTTAAATACTACTGCATATACAGGGAAAATTAGAAAGTGACTGTACCTGCCCAAGGGAAGGCTCAGAAGAGACATAAAAGAAGACATTATTTGCACTTCAGGCTGATCCTTGGCACAGAGCCTACAACAGTAAAACAAATAAGTACATAAATAATAAACACAGCAAACCCTGGGGAAGGGGGAGAATCTGATTCCCAGAGTTACACATTATTGCATTCAAATGTCCAGTGTTCAACAACAACAACAAAATCACAAGGCATACGAAGAAAAAGGAAAGTATGGCCTGCTCAAAGGGAAAAAGCTCAACAGACTCTGTATCTCAAAAAGACGTAATGGCAGATATACTAGACAAAGACTTTAAAACCACAGTCTTAAAGATAGATGCTCAAAGAACTAAGGAAGATGGGGAGAAAGTCAAGAAACTAGTGTGTGAACAAAATGTGAATATCCATAAAGAGATAGAAAACCTAAAAAGGTACCAAAAAGAAATTATGGAGCTGAAAAGTACAACCGAAATAAAATTTCACTAGAGGGATTCAAGGCAGACTTGAGCACGAGGAAGAAAGAACCAGTGAATTGAAGACAGATCAATGGAAGTTATCGAGGCTGAGGAACAGAATGAAAAATGATCGAAGAGAAGTGAGCAGAGCCTAAGGGACTTGTGGGACATGATCAAGTTGACCAACACAAGCATTGAGGGGGAAGAGAGAAAGGGCAGCAAGAATATCTGAAGAGATGATGGCTGGAAACTCCCCCAATTTGATGAAATACATGACCATAAACCTCCAAGAAGCTCAACAAACTCCAAGTAAGATGAACTCAGAGAGAGCCACACTGAGACATTATAATCAAACTTTCAAAAGACAAAGAGCAAATCTTGGAAGCAGTAAAAGAGGAGAGATTCATCACATGCAAGGGATCCTGAATAAGATTATCTGCAGATTTTTATCAAAAATTTTGAAGGCCAGAAGACACTGGGTTGATATATTCTCTGTGCTAAAAGAAAAATACTGCCAACCAAGAATCCTATATTCAGCAAAACTGTCCTTCAAACGTGAAGGAGAAATTAAGACATTCCCAGATAAACAAAAGCTGAGGGAGTTTGTGGCCACTAGACCTGCCCTGCAAGAAATGCTCAGGGAGTGTTGCAGGTGAAATGAAAGGACACTAGACAGCACCTTGAAGCCGTGTAGAGAAATAAAAGACAGTAAAGGTAAAATAGGGCAATTATGAAGCTAGTATTATTATGGCATTGGTTTGTAACTGTACTTTTTGTTTTCTGCATAATTTAAGAGACTAATACATTTAAAGAAAAAAGTATTAGTGTAAAACTAGTATTAATGTATATTACTGTAACTCCAAATTTTGTTTCCTGCATAATTTAGGAGACTAGTGCATTTAAAAGGATTATTAGTTTATGTTTGGGGCACACAATGTATAAAGATGTAATCTTGTGACATCAATAGCCTAAAGGGCTGGGGATAGAGCTGTAAAGGAGCAGAGTTTTTGTGTTATTGAAGTTAAGCTGCTGTAAATTCAAATTAGAGGAATAATTTCAGAATGTAAATCCTCATGGTACCACAAAAAAAAAAATCGCTATAGAATATAAATAAAAGCAAATTAAGAAGGAATTTAAGCATTTCATTACAGAAACAGTCAAATAAATTCAAAAGAAGACAGAAATGCAGGAAATGAGGGACAAAACTATAGACAAACATTGTATATGCTCTGTGTGCTGTAGGGCATACAGAAAACAAATAGCACAATGTCTCACCTAGTGAATGGGGCAGATGCTTTCCACATCAGCAAGAACTGGATGACCAATCACGAGTCCCCTTATAGGAGGGACCAGCAGGGCGAACCTGGGCCCCCAGAATTCTTTGCTCTTTCTCTGCTGCCAGGCAGAACTGGCTCTGCTGAATGACCATCTAAGGGTCACACAGCCAACCAGGGTGAGGCAGGTGAAACTGACAGGATCAATTGATTCCCCAGTGCCTGGCACATGGTAGGCACTTAATAAATACTAATTGAATAAATGAATGAATAGGTTTTTCACACACCTGCAGATGAAAGGTTACCAGGAAGCTGACACTGGTCTGCTGAGTTCTTTTACGCATATGGCCAACGAATCGTCACAGTGCAAAGCCAACCTCTTCCAAACGGTCTTCTTTGCACCAATGAAGGGAGTGGCAGAGGGTACTCTTGGATTCAAGCAGGCTGCCCCAAGTGTGAAGATCACCTGCTCTTTCTGGTGAAAAAAAAAAGGAGCAGCATAGAAACCGACCTGGCCTTGGACACTGTGCTTGTGGAGCTGCAGAAGGAGCCCATGACTTCTCTCCTGCCCAGCGTTCTGTATGAGGCTGGAAGCCGAGCTCCCGCTCCAAGCAAGGACTTCCACCACCTGGCCATCACCAAAACTGAGGTAAGGCACCAGTAAAGCTAAGGAGCTGCCCTTTCCTGGATGTTACAGCCTTAATGCTTGCCAAGCCACACACTTCCTCTCATGCTGGGAATAAAGGGCACACTGTTTGAGACCTTGAGCTATGAAGTCAGACAAACCTATGTTTGAACCTGCCTCCATCACTCTGTGTGTGTGTGTGTGTGTGTGTGAGAGAGAGAGAGAGAGAGAGAGGGAGAGAGAGAGAGAGAGAGAGGGAACTCGGGCGACCTAGTATCTTCACACGCACAATGGGGCAGTCTTGTAAGACCTACCTCATAAGGTGGTTTTGGCACAAGACAGAATGAAATGCGCAGAGCACTTGATAAATGTTAGATGCCATTGTTACTTAATGCTCTGATTGAATTATACTAACTAGAACTTGACCACCGGTAGGGAAACTGAGTTAGTATTGAAAGTTTAGGATTTTATGGCTTGCCTCTTCCTGGCAGTGAGTTAGCTCCTTTGGGGATTTCATTCTATCGAACATCTGAGTTATGCGTAGCCAACTTGTCACCACCCTGAAAATGTCTACAGTGGACCCCCATCTGGTCTGGGGCTCCAGTGATCAAGAAGTTGTTTCTGACTCCCTGTGCACCCTTCCTGCTGTCACCACAGAAGTGAGGCCTCAGGTCCTGATGAAAACTCAGCCCAGGCACCACTTCCCCAGCTAAGAAGGCTTTCCTGCCACCCGGGCTGGGCAAGTCACGCCTTCTCTGACTCACAGACACCTAGTCCTCTATTGTTACTGGCTTTTATCGGACTGTCTCCCCCACCCTGAGGGCCTTATTCCTGGAATATAGTACTTTCTCAAATAATTGTTGAAAAAGCAGAAGAGGGGGCATTCTTTGCTACCCAGCGTTTTCCCAGAGACACAATATTACCTTCCCAGAGATAACAATATTACCTTCCCAGAGATGATACAATATTACCTTCCCAGAGATACAATATTACCTTCCCAGAGACACAATATTACCTTCCCAGAGATACAATATTACCTTCCCAGAGATAACAATATTACCTTCCCAGAGATGATACAATATTACCTTCCCAGAGATACAATATTACCTTCCCAGAGATACAATATTACCTATCAGCTGCTTTCAAATCTGGCTGCACATCTGAATCACCTGCAGAGCTTTAAGAACGACTGGCTCCTGGGCTGCACCCAGGCTAGTGAAGTCTTTTGGGTGTGGAGCACAGGACTGGGTGTTTTGTAGAGCCTCACCTGCTTCTAAATGCAGCCAAGGTTGAGAACCACGGTTATGAGCCATGACTGTTAGGCCCGCAGGCTTGCCCACACTCTGAGAAACTACTTGTGTGGGAAGGAGAAGACCAGCCTCCAAGTAAGGGGGCAACTTACCTCTTTCCGTCTCGGGTTCTTTTGTCTTTAAAATGGTGATATGACATCTCCCGCATGGAGCAGTTAGGAAGAACGTGATTGAGAGGAAGTGTCTGCTCGCATTGCGAGTCACATTTGTGATGAAGCAGGAAGGTCCTACAGCTCATACTGTGTTTTTAGTTATAAAATACAGTATCTCAACAAGCAGAGAAGGTGCCAAAGGGGTTCAGCTCTTTAACTGTGGTCTGTCTACCTTCAGGGACGGAAGGGGGTTGAAACAAAGCCAGATTGAGCCACGTGGGTGCCCAATGTGGTTAATACGTTGGTTCCCCTTGAAGCTGACTGTTTTAAAATATTTGCTCAACATTCATTCAGCGGAGGCTGAGTGCCAGGTGGGGAGAACACAGGTTCTCCCTGCTGCCCTGAGCAATTCAGCTCTAGCCTCAGAAAAGACCCTCAGAAGGCAGTTGAGGGCCCAATCACTGCTCCTTCAGGAAACCCATCCACAACGCTCATTTCTCCTAAGTATTTCTTTCTGCCACATGGAGTGCTCTCCCTGACAGGAGTTCTGGGGAACAGAATTTTCACCATCTGGGTGCATCTCAGGTCCAGACTGTCCTTGTCTTCATCCAGCTCTGAAAAGTGGAGGCCTGGTCTCCCTGGGGGTTAATTGGAGATTGCGCGTTAAAAGATCACATGACTGTCCGCAGCAGGGAAACTCGACTGCCCACATTTCACTTGTGGAGCTTCCTATCATCTGTGAACCCATGTTCCTTCACCAGAAGAGAAGCACCAAGGTGGGAGCAGGCCCGCCCAGGGCCCCTGGCTCGGTGGGAAGACAGCAGCGTCACTCTCCTTCCACTTCATCCACTCCAGTGGTGGGATTCGCTCTGGACAGAGTTAAGGCAAAGCAAAAAGGGTCAGGAGGCTACATATCTGTCCAAATGATTAATCGGAGCTTTCCTGTTACGAAGTCTTAATTTTCCTGTATTATTCCTTTAAGTAGTAGGCTGGAGGAGGGATGGCATTTAAGGCTTTGGGATAAGTGAACAAATGGCAAAAAGAATCAGTGATTTGGTACAACAAGACCTGGGCTAAGACCTCGTTCACTCACAGGTCTGCCGATCTTTGGCACATTAAATGGTTTGTCTTTTAACACACCTGAGATGATAATGCCTGCTTCTCAAGATGAGTTTGGGGACATAATGGGATAAAAGAGTTGAAAATCTAGAAAAATAGTTAAGGGTGTGTGGGCTTGAGGTCAAAGTATGATTTCCAGAAAGTGACACCAGAATGAATACACTTCAGGGTTTAATCAGCTTGTGAGCTTGTGAGTGTGGAATGAGCGAATGAGCTAGTTCAGAGGAGAATTTAGGGAACAGCAGTTTAAATAGTAAAGGCAATATAAGCTTGCTAAATTAGAGAAAACTGGTTAATGGGATTATTTCCAAAATACATTCCATAAAGTCTATGGGTGAAATTTTATGTGATTTCTTCCTGATAAGATGTGTAGTAATCATTAAGATAGTTTTAAAAAAACTCTTTGATCAAGTATATTTACCAATTACAATCATTCTTCATCCAGTTAAATATTTTATTATTCATGCCTCCCATTGATTAAAAAGTACATTTATATGCTAGTTGCCAGGCAGGGTAGCTTTTAGCAGTATATTTTACTGTTTTTTTAAAATGGTAAACATAAGAGGTTTGGTAGTGGTATAAAACAAAACCAAAGGATTTATTTGTGAGTTTTAAAATAAATCTTATTTAATTTTTCCCAAAAGCCCAATGCTAGAGTTTGATATATTCATATACACATATTTACTGAAGAAATATAACTTCCATTATCACATTCTTTGCTTCATCAATAACCCACTGGTTTAGCTACACATTATTTTAAATTAGCCAATAAGAAAGACTATTAAGTCCAATTAATTTTAATCTTGACATTACTGCATTTACTTACAAGGTGTTTCTAATTTTTGTATAAATAAGTCCTCATTTTGAGACATCAATTTCATGTTTATTTGAATTGAAAAATGAAGTTTTTCTGAATAAATAAGGCTGATTTGGCTGATTGGCTTGATAGTAAGAACTAATTGGCAAAGGTTATTACATGGTGACTATTTTCCATAAATTGGATTCATTAAATTTGCAACCCAAGGCTTTAGAAAACTCTCTATGAAAATATACTGGCAAAGGTGTTCTGAAATGACTGCCTTGATTATTTTTCCCCAAGCCTTTTTGAGTAGATCAGATTAAACTGTTCACTTCCAAGAATGAAAGACTAGGGGCTTCCCCGGTGGTCCAGTGGTTAGGAGTCCGCACTTCCACTGCAGGGGGTGTGGGTTCGATCCCTGGTCAGAGAACCAAGATCCCACATGCCGTGTGGTGCGGCCAAAAAATAAATAAATAAACCAAGAATGAAAGACTAGCAGGTACAATTAATAATTTTTTGAGATGTTGGAAAAGACTTTTGTATACTTCCCAGGAGCCGAGAAACCGAACGGCTCCAGTCATTGAATTGCAAAGCCTTTCAAAAGTCAGATGATTTCTAATTCTTTGCTTTCAATTAAATTAGAAGAATTATCAAATGGTAGCCATTAGAAGCAATTTTTGATTATAGATAACTATGAACATTTGGTGTATAACTTGAAAGAATTTTAAAGGATTAAGTGGTATTTTATAACAAAACTCCTCTGCTCCGTTCAGCGTCACCAAGGTTTCTCAGCAGTTAGACCAATAAAAACGGAAAAACCTGGGATAGAATTTGCCCAACGCTGTTTTATTCTACTAGCAAACGGTATTCATTAAACTCATCTGTCAACATATGAACCCACTGGGAAAAATATCCCCATCTTTCTGAGAGGAATTTTTTTTTAACACTTTACTGTTGACTATTGTGAACATCCACATAAGTAGAGAGAGAAACTGGGCCCTCACCAGTTTCGAGAATTATAAACATCCTGCTGTTTTTAATTCAAGGGAGGCTATTTCTAACCATCATACTTTTTATGTTTATGCCTTAGTTGGTTTGGACTGCTATAGGAAACTGCCCTAGACAGGGTGGCTTATAAGCAGCAGAAATTTATTTCTCACAATACTTGACACAGGGAGTCCAAGATCAAGGGGCTGGCAGATTCAGTGTTTGGGGAGAGCCTGCTTCCTTGTCCAGATGTGGCCATCCTCTCACTGTGTCCTCACACGGCAGAATGCGTGAGGGACGCTCTGGGGCCTTGTCTGTAAGACCCTAATCCCATTCCTGAGGGCTCCACCCTCGTGATTTAACGACCTCCCAAAGGTCCCACATTCAAATGCCATCACACTGGGGATTAGATTTCAACATGTGAGTTTGTGGGGAGGGGCACAAACATTCAGGCTATAGCAGTTTATACCTCTATTTTAATATTTGTTTTGATTAGTTATGTACTATTGTAATAGAGATATTTCTTAGTACTTAAGACCTTATGATAGGAAGTCCAAAATTTTAATTAACATGCACATTTTTATTGCAGGGAATTTTGTCCTTCTCATTAAGATAAAAGTATGTGAAATTAAATTATGAAAATTCTTTTGGGAAGTACAGGAGCAAAAGTTTTGCGGACCACTTGTTAAGGAAACAATAGTAGGCTAAGTGTAAAGCTTTACTAGTTTCAAACTGGGCCAAGTCTTCCCCAGTTCCTCAGCACGTTTTGTGATTTTCTGGTGCATGCAAACCCTACACATTGTTTATCAGCCAGTCCCAGAGAGACTGGAGAAGGTGAAAAAGTCTGACATAGCTTATAAGTACCGCTTGGGTGTTTAATAAATGCAGACTGTGATCCAGTGGGCCTGGAGGAGGGCCCAGCAGCTTTCCTTCATGGTAAATCCCAATGAAAAGGTTTCAATGTAGATGACACATCCACATGCAGGAGCCCTTCCCACACTGGAGCTTCAGGAGCATGTCACATCAACACTCACAGACCAGCCAAACGAGTTGGTGGGGGCTTCCCTGGTGGCGCAGTGGTTGAGAGTCCGCCTGCCGATGCAGGGGACACGGGTTCGTGCCCCGGCCCGGGAAAATCCCACATGCCGCGGAGCGGCTGGGCCCGTGAGCCATGGCCGCTGAACCTGTGCATCAAAAAAAAAAACCAAAGGAGTTGGCTAGATCCTGTCTTTATTAAAAATGTTTAGGGGGGTTGTTGGTGGTGTGATGAATTGGGAGATTGGGATTGACATATATACACTAATATGCATAAAATAGATAACTAATAAGAACCTGCTGTATAAATAAATAATAAATAAATAAATAAATAAAATTTTGGAAGTAAAAAAAGAAATTACCCAGCCCATAAAAACTAACCACCCTGTACCTTGGGGCCTCTTGACCTCTGAGATGGCCCATACTCTGTCTGTGGAGTGTGTTTCCCTGTAAATAAATCCACTTCTTACTTAAAAAAAAAAAAAAAAAAAAAGTTTATATTTTGTTATTCATAGATTCCTTAGCATTGATTTAGATTTTTAAAAATACCACACAGAAATAGTATTTACATCAACCACGGAGCTTCTGTGCCAGTGCCTCACTCACCTTGCCCATATCCAGAATGTTTTGGGAGCTCTGCTCTCCGGCCTCCGTGGTGGGCAACTTCTGTGCCAGACTGTGTGTGTTTGCTTTTTGGAGTAGGTTATCTGGAAGTCGTGGATGGTTTCTCTCCACCTAGAAGAAACAACCCCCCCTAGAGCAGCGAGGGCGCCCCCTGCAGGCTTCCTGCTGAACAGGCAGCAGCACAGCAAGTACTGGGCTTTGGAGGGGGTGGCAGTTTCAAAGTGTCCCAGGCACCCGTGGCTGTCCCTTCCTCCCTCTGTAAAGAAAGCCTTTTGTCCCTGGCCCTAGAAGCCTGTCTGGGAGCCGTGAGGGAGCCCAGGGGCCGCCCCGCTCGGCTGAACTCCCACAGGGCATCCACGGTGTGCAGCAGCCCAGGGCAGAGCTGCAGTGCCGCCCGTGGAGCCTCCTATCTAGTGGCTGCCAGGAGTCCTGCACGGGCCACATGGTCAGCTGCTCTTCTTATATTCCATCCAAGGAGTGGGGACATGCGTTAGACCAGCGAAGGGTGCATTGATTTATTCGCTTGGTGGGCGTTTTTAGGTGCCTACTATGTACCAGGAACAACTTCAGGCTCAGATGCGAAAAGGCTGAGGCAGCCTGTGCTTCTGTGGTGCTCCGAGACGGAGGGGAGGGGCCACAGGTAGCCAGCGCTGTGATGGGCAAGCGGACACTGTGCTGAGTCTAGAGTGGAGAGTGAGTTTCCCATCAAGGCCCAGGCATGTGGGAGCCTTGATTGGTCAGGAGGTCTGGGTGGGTCCTGAGATTCTGCACCTCAAGCAAGTTCCTGTGTGAGGAGGTGAGAGAGAGGCCTCCCAGCAGCTGTGGGGATGGCCAGATGAGGACGACATGAAGCCACAAAGACGTGGAGGTCGAGGCAGCATGGTAGGTTGGACACAGAGGGATGCGCGGGGGCACAAGGAAGTGCCAGCTGTCCCTGAGGCTCACCACGCCGGGGCACCCAGGTTTGCAGCAGTGCTGTCCCCAGGCTGGCCCCATCGGGTGCACCCATGCTTGTCCCCTGCGTCCCCTACTTGAGACAGTCGACTCCACAGTTGCTCACAAGATGCCAGGAGCTGAGGTCCTTGCCCTGCATCTTTCTGGCAGAGGCCCTGCGAACAGAATACAGTGTTAAATTAAGCTTGTGGATTTTGGTCAATCTAAGGTAAATGCCTAGAGGAAGAAAAGTCACGTAAGTTCTTACAAGGCTCTTTGAACGTAGCCATCTTTCCGAATAGTCGAAGATCTCTGGGTCTGTGAACTGACTCTTATCTAGAAATTGGTTGAAGGGCCATGTCTCACTTTCATGGCGAATCAAGTCACACCTGCGCTCACAAGACCCAAAATGGGCTTTAGCTCTGCAGACCAAGCAGGAATCTAGTGGGTGGTTCATCCATTTCAGCCCCAGAGCGACTGGGGGCAGGGCTATTCTGATTACCGTAGGGGCCCTTCTGACTGTTAGGGTCACCTTCCTGACCCTGACTCTAAAACGCCTGTATCTTCCCTTTAAGTCAGGGAGCCTGTGAGCTTCCTACTGCTGCTGTAACAATTACCATGAGTTTCCTGGCTTCAAAGGACAGAAATGTATTCTCTTACAGTTCTGGAGATCAGAGTCTGAAATCAGTGTCAGCGGGGCCCCTCCCTCTGGAGGCCCCGGGGGAGAGTCTGCTCCCTGCCGTCTCCAGCTTCTGCTGGCATCCCTAGGCTTGTGACAGCAGCTGCCCAGTCTCCCAGGCCACATCTTCCCATTGCTCTCCTGCTCTGCCTTCATGTCACCTTCTCTTCTGCATGTCTGCGAGTAAAATCTCTTCCTGCTTCCCTCTTAAAAGGACACACGATTGAATTTAGGGCTCACACGGACAATCCAGGAGACTCTCCCCATCTCAAGACCCTTAACTTAGTTGCATCTGCAAAGAATCCCCCCTTTCTCCCACATACGGCAATAGCCACAGGTTCCAGAGATGAGAATGTAGCTATCAGTCTACTACAGAGCCCACTTTAATTGCAGTCGCTAAAGTCTTTTCAAAGTTTCTGGTGTTTCCTCATCAGTGCATTCTCAAAGATTTGTAGAAAAGAGTATTATTGGACCCTTGGGGGCCATAGTTCAGAGGAAGAGGGTGGGTTGCCCATAACCAGTTCACTCCAGCCTTACTATCCTGGGAAATCTCTGAATTCTGATGGAAGTTTTTGGCATCTCGACTTTACTTGGCTGCCACTGAGTCTAGGCTGCTATTAATCAGCTGAGTAAACAACTAGAACTGATGTTTAAACCACCGCACTATCCAGAAATTCAGTCCAACCTAGTATTCTTTTCTTTCTTGTTCAGAACCCTACACTCGGAACCCATTCCTACATCGGTTCCCCTCACGTTTGCTGACGTGAGTCAATAAAGTGCTTGTTCTCGTGGCTGGAAGCTGCCTCCTCCAGACATTGGCTTTGTTATTGGCTACTTCAGAGCTGGAAAAGGCTGTGGCATGGGGGGAGCTGAAGAAAGTCAGCTTCCTTGGTGGGGGGATGGCGTGGAGCATCAGCTGGGTATTTGTGAGTCTGACGTATTCTGCGTCTGCTGAGGCCTGCTGCATACCTTCCTTCTGATACACAGAGTCTCATTCTTTCCAGATTGTTGAACCAACTTTCACAGACACTTTGTGGCTGTTTCAACCTTCTGACTGTAAGGCATAAGTTATTTTAGCACGTGCATAGCAAGTCCCAATTCTTATGTTTGACGGCTTCAGGCATTTTGTTTGCCATTTGACAATGTTCAGTGCTGTTAGGAATTTCTTCTCTTCCCTCTACAATCTTGACTCCCTCTGACCTTTCACACTGTTCCATGGCAGCACCAATGCAGTTTCCCCAAACCTGACCCATTAATGAAGTTTATTTCAGGGGACCACAGGTAATTGGCCATTTTCCACCACAGGACATAGGCTGCCAGATTCTCACTCCTCAATATTAGTGGGATTTTTACTCACGGCAGTGTAACTTATTTCCCCACGTTTCCTTTCTCCAAATGTCCTGACTGTTGCCTCTAACCGTCTCCCTGTTTATCAGTTTTCTTTTGAAATTCTTGGTTTTAAGCAACAGAAACCAATCCTAGCTGACTTAAGCAGAAAGAGAACTTGTTGGAAGCGCCTCAAACAGCTCAGAGAATCAGCTGGAAGACTGGAGAATGGGATGAGGCTCAGATGCCAGAGGCAGGGCAGCATACGCACGAGCACACGCCAGGCCCCTGTGGAGTCACTGCTGTCACCTGTTGGGCACCGCTAGCAACACCCCGCATGCTGCTGTGAACGGCCCCAAGCCATCGCCTCACCTCTGCATCACTCGTGAGGCAGGGTCATAGGCAGGAGCTCCTCACGGGTTGAGCTCTGGCCTCCTGTTGCCAGGGCAAGGGACCCCAAATTTTATTCCTCCCAAATAGATCAATGTACTTGGGGAGAAGATGATTGATAAAATAAGAAGTATCCATATTTCCTGCCCACACCTTATTTCAGTTCATATCCCAGTGAATTATAATCATCCATTCACTTGTGTGGGTTTCCCTGCCAGCTGGAAAGACTGTTGTCAGCAAAGTCTTGTGCTTTGTGTCTTGAGGGTGTAGCAACAGTCCCTAGCGCAAAGTTTACACTCAGACGAGCGGAGTTGAACTAAACGAATGATGAGTAGACCTTGGTGTAGGGCTGTCCTTGGCAAGAGGGAGCTTGCGTCTGTGGTGCGCAGAGGTGAAACAGCAGCTGGGCCCCTTATTCCTTAGGGGGTCGAACCTGTAATTTACCTCCTAGAAGCAGCACAAGAGGTTTATTGAAATGTGTATTAAATGGAAAGGCTAGGCTCCGGGACACCTGGAAGACTTAGAATTTTTCTGAATGTTTCTTGTTTAATTAGTCAAAGTGGCAAGACGAACCACAGCTTTACCGCAATCTATCAGTCAGTTCTAGATTAGAACCTTGAGCCTTTGGGGTGTTTCTCTGTGGTTATTTTGTAAATGGAGGTTATGGCTGAAAGCTGGTGTGGCCTCCTGGTCTTACAAGGCAGCATGGTGGAGGGAAAGGGGTCCCTAGAGGCGTCAGAATCACCTGACCACCTGGAGGGCGAGGGCTGGGCCCTCGAATATCAGTAGTTCTGAGGCAGGGCTTGACAATACCTGAGGCCTGAGCATCACCACAGTAGAGCAGCAGGGTTTTCCTCCAAGTCAAAGCCTTCTCATACGTTCAACCCAAAGCAAAGCTGTCAGTTAAGATCAGATTTCACTAAAGTAATAGACACAGTCGCTCACACTGCTTTAGTAACAAGACATGCCCCCCTCCCCCAACAAGCCCACAGGAAGATGGGCTCCAGGGTGAGCTGGTCCAGCAGCTCCAGCACTGCCAACAGGAGCCCACCATCTTCTCACCTCTGCTCTGAGTGCACATTTCAGCTCCATGGGAAGGTTGACTCCCCTTGGGCCTCCTTGGTCACATACAGAACGACAGGGTGAGTTTGCCCTGCCATCCTGTTGGACTCGCACGTCACTTGGCCAGGCCCCCAGGCACACGCTAGGAGAAGACTGGCCCATGTCTGGGGGCTGCCCTGATCAGACTGGCCTGAGCCACGTGGGCCTGGGGAGGGGTGGGAGGGGTGGAGAGCTGCAGTGCGGGGAGGGGCAGGTTCTGTTCAGTATAAAGAAGGTGACAGTGATGACCCCCCCAACTCTTCAGTGGAGAGAACATACTTATTAAGTATCTGTTACTTTAGATGACAGTTTCTGCCTATAATATCGAATTGCTCCATTTTATGTTTATGGCAAGAAGACTGTGAAAACAATTCAATGCTGGATTACTGACAGCCTACTGTATAAAAATTTTTACTTTTTAAAAGTTATTCCTTTGAGGATCTGATGAAAGCTTATATAGACCATTCCATAGAAAAAATGTATGATATGCTTATTCATAATATGATACTAATTTAGGGAACCTATGGATGACCACAAGAGTGACAATGTTACAAGAGCACCCAACACGGATTTCGAGTTAAGAATTCCAGGGGCTTCCCTGGTGGCGCAGTGGTTGAGAATCCGCCTGCTGATGCAGGGGACACAGGTTCGAGCCCTGGTCTGGGAGGATCCCACATGCCGCGGAACAACTGGGCCCGTGAGCCATGGCCACTGAGCCTGCGCGTCTGGAGCCTGTGCTCCTCAACAAGAGAGGCCGTGACAGTGAGAGGCCTGCGCACCGCGATGAAGAGTGGCCCCTGGTCGCCACAACTAGAGAAAGCCGGCGCACAGAAACGAAGACCCAACACAACAAAAATAAATTAGTTAATTAATAAACTCCTACCCCCAACATCTTCTTTAAAAAAAAAAGAATTCCTGATTTAGGGGAACTGGTGAGCTTTTAGGGGTTTCCACTCCTTTTAAGAGAAAGGAAGGGTTTTGAGGCCTGTGAAGTCAGGAACTGGTCTGCTTTGCTCACTGCTGAATGCTTGATGCCTAGAAAAGTACCTGCCATGCAGAGGCACGCAGTGGCCATTTGATGAATGAATGTGACAATAACTGTGTCTCCAAAGAGCTGTTGTCTGGATGTAAAGAACTTCACAAATGGGAGTATCTACTCCACTTAAGCTAGGACTGCTCAATGGTGACTGTCTCTTCAGTGGGACAGGACTTTATTATAAAGACAGGTTCATCTGTGTTAAGAAGCACAGGTGCTTTTAAATTCAAGTGACTTTTTTGCGAGTGGGTGGGATTCAGCTGGCCTGTCATAATTTAGTCTGTCTCTCAGTTTCTCTTTCTCACTGATATTTAGGGCAGATGGAGAAAGTGCTTGAGAAAGAAGTACTGGATTATTCTTTGAATCTGTGTCAGGCGAAATTTGATTTGCTAGTTCGCACGCCTGACAACATAATCCTTCAGATCTTCTCCTTTCTTGATTTGGATGACATTGGGCAGCTGTCAAAAACCTGCAAAAAAATCCAAAAGGTAAGACCTTAGGATAATTTTTACTGGTAAATATTACACAGAATTTCAAAGAGAAAGGGGATGATTTAGAAAATTTTAACTTCATATGATGACAAACATTGGGCTTGTGCAATAATAAAACTTTTTTTTTAAACCTATAGCCTAAAAAACTGGCTAAGTGACTCTGCTCAAGAGGAAACAGTAGCACAGAAAGAGAGAATGATAAAGTGGCCACATCTGTAAAATGTAAGACAGTGAGGGTCACAAACAAAGCAATTCTAGCAAGAGGAAATATATCATGCTGCATTCCAAGGTAAGTGACATTTGTAAAAAGACACACGTTAGAGAGAATGTTGAAAATAGTACTAATGTAGTTCCTACTCATGCTTAAACTTAAGCAAATACCAAAAACAGAAAAAGAAATTGCATAGGAATTCCTAAGTGCAGATTTTGCCATTGTTCTTCACTGGGAAACTCAGTAGCAGATTGACAGAGATCCCTGGGGAAAGCATTAGTTTTCAAATTCCTCATTTCAAATTCAAATGCCTCATTTCAGGCATTTATATACATTTGGTAATTATAAGCTTTGAATCCATTTGGAAAGAGAAGTAATGAAAATCTATTTTTTGTACATAATCATTGTTCAAAAATTAGAAAGAAAAGAACTAAAAATCATCTTAATCCTACCTTCAGTTGCTATTAAATTTGGGCATATTTCTTATCAGTATTTGTCCTAAAAGCTTGAGTATTTTTAAAGCTATTTCACAGTGAGGTTTAGGTGGTTTCTAGACCAAAATACATAAATAGAAATATTCAGGTAGTCAGAAATTCTAGTCATAAAACAATTTGTTATTTGTAAGATAAATATTGGCTTAAATTTTCTCATTTAAGAATGAGCAAGTTGCAATATAAGGTATTTTGTCTTTTTACTCATTTGAGCATTTATTCAATAAACATTTACTGAGTTCCACCAATTTGGCATAAACAGTAGTAAACATCTCAGTGTCTGCCTTCATGGGCTTGTCGTCCAGTGGGTGGGCCGTGGAGGACTGACGGGGCCATGGGGTGGGGGGTGACGGAGTCTGTGGAGGTTTTTACAAAGCAGGATTTAAAATGTGTATCAAAACATAAAAGCTCTACTTCCACAACGTGGTCTCAGTTAGTAGCCACTGTAAAAATGTTAGTAATTGGCACACATCTTTCCAAACATTTTCTATGCAAATGCAAACATCCTGTGAGTCTATAAAGGGTTTGAAGCACATTCCGCACTTTGAACTTTACCCCACCCTGTGGAAAAGTTGGTGTTAGTGTTGCGCGTTGTGGAGCTGTCACTTAGCCACGTCCCAGGAGGAACACCTGGGCTGTTCCAAAAAGAAGGGCATCTAACGGCTGGTGTGTCTATGTTTTGTAGCAGCAGTCCAATCTGTAGGATGCAGTGTTAGGAGTTCCAGTGCTGGGTGTAAGGATATTTCTATTTTATGTTTTGATAGATAAGGCAGTTTAGCTTGAGGAATTTTTTAATAACATAGGAACTAACAAATCTCATTTGAAAGCTGACAGAAATGATCCAAAAGAGGAAGACTTGGGGGTCCAGGAGAGAGGAGCCATTGCTGCAGGCCACCACCATTGGGTTCCTTCCCTTGCAGTCCTTGGGCTTCCTGGGACAGGCCTGTCTCAGCCTGCTCAGGCTGCCATAACAAAGTACCACAGACTGGGCAGCATAAACAAAGACATTTATTTCTCACAGTTCTGGAGGCTGGAAGCCCAAGATCAAGGTGTTAGCTTATTGGTACTGGTGGGGGCCCTCCCAGCTGGCAGACAGCGGCCTTCTGGCTGTGTGCTCCTGTGGCAGAGAGAGCTAGTGAGCTCTGGTGTCTTCTTTTATAAGGATACTACTCCTATCGGATCAGGGCCCCATCCTTACGACCTCATTTAGTTGCTTCTTTACTTCAATACGGCCACACTGGGGGCTAAGGGTTCAACGAGTGAATACTGGCATGGAGGGGGACACAATTCAGCCCATAGCAAGGCCTGACTCCAAACGTCATGGGTTCTACCACCTGTTAAGATATCCTAGAAATGCCAGCAGTTTGGTGTTCAAATAGCATCTCCTACATTGGCCCGCACACCCCAAACTGGCATAAGAATCCTCTGTCCAATCAACTGCTCCATTTTTTGATTCAGAAAAGTATGATCCTAGTGATGTAGGAAATGGCTACTCCATGAGCATGTGATGGAGTAATTGTATGTAACCTGCAGGCACACTGCTCACAAGTTGGCACACTGATTTTTCTATCATGATAATAATTTAAATTATTTTACTGAAGAATGCCATCCTTTCTATGGGGTAGGCTGCTTACGTTTAAATTGACTAAGACTTTTTTTTAAACCTCTTTTGTGATATAAGGCTACTTCTGTACTTATTTTTCTTTTAGATGTGTAGCGATGAAGAATTCTGGGAGAGATTTAGAACTTCACAGGATAAACATGCTTTTGATACAATGAAGATAGGGATAACCATTTACAAGAAACTGCTAGCTTTCCACCAAAATGCAGCCCAGCAGAAATTCACACAAAGAAGACAGACAGCATTTTTCTAAACTTAACTGAAGTGACAAAATTTAAAAATAATTATTAAAACTGAATTTTCATGTAAAAATAACTACGAGTAGACCTTGCCTATAGCTAAGATTGGGTTGAAGCAATTATCTGGTAGATTTAAGTGGGAAAATTTGTTTTTTAAAAACCCTCGACTCTGAATAGTGTTCTGAAAATAAACTTCTCATTTTTCTTTTTCTTTACTGCTATTAATCTTTGAACAGATCAAGAGGATCAAATACCTACTTAATTCTCCACTTTAACCTAATACATGTCCTTAATTGTAAAGACAGGAAGAACAGAATAGAAAGCAAATCTGCTTGAAGTATAGATGATTATATGTCTTTTCATCAAAGTTAAGACAGACACCACAATGAGAATTCAGTGAAAGAGATGAAAGTAAATGATCCTTTCTCATAGTGTGATATGAAAACATTCACGCCCTTGTCCGCGTGGATCTTCCACATGTGCAGAATTCACTCACCCCACGAGGGACGTGGTTGGGGAAGAAACAGTGGGGGCTGCTGGGAAGTGGCTGGAGCAGCCACTCTCCTTCCTTGGATCTGCTGGATATGCTGCAGAAACATCTGCAGGTGTTTCACTGCCTTGGGAGTTATGAAATGGGAGAAGATTACTCAGTACTACTATTATTTAGCAAGTAAAAACTTGTTTCCAAAGATGGTAAATGAGACCCTTCAAAGGGCCTATATTTCACGTCAGATTTGAGGAATTACTTCAGTTGGCGTCTATGATTTACTAGCAAGGCTGAGAGCAATGAAAACCCCAATAGGCAGCTCCTCTCCTTTGTTATGTTCATGTTTAGAATATAATTATTAAAATCACTAAGTAGTTGAATAAAACCAAGGACTGAAATCCAAAATGAGAAACAACAGAAAACATTAAAAGAAAGTTTTGCAGAGGAATTACGAAGAAGTGAAACAGGAGGCCAACCCTCACTCGAGCCCTCAGTCACACGGAGAACTCGGTCCCTCCCCACGACTGTCAGCTGTAATTCCACGCGATGTGTCCACATGAACGGTAATTCTTTCCTTAACATTTTTGCCATTTCTTAGACATACGATAAACTCAAAGTTTTTCTGTAATTGGTAATAAAAACTTCACACATATGTGAACAGCTTCTGATCTTACCAGCCACAGGTTGCTAGACATAACCAAACCTCAGACACTGTGGGTGCCCTGCCCAGCCAATCTGAAAGCCTACATTGGGAAGTGTGTACCAATATAAAGAGGTATTACTGTTTTAAAACAGTGGTCTCAAAATGAGTTCTGATAATCCCTGAAGAGGTATCTTAGGCACCTTTCAGAGGGTGTAACTATTCAATACTTTTGTATTTACATATTTTTCAGCTTTATTGATATATGATTGACAGATAAAAAATTGTGATATATTTAAAGTGTACAATGAGATGATGTGATATATGTACAGTATGAAAGGATTCCCACTAAGTTAATCAATATACACTCATTGCCTCACATATTTACTTTTTTTTTTTTGGTTAGAATACAAGTTCTACTCAGCAAATTTCAATTATAGAATACAGTATTATCAACTACAGTCACCATATTATACATTAGATCCTCAGACCTTATTCATCTGATAACTCAACGTTTGTACCCTTTTACCAACCTCTCCCTACTTTCCCCATGCCCCAGTCCCCGGTAGCCACCATTCTACTCTGTTTCTATGAGCTCAACTTTTTTTTTAGGTTCCAAATATAAGTGATACCATGTAGTCTTTGTCTTTCTCTGTCTGGCTTATTTCACTTAGCATAATGCCCTCCAGTTTCATCCATATGGTTGAAAATGGCAGGATTTTCTTCTTTTTTAAGGCTGAATAATATTTTGTCGCATATAGATAGATAGAGATAGAGATAGATAGATAGAGATAGAGATATAGAGATAGAGATAGAGATATCTATATAGATATCTCACATTTTCTTTATTCAGTCATCCATCGATGGACACTTAGGTTGCTTCCATACCTTGGCTACTGTGAATAATACTGCAGCGAACATGGGGATACAGATGTCTCTTCAATATCGGGATTCTGTTTCCTTTGGATACACACCCAGAAGTGGGGCTGCAGGATCATATGGCAGTTCTATTTTTAATTTCTTGAGGAACCTCTGTACTGTTTTCCATAGTATGTATCCATTTACATTCCTCCAACAGTGCACCAGGGCTCCCTTTTCTCCATACCCTCGCCAACACTTATCTCTTGTCTTTTTGACAAGAGCCATTCTGGCAGGCATGAGGTGATATCTCATGGTGGTTTCGATTTGTATTTCCCTGGTAACTAGTGATATTGAGCACCTTTTCATGTACCTGTTGGCCATCTGTATTTCTTCTTTGGCAGTATGTCTGTTCAGGTCCTTTGCCCATTTTTAAACTGGGTATAGCTCTTCCTTGACATATGGTGGGGTTATATCCGAATTAAGCCATCATAAGTTGAAAATACCATTAAGTCAAAAATGCATTTAATACACCTAATCTACCAAACATCGCAGTTAGCTTAGCCTTATCTTAAACATGCTCAGAACGCTTACATTAACCTACGGTTGGGCAAACTCATCTAATAAAAAGCTATTTTTAATGTGGTATTGAGTATCTCATGTAATTTACTGAATACTGTACTAAAAGTCAAAACCAGAATGGTCATATGGGTACAGAATGGTTGTAAGTGTATGGGCTGTTCAGCCTTATGATTGCCTGGCTGACTGAGAGCTGCAGCTCACTGCCACTGCCCAGCATCATGAGAGAGTATTGTACTGTGTATTGATAGCTGGGAAACGATCAAAATCCAAAGTTCCTACTGAATGTATATTGCTTTCACACCATTGTAAACTTAAAAAATCACAAGTCAAACCATTTTAAGCTGGGGACAGTCTGTAAGTGGTTTGGTTTTTCTTTGCTGTTGTGTTGTATGGGTTACTTGTATATTTAGGGCACTAACCCCTTACCAGACATGTGGTTTGCAAACATTTTCTCCCATTCCATAGGTTGCTTTTTTTTAACCTCTTCTATTGTAATCTATTTTTTATTATTTACTTATTTTTCTTAATTTTTTTTGCTGCGTCGGGTCTTATTTGCGGCACACGGGGTCCTCATCGTAGCGTGCAGGCTTCTCCCTAGTTGTGGTGCGTGGGGTCCAGAGCGCGTGGGCTGTGTAGTTTGCCACATGCAGGCTCTCTCATTGAGGCATGCAGGCTCAGTGGTTGTGGCACGCAGGCTTAGTTGCCCCACGGCATGTGGGGTCTCACTTCCCCAACCAGGGATCGACCCCACGTCCCCTGCACTGGAAGGCAGATTCTTTAACACTGGACAACAAGGGAAGTCCTTGTAATTTATTTTTAAACATCACTTCCTTCACAATTATTTGAAAAGGTGTTTAGTTCAGATATCTTTATTTCAAATTAAGTTTTATTGGAGTATAGTTGCTTTACATTGTTGTGTTAGTTTCTGCTGTACAGCAAAGTGAATCAGCTAAATGTATATATGTATCCCCTCTTTTTTGGACTTCCTTCCCATGTAGGTCACCACAGAGCATTGAGTAGAGTTCCCTGTGCTACACAGCAGGTTCTCATTAGTTATCAGTTTTATACACATTAGTGTATATATGTCAGCACCCATCTCCCAGTTCCTATTTTGTGGATGGTCTCCTTTGCTGTGAGGAAGCTCTTTAGCTCCATGTAGTAGCATTTGTTTATTTTTGCTTTTGTTGCCTTTGCTTTTGGTGTCAAATGCAAAAAATCTTGCCCAGACCAATGTCAAGGAGCTTTTGCCCCCATGTTTTTTTCTAGGAGTTTTGTGGTTTCAGGTCTCATAGTCAAGTCTTTAACACATTTTCAGTTGCTTTTGTGTATGGTGTAAGAAATTGCTCCATTTTCATTTGCATGTGGCTGTCCAGTTTTCCCAACACCATTTATTGAAGAGACTATCCTTTCCCAATTGTATTCTTGGCTCCTTTCTTGAACACTAATTGATCATATATGTATGGGTATATTTCAGAGCTCTCTATGCTGTTCCATTGCTCCATGTGTCTGTTTTTCTGCCAATACCATACTGTTTTGATTACTATAGCTTTGTAATATAAGTTGAAATCAGGGAACATGATGCCTCCAGCTTTGTTCTACTTTCTCAAGATGGCTTTGGTTATTTGAGGTCCTTTTTGGTCTTCTTTTGGACATTTTTTTTTTTTTTTTTTTTTTTGGATACACGGGCCTCTCACTGTTGTGGCCTCTCCCGTGGTGGAGCACAGGCTCCGGAAGCGCAGGCTCGGCAGCCATGGCTCACAGGCCCAGCCACTCCGTGGCATGTGGGATCTTCCCGGACTGGGGCACAAACCCGTGTCCCCCGCATCGGCAGGCAGACTCTCAACCACTGAACCACCAGGGAAACCCTTTTGGACGTTTTAACAATATTAATTCTTCCAACCTATGAACATGGAATGCCTTTCCACTTATTTGTGTTTAATTCTTTCATGAATTTTATAGTTTTCAGTGTATAATCTTTTACCTTCTTGGCTAAATTTATTCCTAAGTATTTAATTCTCTTTGACACTATTTAAATGGGATTGTTTTCTTAATTTCTCTTTCTGATAGGGGCATTTCTATACACTAAAAACACACTGGTTTCTGTATACAGATTTTGTATCCTGCAATTTTACTGTTTCCGTTTATTATTTCTAACAGAAATTTTGTGGCATGTTTAGTGTTTTCTATACATAATATGTCATCTGCAAACAGAATATTTGACTTATTTTTAATTTGGATGCCTTTTATTTCTTTTTCTTGCCTATTTGCTCTGGCTAGGGCTTCCAGTACTATGTTGAAAAAAAGTTATGAGAGTGGGCATCCTTGCCTTGTTCCTGACCTTATGGAAAAAGACTTGCAGCTTTTCACTGTTGAGTATGATGTTAGCTGTGTGTTTGCATATATGACCTTTAATATGTTTAGGAACCTTCCCTCTATACCCAGTTTCTTGAGAGTTTTTACCATGAAAGGATATTGAATTTTGTCAAATGCTTTTTCTGTATCTATTGAGATGATCATATGAGTTTTATCCCTCATTATGTTAATGTGGTGTATCACACATTTACTGATTTGTGTATATTGAGCCATCCTGATATCCCTGGATAAACCACACTTGACACAGTGTATGATCCTCTTAATGTACCGGTCAAATCAGCTTGCTAATATTTTGTTGAGGATTTTTGCATCAGTGTTCATCAGGGATATTGGCTTGTGATTTTCTTTTCTTGCAGTGTCTTTGCCTGGCTTTGGTATCAGAGTAATGCTGGTCTCATAAAATGAGTTTGGAAGCATCCTGATCTGTTCTATTTTTTAGAAGAATTTGAGAAGGGTTGGTATTAATTCTTCATTAAATGTTTAGTAGATTTCACCAGTGAAGCCATCTGTTCCTGGACTTTTGTTTGTTGGGAAGTTTCTGACTACTGATTTAATCTCCTCACTAGTAATTGTTTAGATTTTCTATTTCTTCATGATTCAATCTTGGCAGGTTATATAGTTTCTAGGAATTTATCCATTTCTTCTAGATTATATAATTTGTCGGTGTATAATTGTCCATAGTTGTTTCTCATGCGCCTCAGTATCTGTGTTATCAGTTGTAATGTCTCCTATTTTCATTTCTGATTTTATTTAAGTCTTGTTTTTTCCCCCTTAGTCTAGCTAAAAGTTTGTCAATTTCTTTATTAAAAAACCCACAAAAACCCAGTTCTCAGTTTTACTGATCTTTAAAAAAATGATTTTTCTTTTTTAGTCTCTACTTCCTTTTTTTCTGGTCTGATCTTTGTGATTTCCTTCTTTCTACTAACTCTGGGCTTAGTTTGTTGTTCTTTCTCTGGTTCCTTGAAGTGTAAAGTTAGGTTGTTTATTTGAGGTCTTTCTTTTTTCTTGATGTAGGCATTTATCACTATAAACTTCCTTCATAGAACTGCTTTTGCTGCATCTCATAAGTTTTGATGTGCCATGTTCCCATTTTCATCTGTCTCAGATATTTTTTTGATTTATCTGACCCATTGGTTTTTCAGAAGCATGTTGTTTAATCTCCACACATTTTCGAATTTTCCAATCTTCTTCTAATTGTTTCTAGTTTCATACCATTGTGGTTGGAAGAGATGCTTGATATGATTTCAATCTTCTTAAATTTATTAAGACTTGTCTTGTGATCTAATATTTGATCTATTTTGGAGAATGTTCCATGTGCACTTGAGAATGTGAATTCTCCTGCTGTTGGTTGACATGTTCTGTTAGATCCATATGGTCTAATGTGTAGTTTAAGTCCAATGTTTCCTTATTGATTTTCTGTCTGGATGATTATCCATTGTTGAAAGTGGGTCTTGAAGTACCCACTATTATCTCATTGCTGTCTATTTCTCCCATCATATCTGTTAATATTTGCTTTATATATCTTAGGTGCTCCAATGTTGGGTGCATAAATATTTATAATTGTTAAATCCTCTTGATGAATTAACCCCTTTATCATTGTATAATGACCTTCTTTGTCTCATTACAATTTTTGACTTAAAGTCTATTTTGTCTGATATAAGCATAGCTAAACCTACTTTCTTTTGGTTTGCATTTGCATGGAATGTCGTATTCCATCCCCTCACTTTCAGTCTGTGTGTGCTCTTAAAGCTGAAATGAGTCTCTTTGAAGCAGCATAGAGTTGGATCTTTTTTTTCCATCCATTCAGCCACTCCTTTTTTTTCTTTTAAAATTGATGTATAGTTGATGTACAATATTACATAAGTTACAGGTGTGCAACATAGTGATTCACAATTTTTAAAGGTTAATATATTCCATTTATAGTTACTATGAAATACTGGTTATATTCCCTGTGTTGTACAATACATCCTTGTACATAAATATTTTGTACATAATGGTTTGTACCTCTTAATCCCCTATCCCTATCTTGCCCTTCCTTCCTGCCCCTCCCCACTGGTAACCACTAATTTGTTCTCTATATCTGTCAGTCTTTCTTTTTTGTTTTATTCACTAGTTTTCTTTTTTAGATACTACACATAAGTGACATCATACAGTATTGGTCTTTGTCTGACTTATTCCACTTAGCATAATGCCCTCGAAGTCCATCCGTGTTGCTGCAAATGGCAAAATTTCATTCTTTTTTATGGCTGAGCAGTATTCCACCGTGTCTATGTATGTGTGTGTGTATATATATCTATATCCCTTCTTCTTTATCCATTCTTCTGTTGATGGACACAGGTTGCTTCTGTACATTGGCAATTGTAAACAGTGCTGCTATGAACACTGGGGTGCATGCATCTTTTTGAATTAGTGTTTTCTTTTTATTCAGATATATACTCAGGAGTAGAATTGCTGGGTCAAACTGTAGTTCTATTTTTAGTTTTTTGAGGACCTCCATACTGTTTTTCACAGTGCCTGCACCAATTTACTTTCCCACCAACAATGTATGAATAGGGTTCCCTTTTCTCTACATCCTCGCCAACATTTGTTATTTGTGTTCTTTTTGGTGATAGACATTCTGACAGGTGTGAGGTGGTATCTCATTGTGGTTTTGATTTGCATTTCCCTGATGATTAGCGATGTTGAGCATCTTTTCATGTTCCTATTGGCCATCTGCATTTCCTCTTTGGAAAGATGTCTATTCAGTTCTTCTGCCCATTTTTTAATTGGGTTGTTTGTTTTGTTGATGTTGAGTTGTATGAGATGTTTATATATGTTGGCTATTAACCCCTCATTGGTCATATCATTTGCAAATATTTTCTCCCATTCAGTAGATTGTCTTTTCATTTTGTTGATGGTTTCCTTTGCTGTGCAAAAGGTTTTAAGTGTAATTAGGTCCTATTTGTTTATTTTTGCTTTTATTGCTCCTTGCTTTAGGAGACAGAGCCACAAAAAGAATGCCACAATTTATGTTAAAGAGTGTTCTGCCTATGTTTTCTTCTAGGAGTTTTATGGTTTCTGGGCTTACATTTAAGTCTTTAATCCATTTTGAGTTTATTTTTGTATATGGTGTTAGAGAATGTTCTAACTTTACTGCTTTACATGTATCTGTCTGGTTTTGCCAGCACCACTTATTGAAGAGACTGTCTTTTTGCCATTGTATAATCTTGCCTCCTTTTTCGTAGATTAATTGACCATAAGTGCATGGGTTTATTTCTGGGCTCTCTATTCTGTTCCATGGATCTGTCTGTCTGGCTGTTGCGCTGGTACCATATTGTTTTAATTACTGTAGCTTTGTAGTATAGTCTGAAGTCAGGGAGCATGATACATCCAGCTCTGCTCTTAAGATTCTTTTGGTTATTTGGGGTCTTCGGTGTTTCCACACAAATTTTAAAATTGTTTTAGTTCTGTGAAAAATGCTGTTGGTATTTTGATAGGGATTGTACTGAACCTGTAGATTGCCTTGGGTTGTATAATCATTTTAACAATATTAATTCTTCCAATCCACGAACACAGTATATCTTTCCATCTGTTTGTGTCATCTTCAATTTCTTTTATGTGTCTTATAGTTTTCCAAGTGCAAGTCTTTTACCTCCTTATATAGGTTTATTCCTAGGTATTTTATTCTTTTTGATGTCATGGTAAGTGGGATTGTTTCCTTAATTTCTCTTTCTGATAACTTGTTAGTGTTTAGAAATGCACAGATTTCTGTGTATTAATTTGTATCCTGCAACTTTACTGAATCCATTGATGAACTCTAGTAGTTTTCTGGTGTCATCTTTAGGGTTTTCTGTATATAGTATCATGTCATCTGCAAACAGTGACAGTTTTACTTCTTCCTTTCCAATTTGGGTTCCTTTTATTTCTTTTTCTTGTCTGATTGCTGTGGCTAGGACCTCCAATACTACACTGACTAAAAGAACCACTCTGTCTTTAGATTGGAGAATTTAGTTCATTTACATTTAAAATAATTATTGATATGAACTTACAACTGCCATTTTGTTAATTGTTTTCTGGCTGTTTTGAAGTCCCTTTCTTCCTCTTCTGCTCTCATGCTTTCTGATTTGATGATTTTCTTTAAAGGTATGTTTTGATTCCTTTCTCTTTATGCCTTGTGTATCTACATCAGGTTTTTGCTTAGTGGTTACCATGAGGCTTACATAAAACATATTAAAACACTTCACTTTTAGCTTATAACAACTTAACTTCGAAGGCATACAAAAGCTCTACATTTTTACTTCCCCATCCCACATTTTTTTCTTGGTGTCACAATTTGCATCTATTTATATTGTGTAGCCATTACCAAATTATTGTAGTTATAGTTATTTTAAAACTTTTGCCTTTTAACCTTTATACTAGTTATAAGTGATTTACTCACTACCATGACAATATTAGAACATTTTGAATTTAACTACATATTTACCTTTGCACCAGTGAGTTGTATACTTTCATATGTTTTCCTGTTGGTAATCAGTGGCCTTTTGTTTCAGCTTGAAGAGCTCCTATTAACATTTCTTGTAAGGCTAGTCTAGTGGTGATGAATTCCTTCAGCTTTGTCTGGAAAACTCCTCATTCTCCTTCAGTTCTGAAGGACAACTTTGCCGGGTATTCTTGGTTGGTGTTTTCCCACCCTCCCCTCCAGTATGTTGAATATAACATCCCACACCCTTCTGACTCGCAAAGTTCCTGCTGAAAAATCCACTGACAGTCTTGTGAGGGTTCCCTTGTGCATAACAAGTTGCTTTTCTCTTGCTGCTTTTAAGATCCTGTCTTCTTTAACTTTTGACAATATAATAATATGTCTCAGTGTGGGTCACTTTGAATCCATCTTATTTGGTATTCTTTAGGCTTCCTGTATCTGGGTGTTTCTTTCCACAGGTTATGGAAGTTTTCAGCCATTAATATTATTTTTAAAATAACGTTTCTACCCCTTTCCCTCCCTATTTCTCCTTCCGGGACCCCCTATAATGCACATATTGGTCTTCTTGTGGTATCCTATAAGTCCCTTGAGCTATCTTTACTCTTCTTTATTTTTTTTCCTTTTTGCCCCTCTGACTGATGAATTCTACTGCCCTACCTTTGAGTTTACTGATCCTTCCCTCCACTCGATTTAGTCTGCTGTTGAACTCCTCTACTGAAAATTTCAGTTTAGTTATTGTAAGATTCAGCTCTATGATTTCTGTTTGGTACTTTTTAATATTTTCTATATTTTTGTTGCAATTCATACAGTGTTCACGCATTGCTCTCCTGACCTCAGTGAGTACCTTTGTGACCATTATTTTGAACTCTACTGGGTAAATCACATATCTCCATTAAGATCAGTTTTGAGATATTTACCTTGTTCTTTTGTTTCAAACATATTCCCCTATTTCTTATTTCCCTTGAGTCTCCGTGTTGGTTTCTGTGCATTAGATAAAACAGCCACCTCTCCCAGTCTTGACAGACTAGTCTCATGTAGGAGATAAACCTTGTCAATCAGCTTGGCCTGAGTATGTGGTTGCCTCTCAAACCTTTATGATTGTCCATGCTACTGTCTTTGTTCTTAGTGGCTTCCAGTAGTGGAAGGTGTGCCAAGACCCATCAATGTCTCAGTCCGCTTCCATGCACGTGCAGGCTGATTGGAATCTGGGCTCTCAAGTAGCAACCAGGAGAGTAGGCGGTCAAGCCCTTCCAGGGAGAATCTGGTAGATGAGTGTTTTTGCCTGCTCCTTCTGTGCAGAGACCTGGGGGGAGAGCTGCAGAGAGGGCTCTCATGCATACCTGTCTTGTGGGTCTCATGGACAGAAAGCCCCATTGGCTTTCAGAACCAGGTGATTTAAAGGTCCATCCCTCAGATGGGGAGCCTTAAAAGTTGGGGTGCTAGATGTGGCAGTCCTAGCTTTTCTTCAGGAAAAAGCTGGGAACTGGGGGTTCCCTTGCGATTGTATGGTGCTGTGCTGGGGTTTGGCCTTATGGCGAGAGGTTGTCTCCAACTTTCCCACCTGTTTCGATGTGGGTATGGACTCATTTGTCTGGTGTGTAGGAGTCGCTTGGCTAGTTTCTGGATTTTTCTCTGAGGGAACTTCTCTGTGTGTAGCTGTACATTTGGTGTGTCTACGGGAAGAGAGACGTTCAGGAGCCCCCGATGTCACCATCTTGGTCCCTCCCTTGGGTATAACTACTCATTAAGAGACTAAAAGACATTACTCGCCTTTTTACTGTGATCTTCTCACGGGTGTATAGTGGAGTTTTCCAGAGGCTAGAATGATGTGTGTTGATGTTATTACTCTGACAGCTATAAAAAGAACATGTGTTTATGTATTCTTGTGCTTAAACATTTTTGCTTTAATTTTGAATACATTAAACATCAATAGATATAATCTAGCTAATAAACAAAAGTCCTTTGGGGTTGTTAATAATTCTTAAGAACGTAAAGTGTTCCTGAGACCAAAAAGTATAACAACCATTGTTTTAAACCATGAATCTTGAACACTAACCAACTATGGCCCACAGGCCAAATATGGTGTGCTGCCTGTTTTTATATATTAAGTTTTATAGGAACACAGCCCTGCCCATTCATTTTCTATTGTAAATGTATTTTAAGGCTCACTATTATGGCAGAGTTAATCGTTGTGACAGAGACCATACAGCCTATAAAGTCTGAAGTGTTTACTATCTATTAGCCCTTTTCAGCCAGAGTGGATGCTGCTGGATCACCTGGAACTCACTGAATCCACAGCAAGTTCTTCTCTCCCCTCCCCCACCTTCTGGAGCTCCTAAGTCAAGAACACGAGCACAGCAATGCTTGAAACTGACTGTATGTCTAACAGTCATAGAGGTTTTTTTTAATAATAAATAAGTCTCAGTTTTTTATAAACATTTTATATTTTATAAGGAATAGATATAATAAGCAAAATATTCAGATGATTAAAGCTACGTTTTAAAAAGCAGTATTTTGTTACATATAATTCTATATAGGAAAAGTACCATAACTGGAGTTCAAATTCATAGCAACTAAAATTTTTATTTAATAAATGGTTCAAAGCACAGTGCCAAAAGCATTAACATTTAAAAATTTCACTAAAAGGAAAAAATACTGTAGAATGCACAGCTGCAGAAAGCTATACTGTTATCAAAAAACTGCCTCAGACTGCAAAAACAAAGACTCCAGATGCCATTCCTAATTATTCTTCTCTAAAATAATGCCATTTATGTTATAAAACATGAGCACTCCATCAAAAGACTGGAACTCTTTTTGTTAATTCAGTGGCCATATTGTTAAAAGGGCAACAATTAAAGCTGTTGGGCTTTATACAGTGTTAAAGTTCCTATCAGAGGGAATACAGCACCACAGACTTCAGCTAATCCTTATGACTGAAGGTGCATGAATGACTGAATTACAATGGTTATAAGAAAAGAGAGCTGTTCACTTTCCAGAAACTACAGCTCACAGAAAACCAACAAAAAGCACAATGAGATACAGGTCATTGACTAACAAATGTGTAAAACTGAAAGTCCAAGTTATTCCTACAACATGTTTAAAATGCTTCAGAATTCACACTGATTCAATAACTAGCTTTCTTCTGGTTTTGGTCATACTTTTCTGCTTTCTGAAGGAGATAATTTTTCTTCTGCTTTGGCTAAATTACATATACTAGTTTATATCAGAAATGGCCAAATCTATAGCTCTGTTCAAAGTTTTAAAAGATCGCTTGAGAACGGTTTCTAGGTATTTCTATGCCACCTTTATAGTTCTAGTTTCTCTATAAGGAGTAAATTCACCTTGTCGGTTTTATTCCAGGCTAATTTACGCGCTTCCAGAGGGAATGCCCTCTCTAATCCACAGAGTGTGGGTGGGAGACCACCCACGTCACCAACATGCACACTGACTCACTCTGCCTCTTCGCTCTTCTCAGCTCCAGCCCCTGGTGAATCTTCCACCTCACCCCTCCTCCCGTCACGGCCCTCGTCAGGGGGTCTTCCATCACATTCACGGGCTCGGATGCCACCTCTGGGCTGGTACAGCTGCAAGCCTGGTCGGTCCTGCCAGGACAGAGGGCGTGTTACTCTTCCAAGGGCGAGCAATACAGGAGGGGGCAACAGCTCTATCTATTTCTAGGGCCTGATAATCCTAATTATCTAAAGAAAATCAGTCTTGAAGCTAAAAATCAGCCTTTTTCACAGCACTATCTCAGAAATCAGGCATTTTGAGATTAAAAAAAAGAAGAGCCATGAAAAAGAAAGACAGTTAATAATAACTTGGAAGTAAAGTTAGTGTCTGGGAAACTGTTACTGCTCAAAGCCAGAACACTCTGTGGAATGAATACAATCACAGCATTCCCTCCTATTTTGAGAGATGAAAACTCAAACACACTCATCTCAGCCCCTCAAACTCGCCACGCAGGGTGGATGCAAAGTCTGGAACAAAAGGAGGCATGGTCTCTAGAGATATGGCTTTTTAGAGCTATGAACTGAACAGTCACACACATTTGTCATTAGCAATTTCTGTGTAGCTTATTCCTCAACTGTCCCCTTTATGGAAAATGCTAACCAGCCATCATACTAATCTCTTAGAGGTGGTGGGATAAAAACATTCCTGGATAAAGTACATAAAATGAAATGAAACTGCTTCAGGGAAAGAGGAAAGCAAAGCCAGGGAAGGACAAAGCGATTCTGCAGGCCAGGACCAGCCTTGGGGACGCCAGCCAGCTCTGCCGTGGACCCAGCTCTGCTGTGGACCCACCCCTGCGGGAGCCGTCTGCTCATGTGGGCGGAGCAGCAGCCTTAGCCTTCCACGGCCACCTAGGGGCCAGGGCAGTGTGACTCGGGTGGGCACGTCCTATGCTGTTTCTCCAGGGCTCATCACTAACCTTTGCCCACTCCTGGGCTGTGTGTGGAGGCCCCACAGTGACCACCATGGGGTTTACCAGAATGTTCTTTTCCTTAATATCAGCCTGAGCAATGAGAAGGGTGGGAAAGGGCTTGGCAGGCCATACAGACCCGAATCCCGTGTAGACAGAGAGGCAGGCTTCACATGGCGAAAGCATGGCTCTGCTTTCGCAGGGTAATGTCTGTGTGTACAGACGGATTCTAGAAGGACATCACAACTCACCTCGTGAGAAAGGAGCTATGACACATAGCACCTTATTACCACTACAGCACCACAGCTTTAACTGGGCGGAAGAGTCACCTCGGGTTCCCACTCCCAAAGCTGTGCCAATACCCATCACTCACTGCTGCTAAATGAAGAGGCAGGTGAAAAACCAGTGCTCGTGTGAGCGAACCCAGCAGAAAGCCCTGAGGTTACAGTAACTGCAGAAACCTCTGAGTATATGGACGGGGCCGGTCAAGGGTGAGGATGAGTAGAGACTCCCTCTGGCTGGGGCTGGCCCTGCCTTCACTGCAGACACTTTAAACATCAACGTAGCAGGGCTTCCCTGGCGGCGCGGTGGTTAAGAATCCGCCTGCCAGTGCAGGGGACACGGGTTCGAGCCCTGGTCTGGGAAGATCCCACATGCCGCGGAGCAACTAAGCCCGTGAGCCACAACCACTGAGCCTGCGCTCTAGAGCCCACGAGCCACAACTACTGAGCCCATGCGCCTAGAGCCCACGTTCCACAAGAAGAGAAGCCACAGCGAGGAGAAGCCCGCGCACCGCAACAGAGTAGCCCCCGCTCGCCGCAACTACAGAAAGCCCGCGCGCAGTGACAAAGACCCAACGCAGCCAAAAATAAATAAATAGATTTATAAAAAATATAAATAAATAAAAATCAACATCGCTGATACCCACCACCCCCTGGATGGATCTGTGGGGATTATGCTGAGTGAAAAAGCCAGCCTCAAAAGGTTCCATGCTGTGCTCCCATTTCTACAGCTTCCTGAAATGATGGAATCAGACACAGGACAGAGGGAGGCTGCCAGGGTCGGGGGTGGCGGGGCACGTGGATACGGCCTGCAGCCCAGGCCTCCGTGCCCTCGGCTCACCTGGACGCCAGGCCGTGAGGGCTGGCCAGCACCACGGGGCCGGGCCTGGCAGGGAGATGACCCGTTACAGTGCTCCTCTGCGACGATGTGATCCCAATGCCATGCCGGTTGTGCAGAGCTGGCCTGGGTGCTTACGGCCACCTCATTATCCACTAATAATCAGAACGCTCTTGGGGGGGATCACCTCCCCCGACAAACACATCAGAAACACATCTACCTGTGGAACGGTTCTCACGGAAACTGGCAGAAGACCGTGTACACAGCCCAAGCTGCAAGAAAGAGCTCCATGGAACTGGCCTGACAGAAGGAAGAGCACCGGGTCAGGGCCTGTGCCCCGGGGAGACTGTACGGAGGAGGAGGAAGTCCTCGTGGGCGGACCCTCGCCCCGGGGAGCAGGCAGGCTGAGCAGCAACCTGGGCATCCCAGTCCTAGGGTCCCGCACGGAGGAGACAGCCCCCCTGCCTGCTGGGAGATCCGCTGAGACAGACAGAGGTGCTGGAGAAGCCGGGACTCTACCCACAAGGAGCGCCTGTGTGCAGCGTACTGACAATCGGGGCAGAGGGAGCTTTGCAGTCGCAGCTGCCACCTCTCTGCACTCCAGATCTGAAGGGGTGAACGCCCTGGCACGGCTCCCTGCACACCACAGCCTGGCGTGAGATCTGGGCAGAGACTTGGTCTAGCAGTAAAGAGACAGACCTGTGTCTCGGGTGGGGTTCAGGTGGGGCGGCAACAGCCATTGTCAGTGTGAGCCCCTGGCTCCGCCCAGTCCACATGGCAGCTTAGTGCTGGATGTGGGGCAGACAGGTCTCACACAGCAGTGCAGCCACCTCAGTTCCTGTACCCACAACATCCCAACCCCCAGCCCCAGCCTACTGCACACCACAGCCTGGCGTGAGATCTGGGATGAACACAACAGAGAAAGGGATGCGACCCCGGGCTGCTTCGGAGCAGAACTGTGGGCACCTACACAGGTGGCGCCTGGGCCCTCTGTGGCCTCAGCTGCTTCAGCACTCACCCCCTGTGGGGCAGACACTCAAGAGCAACGGAGCCTGACTGAACTCGACCCTCAGGGCTTCTGCCCCAACAACTGGGGAGCAGAGCCCCCACCCCCGACAGGGCAGTGACAGCCACGGAGCAGAGAGGAGGCCCCACCTCACACCCAGCCCAGGCTCTGGGTAGTACAACACGGATCACACCCCTATCAAGGGGCTTACGGACAGCACACCCTGAGGAATGACGTGGCTGGTAGGCATACCAAAACCAGCCCTGGCGCCAAAAACACTGAATACATACAGTCTGCACAGGGACAGTCCCACATAAAAACACACTTTCAAGACCACAGTAGATAACTCTTTCTCCTAAATTCTTAGAGACAGAGAAAATTAAGTAGAGTGAAAAGGCAGAGGAACTCCCAATTAAAATAACAAGAGAAATCCCCTGAAAGAACAAATAATGAAACAGAGCTCATCAGTCTACTGGACCCCAAGTTCAAAAAGGAGGTAATAAAAGTGCTACCTGAATTAAGAAAGATTATTGATAGAAATGTAGATCTGTGCACTGTAACAAGGAACTAGAAATTATAAAGATGAACCAACCAAAAATAGAGAATTTCTGAGAGGAAAAACAATCAAGCAATGAACAGCAGACTAAGTGACACAGAAGAATGTATAAGTGATCTGGAAGATGGAATAATGGAAATCACCCAATCAGAGAAGAAGACAGAAAGACAAATTTTTAAAAAATGAAAACAACATATGAGATCTATGGGATAATATAAAATGTGCCAACCTACACATAATAGGGATTCCAGAAGGAGAAGAGAGGAAGAAGGGGATTGAAAATGTATTTGAAGAAATTATGGCTGAAAACTTCCCAAACCTAAAGAAGGACACAGATATCCAGGTATAGGAAGCACAGAGGGTCCCACACAAGATGAATCCAAAGAGACCCACACCAAGACACAGAATTAAGATGACAAAAGTGATAGATAAAGAGAGAATTCTAAAGGTAGCAAGAGAAAAACAAAGAGTTAGTTACAAGGGAACCCCCAGAAGGCTATTAGCTGATTTCTCTGCAGAAACTTTCAGGCCAGAAGGGAGTGGCATGATATACTCAAAGTCCTGAAAGGGGAAAAACCTGTAACTAGGATACTCTACACAACAAGGTTATCATTTAGAATAGAAGAAGAGATAAAGAATTTCTCAGACAAGCAAAAACTAAAAGAATTCAGCAATACTAAACCTACCCTAAAAGAAATATTGAAGGGTCTTCTCTAAATAGAAAGGAAACAAGGATCTGTAGGAAAGGCAAGTATATAAAATGATTGGAGATCACTTAAATAAGCCAGTGCATAGGTTAAAAAACAATAAAAAAAAAAACTGTAAAAGCAATTATAACTACAATTAACAGTAAAAGGATAAGCATGAACATGTAAAACAGGACATTACAAGTCACAAAATGTGGTGGAGGGGAGTTTTAAAATGTAAGTATTTTGGGATGTTTTTGAACTTGAATTACTATCAGTGTAAAGAAAGTAGATACAGTGATGGGTTAACATACTCAAACTCCATGGTAACCACAAATAAAAAATATACAACAGATTCACAAAAACCAAAAAGAAAGAAACTCAAGCATACCACAAAAGAAAATCAAGCCACAAAAAGAAAAACAAAAAGAAGAAATGAACAAAGAACTACAAAAAACAACTGGAAAACAGGATTAAAATGTCAGTAAGTACATATTTATTGATAATTATTTTAAATGTCAATGGTTTAAATGCTCCAATCAAAAGAGTGGTAGATTGGATTAAAAAAACAAGAACCTACAATATGCTGCCTACAAGAGACTCACTTCAGGGTGAAAGACACACACAGACAAAGTGAGGGGATGGGAAAAGATATTTCATGCAAATGGAAATGACAAGAAAGCGGGAGTAGCAATACTCATATCAAACAAATTAGACTTTAAAACAAAGGCCATAAAGAAAGACAATGAAGGGTATTATATAATGATAAAGGGATCAATACCAGAAGAGGATATTATACTTGTTAACATACATGTACCCAATAGAGGAGCACCTAAATATGTAAAACAAATACTAACAGACATAAAGTGTGAAATTGACAATAATATAATAATAGCAAGAGACTTTAACACCCCACTGACATCAGATCCCTGGACCAATCATCCAGACAGAAAATCAAGCAACAGAAATCCTAAATGACACAATAGACCAGTTGGACTTAACTGATATCTACAGGACACTGCATCCAAAAAAACCCAGAATACACATCTTTTCAAGTGTGCATGTTACGTTCTCTAGGACAAACCATGTATTAGGTGACAAAACAAGCCTCAACAAATTTAAGAGGACAGAAATTACTTCAAGCATCTTTTGTGACCACAATGGTATGAAACTAGAAGTCAACCACAGAAAGGAAAATGGGAAAAGAATGAACCCATGGAGACTAAACAACATGCTACTAAAAAACCAATGGGTCAACGATAAAATCAAAGAAGATATCAGAAAATACCTTGAGTCAAAAAAAAAATGAAGACACAACCTTACAAAAAGCTATGGGATGCAGCAAAAGCAGTTCTAAGAGGCAAGTTCATAGCGATACAGGCCTTCTTCAAGAAACAAGAAAAAGTTCAAATAAACAACCTAACCACCTAAAAGAATTAGAATTAGAAAAACAAGAATTAGAAAAACAAGAACAAACAAAACCCAAAGCTAGCAGAAGGAAGGAAATACTAAAGATCAGAGAGGAAATAAATGAAATAGAGGTTAAAAAAAACAACAGAAAAGATCAATAAAACCAAGAGCTGTTTTTTTTTTTAAAAGATCAATAAAATTGACAAGCCTCTAGCCAGGCTCACCAAGAAAAGAGAGAGGACCCAAATAAATAAAATAAGAAATGAAAGACATGAAAATAAAAACTAATACCACAGAAATACAAGTCATAAGAGAACACTATGAACAGTTATATGCCAACAAATTGGACAACCTAGAAGAAATGGACAAATTTCCAGAAATATACAGCCTAACAAAACTGAATCAAGAAGAAACATATAATTTTAACAGGTGAATCACTGGATGTGAAATAGAATCTGTAATAAAAAATAACTCCCTACAAACAGAAGTCCAGGACCAGACAGCTTCAGTGGGGAATTCTACCACACATACAAGAAGAACTTGTACCTCTCCTTTTAAAACTATTCCAAAAAACTGAAGAGGAGGGAACACTCCCAAATTCATTTTATGCAGCCACCCTCATCTTGATACCAAAACCATACAAAGACACTACAAAAAAAGAAAATTATAGGCCAATATCTTTGATGAATATAGATGTTAAAATCCTCAACAAAATATTAGCAAATCAAATCCAATAACACATAAAAAGAATCATTACGCCATGATCAAGTTGGATTCATTCCAGGCTTGCAGGGATGGTTCAACATATACATATCCATCAATGTGATACACCACATTAACAAAAAGAAAGAGAAAAAGCACATGATTATCTCAGTAGATGCACAAAAAGCATCTGACAAAATTCAACATCCATTCATGATAAAAACTCTCACCAAAGTGGGTATAGAGGGAAGATGTCTCAACATAATAAAAGCAATTTATGGCAAATCCACAGCCAACATAATACTCAATGGTGAAAACCTAAAAGTCTTCTTTCTAAATTCAGGAACAAGACAAGGATGCCCACTCTCACCACTTCTATTCAACATAGTATTGGAAGTCCTAGCCACAACAATCAGACAAGAAAAAGAAATAAAGTGTATCCAAATTGGAAGGGAAGAGGTATACTGTCATTATTTGCAGATGGCATGATACTTTCTATAGAGAAACCTAAAGTCTCCACACATAACTATTAAAACTAATAAATGAATTCAGCAAGGTGGCACGATACAAAATTAATATACAGAAATCTGTTGTGTTTCTTTACACCAGCAATGAAATATCAGAAAGAGAAAGTAAAGAAATAATCCCATTTAAAATCCTGTCAAAAAATAAAATACCCAGGAATAAATTTAACCCAGGAGGTGAAAGATCTATATGCTGAAAACTATAAAACACTGATAAAGGAAACTGAAGATGATACAAAGATATAGAGGGCTTCCCTGGTGGCGCAGTGGTTGAGAGTACACCTGCTGATACAGGGGACACAGGTTTGCGCCCCAGTCCGGGAAGCCCCCACATGCCGTGGAGCGGCTAGGCCCATGAGCCATGGCCGCTGAGCCTGCGCGTCCGGAGTCTGCGCTCCGCAAGGGGAGAGGTCACAACGGTGAGAGGTCCGCGTACCGCAAAAAAAAAAAAAAAAAAAAAAAAAGAAATAGAAAGATTTCCCATGCTCTTGGATCAGAATAATTCATACTGTTAAAATGGCCATACTACCCAAAGCAATCTACAGATTTTATGCAATCCCTATCAAAATACCCATGACGTTTGTCACAGAACTAGAACAAATAATCCTAAAATATATATAGAACCACAAAAGGCCCAGAAGTGCCAAAGCAATCCTGAGGTAAAAGAACAAAGCTGAAGGCATAACACTTTCAGATGCCAGATTATATTACAAAGCCACAGTAATCAAAGCATCATGGTACAAAAAACTGACATATGTATCAGTGGAACAGAATAGAGAGCCCAGAAATAAACCCACACACCTATGGTTAATTAATCTATGACAAAGGAAGCAAGGACATACAATGGAGAAAAGACAGTCTCTTCAGCAAGGGGTGTTGGGAGAGCTGGACAGCTAAATGTAATCAATGAAATTAGAACGCTCCCTCACACCATATACAAAAATAAACTCAAAATTGTTTAAAGACCTAAATATAAGACATGACACCATAAAACTCCTAGAAGAGGACATAGGCAAAACATTCTCCAACAGAAATCGTAGCAATATTTTCTTAGGTCAGTCTCCCAAGGCAAAAGAAATAAAAGCAAAAATAAACAATTGAGACCTAATTAAACTTAAAAGCTTTTGCACAGCAAAGGAAACCATCAACAAAATGAAAAGACAACCTCCAGAAGGGGAGATAATATTTGTAAATGATGTGACAAACAAGGGGTTAATATCCAAAATACATAAACAACTCATAAAACTCAGTATCAAAAAAAACAACCCAATCCAAAAAAGTTGGCAGAAGACCTAAATAGACACTTCTCCAAAGAAGACATACAGATGGCCAACAGGCACACGAAAAGATGCTCAACGTCACTAATTATTAGAGAAATGCAAATCAAAACCACAATGAGGTCATCGCCTCACACTGGGCAAAATGGCCATCATTATAAAGTATACAAACAGTAAACGCTGGAGAGGGTGTGGAGAAAAGGGAACCTTCGTTCACTGTTGGTGGGAATGTAAATTGGTGCAGCCACTATGGGAAACAGTATGGAAGTTCCTTAAAAAACTAAAAATAGAGATACCATATTATTCAGCAATACCACTCCTGGGTATGTATCTGGAAAACACAAAAACTCTACTTCGAAAAGACACATGCACCCAATGTACACAGCAGCACTATGTACAATACATAAGTCCCCTACATATGAACCTTCAAGTCGCGAACTTTCAAAGATGCAAACGTGTGTTCCATCAACGTCAGGTGTGAGTGACACTGCGGCTTGCCCTCCATCTCCTATTGCTGATGACCCTTCAGCTCTACCATCTCCCACCTCCTCTCCCTCCTCCAGTCAGTAACTCTTCTTGCCTGTTCACTTGATGCCAACCCCTGTATGCCAGCTGTTGTACTGGACTACTGTACTTTTCAAGGTACTGTATCGTAAGATTAAAAATGTTTTATTTTTTGTGTTTTTTAATATATTATTTGTGTGAAAAGTATGATACACCTATTACAGTACAGTACTATATAGCCGATTGTGTTAGTTGGGTACCTAGGCTAACTTTGTCGGACTTACAAACAAATTGGACTTATGAACATGCTCTAAGAATGGAACTCATTCATATGTAGGGGACTTGCTGTAGTCACAGATGAATGGATAAAGAAGATGTGGTATATACACAATGGAATATTACTCAGTCATAAAAAAGAATGAAATTCTGCCATTTTCAGCAACATGGATCGACACAGAGATTGTCATACTAGGTGAAGTTAAGTCAGACAGAGAAAGACAAATACTATATGATATCACTTATATATGGAATCTAAAAATAATACAAATGAATGTATATACAAAACAGAGACAGGCTCACAGACACATAAAATAAACTTATGACTACCAAGGGAGAGAGGGAAGGAGGGAGGGACAAATTAGGAGTATGGGATTAACAGATACAAACTACTATACATAAAAATAGATAAGCAACAAGGATTTACTGTATAGCACAGGGAATTATATTCAATATCTTGTAATAACCTATATTGGGACATAATCTGGAAAAAATGTCTGAATCAGTTTGCTGTACACCTGAAACTAACACAATATTGTAAATCAACTAAACTTCAATTTAAAAAAATCATAACTCTGTTAATGATGTAAAAGAAAGCACCATGACGTGTCATTAATATTTTCCTTACTGTCTTAAGGGTAAAATGTATAATCTTTCCATTACTTATTCTCAAGCAAATAGTGTGAATGTGCCAGTTTTATGCTAAATAAAAGGTTCTTTTTCTTTCCTGGTTAAAAAAAAAAAATTGATTCTCTGAGAAAAGATGATGCTGGTTTCATTTCAGGACTTGGTGCCCTCTCACTGGACAAGAATAACTGCTCTGCAAATACAGACTGTCAGGGCAGTGAGCTCCCTAGGACGCTGTCAGAAGCTACAATCCTGCACCTCAAGACACCTCAAGACTCTTGGTTTAGATAAAACGTTTCTGTTTGGAAAAGCAGTTGTAAGCCTGCAGGATCACAGCTGATCCTCTGAGCAGACGAAAATGAAGTGAAAGGTTATCCCCAGTGAATAAAAGAACCTTGCTTCCCGTGTCCTCCTTCTTGCGTGCCAGCCCATCTTCACTCTTCTCCCTTCCTGGTGTCTCTGCTGCCCCCACAGGGCCGCCCCCATCCTGGCTCCCCTTCTTCCCTCGGTCTGGGGTGAATCCTTTCCCCCTTTTCAGCTCTTCTTTGTTTCTTCCTGAAAACTTATCCAGCTCATAGTGAGCTCTACGTTTTCTGCTGTCATCCAAGTGGTATCTTTGTGCTTCAAGTTCTTTTTCTCGGAATCTTCTCTCCACGTCCCTTTGCTCTTTATCACTGTCATTTTGTGACCTGTGATTCAACACAAATTATCAATAACCTTACATAAACTGCTTGTCAATTACCTGTCTTCCCTTCCAGACTACAAGTTCAAAAACAGGCAGGGGATATATAAGTCGGCTCATCACTGCAGTGCCAAGTTTGCACACGATGGGCACACGACAGGCATTCAATAAGAAACTTTTGAAAACACGAATAAACAATAGTAACAACAATATTTACTGTTGCACTTGAGTCACACATATGTAATAGGCACTATGCTAAGGTACCATACACATATTTTTATAATTCTTAGTAAATATAATCCTCCCTTTTTTATTTATTGTTTTTGTTTGTTTGTTTGTTTGTTTGCGGTACAGGGGCCTCTCAGCAGAGCACAGGCTCCAAACGCGCAGGCCCAGCGGCCACGGCCCATGGGCCCAGCCACTCTGCGTCATGTGGGATCTTCCCGGACCGGGACACGAACCTGTGTCCCCTGCATCGGCAGGCAGACTCTCAACCACTGCGCCACCAGGGAAGCCCAATCCTCCCTTTTTTTACAGATAAAGTAAGTGAGACTAAAAGTACTCAAGGGACTTTCCTAGCAGCCCAGATGCACATCCATCATGACACAGAGCTGGTATCTACAGCTGAGTTTCTGTTCCAAGCAGAGCTAAAATTAACTTAAAAAATTAATGTATGCATATATCAAACTGTTAAATGAAGAGTAAGTAAATAAGTGGCTGCTTAGCTCATCTGGTTCTTAAAGTCTTTCTCTCCACGAGCCTCACATACCGTATGTCTGTGGCTCCCTGCACACAATGGCAGCAGGGCTGATGGGAACAAAAAGAGCTACAAGCACAAATCTGTGCCAGAAACATGACAAAGGCACTGTTGTATCATAAGCAATAATAAGAGAGATGCCTGTAACATAAACCAGAGTGATCACAGATTTGATACTCATGTACAAATTAATCTTATAAACAAACCAATTAACCAGAATCCCTATAAAGAAGAAAGAAAACCTTTATCACAACTGTGCAAGAAAGGTAGTAAGAAGTCATTCCGCGAGTACTGTGATTCTGGGCAAAAAGCAGCCTAATCCCATGACCTTGCCATTTCCCGTCCAAACTCAAATCTACTTCTAGCCACCCCGCTGAGCAGAGTGGTCCTGGGCTCCAGGAAGCTCTGCAGGCACCCACATGCAGGACATGGGGAGGAGCCCTGGGTCAGGGGAGCAAGCATCCCAGCTGCACACGGCCCCTTGACTGTGGACCCAGGAGGGAGGGGCTCCCTACTCAGAGGCTGCCGTGCATCCCGTCCCCAGGGCACTGCTCAAACTCCTCTCATGAGCCGCTGTGCGTGAGCAGGCAGGGGACACCCCCGCCGCACAGAGGCGGGGCCGGTGGACACCAGCATCCACGGCTGCTGGGTAGATCCTGGCGGGACCGGAGGACTGACCGCTCCAACAGAGAAAGGGCAGCACTTGGGACTCTATTTCTGTATCACAGAAGATCTCCAGCGCCTACGAGGCTGGGCTCTCCAATTTACAACTCTGCAGCTACACTGAGGGAGGTCTGGGGGATCAAATGGGCAAGATATCTCAAAACACAGAGGAAAATTACAAGCTGATAAAAATCACCAAGTAAAGAGAGTGGGAAGGAGATCCTGAAGATGGAAGCGCAAAGGCAGGAATCCAAGAGAATAACCAGGAGAGGAGGTACGGAGGAAACAATACCAGGACACTTCCCTGTGTGAAGACAGCCTTGAGGATGCAGACTGAACAGTTCACCATCAGCGTGACTGCTGGCCAAGGAGAGACAAAGGTGTGAGCAAGCACATCCCAGCAAACTCCTGAATTCCAGGTAGATTACGCAATATAAGCACTCGTACTGACAAAGGATATACAGCCGCAACTCGATGACAACCGTGGGTGCTTAACATGGTCAGAGAAACAAAAGCACGGCTCACTTTTCCCTGAGCTCCTGCAGCGAGCTCTCCAAGGGCTTGGGCTTCACGACTACACAGCTGGGACCGGGTTCCTGTTTCCCATCTCTGGTGTCAATTTCTTCTCCTCTTTCTTTTGGCTTCTCAGTGCTTGACTCCTCTCCCTTTTCTGATTTCTTGAGAAGCTGAGAAATTATAGTGCTAGTAAAATATCACTTTAGGAATATATTATAAAAGAAGGTATTTAATAAATAATTTAAAATATACACCAATATTGAGCCCAAACATTTGAATAGCAAAAAAACATAAGCTAAAGATCCAATGAACAGGTTTTTGGTTAAATACACAGGGGAACATTCTTTCAATGAAATACTTCCTAGTTATGAAAAACAATTTAGGATAATGTGATAAAAAAGATATTATATTAATGAAGAAAAGAATGTTACAAAGTGGAATGATCCAACTTCTATTTGTATGTTGATTCACACACATAGAAAAACCTCTAAAAGGCTTGTAACACTGTGTTAAGAGTTATTATTTTTATTTACTTATTTTTTTTTTGCGGTAAGCGGGCCTCTCACTGTTGTGGCCTCTCCCGTTGCGGAGCACAGGCTCTGGACGCGCAGGCTCAGCGGCCATGGCTCACGGGCCCAGTTGCTCCACGGCATGTGGGATCTTCCCAGACCGGGGCACGAACCCGTGTCCCCTGCATCGGCAGGCGAACTCTCAACCACTGCGCCACCAGGGAAGCCCCAAGAGTTATTATTTTTAGTTGGCAGAAACGAAATTATTTTCTTTCCTTTCATCTACAGGTTCCAGTTTTTCTAAAATGAACAAGTATTACTTCGGTAATAAGGAAAAAAAATTTTTTAAAGGATGGCTTTATATTAATGACTGAGAATAGTTTTAAAAACACCTATTACTCTCTTTCTTGAAACAGATGTAGAAGGTTCCTATGATACGTTCATTTTGCTATGAAATTGGGCCTCTTCCTCCCTGTTCCTGCTCTTTGAACTTTAAGCACCACAGGTACAGTCAGTTTGTAGAACATGAACCGAAGTCTACTTGTGAGAATTTTGTTCTCACTTATAAAAGTGAACTTATGTAAGTTGCAGTAGACAAAAACTACAGACAGATGCACCTAGACTAAATGAGTCCATTTAAGGATGAAACACAGACCGTCAGGCAAACGCTGCAAGCTGCTTCTCATCAGTGGCCTATGTTCCCTGCCTATGGGGGATCCTTTCAGACAACAGTGTATCTTTTTTTAATTAAAAAATTAATATATGCAAACCACAGGGGAATGCAACAGTATAAGTCTCAATCCATCCAACAAATAATTTTGTGTACCTATGAACTGTTTTTACAATATTTCTGAAACCAAAGCTTTTTCCAACACCACCTCCCCAGCTGTCCAGCACAGGCTGGGTGTCCTATGACTCAACCCAGTTCTGACACTATCCACCTGGAATTAATGTCAGATCCCACAGGACTGTCCCCACTTCAGAGGCCAGTTGCAAGTCCCAGGTTGTCACCAGTACTTCTGACTGGCCGGCTATAAATTCAGGGGGTTGTTGAATGAGACTGACTCACGAACTTAGGGAAGTGATTTACTTACTATTACTGGCTTATTATAAAGGATACAACGCAGGCGCAGCCCGATGGGAGAGATGCACAGGGCTCTCGGCTCCACCCGCATGGCAGCGGGATACTTGTGTTCACCAGCTGGGATGCTCTTCAAACCCCACGCTTCAGGGACTTGTATGGAGACGCCGTTACACAGGCATCATTGATTAAACCTCTCGCCATTGGTGACTGAACTCAATCTCCAACCCTTTCCCTCTTTAGAGGTGGGGATGGGGCTGGAGGTTCCAATGCTATAATCACGCCGGGTCTTTCTGATGAGCAGCTCCCTTCCTGAAGCTATCCAGGGTCCCAGCCACCTGTCAGCTCATTAGCATACAGAGGACACTCCTGTCACTCCAGAGATTACAAGGGTTTTAGCAGCTGTGTGCCATGAACTGGGGTAAAGACCCTGGGCTCAGTACTAGGAACGCAGTTGTGGGTAAGAGACAAGTGCCCACAATTAAGGACTCACACTCGATAGTCTTGCCAAGGCAGTGGTGGCCGTGGGGGTGGGAGGACGGTATACACAGTGACGAAAATAGAAAACCGTGAACCAGATAATCTCAGGTGGTATGAAACGCTACCAACACATGATAAACAGACTAAAAGGACAATGAGGTGTGGGGCAGGGGAGGAGGGGGAATGGTTTCTCAAGGGGGTCAGGGAAGGCAGGGACCAGACAGTGGGGGGGGCCACTCATGAGAGGGCGTGATTTTTTGGGGGGAGGAGGGAGCGGGGAGGGCAGCAGGGGTCAGGCCAAGTGTCCCCGTGCAGCCCACATCTATGCTTGTTCTACATGTGTGTAGCCTATCTCACACACACGTCTGTTTTTAAAGAGCTTCATGGAAAAGATCGCACAACTCTTTCAGATAACAGTATTTATAGCCTACAATTTATATACAGTATTCAGGAATTTTACCTGTGCCTTTGGTAACCTGACTTCCTACTTCAACTTGAGCTCACTGCTTAGTTTTCAAGTCTCAGAGGAAAATAAACCACTGGGTGGCTCTCCTTGAATCATATTCTTCTTTACTGTTAAAAACAGCCACAAGGACCTCTCTCTACCTCTTTACTTTTAGGGTATTAATACAAATTCTTTTGGGCTTTTTTTACAGATTTGATTTTTTAGGTTTTCTTTTTTTTTTTTTTATTTGAATTCTCTAGAAGAATCTTAGGTCAGAGGTCCCCAAATTGAGCACAGACACTCATTAAAGGCTATCCTTGGAGTCAAATATGTACTGTCAGGTCAGAACCAGACACTCGAAGGACAGAGCTGTAGGCGGCCCATGTCACTGGGGTCTAACCTGCCACCAGGATTCTGTTTTACCAGATTCAATAAGACTAAGCCTTTCTCTTGCTCTGCCTATGCTTTGGTTTCTTTTTTTCTGTATGTAGATTCCTACAGTTACTTTTACTGACATAATTTGTTTTTATTTCTTTGGTTTATTTTGGATTCTAATTCCATATTCAAACGTGTAAAACTAAAATGCTATATTCCAAATGCTGTAAGTCTTACTTAAAATTATAGGCAAAATTGTAGGCTACACGTTTTAATGATTCTTCTTGAAAAACTCTCAAGGCTGTTGACAAACATGCTCTTCAGAATATAAAGCGTTAGGTGCTATTATTCTTTGCGGAGAAAAAGGGAAAGGAAAAGGCTGGACAATATTTGCAAGCTGTAGATGTGTACCTACTTCCCCCGGTCATGACAGAGCTGTCTTTCCAAGATGACAGAGGCCTTCCCGTAATATTAAGGCTTCATTTTATTATCTTTCAAGGGCTGTTAGTTTATACTGTTGAGACTATGTATGATTGTTATAGGAAGTCTACCTGCTACACTTTTGTTATGAAGAACTGTGTTCATACTTAAACCACACGGACAAACAGAGGACACTCTCAGAGTTATTTCCAGAGGGACACCCTGGCTACGCCCATTATTAGGTCCATGTCCTGGCAGAGGTGGGATGGACGATCTTCATTTAATAATCTTGACTGGGCTCCTCAATTTCATCCATGTTACTAACAGATTATGAGATTTTAAAACTACATGGATCTGTAACAACTGTCATCAAAGCCAAAATGAAGGAAGCCACTCTGGCTGATTTCCTGCGGGTCAAACGGCTACCTACTCATCTTGCCCACTGAGGTTTTATCTTTGCAGTAAATGTGCTGCAGCAACATGACCTGGCCCACACCTTCCATCAGGTTGAGTTTTTCAGCAAATCCTTAAGCTTCAAAAGAGACATCTCAAGAAACAGTCTTCAGAGATGACATTCTTCATTAGCACTGCTCATCGGATATCTCAGGTTTCCCTCGTGGCACTTGCAATGTCCCTCAGCTTGAGATTACGTGGGGACGTGCACCGTGTTTTGGCCAGTGAAATGTGGGCAGATGGGACCTGTCACTTCTGTGTGGAAGGTTTAAGAACCAGTGTGCAACCTGCTGTGTTACACACCCCCTTCCGCTTCATAACGACTGTGGAAGCAAATGCAAGATGGAGCCTCATCAGCTTGGCTCACTGAATGGCTATGATGAGCAATGCACAATGGACACGTAACGTGAACAAGAAGAGAACCTTAGCTGCATGAAACCAATGAGATCTTGAGATTATTTTTACCGCAGCACAGCCCAGTCAGTTCGGATCAATATAGATTGCTGTGTGTTTCACAGGAATATGGTTAAGAAATCCCATCCATTGCTAGTGAACCCCATAGGACCACCTATGGGAGCCATTGTTTTAGAAGAAAAGGCCTAGAAAAAGCTTTGCTTTCCTTGAAGAAATGGCATGTTTTCTCCTCATGGATAATGAAAACTACGTTTCTGATCAACTTTTCTGTTTTTGACTGCCGAGCACATCAGAAACTAATCTATGGCTCAACTATGGCAACTGTGGTCTCTTCCCTATCCTTTCATTTCTGCCTCTGTTCCCTCAAGTCCTGGCCTTCCATTTTCTTCCTTTATATTATACAATGTTAATGAATCCCTAAAAGGCACCTTAAACCCTTTGTGGAAGAGGTAAGATTCACATGAGGTTGAAGTCTAGGCTTAAAGTCATCTGAGCAGAATACTAAGAAGGTAGGGGCTGACCCCAATTTGGGCAATACATTTTACAGAGGATAATTCCCTCTGTGGGAATTAAACCACCCTCCTAAATGAATGCATCAGTCAAAGGAAAAATTGGGCAAGAGACGTAGAAACCATTGCTGCTACCACAAAAGCAATGATACAACCCAGTTCTATGAGTCAGTCGGCATAAAGAAAGGCCAGTAGACACAAAGCCAGCGGGTTTCAAATGTGTAGTTTTTTAGTTAGGAAATCTTTCTTGAAAGGCAAATATAAGCAGAAGCCCAGCCTATGACATTTAAATGTGGGCTCCTCTGGGTGAAGTGCTTCTGTCACACCCAGGAACCTGGTCGTCGCCCACTCTTCCACCCATGTGGTCCCCCAAACACAGCAAGCTCAAGAAAGCCCTAGGGCTCAGGGAACACCATCTGAGAACCGCTGTCATAGAACAGAGAAAAAGAACTAAAATAGTGAAAGGCTACACTAATGAAAATGTTCTGAAAGTTCTGAAGAGCTAAAATACCTCAAAGGTTGAACTATTTTTGGAAAAGAGAAATGAAATGTCTCCTCAAAATTACCTTCTTCCTTACTTCTTTCTCAGCAGTTTTCTGCTGTTTTCCTGCTGCTTTCCTCTTACATCTCTCCTCTTCCCATCTCCTTCTTATCTCTTCTTCCCGTAAGCGCTTCCTTTCCAACTCCTTCCTCCTCCGCTCTTCTCGCTTTTCTTCTCGAATTCTCTAAAGATGTGGAAAGTATGTGTATAAATTGTCTGCACGGGCATGATGGGAACAAGAAGGCTATTCACTGGGTAAAAGGCCAGACCTACCTGCTTTTCTAATTTTCTACTTCTAATATATTCCAAAAGAGGTGTGGTTCTTCTAGCTAAAATACAAAAATTGCAATGTAGTATTTAACTCTAAAATAAGATTTCTTTATTTTAAATACTTGCTTTCAATTTAATCTTTAAAATAATTAAGGGAAGACTATATCATTTTAAAACTTACATGAGCCTACACTGTATCTGGGGGAGCTCCTACTCTACCACTATAAGGTCAAGTAATTTGGAGGTACTGACAGACTTATACACACTAGGCATTTAATTCCTGATTCTTAAGGGAGTCCCATACATTACTCACAAAAATGGTATAAAGCAAAAAAGCAAAATGAAAACAATACATTAAACTTCCCAAACGTTAAAAAGTATTTATATACAGACGGCCCTCCATATCCACCGGTTCCACATCCGCAGATTCAACCAACTGTGGATCAAAAATATATGGGACAAGGACATATATACACTAACAAACGTAAGGTAGGTAGCTAGTGGGAAGCAGCCGCATGGCACAGGGATATCGGCTCGGTGCTTTGTGACCGCCTGGATGGGTGGGATAGGGAGGGTGGGAGGGAGGGAGACGCAAGAGGGAAGAGATATGGGAACATATGTATAACTGATTCACTTTGTTACAAAGCAGAAACTAACAGACCACTGTAAAGCAATTATACCCCAATAAAGATGTTTAAAAAAAAAAAAAAAATATATATATATATATATATATATATGGGAAAAAAAATTCCAGAAAGTTCTAAAAAGCAAAACTTTGACTTTGCAACTCAGTGGCAACTATTTCCATAGCATTCACAGTGTATCAGGTATTACAAGTAATCTGGACATGACTTACCGTATACAGTAGGATGTGGGTAAGCTGCATGCAAATATAATGCCATTTTACAGAGGGGACTTAAGCACCCACAGATGTTGGTACCCATGGGGTCAGGACGGGGCTGGAGAGGAGTGAGGACTCTGCCCTGTACGGCGGTGGTTCTGGGCTTGTCAACTACAGCAGAGCTGAGACCTACCTGGGTGGGGCTGGGGAGCCGATGCTGAGGCTCCACCCGCCTTCCCTCCTTCCTTACAAACAACTACCTTGCTCCCCCAAAGGACTGATGTGGTGGCTAAATAGGACCCTGTATAAGAAAGTGCTTTACAAGCCATAAAAGTGTATCATTTACTGAATAGAAGATGCGCAACCATGCAGTACAACACTGATTTAACCAACAGTAGAGCCGTTCTCGCTTACTAGGCTTGGCAACAACCGCCTATGAGGAAGCCGGTCCCATGGCTGCTAAGTCTCAGAGCTGGGACCTGAGCCCAGGTCTGTCCGCACTCTGAAGACCCTGATATGCCTGCACTAATCTGCAACTTCAGAGTGAACTAACGTTTGCATTTAACCCACACTGCTCAGCCTTGAACATAAGAATCCACTAAAGGTCAAAATCTAAGAAAAAGGCATTTGCCATGAATTGCCTGATTAAGACTAAACTTAAATAGGCAGAAAGGAATCACAAAGTTCTACAGGCTCGTCCTGGGCTAGTGGATTCTAAGTCACATTTATCCATTCAGTAAATAATTACGGTGCACCTACTGTGCACCAAGCACTGGGCGAGGTGCTGGGAACGGGAGAGGACAGGCTCGTCCCTCCTCTGCAGGAGGGTGGCTGGACTCTGGTGGGGGATGTGTGTGTGATCAGCAAGTGGATATCTAACAACTGCCCGGAAGTGAAAGATCTTGCTACTTCCCTGCAGCGGCCCTGTACAAGGGCATTTAAGAAGCAGTAAAGAAACAGGACGAGGAGGGTGAGTTCTGTAATAATTTCCCATTTGCGGCTTCGTTTAACTCTTCTGAAATTTATCATGTTCTACAGTGAAGTCACGATTTGCCCTCAGTACTGTTTCTTCCCCACGTCAGTCCTGGTGCCATAACCCACTGATCTGCTCAAGCCAGGCTCCTGGAGGCCTTGACCCTTTCTGCTTTCTTACCCTCACACCCAATCCTCAGCCGGTCTGGTCACTTCAACCTCCAGAACACATGCTGACTCTGCCGCCCTGGTTCAAGCAGCCTCCCCTGACGACAGCGAGGGCCTCCTGACCAGAGCCCAGCTTCTCCATTTTAGGGAGCGACCAGAGGGACAGGGAAAAAAGTCAAGCAGACCCCATCACTCCCTCGGTCCCCAGCTGTCCCTCAAATAAGATCCAGCCCATCATGCTGTGGTCCCACCTCTCCAGCTACTCTGCTCCTTGCCCACCATGTGCCAACCGCCCCGCTCCTGCAGGCACAGAGCTCCAGCCTCCAGCCCTTGTGTTTGGAGTTCCCCCTTCTTCCATCTCTTGGCCCAGCTGGTCTCGGCTCAAATATGGTCTCAGAGAGGCCTCTCTCTCTATCCCATTATTCTATTCCATTACGTCTGTGGCACTTATCACAAGTGGAAATGCTCTGGCTTGAGCATTTCCGCATGTGTTTGCTACAGTCACCCCAGTAGGAGGGCAGCTGCATGAGGGCAGAAGCCTGTGTGTCCTGTTCCAGTGCTGTCCCTGTGCCCAGGCTCAGAGTCGGTACCCAGTCAACATGTGCTAAGCACATCTCCATAAATACGTTAGTGATTAAAGATCCTTCGAGCCACACATTAAATCACCTCTTATAAAATATAAAACTTCATTATTAGACTAATGAAGAATGCTTCAATAATGTTAACCTTTTTTTATTAATTTACTCAACACACATTTACCAAATACCTAAACTTGTTCAAGCAATTTATTACATGCTAGGACTACAAAGACAAAAATACAGTTCTCTTGGGGGGTTGGAGAGACAAAGTGAGAGGAGAGTTACTGCAGAGAGAGACAGACAAATAAGGAGATAAATTATCAACACTGTAACCATTCTGTCCTGTAAGTCTTGGTGGGTGAGCAGGAGCTAGGCATGGGGAAGGGAGGGCAGAGCAGGTGGGAGGGGCACCGGGCTGCACGGCGAGGCCCCAGCCCCTGCAGAGGCAGGAAGGGAGACACTTACAAGCATGTTTGGGAGAGCCAAGCAGGTTGCCTGATAGAGAAAGGAGTTTCACGTCTACCCTTGAGTTCTGGGGGAATGCTGCTAGGAGAGAGCCATTTCCAAAATATTCCACTTGGGGGCAGAGGGTTGAAGGCCTGATTCAAACTAGATTCTGTGCTCTGGCTGGGCTTATCCACTCATCTGCCTCACTCACTCAGGAGCCTTGATAGGTTTTTGAACAACAGCAAGATGACCTCATACTTAAGCAAAGCATCTCCTCTCTATGACTGCTCTTTGCAAAGATGACTGACTTCAACTTTGAGACATACGCTTACCTGATGCAGCCCAGCACACAGCACTCAAATGTCTTCTCTACTGCTCATTCAGAAGCATCGTAACTTTGAAACAAAGTGACTGTAACTGAAAACTCAGGTGTTCTCCCTCCATCGACAGATGCTCAGAAATATTTTCCCAAGTTACCATCCTGCCACCCTTTTCCTTTTGTCAAAACTGGGAAATACTCTGTATTTCTGCCAAGCCTGTCACATGTGTCAATTTTCTATAATAATCATGAAAAAGAAAAAACAAATATATACTCTATAAATACATATCTCAATAAAGTAAAGAGGAAGAAAATGAGCAAAACAGACCAATAAGTTCTCTTGTCTTTGCCTCTATGTCCCCCAGAAGAGTTTCAGGATTGGCACTAGTTTTCTCCTCCTCCACACAGTAAGTTTCTAAAAACTTCTTATATTCTGGATCTGTAAATTAAGATAGAAAGAAAATAAATATATTCTTCCCCATATAGGGAGAGAAATTATATTTGACCAATGTGTTTAATGCAGTTTCACAATCCAGCATTTGAAAAAGGACTCACCATCTTCAATGCTTCCGGTTTGGGTGTCTTTTTTCTTAAGCTTCTTTTTGGCTGTCTTCTGGAATGGAGCAAATTCTACCACTGCAGGATATTCTAGGCCTTTAACAGGAAACAAATTACAAAAGCCATGCTGAAATTCTACTGTATTCATTTTAAAACAATAATCTAGCTTACTTAAGCACTGAGCATAGCATTGACAATATTACTGTTTAAAATATAATTTAGGGGGCGCATAGAAAGATGGCGGAAGAGTAAGACGCGGAGATCACCTTCCTCCCCACAGATACACCAGAAATACATCTACACGTGGAACAACTCTTACAGAACACCTACTGAAGGCTGGCAAAAGACCTCAGACCTCCTAAAAGGCAAGAAACTCCCCACGTACCTGGGTAGGGCAAAAGAAAAAAAGAAAAAACAGAGACAAAAGAATAGGGACGGGACCTGCACCAGTGGGAGGGAGCTGTGAAGGAGCAAAAGTCTCCACACACTAGGAAGCCCCTTCACGGGCAGAGACTGCGGGAGGCGGAGGAGGGAGCTTCGGAGCCGCAGAGGAGAGCACAGCCACAGGGGTGCGGAGGGGAAAGCGGAGGGACTCCCGCATAGAGGATCGGTGCCGACCGGCACCCACCAGCCCGAGAGGCTTGTCGGCTCACCCGCCGGGGCGGGCGGGGCTGCGAGCTAAGGCTCGGGTTTCAGTTTCAGACGGAGCGCAGGGAAAGGACTGGGGTTGGCGGCTTGAACATAGCCTGAAGGGGGTAGTGCACCACGGCTAGCCGGGAGGGAGTCCGGGGGAAAGTCTGCGCCTGCCGAAGAGGCAAGAGACTTTTCCTTCCCGCTTTGTTTCCTGATGCGCGAGGAGAGGGGTTTAAGAGCGCTGCTTTAACGAACTCCAGAGACCAGCGCGAGCCGCGGCTGAAAGCACAGTCCCCAGAGACCGGCGCGAGCCGCAGCGGAAAGCGTGGTCCCCAGAGACTGGCGCGAGCCGCGGCTAAAAGCGCGGAACCCAGAAACAGGCGCGAGCCGCGGCTAAAAACGCGGATCCCAGAGACAGGCGGGAGACGCTAAGGCTGCTGCTGCCGCCACCAAGGGGCCCGTGTACGAGCACAGGTCACTGTACACACCCCTCTTCCGGGGAGCCTGCGCAGCCCGCCACTGCCAGGTTCCCGGGATCCAGTGACATCTGTCCAGGGAGAACACATGGCGGGCCTCAGGCTGGTGCAGCATCACGCCGGCCTCTGCCGCCGCAGGCGCGCCCCGCACGCCGTGCCCCTCTCTCCCCTCGGCCGGTGTGCGCCAGAGCCCCCGAGTCAGAGGCTCCTTTAACCCTGTCCTGTCTGAGTGAAAAACAGACGCCCTCCGGCGACCTACACGCAGAGGCAGGGCCAAATCCAAAGCTGCGCCCCTGGGAGCTGTGAGAACAAAGAAGTGAAAGGGAAATCTCTCCCAGCAGCCTCAGAAGCCGCGGATTAAAGCTCCACAATCAGCTTGATGTACCCTGCTTCTGTGGAATACATGAATAGACAGTGACTCATCCCAAATTGAGGTGGTGGACTTCGTATGCAAGAGTTATGATTTTTTCCCCTTTTTCCTCTTTTTGTGAAAGTGTATGTGTACGCTTCTCTTTGAGATCTTGTCTGTATAGCTTTGCTTCCACCATTTGTCCTAGGGTTCTATCCGTCCATTGTTTTTTTTTTGCTTTTTATTTATTTATTTATTTTTTTCCTTTTTTCTCTATAAGAAAAAATTTTTTTTCTTAATAATTAATTTTAATAATTCTATTATACTTTACCTTCCCTCTTTCTTTCTTTCCTTCCCCCCTTTATACAACGAATCATCCCAAGTGGAGGAGGTGGTCTTTGAAAGCAAGATTTATGATTTTTTCCCCTTCACCTCTTTTCATGAGGGTGTATGTGTAAGCTTCAGTGTACAATTTTGTCCGTATAGCGTGGCTTTCAACATTTGTCCTAAGGTTATATCCGTCCTTTTTCTTTTTTTTTTTCTTTTTTCCCCTAAATAATTATGTTTTAATTCAATAACTTTATTATACTTTACTTCATTCTATTGTACTGTATCTACTTTGTCCTTTTTCCTTCCTTCCTTCCTTCCTTCCTCCCTCCTCCTTTCTTTCCTTCTGGCCTTCTTTCCTTCTTCTTTCTTTCTTCCTTCCTTCCCTCCCTCCTTCCTCCCTTCCTTCCTTCCTTCCTTCCCTCCTTTCCTTCTTTCTTTCTATCTTCCTATTTCTACTAATTCTCTCTACTTTCTCTCCCTTTTAATCTGAGCTGTGTGGATGAAAGGTTCTTGCTGCTCCTGCCAGGAATCAGGACCCTGCCTCTGAGGGGGGAGAGCCAACTTCACGACACTAGTCCACAAGAGATTTCCCAGCACCACATAATAACAAACGGCGAAAATCTCCCAGGGATCTCCACCTTAACACCAGCACCCAGCTTCACTCAACGGCCAGCAAGCTACAGTGCTGGACAACCTATGCCAAACAACTAGCAAAACAGAAACACAACCCCACCCATTAACAGAGAGACTGCCTAAAATCATAATAAGTCCAGAGACACCCCAAAACACACCACCAGACGTGGACCTGCCCACCAGAGAGACAAGATCCAGCCTCATTCACCAGAACACAAGCACTAGTCCCCTCCACCAGGAAGCATACACAACCCACTAGACCAACCTTAGCCACTGGAGACAGACATCAAAAACAATGGGAACTACGAACCTGCAGCCTGCAAAAAAAAAAAAAGGAGACCCCAAACACAGTAAGATAAGCAAAATGAGAAGACAGAAAAACACACAGCAGATGAAGGAGCAATATAAAAATGCACCAGACCCAACAAATGAAGAAGTAATAGGCAGTCTACCTGAAAAAGAATTCAGAATAATGATAGTAAAGATGATCCAGAATCTCGGAAAAAGAATGGAGGCAGGGATGGAGAAGATGTAAGAAATGTTTAACAAAGATCTAGAAGAACTAAAGAACAAACAAACAGAGATGAACAACACAATAACTGAAATGAAAAGTACTCTAGATGGGATCAATAGCAGAATAACTGAGGCAGAAGAACGGATAAGTGACCTGGAAGATAAAACAGTGGAAATAACGACTGCAGAGCAGAATAAAGAAAAAAGAATGAGAAGAACTGAGGACAGTCTCAGAGACCTCTGGGACAACATTAAACGCACCAACATTCGAATTATAGGGGTTCCAGAGGATGAAGAGAAAAAGAAAGGGACTGAGAAAATATTTGAAGAGATTATAGTTGAAAACTTCCCTAATATGGGAAAGGAAATAGTTAACCAAGTCCAGGAAGCAGAGAGAGTCCCATACAGGATAAACCCAAGGAGAAATACACCAAGACACATATTAATCAAACTCTCAAAAATTAAATACAAAGAAAGCATATTAAAAGCAGCAAGGGAAAAAAAACAAATAACACACAAGGGAATCCCCATAAGGCTAACAGCTGATCTCTCAGCAGAAACTCTGCAAGCCAGAAGGGAGTGGCAGGACATACTGAAAGTGATGAAGGAGAAAAGCCTGCAACCACGATTACTCTACCCGGCAAAGATCTCATTCAGATTTGATGGAGAAATTAAAACCTTTACAGACAAGCAAAAGCTGAGAGAGTTCAGCACCACCAAACCAGCTTTACAACAACTGCTGAAGGAACTTCTCTAGACAAGAAACACAAGAGAAGGAAAGGACCTATAACAACAAACCCAAAACAATTTAGAAAATGGGAATAGGAACATGCATATCGATAATTACCTTAAATGTAAATGGACTAAATGCTCCCACCAAAAGACACAGATTGGCTGAATGGATACAAAAACAAGACCCATATATATGCTGTCTACAAGAGACCCACTTCAGACCTAGAGACACATACAGACTGAAAGTAAGGGGATGGAAAAAGATATTCCATGCAAATGGAAATCAAAAGAAAGCTGGAGTAGCAATTCTCATATCAGACAAAATAGACTTTAAAATAAAGACCATTACAAGAGACAAAGAAGGACACTACATAATGATTAAGGGATCGATCCAAGAAGAAGATATAACAATTGTAAATATTTATGCACCTAACACAGGAGCACCTCAATACATAAGGCAAAAACTAACAGCCATAAAAAGGGAAATCGACAGTAATACACTCATAGTAGGGGACTTCAACACCCCACTTTCACCAATGGACAGATCATCCAAAGTGAAAATAAATAAGGAAACACAAGCTTTAAATGATACACTAAACAAGATGGACTTAATTGATATCTATAGGACACTCCATCCAAAAACAACAGAATACACATTTTTCTCAAGTGCTCATGGAACATTCTCCAGGATAGATCATATCTTGGGTCACAAATCAAGCCTTGGTAAATTTAAGAAAATTGAAATTGTATCAAGTATCTTTTCCGACCACAACGCCATGAGACTAGATATCAATTATAGGAAAAGATCTGTAAAAAATACAAACACATGGAGGCTAAACAATACATTACTCAATAATGAAGTGATCACTGAAGAAATCAAAGAGGAAATTAAAAAATACCTAGAAACAAATGACAATGGAGACACACGACCCAAAACCTATGGGATGCTGCAAAAGCAGTTCTAAGAGGGAAGTTTAGAGCAATACAAGCCCACCTTAAGAAGCAGGAAACATCTCGAATAAACAACCTAACCTTACACCTAAAGCAATTAGAGAAAGAAGAACAAAAAAACCCCAAATTTAGTAGAAGGAAAGAAATTATAAAAATCAGATCAGAAATAAACGAAAAAGAAATGAAGGAAACAATAGCAAAGATCAATAAAACTAAAAGTTGGTTCTTTGAGAAGATAAACAAAATAGATAAACCATTAGCCAGACTCATCAAGGAAAAAAGGGAGAAGACTCAAATCGATAGAATTAGAAATGAAAAAGGAGAAGTAACAACTGACACTGCAGAAATAAAAATGATCATGAGAGATTACTACAAGCAACTCTATGCCAATAAAATGGACAATCTGGAAGAAATGGACACATTCTTAGAAATGCACAAACTACCAAGACTGAATCAGGAAGAAATAGAAAATATGAACAGACCAATCACAAACACTGAAATTGAAACTGTGATTAAAAATCTTCCAACAAACAAAAGCCCAGGACCAGATGGCTTCACAGCCGAATTCTATCAAGCATTTAGAGAAGGGCTAACACCTATCCTTCTCAAGCTCTTCCAAAACATAGCAGAGGGAGGAACACTCCCCAATTCCTTCTACGAGGCCACCATCACCTTAATACCAAAACCAGACAAGGATGTCACAAAGAAAGAAAACTACAGGCCAATATCACTGATGAACATAGATGCAAAAATCCTCAACAAAATACTAGCAAACAGAATCCAACAGCACATCAAAAGGATCATACACCATGATCAAGTGGGGTTTATTCCAGGAATGCAAGGATTCTTCAATATACGCAAATCTATCAATGTGATAAACCATATTAACAAATTGAAGGAGAAAAACCATATGATCATCTCAATAGATGCAGAGTAAGCTTTTGACAAAATTCAACACCCATTTATGATAAAAACCCTACAGAAAGTAGGCAGAGAGGGACCTTTCCTCAACATAATAAAGGCCATATATGACAAACCCACAGCCAACATCATCCTCAATGGTGAAAAACTGAAAGCATTTCCACTAAGATCAGGAACAAGACAAGGTTGCCCACTCTCACCACTCTTATTCAACATAGTTTTGGAAGTTTTAGCCACAGCAATCGGAGAAGAAAAGGAAATAAAAGGAATCCAAATCGGAAAAGAAGAAGTAAAGCTGTCACTGTTTGCAGATGACATGATACTATACATAGAGAATCCTAAAGATGCTACCAGAAAATTACTAGAGATAATCAATGAATTTGGTAAAGTAGCAGGATGCAAAATTAATGCACAGAAATCTCTGGCATTCCTATATACTACTGATGAAAAATCTGAAAGTGAAATCAAGAAAACACTGCCATTTACCATTGCAACAAAAAGAATAAAATACCTAGGAATAAACCTACCTAGGGAGACAAAAGACCTGTATGCAGAAAATCATAAGACACTGATGAAAGAAATTAAAGACGATACAAATAGATGGAGGGATATACCATGTTCTTGGATTGGAAGAATCAACATTGTGAAAATGACTCTACTACCCAAAGCAATCTATAGATTCAATGCAATCCCTATCAAACTGCCACTGGCATTTTTCACAGAACTAGAACAAAAAATTTCACAATTTGTATGGAAACACAAAACACCCCGAATAGCTAAAGCAATCTTGAGAGCGAAAAACGGAGCTGGAGGAATCAGGCTCCCTGACTTCAGACTATACTACAAAGCTACAGTAATCAAGACAGTATGGTACTGGCACAAAAACAGAACGATAGCTCAATGGAACAGAATTGAAAGCCCAGAGATAAACCCACGCACATATGGACACCTTATCTTTGATAATGGTGGCAGGAATATACAGTGGAGAAAGGACAGCATCTTCAATAAGTGGTGCTGGGAAAACTGGACAGCTACATGTAAAAGTATGAGCTTAGATCACTCCCTAACACCATACACAAAAATAAGCTCAAAATGGATTAAAGACCTAAATGTAAGGCCAGAAACTATCAAACTTTTAGAGGAAAACATAGGCAGAACACTCTATGACATAAATCACAGCAAGATCCTTTTTGACCCACCTCCTAGAGCAATGGAAATAAAAACAAAAATAAACAAATGGGACCTAATGAAACTTCAAAGCTTTTGCACAGCAAAGGAAACCATAAACAAGACCAAAAGACAACCCTCAGAATGGGAGAAAATATTTGCAAATGAAGCAACTGACAAAGGATTAATCTCCAAAATTTACAAGCAGCTTATGCAGCTCAATAACAAAAAAACAAACAACCCAATCCAAAAATGGGCAGAAGACCTAAATAGACATTTCTCCAAAGAAGATATGCAGACTGCCAACAAACACATGAAAGAATGCTCAACATCATTAATCATTAGAGAAATGCAAATCAAAACTACAATGAGATATCATCTCACACCAGTTAGAATGGCCATCATCAAAAAATCTAGAAACAATAAATGCTGGAGAGGGTGTGGACAAAAGGGAACCCTCTTGCACTGCTGGTGGGAATGTGAATTGGTTCAGCCACTATGGAGAACAGTATGGAGGTTCCTTAAAAAACTAAAAATAGAACTATCATATGACCCAGCAATCCCACTACTGGGCATATACCCTGAGAAAACCAAAATTGAAAAAGAGGCGTGTACCAAAATGTTCATCGCAGCTCTATTTACAATAGCCCGGAGATGGAAACAACCTAAGTGCCCATCGTCAGATGAATGGATAAAGAAGATGTGGCACATATACACAATGGAATATTACTCAGCGTTAAAAAGAAACGAAATTGAGCTATTTGTAATGAGGTGGATAGACCTCGAGTCTGTCATACAGAGTGAAGTAAGTCAGAAAGACAAAGACAAATACCGTATGCTAACACATATATATGGAATTTAAGAAAAAAAAAATGTTATGAAGAACCTAGGGGTAAGACAGGAATAAAGACACAGACCTACTGGAGAACAGACCTGAGGCTATGGGGAGGGGGAGGGGTGAGCTATGGGAGGGCGAGGGAGAGGCATGGACATATATATACTAACAAACGTAAGGTAAATAGCTAATGGGAAGCAACCGCTTGGCACAGGGATATCAGCTCGGTGCTTTGTGACTGCCTGGAGGGGTGGGATAGGGAGAGAAGGAAGGAGGGAGACGCAAGAGGGACGAGATATGTGAACGTCTGTATATATATAACTGATTCACTTTGTTATAAAGTAGAAACTGACACACCATTGTAGAGCAATTTTAACCCAATAAAGATGTTAAAAAAAAAAAAAAACCTAATATATTATAAAGGAAAAAATAAATAAATAAAAATAAAATATAATTTAATTATACTTTCAAGTAACACTAATCTTAGCACATCAAACTCCAGATTTAAACAAAGGATTAGCACTTATTTACTAAATAACACAATTCCTCATATTGTAGTTCTGGTTACATGACTGAATACATTCAAAATTCATTAAACTGTATACCTTAAAGTGTTTTTTTTTTACCATATGCAATTTCTACCTCAATAAACCTTATCGCTCTCCCACCAAAGAGTTTATTTTGGAATACCTTTCAATAGGTGTCCTAGTCACATCTTACATTTTTTAATTTTAAAAGGTTAATTCAATTATCAATCTGGTATATGAGTTCAAGGAAATGACTCTGTTTACAAGAGACACTCAGCTAAAAGAGAGGGTTTCAAAGGGTGTTCATGATATTCAGGTAAGATTTGCTTCAAATAGAAAAATCTAGAATGAAAGCCACTTGAAGCTGACTCTGTTGTTATGTAGGGGTGGCGGGGAACAGACACACAGAAACGCTCGCGGACAGCATCTGCCTCACCGAGAGAGGGAACACTTCTACCCTGCTGCCAAATCCGCTGAGTGATCACTTTCACATTTGCCAGAGGGCTATGATACTTTAACTCTCATGTATTGGGAAGACACTTTTGAGTATTTATTTTATCCTCAACTACTCAGAATAAAGTCAAGAACCAGGAGGAGAGCAGGGCTTCAGACAGACAGGGACAATGTCTGCTTCATTTTCAGTGCTGCATCCATGATGCCTAGTACATAGCACCAGGATAAAATAATTTACTTTGGGAATGTAAAAAAGTAAAAAGTTCACTTATCCAGAAAACTCATTTATGTGAAAAACTTCACTCTCTGATGATAATACCTAACTAGGTAGTCACTACTACACAAAATTGCTATAATTCTTTGGTTTATATGTAATTTTAATTTTTAACATAAGCCTATAATCACAATAACATACTCAAAATTTATGAATTTATTTTGGATTAGCATCTAAGGACTCAATTAAAATTCACAAACATCCAGCAAAACTTAATTAATGTACTTAGAAATTACAATAAAGAGTTTAAAAAGCCAATGACCCAACCTTTACTGTCAATGAAGATATATCCATCAAAACGATCTCTGAAAAGCAGGATGTCATCAGGATTTCTAAAATTAATGTATGCTCTTGAATAGAGATGAGGATAAAGACTGAAAGAAGAGATAACAATGAAAACAGTAAAAAACTTAAGACTTCTTTTAATTTTGTCTTTTTTTTTTCTTCTTTTCTGGATACAACAAACTACTTCAGATAAAACTTTTATGCCGAAGAACCATTTCTCAGTTAATTACAGCAATCTGGATATTCTTTAGCAAATAAACCAAAAACAAACAAAATATTAACCGAGATCTTTTTAATGATTTGGGAGAGACACTTTAGGTTGGTTTTTCTACTGCACAGAGCCAGGGTTAAAGTGCTGGCCCTCAGAGGTTGAAAATCAAAGGCAAGGTTATTCAAAGATCATTCCTAACCACGTATCATGACTGTAATACAACCTAGTCATGATTCATTCAGAGAAGGAAATGTTGTATTGTAAAAGAGCTCCTTTACTGATTTAGAGAACACATTTAGGTATCTTAAAAGGGTATTTATTGTAGCACATGGCATAGGATCTACAGAAGAACTAAGCCTTTTCCCTCTAGCTCACAGCTACCAATGTCCTTCATAGGTGGGAACTTTCAACCCCATTTCACAGATGAGAACACTGAGGCTCCGAGAAATTAGGTGCTCACAGAGGGAGCAGTTAGTAAAATGATGGGACTGGGATTCCAATCTGAGTCACTCTGAGTCCAGTGCCTGGCCTCCTGTAACTGTACTAGTTTTCCTAAACTTTAGTCATTTCAAAAAATCATGTTTATGCTGCGTTTTTTTTAACCAAATCTACATTTACCTGTGATAATTTTCTTTGACTGAACTGACATTTTTTTACTTCAATGTATTTGTTCAAAAGGAAAGTTTATAATGGCTACCATAAATGAGAACTCATGATATTGAAGAGAAAAAGAATAATAAAGATAATAAGAAATCACATAGTGAAAATCACCAAATTCTAGCTGAACTGTCATCTGTTGGGCTAACTTGAGGTCTGCTCTCTTTTTTAATAAAAAGGAGATTTTGAAGTGTTAAATTATTGTCAGAAACATCTTCCTACCAAGCTGTAAAAGGTAACTGAAAAAGATATAACTTAGTGGGCATGGGTTGAGGGTGGGGATGTCAGTGATAGAAGGGAACACTAGGGGCTTCTGGGGTCTGGAATATCCTGCTTCTTTATCTGGTCTTAGTTACATGGGTGTTCACTTGTAAAAATTCATTAGGTTATATATCTATTATTTATTCACTTTTCTTTCTTATATCTTAATACAATTTGCTTTAAAAGGTTATATGAAATAAGGTTTAGTGATATCCAAAATAAAAAAAAATAATACGTTGTTAGACTGCTTTCCTTTTTAGGCTATGGTGGTGCTAAGGAGATCTTGAAATCTATTTTAGGGAAATTTAATTATCTGCCTACTTAGAAATAACTTGCAGAAATAAAGGCCTGCACTGATTTCCGCGTATATGTGGGAACGAAGATGGAAACAGAGATGGCTTCTATTATCTATATTCCTTTACATCAACTGACAAAACCTCTCAGCCTTTTTTTTTTTTCTTGGCCATGCCGCACAGCTGGTGGGACCTTAGTTCCCCGACCAGGGGTTGCACCTGGGCTCCGAGTCCTAACCATTAGGCAACCAAGGAACTCCCTCTCAGCCTCTTAACGTTGGTAAAATCTTCTCACCTGAGATCAGCAGTAAAGAGCCCGAAGTAATCATGTGCGGGTAGGGGCTGAAGCTGCTGTTCCAGCTGCTCCTTGGTGAGGCTGGGAGGAAGCCGCCGGATGATCACCTGGGGAGAAACGCTGGCTGGGTTTCCTTTCACTGGTACTGTATTAAGCTTACCTGAAATCTTGGTCACCTGTGTTTATGCTCAGAGTAAAATCTAACCCTGGAGTCCAGCAGAAACGCGCATTTCAGTAAAGATTAAGGAACATATGCATGGAGAACATGGCTGTCAAAAGAATAACAAGGGCTGAATAATGTAAAAGGGATCGGTGAGGTCAGAAAAGGCTGGGCATAGCAGCTGTTTTTTCATGAAATCTTTTCATTAAAACCAGATAACTGTTGGTATGTGCCCGCCTCCACGCTCCCTACCAGGAGGTAAGGTACATGCAGGGCAACAACCACAGCAGCGAAGCATGGGGTAGACACCTTCCGCCTCCCGCCTGCAGGGTCCACCGGCGTCCACTCCAGCGCCACGGGCTCTGCTCTCCCGGCTGCGCCGTCTCCCCTGGACCGGACCGGACCCTCGGCAACGTGGAAGGCTACTGCCCGGCACTGGTAAGCCCAGCGTCCCAGCCTCGACGGGAAAACACCTACAGGCTTAAGTGACTTTTCTACCTCCAAAGCCAGAAAAGATCGCGTCAAGGGCGCCCTAGCAGCCCAGAGGCCGCAGGGTTAGCGCGGCCCGGCCGCTGTCCGCGGTGCTGAAGCGCCCGTGGCTCCGCCCCGGAGCTCAGGGCTACCTCACCTTCGGCCCCGCCCCTCACATCGCCCCGCCCCCACCTTGCTGAGGACCGTCCTCTTTTCCTCGCGAGGTTCGACTGCACCGCCCCCACAGCCGGAGGACGAGGCTACCGGCGCTTCAGGCTCCCGCCGCTGAGACTCCCGGCGGAAGTGGCTTTCTGTGCGCGACGGCTTCTCCTTCCCGCTCGAACCCCGCGTAGTAACGGCCAACCCTGGGCCCCCCTCTCCCTCCTTCTCCGAGCGCATCCCAGACCCGTCGCCGAGCCGCTGCAGCCGCTCGTCAGGGCCGAAATCTCGCGAGGACTGGGCCGCTCCACCCAGTCCCCACTGTTCAGAGGCCGCACGCCCCCTCCCCCGTCCCTGGCGGCAGTTCCGCATCCCTCTCCCGTACTCCGATTTCCGTTGCCGCGCCAGTCCGGGTCCCGGGGACGCGCGTGGGGAGGGACGTTCGGCTCCTGGACGTGGGGGGGGGGGGCGTGTGCGGGGCCAGGACCTGGAGCTGGAGCTGGGCTGCCGAGGGCGGGCCCTGGCCCTGCGGGGGCGGCCCCGAGAGCAGCGGTCAGCTCGGGGCCGATGCCCTGGTCTCCGTGCAGCCCGACTTAGAAGGGTCTGGGGGTGGACGGGGGCTTGGCGGCCTCGCCCAGGAGCGGATCAGCGGGAAATTCAGGACCTGAGGACTTGGCTCAAGCGGGAGCCTTGAATTGGGCTGTGCAGGGCTGGATCTCTTTCCCACCGAGAAGAGCTGGACGTTTGGCTAAACATCCCCGAGAATGACATACACGTGCTTAATAAAGTGTTTGCAGCTATTCTTTTCCAAGGAAATCTGAACGTTTCATCAGAGAGTAGCAATTACATTCAAGAAAAAGCAAGCGATTGACAAACAGCACCAATCAGTACATGGCTTTCCTCTACGGAGTAGAATAAATGCCCCAGAGTTGAGAGAAGAAATTGGCCGCAGAGAAAGAAGGCTCACTTCGACGGTCCTTAGGACTCAGGTGTCAAGGACGGGAGTAGCTCAGATTCACGGCACTCAAAATAGGGCCTTATCTCCACACCCTCTCCAGCATTTATGGCATGGACATATATACACTACCAAACGTAAAACAGATAGCTAGTGGGAAGCAGCCGCATAGCGCAGGGAGATCAGCTCGGTGCTTTGTGACCACCTAGAGGGGTGAGATAGGGAGAGTGGGACGGAGGCAGACGCAAGAGGGAAGAGATATGGGAACATATGTATAACTGATTCACTTTGTTATAAGCGGAAACTAACATCATTGTAAAGCAATTATACTCCAATGAAGATGTAAAAAAAAAAAACAAAAAAAACCACGGCCTTAATGTTTTCCAATATAAGTTTCGCTCAACTTTTTGAGGCGCTCAATGGGACAGCAGCCATGTTTTTCTTTTACAAACATTCAGGCAGAAACACTTTTGGTTAGAATAATTCATATAGAGGTTAACTTTTAAATGCCACGTTTTTTCATATTTTCAACTTATTCGTGTTGGCTATGTTTTTCATTCGTAGCACCTTTCTTCCCAGAACTTTTAAGTACCAACAAACAAAGAAACTGGAGAATAGCGTAATTGAGGCATTAATTAAGAGATTAAGGGAAGTAAATCCAGGTTTAACTCAATCCAGTCCTTTATCCCTGAACCACTCACTACCTAGGAACACAATTGAAATGTGTCATTTTAAATGGGCTGAAAGACTCAAAAAAGCAGTTCCAAAACTGAGTTCTCTAAAACCCCAGAAAGGAGGCCAGAAGCAGTTTTCATTATTTCAAATAAAGTCTAAAGGAAGTCTATAGGAACAAACTATGCTGAAGTTGCACACACACTAGATCCAGTTTCCTTTTCTGTCTCCAAACTCGGTATTGAAAGCCTAGTTCTGCTGATCAAAAGCTCTTATTGTGACAAAGGAAAGGAAAATGTGGTTGTCGGGGAAGATGGTTTATTATATCCCGAGGGTGGGAGGGAGGGGCACAAGGGGCTGATGGTGAGAAATGGCAGAACTTCAGAACTCACATTGGATGGAATTATTCTTTAAATACAATTTTATAATACCAATTTCAAGACAGTGAATGACATACACTTGTTAAATCGCTTATGATTTTATATGAAAGAAAAGCACAGCGTAAAAATATCTATCTTCGGGGCTTCCCTGGTGGCGCAGTGGTTGAGGGTCCGCCTGCCGATGCAGGAGACACGGGTTCGTGCCCCGGTCCGGGAAGATCCCACATGCCACGGAGTGGCTGGGCCCGTGAGCCATGGCCGCTGAGCTTGCACGTCCAGAGCCTGTGCTCCGCAAACGGGGGAGGCCACAACAGTGAGAGGCCCACATACCAGAAAAAAAAAAAAAAACCCTATCTTCCTTCACATTACCCAGCATGCTTTGCTTCAAATACACATAGAATTACATCCAAAACAAAGCAGTATTAACTAATCTCCAAATGTCAGTGAACCTAACCCTAACTGAACACTCCACCCATAAGCGTGGTCCTGATCATAGGAAGGGTTACATTTTGCTCCAGAGCACGGGTCTAACTGATGGATGACCATGACCTAAAGCAACTGGTGACCGTCACACTCTATTTTTCTTCAAAGATGAGAGCACAGTCACTTTAAAGGTGGCAAGAAGGCTGACTTTTTAGCAAACTAGGCATTATTATGAGATACTAGAGTCATGTCAGAAAAATACTTGGCAGTACAATTACACATTACCCCCCCTTTTTTTTGACACTTTCTGAAGACTAAACACTGATATTAAACTTGTTAATGTGAAAAACAGCTTAGTCAAATGTCTTGAAGTTGTTGTTCTTTTATGTCTTAAAGCACTGTCAACAAGGTCATGGGTTAATTATCAGGCGTTCACTTTTCCAGAAAGTTAAAAAATCACACCACGTGATCAACGAAAAAACTAAATGAAGCAATGTTACTGTCTGGTGGGTAAAATAAGTGTGGAAGAGTATTAATACCTTCATTTTTATTTATTTTAAAAGTGATTATTTTAAGTTCCATAATTTCATTTTCTAGCCCAGCTAAAGAGAGGGGAGGCATAAAAATAGGCACATGTGATGCTTGACAGAGAAGAGATAGAAAAGCCATTTGCCTGACAGAGAAGAGACAGAGAAGCCATTTTAAAAGAAAATTGAAAACTCAGGAACACACTATTTGAGTCTAAACAGCAGTAGGCAACTCAGGGACTCTAAGCGCCTCACTGCACACAGCCGATGTGTAGTGTGAGGGGCTGAGACAGGAAACGGGGCCTGTACGCTCGCTGCCTTGGATGCATCGCTAGCTGGGCTCAGATTCCTCATCTGTACAGGTCTTACTCCAAAGACTTACGGGAGTTCTCAGCACATGGGGGCCTCAAGAAATGACAGCTATAAGTCTTCTACCTTATAAATTATATTTTTCTGCCTTAGCTATTCTATTTCTAACCCTTAAAAAGGTAGAAATATAGAAGATACATTTTAGGTTAAGATAAAAAGTTTTAGTGTTTAAGGGAGAATATTAGGTGCTTGGAAAATTCATTTCTATACAATACCTTATTTGTTAATGATGCTGTAAATAAATGCCTTGGAATAAAACATTTTTCTATGAAAAAATAGGATAATGTGTCTAATATCAGGATAAGAGCTTGAAAGAAAAGATTTGAACAAATGAAGGACCTAATCCCATCTCTTTATTAGAATGACTAAGAGTTGTTCTTTTTTTTATTATAAATTAATTTATTTATTTTTGGCTGCGTTGGGTGTTTGTTGCTGCACTAGCCTTCTCTAGTTGCCGTGAGTGGGGGCTGCTCTTTGTTGTGGTGCACGGGCTTCTCATCGATGGCTTCTCTTGTTGCGGAGTATGGGCTCGAGGCACGCAGGCTTCAGTAGTCGTGGCTCACGGGCTCAGTAGTGGTGGCTCGCGGGCTCTAGAGCGCAGGCTCAGTAGTTGTGGCGCACAAGCTTAGTTGCTCCGCGGCACGTGGGATCTTCCCGGACCAGGGATCAAACCCGTGTTCCCCGTGTTGGCAGGCAGATTCTTAACCACTGCGCCACCAGGGAAGCCGTGTATAAACTTTTTAAAGACAATTTTAACATGTCTTTCATGCAATAAATCACCTGCCAATGTGTGAAACTATAAGAAATTTTCTTTCTTGCCCCCCCAAAAATGTGCTACATCATTTCAGTAAGTTCTGCCACAACTGATCCAGATGCTTGGACAAGACAGTTATCTAAGCTACAACATTAAAAATGACACATTACAGGGGAAGAGCAGCTCCAAAACTAAGACTCCCTAATTAGCTCAGGCTCCGGCCCACAGGACTGTGCGTGGCTGTATTTAACTTCCTGGGAAATGGCTCTGGAAGGATGCTGGCTCAGCATTACAAAATTCCTGGATTGGCCAAGATGGTGGAGTAGAAAGCGCCTGAGCTCACCTCCTCTTACGAGCACACCAAAATCACAACTATTGGCAGAACAACCATCCGTGAAAAAGACTGGAAACTTCCAGAAAAGATCTTCCACAATTGAAGACAAAGAAGGAACCACGAGATAGGCAGGAGGGACGGACTTGCGATATAGTCAAGTCCCATATCCCCAGGGCCCAAAAACTTGAGGATAATTACATTGCAGAGGTTCTCTCAAAGGAGGGAGGGGTTTGAGCCCCATGTCAGGCTCCCCAGCCCAGGGGTCCTGAACTGGGAAGACAAGCCCCCAGAGCACTTGGCTTGGAAGGCCACAAGGACTTACTTTTGGGGGAGCCAGAGAGCTGAGGAAAGTAGACTTCATGCTTAAAGGGCACACACAGAATCTTACACGCTCCAGGACCCAGGGCAGGGGCAGTAATTTGACAGGAGCCTGGGTCAGACCGGCCTGCTGATCTTGGAGAGGCAAGAAGCCACTGCAGCTCACCCTGGGGACATAGGCGCTGGTGGCAGCCATTCTTGGAAGCTCGCTCCTTCTACCACATGGACACTGGTGCTGGGAAGGGCCACTGTGGAACCCTTCCTCTAGCTTATTAGCCCCAGGACACAGCCCTGCCCTGGCCCAATAGCTTGTAGGCACGACTGCTGAGACACCTCAAGCAACTAACTGAGCGGGGACACGGGCCCACCCATCAGCAGACAGGCTGCCTTGAGACCCCCCCGAGCCCACAGCTGCCCCTGGACAAGGCCCTCCCACCAGAGGGCCCAGGGACCAGCTCAGCCACCAGTCGGCAGGCACCAGCCCCAGAATCCCCTGGGCCTCAACCTTGCCCTTCAGGAAGCCAGCTCTAGCATCCAGACCAGCCTCATCCACCAGGGGGCAAAGGCCAGATGCAAGAAAACCACAGCTCCACAGCCTGCAAACCCAGCCTGCCCACAGCCAGCCAGACCCTACCCTGGGACCAGCTGGGCCCCAGCCCTGGCCACTAGAAGGCCAACACAAGCTTCAGGACACCCTGGACCCTGGACCCAACTGTGTCAGAACTAGTCCCCCCAACCGGAGATCCAACATCAGCTCTGGGACCCCTGGGCCCTGCAACCAGACCCCAGGACCTGGCTGTGCCCACCAGTAGGCTGGCACTAACCCCAAGACCTGGGTTCACCCACCAGTGGGCAGGCAACAGCCCCAAACTCTTCTGGACCGTGACTCCGCCCACCAGTGAGCCAGCACTAGCCCTGGAGCCCCTGGGGATTCTGCAGCCAGCTGCCTCCTGACCAGGCCCCACCAAGCAGCAGCTAGCAGCCTCCACACAAGGCAGAGCTTGGCAACCAACCAAACCAGGTGCCAACCAAGCCTACCAGACTGCCCACATAATCAGCCTGCCACAACAGAAGGACCCACGCAGTCCTCACAGGGGGAATACCTAGAGCATACAGCTTGGGAGACAAGAGGGGAGTGCACTGCTGCTGAGGACGTCTCCTACAGAGGGCCACTACTTTTCTAAGGTTGTGAAACATAACCAACCTACCAGATACATAAAATTACAAACAGCAACTTCAGTGAAATGAGGCAACAGAAGAATGTGTTCCAGACGAAGGAACAAAATAAAAGCCCAGAAGAGCTAAGTGAAGTGGAGACAGGCTACCTACCCAAGAAAGAGTTCAGGTAGTGACTGTAAAGATGACCCAGGAACTCAGGAGAAGAATGGATGCACAGAGCAGGAAATTAGAAGCATTTAACAAAGAACTAGAAAATATGAAGAACAACAAAACAGAGATGAAGAATACAATAACTGAAATGAAAAATACACTAGAAGGAATCAACCATGGACTAAATGATATAGAGGAACAGATCAGTGAACTGGAAAACAGAGTAGTGGAAATCACTGATGCCGAAAAAAAAGAAAAAAGAATGAAAAGAAATGAGGACTGTTTAAGAGACCACTGAGACCACATCAAGTGCACTAATATTCACATTATAAGGGTCCCAGAAAGAGCAGAGAAAGAGGACGGGGCTGAGAACATATTTGGAGAAACAATAGCTAAAAACTTCCCTAACCTGGAAAGTAAACAGTCACCCAAGTCCAGGAAGCACAGAGTACCATACCGGATGAACCCAAAGAGATACACACCAAGACACACAGTAATTAAAATGGCAAAAGTTGAAGGTAAAGAGAGAACATTAAAAGCAGCAAATAACATACAAGGTAACTCCCGTAAGGCTATCAGCTGACGTTTCAGCAGAAACGCTACAAGCCAGAAGGAAGTGACACGATATATTTAAAGTGATGAAAGGGAAAAACCTACAACCAAGAATATTCTCCCTGGCAGGGCTCTTATTTAGGTTTGATGGAGATCAAAAGCTTTATAGACAATAAAAAGCTAAAAGAGTACAGCACCACCAAACCAGCTTTACAAGAAACGTAAAGCTTCTCTAAGCGAAAAAGAAAAGGCCACACCTAGAAACATGAAAATTACGAAAGGAAAAAGCTAATCAGTAAAGGCAAACATAAAGTAGAGGTAGGAAATCATCTAAAGCACAAAGCTAGTAGGAAGGTTAAATGGTAAGAGCAGTAAAAATCATCTATATCCACAATAAGCAGTTAAGGGATACAGAAAACAATCAGATGCAAAATATGATATCAAACGTAGTAATCGTGAGAGGAGGAGAGTCCAAATCACGGATGTTAAAATGCATTTGAAATGAAAAGATCAGCAACTTAATTCAATCATGTATACATACAGATTGCTATATAAAAACCTGCTGGTAACCAGAAATCAAAAATTTGTAATAGATACACACAAAAAAGGAAAAGGAATCCAAATATAACACTACAGGTAGTCATCAAATCAAAGCAGAAGAGAACAAAAGAAGAACGGAATGAAACAGACCTACAAAAACAAACACAAAACAATTAACAAGATGGTAGTAAGAACATAATATCAATAAATAACTTTAAATGTAAATGGCCTAAATGCTACAATCAAAAGACACAGAGTGGCTGAAATCAACACGAAAACAAGACCCATATATATGCTGCCTACAAGAGGCTCACTTCAGATCTAAAGACACACATAGACTGAAAGTGAGGGGATGGAAAAAGATATTCCATGCAGGGCTTCCCTGGTGGCGCAGTGGTTGACAGTTCACCTGCCGATGCAGGGGACATGGGTTCGTGCCCCGGTCCAGGAGGATCCCACATGCCACGGAGCGGCTGGGCCCACGAGCCATGGCCGCTGAGCCTGCGCGTCCGGAGCCTGTGCTCCACAGCGGGAGAGGCCACAGCAGTGAGAGGCCCATGTACCGCAACAACAACAACAACGATTTTTTAAAAATGATATTCCATGCAAATGGAAATCAAGGGACAGCTGGGGTAGCAATACTATAAATATCAGAAAAAATAGACTTTAAAATATAGACTGTTACAAGAGACAAAGAAGGACACTACATAATGACCAAGGGATCAATCCAAGAATATATAACAATTGTAGATACATGCACCCATCACAGGAGCACCTAAATACATAGAGCAAATATTAGCAGACATGAAGGGAGAAAAAGACAGTAACACAATAACAGCAGGGGACTTTAACACTCCACCTATATCAGTGGACAGATCACCCAAGCAGAAAATCAATGAGGAAACACTGGCCTTAAATGACACATTAGATCAAATGGATTTAATAGATATATAAAGAACATTCCATCAAAAAGCAGCAGAATGACACATTCTTTTCAAGTACACATGAAACATTCTCCAGGATAAGTCATATGCTAAGCCACAGAACAAGCCTTGGTAAATTTAAGAAAATTGAAATCATACCAAGTATCTGTTCTGACCACAATGCTATGAGACTAGAAATCAATTACAAGAAAAAAGCTGCAATAAATACAAACACTTGGAGGCTAAACAACATGCTACTAAACAACCAATGGGTCACTGAAGAGATCAAAGAGGAAATAAAAAAATACTTCAAGGGCTTCCCTGGTGGCGCAGTGGTTGAGAGTCCGCCTGCCGATGCGGGGGACAGGGGTTCGTGCCCCAGTCCGGGAAGATCCCACATGCTACGGAGTGACTGGGCCCGTGAGCCATGGCCGCGGAGCCTGCGCGTCTGGAGCCTGTGCTCCGCAACGGGAGAGGCCACAACAGTGAGAGGCCCGCGTACCACAAAAAAACAAACAAACAAACAAACAAACAAACAAAAAATACTTCAAGACTAATGAAAATGAAAACACAACCACCCAAAATCTAGGGGACACAGCAAACACAGGCCTAAGAGGGAAGTTTCTAGAGGTACAAACTTATCTCAGGAAACAATAAAAATCTCTAATGAGTAACCTAACCTTACACCTAAAGGAAATGAAAAAAGGACAAACAATATCCAAAATTAGTAGAAGGAAAGAAATCATAAAGATCCGAGCAGAAATAAATGAAAGAGAATTTTAAAAAACAGAAAAGGTAAATAAAAGCAAGACCTAGTTTCTTGAAAAGATAAAACAAAATGGATAAACCTTTAGCCAGACTCATCAAGAAAAAAAGAGGCCCCAAATGAACAAAATCAGAAATGAAAAAGGAGAATTTACAACCAACACCACAGAGATACGAAAGATCATAGAGACTACTAAAAACAACTAAATGCCCATAAATGGATAACCTAGAAGAAATGGACAAATTCTAAGAAACGTACAATCTCCGAAGATTGAACCAGGAGGAACAGACAATATGAACACACCAATTACCAGCAATGAAACTGAATCAGTAATTTTAACGCCCAAGAAACAAAAGTCCAGAACCAGATGGCTTCACAGGTGAATTCTACCAAACATTTAGAGATGAGTTAACACCTATTCTTCTCAAACTCTTCCAAAAAACTGCAGAGGAACACTTCTGAACTCATTCTATGAGGCCAGTATCACCCTGATACCCAAACCAGACAAAGATATCACACAAAAAAGAAAATAGGCTCAATGATGAGCACAGATGCAAAAATCCTCAACAAAATATTAGCAAATTGAATCCAACAATACATTAAAAGGATCATACACCGTGATCAAGTGAGATTTATCCCAGGGATGCAAGGATGGTTCAATATCCCCAGACTGATCGATGTGGTATTATACCACATGAACAAGGTGAAGAACTGAAACCATATGATCATCTCAATAGATGCAGAAAAAGCTTTTCACAAAATTCAACATCCATTTATGATACAAGTTTTCCAGAAAGTGGCATAGAGGAAACATAACTCAACATAATAAAGGCCATATATGACAAACCCATAGCTAACATCATACAAAATGGTGAAAAGCTAAAAGCATTTCTTCTAAGATTAGTAACAAGACAAGGATGCCCGCTCTCACCACTTTTATTCAACACAGTATTGGAAGTCCTAGCCAGAGCAATCAGACAAGAAAATAAATAAATACATGGAATCCAAATTGGAAAGGAAGAAGTAAAACTGTCACTGCTTGCAGATGACATGACACTATACATAGAAAATCCTAAAGACGCCACCAAAAAAACTACTACAGCTCATCAATGAATTCAATAAAGTTTCAGGATACAAAATTAATATACAGAAATCTGTGCATTTCTATACACTAACTTCAAGTTATCAGAAAGAGCAATTAAGGAATTAATCCCATCTACCATCACATAAAAAAAAAGTACCTAGGAAGAAACCTACCTAAGGAGGTAAAAGACCTGTACTTGGAAAATTAAAAGATACTGATGAAGGAAACTGAAGGTGAAACAGATAGAAAGATACACTATGTTCATGGATGGAAGAATTGATATTGATACAGTGACCATACTACCCAAAGCAATCTAGAAATTCAATGCAATCCCATCAACATACCAAGGGCTCACAGAACTAAAATAAATAATCCTAAAATTTGTATGGAAACACAGAAGACCCCAAATAGCCAAAGCAACCTTAAGAACAGATCTGGAGGAATCATGCTCCCTAACTTCAGACTATACTACAAAGCTATGGTAATCAAAAAACACCATACCGGCAAAAGAACAAGACACACAGATCAATGGAACAGAATAGGAAGCCCAGAAATAAACCCACACACTTATGGTCAACTAATCTGTGACAAAGGAGGCAAGAAGGTACAATGGCAAAAAGACAATCTCTTCAATAAGTGGTGCTTGGCAAACTGGACAGACACATATAAATAAAATTAGAACATTCTCTGATACTATATAAAAAAATAAACTCAAAATGCATTAAAGACCTAAATGTTAAGATCAGAAACCCCAAAATTCCTAGATAAAAACATAATTAGAACACTCTTTGACATAAATCGTAGCAATATTTTTGGATGTCTCCTAAAGCAAAGGAAACAAAAATAAACAAATGGGACCTAAATAAACTTAAAAGCTTTTGCACAGCAAAGGAAACCATCGTCAAAATAGAAAGACAACCTGCTGAATGGGAGAAAATACTTGCAAATGATGACTGATAAGGGGTTAATATCAAGATATATACACAGCTCACACAACTTAATATCTAAAAAACAAACCCAAGTAAAAAATGGATAGAAGACCTGAACAGACATTTTTCCAAAGAAGACTGCAGACGGTCAACAGGCACATGAAAAGATGCTCAACATTATTAATCATCAGAGAAATGCAAATTAAAACCACAATAAGATATCACCTCCCACTGGTCAGAATGGCTATCATCAAAAAGAACACAAATAACAAACATTGGTGAGGATATGGAGAAAAGGGAACCCTTGTACACTGTTGATGGGAATGTAAATTGATGCAGCCACTATTGAAAACAGTATGGAAGTTCCTCAAAAAACTAAAAATGGAACTACCACGTGGCCCAGCAATCCCACTCCTGAGTATATAACCGAAAAAAAAACAACAACATTAATTCAAAAAGATACGCACACCCCAACATTCATAGCAGCATTATTTACAATTGTCAAGATATGGAAACAACCTAGCTGTCTGTCAACAGAAGAATGGATAAAGAAGTGGTATATAGATAGATAGATAGATAGATAGATAGATAGATAGATATACACACACAATGGAGTACTACTCAGCCATAAAAAAGAATGAAATTTTGCCATGTACAACAACATGGACAAACTTCAAGCATATTATGGCTAAGTGAAATAAATTAGACAGAGAAAGACAAATACCGTATGATACCATTTATATGTGGAATCTAAAAAATACAACCAAATAGTGAATGCAACAAAAAAGAAACAGACTCACAGATATAGAGAACAAACTAGTAGTTACCAGTGGGGAGAGGGAAGGGGGAGGTGCAAGATAGAGTAAGGGAGTATAAGGTAAAAACTATTATGTACAAAATAAATAAGCTACAAGGATGTATTGTGCACACAGGGAATATAGCCAGAATTTTAACTATAAATGGAATGTAACCTTTAAAAATTTTGACTCACTATGTTGTACACCTGTAACGTATGTAACATTGCACATAAACTATACTTTTATAAAAAAAATTTTAAAAAGACATATTAATGATCACCTGCTTATTTCATATGAATTCAGAAGCTGTAACAGGTATAAGTATATATGCATCTGATAGGAGAGTCCCAAATATATGAAGCAAAAATGAACAGAATTGAAGGGAGAAATAGACAGTTCTACAGTAATATTTGGAGACTTCCAACAACCCACTTTTAATAAAAGAACAACGAGGCAGAAGATCAACAAGGAAATAGAAGACGTGAACAACACCATAAACCAATTAGACCCAACACACATATACAGAACACGCCACCCAACAAAAGCAGAACATACAATCTTCTCAAGTGAACAGGGTACATTCTCCAGAGGCATCATAAATTAGGCCACAAGAAGAGACTTAATACACTTGGACTAAAATCACACAAAATATCCTTTGAAGCACAATGGAATGAAACTAGAAATCAATAACAGAAGGGAAACTGGACAACTCACACACATGTGGAAATTAAACACATTCTTAAACAACCAATGGGTCAAAAAAGAAACCACATGGAAAACTAGAAAGTACCTAAGACAGAAACAAAAGCAGGAAAAGTTATGGGATGCAGCAAAAATGGTGCTCAGAGGGAAATTTATAGCTATAAATGCCTACATTCAAAAAACAGTGTCAATTCAATGGTCTGTACACTTTAAGGAACCAGAAGAAGAGCAAACTAAAACCACAGCTAGCGGAAATAAGGAAACAATACATTAGAGTGGAAATAAGATATACATGAGAAAAACAACAGAGAATGTAAACAAAATTAAAAGTTAGTTTTTTGAAAAGCCATAAAAAATTGACAAATCTTTACCAGATTTACAAAGAAAAAAGAAGAGAAGACTCAAATTTCTAAATCATAAAATGGAAGAGAGGAAATTATTACTGACTTTATAAAAATAAAAAGGATTATAACAGGATACTATGAACAACTGTACACCAACAACTGAATAACCCAGATAAAACAAATTCCTAGGAACCTACAAAGTATGAAAGCTGACTCAAGAAACAGCTATAACAAGTAAGGAGATGAAATCAGTAATCAAAAACGCTCCAACATAGAAAGGCCCAGGACCAGAGGGCTTCACTAAAGAATTCTACCACACATTTAAAGAATTAACATCTATTCTCAAACATTTCAAAAACATTGAAGACTTATCTCAGGACTGCAAGGGTGGTACCGTATATGAAAATCAATAGAATGAAGGAAAAACAACCTGAGAGATGTTACACAAATGAGTCAAATATGGCCCCTGCATATTGATCCTCATGTTGTTTACTTCTTCACAGCAGGCTAGGATGGTTAGCTTAAGTCCACCAGAGCCAAATCAAAATTTTCACATGCAACTGTTTATATACAGCCCAAACACGCATATTTGCAGCCATTTAGAGCCTGCCTATTTTGCATACTCATCAAAACTACACCCAGTGTCTAGTAGCTGTAAATAAGACAAAAAAGACCCCAAGGTGCCACTGTACTTTGTACTTCTGTAACCCAGAGACCCCCTGCATGCTGCCACTCCATCATGGAGACATGTGAGCCCCCCTGGAACTTCCCTCTGCCCCAGGAGTTCCATTGCCCTCTTCCCCTTCTGGGTGGTGACCTCAGGCTGCTGTCTCTGGAAGGGGCTATCCCCTCTTGCAACCTGTCAAAACAGGGCTCAAATAAAGCTACCCCAAATAAAGCGTGCGACTGCCATTTATGGTTGTGTCTTTTCCTTGAACAGTTCCAAAATCCTAGAACTCATTAAACCTGAACATCTCAACAGATCCAAAAAAAGCATTTCACAAAATCAGCACCCATTCCCGATTAAACAAAACACTCAATAAACCAGGAAGAGAAGAGAACCTCTCCAGCACTAAAAAGGACATCTATGAAAGACTAAAAGCTTTTCTTTTAAGATTAGGAATGCCTACTTTTGCCACTTCTATTCAATAAAATACTGCAATTCTAACCAGAGCAGTTATGTAAGGAAAAGAAATAAAAGGAATCTAAATTGGAAAAGAAAAAGTAAAACTATCTCAACTTGCAGATGACATGATCCTATTGCACAGAAAATTCTGAAGAACGAACACACACACATGAATTGTTACAGCTAATGAACACGTTCAGGATACAAAGTCAACAAACAAAAATCAGTTGTATTTCTATACACTAGGAATGAGACAATCCAAAAAGGAAACTAAGAAAACAATTCCATTCACAATAGTATCATAAAGAATAGAACACTTAGGAATGAATTTAATCAAGGAGGTGAAAGACTTGTACAACGAAAACTGGAAAACATTGCTGAAACACATTAAAGTCATATAAATGAAAAGACATCGTGTGTTTATGGATTAGACATATACTAAGAAGACATACATATTCAATTAAATCCCTATCAAAATCCCAGTGGCTTTTTTTTTCAGAAATGGAAAAAAAAAACCTAAAATTCATATGGAAATTCAAGGGACTACAGTAGGCAAAACAATCTTGAAAAAGAACAAAGTTGGAGGACTCACACATCCCAATTTCAAAACTTACTACAAAGCTACAGTTGACAAAACAGTGTGGTACTAGCATAAGCACATACATATGGACCAATGGAATAGAACTCAGAGCCGATAAATAAACCCTCACATTTATCATCAATTCAACATGGATGCCAAGACCATTCAATGGGAAAAGAACAGTTTCTTCAAGAAATGGTGCTAGGAAAACAGAATACCCACATGCAAAAGAATGAAGTTGGACCCTTAACTTACAACATTTAAAAAAATTAAAATGGATCAAAGACCTAAATTTAAGAGCTAAAACAATAAAAATCTCAGAATATCAGAAGTGAAACTCTGCATAACCTTGGATTTAGCAATAGCTTCTTAAATGACACCAAAAATACAGCCTACAAAAGTCAAAAACAAAAGAAAAATAGATAAATTGGATTTCATTAAGTCAGAACTTTTGCATATTGAAGGACACTATCAAGGGAGTGAAAGGACAGCCCAAAGAATGGGAGAAAGTGTGTGCAAATCATGTGTCTGATAAGGGTTTAATATCAAAAATCTATAAAGAAATCCAACAACTCAACAACAATAAGATAAACAACCCAATTTTAAAGTAAGCAAATGATTTGAATAGACATTTCTCCAAAGAAGATATACAAATGGCCAATAAGCACAGGATAAGATGCTCAACATCACTAGTGCTTAGGGAAAGGCAAATCAACCAAAATGAGATACCACTTCCACCTACTATAATGGTTACAGTAAAAAACAAAACAAAAAACAGTAAAAAGCATTGGTGAGGATGCAGAGAAATTGGAACCCTCATGCACTGGTGATGGGAATGTAAAATGGTACAGGCACTGTGAGAAAGGTTTGCTGGCTCCTCAAAAAGTTAACCACAGTATCGTCATATTGACCCAGCAATTCCACTCCTAGGTATATATCCAAAGGATTGAAAACAGGGACCCAGATAATCATGCAGCCATGTTCATAGCAACATTATTCACAACAGCCAAAAGGTGAAAACAACCCAAGTGTCCGTCAACAGATGAATGTGGTAAATATACATATTTTGGAATAGTATTCAGCCATGAAAAGGAACGAAGTTCTGATAAAAGCTACAACGTGGATAAACCTTGAAAATATTATTCTAAGTAAAATAAACCAGACACAAAAGGACAAATATTGTGTGATACCACTTACACGAAATTATCTAGAAGAGGCAAATTCAGAGACAGAAATAAGATTAGAGGCTACCAGAGCTGAGGGACTTTCTGCTTAGTGGGTACGAAGTGTCTGTTTGGAGTGAAAAAAAAAAAGTTGGAAATAAATGCCACTGAATTATACACTTGAAAATGATTTAAAGGGCTACCTATCCACACATGCACACACTTTGTTTCTTCACTTCCAGAAAAATGGGACAGAAGAGTTCCCATATACTAACCGTCTCCCCATATCCCTATCTTGCATTGATGCGGTACAGTTGTTACCAAGAGTGATGCATTATTATTAACTGAAGTCCATAGTTTATGTTATGTACATACATTTTACCAAAATAAAGGAAAAATGAGAAGAAACAATGGAAGCATGTCACAAGGACCTAAGAGCCAAGCTGAAAGACCTCCAATGGCCAAAGCTGAAACAACTGAAGCCACGAAGTAAATAACGTTAGTATAAAATTATCACCCAACACAGAAAATATGTATATATGAGTTTATGCTGATAAATAAATGGGATAAATAAATAAAATGAACAAATGGGAGAGAACAGATTAAACCGTCAGGGGATGGAGCTTAACTTAAACCCCTTGACAAGCGGAGGCTAGGCTGGACTTAGTGATTTGCTTCTGACGTGTGGGAAGAGGGAAAGAGTGACTTTGCCGTGGGGAAACCTGGCAGACTCCACGGCCACCAAGCGATCAGGTCCACACCTCCTGTGTAAGTCATGCTGATAACACGTAGCCCTGACACAATGTGGTGAGAAAGGTACTTCACACCCCAAACCCCAGTCCAATCATGAGAAACACTTGAAACAACTCAAACTGAGGGACATTCTACAAAATATCTGACAAGTCCTCTCTAAACTGTCCAGGTCACGAAAGATAAGGAAAGTCTGAGACACCGTCACCACCAAGAGGAGCCTAGGCAATCTGACAGCTAGTTGCAGCGTGGCCCCCGGATGCAGGAGCGGAAAGAGGACATTCACGGGAAAACTGGTGAAATCCAAAGACGCCTGCAGTTCGGTTACTAGAGACCAACGTGGATTTCTTAGTTATGATAAAAAGTCCCAGTCACGTAAGATGTTCACAACGGGGGAAACTGGGTGAGGGTGCACGGAAGCTCTCAGTACTACCTTTGCAGATTTTCTGTAAGTTCAAGATTAGCCCCAAATAAAAGTCTATTGAAAAAGAAAAAACGACCTAAGACATGGTTTACCTTCTTTATTTCACTTTGTACAACTGTTCTGTAGGATCAGAAAACATCTGTTGCAAAGGTGTGCGACCCAGGCTCTTAAGGCAGGTCTCCATTCCTAAATGCAGAGGTGGGGTCTGGATGCGTGTTGAGAAATGGGACATTTTTAAGACAAGGATGAGAGGAAACACTGACCTGCTCTAGGACACAGGGGAACTGGGACCCGTGTGGAATCACGTACTGTGGTCTGACATAGGCGTCTCTAACATCATGTCACTTTCATTCATTTCAATTTCAAAGGTTTCTTCCAAGGAAGGTCTGGAATCTGGAGTTTTCCTTGAGGTTTCCAGCGGTGCAAGCCCTGCTCCTTCCACTGTCTGTTTTTCTACTTCAAATTCCCTGAAATCCCACGGAGGTGAAATAATGTTCTTTAATGTCTTCATTGTGTGCACATCAAAGTCGTAACATTTTAATTTGTCTTTGATGTCTGCTCCTAAAAAGAGAGAAATGCCACAGTAAGAACAAAATAAGAAATTCCATTTACCTGTCATTTGCACCAATACATGACACTGCTCTACCATTCAGGTCAGATGTCCTCCTAAGAGCACATGCATAGCTAAGGAGGAGAAGTGTTCCCATCATGTCCCTGCTCCTTTGATCTTGGGGACGAAGGGAGATTGTGGGGAGACTCCCAGAAGCACGTGCAGGCTCAGCTCCCCTGGGCTCAGCAGCCGCCCCATCTCCAAAGCGAGTCTGGCACCGACAGAAGCCTGTGCGCGGTGCTTCCTCAGCTGCTGCACACGGAGAACTGCCGGCTGGCGCTTGGCCCTGGTGCAGTCACAAGCCTCAGGCATACAGAAACACAGTGAAGGGAAATACATTTTCTACAAATCAAAATCGTGAGAATAATGGAGGTATTAGCTCCAATCATTCCCGACATAAACAAAATGACAATTTTACAAAGTTCAAACTAATAGCTTTCAGTAATAGATGTTTTAACAGATAATAACATCCAAGTCTTCTAAAGATAAAAATAGTACCGCATGGCGATTATAGTTAATAACACTGTATTACATATTCAAAAGTTGCTAAGAGAATAGACCTTAAAAGTTCTCATTGCAAGAAAGAACTTTTTCTAACTATGTGTTGTGACAGATGTTAACTAGACTTACTGTGGTGGTCATTTCACAATGCTTACGAGTATTAAATTATGTTGTACAACTGAATTTAATACATTATATGTCAATTTTACCTCAATAAAATAATATGTAATGAACAATACACTTGGAAATCTCCTTTCTAAGACCATTACCTTTGTGAGGACAGGCAAAACGTCCGTCTTATTCAGTCCTGTATCTCCACACCTTTCTTAGCCTTGTAAGACTTTTGCGTTTAAGCTTCACAACTCCTCCTTGGACAAATGTGGAAACTGAGGTTCACACCTGCCCCAAAGCCACAGAGCTACTGGGTGGCAGGCCTGAGATTTCAACCCAAGGTCTTTTTTTTTTTTTTAAGTTTTAAAAACTGAGCCGTAACATACAAACTGTGAAGTGTGCACAGCTGGATGAATTTTCACATATGTACACATCCACATCGCCATCACCAGACCAGAAGCAGCGAACATTTCCAGCTCCTAGAAAACCACCTCAGGGCCCTCTAGTGAACCTTCCCTTTTAATCACTGCTCTCATTCTTCTATCACCACTGATTAGCTCTGCTTATTACTAATCTTCGTATAAATGGAATCAATCGGGATATATTCTTTTCGGGTCAAAACTGGTGAGACTCATGTATGTTACAACACGATTCAGTCATTAGCTCTTCTAACTGTGCAGTGTTCTCCACTCTCCTATTCCTGGACCTCAGTTATCTCCAGTGAGCTGCTGTGGGAAAGGAGCCGCTATGAACAATCCTGCGTGTGATTTCTGGCTTACCGAGGCACTTGCTTCTCTTGGGCATAAACCTGGGAGCAGAGCTGCTACACTGTAAGATCAGCACGGAAGGTCACTGCCTCAATCGCCCCCAATGAATCACACCTCCCAGCACCCACGCCCTTGAATAAGCCCTCCTGTGTTGACGCTGCACTTAATCACGACTCATTCTGATGAACAGAACGTGACGGAAGTGATATGTGCAACTTCCAGCTTCCAAGGGGTCCTGATGCTTTAGTTCTTGTCCCTCAGGACCCTGAGACGACCATGCTATGAAGCAGCCTGGGTTAAAGACCCATGGAGAAGCCCAGCTGCGTCACTGAGGTCCCCCTGTGTATAAGGCCATCTTGGACCATCAGCCCCTCCAAGTGAGGACCAGCGAAAGAGCCATGAACCGACACACAGGACTGTGGGAAACTGGCCGGAGCAGTGTGTTAGGCAGCAAAGGCTTGTTTAACATTAGCAGATGTGCTGTTAAACAGTTTCCCAAAGAGGTCTGACCTGTTTATAACCCCGCCAATAATCAATAACGTACGAGAATTCCAGCTGCTCCGTGCCATTGCCAACACTAGGTACTACCAGTCAGTATTTTTCACTTTTAGCCATTCTGGCAGGTTTATAGTGGTGCCTCATTATGGTGTGGTTTTTTTGTTTGTTTTTTTGTTTTAATTTAATTTATTTATTTGTGGCTGCATTGGGTCTATGTTGCTGTGTGCAGGCTTTCTCTAGCTGCGGCGAGCGGGGGCTACTCTTCATTGCGGTGCGTGGGCTTCTCATCGCGGTGGCTCCTCTTGCTGTGGAGCATGAGCTCTAGGCACGTGGGCTTCAGTAGTTGTGGCACGTGAGCTCAGTAGTTGTGGCTTGCAGGCTCTAGAGCGCAGACTCAGTAGTTGTGATGCACGGGCTTAGGTGCTCCGCGGCATGTGGGATCTTCCCGGACCAGGGCTCGAACCCATGTCCCCTGCATTGGGAGGCAGACTCTTAACCACTGCGCCACCAGGGAAGCCTTCGTTATGGTTTTTATTTCACTTTCCTGATAAGTAATGATACTGAGCACCTTCATTTGCTTTGTAATTACCTGAATAACCTCTTTGGTGAAATTCCTGTTCAAGTATTTTGTCCATTTTTGATGGAATTTCTACTTATTGTAGGATTATGCATAGGACTTTTTGTATTCTAGACGCAAGTTCTTTGATGAGTTTATGTGCTGTGAGGGACTTCTCTCGGTCTCTAATGTGCCAGTTTGCTCTCAAGTTTTTAATTTTATTGAAGCCTAATTTAACACTTTTTCCTCTTATGCTTTTACATCCTGTTAAAGAAGTCTTTGCCTGCCCCAAAGTCCAGATCTCAAGATGTAACCTCACTGCAATGCTCTTTCCCTTACCATGTTTGTAACTAAGTGGGCACCCAAGTACAGCAACTCCATACCAACTTACCTTATGACTTGCTAATCACTAAAAAAAATTTAAAGAATTACATAGCATTGTAATGTGAATGTAAGCCAACTTAACAGTCCATTTTGTAGAGCAATTATACCCCAATAAAGATGTTAAAAAAAAAAACAAACAAAAAAGACAGTCCACTGAAGTGCAAAGATTTACATGCTATGCTCTGCATTGCAAAATATTAAGGCAAGAGCCCTTTCATTTACCTATTAGAAAAATCTGTCTTAAGATTTTTTTCAATTATGCAATTAGATCGATTGTTGTATATCAGAGTGCTTTACACATATTCTATAACTGTATTTTGCATACAGCAAGTACTCAACTTTAAAACGAATGGATACTTAATGAATCATTAATTCCCACACATTGTTCCACTGAAATGAATGGAGTTTTTTAATATTAATGTAGCTAGAATCATTAGAAAAATGAACTTAGGACTTTACATGAGAATTTGAGAAACCTAAAAAGAGATATACAACAATCTAAAGAATGGAATACAACATTAATAAGAATAATTATAATCTTACCAATATAAGCTTCAGAATCACCAATGTACATTTCAATGCAATGACCAAGCATTGTAACAGAAAATGTATCATCTCGCCTAAGACCAAGGGCCTGCCAGAAAAGATTCAGCACGGTTATTACAAGAAAATCTGTTTCCTTCTCTTTGGTGTAAAACATTCACACAGGACTCGTTTCTAAATACTCCAGGGAACCCAGGGTAGAGGTAGAGGGAGGCTGTTAGTGGGGATACAGTTAACATGAGTAGCCAATAGTTGATGACTCTTGAAATTGGGTGATGGGTACGCGGAGGGTCATTACACTATGTTATTGTTTACGTTTGAAATCCCCTCCTCCAAAAAGATTTTAAAACCTGTATCTCCACAAAAAGCCTTCGAAGAGTTCTGTATTAATTAAATCATAGAAGAGAGGTAAATTACACAATGTTCAAATACAGACATTTGAAAGATCACAAAAACTATTAACACTTCTAAACACTTCTGCCGGCTCAGAAAGTATTCTGGTTATCTCAGTGGCACTTCAGGACTTCACTTTACCTGAAAATCTCTAACCAAACTTTGAAAATTAGTTACGAATCTATCACTCACAAATTTATCTTTGAAATACTGCATTTTCTCAAATTTTATCTCTTTCTCCAAAAACAGTTATTTCATCGATTCTAAGACCCACTTTTTTTCAAATTCTAGCATTTCTGAACTTGGGAAGTCTTTCAACAGGTGGATTCTTACTACTGCTGTCCGCCGGTCACAGCCATGATACGGGAGTCTGTGACAGCAATGCGGGCTTGGCGGCCACATCAAGAGCACAGACTAGACCACAAACCTCCTGAAGAACACCTACAGAAGATACTGGAGTTGTGGTTGTTGTCTAACAGCCTTTTGGTGACACTTTCTGACAGCCAATGTCTCTGGCTGGGAGGAACCTGAGTGAAATGGGGCATGTGCACTGGCACACGGACACAATTTTGGGAAAACAGGAATGACCACCTGGTACAAAAGTGATTTAGAAGGAGCAAACTCTGAATGGGAAGAAATGAATATCTTAACTATTTATTTCACTTATACCTTCTTTTTTATGTAGGTAGTAAAGTGATCCCTGATAAAAATCTGTCCTAATATGTCCAAAAAGAGCACTTTTTTCTAAGTACAGAAAAACTAAGTGATAGGAAAGAATTATGATCAAGTGTAAACGGCAGCATATTTTTGTGTGTGGTCACCTTGCTTATTAATAATGGTGGCTTAGAGCTGATGAAATACTGCATATGGATTAAGGGGAGAGTCTTTCCCAGTGACGAATGCACAAGCTTTGTTCATCTACAAACATGATCCAAGGGAATTACTTTTAAGTCATAAATAGAAAGAATGGAGTTCCCAAAGGGCTCCTCAGATGTACACCCAACTCAGCTGCGCTGACAAACACTCCTGGACACTTGTGTTTCTCACTGACACTCAGGGCAAAGTTCACATCTGCTCTAATGCGATGAGTTACTACACGACATTCACGGACTTTTCTCTGCAAAGACAAGAATAAAATACAAGGCTGCCTGAGGAGTTTTAAAATGGAAATTTTAAACTGCACTTCTGTAAAGTAACAAAACATTGCCTAGAAAAGATCTTTTAAAAAAAAGTGGTAACTGTTAACCAGATTTAAAGTTAGGTACAAACAAAAGACGAAAGACGTACCGTGTGGAAATAGTCCACAGCATTTTCAAAGTTGCCCATCAGACTATGGATATACCCTATGGCAGAATAGGTGGACGCATTCTGAGGAATCAACACCAGTGCCTGCCGGTGGTAGTCCAAGGCTTCGGCATACTTCCTGGGAGAGGAGACGAGGGAGGAGAGGAGAACAGGAAGAAAGAGAGAACGCAGTCAGTGGGCACAGTGGGTACTCCTTGATGTAGCCACGTAAGAACCACTTTCCTATATCAGAGAAACAGTCTAGACGGCAACGGTCCTTCGCATCCACTGCGTATCTTCAGTGGGTCTTCCTGCCTTCCAGCTGAGGGTGGGCACTCCTGCAGGGCTACCAGATGAATCCCATTCTTGACCCTTGGGCCTGTGCCCCATCGCACAGCAAGACCTCTTTTATGTGAAGAGAAGCCTCCTACACCAGGGATGGTTAAAAGCAATCAAATTGTTTTGCTTTAAGGTCTACAGGAGTTACTTGGAGCAGCATTTCCCCAAATTCTCTGCAATACTTGTTCTGTAAAAACTCTTGTGGAAAAAGGTTTTGTGCTTAATAATGTTTGGGAAATGCTGCAGTTCACAATGCATAGTAAAGACTGCAAGAAATCCTGAAAAACCTGCTAAATTTTGAGTAACCTCGAGGTTCCCAAACTTATTTAACCAAAGAATCTCTTTTTCAATTGTCATCCATTATCACATCAATCATCACACCATAAAACTGGTATCTGGAGGAGAGTGAGTTAGGATATGGATATGGCTTTAATTGGCTCCTACTGTCCTAATTCTTCTAAATTAATTTTGAACACTAAAATTTTTTAATCCTAGAAAACAGAAGTTATTATAATTCTCAATATATTTCTAAAATAAAATTATACCAACAGAGGTAATAAAAACATTTGTTTTGCTCTTGTTATATCTGAGTAGCCAAGTACAAGGAAGCTAAATAAAAATATGGAAAAGAGCTACACAAAAGTAAGTAAACTTTTACTCACAAAGAATATTTCTGAAAATGCTTTACTTCACTTACTTAAGTTTTCTGCAGACATGGCCCAAGTTGTTCAACAAAGGTTCCCATTTGTCAACTGTTACCTAAAACAAAGCACACCAGACCCATGATTACAAGCTACTTTTCAGCCTGACCCGTTTGCACTGCATGACTTCACTCCTCTGTGCGAGAGGGGCTCTCTCCTGGTGCTTGCACAGCACTAGGCAAGACTGTTGAGTTGTTTTTCCAGCTTTCCTACTAGAAGACACTTCCTGAGGGTTATTTTATTAGCACCATTTTGTCAAAGAGCCCATCTATGCCAAGGAACTTCAAATTTTGTACCTCCAGCCCAGAGCTTTCCATCTGCCTAGTAATGTTGCTACTTAGCAACCTCACAAGAACTTCAAGTCCAACACACCAAATGCTAGCCTCTTATCCCCTCTCCCCTGTCAGCCCAGCTCCCCACCTCACCCCTCTGGTGCTCTGCCACTCAGCACACAGCACCACATCACCCCTGACCCCTCCGGGGATGGCTTCTCAGCCCCCTCATCAGAACGCCACCCCCATCACTAACACATCTTGTCTGGGCCCCATCATGTGAGTCTGACCACGCCACCTGTCTTAAAGCTCCTACTGTCCCGCCACCTCTCGACAAGGTGCAAACTCTAACATCATCTTCAAGGCCCTTGAAGACCCACACTTACCCCTCCTGCCCCATTTCTTGACGTTCTCTGTGAACTGAAAATCCAAGCCATACTGAGTTGGCTCCAGTTTTGCACATACCATTCTCTAACCTGAAATACCCTTTTCCTTACTTTTGCCTGGCTAGCATCCAGCCTTTAGGACTGAGGTGTATTTCCTTGAACCCAGAAGGCCTTCCTGACTGACCATCACTCCACTCCATGTGGAGTCCTTTATTTCCTCAATCACAGCCCTTTCTGTGCACTGTATTATTACTGCCAATTTATTTACCTGCACTGATCTGAGGGCATCAACATCAAACCAGTTTTCTGTTGCCTCCCAACCCCTAGCTCAGAGCTTAGGACACAGTCAACATGCAGCAGTAAGTCAGAACTAAGGGAATAAACAGACCTGGTCACACCCTCTAACTCCCCTGAGCCCAGCCCTGGAAGGCACTGCCCATGCGAATGAAACCAACCCTCTACGATTCTTAGTCACAACTGCTTTCCTGGGAGACTCTGACATTTGCTGCAGTTTACAACTAAATCACACGATATCTTCCCCTCCTCATATAACTTTTTAATGAGCATTTTGAACGTTTAATAGTACTGTGCTTTTGTATTTAAACCATTACTTTAAATGTCTGCAAGAATCCAAAGTGTCTTCTGATCATCAAAGATGTATATAATTTCAACTTTAAATGTGGTTTACGACAGTGCATCTCCAACTTCTCTGTGCATGAGAATCACCCAGGGATCTTGCTAAAAATGCAGGTTTGGGTTCAGCAGATATGAAGTTCTGCACTTCTAACGAGCTCCCAGGTGACGCTGATGCGGCTGGTGCAGTCCAAGGAGCAAGGTTCTAAGGTATTCAATTCTTTGAAAACGGGCAAAGGTGATAAGTGGCCGCCCTGTACCAACAGAGACACATGTATTATCCAGACCTCCCAGGACTGAGCTGTGGAAGACCTGCTTTACATACATACATGTGCAAACACACAGATATATAGTGTTTTTAAGTTCATATGACAATTAAGAAGAGACCAAAATAAACAGAGCTGTGTCTACAGGGACAAGTAAACTGCCACCTGGCAGGGCGCCCAGGGAAGCTGCGTCTGTCTCAGGAAAGAGGTACTTATAGCCAAGGAAGATGTGTGCTGTGGGCAAGTGTTCCTGGGGGCAGGAACAGAAGGACACTGGGAAGTGATCATCAGAACAGAGTAAGACAACACAGGCGTGCATAAAAAGGATCAGGAACCAAAAAGCAACAACGTGCAAATCTCTGACCTCCAGAAGTTTACAGAGTCTAAAACCGTTAGCACTGAATATAATACCAGTGTTTACACGTCCATGATTGCTGAAAGGTTAATTCATGAGCACAAATTCATGCACCTCTCACATGACAGAACCTGGTTAAAGATCTATATATACTAAGTATCAGGTAAGGAAGAGCAACGATAGGTCTAATTTTAATGACATTTGGCCCCATTCCTGTGGAAGCGGGATCTGCTGCTACATGTACCCATTGGTCAAAGAGGTTCTAGACAAGGACAAGTCAGATGCTACAGTGTCTACCAGCTTCCATGTATCATCACATATTCCCTGTATCAAATAATCATCGACTATACTCTGATTACGCCCACAGATCAAAACTAGAGCCTCTTAAGAAGCAAAGAGCCAACACCTACCCTCTCAATTAGAAAGGCTCATTTTGTGCCATGTAATAAAACACTTCATACCATGACAAGTCAAACATTAACAAACATCTGCTATGATAAATATTAGGTTATTATATTCTAGGCAAGACAGACGGTCTAATATTATCTTCCTCATTCAATACTAAACACACTTATGAGTGTGTGTGTGTATTACAGATATGATATAGAATACCTCATTCCCAATTGCTTTAATTTTTTCCAAAGCATCAAGAAACCATTTTTCCGCTGTTTTCCATCTAAAACAGAGGGGGGAAAAGTTGCAGTTTATTCAAAATTAGCATGTATAAACATTTTAAGAAAAATCTGAATATCTCTTTCCAGTAATATTAAAATGAAATGAGGTAAACTTCTGTAAACAGTTTTTTAAAAGTCAAATTTAAGTGAGATAAATGATTACTTTTATGGCATTAACATCACAAGAGTTCAAGATTTTAGGAGATACAGCATTTTCTCAGTAATTAGGTTCTATAACGGCACTGTTAACACTACTTTAGCCAACACCAAACCACTGCTCCCAGTGAAAAAACTACCATCCTCTGCTCACATGTTCACCAACTGTTCAACGTACCTGGTTTCACATGTACTTCGGTTTGGCAACACCTTACTTAATGTATATTGTTGATTTGTTAACACTGAACTCACAGCCAAAAGCACTGTAACTGATGCCTGAACAAAGCTTATCTAACACCTGTATTCTGACCAAGGCATATCTCAGCCTTCCTGAGCTTAGGACACTAGACAGCACTTTGGCATTCCGCTTGGGGATCATTTTAAACTGCAAAATAACCAACGTAAAGCACACAAAAGGGAAAAGGGCATAAAATAGACTATAAATAAATTGACTGTATATGACATTGTTACTACAGATTATTTTAAAAGGCTCCAAACTCTATTATAAATATTAGATAATCGAATTTTTAGAATACACACAAATGTCACTAAAACACTACAGTGGTACTAATTTACTGTTTTAAAATTTAAGTATAGTTCAGTGCAAAGGACCACAGATAGTTCCCTCTTTGAGTACAACACTGAATCGCTTATTCTATAAATATCCAAGACTACAGTAAGCCTCAACTACTGACCAGGAAACTCAGAGACTGGGCCATTCTAATTGGCTTAATTTTTGGATTATCTGCAGAGGAAACATTTTTGTTCCAAAATTGTAAGAAATCTTTCTCAAATGTATGAATCCAATTCCTAGTCAACAGAAAGACGACTAGGGATTCTGCAGTGCCCTCCAGGCCACCCTGAGGGGTCCAGTGACTTAACAGAGTTGGCAACAACTGTCCAGTCCAGGACGTAAGAGCTTGTGACAGCCCACAGCAAAGGGGACCAAAACCCAGGTTTAGTAATTTTAAAGAATTCCAAGATAACACTCGCTATTTTCTTTTTTTTACCTGTTTGCCTCCTTCTCCTAACATGAAATGTCTGTGAAGAGCCATTCTGATGGGGGACTCTGGGGACTGAGGTTTTTGCTCTCTGTACAAAAAGGAAACAGAGGAGCCTCTGGCCTTTCAGTACTTACTCTCCATTTTGAAATGCGACCACGCCAACCTCATGCATAACAAAAGGGTCTTCTGGTGCGATGCTTAGAGCTTGGCCAAAGAATCTTTCAGCCAATTTTGAGTTATTGGTCAATCCATATTCTAATCCAATATAAAGCATTGGCAAATGACACCTAAAAATATTGGAAAATTTCACATATTCAACACTCAAAACTTTATAGTTCAGCAGATTTCAAATCCTGTCTGCAAAATAATTTTAACATAGCCAAAAACAGAGCGCTTGTTTTCTGACACTTCATTTACTAATATTTAATGAATATCTAATAGGCTCTTATAGACTAATCAGCTGCCACTTCTACAATCTACCAGCAAGCTACTCACCCTTACTTTTCATTACTCTACAGTAGAGACAAAAGAACCCCCTGCAAGGCAGACGGGCAGGCCCCACTGTGCCAGCACCCAGGCCCAGCCAGGACCGCCTTCCTCCCTCCCTGCCTCAGCTACACACACCCTCACGGCTGTGCTCAATTCCACTTGCCTCTATGCAGCTGCTTCGGACTTCCAGCTAGCCAACCCCCACCCCTCGTGTGCGTCTCCCCTATCGGTTATTATCAGTTCTATGCTGCAGAGCTCTGAATTACGTCATGTGTATTCTATTCTCATACCCTCTGAAAACAGCTGTAGGCAGAGTAACTAGTTTTAATTGAATTTCCATCTCTTCATCCTGTCAGGCCAGTGATCACAGTAAGATAACCTTTCCCCAAAGATGGATCTGACAATGTCAGTGAATACTGACTGCCTGGCTGGGAGGTGCCCGGGCTCTAATCCAGAATCACGACTGAAGTTACAACTGTAGCATCTACAGAAGGGTCATGAAGAACCTTTATGGATGTACCTGGAGGAAATACGAAATGCACAGGAAGGAGCTCCAAAAATCTATTCCGCGGGCTCCCCTGGTGGCGCAGTGCTTGAGAGTCCACCTGCCGACGCGGGGGACGCGGGTTCGTGCCCCGGTCCGGGAAGATCCCACGTGCCGCGGAGCGGCTGGGCCCGTGAGCCATGGCCGCTGAGCCTGCGCGTCAGGAGCCTGTGCTCCGCAACGGGAGAGGCCACAACAGTGAGAGGCCCGCGTACCGCAAAAAAAAAAAAAAAAAAAAAAAAAAAAAAAAACTATTCCTCCATAGGAGCAACAAGAACACTGCCAAAAATTCTCAAAATAAACTTTTCCAGAATTTTGCAAGTTAACCAAAGGCTTACAACAATCTGAGGGGTATTTATTCTAGAAAAACAGCTGAATCTCAGTAAGAACAGCAAACTCTATGACACTTAACTTGTCTGATTCCCATCTCCCTTTCCCCAGCTCCACATTAGCCTAGAAAATCAGCAGTCTGACAGCCACTGGAGGGGACAAAAATTAGTTTGGAGCTTCTGAAATACCCCACAGAGACCTGTCACTATTTGACATATCTGGCAGCTCCCTGGAAAAGCCCCATTCACAGTTGTCTTATTTGACCTGACTCAGAGCTCATGCAGAGAAATGTCTACCCCCAAGGCATTTACTGAAAACCATCAGTGGTAACTGCTTAACGTTAACCTGAGGCAGCTACACCAGAAGGCCACACACAGGACCATATGCACGCACAGGAAAGGCTGGAGAAGGCCCTAATCTCTCATCTCTGGATGCCCCTGAGGCTCAGTGCAAGCAGGAATTGAAGAGGGCTAAGGCAGAAGTACCAACCATGGGAACACTGAAGACGTGCCCCTATACACGTACAGGGCCCTTCAGGAGAGGGGGGAAAACTCGGCTCAAGATATGAAAAGAAGCCCTGAGCTAACTGAGCAGAGGCTTCAGTGGCCTCAGATGACAAAGGACACAGACTTTACAAAATTTTTAAAAGCCCAGCAAAGTCACCAAACAGCCACAACAAATAGCAACAACAACAAACCCTGGGGTGGCGTAGGGTAAATGTGATTTCCAGAATTGCCACATTATATTACTTTAAACGTCCAGTTTCAACAAAAAATAAAGAGACATGGAAAGAAACAAGAAAGTATGGCAATACATAAAGGGATAAAAGCAGGCAATAGAAACTACCCTGGAGGAAGACCATACACTGGGTTTACTAGAAAAACACTTTAAATAAGCTATTTTAAATATCCAAAGAACTAAAGGAAATTATGTCTACAAAACTAAACTATGAGGACAATGCCTCACCAAACAGAACAACAAAAGATAAAAATTATAACAAATGATCAGAAAACCTGGAGTTGAAAAACAAAATAACTAAATAAAAAATTCACTAGAAGCGTTCATCAGCAGTTTGAACAGGCAGAGGAAATCACTGAACATGAATAAGGTCAAATGAGATTACCAGGTCTGAGGAACAGAAAGATAAAAGAATGACAGAAAACAACAGTCGCATAGAGTTGGGAGACACCACCAAGCATCCCAACATGTGCATAAAGAGAGCACTGTAGGCGAAGGGAGAAAGAAAGTAAGGGGTAAAGAGAGTATTTGAAACCAAAGAATATTTAGGCCAAACACACCCCAAAGCTCAAAAAACTCCCAAGTAATCCCCACCTAGACAAACCATAGTCAAACCACTGAAAAGCACTAAATAAATATGTAAATAAAAATCTTTAAAGCAGTAACAAAATATAACACATGAGATCCCTGATCACCTGACTTCTAAGCAAATACCTGGAGGCCAAGAAGGCAATGGATGACACTCAAAATACTGAAAGAAAAAGGACAACCAAGAATTTTATATCCAGCAAAACGATCCCTTGAAAATGAAGGTGAAATTAAGACATTTTCAGGGACACAAAAACTGAGAAATTTTGTTGCAGACTCATCTTACAAGAAATACTGAAGGAAGTTCTTAAGGGTGAAAGAAGTGACCCCAGACAGTAATTCAAATCCAAATGAAAAACACAGGACCAGTAGAAGCGATTGTATTTCATCTTTCTTCTCTTGACTGACTTAGAAAGCAATTGTATGAAACACTACGATTAGGCCTAACGTATGTAGAAATGTAATGTTTACCACTAATGTTTACCACTAAAGGAAGTGGCAGGAGCAAAGCTGTACTGGGGCAAGGAAGTGACACCAGACAGTATCTCAAATCCACAAGGACAAATGAAGAGAACTTGAAATGGTAAAAAAGGTCAACATAACAAACGACATAAATATACTCCTGCCTGCCTTTCTTCTCACAGCTTCTTTGAAAAACAACATTACACGCGGAAATAATCATAACAACGTATAACTGAGAGAATTTGTTGTTAGCAGACCTGCCCAACAAGAAATACTACTAGGAGTCCTCAATCTGAAATGAAAGGACACAAGATAGTAACTCAAATCCACAGGAAAAAATAGAGTTTAGGCGAAGTAACCACATAGGTTAGATAAGACAGTACAAATGCATTTTTGTCTGCAACCCTCCTTCTACTTGCTCTACTGAAATTGAGTTGGTGCCGTAAAGTAAGAAATACATCTGGGGCTGCCCTGGTGGCGCAGTGGTTGAGAGTCCGCCTGCCGATGCAGGGGATACGGGCTCGTGCCCCGGTCCGGGAAGATCCCACATGCCGCGGAGCGGCTGGGCACGTGAGCCATGGCCGCTGAGCCTGCGGGTCCGGAGCCTGTGCTCCGCAATGGAAGAGGCCCCAGCAGTGAGAGGCCCGTGTACCGCAAAAAAAAAAAAAAAAAAAAAAAAAAAAAACATTTTGTTTTTGTCTCTGGTTGCCGGCACCGGGCTCCTAAGAGCCCTGGGATTTCCTGAGTGAGAGGAGCGGCTTTTGTTAATGAGCCCCTTCTGATCACACCCAATTTATGCTACTGGGGTGACTCAGAGTGAGGCTGGTTACCAGGAAGACGGAGTGATGAGAGGACTGGAACTTTCAGGCCCACTCACAGACCTCCTGGAAGGGAGGCTGGAGCCTGAGCTCTATAGAAACTCTTGGAACAGTTAGCTTCAGAAGATTTCCGGGTTGGTGAATATACTGAAGTGCTGGGAGGGTGGTGCCCAGAGAAGGAATGGAGGCTCCACACACTCCTGCTCACGTACCCTGCCCTATGTATCTCTTCCATTTGGCTCTTCCTGAGTTGTATCATTTATAATAAGCAAAATGCTTTCCTGAATTCTATGAGTCATTTTGGCAAATGATCAAACCTTAGGAGGGGGTGGCGGAAAACCCTGGTTTGTGGCCAGACAGTCAGAAGTACAAGTGGCCCAGGACTTGAGATTGGCATCTGGAGTGGGGAGGGGCAGTCTTGTGGGACTGGGCCCTTAACCTGTGAGGTCTGCACTAACGCTGGGTAGTTAGTGTCAGAACTGAATGGACTTGGACCCAGCTGGTGTCTGGAGAAGCAGAGAACTGGTTGTTAGTGTTGGAAAGTACCCCAGTCAGTATTAATCCAAACTAGATTGGATAAAAGCTGTCCTGGTGAAAAAGTGAAACTGAGAGAAAAATGTTTATCCTGATGAGCTGATCTGAAAATTTAATTAGGAAAGTGTCAGACTGGGAAACATTAAAAGTATTAATCATGTCATTAATTATCATTGTTTTTGACTCTTAGCTAGTAACTAACTAATAACTAGTAATAACCGCTCTGGGCTTGTGAGCACCCAGAGTAGCAAAATAAAGTTAGCAGACTCTAGCATTTCCTCATAAGAAACAACCCACAGTAAGTTATTATTTGCTGCCAGTTTACCAGATTGGTGGATTAGGGGTACGGGCAGACACTGGAGCCAAGCTTCAGCAGAGCACTGGAAGGGGTCTCGCATGTCTTGGTGAATAGGATGGACTGGGTACGAGGACCGTTTAGATGATCAGTAACTGGCTGAACAACTTTAATCTGGAGGATTACTCTAGTAATATGTTAGTATCATGGACTTATGGACTGAATGTATGTCTGCCCCCAAATTCGTATGTTACACCCTAACCCCCAGTGACTACATTCGGAGAGAGGGCCTGTGAGGAAATAATAAAGGTTATGTGAGGGCATGAAGGTGAGGCCCTAATATGGCGGGGCTGGTGCCCTTATACGAGACACTAGACCTAGCTCTCTGCCCTGTGAGGACACAGTGAGAAGGCAGCCGGGAAGAGCCCCTCCCCCCACCCGCCCCAGAACCCAATCAGCCAGCCGGCCAGCCAGCCTTAGAACCGGGAGAAAATAAACTGCTGCTGTTTAAACCACCCAGTGTATGGCGTTTTGTTATGGCAGCAGAGCAGATTAACGTAGTTAGGGAGCTAAGTCTTTTACAATATTTTCATGGACAGCTAGTTTGATATCAAAGTCATACATATCAAATTTAATATAACTAAAAAAGCTGGGGCCATAAATAATATAGATGCAGAACTGGGTGCCAAAATGAGTCTGACAGTCTGGAAAGGTAAACCAAACCTAACCCGATGAAATTCAATCAAACAAGTTAAGGCAGCTAACTTTTACTGAGTGCTTTCTATGTGTCGGAAACTGATCAAAGTCTTTAACTGGAATTACCTCAATTATTCCTCACAGTAAGCCTAGGTGTTAAGTGTTGCTATTATTCCTATTTTTCAAGAGGTACGTAGCTTGCCAAGATCACCAGGCAGTCTGGCTCCAGACCAGCCCTCTGCACCCCGGCACTCCCACTACCTCTCCACACAGAGGTGGGGCGGCAGACAGCAGAAGCAGCCCGCACAAGAGAACGAGGCAAAGTAAAACCGATGGCAAATCCAAAACGTCAACAGGAATAACAGCAATACTCTGTTCCCCAAAGTAACATGTGCTCTTAGGGCACACCAGCTAACACCAACACATGTAACACTGATATAAATCCACAACACTGGCAAACTCAGTCCTGAACCTGAATAATGAATTAAGCCACATAAATACCTTCTGGACATAAGTAGGATATAAATAATAACTTTGTTCATGAATACTTTCATTCTTATATGAGCATGTGAAAAACAGCTTCCACCCTATTCTGTTCCCTTAGCCTAACTTGCTAGTCCCCTTTTGTATTGGTTAAGATAAACTGCTAGGCAAAATCACTACACCGGCTTCTTTCCCTCTCACTTCCATAGTTATTTCACAATCATAAGCTACTAACATGATACATTATTCTTTTGTTTAGTTTAACAACCAAATGGCAGAGATAGTAATAATAAACTTTCGCTTTGCTCAATCAACCTGCTCTGCGCACCCTTTCATCAGCTGTGCTGCCGTGAAGTAAGCAGCCATCGCTTGGTCATGTTCACTCTCAACTGCGAACGAATGCCCGTAAGCGATCCATGCCGGCCCGTAGGTCTTCTCCAGCGTCGTAGCTTTGCTAAAACAAGAGATCTCATTCGAGTGTGTAATATTTATTCTTAAATTGTTAGGTTAATTTTACATAAGTTCATGGTTTCAAGGACATCAGAATTAATGAATGAGTTGTCAACATATTAAACACTAATGTAACATTTATGTTAATTCACTTGAAATAAAATGTTTAATAGTACAAGCAAATTTTTAAGTAATTTTAGGAGAGGTCCACAACTTCTTAGGTACTATAGTGGAGCCCATTACCTTTCTGTATAGAATTTACAAATATTACTTAATCCAGGAGCTTCATTTCAAAACCTAGTAGATAAACGGTGGTAGCAGCAACCACTTAAGGAAGGCCTGTTTTGTGCCTTATATGCCTCACCTAATCCTCATAACCTTCAAGATAAATTACTATTTATATTTTAACCATAAGTATACTGAGGCTGGGGAGATTACGTGACGTCCTACAGATGATTAAGAGATTCACGCTGGTTCCACGGACTGGACTATTTACATAGTCTTAAACAGTCTTCAACTAGGTGACCCACAATAAGGAATAGAGAGAACACATCACAAAACAAACATAGAAAATACAGAAGGGGCTTCTTAGCATTTTATTTTCTAAGTTTTCTTTTACCCAAATGTTCCGTTTCATGTAGAATTCATCACTGAATAAGCACACTAAGTCAAAGAAGCATAGTTCAAAGGAACTATTATAACATGAAGCATGCTGCTCCCGAAAAAAAACACAAGCATCCTTTTTCTAAAATGCTTAGCAGCCAACTAATCAGAGAGCTCGCCCTAGTTTTTTCCTAGTGCAGGATCATCTCCTGTCATCAATTTTCCTAACAATCCTGACATACAACTACATCACTCCCATTTTTACAGAAGAAAGGGAAGGTCAGAGAAATGAACTCTCCCAAGGAATTATAGCTAATAAGTGGCAGAATCTGGATTAGAATTCAAGTCTGTGTCCAAAGTTTATGAACTTCACCACAGATCCACTTTCTATTTTGTTCACATGGAGGAAATCACAGGTATTATTAGACATATTTCTGTACTTATGTAATTGAATAGCACTCGTTAAGTAGTTTGATTGGGCTGCATGGAGTTCCTCAAGCTAAAACCACAGCAGATCCTTATATAAACCAGTTCACTATGCCAAGAATTGTTTTATAGTCTCATTTAGTGACCCTAACCTCACATAAAGTGTCATGTAATTTCACAACTATTAACAAAAGAAGTCCTAAGAGTAAGAGGTTAATAGTATCTCTATAAATAAAAAAACTTTCGAAATACTTTGTATTATTCCCTATTTTTTCATATTTATTCTCATCTATAAATAAAAGTTTAAATACATCATAAGCTCCTTGAGGACAAGGTCTATACCACTGACTACTTTTATCTCCCCCCATGGCATCTTATAAAAAGCAGGGTAAATAATGGACACAACTGAATGGAATCTGAAGAAAACATTTATTCTTTCATACTGCTTTTAAAAGTACTACTAATTACTGCATTAAAGCAGATGACCAAGAAATTACTTCCTGTAGGTTCACTACAGAGGGAGGAAGACAGTAAGTTCATACCTGAGATATCGTCTGGCATGTTCATTTTTATGACCGACCATGAGATAATAGCATCCCACTGCAAACCAAGACACCTAAAAAGTTTAAAACGTACCATGACCAAAGACGCTTAACCTTGAACCGGGAATCTGTAACAAGTCAGAGGTCCCAGCATATACTCTAGTTCAAGTCAGAAACGTCGCTGAGACAGGCTGTCTACTAAGGGTCCTGGGTGACATGAGACCAGACTCTCTACAGCTCTTGCTCCAGGTGCTTCCCACTGCACCCCTGCAGCATCTGAATCTCTTCCTATGGCAAAGCCAGCCTGAGTCCCAGCCTCCCACCTGCACTGTGTCTTCCCCGCCCCACCTTGGTTCTACAGATTCCACCTCTTCAGCTGACTTCTCCTGCGCTGGTTTCGCCTCTTTATAAATTGTTTTCACACTGGTCTGCGGTGCAGATTCTTGTCTGAGACTTAAACCCTGACACCTGACTTTTGTCTTTAAGGGCATGGTTCCTGATTCCATTTTCAATTTCTAGGTCTTCATTCTGATCCACGGCAGTTTGGAAGACACAATGATTCAATTCAGTGCATAATTCAGTAAGTTATCATACATGTAATGTGAGAAGGCTACCAAGCAGTTGTTAGCATTGCTTATGAGAGGTATGAGTAAGACTTTCACTTTCAATATTTAATTTTTCTGTATGTTAGCTATTTCAAAATAATAAGCATATACAATTTCTGTAATCATAAAAAATAAAGATTTTTAAGTTATATACTAAAAAAAAATATACTTTCATGAATTGAAAAAGTGAATGCTGCTTCTAATTATTGTAAGCACTAGGAGATTCTGCTCTAACACCTTAAAATAAAACATTATTTGCTTGAATTTAAATTTAGCCTCTGTCTAAACACCTGTTAAGTATTTTCTTAAAGTTCAGGTAAGAAAAAAGACACTATAAGGGGAAAAAAAGTTTATATTTACTTACAGGATTACTAGGATATAAATCCACCAATTTATGAGAAAGATAGAAAAGTTCTACATTAGAGAAAAAGAAAAAAAAAGAATAAAATTATTCACAGCAAATGAACTTTACGATACGAGTTTCCCCCAGTTACAGCTCTTCACAATCATATAAATCTTGTTCTCGCAGCAATGATTTCATACTTTTCTTTCTTCCTGGATACAAAATCCATTTACCTAATGCCATACAGAAACTCCACGGAGCAGATACTACGGCTGTTTCACATACCCCCACCTCCAATCCCTCACCCCACTCCAGGCACTAAGTGGGCACTGGGCGCTTATCGAGTGACTAGCAGCCTGGATGAGAGGCACACGACAAAGCACTCCACGTGCTTAAGAGGCTATTTCAAGGGGCCTCGCCTGTCTTAAAGCCCAGGTTTCTTCCTCCACGGGCCTAGTACAGACCGTCTTGACCACCCACAGCCAATCTGGTTGACCAAAGCCTCCTGTTTATGGAACCAGCAAGATGATGTGCTCCTGGGTAACACAAAGTCCCGGCATGTCACAACTACGTCTCCTAGGGCTCAACAGGCCAGGGCGGCTAGGGAGCCTGCACTCCAGCAAACTCCCTGGAGGCGCGATGCTGCTGGCCCACAGGCCATGCCTGGAGCAGCAGGGGCCCAGAGCTGGGGTGCCTGGCTAGTTTTCCTCCTGGCCGAGCTGACGAGTCAGTTTAGAAGATTTAAGGGCAAATACAGTCCAAACCCTGTAAATATTTCCAGAATACGGAAAACGTGAGCAAAAAATCTGCCCCCTTCCCGCTTCTAAACAGTTACTGACTCCTGCCATACCAGCTTTCTTGTGGATTTTACAAGAAAAAGGGAAAAGACACACCTGCCACCCAATGCTCTAAAGCTAACACACCTTGGAGCACAAATTACATTTGAGAAAAGGAAGCAGGAATTAGGGATATAGAAACAGTGTGTTCTGCTGGGATAACAGAAGAGACTGCTGGTTACTTGGATAAGCATTCTTCCCCCAGTTGTTAACCTGCAATCTGAATTATCCAGGATTTGTGAGACAGAATTTCCAGAGCTACAAAATATTTTTGTCTTAAAAATTATATTTTAACTTAAAAAAATTCTTACCATTTGCTTTATTCAGCTCCACAAGTGTCCCTATATGTACAGGTAAACAATTTGCATGGAAAGGATCTTTTTCCATTACTCTGAAAGTTAAAGAAACACACTATGTACATACGTACAAACAGTATGTAACAGCACTCATTGCAATTAGCTATGCTTATTCAAACAGTCATTACCACATTACATACAATACTGTGGGCTATAATACATTTATACTTTCTTACCTCCATTATCTTCAGACTTGTTCAGTTAAGGCAATGATTAGGTTTTAAATGAAAGGGAAAATCCTGATTTATTCAGAAGCAATAAACATCACCACATACATTTACTTTAAACTAACAGAACTGTATCACATAAAATAAGTGGTCTAGTTATTTAGAAAGTTCAAAAATAATATGAAATATTAAATGAATCCTAACTATCTGTCAATTAAAATTTCAGTGAATTCAAGGATTTTAAGCAACCCGAAAGATCCATTAAAAACAGTACATGTAAAGGCCAAGTGTGAACTATGCACATGGAAAGACTGGTGCTGGGGGAGGAGGCCTGGCCAGTTAGTGAACCTGACACCCAGTACCTACAGGATTTTATTAGCCTCTGCTTTAACAAAGAACGGACTTTATAAAACTATGTGCCAGACGGTATTCTCAAACTTGCAAATTATCTCCTGGGAGGGACACGGATACTCCCGAGTTAATAGAATAAAGCAACAAATGTGTATACACCTGTGTCAGTAAATTGCTCTTTTGAGATGACACGCCCCCCCACCCCCACCCCCCCTGTACTCTGCAAATGGAAAAGGCAGCTTAAACGATCATCCATCAGTTTGACATTATTCAGAAAGCAGGTCCCACATATTTCTCATGTAAAATGGAGTAAACTCTACGTTCCTGCACAAAAATAAGTGGATGTACTTACACAGAAGTCAGCTTGTAGCACATTTTAAAATCACAGTTATAATAATGTCTTTCAGCTAAAGACACGACCACATCCAGATTCTCCTGCAAACCATCTACAGACTCGGGGATGGCAGTTTCACTAGGCTTATTATACTGAAACAGAGAGATGCAAACATGACTCAGTGCGCAGTGCCGAATCACAAGGCGACTCCAGCTGGCCCGAGTGTTTCAAGGTTCAACACAATGACACCTGTGAGATGCTCGAAATTTCTCTAACTTCAAGTATCACCAAAGTCTAATTCTCTTCTCAATTTTATCACAGAATTCCCTGGTAGGAAGTATTTTACAAAATATAGTTCAGGAAACATGAGGAAAAAATCCTCATTTTCACACATCATTGATTATCTGATAGTTCAATCTTTTAAAAGTATGAGTTGTTCCTGGCAGGAAGACAGATATTTCGGGAAGCTTTTCCAGGAATCACATCATATATTTTAAATAATTTAAATCTGTCCTTGCAAATGTGCTAAACTGATAAAAATTAATTTCTAAATTCTTAAACCTGTGAAAGAATAGTGGACAAGTTTAACGAAATAAGATGCTTATACAAAGCAAATACTAACTTTGTGTTTTTACTTACCTTTTTCAATTTGTTCTCAAATAGAAAACGTAGCAATTCCTGTTCTTCAGTACAGAGCTTGCTAAGAGGTAGTGATTCAAGAAGTTCTTTTTCTAAAAAATGTTGAGAGAAAAGGAACGTCCTCACAGTATTTATGGGGAAAAAAAACTCAGCAATGAAAAATATTCTTCTATAGTTCTTGGTTGAAGTGAATTGAGCTCAAAAGAGAAGATAACAAGATAGAATGAACTGGAGAAAACTAAGACAGTGGTTCCAGACCCAGGTAATGAGAATCACCCTCAGGGCTCCGCATGAACCTGCCAGGCAATTCTAGTCGTCACCAGACCTAAGAACCGCCAAGCCACTTCCCCACCCTCGGCACTACGGACGCTGTGGGGACAATTCTCTGCCGTGCTGGCTGTCCTACGCACCGCAGGATGTGTGTAGGACCTCTGGCCTCTACCCACTAGATGCCAGCAGCAACCGCCCACGCCCCACCCACCTGCACGTCGTGACAATGGAACTCTCCCCAGACACCGCCAAATGTCCTCTAGGGGGCAAAATCACCCTGGTTGAAAACCACGCATTAGGCTAAAATGTTCGAACGCCATTAATACAACATCTCCACTTTCTGTTTCTCCGGTTTATCCACCTCACACCACTGGCAACATACTAGGTCAATGGTCCTCAGCCCTGGATGGACCTCAGGGTCACCTGGGAGCTGTGAACCGTCTGACGCCAGGGCCCCGCCACCAGCTTCTGACTCGAGTGGTCTGGAGTCAGGACCTGCACAGTGTTTCTAAAACTCCTGGGGGTTTAAAGTGCAGAGCCATGCTGGAAATCACTGAATCAGATCCTGAGTTCTTTACAACTTGAAATCACTCATCACATCACAATCCCTGAAGATTCTGACTGCAAGAAGCACCGCACAATATTGTATTTTGCAACGTGCTTCATGTTTGAAGATGTGAAGGAAGTTAATAGGTTTATTTAAACCTGCACATAATAGCCTGCTCCTGATTCTATAGATTTCAGAAAAAAAAAAAAAAATCCAAACAGTATTAATTGTGCTAAACATAAAAACACCTGGGTTTCCAAACCTTCTTGGGCTGTCAGCATGTGGTGTGACGTTAAAAGGTCGAATGCCTCAAAGCAGTAGACGTCAAGCTTCAAAGCTTCTTTATAGCTGTAGGTAGCGAGGGTCCGGTTATCTAGAGCATCATAGATTTTTCCTCGTAAAAGACAAATAGAACTCTTTATCTGTTGGAAAAATGATGAGTGACATACTAAGTCAGCACTACTGAAGTTAATTTATCAAAAATCATATATTGTCTGAAGGCTAAGACTTTTTTTTTTTTTACATCTAAAAGGATGTGCTCCATCCAATGTAGGACACAATATAAATTAATAGAAACATAAAAGCAAAGTACAATTTCTCTCATCTATCTTCCTTAGGTTCTCCTCACTTCAACAAACCTTTATAACTAGCTTACAAGTTACTGTTATTTTGTTCATTACTTGTTCTGTCTCAAATAGGGTAATGATTTAGAGACAGCATACAGAGCATACGTATACTAAATCAAACACGAAGACCTTTTGATAGGTAGATCTCAATGAACGAACCTCGGTAAATATTAGAAAACCGGCAGCAATGCAGCACAGGGGTTAGGAGCATGGCCTTTGGGAACTGGACAGACCTGAGCTCAAATCCCAGCTGTGACACTTACGAGTGACCCTGGACAATGCTCTGACCTCTCGTGACTCAGTTTCCTCCCCTCATCTAACTCACAGGCTCTGTGAGGATCAGAGGTGGTACCATCTGTAGCCAGCACATGGTAAGCTGCTCACACAGCAGCCACTTCACTGCTACCATTAACAGGAGGATGCAGAAATCTGACTTATGTTCCAGATTCTGAACCTCAAAAAACAAATAAGTGAGCTTAAAGATGGCCCAGAGATGCAGCTAAAATTGGTAATGGGGACTTCCCTGGTGGCACAGTGGTTAAGAATCCGCCTGCCAATGCAGGGGACACGGGTTCGAGCCCTGGTCCGGGAAGATCCCACATGCCGCGGAGCAACTAAGCCCGTGCGCCACAACTACTGAGCCTGTGCTCAAGAGCCCGAGAGCCACAACTACTGAAGCCCGCGTGCCTAGAGCCCATGCTCCGCAACAAGAGAAGCCACCGCAATGAGAAGCCCATGCACCGCAACCAAGTGTAGCCCCCGCTTGCCACAACTAGAGAAAGCCTGCACGCAGCAACGAAGACCCAATGCAGCCAAAAATAAACAAACAAATAAATAAAAATTGCCGTCTCTCAAACCACTAAAAAAATAAATAAATAAAATTGGTAATGGGATTCATCATAAAATCACAATTCAAAAATAGCAGAGGACATTATGAGAGAATCTTAGACCTATGCAGTATCCTATGAGTTATTAAAAAAAAGTAAACTCATAAAATAACTAATGCATTACAAATAAATCATGCATTTCTTAGCAGTTAATGGATAAGAGGTCCAAGAATAATGATAATCCTCAACTCCCTCATAAATGTATTTCTTCACAAAAATGTGCTTCTTAAAAAGAAAAAACCCTAAGAATGTATAGTATTCCCACCTTCTTGAGATGAACAGTAGAGTAACCAAGTTCCTTCATAGACATGTTATAAAGAACAACTGGGAAATGGGGGATTGGTAGGTAACAGCTAAAGGGTACAGGGTTTCTCGCTGAAGTAAAAAAAAAAAAAAAATGTTCTCAAACTGACTGTGGTAAGGGTTGTACAGCTCAACAAATATATTAAAAACCGAGGTACTATGCACTTCAAATGCATGAATTGCATGCTATGTGAATTACATCTCAAGAAAGCTGTTAAAAAAAAAAAGAGTTAACAGTCCAGGTTAGCAATCTGAACGTGGATGTTATTTATCATGTTACATTATATCAGTATAATCTCTGCCAGCAAGGAATTTGCAATTTTATGCAGGTATGAAGTATACAAACTGAAATACACAAAACAACATAAACAGTAACACCACACCACTCCCTGGAAAGAAACAGTCTAAGGTAATCAAGGTTTCTTGGGGGTAAGTACAAAACACTGTTGAAATACAGTAAGAAGGGAGAGGAGTTTAAGGTATCACATGTAAGAAGAAAGAGCTGCCCATTTCAGATTCAAGCATCTGAGGACACAATTACAACTTCTACCTGATGGCTCAGAAATGTCTCAGAATCTTCTTGGGTTGGGAAAATTAAGTAGGCTGGCAATCAAGCTCTTTTAACATGACTGTACTCAAGTAAAAGAAGGTGATTTACATTTGCCCTATCATGTGGGCAATTCTTACTGATGTTACAGAAGTGTGGTCATTACAGCGTTACTTACTGAGGACTGGGACATTTCCCAGTCACTGGAGGGGTCTTTCAAGCTACTTTCATCCTTCAAGCATTTCCCAAACAGTCTTTTGCTGATCGGCTCCTCCAGATCAAGAATGTCAAGAGCCTGCTGGTGTTCTTTTGCAGCAAACTGTAGAAAACAGAAATAGCATTTGTCAACCACGACTTCTGACACTAGATACACACACAATCACAGTAGATTTTTAAAGGGTAATAAATATTATACCCACTCATTACTTAAATTTAAAATGTCTAAAGTAGAATTTTCTTCATGCATATGAGCTTTTAGTAAACGGAGAGTCAGTATTTTGAATTCTCACACTCACGGGAGGGATGTGTAACATTCACATCATTAAACCTTTATCGAATAAAACAAACTGAGAGCACACTTACATGGCATCTAGCTGCAAGGTAGCGACACGCTTCATACAACTAGGAAAGAAATTAATCTATTAAAAAAGTGATCAAGATAATATGCATCTTCAATCAAAAAGAAAACTATAACCACGAAGTGAAGAAAGCCATTTTCATAATTCCTCTTTTACTCTCGCAGAGAAAAAAAACAGTCTTTTTAACCCATATTCATCATGAACCTACTGTTTACCAGTCACCAAGGATTCAAAAAGGAATAGGGACCTGCCCTTAAGGAGGTTGTGGCAGGGGAGACATAAACACAGCACATAGTTTCTTTCATAAACTATGAAAGAATCACATAAAAAATACTAACCAGTTGAATAAGAAAACATCTCCAGGGGAGAGGGTAACTTAGGAGTTGGTCAGCATTCCAGCACTGAGTCTGAATAACTGTCACACATCTAAGGAACTGCAAGCAGTCAGCATGACTGGATACACATTCCATGCACTGATGGTGGTGCTGGGTCAGACACAGACTGGAGAGAAATCAAGAAGCACCTGGGGTGCCTATGAATGCATCTGGCTTTATCCTGTAGGCAACAGGAAATCACTGAGTTACACTGCGAGTGATGGGATCAGATCTGCTTTAGGAAGACGACCCTTTGACAGTTTAAAAGATGAACTGGAGACAAGGAAGGTGGGGTGTGGGAAAGACGTTACCGGAGAAAAGAGAAAGGAGAGAGGCTAAAACAACAAAACAGACAAATTACAGGCCTGACGTGTATGAATGGTAATGAGATAGAAAGGACTATCCATACTTTCAGAGCCATTTAGGAAACAGAATTTTCACAACTTAGTGATTAGATAGGGGGGTGGGGGAGGGAAAAACAAAGTGACCGAAATTAGGAATAAGAAATTTTCTCTTGGACTTCCCTGGTGGTCCAGTGGTTAAGACTCTGCGCTTCTAATGCAGGGGGCGCGGGTTCAATCCCTGGTCAGGGAGCTAAGATCCCTTATCCGCGCAGCGCGGCCAAAGGAAAAAAAAAAAACGTACGCAAGAAATTTCCTCTTTACATTTAATATGAAAAATTGAATCCTTAAAAACATTTTGACATAAAAAGAACATATACCTAAAATACTAATCTAATAACATTTTTAAAAAGCTTTAAGGTTCATACAATCACTTACTTTGTCCAGTTTTCGTGACCGAAGTGCATGAGCTGCTCTATGATACTGGGCTGTCAGGTAAAGACACTGAGCCAACCAGTAAATGTCCTGGGGCTCCTCTGGAGGGAAAATTACATAAATGGTCAGAGGTGCAAGGTAAAGTAGAAAGTTTTTTAAGGATAGAGATATCAGAAAAAAAAATTAGGATCTGTCACTTACCATGAGAGAGTGAGGCTACTTTATCTGCCCAAAATAGAGCACTCTGATACTGTTGCTGTATCCAAAAACAAACAAAAAAAAAAGAGTGGTAATTGCCCTGGTACTTCAATAGTTTTACACAGATAGATATTATTAAAATGCTATGTAATAAATCAACATCTCAGTAAAATAATTTTTTACGTGTAGTAAAGGGTCTATCAGTCATATCTCTATCTTATGCCTCAGGTAGGTGAGTTTTAGTTCAATGGTGCAATAAAAATATTATTGGAAGACCTTTGATATATACAGTTGAAGAAGGTAGTTTTTTTAAACTTATACATTGCAAAATTGTATCAGCAGGTAGCTAAAGGAGTAGATAACTTAAGTGATCATTTTACAACATCTAGCCATTAGTAAGGTTCTCAGTCTTTGCCTCAGTCCTCCTGGATGCAAGCCAGCAACTCTGTTGCCAGTCAATTTGGGAGGAGGAATGCTTCTGGGACGGTTACAAATCTGCTCAATGTTAGTGCCTGGAGGGTGGAACCAGGCCTGTCTCCTTCTTCACTGCATCCCCAGGGCCAGAGAAAAAACGCGCAAGGAAGCATTTATTCAATTCAGCTGACTTACGGCAAAGCAAAATACAGCCCGTCAGCGTGCTGCCAAACATTCAGCTGCTACATTTCACATCGAACAGTTCACCGTGAACACGCTTCTCTCTCCCCTTCCTGGTTTCCAATTTATTGGGAGAGCATACATTTTACAAAAACTAAGGGACATCGCACTGCTTTTGAGACTACAGGTTTGTTTTTATTTTTATTCAGTTAAATTCGGCCAAATGAGAATGACAACTAAACTTTTCAAAATTTTTCTATTAGCTAGCTAAATTCAAAGGCCACCCGGCAACTTTCATCCTAAAATAATCCTTCAACTTCCACTTAGCACGAAGTATGTATGTACCGAGCACCTCTGGGTCCGGGGTGGGCCGGCTGCGGAGCGGGGCTTGAACACGTGTAAGGCTCGCCGCGCGCATTAGTGGCTTCACGCTCAGCGTTCCTCAGCCTCCCGGCTGCAGAGGGCGGGAGGGGCTCGACCCCTCCCTTCGGGGTCTCTACCCCTAACCAAAGCCCAGGCCCTTAGGACCGCGCGCCGCCAAGACCCCGACAGCAGCCGCCCGTGCAGCCTCCCGAGCCCCGGCCCGCGCTCCCCGGTTCGGGCCGCCCACCTGGTCCAGGTACTGCCGGACGCGCTTCCGCAGCCGCTCCAGGTTCATGGCTGCGTGGCCGGGGTCCGGCGCGCACCCTCCCTCCTGCTCCCGGCCGGGCAGACCCAGCCGCCCCCCGCGCCGCCACCGCCCCGCGCCCCAAGCCCGGGATCGACCCCGCCCGGCCGCGCGCGCTGCCCGGAAACTTCCGCTCGCGGCCCGGCCCCGCCCCGGAAGTCCTCTGCAACCGCGTCCCTCCTGGCGACGGAAACGGGCTTCGCGCCGTTAGTGCCGAGGCTCTCTCCTGGCCCTTGGGTGGCCGGGGTTCTCGTGCGGCCGTGGACGCCTTTCCTCTGCAACTCAAGCCGCCGCGGACGCGCAGCCAATGACGTGTCCGTGCGCGATTCGCTGATTAGCTCGTTCGGAGGCGGGAGCTTGGCAGCTACGGCCCCGCGGGTTCCGTGGTTCCAAGTGTGACTCGTATTCCCCGTGTAAAAACGGCGGTAACCCCCTCAGAGGCTGGTTGTGCGGACCGGTGGGTGCACACGCCGTCCCGGCACGTGATGTAGAAGTTCTGCCTGTGGTCGCTATGGCCAAGTGTCCCTTTCAGATTGTCTTTTGGCAAAATCCAAAGGCTCATTCCTCAACCTCAGGTAGCGGAACCTGTGATCAAAAACGAGTAAGAACTGGAAAAGCGGGTCTATTAAAACCTTGGATCCATACAGTGGGACATTATTCAGCAGCAACAGTGAATGAGCTGTTGACACATGTATGAACCTTATGCTGAGTGAGAGAGGCCAACCGCAAAGGACCTCAGGTTGTATGATTCCGTTGACAGATTCTCTCATTGACCAAAGTCTGCCCAGGCTCCCCGACCTTTTTTCAGCTAGGCCTGGCTTTTGGACTTCCATGTTCCTTTCTGCATTGTCCAATTCTTGCAAGAATTCTGATGTCAGTTTAGCCAGAATCCCCCACCCTGTACCTTCCTCATCCACTACAATCTCCCAGGTGATAGCTGATCACCCTGGACCGCCTTCAGGGAGAATCCTCAGAACCCTGATGCTTCCTCTCAGCCACTTCCTACTGGTGGGCCCACACCCGGCTCCTTGGCTATACATTCCCGCTTGCCTATGATGCTGCGTTCTGAGTTGAGCGCAATCTCTCCCTCACTGCGGATTTCCATCTCAATGGTCCCTATACCTGTGTTGGTAGTTCTCCACCTTTGAATAAAATCTTACAGTGCTTTAACAAAGGTCATTTGAATATTTTTTTCTTTAACACCATTTAAATGAAATATCCAGAATAGGCAAGTCAATATAGACAGATAGTTGAGTAGTAGTTGTCAGGGGCTGGAGCGAGGGATGGGGTTGGGCGGATGACAAGTGACCGCTGAAAGGTCCGGGACTTCTTTCAGGGTTATGACAATGCTCTAAAATGGCTTGTAATGGTTGCTGCGTAGCTCCGTGAATAAACTAAAAGCCGCGAACTCTACACTTTAAACTTTATGGTATATGAAATATATCTCAATAAAGCTGTTAAAAAAACAAACCCTTTTTTGACAAATTGAACGCAGAAAGAAACATCATTTGACAAATATGTTTCACTCGACTTAATCTGCACAACATGGTGCCAGCAGTTAGCTGTGCAAAGATGAAAAAGTTATGCACACTACCTGAGAGCAATCTCTGCACATGTAAAATGTTCAGTCTAGTAGAAGGAAACGCGTGTAAATATGTAAGTGCAAAGATGCAAGACTCATGAAGGAGTGGAGCGACTAACAGGGAACAGTCAGTACTACCCAAGTGAGAAATCAAGTGACATGTAAGCAATTGAAATGGAGATGACATAATCTGAACCTTCCCTTCCCCATAATGAAGTCCAGCGTTTAAAATAAAGGCAGTGCATTCTCATTACCTAAAAACAATTTAATGCAGACAGGCAAAGAGCAAATGAAGTCAAAAGACAAGCTAGGGAGAAATTTGAAATCTACCATAAGATGCTAATTTCCTTTAGATGTAATAAGCCAATATGAAGAGACTGATGGCTCAAGAGAAAAAAGTGGGTAAATGACATGAAACTACAGTTCATAGGAAAAGAAATGCAAGAGAATTCTAAACATATGAAAGAAAGCTCAACGTCACTCATAAGAAGAGGAATTAAAATAGTGAGGTATCACTTTGTATACAGCAACAAAGATCAAAAAGTTTGGCAACACTTTGTTGGCAAGAGTGGGGGAAACAGGCCTCCTCATATATTGTTTTTGTGAGTGATGTTGATATACTCTCTATGGTGAACAAGTTGGCATGGCTTCCAAAACTAAACATGTATATACTCTGCCCTAATGCTTCCAATGCTGGGAAACCTCTCATAGAGATGCATATTGCATGTGTGCAGAGTGACCTGCCCCATATGGATAGTCACTACAACATTGTCTGCAAAAGCAAAAAATTAGGGACAGTTTCACAACCCATCAGGTAGGCAACTGATTAAAGAAGTCACAGCATAGTCACGTAATGGAATACCATACAGCTGTTTAAAAGAACAGGCAATTCTACATGCGGATATGGAAAAATCTCCAAGATATATTAAGGGGGAAAAACAAGGGATAGGGAAGTCTTTATCATATGTGACCGTTTGTGTAAAATAGAAAACTAAAGAGTGGGTAGAAGGATCATTAAACTATCCCTGGGAAGACAAATTAGGCCATTGGCAACAGTGCAATGCCTCTGGGAGAAGTGCTGGAAGTTAAACGATGGTGGACGGGGGAGAGACTTTTCCCTGGGTATGCCTTTGAGCTTTTTGACTTTCAGACCATGTACTGTATTGCCTTTTAAAAGTAGATACAACCTTTATCAATATAAAATCCTAGGAAAGAAAGAAAATGCAGAGAAGCCAAAAGAACATAAAGCTTCCCGTAAAGATTCCGTGCACTCAAAAACTCTTCTCTCACTACTTTTGTGAGTTAGCTGCCATGTCCTTTTTCTATGCATACACATACACTGGATAATATTTTGAAACAGTCCCTTTAAATGTCTTCTCCTGTGTCTTTCCCCTTCCTTCTCTTCCTTTCTCACCCCTTCCATGCCAGCAGGTAATAAACAGCTCCATGCTCATTAACTTGGGGTAGGCATGTGGCAGGCTATAGTTCAAGCCATATTCTCAATTGCTTCTTTCATTTAATGATATTATATATAATTAGTGTGCATTACCTCCTTAGATTTTGTCTTTTTCTGTCACTTAAGTTTCACATGGATGCACTCTATAAAAGACTCCCGTGATGACGGTGTATACAGACTGTGGACGTTCCCCTGACCCGTCCCTCCTCTTCTCAAAAGCTATCACTGTCAATTGTTGTGCATTTCCCACTCTCCTTTCTGTGCTTTGAATGCACATATGCACATTTACAAATATATCTCTTTTTTTTCCTACAAAAATGAGGGACACAGTACGTGATTATTCTGAGAATTGCCTTGTTCACTGGTACACCTTGGAGAAGTTCCCAGTCAGAACCTGCTTTGTTCTTCCTGGTGACTGAAAAACGTTTCATGTTATATTCATCAGACTAGGTGGAGTGATGATCCTTTACAAACTAACACTTCAGGTCATACCTCAGTGGCTGTGGTGGTTGATTTTATGTATCAGCTTGACTAGAGCACAGAGTGCCGAGATCTCTGGTTAAACGTTATTCTGGGTGTGTTTGTGAAGGTGTTTTAGAAGAAATTAACGTTTGAATCAGTAGACTGAGTAAAGATTGCCCTCCCCCATGTGGACCGGCCTCATCCAACCCATTAAGGAGCTGAATAGAACAAAAAGGTACAGCCAGGGTCTTCCCTGGCGGTCCAGTGGTTAAGACTCCACGCTTGCACTGCAGGGGGCACAGGTTCAATCCCTGGTTGGGGAACTGAGATCCCACAGGCTGCATGGCGCCACCAAATGATAAAAGCAAACAAACAAATAAAAAAGACAAATGTTGCTTATCAGAGACACAACTTGGTTCAAAATCCATTTGATACAATCACCAGTTAACAAAATAATGGAGAAAAACGTGATTTAAGAAAAAAAAAAAGAAGGTGCAGCCAGACAGAGGTTGTTCTTTCTGCCCAGCTGCTGGGTATTGACCTTCTCTTGCCTTTAGACTCGGACTGGAACCCACAGCGTCAGCTCCCCAGGTCTCCGGCTCGCTGCCTCAGACCCTGGCACAGCTCAACCTCCGCAACTGCATGAGCCAGTTCCTTACAGTAGGTTGACGTGCGTGTAGTTGCAGAGAGACACGTATCTTAAGATAGCAACCGTTTCCTCCAGGAAACCTTTGAGCCCCCCCCCCAAGTTGGGCTTACGTGTCCCTCCTATACTTTTTAGTAACACCATTGTGATTGCCAGTTCATGTTTTCACGTTGCCCTGTAGTCTATGTGTCCTTTGGGAGCAAACGCTGGTGGAGAAGGTAAGGAGAGGAAATAAATAGTCAGCCACCCCTGGTAGAGCTCTAATTTTGTCTCCTAATCTCCAAGCGCTACCTGAAGTGGGTCGTGACTGATGTCAAAGTGTGGGCAGGGCTGTGCTCCTTCCAGAGGCTCTAAGGGAGAATCCGACCCCTTGCCTTCTCCAGCACCTGAGACACCTGCACCCCTTGGCTCCTGGGCTTTAAAGCCAGCAGCACAGCATCTGCAAACCTCCGTCTGATTCGGGCCCTCTTGCTTCTCTCTCTCACTTATCAAGACCCTTGTGGTTATAATGCTTCCACCTCAATTACCCAGGAAAACTGCCATATTTAAAACCCTTAACTTAGTCACCTCCAAAAAGTCCTTCTTGCCCCTTTAGGTACCATATTCACAAGTTCAGGAATTAGGCGTGGACAGCTTGGGAGCTATTACTCTGCTCACCACATTACATAACCTAGTCGGCCACCCAAAGGCATGCCTTTATTACACCAGGGTAAGAAAATATAAATGAATCAGACAAAAGCCATCCTTTCTACTGGAGGCCAACTCGAAGTGCATGGACCGCCATTTCCAGGACTATATTTTCTTTCCAGTGCCGTAGGCAAGTGCTTTACCCACTGTTACTGGAGGGTAGTCGTCGGGTGGGGAGGGCAGCCAGAGGCAGACGTGAACGTCCTATGAAAACCTCAGAGCCACACCGTGGGAGGCAGCAAGTGTGCCGTCTGGTGGGAAAGGGTCTCTGAAGTGAGACTGCCTCGGTTCAGATCCGGAGCAGAGGTTCCTCGACCTCTTGGTGTGTCATTTTCCTCATCTGTCAAATAGCGCTTACTTCGTACGATTGAGGTGTGTGAGGCCTTCATGAGATAGTTCATGTAAAGTGCTTAGAATGATGCTGAACATTTTCTTGTGATTATATTAACATGAATATCAGGATATATTGCGTTGCATTACATGATATTATATTATGTCATGAGTGGCATTTATTACTAGTGGCAATAGCTATAGTAGAAGCCTTGCTAAGAAGCCTGGGCGGCACAAACTGGCAGCGTGAAAATCTATCTCAGCCATTTCTGGGTCCATCTCAAGGCTACACACTTTGCTCCACTCCACTTGAGGTCTCTGCACCAAGACAGCGCTTGCTTATCTCCTGCCCCACTCAGCTCCATGGAATGGCTAAAAAGCAGTGACCAGGCTGCCAAACAAAGTTTCTGGAATCTCAGGTAGGCCAGGAGTTTCTCTGTTGTGCTAAGGCTGGCCAGGTGACTTGTCATACCCAATTTCATGTTTAGCGTCTTCACTGACCTTTTTTTTTTTGCGGTACGCGGGCCTCTCACTGCTGTGGCCTCTCCCATTGCGGAGCACAGGCTCCGGACGCGCGGGCTCAGCGGCCATGGCTCACGGGCCCAGCCGCTCCGCGGCATGTGGGATCCTCCCGGACCGGGGCACGAACCCGTGTCCCCTGAATCGGCAGGCGGACTCTCAACCGCTGCGCCACCAGGGAAGCCCCACTGAACATTTTTTTAATTAACTTATACGTCTGTGTTAAAGTCATATATTTGAGATGAATAATTCGTAAAATCACAAATATAATCTAAAATTTTCTTTCCATCAAACTCATTTTTAAAAAGACAAAATAAAACAGTGAATTCAGTTTGGATTACAGCCCTCAGGAACTGAATCATACTGAATCATACTGACACTTTCCAGATGTGTTTGAGGGTCATACATCTTTTATTTCATTCCATGAGGCCAGGCTCTCCAAATGTCTTCAGGTATTAAAAGCTTTGCTGCAGGGCTTCCCTGGTGGCGCAGTGGTTGAGAGTCCGCCTGCCGATGCAGGGGACACGGGTTCGTGCCCCGGTCCGGGAAGATCCCACATGCCGTGGAGCGGCTGGGCCCGTGAGCCATGGCCGCTGAGCCTGCGCGTCCGGAGCCTGTGCTCCGCAGCGGGAGAGGCCACAACAGTGAGAGGCCCGCGTACCACAAAAAAAAAAAACAGAAAAAAAAAAAGAATAAAAGCTTTGCTACAAAAGTATTTAATAAAGTAAACACACCCTTGAAAGCACAGCTTATCACCTTTTTCCAGTTCGTTCTTTCCTGTGCTTGATGGCGGCTACAGAAACTTCTCCACTGCATGCAAATCAAGATGCTCTCTGTGACACTTGACTATGTGAAGAATCTAAATCTTGGAGAAGTTTAATTTCAAAGTCCCAAGAATCTTTAAGCAGTAACCGATACCCAAATGAGATTTCTCCACTTTCAAAGTAGCCTCCCGTGTAGCACATCATTCACCTCACCACCTCGGGGGTTGTGGCAGTGTCACCTCCTTGCAGGACAGGGGTCTGAGTCCCAGGGATGTACTGAAGGGTCTTGTGCCCTTTCTGGCCACTGCTCTGAAGGGGCAAGCAGGACCCTTGGCTACAGGAGAATTTTTGCTAATGAGCCCACAACATCTAGTTAAGACCATTTTTTTTTATCAAATGCTGTTGCTGGAAATATTTATAAACCATATTAGCCTACATTAGTGAGTTAGTGAGTGTGGTAGGGGAGCCATGGTGATGCAAGGTTCAGCTCCAGGTGTGTCATTCTAAGAGCAGTGATGACGATGTGGCCGCAGGTGGCAATGGGTATAGGAGGGAAAAAAGGGCAAGAATAAAGCAGGAGGCTGCTGTAGAATATTTGTGTCCTCCCAAAATTCCCATGCTGAAACCTGACAAAGACTTAGGAGGTACTAACACCTGCCCCTCACCTCCCTCGGGACTGTGGCCTGTTGTTTGCCCAGCAGCTCCAGGCCAGTGTCAGCCTGGCCAAAGGGGAAACTCCTCAGCCATCCAGAACCATTCCCCCGCAACTCCATCCTCCCCCTTCCGTGGCCACGGCGGCAGTGGGAAGGTGGCAGGGTCTCCCTCCCCTCGGACAGTCAGTTGCTTGGTATCCAGGTGGCCAGCCCTGTGTCCTCAGAGGCCCTGGGTGCCGAGGCCCAGCCAGCTACCGCAGGCCAGGCTGGCTTCCCTGGGCCTCCGCCTCAGATGGAACGGCACTTTTTCCCTCTGGAATACAACCTGAGCTGGATCTGCCTTCCCTGCCCTTCACGTTTCTGTGGACTTTGCAACTGCTGCCGTTGTCTTCAGGGCTCTAACCAAGCATGTGAAGTAAAACAGCAGCCCGTGTCCACAGGGCTCACTGGACGCACCGCGCACGGGGCTGCTCACGTCATTTCCGACAGGCAGCAGCAAGTTAAAAAGATGCGCCACCAGGTGGGCACCTGTGTGTGTGTGTGTGTGTGTGTGTGTGTGTGTGTGTGTGTGTGGTGGGAAAGATGCTCCCTCCACTTGCCCCCTCACACCTACAGCTGTGACCTGAATGCACCAGTTAGAGGTCACAGCTCAGGTGTCTGAGGGGTGGTAAAGGCCAAGGGCCAGCGAGGGACGCGGGACAGCGGGCAGGGTGCTTCCCTGACATCCCTCAAATCGCCTGTTTTTCAGCAGGAGTCACTTCCACTGTCTTCAAAGCGGGACAGTGAAGAATGACACACGGAAAGAGAACAGGACCCCGATGTCAGCCACTGAATCGTGAGTTACGTTAGACACTAGTACAACTTCATCCGAGAGTTTCTAAACGCCTTCCCCACGACCTTTCTTGCGTGTTAACTTGTCTGAAGTCAGCCAAATACTGGGGAACAGCTGCACATTGATATCTTATGAAGTACTAAATTCTGTGAAATTGCATATGTATACGTCTCTGTTTTGCTGTTTCTTTTAATGAGTCCTTCCTTAAACAGTCCATGAAATACAGTCAGGAAAACAGGACACAGATTTTCAGTCTGACCAGAATATTAGACATCTCAAGGGGTTTCTCACGAATTTAAATTACTCAGAAAAGAATAGAGAACAATCTTTTTCACTGGAGTGAGGGGTGATGTGACCAGGCCACCGCGGGAGAGTAATTGCCTGACTCCTATTGGCTAAAGTGGAAAGGACACAGATAATTCCTAAGACAGTGATCTGCAAATATTCTGTTCTCGTTTTACAATGACAACTCTACAAATTTGGGATTAACCTCTATCCAAACATGAGAAAAACATTGTTTTTTTTTTTTTATATTGAGCTATATGAGCTGTTTGTATATTTTGGAGATTAACCTCTTGTCGGTTGCTTCGTTTGCAAATATTTTCTCCCATTCTGAGGGTTGTCTTTTCATCTTGTTTATGGTTTCCTTTGCTGTGCAAAGCTTTTACGTTTAATTAGAAGTACAATTTTTTTAAAAATAGCCGCAGTACATCACTGAAAAAAGGTGTGAAAGCGTTTAAGCTAGAGATACACTCACATCCTCGTACATACCTACGTGCACGTGGTCTTATTAGCAGCCGAAACTTCCTCCACACCTGGTCCTCAGATATCTAGATTTTGTTGGGCAAATACTTTTTAGCTACTCAGGGTGGGATCGAAGTTCCACAAGAGTCCTATTTAGGGAATAAAAGGATGGTTGCTGAACTGCTGATAAGGGCAGTAGGTCCACCTTGACGAAGAGGTCCTGGTTTTGTTGAGTGTGAGGTGCAAACTGAGGGCTGGAGTGGAGTTGCCAGGGAAGAAGGGACATCTAAGCTACACAGGGAAAGAAGGAAGCAGAGAAAGGAGGAGAGGCAGTGGAACTCAGAGTACAGAGTCAGGGGAACAGAGACATTTAACAAGAACTTTGAAGGAGGCTTACGGTGTGGGGCTCGATCTACACCAGCATTTCTCTCGTTCCATGAGATGTTGGTGACTCTACACTTGTGTCAGGTGTGTGCGTGCAGGACGTCTCGTCCAGCGCTGCCAGAGGCCTACAAGGAACAGAGTAGGGTGCCCTGGGGGACACTGGGGCTGGGTGGGGCCCACGCTATTGGAAAAGGGGAAATGTAGATGCTTTAGGCAGCAGGGAAGGTGTTCAATAAACACCAAAAGCCATGGTGTTCCAGAGGAGGAGAAGAAGCAATGATCTGTCACATCAGCGACAGAGGTCAGGCGTTATCCCCGCTGTGCACCTGAGGAGAAAGTGCGCCTTGTGCCAGCAGAGGACACTCTACCACGTGAAAAAGGAAAGCGCCGGGAGGCAGAGACACAGCAGTGTGTACACCACTGTCTGAATTCTCTTCCGGCAGCAACGCGGCAAGCTGAGATCCACGCGGAAATGTTACTTTGAGTGGGTTTTCATAAGGATCTGAAGGAGATCAGAACATATGCCACACCAAAATACACCACTTTGGCTTATTGATTATTCGGAGAAACAGCAGATGTAGGAGGGCTCTCTGCCCTCCCCCTTTCTGCCTAAAAGCAGGGCATAAATTTACCTCGAGAAGGATGTCCTCCTGCACCAAGCAGAGGACAACACTCTTAGCACCAGAGGCTGGAGTCCGCAGAAACGGGTCTACAAGCAAACCTGCGAAACAACCCTTATCTTCCACTAACCCGTGCATCCCCCAGTCATGGCTCCACAGAGCACCCTCCAGCCCAAGCCCCCCACAGCTTAGCATTCTTGGTTCAAAAAGGTACGAAAGGTCTTGAGTCTACTGGTTTCTTCAGGTTCTCATTTTCCTTTTGAAGACTCCCGTGTTCACTTACAATATTAAACAAGCTTTGTGGTTCCCTCCTGTATTGGGTCTGTCAGTGCCGTTCTTCGGCCGCCCACAGACCCTCGGAGGGTAAAATGAAGTTTTTTCCTCCCTACAGATCCCATTCCCACTGCTTCTAAACACAATTCTGTTAAACTTCCTGGGGACTCTAATACTTTCCCAAATTGGACTTCATGACTTGGAGACCCTATTAGAAAACAACAGGCATACAGCTGTGCTGAGGAGCTGCTCATCTGAGCGCAGATGGCACGTGGCGTTGGGGAGCGTCCGTCCTTCCCCATCAGGCTGCAGTATCTTGGGTGACTTTAGTACGTTTCGGTTGAGAACAATCGATTCTTTTGCTACAATTCACACATTGATGAAGATATTGGACAAAACATGAGAAAAAAGAGTGCTAATTAGGGGGATTGGAATTGTGGGCTCCTGGGCGGTTCTCATCAAACTGTAGGAAGGGAGAGAACTGGGGGCTCTGCAGGTCCCACCCCGTGATGCAGCCCTCCGAGCTGGGCTGCGGCCCCCGGGGCCACCACCAGAGGGCGCGCCTCCACTGGCTTCTCCAAGGCCCGCGGGCCCAGGGTGCCAGAGCGGGTGGGTTTCGTGGACGCCTTGGGCCGGGTCAGGCGAGGGGCCTCGGGAGGCTGGCAGGAGGGCCGGGCCAAAGGCCCCGAGGACCAGCGAGGCCCTGTCTGTTTCAGCCACTGTTTCCAGGGTCAGTTTGCTATGTGGTTTCCCCAACCTATTCCTGGATTACGTGGAAGTGAACCTGTTTTCTAAGTAACTACCCAAGAAGGGTTGTTCAGCTTCCACAGAGTGTTTTTAGGACTTTGTAGTTGATGTTGGGAAAAGGAGACAGACACTGCACGGCGACCGTCCCAGCTGATAGGCACCAGGGCTGTGGCGGCTTCCTGAGCTGCCTGACTGGACGGGCACCACGGCCTGAGAACACACTGCAGTTTGTCTCTTTCAAGTCATCTTCAAAGTCAGTTGCTCTTGTTTCCCAGCGGTTCAAGCCCGTGTCACAGTTTCCAGTTTTCATCGTTTCAATGTGCACCCTAGGTTCTGCCCACCCGGCCAGTGGACCCGAATTTCTCACAGGAGTTTGCTTTCTCTGCTGGGCACGTCTGACCACCAGGCCAGACCACTGTTTCTGGAAGTTAGAAGCTATAGACCTTCAGCACCAGACACTCTATCCAGCGCCCACATCTGCATTTCCAGAACATTCCCTCACATTCAGGACTCTGCTCGGCAACCAGAGGAGGGGCCTGCGTGCCCTCCGAGCCGGAGGAAAAGAGGCCGCCCTTGCAGAGACCTCCTTCTCTGTCTGGGATACAGGGATCCAGGAGACCCGAGGGCGCCCTTATGTGGCCTTTCGGGGTCCTTTAGCTGATTTAGCAGCAAGCAAGAGGGTGAAGCAAGCAAGTAGTGTAAAACTAGACAAAATCGGCCCCCCAAATTGTCATTGAGAATGAGAGCATGGCTGTGGCGATGTGGAGCTTTCTGGAGAGCTGGGGCCCTGGCGCTGAGTTGGAGGGGTGCTCACACCCAGCCCCCCAAGTGCAGAGTCAGGCCCTACAGGCCCCGGGGGCAGTGCCTCCTTGTCTTACCCGGGGTCAGTCTGGGCCCCAAAGCCCTGTGCAGCCCCCTCCCTCCCCAGTCCTCTCCCCCCTCTCCTCTTCCTCCCCTCCCCTCCCGTGTCGCTGTCCCCGGTCATTACCGTCGTTACGTTTATAGGGATTTAAAAGCCTTCCAAAATTCTACATATTTAAACTAATTTGATGCACAGGGTAATGTGGGACAAGCACCTGAAAACACACCCGGTTCTTTATTTCTCAAGTTATCTTCAAAATAAGAGCTCCTGGATGGCCAGTTTTCACCCTAAGGGGCCTGTGTGGGCTAACACCATTTGCCCGGCAGAGACTCCGTGGGCAGAGGCCAGAGAGAAAAGCCAAAGCCAGAGGAGGCTCCCAGCAAAGGAGAGCCGCTCCTTGACCCCATGGGGCAATTCAGCAGCTTTATGAGTTGTTGACTCTCTGGGAAGCGGCAGGTGGAAAAAGAATCATGTTCTCATGACCAAATAGCAATGTTTCCAGTTACAGGATCTTTTGTGCAACTTTTAATAGTCTCTTCAGCGAATACAGGTAGTTGAGTAATTGCTTCAAAAGCTTAACAGGTAACACATTTCTTTTCTAGAAACAAGACATTTCTTGACAACCTTATCAGGTATAACAAATCTTTTTTTATTCCCTTGTGTTCTTCCAAGCTGCTTTTTGGATTCTGGAGTTGAGTGCCATGGAGACTCAAACGTCAACAATATATTGTCTAAATTCATTGCCTTTGGTTTTTCAGGATTAAGCTGCAGAAACCCAGCTACTAAAACTCAACTCTGGGAGTAACGTGGTCACTGGGGTGACGGTCAGGCAAGACGGATACTGACTGCCAGCGGGAAGTGCTGACATTGGCCCTAAAGTGCCACGGTTACAAAGGAGGGACGCACACGGGCGCTTGTAAACCAGCATTCAGCTGCTACTCGGAGGGTTTTTCTATCAAATTTATCACTGAGCGCAAGACTCTTAACACAGTACTGTGCCCAGTTTGAGGCTTCCTGACAGGAAAGGGATGTGGACAGCCTGCAGGGGCTCTGGGATCGCCGCCCCACAGCACACTGAAGGCCGAGCACGCAGTCGAGGGCCACGTTCTAGCGCAAGCTCGCTCTACGGACGGGGGTTCAGAGAGGCTGAGTAATCGTCTCACGCCACTCAGAGAATCCTCTGCAGGGTCAAAACTCACATCCAGGTCTGTCTGACTCCAGGCCCGTGATTTTAAACACTGTCACTGGGGCTTCCCTGCTGGCGCCCTGGTTAAGAATCCGCCTGCCAAGGCAGGGGACACGGGTTCAACCCCTGGCCGGGAAGATCCCACAGGCCGTGGAGCAACTAAGCCCGTGCACCACAACTACTGAGCCCGTGAGCCACGACTACTGAGCCCGTGAGCCACAACTACTGAAGCCCGCGTGCCTAGAGCCTGTGCTCCTAATCAAGAGAAGCCACCGCAGTGAGCAGCCCGCGTGCCGCGACGAAGAGCAGCCCCCGCTCGCCCCCACTTCGTTGTGCACAGCAAAGAAGACCCAATGCAGCCAAAAATAAATAAAATAAATAAATAAATAAATAATAAACACTCTTTCAAACAAACAAACAAACAAAAACACCGTCATTGAAGGACCTCCCTGCCAGGACCAGGGAGGAACCTGGGTGATTGCACATAGACGTGGATACCCGAGAGGAGACGGGCCCTTGACCTCCAGGGGTGCCGTCAAGGGTTTGAGCAGGAAGGAGTGACGTAAGCTGCTGGGTCCCCTCTTTTGCTTTAGTAGAGAATTCAGCCTAAACCTGCAGCACGAGTTCAATATAGCCTAGAGCACTGGGTGCTGTGATGCTGCCAAGGGTCCAGCTCCGTGAAGCAGGGACCGCGTCAGCCTGTCTTGTCTTGAGCCCCGGGCCTGCCTCAGGGCCTGGCACAAGCACAGAGTTTGTTGATAAGTGAATGAGTCTTTTCATCTTTTTAATTTTTTTTTTTTTTTGAGGCCTTAACTATAGGATAGATGTTCGTGGTTGTGGAAAGCATGATCTTACCTGGGCGTGCAGAGGAAGGAAGCAGATTCTGAGAGCCTCTCAGCGGCGCTTAGTCGCTCTATCCAAGACCTACTCATTCCTTTTACGTCTTATGTTGTGTATTTGGGGTCAGGGTGTAATTTCATCACACTGAGGAGTTTTAATCTGATTTATTTAGATATTTGTTAAAGTAATAATCACAGATTTTTAAGGCAAATTACACAAATGCACCTGAGAATTATAAACAAATCCACAACAGCACAAAATATGGTAACAGAGTAAGAATTAATAACTAGAAAAAAATCCAGTTCAAAAGCCCTTAACTCCCAATATTACTCTGCGCAATTTGTGTCCAGCTATCAGCCTAAGAAGCACGAAAAATAGTTCTGCTGCATCATCTGGTCAAATACATCCTGTGAACACACACAGTTTCGGAGCGCTGACTCACGTGCGCTTAAGCTGTCCTCGTGTGATAGTCGAGGAGGGCCTGCCCTGGCCGAGGTCAGGGCTGGCACGCTGAGGACCGGGGTGGCCGTGACGGCCTTGCCATTTTCCCATCACCACTTCTCACACGTCGTCTTCTTCTATTTTTTTTTTTTTAAAGTGAGATAATTTATCTTTATTGCCTAAACTGCGGAACATTCTCTACACAGCAATAAAGGAGAAATGGGCCAGGAACAGGACATGCAGGGAAACCAAACTTGGGAATTTATTTAGGAGCAGTTGAAGAGGTTAAGGCCCCAAGCTGATGAGATTGCAACCTTCAAACAGCGGACAGTCTCTCAGTTAAATAAGGGGAGGCTACAGGACAATGAGAAGGAAAGAGGAATCCCTGAGAACCAGACGGCTTCAGGTTTCGAGCAGAAGAGGACCTGAGCTCATAGTTTCTTGTTAGGAAGCCCCCGCTGAGGGACAGGCCTCAAGCCCTTCCTTGAGCCTCCCCCACCTAGGCTATGACTTCCTTCAAGGCGGCCCCCAGCTCTGGGAAGGAATACTGTTAACCAGTGTCCACCTTGGGACCACCTTCTGGCCCTCCAGCAGCATGACGGCACGTTCTCGCCCAAAAACAGCTTGTGCTACCGTGCTGGGGAGAGGGATGAATGGGCGGCCCAGGGCTGCGGCCCAAGGCTGCACCCAAGGGCTGGGCAAATTCAGCGCTGGTAGTGGAGGAGGCTGGAGCCACTCCGTTCAGGACCCCATGCACGTGGCTTGCTTCAAGTGCATGGGATAGGATTCCTGCCAAGTCTCTGATGTGGATCCAGGGGAAGAACTGGTGGCCCGAGCCGATGGGGCCCCACAGGCAAAGGCGGAAGGGCAGCAGCATGTGACCGATGGCGCGGCCTCCACGGCCCGGCACAACCCCTAGAGCAGCAGGAAGGACGGTACAGGAGGGCCCCTCAGCCTCCAGGCGGCCCCACCGCTCCTCACTGCTCCCCCTTCCTTGCCTGTCCCGCACGCTGCTTTGCTCTGTCACACGTCTTCTTTTCCAGCGCTGTGCTCCGAGCCTGCCCCTGCACTTCGCTTCTCAGGTCCAGGATTTGTCTTTGCTAAATTTCAGTTTCAGTTCCTGTTGGATCAAAAATACATGCTGGAAACAAATTTTACTTTCCTTAGGTAAGGACAGTAAAATACCAATTTACTAGAATGCGTGGGAAATGGAGTATATAATTAAACTCATTCACAATTCTACTTTATTTAGAATTCATCATATCTGTTTAAAAAACAACAGCCTTGTGGAGACATAACTCTACAACATAAAATTCATCCTTTCAAAGTGTGTACTTCGGTGGTTTTGGTGTATTCAACGCTGTGCAGTCATCTCCGAATCCAGTTTTAGAAGGCCTAAGTCACCCCTGCAAACCAGCTGTGGCTGACGGCTGTCCTCCGCAGCTCTTGGTAACCACTAATCTACTTTGCGTCGCTGTGGATAGGCCTATTCTGGACGTTTCATAAAAATGGACTCATACGCTACGTGGCTGTTTGCATGTGGCCTATTTCACTGAGCACAATGCCTTCGATGTTCAGCCACAATGCGGCACGGATCAGAACGTTATTCCTTTTTATGCTTGCATAATATTCTAGTGTATGGTTACATCTCATTTGGTTTATTTGTTCATCAGTTGATGGAACATTCTTGTACAAGTTTTTGTGAGGACATGTGTTTTCAGTTCTCTTGGGTGTATGCCAAGGAGTGGAATTGTTAGGTCCTATGGTCACTTTATGTTTCACTCTTTGACGAAGAGCCAGACCATTTTCCAAAGTGGCTGCACTTTTTCACATCCCCACCGGCAGAAGAAGAGCGTCCTGCTGCCACATCCCGGCATCACATCCCACATCCTCAACACTTATCTTCTGTCTTTTGATTCTAGTCAACTTGTGCGTGTGAAGGGAGGTCTCATTGTGGGTTTGATTTACATTTCCCTAATAACAATGAGCATCTTCTCATGGGCTTATTGGCCATTTGTACCTCTTCTTTGGGGAAATATCTATTTAAATAATCAGATCATCTTTTGCTATTTCAATTTCATTGTTGAAAATATTTCTAAAATGGGTCAAAGTACTTTTACACTAGATTGGTACTTCCACGATTGCACTTTGAACCTGTTGGCTTGTTGGTGTTGGATGTTTTGCTGGGCCTTTAGGACCAGAGTTGTTTTTTTTTTTTTTTCTTTTATTTCCCTGAAAGGCTGTGCTGGGAACTGCCTGTGGATAGAGTCTGGGGTAATGGGACCTAGCTGTCCAGGGCTCCCAGGGAAAGGGTATGGACTCATTAGGACCTGGAAGAGGGGAGAATGAAGGCTCCCTGCTGTGTCCTGCCCCGGAGAGTGTCCGCTTGCCCTGACCTTCCACAGCGTGTGTGTCAGGGGGACTACATAGCACAAATCAGTGTTTCACATGAAATGCTAGGAGTTGAATTCTTACAGTTTTATTTATTTGAACAACACAGTTAAGATGTAATCACACAAACAACCCATCAAGGGATGGCCTATGTGATCACAAAATATTCTCAAAACTTATATATAGCCCAAGGGGTAGGTTGAAAAGCCACCTCAATAAACATACTGATGGATTCCCATGGCTTAAAATAAGCCACATTAGTTTTTTCCATTATCTTAAATGGCTAAAACCTGTAAACAGAACCTATTGGATTCTCTTTCAGTTTTAACTATAAGCCTAAAATAATAAAACCCTGTTGGATGCTGAATGCTTGGTAAGTAGTACGCTCTCAAAAAACACATTAAATGATAATACAAGAATATTTCATAATTAAATTCAGTTACCTATGGAAAAATGTCACCCTGTTCCTCATGCAATATTCTCAAGAAAGAATCAAAATAACCTTAATGGCATCCCTGGTCGTTCATCATCCATTGATTTCCAACACACACACACACACACACACACACACACACACATGATACATACACACACATACCGTACACACACACACATACACACACCATACACACACATACACACACACACCGTACACACACCATACACACACACATACCATACATACCAAGATTATAAAATCCTTGAGGTGGGCAAATATCTTAAGGTACCACTTGCCCACCATGTGCTCTTTTCTTTCTTTTTTTGCGGTACGCGGGCCCCTCACTGTTGTGGCCTCTCCCGTTGCGGAGCACAGGCTCCGGACACGCAGGCTCAGCGGCCATGGCTCACGGGCCCAGCCGCTCCGCGGCACATGGGATCTTCCCAGACCGGGGCACGAACCCGCGTCCCCCGCGTCGGCAGGTGGACTCTCAACCACTGCGCCACCAGGGAAGGCCCCCACCATGTGTTCTTAATGAAGGATTTTACATAAACAAAATTTAGTGTTTGCATAAATGTTAAAGGCTCTGTCTTTACTTTTTAAAAACTTTTTGACCTCCTTCACTCATTTCCCCCACCACCCACCCCCGCCTCTGGCAACCACCAATCTGTTCTCTGTATCTATGAGCTTGTTATTATTATCATTATTATTAGACTTGACATACAAGAGAGATCATACAGTATTTGTTTTTCTCTGTCTGACTTCTTTCACTCAGCATAATGCCCTAGAGATCCATCCATGTTGTCACAAACGGCAAGATTTAATTTTTTTGATGGCTGAATAATATCTATATGTATAACTATATATCTCACAATTTCTTTATCCATTCGTCCACTGATGGGCACTTGGGTTGCTTCCATATCTCGGCTGTTGTAAATAGTGCTGCTGTGAACAGGGCGAGTGCATATACCTTTCAAGTTAGTGAGCTTTTTGGTTAGTGTTTTTATTCTGTGTGGCAGATGCATACAGTAAAGGAAGAAAGAAATAATATTTCATTATTTCATTGCTTGCCAAGTAAATGCCAGGCACTTTTGTAGTCAGTTTTGCAAATGTTTAACCCTGCCATGAGTTCTGGGAGAGGGTTCATATTCTCTCTTACAAATGAGCAATGGAGGCTCACGGGGGCCGGGCAAGCTTGGGGTCAGCCTCAGATACACTGTGTCTCCACCAAGCCCTCTGCACTGGTTACAAAAACACTGAATCATTGCTCTTCGAGGTCACTTGTGTTTGTTCTGTTTTTGTTTCCTTCTCACGTATGTGGGTTATTTGGGGTTGGGGTGCTAGACTAGAATAATACACAATTCCAGTAACTGAGGGCTCCAGCTGTTCCAGGATGGCTAATGGGATTTATTGGTTGATCTTACAGAAACCTTATCCTCCCTCGGTGAAAAGTTATCAATCAGTTAGGTAATTTATAAGTTTAGAGTTAGGGATAAATAAGGATGATTTGAGAGGGGAGAAAGGAGGATGAAAAGTTGAAATCGTTCCTTCAAAATATTTGAGATATTTTGCAAGTTAACATTTAAACTAGAAAAAAAAAAGAAAGAAAGAAAGAAAGAAAGATTGAAGAGACATCCAGACGAGCTGGCAGTTCAGCCCTTCGGCAACTTAAGAAATGTCCAGTGTTTCCTTGGAGACGCTGCTCTGGAGGAGAAGGAATCAGGGCTCTGGGGAGAAAGGGCCATTTTCTCTGCCAAGTCAATGAAACCCATATTTTCTGGAGTTTTTAAACATAAACTGCAGCATATCCTGTCTGTGCCGGGCCAGCAAGGGCCCCAGACCCAGCTGACTGGACATTGGGTAGGTGACATCTGGTCAAGGGTGGCTACTGGGATTTCTTTGGACCATCTTCCAACCTTCTGGTCCTAGAAACCAGAGTTCTTTCCTCCCTAAACCTGCAGTTTTCAAATAGCTTGGTTTTGTCCCGCTACCCCTGCTCCCACCTGAATGCTCACCAGATCCCTGTGCTTCCAAGGATGGAAGGCAGGGGCTTGTCAGGGAAAGGTTCAGGTACACAGTTCAGAGCAAGTCCTGCTGGTGCCAGGCCGGGAAGGGGTCGCTCACCGAGGAAATCCATAGCTGGGTGTCTGTCCCTCTGCCCCGCGCCTGCCACCACCCTCGTCCTGCACACAGAAGCTGAGGCCCTGGAACCTCCAAACAGGGCATGAAGGCCACTCGTGAGAGAGCTGTCTTTGGATTTGGATTTTGACACTCAGATCACAATTTCGACTGGGGATCCAGAGGCAGTGAGCTGGCAGTTGTTTCCTTATGCTTTCCCTGTCTTTTTTTTCAGGAAGAAGGAAAGCACAGAGCAGTGATAACCTGGCCAGGAGGCCCAGGCCTGGGAAAACTGCCTGCCCCACTCCCTAGGGTCTGGTCTTTGTCAGAGCTGTGAATGCTTCTCCCCTAAGGCCCCTGTCCTAGTCCCCCGGCAGCTCCTGGCCCTACACTTAAACACTTAGCAGAGCTGGTGACACTTCAAGTAAAGCGCAGGAAACCCTATTACTAGGAACTTCTGTTTTCCCTTTCTTTGTTTTACTTTATCTTAACATCTCCCTTTACTCTTGGGCGTTATCTGTTTCCTGTTTTGTAAAAGGGGGATTTCAAGAGAGTCAAAGCAAATAAATGAAGGATAGATTTGAAGCACAGATTCCAAGCATTTTCTTGACATTTGCTAAAGAAAACAATAAATGGAAAAAAAAAAAAAAGGAGGGAAACAAAAATAAGCAAAAAACTAGAAATGAGAGCAAACATGATATGATACTTAAGTCAATAAATATAAATGGATACAACTGGGGAAAAAAAGCCTCTCAGACTAGATTATGAAACAAAATTACAGTGTCCTGCTTAGAAGACACAAACCTGAAATAAAAAGACACAGAAATATTAAAAATAAAATTATGTCAAAAAACAAAGCAGATAGATATAAACCAAAGGAGGCTTCAGAGGAATAAACACATGAGATCCCAATAGAAAAGGGCCCTAGGACCCAGAGAAGTCAGTGAGGAGACCCCATGTGATGGGCACATTCCTCCCTCTATCAGGGAGGACCTAGGAGAAGACTTTTGTGCTGCTGGGGGTGTGAGAGCCACTGTAAACCTCTGGAAAGCAATTTGTATCAAGTGTAAAGAAGAGAAAAAGCTTTTGATATTACAAACTGGTGTTTTTTAAGCCATAAATTTGGGGGAAATGAACTTATATCTCAGACTTACACAATGTACAAAAATTCCATATTTATTAAATTCTATACTAATTAAAGATTTAAAGTGAATCAAGAAAACTATGAAAGAATTAAGGGAAAATAGAGGAGAATATTTTTCTAATATTAGCTTGAGAGAGCCCTTTCTCTGTACGGCACAAGAACCAGATGCCATAAGGGAAAATAGTGACAGATTTGACGACCTAAAAATAAGCTAGGTGAAATGATAAATAATAACGTGGGGGAAATATTTGTGACACTGATAACAGGAAAAAGTAAATACTAACAATACGTATTAAAAACTAAAATAGACACACCAGGAGGAAATTGATCAAAGGTATGAACAGACCGTTAATCCATAGAAGAAATCAGAAGGAAAGAGTGTGAGGAGACAGATATTTCAGGTGAAGCCATTGCATGTAGACATGCAAATTGCTGGACCTTTTCGAGGGCAGTTTGGTAGCATTGAAAAATTAAATGTGCATACCTTTGGAGAGAACAATTTCACTTCTAGGAATATAAGTTGCAGAAATAATATGTGTAAAGATCCATACGGGCTAGGGTGATTATCATAGTTTCATGTGGAATAATGAAAAACTGGAAACAACCTAAATTTCTATAGTTAGGGGGCTGATTTAATAAATTAGGGCACATCTGAAAACAAATACTTTGTAACTGCTCAAAAGGAATGGAAAAGATCTTTATATACTGACATGAAACTATTTCCATGACATGTTATTGAATGAAATGAGCAACTTACAGAAAACTGTGTAGAATGTGATCCCATTTTTGTTTAAACAAGCGAATCTATGTAAGGAGAAAAGTCAGAGCTCACAGACAAGTTGTTGGCAGTGATCGCTTACAGGGGGTCCAGACCAAGAGAAGCCCGCCTCTTACGCACTCTGTACTGTTTTATATTTTATTTTTTACAATAAACAAATATTAGTTTTATAATTAAAAATAAAGATTTGTGGGCTTCCTTGGTGGCGCAGTGGTTGAGAGTCCGCCTGCCGATGCAGGGGACACAGGTTTGTGACCCGGTCCGGAAAGATCCCACATGCCGTGGAGTGGCTGGGCCCGTGAGCCATGGCCGCTGAGCCTGCGCATCCAGAGCCTGTGCTCCGCAACCAGAGAGGCCACAGCAGTGAGAGGCCCGCGTACCGCAAAAAATAAATAAATAAATAAAATAAAAATTAAAAAAAATAAAGATTTTTAACGAATTGTTCAAGTTTTCAATGTAATTTGCAAACTAGGTTTTCTGAATGCCTTAGCACCTTGTTTTATTGTACTCCACAGACATTGCGTTTTTTTACAAATTGAAGGTTTGGGGCAACCCTACATCAAATAAGTCCATTGGCTCCATTTTTCCAACAGCATTTGCTCACTTTGTGTCTCTGTGTCACATTTTGGTAATTCTCGCAATATTTCCAACTTTGTCATTATTATCATATCTGTTGGGTGATCTCTGGTGTTACTACTATGACTCACTGAAGGCTTAGATGGTGGTTAGCATTTTCTAGCAATAAAGTGTTCTTTTATTAAGGAATGTACTTTTTAAAGACATGATGCTACTGCACACTTAATAGACTACAGTATAGTGGAAACATAACTTGTAGATGTGCTGGGAAACCAAAACATTGGGTCCGTCTCGGGGTGAGGGTTGGGCACCGAGCATTTATTCAAATTTTGATGTCTCTGCATTGTTCCCTGTGATGGACTAGATTTCAAGGGAAAGCAAGTCCCTGAAACATAATGTCTATGTATACAGTTTGTCGGGGGGTGGTGAGTGAAGATTTTACAACTCTTCAGTTTGATTCATCAGGACATTCATAAACAGGATAATTAATGACAAAATTAAAGTATCTTTTTTTTTCATTCGGAATTATTGTTTTTCTAGCAACAAGGACAAGATGAAGAGGGAGAGTTTAGAGTTTAAATTATCTGCCACACATGTTCAGGTTATTTTCTTTGCCTTTCTGGACACAGTGTGTGACTGCCATTTCAGGATTATCACATAATTTCCCACTGAGGTTTATGCAGACTATCCTACTCAGAAAGGTTTTCACCAAATCTTTCTCCTACGACCTATAATCAATCAGCTGAGCTCATTTTTATCTCCTTATAATCTTTTTCGGTGACAAAATAGCAGATGAATCCATGAGTTGAGTCATTGTTCTGTGTCTTCTGTTATTAGGATATGACCACTTGGCATATGCTTGCTGACAATAGAATAAAATGCCCTAAAATAGCAAAGAATCAGTAAGTCCATATGTTTGATGAATCTGATGAAGGGAATGGAAGTCTCAAACAGCTCTGGGTTCGAAAGAAATAGGAATGCCCAGTACCTTCTCAGGCGGCGAGTCTGCCCCTCCTAGGGTGCCTGGTGACAGTGTCCTGGCTCTGAGCTCGATAGGATGGCCCTGAGTTTGTGATCTTCAACAAAACACAAGCCAAAGACAAAAATTGCAACCTATAAGCATAAACAAAAGGTTAATTTCTTTAACAAATGAGGAGACCAACAAATTAATACAAAAGACCACAGACCCAATAGAAAAGTGAGCAATAACTATGAACAGGCATTTCACAGCAAAAGAAATGCGTTGCCCTTAAAACTGTGAAAAGATTCATGACCCCAAGAAACACACACTAACGTTACAAGGAGCGTGGGGTGGGGTCTGCTGTGGTCCTGCTGGGCGTGTGGCTGAGTGCCTCTGTGCCCCCGTTCCTCAAAGCATTTTTACACTTCTTCAGAGCCAGCTGTGCCTTCTTTGGAGTATCCTTATATATGGCAAATCTCTGTCATTGAAGGTAAATGTGAATTTTATTTTTCAACACAGACCACAGTAATTTGGAATCATGACTTTAAGTGACGCGAGTGTCGAGGATAAGGCAGCAGCACTTCCCAGAGCTGAAGGTGCCGCGCAGTGGTTCCAGGAGATGCCGTGGCGGCTACGGCTCTGGGCTCCGCCGCTGGACGGGTCCAGCCTCAGACTGCGGCTTACTCACAAGAGCATCTGGGACAATCCCTTCGTGCCCCCAGGCCCCGTTTCCTCCCCTGCAAGATGGGGTAACAGTGGGTGGGAGTCACGGGGTGATTACAGGGTGACTGCTGTCTCAGTTTGCCCAGGCTGAGGGGTGTCCTTGGACACTAGATGGGAGCTGTGCTGGGGGACTGCCTGATCGGCCCCAAGGAACTAGAACTGGACGTGCCTCTCAGCACGGATTTGGGGGGCACTCTGCTGGTGAGTGCCCTGCTGGTTAGAGCTCTGCTGGTGAGTGCCCTGCTGGTTAGAGCCCTGCTGGTGAGTGCCCTGCTGGTTAGAGCCCTGCTGGTGAGTGCCCTGCTGGTTAGAGCCCTGCTGGTTAGAGCCCTGCTGGTGAGTGCCCTGCTGGTTAGAGCCCTGATGGTGAGTGCCCTGATGGTGAGTGCCCTGCTGTTTAGAGCTCTGCTGGTTAGAGCCCTGCTGGTTAGAGTCCTGCTGGTGAGTGCTCTGCTGGTGAGAGCCCTGCTGGTTAGAGCTCTGCTGGTTAGAGCCCTGCTGGTTAGTGCCCTGCTGGTTAGAGCCCTGATGGTGAGTGCCCTGATGGTGAGTGCCCTGCTGTTTAGAGCTCTGCTGGTTAGAGCCCTGCTGGTTAGAGCCCTGCTGGTGAGTGCTCTGCTGGTTAGAGCTCTGCTGGTTAGAGCCCTGCTGGTTAGAGCTCTGCTGGTTATTGCCCTGCTGGTGAGTGCCCTGCTGGTGAGTGCCCTGCTGGTGAGTGCCCTGCTGGTTAGAGCCCTGCTGGTTAGAGCTCTGCTGGTTAGAGCCCTGCTGGTTAGAGCTCTGCTGGTTAGAGTCCTGCTGGTTAGAGCTCTGCTGGTGAGTCCTTTCTCACAAGTTGCTTCGAAAGACAATTCAGAAACCACGAAGCTTTTGTTAAGAGATTGTGGCAAACTGCTTAAGGGTTTTTGTCTGAGCACAGGTGGTCCCTTTCCATGATGCTTCTGGGCTCGGCCAGGTGACTTGGTTTGACGGATCGGACACAAGCAGATGCGTGAAACGTGCATGGATCTTGGGGTTTGCCACCTGTGCTGTGGGGAGCCCCTTGGTACCGAGTTAGCAAAGCCCATTTTGCTGGCCTGAGAACGAGTGACCAAATGGTGGGGCCGGTCCTGCACTGGTGAGTGAGGCCCTCCTAGGCCAGCAGCCTGGCCACCAGAACTGCCCACCAACCCCAGAACAAGAGAGCAACTCCGCTTTAAGCCACAAGATGTGTGGCGGTTGTTTTATAACCGGCAGAGAGATTTTGTTAAAAAGTTAGTGGTTGAAGCTAAAGCTGCTTAGTGCATAAAATGACGATGTGGAAATGATTCTATGCGTGGACATTAGAAAAGAACATGACGCTTTATAAAGTGCAGAGCTAAGACCTAAAGAAGTGAAGTATATAAAATACATCTTTAGCTTTGGTGCACAATGGTCTCTGAAAGGTTTTTTACCCCTGTTTGAATGGTTACCTCTTTCAAAGTTCCTCTTTGTAAGAGAAAATTTCTTGTAAACAAATCCAGATTAGGTGTTGGGGCTTGTTCTGCTATCTTCCTGGTGCATTTATATCCCAGGAGAATGTCTGCCATGAACGCAACAACGTTCTGGACCATTCATTGGTACTAGAGGTAGAACTCCATCACTGGGGTGGGTGCTTAGGTCAGGGTCCCAAAGTGCCATCCCAGGTTTGCCCCGGGATGCTCCAGTTTTAAAACTGAAGTCCCACGTCCTGAGAGCCCCCTTTGTCCCTGGCAGACCGGGACTGCTGGTCATACCTTTCCAGAAACAACAGTGAAAAATCCTTTGGGATCTGACAGAAATGCCAGTTCTGGGCCTGCCTTGGACCTGCCGAGTCAGAACCTCAGGCCGTGCTGATGCAGCTAAGGGTTGTGCGCTGGCTCCAGGAGGGGCTGGGGTCTAGGCTCGTCTGGCAGGGGCCCAGGGAGGGCTGGAGTTTAACAGAAGCACCTCAGGAACCCAGTGGCTGGGCAAGCCGGCAGACCTGTGGTCTGACCACCAGCTCTCAGCCCTAACCTGCCAAGACTCAGGAAGCTGGGTTTTCCCGGCTGGCTCCAGGCCACCTTCCAGGCTTCCTTTTCACGTGGGGACATTGTCAATGTTTCCAGCAGGTGGCACGTGCTAATCACCCCGTCAGAAATCTGAGTAAACCCAGTGGTTGACTTGGTTGCTGAAACATCAGGGGTCTCTATTTGCAAAGCACACGCAGTCAATCACGCCATCAGCAGTGATGAAGAGAAACGTATAATTGGCATAATTAGCACTGCAGCGCAGTCGTGTGTAATTACAAAGAACACTCTCTTCGGCTCCAGTCAGACTGAAACTGGTAAGCACAGATTTTTTAAGAAAAAGAATAAAGGAGGATATTCTGAAATTCAGCCCGTTTACTCAATCACATTTTAGCTTTTACTTTGCTTTGGAGGTGATGCGCCAATGTTGCCCGGTCCTGGTAAAAATCTATGGGGTACCTTCACCAGGACAGAGAAGAAAGTGAGATGGTTTAGTGATGAGTGTGGCCAAAAGTGCAATCTCTTTTTTATTTCTTAAGGAGGAAATTTGAGACAAAGTAAAGACAGTAGCTCTATAAATTTTTGTAGCATTCCCATTACTTCGCAGTTAGCTTAAAATAAAAAACACATAGTACAGGTTATTTCTGTTACCTGAGAAATCGCCCCACACCACAGCGACTTCTGCTGACTGACTTCCACGAGTGACTGTCTACTGTCTTGGCATTGGAATCTCCTGCAATGGCAGCAGAGGACGTGATCATGGGGCTGCTCCGAGCAGGACGTGAGCTGAGAGCAGCAGAGCTGACGCAACGCGATACCTGAGCTCCCAGCCCGGCCACGGCCGGTGCGGGAAACTTGGCAGGTCCCAGTAGCCCGTCGGGGCCACAGTGGAGACATAGCTGAGAACCGCAGTGACAGGTGTGCACAGAGCCTCGGCTGCCCTCATCACTGGCCAGATTTGGGGAGAAACGTTAGCCTTGAGATCAGCAGTGACATGGGCCTCTCCGAGTTTTGAATAGAGAGTCTTGTAACTTAACCAGGGATGAAGCACTTCAGCACAGTGTTGAGCAGGTAAATGTGGCTGGTGATCCTTGACGCTCTGGGTTGAGCTGGGCTTTGCAACTAGCTCTGAGAGTCTCGTACAGAAATCAAGCCGTTAAGGGCATTATGAGCATGGCTGGGAGTTTTTAAAAAATCAGTTAGTACAAAAGCCTTTGAATATCTAAGTCCATCTTAGGAGAGTCTCATACTGGTAATTACACAACGATGCCTATCTATATATAGTTTAGATGTTGGCATTCAGTTTACAGCATGAAAAAAAATGAAAACAAAGATGAAACAGAAGTACCAGATCGTCTCCAAAAAGAACCAAACACAGCCCTTTGGAATAAGACTTTCAAGATACCATGCAACCATCTTTTTCGTATTTCTGATTATTTAATGGGGAGACTGAGACACAGATTAAGCTAACATGCACCAGCAGCTGAGGACAGAGCCAGGGATGACATAAGTCAATGCCAGCTTCTCATCTGGAGCTGGGGTAGCTTTTTCTGCTTACTTTTCTCAGTTCTGGCTTAACCCCACTTAAGAGTTAAAGAAATTAAATCTGTACGTGTTTCCGGCCCTGGGACTTCTCAGTTGCCGTTTTAAACTCAGCACTGAGGGCTAGAAAGGAATTCGGGGAAATCCTCCTGCGAGGTGCTCTGGTTTGCTCAGCGGTCCAGAAATCGTGCCGGGGGTTTCCCATCTCGACACCTGATGGGACCCACCAAACCTTAACTCCTGGCTCCTTGGGGGTCAGGCAGCTGCTAAATCAGAAAACATCCTCAATCGCAACAACAAAGATGATGATGCCACACATCTTAATTCTCATTTTGATCCACCGTTTAAATTCCCTTTGGGCCGAGTACCACACGTGTGGAGGGAGGTCAGACCAGGGCACAGGCCACTCACACAGTGGGAGACAGGCTCGCAGGCTTCTGGAGCCACGAGAGGCCGGGGCAGCAATGCTTCTAGTCTCCCTGGCAGGAAGCCCTCCTCCAAGGAGCAGGAAGGAAGTGACTGGAGGGCCGTGAGTCACCAACTGTGTCTGAGAATCCTCCGGTGAGGGCATGCGGAACGTTCAGGCCCTGGTTAGCTCTGTAGGCCGGACGGCCACGAGCATCTCTGAGGCTCAGTCCCTCCCGTCTTCAGATGCACACTCACCACGGTTTAGAGACGGAATGCCTGACATAAACATATGGGGGCAGATTAACTGACTCCTGGGGATGCGGCCTGGCCCTGCTACTACTGGGACATCACCTTTAAAGTAAATATGCGAGTCTCAGGAGGGGTCTTGGTGTCACTGTGGTAGACTTTTAAAAGTAAATTTCTATTTCACTGGCTTAGAAATTTGGGATGAATTAGAGCACGGTCACTGCGACCCAGACAGCACAGGGATAAACATCTTTTCCTCGCCTCGCAGCGAGAAAGCGACACTCAGGAACCTGACAGCTGCTGCCGCTCTGTGCAGACCCCAGGCCGGCAGCCTCTGTCGAGTCTCAGGCCCTGTGTGACCAGGCACTGCTCTGGCCGCTGGCCATTGGCCTCTGGCTCTTTCGTCCAGCAGACTCATACATTTATGTTCTGAGTCCCGTCCACTGTGTGAGCCAGAATTACAAAGACAATTCAGCTGGGAGCCATGAGGCTTCCTGCTACCCCGGCCCCCAAACCCGGCACCTCAGCCCAGAGGCCCCGTCTGCCCCCTCTGGCCCCGTCTATCCCGGGGCTCCTCCAGGGGCCTCTCCCTCCTTCTGCTTCAGGAAGCTGCTCTACACGATGGGGGTGGGCAGGGACACTGAAGGCGGGACCTTTGGGGACCTTCAGGTGGTTGGGGTCCAGGGTCATGATCTCATTAGGGGCACACGGAGTGTGCCACTTTCTTCGTCCAGAGGAAAAGAGGCCCCGCTAATTGCATCTGTCTTTAATTAAAGCTAGAAAAGGCAGGGAGAGGGTTGTGGTGGGAGAGTGACATCGTGGCCTCACTTACCTCATCCCCTTCCAACGCGCAGAGTCCAGTTTCGCCGTCCATGTCAGGGAAACCTTCAGGCCGTAATGCGCGCTCCGCTGGCGTGGTGCAGGGGTCCGGCTGTCCAGGACCTTGTGAAAATACAGGCGCTCAGGGACAGGACTGCTGGAGATGGGAGGGGGCCACACGTGGGCTCTCAGGTTTCCCGTAGCACTGCTCGTACAGCAACCGGCAGCAGACACGCGGAGAAGTGCTCCGGGCGCTGGAGTTGGACGGAGTGCGTAAGCAACACACAGCCACATGCAGCTCCCGCCGTGTGCTGTCCAGAGGGGCGGCTTGGAGGACGACCCTCCGGAAGGCTGGGCGTTCTCACTCGGTCACTGGCCTCTCCGCACGCCTCCTCCGCCAGGTGTCTTGACAGGGACAGTGAAGACGCCCCCCGAGTCAGCAGGACAGCAGGAAGCCAGGGCCCACACCTCCCCGAAGCTGGTGCCCGGTCTCCACGGCAGGATTGTGGGCGTGACAGCACTGCACCCCCAGCTCAAACACCAGCCAGTCCTGGGCGCCGGGCCCTCCCACAGCCCCGTCAGTCCCTTCAAATAAAACAGAGCTGGGCAGGCGAGGGGAGGTGCCTGGAATAGGGCGTTTCAAACGGTGGGTCATGGCCAGTGACAGACAGGTAAGAGCTCGACAGCTGCCGGGGAGCGGGGAGAGGGGTGCGTGTAGGGCTTGTCCATTTCCACGGCATCAACCCTTCGGCCGGGAAGAGACGAAAAGGGCCCATCATATGTGGTGTTTCCACCGTGTAACAGCCAGTGAGGACTTCAAAAGCAGGGGTTTGTACAGTTTTATAAACTTATAAAGCTTATATAATTTAATTTAAAATAATGGTTCTGTTTAACAACGAGCTGGCAGCACTCCCGAACAGGTAGCGGTTGATCTCGTGAGCTGCTCCCTCCAGGCCACCAGTGGCTCGCTGGCTCACTGAGGGTCCTGAGAGCAATTTCAGAATTATGTAAACCAGACAAGGTTAGGTGACGCTGGAACAGAAGGCGAGATTCTAGAGCGGATTGTATCTAGTCAGGACGTCCAGTACTTGTGTGAGTGTGTCAGGTCGTGACCTAAAGCGTCCTTGCTTCTGTGGTATCTTCAAAGAGCTGCTTTTGTCTTTTAACAAGAAGTGTGTGAGCCGTTCTGGATTCGGGGCTCCAGTTGCCTCTTCCTGTGCAGCGTCAGAGTGACCGTCAGCAGGGCCGTGTGCATGGCCTGCTGCCTGAGGGAGATGCCCTGAGAGCTTGAGGAGACAGACTGAGAAAGGAGACCCTGGAGGGGAAAGAAGGCCCCAGAGCCGGGTTTGTCCTTGGGCCCCTGAGCTGCGGGCGCCAGTCGCCGTCCTAGGTGTGGACGGGGACCCACACGTCACCATCTCGTGACACCAAGGGCAAGGTGAGCGGTCCTGAGGGGACCCCTCCCGGGGCGCCGGGTCTCAGACTCCCCGCAGGAGGGAGCCTGGGTCCTGCGGGGCTGCAGCAGGAGCACAGGAGGGAACAGTGAGTGCTCACCTACCACCATCTTGTCCTTTGCAGAAAAATTATTTGGGGCTTCCCTGGTGGCGCAGTGGTTGAGAGTCCGCCTGCCGATGCAGGGGACGCGGGTTCGTGCCCCGGTCCGGGAAGATCCCACATGCCGCGGAGCGGCTGGGCCCGTGAGCCATGGCCGCTGAGCCTGCGCGTCCGGAGCCTGTGCTCCGCAACGGGAGAGGCCACAACTGTGAGAGGCCCCCGTACCGCAAAAAAGAAAATTATTTGTTATTTTGAGGTCATTGTAGGTTCACGTGTGATTATAAGGCGTAGGACAGAGACCCCACATCGCCATCCCCAAGGCCTCGTGTGGTGACGTCCTGCGTGACCGCGGTGACTGCACAGATCTCAGCAGGAGCTGGGAGAGATACAGCCCGCTGCCCACTCGGGCTGCACCAGGGCACATGCACGCACTCATGTGTGTGTGTAGATCTGTGTGATTCTGTCGCACGGGCACACGCGTGTGGCCACGACCACTGTCAGGGCACAGACGCGTCCACCCCACGGGGTCTCTCCTGCTGCCTTGTTACGTCCACAGCCGTCGCCTCCCCCTTCCCTGGGCCCTGACCCCCACTGTCCCTTCCCCGTCTCTGCAGTTTGTCATTCTAAGGAAGTTGTGTACCGAGTTCCTGGTGGCCTAGTGGTTAGGATTCCAGACTCTCACTGCCAGGGCCCAGGTTCAGTCCCCGGTCGGGGAACTGAGTTGCCGCAAGCCTCGCGGCCAAAAAAAAGAAGAAAGAAAAGAAGTTGTGTAAATGGCATCATGCGTGAGCATGGCAGGCTCTCCTCGGCCTCGAGGTCGCCGGGGTCACTGCGTCAGTCGTCTGTTCCTTTCTGTTGCAGAGCAGAGTCGGCTTCAGCTCCTACCTGCGGAAGGGTAGGTGGAGGTTGCCTCTGGTTTGCAGCATCAGTGAACAGCATGGTTTTGTGAGCGTCCTGTCTTTCGAAGGAGACTTTCTTCCTTCCCTAGGCGGAGGGTCTGGGGAGAGCGTAAGGCCTCCCTCTGCACTGGCTACAGGCTCACCGGAGGCGGGCAGGGGGGACTGACTCCTGGGAGGAGGTGGAGGTCTGGAGGGACCTGCGGGGACCGCATCCCAAGGTCCCAGGGCAGAGCCGCTGTCGCCTACCCCCTAGTGTCTCCCAGGTCCGGTGCAGGTGCTGCAGGACAACCAGTGTCTCCTGGGCGCTGCGGGGCGGGGGCGAGGGGAAAGCACCCCGTCCTCACCCTGGGGCTGATGAAACTGCCAAGCCAGCCCGGATGCTGAGCGCCGCACAGCAGCACACGGGCCCCACGGCAGCCGGGTGGGTGGGCACTGCTGCTGGCCCATTTCACAGACCAAGAAAATTAGAGACAATCAGGAGGGAAGAGTTCTGTTCACCTCAAACCATGTGGAAGGAAGAGAGGTAATTTAAGTGGGGTGTCGTGGGCTACGTCTGTAGTAAATGCAGTGTCAGCCCGTCACTTTCACACTCAAAGTTGATTGCCACGTGTTCACACCCCCAGGTGCTGTGCTTGTACAGTCTGGCCAGCTGCCACCGTCCACTCCCTCCTGTGCCACCCTCGGCCCTGAAGCTGGGAGTGATGGCCACACAGCTCCCGTGAAGGGGCGAGGGGCAGTCCCGGCCGGGCCGTCCCGTCCCGAGGCAGCCCCCCCATCCCCAGAGTCAGCACAGCCTCCGAAATGGGCTTTCCCACCATTGCAAAGCAATTAGACTCCAATAAAGGCGCAACGGAAAAAAGAAAGAAATGGGCTTTCCATTCTTCCTCAGCGCTGCCACTGTGTTCACAGCTTCGAGACCACGTCAGCCTCTGGGGCTGTCTCCTCCGTTTATTTCCCCGCACCATTCCAGGTGGAAGTAGACAGTGATTTCCTGCTCTTCCCACGGGATCCCACAGCTTCTGGACGTGTGCCCCATGCTCAGTAAACGAATCGCTAAACAAGAGTGCATACTCATTCGAACACCTTGTCCGGCCACTGTGCAAGATTGTCTATAAATATTAATAAAACCTTGAAGGAAATACAATGTAATGGTGGGCACACAGGTGTCATTTTGCTCTTTTCCAGTTTCTTTACTATTACGTTGCATCTCCCAACCTCACGTTTCACAAAAGCAGCAGTTCCTACTGGCCATTGATAAAATCTCTGTTGCGCGGTTGTAACAACCTGCCGAGCAGCTTGCCACCGCGGCTGCCTTTGTCGCTGGGTCTCTGGAGCCTGACTCCCTGGACAGGAAGTGTCTGCGGTCAGAGCTCCTGGGTTTTCTCCTTTGCAGCTTGTGTTGTGATTCTGTTGTGAGGACTGACTGACAGCAAATCCCCATCTCCCGTGGTGTAGATCAGTTACCTCCTCTGCTCCTTTTTAGCTGCTGGGATCCTTCGATGGAGATTTTAGAAGAAAAAACACACACCATCCGTCCATAGCTAAGAAGGCCAGACTTGGAGGCTAGTTAGTTGCTGATTTCAGGGGTGTCTTCGAAGAGCTACTTGAAATTTGGCTAATTATGGTCAAAAATAACAAGTTGAACTTTACTATGATAAAAACGTAGATATTTTGAGCAAATGTTCTTGATAATAAGCGATCAAGGCATTATACAAGTGTATTCAACAGGTAAATCCATTAGGTGCCTGGGGTTATATTTTACTATTAACTCAAACTGACAGGTATACTGATATTGATCAATGGCGTCGCACATCAACGGTTAGGGCTCCTGTTAGTGAGGCTGGGCCAGGCATGGGCTGTGCCAGGGATCCCTTCATCTCATTGGCTTTACACAGCAGGAGCCATTTCTCATGTTTATTCTTCAAGACGGTTCCAGGGCAGCTGCCTCTCCACGGGGACTCAGGGGCCACTTAGCTCTGAATTTTAAAGTGAGGCCTCCCAGTTGCCATCGATGGAGAAGAGAGGGACGAAGCTACGCGGTGGCTTTTCCCAGCTTCCAACCAGATGCGCTCACTTCCGAGGCACCCGGTCCCTCGGCGAGTGGCCCCTACTCCCCCCGCCCCCCAGCCCATCCCAGGAGGAGCTCCTGGTGCTGGCAGTGGCTCTGGCGCTGTCTCCTTGTAGGCGGGCCGAGCCGGGCCTCCTTTCCACCAGCAGCACAGAACATCTGGGCTTCGAGCATCCAACGGGAACTTCAGTGCAGGCGTCTCCCCTCTACGGCTTTTCTCCCCAGTGTGGCCCAAACGACAAATACTGGAGAAAGATTATTTGAGGGTGTTATTACTCATCTCTGGATTCTCCAAATGCTTTCTCTCCTAGACTATCAGGTCACCAGAGCCACATTCCTTGACTCCTAAGGGCCTGAGTAAACTATCAGAGAATTAGGATTGAACATTACGTTCCCAACTTTTCCATGTGACAGTAGGAGAAACCACTACATTCATTCAACGAATATTAGTTGGACTTTCACCATGTGCCAGGCAGTGCTGTGAGCAGAGCAGCAAAGGTCAGTCATTTGAGATGGAAAAATCCTTCCCTGACTTGTTGAATATCCGTATGAAAAAATTTGTCTAAAAAATTCCTCCTATTGCTTAGTTGGCCAAAATATTGTCTTTTCTGAAAAAACGGATACACTTCCTTTTATTAAGTAATATATAATATATATGGAAGTATGGAAACATGTTTCCATATTTCCCTTTTCACCTTGACTATCAGGAAACTCAGAGCTGAGCTCTACATTCATTGCAGTAGCTGTTTTCACTGCAGATGTTTGATACAATAACTTCTTCCTTCAAAAAATTTTTTAAATTCATTGTATACTGGTCATTTATTTTATGTCACTTCAAATCCTTTGAAAGTAGACGGAGCAGATATGAATGATAAATTATCTAATTATGCTCTTTTAGCCAATACATAAATATCCACTCGTTGATAGATTGTTGCTTCTCAATAAATATTTTTTGAGGGGTTGCAGAAGAGGATTCTATCAGAGAGAAAAAGACAACAGCAAGTTATAAACAAAGAGAGTCTAGATGCTTTCTATGAGTCATCAGTTTTTCCTGTAATCCCTCAGTATCTTCCTGTCTCTTATCATCACAACCCTCAGGAAAAAGCTTCTAATTTAGAAAAGAAGGATCAATCCCTTTGGGCAGGACACAGATTTAAGAAGGCACGGTGCCCGCACAGGTCTATGGAGGTGAGTCTTCTTAGGGAAGGAATAGAGGAAGGGTGCTGTGTGGGTCTCTGTGCTGCGTGGGGGGAAAGCGAGGTGCTCACCGACATCTGGCCCCACTGATGTGCGGCCCCGCATCCTCATAAACTTATTTCCTACCCTCTGAGCACACGCGTCTTATCAAACCCTCTGATGAGCTGCCAACCTCGTGCTCATTTAGTCTGATTAAAACGATGTCATCGATACGGCAAACCAAACTAATGCTCTGCGGACTGTCCGGACTGTCCAGGTCTCTTTGGGCCATATTATAACAGGGGGTAGGAAAGCCTAAGGGTGAGGTGAGATTCCAAGTGTGCGCTAGAGTCTATGCCACGTGATGTAAACGGCTTCTGATTCTCGTCCTTATCCGGGGTGGAGAAGAGGGCATTTCCCAGTTCCATGGCCATATACCATGGAGCAGAGGCCATGCTGATGTGGCCTGGAAGTGGCACCACCTCTGGCGTGGCAGCTGCAATGGGGGCTACTGTGTGGTTGCGTGTTTGGTGGTTCAGTGTCATCCTCCAGAACCTGTCTGGCATCAGACACGGGGCCGGTGAATTATAGGGTCCTTTAGGTCTTTAAGCGGGGTCTTGATCTCCATGTTTCCTCCAGGATGTGTCATTGCTTTTGAGCCTTCCCTGCTGGTATGGCTGTTAACCCACATACCAAGGAACCAAGGTGGGTGTTTTGACAACTGTCACATGCATCCCTACCGGTCCCTTACCTGTGGTGCAAGGAGAAATGATCACTTGGGGGTTCCCTGTGAGCCGCTCCTAGCAGAGTCCCATGTGTTTCTTGGACCTCACAAGTTTTGCTTTAACAGGGACGTGACGAGCCCTCGACTCAGACCTCAGCCCAGCAGCCCTTCAAACGTCTAGGTGTTTCCCTTTCCATGTGGAATTACATGAGTAAATGGCCACAGGCCCCTCTGGGGACATCCCAGGGGAATCCTCACTGTCAACACGTGCAGCCGGGTCCTCTCCTCCAGTCAGCAGGCTCCAGGGCTGAGAACTGCCTCTCGCCTGGAAACTGGGTAAAGGGTTGTGACGTTTTATTGAAGCAACTTTCTTCAGCACCCCCGAGCCCCATCTACGATTTCCTTTGGCAGCATAAACTGAGTTATACCGTTGCTGGCCGGCTCTCCGTCCTGCCCTGACACTGTGCTCGACTGACCATCACTACAGCCTCTGCAGTTCAGGGCGCCAGGGCTGCCGCTGCAGTCTTGCTGCACAATAACTGCCCCTGCCTGGCTTCTGATGTTAAATGTCACCTTCTGGCCTCTATCATGTCACCACCCCATCATCCTCACTGCTCTTAGGGGGCCCAATGCTCCCTGTGACAGCGTCTCCACCCTCGGCCCAGTCCTGCATGTCCAGCTGCGGTTGAGCTCTCTCTGGCACATTCCTCATCCTAGGCACTGACTAGGTTTCCTGGTCTCATGGAGCTTATTTACCCTCCCGTGCCATCTTTAAGCACGGGGATGCCTTCCTCGCTGTCTGCCGTGACCACAGGGCATTTCCACTTCACTTAGTGTGGAATGCTGCTTTTTACAAGCTTTCAAAGGCCATACTAGGGGCCTGGGGTCCTGGCCAGTGTGCCAGATCCTGCATCGTGGTTGAATGATGCCGTACCAGTGAACTCTAACCTGGTCCCCCTTGCGTGCTGCCTCTCCTGGGTCCAGCATTCTCTGGCTCTGCTTCTGCCTTTGCTCACCCAGCCCCCACTGGCTTGCCTCCCGGGTCTGTTTGCAGACCCAGCGCTTCCCTGGCTGCGAGTGGAGCTGGACACAGCGCTGGTACCATCCTGCAATCATCTCCAAGCACAGGGGAGGGGGACACCTCTTCAGGTCCAGAAGGTTTACGGAAAGCTGGGAGTCACGGTTTTGAGTGTATAAATTCAGATGATGCCCCCCACCCCCCCAGCCGCAGGGTTACAGCAACCTTCCTTGGGCTGAGCCTGCAGGCAGCCCTGGGGCGCCACTACCTTCATGATTAAGTTCTCGCTCTGATCTGCACCTGTTTTGGTTCTCTGGTGTAGGAGATGAGGCTGTCTTTATCTGGCAGCAAGAAAACCTTTTCGTCACACTTTTCTTTAAATGGGTGACCTTTTCACTTTTGCCTTTTGCCCTCTGCAAGAACCACGTGATTCCAAAGTCGAGGCGATTCCTGCTTCCCAGCCTCCCCATGCCTGAGATGCTGCACCCCACTATGTGCCCCCCACGCTCAGCACTGCTGCGTCCACCAGCGGGTGTCCTGCTCTCAAACCTCATCACAGAGGCTGCTCCTAGAACACCCCTGGCCCCAACCATCTTACGCGGGGTTCCTCTGGAAACAGACTCCAAAGAGAAGTCTGTGTGCGGGCCTTTATTGGCAGTGTTCTCAGAAGGGAAGTCCTGTGCGTGTGTGAGGGAAGGTGGGCTGGACATGCTACCGGGGCTCCAGCCGATCCTCTGAGAAGCTCGGGAGCTGGGGGTGCTTTTCAGTTACGTTGATGGAGGCAAAGCCTTGGTCATGCAGAGGGATGACGGCACTCGCTACAGAAGCCGCCTGAGGTCCAGGCTTGGAGACAGCAGCTCTAACTGGCTGCTTTCCTAACCTCCGTGTTAAACCTGAGTAAACACCTCCTATGAAGGTCTTGAGAAGATAAACTCAAGCAGATGACTGAGGACCTGGAAGGAGGCGCAGGTAGTCTGGGTGAAGAAGGGTCATTAATCTTTTTTAACATGTACCTAAGCATTTTTTTTTAGGAAGTGAGGTAAAGCAATGAAAAGAACAGGCCTTTCTCTTTATTAAGCTTGTAGTCTGGTCTACACGTGCTGTGTGTGTGTGTGTGTGTGTGTGTGTGTGTATGTGAGAGAGAGAGAGAGAGAGAGAGAGAGAGAGAGAGAGGGAGAGAGAGTGTGTAGTGTTGGGCGCTATGAAGCCAGAGGAGTAGGAAGTGGACAGGAAATCAGGAGACACAGAAAATGAGTTGAGGTCGGTGGCCTGCGGGTCAGCAAGGGCAAAGAGTGCACTTGGCCTGTGTGAGAAGCTAGGAGCCAGGGTGGCCCGAGGGAGGCCCGGGGACAGCAGAGGGGCAGGAGGGCAGCAGGAGGGACTGGGCAGCTTTGGAGCCTGGTCAGGATCTCACCCGGACTGCGCACGCCCCCTGACACCGAGTGGCCGGCAGCCCCTCCTCTGAGAGGGCTGAGCTGGGCCAGGAATTCTTTTCCTTTGATGCCTGTAGGTCTGAGTTTCTTAAAACCCTGTGCATGTGCCCCCCCTTCCCGAGCCTCCCGGCCAGGTTCCACCGCCCCCGCCTGGTCCCCCCCACCCCCCACCAACCCTAGCCCGGTCGCCCGCCCCCATCAAATCTCGCCCGGTGGCCCCCGCCGCCCGACCAGGTACCCCCGCACTCCCGGCCGGAACCTCCCTGCGGGGCGAGACGCCTCCTCCGCGTCCCTTCGATGCCTCCTCGGAGTCCGACCTCGCCCCTCTGCGGGCCTTGGGATGTGGGCGGAGCCGTCTTGCTCCCGCCTCCTAGCCCTCAGCCAATGGACAGCTGGGGACGCGCTGTTGGCGGAACCGTAACGCTCCCGCCCCTCTGCGGGCCTTGGGCAATCGGGAACTGGGCAGGGCCGTGGGCGGAGCCTCCCCGCCCCCACCCGCGTCCTCGGCCAATGAGCGGGCGCGCGGGCGGAGCCGGAGGTGGAGGTGCAGCGGACGCGCGGGCACGGGGTAGGGCGCAGAGCTCCGGGACTGCGCCGCCGCTCGGGCTCTGCTGCTCCGCGGGGCTCGGCGCGCGAATTCCGGGCAGACCCAGCATGGCGGTGGAGGAAGAGGGGCTCCGGGTTTTCCAGAGCGTGAAGATCAAGATCGGTGAGCTCCCGGGAGCTGGCGGGGGAGGCGGGGTCTTCGAGGGGGCTCGCGGCGGGCGCCCCCAGGCCCCCGACCCCTTCCCTGGGGGCCAAGGCCCTGTCGCCTCCTGGCCATGTGTGCTCCCCGGTTGCGGCTCCTCCCCACCTCCGGGAGATCCCCAGCCGCGGCCCCTCCCCACCACCCCGGAGGCCGCGGGCCTCGGCCCCCTCCCCATCACAGGGAGATGATGGGCCGCGGCTCCCTCCCCATCTCCAGGAGATGCCCGGCCGCTGCCCTCTCCCCACCTCCCCCAAGGACGGACTGGGCCGAGCCGGGCCGGCGGCTCCGGGGGACGCAGCTCCCTGCGCTGCCTCCACGCCACTAGCGGCCCCCGGTCCCCGGAGGTGGGGTCGCCTGCAGCAGAGGGAGGTGCGGTGCCGGTCTTGGGTCGGGTCCCCGCTGGGAGTGTGTATCTGCGTGTGCGTGAGCGCGCGCGCGGGTGCTCTCCGGATGAGTGCATTTCAGGTGCCAAAAATACCAACCCCGGGGTTCTGAGCCTCGCTGAGTGCGGTACCCAGACCCTTCCTTCGCTGGGGACGTGGAAACTCTTTCACATTCCCCCAGGGGCGAGGGGCCGAGCGGGCGGGCTGAATGGAGGCTGGGTGTGCACGCGACTGTGTAGGTGGATGTGTGGGCATGTGTGTGTTCCTGTGTGTTTGTGTGTGTGTGTGTGTGTGTGTGTGTGTGTGTGTCTGCCTGTGACTCTGTGGAACGCTCTGGCCCAGGGCTCCCTCCGGGCAGGTCGCCACAAGAGCCACCCCTCCCCCTTCCATTGAGAACTGGCTGCGGGAGCTTTTGGCCACCAGGGCCTGCCATTCAGGTCGTGTCCCCAGAGCAGTCTGCCTTTCTCACTGCACCCAAGAGCTGGGGGAGGGAAGTGCAGATTCTGGAGTGGGCTGGAAGGCTGTATCTGGACTCCCTGGGTTTATCTGGAGAGACTTGCTTTTTCCCAGTTCTGTTTTAACTTGGGAGGGTGATGTGCAAGTTTCTTCCCCCCAAAACAAGATCGGTTCCTGGAGTGACTGTTGCACATTGATGCCATAAATGTGCCAGCTGAGAGGACAGCTCCCATTGGAGAGGGCTGCTGAGACCCTGGTGTGTTGCCCGTCCTCGGGGCCCTTCTTGCCCGCTGAATGCCTGGGTCCTCCACATTCCCATGTGCAAAAGGGGCTCCGGGAACCAAGCCAGGCGCCCAGTGACTGCTGGAGCGTCAGTTGCTGGTGACATTCGATGCTGCTTAGGAATTCCAGCTACCCCAAATCAGCGTGTTGTTTCCTGTCTGCTTTATTTTGGTTTATGGATCATCGCTGAGACGCTGTTGATATTTGGCTCAGAAGCACTGCAGATAGGATGTGGTCGCACTTCGGCCTTGAGCAGCCTGCCTGGAGAGGGTTTCTCTTGTTTATTTGGTTGAAATCTGCTGTCACTTTCTGCTGAGAGGTTCAACACGGCACTCCACCTGAAGTGTGGCAGGGAAAGTGCCTCTCAGTGCCAGGGTCCTGTGAGCACGAGGGGGATGCCAACCCAGAGGCCTTGAGGTGCTTCCTTAATCGGGGTACAGGAAGGGATGGGGCACGGCTGTGAGGCCTGGGCCAGGCTTCTGGGTGCGGCAGGCAGGAAGGGGTCTGGGGACTTTGGGGTTCAGGCCCCGCACGGCCAGCCTGGACTCGACTCAGGAGGGCTCTGGAACAGTGGTCTGTTAAGCAGAGAGGACTGACTTCTTTCGAGAATGGCACCAAGGAGATCTGCCGGCCTGGCAGGGCGCCCTCACGGGAGGTTCTGGACGTCACACACAGGGGCCACGTGTGGAAGGAAGGGCTTTGAAGATGCTGCTCGGTTCGGCTTTCCCTGTTTTGTGCTTCGGTTTAAACAAGTGAGAGAAATGCCCAGCTCAGCTGAGGATTAGTGCAGCGACTGAACATCTGCCGGTCTAACTCCCTGTGGGCGCGGAGTATTATTAGAACCTTTGGAGCCCCGCCCCCACGTCTGGGGGCTGTGGCAGAGCGGATGAGCAGAAACGTCTGTGCCCAGTGGTCCACCTCCCTGGATGCGGCTCCAGCTCTCAGAAGCCCCTGTCTTTTCCCCTCTCCAAGGGTCTTCACCTGCAGCTCGGGGCTGCAGGAGGGAGACATCTGTGTCCCACCCTGGTTGCTGGGGCTTGCAGGGAGCAAGAGCCTGCGCACAGCACAGGCGTTGGAGCAAAGAGGTGTCCTGGGCTGTGCTGTGGACTTAGAGCCGGGGCCGGCCCCAGGGGGGAGCTGTGGGGACTGGCCTGGGGCTTCGTCTTGTGCCGCTGTGAGTAGACAGGGCCTGGTGGGTGGTGCCCCGAGCTCTCCGTTTCTCTCCTTAGTCCTCTTCTGTGGCCAGTCTTGACTCTGACTTGCCTGAGTGCCCCAGCCGTGAAGGTACAATGACGAGGAAGGACACCAGAGATGACCTGGAGGAGGGGCGGCTGCACGGGAATCACAGGCGTGCTCGCCTCCTTGTTCCGGGAGACCCTGGCCGGCTGGCCATTCATGCTGAGCCCTGTCTCCGGGCGGCTGGCAGCGTGCCCGTGTCTGCTGGTGGCCTGCCGGCCTGCCGGCTGGAAGACCCAGGGCAGGCGCCGCCCCCCCCCGCCGCCCCCCTTTCATGGCCTCGTTTTTCCATTTGCGAAATGCCAGCAGTCATTGTCTGCAGCATCGGGTGGGAGCCCCTCATCCCAGAAAGAGACAGAGAGAAATTCTCCCTCCAGTTATACCATCAACAGTGTCACCGTTCCTGTTGCTGAGGGGAAAGGCGGAACATTTTGGGGGGCTGAAGAGTTTTTAGCAGGGGGGGTGGGCCTTGGCCGTTTAGTCCTTAGAAAGTCTGGAACACGTGGTGGTAGCATGTGGTCACCGAGAGGCTAACGCTGGGGAAGATGAGAAGAATCTCTTCCTTTTTTCCCTCTTTGCCTTTTTCCTTCCACCTTTCGCACATGAGATAATACCTAAGAAAGTGCCAAATAAAAGTAGGGTATTTTTATTGTAACCATTTCAAGGCCTTGTCCCGAAGAACTTGTGTCTTTCCCCACTTAAACCTCGCAGTTATTTTGGACCGTTCTGCTGCACACTTGAAAATCTTACCCGCGGTCTATCTTTGGTAACAGCAGTATCTCATGTCACATAAGACTGAACACACGTCCTGTGAGGCTGCTTGAGGAAGTGTGCTCCTCTGGCTTTCCATGAGTCAGGGCTTCAGCCCTGGAAGGGAAGCAACGTGAATATGCGTAGGCGGCGACGGGTGAAGACTCCCGGCGACAGCCCCTCTGCCCAGCAGGGTCGTTTCGGACTCGGCACTCCTTTAGGCCTTGCAACGTAGCTTTACTTTCCGGTGATGTTTCCCTTTTCCATGATACTTACTCCTTGTTTTTAAAAGTGTCATCTTGATAAACGTGTCCAATTAGGAGCAGTGTACAAAGGTATTTCTCTCAAGCTAAAAAAAGAGAAAATCCTGGTCTTGCCCTTGAGGGTGAGAAAAGCCCTCTTGGGCTGTGAGTGGGTCTCGTCGTTGTCAGGTTCGAGGGCAGCTTGGGGATGCGTGGCGAGTCCCATGTGAGGCCACAGGGCAGACCTTCCTTCTTGGACCCAGAGCAGCGGCCCCCCTGCTCTCCCCGGGCTCAGAGCACCCACTCCTATCCTTTCTCATTCAGATTAGTACCCGTCACCAAGAAGGGCCAGGGCGGTCTGGGTGCAGCATGAACACAGGGGAAGCGACGTGGCCCCATTCAGCCAGATGTGGCCCCGCGGCAGCTGGCTGTAGGCCCGCCCGCCTCCCAAACGTCACCCCCACCCAGAAGCAGGAGGCCGCTCAGTTCGGGGAAGCGGGGAGCAGGGAGGGCCCCTGGGCAGCCTGGAGAGGAAGCCCCAGACCACAGGGGTTGGGAGCTCAGGGTTCTAGGGCCGCGCTGCCGAGAGTGTGATTTTTTAACTCAATGTCCAAGGTGGGAAGCAGTGGCGCGCCAGTCCCCGGGTCTGTAAGGCTAAGGCGGGGCGGTCCAGCTTATAAGTGGCAGCGGTTGTCAGCAGCCGGGTGTCACAGGCTCCGTTAGAGGACACGTTCTGTGCGCACGATGGCCGACGTCTGCGCGAGGCTGCGCGTGAGTCGGGGAGCGGGGAGCTGCGCCGGCCACGCACGGTTCTTGGCATCAGGGGCTGCGTGTTCTCCGGAGCTCTCTGATATCAAAATTAGCCTGGATACTCTATTAACCTGGGAGCGCAGCTCGCGGGCTATTTTTGGCCCCTGAGGACCGGTGTGCAGACTGGCGCTGCCCGCGGGGCCGCAAGGTCGACCGCCTGGCCGCAGCCCGCGGATCTGGGCTCCTCCGGGCAGCGGCGTGTGCTGACGTGTGAGGTGGGGAGGGTGCAGACTTCAGCGGCGTGCGCCTTCTCTCATTGCACCTAAGCTCTCACAAGCCCGCGTGGAGTCACCTGCCCAGGGTCTTGGCCTGCAGGGGGCGGGAGCTCGCCTCACGTGCTGCCTCCTGCCCGGTAACGTGCATGGACAGGAGGGGCCACCGGTGCCCCTGAGGGGAGGGCCCGGGCCACTGGCGCCTGTGGGAGAACCGGGGTGTGCGCCCACGGCCCCTAGTGCAGGTGCTGGCCGGAAGCTGGAGGGGACAGAGCGCGTGAAGGTGCGATTGAACAGGGCACGAGATCCAGAGCCGGCCCCTCGAGCAGGGCCACCTGCAGCCCACGGAGCCCCGGGCACGCAGGGAAAAGGGTCTGCAGGTGGTGGGGCCCTGTGGACGGGTCATGGGGCTGCAAAACACCATTGAGCAGAAAACGTCTGGATTTGTTTCTCTGAAGCTAACGAGGCACTTGCGTGTGTCAACACTCACACCTTCTGGAGAGTATTTGGGAAATCAGGACATCGGAGCATCACGCTTTAGAAACAACCACAGTGGGAGCAGCTAAGCCCGAGAAGTGAGGTTTGCAAGTCACACTGGAAGGTGGAGGCTGCAGGTGCCCCAGCTGCTTCCGAGCGATGAGGGTCCATGCTGGGCCCAGGCGGCTCAGGAGGGGAGGCTGGGACCTGAGACTGAGTCCCGGCCACCTTTCTCGCTATAACTCTGCAACTTCTGGCACATCTGGGCCCACTCTGCTGCGGTTTCTTCCTCTGCAATAGGGGAGAGGAAGGCCCTTTCTGTGCAGCTCAGCGAGCTTGTGTGAACACAGGCACTTGCGTTGCTCCGGCCCTGATGGCAGGGCGTTACTGCTGGTACAGTTTGAAGGTACTTGTTCTCTTAATCTTGTAACGGGTTAGAGATCTAGCTCGGCAAGTCAGGAGAAGGTGGTGAGGCCGGAGTGGGGAGGGCTCGCCGGTCGTCTGTCCCCTGCACCCAGTGTCAGCGTGGGGGTCTGTGTTCCAGCTGTGCCCAGGCGGTGGGACGTTCACATAGCAAAATGGGGAGACAGAGTACTGATAAATGCCAGATGAAGGGGCAGTTACATTATGGAGCTTCCACAGCCTGGAATATTATGCAGCTTTCAGAGAAATAAGTTGGAGCCCGGCCCGGCCGTGTGACACGCAGGAAGCCTGTGGGGTGTGACCGGAAAGAAAGCAGCATGCGGAGTGTGTCTCCGAAGGTCCCGGAGAAGTGCAAGGCAACAGCTACGGGCGTGCAGGTGTGGGGACGAGGCCCACACACGTCTGTCACTTGGACCCCGGGGCTGGGGAGTGTGGAAATGGTTTAGTAGGAAGAGGGAGTAAAACGTCTGTTTGAAAAAGCAAGAATATGACTAGTATGTATAAGATAGGTCAATAAAGAGTTTAGAAGTCACAACCGCTTAAAAAATGGAATGAACAATGTTCTGTAGAGTACACCGAGGCCCAGAAAGATAAAATAATCTCCTAGACACACAAGGCTCACTCAGCGCAGGAGAAGTGTGGGGCTGCCGCCAGGTCCAAGAGCGAGTGAGTAGCAGGCTGAGGGCTGGCCCAGGAGGGGACCTCAAACGGACCCAGACACGCGGGCAGTGCGGTCTGCAGCCCTGTGCTCAGGAAACCCTGACCCGGATGAGTGGGGATTTAAAGTCCCACCACCCACACAAATGACCCTGTGCTTTTCTTTAAGTGTGAGGCAACTTCCAAAATTAACAGTGAACACATTCAAATTGCGGTGTAAATGCACGTCTCGTGACCCTCCTTAGAAATAAGCGGACGAGCGTCCCCCGCCTGTGCGTCCCAGCTCACGCCGTGGGCCGGGACCCGCGTGTCGTTTCCACACGACGGCTCTTGGGTCAGATTCAGAGCTGCTCGTTATCGGAAGCTTCTTTGCCGGAAGTGATGGACCAGCGAGTGGACCGTGGGACCACAGGTCGTGACCCTAGTCCTCCGAGTGTCTGCAAACACGGGTTGTGTTTCTGCACGCAGGGCAGATCCCAGGCCAGCCTGGCCTGTCCTGAGATTTGGCCTCGCTCGTTTGCGTTTTCAAATAAGCCTGCAGCCCGTGGCATCCGGGCGAGGGCCCTGTTGGCGAGGCCACGTGTCTACGCCGTGGAGGCCTGGGGGAGGCTGGACCGCCCCTGTTCAGGGTTTGAGCCGAACGCCGTGCCCTTCACTCCTAAGTCAGACCAGTGCCTGTTTCCCTCTTCGCATAGTTTCTCTTCCTGTTGTCTGAATAATTTCCAAAGTGTGAAGAAGTGTTCTGTCTCCGCCCCCACTGCCAACGGGATAAAATCCAAAGGCAGGCAAAGTCGCCGCGTCTCTCTCGGACTCAGGGTGACTCAGAGCCTGGAGTCTCGGTTGGCGGCCGTGCTTCCCCAGCCAGGCCACCCCGTTGGTGCTCCGGACACAGCCTCGCTCTCGGCTTGGCGGCCACTAGTGCCTTTGGGGCCTGCGGCAGCGCCAGGACCAGGGCCTCTCCTGGGACCGGCTCCCCCTTCGGCCGCCCCCCAGGGCTGATGGGAGCCCAGGAGTGGGCCTGGGCTTCTGGGTTTTCGGGACATTTAACCGAGTAGGGGGCTGATAACTAGCCTGCCTTTCTCTGGAGCTTTGATTTGGACTCGACAGTGGGTCCCGTCGGGTGTGACCCGTGTGTGGAGTCAGGGCCTGTCTCTCCTTCCTGTGACGCCCCTTGGTCCTCCCAGGAGCCCCCGCGGCCAAGCTCACCGTGGTTGAGGGCAGCCACGCGTGCCCCTGGATCTTCTCTGTGGCTTTGTCTTGTGTGACTTTTCCTCTGAGGAAAAGGCTGTCGTTTTCCTTTTTTGTTCTGTGGGACTGGTCTGATTTTGTGCACTCTGTCCGTTTCCCCGATGCCGGATCCGTCGTTGCCCGCGGAGCCCTGGACACGCCGGGGAGCAGCAGGTGCCCCTGCAGGACGTGGTCCTGTCAGAGTCTGGCAACGGCTCTGTGCCGCCTTGTGCAGGCATGTGTCTTAACTTCCCCCCACCCTCCCGAGGCTCAGAGAAGCCAGGTCACTTTCCCAAAGTCACACAGCAGGAGAGGCTGTGACTGTCTCAGTTGTCCTGTAATGAACTTGAAATTACCAAGGCCCAGGCACTCCTCCTGTGGTCAGTGAGGAACGGCCTTCTTGGGTGTGTTATCAAGTCACTTCCTCAGTGGACAGCTCACTTTCCACCAAGGCCTCTCCTTCCCTGAGAATCTTTGAACGAGCATTTATGGGAGATTCTCAGGAGAGTGACACCTGCTCCTGAACCTGTGGTCCTGAGAGGCCAGGACACCCGGGGCTCAGGGCCTGCTGACCACCTCCCAGCTGAGTGTCTTGAGCTGCTGGACACCTGAGCAATTTCACCTGAGACCTGGCTTTACACAGGGGGCCAGCCTCCGAGTGGACAGACTGCAGGCTGCCCTGGGGGCGGGACCAGCCCTGTTTCTTCCTGACGCTGCCGTCTGGCTTCTGACCATCTCTTCCTCCTGCTAGGGTGGGACCCAGGCCCAGAGGTTGCCTTATGCAGGAAAATCCCCCTAGCCACGCAGGCAACAGCGGGGAGGGGTGAAATGGAGCAGTTAAACTCCAGCCGGAGGTGGTTCAGCCCCAGGCCTGGAGCCTCTGGGTCTCTGCTTGCTTGGACCCCGCCGACTGGGGACTTCCCAGAGTCGGGCTCAGATGGTGGTACAGAGCTGTTTGCAGAGATCCTGGAACCTGAGCTGGTTCCAGAAATCCCATCGGCGTGCAGACCCCAGGGGACCTCGCCAAGCTGCCTCGCTGTAGAGGTCTGCAATGGGCTGCTGTGCCGGGGCTGCTTTTCCCATGGCCTTTGGGGTGAGGGCGGGCTGGGGAATTCCAGATTGTTCTGGGCTGCGGCTTGGCGAGCTCACCCTTCTCAGGGGGCCCTGCTGGCCTGTCCTGGGGCTGACTGCCACAAGCAGTTTTTAGCTTAGGATCTGACGACTGGGTGTTTTATCTACTTTTTTTTATCTACTAGGGGTGAGTTGCAAGGGCAGAAGACGCCGTGTGTGTGATGTTCCCGTGGGGGGCGCGCCCCACCCAGGACCTTCTGGAGGAGCGAGGTGTCCCCGGGCTCCCCTGAGAAAGGCCTGCACCCCACAAGGCAGAGCGTTCAGTTGAGGGAGGAGTGGGGGCCCCTCACATCCTAGTACAGGTGTGCGTGCACACGCACACACATGCCCCCAGCCTGTCTCGGGACAGAGGTGCGTGGTGTCGTGTCACTGTGTGGTGATGGCGGGGGAGGCCCGTGAGGCCCACGGCGGCTCCTGCTGGCTCTTTCCCATTGGCGGGACCCGTGGTGCCAGGGAACTGGCCTCGTCTGCGCAGCAAGGCGTGTGGAGTTTAGAAGAGCTTCCTGTTTCTCAAGCGTTCTTGCTGACCTTTCTTCTGCCGGACGTGGTGGAGGCTGCAGAGTCATGGGGCCCGTGTGGGCCCGACCCCGGGGGTCTGGGGGTGTATGTTTGGCGGCACCTGCCGTCTGAGAGCCCTGAGGGCGGCTTGGCCGGGTCCCCACCGCTCTCTGGGGCCTCGCTGCTGGGACGCCTGCCTTTCCGCCTTCTGTGACTCGAGCGTCTTTTCTGCACTTTTTGATTCTTTAATATTTTGTATGTGCATCAGACGCCTTTCACATTTTAGGCCCACAAGCCGGGTTTTTCCTGTAGCTTCTTTTCCTGTTCGTTTCTGGCCCGTTCTCTCTCCTGGCTGCACTCAGGTGGGAGCCCCCAGACTCTGAGAAGCTCTGAGGACCCCGGGCAGGGCGGGGCTGCCTGTGAGAGTATGCTGGGATGGAGCGAGAGGACGTTAAGGTGAACAGGGAACTACTGCAAGTGGGGGTGCATGAGCCATAGTGGGTGGGGGGCTGCCAGGGGGCCTCGTCGCCCCCCGAGGTGTGAGGCTCTTGTTTCCTGTCCAGCTGTACGGGTGAGAGAGCCCAGCTCTCTGGAAGTGGGCGCCCTGCCTGGTGGGACCCGAGCTGCCCGAGCCAGGTGGGCTGCAGATGCCCCGTGGCCCCCTGGCTCTCCTGGCCGTGCTCCCGGAGACCTTGTAGCTCCTGGGCGATGCTTCCTGGGGCGTTGGGAGGGGAAGGGCAGAGGACCCTGTGCTTCCTGAGCCCCAGCTGGCCCCGTCCGTCTGGAGTCCGTGGCGTTCCTTTCTCTGTTCATCATTTCCTGCTCCACTCAGCTCCGCCTCCGTATTTGGAGAAAGGATTTCTCAGCGTTTAGACCCGAGGATGTGTTTGTGCACATCCTGACCGGAAGGAAGGGTCTCGGGGACAGAAAACCCCTGGTCGCTACGGTTTTACTCAGTCTCTTGACTTTCTGTTTATTGGTTTTGCGGAGGGTGTTCTGGCCTCCTCGAGGGCCTTTCCCTCTCTGCCAGTGTCCTTCCGGGACGGGCAGGCTGTCCAGTCGGGAGGGCAGAGCCTGGGTCCTGAATGAGACGCTTCCACCTCTTTTTCACTCACACGGGATTCACTATAATTAGCAGCAATTTAGTTCTAATTGTTACTAGACCTCCTCCCGCCTCTCCCCAGCCCAGCCCGCTTCCCTATGAGTATCTGTGTGAGGACCCACCAGTTTGGTGAATAATATAAGAGTGTTGGGTTTTCTTTTTCTTTTTCTTTTTTTTTTTTTGTGGTACGCTGGCCTCTCACTGTTGTGGCCTCTCCCGTTGCGGAGCACAGGCTCCGGACGCGCAGGCTCAGCAGCCATGGCTCACGGGCCCAGCCGCTCCACGGCGTGTGGGATCTTCCTGGACCGGGGCACGAACCCGTGTCCCCTGCATCGGCAGGCGGACTCTCAACCACTGCGCCACCAGGGAAGCCCTGAGTGTTGGGTTTTCTTAAGCAGGAATTTCTGTGGCCGCAAGGAGCTGGCTGGGGGGCAGTGGGTGTTGGCCCCCAGCACACAGATCTCTTCAGCCCTTCACGTGCAGGAGGCCAGTCCAGGTTTACTGTCACCGGGGCCTGAAAGTGGTGGCGGCACCCTTTTCGGACAGAATATTTCAGAACAGTGTGGGAGGGTTCCGTGCATCTGACCTGGGACGTGTTGGGGGCATGCACACACGTGCTGATTTTGTGCATCAGGGCCCGTGGAGGCCAGTGTAAGGGCCACCCTGAGGCAGCAGCAGGAACTCTGAGCCTGACCTAACGTGTGAATCACAAAGACTGGTTGGGAAAAGCTAGTTTCCAAAAGCTCTCCTCCTTGCAAAAAGTGCTCAGGGGTCGTCTGGGGGGCGATTCTGCATCGCATGGGCTGACCTTTAGGTGAAGTCGGCCCAGGGGTGGGGTGGGGGGTGACCTTTGCCTCCCTGGTTGTCCCACGGCAGTTGGACGCCACCTGCAGATGCTGCACGTGGGCCCGTGGGGCCATAAATTGGGCATTTCACAGGATGCATGGGAAACGCTGGCCTTGGCTTCCAGGACTCTACAGATCAAAGGATAAATAAGACAAACCATCAACATAGTCACGCTTTTATGGGAATAATAATAACTGGGATTTTCAGGTCTTGGGGAGGCGCTAAGGAAGACTGGAAGGGGTCTCCCTGCTCTCTTCCTGTTCTCCCAGGAACGGGAACGTATGTGTGCACACATGTGCACAAACATACATGCACACGCACGCAGACATGCGCACACACACATTCTGCGCACAATGTATTTTCCAAACCTGGAGAATTCTTAGAAGTAATAGAAAAACTGTATGTGCAGAATTAATTTCTAAATATGTAAAGTGACCCCCATTGAACAAGGGCAACACTTACTTTTATCATTAAAACTAAACTAAACATTAACTTACCGTTTTCTACTCTAAGGCTTAGTCTGTCTGAAGGTGTACATGCGCCCTGGTTAACAGCTCTGGGGAGGGGATGCCCCTACGGCAGCCCCTTGATGGTCACCGCTTCCAGCTCTTGGTAGCAGACAACAGTCTGTCTTGTTATGAAGGCGTCTTGGGGTCCCTGAAATGTGCCATCTTCCTCGGAAAGCAGAGGCTGGGAGGGTGGTGGACAGGACACTGTACGTTTGTTTTAGTGTGTCTGAATTTCTGGGTCGCGAACCACCTTAGGTAAAGTAGGGCCCTGGGCGGGGCGGGCCTGCTCAGGGGACCCGGCCGCCCCCTTGGGCCGGGCTTTTGGGCTGTGCCCCAGCTCGTGCTTTGGTCCTCTGTCTCTTCCTTTTCAGGGTTTTTGTAACCTGTGGGGTCCCTGTAGAGAGGGTGCAGAGCAGGGCACAGAAGCACCATTGAGAACGCGAGTTGCAGGCGAAGTGAGGGCGCAGCAGGCCCCCTTCTGCAAGGTCCCCCTGGCCCCGGGGTCTCCTGGCTCCGGGGAGCTTGCGGGGCTCTGCCCCCGAGGAGCAGAGCGGAAACCAGCAGGACAGCCCGCGGGTTCTCTAAGATGTGCTTGTTCCTGGGTGACCAGTGAGTGTGGTTCCTGCCTTGAGACCAAACGTCCTGCGGGCGGGGCAGTCTCCCCATCGGGCTCCGAGAGACCCGTCCTGAGCTCCCGGCCACTGCGGAAAGCGTCTCCACTTTCCTCCAGTGCCCCGGTTCTAGCCAGGGAACCGCCCCCCGGGGACAGGTGGCCGTGCTCGGGGACTTGTTGTTTGTCACGCTGGGGGCGGGGGAGTGTGGACCTAGTGGGTGGAACGCCCCTCGCAGCTCAGTGCCTGACTGTGCACGGGGCGTGCCCGGGAGAGGGGGCTGTGGGAGCGGCATCGGACCCCGGTGAGAAACGCGCGTGTGTCCTCTGTGCTCTCTGCCTCTCCTCAGGAGCATGCAGGCAGGGAGCAGCTAGATCCCACGCTCGCCTGGGGGAGAGACGCCTGCGGTGTGGACCCACCACACTGCCTGACGGTTTAGGGTGTGGACGGGGCTGGCAGGACCCTGGGGCAGCGGCACTGTGGCCAGTCCGCTGGCGACACTCCCGCTCTGCAGCTTGTGGCAAGTCACTTAACCTCTCCGTGCCTTAGCTTTCCGTGCCTTAGCTTTAGTGTCTGTAAAATGAGGATACTTATAGCTACTTCGCAGGGTTGTTAGAGGGCTGAGTGTAACCGTCCCCGACCTGCCGCTGCCTCACTTCACGCTGGAGGAGAGTGAGCCTCAGAGGGCCTGGACCTGCTCGAGTTGCCAGGTTGGGTCTGTGAGCCAAAGCTGCTTTCACGAGCGGTGGGAAACAGGACCGAGCCGCGGACTCCCGGGGAGGGTGTGTGTGTGCGCGGAAGGGCTGGGCTGGGAGGGCGTGGGCTTGTGCGGCCGCCGCTGGGGTGTGGCGGCACCCTCCCTGGCCGTGTGGTCTGAGCTGCGCTACCAGACCCCACGAGGGGACCCCAGGATGGCACCGAGTGTCGGTGCTCCTCTGGGCAGCCGCCGATGACTTAAAGGTGAAGTGTTAACCAGGAAGCGTAATCTCGCGTTCGAGTGTGGCTTTGCGGGAGCAGGGACCTGTAGCAGCGTAATTAGGGGCTGTGATCCCTGAGAGAGACGGAGGTGGGGGGGGAGCGGTAGGTGTTTCTGGCTTCCGGGCTAGCACAGAGCACTTAGCGCAGCTCAAGAGCTCACACGGGGCTGCATGGGTCTGGGAAGAAATAGGAAGAGCAGTCCCTCTGTAGATACTGTGGACGTCAGGTGACAGTTGCTTATTTACCATGTTTTGAATTCTGTAACTTTTTTCTGGATCATTCTGTGGTTTTATCTCTATGGCACAGTGCTTTTATGACAGGAGGTGGGTATTAATGAATCAGTTAACTATTTTGTAAGTCTAGGGTGCTGTCTTGTGATGTCTTTGTAGCCCCCAAACACGGGCGCCACGGGCAGGACTTGCACAGTTGGGTAGGGACAGCTGCCCTGAGCCCCCTGCGCTAACCTCGCCGGGGAGATGCTTGGGGAAACTGCTCAGCCTGTCACAGTGGGACAAGGGTGTAAATATTTACCCACCTCTGTGGGCTGGGGATGCTTCACTGTTGCTGTGCCCCCCTGCAGCGGTGACCTCTCCATGGGCCGGGAGTGCTCTCTGCACGCAGTCATTAGCCAGGGGTGGTGGTGGGGGGAGAATCTAGCTCCCGTGTCCCCTGCTTGGGTGACGTGGATCATTTCACCAGTGATTTAGAGAGTCTGCTTCTCCCCACACATGGAAATGAGGCCGCTGAGAAACCAACACCAAACAATCTTGGAGGATGTGTTTAACCCACTCTCAGGCTCGTCCAAAAAACTTGTCCCAATTTTATTAATGGATAAGAGTGAACAAAGGTTCAGGACTTCCCTGGTGGTCCAGTGGTAAAGAATCCGCCTTCCAATGCAGGGGACGTGGGTTCGATCTCTGGTCAGGGAACTAAGATCCCACGTGTCGCAGGGCAGCTAGGCCCGCGAGCCACAACTACTGAGCTCCCGCGCTCAGTAGAGAGCCTTCGTGCCGCAAACTACAGAGCCCATGCGCTCCGGAACCCGCGCGCCACAGCTACAGGCTTACACGCTGCAGTGAAGAGCCCGTATGCCACAACGAAAGATCCTGCGTGCCGCAACTAAGACCCAACACAGCCAAAAAAAAAAAAAAAGTTTCGTGAAGTAGAAAAACACGTTGCTTTTATAAGTAAAATCATATATACAATAATGTTCCACTCATTTTTTGCCCATGCAGTGTAAAGACCAGCCAAGAATAAGGCATTTTTTTAAACGTAGGATGAGGTGCTGACCCATTTGGCAGCGTTGAGCAGTGTTGTGGCTGGTCCCTGAGGGCCCCAGAGCAGGGATGCACCCACTTCCACGCCCCTCCGCAGGTTAACTGTCCTCCTCACCCCCTTACAAGTGCGAGGCCGACATGACCCAGAGTCCTTTCTGAGATAGACTTGGACTCAAGTCAAATAAAGGAAACCGCAGGAAGTCCAGAATACACATTAGCACGTGACAAGGGGAAGTTCATTTTTAAGCTCTGCAGATAAACTACGGTTTGGCCTCCTCACATCACAGCAGAGGGCAGGGGCGACGGGGCCCTCGGTGTAAACTGGGGTAAATTAAGGAACCGTGTGCAAGCTAACAAGTCTCAGTCCTGAAGTTCGGGTAACAAAGGCTACCAGTCTGGTTTTCTCACTCGCACATTTCCCTCCTTCTTAGAAGTTTGCTGAAAGCAATGGTGGTTATTCCCCATGGGGTGACGGGGATCCGCACGCAGAGCCTTTGCAGATATGTTTCTTTGATGTTCCTTTTGTTTGTTCGGAGGTTGCAGAAACGCCCCAAGCCACAGCTGCTGGTTAGGGTGTGGTGTGCAGGGGGCGGGGCCTGTCCTGGGAGAGACCCTCTTGGGACCAGAGGCCTGACCATGAATAAGCTCGATGAAGAGGCTGCCAGGCCCACCTGGACGTGGGAGAGGATGGGACCCTCCCCGTCCTGAGTTTCTCCCCCTCGACCCGCTGTGGACCCACGGAGGGCTCTCGCTGGGGGATCCTCTGGGGCGGGGCCTGGTGGTCTTGCTTAAGGGTCCCACGCAGAGGGGGTCCGAGGGCCCAGGTCCAAGGTCTGCTCCCTTGCAGCTGAGCTGGGCACCCGCGTGCGTCCTGCGTTGTCATCCTGCACTGTCATCCGCAAGGCTGCGCTTGGCCCTGGGCCCGGCTTTCCCGGGGGGAAATCCTCCCTGCCCTGCGGCCAGGTTCCGGCTCCCGCGGGGGCCAGTGGCTTTGGCAGCTCCGGACGGATGCCCCCCCCGCCGACCCCGCGTCTGCAGGAGAGGGTGGGACCCCACGATCTGATCTGCTTTTGGCTTCTGCTGCTCCCACTAAAATCCACCCCCCTCCCCCGTTCTTTGGAATTAGACGGAGGGTGGAATCTGTCAGCGGGACAGGTTTAGGATGGTTGCGTTCTGTGCTGAGTCACCGCTGCTGTGCATGGTGACCCCGGCCACAGCTCGGGGTTTGACAGCCCCCAGAAGTGCCGGTTTTGCTCAGATTGCATCAGGGAAGCCCCGATCGCCGGTCGTGCATGGAGGCTCCACACGCTCTGCTCTTCTGAGCTGCTTTGAGCAGGTCGTGTGGCTAGAGACTGTTCTGGAAGGAGATTGTCACGAGTGCACTTGGAGCACCGAGGCTTTTCATGGTGCTGTTGAGAGGCCGGCCCTGCGTGCGAGCGCGGGGTGCGGGACCTGGTGCTTCTTTCCTGGAGCCGCCAGCCCCCTGGAATTTTCTCTCAGCTCGTTGGTGGCATCAGCAGTGTTCCGTTCTGTAGTTCTGCCTGGTTCACCTGGAGCAGCCCTGAGTGGCGGCAGTGTTGGTCCCACGTCCTCTGGGCTGCCACGCCTGCAGCTTTCACGCCCAGGTCAGGGTCTCAGCGCCGTCCCGCGTGCCGACCAGTCTCCACGGGCCCCAGACAGGCGTAAACCAGGGCTCAGCTTCTTAGTTTCCAGAGCAGTGTGTCCCTATGCAGCGAGGTGCATGCGGGCTGATGGCCGAGTGGGTGGATGCATCCCCCGACCCATAGGAGACGCCCGCGGGGCCGGGGCCTACCTCTGTGTCCCCCTGACGCCCACGGGCAGTCAGGCAGCTGTGCCCAGGCGGCCCTAGAGAGCTCTAGGACAACAGCAGTGCCGGGTCCCCCTCAGGACCCGCTTCCGGGCGCTGGGCCAGGCGTCATCCACTTTCAGAGCCCGGGGTTGGAGACGGAGAAAGCAGAGGAGTGCAGCGAGGGGCGGGGGGCGGGGGGGGGTCCTGCTGCGCCGCCCTCCCCTCTCCCCTAGCGTTTCCGTCTCGGCGTCTCGGCTGCCCGCTCCCCAGGCTCGTCCCCTGAGGACTGAAGCAAGCGCCCTCTGGATGCCGTGTGTGTGTGTGTGTGTGTGTGTGTGTGTGTGTGTGTGTGTGTGTTCAGAAGTAAACATCTTCCCTGAAGAAGGTGTGGGGAACATAGAAAAGCAAAGTGAGAACATGAACAGCTGTAATTGCACGTCGGGTGCCTCGGGCCTGGGTCACCCGAGCCCGGCAGCCGGCAGCCGGCAGCCGCAAGGCGGGGCACGTTTGCGCTCCACGTGCGCACGTCCACGTGGGTTCCGACCTGTCAGCCCGGTTCAAAGCTGGGAGACCCCCGAATCAAAGGGCGCTCCCGTGCCCGGGGCCACCTGCAGCCTCTGCTCTGGGAGCCGGAGCGGAGAGGGGCCTGCGGGTGGCGGTCAGAGGCTGAGGGCCTTTGTTTCACCCGCGTGGGTGCATGACCCTGGTGGCCGGTGAGTGGTGTGGGTTTAGTGGCGGCCTCGGCTTGGGAGAACGTGGCTCGGTCTCTCAGCCTGTGCCGCGCGGTGGCCGGCCCCGCGTCTGGAGGTGTCGGTGGTTGGGAGTCGTGACGAGACCCGGGTGTACCTGGGCCGAGCTCTGGAGGGACGTCGAGAGAGAGGCGGCCGGGAACGGGCCCCGAGGGCCTGGCTGGGCTTCTGGGTGGGTGGGAAGAGCCCTGTGACAGAGCAGAGCCGTGAAGGGGACCAAGAGCATGGTGCCCAGCGCTGCAGAGCGCCTGCTGTCGACCTACAGCTTTTCTCTCGACAAGATCGCTGCGCCAGAGGTTTGGACTGAAGTGGGCAGCCAGACGTCCTGCGGCCGTGGGGAGGCTCTCAGAGCCCAGGAGTCTGGCCGGCCCGCGTGGGCTCCTCGGAAGAGAGTCTCCCTGGGAAACGCCTGGGATTCTGACCCCGTTGAAGGCTGTGGGCACCGCGTCCCTGCGTCTGGATCCGGACCGGCCCTGACCGCCCACGCAGCCCGAGCCTCCTTCCCGCGCCTCTGAAGTGAGTGGTCACCCGTCTGCGCGCTGCTGCTTCTGTCATTCTGGACGCCTCTCTGTGATGAACTGGCCCTTCACGGTGATAACTGTGGAGCCAGCGTTCTGTGGAAGGGCTCCGACTTGCACGGGATGTTTGGCTCGGCTCAGAAACACGCAAGCTGCGGCGCTGTCGGTGTGACTGGGGGCCGTGACACCCCCCCGTGGCCCCGGCCTCCAGTGGGAGGCTGTGGACCCGGTGGGTCCGGACACGCAGCAGGAGCCTCTCCATGCTGGTCTGGCACCAAGAGAGCCAAGCAAGGTGATGACAGTGACGGCCCCTGTGTTGTGGCGCGAGCGGGAAGACGAGGCTTCCGATGGTCCTGGGGGAGCGCCTGCCCTGGGAGAGTGCCAGGAGCCGGGTATCTCGCAGGCGGTGTGTCCCCTTTTTACCGACAGGGACACAGGCAGCTGCTGCTTTCAGGTGACAGCGGGGAGGCCGCGGGTTCGGAGCGTTGTGCTGGCTCTGTCCTGGAGGGCACAGCCGTGCCGTGAGCCCTGACCCCGGAGGCTTGGAGCGTCCCGGGAGGATGGGGGGACGCCCGTGTTGGGAGCGGGGCGTGAGGGGCAGGACCACAGACCTTCGAAGGGCGCGTAACGGGGGTGGGAAGTGGCACCGCTGGGCCGCGCTTGAGGGAGGTGGGGACAGAACGTGACATCTGCCATCACCAGCCAGTGGAACAGAAAGCGCGGGAAAAACATCCAGGGCACCCCGGGCTGTGCGAGGGCCGCAGGCTCCTGCCTCTCCACGCTCCTCTTCTCTGGGTGTCAGGTGTCCTGGGCCGCTGTTCCACTGTTGTAACGACACACACAGTGGCAGCTGCTTCCTGTGTTGCTAATTGAGGGAGCGTTCCCTCCGCCCTTGGGCCTCCACCTTCCCTGACGCCCCGCCCCGCCCTTTCTCCCTGCCTGACCTCCGCCCTCTCCCATCCTCTCGCCACCCCCCCCCCCCACCGTCCCCTGACCCGGCCATCGGGGCTGCTTCTCCGTCACTGCCCTGGGGAGGGGCCGCCAGACGGCCTCTGCAGCTGGAAGCACTTTTCATTTCTTAGAAGTGGTGGTGGCGTTAGGACTGGGCTCGTGGAAAATGGCGAATTGGCCCTTGGTTGATTAACAAACGGGCAGGCTGGGCCAGGCCAGCCAAGGGCTCAGATTCTGGGAGCTGAAATAGAAGTGCTCTGGGGAGGGCGAGTGTCCCCAGGTGAGGTGCTGGGGCCCAGACGGCACACGGCCGACAGGGCACGCGGCCGGAGAAGTTTCTGTAGAGTTTTGTGTTTTGCTCAGGCACCGTAGACTGTTAAGCGGGAAGTGGATGGTTAAATTCAGATTAGAATAAATTAAAGAGTAAGTGTGGAGCGTTCGGTGTTCGTTTATTAGCTGGTGTATAAGTTAGTGTGTGGAAATGTGATTATCACTCGGAGGATGACAAGTGACGGGGTTGTCAGCTTGCATATATGTCACCTTTTAGTAGACAGACGTGGTCGACTCAAAAACGTTAGGTAGATATTCTTAGATTCCTAATAGAAAATATCACAGAGGATGCGGAAGCAGATCCAAACGTATGTGGGCACCTAATCCACAGTGAAGACGCGTTTTAGTCCCTGGAGAACGTGGGAGCTGCCTTCTTTGGCATCTGGCTTGAAAAAAGTTACATCCTAACTCACACCGTGTAAAACAAATGCCGAATGGATTAAAGGTTACAGAGTGAAAAACTAAAGCCAGATATCAGAAACATTTTGGAGAATATTGTGAATAACCTCTGGAATGTGGGAGAACTTCTAAGCAGTCAGTAAACTAAAAAGATAGACCGATCTGATTACATAAGAATAAACATTTCTGTCTAAGTGATGACCTCACAGCGGCCGAGCGCTCATGCCCGGGACAGGCCGGCCGGGAGGTGGGGGACAGGTGGGCGGGGCCCGGGCCACGTGCTCGCAGACACTTTCCCCTGGTGGCTCGGCCTCACCCCCAGCCCTGCCTGCACGAGGTAGCGGGGTGGACACTCCGTGTTGGTGCCACGTCCTGAGGATGGCCGGGTCGTCCCTGGATCCATGGGTGGAAGCAGACGTGTCTCGTGGTAAAGAGAAAACCGCTCTCGCCGAGCCGTGATCGGTGATCCTGTTTCAGTGACCAAGTTGTGGCTCTCCCCCCACCCCCGACATTTCCTCCCTGTGGGGCTGTGAGGGTGCAGCGCAGGGTCTGGAAGTGAACCAGCAGGGCTGGTGTAGCTCAGGGCTGTGGGGCGGGCAGAGGGAGGCTGGTGACGAACCTTTTCTGTAGGTGCTTACGCAGCATTACCGGTTACAATGAATACGTATTTCTTTTGTAATAAAAAGTGTTCAAAAAGAGGACGAAAAAAGAGTTCTCTATGAAACTCAGTTTCAAACATAGAGCTTCTAAAAGAGCCTGTGCCCGTCCTTCGGTGGCCGTGGACTGTGTGCCCCCCATGTGCCCTGAGACGGGACAGGTGACTTCCTGGCACGTGTCACAGTTTGGACCCAGCTGGTTCAGGACTTAAGCAGAAAACACTTAATAAGATTAAGTGATTAATTTACCATCTGCCAGGGACTCAGCCTCTGGGGCTGGAGCTCTCGGCCTCAGTGTGGTTTGTGAGTGAATTTCTAGTTTAGAGTTAATAAAGGGGGCATTTGTTCACAAAGCCCTGAATTATACTCTGTCATTTTACATTTAAACCTACTTGTCAGAAATGGCTGTTATCATTACACATAATAAATTGACTCTGTCAGCATTTAATGTAAAAGGAAGGAATAGCTGACGAAAGAGAGATTAGACCTAAAATTTATATTTAAAATAAATCTCAGATGCTGTTAAATTTAGAAGCATTTCTATTCAAACATAGTGCAGGCTCTACAGAAATTTTAGAAAACCTAGTTCTTACGTTTTCAGGGTTGAGAAAAAGGTGACTCATTTCCCCGCTGAAGGCTTTTGCCACCGTTAACATGTTGGTTCTTCTGTTCAGTTATTTCCTCTCCATTTTTGTTTTTCATATGGAGATATATTGTGTGTGCACATATACTTATTAGATATTAAATACACACATATATACGTGTGTATTACATATGCACCTTACACTTTCCCTTCAAACATTTCTGTGTGTTACTGGAAGTTCTCCATAAACTCCACTCTGCTTGCTGTGTCGCAGCCCCCTTCCCTCCTGCAGCCCCCGGCCCTCGCCTCTCCTGCGCTCTGGACGCCGGAGGTCCTGCCGTCGGCTCTGGAGGCCAGGCCCAGGCCGTTGGAATCTGTTTTTGGACATTTAACTGTTCCCTTTCTCTTGGCCAACATAAATATTGTTATAATAAACATCGATCCTTCATAAATCTTTGTTTTATGGATTATTTCATTAGGACAGCGGTCCCCAACCTTTTTGGCACCAGGGACAGGTGTCGCAGAAGACAGGGGGTGAGGGTGGTGGTTCAGGCGGTAATGCGAGCAATGGGGGGCAGCGGATGCTCACCCGCTGCTCACCTCCTGCTGTGCGGCCCGGTTCCTAACAGGCCACGGACCGGTACCGGTCTGTGGCCCGGGGCTTGGGGACGCCTGCCTCAGGAGACCTAGATGCAGATGTATTCATGGCCTTTAAAACATGGTTTTGAAAGTTCGAGAAGAAACGGCAGCTGTGGGCATGGTAGCCAGACGTCAGGGGAGGCCGTGGGGCTGCGGGCACGTGTGCCCTGCTTCCTGGGCACGGGGCCTCTGCAGTGAGGCGTGGGGGCCGGGTCCCCACCTCAGGCCGGTGAAGAGGTGGAGGTGGATTTCTGCTTTGTCAGCCGTGGCCCTTGATGTGACAGTGGCTTTGGGGGAGGTGGGTGGCCAGTGGGGGGCAGGTCCCACGCAGGGGCCGCGGTGGCGGGGCTGCTCTGCCCTCGGCCGGGTGGCCCCAGAGCCCCCTTCCCCGCAGGCCCTCGCCCTGGGCACCCTCCGTGGAGCCCGTGCTGCTGGCCAGACCCAGGGGTAAGGGGCTTCGGCGCAGGCGTCGGAGGGCCGGCACCCGCTCCCTGCGCCCCGAGCTTCTGCTGCTCTTGTGAATGGAGCCGCCCCTCGTGGTTCACACAGCTTGGGGTGCAGGCCTGTCAGGCGGCGGGGGGGCCCTCTGCCCCGCCCAGGACCAGCCACTGCCTCCTCTCTGCGCACTGTGGGTGGGGCCTGCTGCCCCAGGGCGGCGGGAAGCCTCGGGCTGGGAGGTGGGCCACCCGTGCGCGCCCCGTGTGAGCTGCAGGTTTGTCGCGGCTGGGATTCAGGAGCGAAGGGACAAACACACACCGTCGCTCTGACGTGGAACCCGATCTCGCTCTTGGCCACTCTTTCCGGTAATGAATGAGGAAGGAAAAACCAAAGTCTTTATTTGCCGTTTCCTCCTGTCCTAAAGTTGCCACGAAGACTCAGATCCAGAGGCCAGCGCGGGCTTTAGGCTGCGGTTCTCTGCAGGGACAGCAGATTAGAGACCGTCTTTGCAGCGGGTTCTCCGAAGCGGGCTGATGCTCTCCGCGGTCACCCACGCCCGACGACCAGGCCTGAGGCGGCGCTCCTGGGGGGCTCACGGCCTGTGCTCGCGGACCCCAGGGGCCGCGCTGTGGCTAGAGTGTGCGGGCCCTGGGCCCAGCTTCCAGTGTGGCTGCACCTGGCAGTTGGCCACCTCGTGGCAGGAGCCCCCCAGGCCCAGGTCCATGCGCCGTGAGCTAGGGCTCCCTTTGGCGCGCTGAAGTCTGGGATGCTGGGCACAGACCCAGCGTGCCTGGGATCCTGAGATTCTGTGTTTGCTGGCGTCTCCGAGCCTCTCAGACCCTCGTGGTTTGATGGGGCCGGGATTGCCCTGAGGGGGTCCCGAGTGGCAGACCACAGTCCCCACTGAGGCCTGGGGTCTTGCCGCGTCTGAGCTGGTCAGCCTTGCCTCTCCTCCTGCCGGACCCCGCACAGTGTGGGCACCGCCGAGCTGGCGAGCTCAGAGGGGCCCTGCCTCGGCCGCTCGCTGCTCTGGGCCGGGCCGTCTACCCCTTGAGACCCTGGAGCCGCGCACACCTTCTCGGGAAGCCAGTCCGCAGACTGACCCTCTGCTCTTCGCTTGTTCTACGTGACCTCTGGTCACTCACCGAGACTCTGCCCCCAGACCCGGAAGGGATGATGGCGGGGCTCCCTCGGGGGTGGGTCCCTGTCTCTGGCCTCCAGGGCAAGGCCTGTGCGCTGCGTGGAGCCCTGCGGGTGAGGGGTGAGGCCGCGACGAGCGTCGGCATCTCTGGCACGCTTTGGTCCCCACTCAGGCCGGCGCCCGTCTGCTCCCTGCGACCTGGCGAGTCTGCAGCGGGAATGGCTGGGCAGCAGCCTGACCCTGGAGGCCCACGTCCTGGCGTGGAGGTCCCCCCACTGGCCGGTCAGGGTGGTGGCCGCGGGGTGAAGGGCCACAGCGATGCCGCGCCTACGCGGCCGCCGGGATCAGGGCCATTCTGGATCGCGCTTTCGCAGCATCTCGTGCCCGGGTGGGTCCTGGGCTCTTCCTCGGGGCGGTCCTCCACCAGCCAGAGAGCAGGCTGTTGCCACAGATGGTGGAGTCGAGTCGTGAAGCCTGGGGCACGGCAATTGTTGCCGGGAGGACGCTGTGCACACAGCCCTCGGGCTCGGGCAGAGGCAGACTCGACCTGCGTCCTCTGACCGAGCCGTGCCCGCAGTGTGTGGGGCAGCCCAGGCGCCCCGGCTTCACATCTACCGGGTGCCTCCGGGCCTCAGTTCCCCGTGGAGTGGGCGCTGGGGGCTGTGCCTGGCGAGGCCCAGCTGTCGAGCCCTTTGCTGCTGCAGGTCCTGGTGGCCCCTCCCTCCCCCTCCACACAACAGAAGGTGTGTCTAGCGGCCGAGGCGGTAAACCTGGTGGTGTTTCTTGCCTCCTTAGACGGACAGTGGTGTTGAAAATGACTTTGGAGTTTTAAACAGCTCTTGAGATGCGGAGCCCCGGGGGCTGCCGTGGGGCTGGGTCTGCAGTGTATTCAGGCCCCGACGGCGACGGCGGGGAGTGCGGGGGCGGCTGCCGCTGAGGCCTGAGTCACCCGGGGACACGTGGTCCTGGCCTGCAGGGTGGGCCTGAGATCCTTCCCGCCCGGAGACACTCGTGCATATGAATCACGGCTGAGAGCACAGCCCACAGCCCTTTAGAAATAGTTTTGAAGCTTTTATTATTTCATTCTCGGAACCCCTGGCAGGGTCCCGCCTCCCCCCACCCCACCCGCGTGCCTTCCAGCTGCCTCCCTCCTGGGCCCCAGGCTCAAGGAAGCCTGTGTTCCGGAATGTTCCTGGGATGTCACGCCTTCTCTGACTCAAGCCAGCCTCCACTGTGCCTGCCCTTCCCGCGTCCCCTTGGCACCCCCAGGGGCGGTCACCCCAGCCTCCACCTTACAGACTCCTGCCCGCCTTTCTGCCTCCACGGGGCCTGCCCCTCGGACCCTCAGGCGCTTGCTGTCGGCAGCGACGCCCCTCCGCCCTTCCGGCGCCCTCACCTGGCCCTGGCTTCCTCTGCGTGGTGGTGCGTGTGGTCAGCCGCGTGGCTGCTGCTCCGCTGAGAGAAGGCGGGTGACGAGCCAAGGTCATCCTCCCCTCCGGGCGGGTCCCCGTTAGCGCCAAGCGCGCTCCTTGTTCCCGCGTTTGCCGAGAACCGCCCAGCGGTTCGAACGGGGAGGCCTGGCCCCCGCAGGCGCGGCCCTCCTGTGGGACCGCGTGGGACGGCAAGGAGGTACCGTGACCTCCGCGGAAAAGGCAGAGCGCTGGGGCCGGGAGGTGGGCCTCAGGGCGGGGAGGTGGGCGACGCAGGGGTCTGGACGCACTGGCGGCGGGAACCACGGGGGCCTCGGGGGCCGGGCCGAGGGCTGTGCCTCGTTCAGATGGAGTAGGCGGCTTTGGAGGGGTGGGGCGGGAGGGGTCGTCAGGGCCGTGACAGTCACGCCAACGTGAGCCACCGGGGAGGCCCCTGAGCACCCGTGACCGGGAGAAGCTAGAACGCCGTGGAATGTCCTGGAATACAGCGTGAGGCGTGGGCAGGGAGGCGCTGGCTTTGGGGCTGTAATTGGCTCTCAAACGTGGGCCGGCTCCTGAGGCCGCGGGGCCCGTGGGCCTGGGAGTCTGCTTTTCCAACCAGGCGCCCGGCGATGCCGCTGCTGCCGGTCCGGCCCCCAGCTCAGAGCCGCCGGGTGGACGGACGCGGGGAGCCGCTCGTCCTGACAACCAGCTGCGCGCCGGTCACCTGACAGGTGTCCCGGTGAGGCTGTGCCCACACCCTAGAGATGCCGCCTGACACCGGCCACACACGGGGGAGCCTGGAACACGAGGCCGGGGCACGCTTCCGTTGCACGAGACGTCCAGGGAAGGCAGGCCTGGTGGGCGCAAGGACGTGGGGCTGGGGCGGGAGTGCTCACGGGGCTGCACTTCGGCTTCAGGTGATGAAGGTACTGGGCGTTAGTGCTCATGGCCGCGTAGCTCTGCACTAAAAAGCACTGCATCGCATGTTTCAAAAGGTTGCATTTTATGCTGTATAAATTACATCTCAATAAAAAGCAATGGTTGCAAAAAAATTACAGAAAACTCAAATTATCCACCTTCTGAGGGCAACAAGGAGCTAATTCATTCTTTGAAAACTTGCTAAATAAAAGGCAGTTACCGAGTGTTTGCCCTTGGTGTGTGGACCTCAGCAGTGGGTCAGTGAACGGCAGAAGAGGGGCGCTCTCTTATAAAATTACTTCAGCTTATAAACCAGAATCAAAGACTATTACCATTCTGCAACCCCGAATGGGTTAGTGGATTTGGCTCCATGTTTATGACGTACAGGGTGGGCAAAACCGATGATTCTGTGGAATTCCCAGAGGGCCAGGCTCTGGATGGGGAGGGGCCTGAGGATGTGCCGAGCGCCGGAAATGTTCCACATCTTACCTGGCCATGCACGTAGGGAAACTCGTGGAGCTGTTTACCGAGTGTGCATTGTACCCCAACAAAAAGGTACAAATGAAAAACAACAAAATCAAATGCACCCTCCAAAAGAGGTATTTATTTATTCCCACCCTTTCTCTCTCCAGAAAAGGGTCTGGGAAGGTGCGTGGCCGTGAGTGACACACGGTCACACTGAACAACCACCACCCTGTCCACACCCGTAACCAGCTTTTCTTCGTTTTGCTTAAAATGTGGTAAAATGCACATAACATGAAATTCAGCAGTCTAGCCGTTCCTAAGTGTACAATTCAGGGGCATTTAGTACGTTTACACGTTGTGCCACTACGTGGTCTAGTTCTAGAGCTTCTGAGTCGCCTATAAGGACGTGTCTCATCCCGACCCCCTGGCAACATGGAGGATACACCATGTGTTATCAGCATGAATAGAGTTGTGAACATTCACGTACACGTGTGTTTTTTGTTTTTTAAAAAATAAATTTATTTTTGGCTGCGTTGGGTCTTCGTTGCGGTGCGCGGGCTTCTCATTGCGGTGGCTTCTCGTGTTGCGGAGCACGGGCTCTAGGCGTGCGGGCTTCAGTAGCTGTGGCACGTGGGCTCAGTAGTTGTGGCTCACGGGCTCTAGAGCGCAGGCTCAGTAGTTGTGACGCACGGGCTTAGTTGCTGTGCGGCATGTGGGATCTTCCCGGACCAGGGTTCGAGCCCGTGTCCCCTGCATTGGCAGGTGGATTCTTAACCACTGCGCCAACAGGGAAGTCCCCAAGTATTTGTTTGAGCACCTGTTTTCACTTCTTTCCAGTGGAATGGCTGGGCTGGTTGGTGACTCTGTGTTTAAGTTTTTCTTCCCACTGTGGCTGCACCACTTTGTGTTTTCTTCCTCAAGTTCAAGACAGGACTCTTTCAGAGAAAGGTGTGGGAAAAAGAAAAGCAAACATAGTACCAAAATATACAGGGTGGGGTCGTATGTGGATTGTTTCTGAAAAATGAACCTAGATCTTTCCTCTGCCAATGGAGTGGGGGTCTTTGGAGGCCAGGCATCTTCCTTTGCTCATTGAGACCAGTGGGGCTCATGGCTGCACTGCACTTGGCGACTTTCCCCAAATTCATATTTTCCAGACTGTCTTTCCTCCTTGAATTCAAAATAACACTAATGCGAGCTATGAAGAACGTTTTGCTGTCAGAATCCGGAAACCTGGCCTGCAGCGGTGCCGGGCAGCCCTTAACCCGAGGTGAGGGTCCTTGGCCTTCCCCAGGGGACCTGCTGGAGGGCGGGCGGACCCCCTGCCGCGTCGGGCCGTGCACCACAGGGTATTGTAGGGCTAGTCAGGAGGGTGGGTCTAGACACAGCTGGAAAATCGGAATTTGACAGCAAAGGAGGCCTCAGCTCCCTGACCCTTGCTTTCTCAGCCTCTGTCAGAGCTGGGTGTGCTAACCCTTGTCCGGGCTGGTTTGGGGGCCCTTGTCCTTTGGAGGACAGAGAAGAGGAGAGGCTGGGAGCAACTTCAACTCCCGAATAAATGGAATGGAATCAGGCCTTCAAAAAGAGCCCTTCTTAACAAACGGAGGGCAAAGCACACGCAGCACGTTTATCTCTCAGACTGGCAGAGATGCATGATTTCGACGACTCAGTTCTAGCAAGGATCTGGGAAAGAGCGTTTTCAAATGTGGTGGTGGGCTTGGGAGTCGGTGCTCCAGACGAGCGCTGTTTGGCAGCGCGATACGCGTGTATGGAAATTACAAGCTGCCCTTCTGCCAGAAAGTCTGATTCTGGGCACTCGTTGTTGCTGCCTTCTCGGTCCCAGGAAGGGACCTGTCACTCAGTGGGAGGCAGAGCAGCCCCCCCCGCCTACCCTGGCAGAGGGGGTTCTGCCCGGTCCGTACGCGTGGCGCTCACACGGCCTGGTGGTCGCTGCTGCCTGGGTGCCGTGCTAACTCCTGTGTACCCCGAACCTCCAGCAGGAGCAGGGCGCGGCACGTTGCAGCCTGTGAAGGAGGCTGAGGATGGGACTGAAATGTGGACCATTCAGTGCACTCGAGCTGCTCCCACAGCTGGGACGGGGCCCTGCAGGCGTGAGGGGAAGGCAGCTTGAACCCTGAATTGACACTTGGTCAAATCATGAGGGCCCTTGCGCGGAACGAAGTTGCCAGGGCCTGGGAGTGGGGTGTGGGGTGTGAGGGGCGATAGTTGCACAACCCTGTGAATGTACTAAAAGCATTGAATTGTGCACTTTAAATGGGTGAACTTTATGGTCCACCGATCCTATTGCGATAAATCTGTTAAAAATCAAAGATCAAAACATGCACGTAGGGCTTCCCTGGTGGCGCAGTGGTTGGGAGTCCGCCTGCCGATGCAGGGGACACGGGTTCGTGCCCCGGTCTGGGAAGATCCCACGTGCCGCGGAGCGGCTGGGCCTGTGAGCCATGGCCGCTGAGCCTCCGCGTCCGGAGCCTGTGCTCCGCAATGGGAGAGGCCACAACAGCGAGAGGCCCGCATACCGCAAAAAAAAAAAAAAAAACCAAAAAAAAAACCATGCACGTACACACCTGTACATGCCGGGCACGTGCAGGATTGCTGTCTGGCCATATGCCCACTGCCAGGCGTCGGCCCGGGTGTCCCCACCTCTCCTGGCTCTCCTCTGGGTCCCTTCCTCACCCCTCACATCTGGGTCTCGTAGCGTGGAAACGTCCCAAGGGCTGTGTTCTGTTCTGTGTCGTCTGTGCTCACGGCCACCTCTGGATCGCTGCCCACATGTGCAGGGACCCTAGGGGTGGCCTCCCTGCCCTTGCGGAGCTCGTATCCAGGGGTCCTCACTCTTCCCGAAGTTTCCACAATATCCTCACCTTAGTTTGTTTCGTTAAAAAAAAAAAAAATGTAGTAACATCCCTGCCACCTCTGTTTCCTTTTTCTCCTTCACCCTCTCAGCTACCTTGAAATTCTCACCCCACCCTTTTACTGATAACCTCCTAGGAATTCCTGTGCCGTTAGTACAAGCAAAGCACAGAGGAGCAGAGGACGGGGTGAGGGTGGGGGGCCGTGCCGCTGAGCGGGGGGAGGGGCCCTGACTTGGGGTGAAGCCCCTACAGTCCTCAGCTGCTGCTTGAGTCGTCACGATGCCGCACGTGATGATATTCTTGGTCCCTGTTTATTTCTTAGGTGTTTTCCCTACTTTGTTTCCCAGCAATTTCTTCACTGATCTTAGTAACAAGCTAGCCAACATCTTCTCGCGTGAAAATTAATCGGGAGATTTGCAGTTTACAAACGTATTCAAATGTGTCAAACGGCGGTTCTCGGGAGGACCCCGGCCTCTTCAGACTCTGCTCCTGTTCTCGGGGGGCTCTCAGTCAAGAGGAGAGTCGGGCGGGAACTCCCACCCGGACGAGGCGCAGGTGCCCGGAGCTCGGGTGGGGAGGGTCCCGAGGCTGGTCGCAGGCCGGGGGCGAGAGCAGAGGCACAGCTGCTCGGGGTACCCGGCACACGGGGCAGTGGCGACCGGCACGTTGGTCAGATGCTGTGTCTCAGTCGTGGGGCCTTTGACCGTGCTGTTGACTGAGTGAGTGTGTATGTCACGTAGCACTCCTCCCTCCTGTCCTGCCCCCAGAGGGAGCCCTGGAGGGGGGCCCGTGTGCCCCCGAGTGCCTGCTGGGGCGCCTGCTGCCCCTTTCCCACCGTCCCCGAGGCCCCTCAGGTGTGTCCCCAGGGTTAGGGTGGCAGAGTAAGTGCCTCTTGCTCTTTTCTGGCCTTAGCAGCCCTTAGAAATGCAGCATTAGGTGAAAAAGCATGTCCTAAACAGAGGCACAAACTTTCAGGTTCCAGGGAGTCAGAAATACCCATTCACCACAGCATTCTGAAATTAAAGGAAACAAGTGGTTTCTTTTTCCCTGGGCTTAATTTTACAGCTTTCATTTCAGGATTGCATTGTTGTCCAAGAACACTATTTTCATTTCTAGCTTAATTGGAAAAGCACACGAGAATAGCACTTGCTTTTTTTTCCCGATCGGAAGAGACCAGCCTCTAAGTAAAAGCAAAATTAGCTAATATTTTGTGTGTTTTTAGGTGCTGAATAGGTTGAATTCAATTCAGATGGAAGATCTAAATAATCCTGGGGCTGTGCCGTTGTCCGCAAAATCTGCCTGAACGTGGGGAAGTGGACGACTTTTCCACCTGCTGCCCTTCGTGCCATAGGTGTTCTTTCTTGTCCAGGAGCCTAAACTGCACTTTTCTTTAGATCCTAAGGCCTTCTCAGTTCAAGCAGGGAAGTGTGTAGGGTTCCTCACGCCCCCTTGCCTTAGGGGGTCTGCCGGGCTCTGCATGAAGGAGCCATGAGGGCGGGGGGACAGGCCAGGGTGGAGGAGACTCCCGCCCGCCCCCTGCAGCCCCGGCATCTTCCGCCGGCTCGGAAGCTGGGGGGTTCCCACGGGTGTCGGGGCACCGGGCCGAGCAGCCTGGCAGGTGGTGCCAGCCCTGCATTTTATGATTGCAGGAGTGCCACAGATCTGTGCCCCAGAGGACCCCCGCAAGCCCTGCAGGGCCGTCCATCCAGCCAGAAATTCCCGTCCCTCAAGGTGACCGGTGCTTGGGCCACGGGGAGAGATGGAAGCTTCCAGGGGCGGGTGGAGCCCTCAGGCGGAAGGAGTAGACCCTCGTGTAGCTGAGGGTCCTGTCAGTACTTCTTTCCACAAGTCTTCTGGGCAGCGACAAGATAGAATCTGACAGCCACAGCACATGAGGAGGGCGGACAAGTGCCCCTGGGAGGGGCTGCCCGGACCCGGCCAGGGACTGTTAAAACGGGGCCGTGGCCCAGCACCACTGGATCTTCTGAGTTTTCTCAAGGAGTGGGAGTCCTGGCTTAGGAAAATGTGAAATCACCAGTTTTAAATGGCGTCAACTAATTCAGAATTGAAAGATCCCCGTGGAGGGAGAGCACTGCCTTCACCGCCAGCCCCCAGCTGAGACCTGAGGGTCAGCTCCCAGCCCGGAAGGCCCTCGGTCATCACCGCACCTGCCCAGCTGTCGACGGTGCTGCCAGAGCCCGGGTGTCCCCCGGCCGCACGGCTGCCGTTCTTCATCATTGTTCTCATTAGAGTCGGAGGTACTTTGAGTCAGTCAGAAGGCAGCAGGTGTGCAGGGCACGGTCTCCTCAGCTGGAGGGGCTCTGGGTGTCTCCTGGGCTCTCCGCTGCCGGGTTCGTCACACCTTTAAGTCCTCACCGTGTGCAGGGAGGGGGCCGGTGAAGAGCTGCTTGGCCTAGAACCCCGTGAGCCTCTGACAGCTGTGCTATCACATCTCACAACGCTGGGGCCAAGGGATTCGGGCTGGACGTGAGGCCTGGTTGGAGCCATGGTGGGCAGCTGGTGGGCGGGCTGCCCCGCAGGCACGAGACGCGTCCGTCACCCGTGTGGGGCGCTGGGAAGCTAGGCTGGCCCGGGTTGTCCAGGCAGCTGCATTGTCCCCCCAGCGGTGGCCTCCGGGGCCTGGCCTGTGGAGGCACATGGCTCTGACATCTCCCAGGAAGCCGGGCAGTCACTGCTGGTCAGTCAGGGCCCTGAGGCCAGCCCAGACCAAAGGGAGGGACACGGGAGTCCCCCTCTGAGGAGCAGAATAGGAGCTGTGACTGTCCCCACGTCATGTCTCTGGCGAGTGTCTTCAGAAGCTGCCGTGCGTGGTCATTTCATCACAGACTTTCTCCTTTAATCCCTGGGACAAACATCTCAGGGACGCTCGTCATCTGCCCAGCACTGCCGGGGTGCTGGACGCAGAGAGGAAACGAGACCAGGTGCGGCTGTGGGGTCCACAGGGAGGAGGGGTGACCAGAGGCTCCTCCGGGGTCCCTCTGCCCCGCAGTCTCCGGGCCTGAGGGGCGACCCTGTCATGTCTGCGTGCGGAATGGGGCCTCACCGGGCTCTTCCTGGGACTCCTGGCCGCCCAGCGTCCTCGGCCCCCATCAGCGTCCCCTCCTGTGCCAAGCGATTCTCACAGGTCGTCACTCGAGTCCCCACCTGCTGAGGACAGAAAAGAAGCAAGCCTTGAGCATGTTTCTGCATCTTTTGTGAAATTTTCTCGGAAGACATGCCAGCCCCTCTTTTCATGGTGTTTCCTCCTGGAGAGCTGGTGTGTTTCATTTTTAGGTAAATCGTGAGAAGTGTGTGTTCCGCCATATTTCCATTTGTTTCTTAGCTACCGGGAAACTCGGAACCGCTCACGGTAGGGTTGGATAGGTGTAACTTTCCTCCCTCTCACCATATGTTAAACGTCTAATTTCCATTTTAACAGCCTTATTTTACACTTGTCTTTCATGTTGTCACCTATTTTCTAGAAATTGGAGGAAACCTGCAATGCATGTTAGTAAATCTTCCTGTGTCCTGGTCATGCCCCTCCCGGGGCGCAGACATCAGCGAGCCCTGCGGGGTCCGGCGGCTCAGCCTGGAGCTCTCCTGACTTGTAACTCAGCGTGCAGTAGAGGAGGCTGTTGGTAACTTGATTATAAAATCCAGTCTCATCAGGGTTTACGGACTTTTGTTCTATTTAATTCAAGTGCTAAAGTAAAATAGCAAGGCAGTCAAAAATATATTCATGGAAATAGAATGTTTTAATCATGAAACTGATCTTTTGAGACCAATAGGCTTCTATGTAGGTATAATGAGCTGTGTTGGCTGCCAGAATTTGTAGACCCGTTAGGTGTTTAGAATGACCAGAAAGCCCATGAAAAGACGGGAGCGCCGGGGGCTGTAATTCCTCCACATGTCCTGCCTCTGTGCACAGAGGCCCTGGGCCGGGGAGGTTTGCTTTTACAGGACTAGTGCAGTGGGCTCGAGTACGTGTTTAGGTCTTATTTGCAGAGGTTGGCCTGTAGTTGAGGTGAAAACCAACATACTAAGTAGGAAAGAGCAAAGTTCCAACACTCCGTGGATGTGGCAGACTTGAGGCCCCAGGCTCACGGCTGGGAGTCTCTCTTGGGGTGGCTGAGGACACTCTTCTCGAGGGCAGCAGACAAGACAGAGCCCCGCGGAGGTGAGCTGGCTGATGTGTGGTGCCCAGGCCGGTTAGGCCTCCAACACCCCTCTTGGGGTGCAGACAGCGTCGTTGCCCCGCAAGGGCAGTGGGCTTCCTCGTCAGGGCAGAACCTAGCGGTGCCACGAAGACCGCCCACAGCCCTGCGGGAGGCGTGGACAACCACACGTGGCTCTTCCCTCCACCAGGTCAGGTGCCTGTGGGTCCGGGGCCCTCTGGCTGTGATCACCCCGAGTGTGACGCCTGTAATCAGGAACAGGTTTGCTGTTTCAGTGCTGTTTCATTACCGATTTTTAAGTGCTGCCTTTTACTTCTGTTAGTAAATTCAGGGTTCAGAGATGGTACCGGGCGCCAATTTACTGTCTTTATCAAATCCACCAGCAGACAGTTCTGCTGGCTGAACAGTGTACGTTTGGGAGACATGGATAACAGGAGGGAGGCGTATGAAAATGTGACTTGGCTCCTGGACTGAAACCAGAGTGTACTTTCCTTTTTCCTCGCAGGCATTTATCCATCCAGTCATTCAACAAATGTATACGAGGCATGGCTTTACCTTCTTAGGTAAATGCGTCCACACACTGGAAAAAGGGTCATGGCTCTCTTCTCCTTTGAGGGAGACGAAAGGTCCCTAATCTGCCTCCAGGGAGGGGAGCGGCCTCCGGCCTCTGGCACAAGTAACACGCGTGGAGACGTCATCTGCTCTGAGTGTGGCTGGGACACGCCCCGCCCAGCCCCCTGGGCCACGGTGGGGTCCCCAGCTGGAGGACCCTGGGCAGAGGACACGCCCAGGACCGGGTGCCAGCCCACTCCCAACCCTCCTGGCCTGAGCCGCTCGTTAATGTTGGCTTGGCTCTGCCTGCCAGTGCTCTGGTGTCGCCATTGTCATAGCAACCGGGATGTTTCTGTAACCGGTGGGGTTGGGCAGGGCCAGGGGTGGGAGGCGGGGAGCCAGGCCACGTTCACAGCCACACAAGGTAGTTCAGTATCTCGCAGCTGTTAACCCGATAGTTCAGGGGAGGCGCATCCCTCTCTTCTGTCCTTGAAGAGGAGTGTCAGCTGCCGCTGCTTGTGTTCTGAGGTTCTAACGAGAATAAACAGAAAAAAATCCCAGTTCTGTGTTTTCCACCAATGGCCATCTCCAATAAGACTTTCAAAAAAAGGATTTTTTCTACTTTTAAGAAACACAGGAACTTGCAGCTAAATATCTCATTTGTTGCCCAAAAAGTGCCAGCAGGAAATAGGGTCACATCCTAGAGGTGTCAGCTGGAAAGTCAGCAGAGCCGGGCTGTTTCAGGGGGAAGATCTGTGAACGTAAATCAGTTTGGCAAGCGGGCGGGAAGCCGCTGGGCCCCTTCGGATGTGGGTCGTCATGCCCCCCGCATGCACCTGTGTGTGCACACGTGACTGCTCACATCTGCCGGGAGCCATCGGGAAGCCATTGGACGCTTAACAGCGGGCTCGAAGCCGGGCAGGGATCACGCGCCCCTTCTCAGATGGTCCGTGGTTCTGTGCCTGACGCTTTGTGGACTGGCGCTTCCCGGGGCCTTGCGGCGTGAGGTGCCGTGAGGATAGCCGCACCCCTAGGAAACTTCACTGCTTATTTCTTCTTCACCATCCGAGAGTCACCGACGATTCCCTGATGACCCCCAAAGAAAAATTCCTAGAACCTTTTGGGTTAGAGGAGGCTGGGAGACGTGTGCTGTTTTGCTTTTACGGTTGGGGGAGCCGAGGCCCAGAGGAGAGGCCTGGTGTCCCGGCTGTGTGTGCGGCAGATCCGCCTGTGCAGAGTACAGCTGGGGCTGCTAGGAGGCCTCAGAACACTCAATTTGTTGGCCCAGAAAACATCCACCCAGTTACTGAGCCACTTCTGTTAATTGCTGCTCTCCTCCGTCCCGAGCAATAAGGTTAGTCAGAAGTTCGAGAGAAAGACTTCGGCCCGTCAAGCTCACCTCCACCCTTGGGAGGTCGCAGCAGGCGGTTGCCGGCTGCATGTTTCCCCGAGAGCGGCGTCCAGTGTGTTTGTGGGGTGTGGGCGTGGCTCCCCTCGGGGCTGAGCTCTGAGGTTTTGCTTTGCTTTCTGCTGTTGTTGCTTTTCCTTCAGTTTTAACCAGAAGAGGTAGTGCGGCCCTGGGTGGTACTAACAGGTGTCGGCCGTGCCTGGGCTGCGTTGGTGGGTGTGGGGTGCTCAACCCCGGCCGCCTCCCTGGCCCTGGGTCTGGTGCCTGAAAACGCCCAGCTGGGGGACAGGAGGCCCCTGGGAGGTGGGAGCTCATCAGTGGGGGTTCCTTCCAGGGCGGGGGCTTCTCCTCCCTGGTTGCAAGCCCCTCTGCTCCCTATCAGTCCACGAGCAAAGGGGCTGCTTGCACTTGCAGCCCAAGCTCACTCCCAGCTTCTGGCAGAGGGTCCAGGAGCTGCGGCTTCACTAACGGTCTTCGGTCAGACCCAAGATCAAAGGCGACATGGCGTCCAGTTTCCATGGGGCCGTTGGCGGCTCCTCCCTTTTCTCCAGCGTCTGTCAGGGAGGCACGGCCTGTGGCTGGTCCCCCCACCCCACACTCCTCCTCACCGGCCTCTAAACAGCCTGAGCTCGTAGCTTACTCATCAGTAAAAAAAGAGTCCTTCTCCTTAATTATTGCCCCAACTTTGACCTAATACTATCAAATTCAATTCAAAATGAAAAGGGACCCGGGGGATGAATAGATAAGCAAAACGTTAGCCTTGGAAAAGAAGCGAATCCTGTCTCGGGCCATGATGTGGATGAGCCTCGAGGACGTTGTGCTCAGTGACATAAGCCAGACCCAGAAGGACAGGCAGTGTGTGGTTCCGCTTCTGTGAGGTCCCTGGGCAGAGGGTGGGCAGCAGGGGCTGGGTGGTGGTGGGGAAACAGGGCTCGTTGTTTAGTGGGTGCAGTTTCAGTTTTACAAGGTGAAGGAGTCCTGTAGATTGATTGTGCAGCAGTGTGAATAGAGTTAACTGCGGGTGCCACTGAGCTGTATGTGTGAAGGTGGGTGAGAGGATACGTTTTAATTTATTTGTATCTTACCATAATTTAAACATTAAAAATATTAAAGGGACCAATATGGGTAAAACGAAACAATCCTTAATTCCTAGGCCAATGGATTACTACTTTTATAGGAAACCATTGCTTTAGAGGTTAATGTGTATGTTACCTTACACTGTAACAGTACAGATGGTTTTCTCATCAACACTTTGATGGCAAGAAAACCGAGACCTCATGAGGAGCTAGTGAACACACAGAAGTGAGCAGGTGCCTTGCTGTGAGATAAATCCATCATTGGGAAGGGTGTCTGGGGCTAACAAGGAGACTAAATAATTCCATGCTAAACTGATGATAGATTTACGTTTGTTTTTTAGGTGAAGCCAAAAATCTTCCTACTTACCCGGGGCCAAACAAGATGCGAGATTGTTATTGCACCGTGAACCTAGACCAGGAGGAGGTTTTCAGGACCCAGATCGTGGAGAAATCACTCTGGTAACGTCTGCTGCCGCTTTATTTGCTGCTGACAGTTGCTTCTGTGCAGAGGGTGTCCTCACTCCATCCTTATGCTCTCTGTCGGCCTGAGAGAGGAACGGGCTCCCGGGGCGGTGAGGGGCTTATGGTCCCTAAATGCCCGTAATGACCGGGGCAGAGCGGGAAGGACAGAGCGCATAGACTTATTTGTCGGCTGAGAGGTGGGTGAGGACTTTCTAAGTCGAGATGAGCTGGGCAGTATATAGTGCAACAAAAGGGTACAAATCAAGGATTTCAGAGCATAAATATTTGGGAAGCTTTTTTTTTTTTTTTACCATCTTCCTTTTTCTAAAGAGGCTCAAGACGGGGGTGGAGGTAACTGTTCACAGAGATCAGAGACCTAGAAAGCATTGTTGCTAGATTTGAGGAAGGGAGGGGTCAGGTGAGAGAGGGCAGCATTTAAGCCTTAAGACTGAGAGGTTTTGCAGCCTAAGAAACACGTCCGTGCCCCTCAACCCCAGCTTGTGTAGGAACCATTCGGAGAGCCTGTTAAAGCCCAGGTGTCGCCCCAGGCGCGTAGGGTAGGGCGGTGATTTGCATTTCCCACCAGCTCCAGGCTGCTGGCCCCGACCCCGCCCTGGGGTAGGAAGTGGTGGCACCTGTGGTCACAGCATGTCTCCGGGAGAGGGAGTGGGTAGGTGAGGGGGGCCTCTGCCACCCTGGCCGGCAGGCGGGGACGGTGGCGTGAGTCTGGGGGAAGCACAGCAAAGCCGGGTGCAGCCCCAACCCGAGTAAGCGGTTCTGGAGCCCATGCTGACAGTGGGCCCACCCTCGGGCTTAGAACTGTGGGTTGTATGGGTCCATCCAAAGAGCTATCTTGGGCTTGAGAACATTTTTAGCAGATGAATTATATCCTTGCATGTTGCTGCTTCTAAGTGGGAACAAACAGCACGTTCTGATGACTTAATGAATTTAACTTTTAGAAACGGTTAAGATCTCCTGCCCCCGAAACATGGAGACACTTCCCTTCTCCGTCTGCCCCGTTGTCGCCCAGACTGGCAGGGCTGCTCCTGAGGCCCTGTGTTATTTGAATGCACCCTCCGGATTCTCTGAAGTAATTTGTTGAAGGAGAACGAGAAGACTGAGGAGTTTGTCAGGAGCCGCGTGTGGCTTTGGCGCTGATGTTGAAGGTGCTGCCGTCGCGCTCAGGGCTATTTCCGTGAGCTCCCCAGGAGAAGAGTCCACGTTAGAGGGTTGTAAACCTGGAGATCCAGCGTCTGTCTCTGCAGAGCTGGGCTCCCCGCAGACCTGCCGGGTGAGGGTCTCTGGGAAGGGAATTTGGGAACCTCTGCTTTAGTTGAGGCTGAGAAATAGGGGCCGTTCCTGAAAATATTTCTTACAAGTTTAGAGATAGAAATCATAGTTTCTGGTTTTGATGGCACAAGAAAATGTGCTTTTGGAGCAGAAAAGGGAGGCTGAGAGCCAAATAAAAAGAGTGGTGTAGTAATATTGTCTCTTCTGGGAAGTCAGCTACCTGTGATACAGCCGGAATCAGGGGCAGCCCCCGAACACTGTCACCAGAAGCCAGTTAACTAGACACCGAGGTGATTCTCCCAACTTGTCAGAGCGTCTAACCCTTCACAGACCATTCCTGCTTTCCTCAGACAGTTTTAATAAGCTTAGTTTTTGAAAGGTTAATTTATTCATTAGCTCAATTAATATTTATTGAGTGCTTATCTAATATGCCAGATAAGTCAGGGAGTGCTGTAAGCAGAAAGTTAAAGCTGACAGCAAATAAAGAGACAAACCTACACAAAATAATTCCAAGAGGTTAAAAAAATATGAGACAAGAGGGTTTCCCTGGTGGCGCAGTGGTTGAGAGTCCGCCTGCCAATGCAGGGGACACGGGTTCGTGCCCCGGTCCGGGAAGATCCCACATGCCGCGGAGCGGCTGGGCCCGTGAGCCACGGCCGCTGAGCCTGTGCGTCCGGAGCCTGTGCTCCACAATGGGAGAGGCCACAGCAGTGAGAGGCCCACGTACCATAAAAAAATATATATATGTATATATATATATATATATATATATATATATATATATATATATATGACAAGAAACAAATGGGACCTAATTAAACTTAAAAGCTTTGCACAGCAAAGAAAACTGTAAACAAAGTGAAAAGACAACCTACGGAATGGGGGAAAGTATTTATAAATGATACTACTGACAAGGGATTAATTTCCAGAATATACAAACCGCTCATACAGCTTAATAACAAAAATATCAAACAAGCCAATAAAAAAATGGGCAGAAAACCTAAATAGACATTTCTCCAAAGAAGACGTACAAATGGCCAACAAACACATGAAAAGATGTTCAACATCGCTAATTATTAGAGAAATGCAAATCCAAACCTCACTGTAATGAGGTACCACCTTACACAGGTCAGAATAGCCATCATTAAAAAGTCTACAAATAATAAATGCTGGAGAGGTTGTGGAGAAAATGGAACCCTCCTACGTGGTTGGTGGGAATGTAAATTGGTGCAGCCACTATGGAGAACAGTATGGAGCTTCCTTAAAAAACTAAAAACAGAGCTACCATATGATCAAGTAGTCCCATTCCTGGGTGTATATCCAGAGAAAACCATAATTCGTAAAGAAGCATGCACCCCAATGCTCATAGCAGCACTATTGACAATAGCCAAGATGTGGAAGCAACCTGAATGTCCATCACCAGGTGAATGGATAAAGAAGATGTGGTACATATATATATATAATGGAATATTACTCAGCCATAAAAAAGATGAAATAGTGCCATTTGCAGCAACATGGATGGACCTAGAGATTATCATACTAAATGAAGTAAGTCAGACAGAGAAAGACAAATATATGATATCGCTTATATGTGGGATCTAAAAAAATGATACAAATGAACTTATTTACAAAACAGAAACAGACTCAGACATAGAAAACAAACATGGCTACCAAAGGGCATAGCATGGGAGGGGAGAGGGATAAATTAGGAGTTTGGGATTAACCATACACAATACTATATATAAAATAGATAAACAGCAAAGACCTACTGTATAGCACAGGGAACTATATTCAATATCTTGCAAGAACCTATAATGGAAAAAAGAACATATATATATATATATGTTATATATAAAAAAAAATAAATCTTAAAAAAAAAAAAAAAAGAAATCTACCCCAGAGACACAAAGGAATGGAAAGTGTGAGAGAGGTTTAGAGACACAGAAGGTAGAGGGCTGTCTGAACACATCCTGTGGAAATTCCTAAGGCCAGAGGTGACACCACCATTCCTAAGGTGGTGTCTTAATGCAGCTCAGTTCTTGAGGGGCCGAATCTGGGGGGCAGAGCCCAGCGGCACAAGACCCAGACCCAGATGGCAGCTGCGAGGGTGGAGGGAAGGGGGCATGCCTGGGTGACAAGGAGGGCATTGCGCCCTGGACAGGCCACCGGCACCAGCAGCCATCAGGGTTCAGTGTTGCCCACACAGAGCAGCTGCACGCCTTGCTGTGTTATGGCCCTAACTCCTGCATCGTCCTCCAGGCTCAGCATCGCCTGGGAGGGTTGATCATTTGTTTGGCAAAGTTGCCGCAGGAAACAAAGAGCCTACGTCTGATCTCTGGACCTGAGAGAGCCGGCAGGACCTGGTGCCCCATCTGGCGCTTGTAGCCAGAGGGGCCTCGGTGGCCACAGAGGGTCAGTGCCACCCAGCGTGGTCTGTCCTCCCTCAGGCTGGAGTGCAGATGGATGGAGCATGAGGGCGAGAGGGAGGACACACACCCCCTTCCCTCCTTTCTCCAGGGGACGGGGGTCCGGGAATCGGGCTGCGGCCTGGCTCTGTGGGTGTCCCCACGCCCTGGGTCTGCAGAACGCCGCTCACCCACGAGCAGGTGTCACCGTCCCTGCCTTTCCTGCATGTCTGGCGTGGGACAGTGGGCACTGAGAGGGCACTGCTGTTGCAGATTTACCGGGGGAACCCCCTGGGTCGGACCCTTCGGGGAGAAGGAGGCTTTTCCGGCCCGTCCCTCCTCCAGGACAGTGATTCGGGGAAAGTTCTGTCCTCCTGAGAACAGTATCTTCCTGATGGTGCAAGTGGACGGTGTTCACATTTAACTTTTTACAGCTATAATTTTTAATCATCTAAATGGCAAGTCATCATTTCTTTACCGTTTATTTAAACGGAAAGGCTCTATGAAACTGGGTTGTCAGGGTCCGGTTGGGTTAGCTGCCTGCCTGCGGCCACAGTGCATCTGCGGAGGGCATCCTGGGGTCCCCGGGAGGGCAAAGCGGAGCTGAAGGCTGCCTGTGGAGAAAACCACCGTCCTATCCAGTAAAAGGAGCACGCTCGTGCTACAGTTAAAAATAAGAGCTCTTAGGAGCTGGGTTGGTCCAGTCGTTTGCAGGCGCATCCCATGAAGTGCCAGTTTTTCATTTCCTTTTGTCCACGTAAGGGATCATCGGGAGGATGACATTGCCCGCCTCTCCCCACGACAGGCAGGAAGGGGCTCCTGCTCTGACCCTCACTTTCCCCCAGGGCAGCTCTGTTGAGGCTGTGCTGAGCCTCCTGCCTGGACGCCCCACCCATATCCAGCCCAGAAGCCCCTCCCTCCCGCCCCCGTGGGCCTCTGGACCGGACGGCCCTGACCCCGCGACTGTGCCTCCTTGCCTCCCGCGGTTTGGTTGTGTCTGTCAAGCGATAAAGGCGAGTTAGAAAGTTGTGTTCACAGTAAGATTCCTTTTTGTTTCAAAAACTGGCATAGCTCTAAAAATGGTCTGGTATGTGAGGACTTAAACGCCAATGTGGTTATTTTTTCTGGGTAGTGGGATTATGGTCAGTATTTTTGTTCTTTTGTTGGTAGATTTGGGGTTTTTTTTTTTACATAACATTAGAAGTTAGTAAAATAACCGCTTTCTAGAGCACAGTGAGGAAGGAGCTAGCTCATCACCACGCTTATCGATTTGGGCGTCATTACGGAATCTCTAATGCCGTCCTTCTCGCCAAGAATTTTCCCGAATGAAAGGCTGTTGCCCCGCGGGTGGGCGCGAACTTCCGGTTTGGAGTCGGAAGGAGCCTGTGGGTCAGTGACTTGAGAGGGTCTCTCTGTTCCTCCGAGAGGTGCAAATTGCTCAGAAAATAGAGCTTTGTGTGGTGGCCTCCGCGGTCTTCGGGTCTCCGGGAGGGAGAAGTTGTTTGGTGTTAGGGTGTGACAGCACTAGAGGGAGTCTGTGGTTTGGGAAGAAAGACGTCATTTTCTCAGATGTTCTTAATGAAAACCAAGTTGTTGACTAGAAAACACACCAACTCTGAGATTGTAAGACTGTACAAATAGCATCATCTCTCCTTATGTTTCTTTTCTCTCTAATTTCTCAAGTTGAAGCTTAAAAAATAAGTCTTTTTGACGTAAATGCAGGTCTCAGGCCCAGACGTTCCACACCACCCTTCCCCCCTCGGTCCAGGGGAGCTCCAGGCGGGGACCCTTCCCCCCCGGTCCAGGGGAGCTCCAGGCGGGGACCCTTCCCCTCGGTCCTGGGGAGCTCCAGGCGGGGACCCTTCCCCCCCCCGGTCCTGGGGAGCTCCAGGCGGGGACCCTTCCCCTCGGTCCTGGGGAGCTCCAGGCGGGGACCCTTCCCCCCCCGGTCCTGGGGAGCTCCAGGCGGGGACCCTTCCCCCCAACGGTCCAGGGGAGCTCCAGGCGGGGACCCTTCCCCCCACCCCGGTCCTGGGGAGCTCCAGGCGGGGACCCTTCCCCTCAACGGTCCAGGGGAGCTCCAGGCGGGGACCCTTCCCCCCAACGGTCCAGGGGAGCTCCAGGCGGGGACCCTTCCCCCCAACGGTCCAGGGGAGTTCCAGGCGGGGACCCTTCCCCCCAACGGTCCAGGGGAGCTCCAGGCGGGGACCCTTCCCCCCAACGGTCCTGGGGAGCTCCAGGCGGGGACCCTTCCTCCCCGGTCCTCGGGAGCTCCAGGTGGGGACCCTTCCCCCCGGTCCCGGGGAGCTGTTTGGTCCAGGGTGGGCCTTCAGCTCGGAGCATCCCCCTGGCATCGGGCTCCAGTCCTCACTGAGCCCCTGAATCTCAGGACCTGGGGCTTCTCACAGGGCTTCCCAGATGCCCAGCTGACCGCCATGCCCAGGCCCAGGTAAGGCTGGGACCCTGCAGGGAGAGACCACCCTGCAGGGAGAGACCCTGGGCCTGCCCTGTCCACCCTCCCTAAGTAGACAGTCAGTCCCCGTGGAGCCGTGGGCTGGGCAGTTTGGGTGTCAGGACGCTGTGGTTAATGGGTTCCCCTGGGGCCCCCTCACGCCCCCAGGCTTCTCCCTGACACCCTCCTTCCCTTGGGGCCTTTCTGAAGGTCCTGGAGTCGGGGGGCTTCAGTTACCTTAAGAAGCGTGGCCAGGCCTTAAAAGGACGGTCCAGGTGTGAGTTGTTGGTGAGGACACGTGATTTCTCTGGGGAGGGGTGGGGGGAGGGGAGGGGCTGCACTTGGGAGTCCCGTGTGGGGTGCACCCCATGTGAGCAGATGGGGAAACTGAGTCTGGAAGAAGTGAGGAACCCTCCAAGGCCACATGGCCATCCACCCTGGGCTGCTCAGGCCAGGGCAACAGGCTGCAGGTCACCCCTGAGGGCCGGGCTCTGGCACAGACAGCCAGCTGGGGTCCTGTGCTTCTGGAAGGGCGTGTTGCTGGCCCTGTAGGCGGGCGCCCTGGGTGCCCTTGTGCCCCGTGATCCAGCCTTGTCCTGCGGGCCAAGACAGGCCCAGGTGGGGTCCAGGCAGGGTGCTTCGTCCCCAGCATTTGGAGGAAAACTGTGATCTGACCTCCAAGGTGCCTTCCCCGGGAGGGTCAGCTGCATCCCTCCGTTCACAGCTGCACGAAGCTGGGGGGGCAGGCCCTTGCTTCTCCACCCGTCCTTCACGTGGGCGGAGCGGCTTTCTCTCCTGGGAGCCGCCCCTCCCTGTGTTCAGGCCGTGGCCCACGACTTGGGGGGGGGGGCTTCAGCTGAGCATCCGGCCCCCCAGTGAGATGCCGTAGCTCATCGGAAGCCCAGAGCCAAGCTCTCGGGTGCCGAGGGCCGCGCTGCTTTAAAATCGCCACTTAGAGGAAGTGAGGGAAAAACCAGACGGGGTTTCTCCTGCTACTGGGAGCCACGGGCGGTTCGCGCCTGGGGTGCGGGCCCTCCCAGTGCCGGGGTCCCGCGAGCACCAGCCCGTGCGGGGTGCAGGCCGCACGAGTCCCCTCCCTCCCCGACTCTTCTGTGGACGTCTGAGTACAGTATTTGGTTTCATGAATTTTAAGCCAGGTTTTAGTGAATGGTTTAACCACCTGCACGTTTATTAGCTGAACGCAGAGCTGTTCAGAGCCGGCCGGCACCCTTTTCGGAGAGCGGGCCCTGCCTGCCTGGCTTCCAGCTCTCTCTGGGCCTCGGCGTGGGCCCCGGGTCGCCGCTTCTGGGCACCTGGGCTCCGCCTGGGCTGCCCTGTGGTGCACCCGGGGCTTGCGGGGAGGCTCCCCTCTGTCCCCGTGGCTCCCGCGCTCCCCTCCCCCAGATGCTGGGAAACGGATGCTGGCGTTTGCAACATAGGACACAGCACACAGCACGAAGCCGGGGAGAACCTCGCGTCTGGCCCCGGCGGCGGCAGGGCAGTACCCGCCGGGCTCTGGGGGGGCCAGGGAAGGACTCTGGTCCTGCAGGGGGTGCCCTGCCGGGACCTCTCGGCTGCACATCTGGGCTCGCGGAGCGGGAGGCCAACAGCTTCCCCTGTAGGAGGCTTTTTCTCTTTTCCCAATTCTGTGGAACTGCATTTAAACTTCTCCCTGTAATTAGCGAGGAAAGCTCTCTGGCGAGCCTCAGAGACCAGAGGCCACGTTTTAATCCCCTTGTCAGTTAGTGGTAGTTAAGGCCGTGCAGTTCTTTGGGTGGCATTTTCCGTTTATCTGGACAAGCCTGCAACCGTGCAGGGCATGAATCCTGCCTCTGCTGCTGCTGCTGCTGAGCCGTGCGCAGAGATGCCCAGACAAAGGGGCCAGCTGGGGGAGCTGGGGTTGTGCAGCCCCTCTGAGTGCCCCAGAAAGGAGAGCCTGTGTTGCAGGCACATGGGGGGCTCTCACCCGCCCCCCACCATCCACAGCTTCCTTTTCTTTTGGTAATAAGCTTCCAACTCTGCCCCCTTGAAGAAACACTGCAGGCTTTCCCGTCGACCAAGAAGGGGGTGGCCTGGCCGCGTGCGGGCACCAGGGGGCATGCCTGTCCCGCCCCCAGGACGTCTGCCCTGCTCCCTCACACCCCTGTGGGCCCTGCTGATGCCAGCCCCGACCTGAGAGATGCCACGATTGGGCCGAGGAGGCCTTTGTGCAGGGACCCCCTGGGCTTCTGGTGGGGACAGCCGGGTCGCCTGCCTGTCCCTGTTCGTGGACGACAAACATCTTCCTCGTATGTTGGGTGTCAGGTACTTGTCTTTTACTTTGCAGCATAAATTTGAAAGTTCTCAGTGGATTAGTATCCTGAACTTGAAAAGATGGTCATTTGATAGAAAATGAGTCAAAGGCATTTCAACACAAAACGAAGCAAAAAGTGCTTACACGCACACATGACAGATATTCAGCCTCACCAATAATGTAAACTTTTCAAATGAAGGCAGTAGTTTTGGTCACCAGCTTAGCAGAGTTTGTAAACACTGATGGAGACCTTCCTGGAAGGTCCGTGGTCCCAGAGCCCAGGATGGAGGATGCCCTCCCACCAAGCAGGCCACCTCGGGGACTGTCCTGAGGACTCCAGGGCTAGGGACACTCCCGGTGGTGGGCGTGGGGGAGGACTTGCTGTCCGTGTGTTGGAAGGTGTGAGTCCTGCGGTTGTGGTCACTCAGACCTCAGGTGCTGTTTGGCCTTTACTTACTTGGGAAGTGGTCCATGGCCTCATGTTAAAGGAAGAGGCCAACTGTGTATCAGGTTGAATAATGTAACCCCACTTTTATTTCAAAACATGTGTCTTTATTTTTATTCTATATCCATATATCTTTAGAGAAAAAAAAACGTAAGCATGATATACCCTAGAATGTTAATTCTGTTATTCACTTGCTGACATCTTTATGTATTTTTTAAATTTTTGGTTTTTGAAAAATCGCTTCATTGAGATATAATTCACATAGCATATAATTTACCCATTTAAGATGTACAGTTCTGTGGTTTTTATTATATTCAGAGTTGTGTGGCCATCACTACAGTCAATTTTAGAACATTTTCATCTCCCTAAAGAGAAACCCATTCCCTTTACCGGCTCCCCAGCCCCTGGCAACCAGGAATCCACTTTGTCTCCACAGATGAGCCTGTTCTGGTCATTTCACATAAAGGGAACGACACCCTGTGTGGCCACTTGTGTTGGCTTCTCTCGTTGAGCCTCAGTGTCAGAGCTGAAGGCGCCAGTGGGTCAGGGGCCCCGTTCAGTGTGTCCATCCTCTGTTGATGGACGCTTGGGTTGTTTCTGCTGTAACCTTGCACGTACCAGTTTTTGTGTGGATGTGTTTTCATTGCTCCCGGACATACCCCTGGGGGTGGGCTGTTGGGCTATAATGGTTATTCCGGGTTTACCGTTTTGGAAGAGTGATGGCCCCGTTTTACATTCCTACGAGCAGCTCAGTTTCTGCACGTCCTCACCGGGGGGAGTGCATTCTGGGTGCAGGACCGCCCTGTCCCGGGGCTCCTGTGCCTCCAGGGGCCGGGGGTGAGATTTGTGTCCCCCACGTGTACTGGCTGGCGTCACGGCTCTGTGTCAGGAGGTGGCAGGTGTGGGACTGAAGGTGCTACCCTGTGACCCACCCCTGAAGAGGGTCCTCTGAGTGGGGCCTGGGCAGTGTGTTTTCTAGAAACCTCTCCAGGCGATCCTGATTTGCAGCTGAGAGTGGGGACAGTCCCCCGAGATAAAGCCGGGATGGGGGCCAGGCCGTGGGCAGGGGCACTGGAGTCAGGACTCACGTGTGTGGCCGTCTCGGGGGCAACCCTGGAAACAGCTGCCGTACGCGTGCGCCTTCTCGCGAGGCCTTGGCCGCAGCTCTGGCTCCTGGGGGACGTGCCTTCGGGGCCCTGGCGCCCGGGACATGGCGAGGGGAGAGCAGCTGCCTTCTCTGCACGCCTGGACCTCAGGCCAGCACGGTCCCCCTTCCTGCTCTGGACCTGGGCTGCTCAGTAAAACAAGCGAAACCGCAGCACCACAGGTGGGCTCGTCCCCCTCCCGAGGTGGGGCTGTGATGCAGCTCCTGCGTACAGGTCTTTCCATGTCTGTCACCTGCCCTCACCTCCCTCCCCCCACCTCGGCCCGCCGGGACCACCAGCTCCCAATTTCGTGTCCCCCACGTGAGGTCACAGGTGCATGCCTGAGGCAGGCGCTTGGAAGCCAGCGCCTCCCCAGGGCTGATCCTGCACTCAGGACAGATCCCCCCAGGACTGACCCCCCGCTCAGGACTGATCTCCCCCAGGACTGACCCCCCCCCAGGACTGATCTCCCCCAGGACTGATCTCCCCCAGGACTGACCCCCCCAGGACTGATTCCCCCCCCAGGACTGATTGCCCGCAGGGCAGGGGACGCGGCCTCGCAGAATCTAACGGTGCCCCTTCTGTCTGTGTCCAGCCCCTTCTACGGAGAGGACTTCTACTGCGAGATTCCGCGGAGTTTCCGTCACCTGTCCTTTTACATTTTCGATAGAGACGTTTTCCGGAGGGATTCAATCATAGGTAGGTACCGATCGACCAGGTGTTTTCTTCATTTTCTCTGCCTCTTCTGAACGGGGCTTATTCTGGCAGAACTCCCGGGCACCCCTTCTGAGCCGGTGAGCCACACCAGCATCTCGCCTGCCCCTGCTGGCCGTCCCGGAGCTGCCCTGTCACTGTGTTCTGGGGCGACACACCACGAGCTCACACGGGGACACGGGGACACGTGGCAAAGGCAAACCATCCTTCAACGCGAGAGTGGCATCCCCCCAAACGACTCCCGAAGCCTTCTCCAACCATCCCACCACCCCTGGCCTCGCCCATCCCTGAGCCCAGCACCCGTGTATGGGGGACTGGGATGGTATTGGGGTGCACTCAAAAGTTTTAGGGGCTCTCAGAGGCACTGGGATGCTGTCAGAGGTGCTGGGGGTCCCAGGTATTGAGGGTCCCAGAGGCACCAGCGTTCTGGAGAGAGTGAGACCCACCTTGACCGTGGAGCAGGCCAGAGCCGCCCGTTTGGTGGGTGCGCCTGTCCCGGGAAACCCCATCAGTTCCCCGTGGCACCAGAATTAGACCCGAGCTGCCCAACGCGGGCTCAGTGTGGCCACGGGACCCCAGCTGATCGTCGCTGGCCTGGCTGCTCCTGGCAGGAGGCGTCTGGGTGCTTTGCTCCTGGACAGAGCAGTTGAATCTGGCGGGCCCCTGACGCTGCGGTCTCCCGCCCGCTCCTGGGGCGTCTGACCAGCTCCACTCACTGGTCAGGGGTGTTTGCACCCAGGCCAGCAGCCCTCAAAAAAAGGTCTGAAGGCAGCTCTGGACCTCAGGTCCTTTGAAGGAGCATCTGGCAGTGTTTCCAGCACATGGATCAGAGCTTCCCACACTCGTCAAAATGCAGATGCTGGTTATTGGGTCTGGGGCAGGGCCCAGAGTCTGCATTTCCAACAAATAGCATTCTTGGAAACTGCTGTGTTTTACGTAGAAATCACCAGAGTTTGTTTGGGAAGTACACGGCCTAGATGACACAGCAACTCAGATAATTCACACTTGACTTCATTTAAGATGGAGCTGTGATAGGGCCCCTCAGCAGACCTTTACCTCTGAAGGAGAAGGATTTTCGCGTTTGCGGGGGCACTTCCGCGGTGGTCCTGCGGGCCTGCTCCCTTTGCCCTCAGGATGGCGCCCGAACCTTAGCTTGGCATCACGCTCCGGGGATTCCTCCTCCAGCCCAGACATAGGCTCTGGTCCTCCCGGCCCCTCTCCCGGTGCCTCGCAGCCTGACGCCCACCTCAGGCCCTTCTCCGATGGCCGCGTGGCTGCCGCCGTTGGCCCGAGACCCTGGTCAGCTGGAGGCTGCCCCTCGGTGTGTGTTACTCTCACCATCGCCTGTGGGAGCATTTCTTTTGTGTCCACTGGCCCGTACTTCCTGTGGCCTGGGGCTCTCGGAGCAGGGCCTGGGGGTGTCTCCGTCTAGTGCTTGCTGGATGCACCAAGGTTTGTTCGAGGAGGAAAGGAGAGGGGCAGAGTGGTGGGTTGGAAGTTTACATGTTACTTGATGGAGCTCACCTGGGCGGCAGGTGCAACCCACAGGGAGATGCACTGCCAGGGCAGTTGGCTCAGATTATACCAGAATGAAGAGGAATTTGACTAATCCCTGGAGCTACACGGGAGCTTTTTTGAGTGGTAATCCTAAGGAAAAAGAAATTTTAAAGTATCTTTGCCCATTTTAATCAGAGAACCTGATCTAGTTGGTTTTGGGGTTATTTCCCCTTATAAAAATCAAATAAGATGTTTATCAATCATTCTGTTTAAGGCACCCGCTATTTTTAAAGAGAGCCAGCAAAACCATGGTTTAGCAATTCCTGGTGGTTTTAAAATTGGGATGTGTCAGGGTGCAACCAGATTTAGATGTTTTCAACATTGTTCTCACAGCCGTAAAAATAAGAGGCTGTCTGGATCTCCAGGGATAATTTGAAGTTATGACTAGCAATTCTGTTGTTACCAGGATGAGAAACCAAGTTCTAGGGTATAAATTTGTGTCACGGAAACGAGCATAGCGTCACCGGCTTCTCACGTCTGCCATGTGATCTGATGGCACCGCACCAGGTTCTCCGGGTGCAGCAGCGCGCGGGCCGCCCCCCCGCCGCGGGCCGAGTCCAGGGGTGGGGTTTGTCCCAGAGAGAGTGTGGAGCCGCGGGCCGAGTCCAGGGGTGGGGTTTGTCCCAGAGAGAGTGTGGAGATGCAGTGCGGGTGTGGTCGAGGCAGTTCTGGCTCAGGGCCACCGGCTCCACTTCCAGTGCGGGGCGTGGGCTGGTGGGGCTCTGGGGGCCCGGAGCCAGGCCTCCCCCTCTGCCCCACTCCGGCTGCGGGCCTGTCATCCCACCATCTCCCCGCTTTGTCCCTCCAGCCCCGCTGGCAGGGGCTTCCTGCAGTTTCTCTATTAAAGGGTTGGGGGCGGTGAGTGAGACCTTGATGCTTTTGTTTGTAAGTCAGGGTTATCAAGGTATAATTTTCACACTGCGCCCACTGCAGGGAGGTGCCACCGTTTACCCACTCGTCATTCGACGGAGGTGGGGTTGTGTCCTGCTTTTAGTGATTGTGAACAAAGCTGCCGTGAACATTCTTGCCTAGGTCTCTGTGTTGGCAAACGTTTTTATTTCCCTTAGAAAATACCTAAGAGTGAGATTGCTGGGGCGCACGGTAGGTTTTAAAGGACAGCAGAATTCGCCACCCCAGGTGGGCCGCTGTGGCACAACGGTTTGTTTGAGCTGAAGGCAGTTGGCAAGAAGCAGACACAGGGAACCCTCGCTACTCTAAAAGCAGAACACAAACCCGTGCAAAGCCGACACGACCCGAGGCCCTTGTCGGCCCAGAGGCTACACCAAGGAACCCACACAACGAGCCTTCCGGACCCACAAACATTTACCTTCCTTGAAACTCACAGTCCTTTCCTTGGTCTCGGGCCTTCTCTGAAAATTGGTGGTGGTTGTTTTAGGTTAAGATGCTACGAGTTCCAGCCACCGCCTAGCGATACTCATCACCCGAGTTTCCCCCACGTATATCTGAGATACACATGTTAATAAACTTCTGTTTGTTTTGCTCTGGTTAATCTTTCTTTTGTTACAGTTCTCTTTGTCCAGAGAACCTAAACGAGTAGGAGGAAAAAGACTTTTCCTCCCCTGCAGTGTATGTTTACCTTTATTAGAAACTGACAAACTGCTTTCCTGAGTGCACCATTTTGAATTCTCTCCCGCACTTGTATCATCACCTTTTAGTTTTGATTCATTTTTGCCCTTCTAATATGTGTGTAGTATCTTATTGTAGCTTTTACTGCTTTTTCATGATGAAGAATGATGTTGGGCACCTTTTCATGTGTTCATTTACCATTTGTATCTCTTCTTTGGTAAATCATTCAAATCTTTTGGCTTTTTAATTGGATTTTCTTTTTGAGTTTTTAAAGTTTTTAAAATATATTCTGGATACAAGTCCTTTATCAGACGTATGTTTTGCAAATATTTTCTTCTAGCCTGTGGCTCGTCTTTTCATTTTCTTTTGAGTGTCTTTTGAAGAGCAGAAGTTTTTAATTTTGATGAAGTCCAATTCATCAAACGTTTTTTTCTTCTTCTTTTTTTTTTTTTTTTCTTTTTTTTTGCAGTACGCGGGCCTCTCGCTGCTGTGGCCTCTCCCGTTGCGGAGCACAGGCTCCGGACGCGCAGGCTCAGCGGCCATGGCTCACGGGCCCAGCCGCTCCGCGGCACGTGGGATCCTCCCGGACCGGGGCACAAACCCGTGTCCCCTGCATCGGCAGGCGGACTCCCAACCACTGCGCCACCAGGGAAGCCCCCCATTTTTTTCTTTTATAGATTGTATTTTTGATGTCATGTCTAAGAAATCTTTGCCTACCACAGGGTTGTGAAGATTTTCTTCTATCTTTTCTTCTAGAAAGCTTTTGGTTTTAGCTGTCACGTTGCGATCCATTTTAAGTGAATTTTACATATGACAGGCTTCGTTTTTCTCCTTACAGGTGTCCAGTTGAATTACCTTAGCACCTTTTGAAAGTCAACTGACTTTATATGCATGGGTCTATTTATGGCTTCTGTGTTCTGTTCCACTGACCTGTATTCCTCTCCTCACACCGACACCAAACTGTCTTAATTCCTGTATCTTTACAGCAAGTCTTAAGTCAGTCGTGTGAGCTCACCAACTTTATTCTTTTCCAAACTTGTTTTGCTATTCTAGGTCCTTTGAATTGTCATTTACATCTTCAGTCATTTTCTCAATTTCCAAAATGACTGAGATTACACTGATCTGTAGATTAATTTGGGGAGAATTAACACCTTAACACAACTGAGTCTTCAGACCCTCCAGCGTGGCGTGTCTGTCCACGTACTTGGGTCTTTAAGTTCTCTCATCAGGGTTTTGTGATGTGTTTTCAGCACACACACACGTGTGTGTGTGTGTGTGTGTGTGTACATATAATTTATCCCTATTCTTTATGATTTTGATAGAGTAGACAAAGATTCCTGGGGTAGTACACCAAAAGCTCAAGCCGTAAAAGCATCATTTTGTGGATGTGCTGTTGGTATCTTTTCAATTTCAATTTCCATGGTCATTGCTTGTGTGTACAAGTACAGTTGATGTTATGTATTGACCTTTATTCTGAACACACCTGCTCTGCCAGCTTTTCTTGTAGCTTTTCCTATAAATTCTGTGAATAAAGACTTATTTCTTCCCTTCAAGTCTACAGGCCCTTGTTCCTCTCTCTTGCCTCTGTGCTCTTGCTGGGCACCAGGGTGAATAGGAGTGATGAGAAAGACATCTCTGCCCCCTGCCAGGCCCGGGCGGCGGGGGGCATCCGGCTGTCCCTCCTTAGTCACCACCCTGCAGGTGTCACCCCTGGCTGCCCACCTTCCCGCGCCCTCTGACCTACCGTACCTGGTTCCCCACGTCACATGCTGCCTCTTGAACTACCTGATGTGCTTCTCTCTTCTGAACAGACCCTGGCAGTTACAGTACCCACCAGAGGAAGTAATACACGGGGCTTTTAGTGGTGGAAAGGCTGCCACACCACCTCTGTCCTCGTCAGAGGGTGAGGCCCAGGGGGCATAGTGACCTGATGTCACTCAGATCGATTGGGACAGCTGTGGATTATGACACGTCAGGCACATTTAAGTGGGCGTTGTGGTCTGCAGGTCAGGTACTCCCCAGGACAGCCTGTGGGAACACCTACCTCTCACGTGTAAAGAGTGCATGTTCATGTGTTCTTGATGTGGTCGGTCTCTAGAAGGACAGACTGGCAGCTGGTGACAGAGGTGACCCTGAGGTGGGACCCTTGTAGCAGGGGAGAGAGCAAGTTATTCTCGGTTGTATTTTATATCCTTTCTAATGTTTCAGACTTTGTTCTATGTTCTGGTATTACCCATTTAAAATTAAGTACTTCCAAAAATAAAGAATAATGATGATGTGTAAGTTGTAGGGGTCATATGAGCATTAAATATGTGTCTCCTCCCTATTCCAATCAAAGCTCATAAAAACACTGCAGTTACTTAAAATTTCAAACTTCAAATGTAACCCTCCTATCCAGCTGAACTAATTGTAGTCTGCAACTTTCTTTATCACTTTTTAATGGAATATTATTGCCCAATTTAGTTCCAAGAAATGTTTGTTTCTTGTGGCTTTATTCCTGCAAGACTCAAAATTATATTCCCATCAGGGAAGGGGGTGGGGTTTTGCAGAGCCAAGCAGAGAGAAAGCCAGGGGCTCTGCCTGGTGACAGGTGGTTGGAGGTGGCGGGACCCACGACAGCACCTCGGCGGGATGCCCCCAAGGCCAGGAGTGGTGGGAGGGGCTGGGCTGGGCGGGGCCGGGGTTAGGGGCGGGGCGGGGCTGGGCCGGGGTTAGGGTGGGGTTAGTCCTTGTGACTGGATGCTGGCTGGAGAGATGCCTGTGTGGCCCGTAGCTCCGGTTCTCTGAGTCCCTGTGGAGCCCCTCTTTCTGCAGCCTGTGCGCTGTGTGTCTTCTGTCCTCTGCCCCTGCCGTGCACCTACAGACTCTGCATGCCGTGGCCGCAGTGCCCTGTGAGGCCTGTGTCTGGGCAGGACTTGGCTGCAGATGGGTCTGCGTGGCTAGAGCTGAGCCAGTGAGGTTGATGTGGGCAGTGTGTTGACCCTCGGAGCCAGCAGTGCTGCGTCCACCTCGCAAGTGGACAGAAGGGCTGGCCTTGAACCGCCGAGCCTGGCCTTTCCCGAGGCTGTGTGACGGTGGGAGGTGAGCGTGCTGAGGTGCTGCGGGGACAGTGGGCAGGGAGACGGGGCTGCCGCAGGTGATGGTGGGGAGTAAACAGACCCGAGTCCGCCGCGCTCAGCCCGTGGCACTCGGGCCGGCGTGTCCCTGCTTTATTTCCAGCTTTCCCGTCTGTGCCCGGTGGGTGCGCCTGTCGGGTCTGGAGACCAGGCGTGAAGACTGCAGGGCGAGACCCTCCTCTCCCCACCTGGGTTCCCCGGCTGGACCCCTACAGAACTAGACGGAAGATGGGCTAACAAGAGAGAAGCAAGCATTTTCTAACGCTTATCAAGCGCACGTCTCGGGAGGAACCTCAGCGTCGAGTAGCTGGGAGCTGGCGACACGTGGGCCCGCAGTGCATCTTAGCAAAGGGACAGCACATTCAGAGGAGGCACAAGCCAGAGGAGAGGGGTGCAGGCTTCCGGGGCACCGCGCGCTGGAAGGGACCGTGGAGGCTGCCTGCCGGGGTGTGTGCACCGGCCTCTGGGCCGACGTCCCCTCCTCACGGCCGAGCCGCCCTCGCCTCTCGCTCTGAGACGTGCCGTGTGTACGTTGGGTGATGGTCTGAGCTCCCCCAGGAGCCAACTGCAGAGTGTCCTTTCCCTTAAGCCTACCAACCAGCAGGTGGCTGGACCCCAGCGAGGCCTCGCGTGAGGCCCTGCGAGCAGAGCGGAGGCTGCCCTACGGGCCGCAGGGGAGGCCGGAGAGGAGGTGACATCACAGGAGGGCCTCGTGGGACGGGGGCGTTTGGGGAGAAGAAGTGGTAGGAGAAGCACAGAGGGCAGAGCTGAAGCGACGAGGCCCAAAGCCCAAGGGCGGGACGCCTGCCACGCCTGTGACCAGCACCCGCCGCCTCGCGCCGGGGTTGCCGCAGGGCGACGTGAGGGGAGGGTGCGAGGGGCTGGCGGGCAGCATGTGTGGGCAGCCCCAGGATCAGCTGGGGCGTCCGGCCCCGCTGTGAGGCCGCCGGGTGCTTCTCCTCAGAAGCACAAGTCTTTGAAGAAACAGGAAACGGAGAGCAGTCCCTTTGCGGAGAGGACCCTGCGTCCTGGGGTGAAGGCAGGGTGGGCCAGCCAGCTCGGGGCTCTGCAGGGTGGCCACAGGGGCCTAGGGAGCGTCCCAAGCAGCAGATGACGCGGGGTGAGACGGCGCCAGGGGCCCAAAACGTCTCCTTTGGTAACTGGACCACGATCCCGAGTTAGGCAGTGTGTCCTGGGCTGTCCGTCAAGAACACCTGAACTTAAAAAGTGTTTACTTTCATGTTGTCCCTTATCGTTCCTATTTCCGTATGTGATTTACAATGTACGTAAGACATTATGTGTGTGTACGTGTGTATTGCATGCATACACATGTGTACGCAGGGATGCTCACGTGGGCAAGCATCCGACTCCCCTATCCTGGTGGACAGCGTGGTCCCTGTGCCCGAGGCCACGGGATGTGGGGACAGGAGGACAGCCCAGTGCCCGTTGCCCTCTGTCCTCCCAAGCTGTGGGGTGTGTGCTTGCTAGCTGCCACGTATGTCTTTGGAATAAACAAGGTGAATGAACAATGCATGACGGTGGTAGATGGATACTTAAATACTATAAATCTATGTCAGGTAATGTACGTCACACACGTATATTTACGTGTGTATTTTCGTTGAAATTCTAGCTCCTAAGTACCAAGCCTATGACAGGAATGTAAAACTATTGAGAGCAGAGACGTCCTTAAACTTTGGGACCCACGGAAGTTCCCCCGGGACCTCATGAAAATGAAGATTCCAGGGCCCCACCCCAGAGGTTGTTTTCTCACGCAGGATCGGGCCGGGGAACTTGCATTTAGGAAATTCTCCAGCTGTTTTGATGCGGGTGGCCTGTGATTACACTTTGAGAGACACTGATTCATAGACCCAGGTGGGCGGTAACCCGGCTCATTCCACGGGCCCGACAGGAACACGTGTGCACACATGCTACATAAGCTAGATGTGCATGCACACGCATGTGCACACTCTGTGTGAGCCGACTGTGCACGTTGCCTGTGAGCTAGACGTGCACACACGTGAATTCTAAGCCACAGCTCATATGGGCACCCGCGCGCTTCCAGGGTCTCTGCCGGCAGACGCTGCCCTGCCTCGCTCTGCAGCTCGGGCATCGGGGCAGGGGGTGGCCGGGACGTGGCTGCCCGGGGTGCCTGCTGCCTCACCCCATCCCACACGCCGCCCTCCGGGCCCTGAGCAGTGCACCTGGCATAGCCGCTCCCTTATCTGTAGGGCCCGCGCCGGGTGCCCCCATCTCCCACAGCCCGGGTTGGGGGGAAGAGGCTCCTGTCCACGCCCAGGCGGTGGACACCGTGGCAGTGACCTCGGGACAGGCTCTGCTCAGGGTGGACGTGGCACCTCCGAGATGCAAAGTGGCATCTGTTGCTCTTACTGCGTCGTCTCTTTCCCGATGATCTGTTCTGGAACTGCCATTGGAGTGACTGGCAGAGGTAGTGCAGACTGCTCCCGGCCCTGCCGGGTGGGTGGGTTGGCGCCCTCGTGACTGGTCTCCTCTGCGTTGACCTTCCAGGGAAGGTGGCCATCCGGAAGGAAGACCTGCAGAAGTACCACAACCGGGACACGTGGTTCCAGCTGCAGCACGTGGACGCCGACTCCGAGGTGCAGGTGAGGCCTCGGGGGGCCCGCGGGACGTGGGTGCCTTGGTGGAGGAGGCCTGATTGTGGTTAGAGGCATAGACGCTGGACTCTGGTCTTCAGAGGGAGCAAGGCTTAGCAAGCTGTCCCCTGCGTGTGTGCTCCTGGGCTTATGCATTTGGTTTGTTCCATCGGTTACTGTCGGACTTAGTCGCGCAGCTTAAAAAATGTAACATGAAAGAATGCAACGCGCAACTGAAGGTAAAGAGAGAATAGGTGAGAAGACGTAAGGCTGTGGGCCTTGCCCGCTGGAGGTGCCCACGTGTGTTCCGGGCTCCCTGCCCTCAGCAAGGCGGGGCTGGAGCTGAAGCGAGTGACCGTAGCGATGACGTCCCCTGGCCTGCGCGAACCTGGGGCTCGCCCAGCGCCCTGGCGATGTGTTAACTGGGAGTGACCCCTTGACCGGTGCAAGGTGCCCGCACCCCGGGACTGGGGGTTTCTCCCCCAGCTGGGCCACTCCCCATGCCCACGGTCCAGGAGACGCCCGTTGGGGGCCCGCCTGCATCTGCTCTTCTCTGGTGACCCTGGCATGAGTTTCCGGTCAAGCCCGTCCCCGAGCCCGGGCCATGCCTGGAATTCCGGGGCCAGCACCGAGCCGGGCCTGCTCTGAGCCCAGCAGAGTGTGTGGCTCTGGTGCTCTCTGAGCCTCGGTTTCCTCCCCTGTAAAGCGGGGTTTTGTGAACAGCAGGGTCAAACAGCAGGTGTCGCAGACAAAATCCCCAAGTGGGCACCTCGCGAGGCCTTCCCCGGGCTCCCGGCCCAGCATCAGCACGCCTCCTCGTGGACCTGGGGCCTTGGCCGGGCCTGGAACTCTACGCCGGTGGCTCAGGGTGTCCACTGCCAAGGCCCCTGGTGGCCGCTGGGGCCGATGCTCAAACTTCGACAAAGAGGCAGCCAGAGGGACGCCTTGAGAAGCCTCGCCCAAGGGGCGTCGTAAGGGTGCTTCACGCTCAGTTAATTCCGACCGAGGGGCCCACACGTGCTGTGGAAATTGGGGGACTGCTCAGAACTAGTCACGGAGCCCCAAGTCCAGGAGGACAGCGGCCGCTGCTGCTCAGGTGACCAGGAAATCGCCTCCTTAGGAAGAAGTTTCCGGACCCCTGTGCCGTGTGTGCTTTGCACCTGGGCGCCGCCTGCCTCCGTCGCCGTCGCTCTTGAGAGACGCCGCCTGTGGCCGCGACAAGCCTGCTGTGTAGCCCCCAGATTTAAGTTTTGTTGCCAAGTGTAGCATTTCCTTCTTCTTGCCTTTTCAAAAAAACACAACTTTTAATTTTGAAATGGTTGCAGAGCCACAGGAAGCCACAGGAAACACTGCACAGGGAGTGACGTTAGCAAAGCTGCGTGCTCTCCTGTTTGCACTCAGAGACTGAAACTAGGAAGCGGGGCCGTGTCCCTTCCCGGGTCCCACACAGTGACATCCGCATAACTGGTACAGGGTCCCCGACCCCATTCAGGTCTCACCAGCCCCGCGTGTGCCTGCATGTCCCCATGGGTGTGTCTCACGCGTGTGGCTGTGTAACCACCACTGTCCAGATCCGGAGCCGCTGGGTCACCGCAGCCTTGGGAACGTGACGCGTGTGTCCGCCTGCAGCCTGAGGACGTCCGGGCCATTCCCTGATGGTCCCCGTGACATGGGTCCCGACCCACTGGTGATTCCACGGAAGCGGGACTGGGCGGTGGCGGCTGCTGAGTTCCAGGCACCGAGCAAGTGCTCTCCAGAGGGGACCTGTCAGGTGCCATGGGCAGCAGCCTTTAAAGGGGCAGTTACGGACCTTCTGCAGCCACGAAGGTCAGGGGACACATACTGTTTCTCCAGCTATCTGCTCAGCAATTCACAAAGGCAGCAGAAAGGGAGTGCCACAAAGCCGGGGCCCACGAGAGACCAGCAAATCATGGAATTGGGGGAAGAGAGGAGTGAAGGGACGTCTGGCCTCCCTCCGGAGCTGATATTTGTAAAGGTCTCTGCTCAATCACTTCATTAAAAAGGACCCGTCACCCTGCTCCTTCCCTGTCCCCGGCCGGGCACCTTCTGGATGAGGCAGTCGGCAGGGATGGCTGTACCCGTGGTCCGCGCCGGGCAGGGTGGCCAGATGCACGCTCACGTCCGCGAGGGCCCCTGCCGACCCTCCAAGGACGCCGGCAGCCGCGAGCTCTGCATTGAGCGGCTTCTGTGAAACTTGTTCTTGGAGCACATGTTCCGAAAAGGCAGAGGCAAGTGGGCTGCCCCAGCAGAGCCGCAGCCCCCCAGCCCATGGCCTCCTCTTGCACCTTTAGCGACAGGGCAGTAACTTTGGCCTCATAGTGGACACCCTGGGAACGTCCTCTGTGTGTCTGCCGTCCTGTCTGAGGATTTCCCCAACAGTCAGCGCCTGCAGCCATACACCTGCAAGGACCCGAGAGTCTTTCTAAGGCTCGGGAATGTCAGAAGGAGAGGACGGGGTGGCCTTCGCCTCCCCTCGAGGACGTGGCTGCTTCTCTTGGTCGCCCTCATGTCCCCGCCCCTTCCCGATGCTCTCAGCTCCAGCGGGGCTGCAGGTCCAGCACTCAGTCGCCTGCGCCCGGGGTTGCTCTGCGCTGACCTCCACCCGGCCTCGTAGGCCCTGTGCAGAATGGGGACAGGGCAGTGATGGCTCATGTGCTGCTGGGCCCCTGCCTGCGGCCACGGGCCCTGCAGACCAGGGACAGACGCCTTCCTGAGAAAGCGGCACAGGAACCACCAGTGCTTTTCTCTCTTAATTAATAAACTTTATTTTTCGAGCAGTTTTATCTTTGCAGAAAAGTTGAGGGGAGTATATGAAGAACCCCGTGTACTCCTCCCCCAACCAGCTAGCGTCCTGGGTGCATTTGCTGTGGCTGACACCTTATATTCACTGAAGCCCCCGGCTTACAGTAGGGTCCACCTTGGGCTCTGGGCCCCCCCGGCCGACAGGTGGGTGACGCCTCGGATCCCCCGTCGGAACCACCGCTGCTTTTCTGCAGCCAGGAGTGACGGCCCTCCTTTCATTTCTGGTTTTTCTTAGCGGGGCTCGAACTTTACCAATTGTATTGATCTTTTCAAAAAAACAGCTTTGGTTTATTTTCTGTATGGATTTCCAGTTTTCATTTGCATTGATTTCTGCTCTGATTTTTATCATTTCTTTTCTGCTCACTTCGGATTTAATTCTCTTCTTTTTCTAGTTTCCTAAGGTTAGAGGCTTACGTTATGGATTTTTGCCTTTCGTCTTTTCCAATATATGCATTCACTGCTTTAAATTTCCCTCTAAGCATTGCTTTTGCTGCATTTCACAAATTTTGATGCTTTATTTCATTTTCGCCTATGAAAAGAAATGAACTCAAAGTATTTTTCAGTTTCTCCTGAAACCTCTTCTTTGGCCTGCTTGCTATTTGGAAGTGTGTTCTTTAACCTCCACGCATTTGGGGATTTTCTAGCTATCTTTCTGTCACTGAGTTCTAGTTTAATTTCCACTGTGGTCTGAGAGCAGCTGTGATGTAATTTTGATCTTCCTAGGCTTGCTGACGTGTTTTAAGGCCGGGTCGGTTGATCCCAGTGGATGTTCCGTGAGGGTGGGTGATGCGGTTCAGCCCCAGCTGTTTTTTTAAACAACTTCTTATCCTTATTCTCCTTAAATGAGACTGGGAACGACTATGAAATCAGCATTCTCAGTGCTCTGTCCTGAGGTTTGTCTTCTCATCTCATACACCAACATAAATGCGAGGACTCCGGCCCAGTCTTAGCACGTCCTGCCTGGGCTAATTGTTACCGAGCACGATTCAGCTGGACCCCGCCTCCGGGGTTCCGGCCCCTATGGGAGGCATGGCCACCTCTGCCCTCAGCCTGGCAGGTGGGCCTGTGACCGCCTCTCTGGGGAGAGGGATCCCGCTGGGGTCAAAACAAGCGGAGGGGGCAGTTGTGTGTGTAGCTGTGCATCCATGGAAGGTCGCGTGCCCTGCAGAGGCCAAGCCTGGGAAACCACACTTCCTGCCTGCCCTGTGCAGGGTGTGGCCCGCGCCACCCCGGGACGTTGGTGTTTGCGGTGGAATTGTTTGTGCAGTGAGGATGGGTGTGAACTTTTGAGCTGCAGATCCTGGGTTGTTCTGCAGGGGTTTCTCTCCTGCAGATGTGTGTGTTTGTGTTTTATTTACCTCATACCACCCTCCCCCAAAGCCCCCGAAATGTAACAGCACGAATCAGCTGACAACATCTGCCCCCTCCTGGAGGACGCGCTGCCCCAGGAGAGGAGCGCCAACGGTCACAGTCGGCGTCCGTCCCCCACTGGGGACGCGTCGGTCTGAGGGGCCGTGGTCCACCGTCTGCCTCAGAGCAGGCGCCCGTGCACCTGGGGTGCGACGAAGGACACCAGGCTAACCGGGCCACCAGTGACAGCTGAGCTTCCTGCTGGGCTGGTTTCCAGGCCGTCAGTCTATGCGTTCTTGTTTTATTATAAGGACGGCGGTGCCCGCTCCGGGGACAGTGCTGAGGACCAGGTAGCTCAGGATGCGCCACTGGCCTTTGGGGACTTTGTTTTTTCCACCCGCACAGGGAGGGCACCCACCCCCCCGCCACTGCCGCCCCAGTTACCAGCTGCAAGGATTCGCTGTCGGACCAGCCTGCCGCGTGCGAGGGTTGCAGTGTGCCGTGGACCCTGTGTCCGCGCCTGGCGGGTGAAGGGCGCTCGGGCGAACGCCCCGAGCCGCTGTGAGAGGAGCCACTGCTCTAGGCGAGTGCGTCCCCGCGAGGGGCGGGCCCCGTCAGAGCCTCCGCAGATACAGATGTGACTCCGGGTCGGGATGCTGGTGTCGCCCGGGTCGCGTGGCTGTGATGCCTGCAGGCTGGTCCCACCTCGCGGGACTTGTCGGGGGTTGACTGCCCGCAGCTCGGGGGCCTGGACGCGTGTGCGGCCGTGAGCGCCGCCCGCGGCCTGGGCTCCCCACGGGGAGGCATCCGTGTCGTCGGGAGCCCGTGTCAGTGTCGTGGGCGAGGTGTCTGGTGCGTGAGGCCGGCCCCCCCGCCACCACCACCACGCTGCTGCAGCCCGGGGCACCTGCTCGCTTCCAAGCTCGCGATCCCGGAGCTGGTTTGCTCTGAGTGGGAGACGCTATCATGGGGAGCTTGTGTCACCTACCAGCGCGGGGCCCGAGAGGTGTGTAGGAGACAAGAGGGTCTGGGGTGATGGAGGTATCGCCCTTGACCCTTCTCATGGCCAGACCCTGGTTTCTTGTTTATTTTCTCTTGTCTGGCGGGCGGGGCTCTAGCTGGGGGTGCTCCCCGCGCCCTCCATCCTCAGGCTGCGTGTCCGGGTCCAGCCTCTCCCTTTCTCATAATCGGTGCTGCTGGCATTTTGTTGAAACGCTTCTCTGGTGGCTCAGGTCAAGCTTAGAAGCAGCAGGTGGGAAGGTCTGGCCGCTGTTGGAGTGGGCTTCCCGGGGGCGGAAGGAGCAGCAAGGATCCCGGGCCCTGGAGCCGCTGGTCAGGTCCTCACACGCCCCGTGCAGACGGCCCAGAGCGCCCCACATCGACCCCCCAGCTGGTGAGCCATCCCCACCGCGTCCTGGGCTCTCCTGAGACGTGGCGGCCCTCACGGGCTCTCCCCAGGCTGCAGGGTCCAGGGGTTTCAGTCGGAAAGGACCTTGGAGACAACGGATCCAGTTCGCCTCCGTGTCTACGGAAAGTCAGTTTAATTTAACCGAACACTCGCTCACGGAAACACGCGCATCACGCATCCTCCTGTTGGACTTTTCGGGGGCTCGTCTCCCCGCTTCTCCTGGTGGCCCTGATGATGCCCTGGCCGTGCCCGCCCCGCCCACTCGCCGTCCTCAGCCGGTGCCCTTTGCACAGGCAGACGGGTGGAAGCACAGCCTCAGCTGCTCCATTGCCCCAGCTGCTCTGCCCCTCCTCCCAGAGCGCGTGTGAGCATCCGCTTCCTTCCTAAAGAGCAGGGCTGAGGTTCCTGGCCTCCGACCCTGCCTGTCGCAGACGCAGAAGCACCGAGACGCCTGGGCAGAGCTGCCCACGCCTGCCCGGGGCCTGCGGCGCATGAGTGAACACAGCCCAGAGCAGACAGTCAGGCCCATTTGGGACACTGCTCCCTCCAGTACCTTTTCCTTTTCTTTCTTCTGAAACAGTGCCTGCTGTCAGCGTTGTGCCCGATGGGCTGGAAGCGTCTTTAACTCTCTGGGATCTGAGCCGGGCGGCTGGACGCGCGTGGATGCCACACAGGGTCACGTGTCACCCGTCTGTGGTCGGAGCCCAAGAGCTCCCGCTGCTTGTGGGCCCCCCGTGACCCCCTGTCATTGTCACTTTCAGGGCAAGGTCCACCTGGCGCTGAGGCTGAGTGAGGTCATCACCGACTCGGGTGTCGTCTGCCACAAGCTGGCCACGCGGTAAGACGCGGGACGGCCGCCATGGCCTGCCTGTCTGCCCAGGACTGTCTAACCCCCAGGGAGCGGGGTGGCTCATGTTTTTTAAACAAATGACTCAGGATTCCCAGACTTGGGCATTCCCCAGATGACTTTCTTAACATCCTTGCTCACCCTGGAGGTGACGCGTTTGGCTTTTGCAAATAACCAGTTACTCAGGGCGATGTTTAGGCAAAGAGGTTGGGGTTGTGGAAACGGTGAGATGGGGGCAGAGCTGGGGCCTGACCTCAGACCTCGACCCCGAAATCGGAGCTCCTTCTACCCTGTATGCTTGATGAGTGTGCACGTGTGAGTGTGTGCAGGTGTGAGAGTGCAGGTGTGTATGTGTGAGTGTGCACATGTGTGTATGGGATCAGCTTAAACAAATGCCTGGGGTGTGAATATACCTTTTCCAGTGAAATACACTCTGGTCGGATGTGATGCAAACAGCCGTGACCCCCAGGTTGTACAGCTGAGCCGTGACCCCCAGGTTGTACAGCTGAGCCGTGACCCCCAGGTTGTGCAGCTGGTGAAGTGACGTCTGAGGGAGGAAGGTGCCTTGTGCCCATGACACCTGTTTTCCTGTTGTGCGTTTTGCATCCAGGTGTCAACGTGTCAGTTTTTCTTTTTCTCCGGGATGTGTAACTGCAGTTGGGGCCAGTCAGCGTGTTGGTTAGTGCCTTCCTCACGGTAGTCTGTGAGGAGTGGCAGTGACATTGACGGGCGGCTGCTGCCCTTCATCTGGCAGCGCTTCTCCAAGACTCCAGCTGCGGGAAGAACTGCTCCCCCTGTCTGAGCTGCTGCCGGGAAAACCGTTATCTCTGCGGATCCAAAGTGCAACTGCCCCAACCTTCCTGATCAACAACTGAATGTGATAAAAATGCGTTTTCCGTGAACTCTGGGCTTTGGCACAGGGAGGGGGCGAGTGAGCCCCTTCTCATGCTTCCAGCCCCAGAGGCAGCAGCCCCCCGACTGAGGGAGGGTCGGTCTTGTCCTGAGACCTACTCCCACCTGCCCACCCGACGGGTCGCCCTGTGTGTTCCTCCCATGCGTGACCCACCCGCTGTCCCTGTGGCTGCCCGAGCCCCCGGGGGCTTCTCAGGGTGTCAGCCCCTTGCACAAGCCCTTGGCTGGCTCAGGGTTCTGTGCCTGTCCCTGGAAATGTGCCTGAAGATACTTGTTTAGTGACGAGCTAGTTCACAGAGGGAGGAAGATGACCCAAGACCAGGTTATAGCAGGGAGAGAAGTGCAGAAATTCCAGAAAGAAGAGTGAAAAGAGAAAGAGTTGAAAAGATTCACTAAAGTCCCTGAGGGCCAGCCTGTGTAGCGGGGCGGAGCACAGTGGTGGAGAAATGGAGACAGAAGGGGCCACACGCTCCAGGGAGCAGGAACGGAGGAGACGGGCCCTCGCCCCGAGAGAAGAGGTCCCGTAACGCGTCAGGACCACCAGGCTCCCAAGAGGGGCAGCAGCCGCCCAGGCCACCCGGCGTGCAGGAGTGAGTGAGGAGGCAGGGCACTCAGATCCTCAGCATCCGAGTATGGGGTTAGGGCTCTGCTTCCGGCCAGGATGGGACAGGGGGCCTCACCCCTCTCCCGCCACAAAGGACTAAGGAGCTGACGCCGTGTGAGCCAGCCGTGCAGGCGGAGGGCAATCGGCCCCCAAGTGGGGAAACAGACAAGGTCGCCGAAGGCCAGCTTCCGTCCTGGAGGTGCGTCGGCGACATGGCCAGCAAGGCGTCCCCAGCAGGGCCCAAGGCGGGTTAGGCGATGGGAGCTGGGGCGTCAAGGCCACCGTGGGCACGTTCTGCAGGGGAGGGGACCTCGTGGCACTCCCCAGACCTGCGCCAACGAGCAAGGTGGAGTCCCTCAGGGCCGAGCAGGCGAGAGGGCAAAGGGACGACGGGGCCATAGAACTGGGGGTCATTGGAGTTTCCACCAGCCCAGTGGAGAGCCTGCGCTTACTCCGACCCTCAGCACGGACTCCAGGGGTCACACCAGGCTGCTGGCACCTCCCAGACAGAGCCGCAGACGAGAATTGCTCTCCAGACGAGAGACCCCAAGCGCTGCCGGCGCAAATGAGCCCAGAGCCCGGGCACCAGCGACGTGAAGTCCCCAGCGCCCAGCGTCCAGCCGGAAGCAGGAGCAGGAGCTGTCCAGTGACAGCCCCGGGTGGCCGGCGCGGGAGTGACAAGGGCGGCCCAAGAGCTGGGTGACTGCGGCCCAGAACCCGAAGGGGGCCCGGCGCAGGGGCGGTCGGCAGAGTGAAGCCTGAGACGGGGCCTCCCGGCCCGAGAGGTGCATTGCAGGCAACGCCCGGCCTAGAGCTCTGAGCCCCTGGGGTGCCTGGCCCTCAGGTCCCCTGCGATAACACAGACTTCACCACAGTTCCTACCTGGCAGGCCGGGCCGGGCGGATCTCTCTCGAGCTCCCAGGAAGGGAGGGCAGGGGCTTCGCTCAGGGAAATCTCCACTGTGGACGAAGAACGTCAGCTGCTGGATCAGGAGACAAAGGGTGTTGCGGCCCCCAAGCCTGCAGCCACTGCAGCTGCCCCCACGGCGCCCCTGAGGGGACTCCGGCTGGGAAAGCACAAGACGCTGGCCCCAGAGAGCTGAGGTGCACGTCAAAGGAACGATTCCAGTGAGCCCAGACTCCCGCACCTCAGCACACGTAGAGAAGCGCTACGTTCCTTAGCTGCAGATGTCGGGTTTTCTTTCACTGACAGTGAAAGATGTTCTGACTACCTGGTCTTTGTTGCAAAAGCTCTTGTATATCTGGCTCCCCCCAGCCTTTTCAGAGGAGCCCCTCCGAGCCTTCTGAGAGGCTGCGTCCCGGGCTTGCGTCCTCAGAAAGTCCACCAAATAAAACAAGTCTCAACACTGTTGTGCGTTTTTTTGCAGAGTCGACACGAGCAACGTGTCCTCCGCAGGCTTCTCCCTTCTGCTTGCACGCACACCTTCTCCTGCCTCCAGATGCCTCGTGACTGCTGACCAGCGCGCCCATCTCTGTTTATTAGACGGGAGCCCCTGGGCAGCACTTTGCAGGGACTCGGAACCCTTGGCCTGAGAGCCGTTGAGACAGCTGCCCTCCCGGACCCCAGGGTGGTCTTGAGAGATGGCCCGCTGGCCTCGGGTCCCCTCCTGACCTCCCACTTATTTTCTCAGCATCCTCGAGTGCCAGGGCCTCCCCATCGTGAACGGGCAGTGTGACCCCTACGCCACGGTGACCCTGGCGGGACCGTGCAGGCAAGTACAGCCTCGGCTGGAGGGGGGCGAGGTCGGATTCCCCACTCGGGAAAGCAGGTGAGCCAGACGAGGGTGTGCAATTTTAACGTTCTTTCACTGCCCAGAGTTGCTTTGTGAAAAAGAGGGCGTTTCTGAGCTTCACGTTGGGTATCTTTGGCTCAGTAAAGGGCCCTGATTTGCATACCGTCCGGGGTTGGAGACAAACAGACACGCCCGTAGGCCACGTGACGTGCGTGCTGGGTGGCCCAGCCTCAGCCGAGAGATTCGATATCAACAGTGCTTGTTTTCCGCCCTGATCTTCCCCCTCGATTACAGGTCGGAAGCAAAGAAGACAAAAGTGAAAAAGAAGACCAACAACCCCCAGTTTGACGAAGTGTTTTACTTTGAGGTTGGTGTTTCAGCGGCACAGATGCAGTTGAAACGCACACCCCAGGGGCTTGGGCAGAGGGACCCTCAGTCGCTTACTTCTGAGAGTTCTGGAGTGCCGTCCCCCCACGTGAAGACCCCTCCTGCCCTGCAGCTCGAATTCCTAGGAACTGTCCTTCCTTCCCTGGGCAGAAAGGCTGTTTGTTGCTTCCAGCATGACCCGGTTTTGAGTTGAATGCTGACAAATTAATACTTGCCAGATTATCAAGACATTGATTTTTTGTTTGTTTGGTTGGTTTGGTTTGGGGTTTCTTGGGTTTTGCCTGCCCCACCCAGTCTTCCCAGAACAGTGGAGGGAGGCTTGTTTCACCAGAAGTAGTGAGGGTCTTAAGGCAGAAGAGGAAGTGCATGCAGATGAGAGCCCCCGGCTGCCCCTCAGGACGGCGGTGTGGGGACCGCGGCCCCGGTGACGCGCAGGTGGCCGTTCTCGCCCCGCAAGGGCCGGCACAGATGAGCACGAGGGGGCCTGGCTCCCAGTGCAGGGAGAGCGGGCAACCAGGGGCAGCAGAGGCCTGACGGTCTCCCTCCGTCCCCCAGGTGACCAGGCCCTGCAGCTACAACCGCAAGTCCCACTTCGACTTCGAGGACGAGGACGTGGACAAGCTGGAAATCCGGTGAGCGCGGGAGGCGCTCGGGGTCGAGGTTCCGGCTCGGCGGGGCGGCCTGACTTCCCCTCTCCTGCTTGCTTTCTGCTTTGTCTTTAAACATTGGTTGAATGGATGGAAAGGAACTTCCGTTTTCTGGATTATTTTAACGCGAGGTTGTTGGCTGGTGGCGGAAGGGCAAAGGTGGCATCTTCCGCGGCTCCAAGGGCGAAGGCCCCGAGCCCCTCTGTGTGTGCGAGACCCGTCCTGGCTCGCGGTCCGGCTGCTTCGGGCGCCTCACTATGCCAGGTCGCAGCGTCCGCTGGGGGGCTCACCAGCCCTCTTGCCGCGCCAGCCGCGGCACCGCCCCCATGTCAGGGGACAGGTCATGAGCCTGAGGCTGGGGTGACCGCATTAGGTCCGATGGGCCCTGCTCACGAGAACCCTAGGGATTCTCCAGTTTTGACATCACGTAAAATCCACTTTCCTGTGGGTCAGGGTTTCCCGAGGCGCCTGAGGTTCGGAAACTCAGAGGGGGCAGAATCGGGTCCCTCCCGCGAGCCCGGCCTCGAGCAGTGACAGGCATGGGGGTGCGGCTCCGGGCCGGCGGGCTTGTCCCTCCAAAGGGCCTGAACTGCCCGACCTCACGCTCCAGCCGTGCTCAGTGTGGCCCTCAGGCGCCGTCCCGTCCTGCCCCGGGTTCTCTGGGGAGATCTCGGGGGCGCAGGGAGCCCGCCCCTCCTCGCCACCCGGTAAGAGGCCCCGCACAACTGCTGTTTTCCAGGGTGGACCTCTGGAACGCCAGCAACCTGAAGTTTGGGGACGAGTTTCTGGGGGAGCTGAGGGTCCCGCTAAAGGTGCTGCGGCAGTCCAGCCCCCACGAGGCCTGGTGAGGGCACCCGGGGCCCCGCGGCGGCCTCCGCACGGAAGGGGGCCGTGCCAGCCGTGCCCCGCCGCACTCAAAACCCTCGCGTGTCCCGGAGACCACTGTCCTGCACCCCATCTCCCTCTCTCATCTCCAGGGAGCCCGGTTCCCTTTCACCAGGGCTTCCAGGTCACATCGCGTGACAGGGAGCAGATGCCAGTCTCGGCCGCTCCGGCCCCAGACTGGCTTCACTCCCCAAGTCCCCGCAACAGACGCTTGGGCGGGGGCAGGTGCACACACCCCACGCCACACACCAGAGCCCTGCATGCCTGCAGACCCGGGTGGATAAAATTTGGGTTGTGCCCTGGGGAAACTGGAATTCCTGATTCAGTGCCCCAGGCGACCCTGCCCCGTGACGGGGCTGTGACGGGCGGCCCCAGTGGCCAGTGCCTCAGCCCACAGCGCGCCGCCCAGCACGTGCGCTCAGAGCAGCCGGGTGCCTGCAAGGCCGCCGGCTGTGCCGGGAGAGGGAGAGCATCCGTCAGGAGGACCACTGGGTGCCCGTGTGCCCGGGGCCGCCCGCCCTGCAGCACAAGCCCAGCCCCTCGGCGTGCACTTATGAGGGTGATCCCACCCGGGCTCTGCTCAGGGCTGGCCGCTGTCGGGTGTCAGTCTTCAGGGGTAAATTATTTTACCGCAGTTTCCTAAACTGCTCGTGACCCCTTCCCCTGTCCTACCTGTTCCCCCCACCCTCCCGCTTCCCCACCCCAGCGTCTGAGTCTGTGGCTCTGTGTGATCGGCGCGAAGTGTACAATGTGGGGGGTGCCCATGCAGACGCTGCTAGGGTGTCAGGTGGGGGACGCCCCAGGTGCCCGGACCCTGCGGGGGTGTCAGGTGGGGGACGCCCCAGGTGCAGGGACCCTGCAGGGGTGTCAGATTGGGGACGCCCCAGGTGCAGGGACCCTGCGGGGGTGTCAGATTGGGGACGCCCCAGGTGCCCAAACCCTGCGGGGGTGTCAGGTGGGGGCCACTGAGGCAGAAGGACTTAAGCGGGGTGTCCTGCAGAATCTCCCGAGCCCCTTTGCCTCAGACCCCGACACAGCCTGTGACGGGAGGACCACCCAAGTGGGGTACCTGGGGGAGCTGCTGCCTCAAACTGCCTTGTTTGTCCGTGTGTCCTGCACCAGGTACTTCCTTCAGCCCCGGGACAACGGCAGTAAGATCCTGAAGCCGGAAGACCTGGGGTCCCTGCGCCTGAACGTGGTTTACACGGAGGACCACGTCTTCTCCTCCGACTACTACAGCCCCCTGCGGGACCTGCTTCTGCGGTCGGCGGACGTGGAGGTACCCGCGTGGCTCGCGCACCGTAGCCCCCACCTTGGGCCTGCCGTGTGTTCGGGACCATCTGGGTCTCCCTCTGCCGGGGATGGGAGCCCTCGCGCCCCCCGCAGCAAGAGCCATGGGACCCGGCGTGGCCCACGCCTGGCGCTCTGTCTGACAGTGACCCCAGGGTCGTGGCCCTCAGCTCACTGGCCCTCGTGCTGTGTGTGGGTGCCGGGGGGAGGTGCAGACCCGCCGGGCGCACGCGGAGCAGGGGGCTGGGCCTGGGGCTCGCCTCCTTCACGCCCTGTGTCCCCAGCCCGTCTCGGCGTCCGCGGCCCACATCCTGGGCGAGGTCTGCAGGGAGAAGCAGGAGGCAGCCGTCCCGCTGGTGCGGCTCTTCCTGCACTACGGCCGGGTGGTACCCTTCATCAGTGCCATCGCCAGCGCCGAGGTCCAGAGGACCCAGTGAGTGCCGAGCGTGCCCCGAGACCCTCCGGGGGTCCGGCCTGGTCAGGGGTGGACGGGGGTCCAGGCGGCCAGAGGAAGCCACACGGTCAGGGTTCCTTCAGAGACACGCTTGCTCTTTTAAAAATGCACCTTTTCTCCTGGGAACTGGGAGGCACGTGGCACGGAGCCGTGAGCGGGGCACCGGGTGCCTCGGGGGCGGCTCCGTTCCTGAGGCTGGGCCCGTGGGCCTTCCGGGGAGGTGGGTTCTGCTGGGAGTGGCTCCCTGGGACCGTTGGCTCAGAAAGATCCAGAGCGTGCCCTGCTGGAGGTGTCGTGAGGTTGGGTGTTGCCTCCCGTGCTGACCCCAGGCCCTGAGGAGCAGAGGAGGCCCTCGGAGCGCAGGGTGGGGGGTGCACGGCTGCTGCGCCCTGGGGACCCGGCGGTGGCCGCAGTGGGTTTGTTACACGGCAGGCAGGCCCAGGGCAAAGGCCCCCACTGCGAGGCGTCGGTCAGGTGGCCTCCCTGCCCCATGGATGCCTCCCTATCCGACACTGTTTTCCAGGGATCCCAATACCATCTTCCGAGGAAACTCGCTAACGTCCAAGTGCATTGACGAGACAATGAAGCTGGCGGGGATGCACTACCTGCACGTCACCCTGAAGCCCACCATAGAGGAGGTGAGGGGGGCGCCGCTGGTGGGCCAGAGAGTCCCGAGGGAAGGGCAGGTGACTCAGAGCCCGCAGCCCCGGGCCCCGCCTAAGCCCAGGACTGTGGCTTCTGTGTCAGCTTTCCCTGGCTTCCCAAGGGGACCTTCTGAGCATCCCAGAATCTTCCTCGTTTTCTCAAATTAGAAAAATACTTAAGCAAGTCCATCATTCCGCTAAGACAGAATGACACGCAAGAGAAAAACACGCAAGAGAAAAGCCACCACATTCTTCCGAGGATGCCTCCTCCCCCGAATCCGCGAGGCCAGAGAGACAGCCCTGCTGCTGTCCCCCCCACCCCAAACCCCTGCCCCAGTCAGACACCCTGGGAGGAGTGACCCTCCATCTCTTACTGACACCTTCCTGGGAGGGGGTGTTTCCCCCAGAACGGTTTCACCAAAAAGCATGTCCTTTGTGGTCCTTGCGGTCCTTTGAGGGAACTGAGAATAGATTCCGGTTTGATCTGTGAGCCAAACCCTGAGAGCACTTTGAGGTAAAACGTTAATAAACTGGTGAAGTCTCATCCCGTGTCAGCCGCCGCGCTGCAGTCTCGAGAAGGGCCGCCCCTCCTAGGCCGGGCCTCAAGCTGCCCCTCCTGGACCAGGCCCGCCTCGCCCGCCGTGACCCCGCCCACCTGGGCTCCAGGCTCGGCTCACGCACTGCGTGTCTTCAACGCTCTCCACAGATTTGTCAGAGTCACAAGTCCTGTGAGATCGACCCCGTGAGGCTGAAGGACGGTGAGAGCCTGGAGAGCAACACGGTGAGGCCCGGCTCGCCCTCCAGCGCCTTGGACGCTGCGACCCCCGGGACGGTTGGCCGTGGCAGGCGCCTGAGCTGCAGCGGCCCCGGGGCACCACCTGCCGGCGCCAGCCACCACCTCCCCTGCTCTGGGCCCGGCCTGCACCTCCCGCCACCCATAACCGGGAGCCTCCCATGGGTTGGGGGCATCTCCCTCAGCTCAGCAAACACAGGTCCCCAACCTGGGCCACCTCTGGCTGCTCCTGGAGCTCTGCCCCAATTTTTAAAACAGCTAAGTCCCTGTTTTCATCTTTCCGTGTGGTTTCTTCACACGAATTATGCCAAGTCTTTGCCTCTAAAGAGCAGAGACCGGTCCTGGCATTCGGGAGGTCACATTGCTGTGGGCGCTGCCTCTAGGCTGTCAGTCGATGTGCGGGACACAGCGTGCTCCCTCCACCCGCACGCCTGGTTGGTTGCATGGGTCACTGTGATTGCAGCGCGCTTGCTCCTGACCCGCGACGGGAAGTCTGTCTTTGCTGCTCTGGAACCCCAGCCCCGCCCTCGCCCCTCCTGGCAGCCGTGGGGCACGGCCGCCCAGGGGAGTCTGGAGCACACGGCACTGAGCCGCCCCCCCCTTGCAGGAGAACCTGCGGCAGTACGTGGACCGCATCTTCAGCGTCATCACCACGTCGGGGCTGAGCTGCCCCACCGTCATGTGTGACATCTTCTTCTCCCTGCGAGAAGCGGCCGCCAAGCGCTTCCAAGGCGAGTGCTCATGGCGCCCACACCATGGGGACACCCGCACCCCTCACTGGACGGAGGCCTCCAGGCAGAGACGGACGTTCAGGGCCCCGTAACGAGGGTTCGGACCCCATAGCCAGTGGGCAGGGTCAGGCACCAGCATGGGCGCTGCACAGCCGGCAGGGCCCCCGGCTCCTGTCTGCACTCACCCCTGCGTGAGTTGGGCCCCAGCCCCACCCAGAGGCCGCAGCCGAGCTTCGTGCCAGTGGTTCCCAGTTTCTTCCTGGCCCCCGGTTGCTCCCCGCGGCTCCAGAAGCCCCGGTGAGTCGCTGTCCCTGTGTCCTGGCCACAGATGACCTGGACGTGAGGTACACGGCCGTGAGTGGCTTCATCTTCCTGAGGTTCTTTGCTCCGGCCATCCTGTCCCCCAACCTCTTCCAGCTCACGCCCCACCACACGGTAAGTGAGCACCTGTCCTGGAAACTAGTCAACCAGACCTCCTGACCACCCGGCCCCCTGGACCGGCAGGTGGCCGGGGCAGTTCCCGTGAGCCGGGCCGGGGAGGTGCAGAGGTAGCCCCAGGTGGTGGCTGGGTTGTGAACGCGCCACGTGCCCTTACGTCTTTGTCTCAGGAAGGTTTCCAGACGTTCTAATCAAAGTTGTGTTGTTAAAACCGCTGGATGGTGTGACCAGGGCTTCCTCTGTGGGCGTTTGTTACGATGTTACCCACTGCCCACACACAGGAAGATGGAGCATGGATATCAGTCATCGTTCAGGCCATGTGGCCGGCAGATGATTTTTGAGCTCCCACCGTGAAAAGGCCCGAGGCCCGAGCCCTTGCAGAGAGAGTGCCAGGGGGCCACAGTGCCAGGCAGAAAGCCCAGGGTGATGGGCCCGTTCCTGGTTTTGCTGGTTTTAAATTAAGCCTGCGAACCGTGTGGAGGGTGAGAGGTCCCCAGGCTGGGTTCCCGGGAGACTCAGCCCCAGGGTTGCCAGGGGGATCCGCTCCTTTGCTGGAAACGTGGGATCTGGGGTCAGGGGTGGCCTGAGAGCCCGCATTTCAGCAGCTGGCAGCCACCTGGGTTGGAGGGCCCACAGGGACCTCCGAATCCAGCTCCAGCGAGTTCACCTGCTCACTCACGGATGACACTCGCTCTGTGCAGCTGTTAGGGGTGTCATTCGTTTTGTTGGTGGCGGTTCTGGGCTCATTCACGACTCAACTGTGAGACCGTCCTCTTCCCGTCTCCGGCAGGACCCGCAGACGTCGAGGACGCTGACGCTTGTCTCGAAGACCATTCAGACTCTCGGCAGCCTGTCCAAGTCCAAGTCCGTGAGTCACCGACTTGAGTTCTCTTTTCAACACGAAGGAGGAGGAAGGAGTAGTAGGACGAGGAGCAGGCACTGCCCAGAGTCCCCGCGGGGCCATAGTGGGGGTGGCCTCACCACATGGAGGCGTCCCCTGTGGGCGGTGACCATCCCTTGTGGGCGATGACCATCCCCCGTGGGCGATGACCGTCCCCTGTGGGCGGAGGCGTCCCCTGTGGGCAGTGACCGTCCCCTGTGGGTGGTGACCATCCCCTGTGGGCAGTGACTATCCCCTGTGGGCAGAGATGTCCCCAGTGGGCGGTGACTGCCCCCTGTGGGTGATGACCATCCCCTGTGGGCAGAGATGTCCCCTGTGGGTGATGACCATCCCCTGTGGGCAGATATGTCCCCTGTGGGTGATGACCGTCCCTGTGGGCGATGATCATCCCCTGTGGGTGATTACCATCCCCTGTGGGCAGAGATGTCCCCTGTGGGTGATGACCGTCCCTGTGGACGATGACTGTCCTCTGTGGGTGATGACCATCCCCTGTGGGCAGAGATGTCCCCTGGGGGCGATGACCATCCCCTGTGGGCGGTGACCATCCTCTGTGGGCGATGACCGTCCCCTGTAGGTGGTGACTGTCCCCTGTGGGCGGTGACCGTCCCCTGTGGGCGATGACCGTCCTCTGTGGGTGATGACCGTCCCCTGTGGTCAGAGATGTCCCCTGTGGGCGATGACTGTCTCCTGTGGGTGGTGACCATCCCCTGTGGGTGGTGACCATCCCATGGGCAGTGACCATCCCCTGTGGGTGGCAACCATCCCCCTTGGGTGGTGACTGTCCTCTGTGGGCAGTGACCACCCCCTGTGGGTGGAGATGTCCCCTGTGGTCAGTGACTGTCCCTGTGGGCCGTGACCGTCCCCTGTGGGTGGAGACGCCCCCTGTGGGTGGTGATGTCCCCTGTGGTCAGTGACCATCCCCTGTGCGTCCCCCGTGGGCAGCTAACACTCCCGCTGCCATGTATGGATCCACAAACCATGTCCCCTTGGCTGTAGGGACTGTGTAGCCCTGCCACACAGCCGGGCGTCCTCGGCCTGAGCACCTTAAGGAAGTCGGGGTGCTGCCTGGTGACCAAGGGCTCATCTACGTGGAGCCAGCGATATCCCCCTCCTTCCCTGTGTCTGAGCTCATTTTATCCCTTTTGGTGACAAATCTGTGTCTCCCCTTCACGGGGGCGTCCTGGAGACTGACGATGTGCCAGGGCCCCGAGGGTCCACCCCGTGACAGCAGCAGCGGTGTGGGCTCTGGGTACCCCGCACACAGGCGGTGACGTGGCCTGTTCCTCAGGGACGGGCCTGTCAGGCTCTGTCTGGAAAGGGTTGAGCCATGACCTACAGGATCACCCCAGCTCTCCCCATTCTGCTCTTTGTGGGGCCGAGTGACCCAGGCTCTCAGCACTGCAGACGAGCAGCCCCTGCAGGGCAAACGCTCGGCTTTCTCTGAATCCGAGGGACACGAAGCCGTGGGCCAACGCTCTCCTCCATCCGTCAGCCCCAGCGTTTGTCGGCTGGAAGCCCAGATAAACAGGCACCTGCTGGGCTGAGGTCTGCACAGACGCGCTCGTTTTCACACCCAGGGCAGCAAAGTGCCCTCGTGCGGACACAGGTCCCCCGGGCCCCTCTTGCCGCTGCCCCGGCTCCTGGAGGTGAGGACCCCTCCCGTCCCAGCAACCGCGTCTGGGAGCCACGCATCCGCGAAAGGTGTTGAGTCGTGCATGACGAAGATCTCACCGGGGACCCCGTGTGGTTCACTTTTTGAACACGGCTTGAGTGGAATCCACCCTGCAGCGTTTGGCAAGCCCCTCCCTGTGGCTGGGGTCGGGGTACTCGGCACCCCGGGACAGCATCCACCCCTGCGTGTTGTGCTGTTCAGTGCCCGTGGCCGCACTCCAGATCTTTCAGGTTCGGGCCAGGAGACCTTAGGCCTTCATTAAGTGACCTGTTTCATTTTAGGCCAGTTTTAAGGAATCCTACATGGCTGCATTCTATGAATTTTTCAACGAGCAGAAGTACGCTGATGCAGTGAAAAATGTAAGTATCGGCATCAATTAACGCAGACTCACGGCAGCAGAGGCGGCTGACTTGGTGGGAGGGATCCAGACGGTCATGGGTGGTTGAGCTGAGTGGGGAGGCCCCGTGGGGGCAAAACCCGGGGTGGGGGCCAGGGAGGGGAGCCGGGATGGCTTCCAGCTCCACGAGGGTTCAGCTAGGTCTGGAAGCATCTCAGTCTCAGCAGAGACAAGACCCCATGGTCCTCTCAGAGGGACCCCCGCCCGACACTTGCTTCTCAGAGTCTCCTCTCTCCTCTGGTTCCAGAAGGAGATGCAGGGCGCCCAGGCACTGCTCCTACGAAGGTTCGCATTTTAACCATCCGGTTTCTTTCTCACTTCAGTTCTTAGATTTGATCTCGTCCTCCGGGAGAAGAGACCCCAAGAGTGTGCAGCAGCCCATCCTGCTTAAGGAAGGGTAGGGCTGGCGGGAGAGAGGCAGGGTGGGGCTCCCAGGCTGGCTCAGCACCAAGCAGGCATCCCTGCCCGCGGGGCCGGAAGGCATCCGGACCCGTCTGGGAGAGATGCCCCAGGGCTGCGCCATGGCGTGTTTTCAGCCCTGTGCCTGTTCTCTGCTGAGGCTGCGAGTGGAGGAATGCCCGTCTGGGAGCAGAGTTTGAAGGCGGGGGAGACTGAACGGCCCCCAAATAGTCAGAGGCATCTGCCCGGGTGGCTCCCTCACCCGAGTCCAAGGCCCCCCCGCCCTCCATCAGCCCCTCGCTCAGAAGTGTCCCCCATCAGGGGCTCAGAATACAGGACGCAGCAGAGAGCAGCTACCTCTCGCCTCCTGTCTTTGCTTCCAGAGCACACCTGCGGGGCTGGGAGCCTGCCGCCGGCAGTTTCTTTGGGAGCATCTCTTGTCCATGTTTTCAGGGTGGGAGGTGAGGGGGGTGCCCTTTGTTGGAGCTCAGAGAGACCCACGGTCATCACCAGCTCGTAACTTGAAGTTGACACTAGCACAGGAGCTAAACTTTTCAAAAGTAGAGACCTTTACCTTTTGGTTTTTAAGTCCTGTCACTTGGAAATAAAATGATAAGATACTGAAATCCCACAGTCTGCTTCGGGTGTCACAGGTGCGGCAGTGGCGACCTGTTGTGATCCTGCAGGCTTTGATTTTGTGACCTCGGGCCGCCAGAGCTGGCGGGCAGGGGGGACATGCACCCCACCCTAAGCTGCTCACCCACCAGCCTGTGCCGTTCACGACAGGTTCATGATTAAGAGAGCACAAGGGCGAAAACGCTTTGGGATGAAGAATTTTAAGAAAAGGTGGTTTCGCCTGACAAACCATGAATTTACCTACCAGAAAAGCAAAGGTAATGAGAATAGTTCGCTTTTTATTTGCTCTCACATATTGTATCCCAAGGGACCAGAGCCTCGCCTCGGCCCCTGTGGCGATACCGGTCGCTTTTCTGGGGTGGGCGGGTCCTTGCCCGGGAGGGGGGCACCGAGAGGGTGGCCTGGGCATCGTGGGGAGCAGGGTCTCGGGGTGGACGCTCCTGTCCTGCGTGGGTGGCTCTGATCTAGATCACAGGATGTCCCCATGGAAACATGGGGTTGGCTTCGCAGGGACCCGGGTCCTGTGGGGGGTGAGCGCGTGAGGCCGGCGTCACCTGCCTTCGAGGGGAGACCGGCCCCTCCTGGCGGCTCACGGGCTCACTCTGCCGCAGGGGACCCGCCTCTCTACAGCATCCCCATCGACAATATCCTGGCCGTGGAGCCGCTGGAAGAGGAGTCCTTCAGGATGAAGAACGTGAGCGCTACCCCATCCTCTCGACCCCGCTGCCGCCCGCGCCCTGCACCCGCTCCCAGACCCCTGTGAGCTGGCAGCCGCAAGGCGCTGCCGCGGGGCAGAGAGCCCAACCCTGCCTGCTGGGTCGGCAGGACCCGCGGGGTTTCTCTAAGACCTTTGCTTTAGATTGAGTCTTGCTTCTACAAGCTCCAAAAATAGAGCAAGGGCCGCAGCCCCTCACCGCGAGCGGTTGGTCGTCTGCACTCGTCCTGTCTGCTGAGTTGAGTCCCCGGCCTCCTCCCGTCTCTCTCCGTGTAAATGTGCATGTCTTCTGAACCATGTGTATCTTCAGTGTATTTCTTAAAAACAAGGACATCCTTTATATAACTCCGTGCAGCTGCTGGAGTCAGGACACCCAGCCCTCACGCAGCGTTACTGCTGAGCCACCATCCAGCTGTCCAGTGACATTCTCTAAGCCGTTGTTTGTCCCAGGCCAACACCTGGTACTTGGTTCTCTGCTGTCTCCTTAATCCGGGACATTCCTCAGCCTTTCTCTGTGTTTTATGGCCTCGGAATTTTTGAAGCAGAAAGGCCAGTGTTTGGAGACAGCCCTTGGTTTGGGTGTGTCAGGGGGTCAGTGTGGCAGCTTCAAGTGATGCGTTTTGTAGGGACTCCCTCGGATGTGGCACAAGTGCTGGTGACTTGTATCAGGGACCCGTGGCCCGGGGTCTGTTGGGGACTCGTGGCCCGGGGTCTGCCGGGGGCCTGTGGCCCAGGGTCTTTCAGGGAGATGTGGCCCAGGGTGAGTCAAGGACATGTGGCCTGGGGTCTGTTGGGGACATGTGGCCCAGGGTTGGCCGGGGACCTGTGACCTGGGGTCTGTCGGGGAACTGTGGCCCAGGGTCTGTCAGGGACATGTGGCCCAGCATCAGCCGGGAACCTGCGGCCTGGGGTCTGTCGGGGACATGTGGCCCAGGGTGAGTCAGGGACATGTGGCCAGGGGTCGGTCGGGGACATGTGGCCCGGGGTCGGCCGGGGACACGTGGCCCCACTGGACGCAGCAGCTCTGCCCCTCTTTCCCGGCCACACACACTTTTTGCCTCTCTTGTCCCTTCGCTGCATCTTGTCACTTCCTCCTGCCTAGGGCCTTTCTCTCTCCCTGGCGTGTTTTGGGCTGTGAGGCCCCGCAGGGCCCCGTTTCATTCAGGGCAGAGCCCCTCATTGGTGAGACCACGTGGGTGCTCACGTGGCCCGGATCTGGCCGTGGGAATGGCACGGTTTTTGCTGCCCCTGTAGCTCCCCCCTCTGGGCACACGCCGTCCATGCAGTCGGGCCCCACGGAGGTGTCCACGTCTGCAGAAGCCCACGCATGGCCTGACCGGCAGGAGTGAGCAGCTGCCAATCAGCTTGGTCATTTCAAAGTCAGACTTTGGGCGGAGGCTCTGGGGTACCCTCCCATCAGGTCCGCCTCTGCTGACCATCCAGATGCTTGCAGACAGCTTGGGGAACCCCTGCTTTGCGTTCACTTCCCGACACTGTGGGCACCATGGTGGAGGGGGGCTGCGGGGACGGTGCCTGAGTTCTCGTCACCGAGCACCTCCGAATGCTGGGGAGGAGAAAACACTCCTGCCCACCCCCCGCCATCACCGCCGTGTCCCCTCCTGTCCCCTCCGAGGGGGAGCACAGGGTTCCCACCGGGTGCCAGGACGACTCTGCTCTCCAAGGGGTGGTCTCGTGGGGAAGTCCCCTGCAGCCTTGCGCGGCCACTGGGGGGCGATGGCCTTGCGTCCCACCTCCACAGGCCGCCAGCCCGGAGCCCGATCTGAGGGCTTTTCCGGGTTGTCTGTTTTCATTAGAAAATCTGTGCACTTACGTCCTGTTTCTCCCAAGTCTGTTCCCATTTCTCTTTCTCTGTTCCTAATTTTCTAAATATTCTTTATATTTTTCAGTTTCCTTAGATATATTTTGTATAAGTCACATGCGGTCCTTTTTGAAGGAAGATGGGGCTGTAAATAATAACTAAGAGTTAAAACTTCAAATCCTCCAAATTATTCCCTAGTCTTCCAGCTTTAAAGACCCCAACCTGTGACCGGGGCCGAGGGTGACTGGCGGCATGGGCTCCACACCCAGGGTCCGTGGGCGGATCCTCCCTCAGGAGTGCGGGCAGCTCCCCAGCGTCCCAGACTGGGCATCTCTTCTCTGTGGCTCTCCCTCCTGTCCCGAGGCTGCAGTGGTTGGAGGGATGGCCCCGCCAGCCGGGGTCTCCGTGAGGATGATGGTGGCAGGGACGTCCCTTCCACAGATAGGCAGAGCAGGTGGGACCCTCACGGCTGGGTGGTCAGCCCCTCAAGGCCTCCGCTGCAGACAACGGCCGTCCCCAGGGTGGTTGCCGGGCGAGATGAGGCTCCACGCGATTCATTCCCCTTGTGACGCGTTGACTTGGAATGTCTTGTTATTCAGGGGAAGGTCCAGTTGGGCAGAACCCTGCAGAAGCCTAACCAAGGGTAATAATCTGGAATCCTTTGCACAAAGGGACACCTTGCTTTAAGGAGGAGGGAGGTATTCTCGGGAGATCAACCCTGTTTAAGGCTCTTCACTTCGACGTTCAGACAAATTCCTGCCCTTACTCTTCAGAGCTGCGGCTGGGGGCCTTAGCGGGGTCCAGGCCCTGGGCGTCCACGCTCTCCCGAGGTCACTGAGAGCCGTCTCCCCGCATGGCCGTCCTGAGGAGGGGTCACGATGCTGACCCGGAGCTCACAGCCGTGCGCGGGGGCGGAGCCCAGCCCAGACCGTGCGGCCCCAGAGCCTGGACGCGCGCTCTGTGGCCCCAGACCTGGCCTCCCCTCCTGTTTCACATCACCGCCCCGCCCTGCTGCCCTCGAGCCCCCTCGAGGCCTCGGGAGCCCCGGTGTCTCTGCGGGTCATGCGCTCCCGGCTCACGGACCCCCGAAGAGTCGGGCTTGCCCCCGGGAGCCAACCGGCCGCCAGCCTCCTTCCCCGTCCTCGCGTCCGTCTGCCTTGCGCTCCCGGTTTCAGTAGGTGCCCACGGCTGCACTGGGTCTGTCTGTCTGGCCTCCGTCTGGTCTGAGGCTGGCCCCACGGCCTCAGAGGGTTAGGATGCTCGCTGGACGGATGGTCGGAGACGGCAGCTGCGCTCGCCCCGCGCTGGCTCCCGACCTTGGCGCCTGGTCCTGCCCCAGGACAACTTGAGGCTATGTTTTGGGCCGGCAGATGGCCCCGTGGCAGGTGCGGGCGGGTTTCTGGACCTGAGGGAGGTTAGCACCCTCGACCTGCCCCCTTGGTGGGCCGCGTCCTGCCTCGTGTGTCTGCACAGCACCTCCCACCCCTCCCCCGGCTGGGGCTGGGGACGCTGTGCTCTCAGCCGGTGGCCTTCCCGACGACCACAGAGGGACAGAGTGTGGAAATATCCTGGAAGCAGCCGTGAGCTGCTTCGTTCCGTCAGGGTTACAATGATTCCCTAATTTCAGGACCCTTTTCTCATCGGCCTGTGTTTTAACGCTGCCTTCCCCAGAGGCGGCTTCCACGCGCTAACTACCAGGCGAACGTCCTCTTCCATTTGTGAGACGTCTTTGAAGGCCTGTGGTGTGCCGGCCCCTGGCGGAGGGGCCAGCCTGTGAGGACGATCGGAGCAGAGCGCTCCCTCCAGGGCCTTCCCTCCGTCGGGGATCGCAGCCACGTACAGATCATGCAGTCTGAGGCCTGTGCGACGGTGCACGTGTGGGTGGGGTGGGGCTCGGGGGCGCCTTGGCTGTTCACTCAGGAACTTGGGCCCAGACCCCTCCCAGAATCCTTCGAATCCTGTTCGTCCTCTGGGCACACCGCCCCACCTTGCAGAAGGCCACCGTGGACTTTGACGTCCCGACTCCTGGCCTCCCACATGCCCTCTGCCAAGTCCAGCCTGACAGCCTCGCAGGGCTCAGGGCTGCTGACCTCCCTGCCCTTCTGTGTGCAGCCGGGCCTGCGTCTGCTGGGAGCACCTGACCCTCGCTGTTCCCAGGGCCTTTGCACCTACCGTCCCCTGCTGCCTGCTTTACCTCCCTGCTTTCCCCACTGAGCTTAATTAACTCTGGGTCGCCCATCTGATCACAGCTGGAGGATCGTCTGTCTCGAGGGCTCTCTCCTGACCCTCCTTTTGGCCTCCTCCCCCCTCACACCCACCGTGCTTTGTGTTCACTCTTGTCTTTCTTGCTGGCTGGGAGCTCACGAGAGCAGAAACTATGTTTGGGCCACTGTGTCCCCAGGACCTCGGACAGTGCCTGGTACTCAAGAATGTTTGTCGAGCGAATAATAAACAGGAAAGGCAGTGGAGGCTCCGAGAAGCCTCACGGGGGAAGTAACATCTGCCTGGAAGGAGGAGGGGTCCCTGGAGTGGTCAGGCTTGCAGGGGGGGAGTACATTTCAGATGGACAACAGCACTTGCAAAGGCCCCGAGGCAAGTTTGGGGATGCGGACGGGAGAGTGGGCAGGGTGTGCTATGGCATCTTGTACAAAGCCCATCCCGCCCAAAGACGAGGGAGGCCCAGAGGAGCCGGCGCGCCTGTGTGACGGCCGCGTCCCACTCCAGGTGTCCTGGGGGAGGCAAGTGGTGCAGCGCCTTTGCTTTTCCAGGGGGACCCCAAGGCCCCCGAAAGGCAGCGCCCTGGCCTGGGTAACCAGGGCCGACCCAGCCGAGCCGCACAGCCTCCTGTGTCCCCGCTCTGCTCCCACTCGGCCCCAGGCTGGTTGGCGTGGACAAGAGTGGCCCTCGCAGTTCAGGCAGGAGGCGCTGCCGTGGGGCCCCCTGAGCCTGCTCTTGCCCCTCAGATGTTCCAGGTCATCCAGCCTGAGCGGGCACTGTACATCCAGGCCAACAACTGCGTGGAGGCCAAGGCCTGGATCGACATCCTCACCAAGGTGAGCCAGTGCAACCAGAAGCGCCTGGCCGTCTACCACCCGTCCGCCTACCTGAACGGCCACTGGCTGTGCTGCAGGGCCTCCTCGGACACGGCCGCCGGCTGCTCCCCCTGCACCAGGTAGGTTGTGACTGGTACCCCAGCCCCGGGTGGGGATAAGTGCGGGGTGGGGCCCCCGTCTTTAGTGACCTTTAAATAACCAACGCCACAACTCTCACAACTGACCCCTCCTCCTCTCCGCCCGCTCTCGCGGTGTCTGGGCAGCGGCCTCCCAGCAAACATCCAGCTGGACATCGACGGGGACCGAGAGACTGAGCGCATCTACTCTCTCTTCAGCTCGTACATGAGCAAACTCGAGAAGATGCAAGGTGAGGCGGGGCGGACGGGGGTGAACCCTGGGGGCCGCCAAGGGCTGCGCGCGGTGTCATCATTTATAGCGCTGATGGGGAAAACGTTTCTGCAGGTTGAGTGGCTATTTGGGGCGCAGTTACTTGGATAACAGGTTCTATGGATAATTTTAAGATGGAATTTAGCTTGCAACCTCTGAACTGCCAAATTCTTGAGAAGATCCTATGTCTTAATAACCTCCCATGCCTGCAAACAAGGAGTTTCATTCTTGTGTGTTTTCCAGAGGGACGTGTGCACGTGTGTGTGTGTGAATGTGCGTGTGCCCGTGCCCCTGCCCGGCAGCTCCAGGCATATCTACGCAACTTCGTTTTCCTGCATTCCGTTGCTCTCCGTGCCCTGCAGAATGAAGCAGTGTAGGTGGGGCAAGTCAGGAGACCAGGGGGGCGCTTGGGCTGTAGCAGGAGAGGCAGATGCAAGACGAGCTGGGGGGCGGTGAGCTGTTTGACCCTGCACTGGGGCTGGCACTTCTCGGAGCTGCTGTTAGGGATTCTGTGGTGGGCCCTGCAGCCCCCTCAGAAGGTGCCTGGAAACAAGCCTGTTGGACTCTCTTCATCTCCTGGTCAGTTGTGGGCCACAGCCTGGAGGGTACTTTAGCCCTGCCTTGGTGAGCACGCAGCTGCCGGCCCATGTTCTTCAGACCCCCACCTCCCTCTCTGCCCCAGCACCACGCGGCAGACCCCTGGGCCTTTGCCCCTGATGCGCCCCTCGTCTGGCTGACGCCGTGTGTCCTGTGGGGCTGTGCGTAGATACGTGTGTCCTGTGTGTCCTATGCGTAGATACGCCTGGAGCTGCCAGGCAGGGGCACGAGCTTATCCTGCCCCGCTGCGGACAGCCTGTGCTGATCTCTGTCATTACGATGATACCCTCTCAGATCTGTTCACCAGCGACACACATGACCTTGAGAGGAGAAGCAGGTGTCATTCGTCCCGGTGCCTAGCACACAGGAGGGACTCAGTACCTGTTTGCTGGATGCGTGGGTGGATGGGTGGTTGGATTGGTGAATGGGTGGTTGGGTGGGTGGGTGCATGGGTAGATGGATGGACAGTCAAATGGAAAGGGGTCTTGAACACCCAGCCTCCCTCCCAGGATAGCAGTGAGCTTGACAGCAAGGGTTCACAGAAGGTCAGCCGGATTGGAGGCCTTACCGCTCACTTCACGGAGGCACCAAAGCACTGAGTCACTTTCCACAGTCTTCAGGCCTCTGCCGGGAACCTCAGTGCTTTCTTGAGGTGGATACTCTGCTGTCAGGGGCTCTCATCTCCTTGAGACCCTCGTTTATGTCGGCCAAACTGCCCTGAGCACTCAGCCCGTGGGCTGACGACATACCAAGGCCTCTCCTCCGGGCACAGCAGCCTTTCCGTGCTGGGAGGCGGCTGTGTTCTGGTCGCCTGTGAGTCTGTCCCCCCACCTCCTTCAGGGCAGGGACACCCACTCAGTGTCCCCCTGAAGTTTGGTGCCCAGTGTGCTTCGGGTGGCGCAGGGCCAGTGCAGGGCTGGGCGGGATCGCGTGCTGAAGGGCTGCTGGACCGAGATCACGCGGCCCAGGTCTTGGTGATGGCGGCCGGCCACCCCGTCAGTGCCCTGGAAGGCAGCCTGCACCCACACCTTCCCGCAGGCATGATCAGGGGGCCTGGGAAGGTCTTGGGGTGACTTTCACAGACACGGAGCCATGCTGTACGCGCTACCGTTAGATCAGCATGAAGCCTTTTCGCCCTCCCCCCCGCAGCTCAGCCAGCACCTCGGTGCAGCTCATCAGCTACGGGCCACCGTCTGCCCTTAGCAGGGACCAGGACGCACTTTTAGTCGTGCCCTTCCCACCTCGGGGCACGGACACTGGGCTCACCGTCAGGGCCTCTGTGTCCTGTGTCACCCGGCCGTTGGGTGTCCTCCCGACTTAGATATCTGCCCCCCAGCGTCACCGGCAGGGGCCGCGCTCGCCGTCCTCCAGTCCTTGGGATGCGGTTTGTTGGTCAGCAAGGCCGCCTTTGCGCTGTCCCGCGTCTGCCCTGGGCTCTTCCTCGTTCCCAGGGCTGTTTTAGAAACGTGTACCCGCCGCCAGCTGGCGCCAGCACGCGCTCCAGCGTTGCCCAGGCTTGGCTTGGGGAACCCCGTTAAAGAGGAGCAGAGGGTGAGCTTGCCGCCCGGCCCCGTGGATGCTCCGGGTCTGTTTTGGGTCCAGTCGCGAATCTTGCGTCTGACGTTGGGCCCAGAATTAAGAGTTGCTCCCCAGCTTGGTCCTGGGACCTCCTCCCGGGTCTGTCCCAGCTCCCGCCGCCGCGGCCACCCTCGTTGGCACCCTAGCACAGGATTCCCCGAGACGCACAGGCCTCGGTGCAGAGCTGCTTTGGCATCCGCTGAGAGACCAGCTGGGCACATGGCCCCCTCCTCTGGGAAACGGCAGCGACGGGCCCCACCTGCCAGGCTGGCCCAGGGGCCGCGTGGAACAACCCCTGTGAAGCAGTTCACGCGGCCCCCGAGCTGAGGCGCCCGGCGTCCCTGCCTGTGTCCCGACCCCGCCACCGCCCGTCCCCCAGCATGGGATCGTGGTCCTTCGGTGATTCCCATCCTACTCCTAAGCTGCCCTGTTTCCCAGCAGGGTTCACTGAGGCTCGAGAGCTTGAGGGACTCGCTGAAGGCCAAGCAGGCACAGCCAGAGGGGACTCGGGGGGGACGTGCAGGCAGCCGGGCTCCAGAGGGGACTTGGGGGGGGACGTGCAGGCAGCCGGGCTCCAGAGGGGACTTGGGGGGGGACGTGCAGGCAGCCGGGCTCCAGGAGCGTTGCCGGTGCAGCTCACCGCGCCCTGGGCGCTCCTGCCCGCATCTCTGCCCCTTTATCCCTCGCGTGCGCAGCCCTTATCTTTCTCACGTCCTGTTCCCATTTCCTTTGAAATTTTGAATCTTCCCAGGTTCCCTTTGCACAGACTTGTGGTTTTTCCGTAAGAATTAAGAGGCTTCCCTTGAGTTGGGAGTGAAGGCAGTGAAGTTTTCCGATGGTGAGCGAGCAGCACGTCACAGGCCGTGCCGAAGGGGCCTGATGCCAGCTCACCTGGGCCGGGCACCGGGCTCTCTGTGGCCCTGGAGTGCAGGACTCAGCTCGGGTGTTTGTAGGCAGGTGGGGGGCCCGGAGGCCACAGCGTGGTCTTCAGCAGGAGTGAGGTGGTCGGATGAGAAAGGTACCTGTTGAGCAGGTGGGGCGATGGACGCCCTAAGAAGCTGCTAGCACAGACTGGCCGACAGGTGACGGCCGAGAGGATGGCTTCTTGTCCGCCCTGCGCCCTGCAGGTCCCTGCCGTGGCGCGTCCTCGTAAATGTGGGATGGAGCCCGGCACCCCTTTCTAGGGTGGGGCTTCTCGAACGCATCTCCCCAGACTGACCCTGTGTGACCCCACCGGCCCTTGAACCAGCCTGGCCCAGGCTCCAGGAGCAGCCGTCTGGGAGCCTGGGCCAGGCTGCACAGAGCCTGGTCACCCTGGAGAGGGGTTGGGCCCTGGTGCTCGGCGTTGGACCCTCGGGGCTGCGGTTCCGGCGCCGCAGGCTTCTCCGGGGTTCAGGGTCGGCCGCACTCTTAGCGGCTCCTGTTTCGTGTGCGTTTGCGTGAGCGGTCAGCCCTTCCCTGTGCGCTCGGGGGGGCAGCCTGTCCGCTCGCCCCAAGCTGACCTCGGCCCCCGCCCCCAACGCTGCAGAGGCCTGCGGGAGCAGGTCTGTGTACGACGGCCCAGAGCGCGAGGAGTACTCCACGTTCGTCATCGACGACCCCCAGGAGACCTACAAGACTCTGAAGCAGGTGGTGGCCGGGGTCGGGGCCCTGGAGCTGGAGCACGCCCAGCACAGGAGGGACAAGTTCAAGAGGACCAAGTACGGGAGCCAGTGAGTCCAGGGGCTCGGAGGCGTGGGGAGCCGGGGAGGGGCCGCCTCGGGCCAACTGCCTGTGGGGAGCGGCGGGCCCCGTCTGGCTTCACCCCCAGCGCCCTCTGCGCTGGGTCCCCGGAGGTGCCTCCTGCCACCGCTTCGCGACCCATGTGCTTCTGAAATTAGGCTTCCATCGTGGGCCAGCAGCCCTGCCCCTGGGAAGCACGTTTTGCCTCTCGGGCTGGCTCTGGACACCCCCCCGCCCCGCCTCACCGCGTCCTGGGAGGGAGGGGTCGGCCGCAGAGGGGCAGGCGCGGCCGGGGCACCCGCGCTCTGTGCCAGGGGCTGCAGCTCCGGCTCCGGGCAGGCAACCAAGCGGCGCCCTCCTCCTGCACGAAGGGCGTGGGTGACGAGAGCCTAGGAGCACTTGGAGCCCACGGACCCGCGGCAGAGCCCGCCCCGGCATCTCAGGCAGGAGCCCTGCGCGGGCCCAGCCCCCTCCCTGCTGGCTGCTTCCTTCCAGGGAAGACGTGGCTTGGGTCTGGGAAGAGAAGGGGGGCTCTGGGAGAGACCCCGACTCTGGCCAGGCTGCGAGGGTGCCCAGCACTTCTGGTGACGCCGACTGTGCCTGCCTCCGGCTCCACAGGCGTTCACATCACATTCTAGACCCTTTAACACCCTCTGTCAGAACCCACGTCGACCATCTAAAAACGCCTTTTCTTAAACACGGCAGAGCCCGTGACTCACGGCTGCGCCATCGTCTGTCAGCTAACAGGGCACAGCGCCACGGCGCTCACTCCGGGAGGCCACGGTCTCCCCATGCGTGAACACACGTGCCCCGCACATTGAGACCCGGGTCACGGGCTGTGCTTCCGCAGGCAGTTTTGGGCTAACTTCTTCCTTTTCTAGTCCATACTTCTCATGTTTTATTACGATGAACACGCATCACAAGCAAAGGTAGGAAAAGGTGATGAGAACAACAAACAGGAAAGGATGCTCAGCGCCACTAATTATTAGAGAGAAATGCAGATCTCACCGCTACAGTGAGGTACCACCTCACAGCGGTCAGAAGGGCCACAGTCAGAAAATCCACAAACAATAAACGCTGGAGAGGGTGTGGAGAAAAGGGAACCCTCCTGCACTGTTGGTGGGAATGTGAATCGATACAGTCGCTATGGAGAACAGTATGGAGGTTCCTTAAGAAACTAAAACTAGAACTACCATATGACCCAGCAATCCCACTACTGGGCATATACCCAGAGAAACCATAATTCAAAAAGAGTCATGCACCACAATGTTCACTGCAGCTCTATTTACAATAGCCAGGACATGGAAGCAACCTAAGTGTCCATCAACAGATGAATGGATAAAGAAGATTAGGCACATATATACAATGGAATACTACTCAGCCATAAAAAGAAATGAAATTGAATTATTTGTAGTGAGGTGGATGGACCTAGAGTCTGTCATACAGAGTGAAGTAAGTCAGAAAGAGAAAGACAATACCATATGCTAACACACATATATGGAATCTTAAAAAAACAAAACAAAAACGGTTCTGATGAACCTAGGGGCAGGACAGGAATAAAGACGCAGACGTAGAGAATGGACTTGAGGACACGGGGAGGGGGAGGGGTAAGCTGGGACGAAGTGAGAGGGTGGCATGGACATACATACACTACCAAGTGTAAAATAGATGGCTAGTGGGAAGCAGCCACATAGCACAGGGAGATCAGCTCAGTGCTTTGTGATGACCTAGAGGGGTGGGATAGGGAGGGTGGGAGGGAGGCTCAAGAGGGAGGGGATATGGGGATATATGTATACATATAGCTGATTCACTTTGTTATACAGCAGCAACTAACACACCATTTTAAAGCAATTCCACCCCAATAAAAATTAAAAAAAAAAAACAAAAAACAAAAAAAGGGCGATGGCAGTTCAGAGGCACACCAGCCACAGGGCGGCCCACGCTCACACTGTTCTCCCTACACCCCCGCAGGGAGCACCCCATCGGAGACAAGAGCTTCCAAAGCTACATCAGGCAGCAGTCTGAGACCCCCGCCCATTCCATGTGAAGCCCGCGGGACCCCCTGTCCCAGGATGGTGCCCTGAGCTGCGCCGGGTGAGCCCGTGTCCAGGAAGGAGAAAACACCAGGCCAGAGGGCAGCTCCTCAGCTTGCAAGCCGACAGGGGTCGAGCTTGTGAACTTCTGAGGCTCCCGGGCCATTTCCGGGTGGCTGTGCACTTGATCACACCAGCGGCAGGCAACCTGAGCTGGCCTTTCGGGAACAGGGTGCCAGCGACACCGCGGCCTGCGGAGCGTGTGCCCTGTGCCGTGTGCACGTTTGTCTGCTGGTCTGTGGCGCCCGCACCGTGGAGCCTTCCGGCACTAACGTTCTGCTTCGGCTCAGCAGGGATGTTGTGAGCAGCATTCTTCTATGAGCCAGATGTCTGGGCGGCCACCAGCACGAAGCCTCCTGGTTTCAGCTTTTGACATTTGTATCGGTCCTGGCCAGAGGGTCAGAACCGCACGGAGATCCCAGTTTGAGGATGCCCTTGCTCTTTGGGGACACGGGGTCCTTTTGCAGAGAGATTTCCTAGGGGTCCCAGCCTTCGTTCCCAAGGTGGGAGCCCCCTGCCTGCTGCTGATACGCGTCCACGCAGCCGCCACGTCAAGCAAAGTTGTGTTGTTTGCTGTCAGTGGGGCTAAAAGTCGAATCCACGTTTGCCACCCTGGTGGGAGTTTGGGGAAGGTTGTAAAAATAGAAATGTGCGTTATTTTCAAGCTGTTTTTCTTAATGTTTTTAAAGGACTGTTTTTAATTAGCTCTTTGATATAAACTCAGAACACCCAGGCCTCTACATGCCTCCAGACGACAGAAAAGGGAGCGGTTGTGTCTCATGGCAGCCAAGTAAAGAGAGAACAAGGAGGGAGGCAGGGGGAAACCCGGGCCCGCACCAGGAGGCTTGGGAGCGGACGCCGGGCCAGCGGCAGAGCTCGCTGTCTCTGAGGCCCCGGGGGCTGCCAGGGCTGCTGTGCTTTGGGGGCTGGGGGTCCTGACAAGCTTCTGGTGACTCCCCCGAAAGCCTCGGCTGTTGTTCAGACTCGAGATCTGGATGGCAGATAGTGACATTGCCCGTTATCGCAAAAATGATGGAGGAAAATGCCACAAAAAAAAGCAGCTCCGTACACGCAGCTATTAGGCTGCTCCAGACTGCAGTTTTTAATATGGATTTGTAATTTAATGTTTCTGTTTATAAGATACTAATGATTTGTGATGTATTTTACTGGCCAATTAAAACAGACCTTTTATTCTTTCTGAGACTGGCTTGGTTTCACATGAGCGCCCACTGATAATGCACACGTGGAGATGGGGGTGTGTGGTAGAGTGGGGCAGGAGGGAGCTGGACGACATACCTGTGATGACAGGTGAGGTACCTTGACAACAAATGTGGTCCCTTTGATGATAGAGGGTGTCCCCCTGATGATAGGACAGGTCCCCCTTACAACAAGTGTGATCCCCCTGATGACAGGTGAGGTCCTCTATGACAGGTGAGGTCCCCCTAGCAACAGGTGTGGCTCCCGCTAGTGACAGGTGTGAGCCCCCTGACGACAGATGTGGTACCCATGGTGACAGGTGAGGTCCCCCTAGCGACAGGTGTGATCACCCTGACGATAGGTGAGGTCCCTTTGATGACATGTGGGATCCACCTGACAACAGGTTTGGTCCCCTGACAACAGGTAAGATTCCCCTGACGACAGGTGGGGTCCCCCTAACGACAGGTGATGTCCCCCTGATGACAGGTGTGGTCCCCCTGACGACAGGTGAGTTCCCTCTGACAACAGGTGTGGTACCCCTGATGACAGGACGTGTCCATTTGACGACAGGTGGGGTCCCCGTGATGACAGGTGAGGTGCTTCTGATGACAGCTGTGGTCCCTCTGGCAACAGGTGGGGTCCTCCTGATGACAAGTATGGTCCCCTGACGACAGGTGAGGTCCCTATGATGATAGGTGAGGCCCCCAGGACGACAGGTGAGGCTCCTTGGATGACAGGTGAGGTCCCTCTGGTGGGTGACAGGTGAGGTCCAGTTGTGGGGCTTTCGGTTGTGCTGGAAACCACAATGCTTCTGGGATGGAAAGGTGTGGAGTGGGGCCCTGTGAGGGCCATGGGGACCTCAGGCGGACAGAGACGGCGTCAAGCTCAAGGAGGGTGGGAAAGGCAGGGCCCCTCGTGTCTCCGAGGACTCAGCAGCAGGGTGTGTGCTTGAGGGCCAGACACAGGTCAGTGTCCCGAGGGAGGGGGGACAGGAGGCCGGTGGCCCGAGGGGAGACAGAGGGAGCTGGTTGCCATTGAGCAGATATGGCTGCTCCCCTTCGAAAGCGGGGGAAGGAGCTGGATGCACAATATGGGGGACCCGCCCCGCCCCCGGGGAAAAATGCTGCTTCTCATCTCCTTTCTCCTGTCTTTTCTCCATTTGGTTTCCACTCAGTTGTCTTTTTACTTCCAGCCCCGGTCAGTCGCCTGGTATGAGAGAGTCGTGGGGGAAGGGGGTGGGATCTGGCTCCGGGGAAGCCGGGTCAAGCCTTCAGGGGTGCCGCGGCCCTGAACTGAGGACAGTAGTGATGAGCGTCTTTCCCAGGTGCATGTAGACTGGGGAGGCAAGTACTGTTCTGCTGCTCTCCAGCTCCCCATCTGCTCTGGGTGGGGGCCAAGGGGTTCAGACGCCCCGAACACGAGCGTCCACGGCAGGGCCGCAGGGCGGCTCCCAGGGGCCTGGGCAACGCAGATTCACACGCAGGACCAGGCCCAGCGGAGAGAGCTGGGGCTGGCGGGGGCAGGTAACGAGCCCTGCCCACGTCGGGGTATGTGGGAGGACTGAAAAGAGAACACCTGGGAGAATGAAGACCCAAAGCCCCACTCCTAGGACCCCGATCTTTTGCGACCCCAGCCTGTGCCCACTGACTTGCTCCAGACCACCTGTTACCCCAAGAGGGGGCTGGTTCAGCTGCCCGCCTCCATCCGTGTCCCCCCGGGGCACAGAGCCTCTGAGCAGCCTCCAGGGCGGCCCCTGCACCGGCCCCTGGCCGGCAGACCCAAGGCCTCCTGGGAGCTAAGATGCTGTGAGCTTGTTTAGGGAATGGAAGCGCACATGGGAAACGGGAGTTCGTCACTTTGACTTCATTCGGAACATTTATGACACACCGAGTGCTGTCGGCCGGTGCTCAGGAAACACCTGCTCTGATTTGCTCCCCGTGTCCCAGATGAGAAGAAAAAATTGTGTTGAATAGATTATCAGAAACTTTCTGTTAGGCTGTGTTATAGGCTGAACTGTGTCACCCCAAAATTCATGTGTGAAGTCCTGGTCCCCAGGACCTCAGAAAGTGACTGCCTTTGGAGATGGGCCTCTAAAGAGGTGATTAAGGTTACATGAGGTCACCAGGGTGGCCCTGATCCTGTCTGACTGCTGTCCTTTTAAGAAGAGGTCAGGACACAGACACGCACAGAGGACGACCCCGTGAGGACACAGGGAGGAGACGGGCATCTACACGCCAAGGAGAGAAGCCTCAGGAGGCCAGCCCTGCCCACGCCTGGACCTCAGACCTCCGGGCTCCTGACCCAGAAAGCGAATGTCTACTGTGGAAGCCGCCCGAGCGAGCCTTTGGTCACGGCAGTGTCAGCAAACAGCTTGACTGAAAACGCAGAGAAGGGTTTCCTCGGCACAGTTCAGAGGTACCTGTCCGCAGACGGCTGCCCTCCGAAGCTGCGTTTGCGTGAATCTCCCCTCGTCTGGAGGGGGCAGGACGCAGGCTGCCACCCAGGGCCCAGGCCGCCAAGTGGAGTCGCCGCCGCGACCTCCGAGTCCTTCGCCCCTGCCAGGAATCGAGAGGTTCGCCTTAAGGCTCAGCAGACGCAACACCAGAAGTGCCTGCAGAGCCGCGTGAAGGCCCCCGGCCGCCCGGCCCTTTGCCGTCTCTGCTGAGAGGCAGGAGGCCCTGGGAGGAGGCCACTCCGACCTAGGGCCGCGGGAAGGGCCAGCAGGCTGACCTCTGCCTCTGCAGTGATGTCACAGGGGCCACCTAGCAACAGGGCCCGGGAACACAAGGGCAGCTCCCCGTGGAGGGGGTGGAAGCCATGCGCTCCGTCTGAGGGCTGCGTGAGAGCCAGCGTCCTTCTTCTTTCCCGTGGCCCGAAGGCAGGGAGGATGGAGAAGGACACCACGGCCGCACACAGGAGGCACCAGCTGGGCCCCGGGGCCCCTCCCTCAGCCGTGAGCCCCGGACACCTCAACGCGGCCAACAGGATGGCTGAGCTCCAGAGGAGCCGATGTGTGGGCGGCCTGCACCAGAAGGGGGACCCCCCGAGCTGCATCAAGACACTGTGCAAGGAGCTAGGTAGGGCCGGGGGCGGGGCGGGGCAGACCGCTCTCCCCAGGCCAGCGAGAGCCACACCCCCACCCCCACCCCGGACCCGCTGCCCCTGCCTAGGATCCTAAAGACCAGGGTGGGGCGTGTCGGGCACTGAGGTCTCAGGGGGCAGAGCCAGCCTGGGACTGTGTGGGGACATCCCGGGGGCCAGCCGGAGGGCCAGCTTGGGGCTGCAGGGAGGCAGCTGGAAGCTCTGTCGAGGGCAGGAGGAGGGGGTGAGGACAGAGACCTGGGCCCCATGGCCTGTGAAGGCACTGGGGACATTGGGAAGACCGTTGGCATGTGAGGGCCAGCATGGGAAGTGTCTCAGGTTTATGAGGAGGCCCTGGGGTGAGCCCCAATCCCGCTGCCAGAGCCAGGGCCCTCACGGCCAGGGGCAGCAGTGAACCCACGGGGCTGGGGGCCGCCCATCTGCTCGTCACTAATGTGGCCTTTACATTGTAAAGTGTGCACATTTATACCTTGTGTCAGCCATGTGTCCCACTCCGGCATGTTTCTAACCCTGCGAGCGGGCCATGGTGTGGCCGAAGTGGGGACGGGTGCCCGAAACGCCCTGGTCCTTACGTGGACCTGCCCCTGGAAGGTCAGCTACCCCAGGGCAGCGGGCCCGAGTTGGCGGAGACACGGGGTGACTGCCAGTCGTCGGCAGGACCCCAGCAGTTGTGGTTCACACCAGCAAGTGCCCTTTGCTGAGACTGTCGTGTTGGAAGTCTAAATGACTCTCTTAGGAAACAAAACACAGTAAGCGCGAAATGTGGTTTGCTTGTTCAAGCCCTAGGAGCGATTTTAAGAGGTCATTGTATAAAAATATTTGTTCTCTCAGCTTAAAAATCCAAAGCTGTGTTCTCTCTGGAGGAGGAGGGGAAGGGGGAGCCGGTGGTCACAGCACAGGGGCCGCTGCATCTCCACTACCTCCGACCGATAAAAGTCCGAGCACAGGGCTTCCCTGGTGGCGCAGTGGTTGAGAGTCCGCCTGCCGATGCAGGGGACACGGGTTCGTGCCCCCGTCCGGGAGGATCCCACGTGCCGCGGAGCGGCTGGGCCCGTGAGCCACGGCCGCTGAGCCTGCGCGTCCGGAGCCTGTGCTCCGCAGCGGGAGAGGCCACAACGGTGAGAGGCCCGCGTACCGCAAAAAAAAAAGTCCGATTACAGCCACTCCTTCTCAGGCTCTCGGGAGGGCCGAGCTCCCCATAGAGGAAACCAACCTATAACTTGCTCAGGAAATATTGCAAGTAGCCACAGTGTGTTCCCAGTAGTGCCGGCCACGGACCTTCCCACCCAGCACCGCTGGGTTTGCCGAGGCAGGATGGAGGGCAGGGACGCAGGGCGCCAGGCCCGGTGGGGCTCCCGGACAGCATGGAGGGGATGCGCCGCCCGGAGCCGGAGCCACGCGGAGCACAGCTCGCTGTCCACATGGTAAAATGAGACGAGGTGCGGCCTCCCGAGTGAGGGCGGGACACCCGCCAGGCCCTGGGCGCTCACACTTGGAAGCAACAGCCAGGAGGCTGGTGCCGCCAGGCCCGCAAGCGCCAAGGTGACGTGGACGCAGGAGGCGGGGCCGAGCGCCTGTGGGACGCGCCCCCCAACCGGGCGGGAGAGGAGTCCGCGCACGGAGGGGCCGCGCGAACCCGTGGGTCCACGGCTGAGCTCGCGCCCGGGCCCTGAGCCTTTGCCTGGGACGCCAGACCGCAGCCGCGGGCCTCGCTGCCGCAGAGCCTCCGGGCCAGGCGCCCCAACGACGCCCCCCTGCAGGGGTGCGTCCAGGGCAAGGAGGGGGCCGTTCCCCGGAGGGGCTCCTGGCCTCGGCGAACTGGGCCTGCTGAAATCCGCAAGGTGGAGGAGGGGGCGAGGGGCGCCCTGGCCGCGAGGTGGCGTCCGGCCGGTCGTGCAGAGGGTTCCCGCCCGTGTCGGCCCCGCCCCGGCCCGCGCCTGTCCCGCCCTCCGCTCCCACCGGCGCGAACCCCGACTTCCGGGGGCGGCTCGCGGTCCAGACAGTGACCTGTAAGTGGTTTGGCGATCACTTAGAGGCCAGCTGAAGAAAGGCAGCAAAGGAAATAGTCTCTTCGCGTGCGGGGGCAGCTTCTGCCCGGCCTGCTACTCCACCCCGAGGCACGCACGAGCCCAGCCGGAGCAGTGCCCTCGCGCCCCGCCTGGAGCCTTACCTGCTGAGCCCTGCAGGTGCGCCCAGAACCCCGAAGAAAGCAGGGCCTTTCTTAGAAAGCGGACAAAGGGGGAACCCGCGAACACACTGATATTTTTACTTTATGATAACAAGGCACTGGGGGCAGGTGTGTGTTTCTCATTCCACAGCTGCTTTGGAGCAAAGAAAAACCAGGCTCTCTCTTTACTGATTCTTTCCTTCCTGCCAAATACACGTTACAGGAAGGAGCAGGTTTGAAGATCTATCTGGGGCGGCCCTGTGTCTTCTAAAAACGGACACACTTGCACACGTACACAGACACGCACGAGCACACACGTGTGCACACACGGGCTAGGGGCTGCTGAAGATTTTCCGGGAGAAGCCCACCGTAGATCCCTGCCAGAAAACCACTGAGCCGAACCATCCGGGCCCTTCCAGCTGAGGTCAACGCAGCGCCCTTCCCGCTGAGAGCTGCCAAGTTCTGGAATAGTCTCTGAAGACCCAAGGTCGCCCCAGCCTTGGTCTTCAGGGCTTTGTTTCTAGGTGGCCAGGGCCGGCCTGGGGATGGCGGCACAGCCGCAGGTCAGCAGACGTCCCGAGCCCGTGTGCGAAGAGGATGCACAGCACGTAATTCTCACCCACAGGGAACTCAGACCAGAGACAAGGAAAGTGCGCGGACGACCCGGCCCAGGGCTGGGGCCGAGTGCTGGGGAGAATGGGCGTGACGGAAAGCTCCCTCCAAGGAAGGTCGCTTAACACTGGGCAGGGGGCCCAGGTCCCCATGAAGGATGGCACTGAAGGACCGCAGGGGTCGGGGGACACGGTCCAGGGGAGGGACAGCGTGCAAGACAGCGAGGACCGGCGACAAAGCAGGAACAGAAAGCAGGGCACCTGCCGGAGCCGGGCCCTCACCCCCTCTGTCCGGCAGGTATCCCCGGCACCGAGGCCTGTGAGCTGAAAGGATCCCGAGTAGCTGATCTGGCCACCAAATTCTGTAGGAAGTCCTCCGGGATAGCGGCTTGCAGAGGCAATCTGCTGGATCTCCTGTCAAAAACATATTTAAAGCTTGGAGTCTCCCTGGGGCGGTGTTTTCATCGGGGCCCGGGCTCCAGGCTGTGTGTCAGGCTGGGGGGTGGAAACCAGGCCGCTCTGGGGAGAGTCTGGAGCAGCTGGGGACCGTCATCTCAGGCATCTTGGGCTCAGAGGTGACTGCACAGAAACGGGACATGGAGCATCTGCGACCTCGAGACCCCTCCCTCGGGGGCTTTCTCTTAGGTCCCAAAGGGCGTCAGAAACCCCCTTGAGGTCTGCGACCTGCGAGACGCAGAAGCCTGCGTTTCACCAGGAAACCCCAGTGTCCTGCTCAGGGCTCACAGCTCGCGAGGCTCACGCTGTCTCGCCGAGGTCACCAAAATGCAGCTTCCCGTAGTTGTTTACTGACAACCGGCCCACGCATGGGCCCGGGGCCGGATCCTGTGCCCCTTTCTCCTCACCGGACAAAGACCTTTCCCAGCCAGAGGACTCCCACCGCCGGCAACACCCCTCACGGGGGCCAGGAGGAGCGTCCTGGAGGGGATGGTGTGGCTCAGATCTCACCTCCGGGGCTGGGTCGCCCCCTCCACTGGCCGCAGGCTGAGGCCCCCCCACCCCCCGGCCCTCAGCTCCTGTTGCTTCCAACCCCACCTGCTGCCACCAGGAGGACGCAAGGGGTCCCTGCACCTGGCACAGTGACAGTAGAGGCGACGCCAAGGCCTCCCGCCGCGTGCCACGGAGCGGGCAGAGGCCCTGCGGGGACCCTGTGGGGGGCAGGGGGCCTTCGATGCCCTGCACCGGCCTGCAGAGGGCTGACGTGAAGAGTGGGGGCGGTCGGCCTCCTGGGCCGGTCAGAACTGGGGCGGCAGCGCCCACACCCCGCAGGTGGCCCGTCAGGGTCCTCGCAGGCTGACGACAGACACACTGCTTCCTCCTCAGAGCCTGAAGATCAGGGGAAGGACCTCAGAAGCGACACGGAAGATGCCCGCTGGTGAGTGGCCTTGTCCAGCGGAGGCAGCTGTGCAGAGACGTGCGGAGGACACGGCAGGCTGGGGTGGGAGTGGGCGCCAGGGTAAAGACCTGGCGGGGGGGAGCGGGGGGCTGAGGGAGGCCAGGGCGTCCGGAGAAGACCTCGAGGCTCAGACGGGAGGGTCGGGGGCCGGTGACCCGGGGGGCTCGCAGGGCCTCAAGCAGCCCCCCACCGGCATCCCCCTGGCCCAGCACCTTGGGGCCGGCGCCTATCGCTGCAGACCTTCCCCCTCGGATCCCCTGGCAGAAGGCATCTTGCCCGAGAGCCTGCCGGGGCTGCCGGCGTCCCTCGTGTTGGGGCAGGTCGGGGTGACGGCTCCTCAGGGAGGTCAGCTCAGCAGCCCTGCCGCGTCTTTCTCCACTCTGCCCACCCCTCTACCTGGGTCTGCCTCGCCCACCGCCCACCAGCCCCGCCCTGCTGACCCAGGGGCGCCGGTGCCCAGGAGGGAGGAAGGTGTCATCTCCAAAGCCCCGCTTGCACCCGCTGCAGCCAGGCAAGCCCCGAGGAGCAGTGCCAGGACGCCGCTGGGCAGGTGCAGGGGCATTGGAAGGAGGCGGAGCCCGAAGCCAGCGGCCAGGAGGAGCCGGATGGCAGGGAGGGCGCAGACAAGCATGCCCTGGAGGCCAAGGTCAGGCCGTGGTCCTTTAATGTGCACGCGCTGCCGGCCCTGCGCGTTGGAGTCCTGCCTCTGTTTATCCGTTTGGTGTCTTCTTACAGGAAGGGGAGCCAGGGTCCGTACCACTGGGTGACCTTCTGGAAAAAGAGGCAAGAGCTTTTCACTTTAGTAACAAGTCAGAAGGGGAGGCCTGTCAGGCACAGTCCTGCCAAGGATGCACAGGCTGGACCAGGCCCCGCCTGAGCTGCCTCAGCGCCCAGTCTGTGCTCCTGGCTGGCGCTGGGGCACCGCTGCTGAGGGAGCGGGGGCCCCGACAGGAGGCGACCCTCAGCTTGCCCTTGTCAGGGAGCCCCAGTCCCGGCCCGCCGCAGCCCGGGGGCAGCGGTGCTCACAGGACCCTGTCTGAGAGAGGCTTTCCTTCCCCTTCCCCATCGGGGGTGGAGGGGAGTTGGGCTTGGCCTGCATCCAGGGCCCCTGGGGTCCTCTCCACTCTCCAAAACACCTCTCCCATTGTTGACTAAACTGCTATCACTGGGCCAAGCCAAGGTGCCTGGTCAGAGACCTGGGGGCCGCTGCACCTGAGTCCCCCAGGCCTTCCCAGCTCACTGTGTGTCTCTGCAGCTCGGGCAGCGGGGCAGGGGGTCTGCATAGGCAGAGCTCGGGCGCTGCCCAGGTGAGCAGGCCTGCAGTGGGCCTGGAGGGTCCACCCAGCTCTGGGCATCACCAGCCCTGATTCTCAGGGGGCAAAGCAGGGGGAGACCCTCTGAGTTCTCAGGGACCTGATGGGAAGTGAGCAGGGAGGGTTGGGAGGCCACATCCCTCCTCTCCCTCTGCCAGAGGGCACCTTTCCAACCACACTGTCAGCAGGTCCCACCACACACGGCCAGTGTCTGGTGGGCTCAGTGTAACGCCCAGACCCTGGCCACCACTGGCCCAGAGCCCACACTCCCTCCCAGGAATCTGTGTGCCTCCCTGGCTCACCCAAGCCCACCATCTATGCCTCTTTTGTTTCCATCCACAGAAGCCATCTGTGTTTGTGGAGGTTGATCTGGGAGATGGAGCAGAGGAGGTAAAAAAAACCCCCAAAGTTCACAAAGCCAAACCACCCACCAGGAAACACCTTGCTTGGAGCCATGCGGCATTCCCAGGAGCTTGCCCCGGGCATGGGTGTGCTGGAGGCTGAGGCAGAGATGGGGCCCCAGGGTTTGGAGACTGGCCAGGGGACCAGAGAGCACCTCACTTCTTTCTCATTTTCCCTCATGCCAACCCACACACATTCCTGCACCTCCATAGATTCCAGGGCCTGGGTCAACCCTTGAGGTACCCAGGGGCCCTGAGAACCTCTTGTGAGATTGTGCTGGGGTGGTGAAAGGGCACAAGCTGAGGAGCTGGGAGACCTGGGCTCCACTGCTCTCCAGTGAATGCTCAAACAAGTCACCATACCTCTCCATGCCTCAGTTTTCTCATCTGCAAAATGGGGATCTTAGTAGCACCCACAGTCCAGCGTTGTCTTGTGACACCCTCAGAACACTGCCTGGTACCCAGAAAGTCCCAGCATTAGATATCATCTTCACCACCTACACCACCACCACCACCACCATCACTATCTTCATCACCATCAACGTCATCAAAACTACCACCCCAATCATCATCTTCATCTCCATCAGCATCACTGTCCCCATAACCTTCATCACTATCACCATCACCTACACCACCACGGTCATCATCACCATCATCACCGCCATCATCACATCTTCACCATCATCACCACCATCATCACCATCATCACCATTATCACCATCATCATCACATCACCATCATCATCATCACGTCTTCACCATCATCACCACCACTGTCACCACCTACACCATCACCATCATCATCACCATTATCACCATCACCATTGTCACATCATCATCATCATCATCACCATTTTCTGTAAAAGGTGGTTAACCCCATGGCCTGATTGGGCCTTTCCAGCACAAATATTCTCCATTTCTCTGCTATAGTGAGCAGCCATCTCTTTGGAAGTTTTTTGAAATTCTCTCCCGGCAGATGTAAGCCCCTACCTGGGGGGCTGCTTTTTTCCAGATTGCACCTTCTACATCTGCCCTCAGAACATGCCGTACAGTGAAGAGAGCTGGTTATTGACCGCCTCCACACACAAGGCTACCACGGGGCACCACAGGCTTCAAGGACTCATGAAGAATCAGTCGGGCAGAGCTGGGACGTAGGGCCCAGGTCTTCTGACCTACAGTCCAGAGGTCGTGGGAGCTCACATCAAGGGCACAGTTCCTTGGTCAGGGTCCCCTACTTAGAAATTCCCACTTGACGGTGCCCCGTCTCGTGGGAGGATGCTCAGTGCCGTCTCCACGCCCCGTCTCGTCCTTGGGCAGGTTCAGCAGGTCCGGCCTTGGTCCCTGTCATGACCCCCTCGCCTGTGCCCTCAACTACCCCCACCACATCCCGCAGGTGATCACATGTGCCACGAAAGAAGAGAAGTGGTCCCCGATGGACGTGGGGGATTTGTCAGAGGACGAGTGAGTGAGGGGTCCACACGGGGCAAGGCGGGAGGCTTTTCCTCCATCGGGGTTTCTGGTGGGCAGAGCGAGCCCCGGGCTTTCGAGTCCTCCTGGGCACACGCAGAGACCCAGGCGTTTCCTGCAGCTGGGGGGGGTGAGGCCGGATCCCCGGGAGTCCCACCTCACCCCTAGCTAGACCCCTCTCCCCACCCTGTCAGCCAGCAAAAGGACCAGAGTGGGAGGGAGGGAAGCGTGGGAAGGAGAGGAGGTGAGAGTGGGAGGGTCTCCTCTCTGTGCAGCTCTGAGGTCGCAGCCCTTGGTCCCGCAGGCAGTGGGGGGACCCGTCACACATGGCTCCTGGCTCAGCGGGGCAGAGGGACCTGGGGGCGGGGGCGTGAGACGTTTGTCCTGACCGCCTCCACCCTGTGGGTAGAGATTGTGAAGCTGCGAGCTGCCTGGGAGCAGGTGAGACGCTCACCCAGGGCCGTGGATCTATGGTATTTTAAACAGTACAGAAAAACACAAAGGAGAAAATAGCAATTGATCCGCTTTCCACCCCTCTGAATTAACAACCACATTAATGTCTTGGCTAATTTGCTTGCACGGTTTTTAAAAGAAAATTTTCTCTATTTACTTTGTAAAACCGATACGCGGTCATTTAAAATAAATGAAAAACGTGAGATAGCACAACACAGAGGAAAACTTTTAAATCTGCAAGCGCCACCTCTCGGAACCAGTGGGGACTTCACGGGAGCACGTGGCCCCAGAGGAAGATGGGGAGAGCAGGGCCTTCTCCGGACCATGTCCCTGGGCTGCCAGCTGTGAATGTTTATAGCATCACAGCCCTTTGCTTATTTGGCAGTTGCTGTTACTGCCTTTCCCCAGGTTGTGTGTTTTGGGGGAGAGCGTTCCTGTTAGGAAGTGTCACCCCACGTCTCTCCTGATCTCTGCTCACACAGCCGGCCGTGTGGCTTTCACCAAGATGTCAGGACTGCCCGGCACGCTCCCAAATCTGTGCTTGGGGAATTCCCTGGTGGTCCAGCGGTTAGGTATCCACGCTTTCACCGCCAAGGGCTCAGGTTCAATACCTGGTTGGGGAACTAAGATCCTGCAAGCTGTGTGGCATGGCCCAAAATAAAATTTTTTTAAAAATTTAAAAATTAAGAAAAAAATTAAACCAAATCTATGCTTGACGTGGGAAGGTCTTTCCTAAGGAGACGTCTGTTTTTCTCATCAATTCTTGATGGACGTGGTGATGGATTCGGCCACACCGGACACAGCCTGGCAGCTCCTTTTCTGCCCCAGGCCAGGCGGGCCCAGGCCCACCCTCTCGGCCTCTTGGTCCGGCTCCCCACCTGCCGTGCTCAGTTGCCCCAGAGAACCTGCAGACAGGCCGTGCCCAGGAACCAAGCCTCAGCTGCTGGAGGCTGCTTGGCCAGCAGGACAGGGTCTGCTCCACAGGGGCCTGACCTGGACATTCGCCAGGCGGGGCCACCTGTCTGCCCCGCTCACCTGCAGCCTCAGTTTCCCTCAGAGCCAAGCCGCCTCTATCCAGCCAGCCCCCTAGGGCACCCAGGCACTAGCAGCCCGTTAGCCGCCCGCTGGGGGGCTTTGGCACTGAGCCGTGGAGGTCCCTGCGAAGGGAAGGAAGTGGAAGCCCTGGAGCCCACGCACAGGGACAGGCACAGGCTGCGATGCTCGGGAAACGCTGGGCTGGGCAACATCCACCTGCAACGCCTCTCCTCAGCCGGGCAGGGGAGGGAGGGCGGCTCGGCTCCGTCGACCTTCAAGGTCTGCTGTGCTCAAGGGGTCCCTCCTGGGCTGGAGACACAGGGGTGGCGGTGGGAGGGCAAAGCCCAGCTCTGCACCGGCCGGGAGCCCCGCTGACCTTGGCAGGATGGGGCGGGGGCAGCTCTCTCACCCGCCCACCCTGCCCCGCTCCGTCTCCAGGACCGGAACCAGCTGGGTGTGCTGCATCCCATACCCCACCAGGAAGAAGGTGGAGGAGAGCTCATAGCAGCTGGGAGAAGGTAGTTCACGCTCAGAGGTGGGCTGGGGCCGAAGGGGGTGCCTGGAGGGGCAGGAAGTAGAAAGGGGGCAGGGGCCAGGCCGCCTCCTGGGTCCCACCCTAGCCCCGCCCCCTCTGGCCAGGGGTCTAACCGAGGTCTCCACTTGTCTCCTAGGGTCGGCCAGGCCAGGAGGGGCAAGGGACGAAGCCAGCGGCCCTGAGAGACGCCACACAGACCTGGTGCCGTGACCACCCCGCGTGTGACCTCCCCACCACTGCGAAGTGCTGACGCCACCTTTAAAAAGGGCTCAGTAAAGCGTGAACGGAAGACGTTGTCTCTCTCCAGGGGCCCTGTCCCTTCTTTCCACACACCCTGTCCTGTGAAATGTAAGTTAGGGGGGAGATGCACCTCAGGGATGGACGGCACGGGTGGCCGCACCTCCCAGGTCAGTGGTCGCGCAGCCCCGCACTCAGCCCCAACGAGGGCTGCCACCAGGGCACAGTGGGACCCCAGGCATTGGTCCCCAAGCACCTGGGGCAGGCGTCCTTGCAGCTGGGACCGGGAGCCCCGAGGGCCACGTGGAGGAGTTGAAGCCGCAGGGAGGTGCTGCTTGGGGGAGCGGGGAGGGGCGTCAGGGGTCGGGGAGCCGCACCAGGGAGACCCGACGGGCTTCGAGGCTCCTCTGTTCAACCAGCTGAGGCTCTGCAGCCTGTCCCAGGCCATTCCTGTGGTTCAGCCCAAGACTAAGGATGCGGTGGCCCACGGGTCCCCAGCAGCAGGCGCACTTGCGCGTTCTCACCAGGCACACCCTCCTGAGCAAGTGCCACCTGTCCCTGCCCGCTGGGTGGCAGCTCCTGGCTCCGGCACCTGGCCCCCGAGTAGGGCACCGAGAGGAGCTTCCAGAGAGTCCGCCGGAGGAGGCTGTCTGGGCTGCAGTCATTTTACCGGCCCCTCTGCTCCCGGGGCTCAGCCACAACAGGCCAGGAGGGTGACCGGCCCCCGGCTGGCCCTCGCCCACGGTCTGTCCGTGTCCACCTCTGGCCGCCGCGGACAGCCGGCCTCGTTCAGAGCCACGTGCCGCCTGTCTGGCCACGGAGGGGCCCTGGTGGGGGGCAGGGCGGCCTCACACGTGTGCACAACCCGGCTGGCTTGGCGGTGACCTTTCACCTCCCGTGTCGGCTGGGGTGCCCGCGGGGAGCCGGTCCGGGCGGCGCCGTGGGAACCTGCAGGGCCGGCCGCAGGTGTGGAGGTGGCGGCTCCTGTCTCCCGCCCACAGGCCAAGCTCCAGCCTCGCGGGTGGATGCGGCCCTGGGGGCCTCCGCTCTGGCGCCCCCAGGCCCACCGGGGCCCATAGAGCGGGCGCTACCCGTGGAGCCCGACCACAGCCCTGCGTCGCCCACCTCTGCATCCTGCCAGGGAGCACGCCAGTCCCCGGGGTGACGAGGGCGTGACACGGGCCTTGCAGATTTAAAAAGAGCCGACGACCTGGAGGGAAGCTGTATGACCTAGGGCAGTAAGAACCATTAGCTCGCCGCTGGCGACTCGGTGCGCTCACGTCAGACCGGGAGGGAAGCCGGGGTCTCCAGCCCGAGCCGCCCTGGTGGCCGTTGGAGCTGCGTCTACCCACCGCGCTGCTTGGAGCTCGGCAGGGGGCCAGCCTGGCCTTTGTGGCCTGCAAGCAGAAGACGGGTGTTTCCATTTAGGGAGGGTTGCCCCCCAGCCTCCCCCTGCTCGGAGGCCCCGGTCCTCAGGGTCCCCCGACTCAGCCTGCAGGGGCACCTATGCAAGCTCACCAGAGGCTGGGCCCCCTGTCGCCTGACCCAGCTTCCGCCTCTGTCCCCGCTGGCCCCCCAGCTGCTCAGACACCAGTGAATGAGAGGCCGCAGGGCACCCCCCAACCCGGGGCAGGGTCAGCCCTGACGCCTCTGGTGGACGCCAGCCGCACGCTGGCGCCCATCCTGCCTGGGCCCCGGAGCACCACGCCAGTGCCTCCTGCTTGCTTCTCCCATTAGTATTCTCCCCCAGATCAATATGCGTTTTCACTGTGGGAAATGTGGGAACCAGCAAAAAGCATTTAGCCTGTCATCTCGTCACATTACCTTCAGATTATCACTGTTAGAATTTCCATCTATTTCTCTTGAGTGTTTCCTTTCTCGATATATGTAGAGAGAGTTATATATGGAGATGGGTAAATAAAGCTTTTTTACAAAATTGGTATCACACTGCACCAGTTTTGTTTGGTTTTTTTTTTTTTTTACAGGTTTTCCTTACGTCATAAGCCCTTTCCCCAATATCACCGTAAATGTTTGCTGAAAGCCTACCACGTGCCAGGCACCGTTCCAAGTGCTGGGGACATGGCGATGGTTGAACGAACCCTGGCCTCGCGGAGCTTCCATTCCAAGGGGGAAACGAGAGTGGGCGTCCGGTGCGTCTTGCTTTATCTGCACACAGCCCCACAAAAATGAGCTCCATCGGGCTTCCCTGGTGGCGCAGTGGTTGAGAGTCCGCCTGCCGGTGCATGGGACACGGGTTCGTGCCCCGGTCCGGGAGGCTCCCACATGCCGCGGAGCGGCTGGGCCCGTGAGCCATGGCCACTGAGCCTGCACGTCCGGAGCCTGTGCTCCGCAACGGGAGAGGCCACAACAGTGAGAGGCCCGCGTGCCGTAAAAAAAAAAAAAAAAAAAAAAAAAAAAAAAATGAGCTCCATCATCTGAAAAGTGATGCTCCAGGGCCACACCTCCCAGGGCACGGGGCACACCTGCTACTGAGCACGCAGAGTAATGTGAAACGTGGATGGCGGGCTGGGCAGGGAAGGGGCTCGGGGAGCGTGCGGCGAGCAGCGGTGACCACGTGACACCTCGAGACGTTTGGCGAGTCTCACTTCACTGATTCTACAAGGTGGGCCCTATTATCGTCCCGATTTGGCAGCAGGAAGGCCGGGTGTTGCGTGTGGGGAAGGGTCAGTAGCATTGCGCCTCCCACCGGCTGTTGCCTTCAGAGGCCGCCGTGCCCACGCGCCAACCAACGTATATGCTGTTGCTGCTGCTGCCGTCGATTCCTAGTCTTTTCCGGCTGCTCCAAGGACTTGGACGTGAAAGGGAGGCGTCCCCGCCCTCCCTGATCCCTCCTAGAACGGCAGCGGCGCTTGCCTCGCACGCCCCCTGGTGGCGGGCTGGCGCCCTCACCGCCTCTCTCTGTTTTTCAGTAGGGAAGTCATCCTCCCAGACCTTTCACCAGGAGGAGGCCCATGTGCAGAAGGAGCCAGAATGTGAATGCGGTGGTGGCCGTCTGTTGTCGGGCAGAGTGAGGCCTGACCCAGGCGCCGTGTGCATGGCCACCGCGCCCTCCAGTCCAAGGCATGTAGCTTACACGCAGCCCGGCGGTCAAGTGCCCTGGCCACTGACCCTCCCCGCACCATGGCCTCGCGACCCATGACCCCACGAGCTCTGTAGGACAAACAGACCTGCACCTCTGTCTAGAGTCCTAGGCGCCTCCGAGGGTGGACGACACTTGGCTCGTGTGGAAACCCACCCCCCCATATAGATGCTTCCCGTGATGCCCTGACGTACTTCACACAGCAAAACACAAACACAAAGGTCACTCACAAGGCAGCATCCTGAGGCCCCTGTGCCCAATATCCCTCGTGTCCCCGTGTCCCCAGGTGCCCCTGTGTCCTCAGGTCCCCATGTCCCCAGGCGCCCTGAGTCTCTCTGGACTCCCTGGTGTCCCTGGTGACATCCGGCATGGAGGGCCCACTAGTAGGATGATGGAACTGAGTAAGGATGGCCTGGCCGCCGGCGGGAGGGGGGCACTTGCTAAGGCCTTTGGAGGCGAGAGGCTCACCAGAGCAACACGCAGAGCTTGTCAGGACCAGCCCGGGCTGTGCAGCGGGAAAGCATCCCCTCCTGTCCCATGAGTCGTCCCTTCCCAGAGTGCAACCTGCCTGAGGACTCTACCAGCTGCCTGGGAGAGGGGCGGGCAGGGGGCAGCCCTGAGGGCAGGAGAGGAGGGGAGCCCTGTCCTGGGCAGGGTTTGGGGGTGGGGGGACTTCTCCAACATTTACATCAAAGAGACAGTTATGTGCGCTGGGCTGCAGGAAGCCCAGCGAGGTCTGGCTAGACTCCCCCTCGGTCCCCCTCCATCTGCATGGACTTGGGATGCATTTTCAGAGGAGTGTGATGCTCACAACGCAGGACGTTTCCTCCATGGACCCGGCCCGCTGTGACAGTGTGTGCGCAAAGGTCTTTCTGGTCCTGATAAGCATGACTGGGTCAGGATCTTCTGTGCGGAGCAGGGTGTTCGGGAGCCGGGCGCTTGGGAGCCGGGTGTTCGGGAGCCGGGGAGCGCGCCCTCGGGGCGACAACAGCAGTGCTTAGCTGGATGCCACTCTGATGGCGCCTGAGACCAGCCAGGGAGTGGAATGATCCCATTCTACAGACAGGAGCACTGAGGCTCACAGAGGCAGGGACGGAGGTTCCAAGGGTGCCGGGCAGTCGTCCTGCCCCACAGGCGGGAGCCCTGGCCGGTGTCAGGGCACATCCCACCCAGGGGGCCCAGACAGCTCTGCCACCCACAAGTTTCGCCTGCTCTTGGGGTCGGTGTGAGGGGCTGCCTGGTATTCCAGCTACGACTGTATCTGGACAGGTTTTTGAGAACTTCACGCCAGTTCTCGGGCGTCAGTTGTACCCCCAGACCCCACAGTGGGGCAGCCTGAGCCCGGCTGGGGCCGGGGCTGCTCTCTGGGCTGTCCAGCGTGCCAAGACCTGACGCTGGTTCCTGGGAAGGGCAGGAAGGGCAGGAAGGGCTGTCAGTGCTGACAGCCCAGACTTATGGAGCAGGGAGCGAGCCAGGAAAGCACAAATCATCCCCCGCCCGGGGCTCTGTGCTGTCCGTCCCCAGGCATGGAGACAGCATGGAGCAGCGCTGCCCCCGAGGGTCTGTGGCGGTGGGGAAGGACCCGGGACCCCCAGGGTAGCAGAGCCGCGGAGGACGCCCCACCCTCACCCCCACGCCCCGCTCATCTGCTTGACTCTGTTCGGGGCCTGCTCTTGTCGGCCACAGACACCCTCCGTGGGGCCGCGATGTAGAAACTGCAGACTCAGATGTGGACGCCAGGGTGCAGCCAGCGGGAGACACGGGACGCCCTTGAGCCCACGTGTGCGCGGGTGCTTGGGCCAGGGAGCACCTGGCCTCCGGCAGGCCCTTCGGGAGCCCGACCCCTGCACACTCCTTTGAGCCCCGCCCGGGCTACCGTCAGCTACCCTCACATCTGTCCAAGCCCTCACTCGTCCTGGACTCCATCAGCTTCGGTGAAGGGACAGACCATCAGACCTGGGCTCCCTGCTTCCCGAGGAGCCACCTGCCTGGTGCCTGGTGACCGCACGGGGCATGAATAAGACCTCCTGCTTCTCGAGACGGCCGGTGGCACCTGCCCCCTTGGCCCCATCTGGCTGCGGGCTCTGGGTTTGTCGGGGACCCTGGGGGCTGCCCCCCTGCCCACCTGCCCCCACCCCCGCCGACCAGGCAGGAGCCCGTAAGCAAGCCCCGGTCGGTGCCCCAGGGTTACCGGCCCCAGCCCTGCAAGCAAGCCTGCCTCTCGCTTGTCCAGAGCGGAGGACGCCCTCGGTGTTAGGGTTCACACAGACCCTCCTCCAGGCAAGGAACTCTGACCTCGCTTCCCGCGGCTCCCTTGTGGGTGTATATACTACACGTATATAGTGCACTCGTGTATATCCCTGGGCTGCGTCCACCCGCCTCAGGACCTCCAGCCTGTCCTACCTCCTCCCATCACCTTTGCCTCCCCCCAAACCAGGGGCTGACGTGGCCGGGAGCACCAACCCTGGCTTCTCTGTTTCCACCAAAATAGTTCAGGGTGTTACAGAGGCAGCCCTGGTGTTACTGAGGTCACCAAGCAGCCAGGCGGGGAGGGGGCACTCGGTGTCTCATCTGACTAGTCCCAGGATGGCCTGCACAGCCCCAGCTGCTGACACATGCTACCCTTCCAGTGGCCCTCCTGCTAAAGCAGTAGCTCTACTCCTGCCTCCGGTTTAAACCTCTGCCCTGACAGGACAGGACCAAGAGAACAGCTCAGACACCGGCTGTCCCTGCAGGGGTGCTCACTTAACATGGAGCTACCTAACTCAGCTGGCTACCTAACCCAGCTTACTACACAACCAGGTGACTACCTAACCCCCTTCACTGCTTAACCCACCTTACTACTTAGCCCAACTATCTAACCCAGCTGACCACATCTGTTAGCTACTAACTAACCCAGCTGACCACTTACCCAGTTGACTACTTAGCCCAGATGACTACCTACCCAGCTGACCACCTGCCCAGCTGATACCTACCCATCTGTCTACCTACCCTGCTAACTACCTAACCATCTGACTACCCACCCATCTGACTACCTGCCCATCTGACTACCTGCCCCTCTGGCTACCTACACATCTGACTACCTGCCCATCTGACTACCTGCCCATCTGGCTACCTGCCCCTCTGGCTACCTACACATCTGACTACCTGACCATCTGACTACCTGCCCATCTGGCTACCTACCCATCTGGCTACCTACACATCTGACTACGTACCCACCTGACTACCTACCCATCTGACTACCTGCCCAGCTGACCACCCACCCAGCTGACCACCCGCCCAGCTGACCATCTGCCCAGCTGACCACCTGCTCAGCTGAGCACCCACCCAGCTCAGTACCTGCCCAGCTGACCACCTGCCCAGCTCAGTACCTGCCCAGCTGACCACCCACCCAGCTGCCCACCTGCCCACCAGCTCCTCTAAACCAGCGGCTCCCCGGTGAGGGCTCCACTTGCCACAGGGGTGCTGTCTGTCCATCACCGCCCCGTGCTCGGACGCCCACCTTAGAGAACGACCCGGCTGCACTGTGGACTCGAGGACTAGCCATGGGAGCCACACCGATCCCATAAGCGATTCCAAAGGAGTGTCCATCCTCACGCCCCTGAGATCTCTCTTTGGCTGGTGTGAGTTCGCCCAGCTAATTTTCTGTGTCTTTCTTTCCCCGTTACTTATCGATGGAAGGTCTCCCGAAAGGAGGGCCGCCTTTGTCCTGCTCACTTGTTTATCCAGGCGGCCATTTCCATCGGCGCAGCTCTCACACATGTTACTCTGTGGGTTAGGACCCATCACCACGTATTCGCTGCTCACAGGGTCCCATCTGTGGCCACCGGCAGCGCCTCCAGGGAGCTGTGCCCTGTGTTTGTGACACACTCTTACTTCTCTAACTAAATTCGGGAGCGTTTCCTGGCTTTCTGGCCCCACTAGGTGTTCCGGGCTCATCTCACTTTTCCCTGCCCCTGTGGAGTGGTAAATCAGCCGCTCCTCCGAGGACCTGGACCCCACTCAAAGGGGAAATTAAAGGCGTAATTGGAAACGCTGAAAGGACGTTCTAATAGGAAAATTGACACGCTGGTCGAGCCCAAGGGCAATCTCTCCACCCAGGTTGCCGCCGGGGGGCGTTCTCCAGGCCAGCCGGCCGGGCAGAGGCTGGTCCAGGTTGGGGACCATGCGTGCGCCCCCGGCCACCTCTGTGGGGGCTCCACTGCGGCCTGAGGGGAGGGTGTGGCCCTGCAGAAGGAAGGGACAGGCAGCCCGCAGGCTCCAGCAGGCCCCGCGGGCCCACGGCCATCCCCACGTCCCAGGGGGCAGAGAGGGGCCTGCTCCCAGAGTCTGGGGCACCCTCGGCTCACGGGTGCCCTGGGTGAGTCCAGAACACACAGCCACTTGCCTGAAAGGAGACCCTGATGCTGAGGGTATGAAAACGTTCCTCCTGAGGAATGCCTGGCTGACCTTCCCTGCCCGACACCAGCTCCTTGAGACCCGGGCTCCTGTCCCCGACAAGGAGGGACGCTTATGAGCACCTCAGACTCATGATCCCTTTGGTCCTCATGTAAAACGTCTGGAGCAGGGACTGCCATTAGCTCTGCTTGCAGATGACGGCCTGGGTCACAGAGAGGTCAGCACATTGGCCCGGGCCACACAGCACATATAAGGCAGCCTGGACTCCAGACTGAGAGGTCGGTCAGGGCCTGACCACTGCCTTCCTGTAGGGGCTAGGACTGGTGCTTGCTCCCGATTCACAGCTGGGGAGACTGAGGCAGCCTCAGGGCTTCTCACCGAGGGGCTATGGAGGCCCTGGTCCAGCACGCCCACAGGTGTGTCCCCACCCCCGTTCTGAGGGCTGCTCCCCCCGGGTTCAGGAAGACCCCGCTGTAAGCTGAGTTTCCAGAAAGGAAGGGGTAGCAGGTGAGGGCCGTTTGGAAGGGGTGCTGAGCAGTGGGGACGGCTGAGCTAAGATGTGGAGATGGCGGACGAGACCCCTTTCTTGGAACGTAAAGTTCAGGGTGGGCCACGTAGATACTCTGTCTGGCAGTGACCCCCTGCCCCGAACCCCGGGACCGGTGGGTACATCGCCTCACTGGTGAAAAGGACTTGGCAGGTGGGATTAAGGTGGGGCTCCTGCAACGGGAGACTGTCCCAGGGTATCCAGGTGGGCCCGGTCTATCCACCGGGACCTGGTCAGAGGGAGGCTGGGGGCCAGAGATAGGCGAGGCTGGGAGATGCCGCACTGCTGGATTTGGACTCGGAGTCCTGGCCTCCAATGCTGGCAGGGGAGGCCGGCCTTCACAGAGCCTCTGGTGGACACAGCCTTGCAGCCCGCGGGGCCCAGTGAGGCCACGGCTGACCCCCAGCTCCGGGTGGGAAGGTGCTGAGTCGGCAGAATTTTGAACTGCAAAGCCTGTGGTCATTTATTGAGCAGCCGGAGGCCCCTCGCTTGGGGCTGCTGCAGTCACCTTGGGACCTGGTCGTCTACGAGGAGTCTGCGCGGAGGCCGGGGCCGCAGTCCGAGCCAGGACCCTGCAGCCCGCCCGGCGGCTCGGGGCTGTGACACGCAGACATCTGGACTCGGCCTGGACATGCACGGGCTCAGCAGGCAGCAGGGCCGGAGCCCAGGACCGGGGGTCCGTATCACCCCCTGACCCTGCTGCTCGGAATCCGCAATCGGGACCCAACGGGTCCCTGACAGGCCTGCACTTCCTGGCACCTCAGTCATGTCTGTATTTTCTAACGCTGGGCTCTTGAAAAACCCTTTGAACTTGATGAAAACCTATTGTGGGTGGACGTCTTTTCTGCCAGTACTGAGGAACTGCAGGCTGGCCAGAATCCTGCCTTTCACCAGCTCAGTCCTACACAGCCCTGCTGGATTTTAAGATGCTATTCATTTGTGCATATTTCCTGCAGCACCAGGAGTTTTCAACTGTGATCACAGTTTGCGAAGTTGCTGGGTTTTAGCCGACATCTGGCGCTGGGCCTGACATGGGGGAGGCACATGGCTGCTTCCCCTCTTACAAAGCATCGGTGCAGCCCCCTCTGTTCCCGGCATTTCTCCAGGGCCCCGGGGGGATGGGGGGGGTGGGAAAACACACACCCCGGCCTCCAGCAGCTCACAGCCCAACCAGGAGCCCCGGAGCCTACAACGCAGTTTACACCAAACAGTGGTTGCCACAGCAACAGAGCACAGGATGCCCGGTGGCCGACAGCCCCCAGTTTGGCTGCTGAGAGACAGCTGTCAGGGGGACCAGGCTACCAATCCTTTTCCCCACTAAAGGGGAAGAACTGGACTTTCTGAGAGATTTAAGAGGACAATCCAACCAAAGCAAGGGCTGGGGAAGCAGGCGGCAGCTGGGCCGAAGGCCAGCCACCCAAGGCTCTGTTTGTTCTGGCCTCAGCCAGGGCCCCACTTCACAGCAGGGGGACAGCGGCCAAACTTTTATTGGTTAAATAGCACATGGGGGCCAAGTCTGCTAGGAGAAAAAACAATGGCCTGGGGCCAAAGGAGGCTTTGGGGAGCTGTTTTCCACTTTTCCTCCAAGCAGCTGTAGGTCCTGGGGCGAAGGCATCACGGGGCATCACGCCTGCGGGACCAGGTCCTGACCCGGGAGCCGAGACCCCAGGGAGGCGAGGAGGACAGGCCCCCCACCCTCGCGCCCAGGATCTCTGGCGAAACTGAGAGGCGGTTTGAGGTCAAAAGGAGAGGGAAGGACCATTGGCTCCTTTGAGCGGGGGAGAGGAGAACGGGCGAGCTGGGCTCCAGGCCTGCCCCAAGGACGCTTCCCCACAGCCTGGGCCGCGCCGCCCCTCACTCCGTCCAGGGCCGGGCGACCCGCGTCCCACTGTAGGACGTGGGTCCCCTTCTCGTACATTCCCTCCTGGTGGCTGCAGGAGACCTTCAACCAGGGCACCTAGCAGGTGCCACCATGTCACCAACTGGTCAGTACTTCCAGAATGACCCGTCAGGAGCTGTGAGCTTGACTGCGTCATCCGAGGCAGGGGCGCTATGCAGAGCGGGCAGGCCCACGGCCAGGGTCTTGTGACAAGCGGGCCCAGGTGCTGTGACAGGAGGTCGGATCCAGACCCGGGCACTGCAGCCAGAGGCGGGCCAGGTCAGCGAGGCCCCAGGATGTGGTGCTGGACATGCTCGGGGCTGCCCAGAGAGCGGGCAGAGATTTGGCTGGAACGCCAGGCTGGCCCCGGCTTCCAGACAAGCAGGCAGGAGCCTCCCGCGAGCTGTGGGGAGCGTTGGACGGGGTGGTGGCTGAAAACATCTGGAGGCAGAGCCCATCGCATGTCCCGGGCACCCAGCCTACGGCTCCAGGGCGCACACTGGCCTTCCCGGGCAGACCCCAGAACCGGATGGGTAGGAGGGTCTGACCCTGGGCCATCTAGTCACATTTTTTTGTTTTTCGTTTTTTTTTAGTTTTTTAAGTTTGGTTTGGTTTGGTTTTGGCTGTGCCGCAAAGCATATGGGATCTTAGTTCCCCAAAAAGGTATTGAACCTGCGCCCTCTGTAGTGGAACAGAGTCCTAACCAGTGGACCGCCAGGGAATTCCCCTAATTATGTTTTTTAAAGTATTTCTTCCTTGGGTATAACTTTATTGAATTAAAATTAAAGTGCAATAAACTGTATGTACCTCAAGTGTGTAATTTGATAGGTTTGGGCGTGTGTTTGGGCCCAGAAACCGTCACCGTTTCCATCACCCCGAAGGGTGGCAGCTCAGCCCCTCCAGCCCATCCCCAGAAGCCAGCCAGCCACCTCTGGGCAAAACAGACTAGTTTTCAGGTTATGAATTTTATATGATCGGAACCACACACGTGGGCTTCTTTCCCTCAGCGTCATGATTTTGAGACACATCCGTCATCACACATATTTTCTTCTTTTTATTGCTGAATAGCCCTGAGTTGTATGGCACCATGATCTGTGTGTGTTCACCAGGCGACAGGCATGTGGTTTGTTCATGGTTTTAGTGATTCCAAAGAAACCTTCATGTTCACACTGTGGTGTGGACATATGTTTGTTTTTTCTTGGGTAAACATCTCGGGGTGGGATGGTTGTAGAGTTGTGTATGTTTCTGTGATATATCTTTTCTTCTTCTTAATGGTGTCTTTTTAAGAGCAGGAGTTTTGCATTTCAATGAAGTCCAACTGATCCATTTTTAAAATTGTTTCGTGCTTTTTGTGTTCTAGGAAATCTTTGCCTGTCCCAAGCAAAAGATCTTTCTCCTGTGTTTCCTTGCAGAAGTTTTATAGTTTTAGAATTTACATTTACCAATAAATTTTGAATCAAAATTTTAAATTTTGAATTATTTGCGTGCGTGTGTGTTGTATGAGATAAGGGTCAATGTTTTTCTCCCCATAAGGATATTCAGCGGATCCAACACTATTTGTTAGAAAAACTTTCTTTTCCCATTGAGTCGTCTTGGCACCTTTGCTGAAAATTGATTTACCATGTATGGTGGGTCTATTTCTGTTTAAGAGCAGATTTTTGGAAGGAAAAGTCAAGACTCTTTCTTCTAAATTTGGTCCCTGTCCTACCACTCCCCACATTTGACTCACCTCCATCCACTGTTTGCCTGGAAGTTTCCTAAAAAGTGAAACATAGATGTGCCTCATGACTCAGCAACTGCACTCCTGGGCTATCCTGGAGAAATAAAAATTTACATTCACACAACACCTGTACAGAAATGTTCACAGCAGCTTTACTGTGTTAGCTAAAGCCTGGAAACACCCAAGCGTCCTTTCATGTTAAAAGAGCCTTGGTCCATCCTGGAAGGGAGCGTGTTCCAATTACACAATGCTCCTGAAATGGCAGATTATCGCGACGGAGAAGAAACCAGGGGTTGGGGGAGAACAGCACAAGGGAGTCCTCTGTGGGGCCCAAGGAGTTCTGTGTCCTGAACGTGGTTGCGGAATCTACATGTCACAGAACCCCTGCACGAGGACACACCCGAAGGAAACTGTGAACCTGCACGAATCAGCCCAACCGAGGGAGCTCCATAGTCTAGTTAACTGCTGTGCCAACATCCAGCTCCCGGTTTTGACAATTTACAATCGTTATGTAAGTTTCCACCACTTGGAGACTCCGAGGGGTGGGTACGTGGGACCTCTCGGTACTGTTTTGCAACTTCTTGTGAAGCTGTAATTCATTCAAAAGACAAAGTTAGAAATACAAATACTTAGAAATAAATTTGACAAAAGATACACACATGACCCATGCACTGAGAATGCAAAAACATTGCTGAGAGAAATTAAAGAAGACTTAAGTCAATAAAGAAACACTGAGTTCATGGAGTGGAAGATTCAGTACTATTAGAATCATCAAGATGACAACCTCCCCAAATTAATCTGTAGAGTCAGTACAAACCTAATCAAAATCCTAGCAGGTTTTTCGGTAGAAATTCAAATTCAAGCTAATTCTAAAATTTGTATAGAAATGCACAGACTTAAAGTAACCAGAGCAAGCATGAAAAAGAACAAGGTTGGAGAATTTATATTACGTGATCCCAAGATTATTTTAAGCAACAGTAATCAAGACTGACTTGTCATGGTTATAACAGACCAACACATCATCAGGACAAAACAGATTCCGGAAACAAACCTACTCAGATGCGGTCAGTTGACTCCAACAAGGTGCTGAGGCGATTCACGGGAAAACAAGCTCTTTCCAGAAGTGACACTGGATCATCGGACCTTCATGTGCGACAGAGCAAAGCAAAGAAAACCCCTCGAAACCCTTGGCTCACTCCAAAAAATTATACAAAATTCACCTGAAATTAATAAACTTCAAAAATTAACATAAAAGGGATCTTAGACGTAAATGTATGAGCTAAAACAATGAAACTTCTAGAAGAAATATATGACAAAATCATAGCGACCTCTCCTTTGGGAAAGATTTCTTAAATACGACACAAAAGTTTAAACTATGGGGAAATTATCAATAAATTAAATTTCATCAATCTTGAATTTTTCCCTTCAAAAGACACCAAAGAAAATGAAAAGGCAAGCAATAGAGTGGGAGGAAATATTTGCAAAACATACATCCAACAAAAGGCTTTTATCTAGAACATATAAAGCAGTCTTACAACTCAATAATAAGAAGACCAACAATCCAACTTATAAATGGGCAAAAGATTTGAACAAACACTTCACCAAAGAAGATACATGGAAAGCCAAGAAGCACAAAAAAGACACCGAACATCTTTAGAGAAATGCAAATTCAAACCATAACTAAACACCACTACAAACCCACTAGGATGGTGAAAATTAAAAAGACTGACAGCCAGGCGGAGGTGAGGGCATGGGACGCCTGGGCTCCGTAGACAGCAGGCAGGGGTGTGAGACAGGAAAACCCTCTTGGAAAATAGTTTGGCAGTTTCTTTAAAAAATTAAACCCAGACATTCCATTTCTAGGTTTGTCCACACAAAGACTGGTGCATGAATGTCCATTACAGCTTTTAATAGCCCAAATCTGGAAGCCACCCAATTGTCCACTAAAGGGTGAGTGGATAAACTAAGACACCCACACAGCAGAAAGCTACCCAGTGCTAACAAGGAATGATTGATTGGGTGCTCAGCGTGAACAAGGTCAGGCCATAACTACATACACACGTATAATTCCATTCATAGAAAAATCCAAAACGTGCAAATTAACCTATAGTGACGGAAAGGTTAGTGATGCCCCGGCGAGAGAAGCAGGAAGGGCAGGGGGACTCCGGGGTGGCAGATGCGTTCGTGATTGTCTTGATTATGGTGATGATTGTATGGGTGTGTCTGGATGTCAAAACTTACCAAGGTGTGCATCTTACATATGTTCATTTTATGTCAAATATAGCTCAAAAAAGCTGAAAAGTGAACAGAAGCCCACAACGAATGGTGTCCAGTTGTGACGGGAGGAATTTAGGTCAGTAGAAAGAAGAATCCTTCAGTAGAGGCCGTGGGTCTCTGGGGACATGGCAAAACCGCACTCCGTGAGTCCTGCTAGGGTGCCATTGGAGGACAGGCGTGGATGCCGGTCACACCGGTGACCCATGGGCTACTCCTGGGAAATGACATAGAAATAACAGAACAGCTGCGATTTCTCATCTTGGAGCGCTCTGCAGTTTACAAAGAACATTCCTCTCCTGACCTAAGGGGTTCCTGGCATCTCCCTCCTGAGTGGCTTCTCCTCCCATCCACTGCCCCTCCCAGAACAGAGACCTCACCCCGCCTCACCTGGACAACTTCAGGCCACAAAACTGCGTTCCACCCGCACAATGGAGTTCTGTCCAACACAGGAGCTACTGATGGAGTAAAATTATTGTTAAGGCAGGACAAGTAAATTTAACATAAAATGTTCCCTGCCCTTGAGCCACTGGCCCTGCCCTTCAGTGTGCATTGCACACGCGCATTGCACACTCGCTAGAGCCCCTTAGAAGACGCAGGAATGCCTGCTCTCCAAACAAAAAAGAGCAAGTTCCTCCTGGCGCCAGCAAGGTGACTCCATAGGAGATAACATTCCTTTCTCAATCCTGTAAGGGCCACGGTGACCCACTGCTCGCCTTGTTAGACGAAGTACACTGTCAATATGTGACTTTGACGTAAGACCCTTTGTCTCAAAAGCTTATCTAACTGTGCTTTGACCTCAACCAGGCAGAACTGTCCTCAGAGCTTCTGAAAGACTGACTCCTGGGTTATAATCCTCAGGTTGCTCGGATAAACTTTTCCATTTAGTTTTTAGATTGGCTACTGATTAATTCTTCTCATCGACGTTACAGACTGAGTCTCACAGACATAATGTTCAAAGGAAAGGCCAGACTTTCTCCTTGAACGTTACTTTTCCCTTGAACGTTCTTCAAAGAACGCAGTTTGATTCCATCCTTGTGAAGGCTCAGGACGACCAAGGATTCCTTTGCGGCCTGACAGTCTGTCCTGTAAATCCATTTTGCTGACGCGATGCCCCAGCCTGGCAGGAGCGGCCCACCTCCACCCACTGGGCTGTGCTGCTCCCAGACAGGCCTCTGGCGGGACCTCAGGCAGACCCCTCCCAGGGTCACAGCCTGGGGCACAGGGGCAGCCGGACCTGTGAGCTGCCCTCTACCGGGGGTGGTGCTGGCCCCAGACGAGGGAGCAAGGATGGGGGCGGTGGGGGGGAGGCGGGATCCCTTCCCGAGGACACAGCCCATCCACCTCCCCCCGGCTCCCGTGGTGGGGAGGGACAGCTGCAGGGACAGAAGGGGCAGGTAGCCAGGGGAGGGCAGGGGAGCGGAGCCCGAGGGCCTGGAGGCCCCAGCAGCTCTGCGGGCCGGCCGGGGTGGGACTTGAACCCTCTGGCTTGGCTGAGCCGGAGGCTCCGTCTGGTGGTTGGAGCTCTTCCATCCTGCTAGTACGGCCAGGGCTTAGATTCCTGTGACCTCGGCCTAAATCCCAGGCTCCCAAGGTAGGGTCCCAGACTTCTCCATAACCAAACACTGGCTTCTCCTTGGCATGCGGCCTTTTCCTGTCCCGGAGCAAACGGGGGCGGGGTGGTGCGGACGGTGACCTGGGGAGTGTGACATTCCGCATCAGCATCAGAGGTCACGGAGCGAAGTGGACCAGGACCCCTCATGGGCTCCTGAGGGAAGAGTGTTCCTGGCACGCGGCTGATGGGAGCTCACAAGTGCTTCTTGGGATGGCGATCCCACCGGGATGGGGCAGCCCTCTCGTCCCCCTTCCCAGGTGAGGAGGCCCAGAGCATGCTGAGGTCTCCCTGGCGTCCCCCGCCCCCCAAGCGCCATGGGTCTCTGTTCCAGGCACCACCCTCAGCTCCAGCCTCACTTCTCACCCAGGCCGCTCCCCCTCTGCTCCACAGGTGGACGGGCCCCCCCCGGCCGCTCCCCCTGCACAAACCTCCTTCCCTGGCTCAGTCCCCTGAAGGAGCCCTTGGAAACAAGCCCCCGTCCCCCACAGTGAGGGGTACGATCACCCTCCCTGTGGTCTGGCCAGGACCCCTGCTCCAGGCATCCTTCTGGCTGGGAAGACGTGATACACAGTCAGCACTTAAAAGGATAAACAGAAATTCCAATTCCCTTTTCGCTGCTCGGGGCCACGTCTGGAGTGAAGGTTTCACAACATCTGGAGGAACACGGTGCTTCCTGTGCCAGGAACCTCCAGAGTTTTGTGGGTTTTACCGCAGAGCTGAGCATCCTTTTACCAGGAAAACAGGTCTGTGTGAACACGACGGCGGGGAGTCCCCCAGGCCAGCACACAGGCTCTGGGACACTCGGTGGGGACGCAGCCCAGGAAGCAGACACAGCTGGACGTGGAAGTGGTCCGAGCACCGCGGCCGTGGGGCGCCACTCGCCACGAAGCGAGGGCCGAGGGCCGGTGCCCACGGCGCTGTTGGCCGGTGTCCGCGTGCGCTGCTGAGCTTGGCCTCAGAGACTGGAAGCTCTGCAGATGCAGACGTGACCGAATCTTCTGAGCCCTCGTGGTCTTTACCGCGTGTGGCCTTGGAGCGGAATGGCCGCTGGGTACGTGTGCTCTCCCGGAAGCTGGGTGACCACCCTGCCTCAGCAGGGCCACCTGGGGGTGAGGGACGGGCGGAGGGCTTCCTCCCAGGCAGGCCTCCCGGGGGTGGGGGTGGAGGGAGGCACGGGAAGAAGGCCCAGTACTTGTCCTGGGGTCTAAGGCCCAGAGTTAAGAAATCTGGACCCAGGAAGGGAAGGAGGGTGCAGGTGGGTGGAGTGGGGAGGCAGGTGTGGGGGAAGCACGGCCGGGGGCGGCGCTCCGTCCCGTGGGCCTGGCCGCGGGGTTGTCAGCCGGAGCCCCCCTTCCGTCTCTCAGCTTTGACAGCGGGCAGCCAGCAGCTGCCTCCGTGGCCCAGCCAAGGGCTCAACGGCCTCCTTGGGGAGTGAGGCCCCCAGGGGCACTTTACCCCACAGGTGAATGGGGTGGTGTTCTGTCGAGTGTGACACAAGAGTCAAGCTCTGCCCCTGCCCCAAGGCCAAAGGCCGTCGGGTAGAGACGGCCAGATGCTCCTCAGATCTGGCGGCAGACTCGAAAGGCAGCATCTGCAACAACCTCGACCTCGGGGGCCGATCTGGCCCCTGAGGGCCCTGATATGGCAGCAAAACAGGAACGGGGGCTGAAAGGGGAACCAAGTGTAAAGTGGTTTGATCTATAAACTGAAATAATCTCAATAACCTACCATCGCGATGGAAAGATGGGGTCACTCATAAGTGGAACTATTTTAAAGTGTACCATCCAGTGCCATTTAGTGCACAATGTCTGTAACCACCACTTCTCCCCAGTTCTAAAACTTTTTCAAAACACTCACCCCAGAAAAATACCCCGACACCATTAAGTAATCCCTGCACCCGGCCACTTGCCAGCCCCAGGCAACCACCGGTCTGCATCCTGTCTCTGAGGATGTACCTCCCCTGGACATTTCATGGAAAAGGAAGCCTACAGTTTGTGACCTTCCGTGTCTAACGTCTTTCACTGAGCATGTTCTCCGGGTTCATACAAGGTGTGCGATTTGCCACTGAACACCTGGCCCTGTGCGTTTCTTTGTCAGGAAGCCTCTGATCCCTGATTCTATCTCTTTACTTTGTATAGGTCTGTTGAGATTTTCTATTCTTTAGTCAGTGTTGGTAATTGGTGTTTCCAGAATTTGTCTTTTTCATCGGGATTATCACACCCGTCAGTATACTGTTACTCCTAGCATTATTCTCTTATAATTCTTTGACCTTCTGTAAGGTTGGCAGTAAAGTACCCACTTTCATTTCTGTTTTTAGTAATTTACGTATTCTCTCTTTTTTCTTAGATGGTGTAGCTAATTTCTGGACTCTTGGTCAGAGTTTATCACTTTTGTTGAACTTTTCAAAGAACCAACTTTAGTTTTGTTGATTCTGTTGTCTTGTACTCTTCCCTCATTCATCTCTGCTCTAATTATTTCATTACTTCCTCCTTTCTGCTGGCTTTGGGTTTAGTTAGCTCTTCTTTTTCTAGTTCCTGAAGGTGTACAGTTCGGTTGTTGATTTGAGATCTATTTTTTTGGTGAAAAAAATTTCATTGAGTTATAATTGACATATAACATTATATTGGTTTCAGGTGTATAACGTAATGAGTCAATATTTGTATATATTGAGAAATGGTCACCACCATGAGCCTAGTTAACATTCATCCCCAAACATAGTTACAAAATTTCTTTTCTTGTGATGAGAACTTTTGAGTTTCACTCTCTTCGCAACTTTCAAATGTGCAATACAGTTATGGACTACAGTCACCATGCTGTACATACGTCCCCATGACTTATGTATTTTATAACTGGAAGTTTGTAACCTTTGGCCGCCTTCACACAACTTGCCCACCCCACCTCTGTATCCGTCACTTCTTTTTCTTAAGATTCTGCGTACGGGTGAGATCAGATGGTGTCTGACTTCTTTCACTTGGGCATAACACCTCAAGGTCCATCTATGTTGTTGCAGATGGTAAGTTTTCATTCTTTTCATGGCTCAGTAATATTCCATTGTACAGAAGGTCCCTGATTTAATGATGGTTCGACTTACGATTTTTCTACCTTATGATGGTGTGAGAGCCATGCATATTCGGTAGAAACCGTGCTTCGAATTTCGGATTTTGATCTTTTCCTGGGCTGGCGATGAGGCTGTTGTGTTGCTGGGCAGGGGTGGCGGCCGCAGCTCCCAGTCAGCCCCAAGGTCACAAGGGTAAACCACCGATATACACTTACAACCATTCTGTTTTTCACTTTCAGCACAGTATTCAATAAATTATATGAGATATTCAACACTTTATTATAAAATAGGCTTTGTGTTAGATGATTTTGCCCAACTGTAGGCTAATGTAAGTGTTCTGACCATGTTTAAGGTGGGCCAGGCTAAGCTATGGTGTAGTTAGGTGTACTAAATGCATTTTCGACTTACAATATTTTCAACTCAGGATGGGTTTATCGGGACATAACCCCCACTGTAAGCCAAGAAAGAGCTGTGTGTGTATAAATACACACACACACACACACACGCACACACACACACACATATACACACTGCATTTCTTTATCCATTCATCTATTGATGGACATTTAGGTTGTTTTCACGTATTGGCTATTTTAAATATGCTGTGATGAACATGGTGTCTCTTTCAAATTAATTTTATTTTTTAAATGTAGGTATTTACAGCTATAAATTTCCCTCTGAGCACTGCTTTTGCTGCATCCCGTAAGTTTTGCTATATTGTGTTTCCATTTTCATTCTTCTCTAAGTATTTTCTTAGATAAATTTTCTCATTTCTGTAGTGATTTCTTCTTTGATCCATTGTTTGTTTATGTTATTTCTATGTATTTGCAAATATTCCTGTTTTCCTTCTGATATTGATTTCTAGTTTCATTCTGTTGTGATGAGAGAAGATAGTGTGTATGAGTTCAATTTTTTAAAAAATGTACTGAGAATCGTTTGGTGGCCTAACATGCGGTCTTTGCTGAGGACTAACTATTTCACGTGCAGAACACACATGTGCTCTGCTGGTTTTCTGAGTGTGCTTTATAGTCTGGTCGAACTGGTCTAACTGGTTTCCAGTGTGGTTGAAGCCCTCTATTCCCTTCTTGATCCGTTTTCGATGTTCTATTTCTGAAAGTGAGGTGATAATACTCTTTTTCATCTATTTAATAAATGTTTGTTCATCAAATAGTTATCAACCCAGTAAATGAATTCACGTACAGTGGGTTCCATGTATGGTCAATGCAACATTCAGAGACCAACTATTGATTCATTTATGTAACAATACCTGTTGTTGCCCACGATATATTGTGCAGGAAGTATAAAAATGGATGACCTATTGCTCAGGTTAGTTGGGTAGAGGAGACCCGTCTACCGGTAACCATACAACAAGGCATAAGATCCCAAGTGCTGGAAAGAGAGCTGCCGATAACTAGCACTGCAAGCTTAAAGAGCTTTCAAACCCAAGCGGGGTGTCATTTATTTGGCCGTGAGCAGATTCAGCTGAGGACGAGGATGGCCTCCACACCGGTAAGAAGGAGACAGTGCGTGGGGTGGGCCAGTGGCACAGGGAATGGCAGCCGAGGGGGACAGAAAGCCTGGCCCAAGCCCCAGCTGCTCCCGCTTGCTCTTGGCCAGTCAGCATCTTCCCAGGGCGAGAGACAAAGAAAACCCCGGAAGCAGTTCGGGGTGACTGCAGGCTTCCTGGGGGCAGCAGCTTGTCCCGGATCAGAGCTGTCCGCTCTGGACTCGAGACGGCTGGGGATGTGGGCAGGCGGCCGGGCTGTCACACGCGGCAGAAGTGGAAGCACAGCGGGCACGCGTGTCCTCCGAGGGGCTCTCCACTAACTCGGGGCCCCTCTCTGCCATTCCTTGGACGCACTGCTGCTCTGTTTCCATGGCTCTCCGATCTCCCTGCTTCAGAGCTGGGCCCATCTTTAGTTCCCCCACCACTGCCAGCAGGGGTGAGGGCAGCAAGTGACGGGCCTCCAAGTCCTGGATGCACCTGATTCACGGTCAGCGAGCACCTTCGTCGTGTGGATGGAGATGTGCGCTTGGACAAACGGTGGGTTGTAACTGCAGAGCCACTTAGAGTCGGGGTGGGTGAGTAACGACAGCAGGAAGAACCCCAGGAACAAAGAGCCCAGTGTCCCTGAAGGAATTAGGGGTGTGAATCCTGCCAGCATCCATTTAAGAAATTAGCCCTTTCACTGCTCCCAGGAGTGGGCACCAGAGGCTGTGAAAGAATTCATTTGTTTCCCACAGATTAGTAACTCGCCTCCGGAGAACCCAGTTACTGATCTTCAGAGCAAGTTCGATAAGATGTTCTGAACTTGACTGGAGAATATAGGCTGAAATTACATACTTATTTCATGACGAATCTTAAGAAAAGCCTCCAAGCCCATTTTAAGACCTTTAGAAGGAGATCTGCTGGATGTACCTCTGTGTACAGAAGCCAGGTGGCGACAGGTGAGAACTCCACAACACGCACGGACACACCTCCGTAGGGCCTGGGGCACAGCGCCCCGGGCACAGGGATCTGCACCTGCTCTCACCGACTTGTCCCTCGGCCGGGAGCCATGCAGGCCCTGGGATGGGTCTCCCACTCAGACCAGCTGTGAGACTGACTCAAAACCTTATCTAGGAAAGAGTGAAAGAAAACACACAGCCACTTTTGCGAGTTGCTGTTGTGGGCTGAATTGTGTCCCCCAGGTTCATACACGGAAGCCCTGACCCACGATGTGATGGGATTTGGAGGTGATTAGATGAGGTCATGAGGGTGGAGCCCCCATGACAGGATTAGTCCTTGACGAGAAGAGGAGGAGACCAGAGCTCACGCTCTGTCCCAGATGAGGACACAGGAAGAGGCCCTCGGAGGAACCACATCTGCCAGCCCCTTGATCTTGGACCTCCAGTCTCCCCCCAGCAGGGGTTGGGGGTGCGCCCTGTTACACAGCCCAAGCTGCCCGAGACCCTTGCTAACCCCTGAGCGGTATGTGTGGTGTCACTGCCCTCAGAGGGTCATGCAAGTCCCTGTCCCAGTACAAGCGGGATCCGATTAAGCCAAATGCGTGGAGAACCAGAGTCAAGGCCCAGTGCTTCACGACCTCTGGATGCAGGGTGCTTAGTAAAATGACCCATCGTACAGTTTTCAGCCAAATTTCCCTTATAGCTTTCCAAAAATGCCAGACTAAGAAATAAAACAAATAACTGAGAGAGGATTCCCACTTTGCAAATGGAGGAATTGGAACTTCCTAAGAGTAAGCAATTTGTTTTTTTTTTAAAAAAAGAGAAACACAATCTTGGTTATGAATCTAAGACTACTTTTCAAAGGATTTCCCTCAAGCTACTTGCTGATGATGGTGATGATGGTGGACGTGCTTTCTCAGCCAGCAGGTATGTCAAGTTTATTGAGTCAGACAGATTGGGCTCAATTCCTAGCTCCTGAAAGATGACTTTTGACTTTGAAATCAGTTCTTTGAACTTCAAACTTTGAAATTATGAGTCAAGCTGTGAAGAGAGAATAAAGGTGTTTCCTGGCATTCAAGGTTTCAGAATATTTACCTCTGCCCAACACTTTTTTTTTTTTTTTAAAGAAAGTTACTTGAGGATGTGCTCCAGAAAAATGAAGGAAAAAATAAAGAAAGAGAAAGGCCTGGGATCCACAGGATAGTGGCTCCAACTCAGAAAAACTGTGAAGGGAAGTTTGAAAATGACAACTGTGCTTCAGGTCAAGAGAGCAGCCAGCTCTGGTGGCGCAGAACAACGTCTGGCTCCAGAGGGAAAGAACTAAGGGTCACTTGACGTAGTGGTGAAGGAGAATAAAAGCTATATTAAAGGAATATGAAGAAACATGAGAATACATTTTAAGAAAAAAATGTTAAAAACATCAGGTGGACAGTGTTTACAGAAGGAGAAATAATCCTAGTGCTTCTTGGCTCAGCAGAAAATATTTACATTATCATGAAAATGTAAATGCTATTTATGGACTTAACTAAAAATATCAATATAATTACAGTGGGAGTATGGGAGTGGGAGAGGTAGAGCTAAAACATTATCACAGCAGAAAACAAGCAGATATTGTCTAAAAGTGACAAATCGAGAAACAAAAAGGGAAGCATATGATTTAGTGATAGAACTGTCAGTTCCAGGTAAGCGTTTTGATCCTGTTTTACTTTACACTGTGATTGTGTTCTGTATATACAATGACTTTAATGAAACCAGAAATCAGCATATACTTGCAAAAAATATGACACAAAAGACTCATAGCTATATTACAGGTGTCACCTCTGCTAAAGGACTTACGTGCAAAATCTCCACGGCACACGCAGCGGGCCTGCGTGCGAGAACCAGGGCCTACAAACGAATCACACGATGAACACGAGATTGTCGCCAGCGACCGAGGAAACGCAAGTAAAACCAGGTGCTGCTGTATTTCCATTCTGCGATCTCAAGCGTGAACTCAGGGCCAGGAGCTGAGCTGCAAAGTGAAGTGGGAGATGACGGGAGACTGCGTCTTCTTCCCGGCCTGGGAAAGCAGGTTGACAAGATGTACAGAGGAACACAAAAGACTCGTGCCTTTTGACCCGTCAAACCCATAGGGAACTAATGCAAAGGACAAGTTACAAAGCGATCCGTGTGTGAACAGAAAACAATCCAAAATGGCTACCAACAGACAATTCAGTAAATCAAGGCTTATCTATTTTATGGCTTATTATCATTGACAACTGGTAGCGTGTACATTTGTAAAGATATTATACTTACAAAATACCTTATCTGAAGAAAGAGTACTAGGGTATGAACAATATTGAAATTGTGTAAATATATGTGTACATATGATTAAATGTGCAAGAAACAAGGGGAACTCAAATATGTAAGGCTGGTTTAAAAAAAAAGCAACATGCTGTCTTTCAGTATTTGAATAATAAAATAAAATTCTCTTGTTTATTGACTTGTAGAAGGTTAAAGCTGACAGTTCATTCATCTTGTCAATAACTCCATTTTTTAGAAGGGGAAACATGTGGCTCAGACCACAAATGACTGAGCCATAGTGAAAATTCACAGCTGTAATTCAACGCCTGCCCAACTCACCAAGCGCAGAAAACACAGCCACCTCCAACCTCCTCAGTTGAGATCAGGTTTCTGCCTCTGGAGTTTTACGTTCCTGCTCATTAAAGCCTCACCCACTCTTATCAGTTGTCATAAAATGTCACCTCCTGCATCAAAAGCTGAACTTTAACTGTGTCACCTTCTGGGTTGGGACGGGGGTGGTGTGGGGGTAGTGGAGGGCGCTTGCAGACGGGGGCCTCCTCTAAGCACGGGGCCTTCCCCTGCCCCTGCCCCCTCTTTGCAGCGGGGTCACACCCCAAGAACAGGGGAGTGGACAGGTGGACAGGTGGATGGACAGATGGGTGGATGGGGAGGACAGGAGTGGACAGGTGGACAGGTGGGTGGACAGGAGTGAACGGGGGTGGACAGGTGGATGGACAGGTGGGTGGACGGGGGTGGACAGGGGTTGTGGCCTCCAGCCTGCGGTCCCCGTTCCTTCCTCTCCCTCGGGCCCCACACCTGCATCACTCCCCGTCTCCCTCGCATGGGGATAAGCCCAGCACCTTCCCACCACCTAGTAGTCGGTTAGTACGAATCTGTTGGGTGAAATTCCACATCGACCCAAGAATAAAGACAGCAACAAAATTTCAAGTGGATTTTCCTCCCTAAGCTGCTCTCTCTCGGTGAGCTCCATCTGCAGGCTGGCTGACCGCTGGCCCCGAGTGCTGGTGGTCCCACGAAAGTGGCCACACAGGGACCCTCACAGATGGCGGGCGAGCAGCGGGCTGTCCCGGCAGGGCTGCAGGAGGAACCCGCAAGGGGGTGGAGGGAGGTTCACACTGCGTTTGGAAAACGGTGTGGGTTTCTTAAAAAAGCAGTGAAAACTAAAGGAGGAAACCTCTCATGTCCATAATTTAAAGTTTGATTAGATACAGCCTATTCCTAAGCCGCCTTGGTACACAGCTTTGCGGTTCCGGAGCCGGGGGCGGGCGGCGACGCAGGGGGGACGGGGGGGTGGGGGGGGGCGGGAGTGGGAGCACTGATGGAGCTTCAGGAATACAGGGCGCAGGGCCCTGTGGGGAGCGGCAGGCAGGGCTTCCGAACAAGCAAAAGCACAGGCATCCAGCCTGACTATTTACCTGAAGCTCACTGGACGGGGGCGCGGGGCCAGAAAAGAAGAGCTGAGGGATGTTGCGACACGGTTTCCTGGCGGGAGGACACAGTCACGTCTGCATCCTGGCACGGGGAAGGCCTCAGTCGAGGCTTGGACGCCGGCGCTCACTGGCTTTGCAGCTTCAGTCTGGGCGCCCAGCCACCACTCGGAGCTGCTTGCGGCTCCACCGGAAGACCCCAGGCCTCCCCTAGGCTGGAGTGGAGAAGGGATTCACGCCTCGTCCTGCAGGAGACCCCTCGGGGGTCGGCTCCCAGGCCTGACTTTAAAACCAAGGTGGGGGTGGGATTTGTTGCAGATGCGCTAACATGAACCAGATGCACTTTTAAATACTCACCCTCAGCAGTGACAGAAATATCTGGGACGATCTCTGAAATTTATCGAGCACTTGCTAAGAGCCAGGAACTAAATAAGCACATTCCACACGCTGCTCCGCCAGGACCTCGACCACCCTGCAATGCTCAGGAAGTTAGGTCGAGTCCCCCGGCCGGCCCTGGTCATGAAAGGGTGAGCTGAGCGCCCACGGCCTCTCCCCAGGCACACCCTTCTAGCCGCAGCCCTGCAGCAGGGCTGGAGGGGGGAGCAGTGCTGGCCACGGGGGCTGCAACAGGGGCCAAGGCGGTGACCGAGGTGGCCTTGGGAACCATCACCTCTTAGGGCCCTCAGGCTACCCGCCAGGAGAAGAGGAGGAGACGAGCCCAGGCACGGGCTGGACACCGGGGCTCCTCTACGTTCCTTGTGAGGTTTAAGTGATGACGCACCGAAACCAACGGCCGCCAGCGAAGAGCCTTGGGGCTCCCTGGAGCCCGGGCACACACTTCGGGGAAAGTGCCCATCCAGGTGACCGGCGATGGGCCAGACGCCAGCCACGTGCTGAGGCCCCAGCATGCAGCTGCACCTCCAATTCTGGGTGGAAGCCACTCTCAAGCCCTGTGCCAAGAGCCACACGTCCACGCATTGTTTCCGGGGTGGGTTTCTGCAGAGCGTCTATCAAGCAGGACGCAGGTGTTAACCTCGATGTTCTTGAGGGCGAGCTCCTGAAGCCCTTCCCTCCCCCGGAGCCTGGCCTTAGGAGAGGATCAGGGTCTCCACACGGAGGCGCTTGAGCTGACGAAGCTGTGTCCGGCAGCCACAGTTGGGGTCCTCTGTGACCAGCCCCAGGGCACCGTCCCCCCTACCCTCCTGCTGGGGGCTGAGGATGACAAAGGTGACCCAGGGGTAGCACAGCAGCTCCTCCATGTAGCTGTGCGCACGCGCGTGCGTGTGTGCGTGCGTGTGTGATGGGTCAGCTGGGCCCGCCCCAGTCTGCTCCGTGCTGGGGCCCAGGCTGAAGGACCACCCCACCGCAGGGGACGTGGACACCCCCAGACCAGAGGCAGGGGAAGGCGGGCGAGGGGTGGCCCTCAAGCTCTGCTCAGATGGGACTGGCATCTCAGTGGCTCAGGCGTGCCGGTGTCAGGGCGCTGTAGGGGACAGCGAGTCCTGAACAGTAACCAAGCCGCCTCCTGCGCTGGGAGACCCTGTTCTCTAACTTTACCCCAGTCAGCTGGCCCCGGGATTGGTGGGGAGACGGTGAGGCAGCACTTCTGAGGGGCTGGGCGCCTGCTGCCACTGCATTTCCTCGCACGCTGACACTGATACCACACGGACACGCACTCTGCCAATGAAAGGTTTTCATCACCGTGGTTCTGGGACCCTCCTGCTTTCCCAGAGCCTGTCTAGTGCCTGAATCCAAGCTGTGTCGACGGGACCCTCTCCCAGCCCCGTCCTGGCCCCAGGGCCGTCCAGGTAATTAAATTCCCAGCGCTGTCCACGGTGGCTTCTGCCGAGCAGGCTGGCGGCTGCTGTGCTGGGCCCAGGTGCTTCGGTGAGAACCTCCCTCCTCCCCGGCAGGGTTCCAGCCCCTGTGACCCCCCCCAGGTGTGAACCCCCCGCCCTCCATCCAGGTAGCGGGACAACACCGAGCCAGACCGGGCGCCCTGGGCCCGATGGTGTCCCTCCTGTCTAGAGTCCCCCTGTACCCACTTTTCTCCCCTTCCTCGTTCGCCCCGCACTCTGGTGATGTCACTGTAGGGTGCGGCTTCCACCCGGCCGTCTGGTTTCTGGGCGCAGTGGGGAGGAGAGATGGATAAATGCCAGCCCCGGGCCTCACCACGTCCAGAGGCAGCACATTAAGAAGCTTCCTGCCCTGCCCCCAAGTTGGAGAGCAGCAGCCTCTTGTGTGTCCCCTCTCAGGAGTGACAGGGTCCTGGGGCCATTGTGCCCACTACGTGCTAATTGAGACGATTTTCGACAACTGCGTCCAGAGGAAGAGGAAACGAAGGCTGAATACGAAACCTCCGTCTGTGTAGTTCACCGAGCTCAGTTGGCCTCTGGCGTGACTGTCCTTGAGTCTGAGTCCTCTGCTGGGTAATTGAATCCTGCTGTCAGCTGGGCTCTGCTCACCAGAGACTTTCTGGGCATCACCAAGACGTTTGGAAGCTCTGCCATGAAGTGTCCGGATTTTACAAGCTCTTTCTCCGTGCCGTAAATAGGGTGTTGAAAGAGCTGGCCGTGTGGCTACTGCCGCCCCTCCAGTAACTGCCTCAGAGAGTGTGGCCTCCAGACTCCAGCAGGAACCTCGACACATGCCCTGAACCTTCCAGGTGGAGCGTCCACCCACATCGTCCCGCCGACGGCCCCCCTGGTCTTCTCTCTCTTTGGTGTTTATTTCCTAGGAAACCACTCTTTACGATTTGGAACTACAATTGCAGAGGAAAGTCACAGAAACACAGCAGGATTCTCTAACTTGCTTGCCAAGGACATGCTGCTCTTCTAAAATCCTTTTGTAGTTTTCTACGACTGAGCCACGGGCCAAAAACCCCGCAGCCTTCCAAACAGTACGAGAAAGACAAAACTGGTAGGGGACTTCATTACTTGTCACTCTGAGCCACCAGCAGCACCTTGACTGAGAATGTAATTAGGATACGCTGGACCCACTTTGAGCCAGAGATGTTCCGAACTGCACTTTCCAGGGAGCGGGGACTCAGATCAAGCAGGGACTCAGGCGGCTCCTGAAACGCAGCCATAATAAGTAACTGGCTTATAATCGGCCGGGAAGTAAGTGCCCACAGTGCATCCACGTAGCATGCTCCAGACGCTGCTGGTTCCACCGGGTGCCAGGACAGAAGGTCGGTCGTCCGTCTGCGCTGGCGGGTCGTGCGGGCAGCCAGCCCCTCCGGCCCCGCCGCCGCCCACCCCCAGCCCTCGCCCTGCCTTCTCCGCCCACCGCGGGAGAGCATTCTTTCCAACTTCAGGATTTGTTTGAACCAAGCATAAGGTCTCCTTCCATTAAACACAACACACAGAACCGTGTACAGACACGGGGAGAGGGATTAAGAAAATATGCTGTATTTATTTGGCGGATCCCAAAGTGGATGTCTTTAACCCTTTGTGTGCCAAGGGTCCAAATGCTGGCGGGAAAGGAAGGCTGAACCTGCACTCTCGCTTACAAGCCGCCCGTGGACGGCGGGCTCACCCTGCTGCCGGGGTGGGTGCCGGGGGCAGGGCTGTGCCCGAGGCCTCGAGGCCTTCGCTGACCGGTCGGTGCAGAGCAGAGCGGCCGCGGGGCCGGGCCGCTGCGAGTCAGACTGGCCCTGTGCGATCCTGTGCTCTTGCCAGGACGTGAGCCCAGGTGAGGCCGCCGCAGAGCCTGTGGGTGTGTCTCCTCATCCACAGAAGAGGGAAATGACCGTGCACGTGCCCGGGCGGAACACGAGCTGGCTCGCCCAAGGCACCGGGAACCGTGTCAGCAGGACGTGCCGGTGCCGTCACCGCCACTGTGTGTGTCACCATCATCACAGGAAGCTCCTGCATCGAGAAAGGAGACAACATGGAGAAAAACTGAGCAGACCAGGCTGTCAGGGGCCTGACAACCACACCCAGCACTGGCCCAGTGGCCTGTCTGCTCTTGGGAAGCAGAGGAGGGTGGGGCAGGGCTGGGCGGGCTCCACGGGCATCACTCGTGTCTGAGGCCCATGTGGGAAGCTGTGGCCACCGCTGTTGACCGAGGGCCAGAAAACAGAAGGGGCGCCCAGAGCCTTCGAGTTTGTGTGTTTCCAGTCCCCTCTGAACGCCCACTTGGCTCTGGAGCCGGAGTGGCCTGGCCAGAGCCGGGCCTGCCCTCCCAACACCCAACCAGACACGCTGGGCCCTGAGACCTGCTGCAGCTGCTCAAGTCTCTGGGGCTCCAATTTGTGCCCAGAGAGACGACACCCAGCAGCCCCGCAGACCAGCCAGGCAGGTGGCTCTGCTGGAAGAAAGAACGGAAATAAAAAACCTTAATGGACTGGCTCAGAAAAACAGAGGAGACAGAGGAGAGAATCAGTGAACTGAAAGTGGACCGATAAAAATCACCCAAGCTGAACAACGGAGAGAAAATAGACCTGAAGACAAAACCACTCAGAATGTTAGGGACTGTGGGGTTATAACAAAAGAGCTCACTTTGTATCCTGGAAGGATACGAGAAAGAAGATGGGGTTGAAAAAATACAAATGAACAAGTAAATAAAGGATGAAAACTTCTCAAATTTTCCAAAAGGCATAAACCTACAAAATTAAGCTGAAAAAAATTCCCAAACAGGATAAATCCACAGCAAAACCCAGCAGACTCAAACTTCTGACAACTGAAGACAAAATAAAATGGCATTTTACTCGTTCCGATCACCAACAGATTAGAAACAATTCAAATTACAGCCGATGTCTCATCAGAAAGCACGGAAGCCAAAAGGAAGCCACCCTACGTTTTTCAGATGCTTAAAGAACTGTCAACCTAGAAGCCTGTATCCCGCAAAAATAGCCTTCAAGACTGAAGGGGGAAATCAAAGCACCTCATCTGAAGGAAAGCTAAGAAAATGTGTCACCAGCACACCGACGCTAGAAGAATGGTTAAAGGGATTTCCTCGGACCTAAAGGGGGGGACTTGAATGTCAGGAAGGAAGAAAGAAATGGTGAACACGCAATCAGTCTTTCTTCTCCTGAGTTTTCTAAATTGTGTTTGACGATCAAAGAAAAATTATCACACAGTCTGACTTGGAGGAAATAAGATAGTTATACCAGAGACAGAAGAGGGTAAAAAGACATACAGGGAGGTGAGGGGCCTATTCTTCACCTGAACTGGTACAACAGCGACATCAGTACACTGCGATAAGCCATTTGTATATAAAGTAATATCTGGGGAAACTACTAAAAATGCTGATCGAAAACTTTATAGATAAATCAGAATTCTAGAAACTGTCCAAGTAAATCCACAGTCAAGAAAAAGAAAACAGAGAACTGAAAAACAGAGAGAAAAAACAAAAGTAAGATGACAGACACGCAGACATCAGCCCTCGCACATCAATATTGCACTGGACGTAGAAGGCCTGAGAACGCTAAAGGCACTAAAAATCGGCAGATGGATTAAAAACTGTGACACGAGACTCACTTCAAATATAACAGTACAGGCAGGCTGAAAGTTAAAGAGTGGAATAAATATACCACGGAAACATTCAAAAGACGCAGAAGTGACTACATTCCATCAGATGAAACAGACTTCAGAGCAAAGAAAATTGCGGGAGACAACGGGACGTTGTGTAACGGTAAATGCGTCAGTCCACCAGCAGACCCGGGAACCCTGAGTGCATATGCGTCAGACAACAGGGCTACAAAATATGCCAAGCAAAACCTGATGGGACTGAAAGGAGAAAAAGAGGGACCCACGATTCTGGTTGGAGACCTCGACGTGCCTCTCTCAGTAACTGATAGACAGATCAGCCCCACCACCAATAGGATCTAATCCACACCCAGCAAACATCCCACCCAGACACCAGGACACACTTTCTTCCAAGGGCCCATGGAACATAAACTGAGATGGGCCTTATCCTGGGCAATAAAACAAACCTCAACGGATCTGAAGGAATTGAAATCACACCCAATGTGTTCTGTAACACAGTGGAATTGAGTCAGAAATCAATAACAGAAAGACAACAGGAAAATCTCCAAATACTTGAAAACTAAACAGTAAACTTGTGAAGAATCCCTCGGTCACAGAGGAACTCTCAAGAGAAATTTTAAAAGTACATCGAAATGAATGAAAATGCGTGTCAAAATTTGACAGAGAGAAACCAAAGCAGTGCTGACAAAGATGTTTAGGCTCCTAAACGCATATGTTAGCAAAGAAGAAACATCTCCAACCAATAATCTAAGCTGTCGTCTCAAGGAAACAGAAAAGGAAGAGCAACATAAACCCACAACAAACAGAATGAAAGAAATGATAAAGGAAAGAACAGAAATCAATGAAACTGAAAACAGAAAAACAAGGGGCAAAGCAATGTAACAAAGAACTAGTTCTTTGAAAAGATCCACAAAATAGGCAAACCGCCAACAAGGCTGACACAGAGAGGGAAGAGGGAACACAGATTACCGATACCAGAAATGAGCAGGGGCTATCTCCACAGACCCTGCAGACACCAAAAGGGTATTAAAGGAACACTATGAATAGCTCTACAAAAGTATGATCTCTTAGATGAAATTGACCAAATCCTCAAAAACCACAAACCACCACAACTCAACCAATATGAAATAGATCATTTGAATAGCTTTTTAACTATGAAGGACACCGAATTTGTAATTTTAAAACTGCCAAAAAAAGAAATCTCCTGGTCCAGATGGTTTCAATGGAGAATGCTACCAAATGTTTAGTAATTAACCCCAATTTTACACAATCTCTTCTAGAAAATGGAAGAGGAGGGAACATTTTCTGAAGCCCATATTAACCATATACTAAGACCAGGCAAAAACGATACAAAAAAAGTAAACTACAGATGAATATTTCTCACAGATAGAGATGCAGAAATCCTTAACAAAGCATTAGTACATAGAATTCAGCAACATATATAAAAAAAAATTTATACAAGGAACAAGTGAACTTTATTCCAGGGATGCAAAGCTGTTTCAATATTTTAAAGTCATCCAGTGTGATTCACCATATTAATGGACCAAAGAAGAAAAATTACATGATCCTATCAGTGCAGCACACGTGAAAAAAAAACATTTGACAAAAATCAACACCTATTCATGCATGATAAGACAAGTACCAGGAGTAATAACATGAATTTGTCAGTGTGGCAGGAGTGAAACGCAACATAAAAAATCAGCTGTGTCTTTTTTACATATCAGTGGAAATGCACCTACATGTATACGGTCAATTCATGTTCAACAAAGCTGCCGAGATAACGCAATGAAGAAAAGGAATATCTTTGCAGCAAATGATGCTAAGACAGCTGGGCATTCAGGCGGAGAAAAAAAAAATCAACATTGACCCTTAACTCACACTATACACGGAATAAACTCAAAATGGCTCATAGCCCTAAATGTTAAGTAAGAAACTGTAGGACTTCTAGGAGAAAAATATGCAACTTTAGAGCAGGCAAAGATTTCTTAGGTAGGATACAAAAAGCATGAACCATGAAAGAAACTCGATAAATTGGACTTCACCAAAATTTAAAACCTTTGCTTTTGAGGGAAACAAAAAGGACGTAGCCTTCCTCTACCTGGAAGCTGCCCAGATGTTTTTGCCCAACACATTTCAACATTTCTGTAGACTCAGAGATAAGCAAAGAGAAGTGTTGGGGGGGTCGGGGGGGGGGGAGGAAACTCTTACTGCATTACTGGGCCAGCTGCCCAGAGCAAATCTTTCCACTGTGGCAGAGGGGGCGGCAGGGTGGAGACCCTCAGGCAGAGTGGCAGCTCTCGCGTGATGGAGTCAGACAGGGCTCCCGCACCCTGAGCCCAGCTGGTCCTAGAGACCACCCTGGGCTTGTGCTGAGCAAGGTTGCGGTAAGGTGCTTCCAACTGAACGTGTGATCCATGCGGCACTGAGCCCGGGTCATGCTCCCGGACTGTGCCAGTCGAGGAGAGAGCTCAGGCGCCCAGATCTAGAACAGGAGGTGGCTGTGAAGCTGAATTCAGAGGAACCCTGACAAGGAGCATGAAGCGAGGCTGGTGGGCAGCAGAATCCCTGGGGCTGAAGCACCCGGCTTTCCTAGCGTCATCGGGGCCACGGCAAGAGCCCCTCCATCTCCACCGTACTCAGCAGAGTCCAGAAGTCCAACCTGATGCAGTAAGACCAAGAAAGAAACAAAGAAGAGCTACACCCTCCAGAAGAAGGGCGGGGTGGGTGGGGTGAGGAAAAGAAACTATCACTCTTCTCACATGATATCTCTAAGAATATCTGTGCCCAAGAATATCTGTAATCCGTGTTCTACACACATTGTCCGGTTTCACTGCACACTAGTCCTGTGAGGTAGGTCTTACCACATACATTTTACAGAAGAGGAACCAAGGCTTTCAGAAGGTACTGAATCATGTTGGGAAAACTGAATATCTACATGCAAAAGCATGAAACTGGACCCCTCTCTTACATCGTACACAGAAATTAACTCGAATTGGATTAAAGACTTAAATGTAAAACGTGAAACTGTAAAACTCCTAGAAGAAAACACAGGGGAAAACTCCTGGAAACTGACGTTGGCAAAGTTTTTTGGATTTGACACTTAAAGCGTGAGTGACAAAAGCAGAAAATAAAGCGCAACGACATCAAACTAAAAAGTTCCTGCACAGCAGAAGAAATAATTTAAAAAATGAATGGAGGGGAAATATTTGCAGATTACGTATCCGGGATGGGATATATCTGTAAGGAACTCATAACAGCTCAATAGCAAAGCAAATAATCCAATTAAAAAATGGGCGAAGGACCTAGACAGACATTTCTCCAAAGACAACATCCAGGTGGCCAAGAGGCACGTGAAAAGCTGCTCAACATCACTCATCATCAGTGAAATGCACATCAAAACCACGAGATGTCACCTCACATCTATCAGAATGGCTGTTATGCCAAAGACAAGTAACAAGTGTTGGTGAGGGTGTGGAGACAAGGGAGCCCTCCTGCACTGTTGGGGGGAATGTAAATTGATGCAGCCACTGTGGAAAATAGTAAAAAATTAAAAATAGTACTACCATATCATCCCGCAATCCCACTACTGGGTATATAATCAAAGGAAGTTAAATCACTGTCTTTAAGAGATATCTGCAGGGCTTCCCTGGTGGCGCAGCGGTTGGGAGTCCGCCTGCCGATGCAGGGGACACGGGTTCGTACCCCGGTGCGGGAGGATCCCACATGCCGCGGAGCGACTGGGCCCGAGAGCCATGGCCGCTGAGCCTGCGCGTCCGGAGCCTGTGCTCCGCAATGGGAGAGGCCACGACAGTGAGAGGCCCGCGTACAGCAAAGAAAAAAAAAAAGAGAGATATCTGCAGTTTCATGTTCATTTGCAGCATTGTTCACATGAGCCAAGATATGGAAACGATTTAAGTATCTGATGACAGATGACTAGCACATTTATGGATATATATAAATCACACTTTCTTTATCCATTCATCCATAATTATCATATATACACATTTCTATACATACATACATATATTGGATAATTATGCATATATGTAAAATGGATAATTATTCAGCCATAAAAGAGGAAGGGAATCTTGCCATTTCCCACAACATGGATGAGCACTGAGGGCGTTATTGCCAAGTGAAATAATCAGACAGAGGAAGACAAACACAGCTGTGTGCGTGATCTCACTTCTATGTGGAATCTAAAATGTCCAACTCAAAAAATAAAATAAAATAAAATATCCAATTCATAGAAACAGTGAGTAGAATGGTGGCTGCTGGAGGGATTTGGGGAGAAATTGGTCAAAGGATATAAACTTTCAGTTAAAACATGAACAAGTGTGGTGACTGAGTGAACACTGTATTGAATACTTGAAGTTTGCTGAGAGAGTAGATCTGAAATGTTCTCACCACACTCAAAACAATGTAGTAGGGCTTCCCTGGTGGCGCAGTGGTTGAGAGTCCGCCTGCCGATGCAGGGGACGTGGGTTTGTGCCCCAGTCTGGGAAGATCCCACGTGCCGCGGAGCGGCTGGGCCCGTGAGCCATGGCCGCTGAGCCTGCGCGTCCGGAGCCTGTGCTTCCGGAGCCTGTGCTCCACAACGGGAGAGGCCACAACAGTGAGAGGCCCGCATAACGCAAGGAAAAAAAAAAAATGTAGTAACCATTTGAGGTGATACACGTGTTAACTAACCTTAATGGTGATCATTTTACGGTAGATACATGTATCAAATCATCAAGTTGTACACCTTAAACATACACAATGTTACGTGTCAGTTATATCAATAGAGCTGGGGAGAAAAGAGAATACAAGGACTTGCGCAAGACTGGATCCAGCAAATGTTGTGTCTAAAATGTAAACACAGGTCTGGTTGATTCCAGAATCAGTTTTAAGCCACAAAACTTCCCCAAACACCCAAAAGAGTGGACTCAGAATTAGTAAAACTGAGAGAGGAAATTACAATGATGTATAATAAAATTAATATACAAAGGCGACAATGGTGAGGGTAGAGGACCCACTCAAAATAGCAACACCAGCTCTAGGATTAGTTAGGTCAAGAAACGTAGACAACATTTATATTGAGGAAACAACAAATTTTGTAACTGACTATAGGAAAAACTTAAGCAAATTGAGAGATGTAAACATGATATCAAAAACAGAACCAGAGGTGGGAAGACTGGTAGATCTGAGTGCATAAAAAAATATAAAATATATAAACCCCACAGCGTACACATTTGTAAAGCCGATGAAAACACAAAACTTCACTAAGGGACATAAAAAAAGAGTGTGACTATTCGGAGGAACATGCTAGCAATGTTGCTAAGCAGAGAAAGGCTATTAAGGAACTGAATGGACAGCAGGAACACATTTTTGCGAAACTATGGATCTATGTGATGTAGCATGTATATTTATGCCTTTACATACGTATTAAGGCATCAAGAATGTGTGAAAGTCTTAACAGTGGTTATCTCTGGATGATTTTATTTCCTTATTTGTGTTTTTCTTGTGTTTTTCAAATGATGTGCAGTACACATGAATTACTTTTATAGCTAGAAAAAAAATAATGGTTTAAAAATTGTTTGAATTTTAGAATGCCTTCTTGGTAACTGTTCAAATATTTACGCTATTCTTACATTTTTCAGTGTTAACACAGATAATGGTGCCGCCTTTCCATGTTTTGGATCTTCCCTCATCAGGAGAAGTCCTAATACTGTAAGAATTTACTTGGGATAGGAAATTACCTGTCACATCCAGCTTTCCTTCCCAGGATTTTAAGTGGGGCTTTCCTGGGTTTTTTTTGTTTGTTTGTTTGTTTGTTTGTGGTATGCGGGCCTCTCACTGCTGTGGCCTCTCCCATTGTGGAGCACAGGCTCCAGACGCGCAGGCTCAGTGGCCATGGCTCACGGGCCCAGCCACTCCACGGCATGTGGGATCTTCCCGGACCGGGGCACGAACCCGTGTCCCGTGCATCAGCAGGCGGGCTCTCAACCACTGCGCCACCAGGGAAGCCCTTGCCTGTATTTTTTTGATTGAGGATGGTTTTTGTATGTGTGTCAGGTGCCTTTTTGGCGGTGGGGAGGGCTGCGTTTCTCTATTTTGACTGCCCTTATCCATCTGTCTACACTCTTTATGTGCTGTGCTACACATGCTTTCACAGGGGAAGGTAATTATACGTTTCCTTAGGTCCCAAAGCGTGGAGGGATTATATGAAGAGTTTTAGGTCGTACAGAGATGGATACTTTTTATTTTTAAAGTTTTTAATTTATTTCAGTGTACTGTAGAAAAACTTACGACCAGTACCACAAATCTGTAAGTAAGTAATAAAAATTCAGATGTATAGATATGGCAAAACTTTAAAACTAGCATGCAAAAGGCTGAAACTTGGGAAACACTGATGTAGGAAATAATGCTTGGGCCTCATGTTATAAATGCCGTATGTTGTATGTGTGTTTTCATTGCTTGCAAATACCTTTCATAGTGCTTTCTATATATGCACCACTTCTGTTTTATGTAGAAAATAGTCTTAATTTTCCTCTGCTATGGTATTTTGTCTCCTTCTTTTTATTAGCTGGTTTCAATGTTATTGCAATACGATCGCCTTAAGTTTTACAGAATTTATTAAATGCATCTTTACTGCCTAGAACCAATTATAATCACCTTCTAATTATTACCATTTTGAAATAGAATAAAACCCCACCTCGCAACACAGGTGGGTTCCAGAGAATCCAGACGGGCAGACCGTGGATGACGTTTCTGCTCGGCTGAGTGACCAAGACAAGCCTCTGGCCCCACCCGACCAGATGCCCCTCCTGGTGACGGCCCACCTGGCTGCGTATCGAAGGGGACAACACTTGTGGTTACTGGGACTTCAGGTCAGAAATTCCTGATAATGTTTTGTTACCTGATCCAGACAGACTGGGCCAGGAGAAACTGGGCACCTGGTCGGTGGAGCCCTCTGGGCGGAAGTGGAGAAGGTGAGGGTCCAGGACCGTCTGCAGGGGAGAATCAGGAGCGATGCTGTAGGCGTGCTGCCTTTGAAACTCCTCCTGGGGACAGCGGCAGAGAGCTGTATGCTGAAGCTACTTGTTTAACCTCTCCCCCCAAAGTACTCTCATCTCAGAAGTCTAAAGGAGTGATTTCTGAAATACTCACACAGCCCCTCTCATTTCTTCGTGGGTGTCTATGTGATCCTTTCTCCTTTCTTCAAATATAAAACTTGACAAGTAGGTGCCTGGGGTTGGAGATGGGGGTGGAGTGTTTCTTTTAAAATTGCTTTTGGGCAAGGCTGGCTGTAAGATCAATGCCGCAATTCACTTTCAGTCAGGAAAGTTTCTGGAATGAACTTCTGAATTCATTTGCACGTTGCTGCTAAGGGCTTGAAAGTCGTGTTTGGGTTGCCACGTGGCCCTGCCTGCCTATTAACAATCTGATCTTGTGCAAGACACACAGTCTCTGGGAGCCTCGGTTTCCTTATTTGTACACTTGATACAAGAAGCTACCCTGAGGGGCTGCTGTGGATCGAAACAAGACAGCATGTGTATCACGACCCCTAGACGGCGATTACTATCATGATCATTTTTCTTATTACGATGCCCACCACTGCAATTACCCTCATATTTACAAGTGAAAACTTAACCTGATTCTACCAGATCCTTGGGTATCACCATCCTTCTGTGCTTCTGTGGTGCTTTTGGAGTATTACCAATACTGCATCTTCGCTTGATCTCTTAAAATATCCATTATGATTATGAGCATAGTATTTGAATACCAGTGACCTGCCACATGTTTACAAACATTGACTTTTTTCTCTCTTTAAAACAGTGTCTGTTCAGCTGAGCTTGAGCTACAGTGTGCGCTTGGAGGCCTCCCGCCCATCATGCAGCCTCTCCCGTCAGTTCTCTCCCTCGTCCCTCCGTGCCCCCCGCCACCAGAACACTTCTTGGTAGTTGAACCAAGGATGGTCTTTTTCTCCAAATTCCTCATTATTTTGGGAGAGTCCCGTGCTAGACTTTTGTTGCCCTTTATTTGGGGTATACCCTGGCTTGGAGCATTTAGCCCAGGAAAAGCTATCTTTTTCTTGAGCTAAATGCTCAAAAAATGGCCCAGAAAAATAGGCCATTTTTCTGGAAGTCTGTTTCTTTCTTAAATGCTACAAAAGTGGCCTGCTCCATCCAATAAGGCCTTGATAATCAGAGTCAACAACAGGTCCTCTGTCTTTAACAAGACGCATATTTGGAAGAAAGTGAGTGCAAGGCCACTGACCACACTCCTGCCAGAGAGCAGACGCTTGGTTGCGGGGGGCAGGGGGGCGTCGCTGAGGGTTCCTGAGGCCTTGGCTGTGGCCTGCAGCTTGCCGGGCCAGCCTCACGGGGAAAGTATGCGCCGAAACAATGGGCGTGTTTGGGAATGATTCACATGGTTTCCAGGAAGGACATGAATAGACATTAATTCCCCCCGTGAAGGTTGCGCTGGGATGGAGCAAACTGCCAGGGCTGTGTGCCTTCTCCTTCTGTTTCCTCGTCTGCATGGGGGTCGGGGCTCTGGAGACCTGGGTGGGGCCACCCTGCTCACAGGCCCCGCCAGGTGCCCTGGACTCCAGGTCCCCCTGCCCTGCGTTTGTTCTAGGAATTTCCCGTGCAGCAGAAAAGGCACCAGGACAACAGAAATCATGTATACGTGAGCAGAAAATACACACACAACGTGAAGCCAGTATCTTTGGGGTGGTTTGCTGTTGTAAAATGCTCGTCCCAGGAAAGTTGGAAAGTAAAAAAAAAAAAAAAAATGAAAAAAGAAAAAAATCACTTAGTGGCCCATCACCCAGAGAAAACCACAGTGAACCTTTTTGCCACATTTTCTTTGAACAACTTTCATATTGTAGTTCAAGAAAAAATTAGTTGTTCCCATACATCATATGTATGATCTTATTATTAAACAGAACACTTTACCATCACTCATGGATGTATGAACAAATGTCGTTAACTCTTGATAAGCATCAGTGTTCAGTGCTTTACCATCATCCATTAAAAGAACCCACCGTGGGACTTCCCTGGTGGTGCAGTGGTTGAGAATCCGCCTGCCAATGCAGGGAACATGGGTTCGAGCCCTGGTCCAGGAAGATCCCACATGCCATGGAGCAACTAAGCCCGTGAGCCACAACCACTGAGCCTGCGCTCTAGAGCCCGCAAGCCACAACTACTGAGCCCAGGTGCCTAGAGCCTGTACTCCACAACAAGAGAAGCCACCGCAATGAGAAGCCCGCGCACCGCAACGAAGAGTAGCCCCCGCTCACCCCAACTAGAGAAAGCCCACGCGCAGCAACGAAGTCCCAATGCAGCCAAAGATAAATAAATAAATAAATTTATTTAAAAAAAACAAAGAGAGAAAGAACCCACTGTAGTCCACCTAATAACCTTCCTTTTGGACAATTGTTTATTTTTTCACTATTACAAATAATGCTATCCTATAATGAATATTTTGGGGCATAAAGATTTTTCCATATTTTGAATTCTTTCCTTTGGACAAACTCCCAGAAGTAGAACATTGAAACAAGGGCAATGAATGTCTTCAAGACTTTGGGTGTCTTACCTGGCTGACCTTACACCAAGCTGGTGCTTTTAATTAAACAAAATATTCTCAAATACTGCAACATTGGCATTTTGCTGCAGAGTTCTGGGAGTTTGCTTTTCTACCCTGAAGAGCTGTGCAAAAAATGTTAAACAGTTACTTGATGTTTAAGAAGAGTCCACCGTGAGAGTTAAAATTTTTCGCTGTATTTATGGAGCACCCATTATTTGCAGCCAACGTACTGGGTGCTGGAACATATGCACAGAAGGCTCCGAATCCTCAGCGAGTGTGAAGTCCCCTCCAGGAAGTCCTGGCTGGTGATGAGGGAGGAGGGCGTCCATCCCGAGGAGGTACCTGCTGGGTGGGGAGGCGGGGGGACCTGTAAGCCCAAGGTCCCAGGGCAGGAAAAGTGCACACTGCCTAGAAAACAAAGCACTCGCAGGACACGTGACAACGTTCTCATCTCTTTCTTGGAAGCTTGGCTCCAATTTTCGGTTTTTCATTGCTTCCAGGACAGCTTGATATATTTCGTTTCCTGAAACGACCCTGCAGGCTCCACGAGAGGAGAAAAGGGAGGCGCTGCAGACGAGGGTGCAGGTGCGAGGTGGTGGCGGCGACCTGGCACAAGCGCTCCCAGCAGCCTCACCGTCACCGGAGATGCTGAGACCCTAGGGGCCCGTTCGGCTGCAGGAGGGGTGCAGCTTTGCCTATCGTCCCTCATCTCAGAGCACCGGCTTTCATCTTCCTCCAGCCTGCGGGTGGTTAGGGTAAAGCTTATTTTTGCCATGTTGGAGCCCAAGGTCCAATTAGCGACGATGTACTCGTATTCCAGACCCTTTCAAGTTTGAAATAAGAACCTCAGGCCTCCATGAGCCAAAAGCCTTCGGTCTGTTGACAGTTCAGAGCATCTAAATTCCCGCTTTCTCATGGGGAAAACGACACCTCAGCAACAAGAATCTATTTCTACAATGCATAAGAGAATTCTGAACATCCTGCTGTTTATTTCTGGAGATGTCCCAGCACTGATACCACCACCAGCCCCGCCCCGCCTTTCTGTTAAGGTGACTCTAGTGACTCAACACTGGTCACCACCAGCCACAGGCGGACCTCATGAACAAGCTTCCGGCTCCTGCGTGTCCTGCATTCGTTGGAAACCACCCGGTGGCCCTTTCTGCAAGCACTGCTGGGGTCTCCCACCCCCAACGCCAGCCCCTTCCCAGAGAATCAGGGATTTATCCACACGTGGCCAAACAGCAGAAGCACAGTATCTCCTTCCAGATGCTCTGAAATGAGAGGACAGTGCCAGCGACTCAGCAACCTGATGGGGCCACCCTCCCTTCTGAGACAGAAGGAGGATGGCCCCACAGACAGGGGTGCTCGCGCGGCACGCGTCCGCATCCAGCAGGCTCGAGGGCAGACCCCGCACGGGTGAAAGAGGCATCAGAACGCTGGATCCCCAGTGGGCAGTAGGCAGTCGTTGAAAAGGGGTTGAGGGTTACACAGGGCGCTCAGTTTATCAACACCGTATAATCCATTACATGCAAGTTTTACCTCCCAAATTCCCACACCCGGCAGGACGGATGGTCCAGGAGTGGGACTGTGGTGGGGTTTAACCAAACCACCAGGAGGACCTGGCTAAGGTCTCTGGACTCTCCTCTCCTCTCCTCTCATCCAAAACTAGCTTCTGCTTAAAGCTCTGAATCGTCAGCGTTGTTCTTCGGGCGATTTCCCCCTCCACACAGCTTTCCTCCTCCTCTGAGGTTTACTTAGCCCCAGCTTTTAATAATTGAAATGTCTGACAACCTCAAAAATAACTTTTCCAGGCAAATAAATCTCTGACCCTTCAAGTGTTGTTGTTTGCTTGTTTGAAGACAATCTCTCGGTGGCGAGGACCCCACAGGGCACACTGGGGTGGGGTGTTTGTGTCCTGCTGGGACCCCGTTTGGCTTTGTCCCAGCAGACAGGCCCCAGCAGCCTGGAACCCCCAGCTCCACTGAACCGACAGGCTCATCTCCCGCACAGCAAAGACCCAGTAGTGTCATCTTTGTGGGTCCTTCACTGAGTGGACAGCAATGGATTCCGCATCACAGCCCGGCCATTCCCGCCTCAACCGTGTCGGGACCCGTGAGGGGGCTGGGGACTGACTGCTCCCCGTGCGGCGGGCAGTGGGTCCTGCACTGTGACCGCCCGCACCTCCCAGTTAACTACATGCTCTGCGCACGGGTCAGGAACGACAGTCGGTCAGCTGCCCGTAGACGTGGACGTGACATCACACTTCCCTGCTGGCCGTTCTGTGGACGTGACGGGCAGCGTGCGGAGCAGCCTTCCCTCAGGGCTCAGGCGGGAGGAATCCCTCCCGGTCCACCTGCCAAACGGGCTGCTTTCACTCCTTCTCACCTCTCAGCAAAGCATACTTTTCCCACCACAAATAAAGGGAAGGAACTCCATCTCTCCAGCCAACTCCATCTCTTCTCTCTCTGAAGCAGAAATCTTCCTATTTCCTCCAACTTTTCCCATCTGAATCCAATTGGTGCATCCCAAATAGCAACACATGATTCCAAAATTAACAACAGAGTCTCGTCAGTGTGGCCTGAAGCTAAATTTGGTGTAGGTTGAGCTGCCTTAGATCATCCAAGGGAGTTGAGATGTCTTGGTGCCGCGAGGACACTCCTATAGGCAATGCCTTCTACAAGGCAGCTCCAGACCCAAAACCAAAGACTCTGTGCTGCCGGCAGCTCCTCTAAACCACAGTCACCTGGGAGACATGGTTCCCAAGGACCCTCGGAGCTCCGACATCAGACGGGGGTTTTTAGCCGGAAACAGGGAAGAGGATGGGCCCTGGAGCCTGCAAACCTGACTGGACTCCGGCTTTACAAAGTTTAGCCCTGCAACCTTGAATAACTTACTTAACTTGATCTCAGATACTCCATCTGTGAAATAAGTATAGCAACACTTACAAATAACGGTTAACACTGAAGAGTCAAAATAAAATATTTAAGTGATAAATTATTCAATAAATGATATTAAGACAACCAACTATCCATTTGAGTAAAACAAAATTCCTAGTCTTTATTCTTCATCCCATGTATTAAAATACATTTCAGATGAAGCAAGTATTTAAATTTGAAAGAAAAAAGGAAGGAAGGAAGGAACGAAGGAAGAAAGAAAGAGAGAGAGAGAGAGAGAGAGAGAGAGAGAGGAAGGAAGGAAGGATGGAAGGAAGAAAAGCCATAGATGAAAACAAGATTTTTCTGTTTATATTTTTACAATTTTACAACCTTGAAATGAAAAGACTGCTCTAAGGAAAATCCGGTCACCTTTCTGGTTGCAAAATCCAGAGGACTGAGAAAAAGACTGATAAAATTAACAGTACAACGCTTTTAAACTCTATTCGTCAGATGATATCCTTATAGCCCAACAATAATGATTTGCGTTTGGTATTGTACGTAGGAACAGAACGTTCTCCCGCTCAAATGGATTTTTTTTTTGAAATAAACATAATAAATAAAGAAAAACTGAGGAAAGTTTTCTGTACACTTGACAAAGCGGTAATTTCCATTACATACAAAAGATACAGAAAAGAGCAGGCTCCCCTTCATGGCAATAGCTCCCCATGAACCAGTCTTTCCAAAGATAACAAGTATAAATTCTGAACACAATATAAAAAACTACTATTTGAAGGTACCAGAGTGTGGCCAGAAGCAGGGAAAGGCTGGGATCCTTGTGACAATGGAGGTTCCGTATTCTGGCTATGCTGATCTCTGTATCCTAGCTGCGACATTGCTCCATAGTTTTACCATTGGAGGGAAACTGGGTAAAGGGTACAGGAATCTCTCTGCTTTACTTTTTACAACTGAGTGTGAATCTTCAATTATCTCAAAATAAAAAAAAAATTAATTAAAAATCAATTTTTGTCATTTACAGGATGACAGAATAAAAGCTTAATTCATATGATCATCTCAACATATGTATAGAAAGCATTGACAAAATTCAACAAACATTCATGATTAAAAAAAAACAGGACTTCCCTGGTGGCGCAGTGGTTGAGAGTCCACCTGCCGATGCAGGGGACGCGGGTTCGTGCCCCGGTCCGGGAGGATCCCACATGCTGTGGAGTGGCTGGGCCCGTGAGCCATGGCCGCTGAGCCTGCGCGTCCGGAGCCTGTGCTCCGCAACGGGAGAGGCCGCAACTGTGAGAGGCCTGCATACAGCCAAAAAAAAAAAAATTAATTAATTAATTTAAAAAAAAACCCCAACTACTTACATTAGCACCAATAAAAGGGAGACATATGTAGGTACAATCTAACAAAATATAAAGACGTAAACAAAATATATAGGTGTATAACATCTATATGAGGAAAACTACAAAGCTCTGTTGAAAGAAATTGAGTTTTCTTTCAAAAATTGATTGAAAAGGAAATCAATCTTTCAGAAAGTGAAGAACTCTTAGGTGCTGTTATGAAGAGATGTCATACTGAACAATGTGTTCAGTAAGCTGCATTTAATGTCAGAGAGGTAGAAACTAATATGTATTCACATCTGTCTGCAGAAAAGAATTTGGAAAGATTCTTGATGATAATAAAAGTGGTAGGAAGCTAACAGAGCAGACAGGACCAAAAGTGGAGGTTTTATGTTGTCTTAGTTTTTGAACCCTGAACCATGTGAGTACATTACCAACTCAAAGGTAAAAATAGTTGTATCCATAATAATAATAATAAATAAACATTGGCTGCAGAAAAGACAGATAGTGAGGGGGGCAGAAGATTAACATGGCCCTGGAGCCAGAAGAACGCAGGTGAACACTCTTCCTCTGTCTTCTTTTCCCCCACAAGTAAACAGATTCGTTGAGCAGAGCTCCCCGAGTGCCAACCTGGCCCTTTGGTTAGTGGCCGGTAGCAAGCCTGTCCTGCCGACACCCCCCTTGTCCTCCACTGAAGCCCTCAGGCCCAGGAGACCGCTGTCCACTGCTGCCTTTATTTCAGCCACATGAGAGGAGCGTCCTCGGGCCATGGCTGGGGGTCTGCTGCTCACCAGTGTGAGCGGCTCAGACTCAGGACCTTGGGGGTCTCGTTTGGGGTGGGTCACTTTGGAGATGCCTGTGGCCTGTCTTAGTCTGTCTGGGCTGCTGTAGCCAATCACAAAGACTGGGTGGCTTACAGACAAGACATTTGTTTCTCACTGTCCTGGGGGCTGGAAGCCTGAGGTCAGGGAGCCAGCAGGGTTGGGCTCTGGTGGGGACCCACTCGTGCCCGTACATGGCAGAGAGCAGGGGGGGAAGCAAGCTCTCTCTGAGGGCACGGATCCCACCCTGGGGGGCCCCACCCTCATGCCTTCAGATAATCCTAGTCCCCTCCCAAAGGCCCCCTCCTGACGCTTCACTCGGGGATGGGAAGGGCTTCAACATATGACTGGGGGTGGGGAAGGTCACAAACACCCAGGCCATGATGTTGAGCTCCCACCGAGTCCACAGCTCAAGAGTGGGTCCTGTTTGCGCCCTAGTGTTCAGCAGCGGTAGGTGCGTGGTGACCCCCACCTCTACACCCCTGGACCAGAGGGCTCCCTCAACGGCTCCCCAGGGCTTAAAGGACCCTCCCCGAACATGATGAACACCGGACGCCCATCAGAATGAGCACACCCGAACCTCCCTGGTCCTCCCCCAAACCTGCCTCCCCTCGCTCAGGCCAGAGTCCCTCCTGCTTCTTGCAGACTCCACTCCACTGACCGCGAGGGTTTTACCCCCTAGGTGGCCTTGAAGCTGTGTGGCCCCGCCTGTGGCCAGCGCCGCCCCCAAGTCCACCCCCCACCCATGCAGCCGAGGCCAGCTCCCCACCCTGCCGGGGGGCCCTCCACTCCCCACTCACACATACAGCACCCAGGGGCCTCCCTCTGCCGCTGGGAAGGAAGCATGTCCCGGGACCCATGTGCCTCCCCAGGGCTCGGTTCCCATGCACAGAGGCGGCGCACAGACCCTGCCCCCACTCACCCTCTCCCGCCTATGCAGGTTGGAGTCCCTCCTTCCCCAGGATCTTCTCCGCCCCCCGTCACCCCCGCAGTGGGAGGAAGGACACCTCCCTGAGTGCAGATTCTCACACCACAGTCAGGGCCTGCATTCCAGCTGTGCCTTTACATTTATTTGTACAATGTATTGGTTGAGATTTGCCCCATTAAACAAGTAAGCTCTTTGAGAAAGGCGCTATGTGTACATTTTAAATTTATTGTGTGCCCCTCATCTCCATAGTTCTTGGGGGATAATGTGCACTTGGTAAATAATCATCAAATCAATGAATGGGAGTCGGAGAAGATGGCGGAGGAGTAAGATGCGGAGATCACCTTCCTACCCAAAGATACACCAGAAATACATCTACACGTGGAACAACTCCTACAGAACACCTACTGAACGCTGGCAGAAGACCTCGGACCTCCCAAAAGGCAAGAAACTCCCCATGTACCTGGGTAGGGCAAAGGAAAAAATAAACAGAGACAAAAGAATAGGGACAGTACCTGCACCAGCGGGAGGGAGCCATGAAGGAGGAAAGGTTTCCACACACTAGAAGTCCCTTCACAGGTGGAGACTGCGGGTGGTGGAAAGGGGAAGCTTCGGAGCCTCGGAGGAGAGCACAGCCACAGAGGTGCGGAGGGCAAAGCAGGAGATTCCCGCACAGAGGATCCGGGCCAACCAGCACTCACCAGCCCGAGAGGCTTGTCTGCTCCCCCGCCGGGGCAGGCGGGGCCGGAAGCTGAGGCTCGGGCTTCGGTCGGAGAGCAGGGAGAGGACTGGGGTTGGCGGCGTGAACACAGCCTGCAGGGCGTTAGTGCACCACGGCTGGCCGGGAGGGAGTCCGGGGAAAAGTCTGGACCTGCAGAAGAGGCAAGAGACTTTTTCTTCCCTCTTTGTTTCCTGGTGTGCGAGGAGCCGGGGTTCAGAGCCCCACCTAGATGAGCTCCAGAGATGGGCGCGAGCTGCGGCTAAAAGCACGGACCCTAGAGACGGGCATGAGACACTAAGCCTGCTGCTGCCGCCACCAAGAAGCCTGTGTGTGAGCATAGGTCACTATCCACACCCCATTCTGGGGAGCCTGTGCAGCCTGCCACCGCCAGGGTCCCAGGATCCAGGGACAACTTCCCCGGGAGAACACATGGCGTGCCTCAGGCTGGTGCAACGTCACACTGGCCTCTGCTGCCACAGGCCTGCCCTGCACTCCGTGCCCCTCCCTGCCCCCGGCCTGAATGAGCCAGAGCCCCCGAATCAACGGCTCCTTTAACCCCGTCCTGTCTGAGTGAAGAGCAGACGCCCTCCAGCAACCTACACGCAGAGGCGGGGCCAAATCCAAAGCTGAGCCCCGGGAGCTGTGAGAACAAAGAAGGGAAAGGGAAATCTCTCCCAGCAGCCTCAGAGGCAGCGGATTAAAGATCCAAGATCAACTTGATGTACCCTGCATCTGTGGAATACATGAATAGACAGTGAATCATCCCAAATTGAGGAGGTGGACTTTGGGAGCAAGATATACAATTTTTTCCCCTTTTCCTCTTTTTGTGAGTGTATATGCGTATGCTTCTGTGTGAGATTTTGTCTGTATAGCTTTGTTTTCACCATTTGTCCTAGGGTTCTGTCCATCCGTTTTTTTGTTTGTTTTTGTTTTGCTTTGTTTTACTTTTAAAAAAATATTTTTCTTAACAATTATTTTTTATTTTAATAACTTTATTTTATTTTTATTTTATTTTATCCTCCTTCCTTCCTTCCTTCCTTCCTTTTTCTTTCTTTCTTCTTTCTTTCTTTCTTTCTTTCTTCTTTCTTTCTTTCTTTCTACTTTTTCTCCCTTTTATACTGAGCCGTGTGGATGAAAGGCTCTTGGTGCTGCAGCCAGGAGTCAGTGCTGTGCCTCTGAAGTGGGAGAGCCAACTTCAGGACACTGGACCACGAGAGACCTCCCAGCTCCATATAATATCAAATGGCAAAAATCTCCCAGAGATCTCCATTTCAACACCAAGACCCAGCTTCACTCAACAACCAGCTAGCTACAGTGCTGGACACTCTACGCCAAACAACTAGCAAGACAGGAACACAGCCCCACCCATTAGCACGGAGGCTGCCTAAAATCATAATAAGTCCACAGACACCCCAAAACACACCACCAGACGTGGACCTGCCCACCAGAAAGACAAGATCCAGCCTCATCCACCAGAACACAGGCACTAGTCCCCTCCACCAGGAAGCCTACACAACCCACTGAACCAGCCTTAGCCACTGGGGACAGACACCAAAAACAACGGGAACTATGAACTTGCAGCCTGCAAAAAGGAGACCCCACACAGTAAGATAAGCAAAATGAGAAGACAGAAAAACACACAGTAGATGAAGGAGCAAGGTAAAAACCCACCAGACCTAACAAATGAAGAGGAAATAGGCAGTCTACCTGAAAAAGAATTCAGAATAATGATAGTAAAGATGATCCAAAATCTTGGAAATAGAATAGAGAAAATGCAAGAAACATTCAACAAGGACCTAGAAGAACTAAAGAGGAAACAAGCAACGATGAACAACACAATAAATGAAATTAAAAATACTCTAGAAGGGATCAATAACAGAATAACTGAGGCAGAGGAACGGATAAGTGGCCTGGAATATAAAATAGTGGAAATAACTACTGCAGAGCAGAATAAAGAAAAAAGAATGAAAAGAACTGAGGACAGTCTCAGAGACCTCTGGGACAACATTAAATGCACCAACATTCGAATTATAGGGGTTCCAGAAGAAGAAGAGAAAAAGAAAGGGACTGAGAAAATATTTGAAGAGATTATAGTTGAAAACTTCCCTAATATGGGAAAGGAAATAGTTAAGCAAGTCCAGGAAGCACAGAGAGTCCCACACGGGATAAATCGAAGGAGAAACACGCCAAGACACATATTAATCAAACTATCAAAAATTAAATACAAAGAAAACATATTAAAAGCAGCACAGGAAAAATAACACACAAGGGAATCCTCATATGGTTAACAGCTGATCTTTCAGCAGAAACTCTGCAAGCCAGAAGGGAGTGGCAGGACATATTGAAAGTGATGAAGGAGAAAAACCTACAACCAAGATTACTCGACCCAGCAAGGATCTCATTCAGATTTGATGGAGAAATTAAAACCTTTACAGACAAGCAAAAGCTGAGAGAGTTCAGCACCACCAAACCAGCTTTACGACAAATGCTAAAGGAACTTCTCTAGGCAAGAAACACAAGAGAAGGAAAAGACCTACAATAACAAACCCAAAACAATTAAGAAAATGGGAATAGGAACATACATATCGATAATTACCTTAAATATAAATGGACTAAATGCTCCCACCAAAAGACACAGACTGGCTGAATGGATACAAAAAACAAGACCCATATATATGCTGTCTACAAGACACCCACTTCAGGCCTAGAGACACATACAGGCTGAAAGCGAGGGGATGGAAAAAGATATTCCATGCAAATGGAAATCAAAAGAAAGCTGGAGTAGCAATTCTCATATCAGACAAAATAGACTTTAAAATAAAGACTATTAGAAGAGACAAAGAAGGCCACTACATAATGATCAAGGGATGGATCTAAGAAGAAGATATAACAATTGTAACTGTCTATGCACCCAACATAGGAGCACCTCAATACATAAGGCAAATACTGACAGCCATAAAAGGGGAAATCAACAGTAACACAATCATAGTAGGGGACTTTAACACCCCACTTTCACCAATGGACAGATCATCCAAAATGAAAATAAATAAGGAAACACAAGCTTTAAATGATGCATTAAACAAGATGGACCTAATTGATATTTATAGGACATTCCACCCAAAAACAACAGAATACACATTTTTCTCAAGTGCTCATGGAACAGTCTCCAGGATAGATCATATCTTGGGTCACAAATCAAGCCTTGGTAAATTTAAGAAAATTGAAATCGTATCAAGTATCTTTTCCGACCACAATGCAATGAGACTAGATATCAATTACAGGAAAAGATCTGTAAAAAATACAAACACGGGCTTCCCTGGTGGCATAGTGGTTGAGAGTCCGCCTGCCGATGCAGGGGTGCGGGTTCGTGCCCTGGTCCGGGAAGATCCCACATGCCGCGGAGCAGCTGGGCCCGTGAGCCATGGCCGCTGAGCCTGCGCGTCTGGAGCCTGTGCTCCGCAACGGGAGAGGCCACAACAGCGAGAGGCCCGCATACCGCAAAAAAAAAAAAAAAAAAAAAACAAAAAACAAACACATGGAGGCTAAACAATACACTACTTAATAACGAAGTGATCACTGAAGAAATCAAAGAGAAAATCAAAAAATACCTAGAAACATGGGCTTCCCTGGTGGCACAGTGGTTGAGAATCTGCCTGCTAATGCAGGGGACATGGGTTCGAGCCCTGGTCTGGGAAGATTCCACATGCCGCGGAGCAACTAGGCCCATGAGCCACAATTACTGAGCCTGTGCATTTGAAGCCTGTGCTCTGCAACAAGAGAGGTTGCAATAGTGAGAGGCCTGCGCACCGCAATGAAGTGTGGCCCCCGCTTGCCACAACTAGAGAAAGCCCTTGCACAAAAAAGAAGACCCAACACAGCCATAAATAAATAAAAATTAAAAAGGAGTTCCAATTTCAACGGTCAGCTACTCTTACAAATTCCCACAATCAGGAAATGCAAACTTAAAAAAAAAAAAAAAATACCTAGAAACAAATGACAATGGAGACACGACGACTCGAAACCTATGGCATGCGGCAAAAGCAGTTCTAAGAGGGAAGTTTATAGCAATACAATCCTACCTTAAGAAACAGGAAACATCTCAAATAAACAACCTAACCTTGCACCTAAAGCAATTAGAGAAAAAAGAAGAACAACAACAAAAAACTCTAAAATTAGCAGAAGGAAAGAAATCATAAAGATCAGATCAGAAATAAATGAAAAAGAAATGAAGGAAATGATAGGAAAGATCAATAAAACTAAAAGCTGGTTCTTTGAGAATAAACAAAACTGATAAACCATTAGCCAGACTCATCAAGACAAAAAGGGAGAAGATTCAAATCAACAGAATTAGAAATGAAAAAGGAGAAGTAACAACTGACACTTCAGAAATACAAAGGATCATGAGAGATTACTACAAGCAACTATATGACAATAAAATGGACAAGCTGGAAGAAATGGACAAATTCTTAGAAATGCACAACCTGCCGAGACTGAACCAGGAAGAAATAGAAAATATGAACAGATCAATCACAAGCACTGAAGTTGAAACTGTGATTAAAAATCTTCCAACAAACAAAAGCCCAGGACCAGATGGCTTCACAGGCGAATTCTATCAAACATTTAGAGAAGAGCTAACACGCATCCTTCTCAGACTCTTCCAAAATATAGCAGAGGGAGGAACAGTCCCCAACTCATTCTATGAGGCCACCATCACCCTGATACCAAAACCAGACAAAGATGTCACAAAGAAAGAAAACTACAGGCCAATACCACTGATGAACATAGATGCAAAAATCCTCAACAAAATACTAGCAAACAGAATCCCACAGCACATTAAAGGGATCATACACCATGATCAAGTGGGGTTTATTCCAGGAATGCAAGGATTCTTCAATATACGCAAATCTATCAACGTGATACACCATATTAACAAATTGAAGGAGAAAAACCATATGATCATCTCAATAGATGCAGACAAAGCTTTCGACAAAATTCAACACCCATTTATGATAAAAACCCTACAGAAAGTAGGCATAGAGGGACCTTTCCTCAACATAATAAAGGCCATATATGACAACCCCACAGCCAACATCGTCCTCAATGGTGAAAAACTGAAACCACTTCCACTAAGATCCGGAACAAGACAAGGTTGCCCACTCTCACCACTCTTATTCAACATAGTTTGGGAAGTTTTAGCCACAGCAATCGGAGAAGAAAAGGAAATAAAAGGAATCCAAATCGGAAAAGAAGAAGTAAAGCTGTCACTGTTTGCAGATGACATGATACTATACATAGAGAATCCTAAAGATGCTACCAGAAAACTACTAGAGATAATCAATGAATTTGGTAAAGTAGCAGGATGCAAAATTAATGCACAGAAATCTCTGGCATTCCTATACACTAATGATGAAAAATCTGAAAGTGAAATTAAGAAAACACTCCCATTTACCACTGCAACAAAAAGGATAAAATATCTAGGAATAAACCTACCTAAGGAGACAAAAGACCTGTATGCAGAAAATTATAAGACACTGATGAAAGAAATTAAAGATGATACAAATAGATGGAGGGATATACCATGTTCTTGGATTGGAAGAATCAACATTGTGAAAATGACTCTACTACCCAAAGCAATCTACAGATTCAATGCAATCCCTATCAAACTACCACTGGCATTTTTCACAGAACTAGAACAAAAAATTTCACAATTTGTAAGGAAACACAAAAGACCCCGAATAGCCAAAGCAATCTTGAGAACGAAAAATGGAGCTGGAGGAATCAGGCTCCCTGACTTCAGACTGCACTACAAAGCTACAGTAATCAAGACAGTATGGTACTGGCACAAAAACAGAAATATAGATCAATGGAACAGGATAGAAAGCCCAGAGATAAACCCACGCACATATGGTCTCCTTATCTTTGATAAAGGAGGCAAGAATATACAGTGGAGAAAAGACAGCCTCTTCAATAAGTGGTGCTGGGAAAACTGGACAGGTACATGTAAAAGCATGAAATTAGAACACTCCCTAACACCATACACAAAAATAAACTCAAAATGGATTAAAGACCTAAATGTAAGGCCAGACACTATCAAACTCTTAGAGGAAAACTTACGCAGAACACTCTATGACATAAATTACAGCAAGATCCTTTTTGACCCACCTCCTAGAGAAATGGAAATAAAAACAAAAATAAACAAATGGGAACTAAGGAAACTTCAAAGCTTTTGCACAGCAAAGGAAACCATAAACAAGACCAAAAGACAACCCTCAGAATGGAAGAAAATATTTGCAAATGAAGCAACTGACAAAGGATTAATCTCCAAGGTTTACAAGCAGCTCATGCAGCTCGATACCAAAAATCAAACAACCCAATCCAAAAATGGGCCTAATTAGACATTTCTCCAAAGAAGATATACAGATTGCCAACAAACACATGAAAGAATGCTCAACATCATTAATCATTAGAGAAATGCAAATCAAAACTACAATGAGATATCTCACGCTGGTCAGAATGGCCATCATCAGAAAATTTAGAAACAATAAATGTTGGAGAGGGTGTGGAGAAAAGGGAACCATCCTGCACTGTTGGTGGGAATGTAAATTGATGCAGCCACTATGGAGAACAGTGTGGAGGTTCCTTAAAAAACTACAAATAGAACTACCATATGACCCAGCAATCCCACTACTGGGCATATACCATGAAAAAACCATAATTCAAAAAGAGTCATGTACCAAAATGTTCATTGCAGCTCTATTTACAATAGCCAGGAGGTGGAAACAACCTAAGTGTCCATCACTGGATGAATGGATAAAGAAGATGTGGCACATATATACAATGGAATATTACTCAGCCATAAAAAGAAACGGAATTGAGATATTTGTAGTGAGGTGGATGGGCCCGGAGTCTGTCATACAGAGTGAAGTAAGTCAGAAAGAGAAAAACAAATACCATATGCTAACACATATATATGGAATCTAAGAAAAAAGAAAAAAAAGGTCATGAAGAACCTAGGAGTAAGATGGGAATAAAGACACAGACCTACTAGAGAATGGACTTGAGGATACGGGGAGGGGGAAGGGTAAGCTGTGACTAAGTGAGAGAGTGGCATGGACATATATACACTACCAAATGTAAAATAGCTAGTGGGAAGTGGCCGCATAGCACAGGGAGATCAGCTCGGTGCTTTGTGACCACCTAGAGGGGTGGGATAGGGAGGGTGGGAGGGAGGGAGATGCAAGAGGGAAGAGATATGGGAACATATGTATATGTATAACTGATTCACTTTGTTATGAAGCAGAAACTAAGACACCATTGTAAAGCAATTATACTCTACTAAAGATGTTAAAAAAAAATCAACGAATGGATGCAAGAAGTCGGGGGAAGGGAGGGACAGGGGAGGGGCAGCGCGGTGCACAGCTGACAGCGAGACTCTCTCACACGTGTTCCCCACCCTCAGGGAGCGGTGATGGCAGCCGCGCTGTAACCCTGAGCCCCGATGTCCCCCCACCCTGGGCGGCTTCCCCCGGCCCAGACCTGAGGAACTGAAGCAAAGCGCCGTTTCTGGAGAGACAGACCACAGGCGCCGAGGCAGCCCCAGTGCCCACACGTCTGTGTCTAAAAAGCCGCTTCTCACAGGGACTTGTAGCGTTCATTACCCTAGATCTTATCTATGGCTGGTGACGCAGTGGTCTATCTGGACGCTCATCTGGCACAGAATCCCAGCCAAGCCATCTGACGGGAGGAAGGCCTGGGTGGGCCCTGAACTCGCGGGCACTTTGGGGACGTGTCTCTGCTCACCTGGTGCAAAGCTGTATAGGGTTCGTGTGGTTGAGGGATCGCGTCTCCAGGGACCCTCACACTGACACCCCAGGATCCGGGAATGTGTCCCCTCGTGGCAGCGGGGACTCTGTGGACGAGAAGAAGTGGAGGATGTTGAGATGTGTGATGGTCCCGATCACCCGTCCTGAAAGGGGAAGAAGGGAAGTGGGAGGGTCTGAGTCCGAGAGACCCCGCGGGGGGTGGGGGGCTGCAGGCGGGGAAGGAGCCCAGACGGATGCGCCTGGGACACCTTTACCTACGGTAGACTCTGACCTCCAGAGCCACAGGAAGTACCCCACCCTGGAAAGGCTAGTCCATCCTGGACGAGGACTGCGTGCCAGGCCGGGGCTGGGGGTGGGGGTGGGGGGACTCGGTGCCCGGAGTGGAGGTCACAGCCGGGTGCACACTTTCAGACCTTGCTGTGCGCTTCCTTCTTGCCGACCCAAGACGCTCGCTCGAGCAGGTTGGGCCAAGGGGGCCGGCGCTGTGGGGGAGGGGTGTGTTGGTGCTCATGCAGACCCTGGGGAAGGAGGGCTTCTGGGCGGCCAGCTCCCATCAGAACACTTCACATGCCTGTGGCTCAATCAAGTTGGAATTCCAGCAGAGTGGTCACCACCCCCGTGTGGGTCTCAGCCCACCTCTCCCCCTGTCCTCTGCACCCTCTCCACTCCCCACCTCAACTCCTGGGTGCACAGACCCCTCCGGGCACTCACTTGGAGGCTGAACAAGTTCCTGGCGGTTTGGGGCTGCCCTTGGGCGCCTGTGCTCTGGCCCCACGTAGCAGGATTGTGCCACCTATGTCTTGTGTGCCCAGTCCAGAGCCTGGCCCGGAGACCAGATCATGACAAAAAACAGCTGCTTTAAATAGGGAGAAGCCACCAGGGAAATCTGAACACCGATGTCTGATGATTTTAAGGAATCGCTGTCAATTATTTTCGTTTTAAATATGGAATTGTGGTTTCATGAGGATTTTTTAGTTCTTATCTAACTTTTAGAAATACTTTCTGAAAAATTTATGGATAACATAATATGACGTCTGGGACTGGCTTAAAATAGCCCCATGAGGAAATGGGTGGGGTGTAGACAAAACAAGGCCAGCCGCGGGCTGGATCCTTGCGGTGACGGGCCAGGGGCTGGTTTGCACTGTCCCTGACGAGCGTGAGAAACCTCCACGGTGAGCGTGAACTGCCCCACGCCTTACCTTCCCCCGCAGGGCCCTCTCTGACCCCTGAGCCAAGAGGCTGGGCTGGGTGCACACCCTCCACCAAGTGGAGAGCAAGGGGACCCACGGGGCATCTCACTTGCGATGATCTGCCGTCAACCCCTCGGGCCTCAGGGACACACACGTGTCGGGGATCTCCTCTACGACTGTCCCAGGCTTGTCTTCACCTTCCTTCGCTTTCCTCTCCAGGACTGCCTTCCCGCTGGGGAGCTTAGGGGCAGGCAAAGGGGCACGGCGTACCCCAAACGACTTGGAGGGGAAAGGCCGGCTGGCGGAAGGCCTCCATTCGCCTGGCTCACCTGTGTCCCTCGTGTGGAGTCTTCACAGCCCAAACCCCGGGCCACACCAGGGACAGAGGGTCACCTCCACCGACACCGGGCTTTTGCTAAAGCTGGCAGCCTCCCCGCCTTGTGTAACGCAGGAAGCAGCCTGTTTTGATAAGACAGAGCTACAAGCTGGGAAATCAGATAAGCTGGGCTGCACAAAAGCGTTTCCTTTGTCGCATTCCAGGCCCAGGAGCCTGGTCTCATTTTGGAAAGGTTAGGGGAGCCTAGGGGCGACCTCAAAGCCTCGGAGGCTGCGCCGGCGGCCTGTGACGGTCCGGGGGCTCCACCACCGTCAGGAGAAGCAGCCACATGCCAGACAGGCCGAGGGACTTCGCAGCCATTTTCCTGGCTCTAAACACCATTGCAGCGTGTCCTCTCCCAAGTGCCTGAAGTGTCAGCAAAGGTCAAACGGTCCGTTTATCCACTCGCTCTGTTGCCTTTGGTCCAAATCTCAGAAACAGACACCAGAAGCGTCAAGTAGGGACTTAGGTGAGGTAGAGGCACCCTGACTCCTGCAGCCCCGGACGGCGGGCACGACCTCAGATAACCACCAACAGCGGCTCCCCAAACAGAGCCCCTGAGCTGTGAGGTCGGCCCAGGGGTGAGGCTGGTGACAGGCGCAGGGCCTAGGTGACCGGAGGGGCCGTGATCGCCTGAGACGTTGCTGGACGTGGGCCAGGGCTGTTGACGGGGATGGAGGCCACGTGCCCACGTGGGCAGCCTGGGAGCTGCTGAGGTCCGCACCGCCAGAGAGCATGGACCTCGATGTCACCGTGTGGTCTGGCGTTCAGGCTGAGCCGCAATGGGGAGGCCAACATGCACAGAGGCCGGCAGGGGACAGGGACCCGGGCCCTCAGCCCCCGCTGCCCCGCCACTTCCCGAGGTTTTGTATGTGGGGCGGGCGCCAGCCCGGCTGGAAGGGCGGTCGAAGGTGTGTGAGGCCTGGGGCCGTGCTGAACACTTGGCCACGTGACCATAAGGCGTGGGTGGAGCACGTGCCCGGAGGAGGGAGGAGACAAAGGACGCAGAAACCGGGCATCGTCACGGCGTCAGCTTAAAGCCGCTGGGCCAGCGGGCATCGCATTCGAGAAGCGAAGCTTCCTGAAGCTCCTTCATTCAGGACTGAGAAAACACCGGCGTCCTTAGCAGACACCGATTATTATCCATTACGATGGTGACGATGACTTTTTACTTCCTCCAAACCCCTGCCGGTGCCCCCAGCACCAGGCAGTGCCCAGCGCCAGCCGAGGCACACAGGGGCCTGAGACAAGAGGAAAAATGTACGCCTCTGGATACACGTGTTTATGAGTGTTTTTAATCGTTTTTCTGGAACACTAAAAGTATTTGAGAAAGATGTTGAAAAATTGAAAAGTAGGCACATTAAAACTCACAATGTTATTTTAAGTTTAAATATTTTATTTATACCAAGAAGAATATTTATTATAATTTAACTTCATTGGATTTAATGGAATGGAAATAACGGCATTGATGATATTTTCAAAATGCACTTCTGAAAAAATAAATAACCATTAACTGAAAAAAGACAAAGCCACATGTATGGGGACACGTATGGAAATACAAGAAAATACAGTGAACACACACCGGTGTTCACAGCAGCCAAAAAGCGGAAACAACCCAAAAGTCTCTCAACTGATGAAGAGACAAACAAAATGTGGTCCATCCACACAATGGAATATTCTCCAGCCAAAAAAGCCATCAAAGCTCCAGTGTGCGCCGAAGCAGAATGAACCTTGGAAACGCCAGCTGAGTGTTGGGAGGCCCCTCACACAAGACACAGGTCGCACGCTCGAGCTACGTAGAACCTCCAGAGGGGCCAATCCACGGGGACGGAGCGAAGGTTGTGGTTGCCAGGGGCTGGGGGAGGGTTTCCCTGTAGTGATGGGATGTCCTAGAACCGCACGGGGCGGGGGGGGGGGGGGGGGGGGGGAGGGGCGGTGCAACACTGTGAATTCAGTACACGCCACACTGAAATGCCTAAGTTCTTGTGAATTTCACCTCAATGAATGATTCTTTTCCTAAAGGTGTGACACACATAGAATGAATGAAGTTAACACTGATGGGATGACCTGGATCAGCCAGATGGGACGCGGTTCCCAGCGGTGATGTGGAGACGTCTCTTAATGTGAAAGATGGCAGCAGCATCCCCACCTTCCATGGATGGCAGGAAGGGCTGGAACCCCTGAAAGACTGTAGACACACTGAACTCCGCAGAACTGGATTCCAACTCAGTTCAAGCACTTCTGCCTCTGACACCAGGCAAGATGCTTACCCTCTCTGAGCCTCACGCCCCTCGTCTGTAAAATGGGAATAAAAGCAAAATAATGTAGTGAAAGTGCTCGATCGACTCTGAAGGGGTAGCTGTGTCCCACCGCCTCCGTCAGTGACACCGCGGTCCTCGGACACCCACGGATCTCGGGTTTCCAGCACATACACGATGCTCGGTGCTCAGTTAAGTCCTCAAAGAGTTTCCTCTGCAAAACAAGTTTTTTTCTGACTCTACACAGAAATGCATTGACTGGGTTCTTACATGTGAATGGCAGTGACAGTAACAACTAGACAACGTCTTGGGCCTGAGTTTCATAAAAAATTAGAGCAATGTACAGAGCTTGGAGCTCCCCCATTTTATAAAGACGCACTCGATTTACATGCAGAGCTCTGCAGCCCATCTGTGCCGTTTACCCGTAAAATCCCTCTGCGTTGCCGTGGTCCTCGACAAATGGGCAGGAAGCAGGGGTGTCAGCCGCTCGTGGTGAGCTTTCTGGGCGGTGGGAGGGGAGCTGGGCTCGGCCGGGGCCTGGAGGGCAGCAGCCCCTCGCCTGCACCCAGCCGCTGCCGCCCTGTCCCCAAATCGCAGCTGCTCCCAGGGCTGCCTGCGTCACGCTTGGCGAACCACACGTGCACTGAGCATAAGTTAAACCCCTGGACATCATTAGCTCATCCTCACCCCAGAACATCCCGACCTCTGTCCCCTTTCCCAGCCCACCAGGCAGGCCTCTCCACCTGAGCCCAGCATCCTCTGGATGACAGGGTCGGGTTCCAGGGTTACATGTGAACTCAGCTCTTTCCGGGCGAAGGGGCACACAATTTCCTCCCACAAGAAAGGGTAAGTCCAGAATCTGTACGTACATTTTAATGACATGTTCTGTAGACAGTATGCAATTACATATACTAGTGACCTGGAAGGACACTCACCAGTTTTGCACCCACCCCAGCAGCCCTGCGCACACATCCCTCGATGGCTGTGGACACCCAGATCCTTAAAATGCTCTTTGAACCAACTTAACTTTCTGGTTCCCTTGTTAATCAGCGAATAAATATTTGACACTTGTTCATTCTATATCTGCACGAGAGTCAGGTTTTGAAATTTTAAAAACTACACTTTGTCGCACCCACACACAGAAGGACAGACCATCACTTAAGGCAGCTCCGGGCAGGAGCCTGCGGAAGACAGTCCACCCGGCTCTGCGGGCCTCAGGAAATGTACCCCAAGGTCATGTGTTGCAGTCTCGGCTGTGCTGAGACGGCCTAACAGGTCTCCCGAGGGCACTGTGACCGCCACCTCTTACCTGGCCTGTCCCTGAAGGTTAAAAACCAACTCTGCATGTGTTAAAGTAGCTGTGGGTCAACTCCACAGCTCCTGCAGCTGCCGTAAATGTTTTGGATCCCCCCGCAAAGGAATATTTCTAGACCTCTTCAAGCTCATGCCGAACCAGGTTTTTTTTCATTAACTAAAGCAAAGCTCATCAGTTCATTTAAAGGTCAGGGCTCAGACCAGCACTTCTACGAGATGATAATTTGTCTACATTTCACCGGAGTTCATAATCTCAGATTCAGTTTCTGTCAGCGGGTGGGTGGGTTTAAACCTGAGGCTGCGCCCTACTCCACCGTCCTCAGACCGCCTTCCCCATCCCGCTGTGTGAGAACAGCCTCGGAAGGCAGATCAGACCAACATGCTGGCGCGCCACTCTCACCGCTGCCCTGCAGGGACGCACCAAGTCCTGGTCCACGGAAGGACCGGCCCGGAACCCCACGAGAAGAGCAGCTGGGGTGACGCACGCAGGAGGCCCAGGCCCATCTGCCTGGTCCCTGACACGTGTGTCCCCGTCACCAAAGAGGTTGAGCCTCAGGGACTTCACAGCTGCCTCGGCGTCATGACTTTCGTCCTTCGTCAGCTGAGCCACAAATGACACAGCGGGCCTCCCGGGCCTGGTAGCCCACCGGGCACCCGCCCCTGTCTCAGCGGCCCAGGCCAGGGCACAGCGGAAGCCCTGCTCTCCCTGGAGAGCCTCGGAGGTGACCACCCACCTCCAGCCCCCCCGGGCCCCCTGATGCGCCTGGCTGTGTGCTCACGCACTGCTTTCCCCAGAGAAACCTGAATCTTCTCCTTGTGTAGAATTAAATGAGCCGTCTCAGCCCTCAGAGACAGTCTGCCAAACGAGACGGTCATCGGCATAGTTTTCTAAACGAATAAACTAAGTTATATGACTTTTCAAAGATCCTGATGGCTGTTACAGATAGAAGTCATCCAATAATTCAGCCCATCAAACAATCACCTAATCACCTTTGAGACTAGGCCTGTCTGGCCCCAGACATCTGCTCACGCCGTACCACACACGCTCGGCCTCCCCAATGCCAGGAGAGGTCCCGGGGAAGGCGCTTTGTCCACGTGCAAAGCCTGGTGCCAGCGGACGGGCCCAGGCTCACCGCTGGCCTGTCCTCTGTCACCTGCTCAGAGCTTCCCTCCGAGCTGCTATAAAAGCCCCTCTCTTTGCAACAGGGCCTGCCCCCTCAGAGGGGCTTGCCTACATTCAATGTTTGTGGACTTGTTATATCGGTAACACGTGCTCATTGTAAAAGACGGAACAGGTGCAGAGGTGCAACAATACAGTAAAAAGGGACCATCCCCTCCCCCTTCCACAGGTAGCCACTGTCAACAGAGTGTCCCCAGACACCCGTGATAGCCCACGGACCGCGCAGAGACTGCATCTTGCACAGGCGGGCTCTCAGGTAGCCGTGGATCCCGGGGTGCATCCGAGGATCTGGGGCAGGAAGCAGAGGTCTGGCAACCATGCACCTCCCATGTTCTAGGCTGCCACCACCTTCAAATCCCATTTCCCAGCACACTGAAAAGTCCCGAAAACTTCGATGTTTCGGCAAATGGCAACCGAACAGATGGTCAGTATCACACTGAGGTATTGGGAACCACAAAAACAGAGTGGGAGACTGAAGGTGAGGAGAAATTCCCACACATAGGGGGAGAGGGTCCCGGGGTACCTTCAGCGCTGTCGACTCAGCGGTGATAGACGAGGCTATTTATCCACCGGCTCTGCTGGATTCTTTGGGGTGCCAGCGCCCAGCCCTGCTCTCGGCCGCCGCACGCCTGCCACCGCTGCCATGGCTCCCGGGCCCACCGCCCAGTGTCCTGCGGCCCCCTCCTGCCGAGGCCCAGGCACTCCACGCCGGGCTGCCTCTAACCGGAGGGAAGACACCACTGACCCTCCCGGAAGCCAGGCTGACAAGGACCCAGAACAATCCGTTCATCGTTATTTTGCCTCAACTTAAAATCTGCTTCGAGTGTGTTCAGACCTAAAACAAAATTTACTCAGGAGGCCAGTAGATACAAAAAAGACATTTTCTATCAGGCTTTGCAAAAGCCCTATCTTTGTCACAATGATAAAGTTAAAAGTCCGCCTGGAGCTCTGTGGGGCGATGAGCAGGGATCTGCCCTGACCCCCGAGTCCCACATCTCTTGGCACCAGAGGTCGTGTCTGGCACCGGAGGAGGAGGGGCCCCACGAACTGTGACCCCATCTGAAGGTCGCTGCAGCAAAAGGAGACCAAACCCTGCAAATCGAGTCAGGGTTTCAGATCTTTAGAATATAGTCTAAGCCAACTTACATAGTTTTCAAACAAACATTTCATCAGCCAGAAGGGAAAAAATGTTCTAAAAAAAAGCTACTGATCTGGAAATTCTAAAAATGTAAACTTTCCTATCGTGGTACATTCATCTACACCTCCAGTACAAAAGTTCTTCTAGATAAAGAGCATCTGTTGCATTTTGTCTGTCCAGCAACTTTCCCTTTTTGGAGGGGGCGCTGCCCTGCTGGCAGGGCTGCTGAGCAGAATGTGCCGTGGTCGGGGGGGGGGAAGGGGCCCCAGCTCCTGGTGTGAGCGCCGCCCACGCCAGGCCGACCAGACTCATCCCTGGAATTCCAGCAGGGGCCCTGCAGAAACACGCATGGAGTCCTCTGGATGCGGGGACAGCACAAGCCTGGAGCAGCTGTGCCATCCCCACCACTGCCAGAGGACATGTTACCTGCGGGAAAGCCAGCGAGTCCCAGCATTGCCGGGGGCCTGAGGTCAGCGCAGGCCTGGACCAATGGGCTCCACATGCAGCCGCACTGGCCCAGATGGACACACCTCTGAAATCTGCAAGTGTCCCAGCAGTTACCCCGGGAGACGGCCCAGGGCTCACGCTGCGTCCCAAATGCAGGTGCAAAGCATCCGTGCTCTAGCCCGCTACGCCGTCACCCCTGTCTCAGCCCCCAGCCCTGCAGATCAGGGAGCTGACCCCGTCCCAGGCACGGGGCCGTCGTCCAAGAGCCCCAGCCTCTGCATGACTCTCAGCCCCACGAGGTCCCTTCCGTGCTAGGCCTGAGTGTGGGGATGTTTCCGGATTGAACCAATACCTGGTCAGGGGAAGCACCTCCAGCGACAGACACGCCCGACAAAGACAGTGTCGGAAGCCACAGCCATGCTCCCTTCGTGCCTCCACGGAGTCCGCAGTCACCACCTCATCTCACTGTCCCACACACCAGGAGGCAGGACCTGTGTGGCACTACGTCATAGATTAGGAACCTGGGCGTGGAGAAAGGTGGCTGCCAAAGGCCACGCTACCTGGGGGCGGTGAACCGCAGCTCGGCCCTTCCCTCCATCAGCTCTGCAACCTCACCCGGCCCAGGACTGGTACCCAGGCCTCAGGCTAGGCTGAGGCTCTACGTTTCAGACAAGGAGGGCTTAGCCAGGCTAGGTAGCCAGCCCTGCCTGGAGATGGGTGTTGCTCCTACAGCAAGGCCCCTAGAGCATTCCACAAAACCACACACACGTGGACACTTGGCACAAAAACGCTTGTAAGTCACAGGCCGCCAAGGGGCCCCCAACCGGGCAGAGGAAGGGGAGCGACCACCCTGATCTGCCCGGGGCTGAGGGGGGTCCTGGGACCCAGGGCTAAACTGCGAACATCCGGGACAAGTTGGTTCCCCCCCAGGAAGGCCCTGAAGGGCTTTTCCACAAAAGAACTTTCACCTCAGTGGGGTCTGACCTTGATTCACGGCGGTAAGCAGTGTTTCTCAAACTTTCAGACCATAACCCACGGTAATGAGTACATTTTACACCATTATCCAGTGTGTACTCAGAGAATTACAGTGGAACTAAGAACTCCCATCTGATAAAACTCTGCTACCCTCTATCCTGCATCATTAAAAACTGCAGGTTACCAAAATACTAAGTACCTACCAGTGGGTACCAAACATGGTTTGAACTTTTAAAAACTTCATTAAAATACGACTGGAGGCCTCTGCTTCTGGGCAAGACAGAGTCACACGGCCCAGATTCAGCTTCCTGTCTGACTTACCAGGCCGAGTCTGAAACAACTAAAAAAACAGACAGATCTATGAAATGACAGTATTCCAGACAGTGACATCAGGCAACAGAGGAGAGCGACCCTGAGGGACAGGACACAGGTGAAGGTGGGCCCTAGCACTGCCCGGCTCCCACCGGGATCTCTCCCGCTGAGGCTACCTTGGGTGGAGGGGACCCCAGTCTGCTGACTCCCTGGAGAGCAGGAGAGGAGAGTGCTGCCCGAGAAGGGACTTCTGGGATCTGCGGAGCCCCTCAGCTCTTCAGCTGAATGATCACAATCTTGGGCAGAGGCTCCCAAGGCTGGGAGACGGTTAGAGGGACCAACCCCGTGGTTCTCACGGGCCCGGGAACAGCTGCAGTCTCTTCCGCCAGAGCGGAATCTTACACTCATGGGCATTGGAGAAACTGTCCAAGGACTCTGCCGTGGAACTTCAGCCCTGAGCTGAAACCATTTCGCTCTGCTTCTGCCCAAAAAGGTTTCGGGCAAACCTCTAGAGATCAGCAAAAGAAAACATAACAATAGAAACTACCAGAATAATACAGAGGGGGAAAAAAGCTGTAAAAATGTAAACCGGAGCATTTAGTGAGCTCTGGGAAAACTTCCATGTAGCTGTATGCAGGGGCCACTGGAGTTCCCAAAAGAGAGGAAAGGTCTGAGAGACATAAAGCAATATTTGAAAGGAAAAATGGCCAATTTTTTTCCCCCAAATTTGATGAAAACTGTAAATTCACAGATCCAAGAAGCTCAATGATCTCCAACAACAGAAGTGCCACTAATTAATTAAAGATCTGGTGTAAATCCCTACTAAAGAATTTTTCACCTCACCCAGATTTCTGAAGCCAGGGCTTCTCCTTAAGAAGGACAAGCAGGAAGGTTAATGTGGTCAATATTCTGTGTAAGCACCTCCGTGTTTGCGGTAGCCTTTGAGTCACTGGGCGTTGGAATCGCCGGCTGACAAGGGAGACCCGGGAACTAGAACTAGTTCAGGCACAGGTGCAGACGACCTAGCTATTAAATTGTTAATTCTCTTTGTAGAGCCTTCAGGAGAACATCCTTTTCCGTGAATTTAACATATTAATGCTCACTACCCCACCTTCAAACCTGTGACCTCAAAGCATCTACCAGCAGCGCCGGTTCATCCTCCCCCAAGGATAGGCGGAAGAACAGGTGCGGACCCCGCGCCGAGCCCACCGGCCGCCCAGCTGGGGGCGGCTGCCCTTTCACCTTCCCCCTGGGGCGCGGCTTCCGCGGCAGGATTCCCCAGGGCGCGGCGCAGGCCCCCTCCCCGCGGTGCCGGGCTCGCTGTCCGCTTCGGTCCCCCGAGTGGTCCGCTATGTTTTGGTTTTGCTTGTTTGTGTGTGTGGGTTTTTTTGCCTGTGACTTTGCGAAATATTCTGGGACGAGAGACAGAAAGTCTTGGTCTCCGAGAACTAACAAGAATGCTGCTTTCAGCTGAAATATCTACTGGGAACCCTCAAGGTTTCCAATGTCATCACTATGAAAACAGAGATTACAAATGGACATCATTTAATCTGGCTCCCTGGACCCCACTGGGACTCGGTTTGACTTCAGTTCATCTTTTCTTCGGTGGGTTTTAAGTCTTGAGAAAATGTGCCCCAGAATGAAGACTCCAAAAAGGATGCAGTAGATTTGGGGTGGGGTCGGGGGGGGCGGCGGAAAGAGGTTCGAATCCGGTAAATGGTCAAACTGTACCTGTCAGGTTGGACCCGTGTGACTTCTTCGTCGCGTTTACATCCCGATTACAGACACTTAACCGCCGACTGGGGAGAGGCTCCTGCATGAGGGCGGCGGCGGCGGCGGGGCGGCGGGGCGGGTCCCCTCCCTCGTCCCGACGACCCGCTTCCCCTCCGGGCTTTGATCTTCCCGGAGAAAACCAGCTCGGCTCGGCGGCGGCGGCCCGCGCGCCCCGCCCGCCCCGCGCGGCCCGGAGGCCGGTCCTGCCCGCGCGCCCCGCCCCCGCCCCCGCCCAGCCCCGCGCGAGCGCCGCGGTGCAGCCGCCGGGATGTGACCTTCAGAGCCGCCCGCACGGGATGACCGGAGCCATCGCCCCGCGGCGCCCGCGCCTCGCCACGGCCCCGCGGGCGCTCTGACCGCGCGCGCCCGGCTGCCGGCCCCGGTCTCAGTCCCGGCCGTCGTCCCCGTCCCCGCCCGCCATGCCGCCCGGGCCCGCCGCCACCCTGGGCGCTGCGCTGCTGCTGCTGCTGCTGGCCTCCGAGTCCGCGCACAGTGAGTACCGCGCGGGGCCGCGGCGCGGGCTGGGCCGGGGGACCCGTCCCAACACCCCGCCACCCCGGGGGCGAGGGGAACCCCGGTGCCCGCGCCCAGACCCGGCCCCGTGCGCGCCGACCCCGTGCGCCCTGGCCCCGCCGCGCTGACGGCGTGTCCCCGCTCTCTCCCGCCTGCGCCCGGGAAGCCGTGATCCTGCGGGCGCGCGAGGCGGCGCAGTTCCTGAGGCCCAGGCAGCGCCGCGCCTACCAGGTCTTCGAGGAGGCCAAGCAGGGCCACCTGGAGAGGGAGTGCATCGAGGAGCTGTGCAGCCAGGAGGAGGCCCGGGAAGTGTTTGAGAACGACCCCGAGACGGTGAGCGCGCGGGCGGGGGAGGTGTGCGCCCGGCGCCTGGGACCGCGAGGTGAAGCAGGGCAGCCGGGTCCCCTCGAGCGCCGTCCCTGCGGCGCTGCATTTCCGGGGACACAGTCCGTGCGCGCATGGCTGGGAGCCCCGGCGTCTGCGGCAAGTCCTTCGGCTGCAGGGCACATCCAGACCCTTATTAGGGGGGCGGTCGGTGCGGCGGAAGGGCAGGGTCTTAGGCGCCGGGACCCGGGCCCACCCTCAAGACTCCTCCTTCCGCGGCCCAGTTCTGCTGGTGACGCCAGGTGCCGCCTTGGCTGGAGGCGGGTGGCGGATGTCAGCGGGAGGTCCTGCGGACGCCCTGCTGTCCTCTTCCCTCGGCAAGCCTGTGAAAGCAGCCGCTTTGAAAGAACCGTGCAGTGATATGACAGCTCAACCGGGATGCCGCAGGGTCCGTTTTAAAATGTAAAAGAAATAAATGGTTTAAAAAGCAGATCAGTTTCCTACCTCCCCGCCCCCTTAGCTAGACTGGAGGTGGTGAGGGGAGCTGCTCACAGCGCCCTGATCCGCATCAGGAGGGATGGAGCATTAGCTTCAAAGGCGTGAGGCTGGAATTGCTGGCAGCAGCGGCTCTCGCGGCAGGAGGACGGGAGTAGAGCTGGAACACGTACCGTGGAGGGTCGGGGGCGGTCTGAGTGGACAGCAGGGACGGGCCCAGGTCCCGCCGCCGGTGCGCACCCCCTGCGGAAAGGTGCGCTCGCCGAAGCAGCTGGTGACTAAAGGAGCCCGACGGGCTGGCTCAGGACAGATTTCTATTAATATGTCCTCGGAGAACGTGGGGTGGCTGGGCACCCGACCGCAGGGAGCAGCCCCGCTGTGGCCTCCGCGTCAGTGCAGGAGCTGTGCCATCTTCGGGGAGGGGAGAGGTGGTGGCGGTGCCCTGGGGGGCCTGGCGCGCGCCCGTCTTTGGGAAGTAGGACTGATGGAGGTGGGGTGGGCTTACACTGCGTCGCTTCACACCGAGAGGTCAGGGTGATTTCACAGCTGGTTTTGGTTCTACTGGAATTTTTCTTTTAAAGGATTCTTCTGGGATGAAATAAATGTCTCGTGTAATAAACAAATGGCTGTGAGGCCCATGGGCTTTTACTTTGACTCCCGTTTCTGACCGGTTGGTTTGACCATCCCTTCAGTCCCCTTTCCGAAATAAGCTTTACAGTGATGGACCAGCTGTGCCTTCCGTCTGGCCCAGCCCGCGGCGGCAGTGGCTGAGCCGTGACGGGTGCTTCGGCCACGACTCTGTCCGCAGTGTCCGCAGCAACGCGGTTTGTTTTGCCACCGGTCTCTTCTGGCCTGTTTGCCCATTTCTTTAGTGGTGAGTCCCGGTGGCCCAGAGGAGCTGGCATGGCACCTGCAGAGGAGTTCTGAAGGTCCCGTGGTGGGCTGTGTCCCTGCCCTGCTGCGGGATTGTGTGCGGGCCGCAGTCCCGCCAGCCCCAGGCCCAGCCTGGAGCGCTGGCTTGTACAGAGTGTGGGACGGGCTTGCGGGTGACGGGACTTGAGGGCAACAAGACCACCACCCACACCGGCCTGCCCCTGCCCGGCCCCAGTCCCTGCTTTCCAGGATGGAAAGGCCTCGGGCCTGGGCACACTGCACACTAATCGCTGTGCCACTCTTCCCAGAGCCATCCCCCCTGTGACTTTAACTGCTTTTATGTTTTTATAACTTTGTCTACAATGGATGAAATGAAGACGAGACAAGGAAGGCTGTGCTCACAGTCCATGACTTTAATGAGACGCCGTCATTTCTGTGCAGGGACTTTGTACTTCCCACAGCATCCTGACTTTCCTCCCTGCCGAGGTGGAGTTGCTGTGACGCTGGGGGCGTCCTCTCTCACATCCACCCCGTCTACCCCATCAGGAATTTGTGAACTCCTTTCATATCAAAGCCATCTGTAATTTTCCAGAATTCTGTCCTCCTCTCTGACCTCCATCCCCAAATCATAATCACCTCTTTCCCTTTATTAACCGGCTTCCCAGGGTGGACGCGCTCCCTTTGTACCTTCCCTCACAGCCAGTGCAAAAACCCCTCATCTCAACCCGCACCTTGCATCCTGTGTAGACCGCTGTGCAGACTGCTTGCTCTCTATCTGGGTCTGGCCCTTGGTTTGTTGTCCTGTTCCTCAGGAGGTGCCGTGGAAGGCTGGGAGGAGCCCAGCTAGGGTCGTGGGTTGAGGTTGGTGATGAGGGGCTCCTGCATGTCCGGCCCTGCTCTGGTCGACCAGCTGCCCCTCCAGGAGTCCACACCGTCCTTTCCCTCACTTTGGGGAGGTCCCAGATTCCAGGGACCTGGGATCCCTGGGAAACCCTCCAAACACAGCTCACTGCTAATACACCTTTGGAGAAACAGCGCTTTTGAATGAGGCCGTCCTATGACATTACCAGTGGGTCCCTCTGCCCCACACAGTTTGGGGCTCTCTTGAGAAACATCAATTCCCCGCCTTCGAATGTTGTTCCCTGTGAGTGTTTGCGGGGGTGACCCAGAATGAGCGCCTGACCTTACTTCAAAACGTCACCAGGACCTGGCTCTGTGACCATCCCGGGACCTCCCACCAGCATCCCGATGTGTGACAGGAGAGGCCACAGACAGCATCCACTGGGCTGTGATCCGCTCGCCTGCCCAGGGGGGTGCTTGTAGGGGAAGCCAGTCCTTACCTGCCAGGGTCACCTCTGGGGCTGGCCTGTCCTCTGTGTGTCTGTCCGTTGCAGCCACACACACCTGCTGGAGCAGAGGAGGCTGCGCTGTCTTTCCCGTTCAGTTCCTGGGGCTCTGGGGGCCGGTGAGGGGGGATGGGGAAGGACGCCCTGCGCCCTGAGCTGGGGGCTGGGGCACCTGGAGCCGGCCCTCTGGGCGGCAAGCCGCTCCTGGAATCCGGAGGCTGTGCTCTCTGTGCTGGGTGTGTTCTAGGCTCTTCCTGCCAGGGCGGGTTGTTCCACCCTGGGCCTGGGCCGTCTTCCTCTTTGGGGATGGAGGCGCCTGACGGATAGAGCTCTCCTTTGAGCAGGTAGCTGTGGGCACGTTCCCGATTCCTGGGGTTAAGGGAGCCTGGGGGCCTTCCTGATACAGGTGTCGCCTGCTTCCCTCCTGCTGACCACGTCTCCTCCACATTCTTTGGGGCCTTCGGGGGCGGGGAGTGTCCCCGCCCTGCCCTCCCCCCAGAGCCCGCGATTAGATTCCATCCTTATCCTGTTTTCCTTTCGCATTGTTACCCCCTCTTCCTGGCATTTCCCGCGTTCTGGCCTCTTGTCCAGAGGACTCTGGGTGCCAGGCCCCCAGGCACCCCTGCTGGGTCCCCGGAGCTCTCTCAGAAGCTCACCAGGCCAGCCCAGCAGTCACCTTCCCGCTTAAGTCCTTTAAGGCCGGTGGGTTCCAGACACCGATACCATTGCCCTTGGCCTCCAGAAAGGATTCTGGACGAAAGACTTACCCAGCCCGACCTGCGGCCCCGCATGGTTCACCACCTCCCAGCACCAGTGCCGCCCGAGTCCTGCGGGTCGGGAGGAGTTCCAGGTCCTCACCTTGGTTAGTTTGAGATGCAAACAACAATATTCACAGTGTTCGCAGCTCGGCCGGCATCCCACCCACAGGGCCCCCCTGCCTCCTGTGCAGCCCAAGCCTGACCTCTGACCTCGCGTGTTCACCCCGCACCCCGTGTCTCTCTCTGTCTGGTGGTGTCTGTTTGTCTCTCTGTCTGTCTCTGTCTCTCTCCCCACCCCACCCCCACTCTCTCAGACATGGGGGCCCAGTGATGGTGATACCTCCCTACCCAGGAGGGTTTTCGGGGTGCAGTCAGTTTCAGAACCCTGCAGGGCTGCCGCCTTGTCTTGAACTGCGTCTGCCCTCCAGGGACACCTGTCTTCCTGAGACCCCAGGGTCTCTGGGGACGGCTTGGGGAGGGGCACCCCCGAGGGAGGTGGAAACCCCTCCCTCAAGTCTCCCCTGTTGCGGTGGCCTAAGGGGTCTCAAGGGGCCCAGCAGGAGGGGGAGGGGGCCCTCGTCACCCCCAGCGACCTCCAGGGCAGCCTCGGGCCCCCTGCCCCCCCCACGCCTGGACAGCAGCCCCTAACACTCACTTGGACGCTCAGACACGCACTTGCACACGCCCCGCTCCTCCGTGCCACAGCGGGGTCCATCGAGGAGTGTGACCAGGCACCCTCCCTGTGCAGATCCAGCCCCAGCTCCTATCTGCCTGGGCGGCCCCTTGCCCCACGGCTGCCCAGGCCTCCTCGCTGGGCCCCGTCCCTCCAGGGCTTCCTCCCCTGGAGGCCCAAGGAAGTTGGCAGGGCAGGGCAGGGTCTCCGAGTCGTAACGTTTTCTCCAGAGCTGGCTCGGCACGGCTCAGAGGCCTGCAGACGGCCGGTTAGACGGGCCGGCATTCAGGCCCCCAGCGCGGGGCCTGCCGCTCCCCGGGTGGCCTTGAGGGCGAGACAGGGTCTGTCTGGACCCCCTTTGCTGCCCCTGTGCCTACAGACGTGCTTGTTTTAGTCCCGGGGGTCTGCCCGGCCCAGAGCTGGCCCTGCAGTATAATGACAGGGCAGCCCCCTAAAAGACACCTCGTCCCAGCCTGCGGGCTGAACGTTATGTGGAAAACCAATTAAAGACGTTTTGAAAGTCACCGCAGGCCTGCCTATGGGCCTCGGGGAGGACACACCCTTTAAGAAGCTGATGCTTCTGGGCTGTTTCTCGAGATTCGGAGGTGCTGGGCCCGGTGTTGCGAACCCAGCCAGGGTGTTACCTTGCTCTGGCTGCGCCGGTGGGTGTCTGGCGTCTTCGTGCTGCTGCTTGTGTGACGCAGACCTGGCTGTGGTTTGAGGGTTAATGTTTGACGTTGGGAATACTCTGCCCCTTTGGTGGTTATTTTAGTCCAGTGATTTCGTTGCAATCCTGGTGCGTACACCTGTGAATTTTGACCCTGAGAGAGTGCAGTTTATTAAGTTTTAAAGTAAGTTTTAAGGAGGTGTTGGAAGTGGACGAAGTTCTTTATCTGCCTCTGAGAAAGGCACTTTGCACCAATTAAAAACACGTCCTTCAAAGGAGGTAGTGATGTCTTACCATCACACTTGTTATTTTCTTGGACTTTTTTTTTTTTTTTTTCCAAATTCTAGGTGAGATTTGTTTCCTTCCAGTTAGTGCCCATGATAATAAAATACATCCTTTTCGACGTCTGTCCCCAAACCCTGCCATCTAAACCCAGTTCTCTGAGGACCTCTTCTGGGAACGCTGTGCCCTGTGGAAATCCCACAGCTGGGCTGGACCAGCTCCCAGGGCGTCCGGGAAGGTCACTGCTGCAGCCATGGGGCTGGAGGCCAGGCTGGAGCCGCCTGCCCAGCACGTGGCATGACTGGCGGCCACAGGTACAGCCCCCAGGGGCCTCTGGTTTGGACACACGTTTCTTTAGTGCGATGCTTCAGGTTGAAATGGAGAACGTGTTAGGAGGTGGCTGTTGGCACTTGTCGGGGGCAGGGCACCATCTCCCGTGGGGTGTGGCAAACCCTGACCCCTGACCCCTGACCCAGGTCTGCACCCACCACATGCATCCTCTGAGTCTCTCCTCGTTCACACCAGCCCATCCTGTGCTGCTCAGAATTGAACGCTCACGTGTGTGGAGCCGTGGTTCAGCAGGGACCCGAAAGGTGCCGAGGTGCCCTTCCATCCCCTTCCAGATGCCAGGAACAGACTGGAGCTGTGCGGTCGCATAATCTGTCACGGGACCGCAGAATGCTGCTTTGGGCGAGAGTCTGAGGCATCCCGTGGAGGCGCCCCTGAGCTGCGGCCCGGAAATTGACAGACTCAAGGGAGCCAGGTCATTAGTGGGAGGACCAGGTGGAGCTCAGGGCTGACCCCTGAGCCCACGTGCCTGCGGCCTCCAGGGCGAGCCTGGGTCCCGTCTGCACAGCCCGCTCTCAGGGCCTCCTGGACACACTACCTTTGCGCAAAGGCTGTGTTGGAGCTGCGCTGTTTGCCCTGATAACTTGTCACCCTGTACTCTGTCCAGCATTTTATTTGGGGGTTTTGCATGATGAGAAAAGACATCATTTTGTTTTTCCCGAATTAACGTAAACAGGGAAGCGTAACATTGCGTTTCTGACCTGGCTGACCTGACCATGCCACCCTCGCCTGCCCATCTCACCCGCAGCGCGAGTCCTCTGCAGCCCAGCCTGTGTGGGTCCCTGCGAAGGGACGGGTGGTCGCCTGCTCCTCCCTGATCGCCGGGCGATGTCCGCTTTCCTCTTCTCTCCTACTCACTCTCTCTGGCTTCTCACCTCCTTCCCCTCTCCTGTTGGTGCCGCTGCGGCCTCTCAGCCTCTGGACAAAGCCTGCGGCCCCCGCTCCCCCACCAGCACGCGTCCCACGGCCTCCATGGAGCATCTCTGGTGTTACTACCTCCGCCTCCTCGGGGCCCTCCCAGGACAGGCCGACGTTCCATCCCACCTGCTGGGCCTCGATCCCCATTCACACTGCCAAGCAGCTGCGTACGGTCGCTCCCTGTGGCTTTGGGATGATGCCTGAGCCCCCAGCCAGGCTGCCCACCAAGCCCCCTCCTGGCGCTGGAGACCACGAGGCCCGCGTCCCTGCCCAGAGCCCCCTGGTTCCCGCTCTGCCCCTTTGCTCCACAAACTCCTGGGGGACACACTGTACTCGCTGGCGCCCTGCTAGGGGCTGGCATCCCACTAGGGGCTGGCATCCCGCTAGGGGCTGGCATCCCGCTAGGGGCTGGTGGGCATGGCTTTGTGGGCGGGAGGCAGACAGCGTTGTCCCTCCGCCTGGTCCTGCGCTGCCTGAGCTCCGCAAGGCCAGCTGCCACGTGTCAACAGGGACAGGTCGGCGGGGACAGGAGCGTCCCTGCGTGACTCCAGGGAAGGTGTGTCGTTTCTTCAGTGCTGTAACACTTCAGCAGAAACTTACCCCTCTGGAGGCCGGAGTCTGACCTGCGTCCCTTGGGGCCGCTGCCCTCTGGAGGCCCCAGTAGGGAGCCCACGCCCGCCCTTTCCAGGAGGCGCCGCATCCCTGGCTCGGGCCCCTCCTCCATCCTCCTGGCCGGCAGGTCGGCGTTCTTTCTACATTGCCATTTCTGGATCTGTTGCTGCCTTGCTCTTCCGTGTTCGCACACCCTGTGGTCCCCTGAGCCCCCGACCGCCCAGGGCAGTCACCTCCTCCCAAGGTCAGCTGATCGGCCACCTCACTGACCTTCGCTGTGGAGCCCACCGTGTTCACAGCTGCCGGGAGGCGGACCTGGACGTCTTTGGGGTCATTGTTGTGCCACCACAAGGGTGTAGGAAGTACTTAGCATGGGGTCTGGTGCTTAGAAATCCCTCAGTGCAGCCATAGCCATGGTTTGAATAAAGTTTTGCTGGTTCACCTTCGTGAATCGCATTTCCCAGAGAGAACGTGGCAGGCCTGGCAGGGAAGGCTTAGCACCTGGTGAGGCTTAGTACCCAGTGAGGCTTAGTATGTGGTGAGGCTCAGTAGTATCCAGTGAGGCTTAGTTGTTTCCTCTCCTGCCTGTGAGCCCCCCAGCCACTCAAGTGAGCAGCATCGCTGCATTTGGCCTTGAGAACAAAGGGGTTTCCAGGCAAAGCTGTGGATGACCAGCCAGTGCTGTGAAGGTGAGAGCCCAGCAGCCCCAAGAAGCCTCCGCCAGGAGAGCACATTAGACGGGAAGAAGGGCCACTTCGAGTGAGCCACTGAAAAGTGATCAGATTACACAGTGAGGGCACCGATCAGTCTTGAGGAATGAAACCGTAAATTATAAAGACAACTTTATTCCATTTCATGCTTCACAAAATTGTATTGTAAATGTAATTAGGCACTAAATTTTCAGAACAAAGAAAGATTGAAGTAAGATTTTGGGGAGAGGCAGGGCATATTTTTTCGAAATAATAATGATTTTTAGAAAGCCTACATTCTCCTTGCCATAAATGGAGACATTTTTGCAAAAAGTGTTTGGCAACTTCATCCATAGTCCCATGAGCCTTTGTTAATCCTAGATAACCAGGTTATTCTGTCTTGAAGCAGTCATTCTATGATACTTGCAAACTTTCTCTTCTGTCGTTGTTAACTGGCCTAAACCCTGATTTATCAGTGCCTTTGCATTGGTTATTTCCCAAAACATTCTCACTGACTCATGTAATCTTGACTCATGGTAGATTTATAACTTTACTTTGCAGGTCATTACAAATCTGAAAATTGCACTCACTTTTCAAATTCAGCTAGCCTGGTATTTTTGCCTCATAAGTTTGGAAAATGCAAGCAACAGTGGTTTAAACAAGACAGTTTTATTTATCTCTCATGTAAAAGGTGGGAGGCAGGCTGCCCGGGGCTGCTCAGTCGTGGGGGCCCAGGGGCTTCCACGACCTATTTGTGCTCCACTGTACTGGTGCATGGCCTTTGCCTTCCAGGCCTCCTCACACACTGGGCAAGATGCTGGAGTACCAGTCATCACATCTACATTCCAGTAAGGAGGCCAGAGAACCAAAGTACTCCACTCTCTTTACTCAGTTTCACTCTCTGTGTGTATCTCATTGGCCAGAATTTAGTCACATGCCCACCCCTAGTTGCAAGGGAGGTTGGGAAGTGCAGTCCTGTAGCTGGGTGCATTGCAGCTCTAAGTAAATCCAGAGTTCTGTTACTGAGGCTGAAGGGAGGATTGCGGATGCTGGATGGCAACTGCAAATCTCTGCTGCGGCGGGGGGGAGGTGTTTGGAAGCAAACCTGTTTTACGAGGTTCATTTCCAAGAGTATTTTCATGCCTGGCAGGAGGCACTGTACTTAGCCACGTCAGAGAGTTTTTGCACAACACGCCTCTCACATGGGTCTTTTTAGCTGCACTCATAAAACCTGTGCTTGGAGGGACCAGCCCCTCTCTGCTGCCCTGGTTCTTGCCCCACACTGGGCCTCGGCAGTCGCCCAGCCCCCTGAGACTGTCATCCCGCAGCGGAGTGGTGAGCGGAGGCTGCCACCCCCTGCCTTGTGGCCCTGCTGACCCTGGCGGGGTGGGGGGGTGCCCAGGGCCTGTGTGCACGTGCTCCGCCAGCAGCTGGGGTGCAGCGGGTGCCCAGAGCAGGTGGGAAGCACGTGCAGAGGGATGTGCCGTGGGCAGGTGCAGGTTGCAGGGAGGGGCCGGTGGTAAGGGGACCAGGGTCTCCACGCCCCCGAGAGCCGCTACTGCCCGTGCCAGGGCCCTGAGCATCCAGAGCAGCGCGTATCATCCTAAAACTGATATGAAGAGACCCGGGGAACTGGGCTTCCCAGTGGGCGCAGCCACTCTCGAGGGCCCCCCCAGCTCGGGCCACTGTCCCTGTCACATGGGTGCAGGTTGGGTGGGAGGGGACAGCCATGGGGATGGAGGGGGTACGTGCAGCCGAGGGAACCACACACACAGACATGCAGAGCTGCAGCAGGGCCTCAGGGTCAGGGCCGGGGCTGACCCCAGCGTCACCCCTGCCACTGGGTGGCCATACCCAGGACTCTGTTCCAGGACCTCCCCGCAACGTGCGCTTCAGTGTCTGAGGAAGGAGAGGACCCAGTGCCCTTGCGGGGTGTCTCTGGGGACTGCCCCCCTTGCAGGGTCCGCCCTGGCTTCTCAGGGTGGAGCGGGGCCTGGGGGATCCCAGAGATCCGTGTTCTGAGAAGTGGTGTCTGTGTTTCCTTCAGTCTTACGGAGTCTTTTACACCTGGTTTGGAGACTCTTAGCTGAATTTGGGAGAAAGGAAGGAAAAAGGGGTTTTGTATGAACCGTGCTAGGAGAGCACGTGGGGAGCCGTGTAACGCCAGCCCCAGGGGTTAGGAGCCCTTCCGGGTCCCCGGGCGAGACCAATGGAGCCTGGGCACCTACCTGCAGGAGGGCGTCTTCAGGGGCCGCTGTGAGCTTCACGGTCTTAGGAAGCCAAAGCCTCGGCAAGGGCAGTTCAGGCTGCCGTGACCTTGACAGTCTCCTGCCAGAAGACAGATTTGCTAGCAAGGCTGTGGCCAAAGGATTGGTCAACCCTCCCGACGGTTCCCTAGGGAAAACACCGTTACATGTTTCATGTCAGTAAGCAAAGCTGTCCTGACACCCAAGTCCCAGCCTACTTTGTCAAAGGGTAGAGATTTTTGGAAACAGCTTAGGGCAGTTATGTATTAAAGGAAGTAATAAATTCTCAGTTTACTGTTTGAGAAGTAACCACATTGTGGTAGTGTGATGTGTGACTCCGGTCATGTTGTGTAATCCAGGTAAAAGTCCCAGGCATTCCACGACAAAAATATTCATGCACCACCGACACTGGTGTGTCTGCAAGGCAACGTCCACGCTGGTCAGCAGAGCCGGGAGCGGGCGTCCCCTGGCCCATCTATGCGCAGGGCCAGGAAGCGAGGCCATCGGGTGAACAGTGGGACAGCATCAGGGCTGGATTTCCGTGCCTCACCTGGTCCCCGCAGGGACGTGGCCGGCCTCTGAGGAGCTAAGGGGTAAAAGCAGATTTGCTCTCCTTTCCTGTTCGGGGGGCAGGTCACAAGTAGCAGAGACAGAGGAGGTGGCTCACAGGGAAGTGTTTCCTGCAGCTCCAGAGCACACGCAGCCTCACTGGAGACCCAGGTGGACCCAGCTGCCCTTGGGCGCAGCTCCTTGAAGGAGCTTCGGGCCACACGTTCCCATGTTTACAGACCTGCGGGAAGCAGGGCGGCATGGAGGGCTGAGTAGGGCTCAGTATTAAAGCATATTACACGTTACTATTAACTAGTCACGATTTTGAAGAATAGAATCTGCCTTTCCGGAAAGCTGCAGTGTGTAAACGTGTGTGTGATCGGGTACTTGCCCCGCAGTTGTTCATCATGTTCAACCCTAGTCTAATCCTTGGCTTCCTAAACCTGAGCGGGCACTTCCTGTGTCCATCCTGAATCTTTTATTTCAGAACCAAATCCCCTCCCTTTGCAAAGCCCAGTGGCCTCTGTTCTCCCTCTAACCCCGAAAGATGCCACAACCCCCCGGGACCCTGAGAGCTGTCGTCACAGGGCCCCAGACTTGTCTGTCTCTCCGTCTCCAGCGCCAGCCGGTGTGGGACTGAAAGCAGGAGAAAGAAACGCAGCCAGTCTTGTCGGGGGCCTGGGAGCGGAGAGGAGGGCAGTCCCCTCCCGCCCGCCTCTGTCACATTCGCATGAATGTCACCTTCGCAAGTGTTGCATGAGTCCCAAGCTTGCTCTGATCCCTACTTTTCTTTTAAAGAAGTTGAGTTTTACAAGAAGCATCTTTACCAGAACGCTACTTTATAAAAGCACATCTGAACACGTCTTCGCGGGACGCCCCGGCCAAGCGCGAGTGGAGGGGACAAGTGAGGCGGTGGGGGACTGGCAGGCATGAAGCACAGGCCCCGTGGGGTCCGGCGCCCCTGCCCTCCCTGGGACGGGACTCAGTCAGACTCCACAGCCGGCCTGGAGCCTCAGTTTACTCATCTGTGATAATGGGGCTGATGAGCAAGACCCTCCTGGGAGGGTGGTCGTGAGCAAGCAGGTGACACCCAACATCCGGCCCCTTGGTTCCGTCAGGGAGGGGATACAGGGCCAAACTGCTCCACGATCGGCCCTGAGCGATCATCCCTGAGCGGGACATCAGAGCGTGTGGGGTCAGGACGGCTGTGACTGCCCCCTGCCCGGAGCTGCTGCCGGGATGGGCGCAGGCAGGTGTTCTCTCACCTGACATTCACTGCCCAGCGCCCATCTCTTAATTTGCAGTCATGGATAAAAGCACTCCCCGTTTACACCCTCCATCCCTCATCCAGCTGTTTGTTTTACAAGTACAGTAGCTGCTGGGAGTCCTACAGAGGCCTCCCATCTCCCGAGGGGCCCCTGCGACCACCGGGGTCCAAGGCTTGGTTTTGTCTTGACATGTTTCTTGTCTTCCTGAGAGATGCTTCACCTGCACAGCATTGCTGGTTACCGCAGGTCTGGTCTCGGTGTGCAGACATCACTCTGCAGAAGCTGTGTGGCCCCAGGGACGCCCCCCCGTCCCCTCCCCCAGCCCTCTCAAGGGCAGAAAGGGGCTTTCTGGGCAGCCGTCCTCCCTCAAGCACCTGCCTCCCGGGCCTGGCCGGTCCTGTTGGGGGAGACGGGTGAGGTTTGGTGGACCGGCCGCCAGGGGGTGGTGCCCAGACGCCGGGCACTCTGCCGGTTAACCGCCGCCTTTTCTTTTTCTTTTTCCGCAGGAGTACTTTTATCCAAGGTACTTAGGTAAGTTGGACTCATTTCCTCCTTTTGTTTGGGGACTCACACCTCATCACCGAGTTGTTCCTGGAATCGCACAGTGAGTTGGGAGCTCTCCAGGGCTCACGGGGCAAAGCCCTAGTTTGTGTCTTTTATACCATAGTGACTGCGTTAGTGTCACCTCCAGCCAATGCCATTGTTTGCAGACCTCTGCCCCACTCTGATTCCAGGGTTAGCTCGTTAACTGGAAATATGATTGCTTTCGTGGTTCTCAGGCTTTTTGGTTTCAGGCCTCTGCCCTGTGAAATCACTGAACACCCCAGAGAGCTTTTGCTTACGCGGACTCTGGGTATTGATACCATGTTATTAATTAAAGCTGAGAACATTAAAAAGTGCTTTTGTTTAACTTGGACAACAGGAACGGGCAGGCTAAGAGCCTTGGCCGTCAAGCAGTCATGGCACTCCCCGAGCGCCAGTCATGTCTGTGTATGGAGGCGGCGGTGCCTGGAAAGCCGCACTGAACACCGGGGGGAGAACGAGAGGAAAAGGCAAAGGCGGTCCCGTGTTCTCAGGACGACCCGAAAGTTCCCCTGCGAACAGCTCCTTAATCAACACTGTTCTAAGGGTTATTTTATGTCTCTACTTATGATGAGAGAAGTATTCCAGGGCTTTCCTCTTTAATTGCGTGAAGTGCATTTTGGTAAACTTTCCATTGGCCTTATAGCCTCGTAGAGGTACCTTCCGTGGGTGTGTATCTGGCAACAAGCGTAGTGCACCTGCGATTGGCCTTGAGAAGCGCCATCCGGGCTCCCTGCCGGCCTTGCTTCCGGGTGTATGGCTTCGTTTCCTGAGGCACAGGCGACAGTGGCCCCCTGGGCCACCTCCAGTGCTGTCCACTGCCTGTGCCCACGTCCTCCGAGGCGTGGATGGGCAGCAGCAACCCACCAAAGGGCCAGTGAAGTGGCTCAACCAACACCCATTATGCCCAAGCTCAAGTTCAGATCATCAGGATGTCTGTGGTCCCTCCCACCCCTGGCCTCCGTGCGGAGCACGCGGTCAGACAGCACAGAGGAGGAGGGGGCTAGTTCGCCAAAGAGATTGACCATCAAACCAAGGGTACTGTTTCCAAGCGGGCGTCAGGTTGAAACGGAGGCCAGCTCTCTGACCAGAAGCTTCCTGAGTGCCACCGGAGAGCCTTCAATACGACAGAAAGAACCCCACCAGGAGGCTGCAGGGGCCCAAGGCTCCTTGGAGACAGAGCTCTGCCCATAGGTGGAGACTGACTCGTCTGACGGTGTTCCATGTTCCGTGTCAGCGTGACTAGTCTCCCTCCAGAGTGTCGCGTCTGCTGGCCCCGTGCCGGAGGGTGACACCCTGCCCTCTCTGTTTTGCAGAATGCATCAGTAAACATGGATCTCCGTACAAAAAGAACACAGATTTCATCACCTGTGTGCAAAGTAAGTCTGTCTCCTTCCTCGAAGCCCCTGCGTTTGGGGTCTTGGGGCTTTGCTATATTTCCATTGTCTTTGGAGCCACGGCACCTGCCTGAGGTCCGCTCCTTTGCCCTGAACTTCCTTTTCTAAGCGAGTACGTGTTGGCTTTTCGAACAGGCAGGAAATTCGCACGGTATGAAGTGTAAACCTTTCACAGGTGGAGAGAAGGTGCATCCGGCCCTGCCTCCTGGTCAGTCAGGGGCCCTTTCGCCACGGCCACCGGTTCTAAGAATATTCTCAGACCCGTAGGAATGTACTCGGAGTCTCTTATTTCCACACAGGTGGCAGCTTCCTGAACCCATGACCCCACCGCCCTTTCCCCTCCACGTTTCGCAGACGCTTCCTGTGTCAGCACGAGCCGGGCCAGCACGCGGGGCTGCGTCCACACTCGCGCTTGGTGGGCAGCGTGCTTGTTGACCAGTGTGCACTGGCGGACACCTGGGCCGTTTCCAGTTTTATACTGTAACAAGCAAAGCCAGAGTGACCTCCTTGTCTGAATATATCTGCAGAATTGAGTGGACTTGCAGAGGGAAAGCTGTGTTCTTTCTCAATTCTGATGCAGACCCGGCCCCGTTACCGCCCCCCATCCCAGTGGAGGGCGGGAGTGCCTCTCCCAGTACCTGCACCAGCCCAGTGTAGTGCTTCTTACTTTTTTCTATCTTTCAGTAGAAAAGGTGAAAAAAGACCCCCAGTCCATTCAGTTTATTTTTTTCTTACTCGTAAGTAAAGCTGAGCCTCATGTGTTGAGGAACCTTTTGTGTTTCTTTTTCTGTGGCTGGTTTGTTGAGAGAGTATTTGCCTGCTTGTCTCCGTTTGTAGGAGCTGTTGATATATTTTGCAAATTAGCCATTTGTACTAAAGGTAGCAAAATTTTTCTTCAGCTCATCATGCGTCTTTATAATTATTATTTTAAATTATCATACGTAACACTGACATTTTGCACGAACTTTAATCCACATGTAGACCCATAGGCCCGCCTCAGCTGAGCCGACTCCAGGCCTGGCTGTGGCCGGAGAGCTCTGTGACGTGGCCCCTTCGTCCCCGCCAAGCCCAGATGTTAGCTGCTTTATTGCACCGGCTCCACCGGTGAGGAAACGGGCTCTGAGCGCGCAGCCAGCCCTGCACAGGGAGCCCTGCGCTGCACGCGGGCCTGCACTGCAGGGTCGCCCAGGGCGGGTGGAAGACCGGGACTGGCACCAGGGCCTGGTGGGCAGTGCTCGGCTGCTGTGACCGGTCACCCAGCCTCCCACGCGCCAGCCGCTGGCCTTGCCTGTCTCGCCCCGGGTCACAGACCCCAACCCGGCCCAGGCACACAAAGGAAGTGAGAGACTGATGGAGGGCGGGGGCCCTGCCGTGAGGCCCGGGCTCCCCACGGATGCTTCAGCAGCCTCCCAAGAGCAAGTGAGGGGCAGAGGCCAGTGTGCACTCAAGGAACCAGAGCCCGCGCCCACACATCCCGGCTGACGAGAGCAAGCCCTGCCCCTCGGCCCCCCAGGCTGAGTGCGACCTCACCGGCCTTAGGCGGACGTGGGAGCATCACAGCAGTTCAGCTTCCTGTCATTACGCGTCACCTGTAGCAGATTTTTGGTGTTGCCGACTCGCCATACCAGTTCCTTCTTTTTAAATTATGTATTCAAACTGATTAGATGGTTTTACTTCCTGGGTTTCAGGCTGTCCTTCTCCTGAGACTATAAAAAGTTGTCTGATGTTTCACGTTTAAGCTTATAACCTGCCTCGGACGTCTCTGATGCAGTGAGGAGGTGGGGCTCCGTGTGGTCATTTATTCTAGATGTGCCTCCCCCGGGGGTCCGGGATCGGCGTCGGAGGCTTTGCCTTTCGGTCCCGGAAGACCCGGGCGATGCCGTCTGCGGAGTCCTGGCCGACTGTCTCCACGAGGAAGGTCTCAGTGCCTTTTCTCCTCCTTGAGGACGACGGCCCGCATTTGCATGTATGTCCCAGCTTATAACTCGTCACGCCCACACAGTTCTGGAAGTGGGAGCAAGAGCCACTGAGACAGGCCTCTGCTGGCCTCAGCAGGTGCCTCACAACCCTGTCCACGTAGCAGCCGCTTCCCCCTCCATCCTCTCTCAGCCATCATGGCCCTTGCCTCCCGCCTGTCAGGGGCCCGGCTCGGGGCTCAGGTCTGACTCAGCCCCGAGTCCCTCTGCAGGCTGCCTGCATCCACCGAATTCCTAGCAGCTCAGGGGCACCTGCCAACGCTCTCCTTCCTCTGCCCTACAGATGAGCTTCCCAACAGGGCAACAGATGAAAGCTGCGGTGGTGCAGTTCTCCAGCTGGGTTCCCTGTGGGGATCTCCTGGAGCTGTCCCACCCCAGGGGAGGTTGATTTTTAAAGGTGGGGGGGCGGTGGGTAGGCATTCTAGGCAAATTCCAGACGAAGGTAACGAGCCCAGGTGTGGCCTTCTGAAATAACTTTAAGTCTTTCACCAAATATGCCGAGTGGAGACGCACCCCATCTTCCCCGTCCCTCCTGCAGGGCCTCTGATGTGCTGAGTGCTGTTGGGGGAACAGCTGGACCCTCGGCTCGGGTGCTGTCCGGGCCCCAGCACACGTCCCCCCAACCGCCCCAGTCTCCCTGCCCCCTCAGAGCCCGTCCTGTGGAGACAGTGTCAGGAAGCAGACCCATCCGTCATCTCAGTCCTGGCACTGGGCTTGACCCCAGCCGCCCCGGCCCTCCTGTCCCCCAGGGGAGCCCTCATTACAGTGGCATGGGGGCCACAGGGCTGACCGCTGGACCCCTCTTCCTCGCTCTCCGAGCGCCAGACCCAGTTCCTACTTGCTCAGGGGCAGAAGGCACTCACGGAGTCCGCCAAAGGACAGCTGTGCACGGGTCTCCAAAATACCTGGAGGTGCTGTGTTCGGGGCACACTTGCAAGTGTTTTGTTGGCTGTAATTGTGCAGAACAAACAAGCTTTGAGGGGTCCCGTGGAAAGGTCACGAGAAGAGCCCAGTGAGAGACGTGGATTCCAGGGTTGCGTACACAAACAGCTATGCTGGGCCTTCCCTGAGGGGGTCCCCGGTGACCGGGGCCCCAGACCCACAGGGACGCAGAGGACAAAGCACGGTGTTGGGTCCATGCCGAGGACAGGGGCTGGTGCGAGGCCTGCTGAGCGGGGGGACACAGGGGCCCATTGCCCTCCTGGGACCAGGAGCAAGCCCACGGTGGAAACACTGTCCCCAGACCAGCGTCCGGCTGGGGACGTCAGCGTCCTGAGAAAGAAGTGAAGAGGTGGGGGTGAGTGCCTGCCTGGCAGCTCCACCAGCGCAGGCAGCAGCCTGGCGCTCTCAGCGGTCACGTGCTGGCTTGGCCTGTTCCTAGTGACCAGGCTGTGGAGTGAATGGTGACCTCAGCTCCACACGGGGCGGGGGGAGAGGGAGGGCGGAAGCACCGCGGCCACCTGTCGTGGGCTTCCCAGCGCTCAGATGGGCCCGTCGCTCGGGGAATCAAGATGCACGACAGCGCCTGGCTCAGGCGCCGCGGGTAGACGCCCGGGTATGAGAAGGTAGTGGCCGCTGGCACACAGAAAGGCAGCGTCGCAGGGCTGAGCCTGCCCGGGTGGCCGCCCTGCTGTCTCCAGGGCCCCAGGAAATGCGCCCCGTTCCCCTCCACTGAAAGCAGGACAATCCACAGAAGCAGGATGGCCGTTGGTCACCCGCACCGCTGAGACCTACAGGCCGTGGGGCCGGCGCGCATCGGAGAGAAGGGGAGCAGCGGAGCCAGGGGCCCAGACGGCCGGGACCGTGTGTCCAAGCGGAGGCAGAGCGGCAGGCCTACCCGAGGGGCGGGCGGGGAGGCTGTGGGCGCCCTCTGTGCGAACTGGACCCCACAGGCCAGGGGTCGCGTGGGCCAGGGTCCTGGCCTGGAAGGGTGGACGCGGCCGCCAGGGGAGGGGAATGTTCTGTGTCTGCCGGGCTGGCCCGTGGACCGGCCAGGGCCCTGTGGACCGGCCAGGGCCCTGTGGACCTGCTCCCTGGGAGGTCCAAGCTCCCGGGGCCCAGCCAGGCCCACTCCTCTCCTCCGCTGCCCCGGGGCCGCGTCCCTGACCTCGGGCCCAGGGGGTGGGCGGCCACTCCCTCCGAGCTGACCTGGGCTTCCTGGGGTCGGCGGGGGCCCGGCCAGCCTGGTCTGTGACCCCCTCCTGCCCAGAGGTGGGTGTCCTGTGCGGCCCGCCGGGGCCAGTGGAGGGGACGTTAGTGCCCCAGACCTGCCTCGGTTTCCTCCCAGCCGACCGGGGGCAGCTCAGGGCCACCTTCTCCTTCCTTCCAACTCAGAGCTGCCGGATCAGTGCTACCCAGACCCCTGCGATAAGGGGGGGACCCAGGTCTGCCAGGACCTCATGGGCACCTTCTACTGCCAGTGCAGAGACGGCTGGGCGGGACGGCTCTGCAACAGAGGTAAGGCCACAGCCTGGGGGCGGGCCTGGGCATAGGTGTCAGGCCCTCCCTGCAAGGCCACCCGAGGGCCCCGGGCCGGGGGGGGGGGGACCCTCCTCTCTTCCGCCGCTCCCCGCCGGGCCACCTGCCTGCCCCGCCGGGGACACAGCCGCACCTGCCCGTCTGGCTGAGAGCAGAGAGAGGAGAAGTGGGAGGGCGGCAGGCTGGGGGTCCAGGCCCCTCGTCGGCCGGCCCCCTCCCAGTTCCCGGGAGAAGATGGGCGGGCGGGGTCCCCCCAAGAACGCGAATGGCGAATGTTTGCACAGCGCGGGAGGCCTTGCCTCTGCCCCCCCAACCCCGGGCGAGGCGCCACCCAGCTTGAAAAGCCACCGTTCTGAGCCCTGAACTGTGCTCTAGCCAGGCCACCTCCTTGGGGGGGCCGCCGGGGAGGGCGATGACCCCTTCTGAGAGCAGGTCTGGGCCTGCGGTGGGCAGTAGGAGTGCCCTGTAGCTGCCCCGCCCGGCGCAGCCCCCCCACGCTGATCAGAAAGCAGTCAAGAGACTCTGAGTCTACAGTGCACAGGGTCCGCGGGAAAGCAACGCCCAGGACGTGGTTAGAGCCCTCAGGCGGCCCCTGGCTGCAGTGGGAGCCCTGGGCCCCTGGGGCCTCCCACCCAGGATCTGAGGGTGGGTGCCATGGGGTCGGAGATGCAGGCACTGCGACGTGCTCCAGGCGGGTCGTGGGTCACCTCTGGCTCTCTCCGTCCCTGTGTCCTGTTCCCAGATGTCAATGAGTGCAGCCAGGAGAACGGGAGCTGCAGCCAGATTTGCTACAACAAGCCGGGCAGCTTCCAGTGTGGCTGCTACAGCGGCTATGCACTCTCCCTGGACGGCCGGACCTGCCACGGTGAGGCCCTGGGTCCTGGTTGCCGTCCTCTCTCCTCCTCCCCCATTTTCTTCTGCGGTTGCCAAGTTGCCGGTCGGCTGAAGCCACGGTCGCTTTGCTCCTCTGCGAGAGGCTGCAGGCCGTGGCTGGTCCCTCAGGCTCTGGAGGCTGTGGGCGTCCTGCAGACACAGCACATGCCCGGGCATGTCCGCGGCCACGGGGAGCTGCCCCAGCACCTCCACACGGGCTGATGCACCAGGACCCGTGGCCAGGGCCGGCCCAGCCGGGGAGGCCATGCTTACTGCCCCAGGACGGGAGGCGTCTGCCAGACCTCCTTCCAGACCACAGAGCCTGCAGAGGTTTCTGGGCCAGTCGGGGCCCGGGACGTCTGGGGCAGGTGGCGAGGGGCGGGCAGGGAGCCCAGGGTCCCACTGCTCACTGCTTACAAAATCAGCACTCATAAATGACAGAAAGGAAAGGTGGCTTTAATCAGAAGGCCAGCGATCCGGGGAGATGGCGCCCTCAGCGTCCCCCAGAAGCCACCTCCGAAGACCCTGCTCGGCCATGAAAGCTTCTAAAGGGGGACAGAGAAGGGATCTGAGCTAATCCCTGAGATGGGGGGGTCAGAGTCCTTGCCGTCCCCCCACTGTGTGCGGGCGTGTCGACTCCTCACGGCCCGCCTCTAGATGCGATCTGGGTCACACAGTTCGTTCGGGAGATGACTGGAGGGGAAGCTGGCGGGGAGACCCGGTCATCTGTTCATTGTTCTTCATTTCTACTCCTTTGAGCTACAGAAAGAAGACAGGCTAGGCGAGGCACTGTGTGATCAAGAGATCTGAGAGGTGTGCCTGGGCTGGAGATGAGTAGAGCATGGGGGTGCCTGGTCGAAAGCCAATTGCAGTATGGCTCTGCTGAAGTGACAAGGAAGGGGGCTTCCTGAGGGCAGCTTCCTGTAGAGAGCTGCTTACGAATCCCCCCCGTCAGACATCGTTCCATTTCTCTGGGGTTAGGGGTGAAGGTCCGTCTTCTGTAACTTCTTCGTGCTGACGTAGGCGCCGTATTCTCTGAGTGGAAGACGTTGACGTGGGTCTGTAGCATCTCTTTGCTGACAGTTTTAGTTGTCCGCTTACATATAGGGGCAGAGCCAGCTACAATTGTTTTGATGCCCACAAAGATACAGATTATTATGAGCAATAGTGTTAATCCCATGCTCGTGAGGCCAGTTCTTGGAATTGTGAAGCCAGAGATTCAGTTCTGCTCAGGATGGAGCAGCCCGCGTCCCGGCTGCAGTCTGGTCCTTGTGCAGATGGGTCCTGACGATGTGGAACCGTGTAGGTTTACAGGCTCCCTGAGGGGAGCAGGTGCCCTTTGTATGGTCTCCTTCCCACGATTGATCGCGGGGAGAAATCTGAGTTTCCACATCTGAAAGCCTGTGTTTGCTCAACTGCCCTTGTAATGAAGTCGTGAGTCTTTGCGGCACGCGGTTCTGTGCGCCATCTGAGGAATCGATGTTATTTGAAGTAACGGTTGCACTTTCTAGAAAGTCCCTCTGTCACTTCAGGAACCAGTTCTTAACTGCAGGCTTTCTGTACTTGTTTGCCAGAGGGGCAGAGGGGATGGAACCTCAGGACTGACCCTTGATTTTCAGTTACAGTGACTGTGGCGTTGGCTTCCCACGGGCAGACCCCGGCACGAGGGGAGGGGGTTGGAACCAGGGAGTCTGAGTGAGGCCTGGCAGGTGGCGGTCAGCTCCGTGGTCAGTTCAGGGCTCCAGGGCGCAGGCTGGGACTTCTAGTCAAAGGGCCCCAGGAGTTACTTTTTTACCTTCCTGGACTGCAGTCATTGGAATTAAGCACCAATTTTGTGCAGCCCGGCCAGGCGGTGCCCTGTACAGCGTCTGGAATCAGCCTTCTCAACCAGGCCCCTATCAGCAGTGCCCCCACACCCAACCCCTGCTCCTGGGCTGGGGCTGGAAAGCCCAGTGGATAGAAGGAAGGGAGGAGGCTGGAGAGGAGCAGGGAGGGGAGGGGGATAGGAGGGGAGAGAAGGGAGGGGGAGGGGGAGGAGAGGAGGGAAGGGGAGGGGAGAGGGAATGGCGGGGGAGGGGAGGGGAGGAGGGCTGCGTTCCTCAGGGGTGCAGTGATGACACCGCCAGGCCAGGCTGTGCTCACTCTGCAGAGCTGGATGCCTCTCAGCGGCGGTTCCCAGCCTGGCTGGCGGCATCTCATTTCTGGCCGGCTGCCAGCAGGCCTGGTGGACCTGAAACACAGCTGGATTTTCCTGCAGACTTGGATGAATGTGCGGACGCAGGCGCCTGCGGGGAGGCTCAGTGCCACAACCTGCCTGGCTCCTACTCCTGCCTCTGCGAAGAGGGCTACGCGTTCAGCTCCCGGGAGAAGTCCTGCCGAGGTACCCGCCCCGACACCACACGGGACACGCACACACACGCGTGCACAGGGCACTGCTCTCCCAGGAGCACAGCGTGCTGTGAGCACTCGTGTGGGTTCTGCGTACCTGCACACATGCGACATGGCACGTGCCTCTTGTGCACCTGGGCCTCTTCCCCAGAGACATAGGGAGACCGACCAGGCGGGGCCCCTGTGCTTCTGGGCAACGGGCTTCTCTCCTGCCCTTGGTGCAGCCTAGCCCAGCCGAGTCCGGGGGCGCTGAGAGCCATGCTCCCTCCCACCGCCTTCCTGCCCCCTCCACCAGGGAGGGGATGGGGTAGTCCTGGCCCTGCCCGCCCACCAGGCTGTCCCTGTGCCCCATGCTGACCCGGCCATGCTGACGGCCTCCGTCCCGTGTCCCCAGGAAGGAGCCGGCCAGCTGGGGGGGAGCCACGGGCCTGGAGCTCCCGGGTCTCAGGCTGGGGACTCACGTCCATGGCGGTGTGACGGGGCAGCAGGGTGCGTGGTGGCGTCAGTGGGCTCAGGCGCTTCCTTGTGGCTGGCAGATGTGGACGAGTGTGCGGAGGGGCGCTGCGAGCAGGCCTGCGTCAACTCCCCTGGGAGCTACACCTGCCACTGCGACGGGCGTGGGGGCCTCAAGCTCTCCCGGGACATGAACACCTGCGAGGTAGCGCCCGGCCCGGCCTGCCGGCTGCGCTATGGCCCCGCGTGGGGTTGGCTGGGAGCGCGTCCTCGGGCCCCGTGGGGAGAGGCAGGGTGGGAGGCATGGCCGTGCCATCTGATGTTTGGCTGTGGCCACCTCAGCCCCTCCCCAGAGTGACTCACTCATACACGCGTGACCGCAGCCCCTGCCCGGGCTCTGCAATGCATGTGCAGCAAGCGCCCCCTGACCATGAGGGCAGGCCCGCCCTGGCTGCCCTGTGACCCCCACCCAGGGCTCCCGCCGTGTGGTCCTCCAGGTAGTGGAGAAGCTACATCGTAGAGCAGGGAACATTCTAGAAACAACTTCGAGGTCTCCATTTTTTGCTTGTTTTACAACATTTTATAGTTGTTTTTATTATTCTCTGTGCTTTTCTGTATGTTTGAAATATTCCATAATTAAAATATAAAAGCAGAATGGAAATGCACAGGGAAGGAGGGTGCTGGAGAAACTGCCAGCAAGGAGCGGGGGGCCTCTGCAAACGTCGGAGACCAGCCTCCCCTGGGATCCCCCATGGTGGGCTGGGCTGGGGGCAGCAGGGTCCCTGGGGGTTCCAGTGGGAGCCCGGCCGAGGGCCCCCACCTGAGGCCAGCTCCCCGCTCCTGACAGGACATCCTGCCCTGCGTGCCCTTCAACGTGGCCAAGAGTGTGAAGTCGCTGTACCTGGGCCGCATGTTCAGCGGGACACCCGTGATCAGGCTGCGCTTCAAACGGCTGCAGCCCACGAGGTGAGAGGCCAGCCCAAGCGTCTGGGCCTGGCTGCGGGGGGGCAAAGTCAGCCCCGTGCTCGCGTCCCGGCCGGGGAGCCCGCAGTCCAGCACAGCCGCGTGGGCCTCGGGGCTGGTGCCAGCTGCACGCCTCCCCGGGGACTCGCTGCCGGCATCGGGGTGCGGGCGGCACTCGGCCCGCTCACCTGGGCTCTTCCCGAGGCCAGGCGAGCCCTCACCGGGAGGGGTCGCGCGCCACGACCTGCGCATAACGCACTCGTTTCTGCCGGCGCTCAGACTGGTGGCTGAGTTCGATCTCAGGACCTTCGACCCTGAGGGCGTCCTGTTTTTCGCCGGAGGCCATCGGGACAGCACCTGGATCGTCCTGGGCCTGCGGGCCGGCCGACTGGAGCTGCAGCTCCGCTACCAGGGTGTGGGCCGCGTCACCAGCAGTGGGCCCATCATCAACCATGGCTCGTGGCAGACGGTGAGCGTGGCCCCCTCTGCGCTGCCTGGGCCGGCCCGGGGCTCCTGGGCCGAGGACCCAGCATCTACTTGCACTCGCTCACGCAACAGTTAGTGGGGGCAGCCGTGGCAGGACGGCCCCGCACCAGAAAGCCTGCCCTCAGATGGGCATTATGTCCTCACAGAAGCAGAGCAGGGCTTCCACCGCAGCGGCCGTGACTCCCAGTGGGGTGACTCCTCTGAGGACACCTGGCTGTGTCTAGAGACACTTCTGCTTTTCACAGCTGTGGGGGGGTATGGGGGGGTCCCCTGGCAGCTGGATTGAGGCCAGGGGGACTCGGGACTCCCCACCTCGAGGACCCGCCGGTTCAGACTGCCAATTGCGTCGAGGCTGAGAACTGGCCAAGGTCCCGGTGCCCGGCTCTCGGTGTGGGGCAGGGTCAGACGTGACTCGTGACACCGTCCCAGGCTCTGGCCTCCTGGCCTGCTCCGTTCATGCTGACCTCCAGCCTCTTGATGGAGGTGCCCTGACCGCCCAGAGCCTGAACTGCAGCCGGTGGCTTTGGAGCTGCCGCTCTGTCCTCCATCGTGATGCCTGGAGCAAAGCAGCCTGTGACACGCAGGCTCCCTCCCCAAACTTGGAGGCCCCCTTAGTTGGAACTGGGCTTTTAGAAGTAAGTGCTTGAAAGAGAAATGGGAAAAGCATTCTTTTTTCCTCTAGAAGTGAAGATTAAATGGAAAAATTTGCCCTGGTCTCTGAGAATAAAAACAGTGTAGACGTTTGCTAATCTTTCCATCCTGTCAGTGGCGTCCAGCTCCTCCTTTCCGGGACTCTTCAAGCACGAGCATCTCCAAAGCAGCAGGAGGGATGCCTTCTGCAAAGCTACAGATAAAACAGTCGATCTCGAGGGAAGCCGTCTCGGGGTTGAGGGAGCTCCACACGTGGGAACCCACTGCCCCGCGGTTGAGGGCAGGAGGGTCCCGAGTGGGGCTGGGACACTGCCCGAGGGGAAGGGGCTATAGGAGGCATGACCAGTGGATGCACGTGGCTGCCAGCCCACCCAAGGCACAAACTGGTCCTTGAGGTGCAGGGCCAGTTCCACAATGACCTCTGCCCGCTCTCCCTGCCCCTGAGGCTGCCCACATGTGCACACTGCTGTCTCCTGACCAGATTCGGACCCAGTACCTAAATGTTCCTCCACCTGAGCCAAAAAGGAAATTGAGGGGCTTCTGGGTCATTAGGAAGATGCATCGTGTATAGAGTGACAGACTTTTTAATTTTCCTACAAGGAAAGCAGGAAGGAGTTTTAGAAAGAATTCCTGTGTTCAGTCAGCATTCAGTCCGTGCTAGGCACCATTGCTGGAGATTCCGAAGTAATATATGTCCTCTTGTATTCAGAGCGCTCAGTGAGGGGTAGGAGAAGCAAGGGCCAGAGATGTCGGGGCTGACCCAAGGGGGCAGTGACCTCAGGCCCCCAGAAGACAGCTCCCTGACTGAGGCTTAATTTAGGGTCCAGGGATGGGGAAGGGGCTCCAGGTGGGCTCACCTGCAGGAGGAGGGGGGGGCCAGGGGGAGGGAGTAGCATTGGGAAGGAAACCAAAACAGGCAGGGTCGGAGCCACGCCATAGATGCAGGTGATGAGCGTGGCCCCCCCGAGGCGGGGGTCTCTTGGCCCTGGGTGGTGATGGGAATTGGTACCCAAGGCTCGGCGCCCCTTCAGAAGGTGCACATCCACCCTCACAGCACTTGTGCTTTTCAGATCTCCGTTGAGGAGCTCGAACGGAACCTGGTGGTCAAGGTGAACAAGGATGCTGTCATGAAGATCGCCGTGGCCGGTGACCTGTTCCAGCTGGACAGAGGACTGTACCATCTGAACCTGACCGTGGGAGGCGTTCCCTTCAAGGAGAAAGACCTTGTGCAGCCTGTAAGTACTGTCCTTAGCCCGTGAGGTCGGAGCCCTGGTGGCTGAGCCCAGGGTTTAACCCCGAGGGCCCTGGCAGAGGACCGGAAGGGAGGCGAGCGTCTAGACCTTAACAAGCCGCAGTGCAGCTCCATCATGCACCTCACCATCTCTCTACGAAACTCATTTGCGTTTTCGTCTAAATTGATGATAAAAATGTCTATTTTGCAGAGGAGATAAATCACAATGAAATTATCCTTTAACAAAAAGAACACTCAACTTTTTTGGACAGTCCCCAAGAATATTTGGGTTGTTAACCCTGCCGGGATTCCCATAGGGGAAACAAGACCTAATGGGAGGTTGGCGTTGGTCATTTCCCAAAGTCCTGTCCCATCTCATCACCCCACTCCCCCGGTATGCTGATGTCCACGGCCAGAATCCCTGGTGTTCCGGGTCTGATTTCCACACTGAACACGAGACGTGAGTCCAGCACGCTGAGGTTCCGAGTGGAGGGTGGTGGCGGCAGCACCTTCCCTCCAGAGGGCTGGCCCACGCCCCAGAGTCCCGTCCGTGTGCCTCATGCCTCCTCGTTTTACAGACAAAGGCTGGGGCGACCTGATGTGTGCAGAGCCACACGGCAAGCGCACAGCTGCGGGTCCCCAGCCCCCGCCCTACACACCCCAGGTGCTTTGGGTGCCTGGCAGGAGTGCAGGCACAGCTGGTGTGTAAGGGGCCCCTCGCCCTCGTCCTTCCAGGCGGTGGTCAGCGCCCTGTGTCTGTTAGATGAGTGGGGACCGGGTGCAGGCAGAGGAGGACAGGCACGCCGCCTCGTCCGCGTGGGGCGCGGGTGTGCCATGTGTGCTGCTGCGTGTGCCGTGTACCTGGAGTCGGGCAGCGACTCCCTCCGTGAGCGCGGAGCCTGAAGTGGAAACACCTCACCCCGCAGGATTCATCCACGTTAGTGGTGGATTTCCACGCGCCTGCGCCGGGAGGGCGCCGTCGGAGCGGGCGGCACCAGGAAGCCACCGGGGGTCTCTGTCTTTCCAGATGAACCCCCGTCTGGACGGCTGCCTGAGGAGCTGGCACTGGCTGGACGGTGAGGACACCACCGTCCAGGAGACGGTCAGGGCGAACGTGAACATGCAGTGCTTCTCCCTGACCGAGAGGGGGTCCTTCTTCCCTGGGAGAGGGTTCGCCTCCTATCGCCTGGATTACGGTGAGTCCTGGCTCCTGCAGCGGGGTGGCTGTGCTCGTTCTTCCAGCCAGAATACGTGGAAATACACTAAAAACCAGAGGAGCAGGAGCCAGTTTCCTACCTGGGAAGACGGCATGGGGGATGGCCTCATGGCACCCGGGCTACAGGACGGGGGCACAGGCCCACTTCCAGGGCGCAGGGCTGGGAAAAAAGGGACAGGGGAGGGTGCCGGTGCTTGGTGGCTGAGACGGGCGGGGCAGGCGGATGCAGGGCTCTAAGGGGAGCTTCACAGAAGGTTCTGAGACAAGACAGGCTCAGGCTCATCCACGCAGAGGTAGATGGAGCCACTCGGGAATGCCCAGCATTGCAGTCACAGCGCCGTGGGCCGTGGGGAGGGGCAACACCTCGAGGAGTCCCTGAGCTCAAGCTGCAGGAGGAGGAGGAGAGAGGCCCCAAGGAGCCGGGCTCTTGCAGCCGCCGTGGAAGCAGCAAGGGACCCTCTCCTTCACACCCGGGGAGAGAGGAGCAGGCCTCGTAGCGGGCGGGGTGGGCAGCTGGGGGCCAGTGTGCTGCCGCAGGGGACACAGTGTCGGCCCGGAGTCCCTGCGGCTTCTGTGAAGCAAGGCCCTTCATTCCTGGAACAAACCACAACTATCTCTTCCCTTTTATTATCCATCAGTGACAACTTTTACAGTAAAGACAAATAATCCTCCCATGCTGATAAGTGAGCACTTAGATGTCAGCTTTATGTGAAATGAGTGAATGTTCCAAATCTCGGCGGTACCGTTGCCACCTCTGCTCTGGGGATGTCAACCCGGACGGTGCGGACTTCGGGGGCAGGGGGCGGGGACGGTGGCGGTTCCATTTGAGTCTGGACCCAGGATTTCCCCGACTTCCCCTCAGGCAGGGTTGAAGTTAGCCTCCGTCTCCCAGGGGGCACCAGCTGGAGCCCTGAGGTGTCACCGTGCCTGGGCTCACGGGCCTCAGTGACTTCCAAGTTGAGGATGTTGGGAGAGCCCCGGGTCCCGGCCCAGGGACATCTCACCCAGAACCGTGTGCCTCTTTCCGAGGGTCGGGAAGGCGTCCGGAGCCCAGGCTGCCCGGCAGTCCCAGGTGGACACCTGGTCCAGGGAGGCTCCAGGGCCACCCCCCTCCCCTTCTCCGCAGCCCACTCCTGCCAGGCTCCTGGCACTGCTGCCAGGGCCCCCGCTCCCGGCTCTGCTACCCGCCCCACACTCTCACCCTGAGAGAGTCCCCCGGGTACCCCCAGCCCCTCTCTGTTCCTAGACTCTGAGCCTTTCATGGTTGAAGGTGCACACGTGACCCCCCCAACCCCCACCCCGGCCCTGCTTGTCAGCCCAGGAGGGCAGGTAGCCTGCAGGTTCAAGGAGGGCCCATCTAGCTCGGAGGACGTGGGGCCTGCTCCCACCTCCTTAGCAAGTCGGGCCATCCTCTCAAGACCTTGTGTCACCGTCCCCTTTCTGTCTTTAATTGTCGAAAGCGTCACCACGTCACTGAAGGGTTTTTAGAAAAGAGCCATTGACCCCTAATCGCACCACCTCATACAAAACACGTCACCCTTTCAGTCTTTGTTTTTGTACGTGCAAACCTAGAGCACCCTGTGATGTTTAATATCACATCATGGAGCATAAATGCTTAATTCTTTTTTCACTCACGCTGTGGTAACGCAGACACCGCAGGCACAGTCTCCACTGGCTGCAGTGCTGTCCCTGTGCCCGTCACCGGGCCTGCTGTGGTCTGCTCGCCGCTTTTGCTGCATGGTTTTGATCTTCAAGTTCTGTGACAACAAAGGCCAAATGCTAGTTAGAGCTCTATGCATTTTTAATATGTCTTGAACTATACCGTCAACATTCTCACGTTACAACACAGAAAGGACGCATTAGGAAATGACAGATACTGTCCTCAGCAGCAGGTCCCAGTGGATCTGGACTCACTGGGTCTCAAAGCCTGAGAAGCCCTCGGTGAGGGGCATGTGGTTGACCCCGCTGTGCACCCGAGAAAACTTCCCCAGGGGAGCCGAGGCGTTGGTGCCTTAAGCAGGCTTCTGGCAACCAGGCCGCGGGCCTCATCTGTCAGGGGACTCAGCAGGGAACACACTCCCCCTGCCGCAGGGGTGCAGGGGGAGCTCGCCAGCAGAGGGGAAGGCTGGGTCGGGGGGTGGTTCCTTTTTCCAATTCTGTGTGCGTTCGATTCGATGAACAATTATGGGAACTGGCCATAACAGGCCCCTCTGGGATGGGGACGCACACACGATTCGAGGGGCACACAGTCCACTGGGGGGAGAGACCGGCCCACGGCCAGGTCCGAGCCCAAATGTTCGCAGACGTGGCCTCAGCATCCTTCTGCCGAAGCAGCCCCTGCCAGACATTCTTACGCGGTAGAAACACTTAAAAACCAAGAGGGCGGAGGTTGTCTGGCCTCTTCAGCAACAGGTGATCAAACGCGGGGAGGAAACGTGAGGTGGCGTTCGCCCTCGGAGAGCCAGAATGCAGCCCTGCTACCACAAGTGCTTTGGAGCGGTTTGTGCAAGAGGCGTGCAGCACGCATACTCATTCAGATGCGTCGTATACGTGACACGCGCCGTATGGTTTATAATCCACACGCGGTACCTACTGCGGCCCGTCTAACACACCCGAACAAAACCTCACCCACGGAGGCGTCGATTGTGACGGTAGAAAAGCGCAACTCAGGATGTAAGATCGTGTGTGCTGTTGAGTGGGGCTCGCGGAAGCTTCCGTTCTCTTCGCGTCTTTAAACTTTCACAGTCCTTCAGCTTGCGGGGCTGCGCAAGGCCGCAGGGGAGGTGCAGAGGGTCGAAGGCTGAGACGCCCGCCCCATTCAGCTGACCTGCGGGGAGGGAGTCAGGGGCGCCCGGGGGCTGGGCACGGCCCGAGTGACACATCTGAGGTCCCGGCGGGACTAGGTGGCCCGGTGATCACGCGAAGGGGCGCTCAGGGGAGCGGGCGGCGTGGCTATCCTCAGGCGGCCCGGGGCCTCTGGACTGCGGCCCAGACCTGAGTCCAGGGCCCGGCCCCCCGTCACTTCCCAGCTGTAGGCGCGAACCGCGGGTTCTGGGAGGCTGTTACCGGCTTCCCACCTCCTCCGCCGCCCGGCGTCCTCTGCTGCCCGGGGCCGCGGGGGAGCTGAGCTCGCCGTGTCTCTCTCCCTGCCTCTCGGGTCTGGATCGCCCTGTGATGTGCCGCCTTCATCGCAGCTCGGACATCGCCGGACGTCGGGACCGAGACCACCTGGGAAGTAGAGGCCGTGGCTCGGATCCGCCCCGCCGCCGACACGGGGATGCTGCTTGCGCTGGTGGGTGATGACCAGGCCGTGGCCCTCTCCGTGGCCCTGGTCGACTACCACTCCACCAAGAAGCTCAAACAGCAGGTACCACTCACTGCCCTCCCCCGTCCCCTGACCCCTGACCCCTGAGGCTGAACTGCCGCCCCAGCGCCCAGTGCCCAGCCCGGCTGCAGCCCACACCGTGCCCCTCGAGGTTCCAGCCCGCCCTTCCCGTCTCTCTCCAGGGTCTGAGCAGCCACGCGTGGCTCGGGGACGATGTTGGGGTCCCGAAAGACAGTTGTGCGGTGGGGAGACTTTCCCACCTGCTCAGTGGTGTAGCAGTTTGAATTAATTGCTCATATGTAAGCCAAAGGATTTTGCTCACACATCAGATCTTCCTTTTGAAAAAGATGTGCAAATGTGCCCCAGACCCTTGTCATGCGGCCCCCTGGGGACGCAGGCGGAGCTCTGGGCACATGCCCCTGGACACACTGCCCGTCACCTCCACGCAGGCCCCCTCTCCCGACTCTCCCGACACCACGCCAACACCGTGCTCACTGGACTTACTGTTTTCTCAGAGAACAGCTAAGAGGTGGCGGAAATAGGTTTATTTTCTCATCTCTGTCCTAAGAGGGGTGTGTTCACCAAGTCAGCCCACCCGCGAGGGCCACCCAGCTCCCCTCTTACCGGGGCTGCAAGCTGATGGGCGCGGATCCGCACCCTGCCCAGGCTGGCTTTCCCCCGTCCCGGTACTTGGGACAAATGGCCCCGAGGCCCACCCAGCTGAGACCACCTCCCCAGGAGGGGAGAGGGAGGGAGGGGAGGGCCATCGGTCATCACAGCGCCTCTGCCCCGTGTTGTCAGAGGCGTGTTCTGCCTGGCGTGTGCATTTGCTTGCCCTGGCCCCTCTGTGGTGCTTCGTGGCAGCTCCACGTGGAGGGGCAGAGTCCTGTCCTGTGTCCCGGCTACGGACACTCTGGTGACTGCGGTCACCTCTGCCCAGGCCAATGCATGTGCGTTCCCATTTCTGGAGCGTGTTTCCCCCCAACTCCCGCCCGAGGGTGTGTGGCTTTATTTGTTCGTCCTCCATCACGTTGGACAGGGTCCAGGTGGCCCCCTCCTTCACCTGAGTAGAGACTGAGTCCCTGTCACGCCCCGGCCGCAGGCGACCCCGCCCGCAGGAGGCCCGCAGGACAGGGCAGGGCAACAGGGCCCGCGGGCACTTGCCGCCACCCCACCCGTCCTGCCCCCGCTCAGGCGTGCCTCTCCCCGCAGCTGGTCGTCCTGGCCGTGGAGAGTGTCACCCTGGTCCTGATGGAGATCAAGGTCTGTGACGGCCAGGAGCACGTTGTGACCGTTTCTGTGAACAAGGACGAGGCCACCCTGGAGGTGGACGGCACCAAGGGCCAGAGTGAAGTGAGCCCAGTAGGGCTGCAGGAGAGACTGGCCGTCCTCGGGAGGCACCTGCAGGGCTCCGTGCTCACCTTCGTCGGGGGGCTGCCAGGTAGGGTGCCCCAACTTGCTCGCCCCAAGCAGAACTGGGCTGCTCTGTACTAAAAGGAAGAGGGAAGCAGCCGGCCCGTGGCTGCATCGGGTGCCTCGCTGGGTGTCGGCCCCGGCCTGCCGTTGTGTGTGGCGTTCAGGCTGAGAACACGCTTGCAGGGACAAGTGGCAGCCTGAACTTCCCCTCCCCCGCTCCCGCACCCTCCAGGAGCCCCTCCCCCAACCGTGGGCATCAGACGGTGGCTCCGGCCAAGGCTAGTGAGGAGGGTTCAGCCCATTGGGCCACGCTGGGGGCCAGGTGCCCCAGCGCCCCAGCCAGCCTCGCCCCTGAGGCCTGGTGTCCAGTCGCCATGGCAGGAGGCAGAGTGACCCCGGCCCCTCCTGTGTCCGGGGCTCAGGTCTGGTCAGGTGGAGCCAGGAATCGGGGCGAAGTGGTGGCAGGAGGACGAGGCCAGGGCCTCACGTAAGCCCCCGTCCGCTCCCACCCCTCAGGGTGGGTGTCCACTTGCCGCACACGGCGGCATCTCTGTCTTGGCTGCCAGACTCAAAGTGCATTTAGTTTTAATAAGCAGAGCTTTGAAGAGGACAAAAGAGAGCCTGGAAGCCCTGCGCATGACTCATTCGGGCCGAGAAGATAATATTTAATTGATCTGACTATCTGTGTGCGCTCCTGGGGGCTGGGGTGCGGCGTCAAGCCTGGCGGCAGCGGTTCACCACCTGCCTAGGGCGTGTGCCCGAGCCAGACGGAGGGGTTCCGCAGGGAAGGGAAACCATGCCCTCGAGGCGGCCGGAGACGCAGAGCGGGGAGCCCGGGCCCCAGACGCCGGGCATCTCGCCCCCTGAGACGTGTTTGTTCTTCCCCCGCGGCCCAGATGTGCCAGTGACCTCGGCCCCGGTCACAGCCTTCTACCGCGGCTGCATGACGCTGGAGGTCAACCGGAAGGTTCTGGACCTGGACGAGGCCACCTACAAGCACAGTGACATCACGGCCCACTCCTGCCCCCCCGCTGAGCCGGCCGCCTAGGCTTCTGCTGCCACCGGACGCCCGCGCAGCCACGTGCGCCTTAGCTTTCTTCCCAGACCAGGAAGGACGGCGGGAGGCCCCTGCACCCCCGCCCGAGACACTGAACCCTCGCCCGCCAGCTTCCCTCACGGCCTCCCTGCCCGTGTGTAACATATGTGTAAATAGCGGACTCACCTCAGCACCGCCCGAGCGGACCCGGGAAGAGAATTCTGTTATTTTTATTACCAGATGCTTCTCTCTGACCTAAAACTATGGAAAAATAAAACGTTTACGGAAACTTCCTAGCTCTGTGTCGGCGCTTTCTGCCCCTTGGCGCCCAGCGGTGCAGCCGTCACGGGGTCCGAGGCCGAGAGAGGTCCACCAGGCCCATCGGCTTTAACTCCAGGCGGCATCCCTTCCGCCTGCCGCCCGGCGTCCCCGAGACGGGGATGAGCCACTTTCCGGGAGGCGGCAGTGCCAGTCGCCTGCCTGCGCGGCCAGGGGCAGGCGCCACAGGTCAACGCCGCCGGCTCCCCGTGCAAACCCGCAGCCTCGGTTCTCCCGCCTTCTCGTTTCGGGAGGCCGTGCGTGCTGCCGGAAGGCACCTGCTCGTTGTAGAGCGAGCCGGGTCTGCCGGGGGTCGAGCGCACGGGCCTTTCACTCTGGCTCCAGGAGCATGGGGGTCAGTAACGACACCACGATGCCAGCCCAGGTCATGGGGGAGAGCAAGCCCGCAGTTTGCAGCTGCAGTGGACACGTTTGGGGCTGTGGGTGCTGTCGTAGCAGAGGGTTCCAGGGGAGTTTCTGGCACCCAGTGGGGCTTCCCTCCACCCCAAGACTGAGATTCTATTTTTTTAAATACTAAACCCTGAAGTGTGTTCTGAGGCAGGCAGGCAGGCAAGCAGCCCAGGGTCCCACAGCCCCATTTCAGCTTCATGGCTTTAATCCCTCAAAGCGGCTTCGGAGTCTCTGCACCCGCCCACCTCCCTCCCACCCCACTGCTGAACGTGAGTTTACAGTCACAACCTGACCCAGAGACAAGCAGGGGTGGAAGGAAGGGCAGGGCCGAAGACCCCACAGCCCAGCCACGTGCAGAGCCCGTGGGAAGCAGAGTGGCCGTGGCGCCTCAGGAGGAGAAGCTCTCTCTCGACCCTGGAGGAGAGGGTTTGGCCTCCAGGCTGGCAGTACGGGCCCCTGCCTGGCGGGACTGGCAAGTGGAGAGACCCCGGGGACCGTGGGCAGAGGCAGTTGGCGTGCCCTGGAAGGAACGGAGTCTCCACAACACGGGAGGGGTTGGCAACCACAGATGCCCGTCAGGAGGGACCCGCAGGCCAAGCTCACCTAAGATGACCAGACTGCGGCCTGAAGGTACAAGGTGACTTGTCCAGGAACCCAGAGGCAGAGGCGCTCAGGCCTCAGGGCCCAGCAGGGCTGGCACGTGCAGCCGGGTCAGCCCCTCCCTTGGCCACCCATGTCCTCCTGCCAGCCTGAACCCATTTGTCTGCTCCCCGGCCTGCCTCAAACTGTGTGTCTGTGTGTGTGTGTGTGTGTGAGACTATGTGTGTGCACGAGCATGCATGTGTGTGTCTGGGCCCCTCCTCTGCCAGGCCAGCCGTGGGCACGGTGCACTCCTTCAGGCGTCCCTGAACCTCACTGGGCTGTGGGTGAGAGTTCTGCTGACCCAGGACTTCAGGAAACTAGCCTGAGAGCTCTTCAAGTGATTTGCACAGAAGGGCTGGCAGGGAGGTCAGTCAGGGGACTCGGCGAGCCCGGGTCCTCGTGAAAAGTCTGCCTCCAGCCAGCCTCTTCCCACAGCAGCGTGGAGCCCTCTCCTCCATCCGTGACCGAGGTGGACGTGTGGTCTGGCTCACAGCCTAAGTGGACCCCAGCCCAGGCCCCTGTGCCAGCTCCAGGTTGGGGGCTGGCCTGCTGGTCTGAACTGGTCAGGCTGCGGCCTGGAACTGTAGGACGTGCCTCACACTGTCCGTTGGGGGCTTGAGAGCCCAGTTCCTGGGGACCCTGATGTTGACCAGGAGGACCAGGCACGGGTGCCGTCAGCTCAGGGAGCAGGGGTCTCACCGGCCGCCCATGGTCTCCCAGAGCCGCTGAGCACAGCTCTGAGAAATGGGGGACACACAGTCCCACCCGCGACCCCAGGAGAGCCCCTGCTGCCCACCCTCTGTCCCCGTGTGGCCTCAGGAGCCCAAAGCCACCCTGGGGCCTTCTCTCAGGCCGGTTACCACAGCATTCCCGCCATCGTCTCTGGTTTTCGTCCACTCCGGAGGCGGTTCTGGAATGTTCTTACGGAATGCTCCCCAGGCCAGCCCCCACCCCCTCACAAAGGCCAGGATGGCCAGAGAGCAGACAAGACGCATGCTGAGCTCTGGGACTGGAAACTCTGGCCTCACAGACACACGGAGCCAAGGCCAGCTCTCAGGGGCTTTCTGACCACCTTGGATTCATCTTCTCTCCGGGGAGAGCGAGGGCCACATCAGTTTCCTACTGCGGTTTCCATAGACTTCCACTGGGCGCCAGGGGTTATTCTAACTACTGCCAAGAAAAAGTTTATGGCCAGTGAAGAGCCAAAATCTGCAAGACATTCCCCAGCTGTACTGGCCAGATGGGCGTCCTTGCTGCTACCCAGTCCGGGCCAGACTGCACACGAGGCTGGGCAGATGGAGGGTTGCATGTCTTCTGACTATGCGCCACGGAGATGGAGCTGGGATGAGTCTGACCGTGCACCATGGAGATGGAGCCGGGATGAGTCTGACTGTGCGCCATGGAGATGGAGCCGGGATGGGTCTGACTGTGCACCATGGAGATGGATCTGGGATGAGTCTGACTATGCTCCATGGAGATGGAGCTGGGATGAGTCTGACTGTGAGCCATGGAGATGGAGCTGGGATGGGTCTGACTGTGCTCCAGGAAGGAGGAACTCAGGTGGATTATGCTGCTGACACTTGTGGTCTGCGTTGATCTCAGAGTTTTGCTTTTTTTGTTTTAAATAGAAGAGCTGTAATATTTGTTTGTAGTTCATTCTTTTATTTGTTTTTCAGATACTATCGATTTGATTGATAACGGTTTTTTTGTGTGAAGGGCCGTTCTGTGCCCTTAGGGTATTTGGCGGCATGCCTGCAACCTCCATCCTTGCTGCCAGTACTCCCCCAAATACACACACATAGACACACACACTTGAGACAGTCAGAACATCTTCAGACACTGCCACACGTCCCCTGGAGCAAATCATCCCTGTTGAAATCTCTGCATTAAAGAAATAGGAAATTTGACCCCAGCTCACATGACACAAAAAATTAACTCTATGTAGAGTATATATTTAAATCTAAAGGTAATCTATAAAGCATTTAGAAGATAAGGTAAAACTGTAGGCTGTAGGCCCAATGTGATGCACCCCTGTTCTTGTTAATAAAGCTTTATTGACACACGGTCACACCCGTTAACTTGTGATTCTCTACAGCTTCTCTCCTGCTACAATGGGAGGGCTGAGCGGTGGCTTCACAGCTACAGACCTTCAAAACCTGAACCATGTGCTATCTGTTCCTTCACAGAGAAACTTTGCTGACCCCTGTGATAGAAGAGTATTTTCATGAACTAGGGTAAAGAAATATCGCTTTAAAATAGAAAATAAAACAAAATGCTCTCATGATAAAGAAAAATATTTTAAAATTGGGCTGCATTAAAATTAAGAACTTCAGGAAAACAAGGTTGGAGGAAGCTACCCGACTTCAAGTCTTGCTATGAAGCTCCAGCAGTCAGCACAGCCTGGTGTTGCCAAAAGAATAAACGAAGAAATAAATGAACAGAACAGAGAGCCCAGAAACAGACCCACAAAAATAGAGTCACCTGATCTTCGACAAAGGATCAAAGGTAACACAATGGAGCAAAGACAGTCTCCTCACAAATAAGGCTGGAACACCTGGACTCCACGTGCAAATAAATGAATCTAGACACAGACCTCACACCCTTCACAGAGTCAACTCAAAATGGATCACAGATCTAAAGTAAAACACAAAACTATAAAACTCCTAGAAGACAGCACAGGAGAAAATCTAGATGGCCTTGGATTTGGGATAACCTTTTAGATACAACACCAAAGGCAAAATCCATGAAAGAAATAATGGATAAGTTGGACTTCATTAAAATGAAAACTTTCTGCTCCACAGAGACACCATCAAGGGGATGAAAAAACAAGCCACAGATGAAGAAGAAATTTGCAGAAGACATATCTGATGAAGTACTGTTACCCCAAATATACAAAGAACTCTTAAAACTCAACTATAAGAAAATAAACAACCCAATTAAAAAATGGATCAAAGACCTTAACAGACACCTCACCAAAGATACACAGATAGCAAATAAGCACATGAAAACGTGCTCATATGTCATATGTCATCAGGGCAAAAGCAAATTAAAACAATAGTAAGATGCCACGGCACACCTATTAGAATCCGGAACACAGACAGCACCAGGTGCTGGGGAGGACGGGGGACAGCAGGAACTCTCAGCGTTGCTGGTGGGGGCGCAGGACGGTGCAGCTGCCATGGAAGACAGTTTCTTACAAAACTAAACATGCTCTCGCCACGCGATCCAGCAATCGTGCTCCAGGGTACTTCCCCAAAGGCATTGAAAACTAATGTCCACATAAAAATGTACACACAAATGTTTATAGCAACTTTATTCATAATTACCAAAACTTGAAAACAACTAAGATGCCCTTCAGTAGGTGAATGGATAAACAAACTGTGTTACACTCAGACGACGGACCATTAGTCAGTGGCAAAAAGAATGAGCTGTCAGGTCATGAAAAGACATAGAAGAAACATAAATGCGTATTTGCCAAGTGAAAGAAGCCAGTCTGAAAAGGCTATGCAGTGGATGACTCCAGCTATAGGACGCTCTGGAAAAGCCCAAACTAGGGAGACAGTACAATAAAAAGACCAGCGGTTAACAAGGGTTAGGGGAGGAGGCATGAGAGTGTGGAGCATGGGGGATTTTTAGGGCAGTGAAGGTGCTCCGTATGAGACAGTAATGGTGGACACGGGACGTTAAACATTTGTCCAAATCCACACAATGTACAACACTGAGTGACCCCGAATATAAACGACGGACTCTGGGTGACGGGGACCTCTCAGTGTAGGTTCACGGATGGTAACGAACGGCCCCTCCGGTGGGGGATGGTGATGGTGGGGGAGGCTGCACCTGCGTGGGGCAGGGGGCCTACGGGAAATCTCTGTCCCTTCCTCTCCATTTTGCTGTGAATCTAAACCTGCTATAAAGAATAAAGCCTATTAAAAATAAACAAGCATATCCATCAGTAGATACATCAAGAACATCTGTTCACCAAGGTACCATAAAGAGGGTGACGAGACCAGCTCAGAACAGAAGATACTGGGAACCACATGAACGCGCTAACGTGGGTTAACCCAGAAGGGAGAACGAGTTCTTCCTGCAAATCAGTGAGAGAAAGTAATGACCCAACAGAAGAACGGGCAGAAGACCAGGCGGGTGCTGGACAGAACAGGAAACACCAGTGGTCAATTTGTCTGTCCAAGGGGCCCCGCTTCATTAACAAGGAGGAAATGCGGGTCACAGACACCACAAGAAGAAACTACAAGGAGGACCCCCTGCACCCACAGCTCTGAAAGGTTCTCGGATCGTGCAGGACCAGATCTTGGTGGGTTGGAGCAACAGGATGCCAGGTCCGCAGCTGAGACTGTGCTGGGCCAACCCCACGGACGCTGGCCGGGCGTCGTCCTCCAAAGTCAAAGTCTGCCATGTGCCCCAAATCCAAGCCAGGGGCCCCGCATACACACAGGGACCCCGAGATCAGCCGAGGCCTGCCCACAGCCAAAGGGGCAGTCACGGGTCCTGGGCTCAGCAGCAGAACCCCACGCGTGCATCTCACAAGTCGGAAGCTCAGCGGAGGCTGGGCACCTGTCCCTACAGAGGCCAGAGCAGTGGGAGAGTGGACGCCGGGCGGAGGGAGGGCCAGCCCCAGGGCCAGGTGACTGCCTCGCTTTGCAAATAGTCACCACGTTACACCTTGGTCTCCAGCAGGCTTTCTGCACGTGTATTAAATTTCATAATTAAAAAGTTTTAGCAAATGGGAAAGGGAAGTAGGCATGTAACGGCGCCACCTAAGAGCCACTGACGGCGCGAGGCCTGCCCCTGCTCCTGTCCTCTGGGCCGGACGACGCTCGGCCGGGCACGTCCCCTTCATGCAGTGGGCGCCTGTGCTCCCACCAGCTTTGTAGTCTCTCCCTACACCCAGAGGTGGCGGAATCGGGCTGCAGAAGGACTGAGAAGCCGGGGTGGGGGTGGGGGGGCACGTGCAGGGCAGTGCGGGTGACCACAGGCTGCTCGGACCAGACCAGACTGCTGCTGAAGGTCATTCTTGTTAACCGAGCACGTACTATCTCCCGGCCCTGCCCTGAGTGTTTTTCCAGTGAGATCCAGTAACATACCATAACGTTCACCCCCTAAAGTGTGCAGTTCAGCGGGCTTCAGCACCTCCACAGGGCTGTGCAACATCACCACTGTCAGTTCCAGAACATTCCACCACGGCAGCAGGGAACCCTGTTCCCGTGAGCAGCCTCCCGGACCCCCTCCGCCCAACCAGCCTCCAGCCCGGTCCCGGAGCACCAGCCTCAGTCTGTGATTGAGGAAGAGGTGGGGCCGCTCGGCAGAGGGAGGTGCCAGGAGAGAGGCCCCACCAAGCCCCACCCCGTGGTGGTGCCCATCAGAGCTGCAGGGCCGGGCCTCACACACGTCAGGACGCAGGCGGAGCCTGGCCGGGTGCTGCTGTGGGGAGGGCATGGCAGAGAGGGGTCCCCAGGGAACGGCGCCCAGAGCACACTGAGGCCAGCCGGACTTGGGAGGTCCTGGGGACTGGGGATGGGGGTGCCTGGAAGCCACCACCAGGCTGGGAATTGAATTGTTCACATTCTTTGTGGCTGGGGTGAGGGATAAAGACATTTTTGTGAGCAAGAGCAAAATTGTTGGCCTTGGAGTTTAATATTTTTTATCAGCTCCCGGCTCTCGGCGAGATGAAATGACCTGGCAGGGCAGACAGTGTGAGTCGGGCCACGCGGGTGTGGACGGTCCAGGGAAACCCTGCGGCCCTGCAGACCCCACCCTGGGATGTGCTCGGAGGTCAAAGGTCATCCCGCGTCCAGGCCTGCAACCGGCTTCCCCGCCACTTGCTCCAAAGGCAGCCACGGGCCTGCTGGGACCAGGCGCTGCGGCTTCACTCCCTGCAGCCCGGAGCCAAGGTCCCTTCCCGCCCGGGCGCTCATGGGTCCGGGAGCCACCGAGGGGATCGACGTCTCGGACCACAGACCCCTGGCTCGGTTGGACCCTACGGTTCTTAAACTCTGGGCAGAAGAGGGACTTGCTGAGGGACCCCAGGCGGGTCAGTGGGCCGGGTGGACATCCTGACCCTCAGGGTGCAAGCTGGGCATGCAGTCGGCCCTTCGCGCCTGCTGGCCCCGTCTGGTTTCCCCTCCTTGGACCGAGCGGACAGCAGCCTCGAGCCCTGCCGTCACGTGAGGAAAGCAGAGGCCGGGCACCTCGAGCCTTTGCTGGACGAGGGGTTTCTGTCTCCAGGACGCTCCCGTCCCGGGGCTCGCATCTGAGTGCAGAAACCGTAGGGGGGGCGCCCAGAGACGTGGAGGAAAGAGAATTTCTTCCTTCTTCCTGAGCACGGTCCAGCCTTGTGGATGCAGGGGTTCTGGTCAAGCGTGGAGCCCCCTCCCTCTGGTAGCTCCGAGCCGAGTGCCCACACGAGCAGCTCTGGGGCTCAGCCCCTACGTCCCGTTCAAGTCCCAGCTCCAGTTCCTTTCTCCTCTCCTACTTTTGCCTGGTACGGTTTGCACTGGGTTAAATGCCCCCTGAAGGGCTGGACGCCGAAGCCCCACGGAGCAGCAGCAAGGCCAGCATGGACACGGGGGAGGGCACGTCCTCCCCCCAGAGGCTCTAGCCCAGGGGCTGCAGAGGCTCCTGTGATCAGACAGTATCTCCACCTTGACCGACATTTCTAGGAGCAACAAAGGTGGAAAGAATAAAACAAGTGAAGCTGTTTCCATGCTGCGATAGGGGGGCTGACCTGGCTGTGGGCAGAGGGCAAAGCCCACGGTCAAACCACGGCCCTGCTGCCAGAGTTCGTTCCTGAGCGACACGGCTGCGGGCATTTCAGCGTCACGTGTCTTTGCCCGCTGAACCAAAAACACCAAGAACATAAAACCAAGCATCCACTGGAAAGTCACCCAGGGAAGGAAAAATCCCTCCTAGAACCCATCAGACTAGGCTAAGGTTTCCCTGGCTGGAAGGGACGCTTGTCCATCCAATACTGCGCGGCTTGGCTTGTGTCGTCTTTTGACGCATTCAGGGTGGGCATGCAGGGAAGGGCGGCCGGATGCGCAGGCGCTGGCCCCGACCAGGCCGGGCTGGGCACCTCACACGCGGAACCCTAAGTGCCTGTAGGGTCCACGCAGGTGTCCCCAATAAATGTTGACAAAATCTGTGCCACTGAGCTCGCATCTCCCAAGAGACGCCGTGAGGGAGAAACGGGACTGGCAGGACCTTATCTGATGCAGCAAAATGAACAGTTGATGATGTGACGAGGCTGGGAAGGCAGGTTTGGCGTCAATTCCCCACACAGGGAGCTCCTGGTGGGTTTCACCTGGATGAGCCTGAAGCCAGGCCTGGGCTTTGCCGCACCGGCAGGCAGGCTGGAAGCGGGGAAGCCGGGATCTGGTCTCACCCCACTCTGGTCACCTGATGGTTTGTGATTTGTGCACTAATATCCTACCATAATTCTCAACATAAGTAAGCATCTCAGTGACTCTTAAGCTCTTAGATTTTATGGAAAGTCCCTAAATTGATAGCATAACTTTTGTAAAGTAATGAGTCTGCCTCTTGGCCTTTGTGAGGAGGACCGACCGCCTGTGTTTAGGGGGAGTGTGCAGGGGCTTGTCCTGTGACCCGGCTCCAGCTGCCGCCCGGGTGGCCCCTTCCTGCCCCTGCCTGGCACCCAGGCCGCAGGCATGCCTGCTGGGCCTCTAGCAGAGCTGAGGTCTCGAGTGGGCTGTAGAGGGTCCTCTGGAGGAAAGAGATCATCGTCCTGATGCAAAACAAGACCCATCTGGATCTTACGAGCCTCAGAAATAAGAACTGTCTTCCCTGTTCTCCGCTCAATCCGGGAAGGGAACGCGGTCAGTCACGTGAATTCTCCTTCCACACACCATCGTTTTACATGACGTTCAAACTAGGTTTCTTTGGTGAAAGATGGTCTCCCCAAGTCGCAGAGCTGAGTTGGACTCGTCCTGCAAGAGCCCGCTTTGGGCACAGGGACACTGGTCCTGTTGTCGCACTAGGCACCCCCCCCATCCCAGGCCCCAAATGCCTGCCACTGTGATGGCGAAGCCCCAAAAGGGAGAGCTTAGCCACAGAGGCTACCGAGCAAAGCCGGGAGGAACTGGGACCCAGACTAGTGAGCCTGGTGACTGGGCGGACAGGTGGAGGGACAGCAAGACCATCGGGTCAAAATTGGGCTAAAAGGGAGACAAAGTGTGCTTCAAACACTAACTTCACACTGCTTCTCAGTGTGGCCACGGGCTCCATCTCAGCCAATGGAATTACTCCTCCCCAATTCTGCTAGTTTTGTTATTTTTTACGATACGCCCAAAGCAAGTCAAACAATTAGGGAGGATCGGCCACTTAAGAGTTTGACCTGAAATTCCAAATCGACGAGGAGTGACCTCGCTGTGCTCGTGGCTTTTGGAGCCGAAGCTCCAGGACAACAGAAGGTGGGGCCACGTCCTGGCCACGGAAGCCACAGAGGCCAGGGCCGCGCTGGGCCCACCGGATCAGGCCAGCCTGGGAACACTGGGCTTGCGAGCCCATGTTAACAAAACGCAGTCACATCTCGCTTTACAAATACTGCTTTTTTTTTTTTTTTTTTTACAAATTAAGGTTTTGGGCAGCCCTGTGTGAAACAAGTCTGTTAGCACATTTTCCCAGGAGTGTTTGCTCACTTCGTGTCTCTGTGTCACACTTTCATAATTCTCATGATATTTCAGACTTTTTCATTATTATTATATTTGCATGGTGATTCGTGACCAGTGATCTTTGATGTTACTCTTGTCACTGTTTTGTTTTTTTTGTTTGTTTGTTTGTTTTTTTGTGGTACGCGGGCCTCTCACCGCTGTGGCCTCTCCCATTGCGGAGCACAGGCTCCAGACGCGCAGGCTCAGCGGCCATGGCTCACGGGCCCAGCCGCTCCACGGCATGTGGGATATTCCCGGACCGGGGCACGAACCTGTGTCCCCTGCATCGGCAGGCGGACTCTCAACCACTGCGCCACCAGGGAAACCCCTACTGTTTTGGTATTTTTTAGGAATGAAGTGTTTTTACTTAAGGTCATGGGTTGTTTCTTTAGCCATAATGCTACTGGCAACAGACTGCAGGATGGTGTAAACATCGCTTTCATGTGCCGGGAAACCAAGAATTCTGTGACTCCCCTTGTTGCGGTACTGGCGGGGGTGGGGGGCGGGGGGCTCTGCAGGGACCAAAACAATCTGTGTGCTCTGACCAGTGACCAGGTCCTTCCTGCCTCATCTGTGACAAATAGCCTTCCCTAGGCCAAGGGGCCAGACGCATCCACACGTGTCCTCCTCTCTAAGGAAACGGTCCACATGCTCAGAAAATGTAGTGAGAAGTGTTTCTGAATGTGAGGGCTGGGAGTATTCTGTCAGTTGGACAGAATTGCATTCCCAGCCGGCAGGGGGAGAGGAGGCCCTGTCTTGTTTACACTCACCCGCTTGCCTCCCTCCCTCTCTCCTCCCTCCCTCCTCCCTTCCCCCACCTCTCCTCCCTCCTGTCCCTCCTCCGCCATCTCTTTTCCCCAAACATCCATGACTGTAACTCTGTAACTCTGAGACAGACTCCAGTCTGTCTCTTGACCAGGATTTGACTGGCTCCAAGGCCACGCTCACCTGCTTCCTCAGGTGTGTCTGGCAGTGGGCAGGTGCACGTGGGGCCCCAGTCGGTAGCCATTGGTCTGTTCTGGGCATGCTTCACCCGGGCCGTGGCTGCTGGGCCACAGAGGGCCCCCCCTCCAGGGGTCTCTCAGCAGAGAGGCTGCATCTTAGGGGCACCTGCTCTGCGGGCAGGGGCCCACACGGGGTATCCCGCAGAACTGACCAGGCTCCCCTGGATTCTCCACGAAGGCTGACAGGTGGGGGCCTGGACACCGTACACAGGACACATGCAGCTGCGGGACGCGATTGGAACAGAGCACACGCAGACCTCAGACCACTCTCAGGCCTTGGAAACAGCACTTATATTTGAGATGGGACAAGTTTTCACTCGAGTGCATGGGGACCAGGAGTGCAGCGCTGAGGGTGGCAACCCTGCCCTCGCCGGGGACACACATATAAATACAAACACAGTGCGTTTCCTCGAAAGTGGTCCTCACACGGGGGCACCTGCCGCAGTCCCCTTGATCATAATAGGGAGGATTGGCCACTTAAGAGTTTATAATAGTGATAATGAATTATGAGGAAAATGAAACTGTTTTGTAAGTGATGCCACCAGAGCTAGGCGGCTCCGGCAGGCATTTTAGCACGGCTTGGTGTGTGGCTTCACACAGGGTGGGGTGGCCTCAGCCACCAGGGCTCCCTGCCACGGTCCGGCCTCTCCTTGCCCGGATGTGCCCAGGGAGGGGAGGAGGGCTTGGGCATCTCCAAGAGGTTGGCCGCAGAAGCAGGGTTCGTAGGAGCTGCTCTGTTTTCTAACAAAAGCCAAAAACTAGTTTTCAGTCTCCACCCTCTGCATCACGGTGCATAGGGGGGAGGCTTCTCCCCGGGGAGGAAGTGGGTGAGGGCGAAGATGGGGGGGGCATTCGGGGGGGGCCGGCAGCTGGAGCCGGGCTGGGACGGAGGCTGCACATCCTCGGACAGAGAGAGGTCGGAGCCAGGTGAGGCCAGGAAGCCACCAGGGGGCTGCAACCAAACAGAAAAAGCCTCCTCAGCCGACGGGAGCCTGGGGACGTGCCCAGCGCCACTGGCGCCCCTCAGAGCCCACCCTGGCCCAAACCCCCAGACCCAGGCCCTCCTGGTGGGACCTGCTCCCTGATCAGCGTGCATTCCCAGGGGGCCGCAGGGAGGCCCCGATTCAGCCCCACTGGGCCCCCTTCTCGCCTGTGGGCACATAGACATTCAGGTCTTGACATTCAGGAGGGTGGCTGGTGACATTCAGAAGGCTGGCTGGTGACCACCTGACACCGGGATGCACGGACGTGCAAACGCTGTCTAATGAAGAGGCTGTCCAGCTCATCTGGGGCCCTGGGTTTACTAAACACTTCATATTTTACGGAAAAAACCAAGAACATTGACATTTTCCACATAGTGTGATGGTGAATGTTATGCATCAACTTGGCTAGACTACGGTGCCCAGATGTTTGCTCAAACTGTCTGGTTGTCATTTTGAGGGTGTTTGGTAGCTGTGATGAACATGTAGACCAGCAGATCACCCTCTCTGGTGTGAGTGGGCCTCGTCCAATCAGTTGAAGAGGAAAAGACGGAGGTTCCTGAGGGAGAGGGAATTCTGCCTCCGAACTGACCAGACTCAAACTGCAAAATCTGTTCTTCCTGGGACCCCTAGCCTGTGGACTGCCCTGCAGATGTTGGACTCTCTCCCTCTATATGTGTATCTGTATCATCTTTCTATAAATATATCTCTACCTGTGCCTACTATGTGCACACATGCTATAGTGGTTCTGTTTTTCTGGAGAACCCACACTAATACACATAGATGCAAAAAGTGATTCTGCCAAGAGAACGTTGGGGCACATGCCACAGACTTTAAATTAATAAAATTTCCAGTTTTCCTCCACCCGCCAACAACCTCTTACATTTCTTTTCGTTTTTTTTTTTTTTTTTTAACTTCTAGAGGTTAAAAATGCCTGCTTAAAACGAACATTAAATAAAGCAAGCAACCCCTTCTGTGATGGGACGCAGGCGAGCGTGTGCAGGCTCTCATCTTCCGTGGAGCCAGGTGGTTCCTTGCTCTCTGCTCAGCAGGTGCCCAGGGATGACAGCCTGCCTGCCCCCTTCCCCCTGGAAGAACCCCAGACCTCGGGCTTTGAGAGAGATTTTCCTCACAAGCCAGGGCTCTAGGGATCCAAGGGCCCTGGGCACCTGCCCACCGCCATTGCTTTCTTTCTCTCAAACTCACACTTCTTTCTGACCTCAGGGGACAAATGAAACCTCTAGAGAACATCCCTCAGATCTGTGGGTCCCAAGCTCCCACCAGGCATGTGTGTGGTCAGTTCTTTACCAGAAATGAGCAGCTGAGAGAACCAGGGAGTAAACCACACTGACCATGGAATAAACCAGTGGGAACCACAGAGCAGCCAGCTGGAAATACATGGCAAACCAGCAAGGATTACAGAGTAAACCACCAGGAACCACAGTGTAAACCACCAGGAACCACAGAGTAAACCACCAGGAACCACGGATTAAACCACCAGGAACCACACAGCAAACCACCACGGACCACAGAGAAAACCACCAGGAACCACGGATTAAACCACCAGGAAACACAAAGAAAACCACCAGGAATCATGGAGGAAACTAGGCTCGTCCACACAGGCAATCCTATCGGGGGGCAGACAAAAAGCCTCTTAGTTACAGGATGCGAGGTCCTTAGTTACAGGATGTGAGTTAATCCTTGGTGTGTCCTTGTTCCTGCACTTCCTGACCAGGTGTCCCCGGGAATAAGGAAGGTGGGTTTTCTTCGAAGGCGATTGTTCTTTTTTTGTGTGTGTGTGGTACGCGGGCCTCTCACTGTCGTGGCCTCTCCCGTTGCGGAGCACAGGCTCCGGACGCGCAGGCTCAGCGGCCACGGCTCACGGGCCCAGCCGCTCCGCAGCATGTGGGATCTTCCCGGACCGGGGCACGAACCCGCGTCCCCTGCATCAGCAGGCTGACTCTCAACCACTGTGCCACCAGGGAAGCCCAAAGACGATTGTTCTTTTGACCAACTGCTCCAAACAGCCCCCAAGAGCTGCTCACTCCCTCTATTATGTGGGAATGTTTTCCGCTGCTAATGACTGGACAGGACACTTGCAATATCCCTTTCCTCCTGCGATGAGAACAGAGTCAGAAACATCAGTCTGTCGTTTCCCTCCTGACGAGACACACAGCATCATTGATTTGCCATCTCCTCGAAATCTGATTATTGACGTGTATGTAATTACACTCCTACATGTGCCGGTGATAAAAGCTGATTAGGCCCTTGTGGAGGGAGCCCAGGCCTCCCGTGGGAGGGAGAATTGGGAGCATCTACTGTTTGTGACGAGCCAGAGGCCCGAAGGTAGATGAGGCTGGAGTACGACACCGGAAGAGAGCCATGTGTTCTCCGGAGGGGAGGCCGTGCCCGCACCCTGCAGCCCTGTCTCCTGCGGGACAGAAGCAGGGCACCTGCCAGTGCCTCAGGTCAGGACCCAGAGCAGCAGGCACCGGATGAGGCGCTGTCCTCCCCGGGTCCTCCCCGCGGCCAAGCTTGTGGGAGGCTGGTGCCAAACCAGCCAAACGCCGGGGCTCAGCCAGGAGGAAGGGCCCTGTGGGGATCGTCTCTGCCCCCTAGCCACGTCCCAGAGCTGCCTGGAGTCCCCGTGTGTGGGCGTGACTGTGGGGCCTCAGGGTGGACGCTGGTGGGACGGGAGACAGCTGCCCGTGGAGCACGCCCATTCCTCAGCGTCCGTGCGTTTCCAAGCTGGTGTTTGAGACCACAGGTGGCCAACCAGCCACGGGTCCGGCCCTCCCTCCAGCTGTGGTCTCACGTTCTGAGTTCAGCAAACTAAGCAGATGAGAGGCAGGGTGCAGCCCAGGACACAGGCCACGCCCAGATGATGTGGTCCTTCCCGTGACGGGGACCAGGGAGGATGGCCCGGAGGTGGGATGCAGGTGACGCTCCCAGGGAAGATGAGGGCTGCCAAGGACGGCCACCTGGGTGTCGGGGAAGCTGACGTACCCGCCGTGAGAAGTGACGCCACTGGGGGTTACTGGCAGCCAGCTCATCTCCTGATGCTTGGATAATTCCTTTTCGTGTCTTAGAAATGGGAGGACTCTCGAGCCAGGCCCCTCCCTGACTCAGGGCTCAGCCTGCGGGTCCTCATGCGGCCAGGGCGCCTGCTCAGGACTGGTGGGGCGGCTAAGGGGTTGCCCCTCATCGGCAGGAGGAGGCCTCCCATAGCACAGCCCGTGAGCCACCACTCCTCGGAGACAGACGTGGCACCGCCCTCAGGCCAGGCCGCCGTGGCACAGCCTCCTATGGGAATTCCAAGGCCCCCGGAGCCCTGGGCGCACAGCCACCAGCCTCACATTCACGGCAAGCGGAAGGAGCCAGGCGCGGAGAGGACGGACGTGCGCCTCCACGGGGAGGTAGAGCGGCCCCTGAATCCCTACCCAGCGGCCTGCCCTGGGCAGGATGAGGCTGCAGGCTTTCTCAGCTCGCTATACCCACTGCGCCCCAGGGCCCAGAGACCCCACACCCGCTTCCAGCCCCACGAGCTGTCAGGCCTGGGGAGGCCACCTCGGACCTCGCTGGCCGGGCTTGTGCCACAGCCCCGGGCGGCCAGCCGGGCCGAGTCTGTGGGTTCCTCTGAGTCATAAGGGGCTGCGGAGACAGGCACCACGCTCCCCTCAGCCCCTCCTCAAGTGTGGCCGCTGCCTCTGTCCCTGAGCTGGTGGATACATACACCTGTCCTAAACAGCCGCTGGCCCTGAAAAGTTCTCATGCCCCGTCAACATCACTCCTCGGGCGCTGGGACCCCAAGCAGCAGATGAAGATGTGTGACCTCACAGAAAACGGCCGGGGTCTCAGCACCCCACCTGCCCACGCACACAGACGCAGCCCCTCCGGTACCTTGACCCCGCGAACTTCCCAGAACTTCCCAGAACTTCCCAATGCTGTCATTGACACAGACCAGAGAACGTGCCAAGGCCACCGCCCCGCCCCCACCAAAACAGAGGCCGACAGGCTGTCTGGGCCAGAGGTGCTCACCTCTGCCCCCCGAGGACACAGGGCAGCATCTGGGGACGTCCTGGTCACCACAGTGGCAGCTGGTCGGGCGGGACGCTGCTCTATGAACAGGCTTCACCCCCGCGTGCCCTCTTCCACAGCAGCCCCAAGGCCACCAGAGTCGTACTAGGGTGAAGCCTGTGCACTTGCCACTTTCGTGAGCGCTGGCAAGCCCTCAGCTCTACTCAGTGACTCTGCCCTGTCACAGGGGCCAGGCAGCTGGCACATCCCTGGCTGCTCTGGCCAGGAAACTGCAGCCAACTCGTGTGGGACCTGGTCAGGGGTCAGAAAGTCTCAAGGCCCCGAAAGACGTGGCTGGGCCACCAGGGCCACACGGAGTAAAGGATGCCCCAAATGCCCCCGGGGATGCCCAACGTCCTACACAGGGCCTGGGGTCACCCGCCGCATCCCTCAGTCGTCCCACCCCCTTTGCTGGTCCACACCAGCTGCATCACCCCATTGTCTAAATCGGGAGGGGGAGCCATAGACACCCCCCTTTTCCTTCAACCTAAGCCCCCCACCCCCGTGTCCCACCCGAGCTGCACTCCCTGGATGACAGCTGCCTGGGACGTGAGCATCGTCCGGCCCGGGGACGCTCGGCCTACCTGGAGGGGCAGCGGGTACGACGAGCAGGTGGGGACAGCCGGGGGCACCGGGCAGAAGCCCGTGGAGGCCAGGATCTGCTGGGCGGGGTTGTAGAGGGCCTGAGGCGCTGTGGACGGGCCGTAGGCCAACTGGGACAGCGGGACCTGCCGCAAAGGATGGAGACGTGTCAGCCGAGCCCTGCTCTGGGGAGGCCCGTCCGGCAGCCACTCAGGAAGGCGGAGTCCCCAGGGGAGAGATTCCGAGTCCTCCCACCAGCCTCTCTCTGACCAGAACTAAAGCCCAAAAGCTGGGTTTCTTCTTGCTTTTCCGTTTCCTGTTTGTCCCGGGATCCGCCGAGAGGCCCAGCTAGGCCCAGGCTCTCTTGGGTTTTTTTTTGGAAAAGTGAGGAAACCCCATCTGTCTGCTCCAGGAGCGTGTGTCATGGGCATCTCTGAGGGGCGCTGATTCCAAAGATGCCCCCGGCTCTAGTCAGCAGGGCCCTCTCCCCACAGGGGCTCCGGGTGGCATAGGCCGGGGTAGGGCTCTGGCCGCAAGGATTTCTGGAGAAGCACAGCCAAGACCAGAGCTTCCCAAACTCCTCGAACTCCAACTTCCTTAGCTCATGGGAGGCTCTGGTTCCCCAAAGGAAAACAGAACGTGGGCCCTGATTCCTGACCTCTCACCCGCCCCCAGAGAGGACGGGCCATAGGATGGACCCGTCTCCAGAGGCAGCCCAGCCGCTCCCGATGGGGGGCTCGGGGGTTCCCAGACCAGAACCTGGGTCCCGCCTGACGCCCGCGGGGTGGGCCCTGCAGAGCCTGGAGGGGCTGCGACAGCACAGGCTGCAGCACAGACGGAGCATCTGAAAACTCATCAAAAGCCCCGGAGGTGCCAGAGCAGGGTCCTAAGGAGAGGGGCTGGCAGAAAGGAGTGCGCCAGGCGCTCCGCCCAAGAGGAGACAGCCAGGGCGGGCAGAGAGCCCCCCAGAGCTGCCTCGCTGCCCCTGTCCTCGGGACGCAGGCAGCCCAGGAAGGAGGAGGCCCGTCGCGCTTCCTCCATGCCGCAGGCTCAGTGCTCCGTCCTTTCCTACCAGGAGCTCTGGTCTGCGCGGCGAGTCAGTTAAACTCCGAGGAGCAAACAGGCAGCTTAAAAGCAGGGAGAGAGGACGGAAAACTCAAGACGGGGCCCAAGCCCAGCCACCTCGATGCCTTGATGCTTCATTCACGGACAAGCACAGCTGAGGGCCGACTGCGCGCGCCCCGACATGGCCCGGAACCACCGGAGCTGGGCCCCAGGGTTGCGGAGAGTGCTTCGGGCCCGAGGCCTGGCTAAGGGGATGTGGGTCGAGGGGGCTGGTGAGGGTCGTGGGTCGAGGGTCCAGAGGGCGTCGTGGGCTGGAGAGGAGCTGCCTGGCCTGGCTCAGCATTTCGGGGCCTGGGGAAGATGGGGTGGACGTGTAGGGGCCTCCCAGAGGCGGCCTCACTCTGGGAACTACGGCCACGCTGCGGGGGACGCTAGGCACCTCCCCCGGCCTTGGCTGCCTGCGCTGCCTGGTCTTGCCCTGACCCCTCGTGCACCCTCTCACCTCCGAGCCTCCCATGACGGCAAGGAGACCCCAGCTGGGCCAGCAGGACCGTCCACCTGCAGCTCTCATACCTGAGGCCAACGCGGACCCTTCCTCACCCAGGCTGGGCTGTAAGCGTGGCCACGTTGCCAGGGCAACCCCACCTCGGGAGACCCTCTGCAGACCAGAGACTCCACGCTCTGCCCGCCCACCCACCCAGCGCCCCACGGGACGGGCTGTCTGTGACCGGCCCCCCGGAGCCCTGAGTGCCCAGAGCCTCGGGTGGCTAGTGACGTGTCTTCGTTCCTTAAGATAATTCTTAAATTATAAGATCCATTAACTTACAAGAGCATCTACTCATAGGTGTAAAATTTTAAGGAATCACCTTGCTTGCTTCTTACAACACCCCTGAGCTCTGGGTGTGAGAGAGGACACTGTCCAGAGCGGGGCTGACACGTAACTCTGTGTCCCGCGTGACAAGCGGCCTTTCTGGGGCGTTGCTACGTTTCCGAGAGAAGCTCTAGCAGTTTTGTTATAAACTCATGAGCAAAGGGGCCTCTTCTGGAAAAGCCACAGGGCTGACGGCCGTCCCTGGGGACAGCCAGCAGCCTCCACCCGGGCTCCCAGGGGCAGGACCGAACAAGACACTCTGTGTAGCCACCGAGTCTAACCTCGCTCTCCTTGAGAATCTGCCAAGAGAGAAAACTCTGACCTGGCCACAGCAGGAAAAACCCCACCGAGGGACCCCGCCGAACGCACTGTGGGCCCTGCAGACCCCAGGTGTCCCGGGGGCAGGCGGCCCTCGTCCCTGAAGGACAGGATGCTTGTTGTGCGCGCACGGAAAGACACCTTGCGACCGAGCGGGTGCTGGGCCCGGCGTCTGCACCACCCAGAGTGGGAGTGGGGCGGGGGGTCGCCGGGGTCTCCCGTGGTATCTGGGGCTTTGTCTGGGGTCAGGAAACCTCCAAGAAACATGTCACTGATCTCGGGAGGCTCCAGGTGAGGCTGAGAAATGTGGCCAAGGGCCACAGTCTCTGGGGCAGAGGTAACAAGCCACCCCTCGGCAGTGTGGGCTGCGGATGGGGTCTGGCCTGCAGGGGTTGTTTGCACGTGCATTTGCGCTGCCTCCTCGTTAAAACCGGGCGATGGGCGGGAGGCTGCTGGTCTGTGGGCGGTTGTGAGCTCTTCCTGGCGTTTGTGGCCTCCTGTGTAGCACCTCCACGGATGAAGTGTCAGGTCGCGGGAGGTGCCATCTGGGCCCCGCGCAAGAACACGCCTTGGAACAGCCGGTCCCCTGGAGAGGACGCCACCCACCGAGAGACTTGCAGGGTGGCCTCAGGCACAGGTCCTGCAGTGCGGTCCCTGCCCAGGGCCGCCCAGACGCTGAAGCACGTTCTCGGGGGCTCACTTTGGAGCCACCTGACTTTGGGAAGCACGGGCCTGAGCCCAGGGTCTACCGGATCGGAGGTGCTGGGGTTCCGTGCTCAGCGGGCCACCAAGGGATGGACGCGGCCGTCAGGCAGCAGGCTCGGTGCCCCTCTCTGCTGCTGAACTCGCGCTCCCTGGAGCCTCGGGGAGGAGGGACTGAAGTACCCCCAGGCTGCGGTCAGCACGGCTGGCGGCTCCACGAGCCCATGTCCCCATCGCTGAGTCTGCCCAGTGCGCGGCAGGCGCTACTCACCATGTCCTTGAAGGCCCCCAGGACGGCCGCGGTGATGACGCCCAGGAACAGGCCAAGGACGTTCAGCGCCGCCGAGGCCCAGAGCAGCCGATACAGGTGGAGCACGTCCTGGCAGCCGCGGACGCCCACGAACTCGTAGTAGGTGGGCGGGTGCTCGGTGCTGTGTGGGGAGGGGCTCAATGTCACCCACGGCTGCAGGGGGGCCACCTCGCCGCCTGAGCCAGCGGGGCAGATGCTCCGAGTACTGACGGGCCGGGGGCTCTGCTGGGAGGGCCCTCAGGTGGCGGAGGGAGGCCCTGGGGTCAGGGCTGTCCCAGGGAGCACAGAATCTACCTGGGACGGTGCCCAGGTCTCTGAGCAGGACAGCCTGCCCCAAACAGGGGCCCCGGCAGACAGAGCCCCGGCCCGGTCACCCTCGGAGCCAGCAGGGCTTAGCGGCTGCTGGCTGCCCTGGCAGGGAGCACAGAGGGGCGAGCCTCAGAGGGGCTTCGTCTTGGCCCCGTGGCCTGGGCCCCATGGCCGTGGTCTGTGCAGGCTCTGGACCACAGCCTCGGGTTGGAAATGGGGTGAATTCCTGCTCTGGGGGAAGGGGGTTGCAGCCTACACCCCTGGAGTTTTCAACAATTCAGGGAGGGGTCTCCAAGAAGCAACACTAAACTCCCTGTTGGCTTTAATGTAGGTCTTCAAGCTATTAACACAAAATTTAAAAGACGATGTGGGGAGGGGTCTGATTCCCAAGGAGCTGGGACCTTGCACTGGTCCAAACGACAGGTGAAAAGCTGGACAGACTGAATGGAGCAGCTCTTCTGGGCCCCATGCGAGGGGGCAGGACACAGGGCAAACCGCCGCCCCCGTCCCCAGACCGGAGAGACCAGCAGGCAGAGACAGGGTCTCGGCCTTCCAGGGTGGAGGCCCTGAGGGAACCAGCAGCCGGGGAGGAAGAAATGGGTCACCTGTGCCGGTCACAGCCCACAGCAGGACAGGACTCCCCGGGAGGCCTCCCCTGCCCCCCACCTCCCGGCAGCCCTGAGCCTCGGTCTTCTCATCTGTGGAACGGAGGTCATGCCCCGGCCTCACAAGGATGTGTGAGGGCTGAATGAGATGTAGGTGCAGCGTGCAAGGACGGGGATGCAGAGCGGGGCGGGTAAGTCCGGGGACGTGGGGTTCGCGGCCGTCGGGCTCCCCACCACTCACCTGTGGCAGTCGTAGAGGTCGCAGCAGTAGCAGGTGTTACTCTTCACCTTCAGCTGGCACCTACCGTTCAGGGAGTGGCAGGTGACCTGTGAGCAGAGAGTCCGGTCAGGTGCCCCTGTCCTCAGCCGGGAGCGGGCAGGGGCCTCCCTGGGGGTAAGGGCCCACCACTCGGCCCCATCAGCCAGGCAGCTGCCTCCCCTGAGCCCACATTTCTTGACCTGCCCCATTCCTCCACCCAGTCCAGGTGCAGCAGGGCTGGGGGGCGACAGGGCCCTCCCTGCAGGGAGAGGTAGAGGACCAGGAGGCCAAAGCTTGCTGGACGAGGTGGGGGAGGGGGGGATGTCCCCAGGAGCCTGCAGGTGGGGACCCCTCAGGTGGGAGCCCCTTCCTGACCTCCCAGAGGACAGCTCCCGGCCGCCCAGTCTGACCAAGCCAGCCCTTCCCCAGGTCACACGGAGGCCTCCTCTCCTTCCCCCGGCGCTTTGTAACCACCCCCGTGTGGCAGGTAAGTGGGGCAGAGACCACCCAGCTGCAGAGAGGACAGGGACCCTGGGAAGAAGGACTGGGAGGGGGGGCCGTGCACGAGTGAGGACAGACGTTCGAGCAGGCTTGGGGTCGCCTGAGAGGCCAAGCGCCCGGGGCAGGTCGGGGGCAGGTCGGGGGCAGGGCCTGACCCCAGAGGTCCTTGGGGCCTCCCTGAGGCCCCGGCCCCTTTGGCGGCACCTCAAGCCACCCTTGGGCGTGTAGCCTTTCTTTCAGGGTTCTGTGGGTAACTCCCAAAAGCCACCCACATCAGGAGTGGGAGGGCTTGAGCAGGGGTCCTAGAAAGATTACTCTGGGAAAACAGTCCCGACGGGGCGGAGACCAGAGACAGGCTGCAGGGAGCCATGGAAGTGAGCCCGTGTGACGCAGGCCTGCAAGGGGGCTGGGCGGACGGCCTGACAGGTGAGAACCGGGGCTCAGCGAGGGGGGCAGGGGAGCAGTCATGCACCGCCGGGCTCTGAGCCTGGCAGCCAGCACATTGGCAGGTCAGAGCCACAGGACGGCGAGCTGGAGGTCGCGAGACCTAACCCTGATCCTGACCCGGGGTGAGCCCTGCTGGGAGGCGTCCCTCCCTCCTGGGAGGTGTCACCTCTGTGACCCCAGTACCGCACGGAACACACTGGGGTGAGCAGGAAGGAAGGACAGAGCAGCACGAGGGTCTGGGGGGCCCGGTGACCCCCACTGCACAGGACGAGTCCCCAGGGCTCCCTCCGCCCCGGACAAAGTCCAGGAGCACAGGCCAGGCCTTTGGAGAAGAGGTGCGCCGCACCCTGTTGAGGGGCAGTAGCAGAGGCTCCTTGTCCCCCGCCGCCAGCCACGCAGCCTCAGCCACGGCGTCTGCTCCCGCCCTGCATGCCTCCTTCCTGACATTTGTGCACAGTGTCAGAGGCCATGTTTAGTTAAACCGATAAATCTACACAGAGCTGAGTGAGACGGCAGGACAGAGGGAGCCACGCAGCCACCTGAGATGGTCCAAGAGGAGACGCCGGCCACTCTTAGAAACAGAAGTGAAATCACCCAGCAGACATCCTCGGCCCAGGGACAGCCGGCGAGTTTGGGGCCAGTGTAAACGTAGCATCCTAGATTTTAGTGCACTAATTACGTCAATAAAAAGCTCATCGTGAAAGCCGCACAGACTGGACCGCACAGACTGGACTGGTGGGGCTGCATTAAAAGCAGTCGGCAGCTGTGACTCCGGAGTGAAGCACCTCACCAGGTGCGGGTGAGGACGACGTGAGGCCGTGCTGGGGCCGGAACAGTCAGATCTGGACCAGGGACACAGCTTAACAAGTGGGGCCCGCGCTGGCACTTACCTCCGTCTGGTAGACGTCGTGCAGGTAGCCGACCCCACTGGAGTAAAACTGGCACCTTCCTGCGGTGAGGGGCCTGGGCTCCTAGAGACCAAGAACCACAGATGGAATGGGACGGCTTTACCCCCATATCAGGAGGGACCGGAGGTGATTTCAGACCTGTCGCCGCAGGCTCTGAGCCCAAAGGAGAGAGGCCAAGGCCAATGACGCCCTCCCAGGAGGAGCACAAAGAGCAGGAAGTGCCAGGGCTCATCCCAGAGCAGCTGGGCTCCTGCAGCCAGGAAGCAGACACCCCATCCCTGCCGGCCAGGGGACACAGCTGCCCCCATCGGTCAACACAGGGCAGCTGAGGGAGGTGGGCATGCTCCCGTACAAGTCTCAACAAGGAGACCCCCTGGCTCCTGCCTCTTTTCCTCAAAGCACAGCAATTTTTCCACGAGGGAGGGAGCAGGGTGGGTTTCAGCCTAATCCACTCATCCATCCAACCAGCCAACCATCCACCTGATCACTTACTCATCTATGTATCCATCCCTCTATCCATCCTTCCATCCACGCATCCAAGCATCCATCCGTCCTTCCTTCCATCCATCCACATCCATCCATCCCCCTCCCTCCATGAACCCATCCACTCACCAACCACCGGAGCGTACATTCACCTATGTGCCTGTCCAACTATCCATCCATGAGTCTGTCCCCGACATTCATGGGGCAGATGGTGCCAAACCATAAGAGGACCCGGGTAAGACAAGTTCCTGCCCTCAGGGGATTAGTGAAGGAGAGAGGCCAGTAAAGTGACAACTACAACCTGCTTATCATCTGCATGGTAGTGAACAGCAAGGGCACACGGGAAATGCCACAAAGCTGCCTCATCTGTAAGTTAGGAGTCCGGGTCCCGATAACTCTATTTAGTTATTTTACTCTATCAGTCATATTTCTCAAAGCATTCCTGCTTCTGACCTAAGAAGAAAGCAGAAAACTACCAGCGACAGAGGAGGACGGTCATGCAGCCCTTCCTCCAGGCAGCAGCCAGGCCGTTCGGAAGACACAGCACTGAGGGAAGGGAGCTGGGTCTCCGTAGGGCGTAGGAGATGCGTGTGGAGCGTGCCGGGTGCTGGGAGGGGCTATGGGACACGGGGATGGGGGCGCCGGGGAGGCCAGCGGGGCTGCCACACTCAGCCCGGCTCCACTGGGGCGGCCCCTCTGCCAGCGCCCTGCCAGCTTCCGCCCCTCCTGTCCCTTCACCGGCCTGGTCCGCACACGGCCTTGGTGTCAGCGTCTGCTCCCCAGGGCGTGATTCACGTGGGTGCCCCACCTGCAGGTGACAAGCTTCAGGCTCACATCCCATCCTTCCTCGTGCCTGCAGTCGGGCAGACACGCCTTTCAGACACTACAGGGACCCCTGGCCAAAAGGGTCCAGGTTCCCGGTGCCCAGAGGTCGCCCTCACGCCCTCTCCGCGGGGCTGGGAGCCCAGAGCGTGTCACCACTGGTCCACCTGCTCCGGCCGCCATAACAGACATCACGGACAGGGAGGCTTAAACAGCAGCAGGGCGCTTCTCAGAGTCTGGAGGCCAGAGCCCAGGGCCAAGGCGCCGGCATGGCCGGGTCTGGGCGTGCTCATCCTGACTCGCTGCCCTCCTCCTGCTCTACGGACACTAATCCCTCGTAACCTCACCCTCATCACCTCCCAGAGGCCCCACCTCCAGACACCATGGCGTTGGGGGTTAGGGCTGCGATGTATGGAGCTGGGGACATTCCGCCCACAGCAATGAAGACTTGGTGCAAATCTTGGACATTTAGTGAATCCTGGTCCTAACACGGAGGCACCAGCGGTTTGCTTTCAGTTTCTGTCTAATCTTTACTATTCGATCGGGGTGAAAGAATTCTTATGAGATTGCGTTAAATAAAATTATAACCTATTTTAGCCCTAGGGAAACCACACAAACTTAGTTTTTGAATTCGTGATGAAACAGGAAGCTGTCCTCCGGGGATAACTCTGCTCTCCTGTGGGGCTGCAGAGAGCCCAGCGGGGTGCCCCTGTGGCTCAGGACGCGGGCGCCTCGCTCAGGGAGGCCTCGTCACGGGTGTTTCTCCACCGTGCCACAGCAACGAAAGTCGAGGCAATCAGCACGCTGGTCATCAGACTGCAGTCATTAAAGCTCAGTGAAGGGCTTCCCTGGTGGCGCAGTGGTTGGGAGTCCACCTGCTGATGCAGGGAACGCGTGTTCGCGCCCCGGTCCGGGAGGATCCCACGTGCCGCAGAGAGGCTGGGCCCGTGAGCCGTGGCCGCTGAGCCTGCGCGTCCGGAGCCTGGGCTCCGCTACGGGAGAGGCCACAACAGTGAGAGGCCCGCGTACCGCAAAAAAAAAAAAAAAAGTTCAGTGAGGATCCCGTGTGTCTCCTGCAGTGCTGGGGAAACACGGCCCTTGGGCCAAGCCCAGACCCCCCCGCCTGGTCTTGTAAATAAAGTCTTATTGGCACATTTGCCTGCATGTCTTCTGTGGCTGTTTTGTGCCGTGATAGCAGAGCTGTGACACAGGCCACACGGCCACAGCCTAACATCTGAGCCCCTGGCCCTTCCAGAGAGGCCAGTGGCCCCAGTGCACAGGAAGGGCCTGGTCAGCGGCTGAGGGACAAATGCAGGAACAGGACTGGCCTGGAGGCAAGAGGACGCTGTGCCGGGTGTGGGTGCCCCTGAGCAGCAGCTCAATAGAAGCACGGGGGCGACACAGTGGCCCCTCCGTCTGGGGGTGAGCCGGTGCACTAACTCCCGACAGATCTCCTGCCGGGAGGGCCTCCTGGCCTGGAGCTGGGAAGGGGGCGCCTGCAGGCTGTGAGTCCTCGCCTGCAGGGGTACCACTCCAGGCGTCCTGTGCAGCCCTGAAACAAGGCAGGGCCGTTCTCGCTCCTACAGAGGGAAGGGGAGGCTCTTCCACCGGGAAGCCAGTGCGTTTGAAGGGAGGGCTGAGGGTGCTGAGGCCCGAGAAAGCCTCCCACACGGCTGAGACCCCACCTCTGTTGCCCCCAGGAAGGCGGGACTCCCAGAGGCTGCCTCCCAGGCGCACGCCCTCATCCCCCTCTGCTCGGTTGGTTACAGGCAGAAAGGAGGGCCTGGTCCAGACAGAGGCTGAGCCCAGAGGCTGGAATTGACCAGAAGGGCAACACGCCGGCGGGCACAGGCTCACAGGCCCCTGAGGATCGGGTTCGTCGTGGATGTTCATGAAGTCTTCCCGGGCCCTGTGGGTGCCAGCCTGCCAGACCCCATCACACCCGACATGTCCACAGTGGGCTGGATGCCAGCTCGCCTGCCCTGGGGGCACCCTCCACACATTTTTCTACCCCAGCTGTTGGCATCTTAAAGCTGTAATCTCGGGAAGTGCCGATAGCCAGTTACAAGCTGCAGAAAAGGGCTTTTTTTTTTTTTTTTTTTTTTTGCGGTACGCAGGCCTCTCACTGTTGTGGCCTCTCCCATTGCGGAGCACAGGCTCCGGACGCGCAGGCTCAGCAGCTCCGCGGCGTGTGGGATCTTCCCGGACCGGGGCACGAACCCGCGTCCCCCGCATTGGCAGGCGGACTCTCAACCACTGCGCCACCAGGGAAGCCCAGAAAAGGGCATTTTTAATTGATTCTCCATAGTTCAACCACAGCCATCTCCCTGCAGCTTCAGGCTGTGTGTTTTCAACCTGGAAACTCAGCCCCTTTGTTCACGTCCAAGTCCCCGATCTGCAGGCCCAGCTTTGGGGGGACGGCCAGTCCTGGGCACACTGGTCACATGCAGCCAGAGAAAGCTGAAAACCCATCTAAGGAATAAAGAAAGAAAAGTGCAGGGACGTGGGGACTGAGCTCCACACCCTACACCCCGGACAGGGGGTGCTCGTCACACCTGAGGCTCAAGGGAGGCTGTGGGAATCAACCGTACCTGCCTCTTTAGTTGTAAAACCTGACTGGGAGGGTGAAACTGCGCCCTCCTTGGCCTTTCACCTCTCCTGGAGGGGAATCGGTAAGGATTCCCAGGGCCAGTACTTTGTAAGCCTTTTATTTGGAAATAATTTCAAACTGACCGAATAGTCCCAAGAATAGCGACTTTAAAGCTTAGCCTAACATTACCACCAGGGCCGGCACTTTTTATAACCTAAGAAACTTTACAAGCATAAAACCACTCAGAGTTCAGTGTTAATTGACGTGAACGAGTGCACGTAAAGCCCTGAGCTCGTGTTCATTCCCACCTGACACAGGACCCACTGGGGCCGCAGAGAAATGCCGGTGGGTCCTTCCCAGCCCGGACGGGGCGCCGGGTCAGGGTTGGTGGACAGAGCAGCAGCACCCAGCCCTTCCTTCTGAGCAGGTCCCGGCCACCGCCCCACGGTTCCAAAGCACGAGTATCTGACGTGGCTTGTCCTCCCCCAGCTTCCCCACCATTAGGATGACAGAGGCAGAGGGACCTCATGGGCACAAGCGTCCAGTGAGGAGGTCCCAACACATGTATTTGAGCGAAAAGTCTGGGAAGTCGTGGGGCACTGGCTCCGGGACACCTTTCATCTTACTGATTTAAGAGGGGCCTGAGGAGTGTCAGTGGGAAGTTGAGGACTTTGGTTCTAATGATGTGATGGCTGGGGTAGGGGGTGCATGTTGGGTCAGTTTTGGAGGAAACGAGGGGAGGGACAGGAGGAAAGACTGCGACTGGCCAACACAATCCGTATTCGTCAGACTGTGAAGGTCACCGAGCTGCGTCCTGCAAGAGGAAGTTGAACTTCTGAAGATTTCTTAAACCCACAGAGCAACTGAGAACAGAATGAGGGAGACTGGGAAGAACTCACGATGTGCCGCGCAGCGAACACGCCGTCCACGATGGCGCAGCAGAAGGCGGCCACCACGCCGAAGCTGACGAACACGATGGCCGCCACCAGCTGGAAGCAGAGACAGGAGAGGCTCAGTCTCATCAGAAACCTTCCTTCCCCGAGCGCCCACCCACTCGAGGCCCCCTGCCCCGACCCCCGAAGTTGCTCGGCAGGGTCCTCACTTCCCACCACGGCCTCTCCAGAAACCCTCCACGACGGCCGGGGCGGCACCCCAGGCCCGATCTCACTAAGCAAGGCCCGTCCTGGTTGCCTTGTTTATTTCACAGGGTCGGAGGCAGGAGCTCGTGGATGGGGAGCTGTGCCCCCCCACACGGCCTTGTGGGTAACGGCGGGCCTCCCAGGGTATTTAAACGGTTTGCAATCTCTTGCTTTTACAGACTCTGCTACAAAGACCCTAATTACATTCTACATAAAAGTCTGGGCTCACACACGCGTGTTTCTGCAGGACCATCCCCTGGAACACACAAGGACCCACGTTTGCCAACAGGACAAGGGAGGGCGTCTCTGCACGTCAGAATCTGAGGGGGCATGCGTTTCGCTCCCACACCCCACGGCCAGACGCCCACCCCCTGATGTCCCAAAGGACACAGCTCTCGCTGCTCGTTTCTCGGTTCTGCCATCTGACGGCAGAAGCCTCGCTGCCACTCCATGTGCATTTCTCTGTTATCATCAAGGCTGAGAACCTGTTCTTACGTCTGTTGGCCATTTCTTTACATTTTTTTCTCTCTCTCGGGGAACACTTTCAGGTTTACCAAAACAGATAGCAAAAGTGGTACCAAAATCCCTGCATGTCCTGCTGCTGGCGACACCCAGTGTCCCCCCTGCCAACCACGGCAGGACCCCCGTGGCAGCCACGAGCCACGGCGTCAGTGCATTCACTCCGCCCTAGAAGGTGTGTAAAGTAACCGGGATTTCCAACCCAGACCTTGTGAACAACAAGCTACGAGCTAGGGCACGATGCGTGCGTGCAGGTCGTCTGCCTCCAGCCTGGAGAACACGGCCAGAAGCCGCCTCCAACCACCCGCGTTCCTTGGTTGCCTCTTTCCCCGCGGCCGAGTCAGGCTCTGGGGTTACTGACCTGCACGGCCTCACCCTCCCACCCTCACCAGCCTGAGGGATTTGTTTCTTCAACAAAGCACAGGGATTGGCATGAAACGTGCGCTGGTTTGACAGACTGCAACTTTGATTTCCGTTTTGACGTGAGGCTCCCAGTGGCTACTCAAGGGACAGAATGGGCGGGAGGGCCACACAAGGCTGTCCCAAGGGGGAGGGTGGCCAGGCTCCCTCCTCGCAGCCCACAGGCCTGAGGCCCATCCCCCCATGTTGCTTCCAAGTGAAACCTGTCCCCTGACACCACACGTCAGAGCTGTCACCCAGCCTTGCGGGGGTCTCTGCCCTGCTGACCCCTTTTGTCCTGTGTCCCCATCCGGAGAAGGAGCCGTGCGGCTGACCTCTCCATGCGCTGGATCCACGCCCTGCAGGTGCTGTGTGGGTGCAGGTGTGACAAGCTCGGCTGCCGCCCTTGGCCCTTCCCCCCAGGTGACACTTCTGACAGTAATGGAGAATTGAACAAAAGGGACCTTGGGGACCCCCTGCGGGAGCCACGCAGAGAACCCTGCCTGCATCTGAACAATGGCAGCGACCTCTCCTTGGGGCTCTGCGGAACCCCGGTCAGACCCACGTTCCGCCCAGGTGCTCTAGGTCTACGAGGCAGGAGCTGCCCTGAGACACGAGGCGGGGTCCCACCCCAGCAGGGCCTCAATGCTGAGCAGGGAGGCCAGGGGCAGACCCTCCCTCATTTCGGGGGAGGAAGACCGCGTGGTCCCTTCCCGTGAAGTTACTGCACACAAATGCAACGCGGCTAGCTAAAGAGTGGTGGGAAAAATCACTGCAGAAACCACACCGAACCGAGCCTTCCCAGGCTTGTGCTGCCTTGTGACAAACTACATGAAAACACGTAAAAGACTCAGACGCACTTTTCCGCTGTCCCGGGGAGGCAGGCAGGCCCGCGTCTCCAGCGAAAGCAAGACCTGCGTCTGCTCTGGCTGCCGCGTCCTCCAAGCTTCCTCCCTGGACCTTCCAGCCGCCCTGGGCTCGCGCCCTTCGTACAGAGACGCTCAGCCCACGGTTCATGCTTCGTAGAGGCTGGAGTGCGAGGCCGCCCCGTCTCATCTTAGCATCGGCTGGACAGCAGGGCAGCTCCTGTGACTGACCGCAAGGCCCCTGGATGTCTTAGCCCGACGGGAAGGACGCGGTTCTTACTGGGCAGAGCTTCTGGCCAGAGGGGCCCAACACAGAGACGCGACGTGAACAACATTGCTTTGGAGCCCCAAGTCCTTCAGCACGGGGCACCCATCTCATCCTGACACCCCAGCCGCGTAGGGAGGGAAAGCATCGGTTCTGGCCTGGAGCTCCCACCCCAGCCTTACGGAGAGGCCACAGCTACAGTCAAGTTCAGACGCAGCCCCGGCCCCTCCCAGACCCCCCCAGTAGTTGTGACCTCAGGAAGGGAGGACGACTTTCTGGCACAAAAGCAATGAGAGGGACAAACTGCTCCCCCAGCAAGTGCTCCCCAGCACCTGCTTTGTCCCAGACGCCGGGCTGGCACCGGGTCCAGCCGTGCACTCGGTCCGGGATGCCTGCTCCTGCAGACAGCCACGCAGCCTGCGACCTGACACCCCTGGGATGGCACCGTTCCCCCTCCCCACCTCCTTCAGGGCCACTGCCAGTGTCCCTCAGGAGTGGAGCTGTCCCCAGCGAGGGGTCTCCTAGGACCAGTGGGTCTGCGGCTAGCCTGGTCACCGGGACCTCGTCAGAATTGGGTGTCTGCCCAGCCCCGTGTGCTCCAGCACGGGTGCTGGCTCAGGAAGTCCACTAAGCACTGCAGTCGCCTGAGACACTCCCAGAAGTGGCCCCTGAGGCCCTGTTGCTTCTCTCACCACCAGCGGGTGAGCAAAGTCATCGTCGGACCCGCTGCCCTGGTGAGTCTTCCACATACCAACTCAATGCGTCAGAGGACGCCCTGCTCCACGCTGGCCAGTGGCCAGCTCCGACCCAGCTGCGGCTCAGTCACAGTCTCAGCCGAGAGACGCTCACATCACACCTCCACCGGATTTCATCCAGGTCTCCACAGAAAGCACACAACTTGCAAAGTGTCTCCTAGCACGCAGGGCTGCCCACAGCTGGGTGTGTAAACGTGTTCTGACTCTGCACACGTCCCCACGACTTGAACGTCCTCATCAACCTTCAACTGACTCCGCTCGGCTCCCCGTCCTCCCACTGCCCTGGAAAAAGTAAAAGTCAGAGCTAGCACCACCTCACACGTGGTAAACTCGGCACTGGGGTGACCTCACGCGTGCTATTGCCCGGGAACCACCAGGGTCCAGTTGACAGTGCTGGGAAAGACACTGGAAGTTCTCTCCTCCAACACTTCGGGCTGGAAATAGGAAACCGGCCAGGACGAGCAGCTGCCTCTTGGCCAAGGCCTGCGTGTCCTGGTTTCGGTCACAGCCGCCACATCCTTTCCAGGCCTTGCTGCCCCTCGAGCAGCCTAGTGGCTTAACAACGTTGGCACAAGGACCCGCTCGTGCCCCGAAGGCCCCTCTCTAGTACGAGAGCTGCCGGACCCGAGAGATGTTGCAGACAGGGTCTGTCTGTGACTCTAGCAACTACGGAAGGCACTAGATTAGGGGTGGGGCTGTGTCTCCTTGTCCTGTCAGGGTCTCTTCTGGGAGAAGGGCAGCTGTTACTCAGTGCGGGAAGGTCATCTTCAAATCTCCGCTGGGCCCACAGAGTTTACTATGTTCCAGCAGGGGAAAGTGATTTTCAAAAACAGACACCAAACAGATAAGGGTGTGATAAGAAGGAGGTTGCCTGGAGCCAGATGAATGGAAGAAAGTGGAGACGGGACAGGGTCCAGGCAAGAGGCGACGCGGCTGAGCCAGGACCGAGGGAAAGTGAGAGCTGTGAACACACACACCGAGGAGAAGGCGGTAACACCTTAGAGAACTAGAGGAGAGCAAACTTAACCCAGAGCCAGGAGAAGCAAGGCACTAGGAAAGGCTTAAGCAGAGATAAAAGAAACAGAGCAGAAAAGCAGCAAAGAGAATCGAGGTAACCGCAAGTTGGTTCTTTGAAACCATTAACAGAACTGACACGCCTTGTTTGGTTCTCGGCCTCATCTGCCAAGAGCGTCCACCTTCCTGTCCCGGCCTGGGGATAGACCTTGCAGCCCTTCTCTACCTTCACTGCCCCTCCACTGTCTGCCCCAAGGGCCCCCCAGCTGCAGGTACAGGTCGGAGCCCCGTGAGTTTAGGGTCTCCCCCACCCCCCAGCCCCAGCCCCCAGCTCAGCATCGTGCAGGCCCTTTGGTGGAGCATGGGGTTGGAGGGGGGGACAGCGTGTGAACCTGGCCACCACCCTCCCGCCCCTGCCTGCCAGGAACCCCGTCACTAGTGGGCCCTCACAGGGAAAGCCCAGCTCCCCCTGCACAGCCTCCACGTGGGTCACCGTGAACCTCGCAGGCTTCCCCCCCGATGGCCCTCGGATCCCCCAGCACCCCAACGTCTGCCTGCCCAGCCCCCGAGGCCTTGCTGTCTCAGCGCCGCCCAGCTCAGTCCTGGCGGGGCAGAGACCAGCTTGGCTTTTACACGGGAAGGTGAAGGGCCGAGGAGACTCCTGTGATGTCAAGAGCTGGAGCAGGGGGTGCCGGAGGGCACAGCCAGGACCCTCTAGCACAACACGCAAAGGAACAGAAGCCCAACAGACGGAGGCCGGTACCCTAATCCCCTGTAGGAAATGCCCTTCTACCGCTGAGTGACGTCCCACCAGTCCTTCTAGTTCAGGGGGCTTTAAACTATGTTCCGGGAAGATTCCAGTATGTGTCTGTGTGTGTATCTCTGTGTGTGTGTCTGTGTGTATGTGTGTGTGTCCGTGTGTGCCTCTTGTGTGCGTGTGTGCGTGTGTCTGTGTGTGTGCGCATGCACGTACATATGGCTGGGGGTGGGCGGAGGTGGCAGTTAACAAGCTGCTTTAAGCCCTTAACTTCTCCATCCCCGGCCGTGGGGACCAAGCTAGACTGCAGAGCTGTTGGTGAAATCAGGGACTCTGATGTCTGGGCAAGGAGAAGGCAAGAGCTCATTCGTCAATGGGAAAATATCAAAAGCTGACTCCATTGAGGGCATTCTTTGGACATCACTGGAGACTAATGCCATAACGGGCAGAGATCGTGGAGGAGCCATTTGTAATGATTCGATTCCACCCCTTAGCTTGAGCAGAGTACAACGTTTACAGACAAAATGATACCATGTCTGGGACTTGCTTCAAAATACCACTCAAAATCGGTCATGAGTCGACAATGGATGAAGTTGGGAGATGGATACAGAGGGTTTGTTATACTATTCCGTCTACTTCTGCATATATTTAAATTTTTCTATTGCAAAAAATTAAAATAAAGAGAAAGCAAGGGAAAAGAGAGCGTTCTTACAAATCTAGATGCATTTGAAACAAGCACTGTCTTTAGCTGACATTTTCTCAGCTTGTTATTGTTTCCTTTTACTGCAATTCGAATGTTTTGACTGACCTACGTGCTTCAATACGGTAAGTCACAACGGCTGCTAGTCTCCGAACACCTGTTATGGACGCAGCGCTGCGCTGGGTATTCTCGCGTGCGTTACCTCAGATGCTCAACAATCCGGCATGTGAAGAAACTGAGGTTCACGACAGTCAAGATGACAGACATACTAATGGTCGACACAGGTTTCAGCTCTCACGAATATTAACTTAAATGTTAGATAGTGAACCACGTGTTTATCATACAAGGTAGGTCTGGAGGAATGCTTTCCCGGAAGGGCCGAAATGAGACTCTACAGGCAACACACGCGACCTCAGGCAGAACGCTCTGCTCTATGGGACCTGGTGGCCCCGTCTTGCCTTGGGCTCAGGGTGGCTTCCTGGGAGGCTGGACCCTGTCTGGGGGCTAGGGTCAGCTCTGGATTTTTATCCTCCCACTCCGAGGCCCACACATCTTTTGCCAAAGCCAGAGAAATAGAACTCCGGCAACTATTTTGGAAAGGAAGAAGTTACACTATCCCTATTTGTAGATGACGTGACCTTATAGACGGACAATCCTCAGGAATCCACTAAAAAACTATTAGAACTAATGAGTGAGACCAACAGGGTTGCAGGATATAAGAGCAACATGCAAAAATCAACTGTATTTTTTTTTTTTTTTTTTTTTTTTTTTGCAGTACGCGGGCCTCTCACTGCTGTGGCCTCTCCCGTTGCGGAGCACAGGCTCCAGACCCACTGGCTCAGCGGCCATGGCTCACGGGCCCAGCCGCTCCGCGGCACGTGGGATCCTCCCGGACCGGGGCACGGACCCGCGTCCCCCGCGTCGGCAGGCGGACTCTCAACCGCTGCGCCACCAGGGAAGGCCCTCAATTGTATTTTTATACATTTGCAATGAACGATCCAAAAATGAAGTTAAGAAACCAATTCCATTCACAATAGCCTCCAAAAGGATAAAATACTTAGGAATAAATTTAACAAAAGAAGTGCAAAACTTCAACTCTTCAAACGACAAAACATTGTTGAAAGAAATGAAAAAAGATCTAAAGAGATGGAAAAACATCCCCAAGTTCGTGGGGTGACACCCCCTCAACTGATCTACAGGTTCAACACAATTTCTATCGGAAGCTCGCAGACCACAGAACAGACTTGAGAGTCTAAAACTAAACACACCCATCGATGGCCAAGTGATTACCAATAAGGGTTATCAAGACCATCCAATGGAGAAAGGCCAGTCTCTTCACCGAATGGTGCCAGGACCACTGAGGAGCCACATGCCAAAGCTTTAATGTGGACCCCTATCTCACACCATATACAAAATCAACTCAAAATGGACCAAAGACTTAAATGTAAGTGATAAAACTCTTAGAAAACATAAGGGTAATCTTCATGACCTTGGAGTTGGCATGAGATTCTTAGAAATGGCACCAAAATCATGAGCAACAAAAGAAAAACTAGATAAATCGGGCTTCATTAAAATTGAAAACTTTGTGCCTCAAAGGACACCACCAACAAGGTGAAAAGACAATCCACAGGATGGGATAAAATCCTTGCAAATCATATATCAGATAAGGGACTTGTATCTAGAATATATAAAGGACTCTGACAACTCAACAATAAAAAGACAAGTAACCCGATTTAAAAATGGGCAAAGGACCTGAATAGACATTTCTCGGCGACAACCAGAAACAGATATACAAAAAGCCAATCAGCACATGTAAAGAGGCTCAACATCATGAGTCATCGAGGAAATACAAATCCACGAGGAGACCCCACTTCACACCCAACAGAAGGGCCAGAGGAGAAGCAGACGACAGCACACACTTTACGGTAAGTCTACGTGTAACATTTTGAGGAGCTGCCACACTGTTTTTCAAAGTGGCCGCATCATTTCACATTTCCCGCCAGCTGCGTGCAAGTCTCCACCTTCTCCACATCTTCACACACCCGTGAAAGCCCAGGGCAGCCACTGTGATCCTGGTGATACCTCAGGATGATGGCCGGTGGAGGTAGAGGCGGAAACGCCGGCACAGTCTGTTAACGATGACTTGGAGATGAGACAGAAATAGCATATGGTCCAACCGCATCCTCCCTGAACCCTCTCAAAAGTCTACACTGGCTGGCACAATGATTTGGCAAAATTAGCTATTAAGAATTAACTATTCTTATAGCTCTCTTCCCCAAAGCACTGCATCAACAAGACAGATTCCCAATTGAAATGATCGATAAAAAGTCAGGTTGGTAACCTGACTGAGCAAGGTTGGCCCTCATACGTCCCACAGACGAACAGTTGTAGACATGCCGTCTGCAAAGACCTCTGAGCCACGGTTCTCCTAGTTTTCCACTGACCCTTTCTCTCTCCTCAGTCTGGGAGAGCCGTCGTCACACCCCAGACGTAGGAGGAGATGCCAGGCTCCCTGACTCAAGGACAGATGTTCATACACACGTGTTTTTGCCTGAACCTTATACACCATGATTTAAACTAATTGCCAACCTTCCCAACCCACCCCATCCCCTAAACTTTGCTTCCCGTGGCCCAACCTTAGCTGCTAAGACACCACATGAGGTTGTAGAATGTACCCTACAATCCCAGGGGCGATGCTCACTTAGCCTAAGATGTGAATGGCACACACTCAACCCCGAGTCCTGGGGTGTACAGTCCACAGTCTGGGAAGCTAGGCACTGACGCTGGGGGTGCTGGATTGGGGCAGGGGCTTTCCCAGGAACACCCACAGCTACAGGGGCAGCACTCCCCCCACAACCCCGGGTACAGCCCCACGAACCACATTTGAAAGAAACAATGCACATTCTTACCATTTGCTTTCTATTCTCCACCAGGTTGATGCCAATAATTCCTAAGAAAGATCCGAAGCCCAGCTGACACCAAAGGAAAACAAGGGAGAAAGCGCTCGGGTTACACGCCTGGCAGCCTAATGCCCACAGGGAACAGTGACCACCCACCTCAGGACATCCTATCAAAAAGCAAGGCCAGCCATCCCCCCCGACAGAGCCCGAAGCACTAAGCGGCAGGTAGGCTCACGCCCGTTGGCGTGGGCTTCTCGGGATCCATCAAAGCCAGTGATCAGGATAGAAGCCGCTGAAACGGACCTGTCTCATCTTCCGTGTGCAAATGTTTTAACTCCGACGTCAGTTTAACTCTCGATCGCGGGAAATGAGTGTCACGTGCCCCCCACCTAGACAGGAGAACTTTCTCATGGTGACCCATCCTCCACGCCTGGTGGTCAGGGAGAGGCCCGTCTGAGAGCTTCTCCTGGGCCGTCGTGGGAGGACGGCTGACCCCTCAGGGAGTGTCATAGGAAGCTGGAACCAAGGGTGTTTCCGACACACACACGGCTGACACCCCTTAGAAATGAGCTTTTGACTCAGGTGGGCAGGCAGACAGGTAATCTTGGGGCAGGAAGAGGTGGGATGGGGGCTCCAGCCCAGGCAGGAAGGGCACCCAGGGGCTCCTGAGAACCAGTCCGCTTGTTCCTCGGCCTCAGCTCTCGGTCTGGGTGCGGGTGACGCTGGGACATTGGAGAAACACCACGACTGTGCTCGTGTCGCATCACCTGAGTGTGCCCAGGGGTGCCGGTGGCCTCATCCCCCAACACCCGCCTGGGAGGAATTCCTAAGCGTCCCCTCAGCCTGAAGAACAGAGCTCCAGCAACGCCAGGGGAGGCACCGCTCATAGCAGCCGGTGACAAGCCCCTCTCAGAGGCACAGGGCCACCCCGAGACCCCGCACTGGAGCCCACCCAGTGGGTGACCCTCAGCTCTGCCCACCCGGCCCGTCGGATTCTGAGTGACCGTGCGAGGCAGAGGCAGCAGCCTGGGGACAGCCGCGTGACTGACCCACACAGCTATGGCATCTCTAACCATGGTGCCAGATTCAATGCACTAAAAAGGAGACCTATTTATGTCCGAGGATGCCTTTGCCTGCAAGTGTTATATCTATGGAGACGGACGTGGATGCACAGCTGTAGTTTGCACCGGTAATTTAAGAAGAGTCTCAAGGAGTGAGGACGGAGGAGCATTTTCTTCAAAATATCACAATCCCACTCCGACATAAATGTATTAAAATACATCTATTCAGTCTCGCTAAGTTGCATTGTTTTGGATCTGAAAAAATTCCTCTTTCCAAAACGTTGAGGTGTTTGCACCTTCTCACCCGGTTTCTTCCTGAGACCCGCCCTGGCTATAAGTCTCAAGGTCGGATGCCGTGCGTCCACAGAAGGGACTTTTATCCACATTTTCTTCGAGCAAACCTCATCTGTTATGTCCACCGTTTGCTTTCAGAACCGTTGAGCTGAGGCCAGTTTCACTCTGGTCCTCACCCAGGCGTCAGGTTCTCTGCAGAGCGAGGCTCTGAGCACACCCAGGATGCTGTGAAGGTGACCTCCAGGTGAGACCCTGAACCAGTGAAGCGCAGAGAACACTGCAAAACCCTACTCAAGACTGACCTGCTCTGCCGGTCACCTGGGGGATGCGTCCTCACAGCCGCCAGCCTCCACACCCCCGGCTCCCCTCCCGTCCAGGACACGGGGCCGGGAAGCAGAGTCTCATGGGAGTTCACTGGGAATACTACCTGCACAGACGCTATTGATGTAGGTTTACTCAGAAAGTATACACAGGAAGATAATGTAAATTTATAAAGCACAGATAAAATATAAAAATAGAGAAAAATATAAAGAGAAAATGAATGATATTTGTAAAATATTTTCATCCTTGTTAAAATGTTATCAACATCATGACTAAGACGGATAATATACCTTTAGAGAGTAATGAGATTAAATAAGCTTCATTTTGTAAAATCTTGGTCTAGCACTTTGTGACACAGCCCCTCAAGGCTCTGGTGCATTCGCAGGGCATCATATCTGATAAAAAGCAATTTCACAGACGCTACCTGAGTGCGATGCAGACGCTTGGAGCAAATTTTACTGCCAACAAATGGACACAAGTCCACAGTTCAGAAGTCTGGAGGATTCTGGATTTGGGGGCCGCTGTTGCCAGGTCTGGCTGGGCTGTGGGTTTACCTCGTGGGGTTATTGCCCAGAAGCAGAGTGAGGACCACGTCAGCCCGTTCTCCTGCCCACCCCATGCGGTCCCACGAACGCACCTTCTATCCAGGTTTCGTGGCATCTTTTAAAGCTCTGAGTCCAGTTTCCGAGGGGTGGTTTGCTCAGCTTGGTCTCATGGGGCTAAAGTCCAGGCGTCACAGGGCTGGTTCTCTGGGGAGACTCTGGGCCAGGGCCTGTCGCACCTCTTGCCTCCGACCCCTCTCCTTCCCCTCCCCCACCTCTCAGGACCCTGTGCCCCACGGGGCCACCTGAGCATGCAGGATAATTGCCCTAAACCTCCACCTCGGGGGGCTGGGGTGGAGCGTGTCTGCTGCACACGGACATCGGTGTCCCTGCGGCCCCCAGGCCCCCCGACCGGCAGACCCCAGGGACCGCGCCACTCACAATGATCCCAGGGTAGTAGCCGCCCATGGTCACGTTCTCCGTCCTGGTGGTGGCAGCGAGGCCGACGGTCAGGATGGAGGTGGACACCACCAGAAGAGACCCCACAAACCACAAGGAAGTCTTCTTTCTTCTCGCAAACCCTTCTGGGGGAGGACAAACAAGGAGCCAGCTGGTAAGGGGCTGGGCTTGGGGAGGGGGGCCCAGGACCTCGAGCGCATCCCGGGTCAGCCTGGCTCTTTGCTGCAGCCCCGCTGCTTGCTGGCAGGAGTCTGGGACGCGCTCCCCAGGGTCCAGCACCGCCTGCTTCCTCCCCGCCCATCCCCGTGCTCAGAGCGGGACAACTCGCCACCCCCCCGCCCACCCTGAGGACTCACCGTCATCTCCTACAGGGCACCCAGACCCCACCGGTACCCCTGCACGGCCGCCCTCCCCTGTGGCCTCCACCGCACCCAGGGGTTTCCGGGCACTGTCACCACCCACACGTCCGGACGACGAGCCCCGTGAGGGTGGGCGGGGGCCCTGCCTCGTTCCCCGCTGCGTCCCTGCCACCTGAGACAGTGCCCGCGCACAGCAGCTTCTCAGTAAACGTCAGGGGGTGGCTGAGCCCTCCCCGGGTTCCAAGCCCCCCGACGGCCTCCGTCCTGGCTTCACCCCACACGGCAGCAGTCACGCCGGAGCATCTGCTCCGCGCCTGGTCTTACTGAGCACTTTACCTGCATTAACAAGCACCCCTGGGCCCTGCCAAGTCCCTGACCCTGGACCCTGCCCTACTCCAAGACTGCACAGAGGACCTCTGCACCCTGCCCTGGACCAGGCCGTGCAGGTCCCACACAGAGAGGGGGCACGCGTCCCTCTGGGATGGCCAGCACGTCCACGCTGCTCCGTGGGTGCACTTGTGCCCCCGTGTCCACACCAAGCCGTTCCCCGGAGGGCAGGCCTCCTGTGTTCTTCCACTCCTGTACCTGGCTCAGCGCCAAACACGCGAGTGATCAAATGGGAAGGGGTGGAAAGAAAGTATAAAATTGTGCAGAGCCGGCCGCTGCCCACATGCACGTCCATTACCCTCTCCCCTTGTCAACAGGCCCCAATTATTGGATGTGGAAACACGCCAGCTGAAAGATGGCACTTTCCAGCCTCTGCTCCAGCTGGGTGATTATGTTCTCAGCAAATAATCTCCATCTCAACAATGTTGAGTGGGGAATGTTGGGTGGGGCCTACAGGAAATCTCTTAAAGGAGCCAGTCCCTTTGCCTTTCTCCCCTTCATCCTTCCCGCTGCCTGGAATGTGAACATAAAGGTGGAGCCCCTGCAGCCATTTTGCACCATGAGGGAACCCTGACAATAGAAGTCACACACAAAGAGAGGCAGAGCAGAAAGACAGCCCTGGGTTGTCCACCTCCAAACTTTGATTAGGTAACAGAATTAAATCACTAGACCACAAACCACTATTTTGGATGTCCTGGTATCTGTAGCCAAACCCAATTTCGACTGTCACAGAACCCAAGAAAGCGAGAAAGGAAACCTTCCGTCACTGGCACCTTCCTCCCTCAGGGCTTGACTCCTGGATTTCGCGTGAACCATCCTTCCTCTCGTGTGTCTCAGGGAAGGCAAAGGAGCCTCGCTTACAACGACCGTAATTGTAACATTATTACAGCAATTCGATCTCAGATACGCCCGTTCCTACGTAGTCATCAGCAACTGCGCAACGGAGGCAGAGACACAGGCCAGGCAGAGGGCAGGACGAGCCTCCACACTGAACACAGCCATGCTGGTGTGTTTCGTTTGTTGGAAGGTTAACCATCTTCATCCCTGTGACCCCAAAACAAAACCGGATGAAAGAAAAACGTGGTGCTTCTCCTCACACCAAAGTTTTTAAGATTGACGTGTGTGTGTGTGTGTGTGTGTGTGTGTGTGTGTGTGTGTGTGTTTGGTGGGAAAGCAGCTGCTCATTTGACCTCAACCACTGTCTCAGGTGACCCCGGGCCCCCAGCCCAGACTGGGCCTTGGCAGATTCACACGCCCGTCCGCAGTCTCGTCAGCAAAGTTTAACGGCAGGTCAAGGTCACGCCACCCGAGAAAGGGATTGTCATGCACTCCGAAATAGATTACACACAACTCTGAGCCAACGTGCTCACTCCGACTCACTTGGCCAGCCCGGGAACACCACTTCTACCCACTGGCCTGGTGACGGTGAAGGCCTCAGGAAGGTCACTTCATTTCCCGCGAGGCCCTCACCCCCCTTCACCTGCTCTTTCATTGCTGTTTTCTCGTAGTTTGTACTGCAAATATGTAAGAAGTGTTGAGGGTGAACCATTTATAGGAGTGTCTACAGAAGCACAGCCACAAGTGCTAGGAGACGATTTACACCTTTGGGACCCAGCGGCCCTGGGGTCCCCTTGGTGGGCTTTTCTCTTGTTCACTATTAGTCACGGCATCTTACTTGCAAAGTCGTGTGCACGCAGACAGCAATCACTTATTTTTCCTTGCATGTATCTAGAGCCTGAAACCGAGGATACAAGTACAAGTTGGTTTGCCCCAGGGTCAGAAAGATCAGCGGTTACAGCCGATCTGGGCTGTCTGTAGGGCAACGGGACAGAAATGGCAAAGCCACTTGGAAAATGAGTGCGTGAGAGGAAAAAAGAGGGCTTCCCTTGGGCGACATTCTGCTCTGGGCGATTAACTTTAGAAAGGCAGGTACATTAGGAAAAAATGGACACGAAAGTTGAAAACCACCTTCTTCTATGTTTTGGAAGTTAGTAAAGCTGCTACCATGGAAGTTGACGAGACACTCACGCCAGGGCCGTCCAGCAGTCGTGGGGTTGGCATTGCAGGCTCCGCCCGCCCACCCGCCCCTAGGGGTCACCCCTCCCGTGTGCCGCCCGCCCTGCCAGCCCCCGAGCCCCTGCGGATGGACCCAGGGCAGCACCGCCTCCTTATCAGATCTCCTCCACTGTTCTTCCCGAGGTTCCGTCCCCATCTCCGCTGTAAAGTGTCTTTTAAGAGCAAGAAGCCTCTTGAAACTAAGTTTTCTGGGACTAAGTATTTGAGAAAATTATCAAATGCCCTCCTCCTCAGAGGACTGTTTGCTATTTTCCCTAATTTCATGCATTTCACGTCTATTTACGCTCAGAATAACTAATGATGCCTCAGCACCTGCTGCAGACCACAGCTCTGCCCACGGGGCCTTGTCTCTTAGCGCCTGTGGGCCCGTCTGGCAGAAGCCCCGTGGGGATATTCTGGTCCTTGGCTCCGCTTTGACTTGTCCCTTTAGGGCGGTCGCGTGATGAGCGGGGACCTGAGGGGCCCCACCAGGCAAACAGCTTGGCTGGGGCCTTGTCAAGTCCGTTAGTGACATTCTGACAGGTTACGTCAAACATCTCCTTTGGGACCGTGCAAAGCTCCCTAGGAGCCATTTTCAGTGTAACTTCACCAGCCTTTCCCCGTATGACTTTCCCTCTGAAACTTTTACACGGCAAAAACCACGAGGTGCAAGCTGTCCTCCTCGTCAGGGTTTGTATTGCGAGTTCCGAGTTTACCGTGAGGTCTGGAGAGACAGGCAGGCGGGAAAGGAATGCTTCTGAGAGACCTCATCCCAATGACACAAACTGGAATATTTTGATTCCAGGTACAACAGGGATGACAAAGAGAATAGTCCCAACCTTCAATAGTCTTTATACACAGAGGGTTTTGCATAAAAAATAAGACAATGAGAAATAACCTGGAGGAAAGGAGGTAGGGTATCTTTCTAATTGTCGTAAGACAAGCATTGTTAGGTCAAGTTTCGGAGAAAAGGGGGTCCACACTGAAGGAAACAAACAGAATTCCCTGAACTGTTCCCTCGACCTTCCTGTCCCAGTAGCAGGAGCCCTACTGTGTGTGTTGTTACAACTGAAGCGTCCTTAAGGCGGCGCCCTGGCTCCTAGTTAAAATCTCTGCTGCTGGCTTATAGCACTGGTGGCAACTTACACGAACGCTGCCCGAACTGTTGTGGGGTTGCCAGGCCTGCTGAGTGATGGCGCAGGGCCCCCCGCCCTCTGAGCCCTGCAGAAGGAGGACCCTGAGAGCAGGGGCCGTGCGGATCTTGCTTGATGCCGGGTCCCCGAGCCTGTATCTCCTCATGCTGAATGAATGAGGGAACTTCGGTTTCCTGATCTGCAAAGCGGGGGCGGGGGGTGGAGGTATGAGAACGCCCTGCTTGCCTCTGCCTCTTCACTGTGATAAGGATGCAGTGAGAGAACAGCCATGAAAATTCCAGATGCGTGTCTACGCGCATAATGGACATGTGGTCGTGGGTGGTGCTAACGTTAAGGTGAATCAGCACTTACTCCTAGCCTGTGCTCTCCACCCGGGAGCGGAGAGGGGGCGTCTGGGGCTGTGGGGCTGAGGTCAAATCGGCATCTCACCTGCCTGCTCACTGTTCTCCTGACTCCAGCCTGTGCAGAATGTCGCTCCCCAGGAGCCCCGCCAGCTCCCTGCACCTGCCGCCTCCCCTCCCAGCCTCCCCTCCCAGCCTCCCCGCAGCCTCCCCCCAGCCTCCTCCCAGCCTCCCCTCCCAGCCTCCCACCAGCCTCCTCCCAGCCTCCCCTCCCAGCCTCCTCCCAGCCTCTCCTCCCAGCCTCCCCCCAGCCTCCCCTCCCAGCCTCCTCCCAACCTCCCCCAAGCCTCCCCTCCCAGGCTCCCCCCAGCCTCCCTTCCTAGCCTCTTCCCAGCCTTCCCTCCCAGCCTCCTCCCAGCCTCTGTGGCTCCACGACCAGGTGCAAGGATGGAGCAGACCTAGGGGCTGCCCCCCTCCTCACCTTCTCCACTTAGTTGAGCCAGGAAGGGGGCGTCACAAAGACCAGGGTGGGGACAGTCATCTCGTCAACCCCTCCTTGCCAGGAGGGCCGGGCCTCCCAGAAAGAAGAATGAGCAGCTCATTTAATCATTTCATCTCGACAGCAGCTGTGGGGGCTAAGCAACCGTCCCAGGGAAACAGACAAAGGCACAAGGATGTGCCCTCAGCCAACAATTTCCCTTTTATTTTTCTTTTACACAGAACACATCCCCCAAGGGCATGAGTGCAGACATGTAAGCTAGAAAATACCCATAATCCCATCCCAGCTACACTCCTGTTTAGTATTTTTAAATAAAAAACCAACTCTCAGTATTTTTTAAATTTAAAGTTCCTCCTCAGAAGAAAATTCTAAGTCAAAAATGCTATTTTTTGAAATCAAGTCATTCTAATATAATGATGGTAATAATTGTAAGCAGTTAATAACTAGTCATAACAACTAGTTGTCATTATAATAAGTAATTGTTTTCCAGGAGGATGGAACACGTGTAGGTCAGCCTGTCGCAGAGCCTTTGGCTTTAGACACCGGTGGGTATAGAATTGTTTCTTTCAGGAAGAAGTCAGATGCCTTGATTATCATTTAAAACTCAAGCAACATCACTAATCTGGTTTTTTAAAAGAGACTTTGCAAAGCCACTGCACACAGGGCTGGGAGGTAAACCCCTGCGTTCTCCACTGGACCCCGAGGCATCACCACCCCTCCGCCAGTCCGTCAGAGCCCCGCTCGCCATGGAACTACCTTCTCCTTTCTTGAAGGCTTCCCGGCCTCCCCGTCAGGAAAACACCCCCACTACTCCCCTCCCGGCCACTTCCCGGTAGAGAGACAAAGGCGCCGGCTCTTCCTGTGTCCCGCCGCCTGGCTTCGGCTGCATCGGGCTTGGTGGGAAATCCGCGAATTCGAGACTCCGTGAATTTACGGGGGAGAAGCCTGGGGAGGGCGCGGATGAGGCGGACAGCCGCGCGAAGAATGCCCTAAGGGCCTTGGTCATTTTCAAGCAGGAAAAGCCACCTGGCCCCACGAAATGACCTTTTCCTAGAAATTTTTGGAGCCCGAAATGGGGTGGAAGAGATGGCAAAGGAGTGCGTTGTAAGGTTTATACGGATCGTCGTCTATTGTTCGCAGTAAAGGACAGCGGAGAACGAGACGGGGAGAGACAGGCGCAAAGTCTGGACACGCAGGAAAAAGCGGAGGGACAGGGCCTGTGCCCGCGCCCAGGGGCCCCGGCGGAGCTCGGGCGCCGGAAGACCGGAGCCTGGCTCACCTGTGCGCTCACCTGTCGTGTCCAGCAGGGCCAGGGGCCCGGGCACCGGCGGCGGGAGCGGCTGCATCCCGGGGGCTGCTCCGGGAGGGGGAGGGGCTGCTAGCTCTGCCCGCTGCGACAGCGACCGCGGGGCGCGGTGGCCGCGAGGACCAGATGCCCGAGCACCGCCCCTCCGGTCAGCGTCTGTCCGCTCGCCTCCTACCTGCGCCCCGCCCCTCGCCCCGCCCCCCTGCCCCCTCCCGGTTTTCCCGGAGCGCAAAGCACCAGGGAAGGGAAGGCGACGCGGCGGGGACCGAGAGCCGGTTCCCACCCGCCACCACTACCCCCGCCCCGCCCCGGACTCGGCAGAGACAAACCTGTAAAGCTGGGAAGGTAATAGTATTGAGAATATGGGGGATGGAGCCCGCGTGCGCTGCTGGTGGCGTCACACCCGCTGTGACCACTTTGACAGCAGTGTTTGGGAAAGTCGAAGATGGGTCCCTACAAGCCAGCAATTCCCTGCTTAAGGACAAGCCCAAGACCTGTGGTTCCAGAGGCCCAGGCTGCCCTGAGAAGCGTCTAAAGACCTTCTTTTTAAAAATTGCTGCGGTTGGGCTTCCCTGGTGGCGCAGTGGTTGAGAGTCCGCCTGCCGATGCAGGGGACACGGGTTCGTGCCCCAGTCCGGGAGGATCCCACGTGCCGTGGAGCGGCTGGGCCCGTGAGCCATGGCCGCTGAGCCTGCGCGTCCGGAGCCTGTGCTCCGCAACGGGAGAGGCCACATCAGTGAGAGGCCCGCGTGCCGCAAAAAATAAATAAATAAATAAATAAATAAATAAATAAATAAAAATAAAAATTACTGCTGCCCTGAGCCAACCCAGACCAGTCCAATCAGAATGTCTGGCAGTGAAGTAATCGTTAGCAGCCCCAGTCATTCTGAAGGGGTTCCATCGAGGCAGAAAAACCCTGACGTGTGAGGTGTGCACACAAAATATGCAACACAGTTCTGTGTGCAACGGCAACACGACGAACACCAGGACGAGGGATAGATTTACATATCCAGTGGTTCACTCCGCGGTGAGGCTTCCCGCAGCAGCAGGAAAAACTCAAACACAGCACAGAGCAAAACCGCGGCTCGTGGTGTCGAGGTGAGTATAAACACCACCTGTGTACAGGTTTCAGGCGTGGAAAGCGGCACCATTCGCTCACAGCGGCTCCTCCGCGGGCTGCACTGGGCACCCACCCCACATGCTAGACACCGTGCCCCGCACTCGGGAAGGGCCGATGGACAGAGGTCCTGGTGCAGCGGGCACCCTTCGGAGAAGAGACAGTGGCCAATAAATACAATCACCGAGGAAAATGCAGGAGGTCGGGGGGCCTGAGACGGCCACACCTGCTGCGGCAGGAGGGAAAGTGCGACTCGGAGAGGAGGGCTCAGGTCACGGGTCATCAGAGGAGACGTCCCACCCGCCCAGAGGGCGTGAGGTGGGGCCGCTCGGCAGGAGCCCCTGGGCAGACCAGGGGCGGGCCTGGCATGCAGTGGGCGGCAGGAGGTCTTACCGGCGACGCCAGGGCCCCAGGGGAGCCCACATCAGAAGGGTCACTGAGAGGGGTTGTAGGGCAGCAGGATGGGAGCCAGGAGGCCGGATAGGTGGTTAGGATCCAGGGAGAAGTGACCGTGGTGTAGAGCAGGCGGTGAGACGTGGTCACACCAACCCCATACCATGCAGATGCACCGCGGTGCCCCCTAAACACCTGACTGCAGCCCAGGGAGCCCGAGCTTGGACCTTCTGGCCCCAGAATTGCACGAGAATAAATTGTGTTGTTTTAAACACAATACACAGTGGTACGTGTGAGGCTTAAGGGCTCTAGACCACAGCCTCCGTCCGTGGGGCTGGGGGGGGACCTGGGCTGCGGGGTGGGGGAGTAAACACCCCGCGGAGAACAGGCCTGGGGCTGCTTCACGCCCTCCCCCAGCCCCCCTGCAACAGGAAAGGCTGAGGGAAACCAGAGCGCGTCGCCCCCAAGTCTGTGCCTCTTTGACATAAAAATTATTAGGAGCTGAGGGCTCGGAAGGAGCAGGAAAAGTTCCCCCTTCTGCCTAAAAACAGGGACTACATTCTCCTTTACCGAGACCGACTCCCACCGGCCGAGAGACGGCCCAGCGGCATCGGCGGGCCTCAGCCCGTTCCCTCCCATATCCGATGCCCTTGGACGCCGCACCTGTTCCCCTGCCCTGCGCATCTGAATCCGCTGTTTTCCCGGGAGTCGCTCCCCAAGCTGTGTGCTAAGCTGCTGCCTCTCGTTACTCTGCCCCTTCTGTGCGGGGGTCTGAGCCGAGAGCTCAGGGGGTGGAGGGGCCATCGCTCCCCTCCCCCACGAGGCCCCCAGGGGTGCAGAGTCCCCAGTGCGGATGACCCTCCGGGGTCCAAACCGAAGCGACGACGGAAACCACGACCAAAGAGCAGCAGCAGTAGGAAACACCTCTGCAAGCTCACAGGAGACCCGCCCCATCGCGCATCGCCCAGGAGGGTGTAGAGGCCAATCTACAAGTGAGCGGCTGTCGTGGAGGCGCCTATTCGCCCATTTGTCGGAACTGAAGGGTAATTCATAACGTTTTCTGACAGGAAGCAAGTCTGATTCGGTTGGCTGCTTTGAAAACCAGACCCGACTCTGCCAACCGGAGCCCCATGTGTGTTGGGAAGGAGCCACACGGGGTCCAAGTGCTCTGTCCACACTCAGCGCTGCCAGCCCGGCCACTCAGCAGGGTCACCCGGCCGTGGCCGTGCGTGGCCGAGCTCACGGCCGCACCCCGAGGGCAGCTGAGTGGGCTGGACCTGTGTGTCGTTCCAAAGGTGCGCTGAAAATATCCTTAAACAATGTGCACGTGTTGCCAGAAATGATACCCTTTTCCAACTAATACGTTTACCGCAGGAGATTTTGGATGCCAACTGGAGCTGGGCAGGTTTTTGGGAATCCTTTCAGGGCTCCGTGAGCAGGGCATCGTGAGAAGCATGGCAGGCGTTAGTGTGCCCACCCCCCCCCACGAGCTCCCCCTGCCCAGGTGAGGAAACCGAGGCCCAGGAGGCTACTCGACGTGACTAGAGCAGACCCGGGCCTCCTCCAAAGCCTGCGGGTGGACCTGGCACGGACATTTTTAGAATTCACCCCCAGACATCCCCGCCAGGAGACCAAGCAGCACAACCGCAGCTGGGAGGCACTGGCTCTGAGGCGGATGACACCGACTGACACCTGATCCCCCCACCCCCGCGCCCCCGCCATGGCCTGAGGACGCCTGCACCCAGCCCAACTATGCAGGGAGCCATAGTCGGGGATCAGGGTATTTTTAAAAGGTAATGTAATTTAGCTCTTGCAGAGGCAATTATGAGACGATGAGGAAATCTGTCTTCTACTGGTCTGAGGACAGGAAGAGGGTCTGGACCAATTATTACTGACGTTAAGAAGATAATTGATTAAAACAGTTATGAACCCTAGTGCCAAGTTCCTTCCTGCTCAGTGTAATATGTTTGAAGTATCCTAAATCCCCCGCCTCCACTTCCCTCACCTGAACTCAAGCCCCCACTCCCCCCAGAAACAGCCGCATCCCCTCAGAGGGCCTCACCCAGAGGTCCTGAGTTGACCTGGGTTCACCCTTCAGATGGGCGGGGCAGGTAGAGATCGGGGCTGACACTGGTCGAACACCTATCAGACGCCTCGCCCTGTGATCACCGCTGCTCATGTCTGCCTTAGCTAATCGGTACAATGTTCTACCCATTTCACAGATGAGGAAACTGAGGCACTGAGAATTTAAATAATCTTTCTGAAGTGAAGCAGCTGGTCAGTGGCTGAAATAAGATACGAACCAGGTCAGTTCGATATCAAGGTGTAATCACATCCTCCAAGTGGGAAAGCATGTATTTACTTCACCACAGACATTTAATTTAATCTTTCGTTTGTGCAGTCAACATTTATTGAATTTCCTCTATATGCAAAAGATACTAGGAGAGCCGTGAAGATAAGCCATACAGACCTGCCCTTTAAGAGCTTTAAAAGTGAGAAGTAGGAGAAATAAAACATACTACTATGTTATAAAGCAGATGGTGACCATAGCATCGGTGAGAGCAGTCACCGTGCTAGAGAAGGAACAGGGATCCCAGGGACGTGACCCCGCCCCTGCGGAGATCCAGGCCTCCCCAGTGACCTGCTCAGTGACCCTGCCTTGCACCGGGACTCCCTTGGGGCCATTAATAATCCCAGGGCCTGGACACTCGAACCAGGGCCTCTGGAGGGAAACGAACGTCTGAGGTGCCTGGGTGGTCCCTGAGCGGCAGGAGTGGGAAGCAGCCTTTCAGGCCAAGAGGATGCTGAGGGGGGGTGTGCACGGCGTTGTGTCCGGCTGCCTGCGGGGGGAGCTAAGTAGGGGCGCAGGCTTTCAGGCCGAGAGGATGCTGGGGGGATGTACACGGCGTTGTGTCCGGCTGCCTGCGGGTGGAGCTAAGTAGGGGCGCAGGCTTTCAGGCCGAGAGGATGCTGGGGGCGGTGTGCACGGCGTTGTGTCCGGCTGCCTGCGGGGGGAGCTAAGTAGGGGCGCAGGCTTTCAGGGGCCCAGGAGCAGGGCTGTTGGGAGGGCAAGCAATCACCGTGAATCCGAGGATTCTGCGCTGTGGGGTCTCCCTGCATATCCTCCTCATGCCCGGGGCAGGGAGGGACTCTTCCCAGCACGAGGTCCAGCGTGACCCCAGCTGCCCCTGGAGACCCGTCCAGCACGGAGGAGCTGACGGGAGGGGCTGGCTCGGCCCCACACTGTGAGAAGAGGGACTCATCTTCCCACCGGCCCCGTCAGCCTGACATCCTCACAGGCCCTGCGCGGCACGGTACACACACACGTGGCTGGCCCCCTGCTCCTGTCTGGGCTCCACTCTGTCACAGTGGCAGGTGAGGGTGTGGGCACATCTGGCCATCGGTCCGTATGGCCTGCCCCTGGGGGCCCCTGCCAAGCTCAGATGGGCTTTGGTGGCTGGCGACCAAGGATGGCCTGGTGCCGACCCACGTCCCCTCGCCCTCCGGTCACTGCCTCCCAGTTACCTGGCTTAGGCTTCGGAGAAAGCAGAGACGGGAAGCGCCCCAGGGATTTCCGCCCATCAACCCTGCCCCGCCTCCCTTCTCCGAGGATGAATCTCACAGGCTCCAGCTGGAACGGGGGAGAGGGAGAGGAGTCTAGAACTTAGTTTCTTAAATTACCATCAGGGTGACATAAAAGTACATGACCAGCTGCCCAAGAAGGGAGGCTCAGCCCTCGATCCTGTGCAGGCGCAGGTGGTGGGCAGGGTGACCCTGGCACTCACTCCGTCCTGTTATGAAACTGAATTCATCACAGCCCTTCTTTTGTTCCCTCCTTAGAACCACGTCCCGCTCACGGCAGGCGGCCAGGAACACCTTGCAGATGGATACTGAACAAGCATGGCCCCCACCCTTCTCAGCACCTGCTCCCACCCAGGCGGGGGCCCCTGCTGGACGCACCCCTCTCCACGGGGTCCTCCCGGCCCGGCCCCACCCCGAGGAGACCCGGGTGGAGGACCCTTCTCCCCAACCTGTGTGAGCAGATAGGGGTCAGCAGGCTCTGAAACCAGGACCAGCCCTAAAAAGAGAGGGATTAAAAGACCCCTAGGAACCATCCAGGAAGTTCCTTTGTCAGCCACAGGCCAGGCGGGGTCCAGATCCAGGGCCCCTGGGCCCCTGCGCAGGCAGGACCCCTGTCCATTGTGGGAGCGCGTGAGAGTCTGGTCTCGGGCTCAGGGGCCCTGCGGTAACCAAATACCCTGCGATGAGCCGGGGATGAATAATGCAGACCGGAGGCCGGGGAGACTCAGGGCCCCGCCTGCCTGTGCCCGGCGAGGCGGCCAGCCAGACGGGAGATGTTCTCAGGGACACAAACGGTGTAAATTGCAAACACTCCTGGGGCTTCGCGGGAGGCCTGTAACCGTGATCTCCCGGCCCCTCTAGTGAGCCCAAGCAGGGAGGCTCATCTTTCCAGGCTCTCAGTCCCCACGGGAAGCGGGAAGCCCCCCACCAGCTGACTCCCCGGTGAGGAAGGGGGAGGCTTCCGGGCCTTGGATTGGCCACCACAGCTTGCCTGCCGTCTCCTGGGACGTGCAAGCCGTCGCCCTGAGAGTGAGGCCTTGCCTCTCACAGGCCTGGCCTAGCACCCGTGCCCTTACCAATTCTGGTGTGTGGGGGAAAGGCGGCGCCCTGAGCGTCCAGGACCCACAGGGCTGGGCAAGGAACTGGGGCTGGGAGCCCCCAGGATGGCCACCCCCGTCGTCACACCCCGAGGCCCTGGACCTTGATAAGCTTTCTCCCCTCGGCCCTTCGTCGGGACGTAAGGAGCCGGAACCTGGAGAAACAGTGTTCTGCCATCACTGAGGGACTGAGGCTTGGTTTCTACAAAATCAAATCAAGCCTTCTTACCTTCATTTGAAATTGTCTGGGTAAAGCCTGGGAGCCTATCTCATGTTTATTTTAATCCCATGGCCTCTCAAACTCTTCTCTTAGCCGGCAGAATGCCTGTAACGTGGACGCTGTATTTTCACTTGGGGCCCACTTGTGTGTCTGGACACTCGCAGGAGGGGCTGGGTCCATAGTGAAATAAGAGGAGGTGACCTCAGCCTTTGCTGAGCTCAGGTTGGGTAATGATATTTGCAATTATATTTAGTTAGTTATTGTGTTGATCAGAATCAGCCCGTATCGCTTGAATCACCCTGGAAAACCCATGGGGCTGCCTCTCCCAGGCTGTAGCTCCACTCAAACAAGTGGAAGAAAGGGGTTTATATGTATAGACAGCAGAGCCTGACGGGCTACCAGGAGCAGCAGAAGGAAGCCACACGGGACCCACCCGGACGGGGAGCAGAGCAGAGGTGCAGACCCAGGGGCCGCAGGGCTGTGCCAGCAACTCTCTGAATCTGGAGGGAGATGGGGACAGAGTGTGTGCATGTGTGTGCACAAGAGCGCATGTGTGTGCATAAGTGCATGTGTGTGTGCATGAGTGTGCATGTGAGTGCATGTGCGTGAGTGCATTGTGTTGTGTACATGTATGTGTGCAAGAGCACATGTGTGTGCATGGGTGCGTGTGTGATGCATGAGTGCATGTGTGTGCATGTGTGCACGAGTGCGTTGAGTGTGTGTGTGCATGTGTTGTGTACATGTGTGTGTAAGAGTGCGTGTGTGGTGCATGAGTGCATGTGCGTGCATGTGTGCACAAGTGCATTGAGTGTATGCGTGTGTGCATGAGTGCATTGTGTTGTGTATATGTATGTGTGTGCATGAGTGCATTGTGTGCATGTGTATGCATGAGTGCATGCGTGTCTGCATAAGTGCGTGTGTGTGCATGTGTGTATATGAGTGCACTGTGTGTGCATGTGTGCATGTGTTATGTACATGTGTGTATGCGTATCTATGTGTACATGTGTGTTATATGTGTGTGTGTACACGTGTGCACGTGTCCATATGCATCTGCACGCATGTGTATGTGATTTTTTAAAACATCTTTATTGGAATATAATTGCTTTACAATGGTGTGTTAGTTTCTGCTTTATAACAAAGTGAATCACCTATACATATACATATATCCCCATAGCCCCTCCCTCTTGCATCTCCCTGTCACCCTCCCTACCCCACCCCCCTAGGCGGTCACAGAGCACCGAGCTGATCTCCCTGTGCTATGCGGCTGCTTCCCACTAGCTAGCTATTTACGTTTGGGAGTGTATATGTGTCCATGTCACCCTCTCACTTCGTCCCAGCTTACCCTTCCCCCTCCCCGTGTCCTCACGTCCATTCTCTACGTCTGCATCTTTATTCCTCTCCTGCCCCTAGGTTCGTCAGAACCATTTTCTTTAGATTCCACGTATATGTGTCAGCATGTGGTGGTTGTTTTTCTCTTTCTGACTTATTTCACTCCGTATGACAGACTCTAGGTCCATCCACCTCATTACAAATAAACCCAATTTCGCTTCTTTTTATGGCTGAGCAATGTGTGTATGTGACTTTGAAGGAGAGTGTGCACCAGGACCATATCAGAATCTAGAGAGTGTGCCGTGTTTTTAAACTTTTATTTTTTCCCTTTCCTACTTGGATGGAAATCGCATGTTTTGTCTTTTCCAAAGGAAAAGTCGCAGTGAAGATGTTTGCAGATTCTCCGTATGGAAATATGCGCTTGTGGGGGGCCCACATCCTCGCCACAGTTCACGTTGGAACGCACCAGGATGGAAAGGTGGGATGTCCTCTGGCTCCTGGCATGGCGACGACGGCGAGGGCCAAGTGCCTGAGCCCAGCACCCCTCGGGGATCCTGAGGCTTGGGCTCGGAGCATGAAAGGACCCAGGGACGAAGGCTTCTCCACAGAGGGCCCCCCAGCTCTGGCCTGGGGGAGCGCCCGGGCAGCCCCATTATCCAGTCTGGATGGCGTGTTCCTTGCCCAGGGGAGCCGGGGGACAGCTGGAGTGACAGCGAGACCCCTCAGAGTGTGCCCGGTCAGGGGGTCTGCACCCGAGACGTCCCACAGCAGAGTGCCCCGGAGGCCCATGAAGAAACCCCACAATGAAGAGTCACCGTAAGCACCAACCCAGCAGCTGGGAGCGGCCCTGTGCAGCCTCCGGCCTCCCGGCCTTGCCCCCAGGCCCCAAGGCTGCGACTGGACTGCAGGGTGGAGACGTCCCTCCAGCCCAGCTGGGGAAGACTGGAGTGGCTGGAGTGGCTGGAGTGACTGGAGTGGCTGGAGTGGCTGGAGTGGCTGGAGTGACTGGAGTGGCTGGAGTGGCTGGAGTGGCTGGAGTGACTGGAGTGGCTGGAGTCGCGGTTCCTCCCGGTGGGCATCTTACATTAGTGCTTTGGTCGCTGCCCACGGTGGCCGCAGGGCGCGTCTGGGTCGGGGCTGACCCGCGGGACACCGGCGCATCCAGGCTCCTGCACCTGTGCGGCGGTGTCCGTATCACAGTGTGGGCGTTGCCAATTCCTTTGTTTCTATGTGAAAATTTAAGTTTCAAAGTGTTTTAAAATAAAAGTGAAGTGACTCCACGACTTTTGCTGCCTGTGTGTAACTACACGAGGCTGGCTTGAGTTTTACTGGGGAAGGGGGGGCACCCCTGAGCAGAGCACAAGAGAGAGGCAGCGGCAGTCACACGTAACTCGCTTTTGTGATTATGTCCCCGCAGACCTGCTAGTTCACGGAATAACCACTCATTCGTAGGTTGAGTAAAGCACCTGCCACAGCTGTGCCAGATTTAGGCAAAAACGTTGAATCCGTTTTTAGCGTTAAGTGCGTCCCACGCACGAAAAACGTTAGTTGTTGCTCATCTGAAATTCAACTGTATCCACGCCCTGTCGATACAGTTACTTGATAAACTGTATCAACGCCCTGTCTCCTCGGGCCGTCCAGGCATAAGATGAAAGCAGAGGGGTCCCCGCCGGGGCTGCTGGTCCCACAGGAGGGGCTGCACTTCAGGCGCCGTGGGCCCCGGGCAGGCACTGGGACGGCGGCCAAAGGCCAGGCCACACCCGCCCCCTGAGGTTTAAATCACTCTGCTCAGGGCCATGGGGACCTAGAGCAGATTAAATGGGTTTAGAAAGACCAGAAGTGGTGTGTCTTGCACCTGAACGTAGTGAGGTGAGATTTACAGCCATTAGATAATCCACGTGTCTCATCCTAGGACACAAAACTGGCGTCAGGGCCGACACAGAGATTGATCCTGCCGACATCCGGGCCTCCCTTGGCCACAGGCCCCCATCTCAGCCTCCCAGGCGATGCTCAAGTGGCAGTTTCAGGTCACAGACCAAAAGCACTGGACGGCTCTTCAGAGCCCTTCCAGGACATTGTGGCCGCAGCGCACAGGAGAGGGGGTCGTCCTGCAGGCTTATTCACCATGAAAGGGGCTTTGATGCCCTCGGTGCACAAGGGACCCGAAGATACACTTGAAACATCCCCACCAACAAGCCGGCCTCTTACACCTGACGGCTGTCTGAGCCCACAACAGCCCGGGGCCAGCCTCCTGCAGTGGCTCCAGGCCAGCGGGGCCACTGGTCCTAGGTGGCTGAGCCGCAGCCTCCAAGGTCATGCCCCTCAGGGTCACTCCTCTCCCGAGGCTGCTGGGGGAGCAGATGGCAGGGGTGCTAGCCACACTCAGCGTGACACTCTGAGGGCAGAGGCGCTCAAGAAAGGGAGGGGACTGCTCCCGGCCGTCAGGCAGCAAACCCCACGCAGCAACCCCAGCCCAAAGCTGGCCCCAGGAGGGAGGCCAGGAGAGGGCCAGGCCTTGCAGGCCAAGAGGCAGAGTCAGGGTGGGAAGCAGGTGCCGGGTGCGGGGAGACAGCCGCTGGCCCGTCCTGTCTGCCAGGAGTGGGCAGCTTGTGTCCAGTTGTCATCAACTGGCGGTGGTCTCGGGATGAGGAGAAGCCAAGGGGGGTGATCGCCGCGGTCAGTGTCACCCCCAGGCCCCTGGCCCTACCCCTCCTCCTGGACGCCCGGGCCCCGGCCGGCAAGGGGACCCCGCTGGAGGCTCAGCACCGGCAGACGTGCAGATGGCATCCCCAGCGTGCGGGCGGGGACCAGCTCGGCCCCAGCAGTGACCCGACGGCTAGGGGCGGGGCCAGGAGCTGGGCGCTAAGGGAAACCGGGCCCGGCGCACAGTCCGGGCCTCTCAGCGGAGCCCCCGCAAGCCCACAGGCCAGGGTTTGCTGACCTCTGAACCAGCCCAGAGAAGGCAGGGCCTGTGAAGGTGCCAGGGAACCCGCACTGAGTCTTCACTCTCCCCGCCCAAGCCACCGCCAGCTTGCATGTCCGCTCCAGGGCCTGGAGAGCCACACGTCGCTGGTGCATTCCGTCCTGGGACCACTGGGTCCTTTTTGAGTGAAAGGGTGCAAAAGAGGTAGGCTATCTACTGCTGGCACTCCTGACCCTGCACGGGAGGCCAGGCCGGACCGGCCTCCTCTGTCCTGCCTGTGCTGAGCGCCGGGCCACAGCCATGCAGCGGCCTGGCGGGAGGGGCTCAGCTGACCCATGAGGACTGCAGCTGGTCTAGCAAACCAGACACAACCCCGACTTGGACGAGGGGGCCGCCTCCTGCACGGAGACCCCCTTCATGTCGTCGGGCATCTGCCCGTCAGGCCGCCACACGTTCAGGTCCCCAAAGATGCCCTTCTCGATCATCTCCTCCTGCCAGGGGATGGGGCAGGTGCCGGTGGCGAACTCCTGGAAGAATTCTGTGTCTTCTTTGTCAAAGGCCACACCCCTGACTGTGGAAAAGGCACCCACATCCTGGATGCTCTTTGCATAGACAGTCTTGGAGTCTGGGACGAAGGGGGGGGTCAGCATCCCTGTGAGAGGATGGAAGACACGGGGTGTGAAGGGCCAGCCAGCGGAAGGAGGCAGCCGCGCTCAGCCAGCAGGGCCGCTGCCCCTCATGCTGCCCTGGCGGTGACAAGGAAAGCGACACCCGCCACAGGGCGCTAAGCCAGGCTGGAGACTCAGAGTCCAGTCTGGACACACGTCGCCAGAACCCAGCCCCCATCTGCACCCACTCCACCCCGCCCAGAAGCCCCGTCATGAGGGTCGGCGGGCCCTCGGCTGCACTGCCCCCGACGCTGCCGTGCCCACTATCTCCGCAGACCCCCCGGCCCCAGTGCCGGCCTCCCCGTCTGCAGGTCTACACCTCGATCACAACATGCTCAGAACTGAACTCCCTGTACCTTCACCCCATCCCTCCTCAGCACAGACCCTGTGGCCTCGGGACTCAATCCAGCTCCGGCTTCCCGGGTCCTGACCGCTCGCTCGGGCTGCCTGACCTCCCCGGGCCTGGGGCTGGTCTGGGCAGCTCTCCCTGGCACCCGGCACCTTCAGATCAGCCGGGGCTGCCACTGCCCTGACCCTTCCCCACCAAAGAAACTTCTCCTACTGGGGCATCGGGCCGTGAGGTCACAGGCTCGCACTTCCTGGGTGTGGGTTCTGGTGGGTGTGGCGGGTGCCACTCTTCTCTCCCACAGACACGTGTGCAAACACACACTCGCACACACTAGCTTGCACGAGACATGACAGCAGACGCTGGTGGAACGAACGACGGCTGGAGAAATCCCGCCTCCACTTGGATCGCGGGCTCCTTCAAGGAACCGCCTGACAGCGGGTTCAGATCTTCAGCTCACAGGTGTTTCCCACACACCCCATCCAACCCTCACCACCTCCTCTGGTGCCCAGGAGACCCACCCCGTGGACATCCAGTCCTGGGCGCGCTGGGATGAGCAGGGAAGACGGACGGTGGTGTCATCGGGGGCAGAGGATGCTCCGGGGTGGGGGGGTTTGCCCAGGCCGCCCGCCCCCCGACCTCACGCTAAGCTGCCGGACGCCGACGGGACGGGTCGGCCAGCGAGGGTCGCCTAGGAGCCCCCAGCCCCAGCTCCCACACGCAGACAGTACCGGCCTCCAGCTGCCGCCAGTTGATGTCTCTGAAGAGGGGGCTGGCGCGGAGCCCGTCACAGGAGCCGTCCCTGAACCCCAGGCGCCTCTCGGGGTCTTTGTGCAGCAGCGCCTCGCAGAAGTCCTTGCTGGCCTGGCTGAACTTGTCGGGGTAGGTGACCGCCTCCTCCAGGACCCGCTGTTTCAGTTCCTTGTTCTCCACCTGCACAGCAGACACAGCACCGTCAGCCCACGTCACACCCCTGACACCCACGTCACGCCCCGGTCAGGCCCACCCGCATCGCCCCAGCTGCCACAGCAGCTCCGGACACGGCAGCTCCGCGGGCCCGGCCGGCCCTGCTCTCGGGGGTGCCTGACGCCACCCTCCCGCGTGTTAGCACTTAAGGACTCAGTATCGCTGGTCAGGCCGTGAGACCCTGAAGGTGGACACCTTGCACTCCCACAACCATTGCCCCCCAGCTTGCCCGGCAAGGTGGCAGAGGTTTGCCAAGGGCAGACTCCCACAGGGCCCATGGAACCTTAGTCCAGACCAGCTTTCCCGAGCGTGACTTCCAGCCCACAAAATTCACTTCCAGTGGGTCCATCCTCAGGGAGCTCCCCGACAATCAGCCCGGAAGTCTCCAGCCCCACCTCAACCAAACGCTGCCCATTTCCTCGCCCTGTCGGTCATATTTGCCCTTCCTGAAACGTCCTAAAACTTCACGGAAGTGGGATCGTCCAGAGTCACTCTTCCGGGGCCAGATCCTCTCATTCATAGTGGTGGGTTTGAGGCCTGTCCGTGTCATGGGTGTACCCGAGGTTCCTTCCCATCGAATACAGGGACCTCGGGTGGACCACAGAATGGAGGGACCACAGATGCACTGAAGATGGACCCCAGAATGCATGACCCAGAGATGGGCCATTGCATGAAGGGGCCACGGGCGGACCATGGAATGGAGGGACCACGGACGGACCATGGAATGGAGGAACCACGGATAGATCGTGGAATGGAGGGACCACGGATGGACCGTGGAATGGAGGGGCCACGGACAGACCATGGAATGGAGGGACCACGGACGGACCGTGGGATGGAGGGACCACGGATGGACCGTGGAATGGAGGGACCACAGACGGACCGGGGAATGGAGGGACCACGGACGGACCGTGGAATGTAGGGACCACGGAGGGACCATGGAATGAAAGGGCCACGGATGGACCATGGAATGGAGGGACCATGGATGGACCATGGAATGAAGGGGCCACGGATGGACCATGGAATGGAGGGACCACGGATGGACCGGGGAATGGAGGGACCACGGACGGACCATGGAATGGAGGGACCACAGACGGACCATGGAATGGAGGGACCACGGATGGACCACGGATGGACAGACCATGACTGTTCACTTTCTCGTGAAAGCGTCTCCTGCTCGTTTTCACCAGAAAACGGGGATCCTGTCGCCAGGGCTCTGAGGTGGAGCCCCTGTGGTGGCCTGAGGCCAACGTGGACCCCACACTGTGCTGCTTTACTCTGCTCTTCTGAGCTGAGGTCGGGGAGAGACCCACTGCTGGTGTCCAAGGCAGAGGTGCAGACGCACAGAGCGACCCTACGCGTTAGTCAGCAGAGGGGTTCTCACTCTCGGGGGACTGGAGACCGGACTGTCCCCACGACTATCTCAGGAAAGGAGCGGGGACTGGGCGGGGGCCCTCAGGGAGGTCCAGCAGAAGAAACTGATGGCTGTGACCTCCAGGCAGGCCGAGGGGCTGCAGGCATGGACGAGCGAGGGGCCACGTCTAAAGTACGGTTCGCCCCAGGCCTCCCTCCTCGGCCCCTCACGTCTGCCCCAAAGACAGCCTTAGCTCTGAGCAGAGTCAGCATGGGGCCCGGGGAAAGAGGCTGCTTTGCTCCTTTTGTTGTGAACAGTGATGGCGGCTCTGAACGACACCTATTCGCGGTTCTGCTGGGCTGGCAGAGCTCCCCGGGGAGACGCGGGGCCGCCACGCGGACAGGAGGCGCGGGGCACGGGAGGCAGGGCCCCAGCACGGCCACCCCCGGTGCCCGCTGCCCCCAGGACGTCCAGGGAAGCTGCCGTGCCCGCAGCAGGGCCCTCCTCTCAGCATCCGGGGAGGCGAGCGCCTTGGCCTCCGGGAAGGGCAGGGAGGCCGCCGGCGGGTGACCCACGCCCCCCAGAGCAGCGCCGCTCGTGGGGGCGGGGCTGGGGGGGGCGGTCCAGGCTCCTCTCCTCCTGACACGCTCCTTGGTGCACAGAGACCCAGGAGATGAGGTCGCCATGTGCACCATGAGAAGCCTAGTGCTCCCCGAAAAGAAGGTCACCAGGTCAGCTGGGGGACACCTTTCCTGTGACCCCCAACAAGGAGGGTCACCAGGTCCTGTGGGGACACTGCTCCTATCACACACACACACACACACACACACACACACACACACACGGAGCTGATGCCAGCTCAGCTGCAGGGACACCGCTGGCCACCTCCTACCTTCTCTCCGCGGGCTCGGAAGGGGCCTCTGGCCGCGATCATCTCGTACAGCGTGACCCCCAGGGAGAAGTAATCCACGGCAAAGTCGTACTCCTCACCCCGCAAGAGCTCCGGGGCCATGAAGCCTGAGGCAGGAGCACAGCGCGACTCGGAGACCAGCACATGGGCACGCACCTCCCGTCTCCCCGGAACCCAAGCAGGGTCCTCGCACGGGGACACGCGGGACTGCCCCGTGCCCACCCACTAGGGAGCGCTCCCCCCGGTTGTGAGTGTCCCCTTGGGTACAGCCATCCCTGGCGGGAGCCCCCTCCACCCAGGGTGGGTCTCACCCCCACTGTGGTGCCCACGGCAGACAGAGCCAGTGTCTGAGGCTCACGCAGGACCTGTGGTCAGAGGCAGGCGCTCAGACCCGAAGGGGCACAAAAGGAGAGGCCGAAGCCCCGACGCTCCTAAGAGCGGCCCGTGCGCTCCACTTCTGGGGGGGTCGGGGCCACGTGCTGGGCCCTGCAGGCTGAAGGGGACACCCCGAGAGCCAGCTCTGGTTTCCATCCCTTTGTGCCCCGTGCAGAGGCCAGCCCAGGGCGTGGGAAGGGTAGACGGGCAGCACCTGGGGCCCGTGGTCCACTCCCCCGGGGCCGAGTAGGCCGTTGAGGCTAGGCGCCAGGGTGGCTTCTGTGCTCGGATGACCAGACATCCCCGCAAAGGCAGAGCGAGCACGTGTGTCCTTTTGTCTCCAGCCCCGCTGGTCCTTCAGCGTTTACCTGCGTTCGCGGCAAGTTCCCAGGAGGGACATGGCTGGATAACACGGGCCACGCTGCTGTGGCCACAGGACATTCTCCCGGAGGTTACAGGAGCCAAGTTCCAAAGAACCCCCTGGCCCTGAGCACAGCCTCTTTTCAGGGATTACAGTGCTGGCCGGAAGGCCCAGACTCTGGAGAAAGCCACGTTCCACCAACCGCAGCTTCTCCATGAAAACGGGCCCGAGAGGAGGGCCCGCCGACCACAGAGACGCAACATCCCTGCAGCAAATAGCCCGCCGGCCCCTCCAGTCTGCTCCACGCGCTGGGACCCAATGACACGTCTGCCTCCCGGGGTCTCACGTGGCGACAGTGAATCTCCTTCGTGGGAAAGACGGCACGAGCGGGCAATGGGTGAGTGCACGCAGCGTGCGTCTAGGCGCCAGTTCCTCCCCGCCCCACCCCGAGCCCCGCGGTGCCGGCACAGCGAGTGCCCCTTCGGGTGGACTGCGGCTGAGCCGGGGGCCGAGGCTCGGCTCTGGGGACCTGGGCCGGAGGCAGCAGGGGGGCCGGAGGAGAGGGTGCGGAGGGCTCCCCGAGCCTTCGCTGGACGCCCCACCGTCTAACTCACACCGACCCCAGCCTCTGCTGCCGCTACTTGAGGCCCCCGCGCCCGCCTGACCGCAAACGCACAGGTCAGCACAGCCCGCGGGCAGAGCCGCGCCGTCCGGGGCTCAGAGCCGCTCGGCGGCCGCGGCAAAGCCTGGGCGCCCCCTAGCGGCCGGTGGGGCGTCGTGCAAGCAGGGCCGGTGACACCCCAGGTCCGCCGACTCCAACCCTGGACATGATCAGCCAGGAGTAGGCGAGCGGCATCTCGCTCACACGCTCACGGCCTGGAGAGGAACCTCAGAGGGCCCGGGAAATTCACGACAGGACCTCTTCCTAAATAAAGCCGCAGATGAGACAGACCCGCCGTGGCAACAGGCACAAGCCCAAAAGGAGCCCAAAGCGCAGGATGGGGGCTTCGGGGGCAAAGCAAGACCCGAACGGCTCAAGTCCCAGAAGCAGCTCTTTCTCCCCGAAGCCGGACAAACAGGGAAGGAGCAGTTGTGCTGAGAAGCCCTACGGAAAACCCGGGCCCTCAGGACGGCAGAGGGCTCGGAGCGCCTGCCGCCCCGTGTGTGAGCGTCAGCCTGGCTGTCACCCCAGGCCCCTGCGGTGAGCACCGAAGCCCCCCGCCCCCCATCTCCCGCTCGGATGCCTCTCCTCTGCGCCCACCAGCGTGGGGCTGAGAGGAGATGGGGTGGGGACAGGAGGCGCCATGCACGCACATGCACACAGACACACACACGCACACGTGCACAGTCACACGCACAGACACACGCACGGCCCAGGGGCCATCTCACAGCTGAGCGCCTGCCAGGCCCTGTCCCACCCGCCCTGCCTCTGTGCTGCTCCCCTCGGTGCAGACCCCCAGGCTCTGCCCGTGGCCGGCGCTGGGGAGCTTCCGTCACAGACGGCACGCGTGGCAAACAAGGAGTGATTGTTCAGGGGGTCGGGGGTCGTCCCTGCGTGGGTGCCAGTCCCCCAGTCTCCCCCTGAGAGGGGAGGGATGAGGGAGCGTCTTCCCGACAAGCCCCAGCCCTCACTGTGACCCCCACCCCAGGCCACGGGACCCCGGGACCCCGGGCCTCGTCCCCTTCACCCCCATCGCGGCTGCCCTCACTCCGCGCTCTCAGGCCCTCACCTGGCGTCCCCGCATAGCCCTTGGTCTTGGTCTGCCCGTCCTTCAGCTCCACGGCCAGCCCAAGGTCAGAAATTCGGATGTTGCCTGGAGAACAAACATGGGGTTAGGTCACACGTGGCTCCGCAAGCAAAGGCCCCTGGGGCTCCTGGACACACACACGTGCACGAGCAGGGCACACACACGCAGGGGCCGCCGCTCCCCGCTCAGGCTGCGGAGGGACCGAGGGTCCCAGCAGCGCTCGCAACTGGAATCCGGGGCATAATCCCCCTAAAGCCAGCCTCCTCGTGGCTCTGTCTTCCCCGAGCTCTGCAGCAATGGCCTTTGGGGCACCAGTGTGTCCGTCTGACCTGTGATGGGGAGGGAAGGGGGGCTCTAAAGGGACTTACGGGAACCTCAGTCTTGGGGGTTATTTCCTGATGAGAATCCCAGTTTGACTGCTCACGAAGACAGCAAACAAAGGGATCGAGTGGGGACTCGGCCATAACCGTTAGCTGTTTACTAATAGTTCCACACACGCCGGCATCCTGGACTAACTCCCTGTTGCCCTGGCGCCTTAGTCAGGCACCAGATTTCACCGAAGCCCGTTAATAATCTCCACTCGGGGATAATGCCACGCGGTCGCAAAATAGCTGAGCGAACAGTAAACAAACTTGAGACGTGTCTTGGTGCCATAGAGCTGTAACGAGCATCTATCAGAGCGGGTCCCTCCCCTACCGATGCCCAATCAGGCTACAGAGGTGAGCAGGGCGAGGGGAGGCCGCGAGGGGGGCCTGCCTCACCGTCGTCGTCCAGGAGCACGTTCTCGGGCTTGAGGTCTCGGTAGACGATTCCCCGCTGGTGCAGGTGCTCTAGGCCGCTGATGATCTGGGCCGTGTAGAAACCAGCGCGCGCCTCCGGGAGGCCGGGGTTCTCCTCGTCCACGTTGTAGATGTGGTACCTGGGGGCAGACCGCGTGGAGCCTGTGCTTCTCTGGCACAACCAGGAGCCGCGCGCCCACGGTTTTGATGGGAAGTAAAATCTCGGGAAAGCATTGAGGCCTCCGAGTCCCACGTTGTGTCGGCAAAGCGTCCGTCATTTCAGCCTCGGCGTCCAGCCTTAGGGGCCCGCGGCGGAGCCTGCCCCGCCGGCCGCCGGTGTCTGTGTCCTCACAGCCCCTCAGCACAGCTGTTACAGGGGAGGCGGGGCAGCTCTCCCCACCCCACCTCCCCTGCCCCGGCCTGCGGGGAGGGAACAGGGAAACAGGCCCCAAAGCCACTTTACAGCCACCAGTGAAGGAGCCAGGTAGAGGGAGGCGAAGGCGGGCCACGGGACCCGCCCAAGCCCCATCCGAAGCGAGTGGCTGACCCAGAGCCCAGGAGGCATGTAGGCCGTTTCCCCAGAGACGCGCAGACTCCCCGGCGGGCCCTCGGAGAACTGCCCCCCACCCCCCGGCCTCCCAGACTCTCCTATCTCCTGTTTCCCTCTCACGTTGTACAGAGACGCAGAACCTAACAAGCAAAGTATTTCAACTAGAGAACAAGCAGGGAGAGGAGAGGCCGGCCAGTAATCTCGAAGAAGACAAGAGAGAAACCCTCACGTCAGCCGGAGCAACGGCATGAATGGCTTTTATGCTACGTGTCCATTTTAGTACAGTGTCCTGTAGTACGGCGCGGGGTAGTACGATGTAGTGCGGTGCAGTATCGCGTACAGTGTACTATATAGTGCGATGTAGTGCAGGACGGGATAACGTAGTGCAGCATGGTGCGGCGTAGTGTAGTGTGCCGTCTGATGTAGTGCAGTACAGTGTGGTGCAGGGTAGTGTAGCACCATCCATACGGTGGGGTATATATAGTGCAGTGGAATATAGTAGCATGTATAGCACAGCGCGGGGTAACGTAGCACGGCATCACGGCCTAGCACAGTGCGGGGCAGCGTAGGCGAGTAAAGCTTCACGACCTCTCCGCTCTCCAGCTCGTGCTATTTGCGCTTTCCAGACCCTTTGCTCCTCCTCCGTGAACTTGCACGGGTGGCTCAGTCAGGGCCTCAGAGCCTCACCTGGGAAGTGGGGCCAAGCAGCTCACCTGGCAGAGTTTCGGCGCAGGCGAACCCAGGCCCGAGAACGGAGGCACAGCGACGGCCCCCTCGTGTGAGGGCCGTGTGAGTCGCCTGAGTGTCTCAGGTGTGTCAGCGAACTCTCCGCAGCAACCTCGGAAGGCCGGTATTTCACCTCTATCCCCGTTTTACAGACCAGCACGCTGGGGCAAGAGCGGCCGTGTTGCCCAGCTGGCAAGTGGGTCTTTTCCCCTCTGAGAGCCAGTGATCCAACTTCTCCCGGGAGCCCAGGGCCGGGCCCTCAGGTCTCCGGCAAACCCAGGCCCTGTACGACGACGCCGCCCTCCGGTTCTCCCCGCGGTGGGTGGCCAAGCCACGGTTCCCGAAGTCGGCCGCACGGTGCTTCCGCTCTGCCACCACCCCCAGAGTGCGTCGCTGACGAAGCTTGTCGTCGTTTGCCAGCGCGGCCCTCGCCCCCCCTTGAGGCCCCTCCCGCCCCTTTATCCACCATCCGACTAGCACTCGATTCGCAGCTCCTCACGCCCTGCTGCCCTCCCTGCTCACGCCGCCGTCCGCCTGAGCCCGAGGCCCACAGGACGGACCCGTGACTAGAGAGCTTCGGCCGCCTCGCCCAGGGTTCCCCGCACTTCTGGGACCGAGGACACGCCGTTTCGAGGACCCGCAATCCGAAGGCAAAGAGGACTTAGATGGGGGCAGGGCTCGTCTTCACCACCACGTTCTCAGCACGCGGGAAGGAGCCCCTCTGCGCACTCGGCCGCGTGAGCACCCCCCCGTCCCGATCCCACAGCCGAGGGGCGGGCGCTGACCTTATGTCGCCTCCATTCATGACGGTCATCACCAGACAGAGGTCGGTTTTGGTTTCGAAGGCGTAGGCCAGAGACACGATGAACCTGCTGTGGACTTTGGCGAGAATCTTCTTCTCTACCATCGCGCCCTGGAAAGCAGGGTGAGCGCCCAGGGGTAGGCGGGAAGGCGATACTGCCCCAAACGGCCAAGTTCCTCAAACCAGAAAATGTCACGATAAAACAGAAACAGGGCTTCCCTGGGGGCGCAGCGGTTGAGAGTCCGCCCGCCGATGCAGGGGACGCAGTCCGGGAAGATCCCACGTGCCGCGGAGCGGCTGGGCCCGTGAGCCGTGGCCGCTGAGCCTGCGCGTCCGGAGCCCGTGCTCCGCGACGGGAGGGGCCGCAGCAGTGAGGGGCCCGCGTACCGCAAAAAAAAAAAAAAAAAAAAAAAAAAAAAGTGGCTGGACAGAGCAATTGCAAATAACTTAGAGACATGCCTCACGTGCCCCGTTTCACAGAGACAAGATAGGGCCTGGGAACCCATCACGTGCAGAGGACTCCGGGGTTCCTAGGGCCGCCAGCAAGGGGGCTCCTGCCAGCCAGCCTTAGAAATGTGGCTGAGGGTCCCGACAGGTCCTCAGGCAGCCTGTCGGCACTGACCTTCCCTTCCAGCTCTTCCTGCGGCAATCCCAGCCCTTCTCCTCCCATCCAGGCCTCTGAACAGCACCTTTTCAAGCCACCCCGCATCCCTGTTCACTTTCTATGTTGATTTTAAGACCCCATGAAGTCCATCTAATGTGTTTTTGAAAGCTGTGCTGGGTAAGGAGAGAGAGTCCTTCTGAAGGAGGAGTTCTTGATGTTGAGAAGCCCTTTCTACCCGCTGCGTGGGAAGATTGTAGGTGGATTTTACTTTGTAAAAGTTTGATAAGTTTCCTGAACTCGGGAGAAGAGAGGCTTAATACCCTAACAGTTGGATTCAAATTGCAGGTAGATGGCCCTGAGGGTAAGTGCTGCCCGCAAAGGCCGTCAGGCAGAGCACCATCGAGGGACCCCGGGGTGGGGTGCTCGGGGGAGTTGCTGTTTGCCCCCGGTGTGATCTGTTCTGTGCAGCGGGAACGGGAAGGAAGCCCACGCAGGTAGACGCGCGGCTGGAGATTAAGCAGCTTTGGCTGACCCCGCCCGGACGGGGCCTGAGGCCAGAGGGAGAGTGGGCGCCGCTCTGCTTCCACCACCCCCAACCCCCGGCCCAGACAGCGCTGCACGCGGGCACCCTGGGGCCTCCCCACACCAGCCCCGGGGAGACTCCCCCTGCAGCCTCCTCCCAGCACAAGCCAGGGAAGCTTCCGGAAACTCAGAGTAAAGAATCTGGAGACTCATCCCAGCAGCCTCCCTGACACCGGCTGCCGCACCGCGTGGCACCGGTGACAAGCCGAGAAGCGTGGTGCCATGTGGCACAGGACCCACGCCGGCCACGCAGAGGCCGCTCGGCCAGGAGGGACGTCCCGGGCACCGAGGCTGGTGGTTTAGAGCGGCTGGACAAACAGAGCCTCTGGGCGCCACCGGCACCTGCCACTCCGAGCCAGGGGCTCGGTCGCCAGGCAGACGGGCGGACTCGACGAGGGGGCGCGGGGCACTGACCCCGCCCAGGGCCGCACAGCGGGAGCGCCCGCCACGGGGCAAGCCGGCCCAGGGCGCCCCAGCCCCCACCCGCTGCCCGGCACGCCCCGGCGGCCCACCTTGTACCCCTTCCTCTTCTTTAGCCTCTTCTTGTTCAGCTTTTTGCACGCGTACATCTTCCCGGTGGCCCTCATCTGGCAGGCGGACACCTCCCCAAAGCCTCCCCGCCCCAGGACCCTGAAGTCCAGGAACCAGTCCTCGCCCACGGGCTGGGCCTCCAACCACTTCCACTGCAGGAAGCGCTGGAAGTACAGGCTGTCCAGGTACTGCTGGAAGGGGCCCTGGCTCAGGTGCGCCATGGTGGCCTGCAGGAGGGGCCGGAAGAGCCCGTCCCCGGCCCCCGCCGGCCCCTCCCGGACCTGCGCCACCATCTCCTTGTCCAGGAAGTCGCAGAAGAGCTTGGCCTGGGGGTCCAGGTACTCGGCCCGGATGGCCTGCGCCTTCTGCGGCCGGAGGTCGTCACCGGCGGTGTGGTAGACCTCGATGTCCCTCCAGAGCTCCAGGGCCGGCACGTGTTGCTCATGGGCCTGCAGGAACTGCTGGAAGAGCCGCTTGCCGATGGGCTGCTCCGAGCACACGCTCTCGAAGCCCAGGTCCAGGCTCGCCTGGAGCGCCCCGCACTTGGACAGCGGGGGCAGCTTGAGCCGGGCCAAGTACTTCCTGTCCCGGGAGGCCGGGCCGCTGCTCACGTCAAAGCTGGCCCGGGCGGCGATGAAAGCCGAGTTGGCCACCACCGTCTCCAGGGACCCGAAATCCATCCCGGCGCCGGCCTCCCTCCGCGTGCGGCTCCCACGTCCCAAGCCGGCCTAACCCACTGCCCTTGGCCTCTGGCCCGTTCCCACCCTCTGGGGACAGGAGGATGGCTGGGCACCAGGAGCCCCAGTAAGCCCGCTGACCCAGCTCAGGAGAAATCCCGGCTGGAGTGGAGGACGCGCAGGGCGGGAGCAGGTGCCAGAAAAAGACAATCCCTAAGCCGCTCGCAGACGGATTAGACGGGCCACCCTGCCCCGCTCCTTCCCACGGGGAAGGACACACCTGGCCCCAGGCCCAGCGCACAGGAGCCCCGAGCCTCCCCGTCGGGCCCGCTGGCCCAAGCAGATGAGCTGGACCCTCCACCTGTTTCCTGGTGGGGACACGGGGCCCAGGTGAAGGGACGGGGCCCAGGAGAAACCTGAATTCACAAAGATGGCTGGTGTTTCCCCCACTATGTGTCATTTTTTTCTTTAGAAAACCCACGAGTGAGAATCAAACCAGCTGATGATAGGAGTTTAGGAATAGGCTTTCTGGGCGTCCACGGGTGAGACCCCTGGCCAGGGGACTGGTCACTACGTGAGGACCAACATTTGTCCTGACCTGACACTGAGAGCAGCTGTGTCATGCTGGTGGCTCTGATGACCTAAGGTAACCCCGGCCCTTGCCGAGGGATCAGCTTCACATCAGCCCCCTGCCCTCACCTGGGCTGTGCTGGCTGGTGAAGGAGAAACGCCAAGAGAAAGGTTCAGGTGAAATTAGGACGGGGATGCAGGAGACCCCAGCTACACCCAGGCTGAGGTCCCACACAGAGAGAGGCAGGAGAGAGAAGGGAACAAAGAGGCCAGGGACACACCAGGGGCACACCTGAGACACACCTGGGGGACACCTGAGACATACCTGGGACATACCTGGGGCACACCTGAGGGACACCTCGGACACACCTGGCGCTCACCTGAGACTCACCGGGGACACACCTAAGACACACCTGGGACATAGCTGGGGCACAGCTGGGACACAGCTGGAGGACACCTGGGACATACCTGAGGCACACCTGGGGGACACCTGAGACATACCTGGGACATACCTGGGGCACAGTTGGGACACACCTGAGACAGCTGGGACACAGCTGGAGGACACTTGGGACACACCAGGGGCACCCCTTTGACACACCTGGGGACACCTGAGACATGCCTGGGACATACCTGGGGCTCACCTGAGACACACCTAAGACACACCTGGGACATAGCTGGGGCACAGCTGGGACACAGCTGGAGGACACCTGGGACACACCTGAGGCACACCTGGGGGACACCTGAGACATACCTGGGGCACACCTGAGATACACCTGGGACATACTTGGGGCACAGCTGGGACACAGCTGGAGGACACTTGGGACACACCTGGGGCACACCTGGGTATGGCCTTGTCTGCCTTGTTCTAGTACACAGTAGGTGCTTGGTACATGTATGGGAAAGAATGACAAGGAAGTGATGGGGGTTGGTTACAGTTTAGAGAGGGGAGGAAGAGAAGGGCCACAGAAATGAAGAACACCCCAGCCAGAAGAGGCCAGGTAACCAACTCCACGCGGGGAGGAGAGGGTCGAGAGGGCAGTGAGATTCTGCCAGCGGGTATGAGGAGACAGGCGGACTCTGTGTAGCAGCCGGGGAAGTAGAAACAAGAAACAAGAACTTGCAGCTGAGCAGGTGGGTTGGTGCGTCCAGCCTGGCACTTACTAACAGGCGACCTTGAGCTGATCTTTTCACACCCTTCCTGCCTTTTCTTTAACCTGTCAGTGTTCAGACGGGTCGGCGGCTCCGGCTCCAAGGCATGTTGTGGACTGGAGCCCCTTCTACAGTGTCTCTCACCGTGTGTCCCCAGACAGCGCCTCCCAGCAGTGCCGGGGACACGAATCGAATCGCCTGGAGAAATAAAGATCTGCTTCAGTGGGCCTGGAGTGGGGCTGGCACCCAGATCAGGAGTCCCTGCGAGAGGTGGTGTCTGAGGACGGCAACTCCCACTGGATTAACGCTGAGCTGAACTACCTCCTGGGGAAGTGGGAAGCATTCAGATAAACGGCGTTAAACATGCTTCCGATCACGGGACTCAGGGATTGAAGAGTGAACTTGGCTCTCTAAGAGGGGTCAATTACGCAGACCTTCCCAAACTCATTTGGCCCTTTTTTTAAAGTTTTTATTTAGAGTAATTGTAGATTCACATGCAGTTATAAGAAATAACCCAGAGACCCCTGCACCCCTCACCCAATCCCCCAGCGGTAGCACCTCCCCGAACTAGCTCGGGATTGCAGCGCGGATACCGATGCCAACACAGCAAACGCTCAGGAACCCCCGACACCACACGGTCCCCCTTTATAGACACCCGCCTCCCTCCCACCCCAAACCCTGTCCTGAACCCTGGCAACCACTAACCTGTTCTCCATTTCCATAAAGTTGTCATTTCAAGAATGCTTTATAAGTGGAATCACACAGTATGTCACTTTGGGGATTCCCTCTTTTCTCTCAGCGTGACTCCCTGGATTCATCCAGGCGGTTACACATACCTGTAGGTTCACTGCTGAGTAGTATTCCATGGTGTGTGAATGGACCATGGTTGGTTTAACCATTCACTTGTTGAAGGACATCTAGGTTGATTCCAGTTGGGGCTATCGTGAATAAAGCTGCTAAAAAACATACAGATATTCGTGCAGATATAAATTTCAATTTCTCTGGGATTAATGCCCCAGAGCATATTTGCTGAGTCGTATGGTATTTGCATGTTCAATTTTTTAGTAAACTGGCAAACTGTTTTCCAGACGGCTCTACCATTTTATATTCCTCACCAACACTTGGCGTTGTCACTATTTTTCATTTTAGCTCTTGTAATAGGTGGTACCCCATTGTGTTTTTAATTTGCATTTCCCTACCGGCTAATGATATTGAACATTTTTCAATGTGTTTATTTGTCATCTGTGAATCCTCTTCGGTGAAATGTCCCATTATGTCTTTTGGCCGTGTTCTAACTGGACTGCTTGCTTTTCTGCTGTTGGGTTGGAGCAATTTTTCAATTTTCTCTTTTATGGATTTGTGCTTCTGATGTCAGGTCTAAGAACTCTCTGCCTAACCCTAGTTCTTGAAGATTTTCTCCCATGTATTCTTCCAAAAGTTTTATACTTTTTTTTTTTTTTTTTTGCGATACGCGGGCCTCTCACCGCTGTGGCCTCTCCCGTTGCGGAGCAACAGGCTCCGGACGCGCAGGCTCAGCGGCCACGGCTCACGGGCCCAGCCGCTCCGCGACACGTGGGATCTTCCCGGACCGGGGCATCGGCAGGCGGACTCTCAACCACTGCACCACCAGGGAAGCCCAAAATTTTTATACTTTTACATTTAAATCCATGACCATTTTGAATTAACTTTTTTGCAAGGTGTGAGGCTTAGGTCAGGGTTCATGGATGTCCAGTTGTCCCACCTCCATGTGTTGAAAAGGCCGTCTTTGCTTCATTGAATTTCTTTGGCACCTTTGTCAAAATCAGTTGGGCATATTTGTGAGTCTGCTTCTGAGTTTTCTGTTCTGTTTCATTGTTCTCTGTGTCTGTCCCTCCACCAACGCCACACTGTCTTGATGACTGTGGCTATAAAATAAGCCTTGAAATTGAGTAGACTGAGTCTTCTTACCTTATTTTTCTTTTTAAAAAATATTTTCAAAAAAGTATTCCAAATAAAGAAGAAAATATTTAACTATCCTAGTTCCTTAGCCTTTCTAAATAAATTTTAGAATAGTCTTGCCTATAGATGCAAAAAAAAAAAAAAAATCTGGCTTGGATTTTGATAGAAATTGTGTTAAAACAGTATAGCAGTTTGGGGAGTATTGACATCTTTACTGTGTTGAATCTTCCAACCTACGAACACAATGTGTGTCTCTAGTTACTTAGATTTTTGTTTCATCGCCATTATGTAGTTTTCAGCATGTCTTGTCCATGTTTTATTAGATCAACACCTAAATATTCCTTTTCGTTTTGAGCAATTGCAAATGCTTTCTAGGGTTTTTTTGCGTCTGTCTTGGATATTCAAAGTTTAATCTTGATGCGACTTGGCACGGGTTTGGGGGCATATCTTGTTTGGGGTTCTCTCAGCTTCTTGAGCCTGAAGGTTTACGCCTCAGCCCCACTCTTTCTTCTCTCCTTGCAGGACTCCAGTGACACAGACGTCAGGCCTTTCCTACGGCCCCTGGGTCACTGAGGCTGGGCACTTTTTTTCTGGTTCTACTTTCTATTGTTCAAATCCGGAAATTTCTATTGTTTTTTCTTCCATGTCAGTGATTCTTTCCTCGGTCTCTTCCTTTCTGCTGCTGAACCCGTTCTTTGAGCTTTTTATTTCGGTTATTGTATTTTTTTGAATCTAAAATTTCCACTTGGGTCTTCTTTATGTCTTCTATTTCTTTCCTTAAACTTTCTACTTCTGTTTTCCCATTTGTTTCAAGCACAATCACCATTGCTCACTGAAGCATTTTACAACCTGTCAGATGATTTCAGGATCTGGCGCCTCAGTCTGGCGTCTACTGATCGCCTTGTTTTAACTTCATTTCGAGATCTTCCGGCTCTTGCTCTGAGGAGTGATTATCCGTCGAAAGCTGGGAATCTTCCTATCAGCCAGTCCTTTGGCGTTCGCGGGCTTCCGCTGACCCCACGGCAGCTGTGGAGGGGTGGGCTCCGGTCCCTTGCTGCGGGGGGTGGGTGGGAGTCGAGCCCCCCGCATAGGAAGGGTGAGCTCCCGCATCGCCCGGAGCTCACTGTCTTTGGGGCGTCCGTCCCACGTTGCCCCGCGGGGCACGCCGAGCAGCCCGGTGCCCCCCACCCCGCCCCAGGCCTCCCCTCCCCACGGGCACGTGTCCCAGGAAGGTCATCGTGACAACACGTGTGCAGCTCAGCACACACGTTCATGCTTCTGGGAATTCAGAGACTAAGTGTGGAGGATTTCGTTCAAAGACTTCCAGCAAGAATCCGTGCTGCGCTCGTCCCAAGAGTGTCTCTGTACTTTCCAGACAGGGCGGCACCGGTTCTCTGCACAGCAGTTCCACCCTGTGTCCTCAGGCCTTGGCGCAGGGGTCCCAGACCCACAGGCTGTGGACAGTGAGGCCGCAGCCTAAGGCCACACTCCGTGTTTTTACTGCCCTAAAGTTCCAAAGCGGTGAAGGGGAACAGTGTGACGGAAAATGCCTAGGATTGGTCCATTAAGAAACTACGAGTCCAAAAGCTAAAATGCTGCGATTCCATCTGAATTCTAGGGTGTTCGTTTTGCTGACAAACTCTAAATCATCCTAAAGAAAATAAACATAATGGCTAGAGGGCTTTTCACTATCTTTATCCCCGAAGAACACTTCCAATTTGACTACGTGGGTCCCTCAGAGGGAAAGTGACAATGGATGGACACCCAGCTCTTTGTATACAATCCCCACCCTTTCAGTCGGGTCCTAACTTAGATACTTGTAAAGACGCCTCGGTGCCACATCATGTTTGCCCGGCGCTGCCCCTTCCTCCTAATCTCAGAGATGGGCCCTAGCTATGTAGACCACCGAGGCCGCTTGGTCCTGGCCACGCATCAGGAGGTCCAGGGGCTCGTAGCTGTCCAGACGCTCAGGCCACCCGGCAGGTCAGCTCCCTCAGAACCTCAGGGGTGGGACAGGCGTCACAGGTTTTCAAGGCGCCCCAGGTGGCTCGTACGTGCTGCCAGGCTGAGCGTCCCCTGCCGAGACACTGCCACAGTCCTGCAGCCACAAGCAAGGCCCACGGGAGCTCCCAGGTCCACTGGGTCCCCGCGGGGTCAGAGTCTGCCTTTCAGCAACACGCCCGGGGACCGGTGTGCATTCGGTTCCGAAAACACTTCTAGATTGTATGGCTGTGAATTCCTCCATGGACACAAAGTCCTACAGGGCCCCAACACTGGCTCTCAGAGGACACCACGCTCGTCACCGAAGCTCAGCTCAAGAGCGACGGGAACCACTGCGGCCCCGCGTCCGGCCGCCCTGGGCACCGGCAGGCTTGGCTCTCCAGCACCAGGAGTGACAGCGGCGGGAGCCCCCGCCCCCGCCGGGGTCCCAGCCATCGCCTCATCATGACCTCGGGCGCCTGCTGCAATCAGCGCAGAGCAGAGAGCATCTCGGCCGCGGCTGAGTGTCAGGGTCCAGGCCCCGCCTCGTGCAGGCCGCTCTCTTCACACCTCCCTCCCCAAGGAGGTGCGAGTGGGCAGAGCTGAGCACCTGGCAGGTCTCCTTGCTCATTATCAGAGCAGATAAGGCTCTGCGCCAAGGGCACCCGAGAGGAGGAGTGAGCCACCCTGATTTGCCCAGGGAGGGGGTGGAGGGGCACCTGACGGCAGGGGAACCTGCCAGGCCTGCCCGGGCGTCGGTGCTTGACGGCCGAGCAGCGATAACACCCTGCTGGGCTCGCCCCGGAACCCAGAGCCGCAACGCCCTTGACCTCGGAGGGGGAGACCATAAAACCCAAGGGGACGTCCTCCCCCAAGTGTCCCTTGGCAGGAGCGGGGTGATGGCGGCACTGCAGGAGAAGAAGTCATGCAGCCAGAGGATGGAGGAGTTCCGGCACTACTGCTGGAACCCGGACACGGGCCAGATGCTGGGCCGGACGCTGTCCCGCTGGGGTCCGTGCGGCAGGGCAGGGGCGCCGGGGGAGGGCAGGGGACCAGCAGCAGCCGCGTGGGGCTGGCGGGCTCAGGGCCCAGACGCAGGCCCTGGCCGGCCTCTCCTCCCCCACTGGCTGATCCCCAAAGGGCCCCCTCAGCCCCGACACCCGCCGACAACGGGCACCTGAGAGCAGCTGAGGATCAGCCCCAAAGGCTCGGCCTCAGATTTGAGAAGAGCAGTTTTAAAGCTATCTTCCTAAAACTATAATTTTTTAAAAGGCTTTTAAGTTAAGGGGTGCAGGGTTATCGAGGTGATGAGAATGGTCTGGAACCAGATAGCGGGACGGGTGCCCAGCGCCGCGCGTGAACGCACCCGACACCAGTGCAACGCCCACCCTGAGAGGTGACGCGTTTGGTGAGCTGCACCTGTGTTCCCCGCAACCAAGCAGCTGTCGCCGCGTCTGACCCACCTCTTCCCGCAGTGTGGATCAGCCTCTACTACGTGGCCTTCTACGTGGTCATGACCGGCATCTTTGCCCTGTGCATCTACGTGCTGATGTGCACGGTCGACCCGTACACTCCCGACTACCAGGACCAGCTCAAGTCACCAGGTACCGGGCATCGGGCCCTGCTCTGCCCGGGGCTGCTGGGTCGGGACACGGCCCCTCGGGGAGGATGTCGGGGAGGACGGTCACCAGGGGATCAGGAAGGGGGGCGAGGAGCGCTCGGTGCCCGTGTGGCGTCACTGGCACCGAGGCTGCTCTCCTGTGGAGGCCTCGCCTCCCCAGCAGCAAATTAGGTCCAGAGCGCGAGTGCCGTCTAAGTGCAGGGTGGCCCGTGCGACGAGGGGGCTGGGCCAGCGCCAAAGAGCAGGAAGTCGCTGGTGACGAGACTCCCAGATCCCGGGGAGGGTGTTCGGACCAAGACTTCTCCACGCAGCCAGCTAACCTGCGGTGCCTGCAAAACGCAAAAACAAAGGGTTGGGGGGGGAGAAACGAAGGCAGGAAAGCTTCTTGCAGCCCAGCTACTCAGAGTGTTTGTCACCCCTGCATCCTTAACTGTTTCTGAGGAAGACACTAACCCGAGAACATCCCACCGCAGCACTGAGCTGGGCCAGCGCTCGGCGGATCCTCTGCAAATCATCGTGACAACTGCGGGTCAATTTTTTGAACCAACCAACGGACAAAACATGGAGGATTTCTATGTCGTTTCAGAACAGAACGTTAATAGATTACAAACTTGAGGACACACAGTGATAGAATGTGCCCCAAACCCAGAGGCTGGCAGGCAGGCAGGCCTCCTGTGGGAGGGACCCGCGGGCCCTGGCCAGGCCTCGTGGGACGGCGTGGCCCCCCAGCCCCTGGACAGGGTCCCAGGCCCTGCTGGCTGCCAGGGGCAGGGGAACCCTCGAAGGCCTGGCCCCAAAGCGTCCCAGGCACGGCCTCCCCCAGGCCGGGGCCGACCGAACGGCAAACGGCCTGATGTACAACCAAAGGCCAAGGCGTCACGTCCTTTTTCCAGGGGTGACCTTGAGGCCAGATGTCTACGGGGAGAAAGGCCTGGACATCTCCTACAACATGTCTGACAACAGGACCTGGACAGAACTAACGCAGGCCCTGCACCACTTCCTGGCAGGTAGAGTGCAGAATGCACCGCAGTCTCCGTTCTTTCCTCGTCTCGGGAACCCCCCGGGGGGCGGGGGGCAGAGGGGGGCCGCAGCTCGGGCAGGGCCGCAGGTGTGCCTGTCCCCCAGGCTACTCACCCGCGGCCCAGGAGGCCAACATCAACTGCACGTCCGAGAGGTACTTCTTCCAGGAGAGCTTCCTGGCCCCGAACCACACCAAGTTCTCCTGCAAGTTCACAGCAGACATGCTGCAAAACTGCTCGGGCCGGCCGGACCCCACCTTCGGTTTTGAGGAAGGAAAGCCGTGTTTCATTATCAAGATGAACAGGGTGAGTGAGGGGGTCGGAGGTGAGGAGGGAAGTGGGCCCCTGCCTCTCCTGCACGTGTGCTGGCCGCGAGCGTGCCTTCCCTCAGACACAACTGGGAGCCGCCATCCAGACCCGCCACCCACTTGACCGTGGCGTCCGCCACCCCCCGAGGCGCAGAGCCTGGGGCAGCCCTGTGTGCACGGCGGCTGGAAGAAGTCGGGCCGCGGTCAGCGCGGGGAGGGCACCTGGGAACCGTCTGAGGACAGGCGCAGAGGGAGGCTGACCGTGAGAACACAGCCAACCACGGGAGGCACGTCCACGCTGCGGGGAGAGGGGACATCTCGGCAGGGCCCCGGGGAGGGTGGGACCTGGCGGCGGGCTGGGGAGGACCCGGCGCCATGCTGGAGTCTGCGTGGCACCCTTCATTTTCCTCCCTAAGAGGCCGAGGGGGCCACGCACTGGCACACCGCACTGGGCCCCAGGGCCCAGCTGGGCTGCGGTCCCGGCTGCCTGGCAGGTGTGCAGCAAGGGAGCGCGGCGGTCCTCACGAGCAAGGAGGGCACTGCACTGGACCCTGGGCACCAGCAGGCGCATCCGGGGGCCGGGCCGTCTGCACAGGTGGGCTCGGGAAGCTCAGACCCCCGTCCAGCTCTGCCACCTGCCGGCCAAGACCACGGCCCCAGCGTGGAGCTTCCGGCTTTGAAGCAGGAGTTGGTACATCCGCCCCAGACCCTCCCCGGCACCCGTCCTCCGCACTCACAGATGGGCACAGAGGCCACGTCCGAACCTTTCCCTTCCAGATCGTCAAGTTTCTCCCCGGCAACAGCACGGCCCCCAGGGTGGACTGCGCATTCCTGGTGAGTGAGCGGCCACGGCTGTCTTGTTCAGGCGGGAAAACCTGCGAGCGATACTGACCTGGTTTTTTCCCTAAAATCACCTCAACCGTCAGCCTGATAAGTCAGGCGCGCGAATTGCATGAACCTTCACTTAAGAGTGGCTTGATCCTGGGGGATTCAAAACCTGGTAAGAATTATCAAGAAAAAATGTTCTATACGGTATTGCAAGATGCCAAATGGCACAGCTATATGATCCTGGAGAATAAAGTTTTACACTGTCTCTGGAAGAAACAACCTGGTAAGAAAAACAACGGTCGTCACTGTTTTGCTTCAGAAAGCGTTTGGGACAGTGTATCACTGACGTGCTTCAAAAGGTTTGTGGCGATTTGGAAAAACCAAGGCACTCCTACTACGCTGCTTTGTCCTTTTTATTGGCTTATTTACAAAAATATGCAAGTTACCGACAGCTACTGTTGTCTGGCAGTGTGTGTATATAAATGCTGCCAAGAGTTGGCATTAATTTAGTCCAGTTTTTCTCAAAACGTGTTTTTAAGTACAACATGAAAAAACTAAATTTGTCTTCGTTGAATATTTTCTAAAGTTTGTCTCCACAATCACACCCTCAGCCAAGGCTCTCTGCCGTCAGCACGGGTGCCCCACTGGGGTGACCGCCCCCCCCCGGCCCCCCGGCCCAAAGCCTGCAGTCTCCCCGGAGCGCAGCGTTCGTCCTTTGTTTTTCCTTTTTGAGTTTCCTCGACCACGCACGTGTAGGCTGACCCGGGACCTGCACAGACACCAAAGTACCCTTCCTCTGCCCTCGGACGAGCTCAAGCCGTTGGGCGAGTCGCTGGCTCTGACAGTGAACGGAAGCAAACCCCCGCGACAGCGTGTGGGTCCTGCCCCAGTCTCGGCAGATCAGCCGCCCAGCCCTGTGGGCTGTCATTCCCACACGCTCGGCTCTATCGCCTTTCTTATCCTAAGAGGGTTTAAAATGGAAAAAAACAGGAGCTTGATAAGTCACCCGGGGTCTTGCAAGCTAACAAATTACACCCTTCATGGATTCTTGGCTAATGATAAAGATTAGATCTAGTGCCAACTGCACGTGTGGTCACGGTGCACACGTACGCACACGTGTGGACTTGCGTGCAGAAGCATGCGTGGCGCGGACACACGGGAGGACACGAGCGCGCCAGATCCGGCCTTTCTCACAGCGGCCTCTCGCCCGCAGGACCAGCACCGGGATGCCCCGGCCCTGCAGGTGGAGTACTTCCCACCCAAAGGCGTCTACAGCCTACACTACTTCCCCTACTACGGGAAGAAGGCCCAGGTACGTGTGCGCCGCTGTCCCCAACAGCTGCTCCGGAACCGATCAAACTGAGTAATCACTAGCAGCAGGAAAGCCCTACATGTTTCACCTGTAAAAACGGAACAAGGCCGCACTCAGCCCGGCCGGACCACTTCACCTCCGGGTGCTTCCCAAGCCCATGTTCTCGTAACTACCTGAAAACACATCGTTCTCACACAAAATAAGTATCACATCTAGTCTTTTACCTTCCAAGGGCCTCCTTAGAAGGCCCTTAGACAACTGCATATCCATGTAAAGTCATTTTCTCCAAATCTCTTGCTTTATCCTCTGTGTTGTTTTATATTAATTTTCATCAGCTGTAACTTGAAGTTGAATCTGTCACTGGTCTGTCCCCGCCCCCCGCCCCCCGGGCCAAGTCTCCTCGTTTCTGAGCAGGGAGACGTTCGTGTCCCAGTGAGTCCCGGGCGGCTCTCGGGCCACGCGAGAGCCGCCAGCCAAGCGCCCGGCCGCCCTCGAGGGTCCTAACGCACGTCCACCTCAGCCCCACTACAGCAACCCGCTGGTGGCCGCGAAGCTTCTCAACGTCCCCGTGAACAGGGAGGTTGTCATCGTGTGCAAGATCCTGGCGGAGCACGTGACCTTCGACAACCCCCATGACCCCTATGAGGGGAAGGTGGAGTTCAAGCTTAAAATCCAGAAGTAGAGGAGCCAGGCGGCTGCCCCCAGGTGCAGGGTGACCGCAGACGCCGCATCCAGCTAAACCCGGCACCCGAGGCAGCTCCGCGCCAGACAGGCCCTCGTACGCCCAGCTCTCGGAGCCAGAATCCTGTGAAACCTGTCACTTTTTAGGTAGAACTTGTAGCCACGATAGGAACGCTGGGCTAACACGGTGACCCTAAGGCAGCAGCTGTGCAACTAACAAGACCCCAAAAGGACTCATCTCTTCCGCGCGGACATCACCTTTCCTGCTGTAATTTATTTTTTCTACACGTTAACACGAAGACCGGTAGTGCGTTGATATGAAACGTGACTTAGGATTTCATGCATTCTGGTTGCCGGCTTTAAAAAACACAATTCCTAAACTGTAAAAATCAAGTTTATTAAATTCACTCTTAATCTATGTAAAAGAGTCGTGTCTCTCCTGATGAGGGGGAAGAATTAACTAAAACATCAGACTAACAAATTCAGTTAACTAAATTAACTAAAAAGAATTAACTAAAATTAATGAACTAAAAAACCTCTCCCTTTAACACTTTCAGTTGCAAGTCGGGGACATTACAAACCGGAGTGGAAGGGGCTGCCCCGAGAGCGCACAGTTCTGGGACGTAAGGGTGTCCCCACGCAGCGGAGCCCAAACCCCAGAGGTGACCTTCCTCGGAGCACAGTCTCCCCTCCAGGGCGGGGGTGGGGGGCGGTCTGCAGCCCCAGGCCATTCAGAAAACCCTGAAACGAGAACATTCTGTCCCAAGGACAAACCTGCTCTCACCTGTCGCCCACTTTTCACCCCACCCGGAGCTGGCGGCCCAGAGTCCTAACCCCACGGAAGAAGGCCCGCAGAGGCTCCGGGGACAGGGGACCCGCCGCCGAGCCCCGGAGGCCACCAGGGCCCAGGGTGCGGGTGTCTGCTCCGCTTTGCCGACCCCACCGGCAAAAACCCTGAGCCACCTGGGAAGTGCCACGTCGGGCCAGAGATCAGGCCACCTCAGGGATGTCACGGCACATTGGAGGTCCGAGGTCCAGCCACCCCAGAAGAGACACCGAGGCCTCGATGGGGGTGGGGCGTGGGGCGCACGTCGCGGGGTCCGAGCACAGTAGGCTGCCTGCCTCGGGGTCCCTCCTCCGGCTGCCCTGGGAGGCCGGGGCTGCTGATCCCGTTTCACAGGGAAGGTAACCGAGGTGCAGCAGCTGGAGGGGCTGCCCCCCCGGGGGGTGCAGGGGACAGGGAACCTCAGAGCCGGCCACCTGCCGACCACAAAGCACCCCTTGGAAGAAGTGCTAGAACCTTCCGTCGAGTTGCCGTCGAATACACGGAACAAACAGCACCTGGGGGAGGGGCGGCACAGGCTCTGGGGTCAGAGGTCAGAGGTCAGAGGCCTAGGTTCGAGTCCAGACGTTCCTCTCTCGGGAGCTCGCTTACGCGCCCCGGGGACCGCTGCTGCGCCAACGCCCAGGGTCAGTGCTAGGCCCAAGTAGCCACAGGCCTCCTGGTTTGCAGAACCCCACTACTCACCAGCTTGTAAGACGTGAACTTTGGAATCAAACACCTCCCCTAGAGGTCACAGACCACACCGCAGGGAAGCGGGCGTGGAAGGACGCAGGCTGGACCCCCTGACGCGTGATGCTCCGGGACGACGGGGCCGCAGCTGAGCAACTACCAGGAAGAGCAGGAGAGGCGACGGTGCCAGAACCTCGTCCCCTGCCCAAGGCGCTCCCACGGCAACGGAACCAGCACACCCTCGGTCACCCGGGTCACCACCGGTGGAAGGTCGGGGTCGGGGGTCTCGCGCCCACGCCCGGGTGCCCAGCTTGGCCAGACCCGCCCGGGTGCCCCGGAGGAGGGGCAGCAGGGGCGCAGCCGCAGGGGACTCGGCCGGAGACGCGGGGCTGGCCGTGAGCTCACCGCACGGGCGCCGACACTGCCCCCGTCTCTCCAGCCACAGCCCTCAGGACACTTCAGTCAGCCACAGTCAGGAAGAAGGGAGGAACTGCCACAGCCCTCAGGAGACACGACTCTGCCCGAGGCCGCAACCTTGCACCGCAGCACTCACGGACGTCTTAGACCAACGTGAATAAAACACTGAGCTGCCCCATCTTACCTTACCATCTGACTCTTTTTCCGAAAGTCTAACCCATAAAATCTGTCAGCTTCTAGGATCCGGAGCAAACGCCCTCGGCCTGGCTTCTCACCGTGGGCGCGACCGCGAGGGCATCCAGCCTGCGTCCCTCCGCCCCCTGCTTCCCCGGGGCGCTTCGTGACCTTTCGGGGATGTGTGGGTTTGCAAAGTTCACGTTTTGTAAGGACTCGCGTGTTAAAGGTCGTGGGTACGTCTCTTCTAAAAGGGAGGCAAGGCACAAACTCTCTCCCCACCACTCGCCGCGTCCCCGGGACCTCTTTCCTCGGCCCAGCCGCCGGGCAGCAGCAGGACAGGCTGGGGGCCTCGGCGGGTCCTGCGTGCACTGCTGGGCCCGGACCCTCTCCTCCCTCCAGAGAAGGGCCCTGCTGACGGGAGTAAATGAGCTCCAGACAGCAATCCCGAATGAGAGGGACACACGACTTGTTTAAAATGCCCATGCGCACTTTATTAATAAAAACTAACAGTGCCAAGTTAAACAAGTCAAACAATTAAAGTCTCTTTATTCCACAAAATATTACAGAAAAGTTTGTTTGTGTTCCAATAAAAAGACTATTATTTTAGAACAGGCAGCTAACAGCAACTGTGCAGTTAATGGTTCTTGGTGAATGAGTTTTAAAAGAGACTACTGCCTGTCCTGAAATTCCTTTTTCTTTTTATAAAAAAAGAACTATTAAAAATGATTGACAAATTTTGAGTTAAAAAACTGTTAAAACATTCTCTATATTTAATTTCAACTTTATAATAGATTACAGGAAGATGCTTACGAAACAAATCCAACATTTGTTTCAGTACATGTCTTTAAATGACAGACTTAGAAGTATGTAAACAGCTATATAATAAAAGTTCCCAAACGCTGCCTGTAAGAATCAGGCAAATTTCACCATAAGCAATAAACCATTCCAAGCTTTCAGTTTCCACTTTGCTGCACCAGCGTGGCAGTAAACTTCTACCAAACCAACAGAAACAAAAAAAGAACTTCGCAATTCATCGGCTGCAACACAGAGCAAAACCAAAGTAGCAACCCGATGGAGTCACGCAGTCAATATAATTTAAGGGAAATAAGGTCGTAATAAAACGTCGAGAGGCAGAGCCTCGCCATCTGCCGGTTCCGTGGTGCCTCCCCCTCGGCGGCTGCCTCGGGCCCGCCGGGCAGCAGGGCCTGTACCTCCCTCGGCGCGGACGGAGCGCAACATCTCCAGCAAACTCGGCAAGAACTGTGAAGGGGCGAAATGAACTCTGAATTTTAAAAAACAGCAAACGAAAACACAAAATCCAGAAGAGTAAGTAGAGGCCGTGCGTCGGCATCAAACACGGCGCAGCTCGTCAGGACCCCGCAGAGAACGGCGCGTTGCTTATCGGTGGCGCAGGCCGAGCCCAGCGACTCAGCGAGCTCTTCTTGGAAGGAGGACAAAAGAAACAGAAAGACCCACGTTCACAGCAGTTCTCCTCCCCAGACGTGTCCCCGGAGCCGGTGGGGCTCAGTCCTCCCCCTCGTTCTCGTTGAGGTCCTCGTCATCGTCGTCGTCCTCCCCAGCATACGACACGGGGGTCTCCACCCGGGAGCCGCTGTACTGCGACCCGCTGGAGCTCGTGGCCAGCGCCCCGTCCGCGCCATTGGCCAGGTCACTGCAAGGACAGGAGGTGTCAGTGGCGGCGTCTGCAGCGCCAGAGACAGGCCGGCAGCCCCGGGAGGTCTGGGTGTTCTCAACCACACGAACAGAAACGGCAAGCCTCACCCACGTGCAGCGCAGAACCCAGCGCCCCCGAGGCTGACGCCACCCGTCACACCCCCTTCACACATCACCACCGGACGAGGGGCTCCGGCAGGGCCCCGACACCGAGTCCTCCCCACTTATCATCACGTAGGAAGCGAGACTCGGGCACACCAACCGGAAAACCCCCGAGACTCTCCTCCCAGGCCTCTCCCTGTGACCTCCCTGAAGGCTGGGAGCCGGGGAGTAAAGGGGCACCCAGTGAGCGTGTGCTGGCATGTACGTGTGTCCGCTTGTGTTAACGCCGTCCCAGGCCCCACCCTCAGCTCCTCTGGCGTCCATGCTGAGCCAGGAAGCTGAGGGTGACGGGCGCGTCTTACTGCAGCCTGTGCCTCCAGGACGGCCCCGAGGACCCACGGCTCTTGCAGGTTTTATTTTTTGGAATGCCGCCTGACGACGGCCCCTGGGGCGGGCCCAGGCGGGGACCACGGACCCAGGGGGCAGAGCTGCGGGGCTGGGCTCTAGAGCAGCCAGGGCTGCCCAGCCCCGCACCCTCGTCTTCAAATGGGTCGCTGGAACCCACCTGCGTTTGCATCACCCTCCTGGGAGCCTCATCTGGAAACACATGACCACCTCTGGTTGCCACAACTGGGGCCGGGGTGGGGGTGGGGGGCGGCGGTGCTAGCATCTGAGGCCGAGGGCACAACCCAGTGCCCCACAAGGCACGGGCAGCACCCACAGCAAAGGGTGGTCCGGCCCAAACTGTCAACAGGCCCGCGGGCGAGACCCCGGCCTAGAATGGAGGGGCTTCGGGAGCCGGAATCCTGGGCAAAGACCCCCGGCTTCAGCCACCGCCCGCGTCCCAGCACAGCGCACACGAGACGTGAAGGGTCAGCTGTGGTCAGTTACGGTCCCAGGGCACCAACGGGAGATGGCCACACCCACCACGAGGGGAGGGAAGGCGACTTTTCTTCTGAGCTACAACTTGCTCAGGCACCGTCACAAGTCACTCGGTGTCTTCGTGTCTGAGCTGGACAGCAAGGGAAGGCCCCGAGGGACCCCGACCTACGGCTACAACTTGACACACGTCATCCGGACTCCAGACTCGGAGGCGGCCTGTCTCCACGCGGAGACACAGCGGCACCCCCGGGGGCCCTCACAGCATCCTCTCTGCGCCCAACCTGCGGCCTTCAACTGCTCTCCACAAAACGGAGGAGCTTACTTGGTAAACCGTGAGTCTGTTTAAAGATAACAGGACATGAAAGGGTCAGAACCACCCTGGAAACGTGGCCGTGATACACTTGAATCAGACGGCACGGGGCAGGGGAGGGTGATGACTGAGTAAAAGGGCTCCTGTCCTGCCACGCGGGTCAGAACCCTGAGAGGCCTGTGGCACCACAGAAAGCCCACAGGCCAGAGCTGCAGAGATTCCTAACGTTAAAGGTGTTCTCCCGTTATCAGAAAACCACACGCATGTATCTTGATACCTTTCACCGGTATTTACTGACGCTGCTCTTGGACAAAGTAATCCCACATCTGGGAAAGCCAGCCTGGAGGCCAAGCCAGGAAGAGTGGAACACTGAGCCATCAGGCGGCTCGTTGCAGCTTTCCTTGAAACTGGGAACCACCTAAACGTTCAACCAGAGGGCAGCTCAATGAACAAAAAAGGTCTTTGTAAAACAGCGTATCCACCACTAAGGTCAGTTTCTCTTCTGAGATGGTAATGGCTTTGCTTCCCTCTTTAGAAAACCTGACGTGAGCCTCTGAAATTTAATCAATAAAAAGAATTTCTTAAAGAGGAACATTTAGGAAATACCCAAATTCCACCTCCTGGTATAACTAGTGTTCAGATTTTACAGACTGGGCTACACACACAGCGGCAGATTCAGAATTAAAGACGGAACCAACCTCAGTCAAAACCCAAACAGGTGCAGACACCCTGGGGCCTCCCTCAGCCCTGCCGAGGTCGACACAGACCCCACGGGCACTGGGACCCTCACGGGGCGACCCCGCCCCTCCCGCACTGTTGCCGGGCCAGCGCTCCCCGGGGACCGGAGGACACGGTGCCTCTGCAGAGCCCCCTCGAAGGTGTGCACACGTGACTTATTAGTCAGTTCCATTTTGTTGGACCTACACTCTGCTGATTTCACTTACACTTTAGGAACATTTATTGATATTTAGAATTGATATAAATATGTATAACACATGATACTACATAAAAATAAAACCACTGTTTTGTCAATACCTAACGTTGATATTACTTTACATTTATCTTGAAGAAACTAAGACAAACCCTGAGGTCTGACACTTCTGTTCTGTGGGACTGCTAGGTCAAAAGTCAAATACAGGCTTCCCTGGTGGCGCAGCAGTTGAGAGTCCGCCTGCCGATGCAGGGGACACGGCTTCGTGCCCCGGTCCGGGAAGATCCCACGTGCCGCGGAGCGGCTGGGCCCGTGAGCCATGGCCGCTGAGCCTGCGCGTCCGGAGCCTGTGCTCCGCCACGGGAGAGGCCACAGCAGTGAGAGGCCCGCGTACCGCAAAAAAAAAAAAAAAAGTCAAATACACACTGATTTAAATGATAAAGCTCCTTCGATAATATCAGATACACTCAATACACGGTGATGTGAAAAAAAGGAACAACGTTATATGTGTACTGTGACTTCAAGTGTAGGAAAAAGAAAAATTAAAAAAAAGGTTGGAGAAGTAGCCTCTGTCACTCCAGCTGCCGGCCGTGGGGTTCAGGTGGCTTTGCCCGCACTTCACTGAAGTACTTTTCAAAAAAATAAAAGCTGTGTACTACTTTTAACCTTTAGAGGAAAGAAACCAAGCAGAAAAAGCAAATCTCCTTTGCACAAAGGACGAGCTCTGAGTGACTCTTGGAGGCATCCGGAGTCGGGGGAGGTCTGCCCTGCTCTGGGCGCCCCGTTCCGAGCAGCTGAGCAGTGGCTGTTCACATGCGACCCCGGGCATCCCGCTGCGAGGTGACAGTGGCCCCACCACCCCCAGGCCCCGCCGGGGACGGCAGTTACCTGGCAGAGAGCCTTGTGCCGTTGGCAGTTGAAACTGCCGACGTGACAAAGACACCGCCGAGTGATCCCTGAGCCATTTCTGGAAAGAGAAAGAAAAGAAAGCAAATTTCACAAAGCAGAGACCACAGGAGACAGGCCCACGAGCTGAGACGGGACGGCTCTCCAGGCGAGGCCCCTCGGGTAGCCCAGCGCCATGCCCGCTACCAGCCAGAAGGCCGCCCGCTCGCTGGGCCCGGCCACCGGACCAAGCCTGGCGAAGACAGCACGGAAGTCCTCCCTTTACTTCCTTGAATCGGTGCAGCCACCGACGACGCCACCACTGTGCCACGGAAAGGCAACCGTCACCATAGCGCAGAGGCGGGACCCAAGGGGAGGGAGGACCTATGTCGACCCTCGTCCTGGACGCAGCTGTATCGCCAAGAACGGGGGCCGTGGGGAGGGCAGCGGGGGTCCCACAGGGCAGCTGCTGGCATCAAGAGGGGGTGGGAGGCGACACTTTCACTGGACGCTCTGAGGCCAGACGCCCACTTATTCTGGGCCGCTTGGGAGCACTCAGGGAGTAAATCCACACCGGAGGCGCAGGGGTAGCTTCTCCTCTCTTACCACAAAGCCCTTCCCCTCGGTGGCTGGGACCCCCCAGCTCAGCCAACCAAGGAGCCAGCAGAACGGATGCCGGGGACCCAGGAGGCTCCCCACACCTGCCGTCGGGGGCAGGCCCAGGGCTGTCAAGACAACACTTTTCTCGGTCACTCTGCTGCAGTGACTAAGCCACTCCCTGGGGTCGGGTCCACGCCTGCCACACTCCTCACAGACCTGGGGCCCTACCTGGAAGGTGAGATCCTGACGAAACAGCTGCACCATATGAACCACACGGCTCGGCCCTGTCGCCACCCCCACCCCCCCGCGCCGCCCGCCCTGTCCCGAGGGGCCACGGCCCCGCCAGATGGCGTCCTGCTGCTGCCGCACCGGCACCCCACAGCCCGCCACCATCCCACGTCCCACGATCCATTTGTCTCTGCTCTGGGCACCAGGCGGGAGCCAACCCCAGCGGAGGGGGCGGGCGTTCCGTCCAGGACGGAGCGGACCTGTCACGTAGGGTTCCAGCGCCTTCGGCACCAAACTTCTCGCCACCTTCAGGTCGTCGGCGGAGCAGCTCCCGGACTCCAGCCCGCAGGCCATCCCCATGCGCTTCAGCACCTCGATGTCATCGTGGATTTCAAACGTGTTGTCGAAATTAAACAGGTACTCAAACCTAGAGAAGAAAGTCACCGTCAGAAGAGCGCCGTCTCCACAACAGAGTTGGACACCTGGCTCGGGGGCCCCGAGCGGGACACCCCACTCACCCCAAACCTCCCTCAGCCACACGACCCACCAACTCAGCACCAGCAACCAGGGAGCGCGGGCGGCACCTATGCAGCCCGGGGCTGCCGGCCGCCCCAGGCCGGGCCCTGAGCACCGCCTGCTGTCCTGACAACACTCCTCCTTCCCAAGGAGCCGCACACTCAGGGAAGGGAGGAGGACACCTGCAAGGTAACTACGCTGAAAAGATCGTACTTCGTGGCTGTAAGTTAGACCCGCAGCAAATCAACCAGACGGGCCGCCTGCTCTCCGCCCCCGCCCCCCCCGACCAGGCGTCTTCACGCGGCCAAGGCCCTTCCCACCATGACCTACTTGTCGTTGGAAATGCTGCAGTCGATGACCGTCTTCTTGCTGGTGTTCACGATGATGAAAGGCAGGTGGATGACGGAGTTGGCGGGGGGCGGCCGGCTGGCCTGCTGCTCCGCCTGGCGGTTCCTCTGCACCAGGTTCTTAAAGGCGATTTGCTAAAGAGACGCACGATTGACGCGCACCCACACCTGCCGCCCCCGGCCACCCAACCCTCCCTGGGCGTCCTCAACGGCCCCGCCCGGCACCCCCTTAGAGACCAGAGCGGCCGGGGGACGCAAGCCCCAGGGAGCCACCCAGCGGAGAACGCGTGTCCAAAACCCAAACGCCCGGAGGGGGGCCGACGCCACCGAACAGCACTCACGCTGCCTCCGGGGCAGGCGCTGCGCTACCTGCAGGATGAGCTCTTGGAGCTGCGACTGCTTTTGCTTTATTCTCTCCAGCCTTCTCTGTCTCTCCACCTTCGGACAAGCCATCGACATAAGACATCGTCACAATTGGTTTTCACAGCATATTTTAAAATCCAAGGCAACACAGGGTCACCGAGGAAAGGTCCTCGCCGAAGACGTGTGCCCCGGGCCTGACGGTGGGACAACAGAAGAACCTAGAACGTGGCAGACGCCGCGGGCACAGGCCGGTTTCTCTTAATCTCAAAACTACACGAGCTTCCTCCATCTTCTCGTCTTCTGCACACGGCTATGGTATCTTTTTTGAAAACCCCACAAACTGGGATGCAGAGTTCACCCACACTGGGGGCAACCCCCCCGGACCGGGCCGACTGCCCTGCCACCAGTGTCCGCGGCCCCAGACGGCCGGTGGGTCACCGTCAAGTGGGAAAGCACGGACGTGATCAGGGGCTTCGGGACACGGGGACACCTGCCCCCTACCGCTGCCCAAGACGCTCAGCAGGCGCCAGTGGTGCAGACGACCGACGCCTGCTAGGAACACACGGCGGACGCAGGGCTGGAGATACCTCTAGGTTCTGACACTCCTGGGCAGAGTTGGTGGGCAGGCCGATCCACTTGATCTCCTTCTTCTCCTTGGAGATGATGTTCATGGCCATCAGCACGTTCAGGGCGTCGTAGACTCGCCGTCTGATGTTCTTCTGGTCGTAAGCCTGGCGGAGACAGAGGGAGATCTCCAGACAGCCCAAAACCCGAACACACTCGAGGCTGTGCACCGTCCGCCCCCCGTGAGGCGGCCCCGCGCACGGCCCCGCTCGGCCCGCCAGCCCAGGCAGGGGACGTCGCCACGGGGAGGCGGCCGACACACGGGGCCGGAGCTGGTGCGCGCCATGGAAGCGCCGGGGACGCGGGGGCATCACCACACGGGCGGGCCGGGAGACCTAAGGAAGTGCTTTCAGAGCTTCTCTGCATGTCTGAGGCCGTCTGAGACACAGACAGAGGGCCGGGTGTCCCGCCCCGCCAGCCCCGCGGCCCTGCCGGCCCCACCGCGCACACCCTCACCGACTCGTTCGGTAAGATGTGGTTGTCCGCGGCGCTGAACTCTGCCACCAGCTCGTCCGCCACCTCGTTGTAGGACGTGGTCCCCTTCCGCTGCACCTTCTCGCAGACCTTCATGGAGAAATGCCTCAGCCCCTTGCCGTTCTTCTCCCCTTTCCTGCTACGCTTCCTTCAAAGACACAACAGAAGAGCAGCGGCCTCAGCACACAGCGCCAGCCCGGGATCCAGACCCGCCTCCTAGGACTGGCGGGCGCCTCGAGGGGGTCCCGCGGGCTGCGCTCAGCCAAGCAGGGACGGGAGCCTGGCTCTGTCTCCCCGTCCAGGGACCCCCTCCTTCCTTTAAAGGCCGGAGAACAAACTTAAGTGGCCGGACCTTACACGTGTATCTTCAGCTCTCGGGAAAAGTGGGGCACGTGACCCAAAGGGCAGACCCCAGGACACGTCTGATGTGTATCGGGACGCCAGACAACACTGCTTCTTAAAAAGATGTCGACCGACAGACATCAGGGGTTATGGAAGTTCTGCGGCAAATACAGGAATCTGGGGGCAAAGGTGAGCCGGCTGAGATGAGCCAGTGCAGACACCCTGATGGCCACGTGGCCGCCGGCACCCAGCGCCGAGGCTGGAGCGCTTCCCCTCGGCGGGGAGCCCCAGCATCCGACCTTCCTGAGTCGCCACAGCGAGGAAACGGTCGCCCCACGTTTCCAACTGACGGACTGCGGGAGCTGATGATTTTTGCTTTAGAACCAAAATACAGACCCGATTCTATAGCTTTGCTTTTGTTTTGCTTTTAGGCAAAGTTGCACAGCTGACCTCTGAGTAAAATCGCTTTCACATCGCTTTGCTTGTGGAGGAAAGGATCAAAGGAACGGGGCGGTGTGGCCGTCACACAGGGCTGTCCCCGCGGCCATGTTCAGCTGTTTAGGAAAAGCGGCTGTGAAACCCGCCACGTTTACTGGGGTTCGAGAAACGGTACTTTCTGGTACAGACAGCGCGAAGTGTGAAAGCTACCGCTGCGTTAAGAAGCCAGAGCCCACCCCCAAAACCACAGTGGAGTCGCCACCCCCAAAACCACGGGCCGGCGTGGTCCACGCAGCTACTCCGGGCACGCGCTGGCCAGCGCCCGGTCCTCTGGCGTGCTGGTCGGCCACGTAGCCAGAGGCTGGGGGGTAAATTCTAGGCAAGTGCTCACCCGGCAGACCAAGGTGAGGGGTCTGAAGACTGGTTCTGGGAGACAAAGTGAGTGTTAGGGGTGTGTGGGCTTCCTACCACGATAGTGTTTGGCGCTGCAGGTCTCTGAGGCGTACCAATTACCTACAGTCAAAAAAGACAATTCAAAACAGTCAGAATCTCCTACACACGACGCTGCCACTTCATCATTTCTCATTACCTACGGCCGCCGCTGAGTTTCATTAACCACAAAGGTTAGAGAACAGTCACGTGAGCACCCAACGGGGACACCTGGGGCCCTGGGCAGCGGGGGACGCCCGGCGGCCTGGCGACAACTCTGAGTGGGGCTCCCACGTTCCTCTTTGACTTCCTTTCCTTTCAGTGACACAAGACAGGATAAAACTCTATGCTTCAGCGGTGCTAAAATGAGGCCCAAAAGTGAAGAAAAAAAGGAGCACAGGGCTAGCGAGGCTTGCTGCAGTGCCCCACCAGGCGACCCAGCCCAGCGGGGAGCCCCGGGCACCCCAGACAGCACAGGGCGGAGGAGAGGCAAAGGCAGGGGTCCCCGCCGCCCCCGGCCGGCAGACACCCGCCCCTGCACAGAAGGCCTGTCTTCTGACACCAAGCGCTCAGAACTCTGGTCCCATCAATCGACAGTCACACATTAACGGGGGACACGGGGACACTGCCTCATCCAGCCAAGTAAAATCCTAGCTTCCCAAAGATCTCGTGCCCGACCCAGGAAACCACTCAGAAGCACCGTTTCCTGGTGACTGCACGGTGCTGTCGCCGAACGTGTCAGCACCGGGTCCCCAGCACTGGGCGCGTGGAGAGCAGGCTGTGTCCGGGCTATTTTAGGCTGGACACTCCCGCCAGTCCGCTGCTTAGTGGGATAAGGGTTACCTGCCGTGGCCCTGGGACAGCTGACCTGGCACGTTGCAGATTATCCCTAAGCCCAGGTCACCTGTCAATGTTAATGAGCCGCAAAAACCACAGAAAGAAAAACAGCTCAGCTGAATTTCATTTGTTTAATTCACGTTCCCAGTGACTGAAGCACCGTCACCGTGCTTTTCAAACTGTAGGTCCCTCTCAGCCAAAAGACATGAAATCGGATAGCAAGTGTTCTGGAAAGTGCAACAGGATGGAGAAGAGGATGAAGCCCCAGAGGTGAGGGTCTCACGGGTGCGCGCTGACGGGGCCCCGGGTCTCGGTGGGAGGCGCGTGCAGCCAAAGCCCGTGGTCACTGGCTCGGGAACCTCGAGACCCGTCCCTCTCGGCACTCAGCCCGCTACGTCCTCAGGAGAGCAGGCTCGGGACACCGGCCCAGCCCTGCGTGGCCGGCAGAGGCCAGGCTGCGGCCGCTGCCCCCAAGAGGGGTGGCCAGCCTCGGTGCCACTGCCCCACCAGACACAAGCGCCCAGTCCACCGTCCACCCCTAAGGACACCCCCCGTGGGTTCCACTGTTCTGCAAGGAGAACAGAGCACCAGGCACGCAGCAGGCGCCCGACAGGTGCTCACCGCAAGGGCAGCCTCCTTCGACAACAGGACAGGTGAGCGGGGAGCACACCCTGGGCCAGCGGGCCACTGCCCACAGCCCCGCGGAGGACGCCGCAGGTTTTCTCCCCTCACTCCCCTATTTTCACTATTTTCCATGGACTTCCCTCCTGTGGGAACCTGCCAGCTCTTCTGCTTTTAGCCCTGTGTCTGTAGAGGTGGACAGGCGTCTGTGGCAGGCCAGCTTTAACTCTGAGAACGGGCACTCTGGGAAGAACACATTTCCACAACTAGCTGGGCTCCGAGACAGCTTGGGGCAAGTCAGCAGTGGGACTTCGGGTGGATAAGCTGCAGGTCGGAAAGGCACCACCAGAAAACTCTTCACGGTAGCTTCCTCCCAACTATTAAAACTGGTACTAACGACAGAACTGTTGCTATAATCACCAAGCTATTCTCAGGCGTGACTCTGCTATAACGTAACGCACAGTACCTATAAAATAAAATGATGTGAATTATAACTTCTATCAAAAAGACATTTATTGAATATCTGTGACGTGCCCAGTAAGGCCTAGGAGTCCCACACACCACGGGTTTGAAAAATCACAGCGATGCTGCTGAGAAACGTGGTCCCAGTTCACTGACGGGGAGCGGCCGCACCGCTGCCCGGGGGGCCGCCTGGCGGGGCAGTGGGCGGTGAACGCCCCTCCTCGCACGGCCCCGTGGAGCCCGCGAGTCCCGTCGGGAAGGGAGCCACCAAACCCCACAGGTGGGAGCCGACGGGCCGGTGGGAGTACTTGGAGGAGAGGCGCCTGGCACAGTCCCAGGAGCGCAGGCCCGCCTCTGACCCCCTCCCATCGGCCAGGATGGGCAGGGAAGCCCCAGCCCTGCAGCACCTGATGGCCGGCAGAGCCCTGAGCCCACCGTGAGGCCCGCACGGACACCAGTCTCGTGTCCCGGGCCGGCCGTCGGCCCGCCCTGAGGAGGGCCCAGGCCCGGGAGCGGCCGGCCCGCGCCAGCTCGGGCCCGAGCGCACGCGTCACCCCAGGGAACGCCATCAGGCAGACGCGGGACCAGCACGGCCAGCGGGGAAGCTGCCCTGGCCTGGCCGGGTCCCGCCGTCCCGCGGCACACACAGGAAGGCCCAAGCCGGGGGAGGACACACGGCACGGGCCACGTGCTCCTGAAACCTGCGGGCCCAGGAAGGGAAGCCACAGGGCCGACCGTGCACCACCCTCCCGGCCTTACCACTTGCTGAGCGATGTTGACATTGGACTGTCCAAACGTTTTTGGCAAGAGCTGCTTCCCAAGCGTGTTTACTGTGGAGGGATGAACGGCCACTAAGGACACCACACCTGCAACGCAAGGAGACCAGAGGTCACGCCCTTCCTGGACTGAGGCTCCAAGTGCCAGTGCCAGGGTGAAGCTGCCCCCTGGGAGACAGCCTGACTGCCCCCGACCGTGTTAGACCTGTGGGCCGCCGCGAGCGCCGCTACGAAGCCCGATGCCCAAATCTGAGGGGGCTGCACCCACGCCTCTGCTCTCCCTACGACGACCCCTACCCGCCCCTGTGCCCTCGCGTCCAGGGATCGAGGGCTCCGGGGCACCCAGGCCGTCACCGACCTACCCGACCCCTGTGGGCTGTCTGCCCACCAACAGAATGTTCTGCTGGGACCACAGGCCCCGAAGCTAAACGGCTCTTCAAGTCTGCAATTCTAAGACAATTACAGAACTTCACAGTTGGAATTAACTTGTACTCCAGCACCTCTCTGGGTGTCGGCAACCTGGCGTAGAAATCTAACGATGCTTTTCCTCGAGCAATAGAATCCGTTTCTGTTTCCAGGAAGAGTGACTTGTGAGGAGCTGCCACCTCTCTAAACAGTCAGGTAACCTAACACAGAGCTGGCGGAGCACCTCAGGGGGGACGGAAACTTTCCTCCCCTCAACACGAGCCTGCTGAGAGCGCTGTGTGCCCAGCACCAGCCTCGGCCCCAGGGATACAACAGCGAACCCCTTGCCCCGCCGACACCAGAGGGCACGCGTGCCCGGGGGAAACCGGCAGGCGGGCCCGGGTGCACGAGCATCCTGGAAGGGCCGGGACGGTCTCACGTGAGAAGACATGCATTTCCAGCCCCACTTGAGGGAGGGAGAAAGCCCCGTGTGGACAGGACCCCCCGGTTCCCCTAAGGCGCACGGGCTCCGGTCCCCGCAGGGTGGGTGGCGGGAGTTCTACTGGCGGGGAGCCTTGCACCAGGCTGCCACCGGAGGGCGCTTTCCTTCACTTCCACCAGGTTCAGCAAGAGGGAGGGACGTGGCCTTCCGTCTGGTCTGGTCCGAGGTCTCATTTTTGAGCTCTTCACAATCCACGCATTTTAAATAAACTTCTTCAAATTCCAGTAAACAATGAATTTTGATGCTACGTACGAACAATGAATAATTTCTATTAACCTAAGTGGACAAAGATAGACATGCATCCTTCAACTGCCTAAATATTAATATTTTTACCAATCAACACCAAAAAATTTTAAACTATCGGCTGTAAGCAAAATAGGTTTATCTACTTTGAGTTTTTTATATTCCTCTAAAAACAGAGATCTGTATCTTAACAAAAACAAATATTTAAAAAATTGTTTTAGCTATGAGGAACATATTTTAAAAGACACAAAAAATTATCCTGTTTTGCACTGAGAGATTTAACATACACTTAGGGCAATTAAACATACCACGTTCAGATTTACGTACAGATGAATAACTAGTAAGTTTAAAAATACGGAATTGGTTACTTTCACTAAAAAGAATAACTTTTTTTTCAATTTTCAAATGATTCCGTTTTCAACCACCTGTGAGCGCGGAAGCTCGCCGGGTCAAAGCCCACAGCAGCGGCCCGGCAGGGCTCCCAGCGCTGGCCTTTAAAGCTCATTTGTCCGTCGTTATGCGGAGGCCACATCCACGGAGGGCTGCGTGGCCACCTCGCCGCCGGCCTGCAGGTCCGGCTGCGACACCCAGCCGCTACCCGTGCTCCCACCTTTGCCCAGCTCGGTGGGGGAGAACTCGGGGGTGGACCAGGCCAGCCCCTCCTCACCTGCACCCACGCCACCTGTCCCACCCCGGGGATCTTCCCCTTGCATGTTACTGTGTGAGAAACACTGCAAATACGAGTAATAATTTTGCAGGCAGCCTTAACGCCAGTACACAGCATGCACAGAATCATGACTATCATTTCACTGTCTCTGCCGAAAAGCTCCCCACTCCGCCCGGCCAGCAGCTACCGCACTCAGAGCGTTCACTTCGTTTTCCACGCTTCCCACACATGCCCACGCATCCACGAACAACGTGAGTGCTGTTTGCGGGCCTTTAAATCTAGAAGGTAGTACATACTGTACACATTCTGCAACGTTGGTTCTGCTGTTTTTGAAACTGATCCACAGAGAGATCTAGCTGACTTCCTCTAAGGCTGGGCCGATTCCATTTTCATATCATATAACACGTGTAACTATACAAATATACAATATAATATCTACGTGTTCCTGGTGCCCCTTCTCCAAGGGAACCTGGGTCCCAGGTGACCCTCTGCGTCACGGGATTCAGCCCAGCACTGGCCTGTGGCTGTTCTGCGGCACGAGTACATGCACGCACACACCCCAGCACCCTCTCCCAGGTTTCTGACAACTGTTGACTCAGCTGAGATTTGCTACTTTTGGTCAACATCGGGCGTGGAATGGTATTCCCCTTTTGGTTTAATCTGGCCAGAGAAATCAGAATGCTTTACACATTTTCCTAAGGTGCCACACACAACCCATTTATGGGGGCGGGGGCACAACGTCTCAGCCACAGGGAGGGTTAAATTATAACACAAGCTAGGAATCTGCTCCCTAGAAAGAACATTGCTTTAGCCATAAAATGTACTACAAAGCCTTTCTTACAGGAACTACCGAACAAAATATTTTCAAATATAACGTTACGAACTGGAGAATTCCTTTCAAAAAGGCGAGTTAAGAATATATACTGTCTGACCTGTTACAACCATTAACAGAAAAAGGATTCTAAAAATATTACATAGTTTTATCATTAGTAACCATGTCATTAATATCCATAGGCTTTATGATACCTTAAAGTATGAACACGTGAGGTGTGGTGTTTTCTTGAGAATAATTTTAAGCAAACATTTAAAAATTTCCAGAGCCTAATGTTTGAAGAGTTACTATTTGCCTGCCATGCTACAAATACCCTGTGGGCTAACGTGGCCAAAGGGTCAGGGCAAGGTGGCCACTCGCCACCCGCCAGCCGCCGGCGTCACTGGCACTGGAAGAGCCCGGCGGCTTCCCTGGTTCTCAGGCATCAGCGGGAGCTGCCCTCCCGGGCCATTACAGCGGCCACACCCGCCCATGTGGACACACCACTCACGGGCAGGCCCTGCGGGAGCTCCCGCATAGATCAAGGTGCAGCATCCACGGGCCTGGGGCACCCTCTGGCCGTCTTGGTGCCCTGACTCCGGCCACTCCTGGGCGACTCCCCACCACGTCCTGGGGAGCAGCCTTCCACCTCCTCGAGAACCGTCCCCATCTGGAACGTCCTCTGCGCCCCTGCCCTGCCCCAGGGGGCCACAGTGGGGAGGGGTGCCTCGTCCTCCTAAAACAGGCCTCCCAGCAATACCGGAAGCTGAGTTCACCCTGCGGGTGTGCGTCTGGAGAGTAGGTTCCGAGTCTCAAGAATCGTAGAGTGACACCAAGCCTCCAGCCACACATCACCACTAAGTTCTCACCTCTGCTGCCAGAGAAACCCGTCCTCAGGCTGAGGGACAGCGTGAACCGGAGCGACCCGCGTCCCCAGAGGACACCCCTCACCAGTGAGATGAGGATCTGCCCTGGGAAACGGCACCTCCCGGGAGTGGAAGATGGTGGCCTACGCGCACCCGGTACTCGGGTGCCCAGAGCTGCCACCGGGCCACAAAAGGTGGCACCAGATGCTGCCGGGACAGGACGACACAGGTCCCAGGACACCACGTGCATGGACACCAGGTGTCAGACGCTCCCGAGGAAACGTGCCCGTAAACACACGTTTACGTCTTCAATTGCACCCTTGGGTGCGACCCGCGCTTTTTCAGTGAACACGTATTATCTGTTTGATGAAAACCTTCCAATCTGAAAGGCAACAGCACGCACGCCGAAGGCGGACGCAGAGCAGAGGAAGGGAGGCCCTGCAGCTGAGGCCCTGCACGGCATGACCTGGTCCACCAGCGGCACAGGCCAGCACCTCGAGGTGGGCGTCCTTCTGACCCAGCGAAGCCACGTCTGGGAGACCGGCTCAAACACACCCACTAGCAGGCGTCCATCCCGTGTCCCTACAGGAAGGAGACTGCAAAGCTTGCGGCCCCTGGGAAGACTGCAACGCCCCGCCCCACCCCCTCCCCTCAATCCCAAGGGTGCAGACAGGCGTCGAGGCCCATTCAAGACACAGCGCGGACGAGGAGACGCCGCTGTCTCACGGGGGCACCACGCACCCGCAGGTTTGAGGTGGGCTTGATGGGCATCAGCGTGGCTGCCCTGAGGCGGAAGGAGTACCCGTGCCCTGTGCTGTGTGCCCTTCCTCACACCTTTCCCGCATCTCTGCATACAGCACGCAACTTACTAACCAAAAAAAACTGGGGCGCTGACCCTGCTCCTTCGGGGGCTCCAGGCAGGCAGGGGTCTTCACGTCAGGGGACACTTACCCAGAGACGCGCCTTCCCGGGATGGGCGCCCTTACCTTTTCCAGGACTGAGGTTCTGGTCGATGAAGACCTTGAGTTCCCCGTTGGCTTCAATTAGACCGGCCTGCGGGGGCAACGACAACACAGTGAGCAGGCGGCGGGCGCGCGGCAGTCCACCCAGCAACCCGCCGCGAGGCCCGGGGGCACGTGCCAGCTCACCCACCGTGATCGGCTCTCAGCAGCGGGAGAATGACCGTCAGCCTCTGAAGCTCAGCCTTTGGGACACCGCGCGATGCTTCCCTTAGTTACCAATTAATTCACACGGCATGTCACATTTGGGATCAGCGACGCGTAACCACGGGTGGGCCACCGGGGAAGCAAACTGGTGCTCTGGCCTGAGAACAGCACCTTTGGCTCCATCAGAGCGCCGGACACCGCGCTCCCAGCATCAGGACAGACCATCTCTGTGCACGGGGGCCGTGGGCCTGGGGCCCGGGGCGCATCCGTCCCTGCCCTTCACAGCCACGGGACGCATCCAACACCTCCCAGCGCCCCCCTCGTCCCGGGGCGACAAGAGGGGCACAGGGCGGCACCTCACGGTCAAGCGCGTTTGGGGCACCAGCACGATGGGCCGCTGAGCGAAAGAAGCGTGTGCCCGACACGTGCGACCACGGAGAGCTCGGAGCACCACCCGAACTTTCACAGTGACGACCTCGGGTGAGACACGCTGGGGACCCGGACCTCCACAGAGCAGCCGCGGCACCACCCTGCCCGCCCGCGTCAGGCCTGTGTGGCAGCAGCTTCCCCACGTCTGAGAACCGCCAGCGTTTCTCTGCTCTGCCAAGCATCAGGAGGGGCATCTGCAGCCACACCCTGGACACGGCGGCTCTGCTCGGAGCGGGGCCCGAAATCCAGCTCCCCCGACTGGACCTGGCCGCCAGACCCGGATATGCGTGCATGTGCACATACAGACGCACACAGACACACATGCACGTAAACACACACACACACACACACACCAATGCACACCACACGCTCACACGTCCACACACACACGCTCACACGTCCACACACACACGCTCACACGTGCGTATACACAGCAACGCACACCTCACACACGCCCGCAACAGCCAGGTGTGAAAACAAAAGCTAATGGAGACCCTGCCCAGCATCCCCCGAGACTGGCCGTGGAGAAGCCCACCTCAGCCCTGCACCGAGGTGGGGCTGGGCGGGCACGTCCATGAGGTGCTCAAACGCACGCACGCACGTCCCCCACGGGTAGGCGGGGGAGCCCCCCGACCTGCTGAGGCCCCAGACAAAGGCAGGCCCCACAGGGTAGGGGCCGCGCACAAGCTGAGCCCAGCAACGCCCTGTGGCCGTTTCCTGACCCCCAAGAAAACGAGGGGAGAACCAAGTGCCTGACCATGAGGACCGCCGCGGATCACGGCTGGGGAGCCCGCATCTCACGGGTCCCAGAAACGCCCCAGTAACGCAGGCTCGGAGCCCCAGAGCCCCAGAGCCAAGACCCGCCACGGCCAGGAAGGGCCGTATAAGGACACGCACCTGACAGAGGCGAGGAGAGAGGCGGGTCCCCCTCGCCTGGACGGCAACACCGGACAGGGGGCCCCAGGCCCCCCTCCCTTCCCTCCGGCTTCCCTGTCCCCCGTCCTGCTCCCCCAGAGCTGACTCCGCGTGGACGCTAGAGCAGCAGAACAGACACCCGATGCGGACATGCCGGCTGGCAGTCAAGGAGGTCTGCCCGCCCCCATGACGAGGCCAGTGCCCGCAGGGCGCGGGGGCAGCCCGCCCTGGGGACCAGCGTCCCCTGCGCCAAACAAGGCCCCAAAGCCCCCGGCCTGCTCGGTTCTCACACTTGGCCCGCAGCGACGTGACCCACGATAGCTCGGCAGCTCACGCCCAGGAAGCCCTGCGTTGGGGCGCTCGCCCCCAGCCCCGGACGCAGGGCCCACCCTCCGTTCCTCGGCCGCAGGCTCTCCGCAACGGCTGCCCGGCCAGAGCCGACGGGCACGGCCCGTCCTGCAAACTGCTGAGGGTGGGGCAAAGGGCCACCCTTCTCTGCCAGCCCCAGCCTCCTACCTAAGCCAGGGGGACCTGGACCAGGAAACGCAGGAGAAACGAGGCAAATGGCTCACGAGCTCTGGGGCAGAGCCGGCTCCGCGGCGACACTGCACAGAAGCGGCCTCCTAACCCCGGACGCCACGCCGCCTGCACCCACCGCGCGGCTCCCCCGAGCCTCCCACACTCCAGCGGGGAGCCAACACGGAGACGTGGCCGGAACCCGCGACAGCGCCTGCGTCTCCCGCCGGGCTTTCGGCGGTCCCCTCGCAGGCGTCGGGGCAGCCGCAGGGCCCCCCACCGGTGCCAGCTGACCCCCCGTAGTGACGCCACCCACAGCCATGGATTGGGCTCCGCCGCCTCCAGAGAGACACCCCCCCCCCCACCCCAGGGCTGCCGGGTGCTCGGCCCTGATCTCCCAGCAGGGTCGAGAAGTCTGTGACACCCGACACCCGACTGAGGCCCAACGGCCTGGAGGGGCCCGTCCCCTCACATGGACGGCCTCGTGGACGGCAGCCCGCACCCAGCCAGGCTCCCAGGTGCAGAAACTCCCTCTACTTCCCTACACAACGTGTCGGAATCACAGAGGAGACACAAGCTTGCCTGCACGTGAAGGAAACTGAAATACCTGAGAAATCCTCCCTTCAGACAACCTGAAGCACCGTAACGCGCAAATGTCCCACCAGCCCCGCGGGGACCCCTCCTCGCTGAGCCTGGAGGAGCAGCCTAGACCTGGGGTCTCAGAGCCGAGCGCCGGCCTCGGGGGACTCCCGCCCTCACCGGGGACCAGTGGGGACCGCGGGCTGTGCCCCACTGCGGGGTCGCCCCTCCTCCTGTGCCGCTCGCTCGGGGTGCCGCGAGGACACCAAGGCCCCCCCCGGGGTGGCCACCTCACCCCTCGGACGCCATCAGACCCGGGGACAGACCTCTCGGCAAGGCCACCCGTACCCGACCCTCCCCAGCTGCTGGGAGAATACATGTGTGTTGTTACACATTCGGCCACTGAATTTTGGGGTCACTGTTCCCACCCAGAGATGACGCTGGTTACAGGTTTCCTCAGAACATACCAAAGCACTACTGTTCACCATCCAGCCGCCACCTTGGGGGCAAACCTCACGGCCGTGGGCAGCCGCGGCCGTGACCCCTGGATGTGACGCGACCGCAAACCATCAACGACACGCAGTCACGGCCCAGCAATTTCTCAGGTCGCCTGACCCCAGAGGAGTCCTTTCTGAGGGAGTAAGCGAGCGGCACTGGCCTCGGCTGGGCGGGCGGCAGCCACAGTCAAGCAGCTCAAGACGTCAGGGCGACAGCGTCAGAGCAGAGCAGACCCTCGAGGCCACCCCGCTGCCGAGACGGCTCCACCTCACCTTCTAAACCTACCAGAGACGCTGCACACAGACGTCCCCCAGCACCCCTGAACCCAAGGCCCCTCTCTCCCGGCTCTGTAGGAAGGTGACAGAGTCGTCTGCAGGCCTGAAGATGACTCAGGCCGACACCCTAGGCCGCCCCAGGCTCCGTGTGGGGACAGCATCTCTGCACCGCCCCTGCCCTGCAGGACACCGCACCGGAGCAGGACAGACCGCGGACAGCGCAGACCTCGGGAGAGGAGCCGGTCCACCCCAGGTATGCGTGGAGGGGGTCGCGGGCATCGTCACCCACAAGCCACCCTCCACCCAAGTCTCGGCTGCAGCCTTTTCTAAAACGCTCGCTTCAGGAGCGGGCCTGGGGCCTCTCCCCGCGCCTCGCAGCCCGGAGGCTACGAGCTCAGGGCCTTGACAACAAGCATCAAAACACAGGTGGCGCTTGACCTTCAAGAGGTATTTCTGAAATTGCAGTGAATTGGAACGTCAGTGCTCTGGACTTCCTTTCTGACAAAATCTTTGTATCTAAGGTGCAAACCTGGCTTCCTCTAGGGAAATACCATGCTGCTAAATCCATTACATGTAAACCAACAACAAAGGCACTCACTCGTTTGCCATAACTAACCTTAATTTTTCTTAGAAAAACCATATTCAGCCTTTTCTGTTTGTAGTTAATGGAAAAAGTTGGTTACTCGATTACAGTAGGTACAGCTATCCCATTCACAGTCGCAATGACGGTAAAACACGTGTTCCCAAAACACACAATGCTGCTAGAAAGAGCTGAACCAATTAAGAAGGAAAGGTGAAAAGCTGACAACTACTTTACTTAAACTAGCAAACCTTCCAACTGCCGACACCACCACCACGCTCCAGGCTTGGGAAATGCAAAGTGGGGCCCCAGTTCGTCACCTGCCCCCAGGAGGCGTGACCTGGCCGAGCCCTGCCGCATCTGCCCCCCAGTCCGCCTCTGTATCACCTCCCAGCCTCCTTCGCCGGACCTCGAGGATTCCGCACAGGCCAGGGCCCGCCCACCGGCGAGGCTGTGAGCAGGGGGCTCGGGGCGGGCGGCGGGGGGCTGAGGAAGCCAGTTTGCAGGCACGCACGCACGCTTCACCTCAGTAACCTCCTCCTGACTCATCCTGAAAGGCTGTGGCACTTCCCGAGCCACACGGGCACACCCAGTGCATCAGTGCTGTCACGGTGACGAGAAAAAGACAAAATCCATCATCGCTGGCCCTCGTGGAAATCATGAGAAAACCTAGTCCACAGCATTCCTTAACATCAGCCCTGACGCGCATACAAGAGAAATATGGGGTCCTTTCGCCACAGCAGTCACAGGAACAGCCCTAACGTAAAAGGACATGGACCCCGAAGAACACTGCCCCCCTCGCCGGGGCACACGCACCCGGTGAGTGAGCCAGGCCCCCCGCCAGTGGGACTTCACGCCCTGCCCAGTCCCCTCCCCCGAATGCGGCCTGACCTAGTGGCCAAACCTGCAAAGGCCAGGGCAGGTCACAAGGGACCAAGTCGCCTGCCCACTGGCTCACCGCCCCTCCCACCTGTGTCTTGTGTCCGTCTCTGTCTCTCCCCATCTCTCTGTCTCTGTCTACCTTTGTCTCCTCGGCCCCCTCACTCGCTCTCACGATGTGAGGGCGACAAGCGGCCCCTGGAGGCCTCGGGGACCATCAAGGACACCTTTGGGTCCCGTGCTTCTGTCGCAGACGCCACGGGTGACAACACTGCTCTCCAGGTCCCTAGACTCTGGGTGACCTGCTACGGAGCTGACCGCGGCCACCTGCCACGGAAGGGCCACCACGGAGACACTATGAACCAACGAGGCCGGAGTGCCAGGGCGAGGGCTGAGGTCCATCACGTGAAGAAAGACTCCAGGTGGAGAGCACAGCTCGGGAGGCTGTGCCTGGAACCTCAGATCCAGCTCCTGCCACAAACAACACAGAACAGGTGAAACCGGCCCCTGGCGCTCGCAAGGCGGTGCAGGGGAAGCTGCCTGAACGGGTGAGGACCCAGGGCCACGTCCACGTGAAACACCACACGGGGTCCCAGTGGCAGAGCCCCTCCGGGTCCGGGGCCAGCGGGGAGACACTCGGGAATCAATGTGCAGCGTTTGGGGTATTTCTCTTCTTTACTTATTTGCATTATTTTTTGAGGTACAGCTGACGTACATCATCATACAATTTCAGGTGTAAAGGGTTCTCGCCTTCGAGGGACACGTCCTGGAACATTTGATGCCACGACACTAGCAGTGTAACCAGTCCCGGGGGAGGCAGGACAGTGGGACAGCCCTGAACCGAGTCGCTCGGGACACGACAGGGATGCAGGGCCATGGCCACGGCCCCTCCACCCCTGCACACATTTGAGGTGGCCCACGAAGCCTCCTCTAATCATCCACGTTCATATTTACCAACATAAAAACGTCCGGGGCAAACCCGTGGAGAAAAACAGCAGGAAAAGAACGTCTGAGAGCACTTATGCAAAGGCGTGTAACGGACGTGGAAGTTAATCCCAAAACAATCTCCAAAATCTAACAGCAAGGCCACCCTGGACTGTGATTTCAGATGACTCTTAACTTTCTTTCCGACTCTTATGTGGATTTTTAAATAAACCCTCTACTTCCGTAACTGGGCGAAACCTAAGGCTCCTGCCACTTCCTCAACAGAGGATCCAGAGGCCCCAGGACCCCAAGATCCACGAAGCACGAGGTTGGGGGGCTGCCCCGGGCCCGCCCCCCCCGGCATCCACGGAGAGGGAACCAGGTGGCGGCCACGGCCACAGCGAGTGGCCTGAGCCACAGGCAGGGCAGCATCGGCCACAGGTCTGGAGAGGAGGCTGCCGGCGAGCGCCAACGCCTCCCGCACCAGGCCCAGGGCCCGCCACCAGTGGGGGTCACACTCACAAGGCCCAGCCAGGGATCGGGGGGCGCAGGTGAGGCAGGCGGGGCCAGGAACCAGGGTGAGGCTGTAGAGTTCAGGTGAGACCCTGACCCCTGCCGGGATGCTGGCCGCTGTCCCCGAGGGGCACACGACCAGGAGGCAGGGCACAGCCCAGCCCGCGTCTTCTGCTTCCTCCTTAGGGGCCCTGACGCCCGGCTCGGAAATGCCAGGGCTCCAGGGCCTCCTGTAGGGCATCAGAGCCCCCCGCGCCCCCAGAGACCCACGTGTGAAAGAGCACTTTCGCCCCCTCCGCCCCCCAAGCTGCTCCCAGCGCCACGCAGATCGTCTAAACCATCACCTTCCACCCACCAGAGAGCAGGTGCCGCCCCACTCTCGGCACCCAACACCAGGTCCTGGGGCTCCCGTCAGACCCGGCTTCACCCCCCCTAGAAGGACGCGGCCTCTAACCCACGATCTGACCAGCCTCACTCACCGTGGCCAGAAAAACAACGAATTCACTCCACAGCAGGCGCAAACGCAAGACTGCCCTAAGAAAACATGACACGGCTCTAAGACAACTTCTAAATACCTGCTTACGTCCTGCTTTCTGGCCTTTCTGCGGCAGATCTGCAGGGGCTATAGCCCTGCTGCACCCCCTGCCAGGCGACAGAGACTAGGACCCCGCCCATCTGCAAGTCGCCCCCAGGGGAACATGATTTCAGGTTCTTTAGGACCAGAAAGGCTAACCCAATGGGCGGGCTTCTCCCCTTCCCCAAAGCTCCCAAGGCCCGTGCTGGGTTTGCCCCTCGTCCGCCCTCCTACCCACTGTGCCCGGCTGCAGCCCCTCAAGGGGAACCCCGTCCGCCGACCCAGTGCAGCAGGCCCTTCCCCCCAACAAGTCCCTGCTGCCCACACCCCACGGGCACGTCCACATTGCAGCCAGGGTCCTCCCTGCACCCCAGTGCTGGTGGCCTGGGGCCCTCGGCTGCACGAGTGGGTGTTCACCCCCAGAGCTCTGATCAGATCTAGATGCCATCGATTCAGCATGAGACATTTTCACCCAAACCCTGATTTTTCTGAAATGCAAATGAAACAACATAAAGATGAGACCCACGCCAGGTACTCAAGTCACCAAGACCAGGAAGCAGAGGACCAGCCATCGTGTAACAGCTGAGGCCGAGACCACGGCCCCAGAGGGGCAGGAACACAGACCCGTGCCGGCCTCGGTCACCCTGCACCCGGACGACAGGGAAGGAAGAACGTTCAGACGCCTGGAAACCACTGTTCTTAACATGAAACTTCCAGGTGTGAGCTCTGGTGTGTCCTCCAAGGTGCAGCCTGAAATGATGGTATATCTGCCACTCGTGCCGACGACAGAAGAGCCAAATCTTAACGTTTTGCTGTGAAATGACGACAATGGTTTCACGAACATCCTTAGTTTCTGGAGTGGATGCAAATCAACAGGAAATCGACGCCCGAATGGAGGATGCAGCACAGGGCATGTTCAATTCACAAAGAAACGTGATGTTTTAAAAGGAAAATATTCAATCTCTGAATCAAAAAATGCAAACTAAAACAACGCAATTTAAAACCTCACCCATCAAATGGAGCGAGTTTGTGGGGTTTTAAATCAGCAAACTTGGTGTTAAAAACGGGCGGTTAAAATGGGCTCCGACAACCTGATGGGAGTAGATGCGAGTCGGCACGCCCGCCCCAGGAGGTCACCTGAGGACGCCTCAGGCACGGCGCACACGTGTGTGAGTGTCCACCCGCAATTGCACTGCCAGGAACCCATCCTGGGTTATCACTGTGGATTTGTGCAAACGTGAGAAGACTGAACTGGAAGCCACCAGAATCCCCACGGCTGGGGCCTGGGCGCAGGGGACACAGCAGAGGGGCTCTGCCGAGTTAACCCAGCCCCACCCCTTCAGGGCCCTCCGAAGACCCGCGTGTCAGGCCACCACTCGGCTGTGTTCGCTTCTAAACGCCCACTTGTGCCGCTTGTATTTGTTATTAAACACGTGGAAAAAACTGCAAACAATCTAGGTCGCATTCAGCACCTTTAAACGTCCTCTACGTCCTCCCTCCATCCTGCAGAAATCAAAGCTGGGCCTCACGGGCTATGGTTTATGCAAGAAACATGAATCGCTGGACCCGTTCGCCAAGAAAGGGCCTTCGCTCTACAGCCAGGGGGCTGGGAGGGCAAGCGTATGTGTGTGAATTTTACAAGATGAGTCTAGGAATGTATCATTTTTTATTATTTCCCATTTTAGGTCACTTTTTCAGTAAGTGACCACCTACGATTCCCCAACGTGTCAAATAAACGCACAGCTGCTAAAGATGACACAGGAGAAAAGGAAGCCTGACTGGGGGGAACAGCGACAGTACACGGACATGGACGGGGTAGACGTGGGACGCACAGAACGTCCACACGTGGGTAAAACCTTTGTTATGTACAACTAAGTGAGGATCCAACAGGAATAGCCTACCAACCCCCCACAGTACCCCTCAGATGCCGCCTGGCCGGCGGCTTCTCTCTCTCGTTTCCATTTTCCTGGAGCTTTCCCAACTCTGGCACAACTAACGTTGCATTTACGATCACGAGAAACGTTCCTTGAACTTTTTCAGTAATTCACACTTGTTCCTTGCGGAACTTCTGCCGAAAGGAAAACCCAAGGTTTGCGACAGAAAAGCCTGCTGGTGCGACGTCAACCAGCAAAGACAAACTCATGGCTGCCACCGAGAACCCCTGGGGCGGCGAGTTGTCTGCGGGACGGACCAGGAAGGGCCGGCAAGCCTGTCACCTGTGACTGGGCAGGGAGGCACAGTGGCACGGCCCGGGGCCTGGTCCACAGGCAGAATCCCGCCCTGGGTATCATCCAGCGAGCGCTGCGCGTCCCTCCGGGCCCTCGGTGACACGAAGTCATCTGTCGGGACACCGGGGTACAGGTGTCAGGAGGTGCTGCGTTTCAGGGCCCAAGGGAGGCCCAGGGGTTTCACTCTGTCCAACCAGAATCCCCTTCAAACCTGGATCCTGTGAAAACAGGACCCTGATGGACAGAGTCCTGAGCTCAAACCAGAGGCCGGGCTTCCCTCGTGGCGCAGTGCTTGAGAGTCCGCCTGCCGGTGCAGGGGGCGCGGGTCCGTGCCCCGGTCCGGGAGGATCCCACATGCCGCGGAGCGGCTGGACCCGTGAGCCATGGCCGCTGAGCCTGCGCGTCCGGAGCCTGTGCTCCGCAACGGGAGAGGCCACAGCGGTGAAAGGCCTGCGTACCGCAAAAAAACCAAACAAACAAAAACAAAAAAAAACAACAGAGGCTGAGAGAAAGAAGTCCAACTTCACCCTGGACCCTCGAAATCCGTGCAGCACATCTGCTCCGGGCCCAGATAGCGCCATGACTCTTGAGCCACCACCAGCCGGCTCCCATCCAGGCCCACGCAGCATAGACAGACTCCATACCTGCCGTGCCCGTCTGAGCAGAGGGGCCGGGTTGAGTCCCACCTCCACCTGGGCCAACGTGAACGCCACACTGCAGAGGTCTGGCCCTCACGCCACGAGTGACCCAGGGCTGTGGCCCATCGCTGCTCCCCCCGAGGCCCAGCCCCCCTCAACAAACTGCACAGAACCACAGGAGGAGAAGCCAGGGCTGGCGTCCGAGCGAGAACCACGCAGTTGTTCTACGCTGAAGAAAAACGAGGCTTGGTCAACACCAAAGAGAAGGGCTTCAAGCAAGTGACTGCGTGCGGAAAACGTCCCGAGGGGTCACAATGCACGTCAGGCTGGGTGCCAAGCCCCAGGAGGGCTTCCTGGTCCACAGCGCACCCCGGGGTGGCTCGCTGGCCGAGGAGCAGGGCTGAGAAAGCACCCTGGCTATACCAGGAGACAGACGGCATTTTCCACCAGGTGCGACGCAGCCGCGGGGTCCAGGGCGGCACTGCTGATACCGCAACCACGTCCTACTCTTCACACGGTCTCAGAGTTTCTCCAATTTCATTCCGTGGAGAAGAAAGGTGATTCCGAAACAGGAAAAGCCCGTCGACAAACAAGCACAGGAGCGCTGGCTTCACCGCCTCCACCGGAGCGGGCGGAGCTCTCTCGCTCGTGTCTCAAGCGGAAAGAGAAGTGCCATCGGCGCCCGGTGGGCTCTCACCTCACAGCCTGAGAGATACGGCCGGTCCCGCCAGCCCAGGTCCCCTTCTGCGGCCCGAATCTCATCACTGAGGCCCGGGCCTGGGAAACAGCGTTTAGGACGTGTGTTTTTAGACAAGCTCATTAAACCAGGCCTTGTTACACATCCCTCACAAGCTTAGATTCCACACGTGTTTCTTCGGTCTCCTGCCCTCAATAACACAATCCAGGGGTTTTTCCACAAACTCACGGAACGCAAAGGGCAGCCACAGAGCAGCTCCACGGTGAGGCCCCCAAGCCCTGACGGCAACTCACAGGCCCTCCCGGGACTGCTGGGGCCGAACCGCAGCTCACCTGCCCTCTGCCCCCAACCTGAAGCAGGGAGAGGAGGGTCCCAGGAACATCTCCGCAAACGCAGGCCTGAGATTTCACGAATCGACTACCCCCCGCCTGCTCTTTTCAAACCTTCGTGACGCTGGAGGACAGGTCCTCCCAGTGGGGACGCCAGCCCCGTGTCCTCCTTCCGAGGGTCACTCCGACACCGGGGGCAGGGGCTAGTCACGGGCTCTCTCCCTGCGGCCCCTCCAGTCCACTTCTAGAACAACTACAGCCGCTACACAGGCCCTTTATCTTAAACCCACAGTCTTCCAAATGTGGGTTTAAGCCAATGGCACCAAAGCACTCATCAGGGCCACAGACCTGAAGGGGAGGCAGCCCAGGCAGGAACACGCGTGCACCACACATTTAGCACGCGCACACGCTCAGCACACACACACACACACACACACACACACGCAGCACACATGCACACACTCGGCACACACATGCAGACACGCACGTATGCACACGCTCAGCCCCCTACACACACACGCTTAGGAAACACACAGACACACACGCACAACGTCAGACGCCATGTACTCTCTACTTCACACAACTGCGATTTTTAGTACAACGAGACATATCTGACGATGACAGTTTTCACATTTCCTTCCATGCCTACTTCACCTCAGAAGCGTCCTGGGCACTGGAAACCCTCCCATCAGGATCTGTGTCATGGGACCGGAGGCACAAAATAAAACCCACAGATACCCAGTTTCATAAATCAATAAGCGACGAACTGCATTTTCACTCAGCAGGGTGACAAGTCCCCATGGGGGAGGGAACAGGCAGCCCCAGGACGGCGCCGCCAACAGCGTCGCCACCACCTTCGACCCGCACGCCTCTGACCCACGGGCCTCGTCGCAGGAATTCGTGCCAACACGACCACGTGCACATTAAGGACAATCCCTGAGCTCTGGTGTGAGTCCCACACACAAGGGCCGAGGGTCCCAGGAGCAACGAAGGGGCCAGGGAAGTTAAGGACGGCACGGAGACCCACTTTCCAAAGGGAACGGTGGTGGTGAACCACCGAGCCACCAGGCTCCTTTTCACGTATTGCTGGGAAACGGTTAAACGTGGGAACGACAGTGTTCTGTCCAGATGCCTTTTAGAAAAACACACGAAGACTTCACCTCTTCGTGCGCTAGGCGCAGAAGCCCCACGGCGGGCAGGCAGCTCGGCCTCAGGCGCCACCGGCCTGTGCCCTCACCCTCCCCACCCCCACCCTCCGGGGTTCAGGGGGAACGCGCCGCTTGCTCCCGACTCTGCCCCACCCTCACCGCCGGGGTCACCGTCATGGCTCCGGCAAACCCCAAACCCCGAGCGAGGCCAGCAGCGCGCAGGGGTCCTCGGCCCAGCAGGGCAGGACCCTGGGCCCGACGCACCTACGACGGGGTGAAGAGAAGCTCCAGGGGTGCCCCGGAGACTGGCCCACCCGCAGGGTGATGGCCCACGCTGCCCCGTCCCAGCCCCCTCCCGCCCCCCTGGGCCCCAACAGTCCCCCGCGGAGCCCCCAGAGCTCTGCCGAGCTGGAGCCCCAGCCCACCACCCCCTTCAACTCAAGGGGCTTTGATCTTACACGAGAGACCACACTGAGGCCCCACTGCTTAAGTTACCGCTGGCTGCCAGGGTCGGCTTCCCAGGCTCAAACGTCACACCCTCCTTAAGACTCAGGCAGCGGGACACGGGCCAAGCCCTGACCCGGCCGTGGCCTCCAGCCCGCCGACCCCCAGCCCCAGCGAGACCTGGTTCCAGCACACTTGACGGCCCCCAGCTCAGCACAGGCAAGGCCACTTCACCTGCATCTCCTCAGGCCGGTATCACCACGGCACCGACCTCCACGGCCGGTGTCACCTACTCACGTCGCAACGGCTGGTCCTACGGCACTCCACCCAGCCACCGGGCTGCCCGCGCTTTGCGGGGCTATGTCTCCAGAAGGGACCATCGGAAGAGGCCGCTAAGCAGTCCTCCTCCTGCAGCCGGGCCCGGGGCCGTGACCGTCCCTCTTTACTTCCCCAGACGCCCCGGAGGAGAAAGAGGGCTCTCCTCCGGGGGTTCACACAGGAGGGCGAGAAACTCGGCCCCCAAACACCAGCCCCGGCACCGCAGCGCCCTTACTGCGTGCCTGTTGCCCGGCCGCGTCCTTGGGGCTAACGTAGCAGAGAAACAGGCACGGCCTCCGACCGCCAGAGATGATAAACCCATTCCCACAGGTACCGCACAGGGGCGCCCGAGTCCACACGCGCTGGCGGGAGGGCTTCACACCTGTTATGTGGTCCACAGATACAGACACATTTTACGCCTCCAGCTGTGTCTCGGGCTGTACTTCCGTGCGATTAATGAGTGAGTAAGTCCACAGCCTCTTTCCCCTAATGTTCACAGAACAGCACATTCTGAGAAACGCTGAAGAACAGAGCTAGGGTTTCACTTAACTATCACCAAGGGTAGTACAGGGCTACACGGCCCATAAAATACATTTGGAGACCTAAAAGCCTATTTCTTGCAAATTGTGAAGAAAAATTACTCACTACGTTCTATAACTTCATAACAAATATAAAGCTAAAGTAGAATTTTTTACCACATTTTGTTCATCACCGAATTTCACTCTTTCTGAGAAAAAGAGTTGCCAAAAGCAGTGCTTAGCGCTTTATGGATCGAAGCTGAACTAACCTCCCACGAGGTACACAAAGCAGGTGCTCACGGCACAGCCCAGGGCCGGGCCCAGCCCTCATGCACTCAGGGTGTCCTCCCACAAAGGCATGATTGATTTACAAGTAACCGTCGGCAAAGACCCAGAAACTGGGCTGCGACTGAGCCTCATAACGGCGCCTACCGCCCGGTGTTCAGGCCTGCAAAGCCCGGGCAGACGCCAGCGCACGGCTCCACACAAGCTGTGGGTTTCTTCCATCCTTTTCACCTTTACCTTGTTTCATGTGCTTTAAAAGCCTGAAAATCAACTCTTCTGTAGTTTATGTGTGGTCATTCTGAAACAAAGTGGGAACCTACCAAGAACACAGCACTAAGCAAAAGTCTGTCCAGCAGGAAGCAAACATACTTACATCTTTTGCCATGTTACCAGATCCGTGAAATCGATGCTATAAATGTTCACCCTCCAGAGAAGAAAAATGGTTTTTCTGGTAAGAAGAAGGAAAAACGAGGAATGAGTAAGGATGAAATAAGAAGTAACACCAGCGTTCCCCCAGCACCACCGCTGTCCCCACTGCCCCTCCGGGTAGCAGGTGCCTTCCTTTCCAAACCCTCACACCCCATCCCCAGAGCGCGCGCAGCCCAGAAATGCCCCCTACCTTGGAGACTTTAAAGTCATCCCAGGCAGGGAAGCCCGTCAGCCACCAGGATGCCCGCCCAGCCTCCCTGACGCGCACAAAGACCCCGCGCGGATAAGGCTGGCACCGCGGCCCCGCGCACACGCGCTCCCCACGGGCGCTCCCGGCCCACCCGCGACCACCGGCCGACCGGTAACTCTGACAGGTGGGCTTCCGGGGTCCCGGCCTCCGGCCTGTCACTAGGCCGCGGCCGCCACCCGCGAGCGCCCCCCGCGCGCCGGAACCGGCAGTCGGCGGGCAGGTGGGCCCGGCGCCGCCCGGACCCCGCGCCCCAGACCCCGCGCACTCGGACCCGCCCCGCTCCGACCCCCGCCGGGCGCGGACGCGGACGCGCGCGCCGCTCCGCCTGGAGGCCGCCCGCAGGCCCCGCCCGGGACCCCGGCCCGCGACCCCGCTGGGCCGGTCACCTGGGCGCCCACGCGGCGGCCCTCGGCGCGCGGGGACCGGGTCGGCGCACGCGGCGCGGGGGCGGGGGGCGGCGGGGTCGGCGGGCGCTCAGCGCGCGCGCCCCTCCGGGACCCCGGCCCGCCGCACCTGGCGGGCGGTCGGCGCGCGGACACCGGGCGCGCACACGCGGGCGGGCGGGCTGAAGGCGGCGGTCCCGGCGGCGCTCGGCCGGGGTCCCTGCCCTGCCGAGGCGCCGGGGCGCGGGGCTCACCCTGCGAGCGTCGGGCGGCGTGACGTGCGCGGCGCGGTGACGTGGGCGGCGGCCCGGCTCCCGCAGCGCGCCTGCGCGCCTTTTCGCGCCTTCGGCTCCCTCCTCCTCCTCCTCCCCTCCCCCTCCTCCCCTCCCCCTCCCGCCCGGAGGCCCGCGCTCGAGCTCCGAGGGGATGTGCTGCGCCTGCGCGTGCCCGCGTGTGTGCGCGCGCCGACCGGGGATGGAGGGGAGGGCCTGGCCCAGGACGCGGCGGTGCGCGCGCGGGGGAGCTGGGCCGGGGATGTGTGCACGTGTGCGCACACGGGGGATGGGAGCCGGGGGTGCATGGGCGGGTGTACGCACCCGGGGGACAGGGGCTGGGATGTGTGCACGTGTGCCCATCCGGGGGATCGGAGCAGGGGGTGCACGGGCGTGTGTGCGCACATGGGGGACAGGGACCAGGGTGCAAGTGCGTGAGTGTGCACTCGGGGGGCAGGGGCCTGGTGTGTGTGGATGTGTGTGCACCCGGGGGACAGGGGCAAGGTGTGCAGGTCAGTGTGTATGCACACGGGAGCCAGCGATGGGTGTGCACGTGCGTGTGTGCACAGCCAGGGGCAAGGTTTACATGCGCACACGGAGGACAGGGGTCAAGCGTGTGTGTGTGTGTGTGTGTGCGTGCACGTGCAGATGTGCGGACTTGGAGGAGCGGGGTTCCAGTGTGTGCGCAGCGTGTATGTGTACTCGCGGAGGAGAAAAGCAGGCTGGGTTTGTGCCAGTGGGTGTGTATGGGCGGGTGCATGTGTAGGTGCACAGGAAGGAGAGGAGGCCAGGCGTGTGCCTGTGCAGGTGCACGGAGAAGACCGGGTGTGTGCGCGCGCCGCGTGGAGGGCCCTGTCCACTGTGTGCTCTCCTGCTCCTGCCCTGCCCGTGGCCTGCACGCCCACGCCCGGCCTCTGGCCAGATTCCGTGTCCTCGGGGCAGAAGGGTGCGGGTTTGCTCCTTATCGCCAGGTGGACTGGACCTAGTGGACACTGAGCCCTGGACACTTGTCCCTCCTGTAGCCCACCACCGGCAGGGCCAGGGCATGGGGCCGGCTGCCGGAGACCCAGCAGAGGGTGGGCGGGGCCTGGGAGCCAGTGCAAAGCTCAGCGCCTCGTCAGAGGACTGGAAGGTGGATAGAAGGCCCCTTCCCTGCACCTAGGGTGTCGCTGCCCCCACCCAGGACTGGGAGCGTTTCACGATTAACCACTGTTATGCTGATTATGCCCACACCAGCTGGCAAAGCCACTCATCTTTCTTTTTTTTTTTTTTTTTTTTTAATCTATATGATTGCACAGGGTCTTGGTTGCGGCTGGGCTCCTTAGTTGGGGCCCGTGAACTCAGTTGCGGCATGCGTGTGGGATCTAGTTTCCTGGCCAGGCATCGAACCCCGGCCCCCTGCATTGGGAGCACAGAGTCCTATCCTCTGCGCCACCAGGGAAGTCCCACCGCTCCAGTCTTGAACTGTTAATGCCCTAGTTAGCGTTGGTTTCTTGAAGAGCAGAAATCTTCCCATTCTTTCTGCTGATTAGTACACTGCCCTTAGAGAAACGGATGGAGAGAAGGGGGAATAAAAGGCTTCAGAGGGATAGTCCTGCTTTCCTGCAGGCAGAGCACCTCGCTTCCCTGTGGTGAAATGTACCCAGCTCCCCAATGGTCAGCAGGGCCCCATGGTGTCGGAGCCTACAGCCCTCCGTTCTGTTCCTCAAGTGGTCATGTGTTACTAGCCCCACAGTTCTTTCCCAGGAATTCTTTCTCGTTTACTATATTGGAATCTTCACCCCCAGATAGCAGGTGGAAGCCCACTCCCAGCCCTTGGACCCAAGTGCACAGGCAGCAAGCCTCTTGGTGAGGGCTGGGGGCTCAGAGTGAGAAAGAAACGCTGGACCAGAGTACAACTCTTAGATCTCTCCTTCAGAGTCAAGATTCCGGTAATTCAACCACATTGACACGGATAACTAGCTCTCATATTCAAAATAATTTCTGCGCAGAAGTCACTAGTGAAACATTCTGAACTCGCAGGAGCTACCGCACCACTGAGTCCGCTGAGGCTGGTTTGCGTGGAACCTCCCTGCCTCCGTGGTCAGGTGCCCCACAGAGCCCCTGTGCCTGCGTTAAAAGGTAACAATACAATTTGGGGTTGAGCATCCAAATGCTTTTTGCCACTGCCTCACCTTAAAACCCCTAAGCTGGCGGAAAAGTAACCTTGGTGTGTGACGAGCCGCACGCCCGTGTTCATCTGATCGCTCCATGTCCAGTCTGCGTCGGGGCGTGTACAGAAGCACAGCCCGTAGTGCCGCTTCCGTTCAGTGTTCTCTCTCCTCCTCCCAGGGGCTGCATCACCGCTGTGTCGTCCAGGACACCACGGGAAAATGGTGCTGTTCTGTGTTTTACTAGAAGGAAGTGACCAGTCCTTCCCAGGAAAACGGCTCACCTCTCACAAGCTTCCTCTTTCTTTGGGCACCTGCTCTGTTGAGTCTGAATGTGATATAAAGCCTTCCCCCACCCCCATTAAACTCTCCTTTAAAGACAGAGAAAGTTTTCTAATCCCTTGAAAATCTGAATTCTAAATCTGTTTGTTAGATATCCAGTTTGTCTTCGGTTCCCTTCTCAAGGACTGGCCTTTTCGCCAGCAGTTTTCTGTTTTCCACCTTCTTGGGTAACCATGGCAATGGTGACATCAAGAGGTAGGAAGACAGGGAGGGGGGCAGGGGCTCATGGGACTTACGGGCGGGGTTCTGCATATGGACAAGTGACATTTTCTCCTTCTTTGGCCAAATGTCAATAACGGCATCTTTAGAAAACATTCTTCTGCTTATTTGTGTGTAACATGAAACGTAAGTGAATTGGGTGGCTTGTTCGCAAACCTCAGGAAAAATCCCCTGGTCCTCTCCCCACAGAGGTCGCCACTTCTGAGCCTCACCCACCGCCCAGACACAAGAAGACGTCTGTGTTTCTCCCTTCCTTACATCACGACTCGTTTTGAAAATTTCTGGTCAAAGCCAAGTCTCCCTCTGGGAAGGAGGGTCAGTCCTCGGCCTTCTGGCATTACTATGTCCTTAAGCACCTTAAACACCTGCACAACCACTTATAGGCTGAAGCCATGGTCCTTCGAAGAGCTCCCCTTGGATCTGACAAATTTTAGAAGATCACAGCATCCAATTTGACTCAGATTTACTCGAGCCCCTTTCATTCCTTTGCCCATTGATTCCGCAATTCACCCCAGGGCTCCTTCTGGGTGACTTGGTGTCGCTCTGGCTAAGATGACATCCAGGTTGTTTTCCACGGAATCCGACAATGTAAGGTTGGAGGTCCACCTCTCCTATGTCATGTCCTTCCTCGACAGAATCCATTACCATCAACCAGGAGGGAAAGCACCAGAGCCCGCAGCACGACTTTAGGAAACTTCACTTTGTGTAGAGCCGAAAGCCTTTGGTCATTTCCCCACTGCTGTCCACTCATCTTGCTGATTCAGAGAAGGGCCCTACAGCCCAACCTGCTACGATGGAGCTGAGAGGAAGGGAAGTCAAATGACCCTGGACAAGTAATCTCAGCCTCTCCGATGCTCAGATTCCTTTAGCTGAGAAATAAGTAGATAAAAATATAGTTCTCTGATAAGAAGACAAGCCACAATTTCAAAAGCTTTACCTGTCCTACATTCCTCACTCACCTGACAGTTCTGAGGCCTGAATATGTGCCAGGTAGTACGTGAGTGCTGACACTGCGCAGATTAATAAGACAGGATTAGAAATTCCCTGGCGGTCCAGTGATTAGGATTCCGTGCTTCCATTGCAAGGGGGGCGGGGGGGGGGGGAAAGAGTTCAATCCCTGGTTGGGGAACTAAGATGTCTCAAGCTGCATGGCACGGCCAAATAAGAAAGAAAGAAGATACAGGATTGCCGAGGGTCAAACGGGAGAGACAGACTGCCGCAAATCAAATACAACGTACGGGGGCAAGGCTCTCTTCATGATTGGAAACTGGAATTGTGGAAGCACAGAGCAAGGAACGATTATGTCCCCTGTAGGCAGTCAGGGAGTGCTTCCCAGCAAAGGTGGCACTGAGATGGGCTATGACCAGCTGAGGTGTGTGTGTGTGAGCGTGCATGTGCACACATGTGAGTATCTGTGTGTTCCTGCACACGCAGAAAAGGACACATCTTGGAAAATGCCTGTAGCTGCTTACATCTGTGTCTCAGGCAGGGCAGCTACAACCAAACACGACAGACTGGTGGCTTACAAACAACAGAAATTATTTCTCATGCTTACGGAGGCTGGAAGTCCAGAATCAGGGTGCCAGCCTGTGCCGTTCTGGTGGGACCCTCTTTCTGGCTCACAGACGGCTGCCTTGTTTTACCCTCACAGGGCAGACAAGGTGAGCTGGCTCCCTGGCCTCTTCTAACACGGGCACTAATCCCATTTATAGGGCTCTGCCCCATGACCTACCTACCCGCTAAAGACCCCCACCTCCAAACACCGCCTATAGCAGAAGAAAAAGAAGTTCCCCTCTGTTCTGAGCTCTAGGCTGTGGCCCTTAGACAGATCAACAGGAGAGAAGCAGAAGGTGAAGGTGTGCACCTCATGTGTACAGGGGAGCACCTAGCGGAAGACGCGTAACTCCAAGAGTGGCTTAGAACTCAGGCTTAAAGACCTCGTCCAGGGCTTCCCTGGTGGTGCAGTGGTTGGGAGTCCGCCTGCCGATGCAGGGGACACGGGTTCGTGCCCCGGTCCGGGAAGACCCCATGTGCCGCGGAGCGGCTGGGCCCGTGAGCCATGGCCGCTGGGCCTGTGCGTCCGGAGCCTGTGCTCCGCAACGAGAGAGGCCACAACAGTGAGAGGCCCGCGTACCGCAAAAACAAACAAACAAACAAAAAAACAAAATAAAGACCACATCCAGCTAAAGACAAAAGAAAGAAGGGTGCGTGGGAGGTGACAGGGAAACGCAGAAGACAAGTAAGGTGCCCGTGCAGGTTACACCCCAGTCCCCTTCACTGACACGCACTTCTCCTGATTTCCTCACCCACGTCCTCCTGGGACAGAGAGAGTTCCTTTATGCATGTAGCTTTCCCAGGTGAAAGGGTAAGCCTCTTCCCTGTTCCCAGAGCTTCTCCCGAAGGAGTGGCATGTCCTGTCACCTTTCACACCTCACTGGGGCTGCAAACATTCAGACCATAACAGTCCTACTGGCTTAGCTGGGCCACAGCTGGCTGTAAGTGACGTTAGAAATGCAGTCATCATTCTGGGTCCTTTACCTGCCAAGCGTTTCAAGCTCTATAACAAAAGGGGGCAGAGAGTGGGCGTTAGGAGACAATTATCAGTTTGTTCTGAACGATGAAGAGAGATTTGTGTTTCAGAGAAGTAAGGCACGTGGTGGGCAGAGGACAGCTTGTAGAGCACAGCTCTGGGGACTGACCGAGAAGGGCCACAGAGTCAGGGGTCACTTGAGGTCTGGACTCAGAAACAACAACAAGGGCCAAGGAAGCTGGGCGCCCACGGACGCCCACCCAGCAGCACCGGCGCACAGATGGGGCCGCGGAGGCTGGAAGGGCTCTAGGAGGCACCCAGCCCGAGCTCCTGACCTGGAGTCAGAACTGTGCATAGGAGCCTCGGCCTGGATGGGCCTCCTCTACTCTCCAGCTCCTGGTGGCGGTGCCTCTAGGGCTCCCAGGGTGGGACGTGGCACCCGCCTCCTGCCAATGCTAATGAGGGCACATTTCCTCACTATAGGGAGTTGCTTCAGACACCAACAGCCTCCAAAACGCAAGTGTTTGCTACCAAGAGCTGCACCGGTGGATGCCGAGGGAAGGGGTAGGGGCAGCCCCCGGCCCAAATTCACAGGCGCCAGGCGAGGACCGGGAAGGTGGATGTGGGCAGGCTGGGCGGCTGGACAGACGGAATGGGTCAGGGAGGTCGGGGCAAGCGTTCCTGACGGTCGAGTTGCAGAGGAACATGACAGTGAGACATGGACGGACGTTCAGGGCACAAGACCAGCACCCGGACACGCTTGGGTTGAAAACGTGCCCGTGCCGTGGGCGGCGTGCAGAGGCTGGGGTGCTCTGGGAGCTCAGTCCCCAGAGGAAGACAGGACGCACTCCCAGGAAAGAAGACCTGCTGGTCCTGCCCCATCCCCACCTGGTCCCTGGAGGGCTCTTCCCACCCCTCCCCCACCCCGACCTGTCGACCTGCGGTCACTGGACCCTCTTTCTCCCTGGCCACACTGGCTGGTGGCTGCATCCCCCTCTGTCCATGGCTCCCGCAGGGCCCCTCAGCTGTGCCTCTTCCACGGGCCCAGGCCGGGTGAGTTAACCTCCTCCAGGTACCCACCACCTCCTACTGCAGTCAGTACCACCACCCACACCTCTGCACACCTGCCCTTGCCCCTCACTACAGACAACGGAAAGTAGAGCATGACACTTCCTGCTTAAAATTCTTCAGTGGACTGCCCCTGCTTCTGAGCTGGTGAGAAACTAGGGGCGCCTGAGTAAACAGACTCCGAGTACGACGTATTCTTTAACGCGCTGCTATCTCACGAAGTGGAGGCAACGTCTCCAAGGACCCAACTGTGGAGAATGTTCCATGTGCCCCTGAGAAAGATGTGTATTCTGCTCTTGCTGGGGGAGTGTTCTATGTATGTCAGTCGGGTCGCAGTGCGCTATAGCGCCGTGCTAGTCCGCTGCTTCCGTGCTGACCCTCTTTCTGGGGGTTCTGTCCACTATCGAAAGTGGGGTATTAAAATCTCCTACATTAGGGTATGCCGCCTACTCCTCCAATTCTGTCAGCGTTTGCTTCATATGTTTCGAAGCTCAGATGTTTAGCATAGGTACATTTATAATTGTTATACCTTCTTGGCGAATTTACCCTTTTATCATCGTTACAAATGACGAGAGACATTATATATTATCATTATTTTAATCATATAATGTCCTTCGTCCCTTGTAACAAGTTTTTACTTACAATCTATTTTGTGTGGTATTGGTGCAGCTACCCCTGCTCTCTTTTGGTTACATGTTGCAGGCAGAGCCTTCCGTCCTTTCACTTTCAACCTATGTGTGTCCTTGGGTTGAGGGTCAGTCTTTTGTGGACAGCGTGTAGCTGTATTCTACTTTGTATCCATCTGCCAGTCTATGTATTGTGATATGGGAATTTAATTCATATTAATACATATTTACACATTATTTTTTCAATAACATATTTATAATTATATTTATGCATTTGCCATTTAAGTCGTGTAGGAAATAAAAAGTGGAGTTGAGAATCAAAAATACAGCAATATTGGCTTTTATATTAGCCTGTGTACTTACCCTTCATGTAGGTCTTTACTTCTGCCTATGGCCTCTGATTATTGTCTAGTGTCCTTACGTTTCAACCTGAAAGACTCCCTATAGCATCTTTTGTAGAATGGGTCTAGTGGAAATGAACTCCCACTGCTTTTGTCCACCTGGGAACAGCTTGCTTTCTCCCTTATTTTTGAGGCACAGTTTTGCTGGATGTAGAACTCTTGATTGGCAGGTTATTTTTTCTTCTTTCAGTTCTTCAAATATGTTACCCTACTGCCTTCTGACTTCCATGGCTTCTAATGAGAAACTGGCTATTAATCTTACCGAGAATCCCTTGTAAGTGATAAGTCACATCTCGTTGCTCTCAAGATTCTCAGTCTGTGTCTTTTGAGTTTGATTATCACGTGTTTCCGTGTGGATCTCTCTGACTTTACCCCACTTTGAGTCCACTGAGCTTCCTGTGTTTGTAGATTCATATGTTTCATCAACTTATACACCATGACCAAGGGGAATTTACTCCAGGAATGCAAAGATAGTTCAACATAAGAAAATCAATCAATGTAATATATCACATGAGTAGAACAATATATACACACCACAAGTGTATCTGTTAGATACTTGCATGCTCTGACCTGTACACTGGACTCCAGTCTGTGCTTTCTCTACTGAGGGCCACGGGGTGTAGAGGCATTCTCAGTTCGTGCCTTAGCTGTTTGCCTGCATAGCCATGCAGACTATCCCAGATGGTTATGTTAAAGCTGATGGCATATCAGTGCCCTCAACAAAGTAAACACTTCTCTCCTCCGTGTGGGAGTCTGGCCAGACTGCTAAGGGCTGGTATGATGCTACATGGTCACACCTTCCCCTCTGATCTAAGTGCTCATCACTCCTGGGGATCCTGCCGCAGCTAGTCTTTGTTCTGTGGTTGTAGTTGTTGTCTTATTGAACACCACAATGTTAGCTCCGGGTGCACAACATAGTGACTTGGTATTTGTATGCGTTATGAATTGATCACCACTGTTAAGTCTAGTTACAACCTGTCACCAAAGATATTACATAGTTATGGACTATATTCCCCACACTGTACATTTCATCCCCGTGACTCACTTATTTTATAATGGGAAGTTTGCTCCTCTTAATTTCCGTCACCTATTTCACTCATTCCCTCACACTCCTCCCCTCTGGCAACCTATTTGTTCCCTGTATTTATGACTGTTTCAGTTTTGTCATGTTTGTTCATTTGTTTCATTTTTAAAGTCCACATATAAGTAAAACCATATAGTATTTGTCTTTCTCTGACATATTTCACTCAGCATACCCTCTAGTTCCATCTGTGTTCTCACTAATGGCCAAGATTTCATTCTTTTTATGGCTGAGTATTATTCCATTGTATATAAAAACAACACATCTTCTTTATCCATTCATCTATTGATGGGCACTTAGGTTGCTTCCACATCTTGACTACTGTAAATAATGCTGCAATGAACATACGGGTGCATGTATTTTTTTGAATTAGTGTTTTGTTTTCTTTGGTTACATACCAAGAGTAGAACTACTGGGTCATATGGTAGTTCTCTTTTTAATTTTTTGAGGAATCTCCATACTCTTTTCCATAGTGGCTACAGCAATTTACACTCCCACCAACAGTGCACAGGGCTTCCCTTTTCTCCACATCCTCACCAACGTTTGTTATTTGTAGTCTTTTTCACAACAGCCATTCTGACAGGTGTGAGGTGCTACCTCATGTGTGGTTTTGACTTGCATCTCCCTGATGGTTAGTGATGTTGAGCAGCAGCGCCTGCTGGCCATCTGTATGTCTTCCTGGGAAAAATGTCTATGCAGATACTCTGCCCATTTTTTAATCTGTTTTATTCTTTTTTTTTTTTTATGTTGAGTTGTATGAGTTCTTTGTCTATTTTGGAATATTAACCCTTTATTGGATATATTGTTTGCAAATATCTTCTCCCATTCAGTAGGCCACCTTTTCATTTTTTTTTTAAATTTTATTTATTTTTTATACCTTTTCATTTTGTTGATAGTTTCCTTAACTGTACAGAAGCCTTTTTAGTTTCATGTAGTCCCATTTATTTTTCTTTTGTTTCCCTTGCATTGAGACAGATCAAAAAATTATTGCTGAGACCAACAGCACAGTGTACTGCTTATGTTTTCTTCTAGGAGTTTAATGGTTTCAGGTCTTACATTTAAGTCTTTAATCCATTTTGAGCTTACTTTTGTATATGGTGTAAGGAAATGTTCTAATTTCATTCTTTTGCATGTAGCTCTCCAGTTTTCCCAACAACCACTTATTGAAGGGGCTGTCTTTTCCCCCTTGCATAATATATTCTTTCCTCCTTTGTCACAGATGAATTGACCAAATAAGTGTGGGTCTATTTCTGGGTTCTATTCTGTTCCACTGATCTCTGTGTCTGTTTTTGTGCCAGTACCATACTGTGTATTGCAGCTTTGTAGTATAGTTTGAAATCAGGGAGCACGACACCTCCAGCTTCGTTCTTCCTTTTCAAGATTGCTTTGGCTATTTGGAGTCTTTATGTTTCCACAAGTTTTAGAATCATTTGTTCTAGTTCTGTAAAAAAAAAAAAAAAAAAAAATGCCACTGGTATTTTGATAGGTATTGCATTTAATCTGTAGATTAACTTGGGTAGAATGATTATTTTAATATTAATTCTTCCAACCTATGAGCATGGAATATCTATTTGTGTGTTGTCTTCAATTTCTTTCATCAATGTCCTATAGTTTTTCAAGTACAGGTCTTTTATCTCCTTGGTGAGATTAATTCCTAGGTATGTTATTCTTTTTTTGGACGTAATTGTATATAGGATTGTTTTCTTAATCTCTCTTTCTGGTAGTTCACTGTTAATGTACAGAAGTGACACAGATTTCTGTATATTAGTTTTGTATCTTTCCATTTTAGTGAATTTGTGTATTAGTTCCAACAGGTTTTTGGTGGAATCTTTAGGATTTTCTACATATAGTATCATGTCATCTGCAAACAGTGAGAGCTTTACTTCTTCTTTTCCAATTTGGATGCCTTTTATTTCTTTTCCTTTTCTGATTGCTGTGGCTAGGACTTCCAATACTGCATTGAATAAACATGACAAACGTGGGCATCCTTGTCTTGTTCCTGATCTTAGTAGAAATGCTTCCAGCTTTCACCATTGAGTATGATGTTAGCTATGGGCTTGTCATACATGGTGTTTGTTCTGCTGAGGTATGCTCAATCTACACCCGCTTTGTTGAGAGTTTTTCTCATAAATGGATATTGAATTTTGTCAAAAACTTCTTCTACATCTATTGAGATGATCATGTTTTGTGTTTTTTATATTCTTCAATTTGTTACTGTGGTGAATCACATTGATTGATTTAGATATTGAACCATCCTTGCATCCCTGGGATAAATCCCACTTGATCATGGTGTATGATCCTCTTAATGTGTTGTTGAATTCATTTGCAAATATTTTGTCCAGGATTTTGCAAATTCACTTGCAAATATTTTGTACGGGATTTTGCATCAATGCTCATCCGTGATATTGGCCTGTAATTTTCTTTTTTCGGAATATTGTTGTCTGGTTTTGGTATCGGGGTGATGCTGGCCTCACAGAATAAGTTTGGAAGTGTTCCTCTCTCTCCAATATTTTGGAATAGTTTCAGAAGAATACGTGTTCTTCTTTAAATGTCTGTTAGAATTCACCCAGGAGGTCATCTGGTCCTGGATTTTGTTTCCTGTGGGCTCTGTGATTACTGATTCAATTTCATTACTGGTCATCTGTCTTTTCATATTTTCTATTTCTTCCTGATTCTGTCTTGGGAGATTGTACATTTCTAGGAATCTATCCATTTCTTCTAGGTTGTCCTTTTTATTGGTGTAGCATCATTTATAGTCATCTCTTACAATCTTTTGTATTGCTGTGGTGTTGGTTGTAACTTCTTTTCCATTTCTGATTTTATTTGGGCCTCCTCTCTTTTCTTCATCTTTTCTTCTCTCTCTCTTTCTGCTCTTTTTCTTTCCTTCTACTAGCTCTGGGGTTTGTTTGCTCTTTTTTCTAGTTCCTTTAGGTGTAAGGTTAGATTGTTTGAGATTTTTCTTGTTTCCTGAGGTGGGCGTGTATCACTTTAAACTTGCCTCTTAGAATTGCATCTGCTGCATCTCATAGATTTTTGGATCATTGTGTTTCCACTTTCATTTGTCTTCAGGTATTTTTTTATTTCCTTTTTGATTTCTCCAGTGACCCACTGGTTTTTTAGTAGCACATTGTTTAGCATCCATGTGTGTGTGTTTTTGCAGTTTTTATTCTCATGGTTGCTTTCTAGTCGCATACTGTTGTGGTTGGAAAAGATGCTTGATATGATTTCAATTTTCTTAAATTTTGGCAGACTTGTTTTGTGGCCTAGCATGTGATCTAAATTGGAGAATGTCTTATCTGCAAAACTTCATTTCTCCTTCAAATCTGAATAACAGCCTTACTAAGTAGAGTATTCTGAGTTGTACGTTTTTTCCTTTCATCACTTTAAATATATCATGCCACTTCCTTCTGGCCTGAAGAGTTTCTGCTGCGCCACACACAGGCCCAGAGGAAATGGTGATGGGTCAATGCTGGTATCTGGGAGGCAGGTGGTCTGCAGCCCCAGGTGCGGGGGTTAGAAGGGCTCTAAGCCTTCTGCAAGTCTGCACGGTGAGGGGAGAGAGAGGACAGGGGTTGAGAGAGGGCTCTCTGAGCTCACCATGGGGGCAGACTGGAACAAGTTTACAGATGAGAAGGACCAAGAGAGGTGAGGGTGAAGACACCGGTGAGTAAAAGGTGATGAGGCCAATCCCGGGGCTGGAGCAGAGTGGGCCTGGTGGGGGAAGCCCCCATGGCTTTGGGGAGTCCTGATGGTCTAGGCCTCTCCAAGGAGCAGGGCTTTTCTAACAGCATTTCCTCTTGTCACGAAGTGGGCATCTTTATTAATTACTTCAGTCTCACAGAGTGATATTAGTTCCACATTTCAGGGAAAACTTTATGTCAGCACATCAGATAGGTTTCATTGAACAAAATTTAAGAGGTCCCAGCTCTGTTGTGGGTGCTGGAGATACAAGAGAAAACAGAACAACGCCGGAGGGAGAGGCACACGGACAGACACGGTGCAGGGTTACAGGCATGGCAGGAGGGCCTTGGTGCCTCAGGTAACACCTCCCACTCCGACCAAGGATCCGGAGGGAATGGCACCATGTGGAATGGTTTACAAATGAATAAAACCAAAGCTAGTTTCTAAAAATAAGCACGTTTACATCATTTCTCCATTGATTTACTTCAGACTAGATACAATTTACTTCACCTTAATGTGTTTTAGTTAGTTTTACTGCAACCCATAATTTACATCTGCAATCCGTAATCACACCTAACATCTCTGTCCCTCTACACCAGGTGTTCTGGACAAATCATTGGGCTCTTAAAGGCAGTATTTATAGGAAAACTCAACTTAGGCACCCCTTAGAGAAATGTGAGTAAGGATCAGATCTTCAGCTGTGTGGTTTTCTAAAATGGGGCACACTTTGGCCACAGCTGTTGGCTGTCTTGCCGCTCTGTCTTGTCAGAGCTGGGAGACAAGGAGGCTGTTGTAATTGCTGACCCCCCTGTGAGCATGTGAGACTGGATAATATGTGGAATGCAAAAAAAAAAAAAAAAATCATCAAAAGTTAAAAAAAAAAGGGCACATAATCACCAATACACTTTTAGAATTCAAAGACAGGACTTAGCCTATACAAATAGCTCTGCATTCATTTAGTCTCTATAAAAGTGAGGTAATAGGTGACAAACCTTAATTTTCTTTTTCTTTTGTTTTTTTTGGCTGCACCATGCTGCAAGCGGGATCTTAGTTCCCTGACCAGGAATCGAACCTCCACCCCCTGCAGGGGAAGCATGGAGTCTTAACCACTGGACCGCCAGGGAAGCTCCCCCCCCCACCTTTTTTTTGCATCTTAATTTTAAAAACTGACAAAGATTAGTTCAACACAAAAATCTAATTTAAAAAAAAGGTTTTCAATAAATTTCAATTAATTATACTGACCATAAATGATTTTTATTAAGGAATGCATAGTCTTGTGATTCAAAACCAAATATTTTAAAAGAATGATTTACCTGATAAAAACTGACATGAAAGTGTTGTTTAAAATTGTGATAAAAAGCAAAAGACATTTAGAAGAACTTGTCTCATTTTAGAAAACATAGACTTTAAGGATTAAAAGTAACTTTCCAAACACACTGTGAGAATTAAAAGCTCACGTCACAGAATCGTTTAACAACAAACATAGGCCACTGGTTTACAAGTTGTACAATAAATTAAAAAGCCTCCTAGTTTTTTTCTTTACCAAAAAACCATGAACTGATGAAATAACCATAGAAGGTTGACATTAATTTCTGAAGAAAGGCACATCCAGGCGAAAGAGTCAAGGCGATTTGTAAGACGCAGAGTTACACGCACACGGTGCAGGCGATTTGTAAGACGCAGAGCTACACGCACACGGTGCATAATCACTGCACGCACAGGCGGGCTCCGGGAGACTCTGAGTTCCGGGAATGCGGTGCCAGCTCCGGCCGGTCGCCTGGCCGCGGTCCTCAGAGGCTGGACCTTCTCTCGGGCCGCGGCGCACACCTGGTGACGGCCGCTCGCCAAAGCAGCGGGGCCAGGAGGAGGCTGAGCGTGGTCACACTCAGGATGAGGAGGTACACCTGCCGGGGGCGGGGCGTCAGCGCAGCCGGGGGCGTGTCTCCGCAACACGGTGTGCGAGCCTCCGGTGCCCGGCCTGGACGAGGGCGCCCCCTTCCCCAAGAGGCCCCAGGGACTGGGGCGCCCCCCCACCCCCACCCCAGCCCTACTCCCCCTAACAACCCCGCTCCGCCAGCCGGGCAGAGACTCACCTCCCGAGAGATGACACGTGCTCTGCGCGCCCGGCTCCCCAGGACCAGAGAGAACTCGCTGACCTGGGCCAGCCCCGCGGCCACGATCCACTTGACGTACTGGCTGGTCTTGGGCAGCAGCAGAGACAGGACCAGGGCTGCCAGGGCGAACTGCCAGAGCGGCAGGTCACGCTCGGCCAGGCCGGGCCCGGAGCACCGCCCACAGGAAGCAGGGCGGGTCCGGGGGTGAGGCCGCCCCAGCACGACGCGGGAGGACGCACGGAGACACCCCGGGGAAAACCAAGGCCCTCCCGCCAAGCGAGTATCGTGCAGCGTTCAGAATGGAAACTTTGTTTTCAACGCAACGTAAAGAAAGCGCGGAGGAAAGCAGCCTGCGGCGGGCAGTGCAGTTCAGCCGCCATCGGGGCGCCGCCCCTTCTCATCCGCAAAGCCAGCGGCCACGGCCCAGGCCACGCCCACTCCCAGAATCCCACGCTGACGTGGGCACCTCAACAATTTGTAGTCACAGAGATCAGACAAGTGGAAAGTGGCAAAATAGTTCTCAGTGGCCGTTAAAATGTACGTCTGCGTCACCAGAGCCGGGTTTGCGGTTCTTTAGACTCACTTCGAAGTCAAATTACAGAGCAAGGGTGTCACTGGAGGATCCAGAGAGCGGTTTCTCCAGTCCCAGCTTCTGAAACCCCCATTTTCAACACAAACTCTGAGACGGAGGGCCATCCCGATCCAAGAAGCCCCAGCTGCCGGGCTGCACTGGGCGGGGGGTACACACAGGCAGGAAGCGAGGCACGCGGTGTGACAGGTGAAAGCAAAGGCAGGGTGGACTCGCAAGCAGGGGCCCTACCTTCATGGCCACCACCGACAGCGTGAGGGCCAGCAGCACGGCGAGCTCGCGCAGCACGAAGGTGGGGAACACGTGAAGGCCTGGGGGACGGGGACGGACGATCGTCCGGGCTGGGCGACCGGCCTCCCTGCTGCCCCTACATCCACAGGCTCCTCAGCCAGGACGGGAAGGGGCTGGGTGTCTCCCACCCACTCCACCGCGAGACCCCGAGCAGAGGGCCGGGCGCCTCGGTGCTCCCCGCCCTGTTTCCACGGGCTTCAGAACCTGCCTCCCGAGGCACCCAGAGTCTCTGGGGCTCTTGGACCCACCGAGCAGTGCAGGGTGTGAGCGAGAGGCCAGATGGCCGTGCTGTGACCGCGAGCGGGACTGCCCCCTCCACGGGCACATTCCCAGGGCAGCAGCCTCGACACACCAGTTTGATTTTTTGTATTAAAATTAGAATTTCTTCCTGCACTTGACGTGGACGTGGTGAAGTGGGCCTGCCACCCTGCTGAGCGGTGGACCCTCAGGACCACCAGTCAGGAGCCCCTGTCCCTCAGCTCAAACCTTCCCTCCTTCTAAGGGAGAGTCCCTCAGACCCTAGTCGCCACGGGAACTGTTTTCGCAGCACAAGCTAAGTAGAAACACGTGTGAGCAGATGAGACCCAGTGGGAGTGTCACCCCTGGAAGAGGAGGGTCACCTATGGACGCGAAGAACACGATGGCCAGGAAGTCGCGGACAGGCTCCACGCAGGACATGACCTCCTCAGCGACCACGTGGCCCTGGGAGGACACCAGGGCTCCGGCCAGGAAGCAGCCCAGCTCCATAGACACGTCCAGGAGCTCAGTGACCTGAGAGGGGGAGGACACAGGTCACACCGGGTGCACCCGCCAGCGTCTCTGCTGAGGACAGACGAGAGGGCCTCTCGGACGCGGCGGGATGTCCCCATAAAACTGCGACAAGCCAGCTTCCCTTCCCGCGCCCAGGCCTCTGCGGTGTCCTAGGAGAACCCCGCAGAAAGCACGGCAGTGGACGTCAGCTCACTGACCACGAGCGAGAGGAAACGGTCATACAACAGTTGCAACCATCGTTCGTGTAGACTGCTGCGGACGTTTTGAGTGAGACTACTTTCCAAGATCTAAGCATTTCTGACACACTTTCTTTACCCTGAATCAATAAACAGCCCGACTCCCCTGGCATTAAACACGTGGCGCACAAAACTATTCCCCCACCCCCACCCCTGCCGGCGCCTAGAGGAAGGAAGCAGACATGGCATTTAACTCAGGGAGGCAAATCCAGCGACGAGAGCAGCAAAGACAGATGAACAACGTTCCAGGAAGCCCCGCTGACGACCGTGTCAGAGCCCATCAGATGCCTGGGAGCGGATCTGACACAGCGCTCGCTGCCGCCACACACACAACACACGCCGGGCAGCGCGGACACGGACGCGGGGAACCAAGGGCGCCTAGCGTTACGGGAACAGTCACAGAACTCGCTGTGCGTGGAAGCCGACCAGCCGAACGCATCCCCGTGACCCAGGAGACCACGACCAGACAGCCTGCGGAGAGGAGGCCGGGCTGGCCGCCCGCCCGCCTGGGGACAGCAGGGCGTCTGGGCCACCCATGCTCGGCCACGCGGCTTCTGTGCTGTGACCTTCGACTTCAACTTCACAGGGGTGAGGAGACGCTCGTGGAGAACAGGTCCTGACCACGGCCATCCACCTGCGCTAACTCGTCTCCCATGGATGGCAGGTCTCAGTGAGAAAAGAAAGCAGTACGTTTCCAGAGGACAACACACAGCATCTCCGTGACCTGGGGCCAGAAAACATGTGTCACGCAGGACCCTGAAGTGCTGCCCTTAAAGAGTGATCACGGCACCATGCTACAATTAGGAACTTTCGTTCAAAAAAACGTCAAGAGAGTGAAAGGCAAGTCACAAACTGCAAGGTATTAGCAAAACCGTATCTGACAAGGAATATTATTCAGCCGTGGAAAGGAATGAAGCACTGGCATGGGCTACAGCTCGGGGTCAGCCTCTGAAACGTGCTGGTCGGGGAGAAGGGCACGGCCACCCGGGGAAACCAGCCGCGGTCACGCAGGCCCACACGGCCTGGGCCTAGACCCGCACGTGCAGCCTCACTCCCACGGCCCGGAACGTCTAAGCACAGACGGCGCGAGTGAGCGGAGGCCTGGGGCGCTAGACGCCTTCCCCAGCGCCCGGCACCCACAGCAGGTGCTCAGGAGACACGGGCCGCAGAGAGAGGCTGCTTCGGCTCAAGTGCCGCTGGGTGGCAGCACGGAGCGCCGGGTCGGAGCGCTCTGCTGGGGGTCATTCCAGAGGGGACACTCCAGATGGGGTGGGGCAACGCACAAAACCGAAGTTGGTCACATACGTGAACGGCTCTGAGCAAAAGCAAACCTCAGTCTTCTCCCAAGATTACGAGACACTAGCAGGCAACGCAACTGTGTAAGGAAGTTATTTTCCTCAGTGTCCTCTATAGGATTAAATTTTTCTCTTGACCTAACTGTAGGCTCACGTGCAGTTCTACGAAGCCATCCAGAGACCCCAGTACCTTCCCCCAGGCTCCCCCACGGCAGCAGCTTCCCAGGTCACAGCACGAGGTCACAGCACGAGTCCCGTGGATGTGACACCGTGGAGCCACGTGGGCCGCCCTTGAGCTCCGGGGTCCTCCCCGCCGCCCTCCCTCCTCAGCACCCGGCCAGCGGCCTTCCCCCATCTCTGATCTGTCTTCACGAACTGCACGGAAGTGGAGTGACACAGCTCCTGACCTTGGGGACTGGCTTTTCGAGTCAGCACAGCTCTCCGGCGACTCATGGACCCACGGTTCAAAGCTGGGTGGCCACCCTGGCGTGGAGGGCCGTGGCTGGCTGAACTACGCGCCTGAGGAAGGCCATCTGGGCGGTCTGGGCCGATGGGAGCACAGCTGTTGTCATGCTCACACGTCAGTTTCTGCGTGAACACGGGTCTTCACTTCTCCGGCGCACATTGAGGGGCGCAGCTCTTCCGTGCAGGTGATGCCCCCAGAGCTGGGACTGTTTACGGGGTCTCCGGCCCCTCCCCTGCTCTCCCATGAGAAGGCTGTCCCTTAACTGGGACGGCCGCCTCCAAAACAAGCCTCCATGGTGAGCTTTTCACATTACAGCGAAAGAAGTTACGCTGCTGACTAGCGTGTTCTCATCAAAGAGAACAAAAAGTCGTTTTAAACTGTGATTCTTGCTTCGGATGCAAAGCGTCTAAGACAGACTCGCACGGTTTCACACTCACAAACACCATCCCAGCAGAGAGCCTAGAGTGCAGGCAGAAGTGCCAGGCAGCACGACTGTGCACAGATAAAAACACCCACAAGTGTCTCACGTATGCCAACTATTAGTAAAATGAAAGAAAAAGGACCGATCACAAGCTCTCGGTGAACAGAAGATAAGTCAGGCGATGTAAGTGGCGGGCATGTGGGGCCTTACCGTCAACATGAGGAAGGTGAAAGCGGAGATTCCCAGGATGAGGACCTCCTTGTTCCCCTTGCTCTCCGCGTGCAGCCTCCGGCAGTACGGTCCCACGAGGTAGGTCCTCACGACAAGACAGAAGAGGAGAACCGCAGCAAGCGAGAAGAGGACCTGCCCGACCAGGCCCAGGACCCGCAGGATCTCCATGGCGACGCTGGGAAAGAGAGGGAGACGCCTGATTCTCCTCAGAATACGCTCAAGTCCAATGAAATGACCTTTCATTCCTTTTTAACATTACAAAATAAATGACCCAAATTGCAGACATGTGCATTTCTAAATGTTAGAATAAAATCCATGAAACATTCACCTCAGAAATTAAGTCACTTGAATATAGAAGCTGAATTGTGTTGCAGTTAATGCTTTGGAGTAAAAGTACATTTTACAGGAGGTACTGACTCGTGACTGACAGCTTACGTGTCTCCATCGATGACAGACGATACAAGTCCTCACTAGGAATTAACCCCCAACTGAAATTCTTCATAAGGCAACAGTCGCTCTGTAACACGACACTGCAAGGCTCCCCAGCAAAGCATAACTGGGGGATGCCAGCGACTTTCAGAAAAGCCTTCCCTTATCCCAAGCCAGAACTCGGAATTTTCTGTTATTTAGTCGTGGAGAAAAGGGTTCCGCACGAGCCCTTTTTCGAATATGCTATTCAGATCTCAATATATTGTTAAGATGTCAACCTAATGACTTTCACAGGATAGGCACTATTGTGCGTCTGTCGTGTTTATGGTAACATACATAGTTTTTAACCCCAGTTCCCCATCACATTTAGGAAACCCTTCAGTCCAAAATTCTGGTTTAAGAGCTCTTGATGGAAGAATATAAATCAGGTTTTGCTAAGGGAGGACTCGCCCCTGCAGCCAGGCCTAGACCAGCAGCCCAGACAAGTCCCAGGGTGTGTGATGCCTCAGGGCGTCAGGGCAGAGCCTCTGTGAACACCCACGGCTAAGGCTCAGGATGACAGCCCAGGGGAGAAGGCGGGGTCTGTGGCCTCGGCAGGAAGAGAAACCTGCTCGAAGTCCCAGCCAGGCCCCCAGAGCCCGGCAGCTGACGCCGAACTCCTCACCCACCGCACGTGGCGGGGCTCCACCGCCCACGACCCGGACCCGGGCCTCAGGGCCGGCACCGGGCGCCCCTTCCCCAGCTGCCCTCTTCCCCCTGTACCCCCGTGACCCCTGACTCATCCCATTCAGTTGGCTGCAGAGGCCAAAGCAACACGTGGGGATGCGGTCTGATGTCCGTGACCCGAGGGCCGGGGCCACGTCTCCTGGGCTGGACCCGGGAATGGGTGGTCCAGGCTTAGCCACACTGGGGGCGGCCTGTGGGGGAGCTCGTGCGCCGTCCACGTCCACCCTTGGCAGACGGCCCTGCCCAACAGGGAGAGGAGACCCCGGACTTCCTTCCGTGGGGGGCAGGGGCCGGGGTGCTCTCCCACCCGCTTGTTGCTGAGTTAGCTGCTCTCAGCACTCACCTATCTGTTAACTGCGTTAGTCTCATTTTTCTCATTGATTTGTAGATCTTCATGAAACGAGAAACTTAACCCTCTGTCTTAAAATCAACTATACTTCGATTTTAAACAGTAAGAACGTGTACACACATCTCTTTCCCATTTGTCTTTGGCCTGCTTACCTAATGTGTTCCTGTACATGTATGTGCACGTATACGTGTGTGCACACGTGTGTGTGTGTATACGTATGTGTGCAGGTCTGTGTGTGTGTGTATCCATGCATGTGCGCGGGTGGATGTGTTTGTGCGTACACGGACATGTGCGTGTATTTAAACATTCAAAGTAGGAAACTTCAGTGACACTGATCGCATTTCTCGTCCTTTACGGCTTCTGGAATTTGTGTCCTGCTTAAACAACTTCAGTATTCATCCACACTTTCTTCTAGAACTTTCATGGTTTTGCAAGATTTGAATCCTAGTAAAATTTGAATTACTTTATTTTTTTTTATCCTAGTCCCTGTGTTCTGTCCTTTACCTGTGAAATATTTGGAGGGAAGAAGATAATTCCTTCCTTCAGGAAAGATCAAGACGAGTTCTGAATAAAGCTGAATTAAGAGGCAAAGCTTGTATTAACATTACTATTGATTTTATTTAATAGTTTTTACTATAAATTTTCCCTGGTTATCAAAATTGGAAAAGAGGTTTTCCCAAATTATACAGAAAAGTAAATAAACAGTAAAATCACCGTAATCTACTCCTCTACTGGACACTCTGTAATACACATTTCTAGCCCCCATCTTCTCCTTTATGCAGTTAAAATAATATTGCATGTAATTTTTAACAGCTTTATTGATACATGTCTCATTTCACACAATTCACCCGTTTAAAGTATACAATTCAACGGCTTCTAGTCACAGAGTTGTGCCACCACCAGTCTCAGAACGTATTTCATCCCCAAGAGGAAGCCTGCACCCCTTACACTCACTCCCCAAGCCCAGCCCCCAGCACCACCAACCTGCTGTCTCCGTGGATCTGCCTGTTCTGGACGCTTCATATAAACAGAATTGTTTGTGGGAACCATGGTGTGGCCTTTGGCATCTGTCCTCAGGGCTCATCCGCGCTGTAGTGTGTGTCAGCGCGTCATTCCTTTTTATGGCTGAATAACATTTCACCGTATGTGTTATTTACCTGTCCATTAGCTAATGGATATTTGAGTTCTTTCCACGTCTTAGCTATCGTGACTAATGCTGCCGTGAACATTCACGCACAAGTTTTTTTTTTACTGTGGTAAAATATTTGTAACATAAAATTTTCCACCTTCCCCATTAGTGTGTAACTCATGGCACGAGGGGCATTCACGTGGCTGTGCCGCCTTCGCCCCCCCCCAAAGGTGACACCTGTGGACAGGTGTTCCCATTCCTGTGGGGTACACACCCTGGAGCAGAAGAGCTGAGTCACATGGCAGCTCCATGTTTCTCCTTCTGAGAAATACTATATGTGGTCTTGACTCTTTTTTACAACCTAACACAATGCAGGGCACTTTTCCACGTCATTAAAATTCTCGGTAAACATGGCTTCTCATGACAAAACGGGAATTAAGTCAACAGGACCAGTACCAGTACTGGATGAATTTTTAAATTAGGAAGATAAAAAGAAAAGCTTTCCAAGTCTTCTGCCTGAGCTGTACCTGTCTACCTGGCAGGGGGCCTGGTTCCCAGGTGATACCCGTAGTTCCCAGGGGGCCCGGACACTCTTGGCCACGGTTCGGATTCTGCCTGGGAAAGGGGGTTCCCGCCTCTCCCGGGAAGGGTTTACTGCACATCCCAAACAGAACTCAAACGACTTTCAGCTAAAGGTACAAATCCTTTTTCTGTCTCAACGTTTGTTCAGTTACTTACCCTGAAAATCTGTAGCCAGAAGGACTAATGCAACAAAGCGTCGCTTTTCTGACGGTTAAAGACCTTTGGATCAAAGAAAAATGACAGACAAAGGGCCTTCCTGACAAACGGCCTTTAACAGCTGCACATACGAGGGCCGTGTCAGGTGCCTTACGGTCTCTCCCGTTGACAGCCAGCACACTGTCCAGGTTCCACCTTGTTCCCATCCTACAGGTGAGAACACACCCTGCAGGGCTGGCAAATGCAGAGCTGGGGCTCCAGGGTGGCCACACACCAGGGCCGGAGCCTTCACCTCTGGGAATCTCAGTTGAAAACCATTCCCTCCTTCTACCCTCCCCGCCAAGCTGAGCTTCCTGAGAGCGGAGAAGAGATCTCGATCACTTTGGATCACTGAGACTTAATACAATATCTGGCAAAAGGCAAATACTAAAAATACAAAACGCTTCCACCCCGCCGGTCAGCAATGAGGCAGGCTGTCCACGCCCCCTGGACGGGGCTCAGCAGGAAGATGAACACACACCCACCTTCAACCACGCCTCAACATGGGGCCGCTGGCTTTAAAAAATAATTAAAGGATCCAGACTCGTGTTATCAGATATAAAATGTCCAGGATACGACTGAAAATCACTCAGCACGCCAAGAATCAGGAAGACCACAACCTGAGCTAGACTCAACATCAAGACGGGCCATCGTTAGGCTTAGCTGACGGAGACCGTAAAGCAGCCACGTCGTAAAAATGACTCAATAGCACTTAAAAACTTCTCTTGAAACAAATGAAAAAATAGAAAATCTCAGCAAGAAACAGAGGTTGTGAAAAGAAGAATCCAATGGAAATGATACAACTAAACAATATAACAACCCGAGCAAAAACCTTGCTGGACGAGCTGAACAGTAGAGAGATGACAGAGGACGGGACCAGTGGACGTGAGGACAAACGGACAGAATCTACCCAGTCTGAAGAACAGGCAGAAAACAGACCGAAAAATAAGCGTCTCGGAGCCCCGTGGGACAACAGAAGAGCCACGTTTGCATCACTGGGGTCCCAGGAGGAGGGGGCAAGCGGGACTGAAGAAAAACATCTGAGGAAACAAGGGCCGAAACTCCTAAACTAGGAATAGACAAGAGACAGAGAGCCACAGCTTCGAGACGATGAACGAACGCCATACAGAACAAACCCAAAGGTATCACGGGCCGGAGGTGTGTGTCCCCCCAGAGTCGTCTGGAGGTGAGGCCGGTGCTGGGACTAATGGCCTTTATAAGAGAGACCGGAGGGCTCTGCAGCCTCTCCACCTCCCCTAGCATGGAGACGCAGGAGAAGACGGCTGCCTGAGAGGGCACCAGCACCCTCATCTCTGGCGCCCAGCCCCCGGGACTGAACGTCTGCTGTGTAAGCTGCCGCATCTGTGGTGTCTGCTGCAGAGCCCGAACTAAGACAGCAAGACACAGCGTAATTAAATTTCTGAAAACTAAAGGCAAAGTCTTGAAAGCAGCCAGAGAGGAGCCACGCGTTACTTGTGGAGAAACACAGATCTGAGTGACAGCCGGTTTCTCACTGACGCCGTCGGAGGCCAGGGAGAAGCAGTACAGCACTGCCAGGCACTGGAAGAAAGAAACGTGTGCTGCGGACCCACGCCCGGGGGCCACGTCCTCCAGCAGGAAGGGGGATGAGACTCTCAGATGAGGAAACCGAGACAACCTGCCATCGGCAGTAGACTAGCCATGAAAGCATGACCAGAGCCCTCCAACAGAAAGGACACAGCAGAAGAAACCTTGTACTTGAGAAGGAAAGGAAGGTCGGTATTTCGATAAACAAACGATCTGAAGCCCGAAAAACAGACCGTGAACTGAAGTACAGCAGCGACCCTACCTGGCGTGTGCGCCGGCTCCCGCCTGGATGAGCGTGGGCAGGACAGCCATGAACAGGCCCAGCTGCACGTCCTGCGTCACCAGCATCCCCAGGAGCACCGCGCCGTAGTCGATGTCGCCTGCTTGGGGAAAAGTCACTAAGAGCGTGTGGACTCAAGTCGGTTAACCTTGACACACGCTCAGAACGCACAGCCACCTACCTTCCTTGTCACTGCGAGCGCTGCCCACAAGGAACTTGGACACCAGGGGTGTGCTCGACAAGGAGAGGCAGGTGGAGATAAAGACGCTCTGGGTGGGTCTGATCTGTAGAAGATGGCCCCAGACCAAGCCGAAGGCCACCATGAGCAGAGTCATGTAGCAGGGCCCCTGCAGGGAGATCTTCCACACCTGGGAGAGAGCACAGGGGCGTGCACACACCTCAGTGCCCGCGGCCCCGCAGAGCGCGTGCACGCCTGCCCAGGAACCGGCCGGCCCCACAGCAAACACACTAGCGCAACACCACGAAAAGCGGGGGCCGTCACACGCGGTCACCGAGCGCCGGACGTGGTTAGGGACGAAGCACGCCCTCCACCCTCTCCGCGTCGTGCACCGCCATCCTCAGAACACAGCTGGAGCTGGGGACCCCTCCGCCCCCTCTTCCAGCGGAAACGGGACACACCTGAGCGGCCCAGGTGATTCACGAATAAACGACAGTCAGTCGAGGGCACGAGCATCCTCAGTGACAAGGCCCGGGAAGGATCGCGCAGACTCGGGCATCTCTGAACTGTCTCTAATCGGGCCTCTAGGAGATGTCACAGAAGACTGAGAGGGGCCTGCCAGCAACTGCTGATACTTCAAAACCCTACCAAGTAACCCTCCACCATGACAGGGTCACACGGGTACCCCACAAGGCAGGAGAGCCACCGGTACCTCAGGGTGCACTAAAGCTGTCAGTCATTTATCGCTGAGAGATAAAAGTAAAATAAACGTGGACTGGCTAGCATAGTTATCAATGGATGTAAACTTCCTGCATGCCGAGCCCATGGGCCTGCCTACGAAGAGGCGGGATGCGCTCCAGCTGCAGGTCAAGGGTCAGGGCCGCCAGGCAGGGAGCAGGCAGGCTCGGTGGCACTCAGGGACATCGGAGCTAGGGGACATTAGAGACCCCAGCTCGCCCCAGACCCAAAGGCACCCAATAGGGGCCGGTCCCCGCCCAAGCCCCTGCCCCGACTTACGACACACACCTGCTCCCACGAGCCCTGCCTCAGGCTGCATCCCCCGGCGCAAAATCCCCAAAGCATCACAAAAACGTATCACACTGACGAGAGCACGCAAACATCATGGTGAATGACATTACTTTCTTATTTAACCCTGAACACCACAGTGCTGGGGAAGACAGCTATGAGACTCTGGACCCAGAGGACACCTGAACCTTCCCAACCCCTCACAGCCCAGATGAGGACGCGCCAGCTGACACGGCAGCACCAGGGACGCGGGGGGACCAGACGCTGCCCCTCCGCACTCCTAACTGCAAGGTAACACCGCTGCTTGCTGTGAACGTCTGAACGCACGTGAACACCGAGGGGTCCAGGCTGCACTTTCACAGGGCTGCCTGGGAAGACCCTCCCGCTCCTGGGAGACCCCACAGGTCCTCACCAGGCCCCTCTGGCCCAGCCACAACACACATCTCAACGGAATTAACAGGAAGAATTTGGCCACTTCCCTTAGGACCAAGAGAAGGGGCCAATTTTCTTTATACTTTAGATTCAGAAATTAACACATGGAGGTGATTGTGCCAGAAGGATGAAAAAGATACCAGGGCACCAGCAGAAAACCCTGAACTGACTCAGGACACTGTATGAGGAGGAAAACTGACAGGAAGTGAGTCGTCAGTGGATGGACAAAGGGAGCTTTAATAGAAAAAAAGGGGGAGGGACTTCCCTGGTGGCGCAGTGGTTAGGAATCCGCCTGCCAGCGCAGGGGACACAGGTTCAAGCCCTGGTCTGGGAAGATCCCACACGCCGTGGAGCAACTAAGCCCGTGCGCCGCAACTACTGAGCCCACGCGCCTAGAGCCCGTGCTCCACAACAAGAGAAGCCACCGCAATGAGAAGGCTGCGCACCGCAACAGAGTAGGCCCTGCTCGCCGCAACTAGAGAAAGCCCACGCGCAGCAACAAAGACCCAACGCGGCCAAAAATAAAAATAAATAAATAAATTTATTAAAAAACAAAAAGAAAGAAGAAAAGGAGGAACTGGGGAGAGGGGTGGGCAGGGCCGGGCACAGCTGCTCCCTGACGGCAGCACAGGCTCAGGCCGAGCTTACTTCCCTTCCTGCAGGAAGCATGCTGGTGGTCAGAGAGGACTTGGAAAGCATCCACGGGTGCTTGGCACATTATTTCCTGTGCTTCTGGGCTCCTTCCGTGTCACCACAGTCACACTATGTGCTCACTTTTTCTTCTGAAGTTCAGCATTTAACATTTTTTTTCTTTGTTATTGCACATTCTTGTAATGCTTTTAATGGCTACATAATAATCCATCCAGGAGCTACATCACAGCTTCACCTTTGGACACTCAGGTTGCTTTGGATCTTTTATGAAAATGCTACAATGAGGAGCTGAGTGCCTTTTAGGGGCTAATTTTAAAAACAAAAAACAAACCTTGGGCTTGACTCTTCCCTTTGCCTAGAAACTCAGGAGCAGAACCACAGATGAAGGACGTCAACCCGGCAAGGCTCTCGAATCCAACTGCCGGACGCGGCTCCCCAGAGGGGGCACGAGCTGCCACTCTCATCAACCGGGTGGGAGGGTGCCCAGTGACCGCCCGCAAAGTCACTGAGACCCCTGCTGACTCGACACTAGTGTCCTGGTTAAGTTGGTGGGCAAAACGGGGCCTGGATGGAGCTGCCCCTTCCTGTAACCAGCAGCTTCCCTGTCATTTCCCACACGCCCCCATCTGCTTTCTCATCAGCGTTTTCCTCTTCTGTGAGCTGTCTGTTCAAACACAAAGTAGCTTTTCGTGAATTCACTTCCAACCTAACTCCATCTCCATTCTCGAATATTCCGGCTTTCAAAGTAATCATTCTAAAAGTCAACAAATTTAGGAGGAACCGTTGCTTCCACTACTTTAACATTTATTCATACGTATGGTCCTAAATACTATTAACCTTTCAGATATTTTCATCTTACAGTGACACAGCAATAATCAAAATTTGCCACTTACTTAGGAAAACGAGGAGTTTTTCCCCAGAGTAACACACTGAACATTCCATCCCTATGATATTTCGGCTTCTACCAGCGTTGGACCCTCTTGGAGGGACTCAAAAATCAGTAAGTTTGAACCCAGCACTTCTCAGACCTGGTTTGGAATTAGCCACTGAAAGCTAATTCCATTTATTCACTGAATTTTCACTCTTTTTTTTAAACATTTTATCTTCTGGAGTTTATGTTCCAAAAATAACATCAAACTACACCACCATATTCTACTCTAAACAGACCTAATCTGCTGGGCAAGTCTCCAACGAACGTGGATGGTGATTGCAGGGCATGTTAATCTCAGTGGGGCAACGACACAAGCACACTGGTGGACTCACCTTTCTCAGCTTCTCTGGGGAAAATTCTAAGCCAACGAGGAAGAGAGTAAAGAACACGCCAAATTCTCCCAACGTTTCCACCTGCACAACTGACTGAAAAACAAGAAAGTTTTAAAACCGTAAAACTTAACGTATTTTAGATATCACGTGTACTTCACAGAACCATCTTGTACTAACGTACTCAGTGGGACTCCACCAAAAAGCCCAGGATTTAAAAAACAAACAAACAAACAACGATCTGAATTTCCTCTATATCTGAGATACTCTGAGCTTCCTGATGGTAGTGCCTTTTTTCCTGTTTCTTGATTAGCCGGAGGAATATTTTTATTTATTTTCTAGGAAACAGCTCATGAATTCACCCGCTTTCAAGTTCATTAATTGCCACTGGTACTTCCATTACTTCCTTCCACTAGCTTCCTTTGGGGACGGGGAGGCATTAAACCTGAGTTTAACACTTAACTAACAGGAGTGCTTTGCTTTCCTTGGGTCTGGGTGAGACTGAGTGTGGGATTTTCTCCTGGACCCCATCTGGCCACTCCCCACAGGTCCTGACGTACAGCGCCCCTCATTTGCTATTTACCGTCAACGTTCCGGCACCACAGTAGACAGTGTTGTTCATACCAGCACATTTGGTACTACTTACATTATTTACAGTTGAGGTTTGCATCATGGCCACTAACTTTCTGATGTCTTCCGCGTTCCCTGGACACGTGAAAACAGAGTCCAGGCCTTTGTGTGTCGGCGTGCCGCCCAGGCCCCGCCGCGCACCTCCTCCGTCTGCTGGCTGTGAACACCACTGATTTGCCCCCTCTTTCTATCAGCACATTTCCTCCTTTCACTCTCAACCTTTTAGTCACTTTATTTTTATTCAATCTCGTTTGTTGTACTTTTTTTCCCGACACCATCTGCAAACCTGCACCTTTCCATCGAGAAGTTCATCCCACATATATTTGCTATAAAACAACATGTTTGCCCTCAATTCTGGTATGTCTTGTGCTTTTTATGCTTCCTTACTGCTGCTATTTATTTTCCCTTTTGAAAATTAGGCTGCAACCTGACTTCAAAGTAACACACTTAAACCTATACTTCTTGACTTGGAAAACAAAAGCCTGTTAACTCCCTACTAGGAAAAGATAAATACTGAAGTACAATTAAATACAATTAGACTATCTCCATTAACCACTGCCACTTACGGCTAGTATGATCTTGGATTTTTATTTTGGTAATTTTATCTTGGTATTTTTGTCCGTTTGTTTGGGGTTTTGTTTTTGTTTTTGTGTTTTGTTTTTGGCCACACCATGTGGCATGCAGATCTAGTTCCCAGACCTGGGATGGAACCTGGGCCCCCTGCATTGGGAGCGCAGAGTCGTAACCACTGGACCGCCAGGGAAGTCCTGATCTTGGTATTTTTATCTACTGCGATTATATTATTTTTCCATGGTATAGGTAATTTATTAAGAAATACAATATTCATAGTATCCAGTTGGATCTATTACCTAGTTATTTAGCCTTAATTCTTTGCTCATGAGCTATCTTTGCTGTTAAGTAAAAAGGAAAAGGAAGATACAATTGTGTTTTCCAGTGTTTGCAAATGTTCTGGAAAGGGAGGGATGGGACAAGGTCAGGCAAAGATTTTTCACCTACACCTTTTTATACTGTTTCAATCACATAAAAACTACCCATTTAAACAGCTGAGAGAAAACCATAATTGAAAAAGAGTCATGCACCACAATGTTCATTTCAGCACTATTTACAACAGACAGGACATGGAAGCAACCTAAGTGTCCATCGACAGATGAATGGATAAAGAAGATGTGGCACATATATATACAACGGAAAATTACTCAGCCATAAAAAGAAATGAAATTGAGTTATTTGCACTGAGGTGGATGGACCTAGAGTCTGTCATACAGAGTGAGGTAAGTCAGAAAGAGAAAAACAAATACCACATGCTAACACATATATATGGAATCTAAAAAAGAATGGTTCTGAAGAACCTAGGGGCAGGAGAGGAATAAAGACGCAGACGTAGAGGATGGACATGAGGACACAGGGAGTGGGAAGGGTAAGCTGGGGTAAGTGAGAGGGTGGCATGGACATATATACACTCCCAAATGTAAAGTAGATAGCTAGTGGGAAGCAGCCGCATGGCACAGGGATATCGGCTCGGTGCTCTGTGACCGCCTGGAGGGGTGGGATAGGGAGGGTGGGAGGGAGGGAGACGCAAGAGGGAAGAGATATGGGGATATATGTATATGTATAGCGGATTCACTTTGTTATACAGCAGCAACTAACTCACCATTGTAAAGCAATTATCCTCCAATAAAGATGTTAAAAAATAAAAAAAAGGTGAATTAAAACCAGGCTTCCCAGAGGCCACCCTGCTGGGTGGTGGCCCCACGCATCTCCTCACGCATCTCCTCACCGAGGTCCAGGCTCTCAGCCCGCAGCATCCAGGTTCTCCTCACCTGGCAACACAGTCTGCTGTGAGGATCCGTCAGCGTGAAGGCCGCCTCGACCCCCCGTGCGTTGTCCAGTGGGGGGAACCCTCAGGACCCTCCAGACCCGGTGCGGGTGGGCTAAGCCGAGGAGGGGATGAGGCTGCAGGTGGAGCCCCTGCTTCACCGACTCCCGTTCTACCCAAAGGGGAGCGTCAGGCAGGGCGGGGCACGCCGTGGCCCCTTCCCACACCCTGCACTCCAGGTTCCTCTGGGGTGGGACCAGGACACCTCTACATGGCATTCTCTTTCCCTTTGTCCACATTGCGTTTTCTTTTCAAGGACCCAGCTTGAAGCCCGCAAGGCTTGGAACTCTTTCCTCACCGTCAAAAGCGCCACCAACACAGGACAATGCTCCCCTCAATCTGCTCAGCAAACAGCCTTCAGCAAGAGCAGCCTCAGCACCCACCTCCTCCCGGGCCTCCGGCCCCCCACAGCCAGGCTGGGTCACGGCTCACTACTTCACCAGCTTCTCAGGGTGTTAAGCGTGGTTTTGGGTTTTTTGGTTTTTTTAATTTTTATTTATTTTCTCGCTGCATAGGGTCTTCATCGCTGTGCGCGGGCTTTCTCTAGTTGCGGTGGGCAGGGGCTACTCTTCGTTGCGGTGCGCGGGCTCCTCATTGCGGTGGCTTCTCTTGTTGCGGAGCACGGGCTCCAGGTATGCGGGCTTCAGTAGATGCGGCGCGTGGGCTCAGTAGTTGTGGCACGCGGGCTCAGTAGTCGTGGCTCGTGGGCTCTGGAGTGCAGGCTCAGTAGTTGTGGCATGCGGGGTTAGTCGCTCCGCAGCACGTGGGATCTTCCCAGACCAGGGCTCGAACCCGTGTCCCCTGCCTTGACAGGTGGATTCTTAACCACTGCACCACGAGGGAAGTCCCAAGCATGTTTTAAAAATACATTTAATCCAGGATTTTTAGTTCCTTTCAGTGTCCGAATAATCCAGTCCATAATATTACTGCAAACAGAATCTTTAAAACTAATATTTTAAAGACACGAAGAGGATCACTTGTCTGGTCAAGCTACGCACTCATTAATGAACAAAATGACTTTCTTACGCTTTAGAGATTCCTCAGGAAACTTTAAAAGACATCTTCTTTGATGTGATTTATAAAAAACTGCTACCTTCATTAATTCAAGTCTAACAGACACTAAACAGTTCAATTTTGTTCTTACCTTAATACTGTTGAGTCCGGAGGGCCCCAGAAGCACGCCGCAGATGATGTAACCAAACATGGTCGGCAGTCCTATCGTTGTACAGAGCCAGCCGCATGGTAAGGACAACATCCCTATGGTGACGATGTCCTAACAGAAGGATAAACAGACAAGAAACACACGTAAGATAACAGGCAGCAAGAGAAAGGAGAAGGTAGGGTGGGACGTTACCCTGGCCTCACTGATGGGGCAGAAAGGCAAGTGCGGGAGCCGAGGGAGGCTTCTGGGAGCAGGTGAGGCTCGCTCCTCAGCGTTTAACGATTGCAGCGACGTGTCTGTCTTGCATGGACCCCGTGACAGTCCTCTGAGAACTGTGAGTATGAGGACTCCTCTCAGGGCTCGAGTCCGGGAGCCCTTCCCCACTGTGCTCCCAGGGCACGAAGACGACCTAACCTTCAGGGTGTGAACCGGTCCAGAAGAGACTCGTGGGCGGTGCTAAGGCTGCTGGCCCGAGGGTGGCGAGGAACGGGGTATTCACGTGGCCTCAAGATGCCGCCCCAGGAGCTACGCTACGTACAAAGGGGAAGGGGGGGCAACTGCGCAGTGGAGGCCCCGCCCCTCGCCAAGGGCACCGAAGGGGGTCAACTGTGCAGTGGAGGCCCCGCCCCTCGCCAAGGGCACTTTAGGGGGGCAGCTGCACAGTGGAGGCCCCGCCCCTCGCCAAGGGCACCGAAGGGGGGCAGCTGCGCAGTGGAGGCCCTGCCCCTCGCCAAGGGCACGAAGTCGTGTTCTCAGACTCAGCCCCTCCCAGTCCCCACATGGTCAAAACCAAGGAAGGCCACACACGTGCTGTCTTTTACCTCTCGATTCGAGACGGCAGTTCAGGGATCAGCCCCTCACACGGGACAAGCCCGTGGGGACCGCTTATCTATCTGCCCCTCGGCTGTCTGTCTTGGCGGCACCTCGAAGACGGAGTGCTTTGCCTCGGTCTCTTCTCCTGAACAGATTCCAGCGTCAGGGAGTTTAGCTGGAGACCCAGCAACTGATGTGGACCCTGCGCAGGCTGCACCCCATCACTCTCACACCTGTCACTCACACGGTCCAAGTCCAAACAGTGATCCCGAACCACAACCCTGTCGACCTCGAGTGTAAAGAATTCCACGTCCTCCCACTAAACTGGCTCCCGCCAAGGGTGCAGGTGTGCACCTCAGGCCTCCCGGGGCGCCAGCCAGTCGGCGCTGGAGAAGGCGGCCGCGCCCCACGTCAACAGACCACACGTGAAGCCACAGCCAAGCCCTCTCTGCCTCTTGAGAAGGAGCTACTTTAGCAAAGTCAAGTTTTCGGCAGCGGACGCGGGGGCCAGGCGGAGGCATGGGCTACCTTTATGAGGCGGGGGTCTGCCCGCGGGATGGTGGCGTCCCTGGGCTTGGTCAGGATGTACCGGTTGTTCTGGGAGTCGATGAGCGCGCTCAGGCCCAGGTCCTCCTCGACCTCCCGGCTCGTGAGGTTCTGCCTGGAGCTGGCCTCGTCCTCTTCCACCCGCAGAACTGCCTCAAAGTTGACCCCCCTGACCTGTAACGATGACCAGTGTTGTGTCACTACAACCAATTAGACGTGTTTAAGTTCAAGGTCAAATGTTAGAGAGTAATAAGTCCCACACAGAAGAACGACAGGAACGTTCTCAGCATTCTGTCAAGTGTGACCGAAGACCAATAAATTAGAAAATTCGAAAAGGTCTTTCAGTTGAAAAGTGATTTAAGGATGGAAATGTTCAGGATTTCTATTACTTCCAAACACCTACTCTACCTGATCCAGGGCGTGGCGCTGTGATCTGTAACAAGAAACACATATTTGGTCTTAGACCCCTTTCCTGCCCACAGCCCCCAAGCCCGCGGTACTTCCTGAGTGACACAGAGCAATGCAAACATCTTATCCTATATTTGGTCTTTTGGCCTCGGTTCCTGAATCGCTCCAGAGCAGCAGAGGTGAAAGGAGTGTGCTGTCCTTCATAATAAGCCCCTTGCGACCTCACCTGCCCTCGGGTGAGTGAGGGGTGGTGGAGAGCCCCCAGGGACCCACGGGAGGGGCTGGTCACCAAAGGAGCCGGCCACGTGATGAGGGCTGAACTTGCAGCTCCACCACGGCCTCTGGGAGGGCAGAGGGGCTGAAGGCCAAGTTTGTCAGGAGCCTAAATAACGAAGCCTCCATGAAGACCCTTCAGGCACGAGCTTCCGAGAGCTTCCAGGCTGCTGAACGTGTGGAGGTGTTTGGGGGAGGCCGCCAGGCCCAGAGCGGGCAGGGGAGCGGCCACCGTCCCCCACGCCCTGCCCCTGTACCTCTTCCATCTGAGCTGTGTCCTTCGTGCCAATCTGCCAACCTAGCAAACAGACTGAGCTCTGTGGGCAGCACAGCAAACGCCGGAGGGAGGGGCGGTTGGCATCTGGAGTGGGGGCCGTCTTGGGCTGGGCCTGTCCCCACGGGGTCTGCGCCAGCCCCACGAGGACGGTGCCAGGCTGAACTGAACCATGGGACGCAGCTGACGTCCCAGAGGACCGGGGGAGGGCCAGTGTGGAAAAGCCCGGAGCCGCGGAGGGCAGAGTGCCTGGTGAGAGGGGTAAAAGCAAGGACACTCTTTCCCAGGCGCACGGCCCTCACACACCCAGAGCCCCCCCCCGCCCCGGGGCCACTGAGGGCCCCACTCCACCTCCCTCTCTGGTTTGCTCGGGTTTGCTGTCATTACCTAACCCTTTCCTGAGTCCGTCCCAGGACTCACTCTGACATGCTGCTTGGGACCCAAAGGTGGTTTCCTGTAAGGAGCGAGCCTCTCCCCGGGCAGATCCGCACCAAAACGTGGCCATCCAGGGCCAGCTTCCTGAGACCAGAGCCAAGGCCGGGGAGACAGACGAGCTGCTGGGCGCGGGGCAGTCGGGACGGGGGGCGGGGGGGGGGGCGGCGCTGAGCAAACACGGGGCGGGGCGGGAAGCAGAGGAAACGGAGCACGTCTTCAGGGCCACGCAAGATACTTGCTACGGCACACAAGCGCTTTAGCCTCATCTTCACTTTCAGCGTGCACTACCGTTCACCCGCAAACAATCCCAAGTGCACATCCTCTCAGTGGCTCGGCAGGCGGAGGGGACCCTGCTGTGGATGCTACTCACCGACCTATTGTCATCGAAAGCGCGTTCCTCCGTTTCCTTCTCCAGACGGTCTGCCGCCTTCCTCACGTCCTCAAGAATTTCATCCAGGAGGGATAAACTTTTGTTCCGATGCTGCATGTTTTTAAGAGCTTCAAGTTGATGTTTCTCTGCTGCCAGAAGTTCCACATATTCCGTCTCTTCCTATTCATTTGTAAGAAATGAAGAGCAGTGTTTATTACGAAGGAAACCTGGATGACCTGCCCGCCTGCGAACACGGCAGTGGAGGCCGGGTGCCCCAGGGCACTGCAAACCCTGCAGGAAGGCTACTTACACACACACGGATGTAACACACAAGCGTAAAGAGACGCTGAAGGTCCTCTCTTCACACGAAAACCACCCGCCGACCCTGATGCTGTTCCAGCCACTGCGCCTACTGCGTGTGAAGCCCAGCTGTGGCACTTGATTATTTAGCTAGACATTTCTAAGCGGAACACACAGTCAAATTCCAAGTTACCAAGGGGAGATGTTCCAGGAGAATCTGACAGCATTACTTACTTGCACAGTTGATGGGTGGTGCTGGGAACAGAGTTTAACACGTGTATGGCACACAACCGTACTCAAGCTCCAGGGATCTCAAATCAAATCCCTCTACTTGCTCACGTTTAAGGCAGAGTGGGCGCCGAGCGGAGGGCGGCCCCAGGCACAGGCTCGGCCGTTTCGTGGCCTCTACTCAGCGCCCCCAGCGCCTGGACCGCCTCAGACCCGCGAGGCCAGAACCAGCAGAGAGCAGGTGTGTGGGGTCAGCGCCACTCAAACTCATGTTTGTTCTCTGTTCTACCATTAAACTACCGCAAACCGACACCCCTGCGACTCCCTCTTTAACACCAAGGAGTTTAATGTCCCACCCGTGTGAAGGACCTGGTGAGGCGGTGATCCCACTGGGAGGGGGTGGTCTGTTTCCAACAACAGGCAGGACGCCTGAGTCCAGGGGGCTACTTACCCCATCACCATATTCCTACCCAAACTACCACACTTGGGCAAAACGAAGTTTAATAATTTGTATCTTCTTTACTTTTTAAGCTGTATAATATTGCCACAGCCTTTCCATGAAGACGAAATGATACTTCGTCCATTTAAAGTGCCTAGGGGCTTCCCTGGTGGCGCAGTGGTTGAGAGTCCGCCTGCCGATGCAGGAGACACGGGTTCGTGCCCCGGTCGGGGAAGATCCCACATGCCGCGGAGCGGCTAGGCCCGTGAGCCATGGCCGCTGAGCCCGTGAGCCATGGCCGCTGAGCCTGCGCGTCCGGAGCCTATGCTCTGCAACGGGAGAGGCCACAACAGTGAGAGGCCCGCGTACCGCAAAAAAATAAATAAATAAATAAAGTGCCTGACACATAATTGATGGCTTAAGTGATGGCTTTAAAATGTTATATAACTATCACATCTGACGTAATAATAGTTTCTTCTCATCATTTTAAAATTATCCTTCAGGGGCTTCCCTGGTGGCGCAGTGGTTAAGAATCCACCTGCCAATGCGGGAGACACGGGTTCGAGTCCTGGTCCAGGAAGATCCCACATACCGCGGAGCAGCTAAGCCCGTGCGCCACAGCTACTGAGGCTGTGCTCTAGAGCCGGCAAGCAACTACTGAGCCCACGCACCGCGTCTACTAAAGCCTGTGCACCTAGAGCCCGTGCTCCGCAACAAGAGAAGCCACTGCAACGAGAAGCCCGCGCACCACAACAAAGAGTAGCCCCAGCTCGCCGCAACTAGAGAAAACCCGTGCGCAGCAACAAAGACCCAACGCAGCCAAAAAACAAAAATAAATAAATTTATTTAAAAAATAATAAAAATTTAAAAATAAAAGTATCCTTCATCAAAATCCTGAATTCAAACATATACATTTGTTTAAAACTACCTTTAATATTTTTGTTTTCAGCGTGTGGGCCTTGAAGAAAGTCAGCCTTCACACTAAAAATAATTCTTATCAGAAGCTCACAACTCTGACGGCAACTACAGTGGGCTTATTTCCACGTCAGTTCACTGGGGGAACATGAGTAACTCTTTTCAATACCCAGGGATCTCCACCATGGAGAAAGCATGAGAGACCCCCAGAAGTGCTCAAATGTGGCTCTGCTAAGTGACTGTGCAAAGGGACCGGCTCTCCTGCGCCCACCGGGCCAGATCGGAGGCCCTGGGCGGCTCCCACCTGCCGAGCCCCCTCCACTGGCGCAGCCCGACCCGCCCTGGACCCACCTTGGACCCACCTTGATGGCTGCCTTCCGCAGGGCCTCCAGGCGCTGCCTGCTGCTCTCCTTCACGTTGACCACGTCCCTGTAGTCGCCCTGCAGGGCTCTCTGGAGGCCACGGATGGCCTGGAAGACTGAGTTTTCACTTTCATTCAGCTCTTTCTGGAAAATTTCAAACATGTGCACCTGAAACAGCTTCTCTTCGTCCGAAAGGCTGGTGTCTTTTTCCACTGCTCTGACTGCACTTTTCAGTTTGTTAAGAACCACAGCCTTTTGGCGAAGAAGCCCGGAGAGCTTTCTGCAACCGTCCAGGACCCACTGTCTCCTCTGGGTGACGGCCGCCCCTTGGCGCCGGTGCAACTCGACGGCGTGTCTCACCGCTCCTTCGTGCTCCGCCCCGCCGGCCAGCAGGTGAAGGAACGGGAGCCACACCCACAGGTGGCTTTTCCCCAGCACCTTCATGATCCGATTTTAGGGACAGGGCAAGGCAGTCCAAAGATGCCTGCTAAGTCGGGCTTGCATTTGAGATACACATTTTCAGCTGAAAAAGAGATTTATTGACACACATAGTTGAATGATGACTCATTGCTATTGAGATTAAAGTTTTAAATAATTACTAAAAACTATTTCTTTTCTGAGGAAAATGTTATTTTTCATAGATCAACATCTGAACTATCTGCTACACTTAGATTACAATCAAATACTGAATTTAAAGTATGGTGCCTGATGAAGAGCTGAGATTAAAGATTACATCTGAATTTAAAAGCAACTTTTTAAAGTGAAACTCAGCCTCATATATCTACTAAATCTACCATGTGCAAAAGACAAAATCCAATTCCATCTAAGAGGGTCCACATATCAAAGGCCAGGAAACACCACCTGCTTCCCCCATCACAGACGAGGGGCCCTGGAACCAGGTCCGAGGGGCTGGGAAATGGAGCCGAACTGCCATGAGCTGGCTGGGCCGTACCGTGTGTGCTTTCCTGAGTCACCTGGAATTCCTTAAAATGTCAGGCTACCTTTACATGCTAACACGAAGTCAAGGAGAGAAAAAAAATCACAAACTACAACCACACTCAGACACTTTCTATCGTGCAGATTCAGCCTCCTCCTCTTCTCCCTTAAGGAAGACTTCAAGCAGTGCCTGTGAGCTCATCCTGGCAGCGGAGCGCAGACAGGACCCCGGCCCCAGTAGCGGGGGGAGCTGCAGCTGTGTCGCCCAGAGGAGGGCTGAGTGAGGCGCAGGTGGAGGCTGGGTCAGCAGGGTCACCAAGAAAGAATGACCTCAGAGGCAGGAAGATAGAGAACAAAGACGGAGGAGGTGACAAATGCAGGAGAGCTCAGTAAGACGCACCCTGAAATACACCCACTGAGCCTGGCAACTAGGCCCAAGTCCTTACGCCAAAAAGAAAACAAAACAAACAAAACCCACCGTTTCCAAGGGATCATGTTATTCTAGAATATATATATTTTCATTTCATTGGTAATCCCAATTCTAATGAGTTTAATCTGGCTTCCCAGGTAAACTAGATTAGCAAAAATAAGAGTGTGCGCTTCTAGACATAGAATCCTGACCAAACCAAGGAATGACACCGACAGAGCTTACTGAGACACACATGGGAATGCAGCAAAGAGCCGCAGCCGGCGGTCTGGGGTGCCAACTGCTCCATGCACCTCAGCAGACCCTGCAGAGGCGACCGCTGAGGGCAGGAGAGCCACCCATGTTCAGAATGACAATCAGAAGTCACCCATTAAAGCCTGCACACTGGCTCACTATCCTGGGTAAAAGGTCAGGAAACTGTCCGATTTCAATACTTGTTTAGATACTCTGGGTCCCAGCATCTCCCAGAGGATCCACGGATGCAGGACAGCGCGCTTCCTAATGAGGTGGGATAATCGAGTAGGGCTGTCTGAGTTACTGAGTCCACTGGCACAGTTTTAATACAACCTTAAGTAAATGTTACCACCTTAAGCAAACGAACCACTGATCACACAGACAGCCGGCAATATCGCTGATCTGTTATTTTATTGACTCGGGTGCTAAGCTCCTACTGTTTCCAGGGAAAGAAAGAATTCAAGCGTTACTTCAGACGTGCATGCATTTAGTATTCTTCAGAACCGAGACACAAATTTCAGGTGCTTTGTTAACTGCACAGACCTAGACATGCACATCTTCTCCAGAAGATCTCAGAAAGTGGCTCTTCTACAGATTTCAAACTTCAGGAAAATAAACAGCTGCACAGCTGGTGCGTAACACCCCTCCGTCCATTTCGGGCCCCTCCCTCAGACAAGTTCCTGAAGTTAGCTATCCCTCTCCCCAAAACACCGAAGACAGCTATTCACTTTTATGAAAAACCTCTGAGAATTTTAGTTGTAGTCATACTCATATTTCCACTGAAAAGAGCTTTTACCATGAACATGAAGTTATTTACAGACCTTAAGATATGAACCACTCCTTTTTCATAAACATCTCATTTTACCTTCAAACTCGGCTACCAAATCCTACAGACTACTAGACTGTAACATGTTTTTTTTCAGTAAATAGTGTTATTTTGTTATTGTTATTCTTAATTATAAAAAAAGACACTCTGGATCTGTTGTGGTTTTATAATGAATTCTGAAAATTTCCACATCTTGAACGACAGACGCAGTAACCCGGGCGACCTCAAGGCCGAGGACGGCCTGCCACACTCACGCATGATGCCACTTACACAACTTCTTTTCTTTCTTCTTTTTTATGGCCGCGAGGCTTGCGGCATCTCAGTTCCCCGACTGGGGATTGAACCTGGGCCCTGGCAGTGAGAGTCTGGAATCCTAACCACTAGGACACCAGGAACTCGCTACACAACTTTCTTAGAATAACAAACTGCAGAGACGGGGAAGGAACAGTGGGGGTCAGGGCCCAGGGAAGGGGGAGGCGACGGCTGTGGACGTAACAAGGCAGCAGGAGGGACCCCGTGGAGTGGACGCGTCTGTGCCCTGACAGTGGTGGTGGCCACACGCGTGTGCACGTGTGACAGAATCACACAGATCCACACACACACATGCGCCTGTGCTTGTGCCCTGGTGCACCCGGATCGGGCAGCAGGCTGTATCTCTCCCAGCTCCTGCTTATGATACAGTTTTGCAAGAGCTCCCACTGGGGACACTGGGTGGAGGGTCTATAGGATTTCTCTGTATTTTCTGAATTTATCTAGTTTTTTTTTTAAATTATTGGAGTATAATTGCTTTACAATGTTGTGTTACTTTCTGCTGCACGATGAAGTGAATCACCTATATGTGTACCTATATGCCCCCTACCTTGGACCTCCCTCCCACCCCCGCCACCTCACTCTTCAAGGTCATCACAGAGCACCGCGCTGAGCTTCCTGTGCTTTATAGCAGGTTCCCACTAGCTAGCTATTTCATACATGGTAGTGTATTTATGTCAAACCTAATCTCCCAATTCGTCCCACCCTCCCCTTCCCCTACTGTGTCCACATGTCCATTCTCTACGTCTACATATCTATTCCTGCCCTGCAAATAGGTTCATCTGTACCATTTTACTAGATTCCACATATATGCATTAATATACGATATTTGTTTTTCTCTTTCCGGCTTACTTCACTCTGTATGACAGACTCTAGGTCCATCCACATCTCTAAAAATGACCCAATTTCGTTCCTTTTTATGGCTGAGTAATATTCCATTGTATATATGTGCCACATCTTCTTTATCCATTCATCTATCATTTGACTTTTAGGTTGTTCCCATGTCCTGGCTATTGCAAATAGTGCTCCAATGAATACTATGGTACATGACTGTTTTTTTTTTTTTTTTTTGCAGTACGCGGGCCTCTCACTGTTGTAGCCTCTCCCGTTGCGGAGCACAGGCTCCGGACGCGCAGACTCAGCAGCCATGGCTCACGGGCCCAGACGCTCCGTGGCATGTGGGATCTTCCCGGACCGGGGCACGAACCCGCGTCCCCAGCGTCGGCAGGCGGACTCTCAACCACCGCGCCACCAGGGAAGCCCTACATGACTCTTTTTGAATTATTGTTTTCTCGGGGTGTATGCCCAGTAGTGGGATTGCTAGGTCATATGGTAGTTCTATTTTTAGTTTTTTAAGGAACCTCAATACTGTTCTCCATAGTGGCTGTATCAATTTACATTCCCAGAAACAGTGCAAGGGGGCTCCCTTTTCTCCACATCCTCTCCAGCATTCATTGTTTGTAGGTTTTTTCATGATGGCCTTTCTGACCAGTGTGAGGTGATACCTCATTGTAGTTTTGATTTGCATTTCTCTAATGATTAGTGATGTTGAGCATCTTTTCATGTGCCTCTTGGCCATGTGTATGTCTTCTTTGGTGAAATGTCTATTTAGGTCTTCTGCCCATTTTTTAATTGGGTTGTTTGTTTTTTTGATATTGAGCTCCATGAGCTCTTTGTATATTTTGGAGATTAATCCTTTGTTGCGTCATTTGCAAATATTTTCTCCCATTCTGAGGGTTGTCTTTCCATCTTGTTTATGGTTTGCTGTGCAAAAGCTTTTAAGTTTCATTAGGTCCCATTTGTTTATTCTCGTTTTTATTTTCATTACTCTAGAAGGTGGGTCAAAAAAGATCTTGCTGTGGTTTATGTCAGAGTGTTCTTCCTATGTCTTCCTCTAAGAGTTTTACAGTGTCTGATCTTAACATTTAGGTCTTTAATCCATTTTGAGTTTATTTTTCTGTATGGTGTTCGGTAGTGTTCTAATTTCATTCTTTCACAGGTAGCTGTCCAGTTTTCCCAGCACCACTTATTGGAGAGGCTGTCTTTCTCCATTTTATGTTTTTGCCTCCTTTGTCACAGATTAGATGACCATATGTGTGTGGGTTTATCTCTGGGCTTTCTATCCTGTACCGTTGATCTATATTCCTGTTTCTGTGCCAATACCACACTGTCTTGATTACTGTAGCTTTGTAGTATAGCCTGAAGTCAGCGAGCCTGATTCCTCCAGCTCCATTTTTTTCTCAAGATTGATTTGGCTATTTGGGGTCTTTTGTGTTTCCATACGAATTGTAAAATTTTTTGTTGTAATTCTATAAAGAATGCCATTGGTAACTTGACAGGGATTGCACTGAATCTGTAGATTGCTCTGGGTAGCATAGTCATTTTCACAATAACGACTGTATATTTCTCCATCTGTTTATGTCATCTTTGATTTCTTTCATCAGTGTCTTATAGTTTTCTGAGTACAAGTCTTTCGCCTCCGTAGGCAGTCTTATTCCTAGGTATTTTATTCTTTTTGTTGCAATGGTAAATGGGATTGTTTCCTTAATTTCTCTTTCTGATCTTTCATTGTTAGTATATAGGAATGCCAGAGATTTCTGTGCATTAATTTTGTACCCTGCAACCTTACCAAATTCATTGATAAGTTCTAGTAGTTTTCTGGTGGCATCTTCAGGATTTTCTATGTATATTCTACAGGATTTCTCTGTATTATTTTTTTAAACTTTATGTGACTCTATAATCATCTCAAAATAAAGTTTTTAAAACTCTATATAAGTGCTTCCTGTTTCCCACTACACCCTTATTGCGTGTAATGTGCACTGTTTACACTGCAGAGCATGGCAAACATGCCTGTGACATTTTAATATTTTAAAGTAGGAAACGCCCTAAAACCAAAGGTTTTCAGGATGACTCAACTAAAGTGAAACCCAAGGTTACTTTCCATTTAGTGCGATAGCAAAAATCAATACTTTGAGCACAAACCCTCCCTCCTAAAACTTTCTATTTATACATATTCCTATATTAATTAAAATATATCTCCCCAACTTTGCCAAATTTCTAGCAGGTTTTGCTTGTTTTTATAAAGGCAGAACAGGAATCCCAAAACTAACTTTATAATCGATGAGATTATTTGATTAAGAAAAAAGTTTGTAATAAACGATTCAGAATAAAAAGGCATATGGGTTCATTATTAAGCCTACTCAAAAACAAAGAAACTTCCAATAACTTTACATAAAAAGTCCAAGATCTGAGGCTTCCCTGGTGGCGCAGTGGTTAAGAATCTGCCTGCCAATGCAGGGGACACAGGTGTGAGCCCTGGCCCGGGAAGATCCCACATGCTGCGGAGCAACTAAGCCCATGAGCCACAACTACTGAAGCCTGCACGCCTACAGCCCATGCTCCACAGCAAGAGAAGCCACCGCAATGAGAAGCCCACACACCACAACGAAGAGTAACCCCCGCTCGCCGCCAACCAGAGAAAGCTTGTGCACAGCAGCACAGCAGCAAAGACTCAACACGGCCAAAAATAAATTTAAAAAATAAAAAAAATTTTAGAAGTCCAAGACCAGGTTTTTTCAGAGCAAAGTCACCAGGTTAAGATTTCTCTCTCGCCTCCACTCTGAGTTCTATCGAGACTGCAGGGTGTGCAGCACTCTCCTGGGATACCCGCTGCTGGACCACAGAGCCCTAGACCATTGCTGGAGGCCTCCGGAGAATGGGGGGCGGGGAGGCAGCGCCCCTGTTTTTCCACTTTACACACTGGGCTAGAATAAAATGCGAGAACCTGGCAGCCCTGCACCCCAGCCTCCTGCACACGTGTAGCCAGAGGCCCCTCCATCTCTCTTCCTCGGGACCTTCCAGACCCACCACCTCAGATTTCGCAGACCCAACTGCTGAAAGTCAGTGCGGTTTATTGACAGCAGCCTCTGTCTGTGGGCAGAGGCCATCAGGACCAGGTGGGACATGGCTCCCAGGACAGCCCACCCTAGGGGCCAGCCGTCTACCCAGCTGAACCCAGACCCTAAAGAGGGGAGGGTGGCTGACCTGGTATGGGAGCTCCAGGCAGGAACTCCAGAGCGAGCCGCTTGGATGGGGCAGGAGCAGAGTTAGCGGGTGCAGGACCTCTGGAAAAAGGAAAGCAGGAGGGTTGTTTGTAGTACCTCTTCCTGATGCCACCAGAACTTCCAGGCCAGGCACAAAACGGGCAACAAAGGGGGAAACTTGTGGAAAGATCCAAGGAAGCAAAGAAACCCCCAGTGGAAGCAATCTACCTCAATGTAATCTGTGGAGGATTTTACTTGAAAAGCCTATTTTACACTTTAACAAGTTAGATGATGTAAAGTCTATTTCTTAAAAGATAAAGCACTTACAATCACTTATAAGCACTTATAATACAATTTATGGTTCACTTCTAATCAGTAAAATTGGAGAATGAGTTAAAAAAGGGGGAGAGGAAGGAAAGAAGAAAATTCTTACGGACAATAAAACGTTTTAAAGTATTTAATGTTAATTAAGCTGTACAAAAACCCAGTATTCCGTTAATAATCCAATCACTGAGACACTGTCTTTTCAAAAATTTATACTATAAAAGAAATTTGGGACCAGTAAGACAGTACGCCGCTCTGGCCGAAAAAATGATCAGAAAAACGTATAAAACGGCTGCGAACTCGGTAACATTATTCTCCATCCGGTTCCCCCGGCCATGGGGCGCCGGCGCACACCGCGCAGCCCGAGGGGAGCGCAGACCCAGGACGGGATGAGGCCTGGCGCTTTGGGAAAACAGGCCCTTCGACGGTTACACTTTAGGAACAACATTTACAGACCGTATCCTTGCATCTTCCCACCCTTAGGAAAGCGCTAGAGTCATTCACGGGGATACTTGTCCCCGTGACAGGCAGGGACCCTCCACGAGGCCCCCCTCCTCGGAGCGGCGCCCCGGAGCTGGATGAGGGGCTGCCCCGAATCACGCGGAAACTCGGGGCTCACGTCGTGCGTCCTTTTCCCAGGGGACCTGGGACCTGGCGGGGCCGCCTGACACCTGGACGAGAGCGTGAACGGGGACCATGGGTGAGGTCCGACGGGAACCAGGGAGCGGCGCGCAGAGCCAGGACCCCCAGGAGCTCGTGGAGCGGCGGCTCCTCCGCAGATCTGACCCGAGGATCAGGCTCCGGGAGAGTGTAGGCGGTCCAACCGAGTGGCCCGCGGCGTCTTAAGCCTCGCCAGCTCCCGCCCGCACCCCCAACGGCCCTCCCCGCAACCCCGGGGCCGCCGCCAGGTGCGGGGTCCGGTAAAGGGTGCTCAGGTGCAGCACCGCTCACGGCGCAAAGCCCGGAGGAGGAGAGAGCGGGCGGGGGCTGAGTGAGGCCGAGAGGACGGAACCTCGGGAGAAGGGGGAGAGACCCCTGGGAAGGAGGAGGGGAAACCTCTAGGGAGGGGAAGGTGAGACCAGCACCCCCCCACCCAGGGAGGAGGAGAAGACATCCTCGGGAAAGGGAGACCCCTGGGGAGGGGAGACCCGGGAGGGGGAGGAGAGACCAGACTCCCGGGGAGGGGGAGAAGGGACCCCCAGGAAGAGGAGACCTTGGGAAGAGAGACCCCGAGGGGAGACCAGACCCCGGGGAGAAGAACTGACACCCACGGGAAGGGGAGACCCCAGGGGAAGGGAGGGGAGGAGAGGGAAGCCCCGAGAGCCGCACTTCAGGCCGGACCCGGGGCTCCGCGCCGAACGCTCACCCAGACGTTCCGGCCGCGCCGCGTCCTGGGCCTGGCTTTCCAGAAGGGAAGACCTTATCCGGCTTATCCGCATCCCTTTCCGGGCGGCGGGGCCGCCCCCGGGGCGGGGACGAGGACCGGGACGAGGTCGGGCACGGGGAGGGCCCAGGAGGCCCGCAGTGCTCTGTCGAACGCCCTCTGAGCCGACGCGGCCCAAAGGGAGTCGCGGCCCCTTTAAGGAGGCGGGGTGTGGGTTCCGTCCACCCCAGGGCGGCGCGGTGCACGCCGGGAGTCGGAGGCGCAGCGGGGCCTGCATCCCGGCGGCCCCGGGCGGCGCAGTGCACGCCGGGAGTTGGAGTCCCGCCGTCCCGGCCTAACCTGTTGCTGCCTCCCTGGGCGGGTGTCCCGGGGGCTGAGGACAGGGACGGGGATGGCGCGGCCGGGCCAGGGCGCCTGCGCAGACGGCCGGGGCCGGCGACAAGCTGGGGAGCGCGGGGAGAATGGTAGGTGGCCCGCGGCTCGCCTTCCTCTCGGCCTCTCCTGGGCATCCGGGGCTGGGGGGCGGCGAGGCGCTGCTGGGGCCGAGGGTTGGGGTCGGAGGTCGTGGGTCGGGGACTGGCGGTCGGGGCCCAGGGCCGTACGCGGCGGGGAGCACGCAGGTTGGACCGGACCGGTGACCCAAGTGCGGCGGTGCCGCTTGACGAGACGGAGGCACAGAGCGGGCCGAGGACTCCGAGCATTGCCTCCTCGGGAGAGCGAGCAGCCGGGTGACCCCGGAGGGAGAACGTTCTGGGCAGGCGGGCGTCCTGCCGGGAGATGCGGTGGACCGGATCGCGCCTGAGTCTTGCCAGTGGTTCAGAGCGACCGGAACGTGGACTTAAGGGTCGAGAATGGCAGGGCTCCCGAGCAGGGCCTCGTGTTCCCCGCCGAGGAGGGCAGAGTCTCCCAGGAGAGAGCGGGAGCCTGGAAGGTCTTTGAGAAGGAGGGGTGTGTGCGAAGCGACCGCCTTTTGTCCCGAGGACAGGACTTGGATGGGAGAGGGTCAGGACTGCGAGTAGGGGAGGCCAGCTAGGGAGCGGGGGTAATAGCTCGGCAAGAAGAGGCGACGACTTGAACGAAGATTGTCGGTAGGAACAAGGGACATGAGAGGAGGGAAGGGTGGGGAATTTCACAGAGCCGTTCAGAAAAGGAGGAAGAGGAGAGGAAGGGCTCTGCAGGCCCTGGGTGGGGCGTCCGAGCAGACGGTCATGGTATTGACCAAAATAGGGATTGTAGAAGGAAGCGCAGGTTTGTGCGGAAAGATGATGCAGTAAGGAGTGGGAGATCGCGGGATCGTCTAGTTGGTTCGAGACGTAGATCTGGAGACCAGGAGAGGGCGGGCTTTCTGGAAACGTACAGTTACTTTGAAACGTCGTGGAAACCATGGTAGTTGAAGGGTTTCAGTGTTCATTCAGTACATTCAGTGGCTTCTGCGTGCAAGCGAGGTGGTGTGCAAGGTGCCGGGGCTTCGACGCTGAGCAAGCAGACGTGGGTTTGGTACTGATGGAGACGATGTCCCAGCAAGAGAGATGGGCACTGAACACGCAGCTACAGCTGGGATAATTTATTACAGCTGGCCTTGGCCCGTGAGACCACACGCCCCAGCCCTTAAGGGGAAGGGGCTGGGTGGGCAGGAGCCTGACTTGCTGAAGAGGTTGGAGAGGAAGGAGTGAAAGGGGGCACTTTGGTATGACTCCATGCACCACCCCTGCCTGCTGTACCTGAAACCGTCAAGGCAACTGAATTGATGCCACGAACTGGGTCAGTGTGGTTGCCCTGGCAGCTCCTTGTAAGTTGACCCTAAGAGGAGATTTTGTTGTATTCAGTGTCTCTGGAAGGGCATTTTAAGGATAACATTTTCATTTTGTATGTGGTCAGTTTTGGTGCCCAGATCACATGGGTGATTTTTTACAAGGTCACAATTAAAAAGTTTGAGACTTTTTCCAGAGGTAGAGAATTTATCTGATTTTTTCCTGGATTGTCCAGATTTGTTTTGTTTTTTTTTTGGCGGTACGCAGGCCTCTCACTGTTGTGGCCCCTCCCGTTGCGGAGCGCAGGCTCAGCGGCCATGGCTCACAGGCCCAGCCGCTCTGCGGCATGTGGGATCTTCCCAGACCAGGGCACGAACCCATGTCCCCTGCATCGGCAGGCGGACTCTCAACCACTGTGCCACCAGGGAAGCCCATGGGTCCCTTTTTTTACAAATTGCAACTTGAATCTCTGTCCCTTTTGGGCATGAAGCACATATAGTCTTTAGATTTAGCTATTGGTTGCTGTTTTAATCACTGTAGGGGTAACATTGAATCATTGGAACTTTACTGACCAGACCCTCCCCTTTCATCCTGGCCAGAGACCTGCTCTGGGCTCGGCTTGGACCCACGGCTGCGGTTGCTCATGCAGAACCGGCACCTTTGTGCCACTTTGCGGTTCCAGGGGGTAGGATCTGTCTTGGGATAGACAGGTCCTGCCACCTGGAATAGATTGATCATCAGCACTTCCCCCACTTTGTAACTCATGCGGTGACAATTCAGAGCGCTCTGGGTGGCCTGGGGCCACCTGCTCCTCCTGCCCCCCTCCTCCTAGGCTTCCCGGAAAGCGTTCCCCGTTATACTGTCGTGTAGCCGCTTGGTTGCAGTTTAGGAGAGGCTGCGGGAGGCTGCTGTCAGGAGAAGGACCTCGAGATGGGACCTCGTCCTGTCTTCCAGGTGCTGGGCAGCATCTCCTTGGCGGGGATCTGCCGACTGAATGGTTGTCACCTGAGCAACCGTTGCTCTGTTGGCTCATCTTGGAGAGTCTCGGTGCCAAAGTGGATTTTTTTGAGGTGAAATCACATAACATAAAGTTAACTGTTTCAATGGGAAGCAACCGCTTGGCACAGGGATATCAGCTCGGTGCTTTGTGACTGCCTGGAGGGGTGGGATAGGGAGAGAAGGAAGGAGGGAGACGCAAGAGGGAAGAAATATGTGAACGTCTGTATATATATAACTGATTCACTTTGTTATAAAGTAGAAACTGACACACCATTGTAGAGCAATTTTAACCCAATAAAGATGTTAAAAAAATTAAAAAAATAAAAAAAAAATAAAGTTAACTGTTTCGAAGTGTACAGTCCAGTGGTGCGTAGGACCTTCACCGCATTGTGCTACCGCTGCCTGTGTCTAGTTCCAGAACATTTTCATCCCCCGAAGGAAGGCCCACACCTGTCAGCAGTCCCTCCCATGCCTCCCTCCCCCAGCCCCTGGCCACACCGCCCCCCCTCCGTCTCAGGACTTGCCTGTGCTGCACGTTTCACGCGCATGGAACCTCACAGTGTGTGACCGTTTGTGTCCGACTTCCTTTGCTCAGCATGTTTTTGAGGCCCACCCATATCGTAGCATATATCAGTACTCCATGATTTTTTGTGGCTGAATTTCATTGTATGTATGTACTGAATTCTGCCTTTACAAGCCTGACAGAATGTTAAAATCTAGCATTGATGGCAGTTTCCATAGTGAACATGTCATGGGTCTTCTGAACGGTGCACCATTTCGGGGTCGAACACCTGTCACTGTCTTAAGGTGTCTGAGGTAAGCCTTGGCTTTGCCCACCTCCCTTGGGGAAGCCATCGGTGTCATCAAAGATGCCAGCATTGTCTTTTTTCAGTTTACTGTCAAAGCATTTGGCATCTGACCGCATTGAGCTAAATTTAATCTTCCCAGAGAATAGAACCTTGAACTCTTTGGTTTTTCTCAAAGGCTCAATTTCAGGAAATAATGTAGAGAATATGCACTCTACGTGTGCCCCTGGAACCCGGACTGTAGGCTGCAGTCGCAGGGTAGCTGCAGGTTTGTAAATGCAGCCGCGTGGAGCACAGTTCGCCCGCCTGTCTGCGTGGTGCTCTCACTGTGGCAGAGACCAGCACCTCCTGACCTAGCTCCGGGGTTCTTAGCCCGAGTTCCACCTTCCCACAGCCTCTGAGAAGCCAGGATGGTCCTAAAAGGTCCGTGCCAAACCATATGCCCACGTGTGTACCACATACATTTTCCAGGAGAAAGGATCCGTGCTGTCATCAGATTCCAGAAGGGATCCAGGACCCCAAATGATCAAGTCATTGTTCTAAGTAGCCAAAATATTAATTCCCTCGGTTACTCTAGATCAGTGTTTCTCAAACTTCTAAGTCCCAGGCCCCCTATACACTTTAAAAAATTATTGGGATTGTAGCCATTGCTATTTACCATATTAGAAATTAAAATGGAAAGTTTAAAAATATCTGCGTTTAAAAATAACAATAGTAAACCCGTTATATATTCACATTACATTTTTGCAAACATCTTTAATCAAAGTTAGGTTCTCCAGTCTTCTGTGTTCAGTCTGTTGTGATGTCACCAGTCAGGCAGCCTCTGGAAGCCTCTGCTATACACCAATGAGAGTGAGAAAGGTGGGTAACGGCTTGGAGGCATTTGGAGATACTTTCGTGACCGCAGAACCCCTGAAAGGTCTTGGGCCCCCGGTGTCCCCAGCCACACTTGGAGAGCAGTGTGTGTGGACTGCAGTAGCGTAACTTCTGCTCAGTTGTCCTCTGCTCTTCTGGCACCAGCAGGCACTGAGGGAGGCCACAGCAAAAAGGTTTGCAAGCTTGCTGTGCTGTTTACTGGTGGCATTTGGTGAGGAGCTGGTCTGGTACAAAGAGGACATTTCATGTCTCCACTTCCTTCTAGTTTCAGCGCCAGGAGGAGCTGGGCCACTTTTGGGCCACTGGTGGGTCTTTAAATCTCATGAAAACAAATTTTCCTAACTAATCCTCTTTTCTTTACGTTGGCAATTGAGAAGCTCAGAGCCTAATTTTCAGCCCACTTTCAACTCTTATATGTGGTATGCGTGCCTGCGTCTTGTCTCTGGCTTTCTTTCCTGATTTCCTCTTCCTGGTTTCCTCATCTAGTTTGTTTTCCAGTTACATATTTCTATACGTTATAACTCATTCTGTGTGTGTCTGTAAGCTCATCTTTGTTTTGAACAAGACTGAGTATAAATCATTTTAAGTAAAACTTTCCCCCTTATCATATTATTGTGTAAAGTGTCTTTCAAAGTATTAGCACCCAGTAGATTACAGAGTCTGTTTTGATTTATAGAAATTAGTGAATGACTGTCATTTCTGCTGTTGTTTTCATCAGGCTACCTTAGATAAATAAAACCTTAACCATCCAATACCTGGAAACATTAAAATGCTGTTTGGTTTCATTATATGCTATAAATAGTACTGTTACATGGCAGTTTTGTTATTTATTACCTACTGACAGCCTCTGCCCTATTTTTCCATCTTACTTCTGTCTCATGTACACAGGCATTCTCATTATTAGTATCATCTTCGTTTAACCATAACAGGCTTTTTGTGCCTGCTTTTGGAACTTCTATAAGTTATTTTTCACACAATTCTTTGTTATGTGTGTTTGTTTTCATCAGTGTTCTACTAATTTTAAACAGAGAAAAACTTAAAATAACGATGTTTCCAACCATGAGGTCCTCCTCCTGGCCATTAGGGCCTGAAACTAATTGAAGCCAAGGAGGACCCACAGGTGGGCTGTGGTGATGTGGTCAGGCCTCGGGTTAGCTGCAGTTCATCAGAAGGTACATATGTGTTATAAAGAGGGATTTCACTGAGACTTAGAGAAAAATTAACATCCTACTTCATGCAAAGTGAACCAGATAGAGATCAAAATGTATTTTGTGTAACACATTGATTCTTCTAATTTGGGGGAGATGAGACTTTGTATATTTGTCACTGTGCAGATGCTGTCGTCTGAATTTTCAGAAGGCTGTGCGGTCTTTTTAACTCATGAAGAGCAAGGCTTTGTCCTCCTGTAATTCTGAAGTGAAGTCCGGTCACCCACGGAACCACGAAGTCCAGTTACAGTATGGGAGTTAGTGATAGAGCTGAGACCGCGCCCTGGACCGGCCTCACTGGCTTTCCTGTTTCCTTCGCTCCCCACAGCAGAAGCTTAAATCACGTCAGAAGGACAAGGTCCGCCAGCTCGCGGCATTCACTCAGGCTGCTGAGGCAGCTGCCAGCCGGCGCTTAGCCCAACGTGAGTGGAAACTGGACGCGCCGCGGACAACTTCTTCCGGAGCCCGGCGTCGGCCCGCAAGGGCTCCACGCCGCTGTGTAACAGGCACAGAGGTAGGGGCGCAGTGGCGAGCGCGTCCGTCTCCAGGGAGCAGGGTGGCCGTGCTGCGTGCCAGGGCCCCCGACGCGCACTCCCTTCCCGTGTGCGGACTGATGAGCAGCGAGCCCTCCTGCACGTGGCCTGAGCGGAGGCTCGTGTGCCCACGGTCAGCTGCGCGCGGTCACTGCTCGGAGGCTTGGTGTCCGGGCCAGGGGGCTACACTCGTTAAGACAGTACTTTTCCCCAGCACTTGCGCGTAGGCAGGAATACGTGATGAGAAGGCCGTTGCAGAACGATACCAGCTCGTAAGAGTAATTCTGACGCGAGGGTACAGGTATCCTGCCCTTAACACCGTGTGCTGGTGCTGGAGCCCTGGAACAGCTCCAGCTGCGGAAGCTTCTGGAAGAACTCTTGGCAAATAAACCTTTGTGTTGTCAGCTGGGGACAGTTGTTATTTGCATTGAAATGGGCACTTAGAATGGAGCTTTCCCTATCAAAATGCAGTCATGCTGCAAAAATAAGTCTGCATGATGAGTCGGTGCATATCCGGACTGCTCAGCAGGCTTTAAATTCCACATCAGATGTCAGGGCTGTGCTGTAATGGGAGAGGCGGCAACGATTCAAGAGCTGATTTTTTTTTTTTTCTAGCAGTTTCTAAGGTTAATCTTTCCAAAACTTAAAAAATAAAATCCCTCATTTAAACAAGTATTAACACAAACAGAGTAACTCCCTTGGCTTTAAGTTCTTGTTTATTTATTATTTTCATTTTTCACTTTTGAAAATACTGTGTATAATCTGTCTATTTAGATCCAAAAAATCAATTGAAAATTGCATTCCTTTTAAAAAAAAAAAAAATCTTGGTTCAGAAACATGTTCTGCGGTTTAAAAAACAGATTTGTACTTGTTGTAGTTCTCCAAAAATGAACATTGTTTTCAGTGTGCTTTAAATTTTTTTGGCTAATCTAATTACTGAGCTAATTTTTGTAAGTCATATGCTATGCAGATTTTAAGTTATTCATATATGTGCCGCTGCCTTTGGAAAAATATTTTTATGTGAAAATTATCTTTAGTCTTTAAGCTTCATCCCTTATCATTTAATTTTATTCATGCAATTCTAGTCATTTAAAGTAGACATATGGTACAATCATTTTGACCCCTAAACATAGATGTATAGTTCAAAGCCTATTGACGAATAGAACAACCGTTGTTATACAATGTATACAAATGAATGAGTGCTTCCAAACTACTTTAAAGCATTCAAAATTATTATATATGAAGTTTATCGGGACGGCTATTAGGTGAGGGCATCGTAGACCCATTTTTCTTTTATCCTGAAGGTCTGTCATGTTAGGAGCACGGGCTTGAGTCAGGAGGTGTGTGGGAACCTCTGTCCTATGAGCCCACGGTGGCAGGTTCTCACGGACACACGAGCGTAGAGTTGGAAGGGTCTGTGTGATTTTGCTCATTTAAGGTAGGTCAGAAGTTCTTCTTTGGTAACAACATATGTATATATAAATGTGGCGCTGAGCACTTAAGAGTTCGATCTTGTGTGATGGAAGAAGAGTTTGTTGCACTTAACCTTCCTTTGCGGGAAGGTGCCGCGGGCCTGCGTCTCCCACCTTCTATGGCAGCAGGTGGGCTGTCATTGTGATGCCCGTCATGAGACACAGGCTGAGGTCACAGGGCCTCGCTTGGTGAGGCCTTGCTGATTCTTTTCATGGATTTCACGGTTTGATTTTCCCATGGAGAAATGCTAAGTTCCTTAATTTTATTTCTAAACTAGAAATTGCCGGGGGGATGGGGGGTGGGGGGCGGGCGGGGGGAGCCTGAATTTCTAAGCTGTTAAATGTGGGTGAATAAACTAAATGACTGAAAAATAAGTATTGTGCAGTAGTATTAGCACTGTAGCAAATGAAATCACTTTTAAAAGAAAAACATCTTTCTTTTGCTTTGACAAGGTGGTGATAAAAACTTAAAATATTTTGAATACTTTACAGTGTTTTTCGTAGCAGTTTGCCTTTGGGCAAGGTAAAATTCTGTAAACTTGAAATTTTATTTTACTTTAGGGAGATTAATTAATTTTTTCTTAATGACGAAGTCTTCAAAGAAGTTTCAATGATTTTTTCCCCCCTAAAAACTCAGGAACCTAGATTTTTAAAATAAAGAGTATTTTCTGGATAAATCGTTATTTATTGCTATTTCTTTCACATATGGTAGAAAATTGCAGTGCATTCATTGATGTGTTTGAAACACACTTGCCAGAACTATGTAGTAGAGGTATGATTCTTACCACCCATTTTAGTAATGCTTTTCAAAATATCCAAATTTTTAACTTCTTTTCCCCTTAGCTTTAACTACAGACCCACAAGATGAAAATAAAATTGGAATTGATGGAATTCAAAAGTTTCGTGATGATTTAAGCCTAGATCCTGCTAGTATCACCGATTTGGGTATAGCATGGAAATTCAGGGCCGTGACTATGTGAATTTAGCAAAAAGAATTTGTAGATGGTATGACAGAGCTTGGGTAAGTAAATTGGTCTCAGTTTAGACTTTTTCAGAAAGGAAAATACTTTCAACATTATGTTTCAGCAACCTGTAAACTTCATATCAACTTATGTCCTTTGACTATTTTACAAATTTCTTATGCATTTGTACTATTAAACCTTTGGTTTTCTTTTAAATTCCAGTTAAACTTTTGTTCAGTGTTTTTATTCAGATTCATTTCTTTTGTAACACTTTCTCCTTTTAATTTTTTTCCTTCCAGTTTTGAATTGACGGTAAACATCCAGGTGTTTCCGTCTGTTTGTTTTCAGCCATTTAATTTATTTCATAATACTGTGTGCTCCCTGTATAATTTGTTGTGTTGCTGTATTAAGCGTTAATAAAATGTTATTCTGTCTTTTTGCTTGTAACACCTCTCTGTTCTACCTACAGGGTTGGGATAAAAGCTTCAATCATACCTTAGCATGTTTCTTACTTGCTGGATGAGTCGGAGAGGTAAATGAAAGCACATAAACATCTTCTAATCACTAAGCTTATTGAACTATTTCAGGAGGTGTGTAAAAGCTGACTTGCTGACTTGCAGCTACTCTGGTATCTCAGTGTTGACAACTTAAACTCACTTATTTTTAGCTCCGGAAGGAGCTCAAAAGCCTTAGGTAAACACGTTCTAAGGCTGTGCTGACAGCATGCTTGTTTTCACTAAACCCATGTGTCTGTTGCGACGTTAAATTCTATGAGATGAGACTTTATTTCTAACATCTTACCACATTCCTGGTAGTTGGATAAAACCAACCGAACAAAAGGTATCATTGTAACAATTTGTAACAGCGTATGTGTTCTGCGTTCGTTTCACCTAGGAAAGCTTAGATGAGTTACCGGTAGTTTTAGAACAGGAAAGACCTCTTAAAGAAGCGTTCCACTGGCTACAAGTTGTCCCACCTGTTAAAATCTCCCCAAAATGGGACATTTTGGAAACAAGTGCTTCTTATAGAGACATTTGATGGCATTTCTTAGACATTGTCTAGAAATATGCTATACAAGTAAAATTTTTTTCTTTTCTTTTTTTTTGCGGTACGCGGGCCCCTCACTGTTGTGGCCTCTCCCGTTGCGGAGCACAGGCTCCGGACGCGCAGGCTCAGCGGCCACGGCTCACGGGCCCAGCCGCTCCGCGGCATGTAGGGAATCTTCCCGGACCGGGGCACGAACCCGCGTCCCCCGCGTCGGCAGGCGGACTCTCAACCACTGCGCCACCAGGGAAGCCCACAAGTAAAATTTTTCAATTCCTATTATCCTCTGAAGTATCATAACTTAAAAAATATATTTGAAAGATTTTGAGAGTGAATCTTCCCAAAATGTTTTAGATAACCTCACGCTCTCTTATCTGGAGTATACAGAACATAACTTTAGCTTACAAGTTAATGATGGTTGGTGGACTGCTCTCTCTCTACACCTCATGGAGCAGTTAAAGGTGAAACTACTTTTCAAAATATTAAACAAAAGTATTATGAATGTATTAGTGAACTATATTGTGGAGATAACCTATGTTTTTAGAGATGTGAAGGACTTTGCTTCTAGTCTAAATAGCACTAACCTCTAAAAATACTTTGGCTTTTGTGTCTGCTCTGTTATGATTTCTTCACATGTTTTCCTGGCTATTAACTCCTGACTGGTTAGAATACCTGCCTTTAACAGTTAATTCTACATCCTTTCTTTGGGGGCTTGAGGATTCTTAGGTAAACTGAATAAACTTTATGAAATACCTTGACATCTTTTTAAAAACAAAAAACTGTCTGTGGGGATCTTCTCTCTTGTATTCCATGGGTCTTTTTATCTGTCTTTAACCCAACACCACATATTCTTAATTGCTGTAGCCTTAGAGTAAGTCTTGAATTAGTAAAGTCTTCCTACTTTGTTCATCTACTGCAAGATCGTTAGTCAGCTTTTATTATTTCAATGGGGGAAGAAAGAGCCTTGTCAACAAATGATGCCAAAACAACTGGGTAAAGGTGAAAACGTTTAACCTCAGTCCCTCTTTCATATCATATATAAAAATTAATTGGGGCTAGATTGTAGACCTCTACAAGACACTGACAACCATAAAGTTTTAGACAAAACATTAAAGAGACTATCTTTGTAACCTTGGGTTAAGCAACACTTTTTCAGGGAAGACATGAAATGCACTGGCCGTAAGGAAAAAATTGATAAATTGGACTCCATCAAAGTTAAAAACTTCTGCTTATCAAAAGATGCTTTTAGGAAAATGAAAAGGGTAAAACAGTGGGAAAAATATTTGTTCGCTCTTTGTATATGTTATAATGACTATAAAAACAGTAGGAGAGGGCTTCCCTGGTGGCGCAGTGGTTGAGAGTCCGCCTGCCGATGCAGGGGACACGGGTTCGTGCCCCGGTCTGGGAAGATCCCACATGCCGCAGAGTGGCTGGGCCCGTGAGCCATGGCTGCTGAGCCTGCGCATCCGGAGCCTGTGCTCCGCAACGGGAGAGGCCACAACAGTGAGAGGCCCGCGTATCGCAGAAAACAAAAAAACAAAACAAAAAAAAAAACAGTAGGAGAATTATAATTTATATATAATTCCTAAGTAAGAGAGCAAGGAGTAAAGTTATTTTAAAATTCAATCCGAAAGAATCCAAGAAAAAAAAAGCACACAAGGAAAATTAGTTTATGGCAGGACAAATAGCGAGCACATGATACAACGGAGGACTTAAGCCTAAAAATGTCAGCATTTACATAATTATATTAAGTGTAAGTGAATTAAATGTTAGATGGATTTTTTAAAATCAACTACCGTGGGGCTTCCCTGGTGGTGCAGTGGATAAGAATCTGCCTGCCAATGCAGGGGACATGGGTTTGATCCCTGGTCCGGGAAGATCCCACATGCCACGGAGCGACTAAGCCCATGCGCCACAACTACCGAGCCTGCGCTCTAGAGCCCGCGAGCCACAACTGCTGAAGCCCATGTGCCACAACTACTGAAGCCCACACGCCTAGAGCCTGTGCTCCGCAGCAAGAGAAGCCACCGCAATGAGAAGCCTGCGCGCCGAAACTAATAGTAGCCCCTGCTTGCCGCAACTAGAGAAAGCCCACGTGCAGCAACGAAAACCCAGCGCAGCCAAAAATAAATAAATAAAAATTTTTTAAAAAGTCAACTACCATGTGTACTGTCTACAGTAGATACAACTAAGACATAAGGGCACAGAACAATTTGAAGGACAGAAGCTAATACATTATGTAAACGTTAACCACAAAAAGGCTGATGTGGCTGTTAATATTAAAACAAACTCTGAAGCAAATAGTAATTCTAGAGATAATGAAGGGCATATCCTTTTCTTTTTTTTTTTTTTGAAAAAAGAAAAGGTGCTTTATTCAAGAAGCCAGCAACCTGGGAAGATGGTGGACTAGTATCCTCAGACCACCTCCAAGTTGCTGGTTAGGGGACAAAAACTTTAAAAGGGAGTCTCAGGTGTATACAGGCTGGGAGCGGGGGCTACATGCAGAACAGCACAGTCAGCTCCAATAATCATCTCGAACTGGTCCTGCAATGGTCTGGTCAGCGTCATCTCCATGGTTTTATGCGCAATTAATCTTCTATTCCAGGGTGGGTCTGCTTCCACCTTCTTAAGGCCCTGGAATTCTATGTTCCTGGTCATTTTCAGCTGTGGATGCACATCCCCTGAGTTCTCAGTGCCCCCAACTCCAGCCCAAGGCAGGCAGAGCAGGATGGTATTTAGCAACTGGTATCACATTTCCAGAAGACGTCACGTCATGTCTCAACTAGAGACATTTTGACAGAGAGGAACCAACCAGTATATACATGGAGGAGACAACAAGGAGGGGAAAGTTATGTGTTAATGAATTAAAGAGCAGAGGAAAGGGGGAAGGAAGGAAGGAAGGGGGGAAGGACGGGAAGGAAGGAAAGGGTGAAGGAGGGAAGGAAGCGAGGAGGGAGGGACAGAAGGAAGGAGGGAGGGACGGAGGAAAGAAGGAGAGGAAGGGAGGGAGGGAGGGGGAGTCTGAAGGCCATTCCTTAATGATAAAAGTTTTATTCCACCAAGAGGGTAATAGTTTATTTAAAGGAGAAGTTAACACTCTAAAGAGAAAGAGACAAACGACAAGCAAAGTGGGGAATTCTCACATCTTACCAACTGGTAGAATAAGTAGATGAAAAATCAGTAAAGGAAATAGAAGATGCGGAAAAGGAGATAGAACTTTGCCCTTGATGTTGGAGAATGCACATTCTCCTCAAAAAGACATAGAACGTTTAGAAACATGGACCATAAACTGGGCCGTAAAGTAAGTTGGACAAACTTCAAAGACTTGAGATGATACAGAGCATGTTTTCTGACCACAATAGAATTAAACGAGGACTATAAGAAAAAGATAGATTGAAATAAGTGTGGATATTATACCTCTGAATAACCCTTGGGTTGAGAAAGAAGTTACGGTGGAAGTTAGAAAGTATTTTGAATGATAAAACACTGCATATGAAAACTTGGCAGGATTCAGCTTCTTAAATGCATATTTTAGAAAGACAAGTTGAAAATCAGTAAGGAAAGCATCCATCTTCTTAACAAGGAGAGAAAAGAGCAGGAAGTTAAAGAGTGTTGACAGAAGGAATTAATTTTTTTGAACAGGCAGTCATTTCATGAAATTTTTTAAAAGTTGTAAGTAGAAAGGATTTGTAAAGCCAAAAGCTTGTTATGTGAACCCTTATAAAGTAATGAATAACAAATAACCAATAAAGAATGAAAGGGGGACATCACTATAGACCCTACAGGTTAAAGGATGAGAGTATTATGAACAACTTTATGTTAGTAAATTTGAAAACCTGAATGAAATAGAGAAGTTCTTTTAAAAATGACAACGTACTGAAATGGGCACATGAAGAAATTGTTCCACAGCTCTTACAGAGTGGGGACCCATAATTTAAAATCTTTTCAAAGAGAAAACTCTTGGCCAGAATTGGTTCATGGCACACCCTACCAAGCTTTTAATAAAGAGAATGGCACCAATTTCACACCACCTCTTCCAGAGAATAGTACAGGAAGAAACACTCCGCAATATGTTTTGAGGCCAGCACCACCTAGATAATAAGGCCTAGAGAGGACATTCTGAGAATGGAAAATTAGAGGCCGCCCTCAGTCATAAGAATCAAAAGATGCACATGATAAGATCCAAAAATCCTAAACAAGTTTTCAGCAAAAGAAATCGAGCCCCCAAAACAAATCAACCAAAAAAACCAGGAGAATTTGTCATGACAAAGTTTGTTGTAGTCCAGGAATGCAAGATTTTTTTAACATTACAAAGTTGATCGATGTAATTTATCACAGTAACAGAAAAGTGAGGGGGTGGATATTATCTCAGTGCATAACATGGGACTTTTCAAGCTACAGTAATTAAGAGTACATGGCACTGGGGGCCAGATTAGATGAATAGGCCAGTGGAGCAGAATGGAGAGCCCAGAAACAAATCCATGTTTACAGGAACACTTGATTTATGGGAAAGGTGGCCCTTTGGAGAAGTGGAGAAGGGACAGCTTTTCAGTAAATGGTCCTGGGAGAATGGTCTAGTCGTATGGAAACAAATGCATCTTGATCTCTGCCTCACACCGTACATGACAGTCAGTTCAGGTGGGTTGTAGATCTCAGTGTGAAAGGCCGAAGGCAGAAACCTTTAGAAAATAATGGAGGACAATCTCCTTACAGCCATGCAGTAGGTCAGGTTGTAAAACGCGTGAAAAGTCACTGTAGAGAAGAGTGTAGAGTGTACTACGCTAAAATAAGAACTTCTGACCAAGAAACAGCATCGAGAAGTGAAGAGGCATCCGCGTGAGGGGTGGGGGCCATGAGATACTCAACTGGCAAAGGCCTGTGTCCCTGATACGTAGAGAATTCCCACAGAACAACAAGAAAAAGATAACCTAATTGAGAATGGGCAAGAGACCTGACCAAGCCCTTCACGAAAGATGCATTCCATATGGCCAGTGAAAATACAAGCAGGCGCTCAGCCTCATTCATGGCCGTGTGCACATTAGAATACACAACTCACTCTTCCAGGACAGCTCCCGAACGGCGCTGGTGGGCAGTCAGCTTGGAGAACTGTTTAACAAGACTCATGAAATCATGGGTGGGTGTCTGCCTCAACACATTCACTTGTGCGCCAGGATACATGTCCAGAAACCATTTAACAAAATTCTTTGTGACCAGAAAACAAGAAACAGCCAAAACATTTACCATCAGCAGCACATAGAAGTTATAAAATATGAATACGGTGGAGTGCTGCGTGACAATTAGTCTAAATTAATTACCTAATTTAAAGTTTGAAAATCTACTTACTTTCTGCATGAATGATTTCAAAGAAATTCAGTATGAGGGTACGGAGCATCTTGAAACACTTTTGCAATACGGAGCCTAGTACGTTTAGCCTCTATTTTAAATAGATCTGCCGTAACATCAGGCAGCACAAAAGGTGAAATTTATAGTTTATCCTGTAATTCCTTTACTGAGAAAAAAAAATCATTGTCTTATTTATTTTTATGCCTATAGACACTTAAATAACATGTTTATAAAACATCATTCACTAGGGACTTCCCTGGTGGCGCACTGGTTAACAATCCGCCTGCCAATGCAGAGGACACGGGTTCGAGCCCTGGTCCAGGAAGATCCCACATGCCATGGAGCAACTAAGCCCGTGCGCCACATCTACTGAGCCTGCACTCTAGAGCCCGCGAGCCACAACTACTGAAGCCCGTGCGCCTAGAGCCCACACTCCGCAGCAAGAAAAGCCACCGCAATGAGAAGCCCATGCACCGCAGGAAAGATTAGTCCCCACTCACTGCAACTAGAGAAAAGCCTGCGCGCAGCAATGAAGACCCAATGCAGCCAAAAATAAATTTATTTTTAAAAATCATTCACTAGAGAATTAGAACAGTTACTGATTTTGTTTCTTTGCTTCGTGAGACTAACGGAAGGAATATAAAATTGTATTAAAGAAAATAATAGCCTCTACAGGAAAATGATTAGATACCTGAACATTTCACATGCATTTTATTTTATAAGGTTTTCTGAGGGCTTTTAAAAAAATAATAAAGCAAGATGAGTAATTTTATGGCTGCGAACCCCAAATGGAACAATTGATTTTACAATTTCCAAAGTATATTACATGGTCTGTCCTCTGAAGGGTTAAATATAAAGAGATTGATACAAGTGTTCCTATAATTCCTAGAAAAGGCATGGACAGCAGTGGAAAGGGGTAAATCAAAAACAACAAACGAACAAACCCACAGATGAACCCATCCGTTCCTTCAGGTTTGTGTGTGTGTTAAGATGTGCATGTGCTGTATTGTTTTGTGTGTGATGATTCCTTAGCCTGTGCTTAACTGATAGGCTAAAAGAGGAGACAATTGAAGCTCCCTGACTCCGTGTTTTGATGTAAGAAGCTTAGCATTGGTTCTATACTGGCTAGACTCTGGAATCAGTTGGCTTTGAAAAATCATCATTTTTGAGGAAGTAAAGTTTCATGATTATTAGCTAATTTTTACATCGGCCCAAAGACCCTTTTTTTTTTTTTTTGCGTTACGCGGGCCTCTCACTGCTGTGGCCTCTCCCATTGCGGAGCACAGGCTCCAGACGCACAGGCTCAGCAGCCATGGCTCACGGGCCCAGCCGCTCGGTGGCACGTGGTATCTTCCCAGACTGGGGCACGAACCCGTGTCCCCTGCATCGGCAGGCGGACTGTCAACCACTGTGCCACCAGGGAAGCCCCCAAAGACCCTTTTTTGACAGAAGGAACATCTTTATGATCTAATTCTAAAGGGAGTATCACAGATAAAAATTTTAAGTAGGAGTACCTTCTAAACATTTTCTTACTCAGGAGGTAGGACTTTTCAGAGGTTATTGGAAAGAATATAGGTGCTATGAAGATTCCTTTTATGGTCACTGGAGTAGCTTTTATTCTTGATTTCAGCTCTCAAGTTCTGTAATTTTGAGTTTGGTTGTTATTTTGCAAGAGGCCAAGTCCATCAGGACAGCGCTCGGCGTGTTTATGAAAGTGATGCTAGGTCTCTGAAAATGCACACTTCTACTTTAGTTGTGTGGTTTGCAAACATACAAATCGGGAACTTTATAAGAAGGGTTTCTAGGACCAAACGAACCTAAAAGTAACTAGATTTAATGTCTGCCAACAAACTTAGTTTTCTTTCTTCCCCACGTTTACCTCCGTTTCTCAGTGTGACACTTTTCATCCTTAAGATGCGTTGAGTATAGATTTCCTAAGTGATAAGGGTGCAGACTTAGCAGGACGGGACTAATCGTCTAGGTGTAAATGCCAAGGGCCCCGTAGGTAAGGTCCAGCCAGCCTTCCCTTCTACCAGCTCCTGAAATTTCCTGACCATTGCTTTCTTTCTGATTAAGACTCCAGGTTATTTCAGACTGAGAACATCTCATGCACTTTGAACACACAGGGAGCAGAGGCATTTTATTTAAAGTTGGCTGCTCCTCATATATTTCTTCTGCTCATCCAGTGTTAATGATTTTGACCCTGGAAATCTCTGGTCAGAGCTCCAGCTTTAATGGTGTTTTGTCCAGGTGGGACCAAACCAGATTTGGGCAAATATCTGAAAAGTGATTAGCTGAGTATTTTGCATTTAAAGGAATTTGTTGCCTTAAGTGTTTATCCATCAGCTTTTCGCATTAGTCTAACTGGTGTGCACCGTAAGCATTATTGCAGTATGACTGATCATCTGACAGTGATGAGCGCTAGCCGACATGGTTAAAGGTTGTCAGCTTTAGGAAGTAACCTTCTCAGCCCCTTGATGTATTTGTGTATCAATCACATAGAAAGAAATCAGTACTAACCTTGCAGTGAGCAGAGAATGAGTCTGTATTCCAAACACGGTGGGTCGGGGAGCATCCTCTACTGCAGCCCTGAAATGGCGTTCGTGTTGCCTTAAGACACCATCTTATGATCGAGCCCCACAGCGTCGGTCTGTATAGAAGTTGTGAAATCATCGCTACCTTCCAGCCAAGGAAAAATGAAAAATGAAGTCATTGATTTTGACTAGTGACCAAATAAACATGCTTATTTGTCTTGACTTTAAGAAATTCCAAGCCTTTTTTTTTTAAAGCTTGTTGGTTTTTTAATATAAATTTATTTATTTACTTTTGGCTGCGTTGGGTCTTCATTGCTGCACACGGACTTTCTCTAGATGTGGCGAGCGGGGGCTACTCTTCATTGTGGCGCGCGGGCTTCTCATCGGGTGGCTTCTCTTGTTGTGGAGCACGGGCTCCAGGAACGCGGGCTTCAGTAGTTGTGACATGTGGGCTCAGTAGTTGTGGCTCGTGGACTCTAGAGCACAGGCTCAGTAGTTGTGGTGCACGGGCTTAGGTGCTCCGCGGCATGTGGGGTCTTCCCGGACCAGGGCTCGAACCCGTGTCCCTTGCATTGGCAGGCAGATTCTTAACCACTGCACCACCAGGGAAGTCCCAAGAAGTTCCAAGTCTTCATAGTGCTTCTATGATCGACTTTTGCATCAGATTCTGTTTTAGTTCTTAAGTGTCAAGGCAGGTCTATTTGGAAAGCACTGTGTCCCTTCCTTTCTAAATGAATTTTTAACTTGTAGTTCATCACTTAGAAAGTGCATTGGGCTATTTTTTAAAAATAAATGATATGTGTTAATAGTATCCAGGTCGGTTCAGCTTTCAAGAAAGCCCAATACATAGGAAAATGAGAGTCTTCGAAATGGTTTAATTAGGGGATACTTATTTACATGTCATAGTAAACAAATAACATGGTAAACAAACCCTTTTTTTTTTTTTTTTGGCTGTGCTGCATGGCTTGTGGGATCTTAGTTCCCTGACCAGGGATTAAACCTGGGCCACCACAGTGAAAGGGTCAAGTCCTAACCACTGGACTGCCAGGGAATTCCCAACAAATCCTTTTTAAAAGACATTTCCCCGGAGCTACAAAATTAGATTGCACACAATTTCAGTAACACTTCTGAACTCATTAGCCCTCGTGTCACTCCTAGGTGAGGTTGCTGATGGTTATTGAGTAAGTGAATACCAGCGCGCTGAGCAGTGGTCACTGTGCATTGGAAAAAGAAACTGGGATTCACTAACTGCTTTCCATATTTTTGCCAGACTTAGAAATGGCCGTCGCATATTGGAATTTGGTATTCTCTGGAAGGCTTAGGTTTTTAGATCTTTGGAACATCCTTTTGTTGGTAAGTGTCTTCCCGCTTGCCGGGGCCCCGCGGGAGGGCTCAGTGGGTACGGTGGCCTCCGTACTAACTGAGGGCCTGACCGCGGGCACTGTGGGGCCAGGACCTCGCGCAGAAGACCCGCGGCCACGCTCTGCCACCAGCTGAAAGCGGCGCCCAGGGGCTCTGACCCGGCTGTTCCGAGGCCGCGTCCTCTGGACTGCCCACCAGCGGGCCCCCCCCCCCCAGCTGTGTTCACAGGCTGGGGCCACCCCAGATGTCCTGTGCATCGCTCGGGAGGAGCGGGGGGCTCGGCTGGCCCCGGGGGAGCGGGTCCTTCGGGCCGGGGTCTCGGCTGCGGCTGCGTGGAGGGTGCAGGGTGCGGACCGCCCTGACCTCGGGAGGTGGCCGTGCTGTCCTGCTCAGGCCCCCCCCTGCGTGCGAGGAGCAGCCCTTCCACCGGGTGGCGGGGTGGGGGCTGTGTGGGAAAGCCCTCCTGGAGCAGCCTGGGGAAGGACCCCAGAACGCCACGCAGCAGAGGGACACAGGGCTCACGTGGGACGGCAGGTGCAGAAGAGCACGCGTGCTGTGCTGGTCACGCGCGTGTTCTGAGGTGTGAGACGAGCTGGCGAGCCGTCTGTGAATCGTGTGCCTGTGACGTGTGCAGACGGGCCCACAGCGGCACCTGCTGCCTTAGGAGCTGGGCGCCTCTGGGAGATAAAGCGGAGGCCTGGCGGGGGCCGGGGCTGCCCCTTCAGCTGCGGGCGGGTATCCTGCACGTGTTTGCTACACCTGAAGTACCGAGGAACAGAGACATTTCCAGAAAAGTGTCCCATCCCACTTCAAAGAACTCCCTGGTATTTAGGAAAACAAACGTATCAAAATACTACTTGCCTGCCCTGTTTCTGAATTGGTTTGGGGCTTAGGTGAAGAGATTAAAAGTGCCGCCTCTTGATTTGAAATAAGTTTATAATTTTTGTATTTTTAAAGTTTTATTTTAATTTGTGTTTAAATAAGTCTGCTTTCTACATCTGCACATTAGCTCTTAACGTTTACCCAAAGCGCTGTTATTATTTTAACTTTTGACAGTATTGTTCCGGTACTTATCAAATTCTGTTCTGAGATAACCAGGCCAGTAGAACACCTGAGAGCTAAGTCCGTATCGTAAGTCTGGTGGTTTTTTCTCTTGTGTATTAGGAGCATCACAAGAGATCAGTCCCGAGGAACACTTGGAACCTTCTGCTAGATTTTGGAAGTATGATTGCAGATGACGTGTCCAGCTACGATGAAGAAGGGACGAGAAGTAACCGGACTTCAGGCGACGGCCAGAGGCACTGACGCGGGCGCACACGTCTCTGCCCCCGGACCGCGGGTCAGTGACGGCAGCACAGGCCCCGGGGCGGACGGCACCTGCTGACTCCTGGCCCGACCCCGTCCGCAGACGGGGGTGGTGATCATAGTGACTAGTAGTCACTTTATTATGTCTTGTAAATCACACAAAAGAAAATACAGCTTCATATTTAGTTAAAGTCAGGAAGACAGTTGTCTGAGCTAAAGCATTTCAGAGTGGATGTGCAGAGGCCCTGAGGAAGACCTCAAGCAGGACAGTCACTGGGGCCCACTGCCCCGCGTGTGGCTGCAGCGGCTGTTTCATCGCGCTGCCGAAGCTCACGGAAGACTGCAGCCTCCATTTGCTCCCCTGAGCACGATCACACCTGCTGCGGCCCCCACCCCAAACATTTCAGGACTCGGGGAACGTTTACCTGCCTGCTGAGCTGTGGGCGCTGCCCAATTAGGGAAGGATGCCCACCCCCCCCGGCCCCGCCCACCGTCAGCTCCCTCTGCCCCGGCCAGGAGGTGACTGTGCACATTCCCGGCGGGGTCAAGGGTGGGCGGTCCTCACAGGGCCGGCTCCACACAAGCACACCAGCACTTGCCAACCCTGGCCTGGCTAGAGCAGAAGAGGGTCACTTTAGCTGATTCTTTAAGTGGAGCACAGGCTATAGAAAGTTAAAATCATTTGAGCTCTTGAAATATAAAAGTTGGATTGTGAAAAAATGCTTTGAATATAAAAATATTGCTCTAAATCATTGATTTTTTTTTTTAAATCTATTTGCTTTCCTTCAGGAGCGTGGTCTGTTCTTATAGATGATTCCGTAGAATATGCACGGCCAGTGGTCACAGGTGGTTAAGGCAGCCCTCTCTAGGCAGAAAATCGAGATGGATTAAGGTGAAAAGGGAACTGTCCTGCAGGAGACACTGGCCAGCCATGCCTGTTGCCCATTTTGGAAGTCATCCTGACCAGTCGTGAGACTGGAAACCCTCTCCTGCTGCTTAGAGAAGACGCCGCTGACTGTGGACGCCGCACGGAGACCCTCTGAGCTCGCTGCTGGGGCGCCCAGAGACGGGGCCCTGGCTGTTGCTGTAAGAGACCTCTGCATGATTTCCGCGTTTAGGAGGAGCTGGGGCCTGTCTGCAGGCTGCAGGGTTGCTGTTGATCATGACCCAAAGCGAGGCTGTGCTCACCACACTCGCTGAATTGTCCGTAACCACCCCTGAGAAACAGTACAAGTCAGGCTGCTGGAAACGTGCCCTAAAGAGGCCGATTGTCGTGGATGCTGGCGGTTTTAAACTTGGTGCCAGCGTTAAGATTTATATTTTTTGAATCATCAAGTGTCTAGATTTATCAGTTCTATTTTCATTTCACTTTTCTCTGGATGTCCATCTGGGAATCATTTTACAGGTTAACGCACCGTTGCAGTTTGCACAGCGATCGTGTCATCGTGATTCCAGAAAAGTGTTCTTTTAAATTGCCTGCAAGTCAGTGGGTCTGCTTTACTTCTGATAATGTCAGCTGAACTTCCTAAGAAGCTTTATAAAGTATGCTTTTTTTTAAAAAAATGTATTTAAGGGCTTCCCTGGTGGCACAGTGGTTGAGAGTCCGCCTGCTGATGCAGGGGACACGGGTTCGTGCCCTGGTCTGGGAAGATCCCACATGCCGCGGAGCGGCTGGGCCCGTTGACCCACGGCCGCTAAGCCTGCGCGTCCGGAGCCTGTGCTCCACAACGGGAGAGGCCACGACAGTGAGAGGCCCGCATACCGCAAAAAAAAAAAAAAAAAAAAAGAATGTATTTAAGAGGACATTTTTCCATGAAAAATTATTTCTTCCATGATAAATTATAGATTTAAACATCAGTGTTCTCTTCTTTCAGCCGTCTGTAATATGAGTACTGTTCACCCACCCGCCCTCATACGGTTGTCACATTTGGGAGGTAAAATACACATTGTTGTTGCAAAAACCCCACACCAGAGGCCACATCACGTGCAGGTGGACGTGCGTGTCCGCGTCTCGTTGTCTGGCCTCCTGGTGCCCCCCTGTCGGGGGGGACGCTGTCCAGAATCTCTGTGTGGACCCCACCTCGTACTGGGAACGATCTTCACGCCACAGGTGTGCTTGCTGCCCAGCCCACAACCCCGTTCGTGAGACAGTTAAATCGGGGTACTTTCACAGGAGAGGGGAATTTACTCTGATCTCCAGAAAGTGTGCCTAAAATGCGTAGTTGGTTTGGCGTTCAAAAATGTGACGCACTCAGGCCTGGGGCCTGGAGGCCTAGTCTGGGTGGGGTCAGCCCGTCACTAGGTGCAGGGCCAGGGAAGTCACCTGATCTCTCCCCGGCCCCGCTGCCCCGTCCTCTACCTGTAAGACTGGGGTTCTAAGAGGCCTTAATAGAAACTTCACCAATTGTAACACGTCGTTCGAGGCCTCGTGGGTTCTGACATGTAAGAGTTCTGTTCAGAGAGGTTATGGAACTCGGACGGGCCTGTGAGAATCATGAGGTCTGTGGCACTGTTTCATTCTTGAGGTTTAAAGTTATGTAGAGAAAAGGTGTTCTATAGAGTTGTTCATCAACAGATACCAAAACATCAGTGACAAAGGCTCTTCCAACACTCGTAGGTTTCCCTTCTGTAATAAACGTTTAAGTGGTGCGTGCTGTGAAAGTGCTGAGGACTCTGGAAACACTAAAGTTCTCTTCCTGGTGTCATGGTGCCTTTCAGGTCTGTCCTCGGACGCTCGGCCCTGGATGTCAGGGTCCTGGTCCCACGTCAGGGGAGCGGCCACCACGCTTGGGACCCTCCCAACCTGTGTCCAGCCTGCTGCCTCATTACAGGATCACGTCCCACATGGACGGCCTGGGTCACATACTTTCCTTTCTAGGTATCACGTAGTATCTGCTAAATACACCTGTTCCACGTGGGCGGTCACAGATCTCATAATACACAAATTTCCTTGAACTGACGGGAGTTACGTACCTAACTGATCCACTGAAACGCAAACTATAAATACAGTGGAGACATGCGGGTTAACCAAATGTGAGAGGTTTAACCCACGTGGGCTCCCAGTGCCTGCCGGGAGCTCCTGGGCTGGACAGCATCACCTCCCTCCGTGTTGGTGACATCGCACATGTCAGTGTGTTCTTTTACCTTAGTAAACGCTTAAGTGGGATATTACATATGTCTCCAGCTCCAGGCTCTGTGGGGACAGCCATACCCACGACTCATGGCACACGGCCGGGGCTCGGCAAACACTGCAGGAACAATGCGGTGGGCTCGCCTCTCCTCTCCCTCTCGCTGGCGTCGGCCAGATAGCGTGGGATCTGCTCTTAGCGTCTCAACGACGGTGCCTGCTGCCTCAGAGTCAGCAAAAGAGACCAGCCGAAGACGGTACCTCCGCCTCAGCGATAAACGGCTTCTGCCACATGGTGCCTTTCTCCCCACGTGGGTGGCTGGCTGAGGGGCTGCCCTCGGGGAGGGAGCTGCACCCCAACCCCGGCCCAACTGCACTGGTCGTAAAGAACTTCTGCTTCAGGACCTCTCAGAGCCGTGCCGGCCGGAGTCGGGTTCCAGAACCTCACTTTTAATAAGTGCTTTAATGTACTACCCATTCATTTACCTGTCTTTTCTTGCCACGCCACGCGGCGTGCGGGATCTCAGTTCCCCGACCAGGGATCGAACCCGTGTGGAGTTGTAACCACTGGACTGCCAGGGGAGTGCGACCCGTTCATTTAAAGGCACCTTAGTATCTTGTTATCGAAAGAAACAAGTTTTATCAGACGTGTTTCTTACATTCCGGCGTGACGCCCTCCTGCTTGTCCTGGCCTGACGTGGGACCAGAACCCGGGGGACAAGGGGCCTGGGGACAGAGGTGGTAGCTCTCCTGACCCCTCTTTTCAAGTCAGGGTCCCTGGTTTGCAGGGGTTCCCCCCACTTTCAGCCTCAGCTTGGCCGTGAACATCCTCCCCGTGGAACGGGATCGGTGGGAGGACGCTTAAGGTGCGTGAGCCTTCACGAGGCGCCCTTGCCGACCCCTCGGGGCTCCGGGCTCTGCGCACACACGGAGTGGCCGGGAGGCTGGCTGTCGGGGAGCCTTCGCTGACGCTGGGCCGCGGGGACACCGGTGATCACGCACTCGGCGGCTCCACGTGCTTTCCCCCTTCGCACGTGGCAGTTTTCTAGCATAAACACGCTTTATAATCAACGAGTCCTCCGGAAAACAGAGCCGTGCGTGTGACAGCCCAGTCGCAGCGTGGAGGCCGCCGAGCGCGATCCCGTGTAATTGAAAGTCCCGGAAAGGCAGAGCCACAGAGACCGAGTGGGTGGGTGGAGGCCCAGGGAGCAGAGGGGCCGCGGCTCGGGCGGGCTGTCCGCCCGGACCGCGGGGAAGCTTGACGCACGCCGCGTGACTGGTCCGAACGCAGTGAGCCCGACGGCGCGCGAATTACACGTGGAAGGTCTGGAAACGTGTGCATCTCCCCAGCGCGCCGTGCAGACCTCCCTCTGAAGAGGCGCTCTGAGCCGCAGGTGCCCCCACTGGAGAGCCAGCTCTGGGCGCACCACGTGGCTGCGGGCTGCGGGCCCAGACGGCTCCCTCACTGGTGCCGCCCGCCCGCCCGGGACAGAAGAGGGCGCCTGGCCGATCGGGGAGGCTCCCGACGGCGACGCGGCGACCAGAACAGGGGCCGGCGGGGCGGGCTGAAGGCTGGGCACCCGGCAGCTGCCGGCAGAGATGGAGAAGTTTCAGGCTGCGATGCTGCTGGGGGCCGTGGGCGACGCACTCGGGCACGGACACGCCTTCGGGGAGGACAGCGCCTCGGGCCCCAAGGTCCAGAAGGAGCCGGGAAAGGTGGGGGGACTGGACCACCTGGTGCTCTCTCCAGAGAGGTGGCCGGTGAGCGACAACACCATCATGCACATGGCGACGGCAGGGGCCCTGGTCACAGGTGAGGCTCAGCCCCGGTGTGCAGGCGGGCGGGAGCGCGGGATCCCGTGGTGGGGGGGGGGGGGGGGCCCGGGGGTCACCCGCTGCCGCTGCTGAAACCAGCTTGTCACACCCGGGTCCCCAGCAAACCGGACATGCCGTGGGCTGTGTCCCCACGCAGCCTCTCGGGTGACAGTATCACTCTCTGCTCATCTGCAGCCTCAGGTTCTTAAACCGGGACTTTCACTGTTTTGTGAACGTTCACTCGGCTGAGCCTCTGCCTCTAGAGCTACAACCAACCGAATGGCTCGTTTCAGGGTTTGGAACGAGGGCTCAGCTTTGCACTGCAGGTAGTAAGCCTGCTTCTGAGTTTATTTCGACGATACAGAAAATAATACGCCAATTTGAAATTTGGACCCATTACGATGATATTTGGGGGGAATTACTTCTAAATTCCAATGAACTGTGGTTAAAACGCCACCTACCAAAATAGGATTTAGCTCAGAGAGTTGCTGCAGTTTCCCAGTTGTCCTAAGAAGATGCTATAACTTGAGGGGAGACGCGCTTCCTTAAGGAGCAGGTCGATTTTAGGAGCAAGTCTCCACTGAGTTTCAGAGAAGGAGCGGGTGTCTGTGAGGCGCAGCCTCCCCACAGGTGCCGAGTGGTGAGCACGTCACTGCAAAATTAGAACTTGCGGCAGCTCTGAAGTGGCTGGAACGTACGTGTCACCGTGTGCTCACCCCGCGGGCCGGTGCCAGCAGCCGGGTTTAGCTCTGCTGTCACCGCACAGGAATGCCGTCTGCTCTGCCGGGTCCCAAGTAGCCGGGGGGAGAGCTCAGATAAGACAGTGTCACGGCCAGCTGGCGCAGCAAGCGTCCTTCTGAGTCTGCAAACTCCGAGACTGGGGGTAGCGGGGGCTGCTTGTGAGGCTTTCAGGCAGGTTCCCGTGTCCCTCGTGTTGGTCCTCACCTGGCAGAGCCCACGGCCTGTCTCTGTCCCGTGCGGCGGCCCCCAGGACAGCTCCCGGCTCGGCCCCCGACGAGAACGTGCTCTCCCGGATCGAGTCCCGTCCTCCTGGCAGGAATAGGGCGGAATCCGCCCCGGGTGAGGACGGTGGCAGTGGGCCCAGTTCCGATGGCTGCGGGCGCAGCTGGACGGACGCACGCCCTCTGGCCAGCGGGTCACCAGGGCGCGCTCGGGCGAGCCTGCGCCCCCAGAAACTCGGGAAGCGAATGTGTTTTCAGCTCCCTAAACATACAAGTTGGAATTTCATTTAAGTTTAGTTTTCAAACAGCCCAGCCTTTTTCTTTAATAACAAACTGCAGCCTGTGGAAGGGGCCTCTGAGCCCCCTGAGTCACAGCGACAGCAGAGACTCTGACCGTGGCCGGGTGCTGTTCTAACTGCGGGCGGCGTCATCGGGTCCTCGCACCGCCCTGCAGGTCGGCTTTATTACGAGGGGCTACAGATAAAGGAACCGACGCACAGAGTGTGGTTCCAATCCACACTCGCTGTTTGGCGCTGAGTAACCTGCCCAGTGTCGCAGTGAGTGCGGACTGGAACCCAGACAGCTTCATGCCTCCATCTAAAGCACCATCCCGCCTGCTGGGGCTGCTGGACACGCGATACTTCAGGGGCCCCGATGGACGGCGGCTCTTCACGTGATTTCCAAAGACAAGCAGACTCCCGGAGAGGAGGGGAGGTCCCCAAGGCCTGAGATGCAGCCCTGCACAGGCCCGGTTCCCAGTGCCCGTCAGCTGTGTTGGCAGGTGCGCCCTGCCCTGCACTGTCTGGTCTGCTCTCCGTGTGACCAGGCACCTTGGGCCCCAGCTTTAGAGGGTGTGTGGCCTCCGTACACCATGCTGTGGATTCATTTAATGGCAGAAGTGCTCAGGCTTTGCGATTGAAATCCATTGGCCAGCTCTGGCCTCGGCAAGTGACCACCCCTCGCTGAGCCTTGTCTGGGAGGAAACAGTAGACAGACAGGAGCCTGACCCTGCAGTGGTGGGCGCGTTGCGGGGGTGGGGGGGCGTCACGTGAGGTCACCCAGTACAGGTCAGCCAAATCCGGTGCCACCCAGGTGACAGCCTGGGTGCCCCTGTCCTGTGGCCCGTCCCGCGAGGAGGCAGTGGGGACGGTGGGCAGCGGGGACTTGGCTGCTTCGCTGACAGGGAGACGCGAGCGGGTCAGCTCCCTGTACCCTGGACGTGGGTCCCCGAGGGCCCGAGGAACAGGCAGGTTTCGGGCCAGTTGGGCCTCTCACGGATAGAACCGCGAACCGTGTATGAGGATCCTGGGTTTTCCTAGATTCTGGTGTGTAACTAGAAGAGGCACAGCAGCAAACTGCAACATCTGAAATTCAATGAGACCCACGGCGCATTGTTCGTCTGCGGTCAGGCTTCTCCGGGGAGCCGGGGTCCTGTGAGCCGAGCGCAGACTCCCCCTCCTCCTGGGGGGAGGGGGCCAGACGCCGGGCGTCGCTTCCCTTGTCGCTGCCTTCCACCCGCCCCGTGTCTGACCCTGCCCCCCACACACCCCCTTCCACCGCAGACTTCTGGTGCCTGGACGACCTGTACCGTGAGATGGTGCGACGCTACGTGGACGTGCTCGAGAAGCTCCCGGGGCAGCGGGTAGACCCGGCCACCGTCGAGGGCTGCTCGCAGCTGAGGCCCAACAACTATCTCCTGGCCTGGCACACGCCCTTCAGTGAGAAAGGTCAGAGCACGAGTTCGTCTCCCTCTAAGGCCACGGGGCTACAGGGCCGCGCGACACTACCCTGCCTGTCACCCCACTGACCGGCCGCCCAGGGAGCCAGCCAGCCTGGGCGCCGGCTTCAGGGTCACTAACATCCCCAGCTCCTCTGTCACCATCCCTGGTTTATTTTAAGGAACGTTTTCCCACTGCCTTCCCTTTAAATGTGTTATTTTTAGCCAGTGCATCAAGGAAAGCATACACCACCTGCATAAATGTCTGTCTCTGTGATCTCATGTGTCCTCGGGGTGATGTTATCAGGCAGCTGCAGTCTCTGCCCCCAGGGCCTCTGCTCCTGGGGTCCTGGACACGCCCTCCGGGTTGACGCTGAGGGCATACCTGTCCTTCTGGGTTTACCTTGAAGGATGCCATCAAATCAAATGTTACTGGCACATAAAGAAGCAGGAAACATGGTCCATAACAAAAAGAAACAGCAGTAAATCAGAACTGACACAGTCACTAAAGTTACCAGGTAAGGATATAAAATAGTGTGGATTCTATATTTTTGAAAGGTTAAATAGAGACATGTAGGTATAAAAAAGATCTACATCACAGTTCTAGAGAAAAACATTACAATGTCTGAGTTTAAAAATTCACTGACTGAGGGGCTTCCCTGGTGGCACAGCGGTTGAGAGTCCGCCTGCCGATGCAGGGGACACAGGTTCGTGCCCCGGTCCAGGAAGATCCCACATGCCGCGGAGCGGCTGGGCCCGTGAGCCGTGGCTGCTGAGCCTGCGCGTCCAGAGCCTGTGCTCCGCAACGGGACAGGCCACAACAGTGAGAGGCCTGCGTACCACAAAAAAAAAAAAAAAAAAAAAAATTCACTGACTGAGATTAACAGCAGATTAGACATTTCAGAAGAAAAGCTTAGTGAGTTCGAAGGCACAGCGATAGAAACTATCCAAAATGGGACACAGAGGAAAAAAAAAAAGAAGCCCAGAATGTGAAAAGGGCACCAGGGAGCCACAGGACAAGTCAAATCACTAGCGCACCTGTAACTGGAGCCCTTAGAGGAGGAGGGGGAACAAAAAGAGATGTGAAGAAATCGTGGCCAAATTTTTCCAAATTTGATCCAAAACATAAACTCACATGCCCAAGAATCTCAATAAACTCCAAGCACAAGAAAAACAAAGAAAACTACACCAAGGCACATAGCAATCAAACCGCTCCAAACTAATACTAAAGACAGGAACGCATCTCTAGTACCGACCACCGAGGCAAAGATGGCAGGTTCTCGTCAGAAGCAGAGCTATCCGGGTGCAGAGAAAGCACCAGCCAGACCGACACCCAGAGGACGCCTTCCCGAGTGAAGGCCGAGTGGCCTTTGCAGGCAGACGAACCGAGGAGTTCATGCCGGGCAGGCGCCCAGGGAGAGATGCCCAGGACGTCCTTCGGGAGGGAGGATACCGCCAGTGGGGCAGGGAGGCGGTGGAAACGGTGAGGACGCTGGTGGTGACTTATTATTTAACCTTCTCTAAAAGATGTGGCATTAAAAGTAATAACGATGTGACGCAGTGTTTATCAAATATGTAGAGCAAACGCCTGACACCCCAGCACGGGGGCGCTGCGAGGGTCAGGGTCCCGTTCAGCCCTGAAGTGGGTCAGTGTCCTGCAAAAGTGGACCCAAGGCAGCTGCTCAGATCCCTGAACGGTGACAACACGTAAGCCAGCCAAAGACACGAAATGGAACCCTTTCAGTGATACTCGCTGGGGGAGCAGCCGTCGTGTGACCTGGGCCTCAGCTGAGCCAGGCAGCGCTGACCGGACGGTCCCCTCTGTCGGGCCCAGGAGGAGTGGCCCTTGGCCCAGACGCCCTTCCCTGGCAGGAGATGCCTCTCTGTTGTGGGTCCGCGTGGACGTCCTCAGCCAGCACCATGTCTGCCCCATGGGGAGGGGACAGGGCCTCCCCCGCAGCCCGGGAGGCTGCACGCAGCCCACCGCCTGGCCTGGGCTCCAGGAGCGGCCTGGCCCCGGGAGCGGGGAGCAGAGACCACACAGACCTCGAGTCCTCTCCTCCCTGCGAGGAAAGCCGGCTCCAACCGGTCTGTGTGCTGAGTGTTCTGTGGCTCTGACCCCTGTGGGCCCCTCCCCGCTGGAGCTGGCACCACAAGGGTCTTTGCCGTCCTCCACCCGCGGGAATACTCGTTGGGTGGATGCGAATCTTGCCACTCTGTAACGTGCCGCCCTCTTGGCAGGAAAGAGAGAGAAGGGTGCAAATAACAGGTAGGACAGGCAGAAAACCCTGTACCAAGATGATGGCATCACCTCATCATCAATCATCACAGCAAATGAGAGTGGTCTCAGGACCCCAAACAAAAGGTCAGATGGGACGAGGAAGCAAGTCCCAACTCTGTGCTGCTTGTAAAGGATGCACTGTAAATACAAGCAGGTTAGATGGGAAAAGACACGCCGTGTGGCACTAAACAAAGGGAAGCTGGAGTGACTCCTTTAAAAACACCGAAAGGGAAGAATGTCACCAGGGAAAAACGGAGGCATCCGCTCATTGGGAGAAATAACACACGTGGCAGTTTATGTGCCTCGAAACAAACCTTCAAAAGAGATGAAGGAAACACTAATATAGCTGCACAGAGCAGACAAACCCACAATTACAGGCAGGGCTTTCGTGGTAGCAAACCAGTGACCTCGCCTTCACCGTAAGGAACTAGAAAAAGAGCAAAGAGAGCCCAAAGAAAATGAAAGGAAGGAAACATTGAAAGTCAGAGTGAGCATCAGTGACATAGAAAACAGAAAAATGATAGAGAAAATCAACAAGACCAACAGCTGACTCTTCAAGAAGATAAAAAACTGATACTCTTCCAGCCATAATGATCAAGAAAAGAAGAGGGGGCTTCCCTGGTGGCGCAGTGGTTGAGAGTCCACCTGCCGATGCAGGGGACACGGGTTCGTGCCCCGGTCCGGGAAGATCCCACATGCCGCAGAGCGGCTGGGCCCGTGAGCCATGGCCGCTGAGCCCGCGCATCCGGAGCCTGGGCTCCACAACGGGAGAGGCCACAGTGGTGAGAGGCCCGCATAACACAAGAAAAAAAGAGGAAGCACATCATTGAACGCATGTACTGTGAGTGCACTTCTCTCTCCTACGTTTTCCCAGCAGGAGCATTTCCTCATCCCATCAAAAATCCTGTTTCTAATGGCTGCTTTGCAACTTCTTTTCTTTGTCAAGAATGTGGGCAATTTCCCTACTTTTGACTCATGTAAATGACCCTGTGATAATCATGGTAGCACATAGTTTTTGTACATCTTCATATGGTTCGTGAGAGCTAGACTGCCAGAGCCGGCGTCACTGGCACAGAGGTCTAAGACCAGGTATCCCACGTTCCACGCAGGCACCGGGTTTGGCGCTGCCACCAAGGCGATGTGCGTGGGCATGCGGTACTGGCAGCCAGGGCGGCTGGCGACGCTCCTCGAGGTCAGCGTGGAGTGCGGCCGGATGACGCACAACCACCCCACAGGTGAGGCAGCCACGGGCGGCAGAGAGGCCGGACGGGAAGGCCTTCTCCCCGCTTCAAATTTGGTCACGTCACAAGAAAAGCAGGACGGCACCGGTTCCGAACGAGCCTGGGGTCTGGCCGTAGCCCCGGGAGCCGGCACTTCTGCCAGGCTGTCCAGCAGGGAGCCGGCGCCGCCGTCAGGCCCCGTGGGCGCTGTGCACCCCGCCCTGGCCGGGTCTGGTGGCTGTGGCGGCAGAAGCCGCTCCCCCCGTGTGTCAGGACAAAGCGGGTCAAATAACAGCACCGCTAGGGCTGCGCGGGGGGCCCACACTCCGGGCTGCCCCCCAGGGTCGAGCTCCAGAGGGAGGGCAGGCCTGCTGACCCAGCGCCCGCCCGTGAGACGTGACCAGGGAGCAGCCAGCTCCAAACTTCAGGAAAGGAGAACCCTCCTGAGTTCTGGCTGAGCTCGGCTCCCGGCCCCCAGGGTTGAGGGTGCCAGCTGCTCTCGGTGACTGTGCTCCTTTCAAGGTCACCTGCAGGGTCCGGGCTTACTGGTGTCGCCCCCTGAGCTGCGAGGGCCACCCTGTGCCCTCCAGGAAGCAGCCGACGCGTGTGCCATGGCACCTGAGGCGTGGACGTGGTAAAACATGCTGCTGAGTCCACAGCAGGCGCAGCCGCTGAGCCACGGACCCCACGGATGAGCCCGTCAGATCTCTGAGCACAAGGCCATGTAATTCAGCCGGGCGGCAACGTCCAGGTGGTGGACAGGAGTTTGCTAACCCCCAACTCAGCGGAAGTGAATTAAACATAAACAGCCTTCCAACAGGAAAATGTTGAACGTTTGGAAACAATGCCATGAGTACGAGAACCTGGGGTGAGAGTTTAAACATCTATAACATTAGTTAATTTATGCCCACTCTTGTTGTGGCCTCTCCCGTTGCGGAGCACAGGCTCCGGACGCGCAGGCTCAGCGGCCACGGCTCACGGGCCCAGCCGCTCCGCGGCATGTGGGATCTTCCCGGACCGGGGCACGAACCCGCGTTCCCTGCGTCGGCAGGCGGACTGTCAACCACTGCACCACCAGGGAGGCCCTGCCCACTCTTATTAAAGAAATGTTGTTTCACATGTTTAAGAGCTGGGTAATTTATATATTTCTAGGCTGGTGACTAGGGCCGGACAGCACACACTTAATACCAGGAAGCACGTTTTAACTCCACTCTCCTTTGCAATTTTTGAACTGCCTTTGGAGGCAAGTGTCAGTTTTTCTTACCTTTATTGCCTGGGAGCATGCGTCCCAGATCTGGAGCTAAAGCACCCCGTGACGGGAGGTGGGCTGTGGCAGGTGGTCAGGACGGCAGCTGGACCCCGGGCGCGAGAGCCAGATGCTCGTCCCTGCCCCAGAAGTGGTTGCGGCTGACGCCTCCCTGGGGCCCCGCTGCCCGTGGCCGCTCGTAGGGCTTAGCTCGGCAGGGGCTCCCCTGGGCTTGGATCCCACGCCCACAGCAGCGCTTGGAGGCGGGGATCGTGCGCTCCCCACCCCGCCGCTGCCCCCTTGCTGACGGTAACTGAAGGTCAAATTGGCCAAGCCCAGGGACACAGAGTGTCCAGCACCTGAGAGGGGGCGTGGCTGGTGCCAACTTCGACCCTCTCTCCTGTCGCCCCAGGCTTCCTTGGGTCCCTGTGCACGGCCCTGTTCGCGTCGTATGCCGTTCAGGGCAAGCGGCTGGAGCAGTGGGGACGAGACATGCTGAGGACTGTCCCGCTGGCCGAGGAGTATTGTAAGAGGACCATCCGGCACCTGGCAGGTGAGCCCGGCCTCCCTCCCGACACCCTCCCCCGGCACCTTAGAAGGAGGTGGGTTCCAGCCACACCCAGAGCAGACTTGGACAGACTTGGGGGGCCGTGTGACAGGCTGACCCCACAAAGAAGGTCTGCAGTATTGCCTGGCCAGAGGGCAACGGGTCAGGCGAGCACGGGGATCCCCTCTGGGTTCTCGAGACGCAGGCACCCCCCCCCCACACACACACACACACCCGTCATCCACGAGCCGTTGCAGCTGCTGCTCCAGACTTTGCAGCAGCATTCTCCTAAAATGACTTCAGAAAAGTCGCTTCAGTGCCTCTGGGGCTTGGAGGTCAAGCTGCTAGTTAGGGATAACGAACGTCCTCTCTCCTGACTTCGCAGGCACAGTGTTGAATTAATAAAAATACACAGGTTCAGGGCTTCCCTGGTGGTGCAGTGGTTAAGAATACGCCTGCCAAGGCAGGGGACACAGGTTCGAGCCCCGGTCCAGGAAGATTTCACATGCCGCGGAGCAGCTAAGCCCGTGCGCCACAACTACTGAGCCCATGAGCCACAACTACTGAGCCTGCGCTCTAGAGCCCGTGCACCACAACTACTGAGGCCGCGCGCCTACAGCCTATGCTCCGCAACAAGAGAAGCCACCACAGTGAGAAGCACGCTCACCGCAACGAAGAGTAGCCCCCACGCAGCAACAAAGACCCAACGCAGCAAAAAATAAATAAAATTAATTAAAAAAAATACACAGGTTCAGGATTTTCAAGAGAAACCACTTAAAAATAAAATACTGCGATCGCTGCCTTAGTTCAGCGCATTGTCAAGCAATTCTTTGGGTTGGTTTCAATCTCCATCTTCCTCGCTAATATTTCAAAGTAGCTACAATGTGAGCATTTTCGAATTTCCCGAGCCTTAGCCGAGGCGAGGCGCCAGGCCCTCCTCTGCCCCAGACTGGGCGGAGGGCGTGGGCTCTGCCTCCTCCCTCCTGCCCGCTGCCCACGGCACCCAGCTAGACGGCCGCCACAGCCCACTCACCTGATCTTTGTGTTTAGAATACCAGGCGCACTGGTTTTACTTTGAAGCTAAATGGCAGTTTTACTTGGAGGAGAGAAAAATCAGTGAGGACACAGAGAATGAGGCCAGCTTTCCCGACCACTACAACGCGGAGGAGAGGGACAAGGTAGGTCTGCCGGCAACATGGGTGGTGAGCAGGAGCTGTCGGGGCCGCCGCCCGCTGCTCCCCTGCTGTACGGGACCTCGCGGTGGAGGTGGGCTGAGGGAGCAGCTGGAAGGCGGGGCCGTGGAAGGCTTTTCGAAGGAAGCCCATTGGAAATGGATGGTGCTTTTATCTTTTCATTTTCTCTGATTATAAGCACGATTTGTGCTAGAAAAGTTGAAAATGTGAAAATAGTCCATCTCACTTCATCTCTACTAGGGACTGGGGATAGAGGGATGAATAAGTCTGTGCAAACCACCGGCATTCCCCATGCTGAGAAAACCCCCCAAGTGGCTGAAATCGTCAGGATGGTGTTTGGTAGCATAAGAGAAACCGCTGTAACTGCGGTTTAACCAAGACAGAAGTTCACTGTCTTCACGTCAAGGGAATCAGAGCTGAGTCAGAAGCCCCTTCCAGTGAGGAGCTGAGGATCCTCTGTCTGGCTGCCCTGCTGTTCTGCGAGCACCCCTCATAGTCCAAACTGGCTGCTCCCACTCCAACCAGCACATCTGCATTCCAGGTGTCAGGAAGGAGCAGGGGGAGAGGAAGGGTCCACCCTTCCCTTTTTAGGTGCTTCCTACCGCCCTCTCATTTATCTCTCATGGGCCCCCCGACGCAGAAAGACTCAGAAACACCGTTCTTCTCCCTGTGGAGATGCTGTTGCCCCAAACCGACACTGACTCTGCTGCTAAGGCACAGGGGTGTGACCTGCCCGCGTCCACCTCCCCGGCCCTATCTGGCCCCTGCCCCTCGTCAGCCTTCTCCACAGACCCACAGGGACCTGCTCTGAGCCACCAGCTGCTCAAGCCACCGTGGCCTCCCCAACCGTGGCCTCCAGCCGGCCTGCGGCCCTGACCACACGCGGCACCCCTGCCCGGCCTCGCTTGTCCCTGTGCCCCATGCAGACCGCACGTCACACAGTGGCACCCGGCTGTGCTGTCACAGCAGCCCCATCACAGCACTGCAGACCCCTTGATGGCTGTCTCTGTCATAGACTCTGCTGCCCGGCAGCTGGCATGTTTGCTTATCTGCGGGACGGCTGGGGTGAGACACACGGGAAGCCAGTGCCCACCCGCAGCCCTGGGGCAGTGCCCGGCACACAGGGGCATCACGTCAGCGCACAGATGAACCCGGAAGCTCGTGCTCTAATGCACGGGACATGGTTCCCGGCGGCCTGTGCCTCTGACCTGTGGCACTTTCTCCAGACCTACAGGAAATGGAGCTCAGAAGGTCGAGGGGGCCGGCGGGGCCACGACGCCCCCATGATTGCCTACGATGCCCTTTTAGGAGCCAAGGGCAGCTGGACGGAGCTCTGCCACCGGGCCATGTTCCACGGAGGTGAGATGCGCCTTCTCGCGAGCGTGAAGTAAGAGGCCACCAGCCAGGCCCTCCTGGCGGGCTCCGGGCTCCCCACCTACACTGCTGGGACGTCCGGGTGCCCAGGTGTGGAGACACGACACCTCCCAGGGCGGGGCAGTGGAGAAGGGGCAGCGGGCCAGGGCCGCGGGCCGACTGGGGGGTAGGAGGCTGAGAGACTGAAGTGGGGGCAGCAGGGGTGGTGCGCAGTGCGTGGGCAGGACCCACGGGAGGTGGTCGCCCGAGAACACCAGGGTGTGCTGCTGTCCCAGGAGCGGAAGGGGACCCCCCTGCCCCCTTCCCCGGCACCACCCAGAGCAAACCTGGGCTTTGGCTGAGGCCAAGGGCGGAGGCTGAGATGGCCTGGCCTCCTGGCAAGGGGGCAAGGGGGCAAGAGGGCCAGGGACCGCCGTGCAGCACTGAGGGCCCATGCTTCGTTCTAGGTGAGAGCGGGGCCACGGGGGCCATCGCCGGCTGCCTGTTTGGGCTGCTGCACGGCCTGGACGCCGTCCCCGTGGGCCTGTACCGCGAGCTGGAGCTCAAGGAGCAGCTGCGGCATCTGGGCGAGGAGCTCTACCGCCTGTCCGTGGAGGAGAAGTAAAGCCCCTTCCCCACCCCCAGCCCCTGCCGGCCCGCTGGCGCCTCTGGGGCCCCGGGGGCCACCCGCAGCTCATGTGGCATCATAACTTTTCCTCCCGACTTCAGAGGCCTAACTGTGGTATAAAACACATCGTTTGTCCTATGAGAATAGTCTTCCCATCCTGGCCAAGCCCAGTGCCTCACTGACGTCCCTCTGGACTCAGCAGCCCCCACCTCCAAACGCCATGTCACGAAGGGCCTCTGGGACACTCGGTGTATTTTATTCTGTCGCAAAACTAACGCATTTGCTCACTGATTCCTATAGCACCCATAACCACGGTGGCTCTGCTCGGACGGCCTCCTCTGTCTGCAGGGCGCCCAGCGCGGTCTCCTTCTAGCTCTTAGGCATGTGGTCCGACACCTGCACACCTCGGGCTCCCCAGCCTCACGGGGCCGCACCTGGCGCTGCGTCTGCGTCCTCGCCGCCGCGTGCCCAGAGCAGCCGGAAGAGCGGCCAGTGCCTGCACCTGCGGGGCCACGTGCTGTGTTTAAGCTCCAGCCCACGTGTGTCATCTCACTAGATTTAACGCCAGCCTCTCTCAGAACGACTAACTGATGCAGCCAGGAAACGGGGGCCTCGTGTGGCCACATCCTCCCATGTGCCGCCCTGCCCCGGGCTCGCTGACGAGGACAGAGCTGGCCCTGTTCCCCGTGGCCGGGGCTTCTCCACACTTGCTCTTGTTAAAAGTAACCTTGGACACAAATCTCTTTGAAGTAGCCTCTGGTGTGAGTAAAGTAGCGGTTGCTGATTGACGTGTAACATGTGCTTTGGCAGCTTGGCTGGGCCCGTCTTGTGACCGTAGGTCCCACGTGCTGAAGGCTTGCCTCGGAGCACAACCGGGCGCGTCCCTGCCGGACACGCAGACACTCAGCCCCGAGGCGCCTCCCGGCGTCCTGGGCAAGGGGACGGGATGGGCATGTTTTCCACAGAATCCATCACTTTGCTCTCCTTGGGCAAGTGAGGCTCTCGCCTGTGCTGGAGAGAAACCTTGGGCCATCCTGCACATGGTAACACAGTGGGCTCCACGCCGTGTTTCTGAATAACTGAACTAACCTTTGCTGCTCAGGATGCTTTGCAGTCAGAAGAGGCAGAGGGGGGGACGCTCCACCATGCGGGGTCCAGATAGGTTTAGGGGGGCTGGGAGATTAATGAGAATTGTCTTCCAGGAACAGAACCCAATTAAGGTAAGTCGACGCTTTGCCAGACACACACGGCAGGCTGGGCTTCCTGTGTGGAGTCTGTCCCGTGTCCCCAGCTTTCCCTAAAAGCGGCCCTTCACAGTCTGCTGCGCGGAAGGGAAGTGATCAGAAGAATGGGGGTGGCTGGATTGGAGGCCACTTGGTCTGCACCGTAGTGATGATGTAGGAGAATTAAACCCATCCTGAGAATCAGGGAGTAAGTCTCCTTATAGACTGATTAAATTAAAACACGTGAATAGAAACTCACCAGCATCATAAAATAAGAGAGAAACTATCTCCCCATTTCCTTTTCCTATTCCAGAGAAAGGCAAAAGTAAAAGAAAAACAAAACCATAAAAAAGGAATGACGAGAATTCCATACCTACTCAATTTTTTTTAAATTTTAACACTTGCTGATTTCATTTTTATTAGAAAAGTGATACCTGCACACAGCTTCGGAAACTCAGCCCCGTAAGTGCGGCATGTGGGAAGCAGACTTCCTCCAAACCCCCACCCCGACTCACATCACCAGGCAGCAGAGAAACCGTGGGTCACGATTCCTTCGTGTCCTTCCAGAAAGTTCTCTACACATACGGCCGGGAAGGGTGTTTGTGTGTACACACACACACACACACACACACACACACACACACGACTTCCCTCCACAAATAGGAAGTACACGTTACATATGATTTGCTTTGGGAATTTTTCACTTGACGGTTTTCTGGATATTTTTCTATGTAGTCACACGTGTCCCCCTCAGTTTTTTTAACTCTTGCCTGAAATTCCATTGATGCGTGTGCCATCGTGCTGCTTTCCTCCTGCATCTGTGGCCACACCCCCGTCTCAGCGGTGCCCGGCGGGAAGGGTTTGCATCCCCAGGGACAGGTGCACGGCCCCGCCCTGCGGCGAGTTTGCAGACTTCAGGCCGATTTCAATTAATTTCTGCCCCCAGACTCTTTGCTTAGAGATTGTGCATTAGATTTCCCATCATTTTCCCAGCGTTTTCATGTCTGGAAGCCAGATGATGTCCCCCCCAGTCCCCCGCGGTCGGGGGGGCCACTCGGGGCTGAATCGCGGTGCAGGATCAGAAGGGCCCCCTCGGAGGGTCCAGCAGGGTCCAGCGGCCCCACCACCAGGCGTGCCCCTGAACCCGGGCCTCCTTAGCGGGAAGCTCCGCCGCGGCGCTTGACCGCCCCGTGCTGTGGGTTCAGGGGTGGGAGAGGCCGTCCGACAAGGCACTCCCTGAAGGCCCGCGGGCTTCCCGGACACATCGAGGCTTCACCACAGCCTCGACTCCGCAGGCAGAGCCCTCGGTGAATTATGAACCCACAGCACCCGGAGCGGACGGGATGGGAAAAACGGATCAGATGCTACGCGATGGAGCAGAAAATACCCAACTTGACGTTTCACCCAAACACGGGGTTTAAAAACCTCATCACCGAAATTCACCCCAAAGGTGGGAGTAACTCTTAGGTAAGAGCGCGGACACCGTGACCACTTGAGTTAAAATCTCTCCCGTGTTGGCTCATTTCCAGTTAAGAAGTGGAACTATAAGGCAAGCACCCCTGGATGTTACAGGAAAAAACCAGCGTGGGGAAATGGCAGCCTCGAGGCTTTCGGGGGCTCCACGCGCCCCTGTCACTAAGGGTGGCTCCGGCGCCGGGCCACACACTAGGCCGTGGCTTCCCCTAGGGTGCCTGATGACACCCAGCCAGAGCCCATGCCCGGCCCCAGGGGCATCTCCCCTCAACCACCAGCCCCCCGGGGACGCACTTGCTAGCTGGGGCCTGACTACAGGGCCCTCTCAGAACTGCAGCCCCAGGGGAAACCCAGAGACCACCCTCCAGGGTCCCAAGTGTCCCCACTGGCCCAGGGCCATCTGTGCTTTCAGGTTGGCTTTGCTTCCTTCCCATCTTAATCGTTTGTTTTCAAGTACTTCAAACACACAAAACTCACAAAACAGCTCAAAGAATCCGTATACCCTTCACCCAGTTTTACCCACTGTTACTGTACTAATACTGGGCCCTGTTTGCTGCATTGCTTTCTCTCCCTCCCACTACACACAGACACACAGAGACACACATAGACACGCACAGACACAAAGACACGCACAGACACATAGACTCACACAGACACACACACACAGAGACACATAGACACACAGAGACACAGACACACACAGACACACACAGACACACACAGACATGCACAGACACGCAAAGACACACACACAGAGACACAGACACATGCACAGAGACACGCACAGACACACAGAGACACAGACACACACACAGAGACACATAGACACACACAGACACACACACAGAGACACAGACACACAGACACATAGACACGGACAGACACACAGAGATACAGACACACAGACACACAGAGACACACACATACAGAGACACATAGACACACACATACCCACACACAGAGACACAAACACACAGACACACATAGACACACACAGACACAGAGACACACACAAACACACACACACACAGAGACACAGACACATATAGACATGCCCAGACACACACATACACACAGAGAGACACAAATAGAGACACACAGAGACACAGACACACAGACATGCACAGATACACACACACACACACACAGACACAAATAGACACACACACAGACACGCATACCCAGCAGTAGCTGTCACTAGACATGAGGGGAGTGACCCCAGAACACTCTGCTATTTAAATCTCGGGTCCTGAAATAGCATCCAACCCTCAGGGCCTCAGGCAGCCCGGCTGGATGGATGGCCCTCTGTCCACCATGACCAGGGACAGGCGGGAAAGGCCAGGTGGGAAGGAGTGGGACCGTGGGCCCCGGCCCAGAGGACGCCCACCAGCCTTTATCCAGGTTTATTTCCAGGAAACACAGAGGTTCAGGTTGTCAGGCTCTGATGCATTGGCAAGTTTCAGCCGGTAGCTCCCTGGCCACTAAAATGTACAGCGCAGTCGACAGATGTGCATTTGTGCTTCGGTGGGGGAACTGCTACTGATGAGGGATGAGGGATGTGCGAGCCGGGGCCTGCAGTCAGCGTGAGAGCCACCCGCCAGCTCCCCACCAATGGCCTGTAGAGATGGGGGGGGGGCAACAGCCTCTCCTCCTGCCCGTCTCTTCCGAGTGGAGGCGAGGCAGTTATGGAGCGCCTGCTGTGTGCAGGCCCCGCTTGGCGCTGGGGGAGGGGTGGCTCGGAAGGTCGCCGTGTCCTCCTGGCCTTCGCGGCTCCATGGGGACGTGGGAGGAACCGCCCACCATCTCTGCCCCAGGCCGGGAGGACAAGGGGGTGACGTGTCCCTGTCTCTGCCCCCGACCCCCAGGCCCACAGCTGGGGGAAGAGTGTTCGTGCGACGACAGTAGATAGCATGGCCGCGTGGCAGATGTGAACTCACTGTGTGTCCTGGGGCAGCACACGTGCTCTCGGGGCGCAGGGGATCGGCCTGGAGGGAGGTCATGGCTGAGAGTGGGGAAGGGGGTCTCAGTGCCACAGAGAGTGCCCCTGCCAGGGCGGCAGGACGGCCAGACCTGTGCCCCAGGAGACCCCGTACCTCAGCGGGGACACGGGGGCCGGGGGACATCCAGCCGCTGCCCCAGGACACGTGCTGACACATGGTAGAGCAGGCCCAGGCCAACCAGGCCCTCGATGACGCAGGACAGGCTGCCCCCGTGGAGAGGACAGGCCCCCAGAGGTGCTGGACGCTGCTCCCGTTTTCGGACAAGGATGGAGTGGAGGACCTCTGCTGGGAACGCAGGGTCTGCGTCCTGCCCCACCTGTGACTGCCAAGGGGGTCCGGTTGGTGACCGGGGTGGGAAGGGGTGTGTCGCCAACAGTGACTCTGATGTCCCTGTATTTTCAAGTGACCTCTCGGGAGCCAGAGTTACTGACAGGCCTAAACGAGGAACGTTTGTTGCAGCCCTACTGTTTAGATTGGACCCCGAGAGAAATATGTTCCACTCCTGTCCCGGGATGGGTTCGGTCACGTCCACGCCGTCAGGGGCTGGACATGAAGCCACGGGCCCACGGGTCCTCCAGGCAGTGCTGACCAGGCCGAGATGGGCTGGGCCGACCCCCCGTGATGGGCAGGAACTCTCACCCAGGCCCGAGGTGCCCTGGGAGCAGGGAGGTCCCAAAAGAATGTGCTGGGCCTGCCTTCACGTCTGGCCGGACAGGCAGACTTGAAGTCTGTACAGAAGGACCTCGCCTCCCCAGGGGAGCTCGCCTGCCGTCCACTCTGACTCAGTGACTTCGGGGTGCAGAGGTCGGGACTGTCACCCTGCGGGGGACACTAAGAGGCCTCGCAGGACCAGTGGGGACAAGGCATCCGGGCCACTGGGAAGGCGGGGGCTTCAGACCCGGGTCCTGAGGGATGGATAGGAGCTCATCAGGAGCGTGGCTGTGCCGGGCCGCAAGGCTCAGCGCGGGGAAGTGTGGAGCTGGGACAGAGCCCAGCGCGGCCAGAGCTTGAGGGGAGTGGAAGACGGCAGGGCAGACAGGCCGGCGGGCGGGCGCAGGGTGCAGCGGGGAGAGGCGCTCAGGGGCGCACCCGGCGGCCAGGGCCCTTCCACGGGTGCTGCTGTGAGCCCTGGGAAAGCAAGGAAGAGACGGTCTCCCCGCGCAGAGCCTGCGTGCTACTGGTGGCCACGCAAAGCCACACTCCGCGTGCTCTGTGCTGCACCCAGGCCTCTGGCAAGGATGAGAAGTGCACAGCGGGAGGCACCCCGGGGACATGCTGAGGGCAGCGCCTGAGGACTGTGTGCTCAGGCGGGGACACCAGCAGGGGACACGAGACGCCCCGCTCACAGGCTGCTCAGGCCCTGTGGTGGGAATGAGCTGGGACCAGTCGAGGGCCAGCGCACCGGAGCCTGGCTGCCCAGTGAGCCCAGGGCACATCCCCCTCTGGCCGGGGCTCAGCACAGCCCGACCCCCTCAGATGCTCGGTGCGACCCCAGATTCAGCGGTCCTGTGTTTTCGGCTATGGCCATCCCGCAGCCATGCTGGCCCCGCCACCTCAGAGCTCAGTGTGTTCAGGTCTGGGTTTGTTTGCGGAGCCTCGTCCACCACGCCAGGGTCAAACCCACGGTGGTCTGAGGCTGGAAAGCTCTCGCTCCATCCCGGCCGTTCTCAAAGTGGCTCCCAGGGCCAGCAGCTACGGCCACTCAGGGGACTTGCTGCAAATGCAGGTCTTGGGTCCCTGAGACATCCGAGCTGGGGCTTCTGGTGGGGTCACCTCACTCTGGGCGCCCAGGTCCTCCGGCATCTGAGGGTAATGGGAGCAGCTGCATTCCGCGTGGGTTCACTGCGTCAGGGTGAATTCGGGGCTCTACGGGAAATTCTGCGGTTACGTTCACTCCCCCTCGCTCCTTCAAAGGAGTAATTGTCCGTCCGGGATCCACTCCCAGGCAGTGGACGGGCGCCCGGCTCACCCAAGGGGCTCACCCATTAGGGGGTGAGGCCAGCAGGGGCCCCATTGCTGTCCTCCCATCACGGAAGCACTCCTAACAGCTCTTAAAAGACGTTTGTGTGCACCTTCCAGAAACAGCTCTCCTGCGAAGTACAGAAAGAAAAGTATGTTCGCACGTTCCCTTCCAGCCTGCTTTCGGTCTGTGTCTCCGCCGGCTGCGTCCTGAGCACTTTCCTGCTGTAGATTGCCTTCCCTCAAACTCAGATGTGACGTTTCTTGAGGCCCCTGCCCCGTGTCAGGCACTTAGGATGTGTCCCGTTTCCAGTGTCACACGCAGCACACTAATCTTTGCTCTGCGACCTGATCGTCTCTTTGGGATAAACAGCTAGCCGTGCTGATGGCTGGGCTGCAATTCTGGGCACGTCTTTGCCAAACTACCGTCTGGAGAGGTGGAAGCCCCACCGGGGAGGAGGCTCCGGCTTTGCCAGTGCTGGACAGACACGCCCTCAGGGGACAGCCTCTCGGCCTGGACCCCCTGGGCTGGGGCGAAGGGGTCTGGGGACAGGGCCGTGGAGGGTGAGGGCTCAGGCCCCTCAGCCTCGGGGTTTCCCTGGGAGCATTCCCGAGGGGGCTCAGCAGGGCAGGTCCCGGACGGTGCCCCCAGCCCTCTTCCCCTCTACTGGGCAGTGAAGCCCGGGCGCTCCTGCTGCGGGGGCCGCGCCCCAGCTCCCACCCCATAGCTGAGTCTCCAGCTGCCTGACCCGCCCAGGGCCTGGGTGGGGACGGCGCCCTTGGGACTGAATCAGAATATAATGCAGTACAGTTAGAGGAAAGCAGAGAACACACAGAGAAGGTAAACTCTTTATGCTTGTCTCCTAACTTATGCAAGAAAAACATGCCCACTACAAAAAAAAAAAAAAATGTAAATACCTTACGCATACAAGTAGTTTTCCAAAGCGCTTTCCCAAAGCCACTTAGTGTCAGCTCTCCAAAGCCCTGCAGACGGTACAGTTCAGGAAAAAAATGGCCAGTTAACAGAAAAGGAAATAGTGACCCAAAGTTCTAGGCGCTGGGCGACCCTGACTCTCCAAGGCTGCCACAGGGATACCCTAGAATCCAAGCCGCTTGGCGCCCAGGCTTCCGTTCCTGGATTTCTTGGGCTATTTTAAATGGGATTGTCTCATAAGAAATGTTCCAAGGAACCACCTTGGAAAAAATGATGATAAAATCTGTGATGATTCATTCCTTTCCCTACAGCCCCAAGAGCGGCAGGATCTGCAGCAATAAGACGCCCGTTGATGTCCAAGCCCTAAAGAAGAAAGTCAGCAGGGTGACGTGCGACCCCGCGGCCCGAGCCATCCTCAGCAGCTTGCTGCTATACATCACCGACCGCGAGCACGGGCCCCACGGGCCTCCTGCCGCCGGGAGGGCAGAAGGCGGACTGAGCAAGACCAGCCGGGCGCCGGAGCCCCAGGACGCCCCGCGGCGACCCACACGCTTCCAGCTCCTCAAGGCCAAGTTCATGGGCACCGGCCGGGAGCCGCGCCTCAAGAGGACCCGGGAGGTGGGGCGGCTGATCTTCAAGGACAGGCAGGGCCCCGGCAGGAGCCTGGTGGCGGCCACCATCCACAAGCTCCTGGAGAAGGCCAGGGAGGGAGCCGGCCGCCCCGCACGGGGCCGGGAGCCGCTGGGTCGCGAGAGGCCCCGGGGGCTCCCCGCCGGGAGGAGCTCCGTGAAGAGCATCCTGAAGGTGTTCTTGGCCGCGGAGGAGGAGCCTCCCGCGGAGCCGCCCAAAGCCGCCAGGGGCCCCCCGCCCAAGGCGGGCGGCAGGCGCAGCGCCGCGCTGGCCAAGCTGCGGGAGACGTTTGAGCGGAGCGGCTGCCGCTGTGCGGAGGCCGGCCTCCTGCCGCTGCGCGCGCACGAGCACAGGAAGGAGCGCCTGCCGCGGGGCCCGCTGCTCCGGCCCGAGCGCCGCGCGCTCCGCTGGGCCACCTCGGCCAGCACCTGCATCCGGGCGCCCCCCGCCCGCTTCCTGGCCTGCTCGGCCGAGCCCCTGCTGCCCTTCAGCATCGCCACCGTCGCCTGCGGCCCCCGCAGCTGGATGGCCCACGGCGCCAGAGTCACCCACGCGGATCTGCGCCGCGCGCCCAGAGGAGAAACGGGCACGGCCCCCCGCGCGCGAGAGACGCCCGGTGGGAGCCAAGCGCCAGGGTGGGGGCAGCCCCGGCAGCCGTCCGCGCCCCGGGCGACCGCCCCCAGGGACGGCCCGGAAACACTGCCCCCAGGTGCGGGGCCCGAGTGTGTCCCCAGGACGGCCCCCTCTCCCGCCTCCCCCTGGGGTGAAGTCCTTGCTGGCTGCGAGCCCGAGCTGAGCCCACGGGGACCAGCCAGCCCGGGGGGCGCGGCGGCAGCGGGCGACGACAGGACGGGGGCTGCCCCCGAAGTCACCCTGACCGTCTGCAGTTCAGAGGATGAAACGGAAAGCACGACTGCAGGCTCGGAGCCAGACCCCCTCTTCGCTGTCCAGGAGAACTGCCCAGAAGAGAGAGCGCCAGGACAATTCCCTCCTCTCGCGGCGCACGCAGCCCAGGCGGCGCGGCGCACACAGCCAGCCATGGAGCCTCCGCAGGTCGCGGCTAGACTGCCGGCTGTCCACACAGTGCCGCCCCCTCCTGCCACCCTGCAGAGGGCAGCAGGCCCTGAAGACCAAGGCTGGCGTCTTCTGGGAGGAGCGGGTGTGACTGGAAAGACAGGCGCCCCACCTCCCACTACGGCCGAGGGTGGAAGCAGGGGTGCCCCGTCGTCGGCAGGACGGAGCCCAGCAGGTCTGAGCCCGCCCGCCCTGCCACAGCAGGGCCCAGGTGCACAGCCAACGCTCGCGGCGCCTGCGCAGGGTGCTGCCTGCCATGGTCCAGACGTCCCCGAGGCAGTTCCCACGACGAAACCGCAGAAAAGTTCCCCTGGAGGAAAGGAAACCGGACGCAGCCCTGGGACTTCACACAGGCGCCCGAAGCACCAGGACATTTGGGGAGAGGACGCTTCCCAGCTAAGTTCTAAGATGGCTCTGCTGCCAGGACAGGAGGAAAGGCCGGTTGGTGACGCCAGCGCCTCATCACATCAGTCCGCGGCCTCAGAAAACCGATGGAGGGGACTCGCTGGCTGTGCCCCTGGCGATCAGCAGGCACTGGTGCCCAGGGTTCCCAGGAGAAGCGAGGTGAGTGTCTCCATGAGGCCAGAAGCACCGGCCCAGGACGGGAGGAGGCCTGAGGATCTGCCCTCGGTGGACAAGAGCCCCCACCGTGAGCAGGAAGGACACAGGGGGCCCCCGTCGTCCCCAGAGCCAGCCCGGCCCCTGCCGACGGCTGAAGGGAGCGCCAGCCATGATCCTGGCGAGAACAGAGTGAGCTCCTTAAATGAACGAACACAGCCGAGGAGTGTCAAAGCCCCCGGGCAGGTGACGGGTGCAGGGCCCTCCGGGAGCCCCCCAGCCCTGGTGCCAGGTGACGCCCTGAGCCTCGGAAACAGGGCGGCCAAGGAGCGGGAGGAAAGGGGTGCCACCCGGCCCACAGGCCCAGGTCTCGCAGCCGAGGAGCCCGATCGCCAGCCCGGGGGCCGCAGCGTGTGCAGAGCCTCGGGGTCCCCACCCGCCCCGCCTCGGGAGGCTGCCGGCGCCCAGACCCTGCCTGTCGAGCCCCACGTGGCAGCTCCAGGTGAACTGGCCGCGGGTGAAAGGAAGACGGCAGCTGGGGGCAGAATCTCAGAAGCTGCGTGGCAGAGCCCTCGGGGCGGCAGCCCAAAGCCCCCGACTCCAGCTCCAGATCTCCCGGTGCCGCAGGCGAGCCACGTGGCGGGGACTCCGAGCCGCGCTTTGGGCACTAGGCCACGGCCTTCCGAGGACCGGCAGGCGGGGGGCGGGACGCGCGTCTCCCCCGGGGGGCAGCTTCCTCCCAGTGCCGGGCCTGCCCGCCAGCCACCCCCCGCGTCCACCACGGCGGATGGGCCGAGGGCGGACCGGGCGGCCCAGCAGCACCTCGACCTCCAGGCCCCCAGGGACGTGGCGGGCGGGGGGAGGGCCGGCCTGGGTGGCGGGAGAGGTCCCCGTGGGCAAGAGGAGGGGCCCCCGGGGGCTGCGGGGCTGGACGGTCCTGGAAGGAAGCGAGAAGGCCTTTGGGGCGAGAAGGCCCGCTCGGGTGGGGCCGAAGAGGCCGTGGGCGGTGAGCCGGCGGCCCCGGCGGGGGCTCCCGGCCGGCGCATCGGAAAGAGCCCAGAGTGGCCGCAGAGGCAGCAGGCGAGGCACACAGAGGGGCCCCCTCGGGGACGTGGGGCCCCGGCTGCAAAGAACCCAGCTCCTCCCCCGCCAGGGAGCCCGGCGCACCCTGCCCAGGCCCAGGCTGGCAAGACGGCCCCCTGTGACTCGGTTCAGCCCGAGAGCAGGGCAGCGGAGGGGGCGCCCCCCGCAGGCAAAAACGAGGCGTCCCCGAGACCGGCAGCCTCCAGGGGTGGCGGGGGGGCCTGCGGAGAGCCACGCGGGCAGGGGGAGAGCCCGACGGCTCCCGGCCCCCGGCCAGCGCCAGGCTCTGTGGTGCCCTCGGCCGCTCTAGGGGGCTGCTTCACGGCCCGCGCCCCTGCCCCTGGGGGGCCCCCGGACACCCCCGGGGTGGGGAGGGGCACTCAGGGACGCGGACGCGGCGGCAGGGGCGCGCACCTGGCCAAGTACAGAGCCCAGAGCTTCAGCGACCAGAGGTCCTTCGAGCTGTCCTTTAGACCAGCCATCCTCAGGGCCAGCGACACGTTCGCGCTTCCAAAGTGAGGCCCTCACGGGAGCCAGCGGCCCGAGGCCTCACGCCCTTTCCCTCCTCCCGGTGACCCTCGGCTCTGAACACCAGCGCCCGGTCTGCGGGGTCGTGTCCTCTGTCGTGAGTGGCCCCGGGAGGACGGGAGCCCTGCGGCCAGTACACTCTGGCCACATCGGCGACACTCCGTCCACACCTGGCATCTTCACGGGTGTCAGGCTCACGCCCGTCTCTGCACAGAAAGTTCTGGCCTTCGGTGCTGAACTTCCCGTGCATCCGTCCCGTCCCCTCCTGGGGCGCGGCCTTGGGTTTTGAGGGCACTCTGCCTCTTGCGGGGTCACCAGCAGGTGCCGACATGACCCCTTCTGGCTCGGACACAGCCAGGGTGGTGAGTGGCCCCGAGTGGCCCTGCCCGTCCTGGAAAGAGTCAGAGGGCTTCAGTTTGGCATGGCGACCACCGGGGGGCGGGGGGCTGCGTCCATGACCCCACAGCCTCCTGACAGTCAGGGAGCCACTGGGATCCGGGTATGGCCCCTCTGTCCCCCCAGCCTGGCCGGAGCCAGCAAACCAGGGGGAGTCGACTCCGGAGAACAGCGACCGTCAGAGCCGCGAAAAGGCTGTTTTCAGGTGCACGATTCCCAGGACGGTTTCATTCAGAAACTGGTGAGAAAAGCAACCCAGTCTCGTCTGACCCACCATCATCACAGCAGCCTCCTCGGGGTCTGCGAGTCCTGCAAGGTCCTGGACGGGGCACAGGTCGGTGACGGAACGCACACTCCAGCCCCGCTGCCCTCCCGCACAGCGTCCGAGTGTTTCCCGCCAGAGACGTTGCTCAATTCCAGCCCTTTCCGTCACTTTGACGACGCACTTTCTGTCTAGAATATTTGAACACTGTATAGAAGGACAAGGAAGGAAATAAAAACCACTGGTCGGTCATCACACCGCCTGGAGGTGATTTTGTCACTGTCTTGCCGTTAGTTCTCCGAGCGGTTCCCTCAGCCTCTGTCCTGAGGCACAGACACAGGGTCACACCGTGTGCAGCTGAAACCTTAGTCGCAGCCACAAAGCAGCCTGAAACCTGGCGTGTGGGGGGCTTAGTCCAAGGGGCCACGGGGCCACGGGGGTCCAGGCCGAGCCGGGTGGGACTCCCCCAGCGCCCACGCCGCTTTTGATGACATCCCGCTGCGGAAAGCGTGCTCTGCTCTTTGGGGCTCCGTGATGCTTGCTGCCCTCACAGCTGAGTGATTCCCCGGAGCATCCCTGCTTGTCCTGGAGCAGCTCCCCTGACGGGTGCCCACGCTCCCCTGCTCTCCGATTTGAAGGTTCACTTGCAGAGACAAGGCTTCTGACCTGAGCTTCCATAGGCACTGAGTAAGAACCGGCAGGACAGGTCTGCCGAGGGGATGAACGGGCACGGTGGCCCGAGTGGCCCTGAGCTCGGCAGGGGGCCAGGTGGAGGCAGGAGGTGTGCAGCCAGCTGTGCTCTGTCCAGGGTGGGGCTCACTCCTGCCGTCCCCCCCTTCTCCAACCAGGCCATTAACTTAACATCCAGCAGACTGGAAACGTCCTCAGCGTCAACACTGGGCACGTTTGAGGGTTGCAGCTCCAGGGGGCCTCCCTCGGTCACCCCTCCAGGTATGCATCCCCCCCTCTATGGAGCAGGCAGTGCTCGGGGCCCAGCAGGGGTATGTGCAGCATGAGAGCTACCTGCACCCACAGTGCTGCCCCGTGTCCAGTGTCTGGGCACCTGGATGAGGACCCCGACTTCTGGGATGGGGACCCTGGGGTGGGCGTCTCACCTGCTGAGTTTCACTCCCACCAGTTGAGAGCCGGTGTGGACAGGACCGAGGTCGCTGGCTCCGGGGCCAGCCCACCTCCGGCAGGGTGGTCAGCAAGTGGGCTGCGGGGATCCAGGCGGCCCCCACCCCAGGAGTCTCGGGAAGCCTACACCAGGCTTGGGGTCGCCCCCCTGGAGCTGCAGAACCCAGGAGGCTCCTTGGACAAAAGCACAGGGAGGGGTCCCAGCAGAGGCCCGGACCCTGGGCCTTTTCCGTCGTCCCTCGACCACACCTGCTCACAGCCGGCATCTCTGCTGCAGCTGGAAGTTCCCTTCCCGCTACCTACCGCACCTGGCGGCCCCATCTGATTGATTCTCTTTATTTATTTCTACTTTGTTCCACAAAGCATTTGAGGCAATGTTTGGCAAAGAACGTGATGACAGATGGAGGAGATAAAAGTACTATATTCACGGGGTGTCCCTTTTTAAAATAAGAAGCAGGAGCATTTTGTTGCGATTTTGAAATAGACCAGAACGTCCACTGGAGGTGCAGCCGGTGGTCTCACTTCAAGTGGTGGAAACATGACCAGAATCCACCCGGGTCGCAGCCTCGGAAAAGGTGTACACGGAACTCCCCTCGACGTTGGCAGGCGCAGGGCGAGTCTGCAGCCCCAGGGGCCAGATTCCACGATCGCTGCAGGTTACACCGCCCTCCTCTTGCCCACGCCTGGCGACCCCACAGGAAAGAACCGAGAGTGATTTTTCCTGAGGATTTACTGGGAGGTCAGCGTGCGTCACATTGTCCTAGACAGTAAAGTCGGAGAGTGACGGTCTTCTCTACAAAAGAAAGACCCTCGAGCCCCCCGGGTTGAAACAACTGTTGCAGAAGTGGGTGGGCTGATGTTTATAGCAGCGTTTTAGTGGACGTTCACTTTCGCGTATTTGAGTAGCTCACTGACCTTCACCTCGATTCAGTGCTTTACAGCTCCGACTGTTTACAGACCCGTCCGCGAGCCCCGCCTGTACATACGTGCAGCTCACAGAGGAGACACCATCGCCGGAGCCACAAGAGTGCGTTTTATTTCAGATGCTCCATCGGGAACAGCATCGTTCGGAAGTTTACAACCTCAGCGTCGCTTCTTATTTTTGTAATGAGGGCGTCTTTGCCATTTGGTCATGATCCTTTAATTATGTGATTATGTATAAACCCTCGGCTGTTGATTCAGTGTTCCTTCTTTAATCCTCCTGTGTGTACAAATAACTCTAAGATGATTAGACAAAAATTACTAAATATATTTTGTGGTATTCTCTCCTTTGAGAATTCAGCTGGAAATAATTTCAAGATAGGAAAGAAACTGTGTTGCTCATCACACACCTCGTCCTTGCCTCTTAGAGGGCTGCACGAGGGGGGGCAGAATTTCCCGTCAGGAAGCAGCCGTAGGGCCAGGAGCAGCGTGCGGCGCGATTCGGTCAGAGGCCTGCGGGGAGAGCCCCTTGGGTGGGCTTGGGGCGAAGCCAGCGGCCTCCCAGGACGCGCAGGTGCCCGGTGGGTGGGAGCAGAGCTCCCCGGGGAGACGCGGGGCCGCCACGCGGACAGGAGGCGCGGGGCACGGGAGGCAGGGCCCCAGCACGGCCACCCCCGGTGCCCGCTGCCCCCAGGACGTCCAGGGAAGCTGCCGTGCCTGCAGCAGGACCCTCCGCTCAGCATCCGGGGAGGCGAGCGCCTTGGCCTCCGGGAAGGGCAGGGAGGCCGCCGGCGGGTAAGCCACGCCCCCCAGAGCAGCGCCGCTCGTGGGGGCGGGGCTGGGGGGGGCGGTCCAGGCTCCTCTCCTCCTGACACGCTCCTTGGCGCACGGAGACCCAGGAGATGAGGTCGCCGTGTCCCCCTCCTTCTGCCCAGGAAGGACTTCTCAGAAGAGCAGACGGGCTGATCCCGAGCCCACAGCCGTGTGTTTCATTGACTACGAGGACTGGCGGGGCGCAGGTGGGCGCCACTGGATACGGGTTTGTGGATCGACCTTCGACCTGTGAAAGCATCGGGCATTTTCCCTAAGAGAACTAAGAGCCTAAGGAAATTGCCTTTTCTTATGTCGACAAAAAACCTATTCAGTTATTGATCTAAGAAAGAAATGGAAAACCATGTGAGCCAACCCAGGGGAGAGTCTCAGAAAGTTCTAAAGACTGTTTCGCCCGTTCGAGGTCAAAGCACAGTTAGGTTCATTTTTGAGACCAAGGGCGAGAGTCGAATGACATATTGACGGTTCACACAGTCCAGGTCTGCACGTCCAAAGTGAGTAGTGGGTCATTGTGGGCCCCTCACACAGTTAATAGGGAAGGTTCTCTCCTAGGAGGTCTGGTCAATGCAGATGCACAGCACAGACTGAAGAGGGAGGAGGCCCAAACGGGCAAAGAAAAATATTATGTTTAAAGTTTTCTTGTCTTGCCATAAAATATGAATGCTATTATATTTCATCACTTCTCACAACACTCTGACAGCGGACGTGCCCCCTGTTTCCCTGGACACCAGCCGGGTCCTACGACTGTAGGACCAGTTCAGTTCGGACACACCATCCACCCCACAGATACAGGCTCAGCCCCAATCGCAGTGGTGGGTCCCCAGGTCACCCCCACTTCTATCTGATGTGGCTATAAATCGGGGTTCCCACAACCCCTCCTCGGGTTTGATAATTTGCTATAACTGCTCCCAGCACTCAGAGAAACACATCCCTACTGCTACCAGCTTATTACAAAGCTTACAGATGAATGTCCAGATGAAGAGGTCTGTAGAGTGAGGTCCCGACAGGTCCTGACACGGGGGCTTCTGTCCCTATGGGGCTGGGGTGCGCCACCCTCCGGCACCCCAATGTGTCCACCAACCCAGACGCTCACTAAACCCTGTGTCTAGGGTTTTTATGGAGAGTCCCTTACCAGGCAGGGCTGATTAAATCACTGGCCACTGGTGATGAACTCAACCTCCGGCTTCCCCTGCTCCCCGAGGTCGGGGCTGAGGCTAAAGGTTCCAACGCTCTGATGAAAGAAACGTTCACATACGAGCTGTGGGGAGGTCATTCTGGCTTATCTATGGGTTAACATGAATTTTATGCAACTAAAGTAGCCTGTTTGTGGCCTATCAAACATACATTGTACATTTGCTTTAACTATTAGAGAAAAGGGCACATCGACCAGAAGAGTCAAGAATGTCCACGTTAAAAATAAAGATGAAAAACGCCTCCCTTCCTGGTCCTCCTTGGAGGCTGAGGGTCCCTTCCCAGGTGCCAAGGCCGCGCTGACTTGATGCGCACGTGCTGGTCTGTTGTTCTGGGTTTTTCCAGACGTGAAGGGATCCCTGACTTGTCTGATGTACTTTGTCCGGACAAGACATAAAACCGTGCTGGCAACCCTGCTTCTCCAGAGCAGCTCCTGAGTAACCTGCGAAGCTGTCTTCCGGGCCACAGTCCTCAGTTTGGCTCACGTGAAGCTCTCTTCTGTTCCTATTACATATTGCGTGTTGGTTATTTTCGACACCGCTGACCACGGGGTTGGTCTCCCTGGCAATCAGCCCTCACCTCCAGTGTTGCCGCCTTGAGGTCCAAAGGGGCTTGTCACGAACGACAAGAGCAAAGTCTGAGGGTTGTGGGCACTCAGAGCCAGGAACCGGACCAAATACGCGCGTGTCGCAGGCCGTGTGGGGTCGTGTTGACAGGCAAGGACCCACCCTGGGGACTGCTCCACGGCGAGTCGTGTTTTAACCCCAAACCTGCAGGAGGTGTGGACCCGCCAGGAACCCACAGCCAGAGGAGAATTTTAAATCTTTCAGAAACAAGGCTGAAGAAATCAGCCAACAAATGCTGTTCCCATGCTCGCCCCGTGGGTGGATGACAGTAAGTAATGAAATAAGCAAGTCCTGACGCCTGTGGGCACTGGCGGCTGCAGCAGCAGCAACAGTAGAGAATTACAGGTACTTTTCTTGTTCTCGTCTTTATGTTGTCACTGTTTCCTAAGTTAATCTAAACGCATCTGCAACACTTTTATTCCTGTTTCCAAGCGTCAGGGGACAGGAGAGGAGCTGCCCCGCTCGAGCCCTGGGGACCCGGGCCCAGTCCCCACACGTCCGGGCCGCGTTTGCCCGTCCCCCGAGTCGCGAGGCCGAGGTCACCGGGTGGAGGGCTCCAGCCGGCTGGGCACAGACTCGCTCAGTTCTGGGAGTGACGGCCGGCGTCACCGGGGCCACCAGAGGGCACTGCGGGCCCGGGAACCCGGCGCCGGGATCTGCGCGTGCCCGGGGTGTGCAGACCCGGGCCGGGAGCACGGAGTTGGGCGCCTGGCTCAGCTGCTCATCACGCCGAGGCACCCCCGTGTGCCAGGCGGGCACGCGGGGCCCCCAGCCTTCCCGCACCAGGACCCGGGCCCGACCCTCCCCTCGGAACCAGGACTGGCTCCTGCCTGGGCAGGGTCCTCCCCTGGGTGCCCGCGGGGCCGGGGGCGCGGGCGTGGGCGGAGCGGGGGCGTGAGCACAGGGAGGTGGAGCCGGGGGCGTACAAGGGCGCCTCGGCCGTCTCCACCCCAAAGGGAGCGTCGCGGCACCTGCCCCTCCACAGATAGCACAGAGTTACTGCTCCCCTTTCAGTCACTGTGGATTCGATTCTTGTCCTTAATCGTCACGTAGATGAACCGTGCAGGATAAACTCTCGGGTGGGGTCCTCTTACCGAGCACCATGTGTTCAACTGCAGGTTTTAACTAAGGCACATGGGATGCAGCTTACCTAGCAACATGTATTCCTGGTCTTAGAGGTGGTAGAAAGGGCAGGACTGGGTTACCGAGTGAGGGTGGGTTGAGGATTCCAGAAAGGCGCCAAGGTTATGTGGGACGAGAGCCTATTAAAGAGTGTGTGTGTGTGTGTGTGTGTGTGTGTGCGCGTGCACGGTGTGTGCACACGTGTGTAGGTATGCGTGTGTGCTCGTGCACATGTATGTGCACTGCATGTGTGTGCACACGTGTGTAGGGCTGCGTGTGTGTGCACACACGTGTGCGCGTATGGTGTGTGTGATGTATTGTGCACGCGTGCACGTGTGTGCGCGTGTGTACATGTATGTGCACTGCAGGTGTGTGCACACGTGTGGTGTGTGTGCATGTGTGCACTGTATGTGTGGGGTGTGCACACGTGTGTGGGTGTATGTGTGCATACGTACATGTGTGTGCACGCGTACATGCTGTTCTATTCCCTACACAGGTTAGAAGGTCTGGAAGGAGATGTGCACAAAAGCATAACCCGTCAGAGCCCCTGGAAAGCAGGAGTAAGACAGCGTTGTAGAAAACGCAGGACCAGAGCCCACAAAGGGCTGGGGTCTGGGCGTCGGCAGGTATTGGAGGAAGGAAGGTGGTCTCAGAGCTACCGGAAGCTTTAGGCAGAGGCACTGCTCCCCTTGGACCGCAAGTCTGTTCTCCCCAGTACGGCCGCCTCCACCCAAATCCCCAAGCGGCACGCCAGCCTCACAGCAAAATGAACAACCAAGTGTCTTCTAGCCCAGAAAACCTGTCCAGAAAGACGGAAGGCAAAGAAAACAGTTCTCCCCTCCAACGAGCTTTGGGCAGAATGTATGCCTCCCGGTAATCCACTGAGCTCTGGGAAGCAGACCCCAGATGGCACCCTCGACGCATGGCAGGAGAAGTGAAACTCCTGTCTTCTCCACAAGAGGAAGTGGCATCTCGCAAACCTGCTCCTGGCTGACGTTCCCCAGAGGGGACTCTCCCCTACATCCACACTTCAGAGACCGCCGGCCGCAGCCCAAGAAAGACGTTGCGGGTGCAAACCTGCCCAGAGGCTTTAGAGTTTTACATCACATCAAAGAGGGAAGGGGCGCACACTCTTTGCACTAGGGAAATTTTATCTTATTTATTTTTTATTTAAAAAATTTATTTTAGGGCTTCCCTGGTGGCGCAGCGGTTGAGAGTCCGCCTGCCAAGGCAGGGGACGCGGGTTCGTGCCCCAGTCTGGGAAGATCCCACATGCCGCGGAGCGACTGGGCCCGTAAGCCATGGCCACTGAGCCTGCGCCTCCGGAGCCTGTGCTCTGCAATGGGAGAGGCCACAACAGTGAGAGGCCCGCGTACCGCAAAAAAAAAAAGACTTTTTTATTGAAGCATAGTTGATTTACAATCTTGTATTAATTTCTGCTGTACAGCAAAGTGTTTCACGTATACGCACACACACACACACACACACACACACACATTCTTTTTCATATTCTTTTCCATTGTGGTTTATCCCAGGATATTGAATATAGTTCCCTGTGCTCTACAGTAGGACGATATTGTTTATCCATCCTATATATACTAGTTTGCATCTGCTCATCCCAAACTCCCAGTCCATCCCTCCCCCACAGGGAAAATTTTAAATTAAAATGTATGGTTTAGATTTGCATTTACCCTCACAGTAATCACAGTGTCTTGAATGAACCTGGGTGAGTAATGCATTGCACACAGAGATCCCTCAGGGGTCTGCTCATGTTTGAATATGATCAAACATGACACCATTCTGGCTCTGGCTTCCAGTATTTATCTTTTTTTTTTTTTTTTTTTGCATTATGCGGGCCTCTCACTGTTGTGGCCTCTCCCGTTGCGGAGCACAGGCTCCGGACGCGCAGGCTCAGCGGCCATGGCTCATGGACCCAGCCGCTCCGCGGCATGTGGGATCTTCCCGGACCAGGGCACGAACCCGCGTCCCCTGCATCGGCAGGCGGACTCTCAACCACTGCGCCACCAGGGAAGCCCTCCAGTATTTATCTTAATATTGTAAAGATCAGGCTCCTAGGGTAGGTTGCTGACATGCATCTTTGTATATTCAGAACATTTCCCACAGCCTCGGAGATCCTACACCGCACCACTTCCTGACCTGGGGAGTCCTGAGGCCTCTCACCCTGAGACCCGGTCGCAGAGCAGAATGGAACCCGCTTTGCATCTAAGGCGGAGGTGCTGTCATCTCTGTGGGCGACAGAAGCTGTGCTCAGACTGTCAGAAACAAAGGACGTGATTGTTCTTCCTGGGAGAACAGCCTTGAGAAAAATTCTCAAGGGAAAAAGACCTCCCTACCTGTTGTTCAAAGGAAAGCAGGTCACAGTTTCATATGATTTCGGGACAGGGTTGCCAGCCGGAACGCCGGTCACATCTGAAGCGCAGACACACGTGAACACTTACACGTAAGTGTAAGCATGTCCCACACTGGGTGCCCCGAGTGTGTATTGTATTTGATGAATCTGTCCGCCCTGTTTCGGGTGGAAGGCAAGTGGGTTTCTCTGGATGTGTAACTTGGAACATTTTCTCTTTATATTTTATAAATTCTCTTAAATCCCAAACTTGAGAGTGTTGTTATTTTTCAAGACTAGAAATATTTTTGAACGTGACCATATTTGGAGACGGGGCCTTTAAAGAGGTGATTGAGGTCAGATGAGGTCACTAGGGCGGCCCTAATCCCACATGACCGGTGTCCTAATAAGAAGAGGAGATCAGGACACAGACACGCACAGGGGATGACCACGTGGGGACACCGGGAGGCGACGGCTAAGTACAGCCCAGACACAGAAGAATCCGTTGCCACTGTGGCCTTGGGCCTCCAGCCTCCAGGATGGGGAGAAATAAACTTCTGTTGTTTCAGCCACCAGCTGGTGCTGGGAGGTGGGGCTTCTGCTACAGAGGAAGGGGGCACCTGCCCAGCCTGGCATCCTCCAGTCCTTCTGCCTGTCTGCCTGTCAGTCCCCTCAGGACAGGCTCCCAGCTGCCCCTGGGGGCCTCCTGCACCTGCTGCCTCTCCCGTGTCGCGGCGTCTCCTAGGAAACCTTGTTGTGGGGAACTCACTGGCCGTCCAGTGGTTGGGACTCTGTGCCGTCACGGTGAGGGCCCAGGTTTGATCCCTGGTCGGGGAACAAGACGCCACAAGCCACACGGCGCGGCCGGAAAAACAAACACAGGAACCTTATTGTGGCCACTGTACACGCCCGGTGGCTTCACAGCCCTTGTTCCTCAAGAGGCTCATTTCATCTTATTATAAAAATATATCTTATTTACAGGTTACACTCTCATAAAACTGTCTCCTGAAGCAGACCATAAGCTTCCTCTGATCCCAGAGCCTGCAAAGCGCCTGACACTTGAAATCGGTATTCAAGGAGTGAGGAGGCCAGACACACAGCAGGCGTTTGAGGACAAGTGGCCTCAGACCCGCCTTGTGCTCTAGAACCACGCCCCCCCCCACAGGGTAATCACCGTAATCACCCCTCCCCGAGCTGGAGACTTTGGACCTGCCTTCTCCCTAAACCTGTTTTCTTCTTCAAAGGACAGGGATGTGACGTCCTGCGGGGCACATGGGGCCCCCGGGGGTGGGGGTCATCTCAGCACTGGCCGAGCAACCCCAGCACCAGCTGAGCCCGAGTCTTCTCCCTGAGTCCTTCTGTGCACTAGGTGACACAGCCCGGCCAGGGTCACCCACCTAAGGGACGAGCCTCCAGGACCCGAGTTCCCACCCCTGCAGCCATGGGGATGGTGGCTTTCCCCTGAAAAGAGGCCCACATAGGGTGATCATGTGGCCTGGTGTTCCTGGGACATTCTGGTGCCAGCTGTGGTCTCTGCCTGGACCTCACCCAAAGGGATAAGAAAAGGGCAGGAGGGATGGAAGGGACATGATGATGAAACCGCCCTGAGACCCAGGCCTCCTGCACTCGCTGCCGGCCGGCGTGGGAGATGTGGGCATCTGGCGGGGTCACTGGAAACCTCAAGACCTCCCCACGTGGGTCTTTTCTATGCCCCTCCTCAGGTCCTTAATTGTGTACCCGTGACTCTGCACGTGGCCCTGCTTGCTTTCCGGGAAGGGTAGGAGCCGTGTAGGAGTGGATGACCTTGTGAGGACCCTCTGAGTACATTAATCCCGCTGTGCCTGTGGTGGCCCCAGACCAGGAGCCCAGGCGACACACAGCGGGTGGACTGTGCGCCATTTAAAACTAATTATCGGGCTTCCCGGTGGCGCAGTGGTTGAGAGTCCGCCTGCCGATGCAGGGGACGCGGGTTCGTGCCCCGGTCCGGGAAGATCCCACATGCCGCGGAGCGGCTGGGCCCGTGAGCCACGGCGGCTAAGCCTGCGCGTCCGGAGCCTATGCTCCGCAACGGGAGCGGCCACAACAGTGAGAGGCCCGCGTACCACACACACAAAAAAAAAAGAACAAAAAAACCCCAAACAAACAAACTGGGCTTAGTACTTTACTGGAAACGGTGTGAGCAGCGCTGCTGCAATTCGGACCATTAATCTGACTTCCCCGTGGCGAGGCCGCAGTGCCTGGAGGCCGGCCCACCCTGACCCTCAGTGACCACCAGGTTTGGATGTTGTTACCATGGTCCTTTCATTACCCTCAGGTCTTCACAGTGATAGATGACGTTGCCCGGACTTTCCATTAGTCTTGTGGGGGGACCGGCACCCCCAGAACTTAAGAGTTCTGACGGCACGTCTTACTTCAAACGGCAGCAGCTCTTACAATCAGGCGACAAGAACAGGGAGTCCCCACAGGAAGAGGGGCGTCCGATGGGTGCTGAGTGGACACTGGGCTGGGGGTGGCCAGCCTCCCCAGAGGAGCCAGGGTCCCTGGGCGGGGAGTTCCCACACAGGGCCTGAAGGTTTAGTGCTGCAAAGCAGGTTCCTCAAGCAGCCTGGCGGTGGGCAGCGGGACACCAGGAGCTGACGGCACCCCAGCCCGGGCATGCCCTCGCCCTGAGGGGCCGTGCCCAATTTGGTTCCCTTCCTCTGGGTGCGACCTGCCTGTGTGGACAGTCACAGGCTTTGGGGGAAGGGCATCTGGCCGGTGAGGGTGCCCGGGACGCTCAGGGCACCGGGCGTCTGGAGGTGGATGGAGGGGCACCGAGGACACGGGGGTCCGGCTGCCTGTTGCTCCCAGGACGGGGGCTTGGGCAGACGCTGCGAGGCAGGGGCCAAACCGCCCTCTGGCTGTGGACCCTCCTGGCCACCTCGGACACGGGTGCTTTCTCCCTGGATCGCTCCTTCCACTTTCCTGGAGGGCGGCCCCCACTTATCTAACACTCGCCCTCGTTTCATGTGGCCCCAAACGCCCTCGGTCGGGGGTACTGCTATCACACTCAAGTCCAAGTGTCCGTATCCATGCTCTGTGTTTCCTGTTGGGGCCGGGACGAGGGAGCTGTGAGGACACAGTGGGAGACGGAGGCTGGAAAGCGCCTGAGAAGGGCAGGAGTTAGGAAATGAGGCCGAGGGGGAGCAGGAAGTGCCCGCCAGGCCGGCCAGGCCAGGGGAGCTGCTGGGCTGGGCCAGCTGGGCTGCGCGCTGGGCCACTTTGGGGCACGAGAGGAGTGAGGGCAGCCGTACCGGACATGCTCTTGGAGACAGAGAGTAGGAAATGTGGTTTGGGCCCCAAAGAAAGGCCGGAATGGGTGGGGAATTCAGGGAGTCACTTGCCGAAACTGGGAGCAGCCCTGTCCAGGGTGGCAGAGGGGGCTGCCAGGGAAAGGGGCAGGGCAGAGACCGGAGGGCGGGGCGCCGGGGGCGGGACAGAAACAGGAGGGTGGGGCGCTGGGGGCAGGGCAGGGCTGGTGCTTGATGATTTGTAAGACCGGCACCGGTGGGCGCTGCGTGGGCCGAGGAGCGCCCCCCGCGCTGGTGGGAGTGCAAGTCACCCTGCCTGCGGACTGGAGTCTGCAGAAGGAGGCACCCTGTTGGCGGGAGGGCCAAGGAGGTCGGTCTTGAAAGGGATACTGTGAACTGAGCTGAGGGCTTGGAAAGTCTCCCCAGAACCAGCAAATGGGGGGCATTTGGGGTCGTGTTCAGTGCAGCACTAATTTCCTACAGACTTCCATGGAAATGGACAGACAGACACCCCCAGCTTAGGGACAGGTATGTTCCTCAAATTACTTTCCAGGCTCCTTGCTTAGCCCTCAGATGGAATGTTCCGGAAAAACCAGTGTTAAGGGCCAGGCTGGTTCACAACAGCCCAGGTAGATTTGCAGTGGATGCCGGCAATCCCATTTCCACCATGCCCAGCCACGGCTTATAGGCACTTGTCACGAGAAAGTACATCTAGAGCCCCAGTAAGACACTGTCTCCCACGGTGCCAGGCCCCTGTGGGGTGGGCCCCGTACAGCCAGGTGGCCATGTGGCGTCTGCAGAGATCGTGTCTTTTCTGACTTGCCTGATCTGCCTACGGTCTGAACCCACTTCTTAAAAAGGACCCTTGCCACGTGGAGGGCTGAGGCTAAAAAAGTGCCGTAAATCTTAAATGTAAAGAATCTTAAATCCCCTTTTACCTCACCACATTTCCAAGGCAAAATTCAAAATGACAGTTTGGGCAAATCCTCGATGGCCTCCCAAATACGAAAAGCGGTTTAGACATGGTTTTCACGCCACGATATTGAAATGTGGGGACAGTGCAATGGTGAACAGGGACCGAGAAAGATGCTGTCCTAAACCAGGGCTGTCCTGCAGTATCAAGAGGAGCAGTGGACACTCAACATGGTAACCACGGTGCTCACATCTGCTGGTGTTTCCCTCAAAGTAAAAGGCACGCGAGGCAGGGATCGCATTTCTGTTCAATCACGGGCGGCGCACAGAGGTGACTCATGCTGCCAAGATGTGCACAGAAGTGGGAAGAGGCAGTGGGAGGAGGGAGCCCCTTTGGGGAGCAGAGCAGACGTGTGGGCTGTTAACCCCAGGTCACCCCAGATGGCAATCCTGCAGGGCCCAGCCCACCCTCCATCAACTGGACTGGAGGAGCCCCAGCCAGCCAGCTCTTTGGACGTTGTGGTCCCGGCAGGGCTTGGCCCAGGGACAGGGTTGGAGGCAGGTGTCTGTGGAGGGGCTGGACCTCCTCCCCCAGTCTGGTTTGGGGAGGCAGGGAGGGACAGGGCAGATTTCCCTGGGGATGGGGCTGCAGGGATGAAGATCCACTTACTTGGGGCTTCTCTGGTGGCACAATGGTTAAGAATCCACCTGCCAATGCAGGGGACATGGGTTCGATCCCCGGCCCGGGAAGATCCCACATGCCGCAGAGCAACTAAGCCCGTGTGCCACAACTGCTGAGCCTGCGCTCTAGAGCCCGCAAGCCACAACTACTGAGCCCGCGAAGCACAACTACTGAAGCCCGTGCGCCTATAGCCTGTGCTCCGCAACAAGAGAAGCCACTGCAATGAGAAGCCCACGCACCACAAGGAAGAGTAGCGCCCGCTCACAGCAACTAGAGAAAGCCCGCGCGCAGCAACAAAGACCCAACACAGCCAAAAAAATAAATTAAAAAAAATCCACTTGCTTATGTGTTGTTCTCAGGTCTTAAGTGTAAGTTGAAAAAGACCAAGTAAAAAATAAGACGATCTTTTTCTGCAAAAAGAACATTAAAATAGCAGTCAAAGGTCAGAGCGCCGGCCTTTGGACCTACGGGGCACTGAGGTTTGGAGTGCTGTCAGAAGAATCCAAACTGAATTGATCTCCTCCAACCTTTGCTCCAGGCCCGAAAGGCCAGGGGGTGGGGGATGAGGGGTGGTACCCGCCGCACCTGTCCGGCCAGCCTTGCCAGGTTGAGTCCCCAGTCCCGCCCCAGGTCCCGCAAATCCCACCCACCCCGGTCTCCCCATCCCGCCCCCGGTCCACCATGCCCCATCCCGTGCCTCCTCCCTCCCGGCCTCGGGCTCCTCCCGGCCTCCTCCCTCCCAGGCTCCGGGCTCCAGCTGCTCCTGGCGCAGGAGCAGGTGCAGCCCCTCCCGCCCCCTCATCCCTTCGGGCCCCGCCCCGTCCCTCCCGCGCCAGCCGCGCCCCCGCCCTCCCCCTCCCCTGACATTCCCATTCGTCCCCCCCCCGCCCTCCTTCCCCGCCCCTCCCCCGCCGCCAGCCCCGCCTCCCGGCGCCCGCGGCCCGGCGGAAAGACCGGAGGCGCTCCGAGTCCCGGGAGGTGGACTTGGCACCCCGGCCCCGCGGCCCGGGCGCCCCCTCCCGCCCCTTTCGGCATGGAGTCCGCGGGGCGCGCGCAGGCGGCGCGGGACCGCGTCCCCAGGTAGGCGCACGAGGCCCGGGCGCCCCTGGCCCAGCCCGGGGGAGCGGGCGCGGGTGCCGGTGGCGTGGAGCCGGCGGGGGCGGTGATGCCCGGCGCCTGCGCGCCCCTGGGCGGCCCCTGCGCTGCGCACGCGCCCGCGATCGGCCCGCCGCCCCTTCCTGCACCCGGGGGGGGGAGGAAATACGCGCCCCCCACGGGGGGCCCCGGGCGCCGGGCGCCGCAGGTCCCACGTGCGCGCGGAACTTTACTCTGGGTCTTTTTGTGTCGTAGGATCGATCCGTACGGGTTTGAAAGGCCTGAGGACTTTGATTATGCAGCTTATGAAGAATTTTTTTCCACCTATCTGGCGATACTCACCAGAAGAGCCATAAAATGGTCCAGACTTCTAAAGGGAGGCGGTGGTGTCCAGAAGAGTATGACACGTGAGTTCGGAGCCTGATCCACCAGGCGCGCAACAAGTGACCCAACCGACGGGTGACGGGCGCTCCAGGGAGGTCAGGGCTTGGGGATCCTTCGGGTCTCGGATCTCGGGGGGAAGGCTACCGCGAGCCCGGCTCGTATCCCGCGCAGGCTCACAGGTGAGGGCGCTGCACGGGCAAGGTGCAGGCCCTCCTTTCTTCCCTCCGGCATGAGGCCTGCCTGTCCTTTGAGATGGATGGAGACCATTGCCTTCTTTCCAGAAGAAGGTGGATTTCCTGCTCCTCCAAATGAGAGTGACCAGGGATGTGCCCTTGTGCGGTTCTGGGCAGAGCTCTCCCTGACCCCCGCAGAGTGAATGCAGGGTCCTTCCTGCACCCCTCCCCACCTCTTCCCCTGCTCCCCCCACACCTCTTCCCCTGCTCTCCTTGGTGTTCCTTCCCAGCCTCAGGCTGTGCCCTCGCCTCCTTCAGGTCTGGATTGGAATGCCACCTCCAGGAGGCCTTCCCGTCTCACCCCACAGCCCCACAGCCCCACACTTCCTGTCCTTTCCTTGCCTATTTTCTGTTCCTCCCTGTCTTATGCGGTATGGGTCCTACTTATTTTATCCTTTGTTTCCCCTGCTGGGATCAAAGACCCCTCCCTGCCGGCTGGATTAGATGGATGATTGCTTCAGTGTTCGTTGAATGAATGAATGGAGTGTTTGCCTGCAGTGTTCTTCACGCTGTGGATAGAGAGTAGACCGTGGGTACCTGCGGGCAGGTGGTGAGGGGTGGACGGGAATGTGCCCAGGGGAGCTAAGGAAACTCAAGTATGTGGGGCAGAGGGGCTGCTGGGGCTTCCTGACATGGGACATTAATGACAATTAAGGGGTGAGGGCGGGGGTCCCAGCCACCAGGTACTGAGTTGTGACCCAGTATTAGGGGTGTGGTGAGGAGGGCCCGGCGGTGGAACAGGGGTCCTGCACCAGGTCACAGGTGGGCACATGTTGCACCACCAGGCAGAGAGAAGTCAGCGTTTAAGCAAGGGGGTGACAGGTCAATTTTTGCCTTTAAAGGGGCCCCCAGAGGGGCCCCAGTACGCAGGAGATGCGTGGGAAATACTTGTGGGATTAACGCAGGGGGGGTGGGGTGGAGGCAGGTGGACCTGGACCTCGGCCTCACCCCGGGCTTCACCCTTAACCAGGCCCTCCCTCCTCAAGGCTGTTACTGGTGGGCAGTGTTTAGTAAAAACATGGGTAAACTAGCGTTTCATATAATCAGCCTGAAGGGACCTCAAAGGTTGACCCTTCTTGCTTTCCAGACCCCGAAGCTAATATATCCTGCATGATCGTATGCCGAGGTCCATCCCTGTGTTGCTGCTGGTGTTAACGTGTTTCCAGCAGACATCGGCTTCATTTTTTCCCTTTTGATTTGTTTTTAAACGTTACACACAAATATATAAAAATAAACTTAATTTTTGCACATGGGAAAACATCTTAATCACACTAAAAGATGTGAATTGAATTGAGTTTCTCTGCTGCCCAGGCCCCAGTCTCCCGTAGAGGTGACTGCTGGCGACTGTCCCACGTCCCCCCAGGAACAGGGTGCGCTCTCGGGCTGTCGTTTGCTTTTTAATGCAGGAGAAGACTTCCTGTCCAACATAGACCCAGGGGTCCAGCTGACCCAGAGGTCAGTTAATGCAGAGAATCATTGCAAGATGTACCTGTGCGCATAAGCCTTTGTTTTTATATAAAACACACGTGCATGTTTATTCCTCTTTGATCTTGTCATTTGATTCTATCCTATCATCTTTTCTTTGAACAGGGAGGGTGCACCAATTCTGTATCTTTCCTGCCTTTCCTACTTAACGAGTTGTATCTATTTTCCTGCCTCGGGGTTTTTTTTCCAGGTGGATCGGGAATAAACACAATCTGAGCGCAGAATCCTTCCAGATCTTTAGTCTTTTCCTCGATGTTTGAGGTTGTCTGATTTAAAGGTTTTGTTTTGCTTTTGCTTTTGTCTTTTGGAGCACTTATCACCTTTTTCTGAAAATTTAACTTCCTTTTATTGGAATAACAATTATTTCTTTTTCTGCTTTAATTTTTTTTCTTTTTTTTTTCTTTGCGGTACACGGGCCTCTCACTGCTGTGGCCTCTCCCGTTGCGGAGCACAGGCTCCGGACGTGCAGGCTCAGCGGCCATGGCTCACGGGCCCAGTTGCTCCGCGGCATGTGTGATCCTCCCGGACCGGGGCACGAACCCGTGTCCTCTGTATCGGCAGGCGGACTCTCAACCACTGCGCCACCAGGGAAGCCCTTTTGATTTAATTTTTAAAAAATATATGCAACATTCGTTAAACTGTCTGATCATGGCAGCGACTATACTTGGTGTACAGGTTTAGGAGCAAATACACTTGATCCCTGGTGAGCCTTTGGCCTGGGGACGGGCTTCACCGTGGAGCTGAACCGGAGAGCATAGTGACCTGAAGTTCTTTCAGGAAATCCAGCCAGAGGCATGTGGGCTTGCAGGGTTCTGTGGGCCAGGGCGTTGCCGCTGGAGCTGGTGTGGCTTCCGGGTGTGACGGCCGGGGAGGCTGCAGCACCCACAGGGCTCCAAGGGAGGGGCAGTCGGCATAGACAGCAGTGGACGTGTGGTCCAGGAAATGGACATCCGGTTTTTTCCTGCCAGACGTTCTGGGCTGGCCGTAGTGTCGTCGGGGGTGTGGCATCCCAGGGAAGGGAGGCCGTGTGAGGGCCGTGGGAGCCAGCTTGCGCGGTCAGGGCCAGGCAGCCGAGTTTGGAGCCCCGACCCTGACACCAGCAAGCACGCCCGAAGACCACCATTGCTCCCGTGCCGTCACTGTTTCTGGCTTTTTGGGTCCTACTGTGTTTGTTCTCTGTTTTTGAGAGGCCTTCCGTCTTGTCTCCAGTCACGCGATTACCCACAAGTCCTGGCATCCAGCAAGTCTTCAGATGGCAGCTGAAACTCACCCTGCTTGAGGACGCGAGCTGTGGATACAATGAAGCTTTTCGTTTTCGTTTTCTTTTTCTTTGTCTGTGGCGAGTATCCACCGGGAGCCTGAGATCGCTTGCTCTCAGTGCTCGACCTGGAAGCTACCCTTATGTTCCTTTCCGCCTTGGTGCGAAGGCACTTGGTGAGGGAAAGTCTCCGTCCCGTTTGCTGCTTCTGTGTCTCCTGCCCAGTGGGCTGGGGTGTTAGCACCGTCTAAATGAGAATGAAGTTGCAAAACATAGTTTAAAGACAAATATAAAAAACCTGGGACTCTGCTTAACTTTTGGGGGGCAGACAGCTGGGAGTTAATTCTTTGCGGGTCTAGCTTCTTTTTAAAAAATTGCCAACTGTTTTTACCATATATTTTACACTCCTCCAAATGTCCAGGAGGACGCATGGGTTAGCCCTGCCCATGGGGAAGCGTCAGTCTCTGAGGAAGGGAAAACCGTTTTCTTTCTCTTCCAAAGAAACTTGGTGAATTCAGATAACAAACAATGAAAATAACAGAAGCCTTTATTCTCTGAAACTTCTGGGTGCTGTTACTGCTCTTACAGGCAGCCGAGAGCCCCGAGTCCTGACTGTATTTCAGGCATTGGGCTGTGCTTTGTTCCCATTTCACAGGTTAAGAGACTGAGGCCTACTCAAGATTGGGGCTGGTGAGGCACAGTGTGAGGGGTTTAACCAGTGTGCACTTTCCTTTTTATACTTTATATTAATTTTTAAAAATTTGCAGTGAAATTTGCTCTTCTTGGCATACAGGTCTGAGTGTAGACAAATGCACAGTCAGGTAATCCCCGCCACAGGTAAGGTTCAGAACAGTGGGTCGCCTTCAGGAGCCCCTCCTGTGTGATCCTGGGCAGCTGACCTGCAGGCCTGGACGTCGGCAGAGGCCTGGGTGGGTGTGGCGGCAGCTACAGGGCAGCGGGAGGGGTCCTGAAGGTGTATTGGCGTCTCTCTCCGTTTATGTAGTTCTTTGATTTCTCTTTGCAGATGTTTTGTTAGATTTATACCTAAATATTTCTCCTTTCATTTTTGGTGCTATTGTAAGTGATACTGTCTCCTTGTTTTTATTTCAGCAGTTTGCTGTTCACACGTGGAGTTACTGTTGATTTCTGCGTGTCCTTTCCTTTTGCTCCGTCTCAGTGGGAATGGCCCCCTCCCAAGCTAGGCCTGACCTGTCCGTCCCCTTGCTGTTGCGTGAAGAGGATTAATTCACTCTGGGTGCGGCTGGTCACGCTGACCCCTGAGGGCTCCCGTAAATCGTACTAAGTTGGAGGGTAGACTTAAAAACGTCACGTCCCCATAACAGAATGACCAGACCAAGCCACGCTGGCCAAGACGTTGTGGCGCAGACGCGATTCGACGACGCGCTTCTAAGCTGGCAAAGGGTTTCTTGAGTTTTCTTTGCCTTTGGCGGATGGTGTTAAAATCTGTCCTTTCCTTCCTCCGGGCATCCCTTGTCCTCCCCCATTCTTCTGCACACGTTTGCCGCGCGTTTCCTGTCCCACACGCCCTCCCAGGAGCAGGGCAGGTGCTCGAGGCCTGGCCTCCGGGAAGCCTCTTTTCAGGTGCTCCTGTACAGGTGACCGGCAGTTTGAGTTACAAGATTTTAGCGATACTGCTTTTCTTGACCATAGCCTATAATCGTTTTCTGTTAAATATGGCTGGTGCCTTGGCGTCCGGCACAGGCCGAGGGGCGTTCAGGGTGGGGACGGGAGGTGAACCTCACAGCCCGTATTCTTGTGCAGACAGCGAGCTAGAGGTACCAGGGCTGCTGTAGCCTCTGCACTGTGCTCAGCTTGGGGACGGAGAACGGAATTCTGTAATGAGCGCATGTATCGGTTTGGTGGAGGTGCGTGAGGTTTTGCACCTTCTTTTTGCGGTACGCGGGCCTCTCGCTGTTGTGGCCTCTCCCGTTGCGGAGCACAGGCTCCGGACGCGCAGGCTCAGCGGCCATGGCTCACGGGCCCAGCCGCTCCGCGGCATGTGGGATCTTCCTGGACCTGGGCGCGAACCTGCGTCCCCTGCATCGGCAGACGGAATCTCAACCACTGCGCCACCAGGGAAGCCTTGCACCTTTTTCTATGTCTGATTGACTGATTTTGGCGAGAGCCAGAAGCAAACTCAGTGGTTTCTGGCCTCGGGAAGCGCCCGGCGGTCTGTGTGAAGCTGCCCCTTCCCTCCATTTCAGTGAAGCGCTACATCCGGAAGGGCATCCCGCTGGAGCACCGGGCCCGCGTCTGGATGGGGGTGAGCGGAGCCCAGGCCCACATGGACCAGAACCCTGGCTACTACCGCCGTCTCCTCCAGGGAGAGAAGGATGACAGCCTGGAGGAGGCCATCAGGACAGGTGACACACGGGGTCCGTCCCCGGGGATATGGGGGCTGGGTGGCACCCCCAGAAGGAAACTGTGTTAGCACCCGATGATGCTGTGATGTTGATGAGGAAAGTTACGTGGTTAAAGATGCACCAGCTGGTTTCAGTTTTCTGGTAGGAAACTCAAAACTCAGGCGTTTACGAGGGGAAGAGAGTGGTTTGAACTGTGGCTCAGGAAATATTTGCGTGTCTAGCTAGGTGGTAAGGAAACTGGTACCAGAAAGACCACATTTCTGAGAAGAATCCCTCCAGGAACGCGAGGCCGCTGAGCTAGCAGTCAGTACAGGAGGGACGTGGGCTGGGTGACCCCCGTGGACTCACAGACACAGCTGTGCGCGTGCAGGAAGCCACACACCAGAGACCTCTCTTTATGTCATACTCTGAGTGTCCAGGGATGCTCGTATTTTGGGCTTCTATCTTCTTTTTCCTCCAACTTCCTCACTGGCCCCATAGGGATAGGCTCATAGGCTCTTCAAAGTTCAAAGTACTCAAAAAAATGTTTAACCTGGATTGAATAATTAGATTTTTAGGAAATATGTCTGCTTTTCTGACTTTGACAGCTTTTGAGAACTACAGATTTAAACACAAATACTTCATTTAAAAAATTTGGTTACTTTAAATGTCAGAGAGGTTGGACTGACTTGTAATGTTGAGAAAGTGGTGTGTCCCCAGCATGAGGAGTAGGGGCCTCAGATCCCAGAGCTGGAGACACGGTGGGGGGCACTGGGGCGCTGAGCCTGCTGCTGGCTGCATCCTGATGCCACAGCAAACCCCGGCCAAAGGGCTCAGAACAGACACTGCCATGACCCTGCAGGCACACGTGTGGGGGTCCCTCCGCAGGGCCAGACGTGCTGATTCAGGGTAGGAAGAGACCTCAGGTCCAAGCGAAGGCCGATCGTGTTAAATAAAGTAGAACGTGGCTGTTTGTTTGAAAAATGAATTTTAAAGGCTGTATTTAGTGCAGAGTTTTTGGATACATAAAATTGACCTTTCTGTCTTTCCAAGCTGAAACTCTGTCCCCATTAAACACTAACTCCCCATCCCCTCCCCCGCCTCCCACCATCCACTCTGTCTCTATGAATTTGATGCCGCTAGGGGCTTCATATGGCCGGAATGATACAGTATTTGTCCTTTTGCGTCCGGCTTATTTCACTGAGCGTAACGGCCTTGAGGTTTGGCCTCAAGGTTCACCCGCGTTGAGCGTGTGTCGGGATTCCCTTCCTTTCTGAGGCTGAACAACACTCTCTTATGTGTAGAGGCTGGGTTATGTTTATCCATCATCTGTCCACGGACACTTGGGTCGCTTCCACCCTCTGGCCACTGTGAGTTATGCTGCATGAACGGGGGTGTGCAAGTAATTCTTTGAGACCCTGCTTTCAGTGTTTTGGGCACATGCGCAGAAGTGGAATTGCCGGGTCACGTGATGATTCTGGGTCTATTTTTGAAGGGTCTGGATCAGTCGTTTTATAGGGACAGTAGAGCGGGTGCTTCGTGCCACGTAAGTGCAGACCAAACGTCCTGCTGTGTCTGCCTCTAGCATGGCAGTGGGGTAGGCGTAGAGAGATTTCAAAACACGGAGAAACGTCTCATCACAGAAAACATTATGTAGCAATGAGCACGGATCACTCTAGTCTGAATTAGTGAAAAGCACACATTTCCCTGTGGTGGTTGCCAGTTTTTGGAAGGTTCAGAATTCCAGGAAAAAACTCTTCTTTGTAAAAAACATACAATGAAAACTTACGTGCTTTGAGGTGGGCAGCGTGCTGTTCGGCTCAGAGCTGGTTTTTGTGGGCAGAGACCAGGCCTGGGCCAGAGCCCGGGGGCAGAATTCCTGCAGCAGTGGGGAGGCCTCCAGCTGTCAGCTGTGTCCGAGAGTCCCGCTGTCGCGTGGACACACTGCCCTGATCCAAGCAGGGCCAGCGGTTGTTAGTTGACCCCCGCCCTCCTTGCTCTGCCCGCGTCCTCGCTTCACCGGATCACAGCTCCTTAAGGCAGGCGTCCGGCCCGGGCGGGGAGGGGGGCCAAGCAGCAGCAGGAGGCTGCCGGACTGTCCTGCAGACAGAAGCCGGCGGCGATGAGTTTATCTCGTGCTCAGTTTTCCCTTTTGTCTGTTTCTCTCTAAACGGGAATCTCGGGCTGTCCTGCCTCCTTGTGTGTTCAGTCTTCAGAACTGGGAAAATTCCCCGAAGTTTGATGTGACCTGTTCACCTGTCACCCCACCTCATCCCCAGCTAAGTGGGGGGCGCGGGGATGGCAGGAACCGTCAGGGCCCGAGTAGCCCGGCCTCTTCCGAGGAGCCCGCTCTGTCGTCCTTGCTGACTCCAGAGGAAGGGCTGCTGTGCCCACCTGTGTCCCCGGGCCGGGCTGCCGTGGGACAGGGGCCCCGGGGGTCCGCCTCTGCTCCCCCGAGGCCGGCTGACGGTGGAGGTCAGGAGGGGTCCGGGTCCGCCGCAGAGCCGTCTCCGTCCCCAGCCCTGAGTGGCCTCTGCCGCGGATTTCCTCACAGACATGAACAGGACCTTCCCTGACAACGTGCGGTTCCGGAAGGGCTCGGAGCCCTGCTTGCAGAGGACCCTGTACAACGTGCTACTGGCCTACGGGCACCACAACCGTGGCGTGGGCTACTGCCAGGTGAGCCCCCGACGGCCGCGGCCCCGGCAGGGACGTCAGCCTGGCCCTGGGCTGCCGGGTCCCCCCCGACACAGGCTGGGGCTTCACCGTCTGCCGGCGGTGCCAGCCCACGGAGACGGGGCGGGGGCGAGGGAAAGCAGCTGACGTGAGCTCGGGCCGCGGTGGCCAGCGTCCTCTCGTCTTGGTGCAGATGGCGGGCACGCGCGTGTGTCTGAGCGTGCGCGCGTGCGGTGGGCCAGCCCTTCGAGGCTGTTTCCGGAAGCCGGGTCAGCCGGCAGTGGGAGGTGACGGGGTCTTGCTTTGTTCCTGCTGCGCGGAGCTGCCCGTCAGGCGGCAGGAATCCGTTCTCGTTCCTCCCTGGAGACTCTCCTTCTAGAGCATCGAAGGGACAGTGTTCACGGCCCGGAAAGCGAGGGGAGCTGGGTCGGGAGGCGAAGGGGCCGCGCCCTCCCGCCGTGCACTCCGGAGGCTGCCGGGTCCCGGCGGGTGTGGGCAGGGGCCAGGGGCTGCGGCTGGGGGCTCCTGTCCCTGCGTGCGAGGCCCCTGTGCCCCCCGAGCCGGAGGCTGGGCCAAAGCGTCCCCGAGAGGAAGGCAGGCCCTGGGCGGTAGCACCTACGGTCCCCGGTGGCTCCAGGGCTGGGACCACGAGCGCCGTGCCGGGGGCAGGGGACACGGACGCCTACTTGGGGCGGCCCCGGCAGCTCGTGTCCCGTGTGGACGGCACGTGGTGTGGCCTCGGCTCCGGGGGGACGGGGGGTCGCGGGAAGGAGTGAGGCGGGAGCTTTGAAAAGACCAGCAGCAAAGACACGTGAGGACGCCGTTCAGAGCGGCCGGTGTGATTCCCAGGTTGTTTTCAGGCCGCTGTTCTGCAGGGGGTACCTGCGGGAAAGACGCAGCTGGGCGGATCTGTTCTTCCGAGGTAATCCCTGTCGCTGTCACTTGTTACGGCTGCCCTTAACGTCCTGTCCTGGGGCAGGAGCTGGCCTTCAGGAGTCGGGGAGACAGGGCGGCTGAGAAACTGTCCTTAGATTATTCTAGCTGCTGTTCTTGTGGGTCTTAAAAATAGGGTTAAAAAATAACCCACACAATTTTAAACATGAGCCTGATGCCAAAGCTCTGCTGGCTTTCGGGAAATACACGCATGTATGTACACACACACACACACACACACACGTATGAGCTTCCTGTGGCTGCTGTGACATTGTGCCACCGGCTGAGAGGCGCACAGGACAGGAGTCGATCATCTCTCAGCCCCACAGGCAGGAGTCCGAGGTCCGGGGGTCAGGGGGCCTGGCTTCTCCATGGCTGTCTCGCTGGTGACCCGTAGCCTCTGTGGGGGCTGTGTCTGGGTCCAATTTTAACTTGTTGGTTGACGAGAGCTGGATTTTCCCCTTATTGCTAGAGAAATACATGTTTATTTTAGAAGTTGTAGAGAAGCAGCAAAGAAGAAAGTGGAAGTCACCCGAAACCCAGTCTCGCAGGAGGGGCGCTGACTTGGCGCTCAGCCACCGCTGCTACTTTCCAAGTCCACCCGCCCCTGGCGGCTGAGGGTCCTGAGCTGTGTGTATATGGCAGCGTCTGCCCCCTTGGCGCTGTGCGCCCTGAATTTCCCCAAATGGGCTCTATCACGAGATCCCACTTCAACGTCCCCGAGCGTCAGACCACGCGCCTTACCGCTCTTAGGAAGTGTGGTTGCTGGTGTAGTTTCTCCCCGATACAGTTTCATGAACACGAGGCCCTGGCCTGTTCTGAGTCAGGAGTCATGGGCCCAGCTGCACGTGTCACTAGATGGCAGAGACTTAGACGCTGTAGCTCCACTGAGAGGTCGTTCCAGGGTCAGGCAAGCTTTAGGGAAGAGCCAGGAGAACGGAGAGTTAGCAGTTAGCCAGGCGATGAGAGTCTGCAGGTGCTCCGGACCTCAGTGAGTTTCTTTGGTTCTTTCGTCTAATTTCAGGGAATGAACTTCCTAGCGGGGTATCTGATTCTGGTGACAAGGAGTGAAGAGGAGTCCTTTTGGCTGTTGGACGCCCTTGTTGGCAGAATACTCCCGGGTACGTTGAGTCCTCGCGGTAAGAGCGGAACTGTCGCTTTCTGGTGTTGCCGAAACGATGTCACTGACAAGACGTGACGAAACAGAAGGAACTGTCTGAGAGTCGAGGTCGAAGACCTTCTTGCAGTTGAGTTGAGACAGGAGCGCGCGAGATGTGGGTCCCAGCAGGCGGCGCTGCGTCTCGGGGCCCGGACGTGGCCGAGCGGGCTCTGAGCTCCTCGTCCGGGTCTGCGCTGCTGGCGTCTGGACTGTGGGGACTGTCGCGGCCGTAGTGAGCAGGCCGGCGAGCGGCCGGGCTTCTGTAGCCTTCGTTGCTGGGCTTGTGGATGGCCATGGGCGCAGTGACCGTCAGCTGTTGTGGCTACTGCTTTCGAGGTGAAGATCATTCCTCTCGTGCATTTCTACTTTTCTGGTTATCACTGAATGTTAATTGTTTTAGTGAATAAACCACCACCGATTTCTGTGATGCTCCGCGTAGACGGTGAGCTGCAGAGTAGGGTCACTTTGGGACAAGAAGTGGCCAGAGCCATCTGGGGTGGGAGAGGACTTGGGCAGATGTGACCCCCCCACAGCCACGATGGCGGTGATTGGTCCAGCCGCTGCCAAAGTCCTGGTGACTGTGGACGGGCTCCGGCTGCCCACGCGACGAGCCCTGGTGGTCTTGTCTGCTCTGCCCGCCTCCAGTTTCCTTCCCCCTCCTCCCCCACCTGCCTTCCTGGGTCGGGCCGGGCTCAGCCCAGGACCACCCGGGAGAGCAGCCGCCCGTCCTGGGGGCTGCGTGTTCAGACGCGAGGGCAACCGGGGCCCGTCCAGGCTCCAGGCTCGCCTGCACCCGCTCTCCTCTGGTCCACGGAGCAGCCACACCACACACGCCAACCGCTGAGTCCCCTTCACGGATGGCGGCACAGAGGCCTGGGCTCAGATCCACAGCTCTGTGCCCCCAGGAGGTGAGACTGGGCGGTGCCGTGAAGAGGGGGCCTCTCCTCGGGCTTGTGCCGCTGTTAGCAAGGGCTGGGGGGATGCCGCCCGTGGGGACGGAGGACGGAGAGGAGCAGCTGCCCCGGCTTCATGGCAGAGCCTGAACGGCTGTCAGGGGAGAAGATGGACAGGCTTCCAGACAAAACGCCAACACGGCTCCGTGGTCACCGTTTGCTCAGTTAGGTCAGAGGCTGCATTATGATGAACGTTCCCACCGTGACCAACCCCAGATGCTCTTTGGGGTTTGGGGAGCATCAGGGTACAAAGCCTAAAAGCCTGGTGGCGACACAGCAGCGGGACCGAGATAGAGGCCATAAGGGCCGACCTAGAGAAACAGAAAAGCAAGGCTCCAGGTGGCCCCCCAGGGGTGGTGCGTTGCACAGACTTATTTTAAGACCATAAAATGTCATTTCTGATAATTATTAGGTTCAGTCAAACTAAACTACAATGCAAATAGGCCTATTCTTCAGCAAGGACAGGGCATCGTGGCCGGGCTTAGATCACAGGATGGCCCAGACCTAAAATGGCTTCTTGTACGTCAAGAAAGTTACGTCTGGGTCTCTTCCTCTGGGGAACCCCTACCCTATCTGCCCTCAGACTACTGAGCCTGCAGAGAAGGGACGGGGGGTGGGACGGGCCGGGCCAGCTCGGGATGTCACATTGGTGATGAGTCAGCCCATTTATGAACGAACATACTTGCGTCCTGAGAGCTGGTCTGACCCGTTTCCCCTTGAGACACAGGGGAGCTGGGCGACGATTGCCCCTCCCGGGAGCAGCCCTGCTGAAGCCAGAAGACGTGGCCCAGACAGGGGCGGGCAGAGCTCATTGTGGGGGCGACAGTACCCGGGCCCCCTGGGCCCGCCTGCCCCTGCAGCAGCGCACCCCTCTCCACGTGCTGACACAGCCGTTGGGCTGTTTGCACAGTGGGGCGACCCCGGGAGTGGCCTGGCTCGGGGAGAAGGTCCTTGGCATCTGTGCACAGGCCGGCCAGGCTGAGGGGGGCTGCAGGCGGGGCCTGGCCCTTGGGGCTCGCCACCAGCGGCTCACGGCAGACCGGGGCACGGGGGTGTCAACAACCTTCCTGTGATTGGCTCAGGCCTGTGGCGGGTTTGGGGTGTGACCTTGACTATTTTGGGAGCTGCCCTAAGCCTGTCTGTAACCGAGAACCAGGCCGTGCTGTGCTCACGGCTCCGCAAATCCGCTGCCTCCGCCGCGCTCTCCTGAGACGGCTCAGCACCCTGCAGGACAGGAAGCGGAGCCTGCCCGTTGCCCCCGGGACCAGAGCCAGAGCGCTGCTGGTTGAGAGGACAGGACAGCCGGCGGCCCTAGGGTTTAGGAACAGAAGTGAGAGGAGGGTATGGGAGGGAAGGAAGCTTCAGTCCCAGGTATTTATAACTGAACAGGCTTCTAGTAACTGATTTCTGGGGTCTTTAGTATTGAGCATGGTTTAGCGTGTGCACGCGCTCTGAAAACCAGTGGTGTGACCGCGATGTCATGTCGATATTCATAATGATTCTATTTTAACCCAAATACTTAATTAACAAGAACGTCTTTCCCTTTGCTCTGGTGAATGACCAAACTGTGTGTGGCAGCGGGCACAGAACGCATACCAAGTTTTCCCATTTTATTATTTATTTATTTATTTATTTATTTTATTTATTTATTTTTGGCTGTGTTCGCTTGGGTCTTCGTTGCTGCGCGCGGGCTTTTCTCTAGTTGAGGCGAGCAGGGGCTACTCTTCATTGCGGTGCGCGGGCTTCTCATTGCCATGGCTTCTCTTGTTGTGAAGCACGTGCTCTGGGCATGTGGGCTTCAGTAGTGTGGCCTGCGGGCTCAGTAGTTGTGGCTCGCGGGCTCTATAGCACAGGCTCAGTAGTTGTGGCACGTGGGCTCAGTAGTTGTGGCTCGGGGGCTCTAGAGCGCAGGCTCAGTAGTTGTGGCGTGTGGGCTCAGTAGCTGTGGCTCACGGGCTGTAGAGCGCAGGCTCAATAGTTGTGACACACAGGCTTAGTTGCTCCGCAGCATGTGGGATCTTCCCGGGCAGGGCTCGAACCCGTGTCACCTGCCTTGGCAGGTGGATTCTTAACCACTGCGCCACCAGGGAAGACCCCCTGTTTTATTATTTTATTTTATTTTATTTTATTTATTTTTTTTGCGGTACGTGGGCCTCTCACTGTTGTGGCCTCTGCCATTGGGGAGCACAGGATCCGGACGTGCAGGCTCAGTGGCCATGGCTCACGGGCCCAGCTGCTCCGCAGCATGTGGGATCTTCCCGGACCGGGACACGAACCCGTGTCCCGTGCATCGGCAGGCATACTCTCAACCACTGCTCCACCAGGGAAGCCCTATTATTTTATTTTATTCCTATTTTTGTAGCAAAGTTTAAGCATTAAGATTTATTATAATACATGATATTAAGCTAGAAGATTCCTTGGCAAGAAAGTGTCCATTCAAAAGACAGCCACGTGGTTGGAAGCATTGGTCTGTCTGATGCTCTCCTGTAACGTTCACCTGCATCTTCTCCATGAGAGCAAAATAGGACACGTGACACAAGAGGGGTGGTGTTCTGTGCTAGGGGGTGCCCAGGACACTTTGTGGGGGTGCCAGGACGCTCACACGTTTGGTTTTCCCGTCCATCCATCGGCGGACACTTGGTTGCACCCACTGTTGGCTGCCTGATCTTGAATTGCAAACGTCCCTGCTTTCCATCGGGTTTTGACGGATGCCCAGTGGGGCACTGCTGTCCGGAGTGCTGGGACCCGGGGCCCCACTCTGGGCACTGCTCCCAGGAGTTCCTGCATCCCTGTGGCTGGGATCTTGCCCTGGGTCATCCTCTGGAAAGGGTCCCTGGGCGTGGCCCCCCTCACGGCTCAGGGGGAACGAGGGTCGCGGGTGTCAGGGGCTATGGTTTGTGGGGTCCACGTCCCCGATTCTCCCCTGCCCCGTGCAGATTACTACAGCCCCTCGATGCTGGGCCTGAAGACGGACCAGGAGGTCCTCGGGGAGCTGGTAAGGACCAAGCTGCCGGCGGTGGCGGCCCTGATGGACAGTCACGGCCTGCTGTGGACCCTGGTTGTGTCGCGCTGGTTCATCTGCCTGTTTGTGGACGTCCTGCCCGTGGAGGTGAGGGCGCCTGGCTCGGACTGGGGCCGACTAGGCAGCCACGCGCTGACCCGCCGTCTCTTCCTCTGCAGACCGTGCTTCGCATCTGGGATTGTCTGTTCAACGAGGGCTCCAAGATCATCTTCCGGGTGGCGCTGACCCTCATCAAGCAACATCAGGCCTTGATCTTGGAAGCCACCAGCGTCCCCGACATCTGTGAGAAGTTCAAGGAGATCACCAGAGGGAGCTTCGTGACCGAATGCCACACCTTCATGCGGGTGGGTGTCAGCGCCCTGCTGCCTCCCTGTGCGGGCTGCCCAGCCCTCCCCCCTAAGCAGCCCAGGGAGGGGCTCCAGCACTTCCAGACCAGCTTCTCCTGGAGCCCGGGGCGCCCGGCAGACCCAGGGTGCTCACCCCTGCTCTCCTCCTGGGCCGTCAGCCCAGGGGTGGGGCCGGGTGCCACCTGGGAACCCCGTCGCATCCACACCTTGGTTCCTCCCTGGCCTGGGAGGTGACCGCCCCCATCCCAGGCTTTCCCGATGACCCGGTCTACCCCGGGCCCCCCATTTCTGTTCAGCCCTACGCCTGTTGACTTCTCTCCGGCCTTGGTGGGGTCACGCCTGTCTGTCCCTCCCCGCTGGGTCCCGGGCCTGGCGCAGGCCGTGTGGAGGTCACCTGAGTGAATGAAGTGGATGCTGCGTCCCACAGGCCCGTGGGAAGGCACGGATCGGGGGGCGGGGTTTACAGGGACACTGGGATGAGGGCGCGAAGCCCAGGCCTGGAGTGACCCTGGGAGTGGGGAGCGCTGACCCAGACGCCCGGCCCGTTGTGTTCCTCAGCTTCCCGTTTGAAACAGCTGCACTGATGGTGTGACCCCCTCCCCCGCCCCCCAGGGTACGAGGCCCCTGGCGACAAGGTCCTGCAGCCTAGGGCTGTTTAGGTGTTTGGTTTCAGTGAACGAAGGCCCCGGTACGATTCACCCTTTACCTGGAGATTTCAGAGCTCTTTAGTGCCTTCCACTCAGCGGGCGGTGCAGCCGCGTCACTGGGCCCAGGTGTTTTCTTCTCCCCAGAGGGTGCCCCAGCCCCAGCTAATGCCCTGCTCTGTCCCCGTGGCTCGGCCTCCTGGACTTTGGCACAAATAGAGTCAGACAGGGCAACCTTGGCGTCCGGCCCTTGGACTCGGGCTGATACCTCCGAGGTGGTACGAGTCTGTCTGTGTGGAGCAGGGCCCCCGCACACAGTAGGTGCTCAGTTAGTGCGGGCGCCTGGCCTGCTTGTGTGATGGCTGCAGGCAGACGTGTGTCCACGGTGGGTGTGGCCGGTGTTCTGGCCCAAAGGTGTTCTGGGCCCTGTGAGCTGAGTGGATGCAGAGGATTGGTGGGGTGGTCTCCCCACACGGCAGAAAAGCCACCGCGTAAAGACATGTGTCTGCCCACGACAGGTGTGGCCATCATGGGACGCTGGCGGGGAGGTGGCCCTGGTCTTACTTTCTCAGGGGGCGCTACAAAGTTGTATATGCATTTCAGCAAAACTGCAGTTCATAGGTCAAACCCCTCTGAAATCCTGTGTGAGAACATCTAGAATTTCCTTGAGAATGAAAGCTGTGATCTCATTGGCAGCTGAGAGCAACGTAATGGGAAGAGGACAGCTGAACCCATCTGAAGAGTCTGTTCTCAGGTCATCACCCGCTCGGAACTTGCTCCCAGGTGCTCCCACCCTGCCCCCCAGGCACCTTCTCTCCTCCTCGTTGTGAAGCAGTTTCTCTGTTACTGGAAGCAAGTCTGAGTCCCTTCCTGCTTCCACTTCTCAAATCTGGTTTCTTCCTTGCTTAGTCTGCTCACCGACGGCCCCGACCGGCTTCTGAGCTGCTGTGGGCAGTCAAAACAAAAAGAGCCCACGCAAGAAGGGCAAAAGCAAAATCAGGGCTTCTGTGCAGCAACGGACACCAGCAGCAGAGTGAAGAGGGAACTCACAGAACAGGACAGACTGTGCAAACCACGGCTGCTAAGGGGTCAACATCCAGACACACAGAGACCACAGCGCAACGAGGAGCCAAGGAATTACATTTGAAAATGGGCGAGCCACAACTACTGAGCCCACGTGCCACAACTACTGAGCCCACGTGCCACAACTACGGAAGCCTGCGCACCTAGAGCCCGTGCTCCACAACAAGAGAAGCCCACGCACCGCAACGAAGACCCAACACAGCCATAAATAAATAAATTTTTAAAAAAGAAAAAGAAAAATGGGCAAAGGGACTTCCCTGGCGGTCCAGTGCTTAAAACTCCACGCTTCTAATGCAGGGGGCACAGGTTTGATCCCTGGTCAGGGAGCTAAGATCCCACATGCCTTGCAGTGTGGCCAAAATGTTTTAAAAAAAGTTTTAAATGGGCAGAGGGCCTGAATAGACCCTATCCAAAAAAGACATACAGATAGCCAACAGGTACACGAAAAGATGCTCAACATCACTCGTCATCAGGGAGATGCAAGTCAAAACCACAATGAGCTATCGCCTCGCACCTGTCAGAATGGCCGTCATCAAAAAGACCACAAATAACAAATGTTGGTGAGGATGTGGAGAAATGGGAACCCTATTCATACATTGTTGGTGGGAATGTAAATTGGTGCAGGCACTGTGAAAAACACTATGGAGGTCCTCAAAAAACTAAACATAGAACTACCATAAGATCCAGCAATCCCACTGCTGGGCACTTATCCAAAGGAAATGAAATCAGGGTCTCTAAGAGACCCCAGCCCGCCCACGTTCGTTGCAGCATCACAATAGCCAAGGCATGGAAACAACCTGAATGCCCATAGATGCACATGGATAAACAAGGTGTGATCCATCCATGCAGCGAGATTTTATCCAGCCTCGAAAAGGAAGGTCCTGATACCTGCTACCACGTGGATGAACCTGGAGGACATTATGCTTGGTAATTTGTCACAAAAGGAAAAAAACTGTCTGATTCCACATATGTGAGGCCCCTGGAAGAGTCAGATTCATAGAGACAGAAGGGGGTTGCTGGGGACAGAGTTGGGTTTGGGAAGATGAGAAGGTTCTGGAGATCTGATGCCCAACATGTGAGCATAGCTTACACCACCCAGCCACACACCTGGAGTGGTTAGGATGTAAATTACTGGGTGGACCAAGAGGTTCGTCATTTTCTCCGTAAGATGGCTCTCATAGCACTTAGTTGTCTTTAACTTCATTCAAAACAATTTTGTTCAATAGAGTTTTGGAAGTCCTAGCCACAGCAATTAGAGAAGAGAAAGAAATAAAAGGAATACAAATTGGAAAAGAAGTAAAACTGTCATTGTTTGCAGATGACATGATACTATACATAGAGAATCCTAAAGATGCCACGAGAAAACTACTAGAACTAATCAATGAATTTGGTAAGGTTGCAGGATACAAAATTAATACACAGAAATCTCTGGCATTCCTATATACTAACAATGAAAAATAAGAAAGAGAAATTAAGGAAACAATCCCATTTACCATCACAACAAAAAGAATAAAATACCTAGGAATAAACCTACCTAAGGAGGCGAAAGACTTGTACTCAGAAAACTTTATAAGACACTGATGAAAGAAATCAAAGATGACATAAACAGGTGGAGAAATATACAGTGTTCTTGGATTGGAAGAATCAATATTGTGACAATGACTATGCTACCCAAAGCAATCTGCAGATTCAGTGTGGTCCCTATCAAATTACCAATGGCATTCTTCACAGAATTAGAATAAAAAATTTTACAATTCGTATGGAAACACAAAAGACCCTGAATTACCAAAGCAATCTTGAGAAAGAAAAACGGAGCTGGAGGAATCAGGCTCCCTGACTTCAGACTATACTACAAAGCTACAGTCATCAAGACAGTATGGTACTGGCACAAAAACAGAAAGATAGATCAATGGTACAGGATAGAAAGCCCAGAGATAAACCCACCCACATATGGGCACCTAACTTACGACAAAGGAGGCAAGAACGTACAATGGAGAAAAGACAGCCTCTTCAATAGGTGGTGCTGGAAAATTGGACAGCTACATGTAAAAGGATGAAATTAGAACATTCCCTAACACCATGCGCAAAAATAAGCTCCAAACGGATTAAAGACCTAAATGTAAGACCAGACACTAAAACTCGTAGAGGAAAACATAGGAAAAATGCTCTCTGATATAAACCACAGCAAGATCTCTTTTGACCCACCTCCGAGAGTAATGAAAATAAAACCAAAAATAAACAAATGGGACTGAATTAAAAGGTTTTGCACAGCAAAGGAAACTATAAACAAGACGGAAAGACAACCCTCAGGATGGGAGGAAACATCTGCAAATGAAACAACGGACAAAGGATTCATCTGCAAAATATACAAGCAGCTCATGGAGCTCAATTTCAGAAAAACAAACAACCCAATTAAAAACTGGGCAGAAGACCTAAATAGACATTTCACCAAAGAAGATATACAGATGGCCAAGAGACACATGAAAAGATGCTCAACATCACTAATCATTAGAGAAATGCAAATCAAAACTACGGTGAGGTATCACCTCACACCAGTCAGAATGGCCATCGTCAAAAAATCTAGAAACAGTAAATGCTGGAGAGGGTGTGGAGAAAAGGGAACCCTCTTGCACTCTTGGTGGGAATGTAAATTGATATAGTCACTATGGAGAACAGTATGGAGGGTCCTTAAAAAACTACAAATAGAACTACCATATGATGCAGCAATTCCACTACTGGGCGTATACCCTGAGAAAAGCATAATTCAAAAAGAGACATGTACCGCAGTGTTCACTGCAGCACTATTTGCAATAGCCAGGACATGGAACCAACCTAAATGTCCATTGACAGATGAATGGATAAAGAAGGTGTGTCACATATATACAATGGAATATTACTCAGCCATAAAAAGAATGAAATTGAGTTATTCGTAGTGAGGTGGATGGACCTAGAGTATGTCATACAGAGTGAAGTAATTCAAAAAGAGAAAAACAAATACTGTATGCTAACGCACGTATATGGAATCTAAAAAAAAAAAAAATGGTGTTGATGAATCTAGTGGCAGAGCAGGAATAAAGATGTAGACAGAGAGAATGGACTTGAGGACAAGGCGGGGGATGGGGAGGGGAAGCTGGGACAAAGTGAGAGAGTGGCATGGACATATATACACTACCAAATGTAAAATAGCTAGTGGGAAGCAGCCGCATAGCACAGGGAGATCAGCTTGGTGCTTTGTGACCACCTAGAGGGGTGGGATAGGGAGGGTGGGAGGGAGACACAAGAGGAAGGGGATATGGGGATGTATGTATGCATATGGCTGATTCATTTTGTTGTGCAACAGAGGCTAGCGCAGTATTGTGAAGCAGTTATACTCCAATAGACACATTTTTAAAAAAAACAATTTTGTTAGATTGTATTGTGACTGCTGTCATATCAGCATCCTTTTAAGAAAAGACATCAAAACTGGTGAATTTTTGTGTAACCATTTTAATATTGAAGATGGAAGGAAAATAACATTTTCAGCATATTATGCTTTATTATTTCAATAAAGGTAAAAACGCAACCAAAATGCAAAAAGATTTGTGCAGTGTATGGACAAGGTGCTGTGACTGCTGGAACGTGCCAAAAGTGGTTTGCGAAGTTTTGTGCTGGAGATTTCTCGCTGGACGATGCTCCACTGTTGGGTAGACCAGTTGAAGTTGATAGCGATCAAATTGAGACATTAATTGTGAACAATCAATGTTATACCACGTGGGAGATAGCAGACATACTCAAAATCTCCAAATCAAATGTAAGTCATTTGACCCAGCTTGGTTATGTTAATTGCTTTGATGTTTGGGTTCCACGGAAGTTAAGCGAAAAAACACCTTCCTGATCGTATTTCCGCATGCAATTCTCTACTGAAACGTAATGAAAACGTTCCGTTTTTAAAACAAATTGTGATGGGCGATGAAAAGTGGATACTGTGCAATAATGTGGAATGGAAGAGATTGTGGGGCAAGCGAAATGAACCATCACCAACCACTCGAAAGTCCAGTCTTCATCCAAAGAAGGTGATGCTGTGTATATAGTGGGATTGGGAGTCCTCTATTATGAGCTCCTTCCAGGAAACCAAATGATTAATTCCAACAAGTACTGCTCCCAATCAGACCAACTGAAAGCAGCACTCGATGAAAAGCGCCCAGAATTAGTCAACAGAAAACAACACACAATCTTCCATCAGGATAACGCAAGACTGCATGTTTCTTTAATGACCAGGCAAAAGCTGTTACAGCTTGTTACAGTTTGTAAGTTCTGATTCATCCTCGGTATTCACCACATGTTGCATCTTCGGATTTCCATTTATTTTGGTCTTTACAAAATTCTCTTAATGGAAAAAAATTCAATTCCCTGAAAGACTGTAAGAGGCACCTGGGACAGTTCTTTGCTCAGAAAGATGAAAGTTTGGGGAAGAAGGAATTATGAAGTTGCCTGGAAAATGGCAGAGGGTAGTGGAACAAAAGGGTGAATACATTGTTCAATAAAAGTTCTTGGTGAAAATGAAAAATGTCTTTTATTTTTACTTAAAAACCGAAGGCACTTTTTGGCCAACCCAATATGTGGGTTTTACCACAAAAACAAACACCAAAAGAATGAAAATTGGACAAGTTGTTACCGAATTTTAATTCCAGGAGCTCAGAGCCTCAGACTTCAGAATCTGAGACATTTTATGGATTGGGTTCAAAATTTTTAAAGTACTGAACGCGACCCAAGTGTAACGAGGCAAGACCCTGTGGGCCTTCCCAGGATAGACCCCTCCCCCATCTCCTCCGCTGTAGCTCCTCTGAAGTACCCAGATAATCGTATCTCATGCACATTTCCTGAGTTTTTCAGATGCTAAAACCACCAAGGAGTGTGGCCCCCAGCCCTTCTGGCACCTGAGGATTGATAATGTGACCCTGTGACCTCACTGTCAACCAGAGAACTGTGCAGAGCTGATCACACACCCTGGGACCCCCTCCCCCATCTGGTCTTGAAAATGCTTTGCTGAAACCCTTCCGGGAGTTTGGGCCTTTTGGGAGCACAAGCAGCCCGTTCTCCTTGCTCGGCCCCGCAGTTAACCCTTCTCTGCTCCAAACTCCGGCCGCCCCACCGGGCTCCCCACGCCCCTGCCCTCCTGGGTTGAAGGTCAAAGGGGCTGTGCATTCCCAGCGCCGCGGCTGGCCAGCTGGCTGCATGGGGAAGCCACAGACTCTTCGGGCAGTGTCTGGGCTGATGGTTGAGTTATTCTGTCACTAACATCCTTTTGGTTTTAAAAAGTGATGGGAACAGGTGACCTTCCTTTACTCACTGACCAACAGGCCTCAGCCCAGCCTTTACCTGGGGCAGGAAGGGGAAACGCATTGCGGGGTCTAAACTAATCCCTTTCTGTTCCAGAAAATCTTCTCGGAGCCTGGGAGCCTGTCCAGGGCCAGCATCGCCAGGCTGAGGGAGCGTTGCCAGGCCCGGCTGCTGGCGCAGGGCTGACCAGTCTTCGGGGCATCGGGCTGCCACCTGCCTTGTGCTGCCGACACACACACCGCCTCCACTCCAGCCAGGAGCGATTTGTCATTCTGTAATAACGTAGCACTTCAAGTCTAGCTCTTCGTGTTTCTAAGTATATATTTTTACCTGAGACACTGATAATATATACGTGACGTGTGCGATTGTGTTTATTCCGTCGGCACCTGTCAGTCTGCATCGGCTCACCAGCCACTGAAAACTAACCCCCAGCAGTGCCTTGCATCAGTGTCGCTGGTGCCAGTACTTACCATCCTTCCTGCAGGAGAGCAGGGGCCTCCAGGGGAGGTTTGCGCACATGACCTCACTGTAGAAGGGAAGTTTTTCAAATGATTTTTAAATTATCGTGTTATGTGAAGAATAAACCAGATGTACGTGTGTAAGATTTAAGGACTGCAAGTCAGATCTGGGCTGCATCATCCCGGACCCCTGGAGGGAGAAGGCGCCCCCAGCGAGACCCCTCCCCTCGGGCCTGGAGGCCCTGGACCTCCACCTGACCCCGCCTCCCTCCCTCTGGGGGCTCTACCTCTGGCTGAGAAACCCACAGCCCGGGCAGGCTGTCCTGCACAGGACACACGGACAGGTGGGCTTTTCCTGGAAGGAACCACGCGACGGGTTCCCCTCCGTGGGAGCTCACCAGCAGCACTGGTAGGGCCTGGGGCGCGTCACTGCCCGGGGCTCCGCAAAGGCAGACGCACCACCTCCACGCTGGGTTTAACTTAACGTGTTCCTAACGTGTGTGATGCTACAAATCCCACCACGCCTGCCAAGACCTGACCCTGCAGGACGGGCCAGCTGCTGGCCTCTCCGCTCGGGCTCAGGCCTGTACCACCCACACCGCAGAGAAGCGGAGATGGATGTGCGGGACAATGACGCAGCTCACGCCACTTGCGGCTGGGCTGCTGCTGGGCGGCCGCATCCTACCCCACTTCAGCGTCCTTCACAGGCCCTGCTCCGCTGAGCCTGGTCTCAAGGGACGGCTGCACAGTACAGGCCGCACAGGGCCACCCGCAGGCAGGCTGCACTCGGCCTCAGCAAGGCCTGTGGGTCCTCCGAGGGCGTGGGTCTCTTCTAACTAGGGCCCCAGCTCCCCCTCGGCAGCCGCTGACCCGGGAGAACAGGTAAGGGCCTATCTTCCATGTCCCCTGAGCCACTGAAGACTGGCCTTTCCTCAAGTTGCCACCCAGAGGACCAGCCACACGGCAGCCCCCCAGGCACACCCTGCCCACTGCACGCCCATCGCGACCTCTCTCCGGGAGCCGACAAAAGCATGAGGCCCAGACAGACAAACAAAGAGACATTTTATTAGCATCGTTATGGCAACGCATCCCAGGAGGGGACGGTCCTCAGCACACAGCCCACCGAGCTGCAAGCAAATCAGAGTGAAACAATTACTGTACACAGTGCAGACAAAGGGTCACCCCAAACCTCCAACAGAAGACGGAAAATCACTTCACAAGAAAGTAAACGCCCACCTTGCTATTTTAAGAAGTGCCAGCTCTCGAGTGGCAGAGCGTGGAAAGCCCCAGGACCTGGCGCCCGGGAGCCCAGATGCTCCAGGGGCCGGGCCCGCCCTGGCTTCTAAATCTTAATTTAAGCATCCCAGGCCTGCACCTTCTTACGCCTGCCCTGCGATCCTCGTTCCTACTGATTTCTTCGTGTCAGGTTCACAGCCACCAGCCTTCCTCAAAGCATTAAGACCAGAGACTCTCCCTTTGTAAGGCTTATGTCTGAGTACAGAGTGAAGACACCAAACACCGGAATCTTAAAACGCCAAATGACAGCGGAGCCAGTGCCCATTTAGAAAAGCTCTCTTACCCCCCACCCCCTTAGAGTCCTACTTTGGTAAATATTAACGTTTAACCAGTCAGCAAAATATTTAACCCAGTTAGCAAAATTAACACCATCATCTCCATAGTTACTCTTTTGTGCATAGTAAATGTGGCCGGATGAGCTTCCCACTGGACGAAGCAGATTTGAAAATCAGTTTGCAAGGAAGGGTGCCCCCTTGGCAGCAACCTAAGCCCAGGGAAGGGCCCGAGGCTGCGCAGCTGCTGCTGGCCCGCGGCGGGCGTGGGTGGCCGGCCGGCTAGATGGTCTGGTAGCCGGCGTGGCTCCTCTTCCGGCCGATGAGGTAGGCGATGAGGACGACGAGAACCAGCGCTGCCAGGGCACCGCCCACGGCGACGGGGACCAGCATGCTGCGTGCGTCCTGCTGGCACTCCTCCACTGTGGAGACACACGGCCTGGCTGCCCACACGCTCCTACACGGAAGGGCCTCGCCAGCCCTCTGCTCAAAGGGCGGCGTGAGCACAGCCGCAGGCGGGCTGGAGCGCACAGAGGCCAGGTGGCGCGGGCAGCGGAACTGGCGCTAACATCTCGGACTTGAAAGGGGTCCCCCAGCCGTCAGCTACCACGCCCTCGCCTACTCACCAGGCCCAAACCTGTCCCCGTCCACGCGGAACGCCTGGACCCACACTCTGAACATGTTAAGGAAGAACGCCTCGGTGACCTGCACGCGCTCCTCGGCGTCGCACTTGTAGGAGTTCCCGGCGGCGGCCTGCAGCGCCCTCAGTGAGCTGTTGGCGGCCCTGAAGGTGGGCTCTGCAAAGGCAGCAGGGGTGTGCCTTGGGGCGCCCGCACAGGCAGGCCGGTTGGGGCGCCCGCACAGGCAGGCCGGTTGGAGGGGGGGGCGGTCTTACCTCTGGCATCGGGCAGAGTCATATTAAGCTGGACTCTCTGCAGGAAAACCCGGCTGGAACTTGCATTCTAGGGAGAAGGCGACAATCACACGGTCACCGTCAGGCCCGGGGAGGTGGTGGGGCCGGTGATAAAGGTGGCCTCCCACGCCCGTAGCTTCGGAAGGAAACTGCAGAGCGCCCAGCCCATAAAAGGCAGCCTGTCGTCTCGGGAACATGAATCCTGATCAGCTCCTTACAGACCTTGTTACAGTAGCAGACTCTGCTAAGATGCGGACTGAAGGAGCTACGTTCCAGAAAAGTCAACATCTAACTTCCTAGGAAGGTTGAACTTCATCAGGAGAAACCCAGCAGCTCTCCTGCAGAGTGTACCACAAACACCCACCAGGGGCTCTTCCCTTAGTCCTTTGCTAACTGCACACATGGCCCTTCCCAGGCAGGCACAAAGAGCAGAGGGCGCAGAGACACTGCCCCCAGGACGGGCGGAGGACAGCACCTGAGGCCCCGGGTCGCCCCTGCCCCGTCTGTGGGATAAGCGTGAGGCGTCTGCTGACAGACGCAGGTGGGGCCGAGGGGTCCGGGAGTCAGGCCGAGGGGCCCTCACCATTGCAAACTGCAGCACCAGGAGCAGGTTCCTGCTGTGGAGTGCCAGCGTCACCAGCTGGGCTGTGCAGCTCCCCTCGAAGGTGGTCTTGCTGGGGTCGATGTTGAACTCTCTGGTCACCGTCTAGTTAGAAGAGCCAAGAGGTCAGCTTCCCCTCCTGCGGGCCTGTGCTCCTGAGGGGACACAGGCAGCCCCAAAGCAGCGGCTTCAAAGCCGCGTTCACATGAACCAAAACCAGAAGAAAACATGACAAGTTCACGCGGGCAGAGTGCGCGATGCCAGACAGTCCTCCTGGTACTTCCGGCTGCTTTCTCCTGCTTTCATGTCCCCTCAGCGGGGGGCGGCCCCTGACTCCATCCCCAGACTCTCACCCTCAGGGAGAAACGTCATCTCAAGAGAAGAGTAGAAAGACAACTCAAGTGTCCGAGCAGTAAAGCGTCCAAGAAAATCCCACCACCTCCCAGGCCAGCACACCCGTCCTGTGGTGACAATACACACTTGAGGCTTTGGGGCCGCACAACAGCCTGGGTCGGGAGACTCAACCCTGCCGTTGCACAGACGGCGGCCCAGGTGGGACGGGGGTCCGGCTGAGCAGCTCGGGACACACAGCACCCGCGACCCACCCCGGGACGCCTGGTGCACAAGGCCCAAGGCGGGGAGAAGGGCCCCGGCCGGCCTACCGCGTTGTCCCTTGTCCTGTAGGTGACATTCAGCTGCAGTCCCATGCTGGCCAGCAGGCAGGTCCCGTTGGTGCCGCTCACATTGTACTTGGACACCGAGGGGTTCTCGGGCGCCGGGGTGGGCGAGGGCTGGGGTGGTGCCGTCGGGGTGGGGGGCGAGGGCCCGTCTTGCGCGCAGTGCGTCTCTGTGGGGACGGTGGGGTGAGTCGTGCCGCCGCCTCAGGACCTCCCGGAACCCTGGACCCCGAGCCCACCCTGGGCCCCAGCTGACGTTGTCAAGGGGCCCCACCCCACAGAACACGACCACCAGGCCTCCAGGCAGACGCGGGCTAACTAACGCTGCTCTGGAACCCTGGACGGGAGCAGGTCGCATCGGCGATGCTAGACCTGGCCCCTCGTCCGCAAGGACATCCTCCCTTGCAGGACGAACCTTCCCCCCCTGAGGTCAGAACAAAACCTCAACTCCATCCCGTGCTTTGGGGACCCAGGCCACTTGCAACGGCCACAATTCACATGTATGTCCTCCGAGCTCCTGTGCCAGGCACTGGGCTGGAAATGGTCCCAGAGACTGCAGCAGAGCGGCCTGGAGTGCCTGGGCTCCGCGGGGACGGACACTGGACACACACACCATCGCCAGCCCGGACCATTGGCGTGGTGCCCCCAGGAGAACGGCAGCGGCCCCGGGAAGGACGGGCACCAGACGGCCCTACTGGTCAAGGATGGAGCCGAGTCTCCATGCCCAGGGTCAGCCAACTGCTGTGGGCGCTCACCCGGGTCGGGTGGAGGGCCCAGCGAGGGGGCGAGTGGGAGCCCAACGGCAAGAGACACAATCAGGAGATGGGGGCGGCCCCGGCCATACAGGTCCGACAGGGGAGGGCACAGGGCACCCCCGGAGGACACACTGAGGGTGTGTATACAACCCCGTCCCTCAGAATCTGACCCACCATGACTGCTTACGACAAAAATGTATATTCAAAATCAAAGCTGACTGAGACAAAGGCTGAAAAGTAACTGTACGTGTTCCACAGGGGCTAACAGGCCAGACAGGCCTTCTCTGAAGGTTAATGAACGTCCTGAACCCCAGGGCATCGGGCACCCCCAACCCAGGCTCTTCCTTTTTTTGTTTTTGTTTTTTTTTGCGGTACGTGGGCCTCTCACTGTTGTGGCCTCTCCCGTTGCGGAGCACAGGCTCCGGACGCGCAGGCTCAGCGGCCATGGCTCACGGGCCCAGCCGCTCCGTGGCATGTGGGATCTTCCCAGACCGGGGCACGAACCCGTGTCCCCTGCATCGGCAGGCGGACTCTCAACCACCGCGCCACCAGGGAAGCCCAAGGCTCTTCCTTTTACCACCTTGTTTCCGTGGACAGTGGGCAAGCTTAGTGCTAACGGTCATACGATCTCCATCCAACTCCGACCCTTCCCACGGGTCTCCAAGGCCAAGCCACGGAAGCCCGCCCAAACCTCCAAGGTGGGAGCCGCTCGGGAAGTGGCTGGAACCCGTCCACCAGCAGAAACTCTGCACCCCTTTCCAGCTGCGGACTTCACGTCCACCCCAGAGGACCGGGACACGGGGAACTCAGCCCACCCTGAGGGCCACCTTGCCCCGCCAGCCTTCACACAATTTGTAGAGGGAAGTGCTTTATCCTAGAGAAGAAAGAGGGCAAAAAAGAGAAACAAAACCCAAGCTCTGGGAGGTGGGCCCAGCTGGGTGAGCGCCCCCGAGATGCCTGGCCCAGGGGGCCCCGGCTGGCACTGCCGCCTCCCTCCTGGAGCTAAGCTGCAGGTAGACGTTGGGACACCGGCACTTTTAAAAGCAGTTTTATCAGTTACTTATCAATTGTCACAGGACACAAATGATTAAATGCACAAACCACATTAAGACAAACGAAGAGAACAGGCCAGTCTCCAAGTCCTTGTCTACCCGACCACTGAGCCATTGCAACGTGTGACCTGCTGTCTCCGTGAAGCTCTTACTAACCGCCAGTCAGAAAACCTGAGGAGTTTAGAACGTGTGTGGGTGACAGCCCTCTACCTTCTACCTGTGTTAACCAGCCTGACACCTACGGTAGATACTGATGTCCCTCCCACAGAGGGCTCACAACCCGAGAGGATCACTCGGGGACGCGTGTGCTCCACCGGGAAGGCCTCTGGGAGGCGGGGAGCCCAGGGGTGGTGGCAGGGGAGGAGAGGGAGGGGCGGGGCTGTGCACCCTCCCAGTGCCCTTCTCACAGCTCTCAGAAGCTCATGTACCCCGAAGGCCCCTGCTGGTCTCCCGGCAGCTGCAGATACTCAGATAAACCTGCACGTTGCACTGACGAAGTTTCAAGTGGAAAGAGACGTTCTAGCACGGCCCGTGCCTGAGCTAGACTGGGAGTAAGACTCAGGTTCCCAAGGAATGAAAACGTTAGTAAGGCCAAACTGGGCAGGAGGTGAGACGTGTGATAAACTTCACTGAAAAGCAGTTTCTGTTTTGAACTTCTAACTCTCTCAGAAGAGCTGACAAGAATCCACACATCAAACATGAAAGACTAAAAGCTGAATACACGTCAGTCCTGTGGCGGGCCCGGGGCTGGCATCCGATCCTGCTGGACATGGGGGCCCCACTGGCCAGGTGGCTGTAGCGCCTGTCCCAACCTGGCTCTGCCATGTGAGAATGAGAGAGCAGCCACAGGAATGGGTGAGCGAGTGATCATGGCTGTGTCCCAATAAAATGTTGCTTATGATCAGTAAAACTTAATTTTATATCATTTTCATGTGTTGTGAAACGTTATTTTTTAATGTCAATCTATAAGCAAAAACACCATTTTTAGTTGTTGGCTGTGCAGAGCCCAGAGGCCCTTGGCAGCCTGGGGCTGCAGCTGGCCTCATGGAGGGCCGTGGGGTCAGCAGGCAGCCCAGCTGCTTCCGAGCCACCAGGGAAGGCTGCGGGGCAAGGCTTAAACACAGAGAACGACAGCGGGGACACCTCTGTCCCCCCAGGAAATGACAGCGAGCTGCCGGGCAGGATGTGGGGAACCGCACTCAGAAAACGACACTCTCTACCACAGACCCCGGCCGGCGCCCAGAGCAGCACTCGGCAGGGGCTTCCTCCGAGGCCTCACACCCTCCGCAGACAGGTGGGCAGCCTCACTTCGCAGGTGAGGAAACAAGCGGTTGACTACCTCACCCGAGACCACAGGGCTGGGCTGGTGGGTGCACCCCTGAAAGGCCCCCCCGGTCGCTCCCACCCCTGCCCCAGGCCTGCCCGAGCTGGACTGAGGTTACGTGAGGTCTCTGTGTAGAGACAGCGGCTTGAGCTGAAGGACAGCCTACGACCCTGACCCCATTAGCTCTGTAACAAGGGGAGAGAGAGGGTTTGAACTGCTTTGCCCCTTTAGCCTGTTTTAATCCACCCTCACCGAAAGAGGGTAACCTTCTCTGAAGACAGAGGGGCAGGGGCAGCTCTCTGAAGATGCGCAGATCTCCCCAGGCACCCACGGGGGCTGGGCCGGGGCGGTCCTCACCCTCCCTGCTGAAGTTGCCATTGGAGAGGTAGGCCTGAATGGTGGTGTCACGGAGAGTGATGGTCACGTTGTGCAGGCTGATCTGCTTGCCGCTCACACACCTGTACTTTTTATTTATGTCTGCCTTGATGTCGGTTACGGATTCCACAGTCTTGGTTTCTACATGAAAAAAAAAAAAAAATCGATCTTTAACTCCTGGAAGTGCTTAGAAGCAATTTTAGATACTCCCCCGACCCAGTTTTTTCCACCCCATAATTGGTCCATATTGGTTCTTACCCTTGGAGCTCGAATCGGGGAAAATCCCTGTATCTGACAAGTTATAAACAAAACGCATCAGCTGGACGCTGTAACGTGTCGCATTTCTTGTGAAGCTGAGGGTCAGTGTATGGCCTCTTCCGAACGCGAGCACGAGACTGGAGTCAGAAGCGCTTCCTTCGCCACAAGAGCTGCTATTTAACACTTCTGCACTGGCCGGCAGCTCAAAGGTCACGCTCTGGAACAGACACGACGGTGAAACACAATTAGGGTGTAGGTTACTAAAGGGGTTCAGAAACACCAAAGATCTGACATATGCCCCGACCCCAGCACCATCTCAGATGCCACTATTAATGCATTCATTTTCAATAAAAACAAAAAACATGAAAGTCAGTATTACATATCAAATAATAGACCAGAAAGTAACTCAAGTGCAAGGCAAGGATGACCGAATTATTCACTGATTTAAAACTGTTCTTCATTAATACGATTTTAATTTACAAGAGAAGTAAAACTACAGTTATCTCAGTAAAGAGAAATAATTCACGTTGGGCTTCAGGATGAGCTGATACTTTTATCTGAAAAAAGCCATTACCTCACGTTTGCCATAGAAAAGTTTATTTAAAGAACATGTCTCTCTAAACAAAGGGAAGAGGAAGTTTACTGCAGAATTGTCTGAATTAACTATTATAAGCAAAACAAACAACTACAAAACCACCAAAGCTCATCTCGATGAACCGGACTGGGTGAAGGACCCGTGGGAAGCTGTCCTAGCATTGTCCTGATGGACAGACCACGCCTGTGACAAAGACACACTGTGTGAAGTGGAAAGGCACGTTACAGCAAACGGATGTTCCCATTTGTGTACGCGATTAGTATATAATGAAACAATGTTTTAAAAAATCCAAACAGACGTGAAGTAGAAATTAGAATAAAAGGTGCCTAGGGGACTTCCCTGGTGGTCCAGTGGTTAAAGACTTGACCTTCCAATGCAGGGAGTGCAGGTTCAATCCCTGGTTGGGAAGCTAAGATACCACATGCCTTGTGGCCAAGAAACCAAAACATAAAACAGAAGCAATGTTGTAACAAATTCAATAAAGACTTTAAAAATGGTCCACGTTAAAAAAAAATAATAATTAAAAAAAAATTAAAAATAAATAAAAGGTGCTTGGACAAGTCTTTACAATTGGAGACACTTCTGTGGAATGAAGCTTTCCCTGCTTTCTCCTGTTCCAACAGAGACCACGTTTATATCAAGACAGGTCCAAGGAACTGAGGAGGCCAGGCAGCCGGCACGTCCAGCGGCTCTGAAGAAGCCACTCGTCCTCCCAGCGGCCCTGGGGCCCCACTGCCCTCCAAGTGCCAGAAAACAGATACGGTGCCTTGGATGTGGAGACGGGTAAGGAAAAACACTGCTTCAAGAAAGCACTGAAAACAAAATATAAGAGTATGTTTACAAGAACAAATGTTAAACGGAAAGAGAAAGTGAAGGGTCCACTAACAGGTAATTCACGGAGGAAGACTTAACAAAGAAATGCTGCTTATTTGTTAGGGATCTGGTAAATGCAGAGCCTTTCTCATCCTGCAGAGGCGCAAAGCTGTTTTAACAAAACCAAAACGGACATTCTAATCAAACTAGTGCAGTGGCACTGCACCTCGAGCACCTGTTTTCACACGATTCTTGGAGCGTAACAGTTTACCTAAAGCAGATTCAACAGATCAAAAAAGCTATATTCACAGAGCTGTACACCGGGCATAAAAAGAATATAAGAAAACTTAGTTACAGGGGATGGGTTAGTAAATTAGCGTGATTAACATATGAAGTACTACGTTGTGACTACAAAAGATAATCAAGAAGAAAACTGGAAAAATGCTCACAATAAAACAGTGAGCACGAAATGGTTCATATAATATGACTGCATCCTCAGTATATAAAATGCATACACTATTACAGGTACTAACAGCCTATGAGACACAGCAGTGTATAACGTACAAGAAACACACACACGTGCAAGGCTCTCAAGGCAGGTTAAATGATCACACACACAAGCAAGGCATGAAGGGCCCTGGTGTTTCCTACCTTAGAACCGTTCTTGGTGTCATAGCTGGTCAGGAAGGCAGCAGAGAAGTTGGCCATGATACAAGCTGTCCCGTTGCCATCTTTCACCACAAACACAGCTGACGCACCATGCACGAGGCCTGCTAACTCCAGGAAAGACAGAAATGACCGAACACCTTTTAGAAAATTTTGGTTGTCTACAGCTGCGGCAATACAGCTGTTATTAGGAAAGCTACTTAAATCGCCGAAGAACTAGACACACAGGTCCCGCAGGTGGGGCTCAGCTGGGCTTCTGTCCCTCCTGGAGACTGGTCTGAAAATGTCCTCTCTAAACCCCTCCCATCACAGTTTGCCAACCTGTCACTAGCTCTTCAATGCTTTTCTTCAAAATACGTACCAGGAAGTCACAGGTCAATTTCTGAGTCACCCCGGGCCCAGGCTGCCCACGCTCGTTCCTCAGAGGATCTCGGGGACGCGGGGTGGGGTCCTGAGGGCAGGACTCAACGTAAACTAAATGCTGACCTTCTACAGAAACCCCGTGGACCCAAATCGCTACTTAATAAGAGTCGGCTCTGCTTTTGCCCCTCGTGGACTGGCAACGTGGCAAGAAAAGCCGCAGAGACTCAAAGATCAGAGCTCTTTGCCCGTATCCAGAAGGTCCTCAAAATACAGTAATTCCACTGGACCTGGACTTGGCTGTGTGACCTTAGGACACCACTACGCCTCTGTAGGTATAGCCGCCAAATGCCTGAGAGAAGGCGCGGAAGGCAGCTGTCACAGGTCCTCCAACCTGGGAGAGGCCGCCACTCTGAGCTAGTTCTCAGGGCCAGGGCCGCACCCCAAAACCCCGAGCAGGCAGCTTAGCAGCAAATGCACTCCGATCTGAGTCAGAGAAGATAAGTGACAGCCACACACCTTAGCACACGGTTCTTTCACAGACAGGCAGGTGTCCTGACCATCCTAAAGCCAAGCAGCCACCAACCAGCACCGGGCACTGCCACACTGCCAGGAACACACCTCCTTGTTTCTGCAGCTAAGATCCCTGCACGCCCTTCATCAAGCAGTGGCACATCTGGCTATGACGGCTCTAAGGGTACATGTGACCCAGGCAGCACGCTCCGAGGACAGCCAACTAGCTTTCATTCTGAAGTCCCTGTCGCTGACGTGGTAAAATGACTCCAGTGAACCCAGTTCACTTCACCCTTGCGACCGTCACCACATAAAACTTTCAGAACAACTACTACTTAAGCCTAAAGCGAACAGTATAGACAGAAACCCTGCATACCCTCCTGTAAGCCTCAGGTAAAGGGAATATCAAAATCTGTGTTCATAAAGAAAAACTGCTACAAATGAAGCAAACTAGGGCGGACAAGAAAAATTTTGTCTGTTGTGCTTCGCAAGTTTTAACCCCTGTCCCCCGCCAAATACTGCGGCAAGATTCCACTAAAGTCATTTCCAGTGAACGAACGTTCCTTTTAAAAACCTAGAGAAAATCCCGCAGCTCATTTTTGACACAGTGAAGTTTTTTTTTCTTTATTAATTAATTGATTTATTTTTATTTTTTTGGCTGCGTTGGGTCTTTGTTGCTGCGCGCAGGCTTTCTCTAGTTGCGGCGAGCGGGGGCTACTCTTGGTTGTGGTGCGCGGGCTTCTCATCACGGTGGCTTCTCTTGCTGCAGAGCACAGACTCTAGGCGTGCGGGCTTCAGTAGTTGTGGCTCATGGGCTCAGTAGTTGTGGCGCATGGACTTAGTTGCTCTGCGGCACATGGGATCTTCCCGGACCAGGGCTCGAACCTGTGTCCCCTGCACTGGCAGGCGGATTCTCAACCACTGCGCCACCAGGGAAGCCCTACAGTGAAGGGTTTTAAAGACATGTCTCTGAGAACGACGGAGTAAGTGCACAAGAGCTACAGAGATGCCAGCCAGGCAAACGCAAGTTCAGCAGCAGAAGCAAAAGCCTGGGCACTGAGGCCAGAGAAACACGGGACACCTACCAGCTCACAGTGCACATGGGCGCCCCCAGGCCCGAGCTGCCCTCAACGGCCCGGGGCGCTGGAGCCACATGCTGTCACACGTGCCACAGCACAGCAGGTCAGGTGGCCACCTCCCACAAGGGCCCACACAGGCCAGCTCCTACCAAGCCACCCTCCTATAAAATAGGTCCCTAAGTCACCAAAAAACGTTCTACTGACTCAAAGCACTTAACTAGAAAACACTTGATAAATAACTTTTCAATTTTTTCATTTAGTAAACATGCTGAAGGTCTGAGCTTTCAAAGGACAACAAACTAGTATTACTAAAACAAACTTAAAATAAGCATCAAGGACTTATCTGACGGTCCAGTGGTTAGGACTCTGCGCTTCCACTGCAGGGGGCATGGGTTCAATCCCTAGTCGGGGAACCAAGATCCCACATGCCGAAAGGCGTGGCCAAAAAAACCCCAGAAACAAAACAAAAAGCATCGGCAGCACTAGAGGCCCCCAAATTTTCCACTATTAAAACAAGAAACCAGAGCCAATTTTGATCAAGAGAAAAACGTCTACAAGAGCATTACAACCAGAAACTAAGAGAAACACGTATGCTAGTAGTCAGAAATTAATTTTTAACTCTATAAAAGACAACCCCCATCTCAAATTCGCTAGGATGTGTGCAGTAATTTGAGGGGTGTCCCTCCCGAAAGCCAGAACCCGCACCGCCGGGAGCTGCTCCCCTTCGGCACGCACGCCAGACTCATGCCAACCTCTCTCCAGGGGTCCTGCAGAGGAACGAGGGGCTTATTCCTTCAAAACACTCCCACCTGGAGACACTCCAGTCTCTAAAACAGGTGCAGCTGTGGGAGCACACCTGCCTGAGATGAGAGATCTCGGTCTCTGACAGACTCCATCACTGACTGACTGTGACCCCGGGCCCAGAGGAACCACCACGCCCCTCAGTTTAGGCACCTGTGAGACAGAAATGAGCGACAAGTGAGCCAAATCAAGGGGAGCGCTGGGTACAAGGCATCAGCCTGCTTTCAGTGTTAGCTGTTACTATCGATGCGTTCAGTGCCACACGGCCCTCATCTACTGTTGAATCCTTGGTACCTGACACAAACCGTCAAATAAGCGTTTCATTTAACGAGAACCTGTAGTGCACCTTGCAGGTAACTATAAACTATGGTGACAACTTTAATAGGCGGACACTATGCCGATTTCCTTTCACAGATGCGGAGCCCAAAGCACAAAGTTAACTACTGTGCTCGAGGTCACACAGCTAGTGATGGTGCAGAGCCAGATCTGGAACTGGGTCTGTTGACTCACAGCATGTGCCCGCCGAGCTTGCCACGGGCCGGCGGCACAGTGAGGTCCACACCTGAACCACACTTTCTCTCCAGCACTTGGTAAGCAAGTGAATATGCTTCAAATTACGACACACTCACTTCCACATGAAAGAAACTGCCATCTAGAGAAACAAGTCAATACGTTCTTCGTTAAACTGTTTAAGAGAAATCACTTTCTAATTTCTCTTGGATCGATTTTCTTGAATCCAGTATTTTTATTCTTCTGAACCAGTGGTACATAATCACCTGTGAAAATGTAAAGGAAAAAAAAGAAAGACCAAGGCTCCATCCCAGACACGGAGTCACAGACTCCAGAGACCAGTATGTACATTTCTGAACAGGTGATGTGCATGTTCAGTTAGGGACCACTGGACATCTCTTCCTGTATGTGCTGAGCACTTACTGTATGTGACGCACGAGATAGGCTGTAACATAAGGAAGACACAGGTGTGAAAATAATCAGAACACAGCAGAACCAATGCTCCAGGAGAAGCATGTGCTGTACATGCACACAGTCAAGTCTTCCAGACGCAGAGAGGAGAAAGAACTAATACAGCCTGGGATGGATCTAACAATATAAAATCAAAATTATGGACCCAAAACATTTTGACCTCAAATCTAGTGAAAAATTAGGTTGCCAACCTGGGCAACTGGCAAACTCCCACAAGCGAGGGTAACATTAATCGGTATACAACATTTTTTCAAACTTCCTAAGCAACAGTTCTTCATTCGGAAAGGGGAAGGAGGTCATCCCGGTGACATCAACAGTCGAGAGCCCCGTTATGCAATATACTTAATCATATGTATCAAGAAGTTTCAGTTCACACTTGTCTACGCTTTCTACTAAGTATTAAAACACAAAGGAAACTTTACTTTCTAATTATCAAAGCAGGATGAATTTGTAACTCAGAAGTTTGAAATATTTTTTTAAAAAATGCTTTTTGGTGAAATTGTTCATTAAAATAGACATTATTTTAAACAGACCTAAATACAAGCTCTTAACAGACCTTTTTAAAAATTGGATTTTTAACTGAACATAAAACTTAAAAGATATGATGGAATGGACATTAAAAAGCTAATTATGGGAACTCCCTGGCGGTCCAGTGGTTAGGACTCCGCACTTTCACTGCTAGGGGCCCAGGTTCAATCCCTGATCGGGGAACTAAGATCCTGCAAGTCTCGTGGCACGGCCATTAAAAAAAAGAGAAAAAGCTAACTGCATGCATACTCCAAGCTATCAATGTAGGGAAGTATGGATTTTTCTCTTCATTCAGGTGAGTTTTTAAAACACGAAACAAAATGTGACACTTCTAATCCACGCGAGCTCTTCTAATAAAGAACAATGAGCCGCCCTGACACGACAAGGCTTGTCCCATCAGCAGGCCCTCTCAAAACTCATGACACCTGCGGGGGAGAGCAAGGCTCCGGGCCTGCGGCTGGGATAAGATCACCTCCGCCCCCCAGCGCGGGTCCTGCAGCTCCAAGAACTCATTTTACGCAACAGGCAAAACAAAATCCTGAAACCAAAATTCATTCTGTCACAATAAAAGAACTTCAGAGTAGATATTTCGAGAATTCCCGGCAGGTACTTGGGAGACTGCTTCTGTGTCTGCTGAACTCAAGGGAGCGCCCACCAGTGAGCTCCAGTACCTCTTTTCAGTTCCTGGCACTTTAATCTTCCCGTATCATGGGGACCAGGTGAGAAAGTGCCACAGAAAGAGCTCTCAGTAGCCATAAAAATCAAACCACGCAGTGATTCTTGTTTAAGTCAGCACAATTCCTTTCTCCTTAGGACAGATAAATGACAGCAAAATTCCTCAATGGATAAAACACCGGCGCCCACCGGCAGCTCCCGAGTTCCGTGGGCCCAGCGCGCGCGCGCGCACACACACACACACACACGCACACACGCAGCGCTCCTGACGACTCACTAGAAATTGAGACGACGCTTGGGAGGCCAGGCCTAGCCCCCCTCTCCTTCTGTCCACTGTGGGCTCCCCGAAACTCTCAAGGGCAACTTTAAGTCATTATAACGTAATTAAAATTCACAACGACATAAACACACGCGTCAGCGCTCTGTGCCATGCTGCTGGGGGCGAAGGTTAAAAGCCCGAAGGACGAACTCTAAAGGCCGGGGTCGCCGCCCGCCCTATTCTCCTGCGCGGACATCCGCGTCGGGCGCAAACCGAGGCCCATGCGGTCCCGCGTCTCCGGCTGCAGCCGCACGCAGCCCTCCGGGGCCACCCCTGCCCCCAAATAAGGGCGCGAACCACGCCGCTCAGAAACCACCAAGTCACTGCCGACTGACCCCACAACCCGAGGTCTGGGACCCGAGGGCCGCGCCGAGCCCTCCCTCCGTCTTCCACTTCTGGGCACCCGGACCGACCCTCCCCCCGCAGCCGCCTCGGCCGGTGCGGGACAACTCGCCTGGAGTCCCCGGGCCCGGCCCGACGCCAGCCCCGCAGCTCCCGGCCCCCGAGCAGCGCCCCCCGTCCCTCACGCCGCCCCACATCCCTGTGGGCCCGCGCAGGGCCGCACACCTGCCCGACCCCTCAGCCCCCAGCCCGGCCTCTCACCGAACAGCAGCAGGAGCAGCGGCCATCGCCGGGAGCCGCCGGGGGCCGCCATGGGCGCGAGCGGGAGCCGGGCGGGGTCGTGGGCGGTTGGCCGGGGCGGGCGTGATGGTACCTGGTCCCGGTGTTGCGCCCGCTGCAGGAAACAAACCCCGCGACCGGCGGCGCCTTGTCACGTGATGCCGCGCCGCGCCCGCCCCGCCCCGTCACGTGACCCCCGTGCATCTCGCGAGAGTGAGAGCGCTCAGACGTGCGCCCTGCTCCCGCCTCACACGTTACCTGGACCTGACACGTGACCGCGACGCCACGTGACTCGGGTCTCGCCTCCGACCCCCGCCAGGTCTCCGGCCGGCGGAAGCGGAAGGCGGGCGGTGGGTGCGGTTGGTCACCTCCTTGAGGGGCCTCTGGGTCCCGCCTGGGGCTGCCGGATGAAAAGAGGGCTTTGGACCGGACGTGCGGCTCTCCGCCGCGGGCCGAGGGTGGGAGTCCCACGGCGGCCGCCCCACGGGAGACGAGAGGGCGTTTCCGCAGGGACGCCGATGCTAACGTGTCTCTCGGCCTTGGGGCCTGTGGAGAATCCGGGCTGGGGGTTAGGAAGTAGGGGGATGTGAACACGCGTACTGTTACCCCTCGTGCTGGAAGAACACACAAGGCACAGGATGTAAAGCTAGAGACAATCTGGGTTGAAGGGGCTTCAGAGGGTTCGGTGGCTCCCGGCTGTCACCTCGTCCTGGAGGCCGTGGGGGACTGGGCGGCCTCTGCCCGGAAGGTTCAGGAAGGGCCCAAGCTGCCCAGGGAAGGAAATTGCAGCCTCGCTGCTTCCAGAACCTTACTGAAGTGCTAGGCTCTGCCCAGTTCTTCTCTTTTCTCGACTGCTGCCCGCGCTCTGGCCACACCGGTCCTTTGCAGAGAGAGGTGACGCCCTCCTGCCCTGCTGCTTCGTTGCGCACTTGCAACCCCACCCCCTGGGGAAACGTGCCTCCAGTTCACCTTCAGTGCAGGTGTGTTGGTTACCACCTGTCATAGGCTTTGATTTTTGTGACTTTTTTTGTTGTTGTTCTTAACATTTGTTTGCTTTTTGTAGATTGTGTCTTCTCCCTTGTTGTTCTTTCTTCCTGTCCAGTTTCCGTTCCCTCCCACCTTCTAACACAATCAGCTGAAAAAGTCGTGACACTGAAGGATTTCAAGTAAAAGGGAAGCAAAGAGGCTGAGGGATCCCGAGGCTCGTTGGGTTTTGTCGACTGAAGGAAAAAAAAAAACCCCACAAACTGAAAGTTGAGAGCTATGTTTTATTCAGGGATGGTGCTTAGGACTTCAAGCCGGGGGATCTCAACCCCGAGAATCCGAGGGGGGAGCCAGGATATATAGGAGTTTTTGCAACAAAGGGCAGGTAGTCGGAATGTCAAAAGATGATCGTTAATTAAGGAAAACCAGATATCTCAAGGAATTTAGCGCTTTTCTATGTATGGAAAGATGCAAGAGTCTGGGCTCACTGAACTCATTCCTTTGATCTGCACCTCAGCTCTCTGGGGCCAGTGTCCTGTGCTCTCTCGTCCTGAGTCCCCCTCAGGGCTCACCGTCTGGGGTAGTTGCAGTGTGATGACTCCTTGATGGCAGGCATTCCTTGTTTCCTTCGTGAGTTTTCTCGGGCTGCAGGGTGGGGAGTGGCTGCAATTACTGATGACTGACGGCTACAATGTCCTTCCTTACTGACATGGCAGGCAGCATTCTTAGTCCACAGGTTGTTCAGCTCTTTGGGGCAGAAATCTACTGTTACTACAGAGTTGGTTTGCTGATGTCTTGTTTAGGTGTTTAGGGATCTTTCTGGATTTTTTGTTTGTTGCTGTTCCAAATGAGGAAGAGTCTCAGCGGGATCCCACTTAAGAGAAGTGCTGTCTGTTGAAGTGTGCTGTGGGAAAGAGGAGGTGTTGGATCTGCGGTCTCTATGCTTCACTGTGAGGTCCTTTATCAGCAACAGGTTGTTAACATGATGTTTGTGCAGTAGGTTATTATCTGAGGCTGAGCTGTCCCTATGAAGTAGAGTGTTCAGTTCAGATGTAAGTGGAAAATTCTAAAATATTTCCCTTTTCTCTTGAACTTTCTGATGGTGAGAAACTACCAAATAATCTTGAGTATGGAAACAAAAGACCTATTAATTTTGTGCTTTCCAGCCTTGGAAGCCCCTTCCTCTGTTGAGAGAACGCCTTACCCTCTGAATATGGATGGCAGACAGAGCACCCAGCAGAAGCTAAAAAAACCAGATGGTCACTTTCCCAGCCTTCCTAGCGACTAAGTTGCGAGCTCAGCCCGAGTTCAGCCCATTAGACTGGATTAGGAGCTAGTGGTTGCCCCTGAGCGTGGTGTTTGGTGGTGACGGCAGCTGTAGCCGCAGCGAAGTGGCATTTCTCCAGGCGGTGGTGAAGGGTCTTCACTGGGTTGTTCGTAGTGTCTTCACCCGTGGCCCTTGCTGCCCCCTCGCGCCTGCTGTTTCCCTAGCGTCATTCTGCATTCCTTTTGGAAGTTCTGTGAGCTACTCAGAGGCCTTTCAACAGGGGATTTTTCTGCTTAGACCCATCAGAGCACATTTCTACTGTGTGCAACTGCCCAATACACGCTGTGTTTGAAATCTTCTCTTTTTAAAGACCAAAAGGAGTTTTTGTGAGCAAAAGAACAGGGTGTAAAAAAACAGCAGAAAAAGGAAAGGTTTAGCAAAAATTCTATGAAGTTACATTTTAATAGAGTATGGAAAAGTAATATGGTGGGATTTTCTTGTTTGGTATTCTTTTTTGTTTGAATCCTTAATGAAGGCTGGGTCTGATCTGTTTTTTTTCCTTTTTGGCCGTGCCATGCAGCTTGTGGTATGTTAGTTCCCTGACCAGGGGTCGAACCTGTGCCCCCTGCAATGGAAGCACAGAGTCCTAACCACTGGACCGCCAGGGAAGTCCTGGATCTGAACTATTCTGATTGAAGGAAAGATGGAGAAAACCAAGCACAGTGAAGGACTCCACACCTTCTGAATTCTTTTGGAGACTTTTTAAAAGCCTTTTAAAACAAAGCAGTGAGGGCAGTAAGTGGAGAGGACTCTGCAGAGCTGAGCAGGGGACTGGGGACCCTGCTTTGGTAATAATGAGCGGGCAAGTTCACAGGTGAAAGGCGGGGCCTTCTTACGTGTGAAATGACCTCGTGCCCCTAGGAGGGTGTGGGCTCAGTAGCTAAGGAGGTAAGTGATGGTTGATGGAAGGTGAAATCTAGAGGAACGGACTAGCAGGCAGTCTGTGCTTTTTTTCCTCTTTTGCTCTAAGTTACACTTTTTTCTTGAGACTTGGTAAGCAAAAATAGTAATGTCGCATAGTGCTGTAGTTTTTAAAGCTTGTTTTATGAAGTTTTTAAAAGGCAAATTTCGAACCCAGGCCCCTGCAGTGGAAGCGCAGAGTCCTAACCACTGGACTGCTAGGGAAGTCCCCGGCAGTTTCTAATTGTGTCTTTCCTATTGTGTTGTCAGCTGGAGCAGGCCTGCAAGGAAGACTTTGCCATCGTGGACCAGCTGGTTACTCCAGATACCGTCCCTACGGGAAAGGTGGGATCCGCGCCTGATTGGTGATTCTTTTGTCTGGCTTCAGAGTAAGAACTCAGCGCTGAAGCAGCTTCCAAAAGTGACCTGCCGCGCCCGGCGGGAGCCTTGCGCTCTGGGGGGTGATGACCTGTCGGTGCGGGTTCCTCAGCGGTGACCGACGCCCCACCTGGTGTGGACACTGATGGTGGGGGAGGCCATGCGTGGCGGGGAGGTAGCAGAGGGGCTATGGGAACTCTGTACTTTCAGTTTTGCTATGAACCTGAAACTGCTCTAAAAAAATCCAGTTTATTAGAAAACAGAGTGAACATCACATTTTAAAAAATGTGCCGTGAAAGTGCCGTGTCACTGTGGATTTCTGTATAGTTGATATGTCTTCAGTCTTGTAGTTACTATCATTTTCAGGTGAAAATTGTGTGGTCTTGGTAGTGCAGCCTCCTAGATGTGAGTAACTGTGATATTTCTCTCCACGTGGGCTGCCCCTGTTGCTGTCCCACCAGCGATGCATCAGCAGAGAGCCTGTGTGCCCACAGCCTGACCCTGACCTGTACAAAATTATGTCCCTGTAGTTTTCACTTGCATTTTCCTTATGAGTGGGGCACCTGCCTTTTTGCCCATCTTTTTATCAGATTATAGAGATATTTGCAATACAAGTCACATTTTTAAAGTCAGTGTATCATTTTTAGAATCATTTTATTTGCTTATGGTATGTTTTTGTTTGCAGAAGTTCTTTTGTTTAAACGTGGGTGAATTGATCACTTTTCCATGGCATTTGGGTTTTAAGTCCTTCCTAGTCCTAGGTTAGAAGACTCCGTCTGTTTTCTGCCGGTGCGTGTGTAGTTTCATTTCTGCATCTGTATCTCTGATGCAGGATGCCGACAGGCAGGGCAGAGAAGGGGTCCGTGTCACCCTTCCCACGCAGGTCTCTAGGCATCCTCCTTCCACTTATCAAAAGCTCGCCTTTCGCGCACTGATTTGAGATTCCACCTCACCCTGTGCTGACGTGAGGACACACTTGACTTGATTTTTGGAGCTGCCCCAGCACCATTCTTTTGAAGTTATAGTTGCTGTATCTGCAGGGCCAGCTCCCTCACTTTTCTCCTTCAGGGTTTTTCTAACTATTGTTGTCTGTTTTGCCATATGATCTTTTGCAATCAAGTTGTCTCTGAAAATAAAATTAACGTTCACCCAAGAGAAATTCTGACTTAGGTTGGCAGTGCTTACGGCAGCTGTAGCCGCCATTGCCCCAGGCTGCACGCAGGCGGTGGCGGGGATCCTCCGGGCGCTTGGGGAGCGCAGGACTTTCTGGAAAGGGCAAAACTGTCGGGATTGGCGGGGCTGGGGGCAGCCTGAGGGGGTCTGGGCTGACGGTAACGAGGGGGTGGGGATGGGACTTTGAAGGTTTGCCACACGCATAGAAACGTGCACCCCAAAGACTGAACTTTATGTTAATTTTAAAACTATCAAGCACGATGTGGGGGGGTGCAGTCCGTGACAAAGGTGACTGTCCTGGTGGCCCTGTGGCCACACCGCCGACCCCAGGAGCCCCGTGTGAGGACACTGTTCTCCGGCTGGTCGGCTCTTTCCCCCCGGGGTAGGTTAGCAGTTCTGAAGCTGTGTGTTTACCGGTGTTGAACAAATAAGGAGATATTTTGCAGATAAAGAGAACTCGCAGGTTCCTTGCTGTGGGAGAGAGGAGCTGCGGGGGGAAGAGGGGACCCTGTGAGCTGGGGCTCGTGTGTGTGTTTAGAACACAGACCGACGGAGAGTCACGGAAAGCCACAGAGCCGGGTGTTTGCACGCGTCGGACTGTCTCCTAAGTGCCCGCTGAGGGCCGAGCAGCACAGCCCTGCAGGTGGGTCCTGAGGACTCTCCCTGGGAAAGGAGCCAGGCGGTGCCCACGCGGGGCCTCAGGGTCGCAGGTGCCAACCTGAGCTGCCAGCAGTCGCGGGCGCTGCACCACTGAATGAGGAGGTGATGCTGACAGCATTGGGGCGGAATCCAAAGGGTGGGGCAAATGTCACTGAGAAGTGAGGGAACACAGGGCACGTCCTCCTCACAGAGCCTGCAGCACGGAGGGCCATGGGCGGTGGCCGCTGTGCCCTCCTGTCCTTCCCGGTGGCCTGTGCCCCGGGCCGGTCCTCAGAGTGTGGAGCACGTGGAGGGGTGGCGGGCGGTAGGCAGCAGGCGGCGGCTGACCCTGCTCTTCAGAAGCCTCCAGGGCACGGAGACGGGAACCAAGGGGACTGTCCCAGGTGGGGGCCTGAGGGGCCAGGGTCAGCTCCCAGGACAGAGACGGGTGTTTGCAGAAATACTGGTGACGTCCTCGTCCACCGCGTGGCGTAGCCAGTAGCGTCGGAGCAGGGCCACCCTCATTGCTGACGGTACACGCTTTCCTTCCCGGAGGGGCTCATGTCCCGGGAAACATGGAGACCAGGGGAGGGGACTCTGGTGCCCCTGCAGCTCTTCTGTGAATCCAAAACTGAAAGAATATATATGTGTGTGTGTGTGTGTGTGTGTGTTTTTGCGGCACGTGGGCCTCTCACTGTTGTGGCCTCTCCCGTTGCGGAGCACAGGCTCCGGACGCACAGGCTCAGCGGCCATGGCTCACGGGCCCAGCCGCTCTGCAGCATGTGGGATCTTCCCAGACCGGGGCACGAACCCGTGTCCCCTGCATCGGCAGGCGGACTCTCAACTACAGCGCCACCAGGGAAGCCCCCGAAAGAATCTTTACTGGGATCACGTGGTGGTTATCAGTCAGCTGTGGGGCTGTGACGTCTTTGTGGTGTCCCTGTAGTTCCCTGAAAAGGACGCACGACGTGAGCCCCGAGTTTCCGCGTGATTTGGGGACAGCCCCTCATCCAGCTCCGGGGAGCCGCTCCGAGGAGGGGGGCCTCGTGGAGGGTCGCTGCCTGTCACGGGGACAAGTATCCCTGTGAATGACTCTAGCGCTTTCCTAAGGGTGGGAAGATGCAAGGATACGGTCTGTAAATGTTGTTCCTAAAGTGTAACCGTCGAAGGGCCTGTTTTCCCAAAGCGCCAGGCCTCATCCCGTCCTGGGTCTGCGCTCCCCTCGGGCTGTGCTGTGTGCGCCCGGCGCCCCATGGCTTGATCCTCGCGGAACCAGATGGTGGGGACGTCCTTTGTTTTACACTATAATTCATTGAAGTCTAGCTTATGCTGCTTTTAAAGAGTTTACTGTCTTACTGTGTGAAGATAGCAGGTGCTTGTGATATTAGACAAATTGGAAAAAAAGGGGAAAATTCAATGTTTACGTCAACCAGCTACGTGTTGTGATATTTTAAAGGCTCTTTTCCATGTATTTGTGCTTTTTAAAAAATTGTTGCATTTTGTATCCTCTTTTTTTCACTTGTAACAAATATTTTCCCATGCTATTACAAACTCTATAAATACACTTTTAATAGTATCTGTTATTACATCATTTGGCTGCAGTGTTGTATTCGATGATGCCTCCCTCCCCCAGTATCGCTTGACTGTTACTTCCTGGACATCACAGAGTGACACCGTTTAGGAAAAGCCTCGCGGCTCCTGTGTCTCCGCTCGATACCTGCCACACTCACAGTACCTTTGGCGCCAGACGGTGCTGCAGCTCCAGCCAGCTGTCCTACAAGGGAACTCAGTCTTGACACTACCTGAGGTCTCCAGGTCAAGGGCTCAGTCCCACCCTTCAGATGCCAATCAATCACCAGTGGCAGGTCCCCAGGTTACCCACAACCTCTGTCCGACTTGTTAAAAACCGGTTGTCCCGCCCCCGACTTGGCCTCCGTTACTTTGCTGGAAGGGCTCACAGGACCCGGGGGGAGCGCTCCTCAGGTTTACTGGCTTATCCCGTAGGAAAGGATATGGTTCAGGACACAGAGGAACAGCCGGGTGAAGAGGCACAGGGCGCGAGGCCCACAAGGGTCCCAGGCGCGGGAGATTCTGTCCCCGTGGAGTTGGGGTGCCACCTTCCTGGCATGCAGGTGTGCTCCCCAGCCTGGGAGCTCTCTGAACCCCACGCTGCTGGGATTCTATGGAGTTTTCATCGCAGAGGCCTGAGTGATGGTTAACTCAGTCTCCAGCCCTCTTTCTTTCCCGAGAATGGGGCGGGGCTGGAAGCTCCGAGCTTCTAATCACGGCTTGGTCGTTGTGGTGACCAGGAGCCATCCAGAAGCCCACCTGGAGTCGCCTCATGAGAACAAGGGATGCTCCTATCACCCAGGAAACTCCAGGGGGTTTAGGGACTGTGTGTCAGGAACAGGGTCAGAGACCTAGTGTTAGAACAGAAGATGCTCCCAGCGGCCTTGTCAAGACGTTCCGAGGGCTTCAGGAGCCTTGTGCCAGGAACCGGGGGCTGAGACCGATATGGATATTTTCTATTATCTCACAAATACTATGATAAATATTTTGAGGATAAATTGTTTATGATTTTTCTTTGAGATTCATTTCCCCTGTAGATTAAATTGACTAGGTAAGAAGCAATGGTGTTTAATACACTCCTGCCGGTGTACGCGCCCAGCGACCATAAAAGGGCTTGAGGGTTCATCCTTCCCTTTGCCCTTCCTCACGGGCTGAGTACTGTGCTCGTGTTTCTGTTTCACTCAAGTTACCCGTCGTTCTTGCTTTGCCCAAGAACTCCCCGCAGAAGGGACCACTGTTTGCAGACGTTAGAGTCCCCAGCCCTGGACCTGGGGGACATGGGTGCCACAGGGCTGCCCGGCGTGGAGCCCCGACCTGTGAGTCCGGGGGGCCCCTGGCGCTCAGTAGGCACAGCTCACAGCAGACGTGGGCCTGCACCACACGCCCGGGGACCGTGATTTCTCACTTCTCTTTTCCAGTTCTCTTGCCCACTTAGCTCAAAAGTATTTACTGTTAGTCCAGTAATGAAACAAAAGGCAGGAGGGTGATGGCTGGGAAGTGTAAGACTAGTATTAATGAATAACATGTCAGAAAAATAGAAAACAGTGTGCTTTCAAGTGACATATATGCTAATAAGTGGGGAAAGGAGTAGACTCTCCCATCATACAATATTTTTTAAAAATCAGCCTCTCCTTCAGGTTGCTAACACCTTTTCCGCTACTTAACTAAAGGCCATTGAGAACATCTTTTATACACGTCCCATGCACCTCTCGGAGAACTTCTTTTTGATAGTTTCCTCGAAATTCTTCAACCACAGTAGGCTTCCTCTTAGAAGGTTACAAAAAAGGAACCCTCATAAAAAAGAACCAAAACTTTTGCTTTCTTAGAAAGCAGGTTAAATCCAGTAGTTCCAAGTCACCCGCAGCACGAGAACTTGTGTGCATTCAGTCACGTGGAGTTTCCAGTTGCGACGCCCTGGACGCCGTCTGGGCCCCTGGTCTGAGCTGGTGTGACTCGGGCCTGAGCTGGTTTGAGAAACAAGGCTCCTTCCTAGTCGTGGGCGACACAGGGCAGGAACTGAAGTCCCCATGAAGCTACTTCCACGTTTGTAACTCATGACTGCAACTCACAGTGGTTCTGTGTGGCCAGCGAACCCACAAGTCCGCAGCAGTATGGCTGGGAAGGCTGACAGCGAGAGAGGGTGTGATCGCAGAGCTCCAGGGAGAGCTTCCGTTCCAGACAGAGGAAGCCTGGACTGTTAATCTGGGCGTTGTCTGTTCTTAACTACGAAAGAAAAGTTTAGGACCAAGATAGAAACGTTAAGAAAGATCACAATGACCACGATTCCAACAGAAAGAAAAGCCTAAGACCAGTCTCCTCTTGCCTTTTCGTCTCTCCAGGTAGAGCCAGGTGAAGGCGCCCCATTCATTTTCTTTGTTCCTTGTAACTTTTGCTTTGTCAACTCCACTTTTTAAAGGTTAGTCCATATAAAATACACACACCGTTTTAGGTGTGCGGTTTGACGAATTGTGACAGATGTGGTGTGAGAGGAAACTCAACGGCAGCAGTATTGCCGAGAGAGCCTCTAAATGGACCGGGGGCCGCTGAGGGGGTGGGGCTTGTGTGCATCTCCGTCTGGATGGAATCGGAGCTCTGACCACCTATCGTCTTGATGCAGGCGTCCGGAACATCTGCACAACGCTCCAGAAACTCAAGACACTTATCGGACCCCTGGCCTAAATAACTTGTGACAGCCTATCCCTTACCGACAAGTATCTCCTTTCTTGTGTCAGAGTCAATCATAATTCTTGCCGGACGTTAACAACCTCACGGGGCCTTCCCTGGCGGCCCAGTGGGTGAGACCCCGCGCTCCCAGTGCAGGGCCCACGGGTGTGATCCCTGGTCCGGGAGCTGGATCCTGCATGCAGGCGGCAACTAAGAGTCCTCAGGCCGCAAAGAAGATCCAGCGCAGCCTAAATAAATAAACAAATATTTTAAAAAATAGGGTGGTAAATTAACAAACGAAAACAAGCTCATGGCGTTCGCCTTTGTAAGCCCCTGACTCTTTCTCTTCTATTGAACACTCTTTCAGCTTTACCCAAATCTGTGTTTCCCAAGTTGAAATTCTTACAGATCCCAAATAAGCTCTTTTCTTACATGCAGCGTTCTGCGTTTTCTTAGTCAACAGCAAACACCCATGAAACCACCACCCCAATCAAGACAGAAAACATTTTCTTCAATCCCAAAGGGCCCCTCGTGCCGCTTTGTGCTCCTCTGCCATCCCTAGCCCCAGGCAGCCACGGATCTGCTTTCTGTCACTACAGGTTGGTTTTTCATGTTACAGAATTTCACATAGATGGAACGGCTTGGTATATACTTTTTTGTATCTGGATTCGTCCATGCCGTGTGAACCACTAGTTCATGCCTTTCCATTGCTGATATCAGCTTATTCCGGTGTGGATCTACCACACCTGTTTACCCACTCACCTGTTGAAGGACTTTTGGTTACTTCCAGTATTTTGGTGGTTACAAACAAAGCTGCTAAATACTCAACACCAAATGGTTGGTGTTTCATTTCTCTTGGGTAGATACCTAGGAGTGGGATGGCTGGGTCATATGGTAGGTGTATGTTTAGCTTTTAAAAGAAACTGTCAAAACGCCTTTCCAAAGTGGTTGTACCATTGTAAGTTCCCCCCAACAGTGCTCCACATCCTGGCCAATACTTGGTATCATTAGTCTTTTAAATTTTAAAAATTACGATAGCTGTCTAATGGTGTCTCATTGTGATTGTAATTTGCATTTTCTTGATGACTGTTGAGCTCGAAGATCTTTTCCTGTGCCTAGTAATTCACATATCTTCTTTGGATAAGTGTTCAAACTTTGTCCTATTTTTAAAACTGGGCGACTAGGTTTCTTGTTATTGAATTCTAAGGGGTTTTATATATTTTGCATACAGATACTCTAATGTAAATATTTTTCACCATTATGTGGCTTTTGCTTTTTTATTTCTTAATGGTACCTTTTACAAAGCAAGCTTTAAATTTACTGAAAATCCCGTTTATTGGTATTTTTTATGCTTCATACTTTTTCTATCCTAAGAAATCTTTGCATATCCCAACACCATAAAGATCTTTGTCCTGTGGTTTTTGTTTTTCTTTTTTTCTAGAAGGTATATGGTTTTAGCTTCTACCATTAGGCCTATGATCAAATTAAATTTAAATTTTGCAGATGGTGTGAGATAAGAGTCAATGATCATTCCTCCCCCTGCCCCAATACGGATAGCTATTTGATGAAAAGACTTTTCTTAACTTATTAAATTATCTTGGCATCTTTGTCAAAAATACGTTGGCCCCAAATAAGTGGATATATTGTGATGCTCCCTGTTCCATTCAGCTGATGTACATGTCCATCATTTCACCAATACCATAATGTATTCATTACTATAGCCTTATAATAAGTCTTGAAAGTCTTGAAAGCTAAAGTTCTCCAACTGTTCTTGTAAAAACTGCTTTGGCTTTTTGGATTTCCACAGGCATTTTAGACTCAGCTAATCATTTTTCTATAAAGTAAAAAGCCTGCTGGAATTTTGGTGGGCATTGGAGAAAACCAACGTCTTAACAATATTGGGTCTTGGGACTTCCCTGGGGGTCCAGTGGTAAAGAATCCAATGCAGGGGATGAGGGTTCGATCCCTGGTCAGGGAACTAAGATCCCCCATACTGCAGGGCAACTAAGCCCGCGTGCCACAACTACTGAGCTCAGGTACCTCAACGAGAAAGCCCGTGTGCTCTGGAGCCTGCGCACCTCAACTAGAGAGAGAAAAACCCACACGCCACAAGTAGGGAGAAGCCCGCGTGCCACGATGAAAGATCCCTCGTGCCGCAACTAAGACCCGCTGCAGCCCCCCAAAAGAAAATAAATTTAAAACAAACAAAAATAAACAAAAAACAACCCCCATATGGGGTCTTCCAGTGACATGCTGTTGTTCTCCATTTATTTTGGTGTTCTTTAAATTTTTTTCAGCAATGCTTGATAGTTTTCTGTGTTCATCTTTTTGTATAGTTTGTGGTTTATCCCCAGGTATTTCACACATTTCTGGATACTATTTCAAATGGAATTGTACTTTAAAATTTTATTTTCCAGTTGTTTGTTGCTGGAATGTAGAGATACAGTCGATCTTTGTTTAGTGACCTTGCATCTTCTGACCATGCTAAACTGGCTTATTCTAGTAGCATTTTTTGTAGACTTTTTCATATGTTCGACGTATATGATCATGTCACGTGTAAATAAAGACTATTTTACTTCTTCACTCTTATCTATATGCCTGTCACTTCTTGTTTTATTGCAGTGGCTAAGATCTTCAACAGAATACTGAATAAAGCTTGCCTTGTCCCAGCCTTAGGGGGAAAGCTTTCAGTCTGTTACTCTTAAGCATAATGTTAGCTTAAATCTTATGTAAATGTCCTTTCTCATGTTACGGAAGTTCCCTTCTATTCCCGGTTTTCTGAGAGTTGTTTTTAAAATCTACAGTGTTGGGACTCCCCTGGTGGTCCAGTGGTTGAGACGCCATGCTCCCAATGCAGGGCCTGGGTTCAATCCCTGGTCAGGAAACTAGATCCTGCATGCTGCAACTAAAGATCCCACACGTGGCAATGAAGGTCCCTCGTGCCACAACTAAGACCCGTGCAGCCAAATAAATATTTTTTTAAAAAATAAAATCAACGAGTGTTGAATTTCATCGAAATCTTCATAATCTATTGAGATGATTACGTTTTTCTTTTCTTTCTTTTTTAGATTTTCAAATGATAAACCAACCTTGCATTCTTGAGGAAAACTTCACTTGGTTTTGGTATATTATTGATTCTATATATTGCTGTATTCAAGTTGCTACTATTTGGTTAAGGGACATTGGTCGGTGTTGTGATATTTTTGTCTGATTTTTTAATCAGGGTAATGCTGGACTCATAATTTTAGTTGTCAACTATTCCCTCCTCTGTTTCTGAAAGACCGTGTAAGCTTTTTTTTTGTTTGTTTCTTCTTGTGTCCATTTTGATAATTTGCAAATTTTGTGGAATTTGACCATGTGATCTGAGTTATAGAATTTATTGGCATAAACTGATTCATAATATTCTCTATAGGATCTATTGTCATGTCCTTTCATTCCTAATATTGATAGTTTTTGTTTCTTCTTTTTTATTTTTTTGTGGTACGCGGGCCTCTCACTGCTGTGGCCTCTCCCGTTGCGGAGCACAGGCTCCAGACACTCAGGCTCAGCGGCCATGGCTCACGGGCCCAGCCGCTCTGCGGCATGTGGGATCCTCCAGGACCGGGGCACGAAGCCGTGTCCCCTGCATCGGCAGGCGGACTCTCAACCGCTGCGCCCCCAGGGAAGCCCCGGTTATTTTAAAGTGTGTTATTTATGTTATCTATTTAATTAGAATTATTGGATTATTTATTTAGAAGTGTATTGCTTAATTTCCAAACATGTAGTCATTTACCAATTATCTTTGTTACATTTCTACTTTAATTTCATTGTGATCTAGGCCATATTCTGTATAGTTTCAACCCTTTAAAGTGCAGTGAGACTTGTTTTACGACACATCACATGCTTACCTTGGTTAGAGTCCCCACAAACTGGGAGAGCGTTGTTGAGTGTACTATTCTGTGATTATCAACGAGGTCAGGCCGGTTGATAATGTTTCACGTCCTCCCTGTTTTTCTGTCTACGTATCAGCTGCCGAGAGCGCTCAAATCTCCGACTACAATTATGGACTTGTCTGCGGCTTCCAATTGCTCTTTTCAGCTGTCAGTTTTTGCTTCATTGATTTGGAAGCTCTATTATAGAGGTCTGTACATTTAGGGTTGGCTCTGATGAGCACCTCTTTTATCTTTATGAAATGCCCTCTACCTCTGCAAATAGTCCTTGTCGTGAAGTCTACTAGATGCTAATATAGCCACACAGCTTTCTGTGTGTGTGATTTCCTGTGATTAGTTTTCATGCTAAAGCTTTTTTCATCTTTTACTTTAAACCCTTCTGTGCCTTTATGTGTAAAATGACTTTCTTGTAGATGACGTATACCTACCTGGGTCTTAATTTTCTATCCAGTCTGAAAGTCATTTTAGTTGGACTGTTTCGATCATTTTATTTCTGTTTTTTATTCCCATTCCCCCACTTTCCTGCCCCCCTTTGGGCAGGTTTAAGATTTATACCGAATCAGAACAGGCCCCTGTTTGTCACATGTGCTGGCCTGTGGCACTGTCTTAAGTACCTTCGTATTAACTCAGAACAACCCCACAGCTAAGGAGCATTATTATCTTCTTTTAAAAGATAAGAAAACCAAGGTTTAGAGAGTGTAATTTTCTTAAGGTCACCCAGGTGGCGCCAGAGCCAGGCTTTGGCCGCTGGGCCACCTGACCGTGAAGCTCCAGCCCTAACCCCTTCTGTCTGCCAGCCCCTGGGCCTCCAAGGTGTGAGAAGCTGACGGCATGTCTGCTCTAAGATGCAGCGCCATCTCTGTTTACGGCGCACTTGACCTTGATTCTTACGTGGGGACCCGTAAACCCTTCTCAGCGTTTTATGTTGCTGCTTCACATTTATCTACATCTGTACCTCCCATTATATGCTGTCCTTCTGTCTTTGTAAGAACACACAGGTGCACACACACACACACACACAAATCACATGCACCCCAGCAACCAAGAGAATGTGGGGCATCCTGTGCTGGGGACCGGGGGGCAGAGAACCCCCGACCCCTGATCCTCGAGGGGATCTGAGAAGCCAAAGCTCGTGGCTGGTGTGAGAGGACTAAGGATGGCTTTTACGTAACATTGTTTGAAAGTAATAGAGAACACCTAACAGTGACTCTATGGAGCTCACAAAGCAGGAACTATTTACTGTCTGGCTCTTTACAGAAAAGGTTTACAACCCTGCCCTAGACGTGCGAAAAGAGAAAAGAACTTCAAAATTTTGAATTAGTGCCCTCAGAACTTCAAGAACATACTGTAGCCATAAAAACAAAACAAAGCAACAGTCTCCTGTTAAAATTGGGGGTAATCAGGAAACAGGAAGTGACAGCCTGATCTAGAGGCCGCTGCGCTGGGGAAGAACTGACCAGAAACAGAAGTGGAAAGTTTACGGCGGGGCAGGGAGGGGAGGGGGCTGTGGGTTTCCATTCAAGATCGTCTGGCCTATTTTCTTCACAAAATTCCTCTTAAAGAAAGTGAGAGCTGGAGGATCAGAGGGGAAGATGCCCTGAGGAACTGAGTGGAGAAAGGACAGAGGGAGTCACCAGTCTTCTGAAGAGGGAGTTTCACTGGGTCCTGTCAGGACAAATGAAAATGGGCCCCACGTCACAATCTTGTGAAATACGAAAACCTGGGACTAGATTTCAAAAATTCTGTGGAAAAAAACCAAACCAGGTTAGTTACACAACGGCAGCCAATTTCAGAGCTGGAAATCAGAGGCTGGGGAGCGAGTCCTTCCGAGTTCTGGGCCAGGACGTGAACCTAGAACTTCACTTATTTATTTGGCTGTGTCGGGTCTTAGTTGTGGCATGCGGGATCTTTCACTGCAGCGCACCAGCTCGGTAGTTGTGGCGCGAGGGCTTCATTGCCCCACGTGGCTTGCGGGATCTTAGTTCCCCGACCAGGGATTGAACCCACGACCCCTGCATCGGAAGGCGGATTCTTTAACACTGGACCACCAGGGAAGTCCCGAACCTAGAACTTCACATGCAGCCAAACTACTAACACGAAGGCAAAATAAGTGAGAACATTTTCCTCCCATGCCTTTCTGCTGAGGAAGCCATGTAAGGATCACTTTAGTAAACATGAATCAGGAAAGTAAATAAAAGGAAGGCTGGGGTCTGGGGAGGAGGGGACGCCAGCCACACAGGCGTCAGGTTCTGAGGAAAAGGTCTTTGAGAAGAAATTGGATTCGTGCGAAATGGGATTCATGCAGAGTTTAATAAGAAAACTGCAGATCGTGGTGATAAGATAAAAGGTTTGTGGGGTTATTTTTTTTGTCAATAAATAGCATTAAACATCGCTATATTTTTGGACTTCCCTGGTGGCGCAGTGGTTGAGAGTCCGCCTGCCAATGCAGGGGACGCGGGTTCGTGCTCCGGTCAGGGAAGATCCCACATGCTGCGGAGCGGCTGGGCCCGTGAGCCATGGCCGCTGAGCCTGCGCGTCCGGAGCCTGTGCTCCGCAACGGGAGAGGCCACAGCAGTGAGAGGCCCGCGTACCGCAAAAAAAAAAAAAAAAAAAAAAAAAAATTGCTATATTTTTACTTAAAATTTTTATTTAAAAATGTCCAGGGAAGACAAAAAGCTGGACTAGAGTCCAAATATAAAGCAAGTTAAAATATGACATGAACTTTGAGCGTTTGATGGCGTTTGGAAGAAGAGAGCTTATTCGTCTCTGTGCTCAGACTCTGAGCGGCCCGGGTACAGAATCACACTTCACTCCAGGGTTCCAGGGTGAGTTAACAGATGATCGTAAATGCTTTTTGTGAGTCTGCAACGTTTAGACAAAACATGCAAAGTTTAATATGTATAAATATATAAACATGATAATGACAAGAGCTGTCAGAAACTGGAAGGGGGAGGAATCATGGGGAAGAACGTGGGCCTTCATTTCCTCATTTTCATACTAGACACTCTTGAGAAAACAGTTGAGCCAAGTAGGTGGAGGCCGGAATGTGTGACTTACTATGAAGGAACTGAAGGGGACACAACTGACTAGATGAGGAAGAGGGGCGAGGGGCGCTGGGCTTCCTCTGCGTGGGCTGACCACGCCCTTCACGGTAGGGGCAGGATGCTATGGGTGTGGTATGCGGGGCCATTTTGTTTTTCTTGACAATTTGGATGAATTTTATTTACAAACTTTTTGTTTTGACAAATATTCAAGCAGTACAAAGTATGCAATAAACAGTTTCCCTTGGCCCTGGAAGTCCGTTGTGAGGGGACAGCTGTGTGCTGTTATGCACCTGCGCGCACGCACACATACACACACGCCCTGCACAGCGGTGATGCTCTGCCCCCCACCGTGGCCACACCTCTCCCTCCCATGCGACATCCGCTCCATCACCGTCTGGATCTCACTCTGGGGCAGGCTTGGGGGACCCAGCGGCACACACGTTTGGACGGACACCACCTCAGTCCTGTCCAAGGACATTCAGGAGTTGTTGTGTGTGTGCTGTTCCGGTACCAGGCTTCCCATCCCACAAGCGGCAGGACATCGAAAGAGATGTGGACTTTGGTGGGTCAAGGGTACGGGAGTTTTCGAACAATGTGCTTGTCAGCTTAGCTGAGGGACCACCGTTCCACGCTGCAACTGAGGGGTCACGTCCTGAGGGTCCGCGGGTCTCCGCATCCTACCCTGATGGCCCGGTCCCCCCAGCCCTCTCTGCTGACCCCTCGACCGTCCGTCTCTTGATGGGCAGGTTCCGCTTCCAGGCCAGAGCTGGACCAGGGTCGACCTTATCAGAGGGTCACCCCCCACCCCAGGGAGGGAACGGGGGGCCAGGGTGTTGGGCAGCAGAGCTCCTGCCTGGCCTAACAGCTCGCCCACCCTAACCTGTCACCGGGCACGGCTCCCTGGGGCCTGAGGCAGGGGGCGTGGCCGCCCTGCCATCACGGTGACGCCCTCGGCGTCACAGCGACTGGCTGATTCTTCTGACCACCGCTCTGTCCTCCAGCTCTGATCCTACCTCATCCCCTCCCACCCCCCAGCCCAGCCTCAGCCCCAGCCCCAGCAAGCGCCCTTCCAGACGCACCCCTCCCTGGGCCAGGGACCACGGCGCCCCCCGCCTCCGCCCCCCGGCTGCTCTGGGCTCAGACTCACTGAGCGCACAGCCGAGAGCACGGCCACGGCCGGCCGGCTGGCGGTTCTGTGCGCACAAAAATGCTCAGCACCGCCTTATTCTGACCCCCACATTTGCCCGTTTTTATTTAAAAACTCCCCCCCCACCCCCGCTTTTTTACAATGTCAATTATCTTTGTCTTTTAACAAAGGGATCTTAATTTGTATTAGAAGACGCATCTCAAGTTTTTTTCTTCTATTTACAGTTTCATTTCTTGGACCCTTGGTGACGCGCCTGTCCCCAGCCCCGCCCCGCTGCAGCCTCGCGGGCGCGGTTTCCGCACGGACCGCTCTGCCCCGACGCTGCCCTGCGTCAGGACAGGTCTGAAACAACGCTCCGCTCCTCTTGCCGGGTTCTTTCCTGCTGTTACTGTACAGTCACCGTGTCTGTGTTTTAAAGGGGACGTTTGACACCATCCCGCGCTGCCCCGACCTCCTGCCTGAAGCTCAGGGCTTCCCCGTGTAAGTCATCAAAGCATCTCGCCTTCTTCCTTCCAATTTAGTAGCTTTTTGCCTACGTTTCTTTTCCTTTTCAATCATTCCTCGACTGCCAGTTTCCCACGTTGACCTTTAACTGTAACGAGACGTGACGTGACGTGACCCTGAAGGAAGCGCACAGGTGAAACACAGTGAGTTCAGGGCTGGGGGCCGGGGCTGCTGTCTGCCACCCTAAAAAGGGTGAGGAGGAACGTGTGGTTTGCATCACAGCTGCATTAATGTAATTTTAAGGCCAATTAAACTAATTTTATTCAGGGGAAGTCTACATCCAATTACAATGTCAACAGTCAGAGAATGAACTTAAAGTCTAGGAAGCAGAATCAATCTGGTCTCTTATCGACCACCTGTTACCGAACCCACAGATGAAAATCTACAAATATAGAAATAAGGGTGATGCCTAAAGAGTGAGGATTTTCATATGGAAACCCGTAAGATGTCATATTTTAAACACGCATGTCTCAAAAAGGGAGAATCGTTTAATAATTTAGCACAAAAATCAAATTATATAAACTTGGTATATTCCAGAAAATATTGCTTTCAACACGTACACCATGATCAAAATTCCTTTGGTAGCTTTTAATCAAAATGTAGCCTGCTATTGTGTAAAATATAAAGCGCTTTTAAATGCTCTCAGCAGAGTGTCTGTTGTAGTTGCCACACGAACGTCACTGTCCGCTGCGCAGCCTTGGCTGCGCGCGCACAGCGCGAAAGCGGGTGCCGCCGAGGTCACCCCTGCTCACAACGTCAAGTCTCCTCCGAAACGTTTACAGTGGTTACAGCAGAGGACAGCCACCCTGCCCAGGGCCGTGAAAACAAAACCAAACTTTATTGTCGCAATCATACAAACACGGCAATTAGAAAAAATCAAACAGCAGTTCCCCAATGCAGAGAACGGGGCTGCTAGACTCAATCTTAGAACGGCAAACACACACACACACTGCCCCCCTCTAAACCCTCAAACAGAAAATCCACAAGGGGTGCAGTGGAAGTAAAGTGAAGGCGCTGACGGGCTCGCGGCATCACACGCGTCGGACGTGGTGTCCTCTTGGCGCATCAGAGGTCTCGCCAAGGAGCCCCACCCTGAAAGCCCCTCCTCAGAGGTTAACCCTTGTTGAAAGACCTGGAACAGATGCTACTACCCAGGCTGCATAACCGACCAGCCAGCTTTAACAATGACTGTTTCTTCCTAACGGTCACCAGTAAGCGTTCTTGTTTTGGGTCTAAGAGCTTGGGTCCCTGCAGCTACAGAAGGGCAGCACGGAGGGTCTCACACACACACACCGAACATCAGCTTCTGCCACGAGAACACCGCTTACAAAGGAGCCTCTTTTAAGAAACCAGTATCTGCTTGTCCGACCTCAGAGTCACTCTGCAGAGCCACGGAACCATCCAAACGCCTAACAGAACAGGAGGAAGAACTGGAGGGAGGGTACACAAGCCAGCTGCAAATCCTCGAGCCCGTGGAGGAGGATCCAAGGACCCCCCGTCCTGCTAGTCCCAAAGCAGCCATGCTGCGAAGTACCAGAAAGTCCTGGAAACAGCACAGAAGTGTTTCTGCCCTAAAGATACATTCTAGTGTCTCACGGGAGGAGCCGCCACGAGCCTCAGGCCACGTAGCGGTACTGGTTGGGGCTGTCCTGGTCTCTCTCCATGTAGTCTCTGTCTATGAGAGATTCGATTCTCTTTTTCAAATCTCCAGGCTGGAAAAGAAGAACAAGAGCCCCAGTTAGAGGGGCGTTAAATTTACGGCCACAGGGGACGCGAGACCCCACGCTCGCAGCGCGGGATCACAGTTATGTGCATGGACCACACAGCAACACACCCATCTGCAAAGAACTGTGTATAATCAGAAGCCAATTACAAAACGCTAGACCAAAACTTCCAAAGACAATGTTAACGTCATAACGTGAGCAAAGCGCTCCCTTCCGTGTGGCAGGCGTCCGAGCAGGGCTGCCCATTGGGGGTGCGAGGCTGTGAACAGTAAGCACGGCACCGAGGTCGCTGCGCATCACAGCCTGGAGGAGCCTGCCCGGGGCGTGTCCTTCCTTTGTGACGACGATGCCCCTGATGCCGCCTGCCATCACCATGTGCTACTACACATGCTCCACGTGGGCAGTGCCCCTGGGAAGGGGACGCACCGGGCACATCTGCATTTGGAGGCGTGTCTGCGCGGTCGCCTCCGAGCCCGAGCGGACCCTCCACCCCAAGTGATGGGCCGATACCACCACCTGTTGGAGCAGAGCTGGCGCTTCTGCAGCCTCTGTTGAACCGCCGGGTCCCTCCTGTACAGGGGCAGGGACTCCGGCCCCCCGGGGTGCAGAGCATGGCAGGGCACAGGACTCCCTGGGGACAGGAGGGCCCACTGGCCCATCCAGTGTCCGTCCACTCCCCAGTCCGCCCGGGCTGGATGACACGGCCTCAGAGAACTTTTACCCAGGAGCACAGGTGGTCCTGGGACGCCTGCCAGAAGGCTTTAGGACAGATGTCCTCAGGCAGAGGCAACGTTACAACAGCGGGAGGAGAGAGGGCCGGGCCCTAGCGTCCCTCCCGCGGTGACTGGGGGTCAGCTGGAGCCCCACTCTCACACACACATGGAGATTTCTGTAGCGTGTGACCAGCTATAACGGAGAACAGATGGTCCGATGCTGAAGGTCGTGAGACTCGTATGCGCTGGGTGCAACGGGTGCTGCGACTTGAGCTGACACCCACTCACCTTGACGGGAAACTTCAGCTGATTATACAATTCGGAAACGAGCAGGTTGTGGCCCAGCGTCTTTCTCATCTTCATTATCCTGACGATGGCGGCGTCGATCTGGTACTGCCGGTCCTGGAACACACGCTCTGTGGTGCTTGCCTGCTCTTCAACCTGCACGGGAGAAGCTGGAGTGAGAGTGGATCTCAGTTGCTGATTATCTCCGACTGCGGAGTCTGATGAGAACCTTCTGTTGAAAGAAAGGCCACACTGCGGGTGGATCCTGTTCTGTGCTGCAGTTTTGTTCTAGTGAAACTGTTTAACTTCAGGACCAAAATACGTAAATTTACAGGAACAGGTACATTAAATAAAAGACTTTTGGTGCTGGCTATGAAATAGATCAACAGAGCTTGTAGAACAGAAATGAGAAACTGCCCCATAATATGTGAATCTGATTATAATAAAGGTGACAGTTCCAATAGGTTATCAGAGAATCAACTCACTTTTTAAAGTAGGGAGGGTGGTTACAATGTTTTCTGATACTAAAATAATTTCTACACTGCCCAGAGAAAGATTTAAATGTATAAACTACTAGAAAAATGGAGGTAAATGTTTTTTAAAATTTGGGTTAGAGGAAGGTCTTTCTTAGGGGGTGACCCCCAAGTCAGACACTGTGGAAGAAAAGACTCTATTTCCCACTATAGTCGTGTGGGAAACGCTCTCAGAACGACAAAATCATGTGCACAAAAGACAAAGGTTAATCTCCTCAATAACAACAGGATACCCAAAAGTCAGAGGTGGAATATTACAATAAATGTACCAGTGACTTGAATTCAAGCAGTTAATTAAAAAGAGAAAGATGCAAACGGCCGCCCACGAAGAGCCGGACCAGCATCTATAGGGTGCTTACAGGCGCTCGGCCAACAGTCTTAAGCAAAAGCAACTTTCACTGAAACCTCACACCCTGAGGCGGTGTTACACTCATTGTAAAAGACGAAGACCGGAGGACTGGAAAGGTCACCTCCTTTGCACGAGCTCCTAAACGGCAAAAAGATGCTCAGAGGAACCAAGGGAAGGCACACTGACGTGGCAACGAGCCACTTCAGGGACCGGGAACGGGGCGGGCGAAGGCGGGGGCGGAGGTCACGACCCCCGTGAGCCAGAGGCCGGAATCTGGCTGAGGGGTCAAGTCAACAAAGTTCACGTTCTCTGACCTGGCGATTCCACGGCAAGGAGTTTACACTCAAGAAACAACCCAGCCAGGGACACAGGAGAGCTTTGTACAGGCTGGCTGGTTGGCATGACCCTATTTCCAGGAATGGAAACACCCTGACTGCCTTTCAGCAAGGGCACGGCCTGGCCCTGCAGATGGGCCCCACGGGTTCTCGGATTCGAGCCACACGACGGATTACTCTGCACCCTTAAAAACCAAGTCCTGACATGGAAAGAGGCCCAGGGTGAAGAACAGGAACAGCTTACAAAATGGTGCATGTACATGGCACATGGAGCGATCCCATTAAGACAAGTTTACACATGTACATCAGAGAAAAAAAAACGCTGCCTGCAAAGTAGCTGCAAACTCAAGTGGCAGGAGAGGCCACCTCTGGAGGAAGAGAGGTGACAGCCAGGCCCACCTGGAATTATAACTCCAGAATCTTACACCCTTTAGCCACTCTGGTATAAACTCCTAATAGTAAGAAAGATGGAACACAGGCTATGTGCACTAAACCTTCAACAGATATGTCGAATTACCCACTAAAAACACTGTGCCAATCCAAACATCTCAAAAAATAAAAATATAAAAATTCCCGTTTTCTCATATTCTTGCCAACTCCGGAAACTTTTAAACATTTCCCAAATTGACAGCTAAAAAATAGAATATTATTTTAATTTGAAATGAAATAACTACTGATGAGATTAAATACCTTTCACGTATTTATCGATCTATTTCTTTTGTACGATCAGAACATACTTCCCGACTGGGCAACACCGAGCTCCTCTGGGGAAGGGCAGCAGGCCTCAGACCCGCTGCAGGCGTAGGAGCGTCTGTGATGCCACCTCAGACCTTCAGAGCTGCCCGTGCATCATCTGGACTACCTCCCGCCCCACAAGGCCCTGTCTCGCTCATCCACACGTACGAGAGGGCGGCTGACACCTGCTCTGTAGATGGGCACCAGGGCACGTCTGCCCACCTGGCCCACACGCTGACCACAGCCCTGCGGTGCCAGGGCTTCTGCATCAGGAAGGCCCGAGGGCAGGTCGAGAACCTGTTCTGGACACGTGACACTCGAGAGCCTGATCAAAGCCACGGACGCTCCGCCTGTACATGGATCCCAGAGGCGCTGCCGGTGGGCCCACGACTCCCAGGACCCTCACCACTTCCACCCCGGGACCTGGTGGAGGCGAGGCCGAGAGAATGGCTGAGTGCTGTGCAGAAATCAAGAGACAAGTCGCCAGGTTTGGGAAATGACGTGCTCTCCACGCCAACGGCATGCGGTCTAGGAAGATCTGACTTATCCACCGCTTCTGTGAATAGGAACCATAACTGTTAAATGCATTGCTTTCTGATTTTTGCCCCTGTCGTGAGTATAATGAAAGTTACGTTAAAATAAGCCCTCTCCTAGACATGACATACGTAATTAGACACTTTAGAATACGCTCTGAAACCCTACAGTCGAGAAGTTACTCTAAACCCAGTGACTCCCTGGTGAGCGCTGTGTAACGGAAGAGAAAGTGGGAACACGTACGGTTTCCTTCATCTGGATCTGATTGATTTTGATCCGAAACAACTTGTGCTTGAACTCTCCATTGAAGACGAATCTGTCTCCGTCTTCGACCTCCCTCCCTCTGGGACTTTTGATCAGCACGCGCGCCCTCCCGCAGGCCAGGGACTGCAACGTCCTCCGCAGCTCGCTGCCCTCTGAGCGGGAGAAAGCGCACAGGTCAGGACCCCGGGCAGCCGCGATCTTGGGCGCGGCTGGCAGGGGCCGCGCCTCCACGTCCTCTTCCCCGGTAGCCGCCCGCGATGCGCAGATGTGCCTACCTATCCCAGTGGCCGTCTTTACGTCCTCGAAGCTGAACCCGTCGCCTTCGTTGAACATGAGGAGCACCAGCGTCTGCAGCAGAGACACCTGCAGCTCCTTCTTGCCCTGGAAGAGAAGCACCACTCGCGTGGGGCGCTGCGCTCGCGCACCCCACAGACCTGCAAGAGGCTTCTCTGCGCTCAAGCTCTGTGTGCGCGGGGAATGGCGAGAAATTACTGATCGAACACCAAATAAGAAGAAAGGAAGTTACGAGTTATACAAGAATAAAATGACTCAGGATTGCACTGAAGTCTTCTCTTGAAATGCTCTGGACAGAGCACAAAAAGGCACGGTGACGAGGCCGGGCTGGAGGGGAAGCTGGCAGGAGGCGCGGCTGACGCCGCGTGAAGAGAACGAGGACACCGCGAACCGGCGCACACGTCACACCTCGCTCGACTGCAGGTCTGCGTGTCTGTCGGCTCCCTTTCCAAGCACCTGCTCCTTCCGTGCCCGTGTCCCATGTCAGTGACTCAGTATTTCAAACCCGTCACCAGAAAAGGATTAGGACTTGCTGAAGGCTCACACGGCAGTTAGCATTTTCTTGGCAATGAAGTATTTTTAAGTTAAGGTATATAGTGGCTTATCAGACGCAGCGCTGTCACACGCGCAAAGCCATGTGACCCGCCTTATCGCGATACTCCCTCCACTGCAGCAGCTGACCTGGGCCCCACCTCCTGTCACCCAGCCCCTGCCATGGACACTCACCACATGGTCACTGTGGGGAGGGGCACCCCGTGCAAGCGCTTCCTCTGGGCCCAGCCGGGGGTGTGGACAGTAAGGGGACTGTGGGATTTAACTCTCACGACACCTTAAAGAACCGTATGTGAGGACTTCCCTGGTGGCGCAGTGGTTAAGAATCCGCCTGCCAATGCAGGGGACACGGGTTCGAGCCCTGGTCCGGGAAGATCCCACATGCTGCGGAGCAACTAAGCCCAGGAGCCACAACTACTGAGCCTGTGCTCTAGAGCCTGCGAGCCACAACTACTGAACCAACGAGCCAGAACTACTGAAGCCTGCACGCCTAGAGCCCATGCTCTGCAACAAGAGAAGCCACCGCGATGAGAAGCCCACGCACCACAACGAACAGGAGCCCCGCTCGCTGCAACTAGAGAAAGCCTGCGCGCAGCAACGAAGACCCAACGCAGCCAAAAAAGAAACAAATCAATCAATTCATTAAAAAAAAAAAAGAAAAAACAAGAACTATATGCAGCGTGTGTGGTTTTGTGTATATGATCCTGTACAATAACACAATGAAATATGTACAGATAATTTATGTGTAATTATATATATCATTTACATGAAAATGCATAGTTAACGTAGTACAATTGCAAAACAGTAATCCTGTAATTTTTTGGCTCAGTATACATATTTGAATTTCGTTTACAAAAATTGAAGTTAAGTTCAAATATGGACTGTTTTGTGATGTTTCTTTCATTTATCAATACATTGTATGCATTTTCTCTTCCTAAATTATCACTTTTAATAACAGCACTGAAACAAATATTCTTATTCATTAATCTGTGAAAATGTTTTATTAAGATGAATTCCCTGAGTTGGAACTACCTGCAACAAAGCCCGTGATTTCAGGTTCTGAGATGCAGCACCACACTGCCCTCTGCAGGGCTCACAGGCTCCTTCCAGCAGTGGGTGAGGCTGCTGCTCTATCAGTTTCCTAGTCAAAGAGTGGCATTTTATTGTTTTTAACCTGTAACCGGTGACTGGCAGAGAAGTGGACACGTTTTCATAGATAGCGATGTTTCAGTCTCACTTTTATGAACTGCCTCTTCACAGCCTTAGTTTTTTGGGTTTTTTTTGTTTTTTTCTTTGCGGTACGCTGGCCTCTCACTGTTGTGGCCTCTCCCATTGCGGAGCACAGGCTCCGGACGCGCAGGCTCAGCGGCCATGGCTCACGGGCCCAGCCGCTCCGCGGCATGTGGGAATCTTTCCGGACTGGGGCACGAACCCGTGTCCCCTGCATCGACAGGCGGACTCTCAACCACTGTGCCGCCAGGGAAGCCCAGCTCTATTTTTAATTAGGTAAATGCTTTTCTATTCCAATTAATTTTTATTGATTAGAATAGTAATCCTTCGACTGTTTCATTTTATTGACCTTTGAAAAGCCAGTGTTGAGTTATATTGAATAATCCGCTTCCTTTTTTTGCTACCAAAGTTCAATCACAATCAAAAAACATTCTATTAATATACTTAAGAAAAATAGAAAGTGGAGGAGACACAGGACTTACCTCTTTAAACTCTGCTTTCAACACGGCGTGACCCAGTGTAGTTTGCCACTGAAGCTTTCGACCGCTGTGCTTTCCAAGATAAAATGTCTTGAATACTTCCTGAAGTTTAATCATCTGTCAAGCCAAAAAAACAACAAATTTAATTAAACTAAACACCTTTAACCTGAAGAACCACATACTGTTCAGTGTTCACGGCTGACTGAAAAGTCAGTTCTGTGTTTTGACAGCTGCCGCCACCTGCTCGGGCCCTGAGGCTGCTGCGATTTCAATGGTACTTTCTGGGAGGGCTCCTGACGCTGTCCAGTGAGGCTGGGACCTCCCTCCTGAGCCCCCGTGGGCTTCCTCGGCCCCTCCCACAGCCTCTGTGCCCAGGAGCACCCGCGGCTCTCATCAGGCTTCATTCATCTGGTGAGACGACCCCTCTCGACAGCTTCCCTCTGCAGCCTCCCCCTGCCCCCGCGCGGCCAGCCTCCCCCTGCCCCCAGGCGCCCGAGACCCTCATCACGAGGCTTCCTGTCTCCAACTGGCAACCATGCCTTCTGGGTCTTTTCGGGTTTGTCTTCTCGCCCTGGAGCCCTAGGGCCTGCACTCCATTCGGCCCTGGCAGTGCCACGAGCTGAGGCCCAGGTCCTAGGAGAGGGTTCAGTTCTCCCCTGGGCCCGGCCCCCCCACTCCACGGCGCGCACCTCCTCTTCCCACCCCTCTGCCAGGTCCGGAGCTGCTCTGCCGGCACTGTCACCAGCCCTCTGCACGGGGTGCTAAGGGAGCGGGACCTGGGCTGCCTCTGCGCTACTGCAAAGCAGGTGCCGAGGGATGAGGGCCTGGGCCCTCTGTGGGGAAGGCCTGCCAGCCTCGCGGCTGCCTGGCAACTCCTCTTCGTGCTTCCAAACTCAGCTCCTAGTCACCCCACGGACCCATGACCCATCTTCAATACATCAAGTCCCAGGCACGATGTCACTGCATGTCTAAGTATTTCAGAACAGCTAACAGACACGGACTCTTCTAGAAAACGGGTCTACTGTACCATCTCACACCTAAAAAGAAGTCAACAGTGTGATAAACCTTCCAATGCAGGCCTCTCCTAAAATTATTTCCTGGAGATTAATTCCCAGGAGTGGAAATAATGATTATAACAAGGTAGCAGCAGCTAACACTGGGTGCTTACTAGCTAGTTACCGTTTTAGGCTCAACAAAGATCAAAGACCTAAATACAAGAGTTAAACCTATAAAGCTCTTAGAAAAAAACATAAGCACAAATTTTCGTGACCTTGGATTTGGCAATAGTTTTTTAGATACGACCAAAAGTACAAGTAACAACAGAAAAAAACAAATTGAGTGGACTTCATCAAAATTAAAAACTTTTATGCAGAGGACACTATCAAGAAAATAAAAAGACAACTCACAGAAGGTATCTGCAAGTCACATGTCTGATAAGGATCTAATGTTTGGAACACAGAAAGAACTCTCACTACTTAACAGACAGAAAACACAATTTAAAAATGGGCAGACAACTGAATAAATAAATGTAACAGAATTAATAGATGAGTGATAAACCTTCTGAATTAAAAAACAAAAAATGGGCAGAGGACTTGAACAGACAATTCTCCAAAGAAGGTCTACAAACAGCCAATAAGCACATGAAAACATGCTCCACATCATCAGTCAACGGGCAAAAGCAAGTCTAACCGAAATGAGACAATGATTCATACCAAAATGGCTGTATCATAAAAAATGAAAAATAATAAATGTTGGTGAGGAGGTGTGGAAATTGGAACCCCTGTGAGTTGCTGATGGGAACGTAAAATGGCGTAGGTGCTATGAAAAATGGTGGTAGTCAAAAAAGTTGAACAATTATCACACAAACCAGCAATTCTACTCCTAGGGACAAAAAGCTGACAACGGGTAATCAAACACGGCACACTCATGTTCACAGCAGCATCATTCACGACAGTCAGAAGGTGGAAATAGCCCACATGCCCATTGATGGATGGATAAACGAATGTGGTCCATGTACCCGATGGAGTGTGAGTCAGCCTTAAATAGGCATGAAGGTGCCACACGCGAAGGCGTGGATGAACCCTGAGAACATGATGCTTAGTGATAGAAGCCCAACCGAAAGGGCCACACAATGTACGATCTCATTTATAGCAAACGTCTAGAACAAGTAGATCCAGGACAAGTAGATCAGTTGTTGCCTAGGTCTGGGGGAGAGGAGAGAGGGGGGAGGGGGGAGGGGAGAGGGGAGAGGGGAGGGGGAGAGGGGAGAGGGGAGAGGGGAGAGGGGAGAGGGGAGGGGAGGAGAGGGGAGGGGAGGAGAGGGGAGAGGGGAGGAGAGAGGGGAGGAGAGGGGAGGGGGGAGGGGGAGAGGGGAGAGGGGAGAGGGGAGAGAGGGGAGAGAGGGGAGAGAGGGGAGAGAGGGGAGAGAGGGGAGAGAGAGAGAGAGAGAGAGAGAGAGAGAGAGAGAGAGAGAGAGAGAGAGAGAGAGAGAGAGAGTGTGTGTGTGTGTGTGTGTGTGTGTGTGTAGTGGGGATGGGGGATGGGAGGGACTGCATACTGGGTCAGGGCTTCTGTTTGGGATGATGGAAGAGTTCTGAACTTTCCATAGCTTAATGCCACTGAGCTGTACACAAAACTGTAGATGTATTTTACCAAGTACGAGTATTTGGTAAGCCCCAAACACCTTTTGCTAGAAGACCAAGGTTCTCGAGTGCACGGGTCCGTGCTGAAGCACAGGAGCTAGAAGAGCCCCCGCAAGCCAGAGGTGGGGCAATCTCAGCATCAAACAGGTAAGAATCCAGGAGGGCACACTGACAGAGACGGAGGAAAAATAAGTCAATTCGTGGGGCAGAGGGGAAAGCTCGTCCTTGGAAGAGGATGCCAACTTCTAAACTGAGAGAAACGGGAGATGGGACGGGATCACTGCTCGTAGGTGAGCACGGACCTGGGCAAGTGAGTCTCATGGGGATTAAGAGGTTCACATCGTCCTCGAATTCTCCCCACAAGTTACTTGATAACTACAAACCAGCTGACACCTTAACCAGGTGAGCACAGGTATCATCATCACCAGGGGCAAAGGAACAGCGTGTGGCCCTGGCCCAGGGACCGAGAAGACTGTGGCGGGACCTGCACGGCCGGCGTCTAACCCGGCAGCAAGCCGGGAGGCTGTGAGAACCGCCTGCAGTTCCAAAAGGGCTGCGTCGTGAGGGAGAAGCAAGGGGGGGTGCTGCTGCCCCCGCTGAAGGGGACTGCAGACACGGTCGCGGACGACGTGGGGGCCCGGGCTGGGCCTGCCAACCAGAGAAAACGCCACACCGGACGCGGCTGGGACACTGACAAAATCGGAATACGGCGACATGCAGGATGGGGGCGGCACATCCATGTCAACTCTCTGCGCTTGGCAGTGTCCTCTGGTTCTATTCCCAGGAAATCCCCTCTAACGTACTGTGGTTAAAGGACATTATGCAACCTACTCTCAAGTGGATCAGGAAACAACGCACATTATGGGGAGTGTGATGGGCACACCTGGCGGCGCTAGGGAGTGGCGGAGGGTACTGGGGACTCTGAGCCGTTCTTGCAAATTCCTCTAAAGCCTGAATTGTTTGGCGTTTTGTTTTTTGAATTTTATTTTATTTTTATACAACAGGTTCTTATTAGTCATCCATTTTATACACATCAGCGTATACATGTCAATCCCAATCTCCCAGTTCATCACACCACCACCCCAACCCCCTGCCGCTTTCCCCCTTTGGTGTCCATACGTTTGTTCTCTACATCTGTGTCTACTTCTGCCCTGCAAACTGGTTCATCTGTACCATTCTTCTAGGTCCCACATATATGCGTTAACATACAATATTTGTTTTTCTCTTTCTGACTTAACTTCAGTCTGCGTGACAGTCTCTAGAGCCATCCACATCTCTACAAATGACCCAATTTTGTTCCTTTTTATGGCTGAGTAATATTCCATTGTATACATGTACCACATCTTCTTTATCCATTCGTCTGTTGATGGGCATTTAGGTTGCTTCCATGGCCTGGCTATTGTAAATAGTGCTGCAATGAACACTGGGGTGCGTGTGCCTTTTTGAATTATGGTTTTCTCTGGGTATATGCCCAGTAGTGGGATTGCTGGGTCATATGGTAGTTCTATTTTTAGTTTTTTAAGGAACCTCCGTACTGTTCTCCATAGTGACTGTATTGGTTTACATTCCCACCAACAGTGCAAGAGGGTTCCCTTTTCTCCACACCCTCTCCAGCATTTGTTGTTTGTAGATTTTCTGATGATGCCCATTCTAACTGGTGTGAGGTGATATCTCATTGTAGTTTTGATTTGCATTTCTCTAATGATTAATGATGTTGAGCAGCTTTTCATGTGCCTCTTGGCCATCTGTATGTCTTCTTTGGAGAAATGTCTATTTAGGTCTTCTGCCCATTTTTGGCGTGGATTGTTCATTTTTTTAATATTGAGCTGCATGAGCTGTTTATATATTTTGGAGATTAATCCTTTGTCCGTTGATTCACTTGCAAATATTTTCTCCCATTCTGAGGGTTGTCTTTTCATCTTATTTATAGTTTCCTTTGCTTTGCAAAAGCTTTTAAGTTTCATTAGGTCCCATTTGTTCATTCTTGTTTTTATATCCATTACTCTAGGAGGTGGATCACAAAAGATCTTGCTGTGATTTATGTCAAAGAGTGCTCTTCCTATGTTTTCTTCTAAGAGTTCTCTAGTGTCTGGTCTTACATTTAGGTCTCTAATCCATTTTGAGTTTACTTTTGTGTATGGTGTTAGGGAGTGTTCTAATTTCATTCTTTCACATGTAGCTGTCCAGATTTCCCAGCACCACTTATTGAAGAGGCTGTCTTTTCTCCATTGTATATCCTTGCCTCCTTTGTCATAGATTAGTTGACCATAGGTGCGTGGGTTTATCTCTGGGCTTTCTACCCTGTTCCATTGACCTATCTTTCTGTTTTTGTGCCAATACCACACTGTCTTGATTACTGTAGCTTTGTAGTATAGTCTGAAGTCAGGGAGTCTGATTCCTCCAGCTGTTTTCTTCCCCTCAAGACTGCTTTGGCTATTCGGGGTCTTTTGGGTCTCCAAACAAATTTTAAGTTTTTTGTTCTAGTTCTGTAAAAAATGCCACTCGGGCTTCCCTGGTGGCGCAGTGGTTGAGAGTCTGCCTGCCCATGCAGGGGACACGGGTTCGTGCCCCGGTCCGGGAAGATCCCACGTGCCGCGGAGCGGCTGGGCCCGTGAGCCATGGCCGCTGAGCCTGCATGTCCGGAGGCTGTGCTCCGCAACGGGAGAGGCCACAACAGTGAGAGGCCCGCATACCGAAAAAAAAAAAAAAAGCCACTGGTAATTTTATAGGGATTGCACTGAATCTGTAGATTGCTTTGGGTAGTACAGTCATTTTCACAATATTGATTCTTTCAATCCAACAACATGGCGTATCTCTCCATCTGTTTGTGTCATCTCTGATTTCTTTCATCAGTGTCTTATAGTTTTCTGCATACAGGTCTTTTGTCTCCCTAGGTAGGTTTATTCCTAGGTATTTTATTCTTTTTGTTGCAATGGTGAATGGGAGTGTTTCCTTAATTTCTCTTTCAGATTTTTCGTTGTTAGTGTATAGGAATGTAAGAGATTTCTGTGCATTAATTTTGTATCCTGCAACCTTACCAAATTCATTGATTAGCTCTAGGAGTTTTCTGGTGGCACCTTTAGGATTCTCTATGTATAGTATCATGTCATCTGCAAATAGTGACAGTTTTACTTCTTCTTTTCCAACTTGTATACCTTTTCTTTTTCTTCTCTGAGTGCCGTAGCTAGGACCTCCAAAACTATGCTGAATAACAGTGGCAACAGTGGACATCCTTGTCTTGTTCCTGATCTTACAGGAAATGCTTTCATTTTTTCACCACTGAGAATGATGTTGGCTGTGGGTTTGTCGTATATGGCCTTTATTATGTTGAGGTAGGTTCCCTCTATGCCCACTTTCTGGAGAGTGTTTATGATAAATGGGTGTTGAATTTTGTCAAAAGCTTTTTCTGCATCTTTTGAGATGATCATATGGTATTTATTCTTCAATTTGTTAATATGCTGTATCACTTGATTGATTTGCATATTTTGAAGAATCCTTGCATCCCTGGGATAAATCCCCCTTGATCACGGTGTATGACCCTTTTAATGTACTGTTGGATTCTGTTTGCTCGTACTTTGTCGAGGATTTCTGCATGTATAATTCATCAGTGATACTGGTCTGTAATTTTCTCTTATTGTAGTACCTTTGCCTGGTGTTGGTATCAGGGTGATGGTGGCCTCATAGAATGAGTTTGGGAGTGTTCCTTCCTCTGCAATTTTTTGGAAGAGTTTGAGAAGGATGGGTGTTAGCTCTTCTTTAAATGTTTCACAGAATTCACCTGTGAAGCCACCTGGTCCTGGACTTTTGTTTGTTGGGAGATTTTTAATCAGTTTCAATTTCATTACTTGTGATTGATCTGTTCGTATCTTATATTTCTTCCTGGTTCAGTCTTGGAAGGTTATACCTTTCTAAGAATTTGTCCATTTCTTCCAGGTTGTCCATTTTATTGGCACAGAGCTGCCTGTAGTAGTCTCCTACGATGCTTTATATTTCTGCGGTGTCCACTGTAACTTTTCCTTTTTAATTTCTACTTTTATTGATTTGCGTCCTCTCCCTCTTTTTCCTTTTTGTTTTTATTTAATTTATTTATTTATGGCTGACCTGGGTCTTCGTTGCTGCACACGGGCTTTCTCTAGTTGCGGCGAGCGGGGGCTACCCTTTGTTGCGGTGCGCGGGCTTCTCATTGCGGTGGCTTCTCTTGTTGCGGAGTACGGGCTCTAGGCACGCGGGCTTCAATAGTTGTGGCACGCGTGCTCTAGAGCGCAGGCTCAGTAGTTGTGGCGCATGGGCTTAGTTGCTCCGCGGCATGTGGGATCTTCCCAGACCAGGACTCGCACCTATGACCCCTGCATTGGCAGGCAGATTCTTAACCGCTGCGCCACCAGGGGAGTCCCGCTCCCTCTTTTTCTTGATGAGTCTGGCTAATGGTTTATCAATTTTGTTTATCTTCTCAGAGAACCAGCTTTTAGTTTTACTGATCTTTGCTACTGTTTTCTTTGTTTGTATTTCATTTCTTTCTGCTCTGATCTTTCTTTCTTTCCTTCCTCTGTTAACTTCGGGGTTTTTTAGTTCTTCTTTCTCTAGCTCCTTTAGGTGTAAGGTTAGATTGTTTGAGATTTTTGTTTCTTGAGGTAGGCTTGTATTGCTATAAACTTCCCTCTTAGAACTGCTTTTGCTGCATCCCATAGGTTTTGGATTGGCGTGTTTTCATTGTCATTTGTCTCTAGGTATTTTTTGATTTCCTCTTTGATTTCTTCAGTGATCTCTTGGTTATTTAGTAACGTATTGTTTAGCCTCCACGTGTTTGTGATTTTTACGTTTTTTTTCCCTGTAACTGATTTCTAATCTCAGAGCATTATGGTCAGAAAAGATGCTTGATATGATTTTGATTTCCTTAAATTTACCAAAGATTGATTTATGATCCAAGATGTGATCTATCCTGGAGAATGATCCATGTGCACTTGAGAAGAAAGTGTAATCTGCCGTTTTTGGATGAAATGTCCTATAAATATCGATTAACTCTATCTGGTCTATTGTGTCATTTAAAGCTTGTGTTTCCTTACTAATTTTCTGTCTGGATGATCTGTCCATTGGTGTAGGTGAGGTGTTAAAGTCCCCCACTATTATAGTGTTACTGTTGATTTCCTCTTTTACAGCTGTTAGCAGTTGCCTTACGTATTGAGGTGCTCCTATGTTGGGTGCATATATATTTATAATTTTTATATCTTCTTAAATTGATCACTTGATCATTACGTAGTGTCCTTCCCTGTCTCTTGTAACATTCCTTATTTTAAAGTCTATTTCATCTGATAGGAGTATTGCTACTCCAGCTTTCTTTTGATTTCCATTTTCATAGAATATCTTTCTCCATCCCCTCACTTTCAGTCTGTATGTGTCCCTAGGTCTGAAGTGGGTCTCTTGTAGACAGCATATATATGGGTCTTGTTTTCGTATGCATTCAGCGAGCCTGTGTCTTTTGGTTGGAGCATTTAATCCATTCACATTTAAGGTAATTATTGATACATATGTTCTTATGACCATTTTCTTAATTACTATGGGCTTGTTTTTGTAGGTCTTTTTCTTCTCTTGTGTTTCCCACTTAGAGAAGTTCCTTTAGCATTTGTTGTAGAGCTGGTTTGGCGGTGCTGAATTCTCTTAGCTTTTGCTTGTCCATGAAACTTGATTTCTCCATCGAATCTGAATGAGATCCTTGCCGGGTAGAGTAATCTTGGTTGTAGGTTCTTCCCTTTCATCACTTTAAGTATATCGTGCCACTCCCTTCTGGCTTGTAGAGTTTCTGCTGAGAAATCAGCTGTTAACCTTATGGGAGTTCCCTTGTATGTTATTTGTTGTTTTTCCCTTGTTGCTTTCAGTAATTTTTCTCTGTCTTTAATTTTTGTCAATTTGACTGCTGTGTGTCTTGGCATATTTCTCCTCGGGTTTATCGTGCCTGGGACTCTCTGTGCTTCCTGGACTTGGGTGGCTATTTTCTTTCCCATGTCAGGGAAGTTTTTGACTATAATCTCTTCAAATATTTTCTCAGGTCCTTGCTCTCTCTCTTCTCCTTCTGGGACCCCTATAATGTGAATGCTGTTGTGTTTAATGTTGTCCCAGAGGTCTCGTAGGCTGTCTTCATTTCTTTTCATTCTTTTTTCTTTATTTTGTTCCACAGCAGTGAATTCCACCATTCTGTCTTCCAGGTCACTTATCTGTTCTTCTGCCTCAGTTATTCTATTGATTCCTTTTAGTGTATTTTTCATTTCAGTTACTGTATTGTTCATCTCTGTTTGTTCTTTAATTCTTCTAGGTGTTTGTTGTTTAATTCTTCTAGGTCTTTGTTAAACATTTCTTGCATCTTCTCGATCTTTGCCTCCGTTCTTTTTCCGAGGTCCTGGATCATCTTCACTATCATTATTCTGAATTCTTTTTCTGGAAGGCTGCCTACCTCCACTTCATTTAGCTATTTCTCTGGGGTTTTATCTTGTTCCTTCATCTGGTACAACGTCCTCTGCCTTTCCGTCCTGTCTCCCATTCTGTGCATGTGGTTTCCCCTCCACAGGCTGCAGGGCTGTAGCTCTTCTTGCTTCTGCTGGCTGCCCTCTGGTGGATAAGGCCCTCTCAGCCTGAACTATTTTGATACAACTGAACAGACCTGCAGCACCACGAGCGGGGTAAGCCCGGGGGGAGGAGGTAAGGGGTGTTTCTGGCGAAGGTGACTGGGGAGACAAGTGTCTCCCAGAGGGCGGGGGGCGTGGCGGTTTTCTGCATAAGAGGTTCCACTGGGAGGGTCACACCTGGGCCCGGGAGCACGAGAGAACCGGGTGTGTGTGGGGTGCCTCAGAGTCTTCCATCGGGTGGAGAGATTCAGGGAGGGAGGGCCGAGCCCACAGCTGTGGAGGTCCCTTGGGGCAAGCAGACACATAGGCTGGAGGCTGAGTGGGGTATGTGCGCAAGGGGAAGGAAGCTGAGGGGGCTTCCAGAGAACATCAGAGCATTCAGGATGGAGGGAAGGGAAAAAAAGAGAAGAAAACCACAAAGGCAACTGACTAGTGGGGTCAGAAACAGAAGAACAGCCAAGGAAAGATAGTCTTGGAAACAGGAAGAAGGGCTCCAAGAGGCAGCACTCTGCCCCGGCTCCCAGGGTCCAGGGCTCCATGCCCAGCTCTCTTCCTGGAGGCTTGGCACCAGCCAGCTGGTGCCCCGACCAGCGGTCCAGGTGCTGCTTCCTTCTCTGCACGCTCTGTGCCCGAGCCCAGGGTTCTCCCCAGTACCCGCACGTCCCCAGAGAACCATAGTTGATGGCCGACACACACACCATCCCCTGCCCCTCGTGGGACCCTGGCACTGTCTACAACGGGCGGGGGGAACAGCCAGACAAGGAGGCCCACGGCTCCGCATGCAGGAACTTTTTAAAAAAGCGCCTGTGCCAGCACCTTCTTCACGGGCGGCCGGTGGACACGGAGACAAAAAGCGTCCACTGTGAACACTGTTTAGACAGAGACGACTGGGGTTTTGACCGAGTGCACGATTTAAACACTCCTTGAAAGACAGCACATCTGTGCCGGCATGGGTGCTACAAGGGGGAGGTCCGTGGGGCTCTGGAGCACCAGTATATGAATAACAAAGGGCATTCGGGCTTTAAAACGCTTACCTCTGGAGTTAGATGTACTTCCATGGGGGTGTACGTCGGCCAGTATCCCATTGTAAGTATGTTCACTGTCAGGTCTATAGAGCCCGGGTCACTTTGATTCTGCATATACTAAAAACAAAGAAAATCAGGACAGAATGATTACTTTAGAATATCACCAAAAAGAATTAATTCATTAAAAAGTAAATGGTGTCATTTTCAAAGTACAGTTTACCTTGTGTTTTCATTTATTTTAGTCCCTGGAACATATTTCACCGAAACCACACAGCCTGTTCTAAAGTCACTGGAAATGTTTTCTCTTCTTTAGTCAAATAAGGATCATTAAAATCATTTAAGTCAAATTATTAGTGTGCAATTTTAGGGATTATTTTCCCTTTTTCTTTTTTTGGCTGTACTGCACAGCTCGCGGGATCTTAGTTCCCCAACCAGGGACTGAACCTGGGCCCTTGGCGGTGGAAGAGTGGAGTCTTAACCACTGGACTGCCAGGGAGTTCCCAGGGATTATTTTTCTTTTTCATTTTGAATTTAAGTTTTTTGAATACGTGAGATGTTAACGGTGTACTTTTTAAGGACAAGGACTCTACGTAATTCACATCCTCAGGTACATAATTTACATAATCATTTCTCACAAGTTAAAATAGGGTACTGTTTAAAAAGCTGTTTTACTTGACAAGAACACAACTTGCCTGCTTGAAATGAACCATGATGTCCTTAGAGAGCTCCATGTCCTTGAACATGCCTTCCAGCTTGCTGGTGAAAGCAGCCCCACACTCTGGACACAAGTGGACTGCAGGTGAGCATCCTGGGAGAACACCCACCGGGCACCAAGCCCCGCCCCCGCCCGACGCGCTCACCGTGCTTCAGCTTTGACAGCATAGACTTTTCAGCATCAACGGACGCACTTTTTCCAACGAGGAGTCTCTTTGCCAAATCTTTCTTATAAAATGCTTCAAAGACATCTTTACCTATTTATGAGCAAGTGAGGACAACATTAAGACATTAGATAGCTACCATGCAAACGTTCACCTCGACAGCTGAGATGGCCAGAGGGGCGTCCACCCTGACGCCAGCCAGCTCTACCCACTGAATCCCCACAAACACCTCACTAAGTTCGTGGCAGCCGTCACCCTAGTCCCTGTGGTAACAGGGAAGCGGACATATTCCTGTTTTTCTCAACAGAAGACAGGGTCCGACTACAGACGCTCTGCGGACACCGCATCCTCTGTGCCCGGCGGTGAGGAGATGCCGCGAGCCCCACTCACCGTGAATGAACCGGAATAGGATCATGATCTTGTCCAGGATCCTCTCCAGCTCCTCGTCCGTTGCTTCCTTATTACCTGCTCTCAATTTTGAATCAACGTGCTTTGCTGTAAGAGGTTCAATTATTTGAAAAATAAGCATTCATTATATAATACACATTCTAAATAGATGAAGGAAGATCTTTGATTTCTCCACGTAAAAACTGAACAGGAACACTCTGGAACCTTTCCAAAATGACATTATTATGAGACAAAAAGGCAAACACCTGATTTTCTAAGATCTGTACTTTCAGGGCACCGAGAACAAACACTCTGATCCCATGCTGGGGTTCATGACACATGAGTGCTCCAGAAATTGCAGTACCCCGTCTTCAAGATGTGATGTGATACATCCGGGTGAGACTTTCTCAAGAGAAAGCACTCTCCTCAGGGCTGACAATGCAGGGACAGAGCAGTTCTGCTTGGGCTTCTTGTTTCTGAGATACACGAACCCACCATGACCTGGTTTAAGGAAGGCAGAACCCAAGCTCCCAAGAGTCTGAACCCATCTTTAGAGAAATCGCAATCCATAAAGTGGTTCAAAGGCTAAATTAAATTGCCTTTAAACTTCTCCTCTTGTTGCTTTTTTCCCCTTATCATTCTTTATTATGAAATATTCTGAACATACACAGAAGTAGTCACTTGTACAGTGAACCCCATGTTCCCACCACACATTTTTAACAACCCTCAACAGAGCCCAAGTCTGCATCACACCTTCCCTGCCCTTTGCCTCCTGTCAATCTCAAAAAAAAAAAAAAAAAAAAAAATTTACTCACTAATGAAATTCTGTGAATCCTAAAATATTTTGATATTATCATGAAATAATTATATAAAGTGATAATTTAAAAACTGTTTCATCTTAAAATATGCTAGCTCCTGAGATGTCATTCCATTTTATCGTACTTTAATACTGACTGGAGGATACACAGATAGTGACTAAATAGCACCTCCTGTTAAGTATCATCCAGAGATTGATAGTTATCCTCATAACCTCATAACATTCATATGTAACAAACCTCAATCCAATTTCTGAGCAGAAATCACTGGCTTGTAGTCGACATAGAGAATCAAGGCTCATCCTTACAAAAACAACTCTGGAGCTGTGAGTAGTACAAACTAGCATAAATCTTTATGGCCCTTCCTCTCTTATGATGTCAAGCTCCATTTCCTTACAAAATCCCAACTACATTCACCCTTATGAAAGTACCACGCACTTACATATGTACTTAATATATCTATAAGCACACACCTGTGTATGTGGTTTTTTGAGAAGGTGTGTCCTGTTAAGGCATGTTCCCTGCCCTCCCCATAAGGAGGTTAACTTTTGGGAAAAAAATCTACTTGAGTTTTGCTTTATTTTCCCATGTTAAGAAAAGGTATAGAAGTATGTGTTTCTACCGATCAGCTCTGCAGGTTTGTTTGGCCTCTTGTTGATGAATGATTCGAAGGACTCCTTCATCAGGTTGATGAACTTCTCGTTCCTCTGGAAGCACACTTCTATCACGTGGTCTACTCGGTCCTTGAAATCCAGCAGGTCCTGCACCATATCTTTATCTTTTTCAGGATTGATAACGATTGTTGTCCCAAAAGTCTGCAAAAACATACCCCAAGTCATCAACAGGTTTTCTGATACAATTTTTCTCCTGCTATCAAACAATCATGATAGTTCTATATAAATTAATCACTCCTGGTGTTAAACACTAAATAGTTTCAAAAGTTTCACAAATTTAGTCCACCTTCTAAAAATTAAGTGGACATGCAACTAATGCTTTAGGGTTACAATTCTGCTTCTGGAAGAATTTATCAATTACTGGGGAAATGTCTGTTGCTTTCTGAAGAAAAAACGTTTACTTATAAATTCCTCAAATAGAAAGTAACCCCCTTAACCTGATACACCTATTTGGACTTCCTGACTATAGTTTTCTTTCCCCTTCACTTCTAACCATGGTGGTTTAGAGCCTGGTTTTTAGCCTGTATTTTTAATTTAAAGATGCTATTTAAACATTACTAAAAGTCTGTGCGTGACAACAACAGTTCGCTATCTGATGAAAAACTACCAGCTGAAGAGATGCTGAACACAACCGTGGTTCAATGTAAGACACGTCTTCACAGGACACACACACAGTTGCATGTCAAAGGTGCCCGTGGAGGCTGATCGCTGGTGAAAAGGTACAAATGACATGGCATAAAGACCTTCTGGAGAGGGACAGGGCATGACCAGCAGGGGCAGGAGGGACTCACTCTTCACTCTGTACCTTTTCACACTGACAGGATTTTAAAATAACGTACATAAGACCATGACACACGAGGGTCATCTTTATTTTGTGAGGAAACACTGTGCTGTCACAGCGTAACTGCTTATCATTAGTGGACCCTCGGAACCGTGTTCACACACTGACTTTTCCTGCCAAGAATGGACACTGCAAACGTGAACTCCTGTGTTCAGCACCTGTTCCTGTTCTCTCAGGACTACTGGTCGGCAAAACCCTAAATCTCCCCTGGCCTTTCTTAACATAAAGCTCCAGTGCTGACCCAGCGTGAGTCGCTTATGCCTTTCAGCTCAATGCAGCCGCACAAAATCCTGGGGGCATGTGTGCGTGCACGCGTGTGTGCGTGTGTCCAAGCTGGCCACATGCAGACCAACATGCAACTTCAGGCCTGATTATTTCCTTTATCTTTTTCCTCAGCTGAATTTTCCCTGTGACAGTCACAGATTCACGTGAGGCAGAAACAGTGGCGATGTCCTCGCACACTAAGCCTCGTCTCCCCGACGGTGCCCTGTGGGAAGCTACTGAGCAGCGCCCCAGCCAGGACACCGGCCTTGACACAGCACATCCGTCCCACCCTGACGGGTCGCGGTGTTCGCCTGTAGCTCCCTGTGTGTGTGTCACCTGGGCAAGCATCACCTATGTGTGTCATCTATGCCCACAGCCAAGAGGACAAGCAGTCAGCACCACAAGGATCTCTCCTGTTGTCTTTTGATAACCATACACACACGCACATGCATGCATACACACGCAGAAACCCACAAGCACATGCTTACGTAATAAATCCTGGATTTCTAAACAAAGTAGCACACACACCCACCTGACATACCAAAATATGTGAGAGTTCCCACTGAGCAAAGGCATGAGATCATTTTATACAGTAGATTCACAAAAACAACTTTTGAAAATCTCGACTGTAGAACTCAGCTAGTATCGGGTTGGCCAAAAGGTTCATTCAGTTTCTTCTGCAAGATGGTTCTGTTAGCGCTTAGTTGTCTTTAACTTCATTCAAAACAATTTTGTTAGACTGTATTGTGACAGCTGTCACATCAGCGTGCATTTAAAAAAAGACAGCACAATTGGTGAATCTTTGTGTAGCCATTTTAATACTGAAGATGGAAGAAAAAACAACATTCTCGGCATATTATGCTTTATTACTTCAAGAAAGGTAAAAATGCAACTGAAGCACAAAAACAGATTTGTGCAGTATATGGAGAAGGTGCTGTGACTGATGGAACGCGTCAAAAGTGGTTTGCAAAGTTCTGTGCTGGATATTTCTCGCTGGACGATGCTCCACAGTCGAGTAGACCAGTTCAAGTTAATAGCGATCAAATCGAGACATTAATTGAGAACAATCAATGTTATACCACGGGGTAGGATAGCCAAAATACTCAAAATATCCAAATCAAGCACTGATCATCATTTGCACCAGCTTGGTTATGTTAATCTCTTTGATGTTTGGGTTCCACGTAAGTTAAGCGAAAAAAAACTACTTGATGGTATTTCCGCAGATAATCCTCTACTTAAACGTGCCATTTTTAAAACAAATTGTGACGGGCGACGCAAAGTGGATACTGTGCAGTAATGAGTGGTTACTGTGCAGTAAAGAGATTGTGGGGCAAGTGAAATGGACCACCACCAACCACACCAAAGGCCAGTCTTCATCCAAAAAAGGTGATGTTGTGTGTGTGGTGGGATTGGAAGGGAGTCCTCTATTATGAGCTCCTTCCGGAAAACCAAACGATTAATTCCCACAAGTACTGCTCCCAATGAGACCAAATGAAAGCAGCACTCGATGAAAAGCGTCTGGAATTAGTCAACAGAAAACACATAATCTTCCATCAGGATAACGCAAGACCGTATGTTTCTATGATGACCAGGCAAAAACTGTTACAGCTTGGCTGGGAAGTTCTGATTCATCCACGGTATCACCAGACACTGCACCTTCAGATTTCCATTTATTTCAGTCTTTACAAAATTATCTTAATGAAAAAAAATGCAATTCCATGGAAGACAGTGAAAGGCACCTGAACAGTTCTTTGCTCAAAAAGGTAAGAAGTTTTGGGACGACAGAATTATGAAGTTGCCTGAAAAACGGCAGAAGGTAGTGGAACAAAACAGTGAATACGTTGTTCAATAAAGTTCTTGGTGAAAATGAAAAATGTGTCTTTTATTTCTACTTGAAAACCAAAGGGACTTTTTGGCCAACCCAATACTTACACTGATGACAAACGGCCAAATGGCAGCTTTTAAAACGTGTTTACACCTGGACGGTATTCATCCCTAAAACTCCTGTGCACGGGTGACCTGGAGGGAGATGTGTGATGGTGGCCCCACGCCCGTCCCTCACAGAGCCCAACCGATGGCCACGCACCTTGATATACTCGCTCCAGTGCTGCAGCAGTGCCTGCTGGCCACCCCGCACGCGGCTGAACAGCTGGTACATCTGAGTGAGGTCAGGCACTCTGTTCTCATCCAACAGGTGGTCCAGCCCTGAGATCACACGGCAATGTTAGATAGGCACGGCGGGCGGGACGGCGGGATGAGCAAAAGCTAGGCTGGGCCGGGGCTCGCGGCACACAGGGCCCCCGCAGACGCGGAAACCCAGGGGTCGGCTGGTTCCTAGGCGGGCAAGACCCCGTGACGCAGCCCAGCAGGCGAGTCTTGTCCCCTGAGCACCATGCTGGGAGGTGTAGTCCCCACCCCTTCCCTGCATGGAGGCCCCTCATTTGGCTACTGCAGCAAAGGTCTGAAGAACGCTCGCACCAACTCTGACCTGGGAGCTTTACAACCCCAAATCGCTTCTGATTTAGTCCATCAGCCAGAAAGTATATTTGCCTAAGATAAGCTATCAAATCTAATCTTTTAGTCGACTTATTTTATTCACCTGTATAACAAATTGTGGAAGGAAAACATGTATTGTTTATCAGATACTTGGAGGTGCTTAACAGCATTTTTTTAGGCCTTTACTATTTCAGGTTTTAACAAAGATTTGCAAAGATTTTCTAAAACCACCACAGCCAGGAGAGCTTCGTGAAGGACGCTCTAACCACCTGCTTTCTGATAACCGTGGGGAGGCAGTGGGGTTAGAGCGGAGAAGCTGTGAGCCAGTCATGTGACCGCAGCCTCAGCCTCTGCTGTGACTCAGGCGCACTGTCCACACGTCAGAGACACACACACGTAGCCTGTGCTGACAGACCCTGAGCAAGGCTCCAAATGTCCGTATGTCTCTCAATTACGATGATACAGACAACTTATTCTACAACTGATCTACTGAAGTGCTGAACGACGACAAGAATCCAAAAAGTATAGCTTTTAATTTTTAAAATGCCTTTAATAAAATTTAGACTATACTCTTACATATATATAATTTACCATTTTCTTGAAATAATTTTGCTTATCAAAATACACACTGAAACGATTCATCCAAATTTCTACTGTCTACTTGAAGTTCCCTTTTCTTTTAGAAGTGACTCCTTTTTGGACCGCCCTGGTGGTCCAGTGGTTAAGACTCTGTGCTTCCACTGCAGGGGGCGAGGGTTCGATCTCTGGTCGGGGAACTAAGATCCCTCATGCCATATGGAGTGGCACCCCCGCCCCCCCCGAAAAAAGTGACTCCTTTTTAATGAACACCTAGTATAAAATCGGAGGACACTTGTTTCAGGTGGACAGTAAATCGAGGCCCCATCCGCGTGGAAACGTACCAGTGTATGGGCTTCAGTGTGATGTGAGCAGGAGACACCAGATTCACACCCTGGCCCTCAGCTTTCGGGCCGTGATCTGAGGCACTAGTGTCTCGCTCGGTTTTCCTGTAAACTGGGGCTGTTCTAGGACCAGAAGGCATTTACATGAAGTACAGCAGATGCTCACGAACACTAATTCTCTCCTGTTGGCTTCATTCTGGTTTCACTTGGAAGCCCCACGTTTAGTGTCTCATTAGAGATAATATTACCATCTGGCAAAGCAGACCCCAACCAGACGCATTTGGGAGCTATTGAGCCTTCCCAAAATTAGACTTTGAGGTTTCCAATTGCTTGAAACAGATCCCGTGGCTACAAAATGACTTTCAAACATAACACTAAATGATATAAAAAGCAACACCAAGCACTAAAGCGTGCAAGGTTACACTGTGCTCATTACAGTGAGGGTGGGAGTGAAAATGTCACATCACCTCTAACAGCACGGCGCTAAAATTGCACCGTCGGCCGCGTGCCGAGCTGGCCTGGTCCGCCTCTGTCCTGGGACCATGGCGCCAGCAGCTTGTCTGCCGCGGAGCCGCACGCAGGGCAGGGATGCAGCCCCTGGGCGCCCCCAGCCCGTCGGACCGCGCGCGTCCACACTGCAGGTCAGTGCCCAGGAGGGACGTCGCCTGTACAGGAGGGGCCCGTGGGCGCAGCCCAGGCCGTCTGCCGGCCAGAGGGCCTCTCGCAACCAACCTCTCAGCCTGGACGGGATTTCACGTGAGTTTAGCTTAAACCGGGGTTCTTACGTGCGCCTCTCACTATTGCGTGTAATCAATTTTCCCCTCAAGGGCTAATGTCCCTCATTTTTCCGATGATTTTAGTGCCTGTTTTCTTACAACAACCAGTGTCCTCGCGTGCTTACAATGCTCCGCTAAGTCTCTTAGCCAATCAGGGACGAGCGATCAGTGCAGAGACACAGAGCTGGGAACACCTACCTTTCTGCAGAATCGCCGTTAAGTGTTCCCCTAACAGCTGCTTCTCCACACAGGCAATCAGTGGTTTCCTGGGAGGGAAACAGAGGCGCGTCACGAAGCAAGTACGGGGGGGCCTGTCGGCTGTGGAGGACGGGGACCCCCGTCCACGCAGCCGAGCCCAAGTCAGCACACGCCCAGCCATTGCCGACGCCGACACAGACTCAGGCCACCAGGGCCCCGGGAGAGGGGGACGGCAGCGGACGGGAGGCACCCTCGCCCACCGCACCCGGGGACGAACCGGGTGGGCTGCCCGCAGCCCTGCCCTGCCGGGGTCCCACAGACGGCCTCCTGCACCCACAGCTGCCCCTCTGCCCTCACTTCTTCGTGCCTGTCTTCCCCCAGGACCACTCTTCAAAGTCTGGCTCCTCAGAGCGGCCGCGGGAATGTCACGCAGGACACACAGCTGCCACTCCTGACCCACCACCCCCGCTCGCTCAGCTCTTCTTTTAGGAGATCAGAGCCCCCACCTTGCTCCCAGGTGTATTGACCTCGGCCTTCATTTTGAGGAATTTTTCACCGCACCACCTTGGGTGAACCTCAGGGTGACCCCAGAGGGAGGCGCGGCAGGCACTCAGGCTCCGGGTGCGGAGGGCCCAGAGGTGTGGCCTGCACCGACACCCGCAGCACCCGTCCCGAGGGTAGCAGCGTGCACGGGCGAGGCGGGAAGGGGCGCCCAGAGCGCAGCCCATAGGCTGCTGCAGCTCCTTACCTGCGCCACCTCCCTCCTGTTTCTCTGAAAACCGTTTCTCACTCTGTGACCTTTGAATCGCCCGACACCACAGGAGCCACCTCGGGCAGCGCCCCTCGAAAACCTAACCCGAGGGGGGCCACCCTCTGCTCTGCTTAACTCTCAGACACTCCTAAGCGAGACTGGGGAGGGGGCAGTTATAACACAGCACCTACACACCAGAGGCCGGGGAGGAGGGGCCGAGGGGCCCGGCGCCACCGGGCGCTGCACACAGTCTCCTCCACCCCCCCACCCCCTCCCACCCCCATGGACCCCCCTTCGGCCCGACGGCACCGCACCTCCAGCGCCAGGTGTCTGAGAGCAGCCTCACCTCTGCTTCACGACCCTCTATTTTGAATGTTCTCGAGCTGTCACATCCTGTCCCTTTCTTTCATCCTGCCTGGCCCCTCCCCCCACCCCCGGGAGTCACCACGTTCTGCGCATTTTAGCACTTTCCCTCTTAAAAACATCTCTCTTTTCTGTCTCTCACGTTTCTGCTCTAATCTTCCTCACTTGAATAAATATTATGTGCCTGACGCAGACATTCACAAAACCTGCCCTTGTGCTTTTCCCTAGCTACACACTGACCTCAGGTTTAGAGGAAAAAAAAAAATTGGATGAAAAGAGAAGGGACAAGTTACTTCCCTGGTGGTCCAGTGGTTAAGAATCCACCTTCCAACACAGGGGATGCGGGTTTGATCCCTGGTCGGGGAACTAAGATCCCACGTGCCGCAGGGCAACTAAGCCCGTGGGCTGCAACTACTGAGCCCGGGCACCACAACTACAGAGCCCACATGCTCTGGAGCCCGCGCACCGCAACTAGAGAGAAGCCCGCATGCTGCGACAAAAGATCCTGCATACCCCAACTAAGACCCGATGCAACCAAAGATAAATATAATAAGTAAATATTAAAAGAAAAAATAATGTGGCTGACTACTATAAGGAAAAATTACAGCTATATCAGATGTCCAAAAAACTTCACAACCGAAATTGCCTATACTCAATGATACCTCATTAACATAAACTTCTATAAATTTATTATGCATTTATAACATAAATTATAAACTGTCTATAAAAAGATACCAAGTATCTCAGCCTGAATCACTCCCTTTGGACGATAACTCACCACAGGCCACGAATCAGTGTGACTTACAAGTGCTGAGTAATCACAGACAAGCAAACTGTCCCAGGAGCAGAATACGTTCAGGTTCAGAGAGCAGCGAGTGAGTCTACAAGACGCTGCGGGTCACGGAGCTGAGTGCGGGAGTGGTACTCACTGTGTGCTGTGGTCTAGATACGTGATCACGCGGTCACCCTCCTCCCCCAGGCGCTTACTCACATGGTTCAGGTACTCCGGAACCTTCCAAACACAACATTTAAACACATCAGCAACAAAAACCTTCTTCATGTTACCCAAGAAGCTGAAACACTGTTTTCCTTATTTAAGAAAAAAAAGGAGACTGTACATTCAGGCCCAAACATTAACGGAGTACCAGGAGTGGGGGTGCTGAGGAGGGGGAGGGAGATACACGGCAGGAGGCTTCCCTCGGCCCCATCCTGGAGACTGAAGGTAACGTCTGGAATGGGGGCAGGCAGCATGGCACCCCCTAGCCCACACTTGGCGGGGTCAGCAAACTCCAAGCAACAGGCTGTTCCTCTGAGGCCCCAAAGAGAGTGGCTGCAGGAGATCTCAAAACACACTCTCTCTGAGTTTCCAGGGGTGAAGGGTCACCTGCCTGCACAGCAAAGGCCCCATGACAGGGGTCGCTGAGGCTCTGACCCCTGGGCGGCAGCCAGGGCGGTCTCCAACTCCCCCTCCTGTGACGGTCCCGAGGGGCTTCCTGCTGAGCTTGGGCCCTGATACCCGAGAAGCCGGCTATCAAGTTTCTGGGTTCTTATTACTACTAAATACATGGTTTTTTCCCGTGGCTTTTTGGGTAACCTTTTCAATGCCTCACAGAGATGAAAAATTTTAACATGTCAGGTTTCTCTTTCATATTTAAGAATTACCTTTTAAACTCTTGTTTCAGCTTGAGTTCCTTTATGTATTTTAGAAGCTATTTCACTATCTTTTTTACTGGGGGCGGGGGGCAATGAAGGGCTTCTAAATTAGGAGAAAAAAATTAAGCCCTTAATAAACTCACAAAGAAGCTCATCACTAGGAATTTAAACTAGATTGTAACTTTCGGAGATTTTCAGTGAGACGTTTGCCAGCGTGAAGAGACAAACATTTAGAAATCACACTTAGATGCACATCTATGAAAATGAAATAAGGCAATTCAGAAACACTTCGTTGTCTCACCTCTCTTTCTTGCATTAAGCTTTGGCCTTCTGCAGCATATAAACAATTAGTTTCTTCCAAAAATTTCAGTTCAAATGAATCTTTATACACCTACAAAACGAGCAGGGTTAACGACCAATTACAGCGAAGAAACCTAGCTCTCAGCTTGAAGTGCTAGCGCAGCCCCGTGTCGAAGGTGCACGGCTGCCGTGACCTGTGCCCGTGACAAGCTGCCTGGGCCCGCCCAGCCCCCCCGCTCTGCCCAGGGTGCTCCCAGGCCCCGGCCGTCTCCCGGGGCACTGCGTCTGTGCGGCAAAAGTTGCCCCTTCCCCAGCTCCGGGTGAGTGCCAGCTGAGTCATTCCCCTCCCATATTTCCACCAATACTCTAGCGGTGTCAGTTCCGACACTGACATCTTTGACACCTCGTCGCCTGCGTGTAGGCGGCTGGACAGGGGTCCAGCGCTTCCCTCGTGGGCTGTGAGGATGCGCGGGGCCCACCTGGAGGTCGGACAGCATGCCCAGCAGGCCCCGCAGCAGGCTGCGGTCCACGGCCTCCCCGCTCCGTTCCCGCTTGATCAGCAACAGGATGCCATCGATGGTCTTTGTCTGAACCATTTTATCACTAATAATATGGTTTCTAAATAGTTCTAATCCCATATCCCTGTACAAACAGAGAAGACAAGACTGTTTTAGTTTCACTTCTTAGAAGTTCTGGGTGAAGCTCCAGTTACACTATGAATATCACCCCCAAACTACTGACTTGCTAACTCTCTGGTCCAGGTGTCAAGAACTCCTCTTTTAAAAAAATTTTCATTCTTGACAGTCTGGTGTGCCGTCTATTTCTTTCCTCATCAATGCTGCCTGTTTCCTGCATGGGTCAGCGGGCTTCCGCCGTCCTGCCCGGGAGCCCTGGGACCCTCCGCCTGCCCTGCCCCCGTCCTCCAGCTGCTCTTCCTGTGTGGCCCTGGCCACAGGACGATGGAACTGAGGGTGAAAACCAGAGTCCATCGCACTCCCTCAGCCCGCTCCCTCCCGATTCAGCACGCTGTGCCCTCTCGCCACCTCTAAGCCCCGTCCTGTAAAGTCGCTTCCTTTTCGAGCTTCCTGGCCGTCTGTTGACTCTGACCCAGGGCAGTGTGATTTCTCCTTCTACCACCGGGAGACTGCTTGTCTTTGTTTACCGTAACCCACGCGTGGGGCGGCTGGGGCCCTCTCTCCTCTCCGTGATCCCACGTCCCCTCTGCTCCTCTGTCCTAAGGGCTTCAGCACCTCCTGACTGACTCCATCCTTAGAGCAGCTCCATGAGGGATGACCGTCCTCCAGATGGAGAAACTGAGGCAGAGAGATTACAAGGCGCTTGCTGTGCCCAGCTCGTCAGGCTCCAGAATCTAAACGTAGTTAGTAACGTAACCCTGCTGTCTAACCTGGAGGCACTGCCCAGAGCATGAAGCCTACCAGCCCCTGTCCACTGCAGCAGGCAGGGAAGCAAGTATGCTCGTGCAGGATGGCAGGGATCGCTGTGAGGGTGCGTGAGAAACTCGGGTGTGCAGTGGAGCCCCGGCCTGAGCTTTGCAGAGTCCGTGGGAGCGGCCCACTAGCTGAGACGGGAGGAGGTGGGGAGAGGAAGCCTGCTGCGCCCAGGCACGCCGAGGGACGAGGAAGCCGCGGGCACATCCTGGCGGCTTTGCTGGAGCCTGAGCTGAGAGTGCGGCTTCAGAAGAAGTTCCTGTGGCGGCAGCCACGCTGCCTCAGTTTCTCCATCTGGAGGACGGTCATCCCTCATGGGATGGAGCCCTGCTCCAAGGATGGAGTCAGTCAGGAGGTGCTGAGGCCCTGAGGACAGAGCCCCGCACAGAGAAGGAGCTCTGCGACTTCCTATCATCATCAGCTTTTCCAAACTGATTGTTTCTCTGAGTAACGACGATCTGTCCTGCAGAGGGTTGTGGGTGTCTAGTAGGAGGCGTGCAGGAGTCGGGGCTGAGAGGACAGAGGAGCAGAGGGGACGTGGGATCACGTGGGAGAGAGGGTCCCAGCCGCCCCACACGTGGGTTACAGGAAACAAAGACAAGCGATTTTCCAGTGGTAGAAGGAGAAATCGCACCGCCCTGGGTCAGAGTGAACGGACGGCCAGGAAGCTAGAAAAGGAAGTGACTTTACAGGACGGCACTCAGAGGTGGCGAGAGGGCACAGTGTGCTGAATCGGGAGGGAACGTCCACGTGGGCACAGGCCAGGAGGACCGAGGGCGAGACCACAGACAGGCCCTGTCACCAAGGCTGAGCTGCTCGGGGACGACGCTGGAAGTCGGGGACCAGGGACCCAGGGCAACGTGGGCACAGGGTTCCCGACTCACACTGCCCCGAGCAGATGGAAGCCAATGCCCTGTGCCCGGCCCGTCAGCAGAGTACCGGGAGGCACCATCAGAGAGTGACCGGCTCCCCAGCCTTTCCCAGAGCAGAGGTGGAATAGGTGACAGAAACGGACTTCACAAGGCACTTCCATGCCCACAGGAGAACGTGCTGGACTGGCGGCTGCCCCTCATGGTGACAGACACTTCCGGCCCGAGAGCCACCGAGGGGCAGGCCTGTGTGCCAGCGACCCTGGCCAACACAGAGGGCCACAGACAAATGGTCGGGCACGTGTCATCAAATCAACCATTGGAGACACAGGTCAGCCGCAGCCTCAGCCACAGACCAGGACCGGGGGACACTCACCAGATGGAAGGAAGCATGGAATTCTGAAGCACGTAAGTACGATCCAGAAACAGGAAGATACTTCTGATCATGATCTGGAGGGCAAGAGGAGGACCTGACTTACTTACGTACCTTACCAACAAAACATCCAACCCTAGCCGTCTCAAATCTAACATGATTGTTTCTCAATGAAAAGATGTTTTTATCTTCAAGACCCTCATGACTGACTGTTCCCTGAATTTACATGTTCCCCGTGGTGTTTGCTTTTCATCTCTTTTATCCAGAAAATCTGACTGTAGGGACGGTACAGCACTTCGCCTCAAAGATGCCTTTGAAATTCAGTCATCTCCTGACTGACGTGGTGAAATCTCCTTAGACTGGGAGATGCTCTAAGCTGAATTTTTCCAGCATTCCGGCTCGCTACGTTGGCATGAGGCTCTCAGCCACGTGTGTGTACTCGACTTTACTTTGCAGGCTCACGTGGTGGGCAGTGGCCCCGGGGCACTCTCAGGGAGCGCCGCAGACTGTGTCGTGGAGGTTTGCTTACACATGCAGAGAGAACCCTCCCGACACATTCACCTGTTTCTACCATCCCCCCATGCCTGGCCCAAGAGAGACTCATTCATTGTCGCCTACTCACCGCAATCAGGAAACCAAAGAATTCAACCTAGTTAGGAAAGCTATTGATACTATCTCTTCTCTCACTTACATAATTTTCAGCCAGGTCACCCTGAAAACTCACATATATATAAAATCAAATTAGAATCAATATATCTACTAAGTCTAAGCCTGGCTGTCTAGTTACAGTAAACTCCTGGGATTCAGGCTTGATTCTCAGGCATAAACTGAGCTCAAGGAAAACTTCAGAGACCCATGGGGAATCCCAGGCACCATGAGTCACCTGTGCGGTCGGCCCGAAGGCCAAGCTCGCAGCCAGGCCCACCCCAGAAGAGCAGGTCGTCCCCACTCTTCTCCAGCCACTGTCCAGCTCGGTCGGAGCTGGATGGCAGCACCTGACCTGAACAGAACTCCCCATCCCAGCTCCCAACCGGGCCCTGCCTTCCTTGGGGGTTGAGGGAAGATGGATGGGGCCACGCTTTGGTTAAAAAGAAAAACAAACACCACAGCTGGATGCAAAGGGGGCACAGACTCGCAGCTACTCAGATCTGCCTTCCGTCCAGCTGAGCCAGAGTCTCGAAGAAGAGACCCAAGAGGGCGTGTGCACTGAGACTCACTCAGGGAGCATGTCAGCAGGCTTACCATTTGTCTGCAGTGATCCTGCCAGCATGTGTTAATCTTCTTTAAAAATAAAACACTATCTAGCGAGTCTGTGCAGACCTGCTAAGGAAAACTTCAGAAACACCGACCAATTTACTTGTTGCAATTTTTACCCCTTACTTTCCGCTCTCCTCGCCTCCCAGTCATGCATGTCGCTTAGTGATCAGAATACTGAAAGGGCAGAAGCTCAGAAGCCACACACGTGGTTTCCAGCCTCCGTGTCTCCCTGCCTACCTGTGATGAACGTGCCTGCATTCACCTGCCTCCATCTCTTCCTGCCCCTCCCCGTTTCCCTTTAAACCCACTGCCCGCTGAGGCTTCGTGGGCTGGGGGGTGGACCAAAGGCCCCGCCCCAAAGGGCAACTCTGGAGATGCTGTCCCAGAGGCGAGGAAGCCAGTCACTATGAACAGCACTGGGGGACGGGCAGACGGAGGACAACGGCTGAGGGCCAACTGTCACTTCTGGTCTCACAGAGACGTATGTCACGTCTCATCCGTGCACCACGTGCACGACCTGACTTTCGGGATGCTGTTTACAGCAAAAGACACCCGGTGCGGGCTCCTAGGGAAAACCTCGCCAAGCACCCGGGCACTGCGTGCACAGGTTAATCAAAGCCCCACGGTCACGACGTCTACACCGCCTATGGCCCACACAGCACCCTCACACCCAGCCGCACGGCGCACCGTTACTCCCTTTGGACGGGTGTGCAGGCAGCTGGCGGAGGCAAGGACCCGGCCTCCCGGGCTTCAGCCCTGATCCAGCCTGTCTCAGCTCCACGGCACCGGACACGGGCGCACCCCTCAGTGCGGCCCCTTGGCCGAGGTGCAGCAGGCGCGCGGCTCGGCATGGCTGCAAGGTTCCATGCAACATTCCGAGCAGAGAGGAGGCAACACACAGCAGCCCGTTTCTGGTGTGTGAAATCGGAAGGCGCTGGGGGCGCACTGACCACAGCCACAGGGGTCCCGGCCAAGCGCCTCACTCATTTTCTCGAGGCTCCACTCCTAACTCAGAAACAGGGCGAGTCACAGCAAAGACCGAATAGTTGAACGGTTAACAAGTAATTCTGGAAGAACCGTTACAACTGCTCACAACTACAATGGCCCACGGTATCAGACCTTCCGCGAACAGTCTGAAAAAACCTGCGTCATAAGCACACGTAGGCAGGTGTCAGCTCGGCAGTGGCCCGGCAGCTCCGGGGCCCAGTGCTGAGCCGAGGCGCTCACCACATGGCGGCACCCTGACCGGTCTCCGCGGCCAGCGGGGGCCAGCAAGGCTGCACAGGGTCAAGCCCACGACAGCCAACCTGAGGCGCTGGGAGGCCCAGGGGCTGCGGTCAGGTGCGGTCCCACCCGGGGCAAGGTTTCGTCGGGACCAAAGGTCCGGCGTGATCTGGGCTGGCGAGGCCCAGAGCTGAGAGCCTCTGAGCCCACCGCGAGCCGACCTGCAGAGCGCGGGCCAACAGGCCGGGGCTGGTTCACGCGGCCAACTCTGTGGGAATTGGTTATAATCACAGAAAACTAACATAGATCTTTAAAAAACACGAATAAAGCACAGCAGCACTCCAACCTTAAGGTGTTTTTCAGACTCTTCCTAAATGCTTCCAAACGGACTAGAGAAACGGACACTGACTTCAATCAGATCAGCCAAGTAATTTAAACAGTGAAAACTCCACCTAAAACATCTGCTACATTGGGTTATATGATACAAGCGTAAGGTTTTGTTTCTATAAATAAAAGAGAATTTTAAAAGCTTTTGCTTTAATATTAAGGATACTCATTAGTTCTTTATCCTATTAATGTTCAGTTTCAAAGGATTTAGGTAATAAATAGGAACTTCACAAGCCAAAAAAAGGATATTCTCTGAACTGAAGGATTTGTGCTTGGACGTGGCCTTCACAGACCTGGCGCAGCTGCTGGTAGAGCACTGGGGAAACTTTGTGAGAACACAGATTTTCAACAGCCTGAAAACAAAAGGGATAAATGAGTTATTCACTGTGAACGACAAATTTGTTCTTTAAAAGCAACCTATCTGTACAAACAGCTCTAATCGTAACACAAAGCCACGCCCACCACTTACGTAATCCACAAATAAGTTATCAGGGTCAAGGGCAATTATCGTTGCAACGCCGGAATCCAGTAAGTTTGGCAAAAATGGTCCCTAACAACAGTGAACCTGGAGCGCAGATGGGACGGTGCCGTGCTGACAGCCCCAGGTGGGCCCGCCCCAGTCTGGGCTTCTCACGATACAAGGAAGCTTCCCTCTTCAACAGCCTCTCAAGCTGGCTGCACGCCAGCCCCTGAGGACTCAAAAGCAGCTTGAGCCCCCTGGGCCTGTGTCTGGGTGACTCCTTAGCATGAGGTGGAGCCACGGGAAGGTGTGTGAGTTGACCCTGAGGATCACCAACGTGGAACCAGAGCCAGAAATCCCTGCTCCAGACCCTGGTGACCACCCTCCAGTGGAGGGAGAACGACAGGAATTCCAGTTCCTTTCATGCTCATGAGTTTGATGATTCTGTCCCAAATAAGCTGAAGGAACACGGGCCAAATCTGCCTCAGATTAATGAATAAACAAGGTTTTGAGGCAGAAATATTTTTCATTAGCTGTTTTGATCCACACCAAAGGAATAATGCTTGTATATTCATACCAGTTCTAATAAAATTTTCTTTCAAATCTCATGTACAAAATCAGCATCTGATTCAATCCAAATACGAAATATTATAAACAGAAAATGTTTTTCTACTGCCTATTTTTGAACTATTTTAAAATACACGGGGGATATACAGAACGGAGACACTTCGGAATCTTAAATACTATATTCCCGAGGGGAAAAAAGGGCAACTTAAATTTTTATAGATATTAAGAAAATAATTATGTAAAGAAATATATAATACATAAAACACTGCATATTTATAAAGGTCAAAGAGAGGGCTTCCCTGGTGGCGCAGTGGTTGGGAGTCCGCCTGCCGATGCAGGGGACGCGGGTTCGTGCCCCGGTCCGGGAAGATCCCACACGCCACGGAGCGGCTGGGCCCGTGAGCCATGGCCGCTGGGCCTGCGCGTCCGGAGCCTGTGCTCCGCGACGGGAGAGGCCACAGCCCGCGTAAAGCAAAAAAAAAAAAAAAAAAAAAGGTCAAAGAGAATATGGACTAATGACAATAATTAAAAGAATAAAAATACCTTTCCCTTACATTCTGCCTTACTTAGAACAAGGGATTCCCATCCACATTTTGTTTTTACATCCTTCCTTTCCCAAAAGCTTCATGTTTTTATAATTCAGTCCAAGATCCACTGTCTCTTTCTCTTTTAAAAAAAAAAACCAAGATAACCTCCTAACAAAGGCCTTTGCACCAGTAGTTAATGATTACAAACAATTATTACCAAGTAAATTTTTAATATATGAAGAAAACATTTTTCTTTGGTAAAAATCAAGATAAGCTTAGTGATATGTGTACTTCATCAAAGGACATCTTAGAACCGTTTTCTGAATGCTCCAATTCATGAACCAGGTGTCAATGTCCTCAAAACAATCTCTTCCCAGTTGTGACTTTTTTGGTTGAATGCTAGAGCCAACTCTCCCTCGTATATATATGTCCTGTTGAGCACACGCTTACTATTTACGTGAAGCTCACTGAGATTTCTTTTTTGAGAATCTGGAGGCCGCTTAAAACCACCAGCCAAGCCCTGGGGCACCCAGGAGTGCTGGGGGCGCCGTCACCTCTTGGGTCTTTGCTGAGTCACTGCTGGCGTCTTCATGTTACAGGCACCTTGTCACCGGCTCGCTCCCCGCAGTGGGGGGGGGGGGGCAGGGATGCCGTGGGCTCTTCGGGGCTGCAGGAGCGGCCCAACACAGGAGGCCGCCCCCAGAACACGTTCAGGAGATTCAGTCACACTTGGATGCTTAGAGATGCCTCCTCGTGGTGTACGAAGCACCTCACGTGACCAGTACCGGTACTGGTACCGAGCACACCTCTGGATCCAGGCATTGGAGGCGGCGAGCGGCGGGACCTGGGCCCTCCTAGCACTTGGACACAGAGGTTTTCCTCACACCAGCATGGCCGAGGGGAAAAGAGGGGAAACACCCGCTCGTCCCAGCCTCCCAGCCCTGCCACCACGCCCGCTCTGCACACGCTTATCTGTCTCAGGACAGACGAGTGTCCCAGCAAAACACCCATGCCTGTGAGGGCGCTCCCCTCAGTGGGGATCCCCGACCAGGGCCTTAAGGGAGCAAAACAGCCAAGCGGCACCTACAACTACGCACTTCGGGTGCCAGCAGTAAGGCGACAGCTGACGTCAGAGCAGAGTGGGGCGTTTCAGAGTAAGAAATCGTAAGGGCAAGAGCGGGCAAGTACTCTGAGTTATTTAGGTAAATGAAGGGGAAAAATGAAAAACAAACACCCACCCCCACCCCCGGGGAAACCACGCCCCTGTGGACTATCCTGAGCACCGAGGAGCGGCTTCCTGCAGCAGCCAGGCCCCAGGTTACCCTACTCGGTGGCAGGCCTGTCTAAACGCGACAAGCACACCACACAGAAGCCGCCACCAGGACTCTGCGGTTCCCACACACAAGAAACGAGTAAAGGGCAACGTAAAAAGGAGACAAGGACTTGGTCCTGAGCGTGGGACGAAGAATGAGGGGGGGGGCGGTGTCCCAGGAAGACATCCACCCTCCCGGCCCCCGGTGTGAACGCCGGACGTGATGCCCTCGTACAAATGACTGATTTCGCTGAGTGATCAAAGCCGCTGAATTAACAGAATCCTTCCTATTATGCCTAAGGTATCTGAACCTGAATATTCTCTGTTTTTGAATAACTTATGCATTGAATTCACTCTTGATTAATTTACATTCTCAAATTGGTCCATCAAATAAAGTGTCCACTTGTTCCCCATTTTCTGGGCTTCCTCACCCACTTGCATCACTTTCAACCACCCTATTAATCCATCAGGACCTGACTCCACTCCATTCTCCTTCACCGAGCTCTCACCAGGCACAGGGTTTCCTGGAGACATCTACCTCGTGACTCAAGGTCAGCAGCACAGCTTTTCTCAAGTGCAAGTTCTCTGTGACAGGTTTGATTCTGTGCATCAAAACTAGTCTGAAATCCATAGAGATCAGACTTGTGGTTGCTGAGGGGGAGGGAGGAGGGAGAGGTATGCACTGGAGTTTGGGGTTGGTAGATGCAAACTACCACATTTACAATGGATAAACAACAAGGTCTACTGTATAACACAAGGAACTACATCCCATCTCTCGGGACAAATGGTAATGAAAAAGCATATTTAAAAAAGAATGTCTCTATGTGTGTAACTGAGTCACTGCTGTACAGCAGAGATTGCCACAGCACTGTAAATCAACTGTTCTTCAATAATAAAAAAAACCAAAACCAAAACAAAAAACTAGTCTGAAATCAACACCTAGCCTTCCCCGAAACCATTCCTGAAAATGCAGTCTTCAGTTTTCTGTTGTCTCATTGAGACAAGCAGGACTAAAACATACAGACCTAAGACACACAAGACACGCTTTCTTCAGCAAGCTGAGATTTCAGATCTAAATTCAGAAAAGATGGATGCACTCAACATCTCATCCTCCTCGCATTACAAAAGAATGACTCTCAGCATGATGTGTATCTACTAAGACTTTTTCATGTAATCTGAATATCCCTTTCTACCAAACAAAAAACAAAGTAAGAAACTGCAGGCAGGCTGTGCAGACAGGCTGGAGTTGACCTTTCCCTTCACCGAGGCCTCCTCAGACCTGGCACGGGGAGATGCCAGACCCCACTTTTGGGAAACTGATCAACATCAAAACAAGAGGTTCTCCCTCAAATAATCCTGAAAACCTCCTCAAAAACAATCAAACAAAAAACCTTTCCAGCTTTGGTGAGAACTGTTACTTGCACGTAAGATTCCTTGGCAAATTATATACCACACCAGCTCAGCAGAAACTCAGGCTTTATTCTGAAACACCAGGTCCAGTGCACTATCCACTCTACTGGAGACCAGGATAGTTTCACCGTGACATCACTTACTATCTCCACCCCATTCGCTCCACAAGATGTGAGCGGCTCACTCTGCAGAGGTGTACTTAGGCTTGCTGGAACTTCTGAGTGGCCAGGCACCCACCCGCCTGTGCACCTGCGTCCAAAAGCCCATCCACTGCCCCCTACACGGGCCCTCCTGAGATGTCCCCTGGAATGAGTGGTGCCACTTTGGAGGTAAGCAGCCCTAGCCCTCAGGGTCTCACATACACCGACACCCACGATATCCAGGGCACCTGGAAACACTGTTTACAGTAATAGCTATGGTGACTATTATGAAACACATCCTGGGTAAAAGGTCCAGCAGAGTCATTCTACTAAGAAAAATGACGGGCAATCATACGAGACAGTCAAATCTCCAGGGAAAGAGCAATAATGAAGCCTCGCTGGAAGACATAATATTTCACTAAAGCAAAAGCCTCTGAGTCTGGGCGCTTGGTGGGATTCTTGCTCCGGGTCCAGACGAAGTAAAGGACGTGGACTCCGCCTTCGCTGAAATAATACACGAAGCAGCAGTTTCCAAAGCGCCGCACACTGGGCTCTGAGAGGCCGTGGCCTTGGCAGGCAGGAGACAGACAAGCACCAACCACTCTGGCTTCTGGCATCCAGCGTCCAGGCCACACAGCAGTCGCCCTGGGCCGAGGCCTAAGTCTGCAGGGCGAAGGCCCCGAGGGCAGGTGACCTCAGGGTCCAATTCGAGTGCTCAGCAGAGCGCTGTCCAGCACGTATGTGGGAGGAGACCGCCAAGGTGAGGGAAGGAACCCCCGAAAGTTTAGAGACCTTGGGCTCTGGCGCTCACACACTTCCCACCAGCCAGGCGGGAACACAGCAGGACGCCAGGCAGAGGATTCAGGAAGGTTTGTCTCAGCAGCAGGGCAATTAGCCCTGGACGAAACACTGCTCTAGTCCTGCCCAGCAACGCTTAAAGGCAACAGTCTAAAAGGTCAAACTGATTCTAAATAATTTAACCGAGTCTGGAACAAAGCTCAAGAATATTCAGAGAAATACAGGGCTTCCCTGGTGGCGCAGTGGTTGAGAGTCCGCCTGCCGATGCAGGGGACACGGGTTCGTGCCCCGGTCCAGGAAGATCCCACATGCCGCGGAGCGGCTGGGCCCGTGAGCCATGGCCGCTGAGCCTGTGCGTCCGGAGCCTGTGCTCCGCAAAGGGAGAGGCCACAGCAGTGAGAGGCCCGCGTACTGCAAAAAAAACCAAAACAAAAGCATCCACCACACAAGTCAAAATTCACAATGTCTGTCATCCAATCAAAGCTATGAAACATGCAAAGAAGTAGGAAAAGAACCTTTACTGGGGAGAAAACTCAGTCAGTCAGAGCAACCTGGACTCGACAGAATCCGCAGACAAGGACACAAAAGAGCTGTAACTGTGCTCCACACGTGACAGAAAGTTAGGCAAAGAGAAGACACAGAAAAAGATTCAAATTGAACACCTAGAGAGGAAAACAACGCAGAGGGAAAAATTATACCAGATGGTATTAATGGCAGATTAGACATCGCAGAAGGTGAGTGAACTTAAAGAAATGGATAAACTGAATAGTTCTGTATCTACTAATGACATTTGTAGTTGAAAATCTTTCCACAAAGAAAGCCAAGATGGCTTCACTGGGGAATTCTCTCAAACATTTAAGGAAAAAATAATACCAATTCTGGACTTCCCTGGTGGTGCAGTGGTTAAGAATCTACCTGCCAATGCAGGCAACACGGGTTCGAGCCCTGGTCCGGGAAGATCCCATGTGCCGCAGAGCAACTAAGCCCGTGCACCACAACTACTGAGCCTGCACTCTGGAGCCCATGAGCCACAACTACTGAGGCCGTGTGCCACAACTACTGAGCCTGTGCTCTAGAGCCCACGAGCCACAGCTACTGAGCCCATGTGCCACAACTACTGAGCCTGTGCTCTAGAGCCCGCAAGCCACAACTACTGAGCCCAAGTGCCACAACTACTGAAGCCCATGCGCCTAGAGCCTGTGCTCCACAACAAGAGAAGCCATCGCAATGAGAAGACCACGCACCGCAACGAAGACCCAACACAGCCAAAAGTAAATAAATAAATTTATTTTTAAAAAAACCCAGGGCTTCCCTGGTGGCACAGTGGTTGAGAGTATGCCTGCTGATGCAGGGGACACGGGTTTGTGTCCCAGTCCGGGAAGATCCCACATGCCGCGGGGTGGCTGGGCCCGTGAGCCATGGCCGCTGAGCCCGCGCGTCCGGAGCCTGTGCTCCGCAACGGGAGAGGCCACAACAGTGAGAGGCCCGCATACTGCAAAAAAAAAAAAAAATTGAAAAACAAAAAAAACAAAAAAGAAATAATACCAATTCTACACAAAGTCTTCTAGACAATGAAAAGGAGAGAACATTTCCAACTCATTTTATGAGGCCAGCATTACTCTGATACTAAAACCAGACACAGACATTACACGAGAATAATACAATATCCTTTGTGCTCACAGATGCAAAAATTAACAAAATGTCAGCAAACTGAGTCCAACAGTACATTAAAAAGATAACACATCATGACCAAGTAGGATTTATACCAGAATGAAAGACTGGTTTAACATCTGAAAAATCAATCCGTGTAATTAACAAACTAAAAAACAAAAATCACATAACCATCTCAACAGTCACAGAAGAATTTTTCAAAATCCAACATGTATTTCTGATACAAAGTCTCAACAACCTAGGAACAGAAAGGAACTTCCTCAACCTGATAATGGGTATTTTTGAAAAACCCACAGCTAGCATCGTATGGTGTTCAATGATGAAAGACTGAAAGTCTTCTCCCCTAACACCAGGAACAAAACAAGGATGTCTGCGTTTTCCGTTTCTATTAACCATCGTACTGACCACCAGAGGTTCTATATAGTGCAATGAGGCAAGAAAGGAAATAAAAGGCATGCAATTATAAAGGGAGAAGTAAAGTTAACTCTGTGTATAGGTGACATGATTGTCTACACAGAAAATCCAATGGGATCTACGAAAAAGCTACTAGAGATAAGTGCGGTTAGCAAGACAGCAATATACAAGATAAATGTATAAACGTGAGTTGTATTTGTATGTACTATCAACAACCAGAAATTAAAATTTATACTACCTTTTACAATACCATAAAAATACGAAATGCTTTTGGGATAAATTTCACAAAAGATGTACAAGACCTACACAGCGGAACTAGAAAACATTGCTGAGACCTAACTAAGCGAGAGCTGTCCCTTGTGGTCAACTGGGGGGTTCAGTGTTGTCAACACAGCTCTCCCCACGCTCACCTACAATTACACATAATCGAAACCAAAATCCTAGGAGGCTTCTTTGCAGAAATTGGCAAACAGATTCTAAAATTCATATGGAAACATAATGGACCTAGAATACCCAAAACGAGTTTACCCAAAAAAGGGTAAGCCTGCAGGGCCAGCGCTCCAGACTTTGAGACTTAGGACACCCACACTCACAGGGACAAGGACTTCTGACACAGGAGCAAAGGCAGTTTGCTGGAGAAGACAGATGCCTCAACACATGGCATTGGACCAACTGGACCTCCACAGGGAAGACAGTGAACTTGGATTTATACCTCACAGCAAATACAAAAATTCACCTCAAAACAGACAACAGACCTAAATATAAAACCTAAAACGCTAAAAGAAGATAATACAAGGGAGAATCTTTACCACCTTAGATTAGGCAAAGATTTCTCAGAGAGACACGAAAAGCACAATCCATAAAAGACCAAACTGATACAAAGGCTTCATCGAAATTTAAAACGTCTGCTCTCTGAAAGCCATAGTTAAGAAAATCAAAAGACAAGCTGCAAACTGGGAGAACATATTTGCAAGGCAAATACCTGGTATAGGATGCATGCTCAGAACACACAATAAACTCAAACACTCGATAATAAGAAAATAAACACCACCATAAAAAATGAGCAGAAGATTTGAACACACACTTCATTAAAGAAGGTGTACTGAATGGCAATGGGCACAAGAAAAGATACTTAATATCGTTAGGGAAATGCAAATTAAAACCGTAGTGAAATTCCACTACTCACTTACTAGAATAGCAAAAATTAAAAAGACTGACAATACCGAATGTCAGCAAGCACACGGAGCAGCTGGAATGCTCACATACCACTGGCAGAGAGGCAACATGGTGAAGCCATTTGAAAAAGTTAGGAAATGTCTTGTAAAGTTAAACACACACTTTCCATTTTACTCTGAGAACCTACTTCTAGATGTTCATCCGAGAGAAATGAGAATTTCTGTCCACACAAAGACTTACCCATGAATGTCTGCAGCAGCTTTATTCATAATCCAACACTAGACACCCAGACGTCCATTACCTCAGGATAACTAATTGGTGGTCCCCAGAGTACTCAGCAACAAAGAAACGAATTACTGTCACGATGCATGCATGTGCCCAACTCACAAGCCCTACCCTAAGCGAAAGGAGCTAGGCACAATTGCATGGTTCCACTGACATGAGATTCTAAAGACGGCAAAACATACCGACACAAGGCACATCAGTGACTGCCAAGGACTGGGGGTTAGGGCACAGGACAGGGCCCACTGCAAAGGGGCCTCAGGGAACTTTTCGGGGTGACAGAAACATTCTGTATCTTGATTGTGTGGTGGTTATACAATTGGATACATTTGTTAAAACTTGTTGAAGTACATATTCTACACCGTAATTAAGTCGATTAAACAATACAATAACCTCACACAAACTTAAGACAAAGAAGGGACAGGTGTCCATCGAACCGTCCATGGTAGTCTTCTTTGGGTGGTAGGAATATAGGTGATTTTTATTTTCTTCTTTGTACTTTTGTAGTTTCCATAATTTTTCACTTATGTAAACAGAAAAAATGTAATCACTTATGTAAACAGAAAAAAAATTTTTTAAGTCTCTTAGTAGAAATTGTGCTATCATATTACCTAAAATGCAGATAGTATTAGACCAGTTAGCGAATGTCATTCTTTAAAAACAAGATATCAGGAAAACCAATCTGTGTGCAACTGAAATATCCCAAAAGTGAAACCTACTTTTGATCATTTCTTCTGGTGTTAGAAAAGGAACATCGTTATCTCAAATTAAATGTAACAAAACCAGTCTGCACATTTTAACTGCAACAATTAATGACAAAACACAATGAAAAGGGGAAAATCCACATGAACAAGTCAAACTGCAGTAAGAGCTTCATATATAATATAATGGAATTATAATAACAGTTTGCTGCATATCTGGAAAATATTAGAAGTCATGTGACTCTTAGAAATGCATTTCTCTCCTGTAATGGGTTAACTTTAAATACCCTTCCAGACAGCTGAGGCCTGAAAATGAAATAAAAATCCCACAACCACCAGAAACGGAAAACACTCCTCGACCTGGGACACGCTGCCACCGAACTCCTACTGTTCTTGTTGCTGGCAGAGTCGTTTTCTATTATCCCCTTCATTACTGACTCTGAAACAACACCGAGGAGCACAAGATCCACATCTGGGTCACATTTCACAGGAGTTGGATAACTGTGCTATTTAGATACTATAAGAAACAATCAGGTAAGTGAAAAACCGGACCCTGGCCTCCTCAGGTCTTAAAGTTCTCCCTAAGAAAACTGCGCGTTTACATCTTCAGTGAGAATTATAACAAGCTCTGCTTTCTAAACATGTGATGCCTTACCTGGTAGAGCTCTTCCAGGTTATATCTGATGGAGGTGCTACTCTGTATGGCTCTCACTGCTTCATGAAGTTTCTGCCAGGTGTCCTGAGTGTAGTTATCAGGCAATTTAGGTCTGTCTGTAAACGCAGATGGAGTCAGTGGGTAACGGCATCCATGCTAATAAGAATCACACATCTTTAAAAAACTATTCCACAAAAAAGGACTTAAAAGACACACAGGTAAGGAGCACAAAAATTAGGTTTTCCCAATACAAGTACCACATTTATAAATTTCTTGGGTTACAGACTATGCAACCATTCCATCTTCGTTTGGCTAAACAAATACGTCTAGTACTGATACTTAGAATAAGCACATGTAGGAATCATACAAATCTTAACAGTATTCCTTTACTTAGCAAGTGGGTTTTGCAAACGTATAAACGTGGAATAGTTAAGCTCTCTACATTTAAGGTTGACTGAAACTACTCCAAGCTGGGAGAAAGGTGAAGAATAAGCTTCTAACTGGTGTGTCTGCATCAAAGACGCCTGCTTTGTGACAGTGACAGCGACAGCGCTGGTGAGAAGTGGAGCAAGTAATTAAATTACATCACGAAGAGCTTCAGTCCTGCTACTCGGTCCGGCTCGGCCGTGCGAACCGGGACACCTAAGTGTACAGACCAACTATACAGACCAAGGGGAAGCCGCCGCCGGCCCGCGCCGCCCCGCCGCCGTCGCAGCCCGAGCGGCCGAGGGGAGGGACCCCCGCCCCGCCCGCCCCGCACCCACCTCGGAAATTCTTGATCACGAGCTTCTTGGAGCCGCCGGCGGCCCCGGGCTTGGAGGTGACGGCGGCCGCGGCGAGAGACGCGGGCTTGGTAAGGCCGTTGGTGTGTCCGACAAGCGCCGAGAAGCTGCCCTTCCGAGGGGTCTCGTCGGCCATGGCCGCGGCCGCAGCGCCCCGCCCGCCGCCCGCTCGGCCTCCGCCTCGGCCTCGGCCTCGGCCTCGGCCTCAGTCTCCGCCGCCCGGCCTCGCCCTCCCTCCGCTGAGCTCCCTCAGCCCCGCCCGGCCCAGCCCAACCGTAGCCCGACCCGGCCCGACCACAGCCGGTGCCGCAGGCCTCGGGAGCACGCCAGACCCCGACCCGACCCAGCGCCGAGCTCGCGGGCGCCGCAGTCCGCGTCCGCCGCGGTCCGTGTGGAACCCGCAACAGTCGAGGGCCCGGCAGGCCCGGGCACCGGGGCGCCGACGAGGCGGCCTCGTGTGGGAGGCAGGGTGTCGCAGCGCAGCCCCCGACCTTCCTCAGCCCGGGCGCGCCGCCATGCCGGCCCGGGGCTCGCACTCCCGCGCACACGCTGCCTCCGGAACCAACGTGCGCGGAAGGCGGGGCCGGCGGCGCGGGGCCTGGACCGGACTGCGGACCGGAAGTGACGCGACGGCGGCGACGGGGCGCGCAGCTCCGCGGGGCGGCGGCGGGAGCGGTCATGGCGCACATCACCATCAACCAGTACCTACAGCAGGTAACTTTCCTCGGCCAACAGGCATCCTGCCAGCTGTCCTCCCGCTGTCTTGGCCTGCGGGCCGGAGCTGGATCCCGGGCGAGTCTGTCCACCAGCTGCGCTGGAGCCCCTGGCCGCGCTCTCAGTTTAGGGGCGTGTGGGGAGGGGGGACAAAGTGGTGGAAGTAACGGGGGGGACAGAGCAAGTGGTCCGGCTGCGAGCCGGTCTGTGTTAGCGATCCGCTGCTTACATCCTTTGGGAAGTGTGGCTCTCAGGGTTTTGTCCATGCAGCCTGTGAACGCAGCAGCACAGCGCAAACATAGGTATTTATGGATTCAAGGCTTATAGTCTTTCCTCTGAGCTGTGCTAATTCGCAGAACTAGAACCGTGGTAATAGGGATAAGGAAAGGGGGAGTGGGCTTTTTAGAATTCTGAAGGAGACTTCACCAGGGCTTGCTGAATGAGGATGTGCGGCTGGGGAACGGGGAGGAGGCAAGAACGATTCCTAGGTTTCTAGTTGGGCAACAGATGAGCAGGACAGATTTGGAGGGAAAGACAAATGTATTCTTGGACGTGTCAAGTTGGAGGTGTCTGTTGACAAGCAGGCCAAGATATCTAGTTGGCAGTTGAATATAGTCTAACAAGATTGGAACCATTAGTTGTTTGGTTAGTTGAGAAAGTTGGTTAAAACGGGAATCATGAAAACACAGATACATGCTTTAATCTTAACTTAAAGCTTACAAATATACATTCGTTTGCAGTCTTCTGAAGGAGGCCTAAGACCTTTTCTTTAAGGATAAGTCCACCTTGGCCTTATCTTTGCAGAGTTAACATTTTTCAATATCAGTTTTTATTTAAAGTTGAACAAGTACGTAGACATTTGAGAACCAATGTGAATATAGTCTCTCCAGAATTCTATGCATTTTTATAACTTTTATCTTCTATATATTTGTATCTTTTGTATATTTCTAAATCTCTTACAGTTTTCTTGCCCACACCTAATCCCAGGGTTTGGGGGGAGGGGCACTATGTGTGCCTTAAACAGTCTCTGAGCCACGAAGTGTGCAGTACAGTTTGTGGGCTGGATAGATGCAGGCAGGTGGAGGGGTGTGAGGCCGAGTGATGTACCAGTGCTCGGACCTCCACGTTCTAGTGAGCAGTGAGTTAGAACTCGTGCTGGTCTGTCTGTCTCAGTTTCCTATGCCTCTGTTTCTCTAGTCTACCGCTCGGTCCTGTTCCCTGCCTTCCCAGATGAGCACTCTGAGAATCTCCTTTAATTGTCTGTCTTCTCTGTTCCACCCCATGGAACAGCGGGGTGGCTATGAGAAGAACAGGCATGATGAGTGCTTGGTGAAGGCTTACCGAGAACCAGGCACTGTGGTACACGGCAGCTCATCATCGTCACTGTTTTCCTAGGAGGTTGGTCCATTGCAAGCCCCATTTTACAGAGGATGTTAAGTGACTTTCCAGGGTCACTGGGCTAGTAAGTGGCACATTCAGACTGGGAGTCCTGGCCCCAGAGTCCATGCTGTGACACCAAGCTCACTACCTCTGTTAGCCCAAGCTTTAGCCATTTCCTGTCCGTGTCAGAACCTGCCTGTTCCTCAGCTTCCAAAGTTTATTGTTGCTTGAATCTCAGTGACCCTGTCAGCTTGGACTTATTTCTCACCTTTGCAACATCCTTGGCCAGCAACCACCTGTGGACGAGTCGTATGTCGTTCATTTCCCGTGGCTCTGTGATAACTTCCATTAGCTGTTGGGTCTGGGATTTGCTTTTACCCTCAATAGCCCATGAGGTCTCCTGTTAGTTTCTTGGATGCTGGCAGAACCCATGAGATCCCTAGGTCAGAGACCAGGGACCTTATTACTCTGTGTGGCAAGCAGCACAGCATCACATGCTGGTGTGGTACCCTGGGCCCGAAGTCCCACAGGCGATGTGACAGCCCCAGAAGGGTGGCTGAGAGAAACAGAACCTGGGGAATCTACCTGTTCTGTAGCAGGCAGTAAGCAAGTCTGGTTTTTGTCTAGGGTTGGGATGGGGGAGACATTATCTCATTTCTCAAGGTAACTCGTCACATGAACAGCCCTGAGTAACGGCCCTAGTGAAAGAGCCAGTGGTCAGAGTCTTGTAGTGTGGGACCCCCAGCACGAGGGCCCAGGAGGGCTGTCTCTCAACAACCGGCCTGCAGCGACACCCCCTTTCTACTCAGCACTCAAGGTTTAGCAGGCATTCCATTTAGTTTCTTTTTGAATTAATTTACCTTACATTTCCCCATATATTTTACTTTAAAGATTTGTTGTTCTCCTTAGAAAAGGATCAGTTTGCGTGCTCCTTCCCGAGGTGGATCTCTCTGTCACTTCTAGTGTCTCCTGAGGGCTGGTATTATTTATTTTAGTGTCCTTTTATTTCATTCTTTTGTCCATTACACAAACTCTTATTTCACACGGCAGGTTACTTTTTAAAAGCTGTGTCTACATTAAAATTTTTTTCCTCCAACTTTTTTTCCTGAAAAATTTCAAACCTACAGACAAGTTGAAAGCATAGAATGGAGAGGCGTGTACTCCTCACCCGGGCGTGTACCCACCGTGCTCGCTCGTCCTTCCCTCCAGGCCCGTGCACTTCTTCCCGGCGATCCCGTGGCCTTCACCTTCCTGAGCGTGCGCCTGAGACCCAGGCCTTCCGCTGTGTAACCGCAGCGCCTTTGGTGCATCTGAGAAACTGAACATCAGCGTGAACATCAGTATTATCCAATGTAGAATGCATAGTTTAATCCACACCCCCCCACCCCAATCTTCTTTGGAACCTCTTTTTTGAAACCCAGCGTCCAGTCAGATCACATGGCATTGGGGTGCTTTGCCCTTTAGTCTTCTAGAAGAGTCCCCTTGCCTTTGGGGAAGAGGACTTTTATGACACGTGACCTTGTTTACATGTCCAGGCCCACGGCCACACGTGGAAATGCCTTACCAGCTGCCTTTATTTGGCTGTTCCTGGTGATTAGAGTCAGGTTCAGTCGGCTAGTGTGGGTTTCCCATGGCCTCTCCCAGCACTGGGGATGCTGACGGGACCGCTTGGTTAAGGAGGCATCTGCCCATCAGACCACTCCGCTCTTGAGGTGCCTTTTTGCAGAGCGACGAACCTGTAGGCTGTGGACGGACCCTGAAAACCACTGAGCATCCTGTTCTCTACAGCCTCTCACAAAATGGTTTTCCCAAGTCAGTTATTACGTTATTAACGTTAGTGGTTGCCAAGTGGTGATTTCCTATTGTTCTTTCTACATTTACTAGCTAGTATTTCATCAGTTAAACAATGCTTTCCTCTATGCCCCTCTTTTTGAAAGTATCATTATAGATTACTTTTAATACCTAGTTATAATCCAGTACCAATAGTGAGAATGTTATTATTCTTCTTGAAGCTCGAATTGTCCCAGATTTGACTACTGAGAGTCCATTCAAACTGGTTTCTGTGGCTTTTTTTTAACATCTTTATTGGAGTATAATTGCTTTACAATTGTGGGTTAGTTTCTGCTTTATAACGAAGTGAATCTGTTATACATATACATGTGTCCCCATCCTGTGGCTCTTTGACATGTCTCAGTCCTTTTTTGAGCCTTGCCTTGCTTTCTGGCACAATAATACATACTCCAGGCTCACTTAGTTCTTTCCCTGTCCCAGTGCTGGATTTGCCCTTTCCCCAGGGAGCTCTGGTTCCTTTTAGTGGGGAATAGAATTTAGAAAACAAACCTGAGTGCTAGGTGTGCCCATTGCTACTGGGGAGCCATTAATTCTACGCCTTTTCAGTGGCTGGAGCTAGAAAATGTACTTTTAAGAAATTATGAGTTCACGAGTAGATGATCGCCCTGTGGACCAGCTCGGACCCTGGAGAATACACGGTGACCAGCAGCATCCCAGGAGGAGAATTTCCTCCTGGGAGCATGCAGAGCTAGTGAGCTTCACTTGGTGAGGTCCGCAGTCCCTGGTCCAGGCCCACAGGTACTGCTCAACAGGCTGACCTGCGGTCCGGCTGCAGGGTCCAGTGCGGTGTTAAGTGCAAGGGCCACAGGTTCTGGGGCGCGACACATTAACGGTGACCAGAGCGGGTGACTGGCTTGCCTGTGATTCTAGTGTCTGCTGAGCGGCGCATCGGTTCTCTCAGACTTGCCCATAGTCTGTCGCCAGCCTCCTGTTTTCCGTCACACCCCCTGTGACGGGGACGTTGTGGGCTTTATCAGCTTCTCAGAGCCAGGGGCGCTGATGTTGTGTATTTTGTGATTACTCATTATAATACATCAGCAAGTAAGCCTGCACAAATATCTTGTTTCTTGTTGTAAGGTAAATCCCCAGAAGTGGGATTGCTGGCTCAAAATGTAAGTGCATATGTAGTTTGTTGAGTAGTCAAGTGGCAAATTCTTTATTTTGTGAATTGCCTTAGAGACAGTGGTGAAACTTTCCCAGTCGATGCTGTGTGTGCAGCCGACGAGGAGCTGGGTCCTGGAGGTGTCCAGGCAGCATGGGCCTCCATGCCTCCTGGCTGTCGGGTCGCCGGGTAGGAGAGTCGTGTGCCTCACCGTTTCCGCAGGCAGCTGCACCCCTTCGCCCTCCCACCAGCGCTGGCTGGGGTTCCAGTTGCTTTGTGTTCTCAGCAGCGCTCAGGGTGGTCGGCCTTTCAGTGTTAACCCTGCTGGTGGGCGGTGATGTGAGCACCTCTCGTGGGTGTGCATTCGTGTGTCCTCTTACATCGCCCCTGCATGTATTTTCCACGCCTATCTTTCTGTGGATAAACGATGCTATAGTATATGCAGCTTTCTGCTTGGCTTTGTCTTCACTATATGGTTAGGATTTTTATGTCATTTTTTGATAAATATAAGTTTAAAATATCATTTGGTTTTCTGATTACAAAATTTCTGCTGTAACGCAGGCCTCCAGTATAGAAATATATAAAAGTCTCCTCAGCCCCCCTGGCTCCCACTCCACTGGCCAGGGGTCAGCTGGTGCGGCCTGGGGCCCCGCATTTCTTCCTGTGCTTACACGTCATATCAATACTTAGTTTTTCTTTTTCTCCAAGATCAAGTTATATAGTTTTTCTGCAACTAATTTTTTTGGAATTAACAGTAAGTATGTTGTGGACACTTTTCCATGTTATTACAAGTAGATCTATTTGATTCTCCTTCACAACACCCAGGCATCCTATTGTGTGACTGTGACATTTATTTGGTCATTGCCTTCCCATTTTTATTTTAAATTTAGGTTGAGTGGAAGTGCTTTGAATTTTGGACATATGTGATTTTCAAGATCTTTTTTCTTCTTCATAAGCTGTATAAGTGGATTTTCAAATGTTTCTTAGTATGACTGAGTAAAATTGAATAATTCACCTTCATTAATAAGCAAATAATAAACTGCTGGCTTATTCTGTTTTTTCATTGTTTTTAACGGTAAGCCGCCTGTTTCCCTCCAGATCTCATTTTCAAATGCAGTGATTATTTGCTGGCTAAGGAGAGTACTGATTGTTCTATTTCGACTCCTTTCAGAGCAGGGGAAGTGAAGGTCAGGGCTGTGCAATGTGCTGTCTAGGTTCCATTAGGACACAGTGCTTTATTTTCCACTTAGCTCTTCTCTTTCCAAATGCTTCAGGTCTATGAAGCAATTGACACCAGAGACGGGTCATCCCTTGCAGAGCTGGTGTCTTTCAAGCACCCTCATGTTGCCAACCCACGGCTTCAGGTAGGTGGTGGGACCACGCACACAGGTGTCTGAGAGGGTAACAGGGTCACCACCTTCCTAGGAAAAGTTTAGACTATGAGTAGGAAGGAAACTAATATTGCTACCCTTGTTTGAAACTTGCCAAGTTCCTTCACGATTTATCTAATTCCAGTTCCTGTTTTGAGCATTAGTTGAGCGCCGAGTCTCAGAGTCTGTCCTGAGATCTGTGCTCGTTTTCCTGCATTTAATTCCCACACGACTTTCTGGGGTTCAGAGAAGTGCAGTAGCGGGGCCAGGTCATCCAAGGTCAGCCAGAGGACAGGCAGTGGGGCTCGGGCTCTGCCCAGGCCTGGCTGTCCCTGGAGCCCAAAACCGTGTCCTGTTGTTGCTAGTGAGGTTTTGTTGGAACACAGCCACTTGCGTTGCGTGCTGGCTGCCGCAGAGGCACATGGGCCTTGCAGAGCCTGTAGCATTTCCTGGCTGGCCATTTATGTGAGCATCTGCCAGCCCCTGCTCTAAAATATAAGCATTCTTTTTTTTTTTTAAATAAATTTATTTATTTGTTTATCTTTGGTTCTGCTGGGTCTTCGTTTCTGTGCGAGGGCTTTCTCCAGTTGCGGCAAGCGGGGGCCACTTTTCATCGCGGTGCACGGGCTTCTCACTGTCGCGGCCTCTCTTGTTGAGGAGCACAGGCTCCAGACGCGCAGGCTCAGTAGTTGTGGCTCATGGGCCTAGTTGCTCCGCGGCATGTGGGATCTTCCCAGACCAGGGCTCGAACCCGTGTCCCCTGCAATAGCAGGCAGATTCTCAACTACTGCACCACCAGGGAAGCCCTAAACTATGAGCATTCTTGATTCAGATGATAAATGCTCTCCAAGCAATAGCTTCTGTGGAATATATTGTTGATATTTTGTAACGCCCATTTCCTCGTTGATAGCCGTTACAATGTTGGAGTGTCCTATCAGGGACCTAAATTTTTCTTTCAAAAGAAAGTGCCCTGGGCTTCCCTGGTGGCGCAGTGGTTAAGAGTCCGCCTGCCAATGCAGGTGACACGGGTTCGAGCCCTGGTCCGGGAAGATGCCGCGGAGCAATGAAACCCGTGCGCCACAACTACTGAGTCTGTGCTCTAGAGCCTGCGTGCCACAACTACTGAAGCCCACATGCCTAGAGCCCATGCTCCGCAGCAAGAGAAGCCACTGCAATGAGAAGCCCACGCACCGCAAGAGAGTAGCGCCCGCGTGCAGCAACGAAGACCCAACGCAGCCAAAGATAGATAGATAGATAGATTAAGTTAAATTAAATTAAATTAAATTAAAAAAAATAAAGTGCTCGGGGTCCTGATGGGACTCGGGTTCAGCTTGCTGGCAGGTTGTCCCTGATACACGTCTGCTCGCCCACTTGTGACGTGAGGCAGACTCCTTTGCTCCAAAATTCCACATCCTTCCACGTGACAGCTGCCTCGCTGGGCCCGTTGTCTGCCTGGTTGTTTCATCAGGGACTGTAGGGTGGTGATCTTTCTTGTGCTGTCATTCTCCCTCTCTCATTTATAGAGCTGTATCAGTGTGGATTCACTGAGCCCCTTTCCTTTAAATTCAGTGTGCTGCATAATCCACTGCGATGCTCGTGTTCTCCAGAATTTGGCCACTGGGAGATGAGGGCAAGTTCAAGGTGAATGTCTGCTGTCTCCCAGGACCCCAAGTGGGCAGTCCTGTCAGCAGGAAGTGGGCAGGAGCGATTGCTGGCCCCCCGACCCCCTTTCCCCCAGGCACTGTCTCCAGCTCCTTCGACCTCACACGAGGCACATAATAGCTGCTTAATAAATAGATTAAGAGGTACATGAACATGCCTAGTGTATTTCCTGGCCTGTGGTAGACAAAGCGAATTGTGTTCATCTCCTGCCCTGTACGTAGGTCGTGCTTGATAAATATGTGTGGAAGAAATGCACCTTTTTTTTTTGAAGTGCTGAAGTGTGAAGAGCTACCGTCAGCTGTAAAGTGTAAATCCTTTGAAACAAAGCTTTGTCTAAATCTCTTCCTACACGTTGCATTCTTTCTGTCCCAGTTAATTTTATTTTTACTGTTTTTCTTACGATCATTTAGATGGCCTCTCCAGAAGAGAAGTGTCAACAAGTTTTGGAACCCCCTTATGACGAAATGTTTGCAGCTCATTTAAGGTAATCCATGAGTGAGGAAGGAAAACAAGCAAATCTGAAAATTGCTGAACTGACTATTAGGGATTTTATTTAACATCATTTTATGCTTGAAGCAGTGAAAAATTTCCTTTGAAAAAGTAGAAAAGTGTGTTTGTGATTTCACTTTGGTAACATCTATGAAAATCTTGTGAAGTTTAAAATACTTAAAAAAAAATGAAATACTTTCGAATTTTAATAAATTTTTAATTCAGGGACCACGTATGTTTTTAAAAGTTAACATGAAATGGTAATCATGGATGTGTGTGTGTCTTCTGTGTAATGCTCTAAAAAGCATTTGATATTCATCCTACTGGCCGTGTAGTGGTCTTTTGTGTAGCAGGATGTGGCGCCCACTATCGACTTGGCGTTTTTCATGGAAACGCCCGGTTTTTAACCTCTTGGCCTTTACTGGGAAAGAAGCTGGAGCAGCAGATGACATTCTGCTTTATATTCCCATGTCATGTCCACTGTTTTCACCTCTAAAGCCTCGACTCGGGCAAGCTCCAGGTGTTACAGTGTGTGGTATTTGGTTGTCCTCCTGCCTGCCCTCTTCTCCGGCGTCTTGAGCAGGCTGGGGTGTGGGGGCAGGGTGGGGCAGACCTGCGGAGCCCCTGAGATCTCTGGAAAAGTTGGCGTGCCACTGTGTTTCTTGTAGCAACTTCCTAGCTCTGTGCAGCATGTGACGAGGCGCCAGGTTTGGGGACGGACTGACTGATAGTGACACTGCCAGCCGGGCATCTGGGTAGAGTGTCCTTGCCCATTGATGCCTGAGAAGGGCCATTTGCGTGTTGTTAGTGGAACCTCTGCAGCTGGGCTTCTCCTTCTGGGACTTGAAAGAACAGGCCCAGCATGTAGCGCGGGATTTCCTCTTGTACCCGGTGGTCTCTCGTGAGCCTCCTTGTAATCTGCTGGGTCAGTTGAGAGCAGGGCGTTTGTGCTGGGAGCAAGCAGTGCGGTCCGCGTGGTCCGTGCCGGCTCTCAGTGAGTGCGCGCACTTGCTGCCCCTCCACCCTCAGTGCCCACCGCTTCCTTTCCAGGTGCACATACGCGGTGGGGAACCACGACTTCATAGAGGCGTACAAGTGCCAGACCGTCATTGTCCAATATCTTTTGCCGTGGGCATTACTGTTCAGTGTCTAACAGGTACAGCGGGTTACTTGGGGGCTAAGATCTTGAAACATCAGGCCAGTTTTAGTCACGCCTTTAATTAGAAAGCAGGAGGAGCTCATTTAGCTCTTCCACTCAGGTACTTAAATTTAGCATGGCCTTCAGACTGGTGTCCAGTCACCTATATGGTAGGGAAGAACATTGGTTATGATTAAGGATTTTATTTAATTCAATTGTGAAGAATAACATTTTGTTGCCTTTCCAACATTCAGTATAGTTACAGGGATGGGTTAGTCCCCTTGGAGAAATAGAAGAACTTCCAGACCCGGGCGCAGATGGAAGAGTGGGCGCAACACACAGCATCATTGAATTGTGGTCACTGAGGGCCTTAATCAAGCCAATTCTGATTTAAGTCATTTAAGTGATATCTTACGGCTGAGGCCCTGGTCAGTGAGTATTCTAGTACCGTTTATATGGATCTCCAGACTTTAGTTGCTTTTTTTTTTTTTTTGGCCAAGCCGCACAGCTTGTGGAACCTGGCAGTCAAGGTGCTGAGTCCTAACCACTGGACCGCCAGGGAATTCCCTTTAGGGGCTAATTTTTTAACCATCTTGCTTAATATACACGGAAGAGAATTGGTTACTGACCAGCCAAGTCTCCTCTGAATTCAAGAATTCTGTAATCAGTGAAATAAACTTTATACCACAGATTCTAAAGCACATTGTATATAAGTTATGATCATCTGGGCTCAGAGAAGCCAAATAAGCCAGTTTTAAAAATCTTATAACAGTCTTTTTCTTACTTTGGGGAAAGTATGTATGAAATAAATGTATTTACTTATACCTAATGATACTCAGATGTTTGTAATGTGGGCTCATGTATTTTTTCCCTTCAAGAACCTGCTGCTGTGATACATAATCTTTTAAGTGGTGAGCTATAGCCCTTACAGTTTAGAACCCTTGTTGTTCTTTAGTCTTTCAATTGTAGCATGACTTGAACTTTTTCCGTCAGACCTTCCTTAATATACTACATCATTCCTACGGGCATTTCAGGCCCACAAAGAAGAAAACTGGTAAGTACAAACAGAAACAGCTGGAAATTAGCAAGTGGCTTTTTTCTTTTTTAAAAGCAGAAGTTTTAATTGTGTTTTCTGTGTTGGTATTTAATATTGTGTGTTGACGTGATAATGTCAACACAGATAATGGAGTTTTAATAGTCAGTGTAAACTTAAATGGCAGGTCAGCCAGATTATTTGCAGTGTTTTTCTGTAAATATGAAGTATTTCAGCCATTCCATGCCCCAAAATATTTATTAAATATTATTTTTTTCCTTTGTCAATTTTGAACTTACTTTTGGTTTTAAACTTGGATAAAAGATGTAGATCAATTACAGTTCATTTGGGATGATGGAATACATAATAACTGGGTTATTTTAAATTCCTTGGTAAGCTATTTTATGATTTATTAAAAATCTGGGTAAATACTGAAATTTTGTTTATACTAAGATAACTGAAGGCTTGCAAATACCTTTTACTAAAAGAAAAAAAACCCTTTTTAAGTGAAGATCTCTATTACACATAAAATAAACACTGCCAGCTAGATTTTGAAAAGTCGTTTTGTGACATTGGTCTGTTACATACCTTGGGCCCTGTTAGGAGATTGTTGTGAACCACGTCTTGTTTAATGGAGCTGTTGGCTGGTGGTAGGGGCTGAGGGGAAGGAGACTTCCTGTCCCAGTGTAGGGGGAGGGTGCTGCCAGGGCTGAGCCCCTCGACTCCCTGAGACTCGTGCAGATGGGGAGGGGCTGCCACCTGCCCAGGAGGAGGGTGAGGGAAAGCATAGCAGCCCCTGGGCGTGGGCCGGTGACCCCCTTTCTGGATGGTAGCCCTGGCATCCCCACCTCTGGTAATGGAACCTCTGACCTCAGAGCGTCTTAAGACGTACTTGCTTTCGCCCCACAGGGCTCTGCCTGTCATGTATGCAGTGGCACTTGACCTTCGAATATTTGCCAATAATGTAAGTTCAGTTTCTGTCACTGTTGTTTTAAACCCAAACTCGTTATCTATCTGTTGCTTAATTTCATGTCATCTTTCCACAAATTTTGAGGAACACGTGGGGTTGGTGAATGTGGTTTGGAGAAAGAACCCGGGGGTGGCTTGGGTCACGCGTGAGGGACTGTGCTCTCGTCAGCTGTGGAGATGCGCCCCGTCCCCTGTCCCTAGTGTAGATTCAGGGAGTGCTGAGGGTTCTCTGGAATGAGGAGGATTTTATGAGTCCATTTCCCCTTGGGGTCAGCATAAGCCATTTGGGAGCAGCAGTTCTTAACTTTTTGGTCCTGACGCCCCTTTGCAGTTTTAAAAACTATTGATAACTTCTGGCCCTGGACAAGACACAGTAGGCGCGCGTTTCTCTCCCTCCCGCAGGGAGTTTTAAGGCCAGCGTGGCTCTGAGAGGTGGAGAGAAGAAGGGCAGAGCAGCGAGTTCCCTGTGTTTGTTTCCTTCTCGTCTCCTGGGCGTCCTGGTTCGGTCCGGCACCCGGGGACACTGACAGTAGGCAGAGACGACGCGGCTCCCTCCCCTGCATCCCACCTCTGGGCGGGGAGCATCCCAGCTGCCTCCGCCCTGGCCTGCAGGCCCAGCCCTGTCCGCAGTGGGTGGCTGGTGTGAGCGCAGGCCTGGCTGAAACAAGGAGAGCCACAGTCTTATGACACCCCGGGCATCCAGGATATAATCGAGAGTCCCTTGTCATACCAGGAATCGGGACTCTTGGCCTTTGAGACTCTGAATGGGGGAGATAGTCAGCAACCACCCGACACTGAGGGTGGGATGGGGATTCCACCTCCGCCGCCGTAAAACCCTGGGAGCAGGTGTGAACGCGCTTGAAGCAGGTGGAGACATCTCAGCAAAGAAATGCAAGATATAAAGCAGCACCAAATGGAAATTTTAGACCTGAAAAGTATAGTAACTTAGATAGAAGTGATTGAGGACCCCCAGAAGCTTCTGTTCACATGGGTTATATCAATACTTACTGTATTAGAAATTTTAACTGGGGAAAGTTTTAATATTGTTCACCTAAAATAATAAACCTTTTATGTGGTAACCTAATTGACTTTCTAAATTAAAAAAAACTATTTTCAAAGTGAACAAAATGTACTAAGCGGTGGCATTTTTATCCGCTTTGACCTCGTCAACGTGCGGCTTCAATGGAAGCCGCTCAGGTTCTTGTGTCCGCTTCCGAATTCACTCTCTGCAGTACCTTGTTGTGGTGGGATATGTGAAGTGTGGCCGTACGCAGATGTACATGGGAGTGCGAGGACTGCTCTAGTAGCCTTTTCAGGTGCTCGTAGATGCCCTTCTCTGAGTTACACCTTTTAAAACTACAAGAGTGGTTTTTAAGGTTCATTACAATGTGGCCTCTGAAGCTTAGCAGTGACCGTTTCCTGTTACGTTCAAACCCACTGGTGTGTCCTGCACGGTGAAGGGATCTTTTACCCCTGTAGGATCTTGTAACGTTGTACATTGATCATTTGGAGAGTTCTGGTTCACTGAGTTACCCAGACCTTCCAAATGTTGACGTATTTCATTACGTGAAAAAAACAAAACCCAGGAAGACTCTACATTTGTTAATATCTCCCGTGACCTCCTCAGAGAAGTCGTGAAGCAACGGAAAGCTGCCAGGCTCTTGGTGGTCAATACAAGTTTCCCAAAGTTCTAAGTTTTTCTTGAAAGTGCAGATGTCATCGGCAGCAGATAATAGTCAGTGTTTGCCTGGGAGCGACAGGCTTGCTTCATTCCCTTTCCAGAGCCCCGCGCTGGCCGGTGGCCCATGCTGGCTGGCCAGGCTTTGAGGTTGTTTGTTCCACGGTCCAGCTTGAGGCCTCGACAGTGACCCCAGTGCTTTTCCTTAAAAACAGACGTGCTGTAGGCGGACTTCCTGCTTCATTGCAAAGAACACTAAAAATGCATGTATTCAAGGCCTAAGACTTAACTAATGTTAATATTTATTGCATCCTCACTGACCCTCTGAAGTGAAGTTAGCTGTACTGGTTGGTTGATGGGAGGACGCGGGTGCACGAGGTTCAGGACACGGTGGCTGCAAGTTCTGTTGGGGCCGCTGGGCAGGCGCCAGTCCTGTCCATTGCCGTCCTCTGCACCGTCCACGCGAACGTCACGCGCATGGGAGATGGGGCTTCGCGGCCAAGTAAGAAAAGGCTAGTTAGCAGCGTGTGGCACAGGTCGCGCAGACTCAGGGAGTCCGTGACCGACTTACTGTCTTGAATTGGTTGAAGAGCGATTTGATTTGTGGAAGAGCTGGAACACGCTGTAGACGCCTCCGTTTTGGAAAACGTAGTAGCACAGGCTAGATGGTCTCGCCAGAACCTTTGGGGACGACCCTCAGCTGTGCGTTTTTGCTTCTAGCTGTGCCGTGATCTTCTGTTTAATCGAGGTGTCTCGAGGAGATGAAAAGTAAAGGTTTTTATCTCCTATTAGGCAGATCAGCAGCTGGTAAAGAAAGGAAAGAGCAAAGTTGGGGACATGCTGGAGAAGGCGGCCGAGCTGCTGATGAGCTGCTTCCGCGTCTGCGCCAGCGACACGTGAGCGCCCGGCCCCCCTGCCCGCCCTGCTTGGCGCTGGCCTTAACCCCACGATTGCTGTTAGTTTTTGCTTCAAATAGTCCATTGTCTCATAAGGAAATAAGAGAAAAGAACCACCTCTTATGCTTCCGCACACATTTAGCACTTTTGGGCCCACGTGGCCTGCGCTCTGGGTCTCACGTTTTCCGAGGTCCCTCTGTGTCGCCGTGTGTTTCGGTGGCTGTGACGATAAGAGAAGGTACTTTTTCCTTTTCCCCGAGTGCTTTATCGCAGTCAGCTTTTACACAACATCGCTGCAAACTGAGCGGTTTTCGTCTGCTGTGGCGAGGCTCTGTATCCCCCGAGTACCCACGGTGTTAGAGAAGACGTCTTCTTTCGTGGCGTTGTAGTCTTCCGTGCACGTGACTCGAGCCGTGGGGCTCTAAAGACGCTAATTTGTTGCGGAAGCTGATTTTGCAGTTGACACACGACATCTTTACTTCTCGGGCAGCTTTAACATAGCCGTTCTCCCCGTAGCCGTGCGGGCATAGAGGACTCCAAGAAGTGGGGCATGCTGTTTCTGGTGAATCAGTTATTCAAGATCTATTTTAAGGTAAATGCTGTCAGAGCGCGGCGTCTCTTTGTTGGGTCTGCTTTCCGCCTGTCTTCCCAGACAGCCCTTCTGTTCACTGTCAGCCAGCCTCCTGGGTAAGCGGTCCCCACCCCACCCCCGGCTGCGCACATAATCCTGGGAGCTGGCGTGCGCCCATGGGGGGGCTGCCCGGCGCGAGGGCTGCTGTCAGTGCTTCGCGCCTGTGGTGGTCCTCTTTAGCCTCCGCCTGGCGAGGCGCGCGCTCAGCCCCAGCGGAAGTGAGGTGCCAGCGCCTCACGCCTGTGTCGGTACGGGGGACGGCCAGGCGAGGGGCGCCAGTCCGGCCCCTGTGCGGGTGGGCCCTCCGCGGTGGGCGTGGCCAGGCTGTACAGCTGTGGTGCCGTGTTAGCATCAAGCCTTCGGTTTTGATGATGTGAATCCCACCGCAAGGAGGCGCGTACTTCGTAACCAGAAGTTTATGTTTGTTCTGCCTGTTTATTTAAAATACTGTTTAGGGTAGATTGTTACTCGTTATAGATCAACAAGCTCCATTTGTGTAAACCGCTCATCCGAGCCATCGACAGCTCAAACCTGAAGGACGACTACAGCACTGCACAGAGGGTGACGTACAGGTACTACGTGGGGCGGAAGGCCATGTTCGACAGCGACTTCAAGCAAGGTGTGTCACTGCTTCTGAGCAGCTGGGACTGGGTTCAGGGAACGTGGTCACTGCCTCCTGTTACTGCCGAAGGTGGACCGTGGGTATTGGCTGCATCCAAGCTGTGTTTATTTTTGACACTAAGTTGGTTCCACAAGGGAAAGTCCCACGTGAAGTTCCTCGCTCCGCGCCAGGTCTCTGAGACGGGCGCCAGCATGTCCTTTTCTGGGCACCGGTGTTCCAGCGCAGGCTACAGTCGGTGTTTCCCTATGGCCTCTGCTGGTCCCGTTGGCCCAAGACGTGGAGATGGGGCAGCGCGTAGCTCAGCCCCAGCCGCGGTGGACGAGCCTTTGCGCTGGTGCCATCTTCGTTGCTTGTGGCCGTGCATGGTGGATCGGTGCCGCGTCAGAGCTGCGCTTTCGTGAAATCACGTTATGTGGCTCGTGTCATTAGCTTTCTCAAGAACGGGAAGCCACGTTTTTTCTTTCTGAGCTTTTGGAGTAGCTGGCATGTAGTGGTCCTTTATGATTCTTCTCTCGTCCTCAGACCAGACTTTCTAAACTCACACTTCTCTGACAGTTATTTGCACGTGAAGCCATGTGACTTCAGGCGACACACCGGACGTAAGGAGCGCCTCCTCTCCGTGTGTCAACGGCCATGGATGCTCCGATAACAAAAATAACAGCTCTCGGGCTTCCCTGGTGGCGCAGTGGTTGAGAGTCCGCCTGCCGATGCATGGGACACGGGTTCGTGCCCCGGTCCGGGAAGATCCCACGTGCCGCAGAGCGGCTGGGCCCGTGAGCCATGGCCGCTGAGCCTGCGCATCCGGAGCCTGTGCTCCACAACGGGAGAGGCCACAGCAGTGAGAGGCCCGTGTACCGCAAAAAAATAAAATAAAATAAAATAACAGCTCTGTCATAATAAGTGCTCTGTTTTTTTACTCTGTAGGGTCGTGTAGACCAACTTTTCATTTTTTTTCACGAAATTTTTATACATCTACAGCTTTCGAAAGAGGGCTTTTCTTGGTTAGTTCCCCCATCTTTTTTTTTTTTCCTTTAAATATCAAGCATAAGAAGATAAGCTTTTATTTTTTACTTTTTTAAAATAAATTTATTTATCTATTTATTTATTTTTTGGCCGTGTTGGGTCTTCGTTGCTGTGCGCGAGCTTTCTGCAGCAAGCAGGGGCTACTCTTCCCTGTGGTGCGTGGGCCTCTTATTGCGGTGGCTTCTCTTGTTGCAGAGCACGGGCTCTAGAGTGCAGGCTCAGTAGTTGTGGGTCACGGGCTCAGTAGTTGTGGCACATGGGTTGAGTTGCTCCGCGGCGTGTGGGATCTTCCTGGACCAGGGCTCAAACCCCTGTCCCCTGCGTTGGCAGGCGGATTCTTAACCACCGCACCATGGGGGAAGTCCAAGAAGAGAAGCTTTTAAATTACAGTTTACCCCTGAACAACGAGGGGGTTAAGCCCCGTGTGACTCAGAGTCAGCCCTGTGCCCATGGTTCCTCCACATCCACGGATCAGCCAGCCACAGGCCACGTGGTAACGTAGTGTTTACCGTTGCAAGTACCCGTGTACAGGTGGGCCCGCACAGCTCGGACTGCCTTGTTCAGGGGTCACCTGTGCTCTCAGCTGAAGTCTCTGAGGGTATTGCTGTGCTTTTCCTCTGAATATGCACTGAGTGGTATTTCTTAATACCTGACACAGCAGGAAATAATTTGTTAATATTGACGGTAGCTATTTGCAGCTCCTGACGCCTTTCGGGCCTTCATGTAAGGGCGGGTGGTAGCATCAGGTGCAGGGCGGGGACCGTGGTGACCACGTCTGTGTCCGACTCTGCAGCTGAGGAGTACCTGTCCTTTGCTTTTGAGCACTGCCACCGTTTGAGCCAGAGAAACAAAAGGATGGTCCTCATTTATCTCCTTCCTGTGAAGATGCTCCTGGTAAGTGATGTCAGCAGCTCTCGCGGGTCCTGTTGTCTACGAGAAGCGGGCAGCTGTGTCACAGCGCAGCCAGCGGTGTGTGATGGGTCACAGTCTGAGCCGCACATGAGCACACCCCCAAAATTGAGGAGGAGTGCGCCTTGGGTGTGACCCGAACTACTGTTTCCGTGACTGGCACTTCCAGATCCTTCGGGAAAGGCTTGCCCGTGTTTCCTTTCCCTTGAAGTTCCCTAACTCAAAAGTGTAACATATATAAGACAAGTAAAATAAGTGCATATTATTTTTGTTTCCCCTAAAAAATCTAACTTTATAGAAATGGATTAACCAAGAAAGAAAAAGGTCGTTCCAGCCTGTCTGTAGGTATCTTACGTGGTCACTGAAAATTATTTTTGATAATTTGTAAAGAAATGACAAATAGCTAGCAAGTTGCTTGACTACAACATCCTCAAAGTAATAGATGGAGCTTCCTTTCCTCCCATTTAAAAATTTTTTTAAATTATCAACACAACACACACATACTTACCTAGTTCAGGGCGACTTGTAGTGGGAAAGAGACAGTGTCACACCTCCCTCCCCACTGCTAACCCGACTCCACGGGAACAACCAGTTCTAGACTTTTCAGCTGGTTCTCCTAGAAGCTGTTTCTGAATTCCTAAATTGTAGCCTAGTATTGCTTCAGGTGTCACCCACCTCCTATGATACAGTGATGAGAAGGTCGAGATCAAGGTCGGACGTCACTGATGACAGAACCATGTTTTGGCTGCAGGTTTTCTGATTTCCAGACCAGCGTTGGTTTTTTTTTTTTTTTTTTTCCTTGACAAGAGTTTATCGAAGACAATTTGGTTAAAAGTGAGAGTTCTCATTCTGGAAATTTACTCTTAGGGTCACATGCCAAGCATCGAGCTCCTGCGGAAGTACCATCTCATGCAGTTTGCGGAGGTGACCAAAGCTGTGAGGTAGAGTATGTTCCCTCTTCCATTTGAGACCTCGTAGAAGGTGAAATCAGCACACATGTCCTCGTGTTGTGAGAGAACTAATGGCGTTTCGATGCGCTCTCGTCCCGGACGTTGTTCTGACCGTGTCTGTGCGTCTGTCCCGCTGCCCAGCGAAGGCAACCTCCTCCTCCTGAACGAGGCTCTGGCCAAGCACGAGACCTTCTTCATCCGCTGCGGCATTTTCCTCATCCTTGAGAAGCTGAAGATTATCACCTACAGGAACCTCTTTAAGAAAGTGTAAGCAGAGTCCGTCCTTTTCATTTCGGGGGTAAAATCCACCTTCCGCGGCCCGCACACTGCCCTGGGCCCCGGGCGCCACGGCTGCGCAGGTCGGGGAGTGGAGGTCCGCCCGCCCTTGCGGGAGGAACAGCTCGGGTTGCGGTGGAGACCTTGTGACAGACGTTTCAGCGCCGGGCCTGAGAACCAGGCGTTTCCCATTGTGCCGGAGAGTGTGGGACCCATTGCCTGTGTCCTCTGTTGGTGACCCGCCGACCCTCCCCACCACCCCTGTCCGTCAGGAGGTTGTTCTTTTCTTCCGTGTCACTCTGGAAGTTGACTCTTCTCTGAGGCCTGGTCCCAGCAGGATCTCAGTTCAGCTTCAGTCAAAGTCAGACTTTCTGGCTGCGAGGAATATATCAAAATTAGCAAGGACCGCAGTTCATCACACCTGAGACACTGTCCGTAGTAAGGTGCTTCTCGATTATAAGGATGTTAAAATGTGAGAACACGCGCATCTGAGATTCAAGCACATAGTCAGTAAACGTAAAGTGTGTTTGTACTAGTGGCTTTTTAAAGTTGGAAAGTCAGAATTAAAAGCTCTGATTTTTCAAGTGTATCTGGCGGGTGGGAAATGCTTTGTTCCTCTTGAGCAGAGGTTTCTCAGCAGATGTTTCTCCTGCTGACTCCGTCCTCACATCCCGTCCCTGATGAGCGTGAGCTCTGTCCCTCTTCCAGGTACCTGTTACTCAAGACACACCAGCTGTCTCTGGATGCGTTCCTGGTTGCCTTGAAGTTCATGCAGGTGGAGGACGTGGACATCGCCGAGGTCCAGTGCATCCTGGCCAACCTGATCTACATGGTGTGTGGCCGCGCCTCCCCCGGGCCCCGCCTTCGCCGGGAGCTCTGATGCCTTGTTCCCAGAGGGCTCTGTGCGGGCGGGGTGGATGCACATGGCATGTATTTCTCTGTTCTCCTCTGTGCGTGTGCACCCGTCCTCCCAGGGAGCTGACTGCACGGTGACTGGGTGGGGGGATACTTGTGCCACAGCGCCAGGTCCTTCACCCCCGCAGGCTTGATGAGGCGCAGGCCCAGAAACACGCCACCTCTGCTCTTCTCCCACAGGGTCACATTAAAGGCTACATCTCGCACCAGCACCAGAAGCTGGTTGTCAGCAAGCAGAACCCGTTCCCCCCGCTGTCCACGGTGTGCTGACCCTGCCCCCGGCCCCGGGGACAGGGAGCCGGGCCGTCCTGGTTCGTATCCTGCCGAGAACTCATCCTCCGCGGCTGGAGCCTCTCGGCTATTTCCCGGGGGAGGCTGAGACCTCAGTGTCTCTGACATCACGGCTGACGGATATGCACCTCACAGAGGCCTGGCGTCCCCTTCTCGGAAAGCGCAGCCATCTCCGCTGGCCCTGGGGTGCTGGTGACACTCACGCGAGGGGCGCGGTCTCCGAGGCAGCTTCTGGCTCCTTCTCACGAGTGGTGTTCCTGAGGCATCTTTTAACTCTTTCTGTAAAAAAAAGCTGATCTGAATTTATACAAAAAGGTGTATTCTTTACCGTATCTTCTGGGATACGTCTTTTTAATGTTAAATTTGAACATTCTGTGTGATCAAAATGCTGGGTTAACAGTGCTTCTTTCTACAAGCTGAATTTACTTTGATTTAAATTTCCCTGGTGTCATAGCTGTTTTTTCAGAGTGTGCGTGTCTCCTCTGTCTGTGCAGAACTTACTAAAGAAGGAAACGTCACGGACTGTAGTTGCTCATCTTCGCTGCAAAGGCACCAAACCTGGAGGCTGCTTGTGCCCTTTGCGCGGAGAAGAGCCACTGCGGGACGTGGAGACACATGCACAGTCGCGCCCTGCACCCCCGCCGAGGCCTCCCATCTGTGCCCCCCGCGTCAGCTACTCCAGCTGCCAGACCGACTGTCCCGGTTGGCTCAGAAGTGTGCAGTGTGCTCCTGGCTTCTGCTCCACGTGGCTCATCTGCAGGGCTCTCCCGGGCTGCACAAGTGACCCACACTGAAGGCGCGTCGTCCCTGGGCTCTGACTGGCGCTCAGCCGGGCTCCACGTGGGCCTCTCCAGTCGGATGGTGCCGCATGCCGAGAGCGAGGACCCCAAAGAAGAGGTGGAGCTGGATCTACTTCTGTGAGCTGGGCTTCCGAGTCAATAGTGTGACCTCCACCCTGGGCACGTCCCGACTTGGGCGTGGGGATGGGCAGTGCGGAGGGGACGGCCTGCCGTGGGTGTCAGGCCCCCAACCGCCTCCCCCCACCAGTTCCTTGCGCAGGGGAGCGTGGCCTGGGGGAGGCGCAGACGGCCATGGTGAGACAGTCCGTGTTTCCCGGGTCACTGCTGTCACAGTGGGGCCGGGCACACCCTCACAGACGAGAGCTGCGTCCTCACTGCGGGGTGAGCGCTGGACTTCTGGGAGCGTGCCTGAATTTCATAGCGTAGAGAGCTGGGCATTTTCAACACTTTCAGGTATTTTCTTGAACAGTAGAAAATCAGGGACTGACCGTGAACCGTAACACGGGGTCGTACTTGGCAATGAAAGAAACAGAACCTCGGGCACGAGCACCCTGTGTTCCCACTGTTCTGGAGGCCTGTGTGTGGAGCGTCTGGCCTGGCCTCGTGAACACAGGCCTGGCGGCGTTGTTCGCACTGCCCCCAAACCTGGAAGCAGACGGTCTGCACCCGGGCGTGAATGGGTGTGGCCATCATATCAAGTTCCCTTTTCTTGCGTTTCATTGTTTTGATTTGCTTACCTCGTGTGGTTTCTAACCACTTACTAAGTTATACACGTGACTAGAGCAGTCTGCATTTCGCACGGCCCTCCGCGTCTCAGCTGCGCTGCGGGCCCGCAGTGGGCCTTGTTTTGTAGAGCCTGTAAAGGCTGTAGGAAGGTTCGTACCCCTGCCTGTGCTGCGCGCGTTTGGCGTAATTTCCAGGTAGGGTTTCTACTCTAGCAAATCCAGATTTGTGGGGCAGATTAATGCCATCAACGAGGTTGCAGGTATCTCTACAGAATTATTTATGCAGAACTTGCAGTGCGCATCCGCTGGATTGTAAATCCTTGGTAGCCATTCAGAGCAGTGGCCTGATGACCTCGCGACGGTTTGAAGATAACACAGCCACATTCAGTAAGACGTCAGAGTCCTCTCCTGTTCCTCCACTGCCCTGTCCCTTAGTTCGCGTCAGATTCACACATTTATTTTTGCCAAGGTCCTTTCAGAGAAATGGGCCAGAGCACCTGCAGATTGGCCAAACAGAGGCTAACTCTGGGGCTGCAGTATATCAGAAATGAAACAAGCATCGTGTTTGTTTAACGGTTGTTACTTAAAAATCTGAATTGTGTTTAAACTCCGTTCTCCAGTGAGGAGAGTGTGTAAGTCACAGTTTTAACCCCTTAAAACAACCCTCCGCTCCCCAGCAGCGCGTCAGGAAGGAGCCCGACCCCGCCTGTGCCTTTGGCGGGAGCCCTGCCCTTCAGGCCCTGCCGTGGCGGCCGCGGAGCTGTCAGCCGTGAGAGCCCTTCCCTCCCTCGGGGGAACTGGGCACCTCCGGCTTAGACATTAACGGGGAAATAGACGTGATGTGCACCCACGCGCTCTCGCCTGCCGGTCGGGCACCGGCCGCCCCCGCCCCCCGGGTCGGGTCTGCGGGAAGCGCCGTTCGGGCTGGACTCGCGGCCCGTCGGCGTGGGTGGAGGCGGCGGCGTCACGGGGCCGCGGGGCTCGCCGCGCGGTCCCTGCGCCGCCCTCGTAGTGGGGCTGCGGCCCTTCGGCCCAGCCGATCCGCTGCTCCCGCCCCGGGGTCGGGCCCACGCAGAGGCCCGCGGTTTGCCTTCCAGCCCCTCGCGCTGCCCGCTCCTTCTGCCCTCCCGGGGCGGGCGGGGAGGTCGCTGCGACGCCGCCGCCCCCGCGACCGCTGTTGGCCTGAACCCCTCTGTTCCCTGGCGTTTCAGGAAAGCGCCATTCGGTGCCGGCAGGTCTGCTTTTATTGCTGGACGCGCGCCCTCCCGCCTCCTCCCGGGGGTTCTGCTCAGACGAGGGGTCCCGGGGGAGGGGCTGAGGGCGCTGTCACCCCAGCACCGGGTCCTCGTCGCCTCTGTGACCGTGGTCGCCTCTCTGGCTGGTGGAGCTCGGCTGCTGCGTGACTCGCCGGAGCCAGGGCGCGTATCGGGGGACCTTGATGAGCAGGAGCGGCCTGGGGCCCTCGGGGGGCGCGGCGCCCAAGAGGCCGGTGAGGAACCAGGCGCCGCGGTGCTCCCGGGCCACCGCGCCGCCCACCGCCCACCGCGCCGACCCGGCCGCCGCGCCCCGCTCGCACACCGTCCGCGTGGTCACTGTGGCGTTGAGGGCCCGGCCGCACTCCCCGGGGTCCACGTGCGTGACCAGCAGCCGCGCGGGCTCCAGCTCGGGGCCGCGGAGGGTCCAGCCGCCCAGCACGCCGGGCCGCGGGAGGAGGACGCGCTCGGCGAAGTCGGCCTCGGCAGTGCAGACGGGCCGCCCGGCGTCGGGGCAGCGCACGGGCCGCGCCAGCTCCAACAGGGCCACGTCATTGTCCCCCGTGTCCGCCTCGAATCTCATGTGCACGTGGACGCCCTTCACCTCCACCGCCGGCGGGGCCTCGCGCGCCCGGCAGCGGGAACCTGGAAGGAGGCGGGGGGGGGGGGTGTGGGGTGGTCAAGGTGACAATGTGCGCCCCGCCGCCCGGCTCCTGCGCGCAGGGGACAGGGGCTACCCCACGGAGGGGCCTCTCCCACACTCTCCTCTAGGAAACCCAGTGAGGTGTTCGCGGGGGCAGGGGCGCGGGCACGGAGCGCAGTGCGCGTTGCTGAACGGTCAAAAGACTAGGAAGAAATTAGGAGGAACCTCTCCAAGCCAATCAGAGCTTGGCTTTTCAGATGTCATCTTCTAGGCAGACGTTCTGTTGACTGAAAAGTGTCTGGGGCTGGAGCGTATATTTGCGGGTCCTGGGAATCGCTGTGGAGCAGCTCACAGCACAGCCCAGGCCCCGGGGTGGACAGGGATCCGAGCTGCCCCACGTCAGTGTCAAATTAAGTGACAGTTTCATCAGCTGTGATTTCCTCCTTAGACTAAATATTCCGCATTTGCTTGCTGTGCCCAGAGTTCCACTAGGTATCCCCGTTGCTTTATGACTTTGTGAGTGATCTCACTAGTAGGAAGATAAGCTCAGTCTGTATTACATTAGAAGCAAAAAATTCTAGATTAAAATTTTTATTACTACATAGGATAGTTTTTACTTCCAATGTGATCTTATAAAAATGAATGACAGGGCTTCCCTGGTGGCGCGGTGGTTAAGAATCTGCCTGCCAATGCAAGGGACACGGGTTCAAGCCCTGGCCCGGGAAGATCCCACATGCCACGGAGCAACTAAGCCCGTGCGCCACAACTACAGAGCCTGCGCTCTACAGCCCGCAAGCCACAACTACTGAGCCCACGTGCCACAACTACTGAAGCCTGCGCACCTAGAGCCCGTGCTCCGCAACGAGAGGCCACCGCAACGAGAAGCCCGCGCACCACAACGAAGAGTAGCCCTGGCTCACTGCAACTCGAGAAAGCCTGCATGCAGCAACGAAGACCCAGTGCAGCCAAAACTTAAAAGATAAATAAATAAATAAATTTATTAAAAAAAAAGAATGATAAAATACTTACTTGTTTTCACACTAATGTTTCTGTACAAGAGTGAACATTTTGCTGTTGTCAGTACAAAATTGTCCTGTATTAGAGCACCTCCACAGAAATCTTCTCCTTCAGAATTTGTTAGTTTTACCTTTAAAAACCAAACAGACAATAAAGAGCTGGTGCCAGTTTTCAGGATTCGGGGCAGTATAGTGTCGTGGTTAGGAATATGGGCGCACACCCCTCCAGCGAGCCCAGCCCAGCCCACCCACTGCTGAGGCTGCCTCAGCGCACAGAGTGGAGGGGCGAGAAGGGGTGAGTGATGGACACTTGGCAGATGGACGCTCAGGAGGACAGGCAGCAAAGGTACGGTCCCGCTGGGGACAGATCCCCACCCCCACGCCGCCTCTCACTTGATGTCCCCTCCCTCGGTCCTTTCGGGTCCGGTGGTCACTGAGCTCTGTCCGTCGTCTGGCCGGGCCTCCACCCAGCGGCCGAACGCTTCTGACCGGCTCGGCTTCCCCTGCTTGCGAGCAGCAGGGCGAAGCAGACGCGTTCTGCACGTGCGCACACGCGCACGCACGCGGGGCTGAGGCAGCCCCTTCACCAAAGGGCCCTGTAAAGCTCTCTGTCGACCATGGTGGTCGCTGTGGTTACTGGGCACTTGAGATTGACTGGTCCAAGCCAGGATGTGCTCCAAGAGTAAAAGGCTGTACACCCCAGAGGGCAAAGACTTAGTTGAAAGAGAAAATGTGACTGTCTCTCATTTTTTACTCTTCATTACATGTTGAGATAATATTTAGATGTATTGAGGTAAATAAAACACACTATTTCACCTGCTTTTACTTTTATGCACGTGGCTACTAGAAAATTCAAGTTACGTCTGTGGCCGATACTGTGTTTCTGTTGACAGAGCTGTGCTAAAGGACAGACGAGACAGAAGGGGATGATCTGCACTAAGGGCCTGGGATGCAAGGAAAATGCAAACCGTAGGTAAATCCAAACGCATGTTGGCGATGATTAAAAATGATACGTATTTTGTGGAGTTACTAAAAAAGCAAGAAAAGAATAAAATATTGGTCAAAATAGCAGATGAGCCTAGTGGGAGGTGCTTGAAATAATCTGGGAGACGGGTAAACATAATAACTTCAGGTATTGCTAAGTTAGATATGAAAGTTTCAGTGTCAAGGGTGGTCACTGGATGAAGAGAAATAGAATGTTTAGCTTCCAAACCAGGCAAGGGAGAGACAGGAAAATGGCAGAAATGGCGCCAAAGGAGAGACGTTTCCCGAGCACGGCAGTGGGGCTGGGCTTGGCCAGCTGGCGTGAGCAGGGCCCGGGCCTCGCTCTGGCTCTGGACCCACCGTGTCCACCCGAGTGCCGCCAGGATGCTGATCCGAGAGCAGTGACGCTGGAAACGGTGTTTGGACTCTAAGAAAGGCCTTGGATGGCAGTAAATAAAACTATGTTTTTATTTGGTGCAAATAATGAAGACACTGAGGCTGTGAGTTCAGATGAGAAAGTGCTTTGAAGTGTGGTGTTGGGGTTGTAAGTAGTTCATCTAAACCAAAGAAGGTGGAGATGACAAATAGGATGAAATCTGTAACAAAAGATTAAAACACATTTATAAAATGTTTCTGCTACCTGCCACGGGAAAGTCGGAGGGCCCTGCTCGCATCCCTGTGACGTCAGGAGGCACTCAGAGATGAGGGCTCCGCACGCACACCTGTCTTCATTGTGGCCACAGGAAAAGAAAAGTCAGTGCCTCCCAGGGCAGACGTCGGGTTTACCTGTGGCGCTGACCCTTCAGCCTATTCCTGGATGCCCGCTAGGTTGAGATAATTCGTGTAACACAGAGCAGGTGAGATTAAACAACCTGCTCTCAGGGACCGAGGAGGCCCCGGGCAAGCCCAGCAGGGGAGTGGGAACCCCCAGCCCAGCCACAGTGGAGGAGAACCCCGCGCCCAGCCACGGAGGAGGAGGACCCCGCGCCCAACCACGGGGGAGGAGGACCCCGCGCCCAGCCACGGGGGGAGGAGGGCCCCGTGCCCAGCCACGGAGGGGGAAGACCCCACGCCCAGCCACGGGGGAGGAGGTGGCCTGTCAGAGGTCCCTGCAGGAGGAGGCCCAGCGGAGGGCACTCACCGTGGGGGATGCAGGATTTGTGGTCCTGGCCCAGCTTATGCCCCTTCGCACAGCTGCACGTGTAAGACCCCGGCCCCGGGTGGCAGAAGTGCTGACACCCATCCGTCCTCAAAGGGTGACATTCATTTTTAGCTGAAAAGGGAAAAAGGGAAAGCCAGACATGTTACCCTGGAAGTAGCCATTCTGAAATCTCCTTGCGCACTGGGACTCTGGCTTTTCATTCCAAACGTCGCCAGGTGAGCGTTTCGTGACTCCCGCGTCAGGAAGGGGCGAGGGGCAGTCAGGGCTCCGTCCTCAGAGCAGCAGCTCGGTTGGGTTGCGGCGGGCGGGTCTGCAAGTCCCTCGCAAGGATCCGCGTTTCCCGGCCGTGGGCTCACTTCCCGCCGCAGCAGCCGCTCCCTTTAAGGGGCTTCGTCCAGGTGGGCATTGAGACGGGGCAGGGGACACGTGCGGGATGAAGCTGGAAGCCCTGCTTTGGCGCGAGTTGCACTTGGGACGGCCACACCGCACTGGGCGGGGCGCTCAGGAGGCAGCTGGGGTCCGGGGATCCAGGCTGGACGTAACGTTCGTCCCGGAAACGGGCTCCGCGTTGGCCCTCGGGAGCATTACGCGAGTTTACTGCTGCACGAACGACCACGACCACTGACGGGAACTGGCGCCGCCCACCCCCCACGGATACAGTCTCACGATGTTGAAGGGACATCAGCTGATGAGGCTGCAGGCCGGGTCACGCACCCACGACCCAGAGAGCCGGGTGCGGTCCCCCCATAGGCCGACCCCCCCAGACCCATCACCTCCAGCGGGGTCAGCCGGGCCCCGGGAGAGCGGAGAGTAGATCGCGAGTGGTTCTGGACGGGGCGGGGGGCTGGGAGGAAGAGGAGGGGACCCCCACGGGGGAAACAGGGGGCCGTTCACAAGATGTGATTCCCAGCGGAAAGCCGGGTTCCCACGGGCCTCCTCCTGTTCATCCCCGGGGCGGGGCTCGGTGGGGCTGGGGTGGGGGCGGGGGTCCGGGGGCGGGGCGGAGGCCGGGGGGCTCACCGAAGGCGCAGTCCCGGCCATCGTAGCCCGGGGCGCAGGTGCAGGTGTAGCCGCGGATGCTGTCCTGGCAGGACCCGTTGTTGAGGCAGGGCGGGGAGACGCACGGGGAGACGCCTGCCGATAGGGACGTGAGGACACCCTGCGGGTAACACCCTCTGACGTCCCTCCAGCACCCCCCTTCCTTGCTGGGCGGCCACGTGACCAGCGCCGGCGCCTCGTCGAGCTCTCCTGTCACTGTGGTCCCTGCAGGGACGCCCAGCATCCCCCAAGCCTCACCTTCCTCAACCGGGTCTGACCCTTCAGCACGAGGCCCAAGGGAGCCCGGGAGGCCACTCCAGCTTCCCCCTGATCCCGGCGGGACCCCGGGGCCTTTCCCACCCTCGTCCTCGTCCTCGGGCAGTGCCAGGCCCTTTCTTTGGGTCAGGGGTTCCAGGAGCCCAAGGCTCGAAATCTGGAATCCACTGACCTCAAATTAGCAGCCCTCGTGAGTCAACTGCCTCCCCTGACCTTAAAGGGAGGAGAAGAGGAAAGAATCCTGGAGTAGGTGGAGGAGACACTTATCCAGATACATCTTCCAAAATTCATCCTGTACAAGAGAAACATAAAAGTGTTACAAATGGGACATCTGTTTTTCCATGTTTTCTCCTGTGGCTGGGCTTGAAAATAAGAAAATGTTGATTTTATTCACTTCACAGGAAAATACTGGTTGAAACAAAGAATGTAAAATTCTTTGCATCTACTTAATATCATCTTTAATACACCCATGTCCCATGTCCCATTCAGTATTTATTTACGGTGACCCATTTGAGGAAGGGAAAACAGTCTAAGACGTGGCACAAACACCATGGCCTCGCGAGGCCCTTTCCCCTCCCGGACCTGTCTCCATGACCCCACTCTGCAGAGTGCCTGAGGCAGATGTAAAAAATTCACATCACTTTTTCTGTTTATAAGGCAATTCAACAAGGATTAAAAATTTTAAAATGTGTACGTGGCAGGGGCGAATGTTAATTTGGGGTGGCGGTATCTAAAATTAGGAGAATTACTCAGACTTAAGGCCTGGAGAATAAATGTATAAGTAGTTGCATCTCCCCAAATCATACTCGGACTTCTAACAACTCAAGCACAACTTTACCAGGAAGTTTTAATTTCTCTTAGTTTGACTAAAGATGGTCTATTTCATTTTCTTATACATGGGCATTTAAGAAATTATGATTTTAAAATACTTTAAAAATATATTAGAAAAACAGGTCAACATTTTGTTCAGAATCACCTTTAAATATTGCTGCTTTAATATGTAGAACTGGGAAGTCTTTATTAGGTATTTTACTATTCTGAAATATTTACACACAAATATTCAGCCCCTCTGTCTACTGATTGATAAGCTTACATGAGTAATTGAGAATGGCAAGTTCTCAGTTGGATTATTTAGAGTGTATGTGTTGTTGCTTGTAATCCAAGTTATAGATTATGAGAGATGTTCTTACCACGTAGGCATCCTAGGGAGGATCTTTGCGTTGCTGATACATTGAAACAATTACATCTCTATTAAAAATACTAAATTCCGTCAGAGTCCTGTCAAGCTGAGTGACCTCTGTGAGGAGCCCGGCTACTCAATGTGCTAATTTGCTTAATCTGAAGAGTTTAGGTGGTGGGACTGAGCTGCCATCCCGGGTGCCCCACTAACTGGCTGGGGAAAGTGGTTTCACTTCTGTGTCTCTGTTTCCTCATCTGCGCAATTAGGATTAGATCAACCTCCCGGGTAAGTAAATAGGTTAATTAATTTAGTTCAGCCTCTTTGAGGAAATCTGTCCTCTGAGGCAGCGGATTAATCAGAAAGCGCGTGGGCCTGTGGCAGGGGGGATACGTACAGTGGGTGCGTCACCTTGAAATACTTCTCGCGCTCCCTCATAGACACAGATTTCTTCAGAACATTCCTTTTCTAAATTTCCCTCCAAGAGCTCTTCCAAAAGGTAGGAGCTGGCTTGTTTCCGTCTCACCAGAATCTCATTTGCTTTTGAGGTGGGAAGAAACACTGCAGAGCAAGACAGGCGTGTAGGCGCCTCAGCGTGGGCGGGCAACCCAAGAACTCCCACCCGCATCCTGAGGGCCAGGCTCTGCGGTGCTGGGAGGGGCAGACCCAACGGTTGACCCTCAGACCCGGGAAGAAGTTTACCTCCTGCTCACCACGACGTTGGGCCCCGGGCCCCTTATGTGCAGCCAGGTGAGTAGGAGTGAGCTTAGAACAGGAGGGTGGGAGCCCGCGAGGAAGGGGTGGAGACCGGGCTTGAGAGGCTGCCCCCTGGGCAGTCCTCTGCCAGGACAAGAGCCCCTGATTTCTAGCTGGGCACACGGCTGTGCGGACAGACTCCCCTGGTGCTAAGGGTGGCTGCATGGCTGAGCGCTGGCCACCAAGATGCAGACAGAAGGGCTAGGCAGCGGGTTCCTGGGAACCTTCTTGAAAAAGACAACTGGCGTGGCCCCTGGCCGTTTCTTTGTCCCTCTCTCCATCCTGCTACCTGGGACACAGATGTGATATCTGGAGCTCTAAGCGTCATTCTGGAATATGAGGATGAGGATCACAGCGGGGAGGACTGAGTAGAGCTGCCTCATAAGGACACCAGTCATTGGATTTAGGGCCCACCCTAACTGAGGATGACCTCCTCTTAATTCATACTCCTGCAAGGACCCTATTTGCAACTAAGGTCACGTTCTGAGGTTCTGGGTAAACATGAAGTTTGGGGGACACTGCATAGATGGTGTCCACAAATTTCTCCACTGTGAGGAAGATGTTTTGGGATAGGAATGTCCTGTCCCCCAACAGTCTTTAGCCGAGTGTTTTCAGCGTCAATGAAGTAGTTTTTCCTGAACCAGTTATTACCATTTTAATTGCAGAGGAGTGACTTTCCACCCCTCCTTCCTTCTGCACTTACTAAGCGGCATTCTGCCGTAAAGGAGAATCTTTGCCCTGAATGCTTTGTGTTGATTCGTTTATTGAATGGATTTTGAAATTCCAGTGAACATTCTTTCCACTTCAGAAGCTCTGTTCGCTTCTTTTTTCACATCTGCTTGGGCATTTTAACGTGTCCTGTGTTCTTGTCGTATCTCTATCACGTCTCCTGTGTTCTGTGTCGTATCTCTATCACGTCTCCTGTGTTCTTGTCGTATCTCTATCACGTCTCCTGTGTTCTTGTCGTATCTCTATCACGTCTCCTGTGTTCTGTGTCATATCTCTATCACGTCTCCTGTGTTCTTGTCGTATCTCTATCACGTCTCCTGTGTTCTTGTCGTATCTCTATCACGTCTCCTGTGTTCTGTGTCATATCTCTATCACGTCTCCTGTGTTCTTGTCGTATCTCTATCACGTCTCCTGTGTTCTTGTCGTATCTCTATCACGTCTCCTGTGTTCTTGTCGTATCTCTATCACGTCTCCTGTGTTCTGTGTCGTATCTCTATCACGTCTCCTGTGTTCTGTGTCGTATCTCTATCACGTCTCCTGTGTTCTGTGTCGTATCTCTATCACGTCTCCTGTGTTCCTGTCGTATCTCTATCACGTCTCCTGTGTTCTGTGTCGTATCTCTATCACGTCTCCTGTGTTCTTGTCGTATCTCTATCACGTCTCCTGTGTTCCTGTCGTATCTCTATCACGTCTCCTGTGTTCCTGTCGTATCTCTATCACGTCTCCTGTGTTCCTGTCGTATCTCTATCACGTCTCCTGTGTTCCTGTCGTATCTCTATCACGTCTCCTGTGTTCTGTGTCGTATCTCTATCACGTCTCCTGTGTTCTGTGTCGTATCTCTATCACGTCTCCTGTGTTCTGTGTCGTATCTCTATCACGTCTCCTGTGTTCTTGTCGTATCTCTATCACGTCTCCTGTGTTCTGTGTCGTATCTCTATCACGTCTCCTGTGTTCCTGTCGTATCTCTATCACGTCTCCTGTGTTCTGTGTCGTATCTCTATCACGTCTCCTGTGTTCCTGTCGTATCTCTATCACGTCTCCTGTGTTCTGTGTCGTATCTCTATCACGTCTCCTGTGTTCTTGTCGTATCTCTATCACGTCTCCTGTGTTCCTGTCGTATCTCTATCACGTCTCCTGTGTTCCTGTCGTATCTCTATCACGTCTCCTGTGTTCCTGTCGTATCTCTATCACGTCTCCTGTGTTCCTGTCGTATCTCTATCACGTCTCCTGTGTTCCTGTCATATCTCTATCACGTCTCCTGTGTTCTGTGTCGTATCTCTATCACGTCTCCTGTGTTCTGTGTCGTATCTCTATCACGTCTCCTGTGTTCCTGTCGTATCTCTATCACGTCTCCTGTGTTCCTGTCGTATCTCTATCACGTCTCCTGTGTTCCTGTCATATCTCTATCACGTCTCCTGTGTTCTGTGTCGTATCTCTATCACGTCTCCTGTGTTCCTGTCGTATCTCTATCACGTCTCCTGTGTTCTGTGTCGTATCTCTATCACGTCTCCTGTGTTCCTGTCGTATCTCTATCACGTCTCCTGTGTTCTGTGTCGTATCTCTATCACGTCTCCTGTGTTCCTGTCGTATCTCTATCACGTCTCCTGTGTTCCTGTCGTATCTCTATCACGTCTCCTGTGTTCCTGTCGTATCTCTATCACGTCTCCTGTGTTCCTGTCGTATCTCTATCACGTCTCCTGTGTTCTGTGTCTGGGTATCAAGGTTTTTGTGAGTCTGATTCTACTCTTTTTCCTGCAAGTTTCTGGTTGTCTTCTTTCCTTGTGTGTTTGGGTTTTTCTTTTACCATGAGAAGCCCCAGGTTGAGAAGGGAGCCCGAGGCAATGAGGACCCATGTCTCCCCCCGACGTGACACTGGATCGTTGGGGTGTCACTGCAGTCACAAGCGGTCGCCGCAGACCCCTGGGCTGACTGCAGTGACTGCTCCTCCGGAGAGGTTTCTTTTTCTCCACCCAGCACCAGCATCCCACCACGGAGCTTGTCTCTTTCCTCCACGTGGTGCCAAGCGTGGTCTGAGCTGGGGTGGGGTCTCCTCCTGGGTCCCCTCACGCCGTGTAGGCTCTGTGCCTGGGGCTGCGGGGTCCCAGGTTCCCAGGGGAGCCGAGGGTGGTGGGCGTGCTCCACTGCCTTGTTCATCCTTTTGCTCCCGTTGGTCTCTCCCCTTGTGCCAGGCAGGGGCATGTAGCAAACATGGGATAGAATAACTACTCTGCTTTCAGTGTTGCCGGGAGGGTTTTTCTGGGGTATCTGATCTACGGCCCCTCCAGGACAGCTGCTTCGGCCGTTTACCTCGTACACGATTGTGCACAGTTGTACACGGTTGTGAGCTGTGTGCTGCCGGGGGCGGCGGGGGTGTGTGTGTTTGTCTCTTACTGAGGCCTCATTCCGAGCTTTGGGTTTTATTCTAAAGGTTCGACTGACTGTAAGAGGTATCTGATGTCACCCTGTCTGCTGCGTGGCGGGAGGGAGGGAGCGGGGCGGTGGCTGGAGCCTTGGCTGAGGTGGGCAGCGCAGCCGAGAGAAGTGGATGCAGGCCTTGTGGTCACGAGTGTCCCAGGACATTTAGGACATCGAAGGAAAGAGGTTATGATCATTTTAATAATATACTTATTTAACCCAATAGATCCAAAATACTTCTGTTTCAACACACAACAATTGTTTAAAAAACTATTAATTTGAGTTTGCATCCTGATTTCTGTGCTAAACCTCTGCAGTCTGGTGTGTTTTAAGCTCCTGGCGACCTGACCTTGGCCGCCGGTCGGGTGCGGGGGCATGTTGGCCACGTGGGCGGCAGGGCTCCAGGGCCCCCCATCTGCGGTCGTTGGTTTGGGTCTGAATGTGAAGGAAGGTTGAGGACGGGGAGAGGCCTGCGGGCGGGGGGCATGAGGGGCTGGGGTGCCCTCCCGGCTCCCCCAGAAGCCGTGCCCTACCCAGTCCTGAGCCCCGGACCCGGCGGCCGGCTCCACCTGGGCCCCCGGGGACCCCGAGGGACACGGTCACTTCCAACATACTCGTCATGAACGGCGAAGAGACCGGGAGCTGGGCTCAGATCATGCTGGTCCCGCCGGGGGCCCTCGGCTCCCAGAAAAAGCCCCCGACCCACCCACCCGCAAGCCTGAGTCAGAAAGGATGCCCAACGTGGCGCCTACCTGCGCGCTGGGCGCCGTGTGGGGCGAGGAGGGCGAGCGTTGGCCCGCGGCCGGCCATGCTCAGCCCGCGGCCAGAGCCCCGCCCGGCTCGGCTCGGAGCGGGTGCGGACGGGAAACCAGCCGCGCAGAGAAAGGCCGCCCGCGGAGGCCAGCGGGCAATTCAGTGTCCTAACTAGAGGCTTCAGTCCTGTCTTTTTCCGTTTAGGGCGAAGAGAGGGAAAGACAGAGAAATGAAAGGCCGAGGCTGACAGGGACGGAGCTGGGGCGGTTCCTCGGGAGGAGGTCGGAGGTCGGAGGTCGGAGGTCGGGAGCCGAGGCATCCCACGGGAACCGGGCCTGGGACGCGGGGGCGGGGAGACACAGTGGCACATCTCGCCGACACGGAAAGCCGAGCAGATAAGGCGGCACAGCACGGTGGGTCGCCTTGGACAAGCCGGTCACAGAGGCTCCCCGTGGGGCGGGGGGGGGGGGGGTAACCCGAACAGAGCGGGGCAGCGACCCCCTGCCCCGGGGGGGGGCGGTTAAGGCAGACCCTCGAGGGCTGGGCGCCCACCAGGCCGGGCCAGCGGGGCTCCTGTGAAGGGCTGGGGAGCCCACCACCTCCTGGTGAGACCAGCTCTCCTGGGGCACCAAGTGCCACGGGGAAGCGGGCCTGGGGGACGCTCGGGAAGAGCGTCGCTCAGCACCACAAGGGGGTAAATACTCTGACCTCCGTCTGAGCAAACTCATGGCCCCTCGCCGAGCGGGTCAGCACGGGGCCCCCCGGGGGGTGCTCTGCCTCTGTCCATCTCAGTCTCTGACTCTGTCTCTGTGTCTCTGTCTGTCTCTCTCCCTCCCTCCGCTGGCAGCCCGCACACTGGGCTTCCCTCCTGTTAAGGGACCCCTGACGAGCACCCGCACGGTGCCCTCTCTCCCCGCATCCTCTTGGTTTCCTTCGAAGGTTCGTGTAGTGTGTTTTTCCCAGCTGTTTTGTTCTTTCTGACGTGGGCACCTCGGCGACCAGGGCTGAACCCCGTTCTTGGCAGGAGCCCTGCTTCCCGTCCACATCGTCGCTGAGGACACACCACCACTCGGTGATGCGCCCCGGGCTCTCCTGATGCAGACCTACCCCGTCCTGTTTGTAATTCAAGTTCGATGCTTGGGATGACTTCCCCCAGGGCTCTGATACCTCCATCAGGGTCTCGTGGTGGCTGTAGTGAGGATCCTTCTAGAACGGAAACATCACCCTCCAGCCCCAAGGGCCGGGGGCTGCACCTGCAGCGGGCAGAGGCCTCCAGGGACCCTGAGTCTGCAGGTCTCTGGCTCTCTAAGCCTGCCCCCTCCCCCTGCCACCCCGCCACCATACAGCCGCTCTGCCCTCCCCGCTCCAAACGCGGCTCTGTCCCAGGCGTGTCTTCACCCTGCCCCCTCAGGGACCGTGGGTACCGGTGAGCGGTCCCTCACTCTCGGGAGGGACAGTCAGACCCTGACCCCCCCTCCCCCCCCGTGGTTCCTCACAGTCGGCTTCCTGCTCACGTCTGTCCCCGGAGGAGACTTTCTAGGGGACATGCAGTGGAGCAGGACCGACTGTGCCCACAGTTCAGGTCCACCTGGAGAGGAGCTTTGAGGCACGTGGTCCCAGGGCCCACGGAACCAGCATCGTGCGAACCAGACGAGCGGCCTCCCTACCACGCTGCCCAAATTCCCTCTGGAACCTGAGTCCAGCTCTCTTTCCCAACGGGGAAGGTTCAGCGCCTCGGGCGGTGGGGACCCCTCTGCCCTCCGCTCCCAGGTGCCCAGCTGCCCTTGCTCTCTGACCTGTGGGCTCGGCCCTGCTGGTGAGAGATGCCAGCCTGGCGGGAAGGAGGGCTCCCCCAGAGCTCTCTCCGGACCCCAGCCCAAACCTGTGGGCTGACAGCCCATCCAGGTTTGCTCTGGACAGAGACCCCCGTCCCCAGCACGCAAGGCCTGGCCGTCTGAGGCCTTCTCTGCGGAACGGTTCCCTTTGAGAAGGTCAAGGCGGGACGCGCAGAAACGGACCCTCTGGCTTGACCGTTTCTGGGAAGCCCGTTGGCTTGATTTTTGCAAACATGCAGATCTCCCGTTTACTCAACTGCCCAGCCAGTGACCTTGGGGGCTCTCATACTGGAACTCTGAAAGTTTGCTTAGCCGAGTTACACAAAATGCAAACGGTACCGGGAAACACGGCACATCCCATCTGAGGTGACTGCTTTTTCTAGAAGCATGTCTGCTTTTCCTGGCCGTTTGCCCTCCCGCTCCCCATTTGGCTGGAGGGGCTGGAGCTGGTGCGGCCGGGAGGGCTCGACCTGGGCTGTGAGCACTGGAGGAGGGGCGGCCCTCCTGCAGCCCCCCAGCACACACCTCGCAGGCAGGGTAGCAGGGGGGCGGCAGGGGCTAGCCAGAGCTGGGTTTGTGCTCTGGGCTGTGGCCTAGAGGCAGACTCCAGAGCCCCAGCCTGGCGACAGTCACACCCGGGGGCATGCCTGTGGCTCCGGAGCCCATGCGGCGGGGCCCCCGGGGACGCGGCCGTGAAGCCACGTAGAGAGTCGTCCCTGCCGATGAGCCCTCTAGGCCTGCCTTCCCAGGGAGCCTGCCTCTCCTGGGAGGTGACTGGGGGCCAGGAGGGCACGCGTGGGGAAGCCCCACTCGACCCCGGGGAGGGGGTGGCCCTGGCGCGCCTGTGCTCCCAGAACCCTCCTGGTTTACTCAGCACTGTCGTGAGCAGCCAGGAGGGCAGCCGGCGGCCTCCAGGACAGAGAAACGTGCTGTGAACAGAAAAGGCCCCTCAGTTTTAAGACTTGGTCTGGGAGCCCGAGCCCATCCTATGTGGGTAGCACTTCTCGAATCCTGAAACCTCCCAGCTGGCAACGGGAAGGCAGGGTCCCGGGTTTCAAAGGGACCTTCATTTCCTACTTCAGTGGAGCAAAAACAGAAGCCGGATAAGGAATCGACCTAGCTCTAATCACAGCAGGGAGGGAGGCCGGCTCAGAGTCCCGGTGCTGAGAGGAGGGAGAGGCAGGGGCTGCGAGGGACAGTGGGGGGCTTCACTGGGGGTGCGGCTCCCCACTGGCCCCTGCCCCCAGCCCAGCTTTCATGGACTTGTCAATCCACTTGAGGAAGTTGGTGACCTTGGTGTAGACGCCGTACTTCCCCTTCCGCGCGCACCCTTCGCCCCAGCTGACGATGCCAGTGATGAAGTAGGTGTCCCGGAAGCGGGTGACGTGGGGGCCGCCGCTGTCGCCCTGGCAGGCGTCCTCGGGCTGCGCATCGTAGCCGGCGCAGAACATGTTGGAGGTGATGGTGAAGACGCTGGACAGCTTGCAGGTGTTCCTGTCCACGTAGGGCACCTCCAGCATCTTGAGCGTGGACGACAGGCGGCCCCGCTCGTGCGTGCGCCCGAAGCCGCTGACGACGCCCGTCTTCTGGGTCAGCAGCGTGGCCTCGGCCCAGTCCTTCTCTGGCAGGCAGGCGGGCGCCACGTTCCTGCGGAACTTGATGGGCGTCTTGAGCCGCAGCACCGCGATGTCGAAGTCGTAAGTCTCCTTGACGAACCGGCTGTGCTTCACGGTCACCTCCACCTCGTGTGCCATCTCGTTGCCCTCCTCCTTCTCTGTGTTCCGGTCGCCTGCGGACGGGGACGTGGCTGTCAACTGGGGGCCGCCAGGCCCTGCACGTCACTGACGCTTTAAAGCAGTTCCACTTTTTTTTCTGCTTAGAGATTGGCACGTGGTCACTAGGAAATGTGAAATACAGGCGACTAGAGCGAGGCCAGTGTGACAGCCTATGGCTTTCCCGCCGGGGGCAGCGGCCACCCTCCCCTGGTCTGCCTGCGGGTGGGGCTGGGCACCGGGTCTGGCCTGCCGGACCTACCCCCAGCCACGGGGCCAAGTGGGCACTGAGCAGAGCCCACATGTGCCATGAGTGCCAAATCTCAGAATGAAAAACTAATTCAAAATACCTCAAGAGGACTTTACAAGCCGATTACAGGTCGAACTGACACTATTTTGGCTATACTGGGTAATGAGGTGTGTTACCGAAATGAGTATCACCTGTGGACTTTAAAACTAGAAGACATAATGTATCTAGGAAGCTAGATATTACAGCCGTGGCTCGGGCACGTGGCTTGCCCTGGACTGTCATGGAGCAGCTCTAGGGTGTGGTGAGAAGGGGGACGTTAGGAAATAGTCCCCCAGATGCAAATGTGGGGCAGCGGTGGCGGCTGCTCAGACGGCTGGGGGCTCTGGGGGGCTTCCCGGAGGAGAGGGCACTGCGGACCCTGCGTGCCGGGGGCAGGGGCGTCTCTCGTCCCCCAGCCTCCCTCTCCCCCTCGGGACCTCGGTATTTGAACTAGCGTTTCCGGCCGGCCTATCAGTCCTAGTGCCTCTGAAACCCGGGGGCCCTGCACGGTGTGAGCGGCACTCACCTACCCTCACCGTGAACCGCTTGGCCTGCAGGAGACAGTGGGCTGCGGTGAGGACGCAGAACTCGCTCAGGATGGTGCCCCCGCAGAAGCCCTCGTTCTCCTCATTGACGAGCAGAGCCTGCGATGGGAGGGCCAGAGGTGCCAGGTGGAGCCTGACTTTGAGACCTTTAGCCCAAGCCTCCTCCCCGTCTCCCCACCACAGCGGGCCTGCCCCCCAGGAGGACTCGTGGGGTCTTCAGGCTGGAACGAGGACCAGGGCAGCACAGTCCCACGCCCACCCCCAGGGGCCGTGCTGCCCAGCGCCGCCCGTCCTCGGAGTGGGCCCACCGTGGACCCCACGGCCCTGCCGAGGGCCCAGCGCTACAGCTGAGGGGCTTCTCCCCACCCAGACCCAGGCCCTGCCCGTCTGTATTTCCCGGCTCCGGAAGGCCCCTCGGCAGCTCTATGTGCAGAAGAGCTGCCGTCTGTTGTCTCTGGTGTGAATTAGGCCCCAGACCAGGCAGACGCCAGGCTCTGGATGAGACACTTGCTACGCTGGGCCTGGGGACGCTTCCACCGTCCGGACCCCCTCCCGCGGCTGCGGTTGCTACCATTCAAGGCCGGTTCCTGGGATCCACGTGGCTGCTCCTGACAGGACGTGGGGCGGGGAACACTCCACCGGGATGGGGTTCTGACTGGGCGAGTGAGAGCACAGGCCCTTCCCCCAGTTTCCTTCTCCCCAAAGAGCTGGGCCGGCAAATGCAGAGAGAGCGTTTTCTGCTTTCCCTTCTCTGGGGACTCGCCCTTCTCTAAGCAACAGCCATGGGTTGAGAGGGGGCAGGTTAATGAAACTCTTAACAATGTCAAGTTCTAAAAGATCTTTGGAGGACGTTCATGACTAGCACGAAGTCGTGATGTTTTGTTTTTGTTTTTGCATAATTTATCAACTCATAACCCCACTTGTGTGACAAGTGAGGAGAGTCAGTCTTCCTAAGACTTGGGACACTGACCGTCCTTCCTGGAGACGGACATGAGGCAACTGGCCAAGTCTGGGGACCCTCCCGTGAGGCTCCTCCTGTCTGCTCCCCGGAGAGCCCCATGTGAGCCCCTCTCAGAGCCCCGTGTCTGCCCCCGCCCTGTGGGGAGTCGCCCTCCTTTCCCAGTGGGAATTCACATGCTCCACGGGTACCACGTTCCTGGCCCTCTCACACAGCAACTTGAATGGTGGGGATTTGGCGGGGGGCTCACCTCCCTTCCTAGGTCGTGATGCCACACGTGAGAGAAGAGGCCCTGGCACTTTCAGACCCACACGCACAACACCCAGGCAGCCCTGACCCGCGACACGCTCTCCGTGGATGGTGACTAGGTTTTGGTGTGTCCTCGCTCGGGCTCGTGATAATTCAGATGAACGCACACCTGCCTTGTAGCCGGTGGGGGCCAGCTGACGTCATTCCTAAGGGCTGTCGGCAGCTCTGGGAATATTACTTGGAGGAGAAAGCATTTTGGCTTCGGACACTAAAAACTTAAAGTCCAAGTGAGGGTTCTGGATAGAATAGAGGCCCCCAGTTAAATCTGACTCAAGTAAATAGCAAATCATTTTCAGTGTGTGTCCCGTGTGATATTTGGGACATACTCGCATTAAAAGTTATTTATTGTTTATCTGAAATTCAAATTTAAGTGGAAACCTGTGATTTCATTTGCTAAGTCTGGCAACTTTAAGTCCAAATCAACAACCAAAGAGTGCGTTTTTACCTCTGAAAACAGATGGATATACTTTTTGCTAAGGTACCGTCTGACTCATTAGGACTCGGGTGTTTGGGTAAAAAAAATCTACCAAATTAGAAATGAAACAGGGAGAGCAACTCTTTCCGCCTCCCGTCGAACCAAAGAGAAAGCAGAGGCCTCAGGGGAGCCGCCCTCCGCCCGCGGCCCACCCCCCCCACCCCGCTGCCGCCTGAGCTGGAGCCCCTTCTCTGCCTGGGTGGGAGGGGCGGCCGGGCAGGGAGGGCAGAGGCCCGGCCTCTTCGACCTCGTCTCCTTCCGCCGCCGCCCACTCAAGTCTGCTGCGGCCCGCGTGGGCCGGGCGCCCGGCTGCGCGGCCCCCACCCAGCTCACCGGCCGCTGAGCTGCGCGCGGTTACCTGCCAGGGGCACTCCCCGTCTTCGCAGTCCCTCCCGCCCACTATCCGGACCAGGTGGTTCTCGTCCTCCTTGGGGCTGGGCTCCGTCCCGTTGAGGCCCAGCAGGTGGAGGGAGCTCTCGGTGGGGCCCAGGTCTCCGCGGTAGTACTGCTCCGGCACGCCTGCTTCGGGGGCCTCCCCGCTGCCGTGGGCGGTCGACCGCCTGCCGCGTCCCCGGGTGAGCTTCCCGCAGGGGAAGGGCTCTGGAAGAAGGGCAGTCGGGCCTCAGCCTCGCGGAGGCCTCCCCGCAGGACCCACGCAGGCCACTACGAGGAGGAGCCCGAGAAGCGGGCCCTGGGGGAGTGGGGCGCCCTGTGTCCTGCTGGGGCTGTGCTGCGGGTGGGAGCCCTGACCTCCGGCCAGCCAGCGTGCGGACGCGTGGAAGGGGCTCTGCGCCTCCTGGGACGCCTGCGGAAGTCGGGTGGCTGTGGCTGGACGGAGGACTGTGGGGCTGCGGGGGACACGACTGGTACGTGGAGAACAGGATGTCAGAAAGGGGGTCTGGGGCGCTCAACCCCTAAAGTTCTCTTAGCCCCACTGTGTGTTGGAAACATTTCCTAATGAAACGCTGAAGAGAAAGAAGTGTTCTGGGCAGGACGAGCGGCATGCGGAGCTTTGTCAGGAACAGCTGAAGGATGACAGCGACCCTTACAAGTGCCAAGCAAGGGCGGGGGGGGGGGGAGGGCAGAAAAGACCAAAAAGCGCCCTTTCGTATCCTTACCAGCTAGGCAACCGAGGCAGAGCGGGGGCGAAGCAGGACAGAGGCGGGGGAGCTGGGGGCCGCACGTCTGAGGCCCCCGTGTGTGCTCCTGGTGGCGCTTGCCCCGCAGGGCCCGCAGGTGCACTGGGAGTGTGCTCACTCGCTCGTGGAGGAGAGCTCTTCCCATGCCAGCCGCCTCTGCCTTAACATTTGTGATCACTGCCCCCTTGAAATTCTGCATCAGCTCGTCCATGACTTAGAACAGAACTTTCTGCACCAGGAAGTAGTTTACCTGATTTTATTTTCAAACATCAAACTTTATTTTGATCTGTAATTATTCCTGGAATTAAAAAAAAATTTGCAAGCATGTCAAGCAACGACTTCAATTAAAATATATTTGGGGGGGCTTCCCTGGCGGCGCAGTGGTTGAGAGTCTGCCTGCCGATGCAGGGGACACGGGTTCGTGCCCCGGTCCGGGAAGATCCCATATGCCGCGGAGCGGCTGGGCCCGTGAGCCATGGCCGCTGGGCCTGCGCGTCCGGAGCCTGTGCTCCGCAACGGGAGAGGCCACAGCAGTGAGAGGCCCGCGTACCGCAAAAAAAAAAAAAAAAATCTTATTACCAATAGAAATGTAAATCTCACTGTCCTCTATCTGTTGAGAGATTTAATTTTACACAATTGCCACTGCCCTGGAATATGCCCACCTCTGCAGCGGGCCCGGGACTCTGCATTCCTCACCACCCCAGGTAATGCCAAGGCTGCGAGCCAGCTGGGGCCTGCTGGAGGAGGAGCTGGGGTCACCCCAAGAAGGAGCCCGAGTTGAGAGGGGCGTGGCCAGCCCCCACCCCACAGCAGAGGAGTCCCGGTCAGGCAGGACTCCCCACAGGGTGTGAGACGGGGCCTCTCCCACCACCAGGACCCCCAGGACCCAGGCCCTCACTCAGCCCTCCGTGAGCTTCTGGGCCAGATGCATGGCATCTGGCTTTTATCACGGAAGAAAACTTCCATTTACATCGGGACCCACACAACCCAAAACGGTGCTGGAGGGCCCTGCACCCCCTCCCTGGCTCCTCGGCCGGCCCACGGCTCCGGCCCTTGTAACTCCAGCCTCCCAAGTCCCCGCCCTTCTGAGAGGGACGGGGACGCCATCGTGGCAGCTGCAAAGTGGCCATTTGGGATTCGCTGCGAGCCGGGCACTGGGCGAAGGGACCTCCACGCGTTATCCTCACGCTCCACGTGCCCCCAGGAGAGCTGACTGCACTGGCCCGTTTCTCAGGCGGTTCACAGAAACAGTGGGTCTGTCTCCAAACCACGAGCCCCACCGGGAGCCCAGCCTGCACCCCTCCTACCTGTGGAGACGCAGGACTTGCCGTCGTCGCCCAGGTTGTACCCGCTGGCGCATGAGCACAGCACCACGCTCCGCTCCTCCCTGCAGAACTGGTCGCAGCCCCCGTTGTCCAGGCTGCAGAGCTCACGCGTGGCTGCAGAAGAGCCGGGAAGCTGAGGGCGCGGCCCGCCCGGGACGTGCCGTCACCCGCCGGTGCCACGGTGCCCACCAGCCGGAGCAAAGGGCCGGCGCCCCGGGCAGGCCCCTCCCCCGCCCACGTGGGGCCCCGGGGGCCAGGGAGCCCACACAAGCCCAGGAAAGACCTAGAGGCTGGAGGGTCTCAAGTTCAGCCCTAAGAAGGGCGTGGCGGCGCTGGCCAGCGAGGTGGGAGCTCGGGCCTAGCCGAGAGCAGCCCACGGCGTCCAGTCTGAGGCCTCGGTCCCCCGTGGCATAAAGCACCTGGGGTCTATCCCCAGACGGAGGTCTGGCTCCCGTGTGGCAGGAAGGAGGGGTGGTAGCCACGTCCCGGACACAGGCCGGCTCCCAGTTGGCCGTCGGTCTCCAGCTGTGTGATTTGGGCATGTTATTTAAACCCCACGGCCTGTCGCCATCACTTGTAAAGGGGTGGAGGCCACCCAGCCCCCAGGAGAGCTGTCCAGGTCCCGCGAGGCGCCGGGCACAGGGGACCTCACCGCCGGACTGTGCCAGCGTCACCCCCGCCAGCGTGCACCGGACATCAGACCCCAGATTCATCAGTCGTGCCGCCCTGGCAGCTGACTTTACACTTCACCACTGGGTTTTGATGAAAGAATAGTTACGGGGCAAACATTAAAGAAATTTTAGAAAATATTCCTGACAGCCCCAGCGTCAGCAGAACGGTATTTGGGGAAGCTGCTCTGGACGGTGGATGGAGGGGTGCACGACTGATACTCCCACCGGAGAAAACTCAGAAGCATCCAGTCGAAGAGCAAATGCTCTAAAGATGACAGATTAAGAAATTTAAAAAGAAGCTTGAATCTGTCTCCTCAGGGAGAAACTGGCCTAATACTAACCTAATTTTTATTAAAAATTAATCACTGTATTAGGAGAACTCAGTGGTTTTTCCATGCAGAGTTAATTGCACCAAATGTTTATAATTGGACAACCCCGAGCATTCAGCACTGACATTCGCATGAATTTCCAGGGTCCTGAGAAGCAAGGAGAGACATCCTCCTCCGAAGAAAGAAACGTCGGTTCTCGTTTCCACGTGAAGGGGCCCCACCCTTCGGGAACGTTCGTTCCACAGCCGCTCCTCAGAGGGGCAGAGGAGTGCCCGGGATCACTGGGGACTCTGACCCGTGTTCCGCCGCCTGCAGCGGCACAGCCTCACGGAGCACAGGCTGAAGCCCACGTGACCGGAGAGGGTTCCCCTGGGCCTCTATAGCTTCCTGCGTTCCCACCCGGCCTCCGCGGGGGTCTCTGACCTGAAGGTACACCAAGAAGAGGAACTCACCTAATTCACAGTTTTTGCCTTCAAACCCTTCCAGACAGGTGCACGTGTATTCCCCGAGGCCGTCTTTACACGTGCCCTGATTCAGGCAAGGGCGGCTTTCACACTGGTCACCATCTGCGAAGAAAACATTGGGAAACCGCAGCTTGCAGGCAATTCCCCTCATCGTGGAAACGATTTTGCTGTGCTGATTCTGGCACCCAGTTCTCAGCTAACTTGAATGAACCTGGGATTCTTCCTGTTTTCCTGTAAAAAAGCTGTCCTGTCTGGACTTCGTTACCACTGCCCTCCCCCCCCCCGCCCCCCCCCCTCCCAGCTTTGTGGCTACGTGCACGTGATGCCTCTATCTAGCTGGATTGCTGACTGAGCTTTCCAATTTTTGCTGAGACCTCTGACAGTGTTTTTACAATCTCTGACAACGTTTTTCCGTCATGGAGAGGAGCCCTGTGACCCACATGGGGTCAGCTGGAAGGAGGGAGGATAAGTGATTGCCGGACACTTGTTTCTGGGCTGGGGATCGACAAGACGGTTCCTATTTCCAATGGTTTGGGTGTAAAAGGAGAAGGGAAAGCTCCTGTACAGCACTAACATGGGACTTCACATTTCTTGGGGCATTTGTACAATATAATTTAGAGATAGGTCCAGTTGTCACTTTCAGAAACCTGAATACTGTTACCAGAATGAAAACATTAGTTATGATAAATACCATTTCAGACGGTATAAGCATTAAATCAAGGTGGTTACCTTATGAGAGGACCCAGTGTTTCAGACTCTTATTTTTTGTTTCTACCTAATATACTTGGGTTTAAAAAAATTATCATGGAATTTGATATCCTCAAATGGGAATGAACCGATTTAAATGTATATAAGTAACAAAACTAGAATTAGTATAAAGCTACTATAAAAAACTATTTTACAATAACTATTATGGAAACACTCAGAGGGGAAAAGTCTTAGATAAGTAAAACTTAAACAGGAGCAGAAAGGAAATTCAGGAAACATCTTCAAAATTTGAATACAATCTCTCCCGATTTAAATACCCTGATGAACCCCTCTCACTCAAGACTGAAACAGAAAACATCTCACCTTTGTATATATTCCAGAATTCATTCTAAAAAGGAAAAAAAAATTTAAATGCATTATGGAAAAGAGACATTTTATACCAGTAACAGCCACAATCTAGCAACTCAAGTGAATAGGCTATTTCCCAAACAGAGGTCATTTTCTGGAACAAAATGTCCTAGAACTATTCAATCTAAAAGGGAAATTTTGTCAGATCTCCTGCATTTGTAAAGCTGTGGCTTCATTCATCTTTTTTTAAAACAATACATGTTTGTGTAATGAATGATCATATCCCAATACGGCCTAGCGTCTATTTTCTTGCCTGCTCACACAATTGAACATGGCACCTGGGAAACATTTTTTTTTTTTTTTTTTTTTGTGGTACGCGGGCCTCTCACTGCTGTGGCCTCTCCCGTTGCGGAGCACAGGCTCCGGACGCGCAGGCTCAGCGGCCATGGCTCATGGGCCTAGCCGCTCCGCAGCATGTGGGACCTTCCCGGACTGGGGCACGAACCCGTGTCCCCTGCATCGGGAGGCGGACTCTCAATCACTGTGCCACCAGGGAAGCCCCTGGGAAACATTTTGTAATATTAAATGTACTTTTCTAACTTTCATCCTAGCAAAATCACTAACGATATGATCACAATCAAGATTTTCACATTATTTGCTTCAACTGTTAAGTAATTCGAAATTAGATTACTTTTCTTGAACCACAAAAGTTTCTATATAGGTTTCATTTGTTTGTTTTTCACTAATCTCAGTTTGGAGAAACTGTGCTGAGACAACAGCAACTGAAGTAAAATCTCTAAAGTAATTGCTTAGATTCAGAAGCAAACCGGGCACTTTATGTATCACATTCAAACACTGTAATAAATTCATAATGACAAATAATTGTAATTCTAAGACAAAATATTTACATTTCATCATATACAACATTATCATATAATTTTTTACTATCTCTTAAATCAACACCTATATCCAAGCTTTTATATGAAGAATCAGTGTTATACTTCATACATATTACATCTAGACCTACATGTGTATCAATTTAAGATTAATATGAATCATTTAATATTACATAATATTTCCCAGATGCCATGCTCGATCATCTTAATTGCACAACTTTGTTAAATATTGAAAATTTATTTTCAAATTAATTACCAAGGAACGGATTGTACCAAAAATGGTTTGCTCTATTTGCTATCCCCAAGCCAATCAATTAAGTGGTTTTACATTAAGATACCCGGGTCAAAGATTCAAAACAGGATCAGATGCTTGGAGAATAATTATGTTACTTGAAAAAAAAAGATAATTGGTAATTAGCTTAAAATAGGGCATCAAGAGCCTATGTAACACTGAAAAGAAATGTTCGTAGTCTTAAAACAATTTTTTTCTATCTATAGTAGGTTAATTAGTGTCTCCCCTACTCCCTGGCCCCAACTTAGGTACAACCTCAGAATCTGACCTTAAGGGAAAGAGGGTCTTTGCAGATGTAATTAAGTTATGGATAGAGAACAGCTTGTACTGGATTAGGGTGGACCCCCAATCAATGAGAGTGTCCTTATAAGAGACATAAAATATCACACAGGCCACACAGACAGAAGGCTGTGTGAAGGTGCAGGCAGAGAGTGGAGTGATGTATCTACCGGCCAAGGAACAGCAAGGGCTGCTGGTCACCCCCAGAAGCTGGGGGAGAGGATGGAACAGGATCCTCCCTCAGACCTTCCAGAAGGAACCAAGCCTGGTGACACTTTGATTTCGACTTGTGGTCTTGAGAGAGTAAATTTCTGTTGTTTTATGACACCCAATTTGTGGTGCTTTGTTACAGAAGGCCTAAGAAATGACTACACTGTCTTTTAAATTTTTTATTTAAAAATTTATCACACAGTAAAACTGACATTTTTTGGTGTACAATTCTATAAAAGCCAACACGTGTATAGATTTGTATAATCACCGCCACGACCAAGACGCAGAACAGCTCCATCTCCCCCAACCTTGCCAGCCACTGGCCACCCCCGCTCCGAATGCCCAGTGACTGCTCTGCGTCACTACAGTCATGACTTCTTGAGAATGTCCTGTAAATGGACTAATACGTGATATAACCTTGTGAAACTAGCTTCCTTCGTTCTGCATAGTGCCTCTGAAACTGAAATTCATTCAAGTTACTGTGCATGTCGATAGTTTGTTCTCTTTTACTCATGAGCAGTGTTCCACTGTGTGGTGTACCACGCTTTATCCATTCACCCAACAAAGGACATTTGTACTATTTCTAGTTTTCGGCAATTATGAATAGAGTTGCTATGTACATTTATGTTGAAAACAGTCTTCAATTCTCTACAATAAATACCCAAGAATGGGATTGCTGAGTCATATGGTAACTTTGTAAGAAACTGTCAAACTGGTTTTCAGACTGGCTGTGCCGTTTTGCGCCCACAGCAGTGTATGAGCTGTGGTCACCCCACATCTTCACCAGCACTTGTTTTTTTATTCTACGTGTGTAGTGGCATCTCATTGTGTTTTGTTTTGTTTTGTTTTGGGGGGGCGCACCTTGCGGCACATGGGACCTCAGTTCCCTGGCCAGGGATCGAGCTCATGCCCCCTGCAGTGGAAGCATGGAGTCTTAACCACTGGACCACCAGGGAAGTCCCTCATCGCGGTTTTAATCTGCATTTCTGTAATGGCTAATAATGTTGAATATCTTCTCGTATGCTTATTTGCCATCCGTGTATCCTCTTTGGTGAAGTGTCTGTTCAAATCTTTTGCTTACTGTATTTAATTGGGTTGTTTATTTTCTTCTGTTGACTTGTGAGAGTTCTTTATATATTCTGACCACAAAACTTTTGGCAGATATGTGATTTGCAAATATTTCCTTAGTCAATAGCTTGTATTTTCATTCTCTTAATGTTTTTCACAGAGCAAAAGTTTTAAATTTAGGATAAGTCTAATTTATCTATATACTTTTTATGGATTATGCTTTTGGTGTCACGTCTAAGAATTTTTGCCTAACTTAACTTTGTGTCATGAAAATTTTCTCCTAAAAGTTTCCTGTTTTATCTTTAGAGCTATATGGTCCATTTTGAGATAATATTTGTATAGTTGTGAGGTTTAGGCCAAAGCTGACCTTTTTTTGCATAGGGATGTAGAACTATTCCAATACCATTTATTGAAAAAGAGAATTCTTTTTCTATTGAAATGCTTATTCACCTTTCTCAAAATCAATTGGCCAAGGACTTCCCCGGTGGTCCAGTGGGTAAGACTCTGTGCTCCCAAAGCAGGGGTCTCAGGTTTGATCCCTGGTAGGGGAACTAGATCCCGCATGCACGCCACAACTAAAGATCCCGCATGCGGCAACGAAGATCCCGCGTGCTGCAATAAGACCCGGCACAGCCTAAATAAATAAATATTAAAAAAAAAATCAACTGGCCATATTTGCATGGGTCTATTTATGGACTTTCTATTCTGTTCTTTTGATCTATGTGTTTAACCCTTTACCAATACCACACATCAGTATCGCTACGATTTTATTTATTTATTTATTTTTGGCTGCTTTGGGTCTTCATTGCTGTGCGCGGGCTTTCTCTAGTTGTGGTGAGCAGGGGCTACTCTTCGTTGAGGTGCATGGGCTTCTCACTGCAGTGGCTTCTCTTGTTGCGGAGCACAGACTCTAGGCACGCAGGCTAGTTGCAGCACTCGGGCTCAGCAGTTGTGGTGCACGGGCTTAGTTGCTCCACGCCATGTGGGATCTTCTGGGACCAGGGATTGAACCTGTGTCCCCTGCACTGGCAGGTGGATTCTTAACCACTGCACCACCAAGCAAGTCCCTTATCTCTGTGATTAATGTAGATTTACAGTAAGTCTTTAAATCAGGCAGTGTGAGTCCTCCAATTTTATCTTCTTTCTCAAAATTGTTTTAGCTATTCTAATTCCTTTGTTTTTCCATATTACAAATATTGAATCAACTTGTCCTTATCCGATGGAAGTTTGGCACTGCATTAAATCTATATATCAAATTGGGAAGAGTCAATATTTTAATATGTTAAGTCTTTCAAACCATGAACATTCTACGTCTATTTATTTAGGTCCTCTTCCTTTCGTTAGTGTTTTGCAGATTTCAGCATACAGGTCATGTACATGTTTTATTAGATTTACACATAGATATTTTTCTTTGGAGCAACAGTAAGTGGCATTAATTTTTTTTGTTTGTTTCTAACTGCACATTACTACTACATAGAAATACAATTAATATTTGTGTACTGTCCTTGTATTCTGTGACCTTGCTAGACACATACATTTTAGGAGTATTTTTTCCAGATTCCATGGGATTTTCTATGTAGATAATCATGTTACTTGCAAATAGAGAGTTTTATTTCTTTACCTTGGCTTATTGTTAAACCTTCCTTATGGCTAGGGTTTCCAGTACAATGCTGAATTGGGAGTATTAGAAATGGACATCCTTGCCTTTTTCCCAGTATTAGAGGGCAAGCATCCAGTTTTCACCACGATATCAGTTGTAGGTTCCTTGTTAATAATCTTTATTGTGTTGAAGAAGTTCCCTTTTAACTGCAGTTTGCGGAAAGGTTTTTTTAAAAATAATTATTTTATTTACTTATTTTAAAATATTTATTTTAAAATATTTATTTACTTTTGGCTGCTCTGGGTCTTCGTTGTGGCATGCAGGATCTTTTAGTTGCAGTATGCGTGCAGGATCTCATAACCCTACCGGGGATCAAACCCCTGCCCCCTGCATTGGGAGCACAGAGTCTTACTCACTGGACCACCAGGAAAATCACTGAAAGGTTTTTTATCATGAATGGATGTTGAATCTTGTCAGGTGCTTTTTCTCTATTAGTTGATATGATTATGTGGATTTTTCTTCTTTAAACTGGTTTATTACACTATTGATTTTCAAATACTGAGCCAGCCTTGTGTGCCCCAGATAAACCCACTTGGTCATTGTGTATTCTTCTTTTTTTAACATATATTGCTTTATTCAATTTGCTAATAATTTGTTGAGAATTTTTATAAGAGGTTCATGAGAAATGTTGTTATATAGCTTTCTTACTTTCTACCTTCTTCCCTCCCTCCTTCCCTCTTTTTCTCTTTCTTCTGTTTTTGTGGGTTTTGGCATCAGGGTAATGTTGATAGAAAACAAACTTACAAGTGTTCCCTTTTCATTTCTAGAACAGATTACACAGAACTGGTGTTATTTCTTCTTTAAATGCTTGGTAAAACTCACCAGTGACACAGTCTGGACCTGGACATTTCCTTTACAGAAGGTTTTTAACTAAGAAGTTGAATTTGCAGATATCTCTGTTGTACTACGTGTTTTGGTAATTCATGGTTTTGAGGAATTGGTCCATTTCATCCAAATTGTAAAATTCCATCCAGATTTGTGCATGGAGTTGTTCACAGTATTCTCTTATTATTCTTTTAACATATGCGGGGTCTGTAGTAATATCTCTTCTTTCATTCCTGATACAATTCACGTGCTCTTTTTTGTCAATCTTGTTAAATCTTATCAGTTTTACTGATTTTCTCTATTATTTCAAATTATTTCTTCAATTTTATTGATTTCTCCTCTTTTGGGTTTATGTTGCCTTTTGTGTGTGTGTGTGTGTGTGTGTGTGTCTTAAAGTGGAAGCTTAGATTGTCGATTTGAGAACTTATTTTCCTATAAAAACACTTCATGCTATGAATTTCCCGATAAGCACTGTTTAGCTGCATCCCACACATTCTGTATGTTATATATTCATTTTTGTTCAGCTGAGAGTATTTTCTTCTCTTTTTTCAAAAAATTTATTTATTTATATATATTTTTATTTTTGGCTGTGTCGGGTCTTACTTGCGGCACGCGGGATCCTTGTCACAGCACGTGGGATCTTTCGTTGCGGTGCGCGGGCTTCTCTCTAGTTGTGTCATGTGGGTTTTCTCTCTCTAGTTGTGGTGCACGGGCTCCAGAGCATGTGGGCTCTGTAGTTTACAGCATGTGGGCTCTCTAGTTGAGGCGCGTGGGCTCAGTAGTTGTGGTGCGTAGGCTTAGCTGGCCCATAGCATGTGGGACCTTAGTTCCCCAACCAGGGATGGAACCCACGTCCCCTGCACTGGAAGGTGGATTCTTTACCACTGCACCACCAGGGAAGTCCTGAAAGTATTTTCTAGCTTCTCTTGAGACTTCTTCTTTGACACGTGGATTATTTAGAGAATTCCCTGGCGGTCCGGTGGTTAGGACTCTGAACTTTCACTGCTGAGTGCGTGGGTTCAAGCCCTGTTCGGGGAACTAAGATCCCACAAGCTGTGCAGCATGGCCAAAACAAACAAACAAACAAACAACTTAGCTCTTTAAAATTATAAGTATTGTAGTTCTAAGGAAGTAAGGAGGAGTGTTTGGGAAATGATGCTGAGGAAAAAGGCAGAACATGAACTTGACACTACAATTATTATTATTATTATTATTATTATTTTTTTGCGGTATGCGGGCCTCTCACTGTTGTGGCCTCTCCCCTTGCGGAGCACAGGCTCTGGACGCGCAGGCTCAGCGGCCATGGCTCACGGGCCCAGCCGCTCTGCGGCATGTGGGATCTTCCCGGACCGGGGCACGAACCCGTGTCCCCTGCATTAGCAGGCGGACTCTCAACCTCTGCACCACCAGGGAAGACCTGCAATTATTTTTATAATTTAAAAAAACTGTTAAGTGTATGTGAATTAAAGGAACATTTAAAAATAAAAACAGTGCCTGAAATTATGAATAACTTTTTAAAAGAGATAAATCGTTCACTTGGTAACAAGGAGTAAAAATGAATTCTTAATTCCTCTTATCACTTCTGGTGGCTGAAATCAACTATGGTAGTCAAATGGATAGCAACACAAGAATTCCCTTGCAGACCTTGACCTTTTGCAGGAATGCAAAGATGTCTGAGTCATACAACTTACCAATTATTATTTTCTAGACAGAAGTGCCAACTATTGTGCTTTTCAATGTATCAGTGGTTGCCACATTCTCCTTACCTTCAGGTTTCATGGCAGGAAACAGACGTACTCCCTTGATGTTACCGTAGACTGTGAGAAACACGTTGATGCAGCCAGCGTCCATGCCACAGCCAGATCGGGGGGGGGCAGCCTGGATTCCAGGCGGTATAGAAGTTTTCATCTATGAACATCATCCTCGTTGGTGGCTCTGGCCTGTTGTTTAAAAGCCTCTGGCTGCTGTATGGGACTATTTAACGCGGTGTAAGCACTGCACACTTTCCTCCTCATGACAAGCAGCTCAACATGCTCAGTGAGACCCAGAGCAGTCTGTCTGGCCGTTATCTGTGGGCGATCACCAATGAGTGGGTCGCTACTGTAAGCCACTTTCAGGGACTCTGACAAGCTTAGCAAGGAGTCTGCCTGTGGTCTGAGGAGGGCATTCAGCAGTTTTTGCGACACAGATGTGATCAATAATTTTTTCAGTCTCTTCCGTTCTGAAGAGGTTAGTTTCCGGCAGCTTCACTCCCAGGTTTTTCTTGAGCCCTTCTATTGGGCTGATTCTCCAGAAGGTGGGGGTGGAGCCCATCTCATGGGTTTGGCCTGCTGGGCTGACTGGAGGGTGGTCTTGCAACTGCCCATAACACGTTCAGCATCTCTGATATGATATCCATGATTCACGAGATCATAATCGGCCAGGTAAAACTCACAAGTGGTGAGTTCGAGTCAAACCGTCTGGAACTGGCATCCAACGTCACAAACGCAGTCAATGCCACCAACTACCAGCATTTCACAGTCGGAGTTCTGGAGCAGTTCTTACACGTAAGTTCATGTCCAAGTTGCCGTGCTAGGTGATGGCAAGCGTGGTCACGGCTCCCCGTGAAGCAGCATTCAGCATGGGAAGTTCATCTAGGAACCCCAACTCTTCCAAGAAACTTATTCTATGCGTGATCCTCTTGGCGTGCGGGATACACTTCTTCCTCACAGTCACTCTGGCTGGGGTCAGAATCTCCAATGATACCGCCTTTCCTCGCCGTGCGGCCAAAGGGGGATGAGGTGCCCATGGAACCAAGAAGACAGTAATGCGAGTCTGTGGGGCTGAGGGACTCTCAGCTCTGCTCCTCGGTTTTCCCAGGATTCTCTGGACTCCACAAAGCAGTCTGCTACACACTTGAGTAAATTCTTCTTCCGACTTAACATTTCTCCACTCAGCCATGACTTGCAACTGGACCTGTCCTCCAAGGGCACAGCTCTTCTGCCACCTTTCAAGGTGAGCCAGGCCGGTGGTGTCCAGGATGCCGCGAGCAGGCGGGAATCTACACGAGCCTGTGTGGCACGGGTCCCCCAGCGCCCAGACTCCGCTGGACGCTCCACTGCGGGCCCGTGGTGTGCACGGGCCCGCTGTCCGAGGTGTGGACAGGTCCGCCATCTGCGGCCAGGCTGTCTCTCGTGGGCTCCTGCTTGGCCTCCTTCTCCGCCACTTTCTCCTCAGCCTTCAGGCGTCTTCAGCTCGCTGTTGCTCAGTTTTGGCTCGCGGCCGTCCACCTCCACCTCGGCCCCTGCACTGCAGCCAAGCCGCCCCACGGCCTGACGCAAAGCGCCACACGATAGCACAACTGGAGGTGGCTAACGGACCTCTGAGACTTCCGGGGCAGCACCGGAGGCCCCACCTCTTCCGGGGGAGGGGCGGATGCTTTCGCGGCGGCGCTGCCGCCGCCGCTGCCGCCGCTGCCGCCGCCGCCGCACAGACACGGAACGGCGCCTCGACGCCGCGCTCGTCCTGCGCCTGCGCACCGACCCACCCTGCGGTCTCAGGAGCAGAACCCGTTGGCGAGTATGGCGGTGGCCGAGTGTCTGGGCGAAGAGCCGGGGCCTGGGGTCCTTGTGCACTGCCGAGGCCGACAGCGTGTTCTTAGATAAACATTTTGAGTTTTAAGGTGGACCTGACTGCGCTTCAGAAGCCCCCGCAGCCCTGTAAGTGTGTCCTGGCCGCGCCGCCCCTTACCGTCTTCTCCGTGTCCTCGAAGACCTCGCGGGCCTCCTCATACGTGCAGGCCTCCTCTAGGCACTCCCTTTCCAGGTTTCCCTTCTTCACCTCCTCCAAAAACGAGTTGGCCCTGCGGACTCTCTGCAGGACGCTGTGGGCCTGGTCCCGGGGCAGGAACACTGTGGTGGGGAACGCGGCCGTCACGTGCTCGCCCACATGCGGTCCCGTCCCCGGGCCACCCCCGCCCCCGCGAGTGACGGGTCAGACGCCTGCCCTGGGCCCGCGCGCCCACCGCTGACCTGCCCCGTCCTGCACGCGCACACCCGGCCCCGCGCTGAGACCCGAGCCCTCCTTCTGGAGCTCGCCCTTCGGTCCCTCTTGCCTCCCGCGGCCCTCCACTCCGTTCTGTGGCTCAGCTGTTCCCCTCCGCCCCCCACCCCACCCTTCAAGGTTTCAGCTCTGCGTTAGGTGGGGAGGTGACACGCACGATCTACAATTAAAAGTATGATTTGTTTCAAGTCCCAGGACACACGTACACAAGAGTAAAACAAAAGTTTCAAGAAATAGTGCTTACTGTTATTTTCTACAAAATAATACTTGTTACAAAATGTTCTACTTCTGTCCTGTTTCATTAAAAAAAAAAAAAAAAGCCCACTAAATTGACCTGCCAGTTAAAGTGTACTGGCTCAGAGATCTCGCCCATCAGGGATCTCTCCCCTCTCCCCTCAGTAGTCCCTACCGAGCCGCCTGGGTCTCCCCGGTCTCGCCCACTCCTCTTCCCCTTTTCACTGTGCTGTGGGAGGCCCTCAGGTCCTTTTCTTGGCGCTCTGCCCTGCTCTCTGCCTCTTTTCTTCTGGGGAATTGAGAGTGTCACCATAAGGAAGATGACTCTCCAAGTTGGTATTTCTAGTCCCAGCTAACATTGTGAGCTCTGTGTTTTCAGCTGTCTCACAGCGATGGATGTCTGCCCTCACATCAGAACTCCAGACTCCCCATGTCCAAAACTAAAACGCAGGACTGCAGAATCAAACTGTCTTGAGTGGCAAATGCATTTTGGTCACCTACTACTGAATATTGGCAAGTGGGAATTAGATACCCACTTCTTAGAGTTGTTTTAAAGAGTGTATAGAACTCCGAGTGTTCACTCGATTCTACCTCAAATTACTTTCCCTTCCAAATTCCCCATTTCTTTCAGTGACACCTATGTTTTCCCGGCAAGGCCAGGCCCACTTGTTCTGTGTGGGCCCATCCTCCATTACTCCAAACATCCGCTCTACCAGGGAGCGCTTGCTTTGAAATACAAGCCACACACCCATTCCTCCCCTCCCTCCTTCCCCTACCTGGTCCCCCCCCCCCCCATCGTGTTTGGTTTGTTTCTCTTTCTCACTTTTCACCCTTTCCTTCTCCCACGCGCCTGGGCCCCTGAACTTCCACGTCACCCAGAGTGCAAACACGCAGACAGGCCCCCGGGGCTGCCTCCACCCTGCTCTGTCCTTTCTGGCTTCTTTTGGACAGGTCTGGAGTCCCAGAAAGCCTAGAGCCCCCTGGCGGAGCCAGCCTGAGGGTGGTGGCACTGGCTCTCATCCTCTTCCCTGCCATGGAAGCTCCTCTCTGCTTGTGACCCCCTAGCCTCTGTGCCCACAGTTTGCTCTGGCAGAGGAAGGGGGCTTCTCTCTGTCTCTGTCACTGCCCCCCTCCCCCTCCCTCCATCTCCCTCCCTCTCTGTCTCTGTCTCTCTCCCTCCTTCTCTGCCCATGTTTCTGTCTGTCTTTGTGATCTGTGATCTGCTGTCTGACTCTCCACCCACAGTGAGGCACACGTGGCACTAAGATACGCTTGGCTGAAACCACCAAGCCAGGCTCTTGTGCCAGCCTCCCACAGGGGATGGGCACCCACTCTCCACACTGTGGAAGTTCAGGGGCATTGCCCTGACCCCCCCTCTCTCCTCCTCCCCAGGGCCACCCCTGCAGTCTGCAGGGTGAGGGGCACTTACCACTTGCCCCCGGCAGCAGGAGGCCAGCCAGGGAGGCGCCGAGAAGGAAGCAGCACAGCTGGCCCGCCATGGTGTGGCCGGGAGAACGCTCCGTCCCCACCGTGACAGACCTCTGGAGCAAGGTTCACTCACCCTGGCTGGAGGGTGGCTGGGTGTACTTCTGTTTATCACAGCCTCCTGATTGGAGCCTGGGCCTGCCCGGTGGCAGGGGAGGCGGGGGGAGGCTAGGGGCAGGCGACCGCACTGAGGGCATGGTCACCCTGGCCTGTGTAGCGTGGGGAGGTCCTGGCTCAACCTCGTCCTTGTCAGGAAACGTGTCTGGGGGGCCTGCTGTGGGCACAGGAGCTCTGTTCTGAGAGGGAAAAAAAGGTCATTGTATAGTTTTCAGACGTTTATGTCTAGCTCTGTTTTTGTTCTCACAACCACGATAAGAGCCAAGTATCATTTGCCCATCTTTAGGACAGAAAACATCTTTTCTCTAAGACAGGTTTAGAGAGAGGTGGAGCGTTAGTCCATGGCCGTGTGTGGTGGACGCGGGCTTAGGACCCGGGGCTTTCTGCCCACGCTGGGCAGGAGGTGTGTGCACCACACGGGCCCCTGGGCCAATCTGCCAGCCAGGAACCTCTGCTCCCTGGAGTGGCAGGTGTGGGACATGGCCCGAGCTTCTCAGCTGACTGGGGCTCTGCAGCAGAGTCCAGGCTCTGGAGGAAGAGGCCTGGGAACTGCTGGTGGGGTGAGTGCTTGTGCTGGGAGATGAGGGGGTTGTGCTGTGTTGCTGAGGAGGTGGGCACCCGCCGGGGTGGCCTTGCCCGCCTGGCTGGGTTCAGGTGGGGTCGGCGCTCCCCTCCCTGGTCCCTGGTTCCTCATTCTTCCCAACGTGAGGCCTTTGTGCCCATCACCTGAGGGACTCGATAAGAAGGTAGGTCAAGGGGCCTCACCCCTATCCCACTGAGCTGGGCAGGACCTGGGAACCTGCGTTTTTGGAACATCCCTGCTGGTCCCCAGGCGGGGGTCATCTGCTGGGGCCTCGGCTGGAAGAGACACCTAGTCCTCAGGGTTGGGGACTGTAGCCTCCAAATCCATGAGAGCTGTTGTGTTTGGAAACAGCCTCATGCAAGGTTCACTTCAGTGAACTTGGTGATTGTGAAGGAGACCTGCTCAAAGATAAACACGACGGTCTCCGTGAAATGCCTCTGGACAATTCGGGGAGGGCAGGCAGCCACCAGGGGCTTGGACGAGGCTGGGCTGCTTGCTGTCAGTGGGGGAGCAGGTATGCAGAGCATGAGGCCACGTGTTACCGTAAAGTTTGCACACTTAGAAGAGATCTGGGGACTTCCCTGGTGGCGCAATGGTTAAGAATCCGCCTGCCAATGCGGGGGACACGGGTTCGAGCCCTGGTCCGGAAAGATCCCACATGCCGCGGAGCAACTAGGCCTGTGCGCCACAACTACTGAGCTGGCGTGCTACAACTACTGAGCCTGCGCTCTAGAGCCCGTGAGCCACAACTACTGAGCCCACATGCCGCAACTACTGAAGCTCGTGGACCAAGAGCCCGTGCTTTGCAACAAGAGAAGCCACTGCAGTGAGATGCCCGCGCACCACAACGAAGAGTAGCCCCCGCTCACCTCAACTAGAGAAAGCCTGCGTGCAGTAACGAAGACCCAACGCAGCCAAAAATAAATAAATACATTTATTAAAAGAAAAGAAAAGATCTGGAAGGATGTTCAGCACAGTGAGTGGCGGATGCTAACAGTTGATCTGCAATGAAGATGAAACGCTTGAGTGAGAGACGAGCGTGTGGGGATGCGGCACCGTCACCATGGGTGGACACTCCCGCCTCCGCTGCTGGCCCGGTGCACCCAGTCCCCGCGTGCTCTGCCCAGTGTGCCACCTTCTGTACCCCTCCCCCCGCGTCTGCCTCTTTGACGCTCAGTCTTTCTCTCCAGCTGCTCATAATCTCCCTCAGGTTTCTCTCTGTCTCTCCATCCCGCAGTCTCTCTCTGTCTGTCAGTCTCCCTGTCTCCCTCTCTGTATCTCTCTGTCTCTCCGTCTGTTTCCGCTTCCCCCTCCCCCGCCCCAAGAACCACAGGAGAATTTCCGGCTTTGGCGCAGGAAGACCGGGCACACACGGCGGCTTTATTTGCGGGGCGGGCGCTAGGGCAGCAGTGGGGCCCGGACGAGGCCCCCCGAGGGCGGCGGGGAGCCCATGAGACGGCGGAGCCAGGCCGTGTACTGGGAGACCCGGGTGTAGACGCCGAAGTGGCCGGCGGCTGCGCAGCCCTCGCCCCAGCTGGTGACGCCCGTCAGGTACCAGGTGCCCTGGAAGTGGGTGGCGTGTGGGCCCCCGCTGTCCCCCTTGCAGGCGTCCTTGCTGCCGTCCGTGTAGCCGGCACAGAACATGTTGTCAGTGACGACGGGGCCGCCGGGCCTCCGGCGCGACTGCTGCCGGCAGTCCTGGGTCAGGAGCCGGGGCACGTGCACGGCCATGAGCCGGAGGGCCGTGGCGCCGTGCTCCAGGAGCTGGCCCCAGCCGCTGACGGCCGAGAAGCGCACGAAGGCCAGCGTCCGCTCCGCGAAGGCCCGCTCGGGCAGGCAGAGGGGCGCCACGTGGTCGCCGAGGGCCACGGGCCGCGCCAGGCGCAGCAGGGCCAGGTCGTGGTCCGTCTTGCTCCGGACGTACTTGTCGGGGATGATGACCTGAGCCACCTGCCTCTCCTGCTCGTCACCCTCATCCTGGCTGAGGTCGTGCTCGCCTGTGGGGGGGCCGGGGGGCGGGGGCGGACCGTCTACTCACTCCCCGCCTCGCCTCCCGGGCCAGGGTCTCCTGTCGGGCAGGAGGGGCCCTGCGTCCCCCGCCCCCGGTGGGCGAGCAGCTTCCTGGGGCTGCTGGGGGGTCAGCGTGGGTGTGAGTCGGGGCGGATATGGCCCCGAGGTGCTGGAGGCAGGTGAGGGGATCGGGCGGGCAGCCGTGGCTGGGTGAGGAGAGGGTGTCCCGTTCCCCGGTTCTTCCAGACAGGGCCTGGTCCTCCTGGGGTCCTCGTCGTCCCTTAAACCCACTGGGCAGCGCAGCCTTGGGTGGGGCACCCCCTCGGGGACCTTGGCGGGAGCAGCGTCACCCCAGGGCTGCACCTGGGTGGCAAAGAGGCTGAAGGGGGTGGCCACAGTGGCGCTGTGGGTATGGGGTCTGCCCAGACGCTGCCACTTCTCTCTGTGGGGAAGGTCACTGGTCGTGGAAGCCCCCCGTCTTAGCCGCGAGGTTATCATTCAAGGATCGTCTCCCGGCAGAAGGAGGCGCCACGCAACCTACCCAGCACCACTGTTAGGTTTTCCCAGCTTCTGAGTCTGTCGAAACAGTGCGCTGCGGAGACCACCCAGACGGTGCCGAGCAGGGAGCCCCCGCACAGCAGCGCCCCATTCAGCTTCAGCATGGCCTGACAAGGGCACAGCAGATGCTGGCAGCTCGCCTTCCCGTCGTGGCTGCCTTGGGGGCCCCCCTTTCCCGTGCACCCCGGATGGGGACTGCTTTACAGGCCGCTTCCATCCGGCCAAGGGAGTGGAAAACTGGTGGCCGTTGGCCAGACGGTGGGCACGCCGGGGCTGGACTCCTCTGTGCGTGCCCGGGATCGTCACCCAAGTTCGACCCAATGCTCCTGGAGCCTTACCTGCCAGGGGCACTCCCCTTTGGGGCAGACGTGACCTCCCACGATTCGGCCTTGGGGGCTGCTGCCGTTTCTTTTTTCCAGAACAGGCATTTTTCCGCACGGATGTTCAACTGTGTAAAACAAATCCAGCAAGACGTGGGGATGCGTGGGGCGCTGGTGAGAAAGGCCAGGGGCCCTGTGGACGGGCGGCTGCGCCTCTGGTGCTGCCCGGGGCTGCGGCAGGCCCTTGTGGGAGCTGCCGGGAAAGCAGGTGGCCCAGGGTCCTGGAGACTGGGTCCCGCTCATTTTCCAAGGGGGAAGACGTGCAGCTTGAAGTCACGAAAGGTGTAAAGGATAAGCTGTGTGAGGTGACTGGCATCTCAGACAATCGGGCTGCTCTTCTGACCCGGCTCTAAGTTTTCCATCCTGCTCTGAGAAAGCCCCAGGCCAGGAAAGAAAGCCTTCAGAGGCGGCAGCTGAATCTCAGGCTTCCTAGACAAGGCTGGGTACATCCATCTCTGGAGAGACGCAGGGCTGGGGGCGGGGTCAGCTCTGGGGGCTGCAGCCCGATCGCCTTTAGGCTGGTTTGGAGATGTTTTCCATTTTCCCAAAAGTGCTTGCCGTTGAAGAGCCTTGGGATCCAGCATCGTGCTGCTGTCAGTACAGACACTGGGTGTGGTGCTGCGCGGGGAGTCGGGGTGGGCAGCGAGGGCCGCCTTCTGCACACACCCCCCCCCGGAGCTCCGCCCTGCCCACCGGGGCCCCTCCTTGCTCTGGGGGCAGGGGCGGCCGCCTCCACCCTAGCTTCCCCACTGCCGCGCAGGGCCCGCCGGCAGTGCCTGGTAGATGCTCAGTGATGCTATGCTTCCCCCCACCCCATCTTGTAGCCAACGGGGGGACGTGTATCAGGACAGTGACTGCTCATCGGAAATGAAACCACCAGCCCTAGACCTGGTCCCCGAGGACCTGTTACCTGTGGGCGTGCAGGACACCCCGTCCGCCTGGAGCGCGTACCCCTCGTGGCACCAGCAGGTGCGCCCAGCCTCCGTGTCATCCCTGCAGTACTGCTCACAGCCACCGTTGTCATTCGGGCAGATGAGCTGGCTCTTCTTGTCTGAGGGCAGAGGGCATGGCTGACAGGGGGCCCCGGTCAGGGCAAGCAGGCCTGGGCCAGGGGCCATGTTCTGCACGAAGGTGGCACCCAACTTCCGGCTCCAGGGACAGTCTGGCACCAGCCCACTCCGCAGACTGACCCAGAAGGGCACGACCTGGAGTTGGGGGCAGGGTCCCACATCTGAGCAGTGGGGATGCGGGGCGTGCATGCTGTGGCCTCCACAACATCACCCCTCCCAGGCTGGGCAAAGCAGAGGCCCCTGGGGACGGTGGGCGAGTCCAGCTCAATCGGAGGCCTGCGCACGAGCAGCCAGAGCCAGGAGGCTGGTCTGCAGCCGGGGCCTGGTGCCCCGGGGAGGTGCCCGGGCTGGCCGCTGGCTCAACCTGCCTCTGAAAAAGGGAACTTTGTTGTGGACGCGTGGTTGGCTCGCTCTGCAAGTCCAGGGCCACCGGCGGGAAGGCCTGTCCTGGAGGTGAATTCACACCAGGACCGCTGAGCACCCAAGCCCCAGGTGACCGGCGGGGACCCTCCTCCCTGGCTGTTCCCCTCCCTCTTTGACCGTGGTCCTTTGGGACGAGCTAGGTGGCATCAGAATGTTCACAGGTGGGGGAGGGATCCCAGGAGGTGACTGCCCCCCTCTGATGAAGTTGTCTGCTTTAATTTGATCTGCCTGATAAGTGTGTTGTTTTCCTGGGGGCCCGGGGCCACTGGCATCAGTGCGACCCCTGGAAGGGCTGGACATGGGGGTTAGCCACATCCTTGTGCCTGAGCCCCAGTGGGACCTCAGGACACCGGGGCTTGTGGGCGCGTCCCTGGCGGGTGAGTCTCTGTAAGTTCTGTCCCAAGTGGTCTCGGAGAACAGAACAGCATCCACGGGGCTCCCGGGAAGAAGCCGTTGGGGGCTCACACCCGGCCCCCCGGCTGTTTGAACCCGTATCCTTTCCGTGTGATAACTGTAGCCGTGCCCGTGTCGGCCTTCAGAGCGTGCTGACCTAGCAGATGACTGACGCTGAGGGTGGTCTGGGGAGCCCTGAGCTGTGTGACCCTGTAATGCTGGGCCTACCCTTGTAACAGCAAGTAGGGAAGACCAAGCTTCCCCGACCACCTCGCCACAGGGACGTGTGGAGCTGGCGGAGATGCAGTGATCCCCCGGGCCCCTCCGGGTGCGGCAGAATTTCCCAGTGCCGGGAGCCCAGAGGGGACACGGCATCGTAAGTGGAAGGATTAGCACCTGAGAGCCCCAGATCCGAGACTCTCAGGTTGAGGCTCCTCCAGGTCACCGAGGCCAACCTACCCCCAGGCTGTGCTCAGCAGCCTCCCGGGGGCCCCGGGCGTCCTCACCCGTCTCACAGTTCCTGCCCTCGAAGCCATCCAGGCAGAAGCAGAGGTAGGACTGCAGCTGGTCCTCGCAGGAGCCCCCGTTCTGGCAGGGCCTGGAGGCGCACTGGTCCCCGTCTGTGGGCAAGTCAGAGTTAGGATGCCGAGAGAGGGGCTGGCGGGTAGATCACATCGGCCGGGCACGTACTCACCGTTGTAAGAAATCCAGAACTGATTCTGAGGGAGCAAAGAGGAAGAAGGTGTGTGACGCAGGCGTGCGCCAGAGGCGATGCGTGTGGCCCCGCGGAAGGAGCTGGTAGGCCGGGGGGCTTCTGACCTGGCCCTCGCGATGGGCTCTGAAAGCCAGACTTTCTCCTCTGGAGACGAGGTGGGTGCATCCAGGGGAAGCGAGTTTTTTCCTAATATTCACCCGCCATTGCTAAGGCCACCAGAGGTCACAGATTGCCTCTCCCAAGTCAGGATCCCCAGGCTTTAGCTGTGCCACGTCCAAGCTGTGAACGCGGACAAGACACCCCCGCTCCCTGAGCCCCCAGTTCCTCCTCGGATGCCACATTGACTGTCCAGTCACCCGCTGAGCGGGAGAAGGTGGGAAAGGGACGCACGGGCGCTCTGCCGACCGCGGAGGCCCCGTCAGTAAAAGGGATTCCCGAGGAATCTTTTGGCCAATGAAGTAAAACTCGCAGGGTTGTCGTGAGAATCAAAGCAGGCTTCACAGCCACGGGGTGGCCGCCGCACGCCCGCTGGCCCCAGGCGAGCTCACCGTCCTCTCCTCGCTCTGGAAGATCTCCCGGGCCTCCTCAAAGGAGCAGAGCTCCTCCCTGCACTCGCGCTCCAGGGATCCGGGCCACAGTTCCTCCAGCAGCCAGTTGGCACGCCGGGGCCTGTGCAGGACGCTGTGGGCTTGCTCCTGGGAGACAAAGACTGGAGGGCGGGCCGTGAGACGCTGGACGCCCCAGGGGGCCCATACCCTCCCGTCCCCCGACCCCACCCTCCACAGGAGGTGTTCCCACCATCCCTTCTGCTAGGTAATGGGAGTCAGAGGGCTCCTGTCCACAGGCCTGGCTGAGTTTGCAATGGGAGCACGTTCTCGCTGCTGCCAGCGGGCAACACTGCACAAGCTTTAAGTGCAGGAGGAAGGCAATGTGCTCAGTGAGTCATCATAACACGTTCACGCCCTTGACCTGGTCCCTTCGCTTCTAGGAGTTTATCCCAAGGAAATGCTCTGAGACCTGCAGAGACCCAGCCATCAGGAAAGCTGGAGACAAATAATCTGAAACATAAACGATGGTGCCCCATGATGCTTAAGAAGGTGCAATATTAAGTGAAAAAAGAAGACAAGCAGAAAGGACCGCGGGCGGCACCAGCTCTGCCACTCGGACCCCCGAGTCTGGCCGTGGGATCTGAGGGACCACGTGAGCCGGACTTTACGGGACAGTGTCGGTGCCTGGTTCCCATCTCAGCCGCCCCTCGGGGCTGGAGAGTCACGATGACAGCTCACAGAGCCGTCCCCGTGTTACCGGCTCAGGCCTCCCAGCGTCTGTGAGGACGGGGTGCAGGGGTCACAGGCGTGGTGGCAGATCATCACGGTCGGGCGTCCCCACAGCGTCCCTCGCGCCAGCCCCCCACCGAGAGGCCGAGAGAGCAGAGTGAGAGAGGCACCTCTGAGCCCCAGATCCTGTGCCAGGGGGTGTGGGGGGTGTTGGCCGCAGGAGGGGGCCGCGCACTGTGGCCGGGGAACGCTACGGCTCCCAAAAGTCTGGAAAATAATTCCCCGAAGCCTTTCCTCCAAATGCTGGGCGAGGCCCTGGGCACCGTTTGCCTTTCGGAAGGAGAGCAGATCAGAGCAGAGCTGCCAGCAAATGGGAGCGCCCAGCACGTGGGCCAGCTTTGGGGGTCGGCTGCCCTTCCGCTGGGTGAATGGGGAAACCTCCCTCACGTACCTGCCACCAGGGACCCCCGCAGGCCGAGCAGAAGGCAGAGGAGGGCCAGCCCCCGGCGCCGAGGGGCCATGACGAAGCCCTGCGTTGCTTAGTCTGTTTACTTTCCAGGTGGGGAGGCGGGCAAAGTTCTCCAAGAGCTGGAGAGGGTGGGGGAGGGAGGCCTCGCCTCCCAAGCACGCGGGCGTGCGGTTCCCCCCCCGGCCCAGTGCCTGCTGACGGGGACAGACGGGCCGCCCCAGGGCACGGGCCTGGGGAATCAGGCTCCTTGTCTGAGACAGACATGGGCGTCGGGATGCATGTCTGGTGGCGTGTGCAGCTCAAATGCGGCTCAGAAGTCTGCAGCCCGAGGACCTAGGACGGCAAGCTGGGAAACAACTAAACTGCCGTTGGAGAGCCGTCCCCCGCAGTGATGATAGTGGGAAAGGGGAGCAGATTTGGGGCGTGAATGTGAATATTTTGTCACAGGGGTGGCCTGGTTTCTCAGCCGAAGGGCCCCTCTGGGAGCGCGAGGGGGAGGAGTGTGCGCCCCCAGCGGAGCCCCTGCCCCTGTCTCAGCCCTGGGGGGCCCGGGTCTTGTCCCTCATGCCCTCCTGGGCCCAGGCCACCAGCTGGGGTGACCAGCTATCCTGGCTGCCAGGCACGAAAGGGTTTCTCAGGACGCTGGACTTTCCAGGCTTAACTGGGACTGTCCTGGGCCCGTTGGGCTGGCGGTCACCCTGCAAGCCTCACTCAGGCGTCCAGCCTCCTCTAGAAGTAGCCTCCTCTCCATAAATGGGTGGAGGCTGGGGACACCAGCTCTGCGCATTTATCTTCAGAGGGGGAGCAAGGAGACCCAGCTGTTCCAGGCGGGTCCGGCACTACTCCCTACCCCGATGGAAGGCAGTCCTTAGAAGACAACATTTTACTTATCACCTCTGGAATTTCTATTTGTTACTATCAACAATTGTTTAGGAATTCAGTTATACAGGAATTTATTTGTGAAGGGGGGAGGGGGAGAGGAGGGGGAGGGGAGGGACTCTCACAGCCCTTCGTGGCGCCGCCTGGGCCCAGTGGGTGCAGCAGCTCTGGAGTCAGACCACCTGGCAGGGTGCTGTCAGCGTCCGTCCCCTCCCAGCTTGGGGAGGAAGGGGCTCATTCCTTTGAGCCTCACTTTCTTTGCGGGGCAGCGGGGCTGCTCGTCCTGCCGAGAGCCTGGGGGTGTGCACTGTCCTGTGAGGGCTCCAGAAGCGCCCCCTGCCACCCCTGCCGGGTGCGGCCACTGCCCAGGGCTTCCTCCGGCCCCAGGGCTGCCCACCTTCTCAGACCGAGTGAAGCGCGGTCACTGGTCACTGACTCAGTGCTCCTTTCCAGCCGCCTGACCCAGCACCGCCCCCAGGGGCTCCAGCGACAGGAATCTATCCAGTCCCAGGTCTGGGCAGGTGTCCCAGGGCCATGCTCGCTGCTCCCGCGCGCGCGCGCGCGTGTGTGTGTGTGTGTGTGTGTGTGTGTACTAGAGGCCACCATGACCCCATCTTAACCAACTGCACCTGCAGTGACCCTATATCCAAGCAGGATCACCTTCTGGGGTCCAGGCAGACAGGGATCCTAGGGGGGTGCTCTCAGCCTGGTGTCCCTGGCTTCCCTCGAATGGAGCTGAGCTGCACCTGTGTTTGGAGCCACGTGAGGGGCATCCTGACCACAGGCCCAGTAGGGACAAGGCTTGGGGGTGAGGAGAAAACGCTTGCTCCTTCTAGGGCTTCTCAGAACATCACCATTGAACCAGGTTTCCGCAGACAAATGACCTGCCAGGCACAGGGCATCAGCATGAATTAGGGCAATGTGAAGGACAGAGGCCCTCAGGTACAGGGTGACGGGGTCCCCGCAGAGGTGGAGGGGACGCTGCAGGCCAGTGGGGACCTGGCTTTGAGGAGCCACTACGCCCACTGACACTTGTGCTATTTCTCCCAGGTGGCCGAGCACAGGTACAGAGTTCACCCTATCTTATTCCTGCAGGAGGAGCCCTGACAGAGGGGGGAGGGGGAGGGGGCATGGGCGCTGGGGTCGAGGGCTCAGGGGTCAGGAGGTCCCACTCGCCCTGGGCCCCTCCGGCGCACACTGGCATCTGGGGGGCGGGGCGTTCCAGTGAGGGCCACCCAGTTCCAGATCCTGTGCCTTTACAGAGGACGGCCGACAGCAAGAGGTGCTGATGTTTATTCAAACACCAGCCATACAATAAAGAACTCGGATTTTTTAATTTCACTTATATCAGCAGTTAAAAAAAAAAAAAAAACAGTGACTGAAACATGAGGTTTTAAAGTGCTTTTATGAGGAAGAGATCACAAAAATGGTGGCCAACCCCAGGCTGGGATGGCAGGAACGGTGCCTGAACAATCAATATATTCCGTAAATTATGTGAGGCATCATTTTCCAAATAACTTATACACCAGGAGAAAAGCTGCCGAGCTTGTACGTCGTCCACTACACACTCCAGAGAGGTCTGGCTCTGCACAAGGACGGGGAGCCCGTGGGCTGGGCTGCAGGGGCCTGGGGCTCGGGGGCCTGTAAAGCGACACATCGCCAGCAGCTTGGAGGCTATAAATACACCCGTCACAGTGGGGACGTATGTACACACAGCGACATATACACACATATATAAAAATATCTGCCCCAATCAGACCCAGAAAGAAGCGTTTCCAAGGAACAGAATTTGTTTCTGAAACACAAACCACAGTAAAACAGAAGAGTTTTCTTTCCAGCTCTGCCTTGATTTGAATAAGATAAACTCTGCTCCTGTGCTCAGGACAGCTCCACACAGGACATGCCAGGCAGGGGGAGGCGGGGGGCCGGGAGCTCAGGTTTTTCCTGGGCTCCTGTGACGGCATCGGTTCAGGTGACACCTGCAAAAACTGCATCTTTACATAGTCTTTAAAAACAATAAAAATATCCTAATTCAGTGAAGTGTGTTAAAAAATCGAGTCCCCCATTTTTTTTTTTTCTGTAGAAAAGAAGGTTAATGTTTTAAATTATAGTTCACATTTTCCTTTGAAAATTAACCGACCCAAGTGAAGGAATTTCCTTGGTTTCTAACCGCCTGTGTTTGTAGAAAGGCTGCCTGATTCTACCGAGGGATGTCCTTCTACTCACCTGTGACCAGGTGGGCCGTTTCCACGAGAGCGTGTCCCCCAAATCATTCAGCGCCATGTAAACCCCAGTAACAAAAAATAGTTTTATATCAAATACAGTAGGAAATTGTCATTTCACGTAAACACAGTGATTCTTGGTGAAGATCAGAGGCCAAAGTATCACCAAAAAGATGGCCATAGAATTAATCCTTGCTTAAAAAAAAAATGTGTATAAGACAAACTAGCCTCCTGCCCCCGCACCAAGCCGCTGGGTCAGTGAATCGGTCACTTCTTTTGGAAGCAGCTCCACAGAACGCGTGTCCCTGCACAAAGCCCCGGACCAGAACCGTCGGAAACCAAAGGGGAGCGGCTGCGGCCGAGGCCGAAGGGGAGTCCCGGGAGCCCTTCTGCACCGGAGGTCTGTCGTCTGCAGCCCCGTCCGTCCGACTCCCCGAGGAAGCCGCGGTGCCGCGCTCTTCCTGCGCCCTGGGACGCGCGCCTGGTCCCGGCGCCGAGGCCGCCGGGCGGACGCTTCCCGAACCTTCGTCTGGGGCCGCGGCGGCGCCGGGGTTCCGTGGGCGGTTCCGTGGGCGCCGGCCCCTCCCCACGCCGCGCCGGCCCGAGCAGAGGCCAGCTCCCAGGGCCGCAGGCGGGGTGGCCGCGGCGCTACCCCTGCACGTCCGCGAGGGCGGCCGCGCAGCTCTCGCTGCAGCTGGAGGAGGCGCTCAGCAGGGCGGACCCCGCGCTGGACTCTGCGGACGAGCAGGCGAGCGGCTGCTGCGCGTCCTGGCCCCGCCCCCGGCCCCGCCCCCGGCCCCGCCTTCGCCGCAGTGCCTGGGCTGCTCAGCGGCCCGTACCTGGGCTGCTCAGGCCCCCGGGGGCGCCGCGCTGGCCGAGGAGCGCGGACAGGTTGCGGGCTGGCAGCCAGCCCTCGCCGCCGGAGCTCACGTTCCGCACGAACCTGCAAGGGGCGCGGTCAGGGTGCGGCAGCGCGCGCGGGCTCCGCGGGGGCGCGCGGGCGGTCTTACCAGAGGCCGTCGTCGCCCTCCTGCACCAGCTCCACCTCGTCCCCGCTCCTCAGGACCAGCGCGTCGGGGCCCCCCTTCTCGTCCAGCCCCGTGACGGTGTACTTCCCGGGGACCTGGGGAGGGGACGGCAGGGCGCATGGCACACGTGGCACGCAGCCGCCGGTGCCCGGCGTCCAGCGTCCCAGGAAGGACGAGGACCTTGCCATTCGCAGAGCTGCCGGTGGGACTATGGCCTTACATTGGGAAGGTCTCCTCGTCCAGGGAGACGCTCGGTCTCACGTGGCGACCATTAAACCTGAGCAGCCCGTGCGGTGCCCTTGGCTGCGCCCCAGTGCTCACACCACACCCAGCTCCTGCGGTCGCAGGGCCTTTGCACCTGCTGTTGCCGCTTCCTGGGTCACGCCTCTGCCCTCAGCACACACGCTCTGCCTTTTACTAGTCTTTCACCCCAGGAGAGGGGGGATTCTTGTCCACCTTGTCCCCTGTTTGCCTTCAGTGCCTGACACAGTAGGTGCTCAGCACACCTGTGGACGGAGCTGCTGCGCGACGCGGACTCTGAGAAGGGGAGGCCGTTCTGCTGGGCTGTGGGGCTCCGGCCTCACGAGCAGCAAGACGCATGACTGGGAGCCCCTGAACTGTGCAGGGGTCACGCGCCACCAGGCTTGGGAGCAGGGAAAGCCAGGCCAGTGTCCGTTACCCTCACGGGAGCAGCTGCACCCTCTGGACACCCTGAGCAGCACCTCGCACCCTCCTTCTGCACCGCGAGCGGAATGCAACCAGCAGGCCTGCCCGCCTCCCTGCACACCCGCCTGCCTGCCCGCCAGCTAGGCTCCCCCGCTGGTCCCCCAACGCCCTGGCCGGCTCTTCTCACCCTCAGGCCTCCTCAGGAAAGGCTGCCCTGGCCACCCGAGACTCTCCCTGCGCTCTCCTCCAGTTACCTGTGTCTACTCCTCCAGCTCTGGGGTGCTTTGCTCGCTGCGATAAACCAGGTGTGGACCAGGGCAGCACTGAGCGGGCAGCAAGTAACTCTTGCTACCGTCCTGACTCTGATGACTTAATGTGTAAATAGTTTCCTCCGCTGCTCGTGCTAAAACAGGACTTTGTTTAGAAAGCAAATCCGTACCTCAGACAGTGCGATTCTCTGAAACAGATGGTGGTACACAGGCAGCTTTAAGAAAGCTCCTCTGAGGGGCAGGTCAGAGGTGTGCACTGTCCGCCGTGAGGTGGTCTGGTGAGAACTACAGGAGCGTGGGCACACAGCCATGGGGCCCTGGCACCTGAAGGTCCCTCCCTAAGCCCTACGAGGCACTGAGCTGCACTGCTGGTGCCCTGCCCCCGGGACCAGCAGTGCCGCAGACGAGGTGGGAGCCAAGGTTACCAGCTTCCTGAGGCCCGCTCTCCCTTCCTCCTCTGCGTCCGAGGAGTTGACCGGCTCCTCGGCACTGGACCAGCCGTCGTTGTCCTCGGGAGCCTCTGGCGGGTTAGACGTTTTGCTCCAACCTAGAGAGGACCAGGCCCCGGTGAGGACCCCCCTCAAGGTCGAGGGCGGCCTATGCGCGTCCCCGCCACCCACACGTGTCGGCTGGGGAAGCCTGCCCTTCCCAGCAGTGCGTAAAGGCGGGCCGGACACCCGCAGGTTTCCGCGTCAACCGTGCGAGCCGCCCAGGGGGCCTGGGCCACAGCACCTGCTTCTGCGGCCGGAAACGAACCCCAGCCTCCACCGGACAGCTGGTGACACCCGCCCGTCCGTGTCGAGGTGAACGACGAGGGAAAGGCGTTTTTAGTCAACACCTCCAACTCTCAACACCCATCGGCCGGCCGGGAGAACAGCTCCTCACGATGCTGGGTGCTAGGAGCGCCCGGGCCAGGGAGGGGCCACCCTGTGCGGGTCACGGGCAGGGCAGAGGCTTCCTCCGGGTTTTATGAACCACGTAAACATCCCTTCTACTGCCCTGTGTCCCCAAAGAGTAGCCGCTGCAATTCCCACCGGGGGCGAGTGCAAGTGCGTTGTGGAGAAATACAGCAAGTGCCACGAACGACGCAAGAGGCCGAAGCCACGCGCCTGCGGCTCTGGACCCCAGCCGCCGCTCCGTGGCGTTTCAACAAGTTCCCAGCTCCATCTGGTGTGGCCAGAAGCACACCTTCTCCTGGGAGAGAGGGAGTGAGGGAGCCACGTGGACAAGGGCGGAATGCATGCCTGCATGTCCCCCCACCCCTTGCAGTCAGGGTGCAGACAGAGGGGCAGCTGTCCCAAGGCCGACACTTTGAAGGCTGGCAGTGACAAGCGCTTGTGTTACAGCGGTGTCAGGGAGCTGCCTCTGTCTTCACAGAAAAGGGAGCTGGGACCCAGAGATCCCCCCCGGCCCGCAGAGCACTGAGCCCCTGCTCCAGGGCAGGCCCGGTGCCCAGAGACCCTCTGGCCCTGCCTCTCCAGCCGGGCAGGGGTGGCGAGCACGACCCTCGGCCCCCAGCGGCTGGCGTCCACGCAGGAAGTGGGAAGCGGCGACCGTGGGTTGCCAGCCATTAACCACGCTCGCCACATGCTTCGGCACGTCCGCAGCCGCCCAGGGCGGGAAGCTCAGACGGACGCCGGGTGGGGGTCACCAGGGGCCCCGGTGCCGGGCAGCTGGCCACAAACGTCCACCCCTCCAGCCCAGCACCGATAGACACAGGGCTCCCAGCCAAAAGGAAGCATGTGTCCGAAGGGGGACAGCGGGGGCAGAAAGACAACGCTGCTCCCTGGGCAGAGGGGCAGCCCCTGGAGACGGAGGCGTGTAAACCCTCACTTGAGAGCTGCGTGGACGGACGGCTCTGCCCTTTGGTCACACCCGGCTGCCCGGGGCCTCTGAGTGACCCTCTGTTAACAAGTGGGATGGTCCCTGTGTCAACACAGTGACGCGGGAATGAGCATGAAATGATGAGCCCCGCGGCCCGCTCTTAATCCATGTAGGATGCTGGGGGCTTTGAGGAGGACGTCAGGCCAAGGAACCGTGAATACGGTCACCTCTCGTTCCAGTTAAAGAGTCGCTGACATTGATACTGAAAAAACAAGGGGCTGATGCAGCTCCAGGAAGCAAGCACTTGGCATTTTCAAGAGTGCCAGCCAGGGCGACCTGCAGCTCACTGTTACCTGCTGTGGACTGAAGTGATTCTGATGGATGGGGGAAGGAGGGGGAAGGAGGGGGAAGGAAGGGGAAGGAGGGGAGGGGAGCCGGAGGGGGAGGAGGAGGGGAGGGGGAGGGGGAGGGGGTAAGGGGGGAGGGGGGAGGGGGAGGAGAGGGGAGGGAGAGAGTAGAGGGGGAAGGGAGAGGAGGAGGAGGGAGTAAGGGGGGAGGGGGGGAGGGAGAGGGGAGGGGGAGGGAGGGAGGGGGGCTGGCAACTCGCCCGGGCTCAAGGCCCTAACACTCATCTACCTGGACATGAGGTCACCTCACCTGTCTCACAGGTGAGCAGAAGAGCTCGCAGAGGTGACACACTGGGCTCAAAGGAAGTAGACGCAGCGTCTGAGCCGAGTGCAGCTTCCCACACAAGGAGAGTCAGCAAAGCAGAGAGATGCCTCGGGCACCTCTGGGCCTTAAGCAGGAACACAAATGGCCAAGAGCAGCCCCTCCCCGGAGAGACCGTGGTGGAGAGGTGATTCTCCTCCCAAGTGCCTGGGGCTCCGTCTGCAGGGCTGGGTGCAGGCTGGTGTAGGGGTGGGTCTCTGGGCTCTCCTGCCCAGGGAAGCGAGAGGGTGCAGCCTGGGTCCCTGCAGCGTGGACTGTGGACTGAGGCCCTAGGGGGGTCTGCGTCGGGATCTGGCTCGGCTGTACCATCACATGGTCTGGGAAGCACGGGATGGCTCACAGAGTGAAATCCTGTCTGCGAGCCTTAGACCTTCAGCCTGGGCCGAGCGGAGGTGGGGGGCTTTGGGTTTCCCTGGGGGGGCTCTGCCCTCAGGATACGAGGGCAAGAGAGACGAAGGCCCGAGTTCCAATACGGAGCCTCACCCCAGCTGTCTGCGCGGTCGGGCGGGGCGTGCCGGCTGCCGCCCCAAGGAGCGTGGGGACAAACGGTGAGGAAGGATGGGCCTGGGACGCGGAGCCCCGCAGCCACTGAGTGAGAGCCCAGACCAGCCCAGGCACCAGCCAGGTGTCAGCAGCTGCTACCTGGTGGCCAGTGGGCAGCTCTGCGCATTCTGGGCACACCTGGCCTGAGGCCTTGGACACAGAAGCGTGACGTCACCACGGTACCCGTCGCTGGAGCGTCAGGCTTTGAACAAAACAGTGACTGTGCTCCTGGCTGGGAGGGACCTACTTCACTGGGCAGCTCAGATGGCGAGACAGGGTCCCTGACCGGATGGGGAAATGGTGCCAGGCTAGCCCAGGAGGCGGAGCCACTCTACCTCGTAAACCGAAAGGCGTTGGGTCGCTCTTTACTTGGTGTCGCTTAGCTTTTTTGTCGGGGCTGGTAGGAGAGGCTGCAAAAGGAGGAAGAGCAGAGACAGAACGGGAGAGACGGAGTGAGGAGCGAGCCGAGCACCAAGGGGGCAGGAGACACAGCGAGCTCATGCTGGGGTGAGACACACACGGCGGTACCAGGCTGCTTTCCAGTGACTCAGAAAGCAGCTTCCTGGGAACACAGCTCAGCTGGCGGAGGGATCCAGAGGTCCAGGGGGAGGCCCAGGAGAGCAGGAGGGTGAGACGGGCGGGTGATGGCCCTGCATCGGCATCGTAGCTTTAGGTAAGCGGCCCCTTGGTTTGTTTTCTGAGCTCCACGTAAAGCATGCCCAGTATGCATGTTCGCCAAACCCAGCAAGGTATAAGGACTGGGATTTGTCTGTCTTTTTGTTTGTTTGTTTGAGGTCAACTTAAAAGTATTTTATAAATTGGGAAAAAAAGAAAAAAACCCTCCAATTTTTTGGGCCAATGAAAAGACCTCTAGACAAGACGGGCTTTCAGCATCGGGCAGGGAGTCCTCTAACGACCCGCCTGGAACCTCAGGGCTGGCCTCATGTGCTGTCTGGGTGTACTTCCCCCATATATTCACTGCCCAGGAGCCCAGGAAAACTTTTAGAGATCTCTATCGGGTGTTCTGAACCCGCCTGTGCACTAGAAACGCCCAGAGGGAAGTGGATGCCTCGCACTCTGGCCGGGGGAGCAATGCCCTCGGGGACCCCACAGGAAAAGGCGGGAAAGGGAGGAGCTGGACCAGAAAAGGAAAGGACAGTCCCAGCTCCTGGCAGGCGGGCCTCTGTCAGAAGAGCTCACCTCCACCTCTGCAAAGAAAAGGCCCTGAAAACAGAGCCCTGGCTGCACGAATGACAGACCCGCCAGCGTCAGGGAAAGAGAGCGACTCAGTGGCAGACGCGTGCCTGGTGACCCACGCAAGAGGCAGACGCCCCTCCCGAGACCGTCCACACGGATGAGCACGGCACGGATGGATGACAGACAGCCATGGGCGCGACCCGCCCAGAAGCCCGCCGGCCGGCCGGGGCCGGGCACCTTTACCTTTCTGACCTTTGAGGGCAGCAAAGCTCTGCAGGGTGAAGCGCTTTTTGGAAAGCGCAGAGCTTTCTGAAGTAGAGCTAGTGACCGCGTCATCTGCGGGGAAGAGAGGGCAGTGCAGAGGGCGCCGGGTGGCCCCAGAGGGCAGGCGGTCACGCCCGGGCCCCCTGCCCAGGCCCCTGTGCTCTGTGCAGGCGGCCGGGCCCCGCGCTCTCCGTGAACCTTCCCTGTGCCCACCGGGGGCTGTAAGGCCCTGACACGCCCGCTGCGGACCCCCGATGCAGCCCCCGGCACTTCCGGGCTCGGCCCCGACACTCACCTCTGCCTTTCTCGGGGGGCCTCGGCAGTGGCGCGGGGCCCACGTATCCCTCCAGGTTCAACGGGTCTGTTTTTCTTTCTTCCAACTTTCTGACGTCTTTTGCGTTCCCTTTAGAGGGACTAACGACATCAGACACATGGAAAAAGAAAGAGAATGTTGTCGCCTGGTTAGCGTTCAAAGGTCTGTGAGGAGGAGGGTGGAGACGTCCCTGAGCTTCTGCCCAGGCCTTTGGGCGGCGCGTCTCCCGGCCGCAGGGCCACGGCCACGACCACTCATGTCCAGACTCTGGGCGGAGCCAAGAGAGAACAAAACCCACCTCCCTGACTATTAAGTAGGAGGCGGTTTTGTTGTTGTTTTCTTTCCCCTGGGGGGGCCCTTTCTCCTTTAAAGCTATTGTTCTGTGGTTTATTTATTTAGACCATAAGTCATTATTAAAGCATCATTATTATTTCAACCATGAATAATTAGACGTGGCTTACATAAACAGTAAACAAGTAAGTGAATGAATAAAATAACAAAGGAAAAATAAGAGCAGAAAAGGTACGATGAGACCAGCGTGAAACGTGACCCTGCGTCTGTCTGCCAGCCATGGGCCTCGGGCTCGGCTCTGAGCCTCCCGTGCCCCGGGGTCCCCGTCCAGCTGGGGCGCTACCGCACTGAAATGCTGGCGCTGGACTGCTCTCTGGAACAGCCGCCCACCGCGCACTGATCGTGATGGGAAATACCGCCCGGATGGAAGACGGTCAGAGATGCTGCGGACGGGCCTTTGGCTGGGGCTGGGGCTAGAGGCACAGGCCTTGACGCTGACCTGCTGGGACTGACCCATCAGCATGTGACCCCAGGGATGCTCTCCAGAATGACCCCGATGACCGGGAGGCTCGGTGACAGGGCCGCGGAGACCCGGCGGCACAGGCTGGCTCCCACTGGTGACACCCCCAACGCGTGGCCGGGCCTCACCTGGTGCCGGCGGGCGCGGGCAGGGGCAGGCTGTGGGACTGCTCCAGGGCTCGGTGCTGGCTGGCCTCTGCGGGGACAAGAGCCCAGCGTGGCTCAGGAACGCAAATCCAGCACCTTCCCCTCCAGGTGCTACACGCGGTGCCTCAGATGGCTAAGGACCCCGAGGAGGCTTTGCGGGAACACAGACGGGCCCCCGGGGGAAGGCCCAGAGGCTGCGCCCTCACCTCTGCATGCCTGTAGCTGGCTCGTCAGCACCTTCCGGATCTCGCTCACCCAGGCGGCCTTGATTTCAGGAGTTGGTGCCTGTGCCCCCAAAGCAGACCAGAAGGTGAGTGCGTGTGTTCCCGAGGGGTGCGCATCAGTGTCTCACTCTGCAGGCGCCCGGGACCCTCAGAATCGGGGCTGATGGCACCACACTAGGGATGCGGGATGGCACCCCCTCGGGCGAGGGTGAGATGGGCAGGCCCTGCGGGCACTGGTGCACGGACCCCAGGCCAGCACCCTGCACGGTCTCCGACTCTGACTCAGTGGGAGCCCCTGCAACGTGGCCTGCCCCGAGTGTGTTTCTCTGGGAAGCGGCCCTGACGTCTCCCTAGCTAACAAGGACGACAGGTGTCTGACATCCCGCAAGTGGACCAGACACTGGACCAGCGCGGCCGGGTTGCTGCCCCACCTCCACTCCGCCCGGGGCCCGAGGGCGGTGCAGGCGGGCAGCTGGGCCCTGAGGACCCTGGGCTTGTGCAAAGCCGGGGTGCCGGCCGAGCCCCTGGCCGTTCCCGCTGTAGCTCCGTGGGGCCCTCGGCTGGCCGCGCTGGCCTGGGTGTTGTGAGCTGTGAAGAACGCAGGTCACCGGGGCCTCCACGCTGCGGTGGTGCGGCACCCCTCAGGGCCCCCAGGCCCAGACGACCAAGGGCGTCAGGACGGTCAAGGGCAACCGGCGAGGCACCTCCCAGGGCCGGATCGCCCTCTCGGGCTGGGGTCTCTCCCGGGCTCATGGGCGAACTTACACTCCACCACCTCCCGCCATCACCGGCGAGCGAGGAGGACACGCTCCCCGCAGGCTCCCGGTCGTGCGCGGCAGCGAGGACGCCTGACCCAGGTGGGCCGGGTCCCCGCGCCGTCCCGGGACCAGGAGCCCATTTCCTGGCAGGGCATCTGGAGCTCCCCTGCCCTGCAGCGTCCCTGTACCTTGTCCCGGGCTCGGCTTAGTTACTGATGGCCCAGGGCAGCCCCACACGAATGGCGGGGCCCTGGCTTCCGGGGAATAGAGCTTTCCGAAGATTCTAGACAGCAGCTCTCAGCAGAAGACGCTCACCGGCGGTCCTTACGGAGCTGGGCAGAGCCCGAAGCCTGGCCCGAGAGCGGGGGGGGGCCTACCTGTACGATGTACACCTCCTCTCTGGTGTTGTACCAGATCTCGAATTTCTTCGCGTCCCCTTTCACGTTCTCCGTTATGCCGACGGCCGTCATCTGTGAGGGCGGGGCGGGCGGTGGGTGTCCGGGCGAGGCCCCCCGCCCCCGCCCCGCTCTAGAAGCCGGGCGTCGCGGCCCAGAGTGGGGGCGGCTTCACTCACGTTCAGGGACCGCTTGAAGCTGTAGGACGGGGCCTTCTCGTAGCCCTCGCCGTTCTCCTCCCGCCTCTTGCAGAAGAGCACGGCCTTCTCGTGCAGGAACAGGTGGCGCTGCATGGGCTTGAACCTGGCCAGGTCCTTAACCTTGGCGTGGCCCTTCTTGTGGTCCGTCCAGACGCTGAAGGAGCCCTGCATCAGCAGCTTCCCCAAGTCGCTCAGGTTCCCCTAAAGGCGGCGTGTGGGGGGCGGTTAGCGCCCAGAGCAGGTGCGGCCGAGGAGCCCGTCTGGGAGGCCGGGCTGCACCCCGCGGGGTCCAACGGCCCGACACCCGGGAGAGGCAAGACGGCAGCGTGCTGGAAAGGTCGGGGGGTCGCAGGGGCTCTGCGGGGATGAACAGGGGAGCCCAGGGGTGTCTAGGGCAGCGGGCTGCTCTGTGCGACGCTACCGTGCGGGACACGGGTCATCGGTTTGTCCACACCCCCAGAGTGGCCCTGCCGTGGGCCGTGGACTCTGGGCGACACGCCAGTGGAGGCCGTCGGCTGTGACAAACGCCCGACTCCACGGGGCGGGCCGGACGGGGGTGGCTGGGTGGGAAACCCCTGCGCGTTCCCCTCACTTTTGCTGTGAACCCGCTACCGCTCCAGAAAGAAAGTCTATTAATGAAAACACAGAGGCGAGCGCTGAGTGGATTTACAGAGAGGGCAGGAACCGTGCGCGGCCTGACGCGGGTGCAGAGGGGCAGGAGGCGGCGCCTCACGGTCGCGCCCACACGCTGCGTCACCGAGAACAAAACGGGTTCTGGGAAAGCCCGGGAGGGAAGTGTCTTCGGAGCCGCCTGTGCGCTGAGGTGCAGCCACGGGGTGAAGCGCCCCGGCTTCCTTCCGCACAGGCTGGTGAGCCGCGGGCAGGGCGGCCGCGGCCCAGCCGGAACCGGGTTTGACGGCGTTCCGGGTGGCGCGCGTGTAGGACCCACACTGGCATCGGGACGGCCTGAGGCCCCGCCCCCGGCTCGTGGGCGCCCCCTGCAGGACAGGGTCGGGGGCCTCACCTCGTAGCCCGTGATGGCGATCAGGTGCATGGAGTCGTTCACCGCCTTGAGGATGCCCAGGATGGAGCTCAGGGCCTCCTGCAGGTCCTCGGCCCCCTCGCAGCTCTTGCTGTATTTCAGCATCTCCTGGGGGAGGTTCCACGCCCGTCTGGACACTGAGCCCCGCCACTCCACCGAGAGCGGCTGGGACGCCCGTGCTCTGCCCCACAGGTGAAGGCCCTGGGCTGCCCCGGGCGCCGACCTTCGGGACACGTGTGTGGCTCCCTGTGCAGTCGTCGCCGGTGGGGACAACACCCACACGCACTCAGACGCTCACGCCCTCCCCGCGCCGGGGGCCTGCCCGAGCCGCTGGCGCCAGAGCGCCTCAGGAAGCCACCGTCCCGGCCGCTGTGGGCCTACGCCCCAGCCCTCGCAGCTGCAGCTCCCGTCTCCCCGCCTCTAAGCCGTTACTCCTCCGTCCAGATCTGACCCCCGAAAGAACATCTGTTACAGCTCTTCACACCCATTCTCAGGCCTCGGGGATCTGCTCTGCTGGGCCCCCAAGACAGCAGGACACAGGCAGACTCGCATGGGCCCTGCGGGGCACGGTCTGCCCGCCTGTTGCCCGCCGTGTCCCTGACCCCCGACAACGGGCAGCGCACAACAGGCCCTCCACAAAGGCGTGTGAAGAGCCGGGGCCTCGCGGAGACGGGAGGAAGGTGCCCAGAGACCACGGGGTTCAGGGAGGGGTCGGGGCGGCCGCCACTAAACGGTGTGCGGCTGGGGGGCAGGCGGGGAGGGGGCTCCGGGGGCCGCCCGGCCTCTCACCTTGAGCAGCAGCTGGTACTTGGTGATCCTCTGGACTGGCTTTAGCAGGTAGGAGTCGAGGCTCAGCTTGTGGTCCAACTTCTTCTGGCATTCCTGCAACCACCAGAACCTCTGCTTTAGAGGGCTGCCGCTCTTCCTTGTCCGAGAGCCAACCAGTAAAGGAACGTCCCCGCTCGAGAGAGCCAGGAGACACACCTGGAAGAACGGGCAGTCGGAGCACTGTCTCCACAGGCTCTCGGAGCGCGGCTTGTTCTGGCAGTACTTCTCGTAGACCTGGAACTGCTCCATCTGCAGCGGGACAGGGCCCGAGTCGCGGGGCGCCTCCGCGCTCACGGGGACCTCAGCGCCCGGAGGCGGGCTGACCCCGCCGCTGAGTCACGCCCCTCTGCGCAAGGAGGCACGGCACCCCCGGGACCAGCCTGGCCTCCCCCCGAATCTGGGTCACCCCTCCATCTTGGACGCCACGGCTGTCATTGGTGGGCAGCCAGGGAACAGCCCCCCAGAAGTTCAGTTCTCAGGGCTGCCCTAGTCCAGGTACTTCTTTTATAAAAGATTAGGTCCATACGGCTGGCTTTGGCCTCAGAGATAACAGACTGAAAAGAAATGCAGGACCAGCACCGACTCTGTAAAGAAAGGCTCGCCAGGGCTCAGCTACACAGTGGTGCTCACGCTTGTGTGCGCATCAGAACGGCCAGCGGGCTGGATAAAGCAGTGGCTGCCGCCTCCACCCGAGCTCCGGGTTCCACAGGCCAGGGGCGGCCTGACAGCCTGCACCGCTCACGGGTCCCCAGGAGGTGCTAATGCTGCCGACAACCCCCGAGCCACGGCGCGATGCTCCCCCAGCCCCGATTCTCAGAGAGCATAGGGAGGCGCTCCCCAGGGCCAGGCCGAGCGGGCCACAAACATGGCCCCTTCTTTCCTCCCTGTGCCCCTCGATGCCAATTCCTGACAAGCAGACTCGGCCTCTGGCTTACGTTGTGAAGGCGACCTTTTCACTACTGGGAGGAAGGAAGAGCACCCCTTGCTGCTGAGTCAGCAGTTCACCGGGATCCATACAGCAGGGTCGGGGGAGACAGCATCCCGCATCCCACATCCCCTCCCGCTCCCAGAGCCTGGCCACAAACCCCCACGCTAGCGATCGTCCCGCTGGAAGGAGAGCGCGTCTACAACTTCAGAGCACGAGTGACTGTCCGGGGTCAGCTGGTGAGCGCGGGAGTCCTGATCGGTAAGACCAGCAAGAAACCAACCCCAGCGGGAAGGAGCGTCAGCTACCCCTACGCTTGCAATTCCAAACTTAGACGCTGTATAATTTTGGCATCTCTCAAAGCTGATGTTTTATAGTCTGTTTTTTGGACTAGTATTTGGCTTTAGACAAAATTGTATTCTTCTGGCCCTACCAAAAAGCATCTCAGCCAAACTGGAAACATTTGTACTTGTGATTTCGGTTGGTGAGGTGGGGACTGTGACAGAATTTTAAGCCATTATAGACCCCAAGGAGTAACTGTAAGAATTAAGGCATATGGCGAAGTATGCATTTGAGAAGCACATACCCTTTCTAGAAAGCACCTTCCAACCAGCTCTGGGCAGTCTATGTAGTTCTCCAGCTCCCTCAGGAATATTCTAGACAAAGAAAGTTTGCAATAGGTCACATGAACGACAGGCAGCACAAGACGGCGTCCATCACAAAGCGTCAGACGTTATTTTCCGGACGGCGCTCAACCCGACTCTGGACGGCCGCGGGGACTGTGGGAGCAAAGGACGCGCCACCTGATTTCGGGGACCGAAGCCACGCCTGTCCCCCCTGGGGTCCCGACTGCACCGGACTCTCAGGTTCATGCAGCCGTGGCCCCGTGGGGATGCTCTGTTTCTGGTGTTGCGTTCACACAGAAGTTGGGAGATGCTCCATCAGCACAAACGTGGATGAAGAGTCCACAGCAGCAGACGGGAGCATCTCGAGGCCCTCACGGCCCGTGCGCTCCGAGGGTTTTCTGCAGACGTCAGGGATCTTGGCTCTGCCCCCGGGACCCTCCTCCACGAAGCACTGCCCCTGAGCCTGCGGGCTGTTCTCCTGTAGGTTCCTGACTAGCATCTGTCCACTGGGTAAATCCCTCCAGGGGCCCAGCACCGAGGATGGGCCGAGACCCTAGGCCGGGGCCGAGGATGCTGAGGGACCAGGGGGACCAGGCCACCTGCTCACTCTAATCACCAAGGGAAGGCTCTGGCTGCGGCTCAGGTGAGACCTGCCACCTCCTTTATAAGTGGCAGGTGACAGAGGCTGAGGACAGAGGGCTAAAGTGAGTGGCCAGACAGAAGCCCCAGCGTCTCCTGGAGTCCGGCAGAGGGGAGGGCCGGGCAGCACGGGAGGGGCTCGTGCACAGCGGCCTTTCCTCAGGACCACAGGCTCGTGCTGCCCATCTGCTTCCCTCTGCTAGACGTCTGCCCACCGCGGATCTTTCCCGAGACCCCCCGAGACTGCTGAGGGTGAGCGGGCCCAGGAGGACCACGCACCCTTTCCCCACAGCCACAGAGAGGCCACGGGTGCTCCCACGAGGGGAGGGCGGGCAGGAAGGAACTCGTGGTGTTGCCGTCCTTTCGAGACGGGCTGGGCCAGGGGCCTCGCCAAGGGGTGTGGCTCCGGTGCCACCCAAAAGGGCTGAGTGCGCACACCTGGGGGGCCAGCTCCCGCCTCCTCCCTCTGTGGGCGGCCCCTTGTAACTCACCGCCGCCCAGGGAGCTACCCTGGGCACGCCCTACCGAACCCGCTGCCCTTCCGCTGCTTATCCCTCTTGAGAGGGAGGGAGGAATCTTCTCCCCGCCCCCACAAAGCATAACCTGAGGCCGTGGGTGACCCGAGGGCGGGCCTGACCTGTGATGAAAGTGGTAAATTTCTTCCATGTTTCCAAACAGAACATCCTTCTTGTTTTGAAGTCCCGTCGAGATGAGATGTGTCATTAAAGGGTTGTCCATCTCCGCAGCGTAGCCCTGAGGAGGGGGGAGTGGTCAGCGGGGGAGCCCGGGCCCATCAGCCCCACATAAGCCTGGTCTCCACGTGGCCGCCAAGCGGGGAAGTGACGCTGTCTCAGGCTTTAGAAATCGAATCCACCTCAGGTTCATTCGCTGACCGTCTAAGGTGATTCTCTGGCCCAGCGCCAGAAATACGAGCGGATTAGAAGCAGCACCAAGTACTTTTGGGGGGCGGTTCCATTCTACTCCCTTTTAACCTTTTAAAATTCAGGTACACCTTCCACGAAGAGGACAAGTCCTGTGCGTGCGTCTTGATGGGTTACCTCTGCGTCCGCACCCCCGTGACCACGGCCCACGGCCCACGGCAGAACAGTCCCGCAACCCAGAAGCCCTTCTGCTACCCCCAGGCAACAGCCCCCCGCCCAGGGAGGGGCAGGCACGGCTGCCCTCTCTTGCCGCAAACATGGCCCAGTGCAAGTGCCCCTGCAGCCGGCGCCCCTGTCCCACGGACGGACAGGCGAGCGGCCTCCAGCCCTGGGCTGTCTCGGCAGAGCCGTGGCGCGGCCACGGGACCGCGCGGCGTGGCGGCGCCGGCACCCTCACCTCTAGAATGCACAGCAGCTCCTCCACGTACACCCGCTCCGTGTCCAGAAGCTCGTTCATCACGTGCCTGTGGAAGGGCCGCGGCTTTCCTGCGGGAGCAGCTGCCCAACCGCCTCCCCGGGAGCCCCAGGCTCCAAGCGCCCCGCAGCTGCCCTGCCCCTCCCCGAGGCTCCACCGGCCGCCCGCACGCAGCGGCTCTGCAGCGACCCTCTGGGCAACGTCTATGTGCCGTCAGGTTAGGGCTCCCAGGAGGGACTGGCTTGCAAACCGGCCGCTCAGACCTCGCCTTAGGGACCAGGACCACCTTCTAACTGCCTATGACCAAGCTTCCTGTTTTCTTACACAGAAAACGGAGCCGAGGGTGGGGATCATGGAGCAGGCAGCAGCCAGCACGTCAGCTGGCCCCAGCGCCGTGCAAAGTGCCCGTGCTCCGCACAGGGTGGTACGGGTCGCGGGAGAGGAAGGCTCGGGCTCCCTCTCCACCGCGGGTGGGAGGGCAGCGTGAGCTTGGCGGGGAGGACATCCCCGTGGGAGGCTGGGCAGTGTGGGGTCTGAGCAGGGTTTCAGAGGGGGCGCAGGAGGGCGCCAAGTGGAGCTACGGACGATCCAGCTCGGCGGGCAGGCAGGGGCCCTGTGGGAGAGCGACCGCCAGCCTGGGAAGCACGTGGGCAGCCAGGGGCCCGGTGGGAGAGTGACCGCCAGCCTGGGAAGCCCAGAGTTTGGAGCCCAGCAGTGCGTCCGTGCAGGGACAGACACTCTCCCGGCATCTGGGTGGGGCTGGAGCATGCGGAGCGCCCGGGGTGGGTGTGGGGTGAGCAGAGCCTCCGCAGGGTTGCGGTGGGGAGAGACCAAGAAAGAGAAGTGATGCCCGGCACCAGCACGCAGAGTGGAGGGTCGGAAAGGCCCGTGGGCGGCAGAAGGGGCCCGTCCCGAGGAGACGGGGCCAGCGGGGGTGGGTCCGAGGCTGGCCCTGCGAGAGTGGCCTGGGGCCGCATCCCACTAGCCATGTGCCCTGGGCTCAGGGAGGGACAACACGGGCTGTTCTGGTCCCACTGCCTCTGGCTCCTTTACGTACAGACCCTCCCCAGGGGCTGAGATCCGGTGGGTCACGCTTGTCCTCAGACCTGCTGGGGGGAAGGGCAGGCCACTCACCTCCGCAGCACGGCCAGGCTCTCCTCGTCCCCAGTGGAGCGGCCACGGCCCTGCCGGCCCTCGCTCACTTCACTCTGGGGAGAAAGGAGCGGCCCACATCGCACTTCCAGAAACGAGAAGGTGCAGCCTGACGCCCTGCTTCCATAACCCAACCTCCTGCCGGTCGGGGCGGCCTGAGGCCCCGCAGGCAGGATGAGGTGGGCCCGGAGCGAGGGATGGGCGGGAGCGGAGGACACCCCCCAGGTGCACCGGCCTGTGTGCACGGAGGAGCGGCGGGGCACCGGTGCGGGGGCCGGGGGCAGTGAGGGGACTGGGCGGCGGGGACGGGCACTCACCCTGGCCCTCCTGTAGGGCCCCCTCCGGAGCACGCTGCCCTCAGAACTGTGGTTCTCGGAGCCTCTCCGGATGCCTGGGTTGGAAAGAAGTGGACAGGAGTGGGACCTCGCACCCGACTGCCTGGAGGTGGAAAGCTCTTTCAGGACCGTCGGTGTGCTCTTGCATCTTTTTAACTTTTGGAGGAAAAGCAGCGAGCAGCCCAGAGCAGGTGAGGAAAGCACAGTAAAGGTACGGAGCATGGAAACGGGGCTCTGGGCGCGTGGGGAGCCCACCGTCCACCACGTCCCAGCGCGGCCCGGCTCCCGGGTGACGGGGGAGAACTCGGCGCCTGGAGGCCTCCAAATGGGCCCCGCGCTGGGCTCAGGGGCTCTCAGCGCCGACGGCCGAACCCAGCCACAGCTGTAGAAAGCAGCGGGAGCCACGCTGGCAGCGGGGGCAGCGTGTCTGCCGACAGGAGGTGATGGGAGGGGCCTTAGGAGAGGCCTGGCGTCCAGCTGTGCCTTCCGGAAGCGCTGCACTGGGGAACCAGGAGGCTTCGGGGTGGAGGGCCGAGCTGCGCGAGGGGAAGACCATCCCGGCTACGGCGCCAAGGACAGAGGGGCGGGATGAGCCCAGGAAAGGCCCCGACAGTCAGGCGGTCCCCGTCCAGCCACAGCAACAGGGAGTGGCATGGATGCGAGCAAAGGAATGGGCAGGCCGAGGGCCGACGACACTTCATTTACGCGATGGGCCGGATGGAAGGAGGGCCTTGCCCAGGGTGAGGGGCGACCGCCCGTACCCGGCGAGGGGCAGGGCGATTTCGCGGGTGCCTCTGGCCGGGGGGCCACCGGCTGCACGGGCCGTGTCTGCTTGGCGGCTAGCTTCTTGAGGCTCGCCTGCCTCCGGTGAAACATCTCCTCCACGCTCTCCTGCTTCCGGAAGACCTTCTGCACGTGCTCCTGCAGGGAAGGGGGTGACGGGCTCGTCAGCAGGACACCTCCCGAGAGCTGCTGTGACACACGTGGCCCCCGCGCCGCCCTTGGCAGATGGGGGGCACCGAGGGAGGAGGGGCCCTGGGCCTGGAGTCCGGCAGGCGGCCGGCGGGGGCGTCGCGGACAGCCGGCCGGAGTGAGGAGTCCGGTTTCGGTGCACTGTCGGCACCGAGCGAGGGCCCTCCCCGCAGGCAGGGACCCTGTGGGGGCGTGGGGGGCCCGGGAGTGACGTCCGGCCCGAAAGGCACCCTCTGCTCTCCGCCTCCCGATCGCCCGGTGTCTCTGGGAATCATCAGGGTAACTCGTCGTCGAACAGGTGAAAGGCCATCTCCTCACCAGCAGGTCTCGGGTGAGGATGGGTTCGTAGTCCTGGTAGATTTTACTGAGCTCCTGGATCTTATTTTCCGCACCCGTCTCCAAAAACTTCTCGATTTCCTGGAGGGCCGCCTCGGCGCCGTCCTGGGACTGGCACTTGTCCACCGGCTGAGAGGCCAGCAGGTAGATGCCCTCATCACACCACTTCATGGACTGGAGGGAGAGAAGGCACCTTGGAAGCTGTCCTGGCGTCTCACGTGGCCCGCTGACCGCTGTGCTTTGGGACCACCTGCAGGACGTAGCGTCCCTGTCCTGCCCCCATGTCCAGAGGGCTCCCCTGGGGGTCGCAGGCCTGAAACCAAGTGAATCGCCCAGGACGGGACACATCCACACTGAGGACAAAGTGCAGGGAACTGGCTGGACAGTCAGCCTCTGGGTTTCTTAAAGGAACGGCCAGTTGTGGCAGGCGAGTCCTCGAAACGGTTCCCCGTGTCAGGACAGGACCTTCTGGGCCACAGGAAAGGGCCGTTTTTCACCGGTGCCTGGGGCCCCGCCCACGGCAGGAGCGTCCCCATGGGACTGCGGGGCGCGGGGTGTGTGGGCCGGGATGGGGGGCCTACCGCCTCGAGGAGGCCGTGCAGATCCAGCGCCCTGCCCAGCAGCCCTCTCCTCCGCCCAACGTCAGCTGCAAACTGGTCACACAGCTGGCGAAGCTCGTGGCACTTGGGGCGGATGGAGTCCACGGCGTAGTGCTTCAGCTCGATGAGCCGCTCACCCTCCAGGGCCAGGGCGCGGGCCCGCTGCACGACCACCTGTGGAGCCGCCAGAGACCGGCTCAGCCTGGTTCTTGGGGCAAAGGGGTGCCATTTCCTGCCAGGGGTCGGCAGGCTGGGCGTGGGGGTCAGTGAGGTGTGATGGGGGTCAGTGAGGGGGGGATGGGGGTCAGCGGGGGTGGGACGGGGGTCAGTGAGGGTGGGATGGGGGTCCGTGAGGTGGGACGGGGGTCAGTGAGGTGGGACGGGGGTCAGTGGGGGTGGACAGGGGTCAGTGAGGTGGGACGGGGGTCAGCGCGGGTGGGACGGGGGTCAGCGGGGGTGGGACGGGGGTCAGTGAGGGTGGGACGGGGGTCCGTGAGGTGGGACGGGGGTCAGCAGGGGTGGGACGGGGGTCAGTGAGGTGGGACGGGGGTCAGCGGGGGTGGGACTGGGGTCCGTGAGGTGGGATGGGGGTCCGTGAGGTGGGACGGGGGTCAGCGGGGGTGGGACGGGGGTCAGCGAGGGTGGGACGGGGGTCCGTGAGGTGGGACGGGGGTCAGTGAGGTGGGACAGGTTAGCGGGGGTGGGATGGGGGTCAGCGGGGGTGGGATGGGGGTCAGTAAGGTGGGACGGGGGTCCATGAGGTTGGACGGGGGTCAGCGGGGGTGGGATGGGTTAGCGGGGGTGGGACGGGGGTCAGTGGGGGTGGGACGGGGGTCAGTGAGGTGGGATGGGGGTCAGCGGGGGTGGGACGGGGGTCAGTGAGGTGGGACGGGGGTCAGCGGGGGTGGGACGGGGGTCAGCGGAGGTGGGACGGGGGTCAGCGAGGGTGGGACAGGGGTCCGTGAGGTGGGACGGGGGTCAGTGAGGGTGGGACGGGTTAGCGGGGGTGGGACGGGGGTCAGCGGGGGTGGGACGGCGGTCAATGAGGTGGGACGGGGGTCAGCGGGGGTGGGGCGGGGGTCAGTGAGGTGGGACGGGGGTCCGTGAGGTGGGACGGGGGTCACTGAGGGTGGGACGGGGGTCAGTGGGGGTGAGTGGGCCAGGCAGCCGCCCCTCCCCCTGCCCACGGGGTCAGGGCAGGGAGGGGGGCCTCTGCGGGGACGGGGACACTGAGCACAGCGTCCCCAGGCCGCCCGTGCCTGCCGCCCGCGTCCCTTCTTACACTAGATTTGTCCTCAAAGCTGGCCAGGTCCTTGAGGAGGTGCTGCACATGCGCCAGGCTGTTCCCCACGTCGGTGAAGGTCGTGATCTTCTGGGCCAACACGTCCAAGGCGGCTTTGACCTGCGACGGAGTGGGGGTGAAAGGCCAGGCGGGGAGAGCAGTGAGAAGAGCCACGGCTGAGAAGAAGGGGGGGCGCCGCAGAAACGGGGCGTGCAGGGAGGGGCGGGGGACCCGGGCGCCCTCTCAGAAGCAGCGCCAGACGGAAACTTCCTCGATTTGACAAGGAGCATCTAGAGCGACCCTACTGCCGACGTCACAGGTGTAACGACGGCGAAACGCCTTCCCCGCGGGACTGGGAGCAGGGCAGGGACGCCCGCCCTCACCGCCGTTATGCGCCGAGTGGTGGGAGCTCTCTCCGGGCAACGGGGCAAACAATTTAAAAATATAAACAAATAAAGACATACAGATCAAACAGGAAGAAATCATGCTATTTCTGTTTGCACGTGACCTGATCGTCTATGTGGAGAAACCCCGAAACTCTACCAAACGACTCTCAGATTGAGTTCAGCAAGGTTTCAGGAGTCGAGATAAATATACAAAACCCCAGCTGTACTTCTATAGATAGCAATGAGCACACGAACACCGAAATTAAAAATACAACACCATCTACGATTGCTTAAGGAACGGAATATGTACACGTAAATCAAACAAAACACGCACTGAACTCGTGCAAACCACACAGCACTGGTGAAAGAAATCTAAGAAAATCTAAATAAATGGACCGACGTACGTGTTCACTGAGTGGAGGACTTGGCACAGTAAAGGTGCTGACTCTCCCCAAATTGAGGTACAGGTTCAACACAATTCCTGACAAAGCCCCAGCAGGATTTTCTCATAGGCAAATCTTGTCTCGTAGACAAGATTATTTTAAATTTACACGGAAAGGCAAAGCAACCAGAACAGCTAAAATAACTGTGATGGAGAAGGATGAAGGGGGCGGGACAGAGCTTCTATGACCTTCGTCTGCAATGGTTTACTCATCGCTCACGTAGTCCAAGCCAATCCCGCGGCCCCGCGAGGCTCCGCGTGGCTGACGAGCCAGTTCCCACCGAGCGCTGTCGGCGGCCTTCCGCAGCCGCAGTGCCGGGCGCCCACCCGCAGGCTCCCCGAGCCCCGGCCTCTCACCTCTCGGAAGTCCTGCTCGAAATGCCGGAGCTGCAGGCACTGCTCCAGTTTCTGCTGATGTTTTGCCCAAAACTCATCAAAGGCGGCCTCGGTTTCATTCAGCTGGGCCAGGAGTCTGCGAGAGGGGACGGCAGCCGTGCTGGGCCCCTGCAGCGCCAAGCGGGCGGGGCGCTCGGTCTGCCCTCCACATGGGAGGGGGCACGTCGGAGGGCTCGGGGGGCCGGGGTCTGTCTCCCCCCAGGGCCCTGCCCTTGCCTTCGACGCCCTGGGGCACCCTGGGTCTCTCGGAGCCGCTTGGGGCGGGTGGTTGTGCTGAGTGTGCTGTTTTAAAAGGTGCAGACGTGGCCGTTTGGGCCTATCATTTACAGCCTCGGCTCAGGGGACGAGGAAGTGGTGAGCTGCCTCCGCGCCTGCAGGTCACGCGCTGCCGCCCTGACCCCGCCGGCCCCGGCCTCACCTCTGCACGGTGCTCTGACTGTCCAGCTGGTCCTGGTTTGGGCTCTGCTCCGGGCCCCGGGCCAGCGGCTCCCGGATGCTCTCCAGGACGCTCCGCCCCTCGTCCAGCGCCAGCCTCATGTCCTCCTGTGGGAAGAGCGCGCCGCCCATCACCCCAGGCCGCCGGGCCCTGGACTTGGCCCCCGGTGGTGGGCTCCGTGGAGCCCGGCCCCGCAGGGGAGTGTGAAGGTGGCGACAATAAGGTGGGCACACGGTGGCCTCCGCCTGTCCCCCAGGCTCTCTGCTGACCGCCCAGCAGCGCTGGGGAGGCGCTCCCACCGTGACCGGGGCAGGGCTAGGGTTACGGGTCTCCCAGGCAGTGGGACCAGACAGGGTAACAGGAAACCAGACCCCCGGTGTCTGCTCCCACGGCCCGCCGCCGGGGGCTGAACGGGGTGAGGGCTCTCTTGGCGGGGTAGGGGGCGGCCCCCAAGCACCAGCAGTGGGCCACGGCCTCCACTAACTCAAAGCCCGGCTGGCGCGGCGCCCTCGGGGGCACAGCCCCGATCACGTTTACCAGGAAGCCGTTTGTGTGCCGTGACCACTTGGTCTGGCTCAGCCATCCGAGTCCGCCCCCTTCTCCCGGGGGCGCCGGGGATGCTGTCTCGTTGCCCTGATAAGCAGCTCCCGCCAGCAGGACGGCAGGGCCCAACCAGAGAAGCTGCTTGGAAGGGAGGCTCAGCTTCCCTGCAGGGCAGCCAGCCGGGAGCCCAGAACGTACCTCGGGAGCCTCCCGGGCCCCACGTACCTGACGCCCCTCCCTGCACCACCGCGCCCGCGCACGCACCTTGGCCCTGTCCCTCTTGTCCGTGTGGGCGCGGAGCACGGAGCTCGTGGACTGTGCGTCGTTGGGCAGCTCCGTCTCGGCCAGCTCTGTCCCGAAGGCCTGCAGCATCTGAGCTGTCTGCTTAACCAGGAGGGCGAAGTTCTCTATCGCCTGGTGGGGAGGAAGACACCATCACAAAGCCGCTTACGTGCCGCGCCCTCCTGTGCCTGGAAGCTTGGCCGCAGCCCAGCCCATCTTGGGAGGACGGGCCGGGCGCCTCGTCTTCCCGCCTGCGCCTCAGCCTCGGCTCCTTCACAAGCATGGGCTCTGCGCCTTCCCCGGAGGGTGAGTGCCGAGAACCCAGCTCGTGCTTTCCTTCTTTCTTGTCTGTCCTGAGCCCAAGAAAGCCACTCCTGACTCATGACTCACCTTACTCCTTCGGATGACTAAGGTCCACTGAGACCACCTGCTCATTCTTGGGGGGAAAACTCGGGTAAACGGGAAGAGGTCTTTGGAACAGGCAGCACCTTAAGGCAAGAGCAGCTCTGCCGGATGGACCATGGTTACGGAGGATGCAGGGGACTCACTGTGCGGTGGCAGAGCCACCTGGAGTGGCAGTAATCCAGTGTCCCGCCCAGGTCCTCGGTCAGCTGGGACTTGTCAATGTAACTGTGTAATTCCGGGACGGAGCTCAGCATTATGACCTGGGGAGGATGAGAGCCGCCCGTAAGCAGAGCGCCCCGCAGACGCAGGCGGAGGGGCCGAGGCAGGCGTGGACAGAAGGCGTCTCCCAGCTCCTCCACGGAGGGCAGGCCGCGGCGCCCCCTGGGCCTCGGCTCTCCCATCCGTGAAGCGAGTGTACGATGACCGGTCTCACCAGACGACCGCTGCTCGGGTCGAGCAAAGACCTGGATGGAGCCGGGCAGGCTGCCGACACCGGGCATCTGATGGGTGAGGGGGCCCTTGTGCTAATGGAGCCGCACGGACCCCAAAGCCGCGGGTCTGTCCGCATTCCTGCTGAGACCCGGGAGGCCGCGCGGGGGCGGGGGTAGGTGCCCAGCACGGCACAGCTGCCTTTGGGGAGAACAGGTGGCCCCGGAGGCTCTTCCACACGGATGAGTTTTACTTCCTATCTTGCTCTTGTCCTTTTGAGGTCATTCCATCCATGAGCTTGGATAAAAATACAGCCTTTGCTTTGCAAGCTGTCAGTTGCTGCTGCCGAGGTCCTGGGAGGCTCAGCCCACGCGCCACTCGACACCACCTCGTGTTTTATTAAACTCTGAGCTCGCTGGGGGCCGAGGGGACATCTGACACGTCCCGGGTCAACTCTATCCCGACGTGGGAGGTCGGGGTGCCACTGAGACCCGGAGGACCACCTGCCCCACCGTCGGGGGCCCACGGGAGGCCCCCGACTGAGGCATAACCTTCACTTAAGAACAGGCCACGATGTCAGTTCTCAGCGGAGGTAACTGGTCTCTCTTTGCTTTCCGGCAAGGCCGTTCCCCCAGATCAGCCTGATTCACGCCAACAGGACGAGGGACGGGCCGGTCCACTAACCAATAACGCTCTTCCTCCGTGATTTCCATCGGCTTCGTGTCCACTGAGCCACGACAGAAAAGGTGAGAACACACCGCCCTCTGAACGTTTTCTACTTAGCACCGAGGTCAGCACAGGCACCAGAACGCTGACGTGGACACACTGTAGCAGCAGCCTTCCCGAGATGGCGCTTCTCTAATTCTAAAGAATGATCCAAAATGGGCCAGGGAACAGGAGATGCTGGCGATGAATTCTGGGAAACCGTGTTTTGAGAACTCCCAGGCTCAGCCCCACGGGGTCATGTGCAGGGCAACCACTGCACTTAGGGTGGGACCCCAGCCTTGTTTCCTCTGACCCGGGGTCTCTTGTTAGCGAGGGTCACTCGCCAAATATGGGCAAATGTCACCGCCTCACAGGGTCAGTTGAGACGTTGGTGCCCAGGAGATGGCTCGGCGGAGGGAGGGCCGGGCTGCGGCCTGGGGAGCACAGACCCCTGCCCCCAGTGGCAGAAACCAAGGCTTTTGATGCTACAAAAACGGGGGCACCCCCTTCCCCTCAAACCCTGGAGCCTGAGGTCTAGGGCCGCTGAGTGTGGCCTGCACACCTGGCCCCGGCCGGCAAAGCAGCCTCTGTCTGAGCACGGAGAGCAGGGGACAACCTCGGGGACGGTGACCCACACTGGGATTCTCAGATTCCAAGAGAAGCCTGGCTGGTCTTGTTGGAGAGGTTATAAGGTGCTGGGGGTGGGCTCTGTCCTCTTGGTAACGGGTGCGTTGCCGGGCAACCCCTTCCAACGTTGCTCTGGGTACCTGGCTCAACGTGGGCCGGCCTCCCTGGGGGGACGCAGGCTTCCTGGGTGCACAGCTTCTAAGGGATCCCTGCAACCTTTGCCTTTAAAGGACAACTGGCAGATGCCAGGGGCTGCCCTGTGCCGGCCGGAGTGAGAAGGTGACACAGGGGTCCCTCTGCGGCTGGGGGTCGCTCACACCCACTTCCCTGGCCCCCTTGCCCCCGTGCCCAGGTGGAGCCGGGCTGCTCCTCACAGGAGGTGGGCACTTACCGGTACCTTCATCTTAAAGTCATCTCTGTTGAACCTGAAGACGAGGTCAGAGAGCGTCCTTTGGAAAAATCCCGTTGGGCGCAGGACGAGGACAAGCTGGAGGTTTGCTGGGAAGGATGCCTGCAGGGGACAGAGGGCTGCGGCTCTGTCTGTGGGCAGCACGGCTGCAAGCCGGGTCCCCACACCCGCAGCGACCCTCGGTCCCAACGGGGAGGATCAGCCCACTGGAGCGGGCGTTTCCAACACGCCAACGTCAGACTAAAGTGGAAATGGCTACAGACACTGCACTGTTAGAGCATCACCATCTCTTACAGGAAAGCAAAAAAGTCACACTGCTTGGTACAGCTGTGCTATGTTGCTTATCAACTTCAAGGGCAAAAGCTCTGACCTTTTGGGGAGCTTGTAATAACCTATCATGGAAGAGAATATAAAAGAAGAAGGTGTATATTTATGTATATGTATAATCACATCACTTTGCCGTACATCTGAAACTAACACAACATTGTGAATCAACTATATTTCAATAAAAATTCAAAAAATAAAATAAAACAAAAAATAAACTGTAAAAAACGAGCTTCGACCTCTTGTTGAGGCTGAGTTGGTGCCCCCAGATTCTTATTTTGAAGTCCACGTCCCCAGCGGCTCAGAATGTCTTTAGGGTCTTCACAGAGGTGACCGAGTTAAGATGAGGTCATCAGGGTAGGCCCATGACCGGACGTGACTGCGTCCTTATAAATACAAAGGGGACATTTGGGCATAGAGACCCACGGGGACGCCGTGTGAGGTTGGATATAGAGACAGGGGCTACCACGGCTGAGGGTGTCCAGAGGCCACCAGACGCTGGGGGAGCACAGAGAGACGCCTCCTCAGCCGCAGAGGGACCAGCCTGCCGACACCATGATCTCAGACTTCTGCCTGTAGACCGGGGGGACAGGAGATTCCCGTCGTTTGAGCACCTCTGTGGTCTATGGTATCTGTTATGACGGCCCCAGGAAACTAAGACACTTGTGCAATAAAGACAAAGCCACACACACACACACACACACACACACACACACACACACACACACGCATCACCTAAAACAGAGCTAAACACCCAGGCGCACACCCGTAGATAACGGTCACGTGAGCAGATTCGCACATTCACGTAAGCTCTGAGTACGAGGTGCCTGACCTTGGACAAGTTAACCTCTGTGCCTCAGTCTCCCCATCTGCAAATGGGGATAACAAAGCGCCTTCCTCACCGCACGGTCCTGGAGGCCGAGCTCTCTGCCGCCCGGGCAGCAGATAGCGTTCTGCTATCCCGTCCCCGAACCGCACACAGCGAGGCCGTGGCCCTGCGGCCCCAGGGCCCGCCCTCCCACCGCGTCGGGGCGGCCACCCTGAATCCCAGCAGCGAGCGCTCAGCCTCCGTGTCTGCCCAGGAGCCCTGCCCCATCGTCCTCTGTCTCCAAACACGACTCACATCTTCGGGCTGGATCTCGCCATCCCGTTCCTGTGGTCGATGCACATCTGCTCCCTGTCTCCCTCCTGCCCTCCCGCCCAGGCCGCCAAGCGCCTGATCTCCAGCCACTCTCACCAGGCCACGGCGGGGTCCTGGCCCTTCACGGAACCCGACCTCAATCCCCTCTATTATCTTTGCCCTGCGAGTCAACCACAGCCCCCCAGACGTCTGCTCAGGTGTGCTCTGCCCCAGTGCGCGGCCGCCTGGCAGCTGAGCTTTCCTGCACCCTCAACCCCACCTCCTGGCCTCTCCTGCACTCCTCGGCCTCTCTGCACACCAGCACACAGCGCCGGTCACCACTGTGACTCCGCACCCTGTCTCCAGCCTGGCCACGCCTGCCCTACACCTGCCGCCCCTCCATCGCCCGCTGCCCCTCCTGCCTGCACCCCTCCCCCCTGAGCCCCTCTGTCACCTGCCGCCCCTCACCCCTGCACCACCCACCTGCAGCCGCTGCACGCCTGCCCCACATTCCTTAACGTGTCCGGATGTCGCCGTCACAGCCCTGGAGGGCAGGGCTGCGTGTCCCCCGTGCCAGCACCCAAGCAGGTGCCCGCTGAGTGTTGTGGACAGAGACAAGAAGGTGGGCAGCCCGACGGGGGTGCTCTGGGTCCCCATCAGCAAGAGGGCCGTGTAGCCCCCCCCTACCAGGCGTGAGACCGGCGTCCACTACCTCAGGAAAACCGCCTCAGCATCTCTTTCTGGAGGCGACACCGAGTCACACTGCTCTAGCCTTCAGCCCAGTTCTACTGCCCTGATTTGCACCTCACAGCTGCTGTGGTCTGAGCTTACAAGGCAACACGAGCCCTTGTCCTTCACTGAGGTCCACTCAGGGCAGGTGGCCAGGAAACCCAGGGTGGGGGACCTGCCCACCCCGTCCCGGGAGGAGGGGCACCAGCCGTGCTCACCGTCCCTGGGGCGGACCGTCAACGTGGAGAAGATTGTCCCCTTCTCGTCCTCTGCTTCAGTCTTTCCGTGTCTCTAAATGATTGAGTCTTTATATTGAAGAGAGTAACTGTGAGATCCCAGCGCAGTGGGAACACTTCAACGAGACACACACAGCTATAAATTAAATCATAATTTATAGCTGCAAATTAATTTTCTCCCCCTTGGAGTCAAACATCTGTATGAAAAGCTCAGGGAAATTCCAAAACGAAAACTTTATTTTAAAAATAGAGTAACTGTGGGATTTCCCTGGTGGTGCAGTGGTTAAGAATCCGCCTGCCGATGCACGGGACATGGGTTCGAGCCCTGGTCCGGGAAGATCCCACATGCCGCGGGGGCAACTAAACCCGTGCACCACAACTACTGAGTCTGCGCTCTAGAGCCCCATGCACTGCAACTACTCAGCCCACGTGCTGCAAATACTGAAGCCCATGTGCCTACAGCCTGTGCTCTGCAACAAGAGGAGCCACCACAATACGAAGTCTGTGTACTGCAGCGAAGAGTAGCCCCCGCTCTCCGCAACTAGAGAAAGCCCGCGCGCAGCAACGAAGACCCAACGCAGCCAAAAATAAATAAATAAAAATAAAATAAAAATAGAGTAACTATATGGAAGATTTGGGATGAAGGCTATAAAATAACATCTTTTTGTAACTTACTCAGTAATTAAGTGATTACCATAGTTTCTATGTAACCTGAAAGTAACAGTGTTTCTTTTCTGAGGCTGACCTTCATTGGCTGAGGAACACAGAGATGGTGCGAGGACCATTAAAATGTAATCTGGAGGCAGAGAAAGAGGCTGGTTTCCGAATTAATATTCTAAGAGCCTTATACAATGCAAAGACATCACCTACATTTACAAAACAGCTAAACGCAGTGGAACGCAGTGGAAGCTCTGTGGAACCCCAGTGCCTCAGGGAACAGGGTTTGAAAACACTCCCCAAGTGCATGTTACTTTCTTAAGTTTTGCTCGAAGTCACATTTACCCAGCCTGACTACACACTTGATTTCAAACAGAGCAGCTGAACCCTGACCAGTAATATTTGTCTGATAGCAGTCAAAAAACACAAGTCTGTGTGATGAGTATAGACTTGAAACTTGGTGTCTCAGTGCCAACAGATGAAAACCCTGGGGTCTGAATCACAGAGGCTGATGTGAGAAGAGGCCTCCCCTCGCTCCCAGGGTGGCTCCCATGCAGGTTGGGTGTGAGCACTGAGGATGGGGCCATCTAAGACCCCCCCACCTCTGGGGGGACAGCGTGGAGACCGTCATAAACACCGTTATGGAAAAGACATTGAAGAACTCGGTGGGAAGGGCATCTCTTTGGTCGGAGGACAAGCATGAGACCGAATACTCCCCACATCAGGGGAGCTGTCCTCCCCCGGAACATTCTGTGTGGACCTGCACTGCCCACCGGCCTGGACTCGGACCCCCAGCCATCGACCCCATCCGTAGGCGGCCTCAGCCCTTTGAAGCCCAGTCTCCACCGGCAGGGCAGATGAGTTTAAGGAAAGCTGCATGAAGGCCTCTCCACGCACAGCCCAGGGCTGGAGGTGCCCTGTCCCCTCCACAGAGTAGCTCTGCTGAGCTATACCTATTCTAGAAACCGCAGCTCTTCAAGAGTCAACGCTGGCCTCCCAAGGGGCCAGTCCGTGTGTTATCCTCAGCCAGAGCGGTGCTATGACCCAACCCCCTCGGTGACCTGTGTTCCACCCCCCATGCCCCAGGCCCCTCGGAAGGAGCCAGGCCCCGGCCCCCCGCCTTCCTGTCCGTGTTCCGAGGGGCGGGTCACCACCCCTCTGCCCAGGCAAGGCCTCCTTCCCCTCCCAGCTCTCGGCGGGGTCACCTCAGCCGGGAAGCCCTCCTGGAGCTTGCTCTGCTCCCGCCTTCCCTCCGATGCGCGTGCTCACCAAGCTGCGCTTGGACCTCTAGTAACTAGCGCACAGCAGCAAGTCACCAGCGTTGCTCCGGACAATATTATTTTGCTGCATTTGGAATATTTACCGGATGACCTAAACGTCCTGGTGCTTCAGACACATCATGGTGTACCTTTTCTGCACACAGAAGGCGTAGGCTTTACAAGCAAAAGCCGGAGCTCTGCCCCACGCAGACTAGAAACAGCTCTCTCACTGTGACTTCCCTCAAGGTGTGCTCTAGGGCACGGCCTGAGCTGAGTCAGCCTGGCTCCAAACACAGATCAGCAGCCTCTGCTGCCACGTCCCCAGCTGCCCCCCAACTCCTCCACAAACTCCTGTAGTTTAGAAAAAGGGGGTTCAATTTTAAATGGAATCCCAGAAGGGTATACACGGTATTTTATGAAAGATACGTCCACCTGAGGATGGTCCAAAGCTTGATCCAACTGTTGGACAAACAGCAATGTTCGAACTCTCAGCTTTTGGGTCTCATCCGTGGGTTGTGACCGTGAACTGTGACAGGCTAACACGCGCATCAAACTGACACCCGGTGAGCTGCCGCGGGCTCTGCTCTCGATGGGGACACAGCAAGCCTGATTGTAGCGACACTGGACTTTGGACCCTCCAATGCCTTATTTTTCTATTCCAAGCTGAGGTAGAGGCATCCAAAAAAAGGAAAAAGAACACCCTGAAGTATAGAAAACTCAGCTCACGAGACAGCACACATGGCGGCTTAAAATAGCCCCAAATTTCAGCGCATTATGTAAGCGCCCAGGCTCACTCGGGCGGCCAAACGTGTTTGGATCAACAGCCTCTCTGCCTGCGGCCCGGGGCCGTGGTGGAATCGTTCAGGCTGGGCTGGTGCCGACAGATGTCCCCTCCTCAAGGGCTCTGGCCCAGCTGAAGCCAGCTGGTCTTCTCCCCCAAGCTCCCCTGGATGAAAGCAAAGGCCAGCAAGGCTGGCAGTCCAGGTCCACAGCAGGGGATGGCGTCGTGGGCCAGCTCTGCCCACTCCCTCTCCCCTGCATGGGGACGAGGTGCCAGCTGTGTCCCCACCACAGAGCCAGTGCGGACCCCACACCTAGCTCAGAGGGGCACAGACCAGGAACAGCAAGGCCGGGCTCGCAGTGTCCCCGCCCCCTGCGACCTCCCTGCCTGTCTCCGGTGCCCTGTGTGTGTGTCTGGCATCTGGTCACAATGTCAGCCACCTGCACTCCACTAGTCTGCACATTTTCTGCTATGCTCCCCTGTCCCCAGCACTTCCTACCGTGCCAGGCACACATTAAGGTCTCAATAAATGTGTTGAATATATCAATAGGACTTTCGGCATTAATACGATCAGTGAATTCTTGTAACAAAAACCACTGGAGTTCAAAGAGAATTTTTGACAATTCTGCTGAAAAGTGCTAACTTCTGGGCAGTTCCAAGGCAGTATTGGGGAACCCTAGGGCTTACAGGAGAAAAATTTATATTTTTATTGTATAAGAATCAGTGCAAACATGAAAACTCTGACTTTTTTTTTTTTTTGGACGCGCAGGCTCAGCGGCCATGGCTCACGGGCCCAGCCGCTCCGCGGCACATGGGATCCTCCCGGACCGGGGCACGAACCCGTGTCTCCTGCATCGGCAGGCGGACTCTCAACCACTGCGCCACCAGGGAAGCCCCTAACTTTTCAGTTACGATTTTCACAAAGTTTTGAAGATGAGTCAGCTCTCTTCAGAAATTCATCTCATTATAAACTGGATGAAGGGACTTCCCTGGTGGTGCAGTGGTTAAGAATCCGCCTGCCAATTCAGGGGGCATGGGTTCAAGCCCTGGTCCCAGAAAATCCCGTGTACCATGGAGTAACTAAGCCCGTGCGCCACAACTACTGAGCCCACGTGCCACAACTACTGAAGCCCACGTGCCTAGAGCCTGTGCTCCACAACAAGAGAAGCCACCGCAATGAGAAGCCCCCGCACCGCAACGAAGAGTAGCCCCTGCTTGCCGCAACTAGAGAAAGCCCGCGCGCAGCAACGAAGACCAACGCAGCCACAAAACAAACAAACAAACAAACAAACAAACAAAAAACCAACTGGATGAAGAGTAAAGCTATGCTTATGCTCGGCCACAGGAGAAACTGACCCTACACAGGTCTACCCTGGGCCACTGGCGATCTCGATGACTACTCAGGTTTTAAAAATAATCTATCTGTTTCTTAGAAAACAATGCTGCATTTGGAGAATCTCTTATAATCTGACCAGGAGTGGCTGATCAGCTTGAGAGATATTCACAGCGCTCCTGTCTCGCCCGGGCCCAGGCTGGGTGCCGGCCACACAAAGGCGGATGGGGCTGGCCGTGGCCTCGAGGGCCCACGGCGTGCAAACAGAGAATGAGGGTATCCTCCCAGGAAGGGAGGCCAGGCAGGGACTGAGTGCAGCCCTGCTCCAGGGTTGGGGGCGGCCGCTAGGGGCGGGTAAGGAGGGATGAGTGGCAGCCACCCTGGCTCTGGGTGAGGGCCCCCCAGGGTGTGGCGTGTGGCAAGGCCTGGACCCCACGGGGATGCCCGTGACCATCACGGCAAAGCGGCTGACTCAGACGCCCGTGCACACCACGACGTGCCCGAGCGGTGGTTCAAACCACTGATAGATACACGCAAAAGAACTGGGCAGATTACTGGGCTCGAAAATGTTGTTATTATAACAGTGTTACCTTTTAAAACAGCAACACACTTGACTGGAAACTTCTTGGCCACCAGCTCAGGACTAATTTACTGAATTATTGAGTCAAGAAAAATGTGTTGTGAAGTCCTTTGTGCATCTGACCCAAGTGGCTTTTACAATTTAGTCCTTAATTTGGGCTGTCAGGTGACATCACGCGCAAATTTATTTTAAAATTTAAAATAATGAAATGCATGTGCTGGCTGTGAACTGGCGGTGGCACATCGAAGTCCTCTGTGAGCTTCGAAGGATTTAAGCACAAAGGAAAGCTGGCGACGAACCACTCACACGCCACGTAAGCACACTGCTTCTGAAGCACCCTGGACCGTTCGGATTTGTCGCAGACAAACGGTGACACAGAGAGTGCGTGCCGGGTGGGGACGGGGAGCAGGGGCAGGGCGGCGAGGGAGGCGCTTTGTCAGGAGGACAAAGCAGGGACCGGGCGGCCCCGGGACGGGTTTGCACGGGACCCTGTCGGTCGTGAGCGTCGGGACAGATACCGAGCCTGAAGCGCTGTTCAGAGGAAGTAATGAGGCAGCCGGGAGGAGGGAGCAGTTCTCCCGCCCCATCCAGACCCCAGCACAGCAACAGCCCCTCAGAGGCCAGAACAAGACCCGGAGCAAGAGCCTGGGGGACCGTCGCCCCACCGGGGGTCGGTCGGGGTCACTCTGCTTGCAGAGCAGCAAACTGGCTGTGGGGAGGCGGGGAGGGGGGGCGAAACTCAGCTGGGGAGAAGTGCTCTGCACCCAGCTCGGGAGCAGGGCCAAGCCGCCGCCGAAAATAAGACTGGGGGCTTTCTGCAGACTTCAGCTATTCCCGCGGCTAAAAACAGCGCAGCAGCAGCGCAGACCAGCAGCTCTTCCGCCTGCAGTCTGCGGACCGGGAGGGTCTCCACGTGGCCATGAGGGCCACCAAGGATGGCTACTAGTCTGACTTAGTTGTAAGACTAAAGAAGAAACAGCCCGTTTAGAAGGAGGAAGTCACACAGGAAAAGCTATTCAATGTAATCCCCAAACTCGTAGCCTGAAGGTTTCCGTGACACTCTCATCACCCTCAAGAATGACTGCACGGTGTGCCCTGAGCATCTCACATACTCGACGTCAGAGACAAACCAGCTGGGGAGATTGTTTTCAAATCATAACACAGCCCCCGAGAGTGATAACCCACTTGAGAACACACAGGCATGCACACACACGTGCACAGACATGCACACACGTGCACACACACTTGTGCTCGCAACTCGAGGAACCCAGGGAGGTGTGGGCTGGCCCTGCCCCAGGCCCCAGGCTGGTGCTCCAAGCTGGTGCCCCACCGAGCAGCACAGGCCAGAACCCAAAGTGCCACAGGCAGGAAAGGCCGCATCACCCGCCCAGGAGGAGGGGGTGGGGGGCACGGGCGTGGTTACCGACACTTACCGCTATTCTCAGGATGGACGCCTTGACCGAGGTCCATTTGTCCTGCCTGCGGTCTATGACCAGGATGAATCCGATGCCAGCATCCTGCAGGCTGAGAGGAGGAGAGAGCCGCGCTCAGTGCGCCGCCGGAGGATGGGCCTGCCCTGCCGTCCATCTCCGGGAAGAGCTCGGAGCAAACCGGCTCCTCCTGTGGCCCTCAGCCTGCTCCACACACTGCCGGGGGCGCCGCGTGCCAGGACAGCATCGAGCCACCTGCGGGGCTTCCCTGAGCTTGCGGGCACCTTCCAGGGCTCGCTCTGACCCGAGACGGACGGACAGACTCTGTGTTGTTTATTTCCCAGCCTGACACCAACCAGCTCACGGCACAGAGAGGTCGGCAGGGCCCGTGCTTCCTGGAGCCCTGCTGTTGCAGTCAGAGCTGGTCATCTTGCCTTTTGCAAGTGGACCGGCCGGCCCAGCCCTTCACAGTGAGCCTATGACCCACACGTCACGTTAGTCCTAGCATCTGGGGTCCCCGAGTTCATCCACGACACAAAATCACTTTTGAAGGCACGGTCACAGCTCGGGGAGAAAAGCCCCGAGGCGCCCGGAGGTGCACGAGCGTCCGCTGGGGACGGGAGACAAGATGAGGCTTCTCGCAGCAGCAGCATCTGAGAGAAAGATGCTGAGCACCGGTGACGACAGCCCCGTGCCCACAGCCTGACGCGGCGTCTGAGTCACTGCAGAGACCAGGAGGCTTCTCCCCTTGGACAAGCCCGCCACCGTGAGCCACTGCAGGGCGGCAGTGCCCACGCCAGCCAATCGGCGCGGAGGAATGAGCGAGCAGGCTGAGGCTCCGACTGGAACTGCTAGTTTCCACGTCTCCGAACATACCAACGGTTTAAATGAAAACCAGAAATACACGGGACACGTATAAACTACGTGGCTGGCGGTGGTGCTCTCCCTGCTGGGAATATTATGTAACAAAAGTCAGAGCTGAAATGGCCCAAATGGTCCGTCTCGGAGCAACACCGATGACGGACACACAGAGTCACGCCTGCGCGGGAGCGTGCACGCCGCTGTGTGTCAGCGCACCCGATGGTGAAAGGCTCCACCTGTTCAGCGTTACCTGCTCCACAGACAGCACAGGACTTCCGGGTAAAAGCACAAACAGACGTTGGTTTGGGTTTCTGCTGCTGACGTCAGAGTGCACACAGCCAGGCCAATGAGGTCTCGCGGCTGACACGGCGCCCCCGACAGAACCATCTTCTAATCGGGCTCAGCTCTCATGGAGGGAAGTTTTATTTTGTTTACCGCTCGGGCTTAAGTGCCAGGTACCTGGGATCACAGCCGCTTGCCCCCCACCCCCCACGCCCGGCAGCAGGTGATCCACGTGGACGGCGACCCCAGGGCCTGATCTGGGTGGGCAGGGCAGTCAAAGCTGAGACGCCCCCGAAGCCTGGTGCCGGCTCTGGCCGGGGCGGTCAGGAGCCTGGGGCTCCGCGGTCGGCGTCACGGGCACACGCCTTCCTCTGGGCAGCCCCAGGAGGGCTCCTGAGACCTCCCAGCCTTGGCCATGGGAGCCGGGGCTCAGCCCGGCATGAGACGGCAGCGCATCAGGCGGCCACACGGGCCCCGTCCCGTCCACTCACTGGTGCTCTGCCGAGACTGCCCCTCTCGGCGGCCCCTCCTCTGGGGGGACAAGTCCCACGCGGTCCCCTGACACCAACCACAGAGGCTTCTCCACAGGCTGTGTCTACACTCCGCCCCACCCTCCCTCCGTCTCACAGGGAGCTGCCCCGCGGTCCACGCCGGGGGGCTGGCCCGGGTCTGAGGCCCAGCCGCTGGGATCTCACTCTTCCTAAGGTGCAAGAGACTCGCTTCCCCTGAGCAGGCAGCCACCCTGCCAGGCACGGGCCCCGCCGGCACAGGGGTCTGAGATGCGCTCCCAGACCACCCGCCCGTGGGGGGCTACCGAGAGGAGCACAGCCCAGGGGCGGGCGCCACGCGCGGGGGACACGGGCCTGTCACCACAAGCCGGGCCGGGCCGTTCCTCGGCGCCACCTGGACGGGCCACTCAGCAAGTAGCAAAAGCGGGACCCGAACAGTGTCCACCTCCGCGGCTGCCGTGGAAGCAAAGACTGACGATGGCGGCAAGCCCGCCGTGCATCCTATTCAGCGGCGGCTGCTGTGCGGCCGTCTCCCTTCCCCCGGGACAGAGCTCCAGGAGCGCGGCCCACCTCCCCGTCACCCCTCGTGACTCCACAGCAGGCCTCAGGGTGTCAGCTGTGGCTCTGGGCCCGGATCGTCCTCCCGTGGCCCCTGCGCTGACCCCGCTGCCCTCGGCGGCCTGTCACGCTCACACATGAGCAGGGCCGGTGGCCTGGCCACTCACGGAGCATGTGGCCCAGGGCCTCGCGCCCCACCGCCCGCGTCACTTCTACGTTCCCCTGCCACCCCACCCCCGTCCCTTGGGGTCTTTATAACTCGCTCTGCGCATTTGAAAGCCTTACGGTAAAAGGTCTGTAACGACCTCAGTGGACAGAGCTGACAGCAAACACGATGAAGACGCAAAGGCGCCAACGACACAATCTGTTAAAAAGAGGATTTCAAGAGGAATATGAGGGATTTACTGGATCCACAAAAACGTGTCCCGGAAGGTGGGTTTCCCAGCGAGACAGCGGTCAGGCCGGCAGCTCCCGGCTCCCGGTGTATGAAAACACTGAGGTCAGAGCTCTGCGGTCATCTGCCTGCGGCGCCGCAGGTGCCCAGTGGGGTCGTGCAAGGGAAGGTGTGGCTGAGGCCCCGCCTGCGTCCCCCCTGCTGGCAGGCACTGCACTGAAGCCTGGGGCTATTCTTCCCTCACTCCTCACGATGAGCCAGAGGCACAGAGAGGCTAAGTCGTCCGCCCAGTCACACAGCCGGGGAGCACAGACCGGGTGGGGCCCGCGGCCTGGCTCCGAGTCCAGACCCCCCAGGCCGAGTCCACCCTGTGGGATAAAGCCGCCCTCCCTCCCGCCCACCCCTGGGCTGCCTCCTGTGTCGGGCCAGGCAGGGCCCCTCCTCTGCAGGGGACCCGGCCCCAGAGGTGGACGGTGACGACGCCCGTGCACCAGCACCCGGCTCGGGGCCACGAGAGCTCTCCTCCCTGCCTCTCTCCTGTCTCTGACCACGTTTTGGGAACGCTGGCTCAGAAGCGCACAGGAGTAACAGAAGGCACCTTATGTAAGGACGTAGGGACCCTCCAAGGCCCCCTCTGCCCACAGGACTGCAGCCCCTGAGCAAGGCCGTGTGATTTGCCCAGCCCCCAGGAGCCAGGGCTCAGCACCCCGGGGTCCCGTCACTCCGCCCTCCACCGCACTAAGGAGGGTCCCGTCTGCCCGTCTCCCGCATCTGTGACCTCACATGCCAAGGGGAGAGGGCGGGTGGCTGACGTTTAGATTGCACAAGAGGCCGGCCCCCAGGGTCCCTCGTGTGCCAGGCCTCGGGGTGACTGCGCTGAGGGTGGTGGCAGTGGGGGAAACTGGAGCAAGTAATCCAGAAACTGCAGCCACGCAAGCAAGCCCCCGGGACCCTGGACACGTGCGGCCCTGTGGACGCACGGACATCAGCCCACAATGTCCCAAGAGCCGCTCGGAGGGGCCGCTGGATGGCTGCCGGCCGCTGAGTGAGGCTAATGAGCTCACTTTGGGCCCAAACAATCAGAAAAGGCCCAGAGCTCACGCAGGCATGGTGTCCTCTCTAACACCCCAGGCCTACTAACCCCTCGGGTGGCCCTGGGTGGCCAGAGGCACGGCCGGCTGCGGTCTGACCTCCCCTTCGTCGGGCCTGGGCAGCATGGGGGCGGCCCGGAAACTGGGCTGGGCTGGGTGGGTCCCCGCAGCGAGGCCGCGGTCACCCGACGTGACCGTGACCGGTTCCTGCGCGGCGGCACCTTGCTCTCAGACCCGACACGTCACAGAGCAGGGACAGGCGGGGACACCAGGCCCGGCTTGGCCTCGCCCGGCCCGCGCGGAGCTCCCGGTGGGAAGGACCACGGCTGGGGTGAGGGCGAGCGCTCTCAGGGCCACCTTGACAGAGGCCAGCTAGGCCTGGCACCAGGCGGGGGAAACAAGCCCAGCAAGGGGGGCCAGCGGGCCAGGCAGGCCCTGGAAGGAGGCGCCGGCAGGCTGGCGCCCATCCCAGCCCAGCCTGGCAGGTGGCAGGGCAGTGCATCCCCAGGGGCCCGTGGGAGAGAAGGTCCCACCTCCTCCAGGGGCCCTGGCCAAGCAGCTGGGCCCTGGGGCTGGGCCAGCCCTCGGGGTGGGCAGGGGGTGGGCAGGCCAGGCAGGGGGCTGGGGTACGGGTGGAGGCTGCAGCTGGGGGTTGGGGGGCACAAGCTGGCTTGTAGGACAAATGGGTCCAGGCAGGACCTGCCCCGCCTTCCTGGCTGCCCCTGCTTCCCCACCTTTCTTCTCTCTTTTCACCCCATGTTTTGACCCTGGTCTACAGAGGTTGCGAACGTTACAAAGATTTTATTTCTCTGTCTTCCTTTTGCAAGCGAAATGCCATAGCCCGTTTCCTCTCTGCCTGTGACTTACCTGCCAGGTTCAAACACCGCGACTTTGAACGGAGTCCTGAGCATTCAAGCCCGAGCCTTTCTTTCCTGGCTGTGTCTCTTCCCTCTTCCTTGTCATTCAAAAGCTGCACCTGTTATCATATCACGTGTGCAACATGGTTCTCTTAACGCTGGCCAGCTTTTCATCCCAGAAAGCACAACGGCAAGAAAAGCGTCAGACCCTTTTAAAGAACTCTCTCACACTCGGTACCGTATCTGTTCTCAAGGCTACAGCAGCCCCGTCAGGGTCAGACGCACACGGGGACAGCAGGGCCGGCCAGGGAGTCCTGACCGCAGAGCAGGGCTGTCGCCTCGTCCTCACGACTCAAAGGAAACAGTCCACCTCTTACAAAAACACAGGGATTTCTCCAAAGGGCCTGAAAACTTGCATGTTTTGTTCTTCACATTTGAGTTGTTTTTTCCACATCAACATCAAGGTGAACATACTCAAGATTTGTTTGAACCGACGCACGTGCGGTAGTAGGAGGGTCTTTCTTAGACAACGAAGAGGTTAACGTGCAGCCCCGTGCCCTGTCTACAGGGACCCACCTTGGCACAGAAGGAAACTGGAGTATGTACCTGGTTTTCAAAGGCTGATTTTAATCTATCTCAGAACACAGCCTCCTCCAACAGATGATGGATGAACACAATGTGGTCCATCCATGCAACGGTGTATTACTCAGCCTTAGAAAGGAAGGAGACCCTGACACCTGCTGCAACACGGGTGAACCTTGAGGACATGACGCTCAGTGACATAAGCCACCCCAGAGTGACAAATCCGGTCTGATTCCCTCACGCGAGGTCCTTGGAGGAGTCAGATTCACAGAGACAGAAAGTGGACGGTGGGGCCCACGGCTCGGGGAGGGAGCGTTTCACGGGGACAGAGCTTCAGTTCTACAAGACGACAAATTCTGTAGTCTGCTGCACAGCAGCATGCGTGTAACACCACTGAGCTGTGCACTTAGGAATAGTTAGGACGGCGAGAAGTACGTGTGTTTTCCCACAACTAGAAAATTATGTTGGGGGAAGAACCCACCAAGCACAAAGCTTCCTTAAATACATGAAAAAAAAAAAAGACGCACGCGCACACGCGCACACGCGCGCACACACACACTATCGGCCACCTCCTTGTAACAGAGTGAACTGCTCCCCCGAGGTCACGCAGATGCCAGCACCACCTCGGCAAGTCCGGAATCCCTGCTACCTGGTTACCTGCCAGAGGCTCCACGTTGCTGCTGCAGCCCCAGCTGCCGTCCGGCTCCTGCCCTGCAAGTGGGTCCTGAGACCCAGCCGCTCCTCTGTCCTGACTCCGCTATGCCCGGGGCTGCCTCAGGCACGTCCTCTGCACCTGGAGCTGAAACCCTAGATGAGGAGGCCGCTGGGCGTGGCGACGCCCCATGTGCACGAGCTGCTGGGTGCAGCCTGGACACTCTGACGGCAGCGAGGGAGGGGCTCCCCAAGCCCACGCCCACCCCTCTTGGGCTCCCCTCACAGGGACCTGTCGCTGTTCCCAAGCAGGGCAGGTCTCTCGCCCTTTCCCCCACAGGTGAAGGGCATGGCCGCTGTTAGCTGGATGCCGCCCCATCACAGCCGCGTGCCCAACAGGTGGGGACGTCCCACTTCTGAGCTGCCCGAGACGGCAGCCACTGGCCCCTGGGAACTGCAGGACGGTTAGTCCGGCCCAGGAACTGAGCTTTGACATTTAGTTAGTTTCAATTTAAATGGCTACACGTGGCCAGTGGCTGTCACGCTAGACGGTGGTGACAGAGAAAGGTCACTACGACAGAGGAAGAGTTCTGAGCCGGGCGGCCTCTGGCTCCACAGCAGAACAAGGTCGGGAGGACAGAGAGACAGGACCCCTGTGGAGAGGGTGTCCCAGCGGGCAGGGGTCCCTGAGCTTCAGGGCAGGTGGGGCCACGGGCTGAGCCAGGCCACTGGACAGCAAATGGACAGCAAACGGCAAGAACGACCCTTTACTTGCTAGTTACGTGAGCTGCGGGGAAGGATCACCCCCGGCCAGAGCGCCTGAGAGCTGTTACAAACAGGATCACCTTCAAGGTGTCCGGCCTCAGAACAGAGCACCACACCTGCTACGTGGGGGGCCAGGCTGCAGGAGGTGGAGGGGTGGTGGCCACAGGCTGGGGCTCACCTGCCCGGTCCATCCACACCCGAGGCTGTAGCACAGCCGCCAAAGGACAGGCAGGGCGCTGTCTACAAGGACACCTGCCACACACCGTCGACCAGGAAGGGGCTGCGCTGTCCTGTCTTGTGGGGGGGCATTTGCACACGGATGGAGCAAGATGCTTAACTGTGGTTTCCTGTGGGGAGCGTGAAAGCTAACGATTTTTCATGTATGCGTTTGAATTGCTCGGGACACGTTCATGCCACATTTTCTACCCTTATATTCAAAAGTCAACTGAAAATTCACATGGAGTCACAGCCACAGTGAGAAGGGAGGTGCTGCCAGGGGCTCAAGGCAGGGCGAGAGGCAGCCTGGCTGCAGGGCTTGGCAGTAGGCGTGTCCCAAGCGCGGCTGGGGGCCTCAGGACGGCATTTATGACCGTGCTCCATCCCCACACGTGCTGCCTTTCCCCGTCACGTAGTCCATACAACTGCAAGTGGGGGCACGTGTGTGCACACGTGTGGTGTGCACACCCGCTCCTATGCACGTATGAGCATTCGTGTGTGTGGTCTGTGATGCACACCTGCATGCACACGTGTGATGTGTGACGCACACTTGTGTGTAAATGTGCATGGTGTGTGACGCACGCCTGTATGTGTGGTGTGTGGTGCACGCCTGCATGTGTAAGTGTGCACGGTGCACACCTGTGTGTACATGTGATGCACACCTGCGCGTGTAAGTGTGCATGGTGTGTGATGCATGCCTGTGTGTACATGTGGTGTGTGACGCACACCTGTGTGCATGTGTGTTGTGTGATGCACGCCTGTGTGTACATGTGTGTCGTGTGATGCACACCTGTGTGTACATGTGTGATGCACACCTGTGTGTATATGTGTGTGGTGTGTGATGCACGCCTGTGTGTACATGTGTGTCGTGTGTGATGCATGCCTGTGTGTGGGTGACCTCTTTGCGTGCATCTCTCCTCGGGTGAACACGGCCCACCACGAAAGCCAGATGGGAGATGTGCCTCTGTCTCCCGAGCAGCTGGGTGATCTGACCCGGGTCCATGGAAAGTTAGCGTCCTTATCGGCGTCCAGTAATCTAGGAGCCCCTGAGCTGCGCCGTCACCGGGCTGGGGAGGGCAGCAGCTGTGCAGCAAGGTGATCCTCGCGGTGTTATCTTGCAAACCCAGGGTGAGTAGGTGTGGGATGCCCCCAGGGATCCTGCAGTACTGCTGTGTGGAAGGGCATCCGGGACGGCGTCCTTCAGAGAAAGGCCAGAAGCCTACTGTCTCAGTGTTGGCAGCCCTAACCCCCTATGGCCTTGCGTGGGTGGGTGCACGCGTGTGCCTGTGCATGTCTTGTGTGTGTACACCGGCACCCACAGGGGAAGCCGCCAGTGACTGCCCTCACCAGGAGAGAGGATCAGCTGGGAAACTTCGGTTTTGCCACAGGGAGGGGTGAGAGGGGGTGAGAGGTGGATGGGGGGTGGGACCCAGACTCCAGAATCGCGGGGGGAGGGGCCCTGGAGCCCGGCAGCCCGGCTCCGTGACTCGCTCACAATTTACTGGGTGCTGGACCCAAGCCCTGCATGGAGACACGTGGCAGGTGTAAATGATCAAAAGGTCACAATCTTTTTTTATTGGGCAATTTCCATCAGCATAAACATGCTGTGATCTCTCTCATCTTCAAAGAAAACCTCGTCTGCCCCACCCCCGTCCTTCACTGACCATTTCCCCAGCCCCCTCGAGAGCAAATCCTGGAAGGAGGTGTCCATGCCCCCTGCACTGGCTCTGATCCCTCTCCATGACTGAGGTCCCCCCGACTGACACCCACCCCCAGGGTCCTGTGAGGACCGTTCCCCCTGAGATCCCCCTGGTGGTCCTGTGAGGACCGTCCCCCCTGAGACCCCCCTGGTGGTCCTATGAAGACTGTCCCCCCTGAGACCCCCCTGGTGGTCCTGTGAGGACTGTCCCCCCTGAGACCCCCCTGGTGGTCCTGTGAGGACTGTCCCCCCTGAGACCCCCTGGTGGTCCTGTGAGGACCATCCCCCCTGAGACCCCCCTGGTGGTCCTTGAGGACCGTCCCCCCGAGACCCCCCCAGCGGTCCTATGAGGACCATCCCCCCTGAGACCCCCCTGGTGGTCCTATGAGGACCGTCCCCCCTGAGACCCCCCCCTGGTGGTCCTTGAGGACTGTCCCCCCTGAGACCCCCCCAAGGGTCCTATGAGGACCGTCCCCCCTGAGACCCCCTGGTGGTCCTGTGAGGCCCGTCCCCCCTGAGACCCCCCTTGTGGTCCTGTGAGGACCGTCCCCCCTGCCAGAGGTCCCCTCACCTCCCGTAAGCCACCGTTGGTGGGGGCTCCCCTCTCTTCACCTCCCCCATCCTTCACCCCCTTTTGCTTTGCTTTTCTTTTTTCGCAACCCACACTCGTTGCATCTCATTTAATTTTCTGAGACCACGAGCACAGGATTTTACCTGTTTTGTCCAAGGGCGTCAGTCACAGCGGTGACCTGAGCGGCTCCCTCTGCTGCGTGCACCCCCCAACCCCCGGCATGAGTTCTGCTGAGGTCACAGCCACTCTTCGGGCAGGGCCTGGGGGTCACGGTCACATGTCCTTGGACTCGTCCCCACCGGCCTGGCAGACCGTGGTGATGAGGCTCCAGAGGAGCCGCAAGGGCTGCAGGCGTCGGCGTGGGAAGCCGGCCCCCGAGCCACGACGGGCCCCCGAGCCACGACGGGCCCCCGGGAGCAGCCCTGCAGCGCGGCCGCAGAGCCGCCAGCTGAGAAATCACCAAGGCAGCCCAGCTTCTCTCGTGGAGGCATTTCCATGTTCACGTGTGTCTGGTGCATCCGGACGACGGCTGCCCCGCAGCATAAGGTTTCGAGATGACCCACGACTGTGAGCCAGATGTAACCCGGGGCTCCTGTCCTCTGCGTTTAATAACGGGACGAGAGCTACGCGCGGGAGGGTGTATTTCTCAGAGGACAGAGGGACGCTCGGGGCAGACCGGAGGAGTCAGCGCCTCTCAGAAGCAGCCGCACGAGACCGTCCGTCCACGTGATTTGTGTTGTGACCTTTTACAGCGCACCTGGTCCCGGGTCTCACCCTCCCGCGTGGAGGCCGTGCTGGCGCCGGGCCGTCTGGGGTAAGCCCGGCCCGTGCGGGGGGCGGGCTCCCCCTTTTCTTGGGGCCGGCAGTGCTGGCTGTGCCCGCCAGGCGGCAGCCCCTCCCTCCCTGGGTTCCCGCAGGAGGGGAGCCCTTGGCAGGCAGCGCCGGCCCTGCTTGGCCCACGGACACCGAGTGTCTCCCCACTACCTCCCCCCCCCAACCCCCCCGCCCCATGAGATGTGCGCTGAATCTTGTGGAAACGCAGCTACCTGTGAGCTGATGGGCGACACCCTTCCGTACGCTCAGGAGGTCCCCCCAATCCGCCCTCGCTCGGGGCCGATCCCCCCACACCCCCGAGGAGCCCGCCCAACAGCGCTGCGGCCAAGGGCTCGGAACGCGGCCCCTCCCTGCCTCCCTGACGGCCTGCCGGGCACCTGCCCCTCCCCCGCTGGCCCGGCACCCAGCTGCGAAAGGACGGTATCCGGTGCCGACGCGGGGGTTTCACTCTGTGTGAGAGGGCGTCGGGGCCACGGGACCCCCCACCCATCCTCCGTCAGGAGGAAGAGACGTGAACGGGACACACGCCGACCCCCACGCCGCGCGCGGCTCCCTGGAGACGGAGCCCACGGGTCTGGGCTGCACACGCTCAAGCCGGCCCCGCGGCCAGGTCCACGGCACCGGAGCCCCGCCAGGTGCGAGGATCCCACCGTCACTCCTCAGCTTCAGGGGGAACGTGTTTCTTGCCCTTGCATCCGCGGGCTGATTCTGTTTGCGACCTCGGAGACCAAGGTTTGGAGAGGTTCCACTGCACCGGGGTGAGAACCCCTTAAAGAAGGAGAGAAACACAGGTGCTGGTCCCACCTGAAGGGGAGGTGAGTGTGCCGCGGTGAGGGACGCGGGGGGAACCTCAGTCCCGCCAGGCCGTGGGCTGACTTTACCAGCTGAGCTGGCTTTGCTCTCTGCAGACGAGGCCCACTTGTCCAGGAAATATTTACCAAGGAACCACCTGCTGCTCTCGGGACCTGCGTGCGGGGCGGACACAGACCAACACCGGGCTGTCAGGTAACGGGGACACTGCAGCTAAGCCCGTGAAGCCAGGGGGTGGCGGGTGTGACGGAGGGCCTACCAGAGGGGGGCGCCTGCGGCCCAAAGAGAAGCCACCGCGCCGAGGGAGCGCGTCAAAGGCCCCGAGGCCAGGAGGCCTGAGGAGCCCCAGCACTAGCGAGGGTGGTGACCCGGGCGGGGAGGGTCCGAGAGGGCACAGGGGCCGGCCTGCCGCGTCCGGGAGAAGGCTCGCCTCTGAGCCAGCTGTCGACGCTGCCAGACAGAAAGTGACGTCTGACCTTCCCAAACCCGAGAGTGACCTGAAACCTGAGATTCCCCCACAGGCAGGGGAGGGTCACCCCACCGCACCATCATAGGTGGGCAGTGGGAGACCACATATAGCACCCCCGGGGCCCTTGTTCAGCCTGCACTGAGCGGTCCGGTCACTGCGGCAACGGCACCCGCCGACCACCGAGCCCAGGGCCGGCCACTGCCTCGGCTGGGGCAGCAGGGCCGTGCCCGTAGCTACAGAGAAGGCTCATGGCAGCTTCTAACTGCAGGACTTCGGACCGTATGTCCCTATGCAGGGGCCGGAGCGGGAAGAGACAGAGAGACGAGGTGGCAGCAAGGAGGCCACGGGGGTCTCCGGGCCCCTGGACAAGCGCAGAGCCCGCCCGCCTTTGCCGATGCCTCTTGAGTCATCTGACCCTAACCCACCGGCCACGGAGATGGGCAGAAACCTCCACGGAGCGCAGGCGGCCTCTCTCACGGCTCATGGGTGTCGGACTGAGAACAGTGCCTCGGACCCCTCCCCGGGCAGGCTTACTGCACCGTGAGCTCCACTGCCTGGTCTGAGACAGGCCTGGGGACCACGGGAAATGGGGGAAAAGACGGCCACAGGGGGGACAAGAGGCATGGGCTGGGGGGCTCACAGGGCAGACGAGGAGGGCCACGCCTCACCTGGACGTGGAACGCCCACCCCTGGGAGATGTCACGGAGGGGCGCGGGGGAGCTGGCCACAAGCCCGCCCCCCGGGGGGGCCAGTGAGACCCCTGGGGGGCCCACGGTCAGCCACCAACAGCCGCCGTCTTCTTGTTAAATCACTGGACTGCCTGAAACCGGTGCCGAGTGCAGCTGCCCTTCCTCTTGCTGGCCTGTCCCCAGTGTCCCACCGCCAAGGCTGTGCGGCTTTCCTGCGTCTCACTGCTGGGCACGCCGAGAGCTGGACCCACCGTGCCGGGTCCCCCTCCCCCAAGGACACCCCCTGTGCCGCTCCATGCGGGCAGCATCCACCTTCCCGCCACTCTCGACCCTTGAACCTACTCAAGCATCGTCCCCCGAGGTCCAGGGGCCTTGGCCATGGCCTTCCTGGCTGTAACCTCAAGGGAGAAGACGAATGGAGGTGCTTTGCAGGATCGCAAACCCCCGTGAAGCCCCTCGAGGGGGCACGGCCAGCCCGAGGGGCCCTCAAGGCAGGCTACGCACCCCCAGGACAGTGGCTGAACCTCCCGTCTCAGCTCGGCCACCCGGAGCCTGGCCCAGCGGGTTGGGTACAGAGAAGGACGGAGACGGTGGCCACCATAAGCCAACCCTAACAAGAGACCCTGCCCCGCGGGACCCAGGGCGCGTCGTCCAGCTCTCTCTGCCAAGAGACCTTCACCACCCACGTCCGTCGGGAGGGCTCCCCCAGCTTAACACCTCCACCCTGCAGGCATCTGGAAGGATCTCCCCCAGCCTCCCCCTTCCCCCGGCACTGATCGGTGCTGACGGGACGACACTGACCAGCACCTTCTGTAGGACAGGTGTCGGGCGGTCAAACTCGCTGTCGGGTCTATTTCCCAGATTAGACTTAATTCACCGAGCTGTGACCCGCCTTCCGAAACCCGACGAAGGGAGAGTCTGACAGCACCCATGCCCCCAGTGCCTCAGCGGGGCAGCCGCTCGTCTGCTGGGCGGGAGGTCGGCAGCCTCACGCCTTCCGAGGGGGGATCCCCGGGCAGCATCAGCCCCCCCGCCCCTCGGCTCCTGGGTGCCACACCGCCCAGTGTGGCCGTGGGCTCGGAGGAGGTCTCCCTACCTTTCTGAAGGACGGACCCAGTTCTCCTTGTAATAAAACAGAGTGACCCGTCCACACGCACCTGGGGATGCTGGTGAGATAGGTCATGACATTCTGGAACTCCTTGTCGGGGACGTCGCCGAAGGCCGGGTAGTCGGGGAAGGTGATGACGGGGCTGCCGTCCTGCCCCCGCCCACCTGGGGAGAGAGAAGAGCTGCACTCAGCACGGGGTTCGCGAGGTCGCTGCTCCCGGGTCTCGGCAGGACAGTCACTTCCCAGAATGAAACTCACTTTCCATGTTTTGGGTTTTTTTTTTTTTTTTTTTTTTGATGTGGACCATTTTTAAAGTCTTTATTGAATTTGTTACAATATTGCTTCTGTTTTTATGTTTTGTTTTTTTGGCCGCAGGCATGTGGGATCTTAGCTCCCCGACCAGGGATCGAACCCACACCCCCCTGCACTGGAAGGCGAAGTCTTAACCACCGGATCTCCAGGGAAGTCCCTTCCATGTCTTTTATTGTGAGAGAAATGTGTGCTATCGACGGAAATATTTGGAATGAAGTGATGAGCTGAAACAAGCACCCGCTATTCTGCCACCGCCAGAGCATCGCGGGAGCATGTTTCCTCCCAAACCCACTTCCGTGTGCTTTTGTGTGTGACAGACCGCGTTGAACAGAAAGCTGGCATCCTGCTTCCTTCCTGACCGCATGGACGTCCTCCGTGCTCCACAGGTGACGTGAAGAGCATTTAAACATTGCACGTGCCATCAGGCTGTAGCCCGACTGCCTGCGCGCCCTGTAGCGACTTCAGGTAGACAGTTCCCGTCTGATGGGAGTCATCCCTTCGGCACCGTGTGTGGGGAGGTACAGGTGGAACCAGCGGCGGGGGGGGGGGGGGGGGGCACTTTTCCCAGGGGAGGCACACCCGACACAGTTTCCGAGGGAAAACGAGGCAGTGGCCTTGGATCTGGGAAGGTGAGCACGGCTCCCCAGGGCCAGGCAGTTGGGAGGGCAGGCGTGGAGATGCAAGCTGGGAGTCTGGGCCAAGCTGTCCCACCGACGACCTGGGCGGCAGTGCAGAGGCCAGGAGGTGAGGCCAGGCGTGGTCTGCTTCCAGCCGGTGCCCTGCGCGGCAGGAGATGGCCACCTCTGCTCCTCCGGGACTGGGTCATTCCCTCTTCCCTTTGAACTGAGGCTGGCTGGCCCATCCGAGGTGGCAGAAGTGATGCCGCGTGACTTTCAAGGCTGGTCTGCAGTGAACTTGCACAGGCAGCCGGCTGCAGACAACCCGATACAGGCATGCACCTGGGGCCCCTTACAAGGGCAGACCCGGTTGACCCCTGAAGACCTCTCACTTTGTCCACACCAGCTGCTCTGGTGGCCACTGGCAGCATCTGGGCAGTTCTGGTCGTCACTCTGGGGGGTGCTGGCCTCCGGTGGGTGGGGCTGCTCTACGTCCTACAATGTGGGACAGCCCCACGGGGGAGCCGTCCCCCCAGTGCCAGCGGTGCTGGGCTGCGAAGCCAGCCACCCCGACCTTCGCACACGGACACCCCAGCAGGAGGTTACGGCAGTTTGGTCCAGGGCAGGCGGTGGGCACCGTGATAACTGGCCAGGGCGTCCTCACGTTGGGAGGCGGGCAGCCTGGGTGTCCTGGCGGGTGGGAGAGGGATGGAGAGGACGAGGGCCACCTCCGCCCCGGGCTCTGCTTGGCCAACCTGCACGGGGTGTCTGCAAAAACCCAGGACGGTCCAGCTTTGTTTCAGACATTGAAGCTCAGGATGTGTCGTCTTCTAACCAATTCCCAGACTTGACGACGTGAAGCAACCCGGTCCATCGGCTCACGCCCTGCGGGTTGGGATGGCGGCGGGCTTGGTGGTCCTCAGCTCAGGGCCTTGCCACCCGCCCGTGGCCTCGCCTGAGCCCAGGGTCACCTTCCAGCCTCCCTCCGATGCTGGCAGAATCCCCTCCCGTGGCTGTAGGGCTGGGGTCGCTCTCTGCCCCCCTCGGCCGCCCACCCTCCTCCAGACACCCCCCCATAGCCCAGGCCGGCGGTAGGGTATCTTGGTCACATAAGCTCCCTTGTCCTTGGCCCCGCCGTGTGCCGGGGGACGTGGGGCCTGTGAGGCCCAGTGGTCAGTGACCTTGTAGCCGCCGAGCTGGGGCCGTGGTTACTTCCGCAAAACCCCCTCCCCGAGCACCCGGCAGCCTCTGAATAACAAGAGGTGTGTCTGGGGGTCAGGGACCCCTGGGGTCTCCTCCTGAGGGCAGCGGGTGAAGACCTGAAGGAAGGTCAAGGTCATGACCCCGTCCTGTTGGGGACTTTTGTTTCTCAGAAGGACACCCCACTCTCTCTCCTTCCTCCGTGAGGTGGGCGCCCCTTGCGGTGGTGGCCCCTCCAGGAACAGCAGGATGCCGTCTCCGCTGACAAACCTCAGAGGCTCAGCTTTCCTGCTCACGGGGCTCAGGCCTCAAGAGGCACTTAAACCCCAGGGAGGACACCGCGGGTCCACGTGTAGGGGGGCAGGTGGGCCAGAGCCACACAGGGCATGGCCTGGGGAGCAGCTCCTGGCACCAAGGGATGGGCAGGTGAGCCGGGGGGCGCAGGACTGGCTCTCGGAGCTCAGGAGAGACCCCAACCTGCTGGCCAGGGGAAAGGGCCGCGAGCAGGGGGCCTTCAACCTCGGGTCCCTGACCGACAGCACAGCGAGCCTCGGTGGGCAGGCCTGCCCGGTGGAGCGGCGACCGCGCTGCTCTAGGCACTGCTCTCGCGCAATGCTGACGGCCTTTGCAGGCCCGAGGCGGCAGCACCTTGGCCGGCCGGATAGGGCAGCAAGATGTCCCTGCAGATAGAACCTGGATCCCAGGGGAGGGTGGCAGGTGGACAGGGGCCGGAGATACGGAGCGACACCAGGACAGGCTTGTGGGCAGTGCCGGCCCCTCGCCCTTGTCGGTGGCACCCCAGGGGCTTCTCCCAGAAGACGGAGCCACAGAAGTCAGACCCCAGGCCCTGGACACTGCACGGGGGTGGACTGTGCCACACTTGCACCTCCTCCCCGTCCCAGGGAAGCTCTGGAATCCAGGAGACCGCAGCCAGGAGCAGTCGGGCCGTGCGCCCCTGGGGACCCAGCTGACCCCTGGCCGGCACTTGCAGGCTCTGAGCTGCCCTCATCACAGGCGTCGGTGCAATGGGGGGCGAGCCGCACCGCACAGCTTGTCCCCAGGCCCCACGACGCGGTCACGGAGGGCCAGGAGGCCGACCGCCTGGCCGCGCAGACACCCCCCGGCCCACGTCACACGGCCTGGCCTTCGCACTCACCAGACAGGTACGCAAAGCGCTTCTGCAGCTGGTCTTGGATGTCGGCAGCACAGAGCGGGCTGATGTCGTGGTGCATGATTTCATCTGCAGGGAGAGCAGAGCAGACGGAAACACGCTGTCATTTGGAGGAAATGGCCTGCCGAGCTACGTCTGGGTCAGCCCCACCGCAGACACTCGAGGGTCCGGCGGTCACGGGCCTGGAAAAAGGGATTCCAGTTTCCAGTACAGAAACCTTTGTTTCGCAAAGCACAGAAAGCTGCGCGCTGAGTGATTCATCAGTATTTAAAGAGTGGTGTGTGTCAGAAGCACAGAGGAAGGCGGAGGGGGTGGAGGAAGGGACAGGGAGGGACGTGGGGGGACAGAGGGGGACAGAAGGGGACACGGAGGGACAGAGAAGGACCGGCACGCAGAGGGGAGGTGGGGGGAGGGGGCCAGGACCGGAGCTGGAGGACTGACCCCGAGACGAGCGCTGGGGGAGCAGACACGCTTCGGTCTGAGAGCACCTACCGACGTCCTGGGAGTGGCTGGGCCACCCTTGGGGTTCTCGCCTGCTGTCTATGCAACAACTCACTGGTCAGAGTGGAAACCTGGCCACGGCAGTGGGTTCAGACACACATGCCTGGAGCCTCACCCCAGCCTGACACTGACCCTGAGCAGGGCACTGAGCCCCGGTACCGACAGCCGCAAGTCCTAGATCAGGGCCCCGAGTGACCCCATCACGGCCTGGAGGCGTTGCCTGGAAACAGAAGGTTTAGCAAGACTCCTGGCAGAACCCAGACACGGACAGGGTCTGGGTCCATGCAGGGGCACCAGCAGGTGGCCACAGAGCCGGGGTGCTCGGGGGGCCTTGGGGGACCTGTGTCTCTAGCTGCTGCTAGGTTGGTACCACGTGACGGACGGCCCACGTCTCGTGTCTCCAGACCCGGGTGTCCTGGAGAGCCTGCAGCCTTGAATGCTGACACGACCTCTCCACAGAGACTGCGAGTCACAAATGGCTTAAAAGTCAGCTCTGCTACACCCAGAAGAAGACGCAGGTGCCCGGGCCCTGGAGGTTCAGGTCACGGAGACAGTGAAACGCCCTCCGAGCGGATGGGCCTCCGTCCTGCAGACCAGCGAGCGTGGGCAGGTGGCACAGTTAAACGCACAGGCGGGTCCCCAGATCCCGGCTGTCATCTGTGGAACTGCCGAGACCCACGGCTGGCTGCCCTGTGACTCTGCCTGGTGCTGACGAGGATGTGACGGGGGCCGTGTCCCTGGGCCACTCATCCCGACACAGCCACAGCCCGTTCAGGGTCAGGGACGCTCAAAGGCCACGACTCTGCCGGTTCCACGGGCGGCTCGGGGCCATGCCACCTCCCCTGTGCAGGAAAACGTCTCACCAGCGGCTTTCTTTTGTGGGAGAAAAACAGGGCTGGAAACAAGCGCTAAAAGAAAACCTGAAATGTTTTTAATTCCAGACGAGGTGGTTTATGGCCGTCACACCTCATTTATTTAGAACACACGTCAGGTGCGATGGACGGGCAGCTGCACGGAGGCTGGGAGGCCAGTCTTTACGCTGCCCACACTGTCGAGCATGGACCCTGTTCTCCTCAAATCCGGCCTCTGCCCGCCGGGGACAAGCGCGTCACTGAGACGGACACCCAGGGAAGTGGGCTCGCCCTCAAGCTTGGAAAGGAGACACCCAGGGCTGCAGAAAACACGGATGCTGCCAGCTGGCAAGCCCCCTGACTGGCGTGGACGCTGGGACGGGCAGTTCCCCAGGCCTCGCAGGACTGCCCTCAGCCTGCAGACCCCACAGGACCACATCGAGACTCCGACGGGCATCTCTGCAGAGATCCTCTGACCCGGTTCCGAGCAGCTCCGAGTGGCAGGGCCTTCATGCGGCCCCTCCGACGAGCACACTCCCTCCTTCCTGAGCTCGCTGTGGACACCAGAGCTGTCTGCCCTCCGTGTCCAGCTCCCCTTGACGGCAGACGGCTCCCCACGTACTAGGGGCACGGCGGCTACTCCTGACCATCCCTGCCCTCTCTCACTGGCTGGACCACCGTCCATGTTAAGTTGCTTCCACAGAGGGACGCGCTTGGGGCCACCGCCCCGACGTGCTTCGAGTTCCCCGACCAGCCGAGGTCCTGCCAGGCCCGGGGTCTCTGCACAGGCTGCCCCCCTCTGTGATGCTTTTCCCATCCCTGTTTCCTGGTCGAATCCTACTCAAGATGTCTTACCGAGATGCCACCTCTTTGGGGGGGTCTTTCTCCACCTCCTAGCCTGGCGGGGGCCTCACAGCATCCTGCATCCCCCGCGGAGGGCACCAGCTGGCCCACTCCCAGGGCAGGAGCCCAGAGACCTCGTGCTGAGCGAATAGACGATGACTCCTCAGAGCTTCATTTGGAATCTGGCTAATTTGGCAAAATTCATTCTGACTTGCACACGGGCTGGTTCCAGGATTTCTGCCCGTTGCAGGCCCCGTGGGTGCAGACTGCTGACCACGGCAGCCGCGCCCCAGAACCCACCACCCGTGAATTTTCTTGGGCAGAACTAACCTAATATTGTGCCTTAGATCAAATGACCCAGTTTAGGTTTAAAAGTAGGGTTACTCTGCACACAAGGTCCATTCAGACAAGTGGACCGTACAAAAACTCATACATGTTAAATGGTCACTGGCCGCCCCTCAGAGAGCTGAGAATAACCGAGCAGTTTCCGGCTGCCATCGAGGCACATGGTGTTTGTCACATGCCCCTCCGTGGACAGCGGGCGCTGCGGTGTCAGGCACTTACTACTGATTCTTTCTCCCTCAAAGGCTGGGGCCTCGTCCACGATATTTCATCTTGCACTCGAGCGGCAGGTGACGGCCGGTTGAGAAGGAAGTGGAGGTGCCCGGCCTGGCCCATCTGAGGTCTGGGACGGGAAGTGGGGTCGCCCTGCCCGCCAGCTCAGGGTCAGGGTCAGGGTCAGGGGAGGCCCAGCTCCTGCACAGACCCGCTCTGTGTGCACACAATGCCTCACAGATAACCACCCGACAACAACTTTCCTGTCGCCCAGACGTAAGCGGAGACTCCCAACACAGAGTCACTCTGAGACGGGAGGGGTGCAGTGGGGAGAGGACAGCGCTTCCCTTCCGACTCCTGCAGGCTGGCGGCCGGGGGCGGGGTCTGCAGGTTGACCCGGCCCCCTCCGGCACCAGCTCTGGGAGCCCGTCTGGAAATGTCGCTCTGTCCGGAGCACCGCAGGGGACGGAGGCCCGCTCCCTGTCAAGAGGCCAGAGGGAATGACCCCTCGCTGAGCTCACGACATCTCAGTGGTGCGGGGACCCAGCTCAGTTCTACATGAGGACAAAGGGGAAGAAACATCAACCGCTGGAATCTCTGGCCACAAAGTGGTCCCCTGAGTCCTGCCTGGTCTGCGCAGCAATCGGAGAGTCCGGGGGAGGGGGCACCACCCTTTTATCTTCACACAGTTTCATCTTAACACAGTCAGACTCCGGCAGCAAACTTCCTTCCTCTGGCAAACTGACTCGCAGATTTTCTTTCTTTTAGGGCGAGGATTTCACAATGCAGAGCAGGCTGCATCCGGCCCGTGCTGCCCATGGGAAGGGCCTCCGAGCGGCACCGTGCTTGCCAGCGCTGCCTCGGGCCGAGAACACATGCAGGGTTGGGGCTCGAGAGACACAGGGCGCGTGGACCCTGAAAATCCACGTCCCGGTGGCGAGGGTCTGGGTCAAGGAAGCCCACAGCACGTGCAGAAGCCCGGCGTTCGTGTTCGGATGCTGGTCCCCACCTTGCTGAAGTGGGGACAGGAGCCTGAGAAGGGCTCCGACGGAGGGGTCGGCAGCTGGCAAGAGGCCCTGGGCCGCAAAGTCCACTAAGTCCGTCACGAGCTAATTCTCTTCCTTGTTTATATCTGGCTGAACGTCCACAGCCGAGGCTTTTGTTTATTTTCTATCAAAATATACCCGTGATGCCCTTTCAGAGTCCGAAGTGGAGGGTCCGTGGGGTGGCCTCACCAACTCGCGTGGGTGGGATTCCTAGTCTACCAAGACCCCACCCAGGAAGCCCCAAACCAGAGCAGAGTGTGTGCGGAGGAATGGCCGCAAAGAGGCGACTCCAAGCTGGCGGACGAGGTGGGGCTCCGGACAGGCTCCGTTCCGGCCCTCGGTCAGGCAGGGATCCATCAGCTCCCCGAGTCCCTGGTCGGGCAGGAGAGGCATCTCCATGGCAACCTGTAGTCCACGGTACGCCTCTGGGATTCAGCCCTTCAGATGTTGGAGATCTACACTCAGTTGGGCTGAATCCTCTCTCACAGGCCATCCTGGGTATTTTTAAGAAGTTACTCGTTACTGGATTAGGCACAAACATTTCACGTCACGTACGATACATCGTTAACTCAGTTCACCACCGTTCTCCCCGATTTCTTGATCTCATGACGTGAATCCTTATGTATTTTAAAATAAAAGGCCCCATATAAGAAGATGCTTAACCAAACTCGTCCTCAGGGAAGCCCCATCCTCAGCAGAGGGGTTGGCTCCCAGGCACCCCCGGCGGAGCTCAGGGAACCAGCCGGGGCCCAGCTGGCGCCGGAGGAGCTCTCCCGCGTGGGCACCAGGGACAAACCCTGAGCAGAGCCGCGGGAGGCCCTGGGGGGCCACAGGGGGCACCATCCGTGCAGACGAGGCCCAGCGGCCTCCTACCATCCAGGCTCCAGACCTGCATCTTCCAAGGCCACGGCCCACTCGGCAGCGTGTCTGCAGCTCCGGCTGCATGGGAATGACTCTGCTGGGGCCTCGGCGAGGGCCATGCAGGATCCTCATCCCGCCCTGCCCCGCCGGCCACGGCCTCTTCAGTTGATCTCAGACGGGTGCGGGCTTCTCAAGGCCACCCGCCCGCGGGGCTGGTGCTGACCAGACGCTCCTTCCGTGCGCTGGACAGCCAGTCAGAGGCCAGGGCTCCCCCGGGGACACCAGCAGACGCGTTTCCATCTGCCCCATCACCACACCTGCGGCCCCTCTACACCAACACCCTTTTGTGAAGGTTCCGGATGTCAGAAGAGACCACCTGGGCAGCAGCTTCAGCCAGGTGGGCCTTGGGGCGCACGCTCCACATCCACGCCAGGGGCCCCGGATACGAAGCTTGCGCGCACGTTTCACAGCCTGGCCTGTGGATACTCACGCTGCACGCTTGGCGGTTTCAGAGCTACAAACAACGGCTTAAAAAACAGCTTTTGGAACCCTGTCCCGTAGGGTGTCAACTACATCACCTCTGCCACGTCCCGGGCGACGCAGGACATGGCAGACACCTGGCTTAGACGTCGCACCGCCTGCCGATGGCAGACGGCTGAGCCCTAGCGGGCCTCAGAATCCTCTCTAACACAGGCTCCAGGCAGCTCGCCAAGCACGCGGAGACCTGCCCCGACCTGCATCAGTGACCTGCATCAGTGACCTGCATCAGTGCATAAGCAACCCTCACACCCACTGACCCTCACACCAGCACGGAGCATTTTCCAAGGGGCTCCACTCACAGTGGGGGGCTCCAGACTTTCACTTCTCTGTACTTTCGGCAGAGCCCCCTCCCCAGTCAGGGAGAGAAGGGCTCCGCAGTTGGACAAACTGCGTTGGCAGGTGGATCTTAACCGTTGCGCCACCAGAGAAGCCCCCAAGGAGAATTCTGATCCGAGATTGTATAAGATCTGAAGCTGTGGGAGGACAGGAGAATGACCTTGCCCTCGGTGAACGGGCAGACGCGCACCTGCAGCCACCTGTGAGCATGGACTGTCCGTTGTCCCCAAAGCTCACACAGACATGCCATCTGCAGAGCTGCTCTGGCCTCTGGGCCACCTCCCGGTCCAGAGGCTGTGTTTTATTTTGCAGAATCACCGCCCGTTATGTGCAGGGTTCCTGGTCTCCCGGGCAGTGGACCAATGCTCCAGAGGCAGGTGGGAGCTGTGTGACCTTGGGCGTGTTACCTAACCTCTCTGAATTGGTCTCTTTGTAAATCAGGATAATTGCGGCATCTAGCTCTGGGGAGGCTTGTGCACACGTGCAGCACGGCGTCTGGCACGCGGGTGGTGTAATTGCTGCTAGTGTGCGACCTGGCACCTGGCCACACTGCACCTCCGGGAGGTCGGGCCAGGAAAGGGCCGCATCCACCCCTCAGCCTCTCCCGTTTCTTCTGGCTTTGCTGCCGTTACCGAGAGCAGGGACGTGCCCAGGGGGAAAGGCGGGTTCTGGGTGGGATGGTCCCACCCCGGCTTTCCCTGCTCCCGCACCTGCTCAGAGGCACAGCTCCGCCTAGGACCCTCCACCCGGCCTGACCGTCCTGCGTCGCTCAGCTCATCTGGGGCCACCCCAGCGCCTGATTCCCGAGCGCCGGCACCCCCACTGCGTGCGCCTCATCTGCACGGCGGCGCACGTGTCTCCAGAGCAGGCTCTCCGCCCCCAGAGCTCCCGAGATGACCGGAGTGTCCCCGTCTCTGCCGCCCGACCCACAGACACCCGGGTCGCGGAGCTGGGGTCTGGCCACGTGCTCAGACGGCCGGGTTCACCCTGGGCTCAGGGTGGGCACCGGGCTGGGGCCTGGGATGTCTGCTTGGACCAAGGGGCCTTGGGCCCCGTAGAGGACCCAGAAGGGGCCCCCTTGCCATGGGCGAGGGCCTCCTTTGCATCCACACCGTGGAGCTCCAAGCGGGGTCGGACTGCCCCCGCGAGGCCTCCCTAGAGAAGGGCCCTGATGAACTAGAATCAGACCTGCAGGACGGGGGCGGGGGGTGGGGTGGGGTGGTGGAAGCCCAGCAGGAGGCCTCGTGGCCACATCGGAGGCAGGTTAATTTACTACACGTCACTCTGCGCAGTGACTCTTGAGCGCCCAGAGCAGGCTGGAGGGATGAGGGTGGTTCACACACCCAGCAGGGAGCCAGGCGGCAGGTGGGCCAGGTGAGAGGTCGGGGAGGACTAGGGCAGCCGGGGGCCTGGGCTGCAGCCTCCAAGCTCGGGCATCAGGTGTGGGCTGGCACGGAACAGAATCTCCGTGGACCTTTTCTTACCAACAACGCTCATCCTAGTGACCCCCCTCCCCTCCCCGCGCGGCGCCGGGCAAACGCTGCCAAGGCCCCGCTCCCGAGCCTGGCCGGCCCACCAGGCAGGTCGTCACACGAGACGGCCCGAGGTTACGACGACGCAGTGGGCAGAACTGCTGACACCCACCGGCTCCCCATGGCTCCTGGGAGCCCCCAGAGCCTGGCCAAGCTGGAAAGGGGCGGGGGATCTGCAGGCCGGGCCCACGAAGCAGCCCTGGGGCCAGACGGTGGGCGTCCCTCCCCTGGGCCTCACTGCTCCGCCCCCGGCCGAAAGTCCACCCCTGCCCAGGGCCTGAGGGTCAGTCCTTTCCAAACCTTCCTCCTCCTGGGCCTCCTGGGCCCGAGAGCACCTGCCTGATGAGTTAATGTTGCCACTTAAACATGCACCCAGCGGCCCACGTCCCCGCGAAAGAGCGGGTCCGAGAGCAGAACAGCAGCCCCCGCCAGGCAGGCCCCCAGCTTCCGTCTGAGCTGTGCTGGAAGTCCCTCGGGCTCCTGCCTGCTCCAAAAGCAGTGGCTCTCAGCGCCCTGTTAGGTGGAACCCGCCCTCGTGTTGTTTGCGTCTCATCCCGGCCAGGCGGGGCCTCCACAGGGATCAGGGACACGGTCCCAATGGGATTCCAGGCCCTGGAGATGACCGGGAGGGGGGGGCTGCATCTGGGGTCACTCTGGCCCGGCCTCCCCGCAGGATGCACCAAGCAGAGGCCGCAGGAGGTGCCTCGAGGGCCTGTGGAGGACGTGACGCCTTCCCGGGGGCCAACGGCCAGCAGCTCACACACCCTTCAAGCCACACCACCACCACGCCCTCTTTGGACGCGGGTTCAGTGAAAGCCAGCAGGTCCGAGCAGTGCGCCGGCAGCAAGGCCTCACCCTCACTCGGCTTTGGGTCGAGCCTCCCGCCACGCTGGGCCCCCCGGCAGCTTGTCGGACACGTCACAAACACACCACAGATACACACACGTGTGAGCCCACTGCTGTTTGGAAATGAAGGAGATGTGTGACAGCTCTTTTCTAAAACAACCACGTGTCAACAGTAAAAAGCAGCACGTCCATAAAGCTCAGGGATGTCCACCTCCTTCCGCCCCTCCTGGCTCCGAAGGCAGAAGGCGGGGCTGTGAGCAGAACCCCGGGGACCTGTCCATATCTGCCTCGAAAAGCAGCTCACAGAACGGGCTGCGTGGGAGGCCAGTGCGGCCCTGACACCCACACCACACTCCTGTAAGGGCCCCAGAAGCTCCCCAAACCCTCCCCTCGATGGTGGACACGCCCATCCCACTCCCTAAGTGTCCGCAGCTCGATAAATCTAAGACCAAACAAGGAACTGCATTAACCTTCTCAAGACACACCCCTCCCCCCAAAAAACCAGAAACAACGATGCACAGGGCAGAGGAGGCTGGGGCCTTGGGCGACAGGGACGGGGGCGCATGTCACCCTGCGCCTCACCCAGGCAGTCCCTGCTGACGGGGTCCCTGATCGCCAGACGGGGTGGCACAGAGCAGAGAGGGGCTTGGGCCCTCCACGGACGCTGCCCCACCGGAGCTTGACTGAGGAGCCCCGGACACACACAGGAGACAGAGACAGAGAGTGAGAAAGACACAGAGAGACAGAGGGACTGCGGGGGAGAGACAGAGAGAGGGGAAGAGACACAGGGAGAGGGGGAGAGGCAGAGACAATGACACACACACGACACACCGAGACAGACGAGACAGACCAAGTGAGAGAGACAGAGAGAGGAGGGGGTGGAGGAGAAGGGGTGACGGAGAGGGAGCTGGGGGTTTGGCAGCGGCAGGTCGTGCACACCTGGCGACCTCGCTGGTTTCAGCAGGGACAGAATGGGAGACCCTGGCCCTGGTCTGGGAGCGCGGCTCAGCCCTGCTGTCCTGCTCCGTGGGCTCCGCTGCCCTGGACACGGTGACGGAGCTGTGGTCTCGCCACGTGACTCTCACCCATTCCATCTGCCCAGGGCCCAGCTGCCGGCTCGGCCGGTGCCAACTGCTCCCCCCGCCCCCCATCCTGTGCAGCCTGAGCAGAAGTGAGGAAGGAGGTGCAACGACCTGCCCGCAAACACCAGGCGCTCATAAAAGTCAGCATCCGGCTACAGAGCCAGGTGTTCCCCAGCAACACCAAGGAAGCGGTCCCGTCACGTGTGCCAACAACTCTGGGAAACCGGACAAATGCTTCCTTCTGTAGGACACCAGTGAATGGTTTCCAGAGACTGGGGGAGAAGCCCTCCGCCCCTCAGGCACCCCAAATTGCCTCAGGACATTCACTCAAGAGCCCGTTTGTCTTAAAAATAAAGCACGTGTTAGAAAAACACCTAGAATTTTTGAGGGAATGTGATAAGAATCAGAGCAGGAGTGTAGCTTGGAAACAAAGGGACGGCTCTGATGACCACGCCAGGTCCACGCAGGAGGGAAGACTACAGCATTCGGGAGGGAACGCACCGCCCACTGGCGAGCCTCTAAGCTCTAAGACCCAGGAAGCGTTCCTTTCAGGATCCCAGCCTTGTCACCTTGCTGCCACCTCAGGCGTGAATCACACGCTCTCACCCCGTGTACCAGCTTGTGTTCCGACCTGGCCACCCAGGAGGTCACCGTCCTGAGCCTTGTCCATCAGGAAACTCACTGACTCCCTCGTGTCACCTTCGGGTCACCTCGTTATAAAACCGGAAACTTCACGCACTGAAGGCTAGGGTGTGGCTGATTCATTAAAATTTACAAACGACTGTTTAACGCATTGTCGGTCAATCCTAGCAGAAGCACTCACAGCAGAATGAACTCACGACAAACTGCTTCCAGGCGAGCACCTTCCGTCCCTAGAAACGAGCCCAGGAAGCTGGGCGCCCTCCCGGGCTCAGCTCTTTGCTCTCGGTCACCACGGGTGTGACCCTCCCCCAGCCGGGCAGGTACAGGGGCGCGAGCTGCAGACCGCCCCGCGGTGCCCCCCGCGCCGGTCCAGCCCTGGTCCCGCTGCGTGGAAGCCCCCACCGGCGCCCCCCAGCATCGGCAGGTCTCCCGCAGCCGGAACAAAGGCGCTTCCAGGCGGAGGGGCGACTGTGGCCCGGTACCCGGGAGGCGCTGCCCGAGGATGAGAATGAGGACGGGGGGGGGGGGGGGGGGGAGGGGGGGGAAGGGACGCGCGGCAACGCCCACCCAGGAGGCCGCCTTCCGCGCCCGCCACCCGGCCCGGACCCCGCGGGCAAGTCCCGAGTCTGCCGTGGGCGACGCGCCAGACCCCCGGGGCCCCGCCCCGTCGCGCACGGTCCCCACGGCGCCCACCGGCCGCGCACCTGTGCGGGTCTTCAGGAGCAGCCACAGCGCGGACAGGTCCCGCGACAGCAGGGAGAGGAGGCTTAAGGTCATGCTGTCGCCCGCCGGCAGCGTCAGGAGGTGGCGACCGGCCGCCCGGAACGCCCGTGCTGGGCGCACAAAGGGACGTCGTCGGGCTCCATGTTCGCGCCGCCCGCCCGGAGCGCGAGGACCCGGGCTCTCCCCGGGGCCTCGGGTTTGCCGTCCCCGAGCCCGGGGCCTGCGGCCGGCTCCCCTGCTCTGCCCGCCGCCGGTTAACAGTGCGGCCAGGCGGTGGCAGGGCTCACACAGCGCCGGCTCCCTCCCCGTCGCCCGTCCAGACCCTCCCTGCGGGGCCCCCCCCGCGCTCAGTGGCTCCCTAAGCCGGGCGGGCGGGAGGCAGGACGGCCGGGGTTGGGGGTGTAGGACCCGGCCAGGACCTCCCAGGGGCGAACCCCCAGGTCCTCGTCAGCCAGACCTCAGAACACCGCCGCCAGGGGCTGAGGCACGGGGATGGGGTGGGGTGGGGTGGCTGAGAACAAGGAAAATGGGACGGGGGTGGGGTGGGGGGGCGGCCGCCGCAAGGCGAGGCGGGGGCCCCGGGGGAGCTCGTTTAAACGCAGAGTTTGGTTCTGCAGGTGGTGCTCCCGGGGGAGGGGGAGGCCAGGCCGCCCCCCAAGGACCAGATCTCCAGCAGGAAGGACCCGAGGGGCTGAGCCCAGCCTGGAGCCGACCCACCTGGAGAGGACGGCCCTCCGGCTGGACCAGGACTGCCCGTGGCTGTGCATCCACGGGCAGCGAGGACTCCGTCCTCTCCATCGTGGGAATGAGGCAGATGTGATCTCCCCCAGCCTGAGCCCCAGGCCGCTCACCCCAGAGGAGGCTGTGGAGTCCAGCTGCTTTCTCCACTGGGGGCACCGGTCGCGGCACAGCCAACGCGCGCCCCGTCCACGCTCCCGTCGTGCGTCACGTGGTCCCGGGTCTGACCTGGCCTTTGCTGGATGGTTCCCAAGTCTTCCTTGAACAGCTCCTCTGTGGCCTCCCACTGGCGCTGGCACACGAGTCCCGCGAGCACAGCTCTCACACCCTCCGCCCAGGGGCTGGGACCACGGACGTTCTTGCAGATCGGGGTGCAGCTCCCAGCGTGGTGGGCAAGGCCCTCTGTGGCCGGGCCGGCGCAGCTCCTCCCTGGGCAGCCCTCGCCCACGTCCCCCGACACGCGGCCTGCGGCTCACACCTCAGGCGGTCCTTGCCCAGAGCACAGCCTCTAGAATCACGCTTAGGGTGGCTGGCCTCTGACCCCTCGGAGATGCGGAGACCACAACGGCCCCCTCCTGCCCCAGGGACACCTCGGGCATCCAGCATGTGGTGGACACCTGCCGAGTGAGTGACTGACAGCCTGAGAGGTGACCGTTCTGAGAAAGGAGTCTTCAGGCCCGACATGCTCTTACCAGGAGGTCGTGGCGCACGCCCGGGGTACGTCCAGCCACGCCTGCTCCCACTGTCCTTTCTTCCCGACTGACCGAGTCAAGGTCGAAGGCCCGACCTCCAGGTCACTGTCTCGGGCAGGTCACCACACTCCTCAGCCAACTGCTGGGCCATGAGCTCTGGGCTCACAGGCTCAGCTGCGGGCGCCCTTCTCCAGCCCCGACGTTTCCTCTCCAGGCTGTGCTTGAACGTGAGCTGCGTGCCCGGCCCACTGCTGAGTTGCGTGGCCTCCGAGGAGAGGTCCGAGGCCCACAGGTCTGGAGGGTGGAGTCCTAATGCCCACCCTGTGCTTGTGCAGACCCAGCCAGGAGGCACCGCGCTCAGAGTTTAAAAAGAGAGCTACTGGTTTGTAGGTTTTTCCTCTAAAGACACGTGATCTGTTCATCCAGGAAATGTGCGGCCACGGCCATTGAGGCGTGGGGTGGGGTGGGAGGGGTCAGAGGAGGCCGGGGGCTGCTCTCTTACCAGGGGCCACGGTCAGGGGAGCATCAGGACAGCCGCACACGGTTCATCAGCTCCTGGTCTCTCTACCCCAAAGACCAGAGAGCCGAGAGGCACTGGCACCACTGACACGTCGGCACACCGCCAGCCCTGTTCCCGCATCCACGGTGCTCGGGTGCCCATGTCTGCGCCTCAGCTTGTGTCTGCCGCCGCCCCCCCCAGGGCCGAGCCCCCTGCTACACCTCCGGCAGCCCAGTGCAGGTGCGTGACGAAAGGAACGTGATCTCCGGCGGGAGAGGAGTGAAGAGGAGGCCGCTCCCTCTGCAGTCACCTCCCCCCACTGGCTCTCCACAGCCCCAGAGGCCCTCGGGGTGGCATCCGGGCCACAGGTCCACGCTCGCATGGCTCTCCTCGGCCTCAGGCCTCCGCGTCAGTCCCTGTGTGCCCACCCACTCCCCACGTGGCCCTTGACCACAGGCTCCATCCAGCACAGACCTGGAAGCCACCGGGATCTTCCTCTCGCTGTGCTGACGGCTCTAGGACCATCGCTTCGGCCCCTGGTTTTCACGTCCACCCGATGCTGTGCTCTCAAGAGTGGGCCGTGCACGGCGTGAGGAAGGGCGTGCGGGCCAGCTGGGGCCAAAGGGCACGCAGATATTTCTCGCAGTCTTTGGGGGTGGCTCAGTAGCTGATGCCCCGCAGAGCCTCAAGGACAGGCCCTGGGCCAGGGATGACAAGTCACACTGGGGGACAGCTGAGCCAGAGCCCAGGGTCGCACACCACTGACGTTCGGCTCTCTGGCTGGCGGGCGTGTCCATCTGGGGGTGGGGGGGTTCGTGACCTCAGCCCCGATCAGCTGACACTGGTTACCTCTGCAGAGTTGGCTGCGTCCCAGGCCTGTGAGCTCACTCAGGACCTGGCTCCAGGGCCAGCCACTGGGCCAGGAGGGTGTTTGCTTAAGATGTAAACGGTTCTCCCAGGTGCAGGGTTTGGTGAGTTTGCGGATATTCAAACCTTTTCAACCTACAAAGAAGGCAATTTTATGCGGCTCTGCCCAGCAGTACAGGCAGGTGACCAGCGCAAGATGGGGAAAGAGCCAGGGGCAGGAGAGGGTGCAGAGAATCCAGGGAAGGAGGCCTGACGGTCGGACAGGAGCCGGAGGCCAGAGGCTGCCGACCACGGGCCCCAGGGGACGCCCTAACAGAAAGGCCGCGGGCAGGGGCAGGGCCTCTGTTCCCCGGAGAAACCCGCTGCGAAGGGCGGTCCAGCTACCCCCGTGACCCTACAGGGGCTCCCTTAGCTGGAAGGACACGCAGGCACGGAATTCAGTGTGAGCAGGACATATGTGAGCAAACGCAGCGTTCTGGGTCACGTGCGCTTATTCAGCACACGGTATAGGCGGCGTCATGCTCTGAGCACACAGGGTGCACCCCGGCTGCACCCCGACCTCCCGCCTAGCTGGTCCTGTAAATAGTTACAGACACTTGCTATTAATTCTTCCTTGCCCAGGGATGCAAGACAAGCTAACCAAGGACAATCTCCTTGTGGGCAAGACCTCGCTTCCTGGACTGTGCAGAAATCAGGACCAAGCCGCCACCCTCTCCAGCCACGACCCGCTGGTGATAATGTGGGAGGGACCATCCCTCACTCACAGGCGCGCCCTTGTTTGCCGAGGCCACCCTTGCCACCTGGTCCTGTTTCATCGTCATGGCAACCTGTGAGGCAGGTATCCCTGATCAGCAAAGCCTCAGGCAGCAGGGAAACTGAACACAGTGCTACTCAGTCCTCTCCAGGCCCCCAGGCCTAGTTGACCCCTGTCCCCCTCCCTGTCCCCCTCTCGTGTCCTCACTGTCCTTCTAAGGCCCCGTGATCCTTGCAGCCCGGGTCCTTCCCACCCCCAGCCGCTGCCCCTTAGATTAAGGTGCGTCCAGGGCTCCACCCTGTTTCTTGTCTCCTGCAGCCCCGTCCACCCAGCTCTCCTAAGCTGAACGCGTCATCCCTGCCCCCAAGGTCACCCACGGTCACAGGATAAGCAGCAGCTTTCTTGGAGCGACGGGCAGGCCCTGAGCAGCTGGCCTGAGCGGCGGTCCTCGCAGCCTGCCATCCGCGCCCCCCGGCTCCCGCACGAGCTCCAGCCGTGGCTGCAGCAGTGAGAACCTAGGAAGGTGTGCGGGGACTCCGCCCCGGGACACGTGCCACCAAAATGTGTGGGACCCGCAAGGAGGGTGGGCGGCCACCGGGCAGAGGGCTCGCAGGCAGCTCGTCCCCAGGCAACCTCTCGGCTCTCGCAAGCACCACGGTCCACGCATCCAGCTAGCGAGTCTGCAGCTGGCGCCCTCCAGTCTTAAACCAGTGCTCTGGATGACAACCGCCACCCCCGTCCCCCCACCCTCCCCCCCCCCATCCCACGTCCTGCCTCAGGGTCTATCGGGGGTCTAGCCCTGGCCCCAGGCTCCAGGCATGCGGCTCCTTCCCCGGATTCTTTAACCCGCCCCCGAGGCCTTCCAGTCATTCTGGCTTTGTTTGGCGGCTGGACTAGTCTCCTAGGAAGGCGGGTGGAGCCTGCCCACCTTCCACGGGCACCCCACGCTGGTCCTCAGCACTGTCCACGTGCTCCAGACCCTCGGAAGGGCTGTCTCTTCATCCTCAACCCAAGATGACTTACGCCCTCCCGGCCCCGAGTTCACAGCGAGCCTGAGAGGAAGGGGACGTGGGCTCGCGGTCCCGCGGCAGACACACGGAAGGCCGCCACGAGGCCGTGCTCTGAGTCTCCCGGCCCCTTTGGGGACGGGAGCGCGCTTGTCGCTGTTGCAGCTGGAACCACTCGGCTGACGGCCACCCGTCCGTGCCCTGGGCCTCCCCGGCGGCCAGAATCTCAAGACCAGGCGCCTTGCCGGCTCCAGGCACGCGCACACCTCCGACCCGCGCTTCTTGCCATGGGGGGACCAAGGCTGGTGGGGACGTGCACGGGGATGCGGCTCTGTCTGTCTGACCTTTGCCTGTGGGGTTCAAGTGCCAAGGGCACCGGGGGCTCTGACCACCTTTCGTGGGCGGCCCGAGATGGGACACGTGAAATCAGGGCTGAATGTATCCCCGCGGCATCAAAGACGATCCGTCCGCACCCAATCGGCTGTGGCAGAGCCAGGGTCTCTCTAGCTTCCCTTCCATCTGACTACACCCCGATTCCGGTGCCCAGTCACCCTCTAGGACAGCATACACCCGGACGCGCGTCCCACAGGGCCCCAGCCTGGCCTCCGCACCTGCCCCAGCTCTACGCAGCCCCTTCCTCTGCTCACCACTCAATTCTGGGTTTTACTGCATGTCTGCATCCCGTGTGCTGGCGCGTATGCTTTCCTTTCCCAATCACAGCAGGGATGAGCCCTGACGTTTTAGGGCTGCCCACAGTGGGACCAGAGAGGGCTGCGGGACGTGCTCAGTCCTCAATTTTATCCTGGCTTGTGTGTTGCACACTGCACAGTGACGTGCATGGGGGTTATACTGGGGGTGCCCTAAAGTCTCTCGTGGTGACTACAAGAACCGAGGACTGAAAGAAGGACAGAGGTGAGGCCAGCGGAAGCCAGTGACACCCAACCACTCGGGTGGAAGGCGGCACGAGGGGCTCAGGACCCCCTCCCGCGGGCTGCAGAGCAGACGTGCCGCCCGCAGGGCTGTGAGCTGGGCTGGGCGGCCCCCGCCCACCTCCGTGACCTAAACAGGAAGACTCTCCTGCCCCGTTGGAAACAAGACACAAGAGCTGCAGATACTATCGCCTGCCTTCCGGGCGGGGCTGGGACAAGTGTTCATCTGCACCCATCACTCCCCACCCTTCAGGGCAGCGGGAACAATGTTCCATCTGTTCTGCACAAGCTGCGACCTGGACAGAAGGACCGGGAGGGGGCCAGGCCCCGCCTGCTAGATCAACAACTTCTGTCACAAACCCAGTAACTGCGGGCGGCTGAGAGGAGCAGACGCAGGGCAGAGAGCAAACACAGCTGGGCCTGAGGCTAATACAATGCCATTGCGTGAGGGCGAGGCTCGGTCCGTCCACTGGACATCCGTGGGTCCAGGACACCCATGGCTCCGGGACACCCCGGGGGCTCAGCCAGTGGACGGCAGGTGTCCGGGGCTCGGAGGGACGCCTGACTTACTGGGCCCTTCCTGCCCCCAGAGGAAAGGCAGCAGCATTCTCCCCCCAACCTGGAAAGCACAAAGGGGCTTTTGTTGTGGGATTTAGGACAGAGTAGAGAGGTGACACAGGCTTTTCTGGGCTGGACCACGGTGGTCTCGGGAATTCTGGATTCTAAATCTGACCACTGAGCTGGTCTCAGTTTCCTTAAGGGAGAGGTTGGGACAAGGTGACCCACCCTCCGGGGCTCACAATCCCCTCCGTTCATAGGGTGGCAGGACCCTGGCCACGGGGCACAGAGGAAGGCAGCCCTCACCCGGGATGTGGGGTGCAGACCAGCCTGAGCCAGTGCTGTGTGTGCCTGAAGGGCTGAAAGAGTTCCGAGGGGGTGGCAGCTCAGATCCCAGGCAGGAGGCTCGCTAACGGGAGCCCAGAAGTGAAGACAGCAGGTGGGCGGTGCTGCCGGGCGGGGCGCTTAGGAGAACCGAGGGGGCACCAGATGGGGATGCCCATGGGCCCACCAGATCCACATCTGGGGAAGATGGTCCCGAGAGTGGGGACAACGGGTGGAGGAGACAGACGCGGCAGCGGGAAGGTCCCTCAGGAGGGGCGGATGTCATGACGCGTTTAAAGCTGTTTCCAAAACAAGCTTCCCGTCGCAAGAGACTCGGGAAATCGTGGTACAAATGCCGTCGGGTTGGTTCACAGCTCTGCTGCCATGCGGGGCAGCGGGGGGGCCCTCGGTCCCGGGGGGGCCACCGTGGGCACTTTAGAAAACTCTGTTTTTATTTTTATTTTTTTAATTTTTAATTTTTTTTTTGGTACGCGGGCCTCTCACCGTCGTGGCCCCTCCCATTGCGGAGCACAGGCTCCGGACGCGCAGGCTCAGCGGCCATGATGGCTCACGTCTGTTTTTATTTTTAAAACCTACCTCAAGAAACAAGAAAAATCTCAACTAAACAATCTAACTTTACACATAAAGCAGTTAGAGAAAGAAGAACAAAAAAACTCTGAGGTTAGCGGAAGGAAAGCAATCATAAAGATCAGATCAGAAATACATGAAAAAGACATGAAGGAAACAATAGCAAAGATCAATAAAACTAAAAGCTGGTTCTTTGAGAAGATAAACAAAACTGATAAACCATGAGCCAGACTCATCAAGAAGAAAAGGGAGAAGACTCAAATCAACAGAATTAGAAATGAAAACGGAGAAGTAACAACTGACACTGCAGAAATACAAAGGATCGTGAGAGATTACTACAAGCAACTCTATGACAATAAAATGGACAACCTGGAAGAAATGGACAAATTCTTAGAAAGGTATAACCTTCCAAGACTGAAGCAGGAAGAAATAGAAAATATGAACAGATGAATCACAAGCACTGAAATTGAAACTGTGATTAAAAATCTTCCAACAAACAAAAGCCCAGGACCAGGTGGCTTCACAGGTGAATTCTATCAAACATTTAGAGAAGAGCTAACACCTATCCTTCCCAAACTCTTCCAAAACACTGCAGAGGAAGGAACACTCGCAAACTCATTCTATGAGGCCACCATCACCCTGAAACCAAAACCAGACAGAGATACTACAAAAAAAGAAAACCACAGGCCAATATCACTGATGAACATAGATGCAAAAATCCTCAACAAAATACTAGCAAACAGAATCCAACAACATGTTAAAAGGATCATACCCATGATCAAGTGGGGTTTATCCCAGGAATGCAAGGATTCTTCAATATACGCAAATCTATCAATGTGATAAACCATATTAACAAATTGAAGGAGAAAAACCATATGATCATCTCAATAGATGCAGACAAAGCTTTCAACCAAATTCAACATCCACTTATGATTAAAAAACCCTCCAGAAAGTGGGCATAGAGGGAATTTTCCTCAACACAATAAAGGCCATATGTGACAAACCCACAGCCAACATCGTTTCCAATGGTGAAAAACTGAAACCATTTCCTCTAAGATCAGGAACAAGACAAGGTTGCCCACTCTCACCACTATTATTCAACATAGTTTTGGAAGCTTTAGCCACAGCAATCGGAGAAGAAAAGGAAATAAAAGGAATCCAAATCGGAAAAGAAGAAGTAAAGCTGTCACTGTTTGCAGATGACATGATACTATACATAGAGAATCCTAAAGATGCTACCAGAAAATTACTAGAGATAATCAATGAATTTGGTAAAGTAGCAGGATGCAAAATTAATGCACAGAAATCTCTGGCATTCCTATACACTGATGATGAAAAATCTGAAACAGAAATTAAGGAAACACTCCCATTTACCATTGCAACAAAAAGACTAAAATACCTAGGAATAAACCTACCTAAGGAGACAAAAGACCTGTACGCAGAAAACTGTAAGACACTGATGAAAGAAACTAAAGATGATACAAACAGATGGAGAGATAGACCACGTTCTTGGTTTGGAAGAATCAACATTGTGAAAATGACTCTACTACCCAAAGCAATCTACAGATTCAATACAACCCCTATCAAACCACCAACGGCATTTTTCACAGAACTGGAACAAAAAATTTCACAATTTGTATGGAAACACAAAAGACCCCAAATAGCCTAAGCAATCTTGAGAAAGAAAAACAGAGCTGGAGGAAGCAGGCTCCTGGACTTCAGACTATACTACAAAGCTACAGTAATCAAGACAGTATGGTACTGTCACAAAAACAGAAATATAGATCAATGGAACTGGATGGAAGGCCCAGAGATAAACCCATCCACATGTGGTCACCTTATCTTTGATGAAGGAGGCAAGAATATACGATGGAGAAAAGACAGCCTCTTCAATGAGTCGTGCTGGGAAACCAGGACAGCTACATGTAAAGAATGAAATTAGGGCTTCCCTGGTGGCGCAGTGGTTGAGAGTCCGCCTGCCGATGCAGGGGACACGGGTTCGTGCCCCGGTCCGGGAGGACCCCACATGCCGCAGAGCGGCTGGGCCCGTGAGCCATGGCCGCTGAGCCTGTGCGTCCGGAGCCTGTGCTCCGCAACGGGAGAGGCCACAGCAGTAAGAGGCCCACGTACCACAAAAAAAAAAAAAAAAAAAAAAAGAAGAATTAAATTAGAATACTTCCTAACACCATACACAAAAATAAACTCAAAATGGATTAAAGACCTAAATATAAGTCCAGACACTATAAAACTCTTAGAGGAAAACATAGGCAGAACACTCTACGAAATAAATCACAGCAAGATCCTTTTTGACCCACCTCCTAGAAAAATGGAAATAAAAACAAAAATAAACAAATGGGACCTAATGAAACTTAAAAGCTTTTGCACAGCAAAGGAAACCATAAACAAGATGAAAAGACAACCCTCAGAATGGGAGAAAATATTTGCAAATGAAGCAACTGACAAAATACTAATCTCCAAAATATACAAGCAGCTTATGTAGCTCAATATCAAAAAAACAAACAACCCAATCCAAAAATGGGCAGAAGACCTAAACAGACATTTCTCCAAAGAAGATATACAGACATCCTACAAAAACCTGAAAGGATGCTCAACATCACTGATCATTAGAGTAATGCAAATCAAAACCACAATGGCGTATCACCACAGAACGGTCAGAATGGCCATCATCAGAAAATCTACAAACAATAGGGACTTCACTGATGGCGCAGTGGTTGAGAGTCCGCCTGCCGATGCAGGGGACACGGGTTCGTGCCCCGGTCCGGGAAGATCCCACATGCCGCGAAGCGGCTGGGCCCGTGAGCCATGGCCGCTGAGCCTGCGCGTCCGGAGCCTGTGCTCCGCAATGGGAGAGGCCACAACAGTGAGAGGCCCGCATACCACAAAAAAAAAAAAAAAAAAAAATTCGCCGCCTGCCAATGCAGGGGACATGGGTTCGAGCCCTGGTCCGGGAGGATCCCACATGCCGCGGAGCAACTGAGCCCGTGGGCCTTAGCTGTTGAGCCTGCGCTCTAGAGCCCGTGAGCCACAACTACTGAGCCCATGTGCCACAGCTGCTGAGCCCGTGTGCCTAGAGCCCATGCTCCACAACAGGAGAGGCCATTGCAATGAGAAGCCTGCGCACCTCAACGAGGAGTGGCGCCTGCTCGTCGTAACTGGAGACAGCCCATGCACAGCAACGGAGACCCAACGCAGCCAAAAATAAATAAATGAATAATTAATTTAAAAAAATCTACAAACAAGAAATGCTGGAGAGGGCGTGGAGAAGAGGGAACCCTCCTGCACTGTTGGTGGGAATGTAAATTGATACAGCCACTATGGAGAACAGTATGGAGGTTCCTTAAAAAACTAAAACTAGAATTACCATATGACCCAGCAATCCCACTACTGGGCATGTACCCTGAGAAAACCATAATTCAAAACGAGTCATGTACCACAATGTTCACTGCAGCTCTATTTACAATAGCCAGGACATGGAAGCAACCTAAATGTCCATCAACAGATGAATGGATAAAGAAGTTGTGGCACATATATACAATGGAATATTACTCAGCCATAAAAAGAAACGAAATTGAATTATCTGTAGTGAGGTGGAAGGACCTAGAGACTGTCATACAGAGTGAAGTAAGTCAGAAAGAGAAAAACAAATACCGTATGCTAACACATACATATGTAATCTAAAAAACATACAAACAAAAAGGTTCTGATGAGCCTAGGGGCAGGGTAGGAATACACAGATGTAGAGAATGGACTTGAGGGCACGGGAAGGGGAAAGGGTAAGCTGGGACAAAGTGAGAGAGTGGCACGGACATGTATACGCTACCAAATGTGAAATACATAGCTAGTGGGAAGCAGCCACATAGCACAGGGAGATCAGCTCGGTGCTCTGTGACCACCTAGAGGGGTGGGATAGGGAGGATGGGAGGGAGACGCAAGAGGGAGGGGATATGGGGGCATATGTATACATATAGCTGATGCACTTTGTTATACAGCAGAAGCTAACGCACCATTGTAAAGCAATTATACTCCAATAAAGATGCTAACAAAAGAAAAACTCTCTGAAGCCAACGTGTTTTATTTTAAAACACCATTAACCTTTGTGCTACCAGACATAACTAAATATTACTTAGACGCTGGGCCAACTGTTTTGGGCTCAGAAGAGATGCCTGATTCATGGCGAGGGGGGGCGGGGGTGGGGACCGTGGGAGGGACAGGCGGTCTCGGGGGAGGAGCATGGGGGCCGACCCGCTAGAGGACAGGGCGGAGCCTGCGTGGGTGCCTGGCCAGGGGCACCACCGGGGGCCTGAGGGAGCGTCCTGGCCCTGCCTCGGGCCTGCAGAGGTGCACGGACCCGACGGAAGGGGCTGCAGCCTCCCCCTCCTGTTCCGTCAGTCTCACTGGTCCCGCACGCCCCGCATCAGCCAGCCGGGGAGGGGGCATCTCTGCTGCTGCCCACCCAGCTCGGGTGCCCCAGGGCCGGCGGGCAGGATACAGAGGGGCCCCCGCCCTCAGGTAAGCCAGGCAGACCCGAGTGGAGGCTCCTGCGCTGGGCCGGGGGCTCGGAACCCTCTTCCCTCCCGGGGCCACCGGCAGAGACGCAGGTGCAGCAGGAGGCCTCACTGCTTCCCCTTCTTGCTCTTTTGTACGGTTTACATGTGTGTTTTTATATCACAGAACCACATCCCACAGGTACTGAACCTCTTCTGCTCCCCATACCACACTGGGGAAAGAAAAGCCAGCACAGCAGGTAAAGCACATAAAAAGCATCTCGCGCCGGGTGAGAAGCAGCCACGCCCGCGCAGCAAACAGCCTTCGTGCTGCCAGGCTGTTTGCTGATAATACTCACGCTTCCCGGGAATCACAGCAAACACGGCAGCGCCAGCAGGACCACACTGGGCACGTCTCCCCGGGGAAGCTTCCCACCCTCGGTTCACTGCCTACAGCCCCTCGAGACGCAGACTATTGAGGGCAGCCGCCTCTGCCCAACGCCCGCGGCCCTCGGGAGAGCTCGGTCTGGGCGTGCCCCACCTGACGGTGGTCCCGACGGCGCCTCTGCCCTCGTGGCGGACGTTCTCCCACCTCCGCGTCCGGGTCCGGGTCTGACGTGCACGGGCACTGAGCAGCAGCTCTGAGCGACACCTGCTGCCGGTGGGGATACGCCCCCAGCCCGCCTCCCCTGGCCTCTGCTCTCTGGGGCGGAAGCTGAGCTTTCTGAGACTCAGGGCCACCTGAGACGCTGAGGTCCCAGGAGCTCGAGTTCCACTTCCCCATGGCCGCTCTGACTCAATTTTAATTCACCAGCTGAGTATTTTCAGCCAAATGTGGGGAGAAGGGCACCCGCTCTGTGGATGCTACTGTCATGTGAACAGCAGTTCCGAGGGGAATTTGGACGTGCAACAAAAGTGAAAAAGCCGGAGAATCAAACCAGAAACTGCACCGCCCAGATTAACTTCATGCCCGGCGGGCTCAGGGGGACCTGGGCTGCGTCCTGGCCACTCCCACCCTGCCCGGGGGCTGCAGTGTCCACCGCTCAGTGCCAAAAGTGTTTCCAGAAAGTGCTGGACGGGGCGGGCGGAAAGAGATTCCATCCCGCCCACAGGAGGCCCAGGCAGAGACCCGGTGGCCCCCCAGGCCTGTGCCCCTAGAACAGGCAGCCCCTCGGCCGTCCTGTCCCCGCTGTCCTCTGGGGAAGGGCCCAGAGAGGCGTGTGGTAAGAGCGACCCACCGAGGTCACGTCACCCAGTGACCAGACATGAGCTTCGGTACACGAACTGTTCTCGAGGCTGTGACCTTCGGAGTCTCGAGCTCGGGGCCACGGGGCCAATTGGACCGAGAGGCTGTTCTCGGCTGTCACTCCAGACGACCTTCCAGGACAAGCGATGCTATTTCTGACAACTGCTACCTGGCCCTCCCCGTCTGTAAAGTGGGTGACATTCACATGAGACAGTGATGCTGCAAAGCTCTAAATCCGAGCCCCGGTCACGGCGACCCCAGGGTGCCTCCCACAGAGAGGACGGGACTCGGCCCAGAGGAGACCCGACGGCCAGCGCGTGGCCCGGAGGGATTCGCCAGCAGTCGCAGCTCCCCGGAAAGCCCACCACAAAGCAGCTCTGTCACTGAACCGCACTTGGACGTACCAGCAGCTGACGTCCAAGTGAGCCACCTGCTTGTGTCTCTCTGTCACGGGCTCGTCGGTACTGCATAGCTAACGGCTTCGTTCTGTTCTGCGTTGTGCGTGGACCTTCGTCCTTCAAGGGCGCTTGAAGGAGGTCCGGCTGCAGCTCTGACGGGGGTGGTGCTGGCTGCACCAGGCTTGGACTGGCAGAGCTTATTATGCTTTTAGCCACAGGGAGAGTCATCTAACGATAACTGGGCGAAGGGCTCACACCCCATCCCCGAGCTGTTCCGAATGCCAAGGGGAGGCAGGGTGCACGTGACCCACCAAGACACCCTCCCCTGTCAACACAAGAAACCTGCACGTGCCGCGTCCGTACTGCACAGCCACTGCCACCACGGCCGGGTCCCTGCCCCGTCCCCTCACGCCTCCGGGGAGTGACGCCAAAGGACTCACCCTCAGCTACAGAGAGCAGCCACCAGCAGCAGTCAGAGTAAACGTAGTAGCTTCTCACCTCCTCCAAGGGGATGTGGGCAGCCGCCCGTCTCCCGTGGCCGAGGGGCCACCGCTCCCCGGCAGCTCCCGCCCGCTGAGCTTCGCTCCCTAGAATCTGCCTGCGACCAGCCGGCTTTCTACTTTTGCTTCACGCGGCAGCCAGGACGCGCCATCACAGGATCCCCCCGCCCCCGCCCCCGCCCCCGCCCCGCGTGTTTACACACAGGCTCGGGCCGTGCAGCTGTCCCGGCCTCGGTTCCAGGCACTAGGGACACCTCCGCGGGCGAGGGACAGACAGACACCTCTGCGGGCGAGACATCTGTGCTCTCCAGCAGGGATGCGCTCCTCTCCGCCCGGGACTCGCCGGAGGTGCTAATCAGACGGTACCGTCCCGTCCCATCTGATAGAGTCCAGGAGGGCGGCCGTGCTTGTCTCAGGAAGGGGAGGGAGTGCGGACACAGGCACCTCGTCCAAGGGCCCTCGCGTCTCTTCCCGCACTTCCATGCAAGGTGTGCATCTCTAAGCCGTGCGGGCGTGAAGCACCGGCCCCACCTGGGGACCCCCCTTCAGAGCCCAGAGAATGCTGTGCCGCCCGGCTGCCGCGGTGGCCCTGCCCTGCCCACCATGGGGATGGTGGGAAGGCTCCCCTCACCCAGTGCTCAGAGACGAAGGCGGGCAGAGTCCCCAAACCCCAGCCAGCAGGTGCCAGCGAGGCTCCCTGTTGTTGCGCGGTGGATGGAGCCCAGGCCGCGCAGACCACGGGGCCTGGGGCAGGCGGCTGGCGGGTGGGCCTGCAGCCCCAGGGCTCCTCGGGCCGAGACCCCGTGAAGACCCAGACGCCTGAACACCCCACTCTGTGTCCTCCTTGGATCTGGGGAAATCGGGGAGCTTGGAGCAGGAGGCCAGAGGAGGGACTTCCACCAAGTTGCCTGAAGTTCAAAGTAATAGAAATACGAACCACCACCAGATTTCCTCAGGCTGTGAAGCATCTCCTTGCCCACAGTTTGGTACAGCCCGTAGGGAGACACCGCAAGGTGAGCCTTTCCTCCGAGAAAGCACTGTAACTACAACAGCACGTTCTCTCTCTCCTTACAGCTCCCATCAGCTCTCAGCCACGTGCTCCAAAAAGCCAAACGTGACAACCACGGCGAGGGTAAGTGCCCGTGGCTTCCTCTAACTCCTACAAAGATGAAAACCAGGTTCACGATGTAAAACCCGAGTGGGAAAGACCCAAAGCATCAGGGCCGAGTGTTGACTGTACTTTCCCAAATACGTGCCCACTTGTGGCTACTCTAAGGAAACCGGGGCTTCTCGGGCACCTCGCCGCCCACTTCTGGCCTCGGCACAGACCTGGGCCTCCACGTCCCAGGCCCACAGGAACGGCAGCTCCGCGGCCTGTGGCCTGGTGTCCTGAGCATGACGGCGCGGCCCTGAGACAGTTTCGGCCCAAGTCAGATCCCACTTCACACAGGCTCTCCTGGAACAACAGAGGGAGGGGCCCAGGCAAAGGCTGGAACCACACTGATGCCTCAGCCGACTCTGAAGGGGCCTCACCGACATTTAGTGCTGTTTTCAATGTTTTCAGGTGCATCGATTTTCCAAAAGAAAGAAAACGTTCCAAAGATGTCACCTACTGAGTGTTCCAATGCCTCTAGTGCACACAGACAAGCGACTGCTTTCCTCCAGAATTCCTTCCAGAAGGGCCTTTTTTTGGGGGCACGTGACCTTGCATTTAAACATTTCCCCTTTTTGCATCAGCTGCCAGGAAGCTCGAGGGAAAGTTCTGCGCTCACTCGCAGTGATCAGCTCACCCGCGCGCCTAAAGTGGGTTTATCTGCTTTTTTAAAAGTCACTCCTGCTTCTGTCCGTGACAGCCTGGGACACCTTCCCATAAAGAACTTGCAATTCTGAGGGAGACGGTTGGCTTTCCTGCTCGTTGGGACTCAGTCCCAAGCGCCCAAGAGCAGAGGGGACACTCCTCCCCACTGCAGGAAGTGTTCTGCTTGTGAAAGGGTGGCAGCTCCTTGTAGGAACAGAGCGGAGGCGACAATCAGGCAGCTGTCGCTGACTTCCCCTTCATGAACTGGTAACGTCCATTCTGGCGATCAAAGAAAACCACAGCCTCGCAGCCACGCTTTCTCCTGCGCCCTCACCTTGCAGCGGGAGGTCTGACCTGTTCATCCCCTAACTTGAAGGTGCTTCTTTCCACACTCCCCCCCCAGGGAAACGGCTGAGGTGCCTGGGAAGGTCTGTCCATGGGACGCAGAGGCCAGCCTGACCTAGACACGTGCATGGATGGGTTTGCAAGAAAGGAGCCAGGGCAATCTCACAGGCAGGAAGGAAAGCTGCGGCCAGGCTGCTTCTATGGGAGCAGGAAAAAGTGATGCTGTGGGGACCCGAGAGCTTGGGCACTGCTCCTGCAGGTCAAAGAATCTGATCCCAGAAAGGCCCGGCCAGACGGGGCGGGGGGCGGGGAGCAGGCGGACAGAGCGGGAGGTGGAGGCTGCATGGAACCACACTGACCAGGGGCCACGTGTGTCACAAAGCAGGTAACTGCCCACCGTCCACACTGGACCCTCATGACCGACAGGCAGAGCACAGAACAAAGGCGTCTAACATGCTAAAGCCAGGAGAGAAGCCGCTCCTGTCACACGGCCCCCTTTCCCCAGGTCTCCAATGGTCACGGCCACCCCTGCTCCATAGAGAGAGGGCCCTCGGGGTCCCACTTCTTAGCATAGGGCCCCTGGAGCCCTAGATCCACTGCCCCGACGCACGCCTGGAGAGTGGGGGGCAGACTCAGGCCCCACCCTTCCCCCACGGGCGTCAGGACAACAATTCAGTCCTTCTGGGGTTGGGGGTCCTGGGTGCCACCCTAACAGCCCCAGCGCAGATCCCCAGGGCCAGGGCTCGTCCGGTCAGGCTACTCGGGGACCCCGCCGCCTGGGTGGAGCGCCCAGCCCACCGCGGGCTTGGGAGGGAGACAGGAGAACGTCTGACGGAGTACTCACACCCCTGTGTGCACCGGGCCAGGCGGGGGCCCACGCAGCCCCTGGTGACGGCCCCTCGCGCTGAGTTTAGGGCAGGAGTCGGCGGACCTGGTGAAAGGCCTTGCGTCACGGGCGCTGACGGGGCTGAGCCCAGAACGACGGCCACGGAGCCGGCAGCGTGAGGCTGAGTTCAGCTCCACCGGGGCCACGCGCGCAGCTCCGTCCGGTCGGGGCGCCCTGACCCCTCTCTCGGTGCCCCCCAGCGCCGGGCAGCTGTCCGACCCTCCCCGAAAAGGAGAGGACCGTGGGCCGAGCCACAGAGGGGCCAGCTCTGACCTGTTGCTTCTGATGCCGCACGTTGCAGACACACGGGCGTCTGTCCTGGGAAGCGATCCCAGCCTCACAGCTACGCGGAGCGTGCCTAGGTCAGTACCCACCCTCCGCTCTCCAGGTCCCCGAAGGAGGAAGGGGGCCCCCGTCGAAGGAGCAGAGCGGGGAGATGGGGCTCTTTTCTCCAAGTCAGCCCCGTGGAAGCCCCACTCCTGGGGCAGTCAGCCGGGAAAACCATTCTTCGAGACCCACGAGGGTTTGTCCTGCGCCGTCTGGCTAAGCCTTCACTGCGCCTGCCCCGCTGTGGTCCCAGCCAGAGCCCGGGGCCCTCGGGACAGAGGACAAAGTAAACCAGATAAGAGCCGCACCCCAGCCTCAGCCAAGGCTGCCCAACACGGCTTTCTCTATTCCAGCCTTTTTCCGAAAAGTCCTGTGAGTGGCACACATTTCTTTGGTGAAAGAAATATACAGGGAGCCGCCCGCCCGCCGAGGGACCCAGGAGCTGGTTCCCACGCCCCGCGGCCAGCGCCACCCGTCCCGCCTCACCGGGCTGTGGGCACCGCGAGGCCGCCCGACGCCTCCAGCACTGCAGCAGGGGAAGCGGGCAGAGCCAGCGCCCGGGGAGGCCCCGGGACGCGCCCCTCTCGGCCATCGTGTCGTCTCCCCACCGGGGACACAGCGGCGGCGGTGGCGGCGGCAGCGGGTCTTCAGGGCGGGCTCACTCGAGGGCTGCCCTGCAGGGCTCCGTCGGGGACACTCACTCGAAAGCCGAGCCGACTCCGGGACGTGGAGCGGGGGTGCCAGGCGTGGGCTGCGCGCTGCGCGCTGTGCTGGGACGAGGCCCCGGGTGACCTCGGGTCTACCGTGCACGTCCAGGCCACGGTCCCCACACCGCCCGACACCGCCAGGCCACTCGGGCAGCTGCGCACTGGGGGGCCTGGCTGCAGGACTCGTCAGGGAAGGCTCCGCCGTGGGCGAGGCTCGGCTGTGTCTACTTGCAAGTCCTGGGCGGTTCCTTCCTTGGGGGGTGGGGAGTGGTGGCGGAGCTCCCAGCCTCAGGGGCTGCCAGAGCCAAAGCCCCTTCCAAGCTCAGGAAGCCTCAGGTCCAAACAAACAACGTGGCAGGAGGGCCTCAGGGGATGCGGCCTGGGCTCTCTTGAAATAAACTGGCAGTTCCGCCCTCTGTCACTCCTGCAGCTCCGGCTCCGGGAGAGGAAACCCTAACGCTGCTTTGTTTGGCCCAGCAACACTTTCCACAGAGAGACGCTGAGCCGCCCCTCGACCAAGGGCCCCCGAGCAGGCCGCCCGGGACTGTCCTGGGACGCCTGTGCTGCGGGCCGGCGGCCGGGCACCCTGGGCGTGGCAGAGCCCTGCACGCAGCTCCGTGCCGATTATGCTGTGTGACACAGAGGCTCCCCGGGCTCCGGGCGCTTACTAGATGCTCAAGGTCCCAGGGTGAGCGGGGGGAGCACCTGGGTGCCCTTCCCGGAGCCCGGGTGACAGGGCCGCACCACGACGCCTTGGTTCACCCTCCTCCCACGAGCGCTCCCGACACGACACGACACGACACTCAAGCCGAAGCAGACGCCCGCCGTCCACGCTTGTGTTTTCACACCGGCTTCCGAGAGAGGCTGGCCCGGCACACGATCCAGAGGAAACAGATGGTGCGTTTGATGTGGCACGTCCGGGACACAGGCCCCTTCCCGCAACCAGGGTGCAGCGCCTCGGGAACAGCCACGTGGAAACGTGGTCCCTACGCATCCACGGAAGCCGCCGCCACGGGGGACCGGGACCCGCAGCGAGCCGTCGCCCTGGGCTGTGTCCTTCCCCGTGCGTGCGGCTCGCACAGAGAACCCTGAACCCTGGGGGTCGGGCCGGTGAGTCAGAACTCGCCCCCGCGCACCGGTGCAGACGGTTTATGACCCAGTACGGTCTTCCCACCAAGTGACCGGGGTTAATCCACTTTCTCCCAAATACCTAATTGTTTTAAAGATGTTACTAATTAAACCCTTTTCCAAAAGTCTGCTCTGCGCTGGGGCCTCACTCACAACCTGCTGGTTACTTTGTCTTGCACGTTTGCAGCCTCAGGTGTCCGAGCATCCTGAGACTCTGGGATTTTGCCAGCAGTTGGCGGGCGTTTCCTCCCCAAGACCCCGTGAAAAAAATCACAAAGACTCCTGAGAGCCAGGGCTCCTGGTAGGACGCTGGCTGGGTAAGCTGAAGACCATTCATGAACCGGACTCACTTCTCTGGACCCAGGGGTGTATTTCATACAACGTGGCCTCAAGTTACTAGGAAATTCCATAAATGGCATGGCTTTTGGCAGTAAAAGAGCCTTTAATCCTGCCAGGGGAGCAGGGAGTCATTCAGTGCAGGTCTGATGCCAAGTGAGACACTGGGTGATTGAAAATTCAACCCTCTGGGGGCGGGATGCGGGCGGGAGCGCCACGCTCCGAACTGAGGTGCAAAAAGTGTGCCCTTCGCTCTTCTTGGGACACCGCGTACAGAGGGCAGCCCGTGGCTCACACGTGGAGTCAGTGGATTCCCATGAAGCTGTCGCACCGGTGAGCACACCTGCACCCGAGGAGCCCCTGCCCCGCGGAGCACGGACAAGCATGGCCCGACTGCCCACTTCAGCCCTCCCTGGGTTTTTCCTTGACCTGGTGCCTGGTGCCCCTGTTGCACTGGGTCGGGGGGAGAGGGGATTCGTTCTGACTGTGTGGTCTCGGGTCCGGCGAGCACTGAGGTCCACAGGCGGCCACACACCTGACGAGCCCTCCTCGGGCTCGGCCCCATGACCTGGCACCGCTCTCGGCCACAACCTGTGGTCCCATCTAGTGATGGTTCCTGAGGCAGCCGCGCGGCCAGTCCCTCCTAAGTTGTTCCGTGTTTAGGAGGGGCGTCGAGCAGGGATGCTTTCTGTCATTTCCAGGCACATGTCTTCCCTCTAACAAAGAAAGTTCTGGGAGCTGGGCGATCAAGGCGACCTGTAGGACTCGCTATGGTTCTAAAACTCGGAGGCTTCTGTAACCCAGCAATAAAACCATGTGTGGAGAAACAGGCCATTATAGGGTCTGGAACTAGTTACTCTTAAAAGTGAGCTTCTGAAATGATATGCTTAATTTCTTTAAATAAAGGATACGTCACAACTGACTGACCAATCATGACAACATCTGGAGATGATGCCCGAGGCACAGGACTTTAGAAGTCTCTTAAAACACAGATAACAGATGACAAGGTGATGTAGGCCCTTGCTAAGCTGCGTTTGCAAAACTCTTTCCTTCTTTTCTTTTCTTTTTGGCTGCACCATGCAGCATGCACAATCTTAGTTCCCTGACCAGGGATCGGACCTGTGCCCCCTGCAGTGGAATCGTGGAATGCTAACCACTGGACCGCCAGGGAATCCCCACAAAAATCAAAGACACGGATTGGGTCGTGGCTGGGCCACATTTTACATAAGGGTCTTCCCTGTGCTGGGAACAAGCACGCAGACCGTGAACTGCTCAGGTTCTAACACTGATCACGTTAAGTGACGGCTGTGTCTGAGGGCTGTTCCCGCCGAAACTTCCGGATCCGGACAGAACCTCGCCGTCACACTGCACGTGGTGGACATGCTTGCCCTGCTCGCCCGGCCTTGGTTCTGCTCCCTAAGCGTCCGCAGAGTGAGTGAATGAAAGTGTCCACAGGAATGAGTGATCCTGTCGACACTAAGGGTGTGGTTTCAGATGAGAAGACAGTAAAAGCTTTAGTCCTCCAGAATTGATGGAGGCATAAAGTTATAAAACTGATAAACCACGGAGACCTACCACCTATGTGCATTCAACTGCTTTCCGTATTTTGTTATCATTTAAGTATCAAATGACATGTTCCCCTTCTTAAGGATTCAGGAATCAAAACAGTAAAAAATTTTGTCCTTAAAGACAAAGCACTCTTACAAAAGTGAAGTCGTATGGGGGGCATTAGTTCACCGTCCCTAATATCCTGTCCAAGATGTCATCATTTGGTGACATTTTGATACCAGTTCTTTCCTTTGCTGAAGTAAGTACCACGGCCACGCAGATGGCGATAAGCATGAGGAACTGGTCATGCTTTGAGGCTGGGACTCACTTCTTTCACACTACTCATAATGGAATAAAGCAAAAACCCAGAGCATTCGTTGAGACCCCAATGGAGACACATAAGAGGCACTTAGCTCGAGAGCTGAGAAAGAACCATCAGCTCTTTTGTATGTTCAACTTTAAATCTTCTTGAAAGTCTCCTCCCCACAGTTCGACTTCCTCTCACACGTGTGCATCTGTGGGGTCTGAGCTGGGGAAAGGGGTCTGGGCCCCGGACTCGCCCGTGTGTGTTTTCTGCACACCTGCCCCGCCTGGGTCATCGGCCCTGGCCCCCTGAGCCAACTCCCACTCCCCCCGGGACACTTCCTTTTCCTCCTCACTCGTCTGGAGAATCCCCACCTTCCGTTACTGGGAGGTTAGTCAAATGACCTAGTTAATAACGTGCATAACAGAGGCCAGGGCCTGGCCCGCCGAGGCCCAGCTCTGCACAGGGCAAGGGGGTGTGAGGCTGAAGGGAGCTTCTTAAGGACATGCTGACTTCTACTTGGTAAAATATAGCTCTTCCTCTTAGTAAAACACAAGACTTTGACAATCATTTGCTCAAATCTTAAGTCCTGTAAAGGAGCACACAATTTCTTTGACTCGTTAGCTGCCCATGTTTGGTCTATTTATGTATGGGAAAAAAGCAAACTCCAAAGAGGAAAAACCAAACACCTGACAAAGAGGTATTAACCTCAGAGTTCTCCACCCACCAGAGAAGAAAGAGCCAGGTTCCAGCTGCCGATCAGCCGGGGGACGCTCACCCCAAAATCCCCTGCGTCCTCATCTCGCGGGGTCACTCTCTGAAGCAACCCAGGAAAAGCACAGCTTCCCCAGGAAGAGAACAGTCCCCACATCTCGAGGAGACGTGAAGCCTGGTGCTTTTGGAACCTCAGAGGCGGTGCCCGGCACATCAGAAAGACAACCCTGCTCAGTCCTGGGGAGGCAACCGGGGTTGCACCGAGCACCTCAGGACGGAGGACAGCTGCGAGGGCGGGGGACCAAGGCACGTTCATGACACTTCAGCAAACGCTGCCCTCAGCACGCTTACTGCATCGCTGTGTGTGTAAGCTCTTCAAATAAAGCCATCGTTTCCGCTGCACAAAGCTGAGAAGAGCTGTGCTCCCATAGCATCCTGAGCCAGCCCCTAGGAAGTGTTGCGCCTCCTCGCGGAACTGAGAGGGGGCGGGGAAAGGTGACCGCCCTCCTCGCAGGGCTGATGGTAGGGGAGGGGGGCCGGGCCGCCTCGCTGGCCGTAGGACTCAGGCTGGTTCAGAGAAAAGGCAGCTCAGCCCCAGTGATGCCAACCACAGGGCGTGGGCACCAGTCGGGGGTCCGGAGGAAGGGGTGAGCGTCACCCGGGACCCTGGACACAGAAGAGCCACCACAAGCCCTGCCACGCAGAAGGGAGGGAGCCCCCTGCCCGGGCAGGCACATCCCCGAGGGACCAGGGCAGAGCCCGCCGTGCGCCAGCAGTGGGCATGCTGGGGGCGGAGGTGACAGTCCTGGGCTGGAGCCAGGCTGTCCCAGGTGGGGCGGGAGTGCAGAGGGGCGGCAGCAGGACCACAACGACCAGCCGCAGAGCCCAACAGTTTCCTTAGGAACAACCCAGGGCACAGCGGACTCTGCGGGGTGCAGGCCGCCCGCACAGGCGAGGACAGGCTGTGGCCGCAGCGGCCCCTCCCCTGGGCCGTCAGCCTCCTGCACGTCCTCTCCACCCAACAGTGTCTGTTTTCCCTACAGAGAGGCGGCTCAGGCCAGGCCTGGCACAAACAGCTACATCCGCTTCCCTCTGTTGGGGATCTCCAGGGAGCTCAGCGATAGGAACCCTACAAAGCCTCACTTCTTGCAACTGATCACGGCTTTCAGAGGACACGGCTGTGGGACACCTGGGTCCTTAAAGGGAACAGGTCAGACACGTGAACACCATGTACTCAGGTGCTGCTAGAAGGATGGTGCTGGGACAGCATCCCTGCTCCCCACAGGCCGAGTCAGCAGCTGGGACAGCAGTTGGATGCAGCTTCTCGCGTTGTGGTTAAAGGTGGTGTAAAGTTTGAGATGATGGGACCGAAAGGGCAGAAAGGAAGACGTCTGGATAAAGAGTAAGGGTCCCGGGGCTGAACTTGAACTGGAGGAGCGATCGGCCTCACTGCTTACGTCCTGATGCAAACCAATGATCTGTCCCTTCAACATGCAAAGAGCTAGGAGTCGTTAGCCCTCATCAGGAGACATGAAAACTCTGAAATGTGACAGAGCTTCTATCTTTACTGTCTTGTGTGCAACCTCGTCCGTGGGTTCATCCATCCGTCCGTCCACCCACCCCCCCATCCATCCTCATCCATCCGTCTGTCCGTCCATCCACCCATGACAGGAGCTGGCACTTTGCTCAAGGTCAATCGGTGGAGAAGGTCGCACTAGATTTGAAGGCTTTTCTACTAAGCGTTTCTCCAGTTTTGCTTCCTAGACCAGTACCTTCAGCGTCACCTGAGAACTTAAAATGCAAATTCTCAGGCCCCTGACCTCCTGAATCCGAAACTCTAAGGGTGGCCCCGGAATCTGAGATGATTCCCTCCAGAAGATCTAGATGCCCCGGTTCAAACCACTGTCCTCCTGCATGTGGGCAAATGCTTACAAGGACTCGATCCATTAGCATCCCTCCCTCAAATGTTTCCTACTTTGTCACCACTTACTGCAAACCTAGGGAGAACACCAAAACAATGAAAATGCTGGAAAAGGAGCCCCACCACATGGAAGGGGGTCCTGGCCCTGTGACTAAAGATTGAGTTCGAGAGTCCAGAGAATTTAAATTCTCAAGGTCAACAGCCTCACAGGCCACATGGGCAGCAAGCGTCAGCCTCCCTCACAGGCGGACTAACCGGACGATGACCACCCTGGAGGACACGGGGCCACGATAACCCTGAAGCTAAAGTCCGGCGGCGGCACGTCCGCACAGCAGGCGAGAGAAAACGCTGCCGGTCCGGGGTAGGGCCTCGGAGGGTCCAGCTCCGCGCAGGGAAACTGCCACCCAGCCCCGGGAGGGCTCAGGGCAGCCGAGCCTCAGCTCCGAACCCCCTCCCCTGAATCGCGACAGCAGCATCCAGGTGACCTCTGTGGCCTCCAGACAGAGCCGTTCTGCTACGGACGGGGCTTCCTCCAAGGAAGTGCTGGGGATACAGACGTGAGCAGGCGGGGGGTTTACAGTGACCTATATGCCCGTTCCCACAAGAGCACGTGTAACCCGCCCACGCTCGGCGGGGGGCACTGTGTCGACACGGCACGACACGCGCCCGGCGCCGTGTCTCACAGCCTCCGTCCGGTGGCACCTCCCTGTTGCAGGAGTGAAAAGTGGGTTTGTGCTGAAGGAAGAGGCGGCATTAGTGGGAGGGAAGCAGGTCTCTGCTAACCAAGCCCGATGGGGTGTTCCTAAGGCCAGCGTCTGCTGACCTGGATTTTAAAGAGTCTTGGTGAGACTGGAGCCGGGAGCACAGGTGTGTCAAAGGACACACCTAGAGAGCTGCTGTTTAGAGCGAGGCGATGGTCCCCCGGGGCCCGGCTCGCAGCACGACTCGGGGGGCGGTCAGCACCTCCCCGCTCTGGGCAGGAGGCCTTTTCACAATTCAAAGTGCACATGCGTCTCCCGAGCTCACCAAGAAGCCTGCATCCCTGAAACGCAGGGATGACATCACTCTTGGGAACAGTTCCCGCTGGCTCTGTAATCCCAGCTCCAGCCCAGTGCAGAGGGCACCGGGAACCCAGTCCCGTGCCCTTCACCTCAGCTGCACGCTGCATCCTGTAACCAGCGAAACGCGACTTGCGTGTCAGAAAATGGGGTCCCTTCCTAAGAATAAGGGGCCACGTGGCACAAAATGGCTTTATTTGCTTTTGGCCCATTTACAATAAATCCACTAGCTTTAATCACAAAAACTACCATTAAAAACAATGTCTCTCAAAGTCTCGGTTAGACCATCACATACAGTGTGTTTACACCGACTTAGTCATTGCTTTGCTCTCCAAATCTTTGGGTCCCGCGCTTATAAGAGAGGGGTGGGGGGATACCATGCCCCAAACCAAGTGACCCAATCTCTCAGGAAAGCATTATTCAGACAATGAGGCCGCGGTCTATAACAACGCAGGGCAACGTCAGGCAAAAGGCTGGCGACTCACTGTTAATAATACCCGCTTATTTCTTACTCATTTCAAGGAAAACGAGCCCAGGCCGATGTGCCCCTGCACACGCAGCAGGAAAGCTCAGAAGTGACGGCCTGAAAGCAGCGCCCAGCGCGGCCTGCACAGGGCTCTCCTGAATCCAAACGGACGCCCTGGGAACTTGTCCTCAAAGCTAATCGTGCCTCATCCTTTACTCAGGGCAGAAAACGAGCATCCCATCAAGCTCTGCCCCGCTCCACACCCACACCGCGTTCCAACATCTGTCTTAGGTTCGAGTCATATTTGGTGGAGGGAAGAACTACCTGACTGACCAGATTCCCCCTCCTCAAGATGAGCCTCTGACGCTCCGCCAGCCCTACACCAGCTCGAAACGCCCGGCCTCACGTTATTTTCGGGCCACAAACACGTACGCTTTCTCCATTGCGACTGTAGCCATGAAGCCGAAATGCGGGTTGAGTGAGCAGATTTCAGACCACGGCTCCACGTACAAACCTGGCGTCTCCCAGAAAGCCCGTCACCAATCTGCAATTGTCCCCCTTCCTAGGCGGAATAAAATCAGGCTGACCGGCCACGGAGCCTATCAGCTGCCAGACCAAAGCCGTCCTTCTGCTGTCCTGTTACCTCTGCTTGGAAAAGCAAATGCAGGCTGTTACAGAAAAACCAGCCGCATCTCCCTAGACTCAGCACACGACGGCAAGCTCGAGAAAGGGCTTCAGGGCCAGCGGCTCCGCCTACCCGTGCGCTTGGAAACCGCATTCAATCTCTGCACCATTTCCTCCAGGGCCATCTCGTCATTTCTCAGCCAGAACCTCATCCTGAGACCGAGCAGAAGGGTCCCGCAGCCCCGCTTTCCTCTGCACCAGAGGTGCTTTATGGGCGGGGTAGGCGGTGGGGAGGGGGCCGGCAGCGCTGCCTTCCCGGGATTGGTCCCCGAGCCCCGCCAAGGGGGCGCGCCCTGCGCGGGGTGCGGGGAGCGGGGAGCTGCTCGGCGGAAGCGGAAGCGGTGCGCGCCCCGCGTCTCCCCGCGGCCACCTGGGAGCCCCGCGAGTGCACCCCCGCGGTGACCAGGGCGCTCGGCAAGGGCCCCCCCGCGGTCACCCGGGAGCCCCGCGCGCGCGCCCACGGACCCCGGACAGTCCCGCGCGCGCACCCCCAAGGCCACCTGGGAGCCTCGCGGGCGGGTGGGCGTACCCCGCAGCGACCTCAGTCCGCAGCGCACCCCTCCCCTCTCCGCGGGCACAGAGACGCAGCCCGGCCCACCCCTGCAGCCGCGCGACTCTGCGCCCTCCCCGGAGAGACAGGGGAAGCTGCGGGCGCGAGCACGGGAACCTGCCCGCCGTTACCTCCGGCCGCCCCCAGGCAGGTGCAGAGGCCGCAGCAGCCGAGCGCGCCCTCCCCGCGCCGCCCATGGTGAGTAGGTCGGTGGGTCCGCGGGTGGAGGGGTGGACCGGCCGCTCCCCCTGCGCCGCCTGCCCCGAGGACGCGAGGCGCAGGAGGGAAGCGCGCGCCCAGACTCGGGCCCTGTGACCTCGCCACGGTTGGCACGAAGCCACCCAGTGCGTTCTGCACCCCGGCATCCTGCAGATGCCAGTCGTGAGTGTGCCCGGCCATGGCACCACTTCCCAGGGCTGTGCGTGGACCACGTGTGCGCCCTGGACCCTGACTGGCCTCTCCTCACCGAGGGGCTGGCCTTCCCTTAGAGGCTGGCATCACAGAGGGAGTGTCTCAGGAGGAAGCGCCCGTTTTCGTAAGTGGTTTTGGGGATTCAAGTGGGCAGCTCGTGTCAGCACAGGGTGTGCCCACTAACCGTCGGCACCGATGGCCGGGAGCGGGGGGGGGGCGGTTAAAAAGGTGAAGGTGGCCCAGTGTTTGCCCTCAGAGCTCAAGGGTCTGGGGGCAAGAAAGCTCTGGAAACACATAATTGCAACATGAAATGAAGGTACAATAGCCACACATGGAAAGTGTGGAGTAAAGCTAAGAAACTGATGATTTTTCTTTTTTAACGTCAAAACCCTCTGAATGTCAGCAGTTTTGTGCGGTTCAGAGCAGAGCCCAGCAAAGGGCGTGGGGGGTCAGGAAAGGTGTGAGCCTCTCCCTGTGGACACCCGGCCTGGGCTCCTGCAGCTGAAGCAAACCCCGCTGTACCCGCGCCAGGCCAGCCTGCCCCCATCGCCACCTCCCGCCTCCGACTTCAGGGAAGGCCAGTCACCTGGTGGAGTGTCCAGGAGCGCTGGCCCAGCCCTCCCCAAAGTGCAGGGGGCACGTCCGCCTTCCCACTGGTCCAAGGGCAAAAACAGCCACACTTATCCTGGGGCACAACTGGCCCCAGGCCACGTGCCCTCAGGCCTCCACGGCCACCTGGGGGGGGCCTCCTCTCTCCCAGGTACGGCGTCCTCCTGGTCCCGCCCCCCCACCTCGCTTCAGGCACAAAAGTGTACGCAAGCGGTGCTCCAACTTGAGGTGACTGGGGTCCCCCGAGAGCTCGTTAACCCCGGAAGGCCAGCACCCTCCCCCCCGAGTTCCCCATCCAGGAGGTCTGGGGGACCCAGGAACATGCCCTTCTCACGGGAACCCCGGTGACGCTGGTCACGCTTTGAGAACTGCTGCCGGGGTCTAGCCCATCTTTAAACCAAAAGCAAAGCAAAGGGAAATGCAAACCTCTGGCCGTGCTGCTCTCACTGGCGCCCGCTCCCTTTGTCAGTCAGCTGTTCCCACTCGCTGTCAGCTTCGTCCCCTGAAGCACCTCCCGCTGGTGCATTTCTGGGACCAAGCCGGCAACTCCAGCGCTGCTTCGGGGTTCAGTCTGCTGGCCTCGGGGCCCAGAGGTTTTTGCTCAAACTGTCTGGATGTCGTTTTGAGGCTGTTTGGTAGCCGTGATGAACATGTAGACCAGCAGATCACTCTCTCTGGTGTGGGTGGGCCTCGTCCAATCAGTCGAAGAGGAAAAGATTGAGGTTCCCCGAGGGAGAGGGAATTCTGCCTCCAGACTGACCAGACTCAGCTCGTCCCGGGTCCCCAGCCTGCGGCCATGCTGCAGACTGCAGACTTGCAGGCCTCCGTGATCCCGTGAGCCAGTCCCTCCCTCCCTCTCAGTTTATATCGGACCTTTACTCTCTCCTTAAATTACGGCACACATGGTGCCATCTTGCTATAAAAATCACTGAATGCGGCATAAAGTATAACAGTCATAACGATACCACCCAACACTACTGAGCACTTACTATGTTTCGGGGACCCTCCTAAGTTCTTTCCCTGATGTGAACCGATTAAATCTTCACAGGGATTTAGGAGGCTGGCACTGTTTCTACCCTGTTCTACAGAATACGGCAGAGAGGTCCAGTAACTTGCCCAAGGTCACACAGCTGGTAAGGTGTCGGAGACGGGATCAGACATCGATGCGTAGAAACACAGGCCTAAAAATAAGTGTTTGCTTCAGGGAAACACTGTCACGGATCAATCGGAATGTCCCCCCCAGACCCCACCCTGCACGAAGCATCTTAGCCTGAGTGTCCCAAGAGCACAGGCCTGCTCTGCATCACTGCCTCGGCCCGTCCCAGGAAGAGGAGGCAGAGCCTAAGATTATCCGCGGATACCGAACACATCCTCTTAGCAACTGTTCCAGAAAGTCAGCCCTGAAAGGGGAGGCGAGAAACAGGAGAGCTGGGAGGGTGTGCAGGTCGGGTTCTGAGAACCCAGGCGTCGGGGAGCCCGCCCTCGGGAGAGAGGAGGGGGCCCTGGGAGAGGTGGAGACATGGCTCTTGGAAGGTAGCGGGAGCCGCCCGCCAGGCCTGGGCACGCTGTTGCGTGCACTAGACTGTCCCACACGGCGGAGTTGGGGGGGCAGCAAAGAAAAAGAGGAGACTTGAAAAGGATGCTGTGAAGAAACCCACAGCCTTGGGCAGACAGCCTCACCTGTGAGCTGGGGCGCAGAGCCCGCATCCATCTGAGGGGGCATCCCGGGGCCCTCGGGGACCTCAGGACACACCCGCCTCTCCTGGGCAACTTTCCCCTGGGAGCTGGATCCAGGTGAGTGCTGAGCAGGCGGCGGGGCTGGGGGCGGTCGCTGCCCTCACGGGGCTCCCAGGATAAGCCCCGGGCCTGGGGCCCCATGAACTGCCTTTCCCGTAACCCCGGGCCAAAGGCGCAGACAGAACACTCCGAAGACAGAAGGCAGGGTTCACCCAGGATGCTGTGGGAGGAACCGGCTGTGGCTCAGCCAGCTCGTAGCGTGAGAATGGCTGGAGGCTGCTCAACACCAGAGATGTCAGGGATGCAAACCAGACCTCGAGGAGACACCACCTCACACCTGCCAGAACAGCCTCATCAAATGGACAAGAGAAGGCGAGTGCTGGCGAGGGCACGGAAAAGAGGGAACCTTCGCGCACTGTTGGTGGGAATGTAAACTGGTGCAGCCGCTGTGGAGAACAGTGTGGAGGTTCCTCAAAAAACTAAAAACAGAACTACCACGTGATCCGGTAATTCCACTTCTAGGCATTTTTCTGAAGAAAACGAAAACACTAATTCATAAAGATGTAAGTACCCCTATGTTCACTGCAGCATTATTTACAGTAGCCAAGATATGGAAGCAACCTAAGTGTCCATCGACGGATGAATGGATGAAGATGTACATACACACAATGGAGTATTACTCAGACGTAAAAAGCAGTGAAATCCTGCCATCTGCAGCAACATGGATGGACCCTGAGGGCGTTAGGCTGAGCGAAATACGTCAGACACAGAAAGACAAACACCGTGTGATCTCACTTATATGCGGAATCTAGAAAAACCAAACTCAGAGAAAGAGTGGGATGGTCGTTACCAAGGGCTGCGGGCAGGGGGTTGTCATGGGAGATGGGGAGATGGTGCCCCAAGGATACAAACCTCCCATTACAGTTACAGATGAGGAAGTTCCAGGCTCCGTTGTGCAGCGTGGTGACTACAGTTATCGACACCGTATTCTAGATGTGAATGTTGTTAAGAGGGTAGATCTCGAAGGTGCTTACCGCAGAAGAGGAGTGGGAACTGTGGTGTGATGTGGCGGAGGCATTCACTAAGCTCATTGTGGTGTTCACCTGTTGTACCACGTATCACACTGCCACAGCGGGCACCTTAAACTCAACAATGTGTATAGAGGCATCCACCCAAAAGGCGGTAGCGGTCCCATGGCCCAGGTTTGGTGCAGAGGCCCCAGGGGAGGGTGGCCATCACCGGGCCATCACCTGTGGCGCCACAGGGGTGGCGGTGGTGCCCCTGGCCAACCCCACACGCTGGTCTCCGAGAGACAGCCCGCAAGTCAGCCCGCACGTGCACGTGCATGCATCTCCCCGCCCTGCCCCGCCCTGGGTCCAGGGAGACGCTGGGGGGAGGGAGAGTGGAGAGCAGCGCCCCATCCATCCCAAACCTGCGCCCAGGTGGGGCGGGACAGGGTGGAGAGGGAGAGATGGAGACCAGGGTTTTACATCAGGACTGAGCCTTGGAAACTGAGCTGAGCTATAACTGAATGACAACAAACTTCTGGACTCAGAATAAAAAGTCACCGGGACCCCCTCTGTAGGTGACAGAGGGGCTGGCCTGGGCGTGGCCACACCTGCTGGATCCCGGCCCAGTTCGGGGAACCTGCAGACCGCATCCTGTCTCATGAGACGCCTCCACAGGCCGAGGCCCTGCTTTCCAGCTTTGCCCTTTCACAGCCTTGACAGGCTCCGGGTTGCCATCCCTGAGCTCAGCAACGGGTCCAGTGCCCTGCGCATTCTAAGAGGAAATGCAAACTTCAGTGCTTCCCCACTGTCACAGCATCACTCACCTGGGGGCAAGGCCGGGTGTCCCTTCCATAATGTACTGGGGATTTGTTCAAGGGAAACTTCACAAAGGTCCCCCAGCAGCCCGTAAATGACTTCTGACCAACTGGGGCAAAGGACTCTGGGACGCAGGACTGACCGTCCAGAAAGATCCCGACTGGGAAAGTAAAAGCCTCTGGTCTGAGTGATGCTCTCAGGCTGTGAGTGAGCAGGTGGGGACCCCCTGTGGAGCCCTGCTCAGACAGGGCTACGCCCCGAACTCAGCCCCTGTTCTGCTGGGGCCACAGGTCCCCCTGCAGCCACACAGGGCAGGGCCTGGGGGGAGGGCAGGGCCAGGTCTGGGATCCCACCCCCACTTCCTCCCGCTTGCAGAGCACTGGCCTCCTCGGGTTCTGCGGTTATTTTAAGGATGTCACCAGGCTGGGGTTCAGCCCTGCCACCTCCCAGCTGGGCACTTTGGGCAGATCTTTTGGGGGCGTCGGGCCTGTGCATCTCCTCGTGGGCCTGAGTAGCCTCCAAGTCAGAGAGGTTTCGACTTTCTGGGAAGAACGTTCGTTCAGACGTAAAGCAGTAAATAACTGCAAGGACCCACTTCACACTTGCCTGCCGCGCCTGAGTGGTGTGGAAGCTATAGCAGAACAGCACAGGCTCGGGGCTCGTAAACAACAGACACTTAGTTCCCACAGTTCTGGAGTCTGGGCGTCCAGGACCAAGACGCCAGCGTGGTCTGGTCTGGGGAGGACCCCCTTTCTAGGGCCTCCTTGCCGTGTCCTCACACGTGAGAAGGCGTCGTTTGGTCACAGTCACGGCCACGCTCCAGTCCTCCTGAGCTCTTTGCTTTGTTCCCGGATGCCCGGGGAGGGGGAGAAAAGGAGCCGTGGTTGCCATGACGTAGGCGTGTTGCTACACAGTCACCGAAGTGACCAGGCTGCCTGGCCGTGAGGACAGTAGGATCCGTCCACCTGGCAGCTGATAAGATCCCCAGATGTTACACGAATGCACAGAAGACTTGACAGCTCAGCAGACAAGGCTGATACTTGAGGAAAACTCTGCCGGGTGTCTGGCTTTGACGGACATCCGCCCGCGGTCAGGTCAGTGAAGCAGTGTGAGGCTTTAGGCCCAGCGCGCCTGGCTTCCAGGAGCCCTGGTTGGAACACAGCTGACGCAGCCTCGCCTGGGGGCCGCCTCGTCCATCCCAACAGCGCTGGATGCCCCACGAGGAAAGCGCGCGGGCAGCGAGGCAGGGACACAGGCTACCCGAGGACAGTCGCGGCCCGGGGAACGCGCTGCTGTCCCTCGGACCCAGCGCACGTTGGCAGGTGCTCTGACTCTAAAGGGGTGTCACAGGCGAGGTGCTCTGTTAGCGCACACCGACCTCGCTTTTAAGTGAAACGAGCTTTTGGAGCGAGAGCCGCGTGTCTGTGTCCCTTCTCCAGACCCTGACCCTCCTGCTTCGCTTTATAAACACGGCCCGTCGCCCAGAACAAGACGCCGGCTGGAAACACAAGAGTTTTAAGAGGCAAAATGCTTAAAGCGAACTCGCACTTTGACGTCTAACGTTCTCCTCACGTCATGTGAACCTCGGTTCAGGTTCTCAGGACAGAGCATCAGGTCTGAGCAGCGACTCAGGATGCTCCGGGGTTAGGGTCGGGCGCAGCGCCAGCCCCACGACCTCGCGCCTGTGTTGGGCTCTTTCGGTTCCTTGGGAATCACGCCTCCTGGGAAGCAGGAAAGATAACTCGGTGCACGGTGGCATCTGGACTTTCTTCCCTCATTTCAGATACTTTCCGAGAAACCGAAGGAGACTAGAGAAGAGCACATGATAGGCCCTGAAGGGATCTGGCGCCGCTCCCTCTGGGACTCAGCGCAACACTGACGCCCGGTCCTATAGCAGCTGGAGTTGATTTTAGTCTCCGAGCGCCTGGGGATCTCCTGCGCGTGCGTTTAAGAGGCCCCCATGTTCAGGGTCGTGCACGTGGCATACCCACCGTGAGCCCCAACCCTGGGCCTCTGGGGAGACGTCCCCATGAAAGGCCAAATGCTGACAGTGTGCTTTTGGGGGTGAAAACGCCCCTCTGGGAGACTGCCTAGCGGTGCAGCTCGGAGTTTGGGTTCCAGAGTCAGCAACCTGGGATCACATCCCGGCCTGGCCACTTACTTACTGGGTGGGTGACCTCGAAGAAGTTTCTTAGTCACGCTCTGCGTCAGTTTCCCCATCTGTGAATGGGGACCACAAAATACCTACAGCACTGGGTTGTTTTGAAGATTAAATACGTGGAAACGGTTAGAAGAGTGCCTGGCACGTGGTACACATTCGATAAATATTGGCAGTGCTGTAATATTCAGAGAATCAGGCCGGAAAGCCGGAACGGACCACTGGCCTTGTCCCCGTGGTTCAGGGCGAACGGGGGGACCCCACGCTCGCCTACCCCCGAGCCCCGAGGCCCAGCACGGACGCGAGGCCGCGCTCCTGCTTGGCGGCGGGTCCACTTGCCCAGCACGGACTTGAGCCGCCCCCTCCGGGGCCCAGGTCGCGGCCACATCTTCTTTGTTCGCCCGACTCCTGAGGTCTGATGATGCGGGGGCCCCCAGCCTGGCGCTGGCCCAGCGGCCCCTCAGGGCACAGCGGGTGTGACGTGGCGTAGCTCCGAGTATCCCAGGGCTGTTTTCTCCTTACAGGGCAAGCCAGCAGATATGAGCACCTTGTGTTTGCAAAGCCGCGCACCCAGCCCTGCAACGAGCACACAGAGCCCAGAAGCCCGGGGCCCGGTCCTCCTGAGGCCCAGCCACTTCGTCAAGCCAGAGTCCGGGGCCTTGGCCGTAGGGGGTGCCGCGGGGAGGGGCTCAGCCCACAGGAGACGGTTGTTCAGAGGGGCCCAGCCTCCAGGTGGTCCCTGTGGCTGCCGGACTAGGTCAGGGGAATCGTGAGGTTCAATGAAGAGAGAGTGAAAAGTTAAAGCGGCTCCGCAACATCTGTTGTTCTTTTCTTTCACTATTTCCGTTTTTGAACAGCTTTACCGAGGACAGTTGAGATACGAAGAGCCACACCGTTACCGTGCACGGTGCGATGAGTCTGGACCTGCGAAAGCACCGAGAGCCCCTCCACAGTCAAGGGAACAGATGCAGCCCTCACCCCGAGCTGCCTGCACCCCCTTTGCTGCGGCCAGAACACTTCACGTGAGACCCGCCCTCCTGACGCGGTTTCAGGTGCACAGCACCGGGCTCTCAACCCGGGCGCTGTGCCGTCAGCAGCTGCGGAGCACCCTCGTCTCCGTAACCGAGACTCCACGCCCGCTGAGCCACCCCTGCAGCCCCTGCAGCCCCTGGCCCGCCCGCTCCTCCGGGTCTATTCAAAGCTCAGCCCTCGCAGCCTTTGCCCCTCTGCCTGCTCACGTCGGTCGGCCTCATGTCCTCCAGGTCAGGCCCCGTTGTGACAAGCGACAGCATTTCCTTGTTTCAGGCTGGCCGTCTTAGCCAGGCGTCGAGAGCACACCACCAGCGTGAGGAGGGCAGTGGTGCCAGGTGTCCCCTCCCCCGGGAGGTGGGGGCTGGAGCAGGGAGCGGGGACACCAGGGCAGCCCACAGGGACCTGAGCCGGGTGGGGCAGAGGTGGGGAGATTTCAGTCTTTTGCCACCACTGTGTTTGAGGCCTGGGAAGGCGGGTGTCGCAGGAAAGTGAAATACGACCCTGGCTCCGGGCACTTACAATCTCGTCGGGTGATAAGACAAGTTTGGGAGAAGCTCCAGGATAAAAGCAGACTTGACTCACGACTTCACAGCCGCTGACAAAGGCCAGGAGGGTGGCGGAAGGAGACTGTCAAACGCAGTCCCCTCCAGAGCGCGTCAGAACGCTGGACGCAGACAGCCTTCCGGCCGGGCGGCCCCCTCCTGGGAGCAGCTCCCAAGTTCCCACTGGGAGGCCGTGGACGGGCGGCCAGGGAACAGGGGTCATGGCAGTCCCTGGGGGCCGGGACACCTGCAGGGGCTCTCCCACCCCTGTCTCTGCCATTTGTGCCCCTGCACAGGTGAACCCCGTGACACAGAGATCACGGCTTCCGTCTTAGGCTCCCACGGCCCCTTGGACGGTTGGTGGCTCCGTGTGTGTCCGCTGGTGTCCATCTTTGTCTGCTGGACCCTGGAGGAGATGGACACCCACGTCAGACCTCTCTTGGATTAGTGTCAGGTGGCCAGCCCTTCACCACATCCTACAGAGATCAGGGCTGGAAACATTCCTTCCACCAAAATTGCACGGAATTAGCACTGATGCCGAAATGGGGCCCCTGGCAAAGGGTCGCATCCTCTTCGCCCCGCAGGGAGGAGGGCCCCTTTCAGCTCCCTGGGGGTGGGGCGCGCCCCAGCCGCAGCCCACAGGACAGACTCGCGCAAAGTAGCCCCTCACACCCAAGCTACCTCTGAGTACCAGCTGCTCTCCGTAAAAATCTCTTCCCCAAACGGGCGGGTGTGTAGCTGTCGCCTGCCGCCTTAACTATCCCGCCCCCAACCGGGCTCTCCCTGGCAGTGGATTTGACGTCTGAGTGGAGAGGAACCTGCTAACAATAGGGGTCACCGATGGGAATGACAGCGGGTCTTTCCGGGGGCGCCCGCGCTGACGTCTCTGTGCTGTTTATACTCCTTCTCCGGGGACTTTGGTCCAAAACAGTAAACATGGGGAACATGCCAATCTGTGATTAGGAAGCTGGTTTATTACTTTGTTTAGAAAACTAGTAGCAACAAGTTGGAATTTGATTTTATCTTATGTTTTCAGATTCTCTCCACCCAACAATCCACAAAATACCAGAAGGTGCGGAGGAGGGGGTCACAGGCACTCAGGCTCTGCAGAGGCTCGGGGGCTGGTACGTGGGCCGTGGGCCTCCTGTCTCTCCCCAGGGACGTGGTCAGTGGAAAAGATGACGCAGGGGCGCCTTGGCGCTGAGACCTCCAGGAAGGAACCGGGAAGCCGGGCCTGTGTGTGAATCGCACACAGTGACACCAGCGGTGCCTGCAGGGCGGTAGGGGAGGGTGGGGGGCAGTGGGGGGAGGGCGGGGGGAGCGGAGGGGGGAGGGCAGGGGGCGGGGGGAGCGGAGGGGGGCGGGGCGAGGGCAGGGGGTGCTCTGAGCTCCCTTGCAGCCCCCGCTGAGGTTCCAGCAGCAGCAGGAAGCAACCACACTCCCCTTGGAATTGGGCCGCTGCCTCCATCTCCTTTGCCTACCACTGAATATTTAAACATACCTGATTTAATTTCAGAAATGTCATTTATTCAAGTGTTAACTAAGAGGCTGTATTTTCCAAGGCTCAGCACCAAGGTCACTGAAATTGAATTTAACCTACCTTAACATGTACTTTAACTTGTAGATCTGGACCTATAAGTCTGTAGCACATGTTTATTTTAAGCCAGTCAAGGTCACAGCTGTCGAAAAGGAAAGCTCTTCCCCTCCTGCCCACTGCAAGGTAGGATGTTCTACATCTTGGCAAAACTCTTCCTACCCAGCACGTCCGTGTGCACTTGTTGGCAGTGAGTGAATAGGGGTGTGGATTACTAACTTCCTTTTTGTAAAGTCAATTGTGGATCCACATGCAGTTACAAGGAATAATCCAGAGAGATCCCTTTTCCCCCCAGTGGTTACAACGTGCAAAAGTACAGTAAGATGTCACAGCATGGATAGTGACACCAACACAGCCCACACCCTGGGCTCCCCATCACCGCGCGGCCCCCTTTATAGACACCCACGTCCCTCCCACCCCCTCCTGAACCCTGGCGACCACTAGTTTTTTCCATAGTGCTCTCATTTCAAGAATGTTCTCTAAATGGAGTCACTCAGCCTGACTCTCTGGAGGTTCATCCAGGTGGTTTTGTGAACCTGTCGTCTGTCCTTGTTCTTGCTGAGTAGTTAGCATTCCACAGAGTAGAGGGACCACAGCTTTTTCTAGCCATTCACCCACTGAAGGACATTAGGGTTCTTTCCAGCTTGGGGCTACTATGAATACAACTAATGGAAACATTCGTGTGCATGAATTGGTGTGAATATGTTTCTCTTTCTCTGGGATAAATGCCCAGGAGTGCAATTTGCTGGGCTGGATGACAGCTGCACGTTTTGTTTTAAAAGAACTTGGCAAACTGTTTCCAGATGGCTGTACCACTTTACATTCATCCCCACCATCAACGTAGAGATCCAGCTTCTCAGGCCCCTGACCAGCACTTGGTGCGGCCACTGCTCTTCACTTTAGCTCCTCTGCCAGCTGTGCAATGGTAGCTCGTAGCTATTTTGCATTTCCCTAGTCACCTTTCTGGTGTTCCTTTGTCATCAATACCTCTTCATCTCTCTTTTCCATTTTCTAACTGGATTGTTTGCTTTTATACCTGTGAGCTTTGAGTCTCCATAGTCCTCTATTTGTGATTTGCAAATATTTTCTCCTGTCTGTAGCTTGTCTTTGTTCTCCTGGCAGGGTCCTTTGGAGAGCATACGTTTTTCATTTTGATAAAGTCTAATTTACCCGTTTTTTCTTTTATCATGTTTTTGGCATCAAGTCTATGAACTTTTTGTCTATTCCTAGGTCCTGAATATCATCTACTATATTTTTTTTCTGACGTTTTATAGTTTTACACTTTATGTTTAAATCTCTGACCCATTTCGAGTTAATTTTTGTATAAGGTGTGAAACCTAAGGCATGGTTTTTTGTTCGTTTTTGTTTTGCCTCTGATGTCCGACTGCCCCAGACCATTTGTTGAAAGGCTGTGTTTTCCCCCACTGAGCTGATTTGACGCCTTTGTCAAAACTCAGTTGGTCCGTCTGTGTGGGGTTACTTCTGAGTGCTGTATTCCGCTCCACTGTCTGTCCCTCTGCCAGCTCCTACCCGTCCTGATTACTGTGGCAAAATAACGCCTTGCTATCATCTAGACTGCTCCCTCCTACTATATTCTTCTCTTTCAAGATACTTCAGGTATTCTATCTCTTTGACTTTCCACACAAATTGTATGATAATCTTGTCTGTATCTACAAAAAAGTGTTGTTAATCAGGTTGGAAAGAATTGAGGTCTCTACTATATTAAGACATCCGATCCACACACACAGTGTGTCTCTCCATTCATTTAGGTATTTGAGTTCCTTCATCAGCATTTTCTAGTTTTCAAGCCGTGTACGTGTTTTGTTGGAGTTGCACCTAAGTATTTAATTTTGGGGAATAATTGTAAATGGTATTTTTTTTTTTTTTTTTTTTTTTTTTTTTTTTTTTGCGGTATGCGGGCCTCTCACTGTTGCGGAGCACAGGCTCCGGACGCGCAGGCTCAGCGGCCATGGCTCACGGGCCCAGCCGCTCTGCGCCATGTGGGATCTTCCCGGACCGGAGCGCGAACCTGTGTCCCCTGCATCGGCAGGCGGACTCTCAACCACTGCGCCACCAGGGAAGCCCTGGTATTGTATTTTTAATTTTGGTGTCCATGTGCTCATTGCTATACGGAGAAATACAATTTACTTTTCAATGTTTATCTTGTATCCTGCAGCCTTGCTAAACTCGCTTATTAGTTCTAGGGCGCTTTTGTAGAGTCCTTGAGATTTTATAGTTAGATGATCGTGTCATCTGTAAGCAGAGGCTGTTTAATGCTTCCTCGCCAATCTCCATGCCTTTTAGTTCCTTTTCCTGACCCGCTGCACCAGCAGGAACTTCCAGTACAATGTTGAGAACAGTGTTCCCAGCTGTACGGGGAAAGCATACAGTCCTCACCACTAAGTGTGATGTCAGCTGTAGGAGTTTTCTGTAAGGACTCTGGTAAGTTAAGAAGTTCCCCCGTATTCCTGTGTTTCTGAAAGGGTGTTGAATTTTGTGAAATACTTTTCCTGCATTGATTGAAATGACCGTGTGAGTTTCCTTCCGTTCATTAATGTGGTGGATTACACTGATTAATTTTCAAATATTCATCCGGCCTTGCATTCCTGGATTAAACCCAAGTTGGCCGTAATGACTAATTCTTACTATATATTGCTTCATTCCATTTGCTGATATTTTGTTATGGATTTTGTGTCTGTATCCGTGAGGGCTATTGGTCCATAGTTTTCTTTCTCGTTTTTGGCTGGTTTGGGCATCGGTGTAACACTAGCCTCGTAAGATGAATAGGAAGACAGCGTGCGGAGCTGGTGTTCTTTACTGCTTGGTAGAGTTCTTGAGTGAGACCATCTTGATCTGAAGGTTTCCTTTTTGAGTTTTTAAATTATGAACTCAATGTCTAATAGCGTCAGACTATTCAGATTACCTGTTTCCTATCAAGTGAACGGTGGTAGTCTGCGCTTTTCAAGAAATTTTTGTTTGTCTTCAATTTTCAGAAGTTTAACTACATGGCTTGGTGTGGTTCGGGGGGATTTATTCTAACTGGGGTTCTATTAACTTCTTACATATTTGGGTTTGTGTCTTTTACCAAGTTGGGCCATTTTCAGCCTTTATGTAGGGACTTTTCGGCCCCTCCTCTGTCTTCTCTCCTGTGACTCCAGTGACGGGAAGGTCAGATCTTCTGTTAGAATCCCCTCGGGTCCCCAGGGCTCTGTTCTCCTTTTTTTTCCCCTTCAGTTTATTTTCCCTGTGTTGTTCAGGTTGGGTGATTTCTGCCGTTTTCTCTGCAAGTTTATAGATTCTTTCTGCCGTCCTCTCCCTTTTGTTTTTGAACCCACTGATTGGGATTTTTTGCTTCAATTACAGTATTTATGAAATTTATGAAATTTCCATTTCCTTCTCTCCATCTTCTATTTCTTTGCTGCGATTTCTTATTTTTCCCTTTTAAAGCATGTCTGTAATCGCTCGGTGAAGCGTTTGGTGGTGGCTGCTTTGACCTCTTTGTCAGACAGCCTCGCCATCTCTCCCATCGCTGTGTTGACACTTCTTGTCTTTTTGCATTCATTTTGAGACTTTCCTGGTTCCTGATATGACAGTTATTTTTCGAAGGACACGTGGACATTTTTGCATTATGTTACGAAACTCTGGATTTGTTAAAAAGCTGCTGTTTGGGCGTACTTCCTCTGGGTGCTCCAGTAGGGAGGGAAGTAAGGGCACTGCCTCTTTACTGCCAGGCAGGGGTAGAGGCCAGGTTCCCCAACGGTGACACTCAAGACTCTCGACATCTGGGGCAGAGGGTGAGAGGTTGGGGGACTCCTTATCACTGCTGAGGGGGTCTCCACTGATGCCTCTCAGCTGGGGGGTCTGGGGCTCCTTGCTCTGCTCCCTGAGCATCCCCACCGTCACTGTGGGGCAGGGGGGCTCGCTCGTCCCCCAGGTGGTGGTGAAAGTCCTGGGCCCACTAAGCCTCCTCCGAGTCCCAGGGCTGGGGGACGTCCAGGCTCCCCACATGGCCTCCACTGACCTCAAGTGTCAGCGCTGGGATGGGACTCATTGCCACCGAATGAGGCAGGGGAGCCTCATGCAGCCTCTCAGAGTGGGAGTCTAAGTCCCGCCAAAGATGCTCCCCATCTTTGGGGCCTGACAGGTAGAGGGGCACAGTTTTCCCGTGATGTCAGGCTGGAGTGGAGCAGGTATCGTCCAGAAATTGCTGTCCTTCCTCTCCTGGTCCTTTGGTGGAGAGAGCAGGCTTTGGTCAGGGCTTTCTGGGGTTTATGCCCAGTGGCGCTTCCGGTTGCCGGTTCCTCCAGCGCCCAGCCTGGACCGCTGCGTCCTTCTTGGGCCTTGGGATCCCGGCTGCTCTCCTCCTCAGAATCTTCTCACTTTTTTCACATGTAAAGTTCAGGGGCCTGTGTTTACCGAGTGGAAGGGTCAGGGGAAAGTCCGTCTGCTCCATCTTCTGTGCGGTGGTCTTTCATGGGTTAAGTTTTAAAGTGACATCAGAGCACAAGCATCTCTTCTGACCCAGTGAGCTCTGGATACACACCTCCCTCTGGCTCTGAGTGAATTCATTCAGAAAAACTCCTGAGACAACAAAGGGGGCTGCCTCTCAGTTTCCCACATAAGAGGAGGGCCCTGACCTGGGGGCGGGGCGCTGACCCTGAGGGAGCCTCCAGCCCATTTTCACAGCGAAACCCGAGGAGGGTTGGGGCAGACACAGCCCTCTTCCCCGGAGCGGCCGCAATAAAGCTGTGGCCTGCCATTCTTGTCTGTTTCCTTCCTGTTTGGTGGAATGCGCGGATTCACATAGGTTTAAGGTTTGGTGATTTGTCGGCTCACAAGGTATCTAGCTAGTAATTATGCATCTGCGGGTCACAGCTGCATCTACTTTGTTCATTTTGAGATTAGAGTTACTGTCGTTTTTACTGCAAAGGGAAGGAAAATGATCTTTAGGGATATCTGTTGAAGGACGTTGGCTAGCTTTAGTTAGAGTAATTCCACTGGGTAGCAAACGTGCGTACTTACATTCTGACATTTCAAATGAAAAGCTGACCAAGCGAAAAGGTGATTAAATTTTAGCATCCGTCATGGAAAGCTCTGGAACTTCAACAAATACAAACGGAAAAGTGTTAGCATTTCAAAGAGGGAGACGCAAGAGGGAAGAGATATGGGAACATACGTATCTGTATAACTGATTCACTTTGTTATACAGCAGAAACTAACACACCATTGTAAAGCAATTATACTCCAATAAAGATGTTAAAAATAAATAAATAAGAGAAATCCCCTCAAAACATGATGCCCCAAAGAGAGAAGCCTGGCCCTCGGGTGAGCTCAGCTCTTCTGCAGGAAATAACTGCAGTTTCCCACCTGGCTGCAACCACCTGGAAGCCACAGGAGTCGTCCTGGATTTAAAAAATTAAAAACATGGTTAATATCCGTGTCAGTGAGCCACGGTGTCACTGGTTCACCCGCCTGTGGTTCGTTTCTGTAAGTCTAAGAAGGACGCTGGTACCAGCCCAATTATCTGTTTTAACGACCTCAGGTAGTGGGTGTATAAACGTGCCAGACACGCTCCATCACCACCCGTGTATGCAAGACGAGACCGCATCACACGTGCAGACGAGGCTTTGACTCTCTGCCCACACGGGCACTTCCCGCTCAGCTGGGTGGGTGCACGGCCCACGGTCAAGACGACGGTGCAGGAGGTGAGGCTGCAAACCCATCACCGCGGCTTCAAACACACCTCGTGGGAAAAGATCCCAACGACAGTGACGTGGGATCACCCCCTTCCACGACAAGCGCTTAGAAATAAGATTTCAACTTTGAAAGCAGTTTGAGGTTTGCAGAACACTGAAGAGGGGGTGCAGGGAGTCCCCACACATCCCCCCGCACTGGTGTGGTACCCACGTTATGACTGATGAACCAGTATCGCTATGTTCTATGTTATTAACTAAATCTGCGGTTTACGTCAGCGCTCGCTCTTTGCGTCGGGCAGTTTTTGAGTTTGGACAAATGCATGACGTCACGTACCCACCATTATGGTATCGTGCAAGATGGTTTCACTGCCCTAAAATCCCCCTCTCTCTGCCCGCCCTGTGGTCACCCCAGGTGGCTCTGGGGCGTCCCTGTGATGTGGTCTTTCCCACAGGACGCAAGCTGGAAGCATGGTGACCTACCCTCATGTCCCGCCCACTCGCCCCTCCACCCCCCAATTCCCTGGTCCCCACACCTCCGTGGTGCCCACAGGACCTTCCTCCCTCTCCCCAGGCCCTGCTGCAGCCTGAGAAGCAAAAAACACATGGTTGGGGGGGGGGGCGGACCCTGGAAACTTGCCTGTCAGGAAGGCGCGCTCCCCAAGACAAAGTTTGCTCTGAGACACTCCACTCAGGGTGTCACGGGCCCAGGTGCACCCAGCCCCGGGGACCACGCCCATTCACCCCGGCAGGAAACCAGCCCTGGCGCCCTCTGGGTCCTCAGGGGTCAGTGCATCAGTGAGGTCGCACTGCCCACAGGGAGACTCGTGCCCCTGGGCACGGTTTTGGTTGTCAGCATGGGTGGGTGGGGGCTGGACCTGCCGCGCGCCCCACTGTGCACAGAAGGGCCCCCTGGCCACGAGCAACTCGCCCGCACACCCGCCGTACCAGGTGGGAGCCCCAGAGTGAGAGCCAGGGAGGGCGCAGGGCCGTGTACCCAGAAAACGCAGAGCCCTCCACAACTAACAGTAAGAAGACAAACGCCCCTAATGAAAATGACCTGCATTCACCGTTCTCTGAAGAAGGTATAAGACGGTCTTCAAACTCATGGAAAGATACTCACCACCGTCGGTGATCAGGGAAAAGTGTGTCATGTCTCAGGAGGCAGCACCTCCCTCCCAGCGGGTGGCCGAAAGAGAGACGATGCGCAGTGACACAGCTGGTGGGGATGGGAGCGGGGCGGGGGGGCGGGGGGCAGCCGCTGTGGGAGACGTGATCGGCAGCTCCATCCCAGGTCCAGCCCAGGAGGAAGGAAAGCTGGGCCACACAGACACCAGTGCGTCAGTGCTCAGCAGCCAAGACGTGGAAAGAACCCCAGCGTCCATCGACTGATGGGCATGAAGTGAGGTCCATCCACGCGGGGCGGGGGGCACGATCCAGCAGCGGAAAGGAAGGAAGCGCTGACACACACTACAACACGTATGACCCCTGAAAACATGCTAAGGGAAAGAAGCCGGACACAAAAGGCCGCGTACTGAGTCCGGTATGTGAGACACCCAGAACAGGCCAAACCACAGAGGCAGGTTAGCAGCTGCCGGGGGCTGCAGGGGGCTGGGGGGTCAGTGCTGGTGTGTGCGTGTCTTTGGGGCCAGGGGAATGGTTTAAAATTAGAGACTGGTGGCTGCCCAGCTCTGTGAATACACTTAAAGCCACCAAATTATACATTTTAAAAGGGTGAAATTTTATGGTACAGGCACACCTTGTTTTATTGTGCTTCGCAGATACTGCATTTTTTACAGATTGAAGGTTTGTGGCATCCCTGGGCTGTCAGAGGATAACTGCCATTTTTTAGCAATAAAGTATTTGTAAATTAAGGTATGTAGGGTTTTTTGTTTTTTGGGTTTTTTTTTTGTGGTACACAGGCCTCTCACTGCTGCGGCCTCTCCCGTTGCGGAGCACAGGCTCCGGATGCGCAGGCTCAGCGGCCACGGCTCACGGGCCCAGCCGCTCCGCGGCATGTGGGATCCTCCCGGACTGGGGCAGGAACCCGTGTCCCCTGCATCGGCAGGCGGCCTCTCAACCGCTGCACCATCAGGGAAGCCTGGGTTTTTTTTTTTAGACATAATGCTGTTGCACACTTAACAGACTACAGTGTAGTGCAAACGTAGCTTTTACATGTACTGGGAAACCAAGAAATTCGTGTGCCTCGCTTCATCGAGGTACTTGCTTTATTGTGGTTGGCCTGGAGCTGAACCCACGATATCTCCAAGCTCTGCGTGTATGAGAATTATGCCTAAATAAGCTGTTATGAAAATTGAAGTGAATGGCGGACCAGACAATTGGCATTCGCACACACCAGCCCCTCCTGGACGCTGTCGAGCTCCTCACAAGCCATTTTCTTCTACTTTCCCTGCAACAGTCCAGATGCTAGCGGAGAAACTCAGAGAACGCTGAGCTCGCCCAGGCGCCACCCCAGCCGGAGGGTGGCCTGCCTGTAAACTCGCCTGTGCATAAACTCACCTGCGTGACGCCTGGGCGGGTACACGAGCCCGTGGCTCAAGGCCTCCTGGGACCCCTCGACTTCTCCAAGGAGCAGGCCTCACTTCCCCGCTCATCCAAACTGTACTCGCCTAAAGTGTCCCCATCATTCTGCCACATCCTTAGGACACATTTCACCCCTAAACATGGAAGGAAAGGTGGTCCAGCCTTGGCCGGCCCAGCAGTGCCACCTGCTGGCACGAGGGGGTCTAGCAGGGCCAGGCCAGCCCGCCAGGTGGCAGGGGAATTGTAATTCTCAGGGTGTCTGAGTTGGGCGGGGGGGGGGGGGGGGGGGGGGGTTGCGCAGGCACGCTGCGTCAACAACTGTTGATGCCCTGCACCCCTGGGACATTCCTGTCAGTAAAATTTGGGTACATGTATCTGAGCCCAGAAACACTGTATTTTACACAAAACCAGACAGCATTTTTGCAGGTTCCACGTTCAGATACTAGCACACAGGTTTCAAAGTCAAAGTCAGTGTTTAATGGAACCCGGACCCTCCAGGACGCCAGGATCTCCGCCCGCACCTGACCACGGGTGCCCGCGAGATGCTGCGTCCCTGTGTTCACGTGTTGGCACCTTCCACGTGCCGGGCGGCGGGGAGTCAGTGTCACCAAGCACACTCCTGTCCGCAGACACACAGGAAAATGAGCTATGACAGCCTTTGCAAGGGTGTCAAAATAAACCAGTTACAAGTGGCTTATTGTAAAAAACACAATAGCTTCAAGATTTACATGAAAAAGCGGCGAGAAGTTTCTAAGGACTTAAAATACTTATTGTGAAAAAATGAGAAATGAAATCTTTGCTTGAGGGGCCGGGTGGAGCCGGGAGTTACCTGAGGGTGACCAGTAAGGAGAGCCTCTGCAGTGGAGAAGTGGCCTTGTGGTGCTAACCGCCCCCCAACCCCGGCCGGCAGCTCGCCAAGCGGCCTCCAGGGCGGGCTCAGGACCGGGGGTCTCTGGACGTGGAGCCCCCAACCTAGCAGCACCATCTGCCCTGGAGAGCAAAGTTGTGTTGGAGTTTCATCTCTCGTCAGAGCAGGGGTCGGGGGAGAGAGGGTGGCGATTTTGCCCCTAACCCGGGTACTGGACAGCGTCGGGAGGCATCTCTGGCCGTCACGACTTGGGGTGCTGCCAACACCCCACAAGGCGCAGGACAGACCCACGGCAGGACGGACGGCCCCAAATCCCCGAGCCGCCGAGGCTGCGAAAGCCCTGTGGGCCCAGCTGACCTGTTTCTGCTCCTCCCACCTGGCTCCAAGGCGCGGCCCTCAAATGACAAGGACATGATTTGGCCTTACTTTCCTCAGAGCGTAAAACAACTTCCTTCCTTATCTGCTGTTCAGTGAAGTTCACAGATGCATCCGGAAATTGAAACTCAAAGGTGGCATTTTTCTTTCTTCCACGTGCTTGATTTTTTTTCCTTGAAAGCTGTGGCTACTGACATTTTGTGCCGTTTCTGTGCTGTCCCTCCTCCTGTCCTGTGCACGAGGGGCCTGGGGCAGCCTCCCCAGCCCCCAATCCGGCCGCCGCCCTCCAGGGAGACCCCCGCCGCGGTCCTCCCACACCTGCCCCTGCGGTGCTCCGGAGAGCAAGTCAGTATGTGCGGCACGTGGCCCAGCTGTTGTATAAGCCACACCAAACGTGGACATTTCATACTAAACGGTGGACACGAGGATGGGCTGAGGTCAGGAACGCGGTCAGGTTTCAAAGTGCCTGTTCCGCTTTCAAACTAAACAGAGGTCCCTTTCCTCCGAGTCACCCGAGCTTCCATTCCTGGGTCTGCCGTCACGGCCCCGCAGCAGGTACGAGGCTCCTGGGTTTACAAACGCACAGTCACCGTCTTCGCCTCCCGAAGACTGTCCAACAGGGTGTCAGGAAAACACTTACCTTCCTCCCAAACAAAGAGGAAGTCCACCACCCGGTACTTTTCCTCTGTGTTCTCTTTATCTGACTCCATTAGATAATTTTTAAACTGGAGTTTTCAGAAATTCACTTTAGAGAAACAGTAACCTCGAGGTGTAACCATCGTCCTGCACAAGGACTTAGTATTTACAGTCCGTGCTTTGCAGAAAGGCATCTAAGAAATAAGCTCCCAGAGCAGCTGAATCACAAATGTTTTCCAGCAAAACATTTCAGATTGTTTTCAGATTAAGGAAAATCTTTTCTGACAAAGCGTCCACGAATTTTCTGCCACCAGCGAATAAATCACACACCGTCTTATTGATTCCTTCACTTCGACCCCAAAAACATATTCTTCCAAATAACCAGCACTGAATCAGAGGCTTTCACCAAAAGCTTGGTAACTGCATTAAATGGCAGGTGGCCAGCAGGAAAGCTATGAGTGTCCTGGGGCCACTGGAACAGAGTTCCACGGACTGGGCGGCTTAAACGACAGGGATCTGTTCTCTCGGAGTCTCCAGCCAGGAGTCCAAGGTCAAGGTGCCGGCAGACTGGCTCCTTCTGAGGCCATGAGGGAGGGTCTGTCCTGGGCTCTCTCCCAGCGTCTGGTGGTTCCTGGCATCCTTGCCTGGTAGAAGGATGACTCCGATCCCCGCCGTCACCTTCACATGTCTTCTCCCTGTGCGTGTCTCTTCTCCCTGTGCGTGTCTCTTCTCCCTGTGCGTGTCTCTTCTCCCTGTGTGTGTCTCTTCTCTCTGTGTCTGTCTCAATTTCCCATTTTTATGAGGACACCAGTCACGTTGGATCAGGACCGCCCCATTCTAGTAAGGCCTCATCTTACCTAGTTACATCTGCAACAACCCTTTTCCCAAATAAGGTCACATTTTGAGGTGCTGGGGGTCAGGACTCTGACATATGAGTTTGGGGGGCACACGAGGGATCCCCTTGCTGAACTTAGACCTTGTGATGTGATCCTGTCACATCTTCCAAAGCGTTTATTTGTTGGGAAACACAAACCCTCACACTAATGTGTGCAGGGCGAGGAAACTGGTCCCACATTCAAAAGGCCCAATCAACGCCTCTGAACTGAGAATTCGGGGAGCGGCCCGGGGCCCATGGGAAGGTCGGCCTGTTCATAATGGGGGTGGTGTTTAGAAGTCTCTGGGGGGCCAGCGCTGGGGATGCCAGGGCAGCCGGGTCCCAGTGGCGTGAGACGGTCCGTGTGTCTCAGCACCAGCCCCCAGGACCCCTCCCACACATGACATTCCTACACCCAGAGGGTCACCGGTCGGGGACTGAGAACACACGTCCTGCTCACGCCATCCTCAAAACTAAAGACAGGAGAAGAGGTCCTTCAACACCACACTTCAAACAGGCAAACATTCCTGCCTAATTGTTAACTGTTACTAACCGGGAGGAAGCCACTAACCAACCCCAGGGGACCCTTGGCCCTTGTGTACAGACCCCCTCCCTCCCCAGGCCACTCACGTGGGCACGGCACCCACCCTTTACTGACCACACATTCGTCACGTCTGTGTGCTTCCTGAGACCCCTGACCCCCTCAATGGCTTGTTTCATTTGCATGCACTGAGGTTCACCCTTTGTGCTGTAAAGTTCTCGGGGTGTTGACAGATCCGTGATGTCCTGTATCTACCACCGCAACCGTGCAGAATGGTTTCACTTGCCCTAAAACCCTCTCTGCTCATTTCCTCTCAGCCCTGAACAGAATCATCGGCCGATGGACCACAGTTTGTTTATCCGTCACCCGCTGAAGGGCACCCTGGCTGCATCCAAGTCTTGGCTGCTCTGAATAAAGCTGCCAGAAACACCCACGTGCAGGTTTTGGGTGGGTGTAAGTTTTCAGCTCATCTGGGTAAATACACAGGAGAGCGGTCGCCGGATCATGTGGTAAGAATTTTGGAAGAAACTGTCCAGTGTCTTCAAAGCGGCCGCAGCGTCCTGCACCCCTCACCTCACTCATCCCGACGGGCTCCTGCGGCTCTGAATCACACGTCAATGTCCAGCGGAAAGGACGTCAGGAAACAGGGCCCCTGAGAAAAGGGACTCCACGGGACGAATCCAACAGGGCACAGAGGCCCCGTCCCCTGCCCTGCCGCCGGGCCAGGCCGGGCCGGGGCCTCGCCGTACACCTTGGAGGCGCTGAGCAGGTGCTGGCGGCCCAGGCGGGTGGTGAGTGCAGGCCACAGAGGCCCGTCTCTGCAGATTCTGAGTGGCACGTGCGGCCGTGAGGCCAGGATGAACCCTGCCTGTTTCCCAGGCTCCGCGGGGGTTGAAGAGTTAACCTGGGCACGAGCTTCGGATCAGCTCCCGCTGTGTCTCCTGCGGTGACTCTGCTAACGCCCTAAGAGCAGGTTTTTCTGCTGTCCGTGTCCCACCCCCGACTCCCCACTGGAGCCAGTGCCCTCGGGGGGGATGGGAAGGGCTGCCGTGACTCCAGAGCTCACCCCTTGGCTCGAGCGGGGCCTGGCCGCCGTCTGTGGCAAAGGTTAAGCCCACAGGGGGACGCACAGCAAACCTGAAGGCGAATGGCCCAAGGCCATGGCCGGCCCAAGGCCATGGCCAGCCCGGCCTCCGCTGCCACCTGAGTCCAGGGGCCGGGCGAGTCCTTCCAGGCGCTGGTGGGCCGGAGTCAGCCTCACAAAGGCCAGCTAGCGTCTCTGACTCTGTGTCCCTGGCACCAACCTCAGATGGCGCCCTGGAGCCAGGAGCTGTCGGGGACACCCCCGGGGTAGGGTTTCATTCGGGGCAGCAGCCCTCCTCTTCCCGAGGGCGACTCTCGTCCACCCCTCCTTGGGACAGGGCCATGAAGCTTCCAGGCTCATTCCAACGCCTGCCCTGTCCCTCTGCCAAAGCCACACCCATGCGACTTGCGGCTCCTGGTCCCACACGCATGCGAGCAACAGACAGACTGGGCCGCCCCACGTGCCTGCTGCCGCGGCTGAAAACGCACTTGGAGCAGAGTTGTCATGGCTTTTTTTTTTTTTTTTTTTTGCGGTACGCGGGCCTCTCACCGCTGCGGCCTCTCCCGTTGTGGGGCACAGGCTCTGGACGCGCAGGCTCAGCGGCCATGGCTCATGGACCCAGCCGCCCCGCGGCATGTGGGATCCTCCCGGACCGGGGCACGAACCCATGTCCCCTGCATCGGCAGGCGGACTCTCAACCACTGCGCCCCCAGGGAAGCCCAATCATGGCTTTTTTTTAAGGAGGAAAAACGCACCAGGTTTATTTGAAAAGTGAAAACCGTTCCTCTGCATTCAGGTCTAGTAACTGTGGGCCTCGCTGGACGGAAAGAAACCCGCTCTCCGCCGGTCCCCAGGGATGTGATCTGGCAGAGAACCAGCCCCGACTGTGATGACCCACAGTCGTGGCCTCGAGTCAGGGGTCTCTACCACGCAAGTTACGTTAACAGGGGATTTTCCGCCCACAGTAGAAACTTCAAATGTGCACAGATGCAGCGGCACAGGGTAAGGGCTGCAGGTGTCGGCGCCCGACCCGCCCTGCGCCTCCCTCATCCCGCCAACCGCCGCACCGCCCCTGCCCCCGTGTGATCTAAGGAGACCAGCCACCACCATCTAAACACAAACACGAGACAATCGACACCTGCGTGGCCACGATGCGGTTAACAGTTCTTAGTTTAAATATCATTTCTCTGTTTTCTGAGCCCAGTGGGTTTGTTAGAATTGGGATCTGCACGGTCCAGCTCACACACTGGATTGGCCGTTACTTCCCGGCGGCTCTTCGGACCTGCAGGTTCTCCTCCAATTCTTTCTTCTCTGCAACTTTTTCGTTGGTCACGAAAGGCTTCCCACAGACTGGAGTCTGCCAGTCACTCGCCTTCAGCGGCCTTCAGTGAGGTCCCTGTTCCCAGCATTTCCTAGAAACTGTCATCAGGTCTAAGTGTCCTCAGATCTCAGGGCAGCTTTTTCTTTATCTACTTTACTGAGAGGGCACCCTCAGAACTGAGTCCTGAAGACCCAGATCCCTCTTCCCACTTCCCGATGCACAAATCCGCGCTCTTCCCTCTGCAGGTGAGGAGGCCACCTGGGTTTGTTGGCCACACCTCCCTTTCCCTTAAACGCCTAACTCTCCAGGTGTCGTGATCGCCTTCCCACTTGTAACCTCAGAAAACAGAAAAGGTCCCAGCTGCACAGGGGACAGGTCAAGAGAGGTGGCAAAACTCACGAGAGTTGTCAGACACTAGGAGACATGGCATTTCCTGAAGAGGCATCAAACTACTTGGTAGGTCTGTTTATTTAAGAAGAGAAGGACAGTAAATGACTAAAGATGCAAAATTCAGCCAAGCCTTGATATGTGAAGGAGAAGAAATTATACAGAGAAATCATACCAGTTGTTGGGTCCTTCAAAGCATGGAGAAATGGAATATTGCATCTCGAACACATTTCACGGTCTCCTTAATTCAATAAATAAAAAATTGCATTTCAGAGTTGCAGACGGTGCCAATGAAATAAATGAGTGCTGTTTCGTTACTCTCTGTTTTCAGAGAGTAACTGAAAAAGTTGCCTGGCTAAATGTCCAGATCAGATTTTAAAGCAGCTAAAACAAGACCACAAATACAGTCCACAGGGAAAACAAACATATGATAAGAATTACCATAAGAACTTGTAGTTTATACGCTTTCTATTTTTTCAAAGCATTTTCTTCCAAAGCAAAACCATGGCTCTGAACATTTTTGGTATGAAAATGGCATTTTATTTTATTTTACTTATTTTTGGCCATGCGCAGCTTGTGGGATCTGGTTCCCTATTCAGGGATTGAACCCCGGCTCTCGGCAGTGAAAGTGCAGCATGCTAACCACTGGACTACCAGGGAATTCCCCCCAAATGGCATTTTAATATAAAAATTGCAAACCCTTACCTGGTGGGAAAATGAGTAAAGACTAAAAGTCCTGTTGTAGGATTTCATATATTTTAGATGAATCTGAATCAGTCAAATCATCTCTACGCACACTGAGAGAGAATAAACGAGTGAACAGCACAGAGACACTGAGTCCACGATGACAAGGGTCAGCCCAGAGACCCCAGAGGAGGTTCCAGGGGCTGCGGGGCAGGAAACTGACGGAGAAGCCGGAGGGTGCAGCAGGTGTGGAGCACACAAGGCCTGCAGGTGGAGATGTCACGGAGGCAGCTAGAGGTGGGGCTCAGGGCGACCCGGGCGTCCCGACGTGGACGGTACCCACAGCCACAGGACTGCGAGGGTACCGAGGGGCTGGGTGCAGACGGTGGGCAGGCTCTCGGGCGGGAGACACTACAGCACCTCTGAACTGATGTGGGTCCGGAGAGAATGAAGATCCAGAGACGCAGGGAGGACAAGCGGGGAGCTGGAGTGACGTCGGAGGGAGGAAGAGGGCACCGGGGCTCGGATGGGGCTCAGGCGGGGCTCAGGTGGGCACAGGTGGGGCACAGGCGGGGCACAGGCGGGGCTCAGGTGGGGCACAGGCGGGGCACAGGTGGGGCTCAGGCGGGGTACAGGTGGGGCTCAGGTGGGCACAGGCGGGGCTCAGGTGGGCACAGGTGGGGCACAGGTGAGGTTCAGGTGGGACACAGGTAGGACACAGGTGTGGTCAGGTGGGGCTCAGGTGGAGGGAAAGGTCCAGGCAGCAACAGCCAGGAAGGCAGGCGTGTGGTGCAGGTGGAAGGGTGGCACCGGCGGGAAGGCGCTCCTGCGAGGGATTCAGTCCCGTGGGGGGTGGGATCAGGGTCACCCACAGGAGAGAGTGAGGGTGGGGACAGGCACTGGGCTGGGGAGAGAGCAGGCCTGGACAGTCCGAGCAGACACAGCAGCCTCCCCGAGGGCTTCAGCTCACCAAGGCTCAAGGCTGAGAAGTGAAAATCAAACGATCCGCCTGCCGGTACCCTCGGTTCAGCTCTGCTGAGACCCGGCTGGCACACGATGCCCATCCTCACTCACCCAACTACGAGCAGAACTGGGCGGACGGATGGAGACACCAGGCTCTGGTTCTGCCCAGTCGGTGCCAGGAAGCGAAGGGTGTGGGGACGGAGGTGCCCGCTCAGCAGTGGGCAGTTGGGGGGCAGGAAAGATTGATAGAGTCATTCCATTAATGCCCCGAGACTGAATGAAAAATAAATGAATCAGGAAGGAGCTCAAAAGATTCTTAAAGGAGAAATAAAGCACGAGAAATAGAGACAGAAGCAGAAACGGATGGCCAGTAAAATTAATTAAACACCCTAAATACACTGGCCTCACAAAGCCAAGTCCTTCAGGGTGGGCTGCACGGAGCAGCCTGCTTCCAAAAGCATGGACCGCAACGCGGGGGAACCTGTGCCACGGGGAGTCTGACAGTCACACCTTGGCCAGGTGACCAGGGCCAACACCCTCCAGGGTGAGTCATGGTGATGACGAGGGCACTTTTGCCTCTGAGGTGTTCGTCCCAAACCCCCGCCCCAGCCTAACCAGGAGAATGACATCAGACGAATCCCAGCCGAGGGGCGTCCTACAGAACGGTCCCCCTTAAAGCCGTCGAGGTCACCAAACAAGGTGCGCCTGAGAGGCCGTCACAGCCGAGAAGGACACTGAGGGGACCAGAGACCTGGTGACTAAGTGCCGTGTGGTGTCGGGATGGGACCCTCTAACAGAACAAGGACAGTAGGTAAACACCAAGGCAATCTGAATAAAGTTTGGACTTTATTTAATAACAATGTGTCAGGGGCTTCCCTGGTGGCGCAGTGGCTGAGAGTCTGCCTGCCGATGCAGGGGACACGGGTTCGCGTCCCGGTCCGGGAAGATCCCACATGCCGCGGAGTGGCTGGGCCCGTGAGCCATGGCCGTGGAGCCTGTGCTCCGCAACGGGAGAGGCCACAACAGTGAGAGGCCCACGTACCACAAAAAAACAAACAAAAAACAACAACAAAAAAACCAATGCGTCAACATTGGCTCATCAATCGTAACAAACGCACGATAAAAATGTAAGATGTCTCTAACAGTGCAAACTGAGCATGAGGTACACGGGAGCCCTGCGCCACCTTCACAACTTGCCTGTTAACCTAAAACTGTTCTAAAGAGTAAAATCTATTTCTAAAAACAGAATCATCAAATTCGTACTTAGAGCACGTCACACCTGAAATACAAACTGAGGTCAATCTAAGTGAACTGACATGGAAAGATTTCTGGAACATACTGCATACAAAGATCAAACTGTAAAGAAAGAAAAAAATGGTATTAAATAGACTCCAGCATCACATTAAAAGAATGTTATCACGACTGGTTGGGGTTTATGCCTGGAACACAGAGGACTAAATATGGTAAAATTCACGACCGCATTGTCTCCTAATGTCATCTGTTAATAAGAACGTTACGATCATCTCCACAGACATCAAAGAGGCACCTGATAAATTTATTTTTATTTATTCTTGATTTGTTTATTCTGGAGCGTCTGGCCCAGGGTGGGGGGCGCCATGGGGGAGGAGGCCTGGCCCCTTCCCAAGCTGTGCCCACAGTGTGGCCCAATGGAGGGGGTTGGGAGGTGGGAGCGTGGAGGGGGCCTGCCTAGCCCCCTTTCCGCGGCTCTGTTCATACCCAGCTCCCCCAGGAAAATTCTCCCACCAGACCTCCCTTCAAAGCTGCTCTGTGCCCTCCTGCCCTCGGGGGAAGCTCGGCACATCCCAAAAGGACCACGCAGTGGGGACAGTTCCTGTGGAAACAGCGCCCGCGTAGGCATACGCTTCCGGGAACAGGGTCAGCGTGGGATGGGAGGTGGGTCCTGGGGCCGACAGGGTCCAGGCTCACGTCTTGCTTTGGGAAACGAGTATCTCAGAGACAGTAAGGCTTCCTGATGCGGAAAAACGGAGGAGAGAAACAACTGCGAAAGCATGATAAAAATACACTGAGGCACCCTTTGTAGGTCTTTCAACAAAACTACGCACACTTTGTGCTCACAAAATTGCCGTCACAGTGTATTGTTTTATAATCGGCTGCATCACTTCTTAGGGCATAAGACGTGGGACAGTTACCACCGGACAACTAAGTGATTTTGCCACCCCCCAATCCTGCGACTTCGCTTTTCCCAAAATATCCATCATCATAAATAATGACTCTGGTGAACATCTTCGTTTATGAATCTTCCTGACAATTTTTAATTAATTCCTTAGTTTAAATTCTAGAAGGCGGAGATTGCTGATTGAAAACAAAGTGCTTGAAGATTTTTATCCACACCATCAACCTGATTTCCAGGTCAGCTGTAAGGAGAGGCATTCTTACCAGCAGTGGGTTTTTAACATTTTTGTCCATAACGATAGAGACAAAGGAGATCCCCGTGGGAAATCGACATTTCTCGTTTCCTTTTATTCCCAGGACAGTGTTTCTCGTCCTCGTGCTGCTGTGTCATCCCTAAAGCTTTAGTTTCTGATAAGACGTCTGTCCTACTGATCCCCCCTGGTAGGAGAGCCACGTATAGAAAGGCCGTATCTTTGCAGCAATTTTTTTCTACTTCTTCGCGGTTAATCGTCATGTTGATTTGATGCAGAGCCCAGACAGGAGCAGCGCTCGCTCTGCGGGGTCATGGGGTCATGGGGTTGCAGGCACAGCCCCAGGGGGAGGATGGTGGGCGGGACGCCGGGAGCACTGCTTCTTGGAACAGGTGGGGTGTTTGCCAGTCCTGGATAGGCAGGCAGGATTCACAGGGCAAGGACAGGGGAGGAGGAATTTCTGGGCAGTGGGACCTGGTCAAAGGGCACAAAGGCCAGCCCCTCAGACACCCTCCTGGCTAGGAGACATGTAGCCTGTACCCGCTGGTCATACTCAGAGGAGGGTGTGGCCACCTGGTCACCTCGGTCATACGGCATGTGTACACATAGTCAAACAGAAAACCCGCTAAGTTTCTGATGAAACATTAACAAACTCGCCGCTGCTACTGGGCATGCTGCGCTGGCTGCCAGAGATGGGTCCTGGGGGCCGGGCTCTGGGCTGAGGGCTCCCCAGGCATCCTCAGGCCTGTGAGCAACTCCTCCAGCAGCTCAGCCATCACTCCTGGTTCTAGGTGATGCGGCCTGTCCATGCTAAGTAAAGATGAGACACACCAAGTCAGTTCCCTGAGAAGAGCATGCAGGAGACGCTGGGGGACAGAGGACTCCCCTGGAGTCCCCAGAGCTTTGCAAGGTGGCCGGGGGGTTGATCAGCTCGGGGCTGCTCGGGGCCCTTCTACCCTGAGACCTGCCCCATCCCCGGGCTGCCTCACCCAGCCCTGGCGCCCCGGCAGCTGCCCTAGGAAGATGATCTATCTGCTCCCAGCGTCGACCTGCAACACACCGGACAGTCCCAAATATTTATAAATTCGTGAATGGTGCTGTGTTCTCTAAAACACAGCTCCTAAAATAAAAAGGAACTCCTTCTAGCTTCCTGGCTAATATAAAAAGTCCAGATAAAGACCAAGGGGTCAGGGAAAGTTAAAAATGAGAAGTGAATCATTTACGGTTACACCAGGAGCTCCGTTTCCACCAACAGCGTATTTGTCTTTTGAGATCGTCCCCCTCGAGACGCACAAAACCACAAAGAACAGGCTGACCGGGCCGGGTGTTCTTGGCTCGGCTGGGAGGGTTGGCAACACCACGAGGCTCCCAGGAAAGTACGGACGGTCCCGAGAGACAGAACGAGCTTCGGGAGACACGAACCAGGAAACCGCGAGTGCGACGTCCACCCAATTCTGCACAGCTCGACCCCCGAGAGGGCCGCGATCATGGAAAGTCACTCGTTCTCCTTAAACTGCAACCACCACCCAGGCCAGAAACACTGGGGACACACAGGAAGCCAATTTCTCTCCAAGCATCACTTTCCTGTGGTCGTTTTCCCCTTTTCTGAAATGCATTTTCAGCCCAAGCGAACTGTTTCTGCAAACCTCCCTCCCCAGAAATGTGAATGGCCCAGGGCCCCTCCCTGAGTCTCCTCCGACCCCCTCGTCAGGAGCCCCCTCCCCAGAATCCTGAAGGATCTCAGACCGTAGGTGCACTAAGGTGTTGGGTGCAGCCACCAGCAATTACCAATATGCTAAGGTTTTTGACCCAAACAACAGCAACTTCACAATTCAACGAATATTGTAGGTGGCGTTTGGCATCACTAAAGACACTATTAACCAATCGGGACAAGCAGAACTTTCTAAACAGGAAGCGTGCGCGGCGATGGTGGTGGTCCTGCCCCTTCGCCGCTGCTGTGACAGGGAAACTGCTACGCGTTCTCAGCTCCGTTTCCTGCCCCGAGACTCAGGCTCTACGATGACAGCAGGCATTCGGAAACACGAGCAAACGTTTCCAGACAAATGCATCCTCGTGCCCCGCAGCCTGCTAGTGAGGAACGGGGCCACGCCGACCGGCTGTGGGCCCACTGTCCTCTGTACGTGGCGCGTGCGCAGCCAGGGAGACCCATCACCCACTGGCTCCGAGGCACGGGCGGCAGCAGGAGCTCGCAGGGACCTGCGTGTGGACACGAAGGCCTTGGGTGGACGGGGAGGCGGGAGGGGGAAGGCCTCCTTGCCACGTCGAGCTCACCGGTGCTCACGCAGCCCGGCCCAGCCCCCCTGACCTTCTCCAAGACAAGTGTCTGCTGATGCGGAGTCTGGAAGTTGGACCAGACAGATCAGCCCTTCACCTCACCGTCACCCCGTTCGACAGGAGGAAAGCAGCTTCCCTTCTGGTTTCAAAACCAGCGAACGCTTTCATGACCGGCAATCCCACTTCCGGGAATGCACCCAAAGAAGGGGAAGCAAGGCCTCGGGCAGACACCCGTGTGCCTCGTTCGCGGCAATGCTGTTCACGGCGGCCAAAAGATGGAAGCCACCCAAGCGTCTCAGCAGACAACGCATAAACAGTGTGGGCCATCCCCACGACGGAACAGGCCTCAGCTCCGAGGAGTGAAGCACCGGCCCGTGACACAGCACAGATGGGCCTCCAGGACACCGCGCTGGCTGGAATAAGCCACAAGAAGACACACGCTGTCTGACTCCACGGACACGAGGTCTTTGAAGGAGTCAGATTCACGGAGACAGAAAGTGGACAGTGGGGCCCACGCTGGGGGAGGGGAGGGCAGGGAGCGTTTCACCGGGACAGAGCTTCAGTTTGGGAAGATGAGCAAGTTCAGAGACCGACAGCGGTGACGGTTGCACAACAACGTGAATGTACTTCATGCCCCTGGGCCGCACACTTAAAAACAGTTGAAATGGCCAATTTCATGTTATGTACATTTTACAATAAAAATCTAACATATACTGATTTCAAAGACCTAAGTTCTGACACAAGCAGACTTCATACCGCATACGCCCGCAGCAGGACGGAGCCCAGGACACAGCCGTGACCTGGCAACCTGGGGACTCAGCGCAGTCTCAGGACGGCAGCACTGCCCTGAGCCCCAGCTGTCCAAGCGGCCACGGGAACCAGCCTGGGGCCGAGAAAGCTCCAGTGGCAGAGCCGGAAGAACTGTTACCCAAGTCCCCAGATGAGCCTCTGGCTTTTGGCTCTGGCCCAGCCCCAGGGGGGCATATGGCCCAGGCCAGCCCGCTCACCAGCAGATTACCACCGGACCTCGGGTGGCCGTGCACGCGCATCCCTCGTCCAGGGAAAACTACTTTGGGAGTCAGTTTGGGAAGGAATGGCAACAAATGACTAAACACAGGCCAAAGTAAGAACAGGATCTACGTCCCTCCGCTAAGAGGTGTGGGGAGAGGGCTCGGGACGGCCAGGAACGGGAAGAAAGGTGGCCTGGGCCTGGACCAGGGGTCAGGCCGAGCTCCGAGGAGGGCGGGTGGGCACCGCCCAGTGTGTCGCGCGGGCCTGGGCCACTGCTGTGGTGACCAGTGCAAGCCTGGCACCACCTCAGTCTGACAAGGCACCAAATCCAAGCAACGGCGTGCGTGGTCCTAAGCTGAAGCCAAGACAGGGAACCGTGCCCTGGGGGAGCACCGTGCTCCGTCTAAAGCCCAGACAGGTGCGTCCGTGGTCCCACCGGAGCCAGCCCCAGCAGGTCGACTGCCAGGAAGCCAAACGGGCAAACGTGCAGGGGTGACGTCTCACCCACACGAGGGCAGGGGCAGCCCGGGGACCCAGCCTGGGCCCACCCCCACCAGCTGGCGGCCCGGGAGGCCAAGGTGCACTGTTCCCCCATATCTAAAACACGTCGGTCCCCCCGGGAGGACCAGAGGCACGATCAGGACCCAAAGGTGTAAGGCGGCCCTACCTGCGGGTGTGGGCGTCCCCCCCGGCTGGTCTTGAACGAGCCTGATGACGTCAGACACATCGACCCGAGGGTCACTTTCTTCCTCTTTGGCCTCACTGGGCCCTCGCGCGGGAGGACCATTGTCACCTCCAGTCTCCTTGCACGGGATGAACCTCCAACAGCCAAACATGAGTCTGCAGAGCGAAAAACGGTTTTAAAAGGAAACGCAGCTCACGCAGCCAGAGACAGCAGCTGCGTCTCTTTGAGCAAAACCCAAATCACCAGACACAGCCTGCAGCAGTTTTATTCGGAAACGGATGCAGGTTCCTTAGAATTCAAGTCATTCTTCTCCAGTGAATTTCTACTGTGTCAACGTTCAGTTACAGAAGCAAGGCTCTCTTCTAACGCCGGAATGGAATAACGCGTGGCACAAGCAAAAATATTATTTACTTCTGCCGCTTAAGAAAAAGAAAAGCCTAGATTTTCCCCTTGACATTTGGGCTCTTGTTTCAAGGATAAAAAAGGCCCTGGTTCCCCTGGTTTCAGTGTCACAGTCGAGTCCACTGAACCGGCCAACTTTCAGAGCCACTGTCCCCTGCGCTGGAAACACCTCCAACCCTCCAGGTAAAGAATGCCATCCGAGTGCCAGGACAAACATTCGAGTTTTACTCCTCCAGTGAAAATTTGGTTAAGAAACTCAGATCAAGTCTCTCGGAGGTAATCTTGGATTTAAAGAGACAGCTAGTGACTACATTTCAAACAGGAGCCGTGTGAAATCACCTGCTGGGCAGATGCTCACCGCCAGCAGGTAATCACAGACGACTCCTTTCTGTACTCAGTTTTCTGGCATATTTATGGCTCAGCGGCTTAATACCTGGCTGGGCCCCTTCCTTACGAACAGAGACGTAAATCATTCAACTTGGATAAATTCCGCTGGGGGTCCCATGGCAGCGGCTCAGCTGCTTGCTCCGCTCAGGTGGCTTGTCCTGCTTTCAGCCGCGCCCCACGGGCAAACCCTCATTGGCCCGGGGAGGAGGCCATCTGCACACATGGGAAAGGCCGCCCAGCTACTCCACATGACCCTCCTGTTCCCACATCTCCCCGTTCGTGCCCTTCCCTGAAGCCCCTCCCTGGCCACCTGGCCGCGCGAGGCCAGCCCACGCCCAGCACCGTTCACAAGCCCACCACTGCCAGCGGCCCCAGGGAGGGGTTCCAATGGGCCGCCTACACGAGAACCATGGCTCGGAGCCTCGACCATCATTCCAGGGGGGGAAGGGGCTGCCACAAGGCGGGGGACACATAGTTCAGGTCCCAAACCCTTTGGGGCTCCACCAACCCCACACTAACAAGGACAGGTGGCGTTTCCTCCCATCCCCTCCTCTTCCCGCCAAAACCTACAACCCCACTGGGCTCCCAAAGGCACGTCCCTTTGTCTTTATCAACACTGCCTTCGGTCAGTACCTTGTCTGTTTTATCCGTTACCCACACAAGTCTTCGTGTCGCTTTTCCAGGCATGTCTTCAGATCCCTGTAACGTTTTATTAAACCCGTTTGCGTGACCCTATGATGAGGGACCTTCCTGGTGACAAGAGACAAGGGAGCCACAACCCACACCGTCTCCTCTGGCAGGACCTCAGCTCTCGGCCCTGGTCCTCGGGTCCTGCTGCGTCTCCCCAAGAAACTCAGGCCAGGCAGGTGCTCGGGAGGGTGAAGACAGACGAGAGACGCTGGGCTGAGCGCACGCACACACCCAGACGCCAAGCACTGTCAGACCCGGAGCTACAGGCTTCTGGTGGCTTCAGTCTAGTTTTGACATTTAAAAGAAGAGAAATTTCCCTAGCTAAACGTAAAACAAAACCCCAAACCCTCTTTTGTCCTCTTTTCTTTTAAATTCTACTCAGAGAATTTCCGACATGAGCAGGCTAATCGTGATCTCAAACCTCCAGAAGGAACAGAAAGGGCCGGTGTGTCTGCCTCACGTTTGTCCCCAGTGGCCGTGATGTCCCCCACACTCCGGGACGGCCCTTCCACCAACCCAGCAAGGTGCTGCTGTAAGTATCAGCGGCCGCTCAGGCTCAAGCCACAAGTGCAAGATCCAAGGTTTGCTTTTTTTTGTTTTTTTTGCGGTATGCGGGCCTCTCACTGTTGCGGCCTCTCCCGTTGCGGAGCACAGGCTCCGGACGCGCAGGCTCAGCGGCCATGGCTCACGGGCCCAGCCGCTCCGCGGCACGTGGGATCCTCCCGGACCGGGGCACGAACCCGCGTCCCCTGCATCGGCAGGCGGACTCCCAACCACTGCTCCACCAGGCAAGCCCCCAAGGTTTGCTTTTAACGAGTTTGTTCTGAGAAACAGAAGAAACGTGCCCTTCACCTGACCCGGCTAGAGGATGGGTGAGCATCCCGCCTCCACAGGACACGGTCCAGGGCTGCCCCCCTCGCTGCGGTCAGCCTCCGGCCCCGAGGCTGCTGGTGCCAGGGGCCCAGGGAGGGTGGGGCTTCTGCCTCCCACTGGGATTTACTTCTCCAGCTGCATGGACAGCAGCATCGCAGAGGTGCTGAAACGTCCCTCCAGAGACAGGCCAGGAGACAGGGTGGTTTCTCCAGCTCTGTGCTTCCCACGGTCCAAGGGCGCAGAGGACAAACCCAGACATTAGGCCCACATGGGTTGTCGTTACCCTCTGTTCACTTTAAAAATCTCAAGGCTGCCGTAACCACAGAGCACCAAGCCCTGTCGGTGCCTTTCGATGTCCTGTTTCCCACCGAAAAACCCGACAAGCAGCTAGGACAGAGACGACAGGGGCCCACGCCTGGTCTTGGCCTCCAAGCTCCAGGTGTCCTGCACACTGACGAGAACTCGGTCACCCGGCGGCTGGACGCGGCCAAGCACGGTGGGGCATCCACCCCAGGGGCTTCCCTGGCTTGCCACCTGCTCAGCCGCCTTTCCCTGCTCACCTGGTTCGTCCCCCCTGGGCGCTGAGGGCGCAGACACAGGGCAGCCCCACCCCAGGGAGCTCGCAGCCCGGAAGAGTGGTTTGTTCAGGGACCACAGCCATGGGGCAGCGGGACTCCGTGGCGCTCACACCCACCGCGCTGTCTAGGGCACCAGGAAGGGAGGTAGAGGGGCTGTCCAACTCGGTGCCTGGGACGGGCAACCCTCAGGGAGGTGAAATCTCCATCTCCACCCCGCCCCGCCCTCCCTGCCCCCCAGGCCCGTTTTGTGGGACAAGAGCAGGGCCTTCCCCACGGGAGTCAGGCCCACTGCTTCTCCAGCCCTGAACTCAGAATGAGACACAGACAAGACAGGAGGAGGAAGTCTGTGAAGACGTCAAGCCCTTCCAGCTCTACTCTGGCGTCCACACCATTACCTTCCTATTTGATTTGTTCAGAATTTTGTCTTTGTTTCAACTCGGTAATTTGAATAAAGTTCTTCACTTTCTCAGCAGATTGGACGGAATGGCCCCAGCGGTGACTGACACCCACACTTCACCTGACACGTCCCACAGGTTACCCACCCTGGCGCAGGCACTGCAGACGGACCCTGGACGGCTCCCTGCTCACCTCCGTGGAGCCGCGGAGGGGCTGGTCCTGTGGGCTCCAGAGAGATGCTGAGCGGTTCCGGGGACGCCAGGCTTCCTGGGGATCCTGGGGCTGACCGAGGCTGCCCTGATGCTTGATGAGGCGCGTCAGGAGGGGCCCCTGACCACAAAGTGAAGTGTCTGGCTCCAGATGTCCACGAGTTTCTCAGCAGACACAGAGTGTCCAGAATCCCATCGTGGGCTGGAAGTCCCCGGCCTTCTACGTGGGGAGGCCCAGAGGACACAGGACGCAGCCGTCCCAAAGGCGAGAGTACTACGGGGCCGGCTCCGCCAGCGCGAAGACTCCACACGCAGCCCTGTGCGCCCTCGAGCAGGTTCACGGCGTGTGCGTGCGCTCAGCCCAGCGTCTCTCGTCTGTCAGGTAAGAGCTTCACCCAGGCCCTCCTGGGCTCAGATGAGGGTGGAATGAGTGAACTTGAGAACAAGAGGCTGAGCTTTACGTAGAACAGAACAACAGAACGTCACCTTCCTGTCACTGTTACTGTTACACTTCTAACTTCTTCTCCCAGAGCCTCCTACAATAGCACCAAATCAACTAAGTTGGTGGCCAGATGCTATGAATCTGTAACATTCCAGGCCAGTTTATTTCCATCACACAAGAACTCCAGGAACCTTCCTTTCAACTTCAGGTTTTTCGCTGTTTTACAAAAGGCACTTAAACGCCTATGGGCAGAAAGCTCTTCTTTCCAAGTGACTGTATTTTACTTCTAGTCACCAGGATGCTGCTTGCCAGATAAATGTCCAGTTTTCACAACGGAGCCCCAAACTCAGAAAGAGGGTCTCGTGGAAAGCTGACCTTGGACCGCTGATCACAGTTACCGCTGACCTGAGGACCTGAGTTCAACAGAAGCCCAGCAGTGACAGCGGCGGGCGGGTGGGGGGAGTGAAGACCCTCAAATTCAGGAGAAAGACGGGGATTTCAAGCTGCATTTCAAGCACGGAAGTCCTCTGTCGCCGAGCTCCGCAAATGCGATCACCTTGACAAGTTAGGCTGCCGCCCTCCTGTTGTTCCGAGGGTCTCTTGTACAAAGACGGCGCCTCCACCACTCTGGAAAGGGTCTGCCTTAAGCTGCAGCCAGGAGGGTTGTGACCAAGCTTCTGCCTCTCTAGTCACAGCCTTTCACACAACGGTCCTGGCTGCCAGGGGAGGCATCACGGGGGGCGGGGCTGAGGCCACAGAGGCTTGGGTGTTCCTGAGCACAGCTGCACTAGCGCCTGCCCAGACCGTGAGGCCAGGACCTGGGAGGGTGCCGCCCCTGCCCCAGGGGGCGGGGGTCCTCAAATAGAGCTGAAAACTCTCTCTTCCTATCCCTCCCGGGTTGACTCACCGCAGAGAGAGCGCCCGCCTGGCCGCCCCCTGCCAGGACCACAGGGCAGGACTCCCTCCGACCCCCGTGGTGGTGGTCTCTCCTGCTGCAGTGGGTCCCAGGAGGCTGGAGCAGAGCTCAGAGCTCAGGCCCCCAAACCAGCTTTGGGCCGGTCATTTCACCGATGATTTGCATATTAGAAGACCCTCCAGCGCAAGGGCTCCTTCCCCAGGGCCCGTGCCCCTCACCTACCTGCCCAGCGGGGTCCCCTGCCGGCCTGGGGCCCTCAGCAGACACTCCAGCACCAGCAGCCCCTGGGGGACGCACTTCTATTTCTGTGGCTTGGCTCTGCCCCTCCCAGCGGTCACACATCCTGGGGCCTCCCATGGCCACCCCACACACCCTGCCTGTGCCTCAGGGTCACCTTAACCCCTTCCCTGTGCAGGGCTCGCAGGCGGTCCATTAGGGGCAGGGTGAGCCACGTGGCCCCGGATGGGGACGCTTTCAGTGAAGTTAAGAGGCTGCACCTGCTCCAGAAGAAAGTCTCCTTCAGGACCAGCTCCCGCCCGGCTCTTATTTAAGTGTCTAGCGCTACAGAAAAAGGCAACAAAGTGTGGTTTTGAAAAACTGGCAGCAATAGTCTCTGGAGTTGAACGAGCAAACGGCATTATTTTTAAACCGCAGAGCCTACTTTTCTGCGGCCCGGCTGAAAAGCAAAACAGCCAGGCTGGGGCCACGCCACTCCCGCTGCCCGGCCAGGCAGGGCAGAGTCGGGGTGGGGGGGGACCCACGCCCCAGCCGCCCCTATCACACCTGTCCCGGCACCTGCTGGGGGTCTGCAGAGCCTGGAGGACGGCTCCTCCGCGGAGGGAACCCTAAAGGAGAAGGCCTGGGAGTGACGCCTGCAGGGGTGTGCGGGACCCCGGCCCCGGCAGTGGGGAGGGGCGTCTGTGCGCGTGGAGCCCGCGCTCCGGCCCCGCCCGGAGTCCCCAGGGCCCTCAGGGGTCGCAAGCTGGGCGGGGGCGGGGCGGGAGGCGAGCGGAGCCTCCGGGAGCTGACCGAGCGCCCTCCCCCCCTCCCTCCTTCCCTTCCCCGGCCCCCCACCCCGCTTCTCCAGCCCCACACACCTGCCCGGCCGCGGGCCCGTCCTCCCCGTGGCCGCGGCCTCCACCCGCAGGTGCCCGCGCTGACGCCGCTCCCCCTCGGCCTGGGGGAGGGGAGAGGGGAGAGGGGAGAGGGGAGGGGAGGGCAGGAGGGCGGTGGGGCGGACGGCTGGTCTGGCGGCGGCACGAGAGTGGCGGGGGGCAGGGGAAGGAGGAGGGAGGAGGGAGGAGGGTCTGGAGTAAAGGGAGCGGTGGGGGAGGGGACAGCGCGGAGGGAGCGGAGCCGAGTGGGCGGGGCCGGGAGGACGCGGGGAGGGGAGGAGCCTCCGAGCCCCGCCCCGCCCCGCCCCCCGCGTGTTCGCACGCTCGCCCGACGCGCCCCAGTCGGCCTGCGTGGGGCGGGTGCCCATGCCCGTGGGTCGAGATGGGCGTCGCCCGCGACCTGCTCGGACCGGGCTCTGGGTTCGCGGATCCCAGGGCAGGAAGTGGTTCGCGGATGGGCCGGCCGCGGGGGTCCCCGACCCTGCGGCAGCGTTTGCAAGGAAAAGGAAGGCGCCCGCCTTTTCACTCTTGGGTCTTCCAGAGTTCAGGGCACACACTAGTGCCCGAGTAGAACTCAGAAAACTGAGGCGCACAGAAGGACTGAAGCATCCCAAATGCTGACCTGGGTATAAACGTTATTTTAGCTGGGGCTTTAAAACGTCTGCGTTTAGTGGGTCACGGTGGGAAATGTGAGTAAACGGAGCGCGGGCTTCTGCCACGAAGGTGGCCGACATGAACCCCTAAGGCTCTAGGGCGCCCCTGGGGAGGCGGGGCGGCGCCTCTGAAGGGCTTTCCCCTCAAAGCGCGGTTCCCGCGGCCACGCAGCATCGCCTTGCAGGTCCGCGTGCACTTCCCCGGCGTCCCGGAGCCCAGGCGGAGGCTGGGGCGCCGGGCTGGGGGGGCGGGCTCCCCTCCCACGGGATGGGTGCGGGCGAGGGCAGGGCTCCTGGGTGGACAGGACACCAGTTCCTTCACGGGCGCGGCGGCGGCCGCTGCAGGAGGGTGGCCTGAGGGGACAGGACGGTAAAGGCAGGGAACTCCCCCAGCTGGATGGTTTCCTCCGCAGAAGGGGGGTGGAGGGGTCCACCGGAAACGCCCCCAAGAACCTGCCAGGGTTGGAGACCGGTGCCTCCTCTCAAAGGGCCTCGAGACCAGTCAGGTGTGCCAGCGTGGGGTCCTGAACTGTTAAGACCACGTTCCTCTTTCCCACGACACACCGAGGACTTGGGTCACTGGGATGCCCTCCCAGAGGCTGAGTATCACTTACCGGAGCCGTGAAAGTCCAGAGAGGCAGCCTGGCGGCGAGCACGCCCGGCAGGGGTTCTCTACGAGACGTGCGAACAGACAGCACCGCTGGTGCGGAAACGAGAGGAAGCGGTCGCTGACCCTCTCGACCCCGGTCAGGGGATCTGCAGGCTCAGATCCCACGGCCGGGCAGCACGGACTCCGACCTGAAGCCCACCTGCCCCAAGGCGGCCGTCCCACGAAGGGTCCTGGGTCCCCTTCTCAGTCGCCCGCACCCGGAAACAGGCCAGCGAGCCCTGAGCCCCTTTCCTTCCCCGTGAAGGCTTTCTGCCTCGGGATGTGGTGAGCGACATGGGGAGGACACAGGACACGGGGGACAACGCCCCAAGACCCCTGTGCTCTTAGAAATGGTCAGGGCTCGTTAAAGTCGCCGTAACTCGGGGGGAGCGAATCCCCAGAACAAAAGCCCGGCGGGCGCCCTGCTGGCGGCGGCCGTTGGGGCCTAGTGAGCCCTTTGTGCCGACTCTCCCGGCCTTTCCAGGCCCCGAGGCCCCGGGGAAGCACAAGGAAATTAGCATCACAAATGGAGTTCTAGAAAGAGCCCCGAGGAGCTGAGCTTTAAGCGACGGCTCGCCTGAGGAGCCTCCGCTCCCTCGGGGTCGGCCCCCAGGGTGAGGCAGAGCAGGGCCTCCGGGCAGGCAGGGCCGTGGCCCCGTGGGCTCCCCGGAGGCGGGGCTCGCGGCCTGGACCCTGCGCAGCTCGGGCCTGCGGGCGCCCGGCAGGTGTGAGGGCCGTCCTGGGACGGCGTCCCCGCTCCGTCACTGTGCTGATGGCCGCTCTGGGAGTTTGAAACTTTGCCGCTTGAGATTAAATCCTTTTGGAAAGCGTTGCTCCCACAGAGAAGTTTGTGTTAAAGGAAGTAATAACACCCGAGCGGGGAGAACCGCTCCGCTCTCCGGAAGCCTGGGGTCCCCTGGGACACGCGGGAGGCCAGGTACGGGACCCGGTCCTCTGCAGTCCTGAGGGGCCATCCCTCTGGGGGGCTGGGGGGCTGCCTATCCCATCGCTAGGGCGTCGGGGCCCCAACCGCGGGAAGGACCAGCTGGCCCCCAGTCGGCAGCATCCTGGCCCCGACCCTCCCTCCCCACCCTGCTCCTGCTGAGCTGAGGCGCCTCCGGCCCGGCCCGGGGCCCCGGCTCTGCTGCGGCCTGGAGGGGCGGACAGGCCCCAGGCCCCGTGCTGGCTGCTGCGCTGCGCGGCTCCCCTGGGACGAATCAGTCGGGCTGTGAACACCGGCACGGTGTGGGCAGGACCCGCTGGGCCCACGGCGGTCACGGGCTTGCACCCCAAGGTGGACAACGTGGAGGCTGCGGTGAGTTAGCAGCCCCGGGTGTGGGGAGGCAGCTGAGCTCTGCCCTCAAACCACCCCCCCACCCCCCCACCGCTCTCTGCTGCTCCCTCCCCACGCGCATCCCAAGGGTACAGCCTCCGTGGTCGCCCCGAGTGCCTTGCCACGGATCCCCCCAAACAGACTGATGGGTTGAATTGTGTCTCCCCAGAAAGGTATGTTGAGATCCTAACCGCTGGCACTTTAGAATGTGAACTTATTTGGAAATAAGGTCTTTACAGACACAACTAATGTAAAATAAGGTCATCAGCGTGGGCCCCTAACCCAGTGTGACGGACGTCCTTACAAAGATGGGACGTTGGGACACAGACAGGCACAGGGGAACGCCTGCCTGGTGGAAGCAGGGACAGGCTCTCCAAGAGCCCCAGGAGCGGACCCTCCCTCCCAGCCCCGAGCGAGCCAGCTTGACCTCAGATTTCTGCTTTGGGGACTGAGGGACAGTCAGTTCCTGTGTCTGAGCCGTGGGCCACCACAGCCCCAGGGAACAGGAGGCACATTTTTTTCCAAGTGGCTTTACTGTGCTGCCTGCTGATTCTTTCACGCTGCCCTGTCCCCATGGAATGACCTCCTCTTAACTGTTGTAAGACGGCCTACAAGTGCTACAGCAATAGCCAGTCTTCAGGTTTCATACATTCAGTGTCACTGGTCTGTGTTTTAGCCTTCGTGTCCCTAACAACACATGTATTTTCTGCTCAACTAGTTTATAAGGATTTGGGAACTGTAATCATTCATAAACAAGACAAAGTCTTAGCTAACTAAAGCACCATGTTTATTTTGATACTTGGCTTATATTTTGAGACTTCACAGTAGGTCTTTTACAAATTCTAAAGGTACTGGATGGAACTGAGTCTCAGAGGGAATTTTATTCTTAATTATTTTACAACCCTCTCTCTCTTTGGAGCTTGTAAAAACCAAGTGAATAAGAGCACTGATGAGTGAACTTTTTCAAATTATGACGTTGTGTAACTATTTTTTGAAATTTATTTACTTTTGGCTACGTTGGGTCTTCGTTGCCGCGTGCGGGCTTTCCCTAGTTGCGGTGAGCGGGGGCTACTCTTCGTTGCGGTGTGCAGGCTCAGTAGCTGTGGCGCACGGGCTTAGTTGCTCCGCGGTATGTGGGATCTTCCCAGACGAGGGCTCAAACCCGTGTCCCCTGCATTGGCAGGCGGATTCTTAACAACTGAGCCACTAGGGAAGTCCCTGTATAACTAATTTTAAAGGATGATACATACTCTTAATAAGTAATACAGCTAGTAATCCATATTTCTCGTTAAAGTTTTAACAAATAAATTGGGACAGGGGCTGTCATAGGCCCGTCAGGTACAAGGCACAGCCCTTCTCATGGTTTCTGGGGTGTTATGAGTTCTCACGCCTTGCTGATGGGTCAGTGGAGCACACATCACAACACGATGTAACGAAGACACGGGGGCCTTGAAGAGTGTGCTGTGTGGGGTATTGAGTGTAAATTTCTCTGGTGTCAAGCGCTGACTCAAGATCACCTTTAGGCATGACACCTGTCCACTAGTTGTGGGGTCTGATGTCTTAAGTAAGAAATTCTTCATCTGATTAAAGATGCTCCATCTCTCGATTTCTGCTGGGCCTCCGTCAGGCTTGATTAGGACTAATGTACCTCGATGAGGAATTAGAAGATTGCTAATTAAATGCTCCTGAATTATTCAAACGACCCGAATAATAAAAATGTACAAAGGGGTGAGCATTTTCTGTGAGGAAGTTAATACGATGATACAGTTTTAGTGGTATCCCCTTAGTGCAAGAAAGGAATTGAGAAATTATGTGTTTCTAAGATATTTCCATGAAAGAGGGAGCTTAATAACGTGGGTGTTGATCAAGCTGGGATACGACCCAGTAGAATAAAGGGCTGTGTTCACGTGAACACAGGCGCGCAGGCTGGCTGTTCACACCTGCAGAGCCTCAGGCGAGGGTGCCCTCGCTCCCTCTGAAAGGCGAGCACGCTCCTCCCAGCTGCCGAGGTTAGCGTGGTCACACGTTTGGGTCACCTGAGGCAGGTGTGGACACCGGACCACAGCAAACAGCAGCCCCGGGACTCCGACTCACCTGCAGCGTCTGCTTCCTGTAGCGTCTGTGGCTGTGTTGGCTGCTGGCGTTTGGTCTGACAGCCAAGGTCACCCACTCAGGGTGAGTTACTTGCCCTGGCTGTGTGCTTGTTTCACGGTGTTTGGGAGCCGGGAAAAAAGCCCCCAGTTTAGAACTGTGCCCGGTGAAGCCAGAGGCCTGAGCCGGTCCCTCCCAGGGAGCCAGTCGGCCCTGACGGGGGCAGTCCTGCCCCAGCCCAGGAAGGCCCTTTCTCGGGACCCTCGACCTCGCTCCACCCTGGTCCCCTAATCCCAGGAATGAGACCTGGTGTGAGGATGTGTGAGGATGTGTGGAGTTTTCTGAGGTTGAGGCTTTCAGAGGAGACAGGGAGCTCGGTGCTGGTGGGGAGCAGTGGCCAGGGGCCGGGGGGCCAGGAACCCGAGCGCGGCGGTGCTGGGCGCACAGAACCCGCCCTCCCTCCAACTGCCCGCGAGCCTGTGGGACCCGGGGTCTGGACAAGAGTGGGGAAGGCAGGAGAGCCTGGAGGGAAAGGGGAGGAATCCAGATGGAAAGGGGTCTCAGGCGGAGGGTCAGGGAGCAGCTGGAGGGGGACGGGCAGGATCCCAGCGTTAGGAAATCCGACACTGAGCTTCCCGTTCTGCGCCCCTCGGCCTCGGTGAGGCACCCGGTCCCACGCGTTCCCAGGGCACCAGCTACCACAGTGCCGTCCACTTCATCCCAAACAGAGACACTCCCTTTGAGAGTGTTTACCCAGCAGTTCCTCTTAGCAGAAAGTTAAGACCAACTTCTGTGATCTTTTTAGTTTGTAAGGAAACTAATCCAGACCTTTCTTCTTCTTTATTGCAAGCAGATTCAGGTCTCCTGCTTAGCTAATCTGCAGAAAAGTCCAATCATAATTCATATTATGAAGATATACTTTATCTACAGAAATAAAAGTTAAAAACAGTAGCATACAAAATAAATTCTACAGAAATTTAAGATTTGGTTTAATTCACAATTTAATTTTTCAAAGCAGGTTAATAAATAATTATCAATTAAACATTACTGTTTGGAGGCTGATTTATTATCTTAAACGCACCTACTATATTCAATAATTTAAAAATAAATTCCAGTATTTATGATGACAACACCTAGAGATAACATTCGTGTTAAATACATTTTTGAAGATTCTCTTTTATTACATTACATAATGAATGGACATTTTAAACAGCAATGCAGACACACATTATAACTTTAAGTCAGAGACAATATACGCATATTAAAATTCTGTATATTTCGATAAGGTAAAAAATAAAGCTATATAAACTGATCTGTAGATTTTTTTCTGCAAAAGTGGAATCACACTTTAATAATACTCTGACACATCTTCATTAAAGCTTTGTTTATAGACAATCAGAATGATTCTCAGCCCCATTCACCTACCCTCTAACTAAAAACAAACAAACAAAAAAAGAATGCATTCGCCAGCTGACATTTTTCCTGTTTTCAAAGTTACAAGTGGGAAACTTCCAAAGGAAGTGCGTAGCCAGCTGTTACACTGAGCTGTCAAATAAATACCATTAATTTTAGGATGAAGCAGAAGTGGTTGTATTATGTCATTAATATGCAAAACAGATGAACTCAGTGGTTTTAAAGAAAAAGGCCGCAAACTTCCCTCAGGTTGCCCTGAACTTCTCGTTGATGCCCGTGAACTTAGGAATAGTTACACAGCACGTGCAAGGCAGTTCTGTAGTTAAAGCTGCAAAACCTCACCAGGCCACACTATGCTTCTATAAACCTGCTACTGCAGAAGGTGGCGTTCCTGGGCGCCTCCCGTGGCCCGGCACTGCCACCAGTGGGTCTCACGGGGCCACGCCCACCCCCCCACCCAGGGGAGGGGGGCGCGGGTCATTTGGTCTGCGTTCACCCCATGGAACCAAGGGCACAGGAATGGGCTGATTTGGGTTCTAACAGGAGTTGCCAAGAGAGAGGGTCTTTACTCCCAGCTCCGGACACAGGGACGCTGCAGCTGGGAGGGTCCGAGGGCTGCTGGCAGCCACCTGTCCTGAGGGTGGGGCTCAGAGGCCCCCTCAGGGTCCCCTTAGGACGTGGGATGTGTGTGCGACTGCGGCCTCGGGTGGCCGGGAGCTGAAAGCAGGAGCACGGAGGTGGCCGGAGCAACACGGCCTACAGACAGCTTGCTTTGGGGGATGGCGTGTGGGTCAGGAACCAGACATCTGGACCAACGGGGGAAATGTTAATAAGTGATTAACGTGCAGCTGTAAGATTTTCAAAAGTAAGGAAAATGCTTCAATTAGTTGCGTTAAGGTTAGTGTAAAAGGCAAGTAAGTACTGCCCACCGTCAGGTGGGCATCTCACTGTCTTATCTGAAATGTCACCTCGGTGGGTTCTTCTGTCCCTCCTTTGACTTTACTTTTGATCTCATGCCCCTCGCCTATTTCAAATTATCAGGCACAGTCACTTAATAATTTCCCAAACAATTTAAAAAAGACTTTTCGGAGCATGTGAAGGTCAGTAACTTTCATAAGGAGACTTGACTTATCCGAGGTAAATGGTAACCATCTCAATACAGGCAAAAAGAGGGCACAGAACCGCCACGGAGCTTCTATTTTAAGGCTGAAGGATAGAAATTAAAAACCAAATAAAAAGCAGATGAAATGGCAATGAACTGTGAAGAAAGAGCACAGCAAATTATCATACTCTAAATATGCCTTTTAGCTGCTCACTACTGCCAGAAACACCAAAAATAAACAGGTGTAGAGAATAAAATCAAATCTGAAAATTCACATTCATCAGATATTGAGACATTCAGCCAAAATGTTCATCAGAATTCAAATATAAAGTGGCCAAAATGTCATCAACTTAAAAAATAAAAGCTTTAAAAACATACTGTAAAAATTAGATATGATACATTAACAAATAAAACAGCTATGAAAATACTTCAGTGCAAAGGGAATTTTAAGATTTCTAAAAAAATACATTACAAACAATTTGTTAACTAAACGTACAGAGAACCTGTCCCCCACATGTATTACATTTATACCCATTTTAGGTTCTTAAAAACGACTGTAAAAATGCACACACCATTGTTTGCAGGGTCTAGTGTGGACCACACACTGGACGTGGAGTGTGAGTGACAGGGGGCGGGGCGGAGGCTGGAGGACCCTCAGACAGACACGCCCGCCCATCCCCGTCTCACTGGAGGCCCCACGTCCATCGTCCTGGTCTTTGGTATGTTTGTACTTCACCTGCTTCACCCCGACTACCTGTGTACGCTTGTTCTTGCTGTTAACTCATCCCCTCGTTTAAACAAATCGTTTATAGGTAAACATTATACAATCAAACTGAAATTTCAACTTCCCGAAACCCCTAACGTCGAGCATCTCGGAAGTAGACTCAGCGTTCACTCCCCAACCAACATCCCTAAATCCCACCCATGCATCCAGCGGGGGCAATGTTTAGCTTCTGGGTGACCCTTTCCTAAAAAGCCATTGGTTTTACCCTCTGAATCTCAAACTGAAATGTCTTCTTTACGGACTATTAAGGCTATGTCGAACGGGTTATTTCCAGAAATAAGATACTGGTACAGGAAAGTCACAGGGAGTTTACAGCACAACTGCCTTCTGATGGCTCACCCCCGCCCCCCAAAGGAGACACGGATAGGACCCCCGGCAGAGCAGGGTTAGGTCAGAGCCAGCGCGGTGGCAGCGAGGGCAGCGATATTGCTTTTCAGGTCGCCCAGGCCACCTGGTCAGACCTGTGGGCCTGACACAGATCTGGGGGACAACACGGCCGAGAGACCGACCACTCTTAACGGGGGCCTAAGCACCACACCAGAGGCCGGCCTCCGGCACCCAGACCCCACCCTTCCCCTCAACCCCCCAAACGGGCATTTCGCAGCAAGGGCGCCCCGGTGAGCCGCATCCTCGGGAGTGGGAAGATGAATTGCCCAGAACCTGTACCGGAAGCTTAACTGGATAGGTTCCCCTCTTCTCATAGGCAGCTGGGGGGAGGCAGGAGGCGGTGCCGAAGCACACAGGCCCCAGCCCCGCGGAGGAAGGGACGTGGGACCAGACACGTCCGCGGTCAGCCTTGCTACCGCAGTCCCCGGTGCCAGCAGCGGACGGACGGGAGGGAGGGGTGCCGGTCCTGAGGTGTCCCTGGGCTGGTTCCGAAAGCAGAGGTGTTGGGGCCCAGGAGGAGGGGCCAGATCCGACCCCGCCTGCAAGGCTCAGCTGCGCTTCCCAGGAGGTCGAGGTGCGGCCTCACCCTGGGGGGGGGGCCGCGATCCTCCCAGATCCTGCTCCCACGGGGTGCACCGAGGGCTCACGTGCGTCCTGCCTGGTCGCCGCCCGGAGACGCCTGTCCTGACCCCTTCACCGTGCGGCTCTTAGCGGCTGGACCTGTGATCCGTGCATCCGGTCTCCCCTCGGGCCACGGGAGCGGGGTCTGTAGCCGGGTGGGGACACGGGGAGTGGGAGAGGCTGAGCTGGAGGGGGCCTGGTGCCCCCCGCCCTCCCAGGGCGCTGCCCAGGGCTGGGGTCTACAGAGAGGCAAGGGGGTGACTCCCGAGAGGTGGTCCTGACACCAAGCACGCGTTCTGTCGGGAACAGAAAGGACAGAGTCAGTGCCGGGACCCCCGCGAGAATCCCATCGAGCACCCGTCGTCTGACCCGACGCCCCGACGTGGCCGCCGCCCTCGCTGCCCCGGCCTGGGCTCCCCTGAACACAGCTGGACCAGACACGGAGGAGGCGTGTGGACCGTCCCAGCTGCGATCGTGTCCCCTTCTCGGGCCCACCGTCCCGCAGAAGGCACGCGTGAAAACACGAAGCCCCTCCCTGGGCCCGGACTGGCTGCGGTTTCTCTAATGGGGATGCTGACCTCGCCCTACCCGGCGACCCCAGAGGCATTTCCCCTACCCGGCCCACGCGTGTGTTCGGATCGACCGGGCAGGGAGGGGAGGGGCAGCCGGGCGGGAGACGCCTGCTCTGGACACTGAAGTGCTGCTGGACACCTGCCCCGGCCAAGGCTCGGGCCGCTCACTCCAGACCCCCTTTTTTACTTCGAAAGGTGGTCTTTCCTGATGGACCTTTCAGGTGAAGCCGTTCCCACCACCACGGACGAGAATGAATGAACTGTGCTCTGGCCGCCGAACACCGGACATGTGTGGGGCGACGTCCGCCCGGCGTGTGCGCTGCACAGGTGTGCAGGCACGTGTGTGCGTGTGCACGGCACGCAGCCCACGCGGCCGGCCTCTTGGGCGGGCCACTTACCTGGGATGGAACCCACGTGTGTAAGAGCCTTTCTTTGTGACCACGAGCCTAACAGACACGGCACAGCACGCAAAACTTTGGAGGAAAACCGCGCAGTCAGCAAGAGCACAGCACACCGGGCTGCCCGCGGGCGGCCGTTACCTATCCGCCAGCTACTCGCGCCTCGGCCGTGGCTCGGGGTCCATCAGGAGAGGCCGGTCAGGGCTTGGCGCGGCGTCGGCCGGGGCTCGGCGGCTCGAGCTCCTCTGCAAGGCGAGGACAGACACTGAGCCCGCGGAGGGGAGGCCGGGCCACCGGGGAGGCTGCTGCCCAGAGTGGGGCGTTGGCTAACGGCCTTGCCCGCTCCCCGAGACCACCCCGGCACGGCTGGGCTCCCCAAGCGGGCACCCGGCCCCCAGGGAGGAGCTCTGTGCCTGTCCCTCTAGCCCGCTCCGTGTGCCTGCCTGTCCCTCTGTCCTCTCTGTGTGCCTGTCCCTGTGTCCTCTGTCCACCTGCCCGTCCCTCTGTCCCGCTCTGTCCACCTGCCTGTCACTCTCTGTGTGCCTGCCCGACCCCGTCCCTCGGCCCCGTCTCTGGTCAAACAGAGGAGTCCCGGCCTGAGACCAGAATCTAGGAGGTCCAAGGAGTCACAGGGCCACAGGCCAGCGGGGCCACAGGCATCTGAACACTGAGATTTTCTAGTCAAACCGTATGAATTTCTCAGTAACAAGGAAGAAGAGAATTGTAGGAGTTGAAGTGTCACAAGCCTGAGCCGCAGAACGTTCTCTGGCGGGGGGGGGGGGGGGGAGGCAGACAAGCGCTGGGGTGACTGCTCTTTGCAGGGGCAGAAACACACACGACTGCACGTGCAAATGGATGTAGAGACCAGAAAGGCACACGCATATATAAATGACCTACGTGTGTACACACACGGTGCCTGCCACGTTTTTCGCTTTAATAGGACAGGTGAAAAGAAAAAGCCATCCATCTCAAACGCAGTACGTCCCACAAAAGGGCTCGTCAAGCGTTTGCTCCTCCCAAGTTTTGCAGAAATTGGACGGCTCTCCAGCAACAACATGTGGCCCCTGTGTGTGCCCGGAGTGCAGGCTCCAGGCATCCTGGGGTCACGGCCGCGGCTACGGACACACAGAGCTCAGGGCCCTTCTCCAAGCGGCCAGACTCCGGCTTCTGCAAATCAACCCTAAATGAACCCCATCGACAGTCAGAGGAACTTAGTTTTAGCCTGGAGTTGGCATGATTCAACCAATCTCATAGGCACCTCCTGTGACTTATCAAAATGTTCCTAATAATTTCATCCTGAATGTTTTCAGGTGTGTGAACAGCAAGATGAAATGATGTAACTTACTCTAACAAATTCTGATGGCATCAGATTAAAAAAATTTCGATCGCCAATAATTGCTTGAACTTAAAAGATGTACCATCCTGCTAGTTAAAAAACCGTGCTAAAGCTGTAGAGCATATGAACAGTTATTAAAAGTAGAAAAAGCCTTTCTTTTTTTTTTTTTTTTTTTTTTGCTTTAGGCATTTTCCCATTAAGCAAGCTGCCTTAGTCAAGCAGTAACACCAAACACAGATCTTCCAAGTGCGCCTGACTCGGAGCACACAGAAACGAGGCATCAGGTACACAAACAACTGAAAACAGACACGCTGTGTCCCTGAAGGCTTGGCTCTGGACGAAACGCCTTCGATCCCGGGCGGCGGCCACAGAAAACTGTGTGAATGGCTCTATGTGCCCGAGAGAGAGGCGCTACGGCCCTTTAAGGCAAGGTCAGTGCCTTCTTCTAAAAATGATCAGACTTTTTAAAAAAAAGTTAAGAGGGACTTTGGTGAAAAAGTTGACCCCAAACACGTCTGTCCTGGCTTTGTCTGAAGCCCGGTGGCATGGCCTGAGTATGGCCTCTCCGGAGGCCCTCAGTCCCACCTGCAGAGCAGGCTCTGACGCTCCCCAGGGACACGTGCAGGCACCGGTCAGTGGCGCGGACGGCAGGAGCCCGGCACCCTGCATCCCCGACACCAGTGGCCCAGTGCTGCCTGGGGCGGGCCTGCGAGCGCGGCTCCGAGCTTAACCGTCAACCCCGTGCGGTCCTGCGACTGAGTCCCAAGCATGCAAAAAGACAGAAAAGCGTCACCTTGTTCCGTTAGAAAGTCAGACTGCTGGAAGTCTGAGAAAGCATAAAGACGGTGGGCTGCTCGACAGAAAGGCACTGGTTCCTAGTCTGCCGGTCCCAGAGGTCAGAGGTCAGAGGTCAGGAGGCCATGCACATCGTTAAACAAGGTGGTTATTTGGGCAAAGAGGCCGGAAGATGAAAGGAACGAAGAAGGGAAGAGACAAGAAAAGGCGGTGAGTCCGGTGAGACGGGTGGCAGCCTCCGGACGTCCCTGCAGCCACTGGAAACCAGGCCACACCGGCCCCGCGGCCCGGCCCGGCCCAGCCCAGCCCAGGCGGGCGGGATCCCTCCCCTCGCACTCCCGCCTGTGTCCCGCCCCGGGAACAGCCCCGGACGACTGAGAGCAACTCGTAATGAAGTTGTCAGACGTGGACCTGCACTAACCCCTCCTGCGTTCGTCTGGGCACCGACTTTGCAAACCCAGCAGAATCTCCAGGGCTGGGGCACTGCGCTCAGCATTTTAAACCAGCACCAGGAACCGGCAGGCTTTGCCCACCCGACCCGTCACCTGCTGGGAGGGGAGCGGGGACAAGTGCCGCAACTGCAGCTCCAGCCCCTGGAGGTCCACCTGCTTTCCACCCCAAAGCCGGCCAACAGCACTTGGGGACTGAGACCATGGGGCCCCTGAGCTTCCCAGTGACTCAGCCCCAGGACGTGCCACTCGCCCTCTCCTGTTGTCACCCTCCCTCCTGTCCCTCCCCACCTGCATGCCCCGCCCCCTTCACCTGCACAAGCACCTTGCTACAGGTGAGACCAGCGTCCTGCAGCAACGGGCCCTGCTGTGGCCTCTGCCCTCTCACTAGCATCCTTCCTCCTCCTCCTGAGGCCTGCACCTCCAAGGGCAAGTCACAGGGGTGAGAGGGTAGCGGGGGGTCACAGGGGTAAGGGGATGGGGGACATCCCCTCCCCAGGAAACCCGGGGAGGGCCAGCGTGCTCTCGGGAAGCTCTGAGTACCATCTGTGTCTGATGCCGGTCCAGGCATCTTTCGTATCTCTCATCTTTCCTGGATCCAGAATTCAGCTTGTTGGCTTCCATTTGGGAGTGTGGAAGACAACAGCTCTAACCACTCATAACCAGAATTTTCCAAAATAAATGCTAAAGTTTGAGCCAAATTCACCATCCCTAAAAATAATGCAGTTTTACCTTCAAGGTAATGATTAGTTGAAAAAACTTTTAAAAATGTACAAAACCAATTTGCCTTTTGTATTGGCTTCAGCTTTTTCTCTGAATCTTTTTCTTAGTTCAGGGACTATAGCTGCTCAAGTCTAACCACTGGTCATCTAGGTTCAGGCGTAAAACCACGTGTCATCATGGAATTCGTTAGTAACGGTGGACGGACCGCATTTCCAAACCCAAACCTTTCCCGCTCCCCTTTCTAAGGGCTGCCCCCACACAGTGCCTGGGGCGGTACCTGGACTCTCTCGGTGGCGCTGGGCCAGAGCTGCCTGCACAGCACTTTCTTGAGGACGTCGGGAAGGAGGCTGACGGTGACGAGCAGGACGATGGCCAGCCAGGCGGGGCCGCTGGACAGCATTTGTAGGAACACATAGTACATCCTTTGATAACTGAGGAATGGCCTGCAGCGTCGAGGGAAAGGAGAAACATAACACGATGGCAGGAGAAACACCAAAATCCTGGTCTGTTTTCTCTACTTGCACGAAGAGCCCATGTGTTCTGGCAGTTTTCACTTTTTTTTTTTTGCGGTACGGGGGCCTCTCACTGCTGTGGCCTCTCCCGTTGCGGAGCACAGGCTCCGGACGCGCAGGCTCAGCGACCATGGCTCACGGGGCCAGCCGCTGCGCGTCACGTGGGATCTTCCCGGACTGGGGCACGAACCTGTGTCCCCTGCATCGGCAGGCGGACTCTCAACCACTGCGCCACCAGGGAAGCCCCGGCAGTTTTCACTTTTGTCACGATAGTCACTGGACAAGCCACCTAGCCTGCCTGCTGGGACTATCACAGAAACACTGGGCTGTGACCTTTCCCTGTAACGCTGCATGTCAACCCGCGGGAAAAGGAGAGGAATTCTATGACGTCATCCCAAAAGGGAAAACAAGTCCTCGAAATTCAGTTTCAGAAACAGCGGGAAGATTTTAGAAGATGAAGTAGGTGATAGTTTTTGTACCTTAGAGTCATATCTGCGCAATAGCTATTAATATGGAGAAGATATGCAAGCATGCATATCTTCATGCATTCATATCTGCACGCGTCAGCAGAACGATTAAATACTTAAAAAATTATGCCATAGGGGCTGCCCTGGTGGCGCAGTGGTTGAGAGTCCGCCTGCCGATGCAGGGGACACGGGTTCGTGCCCCGGTCCGGGAAGATCCCACGTGCCGCGGAGCGGCTGGGCCCGTGAGCCGTGGCCGCTGAGCCTGCGCGTCCGGAGCCTGTGCTCCGCAACGGGAGAGGCCACGACAGTGAGAGGCCCACGTACCGCAAAAAAAAAAAAAAAAAAAAGAAATTATGCCATTATATATTTTTTAAATTTCCATAAAAATACAGAGAATGAAATGACTCTCCTGCCAGGTGAATCACAAAAGCCTCTGGAAAGGGGCAGTGATGATGCCAAACGTGAGTCACACAGCTTCTTGGCTCCGAAGCCCCGAGGCCCAGGAGTTGGCCTGGGAGTTTTCGGGGGAGGCTCCCATTTACACAGCCGCTCTGGAGAGCTCGCTAGAACCGCAGGGATCTTTGGCCTGGGGCAGGGTTGCTGGAAACCTACCAAAAGGTGGTCTGGTCTTCCTGGTCTCCAAGAATGTGCAACGTATGGATCTGGCCACTTGGGGGTCAGCAACAGAGCGGGTCATTGGGTGGATGTCAGCTCAGCAACCTCCACATGGGGACCTGATGGACCGGGGAAGCCTCTCCCCCATTTCAGGGGCCGCCTGCCCCTCCCCGGAGCTGAGGTCAGCACTGGGAATGCCAGGTGGAGGGGACACTGCTTCTGGCCTCCCGTTCGGCCAGGCTGTGGTCCCGGGCCTCACTCACCTCCCCCCAGTCCCAGCCCTGCTCAGGAAATTCTCCATCTTATGGGGGAGGTGGAAATGTAAACGGGAGAATTACAGGTAAATCCGGCATGCACTGTGACAGGGGAAGGAACAACTGCTTGGGGGACCAGGTGGAAATGCCTGCCTGGGAGGTGACTCGAGGGAAGAGCGGATGAGGTTGACAGGCCGCCGGGTTTCGCAAGATGAATAGGCGCTCACCAGGCAGGCTAGTTAGAAAGGACGTCTGGGCAGATGGAACAGCGCCCGGCAAAGGCGGGCTTCTGGCAGATGCCAAATGCAGCCACTTGCTGCCCTCGTCAGGACTGACCACTGTATTGCAACGGTGTCTAGACTGGTTGCCTTGTTTGTGCTCCACTCCCAAGTTCACTTTCAACACAGCAGCCACAGTGACCTTCCTAAAAGTGCAGTCGGACTCTGATGCTCCTCTGCTTAAAATCCTCGATGGCGGCGGGCTGGGGTCTAGGTCGTACGTGGCCGGCAGCCTGGATCTTCCTTCCACTGCCGGGCCCCGCCCCAAGGTGTTTGCACGTGGGGCCCCCTTCCTTAGGAAGGGCTCTGTCTGGGGTCCGACTGCCTCGGCCCAGGCCAGCTCCCCTGGCGCACCCACCACGATGATGACAGTGCTTTCCTTACAGGTTTCCGTTTAAATAACAGCTTTTTTGGAAAGGCCTTCCCCAACCTTTGATCTGAAATAGGTCCCTTGCTGTAGCGTCCGGTCTGCTCCTCCCCTGTCACATGTATAATGCAGCGTGTCTCCCCCACTGAGAACCTGGCGCAAAGGAGCAGGGACCACACCTGCCTCGTCCCCTGCGGGCACCCCGGCCCTGGCGCCATGCCCCTCCCGCACACAGGAAAGAGGTCGTCCGGATAATGAGTTGTCAGCCCTCGAGGAAAGACACCGGGGGGCCAGTAACATAATGATGATTCTATAATTATCAACTCCATACCAGATAATTCCTCCCCAGAGGAGGGAAAAGACGACGTAGAACAGCAGTGACCCCCAGATCACAAAGTGGTTTATCCAAGTCCAGTAGTGTGTGTCCAGCGCCAGCTGAAAGAGGGAAAAGGTGATTGATGGTGGTGTTACCCTGGGCATGGCCCTGTGAGCCCTGACAGCTGGGGAAGGAAGCCAGAAGATAGTGGAAACAACCTTAATTTTAGCCCAAATGCCTACATCAACCTGTTTGGGAAAAACACACTTTAGGTTCCAATGGAGAGAAGAGGTTCCCCACGGCCTCCGGGTCTCAACACTGCAAGTCCGCCCGGACCCCAGGGAGGTGCTCCTACAGGGCGACTCGGGCGACGGCTCACGGCGCTGGTCACAGCTCCACCCGGGACGTTGCTCTGGGGTTCTGCAGGACTCAGGTTGGTAGGATATGGGACCTTCATAGTGAGATTCCAGCAAGAGTCCAACTTGACTTGAAAAGGAGCTAAACTGTCCACACGGTACATTAATTTGTTCCAATTAAGATGGATTTTGCTTATACTAGGGGTGGGGCAGATGGCCATTTAAAAGAAGTCTAATACCCATCGCTTCACACAGAATAGGCTCCTTCCCTCCATCACCTTCTGTGCAATTCTGACTGTTGTCCCTCGGGGCTGGGGCCGAGTTGGTGGCGGGGAGAAGACCCCGGCAGGGTTAGGGTTAGGGTCACGACTCACTAGGAGGGCTGACTGTGCCCTGAGGAAGCACGTCAGCTCAGGGGACGTACCTTCAGGGTGACCGTAAACACCATCACGGTGAATACCAGCGTCCCGAAGGTCCAGCTCCCAAATACCTGCGGAGACAAGAGTCCACGTAGTCTCCCACTGGTACGGATTCTCCTTTGCACTCCGCACGAGGGGCAGAGAGCACCTCCCACGGCCCCGCCCGACACTTCCAGCCCCAGACACGCGGAGACCCCGCGATGTCGCCACAACGTGAGAGGGAGGCCGGCCGAGCCCGGCTTGCTAGGCCCCGGATCCCGCAGCACTGCCGGGGCGGGTGGTGGTTCCCGCTGGGCGCCCCGTCCTTCCTGCACAGCCGCCCCCGGTGTTGCCCCCTCGCTGCTCCCGCAAACGGCGGCCCCGCTCACAGACCAGAGCGGGACACGTCTGCGAGCTGGAGTCACGGTCTGCAGGGGGCCGACCCCGCTCTCCCCGCTCGTGTTTCACGCGGACGAGACCTTTACCCGGCGGCCCAGCCCACGCTCGGTAGAGCGCGTGTCTAGTCTCTTTTCAGCTCAGACACCTGTCGGCTCGGAAGGCAAGCCACTGCTGCCATCATCCCGGGAGCGGTGAGAGCGACAGCCTTGTCCCCTGCAGGCGGCATCACTGGGATGCGGCCCCGCGGGAGTCATGGAAACGGAGCAGGGGAGACACGACAGAGCTGCACAAGGGCCTGGGGCAGGTCCGCGGCCAGAACCTCGGACACGCGGCGGCCCCCGGACGAGGCCCCGGCGGGATGTGGGCTCGGCTGGCGGGGAGCACACACGTCCGACCAGGAGACAACACGTTTCTCACCCACAGACACAGACACAAGCGAAAGGAAACACCAGCCACGTCAGGGTCTTCCTCCTGGGGACAAACCGGCCTCTCGGACACCTTATTTTACAAGAGTTATTTTCCTTGAGATCTCTACACCGCCTAAGAGCCGGCCCATTTCTGGTTTGTCGGATTCTGCGAGCTGGGCTCTCAGAAAAGGCTCCCAGTTCTTCTTTAAGAGAAAACAAAGCTTTATGTCATAAATCATTACAAGCTGGAATAAAAACTGCCTTCCCGTACGGTTAGTTTTCAACCAAAGAAACATCCCTACACGCGACTCACTTCAGGCGCACACGTGGGCTGCAGGCCTCGTGAGGTGTTTACCGAGGCAAGAACCCGCGTGCAGAATTCTAGGAGAAAAACCAAAGCGCCAGGACTTTCGTAGGAAACACACTTAAGGACCCTCATCACGTTACTGTTCGCTTCATCAGCGTGATCGAAACTGGGCTCAGATCCACAGCCACAGTGGCCCTCCCTGGAGGTGATTCTGTCCCCGAGGTGGGGGACACCTGCAGTGTCTGGGGACATTTCGGGGGGGGGGACTACTGGCATCCAGCAGGCAGAGGCCAGGGGTCTGCTAACTCCACGGGGGCAGCCCTACAACCAAGAACTCCTGGCGTCACCGGCAACAGTGCCCAGGCTGGGAAACCCTCAAAAACGGGGCTCTCTCTTCAATGCTTAATGTCGGGGGCAGGAAATTTTACCTCTGAGGTGGGTTGCAGCTCGGCAGTGGCCAGCAGGTGCAGGAGGACGCAGCGCCCACTTCCTTTTCACTGGAAGCTACCGTTTTTAGCCAAAAGCCAAAGATGAAGGTGCAGTGAGGGGGCGGCTCCGAACCCTGCGGGCGCCGTCAGCTCAGCTGCACGGGCAGAAGCCCTCACAGCCCTTGTGTTTGCTACCCCTGCCTGGCAGGGACTCAGAGATCTTTTACAAAACTGTTAGATAACAGCAAATGTGGCTGTGGAGTACGAGTGGCAGAGTGACCGGGCATCTCCAGCAGCATCGCAATCAGGGACAAAGTTTCAATCGCTCAAATGGCTTCTCGTCTCTTCCCGAGACGGGCAGGACGTTGCTTCCCAAGGTGCTGCCGAGATTCCTAGGACTCGGTACATCCTGCTGGATCTCCAGCAAAACACAGGGTGTGATTTTTACAGGCGAACAGCAGTAAAGCACAAGTGGCTTGAATCAGATTCGGGCATTTGGGTTGGAACCTGGGCAAGGCTGCACACCTGCCCACCTTCACCTGTGCCCTCCGCCAGCTATTGCAGCTCACTGGGAGGTGATCACGGCAACACCTCCGTAAGCTCCTCTGGGGTTCCTTATTTAAGGGAGCCCGCAGGTCAAGCTGATAGTCAATGTATTATTGAATTCGCTGGCCATTATTTCTATGGACTTCGGGGACGATTCATTGGGGCTCCAATCCCCTTTCTCAAAGGGGCGTCCTGAGGAACGGCCTTTCCCCCGAGTGATATCAGTTCCCCAGCCCCGGGGAAGCCCTAGGGCTGATTTCCTAAAGTAACACGTGTCTCCGCAGAACGTCGTGAACTCCTGGGCCTCGCTCAGGGGACAGGATTCAGTAGGAGGTCTCCCACCTCCCCCACAACCAGGTCCAAGTTCAATTCCTTCTCCCACTCCGCCCTCCCTCCTCTTCCTCGGGACTATCTTGTAGGAAATCTTACTGCCCACAGAAGCTCTAAATCTTAGACCAGTTTAATTTTTGTGTAAAAAGATCCCACGACAAACATGTCTTGTGTTTTCTCAAGATCCCAGTCACAAGGAACATCTACTACATTCGCTTCACGTGCTCATTGGGAACCTCTGCTGAGCAGCTGGTGTTCTCGTCCTCAGCCCGCTGGGGACGGCTCACGTTCCAGCTCTCTAGATGTTTACTGGCTTCTGTTACAACGCGCCCCAAACTTTCAAGCGTTCACCTAGGAATATCCCGCAGTTCAACAATAAAATAATCATTGTCTTATATTCTCACTTGAGAAATAATACAGCTCTTGATGTCTGTGCAGAAAATGCTCCACAAGTGAATTTCTCTTTTTCAAAAGTTATCAATGATTCAATTGTTCCCAATAGATCCACGAACATGCCTACAGAATGATTTAGGTCTTTAGGGGTCATCTCCCGACCATCACTAGAACAGGGCAGCTAAAATGTCCCACCAAGAAGACACGTCCGTCCTCCGTGGAAGGAGACAGAGATGACCGTTATCCTCACCACACCACCTGCTGCCCAAGGCCAAGGACATCACCAGCCACCTGAGGCTGCGCTTGACTTGTTTGCAGCTTTGTCTGAATTACTGCAGAGCCAGCCTACAACACCATGTTTGGTTTTGTAAGTGATGCAACCCCCTTACGTGACAAACAAACAGGAATTGAAGACTCAGTGACTCAGAGCGTGAAGGCTCTGTGCGGAGCCCCCGAGGTACCGCGGGGGTCTAGAGTCAGCCCATCGACGGGGCGCACTCGCCACGCTTGGCCCTGGGGCTCCTGTCCTCCTGGTGATAAAGGTCTACCCTGGGTCCCCGCAGGTGTCCCTCCGCTTAGCGCTGGCCTTTCTCTCACGCCTCTAGGTCTTCAGGTTGTTTATCGTCCCCCGAGCGCCAGGGACCCAAGGCACAGCTGTGGACAAACGCCCAGGTCCAGCACCTCACTTGGTATGACCGTCCCGCATGCTGCTTCCTGACATCACTGTGCATCTCAGGAGCTTTTCATGTAACAGGATGTGCGTGGCCTGTGCTGATTCTGTTCCCACGGGGGCCTCAGAGCTCCTGGCCCGTGAGCACAGGGCCCCAGCCAACTGGCGTTCTTTCTACCTCGCTCTCCCTTCCTGTCATCGTTCCAGATTCTAACCAACCCTTTTGTCCCATAACAGCTGAGCAAAGGCACAGAGATGGCAGGCGGGGGAGGGATGGTACGTAACCGTCTCACGGAAAAGCCCCCTTCTAGACGCTGGGATCTGGGTTCCATGGTGGCTCAGGGCGCCCTCGGGAGCAAGTAGCAGAGAATCAGGAAACGGCAGAAGCCCTTGGCTCACGGAAAGGGCCTCAAGGCACCCGGGCCTGTAGCTCCGACCACAGCAGCGGCAGGAGGAGATGCGGCCCAGCCTCGTGCCGGGAAGGCCCCCCAGGCCTGCATCTGGGCCGCCTGGGCGACCAGCACCTGTGTCCAGGGTGCACGTCCCCTCCCTGCTCACACCCGCCCTCTCGTGGGCTTGCAGAGCAGGGCCAACCATGTCACTACGCGATGTGAGCGTCAAGCAATTCAGCAGCTGCATGGTCTAAAACACATACCCTGGGTTTGAGCTCTGATTCCCTGACCTTGTACAGTATCTGTCTGAACTTCCATTTGCTCGGCTTTAACACCGTGAAACTGTCCGACTGAAGGAGCGACAGTGGTGAGCGAGGGCGACGCCTGCAGAAGCGACTCACTGCTTGGATCCTGGGACCACGGATGCTCGGGACACGAAGTCTGAGCTCTTTAAGGTACGTGTGAGGTGCTCACTTCAAACTGGGCCCGCAAGAAAATCTCACTAAAGATGCATAAGAGCAAACATAAGACAACTCGACTCAACTACTGATGCATTATGGCCTGGTGGCGCCCGGGAACCGCTCTACTACAACTAAGACAAAGCGTAAATTCTTGAAAAATGTAAAGATTTTAGAAAAGTTCAATAAGACTTTGAAAAATCGTCAAGATCAATTTAGGAAAAATTGGTTCAAGTTATAATGAGAGGTGACAGTACCTTTCAGTCACAAGAAAAAAGAAACAGACAAATCGATGGGCAAACACACAGCGAGACTCTGAACTTCAGGCCAGCCACGGGGAGGGACAAACGGGCAGAGAGGTGTCCCATCAAACAGGACGTGCAGTAAACCTCTGTTCACAAGCTCCCCTTCTTTACGTGGACCCTGGGACATCAGGCCAGAAGCAGGATGCCGGGCCCCGGGCCTCTCATATTCTCCAGGCGGGGCTGGAGGTCGGCCACGGTCAAAGCAGCATCCCCTCCGGCCTCGCATGCTTTTGTGTCTTCCTACTTACTTGGGTCAAGGGAAGTCCCAACAGATCTAGTCCACTTAGAAACATCACTGACCCCGCTGGTGGTCCCCAACATGGAAATACAGGGAGTAGCCTCAGCAACAGTGACCCAAGTTGACACACAGGTTTCTGGGACGACCCCAGTCCTACAGACGTGGGGCAGCAACTAACAGCATTTCTACCGACAAAGCACACAAAGGGAGTCACGTTGGAAAATATTTTCGAGAAATATTTTATTTATAATGCACTCCAAAAACACAAAGGACACACCCACAGATTTCTTACCATGTGTGTGTTGGTGGTCACTATCTGAGAGTGGGAAGGAAGCCATGGCAAAAAGAAAAAAGCAAGATACAAATAAAACAACCCCTAGAAATTATACAGAAAACCAGAGCGCTGAACGTCTACCAGGAAAGTGTAAAATCTACTTGTTGCGAAGTAAACAGATACTTAAGGACGTGAACAAACACTAAAATGGGTTCAATACTAAATTATTTCCCATATTTAATAAGCCACGTCTCAACGATCAAATCGAACCACTAGCTATGTAGCTAACGGTGAGTAAAGCTACAGAACTAAAGCCTGCAACCCCTCTGGAAGGGTGTCCCTACAGTCGGCAGACATGTCCCTTCCATCCAGCTGGGGGGCAGACACCCAGACGCGGTCCCCACAGGGTGTGCTGAGACTGCGCTGACCCGGGATCGTGCTGGATTCAAGCTCTATCCCCAAAGAATCCCGGAGCCACGTTGACACGACCCAGTTCTGTACTAACCTGTCCGTTGCTGGTCACGGCTGTGTTTTCAAACATGAAGTAAGCACCGAAGAAAAACACCAGAGCATCGAACACGCCTAAGAACGTCCAGTAAATGAACACCCGCCAGCGGAGGAGAGCATTCTTGGCGATGTCTCTGGGGGAGGCAAAGGGTGGGAACCTGTGATCGCGTCCAGGAGCACGCGCCCACTCAGCCCCCACTGTGTCCACCGGCCCTGCGGTCGCCGTCCTCGTCCGGGGGCCCCTGACTCGCGGAGAGCCCCGAGGTGGCAAAGCCGCAGGGACAGGAGAAGGAGGGCCCTCGGAGGGGGCGGGGCCCCTATCGACACCCACGCAGCCAAGCCCCGAAAGGTGGGTCCTGGAGAAGACCGGCCGCGAGAACGGGGCTCCTGGTCTCCCGCCCGGGGTCACCCCGCACAGCCTGTCCACGTCGCGGCCAGACCCCCCATCTCCACCTGTCGACTGGCCGGCGCACGCTCTGAATGCACGGAGCCTGTGGGATGCCAGGTGGGCCTCACGACTGACCACGCCCCCGAGCCACACTTGATGCTCTGCGGCTCCTCCGGCCACACCGCCTTTCACTTCGCTCACCACCACACCTGGTCCCAGAAAGGCCCTGGGACAGCTTGTAGCACAAAGCTGTAGTAGCCGAAACCATCACGGTCAAAGCACAGTGAGAAGGGAGCAGACACAGTGGGAAGGCCCAACAGAGATTGGTCCTTCTGAGCTTCCTGGGAGCAAAAGCAAAATGCTCTCCAGACCTCACATTTTACTACATACGGGTATTCCTGAACAATCTCTGTTTGAATATTTTATTTCTCAAAAGTGGACTGTCATACCACTAGAGGAAGAAAGATGCCAGCGCTCACACCTCTGCTTCCGAAAGGAAGGACACAGGACACAGGGACACGCTGGCATCCAAATGCCAAGGCCGCGGGCTTCCTGGACCAGGCTGCACATTTCACGACAGGACTTCCTACACCCGTTAGTTTAGTTCAGTAAGACAGAGAAGCTACAGGATTCCCTCCGGGTGTGTGTCGAAAATGGTGTGGGCTCTCCTATTTTCTTTGACTTACTCCTGTATCTTAAATGCACGTGACAAACTCAGAGCTTGCTTTTTTTTTTTTTATCACCTACAGGGATTATTTTGGACCCCAACACTTCAAGACCCCATTTAACGGCTAATGATTCTGACGTAGGCCGTGGGGCTGGTGAGGTGTCTTGACTGTGTGGGCACAGGACTCACACACGTGAAAAGCCTGCACAGAATTAAGTGCACACACACGTGAGCACACGTGTACACACGAACAAGGACCAGTAAGACGGCTGGGCGTGTCGCGTCGTTGCCCCGCTTGTGACCTTGTCCTGCGGTTCTGCAGGATGGCCTGTCAGATGTTACCACTGGGGAACTTGGATAAAACCTCACAGGATCTCTCTGCTATTTCTTACAACCACACGTGCATCTAAAACGTTCTGAAAATAACACGTTTACTTTACAAAGCCACGATAAACAGTGACACATTGAATCGGCCAAAGATCCTGGGGTGCAGTTCTGAAATAGCAGAAAAATCGTTTCCTTGTTATTAAAAATACTTTTTCGCAGAAAAGAGCACCCTGAGATCAGATACGTTAACTTTTCTCTCTTCTCACTGAATGGAACCTATTTGGACCTGCGAGGACCGTTTAGGCCATAAATCCACTGGGGTCACAAGGGGATAGAAACCCTCACCCCAAGTTCTTTCATAACCATCGAAAAACACGGTAAAATACAAACTGGCTTAACGTGTACCTTTCAAACGCAACATAAATCCTCGGTCTGAATTTGGAGTTATGTTCACTTAAATCACACTGCCTCCTGCTTGAAGAATCTCCCGTGGAAGCGAGTGTGTCAGCTGACACGGAACCGTCTGGTTTTTAAGGACTTCAAGCAAAGTATTATCTGGGTTCGCGGTAGGGCTGCCTGGTCCTTGCACCTCGCCTACAGCGGCTGCCTGCCTGAGGTACCTGTAGAGGGCAGGGTCCCTCTTGAGCGTGTCCATGGCGACGTGCTGCTCCATCAGGCTGTACAGCAGGATGGGGAGGGAGGTGAAACTGATGTTGTACAGCGTCAGGTAGGCAGTGTCGTACAGGGTCTGCAGGACCGAAAAGCCACGTGAAAACAGCACCCGGGCATCTTGACAAGATTTTCGGATAATCTGTTTCAATATGCATGTGTAGTTTTCATTTACAAAGGGCCACAGGCATGAGCATTCTAAAACGCACACAGAGCCATTTTTCTCCACATAGAGGACAAGGACATTTTTCAAAGTGGCACGATGTCTACTAGTCTGGATTAAAATCACAGCGGACCCAGCCGGTCCTGCCATTGCAAACCTGCAACAACAGAAAGTTGCATAAGGGTTTGCAATTCTGATCGCCACCTCCACGCTTAGATTTTCTCCGGTCCTGGTTGCTTTAGGTGAAAGCAGATCAGCGACGGAAAGTGGGGGGGGGGGGGGGTCATCTGGCCCGCATGCCCTGCCGTCCACCCTCCGCCCACCACAGACACATGCGGGGGGAGTGGGATAAGGCTCAGGTGAGCTCGACCTCAGGCATCAGGACTCACCTGTTGTGAAAACCCACAGAAGAACTGGTATAAAAACTGAGGGAAAATGAAGCAGACATTCTGAAAGACAAGTCACACGCCTGTTAATCAAGGGCACATCGTAAGAGACGTCACAGAGCTTGGTCACGTGACACACTCTACCTGGGCAAAGTGCCCCACATTCTCCGGCGAGACGGGCAATGGCTCTAAAACTCTTTGCTCTTCTCAGGGGCTCCCACAGTGCACACGGTGCACATTCTGGTCACCCTGAGATCAGACAGACTCAAGGGAAACTTGTGGCAGAGAAATGAGGCGGCAACGTCGGTGTCAGTACAGACAGGAAAGAATGCGACCGCGTTAAAGAAAAAGAAACTACTTCAAGGAACGATAAAAGAATGCCTCTTCCTCAAGCGCTTTACAGCCCGTATCTCACTGGTTCCACGTTCAGTTTTGAGACTGTGCGAAGAGGGCTGGGCGTCTGCTCCCGTGGTCCTACGATTACCCCCTCCTTTCTGACAGTCACTTCTATCCATGGACGAATCACCCCTGCAGCCTCGGGGCGTCGTGACAGACGAGCCATCGATCACGCACTCTGAGACGGTGAGAGGGGAAAGGAAAGCCTTCCTACCTTGTAAAAGAAGTACTGCACGAGCTCAGATATTCGAATATAGTAAAAGTGCCCATGGACAAGCAGCAACTTCTTTAAATGCTTAAATTTCGGTATCGCGTAGTCACTGTTCCTTGCAGCCTGGCGACCCTCCTTCCCAATGATGCCTACGAGAAGGGAGCAAACGCGCTGAGTAAAGGCTTTCTCAACACCGCGCAGGTGGACACGGACACAGGCAAAACGGGGTGAGGCTGAGCCGTGACTGTCGGATTTCCAGTCACGAACGCTCTGTGTCACAGACCGTGTCCTGCACGTGTGTCTAAATTCTACGGCCCTGCCTTGGCTGTGTCCTTTCTCGTCCAGCTGCGTGACAAACCCGGGTTACCAAGAGGCGCGGGGAAGCAGAACCGAGGGGCTTACCTATGCCCACGTGGGCCTCGAGGATCATGCTGACGTCGTTTGCGCCGTCACCAATCGCTAAAGTGATAGGGTGCTCTTTTGAAAATTTGATTAATTTAACAATCTGGAAAAGAAATAAGTGCAGATTTTATCGTCTCTGTTTTATTTTTGCAAAGGCCATTCACTGACTAGGCAGAAACGACAAAGATGTCAAGTTAGTCAAGGAAAAATGAAACAACTATGTACTTAAAGTGAATTATTTATTATATGCAGTCTATTTTATCCACTTAGGATAAAATCTTTTTCACGTCGAAAGAGAAACACACTTCAGCAAAAGCAGCTAAGAAATGACTGTAGTAAGAGGAGCTGAGCAGGCTGGTGGGCAGACAGGATGGAGAGTGAAATCCAGGAAGTCATTTGCAGGGGCTGCTCAACTCCTCATGTAAACGTGGGGGGAAACAGATTTAAATATATGGGGGGGGGGAGTGTGAACGTTGCATTCCGTTAGAAGATACTGCTATTCCAAGCTATCTGGTTTCAAGCATCTATTTTTTAAAATAAGCCGTTCACTTACTTTTCAAATCTGTCATGTGTGCAAAACCAAATCTGACAACTCAATGCAATGAACAATTTCCAAATTTTTAGTCTGTTTCTTTACAGTCTTTTTTCCTATTTATGTGCCTAAGTATAAGGTTCCATGATGTAAGACTGAAAAGATGAGGAAGAAATGTGTGGATTGTCTTCTTGTTTCAAGACTGAGACACTAATTGGTATAAAAGTTTGCAAAAGTCAGTTAAGAACCTAAAAGAAGTACCAAGTAACATGTGAAGACCACACGACATCCTTAGTTCTGTTCTGGACGTCACTGTACAAGGTTTACACAGAGTCACACACTTAAGAGGGACAGTCGGGAATAAAGCCATTTTTATCCCAAATAGAACGTACGTGAACTCCTGAGTCTGCTTTCTCTTCACTGAGAATCACCCCAGGGTGATGCTTTATGTGTTTTATGCTTAGTGACACTGTCACGTGGCAGATCAGTGCAGCACGCATGCAAGGACGCGAAAAATGACCCCATTGCACGTGGTGTTCAGTATTTTACCTTAAGCACTAGGTCAGTCTGAGAAGCTGACAGTTTCCTTCGTGAGCAACTCAAGAGAAACTGATCTCCCTTATCTAAAATGCGGTTTACAGAATTGGGACCGTGTTAGGTTTACCAACACCAGAAAGGCACACATGCTCACGTTCGTATCCCATATGCTTTAAAAAATATTTTAAAACACACGACAGGGGGCTTCCCTGGTGGCGCAGTGGTTAAGAATCCGCCTGCCAATGCAGGGGACACGGGTTCGAGCCCTGGTCCGGGAAGATCCCACGCGCCGTGGAGCAACTAAGCCCGTGCGCCACAACTACTGAGCCCGCGCTCCAGAGCTCGAGAGCCACAACTACTGAGCCTGTGCTCTAGAGCCACAACTACTGAAGCCCCCGCGCCTAGAGCCTGTGCTCGGCAACGAGAAGCCACTGCAGTGAGAAGCCCGCGCACCGCAACGAAGAGTAGCCCCCGCTCGCCGCAACTAGAGAAAGCCCGCGTGCAGCAACGAAGACCCAATGCAGCCAAAAAAAAAAAAAAACCAACATTAAGAAAAAAACACACGTCAGGTGGTGTTTCCACAAGAGTGTGGTGCAATGGGCAGAACGTGAGTTCGGAGTCCGACAGAGCGGAAGCCGATTCGGACCGCTACTTTCCAAATCATCCCGCCAGGCAGGTTCTCCCGATTTTCTGTGTCTTAGGTACTTCATTCCTAAAATTAGCACAGCCTCCCTCGCCTCAAGGGTTACCGTGAGGGTCGGTGGGTTCGCACCTGCCTCAGCAATCGGCACACAGTAGGTGCTCGACTGCAGCTGCCTCCCTCCCGGCTTCCGCACAGACTCTTACAGACGGCTCCAACTCCTTGATACAGTTCTGTTTCCGTGAGAGATGGGACGAACAACTCCCTTGGTCTCTGTACCCGGAAGGGCCATCCATTTGATTCCATCAACGCTTACTAATCACAGCGAGCAAAGTTAAGTCTCCCGTTTCAATTTCTATCATTTTTGCTTCCATTTTAAAAAGGAGGTGCTTTGCTAGATTTTAAAAAAAAACCCAGAGGCTGTAAGGGCTCATGAATGGCTCTCACTACGTAACCCCTTCCCCCCGGGATCCCTAGCTGGTTCCTGGTGGGCGGCGGACCTGGGCCTTCTGCAGGGGCGCCATCCGGCAGCAGAGCACGGCGCTGCAGTTCCGGCAGATGTCCAGGAAGAGCTCTCGGTAGTTGCTGGAGCTCCCGTCCTCATGCGGCTTCATTATCAAGGACAGCGCGGCTCCATCGATAATTAAACCGTAGTCCTGCATATCGGCTGAGAGTCTGTTAGATCGTACAAACCAGAGAAATGACTCAATAACTAAATCCAGAGATTCGAGAAGACTATGTACTTTTTTGGGATATCTATACACATTCAGGGGCAAGGATTAAGAAACTGGTTTTTCTTGTTTTGTCAGTAATAATACAGTCTCTAGATTAGTGGCTGTAAGGCCTTTGATTACATTTTAAAATTGTGTGTGAATTAAACTTTCTCATTTCACTGAGGCAAAGCAAACAATGGTGGCAACTGTGGACTCCTGGGCGTGTTCCGGTACTTCTTGACAACAGAAGGAGAGCGTTTATCTCGCTATCGAAGGGATCGGCCTTCATTCCCGAACTGCCTGGCCGCCTCAGCCAACCACAGTCTTTACTGTTACAACTAATACCTCCGTGCTACTCTGCCCGGGTGACCTGACTTGGAAAGAACATGGTCATAATTTCTCTTTGCTGGGTTTCAAAATTACAAGGAACATCTCTAATTCCCAAAAGGAATTCTGCAGATAGGGCAAAGGGAAATATCCTTGTCCTATTTATAAATGAATAATTTTAAATTCACATATGATTAGAGAGCTGCCTCTCCTTTACCTACGTTAATGAAAACTTGAAATGATTCAAATGAAATCTAATCTTAGATCATGCATCTAATACCAGCAGGGACAGCACTGATAAAGTGTGAATAAACTGGTGAATATTCTTGGAAAAAAACAACTGTTGGGCATACACTGTTCTGTCTTAATCGACAAACGACCATGCATTATTCACGTCTCCCTCCTGCTCTGGCAGATGCCCTGAGGAATCCACGATGCAGCCGCAAGTGTCATAGAAGCAGATGGGAATCACCCCATGCATGATATTTTGTAAATCCATGAATGAAGTCTCTCTGCACCCTCGGCCAGCAGTCTGCAAGTGGGCGCGCACGCGCGCGCACACATACACACACACACACACACACACACACTCACATACACACACACCTCACTCTGATGCAAAAAGGCATAAATGTCACAGTTGCTAAAGAGAAACAGCTCTGGTCATGGTCCCGACCACGGGATGCTGTTAGAGGCCAGAGGAAAGGACCATGTCCGCACAAAGGGAGCTGAGGCCACGGCCCTGCCCTCGGAGCTTGCCCAGTCCGTCTGCAAACATCCCACCTACCCTGAGAAGCTGTCCCGGGTCAGGCTGGCGCTGCAGTGCAGGACGGTCTTGCTCAGCTCGCAGAGCACGTCGTGCAGGCTCTGCTCCTCCAGCCTCTTGGTGGTCACCTCGAGCAGCTGCGTGTTCCTGCGGAAGAGCTTGCAGGCGTAGCAGGTGGCGGCTGCCGTCTCCATCTTGTCACCCGTGAGCACCCACACCTTGATGCCTGCCTTCTGCAGGGCCTCGATGGTGTCGGCCGCCTTCTCCTGCAGCCTGAGGGGCGAGGGGCGGGGGACAACACACACACGTCAGCGTGGACACAGCAAACCAAGTGTAGAATTCCAAGAACCTGTGATCTACTAAACTGTTTAGGTTTTTCCCCCAAATTAAAAAGCACCGCAGTGCTGGCTCGTGATGTACTGTAAAGGACCCGAGGCTGGTTACAGCTGTGTTATTAACTTTTTACAACAAAACACTTCCTAATACGAGAAAATCCACAGGGGTAAAATATTAAGAAACAAAACGGCATCTTGTACGAGTAACAGTTGCCGAGCATCCAGTTTTCTGCCTGGTGGGACTTGCTACTTAGAGAGGATTTTACGCTATTATAAGAAGGCCCATCATAGCCACCAACCAAAACAGTCTTAACCAGGGAAAAACGGGACCTGGAAAAGGGGTGACACTCACCACCTTTTCTTTGTGCATAAACTGTTCTAATTTTGCCACGTATCAAATCGGAGCCCAGGTTCCCCTAAAGAACGTGAAATGCCAGGCGCGGCTCTGGGACGGGCTGACGGGCGTCGCAGGCTCACCCCGCATCATATGCCGCGGGAAGCACTCGCCTGCGACGTTTTGTCTTTGCCAGAACCTCACAGGATGAGGACGGTGTTAGGATCCTGGTCTACGTGTAGGAAACGCAAAGCTTGCGGAGGCCACAGAACACGTCTGAGGATAAACGGCACTCTTGACCTCGGTCAGGCTGTCTTGCCATCCGTGGAAGTCTGGCATCAAAGCCACGTCTGCCTCATTTGGGGGCCTGCTGTGTTTTCTAGACTTTAGGGTCTTAGTTTTTGATCGATGTGTGTCAGTGATGTATTTCTGTCCAGTGCTGAGTGAAAGGCAAGAAAACGATCTGGGTTCTGACTGGAACCACCTGGTTAGATTCTGGGATAAACTTCCTAGGTCAAGTCTGGAGATGACATAATCGTACTATTCTAGAGACAGAAAAAAAACCATCTCTCATTTCATCCTTTTTTGCAAAAAGGAAACCGAGGCCCAGAGTGGTCTGTAAAGATGTTGGCCAGAGATTTCAAAGAAATAATTTGTAATCAAATATCCTCACTTCCACCCCTCCCCTCCCCCCATCCCCGGGGATCTCCTCTCAATGTCCTGAGGTGCCAGCTCCCCGCCGGGTGCATCAGCTCCCAGGACCCCTGTGAGGGTCCTCGGCTCTGCAGGCGAGGATCCCTCCGCCCTTCACAGCCTTCCCTTCTCCCCACTTCCTCCAAGGACCCAGGAATTCTACCAGCTATTACTGTCAGTTTTTGCAATATTTTACCTCATTATTTGTAAAATTCCTTCAATGAGTGATGACAGGAACACTGAGAATGTTAAGGCCCAACATGTTTACACTTGTATGTGGAAAGAACTAGTGACAAACTGAGGAACAGATTAGTTATTGATTCCACTCCAAAGAATAACTGAACAACATAGCCTCGTAGCTTGACTGTTCAGAATATGGTGTGCAAGTGCTGTGACCATTTCTGGTTTCTTCTTCTGGTTTCTATCACAATAGCGCAGCCAGACCCCCTGCGCTATTACCCCAGGCAACCAAGTGGCCTGCCCGGTCCTGACGCGTGAATGCGTTCACCGGGCGCGGCCAACGCCGGCTGTGGGGCTCCTCCCGAAGCGCCCCTGTAGCCCCTGCGATCCCACTGCAACACTATTATTTCTGAAGACAAGTGCGGCGAGCCTTTACCGATCCTCCACGGCCGTAGCACCGAGCAGGATAAGGTCTTTCTCTATCTGCTCATAGGCTTCTGCTAATTTCCTTTCCCGATCGTGAAGTGCCACTTTGGCGGCCTGCAGCAGCTTATAGATGCCTTCGTATTCCTCCTGGACGAGCCTTTTGTAGGCAACGCACAAGGTCCGAAGCCCCTCCTGCGACACAAAGCAGCATTTAACGTGAGCTCGAGGGTCACTTTGCTGAATATCACTTCCCAAAGCTTTCCCGACACCCCTCTCCGGCTCGAGTGACTAACGAGAGAACGAGAAACCAACCCACCCTCAAGGGGCTGGTCATCGGCAACTGAAGCGTATCCACCTTAAATATACATACTCATGGTAGATTATAAAGTTTTCAAACTAGTAAGCGTGGGAATACAAAATGTAAACCAGAGCCGTCGAAAGATAAGACTTGGTTCTTTTTTATTTTGACAAATGAAGAGTTAACCATTTTTAGGATAGCAATTTGCAATTTATAGTAAATATCAAGTGATATTTCTTTTTTTCTTTTTTTTTTTTTTTTTTTGGCCACACCACGTGGCACGTGGGAACTTAGTTCCCTGACCAGGGCTTGAACACACGCCCCCTGCAGTGGAAGCGCAAAGTCTTAACCACTGGACCGCCAGGGAAGCCCCATCAAGTGGTATTTCTAAAGTGACGCTTTACGTGGGGAGTTTGTGCAACACTTTGGTCTCATTTGGGTCTCACTGAAGGAAAGCCACACGGTTATTGATCAGACCTATCGGGTCCACAGGAGAGTAAAAGAAGAAGCTAAGACTACTTCGGGATGTCAGGGCACACAGGGCAAGCGCACCAGCTGGCAGGGCACCAGGAGGCGGGCTCTCGAAGGCGCCGCACAGAGCACTTCCGCTGCGTCAACAGACGTCTCCTTCGGTCACGATGAAGCAACCATCACGATGGCCTGACTGGCGACCCTGGACGATCCCCTTCTGCTTCCCTTGTTCCCTCAGCCCCAGCTCTACTGATCCCCTGAAACGAGCCAGAGTCTCCTACATCATCAGTCCAAATTCGGGGAGGACACTGGTTTCTAAGATTTTAAGGTTTTCCGCTATACGAATGCTAACGTCCCATAAGTCTCAGGGAGTGCTTCATATCTTCCATATTTTCTCCGACCTCCAGATGTAGCCGGAGGACACGATCACGGTCGGGGGAACAGCTCCTCTTGTCCCCGGAGCTCTCGGACGCCTGAAGGCGGGAAGGGAGCACCCGGGAAGGAGCAGGACAAAAGCAGCATCTGTGTGTCCGACGCTCTGGGAAAGTTCTGAGCTCTGTGACCGCCCAGCATCCAGATGCTGAGTGCCGTCCCAGGGGAGCAAGCAAGCAGCCCGCTGGCCTCTCTCTGAGAAGGCAGGTCCCTCTCCACCCCCGAGCTGTGAAAGCGCAGAGATGCTGTTCCCCTGCATCCTTCCCGGGTCCACTCCCCTGCTCACTTCGCTGCCTTCCTGTCTGTCTCCTTTGTGGGGTGGGAGCTCTCAGGCCGCTGGCACTGTCTTACTTCACCCTCGACTCCTTGGCACACATTAATAACTCAGTAACTTGTGCTAAAAAAAGTAAGTGGTTGAAGTTGGATCAGAAGTATCCACGGTGATCAAGTTACAGATCAGAGACATGAACTCGAGCTACAGAATGGATCCTCTGACTTCTCCTAAGAGGTGAAACGCACAGGATATATGTATATGACTTCATTCTACGCCAGAAAAACTGCACGATAAGAAAGAGGTTTTACGAGGATAGTAATTCAGAGCTGTCCCAGAACACAGAGCTGGTGCGAACGGTCAGCAGAAACTTCAGAAATAAATAGAACCTGCCTTTAAAAGCAGCTATGGGACTTCCCCTTGCGGAAACACGGAGTAGAAATACTTTTCTCTATTCTTCCTGCAAAGTATTACTAAAACCCTGGACGCTGTATATAAAACAATACTGATATACAAAGCCAGACAAATACACCACAAGGAAAGAAAATTACAGAACATTATCCCTTACAAACATATATGCAAAAATCCTCAACAAAATTTCAGTAAACTGAATCTAGCAGTATGTCCGAAGGATTATATACATGACCAAGGGGGATTTATCCAAGCGATGCAAGGGTGATTCAACATGTGAAAACCAATCGATGTCATATATGACATAAATAGAACACAGGAGAAAAACTCACATGATCATCTCCATAGATGCAAAAAAAGCATCTGACAAAACGCGACAGCTTTTCATGATAAAACCACTCAGTAAACTGGGACAGAAGGGAACTTCCTCAACCTGATAAAAGCCACATATGAAAACTCATAGCTAGCATCATACTCAACGGGGGAAGATTGAAAACTTTCTCCCTAAGATCAGGCAGAAGACAAGGATGGCTGTCCCTGCCGCTTCCATTCAACATGGTACCAGAAGTCTTAACCAGGGCGATCAGGCAAGAAAAAGAGAAGGTATCAAGTTGGAAAGGAAGAAGTAAAGTTATTTCTGTTCTTAGATGATAGGATCTTATATGTAGAAAACCCTAAGGATCCCACCACCAAAAAAAAAAAAAAAAAATTGTTGGAACTAAAAGACGAATTCAGTAAAGGTGCGGAATACAAAGTCAACACACAAAAAGCAGTTGCATTTCTACACACTAACTATGAACAATCCAAAAAGGAAATTAAGAAAACAATACCACTTACAGTAGCATCAAAAAGAATAAAATACCCAAGAATGAGTTAAACCATGGAGGTGAAAGATTCATAGACTGAAAACTACAATATGTTGCTGAAAAAAATCATAGAAGATCTAAGTAAATGGACAGGCATCCTGTGTTCATAGATTGCAAGACTTAATATCCCACAGTGACGATGCCACCCAAAGTGATCTACAGGTTCAGAACAACCCCTATCAAAACTCCAATGGCATTCTTTTGGGAATGGGAAAACCCACCCTAAAATTCACGTGGAATCTCAAGCGATGCAGAGTAGACCACAATCTTGTAAAAGAACGAGGCTGGAGGACGGACTCACGTTTCCTGGTTTCAAAACTCACCGGAAAGGGACAAGTAACCAAGACAGTGTGGTCCTAGCGTAAAGACAGACATAGACCAACGCAAGAGAACCGAGAGCTCAAAGATGAACAGTTGCACATGTGGCCCAATGATTTCTGACAAGGATGCCAAGACCATCCAACAGGGAAAGAACAGTCTTGTTCAACCAACGGTCCTGACACGAGCAGCCATCCATATGTGAAAGAGCAAAGCTGGACCCTTACCTGTCCCACACGCACAAAATTAACTCTAAATGGATCAAAGACCTGAATATAAGTGCTACATTATGAAACTCTCAGAAAAAAACATAGGGACAAATTATGATCTTGGATTTGACAACAGTTTCTTAAATATGACACTAAAACCACAGGCCACAACAAAAAAATAAATTGGACTTGATTAAAATTAAAAACCTTTGTGCATCCAAGGATACTATCAAGAGAGTGATAGACAACCTACAGACTGGGAGAAAATATTTGCAATTCATACATCTGATAAGGTGTTAGTATTCTGAATATATAAAGAACTCCTACAATTCAACAAGAAAAAAAACCTGATTAAAAAATGGGCAACAAGCCTGAATAAGCATTTCTGCAAAGAAGATATACAAATGGTCAATAAGCACATAAGAAGGTGCTCAACATCTTCAGTCATTAGGGAAATGCAAATAAACACCATAATGAGTTACCACTTCATATCTAACCAGGGTGGCTACAGTTAACAAAAATGGAACATAACAAGTGTTGGCGAATAGGTGGAGGAACTGAAACCCTCACGCGCTGCTGGTGGGGATGCAAAGCAGTGCAGCCTCTGGGGAACAGTTTGGCATTTCCTTAAAAAGTGAAACGTATTGGAATTACCAGATGACCCAGCCATCCCACTCCTAGGTACATAATCAAAGGAACTCAGACAGATACAAGCGCACCCATGTTCACAGCAGCATCGTTCCCAGTGGCCAAAAGGTGGAAACAACCCAAGTGCACACCAACAGATGACGGATAAACACAGTGCGGCACATATAGCACATCCACACGATGGAATATTTTTCAGCCACAAAATGGAACGAAGCTCTGATGATGTAAGAACTCGCATGAGCCTAGAACAGACTGAGCACTCACTTCAGAACACAATGTGAGAAGAAAACCAACCAGGTCACAAGGGGAAGCATTAAGCGCCAATCACTGGAAGTCCTCAGGATAAAGATCTATTTTCTTCAAGACCATGACAATGTGCTTGTCATTCTGGACGCCCTCACCCCCAAACACCAGCGGAGGGCTGCGGAGGGTGGTGCCCGCCCAAGGGCACATGGCCAGGCTTCCCGCGGCGCGCGCACGTGGCACCCAGCAGGAACGTGCCCCCCACGAGCGAGAAGAGGCGTTAGGCCGCCGCCCGCATCTCACCACTGCGTTGCGCTCCACTCTGGATCGGATCTGGTCCACCTTGCCTTCTACCACTCGGGGAAATATTGAGGAATCTGCTCCTTTGCAAAACAGATAAATTTCTCCTAGAAAATGAGAAAGGAAGATTTTCATTTAATCACTCTGTGGGGAAGACTAAATTATTTTTCAAATGACGCTTTTATTAAAAACAAAACCAGGGGTACTGGCGCTGAGACTGTCGTGGAGACGTCGACTGACCGGTTAACCTGTAAGATCAGGAAAACATCAAAGCTACAGATCCCCCTGCAAAGCCTTGTTTTATTCTGACAAGCCCGGAATCTCAGCAAAGTCAGGAACCAGGAACGAAAGTGGCTCCTGGGCGTCCTCCGTCCTGTCACTTCCGCCTGCTCCCTGGCAAGGATGTGAGTGAAGGACGAATGCCCTCGGGACCAGGGAGGGGTACGGACGCAGAGGGCGTGGCCGACCCCAAATGGGGTAACAAGCTGCTGGGACACTGGGCGTGACCAAGAGTGACGAGAAGCATCTGTCGAACGATCCTCCCCACACCTACTGCCCCGGTCACTTCACACGTCTCAGTGCTGGGGGCGCACGCTCCTCCCCCCTCGAGGTGAAAGGTTTTCCCCTCCAGACGGGTCGGGAAGCTCTCGGCTCGGACAAAACTGCAGGCACCCGCGCTGACCCACAGGCCGCCGGCACCGGGGCTCCTCTTTCTCGAGGACTCTTCTGGCCTGCAAACCACATGGCCCTCTGCTGCGGAAGCACCGAGGGGCTTGTCACAGCGGCTGCAGGGCCGGAGAGGGGGCGCTGCCGCTGGAACCACGTCCTGTTCAGCACTTGTCATCAGACAGAAATCACGAACACCGAGCCCCGGCCTGGGGTGGGTCCCTGGAAACCCAAGATGCTGACGGCCCGCGGGAAGGAAACCCGGTAGCCAAACCCAGGGCACCAGGAGGGGCCGGGAGGAGGGGGCACAGTGCTGGGGCGAGGGCTGGGGTGCCCAGGACCGGTGGCCACACGGGGATCTGGACAAGGGCCCGTGAACTCAGGGGCAGCATCGGAGCCCACCGGGGGTGGCTCTGTCCTTGGTCCCAGAGAGAACTATCTTCTGCAACATACTAAGCGGAACACTTAAAACACGGCCTGGTTCACGCACACGGAAGTCCTGGAATTAAACCCAGGGCGACGTCAACCTATGGCCAGGAAGGATGGCATCTGCAGTGTGTGTCGCAGGCATGCAGAGGGGACACGTGGGGCTGAGCTGGGAAAGAGGTGGCAGCATGGCCGCCACCCCCAGTGGGAATCTGAGCAGTGAGTCCAATCCCCAGGAGAAGCCTGCACACCCTCAGGCCGTGACCCCAGAGTCCTGGTCACACGCCCGCCAGCCTGACGGCAGAATCCGGGCCCGGCACCAGCCGTGACTTCTAGGCAACGCTTGTACGTACGGCATCAGATATAGGATAAAACAAGTTTTGTGGTCCAGACAATTCTGAGTGGTGATACCTTCTTGAACAGTAATTCTTTTTCTAGAAAAATCACAGATGACTCCAAGTAATGGCCTGTGAAGGACTTAAATTTTCTACTGTCTCAACCCGTCACTCCTCTGTACCCGCCATAGACGTGGGACGTGTTCAGCCTAAAGACTCGGTCGAGCGGAGCCTCTGACGTGAAAACAGCTGGAGTGGAAGGAGACGTTTAACTTGCAAAGGACAAGAGCAGAGAGTATTGGGCCCTAGCTGCAGACCTGCTTTTCCAGTTTTGTAAACAAATAAGAAGCTGGAACTCCAGAGCAGTGCAAACACACAGGTGAGGTGACCGTGGCCCAGGCCAAGCGCCGTGGGACCTGTGTGGCTCCACGGCTGCAGCGGCTTCTAGGGGAGGATGCTCAGAAGCTCAGGGCTGCAGGGGCTCTGGCCTCTGTCCCACCCACGAGGCTGGAAATCAGTGCCTTTAGGGTCATCTCCGGGGAGGTATTACTACTTAGAGAACAACTTGTTTAGTTAAATATTCAACGTCTCTGAGAATTCACTGCTGCCTTGTGGGGTTCTGACGGCCCGGCCTCTCTCCTCCAGGAAGGCGTTTCTAGCGGTGCGAGCGCCGAGGATGTATGTCCTTCACGTGGCCCAGCTGCTGCTCCAGGCCGAGCCACGCTCCTTCGGACGGGAAGTGTCGCTGTTCGTGAAGATTCCACGGTCCACACCTCGGTTCCTGCGCTGTGCGGGGCGCGTCAGGAGAATGTGCAGAGGGGAAGAAGATGATGTGTGACCAGCTGACGCATTGCTTCCCGAGGCTGTGGCCACAATTGCCGGCTCACGGACTGTCTCAAGCATGATCCACGTTTGTATCGGGGAAAGTCACAAGAGAGAAAGACTGATGGGGGGACCTTGCGCAGTTGAACGCCTTCGTCCTGGATGGACCCCAGCGCTGGCCAGCGCACAGCAGAGGGGGCACCCGCCCAGGGGACTCGTCTCCAAACATGACGGGCCGTGTGCTTCCCGTGTCCTGCTGCCCCTGTGGCCACGTGTTCGGGGCAGCATTTACATAAAGACTTGATGTCCACGGTGCTCACTGGTGCGAGGCTCGCTGGTGGAGCCGCCACGTCTGACGGCCTGCTGCGCAGGCGAGGGAGCCATGCAGATCTGAGTGCCAGCTCCGAGACGCCCAAGTGCTGCAGCTCGCGGAGCGCGGTTCACAGGGCCTGGCTGAAAGATGGGCCTTCAGCAACCTCCCGATGTCCTCAACCGGCTTGGGAGACAAAATAAGGCATTTCCAGTTCCATCGAAAGAGGCTCAGGCAGCCCTGTTAAGGGAACTCACTTTGTGGAAATGAAACCCGCTCGACCTGAGTGTCAGGACGCTGCTGACGCAGAGCTCTCCAGGTCACACTTGAGGCTGAGTCTGTTCAGGTTCAGGGCGGCAGCTTCGTTTGGCTGCTCTCCAGGCAAGTTTCCAAGGAGAAAAACATAGCCTAGTGCGGTCTCGTTTTAAGAAACGAGAAAGAGTAAGATGCCATGTCTCTTGGTAAGATGCCACTTGAAAACACGTTAGCAAACTGAACCCAGCAGCACTTACCGAACACTCAGCAGTGCTGTGCTGGGCACACTGCTGAGTAAGTGTGGGTCTGCATTCAGGACATCTGCAGCCCCGCAAGGGCAGGAGGAAACCAGGAAGGCTTCCTACAGGTGGCTGTGGAGATGTCCTGGGAGAGCGGCACATGAGTAACAGGGCCTCCAGGTGGAAAAGCCCTGCCAGGCAGAGGGCCTCCAGGTGGAAAAGTCCAGACCAGGTTGAGGGCCTCCAGGTGGAAAAGTTCACATCAGGTAGAGGGCCTCCAGGTGGAAAAGCCCTGCCAGGTAGAGGGACTCCAGGTGGAAAAGTCTACACCAGGCAGAGGGCCTCCAGGTCGACAAGCTCTCCCAGGTAGAGGGCCTCCAGGTGGAAAAGCCCGGGTGGTGTACCCTAGGGGGCGGCCTGGAAAGGAAAGCTGGGAGGCAGCTCAGGGCCTCCATGAGAAGAGCTGGAGGGGCGGCTGCCTGTTTCTATCAAGGACTCGAGCCCAGGAGGCCTGGCAGAGACAGCGAGCACAGGAGGGCTCGAGAAGGACGTGGTCGCAGACGCCTGGGTGGGGCCTGCAGGTGGGCGGGGCCTGCAGGTGGGCAGGGCCTGCAGGTGGGGACCCAGGAGACAGGCTGGGCATCGTGCGTGCGTACAAAGGTGACTAAACCTCAGCCGAAGATGCTCGGGGACAAACGGGGCCTGAGGTTGAGGGGTTAGTGGTGGTTTATCCATGCTTTCAAAAAAGAGAATAAACAGTTAAATCCTTAAAGCTCCTACAGAATTTAGGCATCAGAGTAAAACACAGTCACTGTATCATTTAAGAAACCAAAGGGAAAGAAATCTCTACCTGTAGCAGATTTGACAATTACACTCATTCTCCTTCTTACTGAGTCAAAGCTCAAAATTTCCAGCAATTCGAACCTGAAAAAGAGATTGAAATATTGCTTTTACTATCATCCGGCTCCACGTCTCATTACATCGGGGTGACTACCGACCCTCCCTGCGTGCTTCACAATCCCTAAAAGAGCAAGGGGGTTGTCAGCCTAGATGGCTGTGAGGCTGCGCCGGCCCCGCTGGCCCACAAACTGGCTCCCGGGGGTCCTGGAGCACCGAGCGGCGGTTACGGCCTCAGGGGCGCTCTCACTTGCCTTTCCAGCTGGAAACCAGAAGCCGGACAGCAATGTCACTGCCCTCCCAGGGGTGACCCCATGGCGCCCAGAGGCCCCGAGCGCTTGCAGGAGGAGCCCCAGCTGACCTGGCGGGCCTAGGGCCCAGCAGCCATTCTGGAGTCGAGGGGCTCACCACCTCCGCAGCCTGGGAGTTTATTTTTCTTAAGAGCAAAAATGTAAAATCCAGCTCTTTTGCGACCATCACCACCAAATCTTACATACTTTACCACGTGTGCCATATCCATATCTGCCCATTGATGTTTATTTAGCAAGGAGAGATGGGTGACCCCATCCTCTGAGTCAAAAATCAAAACATGCCATTTGTCTCTGGGAGCGGCAGTTTTAGACCAGATGGTCCCTAAGAGTCGATATGGAAAGTGAAACATCCCCCCCGTCCATCTGGTCCCTCCAAGGCTACCGCTCAGTGTTTCTATAGGACCCCGTGCTCCACGGCCTGGGAACCCGCTCCGAGAACACAGGATTCCAGGGCCACTCCCGGGGGAAGGGCTTACGTTGGCCCTCTCGTGGGGAGTCAGAGCTCGGCCTTGGGGGTGTCAGAACGTACTAGAAGCTTTGTCAACTCCTGCAGTAAAACTGACAATGTGTGGCTTAACCCCGGCCTGTCTGAGGGCACACCACCACCCAACTTCTCCTCTAACCGTCCGACTCAACTTCTCCGGGCGTTTCGGTGACATTCTTGGTGTTGTTACTGAGAAGGGGGAGAACGAGTTATGGAAGGAGTGCAGAGAACTTGGCCTTTTCTCCAGTGAAAGAGCTCCGTAAAGACAACCCTGTACTGCCGTTCCAACCAGGCAGGTTCTCACCTCTCAATGTCATTGTCCCTGTTTCGGAGCTCCATGTAATTGTCCTTCAGCCTCAGGTATGTGAAGCCCAACCTGCAGAGGAGAAGACACACCTGGGGGTTAATGTGGACCCGGACGGCCCTCTTTCATAGCATGTTTCCATTTTACACTTTGGAAAATCTCTCCTTTTGAAAAAGAAATGCTTCCAGAGAAAGAGGCTGTGAACTGCATTGTAAAGTCGGGAAATTATAGCACTGTCTCAGAACGTTCTCCAAGAGCCCAGGGAACGTCGACTTACCCAACCGTCTGGCGCACCACACGCAATTAGCTGCCTTCTTACTGGCAGGTATGGACGGCAGCAGGTCTGAGGATTGGTCCCTGTCTCTACTGACCACTGGGGCTGCTTACAGGTTGGTTACCAGGTCAGAATTGGAAGGACTCTGGGAGCCCGTCAAACTCCAGGCAGATGCTCCATTTTACTGATGAGGAAACTATAGCCCTGTTCAACCAACGGGCCACGGGGCACGTCATCTGTTAACACCCCCTCCCGCACCAGCACGTGTGAGGGCTCTGCCCACGCGAGCCCAGGCTGGGATGGGAAAGAGCAAACGGGCCTGGCTTCTGGACTCAAGGAGATTCCAGGACGTGGAGGTGGAGACATACACTAACACGGCAACAGCCCTAATCACATCAGGAAGACACTATGGGACCATGGGGACAGGGTCCCGTTGACCTGGCAGGAGCTGGCAGGCTGAAGGAGAGGCTTCTTGGAGGGTGATCTCTTTGACTGAATGCGCCTTGATTCCTGAGCACTCGTTTTCCAAGGAGAGAGAAATCTCGATTCAAGAACTCTCACCTACGTATGTGTGAATTCGTACATCGAATAAAGGTCTGTGGTGACACAATATACATACCTGATGTCACTTTCAAATTGCATGGGAAAAACAGATAGTTTAGCCAACAACAAAAACATGGTTCCAATTAGAGGAGAGGTGCCTGGTGCCCACTCACTAAGGCAGCAAAAGGGGAAGGTGAGCATGGCCTTTAGCACTTTTTAAATTGAAAGGTAGTTGATTTACAATATTGTTGTAGTTTCAGGTGTACAGCACTGTGATTCGGTTCTTTTTGCAGATTATATTCCATTACAAGTTACTATAAAATATTGGGTTAGTTCCTTGTGCTGTACAGTATAAATCCTGCACCTTCAGTATGAAATCAGGGTCGTAAGCTGTGAGAATGGAAAAACATTTCCCTGACGAAAATTATGCCATGTGTCTGGAAAAAAGTATTTTTCTAAGTGTTTGCTTACAACCCCATGTCATGAGGCAGCGAAAACTCCCAACAACAAGATCTCGAAGGAGGTGGAGTTAGCACAATAGGACACGTGGGAAGTGAGCAGTGAGAGAACCCCAGCACCCAGCATCACCCTTTCCATGCTGTGTGACTTTGGGGAAGGTGCTTGATATCTCTGGGCACCAATTCTCTAGGATGGATGAGGAAGACCTGTCATAAAGAGATTCTAAGACTGTTGGCATCTTTAAAAGCCTGTGGCTATTTGGAATGGCCTCTAACTAATTTACTGCAGAAGTTAGGAGGAAAAACCACCCATCTGAGACAGCAGGAGGGACCCGCGTGCACCACTGTGGGAATCAGGGGAAGCTCTGAGCACAGAGGCAGTGACCGCCCCCTCAGCAGAACACACCAGACGCAGGACGCTTCCAGGAGGAGCCTGTGGTCGGGGTGGAGAGGTCCCGCACCCCCCTCACATCCGGGACCAGAGACGCACCTCTGGATGCCTTCGACCAGAGCCACCTCGTCAGGCGAGGATGAGATGTATGCGCAGCGCTTCCCTGAATCCGGCGACTTCCTGGGCCCGTCCGCCTCGTCGTCGTCCTTCACCTGGATGGTGTGGCACAGACAGACGGCCCGGAAAAACAGCTCTTCCCTCTCCTACAAATGCAGCACAAACCCACAACTCTATGGCACACCCACTCAAAACAAGGAGACCAAACAGAAGACGGTAAACAACAATGCCGGGCCTGCAGCCCTGGGGGTCAGGGAGTCTTAGTTCCACCTCTTGGCAGTGGTAGCGGAGTCCGGCTGCCTGTCCTCCGCTCCTGCGGTCCAGATGAAGATGGACATGGACCTCAGGGAGGCAGCGGGTTTAAGGCCACAAGAAGAGACAGGCCTGCGATCCCTGGGTTCCCGGAAGCCGTCCCGCGCCCTGGGGTGCGACCGACACCGAGGGGGCCAAGAAGGGCTGGGCTGGCCTCACGCAGGCCAGGTGGGCAGCTGAGGCAGGTGTGATGCCCCGCAAGGCCACAGACCACCTGGCCTTCCTCCGAGGCTCGGGGGTGAAGAGGCCGTTTCTGCACCACTGGAGGCACACGCGCACCGGCTCTCAAAAGGCCGCTGGAGCAGAGCTGATTCAGGCCACCTCAGTCCCCTGGGGCTCCATGCAGGCTCTGCAGCCACCAAAGCTTCCGGAGCGGTCTCCTGGGCGACTGCCGCTGAGGGTCACGGCCCCCCTGGAGCCACAGAACCAGTGTGTGTGTGTGTGTGTGTGTGTGTGTATGTGTGTGTGAGCACGTGTGTGCCTTGTATGTCTTTGTGCAGGTATGTGTCTGTGTCTGAGCACGTGTGTGCCTTGTGTGTCTGTGTGGTGTGTGTCCATGTCTGTGTCTGTGTGTCTGCGTGTGTGTGCCTTGTGTGTGTGCAGTGAGCACGTGTGTGCCCGTGTCTGTGAGCACAAGTGCCCGTGTCTGTGTGTGTGTCTGTGAGCACGTGTGTGCCCATGTCTGTGTGTGTGCCCGTGTCTGTGAGCACGTGTGCCCATGTCTGTATGTGCGCCTGTGTCTGTGTGTGTGTATGCCCGTGTCTGTGAGCGTGTGTGCCTGTGTCTGTGAGCATGTGTGCCCGTGTCTGTGTGTGTGTGTCTGTGTGTCTGTGTGTGAGCACTCATGGTCTGCAGGGCCCTCTACTCTCAGCCCATGGTTTCCCCACCTGGCCACGTGGTGATAGCTGCCCCAACCCTGATGTGATGGCCAGATGCACCCGGGGACGCCTGTGCAGACGGAGACACTCACAGCTCTTCTCCCCCGAGTTGACGGAGGGCGGCATCTGTCCTGCACTCCAGGACAGGAGGTGCCCCTGGTCCCTCGCATGACCCGCCCGTGGACAGGTGGCAGCAGGATGCACGGCCAGGAGCACGGCCACCTACCCGCCCGCCGGCGCCCGGAGAGGCGTCGATCATGTCGATGGCGGCGGCGGCAGGGAGCACCTGTCCATTGCAGATGGCATGCGGCACGTACACGTGGCCCTCCACACAGCACTCCTTGAACTCCATGTTGTTCTCGGTGAGAGTGCCCGTCTTGTCCGTAAACACGTACTCCACCTGCAGACATGGCTCGGCTGGGAGCTGCTGCCCCTCGGGGGCCTTAAGACCTCCCAAGGCAGCCTCGTCCGAACAAAGCGATTTCTGAGGCTTTCACCCAACTGCGCTGCCTCCCCGGCCGACGGTGAGCACGCTGGCCGCCCCCGCCCGAAGCTCCGTGCATGCGAGCGTCTGGACCCAGCTGGCTCTGGGGGCCGAGCGGGGACTTTCTACACTTTTCTCCTTCCCTCTCATGGAAAGACAGAGACGCGGTAGGGGTTGGGGGCTTGGTCCTGGATCCGATCTGACCAAAAAATCAAGGGTACGGGTGGGATGAGCTCATCCCATAAGGCCTGGGAGGTCCAAGCCTGCAGCATCGTTTCAGGGTTGGAAGATGACAGAATTCAAACAAGTCAAGGGACAAAAATCTCCGATAGAAAACTGTGGCAAGTGTGAAAACTACACGGAGTTTTAAACCCTGGATCTCGATGAACTGAAAGAAGGTGGGGATCCCGGACCCTGTGGGCACCTCGTGAGCTGTGGGGAACACGGGTTCCCCCTGAGCCCCCGCCGCCGGCCATCAGAGACCCGCGGGCCCGGGAGGGGGCGGAGGGTCCCGGCGAGTCCCCACTCCACCCATCCTGCTGGGCTCCCGCTCGGGGGCTCCCACCTGCACGTTCCGTCCGCGGGACACGCTGCAGGGCGGGTACCTGTTATTACGCCCACTTTACAGGTCAAGAGCTGCCAGTGCAGAGCCCAGGCCGTGAGCCGTCAGCCTGGAGCAGGGGTTCAGTGGAGGGGTTCTGAACTCTTTACACCGCGAGACTGAAACTCAGGTCTCGCTCTGCCCACCCTGATGATGATGACCGGGGCCGTGAGGACCAAGGAGATGGGACGGGGCAGCCGAGGGCAGCCCCTGTGAGCAGGCTCACTGCTAACTCTCCCTTGAAACCCAGGGTCAGCACCGCTTAGAAGGGCCACGATGAGCTTGTGGCAGTGAGTTAATGCGATGAACCTGCACAACCTGTAACCCCAGAGCACCCCGCACGGTCCCATAGAGTTAAAAAGCCACTTTGCCGCCCTCCTTCACTAGGTATAGGTTACACCGCCGTGCACGAGCTGAAATGGAAACGTTCCCATCTGACCCTCCTGATGACCTGCCTGCGTGCTAAGAATCACGTAGCTTCTAGAAACCTGGGGACAGAAAAGAGAGGGGCTCAATGGCCAGCCAGTGAGAGAAGACGATTCAGGAGACCTGACCTGTCCCAGCTCTTCGTTTAAATCCGAGGTGTTAACCAGAGGCCCTTCACCCGTTTCCTCGTCCCACATCTCTTCGTCCCAGGCGATGAAGTAGGAGCCGAGAAACTTCTGCATCTCCACGGTGACGTACATGGACACGGGGATGATGTAGTTGAAAAGCACCATGAAGGCCAGGAAGTCCGTGAGGGCCCTGAGGAGCTGAGAGAAGGCGCGTGACCGGGCCGCCCGCCTGCACCGCGACGGCTCAAAGCGTGACCGGGCCGCCCGCCGGCACCGCGACGGCTCAAAGCGTGACCCCGGGCCGCCCACCGGCACCGCGACGGCTCAAAGCGTGACCCCCTGCCGCCCGCCGGCACCGCGACGGCTCAAAGCGTGACCCCTGCCGCCCGCCGGCACCGCGACGGCACCGCGACGGCTCAAAGCGTGACCGGGCCGCCCGCCGGCACCGCGACGGCTCAAAGCGTGACCGGGCCGCCCGCCGGCATCGCGACGGCTCAAAGCGTGACCGGGCCGCCCGCCGGCATCGCGACGGCTCAAAGCGTGACCCCTGCCGCCTGCTGGCATCACGACGGCTCTAAGTGTGACCCCCTGCCGCCCGCCGGCACCGCGACGGCTCAAAGCGTGACCCCTGCCGCCCGCCGGCACCGCGACGGCTCAAAGCGTGACCGGGCCGCCCGCCGGCACCGCGACGGCTCAAAGCGTGACCCCGGGCCGCCCGCCGGCATCGCGACGGCTCAAAGCGTGACCCCGGGCCGCCCGCCGGCATCGCGACGGCTCTAAGTGTGACCCCGGGCCGCCCGCCCGCACCGCGACGGCTCAAAGCGTGACCGGGCCGCCCGCCGGCACCGCGACGGCTCAAAGCGTGACCGGGCCGCCCGCCGGCACCGCGACGGCTCAAAGCGTGACCCCGGGCCGCCCGCCGGCATCGCGACGGCTCTAAGTGTGACCCCCTGCCGCCCGCCGGCATCGCGACGGCTCAAAGCGTGACCCCGGGCCGCCCGCCGGCACCGCGACGGCTCAAAGCGTGACCCCTGCCGCCCGCCGGCACCGCGACGGCTCAAAGCGTGACCCCTGCCGCCCGCCGGCACCGCGACGGCTCAAAGCGTGACCCCTGCCGCCCGCCGGCACCGCGACGGCTCAAAGCGCGACCCCTGCCGCCCGCCGGCATCGCGACGGCTCAAAGCGTGACCCCGGGCCGCCCGCCGGCACCGCGACGGCTCAAAGCGTGACCCCTGCCGCCCGCCGGCATCGCGACGGCTCAAAGCGTGACCCCTGCCGCCCGCCGGCACCGCGACGGCTCAAAGCGTGACCCCTGCCGCCCGCCGACACCGCGACGGCTCAAAGCGTGACCCCTGCCGCCCGCCGGCATCGCGACGGCTCAAAGCGTGACCCCTGCCGCCCGCCGGCATCGCGACGGCTCAAAGCGTGACCCCTGCCGCCCGCCGGCACCGCGACGGCTCAAAGCGTGACCGGGCCGCCCGCCGGCACCGCGACGGCTCAAAGCGTGACCCCTGCCGCCCGCCGGCACCGCGACGGCTCAAAGCGTGACCCCTGCCGCCCGCCGGCACCGCGACGGCACCGCGACGGCTCAAAGCGTGACCCCGGGCCGCCCGCCGGCACCGCGACGGCTCAAAGCGTGACCCCTGCCGCCCGCCGGCACCGCGACGGCACCGCGACGGCTCAAAGCGTGACCCCGGGCCGCCCGCCGGCACCGCGACGGCTCAAAGCGTGACCCCGGGCCGCCCGCCGGCATCGCGACGGCTCAAAGCGTGACCCCGGGCCGCCCGCCGGCACCGCGACGGCTCAAAGCGTGACCCCTGCCGCCCGCCGGCACCGCGACGGCTCAAAGCGTGACCGGGCCGCCCGCCGGCACCGCGACGGCTCAAAGCGTGACCGGGCCGCCCGCCGGCACCGCGACGGCTCAAAGCGTGACCGGGCCGCCCGCCGGCACCGCGACGGCACCGCGACGGCTCAAAGCGTGACCCCCTGCCGCCCGCCGGCACCGCGACGGCTCAAAGTGTGACCCCGGGCCGCCCGCCGGCACCGCGATGGCTCAAAGCGTGACCCCTGCCGCCTGCCGGCATCACGACGGCTCAAAGCGTGACCCCGGGCCGCCCGCCGGCATCGCGACGGCTCAAACCTCCGTCAGTCAGGCACAGCTTAACAAGTGCTGTTTTTAAACCAAGTGCTTCAAACCCACAGGTAACGGCCACTGGGGCAGCGGGGGCCGTCGGCTTTGTCTCCTGCACCCGACTCTAGTGCCGTGGCAGGCCCGGGACAGGGGCTGGCCGACATCTGCGCTGCTGGGGGGTGGGGGGCGTGGGCGGGGTTGTGAGTCACACTCAGAGACGGTGGGGAGCGGGGGCGGGTCTCCAGCTGAGAGCCCGCAGGATGCTGCATGCTGTGATTATTGCAAGTTTCCCTTGAGAGTCTGATAAACGACCGAATTTAGGGGTCTGTACAAATGGTGTTTCTGTATAGTTTTATCCTTATTTCTGAGCCATTTGTCTCACGGGAGGCCGGACTGAACACAGGAAGGAAGTGGGGGCCAGGCTGGGATCTGCACACGGCCCTGTTCTGAGCTGAGTGGATCCAGCTCTGGATTTGCACACTGCTCAGGTGGACGCGGTAGGCCCAGCCAGGAGACTGTACTGCTTTAAGTAGAGGACACTTCATCAGATTAACTCACTGGTTTGGGGGAAAACATTTTTGATAAATATGAGCAACGGAGCCAAAATCCCCTACGTAAAAATGAAGCCAATTCTTATTGTAATTTCCCATCATCATCGAGATGCTCCTTTTATCCATATATTACCTAATTAGGGACCGTGTATCTCACTAATAAGCAGCTACTCAGCCCCTCTTATAATACAGGTCACCGCGCTGAGTTTTAGGTGTTTAAGGTGTATACTTATGAATCTAGGATGGAAGCCCATATACCTTTTCAGACTTGACTATCAAATACCCAAAGAAGGAGGCTCAACCAGTGTCTACAGCTGCAGGGCCGGGGGCAGGGGCAGGCAGCTGACACCTTCACTATCAATGAGCACGTCTACTACAAAGATTTCATCAACCTAGACCTCATCCGGTCTCCCCACGTTTCCATAGCGACAGCCTGCGTCACTTTCCATACCAGGTTCCTCTGTCTTTCTGCCTCTGTCTTCTGGTTGTACCATGGCTCATCTCGGAACGGCTCGCTCTGCCACACATACTTCATGACGGTATTAATCAGCGCTTTGCTGATTAGGATGCACAGGTACACGATGAGGAATACATTCATTGATCTGAAACACAAGACAGCAGTGGTGACTTAGCTCCCGCTCCCCGAGGAATCCTGAGCTGTGCGTCACCTTTCTCACAAACGTCAGCATGAACATGTTGTGAACAGACAGGAACAGCACAACAGCCGGTTTTAAAGGACCCCCCCACCTTGCGCTTCCCTGGTGGCGCAGTGGTTGAGAGTCCTCCTGCTGGTGCAGGGGACACGGGTTCGTGCCCCGGTCCGGGAGGATCCCACATGCCGTGGAGCGGCTGGGCCCATGAGCCATGGCCGCTGAGCCTGTGCGTCCGGAGCCTGTGCTCCGCAAAGGGAGAGGCCACAGCAGTGAGAGGCCCGCGTAACGCAAAAAAAAAAAAAAAAAAAAAGGACCCCCCCCCCCCCCACTGACGAACTGTCACGGTAAAAGTGAAAAGGCAAGCTCATCTACATCTGAGTACACTCCGTGGGCACTGGCGCGTGTTCTGGGGCCACCAGGGAAAGTGCTGAGGGCAGGGAACGCCTATAGACAGGAGGGCACAGTCTGGCTCACAGGGCTTCTGCGTGGTCTAGGACTCTTAATTCAAAGAACACCCAGAAATCAATTTCTTCTACCATGCAGCAGCAGCCAGTGAGTTCCAAACTTGGAGATTATCACCACGAAGGAAGCGGGTAGGGAGAGAGGGAGCGAGTGCCCTCCGCATAGGAAAAGTGCTGAATCCCTAGCCGGTATCTCAGGAGCTTATGAAGAAGGTTTGATTTTCCGATATCTATTTCTGAAACCAATTTGTCAGTGCAGACATCTGGAAACTAAGCATTCTTCTTTTGTAAAAACCAACTGTCCAAGTTCACATCTGATGCAGGCACAGATGGACAGAGACCCAGGATCACATTTCAAGGTCGACTTGCCAGGAGCAGACAGACGATGTCTCAACAGTCTCCCCACAAATCACCCAGGAGCCCGGAGCGCTTTCTTACACAACACGTGGACACGCAGTTGTACACTTCAAGTCGAGGACACACTTTAGCGAGAGGCAAAGAAGACATCATTCTGGGCCATGTTTTCTTACAAATTCAACTGTGTCCGTGACTTATATCAGGATTTTACCATTTAATGAAAAGAAGACTGTTCCCTCTGCTAATGCTTTCCTCACTGAACCCGTAACAGAAAAGTGACTGAACTTTCACTCTTTCATGAAATGGTGGGAGGAGATGCTGGGTGCCCACAACTGACCTTGACCCAGAACTCCAGGTGTCCATGCGCGGGTGGGAGCCTGCAGACGTGGCTGAGGGTGCATGGCCATTTACGTCCGCACAAAGTAAGACTGTCAATCTAAGGTCTAAATAACCCACTTCACTGTCCATCGGATCCCATGAAGGAGTTGCTAGTAAGACTAAGAGGAAAATGATTCCCCATCTGTGGGGGTTTGCGACAGCGGGCAGCCACGGATGAGTTTTTACACGTTTCGAACCATGGGGCAATCAGCTTACTTTTCGACAGCAGATCGCTTCTGGGATTTTGACTGATAATTCAGCGCCATCTTGGTTTCCATGCCCGTGTAAATAGCAACACCTATAAAGTACAGAGCAGATGTTAGAACAACACCACAACTGTGTCTTGCTCTACATCGTAAAGTATGCACAGCTACGATAAAAATGAAATTTTGGACAAAACGGATCATATTTTAAATTTTTCTAGGCAAGCTAGCTGTTCACAAAAAGTCACACAGTGTTCTTTAGACCAAAGGAATGCTTTTCTTTTCCTGCATAAAGAGCAATCCGCACTTTTTTTTAGGTTCAGATTTTAATGTATTGAGTTTTCCAACAACGGGCCACATTTGTATATTTATAAGTTGTTTCAGTTAAAACGTAAAAAGTACCCACCAGAAGTGGGAAATACTAGCAAAGAAATACAGCCTTTAAAGGAAATTTCTTGCAGAACTACACTGTGTGAATCCTTCCATAGATATAAGTTCACGTCTGAGTCAAAAACTACAGGCACTTAATTTGCAAGCAACACTCTCAGGTGTCACGGCTCTGTGGATTGCGGTTATACGCGGCGACTGGTTTTCTTAGTGAGGAAAATTACCGCGGCCATAAATCCACAGCCCCTCAAAGCACAAAGAGACGCTTTTATGGTACGCTTTCATCCATAGTTAAATCTACGGATTTTAACTGCTTAACGGGTCCTTGGTTTCAGAAGCTACTATTAATAATTCACTAATTAAAACATTTACCGAAGATTTTCTCAGTGTTCTTTAGCGTGGCTCCTCTAAGAAGCAAGTTTTCCGATCCTAATGGCCTGCAAAGATAAGGATGACCAGACACAGGGCAATGAAGAAAGCAGGTTGGCACGACAAGCCAGATGAAGCAGCTCACTGGCTCCACACACTTCGTTCTAAGAGGAGACCGTCTCAGTGAAGATCTGCTTGTGCTTGGACTAGGAAAGCTAGCCGGGCCCATGTAAAAGCACGTGCTCTTTCCCTGGGGGGGCGGGAGGAACCTGTCTGCTGGGAGATCCCGGAAGAGTCAGCCCCTCCAGGGCCCCGGCCCTGCCCCAGCCCCACTGGGCCTCACCCCAAGGCTTTAAATGCGCTCCACTGGCGACAGCGAGGGTGCTGGGGCCCCCACGGGTGCCATGAGCAGCCCCCGGGCACTCGGCAGAAGTGCCACTCGAGGGACCAACCCGGAAACCAGCTCCTAACAGGCTTCACGTCTGAGGCCTGAGGCACCGGGGACCCCAAGTGGTGCCTGTGCCTCACTCAGCTGTTTCTACCGCACCCTCGGGGGTTTCACGTACACAACACAGTCGCGCTTTCAGGGAAGAAGGCTGTGAGGCCCTGCGTGGCATTTACAAGCACTGCAGCCGAGCCCCAAAGGCCCCTGAATGCTGGTGGCCTGGGAGTCTGGGGCGATCCAGGGGCCAACGCAGCGACCGAGGAATTTAGAACCATTCGTGCAAAGACAAGCCCTCTGGACGCAACAGTGAGCAGCAGACAGATGCTCTGCCTGCAGGGCCTCGTGGCCCCGTGGTCCTCTTTGTTGACCGAGTGATAATTTCTTCTCGCTTCCCAAGAGTGGAAGGGAAATAGGCAGAATTCGGATTCACTAATTGTGCCATTTACAATATTCTGATTTTCTTCAGAGGGTAAAGGGAAAGCGCTGATTTGGGGTAAAGGGGAAGGTTGGCTAAAGCTTTTGCTTTTCACTTTGTCGCATTTAATTTCCCTTTACCGTGGGAGGCTGAGAATCCACTGAACGTGATAAGCTTAAATGAGTTCAGTATACTCAGCTGATCCCGCTCAGGACCACACCAGGCTGAAGATGAGAAAGGGGGGCTGCCCAGCAGGGTGCGTTGGCAGGGCCCCCCCAACCCCGACCCGACGGGCCTACCCAGGGCTGTCCCATGGCCTCAGGGTGTGTCCCCCAGCCTCACAGCCACGCGGGACAGGCGCCCGGCTGCACACGTGCTGTCTGCTTGTGTCACGGGTACTGTCAGCCTCTGTTAGCAAACACTTAGGACAGCTCATGTCCAAGGTGTTTATGGAAATAAATGGCCCTTTTATGAAGTGTCTCTGGGAAGTCTAAAAATAATTTACTTCAAAAAGTACTTCACTTCTAGTTTGGACAGGAGGATGAAGAAGTATTACTCCAAAAAGACCGAGAGCTTAGATATGTAACTCACAGCTGTCCACACCACGAGTTTATAAACATCTCTAAATGCCCAAATATTAAAAGTCTGCTGAATCATATGGATACCTAAAAAGCTAAAGTAGAACTCGTATCAAAATACAAAATATACTGGTAATTATCTTCCCAAAGGGCTCAGCCTTCAACTCCGTCCAAATACCAAACAAGGAAAGCCTGTGGTGCTCACTTTTCCAGCCTCGCCCACTGGCAATATGGATCCCGTCTAAATACATTCACTCTTGTTCAAACTCAAACTAATCCTCGCAAGACACAGAAATCCACATTATTTCTCCAAGGTAACTAGGCATTTACCTTCAGAACAACAGGTGTTTAAGAACAATCAAGGCAATGCCTCCACAGGTTCTGGAAAGCAACCGCTAACCTGCCGATGAAGACATGCTCAGAGGGGTGCCAAATGTCTGCTTAAAACAAGTAATTTCTGGAGCCTTTCAAGGACATAAACCCCACGACGATTTATTTCGCAGTAATTTCCCACTGAGTGTTATTTTCCTTCTGGCTCAGTATCTTCCTTAATACACAAGGTAATGCCAGGACACAGACGATCTGGTGACGGCTTAACTTGGAAGAAAAATAATTTCTCTAACCAGTGGGATTTGTGAAGGAGGGGAGCGATGTCAAAACCTACTGAAAGCCAAGTTCCCTCAGTGTAGACCCGAGGCCACGTGCAGGTAAAACGTCCAAGGCCCGGGAAGTGAGGCAGCACAGGCCACAGCTGCAGTGAGCAGGGCCAGCTCGTCTGGGCGCCACGACCTCAGGCCTGAGTCAGCTCCCTGCCGCCAGCGGCCCGGGGTGAGGCCACTGATGAGGCAGGTGTGGGCACCCACCTGTGACCGCACTGGCCACTGCCCATCCCCCGAAGCAGATTCCCCCGTCCCCGGGGGACATGAGCCTGGACAAGCCCTTGGGAGACACATCCCCCAACGTCTAAGACTGAGGCTGTGCCCCAGTGATGAGTCTGGGCAGATTCATGCAGCCCAATAAAGTGGCCCCCAAGTCAGAAAGCTTTCAACCTCCTAGCTGAAGACGCACGGTCTGTTCAGTTATGAAAAGCGTTTCTCCTGGGGAAACGCGCCTTCCCCTTCGCCTGCTGGACCAGCTCCCACCCTTCCCGGCTGTGAGGAGACCCTCGGCAGAGTCATGGGAGAACGTGCTCCACGGGGGCGTTCGTCTGTTAACGCGTCCAGACGCGTGTACACAAGAGAAACCAGCAAGCGGAGCGGAACCCGGACCTCTGGTCATGCAGAATTCCCCCTCAAACCCAGCAGGACAGCTGGGTTTGAAAAATTCTCATCAGGGAAAGAATCCACGTTTAATTGAACGATAGAGAGGAAATCGCCAAGTGTTTAGAAGCAGGAATCCTCACCTCACCACGGGGTCATTCAGATCGCTGTAAACATTTATGCGGCCGACGAACCTGGGGACAGGAGAGTCAGGTCACTGCCAGGGCAGCAGGGGACCAGGGAGGGGGGCAGGACCCGAGACCCCGGCTCTGGGGAACCCCCCTGCTCACCCCTGACCCGTTTCTAAGAAGGACTGGGATTCTGTACTGGAAACACAGGGGTGTGAGGCTAAACCACTCCTCCCCCGTCCTCCCACGTTTTAATTGTTCTATTTAGCTCATGACTTAAATGATTTCCCTTAGAGTCACTTCCTCAAAATACAGAAAACTCACTTTTCTTTGACAAATGTAGCTCCATTAAGCCTTTTCAAATATTTGTATTAAGATTTATGGATTTGAATGTTGCTGGACTATGAAAATACAGAAGTAATGTATTTTTGACCAGGTCCTAATTTTTCAGCAGTGATCTGCAATCTCATTCCAAACCCCCGCGCGGTTGGGCTATGGGCGCGGACAGCAGGGAGGACCCCGGGGAGAAGGCCGGCTCACTTGTAGAGGTCGGGCTGCGGTCGCTCACACTCGATGGTGGCGTGGAGAGAATCTATATCTTCCTCCGTATGAAACCCCTTTGTGTCTTGAACTGCGTAATGGGTCTGCAGATTGACAAGAAATGGGAATTCACAGCCAAAATGATCAAGACAAACCCAGCAGCGGGGGCCTCCCGTCCTAGGGCAGCACCAATGTTTAATTTTTTAGGCATATAAATAAGCCTGGTTACCATATGAGACAGGGTGTATAATAAAAGAGTTTGCAAATGTAACAAGGTTACAGAGCTGTAGGTACCACCGGGATTCCTGTACCTATTAGGTGCCAGGAAATTCTTCCATTCTTACCCAGTGTCCTCAACTAACAGAACTCTTCTTCAAAACTGGACACTTGAATTCATCTGTCAGAGTGGTGGCTCTGAATGAGGAAACAAATTTGGGACCTAAAATATTCTTTTTTGTTTATATGGTTCACAGACAGCTGGTGCAGGCGTGGCAAGCTGCCCTCACCTGTCACTGTCCGGGGAGCACAGTTTTCTGCACGGATCCTCACCTGGCCTTGACCCCAGGGCTCCTCAAACTAAGGGGGCCAGGGGCTTCCCTGGTTGCACAGTGGTCGGGAGTCCGCCTGCCGATGCAGGGGACACGGGTTCGTGCCCCGGTCCGGGAGGATCCCACATGCCGCAGAGCGGCTGGGTCCGTGAGCCATGGCCGCTGAGCCTGCGCGTCCGGAGCCTGTGCTCCGCAACGGGAGAGGCCACAACAGTGAGAGGCCCGCGTACCGCAAAAAAAACTAAAAAAAAACAACAAAAAACACTAAGGGGGCCATGGACCCCAGGGCCCACCCCCAGAGTTTCTGAGGCCGTGAGTCTGGGGTGGCGCCCGAGAACCGCATTTCTAACTTGATCCCAGGTGATGCTGGTGCTGGGGTCTGGGACCCCATTTTGAGAAGATGGGCCCAGACGGCACCAGGGAGCGTGGATGGGTGGACCAGCCTTGGGAAGAGAGAGGAAGGAGGGATAGGGGAAGGGATGCAGTCTCCTCCGTGTCTCCCATGAGTACGTGTCGGGCAAAGAGTGAAAGGATTCAGAGCAACAGAGCGTGTGATCACAGCATCCCTGCAACGTTGTGGAGGCACTTGTGCATCCGGCACTTTGGGACATTTCCTAGTTATAGCCTCACAAGAGCCCCTGGAACACAGGTTTGCCCCCATCTTACAGATGTGAAAACTGTAGGCGTGACCTCTGCTTTTAAGGAAAGGGCCCAGGTGACTCCGGCCCCCCCAAGCACAAACACAGAGAGGTGCAAGCGCAGCCCCGGTGCAGACATGGGCCACGTCTGGACCAGGGTGACTGCTGTTAAACTTCACCCTGACAGCAGTGATGCACCCGGAGGCTCGTGGCGTTTGCTCCAGGGATGCGTCTAGACAGTGGTGTCCCTTTGTGGGTCGGGGTGCAGAGGGCAGCCCACTGCCCACAGCCGGGTGTGCACGGCTCACCGGGGCCAGGGAGGGCGGGACACGATACCCCAAGCTCCAACGGCCATTGGACACCCAGTGCTTTCCAGCCCAGAACTGCTCTCCCTGACAGGTGACTGTGCCAGAAGGGTCCCCCCTCCTGGAATTCGTTACATAGAAAATGTGAGAGTAAATGTGGGAAACCCCACAGGGCTTCATACGATGACACCCCAAGTCACCCACAAAGGATTAGGGCATCCTTTGGTGCTTTCCCGTCATAGAACCGCCTGTGTCCACAGGCAGCATTCAAGCACTGTTAGAGCTGCATTTCCGGAGCCAGAGCCTCAGAGCAAGCAAGGCTCACTTTCATAAACTCCTTGGAAGCTTGCAGGTTTTTAAAACAATGAAATCCTTAAAATTAATAGCGATGTGTTTCTTCTTTTGTGATTGTTAATTAAAATTCTGTAGCACTAGCTGCTGGTACAGAATTCCATATTGAGCGTAAGAAATGAATCACAATTTCAGAAAATCCTTACTAAGATACTTTAACAAAAAGACACTCATAGGGCTTCCCTAGTGGCGCAGTGGTTAAGAATCCGCCTGCCAATGCAGGAGACACGGGTTAGAGCCCTGGTCCGGCAAGATCCCACATGCTGCAGAGCAACTAAGTCCGTGCGCCACAACTACTGAAGCCCGCACGCCTAGAGCCCGTGCTCTGCAACAAGAGGAGCCACCGCAACGAGAAGCCCGCGCACCGCGACGAAGAGTAGCCCCCGCTCGCCACAACTAGAGAAAGCCCGCGCGCAGCAACCAAGACCCAACGCAACCAAAAAAAAAAAAAAAAAAAAAGACACTCATTGATGTAACAGTCGGGCAAAATCTAGACTCATGACTCACTTTTCACACAATTCCAGTCCAGTCAGGTCACTAAGTTTGACCAGTAAAACGAAAACTTCAAAATTCCAACAATCTCTTCCTTCCATACTTAACGGGGTGCCGCCGCTAAACGACACATCTAAATAAGGAACATGGAGGTGCTTCTGTTAACGCGAGAGGCTGGTCGTTAGGGGGGCTGAGGGTGGAAGGAAGAAAGTGGGAAACAGGGAGAAGCAAGCGAGAGGAAAACAGTCCCCGGCTTTCCCCTGAACACAGAGCCTCACGCCCGGTGTAGCTTCTGGCCACAGAGCACAGCTGGGGGAGGATGCGGAGGTCCCGACGGGGCACAAACGACAGGCACGTTACCTTGTGGCTGGACTCTCCGTCCAGGCTGGCGGTGGTCACGTGGCAGGTCCCGTCCGCACGGCTGCTGGACAGGAAGATTAGGTCACAGGGGAAGGTCTCGTCCGCCTTGACCATGACGATGTCCCCGACCTGCGGGACAGACAGACAGACAGCACTGTGAACCGAAAGCCAGGCTCCGGGCGGCGGCTCCCACAGACACCATCACGGTGCTACCTGCAGGAAGGTGTGTGGATGCTAACGTGACTGAGAAACATCGCTGCCCGGACATCTGGCCCAAACCCAGGAAAGACCCGTGAGGTCAATGCCCCAGCCTTAGACCTGGGTGCTTCACAGTGCATTATGACACAATAGTTTGTGATATTCTATTTTGCAATGATAGAAATATTTGCACCATTTGTATTCCAAGTAGGCAGATGAGGTGGGCGGTCACCCTGCAGGCATGAAGCCTGTGACATGGCCGCAGTGATCAGCACTGAACGGTCCCCAGTGGTCCCCGCAGAAGACGGGCACAGGCCATCGCGACGCAGCCGAGAGCCCAGAAACAGACCCACGAAAATACGCTTAACTGACTTTGGACAAAGGTACAAAAGCCACTCGATGGAGGAGGGACGGCCTTTCCAACAGATGAGCACTTGGTTGGTCCTGGGCAAAAAAAGGGACTTTCACCTAAACCTCACGCCTGACGTAAAAAGTACCACAAAATGGATCAGGAAGTTAAATCTGAAATATTAAAACTATAAAACTTTCAGGAAAAAAAAAAAAAAAACAGGAGAAAACCTTTGGGCTCCAGGGCTTGGCAAAGAGTCCTTAACCTTGACACGAAAGGCAGCGTCCATAAAAGGAAAGAGCAGTAAATTGGACTCTATCAAAATGAACAACTTCTGCTTTGCGAAATACCCCATTAAGGTGTTTCTGACAGAGGGCCAGGTTCGAGAATAGATGAACTCCCAACGTTCAACAGTAAAAACCCTCAATGATCCAAGCAGGAAATGGGTAAGGGCCGTGAACACATGTTTCCTGAAGAGGATGCCCCGATGGCAAATAAATACATGGTAAGATGCTCAGCAGCCTCTAGGGAAGCACACACTTAAACCGCACCGGGGATCAGAACGACCGAGAGGAGAAACAGCGAGAACACCAAACGCCGCCGGGGGTGCCGAGAAACGGGTCTCCCACACGTTGCTGGCACAACAGTGCAGACACTCTGGGAAACGGTTTGGCTGTTCCTTTTACCGTTATTTCATGACAACCCAGCAACTGAACTCTTGGGTTTTTATGCCAGAGAAACGGAAACTATACGCATACAAAAACCTGTACACAAATGTTCACAGCAGCTTTATTTGAACGGCCCCAAACTGGAAAAGCGTCAACATCCTTCACCTGGGCCACGCCCGCCCCCAGACTCTGCAACGAAAGGAAGGCGCCCAGATGCCCAACGTGGGTGAGTCCCAAGGGAATTCAGCTGCATGAAAGTTACAGACTGTGTGACGCCATCCACGCGAGGACAAATCCTGGTGGACAAATTGAAGGCTCTTTTTCTACTCGCCACAAGCAGCCTTTGCTTCCTTCCTTGTCTCACAGACTCCATTAAAATCCTCTCGGGTAAAACAGGCTGGATACAGAGCAGACATTCCCCATAGGAGATCGATACATTAAAAATTCAGTTTTCTGCTGACAGGTACTGTTTAGGTCTGTTTTTGAAGAGATGCTTACTAAAAGTATAGAAGACTTTGCAAAGGAAATATAGTTGTTAAGGAAACGGTATTTGGAGCCTAGGGTCCGAAAGAGCCTGTTAACACATACATGGGGGTCCCCACGCTGAGAGGCTGTCCTCCCAGCTCCCCACCCCCTGACTCCTTGACCATTAGGAAAATATCGCCAACCTAGGCTAACGGAGGGTAATTACTGAAACACCTGGACGGTGAAATTTATAAAACAAAGAAAATGTGGTTTAGGAACTTAAAAATACATCCGATATAGAACACATATAATAACTGTTATGAGGTTAACGAAGATGGACCACATGCTGATGACACCTGAAACAGGAGTGTCCGGCATCCCCAACCCTGTCCTCCGCCCGAGATACCCACTGACCCTGAGGCTGCCCCGCTGCCCCTCCCAGGGCTTGGGGACGTGCCTGGAAGCAGAGGCTCGGGTTCAAAGACGCGGGGGCCCACCTTTCTGTCCCTGCGCACGAGCGCTGGCGACTCTCTCCCACGGCAGCTTCCTGATGGCCCTGCCAGGACTTCTGGCCAGGAAAGCAGCCCCGGGGCGGACAGAGGGATGGCGGGGCTGCAGGGGATGGGGAGGGGGGCGGCGACTAGTGGGAGGACAAGCCCAAGGAGGATCCGGGGGAGGGTGGCCAGGCTCCACCCCCAGGCTCACAGCGAGACGTGACTCGGGGACAAACCGTAAAAATCATACTTATCACCTGCACACGTGTAAGCGCTTCTAAACGGCTAGCATAGGCCTGAAAATAATCCACTTAAATAATTTAAATATGAATTTAAACATAATGATGCATTATTACACCAATAATATATTGAAAAAGAAGTAATTAACATGCAGCTTTCAGGGAGGTTTCTGTCCCCATTTTCATAAATTTCCAACTAGTAGAGTTGATCATACTAATACGATTTTGCCTTACTGCAGAATAACTTTTCTACAGGTGTTTAGAGCTTTCCCTGTCTTGACTGGTTACTGTCATGTCATACGCTTCAGACAACAAGCCTGGGGGGAGCCTGATGGCCGAGAGGCTGTGCATGGGGGACCGGGGGCGCGGGGGACACGGGGATGCTTTAGACCTTCCGCTCAATTTGCTGTGACCCTAAACCTGCTCTAAAAACAAAGTCGATTAAAGCTTTAAAAATAAATACACAGAAGAAAGAAGTTAAAAAAAAGACAGTGGTAGGAGCTTGCCCGAAGTGAGCAGTCCTTGGGGAAGACGGTGGGCCTACATCCAATAAATGAAACAATTTCAGACGGAGGTTTGGCCAACGAAAACAGCCCCGTGGCACTGTTTCCTCATCGTAACAGGTCTGCGGCCGTCTGGGGGCCGTCTGGGGTCGGCGGCGGGGGGGCAGCGGGGGAGGGACTCACCCTGAGCTTCCGGCTCTGCTTCCGCACCAGCCTGCCGTGCTGGACGAAGTGCACGGGGCACTGGTTCACGGCGCTGTCGGCTTTGTGGCGCAGCCAGTCCTCGTAGCCCTGCGGTGGAGGAGAGACGCCGTGAGCCCCTCCTGGACTTGGCGAGCGCGGCCGTGGCCACGGTCAAGTGCGTGTGGACACGAGCGGGCGGGAGCCGCGTCCCTGGGCTCCCGCCACCGCCGTGCGCGAAGCCACGTCACCTTTTGTGCTCCCTACCCTCGCACCCAGCCCCTACCCGGGCAAGTCCTGGCGTGTCCCGCACAGGGACACGCGTCCTGAACCGACCCCTTCCTGCTCGCGTCCCGGCTGCCCCGTGCCGCGGCCTCCGGCCCGCAAGGACAGGACCAACCCGACTCCGCCCCACCCGACACGGCTCCGAAGGCTCCCCGTCGGGACCGCGCGGGCAGACGGCCACCCTCGGGTCAGCTGGGCTGTGCCTGGGGTCCCTGGGGGGCCGAGAGCTGCTCGAGCCCCCTGGGTCTCAGGAGCGGCTGAGGGAGGGGTGAGGGCCGCGGGCAGGCGGGCAGGGGAGCAGGTGGCACCAAGGGGCTGTGCCCACCCAGGTGAGCGCTGCAAGGGTCACGCAGAGGTGCCCGATGTCAGCTGCTCAGCACCCAGAGGAGGACGGGAGCACGGGAGCACGGGGGCTGGCCAGGCGGTGGGCTCCGTGTGAGAGGCTTTGTGTGCAGAGGGAGGAGGGGGCTGAGGAGGAAGCAGGGTGGGGGGGGGGGGCTGGCAGAGCGGGAGGTTAGCTTGGGGACGGGTGGCCCTGGAAGGTCACAGCTCTGACAATGGACCTCCTTCGTCCTCTCCTCAGGCCCTTTGGGTCTGCTGGCCTATGTCTGAGGGTCGAGCCAGGATGGACCCGGGCTGTGCAGGGCACCACCGTGTCCTGGCCAAGGTGGCAGGCAGGCGCTTTCTGTGCGCACGGGCGGGTCTCACCCACCAGGAGCTGCTACCACCGCCCTCACTCTGTAGCCACAGGGCGGGGGGTTCGAGGGCACACACTAGGGACAGGGACACTTGCTGTATCCAGAGGCCCCTCGCTGTGGTCAGGATGCTCTTGGGGCTGATGGCTCGGTGCTCTTTCAGCTCTGCCTGCATACTGTCTCAGGGCAGAACCCTCTAAGATCAGGCCTGGGGTCGCCAGCCCCCTGGCGACTGGTCTAAGAGGCTCACACGGTATGTGCTAAGTGCATAGACAACGCTCCATCTGCGGGTCCCTGTATCACATCCTCAGCTTCGCCGGATATTCCAAACTCTTCCCCGAGACGGTCCCGACATGCTCCCATCAGTGTGTGTGGGTGCCTCTTTGACCACATCTTAATCCCACCTGCTCTTCAGACTTTTACATTTAAAAGCCAATTTAATGGGTATAAAGTAAAATCATATCATTGTTCAAGTCTGTATTTCCAGATGACTGGTGAGTGGAAAATAAAACCCAGGTTATCACAAAGGAATCCTTAAATGCTTCTCAGGGTTCTGTATTAAATACAGACCAGTCCAGATGTCCAGACTGAAGACTGGCTGGGAGAGCTGCAGGCACCGCCCTTACACTCACAAAGGTCACCTTGAGACTCCGTTCTTCATGTTTTGTCTGGAGTCAATCACTCCGCCATGCGTCACCTCATTCCCACTGTCACCCACTGTCACTTGTACCATGTCTCATGTGACATGTGTGTTCGGTTTTTTAATTTTTTATTTAGAAACTAACACAGAAAGCATGGCTTTGTCAGCAACAATGTGACCATCAAGAATTTAACTAGATGCTACCTTTCTGTAAATTATTTGAAATGCAAATGTCATCCTGTTCAAAAGTTTGCAGCAGGGACGCTACTTCCCTGGTGGTCCAGTGGGTAAGACTCTGCGCTCCCAATGCAGGGGGCTAGGGTTCCATCCCTAGTCGGGGAACTAGATCCCGCATGCATGCCGCAACTAAGAGTTTGCATGTTGCAACTGAAAGATGCCGCATGCCGCAACTAAGACCCAGCGCAGCCAAAACAAATGAATAAGTAAATAAATAAATCACTAAAAATAAGTCTGCAGCGGAGAAGGGACTTGTATCTACAACATACAAAGAATTTTCACGACGCATGGATAAAAAGACAACCCAATTTAAAACCAGGCCAATGACATGAAGCTATTTCTCTAAAAAGATTTACAAAAGGCCAATAAGCTCATGCAAAGGTGCTCGGCATCATTAGTTACCAAGGAAACGTAAAAGCAGAGGCACAGTGGGATACCACCCCACACCCGCTAGGATAAGTGTAATAAAAAAGATGGACAACAAGCCTTAGCAGGAATGTGGAGAAACCGAAAGCTCACACACGGCTGGCTGGAAGGTAAAATGAGCCAGTCACTTCACTTTGGAAAATACCGTGGCCGTCCCTTACAACATTAGCACAACTCGATTCCTTTGTATGTACCCAGGAGAAATGAAAACCTATGTCCAGGCAAAGCTTATACGTGAATGTTCGTAACGGCGTTCTCCATAATAGACAAAAAGTAGAAGGATCCCGGGAAATGCCCTGGCGATCCAGTGGTCAGGACTCTGCGCTTTCTGTGGGTTCATGCCCCGGTCGGGGAACTAAGATTCCACAAGCCACGCCATGTGGCAAGACGTTAAGTAAATAAATAAATAAAACCGCATTAAAAATAAAACAAAAAAAGTACAAGCACGTCCGGTGTCCGTCAGTGGGTGATGGACAAACAAAATGTGGTCTGTCTGTCCACGTGATGGAATAGTATTCATCTGTGAATGAAGCGCTGACACAGGCTACAACATGGATAAACCCTGAACACACGCTCGGTGAAGTACGCCAGACACAAAAGGTCACTACGGTATGGCTCTGTTCACATGAAATGTTCCGAATAGGCAAATTATAGCCAACAGAAAGTAGACTGGTGGCTGCCAGGAGCTGCGGAGGGGGATGGCGAGTGACGCTCACGGGTACGGGGGTTTCTTTCAAGATGTCGGGAATTCTCTGGAAGTAAACAGAGGTGATGGTTGAGCATTAAACTGGCTGAGTGGATGGTGGGACTAACAGACGACCTGTCCTCCCTGTTAGTCACTGGCTTTGTTTATCAGGATTGCAAAGGGCAGCACGACCCACACGGAGCGAGTCAGGGGTCGCCGGGCTGTTCTACTTATGGAGCCACATCCCAGACCCTCTGCTCAAGCAGGTCCTCGGGGTTCGGGCAGCCAGGGACACAGCGGGCAAAGCAACTCAGGTGCTGTCTCCGGGTGATTCCACGTGAGAACGACCGTGTCCTCTTCACACTCTCAGGGCGACAAACTAGCACTAAATTACACAATCTCTATTCTCTTAACTCCAGTATCTCTTAACTCAAGACTCTATCTAAACCAGTCACAAAAGTGAATTTCTAGAAGTCAGCTAAGTTTCCCACGAACCAGCTGAAACAAAGTGGGGAACTTTGCTTTGGATGAAAGGCGATGTCCTGTAGCAGAGGTTCTGTAGGACCTTCGTCCTTTCTGCCTGTAAAGCTCACCTGCTTGATAGCTGTGACAGTGATGACGAAGAACAGCGGCAGGCCGCTCGTCACTGGACTCGTGGGCGTATCGATAATCAGCTGCAGTGAGAAGAGAACCATTGAGTCATTTTCAGAAACACTTCTTAGGGGCTTTAGACGGACTGGCTGGCCCTGTAACACCTGCCAACGTTTGCTTTGACTCATTTTAACTCGCTTTACTATTACCCCACTTCATCCCACCACTGGAGATAAATTAGATATGAATTTTTAGTATAAAACTGAGGGCAGTTCTCCTTAATTACGGGCTGTGCTTAGGAAGCCACGTCAGCAGTGGCAAAGACACCAGCTGACTCCAGTGCACGTTTTATTTCACCCCTCTGCTTCTGGTGCCACACTTTAATTACATTATTTGCATAAATTACTGTCGGGGAAATTTTAAAAGCCCTTCAACGGTATTTTGTATGATTGAGACAAGTTAGGTTGCTGTTCTTAAAGCACATCTGACCTGTTCCCTAATCCATACCTCACTGTGGTTTTCACTCTCTTTTTTTTAGACTCTCTTTCTCTTAATGTTTTTTTTTTTAGGAGAATCCCCCCTAAAGATTAGGAAGATACTGCTCTCCCGTCAGTACTGGAGAATGAGGACGGAAAGTGGCCAGGACCAGTTCACATGCACAGCGCTCACGCCGATGTTTTAGTGAACAGGTCTCTCTGACCCAACCAACATGCTTGTCCTTGAAGAAAACAAGTGAAGCATCTGCAGATAAAGGGGCATCAAGTCCTTGCTCCTTCTGAGGCGCAAACCAATCACCTGAGAATAAATGCCACTTATTTATATTTACATTTGAGGTGACAGAAAGAGATGACCAGACTTACCTGTACCAGAAATATGATAAGAAAATAAAAGTTGGCTATTCTTCTGAATTGTTCAAATAAGTTCTTGGGTATGAAGTTCCAAAATGTGTACTGTATAAAAGAAAAACAGAAAGGAGTCATTTTGATCACATTTTACATTGTGTAGTATTTACTCTACCACATGATAAGCAGTCCTGAATTTCAAAGTACAAAATGTCTAGCTTTAGATACAAAATTGAGAGTGTTTGTAGACATTTTATCAACTTGTGGACTGTAAAATCAACCGCTAACACAGAACATGTGCTCCAAAAGGAGCATATGTCAACTACCTAATTCCAATAATTCAAGGTAAGGCAAAGGAGCTTAAGAATAGTTTTAATCGTTTTTTAAAATGTCTCTCGTAAAATATAAAGCTCTGATTGTTAACTCCAAACACACATGGTTAGTATTCTTTGTAATTTCTGGTAAGCTCTCTCTGTTTTGTTACGGCCTGGCTGGGAGGGGACAGAAAGTAAAACAGAAGTCTCCGTTTTCAGGGGGTCTTAACCCAGCTTGGCTATGGCTCCTGCACTGAGGAGGTGTCCTGGGCCAGCCCCTCCCCCCCTTACCTAGGGGGCTGGAGAGGGACACAGGGAGCGTCGTCAGGCCACTTACTCGCCAAATGTCTCGTTTTTGCCTCAGAAGGAGACCTTCCCTAACCTCTGTGTTGAAAACAACAATGTCCCGTATGTCATTAACCTACAGTAAACACTGAGCTTGGACACCGTTTTTAAAACTCCATGTGACAGTTTTGCCTTTTAATGAAGATCGCCCCCTGAAGGGGGAGAGCCTGCCCTGCCTGCCATCTCTCTCATCTGGACCAGTAAGCACCTTGGTTATCTCTCTGCATCTAGACCCGCAAGCACCTTGGTCAGCTCCCATCAGGGGCTGGAGCTGGCACCGAGGATCTTGACGCTGGTTACCAAACTCATCCCAAGAGCTCCTTTAATGCCAGGATCTCAAACACAGGTTCTTGAAAATCATGCCGTGTTTTTAATTTCAAATTCCACTTGTTTGCTGCTGGCATATAGGGACGCAATTGACAATTGCATCCTGCAATCTTGCTACGATATTAGCTTATAAATTCCATGAGTTTCTGTTAATTCTTTGTGTTTTCTACAGAGACGATCACGTCGCTCGTAAACAAACACAGCTTTATTGCTTCCTTCCCACTCTGTTTATCTTCTATTCCCTCTCCTTCTCCTACTGCATTAGCTACGACTTCTAGTAAGACGCTGAATAAGAATATGGTGAGAAGGGCCGCCCTGCCTTGTTCTCAGTCTTTGGGGGAAAGCAGCTAGTTTTTAACTATGAAGAATGGTTTTAGCTATGGTTTTTGTTTTTTGGGTTTTTTTTGGTAGATGTTGAGGAAATTCTCCTCCGTTCCAAGAGTTTTTATCACGATTGGGTGTTGGGTTTTGTCAAATGCACACTAGGTTTTCTTCATTGGAGTACAACCAAGTTGAGAACCAAAAGACAGGTCCGAGACTGAAATGTAGCCACGGAAACTGAGAGGACAGAACACACTGCTAGGTCTCCTTTATCTCTGTTTCTCAATCAGAAAAACAAACAAAAACAAACAAAAAACCCCAACCCTGACAGCCAGTAAAAGTACAGGCACTTTCTTCCTTAAAATAAACACACACACACACACACACACACACACACACACAGCCCCCAAGACCATGATCTGAATTTTTAACTTGCTCCTCCTACGGGACATTCAACTACTCCATGGAATTCTCAAAATATTTACTCTTTACACACCACAAAAAACATGGACTTCGGTGTCAGACCCCATATTAAACCCTGGTCCTGACAATTAAAAATTGGGTAAGAGCAAACTATTTAATTCAGGGAGTGAGTTCTACCCTTCTCGTTTATAAAATGAGTATTAAGAACAGCATGTGCCTTAAAGGAATGTAACGAGGATTGAAGTTCTGGCTCAAACTGGTCTCAAAAATGACTGAGACAGGGCTTCCCTGGTGGCGCAGTGGTTGAGAGTCCGCCTGCCGATGCAGGGGGCACGGGTTCGTGCCCCGGTCCGGGAAGATCCCACGTGCCGCGGAGCGGCTGGGCCCGTGAGCCATGGCCGCTGAGCCTGTGCATCCGGAGCCTGTGACCCGCAACGGGAGAGGCCACAACAGTGAGAGGCCCGCGTACCCCACCCCCAAAAAAAAAAAAAAAAGACTGAGACGATTAAATTCTACAATTTGAGAAGCGCAAACAAATTAATCTTTTTAAATGTTTGAAAGAGATATACTTTCTCTTAAGCAGGCCATAATGAAATTCAGTTACTTTTCACTAACTTTCAAAAGGAGTTATTAAAAGAAATATAAGTTATGTCATCGTGGCATTTATGTCTCATTTTTGTGGCTCTGTAACCAACCTAGAATGATCTTTCATTCTTCGTATGCTCATTTCTACGAGATACTGATCCCCAAATGGAATTGTCTTTAAGGCCCCAGCCCATGAAACCCACCCTGTCTCTCAGCACCCAGGCTGACTACCCAGTAGTTAAGCAAAACGCCTCCCCAAATACCTATATCACACTACTCAGCAGCAAAGTCCCATTAATGGAAAAAGTTCCTGCTTAAACATCCCATCTTCTATCTGCCAAAATATTTATAGATGGAAATTATATATTGTTTAGGATTTGCTTCAAAATGATCTCGAGGAAGAAAACAAAGGCACAGAGAAGCACACTGGGCCATCTGCTGATAACTGCAGACAGTGGATGGTAAGTGCATAGACATGTGTTACCCTATTCTCTTTATTTTCCTGTGGTTTTGAAAGGTTCCATGTTAGAAAAAGCTCCATACATTTATTATAGAGCGTCATCTTCACAACCCTACCAGATGTGCAGATCAGTTTTCATTAACCCTAATAGCACGCTATGTGAACACCTGGTCTTATTTTACCTTAATGCTACTGTTTCAGGGCACCCTTTCAGTTTCCTAAATCCTAGTCTACCAGGGAACCCGTACAGATCTGCAATTTAAAGCCACTTAAATGATGACTTTATTCCCATCAGGTGCAGGAGGCCCATGCTGCAGCTTAGACATTATGTTTTGTGATCTCCGTATTTTACAGAATAAATGACTGCCATAAGTTATTACTGCTGATTATTAGTAATACGGTCAAAATCCCTGATGACGTATGGTAAGAAAAGTGAAAATCCAATGAGATAGTTGAAACATTCATGACTGCACTGATATATCAGTACTGTACGGATAAAATAAAATAAAATGAGCAGTTTATTACACATGTAAGAGTTGGCAATTGGATAATGGTGTGCCAATTGTACATTTTAAAAATATTCCATTACCACATTTAAAAAATATATTTATTTACGTATTTATGTGGTCGCACCAGGTCTTGGTTGTGGCAAGCGGGCTCCTTAGCTGCAGCTTGCCTGGCTCCTTAGTTGTGGCGTGCGAATCTTTAGTTGCGGCACGCGTGTGGGATCTAGTTCCCCGACCAGGGATCGAACCCAGGCCCCCTGCATTGGGAGCATGGAGTCTTATCCGTTGTGCCACCAGGGAAGTCCCCCCAATTGTACATTTTTGATCTCTGCTAAATTCTAAAGATCTAAATATTTGCCTAGACACTTGGGCCACAATGTAATGTAACACTTTGTATTACAATGTACAGTGCGACACTCTGACCTACATCTATCAAGTCCCACGATCAGTAGAATAGAACTTAATACTGGAATCCTTGATATTGAGCCACAAGCACGGAACAAAGGGGTTTTTTTTTTTTTTTTGCTATGAGGGAGCTAAGGAGTCTGAGGCCGGCGGAGCATCTCTTTCCCATCAGACAACTTGAGGAGTATTGAACCCACAGGACAATTACTAGCCTTGTGTTTCTTTCACGCCATGAAAGACTTCACACCCAAAGTGTGCATCTGCCCTGGGGGTCGTGTGTCGTCAGCGCTGAGCTGGCTTTGGCCACTCTCTTCCTTCCGTGAGAGTCACCTGTGTCCTGTACTCACTGGGAGGGGCGGCTCAGACGCAGAGAAGCCATCCTGCCTGGTCGACCTTTAGTCACATGGGGACGGGGAGACAAGGACAGCTTGGCGCCACCCTGCTTCGCCAGCCCCGGAGAGTGAAACCAGAGCACCTGGAAACCGCTGAGGCTGCGGCTACTGTGTGCCTGGAGGGGGAATCCCGCACAGGTGCGCACGGGGAGCCCTAAAAACGCACCGGGCACGGCCACTGATCTCCAGGGAAGGCGACCCGGACGGTCACAAGTAGTTCAGCTTTCTGTACAGGGTGGAGGGACAGCACTGCCTGAGCTGAACATTTAATTCCACAGCATCCTGAGGGCAGAGATGGGAGCCACACGCGTCTTGTGCCCAAAGGTACAATTTTGTAACTTGACGAAGCCCCACTGTCCCTGAGTCCAGGATCCGGTGCTAGAGCAGGCCCTGGGTTGGGGGCTCGGCGTGAAGTCAGAAGCCAAGGGGTTGTGCTGGGGTCATTTCTACCAGGTTCTATCCAGAAAGGAAACAGAGCTCACTGATCACCAATAACAGTACTTCTTCGAATCAGGCCAGATGAGCATTTTCTCCCCTCGTGTAACTTTTCACATGCTAAATGCTTTCATGACCTTGGATTTAATAAAATCAAACTGACTACTTTACTGCTGGTAGTAGTATTACTACTCCTTAAGTAATAAGTCATAAAACTTATTACTAAAGTGCATCTGCGCACTTACGAAATCTTTGTTGACCATCTTTTCTTTTAAGGTAGAAACGAATGTTCTCTTCCCAAGAAAACATATATACATCACCACAAACATATTCTCTGAACCTGTTTGTAAACTTACGCTTTACAAACTAAGTTGTATCTTCCACATCCTGAGCTGTTTTTAAATGAAAATGATCATATGTCCAGATGTCCACGTCATCTGGTCTAAATCCACGGCCTGTCCACCCTGCTACTGACTTGGATTCCAGGTCCTCGTCTGAGGATCTCCTCTCTACTGAGATCAATTAGCAACCGAGGTTACGTTGTCTGTAATTGTTCTTGAAATTACACACCATCATCTACTCGGAACTGACTTTAAGCCACTGATCCTGCAAGTCCCCTCTCTCCTCGGAGCTGAGACGTGTTGCCTTTTCACCAAAACCCACGCCTCCTGTGTGACAGCCTGATCTGGCTCCTGGGGCAGATGCTGACTTAATCCTGTCAGGGCCTGGGGTGAAGGAACTTTCCCGAAAAGAAACAGTTTTGAAAAAGCGCCCAGGACCTGCACGTGTATCGAACCCCATCCTAACAGCGCCCTCGCCCCGGGGATGGGTTTCCTCTGTCAGAACCCAAGGAGCCTCGGGACACACAGGAAGAAGCCACCGCAGACAAGGCAGCACCTTGCAGACCCCGGGGCCGAGCAGAGACCCCGGGAGGTGACACGGGGCCCCTCAACGTCTTGCCGGCCACCGACTGCGGGAATATTAGAAGGGAAAACCTGAAGATGATAAATTGGCTCGAAACTTGAATCACAGCAAGCGGTCATAAATGGGATTTAGGAATCGCTGCTCTCGATGATCTCCCCCAGAGCGTGGACGGGGCTTCCTAACAAACACAGTGCCCTGCAGCCTCGGGCTCTAGTCCACCGGATGCGTCAAGAAGGGCTTTGCTGCTCCAATCCCTGAGTTTCTGAAGTCTCCTCTGAGCGGATGCACAGAACCTTCCAGGCCCCCGGGAGGAGCCGGGGCTGGGACGGCAGGACCCCAGCTTCGTCCCTGGGGGAGAAGCCAGCTGTGCGGGAGGTGACTCAGCAGCCCAGGTGGCTTTGTCAAACGTCCTGCCCAGACTAGACGCGGGGCAGCGTGGGGACTCGACGCCTAGTGGAGTGGAGACTCGATGTTGTCCCCGCAAGTTCACACGTGCACAACATCTGAGTGTTTTCAGTGCACTTCGCCATTCCTCGATGTGTCTGCACTGCACACGAGCAGATTTCTAAGAAATACGTTTGAGATTTTGTTCCTTTGGGGGCACTAGTGGTTGGCAGAGTGCATCTTCGGTGAGCTCCACTCGAGACTGTCTAACTTATAAATGTCACTACTGGAAAGACCTATTTCTGGATATGAGGTCCTCCTGTTTATTTCTCCTTTCATTGGTCACGTCTGGGCAACCACGGACCACATTTGCTTGGCTGTGATTTTGTTTGTGAGCAACTGACTTACCCAGTGCTGTGCTTCTGGAGATTAAAGTTATTACTTTACATTGCAGTTTTAAGATAAAATAATTCCATTAAGAAAACTGCCTTACACAAATGAACCCATCTACGAAACAGAAACAGACTCACAGACACAGAGAACAGACTTGTGGTGGCCAAGGGGAAGGCGGAAGGGGGAGGGGGGAGGGATGCATGGGAGCTTGGGGTTGGTAGATGCAAACTATTACATATAGGATGGATGAACAACAAGGTCCTAGTGTAGAGCACAGGGAACTCTATTCAATACCCCGGGATAAACCATAATGGAACAGAATGTAAATATGTGTGTAACTGAGCCACTTTGCTGTACAGCAGAAATTAACACAACATGCAAATCAACTGTACTTCTACTGAAAAAAAAATTTTTTAAAAGCTGCTTTAGAAAACCTTCTCGGTTGTCAAGTATTCGTAACAAGCATGGGACACTCTTGATAACTCATGAAAGAATTAAGCGGGTCCACCCCAGGTATCTGGACACGCAGCACATTGATGTGTGAACTACGTGGGTCTGTGACGTGGGTCTGAGTGTCCAGGACACCAGGCATGTGGAAAGTTCTCCACAGCCTGCAAAGCCACCGTTCACTGTTTCCCAGAGTCAGCGACCCCGTTCTCAAGACCCAGCTACCGGTTAATCTGAGGTGTGAAGACGGTCCTGCAACCCCACCTCCAGGCCAAGAGACGGTCATGCCCCCGTAAACGGTGACACGCGCGTCCTCCTCTTTGTGTCACTCCTCCTAACTGACGGCCTCTGACACGTGTCCAGCGTGCGCGTTCGCAAGCTGGTGGCACCGGGGCACCTGCATCGTCTCCGTTTTGCAGGAGGAGACCCTGGCCTGGGGCGGCTCGATCGTGGCACGTGACCAGACAGCTAATACGTGGTGCCGGCGGGATCTGAACGTCCTAGACTTCAAATCTGATCCTTAAACGTGACACAGGTAAGAGGGACATGAAGAGAACGTGCTGTGACGTGCAGTCTTAACAGTGTTCGGGGGGGCAACCGGAGGGGTGCGGAGCGTGCAGCCCAGCTGTTCAAGGCGGGAGGTCGCTGGGCCAGGAAGGGCCCGGGCGCCGAGGGCTGTGCAGCGAGCTCGCAGGCTGACGCTTACCTTGGAGGAGACGATTCTGTTGTCCGGGCACCTGTGCGGGATGTAGGCCTCAGCACCCGGCGGGGGCTCGCGGTGGCCCACGTACACGGTCCGGCTGTCCACACAGTCTTCCTCGCCAGCACACTGCGGGGGGAACAGCGGTCAGAGTGGGCCTTGGGGCGGCGGTGGGTGGAGGGGGACGGGGTCTCCTCGGGGTTTGGATTGGATGCAGGTCTGTGCTGGGCCCGGGGGAGGGCTGGGCGCCCCTGCAAGGCCGGACCCCCCACCCCTGCCCACCCACTGGGCCCTCACGGAGTAAGTGCTCAAACCCCCGCCCAGCTCTTCAGGGGAGCGGTCTGAGCGGCCACCGGCACCGCCAGGGGGAATCGAGCGGGGCCTTCAAGGCTGGTAGGCAGTGGGAATGCCACAGGGCGGGTCCATTCAAAACCAGAAAGTGACAGCAAAACCCTAAGCCTTCAGAAAAAAAGACGACAATCCCAGAACCTTTGGGAAAGGTCTTTAACGAAAGAAGAAAGTAAAACTATGAGTTCAGAGCAGAAGGATGGTTCACACGCTGCAGCAGCTCATCGATAAGCCTCCCTGGAAACCGAGAAGACCTGGGTCTGACTCATCTTTGCATTATTCAGAGTGTTGTGCACCAGACATTAAGGAAACACCTCCGACCCAAAGAACCTTCTAGCGACACTCAACCAACTGTATGCAGTCAGCACTGCAGTGCCTGAGACATGATAGCTGCTGCTGAGAGACTGACATGAAGTGGCCCCAGCACGGGGCCCTGGACCTCCCCCCACGGACAGGCAGCCCCAGCACAGGGTCCTAGCCCCTTGCTCGGCATTGTCAAGAACAAACAGAGGCAACGAAAGGAAACACACGGCCGTGCTCCGGGGGCCCAGCCCGTCCCATCCAGCACCGTGTCCAGCCTTTGCGGCTTCAGGGAACCTTCACTTTTTTTTTTTTCTTTGCGGTACGCGGGCCTCTCCCTGCTGTGGCCTCTCCCGTTGCGGAGCACAGGCTCCGGACGCGCAGGCTCAGCGGCCGTGGCTCACGGGCCCAGCCGCTCCGCGGCACGTGGGATCCTCCCGGACCGGGGCACGAACCCGTGTCCCCTGCGTCGGCAGGCGGGACTCTCAACCACTGCACCACCAACTTTAAAACAAACATGAAAATTCTGGAAACCTTCCGCCTAAACTCTGAAGACAGTGGTTCCGCGGCTGCCAGGCACAGGCACAGGAGCCCCGTCCCCAGGGAGGCACGGCAGAAGGAGGCTCATTAAGGCCAGTTCATACCCTGGGCACAGGCTGGCTTTAGTGTAATCATTCAACACCTCAAATGCCGCTCGCCAGCTCGGCGCTGTTCCAACTGTACAGGTCGGGGTACAACACCTGCCTGTGGGACGAGGTCAGAAAACAAACCCAACACGACATTCAGAGGGACTCGCCACGTCATCGCAACACCAGCTCCTTTGGGGATGAACCTCGTCCTACTCAGCCCTGCGTGACAGAGCAGGGGCAGGGCTCCGTCCCTGCAGCCGCGCGGGGTGTCGGGTCCCCTGCAGACGACAGCAGCAAGAAGCGGCCAGGCAAACCCTGCCCCAGAGCTGCTCCTCCGCCCGGACGCGCACGAGGAAACCGAGTCCCACCTTCCCCAGAGACACCGTCAACTCTCCTCGCAAGTCTCGGGACTTCAGGGGCACTTACATCCTGCTGCTGGGCCAGACAGCAGGTAACGTGTCCAAATTACAAAGGCAGAGCTGTTTCGGCTACTTAGGTGTAAATCTACAAACTGTCAACAGAAATAAACCCACTCCCCATCTCTCCACCAGCATGTCCTAAGCCAGGCAGGGACCTCAGCAGACTTTCTGCCCTGTTCGATCTGACAGACACACACAGGCGAGAAGAGACCACCGTCAGGGCACAGAGGCTGAACCTCCGATGGAAAGAGGCCCTGAACCTGCAGAGGCCAGCTTTCCTCCACCTTCAGGAAGGCCCGGCGGCGCAGGAGACACTTCACTAAGAGCTGCGGGGCAGGGAGGGGCCGTTGCTCCTGTTCTGCCCGAGCCTCTCCTTGGGGGCGGGGGAGGAGCTGAGTCAGGAGAGGGAGCCGGGTGACCGGGGGAGGGTGAACCTCCTACACACGCTGCACCCCTTCGCTCCACATCGGCCCCCTCGACTCTGAAACCCACACTCCCTGCTGTGATGCCTTCTGCTGCCACTTCCAGGCACCCCTGGAGCAGGGACAGGGCTTCAGAGTCTGCATGTGCCCCTCAGGCGACACGGCTCAGCCCCCAACACGTGTCACCTATGGAAGGTAACTCTGCAGGTGCACCTAAGGTCCCGGCTACACCTCAGGCCCCGGGGTACACCTATGGCTCCGGGTACATCTAAGGTCATGGGTACACCTAAGTGGCCGAGTACACCTGAGGTCGCAGGTACACCTGAGGTTGGCAGCTGCACCCCCAGGGCTCTGTGGACGTGAAAGGGAAAGTTCCCCACCTCGGGCTGAGTGCAGAGGAGCACCCGCAGGTTATAACACAGAAGAAGGATGAGGTAACCCAAAGTGCCGCCCGCCCCTCCCTGGGCCCTCCCTGGGTCCCACGTCGACCATAGGTGAAGCTCCCAGCTTACCAGGAGCTGGAAGGGCACCGCTGCTTGTCTGCTCAGAGGGCGCACAGCCAGCAGGCCCCACGGGGCTTCCGAGACAGACTTGGGGTGCAGAAGGGCACGCCACGAAGGGCTCAGCCGAGGGGCAGCAGGAAGGGTTTCCTTGGCTGCACACTAAGCAGTGTGTGTGTGAACAAGGGCCGCAGGCATGACGTCCTGGGAAACTGCTAGGGACCAGCGGCCCGATCCTGGGGGTGGCGGGCCGGAGGCAGCTCCCCTGCATCAGAACCCCGGGCGGCCACAAGAAACTGTGCCGGACCCCCTCCCCGGGGGTGGCAGGAAGGTGGGTGAGACCCGGCCCCACAGATTTCCCCGTTCCTGCGGAATCAGAAGACGTTCCACCAAAACGCAGGTGAACTAGAGGTCAAGGCTTTGAACGCGTGGCCCCTGAGGATGCGTGAAAGGTCCCCAGGGTGGCCCTAGAAAATACTCGCAAATCATATCTAATGAGGGATTGGTAACTGGGATAGACAGAGGCCATCACAACCAATAATGAAAAGACAAAGAAGGAGATTTGACCAGACTTCCTCCAAAGATTTACAACGGCCAACATCACACGGAGAGATGCTCAAAATCAACAGCCCTCAAGGAAATGCGAATCAAACCCTGCACAGCTGGAAGGGGCCAGACACAAAGGAGCAAATGCTGGATGGTCTGTGTGTGTGGAACGTGCAGAACAGCCAAACACACGGAGGCGGAAAGCATGGTCGTGGCTGCCAGGGGCTGGGGGAGCCGTTGCTTTGGGTACTGGGTTTCTTCGGGGTGATGAAAATGTATTAAAATTAGATTACGATGGGGACTTCCCTGGCTGCCCAGTGGTTAAGACTCCGCACTCCCAGTATGGGGGGTACGGGTTCCCTCCCTGGTCGGGGAACTAAGATCCTGTGTGGCCACCAATCAATCAATAAAATTAGATTATGGCGATGCTCCATAACTTGGTTCAGTACTAAATTCCACTGAACTGTGCTCCTTGAACAGGTGGGTTTTGGGATCTATGAATTTTACCTCAATAAAGCTGTCGGTTAGGTCTCGCCACGAACTCTTGGGTCCTGAGCATTGCCCGTCACCTGCTTGTGCGTCCGTGCTGAGACCCCACCCTGCGTCAGTGCAGCGAACCTCACGTCTCTGAAGCTGAGGCGGGCCCTTCCTTCCCAGACAAATCCACCCCCTCCTCTTAGCGCAGTGAAGCTTGGGCTTTACCAGAATGAGGGATCCTCTCCATTTTAGGGAAAACGAATAACATCTTTAAGGTTTGGGTTTTAATAGATAGCATTTCCTGATGGATAAAATTGAGCTGGATGCGTTTCCAAAGGAGAACACCCAACAGCCGAGAAACTGGAAGAGAAGAGATTGCATCTGGGGTAAAATGGGATGAACACAGCAAGCAGTGCGCCCTCGGTCTCTGGGCCTGAGCCAAGGAAACACCCCACTGCTAGGGGCCTCCCGGGGCCATCAGGTATGTCAGATGCAGTGGCCGCGCCTTCAACAACTTCGCCATCAGCCTTGTTAGGATGTGGGGCACAGCAGCCTGAGTGTTAAAGTCAGAAAGCACACAAGGACAAAAGAGAGTCTAAAATACGCTGGAAATCAATTTCACCCAGTGTTAGTCACCTAATGGAAGTTTTGAATTTCAGCTGAAACAAACAGAACCTATTAGCTGAGTTACATGTCAGACTGGAACGTAAACATGTAATCTAGCCTCGAATTACCAGATCAATTTTTGTAGAGGTGGTTCCACCTAACGACCATCTCTTTCTTTCTTTCTTTCTTTTTTAAATCAATGTACTTATTTATTTTTGGCTGCGTTGGGTCTTCGTTGCTGCACGCGGGCTTTCTCTAGTTGTGGCGAGCGGGGGCTACTCTTTGTTGCGGTGCGCGGGCTTCTCACTGCGGTGGCTTCTCTTATTGCAGAGTATGGGTTCTGGGCACATGGGCTTCAGTAGTTGTGGCGCACGGGCTTAGCTCCTCCGCGGCATGTGGGATCTTCCCGGACCAGGGCTCGAACCGTGTCCCCTGCATCGGCAGTCAGATTCTCAACCACTGCGCCTCCAGGGAAGTCTCCTAACGACCATTTTTCAAATTTACAGGGATCCAATGACAAAGCAACTCCTTGTTCTGGTGTCTGTTTATTGCTTTAAAAGGCAACGTTTCTCGTTTGACGGGTAAGAAGGTGATACAGCACTGAAGTGTTTCTAAACTTGAGGCATTTTTCTGGCTCAGTTTCCCCAGCACTTCAGCTTCCTCGTGATGAGGAGTGTGTGATGTGGCCCCTTCTGTCACCCCTGCCCACACCCACGGGTGTCCGTCTGCACCCAGGGAGCCGTCACTCACTCCTGTTTCTTCAAGCCTTACTCGGGTGCAATGATTAAAGTGATGCTCTGTAAGCAGGACCCATGGGTTTAACTGCTGATCAGATCAGGGTTCTCTGCGTGAATCACCGGCCTTCCCAGGGCCAGTAAGCAGGGTCTGCACTTCCCGCGGTGAGGCAGGAGCCCAGGTGCGCGCCCTTTCTCCTGTCACTGGACCAGTGTGCCCTTGGCCTCTGCCGGAGCCCCTCCCCACTGACCACACTCGATGGGAACGACAGGCTCTTCCTTCCCAGACAAATCCGGGCCTCGGCACGGCTCTCAGTGGCATTTTTCTGCCGTGGACATATTTCCCAACACAAAATTGTTTGGATCACAGAAGCACCAGCGATGGTCCACTTCGTTTGGAAACAATGACCATCTGGAAAATGGCAGACGCCGGCCGACCTAAACCATAATTTACTGGGTCCAGAACCGAACTAAAACTAAAAACTCTAACCACAGACGACTTTTGGCCTCTGCTCTGGGCTCTCCTAATTCGATAGCTCACAGCAGCAGATAAAGAGTCCTGTGCTTGGGGCGCCCGGGCGGGAGGCCGGGACTGGGCTGGACAGGACAGAGCACTGGCCGCCACTGACCCCCTTGTGAAACGCACGGGAGCAAAAACAGCAGTGACGTTTTTGACAAAAATAAGTTTCCAGACGAGGCTGCAGATGAAGCAGATACGATCGTTCCTGAGACTTCAACGTGAAAAGAGGCAGCAGTGACCAAAGGGGGGTTTCCGTCTGGTTTCCTGCCGTGACCCCCTCACGACGCACACCAATCAGGGCCTGTGCAGAGATGCAGCCTCGTCTCTGGTCGTGGGTTGGGGGTGGGTGCCAGGGCTCAGACCTCCCTACGGGGGAGCAGGTTGCAGCTCAGCTTGCGCAGGCGGGTTACCTGCCACCACCTGTCCCTTGGGGGCCACAGAGGCCCGGCTCCCCTGGAAAGCAGGCCCGGGTGGGTCGCCCGTGTGCTGCCTGGGGAGGGGCTGGGAGGACACAGGGAGGACGGGTCACGTCCCTGCCTGTTCAGGGGGCAGTCTCCGTGCTGCGGGCATGGCTTCCCCACGTAGAAGTCAGGGAACCAGCCTAACGACTCCAGGCTGAGCTGATGCAGTCAGTATGGAGGTGTGGGCGAGCTGGGCCAAGTGAGTGACCAGTGAAACGAGAGAGCCCGGGGAAGGGAGACGAGGTTTACAGCGTCAGAGAAAGAACCTCACCCGCAGGTCTTAGATGTGAGCCCAGTTCCCCTGCCCGGGCCAGAGGGGACCCAGCCTGTCAGCTCCTCCCCCAGAGAGAAGGGCAGGGAGTCCTGAGTCGCTGACCAGATAAGTACTGCCCTGTGAGCCAGGGGCGCAGGCTCCCACAGTCCAGAGCACAGCACAGCGACCCCGTGTCCCCTGGAGCGTCAGGAGGGCGACGGGGTCACAGGCCAGACGGTCCCTGTGCTGGGGGGGTGTTGGTGCCGGCAGGGGGCATGTATGAAGAAGGGACAGATAAGGGAACAGAGGCCCAGGTTCCGAGGAGGCAGAGGGGCAGTCTGGGCACCTGTCAGGGACCCGTGCAATTTCTGCATCTGTCCCCAACCTGCTAACCTCACCGAGGCTGTTGGTTCCTCTCCTGACGTCCCCCCCAAGAAACAGCCCCTCTTTACAACAGGTGTACATCCTGGTGCGTCCCCGGCTGTTCACATTACAGTGCAACAGCAGCAGCTTCTGCAGAATGAAACGTGGATAAAGACGCCAGAACACGGACAACACGAAGAATTAGCCACGCACGTGGGCCAGCAGAAACCACAGCACGAGGATGGTGGGTGGGAATCAGTTAGCCTGAGGGAGATGCTCAAATGATCAGGTATCCAACCACAGTGCTTCATGAGGCGCTAGAAAAGCTGCCACCAGGAGGCCGGCAGGAGGACCACGTGATTTCTATATTTACTTCCCAGCAAAGACTGTCCCCTTCCAGAGATGAATTAGGCAGAAAACTAAGCAAACTCACCCAGTTCCCACACAGAAACATGTTGGTGTACATGGGGGCTTTTCACAGCTGAAATTATATACCTTCCACCGCACTGGAGGCATATTTTCTAAATATTGAATATATGTCTAAGGAAGGACCCGCAGGGCTGAGTTAGGAATTACGACAAACCGCGTGGTGAAAATACCGACTAACTGGATAACGACATCCACAGGGCCACTTCAGAAATCGTGGTTCAGCTGGCTGCCTCCGGCCTGGAAACGGGCTGCCTGAATCCCGCGCGAATCTCCGAAACCCCGAAGCGAAGAGTCTGTTTCGGGGGAGATACCGGCCTGGGAGCCTGAGGCTGAGGCCAACCCCCACAGTGATCTGTGTGTCAGGCCCGGGAAGGTGACCACCAGGGGCCACCAACAAGTCCTGAGACCTGGGCCGGGCTGGCGGGGGCAGAAGCAGGAGGGGAGGGCAGGGCGGCTGCCGTGTTGTCCGCACGTGGCGCCCCCCGTGACCGGGAGCCCCTCTCCTGATGGCCCAGCTCGCCCACTGTTCCGCCCCTCCCAGGGGGTCAAAAGGTCTGGCCCCTCCCCTGGCTCAGGGCGCAGGCCTCTGTGTGACCCGTCACACCTGCACCGCTCCCACCCACTTTCCGACAGGTGCTCAACGTGAATGGTCTCACCATCGTGACTCACTCCCCAGATGCGAAAACATAACTGAGTGTTTCTCCCTGTGTGTGAAGCCCACTTAAGAAATGTCGGTATTTCCTGGTCCACTCTTGAGGCCATTTCTTAATCTTCACTGTGTCACCAAACACTCTCAGAGGAAGGAATAGTTAGATGGAGGCTGGGCGCCAGCCAGGCAGGCCTTTTCCAGGGGTGGGGTGGGCCCAAGGCCTGCAGCACAAGGTGGGAGGGCCTGAGAAAGAAGCTTCCAGAACAGGGAGCCGAAGGCCAGGACGGGCCGGAGGGGAGGCCCTTCACACCACTTGCGCCACAGGCCCAAGGCGCACCAGGCAACTGATAGCAGGGAGGACAGGCGACACCTGCCAGCTGCGACCTTAGGGTCCCAGGGTCTCCCCGTGTAACTAAGCAACCATTTCAGACCCCAACCCGTCCCACTTCTTGCAGTTCCAATCCTACTTCTTGACAAACAACTTATGTAACTTTGCTGGGTTTGCCTTTCTGAGCCTCAGGTCAGTCCTTGAATTGGGGTCTCTTGGGCTCAATTCGGCTCAAACAAAACTTTTCTATTCCTATCATAGACTGTTTACTGATTCTTTTCATTGAAAATGAAATACAGACAGCCCCACCCCCAGAATAAGAATGACAGATTATACAGCCTAGGGGAGGACCGGGTGTCCCAGAGCTTCTGGGGCCACTCCTTCACTGCCTATCCCTGTGCTGGACTTAGCAGCCAGCATCCCCGTCAACAAGCTGCCCGGAGACCCCATCTGAGCCAGCCAGGTGGCAGGAGGCGCTGAGAGCAAGCCCACCGGGGTCCGGCACCGTCCGGGGCAGAGTCTCCCTGCGTCCCGCCCTGCCCATCCCTGGAGCGCTTCTCACCCCGTCAGACCCAGGGTCCCCTCCTGTTAGTAAACCCCTCTTACCGTCCCCTTGCTATGAAATTCCTAGGAACAACCCCAACTAACCCCAATATCTCGTACAAACCACCAGGAGGCTCTGATTCTAAAGGGAAGATGGAAGGAACACAAGTTAGGAAAACTACACACGCATTTCAGCCTGTACGACACAGACACGGCTCCACCTGAAACTTCAGGAGTGATGTCACCAGGGCTGCACGGCTACAACCAGACAGACACCCTGGGTCTGTGTCAGGCACAACCAGACACAACACTCTTGCTTTACTGGGGTCTGACACCATGAGCAGAGATACTACAGGCTACGTGACTTTCCACAATGGGAACCAGTCCTGGTAAGGTTCTGATGAAAATAACATAAACTCTCCCCACAATTTACGTAACAGCTGACGTTTCTGTTTTGTTTTTTTTTTTTAATATTTATTTATTGATTTATTTTTGGCTGCACTGGGTCTTCGTAGCTGCACACAGGCTTTCTCCAGTTGCAGCAAGCGGGGGCTACTCTTCGTTGCGGTGCGGGGGCTTCTAATTGCAGTGACTTGCTGCTGCAGAGCACGGGCTCTAGGTGCGTGGGCTTCAGTAGTTGTGGCACGTGGGCTCAGTACTTGTGGCACGTGGGCTCAGTACTTGTGGCACATGGGCTCCGTAGTTGCGGCACACAGGCTTAGTTGCTCCGTGGCATGTGGGATCTTCCCGGACCAGGGCTCAAACCCATGTCCCCTGCGTTGGCAGGCGGATTCTTAACCACTGCGCCACCAGGGAAGCCCACAGCTGATGTTTTGAAATGTACCGGGATTTGTTTTAATCAGGTCTGGTGAGTCACACGGAAGCAGAAACGACTGTCCTGGCGGAGGGAGCTGTTACACCACAGATCCCCGGAAACAGGAGCAGGCCAGGCGGGCAGGGCCACATGGGGTGGCTGCAGGGGGGAGGGGGATGGAGGGAAACGCAGCAAGGCTGGCGCCCCACAGCTGGGCTGCACGGAGCCTTGGAGGTGCTGCCCTGTTCCCCACGCACGACGCATTCATTATTAGAAACTAGAGCAGGAGGGGCAGGCAGTGAGAAACCTCAATGCAAGAGGCAAGTCCCAAGGAGGGGCGCGGTGACCACGCCCCCGCCGGGATGTTCAAATCCACAGAGAGACGGAAAGAGGGAAAGAGGAAAAGGCTCCGGGGCTTTCCCCGCATCTGATTTCTGGGCTCAAACACCTTTTCTCTTTAATGACGGGAAGCAGCAGGAGCCCAGGCCTCCACCATCCAGAGCTGGCAGATATGAACATCTTGTGATGTCTGACTCGGGACCTTGGAGAGCTAACACCTCACGGACAGAGCTGCAGCCCCCAATTTCCCCCTTCAGCCCCGCCCCCTCCCCACGAGGCACATCTGATGGACGGTGAACTTTGGGTGCGTCCCAAACGTGAGGTCACACTCAGGGTCCATGTTAATCCAGCCATGAGCCACGCACACGACCTGCCGCAGTCGTGAGTCCCCAAATGGGTCTCACAACGGCAGCATGCGTGCTAATCCCCTCCAACCTGCCGTTTCACCCAGGGTCACGGGAACGGGGCTGTAACGGTGACTTTGAGACAACGGCTTACCTATAGGGGTAGACACAGACTGGGCCCATCCTTTTAACCCACTGCAAACCCCAGAGAAGGAACTTACATGTGACCCATGTACCCGAGAGGTTTTCGCCCAGATGTTTCACGCCGAGGCAGACATCCTCGTGTGGGTATGAGCCTCTCTGGGAGTCACTCTGGAAGAGGAGGCCGGACGGGAAACCACGGGCAGGCACATTTTGGGGGAGCCGACATGTTCTGAACGTACACCCCAGGACACAGCCCCCTGCAGGTCTGACCCCCGGGTCCCCAACCCCGCCAGCTGTCACGGGCCTATCCACACGGCCGAGCTGTCTGAGGAAAGAGCTCGCTGCCTTCCTGGCTGCCGCGGTTGGACCCTCGTGAACTGTGAGCTCTGCGTCATTTACCCACTTTTCTCTACTGGGTTTTCTTTTTCTCACAGATTCATAGAAGCCTGTTACAGGTGACAGACACTGAAGCACTGCACACCTCCTCCCTGTTGGTCACTTCTCTTTTAACTTTTATAGTCTTTCGCGTAGAGTTTTACACTGTGATGCAGTCAGGCTTACCCATCTTTCTGCAAAACTTTGTACACGTTGATATTTTTAAAGGAGATGTTATCTGACTTCCGTTCCTAGGTGATACAAATTTGATGGCTGATTGATTTAACGATCTGAAGACCCCACCACATAATTTGACAGACGAAGGAACGATAAAGTTCCAGTAAGAGGAATTGATTTGCCCAAAGCAGCAGGTCCAGGGCAAAACCCAGGAGTCTGATTCCCCACCCGTGTCCCCGGGCTGGGCTGTCAGGACCAGGATGCAGGACCAGGTGTGCTGTCCCACCTGTCAGGGCCAGGAGCTGAAATAAGATTCCAAGTAGTCAAGCTTGGCTGGAAAAATAATCAGGGGAGAATAAGAGCGTTTCCTAAGTGTTGGCTATCATGATCTTGAGTAGATTAAAGCTCCGCGACAGCAAGGATCATATTTAATGTTGTTTTCTATCTTCTATCAGGGTCAGAAGCACAAGCAGCTAGGGACTTCCCCGGCGGTGCAGTGGTTAAGACTCCGCGCTCCCAATGCAGGGGGCCCAGTTTCGACCCCTGGCCAGGGAACAAGATGCCTCCTGCTGCAACTAACACGCGAAGACGCGGCGCAACCAAATACATAAATAAATAAAAAGGAAACACGAACACCAGCAGGGCCGGGCAGGTAACCAAGGGAGGGAGATGGGCGCGTCCCATGGCTGGGCAGCCCTTCCTCGGGCAGCCGTGGGGCGGCAGGGACAGTTCGGGACCACTGGCTGAGCCAAGGAGTTTCAAGGCTTTGTAAAAGCACAGCCAGAACACGCCGTGACATCTGGCCTGGGGGCCAGACCCAGCGGATGAGACAGTGTTTGTCCAATGTGTACAACGCATGGCACCATCCCAGCACAAAGGCTTGTGGACTCGACAAATAAAACACTTACTACATAAAAAACTAACTTTCATCCTTTCTCAGCCACAGTACTTTAAAACTCAGCTTGGTTTTGTCCAATTTCTATCAAAGCAATAAGCATTATGGGCAGCGCTGTGGCCGTCATTACCATCTTAGACAGACATGGTTCGGCATCCGGGAACTCAAGTCTGAGTGGAAGGAGGCGCCCGTCCAGCTCTGAACGTGCCCTTAGTGCCTGTGTGAACTGTCTGTGTGGTTCTGAGCCTGCTGGCTCGTGGGCCTTGACCCCAGGAAACCCAGGACCTGCACAGGGCAACCAGCCTGACAGCACTCCCGTGAATTCCAGATAATGAGAAAAAAATGAGAGGCGACATTTGTTCCCATCTCTGGACGGCGTGCGTGCAGAGGCTGAGGGACAGGAAGCTCAGCCCACGCGCTGCTGTCAACACTGCCAACCCTTCCTGCTCGTCTTCCCTAAGTCCCAAGCGGAGCTGCCCTGAGGCATCTGGGCAGAGGGCCTCCTACCAGCCGAGGGGACAGGAATTAGTGGCGTGGATCCATCTGCAAGGTTCTGTTTTCCACCGTGTGCATTTGTTTTAAGCAGAAAGCAACTCACGTGAAAAACGCATAACTTGTTACCAAGTCGGTTACTATGGTTTTCTAGGAGAAAAACTACACAAGGTCTTTTTTCAATTGACACGTCGTTAATTTGAGTAAGAATTCAAGATTTCGGAATCGATGTCATTCTGCCTGCTTGGCAAAATCAGAACAAAATGAAATCGCTCTAGGGCTTCCCTGGTAGCGCAGTGGTTGAGAATCTGCCTGCCAATGCAGGGAACACGGGCTTGATCCCCGGTCCAGGAAGATCCCACATGCCGTGGAGCAACTAAGCCCGTGTGCCACAACTACTGAAGCCTGCGCGCCACAACTACTGAAGCCCGTACGCCTAGAGCCCGTGCTCTGCAACGAGAAGCCGCAGCAATGAGAAGCCCGTGCACCACAACTACTGAGCCTGCACTCCAGAGCCCGCAAGCCACAACTACTGAGCCCACGTGCCACAACTACTGAAGCCCGCGCACCTAGAGCCTGTGCTCTGCAATAAGAGAAGCCACCGCAATGAGAAGCCCATGCACCACAACTACTGAGCCCACGTGCCACAACTACTGAAGCCTGTGCGCCTAGAGCCCGTGCTCTGCAACAAGAGAAGCCACCGCAATGAGAAGCCCGTGCACCGCAACGAAGAGTAGCCCCCGCTCACCGCAACTAGAGAAAGCCCGTGTGCAGCAACGAAGACCCAATGCAGCCAAAAATAAATAAATTTATTTTTTAAAAAATGAAATTGCTCTATAAAAAAAAAGATAAACAAAAGCTTCTAAGACAGGCTCCAAAATGCTCCAGATAACCTTGGAAGCATCTTTGACAAGCAAACAGAAGATAAAGAATGCCCATCTCTGATTTTTCCATCAGTAAATATGAAGGTCAGTTGGCTGAGGTGAGCTTGATGTTGGGGAAATTTTACTGGCGTGCGAGTTCAAAGAACTGTTAACGTAACCGAGGAGTCAGAGTCAAGGCTGCCTTGAGCCCGAGCACACACATCAGGTGGCCGTGACCACACGCTTTCAGGGAAGGGGCACCCAAGTCATGCGCAGCCTTACAGTGGGCCCCCAGCCTGGGCCCTGAGCACAGCCCATCCAGCACACGCACAGGTGAGCATGTGAGCGTCAGGTGGGGGGCGGAAGTCCCACCCACTCCACCTGGGGGCCGTCGGCTGTTTCCTGATTTCGGTCAATTCTCAGGGAGGAGGGGGGAATTAAAACAGATGCAAGAGGAGAGCAACACACCCAGAAAACCAGGTGGGTTGAACTTATTCTTCCTAGAAAGGCTGCGGGCAGCGAGTCAGGAGTTTTCACCTTGTTGACTGAAATGAAAGGGCTTCCGGTGTTTGCTCATAGGACCTCGGCCCAGAGACCAGGAGCCACGCCACCTTTGTTGTTTGAAGGCCAGAGTCTCTCTCCCTGAAGGGTGCTGGGCATCCCGAACCCCACAGCTTGTAGAGCTGGCCTGTAACACTGACGACAATTTCCGTAATGACTTATTTTTTGCCTGAATACATACTCATACACAGTAGGTGCTCAGGTGGTTGTGGAATAAATCTGCTGATATTTAAAGTATGATCGTTTTATAAACAATTCGTTAATGTATAGTGACTTAAACTAGTAAGTTACTAGATGACAGAGCTGCTAAAATAAGCAATTAGTATGTATTCATTCCTATTTCCCCTCCCCAAAAATACCCGGTTCTTATCCTTGGCCCACGTCCTCCACATGCTTGAAAATCCCCGTCTTCCGACAACTAGACCCAGGAATGGGCCAGAGTCCAGCAGACGTCCTCAGACTGTCACCCCTTCCCCTGTTCCATGACAGAAACTTCTGGATGAGCCTCTCGAAGAACTCGGTACTTGACAACAGTCGATTTGGAGGTGTCCTGTGTGAGCCGCCCCAGGGAGAAGCCAGGGGGCAGCAGCCGTGAGGACCCAGGCCAGCACGGGCACCTGGATGACCTGGAGGGGATGCTCTCAGTGAGGCCAGGAGGAGAGGCCTGGAGTCACAGGGCCCAGCTCACCTGCACCAGGATTCCTGGTCCAGAAACTGAGGTGATAACCAGACCTGTTTTCAGGTTGGGGTAATTTGTTACTCAGCAAAGATGACAGATACATGGCAGGTCACAGACTGCTGAACCAGGTCACTGACACACACACACATGTGAGAAGGGCACGAGGTCCGTCCCTCAGAAGAGGAGGGACGAGCAGAACCCCGGTGAGCGCGCTCTCCGTGTGCCCCTGGTGGACAAGTCCTGAGGTGCTAAGAGCCACACAGGTCAAAGGCTCGGCCCAGAGCACCCGGGGTTCCCGGACGGACTCCAGAGCTCCCTCACCGCCACCTCCAGGGAAGCATCTCCCACATCTGCAGCGATGCTGGTCTGACCCAAATCGCCTCTGTGCGCTGCTGACACAGGCCCCGAATGAGGGGCCCAGCAAGAACGCGGACAGCGTGTCTGGTAACCCACAACGTGCTGGTGGCTCAGGCTGCGGCCACGGCAGAGGGTCAGCCCCATCTCCTGTTTTTTATGGGCTAAATTGTATTTAATTTGCATTTTGGGTTGGGTTCTATGGCGTAAGTGTAACGTAATGTCAAGGTATAAGTATTATCATAATAAAACTAAGTCGAGATTAGGGCTCTCAGAGACGTTTACACCGCTCTAACCACGCGTCCCTGACGGGAAATCATTCCCGGGGTGCTATGATTGACGACCAGCACCTCCTGTGGCAGTAGACAGCATCGGCCACCTGGAAGGTGGGAACTGCAGCTTTTCTAGTGTCTGTACATTTTTAATCCCTTGCACTTAAAATAAAAAAGGCACAGAGCACAGATGAGCTGAGAGGCAGGGAGACTGGCACACGGTGGGCGCCCAGCAGTTATTTTCCGAGTGACTACAAGCATTCCACCTCAGTATATAGTCAAACTGGGGCTTTAACTCTACCCCCCACGGTGGAAATGGAGACTCTGAGAGAGTGCTGGGGCCTCACGAGTTACATGCAGGGTATTCACAGGTGTGAATTATAATGATCACACCACACGTTTACAACACGCATCCCAGCCACCAGCTCAGTCGTGTGCATTGTCACCCCTGAACTTTATGACAGCGCTGAAAGATGCTATCTCCCTTGCTGACAAAGACACTGAGAAACAGGCCAGGAAGACGAGCCAGCGCCTCTGTCACCATAAACTAACTGTAAAGCTCCACGGCCTCACAAGCAAGGAATGTCCTGGTCACCCGCCAACGCTTGGTAAAGGGCTGCGTGTCCGCTGTGGGATCAATATGTCCATTTGCAGCCCACCTTGAAAAACACAGACCGAAATCTAGAACACAAAGAGCAGCTGCCAGAAACTAAATTCTAGCTTTTGCAACAGTCCTGAAGGGCAGGGACCTCGTGTCCCTATTACACACAGGAGCCCGAGGCCAGAGGGACGAGGAGATACCACACAGGCCGCCAGGGAGCTGCCGACCTGTCAGTGCCAGCGGGGACAACCCCGGTAGGACACGCAGGAAAAGGAGAAAACCCGTCCCTCGTGATGACGATGTGGCTGGTCCAAGCTGGGGAAGAGTCTGGAGGGTCTGAGGCCAGGCTGGGCAGAGGGGGCTGAAACGCAGCGACCTACAGGGTTGGCAAACTATGGCCCACAGCTGTGGTACAGGTTTCACATTTACAAACGGTTGAAGAAATCAAAAGAAAAATAATTACTCATGACGTGACAACCGGAGGAAAGCAGAACACCGCCATCTGTAATAAAGTCTTACTGTCAGGCCGTGGCCCTCGTTCGTTATGGCTGTCACAGCTGCACTCACACTGCAGGACAGATTGGCGTGGACAGACCACGTGGCCTTGCAGTCTGAAGTATTTACCATCAAGGCCTTGACAGAGGGTTGCCAGCCCTGCCGGCAGGACAGAAGTGGCTAGGAAGCTTGGGGCTTGATCAGTGCTTCTTGAAGCTAAAATGATTACAGCTGGTCCATTCTGGATCCCCCCCCCAGCCCAACGCAGGCCCATGCATCTTGGTGATCCCAGTGCCTCCCCACCAAACACCCCAAAAGCTGGAGATACACACGAGATCCCCATGGAGAAAACCCCAGTCTGACAACACTGCGCAGGTGAGGTGGGTGGATTACAAGTATCATTGTCACTGCAGGTGAAAATGCAAAACTGTGAATAAAAGAGGCATTTCCTCCTGCCTCAGGAATCCCACTTCTAAAAATCTATCCCAAAGACATCCTTGCAAAAATACTATCAGTTCACAAGGCTAGTAACTGCGGCGTTACTGTAATAGGAGACTAGCAACCAGTGTCTATAAGCAGGCTGGTTGACTCACAAGGGAATATCGCCCAGCTGTGTCCATGCAACAGGCTGGTGTGGAAGGACCTCTGGATGTACCGAGAGATCGAGGACATGACAGTGTTTATGGTTTGCTGTCATTTGTGAGAAAGAAGAAATACGGACATACATTTGGGGGCAATGCGGAAATCTGAACATGGACCGAATAGTAGATACTAGTCAAGAACTGCTATTGGTTTGATTCGGTGTGATGATGGGGCAATACCTATGTTTAAAAGTGTTCTCGTCAGTTACAGACCATGTGAAATATGTAGGGTGAAGTGACCTGGCTGAAGTGCTGGGTTTGTACACTAGCAGGGAAAACAGGAGCTTTTGCAGCGTACGGAGGAAACCAGATGGACCGTAACTTAGTTACGGGAGACGGGGTTCGTTACACTGTTATTGCTAATGGTGTATATGCTTGAAAATGTGTAAGATAAAAGGTTAAAACACAGAGAGTACAATAAACGCCCATGAACCCCGCCATCTAACTTAAGAGAACTGAAACCCTGCAACCTGTAATGGGCTGGGCTGTGTCCCCCAGAAAGACATATTCAAGCCCTAACTCCCAGGGCTTTAGGGTGTGACCTTATGTGGGAACGGGGTCTTTGCCTGCGTGACTGGTTAAGACCGGCTCACACTGCATTATGAGGGGCCCGAAGTGCAGTGCCCGGTGTCCTTCTCAGGGAAACACAGACACGCAGGCGAGATGGAGACAGAGAGGGGTGATGCACCTACAAGTTCAGGAACAAAGAGGATCCCAGCAACCCCAGAGGCAGGAAGGGGAGGGTCCTTCTGAAGCCTGCGGGGGGAATGCGGCCCCGTGACACCTGCATTTGGGATGGAAACCTCCAGGGCATAACGGGACAGAGCCCTGTGTCTTCGGCCCCCACGCGGTGGTAGTTTTTTCTGGACGCTCCAGGAAGAACACACCCCCTCTCTCCGCTGGACCCTCGCCGTGTCATTCCTTCTCCGCGTGCCCAGAGGTGACCACTGTGGTCCTTTTGCTCAACATGATATTCAGTTTCTTCACATTGACACTTTTATCTCTGTTTTAACTGCTGTAGGGATACTCTATCATAGCCTATTGGTACAATTCGCATTTTAATTCAAAAGCAGTAAAAGAAAAAACCCACAAACATCAGAAATGACTTCAAAATCTACGATACTTTTCTGCTAAGAGCATAACGTTGAATCAGGTATTGTCAACCTCGGGCAGGAGACCTCTGTCGTGGGGTCCATCCTGTGCGGTGTCAGGAGCGTCCCTGCCCACTAGATGCCAAGAGCATCCCCAACTCTGACAACCAAAACTGCTTCCTGACATCACCAAGTGCCCCTCGGGTGGCAAAGTCACCCCCGCCCTCACTGAGAACTGCTGCATTAAATATACAAATATTCTGAGGACTTTTAGATGATGGACCACGTAATCTACATGTTCACACGATCACATAATCACAATCCTCCACTTATTTTCCAAAATTTCGTTCAAAACTTTCAGCCACACTAATAAATTAGTCATTTTTCCTAAAGCATTTTTGCCTCTGAATCCACGCAGGATGTGTGGAAAGTTCCATTCGCTCATTATGGTTCCCTTTTTTCCTAGACTAATAATCTAGCTTCCTGAGCGTCCTGCCGCAAAATGAGGGATTTGCTCCCTGATATTCAATACTATTCGCCAGCTACTGACGGTGTGAATCTGTGGCCTTTGGGCACTGTCCTGACTGCGAGGCCAGCTCATTCTCGTTTCCTTTCTCCAAACAAGTGTCTACAAAGCAAGGTGATTTTGAAAAAGATAAAGTGTTGATGGTGTTCAAGTACCAGTGTTTGCCAAATCTTATGGACCATCTGAGGCCCAGAACAGATTTCCCACGACTGCCGTGGGAAGTCACCTGGTCCTGGTGTTCTGATCTATTGTGGTCAGAAGACTCGCGTGAAAAACGAACAGACAGCGCCTGGGCTTTTCGCGTGTCCGCGAGCAGGACGCGTAGATCGCCCGCGCGCTCCATCCCCTTACAGCAGCAGGTGTAAATAACACCCAGTCTCTCCATCTCCTCGATTCACTCCGGAGGACTCGCCCCCAGAGAGCCCCCGCGTGCAGCCGCTGGGGCCAGGAGGAGCCCCGTCCCGGGGGCGCTGCGCCAGGCGTTCCCGGAAATCCTGGTGTCGCCTGGCGACCCCACGTCTTCTCTTCAGCAGTTTCAGGATGGCGAGAGCCCAGCGCGGTTGTCTGCGATGCAAAGTAAACTGCTGGCATCTGCAGCTCCTCCGGGTGTCAGACTATAGTACGCGCTTTGTTTGGCAGAAACGTGGGGTGTACTCCACTTAGAAGGCAATTAAGCTCGGATGATCAGAACGTCTCTGACTGAAAGTCCTCATTAGTCTTCTCACATAGAAACGCACAACCAGTCAGCAGGGACCGTCCACGTTCTGGGCTGCAGCTCTGCCCCCGACGCACAGGGGCTCTGCCCCGAGCCCCACTTGCCCAGCTTTGCAAACGGCCCGGTGCGGCCACCCAGGCCCTGGACCGTGGGCCCGGCCTGGGATGTTCGCACACTCCAACGACCCAGGTCTGTGCTCAGAGACGCCCTTTCCCTGTGGGCGCCGCACAAACAGCCCATCACGCCCACGGGCACCCTCCCCTCCGCCTCTCTCTGCGCCCTCACATCCGACAAAGCCGCTCCTGTTTTTACACATGGACCGCCTGACTCGCCGGAACGGAGGCACGAGGGCCCCCGTGACCGCCACGGAGCGGCACTCGCCAGGCAGGGCAGGCCCTCGAACAACACCTGTGGACCGAACGAAGCTGAACGAGAAACCAAGACCGCCCGCAGGGCAAACACCCCCCCCCCACCCTGCACATCTGGACTCTAGGTCCACACATAACCCTCTTCCGGACCTCTTCCCCAGTAAACCCGTGCAGTCTGAGGCCAGGGTGCAGGGCACTGGCCCTTCCACAACATCACAGACAGTCAAGAGTCTGCAGGGACCCCAGAGAAATCAATCCCAAACTCTCCCATAACACAGTGCAAATGCTGTGCATTTTTATGGCGAGGTGGCATAAAAACCAACAAAATTCCCCTTCACAGCCCACCCTACACCTGGCTATCCTGGCAGAGAAAGGCCCGTACCAGCCACGCTGCCAACGTGCAGGGGGCCCTGACCCCCAGCTGCCCTCCATTCCACAAGCACGGAATTCCTTTGGAAGGAGACAGACCCTGCATGACATCAACAGACACCAGGCTCCAAGTTCAATGCCCCAGGAAAGGTAACACACCTTAAGTTCCTAAGGTAAGAATGGCTGTGCTGTGGGAAGAGAACTGGTCCCTTAAAGCACGTGGCTCCCCAGCGGGCATAAGAAGACTGACAAATTGGCCACATGATTATTTTTAAGATCTGCACACCTATGCATATACATGTGTACACTAACAAACACACAAGAAGCGTCCGTCACAGTAAAAGGACGGACCCCGAGCCACAGGCCTTCTCTGAAACTCACCAGCCGCGTCACAAGGGCAACTTTCTTCTTTCCGCGCCTCGATTCCCATCAGCAAATGGAACACAATGCTGCTCCACCTCGTGGACTGTCGTGGAGAATAAGACCCAGAAATGACTTAACACAGACTTCACTGCTCTGCAAGTACTGGCTGCTGATGATAAATAACCATGACAACAATCCTCTTTGTTAAAAAGGGGGAAGCTGCTCAAACTTAACCATGAAGAGGTCAGGGGTCGGCCCTGCCAGACAGACAGCCTCCGTCTCCATGCCAGTCCAACCTCCAAGCCTCTCAGCATCCCCCCCAGAGAGAGTCTGGTCCACAGGATGTCAGCGGGCAGAAAAGAGGCAGCACTGAGACGTTCGCGAGGGGCTGACGGAGGCTGGACCGCTCCCAACAGCACGGCTGGGGGCCGGTGCCACCTGCGCTGCCTCCCCCCGACCCCCGCCAGCCTCAGTGTCCCTTCTCCCTTCTCCCTTCCAAGCAAAGCGCCCACCTTCCCAGAAACCAACTTTCCAGCTTTCTTTGATTACTATCTAGATTCAGTATTTCCCCCAAAGCATGTCTGTATTTCCCTCTTTCTTTCTGACTTCCGTGCATCTCCTTTGCCTGTTCTTACCCAGTGGCCATAACAGTTTCTCAATGGCTTGCAATTCTTTTTTTTATAAATTTATTTTATTTATTTATTTTTGGCTGCATTGGGTCTTCGTTGCTGCACGCGGGCTTTCTCTAGTTGTGGCGAGCGGGGGCTACTCTTCGTCATGGTGCACGGGCTTCTCATTGCGGTGGCTTCTCGTTGCGGAGCACCGGCTCTAGGCACGTGGACTTCAGTAGTTGTGGCTCGTGGGCTCAGTAGTTGTCTCTCGCGGGCTCCAGAGCACAGGCTCAGTAGTTGTGGCACACGGGGTCCGCGGCATGTGGGATCTTCCTGGACCAGGGATCGAACCCGTGTCCCCTGCATCGGCAGGTGGATTCTTAACCACTGCGCCACCAGGGAAGTCCAAGACTTCTCAAATAAATGCTTTTTAAAGTGCTACAGAAGGACAAGGGAAGGGCACGTGATCAGGATGGACCCCCCCCCCCGGGAAGTGTGCAGATATTGGTGATAATCGATTTATTTAGCTGCACATTTGTGTTATTATTACTCTTAAACTGTTTGTATACATTACACACACTCTTTTGCATGCTTGATATATTTCATAAAAAACTGTTTACAATCCCTACCTTCCAAAATGCTAAAAAAGTTTCCATTTTTTAGGGAAGTGTGGCATCAGAAATAGAAGGCTGGGGCCAGGGTGACAGATTCCAGCTGGCTAACTCTTATCCTGCTGGGATGAAGGCCAGGCCCAGGAGGGGGCCAGCTGCACATACGGCTACCTCGGGGCTGGGGACTCAGGTGTCAGAGGGCCGCATCCGCCCACCCAGAGCCTTGTGCAAATATTACGACTCTGTGCGCGCTCTGTGAGCTGGAAAAGGGTGGAAGGCACTGCAAAAGGGGGCAGCGGTGGCTGAATTAACAAATTTAAGGTGTTACAAAGATGCCAGCATGATCTTGAAGCTCTTGTAGCAATCCGAGCTGACCACAGACTAAAATTTTAGTGGTGCAAATATTGAAGATATAGACCTACAAGCAGCATTTTCTGCCTGGTAATAGAGTTTTACAATATTTTGTACATTATATCTGCAGCTGGCTGGCTGACAACACAATTGCTTATTCAGATTAACAAAAAATAGGCATAAATTCCCATAATTTTAAAGTTGCATTCATACTTAGGATTACTTCTCAGAATAAATACATCTACTGCATGCTCATCAAAATTAAAAGGTAACAAAGGCCCATCTTGGTCTGTGTAATGGCTTCCAGCCTCTGCCCATAAATGTTTTATGAATTCATCCCATCCTTTCGACTTCGTCTTATCCTTTCTTTTTGCACACAGTCCTACATTTTTTTTCTTTTTTGCAAAAAGCTACAAAGGATCTGTGAAATGTGCACATGATGCACTCTCTAAGAAAAGCATAGCTTCTTTGAAACACTGCCAAAAAAACTATTTTGCCTTTGCAGTATCTTGCACCATCGGCCCTGTGCTGAGTGGAGCGAATCCTCGCCAGTTAGGGCTCCAGGGTCCAGGAGGCGGCCCGGGGGTCGGCCAGCCTGCGGGGACGGCCTGCGCACCGTCACTCTCGCTGTCCGCTCTCTCCCCGGCCCCACATCGGGACTGAGCATCACGAGCTCTTCCCTGGCTCCCCAACTGGTCTCCCTCAAGGACCCATTTGTGCTGAAGGTTTAAGCAGCACCTGAGGTGAACCACCCCCCTGTCCACAGCCAGGCCCTCACTCTGAACTGTCGCGCCCACTGTCGACACACACAGCGGGGACCCACCTCCTACGGCCAGCTTTCCAGAGGCTCCGGCCCCTCTCCCACCCTCCCGAACACACAGCAGATCTAACGGCACAAAACCAGAATCTCAGATCTGTCGCTTATGGGCTGGTTTTACGTCTGATCACTGGTTCCCAGCCCCGTCAGCACATCAGTACCACTTAGGAAGCTTCGAAAAAACAGTACCAATACCGCTCAACAACGCAAAAATAAATAACCAATCACAAAATGGGCAAAGGCCTTGAATCTACATTTCTACAAAGAAGATATACCAGTGGGGTCCATAGGCACGTGAGAAGATGGTCAGCACCACTGATCACCGGGGGAATGCAAATCAGGACCACGATGAGACACTGCCCAACAGGGTGGCCACCGTCAAAACAGAAAACAGCAGGTGCGGGAGAGGACGCGCAGAGAGTGCGCTGTGGATGTACAACGGTGCAGCCACTGTGGAAAACAGCTTGGAGGCTCCTCACAAAATTAAACATAGAATTAGCATGTGACCCAGCAACCCCACGTCTCGGTATGCACCGAAAAGAGCTGAAAGCAGGAAGTCAAAGAGCCATTTGTGTGCCCATGTCCACAGCAACACCATTCATAACAGACAGGATCTGAAGCCCGAATGTCTACTAATAGGGTGATGGACACACAAAAGGCGGTCCACACATACGATGGGATATTATTCGGCCTTCAAAAGGGAAGGAATTCTGACACCTGCCACAGCGTGGATGGATGAACCTTGAGGACACTGTGCTCAGTGACACAAACCACTTACAGAAGGGCAAATAATGTATGACCCGTATGAGACGCTTCGATTCACAGAGGCAGAAAGTACACGGTGGACACAGGGGAGGGGAGAGGGTGGGGATTTAATGGCACGGAGCTTCAGCTGGGAAACTGAGAAAGTTCTGGAGGCCTGTTGTGCTCCAATGTGAGTACAGGTGACACTACTGCACTGTGCACTGAAGAACAGTCAGGATGGTATATTTTATGCTATGTGTTCATTAATACAGTTAAAAAGGACACAGTAAAAGGAAGGACGATGCCTGGGCCTGCCTCCCAGAGCTTCTCACTTCGTGGGGTGGGAGCTGGGTATCTTCTTTTTTACAGCTTATTATGATTTTAATATAACCATGACTAGGAACATCTATAAATTATAAACGGCAATTTAAGGGTATTTGTTTATTTGGGTCTTTTTATCTTCTATATCCTGGGCACAGAGCAGGTGCTCGGCACTTACAAAATATTCCCGTGACCGCGGACCGAGTAAAAGAACAAACAGTTAGCTGGGTATTGATGACACTCTAAATAATCATTTTAAACCCTGGGCTACAATCATAAAGAGCTAAATTCTGTTTTAATTGTGTTGCCTATTTCCCTCAAGACTCGTAAGTCTCGTCTGGATCCAGTGCCAATTTCCATTGGGAAGTTAGCAGTGCGGGTCCATGACCACGTGCCGGGCACTGACCAGGCGCCCCCATGGGCATCCTTCCCAGTTGAGGAAGCAGAGCCTGGGGACCAGCAGTCACGCGTCTGGGGGGCAGGGCTGGACCTGGAGTCTGGGGGCCACAAGCGTCAACATGGGGCCACGGGACAGTGTCACACGGTAAAGAAAACGGTAACAGAAGTTAGCCAAAGCCAGTGCTACGGAGAAGCTCGTTTTTGTTTTATTTTTTTAGTTAAGGAGGAAAACATGAACCTCCAGGAGGACAGAGCTGTTTGCTGTGTCCAGATGCAGGGTGGCTGCTTCCCGACGGGAAGCGGGCAGACCAGGGAGGTGGGGCGCGGGGCTCTGGAGGGACACGGGCAGTGCTGCCCGCACCTCCGCTACCAGGATGAGGCCCCCCTCTGACAAACAGCTCGCTGGACGCCAGACAGGAAACCCACCTGTGAGGCCACGGCCAGGCAATGGTAGCTCCCACCTCTGCAGGGAGGAGCCTCGGCCTCACATCCCAGCAAAGATCAAAACTTGACTCTCATCACCACGGTAACCCACCGAGCGCCATGAACACGGACAGAAGGAAGAACTGGGGGGTCGGGAGACACCCTTCCATCACCCCAACCACGGTCCTTCCTCCGGATTAGCCCTGCCTCTTTCTGACCTGATAAACCACCAGAGCTACAGTTTAAATCCCTCTCCTTCCACTTGGTTTGAAATACTGCAATTTAGGATGATCTTTTCAGACACAACTTCCTCATTCTGAAGTCTTCACTTGGGCTCCACCTTAGGCCACAGCTGACTCTGCACTGAAACTCATCTGAAAGTGACTCAGGTGCCTGTAAAGCTGGAAGCATGTTTGGAAAAGAACAGGGCGCCCCCCCCGTGTGTCCTGTGGCCACAGTTTGCAGGATTTACAAGTGGCTCCTACAAAGGCACATCTCGAACTACAGCTGAGTACACGAGGGACACGCCACACTGCACCCTACGCACCAGGATGACTGCGGGTCGGCCAGGTGAGGTGGGTGGAGAAATGTGCCTTTCCAGCAAAAGCCAGGAGAGGCAACTGGGGTTCAGTGAACATCCCGGGTAGAGGTCACTGGACAGGGAGGGCTGGTGAGCAGAGGGCGGGGGGTGGTGCCGTCTGTAAACTGTTAACCACGGTGAAACTCTATCACTTTCATATGATGCGTCCGGGCGTCACCAAACGGGAGATTCAGAGGTGGACCAGCTGGCAAACTGAGAGAAACTACCCCTGAAATCACCAGAGGAAGGCAGGATAAGTCAACACAGAGGAAAAACACTCAAATCACACCCTTTTAGATCAGCCCAAATCAGGTTAAAGAACAGGGACACTTCGGGTTCTTTTATGAACCTTCTTGCCAAAGAGGAAGGCATTTCTTACTCGAAACAGGCAAGCAGCCAAACTCCCGCCAATGGAGGTCTGGTTCAGTTTTACCTGTTATGAGTAGTATTATGACTAAAACGGCCACTTTTCACACCAGCACAAAATAGTTTCAAAATGTGAAAACTGGCTTTCCCTACAACCTGCACTGCTGGTTCAGTCATAACCAGGCACCTGATCAGGGTCCTTGGCAAATCCCCCAGATCACAGCAGCCCCCCGGATGACTTGCTGGCCCTATTTTTAAACTACAGCGGGACATGCTGAGACCAGTGCAGATAAACCATGAGTCATTTTCTTCCCCTGAACTACATAAGTCAGCGTAGGCGTATTTCCACAGACTCCTCAGCTTCAATGAACCTGCAGCGTCTGCGCAGAGTCAGGGTCTGGAGACGCCCCAGGGCCACCCCAGGGCCGCCCCCGGCCCTCCCACTTTCTGACAATGCACTCATCACTATAGCCCTTGGTACTTATGATGCTGTAAAGGGTGAGACAGACACCCCGCAAAATCCGCGCCCTTCGCCGCTAGGATGAGGGCGTCACGAGCTCTGTTCCAATCCTTGGGATCTTCTCTGCAGGAGCCAGAGCCGGCTAATGACTGTGCTTCAAAAATCATTCTGCATCTAGAAAGGCTGTCAGCATCCCCTGTGTCATAAACTATGCTACCTGAGCTTAAAAACCAAACCACATTAGCTTAGGAAGTTATCTTTATCGAACTTCTAAGCAATTCTTGAGTTTCTTTCCCCTCTTGCAGTACATGCAATAAAGGATTTGAAAAGTGCATGTTCTGTAAGTAGAAAAGCACAACATTCTCAAGGTCAGAATCCGAGAATGTTCTTTGGAATTTTCAGGTTGAGAACACGCATTGGAGCCCGTGAGATACAGCTACACGTGGGGCACATCGTGAAGGCTGGTCGCCTTAAGTGGAATATGCCATCGGGATGAACGAAAACAAGGCGAGTCCGGTGGTTCATGAGAAAGGAAGCTGTTATTATGCACAAATAATAGGCTTCATACAAATTACTGTAATTAGCGTCATTTTTACATAGTTGAGCAAATTTTTAGTTCTTCCTTGTCTCGCTTTCGGTTCTCTAGGATCTAAAATTAGTGCTGATATCAAGTTTACCCTAATACCCATCAACTGTAAGCCAGGCACCGGCGCTGCTGTAAACCCTGCAGGCACAGGCACCTCTGACGCGTCAGGGTGACAAACACTCCAGGCCTGTCCCCAAAGGGGAGGCCCTTCCTCCAGCTGGTCGCGCTCAGCATCCGCTCGGTGCAAGGCTGGGGTTTCAGACCCGCCGTGACTGTGAGGGATGCCCCGCCCAAGGGCACTCTTTTTCGGAATGTGCCTGTCCCGGGGGTGCTTCAGGACCAGGTGTGAGTGTGGTGTTTGCCCTGCGTCAGGACAGCCGGGGCTTTGCAGGGGAGGGGTCATCGTCGCCTTTTCTCCCCTGGATCCAGGACAGTCCTGGGACAAGAGGCTCGAGTATTTGTTTCAGTGTTAAAGGCAAGACACCCCCTCCAGCTCCTAAGGCCTCAAGCCTCCGGGAACGGGTACCACCCAGGTGGACAGAGAAAACGTCCAACAAAAGCTGCAGAGACACAGCAGCCTCGGCTGAAAATCGGCCCCCCGGGGGTCAGGGTGGACGCTGTGACATAGGAGCCGGGCTCCCACTGCCCCGGGATGGCCATCCGCCAGCTGGGTGATCCATTAAGGGCAAGGCCACAGCCCTCCTGCCACCCCTCTGCTCCCCCCACCAACAGGGTTCCTGTGCCACCGGGACAGCAAACTCCGGACACCACCCTCTACCCTCTTGGTCACCCCCAGAGCGCTTACCTGCCACAGAGCCTGGCGAGGCCAGCTGCCTCCCCGACTCGCCTGTCCAGCCCCCTCCCTGGCATGGTTCCCCGCCCCCCCGTGGCTCCCCCCTCCCCCTCCGTGGCTCCCCCCACCCCCCGTGGCTCCCTGTCCGCCTCCCCGTGGCTCCCTGTTTCCCCCTCCCCGTGGCTCCCCTCCCCCTCCTGTGGCTCCCCGTCCCCCTCCCCGTGGCTCTCTGTCCCCTTCCCCGTGACTCACCACCTCCCACCCCGTGGCCCCTCCCCCTCCCGTGGCTCCCCGTTCCCCTCCCCGTGGCTCCCTGTCCCCCTCTCCATGGCTCCCCGTCCCTTCTGTGGCTCCCCATCCCCCCCTCCCCGTGGCTCCCCACCCCACTCCCCGTGGCTCCCCGTCCCCCCTCCCCGTGGTTCCCCGCCCCCCCTCACAATGACCCCCTGCCCCTCCCCCACTACAGCCCTCATTCCCCTCCCCAAACCCCACCCCTCAAAACTACCAGTCCCAGAGAAACTTAGCAGTTGTTTGTTTGGCTTTATATTCTTGAAAACACTGACCTAAACACAAAGACAAAATCCCATATAGAAATCATTAAATAAGTGCCATCTTGGCCTCATTTGGTTCTCAAACAATCACAACTGCAGAAAACACAAACTTAAAAGCATGTCAGAGTCCTCGTTAGATCAGCTAAATTTCACCCTAATAATGCTCAGTGTGACAAGATGTTGTTAGCAGCTGGGACGGGATGCTGCCGACTGACAGGTGACTCCAGCAGCAAGTGCCTCGTTAAGAAGACATCTTAACAGCTCATCTTTCACAAAACCAGTGCTCCTGGGCACCGGAACAGAATCTGCGTGACACACGGGGACGAGGAGACAGGTGGTGACAGTATAACCCGTTACACGGAAAGTGAGGGCCCAGGGAGGCGAGCCCGCCCGCTGGGATGGACAAAACCAGTTCTTCTCTGGGGAAGTCTTCTGGAGCCTGGGCTACCATTCACTTTAAAGCTCCCTCCAAAGGGTTACTGAGTGCCCCAGCAGTGCAAAGGATAAAATGTTCTTACCTTAACTTTACACACCTTTCTGACAATGGTCAGAGACAACTCAAGAAAGATGTATATCAAAGACAGTTTTATCTGATATTAGTAAAGCCGAAACTCATTTCAGTGTATCTACTCACAAACTTGCATTGCCGTGATAAAAAAGTAAAATTTGCTCATAAAATCCCAACAGCACTGCCTCTTGGATAACAAACAAGGGTAACATGATTAAGACAGCTCAGTGGGGACTCCCCTTGGGGTGCAGTGGTTAACAATCCGCCTGCCAATGCAGGGGACAAGGGTTTGAGCCCTGGTCTGGGAAGATCCCACATGCCGTGGAGCAACTAAGCCCGTGCACCACAACTACTGAGCCTGCGCACCACAACTACTGAGCCCATGTGTTGTAACTACTGAAGCCTGTGCGCCGAGAGCCCCTGCTCCACAAGAGAAGCACCGCAATGAGAAGCCCACGCGTCCCAACGAAGAGTAGCCCCCGCTCGCCGCAACTGGAGAGAGCCGGCACGCAGCAACGATGACCCAACGCAGCCAAAAATCTAATTAATTAATTAATTAAAAAAACCCCCACAGCTCAATGCTTCCTAATTATAAGGTACTGTTCTGAACACTTTATTGTTCATTTAATTCTCAAAACAACGTTATAAAGTTCTCATTAATTCTTCTTACTATACTATTCTTAAAAGACAAACTCAGGCATATTAAAAATTTTAATAGCTTATTTTGTCCAAAAATCTTGCCCCACAGCCCTTATGCCAATTATGCTGCCAGAAACACAAACAATGGTGTCCTTTTACCACTTGGTGTTCCAATTATTTTTATAAAGATAAAATTACAGAAGATCTGGACAAGAAAGGCAAGTGGCCCATAACGACACACTAATACATATTTTCTTTTTTGCATACTCCCTTTGTCTTTGACCATATTCATACATAGTTTAAGGCAATTTTGCACGCTAGTGTTTTACCGCTACTGTTTTAGAATAAACTTAATAGCAAATTGGGAAATAACAGCCTTTCGTAGCTATTAATAGCAAATAACCTTCATACCACATTCAGTGGCTACACGCTGAAACGCGTGGCTTTTCCGCGGGCTTTATAGCTTCAGTCCCCACCTCCACTGTCACCTCAGTCCCACAGCTGCAGATTCACACATGCACGCGCTTACCTGCCAAACTGGGTCCTTACAGCTCAAACAACTGCAAAGACTTGGTTTGTAAATGCTAAAACCCAGTGGCACTGGGACTTCCCTGGTGGTCCAGTGGTTAAGGGTCTGTCTTGCAATTCCGAGGACGCCGGTTCGATCCCTGGCCAGGGAACTAAGAACCCACATGCCACGGGGTGACCTAGCTGGAGCATCACCACTAGAGAGAAGCCCGGGCATGCACCGCCACGAAGCGAAGAGTCCACGTGCCGCAACTAAGACCCGACGCAGCCAATAAATAAATAAATAAACTTAAAAAAAAAAACAAAAAAAAACGGTGGCAATGGGATAAACCCTAAGAATTCAGAAACCACCCGTGGTAAATGTGATGTGATTTTAATTCTAAAATATCCCCCTCCTTGGATTTCTCCAAAAATGAAGTATTATCTAGCAAAAAGGTCTAAAGTTAAGTACCGTTAAATTTAAAGGAAGTTAAATATAAACCACACACCCCACGGGAAATTTCCAAGGGACACAGTTCTTTTTACTTGAGATGCACACCTTACAGTTCTCCCCATGGGATGTGTGTCCCGGGGGAGAGGGGCCTTAAAGAGATGGCCATGGAGGAGCTCGGCAGGTGTGGGGGGGCCTTCCTCCAGTGGCCCGCCCCCGAGCCCTCCTCGCCCGGGTGACTCACGGGGCGCCGTCCTCGCCCAGGGCCTCGGGAGGGGGCTGCAGCCGGGCGCGGCTAGGCCAGAGGCCACCGCGTTTCCTGCCCACCGCCACCTGAAGCTGCCCAGGACAGGGCCGCCCTCCCTCGTCGCTGTCCAGACCTCTTACCAACAGCCCCCGCCCTGCCCGTGCATCACCCGCTGTCCATACACGTCGTAAATGTCACCCACGACTGTTCCAGGCTCAGGGAACAGGGCACAGAGGCCTTTTCGAACCGCCAGCACCTTCAGACACAGATGGATGTCGGATGGGCACCATCGCCCTCTGGAGCTCAGGGCGCGGAAAGCCGGGAGCTCTGACCGGTGTGGTCCCGGGAAGAAGGTGACAGCACCTGCCTGCTTGCTCCAGCGCTCAGAAGGTTCCGGAGGGTGTGCTGGAGCAGCGTCTCCCTGAACCACGGGGAGCCCGCTGTGGGGAATGTACTTGGGAGGACCTGGTCACTGGGACCACCCCCTACGATTATCAGCTCAGCACCTGAGCCCGCAGTGATTCTCAGCACAGCCAGAGGGGCTTTTAGAAACAAGGTTGCCTCCTTCCCACCTCTTCCCAAATCCTCCAAGGCTCCCATCCATCCAGAGTTAAGAGGAGAAAGTGTCTCCGCCCCCAGGCCCGGCTCCCCGGGTCACTCGCCCCTCCTCCCTGCTCTCACCTCAGGGCCTGCAACCCGCCCTCCCCACCAAGCCCACCGCTCCCTAGCTCCTGGTCCCACTGGAGGCTTCCCCATGATACTCACCACCATATCACTTTCTATTTCGATGAACATTCCCTTGAAAAGTAACCTACAGACAAAAAGTGCCCATCCAGGTGTGTAGCCCAGCCTTCACCTGGGTACCCAGACCGGGATCAAGAAATAGAACATCTCTTCTGCCCTGAGAAGCCTCTCCCACTATTCCCAGCCACTCCCGCCAGGGCATTTGGCATCTGTGCCTGGCTTGAACTTCACTAAATGGAACTCTGTAAAAGGTACTCTTTCCGTCTGGCTTCTTTGGGCTTAACCCTAGGTCTGTGAGAGTCACATGTGTTGTTCATTCATTTTATATCACGTGTGCTGTGCCATTATATAAACATATCATGAATTATTTTGGTTTTTTTCCTACTGCTGACAAATGTTTGGGTTGCTTCCAGGTGTATATACGTAACTTGACCGGACATTGCCGAACAGTTGTCTGAAGTGCTCCTTAGTTTACATTCCCACGAGCAGTATATATATATATATGAGTTCTAACAGTTCCACATCCTTGGCAACATCCGGGTCGTCTACTGTGTAATTTAACAGGTGATTTGCTTGCTGTCAGCCTCTCCCTCCACCATGGACACTCAACTACGTGGACACCACCAGGGCACGATTCTCAAAATACTGACAGAAAACCTGCACACTCAAATGTGCTGTAAACATTAACATGCTAGAAACTACCCACATTTAAATTTAATTTGTGTTGCCAGGTTAATTCACTTTTTGTGTGCCCACCTCAGAACAGAACTTTTTCTATTGTTTGTAGCTCCACACTGACTCTTCTTTTTTCTTTTTTTTTAAATTCCGGTAAGCTACTTCAAGTCCTTCCTGGGAGAGGGATCCTACAACTCATAATTAGCAGTTCTTTTCTCTTTCATCAGCCTGGCCTCCTTTGCTGAGTGCCATGAGTGGCTTAACATATATTATCTTCTAGAAACTGAGGCGAAGCTAAAATAATGCTCGACGGTCAGAGTTGCTAATCTTAGAAGGTAGCTGCGCTATCCCATAATCACATTTCTTCCTATAAAATTAGCTAATACTTTTTTACTATGTCAGATATTACTTAATCGCTTTCCATATATTTTCTCATTTAATCATCGTAAGATTCCCAGGAAGAAGGCATTGTTACAATTCCCACTTTACAGACAAGAAGATCGAGGCTAAGAAAAACTAAATAACTTGCCAAAGGTCAAACAACTGCTAAGTGACAGAGTCACATTCAAACCCAGGGCAGTTGGTTGGGCCCCGGTCTCACCCTTCATCCACACTCTGCCCTCACAACCAGCATCCTGGCACCGTGGTCCATATACGATGCAAGGTGTGGATGGAGGGAGAGACCTCTGTGCTCACTCACGCCAAGGGGCAAGCTTGGGTGCTTCACCTGCACTATACCCAGCTAGCAACCATTTTAAGATGTGCGCACACGTTCAGAAATGCAGGCAACTATTTATTAGGTGATTTCAAGCAGCTGCTAGAGAATTGAGCTCCACGTATGCCTCTCTGGAGGAACTGTTTGCACTGCAAAGGGAAGGGTTCCAAAGCCTGCCACCTTCACGACCACTCACACGTCAGCAAGATTTTCCCTACACGACGCAGGCAAAAGAGAGCCCGGTAGTAGAGATGGACCCCAGCAGGCATCCTAACCTCTGACCGCAAATTTCCTGCTCATTAAAGTCTCACTTTCTGGGAATTTATAGTAAGTATATGTTAAAACTTGGAACTTACACATTTATACAAATGAAATTATTTTGAGATGAGGTTCTGCTGCCGAAAGCCTTAAAAATGACTGCTGTGGGTTCTCTAACTTGAGCCTTGTATGAATTCGGACAGCAAAGTCCAGCAGTCACAGAGAGGGTACCAGGCCTGTGCAATTCTCAGAGGGATCAACTTTTATTTAAAGAAGAACACCTTAATCTGAACATTTTGGAAACATTAGCAAAATCACAGTTTAAGATGATCGATTTCCCCGTGTCCTTTTATAATTAATTCTCCCTTGAATGGAAGAGTTTGCTTTGCCCAATAAAGGTAAAGAATCCAAACCCAGATGGACATTTCCGTTTTTTACTTTAACTGCAAAGAAAACAAAGAGCTAATGTAAGCAGCTGACTGCTGACGCTTTTCTTCTTAAATGTCCCGCTTTTCGTTGCATTTAATTGCATCAGCTACTCTGAACCCTTCCTGGAGGCGCAAGACCACATCTCACAGCCCTTCTACTGCATTCTGGAAGTTGGGGGACACTTAAAACAACACTCACCTGTTGGAGTTGCCATCCCATCGGCACTGGGATGACGCTCCCACAAGCAACATGAGCAGTGGGCACCAGTGGCGGGAAACAGGAGAGCTTTTGTGACGTCAACAAAAACAAAGCATCGCTGACAAAGACACTGATTTGTATCGCTATCCACTATGAAATCTGCACAGTTATGGAAGGGAAATGACACTTTGGTATTGGGTCACATTGGTCGCTAATATCTACCATACTAATAAATTTACTTTTAGTCCAATACAGCCGGGGTTCGGCTGTTCAAACAGCCAGAGGGTGGACCTGCAAAGTTTGATGGCTGAGGCTCCTGGCTTGCAAAGCTGATCTCTGCCCAGATTTTAGTTTGCAGGTTAAAAATAAAGACAAGAAGTGTGACTTTCATCTTCAACTTTCAGTTACTACAAATTCCTTGAAGACAAACCTATTTCAGTCCAGTCCGGACATACATAACACACAGCTCAGATCTTCGAAAGTGTGCTCCATGTGCACAGACTAACATTTTTTTTTTTTTGCGGTACGCGGGCCTCTCACTGTCGTGGCCTCTCCCGTTGCGGAGCAACAGGCTCCGGAAGCGCAGGCTCAGCGGCCATGGCTCACGGGTCCAGCCGCTCCGCGGCACGTGGGATCTTCCCGGACCGGGGCTCGAACCCGTGTCCCCTGCACTGGCAGGCGGATTCTTAACCACTGTGCCACCGGGGAAGTCCCCAGAATTTGTTTTAACTTAAAAGATGCTGAAGTTAACATTCCTCCAAATAAAGCCGACGCACCAGCAAACAGGTAAGATGGTCCTGTGGTCCGACCACGCCCCCCCCCCCCCCACTGCCCACCACAGCACCTGCAGAACCCTGGGTAAGGGTACGTCTGGCAGACGCGTCCCTGCTGACAGGTTAAGAATGGACACCCCAGGCTACCCTCCCAACAGGAGGGAGGCTCTGCTTGAGCTTTAATAACCCATCAGCGCTTGTGACGGGCAAACACCGGTGCGTCCCGGGCCCACGCCGTGCAGGCCACCCTCCCTCTAGGCACTGGGGACCCACTCTTCTCCCTGCTGTTCCTGACACTTGTCCGACAGGCTTCCCTGGACACCCAGGCGCCTGAGGGCTGCTTGCTTCCTCTGACCCGGCTCAGCCCGCCTGCCCTCCCCTGGCTCCACAGTCTGGCAGGGTGGCCTCCCCTATGTCCCCCACCCCTCACCCCTTAAGGGGACACACAAGCCGGGCCAGGCGGTCACTGAATGGGGACAAATCAGGTTCTAACACGCGGGGCCAATTCCCACCTACGTTGTCACATTACCACGGACCTAATACAAAACAGAAATCCATCAGCACAGAGGAGAACCCCGGGGAATGGGGGTCGGCGGGGGGCTGGACGAGGCGCGGGCTGGACGAGGTGCACGCTGGGCGTCTGCTGGGGAAACGGGACAGGCACGTCGAGTCAGGAACTGCGCCGTCATCAGAAGAGCTGTGAGTGCAGCCTCTGTTGTTGCTCTGATGGCATTTCCTCTTCATTTAGTAAGAAAGCTAATTTTACTCTTTAATATTTTATTTGATTTACTTAAGAAAGAATGTATAATGAACGGAAGTATCTTCCCACGAGGAAGTTCTGTTTAAAAGCCCACTTACTTCACCACAATAGCAACCCAATTCAGACAAGTCCCCCTCACGCCCGCCAGCTGGCGGGGCTCAGCTCATTCCCACCCTTCACGAGCTCCCGTCCAACTCAACCCTCACCTTTGACATGTTAGATCCTTTTCCCCAAGAACCCTGCTCTCTGGGTGACGCGCTGAAACCCCAGTTGCCTCCGGTAACGGATAAATGGCTGACGTGAGGTGTGTGGTGAGCAGATAATCACCCTGATGAAAGTCTGTGCAGACAAAACCAGCCAGGAAATACTGATCCACTTCTACTGGGAAGCTGGAAACGTTACAGCAATTCCCCTCCAGATACCTGAAGGCCCCCGAAAAGCTTCTCCTTATGAAATTATTTACAAATCCATGATCTGTGCCAAGCCTGGGTTCACCTGCTGGGTCCAGTGGCCAGCTCTGCAGGTCAGGAAGGGCAATGCCCAGGCGGGGGCCTCAGCTGCTTTCTCCCCGAGAGCCCAGCTCTGCAGTGGGGCTGTGAGCCCACCTCCATGATACTGCCCCCCGCCCGAGACCACCTCCGTGATACCCCCCCGCCCAAGCCCACCTCTGTGATCTCCCCACCCCCCTGCCCGAGCCCACCTCTGTGATCTCCCCCAACCTCCCGAGCCCACCTCTGTGATCTCCCCACCCCCTGCCCAAGCCCACCTCCATGATCCCCCCGCCCGGGCCCACCTCCATGATCTCCCCACCCCCTGCCCGAGTCCACCTCCGTGATGATCCCCCCCGACCCGAGCCCACCTCCGTGATCTCCCCACCCCCTCCCGAGCCCACCTCCGTGATCCCCCTGCCCGAGCCCACCTCCGTGATCCCATGTGAATCCACCCCCGCAGCCCCCAACCCAAACTGGCACGGGGGTCCAGCGCCTTCACTGTGTCTATTTTCTGCGTGCCCCCCCATTACTTTATCACAGACACAGTGATGTGTGAGGAGTTAACTCCTATATCCCTTGAGGATGAGAGAGTCGACGTCACACCGAAATCGAAGCTACTGACCGCTGTGAGGTGTGACCCTGTTCCAAGGATGCTCTCACACATCAGGAATGTGCCGTCCTTGTCTGCCCCCATCAACGCCTCTCCTCCCACGAGGCTCTGGTGGGCCATAAACAAAGATGACAGACAGAGCCCCGTAAAGAAACCGCTGCTGATAGGGGACAAACAGACCGGCCCTGAGGTGGCATTTGCCACTTGCCCCCGCGATACATCCGCTCAGTCCACTGTCTACGTTGAGGCTGCTGAGGCTTCCCAAAGATGACCTTACTTCCCATGAAGAACCGCTCACGTCCACAGGGTCAGGAACACACTTAACCCAGAAACAGAAAATGGGGAACGAGGTGGCGTCTGCACCCCTCCCCCCAGAGACCAAATGTGTAACTAAGAATCAGCACGGAATTTTCTTAAGTATAAATTCTGGCCAATGGAGTGGTGTGGACTCTACCGTTCTACCTAAAGAATTCAACAAATCATACTTATGAGCCATTTAAGAGTGATTATTTTTCCCAATCTGCTTCAAATCAGATTCATTATTGACCAAAATAGCAGCTGGTGAGAATTTCCAAAATAGCAGCTTCCCAGTTTCCTTTGCTGGCTTTCAAAGAGGCGGTGAGGCAGCCTCACAGTTTCCTAAACCCTCCTGTGAGGAGGTGGCCTGCTGGCCTCACGGTGGCCTGACGGCATCAGCTAAACATAGCAGGAGACTAAGAATAGCTGGGCGCCCTGGAGGCCCTTCTGCTCTGTTCACTGCAGACGCCAGGGCCGGTAACAGACGGCAAGCAGGCTCACGCGAGCAAAGCCCAGAGGCTGCGGGGATGAACTGTGAACTGGGCAAACCCCACACTGTACAAGTGGTTTCTGACCTGTGACGGAGCAGCAACCCCAGAAAAGTCGGCTCGGCCAGAGACAGGAGGTCCCCGTAGCCTGAGCATCCTGGGCCCAGCAAGGCTGTCCCCCAGTCCTCAAGGTTCTGTTGCTTGGCTTCTTGGGACAGCTGGGCCCTATCCTGGACTTTAGGAGGGAAGAAAGCCCTTGCGTCAAATCCATGAAAAAAGACAGCACCCAAACGCTGCCAGTGTGGAAGCCTGCTTTACCCACCCTCCCTGTCATTCCCTGTATGTGTGCCCACTCGCCAGCCCCGTGAGTGGCGGGAAGGTGGGGGGGCCCTGGGGGGGCAGGCAAGCGGGGCTTTCACCCTATGCTCTTCTTTTACGTTTGCATCTCGAGCCACACGTATGTCTATCCATCCATCAACAAAGTCATCAAGATAAAAAGATGGAGAACGTGGGCTTCCCTGGTGGTGCAGTGGTTGAGAGTCCGCCTGCCGATGCAGGGGACGCGGGTTCGTGCCCCGGTCCGGGAAGATCCCACATGCTGCGGAGCTGCTGGGCCCGTGAGCCATGGCCGCTGAGCCTGCGCGTCCGGAGCCTGTGCTCCGCAACGGGAGAGGCCACAGCAGTGAGAGGCCCGCGTACCGCAAAAAAAAAAAAAAAAAAAAAAACCAACTCAATGTCCAAGAGAGAGCGATCTGAGGCTTGTCTCCCACCCCCTTGCTTGGTGCCTGAAATAAACCCTTATTTTGCTGCGAACACCTGCTCTCAGAGTTTGGCTTTCTGTGTTGTAGGCTCACAGCCCTTGCTCGGTTACACTGAATTGTGTACTTTTATAATAAGCTGGTGAGTTAGTATGTAAAGTGTTTCTCTGAGCTCTGTGAGCACTCCAGCAATTTAACCGAACCCGAGGAGGGGCCGTGGGAGCCTCTGACTGTAGCCGGTGGGTCAGAAGCACAGGTGGCAACCTGGACCTGTGGCCCGCGTCTGGAGCAGAGGGTGGTCTCGCGGGATCTGACGCTGTCGATGGTCATAACGGAGTTGAAGTCTGGAGCGCCCTGTGGTGCTGGAGTACTGCTTGACTGAGTGAGGGGACACGCCCCCTGGCCGCCCCCATGGAACTGGATGCAAAAGCTAATTTCCCGTGTGTCTAAGTTCCTTCGTTACTACAGCACCACACGCTAACTTTATGCAGAGGGGAAAACTACCCACTGTCTGCGTCCGGGGTCATGAAACACAGACTCAGCGTCAACCCCACGCAGACTATGCTGAGGCACCTGGGGGGCCTAGGCTCGTGTGGGTGCAGTTGGTCCACCAGGCAGGTGCCGGGGGGCACATGAGGGGCAGCGCGCGAGAAGCACAAACAGAAAGGCAGAGGCAGCAGATGGTGGGGCGGGGCGGGGCGGTCAGGGCCGGCTGGTCTCAGCAGGGAGGGAAGAGGCTGGTGAGGAGGGAGACAATCGGCCTTCAGCGCGAGCGCCCTCGCTGGCCCCGGGTCCCCTCCTCCGTGGACACGCCCTGACACACAGGGCCACACGTGTTGGAACCATGGAGGTACCTGTCTGTCCGAGGGCCAGTTTCCTGGAGCAGGGGCGTGGCGAGGCCTCTGGGTTGAAGCAGGGGTGGGGTCCAAATTATCCACCAGGAACAGCGCGGCCTGCCTGCTGTAGGAAGGGGCAGTGGCCTTAGGAAGTGGAGTGGCCGTAGGAAGCGGCAGTGGCCGTAGGAAGGGGCAGTGGCCGTAGGAAGCGGCAGGGACCGTAGGAAGCGGCAGGGACCGTAGGAAGCGGCAGTGGCCGTAGGAAGCGGCAGTGGCCGTAGGAAGGGGCAGTGGCAATGGGAAGGGGCAGTGACTCTCAGCTGGGAACCAAGACACTGCCCAGGACGCAAGGCCCGGGGACAGAAGCTGCAAGTGCGGCCTGGAGAGGAGGCGGGAAACAGGAGGGCTGGGCGCCAGACGGTGGGTGGGAAAGGAGAGCAAATGATTCCTGAAACAAACGGCGGATGTGGTGGATGTGGTTCCCGCACAGAGCTTCGCAAGCCCTTGGAATTTCCTGTGAGGCAGGAGTGTCCTTGTATTTCAAAACAGGCCCCTTTCGGCCACACCTCCCCAGGTGGCTCAGGTGGGTACCTGGATGGTTTCAGGGGAGGGGCTGGCCACACACTGATGACAGGGTTGGAACTCACAACCCGCTGCTGACCTCTGGGGAGGGCAGGGGGCTGAAGACTGGGCTCAGCCACGTGGCCGCTGATGTGCTGAGACCCCAGGGAGCAGCCTGGGGAGCTTCGTGGTTGGCGGGCACCTCAGGTGCCGGGAGAGGCGCCCCGATTCCCCGGGACAGGGCCGGAAGCCTCAGCTCCGCCCTGACCCCAGGCCCCACTTCCACTGGGCCCCGGGCAGAGTTGTGTCTTTTATAAAAATTGGAATTGTATGGACTGCACGTGTCTGGAACACGCAGTAGCAATAAAGGCTGTACAGCCAAAATCACAAACATTTACCACAGGAGAACTTGGGGATATTTACTCTCCATCCAAGTATGTTTGGCTGCTAAAATGTTTTCTAAAACTGTGTTTTCCAAAGAACCCCACGTCCCCTCCTGATCAACGACCCACCTGACGCTGTGAAGAGAGAGGCCACCCTGTCTGCTTTGGGGTGTGGCCGTACATTCTGAAACAAAGTTGGATGTGACTCAGGAGAAAAATTATTCTTCCGGCTGTGAACTCTTCGTGTACCCATTTCACCAGCTTTTATTCCACATACACGAGGCCCTGTTGTGCATCCGACAGTCTGTCCCGCTCACTCAGCTCTTTGCAACTAGAAAACGACCTCTTCCCCAAGGAGGACAATCTCTGCTCACAGGTCTTGAGCCTCATCCCGGTAGAAACCCCCGCAGCAAGCTTCCACTTCCTTGTTTTCAGAACACGCCTGAGCCCCCGCCTTACCCCCGGGCGGGGCTCCCGACCCCCGGGGCTTGCGCGTCCACAGACCCGAGAGCCCAGAAAGCGCAGGGCTCGGACGGGCCCCGGAACTGCCGGGGCTTCTGCAGTTTCAGCTGCCATCACCCGCACGGCTTCTTCCAAGGCAGACGGAGAGGGGGCTCTGGAAGGGGAGCCGGGCTGCCCCCAGCCGAGCCCACTTCACGCACACACACGGACCCCAGCCGTGAGTGGGGGAGGGGGGGATGCATGGCAAGTCCAAGTCCACGGAGCCAGCCAGGCTTCGGCCCTGGATGGAGGGGTGAGAGCCTGCCCGCGCCTGAGGGGGCCTCGGTCCCGCCCCCGCTCTGGCCCCAGAAGGCTGGGCTGGGCCAGCTGCACCAAGGTGGCTCCCTCTGAGTCCCCCTGAGCCGCAGGCGGGGTGAAAGCAAGCTGACAACAAAGCAGCCACACGTGTGCTGAAAGGGCGGAGATAAGGGTCAGTGTGGAGAAAGACCACCAGTCTGTAAAGGATTCCCGGGGAAAGGGACGCTTCAGGCAAGGGCAGGAGAGCAGCTGGGGCACAGCGGCAGCAGGAGGGAGCCGCCCAGCTGCAGGCCCGTGCAAAGCGACGAGCTTTAGAGACAGGTGACACGGCCTTCTCCGGTGGAGTCTGGGTCAACCTGAGGCTTTGGGTCCATAAAAAAATGCTGCAGGAAGCAACCCGTGTGTCTACCAACAATGATGGATAACCAAAACGAGTGATATACATGCAACTATTCAGCTTGAAAAAGGAGGGGGATTTCTACACACGTACAACGTGGATGAGCCTCCCGGACACTCTGCTGAGGGGAATCCCGTGTGACTCCACTTATAGGAGGGACTCGTCTCGACAGGTCAAAGTCACGGAGACAGAAAGCACAACTGTGATCACCGGGGCGGGGGGGAGGGGCAGCTAGTGTTAAATGGGGACGGCGTTTCCATCTCAGACGAAGAGTCCAGGGATGGACGGTGGGATGATTCACCATCGTGTGAATGCCTCTGATTTTATATCATGAAATGGTTACAGTGGTAAATTACTACAATAAAAAAAAGCGCTGCCTAAGTATCTCGTGAATCCTTTGGAAACTACAGGACCAACAGCCTTGGGTGTTTGCAGCCGTCCTGTGGTCAGGGGTGTTTCACCTTCATGTGTCTCTGTCAAGGCTTCCCCACACGGAGCACCTGTAACAGCAGAGGAACACACGGAATAAGCCCAGGGTGTAGGGCTGGAACACGGAGCGGCCCGGATGAGCAGCCAGGGCAGCCCCCAGCTCTGCCCCTTCCTTCCCGTCGCCCCGCCCCGTGGTGGCTTAGAACTGGGGTGGGGATCCTCCGAAGGGCGGGAAGCCCACAGCGTTTCCTGTGGATGAGAGGTGAACGTTTCCAGTCGAACTCAGAAGATGCTCCCTAAGGATGGAGCATGAGGGAGGATAAGGTGAGGGGATCTGGGCTCGTCACGGAGGAAGAAAGGCAGGTGAGGCAGAGGGAACGGGAGAGCGGAGAAGCCCCGGGGCCGGTGGGACAAGAGGTAATTAAGCCACAGGGCTCGTCTGACCCCCCTCTGTCCTACGCCACCTGCCTGGGTATGGCTTGCTTGTCCTCAATCAGGTACACCCAAACTGATACCGGGTTTCAATTCATCCTTATCAACAGTTAGCTACCAGCAAAAGATTAAATGGCCCGAATGGCCATTTAATTAAATGGCCCACAAACAAAATGGGAATAAAATTTCCATCCTGCCCGGAACAACTGTGGCCTTAGAAGCCACAGCTTAAACAATAATTAAAAACCCAAGCGATCTTCTAAAAGGTAGGCATGAGGACATGTGATACAATTTCAATACTGCCATTTACGCAGGACACGACTCCTTTCTGTTCGAACATGTTCAATAATATGAATTCTTACATCCACGAGGATCATAAAAAATAATTTCACAAAGATCCACAGAGCTTTGTGAACTCTGTTATGTAGTACTGTGCGGATGAATTTACAACTATTCCACGTCCACGGAAATCCAACTGAACTTGTTTTAAACGTTCACGCCTCTACTCACAATAACCAAACGTGTCTTGTTTGAAGATCCAAACAAACACCAACTGTAGGTCTAGTCGAGCTCTGAGTTCCAGGGGCAGCTGCCAGAAAACCACCCACCTTTGAAAGTGTCCCGACACTAAATGCACAGCCCTGCCTGGGTGTGTGTTCGGCACTGGGTCCCGGAACGTGGCTCTGGAATATTCGCCTCTTTATGGTTCTGTCCAATGGATTTAAGAGTGGGCAGGGGCGGGTGCTGTCTGGCTGATTTCGCTGCAGCCATAGAGCTGCACGTCGGGGGTCTTAGCCTCACGGGCGCACCAGGCTGGTCCATGGAGGGGGCTCCACAGGAAAGGAGTTGGGGGCTGTGACCACCAGCTAATCGGTAGCAGCACTTCCAACCATAAGAAAGGGCCTCTGCCCCGGGCCTGCCCAAGGGTGTGGTGCTCTCCCCAGCCACTCTTAGCGGTCAAGCTGTGGGACCCAGCGGGCTGCCTACCGAAGGTGCATGTGGTGGCCATAGACGTAGGGAAAGGACCCGCCCTGGAGACAGGCCAGCCTCTGCCCCCAGCCCCTGTGTGACCTGGACTGGCGGCCTCCCCTCACTGTCTGTAAGTTGGGGCCCCAAATGACACCACCTACACAGGAGGGCTGCAGGAAACCAGCCCTCATGCCCTGATCCCCAGGTAAACCAAACCATGAACAGAGCATTTCATCCGCGTCTGGGAGCAGGGTGGGGGGACTTAATCAGGTTGCTCTTTACCTGTAGGGACACTGTGTTGCTTACTCCTGGGAGCTACTGGGAAGCAGAAACCGACTGCAGTACGTTTGAGGTATATGTAGCACTAGGCATTTGGAAGCAAACATGGAAAAGAGGCACGTGGCAGCTCTTATCACCAAGCTCCGTCTAGCACTGTGTCCCCTACAGCTGGCCGGGCTGGGGTGAGGAACCTCAGACTCAGGATGGTAAGTAAGGCTTCTCCCCTGTCCTCTCTTCATCCTTGCATTCCAGAACCGAGTCTGCGCTGAGGCTCCAGGGGCGCATTCAGAAAGACGGTGGGGACCACGCAGCCTCCTTTCTGTCTGTCCCCATGGACGTGAAAGTTCAACCCGACCTCATACCTTGGAGCAGCCCCCCAGCCCCCAGAAAACCACTCTCTAGTAAAATCAAGCCTGGAATTCTGAAAAGCTGCCCCAAGATGGAAACACACCCGGGACCCGGGGACAGTCACGTGTCAGCAAGTCCGGTGGCCCTTCTTTCCTCCCCGGTGTCCCAGCAAAAGTAGAGCTGAGATCTGACCTAAGTTAGCTCCGCTCCTTCCCTCTGAGTTTCTAGTTTGAACAAACAAGTAACTTCGGACAATTCTCCCCTTGACTACTTCAAGTCAATTTTTAAAACCACAAAACTTTATAGTGAACCCTAAATTCTAAATTACAACAGGACTGGAAAAGAATCTGGCTCTGTGTTAGGAGGAGTGTCAGTCCCGGGCTGGCTGTAAACCTGCCTCCCCACCGCCGCCTCCTGGCTGGGGCCCCGGAGGGAATGGACGGCGGCCGAGCATCAGTCCCGTGCTGGGCACCGAGTCAACAGCACGGCCGCTCCGGGCTACCCGTCACGCACTCGGGCAGAAGGGGCGCATGGGGCCAGGCCCCAGATGGACCCCCCAAATGGAGCGTGCGGTGCAGAGCCCCCGTCCCGCCTTCATTGGCCTCAGCGACCTCTGACCTCAGCACTTTGTTTTCAACAGTAAGGTGCCTCCACGCACTCATGAGGGGCAGCAGCGGTCGGCGCCCACCCTGTGCCCCTCGCGTCCCCCTGCCCCCTGCAATCAGTGCCTCCGGGCTCCGCCACTCGCCGTCGCTAATCTCTAACCACTGCCCGGGTCCGCAGGAACGGGGACCAGGGCGCCCGAGTCCCTCGGGGAGCAGCAGTGACAGCAGGAAAGAGCAGACTCCGCCGCGTCCTGTCCTAGTTTGACAGTCGATCTTTATTACTATCCGTCTCCCTGTGGCCCTGCTGGCCGCCTCTGAACGACCTCCCTCCACCACCCCTTTCGTTAAATACTGAACATCTGGTCCCCCTACCCGCAGCGAGAACACTGACCATAGGGCCCAGGTGTCAGAACCGCCCATGGGCCCAAGGAGGCCACCACCCCACCCCAGACGCAGGGCCAGGCCCCCTGCTGCGGAGCTGTGTCCACCTGCCCCGCCCGTCACAACGGGCTGTCCTCTGGGGGCGCTGGGCCCACCTCCCCCTGCTACTCCACCCGCTGGAGAGCCACGGGGGCTGCGCTGCATCAGCGGGTGGTCATCAAGCCGTCAGGACCAAAGCGGAGAAGCAAATGTGCGTGTGTGTGAACCACACTCACCAGCGGGGACATGGACTCCACAGGGCACGTGCCACGTGTGGACCGCATCCTCGGCTGCAGAGCCACATGTGGATTTTACATGCTGGAGGCCTTGTCCTGGCCTTTAAGACAGAATCCAAAACCTACTGAGGAGGTGCCTTTCCAGAAGGGCCCACAAGGCCGGCAATGGGACTTCAGGTCGCAGGCCTGCCCGTCTGCCAAGAGAAAGTCTGGAAAATTTTCATGACACTGTTGCCAGCTACAGACCTAAAGCTGGTCAGTCCATCCCCGGGATGAACACAATGGATGCTGAGCAAGCGGCAGGTCCGAGTCCAGGCTCCCACTCCCAAGGTCCCCCCTCGGCCCCATCCCCAGCAGGGCCAGCGAGCCCGGGGCGGGAGTGGCAGCTCGTGGGCCCACGTCGGGCGCCGGGCGGGCCGCCTGCCACGCAGGATCCCTGATACACACCGGCTCCCTGAATCCCCCTTAGGGTCTGCTCTTCGGGCCCGGCCCACGGCCTTCGGGTCAAGACCTGAACCAAGTCGCTCTCTTCCTCGACGGGGCCCATTAAAATAACAAAATCGAGGAGAATCGGATACACATGATCCTCAATCGGGACACAAATCCCGCCCTCGGTGAGTTCAGAGCACAGGCAGGAAGTCAGTCATTCACTGAGAAAATGACCAAAGGTGGGTGAACCGTCTGCCAGGGTTGGGACAAAAAAGGGAAAAAAATCAGCCCCGGGCACGGCGACCACAGTGACAAGTCCTCATTCCAGTGCGGGGCAGAGGCCTCCGTGTGGATGAGACGTCCTCCCTCAGACCTAAAACCTTTCTGAATCTGCAAGCGTAATGGATTGATAGAAACCAGCATCAACCCACCTTTCAAAAAACTTAAATTGCAAGGGGGCTAAGAAGGTGTCATCAGCGCCCTTTAATTTTTACTTTTCCGTCAGCTCCAAAGATCACCTGCCAAGCTGGGCATCTCACCAACTCCCTGTTACAACTGCAGCGTTTTACAAGCCAAACTATTTAAGAGATATAATTATTCAACTTCTCAACTAAGTTTCTTGTTAATAAATTAAGTACTTAATAAGAATGGGACTTATTGCTTTTGAAACCATGCTGTTCTCTAAAAAGCGACAGGGCAATTTGTGAAATCAAGGGATTATTTCAATTTAAGAACAGAAAAATCTCATATCCCCTTTGGAGTAGAAATAACAGGAAACTGCTTCTCACAGGCCCAATAATTTTACAGAAAAAATTTAATTTTAAGTTTAATCTCTTCTTAATAATTTTTTAGACAGTAAAAGAACACATGTTATAGATTAACTCAAAACAGAAAACTGATCTGAACCAGTGAAATCAGCAGAATGCAGTTTCTGGAGAAAAATTTCACATAAAACGCTCTAATTGCTATTCCTCATTAACGCACTTAGCAGAAAGCCACGTGGCTTTATCATATCTTTAAAAAAACACCATTATGAACTATATTATTTGAAAGTATTGCCAACTAGACATAGCTTTTTTTAATTTTTTTTTTTTTTTGCGGTACGCGGGCCTCTCACTGTTGTGGCCTCTCCCGTTGCGGAGCACAGGCTCCGGATGCGCAGGCTCATCGGCCATGGCTCACGGGCCCAGCCGCTCCGCGGCATGTGGGATCTTCCCGGACCGGGGCACGAACCCGTGTCCCCTGCATCGGCAGGAGGACTCTCAACCACTGCGCCACCAGGGAAGCCCTAGACGTAACTTTTACGATATTCTGTTTCATTACAGAATTACTTGTTCTAAGACAAATATCAGATTTTCTTCTCTGGAGCAACAATCACCACTCTGGCCGCTCTCGACAAGCACACACTAAACAAAACATAAAGCCCAAATGAATCCTCACATTCAAGTATTTAAATTTTAATAAAACTTACCATTGCCAATTATTTAAAAGAAAAAAAACCCCTCCTGCCAAAGGTACATTTTCCATTAAAATTTAATCAGCACTTAGGTTTCAATAAGTCTTCCCATGACCCTGATAAGGTCCTTATCATTGATTTAAAAAAAACATGTTCCCAAAAAAGCAAGATATACAATATCAAATGTGGAATAAACTACTTAAAATTGCTCTTAAGTCAGTTTTTGTTTGGGAAGATGAAAAAGTTCTAGAAATGGATGGAGGTGATGTGAATGTACTTAAAGCCACTGAACTATACACTTACTTCGAAAGGGTCAAAGTGGTAAATTTTACCACAATAACAAAAAAACTGCCCATAAACCAACCTACCGTATATTCACTCAATAAGTCAATGCATCTTTATAATGTTAAACCACCGTAATTTAGCTATTATGTAACATTTTCCGCATTTGGCCATATAATTTTTTAAAGTTTTATTAGAGTATATAGTTGATTTACAATGTCGTGTTAGTTTCAGAAGTACAGCACAGTGAATCAGTTATACAGATACATACGTCCGCTCTCTTTTTAGACTCTTTTCCCATATAGGTCATCACAGAGTATTGAGTAGAGTTCCTTGTGCTCTACAGTAGGTCCATATAACTTTAAAACAAACTGAAACCTTTATCAAAGGCAACATATATAACACATTCCATAGCTTAAGCAATGAAATTTGCGGGGCGGCCACGTGCTCCTATTAAAACGTTGGTGACAGGCTTCCCTGGTGGCGCAGCGGTTGAAAGTCCGCCTGCCAATGCAGGGGACACGGGTTCGTGACCCACAAAAAAACAAAAAAAACAAAAAAAAGGTTGGTGACACATCATCCCTGTCACATCCCCCCCCCCCGCCCGCCACTGCCCTCGGGCCTGCCGCCCTGGGCTGGCCTCTGGCCTCCATCCTGCCCAGAACCATCCTGTCTCCCCCTCCCAGACCTGGCTCCTGTCACACCCCCCGCCCCGTGACCCCCCTCCCCGGCTCATGTCTGTCTGCGGCCCTTCCCGACACCTAGCCTACTGTGTGCTTATTTATTTTGTCATATACCACCCAAATGCAGTCTCCAGGGGCGCCTGGGGTGTCTGTGTGTTCTGCCCTGCTGCGGAATCCCTTCAGCAAGTGTCAATAAACATGTGGTAAACAGCCGATGCCGAGCACCTAGTGTGTACCGAGCGCAACACACGCCTTCCTCTGCTGGAATCTTACTAGCTTTGTCCTGGGACACGTGTTCTTCAGTGCCAAGAGTTTCCATAGCTTATTCCCATTTTACCACAGAAAAATGGTGAAGTGAGTTGAACATCAGAAGTGAGGACTCAGACCCTAACCACAGGATGGTCACCCCAACTTTCTAACACGCGTGGCTTTCAGGTTTACATCCAACTGAAAAAAAATGCACGCACACGCCTCACGGTTACATCTACTATTTTAATGCTCTGCCTAAATTTATCCGAGTCAAAACAACTGTTTCCATACACTTTCTAAACAGAAAAGGTAATGTAAATTATTCCGCATGCATATATCTGTCACTTTCAGGTATTTTCTCAGATATTTCACCTGAAAGTGACAGATAAATCTAGGTCTGTTTTACTCTCATATGACATCTCTTCCACACCAGTGATCACCCCATGATTTTGTTCCACGGAATGACTTTAAATTAATTCCATGATTTAAAGACTCATGTTTTGTGGGCCGTCCCCGAGGCCGTCCTGAAAAATCACACAGAAATCCAGACGACGTTCCAATGGCCGCCCTTCACTGTCCCTAATCCTTTGCTGAAAACAGGGTGGAGGAGATCCTCTTTTCTCTGAAGGAGAGAGATTAGGTAACGGCTAGGATGACCGACTCCTTCCCGGCAGCCGGGGGGTCTGTCTGGAGAGGGGGGGGGGCAGTCGGCACCCTGTCCGGGAGCAGGTTCAAGGGAACAAGGCCAACATGCCAGGCCAGTGTCAGACATACATGGCCCAGGTACGAACTTGACCTTCAGGAAGCAGAGCCCGTCATTCTGCACAGACAGTTCAGACGGGGCAGTACGGGGAGGTGGGAGAGCCCCTCAGGGTCCTGTGGCTTTAACTAGTGTCACAGCATCAGACGGGGTGAGCGCCCCACCTCACAGCAACAGCAGAGGCCACCCAAGGTCCTAATCATATGATGAATAATGCTTTACGATCATTGCCGACGAGGGCTTACAACAGCGTAAGCAAATTTTTAATAAAAGACAACGAGGCTGTGATTACGGAGAAACCTAAGAGGGAAAGGTCCACAGCAGCTGGCTTGGGAACTTATACGCACTACCGCGAAAGCCCATGATGTGTGGGCGACAGGGTGACACCATGCTCTGGATGTGCAGAGAAGTCACGTCCCTGTCACCCTGATGACAGCTCGGGGTCACCTTCCAACCATCACTTTCTGATTCTGCCAAAGGTAAGAGGTCACCCTGTACAGAGCAGATCGACAGCGTGGAGTCCCTAAAACTCAACCCCACTGACTAGGAGAATCGGCTCGTTACGCAGCGGCCTCCCAGCTTCCGAAGCAGACACGCGCGCCGAATCCAGTTACGTGGCAGATACCGTGACATCTGTCCTGTCACCAAGCCAGACGCTGTGGATTTAGGTTATAACCCCAAACACAAAACAACACTTTATAGTCTTGTCTTAATACCAACCACCATTCTCCTACCAATCCTCCTACGGGGGGGATAAAAGAAACAACAGAAAGAGAAGAAAAAGATATAAATACACACAGCCTTAGACCTGATCAAATGATGGAAACTGTGGTCTGTCAGCGGTAACAATGGCCTAAATCTGCTCCACGGTTTAAAAAGTAACCCGTTCCCACTACACGTTTATTTTATTTTAGTCTTCCCAGATTCGGTGGAACATTTTTTTTTGTATTTGTTTGATAAAACAGTCAGCAAACGATGCACTGTTTCAAACGGCCTCCTTTGAGGTTCTTTACCTGCGTGAATGTTTACAACCCAAACAGTGCCTCCTTTAATAGTATACAGCCTTGAACTGAACTGTGTCCCCCTGAATTCACATGTTGAACCCCTAACCCCCAACGTGATTAGAGTTGGAGATAGGGATTTGGGGAGGTAATTAAGATGAAATGAGGTCATAAGGCTGGACTCGTAATCTGATAGGATTGGTGTCCTTACAAGAGGAGGGAGAAGAGATCACTTGCTCTGCTCCCCTCCCTCCTTCCCTCCCTCTCTGGGCACCAGAGGAGGCAGCTGAGGGGAAGGAAGGCTGCCATCTGCAAGCCAGGAGAAGGCCCCTCACAGGAACCCACCCGCAGGCCCCAGGTCTTGCACTTGCAGCCCCGAGGCTGAGAATCTGAGCTCTGCAGTGGGCACCAGCCCTGCCTGCGGTGAGCAGACCAGGACACGCCCAGGCCTGTCACAGCTTCGTATTTTAGATGCTGACGCTTAAACACAACATTAAAGTTCACAGACCCGCCATGAGCATCTCAGAGAACACCCCCAGAAACGATGTCAGCTTTTCGCCATCAAGACCACTCCTTCCTCAGCCACATTCTTGGCATCAACGTCCTCAATAATTAAACGTGTGTGTTGACATGATCGGCGTCTCAGAGTCGTGCTGGCGGGTCTCTGACCTAAGACCCAGGAGAGAGGCGTGAAGAAAGGCGCTGAAGGGTCACGGCAAAGGGCACAACATCCATACTCGTTGGGACGCCCCGCACCCAACGCAGACGAGGCGACGGAGGGGTGGTGAGCGGTCCCCGGGGAACACGGCCGGGAAGAGCAGACTGGATGAGCCAGGCCCCCGTCCACTGTGTTCACAGAAAGATTCGTGAGCCCCAAGGAAACTCGCAAAGAGCGTTCGCATCTTCTCAGGCGCATATGCACTCACGGGCTCCAGCAGGACACCACGCCCACACGGGCAGCACCCCATCCACCCACGTGCCCGGCGGCGGGAGGGGCTCCTGGAACGGACGCAGGTCCCCCAGCAGGTAACATGCGAAGGAAACGGTGCAGAAGACGGTAACTCTGGCCTCTACCCATCACGGAACCCGTGAAACAGGCACTGGTGTGAGCACAGCAGAAACAAAGTGAGTGGAGGTTAAAAGCCTTTTTGCCACTGGCAGCCCACCTTTGCGAAAATGTTTAATCCGCAAATCACACACAATGGATGGGGCAAATTTCTCCAGGGCCACCAACCCTGACAGGTGCAGCCAACTAATGTGGGCTCAAGTCCGTGTCGAGTGGGGGCAGATTTTGAGGCCGGGTGACGCGGGGCACACTGCTGCCTCCCAGGAAAACTGACTTCTCCTACTGCCTACATCACTCCCGAGAGGTGCTCTGCTGCTGAAACCCACCGAAGATAAAATCAAAACCACAGAAAAAAGGGAAACATTTTGCCCACATAAACCAGGAGGGTGGGAGGTGGCTAAACATTTCTGGACCAGGAATTTGGAAATCCATCCGAGTGACTTTTCTCCTCAGAGGATGACTAACTCCTCAAGTCAGGAGTGACGGAAACATAGATGGGAAGGACACCTGCAAATGTGTGTAAATATGTTACCAACAAACTCCTCGCTGACAGCGTGGGGAAAGGAGGACTCGGGGGAAATGACGCTCCTCCCGCTCCACTTAACAGTGTGGAAAATATGTAAAGGTTTGGTGTGAAGAGACAGCTGATGATTAACTCACCCACGGAGCTCACCTGCTCTGGTCTGGCCTTTGCCCAGGTGACAGAGGTAACGTTAACAGAGGGGGCCTAAGATCCTCTCCTGACTCTCGACCCAATGGCGGGTTTTTTCCGGGTCCACACGCAGCATGAGCGAGCCCCCCACCCCTGCAGATACTGCTGGATCGCCCCCCCGGCACCGGCCCCCAGCACCCAGCATACACACCGGGGGACACGGAGCCCACCCCTCTGTTCTCGGTGGCCAGTCACACGTCTGTCTTCTAAACTACCTACAGACGCAGCTTGCTTTGGGCTCAAAGGTACACCCGAACTGGAGGAGCCTGTATCCTGGGGGGGTGGTGACAGGGCAGCCACAGGACAGGGCGCTGAACCCTCCGTGAGGGGCAGCTGTGGTCCCGGGAGGCCACGCAACGCAGCACTGCCAGATCACACCATTTATGAAAAGGCGAGGAAACCTGGATACTTGCTCACACTCACCCGTGTTTAAATGTTGGCCAGACACTCAGGTAGCTCTGACACAACCCCATCAGAGGGACCAGAGGGCCGGTTCCCTACCTGCGTCTTCAGACAAGGTTCTCGGCCTGCACTGGGGCAGGCGCTCGTTTGCGAACCTAGCAAATCTGGGAACCCCCTGCCCAGAAAACAAAAAGCATCCACGCAAAAAGTTCTGCGCTCTGTGCGATGGGGGTCCAGGCCTCACAGGGGACCAGCTAAGAATGCTCGCCCGTGACGGGACTCCGGGAGAGGGTCCTTTCCAGGCCCGGGGTCCACAGGACGGATGCCAGAAAAGAGGAGACACATCCCGGGAGCCCAGTGTTCAGAGGACCAGCCCTCGAGCCACAGACAGAGCACGGCGTAAGCTACCACCGAGTCAGGCGTCCGCACCAGAGGTGTGGGGGCCACGGGCTGTGACCTTGGGGACTTAACTTCTTCCCCTTTAGTGTTTATTAAGTGAGGGGGTGGGACCGGACACCTTCCCCGTCTTTTCCCACATTGTCAAGACTCTGTGCAATGTACCAGGCAAAGAGAATCCAAAGGCTTGACGTATCTTTGATCACTCAAGTCCTTGGAAGTGCCGCGGTTTCCTTCGGAAGCGTGCAAGGGTAGCTTCCTCAAGGCTCTTGTTAACAGCAATGATAAGAGGCGTAATCAGTCTTGGGGCAGATGTTCACGGAGGGCTGACTCTGTGCCAGGAGCGGTCCCAGGCCTACGGGGGAGGGGGGGGGCGGGAGGAAGGCTGGGCTCCACAAGGTAACGTGGGATCTGCGGACACAGAGGAGGAATTCCGGGTCTGCCCCAGGCAAGGTGTTGATGGGGAGGGAGAGGGCGCCAACATCAGGCCCCAGGGGTGACCCCAGTGAAGGGGCAGCTGACCCGCTGGGCCCTCCTCTCTGCCTGGACGTGCCCGCCGGACACTGCAGCTCAGCGAGTCTCACGGTCCCAGCTCCAGCACCCACCACTGCCCGGCGCCCTGGGACAGCACTTCTGGGCCCCCCCCCCCCCCCGCCCGAGGTAAATGCCACAGGGACAGGGACGGGGGTCGGTTGTCTGCCCCTTGTCTGGCTCAGGCTGCATCAGTGAACACACACCAAACATGTGCCATGCCTAAGAAACCCAGCAGGACCCTGTGAGGGCCTCTGGCTACAAATCCTTTCCGGGTCCCCCGTCTCTCGTTCATAGGAAAAATGTTTCAGTGTCCGTATCCTTCCCTGGGTTCCAAAGGGCAGACTCCAACAGCTGCTATCAGGGAAGCGGGGGGGGGGGGGGGATGCAGAGACACAGGAGGGGCAACAGTGCAGCCTGGGGCCTGGCCCCACTGGAGGCACGTACATCACCACATCTCAGAGCTCTTCCGCAGGAACCAAGACCCGACCCAGTCGCTTCAGGCTGAGCACAGATTCCTGGAGCCCCGCCCTGCTACCTCGCCACCAGCCAATCAGAAGACAGTCACGCGCCCTGACGCCCTCACCCCCAATTTTGCCTTTAAACACTTCTCCCTGAAAACCGACAGGGGGTTCAGGGTTTTTGAGCATGAGCCGCCCATTCTCCTTGCTCGGCCCTGCCTGCAGTAAACCCTTCTCCGCTCCGAACTCCGAACAGCGTCGCGCATATGAACTTGCACTTGGTAACACCTGCACCAAGTACGCTGAGGTCAGCTGTGAGGGCAGAAAGGTGACCCCTGGTGGGGCCACCTTGGACACGATGGAGGTGGGGAAGGACACACCCACCGGAGGGACACGGAGATGCCACATTACAGAAACGTGGCTGTGAAGGAAAGGGAAGCAGGGAGATCGTGAGGGGGGGGTCAAGAAAGTCTGCTTTTCGGGCTTCCCTGGTGGTGCAGCGGTTGAGAGTCCGCCTGCCGATGCAGGGGACACGGGTTCGTGCCCCAGTCCGGGAGGATCCCACGTGCCGCGGAGCGGCTGGGCCCGTGAGCCGTGGCCGCTGAGCCTGCGCGTCCGGAGCCTGTGCTCCGCAACGGGAGAGGCCACAACAGTGAGAGGCCCGCGTACCGCAAACAACAAACAAAGTCTGCTTTTCAAAAAAAAAGGCGATTTCAAGGCATGGCTGAGTGCCACAGGGACTGGGTGATGTCACCCTAAAAGGGAGACGCTGCTGATTGAGGAGGAGGGGTGAGGGGCGGGGGACCCCAAGCTGCAGGACAGGCCTTTACGGAGCAGGCTCACCTGCCCCGAACCAGAGGGGCGGCAAGAGCACCGACTGGCGTGGGCCGGTGGCAGAGGGGCGTCTCATCTGAGGACCGCTGTGCTCTCCACCAAGTGCAGGGCAAGCACGGCCCTCCACACCGTCCGCAGAGGGAGGGTGGCCAGAGGTTCTCCAGGAAGCGGCAGACGCCATCCCTCTGAGGAGCTGGGGCTGCCAGCTGCACCAGGCTCACCTTTCAGATAAGAGGCCCCTTGACGGAGCACCTCCCCATGCCACAGCGCCCCATCCTGGCAGCGCCCCCCAGGGAGCCGCAGTCGGTGCCTCCTTTCAAGCAGGAAGACGCCCAAGGCCTCGCAGTCAGAGGCCGGGCCAGGTCTCCAGCTGCCTGTTAGGCTCTGACGCTGAACTTTCGACCTCCACAAACAACTATCTTGTTTCTCAGATACCAGGAGTCAAGTAAAAGCAAAAACAATCCCTTGTTCAATCTTGTTGAGTTTATATTGCTGTAAAAATGGCTTTTTATTGATTTTCCTTGCCAATAAATAGCATTTCTGCCGGCATTTAACTTGGTTAAAAAAGCATCTGTAAGTCTGGGACTTGGGGATCTAAGCATCTCTGATTAGCCCTGTTGCCAGTGGAACATGTGGTCCCAGCACCGAGGAACAGTGCGTCTCTAGGTTTCAAGGCCCAGCACAGCTGTAAACAGAGGCCTTCCTGCGTACTGAGCAGGAGCTCAGTGGATTCCAGGTGGTTTTAGCTAACTGTAAACTGAGGACAGTGTGCTCATCCCTAGAAATGCAACTAACTGCAGCAAACCCCAAACACCTACACTCCCTTTTCCCCTCGGGTTATTAAACCTACCCTCAGGCGTGAAAGAAAAGCATGTCAAGGTCCCTTGTGCAACAGACATTAAACAGGGTTTGAAAGGACAATGGAAGGAACGGAGCTTAACAGCCAGGACACAAAGGTTAAATTATACACCTGGCAGACTGCTTTGAAAGGCCTGTGCAAACACTGTAGCGCAGCCCTCGGGCCAGCCTACGGGGTCACCTACTTCAAATACCTGAAGGCCTCGGTGGTTCCAGTGGCTTAACTTAGTGTCCTGGGGTGTAGGCTCGGAGCAGATCCGGAGACCCCACGTTGGAAGCGCCATTAAGAGGCAGCCCCGAGTCAGGCGGCACTGAAAGTTGTTAAAACTAAATCTGCGTCAGGTGGATGGGTCCGCCTGTAGGGCAGCATCAGTGGGTGCTGACGTCCACGGCACACATTTGGTGATAGAAAACAAACCAAAGCAGACCCACGTGCATGCACACGAATGGTGGATTTTTAAGAAGGTGTAACGCATTCTAACACAGCCATGCCTGAGGTTCTCCAGGGATCAATGACGTTTACTAAAAACAAACACCAGAAACATAACTAACTTAAGATTTACAGTCAAATCTCCTGCATGTGAGGCGTGGATGGAAAGAAGGAGAGAAGTGTCCCGACAAGGCGGGCCTCCTGGCCTGGAAATAATTGTGCTCAAATGCGGCCTGCAGGCATTTTGGCTCCCCTTGTTTTAAAACTTCCCAAAGCTGCTCCAGAGCAGGCACCCAGGGCCCCTGGTGGCAGGGCCGACTGGCCTGGCCGGCAACCAACAGAGGGGCTTGCCCTCCCCCGACCAGTAACCGGGGGCAAAGTTATGCTAACGGCTCGTCGTGACACGTGTGCTGAGCACTTCCGCAGAGCCGGCCACCACTCTTAGCTCCTGGCCTGAACTAACTCACTTAATTCGCACGATAACCCTCTGCAACGGGTACCGCTGTTCATCCTCAGATGAAAGAACCGAGGCAGAGAAAAAGCAAAGCCACCTGCCCAGGGTGACACGGCCTCCAAGTGCGCAGGCCAGGTCCACATCCAGGTGGGCTCCCGGAGACTCTGCAAGTTCCTCTCAGTACTTAAACTACCTGACTCTGGGCTTCCCACCTCACATCTCTTCTAAGAGGATGACACTAGTTCTCCACCCACTTCGTTAAACATTTCTTTTAAAAGCGCAAGGTACAGAAGCATTTTGCCATTGACAAGTACGGAGCATCTCTACGTGGCTTACATGCATCCAGGCTCACAAACGACCAGCCATGCCAGCTTTGGCATATACCTGGCCTAACCCGGAGGGGAGTTCTCTCATTCATTTGCCTGTTCTACCTCTCTGGAATGAACCCAGAATAGAATACCCACAGCAATGGTTTCCAAGGACTCCTTTATCTTTGGCAGCCCTCAGGCATCATCATGAAAAGGTTTCTTTGTCCTGGAAATTCTGACTGTGTGAACATCAGGTGGTAACACGGTATGACTTTATTCATGCTTATGAAATACGTCATATATGGAAACCACAAGGAAATATGAATATTTAATCCCAGACTCTTTCTTCGCTCTCTAGCAAAAGGAAGTATAATTAATTCCTAAATATTGAAAGATAATCCAATTATAAGCAAACAAATTGACTGTTTCTGAAAAAAGTCAAATTAGTTTAATAACGTAGACATGAGCTTAATATCATAGAAATGAATGGTTTTGTATGTGAATATGGTGAAGTAGCCAAATGATCAGACTGTTAAAAAAAAAAAAAAAGATGTGGAATGAGAAACAAAGAAATAATAATAGCATCCCGTAACTGGATTCCAGGGACATTACCAAATATATATGCTGGGAAAGTTCACTGAAGAATATTTACCAGTTAGGTTTGAGAAAAATAAGTCTAATAACACAGCAAAGGGGAATTAAAAAATCTAAGGTACACCAACATTTATATAGATTGATGTGCCATGAAACAGCTGAAGGCCTGGAGGAAGTAAGGGAGTAAAAGCTCAAAACTCGGACACCTGTCTGCCGGACTCCGAGGACGGACGAAGGGGTCACAGGAGCAGGAGGGAGGGGAAGACCCACCAGGCGGTGGCCCTCGGAGCATGAGGGTGGTCCACCCCGCCCTTCACTGCTCGTGGACAGAGACTGAGCGTTACTGCTCACAATTCAACTCTCCTTCCTATCACAGAGTCTCAGAGTTGGAAGAGAATAGAAATTAACTGGAAGACTAGTGAGCACATCCTAGGCAAACACTGGCTCCGAGCTCGTGGGCCATAAGCCTGAGAACAGAATGTCTGGGACCCGTCAAGCGTTTCTCTAAGACATCTGATTACCTACTGCCACTTTTACCTCATTTTCCAGAACTTACTTCTGTAGAGACACCAAGGTGACCCTGACGTTTAGACTCACGTTATAAGATGGACTCAAGAATCCCTGAGGGGACAGGGCCCTTCCCACGGGAAGCCTTCCTGGCCTTAACCAGAATCCCAGAGGGGTTCGCCCCACTAACTGCAAGGCAGACCGCCCTCCCCAGGGGAGCTACTGGAAGGTGCCACAAGCTCCCCTGACCCTTGAGTCCTCTGGTAAGTGAGTGGTTTCGGGGGAAGGCACTGATTCAACGTTCCCCTTGGATGAACACACTCTCGCATGCGGCCAAGGTCTCCTCGAAGAAAGCACATAAATATGAACGACTGACGAAGGGAATTCCTCAGCCAGAAAAAAACAAGTTCCCACCACCGTTCCCTCTTCTAGCGGAAACCTCAGTGCGCCGACTTTTCCAACCTGTGACTGGCGGCGGTGCGCGCGGGGGACAGGGGGGCCTTTGTCAGAGGCGCGACCAGTTTCCTTCTCCTGCGCGCACCCCATCTACCCCCGGGACCGGCGTCAGCGCCGCACGCGGCTCCCCTCGGGCGGATGGGAAACAAACCCAACTTGCGCCTCCGTGCCGCCCTGTCCAAGCCCGGCGTCGCCACGCGCCTCCCGGAGCGAAGACTCCGGGGGAACCCCGAACGGCCGGCCTCGGGTCTGACTGGTTACTTTCGGGACAAAGGTCCCAAACTTCACTTCCGAACCCCCCGGTGCTGTTACCAAACTAACGAGCAAAGCCACCGCCTTTTTCCCTGTGGGTGCCCCTCTCCCTGTCCCTTAACCCTGGGGTAGTGCCAGCAGGCGAGGCTAAGCCCGAGCATCCCTCCCCAGCCCGGCCCGCGCCGATCTAAGCAGTCTCTGCCTCGGCAGCTCCGCCCGGCTCCAGGGAGGCGCGCGGCGGGCGGGCGCCCGCGCCGTCGGGGCCCAGGTGCCAGCTCCGCAGGTCCCCGCGTCCGGCCGTCCCCCGGGGCGCGGTCGGCCGCACGAGGCCGCCCAAGCCCTCAGCGCCCCCGGGCCGGCGGCCGCGGCAGGATCGGGGGCGAAGGGCCCGTCCCGCCCGGTCCCGCGCCGGCCGCACTCACGTATCTGTGCACGAGCGTCCGCACGAGGGTGCAGTCCATGGCTCCTCCGGCCGCGCCCGCCCGCTCAGCGGCCCCGAGCCCGGCTCGGCGCGCCCATGGGCCCGGGCCCGAGTGCGGCCGCGCGCCCCGCCCCGGTCACGGCCTGGGCGCGCCGGGCGGTGCGGGGGGCGGCCGCGGCCCCTCCGCGCTCATGCCCGGCCCGGCCCGCGGCGGCCGGCTCGGGGGTGGCCGCTCGGAGACTGGAGCCCGCGTGCCGAGGCCCGGGCGGTGGGGCTGCGGGCTCGGGGGCGCGGCGGCCGGCGCTCCCGCCGCCGCTCTGCTGCTCGGCTCCTCCTCTCCGCTCCGCGGCTCTGCCCTGCTCTGCTCTGCTCCCGGTCTCCGCCCGCCGCCGTCTCAGCCCGGCCTCCGGCAGGCCGGTCCCCGCGCGCACGTCACGAGCGCGTGTGAGCATGCGCCCCGCGGCCCGCGCCCCCGCCCCGCTCCCGCGCCCTGGCGCTCTGGTGCCCGCCCGCCCCTGCCCTGCCCCCTCCCGGCCTGCCCCCTGGCGCAGGGCCGCCGAGGGGACCCGGGGGCGGAGGGCGGGGCGCGGCTCCCTGTTGCTTCCGCCTCCCGGGCAGGGGTGCGGGCCGCGCAGCCGGGGCCTGGACGGCGGGCCCTGGGCGCCCAGCCCTGGGTCCGGCCCGAAACGTCTATCTCCCCGCGAAGGCCCGAGGGCAGGCGCGAGATCGCGGGGAGTCGGGGAGGGGTGGGATCAGGTTGGGCCGGAGACCAGCTAAACCCGGCCTGTGTCTCCCTCGTGCTCGCCGGCCCCACGCGCGGAGACCAGCTAAACCCGGCCTGTGTCTCCCTCGTGCTCGCCGGCCCCACGCGCGGCCCGCCTGCTTGGCAGGTGAGGGGGCGCCGAGGCGGGCCCCGCGGGGTTGCCCGGGGTCGCACAGCTCCTCTAGGCTGGGGCGAAGGTGAGCTCAGCGTCCCCCACCTAGGATCCCCGCTTCTTTCTGAAACCCTGCCGGCTCCCTCTCCCCGAGCCCCTGGCCCAAGGACTCCAGAGCTGCGACAGTCAGAGGCACTTGTAATCCGGAGGGGCTGAGGGGTTGGAATCAGCCTTGAACCTGTTCGTTCGGTCCTGCCGGTCCAGCGCCTGCCTCTGTCCCTGGCTGCGCCCGGCGGTCACCCGGAAGCTGAGCTGGGCCCGCGGGAAGGAGCTCTGGGCTCCGGGCCTCCAGGCCCCGGGGGGCGCGCGCTCGTGCGTCATCTGGTCACCAGACGGAGAACCCTTGCGTCTCTCATAGACACCTCGATTTCAATCCCAGGGAATATGCCTTCTGTTTTCCTAACGTGAAACGAACTCTCTCTTCTCAATCACAGCCTGCCTTGAATTAATGGATGCACTTTGTTTCCAGCATCTGTTCTCCCTGCCACGGGCCACCGCTTGTGAAACCAGAGGGGCCTGACAGCGCCCCTGGAGGAACGCCACTGAGTGTCCCCCTGGCTGGCCGTGGGAGAGAAGCTGCTGGACCCCCTGGGGATTAGATACAGAAGCCTGGGATTGAGTGGGAGTGAATGGTGATCATGGCTAAACTATCTGAACTGCTTTTCTTCAGGAAAATGCTCATTTTTGGTCACCTAACTCATTGATTCTCCACTTGCCAACCGAATCAACTCTGTCCTGCGTGGCATCCAGGAGGCCCATGGCCAGCATCAGTGGATCTTCACCAACGGGGCACCAGTTGCGAGCTGAGACCAAGCAGAGAGGCTGGGGCCTTTCTTCCCGCGTCTGCACCCTGGCCTGGCCGTATCTGTGTCCTTCGGTGACCACAGTGCTTGCCCAGCTTTCTTTTCTGTTGGATCAATTCGTGTCAGGCTCCGAATGAGTGGGTGACAGTCGTCACCCCATGCCTCCTACAGCCAGGCAGCGGTGTCAGCTGGGCCCTGGGGAACAGCATCTCTGGTGGGTCGTGGAACCATGTTCACACTGCAGCAGGTGGTCCTGTCGCCATGCGGTCTTCCACATCTCCTCCCAGGAACGCCTTCTGCTTTCTGCCAGGACCCTGGCTGCTTGAGACAGATACTGACTGGCCTACCACCTTGCGAACGGTGACATTTGCAGGGGGCGGGTAGAAGGACACAGGCAGAGGTCATACAAGGCCACAGGATAAAGGCTGTGTGCCTTTCAGGGACGCCTGTTTTGTTCAGTGGTCAATGCTAATTTCATCTTGTAGTAAACACTGTGGTGGCCACAGCCACGCCCTCTGTCCTTGCTGGCAGAAACCCACCTTGGTGCAGGTAGCCACCCTCTGCGTGGCTAGGGGTAAACTGGTCCATGTAAGAAGCTAATCTCGGGGGCTTCCCTGGTGGCGCAGTGGTTGAGAGTCTGCCTGCTGATGCAGGGGACACGGGTTCGTGCCCCGGTCCGGGAAGATCCCACATGCCGTGGAGCGGCTGGGCCCGTGAGCCATGGCCGCTGAGCCTGCGCGTCCGGAGCCTGTGCTCTGCAACGGGAGGGGCCACAACAGTGAGAGGCCCGCTTACCGCAAAAAAAAAAAAAAAGAAGAAGCTAATCTTGGTAACTCCATGCCTCTTCTTGTGCTTGGTTTTGAAACAAGTTTTAAACCAGTGAATCCTGCTGTTGGGAAAGGTCTCACTCGTAAAAAGCAGATAAAGAGGACATGCTCCTCGTTTCCTGCCGGATGTTGTGTGTCTGGATGTGATGTCTGGCGTTTCGCAGCCTTCCTGCATCCGTGATGTGACGAACAGCGTCACAGTGGGGATGGCAGCGTGGAGAGATGGGAAGAGCATGGGTCCTTGGCGACACCCCTGGGCCACTACCCTAACTTGGATTTCATGTTTTGAGAGATAATAAATATCCTTATTGAGTTGGATTTTCTGTTGCTAGCGGCTCACAGCATCCTCATTCTAAACCTATGGAAACATGGGATTGATATATATACACTAATATGTATAAAATAGATAACTAATAAGAACCTGCTGTATAAAAATAATAATAATAAAAAAATAAACCTATGGAACCAAACCAGGTAGGACTCTATTAAAGTAACATTAAGGCCAACTCGCGCTGTGAGTGGGTTATCTATTTCTGTGTAACAGACCACACAAACATGGGAGCTTAAACACCAGTGAGCTCTTATTTCTCAGGACTGTGTTTTGGGGGAAGGTTCCTCTGTCCCACCTGGTCTTGGCTGGGTTTGTTCATGCATCTGCATTCTTTTGGGGGGCTTAGCTGGGCCCTGGGGGTTTCTGATGGCTCTAGTCACATGTCTAGTGTCTCGGCTGGGTGAATGGAGAGCTGGGAGCTGGCGGCCTCTCTCTCCGTACTTGGTGGTCAGCCTGAGTTTCTTTACATGCGGCTGGATCCCAAGAGGGTCAAAGTGGACACTGCCCGGCCCCTTGAAGGTCTGGGCTTGGAAGTTCCAGACCATCACCTTCCTCTCATTCTACTGGGGAAAGTAAGCCCAAGACCATCCTGGATTCAAGGGGGAGGGGCAGAGCCTTGTACATAAAGGATGAGAGGACCTATGAACAGTCATCTTCGGAAATAACCTACCTTACACATCAAACAGATGACTGAGTATGTTGACAGTATCACAGGAGGCTCACAGTGAAAAGGCTGTGGGAGCTCCAGGGCCTGTGTGTTTTTTCATTCCCATCCAAGGGGAAAGAGAGTCTCCACTCTGATTGGACCGGCCACATCCTCTGCCCACGCCTGGCCAATCAGTTACTAGGATGGTGGAATGCCATCAGATGATTGGCTTAGGCCTGGGTTAAGTGCAGACCCCTGGCTAGTAGGTGTCCATGGGGGATGGAAGGATCCCAATGAGCTTGGGGCCATCAGGGCCTTCCCCTGACCCACACACAGCATGGCTGCTTCCCGGTGGAGGGTGGTGTGAGCAAGTAGGGGGGGACAGGCAGGAGGCAAACCCCAAACTGAAGCCAGATCGTGGATCTGCAGTAGCTGCACGCGCCCACCCACACCCATGCACAAGCTGACGCGCACCTGCCCCAACCCTCCTCCACTGTGCAGGGACTAGGTGGGAGCCAGGGCTCCTGGTTCTTGGACTCCCACGTGAAGAAGACCTTTGAGAAATAAGGGGGCAGGGGCAAAGAAGTGGGGCCTTCCTGTGGAGACAGCCGAAAGCAGTGATTGTTACTGGCACCGCAGATAACAAACCTGAAGCCAAAACTGATAGCTGAAAACACAGAGCAGGGAAGTGTGAGTTTTCCACGTTTTGGCTTGTTTTTAAACATCTGTATTGGAGTATAATTGCTTTACAAGGGTGTGTTAGTTGCTGCTGTATAGCAAAGTGCATCAGCTATACATATACATATGTTCCCATATCTCTTCCCTCTTGCGTCTCCCTCCCTCCCACCCTCCCTATCCCACCCCTCCAGGCGGTCACAAAGCACTGAGCTGATCTCCCTGTGCTATGTGGTTGCTTCCCACTAGCTATCTCTTTTACGTTCAGTAGTGTATATATGTCCATGCCACTCTCTCGCTTCGTCCCAGCTCACCCTTCCCCCTCCCCGTGTCCTCACGTCCATTGTCTACGTCTGCGTGTTTATTCCTGTCCTGCCCCTAGGTTCTTCATATCCTTTTTTGTTTTTTTTTCGGATTCCACATATATGTGTCAGCATACGGTATTTGTCTTTCTCTTTCTGACTTACTTCACTCTGCACGACAGACTCTAGCTCCATCCATTCATGGTCTTGATATAATAATATCTGACCCTGCTCTAAGCGGGTGAGTTAAGCTTCTGTGTTACATACTCTCTTTTTTGAAAAAGAAATCACTAAACAGAGACCAAAGGAGGATGTTACACGGCTCCCACCAGTTCTCCTCAACCTGCAGACAGACTCCATCACCCGGGGACATTTGACAAGACCTGCAGACAGTTTTGAGCCTCGTGACCTCGCTACTGGCACCCAGTGGGTGGAGGCTGGGATGCTGCTTAGCACCCTGCAAGGCACCAAGCAGCCCTCACAACCAAACCTTATTCGGTCTGAAATGACAGCGTTGAGGCTGAGAATCCCTGTCTCACACTGACCTCCTGGGCAAGAATCAACTCATCATCCTAAAGAGTTTTTCTCTCTGGTAGCCCATTTTCAAGGCCAAATAGCAGCATCAAAGGTCAAGGTGGCGGATGTAACATCACCCAGATTTATGGACACTGGTGACCCTTATCACTTGGGGTGTTATCATGTTTAAGTCTAGAATTATGTGGAACCAATTTTAAGAAAACCAACAGGGTTTAATTTTTTTTTTTTTGAAAGATGGTTATATTAGTTCATCTGACTGTTTCCATCCCACAGAAGCGGTGGTGCCTCCCAGGTGCGTTCTGGGACTCTGTGGGGCACTCTTGGTCGTCACCATAACTGAAGTGGTCCTTGAGGCATCCTTAAAGTCATCCTGGACACTCATGTTCCATAGGAACCTGAAGAACTTGTGTGTGGTTTTAACATGCAGACTGTATACTTACGGTTTAAATTCTCATGTTCACCTGTACCACTGTTTTGCCGTGTTCTCTACTTTTTGAACAGTATCACTTCTTAACATACTTTTTAAGCATCAAGACTGATACATAAGGGAATTCCCTTGTGGTCCAGTGGTTAGGGCTCCGTGCTTTCACTGACGAGGGCCTGGGTTTAATCCCTGGTTTGGGAACTAAGATCCCACAAGCTGTGTGCCGTGGCCAAAAGAAAAGAAAAAAAAAAAAGAAAAGAAAAACAAAAGATTGATACATTAAAGTGAGTGAGCCTCTGATTACGTTATCTGAGTACTGTCTGTTTTGCCCTGTGATCTTACGTGAGAACTTACGTTCTTAGATATGCATTATTTTATCCTAAATTACACTTGGTTTCTCCTTTATATTTCTCTGAGTAGGAATTTGGGCGCTATGGAGATTTTTCTAAAGTGTTTGAGGGTGTTCACAGAACGCGCAAATTAACTTCACCTCAGGCTGGTGAAGGTGTTGGTCTGAAGGGCTGACATCTGCTGATCCAGCCTCTGCCCCTTCTGTTTGCTCTGCGGGCTGCAGCCTCCCTGGGTGACCAGGATCGGGCAGGGGGTCCAGGAGAGGGAGCGGGCAGGGGTAAAAGTGGAGAGGCAGATTACAGCACGTCTCTCCAGTTTTTCCTTCTATCCCTGTCACATGTGCGTGGTCACTTTTAGACAAAATATCAGGTAAATACAATATCATGTTCTCTCTTATTTCCAAGTATAAAATATATTATCTCAAACTAGTGAACCTAGTCCCACGTGGGGTCCCAATATCTCCATATTTCTGTTATGTGCTAGGGAAATATATAGGTATATACACATAATATATAATGTGAGGGGACTTCCCTGGTGGCACGGTGGTTAAGAATCTGCCTGCCAATGCAGGGGACACAGGTTCGAGCCCTGGTCCGGGAGGATCCCACATGCCGTGGAGCAGCTAAGCCTGTGTGCCACAACTACTGAGCCTGCGCTCTAGAGCCCGCGAGCCACCACTACAGAGCCAACGAGCCACCGCTACTGAGCCCGCGTGCCTAGAGCCCGTGCTCCGCAACAAGAGAAGCCACCGCAATGAGGAACCCGCGTACCACAAGGAGGAGTAGCTCCCGCTCGCCGCAACTAGAGAAGAGCCCGCGTGCATCCACAAAGACCCAAAATATATAATGCAGCCAAAAATAAATAGACAATAAAAATAAATTAGTCAACAAACGCTGCCCCCAAACCTCACAGCTGAGCCCAGGAGGGGCCTCATGCCCCTCGGTCAGTGGAAACACATGTGCTGTCCTGACCTTGACATAAACCATCAGAGGGAAGAGAGCGTCTTCCCCTGGGGGAACCCAGAGCTTCAGGGAGGGGCCCCATGCGCCGGTCCAGGGCCTGGAGAGGGTCCCTTCTCGCTGTGCTCGCCACCGATCACGACTGAACAGCAGACCGCCCCCCAGCTGTCATCTCTCCTCGGGGCTGAGCTGATAGAAGTGGAGACTAAGTCTCTGCATCACTTCAGCTCCAGTAAATCAAAGCCGACCACTGTTCTCTAATGAATCAACAAATAGAAGGATTCACAAATACAGCGTTGTCCCGAATACAGGGCTTTGTGGGACAGCAAAGATGTTATCTGCTTCCCACCCTAACGCTTTGCAGTACGCAGGCCTCTCACTGCTGTGGCCTCTCCCGTTGCGGAGCACAGGCTCCGGACGCGCAGGCTCAGCGGCCATGGCTCACAGGCCTAGCCGCTCCACGGCATGAGGGATCCTCCCGGAATGGGGCATGAACCCATGTCCCCTGCATCGGCAGGAGGACTCTCAACCACTGCGCCACCAGGGAAGCCCAATTCTTGGGTCTTTTTGAGGATAATTCACTATTACTACTGTGGAAAACCTCTGATTTCAGGTGAGTGATTAAATAAATCTATGACTCTTTCTTTTTCCAGGAGTTGAAACAGCACAGGGATATTACCCTGTATTTTCAAGGTCAAACCTTGAGGGCAATGAAACGTGCCTTGTGTTTACAGGATGCTTAAGTTCTTTCATGCTAAGTTTATTATTGCTAAGTTCTTTCGTGTGAATGATCTCAAACACCCTGCGGGACTCTCCATTCCGCTCTGGGAGAAACGAGGCTCAGAGAGGTCACGGGACAGGCCAGGGCCCACCCAGTCGGGGCGGAGCCTGGCTGAGTCTGGCTGTGTCCCCTCCGTCCCCCCCTCCCCCCAACGTGAGATGGCGCGCAGCTTCCGACGGTGGCCAGAGAGGGATCTGGAGGAATCTTCTCTACCGTGCGAGGCCGGGCAGACGGCAGCCCCTGAGGGACGGGTCTGAAAGGTTCACGTCTTCTCCTAGACTGCTGAACTGATTTTGGCAAAACTACTTACAATCTTGAGTTTTTCCACATCAATATAAGGATATTGATTACTGTGAGGAATGTCTAAGGAGATAGATTAGAAAATATTTACCCGACATGCGTGAAGGGCTTAAACACGGTTATCTGAGAATAGAATTTTGTTCTGTGCACAGAGAAAGGTAGTAAATCTCTGTAAGCCATTCTAGTCAATAGCATACTGGGATCACTTCAAGTCTAAGCGGCTAGCAATCCACAAATAATGCTTCGAAAATGAAAAGGAGAGAAATAGAAATCACACATTCCCATTCTGCTCTCAGAGTCTCCTATTTTCACTAATTGGCTATCCATGTTTAAAATACTTTCTCACAGAAATTCAAGACGGGAAACTATTCAGTTGCATTTGGTCACCACTTATAAAACACCTGATTCAGTTTGGCTGTATTCTTCTTGATATTAATGAAAAGATCCTTTTCATCCTGGTAAGCTCGGAAGTAAAACATATAGTGTGAATTCCTGAGCCGACTTGTTCAGAGCACAACCAACCCTGGACACTTGACATGGAAGACAGACCAAACTGGCAACGCCCCTGGAGGGGACTCAGGTCCGTGCCTTAGCAGAGGCAGTTTATTTTTAGGCCTTTAGGGCTCTTTTTTTTTCCCCCCTTCCTCTTACAGAAATAGTGTACATTTCCCTGAGACTGCAATCATTAAAGAGCAGGAAGATAGGAAACAATAAAACGATTTATCCCGTCAGGTAAAGGGAAAGACGCCACCAAAAACGCATTCATGGTATTTAAGATTTGGGGTTAGGCAGAGGCCTGAGCTGCGCCTTCCTTCCTAAAGGCCGGGGAGTGCCACGGAGGCAGAGGGACGGACGTCCTCATCGGGACGCGCCACAATGGCCAGGGCTGCGATAAAATATCAGCTCGCTGCTTTGCGTGTCTCCGTGTGCCGGTTCACTGCATGTGTATCACTGCTGTCGTCTTGCTGGTCGGGGGGGACAGCCTAAGGTGCACGAGGGCCCGGGCCAGTTCCCAAGAGGTCCTGGGTCCTCAGAGGGACTCACTGCAGAGTGATCTTCCAGTTCTCCCCTGGGGTTCCGAGGCCACACCGGCTTCAAGATCTGCCCCGGGAAATAGCAGGACGGCCCCCCCCCACCGACCCCCAGTCACTCTATGTGCATTTTCTGTGCATCCGCCGAGTGCCAGGTACCGATCTCGGGTCCTCCTGAGACGGACTCTGCCCCCGTGGACTCACACTCAGCATCTCTTGGTTTGGACAGAGACCAAGACGGAGGCCTTGGAAGTAAGTAAAACAAATGGGAACCCCTTCCAGAAAGCCTACCCAACACTGAATTTGGCAGTCAGGCTCCTGTCTGCCCTGTGCTCTCCTGCCTGAGGCTGCAGAGCCATAAAGAGATGGTCTTCCCTCCCCTCATTTTACAGAGGTGCGGGGACCGGCCTCGGGGCAGCTGGTGGTGGAGACAAGCAGGCTGGATGCCCTTCCCACGGAGCAGTCATGCTCTGTGCCCCCCGAGAGCCCAGTGGACAGCCGTGCCGCGTCCCTTTCAAGGGGCCCAGAGAACAGTGTTCGCGGGACTGAATGCACTGAAACCGAGACTGAGGTGATTAAAGGTCGAGAAGGGGGTCGATTCTGCTGCGCCTCCAGGCAGCCCGGGTCCCTCCGCTTCAGGCACCTGCTGCAGCAGGTGGCTCAGGCCCCCAGGACAACCGGCCCAGTGCCCCCTCCCCACCGGGCGTGCCAGCCAGGATGGGCAGGGACCCGCCACGCCTCTGCGGGGACGCAGCAGCCTCAGACTCAGCCCCCCCACCAGCTGCGTCCTCCCCAGAGTCACTCCCTCAACGTCCTCACCTTGGCAAACGGGGCCCGGAAGCAGGATGTGTGGGCGTGCTTGCTGTCATGGGAAAGAGACTGAAAAATACTGATTAAGTGCTTTTTCATTATAAGACACGTTCGTGTTTGTTTGTTGGTTGGTTGGTTTTTAATGAAAATAATACAGGAAGGTATAAGGCAAAAATCAAAAGCTTGCTTCCAAACCCTGGATCTTTCCCCCCGGGTGTGTGTATATACACACTCGTGTGTGTATGCGCATGCGTGTGTGTCCTGTTGTCTCCATAAGACTCTGTAATGGTTTTCTCACTTAAGGAACCGGACAATTTTCTGCCAACATGTGTAGCTCTCTCTCATTCTGGCCTAAATCGCTGAATTCAATGTTTTTCCATGGCTGTATCATATTTATTTCTCCAACCGCCTAGTGATAATGTCCCTGGAGGACGACTGCCCAGGGGTCCATGGCCAGCGGGGTCCAGTGGGACGACAGCCCAGGGAGCTGGAGCCGCTGCCCTTCCCCGGCGCCCCTTCCCCGCAGCCCGCAGCGTCCACAGTCCCCCCAGGCCTTGCCGGCAGCCAGGCTGCTCTGGACGCAGGGTTGTCACCAGAACTCTGATGAACTGGCTGTGTATGTGAAGCCTCCGTCTCTATCCTTCCCAGGTGAATTGTGCCCAAGTACTTGCTTAATACATCTTGTAAATAGCTGGTATAAAAGCAAAGCAATTGCCCCTTTTATGACCCAAATCTCTTGGACAAAAGAATTCTGGGGCTGACATTGAAGCATATAGTATTTCCCTCAAACTAAGTTATTCCTGCTCTGCACCTCAAAGCAGAGCCCAAGGGGACTTCTTTATTTTCCACTTTTTAAAAAAATTTAATTTTATTTATTTTTTTATACAGCAGGTTCTTCTTAGTTATCTACTTCATACATGTTAGTGTATACATGTCAACCCCAATCTCCCAATTCATCCACCACCATCCCCCCCTACCACTTTCCCCCTTTGGTGTCCATATGTTTGTTCTCTACATCTTTGTCTCTATTTCTGTCCTGCAAACCGGTTCATCTGTACCATTTTTCTAGGTTCCACATATGTGCGTTAATACACGATATTTGTTTTCTCTTTCTGACTTACTTCACTCTGTACGACAGTCTCTAGATCCATCCACGTCTCTACGGACGACCCAATTTCGTTCCTTCTTATGGCTGAGTAATATTCCATTGTATACATGTGCCACATCTTCTGTATCCATTCATCTGTCAATGGACATTTAGGTTGCTTCCATGACCTGGCTATTGTAAATAGTGCTGCAGTGAACATTGGGGTGCATGTGTCTTTTTGAATTATCATTTTCTCTGGGTATATGCCCAGTAATGGGATTGCTGGGTCATATGGTAATTCTGTTTTTAGTTTTTTAAGGAACCTCCATACTGTACTCCATAGTGACTGTATCGATTTATATTCCCACCAACAGTGCAAGAGGGTTCCCTTTTCTCCACACCTTCTCCAGCATTTATTGTTTGTAGATTTTCTGATGATGCCCATTCTAACTAGTGTGAGGTGATACCTCATTGTAGTTTTGATTTGCATTTCTCTAATGATTTGTGATATTGAGCAGCTTTTCATGTGCCTCTTGGCCCTCTGTATGTCTTCTCTGGAGAAATGTCTATTTAGGCCTTCTGCCAATTTTTGGATTGGGTCGTTTGTTTTTTTAATATTGAGCTGCATGAGCTGTTTATATATTTTGGAGATTAATCCTTTGTCTGTTGATTCGTTTGCAAATATTTTCTCCCATTCTGAGGGTTGTCCTTTCATCTTGTTTGTAGTTTCCTTTGCTTTGCAAAAGCTTTGAAGTTTCATTAGGTCCCATTTGTTTATTTTTGTTTTTATTTGCATTACTCTAGGAGGTGGATCAAAAAAGATCTTGCTGTGATTTATGTCAAAGAGTGCTCTTCCTATGTTTTCCTCTAAGAGTTTGATAGTGTCTGGTCTTACATTTAGGTCTCTAGTCCATCTTGAGTTTATTTTTGTGTATGGTGTTAGGGAGTGTTCTAATTTCATTCTTTTACATGTAGCTGTCCAGTTTTCCCAGCACCGCTTACCAAGGAGGACTTCTTTTTTTTTTTTCCGGTACGCGGGCCTCTCACTGTTGTGGCCTCTCCCGTTGCGGAGCACAGGCTCCGGACGTGCAGGCTCAGCGACCGTGGCTCACGGGCCCAGCCGTTCCGTGGCATGTGGGATCTTCCCGGACCGGGGCACGAACCCGTGTCCCCTGCATCGGCAGGCGGACTCTCAACCACTGCGCCAGCAGGGAAGCCCAGGAGGATTTCTTAATTCAGCCAAACGGTCCTGTAAAACCATAAAACACTTTATCACACATATAGCCTCCCTTCTAAGTGGTATGTTCCTTATCTTATAGGCTGAGTATAATCAGGAGGCCTGTCTATACAGCGTTTCTCAACATTTATAAGCCAGGCACAATTCTGATAAGTGGCTCAGGATCACCTTCCTAGTGATTTAACAGAAACTACCAGTGAGATGATCTAGCTGAACTTTATTTTCTCTACTTTACTTGACGAAATGATGGGTGCTTTTTTCTTTCCCCAAATATAAACTTTCGTATTGTGTATCTTTATAGAAAACATTTTTATTGAGATATAATTCCCATACCACAAGATTCACTCCTTTAAAGTATACAATTCCATGGTTTTAATATATTCACAGAGTTGTGCAACTGTCACCACGAAGTTTAGAACTTTCCATCACCCCCAGTGAAAATTCCTCCCCCTTAGCCCTCACTCTCCCCCCACCTCCGCCAGACCTAGGCAGCCACTCATCTACTTTCTGTCTCCGGGATTTGCCTATTCTGGACATTTCAGATCAATGGGATCGTGCAGTACGTGGTCTTTTGTGACTGGCTTTTTCGTGTGTTTTCACAATTCATCCACGGTGTGGTATGTGTCACTGCTTCCTTCCTTCTGATGGCTGAATAATGTTCCATGGTCTGAATACACCACATTTTATTTGTCCATTGGTCAGTGGATGGAGATTTGGGCTCTTTCCACTTGTTGGCTATTGTGAATGATGCTTTTACAAACATTAATATACAAGTCTTTGTGTGGACATATGCTTCCATTGCTCTGGGGCCTATACCTGTGAGTGGAATTGCTGGGTCACATTGTAACTCTGTGTGTAACATTTTGAGGAACCGCCAGACTGTTTTTCAAAGAGGCTGCACCATTTCACATCCAGCCAGTAATGTATGGGGCTTGTGTCCCTACATCCCTCCTAGCGTTTGTCATTATGTGTCTTTTTATTATCGCCATCCTAGTGGGTATGAAGTGGTTTCTCATTGTGGTTTGGATTTGCATTTCCCAATGACTAAAGATGTTGAGCATCTTTGCATGTGCTTATGGGATCCTTGTATGTCTCCTTGGGAGAAATGTCTGTGCAAGTCCATTTCCTTTTAAGACATGGATTGTGTTTTTATTGTTGAATTATGAGGCCTCTTTATATATTCCAGATGCAATTTTCTCATCAGATACATGATTTGCAAATAATTCTCCCACTCTAGGGGCTTTCTGCTTTCTTAATGGTATTTTCAGTACAAAGTTTTAAATTCCGATGAAGTGCAGTTTATTTTTCACGGGTTCCCTTTTGGTGTCATATCTGAGAAACCGTGGCCTCATTTTACATTTTAGGTCACGAAAGGTCAGAGGGCAGGGATGATGTCTGTCTTGTTCACTATCCCCAAACTTTGCAGTGCACACAGTAGGTTCCCAAACAATACTTGTCGAATGAATACACTGCAGAAGAGTCCATGTGCCGGGTGGTCTCTGGAAGTGGACTCACCCTGACAACCCCTCACTCACTGCTCTGCGTCAGGTTGGAGAGACTTCGCTCCTGGGTGCCTCCCCCTCTTTACGCCAGCGAGCTTCTGGCAAAAATGACATTGGGTAAAAACCCATTCCTGCCAAGAGGTAAGCAGTGAGTTAGGACATTAAACTCCCGGCCCCTGACCGGGAAGGTGTAGCATGTGTGGGCCTGAGCCAGAATGACCCCCACGAACAACATATGAGGTTGAACTATGTGATCTTACCCCTCTATGACCCACTTTACCTAGAAAAATTGCAGCTGCATTTGGTTCAACATAAAAAATTTGAATTAGTTTCCACCAAAGAAAATGAAAATGAATTTAATTAAAAATCTTTGTTTGAAACCTACAAAAAACTCCCTCCCTCCTCCGGGGGTTTTCTCTTTCTCTCTCTCCCTCCATACAGGGAGCACGTCCAGGCCCAGCTCCCGTTCCATGGGAAGGATGCTGGGACAGGCCCGCCCTCTCCCCCGATGGCGCGAGGTGGGCGCTACCCCGCACATGACATGGTGGTGTCTGAAGCAGGACTTCTTGAACCTCAGACTTAAGTCCCCTGACTATTTCTTAGAGGGGAACTTACAGACAGCTGGTACCAGGCAGGGGCCAAGGACAGAGGACATTCTGTATGCAGCAAACCAATGCCATTAAATGAAGTTCTACATAAGTGATGATCTGTTTTTCTGCATCTACCTGGTGACTAAGGAGAGGAATTTCACTTGGTTGCTTTTTTTTTTTTTTAAAGTGTTTGTCATATTTTGTTGTTACTTGAATGATTTGGAGTTTTTCCATTCCTTTTTACTTCACTAAATTTACTTTCCCATTTTCTAAGTCAAACTTGACAAGCATCTTGGATAATACATGATGCATTATTCATAAAGAGCTGCTTGAAGTGAGGAAATTTAAGTTAGCCACTTTCCTGAGAAATTCTACTTATGGCACAAAGTTTGTGGTCTAAGTGTTGATGAAGTCCATTCATGAATAACACATGAATATCGAGGAGGGCGTTTTGCAGCCGTTTTATCCTTTTTGCTTTTCTGACTTTCCTTTCACAATAGCTGCGCTCTTCCTGTACACCAGGTACAGCCCAAGATTTCAGTAGGACGGGGAAGCTTTACAATCAAGGAGGCTGCATGATAATAAACTACAAAGGCTGGTGTCTTAAAATTGGAGGTCACGTGAGGTTTTAAACGGCAAAATGCCAATCATGGTTCTAAACGCTCTCCAGGCCTTATCTGCGTGACAAGCGTTAAAATCAAGATTGGCCAGAGTGCGGTGTGGCAGGTGACATGCGGTCCGGGAGAGTTCAGGACCCAGGGCCTCACAGTGGATGGAACACAGGGTTTCTTTTTTCTTTGTTTGTTTTTTCATTTATTTATTAATTTTTATTTTTGGCTGCGTTGGGTCTTCATTGCTGCCCGCGGGCTTCCTCTGGTTGCAGCGAGCGGGGGCCACTCTTCGTTGCTGTGCGTGGGCTTCTCATTGCGGCGGCTTCTCGTGTTATGGAGCACGGGCTCTAGGCATGCGCGCTTCAGTAGTTGTGGCATGCAGGCTCAGTAGTTGTGGCACACGGGCTTAGTTGCCCCGCAGCATGTGGGATCTTCCCAGACCAGGGCTCGAACCCGTGTTCCCTGCATGGCAGGCAGGTTCTTATCCACTGCTCCACCAGGGAAGTCCCACAGGGTTTCTAACACAGCTGGGTGGCGGTCCAACCCGCCATCTCCCAGATCTCGGTCACAGGGTGTGCCTGTGCACATCACTCCATCTTACTGGGTTCCCACTTTTCTTGCTATAAAATGGGAAATTTTGCACCACCTCTCCTTCGAGGGAAACTTGTTCCTTCCTCGTGCTTACAGAGTCCGTGTGGTCACTCTGAGCTTCTTTACATGCTTAGCAATCATGCCTTTGGGTGTTACTGTTACTATCTTGGAGTTCTACCTTGAATTGTTCTTTGAATTTCAAAGCTTTTGAAGTAACACCCTCTGATTTATTTGCCTGGCATAAGGCTCTGCTTGGCCCGGAGAAGGTCCGAGGTAGATGATTCACAGGACGAACAGAGAGGTGGGGACCTCAGGTGAGACTTTGCCTGGGATGAGCAAAGGGAGAGGGGAGCTTAGGAAGGAAGATGGCTGGCCAAGAGAAGTTGTGTGAAATGTCTGCTTCATGGCGAGAAATGTGAATTCTCACCCGTCGAATTTTCCGTAAAAATGTTTCTCGTTAATGAGCTGGATATTGGGTCTGTCCGTGGGGGAGGGGTGTGGAGGGGGCTGGGAGTGGCCTCAGGGTGGCGGCAGGATGAGAGCTGGGGGCTCTGTTCAGCCGCGGGGGAGGGGCACGCAGCCCCGCCGCTGGCTCTCGCCCGGGAGGCTCAGGAGGGGTCCAAGAGGCAGCAGTGGAGATGCGGCCACCGTGGCCACGACGTCCCATCCCAAGGGAAGCGCGCGTTTCCAGACCCTGATGGATGGAGAGGAGGCTGCCTACTCAGAGAGCCCCCTACACCCTCGTCCATGCGGACCCCTCACATTTGCAACAGATGTAGAGGCCCTGAGGCTTCGTGATGCTTCCCTAATTTTAGACCACACAGTGCTGACAGCGAGCGCCGTGTTATCCTTCACTGGCAAACGGTGGGACCGCCCCCACTCGTCCCCTCCCACCACAAAACTGAGGGTCCGGTGCGTCTAGAAGGAGCACGGACTGGCCTGGCTCAGAGCAGGAGGCAGCTCTTGCTTTGGTCGATGCTTGAGAAATATTTGTGGAGCAGAGGAATGAATGAAAGAATGAAGGTGTGAATGGATGAATGAATGAAGGTGTGAAGAAGGTGTGAAGCACGCTTTCCCGGGCCTGCTGGCCCAACATTTACCACATTCTGTGTTCCACTTGCTTAAGCTCCAAAGTCCCAGGCGTTTCAGTGAAGACGCAATTGAGTATCTATGCTTCTTAAGTCCTGAAACTCACACATTTAGAGACCGAGATCAAGACCCGGGGCAGAGGGCCTGTGGTCCTTCTCCTCTGACGGGCCCCTGTCCGCGCCCGCATGCCTTGCCTATGCTCCTTTCAGGCCCTGATGGTCACGTCCACCCACCGTCACCCCTCACCTCGTGGGCCCGGGTCCGTCACCCTTTCCCACACCACTGGATTGTCTAACTCGTCTCACATAAGCTTGGAGGCCAGCACCCTCAGCTCCACCCAGGCCCCAGAACCTTTGTCGGAAGCTCTGGATCCCCGTGGGATCCGAGCTGGGTGCCGGCCCCTCTCCCCTCCAGGCGGGAGTTGGCCCTGGCGCGGGGGGGTGGGGGTGGGGGTCCGTGTCCGCACTGAGACCTGACACCCATGGCTGTCCTGGAATGAAGAAGTTCACCATCTCATTGTACTTGTTGAGAAAAGAAACACAAAAACACTGACCGGTAATCTAGGGAACTTCCTGCTGGCAAATCCTTGGGGCAAGATTATTTCCACCTATTCAGCTGTTAAATTCGTAACTTGATCAGGCCTTTTAAGAATTAGGTGAGACCCCCGGAACCGGAGCCTCCCAGAGCCCTGTTCGGAAGCTCAGCGCTGAGGACCAGCAGGGATACGCACATGTGCTGGGTTTGATCCCGAAATAAGAGCGCCCGGTGTGATGCTCGGTGTGGACACCAAACACAGGTCTCTCCTGCGAAGAGGCGGAGACACAGACGCGGGACCGGTATTTCTGGTCCTTATCTCCCGTGGGGCCATGTAAACAAGCCGTATGGACCCAGCTTTACGACAGAAACGGCCTCAGAGCTGAGCTCACTTACTTCTAACTGTGTTCAAAACACTGATCAGGTTGTTGTGAGGGCACAGCAGCAGCAGCACCAAAAATCCACTAGGGTCCCTTCAGGGGTTCATCCGACGCTCCTACCACGTTCCTACGAGGCTTGAACTTAGAAGGGCCGAGCTGAAGAGCCCTCGCCTGGGTCAGCAGGGTGTAGGGACACGAGGTCAGCCCTCTCCTTCCCACACTCTGCTCAGAACTTGAGACACCAGGTGAGGCTCTGAGCTGCAGCCCCTCACCCGGTATTTTGCCTGTGATGCTGAGGTACAAACAAAAAGACATTCAAACCCCGAGGTGAGTGCATTAATTATTAAGCAGTCGAGCACAATCGATGCAATATTGCTGCTGTGTTTCCTTGTCGATATTTCTGGAGTTTGCTTCAATATTTAATTCAACCCCAAACTGTAGGTCATTAGAAAATGTATACTCCAGGCTTCCACAGGGTACAGCTTATGTTATGAGGTCACCCCACAGAAGGCCTGGAATCCTGGATGCAGATCTTGGGTCTGTTTTTCAAGACGCCCTCCCCCTTAAAGGAAAAGTTAGGAGACACTTCTCCAGGCTCTTTTCTTCTCCGCCTTTTCTGAAAAATAATTTTTAAAAATTGAAGTATACTTGATTTACAACGTTGTGTTAGATTCAGGTGTACAGCAAAGTGATTCAGTTATACATATACACGTAACCATTCCTTTTTAGATTCTTTCCCCCCATAGGTTATAACAAAGTATTGAGTAGAGTGCCCTGTGCTGTACAGTAGGTCCTTGTTGGCTATGTATTTTATATTTAGTAGTGTGTACCTGTTAATCCCAAACTCCTAATTTATCTCCCCTCTATCCCCTTTGGTAACCATAAGTTGGTTTCCTATGTCTGTGGGTCTATTTGTGTTTTGGATGTAAGTTCATTGGTATCACTTTTTTTAGATTCCACATATAAGCGGTATCAGATGATATTTGTCTTTCTCTGTCTCTTGTCCGCATATTTAAAAACACAGGTGGGGTTACTTCATTTGCCAATTCTTGAATCAACGAGTTGCCAAAGAGTTTGGCATCCGTGGGGTCTTTGTTGAAGAGAGGAAGGTGTGATTGTACCTAAGTGCTGTGTCCTGTGTTTCTCCCCATTAGTGTGTAAACAATGAGATCAAAGTGGGGGAAAAACTTTTGTGTTTCTGGTGTTACTGAGGATGTGAAGGACCCTGCCCAGGGCGCGTGACTGCACTTGGCTGCATTTTCTATTTGACCTAGAAAAGCAACAAGCCAGAAACCCCACGTGGTACCTTTCATCCTTTTAAAAGTGACTGAGTTGTTCCACTGGTTGATGGGGCGAGCTGCCCCCTCCCAGGCCGACCGTCTCCTCAGCGGGGGGGGGGGGGGGGCACGCCAGGCACGTCTGCCTAAACTTTACTCGGAAAGAAGGACGTGTGATTCCTCGCTTGACCTGGCCGTTCTGACACAGTTGCTTAGAAGGATGACGTAGAGCATCTTCCTCCGGCTCCTGTTGAGGCCCAGGTGAGGTCGTGGCCCCCGGAGGCCCTCCCCCACCATCCTCCCCCCCCATCCTCCCCCCCCCGGCGTGTGGCTGATTCTATGCTGTCACCATTTGGGATGTCCCCTTCGGGGCTGAGCCATGATCCCGCCGTCAGAAAGGGCAGCTTTTACCGGCCGTGAACACCTCCCGTGGTGGCTGCCGGGGCCAACGAAGCAGCACGGCTGGGGAGCGAGCACAACAGAAAGTCTGGAGGCCAGAGTCATGAAGCCGGGTGTAGGGGGGCGGGCTCGCCCGGCTCCCGGTGACGGTGGCTGGCTGGCAGTGCTTGGCTTGCAGGTGCATCTCTCCAGTCTCGGCCTCTGTCTTCACGTGGCTTCTCTGTGTCTGTGTCCAAGTTTCCCTCTTCCTATAAGGACTGCAGTCCTGTTGGACTAGGACAGGCCCTACCCTGGGGTGGCCTCAGCTAACTCGATGGCGTCTGCAAAGACCCTGTTTCCAGTGAGGCCGCATTCACAGGCTCCTGTTGGGCGTGACTTTGGGGGCACACAGTCCGTCCCTGAGCACCTGCCGCTGTCCACCGGTCTGACCGCCAAGGACCACGATGGGATTCCTGAGGCAGGCTGTGAGGTCAGGGCCTGGACGCCGCTTAGGGCGGAGCAGGACGGCTGAGGACTTCTGTGTGTGGGGCAGGGGTGGCCGGAGGTCCAGGGTTCAGGAGAGGATGAACCCCACGCCGGCCGGGCCGGGTAGGGTGCTGAGAATGTTACTGCCCCAGCCAGAGCCATGGGGGCCGGGTCTTCACCTTCTTCTGGAGCAGCTGGGCCAGAGCCACCGCCAGGCGGCACAGCCTCAATAGGGCCCCTTTGTACCAGTTTTAGACAGGATACCCTCCCTTCAGGTGAAGAACGTGTTTATATGTTAGTTTCTGTGCAAGACTTGCATGTGGTAACGAAAGCAAATTACAACTTTCAGTGAAGCCCAGAGTAGCATTCAAAAAACGGACTCCAGAATTTCCCTATCTGGTTCTTAAACAGGATGCATTACAGAGGCATTAAGATACTTTTGATAAAATCCAATCAAATTTCAAGAGTCAGTTATTTTTAGCAGCCATGGAGACCCTGTGGAGAAGACCCAACCTGTGACTGCAGTTCACACGAGTTGTTGTTCCTTTTCTAACTGTTCTGAGGGTCTAGAGGTAAAAAAATGTCGAGAAATTAGAGTCTTCATCGTACAAGGAGGAAACGCAGCGTGACCTTCAGAGAAGGTCGATGTGTCCGAGGAACGTCCTTCTCCGCGTGAAAGTAAAACCGGCTCTGAGTTCATAAACGGTATGAGGGGGTGAGGGGTCTGTGTGCTTCTTAATGGAAGAGAAATGAATGTTTTGTGGGAGAATATTATGTAAATAAAGGAGGGAGAACATTTTGGGAGGCCGTTCTAGGTTGAAACGGGCAAAAGAGACATTTGAAACAAAACACAAGGCATGAAATCTTGACTGGGTTCTGTGATTAGAGGCATTGGGACAGGATGGATGGAGTTCCCTGTATGACAGGAAGGCTTTGCTTGGGTGAGAGACACAGGGCGAGGCGACGGGGGATGAATGGCCACCACGTCTGCATGAAATGGATCAGGAAAAAAAAAAAGCAATAGTTAAGGGCAATGGGTTACTTTTTTCACATGTCCTCTATATTTGAAACCATTTATGCTGAAAATAATCTGACAAAGCAGCTGAGACTGGCCCGAGATCACACGGCCAAGATGCGGCAGGAGCTGGGCTGACGAGGGGCCGGTGTCCCGTCAGGGAGGTTTGACTTGAAATACACAAATAGCAAGAAGGCTTGGGGAGAAGCACAAATGGATTAAATGGTGGCCGCACAGTGTCTAGGCGGTGGGCTGTTCACTGGACGATTCATTCAGAGTTGCCGACTTTAAAATGTTTCATAAGAAAATTTTGGGAAAACATTTAAAAGTGGCAGAACTGAATTTCAGGCCAAGGCAGCCGTGCTCCAGGGTCGAGGTTCTTGGCGTCCGTGCGCGACTGCCTCCCAGGCAGGAGGATATGGACCCCAGACGCGTAAGGGATTTGACCAAATCCTTGCTGCAAAGGCATTACGAGCCTGGGTGGAGGCTGAGGAGTTTCTGCTCACCCGTCCCCCCGAGGGATGAGGCTCAGGGAGGGCGAGGCTTGCTCGGGGTCTGGGGAAGGGTTGGGACCGTGTCCCCGACCCCCCGGTGCTCAGTCCAACCACCCTTCCAGGCGGCCATGCCCCTTCCCGGGAGCAGCCGGGGACGCTGTGTACCGTCTGCGTGTTTGGCCACAGAACAGCCCTTCTCACGGGCAGCGGGGCCCTGCCTGCTGCGTTGCCGGCTCCCGTCGCCCCGTTCGCCGTCACCCCATCTGCTGCCCCGCATCAGAGGGCTGACCTTCACCTTCAGTCGTGAGTGTTCAGCGTATTGAGCTGCACAGGAAATTCTGCCCTCTCGATTAAACGTCTGCTGGTTTCACTTCTATTTTTAATTCCTTGGATTCATAGAGCATTTTTCTCCGATGAGGTCAGGAGCTTCACAGACATTATGTCTTGAAACTTCCCCGATTGATGGGGCGGGTATTGCTGACCGGAGGCCACAGAAGGGAAACAACGACCTCCGGAGCTTCAGTGACTCTTCCAAGCTCGCAGGTGCTAGAGCAGGAGAGGAGCTGGCGTCCCCGCTGCAGGCGGGCTTCCCCTCCCGGGAGCCGGGAAGCGACGCCTGTCTGGCGCAGGGGTGATGTCCGAGCACGGAAGCGCAGCATTTCAGCGCACGGAGGGACCGCGTCTGCCCTTTACTGACGGGGAGATTAGAAAAGTGGAGGCTCGTATGAGGACGCAAGCCTCCTGGACGGCGAAGCCTCTCGCGCAAGGTCCTGGGTCGCCTGGGTCTCGGGATTCCACTTTCGGATATGCTTATTTTTTTATTTCCTTCGAAGTAATATTAAGCCACACACATAATTCCTTGCTTGGGGACCATGCAAGCCTCTCTCAGCCCAGGACAATTCTGTCTTTCAGGAAAATCCCCTTGGAAGGTTGCCCTCAAGCCCTGAGACCCAGACAAGTCTGTAAATTTGCATCCTTTTTCCGCGTGTGTTAGCACAGGCAGTGCCACTCTGGGGGAGGAAACCAGCCATGCTGGGGGATCCCGGGTGAAAGGTCAGGTCCTAAGAAAGGCATTGACATTCAGAGCGTGCTCAGGGCTGCCTGGACCAGGCAGGTCAGCAGGGCGGCTCCAGTGGGTTTGGGCCGGGCTCAGAGCTGCCGCCAGGATGCTTCATGTCTCGGCCTGAGTGTCCCGTGCAGGGCACCTGGGTTCTCCTCTACGTCGCGCCCATGGCCCAGTGAATGCTCCACAGGAACCAGTAACCATGATTCTGTGTTGTTTCTGGGCTCCCTCAGCACCTTTGGGGTTCTAGGGGGCCACTCCCCAAATGGAATGCTTTTCGTTTTTTCTTTTTTAAATTAACTTATTTTATTTTTATTTATTATTTTTGGCTGTGTTAGATCTTCATTGCTGCGCGTGGGCTTTCTCTAGTTGTGGCGAGCGGGGGTTACTCTTTATTACAGTGTGTGGGCTTCTCATTGCGGTGGCTTCTCTTGTTGTGGAGCACGGGCTCTAGGCATGCGGGCTTCAGTAGTTGTGGCTCATGGGCTCAGTAGTTGTGGTTCGCGGGCTCTAGAGCGCAGGCTCAGTAGTTGTGGCGCATGGGCTTAGTTGCTCCGCGACATGTGGGATCTTCCCAGACCTGGGCTCGAACCCGTGTCCCCTGCATCGGCAGGCGGATTCTTAACCATCGCACCACGAGGAAGCCCTGGAATACTTTTCTAGGAGTTCAATAAATGCTGCAGATGGGTCGATGTGGACACCTAGCAAAGTTCAGGGAGGCCTAGAGTGGGAACTTGAAGGATGTCTTTGGCCTCCACAGTATAAGATGTTGATACCATTGGTGTTTGTGCAAAAAAAATTCTGCAGTGGCACCAGTTCTCAGTTCTTTTCAATCAATGTCCCCCCATAATGTTTTCTCATTTCATCTTCCAGATACCACCTCAGTAAAGAAGATTTTGGGGGGCTCAAGCTTTATTCCATTGTTTATTATCCATCCATCCATCCATCTACCCATCCATTTATTAATTTAATTAATGTATTATCTATCCCTATCTAACCAGACTCAGGTGTACAAGCCGGATTAGCACGTTTCATCATTGGCCAATGGATGGTGGGTGAGTTACTCGTTAGATATCTTTGATAACGTAATAAGCATCTATAAACCCACACCCCAAGCAAAGCTAGAACTTCTACCATAACCTACCGTGAACTGCGTAATTCCACCTCAACCCCTGCCCCATGCCAGCCCCTTCGCTTCCCATCCCAGGCAACCACCGTCCTAAATCTCATGTTCCTTGTTGACTTGCTTTCATTTTTCTCTGGTTTTGCATTCGTATGTATTTCTAAAAAGTATGTGTGTGAGTGTGATTGTTTTTAACTTTGTAAAAAGGGTCTTGCCCTTTCCGTAGTGTTTCTGGACTTACTTTTTCACATATTAAATTGCTGTTTCCCTGTGTCGCCATGTCTTGCTGTAGTTCTTTTGCCATCATAGGAATACAGCGCCCAGAACTGTGACATGACCAGGTGTTACCCTACTTGCGAGCTTTCATGTTAGCCCGTCAGCTCCACAGATCTGACAGGAGTCAGGAGACCCCCGTCGGGGACAGAGGACTGTGTGACACCTGGCCCTGCAGGCAGCAGGGGCATCGGTGTGACTGTGTGGTCCCCTTGTCCAAGCCCCATGGGGGACACAGGGGCCTGCACACACAGCGGGTCCCTGGGCTCGGGGAACTTGAATCTCTTACTGCAGGCAGACAGCATGCCTGCCCTCCGCTCCAGGGGGGCCCGGCCATTGCTATCCTCCAAGGCTGTCAGCTGCATGGACGTTCTGGAAGAACTAGTGGGGACAAGGGCAGTTGGTGCCTTGCTTGCAGGATGTGCAGAATGTGAGAGGTGGTGGGAAATTAACTCTCCCGCTTTAAGGTCCTGTTGCTAATGGAATAGAGACATCTCTAAGAAAGCAAACATCCTAAGCCTTATGCATCCATTTATATCTTAAGGAAAATGAATTTATCTGCTTTTTACCACTTTCGGAGGTAAATGAGCTAAGCTTTAAAGTAGAGAACGGGGAGGGGGAGCATTTGGGGTTCCCAAGCTGTGGGAGATGGATGGAGAGTAGAGGCTGCTAATGGGAGGATGGGCTACTACACCTAATTCTTGTCTCTCGGGTAATTTTATCCGAAGTGACCGTGGCCACGCATCTGATGGGATGGATGCCACCTGCCTACACGGCCATAACATCAAGTAGCAATTAATTGATCTGATTGCGTCTTTATGCTGTGCTGATTCAGCAACAAAGTCAGGATGGACTAGAGGGAAGCTGGTTCTAGGAAAGAGCGAGCCTGGGGCTGCAGCACGGTGCATGGATGTGCTGACATCAAGCTAGGGCGACTCTGGCTTTTCGGGAGCCAGCCCCTCCCGAAACTCCAGCCCCTTAGCAGCACAAGTGGTTTCTGGAGCGGCTGAACGTACCAGGAACATCCCATAGGAGGAGTCTGAATGTTCACCTGCCGGGCAGAGCGGCTCTTGGGCTCGGCCCCACCTGGGGTTACCTGGGGACAGGTAACAAAGCCCCTGCCAGGCTACGGCCACACCAAGTGCTGCAGAATCCCGGGGCAGCTCGGACCGCACACAGGCCTGGGTACAGAATAGGGGTTCACTGCATCGGTGCTTCATTGAACTGAGCAGATGCTCCTACCCCAACCTGCAAGACAAAGATCCGTAACATGGCTTTTCACCCGTGTTCCCGGCAGAGTCACCGGGATGGACTCAGAAGCCTGGTGGAGGAGCCCCGGCCGAGGCTTGTCTGGAAGGCTCCCCAGGCAAGAACTACAGCCTCAGGGGAAGGAACGAAGACTCAGCCTGTTCTTGCCGTCTGCTCAGGGTCAGCCTCGGGGTCATCACACGGACACAGCGCAGGTCAGGGGCACGGGGGAGCGAGTGGCCCGGCCAGCCTCCTTCTCCAGGAGCTGACCGGGTCAGGGACTTAGCCGAGGGCTTGCCGCTCTTCCCTGCAATTGAATGACGTGTTTCAAGAGCTCCTACAGGACTCCACCGGTTTCTCCATGAGATTTTTGGGGGTCAATTAGCGGCAGAGCTTCCTGAGGCAGAGGCGGCTGATGACTTGTCGAGTGTGAGCCGTGCTGGGGGACTGGGGTCCAGCCAACTCCTCTGGGGTCTTGAGGCTCCTCTGTCTGGGGGTTTCTCTGATTCCAGGGCGGCGAGGGGAAAGGCCGGGTCTCTGCAGCTGGCCTGCAGCGTCCCTCGTCTGTGGCTACGTGACAGAGCCTGGCTGTGCTGGTGGCAGCAGCAGCATTTAATGGTTTCGGTTTCTCCTCTGGGGCCTTTGCCACGTGTCCCATGTTTCTTAAGAGGCGGTGCTTCTCACTGGAACCGAGCGTGCTAATTGAGAGAAGCATCTTTAGGCTGAGTTTGGTGAAGGGTTTCGGGCTGGTTGTAAAGCTGCTTGAAGCCTCCCAGGCCTCCCCCTGGAAGACTCACATGGGCTCTGGGCCCCTGAGATACGGGTCTCAAGGAGGGAGTGGCCACATGAGGCTGGAGGTCCCACATGGGCCCTTGTCATCGACAGACCCCAGAGCACTTGGCCCCGGCTTCCTGGTGCCCTGGGAGCAAGCTGGGGCCACGGGCAGACTCCGGGGAGCTCAGAAGGCTGGCGAGGGCAGTATGACAACATCGTGTGCTGGCCTGTGCCACGTGGGGATGACACGAGTGCATCACCCCTCTGCACGCATGGACTCGGGAGGGGCGGACCGTGGTCAGCGGTGGGGGAACCAGGCCGCGGGGGGTTCGCACCCCGGCTCTACCCTGAGTCGCTGGACGTCTCCGCGTTCCAGGTTTCCTCGCCTGTGACACGGGAATTGTAATAGTTCGTGAGAACCCTGCCTTGGACGGGCTGCTGCATGTGCTAAGCGCCACCAGGCGTTGGCCGTTCTCAGCCCCGCCCTCCGGGAGGGAACGGGCAGCCCCCAGCCAGGGAGTGGACCGGTCCAGCCGCCATCCGCGCTGCAGGGAGCCGGGAGCCCAGAGCTGGGAAGAGTGGGCGCCGCACACCCAGCTGGCCTCGGACCTGCCCGTGATGCAGCGCCCTCACTTTAGCGGGGTTTTCTCTTCACGGCAGCTGAAAGCATCCTGACGGTACAGCTGCCGCGTCTTTGCGCCATCACAGTCTTAAAATAAAAAGGGAAACCCAGATCTTCTAATTCTGGATTGGCAACTGAGTCAATTTGCATAACTGGTTGACGAACTGTGAGCACAGGCTTGACAGAGACAGCTAGCGGGGTGCACAGATGAGAAACGAACGCCGCAGACAGAAAGGGATCCACTTGAAAGGATGGGAATTTAAATGCTAAATTAAGGAAAACAGGATCTGATCTTTGAAACAGATGTTGATTTTTTTTTTTTTCTATCAGAAAAACTTAAGGACAGAGTGTATTTGGAATCCCCCTGGAGTGAATAACCAGTGTCAGCTAGATCAATTCTCTTTTCAAACATGTGATCCTTAAGCATTTTTTTTTTTACTTTAGAAAAGGCACTCATGTTCTGTTGTCGTAATCCAAAACGCTTCCAGGGTTTTCATTTTTCCTTTGAAGATTTCCAAATTCTGAAATATCTGGATTTAGCCCAGCATTCAGATAGCCTGAAAGTGCTTTCATGTTACCTAGAAACGGGTTTTGGAGGTTTTCATCTATCAGAGGCCCCACCGTTCTACCTGACCTTTCGGACAAGCCGAGAGCAAGGTGTGCATTTCCTGCCACTCAGTCAGTGAGCCCCGGACGCAGAGACCACAGGGCAATGACGGGGGACCACTGTGCAGCCCTTCGGCTTTCTCCGGACCCTTGGCCACTGGGAATGGCATTGTCGGTGCTGCCTCCATGGGCCCGGGGTGGGAGTTATGGCGTCCCTGAAGTCCTCTTTCTCTTCCCCCGGACGCCTGTCCTCCCAGGGCAGAAAAGGAAGGCTACACGGAGGCTGCCCAGGGCCTGGGATGAGTCGCCCCTGCCTGCAGGCATTGCCCACCAGCTTGGGGAACGGAAAGAACGTGTGGAAATCCAGAGACAATTTGGGGGAGACCAGCTGAGGGCTGCTGATGCCCGTGGGTCTGCTTTGCTGGAGGGGGAGGGCCCCCGGCCACGTACATTCCCCACCCAAACCATCTGCGGCCTTGTGACCAAAGCTCTCCGCTTCCACCCCCTGAAAGACGGGAAGGCTGGTGACAGGAGACCGGGAGACGAGCAATCCAAAAGCAGCGTGTGACCCTGGAAGAGATCCTGTCTTGCAGGGAAAATAGGATGAAGGACGTTATGTGGTCAGTGATACAACTGGGATACAGGCAGTAGATGAGATAAAAACATCGTGTTGATGTTGAATGTACTGACCTTGGCAGCTGCTCTGTGGTTACGTCAGACAAGGTCCTTAGTCTAAGGAAACCCGCGCTGAAGTAGTCAGAGGGCCAGCGACGTATGCAGCCCACTGTCACACAGCTCAGGGGAAGGGACGTGTGTTTATACGCGATCATACATGTCAGGGGGAGAGCGAACACAAATGCCAAAGCAACTGGGGCAAAACGTTAACAATAAGCGAATCTGGGCAAAGGCTTTATGGACATTCTTTACGCGGATTCTGCAAATCTGTAAGCTTGCAGGTTTTCCAAATAAAGCCATTTAGAATCTCTGGAATGAACTTTATTATCTCTCTGAGGACCGTCTCTCTGACACACACACACACACACACACACGCACACACACCGCATTTTCTCTCTCACTTTTCCCTTCCGTATCATTTACTGTGGGACGAAGGCGTGGTTTTCCACGATTCTGTTCCATTTGCGGAGGTAGTTTGAGAAGGTCGGCATTTAAACGGGTAGATCAGGAACGTGACATACTTTCCTCCAACGTGTGAGGGTGTAGCTGAGCAAGGGTCCACGTGCCTGCAACGCAAAAAGCCAAACTCTGACAGCGCGGGTTTGCAGCAAAGTCAGGTGCCAAGCAAGATGAACGGGCAGCTCATGTTCAAAAAACCCGAATCCCTGCAGTCTTTCAGGGAAGGGATTTAAAAGACAGTCCAGGGGGAGAGGGTCGCAGGGTGTGTGATCAGCTCATGGACCTTCCTCAGATCGGTTGGTGGTGAGGTAACAGGTAACGTTTCAGGAATCTCAACCTTCTGGTCCCAACCGCTCCGGGGTCCACGCGCGTGTGGTCAGCACGTGGTTACCATCCTCCACCTGGGTGGGGCTCTCAGTTTCTAGAGCACAACTCAGAGATATGCATCGGTGTCTTATCTCTGTCCCTTCAGAAGGACCCAGGAGGCCTGTGACTTTATTGTCCTATTAACTGCTGAATCCTCTCTTTGGAACTTGGGGAAGGCCCAGGGGACTAAAACCTTTTTTTCTACAAACAAGAAACAGGGGACACAGAGGGGATTTTGCACCCGAGAGGGCCCCAAGGGGTCCTGCTTGGTTCCAATCCCCCCTTTTCTGTGACACTCCTCAACCCTGAGGGGAACAGGGGCGGGACAGGAAAGGGACTAAAGCTTTAGAAGGAGAGGTTCAACGTGAACTCAGGAAGGGGACTCAGTTTACGGGGACTCCATGGTTTCAGTGGCTCAGTTTTTTCTGAGGGGTCTTTTATAATCTTATAAGTGACTTGGCTGAGGGGATTAGATCAGAAACCAGCGGAACAAACGCCTAATACTTTGGGAAACAGCCCCTGACGGTCAGAACTGACCCGCAGTCTTGCTCTCTGACCCGTGTTCTTAGGGACCTGACGACAAGCGGGCCAGCAGGGAGGGCATCCTTCTGTTTTGGGAGCCGTCTCTCACCTTTTGGTACTAGAAGATGCTCCCCTTGTATTTATCCGGCCCCGACTTGGAGAATCACCTTTTTCTCCAAGGAGCCCCACTTCTTCTTCTTTTTTATTTTTTAACATCTTTATTGGGGTAGAATTGCTTTACAATGGTGCGTTAGTTGCTGCTGTATAACAAAGTGAATCAGCTATACATATACATATATCCCCATATCTCCTCCCTCTTGCGTCTCCCTCCCACCCTTCCTATCCCACCCCTCTAGGTGGTCACACAGCAGCGAGCCGACCTCCCTGTGCTGTGCGGCTGCTTCCCACTGGCTCCTCTATTTCACATCGCGCTTCCTCTTATTGGAGAAGGGTATTAGAAACCAAGATCGGGGCACAGGGTGTGCTCATTGCCCCCGGGGTGTCACTGCTCCTTGGCCATCTTGGCTGACGGAGCATGGAGACGTGTGCGTGTGTGTGTGTGTTTGTGTGTGTGCATGTGCTGACCCATGTGTGCACTCGCTCTCTGTCTTTGTTCCTGTATCGACCCACCTGCACACACGGTAAGCCAAGTGTGCGCCCGCACTGATGTCTCCGGCTAACCCAGAGCCGCATGGCAGATTCTAGCCTTTCTTTCTGTCACCTCTGAATTTCCTCTCCAAACAGTGGGCAGCCGGGCCCCCACCACCCCCCGAATTACTTGTTCAACGTGAGGATGTATGTGGAGCAGTTTCGAGACTGTAAACTCGCCCTCTGTGGGAACACATTTATCACCCTTCTCCGTGATGACCGTGTCTATGTACCCCAGTTTCCAGACAGAACAGTTCCAAAATTTTCCAGTTTGATGTGGTCAGAGTCACTCGTCACAGCCTGCACCCCATCCCGGGGCCCCGACCCCCTGGTTCAGCCTCCCCCCACCCCCTCGGCGGTGCATCTCTGCGGTGCCCACGCATTGAGTTCTTCTCACACCTTTGCCAGCTTTATCCGGGTGCGCAGAACTCTCACATCCGTTCCTTCGGTCACTTTCCTTACAATCCTAAGTAGGCAGGACAGGTATTAGCTGCTTCATTTTACACACGATGTTTGGAACGTGACCAGCACAGCCAATACCGTGCAGGAAGGAAGCGCCGTAGCTGGGTCTGGACCCAGGTCTTCAGCTCTTCCTGAATGCTGACCTGCTATTCAGTGTCATTGTCCACGCTGGAGACGCCCTGCTGCCCCGACAAGATGAAAAAGCCACTAGGGTGCAGAACACACAACGTGTACACTCTACAGATGCCCTTTCTCGGGAAGAGCCGTCTCTCCCCTATACCTTTCCCGATATTTGGGGTTAAATGACCTTCCTGTGACAGATTGATGATAAAAACAAATTATAGCATTTTCAAAATATCACTTTTTTGGCAAAATAAGTAGTTGGCAACCCCATGTTGATCCCCTAGATGATGATTTCATGTTTAACTGTCCCGTGATCCAACATTCGGGGAATCCTTGCATTCTGTTATCCTGGGCCAGCCATCTACACGCTGGGAAATTCCTCAGAAAGACAAGACCCCAGAGGAGGGGCTGCCTGCCAGCTCCACGTGACACTGTGATGTACAATAAAAAGAATCCGAGACGGGCTTCTTGTTGGGAGACTCCCCCCTCACAGCCGTCATTCCCCCCTTACCCACGATTTCACCTTCTGAGGTTTCAGTTACTGAAAATGTGAAGTGGAAAAATTCCAGAAATAAGCAATTCATAAGTTTTAAATTGTAGCCTGTCCTGAGTAGCATGATGCTTTGTCCTGCCCTGGATGTGAACCACCACTCTGTCCAGCGTCTCGATGCCCATCAGCCACTCGGTAGCCTCGGTTATCAGGTACCGCGGGGCTTGTGCTCAACTGACCCTGATTTTACTTAATAAAGGCCCCAAAGTGTAAGAGCAGTGATGCTGGCAACTCGGATACACCAAGAGAAGCCCGTAAGGTGCTTCCTCTAAGTGAAAAGGTGAAAGTTCTTGACTTCATAAGCTAAGAAAAAACCCTGTACGCTAAGGTTGCTAAGATCTATGGCAAGACTGAACCTTCTACCCATGAAATTGTGAAGAAGGAAAAAGAAATTCGAGCTAGTTTTGCTGCTGCACCCCAAACTGCAAAAGTTACAGCCACCGTGTGTGATAACTGCTTAGCTAAGATGGAAAAGGTATTACATTTGTAAATAAGATATTTTGAGGGGTAGCGGGGAGATCACATTCACATGATGTTTATTGTAGGGTATTTGTAACCGAGCAAGGGCCAGACTCTTGACGGTGAGAGTCTGCAACAAAGTGCAGGTTTATTGCAGGCGCCAAGCAAGGGGGTGGGAGACAAGTTTCAGATCCACTCCCTCTTGCGTGTTGAGTTGCCGGGGTTTTTTTAGGGGAAGAACAAGGAGGCCAAGGTTAATCATCATCTAGTGACATTTCTTAATCTCAGTTTCCGGAGTCAGGATGTCCCTGGTTTACGATTCTCAGGCCAGGTGGTCCCTGGCTCGGGAGTCTGTTCACTCGTCTCTCCCTGGAGAGACAACCTGAGTTTGTAGGTAATGATGACGTCTATGATAGCGGTTTTAGTCTGTTAACAATGTTATCGACAGCAGCGATCTTAGCATCTGACCCTGTTGATTAGTGTTCCGTGAGCACAGGATTGAGGTCAGAGGGCACAAGACAGGGAGTAAAGTTTTGGATGGAGGGATGAATCATAAACTCAGTTAGAGAGCAAGGCTCTAGGGGGCTTGGTTTCATACTGTTACAATTGTTCTACTCCATTATCAGTTATTGTTGTAAATATCTTACTGTGCGTAATTTATAAATTGGACTTTACCGTACAGCGGTATGCAGGGGAGAAAACAGAGTGAACGTAGGGTTTGGCACCACCCATGGTGTCAGCAGCCACGGGGAGTCTTGGGATGTACCCCCCGCGGGTGAGGGGTGACTGCACGCACAGCTTTTGTGCAGAGGTGAGGCTGAGGGGATGGGGACACACAGGAGGTGGTCCCGTTACACTCGTCACCTCCATGGCCACATTGCTCTCTGGGTCCACGTGGACAATCTTCCACACAAATACCCTTCTTCTTTTTCACATCTGCAGTCCATGGATAGTCTTTTCTGTTGTTTTTTTAAGGTTAAATTTGTTTCTTGCATGACTTATGTTTACTTCTGTGTCTTACGTTGCTGGACCCCCCAGCATTCTCAGGCCCCTCAAATTTCCCCCCGTCCCCCAAAGCCGAGTCGCCAACCTCCCCCACTGCTGCCCCCATGGCCACCTGGCTCCCAGAGTCCTCCGTCTGTAACCTCTGAGCCCACCCTCAGGCCCCGAGCTTCCCTCTCAGGGTTGTCGCTAAGCCCAGGATCCCCATTACAAACCACAGAAGGCTCAGAGGGGGGCCAGGGGGGTTCACTGAGCACCCCCTGCCTGGCGCCTTGCCATACACGATCTATCGATTGATCGATCCATCGGTGGGCGGGTAGGTAGCTATTCACTCATGTCCCTGGTTTAACCTTCACTGTGGCTCAGGGAACATCCACACCCTGTGCGCCCAGGGAACGCAGGGACCAGGATGCCTGATTCGCTGCTCAAGACGCTCTCCCCCATCCCCCTGCCTTTGTCTGTTTCCGGCCAGGGGACGGCTGGTTTGGCAGCCTGGTCTTTTCTTTAGAAAGTCTTCCCCTGTGAGGTGACTTATCAGGTGTCCCAGGACAGCAGGTTGGGAATCCTTCTGCCCCAACTCTAGGGAACAGCCTTGGTTCCGCACAGAGAAGAAGGGACTCAACAGCCACCGGCACAGTAACCACGCCACCTGGACACCAGCTTGCTCCTCCACCTGTGACCCCGCCCTGAACTGACGCAGCTGTCAGACCTCCAGTGCCTCGTCAGGTACAGGAGACGGCGGTGGGCGCGAGCTCCCTCTCTCCACCGGGGGTCAAGTGCGAGCAAAATGAATGCACCCCAGCCCAGATATCTGCTGGGGCTGCAGAGCCCAGCCTGAAAAGCATGCTGCAGCAGCGTCGGCGCTTTCTATGGGCAATTCTCACTCCAAATGAGTGAAATGCACGTCGGTGCTTCTGGGTACAGACACTGTTCCATGATGGGGCTTATCTGATCCACCAGTAAGAAACACCTGGTCTGGGACTTCCCTGGTGGCACAGTGGTTAAGAATCCACCTGCCAATGCAGGGGACACGGGTTCGAGCCCTGGTCCGGGAAGATCCCACGTAATGCGGAGCAGCTAAGCCCGTGCGCCACAACTACTGAGCCTGCGCTCTAGAGCCCACGAGCTACAACTACTGAGCCCACGTGCCACAGCTACTGAAGCCTGCGCACCGCAACAAGAGAAGCCACCACAGTGAGAAGCCCGCGCACCACAACCAAGAGTAGCCCCCGCTCGCTGCAACTAGAGAAAGCCTGCGTGCAACAACGAAGACCCGACGCGGCCAAAGATAAAATAAAAATAAAATAAAATAAACAACACCTGGTGCTGGGAGAGGGGACCAGGGCTCACAGGTGTGGTTAAAACACGGGTGGCAGGAGCGAGGGCTGGTAAGCAGCCTATCTCCCACCTATTATTTCCCTTCTGCTCGGTCCTGGGCTACTGTTCTCCAAGCAGCAGCCGCGCATTGTCTGTGTCAGCTGCGCCCCAATCCAACGCCGGTCAGCAGATCATGCAGGTTCTCTCCTGCTTCCCCTCTCCTAGCCTCTCGTGTTTCCTCTTATCTCTTCTTTCCCCAGCACAAGGAGCGTGCTACTGGTCTTTTGCTCTTATCACCCTATCACTTTCCAGCCAGCATCTCAGGCCCTGTCCTACCACGGCCTCCGCGTCTAGGTGACGACACCCCCGCACGTGGCCTTCGCAGCTCTGGGTGGGGCTAAAATAACTCGATTTGAATTCCTCATCATAAATGTTCCCACGAGAAACTAGGAAATCGTCCTTCAAATGTTGGTTGATAGTAAAACCCCTTTGATCTTGAATTTTAAGATAAAAAGCCCAGAAATCCGGAGTGAGCAAGCAGTTCCCTCATTAATGACTTGGTCTATCCAACATTAGCTCAAGGGATAATTGAATATAAGCTTCCATCTTCGTTAGAGCCGTGGTGACATCTCATTCTAACACTTTTGTTCATAAACTTATTTCCGTCACACTAGTCAACATCACTGGCTTGGTTATGAAGTCGTGCCGCCTCCGAGAGAGATTTTAAAGCCTGACCTTGTGCAGGTACAACTTCTCCCGGCTAAGGAAAGAAGGAGGCTTTGTGAGAGAAGACACACAGTGAGCTTGGGAGAGGCTGGCACCCCAGGAGAGGCAGGTGCTTGGGCTGCAAAGCCTTCTCCCCAGAGCAAGCATCGGGCAGGACGACTGCGGGGTGAAGCCAGCGCCCGAGGTGCAGGGTCCTTTTAGTGGCTGTAAACGGGCTGGTTCCTGTTCCTGAGCAGTGCGTGTGGAAACAGACATATATCCACTAAACATGGGCAGGGAGCGGATGACAGCGCCGTTCCTCTTTTTTTACTGCCTTTGGCTCTTTTCTAGTTATTTGTCAAAAAGCTCCTTGGGCCCCATAAAAGGTGATACGCTTAAATCAACAAATAACAAATTACCATCCTCATTATGTGGAAAGTTCTGAAAATATATCATCTGTACAACTTGTTTTAGAAATACGTTCTATCCCTTCCTCCATTCAGAGTAACTAGAGATCTTAATTCTTCATGAGACTCTTGAAACTTATATTCCTGAGTCAAGGGCGTTTATGCACTTATCCACTCAGCCCGTATTTACCGGCGTCTCTGCCGCGGCTCCCAGCAGGCAAGGCCCTGGCGCGTCTCTGCGGGAGCAGAGGGTCTGGCTCTCCCCCGGCGGGGCTGCGTCTGCTCCCCGTGGCTCCTCATCTAGTCTGTTTCCTCTTTCGGAAGGAGACAGATGGTCCCGCAGGGAGGTGCAGGTCCCTCTGCGTCTCCCCAAATCTGGGGGCCTGAGAGAGGAGCTCACACGTGAAGGAGGGGTGGTGGACGTCGTTCAGCCCCGGGTAACTTCCAACAAAGGCAGACGGGGCGGGTGGAACGCGGGTGGCCAGCAGCCCCCAGCGGCTGGGCTTGGGTAGGAGGCAGCAGCTCGGCGCCCTGACCTGGCAGAGGATGAGGGGAATAAGCGCCTGGATTCAGGTTGTGGATGGGAGGATGGAAGGAACGACTCTTCAGGATGGGCTCGATGAGTCCAGGTCCCAGGCAGGAGCTGTACCGGCAAGAACCCATCTCTGGGCGAGGACGTGGGGTCACCTTCGCTGAAGCACTTTAAAGGGAGGATTCGTTTCCCCCGTCTGGGGCAGGTGAAATCGGTCCTTCCAAGGGGCAGGAAATGGATCCGAGTGATGGTCAAGGTCCTTCCTAGCTCCGTGATTCCGCGGTCTCGCCACCGCTAGAAGTAAGGAAGGTACAACTCCGAATGCATTTGGAAAACTGAGAAGTCTGGGCGGGCTTTGCCAGAGCTCGTACATGATCCGTTTGCACGTGCGGAGGTGATTTAGATGAAGGAAACTGCTCTGTCTGGTCTCCTCTAGACACAGGTTTATGAGAACAGCCAAACTCTGTAGGTCATCCACACGGGTACTGGAGGTAGATGTACAACTCCAGCATCCTCTAGGACAAAGCGCGTTAACTCCACTCTAAAAATGCTGGGGAAAGCTCAGACACTACAGCCCGAGGCACAGAGGAAGCATGAGAAATACTGAGAGAAGACCAGTAGCAGTAGTCACCTCTCGGGGAAAATTAAGCTGGAAGGACAGAAATAGGAAGCCTTCAAGGGCAAGACTGAATTCTATAAAATTGTGGGGGTCAGAGGCAGAGGGAAAAGACTGATTGCTGAACCCAGATCCCAGAACATGGATGGGGGAAGCTTCCTTTGACTTGGAAGAGACAAATTTACTACTTTTCAAAGAAGGCATTAATTTTTCACAATAAGTAAATTCATGGAACTCCCGATCCTATAATTAACCCTGGGAAGGTTTAGAAGGCTTAAAGAGATGAACTGGCAATCGAGACACACAGCTCCACGGAGGAAAGCAGGGTTTTCACCATCTGCTGGTAGCTGTGAGAACGCTGGCATGGCCCACGACGTAGCCCTTGTGCCATGGCTGTGAGGGCACAACGCCCTGGGCGGGTGGACCCTGGGGTGCTGTGACGACGACTGTTAAGGGACCTCGTGGGGAGAGGCTGCCTCCTTCTCCAAGGAAACTGCATGCGTTTGAGGCAGATTGAAGGCCTTGTTGATTTGAAGAAATACAATTTTCAAGTTATTGGTTATTTGCCAAAGTCATGAATATCAGACATCACTTCTGTCATCTCACGAGGACAAAACGAGGGGTACAGTTGCCTTTTCTCAGGCTCCTGAAGTGCTCACATATCCTTCCTACTTGGCCCTTCCTGTACATATTCATGATTCACGAATGGTCTTTCTCCTAAGTGCCTTTTGAACCATGTTGAATCAGCGTTCATTTATTTATTCATAGCAAATACTTATTGAAAGGCAATACATCGGTATTGGGACACAGGTATTAATAAAGTGTGGCCTCTGCCCTCCAGGAGCTACCGGTCCGATGGCTGAGCCACTCATTGGGAGATGAGGGTGCTGTGCAGAGGGCGGGCTCAGCCCCCGCTCCCTCAGCCCTGCACTGACCGTTCCTGGCACCGGAACCCTTCCCGAGGGCTCCTCTGGCACCCAGAAGCACAACTCCACCCCGGAGCTGGTGGATGGGGGAATGAACATACTCTGTATACATAGGTCGTAAAAGCTAAACAAGGACAGAGGGTGAAAACCTGGGCGATCCACTCCTTAAGGGGTGGTTGACGGGGCAGGAACCACCGCGGGAGGCGAGAGCAGGGAGGCGTGACCTCCACAGACTGGGGTGGGAGGACAGTTGTCCTGACTCCAGGGAAAGAGAGTAGTCTCACTGGGCGAGAACTGAACACGGCTGGTGACCTGGGCGACTAGGAGGTGATGGGGGACCCGGACCAGGGTGCCAGAGGACAGGAGGAGCCCTGGGAAAGCATCGCACACGTGGACCCATCCGTGACAAGCCGCTCTGAGGTCTGTCCGCGGGAGCGGTGGCTGCTACTCAGTGATTCGGCATCTTAGCACCTGGAAAGCGTTTTGCGGTGATTGTACGGACTACTCATCACAGCCCCGTGCGGCAGACGAGGCAGCTGTTCTCCCCAGCTCCACAGAAGTGGCCACAGTACAAAAGAGTGCTGAGTTTCAAAAAATTGCTCTCATTTCAGTTGCATTTGGCATTTGTCTTCCCGGTTAAATATCAACCATCTGCCCAGACACTGCAGGGTGAGGTGAAGATGGTGTGACATTTGAGTCTGGCTTCAGTCATCCTGGGGAGGTGTGGGCCTCTGATAGCTGGGGTGTCAGGGCGAAGGACTCGGGGTCAGGGCTGACATCTAGGGAGACCGCACAGCAGGTGCACGCAGACAAGAAGCAGGCAGGCTCCTCTTTAGTGAAACAGGAGTCAGAGATTAAAAAGAAGAATTGAGACCCGGAGGCAGTTAAGAGCAAAGCCCTGTGAAGACGGAAAAGCAGGTGGCGCTGGGCCTCGGCGGAGGATGGGCTCGTCTCTGTGCTGCCCCAGCGGGGAGGCCGTGGCCGCACACAAAACACCCATCCTGGGCCCAGGCCCCAGAGATCCTGACGGGGTTTCAGAGGATTCTTCATGCAACTGTGCAGCTGGGATTGGGAACCACAGACGGTGTTGTCTAGCATGTTCTGGGGCATTTCTGGGAAGGTAATTTACATCTATGTAAAGCACCTGCACTTAGTAGGTACACGGTGAATTCCGGTTTCCTTTGTCTCTTTTACCTCTTTCTACATCATTTAAAAATATGACATTCAAAATATGGAGGGGTGGGATAGGGAGGGTGGGAGGGAGGGAGATGCAAGCGGGAAGAGATATGGGAACATATGTATATAGATCTGATTCATTTTGTTGTGAAGCTGAAACTAACACACCATTGTAAAGCAATTAGACTCCAATAAAGACGTTAAAAAAATAAAAATAAAAATATGGCAACGGCTTTTCTTTTCAACCGTCTCCCATGTATTCTACAAGACTTGCAAGAAATGTGTCCTTGGTTACAGTGTTGTGACCTATGAGGTCACTTCAGAAGAAAATCATTTTTTAACCATCATTTTATTTATTTTGCCAAAATTGCACTTTTGAGTCTGTTGTTGGCAGGGACCGCAGCACCATTTCTAAGCATTATCACACAGCCGACGCTGGCGAATGGAAACCTGATATAAAACACCCCTTCTATCCTGCTTTGATATTGATTTAATATCAGAGTGCCATTTTCTCTTCATCTCTACCAGATGCTAAAAGGAACTTGAGGTGGACAGAAAGGACACTTCCTGAGCAAGGTAATGCTCATTAACTTAAAATAAAAGACAGCTTTTTTCCTTCCTTTGAAATATCTTGTCACATTTTTTTTTTATATATATATATATAGAAAGGAGCTTGTAGCTGAGTGTTGAGACAGCAGGATTCTAAATGATAAAAATAAATCAGAAGGACACATTTTTGCCTCATTTTGTGTATCCTTCATTTTTTCCAGTTTTATTGAGCTATAATGATCTATAACACTGTGTAAGTTTAGGGTGTACAACGTGATGAGATACATACATACATACATATATATATATATATATATATAAATGATTACCACATCAAGGTTAGTTAACACATCCATCACGCCACACAGTTACATTTTTTTGTGTGTATGTGTGGCAAGGACAATTAAGATCTACTGTGTTCGCAAGTTCCAAATATCCGACACAGTATAGTTAACTTTAGTCCCCATGCCGTACATCGGATCGGCAGAACTTATTCCTCTTACAACCGAAAGCTTGTATCCTTTGAGCACCACCACCTCCCCACCCCGCTTCCCCTGTCCCCCTGTCCCTGGCAACTACCATTCTTCTCTCTGTTGCCATGAGCTGCACTTTTTCAGATTCCACAAATAAGTGAGATTGTGCAATATATGTCTTCCTCTGGCTTCTTTCACTCAGCACAATGCCCGCGAGGTCCATCTATGTTGTTGGAGATGGCAGGATTTCCTGCTTTCCCTTGGCTGAAAAGCACCTTTTGTCCACTCATTCACTGATGCAGACTTAGTCGTTTCCATGCCTTGGTTATTGTGAATAAGGCTGCATCGAACACGGGGTGCAGTATCTCTTTGAGATCCTGATTTGTACCTTTTAGATCCTTCGGCTATATACCCAGAAGTGGGATTGCTGGATCACATGGTAGCCCCGTTTCTACTTGCTTAAGGAACCTCCATACTGTTTTCCATAGTGACTGTACCAATGCGCATTCCCACCGACAGTGCACAAGGGCTCCCTTTTCTTCCACATACCTGGCAACACTTGTTATTTCTTGTCTTTCTGACGACGGCCATTCTGACAGGCATGAGGGGGGTCTCTCACTGTGGTGTGGACTCGCATTTCCCTGATGACTAGTGAGCAACTTTTCTTGTATTTGTTGGCCATTTGCATGTCTTCTTTGGAAAAACATGTATTCAGGTCCTTTGTCCACTTTTTTTTTTTTTTTTTTTTTTTTTTTTTGCAGTACGCGGGCCTCTCACTGCAGCGGCCCCTCCCGTTGCGGAGCACAGGCTCCGGACGCGCAGGCCCAGCGGCCGTGGCTCACGGGCCCAGCCGCTCCGCGGCACGTGGGATCCTCCCGGACCCGTGTCCCCTGCATCGGCAGGCGGACTCTCAACCACTGCGCCACCAGGGAAGCCCTGCGCACTTTAAAATCAGATTATCTGTGTGTTTTTTGCTATTGAGTTGCAGGAGTTCCTTATATATTTTGGATGACATTTGGTTATACTGGGTTCACAAAACATTCCCTTCTCTGCTGTTTGCTAGAGGCAATTGTGTAGCCATTCTTTAAACGTTTGGTGAAATTTTCTAGTGAAACCATCTGGCTCTGGATATTACTTTTTCAGAACTTTTAGTGCAAAGGTCAATTTTAAAAAAAGGTTATATACCTCTTCAACTTATCTATTTTATCTTGGCTGAATTTTGGTAGTTTGTGGTTTTCGAGGAATTGGTCCATCTCTTCTGAGTTGTCATATGTATGAGTGTATGTTGTTCATAGAATTCCCTTCTTATCCTTTAATGACCACAGGATCTGTAGTTATAGTTATTGTTTTATACCTGATATTGCTGATTTGTGTATTCTATTTATCTTTCTCAGACTTTCTAGAGGTTTATCCATTTTGTTGATTTTGGGGGGGAAAAACTGACTTTGTGTTTCATCGACTTTCTTGATGTTTTTATGTTTTTAATTGTATTGATTACTGTCTTTGTCATTTTTTTTTTCATTTTTCTTTCTTTGGATATATTTCGGCCTTCGTTTTCTAATTTCTTGAGTTGAGAACTTACGTTACTGATTTGAAACTTTTCTTCTTTTCTGATTAAGCGCTTAGATGTCAACACTGCTTTAGCTGCATTCCACACATTTTGATATGCTGTGTGTTCATCTCCCTAGAGTTTACATATTTTCAACATTTCTTTTGAGACGTCCTCTTTGGCCCGAAGGTTACGTATAAGTGTGTTGCTTAACTGCCACATGTTGGAGATTTGCCTGTTGTCTTTCTGTTATTGATTTCTAGTTTGAATCCATTTGGCCAGAGAACACACTCTGTAGGATTTCAATACTTTTAAATTTGTGACTTAGGTTAAGGTTATTGTTTATCTTGGTCCTTGAAAAACTGTGTATTCTGCTATTATTGGGTGCAGTGTTCTAAAAACGTTAGCTTCTGTTGGTTGAATGTATTTAGTTTTTCTATATCCTCACTGATTTTCTGTCTAGAAATTCTATTTATATCACAGAATAAGGTGTTGAATGAAGTCTCTAACTATAATTTTATTTTTTAAAATATTTCAGCTGACTTTTATTTTTATTTATTAATTTAAAATACATCTTTACTGGAGTATAATTGCTTCACAATGCTGTGCTAGTTTCTATTGTACAACAAAGTGAATCAGCCATATGTATACATATATCCCCATATCCCCACCCTCTTGAGCTTCCCTCCCACCCTCCCTATCCCACCCCTCTAGGTCATCACAAAGCAGCGAGCTGATCTCCCTGTGCTATGCGGCTGCTCCCCACTAGCTATCTATTTTACGTTTGGTAGTGTATATATGTCCATGCCTCTCTCTCACTTCGTCCCAGCTCACCCTTCCCCCTCCCCATGTCCTCAAGTCCATTCTCTACGTCTGCATCTGTATTCCTGTCCTGCCCCTAGGTTCATCAGAACCATTTTTTTTTAGATTCCACATATATGTGTTAGCATGTGGTATTTGTTTTTCTCTTTCTGACTTACTTCACTCTGTATGACAGACTCTAGGTCCATCCACCTCACTACAAATATCTCAATTTCGTTTCTTTTTATGGCTGAGTAATATTCCATTGTATGTGCCTCATCTTCTTTATCCATTCATCTATCGATGGACACTTAGGTTGCTTCCATGTCCTGGCTATTGTAAATAGAGCTGCAATGAACATTGTGGTACATGACTCTTTTTGAATTATGGTTTTCTCAGGATATATGCCCAGTAGTGGGATTGCTGGGTCATATGGTATTTCTGTTTTTAGTTTTTTAAGGAACCTCCATACTGTTCTCCATAGTGGCTGTTATCAATTTACATTCCCACCAACAGTGCAGGATGGTTCCCTTTTCTCCACACCCTCTCCAGCATTTATTGTTTCTAGATTTTTTGATAATGGCCATTCTGACCGGTGTGAGGTGGTACCTCATTGTAGTTTTTATTTGCATTTCTCTAATAATTAGTGATGTTGAGCATCTTTTCATGTGCCTCTTGGCCATGTGTATGTCTTCTTTGGTGAAATGTCTCTTTAGGTCTTCTGCCCATTTTTTAATTGGGTTGTTTGTTTTTTTGATATTGAGCTCAATGAGCTGTTTGTATATTTTGGAAATTAATCCTTTGTTGTTTCATTTGCAAATATTTTCTCCCATTCTGAGGGTTGTCTTTTCGTCTTGTTTATGGTTTCCTTTGCTGTGCAAAAGCTTTTAAGTTTAGTTAGGTCCCATTTGTTTATTTGTTTTTATTTTCATTCCTCTAGGAGGTGGTTCAAAAAAGATCTTGCTGTGGTTTGTGTCAAAGAATGTTTTTCCTATGTTTTCCTCTAAGAGTTTTATAGTGTCTGGTCTTACATTTAGGTCTTTAATCGATTTGGAGTTTATTTTGTGTTTGGTGTTAGGGAGTGTTCTAATTTCATTCTTTTACATGTAGCTTTCTAGTTTTCCCAGCACCACTTATTGAAGAGGCTGTCTGTTCTCCTTGTATGTTCTTGCCTCCTTTGTCATAAATTAGGTGACTATATGTATGTGGGTTTATCTCTGGGTTTTCTATCTTGTACCATTGACCTATATTTCTGTTTTTGTGCCAGTACCATACTGTCTTGATTACTGTAGCTTTGTAGTATAGTTTGAAGTCAGGGAGCCTGATTCCTCCAGCTCCGTTTTTCTTTCTCCAGATTGCTTTGGCTATTTGGGGTGTTTTGTGTTTCCATACGAATTGTAAAGTTTATTGTTCTAGTTCTGTGAAAAATGCCAGTGGCAGTTTGATAGGGATTGCATTGAATCTATAGATTGCTTGGGTAGTAGAGTCATTTTCACAATGTTGGTTCTTCCAGTCCAAGAACATGGTATATCTCTCCATCTGTTTGTGTCATCTTTGATTTCTTTTTTTTAAAAATATATTTTATCACCTAATATTCTTTTTAAAAATTTTTTAATTTTTAAATACATTTTATTTATTTGTTTTTGGCTGCATTGGTTCTTCGTTGATGTGCGAGGGCTTTTCATTGCGGTGGCTTCTCCTGTTGCGGAGCACGGCATCTAGGCGCACGGGTTTCAGTAGTTGTGGTGAGCAGGCTTCAGTAATTGTGGCACATGGGCTTCAGTAGTTGTGGCTCATGGGCTCTAGAGCACAGGCTCAGTAGTTGTGATGCACGGGCTTAGTTGCTCCACGGCATGTGGGATCCTCCTGACCAGGGCTCAAACCTGTTTCCCCTGCATTGGCAGGTGGATTCTTAACCACTGTGTCACCAGGGAAGCCCCTTGTCTTTGATTTCTTTCATCAGAATCTTATCTTGATCCTATTCACGTCTCCTATTTTATCAGGCAGTGCTTCTGGTTATGTTTCGTGTGTAAGGCCTAGCCTGCTTCTGAGACCTGTAATTCCAGTGACAATGTAGTTTTCAGGGCCCTTTCAATGCTATTCTGGTCTGCTTATATTTCAACAAAGTTCAAAATTTTACTAAGCATGTATTCGCTTTGTAGTTAGAAAAGTGAAACTTCAATGTGGACATGTATTTTCTACCCCATGTATTAGCATGGAAGGCACCAAGTCCAAGTTAACAAAGAGTCAAAGGAATGGCCGAGAGTCATGGCCAGGAAAAGAGGAAGCAGATGAGAAGTTCTGGGGTTGGAGGAGAGAGAGGACAGTTTGACTGTATCCCAGGGAGCAATGGTTTGCTGGGGTGAGGTCTCTGTGGTCACTGGGTTAAGATGTGTCCATCTCTCCAGCATCTGGGAGGGGCTTGCCCGGTGACCAGACTCAGATTCTAATTTAGGGCTTCAGGCTCTGAGGCCAGAATGCTTTCTTTCAGCAAGTAAGACGAAAGACAACACAATCTTAAGTAACTGACAAATTAGTTAATTTTCCACATTGAAAACACGGTTATAGGGATTCCACCTTATATATGTGATCTCATTTGTGTCTCACGTGACTCAAGTGGACAGCAGTGCTCTTGACAGTGACCAGCGTACCATGTAGATAAAGTCAATAATCTCTACAGACCAGACCTTTGCTCATTGGTTACGACTATTGAAATAATTTTATATATTTAGGCCTTTGGCTACTTTCAAATTATCTTTGATTAATTTTTAATACATATGTGTAATGCTGAATTAGTTTCATTTTTAAATAGATTCAGTATGATAAAAATGAATCTCTTTGTTGGTCCTTTTAATGTAATCTTGAAAAAAATTCAAATACTGAAATCTACTAGTAGACATTCCATAACCTCCCTTACAAACTGTAATTTTCAAATGATTACCAGGTTGGATTTTTTTTTTTTTTTTTCTTTTTCGGTACGCGGGCCTCTCACTGTTGTGGCCTCTCCCGTTGCGGAGCACAGGCTCCGGACGCGCAGGCTCAGCGACCATGGCTCACGGGCCCAGCCGCTCACGCGACATGCAGGATCCTCGCAGACCGGGACATGAACCCGCGTCCCCCGCATCGGCAGGCGGAGTCCCAACCACTGCGCCACCAGGGAAGCCCTGGGTTTTTCTTCAACGTTAACTTGTTGAATCCTCTCAAAGTCTGTCAAGGTGAATATGTTCATTCTGTTTTGAAAATTAGAAAATTGAAGCTGGAAGAGGTAAGTTGCTCGGAGTCACACACCTGGTGGTAGGGTTTGAGCCGCAGTCTTTCTGAAGAGCTCTGCAGTACACTTTGATGTCTCCCACTTCCTCTTACTGATGGCAGACGGAACAGTCTCACAAGCATTCTGAAAATGAGACAGACTCTTCCAACACCATTTTTGAAGATAGCATTTAATTCGTTCGATGCAGAAAAAACGCACTCCGGTTTCGCTTTTTGCAGTAAGGCAAAGACTGTGGACCAGGATAGAAAAGTTAAGGATACAATGCTTACTAAGTTTATTCTCTAAAACCAGTTGACGGGATTAAGCTGCAATTCCCGGGTCTCAGGAGAGCAATTCGGCCCATCCGGCCAGCAGAGGGCAGCACCAGGCCGGCACTCGGAGGACCGTCCAGCAGTGGCCAGCGTCACCTGGCCTCGCTCTCCTGATTGATTACCCGGGTATAGCCCATCCCAGGCCCCTTGAGGGGCACAGGTGACCTGGCGATATTAAGTCGTGAAGGGCCTAATGGCAGAAGAGGGGATTCCTCTCTGGTCCTCTGTGGGTTTACAGAACGGAGAGAAGAGCTGAGAAAGTTCTACACCAAATGCACATTTTCCCCACCTAGTGATCCTGTCAGATTTCTGCATCAAATGTATTGAATGCTATCTTCCAAAATATTTCTCATTGTACTTCTTGCGGCAAGAATTCCAAATGATTTCCCAGGAGCTAGATAACAAGATACAGAGAAACGTAATTTCCATGTAACCCACCAGGGAATTTTGGGAAGGAAACAGTGTTCACTGGGGAAAAAAATAAACCGAAACGTTGCTTTTAAAAAGCGTACAGAGACAGCAGATTTGACACGGTAGATGTCAACTGGCAAAGATTTTTTTTTTTTTTGGCCACGCTGCACAGCTTGTGGGATTTTAGTTCCCTGACCAGGGGTTGAACCTGGGCCACGGCAATGAAGGCACGGAGTCCTAACCACTGGACTGCCAGGGAATTCCTGCAAAGGTTTTCTTTTTTTTTTTTTTTTGAGGTACGCGGGCCTCTCACTGTTGTGGCCTCTCCCGTTGCGGAGCACAGGCTCCGGATGCGCAGGCTCAGCGACCATGGCTCACGGGCCCAGCAACTCCGCGGCATGTGGGATCTTCCCAGACCGGGGCATGAACCCGCGTCCCCTACATCGGCAGGCGGACTCTCAACCACTGCGCCACCAGGGAAGCCCCTGCAAAGGTTTTTTAAACACACGATTCTGTACTGAGTTTTTATCTCCAAATTTTTTTAAAATAAATTTTTATTTATTTATTTATTGTTGGCTGTGTTGGGTCTTTGTTGCTGTGCGTGGACTTCTCATTGCAGTCCCCCTAATTTTTAAATAGTATTAAAGTAAGAGGTAATAATTCATTTTAGGGACTTCCCTGGTGGCCCAGTGGTTAAGACTCTGTGCTCTCAATGCAGGGGGCCCAGGTTTGATCCCTGGCCAGGGAACTAAATCCCACATGCATGCCTCAACTAAGAGCTCACAAGCCACAACTAAGGAGCCTTCCTGCCTCAGCTAAGACCTCTTGCAACCAAATAAATTTAAAAATTAAAAAAAGAAGTATTAATGCATTTTATAGACCATCAATAATCAAATAGAGATTTAAAAACTACATTCTAATTGGTAATCCAAATTTCTATTACAAAGTTACTATTAGGTAGTGTGCTAATAGCAGAAATAGCCTCAGTCTGGAAGAGACATGAATCCTAGCCCCTGCTTGGCCATTTACTGCTGTGTGAGCTTATGCAAAACACTCAACCTCTCTGAGCCTCAGGCTCCTTATTTCTAAAATAGGGATCATAACCTCCACTTCAGGGAGGCTTGGTGAGGCAAACTGTCTTATTTGTAGCTCCTGGTTAGGAGCATAGGTATAATGAGACATCGTTTCGTGTCACTAAGAGGTTCAGTTTGTGTAGCATTTCACAGTATGTTTACCTTCGCAGTGTGCCTGCCTCTTCTGTACGGACCAGGAAGCCATGAGTCGAGTGTGTCCGTGCCTTTGCGATGGCCACACGGACGGTCGACAGCACAGCCAGGATGGGAAGCTCTCGTCTGGCTCCAAATCCTGCTCCCTTTCTTCCTTGTGGCACTGCCTGGTCAAACCTGTGAAGGGCCAAGCGGAGGCGGAAAGGCTGGAATTATCCCCAACTTGCTCTGACTTCTGATGAGGTGGGCTAAGAGAATGCCATCCTCAAGGAGACAGCTCTGATGAAGACTTAGAGTGCTTCTCTACTCCAAATGGATGGCTTTACCAATGGACTTCAGCCAGTGTTTGGGGTCCAAAGCTGTCTTTATTGGCTTTAATGTTCTTTGCATATAATAACAGAACATTTGCAAACAAACAGGACATCCAGGGTCATGAAGATGGAGATCAATCACATAAATTGTGACACATCCATATGACGGGATATTATGTAGTCATTAATCGTCAGGCTTTAGCCTATTTGATGACACAGAAAAACACAAGATGTGATATTGAGTGAAACTGGAGGTCACAGAATAGTACATGTAGTACAATTGCATGTATATGGATGTGCACACACACAGAGGGAGACTGGGTGTATAGATGCTAAAACATTAATGGGGAAAAAAATTAATGGGGGCTGTCCCTATGGGTGCAATTATGCCTGATTTTTATCCTTTAGGTATTTTTGCCGCTTCTCAATTTTTCCATGTACATTTGTTATCTTGGGGGCAGAAAAAAGTTTATTTTTAAATAATTGTGTATATATAACACTGCCATTAAATAAAAACAATTTCGTACGTTAATATATGGAGGCCATTTCCCCAACTAAAAGATGCCAAAAGAAAACCTTAGTAAGATAAAATGAATGCATAAATGGAAAATAAGAGGTCATAATGCCAAGACACTAAGGAAAGTGGGGTAAAACTTAATAAGACCTGGTAGAAATTAGAACGAAGCATGGAAATTGATTGGATTGCTTTCTCACAGGACAGTAAGAAATCCTATCAGTTTACCACCAAAATGCTTTTCGGAATTCTGGAAATAGGGCTTAAGCAGTGACGTCTTTGCCCGGAAATCTGTTCTTAAGATCCCAGGGAGGAAAACTGATCTGAAAAGAGAAGGTGGACGTTAAAGTTACAGTTACAGTTAAAACAAGAGAGTTGGAGTGTCGATTTGAAGCAGAGCCAGCATAATAAAATTCTGGATATAAAGTCAATCTCTTGGGGCTTCCCTGGTGGCACAGTGGTTGAGAGTCTGCCTGCCAACGCAGGGGACACGGGTTCGAGCCCTGGTCCGGGAAGATCCCACATGCCGCGGAGCAACTAAGCCCGTGCGCCACAACTACTGAGCCTGCGCTCTAGAGCCTGTGAGCCACAGCTACTAAGCCCACGTGCCACAACTACTGAAACCCACGCGCCTAGAGCCCGTGCTCCGCGACAAGAGAAGCCACCACCATGAGAAGCCTGTGCACCGCAACGAAGAGTAGCCCCCACTCGCCGCAACTAGAGAAAGCCCGCGTGCAGCAACGAAGACCCAACGCAGCCAAAAATAAATAAATAAAATTTAAAAATCTCTTTCCTTTCCTCCCTCCTTTGCTTTCCTTTATGTAAATGTTATGTTTGACCCCATTTTATAAACCAAAGATAAAAAATTAAGCACAATACGTTTGTGGATGTTATTAACATTTAAGATTGTTATACTGAATTCTTAATGGCTCCTGAGTTTAAGAACAAAGCAAAACAAAGCTACCAAACATAGAGAATTAGTAATTAAATAAAATTACCTCCAAAGAAGAAAGACCCGGTTTTAGGGGGAGAAAATTCTGAAACAACCCCCTTATAACACAAAGACAGCCTTGAAAGCTACAAAGATATCGCAGCCGTTCCTGGGATGCAATTTCTGCGAAGGCTGATGGGGGATCCTGAGGTGTCACGGTCAGGCAAGGCCAGAGTGTCTGGGGTGTGATCCACTCCGTTCTTTCAACAAGAATCTGAAATGAATAAAATACTGCAGTTTTTGTTTTTCAGGTCAGAAAACAGAGGCAAGGAGAAGTTAGACGGTCCGCCTGCGTAAAGACTGGGGCCATCCGAGCGTCCACCCCTGGTTTTGGTGTTCTTCCTGTGCTTTAGTAAGTCTGCTGCTTTTTAAAAAAAAAAATTAATCAATTTTTTTTATTGAAGTATAGTTGATTTACAATGTGTGTTAAGTCTGTTGCTTCTAAACTGTAAATTGAGGCTGTGCACAGGGAGACTTTAGAATGCAGACCTTGACTTGGGAATATCTACACAGTAATTTTATAGTTACATTATACACTGAATGTGAATGGCAGCGAGGGATTGTGGGAGAGTGTAATTGGTGTAAATTGAAGAGTTAATGTGTTAGCGCAGGGAGATCAGCTCGCTGCTTTGTGACCGCCTAGAGGGGTGGGATAGGGAGGGTGGGAGGGAGACGCAAGAGGGAGGAGATATGGGGGTATATGTATACGTATAGCTGATTCACTTTGTTATAAAGCACAAACTAACACACCATTGTAAAGCAATTATACTCCAATAAAGATGTTAAAAAAAAAGAGTTAATGTGTAAGACACAAGATAGGGGGATTTTCTCAGCTTTGATGCTGTGCTTCATATTATACAGACTCGCCTTGTGTTGATATATTCCAGCTGTGTCTTAAAAAATATATTTAAGCAATTTTTCTGTAAAACGAACAAAGTGCTGGCTGTGCGTGATGGGTCATGGGTCCATCCCATTGTCGTCTGAGGCACAGCAAATATAAAAACGTGACAACCAGCAAATGTCTTTTTCCACTATGCAGAGATGAGCTGAATTCTGTCGCTGCCAAGGTAGCATAGGATAGATATTTATAGAAATAAGCGAGCGGTCCAGTCATTCATGTGCTACAAATCAATCCCTGAGCACAAAGCCCCGAGCCCGGCAGAAAGAGTGTTAGACCTCAGCGGCCACGACGGCTCCTTGAAGAGTTTGTGGCTCAAAGAGGCTCCCTATCTGCCCATTGTTAACTCGGGGGAAGCATTTGTTCAAGCAAACGGGGACTAAGTGCTCTAATCATCTGGAAAACTAATTAACTTCTTTTTTCAAAGGCTTTATCAGATTTCTCCTTGCAGCGTTCCTCAAATTCCTTAGCACCGAAGGGCTGAAGACCCCGGAGAGCAGCTCCAAAAGACCCCGGAGAGCAGCTCAGCAGTGATCACGAGTGTCTGGAGGAGAGGCTGAAACGCACCATCTCGGGGTCCTGTGACCCAGATTTGAATCACGGGTCTGACCCTGGCCGTGAACTTGGACAAGGGATTGATAACTTCAGGTTGCAACGGGGAGAATCGGACTGGGTTTGTGATGATTGGAGATGGGCTAGTCCACACTGCACACAAAGAGCAGGTCGCGGCAGCTCTGTAACCTAGCAATGCTGGGCCAGGTGGCCGTGGTGGCCTGGTGGACATCGTGACCCCCGCAGCCCCTGTGGATGGGCCCCGAGGGCCTGGGAGTGATGAATGGGCAAAGGCGGTCTGGGTCCCAGAAGCTTCACAGACTTTGGGGGCACAGGGTATATCCTGCCATGGAATCGAACACTGTACTAGGGCCAGCCTGGGCCGGCGAGGGCTTTAACCCAGGTTTCTCAGCCCCGGGAGGAGAGGAAGCCTCAGCCCACCTCATGTGCCTGGGGTGGTGAGGAGCGGGCACAGGGCACGGAGGGACCCACGCAGGAGACAGCCCAGCTGTCACTTTTAACCTGACTCGAAAAGGGCGTCCAGTCCCTAGTCCCGGAGGCACGTTCTATCTTCCAAAGATCAGACGCCAGCACCACGTGCCGAGCACTGCAGACGCGACCCACCGGCTACGCGGACAACCTGCCCCACTGTGCACCTTCTCTTTCTTTACTCCTCACAACAGCTCTGCTTAGGCTTGAAGACTCTCTAAAACTCTGCTCAGTCTTCTACCAAGAGAAGCCACCTATTCCCAGCCACCCCTAGACAACAGCATAAGAACGTTCAACTAGATCATAAGTAAACTGGGAAGGTAAAGTTGGTAAATCCACGGTCAAAGGGGAGAGATGAGGGCAGGATGGAAATACTAGTCACAGAACTTTGTACCCAAACAAGGATATCTCCTCCCCATTATGAAAAGTCATTTGTATTCTTTTAAAATAATGTTTTAAAAATTAATTTAAAATACTTTTAAAATCAAAGAAGCAACGTGCCGGTTGAACACCATACTGAAAAACGTGACATACTGCAACAACTGTAAATATAGACCTGAGAAATAAGGTAAAAGAACGCTGACAAAAACAATGCTAGAAAAGAAGGGAGTAGGGGCTCCTGCTTCCTAAGCCGGGGAGAAGAGCAAAGGTAATACTCAGTTCTGGTGGTATTTACAGCAAAGCTGTGTCAGACGTCAGTCTTTGAAAACTGATTACAAGTTTTTAAAAGTATGAGAAGAAACACTACATATTCACAAAGCAAGATAACAGAAAGGACAGTGGCTCAAAAGACTTCTTGACTTCTAAAGTAATTTATCCATCCACTTACTAGGGTTAAATGACATGTTCCTGAAATACATGAGTTTTCAAAGTCTACTTGGAATTTCTTTCTGTTGATCTGATGTCAGAACAGTAAATTATTATGGTCTCAAAAAAGAAAAGTGAATATCAATTTAAAAATTCATTGTAATTTGAAAGACTGTTCACTAGTTTTAGTCAATCAATCATTACCAGTCTTTATAATCACTGAGTTGGGTACTGAAGGCCCTTAATCACAAAGCTTCCGATTGAGGCAACTTGAATGGTTTTTTTCCTACCATATCAAATGTGACATAAGAAATAGAATATGAAAGAATTTTAAATGTAGCCCATATCAAGGAAGAGTGAGACACAGCAGCAGATCACACGGGAAAGAAGGGAATGCGAATAGCCAGGTGTGGAAGCTCTCTGCCATGGTATCCCACGTGACTGCCTCACCATTTTACAGAAAAGTTGAGGCGGGGGCACCTGACCACAGAATTCGCTGTCTTACCACAATAACCCACCGCCCAGAAGCACTGGACTAACATAAACTACGGACTTTATTTAATAACATGTCCATATTGGTTCATTAATTGTAGCAGATATAACACACTCATGCAAAATGTTAATAATAGGGGAAGCTGTGCCTAGGGTGGATGGGTGTATGAGCCTTTCTGTACTATTTACTTAACTTTCTATAAGTTTAAAATGATACTGGGCTTCCCTGGTGGCCCAGTGGTTAAGAATCCGCCTGCCAGTGCAGGGGACACGGGTTCGAGCCCTGGTCCAGAAAGATCCCACCTGTGGCGGAGCAGCTAAACCCGTGCACCACAACTACCGAGTCTGCACTCTAGAGCCCGCGTGCCTAGAGCCCATGCTCCACAACAAGAGAAGCCACTGCAGTGAGAAGCCCACACACCACAGCAAAGAGTAGTCCTCGCTCAGCGCAACTAGAGAAAGCCCACACGCAACAACAAAGACCCAGTGCAGCCAAAAAAAAAAAAAAAAAGATACTAAAAACCATTAAGTCTATTCACTATTTTTAAAGAACTCATGGCCATGAGGGAGGGTCCAAAGAGCCAGCTGAAACAGCTCCCAAGAGCCAAGGCTGGCACAATTTGAGCAAGAAAATAAGTGATGCATTATTGGATTATGACCCAAAGTATAAAAATAAATACCCACAAATGCATACTGATATAAGTAAATTGTTGAAAAACAAGCAAATGGGGGAGAATAAACAAATCTCCGTGCAGAAAAATTTTACATAAATCTGTGTAGGTACCCCAGACTTAGGGAAGGGGACCATAACTACCCACTCCCTAGGTGTGGGCTGCACAGTGACATTCTTCCAAAGAGCAAGAAAGGAAAGGGAAAAGGAGTAACTGTACAAACACCACTGGGGGGCAGCTGACCAAGGTCCACACCAGCAGTGAGAGGTCCAGTCAATAGACTGCAGCCTCGATGGGATGTGATTAGAATTGTTCTTCACCTCTGTGGACTTAGTGCGTTTATATTTAATGTAATTTGTGAGCTACTTTGCTTTCAACATACCATCTTAATATGTTTTCTCTTGCTCCTCCTGTTCTATGTTCATTTTTATTTCTTTTTCTTCTTTAAGTGGATGAAAATTTTTTATTGTTTTATATTCTACACTATCACCTATCTAGAGTGAGGGAAAGAGATTGAGTTATTTTAATGGATTGGCTCACATGAGTGTGGGAATAGCAATTCCACAATCTGCAGGGTGAGCTGTCAGCTGGAGACCCAGGGAATAGCTGATGCTGCAGCTTGAGTCTGAAGGCCGCCTGCTGGCCGAGCTCTCTCATCCTTGGGGAAGGTCAGTATTTTGTTCTATTCAGGCCTTCAACTGATTGGGTGAGGCCCACCCATGCTATGGAGGGCAATCTGCTTTACTCAAAGCTTACTATTTACATGTTAATCTCATCCCAAAACACACTCGCAGAAACACCTAGAACAATGTTTGACCACACATCTGGGCACCATGGCTAGTCAAGGTGACAAAAGTCACACTCGGCATTAAAATCCTGGTGGGGCTGCCACTTGTACCAAGTAGGCCCCCAACCTTGGGCTACTGTAGCTGGAGTGTCACCCTGTTCGTTTCCTACCAAGCCCCTTTTAGCTGGTGAGCCATGGCTTTTCACCTCCTGCCCCAAATTGAGCCCACCCCTTCTGGGACCAAAGTTGATGGTTGGGCAGCCACCATGTACTGGGAGTACCAGGGCTCTCCTGGGTCAAGCTGTGTGGTGGGGACTGGAGCAGCCCTGGCAAGAAGACCACAGATGCACATTTTTCTCCCTAGAAGCTCCATCATTTTTTCACGACTGAATGCTTTCCAATTTGTGGTCTATCTTTGGTTGATTTCCAGTGCCCTGGCTTGGTTCATCTTGGCAAATTGGTCCAGTTTTCTGCTTTTTTTTTTTTGGTGAAAAGGAGTTGCTTGCATCCTCACCCATCATCTCTGGAAGTCCCTCTGGCTTCATGTATTTTGAGGGTCTGTCATCAGGCACACACGCATTTACAGTTGTGTCTTCCTAAGGAACTGACCCTTTTATCAGCACAAGATGTCCTTCTCTGTCTCTGGACACTCCCTGTCTCCGAGTCTATTTTACCTGATGTTAATGTGGCCACTCCAGCCTTGCTATCCTCACTGTTTTCTTCGTATATCTTTTCTTCACCCATTTACTGTCTACCAACTTTTTATATTAAAATATGTCTTAACCTGTAACTAGGTCCTGCTTTTTTCCTTCACTCATTCTGGCAATCTTGGCCTTTTAATGGAGCGTTTCATCCATTAACACTTGTTGCCATCATTAGAGTGGTTGGATTTAGGTACACTGTTTTAAAAGTTTGTTTTCTGTTGTCCTCTTTGATTTTTTGTTTCTCTGTCCACTCTTTCACTCCTTCTTTTGGGTGACTTGAGTCCTTTGGAATTCTGCTTCACTTGCTGCTGAGAAGAGCCAACCTGATTCTTCAGAAAATGGAGGAAAGGCCAGACTCTGCACACACACACCCGAGGAGGGGTTTCCTGCTGTGTTTAAGAAGGTTCAGGTGACCTGGGTTTTCACGTTTTACTCAAACGTCTCCATCTCAAACCTCAGGGTCCACTTCTTCTCAATTAACCATCCACCCTTAATAGGAGAGACTTGGAAGGACTGTGTGTTGAACTTGCATCATAACTGGAGTCTGATCCTCAGTTCTGATGACTTAGCAGGTACAAGAATAAGAGATTTCTTTTAGGGCTGTTATAGACGCCCTCTGGTTCTGCCTATGGCTGAGCCTCTAGCTAGAAATGCAAGGACCCTAGGTTTCCACATGTACCCCAGCACAGTCCACCCCACCCTGTGCTCTCTGTAGCCATCATTACCCCTAACCGCAGCAGCTGCTTAATTTCCCCAAGTCTTGCCATCAGCCAGCCCTTTTCCCCTGGTAGCCACACGTGACCATGTAATACATTTTGGTGGTCGAGCCTGCCCCCTTCTCTCACTCTTGTCTGACTGACTAGTTACCTGGGGCTGGGGGTGGGGAGGTGCCACACAGCACTCTTATGAAAAGCTGGACAATGTGGCCGGTGTCGATGGTCAGCCACGTGTCGAAAATCATAAAACCCTTGTACTTCTATAAACAGACTTCTCCACCCCAAGTGTAAGTAGAACCAATGATCCTTTAAAAAAAATTATGGACTGTGAAAGCGCTGCAGGGCACCCTCCACTCTTACAGCAGGTCAGGGGCCGTCCTGACCCTCTGCTGGGGACGTCAGGGGGTCGGTGCCGTCCTGACCCTCGAGGACACCTGGGGACGTTTGTGGGTCTGAGCACCGCGAGCACCGGCGGCTGGGCCGCCTGGTTCCGGAACTTTCCTGGCTGGGCCGCAGTTGTCGGGAGGAACCCTTAGTCCGGAGCACCTGCGGCCCCGAGCGCCCGGAAGAAGCGGGGCATTGTGGGAGGGGCCTGCGTTTCGGCGGGTTCCGTCAAAATGGCGCCCTCCTTGCCGGCGCTGCCCGCGAGCCCTTAGCCTGTGGGGGACCCGGGAGCCCGCGGGACGCGGGGCGGACGCGGGCGGCCGGGCCTCCGGAGCACGCCAGGCTCGGGGCGGGGTGGGCGAGCACCGGGGCTTCGCGGGGCCCCCGCGGGCAAGCCCCCGGCTAGAATGGCGACCCCGGACCAGAAGTCGCCGAACGTCCTGCTGCAGAACCTGTGCTGCCGGATCCTGGGCCGGAGTGAAGGTAGCGGGGCTGGCCGGGCGGCTGGGAGGCGTCCCCGGGGCTGGCGGGCCTGCCGGCGCTGCAGCCCCCTGGGCGGGGGAAGGAGGCCGGTCCTGGGGCGGCTGAGTCACAGCTGCCCGGCGCGGTGCCGGGGTGCAGCCCGGAGGACGGTCAGCCGCCGCGCGTCCGCCTCCTCCGGCCGCAGGGCCCGGCGGGCGCTCCCGCGTTTATCCGGATGGAGAGCGCGGCGGGCTGGCCCGGGTCACACGCCCGTGACTGCGCGGGGGCGACGCCGCGGAGGGGGTCCGGGTGGTGGAGCCACACAGTTTCCCCTTAACGTTAGCAAAGGAGCGGATTTGAGGATGATGCAAAGGTGTCTATGACGTTTACCTGCCACGTTTTCCTTCGATGAAGGGCTGAGGGTTGGTTGCTTTTGATGTAAAACTATTTCTGCAGGGTTCACATGGCGAGTCCTGCTACCAGACCAGTCCCGTGCTGTAGGTCAAGCCATTGTGTAGTTCTGGAACCGTAAAATACGGCACAGTTTGTCGTCTCTCGATGTTTGTTTTGGCGGGAGGGAGGGGGGAAGAGGGGAGGCACTACGAAGGGATCTTTTGGGTAATTGAAGCAACGGGGTTACTTATTCCTTGAGCACCATAATGTGGGAAAGAAAGTGTGCAGTTTTTGCAGGGAGACTTAAAACAAAATTAAAGAATTGAGACTGCATTTTGACCTTTCATGATTAGCGTACATAATTTATTTGATGATCTTAGGAGCAAAAAGATGAATTTTATTTGGTCAGTCTGCTAAATGACGCTGACTTTACACGGCTCTTACTCCAGTTTTTGAAGTTTCCCTCTTTCTCTTTGTTCATCTAAGAAATCTTTGGGCTCCCCCCACCTCCAGGCACTGTGCTAGGTGCTGGTGATGCAGAGGTAGAGAGACAGGTAATTCCTCTCATAGATCCTACATTCTAGTGGAGGATATGTGATAAAATTAGTAAACTTAGGGGCTTCCCTGGCGGTCCAGTGGTTAAGACTCATGCTTCCAATGCAGGGGCGCAGGTTTGATCCCTGGTCGGGGAAACTAAGATCCCACATACTATGCGGCGCAGCCAAGAAGTTAAATAAATAAATAAATAAATAAATAAATAAAAATTAAAAACAAGAAGGTTTTCTCTCATCGTTAGAGTGGAAGAAACGTTCCTTATTTTAAAAAAATCAGTAAACTTATAATGTTTAGTGGTGCTGTGATGTAAAATAAAGTAGGGTAAAGGGATTTTTTTTTAAGTTTACAAGTTATTAGACTAGATTTAATCTTTTTTAAAAAAATTAATTTATTTTTGGCTGCGTTGGGTCTTCATTGCTGCAAGCGGGGCTACTCTTTGTTATGGTGCACGGGCTTCTCATTGCAGTGGCTTCTCTTGTTGCAGAGCACGGGCTTCAGTAGTTGTGGCACATGGGCTTCAGTAGTTGCAGCACGCAGGCTCAGTCGTTGTGGCTCACGGGCCGTAGAGTGCAAGCTCAGTAGTTGTGGCTCACGGGCTTCAGTGGGCTCAGTAGTTGTGGCTCATGGGCTCTAGTACACAGGCTTAGTAGTTGTGGCGCATGGGCTTATTTGATCCATGGCATGTGGGATCTTCCCAGACCAGGGATCGAACCCGTGTCCCCTGCATTGGCAGGCGGATTCTTAACCACTGTGCCACCAGGGAAGCCCAGGGTGAAGGGATATTGAGGGAAAGCTGACGATACCTAAACAGAGACCTGGGTGGAGAGAGGGAGGGGCCCTGGAACACCTGTGCCAAGGTCTTGAGGAGGGTGGGGCCTGGCTGTTTTCTGTTTTTATCTCCAGCTCTTCTGTGTGTGTCTGAGTTGCCTTTCTGATTTGATGTTCCTGATCATAGGAGACACCAGGGAGCTGAGATTGTCGGTCATGATTCACTCATGTTAAAGTCAGGGTTTGCGTTACACCCGTGGGCCCTCAGTTTTCCTCCAGGGATAAACCACACATTCATCCGTTTCCATTGTCACCACTAGACTTTGAACACCATTCATTCATTGCGAGGTGTCATCATGTTTCTCAAATTTTTTTTTTAACACTTGAGGCTCCTTTTGATTGACTTAGTTTCACCCATTCCAGGAGGTTGAAAAACTTTTCAGAAAGTTCTGCACCGTCCTCTCTCTCCATGTAGAATTGTGTCTAAATTAAGAGTAAATTGGCTCCTGTACACCTTAAACTTATACAGTGATGTGTATCAGTTGTATCTCAGTAAAACTGGAAGGAAAAAAAAGTAAATAAGCTGTCTGTGAGATCCTGAGGGGTCCTCTCAGAGTAAAATATATCATAAAGCCCACTAAACCGATGCTCTCTTTGTTCTGTTCTGGACAGCTAGGGTTGCCAAACAGTTGTATTCGTAATTCCAAATTATGCTACTACTTCCTGAGGAATATATGTCTTTAATAGCTTGCCTTGTTCTGTTTTAAGTTATTCCTCCTTAGTGAACAAAGGAACAATGTTATTGCTGCCTTTACAGTGTTCGAGATTTTTAAAAAACTTCTTTTCATTGGTGGGTATTTTCTCTGTTAACTTAGTAGAACATTTGATTAACTACATTTTCTAGTGAGCTTACAAACAATTGGCCTTACGCTTTTATAATATATTGCTTTTTTAATACTGTGAAATTGAGGCATGATAGACACTTGTTACTTTTAACATGAATTTCATATGAATCAGTTTTTCATAAAGTTTTTTTTTTTTTTTTTTAATTTGTAGTTAGCTTCAAGGGACGTTCAGAAGCAAAGCACCTAGCTATAATGATGCTTGACACTTTTATAAAGTTAGTATAACCATTATTTCCCACCTTTTCCAGCTTATAACACTTGTGAATTTGTTTGAAACACACAGTGCCAGTCAGTGAGAGGAGAATTCTCTCTCCACATCCTTGAGCCTCTCCTGGAGAACATTTTACTCATTAGTATATCTTTGGATAGTCATTAGTTCTGTCTTTGGAAACAGTGTACTTGATGTTATAGTGTTTCAGCTCTGCCAGAGGCCACATTCCTTTTCATACTTTGTAATCCTCTTTCTAACTAGAGATTAAGAAGAAATACAGGAGTTTTTGTTAGGTAAGTGTTTTAGCACAAACGCTTAGGTAGGACTACAGCAGCCCACATACTGAGGTCAGAAGATGGCCCTGACTGGGAACGGCCATGTGAGGGCAGCGTGAGCCATGGTGCAGGCAGGGAAAGGATGTCGTCTTGGTGGTTTGTGGACCACAAGTGGTGTTGCTGTGGGGTTTATGATTTTTGAAAATTGTGAAGAGTTCTTGATGAAGTTCCAAACAAAGTGTAGTCTTTACCTTGGGAAAATCAATGTGTATTAAATATACATCAAAACATATTATGTGGGGAAAAATACTTATTATGTGTATGTTAAAATGTACACTAAATGTTTATTAATGTGTATATTGAAATTTTAAAGGTTTAGGCTTCATTTGAAAATTGTACTTAATGGGTTTATTATTGCTATTTTAAAATAAATTAGTATTAAAAAATGATCATGGTTTATGTTTCTAATACAGTAAGTATAGATTGATGTAACCCACATAAATAAAAAACTTTTAGGGGTCCTCAATCTTAAAAGTGTAAAGGGAGCTTGAGACCAAAATGTTTGAGAACCACAAACTAGAGCAATGATTTTTATTTTGTTTTTGTTTAGAGCCTTGCTTTTCAACTAGCGCTGTGATCAGAGTCATCTGTGATCTCACGAGAACCTGATAACACTGGCTGCTTTGGGGAGAGGAGCTGGTGGCCAGACAGTAGTGGAGGAGGAAGACTTTTTACTGTATGCAGTGTTACGTCTTTTCACTTGGAATTCTCTAAATGTGGCACTTATTCACAACTAATATTGTGGGCCCCATCTCCAGAGATACTGGTCCTGGCGGTGTCTGTTGGAGCTTGGCGTCTGGAACACAGTCATTCCGACCTGTGTCTGGGGTGGGGATTGCTGGTTCAGGTTACTGACCTGTTGGCCTGTCCTTTACGAAAGCGGTGTCACGTGCACACAAGCCCACAGGTAGAAGAGGTGCAGGAAGGCAGAAACTTATGACTTGGACAGTTTGTCTTCGGTCACTTTCTGAATCTCTGGGAAGCACACGCCTGTAGAGTTTTTGTAATTCCTGGGGACTCGCTTATTTTTGTGCACCTTGAAGTTCAGTGGTTGTCTTTTACCTGAACGTGTGGATAATGACCCTTTCAGGATGCAGAGGCAGCTGTCTTCCATGTGAAACCTCCTGGGCCCACACCTGCGTGCTCTCTGGGCCTTCGCGTGTCGGATTGAGATCCTGTGGTCCCACGGTGTCGCGGTCCTGGCTTTGTACCTCCTCCCAGTTTCTCTCGCACCCTGCAGCCAGAGGGTCATTTCTAGAAAACAGTTTAATCAGATCTGTTGAAGGCTGATTTTGTTCCCTGTCTGTAACCTACAGGATGAAGACCCCATTATCTTGCTTAAAGTTAAAAACTAGGGGTGCTGTGTTGAGTTGTAGTTTTGATGGCTATGCTAGACAAAATGTACATTTAAATGACATTTTCAGGTTAATAATAATAAAGATAGCTAACGTTTGTTGAGTCCTTGCTGTGTGCCATACGCTCGGCACGCCCTCTGGGAGGTGGCAGTGGTTCCTAGTGGCCTCATTTTAGAGCCGAGGTCCCTGAGACCTGGAGAGGTGAAGTGCCGGCCCGCTGTCCTCCGGCTGCGGCGGGCAGGGCCACGCCGGGAGCCCAGGCCTCTGATCCTGGAGCCTCTTGTCTTGAACTCACTCATTCCTGCTCCTGCGCTGAGCTTTCTGGCACTTGTCAGGCAGCATATCCTTGAATTCACTGGTGCCATTGCTTCTCAAAGAAGTGTCGTGGGAGGCTTGGCGGGGGTGTACCTCCCCTTCCCCGCTCCTGAAAACCACCCACCCCTGGCACATACCCAGAGCAGATTGGAGGCGAGAGTGCTCTGGTACTCTGTGGTCCAAAACTTGAATCCTCCTATTTTTAGTCTTGGGTTAAGCCAGATCATCACAGAGCTGCCGTGTGGGCCTCCTTGTCTGGGACTCTTGATGGAGTGCGTTTGGGTTTGATGATTTGGATTTTAGAATCCAGCGTCATTGGCCTCCTTTGAGGAACAGCGTCCTGAGTAGTCCTGTGAATCCCACTACTGTGTCCTTTCCACCTGGTTCTCTGGCTTTTCACCTGGCAGGCTCCTGCCTATCTTAAAGGTCACTTCCTCGGAGAGGCCTTGCTTAGCCAGCCTGTTTCATGAAGCCTTCCCTGTTATTTGCCATTGTAATGTCCTGCTTATTTCTTAGTAGCTGTTGTCACAGTCTGATTACCTTGTGTATTATTTGCCTCATTTTTTTTGTATTCTCACAAAGGCTGCCTTGTTAGCCACTATTTCTTGTCTATTCTATTCTTAGGGCCTGTACTGTTTGGCATGTAGTAGGTGCTTTGCAATTATTCATTGGATTACTGATTGAGTTTTACTTATACTTTAAAAATTGAATGATGTTTTGGGAGTGTTAAAGGAGAAATTTGTAGTTGGCATTGTTTGATATTTTGCATTTTAATCTTTGATGATAGTCATTATTAAAGAGAGAATAACTGCCTCTGCCAATTTCCTTCGTCGTCTGGATTCTATGCATCTCTACCTTTGAAGCACAACATAGGTAGATTTGGTTTAAGAAATAGCTGATGGGTTTTCAAATACTTTATCATCAACAAGAAAGATAGACTGGAAATTTGGCTGGCAGGCAGATAGGGAAACTGCAGTGTGGCTGCAGAGGTGGGAGGGATGTGATAGACGTACAGAGGTGTGGAGAAGGTGTGAAGACAAGGAAGAGGAGAGTGTCTGGTACTGAGGACGTTTGAATTTTGGGTGGGAGAAAATTCAAAAGTTTATGAAACTTTTAGAGTGGGGATGTTTCTCTGATGTCCTCGAGTATGTTGTTAATGAACTGTTGTTTGTAGAACTAAGGATCATGGTAATCTAAAAATAATTTTTAACTAAAATAGTTATACGAGCACTCCTTTTAAATAAGTGATGTTCAGTGACACTTAATATTTATAAAATTAATGTATACTTGGTGTAGAAAATTTTTAAAGTGTGGGAAAACATGAGGAAGAAGGTCTCCCCTCTAATCCTGTGACTCTACAGAAACCGTGTGAGTTACTTCTGTTTGCTCCTTTCCCCCATGTGTACACTCACCTTCTGTGTTGTGGTGCAGTGGTGTTTAAGGAAGACTCCACACTTGCGTGTGTGTGTGTGTACGTGTGTGTGTGTGTGTGTGCGTGTGTACGTGTGCTGGAGGTGGGAAGGCGGTCTGAGGAGCTAGTGGGGGAGGATGTGTCAGGGTTCTCAGCTGGACGTGAGTGAGGCGTCCTCAAGGAAGGGCAGGACCGCAGAGCATGGCTGGTGTGTCGTGAGCTGGGCCAGGAGAGGTGGCAGGTGGCGAGGGGCCCAGCGTTGTAGGCCTTCCTCAGGATCAGTCTGATTGCGTGTGGGTAATTCACTCCAGGGGCAAAAGGAGGAGTAGGTCAGCAGGTATTCAGGAGAGTTGTTGAGATGGGCTAGTGGCTATGGAGTGATCATAGTGGGATACACTTTTAGAAGTCGAGTCAGCAGCATTTACTGATCTGCCTTGTTTTCTTTGCTCTTGTAGGTTTATGCCTTAGAGAAAAAAAGATCCCCTTTTCTCAGTTTAGTGGGGTTTTTGAAGGGCATGGAGGCACATGTCTGTGTTTAAGCCATCCTCTTTACCTGGAAGTGCACACATGGTTCATAAGTTATTGCCCATTTTGGTTGCTCGCAGCCACTCCTGGTGTGTGTGCACGTGAGCCCTGGCGCTCCTTGTAGGCTCTGCTGAGCAGGTGCCATGGTTTGGGCTGGCACTTTTCCTGCTCCTTTTTTTAATGTTTATCAGTCCAGTCTGTTTTCTATCTCCTAGGAATTGTCAGACTTTGTGTTGCTGTCTCCCTCACTTTGTCTGTAAAACTGTCATTCTGCTCATTTAGTCGTTCATTCTGCCTCTTTGTGGCTCTTCCGTCCTCAGTTAAGCCCTGGGGAAGGTGGACGGTAGATGCACATGCCCAGTGCACTGTGTTGAACTGGAAGCTTCGGGGGATCACAACGTAACGTGATGGTGATAACTTGCATCCTTTTATTTACCTTTCAGCCGATGTGGCCCAGCAGTTCCAGTATGCCGTGCGAGTTATTGGCAGCAACTTTGCCCCAACTGTTGAAAGAGATGAATTTCTAGTAGCTGAAAAAATCAAGAAAGAACGTATGTATTTTTCTTAAGTGTTATCATGTGCTGCATTCTTAAACTTGTCAAAGCTTAGGTTTATACACACACACGCACACACACACACACAGATATATACTTGTGTATCTCTTTATATATGTATGTATTTCTTTGTATGTGTATGTATATATTGTAGTTCCCAAGCACATTTTAATTATAGGTACTATTACAAATATATAAAAATATATATCAAAAATAAGGACAAGAACATAGTGGAAGGGGGTTGTTTTAAATACTATTATAACAACATAATCTGGGTTAAGAATGTGAGAAAGATAAAAGGACTTCATATAACTTGCTGCTTATCTTGTGATTCGAAGTATTTAATCTTATGCACCCTTTGACCAGATAACAGAGGGTATTATCTTGGCAGTTAGAACAACTCAGTGAGTTAACTTGCAGTACTTTAGAGCTTACTGTTGAATGCTTTAATTCTGAGATGGTCCTAAAAACTTTCATACACAGTGTTTGTTACCTTAGAGAAGGAAGCTTTCCACGTATTAGCCCCCGGTTAGGAATGGTTGTCCGACTGTGCGTCCCAGCAGCATCGGAGGGAGGGGCTCTGGGCACCAGGGCCCACCTGTGAGAGCCGCCCCTGTCCCGGTCGGAGGGTGGTTCTTCCCCACGGGCTGGGTCCCCTTTCCTCACAGTTCTCCAGACTCAAGAGCCTGGCCCCAGCCACCTAAGCAGCAGCCTGGCACCTAAGAAAGCAGGTGCGTTCTCCCTGCAGGCCCGGCTCTTAAGCCGCCCAGGTGAAACGGGCTGTCGCAAGTGGTAATGCCACCTTCTCGGAGGTAGTTCCTCATGGCACCGTTTCCCACCTCAGCTGTTACATTATTAACTGTTTGGCCAGGGCTCTGGGTGGATGTCCTGTTTCAGAGCTGGGTACCCGAGCTGGGTGGTGTGGCAGCCGGGGGTAGGGTTGAGGCCCTGGCGTGTGAGCGGCTTGGTCTGGGGGAGGCTCGGTGAGCAGCGCAGGACTGGGATGATTCAGATCTGGGGGTTACCTGGCAGGTAGGTACTGTGTAAGGTGGGGGGGGTGGACTATTTAGCATATACTGTAGAGGCTTAGTTTCCTTTCTTGTCTGTAAAACTGAGCCTGAGGACATTGTACCCGCTTCTTGACCCCTGATGATGGTTACATCTTAGATTATTAGTGAGAACCCCAACTGCTAGGTGCTGCATTTAACACACCGTGCCCTTTACAGGTGTACAGATCGAGGCCCGCTGGTGAGAGCACTGCACATACTTGGAGTAGCTGGAGATAGTTTGTCCTCAGAGTTACAGGACTGGCAGCCATGTTGTTGGGTGGGTCCTGAAGGGTCCTTTTTTAAGAAGAAAACTGTAACCGTGTGCAGTTTATTGTTCTGTGTAGTCTCTGTACCTTTGAAATGAGGCTTGCTGTGTAGACGCAGTGCATCTCTTCTGCCCGTTATCACCTGGTGTCCGTGGCTGCTCCTGGGCCCCCAGCCCGAGTCCCCAGCCCTGGAGTGGCCTAGCTGTGGTTGAGGTGTCAGTGGTGGTGCATGGAGTGGTCACCAGTGGTCTATCATCTTTCATTCATTCTTAGACATAGTTTTTACATTTTAATATTTTTGAAATTTGGTAATTGTTTTTGGTAAGTTAGATTAGCTGAGTTATGGTAGTTCTGCCATCTGGAATAGCACAAAAATGTTAACTTTCCGTTTTATATAAAATGCTAGTATGTTTTATATTGGCACAAATTGCAAAACTCGTGTGTGACGGAATTTCACACCTATTGGTGTCTTCATTTTTCACATTGGTCAGTGAGGTACATTGTAACTCAAGGCTTGTTTTGCTTTATTTAGCAGTCTATTAGGTAAAACATGAGTTTTGGGGTGAATATTCTGTGTTCATTTTTATTAGTATCATTTACTATATTTTATTGTCCTTTGACTTTTGTATCTGAGTTAGCATTAGTCCCATTGTGTAGAAATAACATGTGAAAGTAAATTATATTGAATTTTTAACTGCATTCATTTTGTTGAATGCATTTTGTAATAATGCATTTTAAAGAGAGCTTTACCGTTCTGCACAGGAAGACTTGGAGGTACAGCTTTGATTAGGATGAAGTGGCCTCTGGTATGTCCATACGAGACATGCTGGGCCATACGGTCAGTACATGATACGGGGACCCTTTCCTAGGTGATGAATATGAAAAGGTATTGACTGTCAAGTCAGTCATTGTCTTTCTAGAGAAGAATTCGAACATTTAAACTAAGTGAGCTTGGCTGATGAGATTTTAAGAAAGCAGTCCTGCTACGCTGGGGTAAATAGACGCAGAGGTTCCTGTAAGCCGGCTTCTGAGGGTGGTGCTTTTCTCTCGGCTGTAACGGGATTCCTTGGAGAGGCACCTGTGCACAGCTGCTGCGTGCAGCGTGGTGGACGTGGGTGAGCGTCTCCTCCCAGGCCCACGTCCTCCTTCACGGAGCCGAGCGGCAAGTGAGCTTCTCGTTGGTTCCCTTGGCTTCTAGAGAATGTGCTGTGGCCGTGAGCCTTGGGGACACGCAGGCATGGAACGAATTCCTGGGTGAAGATTAGCCCCTTAGCTGTTTCGATTTCGATTTTGAAACAGTAACTGACTATTATATCTTATACCAAAGCAAGATGAATCATTGCGTATATATTAACAAAAATGCTTAGAAGGTGTGGTTTTAAGTCACACTGTCATGAATGGGGTACTTCTTTGTTATTGCCTTTTGCAGTTAGGATCCCAAAGATGTTTTCACTTCCCATCCCTCCCTCCAGGTGGGATTATTATTATTATTAACTAGCTGAACTCGCGGTACTTTGCCTCACTGGGCCGTTTGTTACTATTTATAGATAGGATCTAAAAAAATCCCATCATTTCTGTTACTTTAATTTTCACATAAACTCTTTGCTTGCAGCCTAATTTTGTCCATATTTTACAAATCTCAGATCCAGTGACCTGACGAAATTTATGGAGCTGAGGTGATGTTGCCTGGTTATTTTGATTCTTAGGCTCAGGATTTGTTGCAGATGTCAGAGTTACCCATTACTGTGAACGGTGACATAGTATCGTGAGAATAACCTTTGGTGTGTGTCATTAACGTGCTCACTTTCTGACTTTCCAGTTACCCGACAGAGAAGAGAAGCAGATGCTGCATTATTTTCAGAGCTCCACAGGAAGCTTCACTCACAGGTATCGCGCACGTGTCTGCAGGCTGCCCTGCTGTTGGCGAGGCAGTTAGTGTGGCTGGGAGCACGTGGTCACCTTCTCTGTGTTGGCTAGTGGCTTTCAACTCTAGATAGTGTTTGCTTTTCAAAGACGTTCGGTGTTAGAAGTAGGTGCTAGCTGGGTTGAATGTGAAATTGCTTATAAAGATGAATGAAGCTACAGTGAGAAAGCGATCAGACTTCCTGGGCAGTGAGCGTGTCCCCAAAGCCTTAGTTACGTCCCTGGGAGGAAGCACGTCAGCAGAAGCTTGGACGTGTCTTCACGTGACAGCAGAGGCTTAGCTTGTTGGCGCATCTCATTGTTCATCAGCTGCAGTTCCTGCTATTACTGTGAATAAATTACAGTAAATTACTGTCACAGTAAATAAATAAAAAACTGATTTGAACGTTTTGTGCTTGGATGTTGACACTTGCACGTGAGTGGTTTGTCTAACCTGTTATTTTTATAAAAGACTCTGCTGGCCTTTGCTCCAGTAAACTAACTGAATCCTAGGGGGAGATTTTTGTGATTCAGACTATAAAGGAAGCTGGACAGCTAGGTAGCCGTCTCCCTTTTACAGAGAAGAAAGGGAAATCCTGAGAGGTTTAGTGCTTTGCTCAGCAAATACTGGGTTAGTCTCACGATGGTGAAATCACGGAGCAGTGCCTGATGCTGCCAGTAGTAGAACTCGTGGTTCTTTCAAGTCTTCCTCTTTATTCGTCTGTCGTACCCCTAAAAAGAAGCCTAACCTTATTTGCTGACCATTTTGATTCCTTAATTCAATTGGATTTACTTGGATTCACTGCTTTAAGTATGTTTGTCCATCTTTGATGATATTTATGAAGTTAAGAAATGACCTTGCAAGAGATATGATTTAAAAAAAACCTTTCAATATGAATATAATCTTAACATTAAATTTTAAAATCCAAAGAAAAAAAAGAGAAAGAGGAACCTTTTTTTGTACAGTCGTTTCCAGGCAGATAGTTTCAAACTGCTGTATTATTTGGTTTTCTTAATCTTTCTCTATTTTTAAAAACATTTTCACTTATGCATTGAAAATTACCAAGATCTGCATATCAGATGTCACATTCCCGAAATGCTGATTAGCCTTTCTGAGATCCCCAAAGGGAGATTTCATCAGTAAGAGCTGTTATGTCTGTTAACACTGGCCATTAGGTGAAAACATATTTAAGGCGTTTCTAATTTAAATGGCTGTTTTCCACAGTTCGGTTTGGAACACCAAATGCTTATTCCTAAAGCGGCGATGTTTTACATAGTAGCCGGCTTCCTAGGGCTGGAGGCTGAAGTGTGGTGGAAGACGTTAGCGAGCGGCGGGAGCCGTTCCTTCTTATTGCTGAAACGTCTGCTGCTTTGGAACCACAGCCGTGGCCGGTGTTTTGTCCTCCCTCCCGCCCATTAGGGCCTTCCAGCAGTGTGCCCGTGGGCACCAGGGCAGGTCTGAGGGGCTCTTTGCCGTTTGCCATTGTGTCTTTAGATCCCAGGCGGGAGTCGGGGAGCAGAGGTGTGGGCAGGGTGTCCTGGGCTAGAAAGCTGGACCGTGGCTGGCGGGGCAGAGCTGAAGACAGGAGGGGCTATGGTGGGGGGGGGGGTAGGAAGGCGGGGCTGTGCGAGAGGAGCCGGGGCCTCGGGAGGGGTGGGCAGGGGTGCGCGCCGCTCGTAGTAACTGCGCGCGCAGTGCTTGTCCGATGCTCCTCTAGAGCTTACGGGCCCCTGATACGCGCTTCCACATTCAGAATTCAGGGTGTGCACAGCGTTTAACGTTTTATGTGTGAATTGAGGTCCTTTCAGTTTCAAAGGCTAAGACAACAGGGTCTGAAGTGGTTTAGAATCACCTGAAACGTGTGCTGCTGGAGTTGTTGATTCTGGTGGTCCCACCAGCTCTGTTCTCTCCCCCTTTCTGCTCCTTCGGGCTCCGGGGCGCTGACGAGTGTGGGTCGCAGCCCCTAGGCTCCCATTCTTCTGGTTGGCTTCCCCTGGAACAGGCAGGGTAGGGAAGAGTGAGCCCCTCCTGCCGCGCTGCAGGGACACACATCTCTGTTTCTGAGAGACGCACGCCTCCTCGTGGGGTCCTTTCGTGAGCCTGGACCACTGAGCCATCCTCCTGTGTCTGGAAGGGCAGTTCATGATACCAAAGGGTATTTGCCCGAACGTCTGCTTACCACTGGGCTGAGGCCTCGGTCAGGGCTGGCCTCTTTCTTCCTTGCTGTTGTCCCAGCTGGGGAGTTTGCTGTTTCTGAAAAATTCTGTGTGAATCAATTAAATACCTGGAATGAGCTTATTCTTTAAAGAAACTTTCTAGGAATATTTTATACATATAATGAAGAACTTGTGCAACGTGAGTAACCATCCCATAATTTGTTTTGTAAATAAAGTATTTATAGTTTCTAGCCTATGCATAGGAAAGGTAGGAATACAGGAATAGAGTGGAATGTGCTGTAAATTTGGGATAAAACGTTATCGAGGGCGGGCTGCTTGCTGTTAACGGTTGTGAATCGGGAGGAGTGATACATGTTTGGAAATTAATGAAATCATTATGATTACCTTACATAGAAACCTAGGGGTAGTTATCCTGACATCTGAGTGCTTCAGAACCTTGAGTTTCCCAAGAATGCATGATGCTGAGACCTACGTCTTATACTTTGGGATTACTTTCTTTTTTCCTAATACTCTCTTTTTATGGCTTAAATTGGACTTAAGGCGGGGAAAGCATTCACACATTTTGTGATGGTATTATTCTTATCATCACTGTGTTTGGGAAGTTGGTTATTATAAGAATTATTTCAGGGAGGAAATACCGTTAGACAGGAATAGGGTAATTGAAAAAATGTTCGCGTTGGGACTTTGGAGTTAGATTTCAGGGGGTTAACTGTTCCAAGGGTCTTGACCTCTTGAGAACGTTCTCTTGCCTTCTCATGGATAGCACTATGGTAGTGCCTGAAAAATCGACAAATTTTGGTTTGATGTTACCAGGTGAGTTTGAAAATGCTTTTCTATTTTGGAAATAAGGGTAATTTAGGAGAGAGGAAGATAAAATTGGGAACTAGTACAAAGTTGTTCTTTTAATGCTTTCTTTCTAAACAGGGAGTTTTGAAAAATAAATGGTCAATTCTCTACCTCTTGCTAAGCCTTAGTGAAGATCCACGCAAGCAGCCTAACAAGGTGAGAAGCTCTATTTTCACAGCTCGATGCCTTTTTAAACACAGTATCTTTTGCTGGGACAGTTATACCAAATTTTGATAGGAATTGGCTTCCATACTTAAGAAAATAGTAGGAGAAAAGCAAAAAAATTTGTATAGTTTTCTGGGCAGTCATGAGGGTCAAGAGATTTCTTTTTCTTTCTTTTTTTTGTTTTTGTTTTGTTTTTAAGGGCATTTTTAGTCAGTATGCTGTGTTCCTTAAGGTGTTTCTGAGAATCATGTTATTACTTCAAATATAACAATGTCTGGTTAAATAGAGCATAAACTATCAGTTTTCAGATTTTTATTCTGTGAAGTTATTAATATTAGCACAGCTTCATTATTCTTTGGGTTAGAAGACCTTTTACGGTTTTCTTGGGTTTTCAGATATCATGATGAACATTAATTACTCTTATACCATGAAAAGTTTGTTGTCAGTGGGTTCAGTTTTTGACCCGTGTGGTGTTTGGAAGAGCTATTGGGCTGCCGCCCGGAGTCCCAGAGAGTCTGCTGTAATAAGATGCTCGACCACAGAAATTTGAGTGTTTATAGAGAGTTGAAGAATGTGGGTGAGAGAGTCATATTTACCTTTAAAGCCTTAGTCTGAGTAATGAGCATTCTTTCATTACATAATACCAGGCTTTTAAAAATATTTGAATAATTATTTGAGTTTCAGTTTGCTTGGTTTCTGAGTAAAGTGTTTGGTTATCAGACCATGTGGGAGTTTTGAGATTCAGAAAACTTTCCAGAACTTTTATCAGTTCAGGCATATCTCAAAACTATAATAACTGATTTATTGTTTAATAAATACAGACACATCTCGTTTTATTGTGCTTCGCAGATAACTGCATTTTTTACAAGTTGAAGGTGTGTGGCAACTTTACATTGTCAGACGATGGTTAGCATTTTTAAGCAATAAATTATTTTTAAATTAAAGTGTGTATATTGCTTTTCAGACATAATGCTATTGCATACTCAGTAGACTACAGTATAGTGCACACATAACTGTTATATGCACTGGGAAGCCAGAAGATTCGTGTAACTTGCTTTGTTTCACCACTCATTTTATTGTGGTGGTCTGGAACTGAACCCACAACATCTCTGAGGTCTGCCTGCACAAAATCCAGTTACAAAAATAGAACCCAAGTCTGAATGTAAATTATCTTTGCTGGTGTGGGAAAGCGTTCTGTAATTTTGTACCCATATTCGTGACGCCTTTTATTTTCAGGTTTCTAGCTATGCCACGTTGTTTGCTCAAGCCCTACCCCGAGATGCTCACTCCACGCCCTACTACTACGCCAGGCCTCAGACTCTGCCCCTGAACTACCAGGACCGCAGCGTCCCGCCGGCCCAGAGCTCTGGCAGCCTGGGCAGCAGCGGCGTCAGCAGCATCGGCGTGTGCGCCCTCAGCGGCCTGACCCCGACGCCTCAGCCTCTCCTCCCGGGGTAACCCAGCTCGCGCGCGGGAGTCCTCACACAGTAGGAGCGGGGCCCTCACACAGTAGGAGCGGGGGCTGCTCGGCCTTTAATCAGGCATTTCGTCTTCAACGAAACTACCTGCAGAGCCTCGAATGTGCCAGGGATGTTCTAGGCTCTGGGTCTGAGGTCCTTTATCTAGGATATTACCTTCCAAGTGCTCCCTCCGTTTCAGACGGGAGCTCTTCCCGCGTTTAGTCCTAGCTGACTGTGAAGGGTTTGGGCCGCCTCCCGCCTGTTAAGGCACAGGCCCATGAGCGGGGGGCCCGCTCACGCGGTGGCGCGCAGAGCTTTCTCTTGCCGTAACCGAGCAACGGGCTCCTGCTGGGCTCACGTACTTCTCTCGGTGCACGTGTCCCCTTCACGGGTGTGCTGCTCTCTTCCTCGGTTATTGAAAACGTCAGGGACATAAGATAAAGCTGTCTCATCCTCAAGTACTGAGGTCTTCAGACTGAGGAGTGTGGCACCTTACAGTGCATTTACATCGACGTGCTGTCACATTCGGTTACACGCAGAGCTCATGGCTGAGAATAAAGCAAGTGCCAGTGCCGGAATGGACTTGGAACTTTGCTCTGCTGTGTGTTTTTCCATACACATTCCTAGAAATCACATTAAAGCAGACTATGCTTTAAAACATCAAAAAGTGGATATTTTTCCAGGAGAACAGTGACCAAGGATTTACCATCAAACGATGTTTTCCACATGAGTGTAACACAGTTATAAGTCATTGTGCGACTTAATCAAATTTTGCTAAGGTTATTAGAAGATAGAATGTGTGTACCACACGTGTGGAATAAATGGAGTCTAGTATTTTAGAAAGACAGCACAATACATCCCCAGATTTAATCTTAAACTCATATTCTGGCTAAAGGAATAAACAGATGTTCTTATTTTCACCTTTAAAATAAGTATTTGAAATAATTAGTGTCATGATATAAAAAAAAGCTGTGTAGAGAACTTTGAACTGAAGTGGTCTTTTAGAATTTTTTCTTTACTTTAGGACTGTTCAAACACATAGTTTTAATTTAGTGTTGTTGATGACTTTCTCCCCCCGTCAAAAATAGGGAAAAGTCAGGGCCGTTTCAGGTTTTTCTTTCCTCTCTTACTCGACCAGTTAAAACCAGAGCTCACCACTTGGAAGCAGTAGTGCCACTGAGATCCTTGTTTCTGTATTTTGCGGTCCCAGGAAGCGCTATTTTTGTTGCGGTTGTCAAAACGTGTCATTAGAAATCAGCTGTCAGCTTCCTACATCTTCAGGGAGCAGCTTTGACACGTCCTCCAAATTATCAGGAGCTGTCTTGACCTTGGATGTGCCTTTGCCTTGTATTTTATGTTTGTGCATTTTTAAAACTAATTGCAGATTGTGATATTTCTTTTCGTATCAAGTGCTGTGGAGACTGAGGGACAGGGAGGACGGAAGGGGGACAGCGTTTCGGATTTTTTTAACTCAACGAATGTTGACTGGATGAAAGACGTTACCTTTCAGGGTAAAACCAGTAGTGAATCTCAAAGTGGTTTTAGCTGGATGGTGTGTGTTATGTATTTGTAAAGAAAAGCCCAGTAGGTTGTGACTTGTGTGTTGAGAAGTCTGTGGAGGTGGCAGGAAGAGCCCGAGAGCCACCACGGGAGCCCAGGAGGCCTTGGGCGTCGTCGCTGGGACACGGGGGCGCGGTGGTGGTGTGGCCGCTCGGGCGTCTCAGGTTCTCAGGATTAAGTCACTCAGTGTAGCAACTCAAGCAGTGTGTCTTCGGCTGTCTCAGTGTCCCCCGTGAAGAGCCGGGCATTTGAAGACACACACGGTCCCTTCCTCTTTCAGACAGTCTCACCCAGCTCCGGGCGTGGGAGAATGTCTTCGACAGCAGCTGGGCTCACGTCTTGCGTGGACTTTAACTGCAAACCAGCCTTCTTTACAAACCACTACCTCGAAAGGTGTCCCCAGCGCTGTTTCTCGCAACGTGACGAGGCCACGGAGAGAGGGGGATGCAGGTGGTGAGTAGGGATGCACCCCTTGTTTTAAACGCGCACAACCTGGGCCTGGTTTCTCGTTCTGGGGTTCAGGAGCCTCAGTCCTCCAGGCTGGCTTTGTCGCCCTGTCACCCTGACCGTGCCTCCCCAGAGCCGCCCACTCCTCAGGTCCTTGCCGAGTGCTCTCCTGGGTCTGCTCTCCCTTTCCCTGTGACGATAGGCCCGGTTTGCTGCAATCTGATATTTAGAGACCATTATTGCCACAACTGACTGCAGCCCTGGAGTGGGAGCCTGACCCCGCTGGGCTCTCACTGTGTCTCCCCCCGCTGAGACCTTGGATCTGTGGGCTTTGCCTCTTGTCATGACATTGGGTAATACCTAAATTCTGAGTTAGCTTTTGTTCCAAGGTTTGTGGAAATTATAAATCCCTTTCTGCTGTGTTAACTCCTTTCGTCATGGTGATGGAGATGGAACCAGGTTTGCGTGCTTGCTGTGTAGCCAGTCTTCTAAACATTGTATGAAATAAGTATCCATCCTTTTGTGATTGATCTGTGCTGCTCCTTGATCATATATTAAACTCCCACATATTGCTTTGCCTTTTTAAAAGACTTTCGGAAGAGAAATTACATGATCTCCATGTCATTTTCAGAAAATCCTTTTTTCTTATAACTTCATATTCTTTCTCATCTTAAACTCATTTATTTTGTTTTTAAATTTTGTTCTGGTTGCAAATATATTACCTGGAGCGAATTGTGTTGTGCGATTTATTTCACCTTGTAAAAACCGTGTTACAGGTGCTGTGGAAGTTGCCGAGGCAGCCCTAGTCAGAGATATTCTGTACGTCTTCCAGGGCATAGACGGCAGAAATGTCAAGATGAGCAATGCTGACAACTGTTACAAAGTGGAGGGAAAGGTACGGTCACTGAAACCCCGTCTGAAGTGTTCAGCAGTCAAGACAGGTGGCCTCAGGAGCAGCGGGCACGGCTGGTGTGTGAGGCAGTGCTAGGGTCACGGGGGCTGGCGTGCAGACTCAGGAGTCCTGGTCAGCCTGCACCATGGAACCCTGGCTTGTGCCCTGGTTTGATCCTCTGCGTGTGGCCCCCTTTCCTCCTGTGGCGGTGGTGCCTGAGTTACCTGATGGCCAGGTGTCCAGGCATCTTGGCTTCTGTCTTCCAGAACCTGCCTTTCCCACAGTCCTTCTTGTTGACCCTCTGTCCTTTTGCGACTCTTAGCCAAGTCACGAGGCCACTGATGTCACAGACTGTCCCTGCCACGCCGGCACCCTGGCCAGTCACTCCTGGGGCGGTGGGACCCAAGCCTAACGCTTGCTCAGAGGTGTCTTACTTCCCTGCCTGCTCTGTGATGCGTTTTGTTCCCTGGAGTCTCCCTGCTTCCACTTTAGTGAAGGTGTGTTAGTTGTCTTTAAGTTTCTTATGTTGAAACTTAAGAATCACAAAAGTACAAGTGGTTAAAACAGTAATAATAATTAAAATCCTAGTGTTAAAATTTTTATTTTAAACTCTGGATATATTTACTTTTTAGGCAAACCTGAATAAATCTTTGAGGGATACGACAGTCAGACTTGCTGAGTTGGGATGGTTACATAATAAAATCAGAAAATACACTGACCAGAGGAGCCTAGACCGTTCATTTGGACTTGTAGGCCAGGTATGTTCTTTGTTACAGAGACACGTGGGGTTTGGGGGTGACATTCACCTCGGGAAATGCTTAATCTCCTTAGAATCTTATAAGAAAGTCATTCTGAAGAGGGTTCTTTTTACATAAAGGAGGTTTGAAAATGGACTGTGTCAGTCACGGTCAACTCAAGAAAAGAGAAAACATAGTGGATAGTGACAGAGATAATCAAATACAGGATTTTTTTTAATGTTTAATGAATACTTAGGAACACTGACCATGTATGAGTCACTTTACATATTTTAGTGTATTTTCCCTTTGACTTGATCCTCTCAAAAAAGCCTTTTTTTAATTGAAGGATAGTTGATTTATAGTGTTGTGTTTCAGGGGTATATCAGAGTGATTTGGTTATACGTATATGTGTATATATGTTTGTATTTTTATTACCTTCCATTGTAGTTACAAATATTGAATATCGTTGCCTGTGCTAGACAGTAAATTCCTGTTTATCTCTTTTACTATAGTAGTGTGCATCTGTTAATCCCATACTCCCAGTTTATCCCTCCCTCCCTTTCTCCTTTGGTAACCATACGTTTGTTTTCTATGTCTGTTGAGTCTGTTTCTGTTTTGTAAATAGGTTCATTTGTATTATTTTTAGATTCCACACTGAAGTGGTATCATATGGTATTTGTCTTTGTCTGACTTACTTCACTTTGTGTGGTAATCTCTAGGTCCATACATGCTTCTGCAAGTGGCATTATTTCATTCTTTTTTACAGCTGAGTAATATTCCATTGCATATGTGTGTGTGTGTGTGTGTGTGTGTGTGTGTGTCTGTGTCTGTGTACGCGCACACACACCCCCACACCACATCTTCTTTATCCAGTCATCTGTTGATAGACACTTAATGTTTCTTTTATGTTCTCTAACGTTCTTCACTAGCGATATTTTTAAATTGGCAACTCCATGCCAGTTCCCCCCATTTTGGTGAGGGGAGTTGTACCATCCACATTATTAAAAACTGCCTTGTACCTTTTCAATCTTAAATTCTAAAAAGGTATCAGAAGGACCTTCACATACTCCTGTGACTCTGGAATGACCTCTGGGCGTAAGCCTAGGGATATGCAGGAGGAGAACCTGTGACAGAACCTGCAAAGGACAGACAGGCTTCTCAAGGACACAGAGAACATGCTCATGGTTACCAAAGGGAAGGTGGTGGGAGGGATGAACTAGGAGTTTGGAATTAGCAGGTACACGGTACTATGTATATATAAAATAGGTAAACAACAAGGACCTACTGTATAGCACAGAGAACTATATTCAGTATCCTGTAATAACATATAACGGAAAAGAGTCCAAAAAAAAGAATATAGATGTATACATATATATGTATAACTGAATCACTTTGCTGTACACCTGAAACTAACAGAATATTGTAAATCAACTACACTTCAATGAAAACAAATTAGAAGGGACGTGATCTGAAAATAACGCATCAGTGTCTGAAGCGAATGCCCTTTAGCTTATGAAACATACACTGTTGCTCCACTTCCCTCCACAAAGCTCACGCCGAGGGCCAGCCCTCTCCGGACGCTGTTAAATGTGCGTATCGTGGTGGGTGCGCCTGCGTGGGGACTGTGGACAGAAGCAGACTTTCATCTCGCGGACACCCCAACTTTGTCTCAAGGCGTCGTCCTGCGAGGTCCCCGTGTGTTGCGGTGTAGTGACCGTTGTGTGCAGTGACCGTGTCCTGCTTTAATTGTGCTCCGTCCTTTCTCCACAGAGCTTTTGTGCTGCATTGCACCAGGAACTCAAAGAATACTACCGATTACTCTCTGTTTTACATTCCCAGGTAAATACCTTAATTTTAATTTCTTCAGGATTTGAAGTGTTAGGAAATGCCACTATACAGAATTTTCAAGTTTCTTCATACATTACTTTTGAAAGATAAAAATCTGATAATCCTGTTGGGAAGGATTGGATATCTGTAAAGTTTCAGTGTGTCCTAGAGCCGGTTCATTGCTGATTTTCAGGGTCCTGTCTGCCATTGAAACAGACCTCCTTTGTAGCTTGAAGGAACTGTCGCTGTCTCAGAGGGACCTTCTGTTTCATTTTTATGAGGATAATCCTTTCCCCGTGTCTACTTCACATGGATTAAGACATGCTTGGCCTGTTGGGTGACCTGTACTTACACATTCTGTCTTTCCTGTTTTTCAGCTACAGTTAGAAGATGATCAGGGTGTGAATTTGGGCCTTGAGAGTAGCTTAACGCTCCGGCGTCTCCTGGTTTGGACGTACGACCCCAAGATAAGACTGAAGACCCTGGCAGCCCTGGTGGACCACTGCCAAGGTCATTTTGCTTTATTTCAAAGCAGGTTTTAGGGAATGTCACCGAGATTTATTTTTGTGCCTGCCCTTTTGTATGCTTAACAGCCAGAAGGATGCTGATTAAATACAAATTAATAGATGTGAAATTATAGGGAGAATAACCAGCTGCCCGCATAGCCCAGTGTTTATGCTTTGGAGGCTCAGGACTTCCTTGAGGGAAAGGGGGCGGGGTCTAGTTTTCAGAGATTTCGCTTTTTCCTGGGGCCCACTGTGTTCCAGCTGCTTATCTCTGTTCCTCTTTTGTCTTTCAATTAGCAGCCTCTCCTAGCGCTTCACTCCCCGCGCCGCCCCCCTCCCCCCGTTCGGGCCCATGTCTGGTGTGCTCCCTTGGCCAGGAAGCCCTTTGTCTCTCCTCATCTGTAACCGTGGGCACTGGGGGTCCCTGCCCCCTCGGGGTGGGAGGGCCAGGTGAGATGTGGGGGCTGGTGACCACCCTGCCCTCCTGGCTGCATGTGCGCTGCCCCCCTCCCGCGGGATGGTTCTCAGGGCCGCTGATTCCAAGGGCACGGTGTGGGGGGCACCTTCCTCAAAAGAAGAAGTTGAATACAGTGAGTAAATGCCTCCTTTCTCTCCAGCTACCGGCAGCCCCCCAACTGTCTTCCTGCTGACCCCCATCCCTTTCGTGGTCCTGATGCCTCCAGCTCCTCCCTAGGCCCCCAGGCTTTGCCCTCCCGGGGGCGCTGGGGTTCCCGCTCCAGGCCTTCTTCATGCCCTGTCCTCATAACCTGCCAACTGGCTCTGTCTCCGTTTGTGCACACATGCCAAGAGGGATCTCACTAAAGTCAGAGCACATCAGTCCTTTCCTTAAAATCTGTCCGCAATCCGAAGACACAGATGTAGAGAATGGACTTGAGGACACGGGAAGGGGGAAGGGTAAGCTGGGACGCAGTGAGGGAGTGGCATGGACATATATATACTACCAAATGTAAAATAGATAGCTAGTGGGAAACAGCCGCATAGCACAGGGAGATCAGCTCGCTGCTCTGTGACCACCTAGAGGGGTGGGATAGGGAGGGTGGGAGGGAGACGCAAGAGGGAGGGGATATGGGGATATATGTATATGTATAGCTGATTCACTTTGTTATACAGCAGCAACTAACACACCATTGTAAAGCAATTATACTCCAATAAAGCTGTTAAACAAAAAAACCAACTTTCTGCAATCTAACGAACTCCAGAATTATTCACATGGGAAACTCTTCGTGTGCTTATACTATTGGGTCTGGTTTTTGCCACTCCCAATATTTTATGCTGAGCTGTGCTCCTGGGACATCGGGCACTGTTAACACAGGGCCATGTTTTCAGACTGTAGGGCCACCAGTTAGTTAATGGGTTATGACATCAGTCTAATGAGTTGAGACCAGCATATTACCAAAAGAGAAAAAGGAAAAAATAAGAAAATCTTTTTCCTTAAAAAGGAAAAAATAGAAAATCTTAAAGTGTAAGTATTGTTTGTAAAACTCTTGTTTTCTGTATATGCCTATTTGTGTATTGGATTGCGGTATAAAGTGTGAGTCTTGATGTGAGTCTCAGTCAAGAAAAGGTGAAGAATTGTGTTCTCAATTGTATCTCGAGTCACGTTTTCCATAGAGGCCGTGGAGAGTCACGTTAAGCGCTCTGACTCAACGTGAAGCCCAGGTGGAACCTAGGCCTCTGGGCTCCTGGTCTGTCACGTGTTGACCGCTGCTTCTGTGTCCAGATGGTACTAAGAGAGCAGCCACACTTTATCTCCGTGACTTGGCCATTTGCATTAGTGTTCAGTTGTTGGTTTCTGCTGTGAGTGTCAATGTGGATGTTTTGCTGTGTCCCCAGGAAGGAAGGGAGGTGAGCTGGCTTCAGCCGTCCACGCCTACACCAAGACGGGGGACCCCTCCATGAGGTCCCTGGTGCAGCACATCCTCAGCCTGGTGTCGCACCCTGTCCTGAGCTTCCTTTACCGGTGGATCTACGATGGGGAGCTTGAGGACACGTACCACGAAGTAAGGGACGCGGCCCCTTCTCAGGCGCGGCTTTGAGGAGCATGGGAGCAATTACCCTTTCTTGATTTTTTTCCAAAAACTATTTCCTCCTCACAGTGGTGCCACCACACTTCATTTGCATGCCTGGCCTATTTTGCCAGTTACCTCATTGATCAGAGCTGTATTTGGTTAGTGAGAAATTGTTATCCCTGTTTGAGCGGTGGGAAACTCAGCAAGGTCAGATCGCTTGTCCCTGTTGATCGGCAAGCTGGCGGCAAAGCTCGGACTAGGTGTCCCCATTCTTAGTCCGGTTTTGCTGGCAGGGGGGTGTTACGTGTTCTCATGCTTTGCACCATTACTGTATGAACTGAACTCATTCTGGTTAACTGTGGTGCTGACAATTTTAATGAGACAAGTGATCTGTATATGTGTATATGTACCTATTGAAATATAGTTAGTTCCGCCAGAATGTAACATATTTGTCCCTAAAAATCACTGCTCTGCAAAATCATACGGTAAAAACCAGACTTCTGACAAAAGGTAGAGCGAGGGGCACCACACTCAAGAACCTTGTCATTATGTTACATTAAAAAAGGATAGGAATTAAATGGAAGCTGTAGCACAGTTTTTAACACGTATTAAACGGTTAAGAAATGGGCAAATTCTAGAGTAAATATGGCATTGACCTTGACAAAGCCCTGGTATTAGCTTGTGGGCCTGGGCGGAGGCAGGACGGACGGTCGTGGCTGCTGGAACGTGTGGGTGAAGGCAGCAGGGCAGTTTCAGGTGCGTCTGTGGGGATGTGCGTGTGGCCCATGTGGCTGGGCTCCTGTTTTCACCTAGTTCTTCGTGGGTGAAATTGCATGTAAGCAGTCATGGAAGCAGATCTGACTGTACTGATGGTACTGTTTTGTGCTTTGGGGACACACACGGCATCCACATGTGCATGTGTGCTGTGGAGGCCCCCAGGGTGCCCTGTAGGCCTCCTGTGCAGGGTTGGGCTTGTAACTGTTGCCGCCTGGACACAGCCCTTTTGCCTAACAGCTCTCCTATCCGAGCAGATTATGTTCTTTTAGTTTTAAATCTTACCCACGTTATTAAAGTGAACACCACTTTATGTGCCTCCCTGGGAGTGTTTATGAGCTTCTCTGAAGTCAGTCCTGGGAGATGGGCTGGCTCGGCTGTGGGGAGGGCACAGCTGTAGGTTTGGCTCTGTCTCGAGTGCTGGGTGGTCCCCACACCCCATGCGCCCCCGTCGGCTTATTCCTCCTTCCTGTGTGCACTTCATGTTACCCAACCTGAGTAAAAGTGTTTTTAATCTAATGTATGAGATGTGGTGTCTCCTATGGTATTTATGTATTTGTGTTTCACTGGTTACTAGTGAGATTGACCAGCTTTTCATGTGTATCAGTTAGTTTTATTTGTTCTACTAATTGCTGTTTGTATTGTTTCCCCATTTGTCCTGTGGATTTGTCTGACTTTTTAAGAGTCGAATCATGGGATGGGTTTATACATTTGGATATCTTGTATCTGTAACTGCACTTTTTTCCTTTAATTATTTTTTGTCAACCATTTGTTTTCACATTATTTCAGACTTAGAGGTTTAAGAATAGTACCGAGAATCATAGGCTTGACGGATGCTCTCCAAATGTTGGTTTTGCCATGTTTTATCGTATACTGAATTCCCGTTTACACCCGAGTCTGTTTCTGGACTCTATTTTTTTCTGATTTTTTTTTTTTTTCTTGGTTTGCTATTTCTTTGTCAGTAATACTTAAACGTAGCTTTAAAGTTTGATATCTGGTAGGAGCAGCTCTTTTCACAATCGTCCTTGTTGTTTCTGCACATTTCTACTTACATGTAGATTTAGAATTAGCTTGTTCATTCTGCCAGATAAAACCTGAGAGAGCTCCTAGAAACACAAACTGTCAGACTGACTCATGGGAAATAGAAAATCTAAATAGACCTGTAACAAGTAAAGAGAATAAATCAGTGCTCTAAAAACCTTTCCAGTAAAGAAAAGCCCAGGGCCAGATGGCTTCACTGGCGGATGTGACCAGATTGGGGCCGGGGCCCTGTCTGCCTGGCGGGGCTCCTGGACCTGCTTTCTCTGGCCCGCAGTCCACTCCTCCCCAGTAACTTCTCTGTGTGCAGCTCCTGTCCGTCTTTGTTGGCGGCTCTGCAGAGCTCACTTCCTGTGTAACGTGGCTTCATCCTGTGGTCCTTCCAGGAAGCTCTTTGAAACACCAGTGTTTACCTGGTTCCCAGGAGGCTTTTCTCTCCCTGTCCTGCTGCAGAGCGACTCTCAGTGTCCCACCTTGGCTGCCTCTGGGTTTGACTGACTTGCAGCCCAAGGATGAGTTTTCAGTCCTTTTATCTGAAAGAAAAACTTCCAGGTGGCCTCTGAGCTTTGCTATTTCTGTGACGTCATTAAAACTGCCTCTGGGTCTACCAGTTGGGATTTTACTTTAATTAATTTAAAATTACTTAATTAAGTTTTGGCTGCATTGGGTCTTCGTTGCTGTGCGCGGGCTTTCTCTAGTTGTGGTGAACGGGGGCTACTCTTTGTTGCGGTGCACCGGCTTCTCATTGCAGTGGCTTCTCTTGTCATGGAGCACGAGCTCTAGGGCGCGTGGGCTTCAGTAGTTGTGTCACATGGGCTCAGTAGTTGTGGCTCGTGGGCTCTAGAGCGCAGGCTCAGTAGTTGTGGCTCACGGGCTTAGTTGCTCCTCGGCATGTGGGATCTTCCCGGACCAGGGCTTGCACCCGTGTCCCCTGCATTGTCAGGTGGATTCTTAACCACTGCGCCACCAGGGAAGATGGACTTTTCTTTTAATTTTTAAAAAGATATGATCCTTTAGTCCAGTGGTGCAGGGATTAGTATCCAGCTTTTATTTTGTTGATCTTGTATTAAGATGAAGTGCAAAGGCAGGCAAGACTAGAGCCCTGTAAGAATTTACAGATGTCCTCTGGATAGACATTTTTCCAAAGAAGACATAAAGATGGTCAACAGACACATGGAAGGATGCTCAACGTCACTAATTATTAGAGAAATGCAAATCAAAACCACAGTGAAATATCACGTCACACCTGTCAGAAATGGCCATCATCAAAAAGACAAGAAATAACAAACATTGGAGAGGACGTGGAGGAAAGGGAGCCCCCGTCCACTGTTGCTGGGAGTGTGAATTGGTGCAGCCAATTGGTGCAGGGCTCAAAATAATTAACAACAGAACTACGATAGGAGCCAGCAATTCCGCTCCTGGGTATATACCTGAAAAAACGTAAACACTGAATTGAAAAGATACATGTACCCCGATGTTCATAGCAGCATTATTTCCAATTGCCAAGATATGGAAGCAACCTAAGTGTCCATCAACAGATGAATTAATAAAGAAGATGAGGTACATATACACCCAATGGAACACGACTCCGCCATAAAAAGAGTGGAATTTTGCCATTTGCAACAACGTGGATGGACTTGGAGGGCATTATGCCAAGTGAGATAAGTCAGAGAAAGACAGATACTGTATGCTATCACTAATATGTGGAACTTAAAAAAGACAACAAACTAGTGAATGTAACAAAAGAGAAGCAGACTCAGATGTAGAGAACAAACTACTGGTTACAAGTGGGGAGAGGGAAGGGGGAGGGGCAAGATAGAAGTGGACGATTAAGAGGTACAAATGGTCATGTATAAAACAAGCTACAAGGATATACTGTACGGCACAGGGACTATAGCCAGTATTTTATAATAAGTGTAAATGGACTTTTAATCATTGTGAATCAATATGTTGTACACCTGAACTTATATAATAATGTACATCAGCTATACCTCAGTTAAAAAAGAAGATTTTACAGATGCACTGAATGATTAGTGTAGAAAGTACTTTCAGTGTTTGGGGAGAAGTTTCGAATTATTTTTGGTTCTTACAGAGTAGTACTGTAAAAGAAAACCAAAGTTTTTCATTTTGCTACAATGACTATCTAGGGAAACTCTATCATGAGACATTTAGTGGGTCACATGGGTTCTCCCCTGTAAACTGAGAGAGGTAAACAAATTATGCCAGTGTGTTCAAGGTAAGAACATGATAGCTCAGTGCTAATTTGTTTTATATTTTTGCCTTTTGGATAAACCTGTCAGAGCTATAAAGGATTGGGGCCTTCAACTAGGAACAGGAAAATAAGGGAAAAGTTAAAAGTCAGCACTCTTGCTTTCAAAATTAGAAAAATTTCAGATGGCAAAATCAAGTGTTAGCTGAAAGGCTCTGCTGAGGCCCTCAAATCTGCATCCTTGGATTGGAAGGTCAGTGCACTAACTAGAGGGAATGCAGGGGCTGCTTTTCGGACTATCTCTGTGGATGCCTTCAGCCCTCTCCTTATTTTGTTCCTCTTACACCTTTGCTAGGAATTATTGGATTTAAAGTTTGACCATGTACCTGTCTTACGCTTCGGCACTTTCACACCCACCCCTGAAAGCTGTCGTCTGCCAGTCTGCCTGGTCAGCTCCCTCTGGCCTTCCCCCGGTCCAGAGCCTCCGGCTTCTCTCCGCGTGGCCAGAGGCAGGTCTCTTGGTGGCGGCCTGCCTGTTGACCCATTGAAGTTGGGGTCCTTTGTGGTCTGAATGAATGGATCTGGTCTTAGAAGATAAGTTGCTTGCTGAGGAAATTACCCTCTTTATTTCTGTTCTTAGCAGGAAGACCTTGGCATTTGTCCAGCACTTCATGAGAAATCATGGTTCAATTATGCTTTATATTTTCCCTCACTTCTTTCTGTGTTTGACACAGTGGTGAAAATTAAAGAACCTTGAGTGGAAAGTGCATCAGTAAAATAAAAGCATATTGCAATTATATTCTGACCTTGATTCTTTTCCTCTGTAACTATATTTTTTGCAAGATTAATTATACCCAGGTCTCTCGGTGTTTGCTTCTAGATGTTTGCTAGTAGGGTGATTGAGTGCTACTTTGCCCTCAGATGAAGTGATGCTTTCATAACTTCTAAAGGTGACTGAATGCCTGAGTTCTTTATCTTTTAAATTAAATTTTCTTATTGTTCATACTGATAAAAATCCAGCTGTACTCCAACTATCAGGATAAATTAGTGTGTTGTCTGTAGAAACTAGCTCTTCTGTTTAAGTGAATAACAGATAAATAACAATTTATATGCAGTTAATCTAATCTGTTGAACGGCAAGCCACAGAGCGGACACACTTTGGTGACTGGGTAACCTCTTAGATTGTTCATGGTGAGCTTGTGACACTTTAATTTCTATCAGGGCTGATTTGAGTTTAAGTGGTGATAGCCTCATTATAATAGTACTGAAAGCAGTCGTTAGTTATGTGTTTAAAATTAGGGAATATAAATTTAAAAACTAAAAAAAGGAATATCAGTAAATACTTTCATAATTTAAATTGATATCTAAAGATAAGAATATGAGTTGGAAATAAATGTAGCAATCTCATCCTCATGGTCATAAAAATGTTGGCATTTGTTCAGATGCCTACTTACAGGAAACTGGCTGTATTTGATCCTAGATGGCTTGATACCATCTAGGATCAAATACAAGGATCAAATATAAGACCTTAACATCATTAGAAATTTTGTTTCCTTAAATAGTTACCCTTGGGAGTAGATTTCTGTGAACAGGAAAAAAAAATCTTTTAGTTGACAAGGCTTGGGAAAACAGTGTTTCTAAAAAAATTCTTACTTGTACCATATGTTCACTCATGGGCTTGAATTACTCAGTTCTTTTGAACAGTATTTTTTTCTGATTTAAAAATGTGCAGTTAAAACATTTTTGAGTATGTAAACACAGAGGGGAAAATTAAAATTTATTGAATCTCATGAACCTATAACCTCTGTTAATATTTTTGTATATCCCTTTTTTACAGTGTGTTCTTATATATTTTTATGTGTGTGTATATCATACCACGCATAGTATTTTGTGACCTCTTTTTTTAAAAAATAAATTTGTTTATTTATTTTTGGCTGCATTGGGTCTTCGTTGCTGCTCACGGGCTTTCTCTAGTTGCGGCGAGCGGGGGCTACTCTTCGTTGCAGTGCATGGGCTTCTCATTGCGGTGGCTTCTCTTGTTGCGGAGCATGGGCTCTAGGCACGTGGGCTCAGTAGTTGTGGCTTGCGGTCTCTAGAGCGCGGGCTTGGTAGTTGTGGCACATGGGCTTAGTTGCTCCGCGGCATGTGGGATCTTCCGGACCAGGGCTCAAACCTGTGTCCCCTGCATTGGCAGGCGGATTCTTAACCACTGCGCCACCAGGGAAGTCCTGTAACCTCTATTTTTATTTGAAGTAAATAAGATAATTTCATGCCATTAAACATTATTCTTCTATACCAAGACTTCTTAAAATGTGATCTCTGAAACTCCTGAATAGCACATAAAACTGTGTATTTTGTGGATAAAAGCATTTTTTTCCTGGGAAGAAAATCTGTAGTTTTCATCAGGTTCTCAGAATGGCTTCTGATGGTTAACAAACTTCATTTTAATTAATTAATTAATTTCTTTCCAGCCATGACATGTGGCTTGTGGGATTTTAGTTCCCCGACTAGGGATTGAACCCAGGCCACGCAGTGAAAGTGCTGAGTCCTAACCACTGGACTGCCAGGGAATTCCCATACTTCATTTTTAATGCCTACATGATAATATTCTGTAATTCATTTTTACACATTTAGTGTGTATTAAAAGTATGTTGTGCCCCAAAATACTTTATTCCAGTAACTCAAGGATAATGTTTCACTCAAACTTGCTTCATCTGTATTCACAAATGAAGGTGGTCTCTAGTTTCCATTTGGGGCATTATTTTTATCAGGATTAGCTTGTGTTAAACGAGATTCATTAAATAAACAGGTACCGCACATTCTTCTGTGGTCTAGAATAATATAAGAAAGATACCTTTTTTTTACAGTTTAGTAGGCCCCATGTCTTAGTGATAGCAGTTTACATTTCTGATTTCTCCTACAGATACTGCTCTTTTTAGAGTCTTCTCTCTCCCTGCCTCCTCTGTTTCTCAAGCCCCTTCCTTAGGTTTATTTTGGTTATTTACTTTTTGCTGGGAAACTATTAATTTTGTATTGCTATGTATTTGCTAAAAATATTTTTTAAATTCTTTAAATCCATTTTGTATCTGCAGACACACCTTTGTAGCCAGGGTTGTGTGTTATTCACCAATTGGTGATTTGGAATTTATGTAAAAATCAACAAAAAGGCATTTAGGTATGTTAGGACTTCAATGGATCTTACAGTCCAGCGGGAGGACCGAGCTGCCGTCTGTAACGTGGCCATTGCTGAGTCTCAGACATCCAGCTGCTGACTTAAAGCACTGCCAAGTACTCAGGCTGTGATCCGAATGCCATTTCTCCCTGAAAGGGGCTGGGGCTCCTTGGAGAAGCAGCCGATTCTAGGTCAGGGGAGAAAGGAACGCTTGGGAGCCTAGAGCCTGGATCAGGCCAGCAGCAGGGGAGGCACCTCGCATGGAGTCAGAAGGACGCAGCGCCGGCTCAAGGCACTCCGCCCTCCCAGGATGGGCAGCGGGACGCCGGGAGGGATAGTAACCGAGATGGATCGAAGCACCAGATGCGCTCCAGTCCATCTAACTAGTCGCCGTGGACGGGTGTAAACATACCATCAGACACTCCTCAGCGTCTCTTGGTGGAGTCGGTTTTTCCCCTTTTAATCTTTCGACGTAAGTGACTGTAATGATCGCTCCTGGTGAGGACGCTAGCTCCGAGGAAAGGGTGCTGTATTAAATAAGAGGTGCTGGCCTGGCCAGTAAAGAGAAAATGCAGCCCAGAAGGAAACAGACCCCAGTGTCTACTGTGTGCAGGGATGGAAGGAAGATCTAAGGAACGAAAGCAGCGCAGTGGGAATACAGCTGCCCCTCGGTAGCCGTGGGGCGTTGGTTCCGGGGCCCTCGCAGATAAACGTTTGCAGATGCTCGAGTCCCTTGTGTGAAATGGTGTGGTGCCCACCCTACCCGCATCCCTGGGTTCTGCGTCCGGGGATGCACCCAGCCATGGATACAGAGGGCCCAGCGTGCTTACTAAAATTGTGGAGAATATTTCCGTAATCTAGGATGGGGAGCTCTTAGGAAGACAGGAGACCCAGAAGCCATAAAGGAAGACAGTCACCAATATGACCCAGAAAGAAAAAGACAACATGGAGCAGACCATAAACAGTGGCAGATCATTAATTTGGAAACATTTGTAATTCTTAATGATTCACGAATGGTCACTCTCCCTTATATAACAAAGAGCCTCTGTGTACTGGTAAGAAGAAGACAGTAGAACGATGGCATGAAGATATAAAAAGACAATTCACAGGAGAAAATCATGTGGTAATCAGCATTATGAAAATAGGCCCAACTTCCTTTGTTGTCAGTAAAAGAACAGTACAAGCAACCATGATTTTGCCTGATTGGCAAAATTCAAGCCGAGCAAGGATGCAGAAATGTAGAGCTTCCTGTGGTGGGAGGGTCAGTTGACAGGGCCGTTTGGAAGGGAGATCTGGCATTGTTTATAAAAATTAAAAATTACTTTGACTCAGCAGTTCTGCTATTAGAGATGGAGTTTATAGAAATAAAAGCACAAGTCTGTTAGGACTATGACTGAAGAAGGAGAGTGGCCTCAGTGTAGTAGCAAATGAGCTGGAAACCATAGGAGCTTAGTTTTCTCCTTAACACCCGTACCCTTTTGGATGTCAGGGAACAGCCCGGGGGGGGGGGGGTGGGCGGGGTTAGGGAAGGTGAGGAAGTGAACAGGGGAAGCTTCTGAGCACAGTGGATCTCGGGGAGGGAGCCAGGCGAAGGTCGCTTCCTGCAGTGCTGCGGGTGGACCTGGGGCCTCTGCAGGCGGCGCCCAGCGGCAGGAGGAGACGCTGCTGATTGGTGGAAGGAGGAGAGGAAGACTCTGAATTGGCTTGAATTGAATACTCAAACAGCCCCAGAGGCTTGTGTGCCTTTCCTAAGGTGGTGGGAAGAGTCCGTGTGGATTAGGCAGGCCTCACACTCAGATCCATGGTGTACACAGCAGAGGCTGTGATTGATATTATACTTACAGGGGCGACCGCGTGTCTTTAAGAAAAAGCTTATCTTATTTTCACTATATTTTGGTTTTAAAAAGTGGGGAATAAGTGATTCCATTTAGAGAGATCTATCAAAATGCCTCTTAAAATAAGATTTATTGTATAAATGGTAAGCCTCCCAATATCTGGAGAATTTTGCTTCCTAGAATTACTTATTTCTTGATGTTGCTGTTAGCTAATATTTCGCCATAAATATCACTTTTTAATGTTTCACTGCCTCTTTCCTTTCAGTTTTTCGTAGCATCAGATCCAACAGTGAAGACAGACCGGCTGTGGCACGACAAGTACACCCTGAGGAAATCAATGATCCCATCCTTCATGACGATGGACCAGTCCAGGAAGGTAGGGTGGGACTGCTGTGACTGTGATGTGCTGCTGCTGTATTTACCTGCATCTGGTGACAAAACCAGTCTTCAGTTAAACACAGTTTTGTGGCATGTTAGGATTTACATTCTTGAGGTGAAGTATATGTTAACTGACTGCCTCAACCTATTAATATGTGTTTGTTAATAACAATTTTTTCAGTCCCTGGAATTCACTTGATACTATCCCAGATATTCTTATTATTTAGTTTTTAATCAATAGAATAATTTGTTGCTTATGAATATGTGTAGTTCTTGGATGTTTGATCGTTTTAATTTTGAATAAAGGTAACTCTAGAATATTTTCCTTTTTTTAGGTCCTTTTGATAGGAAAATCAATAAATTTCCTGCACCAGGTTTGTCACGACCAGACGCCCACTACAAAGATGATAGCTGTGACCAAGTCTGCAGAATCACCCCAGGACGGTATGATGACGATGATGGTGGTGATAACGTGATGGCACGATGGTGGTGGTGGTGATAGTGGTGATGTCGGGGTGACGTTGGTGATGGTGATGGTGCTGGTGACAGTGCTATATATTGCTTGAAGTATGTTTCGTTCAATAGGACTGACAGATTTTTCTGAATTATTATCCAAGATACCTTAATCCACAGTGTGATACGTATAAAATATCTATTACCGTGTAAATTTTGAACTTCCTTTCTTATACAGTTAAACAGTAACTAGGTGTAGCTGTTTTACTCTCCTTGGTAACTTGTGTTACTTTTTTTATGATGCAGTGACAGTATGCCAGAGTAAGGAAATAAAGGAAACACTTGCTAATGAGCTCAGAGGCGCGTTCAGAAACCAGCACGGATTCCCAGCGTTTATGTATTCAGAATGCCGCGCCGCGCTAACCGTTCTGCGGTTTTCCCTCATTTACTACTGTCCTCTCTGCCATTTTCCCCATTTGCTGCCTGCCCCATCCTCAGGAATTTCATGTATTCTCTGTGTGGCTGACTTACACGGACAGCTGTCCGGTCTTGGCTACATTTGTTACTTATGCTGTGGTCTTGACTCATTCAAGTTTATTTTGTGTGAGGCATTGTGGTAGCTATAGGGGAGATGGTATGAATTCACCATGATGATGCTTTTCATGAACTGTGATCTAGGAATGGAGATTAAACATACAAAAAAGTGAAATAACAAGTAGTAAATGGTAGAAGGTGATATATGAAATGAGGTGTACAGATAAAGTGCTTGAAGTACAGAGTGCGGTACTGCTAGCTGTAGGCACTGTGCCATTTGGTATATACAGGTCTCCAGAGCTTATGCATCTTGTATAATCAAAACTTGGTACCCTTGGACCTTCACCTTCCTGTTTCCCCCTCCCCACCGTCCCTGGCAGCCACCATTCTACGCTCTGATTCTATGAGTTTGACTATTTTAGATTCCACATGTAAGTGAGATCATACAGTATTTCTTTTCTCTGTCTGGCTTACTTCACTCATCATGATGTCATCCAGGTCCGTCCATGTTGTCACCAATGGCAGAAGTGCCTTCTTTTTTTAAGGCTGAATTATGTTCTGTTGGATATGTACACTGTATCTTCTTTATCCATTCATATGTCCGTGGACACTTTGGTTGTTGCCCTGTCTTGGCTTTTGTCAGTAATGCTGCAGTGAGCACGGAGCGCAGAGATTCCTTTGAGACCCTGACTTCATTTCCTTTTTGGATGTGAATTGCTGAGTCGTATGGTAGTTCTATTCTTAATTTTTTGGGGAGCCGCCATACTGTTCTCCACAGTGGCTGCATCAGTTTACATTCCCACTGACGTTGCACTGGGGCTTCCTTCTCTCCACGCCCTCATCAGCACTTGTGATTTCTTGACTTTTCAATGGTGGCCCTTCTGAGAGGCCCGAGGTGCCGTCTCACTATGGTTTTGCTTTGCATCTCCCTGGTGATTAGTGATGTGGAGCACCGTCTTGTGTTCCTTTTGGCCCAGCTTGATTTTCAGCATCTGAGAGGACTCACTAGGGGAGATTCCAGAATGTGCTGGAGTTGTACTGAAAATCCAGAGCAAGGTCAGGGCTGACGGGAGATGTGGTTGCACCTGTGTCGCCATGCGGTTAAGGCCAGGGCTCCAGGGCTCCAGAGGAAGGCGGCGGCTGCAGCCGCGGGCCAGACATGTCTCCCTCTCACCCCTCTGGCTCCCCGTCTCAGGTGTGTTTGACACGCACTATTCTGTGTAAACTTTTTAGGGATTCAGAGATGCCAGGTTAGTTCTTAGAACATGGAGGTCCCCGTACAGAAGTTTTGGAAACACCTGTGCTGAAGAGGTGGAAGAAGGAGGAAGAGCCAGGTGAAGAGTTGTTTTGATGCCTTTCAACGCTTCCCTAGTGGCCGGAGAAGATAGCACTTAGGGAGGACAAGTGCCGTGCCCTGCCTGCTGTGGAGACCTGCGGAGGAGGCCAGCACCACTGAGCGCCCGGCGCCCAGCACGTGGCGGGTGTGCAGGAGACCGCTGGGCCTCAGTCGGCGACTCTTGCCCCCTCCACTGCCACCCTCTGTGGAGCAAGGTTGTTTTGGCTGTCAGTACCGCTGGGAAGATGGGAGATGCGGACTCGGGAGGACTGCTGGTAATGATACAAAAAGCAGTGGGAAAAGTCACATTTATATTTCTCATATGTGAACATTTTTGGAAATTTAAAAGTGAGCCTAGAGAGTTAAGGGTAAGTGTTTTCCTGTGGGAGCATACGGAACAGAGACTGGCCGGCAGGCTCTGGGTCGTGTGTCTTCTGACAGGCGCTTTGGCTGCCGTTGGTTGGCATCAGACCTTTTCTTTGGCGTGAAAACCCTTCATGAATCAAACACTGGTACAGTAAGAACACTTCCGGGGGGGGATGTTGACATTTTAAAAATGACGTAGATCAACAGAGCTGTATGTTGCCCCTCCCCCTCCCCCATCCCCGCAACATGACCGTGGTCAGCTCGGCACCTGGCGTCCTCACATTACTGCACCATCAGATCTCCCCTTCTACAGAAAACTACGTTTTCCTCAGTGTGGACACCTTAGTTTCTCCGCAGTAATGTATAATTAGAATAGCAGCAGTACTAAAATAGGTTTTTCTTAATGGGACCGTTATTCTGAAGAACAAACAAGCCCTCCTGACCCTGCCCTCGGCCTGTCAGCGAAGCTGTGAGCGGGTGTAGAGTGACTTCTGTGTGTGTGAGTCTCATTCCTCCTTCGTAAGATGCAGATTATGTACGTATGTGTACTTTTCCCTTTTGTTCTTTACAGCTGCAGATTTTTTCACAGATTTGGAAAATGCATTTCAGGGGAAAATTGACGCGGCTTATTTTGAGACCAGCAAGTACCTGCTGGATGTTCTGAATAAGAAGTACAGCCTGCTGGACCACATGCAGGCCATGCGGCGGTACTTGCTGCTCGGTCAAGGGGACTTCATCAGGCACTTAATGGACTTGCTCAAGTAAGAAGGCTCTTGAGGGTTTTTTTTGTAAACGCGCAGTAGATTTCAGCATGATAAAGAGCTTTACAGTTTCTCTTTAAAAGAATAAGCGACATTAGAGGAAATGTGTTGAATTCTCACAGAGCGTTGGGAGCATGAAATCCGAGGAGAGAAAATTGTCGCCTCATCAAGCCCTTTAGTTCTGCTTGTCCTGTGCTTCGCTCGCGGGGCTCGGGCGCTTCTTGAGCACTGGCACCGACCAGCAGGCATGTGAGGGGTGCGTGGTGTGGCCGGTTAGCTTAGCTTCAGTTTGAGAGTAGTCTGAGAAATAAAATGTATGTTTTAAAATGGAACTTTTTCTTCCACGTTTTTAGTTTACATTATTTCTTGCTAAAAAAACCAAAAAACAAAACAACTTCCTAGAGCAAATGCAACTGCTCCTTCCATTTAGTTCCATGACGTTCCTCCTGGCACTGTCCCTTCTAGAAGGAAGTGTGTGTCCCTCCTTCCTGCCATAGAGACGGGAGGGCCAGCTCTGTAGCAGACAGCCGGGCGCTGGGCGGCCGAGGGTGGGCACAGCGTGGACTCGGGCGCCTAGGACTGGACATGTGGCTTCTTGGCACTGCCTTTGGGACACTTCAGTCATGCCTGTGTGAGTCCAGCAGTGTCTCAGGCCTTTGGTCCCCAGACTCCATGTGTGTCGGAATCCCCTCCAGGGATTTTTGGACTGGATGGCCGGGCCTGCCCGCAGAGCCCGGCTCCGTGGCTCCGGGCTGGAGCCAGGACGGTGCGTCCCTAAGAGGGTCCCGGCCGAGGGGAAGCTGCTGGCACGGGGACTGCACTGAGAAGCCGCTTCAGCCACGGACACTCCGTAGCTCCACCTCTAACCAGAAGGCCGTCTTCAGTACGAAAGATGATTGAGTTTTGGGGGCACACGTAGCAAGCAGGCTCAGGGGTAACCTTGTTTGAGGAATTAGCCCATGAAAGTTGAAGATCTGCTGAACATGAATTTTTGGTTGTTATACTTCCTGAAGGAGCCTTTCTGCTCTCTGTAAGGAAGGGGGTCACTGGTGCCTTAGGTACTGCTCCCAGGGCAGCACCTGTGGGGAGTGGGTGGAGATGAGTTTTTAGGGGGGAGTGTTCTTTCAGTGGCACAGGGGGTGGGGACCAAGTGTGCAGGTTTGGGGTGGAGGAGAGCAGGTGTTTCGTGAACGTTTAGAGGCCATGGCCGTGTTGCAGATCGCATCATTTAGCTGACTTAGCCGTGTTTGCCTTATGCTGCGTTTTAATAATTAAGAGTGTCTCATCCTTGATGGTAAATGGAAAATTTATTTCTTCTCAAAGGCCTGTTTTAAGTTTCCAGTTTGCTTTTTTTTTTTTTGCGGTACGCGGGCCTCTCACTGTTGTGGCCTCTCCCGTTGTGGAGCCCAGGCTCCGGACGCGCAGGCTCAGCAGCCACGGCTCACGGGCGCAGCCGCTCCGCGGCACGTGGGATCTTCCCGGACCGGGGCACGAATCCGTGTCCCCTGCATCGGCAGGCGGACTCTCAACCACTGCGCCACCAGGGAAGCCCTAAGTTTCCAGTTTTAAAGGGGGAATGTCATCAGTCTCTAGCTTGCCTCAGATTTATTTGAGCGACACTGACATCGTTGGTCCTTTTTCACCCTGCGCACACCTGGGGTGGATCTCGGAGGTGTTAGTTTCATATTTAGGAATGCAGATGTCAGTAACCCTTAAATGTTTGCTGGTAATACAGTAGTCTTTAGCCTTTAGAATCATGGTGTCCACACAGCCAATTGTTTTAATTTAATCTAGTCCTTTCTGCCCATTGGATCTGTACAGGAAGTTACAGTAGTTCATGCTACTGTAGGCCAGACTTGAGTTTGAAAACTGTCTTTTTTAACATGCGTGGCTCACTTAAGGATTTTCAATTTTAAGCTGAATCAAAATTAATTTTAAAGAAGTGTTTTGCTCCCCAAAATACTTGATTAAATCCTATTTATAGTTAATTCTGTAGCATTCAAATTTTATAGTCATTTTGTTACCGTGTTGTATCAGTTCCATTTGTCTTTTCAGGTTTTGTAATTTGAACTCTTTATAATTTTAAGTTTTTAGGAAGTACATTAAGAATTCAAGTAACATTCTCTTTTACTTTTATAAAAATCTGTTAAGACCAGAACTTGTCCGTCCGGCTACGACTTTGTACCAACACAACTTGACTGGAATTCTTGAAACAGCTGTCAGAGCCACCAACGCCCAGTTTGACAGCCCTGAGGCCCTCAGAAGACTGGATGTGAGGCTGCTGGAGGTACCGCAGCTCTGGTCCCACCCGGGGCTCCTCACTGGCGCCCTCCGTGTGGCCTGAGGCCCCGCTGCTCCGCTCTTCTCTTCTCTTCTCTTCTCTTCTCTTCTCTTTTTTCTTCTCTCTGCTCTTCTCTGCTCTGCTTTCTCTTCTCTTCTCTTCTCTCTTCTCTTCTCTGCTCTCCTCTCTTCTCTTTGCTGCTCCGCTCTGGTCGGGGGGGAAGCTGGCCACCGTGCGTCGGAATCCCCATCCGGTGGCCTGGCGTGGTGTGGCCTCAGACGGGTCCCCGCACCTCAGTGTGTTCTCCTGACGGAGGGCCCCAGGGCTGCGGGCAGGGGACATGCAGCTCTGTCCTGGGGCCTGGCCACGTGGACGCTTCGTCACCACTGCTGCTGCTGCTGGTGACGATACCGGGCACAGAGGTGACAGACTGCAGTAGCATTGATCACAAACAGAGGTGTTTAGTTTTAGTTGAGAGAAGATGACTTTTTTTAAGGGAATGAGTATTTCATAAACATAATACACTGTTTGCTTACTTATGATGAAGGACCATTAGCAGAACCTGTGGGTTTTTAAAAAATGTTTATTTTTATGGATTAGGAACACAAAAGGCAGTGGGTTTTTGTCATTTAAGAAAATGCTGATGAATGTTAAAACTGATTTTAACAATATTCGTTAAAAATATGCTCTTTATTCCAGAATATTTGCAGGGCACCTCGTATGTGCCTGTCTGTCTAGATGCTGAGGGTAGAGGAGTGGACAAAAGATGCCCTCCTCTGCTCTCAGGCAGCTCACGCTCAAAACTGCTGAGTGGTTTTTAAAAATTGGGCTTCATTTGAATGCCTTTCCCTTGAGGACTCGACAGCCTCACAGTGGTGGGAAGCCCTGCAGTTGTGTGTTTTTGCTCTCAGGTCTCTCCAGGTGACACCGGCTGGGACGTCTTCAGCCTGGATTACCACGTCGATGGGCCCATTGCAACCGTAAGATCCCGCTGGGCGCCGTCCTAGCTGCTTGGGTGGCTGCACGTCCTGTTACTTCAGAGTCGGTTTCTCTCTAGAGCTCCGCGTGAAGTGCTTGCTCGCATCCCGGATGCATCCGTTGAATGAATGCTCGAGCCAGAGGCGTGTGTGTGTGCGTGTGCGTGTGTGTGTGCAACAGTCACTAATGAGTGCTGAAGTGCTGGATTATTTTAAGAATTCTTAATATCATTTGTTCTTATCATAGGTTTCAGCAAGTACTTAACAAATGGGTTATTCATTTTGTTCCATTATTCTTAGACTGTAGTGACTAATTTAGGATAATTTGAAGGGAACTATAAAGTATTATAGTGGCGTTGTATCTTTACTACTTGGATAAAATTTGATATTTAGTATCCATTTAAGCTGATGAGAAAATAGCTGCCCAGTTGTTCACGGCGCTCTTTCACTGTGTTTAAAGGAAAGTACTATTTCCTTGAATGGTTCCCAGGTCGTAAAGGATTGACCAGCACAGCTCTCTTGTGTGTCTGCAGTTAAAATGCCCTCTTTCGTGCTCAGTTTTTCTTTATTCAGACTTGAGTGAACTCTCCTTGACCAAGGTATCTCTTTGAACTTATCTCAGTCATTTTCATATCTGAAATATTGAAGAAAGACATGCATTTCTTCTAATTCTTGGGAAAATATTGTGTTAAGAAGTAGTGTAATTTGGCTCTACAGTGTCTCCTTAGCGGTCTCTGCAGAGTTGGCTGTCCATGGCTGTCGTTCCTCTCCATGGGTGATGTGGGCCCATCTCCTGCTGGAGAGCCTGCACCGAAGCCGTGCTCTCCTGCATTCCCTTTGGGCTGACAGCTTTGCTCTGACAGGTGGCTCTGTCTTGTCTCCTGTGAGGCGGTAGCTACGGGGCAGGCTTTTCACACATAAACTCCCAGTGTTTAAATTTTACCAGATCAAAGCTGCTACAGTTTCAATATATAACTGTGCTCAAACTTAATTTTTGGTCATATTCAAATTAGTTTTTTTCTCCTTTGATGTATGTCATAAAGAGTTTTAAGTAATTATAATGTACAAAACAGGATATTTTAACAAATTATTTATGTTAGAAACTTTCATATTATCTACCTTGTTAATATTGCATATATTACATATTATTTTTTCGTAGTATAAATGATACCATAGTGAAGGCAGCTGCATCGATTATTTCACAAAATGTAGGTGCCTGGAGTAATAGATACACTGAACATGGTCTATATACACGGTTACTTAATTATTGTATGATATTGCACATCTTACTGAGAGTATCGAAGTTATGCGTTGCATACCTTGTGCATAAACAATTGATCACGCAATGTTATATTTTCAAGATTTTAGATTTTTAAAAGCTCTAGTAGAGTCAAGAAAATAAGTTTATATCATAGATGTATTTTAAAAGAAATTTAAGATAGATCCCTGCCTGTGGCTAATAGGTGTCAATTTCCTTGCTGACTCCAGTGGGTTGATGGGCCGATGGGAGAGGCTGGATTGGAAGGAGAAGAGGTCTTGTAATTGGTTGGTGGAGTCTGCCCAGGACTCACACAGGGAGTAGCCTCTTCCCTTTCCTGTCTTTGCCCTCCAGCCCCAGGGTCAGCATATGTCCTGGGTTGGCATGTTCTCAGTGGAGTGGCTGTACCTGTAGCCATTTTATTACACAACTGCAGATAATCAGACTAGCGTTAGAAATTGAAATAATTTTTAATTTTATCACATTAAACTCTGTGCAGCTGGATACAGAAGTTACTAGAAAGATAAAAAGGGCTATTTTATTTAAAAATTTATGGTTTTAGAATCAGATTTTAGAAGCAAATGGATTTCCTGATTTTTCCCTGTTTAATTTACTGTATTAATCTCTATTTCCTTTCTCTTCTCATTGAGATTGTCATTTTTTGTATAGAGTTTAATTAGAATGGGTACATATCTTAGTTACATAGTGTCTTCTATAACACAGCATTATTTTAGATTCTTACAAATTCTGTGAAGAAGGATTTGGAAGGACAAATGTCATTTTGACAATGGGCAGGATAAAATCCATTTATTTCCACCCTTGATCTCCAGGGTGTTACATGAGGTGTCAGGAGCTTATTTGTTGAACGTTCCTCCAAACTTTTATTCTGCAGTAAATGATGGACTGAGGAACCACGTCCTGTGGGTGCTGTTTCCCTGTGTGAATGCAGTGGGATGTAAATGTCCCCCCTCAAGACAGTTCATAGTTGTAAAGAATTTTGGTCACGCTGAACTTTTGTACATCAGGTCCGTGGAATGTGTTCTGACAAACGATCGGCGTGGTTGCTGTGTGATGACGCTTTCCTAAAGTGTGCTGTGTTGGTTGCTTACATACTACTTAGAACGTGTTAGAGTTGGTTGTGTGTTCTCTGGCTTTTTGTTTAAGGAAAAAAAAAAAAAAAGCCTGAGCCCTGCCCTGGGAGGACCCTCACCTCACAGGATGCTGTCAGCCTGTGCTCTGCTCTTTGCAGGTGTTCACTCGAGAGTGTATGAGCCACTACCTGAGAGTGTTTAACTTCCTTTGGAGGGCCAAGCGGATGGAGTACATCCTCACTGACATCCGGAAGGGGCACATGTGCAACGCCAAGCTCCTGAGAAACATGCCAGGTAAACCCCGGCAGAGGGCGTGTCCCCGCCTGGTCCTTGGTTTCTAGCAGCTTCGCAGAAACAGAAGTGGTTCTTAAAGTGATTGACAAGTGGCTCCTGTGCTTTGGCGCCTGTCTTTTGTGAAGAGGCTCATTTGTAACGTGCTTGTCGTGACTTCAGTGCCAATCAGGAAAAGAAACTGAGTCAAGTTAGGTTTGTTTAGACATTGAAGTTTCTTTTAGAATCATGTAGTGTTCATATAGGTACTTTAATTTTTTTAAAAAAAATAATCTTTAAGGAAAGAAAGCTGTTTAATCACTGGCTCATTTAAAATTCACAAGTGTTTTAATTAAAGTCTGTTTGGGAATTGCTTTAATATTGTTTTGGTTCATAAACCAGGACATGGGAAGATTTTACAATATTTTACAGTTAAAAGCTATAATAAAACTCTCATGTCATGTAGTCAAGTTCATTTTTTTGTTTGTTTGTTTTGTTTTTGTTTTTTTTGTGGTACGCGGGCCTCTCACTGTTGTGGCCTCTCCCGTTGCGGGGCACAGGCACCGGACGCGCAGGCTCAGCGGCCGTGGCTCACGGGCCCAGCCGCTCCGCGGCATGTGGGATCCTCCCGGACCGGGGCACGAACCCGTGTCCCCTGCGTCAGCAGGTGGACTCTCAACCACTGCGCCACCAGGGGAGCCCCAAGTTCATTTTAATGTTTTAAATATTGAGTGACTTCAATTATGAATAATTTTGAAAACTTTATATTGGAAGTGATTTGGTCAAAACGTTTGAGAAAGTATTTCAACAAATTATGTCTCCAGAGAAGAACCAAACGGTCATACTATTAATCCTTTGGTGAAAGCAGTTACTAAAAAAGGAGCAGTTGTTTGCAGAAAGGCCTGCATGAGCTCTGCTTGTTTACTAGGTCGAGGCTCCTCCCTGGGAAGCTCCCAGAGTTCCAGAACTGTGACACCCCAGAAGCTCGGGGCTGGTGGGTACCTGTCCATGTGGTAACACGCGGAATCACAGGTTTACTGGTGTCCAGGCTTTCTGTATTCCTGGCGGGACTTGGCGAGTGGTCGTGATGCTCTTAGGCTCCTGGCCGAGCTTCCTCCAGACTCACTTTGAGAAGATTAATGGTAGAGTCCCTCTGAAGTAGCTGAGAAGGAATCAAGAGGGGGCGTTTTCTTTGAAAGCCTCTCGTGGTTGTGGACGGTAAATATGCCTTCAGCGTCCATTTTCTAGTCGATGAGGGCGGAGGCGCTGGCTCCTGGCTCTGCCTCTGCCGTCCTGCCCGGAAGTCACACGGTCGGAAGTCACATGGTCGGTGCGCCTGCCAGGTGTCCACTGGGCCTGCCCTCTCCCCCTCCCTGCGAGCACAGGGGTCTCATCTTCCTCAGTGTCTGATCGAGATATTTGTCATTATATCACTCTTCTCCTTTCGAAATAAACAACTGTATTATTATTATTATTATTTTAATATATAAATTTATTTATTTTTGGCTGTGTTGGGTCTTCGTTTCTGTGCGAGGGCTTTCTCCAGTTGCGACAAGCGGGGACCACTCTTCATTGCAGTGCGCGGGCCTCTCACACTCACGGCCTCTCCTGTTGCGGAGCAGAGGCTCCAGACGCACAGGCTCAGTAGTTGTGGCTCACGGGCTTAGTTGCTCCGCGGCATTTGGGATCTTCCCAGACCAGGGGTCGAACCCGTGTCCCCTGAATTGGCAGGCAGAGTGTCAACCACTGCGCCACCAGGGAAGCCCAACAACTGTATTATTTTTAGCTGTGGGAAATCTGAGCTCTGTAACAGATCTAAGTATTAGCTGGTTCTGATTTGAGTATCAGCAATGTCTGTGCGAATTGGCTTTTCTCTTATTTTGAATAGTCAGCAATGAGTTTTGTTTTCTACGTGAAGATAACTAATGCATTTATTTGATCAGTTTCCTGTGTAATTTTAACATAACCTGATCCTATTGTATCGTGTTCAGTTTCAGCTTCTTTCACTGAGCCTTTTCCCTTGTCATTAAAACTTCTTCTAAAATATTTTTGATAGCATAATATTGCCTCCTGTGGACACATCATTTTATCTTTTCTCTTTGGTTGGGCATATAGTCTTTTTGTTTTTTTTTTTTACTATTTTTCCACTAATATAAATAATGCCATAAGCTTTGTGTAAATATATATTTATATGCCTCTGAATATTTCTTTAGAATAGGTGAATTGGAAATGCTGGGTTAACAGATACGAATCTTAGTTTTACTTTACATTTACTAATACTTTTATTTCTTAGTATTTATATTTTAACTCTGTTGGTACATATTGTCAGATTACTTTTCAGGAAAGTTTGCACCTGAAAAGTTTGTACCAATTTAATTTACATACCCGTAAGCACAGCTGTCACTGGTTGATAGTTGTCTGTATTGCTGTTTTCTTTCTTCTTTTTTTTTTTTTTTTTGACTAACATTGGATATTATGTTCAAACAAACTGTCAATTTGATAGGTGAAAATGGAAGTTCATTTTATTTATTTATTTGTTTTCTATGAATTAAAAAAATTTTTTTTGGCCAAACCCCATGGCATGTGAGATCTTAGTTCTCTGACGAGGGATCGAACCTGTGCCCCCTGCAGTGGAAGCGCGGAGTCCTAACCACTGGACCACCAGGGAATTCCCTGGAAGTTCATTTTAATTCCTTTTAATGCTTTTTAAATTATCTTTGGATGTAAACACTTTCCTTTCTTTCTTTTTTTTGTCATTTGTGTTTGTTTTTTCAGGAAATTGTTTTTTTGCCCATGTTTCTGTTGGAGTGCAGCGTTCTTACCTTTAACTTATAAGGAAGTGTTTTAGTTATTAACGGCCAGGCAACTTGATGAACAGAGATCAACCAGGTAGTTAGTCTTTTTAACACAGCAGATTTAGAAATTTCCCACCAACCATAAATCTGAGGCAAAAATACAGGAAGATTCCAGAAAATGCTCCTGAAAGCAGCCCGTGGAGTTCTTCACATATGCACGTGTGTGTTTGGTCTTGTGCACAGTATCCATGATTATCATCCCAGATACAATTTTAATAATATTCATCAAAATAAGTTGTTTGGAGTAAATAGTTAACACCTGAAAATGATTTGCTCAGAGCAAGAGATTTTGATAATGGTATGCCAAGCCGATTAAACCCATTTTTATATATGTTTGCCATTTAGCTAGACAGAAAAGATTATTGATCTGAAATGGTTTAAAGATTTTTTTCCTTTAAAAAGAAATGGAAGTTCTTTTGTTAGATTCAGTTAATCTAAAAACTGTTGCTATTAGTGGCAACTAAATGTGTATTTCAGATAACATTTAACCAGATGAAATAGACAAATACAGAACTACAGGTAAATGAGCTTGCTGCCTCTTTCTCAGCCTTTGTGTCCTGGGGGCCGGGAGTGCATGGACCTCCCCCTCCCCAAAGAATGGTGTTAAAATTGTCTCCTTTTTGGTCCTCGTTGGAAATAAAACTGAACGAGGAGGAGGTAGGGGAAGTGGTCGGCTCCCCTGCTGGCACGGGACTTGTTTTCCTTTCTTGGTGATTAATATGATAACGATTCATCTTACAGTTGGTGTTCTAGACTGAGTGGGATGGTGGCTCAAAGATGAGTAGATGTTTTTCTCTTTGAAAGTTCCTTTTTGTGTCTGTGGTTTTGGTCCCCGTGGGTGAGTAGGCAGTCCTCAGCGATCACACACCTGTGAGGTGCTTTCTTCTTGTTTGCCAGACTGCTAAGGCGAGTGGTTAGTGCTCTGCCCAGATTCTGAGCTGTGCTGCCTGGTCGGGCCGTGGCCTCCAGCTGATTCCTAGTCTTCTGCCTCAGAGTCCTCGTCTGGGTCGGGGCTGGTTGGCAGCACTTGCCTTCAAGGGTTGCCAGGATGGAATCTGTGCCGCGCTCAGCCCAGTACCCCTCGGGGAGCCCCACGTGGACAGGTGTCCTCACACTTGCCTGGTAGACAGAGGACGCCAGACGGTGTCTGCAGGAGGCCCTGACCGGTGACCAGAGGTCTTGTACCCAGGAGACAGGAAAGACCCAGGATCTTACCAACGTCCTTTGACTCCATAGCCTTGAGAAATGAATCTCATGGGTAATTTGGTGAAGTCACTTTTAAATATCATCCCTTCAGCTGTAGATAAAAGTTGAAGGAGGTGATTTTGAAATTGTGAATAAATTGTTTTAGGGTATTTTGTTAGGAAGAAACTTTTGTCATTTCTGACGCCACTCAAGGCTGTGTCCAGTGCATCTCCAGGTGGGCAGAAGCTTCTCGGAGAGACGTCCAAGCCGCCGGTCAAGCCTGTGAGGGCTGCTGGTGCATTTGAACGCCCTGAAGTCCCTCCCGCAGCCTTGAGGGGCAGGAGAGGACTACACACGGGTCTAACGTTTCACGCCCGTCCGCCGGAGGGGGCATGGTCATTCTTGGTGTCTGTGTAAAGCTGTCTGCCTCCACGTTAGTCCAGCGGGAGATGTACTGTATTTATATATTTATTGGACCTCAGGGTGAATGTTGCTCTGCTTTTGGAATTTTTAGAATTATATGGTTATTTGTGGTTCAGTTATAAAAACACAAGCACTTATATTTTAAGTATGTTTTAAGTGTATTTTCAAGGTTCTGGGTAAAGAGATTCAAGGGCTGTTTCAGGTGTAAGTTGTATTTTTTAGGAGGTAAAGGACCAAAGTATACCTTGTGAATTCAGCCTCTGTATGAATTGGGTTCATAGTCGTTAGAGCCTTAACTCGGCAGTGAGCAGGTCCGAATCCGTCAGCTCAGAGCGCTTGCTCTCTCCCCTGGGGAAGGGAAGCACTGTGGTGTTAGAGGGATTGCAGACTTTACCGCCTGGGTTATTTTACCAGATCCCTTTTCAGGAGGCAGTGCCCTCGGGTCCCTTCACCCTCAGAGGCTTTATCTTAGAAGGAGGGTGCATTAAAGATGCTGTCCTCCGTGCTCCCTTCAGACTGGAGAACAGATAAATTTTCTAGAGTGAAAATACATTTGGTAGTGCTTGAAGAGTATAAAGAAAATAACACATATTTTACCATTGTTGCCAAATTTGCCTTTGGTCACGGAAACCTTTTGAAAAGGATGTGAGTGAAATAGTCAAGACATAGATGATGCAGATTGTCTCCTCAACGTTTGAGGATCGAAATGATTCATTCAGTAAATAATGCTTGGCCTACTCAGTGCTGCCCGTTCTTGGTATCCAGTGGTGGATGTGACAGAAAGGTCCCTGTGGTCAGGAAGCATCTTGTCTCGCAGGCAAGCTGGACGTGTCAGCAGGCACTTAGGGCTCTTTGATCGTCGTTTGAAGTGGGGAAGACCAGGTGCTGTGGGAGTACGGGAGGGAGCCCCCCACCAGGTGGCGTCATAGGATGGAGGGGCTCCCGGGCTGGCATCTGGAGGTGAGTGCGTTAGAAGGGAAGAGTGGGGAGTGGGGGAGGGCCGGGGGCCGGCAGAAGAGCGTGTTCAGAAGGGGGGCTGGGCCAGGTGCAAGGGCCTCGAGGCCCAGTGAGCCGTGTGACTTCAGTGCAGCGGGGGCCAGGGAGGCTCCGCCCCGAGGGCTGAGCTTGGAGGCCAGCAGACCGGCCCAGCATGACGGTGTGCAGGTGGTGTGCAGGTGTGCAAGCGTTACGCAGCCCGGGGAGCCTGCAGCCTCGGGGCTGAAAGCCGTGGGGTGGGAGGTGTGGCCAGGGTGGACCCCTGGGCCTCTGCTTCCGGGCACTGTGGGAGGAGCGGGGCCGGGCTGCCAGGTCAGGCGCACCTGTGTGAGATGTTTTTAAGGGTAAATGGATCTGCAGCCCAAGACAGATCTGGGCAGGAGGGAAAGACTTCAGCTCAGGTGATACTTAGAGGAGACCCAGACTGCACAGATCTGAGACCTGGGCTCGCGCTTCTCCCCTGGTGTGTGGAAGATGGTCCTGGAGCCGGAGGCTGGCGAGTGGCCGCAGATGTGCTCTTGCCTCTGCCCTGACCCAGGCCCCCGGGCAGCGCTCAGCGTCCTCACGTCATCCGCCGGGAGCCGGGATGAGACCTACCATTCTGCCTGCGACCTTAAACTTTCTTTGGTGGGAAAATGTCAGGCTGGGTTAGTGTAAACTGCAGACCCGTCTTACGAGGCTGCCCCAGTTTGCTGTGAGTGCGGGCAGAGCCGTGCCCTCGGAAGTGGTGAGGTTGTGCTGGACGAGGCCTCAGAGACGCTGGGCTTCCGGGAAAGGTCCACCCGAGGTCTGTGATGACATGAAGAACACTAAAGAAACAGACCCTTCCACAAGGGGTTTCTAGACTATTTCATATCACAGACCGTTTCATGGAACTTTGCCGCTCTACGAAGAAATCACACCGAGAAAGATCTGGAGAATCGGATTGGCACGTGCCCGCATGCCTGTGGGATGTTTGAATGTACACGGACGGCTCTCCAGGGGGACTGCCTGGCGTCGGGGGAGGACAGCCTGCCGTTCCAGCTCTGGTTAAACCCCAGATGGAGGTGCACGTGGGGTTACTTCTCTGAGAGGCTTACCTAAACCATAAGCAAAGGAATATGGCTGAAAAGGGCACGTTCTTACGCCTTTTCACGTTGAAGAGTAATTTTAGTTAAATAGACTTTGATGCTAGACTAGAAGTCTTAGCCCCTCTGATGGTTTTAGTAGGAAAAGTACATCCTTCACTCTGGACTTACAAATGGAATAGGAAGCCTATAGCTGTCTTTCAGAAGAATGTTTTCCGTCTTCATGGATTGCAGATTCCTGATGGTACGGGGGACGGCAGGCTTTGGAGCCTGTGCCGATCTGCTGAGGTGGCCGTGCTGTTGCTTCCCTGGCCAAGGAGGGCCTGTTAGACAAGCCAGAAACCCTCACAAGTGTCGCCTGGTCCTCAGCTTGTAGAAAGCAGTATTTTTTCAAGTATGCAGCACCACTGTTATTTTTTTCACACCTGTTTATACGTCGCTCCGTCATTACTCTTTGAGGAAGGGACAAGAATGATTTCTCAAATAACCGCATGCAGCGACAAGTGAGTTATCCAGGTAGCTAATTGAAGGCCCTTGGAGCAGTAACAGAAATATGTCCAGTCTGACCCATATTAAAGTCATTCCCCCAATGGAGCCTTCAGGGACGGTAGTACTCCATAATAGTCCAGCGGAGTCTCTCAACAAAAATGAAAAGTCCAAGCAGAGAACGGCTGCTCCCTGGTGACCTTCCAGACTTTTCCTGGTTTTATAATCTCACAAAGAACAGGAGTGGAGTCTGGGCCCTGCCCACCCCCCTCCAAGTTCATGTTTCTCTCAGGTGACAAGGTCACATTCGGTACTTAAGGAAATGTCATTTTTGTCGCCAAATAGCTAGGGAATAGTAAAAGTCTCACGCACAGTAGGCAAACTGACTGTAAAGAAACCATAAAATTGAGCTTATATTTATTCAAGATATTGCATTATTGTAAAACAGAATTTCTCTACTTTTCAAATATAGTTATTTTATGCCATTTCTTGTTAGATCCTTTTATTCCGTAAAGTAATCTGTCACTGCATGATTAGGTGGCTAAATACGTGTTTAAATAGCACAGAGATGGACTCTGGAAAGGCTGTTTCCTGCTTTAGGGGACGAGTGAAGGTGAGGGAGTTTTGGGGAAGACAGCTTGCAGGTGGCCAGGAGGGCGGGCTGTGCTGGTGTCCGACGGCGGTGTCCGGCTCTCTTGCAGAATTCTCTGGGGTGCTGCACCACTGTCACATTCTGGCTTCCGAGATGGTCCATTTCATCCATCAGATGCAGTATTACATTACATTTGAGGTACGTTCGAATCGGCCCTCGATTCTGGTTGAGGTCATCTCGGGCCGTCGCGCTGTGCTTCGTACAAGGTGCTGCGCCAGCGTGGCGCCAGCGCCTCCCTCAGGCCCTCGTCCTTTCCAGGTGCTTGAGTGCTCTTGGGATGAGCTTTGGAACAACGTGCAGCAGGCCCGGGACCTGGACCACATCATCGCCGCGCACGAGGCCTTCCTGGACACCGTCATCTCCCGCTGCCTGCTGGACGCCGACTCCAGGGTAAGACGAGCGCGGATGGTCGGCCCGTCCTTCCCTCGGGCTCGTCCCCTGCTGCGGCCACAGCCCTGGTAGCCGGGACAGTCTTGCTGTTAGTGTGATGTTTCCCATCTGGGTTGGAGCAGTAGTGCTCAGGTGAGAATGTGCCTTGAACTGGGCATGAAAGGATGAAGACTGGTGGCGCCCATCCACCTCCTGGGGTGGCAGCGATGTCCTCGCGTGCTGCTCGGGGGGAGTCGTCCTGAGGGACGGCAGTGCGAGAACAAGCATTCAGAGCCCGCCCCTCAGTTCAGGGGGTATGGGCGGAAGCCAGGCCTTCCGGAGCCCCTGGCGGCGGAGTCAGGACAGGCTGTCTGTCTGGATAAACCCCTGCTTGTTTGCTGACACTCCTTCCTGTAGACCCTGCTGAAAGTTGCATGTTCCGTGTGGCTAGTCTTCCTGGAGCTTAGATTTTATTCAGAGATCTGGAAAAATAAGGAACACTTTGCTTTCACTTGAGACAAATGTGAAGTAGGAAGCAAAATTTCAAGTACATTTTTGATGTTAAATGTGCGACTTTAAAGACGTTTCAGGATTGCAGAGGGATGCTTCCCACTAAACCTCCACCCGCTGCAGGGGTCCTTCTGTGGGAACACGCTGCTTGAAAGGGCTTCTGTTTTGTCTGATTTTTTTTTTTAAGTAGGTAGCTTTATTAGATATTGCCAGAATCCCTGCCAGAAGCATGGTGTGCATTTGCGTTCCCAACAGCAGGTGCATGAGAGTGCGTTTTCCCGCAGCCTCGCCAACAGAACATGTTGTCATACTTCGAAATTTTTGCCAGTGTGATAGATAGGTGAGAAATTGTATCATAGTGCTGTTTTTTTTTTTTTATCATTTTTTAAATAACATCTTTATTGGAGTATAATTGCTTTACAATGGTGTGTTAGTTTCTGCTGTATAACAAAGTGAATCAGCTATACTTGTCTGATTTTTTTAGTATATCTGGTTAGCCATCCATGGCTGGGAAAGCAGGTATTTTGATTATTAGAGAATTATTGATCGTATGTGCTTCTTTCTAGATGTTTCAGATCAAAGATGCTTCTGTATAGAATGTTTTATAAATATATGGAAACAGTGGCACAGGAGTAATTTAAATACTTGGAGCGTAAGGAGAACTCAGGAAGCAGCCTTGATCGCTGCGCCTCATCTACATCAGGCTGGCGCTGTGGGCAGGTCCTGTCAGGGGTCTGCCTGCTGACACGCTGATGTTCAGTCCGGGTAGATGAGTGGCCGGGGCCCGACCTGATGGGCTGCGGGCGTTTGCTGTCACCGTGTCCTTGTCCACTCGCACAGCGCGGGGCACTGCGGGCAGGTGGACCTAAGGCTCCGTCCTGCTTCTCAGCTTTTGACCCCGGTGTTCCCGTGTTTTGAAAGAGCACGATACCCCTCTCTTCCCTACATTTGTGAGAATTAAATTGTGTGCTGCTCGTAAGCCGTCACCATAGTGCCTGGCACATGTGAGTTGCTACTGTTTTTAAACAATTAAAAGTCATCTTGTGTGTGTGTGTTTTGCAGGGAGATTTATGATCGTTAGATCTAATGCTTTTTAGAAAACATGTGAAGGGCTGAGGGTTGTCCCCAAGCTGGCAAATAGGAGCACATGCACCTGCCAGTGGCGGTGTCTCTGCCCGTTTGCACATGTGGAAGTTCCATTGTAAACACCTAGAGGCCACGCTGCTCACTGCTAAAGATGTCTACGGGGACGAACAGAATCCAAGCGAGAAAATATTTTCGCCTGTAACATAATTTTCTCATGATAGTAAATGTTTACGTGTGAGTTGGTCCTGGCTAAATTCATGGAAGGAGTCGTTTGCTGAAGGCCTTAAATGATCTTTTCTGAAATGGTCTGTCTGCTGAGGGTTTTACTTTTAATTTGATGGTTTATTTACAGTAATCACTAGAGGGTTTTTTGTTTTTTAAGAAACCCAATATATAAAATTAAGGCAGTCTGTTATTGACATAAATTAAATGTATTTTTCTTATGTCACTTAGTAAGAAAAACAAGGCTGTTTGATACACGTAATTTTGAAGTTGGAGGTTGTGACAGGTGTGTGTATACATTTTTGTAATTTCTGTTTGTGCATTCTTGAGAAAAATCCTGAGTCACAGTGTAAATTGTTGCAAACCGGTGTCAGCACAGAAGGCACTTTTGTCGTCGCCCTGTCTGAACAGATTGCTGATAACAGAAGCACATATTGCACTCTTAGCTTGGAGTAAACAGCAGTAAGTCATCCCAGCTCCAAAAATAGTAAATTTTTATTTGACTACAATAAAGAAACAAACTAGAAGAAATAAATCCTTGTTAAAAAGTCGTCTCCAGTTTTTGTTTTGATTTTGTGTTATTGGCTGAGGCCCCACCGGGAACAGGCAGCTCTGAGCCGAGCGCACTGCTTGCTGTCCACGAAAGACCCCGTGGGTGTTGGCTCTCATGTTACCTTTCAGCCCCCTGCCCCTTCCCCTCTGCCAGCGTCGTGGTGCTCGCCGTACAGCCTTGGGTTAGGATGTGTATGGTGCGTGGATATCGTTTGGTGTACATACAAGACTGTGTGCTGTGGTCTCCTCCTTTCCGTGCCGCACTAGAGAAAGAAAGCATGACCTGCGGTAGGTGTGTGCCCTGAGGAACCCCGTGAATTACGGAGACGCACTGTCACCCTTGGTTTAAAACCATCCTTTCATTCCTGGTGTAAAGCATGATACCTTTTTCTAAAAAACCTTGCAGGATTTTATTTTTATACTTTTTAAAGAATTTCCTCTCTCATATTCTCCATGTCTGGTTTTGGTATGTGCCACCAAAAAAAAAAAAAAAAAAAAGTGTTTTCCCATCCGTTTCTAATCCTCGAGCAGTCCCACTGTGGATGCAGCTACGTGCTCCACACTTTGGAGTTGGGCAGCACCTTGGGTTGCCAGGTCTCGGTGAGGGTGGGAGGTGATTCAGCCGAGAGCCTGGGCTCTGTCCGCTTGCTGTTGCTATGGTGATTCAGAATTCGTGTATTTGCCAGGACCGGGTGTTCCGTCAGTGTCTGCTGATGCATGAATGAACGGCTGAAGAGCGCCTTGAGAGTCTCACTAAGTGTCAATATTTTATTTGAAAAACAGTAATAAGCGTGTTGCGGGCTCTGTTCATGAAAAGGAAAAACTTGTCCTCTCTGCCCAGGCACTTTTAAACCAGCTGAGGGCCGTGTTCGATCAAATCATCGAGCTTCAGAACACTCAAGATGCCATCTACAGAGCCGCGCTGGAGGAGCTGCAGAGGCGCCTGCAGTTCGAGGAGAGGAAGCAGCAGCGTGGAGCCGAGGTACTTGGTTCTGGTGCCGCCGCCGGGGCTCCTCCGCTGAGACGGACGGTGCGCCGCCGGGGCTCCTCCGCTTAGTGCGCCGCCGGGGCTCCTCCGCTTAGTGCGCTGCTGGGGCTCATCCGCTGAGACGGTGCGCCGCCGGGGCTCCTCCGCTTAGACAGTGAGCTGTTGTCGCAGCGATTACCAGCGCAGCAGAGACTCTGCCGCTGAAATGTCGCTGAGGCTGTGGTCGTAGCCGCGTCCGGCTGGGGTCCTGAGCGGCTCTGGACTCTTACAGGGAGGAGGCTCCATCACCGTCCTCAGCTTTAAAAATCAGCGAAGGCAGAGTTCGCGGGAAGCTCTGGTCTCTTGCCAGCGTTCCTCAGCTAAGTGTCGAGACGTTCGTCTGCGTCGGTGTCTCCGCTGGGTGGTGCCCGACTCTGCATCGCTCTCATCTGGAGCTGGTGGGAACCGGATTTGTGCACGTCGGCTGTTCTCGGTGACCTTACTGAGTAGTTCATGTCCTTCCTGACCTTGAAGTACAAAGATGTGTTGAATGACTTTGAGTCTTTATGGGGTTTCTTGTATTGGATATAATCTGTACAGTCTTTGAGTTTTTCAAGATGCTTACTCTTGGGGTGGTGACAGACAGATGTTCAGTTGATGCGGTTGGATCAGGTTTATTTCTGAGTATTCCCTTACAGTCCGCGTTAGAGGATCGTTAACTTGGAAGGGTCACAGCGCACCTCGGATGTGTTGTGCCTTCAGGGTGTCGTAGAGGTGGGTGTACTGCTCACTTTGCTTGCATTGCTGGGAGCAGGGGTTTGTGGCTGAAATGTCAGAGTTGGCGCCCCCCGGCCCCCGGGGCCTCCTGGCCGGGCCCGGGAAGGCTGCGCAGCAGGCGGACTGAAGGCCCACGACCCCGTCACAGCTTCGTGCCTTTGCCGACGTGCCGTCTGTGAGACCGGTTTCCTGGTTTGTAGAATGGGAGTGAAAACAGACAGACAGACTCCCCTGGAGCTCCTCATTCTCATGTGCTGGTGTACGTCAGCTGCCGAGTGTCCAGTAAATCCAGCCACGGCCGTGGTTTCTCAAACTGCCCACTTGCCCAGAGCTCTGCCCTCCTGGGGCATCACTGAGCTGCGAGTCTGCGCTCTGGGGGCGCCCAGGCTCGCTCTCCAGACCGTTGCCCGTCAGCGCCTCGGAGCAGGTCTGCCTGATAAGGCAGGTTATTCAGCGTGTTTGTTCAGATGTGCTTGGGACATGCGGGAGAGGCGAGAGCTGCGAGTGTACCTGAGGGATGGTTAACATTCGTGAGGCAGGGTGATCTGCGCACTGTCATCAGACCTGAGGCCCCCGCAGGCTGGAGGGGCTGTGCAGGACGGCTCGGAGGGCCCAGGGCGCCTGGTGGGGGACCTCTGCCCGCCCCTGCCGCAGCGTCCCATACTGCTGCTGTTGCTGGGCAAGGGCTCCCGGGCGCCTCTTCCTCCTTCAGTCCCTGCCCTCCGTTTTCTGCCTTCTTCCCACTTCTCAAAACCGTGTGTGATAATATGTCCAATTCAAAGTTAGGGCTAAAGGCCTTTTCTTCCTTTTTTCTGTCTCACAATTGGAAATCTTGTTTTCTAGCAGGAGCTCACCCAGCTCTTTGCTCTCTGACTCCACCTGCCCCCCCACACACCTGTACACGCCTGTACACACCACGGTCTCAGAACAGGCATCCTGACCCTCCCCCCACAGTGCAGCAGCCGTGTGATTTCCCAGCCACGTGTCTGCTCCTGCAAGGTGACCTCCCTGAAATAGCTCTTTCCGTAAGGTTTTACCACCAGCTCAGTACCCAGTTAGATTAATTGGTTTCATTTTTGCTTTTAATTATTAGGGATAGCTTTTATTTATAAAACAAAATTGAATTTAACTATGTAAAATCGTTACCTGGCTGCCAAGTACAAGACTAAGTGTTTGGACGCAGCCGCTGTGCTGCTGACATGAACGTGCGTGTCAGCCCAGCTGTGAGGCGTATACCACGTTGTGGCGCTGCATCATGCTATCCACTTAGAATTCTTGTGCTTTTTTATATGTACTGTACTACAGTAAAATAGAATATTTAAACAATGTGTTTGAAAAGACAACAGGTAGTAGAGGGGAAGAGGAGGTAGAAAGTAATATAAGTTTAGTAATTACTTCACCTTTTAAAACCTAGCATCGAAAGATATTTTGTAAAGCTCATGAAGTACATATATGAAAAGATATAGACATGAAAATAATGTCTTCTAAAATCAGGCAGCAAGAAGCGGGGCGCTCATCATTCGCGCTCAGGTTGGTTGTCTACGCTGTCTGAAGAAATAGAGCACAGGGACAGCCCACTTTGTGAAGGTGTCCTTTTAAAGGCAGCCACTGAACAGACTTAGAAGTCTCCTGCTTAATCAGAAGAAACACAGACCGTGTGGTAAAAGATGACCACCGTCAGGGAGACTGGAAAGTGTCTCACTGGTAAGATGACAGTGAGACCAGACGTGTCTGTCCTATCAACAGAGGCAGCGGGGCTAAACCCACCTCATGAAAGGAGAGGCCTCTGGGTAACCTCTAGCCTGGGGCTGCCCTCTGGACCCGTCGCCTCCTCGCCCACGGCTGAGGGCTCGTCTGGGCAGACCTGCTTGGTTGGGAGGTTCTGGGACAGAAGAGACACGACAGAGTGGAAAGGATGGACGACGCACCGGGCACTGAAATTACCCAGAGGGAAGCAGCTTGCCGTCGACGGCACAAGGCAGTAGAGAGGACAGGGCCAGCTTGTGATGGAAGATGGGGTTGCGGTGAGGACCCACCAGGGTGGGAGGGCCGGAGGGGCGCTAGAGGTGACCCGTGTCTCTCAGGCCGCGGAGCCCCAGCACGCGATTCTGAAAATGCACAACCCTCATGCGACGGAAATAAACGGGGAGAGAGTCACCCAGACGCCCGCTGAACCTGCTGGGGAAGCGGCGAAACCCGGAGGCGGCCGGGCAGCAGGAGGAGGGCCCCGGTGAGATGAGGGTGAGCGAGGACGGAGGGCGTCCCCAGCCCAGGGGAGCAGAACAAGCCGGGCACCCTCCTGGGAGGCCGTGGGGAGAAGACACACACTGAGGCGGTGAGGGAATGCCACCTGCTGTCTGGCTCGGACCCGTGAAGTCAGCCTGCGCACGGGAGGGAGATGAAGGGCTTTCTCTGGACAGAGGGCAAATTCTAGGCAGAGCAGCGGCTCAGCAAGGAGCAAAGTTGCTTATCAGCAGCTCTGCCGCCGGAAAGGGAGCGGCCGGACCTCGGCGGCGTGGAGAGCGCTGTGCTCGTGCGCCAGTTCAGTCACAGGGAGGGAGGCGTCCAGAGCCTGCTTGGGAAGCTCTGTGAAGTTGACCCCAGATGTGAGAATCTTTATACCAGACCTAGGGTAGTACACGTTGATGGAAAAAGTCTTACAGAAAATACGGTGGAAACATTTAACAGAATATCGAGAGAATAATTCACCAAGACTGGGGTTTATTTAAGGAATGCAGGGGTTCAAGAGATCTATTCATGTAATTTACCATGTTAATTGATAAGAAATGATCCTGTGATAATTCCTGCGTGTGCTGGCTGGAAAGCAGCTAGTCAGCTTCACCAGTGATTGAGAACAGTCTTTTACATGCATCACGGCTAAGGGACATGGTAAGAACCGTTCCCGTTCAAGTCAGGAGTTAACGCAACGTGTGAGGGTGCCAGTGCTCTGAACCGTCGGGTTCAGTTTACAGACACGTAAACTATCTGCACTGAAATACATACAAAATGACAGACAGATACAAGGCTGTTTATTACAGCATTGTTTCTAATAGCAGGAGACTGGTGAGCTGTGACAAATCATCTGAATTGTTGGATGTCACAGAATGTAACACTGTGGCCGATGAACATTATTAAGAACAGTGAGGGAGTTCTACGTGTACTCATGTGTATTGATGTGAGATACTTCCGAGGTATGTTATTGATTGAAAAAAGTAAGCTAGAGAACAGTTTGGCATCAGAAAACGATCATGGACGTTTCCAGCAGCACAGAGGGGTGGAAGTCAGCGCCCCGCCACTAACACCCACCTCAGCCCCGCCCCGCCGTGTCTTCCATCCAGAGCCTAACCCGTTTGCTTCCCTCTGACTCTCAGGGCCAGTGGGGGGTGACGGCCGCAGAAGAAGAGCAGGAGAACCAGAGGGTCCGGGAGTTCCAGGAGTCGATACCAAGGCTGTGCTCGCAGTTGCGCATACTGACGCATTTCTACCAGGTGCGTGTCCAGCGACTGGGTGCCGCCCACGTCACACTGCTCTCCTCCCGTAACTGACGCTCGATGCCAGATGACAGAAGGGGCGTCGTTCCAGCCGTTCCAGCCTTCGCCGCTGGGTGGGAGTATTGCCCTCGGTGCTGTCCGACCTCTGGTGGCCCTTCCTTCCCGTGGCCGCTCTGGTGGGCGCGGCTCTGCGGCCCCCTCCTCTGTGGACACGCGGGGAGCGTGCGGGGAGCTGCTGCGGGATGGGCCTCAGGCTGCTGGGCCGCGGAGGCCACACGCTCTGCTTTGTCTGTCTCTTTTGAGGGTTTGGTTTCTGATTCCATGTTTCTCAAGGTGATTTTAGTGATGGAAATAGAGATGAAAAGATTTTATGAAGAGTTCTTCGACTCAGTTGCTGGTAACTAATTAGACAAATCAAGCATTGAACCCCAGACCTTTCAATATTAGGTTTTTGTGCTCTGTATTCATTGGTTCAGAATTCTAAGTGAAACGTCACGACCCTGTTCCCTAGGCATCTAGTTTGCTTCCCAAGGTCCTCATACTTTTGAATTTTGAATTTTTCTTCAGCACAACTAAGGGGTAAATTTGTCCCTTTTGTAAGTCGCCTCACTTTGGCATTGGCCTCCTGTTACCTTTTTGTTGAGAACATGTTTCGTAAGTGGTGGTAATGACTGGTTTATGTCCAGTGCAAAAATATCTATTGGGCAGGTGTTTTGATGATGAAGCACTGTCCTGACCCAGGTCATATATGTGGTGTGGGTTCATAATTCTCAGAAATGGGTGCCTCATGGTTAGGTTCGTGCTGTTAATTAAGATAGTTGCCCAGCTGCAGAGGAGTACTCAGTAACTTAAAATGTGTCCAAGTGCCGATTTCTAAAAGGACGGTGGTGGCTACATGTTTTCCCGGTAGAGTTAATACAATTTTTAAAAGTAATCTTAGTGTAATCCCAGCATTACTTAACATTACAGCCTCGATCTTTGTAAATCATTACCATTCAGACTTCTTTTCTTGAGCACGTAAGTCCTTCGGTGGCTGAAACACTATAGAGTCTTAACAGCCATCCGTGCTTTGCTGCTTGTGAGCGGCCCTGGGCCCGGCCCCGCGGGAAGGCATGTCCTCACGTGTCCTGGTGGAGGCGTCCTTCGTCGGCGTGTTTCAGCTTCACGCTTGCGAGAAGCCCTGGCGGTGTTTTGAGCAGCGTGCTTCCTTAGGGACTTTCTCCCAAGTCCTCCTCACGCAGAGAGGCAGTGACGCGTGCACACGCACGCAGGCAGTGTGTTCGCTCAGTGTAAAGTGACTCGTGTCACATACACGCGTCTGCACGCGTCCCAGCTCCCAGGAGCTCCACCAGAAGCAAGGGTGGGGGGCAGTGTCCACCCCGAGAGTTCGGGAAGGATGGACAAGGGTATGTCGGTGACGTTTTCTCTGTCGATCAGAGCTTTCCCGAGAGCTTCCCCTGAGCAGGTGACGGTCAGCTGACGTGAGACGGGTGGGGGGTTGGCAGGGATGGGGGGTGTCCTCACTCAGTGACTCAGCCCGGACAGAAGGAGTTGGGAATTCTGTTCTGTTAAAAGTTGAGTGAATGTCTTTCACACCCTGTCGTCGCCTTTGCAAACCCCCCGACGAGGAGGTGTTGCGGCCGCACTGCCCGCCCTTGGGGGCAACCGCAGCCCGACACTCCCAGAGGCACCGGGGCCCCGAGCCATGGTTTGCATCACGTGTCTGTTCCTGGTGTCCTCAATTTGCCCTCCTGTCAGGGCTTTATGATTAAATACTCTAACTCATGTGAAAGATGAAAAGTGTCACACTAAAGTTATCTATTCAAAATTTAAAAATAGGATGCTTTCCCACCAGTTGCTTTGCTGTTTGGCTCATTCTTGTAGAACTTAAGGACAAAAAGGAAAAATCTGTTGGTTGGTTCTTCTCCGTGAAATTACCGTTGTGAATTTGCATTTGTGGAAATGGGCGTCTCTTCCCCGTGGGGCTGCCCTTGACTGGGTGAACTCTGGTCCCAGGGACAACCGCTAGGGTGGGTGCTGGTGGAAATAACCCCGGTGGGGGTCAAAGGCGGGGCGGTTGTGTGGGCAGCTCCTTCCTGGACCTGAGATGGGCGTGTGTCCCCTGCGTCTCTCCAGGGCATCGTGCAGCAGTTCCTGGTGTTGCTGACGACCAGCCCCGACGAGAGCCTACGCTTCCTGAGCTTCAGGCTGGATTTCAACGAGCATTACCGCGCCCGGGAGCCGCGGCTCCGCGTGTCCCTGGGCGCCAGGGGCCGGCGCAGCTCCCACACGTGAGGCCCTGGCCCCGCCTCAGGGCGGCAGGTACCGCTGGAGGCGACGTCATGGAAACGCTTGCATCGCATCCTCGGGGGCTGCCTGCTGCCCTCGGTCCTGGCAACCTCGACAGCCCGGCGCCTGGCGGCGGCAGAGTCGTGCTTTCCTACGTTGGAGTTGAATGTATTTGTAATATCACTACGTTAAAGAGGCTGGCTTGCACTATTCAAATTTATTTTTTAAAGTCTTCATATTTAAAAGATACCACACTTTGTTGGGGCTTTTAAGCTCTCCGTGATGTAATTCATATTTGTCACTTTTTGGAAAAAAACCACAGTTTCTTTTAGAGAGAATGAGGGTGATGGATATTCATCAGTTAGGATGGTAACATCGTTGCTGTTTTTTTGGCATCCTCTTTAGAGGCAATTTTTGTTAATATAATCAGATTAAATTGAAACCAAATGTCCCTACTAAAGAAATATATAGAGCATTTTATTTTGGTGTTTAGTGTTGTAAAGTATTAACCTCTGTAAGGACCTTTCTGTCAGCGCATTTACACGTGTTCTTTTTTCCTCTTCCTTCAATGTTTACATTTTTATATTTAATTTACTCTCAGATAACTTGGAAAATAGTGTAGAAACAGAGCAGGAGTGATGTAGAACAAAACGTCCTTAAGCCTAGATTTCTTGACCCCATCAGCGGAATCAACATGTAAACATGGATGACTAAGAAAGGCAATGAAGTATTTTATTTTCAAGATTCCGATAAGCATTGGAAAGAAGTTGTCTTGAACCATTAAGATTTCCTTGTTCCTTTGCCTAGTTTTTCATTGTAAATATTTATACACTACGGCCCAGATGCTGGGGGGACATTTTTTGTAAAAATGTCACATCGAGTCACATAAATCTGCCTTTATCGTGTTGCGTAAGTGAAAACTTAGAACATTAAAAGCAATTATCTTTCAGATGTGTTGGTTCTTTCTCGATTGTCTGTGAAGAGACAGAGTTCACCTGCCAGGCTTGGGGGCTGGGGGTTGGCAGAGTTTGTGCTTCAGTATATGAATCATTGAATCAGTGAAACCAAGAAATCAGACCGTGTGCAACTTCCGGTGCAGATCCAGAGGGAGCGCCCCGCTTGCCGCTTGCGTGGTGCATCCTTTCAGTTTTTACCCACGTCCGATTCCTTTGGGTGCAGAGTCCCTTTAGAAGAAAAGGGGCATCAGGGGTGCTGGCTGGGCAGAGATGGACCCAGGGCGGAGGTCGGAACTTCTTAGGATATACGTTTAATTTCAGTTTAAAAATTCATACAATCAGAAACTTGAAGCAGGTTTCTCTACTGCAGAGCTTCCCAGAAATGATGATGTATTGTGGTGTGCATCTCCCGGAGAAACTGCCCGAAGCTTTTTGACCTTGGAGCCTGCTTTTAATTTATCTGAAGCACTTCTCCAGAGATGACTCCTCAGTAGAAGCCACTCTAGAAACGCCATTCTAGGTTTGGGGACAGAAATGCCCTTTGACTTAGGAGCCATCAGGTAATCAGGCTGAGTTGTGGGTTGTGGAGTCGCTTCCGACAGGAGCCCGGGCCGGGCAGGGTCGAGGGGCTCGCTCAGGAGGGGCTGTGGGCCTGGAAGACGGAGGCGCTGACTGCAGAGGGTCAGGCAGCCTGTCACCCCCGAGCAGGGTCTCACCAACCAGAGTCGGCAGCGGCTTCGGGGAGTGGGGGGCTCCGTGCTTGGGTGGGGAGGGGAGAGCCCACTGCAGGCTGAGCCATCTCTGGAGGCAGGTGCGCCGTGCGGCCCCAGGAGGGCAGGGTCGCCATTTCACCCAGAAGGTGGTAATCATTCTGAGCTTTAGGTAGCCGTGGCTGGGGAGCTGCGTGCAGGGCCCGGCACACGAGGTCCGCGGTCCTGGGGCCGTGTGCTCAGTGGAGAGAAGCCCGTGCCTGGGCCCCCGCAGGCCCAGCCCTCCCCCCGCGCAGGAGGCCACTTGCCGAGGCTGAAGGCCGAAGGCCGTCCTCGGGCTCGAAGGACCTGCCACCCTCCCGCCTGTTGGCTTAGCCTTGGACCATGTCACCAGCAGAATTCCCAGAGTGTGATTATTCTCTGTCACTGGGGAGGATGTGTCCTGCAGGCTTTGCAGGGCAGAAGGGCACAGCCAAGCTGAAAATCCCACTTGTTGGGAAAAGAGCCCTTTGATCAAATAGCCACGGTCACACTCAAATTGGGTCACGAGGCACCACAGCCACGTGAGCGGGGAGCGCGACAGAAACCGCAGCAGCAGCAGAGGGGTGGGGCGGGAAGGCTGGGACGGGCCCCGGGGCTACCAGGCAGCGCCGGCGCTTCACTTTCCCTCCCCTCCAGCCGCCCCAGAGGTGTTTCCATTGCTGTGGTTTTGCGGGGTGACCCAGGTTCAGGGGCTGAGGTGGCTGAGGTCGCCAGGCCCGGCCAGAGCGGGCTGCCAGGTGCTAAAGCTGCACACTGGGACCTGGGCCCCCGGGGACACTGGGTCAGATCCCGCCGCCTGCCTGGAGAAGGCGCTCGGGGCCAGGGCACTGCCGCCGCAGTCTCCCCGCCGGCCTCGCCCAGCTCCGCGGGGGCTTGGGGCGCAGTGGGGCGTGAATCACACACGGCTCTCTCTGCGCTGAAAATATGCCTCTGCTTTCCAGAAAATTGAGTCAAATGGTATGGAAATTTGACTAAGTGATTATGGATATTGTTCTGTGGACGTGTTGCCAGGTGTCTCTTCAAGAAGAGAAATAAATTTGTATCTCTCTGCCTTTATTCCGGTTTAAGGTTTTAATAAAAATGCAGCCAGGGAAAATCGCATAGCAACTTGCGTGGAGCCCAGATTCATGATGCTGACAAGCACTTTCGACTGGCTTTCTCACACGTTCTCCGGTTTCCACCGGAAATCTAACCCTGTCCCCCCGAGGGACGCCAGAGAGCCCGACAGCCTGCATCTGTCCCCACCGGATGTGCGCACCAGCCTCTGCCATCAGAGCAGCCCTCAGCTCATCCCTCTCTCGCAAAGCTGGGCTCGTGTCGGTGGAGGGCCTGCGGGTCCACTGCCCGCGGGGATGCTTGGGCCAGGGGTGGCCTGTCTCAGCCTCCACCCACACCTGATGGGGCCGCCCTGTCCTGCAGCCTGTGCTCCCTGCCCTACCTGGCGGAGAGCTGCGGTCCTTCCCTTAGATGCCCTGACGTGAAGGGTGGGGCTGGGGGAAGGCGGCTCCGTTTTTTGCGGGCTGCAGGCCTGGGCTGGCTGGGGTCACCCCACCAGCTTGGGCGCCCAGAGCAGCTGCGCCTGACCCCTGGGCCCCTCAAGGGAGCACCAGGCCCTTTGAGGGCATCCTGAAGCCTGACATGGGCCACCCCAGGCTCCAGGGCAGATTCCAGAAGGGCCGAGCCATGTGCTCCAGCCCTGGGGGCCCCGGTGACCCCGGCACCACAGGCGGCATTGGGGAGCCCCTGATAGGGCCGGAGGGGTCACAGGCTGGGGCTGCGGAGGAGGAGGAAGAGTGCTCAGAAACACGGGAATGCAAAGCTTTCCGAACCCTGAGAGCACGGCCGGAGGGCGCGGCACGATGCCGCCCGTGTGCCGGGGACACCAGCCGTACGTGGGGGAAGGGGTCCCCGCGGACAAGCCTCTGCCCTGCGGTCGGCGGGCGAGGGGGCCTGCTTCCTGCGTGTCCCCAGCAGGGGCACAGAGGACCCCACACGCCGGCCCCCAGGGGAGTGAGGGGCCCAGCGTTTCTCTCGGGGTCTCCAAGCCGCTCTTCCTGCGTCTCAGCTGCCCCGCAGGGGTCTGCGGGGCACGGCTCCTCCAGGACCACAGGCCTCGCATCGTCTCGGATGTGCCCCCTCCTCGCTTCCCCCCTTCCCGGGACATCACAGCACATGGGCCCCTGCGACGGCCCTGCCTGGGAAGGAGCTGGGCTGCCCCCGTTTCCACTTGACCTTTGCAGCCCACGCGGAAGCAGAGGCATCAGTTTATCCTTTAAGTAGTGGAATCGTCACAGTATTTTGCCAGGCGATGGGAAGAGGCCCTGAAAGTCCTCTGTGATGCCCTGTAACCTCAGGGCTGGGCCTTCACGCAGTCAGACGTTCGATTTTACTGAAGAATAAATGTCCAGTTTTCGGGTCTTCCCTTGAGGAGAAGTGGCCACTGAGCAAACATTTCCAACAGCGTTCAGACGCGCAGCCGGCCGCGAGGGGAACCTCCCGAGTGACAAGTGAGGGAGCAGCTACTTTTCAACAGAAATGTGTTATTATGTAACATTATATAACGAGGCGGCGTCCTCGCGCTGCTGGTGGAAGACGCAGAGGCTGAGGGTCTCCAGCTGGAGGGGGAGGGGGTCCCGGGAGGGCTGTTGGATCGCGGGTGTTCAGGCTGGAGGTGTGGGAGGAAGAGGGCGTCTTTGTCGCGGCTCCGGCCAGGCTCCCGGCCGCCCGTGCTGAGCTGGGTGCCCGTCGGTGTGACCGTTCTGCAGAGACAACATTTTGAAAATGAACGTTCAGAAATGTCACATAATCGTTACGGGATTTTATTGTGAAGAAAGATATGTATCCCTTATTTTTCTTGTAAATTGGGCTTAAACACTTAAACTTGGGAATCCACTTTTTAGACTTGTTTTAAGATATTCCAAGGAGAGGGTTTCAGTTCGTTGGGCCCATTTATTAGAGTTGTTAAAATGCAGCACATTCTAAGTGGTCTGGAGCAGCAACATGGTGGTCATGGAACGCACAGATTTACTGCCCAGACTTTAACAAAATCCCCTGTAGAATTGGTCGACAGGTTGGACTAACCCCCAACGCGATGAAGAGGGCCAGCCAGTGATGCGCTTCTCATGCTGATCTACGTGTCCTGGTGAGGAATCTTTTCCAGACGTGAGAGTCATTAAAACCAAGTATCAAGGCTTCCCTGGTGACGCGTCCGACAGGCCGCGCGGGGCCTCCCCGGGCCCGGTCACGGGGGCAGGAGACCGCCGCCCGTGGCCGTGTCATGGGGCCCCGCGTCCCAGTTCTTCCTGGGAAAGAGGCACGGCCTCGCTGGGCTCAGCGGGAAGGGAGGCGACGCCCGCAGGTGGCCCGGGACTCCTGCAACGCGCACGTGGTGGGCCAGGAGACCCCTGCGTGCCCACGCTGGTGCCCCGGGGACGGCGCCGCCTGCTCCTCCAGAGCTGCTCTCAGGGCACGCGGGGCCCTCGAGTGGACGCCTCGCGTCCCTTCTCGCCAGGGAGGAGAATCCCTGTTAGAGCCAAACCGTTGTTCCCATTTACCTGGAGATTTTCCAGTATTTTGAAGGATTGTGTCCAGAACCGATTGTTTCGCATGTTGATCATCGGCTGAGTTCTTCTTTCCTGGAGGAAAAATAAGTAAAACGATCAAGACTTTGGTGAGGAGTTAAGGCAGGATTCCAAACATCTTTTCAGCTTTAGACAACCACGAGCTCTGAGAAAGCGGTATTTCGCAGAGCACGTGACGTGACATGGCCTCGGGTGAGGCTGTCGAAACATCCCTCCTTGCGGGAGCGCAGAGCCGAGAGTGCGTGCTGGGCACTCGGGCACGGGGTGGAGGCCACGTCTTCTTGCTTCCCGTGCGCCTCTCCTCGCTCTGAGCACACGCTAGTGTCATCTGTGTCGTCTACTGTGCGTGCTGGCACTGCTTCCTTCTGTGGACGATGCTCCTGACCGCTTGGCTTCTGTCCTTGGTCCTGGACACACATTTTATAGGATGCTTCACTCCTCCAAAGGGCGATTCTCCACCCTCCCTCCTGACCACCCCTTTGCACGCATAATTGCGAGGGACTCGCTGGTCCTGCTGCCAAAAAAGGGGAGCAGCATGAGGGGTGGGGGCCACTTCAGGCAGCCTTTGCCCATGAGGGTCCCTGTTGTCGGGGGACGAGCTCCCCTTCAGGAAGCTGCTCTTCCCACCCGCCCTACTCACAAAGCTCACCAAGAAGACCCGCCTCCGTTCGGTTTTCCCAAAACTCCCTATAAGTACAGCCTGGAACGCTTAAGAAAAACCTTCAGGTTTAGACGTTTATATTTGTTGAACCCATGAGAAATAGCTAGTCGTTGGCTACTCTGTGGGTTGTTGGAAAAGAACCCCTTGTTCTGAGCAGATGCTCAGCAGATAGTTACTGAGTGAGTGAATGAATCTTTTGTTAAAGCTAATGTTAATAGGAAAGTAATGATTATGGCATAAAATTATATGTATCCCGTGGGACACTTTGATCTCAACAGAGCCCCAAGTCTAAACCGGGCATTTAGGCACAGTCAGGATGTCGGGGACAGTGTCGGGGACCAAGAAGACTTTTCAGACACCCCGGAAATCACAGAGGCAGAGCTGGCTGCGCTGGCAACAAGGAAGGGAAGATGTCTGCAGTTCCAGTATCCTTCAAGATGCTTCAGGCTTTAAAAATACTAAGCTGAATTTTATTTAAGTACCACATTTGTAATTTTAATGGTACAATTTTCAAATTGAAAAAGTCTGTCCGTGATAAGTCAGGCCATTCCAATCATTGACTCTAGTTTCCTCTTGGAGCCACAGCTATCATGCCCTCCCTGTGTGTTGTCCTTCCAGGGATTTTACACCTCTCATTGAATATTTAAAACCACACCTGTAGAAAAAAAAAAAGGGGCTTCCCTGGTGGCGCAGTGGTTGAGAGTCCGCCTGCCAATGCAGGCGACACGGGTTCGTGCCCCGGTCCGGGAAGATCCCACGTGCCGCAGAGCGGCTGCGCCCGTGAGCCATGGCCGCTGAGCCTGCGCGTCCAGAGCCTGTGCTCCGCGAGGGGAGAGGCCACAACAGTGAGAGGCCCGCGTACCACAAAAACAAAACCACACCTGTATTTTTAAGAGGAAATCGTATAGGAAATTTTGACAGATAATTCAGGCAGGGAATTTATGGAAAAACCTACAATTCATCAATAAATATAAAAATTTACATCTTAAATTTGCTTATTTGTGGAGTTGGGAGTCCCAAGGGAGCACATATCATGACAACATTCACATGGTCCCTATGCAGGTGGGGTTCCATTTGACCATCAATGCACCTGACGAAGCTCGGGAATGATGTTTACTTTCCTTTTACAGGTGAAACCCCAGAGAGGCAGATTTTGCTTAAGGTCACTGGGGCCGCAGGTGACCTAGCTGGGAAAGAACCCAGGGGGCTATAGGGTCTCTGGCCCTCTGCTCCTTCCAGGCCACCTGAATCTTCTCTCTGGGTTAAAATGCAGAGATTTTCTTAGCTACAGGATTCCCAATGGAACCACATCAGTATAACCTAGTATTTGAATTTTCATGACTAGAAAAGATGGAATAACAAGGAACAGATTTATCCTCCCAAGGTAGTTTAAAAACTAGAAAAAAATATATGAAATAATGATTTCGCATACACCAGACAGGCAGCAAAGGACAGAAATCCCTGAGAGGGGAAACTAATGAAGGGTTTCCTATGGTTCCTCCAGTTTACTGCCTGGAGACTTTCCAGGCCAGACAGTGATGGGGGACACAGCCAAGCCCAGAGGTCTCCATGTGCGGAGGACATGGGGTTGGGGGCAGGGAGAGGCCAAAGCGGCTGGAGTTCAAAGATGGGGTCGGAAGAGAATTCCAGATGGGTGTGTGTGTGTGTGTGTGTGTGTGTGTCTGTGTGTACACCAGACATTTTAGGTAGAAATAATTTCCATTTCACAGAGACAAATCAAGAAGAGGGAACACTTCTCAACTCATTCTAGGAGGCCATTATTACCTTGAAACCAAAACTAGACAAAAACATCAGAAGGAAAAAAAACCAGAGGCCAATATCACTCATGAACATAGATGCAAAAATTTTAAAGTAAATTTTAGCAAATTGAATCTCAAAAGTATAGAAAAGAAACTGTGTCATGACCAAATGGGTTTATCCTGGGAATACAGGGCTGGTTCAGCACTCAAAATCAATCACATGTGACTCATCGTATGAACAGGATTAAAAAAACCCAGCTGATGATTTCAAAAGATCAGGGTTGGCAAACAATGGCTTATGGGCCATAAGATATAGGATCAACACCTGTTTTAGTAAATAAAGTTTTATTGACATACAGCCACACCCATTCTTTTATGTATTGTCCTTGGCTGCTTCTGTGCTACAATGGCAGAGTTAAGTAGTTACAACAGGGACCGTATTGCCCTCAAAGACTAAAATATTTACTATCTGACTTTTTACCAAAGATTTCACTATGCCTGCAATACATAACAGAAAAAAACTTTGTCAAATTTCAACATCTATTCGTGATCAAAAGGCTCAGCGGGGCTTCCCTGGTGGCGCAGTGGTTGAGAGTCCGCCTGCCGAGGCAGGGGACACGGGTTCGTGCCCCGGTCCGGGAAGATCCCACATGCTGCGGAGCGGCTGGGCCCGTGAGCCGTGGCCGCTGAGCCTGCGCGTCCGGAGCCTGTGCTCCACAACGGGAGAGGCCACAAAAGTGAGAGGCCCACGTACCACAAAAAAAAAAAAAAAAAAAGCTCAGCGAACTAGGAGTAGAAAGAAGGTAACTCCTTCAACTTAATAAAAGGATTCTATTAAAAATGCCCACAACTAACATCAGCTTTTAGTAAAAGCACCCGTAATGTTTTCACTCTAAGCTATGAAAGGATGTCTGTTCTAACCACTCCTATTTAACATTCAACATTGTGTCGGAGCTGGTGAAATAAGGCAAGAAAAATAAATAGAAGGTGTATATATTGGAAAGGAAAAACAAAACTGTTCACAGATAATATAATTTTGTAGGAAATCCTGAAGAATCCACAGGAAGACTGCTGGAACTGAAGGCATGTTGATCAGGGTGGTGGGTTACAGAGTCAGTGTGTGAAACAATCACATTTCGATATGCTAGAAACAGTTGGAAATTAAAATACCATTTGTAGTAGCACCAAGAAATAGAAAATATTTATGTATAATCTAATTATGCAGGGTTTTGTTGCTGATGAGGGGAGCCACAGGAGACCTAAAGAGATGAAATCATTGCAAGGTCAGAAGACTGGATATGTCAAGATGTCAGCGTCTTGCAAAGTGATCTACAGATGTGTAGCAACCCCAATCAAAATCCCGCCCAATTTTTTTTTGTTGAAATTCACAAGCTGTTTCTTAAATTTATATGGGAAGACAAAGGAACCAGAATAGCTAAATCAATTTAGAAAATCAAGACCAAAGCGGGAGGCTTCACGCCACCTGATTTCAAATCTTGTTGTAAACATACAGTGACCAACACAATGTGAAATCTGAGAAAGAATAGATCTCTGTCAGTGGGACAAAATAAAAGAATCCAGAAATAGACCCACACGTATGTGATCAACTGATTGTCACCATCCGGCAATTCAAAGAGCAAAGTGTCAGCAAGAGCAGCTCAACAGAGAAAGCTGAGTTTGTTTAACAAGTGGTGTGGAAACCATGGAGCATCAGTGCGCAAGAAATCAAACCAAAACAAAATATCTACCTTTCATCACGGACACAAATTAACTCGACACAAATCATGGTCTTAAATGTAAAGTCTACAACTGTAAAATTTCTAGAAAAGAACATAGAAAATATTTGTGACTTTGAACTAGGCAAAGATTTCTGATATTTGACACCAAAAGCATGATCCATAAAATGAAAATGGATAAATTGGGCTTGATCGATATTAAGAATTTCTGATCTTTGGAAAACCATGTGATGCAAATGAAAAAGCAAACCACAGACTGGTAGAAAATATTGTCCAATCACATATCTGGTGAAGGACTTGTATCCAAAATATACAAATACCTCTCAAAATGCAATAATAAGAAAACAAACTAATAAATCATGGGCAAAATATCTGAACAGACATCTGACCAAAGAAGATATACAGATGGCAAATGAACAGGACAAGATGCTCAACATTACCAGTTACTAGGGAAATGCAAATTAACAGTACAATAACATACCACTGCAGGCTCATTAGATTGGTTAAACAATAGAAAATGTCAAATGTTGAGGAGGACCCAGGGCAACTCGAATCCTTCTAGTCAATGCAAACATCTGTCTTGACAATTTCTTATAAGGTAACACATAGTTACCATATCTCTAGATATTTACCTAAGTGAAACGAAAATCTGTACCCACCCCAAAACTACTACGCAGATGGTTACCGTGGCTTTATTTGTAGTTCCCAAACCTGGAAACAGGTTGGATGTCATTTTGCTGGTGAGGAATAAACAAACTGTGGTTCCAGCGGAGCATCACTCACTGAGAAGGGGGCGATGGCGGATACACACACGACATGGCAATTGGCTGACGGAGGAAACCAGACTCACGGTCTACACAGCGAATGACACCGCGTGGACAGCATTCCGGAAAGGGCAACACTAGAGGCACAGGAAACAGGTCCGTCTTTTTTAGGGCTGGGGGTGGTGGAAGGAATTGACTACAATGGAGGCGTGGAATTTGGGGTGATGGACCTGTTCTGTCTTGTTCGTTGCAATGGGACATGACCCTATGTATTTGTCAAAACTTGCAGGACTGCACGGTAAAAAGGACGGATTTCACTGTGTGTAAATTATACCTTAATAAAAACCAAAAAGTCTTGTAATAACGCCTGACATTTCTTATGAACCAGACTCTGCCTGCCCCAAGTTGTTTACCTCTGTCAATTCGTTTAATCCTCACAGTAACTCCATAGCTTACAGACGATGAAACAGGTTCAGAGAGGTGAAGTAACTTAACCAAGGTTGCACAGCTAATAAGAGGCAGAGCCAGGATCTGACCAGCTCTTGGCCTCTACCCTGCACTGTTTCCCACGCCCCCATGTCCCACAGAAACTTTTCCATTTCCGCTCCTGTTCAGCAGAGAAAGACGAAGGAGGGTAGGTTGGATTCCTCTGGACTATGACAGATACCAATAAGAACCTAAGACTAGGCTAACATGATCAACGTCAGGGAAAGGTGATATATTACATGGTCAGTGGCACCACGCCCCTTAGTGGTGAGGAACCTCTTCCAGCCCAGGAAGGGAAGTGAGAGCAGCTCCCCTGCCGTGGAGCCCGGACTCCACGTCAGCGAGTCATCCCTGGGAGCCCTCCTTTAGAACCTCTTTGCCTCGTGACTCCGAGGTCTGGCTCATGAGGACGATGTTACGAAGCCTGTATGTTTGTGTCTCTGGGAGGGTCAGTGGTGGGTTCAGTGTAGCCCCGAACAGTGAGTCTGGGAAACGTGGGGTTGCTCTGCTCATGGAAGAAATGAACACACCCCCAGAGGGTGTGAGGCAGCCTGTGTGCTAGGGGTTGTGCGTCTGTCCGGAGAGGAGGCCGTCGAGCAAAGGGAAGGCTCTACCTGTGGTGACAGGGTCAGGAGGCCCGGCATCTGCTCAGCAGAGCGTGGGCGCCCGGGGGACTGAGGATGGAGAGAGGAGGGTGCGCCTCCCTGCGGGGACCCCGAGGGGCGGGAGCCCTCCCTGGAGCAGGGGCCTGGAAGGCGCCAGGGACTGGGTGGGACCGGTGACGCTGCGGGTATTGGACGATGTTTGATCTGCACAAACAGGAATTTCCAACGGCTCATCCTAACACGTGGTCCTCAGGAGGCGTTATAATCGACTCATTCCTTCCAATTTTGAGGCTTCCAAGGGCCCAAAACAGAGACACGTGTGATGACTGTCTTCTAGGTGATCATTTGTCTACAAAGAATATGGGGTTGACCTCTAACCTAGTCCAGGCGAATCACTGCAAACTCTGGGGTCTGAGATGATGCAAGAACAGAAGTCCGTCTTGTGCGTAAATCAGTGCCGAGCGTCCAGGCGGCCTCCCGTGAGCGGAAACGAGAGCAGCACTTCCGCGGAGGTGATTTTATCTTTGGGAACAGGAGAAGGTTCTAGATAAATCTGCCCACAGAACCTGGGGGGTGGATCCTGCCTGTTCCGGGGGAGCCGATCTCGGTGGGACGCCGGGGCTCGGGGTCCCCTCGGTGTCACGAGGGGCAGGCAGGGGGCACTGGCTTCTAGACGGACGGGGGCTCCACAGTGAACACGCACTCGGAAGGCAGACCCGCCGCGTTGTTCTCCGTGGCGACGCTTCCAGCTCGTTAAGAACCCCGCTCTCAGTCGGCATTTCTGAGTTCCCACGGAGCGGGCACCTCTGGGAGCTGCTGTCTCTCTGCTGCACTGTTCTAGAACAGACAAGACAGCCCCGGTGGCCTCGTACCAGAGCCGTCGGGGCTGCCGCCAGCCTGCTTCTTAAACCACTTCCTGTTCCGCAGGAGGCACACGTGCCCACCCGTGAGCTTGCGGGAAGACAGCATAGGGGATGCACGAGGCCACGCCGGGCCCGTCCACACGTGGCCCGAGGGCGGCCCCGGGACCCACGGATTGGTGGGGCTGCGTCTGTCAGTAGGAGGCGCTGAAGGGCACGCTGACGTCGTCGTCATTCCCAGGCTGATTCCCTATTACTTCCACTCCTGGCAATCTCGCGCTGGGTGAATTTCTGTCCCCGTTCCTGCCCAGGACAACCAGGCTCAAGGCAGAGACAAACTCTGAGCCCACAGATGAGAAAAGCGAACGCTCTTGGTGTGGCCCACGGGCAACGTGAGCACACGTCAGTCGAGGCTCACACGTGGGAGAGTCTGAGTCGTGGCTTCTCACCCGGGCCACAGCCTCTTCAGAGGGTGCTCGGGGCTGGACTTGATATTTGAATGGGCTTGATCACCCCAAACCGCCTTGCAGCTGTCCCCGCGGGCCTGTCCTGAGCAGCCCTGGGAGCCCCCTTTGCGGTCGCCTTGGAGACATGGGCGCCATCCCCACCTGCCTGGGACCCAGGCATCACGGGAGGAAATAACACAGGAAAGAAGACAGTCAACATTCAGCAGGGAAACTCCTCTTGGCTTGACAGTTTCCTGGGCGCTGGATGGAAGGTCTTTGCCGGCAGGTGGGGTCAGGGGTCGCCCTGAAGTGCATGTGTGGGGGTCCTGACCCCACTGCCTCTGAGTGTGACCTAGTTAGAATGGGGTCGCTGCAGACGGGACTAGTTAAGGTGAGGCCCCACTGGAGCAAGGTAGCCCTGATCCAGCAACATGACTGGTGTCCTTATGAAAAGGGGAAATTTAGCCGCAGACACAGACGTGCACGGGACGGAGGCCAGGTGACGGCAGGGGCAGAGATGGAGTGATGTCTCTACAAGCCGAGGACCGTGCAAACCACCAGAACTGGGGTCGGGGGGCACGGAGCAGATTAAGGGCCCAGCCGCCCTTGGTCTGGACTCTGCCTGCATAGCCGACAGGCGGGTGGTTCCTAGTGTTTCGGCGCCGGGTCTGCGGTATTTTGTTCCGGACACAGGCGGCTGGACTGGCCACAGGTGCCGGCGATGGGCCTTATCCTCGCTCAGGATGGGAAGCTGAAAGCAAGCCGTTCCCTCAACCCTCCAAAGCACCGACATCTGCCGGGGAAGGGGGGCCTGAGTGTAGACAGAATGCGCCCGCGGGTCCCCCAGCAGGAGGTGGGTCCTGGCTCCAACCAGGGCAGCAAGCAGACCCGTGATGCACACACGTCCCAGATCTCAGACTCACAGAAGGGTGAGCGCATCCCCCGAAGCTGTGGCTTTCACAGTCTTTGAATCTTCCCACACAGCTAGGTAGGCGCTTTGTACCGTGACCAGTGACCACCTCCTGTCTCTCAAAACTAAAGTTTCATCAACACGTGCATTGTTTTTATTCTGTTTTTCTCTTCTAGATGTTGGTGCCGACCCAATGAATTGATTTCAGGACCCACTCAGTGGCTTGGAAACCACTGGCCTGGTGGAGCCCCCCCCCTTCCCGTGGAAAGGTGTCAGCCCACCAGGCGGGGCTGAAGGGACCAGCCGTGTCCTAACCCCCAGCACGGAGACGGGTTCCTCTCCAGCTATAGCCGTGCTGCTGTCTGATCTTCCCTCTGTTTCTGCCAGACCTTTTCTTTGCCCTTTGCCTTCAGTGAACACGGACGAGCATTCCTTTAACGTTTTCACCACTGTTTTTCCAGTCCAGTTCCTCCGTGACCACGGGATCTCTCTCTGGCACAGTTTCCTGGCCTGATCCCGACAGGTCAGTGAGCAGCTCGGCGAGGCCCTCGGTGGGCTTGCCTGCGGACCGCAGAACCCGCCCCTTCTGCCACAGCAGAAACTCTTGTCAGGTTGCATCTGAGCTGCTGTGAAGTTACTGGGTCACGATGGGACTTCGCCTTTTCTCCGTGTTAATAAAACACATGCCTGTAGAAGTCAGTCCTCTGCTGGGATGAGCTCCAGGGCTCAGTGCTCCCTTCCAGCTGGGACACTTCAGTCATTCACCTGCCTGTTCATTCATTCAGAGTCTGCAGACACCTACCCTGCGGGTTTGGGCTTCACGACGCCGTTTCCATTTAATTAAATGGGCTGAACCTCTAACAGGATGTCACCAGCCACTGACTGGCTGTGTAGCCCTTCTGCCAATCCATTCTTTCCTGGAAACTAGCAGGTCCTGGTGGGTCATCCCGACCCCTCCTGGCCCTGGTATCCCATCATCCTAGATGCCCTGAAAAATCAAAAATGGACGCCTGCAGAGCAGAAGGAGGGGGAATCAATGCCTGATCAGGAAATAGGAAGTATTACATTCATGCAGTGAAAAAGACTGAACAAGTATCAGTGTGGTGGTGGTGGAGATGCGGGAGCATTTCCCACCAACTCCTCATCAGGCAGAGGAGTGAAACTTGCCTGGATGATTTGGCTGGGGAGGAGGAACGTCTGTTTGAGGCTGGGGGGCGACCAGCACCTGCAAGAGGGGTCACCAGCACTCGCAGCTGCATGATCATAATGAGGCAGGAATTGCTTCATGATTGTTGTTTTACCCAGGAATCCTTGTTTGGATTTACCCCATAGTTATCAGTCTGTTTTAAAACAAAATTCTATCAGTGTGAAACTCTTAGGCTTTTACAGTGTATGTAGGCTTAACTCATGCATTAAATTTTTTTTTTCTTTTGCAATACTCCTTAGAAAGCAAGATCCAAGTATATGTAGTACGCTGTATACTTAAAGTGATGCTGAATGATTGAAAATAAAGGAAAGGAGGTGGAAGACATATGTTGAGCACTATGAAACATTGATAAAGGAAACTGAAGCTGATTCAAAGAAATGGAAAGATATCGCATGCTCTTGGATTGGAAGAATTAACATAGTTAAAATGGCCATACTACCCAAAGCAATCTACAGATTTAACTCAATCCCTACCAAATTACCCATGACATTTTTTCACAGAACTAGAACAAACAACCCTAAAATTTATATGGAACTACAAAAGACCCAGAATTGCCAAAGCAATCCTGAGGAAAAAGAACAAAGCTGGAGGCATAATCCTCCCAGACTTCAGACTATACTACAAAGCTACAGTAATCAAAGCAGTGTGGTATTGGCATGAAAACAGGCACATAGATCAATGGAAGAGAGGACAGAGCCCAGAAATAGACCCTCACACCTATGGTCAGTTGATCTACAACAAAGCAGGCAAGAATACACAATGGAGAAAAGACAGTGTCTTTAATAAGTGGTGCTGGGAAAACTGGACAGCTACATGGAAAAGAATGAAATTAGAACATTCTCTCACTGTCAGGATTTAAACACCTAGATCCTTGCTTCTCCTGGGCACTTACTTTACATGAATGCCAGCAGGGGTTATTGAGGATGACGACTACCTGTAGAAGTCTTGCCAACCTAGAGGCATTCAAATCCAAAGGTTTATAAATATTACAGCAGCCACTGGAGAATGGAGTGGAGAATAGTATGGGGGTTCCTTGAAAGACTAAAAATAGAGCTCCCAAGTGATCCAGCAATCCCACACCTGGGCATATATTTGGAGAAAACTCCAATTTGAGAAGGCACATGCACCCCTATATTCATTGCAGCACTATTGACAATAGCCAAGACATGGAAGCAACCTAAGTGTCGACTGACAGAGGAATGGATAAAGAAGATGTGGTACATATATACAATGGAATATTACTCAGCCATAAAAAAGAATGAAAGAATGCCATTTGCAGCAACATGAATGGACCTAGAAATTATCATACTGAGTGAAGTAAGTCAGACAGAGAAAAATATCATATGATATCGCTTATATGTGGAATCTAAAAAAATGATACAAACGAACTTATTTACAAAACAGAAACAGACTCCCAGACATAGAAAACAAACTTATGGTTAACAAAGGGGAAAGGGAGGGGGAGGGATAAATAAGGAGTTTGTGATTAACAGATACACACCACTGTGTATAAAATAGATAACAAGGACCTACTGTATAGCACAGGGAACTATATTCAATATCTTGTAATAAGCTATAATGGAAAAGAATCTGAAAATGAATATATATATGTATATCTGTCTATCATCTATCTATCTATCATCTATCTATCTGTCTATCTATCTAAATGAATCACTTTGCTGTACACCATAAACTAACACAACATTGTAAATCAACTATAGTTCAATAATAAGAAAAAGGAAATAGGTGAGGAAGATTAAGAGGCAGATACTTCCAGTTGCAAACTAAATGAGTAATAGGTATGAAATGTACAGTGGGGAATATAGTCAACGATTATGTAATACCTTTGTGTGGTGACAGATCATAACTAGACTTATTGTGATCATTTTGAAATGTATAGAAATATTGATTCACTATGTTGTGTAACAGGAACTAGTGTAGTGTTGTAGGTCAATTATAGTTCAAAAACAAACAAACAAACTCATAGATAAAGAGATCAGACCTGTGGTTACCAGGGCTCAGGAGGAGGGGTATGGGGTGAAGGTGGTCAAATGGTAAAAACTTTCAGTCATAAGATAAATTAGTACTAGAGATGTAATGTACAACATGATAAATGTAATTAACCCTGCTGCATGTTATATATGAAAGTTGTGAAGACAGTAAGTCCTGAGTCCTCATCGCAAGGAAAATTATATTTTCCTATTTCTTTAATTTTGTATCTAAATGAGATGATGTTCAGTGAACTTATTGTAATCATTATGTCATGATGTATGTAAATCAAATCATCATGCTGTACACCTTAAACTTACACAGTGCTGTGTATCAATTCTATCTCAATAAAACTGGAAGAAAAAAAGAAAATCATTATCATATTACATAAAGAAGCAAGATACAGAATTTATATTCTATGTTTCCAACTATATTTTAAAAATAAGCCTTGAAAAAAGACTGAAGGGAAAGGATAAAAGGAAAGATTTTGAAATGATAAAAGAAATGGCCTTTAAAATATGAGATGTTCAGACTCGCTCATAATTAGAAAATTGCAAATTAAAACAAGACAGAAACACCCTCCTCCCCCATCAGACTGGTGAAAATTTACAAGTGTGAGCACACACTGCTGTGCCAGCCATGCTCGATGCCTACGCCCCATCCCTCCACTGCACGCAGATGCCGGCCGGGGTAGTCACCAGGTTACATTTACCATTGTTGTGAGACCTGTCTTCAAGGCCAGAGGAGAGCTGTGATTCATGGTAAACCTCGGGACCACCGACTTGGTAACTCTCATCAATTTGGGGCTCTTGGATGAAGAACATAGAAAACATGGGGGAGCACTTCCTTGATTACACACTTATGAACATTTCGGCTCACACTTTATTTTAAAAGGCTGGGTTGACACTCATGTTATTTTCAAATTTTATTGGAAAGCATTTTGGAAAGTTATTGTGTAAATATAGAATCAGACATTATCTGCCTATTCAGATTACACAGTCACTCATTTTTTGATCCCGCCATCCCAGTTCTAAGAATTTACCCTGGAGGGGCTTCCCTGGTGGCGCAGTGGTTGAGAGTCCGCCTGCCGATGCAGGGGACACGGGTTCACGCCCTGGTCCGGGAAGATCCCACGTGCCGCGGAGCGGCTGGGCCCGTGAGCCATGGCCGCTGAGCCTGCGCGTCCGGAGCCTGTGCTCCGCAACAGGAGAGGCCACAGCAGTGAGAGGCCCGCGTAACGCAAAAAAAAGAAAAAAAAAAAGAATTTACCCTGGAGATACATCTCCAACAATAGGAAAATACTTATGCACTAGGCTGTTCATTGCAGCAGTGTTTGTAACTGCAGAAGGTTGGAACCAAGTGAAAAGACTGTACACAGATAGCAGGGCGCTAAGTATGATTTACACACGTTGTGGAATATTTTGCAGCTGTGAAAAATAGAGGGAGGTCTATATTAACGGATGTGGAGTGATTTTCAGTTTTCATTGTTACGTGGTAAAAAAGACTAGAGGAGATTTATGGTGTGTACCCCTCATGCAATAAAGGAGGGATACACGAATATCCCTCATCTCCTCATTTGTGCAAAAGGAGACACAGGAAGATGGAACTAAGGAGACTGGTCCCCTATACAGGTGGGATGATGGGCTAGGGGGGGCTTTGCGTGTTCCTTTTTCTGGAGTGTGACTTTCAAAACCATGGTGATGCTTCACAGAGTCCAATGTAAAAAGTATTTATAATTAACAGGATGAGGGGGCTGACAAGGGAAAGCAAACAGTAACAAGGAGCCTTATGTATTAGAAATGAGCTACATGCAGGGTCCCCGGTGGGCAGGGAGGATGGCCCTGGCGACACCGGAAAACCATGGCCCTTAGAGATGAAAAATATTGTTCGCTTGTGGGGTGATTGGATTTTCTCGGGGTGGGGATAGCAATTCTGAACTCCAGGACTACACAAACAGTTAAATCTGTGTGGCAAGTGGGAGCCAGGTTCCTAACAAAGTGGTACTGAGAAGGAGCTTCGAGAAGAGCCCCTGGAATTGATACTGGAGTGGAACCAGAGGCGCCAGTATGAGCTCATGGTTTATACAGGGGAACAAAGAAAGCAGGGAGGGAGAGTGAGAAGTCAGCACAGAGGTGTCTGTGCGTGTCTGCGTGCGTGTGTGCATCTGTGTCTGTGTGTGCATGTGTCCCAGTCTGCATCTGCATGTGTGTTTGTGTGTCTTCATATGTTTTCCAGCTCTGTCTGCCGAGAGAGACTGGAAGCAATGCTATTCCACTGAATTTACCTGGCAGCCACCTTTGGTTTCTAAGTTCAGTTCTTCAGTAAAAGAAACCAGATTCTTAGGCTGGGGCAGGTGCAGTACAGGAGGCCCAGGACATCTTGTGGTGCCAGAAAGTAAGGAAGTGCTCCAAAGGGATGAGGCATTAAAAGGACAGAAGAACCAAATGGAGGGATTTCCCAAAGCAAATTTGGGGCAATTTGGACAAGACAGTAATGACATTAACGTGCTAAAATCGATAGAATAAATATTTGAGTGCGAATGGATATGAATAAACATTTAAATATGCACATACATACATATTTATAAAGGGCAAAAGCTCTTCCTTAAACCAGAATCCCAATTAATAGCAGAGAAGGATGATAGAAATAAAAAATTGCCTTTCAGCAAACATCACACCACTGGGCAATTTGCACAGGTCAATGTGTGGGACGCACCCAGAGGTGTTAGAAATATTAACTGTAACTGCAACCCTATTCCTGTTCAATCTTCCAAACACCTGCCAGCTCACTGGAAAGACTGGGGAATGGGCTGAAATGCAGATTCCCGGGCGCCACCTGTGGAGACGTTCAATGGGCCCGGGAATGTGTCTTTGAGTTAGCTCTTGTCTTCTCTGTCCCCAGGAGGCAGGAAATCTGCCTGACCAGGGAGGTGTCACGGTGGCGGAAGCAGCATCGCTCTCCAACCCTCCAACCACGCTGTTCATTCCCCAAGAAGGAGGCGTCTCTGCCTACATCCTCCTGTCCTCCCACCTCGTCTGAGCTCGGGCTGGGACCTGCCAGGTTGCATTTACCGTTATTGAGAATTTTGTCCTCAGGGTCCGGAGATAATGATGAAATATCTGAGAGCTCATGGTAACCCTCAGGACCACCAACTTGATAGCTCTCATCAAGGCCGGCATCTTTGATGAAAAGCATGGGAAAAAAATGAGGGACAACATAAACGTACACTCCCGTGAACATTTGGTCCATACTGTACTTTAAAACATTAGCTCGGGATGCTAACACAGTTTTCAACTTCTACTGAAAGTGTGCTCTGGCAACTTAACATGTAAACAGTCAGGCTTCATCTGACCTCCTTGAACCCAGCTGTTTGGCAGATGTTCCATGAGCTATTGGAACTTACATCTGGATGTAAAATTTCATGAAAATGCTGCACTTCCCTGCTGCTGAATGCATTTTCACGCGCTGCGTGTAGATTTCGGCCACGTGGCTGTCTCCTTAGCGAGGGTCAAATGTTCCGTCTTGGGTCTCAGGGTGCTATTTTACTTATCTGTATGCATTTGGACCCCATGCAGCTGCACTTTGGGAAAGCACATTGCTTTGTTCACGACTAGCTCTGGGGCCTTGGGCCAGTCCTCTTCCAGACCTTACTTTTATCCCCTGTCGGATGGGGTCGTAGACACTGCCCTGCTCTCAGAGGTTTAGGTGAGCATCAAACGTGCCGGGTGGTCGAAAGCTCCTATTTCCGTGCGCCCCGGGTTCCCGCAGTGGCTAAACCCCACCTGCATCCCAAGCACGAGGCCCTTCTTGCACATGCACCCAGACACCAGCCAGGATGAAGGAACTTGTTTGTCTCTGCCAGTATAGGTGTGACCTCCCCAGTCTAGGGAAGATTACAGCAGATGTTCGGGACTACTGTTTCATCCACATCTCCATCTGCTTTTGCCCCAGCAGTAGCTGGGCTCAAAGAATGCGACCGTGATGGGATTGCGCATGTGAACCACAGACCTCTAGGGACACAGGGAATTAGGCTTTAAAAAATGTGTACTTGCTTTTTTTCTTTGTTGGAGTCTTTGTTGATGTTGGTGGGAGTCTTTGTGTTTCAAGGAATGATGATTTATTTGGCTCCAACATCTCTTGGGCCAGAATTCCATCTTGGAGAAAGCACACAAGGACAGTTAAACCAGCAATGCAAGACCCTACCTACATCCTTCTGCTCTACGCAGACCTAAGGCAGGCGGTGAATGCTGGACTGGACACAGGGACTCAAGGAGCTCCGTGGAGATGGACCTGGTTTCTAAAGAACCTTGTCTCGGGGGGAGACCACCGCCTCCCTAAATAACTTCTGAAAACCTGAGATCATCCAGGTACCCTGGACAAGAAACATGACCCCGGAGATATGATGCTGGAAACCCGGCCCGGGCGGCATCGTAATCTCCTTCCTGCCCCTGCTGCCGTCCTGTCCCCTCTCTGAGACTTCTCCCTCTAGCTGTCCCCCGGCAGGCAGGCACGAGCACCTCTCCTGATTTCTACCTAATGCGGCAGGGTTTCCTTCCTGTACATCCTCTGACCTCTGCCAGGGAGCTTCTCACACAGGCGTCCTGGACTGTGTGTCGGGCAGCCCCGGACCACACTCTGGTTCTGCTCTCACTGGCTGGGCTCTTACACACGTTTCTCTTGACGCTTGGGTTTTCACGTCTGTAAAATAGGGTCTGTGCAGACTGAGGTGGGGTTGAGGCTACATGAATACGCGGCAGCGCTGAGCCCCAGCTGTGAGCCCGGTGCTCATGTGACCGGCCGTCCACGCGCTGGGTTTGTATTGACCCGAGCCCGGATTTTCCTGGTTCGGCATGAAAGTCCCAAGTCCCGGGAGCCCCCCAGCCCCAGCGAAGTGGAAGCCGTCGGCTGGGCCCCGGTTCCAGCTCACGTGGAGACACACGGAAAGGGGAGAAGCCCGCAAGCACCACAGGCAGCAGAGACTTCGCCCCACACACGGGGCCAGGCTCTCCCAGTTCTGTGGCTCCTTCCCCAGAGAGCCTGAGCCTGGCCAGGGCCTGGCTGTGTGCACCCAGGGGCGCTCTGAGACCCCTGCAGCCGGGGTGGGGGGTACAGGATGTGTGGAGCGTCTGGACCTGCAGCCCTGCTTCTTTCTGACGACCTGGCGGCAGCCCTGACGTCTGGAGCTGTGGACAGCCCCCGGGACCCGGGGCACAAGCTGGAGGGCCGGCCAGGGCGACCTGAGGGGCGCAGCCTCCTGGTGGGGCTGCTGGGGACACAGGACAGGACCCCGCGGGGCGGGGTTCCCCACCCCCCCATCCCCCCACCCCCGGGCTCTGCTCGAGCAGCCGCTGCAGCTGCTCCACAGCACCTCCCCCAGGACACCCCTGAGCTGTCCCCCAGCACCTCGCCCAGGACACCCCTGAGCTGTCCCCCCAGCACCTCCCCCAGGACACCCCTGAGCTGTCCCCCAGCACCTCCCCCAGGACACCCCTGAGCTGTTCCCCCAGCACCTCCCCCAGGACATCCCTGAATCCCCTTTCCCACTATGAGCTCTCCCCACCCCATCTGCCTGAGTCTCTGTCACATGCCAGTGACCGGTGGCTGACACTGCACAGCGAGCTCTGAATCAGCACCTCTGCTGTTCTCATGTGGGTCGCCTTGGCTTATTTCCAGACACAAGGATTTTTCACTTCTAAGCCTCTCCACTTTCTACCTGGGATGTGAGGGCAGGGCAGGGGCTGCAGTTCCCCTGCAGAGTTAGCTTGCTGAGCCCAGAAAATCATCAGAAACCCCGGTGACTCCATTGTTTCTGACCTTTTCCCAAAGGTTGTCTGGGGCTCTGGGTGGTGGGCCGCCTGGACGGAGCGGGTGCTGGTGTTGGACTCTAATTCTCCGCTACAGTAACTGTCAGACCCGCCAGGCAAGTGTGAGTCCTCGTCCCAGCCACTCCCTGACCTGGTGGAGCCGGATTCTCCCCGAGAGCTCAGCTGACCACCGGCGGCCCCAGAGCTGCGCGTCCTAACCAGCAGCATCCTGATGGGGGTCTCACTCCGCCGCAGCTCAGGCCTGCGCAGGCCGTGGGGACGTGATCCTAGCCTCAAACCAAGTCACCTGGCTCCACCTGCCGCAGCTTATCTGGGACACACCCACCGACGGTCACCCACCCCCTCCAGGCATGGACCAGATCTGTGATAAGAGGCGCCTCCTTACCAAATACTGTATCCATATCGTCATCCAGATTTCTTAAATTTGCTGGCAATTCGGTGCCTGAAACTGGGGGGAAAAAAAACTCCAATAGTTTAACAACGTTCCCTGAATTGCACCGACTTGTCCGTCGGCAGACTGGCTTTTGCGGGACCGACCACCTGCTCGAGGGGGAGGGGCCCTGCACGGGGCTCCTGGGACTCGGGGCCCGTCGGGAGGGAGGGGTGAGGCCGGGTGGCGCGCCGGCCGCTGGAGGTGACACCCGCGCTCCCGGGCCGCGCTCACTGGCGCCGCCCCTCGGGGGGGGGAAGAGGGACCCGCACGTCCTTCCGTAAAAGGCCCACGCGGCTTCCGTATGACCGGCGGGCTGAGGATGTGACGTGCAGAAGGGACACCGTCACGGCCACCTGCCCTGTGCCTCTCTGGGCGCGGGGCAGAGGCACTGGCCCGCCGGCTCCTCTTCCGTAAGCGAGCGATTCCGGGCGGTCCGAGTCCCCTGGGGAGCTGACCGCCGGAAGCCAGTCCTCCGTGGGGCCCCTGGGCTCCTGGCCGCCGGCCTCCCCGGCCTGGCCGACCTGAAGCAGCCTCGCGGGCCGGGCAGTGGGCGGGGACTCTGAGTGTCGGGCCCCCGGCAGCACCGCCCAGGGCTCCTCCCCCTCTTCCTAGGGCTGGGTGTCCCGCTCCAGGTCCCCCATTCAAGGTCAGGGTCAGCCCCTTCCTCCAGCCTCTGGGGGCAGCAGAGAGCAGACAGCCGCCCCCAGGGGCCGGCCGGGCAGGGCCCCCTTCCCCTCGGGGCGCACGGAGCGTTCAGGTGGCGCCTGCAGGCGCTCAAGTTCCAGCACTAAAGCAGTGACGACGCTGATTTTCAGACAGTTTTAATGATGGGCAATCTGCATACCAATCGGCTCATCTGCGCGCCCGCGGCTTGAACAACACAGGAAACCGGCATAAAGAGGGCCGTGCTGTGATGACAATGGCTTCCCAGTGTGCTGACCTCCGTAAACGCAGCAAACAAAAGTACAGTCCTCTTTGGCTGCGACACTAACGAGTCATTACGAACGGGTACAGCTGCTCGTGCAAGCGCTTTGTTAAAAATATTCTTCTCATTTTGTGTCTGTCCCCAATTATAATGGAGCCATTGTGCCAGCCAGCCAGTGAGCGCGTGCAGGAGAATATTTACGTTCTGTGGTCTCGGCCGGTTTGCGGAGCGCACTGTCAAGTGTAGCCGCCTCGCCGTGCTGTGCCTGTTGACGCCTCCGTCTGCCCCTGACATTCTCAGTTTTCCACCCGCCCTGTGCCCGCGTTAGGATAGCCGAGCTGGGAAGCCCTTGACGGTCACCTGCGGACGTCTCTGTCTGCACGAGGAGACGGACCGACTTGGGGCTGCGTCAGGAGCGCTTGGGTCAAGCCTGTGTGGGAGCAGCTCCCGGGGGCACCGGGGGCCCGACAGTCGTGAAAGGAACGGGCAACCGGGGGAACCCAGCGGTGTGGGGTGACCGCACGTCCCCACCTGTCACAGACCCTTCGACACCCCAGCACCCAGAGGATGCCGTCCTTGGTAGGCGCCTCAAAACTCAAAGTTTCTTGCAGGAAAGCAGCTGGAAACAGTAGCTTCTTTGTGACGAGGTCAGGCAGGGTGACCTCCAGACCCAGGCTGGGCTGGGCCGCCCCCCTGGTAACTCTGGGTCCGGCCTGGGCCACGTCCTGCCCTCAGGGGAGCCGCATGGGCCCTGTGCTGACTCTCCAGGGCCTGCTCGTCTGGCCTGGGACCTGGGCCGGGAGTCTGTCGGGGCCCCTTTCCTCGAGCTCGCCCTTGGTGACCTCTGAGGGGGGCAGGAAGGGGAGGGGGGAGCAGGCGGCCTGGGCTTGCAGCCTCCTGCCAGGAAGAGGGGGTCGGGGGGCCCCACCCCTGTCTGCACCTTCGTCCTCCTCAGCCAGCGAGTCACATCCCAGCAAGGGGGGCGCGTCCACTGTCCCCTTCCTCAACTCAGAGGTCAGGACACAACAGCCGGAGCCAAGTGGGGCCTGCTTGGGTGGGATTCGAACCAGCCACCTGTAAAGGACACTCTGAGACCTGGGGGGAGGCTTGAGTGTGGGCCAGTACTAGCCCTGCACGGGAGTTTTGTTAATTTTGATAGTGTTTCAATGACACTGTAGGTATGTAAGAGAAAAATGCCTTTATCTTAGCAAGAAGGCGTTTGCATAAAATCGTAAGACATCTTGGACGATGCTAAAATGCTCCAGTTACAACTTAAGTTTGTGTGTGTGTGTGTGTGTGAGTGTGTGTGTGTAAAACAAGATGGCAAAACGTATACGATTGAAACCGGGTGATGGAGTTTCCCCGATTCCACCACTTTTGGGTAAGCTAGAAATTTTCCATAATTAAAAGTTAAAATATATAATGTATGCTACTTTCCCATGGAGTATCGGGTCTGAAAAAAGCTTCAAACATAGAACAACACTTCAACTTGCTCCATTCCCCCGGCAATAAACGGTAAATCTGGGGAGGCACGAAGGGGAGGGACCCCTAGGAGAAGGCCATGGCCCGCCTGACTCAGCCCGGGGAGGCACCCGTTTTCTCCCGCCCACAGCAATGCCCCGTGACTGTACCCGTGGTCATGTTGATCGGCCGGAACTCAGCTCCCTGCCCGCAGTAAAGCAGCAGGACGAGGACGGCCACCCCTGTATTAGCTGCCATGTCCCTCGAGCTGCGGGAGGAGGGCGCTCTCCTGAGGTCCCCTCACATTCTCCCATGTGGTCCCCAGGACACTGTGGAATGTCCAGGGTGTGTGACATCACGGCAGGAAGCGAGCCTGGTCCTGCCCTGGGTGGGTGGCAGAGACAGGAAGATGCGGGAGACCCCTGGGGCCTTGGGAGACGGGGATCCCCTGTCCTTACTTCTGTTGCCCGTTCCCGTCCTCCCTCAGTCCTGCAGCCCCTGAGACCTGGCAGAACCCAACAAAGCCATCTTCGGGGAAAAGAGGCGCGTTGGGAAAAGGCTGGGAGCTCAGTGAGTTACAGAGCAGGTGCTGGAGCCAGCAGGCGGGCAGGGGCTGACGCCTGTCTCCCCACCATCCCCAGTCCCCCCTTCATCTCAGCAGGAACAAGGCGGCTTGTCCCCCACCCCCACCCCCCGCACCGCGCACCTCCCAGCTCCACCCCTCAGAGATTCTTGCTCCATTCACACCAGTGAGAAAATCCCACAGGATTTTGGTTGGCTTGCCTGGGCCATATCGCATCCCATATCCCAATCCCGGACCGATTCCTGTGTCTGGGGCTCAGATTGGGGTAGCTGGTCTGCCCCAGGGCAGGGCTGGGTCCCAGGTGGACAGTCCTCCAACCACAGGCGTGTGGTCCTGGATGCACAACGGTGGTCCCCCCTAAACCTGGGGAGGACCCAAAGGTGGCAGGCCCACCAGGGATCTTTTGGCTTTTTTATGTTTTTATTGCTGTTATGGGGAACTAATGCAGATGCTTTAAGGATTTTCTTCGGGTGGACGTAGTGGAAAGCAGTCTACCTTGAGGGATAGCCACCGAGGAGACTGAAAACGTTTGCAGTGTCCATGGACACGTTGAATTTAAGCACAGCTTACATTTGCAGGTGGCATGTTGGGTTCCGTGTCCCATTTGAGTTAATTAATGGTCTGATGACACACAGACCAGTGGTCTGGACACTTTCCATTCAAGTGTGGTCCTTTGACCAGCAACCTCAAATGGAAAACAGCACCATGCAGGGATGTAGAACTTTGACCCACAGTCTGCAGTGACCAGCCCGGGAAGGGAAACCAGTGTCCGTGGTGACCATCCAGGAGCAAAAAGTGCCCTCCACAGTAACCGTCCAGGTAGTTCCATGTAGGTAAACAACAGCCCCTGTGGGGAACTGATCAGTAACTGACAGTTTTCCTAATTTTTGTCTCCACTTCCTATTAAGACCGAGCAGAGAGAGCTGGGCTCTCATGAATGAAGCTCTGGACGTTTCCCTGTAAGGGTGTGGACAGCAAAGCCGGAGAGACCCACCCTGGGCAGGTGTGTCCTACACACTCACTTCAAACAATATAAAGTTATAACCTTACTGCTCCTGGAGACCAGAAGCCCCAGCCGGGCGTCCCTGGCCTAAAATCGTGGTGTCAGCAGTGCTGTGTGGCTTCTGGAAGCTCCATGGAATTTGTTTCCTTGCCTCTTCCCACTCCCAGGAGCCACCACATTCTTGGACTGTGGCCCTTCTTCTCCATCTTCAAAGCCTGTCCTGTCTCTGATTCTCTCTGCTGCGGCATCTGTAGACCCCTGTGATTACAATGGCCGCTCTGGCTGGGCCACAGTACCTACATGTACTGAATACTCTTCTGGCTGTCTCTGTGAGGGTGTCTTGAGTGAGATTTATGTTCAAATTGGTGCTCTTTGCAGTCACAGCAAGACAAATACTGTCTGATTGTACTTATATGAGATACTTAGAGTTGTCAAAGTCACAGAGATAGAAAGTAGATGTGTAGGTGCAAGGAGCAGAGTGAAGGCGGAATGTATAGACTTTATGTTTCACAAGATAAAAAGAGTTATGGGACTATCTCTGTAAAATTGTTTAACTAGATTGTGTAAAATAACTTCATTGCTTAATATGAAATCATAAAGTTAAAGCTTGGGGGAAATGGGCTTTTTAGCAGCAAACAATTCTAAGTATATTCTGTTCTTTGAATAAATGTCTTTTTTTTTCTAAAAAAGATTTATGGGGATAGATGGGGGTGATGATTGAACAACAATATGAATGCCCTTAATACCACTGAACTATACCCTTAAAAATTGTTACAATGGTAAATTTTATGTTATGTTGGTTTGCAAATTGGGAGGGAACAAATATAAAGTGCATGGAAGAGTCTGTGGCATGTATTAAGTACTCAGTAAATGTTAGCTATCAAAGGAAATAAAAAAAAAATTGGTGGGCCTCATCCAATCAGTTGAAAGCCTGGATAGAAAGAAAAGACTGGTGTCCCCTGGGCAAGAGGAACTTGTGCCAGCAGATGGTGGGATCACCTGTTCCCTGGTTTTCCAGCCCACCCGCCTGCTTTGCTGATTTGGGCTCTGCCAGTCACCACGATTGTGTGAGCCGATTCCTGAAAATAAATCTCTCTCTCTATATATACCTACACCACCTACACCTATATATATACCTACACCACCTCCACCTGTATATATATATACCTACACCACCTACACCTATATATATACCTACACCACCTCCACCTGTATATATATATACCTACACCACCTACACCTATATATATACCTACACCACCTCCACCTGTATATATATATACCTACACCACCTACACCTATATATATACCTACACCACCTACACCTATATATATACCTACACCACCTACACCTATATATATACCTACACCACCTCCACCTGTATATATATATACCTACACCACCTACACCTATATATATACCTACACCACCTCCACCTGTATATATATACCTACACCACCTCCACCTGTATATATACCTACATCCCCTACTACATCTGCTCTGCTTCCTGGAGAACCCTCACACAGCCCATGTGGATGACCCAGGATAATCTCCGTCCTCAAATTCAGTTTACTAGTGTCTTAACTCCATCTGCAATCTTAGTTATCCTTTGCCATAAAACTCAGGATATTCTCAGGTTCTAGAGATTACAGGCCTGAGAATATGGGTATCTTTGGGGAACCATTATTCTGCAGACAACATCTTTTGCCCATTTTCCAACTGGATTGCTTGGGGGTTTTCACCGTTACATCTTGAGAGCTCTTTATGTATTCTTAACTATGAGTGCTTTGTTAGACACTTGGTCTGCAAAAAACTTCTCTCAGTCCATAGTTTGTCTTTTAATCTTCTTTACAAAGTCTTCTGTAGAACGACAGCTGTTTTTAATTGTGCTAAGCCCAATGTATTGTTTTTTTCCTTTTATGGATTGTGCTTTTGGTGTCACGCCTGAGAACTCTTCACCAAGCCTTAGGTCCTGAAGCTTCTCTCCTGTCTTCTAAAAATTTTATAATTTTACGTTTAAATTTATGATCGACTTTGAGTTACTCTTCGATAAGTTGTGGGTTTTGTTCAAGGTTCATTATTTTGCCTTAAGATTTAAAATTGCTCTAGCACCATTTTTTGAAATGGCTCTTCTTCCATTGAACTGCTTTTGCCTTTTTTTAGAGAATCAGTTGGCCGTCAATCTGTGGGGCTCTTTCCGGGTTCTCTATTCTGTTTCTTTTGTATTATTGATCTATGTGTTTATGCCCCAACCCATACCACACTGCCCTGATGATTGAAGCTACATAAAACGTCTGGAAAACACGTAGAGTAACTCCACTTTAGTTTTCTTTTTCAAGATTGTTTGAGCTATTCTAGTTCCTTTGCCTTTCCATATAGATTTTAAGATAATCTCGTCTATATCTGCAAAATAGTTTGCTGGGATTTTAATGGAATTTGCATGAAACCTGTACATCAATTTGAGGAGAATTGTTAAATATTTTTTCTGCATGAATTGATATGATTGTGTGACTCTTTCTTCATCAGCTTGCTAAGATGGTCAGTTACACCAAGGAATGTCTATTGTTTTACCTTTTTTCACTGATTTTTTTTCTGTTTTTTCCATTTTGCCGTTGAGCCAACCTTGTGGGTCAGATACAATATTTGTATCTGATACTGTTTCATATACAATATTTGTTAGTTCTGAAATGTCTACATGGTTCTGCTTTGTATTTTCTGTTTATTTGCTGAAACCTTCATGTCTTTGTTGAGACTCTCTATTTCTTCATTTGTTTCAAGTGTGTTTGTAAATGCTTATTGAAGCATTTTTACCGTCACTGCTTTCACGTCCGTATCAGATGGTTCTAACATCGGTTATCTCAGTGTTGGCATCTACTGAGCTGCTTTTCTTGTTCCATATGACACTTTCCTGGTTCTTGGTGTGGCGGATGGTCTTTGATGGAAACGTGGGTGGCGTCTGTGTTATAAGACTCTGGATCTCATTTAAACCTGTCCTCGAGCAGGCGGGCTCCTGACCCCGCGCTGGTGCGCCTTGTTATTGTTGGCTGGGGTGGAAGCCCATGTTCCCCACACAGCCTGCTCCACCACGACCCCAAACATGGCCTGGCCGCCTCTTTTCAGCCCCACGATGGTGCAGGTGTTGACTCGCCACTGAACTTCTGCTGGCAGACTGGGGACAGGGCCTGAATTTCTTCTGTGCTATTTGGCTAGGGTGGAGCCATTACTGTGGAAGCACTGCGGGTCTTGGGAGGCCGACTGGTCTCCCAGTCCTTAGGCTGGAGAGCAGGCTTTCTCATATGGATCTGTGGGTGTTTCCAGGTCTGCCAAGTGTCTCCAGCACCTGGTGGGAGCCATAAGCCAAACCGCGAACTAGGGGCTCCCGGCCAGGCTGGGCCTCGTGATCCTTGTACCTCTGCTGCCTCTGCACCTTCCAGGGGCTTCCCATGCTTGCTTTGTCCATGACGATCAGGGCGTTTCGTGGTGCTTAGTGGGAAGATCAGGGGAAAAGATGTCTGCTCCAATTTTCATGCAGTAGAAGAGCGTGCAGGCTCTCTGTGAAACGTGGGGGCATGTGTCCAGCTGGGTCAAGCTTTGCAGCAGCCATGGGCACCACGGTTAAGAGGTCAGCTCCAGTCGCAGGGGCTGGTTGACTTCCCAGCGTAGCCACATGCTGGGTGGTGACCTCAGGCAAGCCTCTTACACTGATCCCACTAGGACGGCGCTCCCCGGGGGGCTGGGTCACTTGTCTCTGGCTAATGCTGAGATCACTGGGCTGGGTCTGGCCTCGGGGGTCATGTCCCAACCCCCCCTCCCACCTCCCCCTCCACCCCCCACTGGCTGTGCCGTTTCCTGTCCCTGAAGGAGCGCCTCAAGACCCTGCTCTCATCCCGGGGGCATTTGGTCTCTGGGCCTCTGCTGTTTGCTGCCACACCTTGGCTTCTGAGATGTTTAGGACTTGGGAAGATTCCTTGCTGGCCGGGTGCTGAGCCGGTGGGGTTGGCAGGATTTTGAGGTTCCGGGAAGATTTGTTTGAGGCACTTTCGGCCACAGAATGAACGCGTGGAGTCACCAGCAAGTGGCCCTCCGATGCAGTGTGACAGTCTGCAAGGGCTGGGGTCTGCGGGACAGAGACCCCAGGGCGGGGGGCAGGGGCTGTAGCTCACGGGCTTCCGCTGCCAAGGCCACAGACCTCTGCTCCCAGAAAACTCGAGAGGAAAGAGAAGATGTTTCAACCCCCAGGAGGCCTCGGAATAGGGGCACCAGGACCCTTAGGCCATGCCTCTGTGTGTCACCAGACTCCCTGTTTAAAGGTCATTTTCAAAGCACATTTGCAGTTGTTTTCACTTATGAAAATATCCAGTGGATCCATAATTTGGCAATAACCATATAATCAATTGTTTTAAAACAAGTGATGCTGGCTATTATAATGCAAACTGTTCTCTAAATGAAAGAATTAAAGGACCGCAATTGGAGAAGTGCACGAGCAGCAGCGGTTAACGTGCTGCTTCTGGCAAAGACGTGTCCCAGTTTACAGCCTTCTTCGGGGTATGTGTCGCGGTGTTTAATCAGGCGCATGCGTGCGCTCAGGTGCTGGGCCGTCGTCCTGTCAGCTGGGGCGCTGCCCTGTTATCTGCCGAGCTGTGCACTTTCCACTGTGGTTTTGTCTCTCCGAGCTTCGCTTTCTCCTGCTCTTTCTCTGGCCTCCGCAATCTGTATAATTGTCTTCTCACTTTTGTCCTCAGAAAGTTTTAAACAGAGTTGCTGGGAAAGAGGAACTGTGTCCGAGTCACCAAGTTCTGATGCTTCACGGATCAGCTGTAGGGACTGGTTATGTGCATGCTGTAAAGGCAGGAAGGGACCTGGGTCTCGGACGGAGGCCACGTGGGCCGTGGCCAGTGGCCTTTACTACCTGGGGAGGGTCCACGGGAGGCGAGTCCGAGCAGACCAGCCCTGCGACTGCCCAGCCCGAGGCTGCTGGTGGTGCCGGGCGCTGCGTTTGGGGACCCCAACCTTGACCTCAATGGGCCAAAATAGCTCTGCGTTCCCAGGACCCCTCTACTGGGAATTCTAAGTGTGGGCGAGAAAAGTGAAATGCCACCTCTGCTCAGGAAGCAGCAGGGAGGATTTGCCTGAGTAAGGGGACCCCTGAGAACACCACTGTATCCATCCATAAATTTATCCATTCATCTCTTCATTCATCCACCCAACCATCTTTTCATCCACCCATCCATCTACTCATCCGTTCATTCATTCATCCTCTTTGTCTCCGCATGGGCTGTGTTTTCTGAGAAGACTGTGTTTCAGTGTTGCTGTTACAGGAAATCAGATTACTTACACATTTCTACATGTGTAATAAAATCCCATCTCTTGGCAATGGCTGTTCAGTGTAGCTGCTCAGCTGTGAGCGCCTCAGGAAGGCAAAGACTGGCCTAGAACATCTGGGCAGATGTGCCCCCTGAGGCCACTTCCACTTTCAGGTTCTGTTTTGTATCATTCTCTTGAATTCAGATAAAGAATCCAATATTGCTTTAAGAAATAATTTTGGCAAAATCCAATATATTATACAAAACACACTGTTGTTTGAGGATGGGCTCACCTTACAATTAAAGGGGAAAAAAAAGTTGCTTACATAGAATTAAGTATTAACTGGAAAATTCAAAGAAAAAGCAATCAGGGCTTAGTTATAAAATTGTGCTAGAAAAGTTTATCCAGACCCACTCCTTGCAAAACATACCACTATGGAGTAGGACCTCTGTTAGCTGAGCTTAAATGCAGGGTTTTTTCCCCCAAAGGACATCATTAACTAGAGAGAGACAAAAAGGGAAACAAGGTAAAGAAACTTTAAAGATGCTTTTAAACCAGCAACACTCCCACTAATACGCGTGCATCAGCCTAACTGCTGTTTTTCCCCATCACTGTGGAAAAGCAGGCAACAGTTAATACCCCTGAGTGCTTTCACAAATCCACAGTTGTCAGTCCTACGATTGTTGGGATTAAGTGACTAAGAATTAAAACTGGACATCCTATATGTCTGGATCTCATGACCGCCTTTAAGATTCTAAAATCATGACTTGAAATAAGATCGCTCTGTTCCCACCCATGGCTCTAACCGCGGTGCGGATTGAGTAGCAGGGAAAGAATTTTTTTCTGCTACTTGACCATCTCAGTTACTCATCGCTGTGACCAACAGACCTGAGTGGTGAACTTCTAAGATTGTGGCAATGGCAATAAAGTCCAGAGGGCTCTACATGAACAGAGCCGAACCAGGGCTTGCTCTGGGCATCTCATCACCAAGAGGCTTGTGCTCCGTAAAAGCGGCGGGGAGTGTTGGCCCATGACAGAGAAGAGAAAATTGGTGCCACACCCCGTAGTTAATGTGACAACACGCAGCTAATGAGACTTAATTGTCCCCAGTCTGTTCATTTTTGTCACCCATTTGAGAATGTCACTTGTTTTATACTTAGCCCCACGGTGTAGGATTAGCTTCACGCTAAAGTGAATTAGTCAAGGTTCTTTAAAAATCAGAACAAAAATACTAGAAAATGTGTACAGATATGAAGAGACTGAACGTGTATACACTTGTTCAGATAATGTATAATTAACTTAAAGGAATTTTTGGCTGAATGTGTGAACTGGCAGTAAAATTTTACATTTGGTGAGAACTTCACCTTAACGTGGAACATATTTTTTTAACCTGAAATCACTCTTGGAGAAAAATATCAAAGGTCATCAGTCACCGCTCATTGTCTGGGTACTGAAAGAACCTCACTTTCAAAATAGAATTGAGTTCTATTTCAAAACATGCAGATCCCATCAGGTATTTATTTATTACATATATATATATACACACACACACACACACACACACTCACTTTTTTTTTTTTTAGCACCAATTTTTCATGTTCTGTTTCCATTCTCCCAAGTTTTCCCATAGAAATTCTCTCTTCTATTCTTCATGTCGGTAAGTGCATCCCAGAATTCAGAGATTCCAGGAAAGAGGTAGAATTTGTCAGTTTTAAAAAAGTGCAGAGATCTCTTTCTGTCATTCTAGTGTTCTACAGGTAAGATCAACTTCAGCAGAAAAGTTCACTCTGCCTGCTGTTAAATTTTGCAGTGAATGAGTGAAACATAGTTTTCTCATTTGCTGATTTTCTTTTTTCTTTTTTTTTAACAGCTTTATTGGAGTATAATTGCTTTACAATGGTGAGTTAGTTTCTGCTGTATAACAAAGTGAATCACTTATACATATACATATGCCCCCATGTCCCCTCCCTCTTGCGTCTCCCTCCCACCCTCCCTATCCCACCCCTCCAGGCGGTCACAAAGCACCGAGCTGATCTCCCTGTGCTATGCGGCTGCTTCCCACTAGCTATCTATTTTACATTTGGTAGTGTATATATGTCCATGCCACTCCCTCACTGCGTCCCAGCTTACCCTTCCCCCTCCCCGTATCCTCAAGTCCATTCTCTAGTAGGTCTGTGTCTTTATTCCGGTCTTGCCCCTAGGTTCTTCATGACCTTTTTTTTTTTCTTTCTTAGATTCCATATATATGTATTAGCATACGGTATTTGTTTTTCTCTTTCTGACTTACTTCACTCTGTATGACAGACTCTAGGTGCTGATTTTCTTAAGATAACACCACAGCCTTGAAACAGCTGGGTCTGCGGTCTCCTTTCGCCCTGAAATCACACATCCCAACACCCGTTCATCAGAGTTTACGCTTCATTGTGAGTCAGAACTCATGTTTCTTATAACAATGCAGAGTAAATAAAAGTTTCCATGCTTTGGAACTAGAAGGAAGAGTGGAAGTGAAATGGTTCTCTTTTGACTAATAAACGTTCAGAATAGAACAGTTAGTTCTGCTATCTTTTACGGCTCGGTTGCCCACTGTGGAAATACAACAGGGATCTGCAGTTCACAGATCCAACCATAGATGGCGACACAGTACGCAGCTCCTTCAAACCATAAAGGCACAAACTTGTCTTCTCATTGGATCAGGTGGTTGCATTTTTACCATTAGAGAGTTCTTCCTTTGCTTAAAATATTATGTTACTGGGGGTACCATGTAAGATGAAATACTTTTGGAAGGGATAACATGTTAATAATTGACCAGCCATTGGTAGCCAAGAGCTGATTAGCTTGGGAAAGGACTTTCCTAATGTGATAAAGGGTTGGCAAGTCTGAAGACACAGGACCAGGGTGGACCAGCAGAGACGGATGAAGGTCCCTACCCGGTGTGCCCTGCTGGAGAAAGACCAGAGCTCGTGGGGAGGTTGTCCTGGAGGGAGGATGATAACTTCCTCTCAGTTCTAAATGAGCCTGAGGGGCTTCCTCATATCTCCCCCTGTTGAATCAGGGAAACGACACGTCTTAAATTCACAAGAGCATGAAATTCTGTGGAAATCTGAGTCAGGAGCCATGGAGAGACAGCTGAAACCCTTGCAAATGCATCGTCCCTTTCAATTTGGAATCAAACACTTGGAATTCTGAATTTTCTAATTTTGTTATCTAGTAGCTCTTGGAGGTGAATGGGCCAGGTATATAATCCCATTTTAATGGACCTTGTCATTAATGGCTGCTCATAAAACTTGCTTCATTACATTAGTGGCCTGAAGTGGGAGTGCAGAGTTGTTCTGGAGTCACCAGGTGGCCCCGAGGGTCAATGCAAAGTTGCTTTGCACAAAGCGAGCTGCAAAACTAATTCTGGACTTTTAGTTTTGATTTCCTTTCTATTGATTTACGCTCGGTACATCTAATTCCAAATCTTATTGATGGCCGACTTGGCCATTCAATTGAGGCTTTGTAGTGAAGGAGCCATTAAGAAAGTGGAGAGGGAAGGCCATACAATTTCCACTGGAATGAGAAATCGAGGGCTAATTTTATTCTGAGATCAAATTCATGCCAAACGCTTAGCTGGTCACAGGCCAATGCCGTGGCTGAAGTACAGAAAATCTGGCAGTTGGGGCACAAGTAGGTGAATGCGCCTTCTGAATCTTTATTCGTGGGGCACACACAACTAAGGAAGCGTAATTCTGTGGACAACAGGAGGCGGGTTTGGGAGATTCCTGCCAAAAACACTGTCCTAATCTATCACAAGTTCAACAACCAGTGATTTTGTTGGCACTTCTCTTCAGATTTTTATCTGAAATAATTGAGGGAGATTTTAAAAATTAATTTTGATCTTAAAAAGAAAGTTTTCCTTAGCCTGGGAAGCCAAGTGGACACAAACCCTGGCCCGGCGACTGCTCTGCTTCAGAGCCACATCCCTTCATGTGTAGGGACACCAGGCTGCATGCTTACAGGTTCTTTTTTTAAGAAGAGTATTTATTTATTTTATTTGGTTGAATTGGGTCTTCGTTGCAGCAGGCAGGCTCCTTAGTTGAGGCTCGAGGGTTCCTTAGTTGGGGCATGTGAACTCTTAGTTGCGGCATGCATGTGGGATCTAGTTCCCTGACCGGGAATGGAACCCAGGTGCCCTGCTTTGGGAGCACGGAGTCTTAACCACTGTGCCACCAAGGAAGCCCCTACAGGTTCTTTCTTTGCAAATGATCACTTTACGGACTCAGTGGGTAGGTGGCGCCAGAGGTGGAAAGCCTTGACTTAGCAGAACGAGGCAACGTCTAAATTCAAAACCTGAACAACAGGGTTGTTTTGAACTTGAACATTTCAAATTTTATCTCACTCTGAAGGGAAGAAAATCAAAGCTGAGTCTTGTTGTGTGTTCGGATGCATTTTTCTCAGCAGCCAAATTTCCCATCAGGACACAGCATCAAGGGCGGTTGCTAAGGTGCCCTATGGCCCCGGGGGGCCCCGGGCTGCCATGCTGAGCCCGCTGGCTTTGGGGGCCTCTGAGTCGCCATGCCGGCTTTGGGGGCCGGGGGCTCCTTGTGCACCTGGGACCCGAGGCCGGGCCATTCCCATCGCCAGAGGGCCAGCCCCGCTCTAGGCCCGCCAGCTGCCTTGTCCAGGTGTGGGCTCCCCTCTCTGGTGCAGCAGGAGGTGGTGGTAGGAGAGATGGCAGGAGGGGACCTGGGTGTTAGCTTGGGTGTCGTCGCCGGGTGGCCGAGTGGTAGGGGCAATGGAGGGGTCAGAGGTCACGCTCACTTCCCCAGGTGCCGTTCTTGGAAAGCCCAGGAAGCTCACCAAGGCCCCTCGGAGGTGAGTGCCCGGCACCGCTGCCCCCGGGGCTTGGGGGTCAGGGTCCGACTCTGCCAGCCCCTCCGCCTCTCCGCCACAGTCCTCACCGACCCCGGGCTCCAGTGGGGTCCCGCAGTGGCTGGCTCCCCACCCCTCCCATGCTGGGCCCAGCAGGACAGCCTCCTTCAGGTGGACGACCTCCTCCTGGCCCAGCTCCCGGCGCCTCCTGACTCTGGAGTGTTCAGAGCCGTGGAAGGGCGATGCCACCCGCTTCTCAGTCTCAAGAGAGCCGGTGTGCCCCCCACTAGCACAGAAGCCGTCACCCCCGCCAAGTACTTCAAAGGCTTTTGGATATTTGGTGGCCTGTCCATGCTACTGGGATTTGACTGAACTCGTCTCTCCTCCACCCACTGTCCTCACTCTCCTCTTGGCCTCTCGTTTTATTCCAGCCTGTTGCCCACTGATTGGACTTTGGGAAGTGTTTTAAGATTTCCTCTTCTGAAAACACTACCCAGAATCCGCCCACTGCACCCTTCAGCTCTGGCAGCCAGGCAAGGTCCTGGGCTCCTTGGGCGTGTCTGAGAGACTGAAAGTCAAGGGAAGTTTCTGAGATGAAGTGTCCTCAAGAGATGAGGCTAAAAAGAAACTTCTGAAATAACTTTGGTTGTCATTTGGTCGAAAACAATGAATGCTGTGGGGGTTAAGCAAGAAGATGGATCGTCCTTGATCAGCTCTCCCCACGAACAGCTGGCAGATGCCTGGTTCCAAGGACGAGAGCCACTGGGCCTGGCTTAGCTACGAGGCTCCAAGAGCTCCTTGTTCTGAAAAAGCTGGCATTAAATTCAGAGCTCCAGCTATTTGCTGGCTTTGTGTGGTTGGGTCAGAATGCAAAAACTCTGGTGGCTTTATGACTCTAGCAGCTTCTGGGTGTGGGCAGAGGCAGACTGTAGACGGCCTTCTTGCTTTACCAAAAGGGTTACTTATTTATTTATCATAGAAAGCGAGTGTGTTTTCCACTGAGCGCCTACAGAGCCACCTGCCTGAGCCCAGTCTATCAGCTGGTGATTTGACTGTGCTCCCAAGCAGGCCACACGTCCACACCCGCAGTTTACAACCCCATCAAACCAATGCCACCGTTCTTATAACAAACAGGTTGTAACATTCCTTTGCCTGGAATGAGAGTCTTCGCTAATATAGTAATCTATGCGCCTGAAAAACAATATCATGCTTAATGGGAAATTAATCAAAACAAACTGTAATAAAAGGAAATTAGTTTATAATAGTTTCTATTTCAACATGTAAATCCCGGAGCAAAATGAAATGGACCAAGACTTGCACTTCTTTTGAATGAATCCATTTGAGTTTAAGAAGTGAAGCGACATTGAGATTGCTCTGGGTGAAAGCCTGTGGCCCCAGGTGCTGCTGAGGAGATGCAGAGTTTGTAGAGGCTCATCCACCTGAAGTAGGCGAGATGAACCCTGCTCCTTCCAGAACTGTTAGAACATTCACAACCATGGACAACCATATATAACCACTGCAGCCGCTCACAACAATATACAACTGTCCACAAACAAAGACAACAATTCACAACCACGGGCAGCCATCTCTAACCATGGACAACCTTCCACAACCATCTACAACCATCTACAACCACATAGAACCAACCACAACCATCCATGACCATATAGAACCATCCACAATCAAGGACCACCATTTACAACAGTTCACAACCATATAGAACCATCCACGACCATACAGAATCATCCACAATCAAGGATCACCGTCCACAACCATGCACGACACCTGAACACAGAGCTGTGCGGACGCTGCTATTGAGCCATATGTGACGGTGCTGCCACCTGTGGTGAAAGGGACTGGGAAACAGTGAGACAGTGACAGCATCTCATGATAGAATGTAGGTGCCAGAGGGGTTTTTGGAGCTTCTCACCTGCAGATTTGAGGCCCTTACAGCCGGTGGTCCTCCCTCAGTTCCGGCAGCGTCATGGGACAGCTGGGTGGGTGCTTCCTGCCCCTGGGCGTTGAGCAGGCCTGGCCGCGGGTGGGAGCCACACGGAAGAGGGGGTTCTGCATGTGGGGCGGCTGTGAGGGGCAGGTGGGCAGCCCATCAGGAAAGCCGGCCCTGCCCTCGGAGGCCCGTGAAGCTGGGCTGAGTCGCAGGGGCACGATGAGGGGCCAGAGACAAGGGGGCCGCAGGCTCCCTCCGCAGCCAGCAGACGGGCTCAGGTGCGGCAGCGGGCAGAAGGGGGCTGAGGGGCTGGGTCCTCGCGTCGGGTTCCCGAGCCCACAGGAGGGGGGGTCAGCAGCAGGGGTGAGCACCGAGGCTTTGCTGATGTGAATGATCCAAACCACCCTCTGGTTTGTCCTCACATGGGGCCCAAGGGGCATGTTGTCCTGGGTCGTCCTGAATTCAGTAATGTTAGAAAGACGGGACAGGAACGGAACAGCGTTAGTGAGAGAGCCCCAATCCTGCACCAGTGTATGTGCGCCAGCGAGACAAGCACGCACGGCCTCGGCCTGTGGCCTCTGGGGTGGGGTGCACGTGGGTAACAAGCTGTCCAGGCTCTCTGGGCCCATGGCCACCGTTCCTGGCATCTTCCATAAGACGCTCTAGGAAACATGCAAACTCGGGGCCCAGACGGAGGCTCCCGAGGGCCTGTGATGAAGGTTCCTCTCTGCCCCTGAGCACAGCTCTCAGCGGCACGGATGCCAGGCTCGTGCAGGTGACATGAAACCCTTCTCAGCCCTGTCCGGCGAGGGGAGCCTGGTCCTCTGGAAACCTGGTGAATGAAAGTCCCAGGTGTGATTCAGTCCCCAGTGCAGTGGCCACAGCTGAAAGGCAGGAATTGCTCATTTTGGCCGGTTTCCTTAATTTCGGCCCACCGCAGCCCCGTCTGAGAATTCTGGAGTAGGTGCAGCTCACTGTTTTTATTTATCTGAGTGTAGGTTTAATTAGTTTGCTTAAAAAACATCAGGCCCAGCGCTGTCACTACTCACCACCGCCCTCTCAGCCACCACCTGTACCGACTGAGCACCCGGAGGGCCTGTTCGTGGCGTCCTAAACTTTGAAGCGCTCACATGGGCCTGGGGATCCCGGTATGAAGCAGGCTCTGACCCAGCAGATCCCAGCAGGGGCCTGAGAAAGCACTTCTGACACGTGGTGGCCATGCCACCGGCCCCCGGGCCGCACTTTGAAGAGCAGGTGCTAGCGGCCACGGTCTCTGCCCGCTGACGCCCACCTGGGCTTGGAAAGACACACAGAGCAGAGGGTCCGGCGGGAGATGCCCACCCTGGGCGTTTCGTGAGTCCAGGGCCAGGCAGGGAGGGCGGGGTGGGTGGTGATGTGCTCTGAGCAGAGGCCCTGGTGATGCCAGCGGGGGGCCTGTGGACTTGTAGCTCCGCGTGGTCGGGCCCGATGTTTGAGAGAGGCTTTGCAGCTGTATTTTACCTAGAATCTGCCACCTTAAGTACTTCGCAGGCCCAACAGAACAAGCCAATGGCCTCCTCAGCTCCTGTGGCCACGCTCGAGGGCTGAGAAGCCTCTCGAAGTTTGGGTGTCAACGTCATGCTCGACTCCGCATCGGCGCTGTCAACTGAAAAAAATGCACCACATAAAAGTTGATAAAATTATGTTTTATGTGGCAAACAAAACTGAGGACGCAAGCCCGGGACGCAGCCTCTCAGGAGGCTCGGAGGGGCTCCTCTGAAAAGGTCGGGGGGAGCCAGATATACAAGAGCTTTTGCAACAAAGACCAGGTAGTCGGAACATCTTTCACTGTCAGTGAAAGAAAACCCGACATCTGCAGCTAAGGAACGTAGCGCTTCTCTACGTGTGCTGAGGTGCGGGAGTCTGGGCTCACTGGAATCGTTCCTTTGACGTGCACCTCAGCTCTCTGGGGCCAGCGTCCTGTGCTTTCCCAGCCGGAGTCCCCTCAGGGGCGCCGTGGAGGCAGATGGAATGTGATGGCTTGATGGAGGCATCACCCTCGGTTTACTGATACGGCAGCAGCGTTTTTCATTCACAGAAACCAAGAACGACCATCAAGGGCCCCGTGTGCCCACGGGCACTCCAGTGGCCAGGAGTGGGGAGCAAGAACCAGGAGAGCAGGGTGCCCGGGAGCAGGACAGCAAAGCTGTGCCCTGTCTGTCCCCTCCACCAGCAGAGCCCGCAGCCGGGCGGGCGGGGTCTCCGTGCCAGTGCACCGCCACTGACCTCCCCAGAAGGAAGGCACCTGCTCGCCTGCAAGCTGAAACCATGCCCGTTTACGTAGTTCAAAAATTAGGGTCCAATTTAACAAAAGAATGCGTGCACCCCCAGAAAAGTGATGGAAATTCGATGGGTCAGAGTTTGTCCTTTGTTTCCCACATAAATGGCAAATGGCAGGTCCATGGACTGTTTTTCTGAATTAGATTTTTTAGGTAAATTATTCAAATTCTTTAATGATCCCTGGGGTTTCCCTGGTGGTGCAGTGGTTAAGAATCCTCCTGCCAATGCAGGGGACACAGGTTCGAGCCCTGGTCCGGGAGGATCCCACATGCCGCGGAGCAACTAAGCCCGTGTGCCGCAACTACTGAGCCTGCGCTCTAGAGCCCGCGAGCCACAGCTACTGAAGCCCGCGTGCCTAGAGCCCGTGCTCCACCACAAGAGAAGCCATCACCATGAGAAATCCGCTCACCGCAGCGAAGCCCCGATGCAGCCAAAAATTTTAAATTAAAAAAATAAAACTTTATTAAATAAAATTTAATTAAAAATTTAAATGAATGATCCCATTTCATAAGTTACAGAAACAGGCTATTGTCTGACATTTCTGGTCAAGGTCCTTGCAGATCACCTGAGTAAAGATAGCATATGTAAAATAAAATTATGATTTGTAGTTGTTGTCCCTGTTACTGTAAATCGTACAGTTCAACTGGATAGAAGTGTTCTGTGAACACCTTGTCCTGGAGCCAGAGAAAATGACGCAAATTGTGGGTCTGCTCACGTAAGATCTGCAGGCATCGAATCTGCTTGGAATTCCTTGCGTGGCAGAGAGAGAGGGCTACAGAATGCTGGTCCCACGATAAAGAAAGGAAACGCGCGTTTCCCTTGAACACCTATAGTAAAATATAATTGTGCTCTGTAAGAGAGAAAGTATACCTACATAGCAGTGACTTATTCTTGAAATTCTTAGTTTTGTAACATTAGGAACCAGAGCAGTACCTATTATACAATAATTATATCCGCTGGTGCTGTTTTGCATTACTTCCAGCTGAATAAGAACGAAAGAATGCTTTTTACGATGTCAACACATTTTAAATCATGACATATTACCTTTAATTCTCCCATTTGAATTTAAAGTTTTCTTTTGATCAACACTGATTTGTCACTTATTTCTACATGCAACCTTTACTAAAATATACAGCAATTTCTGAAATCGTTTCCCGACCCCAGCTTAGCTGTCACCAGTGTCATACCTGTCAGTAACGGCCAGGAAGTGCACGGGGTCTGTCTTTGCACCTTAGTTTTATTTATAAATTCCACTTCATTATGGCAACAAGACACCACGGGCAGTACATTTGTATGGAGTCACTGCCCCCGTTTCTGGTTAAAGTGTCTGAGCCTTTAGCCCCAGAGCACATAATGCACCCTGATGAGTTCAGTCACCACCAGAACTGCACTGCATGCTGGGACTTACGCCTGCCATTTAGTTACTGGCATCATTTTAGGGGAAAAGGGCTATAATGAAGGTTATGTGCAGGAAAAAAAACAACTCCTAAAAGAATTAACTGTGAAATAATGTAATTGCCCACAGGGTCTTGAACTTCTGTTTTTCATTTGCAGGAACATTTAACCAGGTATTTTTATCTAATTGCCTGTGCTCCCTCGGGAGATATTAAACACTAACTTTGAACGCATTTTGGCTTGTTGCATTGTAGCGACCTGGGGCTAATTTCTTAAAAGGGTTAAGCTGGCATGTCCCGCATTGAATTACCACTGGCACTCAATTCATTAGAAGAGTTTACGGACTTACAATATGTCTGTAATTTATAGCCTGCTTAGTGACAAAGCCTAATGCTAACATATGCCTGATTTGCCAAGGTTATCTCAAGTTCCATTCATCTCCCCACTAACAATACGCCTCTGATTCCCTGCTTCATGGATGGGGTACATGTGGTTTCATATTTAGCGCTATCAATCTCAGGGAATTGCCCCCCTCCCCACTCCATGCAAAGTGATTTTCCCATAGCCTCTGATGAGTGATGACAGGGCGGCTGGGCCAGCAGAGGGTGTTGTCCTCCAGCGTCGCTGGAGGGGACCCTGGCCTGCCGAGAGCCCTGGACTGGTCTGAGCCAGAGGCTGCTGGCGTCTACTCCCTGGAGCACCTAGAGGGGACGGCTGAGGCCAGGTGACCCCAGGATGGCATGGAGGAGGTCCGGCCCCAGATGGCAACTGGCCCGCACACATCTCACTCTGGGATGCCGTGTGCCCGCTCCCGGCGCAGGTGGGTTTCCAGAGGCCTGTGTGTCTTTGGCCCCGCTAGCCTTCCTGCTGCGTGCGAATGCCTCTGCTGGGGACACTGGCCTGAGTGGTACTGGGCGTCCACCTAGAGCACTGCTCCCCTGGCCTCGGGCTTTCCCTTCAGGAGCGACCTTGTCACAGTGTCCCATTACCTTGAGGGTTTCTTGGTGAGAAGATCAATGGCTCAGTGTGAGAGCCACACAATGAATACGGTTGTTGGGTTCTTGGTGTGTGGAAAGGACACAAAACGGCATTGTGTGAGCTCCATAAAGAGACAAGTCTGTGATGTAAGTTGCGGATGTGCTGGGACATTTGGGTCCCCTCCCTGGTGGCCGGCTGTGCCCGGGCTGGGACTGAGGGCCACCTCCACCACAGAGGCAGGGTCACAGGCAGGGGCGTGGGCTTGCGAACTTGATTCCCCAAATGCCAAAGGTTTAAAGTGTCCCCTAGGGCCTGCGAGCGCTGGGGAGCAATCCACCCGCAGAAGCAGAGGGTTCTAGCAGGTTTCAGAACTGCCGGGGACAGCAACGTAACCTCACGGAGAGCGAGATTTACAAGGATTGGCACCTTTTGTGCAGGAGGTCAGCAACAACAGTCATGAAAGACAGGTGCACGGGGGCAGAAGCTCTCAGGTCCGGGAAGCCGCGCGCGTCGGTCACACAGCTATGGCTCCGACGTCACGCAGACCCCGGGACTTGGCGCGGGACCTCCCCCCATTCCAGAGACACCCTTCATCTTTCTCACGGCCCCCAGTTCCTTTGGTCAGAATTTCCTTTCTTTCCGTATTTTTCTATCAGATCCTTGTTGATAGTTTTAAAAGCCAAAAGCTGATGTGTGGTCAGGGCTGGTGGGAGGGAAGGGGGGATGCTCTGGGAAGAGGATGAGAAGGTCCCATGTCAGCCTGTGCAGAGCTGACAGTGCTTAGTCATGGTAAGGGTGGTACATGGCTTGGTGTGTGTTTTTCACCGCAATTAAAAAACCAACAAACAAACAAACCTGAAGCTCTGGTTATCAAACCACAGGATGTGTTTATGACATCATGGCAACGACTCTCTCCAGAAAACAAATGGACTCTGCAGTCTGTTATCTTCAGGGTCCTGTGTTGTGAGGTTGGACCTCCTGCAGCGCCTTGCTCTGGGTGGACCCCTGGGACACCTCATCTCTTGGTCACAGAAGGCACAGCACAGCCCAACCCTCTTCAATGAGCAGCTCATCCCTGGAGAGCTTAATGAGCGTGGGACCCTGAATACGCACTGGCGGTGTCACCTTACACTTCTCTAACAGGATGCTGAGAAACGGTCTCCTGTTGTACATTTGTTTGCTGGGGACAGCAGAGGGGCAGGTGTCCTTAAGAACCCTCTGATTCTTGATGAGACCCTGGTCCAGGGCTCTTGTCCCTGGAAGCAAAGTATGGAGAAGGTTCATGCATGTCTTGTCTTGCCCGTGTTATGGATGTCTTAAGATCTAAAGAAAAGAAGAGAAAAAAAGGAATGCTTTGCAGGTGGCCTGTATGACAATAGAGGTCCCATTCTTTCTGAATCCTAAACTAGAGACATTTTTAGTACAATGTGTAAAATAAAAGTGCACATTCAGCAAGAAGGAAAACTATGGCAAGTTGCATGGGAGAAAGGAATCCTTTAGAAAGTTTACTCCTATTAACCCATGTACAAATTCAATAGCTTTCGAGGTAGATGATAAATAGATAGATAATAGATAGACAGATGGATAGATGCCTAGGTGTATGTCCAGATACTGTATAAGTCAAGGTTCTCCAGAGAAAGAGAACTGGTAGAATATACAGAGATGTACAGAAAGAGATTTATTAACGAGGAATCGGCTGACATGATTATGGAGGCTGAGAAGTCCCTCCAACTGCCGTCTGCAAGCTGGAGGCCCAAGAAAGTCGGTTCCAGTACAAACCCGAAGGCCTGAGAACCAGTGATGTGGGTCCCAGTCAGAGTCCAAGGCTGGAGGATGCCTGCCGGCCCTGTGAGGGCGATCTCTACTCAGTGCGCAGATTCAAATGTGCATCACTTCCAGAAGCTCCCTCGCAGAAGCGCCCAGAATGATGTTTTACCAGCCGTCTGGGGGGCTGGGCACCTTTTAGCCCGGTCAAGTTGACACATAAAATTAACCATCACAGGTGTGGATACAGTTATTTATTTGTATGTGCCCACCCCCGCCCCGCCCCCATGAACACACACACGCGAAGCTCTTTGTCACAGCGTTGTGATCAATATCGTGGTTCTAATCACGAGGGAAACGGGCCGGTTTTCACGTCTTCTGTCTCATCACTGGATTCAGGGCCAGAGAATCTCAGATGATCTCATCTGAGATCCTTGGTCACATGTGCAAAGGCCCCTTTCCAGACAAGGTCACTGTCACAGGTTCCGGGCGCCGGGATGTGGACACACCTTCCTGGGCACCACCATCCACCCCCTCACGGGTTTCACCCCAACAAGCACCGAGCAAGGCTTGGACTGTCTCCATCCTGCAGACGAGGCAACAAGACTCCACAAGGTCCAGAAACTAGCTCAGGAGCAACGACGTGCGGCAGCCGGGGTGGACGCCAGGCCTCAGTGCCCACGTCCTCTGGCCGTGTCACCTGCTGTTTCTTTGACGTCCGGTCAACAGTGAGATTTTAAAAGGTTCTTGAATTCAGAAAACTAGATGAAGGTCTGCTATTCACTCCAGAGCATCAGTCGCCTGGCTGAACGCCGGAGTGAAATGTGACAGATTTCAGACTGATTGACAGATGGACAGATGCCTGGACTCGGGGAGCCTGCGGCTGGTACTGCCCAGGCAGCAGGAATTTTGGGAGCCCCTGGGGGTTCTCACCTGCAACCACGCTTGAGAACAAGCACCCAGGAAACCACCAAAGGGTAGATTTCCCAGCCCCCCATCTGCACATCACTATAGTTCTTTAAAAGTGTTAAACCTCCCTCACGTTTCAGGACAGGAAGAAAACCTACCGGCTTTGAGTATTTCTTACATCTTAGTAAGCAGAGAGGCTGTGGAGAACCATTGGATTGGAGCAGATACACTGCCTTTGGCTTTTGGATTCTTTTTTTTACAAAACAATTGTTTATTAACGGGCAAATAGTTGAATAAATAGTGGTTCATGCATACTGTAAAATACTCTGCAGCCAGGAGAAATAATTATACATGTGCACATTAGAAAGATGTCCACTTTATACTGTTAAATAAAAAGCAAGTTGCAGAATACTATACAAAGTATGATTACCTATTAACCTACTATATATATATATATATATATAAAACATATATTTATGTTTCTATAGACATAGAAAAGAGTACACAGCAAACTGTTAGTGGTGTTACTTCATCAATGAAAAGAGGAAGGGAAAACTATCATTTTTAATATACATACTTTCTTATTTTTTAAAATTTTACTTATTTTGTTTGTATGCAATTTTTTCTGTGTTTTTATTTTTTTTTAATTTTTGTTTTATACTGGAGTAGAGTTGATTAACAATGCTGTGTTAGTTTCAGGTGTACAGCACAGTGATTCAGTGATACATTTACATGTATCTATTCTTTTTCAGATTCTTTTCCTGTATAGGTTATTACACAGTATTGAGCAGAGTTCCCTGTGCTATATAATATGTTTATCTATTTTATATATAGTGGTGTGTGTATGTTCATCCCAAACTCTGAATTTATCCCTCCCCCTCACCTTTCCCCTTTGGTAACCATCAGTTTGTTTTCTAACCAGTGAGTCTGTTTCTGTTTCATAAATAAGTTCATTTGTGTCATATTTTAGACTTCACATACAACTGATATCATATGGTAGTTGTGTTTCTCTGTCTGGCTTACTTCACTTAGTATGATAATCTCTAGGTCCATCCATGTTACTGCAAATGGCATTATTTCATTCCTTTTTATGGCTGAGTAATATTCCATGGTATATATGTACCACATCTTTATCCACTCATCTGTCGATGGACATTTAGGTTGCCTCAATGTCTTGTCTGTTGTAAATAGTGATGTTATGAGCATTGGGGTGCATGTATCTTTTCAAATTAGAGTTTTCTCCAGACATATACCCAGTAGAGGGATTTCTGGGTCATATGTTAGCTCTGTTTTTAGCTTTTTAAGAAACTCCATTCTGTTCTCCATAGCGGCTGCACCAATTTACATTCCCACCAACAGCGCAGGAGGGTTCCCTTTTCTCCACACCCTCTCCAGCGTTCATTGTTGGCTTTCGAATTCTTACTCCACTTTACAAGGGGCTGTGGAGGTTGCCTGATTGTCCCACTGTGTGCAGGGCAGGAGGTGGCATCTCCTCAGCTGGCTTCCGCAGGGCTCAGAGGGATGTGTCCTCCCCCCACCTGTCCCACTCCCAGCTGACGTCCCAGTGGCCGCCCTGTGAGTTCCCCCTTCCATTCTCAGTGAGTTTTCTCTTTTGAAATTTTCTGCAGTCCTTGAATTATTTCATTTTTTATTTGATACAATTCTTTTATGCATTTTGTTTTGGTGTCATTTTACCAGTTCAAGTGAAATATAGAAACTTTCTTTAGGTCTCTCTATCCTCCTCCATTTGAGCTTTCCTCCACATACATTGAAAACCACAATGTTGTCATGTTCGCTTCAGCCGACAAACACGAGTCACACGACTCGGGAAGAGAAGGAAAGTCTATTGTATTTACCCTTATTTTCATTCTTTCTGTTCTTCCTTTCTGATGTTCCAAGATTCCTTCTTTCAACACTTCTTGTCTGTTTAGAGAACTCCCTCTGTCTATTCTTCTGATGGCAATAAATTTCTTCATTTTCCCTGAGAGTGTCTTGATTTCCCCTCAATTCCTGAAGAAATAAGATCCTAGGTTGATGGTTCTTTTCTTTCAGCACTTGTGACACTTCCTTCTGGTCTCCAGTGTCTTTACCTTGTGTTTTTCCCCTTGTAAATGGCATCGTTTCTCTCTGTTTCAAGACTTAGTCTTTGCCTTCAGTTTTCTGAAGGTTGACTATTGTGTGGACTTCTTCGCATTTATCCTGTTTGCACTTTCCTTGGCTTCTTGATTCTGAAGGTTTCTTCATTTATCACCAGATTTCAGTCATTATTTCTTGAAATACTGTCAGCCTTCTCCTCCTCCTTGTCTTCTGAGGCTCCAGTGACAGAAACATTAGATTTTTGTTTTGGGCCCACGGAAGGCTTTGCTCATCCTCTTTTCAGCCTCTCTCTGCCGCTCAGACTTGGTGATTTCCACTGCTCTGTCTTCACTGATTCTTTCCTCATCATCTATGTTCTGCTCTGGAGCCCACCCTGTGAGTATTTGATTTGCTTATCCTGTTTCTGAGTTCTAAAATTTCCATTTGGTTCCCTTTATGTCTTCTATTTCTTTGCTGACACTTTCTATTTTTACATTTGTTTCAAGTGTGTTGGTGGCTACCTGCCAAAGCATTTTTAGGATGATGGCATTGGAATCCTTGTCAGATGGTTCCAACATCCATATCAGGTTTGTGTTGGTGTCTTTTGCTTGTCTTTTCTCACTTAAGTTGAGGTTTTCTGGATTCCTGTTAGGAGTGATTTTCAGTTGTGTCCTGGACATCTTATGCTACAAGACTCTGGTTCTTATTTTAATCTTCTGCTTTAGCAGCCCTCCTCTGAGGCTGTTGCTTTGTGCTGTTGACTGAGGGGAAAGTTCAGTGTTCTCACTGGGTCTCCATCAACATTTGGGGTTGGGGAGAGGGGACCTCATCAGTCAGGGCAGGGCTGGGAGTTCAGCCTCCCCAAAGGCCTCCGTTGACACCACCCCCTCAGGGGGTTGGGGAACTTCATTCCTCCAGGTTGGGGGTATGGTCCAGTCTCCCCGCTTGGCCTCTGCTGGTGCTTGGCTGGAGGAGGCTGCTGTCCTCTAAAGGTTTTCTGTCTTGTTAGGTGGCCCCTTTCCTGATCCTTTGGTTAAAGAGAACTGGCTTCTCTTGGCACTTTTTTTGTCTGTACCCATTGGTGTTTCTGGTTTTCTCAGCTGGGATATACAAAGCAAAGAGAACGTGCCATGTTATTCCTCGGGTCCTGATGTCCACGGCCTGCCTGTCTTCTTCTCCCCACCTGTCCCCACTGTTCCATGTTTGTTTGATAAACAATCCATATATCAGTGGGAGGATTAGAGAGAAGTGTGTCTACTTCATCTTGTCCAGAACCGGAAGTCCTTTAACATGGTTCATGGTTAACATGAAAGAAGTCATTTACCTCCTGCAGATGCGTCCAGATCACCCAGGCCACATCTGGAGGCCCTCGTGGGCTTTGGTGCCACTCAACTCTTGCAGGGGAGCTGCTGTATCATCCTTCAGGAAGCCGGGCTTGTGTGTCCAAGAGGACAGAAGCTTAGCTTTTCACTGTGGGGTTGAAATGACAGACAGAAAAGACAATCCTTGTCTCTCTGCTTCCTGGATGGAGTGGGTCTGCTTCTGCCACATGGGGGGGTTTCCAATCTATTTAAGTGACATGCAGCTGACTTACAGTGCTGTGCTCATTCCTGCTGTACAGCAGAGTGACCCAGTTATACACATACATACTCTTTTCCATTACACTTTACCCCAGGATATTGAATACGGTCTCCTGTGCTCTACAGTAGGGCCTCAGTGTTCATCCATTCTACATAGAAAAGTTTGCATCAGCTAACCCCAAGCTCCCACTCCATCCCTCCCCCATAACTAGTCTACTTTATTTTTTAATTTTTTAAAATTGAAGTATGGTTGATTTACAGTGTTGTGTTCATTTCTGCTGTACAGCAGAGTGACTCAGTTATACACACACATATTCTTCTCCATTACACTTTACCCCAGGATATTGAATACAGTTCCCTGTGTTCTACAGTAGGACCTGTGTTCTACAGTTGTTTATCTATTCTGTATATAATGGTTTGCATCAGCTAACACCAAACTCCCAATCGTTCCCTCCCCTGCTCCCCCTCTTCCTTGGCAACCACAGGTCTGTTCTCTTTGCCTGTGAGTCTGTTCCTGTTTCATAGATACATCCATTTGTGCCACATGGTGGTTTGGCGGCGCTGATGCAGTGGGAAGAGCAGCAGTTCTCAAATGGTTCAGCCTCTGGGTAGCTTTACGTTCTTAACAGTTATTGAGATACCAATCAGCATTTGTTTGCATGAGTTGTATCTACCTATGGTTGCAGTAATAGACATTAAAACTGAATAATTTAAAATATTTATTTATTTAATAATAATAATAAAGCATATAAAATAAATATAAGTAAACATAGATAGCATATTTTTATGAAAAGTGATATTTTCCAAACCAAAATAAAGTTTAATGAGAAGGATGGTCTTGGTTTACATGTTTGCAAATCTTTTTAATGTGTGGCTTAGATAGAAGGGTGTTGAACTCTCATCTCTTTCTCCAGTATGTTGTTTCGGTTGTAGAGTATAAGACAATTCAGCTTCCCTCCAGCGCATAGTTGGGAAAAGAATGAGCATTTTTCTCAGGTAAATGTGGATAATCTGCTCCGATGCTACACGACAACGCGACAAGTGGTAGTTTCTTAAAAAGTTAGTTGCAGTGTGAACCTAAAGCTACATTGAGGAACGGCTCATACTCTGTTACATTAAGATTCACTGGACTTTGAACAGACCTTCTGCCCGTGCACTGACTTACAAAGAGCTTGCAAATATGGACATATTTCATAATACAATAGCAAAAAGTCACATTCATTAATATCACCACCGACCTCATCAGAAAAGCCTTTAGGTAAGACGAATCTTTGAAGCTCAGGGTGATAGACCCATTTTGGGGAGTTTTTGCTTGAAACCTCAAATTTTATCACTGAAAACAAAACTGTCAGTTACTTTCTTTAAAGTGACAGGCTTACATTGTCCTATTTTTGGAGAAAATGTCTGCCAGATCACCGTGTCTGAAGGAACAGCCGATCTGCCAGGAAGTGATCTTTCACATAAAAGTGATACTCCATGAACAGGTGGCTAGTTTAGCTTGCAACCCAAGCAATCCCACCTGCTCCTTCCCGAGCCGACCACCTGAGACTGCTATGTAGCAGAAGGATGGTAGGCACACGTCTAATCTAATTTCATCAAAAAGAATATTAAAGAAAGGCCTTGATTCAGGACCAGCTACAGAATTAGCGGAGCCCAGGGCAAAGGGAAAACACAGGGCCGCTTGTTAAATAGTTACCAAGAATTTCAAGACGGCGACAGTGGAGCCTTCAGCCACGTGCAGGCCCTGCAGAGGAAGGAGCCCAGGGCAAAGGTCTCCCACCCCAGAAGCCCCCCTGCCTGTGCTCACGGTCAACACTTAACAAACATCATAATCTGTGCTGCCTCATTAGCACATTCTTAAGCGAAACCGGCATTCTCCCTCCCGCCCTGAGAGTGTGGGGCACTAGCACGGTGAGATGCACAGCTGGTGCCCTGCCCTGGTTCACGCTCAGGCGCCCGCAGTCTGCCCCCCATCTCTCTGAGGCCATCACCGCCTGTGTCCACCCAGTGAAAAAGACAAGGTGCGTCTTAGCGTTGTGACGGAAAGAGTTTTGACCTCTGACTGACTGCCTGAAAGGGTGTTGGAGGCCCTGGGGGTCTGACGGCCACATTTTGGGGACGGTGTGTGTGGAGCTCGGCTGTGACAGAACAGGGACGCTGGAAAGAGCGTGGAGGTGAGGTCGCTGGGGAGAGGACAGGTCAGGAGCTGCAGGCTTGTGAGGTCTAGGGCAGAAAATTTGGGGGACAGGAGAATAGACAGACACGTCAAGTCTGAGAAGGATAAAGGCTTGGGAAGAAAACGCGAGGCCCCAGCGACCGAGGAGTCAGGCCTTGTCCTGCATCCACTCTGCAAGCATCTATGGAGCATCTCCTAGGCTCCAGGCATGGGGACACCACGGTAACTGGACCACGTCTGCCCCTGGAGCATCCGGTCGCATCGGCTCTGGACAAGGGTCGACAGGGGTGTGGGTTTTGTCTGGTTCCAGGGTGTGTGGGAGAGGCCACCCCTCCCATCACCTCCTGCAGGGACTCAGAGTCCAGGCCGGCCCCTGAGCAGGAACTCGGCAGAGGGAAGCGGGGACGTGGAAGGAACCCCCATCTTCTGCTTCCCACAAGCTCTTGGCATACTGAGTCCCAGAACCAGCCGTGCCCTCCACGGAACGCATGGAAACCAGACCTGAGTGATGACTCTGTGGCTCCCGGAAGATGGTGGCCACCCCAGCTCCTTCTCCGCTTGTTAGAGCAGCCCTGGGTAGAATAGCCCTGCTGATGCCAGACGCCCACTTCCCCACCAGGCACCACACCGGTCACCCTGGGCTCCAGGGAGAGGGAGGCTAAGAGAAGGGCAAGCGGGGACGAAAACGTGCAAAGGCAAAGCGTCTAATTTTATTGGTTTTATTTTTATGCTTCCCTCAGAACCCTTGTTTTTAAGTTTATGACATTCGATTTCACTTTATTTTTTCATAAAGGACCAGCGGAAGATGTGGAGAACGATTACCTCGTCAGCACCCTCGGCTGGAATGAAATTACTCGTCTTCTCCTTTGCAGGCTGCCTGGTGATGGAGTCTGAGATCACAGCACCCGCACTGCAGCTCCATCCAAATTTCCATCTTGTACTGTTTTTATATCCAAAGCAGTTGAGGCCACTCTGAGCACGTATTTCTAACCCAGGACCACTTCATCCTTAAGCGGCAAGGAGAACAGTGATGAATGGGGAGGCGTGTTCTCGGGAGGTGATGTTAGGAAGCCTGGCGCGGGCTGTGCTGATACCAGGAGGCTCGGAAGCCACATCATGGGGGCTTGAACTGGTTAAGGACTTTCCCAGCAGCAGATCACAGCATCTGGGCTGTGAGCTCTTCAACCCAGCAACGACCTCTAAGAATGACGGAGGAAAGCCCCAACCTCCCCACCAAAGAAAAGCCTACCCAGCCTCTCCCACTTGTGCTGGAGCAGGGGGAAGCTTCATTAAAAAGAAAGAAAAAAACCCCCGCATCCAGTGCCTTTGTCCAAGCGCCTTTCAGGACAAAAGGCGCCTGGCGTTTCTCTCCCCCGGGGGTTGGGACCCAGTGGAGGCCTGGAGGCCGGCTGCTGGGCACGGCTGCCAACTTTGCAGAAATACAGCCGCTTAATTACCGCTGGATTTTTCCCTGCTCGGCGGCGCGTTCTTTGGCAGCCCTGCGAGGCACCTGTGCTCTCAGACCTGGGGCCCGGACGCCCCCGCAGATGTCACGGCTCTTTTGTTGATTTCCTATTAGTGGCACTTAATAGGCAGGGCCGGAGGCTTGGCTAAGCACCCGGCGATGGACAGCAAACATTGTTCCAGCCCTGGGCAAAGGGTCAAACAGTTTCTCCAGCCTCTAAAGCCCAGCCAGAAAATTGCTGGTGATTAGCAATTTTAATTACCAGGTGCGGGGGGTCAGGACCCCTCCTGTAATTGGGCAGGTCGTTACCCATCCCCACGATGTGCCCTGGGAGGCTGTTTACCAATATGCTGCGGGTTTTTTAAAGTTAATTAAATTAAAGCAACTAAAATCACCAGAGGTGGCCTGGAATCTGATGAGCCAGATAGGACAAGGTTTTGGTACGACTCGTGCTGTGAATGAGTCCGACACAACACTGCACAGCAGCTCGGAAGGCCCTGGAAGCTCCGTGTCTGGCGTGTGTGGCCTCGGTGGCTGGCGGTGGGGGTGGTGACGAGCGCTCTTTCCTGCTGCCTGGGTCCTGATAGAACAGCTCCCTGGGATTTTTTTTTTGTTTTGGCCGCACTGTGCATCACGCGGGATCTTAGTTCCTGAGCCAGGGATCAAACCCATGCCCCGTGCAGCAGAAGCATGGAGTCTTAACCACTGGACCACCAGGGACGTCCCACTTGCCGGTTTTTGTCACCGACTCTTAGGGGGTTCACGGGACCATGCCACGCAGAACACGAATGTCTCCTCATCCAGCCGTGGAAAGTGGGCGTGATCTCACAGCCCCCGACGACCCCTTCCTGCCACGTGGCCTGTGGTCCCGTTAACGCCCAGCCAAAGCCAGTGTCGACCTGAGGTTGATAAATGTCCGCAGGTCCTGGTGCAGAGGGCTCGAAGCCTGTTAATGTTTCAGGGTCTCTCACTAAGAACCACAAGCGCCGGCTGCAGTTTTCTGGGGTCACCTTGGCCCCAGACGCCACCTGAAGCGCACGCCCCTCTGCGGGGACACCAGGCCCTGACGGAGGAGGCGTAGCTGCAACCGCACAGGTGCTCAGGGTGACCGTGGGCCGAGCAGCTCCTCCACGCTGGGGTCTGGGAAGGTGGCACCCCAGGTCAAAGCAAGCCCTGAGTGAAGATCCCAACCAGCAGCCATTCGTCAGCAGCCTTACTTTAGCTTTTAACTTTCATTCTGAGATAATGCGGACTCCCAAAATAGCCACCACAATACTTTTGGGTGGTCCCACCATCAAATGCAAGCATCTTGCAGAATTCCAGTGCAGAATCGACCTCAGACTGTTGACACCAGTACATTGATCAGTGATCAGATGTCACCGATTTTCCCACAGATGTCCTTTCTCTGGTCCGAGAGCCAATCTCGGACTCCCCCGCCCCCGTTGCACCTCACTGCGTCGGGGGTGGTTCCTCACTGTGCATTCCTCTAGTGTCCTTGGCGGTTTGCGGAGTGCTGGCTGGAATTCTCTAGAACGCCTCTCAGCTGGGGTTCGCCTGGGGCTTCCCCATGAATAAGCTGAGGTTACGCATTTTTGGTGAGAATGCCGCGGAAGTGGTGCTGGGCCCTTCCCAGGCCCCCGGGGGTCACGTCCCGTCACTCCTGGGGAAGGCTGCTGTGGTCCCTCGTCAGGGTCCCGCCCACCAGCCCCTCTGTTGTGAGCTGGTGGCTTTTCCTTTTGTAATTCCTAAGTGTTTCATGGGAAGATATTTGGAGAGACCTAGATAGCCTGTTTCTCATTACGTTCTCACCGATCTTAGCGCCACTGACACTTCAGCCTTCGACAGTTATTACTGTGCTTTTGCCGACGGGGCTTCTGTTTCTGTCCTTCCTCCTGCGTTTACTCAGTGGAATTCTACTGTAAGAAAGAGCCTCCTTTCCCCTTCATTTATGCAATGATTTATCTGTACCAGTATAAGATCTTGGGTATTTGTTTTCTCCCATGGATATAATACACCATTATTCTTATTATTAGTTTACACTGTCCGGGATTTGGCCATTGGGTGCTCCGTCAGGTTGAGACCCATATACTTAAAGTCACATGTTGTGGATATTCGTCCTAACCTCCCACAGCGATGGTTGAGGCTGTGGAAATGCCCCAGGCGGCGGGGGAGACCCTGCTCAGAGGCTGTACCATTTCATCTGTTCTCTTTGGATGTGACCCCGGCCCCCCCGCCCCTCACTTCAGGAGCCAGTAGAGGGCGTTGGGTGTCAGTCACTGGTCGAAGGAGCTCATGAGTGGACCCCCTTTACAGCTGCCACCCCACGTCCAGCTCTGTCCCCGGACCCCGCGGCCCTGTCCCGTGGGTGGACAGCCTGCAAGTAGCCACTGGGGCAGTCCTTGTGAGTATGCGCCTTGGAAACAACCCAAGGGAGCTTGCACTTCAAAGAGGCGTCTTTGAAGAGAAAAAGCTTCGAGTGGGTGGACACCATGCGTGGGGATGGAGTGGGTGGGAGGGAGTGCGGGGTTCAGAGGGCGTCTCTCCTGCCCCTGGAGTCACATCGCAGAACGAAAGCAGCCCCGGGGCTGGGTGGGTCCGAGCGCCGGCAGACTCGCCCCGGCCGCTCTGGAGAGGGGTCCCCCCGGGGCCCCATCACGGGCGGAACCCGCCCCACACTCGTCCTGAATCAGGGCCTGTGCCCTCGAGCAGAGGAGTCAGGCAGACAGCTTGTCGGAGCCACAGATGGCCTCTGTGCACCTGCAAACACAGCCTGAGCCACTGGCCGCTGTCCCACGGGGCAGAGGATGGTCTCCAAGGTTTAAACAGAGAGTAGCTTTTACGTCTTTCTTTGAACATTACACCGAGTTCCCTTCGTACAAGGATCACTGGTTTATTTGCACAGCACAGGCAGGTCCGTAAACGTTGTGGCGTCACGAAGAAGGGATTGTCCTGAAAAAGCAGGAGTCCAGCCGGGCAGTGACGTCACGGGTCTGGATGGGCCAGGGGGGGATGGGCCCAGGGGGGGATGGGCCCAGAGGGGGATGGGCCCGGGGGGGGATGGGCCAGAGGGGGATGGGCCCGGGGGGGATGGGCCAGAGGGGGATGGGCCCGGGGGGGATGGGCCGCGGGCACCGCCTACAAGGTACTGTGCAGTCACATCCGCACCCAGCATCGAGCAGGCACCTGCAAGGGGGGGCTGCAGGGGACCCGAGGCCCTGCTGACTCCGCGTGTGGGTGGGACCCAGGCCCAGAGAGGCCCCACCCAGAGCCGCCAGCAGCAACAAGATGCAGACGCCGGGCCGGGCAGGTCCACGCACAGCCGGTGTGGACGTCGTGGCGAGACCCCAGACGGTCAGGGCTCTGGACGTGGCAGGGGGCCTGGACCCTTGGAAGCGAGCTGAAAACCAGAGCCCACGTTCCCAGGGGTTTCTGAATCCCCTGGAGTGATGAAAGCATGCACCCTGACCCACTGCTGAGCCTCAACCCCTCTGCACCCCGACCCCAGGAGGAGGCTGGGTCCTCAGAGGGTACGGGGCCAGAGGTCGGCTCAGGGGTAGGTGAGAAATGGGCAGAGGGCGGAGGGCAGGCTGGAACCGTAGCACGGGGAACACCTGGAAGTGCTTGGGTGTTGGCGGTGACAGCACTGGTGTGGACAGCGCTGGGCGTGAGGCTCGCTGTTTGCCCCCTGGTCAGTCATCACCCACCGTGGGTGCCAGGCCCGGGACGGTCGCACAAAGACTTCGGATGGAGCTGCATCCAGACCGTCTGGCCCCTGACGGGTCCAGGCACTGCCACGTCCGGTGATGCTGCGTCGCCAGCCCTGGGCCCCCAGGGATCAGGTGAGTGGGTGCCGGGCCCCACCAAGGCCCCAGCCGTGCCACCCCACGGGCTGTCTGGGGGCTTGGAGTCACCACCTTGAGGCTCTGGGTGACCTGCACCCACCTGCTCATGGGCCAAGCCCCATGGCTGCGACCCCCTTGCCACTGGCCCCGGGGCAGGCGGTGGGTTTGAGGCTTGGCCTGGTGCCGGGCTGGCCGGGGTCCACGTGCAGAGTCACCCTCAGGACCGAGACGGTCTTTTCAGGGAACATTATGATGATTCACACATCTGAAAATAGCGTCTTGCTGTCCTAAAACTAAACCCAAACTCTCATAACCTTCCTCTGCGCAGAGACCTGGGTCGTGGCCTTCTCTGGTTGACGCCCTGGGGCTGCCACCCGTCACCTCGGTGGCCCTGTGTGGTCCAGGTCAGGATTAGCTCACACCCGTGCGTGTGAACACAGCGCTCTTTTTGCTCTGAAAGTCAGCCGTGCAAACTCGAACCCGTAAAATGTTCTATATTTAGGGTCTGCTCTTGACTCATTCAAGGAAACCCTGCCTGTAGTTTAAGTTCTAGGGCGAGACTCTGGAAGCCAAATTAGACACAACAGTTACCTTCAAATTCTATGTATATTAAGTACCTTCCAAAGTGAGCTTAAATACTGTAAAGTATTGCTTTCCTTGAGTGTGACTGAGGTTCTGTTCTATTTTGTTATAAGATTGTTTCTGGAACAGAGAGCAGCGCCAGGCAGAGAGACCTGGGCACAGAGAAGGCCAATGAGGAGGGGAGGGGGTGTCAGGTCATGGGCGGGCAGCCAGGACGCGTGGGGTGAGAGCTGCAGAGAGAGACAGGGTGTTACACGGAGGTGCCCGCACCCGGTCACCCGTCCTGCTCCGGTCACCGTTGGTGGACCGGCCTCTGCCCCAACCCAGTCCTGGGCTTTCTGTGGTGCAGCCTTGGACGTCGGGAGGAGATGCAGGATGTGTCCCCACGTGGCATCTTCTCCCCTAGACGTGAGGTGGTTTAGGGAGACTTTGGCCTTAGCTCTGCTTTTCACCACTTTTGTGGGTTGCAGTTTGACCCTTTCTCTGTTGTTGGAACTCGAATCTGGTCTACTTTATTGATATTAGTTGCCTGCTGTGCCTCTGAGCACCTGCTCGCTTCCTTGCTGGGCTCTGAAAATGCAGGTTTTGTGCACCTGAGTTAGAATCTTGCTGTGATAATATGCCTGTATTGCTTCAATAAAATGAGTTGTCTATTTTGTTTCTGCTTTGACATCTCTAAGAAGGAGAGGCTGACAATCAGGGACATAAATATTTTGGACTCTGCGTCTTGTGGCATGAAGATTTTTTTAAAAAGTGGAATAATTGCAAAATAAAATTTTACCAGGAAATTCAGTCTATTTGAACCTGGAGGATGAACTTCTCACAAAAGCACTTATTCCAGAGCAGTGTTAAAATGTTACAATCACCTAAGCACATAAAAGGCAGAAAATAAATATGCAGAAAGTGCTGTCTGGGGTCGGGATTGTCTCTATGCTTTGTTTAAAGTACACAAAAGGTTTGTTTCCATACCGCTTTATTCTGGAGACTGTCTTTGGGCTCCGAGGGGCTTCTCCCCTGTACTCGGTTCTGTTTTGAGTGATACCACTGGAGGGATCGCGGAAGATTCCAACCCCACATTTTACACCAGTTTGATGTTTTCTTATGTGTTTGAGTTCATTTAAAGGGCTTGGTTTTGGTTGGATTTCAGTGCTTAATCACAATTACTGTTTGTCACTGAACATTTTGATAAAATAACCTCATTGACCACGTCCGTTTCCATTTTTGCAGAAAATAAGTGTTTTTGTAAACAAATAGGAAGATAGTTTTCTTCAAAAAGAATATGACCCTTTTCCTAACCCACGAGGCCCCATTGCTGGTTTGAATCATGCTTTAGCAGCCCAGATTTTCATTAATCCCCAGACCGTTTGGGTTGGAATTGCAGATTTTATTTTAACCTCTGGTGATCGTGGTCTGATGGCTTTTGCTTAGTAGACCAGGAGCAGTGAAGCACACAGACCACTTGGGTAGAGTTTCGGGGCGGGTGACAACACCCGTGTCCCCTCCTTTGGACGAGAGAGCCCAGCCTCCCTCTGCGAAGCCATCCCTCTTCCCGGCCAGCCATGTGGGTTGGTGAGGCTGTCCCCCATGCAGGCTCTGGGGAGGACGGGTGGAAGGCCGGCCTGCATGCAGGGGGCGGGAGGGACATCAACTCCTGCCGCCCTCGAGCCTTGCCCGGTGGTTGGAGCTGTCTGGGAAGAGGTAGCTTCAAAATCATCTCGGTCTCACTGAAAATTCGCAAGAGGGGTGCAAGCTGGTCCCCGGATTCCCCAGGTGACTCGGCCACGTTCTCCTGGTCTTTCTCCCGCCCTCTCCTCGTGTTTATATACCACGTGACACGCACACACGTGTCCTGGGATCCCCAGCATCCAGCCTTGAGCAGAAAGGACATTTCACAGCTCGTGAGTCCGTGTGTGTTTCCCGGACAAGCAACTGCCACACGCCCATCCCCACAGCGACCCAGCACGGAGACCTTCACAAGATGCGTTCAAGGGCTTTCCTCTCCACTAAGATATTTGGACGAGGCAGGAATCATCTTCCGGACAGGTATGATGGGCTCCCCCGCCTCCAGGCTGGCTCACCTGACACACCAGCAAGAGCGCCACCCACCCACGCCCTGCTTTCTGCTCCTGACCACAGCCGGGGTGCTGCCCACGGGCGGGCACCGGCCTTGTCCCCGTGCAGACCCCTTCCCCGAGGCCCTATGAGGGGTGGCAAGGTGGCTCTGGCAGCGTCTCCTTCCGGAGGCCATGCCGCAGCGAGTGGCGAGGGCACCTCATCTGGGTAAAAGGGGTGACACCACGCTTCCAGATACACCCGACTTCGCTGTTTAATTTCTAAGCAATTGCTACACTTCTAAAATTTCCCTGTGTGAGGTCACACCCACGCTGTAGTTCATCCAAAACATGGACTATTTAAGAAGGGTAGAAGGCAAAAGCGAAAGACAACGTCTCCAGCTCCAAAACGGAAAAGGCTATATTTATCCTTTAAGGAAGCTTTGAAACTGAGGATCTGTAAACTCTGCGGGCTCTCGTGGTAGTGACCGCCCCGTTCCCCCAGCGTGAGTGGTCGCCTCATCGGTCACTCCGCAGCTCGGGGACGGACGTCCACTCACACGTGCCTGTGTACAGATGCCGTGGATAAGATGGAATGACGAAGAAATGCCAGAAATCACAAGACAAGGGGCTTCCAGCGGCCGGATCCTTGGATGGAGATTGGTTTACGATCAGCGTCCTCTCTGTCCTCGCCCACATCCCTGCAAGGTGACACGCAGGCACGCACCCTGCAGAGGCTCTTATTGAAGATCTTCCTGGCCTCCGCTCGCTCTCCCACAGGCTGACCCTCCGCTGTCTAGCTGTGCCGTCGGCTCCAGGCACCTCGGCTGTTCTGGGAGATGGAGCTTTTCCACCTTTTCCTGCTGAGAACAGCTGAAGAGAGTGCGGTTCACCGTGTTTCTCCACCTTTGCTCTGATCGTGGCTCCTATCTCTTCTTTGAGAGAAGAGCCCACACAGCACAGCTAACTCTCAGGCGCAGATCACGTCTAACTGAAGGCTTTCAGTGAATTAACAGCGAAGACACAAGCCAATAGTTTTGGTTTGTTTGTTGTTTTGGTGGGGTTTTTTTGTGTGTTTTTTTCTGGAGAAAGGGGGTTATTTGGGACGAGAACTTATTGGCTGGTTCAGACAGAATAAGGAGTGTGAACCCTTTGGTTGCAGCACCATCTGTGTGCGTGTGTGCGGTGTGTGTATGTGAGTGTGTGTGCGTGCAGCCCAGGCCTTCAGTAAGTGACGAAAAGTCGGGCAGGTGTGTTAAAGGTGAGTTAAGGGTTGGAGGCGTGCAGGCCCCGCCCCCCAGACCCCCCCTCCCCCTCCCAGTGCGATGCACGTCTTTGAAAAGAAAAAGACGTTTCTGGGGCTACAAAAATGGAAACAACGCCGAAATGTATGTGCAGAAACTTCCTAAAGACTACCCTGGACTTGTTAAAGGAGTAACAAAATTCCTTTAGAGATTTTTTTGTTTCTTGCATTTTAATGAAAAGATTGATTTCTAGTCATTATTTATCTATTGTCAAATTTTCACAAACAGCTGTAGTGACAATTGCTGAATTTCTACTCTATGTTTAGAGGAAACTGTCAATTCACAAACATGGAATTGTGCTATTATCTATGTCGAAGGCGTTTTTCTGTAAATATACAGATTTAGTGCTGGTTTTCAATAAATATACAAAGATGCTAATTATCACTAGAACTATTTGTTAACACTCAAAAATACATAAAAAATAAATAAAAGAAATGCCATTTTTCCATTAGAAATTCAAAAATATTTGTCTCGAGGCTGCCTCTCACATAATATTTGGAAATTGTGCCATCATTACGCTGTTAACTTTACCTTCTGTTTTCCAGTCCTTCCAAGCGATTTCTTCACCCGGCCTCTCTGGGACGTTCTTCTCACTTTCTCAGGGGGGATTTCTCTCTGCCGGCGGGGCTCTCCCAAGCCTGCCCACGTCTCTGGAGAAAGGCAGGTCCTGTGGGCCCCACGTGCCCAGTGGACTCGAAGCTCTCCAGATGCACGAACTTTGTAATGAACTTCTCAGCAGCCTTCCGACCAGGACTCAGCTCGGAGGAAATGCTGAATTCCTCAACATCATGCGAGTTTGCCCCCCGGTGGGAGGCAGGGTCCGCCTGGTCAGGATGGGTGGCTGGGCTGAGAGGGGGCTCAGGAAGTGAAAGTGACTTTTTTTACGGGTTTACATCTTTTCCTTGTCTCTACCATGTCACCAGAGCTAATCCACCTGGGCGTGTGGGCCACGGGCGCTTTGCGTGGCTCCATCCCACGGGGTGGCCTGTGCTTACCTGAAGGCTCATCTGGGGAGGCAAGTGGTTGGTCCTCTGGGGCTCTTTGCCATGGGCTCCTCTGAGCTCATGACTGAGGTGTTAATGCATCTGTTGGTTGGCTGGTTGAGGATACGACCTTGACCATGAAGGACAGTTTCTGCACTTTGTACTTAGATTCTAGTGGGGGACCCAAATCTGTATTTGTCAGGATTCTCCAGAGAAACAGAACTGGAGAGAGAGAGGGAGAGAAAGACTGATTTATTAGAAGGAATTGGCTCACATGCTTATGGAGGCCGGCAAGTCCCCAGATGTGCAGGGTGACCCTGCTGGAGACCCAGGAGAGCTGATGGTGCAGTTTGACCCCAAAGGCAGGAAAAAGCCAATGTCCCAGTTCAAAGGCAGTCAGGCAGGCAGAGTTCCCTCTTTCTCATGGAAAGTTCAGCCTTTTTGTTCTATTCATGCCCTCAACTAATTGGACGAGGCCCACCCACACTGGGTGGGGCAATCTGCTTTACTCAGCCCACTGTCTTAGGTGTTGGACTCACTGAGATCATCTGCACAGAAACACCCAGAATAATGTTGGAGCAAATACCTGGGCATCCCTTGGCCCTGTCAAGTTGACACATAACATTAACCACCGTAAGTCCACCCCTTATCAACTCAGCATCCACACACACCTGCTTAAACCATCTTTAACCACCAAGTAAAGACAGGAACAAGGCCATAAGTCTGACTAACACGATTTTGCATCCTGCATACAACTGAAAACACATGGGCCCTTTCTCCAGAAGACATGTATAATGCTCTGTTTGATATCCTGTATTTTAAATACTATGATGTAAAGTTGGCAACATTTAAACACTATGGTATAAAGTCAATACATCTTATGTTACGTGATAAGAGGATAAGAAAAGGGGACAAAATAAAGACATTTGCTATATATGATATATGAAACACTAATGTATGATTTATTTATATATACAAGTATATTCATAAAGTAAGGAGGAAATACTCATGACAATTACAGTCCCCGTTTCTGTAACTGGCCCCCTGGAAACAAACACAGAAGATAATTTCAGGTAATGATCAGAGCTGTGAAGACAGGAAGCCAGGTTAAAGGGATGTAATGAGCTGGTTGCTGTGTCACCAGCAGGACAGAGACTCGGGGCCTCACAGGGTCCCTTCAAAGGCCAGGAAGTGGGGTCTTGACCGTGAGCCTTCTGCCCATGGGCACAATAGCTCCTCTGGCCCCCAGCGTTCCAGGGTGCTCCATGCACAGGGTGAGTGAGTCCTCCTGGCCTTGGAAGAAGTCCAGAGGCAGAGAAGTGGAGATTGTGAGTTGGGGTAGGATCCTGGCAGCAAATGGGGAAATTGTCCACTGGACCCGCAGCTAAGACTCGAGGGGACAAGGATATGGGGCACGGGGCTCACCAGATGCCTATGCCCTCAGTTACCCGGACAACAACAAGGCACAGGGGTTACCCACTTTACAGATGAAGGGACTGAGGTGCAGGAGCTCAATTACTTGCTGAAGTTCACAGAGGTGTAAATGGAGGAGCCAGGTTTTGAACAAGGGAAGTGTTACCATGGGGAATTTAAATGTTCTACTTCATATGCTTTTATCATTAAAAACTGTACCAAGTGAGCACACAGCACTTTAACAATAAAACAGTGTATGGATTTGGAGATTTCCTCTGCTTTCACTTTGGTCCTTGACACTATGCATTGATATTTAAATTGATCCATACTTTTGTGTTAACGATTATTTGTCCTTTTCAATAGAGGATAAAAGAGCTTCAACTGTATTTCAGGGAGGAAAAGATTAAGTGATATAAGTCCCAATATTTTTCCTATCAAGAAAGAAATGAATACATATCACAAACACACACACACACCCCTCAGCATCTGAGTATACATAAGAGGGCTTTTTCTTTTTTTAATCCAAATGTTGTGATAGAGACATAGCAACGTCTCATGCACTGGACTTCACATTTTATTGGTAAAGTTTTTACCACTTTATTGAAAACTATGTTTATAGGTGAGTTTTGACCTGGTTTAAGGTAGTCTCGCCAAAGATTGATTTCAATAACTAGAGTCAGGTGACCCTGTGTCCTTACAAGTTTGTGTCCTTTACAAAATTTCCACCCAAGGAATAACACAGGCCAGAAGCTGTTGATGCAAAGCTAGAGCATTTTCTCTGAGATCAGGAACAAGACAAGGATGCCCACTCTCACCATTGTTATTCAACATAGTATTGGAAGTCCTAGCCAGAGCAATCAGATATGAAAAAGAAATGAAAGGAATCCAAGCTGGAAAGGAAGCGGTAAAACTACCACTGTTTGCAGATGACATGATACTATGCATAGAAAATCCTGAAGACACCACCAAAAACTATTAGAGCTCATCAATAAATTTGGTAAAGCTGCAGGATTGCAGCTTTGATACACAGAAATCTGTTGCATCTCTATACAGCAACAGTGAAAGAGAAAGAAAAATTAAGAAAACAGTCCCATTTACAATTGCATGAAAAAGAATAAAATACCTAGAAATAAATCAACCAAGGAGGTAAAAGACTTGTACTCAGAAAACTATAAGACATTGATGAAAGAAATTGAAGACAACACAAGCAGATGAAAAGATATGCTGTATTCAGAGTGGAAGAATTAATATTGTTAAAATGACCATACTCTCTGAGGCAATCTACAGAATTAATTCAATCCCTATCAAAATACCAACGACATTTTTCACAGAACTAGAACAAATAATTCTAAAGTTTCTATGGAAACACAGAGGTCAAAACAATCTTGAGAAAGAAGAACAAAGCTGGAGGTATCACACACCCTGATTTCAAACTATACTACAAAGCTACAGTAATCAAAACAGTATGGCACTGGCACAAAAAACAGATACCTAAATCAATGGAACAGAATAGAGAACCCAGAAATAAACCCACACTTATATGGGCAATTAAACTGCAAAAAGGAGGCAAGAATATACAATGGGGAAAAAGTAGTCTCTTCAATAAATGGTGTTGGGAAATCTTGGTAGCTACATGCAAAAGAATCAAACTTGACTACTCTCTCACATCATGCACAAAAATAAACTCAAAATAGGTTAAAGACTTAAATATAAGGCCTGAAGCCATAAAACTCCTAGAAAAAAAACAGAAGCAGTATGACCTTTGACATCAGTCTTAGCAGTATATGTTTTTGGATATGTCTCCTCAGACAAGGGAAGCGAAACCAAAACTAAACAAATGAGACTACTTCAAACGAAAAAGCTTTTACACAGCAAGGAAAACTATCAACAAAATGAAAAGGCAGCCAACTGAATGGGAGAAGATACACACACACACACACACACACACACACACACACACACACACATATATATATATATATATATATATATATAAAATGATGATATATATATATATATATATATAATGGAATCCTACAATATAATGGAATACACACACACACACACACACACACACACACACATATATATATATAAAATGATGATATATATATATATATATATAATGGAATCCTACAATATAATGGAATACACACACACACACATATATATATATATAAAATGATGATATATATATATATAATGGAATCCTACAATATAATGGAATACACACACACACACACACACACATACACACATATATATATTCACCACATCTTCTTTATCCATTCGTCTGTTGATGGGCACCTAAGTTGCTTCCATATCTTGGCTATTGTAAATAATGCTGCAGTAAACATAGGGGTGCATGTATTTTCAATTAGTGTTCTTGCTTTCTTTGGAAAAACATCCAGGAGTAGAATTGCTGGTCCACATGGTAGCTTTATATTTAATTGTTTGAGGAACCTCCATACTGTTTCCATAAGTGGACTGTACCTATTTACACTCCCACCAACAGTGCACAAGGACTCCCTTTTCTCCGCACCCTCGCCAACACTTGTTGTTTTTTGTCTTTTAGATGATAGTCATTCTGACAGGTGTGAGGTGATATATCATTGTGGTTTTGATTTGCGTGTCCTGATGATTAGTGATGTTGAGCATCTTTTCGTGTGCCTGTTGGCCATTTGTATGTCTTCTTTGGAAAAATGTCCATTCTGGCACTCTGCCCATTTTTCAACCAGCTTTTTGGTTTTTTTATGTTGAGTTGTATGAGTTCTTTATATATTTTGGATATTAACCCTTTATGAGATATACATTTTGCCATTTGTGACAACACGGATGGACCTGGGGGTTATTATGCGAAGTGAAATGTCAGACAGAGGAAGACAAACACTGTGTGGTATCACTTATATGTGGCCTAAAAAAAATAACAAATGAACAGAGTAAAACATGACACTGACTCATGACACAGAGAAGCACTGGTAGTTGCCAGAGAGGAGGGAGTTGGGGGGGGGGGGTGAGTGCAGCAGGTGAGGGAGAAACTTCCAGTTACAAAAGAAATGAGTCACCGGGATGAAAGGTACTGCAGGGAATACAGTCAAATAGGGAATAGTTATCATATAGTAGGATAACTTTTTATGGTGACAGATGGTAACTGACTTATTGTAGTGCTAACTTTATAATGTATAGGAAGTGTATAATATGTTGTCTACCTGAAACTAACACAGTATGGTATGTCAATTATACTTCAATTAACAAAAGAAAAACATTTAAAAAAAGAAAAGAAGAAAATCTTATAATAAAAAGTGGTCATTTAATGAGGAAGACATGGCAGTCATAAGGGTATATTCGCTAAGAATAGAGCTTCAAAATACAAGAAGAAAACATTGACAGGATTAATGACAGAAACGGGAAATTCCACAACCGTAGCAGGAGATTTTAAACCCCTGTATTAGCAATTTATAGAAGAGCTATACAAAAGTCAACAACAACAACAAAAGACCTAAACAACATTATCAACCTACATGAGTTTACGGATAATTTACTGAACATCCAACCATAGCAGAATACAAATTCTTTTCAAGGACATAAAAGCTACTCTAGCATTTGTCATGTGCTGGAGCCTAAAGTGAGCCTCAATAGATTTAAGAAGAGTGAAATCATGATGGGTATGTTCTCTGATCACAATGAAATTAAGTTAGAAAGCTGTATGAGAAATCTAACTAGGATATTCCTCAAATATTTGGAAATTAAACAGTGCAGTGGACAGCGTGAGGTGCTGTGCCCCCAATCCTGGGCTGTGGAGAGCCCACAGCTGGGCCCCCTCCCCAGGACGCACGCGCCTTTGGCTGAAGGGAGCCTCCCCCAACCCCCGGGGCAGCGTCAGGACATGGGGCTCAGTTGCTGGGAGGAGCCCAGGTAGGAGGCAGGGCTCAGGTCGGGAGCCAGCAGGGTCAGCCCGCCCTGCAGCCACGCCCGTCACCTTCGCAGGAGCCCCTCCCGCCATTTGGAGTGGCTGAGGGGTGACAGGGCTCAGAAGGGAGGTCCTGGACTACCGCAGATGCTTTTCTTCAAGCAAACGTGCCCTCCATGAGCTCCGGGAGCTCAGCGTCCTCATCTGTAAAAGGAGGCCTCACGAGGCAGTTGAAGGTGAGCGGTGACGCACACGTGGTTCTGAGCGCAGCGTCCAGCTCGTGATGAGATTAGGTGAATCGCTGTCATCACCACCATCATCCTCACGCATCGACTTCCATCCCGAAAGCGCAGAGGGCTCAGAGCGAAAGGGAGCCCTGTGAGGCCCCCGAGTCCATCCAAAAGCCTTTCCGCAGGGCTGATGGGAGCAGGGCCGAGCCTCGTTAGCAACCGATGAGCCGCGGGCTCCGTCTGAACTCAGAGTAACTGCACACACCGAGGCCAAGAGTTCATGCAGATGGCGGCCAGGTCCCCGACACAAGGAAGCTATATCCCTGCACAGACCGGCTGAAGACAAGATTAGTGTGCGCACAGGAGAAGCCAGGGGCTCTGCGCCTGGCAGATAAGAAATCCAGACCCGGCCAGAAAAGAGCCGGGCAGTGTGTACGGTTGTCGCCTGTGACAAGCTAGAGTCATCTGTAACGAAAGTGCGCGGGAGCCACTACCGCACTCGATCGATCCAAGCCTGTTTTTGGTGCCCAGAGTAGGCGGAGCAGACACGTGGACCTCTGCTTCTCCCTTGTCTCCGTCGAGGGGCCTCGGTGCCACCCCCTCTCCTCTGCCTTTGCCCCACGGAGGCATCAGGCCTCCCCGCACCCCTTCCTCCCATGGATGCCCATCACTGTGTCTGCCTTGCTTACTCAGCCGCTGCCCCAAGCACGACCCCCTCCGTCTTCCCTACAGTTTTCCTCTCCTGTTCTGGCTGTGAGAAATGTCCGCAATGTGACCGGAATGCAAAGGATGCTGGTCATGTCCTGCGTTGAGGACAAGGAAGGCCACACGTCCGCAAGTGACTGGGCTCCAAAATGTTCACATTTCGCTGCAGATGAAAATATAGAATCCCTGGTGAAAATTACAGGCCGACTTAGTACACGTGCACAGGGCACGGGTCCTGAACAAAACCCCAAACTGGACACGTTGCATATGTAAAAGGTCGCACCCAGTTCGGTTTCTCTGAATGAAGTTGGATCAACATCAGAAAATCCTATTCATTTAGTTTACCAACCTTCCAGATTAAGTGAGAAAATCCATGTGATCTTCTCAAAACTGGCAGAGTAGCATTCGGTAAGATGAAATGGAAGAAATTGTCCTTAAGTAGATAAATCTCTAAAATAACAGCAAAAAGAAAAAAAGGAAAAAAAAGACAGAAAAAGAACAAACTACAGCAAAACTCATTGTTAATAGTAAAACATTTTAGAATTTTCCCCACAAAGCCAAGATGAAGTCCAGAAGGCAGACCATCACCATGTCTATTCAACACTGAATTAGCATAAAAGACAATAAAATGTAGACGTTATAAATATTAAGAAGAAAAAAGCGTCATCCTTTTGATGACTAGATTATAGATTGACATCCCACCCCATGAGTCCTTAGAAGTTTTGTAGAGCCCATAGGACATCTGTCAGTGTTGAGCAACGTGTATTGATATTAAAAGCCAAACGACATTTCTTCTACCAGAAACATTTAGGAAATTTAATGTATAAGACAAACTAGTTGAAATCTACTGGTCAAGACAGATAAACAGGGCCTGAATTTACTCTCCTGCCCCAAACAACTAAAACAAGAGATAAAACATATGAAACGTGTTCAAAACCCTGGGTTTAACCATTGCATCAGCTTTACAAGTACATCACTGCTAGATATTTAGGCTTGATGATAACTTTTGCTGTTTTTTCAACATCACATTTTTCTGGGTTTCATGTTAAGTCCTTTATTCTAATTCATTCTTCACTTGTGTGGAGTGCTTGCTTCAGTAATTCTTTAGAAATGAGCTTATGGCTTCTGAGTCCTTGCACACCCAAATACAGATTTATTTGCCCTTTTTTTTTTTTTTTTTTTTTTTTGCGGTACGCGGGCCTCTCACTGTTGTGGCCTCTCCCGTTGCGGAGCACAGGCTCCGGACGCGCAGGCTCAGCGGCCAGGGCTCACGGGCCCAGCCGTTGCGCGGCATGTGGGATCCTCCCGGACAGGGGCACGAACCCGTGTCCCCTGCATCGGCAGGCGGACTCTCAACCACTGCGCCACCAGGGAAGCCCTGCCCTAACATTTGAACCATAATTGAATAATCACATAATTCCTCATCCTTTACCTGTAACTCTGTGAATATGGCTTTATTGCTATTTTGCATTTAGTATTGCAGTTGAAAGATCAAGTGCCAACCTGAATATCCTTCCTTTATAGGTAATTTATACAATTATAAAAATGTATCCCTCTTTTTATTGCAGTTTCAATTTTTTTCTCTTTATTCTGGGAAATTAACATCGTATTCAGGAAATGCAAGGGTGTGGATCTAACCATGATCCTGACTGTCTGAGGGCCACTTTGAAGAACAAAACTCTTTTCTGAACCCAGCTGGGGGTCTCACTGGTAATGTAGATGGCAGGGGGGCATGGGCAACCTTCCTCCTCACATCTGCCTGGAAAGGTAGGCGGCTGTGGGATTGGAGTATGGCAGACACGTGGCTTCTCACCTCCCAGGGGCTGTTCAACGCGTCTCTCTCCTTCTCTTCTCTCCGAATCACCTCCCCTAAATCCTCCAGGCCCTGAACACGTGGGTCGGTCCCGCACAGAAAGAACGAGTTCTGATTTGGCCACATGACAACATTTGGGGGATGAGGAGGGATTGTTTATCTAAGTTGTAGGAGTGAAATACCTACATTGTTCATGCCACCTCGCAATGAGCAGCAACAGTCTCATCTGGGGGCATTTTTGTTGGGAATTTGGAAAAGGGCTGGAATAAGCAAATACAAAATGCATTTAAGTTGCCATTTTAGCCTCATTCCCCCAAAGAAGACTTGGTTCCCATCAAGTATGCAAATATATAAAGAGGATGCTGCTTAAAATATATATTTGGACTGTTTGAGGGGGGGGGTTTGAAGAGAATGCTTTTAGACCTGCTTAAGTTAAATAGAGCTTCCTTTGTTTCAAGGGAATCCCTGAAAGTGCCCCTCCTCCATCCCCGGGAATTGTGTATTATGTAGCGTTGGTGCAGGTCATCATTTACAACCAAACAATGTCCGTAATGGCAGATCCCAGACTTTGCACACAGGTGTGTAATTGCCTTAATTTTACAATATTCTCCTTCAGTCACTGTATTCTTTGGGTTCAGGTGAGACTCTAATTGGAGGTATTCTGGAATGCTGATTTTTGTGAAAATAAACTTAATTTTCAGCTATAGAAATATAGAGACATTCTTTCAGAATTTCCCTAACCTCTCACCTGAAAAAACCCCAAATCTTTGCCTCGAAAATCCCTAGATGTGAAAAGTGATTTTAAACCCTTAATAAGTTAAATAACCCCTTCTATTTTATTACTTACTATTAGGATAAAGTAATATATTTAATAAGAAGAAAATGAGATGATCAGGGAAATTATTGTATTTGTTCTTTGGACCAAGGAAAACATTCTTCCTAGTATTCATACATTTATGAAAAAGAAAATGGTGTCATTTGTGGGAAAAAGTTTCAGTCAGGTCTTTAAGAAGGTCTTAAAATACAGGGACTCATGTACTCTCTCAAAAAACTCTACTGAGTTCAGTATAAAACATTTTCAGATTTTCAGTCAATCAAAATTTTCTACAGCCTGAAACCTGTATTTTTTTTTTTTTAATAGAGAGTTCCCTGTACCATTCAGATAACCCACCACAGATTATTTCAAGGAACTGACCCAGGACAGAGACATTGCCTACAACAATTGGATGTTAAAGCAGATGCATGCTTCGTTATTTGTTTTGAGCAGAAGGTCACAGTCTGGGGAAGCTGGACTCTCACTCAAGTGCAGGGATTTGTAGTTTCATGGAAATGGAGGATTGTGCCAGATAGCTCATCACAGAAGTTCTGGTTTGGAAAGTCCTTTATTTCCCTTGCACAGAACATAGAAGGGAGAGCTTACTTGCTAGGTGGCCTTCCTTCCTCTTGGCTTTCCCAGAGCTGGTCAATTCTAAGACAGTCCAGGGTGGGTGGGTGGGAGCAGGTCGGTGCAAGAACTGTGTGTGTTGTGGTAGACCGTTTAAGAGGGTCCAGCCTACCAGCCCAGAGGACCCTGGGGTTTGGGGCCATGCTTGGACACCTGAAACTCTCAGGCATAACACATGAGGCATGTGTTAGCCCTGGGCAACTTTTCCAGGGTTAGGTGATGGGTTAGGGTTTCTTCACGCCCGTCCAGCTCTCTACATGCTGTAAGGTGCTCAACACACTGGCTCCTCACCAAAATACTGACACCACCTCACTGCTCTATGCTTCAGAGAGAAAGCAGACAGTAGCTTGATCTCATGCAGCCTTGGAGCTGCAGAGGGAGGTTTGTCCTTCCAAGGGCTTCACCCACAGAGCCCCCCCCCAGCCCACCGGACACATCAAACGGGGTCGAGACCTTAAGTTCCCGATGCCCTCGAGGTTTAGCGGGCTTACAGATCCTGTTACCCTGTTTTCCTTTCTTCTCCAACATCAGAGCAGCTCCTTTGAGGCAGTAACAAAGAATGTCACCTTTTCTGGAATTTTCACCATATACCTATTAGACACTGACTCAAGCTACACTTGCTGGGATATTGTGTGCAGAGGTATATAATTTTGGTCTATACTGTACTTTTGCAATATCTAGGCATTAGCATGCAGAAACGTGGTACCTGAAATCATGTGTCAACACACAGGGAAAAACGCTCCCGATCTCCAGGAGCGAGTCTGCTCCATGTTACAAAGTGCAGCTACCGCTGACGTCGTGAAGCTGCCAGGGACGAACCTTTGATCTCTCAAGAGCTTGGCGCAGGAAGAGGAATCCTGGACACCTAAGGACATATCAGAGACTCTGGAGCTGTTCTGAGGTCAGCTGATGGGTAACACCTGCCTGCAGCTCACCAGCCCAGGTGAGGAGTTTACAGATGGTTATTTCTCATGGAAAAGACACTTTCAACATCACCGATATGTGTCTAGTTTACTTTTTAAACGTCTAGAACTTTTCAAGGAAGCGATTTCCCTCAGGTCTTGACACGGAGTTGCCTAAACACATGGATGGGAGATGTGTTTCATCCTGGGCCGGCGGGCCTGCACCTCAAAGCCAAACAGCTGTGTCCAGGGCCCAGCCCTCAGGGCAGCACAGGGCACAGTGCTGGGTCCTGAGCCCCAGGAGCCTCTGGGGGCAGTTTGGGGGTGGTGAGGGAGTGGGGTCTGGAAAGAAGAGTAATAAAGGCCACTCCATCGAGGCTCATGTGTGCCTGGCACTCTCTGAGGTGAGCGCTGTGGACGAGGAACATCAGGCCAGCAGATGGTGAACCCGGGTCACTTGGATGAGACTTGGCTGGGATGTGGGAGCTGGCAGGGGACGCCACAGCTTGCCTTGTGCTCTGGGGCTGCCGCTGAGCCTCCTCCAGGGCTGGAAAAGTCACTGTGTGCCTGGTCGGCTGGAGGAGAGTGTATCTGGGGGCTGTGTGCCTGTGTGTACTCTGTGTGTACGTGCCTGTGTGCATGTGCATGTGCGTGTGTATTGCAAGTTGTGTGCATACCTGTTAACGAGTTCCACCAGGGCAGGGACATCATCTAAGAAACCCAGGCTCAGTGTCTTCAAGAATAACACGAGGACATGGACTTGCATCACCCCTGAACTGGCCCCACAGAGGGGGTCCCTCTGGGGGCCGCTTCCCGGCTCCCCCCTCTTCCACCCCTGGCTGGAAGGAGACGGGAGGGGAGGCAGGAAGCCCAGCATCTCGGTGCCCTAGGCAGCGCTCCTGGAGGGGTGTCTCCCCAACATCCGGCCCGCGCCCTGCCAGTCCGCCCACCGTTCACCTGGACCTGGTGTGCTGCCTGCTGCCACCTCACCTGCTCTTTTTGGCTTCTGAGTGTGCCTTCGTCACCTATGTGACATTCCATCTGTTAAGCTGTAAGTGGTTCTGTTTTCCTGGGACCCCAAGTGGTCCCTAGCCTTCCCCATCTGGTCCTCTCTTCACCCACAGTGCTGTGCAGACGAGCTTCCTGTGAGCAGATCAGTGCTCGTCCTCATGGCCCGTGTGCTCAGGGACGTGGCCCTGGGAGAGGTGAGCAGCGTGGGAGGGACACGGGTCCTGCTGGCATGTCTACGGGAACTCAGGAAGCAACAAGGGCAGCCCTTGAGCGGAGCCTGAGTGAGGCCGGGGTCACTGGAGCGCAAGGCGCAACCCCCTCAGTCAGTCTACTCCACCCGCTGACTGACAAGGAGACCGAGTGTCAGAGTGGGCCAGAGCCTGCTCCGAGGGCACGCTGGGGAGGGATGCGGTGCGGCGTGGGCTGTGTCCTGGTCTTTGTTCACGGAGGCTTTCCCATGCATCGCGCATCACGGCAACCTGCCCAGGAGCCTTCTGGCAGCACCTGTGTCTCCACGCAGATGCCCATCGACTCAGCCCCTCGGACCCCCACCCAGCCATATCTCGTGCCCTTCCAGAACGGCCTTCCTCTCTCAAACGGTCACCTTTTCTGCAGAACCAAGGGTCACAGGCTCTCAGTCTCTGTGTGGAGTAGACTGTCCTGTGTGTCCCCAGGAACATTTTCACATCCTTGGCCTCTTGGCCAAGTACTGTGCTGTTATACATTACACGTGTGTGCACCCGTGTGCATCTCCCACACAGAGTGGTGAGCTCCTAGAGGCTGTGAGGCCAGACCTGGGAGCCAGGCGTGGCCCCGAGCTGTCACTGTGTAGGTGCTCAGGAAACACCAGCAGAGGGATGGATGGATGAGTGAGGAGTGCCCGTTCAGCTGGAGGCCGCGTAGCTCACAGATTATCCCTTAGGCCTGGCTGGCAGGACATTGGTGCCACATCAGGGGCCCATTGCAGATGAAAGGATGATTCCCAGGTGGGCCCATGGAGATGTCCCCCAAGTTGTAATGAGCCTGGGTGTCGCTGACGCAGGTCTGGTGTTCAGACCACGGGCTCCACCGGCACCCCTAGCCAGCAGCCTCCACGGTGACCGGCATGATTAGGCAGGAACAAAGGGCCCCATTATCCAGGACTGACATTTTGAGGACATGGACCAAAGCAACGGAAAGTAAGATTTCTTAAAATGCACGTTGGCCCCCCCGACAGTCAGCCTGTGGACCAGCCTGACGGCAGTCAGCTATGGTGTGCAGCCTCCAGATGGAAGATTACAGGGTTAGGGACATGCAGCCGATCAAGGGGCCTGATTGGCCAGGCGGCCCTAAGTGCTTTACAATTGTGTTTTGGAGGACTGCGGTTTAATGCCAGCCAAGGTTCCCTGCTTTAAACTGTGTCACACGATCTAAAGGAGTGCCTTGCGCCCTCCTCCTGAACTCTCGCATTATGTAAATTGTTGAGCCCGTTATCTTGGGGGTTTGCCTTAGTTGCTGGCTGTTTTAAAATTACATTTCTAAAAAAAAAAAAAAAAAAAAACGGAGGGGAGGGAGAAAGAAAAGAAAAAGACCACCCCTCCTCCCCACGACGGGTCGGCAGCCTCAGGTTTGCAGAGACAGCAGCACAGCGGCTGGAGGGGCTCTGGAACATTCCAAGCAGCACACCACAGCTCCTCCCTGCAGGCTTGTTCACCTGGCCGGGGAGGTGGGCTGGTGGCTTCCCCCTCCCAGCCCCTGGTCTCTCAGCGCATTTTAATGGGTTCCCAAAATATCAGGATTTGTGGCTGCACAGAAGCCCATTCGGCCTTTTTCTCTGGAGGGGAGATTTGTAGCCAAGCAATTAAGAAACGTGGAGCGACCACCCCCCAGAAGGGAGAAGAGAGCTCTCCTGCTGGGGCCTTCTTGGGGATCAGAGGGACACTGCAGTAACGCCCAGGCAGCTCGGGGGCAGCTGACCACACCCCCTGACCACACCCCTGACCACACCCCCTGACCACACCCCTGACCCCACCCCCGCGGCCGCTCTGTCTGCCAACAGGCGACGTCACCTGCTCTTGCCTGTTTGCCTCCACGCTCCCGTCCGGATTTTCCTTGGGGGAGCCTCCCTCCTCTCTTGGCCTACGAGGTTCTCGAGAGGCAGACTGGCTCCCAGGTAGGATGAGGCCGGGGACCCTCGTCTCTGGGCCAGTCTGATGGGTCCGGCCTCAGTCCTGGGACCCAAAGGACCAAGTGAGGCCAGTGCAGCACCTGGGGGTCAGGGTGGGACCTGCCCGTCCTGGAGAAGCCTGTGCTCCTGGGGTAGGCCCGGATGCCTCCTGCTGACGGCGTGGATGTGAGTCTCAGTCCTAGACCGTGGGGCTGGGCTGCTGTCACTTGAGGCCCAGACCCCCATAATTCTACGCAGCTCTCCTTTCCTCTTCGCTGATGGGATCGACCTTTGGCCCCAGGGTCTCCGATTTCAAAAACTCACTTCCTAAATACTGAGGGCCAGGGAAGGAGAGAAATACCACCAGCACCTTAAGGGTCGGTTCTGGGGAAATAGAATCGCAGGTGCAGACGAGGCCGCGTCTTCCTGCTTCACTGCCCCGCGGGCCCTGCCACGTGGGAACACGCGGCGACGGGATTTGATCTGCACCTCAGGAGTCACGGCAGGAGTAGGCTCAGAGCCGGGGGACCTAGAGACAGAGCAGGATGCCGATGCCACGCTGGAGCAGCCCCGGCCCTGGCGCCGGAGGAGGCTGGCGTCAGGAGAGCTGTCGCCCCTCTGCGCCCGGTTCCTCATTGGCCCCTCACTCGGAGCTGGTGCTTCTGGCTCCCCGAGGGGGCCCGTGAATGGGAGGGGGTCCCATGCGGTGGGCAGTGTCTGCAGCCTCTGGCCTCATCCATCTCCAGGGAGCCGCCCTCACATCCCTCTGAAGCCTCTGGCCGCTGACGGGATCTCTGCAGACTTCCTCTGGGACAGTGTCCCGAGCACAGCACCCACCTCCTCTTTGTCTTCCGGTCCATCTGTCCATCGCGCACACATTTTCACTCCAAGGGCGGCTCGGGCCTGGACTTGGGGGTCGGATGGCAGTGTGGTCCGGGTGATCACAGGCCTGGACAGCAGGGGGTCTCCTGCTGGCCACACCGACAAAGGCTGCAGTTGAAGATCTGAGGTTTGGGGACAGAGGAGGAAGGTCGTTGTCCTGATGTGCAGGAGGCCCCTTGTCCTTGGGGAGCTGCCCAGGCCCCCTGCACGGCGGCCCCTGTCCTTCGGTCTGGAAGCTGAACTGGGGAGTCCTGGGTTTCAGTCAGTGGCTGCTTCCAAACCACCCGACTCTTTGGTTGCTGATTTCTAATGTCACCTGGGTGCTGGCTTGTCTGGTAACACCTGTGGATTCAGTTAAGAAACATTCCCGAGGGCCATACCCGGGCGCGATCTGGGGTGTAGGAACATGTCAGGAAGTGGCACGCAGGTTACACCCCAAGCGTCCGGCACTTTATCAAGGGCAGACCCCCGACCCTGACCCCGTGAGGTCACCCTTCCTTTGGCTCAGGGGGAATCGCGCGTTGGCTGGGAGGATGTTTCTTCCCCCTGCCCCGGGCTCGGTCTGCAGCTCTGCCTCTGCCCATGTCCTCCCAGCCCGATTGCGTGGCCCAGCGAGGGTGTTGGGAATCTCATTATCACCTGACTGGTGCCCCCTCCCTCTGCCTTTGGGGTACTCAGTCTGCAGGGTGACCGTCACCTGTCCTGGATGACCCACCGTCCACCAAGGAGGAGGGAAGTTCACACCTCCCCATCCTGCTCTCGCCAGCACTGACCACCCCAATAGTCTCATTATTTTAACTGTGCATTTGTCTGTCTGTCCTCTCTTGCCCAACTGTCAGCCAATATCAGGGCCTTGCTGGCCACTGTGCTGGGAGCTGGGTACCACGTGGGGTGCTTCATGCAGCCGGGTGATGGGCTCTCTCCAGGGGGATCTCAGTCCTGGATGTGGAGGCCCACATGCAGAAGACGCAGAGATCAGGGCTGTTAAGCTGCATCTGCTCCGTGCACCTACCCAGCCCTCCGAGGTCCACTCTGCTGCCTGGGTTCTGAGTGAGCCTGAGCAGAGCACTGGTGACAGCAGTGTCGGGTGGCTGGGCTGCAGTGCCCAGGTAGCGCCCAGGTAGTCCATCAAACACCTGTGCATCGCTGGACGGTATTTGCAGATGCAGTAACACCCACAGTCGGCTGTCTCCAAGTGAAGCCGGCGACTCTCCATCATGTGGGTGGGCCTCTCCTGGTCAGCTGCGGCCTCAAGAGCAAACTGAGGTTCCTTCGAGAAGGAGGAATGCTGCCTCAAGAAACCACTGTGGGGCTCCCCTGGTGGTGCAGTGGTTAGGACTCCACCTGCCAATGCAGGGGACATGGGTTCAAGCCCTGGTCCGGGAAGATCCCACATGCCGCGGAGCAACTAAGCCCGTGTGCCACAACTACTGAGCCTGGTCTCTAGAGCCCGCGAGCCACAACTACTGAGCCCACGCGCCCGAAGTACTGAGCCCGTGAGCCACAACTACTGAAGCCCGCGTGCCTAGAGCCCGTGCTCCACAACAAGAGAAGCCACCGCTATGAGAAGCCCGCGCACCGCAGCAAAGAGTAGTCCCCGCTCGCCGCAACTAGAGAAAGCCCGTGTGCAGCAAGGAAGACCCAACGCAGCCAAGAATAAATAAATTTATTTTTTTTAAAAAAGAAACCACTGTGACATCAAGTCCTCCCTAAAGCTCCAGCCCACGGTCTGCCCTGTGGATTTCAGACTTGCCAGCCCCCAGCATGATTGCTGAGATCAGTCTTTAGATAAAGAAAGAAACGAATGAATACAGGGGACATAGATAAGATACATGGATACGTTCACTTGCTAATCTGTTTGTTTGTTTATCAGCAGGAGCACCTTGACTGATACAGTGTTTAACCTCTGTCTCCCCAACTGTGTGATGGTAATAATGTCCACCTCATGGGATTAAGAATTCAAGGATGGATTATATCACAAGCATGATTATGGGATGCTGCCGGCTGCAAAGTGATTCGTCAAAGCCGCTGAAGACGGTGTTTTGGTGGGTGTGGGTAAGGGATTGTCCCCAGCTGTGGGGTGGTTGGAGGCCCAGGTGATGCCGGGGCTGAGCAGGGTGGCTGGGGGGCGAGGGTCGAGCACTGCCGCGTGTCTGCAGAGACCTTCCCCGGGCACAGGAAGGAAGCAATGAACATTGCTGGGATGACCGGTTTTTATCAGATCTCTTCCTCCTTTGAATGATCACCTTCTTCTGTTTGATCCTCTTCTTTTACAATGAGAAATAACCCTCTCTTACTCCTAATCTGCTCGGAGGGGTCTGAAGTTAATTTCCAGGGAAGCAGCGCACAGTCTTTAAGGAGAGGTCCAGGGAAATGCACTTGGGAGCCAGGAGGGAAACTGAGGCCTGGCCCAATGGGGCCGGTTTCCCAGAAAAGCCAGTGAGGAAGAGGGTGCAGGGGGTCAGCGGCTCCCTTTCTTCTGCCAGGGGGCCCAGCGCCCAGGCGGCAGGACACAGGGTGGGGGGGCTGTCCCTGCGGAGCCCAGGCGTCGCTTGGGGATGGTTCTATTGGACCTTGGTGCTTTTCTGCTCTATGACTTTAGCCACCAAGTGTCACTTGCGGTGGACTCACAGTCATCACCGCCGAACAGGAAATTGCTTTATTATTATGCTAAACGGGCACTGTGCTTGGATAGAGGAATGGTTAATGAAAATGATTGCACTAACGTGCAAAAGATAAAGTGCTAAAGAATGCCGTTATCGTCAACAGCCGACATAATTTGTGCTGTTATTAGGGACAATTTGTGACTTTTTAAAAGTCGAGTGGGTCCAAATGTCAAATGGGGAAAACATTAGTTAAAACACCCAGGAGTAATGAGTGATTTAGAGAAGAAAGAAATCCAGTGAGATTTAAACCTTTCGGTTTTAATTCACTACTTAAAAACGTATACAACTTCCATGCAGCATTAAGTACACATGTCCTGTCCCCTCCTGGGTGCCGCCTGCCTTTCTCCATGGACGCGTTGCCCAGAAGACATGAGACTTTCTCCACAAATAAAGATTTTCCAGAAGAGTCATCACTTTCAACCCCAGTCCCTTCATTCTCATCTCCCAGCCCTTTTGAGCAAAATAGTCCTTGAAAGTCCTGGCTGGTGTCACGTGAGATGAAGGTCTCTCACTGGACGTGTAAGATTTAAAGATGAGGGAGAATTATCTGACAGCCATTGTGGCATCTTCATGATTTCAACAGAAACCTCCACCCGTGGAATCTGGGAGGTGCCACGTCACTGAAACCTTGTAAATTCAAAAGGTGGAGGGACTGAGTCATTCGTTTGTTCACTCATTCATTCACTCAGTGAGGACCTAACAGGCCAAACTCTCAGGATACAAAGTGAACAAGAAGAGATACAATCCTTTATGGTGACTTTAGTGTTGTACTGATTTTTTTTCTCAGTGCTCAAGGCCAAGAGAAACCGGGAACAGGTCTGTGTGTTCAGTAGTTAGGTCCAAACAATGAGAATTTATGGAACCGAAAGAAAAAAACAATACTTTGATTTCATTTTCCAATCACCAAAGTTCCTTTTCAAGGGGATGTGAGTGTCCACTGGGCGCTGAACAACCTAGGGACACCTGTCATCAGACTGGGCTCTGCCACAGTCCTTTCCTGTTCAATGTAAACTTTCACACCATACTTGCTTTTCATCTCAGCAACTGTTGAACGGCAGGCTTTACAAGCATGATGTTATTGGAAGGAATGGAGAACAACCTGATATTAAAAACCGTGAAATCCCTGGAGCTGATGGCCAGTATGTGGTGGACCAGCTGGACCACAGAAGCTGAGGGTCTAGGCCTTTCCCGTGAAAATGCAAACTATCTTGCAGTGTCCTGTGGGTTCGCTATGGCACCCCGGGGCACCCGGGCACGCACTTTGGGCACCCCAGTCTAGGCAATGTGATGCAATGTCTGGCTTCAGATGGTTTGATTTCCCAGGTTGCTTGTTGGTCCACGTTAACGCAGAAATTGAGAGAAAGCTTAGAAAGCTTTTCTGTCGCTTGACACAGGGTGTCGCTTCTGATTAAAGGCTTGCACTTTGCCTGTGTTTCCTTTTTATTTTTTCTAGCAATTTATTTTCATTTAATTTTGCAAAAGAGTGTCTTTAATGGATTGGAATTAAAAAGCAAACTGGGGGGCCTTCCCTGGTGGCGTAGTGGTTGAGAGTCCGCCTGCCGATGCAGGGGACGCGGGTTCGTGCCCCGGTCTGGGAGGATCCCACATGCCGCGGAGCGGCTGGGCCCGTGAGCCATGGCCGCTGAGCCTGCGCGTCCGGAGCCTGTGCTCCGCAACGGGAGAGGCCACAACAGTGAGAGGCCCGTGTACTGCAAACAAAACAAAACAAAACAAAACAAAACAAAAAAACGCAAACTGGTGCTTCCCCACAGAGAGCTTGCAAAGCACTATCTGGGGGGTTCGAACGGGAAAAACAGACGTAAAAAAGGATGCTTCCAAAACCTGAAAATAAAAACTAGGCGTTATTATTAAATTATCACAACGAAATGCAGCAACTGTAAACCCTTTAAAGGCCCGGTTAATAAGAAACTGCTAATTTGTTTTTGCAAGGTCCTGGAATATTTATTTAACTAAAAGATATTTTTGCAAATATAGTAAAAAGTTTTTGCACCACCAGATGAAGCATCAGCTTCATTGTACAAAGTAGTTTAAGTTGGAGCTGACCGGCTTTCTAAAGCCTAATTAGAAGTTCCCTGCCACCCTTCCTCCCCTGCCCGCCCCCCCCCACTTTCCTTCCTCCCTCCCCTCCCCCCCACCCCCTGCTCTATTCCCCATCACAGAAATGTTTGGGGTAGAAACAGCCTTACCCTTGAGAGCACTGAGACTCTGTGTTACCACGTCCTAGTGGTAAAGGTTTACCATTTGGTCACCTGTCCTTAAAATCACTTGAGTGAGACATCACTGTACTAATTATTTAATAAATGCTTTTTGTTTGGAATAAGGGAGATGGACTCTTTGAATGTGCTTCAAAGAACGTAAACAAAGGAAAACAAAGCATCATCCAGTGTGCTGTAGTACAATGATTTTTTCCCTACATTTGCTAACTGGAACATTATAGTTAGAGAACCTGTTATAAATTAGAACCGTTCACAGAATTTAGAGCCAAAAACAATGACACAGAAGTGTAATTAATTTATCCTCCGGGTTTGGGTGACTAACACTTCTAACCTTGTCTCACGGTGACAAGCGACGTGCGGTTAGGCAGAGAAATGTTTAGTAAATACGAAGTGCCTCGCGCTGTCCGGTGGGTGCTCGCAAGGTAAACGTGCCTGGGTCGTTCTAAAGCTGTTTTCTGGGAGTGAAGTGTGTGATGGGGGCAGGGTGGGGCGTGGGGACAGCGGGCGGAGCCTCTTCCTGGGGAGGGCGCCGCGGATCTGGGGTCTCACTCTCAGAAGGAGGTGCTGTCACCTCACAGCTCCTGCAAGTGGGTCTGTAAAGACTCATCGGCATTTTAAGGGCAGAAAGTGGATTCTCCTGTCTGCTTTTCTACCCATTGACTATTTTGTCTTTTTGTTGGTTTGTAGCTTTTGATGTTAAAAATAGGATGGATAATATTTGTAATGCCTAAGAGCGGCTTCTGTCTTCTCTTCAGCAGAGAGGGAGTTTCAACTTCTGAATTTTAAAAGTCTTTTGCTTAGAAAAAGCTTTCCAAGATGCAGGAGAGCAAACAGAGCTGTCATCAAGAGATTCAATGTCGAGAGCAATTTATATTCCTCAACACATCCACACCACTTCTAAACCTTTCAGTTCCAAGAAGATCCCAATAATGCCCCAAATATTTGATCCTTAAAAAAAAAAAAAAGATTCCAAGTATATGTCAAATAAAATTAAATCTAGCTCTAAAGAACATCGACTTCATTTACATTTTGATTTTGTAAGTGCTATCTGATATTTAGATAGCTTTTTACCCCTGTTTATAAACCTCTAAAAATCAGGGCATTGAATCTTGCTGTCAATAGAAGGAATTAAGTGTCAAAGATCAAGTTCATTTCAAAACAGATTAAAACAGTTAGATTCTGAAGTTGGCACAATGAATTTTTGGCACACTACATGATGTGAAATGTTTCCTTTTTCTTTTTAGACGGGCGATCCTGTTTGTGAGTGTCTTTAAAATGAAAAAAAAAAAGTTTGTACTACAGCCCCTTGGTTTTAGAATTCTTCACACAGGATTCGAGTTACCATGTCCACATTTCAGTCCTAAAAGAAATACATTTTTTTCGGTCAGAAGGTGATTAAAAGGAGCTATCATTGAAAATATCCAGGTAGTCCAGTGGTTAGGACTCCAGGCTTCCACTGCAGGGCGACATGGGTTCGATCCCTGGTTGGGGAACTAAGATTCCCACAAGTCACACAGCATGGCCAAAAGAAAAAAGAAAAAAAAAAAAAAGAAACTATCATATACAAACACCAGGAGAATATGAATTCTCTAGTCCAAAATGGAATTATTTTCAATAAAAGACACTGTTAGTTATTTACACACCAAGAAGGAACTTGACCGTTTAAAAAAGAAATGTACAAATAGTTTTGCAAATCAGAAAAGAGGAAAGCAGAAAAATATATATACCTTACCGGCCCTCTGGTCTTCGCACGGTCTAAAGTCTGGGTGTCATTCCTTTAGAAGGTCCTCACTGGGTGTCTCCCAGGTGCCAATTCTCCAGGTAGTTTCCTTCTGACCTGTACCCACTGTCGGGGGCTGAGTGTCTAGGCGCCAAAGGCTGCGTTTGTTAGGGGCTGTTTGCATGTAGGGCTTGGACCCCCGTCTCAGTGGCTCTTAAACAGCTTTGCTGTTGACTTTGGTCAGAACTTACTCACTGTGTTTTAAACTGGAAGCTTCCAGGTGTGTCCAGGAAGGGTGTGGGACCGCCGCTCTCCTTGTAGGAAGATCCTTGGGGAGGAGGTATAGTAGAGCTGGCATTTTAAATCTGAGGTACCCCAGAGATCGTCTCCCCCCTCACTTTGGAAATGGAGAAATTAAGGCTCAGGAGACCAGGAAGTGACTCCCCCCAGCCACAGTGAGTCATTTAATCTGGAGTGTATTTTCCTCAGTAATGAAGGCATTTATACTTAAACCACGTCTTACTAATCATTGCGGTCTTGTCATGTGTAGGGCTTTCTTCCCTGAAGATCTGTTATTAAACTGATGCTGAGTCTTGTAATTAATGATGTCTCAGGCCGTACGAGCCATGAGTATAATGTCCACATCTGTTTTATTTGCCAAAGTGTATCCAGTGCTTCGCCAAATGCAGAACACATGCAAAAACTGGGTACAAAATAGTAGCAAATCTAATCCTGCTGTACGTGTTAAAATGATCATCTATCTTGACCAAGCTGGGTTTAACTCAGGAATTCAAGGGTGCTATTGGGAAAATACATGCGGGTAATTGGTCCCATTTATAGACTAAAGGAGAGTAAATATACAAGTAGTGCAATAGAGAAAGAAAAGTATTTGATACTTGTCAACATTCAGTAACGCTAAACTTTCAATAAACTAGCGAAATAGAAAAGAGTCTTTCTTAACCCACTTGAGGGTAAATACAAGCAGCGTCTTCAATAGTGATCGTTCTTAACGGTAGATAACCTCCAAGCGCTACCTCTAAAATCAGGGACACATAAGGACGCCAGCCATCAACACTTCTATGTAATCCTGCACTTAAAGTTTTATTCATCCGAGAAAAGAGATAAAAGTTTAAGGACTGATTAGGAAAATTATACAAATAACACGGTCAGAATTTGCAAACAATATGATTATCCACAAGAAAAAATCTAGCAAAATGCACACATTTATATTCACTAAGAGAGCTAAGCAAAGTATGCCCATGTCACAATACAAAAGTCAATAATAATTTTATTCATCAGCAAACTATAGGTAGAAAACACAGGTTTCAAAACAAACAACAAAAAAGATCACTTAAAATTGTAACAACAGCAAAATAATGAAGTAGCCAGTGGTGACATTCACCGTGTATTTCCAGTTCTTTCCCCCAGCTTGGAGGATGGCCCCTCCCACCCTATGGAGTTCAGCTGTGGCCACGTGAACAGAAGCGACCCGTGCCGAGTGGCCACCACATGTTCGGTACGGAAGCTGCGTCAGCCTGGACACACTCACCGGCTGGTCTCTCTATCCAAGGAACAAGGATGTGAGAAAACTCATTGTTGTTTTAGGGCCTCTGAGGTTTGGAAGTTGTTTGCTACTGCAGTGAAATCCAGCTTTATCCTGTCGAGTCTAGAAACTAGTACCAGAAGTGAGGTGCTATGCAAAAACAAAATCCTAAAATAATGACGTTTCGAAGTAGGTTCATCCACTGTAACAAACGTACGAACTGGTGGGGGGGGACTTTGATAACGGGGAGGCTGTGCACGGCGGAGCAGGGGGCGTATGGAAATCTCTGTAGCTGCCGCGCAATTTTGCTCTGAATCTAAAAAAATAAAATCTATTTAAAAAATCCTAAATATGTGGCATTGTCAGGGTAGTTAGGTGTTGAGAAGAAGGGAAACTTACTGAAGGCTGAAAGGCGTCCATCCATGTCAGGCTGGATAAAGCCCTGGGTGAGAAAGATCCGTCTTGGGTACCCAGGGAAGTCGGCTCAAGTGTGACAGGTGTGCTGGTGGGTGTGTTAGTGGCCTGGGGCTGCCGTAACAAAGATATCGTAAGCCGGGTGGCTTGAAACAACAGAAATGTATTCTGTCACAATTTGGAGGCCAGAAGTCAGACATCAAGGTGTGGGCATGGCCGTGCTCCCTCTGAAGGGTCTGGGGTGGGGTTCCTTCCTTGCCTCTCCCAGCTCCTGGTGGCTCCCGGGAACCCTGGGGCTCCTCAGTTCTCAGCTGCATCGCTCTGGTCTCTTCCCCCCTCTTCACTTGGCCCCCTCCCTGTGTGACTCTGGCTGTGTCTTCGTATGGCATCCTCCCTGACGGTCTTCTTACAAGGACTCCAGGGATTAGATTTAGAGCCTATTTAATCCACTGTGACCTCACCTTAACTTGGTCTCACCTGCAAAGACCCTATTCCAGACGCGGTCACATCCATAGGCACCACTGAGGATGACGACTTCAACGGCTCTTTTTGGGGACGGGGGGAGGGCACACAATTCAAGCCACAGCAGCTGACGTCTGCATTTGGCAAAGCATATTACAAACAGAGTCAGGTTCACAGAAGAGCTGGCTAACTTACAAGCAGGAATCGAGGGGAAGAGCCTACAAATTCATGGACCTGTAAGATTAGGAAAGATGGCGGCTTCTTCACTCCTAACGGTGAAAAATAAACTCGGACATGCTGTGAACCACTGAGACCGTTTTACATCAGACTAAGATCGCATCAAGGGTACGGTCATGATACCCGTTGTTAAAACTTCTTGATAGTTGAAGCTGTAAGGGAGCCACGTGGTCGGAGACTCCTTTAGGGTAAACGGAGGCTGGATGAGGCTCCCCCAGCGCGCAGGTCAATAGTGAAAAATGCTGCAAAAACCAAAGCAGAGAAATAGAGCGAATCGAAGAGGAAGGGCTGGATAAGAACCAAGGGTTCAGCTCTCGGCACCTGTAGCGCAGCAAAATCAAATAGATAAAAACTAACTAAGCTTCTGTACATTTTACTGCCCAGAGAGGCACCAGCCAGGGCTGAAAGAGGCACCAGCCAGGGCTGAAAGAGGCACCAGCCAGGGCTGAAAGAGGCACCAGCCAGGGCTGAAAGAGGCTGCAATTTTAGGGACTTAAATGACCTCTGGGTCCCACTGCCCAGAAACAAGAAGGAGACTGGGAAGGACTTTACATCTCTGATGCTTGTATCGAATATGACCAAAGGGGGTGATGGAAGAGGAGGAAACTTCTAGAAGGAAGGGCAAATGCCAGGGAGAACTGTGAGCCAGAAGCCACACCCAGGAGCGGAATCAGGACCCACTTGAGAGATGTCACCCACCCCGGGAGCAGGGGATCCTACCCCGGGAGCAGGGTCTACACATCTGCTCAGCAGCGTTTTGGAAACGTCTCCATTCAATTTAAGAAGTTCTTTTGACTCAAAAGTTACCAAAGAGGGCAAAACCACAAGCCGGAAGTTGGAAAAAGATGTTTGAAACACAAAGAAAACAACGAAAGTTCGTTATCTAAAATACGTAAAGAAGCCTTAGAAATCAGTGAGAAAGAGATCAGACAACAATAAAATGAGCAAAAACTAGAGATGGTCACAAGCAAGCAAGTCTGAATGGTGTAAAATAGGAAAAGACACTTCACTGAGATCAGTGGAAGGCCAGTTAAGGCAGCAGTGAGAAGATTTCACAGGGCAGAGTCGAAGGGGTCTGAGGGCACCCAGTGCAGGTGAGCACGCGGGGCTACAGAGCTTCCTGCACCCACTGCTGGGTGTGTAAGTCGCTACAACAAACACTCCAAACTGGCTGACTATTGGCTGTCTTAATCCACCTTTGTTCTTCTAGAATTAAGATGAAAACACAATCTCCTGGCCTCATCAACTACAATTAAACGTCCACCTGCTTGTGGGATGGTTTATGCTTCATGTCGATGCCACGTGTCCAAAAGTGCATCTGAGGGACAGTAGAGCCGTGAGACGGTCCCCCACAAGATTTCGTTGTTGCACCGCCGCAGTCGCTCTTTCCATGCCTGTCTTTTTCTTTTCTTTTTTTTTGTGTTACGCGGGCCTCTCACTGCTGTGGCCTCTCCCGTTGCGGAGCCCAGGCTCCGGACGCGCAGGCTCAGCGGCCACGGCTCACGGGCCCAGCCGCTCCGCGGCACGTGGGATCCTCCCGGACCGGGGCACGAACCCGTGTCCCCTGCATCGGCAGGCGGACTCTCAACCGCTGCGCCACCAGGGAAGCCCTCCACACCTGTCTTAAACGCTCTATATGTTAAGGGGAAAGGTCTTTGAGAAGCTCTGCATTTAAACAGCAAGCTCCCGCATAAACGAAGAAAATGACCCTCTTTCCAACACGTGACCCACGATCCCCGACTGTATTTGACTACGGATAGGAGACAGAGGCATGGCCCCTGCCCTCTGGGGAGCATTCTTCTTCCCGGACACCCATCTCCTGTTCCCTGCGATCCATGAGGCTTTCTTTCTCTTAAGCAACAAAGTCTCGATTCTAAATGAGTAGATCCTCCAAACTAGGTCGTATCTTTTCCTCATCGCCTGAGCAGCCATTATCGAAGCCCTTGCAGTTACAAGGTCGCATGCGGGAGTGAACACTGTCGCGTGTGAGAATGACCACCGATGGCCCAGCTGCCTGTGAGAGCAGCGTCCACTGAGCACCCTCCCCACCGAGGGATGGAATTCTTCACTCCACCATCGTCACGTCCGTGCACTTTGGGTCAGTCTCCGCTGATCATCAGATACAGGGCAAACACAAGGCAAACCGAGGAGGGAAATGGAAAACCTTGGATTTGGAAAAGATGGAAAAGTTTTTGAGATGAACGAGTTATCGGCCAACGAGGATCCGGGCAGAGACGAATTGACCAGAAGAAGAGGGACACGTGGGCTGTCCTGATGGCCCCTCGAAGGGAGTGACGGGAATTCGGGAACGAGGGGGGCCCTCGGGAACAGTGCTGAGGCCCTTCAGCACTTCGGCAAAATGCACCTTCTCGATCGTGAGGCAAAAACCACACGTAAAAGAGATTCTATGTGGTTGTTATACAATTTTATCAGAAAAAACTTCACACAGAAAAGTGCGTATAAGATTGATTAATGTAGCCGAATTCCTCCATAGTTGCAGTTGTAGCCTACATTTTGTTAAAGTGCCATAAAATAAACCTTTAAAAAACACAACTATTTTTCCTCTTACCAATTTAAAAATCTCAGGCCAAGTGTTTTCAGAGTTTACTGTGAAGTTTTGGCCTCCGTGCTGGCTGGCTGTCTCAGCACCGGTTATCAGTCTTACTGTGGGGAGTCAGGCGGCCCCGGCCAAGCTCTCTCCGCAGAAACTGGTGGCACCCTCGGTTCGTGTGCCTGGCGGAGGCTGACCCAGTCTCCCATCTCCTGGGGACTTCGGCACGCGGCCAGGTCTGCACTGGGGCTCACTGGGCCTGGGCTCTGCCGTGGCTGCATCTCTCTGCGTCTCTCTCCTGGGGGCCCCAAGTCTGCGGGGCTCCTGGGAGAGTGGTGCCTCGTGGGGCTGCCTTCCTCTAAGGTCGGTATCAGTGGAGAGCGAGTTTTTGCCCCGTTCTCTGGGGAAAGTCTCTTCTGCTTAGAACGAGGGCTGGGATCGGCTTGTGCACAGAGGCACTGGCCAGGAGGCCCCCTAAGCCCCACCTGCTACAGCAGCTGCAGGCACACAGTGTCACCTCCTGTGGGTGACAGTGAGATTACTGGTTGTATTCTTACCGGGAGGGCCTGGGCTGACCGCAGGGCTGGCCTTTTGGCGCTCAGCTCTGTCTACTTTGCCCAAGGCTCTCAGCTGCTGTCAGTCTTCTCAGGGGTGTGGGCTGCTTGGACCAGACAGACGGGCAGGAGCAGGGCGCCGTGGGCAGGCAGGCTGGACTTCAGGGTGAGGAGGGTTTGAGCTTCATTCTGAGCAGCTGAGTTTCTGGGGGTTTGGAGAAGGACGTGCAGTGACACACTCAGAAGTTACTCGATCTTCTGATTTAACTCCGTTCCCCCCAGGAAAGCCCAACCTGGGCACCTTCCCAAGTCATAGTTCAGGTCTCTGCCCTTCTCCCACTTCCTATTCAGTACAGTGATGGCTTCGACAGAGGGCAGTGCAGCCTGCGTGTGAGGTAAGAAGGTCCCCGGAGGGTCACGTGTGGGCACCTGCTGACCTGTGACTCATGGACGCAGGTGACTGGCCACCACCGAGGCAGGTTTTGCCAAGAAGATCCACAGCCTCCTGTGGCCTGTGAGCCCACGCTGATCTCTTCTTGTGACATCGAGTCGCTTCAGGGGACAATATGTCTAGAAAACTGTCCAAGCACCCGCCTGGCAAAGAGACCGTGGCCAATGCTTCGGTCTGCGGGGACGTGCACGCATGGCCAGCAGAAACGTGCAGACACGCTCGCCCCTGGCGTAGCCCCCGCCGGGCCACGTGGACGGCAGCCTCCTCGCCGCCACAGTGACGAAGCGACTCGTGCTCAGTCCGCTGTGTTTCCCCCAAGATACCCCGATGTGCTGTCACGACAGAGCTGGCAAGGCCTCAGCCCCTGCACTGGCCCCTCTAAGGGTGTTTCCCACCCTTCCAGCAAGGACGGAGCAAGACCAGATGAAGGGCAACGGCTCCCAAGCAGGAGGCGTGGCTAGTCTTCCAGCAGGCGTCCAGGGAAAGCCGTCGAGAAGCTTCACTTCGGAGGATCGTCTCAGTGAGGTAAGTTCCCCCCCAAAAACGTACGGAGTGGTAAGGACCTCGCCCCTGAGATCTGACCTCGTGAGTCCCTAAGCAGCACAGTCAGCACCTGGGTCCTGGGTTGTCCAAGGTCTTTTCTCAGGGGTCTCGTTTTATTCATCTCATTCGCACCCAGCTCAGGGCCATGGAAAAGGTCTCAGCAAATACGTGTTGGCTGACTATTTGGTTTTTCAATTTTTTGCCATCGTGGGAGATCACTTGGCTGTGTCCAAGCTCAGGTGATTAATCACGAGAAGGACAGTAGCTGATATTCTGAGCAATCGCTGTGTACGCGGCACGTGCAGAGCACTTTGTATTACAGTATCTCCTCAATCCCATTATTGGTCTCATTGTACAGAGGAGGGAATTGAGACCTTAAATACACTCCCGTGTCACGCTGTGTGCAAGTGTATTTAGGTCTAGTTTTAAAGATCACGTTTTTCTTCTGTCATATTTATCCAAACACAAAATGTACAAATTTTCAGGATTGCAAAACTCATTTCCAACAATGCAATTAGAACCGTGCAGCACTCGGCACTTTACGAGGCATTTTAAGTGTATTCTCTCATTTATCAGTAGTTAGAAAGCATTCCAAGAGGCAGGCAGGGTAGCACTTGATGGAAAGAGGAAGCTCGAGGGAGGACGATTCCTCAGGGTCACGTTGGGGTCCAGCCTGGGTCCCGTCTCGTGTCTCTGAGACTGTGTCGTTCATCAGAACCGGCAGCAACGCCCCAGAGTGTCAGGGGCCACAAGGTAACCAGGGTTTGAAGCGCGTCTGTGCTGTGCATGTGAGGCAAGACACAACAGCTCAATGACACTGGGGGCACACACACTCAGGAGCAGGACCCGCGACGCCGGCGGGATGTCTTTGAATTACGGAGGTGAAATAGTTTGTAGGAGGGAGAGGCAGCTTCTAAGAGTTCTTTACATCGGCGAAATCTGGCCACTGGTTTCAACGAGATGCACAGAATTGTATTTATTTGTTTTCCTTCCGAGCTGTGGCCGACCGTGTGGGCACTGACCCCACTTTAATGCAAAGAACCTCGTCTGTTTTCACCAACAGCTTGTGGGTGGGGGTGGGTTGAGGGTCATATTTAAAGTATCGTCTTTGGGTGTAAAACTGATGCACCATGGCGGGGGCAGACCAGGAGCTGAGAGCTGAGCTTCCCGCAGTTCTGCAGGGAGGAGAACACAAAGTCAAAAATACAGGGCTTCCCTGGTGGCGCCGTGATTGAGAGTCCGCTTGCCGATGCAGGGGACACGGGTTCGTGCCCCGGTCCGGGAGGATCCCACGTGCCGCGGAGAGGCTGGGCCCGTGAGCCACGGCCGCCGAGCCTGCGCGTCCGGAGCCTGTGCTCCGCAACGGGAGAGGCCACAACGGTGAGAGGCCCGTGTACCGCAAAAGAAAAAAAAAAAAAAAAAAAAACAAAGTTAGGGACCAGTGTGAAATTTGTTTCGAATGATGAGAAATCACAGCAAAGTACGAATGTTAATACACTGATCGGTTCCTCAGATGTCGTAAAATCTGGGGAAAGCGGTATTGCCCGCCCGGCCCTCCTCTGTGAGAACTTTCCTCCATGGTCTGCCTGCCTGCTCTGGCATTTCCCACAGAGAGAAGAGAAATACAGTTCAGTCTTTACTCTTCCAGGTCAATGCGAATTTGTTTTCAATTATTGATCATTTAGAAAATGTTGTTTTAAAACTAGCTTTTTTTTTTTTTTCTTTTTGGCCACACCGTGTGGCCTGTGGGATCTTGGTTCCCCGACCAGGGATCGAACCCGAGCCTTGGGCAGTGAAAGCTCAAAGTCCTAACCAGTTGACCGCCAGAGAAAGTCCCACAGCCAGCCTCTCATATGCTACCTCAAATTATTTTTATTACATACATGTCAATTTTTTGTTGAAGTTGATTTATGATATATTGGTTTTAGGTGCACATCATAGTGGTTTTTATAGATTATACTCCATTTAAACTTGTAAAAATGTTGGCTATATTCCCTATGATGTACGGCACATCCTTGTAGATTATGTACGTTATATAGAGTAGTTTGTACTTCTTAATCGCCTGCCCCATCTTGCCCCTCCCCCCTCCTTCTCCCCACTGGTCACCACGTGTTTATTCTCCGTATCTGTGAGCCTGTTTCTGTTTCCATACATTCGGTTGTTGGTTTTGTTTTTTAGATTTCACATATGTGATAACATACACCACCTCAATTTTTAAAAGATTGTTAGCAAATTTGGGGAAAACCTATCAAGTTTCTTTCCTGTAGGAGCCGCTGTAAGATTTCAATTAATTTAACATTTTCTTGTCCTGTGAAGAATTCCGATTCTTCTGGGTAGTTGACGGCCCTCACTGCCCAGCCCGGGGTCACAGTCCCCCTTGCACTAAGGAACCTGTGTGAACCACACAGAAATGTCAACTAATCCAAGCGTCACGGGTCCCTAACACCTTGGCCAGGCCCCAGAAAGGCCGGTGGTCACTTGGTCCCAGCACCTGGTACGGGGAAGTGTCACAGGGAAGTGACACAGGAGAGACGGAATCTGATGGATTAACGCACCTTCCTTCTGCGAGCTGTGCAAACATGGGCGACCCTGCGAGCCCCAGCCGGGCCCCCAGGACCTCCACTCCCAGGTGTGGGTGGGTGACGGTGGAGGCACAGGTCCACGCCCGGCAAGTTCTTTATGGGCAGCGCCCTTCGCAAATCCACAGGGTTTATTCAGTCACTCCCTGAAGACCGAGCCAGGAAACAGGACCAGCTCTGCAGGGGCCTCGCACAATGAAAGAGTAAAGAAAAGAAGCCGGAGAAACCGGACGCAGAAGGGTGGCTGAGAGGGATGTGAGCAGACCCCGTGTAGTGGGTTCTGTTGGGTTTGGGCTCAGCTCCCGCGGTCCCGCCCCACGGGCTTCCCCCTTTGTCCCCTGACGAATGAGGTGCCGGCTTCACGGGGTGGATTTCTCAGTCGTTTGCCTTGTACCTAAGATGCTCTCCCCGGGGCTTGGCAGCAACTGGATTTCAAAAACGACTAGTCATTTGAGTGGACCTTAAGCAGTCAGTGATGGCCAGGGATGCCACACTGCAGAAAAGAGGGGACCCACAGGCCAGGGGTGTAAAAGGTCAGGATCGCTGACCTGGAATGCTTGGCCAAGCCTGGACCTGCTCCCAGCGGGCAGGTCTGGAGCCGTGGAGGCAGATGACCGAGAGGTTCCACGCCTTCTGCTGGTTTCCAACAGCGCCAGCTGGTGTTTCTCGCCTCCACCCAACCAGGCTGGACCTCGAGCCAGCGGCGAACATGACTTGACATTGACAGAGTGTGAAGCAACCACGGTAACAGGCACAGGGGAAAAAAACAGAGAGAACAGAAGGAGATGTAAAAAGTAACGGTCATTTATATTAATTTCTCTGCAGCCGCCGAGGCTTGGGATACGAAAAATTGCATCAGAAATAAAATTCTAAGCATGAAACAGTGGTTAATTTCGCAGTCATTGGAGCAGAAGGCATGCAGAAAAAATATCATGAACATTTCAGGGGACTATTTTCCTCGTAGAAAGCTTATTCTTATAATATTACCGCATTTCAAAAAATACAATTTTAGAGGAAAAAAAAAATGAACTCTAGCTCTTTGCCGTGATAGGCGACAGGTCAGAAAAGCATTTCAGAATAATTTTACACCTTTTAACCTTAAAAAATACTTTGCTGACAATTGAGAAAGGGCCTTAAAAGAAGCTCTGATAGGCATTCTCACAGCGGGGTTGCCACGTCCCATCACCGCGCGGGCGCTTCTGCATAATGTCTCCTGTAATAAGGAGTGAGCTGCACATCACAGACGCTGGAGAGCGGTTCTAAGAGCGTAATCCTTGGCAAGAGCCGCTATTAGTCATGACACTGAAAGTTTGTTATGTGAAACTCTTGGGAAGACATAAGGGAAGTAAACTGTTTAAAATTTTGATTTGAGCTGGGAAATAACGACTTTGTCATAGGATGTTGTCTGCATTTAAATACGTACTCAGCCTTCTGTGTTTTTCCTTTCTGCTCATAGTTGGACCGTCTTGTTAAATAAAAACCCTACACGGTGTGGTTACGTGAATGGCACTCTCCCCAATTCTGTGGCTGGAAGAGGTAATTGTTAGAAAACTACTGTAACAATTACTGGTGACAATTACGCGGATATGACCGAGGATGGGGCCACGTCCCCCAGTTGCAAGTCCTATACAAACTTGGGGGAAACTCGACAGTATTTCACTGTAACAGATACAAAAAACCATCCATCAAGGAAAGATACTCCAAGATTCACATTTGTGCCTATTGCAGCAGGGACGACCCAGAGTCACAGGGAACTCAGACTCGGGAGGGGGAAGGGAGGGGGCTGGGGGACAATGGATTTCTTGTAGTAGTAATACAAAAGTATTACTAGTGAAAAGGAGAGGGGAAGGAGGTGGGAGAGACGTGCTTCTCAGCAAGGTTTTCTCCTTTCCCACTGAGAGACCCTCTCAAGGAGGTGGTGGTCCTGGGGTTGCTCTCAGAAAGGAAGGTCCTGCCTTTTCCTGCATGTGGTCCATTTCATGGGAATGGAACTGACCTCGGGATTGGATTTGACTAACTGCTCAGAGATGGAGACCTTCATTGTGTTATCGGTACTCAGAGATGAAATGCATAACCAGCCGTGGCTGCGATCCTGTTTGAAGCCTTCTTAGGAGGATGCAGAGAGGGGGTCAGCTGATGCCCTTTGCTTTTATTTTATTGTCTTCTTTCTTTTTTTTTTTTTTTCCTTCTTTTTAACTTTCTCTTACTGTTTGGATGGCAATGTCTCCTTCAAGCCATGCAGGCCTTTTTCAAAATTTCCTTCCTCCAGCTCCAGGGCCCTCTCTTGGGGGCCGCGTGTGCCCGTGGGCATATGCTGGGTTTCCTTCTCACCGCAGAGGCCCACAGGGCTCAGAACCGGCGGCAGCACCCTCAGCTGTATCTCGGGAACAGGGGCTTTGCTTTTCTTGGGCGACTAACTCAGTTTATAGGGGGCTCCGTATCTCGTAAACCCGGAGGAATGGCCTGGAGTGGGAGGGATGTGCTCATGGTGTGTGTGTGTGTGTTGGGCGGGGGGTGGCAGCTGGCTGTTTGTGCTGCCAGGAGCGGGGCTTCCTAACCATCGTCTGGTTTTGCTGCTAAGAGAAGAATGTCGCAGAGTAAGATCTGGAATCTCACAAAATCATAGGAAATTGTTCTAAGTTTTTAATTATAATTTAATAAGTCACTGATAGGTTGTTTTTCCATTTTTTAGTCCTAAAATGACTCTATCCCACCCCAAAACATAGATTGCACACGATTGCATTTGAATATTCTATTTTATGGTGAAATGTGGAGCCGTGTTTGGGACTGAGGCACGGTCAGATAAGTGACTTGCCCCAGGGCTGTGAGCCATGTGGGGCCCCGGTGTGACTGCTCTGCACCCCGACCAGGTGAGGCTGTGACCCACAAGATGACGAACAACGACACCGGAGCCCCACAGGGCCAGCTCCACAGTCAGTGCCCGGGCCACGCTGGTGTCTGGCGATTCCTGCTTGTCAGGCGTAATCTGCCCGTTTCTCTAGTATTGTTAGGGAGCCCGATACACAGAGGTGTGCGCGCGCACACACGCACACACACCCCCGATAGGAAACTCTTTCAGGATCTACCAGAGGCTTACATTTCACCTCTTCCTCGCGAAGCGTCTCGTGCTGCCTTTCCAGGGGGTGAAATGGCAGCTGGGTCGGTTAGTTCTTTCCTAAGACATCTATTTTTTAAAGAAATGAAAATGATGCTTTGCTCTTGGTACATATTCTTCGAGATTCCCAAATGCTGGAAAATACGACTGTGCCCTCCCCGGTTTTCTTGTCGTGGCTGGTGTGCACCTAGATAGCCCTGTGTCAGGAATGGACTCACCAATAGTACTTAAACTGAGTAACTGACGAATGACTGGGGAGGAGAGTAAAGCCCCCACTTCCCGGACACCCTTCTGTTCACCCTGTTTCCAGCGTGGCTTGTGAGGCTTAGCATCTCACGTTCTGAGCACCTCCTCACCGTGTCTAAAAAAATGGCAGGTGAGAAAATGACTGGGCTCAAGACACAAGATTTGGGGTCTACACCCAGATTTAGAAAGGTCAGTGCTATGGCAGATGGAGAAATAAATTTCAGTTATTTTAAAACCATTAATATTCAGCAAATTGAGTTCTTCGTAGAGACTTCCTGAGGACACTGGCATATAGAGGGAACAGATCTCAGCTCCGTGTAAATTTAACTGTATCCTCTGTGCCCGACTCAGTAGCAATGCAATTAAGTTAGTCTGCGAACACTTGGGTCTCTATCGAGAGCATCAAGTTAAGCAGAGCCGCTGGGGAAGGCCAAGATTTGGGCAAAGTGACTGGTCTTTGGGTTAAGCAGGAGGCACTCCGGGTTAAGTGGGAGCCACTCGAGTGGGGATCCTGGCCCCTGGTCGTGGACCCGGGCCTGGGTATCCCCCAGTCTCAGTGTCCTGGCCTGTGATGGCAGGAGGAGAGCTGAGGCCCCGCTGGTCAGGGTGCCGCCAGCACAGCCCCGGGGTGCAGGCCGAGGCTGCCGTGAGCGCCCAGCTTCCCTCCTCATGTCCCCATGGAGCTGAAGAGGAAATGCCGTGGCCGACTTTTTATTGGAGTAGAAATACCACGAGCAGCCTTCACCCTCAATACAAGGACAAGCAGATAAACAAGGGGGTCAGACTGCCTGCCTCCCCCTGGTCTGCGTGGAGACCCTGGCTGGGCATCGGCCCTGCTGTCCCCATGTCCCCTTGTCCCTGCGGCACGTCTGCCACAGGACCTGCGTGAGGGTCCCGCAGGGGAGGCTGCAGAGGGAGGCCTGGTCTGTGGGCGGGGCAGGGGTAGGGGGATGAGAGCCAGCATCCTGGGGGGATGACGCCACACCTGGAGGGGAGCAGTGACTGACGGGGCACGAACACTTTGTGTCAAGACCTGATCACGTCGTTCATTTGCAATCACATTCTAATCAATGCTATTTACACATATCACTCACCGCTATGGAGTGATGTGTCAGCACCTTCACACGGGGCCGCCTGGTGACAAGGCCTAATTATTGGTAGGAAATGTCATCCTTTCAAAGCAGCAGAATGAGAGTATTTTCATACCTCATGTCCTGGAACTGAGTCCACATGAGCTTTGTGCTGAGACAGAGGCTGACGTTGGTACCAAGGAGGGAGTTCCGGGCCGGGGCAAAGCCAAGGCAGGGAACACTTACGGGCCCCGCCCCGCCCTGCGCCCCCTCCCCCTCCCCCCTCCCCCACCCCCATCCCCCCGCGGTCACCTGCAGCTTGGGCTGACAAGGGACGCTGACTGATGTTTAACTGCAACTTTCATTTATTCGCCCAAGCAGTCATTCATTCATTCAAAGAATCCATTACATTTATGAAACTTCACTCTGTGCAAGTTTAATTCGCCTCCTGCCTTTAGCCAGAATCCCTCTAAGCACAGCGGAGGTCCCAGCCCATCCTCTGATCTGCTTAAATACCGAGGAATCGTGTTTCCTCTATCAGGTAAAACCCCAAGCCCTTAACAACACACTCTGTTGGTGCTGCTGTCCAGTAAACGTGCTCACACATCGCTGGGGGCCACGCGGGGCAGCCTCTGCGGAGAGAATCGGCCGTGGTCTAGGAAAATTGCAGGTCTTATTTCCGAGAATCTGTTCCAGAGATACATGGGCAAAAACACAGAATGACATCCACGTGGTTATTCATTGGAGCAATGACTGTAACGGCAAAGACAAAAACTGAACATCCATCAGTTGGGGACTTCTTGAATGAACAACATTCATTCACACCTAGACACAGAGGAGGACCACGCAGTGTCAGAAGAGCTGAGTGTGTATATGGTCCATTGCCATTTACGTAAGAAAGGGGAGGAGGGCACCTCAAAATTTCTATACATGTATAGATACAGATATAGTTATACCTATATATGCACATATCTATCTATACACAGAGACAGAAATATATCTGTATCTACTTATGTTAAAAATGCAGTTGGGCTTCCCTGGTGGCGCAGTGGTTGAGAGTCCGCCTGCCGATGCAGGGGACACGGGTTCGTGCCCCGGTCCGGGAAGATCCCACATGCCGCGGAGCGGCTGGGCCCGTGAGCCGTGGCCGCTGAGCCTGCGCGTCCGGAGCCTGTGCACTGCAACGGGAGAGGCCACAGCAGTGAGAAGCCCGCGTACCGCAAAAGAAAAAAAAATGCAATAGAAGGATTAAACTATGAAATAAAAACTTAAAACAGTTACTTATGGGGAAGAAAATAGGTAGAAGGGTCAGAAACAGAAACTAGACTTCTCTCAAGATCCCTGGCCCTGAAGACAGGGCCGGGCAGCTGCAGACCGGAGGGGCGTCTCCACGGCCCAAGCATGGCCACATCCCCTTAAATTCTCTGTCCTCGGTACCTTGATTGCCAAGACCATCTCTGGTCCTATTTATAGATTTGGCTTTGAAACCAAGTAAATATTGTACATAATTATAAAACAAAATTAAATTTACATTAACAAAATTCCAAAATGACATAAATGGACATGATCGTATTGAGTGGAGGCATGACCATGGTGGGTATCTCTTCCAAGTGACTTTAAAACTCCGCCATTGGACAGTGGCATCCCCATAGGGATACATTCTAAGGACAACAGGAACCTGAAACGGTGTTTTTGATAATCATATTGTTGAAGACTCTGTTGGGACTCCACTTCTGACACTGTGTTTTAGCGAGTTCTTCTCGCTAGACAGAAGACACATAACTTCAATATTTATGGACGAAACAATATATGAGATGCTTTTCACAACAAGCTGGAGACATGGACAGGAATTAGGCGGGGGTGTAGCTGGAACGAGACGGGCGTAGGCGATAGTTACTGAAGTCGGGTGATGAGTACACAGGGATTTTTGCACTTTTCTCTCTATTTTGCTGGGGTCTGAGTTTCTTCCATGATCAACAATAAACAAGTTTGCTGAGTGACTAGCCAGCTGACACTTCGTTGGCCGAGGGGATAAGGTCTGTATCTTAATCAGCACATCCTCTCTGCGTGCAGGCCCTCCCTGCTGTCCACAGGAAGCCGTTCGTCGGCCCTGCTCACGTGGCGTCTGGGCTCATGGGAGCCGTGCTCTGTCTGGGGTGGGCGCTCAAGAGCTCTGCAGCCCAGCTGTTGCCCACACACCCAGGTGCCCCAGGGAGCCGTGTAGAGCTCTCCCCTGGCTGGTGCCCGCTGAGCCGAGAGCATCACTCTGTCTTTGTCCCTCAAGTAGCCAACCACACGTGGTCCATGCTCTCCCATGAAGGTAGCATCACACCAGGACTAACTGGCTGCAAAAGGTAGCCAGGACAACCCCCTGCACGCAGACGGGCGCCTCATGGGAGGGCCAGATGCCCCACAGAGGAGACCATGGCCGCTGGACACGTCATCCACACCCCCGGGACGGGCAGCTGCCCTGGACACTGTGCCTGTTCTCTGCTCCTCACAAGCAGAGGTAAAAGTACAGGCCACACGGGCCAGCTCACGTGCTGACCACACGTCCACGTGGCATTACCCGGAGCCCAGGCACTACCCTGTGTTCCTGGATGTCCATGCAGAATTCGTGACCAGGACCTGGCCAGAGGGACAGCCATCTGCCTCTGATATCCTCAGGGTCGCTTCAGCTCAGACGGCGGAGCTGGTCTTCGGGAGGAGCTCAGCTTCGGGAAGGGCTCGGTCTTCCTGCTGCAGGAGCTGGTGGTGGGTCCCCCCCGCCCCCGTCCCCCGGGGCTGCCTCCTCGCTCTGGGCCTTGGGGGCCTGTGCTCTCAAATCATTCCTCCCGGGCCCGTGGCTCGCTCACCTGCCTGATTAAAACAAGTCACAGGGATCTCTACTCAGTGCCCTGTAATGGTCTATATGGGAAAGGAATCTAAAAAAGAGTGGACATGTGTAGATGTATAACTGATTCACTGTGCTGTACACCTGAAGCTAACACAACATTGTAAAGCAACTCTACTCCAATATAAAGTAAAAATGAAAAAACTTAACCCCAAACTCTAACCCAATTAAACGTTAGTTAGTAAAGAAAGAAAAGTGGTGCTGTGAGCAATTTGAATTAGGAAAGAAAAAAAACAGGAAATAACAGCGGGCATGGCCATGGGCTGCCCTTCACCCAGAGTCACCAGTTCTACTTCACAGAAAGGACAAAACCAGAAGAGAGAGGACGACCCCAGGAACCTGTATATTGTGGGTCACACCCTCCATGAGCCTGAAATCTATCCAAAGACAAACGCTCCTGATTTCAGAATTGCATGCGCTGTGCTCGTGCAGGCTCTGAGAGGAGTTGCAGTGAACACTCAGCGCCTTCTAGAACCAAGGAAGATACAGTCACGTTCGTAACTTCAGGAAAAGTCCAACTGGAATTGCAACGTTTGTGATGACTTAACAACTACTGCAGAAAAGTCTATGAGCTTGAGATGGAATTCAAAGTGACAAACACTGTTTTAGTGTCTTCTGGAAACTCCTCACTGTTCCTGATGTGAGACAGAGGGGGCTGGGGGCAGACGCGCCCCTTGTGTTCGGGAGGGGGACCCTTGTCCTGCAGTAGGAGTCCCGTAGGGCCACACACCAGGGGCTAGAGAGGACAAGGCGCATTGTTTCTCGCTCCAGAGGGCTGGCTCCAGCGCTAGGCAGGAGCTGTTCTGTGCTCCCCCAGCTCTGCTGGCTGGTGGCCACCCTGGGCTTATAGAAGCATATCACCTGTCTCTGCCTCATCTTCACGTGACGCCTCCCCGTGTGTCTGTCTTCCAACGTCCCCTTTTCATAAGGACATCACTCATGCTAGGTTAGGGACCACCTAATACAGTGTGACCTCATGCTAAACAGTTACGGCAGCAATGACCTCATTTCCAAATAAGGTCACTTTCTGAGGTCCTTTGGGGTTAGGACTTCAACTCATGAATTTGAGGGGCGACACGATTCAGCCTATAAAAGGAGGTCACAGCTGAAAGCACCGTGTGGCTGAACTCAGAGAGGCTGGGGTAGGAGCCAAGCAGGGGAACGTGGTTGGACCGGAGCCGGCAGGTTTTCAGGCTTCTAATTTCAACCCCTTTTGTGGGGGGAGGGGCACCACTGGGCAGGGCTGTGGAGGGGGTGGTCTCTGAGAATAAACACATGCACGCACACGCTCACGCTCACGCTCACGCACACGCACACGCTCGCACACACTCACGTACACACGCACGTGCTCACGCACACGCTCACGCTCACAGCACGAGCACCTTCCGAGACTTTGAACACCTCTTCAAAGGTGATCTGATGACACTTAAACATTAATTTGACCACAGCTTTCCTTGGAGTATTTAAAAATATTCTTTGCCCATTTAAGATGTTAATTTAACCCAGCCCACCTGGTGCAAACTGAAACCCAGACACGAAGAAAGCGAGGAAGTTGGGGCCCCGTCTAGATTCTTCAGGGCTGGAGGCCAGTGTTCACAGAAGCACCCAGGCACCCGAGTCAACGTGGCGGCGGGGTGTGGGGGGGTCCAGCTGAGTCGACGGTGTTTGTCTCCAGTTTTCATTTTCCTGCTGGATGTAAACTCTATCTCCCGGGGCCTGGGGTCCAAGGTCATCACCGCACACCCATCACCTCCTCTCAGCGCTGTGACCACCTTCTGGGGAACTGGGTGGGTGAGTAAAGGCTAGAGACATTTCCATCATGAAAGAAGCCCTTGAAATTACCAGTTTCATTCATTTGAATTTAAAATATAGACCAAGACGTCGGCAGCTCTTCAGCTGTGTTGTCTTCCTCAATGTGATGCTCGGGAAAATCTACAGGGAGGTGGCTTGACGTCCTTAAGAGGTGACGCTGCGGATGCTGGTGGCCCATTCTACAGATGAAAAGTTGACATAAAACTAGGTTAACTAGCAAGAGATCGAGGGGTTTAGTGCATTTCTTGGTACGATCTTCAGCACACTTAATTACTCTAAGTTCAACCCGTTAGCCTAGAAGTGGAATCCAGGTGTTCATTCATGTAGATTCCTGCATCTTCAAGGAAGCACCCTCGGCTCCCGTCCTGACGACTGGCTTACGTCCACTGGGCCAGCCTGAGGCTCCGCCGAACGGCGCAGAAACCGTGTGCTTGTCCTAGGACAGAGGGGCATGTGGCACACGGAACACTCAGCATCCTCCTTCAGTGCCTTGCTGCCTTTGGCGCTAAAGCTGAAACGAAGGATAACGTGTGTAATTAATAAAAGATATACCTGTTTTTTTCTAATTTTATTGCTTACTTGCATTTTCCTATTTTTTCTGTGCATTTTAAAGCTTGCTTTCCTGCGTGCAGATCATGGTTATGCGGAATGAAATTCTCACGGATTCCGTTTAGAAAGATAACCAGGAAGTAAGGTCAGCAAGCAGCTTTCCAGCACCGCTGTCAGGGGGGCTTGGAGGAGTGGGCTCCGTGCGCTCCATCCAGCATTTCTAGCCTTTCTAACAGTCAACCTAAGACATTTCCTCCTGTGGTAGAAATGGCGTTGATAAAATAACATATATAAACTGTCAAACAAAAAAAAGAAAGAAATAGCGTTGATAAAACAATTACATTTGCAACTTCCCCTGTGTTTGAAGAAGTACAGTACAAAAAAATTCAATATGGAAGAATACAATCCCTGAGTTTATCTGGAAAAAAGGAAAAATGTTAATGACGATATATTTGCAAAACCTTCCAAAAATGAGTTTTGTTAGAGAATAACATACTCCTGTAATTTATATTTTTTTTTTTTTTTTTTTTTTTTAGATGGAAGTTACTTTCTTTTTTTTTTTTTTTTTTTTTTTTAATGTTGAGCCGTCTTTTAATTTATTTATTTTTATTTTTGGCTGTGTTGGGTCTTCGTTTCTGTGCGAGGGCTTTCTCTAGTGGCACGCGGGGGCCACTCTTCATCGTGGTGCGCGGGCCTCTCACTATCACGGCCTCTCTTGTTGCGGAGCACAGGCTCCAGACGCGCAGGCTCAGTAGTTGTGGCTCACGGGCCTAGTTGCTCCGCGGCATATGGGATCTTCCCAGGCCAGGGCTCGAACCCGTGTTCCCTGCATTGGCAGGCAGATTCTCAACCACTGCGCCACCAGGGAAGCCCTGTAATTTATATTTTAAATCTCACAAAACCATGCATAAACTTTTAAAGATTATTTTAAAGGTTTCCTGGAAACTATGTGAGACAGTTGCCTTTCTCCTACCTAAGACAGAGCTCACTGCTTTTTCCTTTTGTATCATATCGTAACAGAATCCTGTTACTGTCAGTGTAACAGTAACACTGTCAGTGTTTCACTGAACCTGATCCACTGTCAGTGTCGATGAAGTCTGTCGCGAGAAAAACATAGGCCACGTATCAGAATCATGTTTTCGGTGTTAACACTATTTACACACAGGAACTGTATTAAAGCCTTCCTTTTTTTCATTCCTGGGAAAGCAGGAATGCTCAGATGCCTGTGCTCCTGCTGCAGACGTGGGGAGAAATCGCGTTGTCTTGTTAACTCAATTCCTCCTTAAGTTGTACCTGAAAGCGGGCTGGCATGTTGCTGTTTATTCACAGAGAGTCCTCCACGGAAACAGAACTTGCCAGCGCTGAAGAGCAGCGGACTTTCTGGAGGGGAAACGGTGAATCTTTAACCATCGGCAATAAGGAAGTGCAGCGTTGTCACCCAATAACCATCCCATGTGCTCCGGATCCCGGGTCAGGACCGGCTTCTTATTTTTACCTTAAAGGGGCTTTGAGTTAATTTTTAAAAATACCTTTTGTTTTCAGGGGAGAAAAGGGTATTTTGCTGTCAGGACACAGTGTGGCCTTTCTTGTCTTCAACTATCTGAAGCCCCTATTGATCTATGAATGTTGGGCTTTTCACTGGTTTTTAAAATTAATATCTCAAATAAATGAACAGAATCACACGAGTTTAAAGCGGGAACATGATCTGTGTTCTTAGAAGAAGAAACTGCAAAGTAAATGGGCACTGAGCTCCTACCTGTCTTCCCTGAAAATCGGTATTACAACATTTGGGGAAACACTTTTCCTTTTTCTAAGAACCGGACGAGCCCCAGTGGAGGGTGTAGGGAAAGGGGGTCTCAGGGCTTGGGCTTGCGGGGTCTCGGGTCTGAAGGAGAGCCACCTCCTCAGAGACACCACCCTGAAGGCTGAAGAGCTGTGTCATGAGTGACTTGTAAGATTTTCTTGAAAATCTGTATTGTACGTCAAGTGAAGTTACGGAGCACGGTGAGCCCCTAGCCAGAAGACACGGCCCCTCACTGCCTGGAAACGGCAACAGCGATGGCCCCTTCTAGACAGAGCTCAGCTTTATCCGGAGGTGATCTTTGTGTGTTTGTGCAGACTGGCTTCCGAGAAACCCCTTTTCTCCCCCCTCCCGGAGTTTCAATCCGATCTTCCCATCCCCAGCCTGGGGCTCCGCGCAGAGTCCCTGCCTTCCTGCTGATGCCGTGTGGCAGCATCCTCGGCCCGCGGCTGCCCCGGCCTCATCCACAAAGCCTGAAGGGGGCCGGGCGGAGGGGCGGTTGGGGGCCCAGGGTGACGTCAGCGTACTTGCAGCAGCGGGACAGGCTCCGCTGTCCCGGCCAGGCCGCCACCCCGCGCTCTCCGCGCCACATTCTTCCGTCCGGTTCCCACAGACCAGGGCGGGAGGTCAGAGGGGCCGAGACAAAGGGGACCCCCCGCTGCCGGGCCTTGGCGGGCTGTCAGCACCCCCATTCACGACCTCACCTTTCATCTGCAGATGCCTCAGGGGTTAAAAAGAGACGCATTTTACAGCTGACAAGACGGAAGGGCCCCCCCCGCCCCAAGCTGGGGAGGGGCAGGGACGCGAGACACCCTAACATTTATAGACTCAGACCGCCTGCTAACATAGACGTGTGCAGCGTCTTTCCTGTGCTGGCCTCATTCCCCCCCACGGAAGGGGACACATTTCAGAGGCGGCGTCGTAAACAGGCATCTGCGGTCTCTGGACGTGGTCGCCTCGGGTAGGTGGTGGAGAGGATGAGCTGGAAGACACAGGAGAGGACGCAGAACTGCACCCAGCGCCCCGCCCAAGGTCGCGGCTCTGAAGCTGCCGTCCGCGACCCTGGTCCTGTTTCCTGTGTCTGCTGCCTGACGCTTGAGCCGAAACTCATAAGTGGGTGAAATAACATCAGACCAGTCAGCGTGCGTGCACACCCAGCGTTGATGGAAGAAAGAGCACAACAGGAAGAAACGAGACGTGTCTTTTAAAGAGATTCTCGTTGTAACAGGGTGCTCCCCACGGCCCCTCACTTGTCTGCTCTGAAACCACCAGATGAATTAACTGAACGTGTTTTTACTGATGATGGACATTACGTCTCCCCCAATCGTTCAATCTAAGTTTCTGTCGATCAGTAGGGCCATCACCTTCTGGAAAGAGGATGATCTGAGTATTTTTAGGTAGGGCTTTGAGGGTGTTGGGGGACAGCCTCCCAGCGCAGTGACATTTGTAAAAGGAAGGGCATAGCGTGTGCTTACGTGTGCATGTGTATGCATGCGTTCACGTGCATGCCTGTGTGTGTGTGAAGGTGTGCTGGCGTGTGAGGGTTTTACCTGGAAGCTTAGCCCCGGGCAGCCCGAGGACGCTGGGACCCCGAGCAGAGCTGGGTTCGATGCCACGTGGTGTCCGCAAGTGCAGAGAGGGTGTCTTCGGGGTCCCCCGTGGCAGACGCTGTGCCTTCAGCAGCCCCTCCCCACGGCTGCCTTCGGGTGTGGCCATCGTATGAGAGCCTCTCAGGACCCGACGTCTCTATTTGTCATCAAAGGGCTTATTGATCGTCGACTCAGAAGTTGGCGTCTCTCTTTGCTATGAATGTGGTACATGTACATATATTCCAGAATGTCGAGAAAAGAGGTGAAAAAGTACGAATAGTACACAGCTATGGAAGATGACGCTTATAAATGATGTTTTTGACAAGCACGTTGCCAGGCCAGCAGCTGGACCGTCAGGGCCCACCCCCGAGCTCTGCCTCTGCAAACCGTTCCTCACCTTTAGGTCCACAGAGGTTAAGAATCCGGCTTTCTGTTTTCTTGGCAGAAAGCAAGCCAAGGAGGGCTACTGAGATCAACCCACTTGTTTTCCTGCTGGGCAAAAATTTCTCACAAACGTGAGCATCTTGTCTTCTCCCCACTTTCCTTTCCCAGGGTCTCTGCCACAAGTTCCTTCTCTAATTGCTGACTCTGACTCACCATGTGTGATTTCAGTATCTTCCAGGAGGGCCCACAGCTTTGCAGAGGCCAAGTGGCTAGGGCCGAGCAGTGGGCATCCCCACTGGGTACACACAGCACAAGTATGTGCATGTCCTGAGGACGTCTGGTCCGAAGGGAAGCGAAGGGAAGAGAGGTGCTGGGGACAGAAGTGCCGTCACAGCGGCAGTCTCCCTCTGCGGGGGGCAACACCCACTCAGCCCCTTGTCCTGAAGGCCGTCCCCTCTGGCCCCACTCCCTGAGGCAGAGGCCAGCACAGCACCTTCCCTAGGCTGCCCCACCCCTTGTCATCAGCACAATCTTCAGTGGTTGCTCAGAGAAGCAGATGTTTCGGGGAGTGGCAGGGCTCGGATTTGAGATCTGGGGAAGGACGATCAAAAAGGACGCCCTCTGGGGACACTTCCCACGTTGTCAGACCGGGAAAGCCCCTCCCTCCCCACCCCTATAACCCTTTCAACCTCAGGACCACCGAGGCCCAACTGAAAGGGCCGGGCAACAGCCGGTGAAGACAAGGCCCCACGGAGCGCCGGCCCTGAGCTGAGGAACGCCGGTTCCGGAGAGGCCAGTGTGCTTGGTGACAGGGTCCCTCAGCCCTGCTGCCTGTCCCGCGTCTGGGACCTGCAGCCAAGCACGGAGAAGGACTGTCACCTCGCTGACCAAATTTCTGACCTAAGAACGACTTTGTGCAAAGTAACGGCCACCTGGGAGTCGGCGAGTTACACACCAGGAGCTCACCTTCTCTCTGCCCAGTGCGGAAGCTCTGACGCTGGGAAACCTCCCGTGAGCATCTGTAGAGCCTGCCCATCCCGGGCCCCCCAAGGGCGTCCCCCTTCCCGGCCCCCTGCCCCGTTCCTCGGACCCCTCCCTCACAGTGGCTGTGACACGTGGAGGGTGGACGGTTCCCAGAAAGCACAGTCCGGTGGCCGCCACCAAGAGAGGGGATTGTTGGCCATGGGGGGCCCAGGGGCGGAGAGTCGGGTCCCCGGAGAGAAGAACTGGGCGTCTTGATCACCCATGTGCCCCACGTGAGCTGGGGTCATTCCCGAAGGGAGGAGAGACCTCCGGCTCCGAGTCCCTCCTTTGGGCCGTAAACCAACGTCCAAGCGCTCTCGCAGATGGGCGGGCGGCCGGCTGCCCAGGTCAGGCCTTGCTGCTCTGCCACTGCCCGTGATGCTCATAACAGAAGAGGGGGCCCTTCCACCTGTGGTCAGAGCACAGCATTAGCAGCTGGAGGATGGAATCCAAAGGTCTCTGCTGTGTTTTCCCAGCTGCGTGACCATGGACAAGTCACTCAAATTGGGGCGCTCTGGTTTGCAGAGCGGTGGTGGTCTGCCTGCCTCCGGGGGGGTTGCCAGTTGAATGAGTTCTCGTGCAGGAAACAGAGCGCTGGTCTGTGGTGTGGCCATGCAGGTAACGCTCAGTTTGTTTCCCTGCAGCCCCTGGGGGAGCTGGCCCGGGACACCACGTGGCCTGGGCAGAGAGGGCAGGGATCAGACAGTTTCTGAGTGAGGATGAAGACGACATGGCAGCAAGGCCTCCACCCTGGACAAGGGCTGCGGGGCCACCGTGACCCCGAATCTCTGCCCGGGGCAGCTTGAGAGCCCATCACGAGCAGGTGGCCCATTTCTAGGACAGCCAGGTCACGGAACACTCACAGTCTGTGTCAGAGTGTGGGCCTCGAATGTCTCACTTTGTAAACCCAGCACGATTTTGAGATAGAGGCACAAAGGGACCCCGACTCGCCCTACTTTGCAGGTGGGCAAACTGAGGCCAAAGGGACCCCGACTCGCTCCTAGTTGATGGCAGGGCACGGTGAGACCCTCGCTCGAAGTTCCCTGCTGTCCCCGCACTGTCAGTTTAACGCCGGTGCCTCCAACCAGAAGGAAACCCACATTTCCCCAGAATGAAAACTGGAGCAATACCTTTCTATTGCATTAAACTTAAGGTGAAGCAAAGTTGAAAGAAAGGCGAGTGTAAATCAATTCTTTTATTGAAAGGCATTTAAAACACAACGTTTGTGTAGAACTTAAAAAAACACTCTGATGAATCTTCAGTAAAGCGGCAAATTTTTTTGACACGTGAATAGTCAACCTTAATGTTTCCGCTCTGTAGGGTTTCTTTATCCCCCTCAAATATCACCTTCTCTTAAAACAGGTCACACCTTTGCGAATGGTCTAGAAGAGAAAGGATTCGACAGGGTGGGTCTCCTTCATGGGGGCTTTCGAAATAAATGCAAATAAAATAAATCTTTAAAAAAACAAGGATTCTGGTGGCAGTTTGTTTCCCGGCAATTCAGGGTGTCTGTGGCCAGGCCCATACGAACAGGCCCTGGGCCGCTGTCACAGCAAAAGGGACGTGAGCTGCGGGGGGCCAGGACCCAAGGTGGGGCACAAGGGGGATCTCGGGAGACACCATATTCAGGCCATCGCTGACCCTGAACTCCAGGGCCCCAAGCAAGTTGTCGGCGCTTTTACTGAATACCTTTTACAACGAGATTTGAGAGAACCAGCAGACTCTGTTTGAGAACTTTTTTTATTTATTTTTTAACCAACCTGGAAATTAATTTTGTTGGTTTGATGTTTTCAGAGACCTCAGTTTTGGATGTGAGGGGAAATCTTCGTGAAAAACTCATTCCACAGTGACAGCAGCGTTTACAAACCGCAGGAAGGGGAGGGTGAGTCATGAGGGGGAGACTTCCCTTCTTTTCTTCGTTTTAAGTCATTCAGCGATTCTGGGCCCCGGAGCCGTCTGTCCTCGGTGGTTTCTAACGGGGCTCCTTCCTTTTAAACAAGAGCCACACAGGGTGCTTTGTTTTCTACTCTGCCGATAAGGGTCTCCTTAGCTGGAGAGTGACGTTATCCGGTCCTGGCCCTTTAGAGGGAGCTTGGTTCCAGCACCTGGCTTTCCAGGTGGAGAAACTGAGGACATTCATTTCTGAGCTGCCTCATGGTGAGGAGACTCAGACTCTGAGGCCCACAGCTGTGCTCCCCACCTGTTTGGAGCTCGTTCTGGTGGCCTCTGTGGCCAGAGGCTTCGATAACAGCCAAGTGTAACCCCCACGACTGCAGAGACCCCAAAGGGCCCTGACTGCAAACCTGGGAACGCACTGGACTTTAGCTGTGGCTCTCAGAGTTGTCAGGTGCGTCTTGACCTTCAGCACTCACGGTGTTAGTTTCCAGGGAGATTTCTCACGAGGGTAGAGAGAGAGGGAGAGAGAGAGACGTGAGCATACAGATGATACAGACGTAGATGATGTAGACAGAGATACGGACTCTCCAAGAGGACCGAGGGGTGGCCTGGTTTGAGGTTTTCTCCCTCGCTTGCTACCGGCATGTCCAGGCCCCTCACCCTCAGCGGCCCCCCGGACCACGCACACCATCCTGTGCTATGGGCATCTGGAAGCAGCCTGAGTGCGGAGGGGCCCCCACTGTCTGGGTCGGGCCTTGGGGTGACAGTCAGGCTTCCTGCTTGACCTACAAACTGCTTTCCCAGAAGCCCCTGGATCCTGAGATCCCCTGTTTCACGTTCTGATCGGCCTCTGCCTAAGGCCCCCTTGAGATCACACTCCAGGGCCTTTATGGAGAAAGAATGAGACTTTCTTAAATGCCCGTGGATGGTTTTCTACTGAAACAAGTCTCTCTCTCTCTCTCTGCCTGTCTGTGTCTCAATCTGTCTCTCTCTGTCTCTGCCTCTCTGTCTCCATCTCTGCCTGTCTGTCTCTCTTCCCGCACAGGCGTGTACAAGCCACTCTGGGTGCATAGCATCCACATGCCTGGAGATACCTGAGACCAAACATGTGGTGCCCTGAAGGTACCCCCATGCGGAGGGTGGGGCTGGGTGACGTCAGGAAGGCAGGTGCTGGACGGTGGGTGGGGCTGTCTGTGGGCATCAGGAGGCCGGGATCTTGGCTCCGGATGGACCTTGAACAAACCAGGGCCAGTTTCCATTCAGCTAAAGGGTGAACCAGACCAAGACCAGATATGATGAAAGAGTGCAACCCAGAGCTCGGGAGTGAATGTACTGCAGCTCCTCTCCATGTCAGGGGTCTGCTGTATTCCACTTCCTGTGCCCGGATCTCAAGCCGGCAGCTCGGGAAACCGTTCTGTTTACTGACACTTCCTTCATCAGCACCGTGACAGGAAAGAGCCTGATTGATCCCCATTTGTTTCCCTTTTGCCAAAATAATAAAGACGGTGATGAATGTTTGTATTAGTACCCACCTACCCCCCTTTGGGGGAAGAGGAGAGCAAAGAAAAAGCAGGGAGGAGGGAGCAGTAATCACCTTAATGTAAGTGGGAAAAGTACAGTGGGTGAGTAATGGGTCCAACAGTGACAGGAGCGCGGGGTTCTGGGGAAGCAGGTGATGGCCGGGAGGGGAGGGAGGATGGAGGGAGAAAGGACGGAGGATGGAGGGGAGGGGGGAGGGGAGGGGACGCAGGGCAGGAGGGATGTGTGTTACACTCTCGTGTGCACAGGGCTCTCCACAGCCTGGAGAACAGAGACAGGGAAGGCAGAAACAGAAAGGGGACCCGGGCGTCGTGTTCCTAGGAAAGGAGAGGACGTGCCGTGGGGAAGAGAGAAGACTGGAGGAAACGGGAGGGAGTCGGAGCGCCAGGGTGGACCACGCCCGCCTCAGGACCTCCTACCCCGGCTCCTCTCATCAAACTCAGGATAGCGGCTTCGGGGCAACGAATACTTCTGGTAACTTTTTTTTTTCATTTTGTGATCGAAAGTGTCTGGCTGTCTTGTTTTTTTTATTTGCGGTACGCGGGCCTCTCACTGCTGTGGCGTCTCCCGTTGCGGAGCCCAGGCTCCGGACGCGCAGGCTCAGCGGCCACGGCTCACGGGCTCAGCCGCTCCGCGGCATGTGGGATCCTCCCGGACCGGGGCACGAACCCGCGTCCCCTGCATCGGCAGGCGGACTCTCAACCGCTGCGCCACCAGGGAAGCCCGTGTCTGGCTGTCTTTTGAGTGAGTTTTGTCTTTCGGGAGGAGGGTTCCTTTCTTCTGACACTTCCGGTTCCTGAGGCGCGTCTCCAGAGTCCCAGGCTCTTGTCAGAGATCCTCATTCACAGGCCTGTGGATGGAACTCAGCAGCAGGTTCCCTAATTCTTTCCTCCGAGCAGGAGGCCACCACCCACAGCCTGACGACCACCCACGGGGATGGGGGCGGCAGCACCTCCGCCTCTTCATGGCACCCACACGCCCTGGGAGGGGGTCCGCATCCCGGGGCATCCCTCGGGGCTGGGGGACCATTTCTGTGGGGCTTCGTAAAAAGCATAGAATACACACGATCGACAGGAACCTGCTCTGATTCTTCCTGATTCCTGCGGGCCTGAGATAATATCCTCGGGGGACGGAATATCGATGGAAGGCCGAGGCCCCGCCCACGGGTCCAAGAAGCCGCGATGCTGATCCTCAGCATGTGCCGGGCCCAGGCCAGAGCGAGAGGGGCCGCTGCCATCCGCGGCCAGTGCCCCAGGTGACCGCGTGGCACCACGGGGACTCCAGGGAGACACGCCTGGGGCACGGAGGACACTCACGTGGCTTTCCGTCTGTCTGTGCTCATCACCCAGAGGAGGTGCGCCCACTGTGGTGGGGGGACCACCCGCCCGCGGGCGAGCGAGCCAGGAGCCAGGGAATGAGCGAGGAGGACACAGACTGCAACGTTTCCCTCCCACGGCAGGTCACGTTCTTACTTCCGCCACAAGAAAACTTCACATCGCGAAGGAAGATGGACTTAGGCTGTAAGCGACTGACGCAGGCCGCTAGAGGTTCGGGGGCTGCCGCCCAGGCGCGGAGGCCTGACGTCACGCAACAGCACGCACACAGGTGTTTCTGCGTGGGTCTCCAGCCTGCTGCGGGGAAGGCTTTGGTCGGCGCCCCACCATGCCCGTCTGGGGACCTTCTGTCCTGCAACCCTCCCTGCACCTCTTACCAGACCTGCCCGAGAAGTAGCGTGTGTCCCCAGGTGCCCACCTCCACCTGTACGTGCTGGTTCACAAGCAGCAAGACGGTTGGTTGGTGCTTGTTTAGTCACCGCGTCCTGCACCGCAAGACCCGGCTGGGAGCCCCGAGTTCTGGGCAGTGGTGCCCCCTGCAAAAGATGTTCCATGTCCAACCCCTGGAAACTGTGGATGTGAACTTACTTGGAAAAAGGCTGTTTGCAGATGGAATTAGGTGAAGGACCTTGAGATGAGATCACCCTGCGTTATCCGAGTGGCCCTGCCATCTAATGACTGGTGTCCTCACAGGAGAGAGGCAGAGGCTGATTTGAGACAGAAACAGGAGAGGCCACGTGACAACACAGCAGAGATGGAAGGGATGTGGCCGCAGGCCGAGGACTCTCAGAGCCACCAGCAGTGAGAGGGGCTGGGAGGGAGCCTCCCCTGGAGCCTGCGGAGGGAGCACAGCCCTGCTCACACCTGGACCTCAGGCTTCTAGAACCGCAAGGGGAGAGATTTCTGCCCCATTTGGCTATTCTGACTCTGTTTTCATTTGTCTCTGTCTCCACTTGTTCTGCCACTGGGTATTTGCTCCTTTACCGCTGAATCAAGCCTTTCAAGCAGAATCAAAAGGTGGCCTCCATCCCAACACTGGTCTTTCTGGCTTTCTCTCCACCCCGCCGAAGAGCATGGTCTTGTCTAACCCTAAAAACCTCCTGCGCCCCACACTGGATTTCTCCATCTCAGCTCGCGGTTATTTTCGCTCTTCCGTAGGTATTTGAAGGCTGGGGAGGGGCCTCGGCCTTCAGAAGGAACGTGCTTTACCCTCACGGGTTCGGTTTGAGCGTCTCTTCAGACACTGCCCATCAAATTCAGAACCAAGTCTATGCCTCGGGAGAGAATCAGAGCCTTTCGAGACTGGACTTTCCCCCTCTGACCCTTCTATGCCCTGCACTCTGGCCACGCCAAGCTCCCTGGGAATCAGTGGCTCTGATTCAAAGCTCTAGGAAGCATATGTGAAACCAAAGGGGCAAGCTAATATTTATGGAACTGGACTCAATGAATATTTATTAAAACTTGCTCTGGGCTAAGCATTGTGCCGGCCCCGGAGATGTGCAAGACAGAAGCTGTAGGAGGACATTCCCTTAACACTGACTGAAGGAATCCAAGCAACGGTCACAGGAGGTGACGATCAAGCAACCCGCTCCGTCAGTTCAGCATCTCAGAACACGAAGTACTTGCAAGTGCACTTTCTGTTCTGATTCTTACAATACCCGAGGATGTGGGCTGCTACCCATCGCTCCACTTTACAAATGAAACTGCAATCCGGAGACATAAAGAGATTTTCCTAAGCAAACCGTTTGAGAGTGTGGGGTGTCGAGTACAGGTACCCTAACTCCCAGGGTCCAGGAGCCTCTCTTGCCTGCTCTACTAACGAGTCATTGACCCCATCGGCCAGTCAGTGAACAGAAGTCTACTGGGCACGCCCCGTGGACGGGGGGCTGTTTTAAGGCCTTGTGACCCCGGCAGGGAGGGTGCACCTGTTGTCGTGGACACCCGGGCACTAAGGAAGGGCCCCCTGCCAGCGGAGACGTGAGGACAGACCTACAGCCCCAGGCTGCACGTAGAGCTGCCTTGGGGGGAGGGGGGGCGGTTCTTTGTGTCTGGACAGAGAGTGTGATGGGGATTCAGACCTGCAGCCGGCTTGAGGCTCCCTGGGGAAACTGTGCCCTGTGGTGTGGTCCAGAGGGCTCTGCAGTTATTATAGAGAAAAGAGATCTCATCGGCACCTCACTCCCCCTCTGTCAGACCCCCCGCTTTCTCTTTCACGGAAGACCAGCCTTGTCTGGCAGCCCTTGTGTTCGTGCAGCCGGCCGGCCACGCGGGCATCCTGCTTCATTCGAGACGTGGGCATGCAAGCGGTGTGACGATTCTCCTATCTCCGTTCACCGAGGACGCTCTAGGGTACATATGGCATCAGTCTTTTTTTTTTTTTTTTTTTTAGTTTAGTTTATTGAAGTATAGTTGATTTACAATCTTGTGTTAATTTCTGGTATACAGCGAAGAGATTCAATTATACATACGTACATATTCTTTTTCATATTCTTCTCCGTTACGGTTTATCATAGGGTATTGAATATAGTTTCCTGTGCTCTGCAGTAGGACAGGAAACTATATCCCTTTACATACAACAGTTTATCCTTTCTACATACAACAGTTCAGATACCACCAGAGGTAAACCCTCCGTCCTCCGCGCAGTGCGGAACGCACGCTGCCAGCTCCGTCAGCGGTGAGCAGGCTTTTGACACCCACAGGAAGACTCTGGTCTATTAAATAATGTATTCAGGAACTGAAGCAGTGTGGAACTGGCCTTTTCTATTTTTGCTTCTCATTACAAGACAAAGAGAACCCTCCTAATATTATACTTAGCTGTTAAGTAAAAGAGCTCCTTTGACTAACAGTTATGGAAAGCCCTCAGGAAACAATATTTGGTGTTTTCTATCCCTGATGCTTTAACCAAATGTCATAGATTTTGAACATAAAACCCACTTCTTTATGTCTCTTATTTCAAGTGGGTGAAAGTGTCCCAAAGGAGACACTATTGGCCCAGCTTTAAGACGTTATGAAAGTACTAACGTGACCATGACCATGGTTGTCTTTATGTGAATTTATCCACCGTTGACTAAAGGGCGTTCATGAAACAGATCCTTGGTTTTCCACTTTCTGCCTCAGACTCAGCTTCAAACCAGCTTAGCTGGCTTTCTAGCCAGTGAAAACGCAGCCCAGAAGGAACACAGGACAGAGAGGTAAAAATCTTACCTCTGCGTTGTCCTGATAGCATATTCAGGGCGAATCAGACTTGCGGGATACATTTAATGACTGGGGAGGAACCCTTTCAGAAATACGAGCGGTGTATCAGTAGCTGTTCAACTGAAAATACCAGAAAATACAACTGTGCTAGAAGCAGGAGGGATATTTAACCAATTAACGTAAAAATATCTTTCAGGGGGCTGCTCTGGGGAGAGGCACCATGGCTCAACAATGTTGTCAAAACCCAGGCCTTTTCTCTCTGTCATTCTTAGTGTATTTATTCTTCCCATCCCCTGCCCCAAATCTGCTCACATGTTATACAAACTCATTGAAGAAAAATGAGAAAAAATGTTACCCATAATCCCACCATTTGAAGATTACCAGTGTTGACATGTTGGTCTACAACCCCCCACTTACTTTCTGTTTTCTACAAACAGGCATATGTTCACAAAAAATAGTTCTGACAAACTATTTGTAACCTGCTTTGTCCCCTAACAAGTGACCATAAGCAAATTTTCTTGCCAATAAATATGTCTATGATTGTATAATATTTCATCATATAGCTATTTCTTTACTTTTTAGTCCTTTTAAAATTTTTAATTTCTTTCATTTTTGTTCTAATCAATAACTGTGATAAATAGTCACAGAAATAAACTCTTGAGCTTGTCTTTTTTCCCTCTAATTTTGTTGACTAGTGGTCACAAGATAGCCGTCTCATCTCAGAATAACCATATCTCAAGCAGAATAGTAAGATGCAGTGGAAACAGGGGAGTTTTTCCTTGAGAAGAGATGCCTTTTCATCTGGAAAAGAAATATTTCCCAGAACTCCTGTGATCAACTTTCTCTTGCACCTCGTGACCAGACCGTATGAACCCCAGGCCCTTGCAGCGGGGAGCCCTCAACTGCTTCACGCCGGTCGTAGTTTATCTCCTGTACCTGAGGAGGGAGCTTCCCTCTTCCCAGGTCAAGGGATTTTCACAGGCTCTGAATAAACTCGAGGCTGTGACAGCAGGGAAGACGGGTGGGGTAGCTCCTGGGCAGGCGACGCGCCGGGCGGGCAGCACCAGGCCTCAGAGCCACTTCTCCTCGTGGTTTTCACAACTCACTTCGTGGTTTCACTAAGCAGCTGTCCTCTCTCCCAGTCTAAACGGCAATGCTTGGAACCCAGACGGGGGAGGCCTCAGCCAGTGGCAGTGAGTCCCCGATGGGGCGCCGCTCCCTGGGGAGATTTGTCAGCCAGCTGGAGGCAGGTCGATGACACTGGACCACTGCCGTCATGGATGGAGCAGCGTTTTTTTGTTGTTTTGTTTCTTTCTTTTGCGGTACGCGGGCCTCTCACTGCTGTGGCCTCTCCCGTCGCGGAGCACAGGCTCCGGACGCGCAGGCTCAGCGGCCATGGCTCACGGGCCCAGCCGCTCCACGGCACGTGGGATCTTCCCGGACCGGGGCACGAACCCGTGTCCCCTGCATCGGCAGGCGGACTCCCAACCACTGCGCCACCAGGGAAGCCCAGGAGCAGCGTTTTGATCTTACTGGAAGAGACGCTCACTTTGGCTGCAGGTTTCCTTCCTTGCGCGCAATCCTTCTGCCGAAACTGCCCTCCACGGACTTACAGACTGCCCCATCCACCACCGTGACGCTCCCCACTGCAGTACTTCCGACCAGGGAACTCACTTCGCAGCTGAAGTGAGGCGTGGGACCCCGATCTCCGCGCTCCCCACCATCTTCAGGCAGCTGGCTTGTTAGAACAGTGGAGTGGCCTTTCGAAGGGTCAGTTGCAATGCCATCTGGGTGGCAGCACCCTGCAGGGCTGGGCAGGGCTCCCCAGGGGGCCGTACAGGCTCTGAGTCAGCGTCCACTCTATGGTGCCGTTTTTCTCGCGGCCGGGTTCGCAGTCTAGAAATCACGGGGTGGGAGTGGAATTGACACCCTCATTATTGGCCCGGGTGACCCGTTGACAAGGTGATAAGGAACCGAGCGGTCTGAACGCCCGCGGGAGGAGTGTTTCCATCAGGAGACCTGACGGGGTGCGTGATCTCGGCGTCCAAGGGGAAACCTGGATGCTTCTCCACAGTGGAGCTGAGGAAGGGTGTGTCTGCAGCACAGGAGGTGGCTTAGGCGTCTCTCAATATCTCCGCGTCCTGGGACTGAGGTCGCTGGAAAACTACAACCACCCAATCCAGGCAGGACTGCTAATGGCCCAGCACCTCTGGGGACGAAGGTTTGGGTCACCCTACCGGGTAAAGAGCCATGGCCGGCTGAGTTGCTTGCAAAGGGAATACAGACGGGGTAGTCGGAGAAAGTAGTGCTCGATACCAGCCACAGCCACATGGTCAATTGCAGAAACCAGAACTATCGTTTGTGTGAGTGTTTCTCCCTTATCTAAGTCATGGGATGTCAAAGCAGAGAGTGGACATCACCGAAAGGCTCTCCCATCCTCCTCTGGAGAAGGAGCACGTTTTCGGTTGTATCGTGTTGGGCAGACGTGTGGCTCTGCTGTTGTCTTCATTTGGGGATGAAGCATGACTGAAGGAGACGCTTGCGAGTGCCATGCGACCGGGGGTGAGCTGTGGTGTCAGTTGAGAACGCTGACCTCAGTGCCACTGTGAAGGTAGGGGACCCCTATAGGTCAAAACACTGGTCCAGCACATCGTGTGTGCCAAGCACTGCGTTTGGTTCCACAGGTTGTGTTACAGGCTGAATTGTGCCTCTCAAAATTCATTTGTTGAAGCCCTAACCCCCCAGTACCCCAGAACATGACTGTATTTGGAAGTGGGACCTTTAAAGAGGTGATTAAGTTCAAATGAGGCCACGTGGGTGGCCCTGACCTGGTCTCACTGGTGTCCTTGTGAGAAGAGGAGGTCAGGACACAGACACACACAGAGCCGACCCCAGGAGGACACAGGGAGGAGACGGGCATCTGCACACCGAGGAGAGAGGCAGCCATGTAGCGTCTCTTTATTTCATCTACATCTTCTATGAGCTTTTGCCCACGTTTTCGGTTTGTGTATAAAGGTGCTCTTTTTAAGAAACAGCTTTATAGAGTCAGAATTGATTACAAACATGCATTTCCTATACGTTTTTGTTCAAAGTGAGTGCCTTAACATGGTTTGAGAGCCACTGTCTCTCGCTCGCTCTTGGTTGTGCATCCCAAGCGGTGCCTCCCCTGGGGGGCCGGGCCCTGAGCCTGGACGCTCCAGTGGCCATGAACTCTCGAATCCCTGGACAGTCCTCTCCCCACAGCTCAGTGGGGAGTGCGCTCTCTCTCCTTGAAGACACCGCCATCCCCTCCCCGCCCTCGAGGCTCTGTTTCTCCATAGGACACATGCTGGTCCTTCCTGGTCCCCTGCTGGCAGAGCACAGCCTCCCCTGAGCTCCCCTCGCTTGGCTCTAGTGCATCCACCTGCCCAGGTTGGACCCTCTTCCCCCTCAGCTAAAGGTGCAGGGGAAGCCAATAAGCATGACCCCAGCAGGAACTATCCCCGGGCTGCTGGGCACTGGTGGCGGCCGACAATGACGGGCCTGGACTCTGAAGGTCATGGCCGACTGTCTGCCACAACAAGTGGGCTTTTGCTGTTACTAGCGGTGGGTTCCCCGCCCCCAGAGCTAGATACTATTTCCTGGCCTTAAATAGCGGGTTGGAGCCTGGCGGGGCAGAAGGCAGCAGCCGGCCCCGTCCACACTCCCGGGCTGCTCGGAGCCCAGACTCTCGGTCCCAAGCTGCTGCCACCACAATGGGAGCCCTGCCGGGCGCCTGGGCACACGGTCATCATCTCCTGTGGACGAGAGTCCTGTCAGACCCCGGGCTTCCCTGCCCGTCTCTCCCTGGCGGCCCAGCGCACACCAGCCCGAGGAGCACAGGTGGATGGGGGGCGTCAGGCTGGATCCTGGATGCGGGGTGGGGGGCTCGTCTTTATTCTGTTCCCCAGCTCGCTCTCTCCCTGCTGAGTTTAGCATCACCTAGAAGAGACTATGGGGGCTCTTTAAAAATACCCCTTTCCTGCCTTGCCACTATGGCAGATGAAGAAACAAAGCAGGCGACATAGTTATTGGCCACTTTGGAAAAATAAATATTTCTTTTCTTCTGCCCGGGTGAAAGGTGTAGCAATGCCCCTTAGAGGGGACGGATGCCTCTCTAAGATTAGAAGTCATTCCTGCCTGAACCAAGGAGCTCACGCACCAAGAGAACCAAGGAGTTCTCTTCATTTGCCTTAGACCCTCTGAGACATGGGTGCTGCCTCAGGCAGCATGGCCCACCGAAATGTTCCAGAGCATTGAGGAGCCCACGTACATCATCAGCGTGGGTTACCGTACATCAGCCTGGGTTACCGCTGAAGACAGCATTTCTCGAAAAGACATTTCTTTTCGAGACTCAGAGACTCTTGAAAGCTTTTAGAAGGTATCAGTCAGTCGTTTTAAAGGAGACCAGGGTGAGAATAGTGGCCAAGCAGCCCTGAGGGTCATTAACACCAGGGTGGTGAGCACAGCCTCCTGGGTCCCTCACTGCTCTCCCCATTATTTGTAAACTTAAAGTTTACAAATAGTGGGCCCCCAGGGGAGCACCCCTAAGCCACGAAGCAGAACCCTCAGTGGGGCTCCCTTGGCTGGACCCAGCGCTCTGCATCCTGATCTGAATCCCCTACGTCCACACTCACCCCCTCTTGAGGACCCAGAGCACCAGAGGTCTGTACTGCAACCCTGTGACTCGGTTTTAACCCTCTGTGCGGAAGTGACAACTCCAGGTTAGGAGGGAGGCTGACGGATGGAAACAGAAAGTCGTAGCCATGGCAAGTCCATTGTGTGGATTGTTCCATTTCTCCCTCCAAACAGCTTTCCTTTGGCAGTTGGCCCAGGAAGTTATTTATAATCAAATAAAAATTAAAAGGACTTACAGGGAGGATTTACTTATAGAGTGGATTGGCTCTGGCACGTGGCTCATTGCTAATGTTAATTCCTTTTCATTGTAAAAATTCCGAATATAGAGCCTTTCTCTCTACAGAGAACTTAGCAAGTAAACAGCTGAGATGGGGAACTCATTTTTTATTCAGCCCTGGACACGGCAGGCACAGCACAGTGTCTTGGGCACAGTAGGTGCCAGCAAACATTATTTAGTGATAATGACATAAAAAATAAGAAGAAAGCTAGACAGTTGTGATCGTCACGGTCCCAGATGAGGCAGGATTTTATTTCGGTATAAATAGAACACACTGAACTTGCAGGCTTCCAACAAAAGAAAAACTCCACAGATTTTTAGAATTTCACAAGAAGCCCAATCATCCTGGATGTTGTGAGGGCAGCTCTTGTGTCAGGTGCTCCAACCTCAGCCTTTTCTTCAGCTTTCATTCATTCAGTTATTCATTCTACACCTTATACCCTAAAGGAACTTGAATGCCTTCTAAAGCGCGTCTAAAACAAGACCCCCAAAAAGTATGCACGTGAAAGTTAGGGTGTGCTGCTGAGATAAGCCTCCAGGAAGTCAACGTGAAGACTGATCATGAGATGAAACACAGCAGCTGTTTGGACAGCACTTCTACCTTCTTCAGACCGTGACGCACAGAAAATGTGAGAACCTGTACGTCCTACACCCTGAGCTTTGCAGATGAGGTCGCCCACAGCCCTGAGTGGCCCCTGTCCCTCAGAGATGCTGCATCTGGGCCAGACCCCCGGCCCCAGAGGTGAGGAGAATCCACAGCTCCTGGTGGCCAACAAGCTGGCTGAAGAAAAGAGCCTTTTGTGGTACCAACATCTACCAAAATCCTGTGGGCACCGAGGGGTATAGAGGAATGAGGCTTCAAGCAAATCTCTGTGAGGTGCGAAAATGAACTTTTAGGGCTTGCTTCCCATGATACCCCTCAGTGCAGACTGTACTAGTTTCTTCCTGCTGCTGTAACCCATCCCCACAGACCAGGCAGTGTACAACCACAGAAATTTGTTCTCTCACAGTTCTGGAGGCCACAAGTCCAAAATCAAGGAGTCAGCAGGGCTGGGTTCTCTCCTGAGGCTCCGGGAGAGGGTCCTTCATGCCTCTTCCAGCTCCTGGAGCCCCAGGGGTTCCTGGGCCTGTGGCTGCATCACCCCCATCTCTGGCGCCCTCCTCACAGGGCTGTCTTCTTCCTGGGTCTCTGTCTTCTTACCAGGACACAGGGTATTGAATTAGGGCCACTCTAGGGTCCCCCCTAACTACATCTGCTGTGAGCCTATTTCCAAATAAGGTCGCATTCTCAGGTACCAAGGGTTAGGATTTCACCCTATCTTTGGGGAGACACCCGGGGTGGCTTCTATGATGTCGTCGTAGTGAATGACGAAGTGGAGTTTGATGACAGCAGAGAGCTGTTGACCATTTTTCAAGTGAGAGGGAAACATGAGAAAAAAAGTCTGAACCCTGTTTGTTCTAGGATTTAAGAGCTATTCAGAGTAGGGAATAGTATTCTTAGGTATAAGGAAACATCCATCAATTACAATATGAGAGCTATTATAAGCATTCGTAGAATTCCATGTCTACCCAGAAGTATCTTTTATTTTTTTGTTTGTTTTGTTTTTGTTTTTTGTTTTTTGTGGTACACGGGCCTCTCACTGTTGTGGCCTCTCCCGTTGTGGAGCACAGGCTCCGGACACGCAGGCTCAGCGGCCATGGCTCACGGGCCCAGCCGCTCCGCGGCATGTGGGATCTTCCCGGACCGGGGCACGAACCCGTGTCCCCTGCATCGGCAGGTGGACTCTCAACCACTGCGCCACCAGGGAAGCCCTATTGTAGATTTTTTATCAACTGGCACAAAATCTTAAATTGGGCCTATTAGAAGTGTTTCCTTCAGGTGTATTTGAATCTGTCCATAACCTGTCTGTATAAATATCAAGTTACGTCAAGTTCAACTGGCAATATCAAAACATTTTTGACCTAGACAATATGGCAATTTTATGGTTAATATAATAACCTTAAAGTATGAGACCCTAATTTAATTCATTAGTCTTAAATGGGGATTACATATGATTAGGTCAATTTTGGTACATGGCTTAATATCTAAACAAGTCTTGATCCAAAGAAAATTTTAAAGTTTTGAAACTTACGTATGAAATAATATATATATTTTTTAAATTAATTAATTAATTTATTTTTGGCTGTGTTGGGTCTTCGTTTCTGTGCGAGGGCTTTCTCTAGTTGTGGCGAGCGGGGCCACTCTTCATCGTGGTGCGCGGGCCTCTCACTGTCGCGGCCTCTCTTGTTGCGGAGCACAGGCTCCAGACGCGCAGGCTCAGTAGTTGTGGCTCACGGGCCCAGCCTCTCCACGGCACGTGGGATCCTCCCAGAACAGGGCTCGAACCCGTGTCCCCTGCATTGGCAGGCAGATTCTCAACCACTGAGCCACCAGGGAAGCCCCTGAAATACTATATTATTCAAATACTGTTTATGACCATTCAAATATTTTATTAGTTCACGATTTCTCTAGATGTTAAATTTAGCTATTTTGTACTAAAAGGCTTGGAGCAGAGCTATGATTTTTTATGAATTTGTGTTTGATATGTTATTTCCAGGAGTGTTAAAAATAATATGCTGGAAAACATGCAAATAAAATAATGCCTTCAGAGATGTTTGTTTCCCCGTTAGAAAAAAAAAAAGAAATTGACAGAATGCCCCTGAGTGACTCATCTGTGCAAAACCACTGCAGATAAATCCCTAAGATCTCACTGCATTTTCTATAGGCTGTTGCTCTCAGGGGGATTTAGAGTGGTTACCTCTAATGTAAAATAGCGGTTAAATACAAATTTAGACTCCTTTCCATCCCGGTCTCGTCATTTCTTCATGCCCAGTATCATCATCTGCTCCTGTTTTGAGCTCTGTAATGTGTTTACTTGGGCACCTACTTGCCACTCCTCCTAGCCTGGAGATCTCTTAAGGGCAGGTGATTTGTGTATTGTGAGTCGATATGGCAGCAGTGCTTTGCTCAAGACTTGGGGGTTGTGGAGTTGCTTGGGGCGGAAGCAACCCCAAACCGAAACCAAAACCAAACAGAAGGAGCCGGCTCTGCAGCCCATCACGCTGCCGGATTCGTGAGAATACCTCACCTTCCAGTCACAGAAACCAAACAGATAGCAGTGAACAAACACTCTCCTTTTGTGTCCCAGATCCGCAGCACGAGGCTCAGTGTGCCTTGTCTTCCGTAAGGAAACTTTCTCCGCTCGTGTAAAATCCCTCAGCGTTACATGTGCCTCCCCACAGAGACTGAAATATATTTCCATCTTAAAGAAAATGTATTCCTCGAAACATCCGATTGCTCTGATCGGAGGGTGAAATCCAGCTGTTACCATCCATTCTAAGCCCCTCTTTTCCTCGGAGATGGTGGAGGCATTTTGTGTAATTATCCTGCTTGTTTTTCTGTGTTTTAACGATTTTCCCGGTAGCTCCTTGGATATTTTTTCCTGGTTAATTGCTCGCTTTGCATCTCGCCTCGCCATGATTTCAGGGGGTGCTGTGCTCCCAGAGGGTTTGCTGGGCCACCCTTGACTGCAAGTCTGATCCCAACGTGATGGAGACTGCTCCGGGGAGAAGACAGGCCGATCTGGGAGGCTGGCTGATGGCGGGCCTCGCCTCTCCGAATCTCGGACAGCTGGGCGCTCAGCTGCCGTCTACCCTACGCCCATCCCTGCGGCCAGCCTTGGACAGAAGGACACACTGTTCTCCCTCATCCACTTGGGCTAAAGTAACTCAGCCACCACTGACCTTGAATGAACCCCTCAGAGAGGCAACAGAGATAAAAGGAAGCAGGTGAGCGCCCCACAGCATCTTTGCGTGTCCTGATGGCACTGCCCCACCTGGGCCATTCCGTTCGTCCAAGTCACAGCTCTGCGGTGCTCTCTTTGGGTCCCCTTCCCCTTGCTCTTCGGTGGCATTGCTGAGCAAGTAGCCTCTTTGGCAGTCCGTCCGGGGTGAGGAGGACAGGCGGTCTGTCTGTGTGGTCCCCCCATTGTCCATCAGTCCGGGAAGCCATCCAACCTGCAACTTGAACCCCAGATGTCCAGCAACGTCTCAGACATTGGCCGATTCAGGCTGGCACAGGGAATAAGCATTTTTTTCACGACTTGATGGCTTCCCCTGGTTGATATTTGGAGGATTTACAAAATACGTCCCCTCTGAGGTCATGGTTGTAGGGGAACAAGGAACTTGGACTTGCTTTTAAATAACATAAACTTTTAGCCCCTAAAAGCACAGTGATACAGGTTGAACTGCGTCCTCCCCGAATGATATGTCGAAGTCCTCAGTACCAGAGATGCGGCCTTATTTGGAAATGGGGTCATGCTGGGGCAGGTGGGCCCCTGATCCAAGAAAGCTGGGGTCCTTATGGAAAGGACACAGGTGCCCACACGGGGGGAGCAGCATGTGAGGATGAAAGCAGAGCTGGGGGTGACATGTCTACAAGCCAGGGGACTGCCCAGGGCTGCCAGGAGCCCGCAGAGGCGGCGGGGCGGGGGGAGCCTGGGGCAAGTCGCCCCTCGCAGCAGACCTGCAGACACCTTGATCTCAGACTCCAGCCTCCGGACTATGAGACAACAGATTGCTGTTGTTCAAGCCACCCGGTCTGTGGTGCTTTGTCACGGCCGCCCTAGGAAATTAATTCAAACAGTATCTGGCTAAGCAAACAGAACAGGACCGGAAATGTTTTCATTGTAATTTGGGTGAAAATAGAACCATTATTCGCTCACGCTCACCTTTTTCTACAAAAACACACTCCTTCTACCGACCCTGCATTCTTTCCTGACTCCCTCCCGGGCACTCAGCGGGACGCCGCAGGCTCCAGCCTCCCCCTTCCCCCCTCCCAGCCCACGCGCCCGTCTCGCTGGTTTCTCGCGATTCCTCTTCAGGGCCTCCTGCCTCCCGTCCCCCTCCATCACCTGCCGCCGGAAGCCGGCCTGCCCACCGCCCTCCTCACCCGGAGCACAGCGAGAGCAGCTCTGGCCTCACCTGCAGCCAGCGGCCCTGTCCTGCACCGCGCCGTTCCTTCCCGAGCCCCTCCCAGCATCGTCTTCCCACCTGCGAGGGTCCGCGCGCTCGCTCGCCCCGTTCCTTCCACCTGGCGGACGTGTCCTTCCTGCCCGCCCAGCTCCTCCCGTGCTCAGCATCCTTCCGGGCTCAGCACAGGTCCTTCTTCAGAAACCCTTCCTGGCTCCCCTGCCGGGGTCCCGGTTGACGAGGCCACGGGTCGAGAGCAACGCACCCAGGCCACGAGGCTCTAGAGGTATTCGCTCCCGGACTGAAGTCTCATGGATGACACACGTGTGCAGGATTCACTCCAGTGGTGGAGGGGGCGGGATGCCCTGCGGCCCCGTGCCCCCTGCCGTCTTCCCCACCCGCCTCCTTTCCTGACCTGCGCCGTCGCACCTGAGAGGCTGACGTCTGCTTCCGTGGACACACACGGGCCAGAAAGCCCCCCGGGGGGTCACCTGTAGAAGGAAGCTTGGCTCCTCCCGGTTGTCACTGTGGAGTGCGCCTGGTCTCCTGGAATTCTTTCTCTTTTATTCTTAAAGGTCAACCCAATGTCTAGGTCTACGTTCAGACCTTTTCCTTCATTCTTTCCTTAATTCTTCTTTCCTTCCTGACCGGCCATGGGAAAGAGAGAGGCATGTGATAGAGCCACCACACCCCCTGCCCTGAGGTCTCTGCCTGAAGCCCAGAATCCTCTCGTTTAGGGCCTGGTGTCAATTATAATAAAGATACAGCAGCGATGACACAAACGCCTCCATAAATGGTGACACGGCTCCCTCCCCCGTCTCCCGGCTGTGTGCCCCCTTCACGTCCCAGCGCAAAGCCCCTTCGTGGAGGTCATTGAAAAGACGTGACCATAAAAAATATGAAAAAGAAGATAAAGAAAGAGAAAAGCTCATTGCTTCCCAAAGTCTGTGGGTAGAAAATCTCACAGGCACATCACATCCAACAGAGACGCACCCAAGGTGGTTCAGGCGCGGATTGGGGGTGGTTGCCACTGGGCGTGGGCACCCCCAGTGCCCACCTCCCGGGTGGTGGGTGGCGGCACCCAGCACAGTACCTGGGGGGCTCGGCCGTCCAGGTGGCCTCCCGTAGTTGCCGCTTCCTCCTCGGTGCCTCGTCTTCTCAGCAGCCGACCCCCGACCCCCCCCCCTTCACAGCTGGGCTGGCGGGGCCCCTTCCCGACCCTGCAACCTCATTGCCTGCTTCCCGCTGTCCTGGTCGCCCGGGAACTTCACAGGGAAGGTCCTGAGGGAGGGATTTGATGAGCAGGACTATTTCCAAGCTGAGCCTTTGGTGGGAGACGGTCCAGCGTTGGGTTGATGCTCTGGGCTACATGCTGTTAAAAAAGCGAGAACCATAGAGCGGGGAGCAGGGGCCCCGGGACGGGCTTTCTGGGTCCGGACCTGACCAACGTGGTGACGTTAGGGAACCAAACACATTTAAATGTAGTCAGCTGAATAAATGAACTGAGTGAATACCATCCACGTTAGCACCCCACTTTTAAATTAATACCTTGTGCATCTGGGGTAATAGAATTAAACTACTTTTAATTTATATAAACCTTTCTACGAACTGGAGGGGAGGAAAGACAAGACTGAGTTTCTAATTGGACCATCAGAGCTCAAGGAGAAATATATAAACAGGCAACGAAGATGAATCAGATAGAAACTGTTTTATGTACTGCCGTACTCTGAGAATCTAGCAAAATCTCTAGAATCTTCTGTCAGACACTCCATAAACATTTGTTGAATTAATTAATTGATTATTAACGTGAGTAAATTCATGAGGATAGTACAAGGGGTTCTGTGAATGAGCAGATGGACCCCTGACTTTTTTGCTGTTTACTGATGGAGGTCAAGCTCTCTCATGTGTGAAAATACTGAGCCATTTTTGAATGGATTCTGGTGTTAGTCTTTTTAATATTCTTATTTACGTGGGAGAACATAAAGGAAGAAAATGACATACGTTAACAGCAGAGAGAACCCCGAGATTTGATCCTCAGTAAATGCTCTTCCGTAGAAGGACTAATTTCAAATAATTACACAAGCAGTTCCCACTTCACCTGGCAACTAAAAGAGATTTCTCTCCTGCCTCGATGAACTTTGAGTGAACTTTTCGGGGACTAGTTATGGAGGAGGACGCACTTCTGTGGTTTTGATCAGTGGAGGTTTCAGAGTGGACACTCATCCTTAGGTGGATTTTTAAAATATCTTAATTCCGTGTGTAGTTCTAACGGTGATATTGCAAATCCGGTTGTTGAAAGCAGAGTGATGCTGGTCTGGACCCCAGATAGTTGAAAGGGACTCTCTGCAGATGCTGAGGCTCAGGTTCTCCTCCAGAAACTCTATTTAGGAGACAGCCTTGTTCTCCAAGCCTCAGGCTCCCCGTTTATAAAGGGGGGCTACCAACAGTGCCAGCCGCACAGGGCGGGGGGCAGAGAGGGGGGATCACACCCAGGGGCCCTCGATGACGTCAACTGCTGACATTCATTGTTCCCAAGGTAGGACGTGCCACCCACCAGAGCAGAGGCTTTAGCGAACGTGAGTCTATCTGGAGGAAGAAAAACCTACGTAGGTTCAACAAATAGCCCAAATTCGGGAAAGACCGAAGGAGAGAGAGACAGAGACGGAGGTTGAGAGACCCACCTGGGGAGGAGACGTCTCGCCCCGCAGTGGCGGCCGCACTGTCAGCAGACGTCAGAGCCCACGTTCTCGTCTGTGCTCATAACCCTTGGAGACCTTTTTCTGCCCCACGAGCTAGTGACACACGAGATCTGATTAAAGCGCAGTTTATACATTTGCAGCGTTTCTCTGTACTTGAATAACGATCAGCCCACAAGCCAAATCGTTGGCTCCGGTTTGCATTAAAGTTTCCCCCAGTTTAGTGCATGGGACTAATTTCTGTAACCAGCCTCCCTAACATGCACGCCTGGCCCTTTGTGTCCCGCAAAGGTGTTAGCAGCCAGCAGAGGAGGTACAGGGGAATTGCGAACACGTTTTGTATTAAGCGCAAAAGACCCGCGACTTTTGATACCATTCATTCGTTGGCCCTGAAATCTGCAGTGTTGGCTTTTCCCTAGGAAGGTCCCGAGAACGCCTGTCCCTAAGCATGTTCTACAAATACGATGCTTTGGCCAGATGGACAGTGCGGGTAACTGTGGACAGTGCTTCCTCCTTCCAGAAGCCATTCCACTGCAAAAATGTATGCTTGGTTTTATTCTCTCCATAGGGAGTCCTTTTCTTGTCCTAAGGAGCTATTTTAGTCCATTTTTTTTCTAGTGTGGACATTTTTCATAATAAAGATTATACTATTCTATGTGTTACACAGGCATTATTCGAGATCGTCCCTATCTGGGATGGCAAGACTATTATTATGCCCATTTTACAGATAATAAAACTGGGGCTTAGTTAAAAAAAAACACAGAGAAGAAAAATCAGGATTTTCATGCAGTGTACATGTCTAGTCAATGGCGTTTCTTCATCGTTCTCCCTCATAACGCTTCCTAAAATCTGGAGGAGCTTTTTCCAGGGATGCAAAGAGAAGAGGGCACATAATCCCTCCGCCGGGTCTGGGTTTTCTTTGCTTGTGTTTTGATGTTGGAACCCCTGGCTCACGTTCAGAGATCTGAGCATCGCAGGAGGCGGACCCCCATATCTCAGGACCAGAGACACTCCCGAGGCCACTTTCAGTGAGTCGGGTGCCGGGGACCCAGATGTGGGACGTGCCTTTGCTCCCCGTGTCTCCCTGCCCTGCTTTCTAAAGATGCCTTTCCACAATTTGAAGACGAGGGCTCTGGTTTCGCTTCGGTTAAAAACGATGTCCAGTCTGGTGCTAGCCTGCCTGTCTGCACTTACCAACAGGCTCTGAGAAGGCAGCCCAGAACAAATCTTTAAAAAGCAGGAGTTTAATAAAATGACATTCGCTTTAAAAGATAAATGCACGATCCCAAGACAGAGCTTACTTTTCCCAGTGCGTGCTTAGGACTCACAATCATTCACAAGTCACATAGAATTTTTGGAATAATTCCTTAGGAAAATACTTACCATCTATTTTTCTTCGTGAGGACACATCACACCCTCTTTGCCTATTCTTAAATCTCCAAAGGACAGGTTTCTTTCTTCCTTCCTTCCGGGGCTAACGTAAGTTTTGTTACACTTGCATCTCCCTGTGTGGTATAAAGGCCACGCGCCACCCCATGACAATTCCCATAGAGAATCCTGAAGACCCCCTAAGAGTCATCAACTAAAACTTCCTTTACCCAGCGAACCCATCAACCCCTGCTGGTGAGCAGAGAAATGGTCCCAGGTACCATCCTGACTCTGAAGGGTTTGTGTCCTGGTCTGGTTTGAAATGTCCTTGCCTGTGGTGTGCATATTTCCATCTGCTTGGTTCCTTCCTTCCCTTCTGGACCAGCCAGAACTTGGGCCTGTGCTGAGTCCCTCACCCATCCCACGGCCCCTGCGGGGGAAGGTCAGACCTCTCAGCCCAAAGCTCCATCCGCAGATGACCTTTGTCACCGAGTCAGGGCAGCCAGGGGTCCCCTGAGCACTTGATGGAGAGACTAACTGGGCTAATCACCATCATTTGTGTCCTTTTTCATCCTCATGTTAACAGGAGAGACTGTGCAATTCAAGAAATGATATGTTTCAAATTTGTCTTTATGACAATCAGAAGCCGTGAGGATCCGGCTCCCGAGATCTACCTGTGCAGCCGTCCCCGTACTGGCAATCCCAGCTGTGCGGCTCCGGCCGGTCGTTAAAAGCCGGTGAGCAGCACCCTCTGAACCTATCTCTACAGCCTTCACAGCATACTGACGCTGCCTTTCAGAGAGGTCTTTTCTAACAGATATTATTCTGCAGATGCACTCTTGGAAGGAAAGGTGCACGCCAAGAGACGTCGCCAAGACCAATGGGCCAAGATGGCAAAGGGCTCAGATACTGGGTGTAAGGAAAGAATCACTAGTCCAGCTCAGCCTGAAATCTGTAGCTGTGATTTAAGTTTTATCGAAATAATAATAAGTGGGGGTGAAGAGGGAGGAGGGGAGGAGAGGGAGGGGAGGAGGGGGAAAAGGGGGATGGGAAAGGAGAGGAAGGAGGATGAGAAGGAGGGGGAGAGGGGAGGAGGAGGGGGAGGAGGAGGGAGGGGGAAGGGGAGGAGGAGGGGGAGGAGGAGGGAGGGGGAGGGGGAAGGGGAGGAGGAGGGGGAGGAGGAGGGAGGGGGAGGGGGAAGGGGAGGAGGAGGGGGAGGAGGAGGGAGGGGGAGGGGGAAGGGGAGGAGGAGGGGGAGGGGAAGGGAGGGGAAGGGGGAGGGGAGGGGAAGAAGGAGGGAGGGGGAGGGGGAGGGGGAGGAGACCTCCCAGTGGGCTGGGGAAGGGGACAGAGAAGATGGGCTCCCAGTTCTACCTCTGCTCATGTCTCTGTGACTTTGGGTAAGTCACTTAAGCTCTCTGAGCTTTGGTTTCCATATCTGTGAAAAACAGAGGATTTGGACTAGATGAACTTAGTATTTCTAGCTCTAAAATTCCACGATCTGAACTTCTAAACAGTACCATGGGTTAAGAACATGTCAGCATAATTCTAACATGCTTCCCTTTCTATCATAAAAAGATTTTTCTCATAAATCATGCAACATTTGGGCCCAGCTTGACTGCTTTTTTATTTAATCGAGTGAGTTTGAGTTAACAAATGGTTTGAGTGCCATAGTTCCGATCTGAATTTTTTAAATTGAAGCACACTCTAGTTATCTGCAGGATTTTAACAACTTTGTGAGTTAGAGAAAGCAATCCCATGTAAAAGTTCATCATCGAATTAAATTAGCAATTCATAGCGACTCACCGATTAGCCAGGGATCGGCTGTTTGATGTCTTGGTTGTTATTGCCTCCATTTTTGAGGAGAGACTAAAGAGTTAAGTGGTCAGCCAGAGCCAGAAGTAGAGAAAGAGGATTCAAACTCAGTGCCAGTTTCCTGGAGCCTCATCTGTGCTCGGAACGTGGGCCCCTCCCTGGAGTGTCCAGTCATGTTGAGCTTGTCAGCTTCTGAGCAGCCAAGGAGGGGCCAGCACACTCTTTTCCAAACTCCCATTTAACCCCGAAAATCTTCCAGCCTTCAGAATAAAAGCTACAGTTGATGGGAGGACAAATTAGGGACCGCAAGGAAGGCGGCACAACCCTGGCCCGATGGATCCCGCACCTGGTCTCTGGAGGTCTGGTCTGGCACTCGAAAGCCACATAACCCTTTCACTTAAGAATCCATCTCCCACTCACCCATCTTTTGTTGAAAGTAATTCAACATCTCATTTGCTCCAATTTTCTTCCTTTATATTTTTGTATTTGAGCTTTTTGTCTCCTCCATTCATGTCCCTTGCTAATTGGAAGGTCTTTTAAAGAACGTTCTCCTTGGCATTAGTCCCTTGGTTATTTTGTTTTCCTCTCTTTTTTTTTTGAATGGAGAAGTTTTAGATTCAAATAAGATTTTAACTTTTCTCCCCCCAAATCCTAAATATATTGATGTGTAAAACTAAATTTTTTAAAGAATATTTTTGTTATGCAAAGAACGTTTATTTCTGAACAAATAACATGACTGTTAGTATAAAGTGGAAACACCCTATAGTATAAATGCAAAACTCTCCCAAATCCTTTTTTGGGGAAAAAAAAATCACAAAAGTCTTAAATCAGCAAATGAAAACATCGTGTCCAGCGATATTGTTTCCTAAATATGCCTGAAATCTGTCATAATCTGTTTTCCTGGAACAATGAAGAAGTGGTTCCAAGACCCACATCACTATCATTCTCCAGACAAAGGTTATCTGTGCATTATATTCAATATAAAATTCTCAAATTTTGAAACATTTTATTATTACAGTAATGGCTATTGCCGTTTCTAACAGACACCCTGTCAGAAGGTTTAAAAAATGTATGCCTCGGTTCATGCAAAAAAAACACAAAGGTCAAAACTTTTAAAATGTCACTTCTTCTGCAGTTTTGCATAGAAAATACACTGGATCAGTGGGAGGGCTCCTTGCCCATAGAAACAGGCTGTAAGGAAAGAATGTTACCCCGCTGCTGAGTTTCCACTATCCCTGCAGCTGCGGGCTGAGCAGAAAAGCACTGTGGGAGCCTATTGTTACCCCAGCTGGGTAATAGTTTTCTTATTTTACAGTCAGCAGCCAAGGGGGGCTGGGGTGTCTCCATAAAGTGCCTGAAAAAAATATATAACTCCTGCAAATAGATCACTTTCTCCCTCTTCGGTGAGAAACAGGAGTCTGTAAAACGTGTGCTTCATTTGGCCCGAACGGCGTAATTAATGAGCACAAAGAAAAGCAACCCCAAGGATGGGAGCTTCAGATACAACATCTTTCCTTAACAGACCTGGGCTTTGGGGAAAGCGGCGTCTGCACGATCCGCAGGCACCTCGATTGTTTCCTCCAACTCCCATCAGCCAATTATTCCCTCCTTTTCGCGTTATTTGAAAGTCACCTGCCATACAGTGGAAGGCGAAGGCGTGGAACTGAAATGTTAATTTCAAGTGTTTCAGCAAAGCAGAGCCGCAGGCACTCAGCTCCCGGGACCGCCACTGTTCAGGATTCGGGCTGCTGAGTTTCTGTAAATGGTGGTTCGGTTGTGGGGTAGATCTTTCTGGCAAAATATGGACTTTCTGGCAGCGCTTGGACTTCAGGCTTGTTTTGCTTTGGTTTGTTTTGAACTGCGAATGGTCCATCGCGTTTTTGTTACCATGGAAACTCGTTTTCTAAAGGTGAAGATCACGGACCTCAACATTTCCGCTGCAGGAATAAATATTCTAGCAGCTTGGAAGGTGAGGCAGTGATGGCCTCACGGTGAACGATAGCGTTTCCAGCCGTGACGGCGCAAGATGACCGTGCTCACGTGTCTCATGAAGCCAAACCTCCTCAGATTGGATGTTTCAAAACCGACTAGACTGTTGCGTGCAGGGACTTCCAAAGGAAGAGTTACGATGGGTAGAAACCACGTTGGCTTTTCAGAACACTTGGCTGCGCCTTCCTCATCTCCCAGGAGGTCGCCAGGACTGAGTTTGGAACTGCTCACTTGGTTCACCTGATCTCTGGGAATCCAAGAAGTGAACGTTTTAAACTAGAAACTAATAACGAACAGTCCTAGAGGGTGCTGGCGAATGGTAACCAGCATGCCTGGAGGCTCAGAAAGTTGAGGAGAAGCCTGATGGGTTTTTCTTTGAAGAGTACTAAGTCAGTGAGATGGGTTGTTTCTTCTTCTGACTGGTCCGAGGAAAACTTAGGTTTCAGGCACTGTTCTTGGGAAGGAAGAGAAAGTGCCCTCCTCCTGTCACTGAGTACAGACACGGCTCCGGGCAGGGTACACGAGAACGCCGGGGGAGTTCACTGAGCACTTGGAACGGTGCCCTAAGGGTTGCTTTGGAAAGTTCCAGAATGTTCATTTTGGCAAGACTGACAGTGAATCAACAGGTGGGCGCGTCCATGAGGATGCAGAGGCTCTTCACTCTGGGGGGTTGTTTTACGATCACGTGATGGCGTCGATCTAAGAAGAGGATTCTCAACATGTGGAGGGGGCGGGCACCCCAGAAATCCCAGGGCGGGCTGGCTGGCCCGGCAAAGGCATGGGATGGGAGCGGGGCCAGAAGCTGACAGGCTTTTGGCTGAAGCATCTTCCAGCCGCGCAGCTTTCACCTGAGATCCGAGAGGTAAGGACGTGATCTGGGTGCTGAGCACAGGGCAGGGCGGCTGCCCGTACCTCCCGGGGGGACGGTGTGGACTGGGCCTGACAACTTCTCCTGTGTGACTCCCTGACCCAAATTTGCATAGTTGTTCCAGAACATTTCTTTAAGGATGGTGTGCAAAGCCAGCCTGGACAAAGGCAGCCAGTGACCCGCCGCCAGCTGGCACAGCCTTGGGGTACTCCAGAGCAGGGGAGAGGCTGGGTTCAGGCCTCCGCTGATGTCAGGGGCGCAAGGGGCAGCCCATCTTCCGTGACCTTCAGAAACAGTGCAGCCCGCAGGGTTCGAGGACTTCGGTTTTCTTGTCTGCTTCCCTATCAGGCCGTGAGCTTCTCTGTAGCAAGGATGGGCTTGTGTGTCCCTGCATTCCGACTCCTAGCCCAGTTCAGAGATGTCTATCGAGTGAATAGATGAATGAGTGAACGGATAAAGGAAATCACAGCACATCACTGCCTTCTGGGGCAAATGAGAGACTGAGGGAAGGGGGCCCCCAGAGACCTCTTCATCCCCCCCAGCCCACCCTACCCTACCCCGTCCTGCCCACTCCACCCTGCCCTGCCCACCTCATCCACTCTCTGGCACCTACTAGCACAAAGAAACACAGTTCAGACAAAACAATTCTTCCTCCTGAAGAGACACTAAAAACTGTGATGCAAGGAAATAAATGATTTTGAAGAAAATTAATGTTCTGTTTATTTTGCCTCTTTTATATAAGCTTTGCTAAACTCAATTACTGCATACCAATTATCCTAGTATTCCTACTGGGACAGCAGTCTCTTTCACTTAAAGTGTTATTTTGTTGAGAACCTGGTATTTAACCTTAATACATGGACGGCCTCAGAGACTACTTTGGACAAATTGAGGAACTCATTTTAGCAAAGCGTTTGGAGGGTGGGGTGAGGGTACATAGCATCAAGGTGTGACTGTGCTTCAGTTTTCTCTCCAGTAAATGGGGATGATAATACCTACTGTCCCATATCCACCAAGTCGTGAGGATGACAAGTGGACGGCGGCAGTGAGTGCTTTACAAAGATTCAAGTGAAAAGCAGAGTGAACTTTCAAAACAAACACACTTGAGTGTCAGCCTTCTACTGGCTGCCAACTTCAAGAAAGGAGAAGGTAGATAAGAGAAGTACTGAGTAGCAATGAACTTTGTATCCTGTAGCGTTAATTCCAAATTAATATTAATAAAATTTGAACACTGGTAATAAAGGGTGGATTATATTGTTTTAGGAGAGAAAAGGTAGGCTTCAAAGGAAAATCTAATAATATTTTTGCACTGAAAATGCTAAACTGTCTCAACAAAAACTAGGAGCTACAAGAAGGGAACAGAGTCGAAGATTCCAGATTTTTTTTTAATCGTATTTGGTTTGTGCGAAGGGAGAAATGAGGGAATAGAGTATTTTGGTTTCTGGTTTTCATCCAACAGTTGGAAAATGTGTATGAATTCTGAGTGTGAGGAATGGGTGGATAGTTACCAGCTCAATGGAAAAGCTCAGAAACACCAAATTAACAGAAGAAAAAATGGGAGTGTGAACATTAATGAAATCAAACCATCCGAAACGAGGAAAAGGAAAAAGAAGACAGGGTAAAGTGTAACAAACAAGAATCCTAAAGTATGACAGAGGAGAAAAATAAGCACGTTCGTTATTACACTAAATGTGAACGAGGTAAGTTGCTCTATTGAAACCAGAGGTTGTCAGGCTGTGTTTAAAAAAAAAAACAAAACAGGTATGTGTTGTTTCAAAAAAACCCTTCTAACAAGGTGGTAACGTTGAAAATAAAGGAGCAAGCAAACAGATGTTAGCAGATGCAAACAGAAAGAAAGATGTGGTGATATTAGTATCAGACAATGAAGAATTTAGGACCACTGGCTCTAAGTCAGGTGAAAGCAGGCATTATGTAATAATAAAAGTCACGACTTGTTAGCATGAGCTGGACGTGCCAAACAATGTAGTGACTAAATATAAACAATGACAAAAATAAATAAACTAATAAATAGCACAATAGCAGTTTCTATTATAATGGGGCTAAAACATCCCCAAGCAAATGAGCATCGACCTAGACAACTTGTAAATGGTAATGGGAGCCTTCATATACATTCAGTGGCCAATCAGTAATTAGAATGTCCTGAACTGCAAATCCCACCTGCACTCTTAATGTAGATCATAACAGTCAACACAAGAGCTAACCTCCAGAACTATCTCTGAGTTCTCAGGCACCCCAGGAAACCCCTAACGGTAATAGGTATCTCAAACAGGTAGGCAGCTGTCATCTAGGTGGTTGACTAGTCAAAGACTGGGTGGTGCTATGTAGGAAACCCCTTTCACCACCTGTTTTCAGGGCACCTAAAGCTCACAGAATGATTTTGCTTCCTTAGGAGAACTAGGGCCATCATGAACATATTCCTAACTAAGTTCATTTTTCCTCAATATATATTGCCTTGCTTCCTGCATAGACATGTTTGTGAGAAGTTTTATGTAAATCAAATCCTATTTTTCAGTTCACTAACCTACCATTTCAAGTTTATTTTCTTTCTTTCTTGATTGATTCACAATCGACAGTGGCTCTTACATTTTAGCTTTGAGTGTTCCTTCTTTCAGCCTTTCTACTCAAGCATCAGTGATCACTAAACATGAGATGAGCTGCATTTGGAGACAACTGCCTAAAGGAAACCTTCAGTGAACCCTTCTGTAAAGTCTCCTTTTGTTCAGTGAAGCCTCCACTGCAATAAGCCCATAATTTGATTGGAAAGAGTAGTGGATACATCTCTTTGTTCTGGGGCATCTGTAGGCCTCCTCTGGTAACTATACCTTTGGTAGCGAAAGCTCTGCAAAATCATCCATTCTTAGTCCATGTGCTCCCAGCCCGGGATCCCATTCCCAACTCCAGGGCTGGAGGATACAACCCGGGATCCCATTTCCAACTCCAGGACTGGAGGATACAGCCAGGATCCGTTCTGAACTCTCCAGGCCCCGCCAGAGAGAACAGCGCATCCTCACGCTCTCACGGCGGGCAACTTGGTCAGGCACAGCCAAAGAGATGCAGTGAGACTTCCGACTGTGGATTCTGGAAGAGTGAAGCTTGTTTGCCATTGGAACTGAGCCCCACGACGATGCTGGGGACAGAACCACTGACTCCATCGCATTAGCACAAGAAGAGTAACGTGGGAGAAGCCAGGGCAGCTCCTGGTGCTACTGACTGCCGCAACCCTCAGACCTGAAGCCAGTTCTACTCTGGAGGTTTTCAGCTTAGAGGAGCAAATTAATTCGGTTTTTTATTTAGTCAGGTTTAGGATGGGTTTTCCCTCTGTCTTGCATGCCTTCAGACACTAAAAGTCTGAATTTTTGTACAATGAACTTTCTTATAAAGAAGCAACCATCACAAAATTAAAACCAGTATTTAAAAGTGGAAAAGTATTAAAATATTCTGGACAAAAGAAGCATCCACTTCTCTACCCAGAGTAATTGCTGACATTTCTTTAATCAACATAGTTCTAATATTTGTGCACAGAGCAGCTGCTCCTAACAGCAAGGTTTTAGCATCATTTTCACAGTCTTTCCCAGAACCCAGTGATCCCCAGAGGTTGAAAGACGATGTCTGGGTGTTTTCCCTGTGAAGGGATATAAGAGTTTTCTAACGGCACAGTTGAGATTTCCAAAACCTCAACTCCTGAGCTTTCCGAAGTACTAAATCATGTATTCAGTGGGTTGAAAGCACTTGAAAGAACCTACATCTGCCTGAGAACTTAGAAGCCAGTGGGTTCTGTGAACGTCTGGACACGGAGAGTCCTCGTTCAGAGTGGAGACACCTCAGGCAACTGCTGTATTTTATTTTCCAAGACAGTAGCAGCCACTGGGCTCCAGCCATAATACTTGGAAACAGGTTGTGGCCATAGCCCAGATCAAAGAAATGGATTGACAGTGTCTCTCAAGTATCCAAACTCTTCCCAAGGTTTCTGACTCTCAAACAGACAGTGCTTTTGCATTCTGTTGGTTAAAACATGAATGGCGGGGTTTCCCTGGTGGCGCAGTGGTTGACAGTCCGCCTGCCGATGCAGGGGACGCGGGTTCGTGCCCCGGTCCGGGAGGACCCCACATGCCACGGAGCGGCTGGGCCCGTGCGCCATGGCCTCTGGGCCTGCACGTCTGGAGCCTGTGCTCCGCAACGGGAGAGGCCGCAGCAGTGAGAGGCCCGCGTACCGCTAAAAAAAAAAAAACACGAATGGCATAGGACTAAAAACGATAAGGTATTGAATTCTGTGCCCTGTCAAGCAATTGAAAGTGCATTTACCATCAGCTCTTTCTCCCTAACCCCTTTCTCAATCAAAAATAAAGCTTTGGGTTCTATAGGAGGTCCTTGATCCCTCTTTTGGCAGTGGTCCTTGAGTGAGTACATGTGATGGGAAAGGTGCCCGAAAGATACCCTCGTCTCCAAATATTGCCCGATCCCAATAACTGGCACATTTGGTTCTTGGTGAGGCCTCTCCTCCTGGCTTGTAGACACCTATCCTCTTGCTGCGTCCTCAAGGGGTCTTTCCTGGTGCAAGAGTGTGAGGGTGTGTGTGTGGGGTCTTGTCTTTTCCTCTTCCTCTAAGGGCCCTAACTGCATCACGGGGCCCCATCCTCACGATCTAATCTAAGCCCAGTCTCCTCCCAAAGGCCTCACCCCTAACCATCACATTGGGGGTTGAGGCTTCAACAAATGGATTCAGGGGTCACACATTCAGCCCCTGGTAGCCCCTGTTGGTCCTCTGTCCCAGTCTCCAGGCCTCTGCTCGCATCTCTCTTCTCCGCTTGATCTCTAGGGTTCGAGAAGGCAGGAGTTCTGTCTGTCTCTGTCTGAGCTCCTAGCACACTGAATCTGCATGTATTACATCCTTAATAAATGTTGGTGGAGTCAATCAATGTGTCACTGAGTTTAACTCAGTACAGCAACCAGTCCATCACCAACCATCGACAGTCTCCGTGGAAAGAGTTTGGAAGGAGGAATCCTAAAGCAGAGAGGGCCTGCGACATGAAGATTTGCGAGGTCCTTCCTGACACTTGGCTTTGGAAGCAGCTTTTGGAGCCTGGGCAGTTGGAACTTCTGATGCACTGCGGGCCCAAGGAGCAGGATGGGGTGCTGAGGAGAGGAGATGTGTGCCTGCACAGAGGGTTGGTCTAGGATCAAGGGAGAAGGTTAAGCGGTCTGTATTTTTCCTTCTTGTTTCTTAGCGCATCAAAGAGACAGAAACTCAGGGTAAATGTTGGATCTAGGAGTGTGCATTTGGGTGAAACATCCCCAGGATTCCGTCCTTCTGGAGTCTAAACACTGAAGGTAAGGTACATGAAAGTGAAGAAATTTAACATCACAATTTCTCCAAGTCCTGCCATCCTTTGGCTTCCATTTTTCTTTCTTCCTGACTTTGTCACTTAGCACACAACTGTAACTATGTTAGATTTACCTAGAGCATTTCACTCAACTCTTAATCGCAGTGGGAGAAGGTACTGAGGGACTTCTGAATTCTGCATTCTATTATGGTGAGATGCTTGAATATTTTGGGTGAGTCTGTATGGCTTTCATAATCAGAAAATAATAAGATGTCTAAAATGAAGTTCAGTGTTGGGAAGTGCCATGGGATCATACACCCAGCGTGGCTGAGTGCAGCAGATCCTAACTTTTCATCAAGCTTGGTACCCTTGTTCCTTCCAGCCCCGATGTGATGTGTGTAGAAGGCTTTGGGAGTATGAGAGGGAAGGAGCGTCAAAAATGGGGCAGGAGGGTCCTTCCAGATGTGCGACGTTAGCTTGGATTGGTTCTGGTTCCAAGGTACACAAAACCTACTCAGCATCCCTCGGAGCGGCAGCTGCTGGTGGCGTGCTGGCTCCTGGACCAACAGGCTTGCCACCCCTCTAGTCTTCTCTCCCATCAGCACAAATCTGAGATCGGGTGAAAAGAGCACTTTCTGCGTTTTTATTCGTATCTCTTACACTGACAAACCATATTCCATGTAATATACACCAAGTCAAATTGCAGGAATACGGCCTTCTTTGAACATCATGCAGCTCATCTGTGTGAGGGTGTCCTAGGATTCACCTTGGAATTTTATAAGCCAAAGAACTGAAGCCCAGTGAGTTCGTTTCCTCCAGCTGCTGTAACAAATTACACAACCGGGTGGCTTAAAACACAGGAATTTATTCTCACAGTTCTCAAGGCCAGAAGTCCAAGAGCAAGGTGTCAGCAGGGCCGTGCTCCCTCCAAAAGCTCCAGGGGAGGGTCGTTGCTGCCTCTTCCCGCGTCTGGTGTTTGCTGGCAGTCCTGGGCTTTCCTTGGCTTGTAACTGCCCGGCTTCAATTTCCCCCTGGGTGTGTCTCTCTTCCTTCCTTATAAGGAAATGTCATATCATATCGGATTAAGGGCCCACCCTACTCCATTATGACCTCATCTTAACTAATTGCCTCTGCAATGACCCTGTATGCAAACAACGTTTCGTCCTGAGCTACTGTGGTTTCAGACTCCCAGACATCTTTCTAGGAGGCACAATCGAACCCAAGAAATTCAAGATTTCACTGTCTGTGGCGTAACTGGACTCACCACTCGAGTCTCATGGTGGAATTTACTTCACTTGTTTTAACATTTTTTTGTTTCCTAGTCACCTTGACTGAAAAGATACTTCTGAGCATGAAATATTGGGGAGATTATTTCACCTGCTCTGCGCCTGGCTGGCGTTCTCTGGAAGCAGGGTTGCCGCACCGCCCACACTGGGGATGCCGTCGAGGTGAACTGATGCCACGGCACGAGTTTCTCTCCATCCCCCCGCCCCCCACCCCTGCTCTTCTGGAATATGGATGTGAGCATTGCCCGAAAGGAAAACAACACTTGGAAATTGCTCCTAGGAATTGTGGAAGCAGGAACGCTTAGAGCAAAATGCTGGAGCTGGAGGACTTCACTGCTGATCGCTAAGTGCCCTTGAGGCCTCCCTCCGAGGACAGGATGGGCAGGCGGTGCCGGCGCCAGGGGGGCAGACACCTGCGTGCTATTTCTGGCTCGTCCATGACCTTGATGCTCGACCTTGCGCAAGCTTCATCTTCTCTTCTTTACTGTCTCCGGAGCTGATGATTTCTTCCTCTCTTTAAAGTGCAGGTGGTAGTCGCGAATATCTGTTTCCTGCAGGTTTGGTTCTGTAAACCTCTTCTCGGATAAAAGCGCCAGGCAGCTGTGGAGTATTGTTCTTATTAATAACCTCATTTCAGCACAAACTCACCCACTTTCATACCTCATATTAATATTCCACTCCCGAGAACAGGCTACAATAACAACTCAGATGATACCCTCTGTCTTCTCATTTTGAAAATGATCCATACACAAAACTGTTAAGTTGTCCTAAAACAGAACACCTTTTCTCCTTCCATGTCCATGTGTAAACATGGCCACGGCTTCCATATAAAAGCATCAAGTTGATTCCTCTTGGTCCAGCTCTTTGTTGCCAGTTGTGTTGGTGGTGGTCTCGGGCTGCCGTGACAAGACGCCGTAGCCTGGGGTACTTAAACAGCAGGAATTTATGTCTTAAAGTTCCAGAGGCTGGGAAATCCAAGGTCAGCGCTCTGGTTGGTTTGGGCCCTTGTGGGGGCCCAATTCCTTGTTCATTGATGAATCTGTCCTGACATGGGACAGACAGACAGACAGAGAGTTTCTTAATCCCATCATGAAGGCCTCATCCTCATGAGCTCATCCAAACCTAATTAGTGCCCCCAAACCACAGCTCCAAATACCATCACGTTAGGAGTTAGGGCTTCAACGTGTGAATTTGGGGCGAGGGACACAATTCAGTCCATAGCACCAGTATTAGACTATTCACAAACAGAATTGCTTTGTTTCGATCTGCTCAAGATGACTTATAGCTGGCATAGGTGGTTTGTTGTGGGTTTTTTTGAAGCAGATCTAGAGATTATCAAAATAATTCTTTCACTGTAAAAACACACCACTGTCACCCGGGGTGGGCCACAGTCAGAGCTGCCCCCAGGTTGCCCCCTGGGCTCCTTGAAGAGCTCCAGGCCTTTGGTGTAGGTGCAGAGGGGGGACCCTACCCCACGTGAAGCAAGGATCTGAAAGCCTCCACCTTGCCTAGGTCTGGGAGGCAGGACTCCCTGAATAGCAGGTGTCTGAAATCATAAGGCAGGCAGTACAAGGCATCCCGCCTGGGGGTAAGAGAGGTCGTGAGCCTCCCGTTCTGGGCTCTGCTGAGTTAGAGGACATCTCATCCCTTCTCGGCTGCTAAGGGCCCCAGGTGTGGTGCAAACGTCTGGAAGCCATGATGCAACACAGAACCGTGTCTGCCTGCCAGAATCCTCCCATCACTTACGTCCTTTGCACAACCCCCTTTCAGCTTTGGGATAAAGTGAAAGCGACCTTGAATCAAGTGCAAGATCATGCACAGCCTCCCTGAAGCTGGTTGGTGCCCTCTGTGTTCTCTGGGGAGCGGGCGCCGGCTGCACCCGTCACAGCCAGGCCGTGCTCCTGCTGGCACCTCCTGGGGGTGCTGGTGGACACAGTCCCGGCTTCGCATGTGGCAGCAATGAGAGAAGTCACTCAGATACTTGGTGTCACCGATGAGGATTTCCCGCTTTCCCAGGAAGTTGACAGCACTAGGACATGCAGCCACGTACACACCAGAACTCCTCCAAAATATATAGAAGCACAAAATCTAAATACTAAATGTTTGTGAGTGTCACGTTTGGTAGCCCTCCATTCACAGCTTTGTTTCCAGGGGTGCTGGCCACCCTAGGTCGTGAAAAAAGTTGTGGCCCTTCTCCCCAAGCCCTTGTCTGTCGATCTGGTTTTCAGGTCGGACCTTTTTGGGCCGGATGGAGTGAGACAGGGCTGCAAGCAAAAACACAAAAACCACGCATCTCAGGAAATCTTCTTCCCTGATGAGTCCCTTTCTCATAGATGTGTTTTCCCATAAAGTGCAATTAATAATCCATCCAGCCTTTGTCAAACTTAACTCTACTGTCTTTGGACAGAATGTGAAATACCCACAAGTGTTTGGTGTCATTCTCTTCCAGACAATGAGAGCAACCAAAACAGAAGGGCTCTGCTAAGAAGCCAGCTCCGATGCCTGCCTTTGTGCTGGTGAAAAGGACGCAGAGCAAACCTAACAAGGGCTGGACACGGAGGGGGAGGCCAGGCAGCAGGCTCACAGGCTTCTATGTTGCCCCTTTGACAATGATTGAAAAGGAAATCGCTTTTTAATAAGTGTGGTATTCTCGGAGGAACAGGGCTAAAGGGTTAATTTAATGCTTGACCCATTAAAACCATTGACGGCAGTGAGAAGCTCACAGGCTGATCGGATGACTGTTTCTGCAGGAGAAAGGGTGGAAAACTGAGCCTCGCTGGGCCAGGTAATCAAGGGAGATCGGCCCCAAGCAGAAGACAGGGCCAGGCAGAGCCCGAGTGCCACCTGAGATTCCATTACTTGTCCTCTTTCAAGCATAATAATGAGATTATGGTAACCCTAAACTGGCTGAAAACAGAAATCTGGCTGCCTGTCAAGTTCATTGTGCTGAGTTTTACAACAATCCAGGTCTGGTTTCCCTGAACCTGTGATGATTACCCTGGGGGCAGGGCCTCGGAGAATCGTGGTCAACCCTCAGGCTCACTCAGCCTCTGGCTTCCGACCTACACACCATTGTGGAGTGCATGGAAAACCTTGCTAACGTTGAGTTTTTTACCATGTGATTTAAGAACTCATAATAAGGAGATATTGATGCAACCCTTACTTTCCACCCCATATCAGCAGCAGATTTTCTGTGAGTCCTGAGAAGGCGTGCTGTGGAGGCGTGAAGCCCTGGATCCAGCCACACCTGCCCGTGCTGGGTTCACACCCACCCCCGTCACACGCCCGGGAGTAACCCTGTGCCTAAGTTAACTCCATCTGCGCAGAGAGGATGTAGGAAAATAAAGGGGCAGTAACCTCCTTCATCCTGGAGGAAAACAGTTTGTCTTCCTGGGACGCTGACAGCATCCTGTCCAGTGGGTTACCCTGCGGCTGCACTGCTGAAATGCCCAAGCTGTCCCCGCCATCGTGGTGGTGACGTTTCTCAGCACTCAGGATAATCCTGGTAACTTCGGGCGCTTGGCACAAGCCGCCTCCCTCCAACCTCGCCAGCTGGAGGCCCTGCCACCTGTGCCACGTGCTAGATCGAGCCTCCGGCGTAAGGATGTGCCCGAGGTCCCATCACCAGCAGAAGGCCAGCTCCCCGGGGCACAGCCCCTCGAGGCATGGTAGCTGGACCCCGAAGGCGGATTCTCAAGAGAGGAATTTTGAAATATCTCATGTTCTTTTAAGCAAAATAATAACTTAGAACAGCAAACAGGGACGATTCACAGATGGTTGGTTCGGCAACCACTGTGCGTTATAAGCACAGCCTTTGAGGGAGCTTCTGTAAACGGAGGCCCAGTATCTGTAATTTTATCCTTTAACAGACTATTTATTAATAAATATTCATGATGAATGTCAGCCGGCTCCAAGACAGATTAAAAGGAAAGAAACTCCTCTGGATAAAGTAAAACTCAGCGTAAATCCCCAGAAAGGAAGCAGCAATGTGCACACGTTCAAGTCTCCTGCGCAGAAAAGGGAGCCGACAGCATTGCGATGAGGGGGCTGAGACAGCTCAGGGCTCCGGCACTTCTTCTCTAGAATGTTCCCTAGAATGTTCCCTTGGCCGTGGATTTGCCCTGAGTTTACCTCTGCCACTTTGCACCTCGTTTTTCCCGTCTGTAAAATGGGGACAGCAGTTCTCACCTCTTCAGGTGACATCCTCCCCACAATGACCACCTCCCTGAGGTCTTGTGTGCTTCAAACGAGACGACTGGGTGGAAGAGCCTTGGGAAGTCCAGCACCTGATACACGTGAGGACACGTGAGGCTGTGTGTCTGCACCCACAGCACGGGGGTCACACAGCAGGACTCTGGACCTGAGGCCACACAGGGAGGAGGTGGAAGCATCCTCACCCATCCCTTGCATCTGGCGGCGTCCGAGTGTACCACGTGCAGTCAGATGTGTGCACACATGAGCAGAGGGCCCTGCATGCTCTAATTCCACCTCTCCCCTCACCCCAGTGGGAACATCAGCCAGGGCAGGTTAAAGGAACGTCCCTGTCTTCCCCCGACCTGATTTTCTAATGTCCATGTTTGGAGCTGTGGCGCCCCCCTCTGGGCCCTCATTAGCTGCCCCAGCAGGTGTGTGCGGTCCTGGCATGCAGGCCTGCAGTGGGGCTCCCCTCTTTGTCACCTGAGAACTTCCGCTTCTGCAGGACCAGTGGGGCCTGGGCTGGGCTCCCATCCCACACGTGGGCACAGATATGAGGAGTGGTCCCTGCACTGCCAGCCGCAGAGCCAACAGACCAGCCTTCCCTTAGTATCATCCTGCCTGGCCCGTCACTGCTGACCATGGCAGCCCTCGTAACAACCCTCTTGTGGGACTCAGAACAGAGTGATTCCTCACTGTCCCCTCCTGTGGGGGGTACAGGACACATCATAAACAGCGCCATGACCATCACAACAGCCCAGTGGTCAGTGGTGACGTCACGGTGACGGCAGGAGCCTGGGCCTCCGTCTGCTCTGGAGCTGAGGGCGTGTCTGAGGCTAGTTGGCGGGGGCTTCTCACTCCCATCTTACAGAGCCGGACCCGCCCAGCGCCCTGCTATTGATGGCGCTGAGCTAAAAGGCAGGGCTTTTTTCAACCCTACAAGACTGTCCCCTCCTGGCTGTCCCCCACCCCAAGTCCCTGTCCAGAGTCTCAGCCACAGAGATGGCCTCCATTCCTCCAGCCCAGGTGTTTCGATAACCTGCTCAGGGCTGCCCCCCGTGGTGGATAAAATGCCGATCCCCAAACTGGGAGCATTTACAAGCCAACAGCAGGATTTGGTGTCCACAAATGACCATTACAACAATATTGTAGGAGGGACCTTCAAGATGGTGAAGGAGTAAGACGTGGAGATCACCTTCCTCCCCACAGATACACCAGAAATACCTCTACACGTGGAACAACTCCTACAGAACACCTACTGAATGCTGGCAGAAGACCTCAGGCCTCCCAAAAGGCAAGAAACCTCCCCCCCCACCACGTACCTGGGTAGGGCAAAAGAAAAAAGAATAAACAGAGACAAAAGGATAGGGACGGCACCTGCACCAGCGGGAGGGAGCCGTGAAGGAGGAAAGGTTTCCACACACTAGAAGCCCCTTTGTGGGCGGAGACTGCGGGTGGCGGAGGAGGGAGCTTCGGAGCCGCGGAGGAGAGCGCAGCCACAGGGGTGCGGAGGGCAAAGTGGGGAGATTCCCGCACAGAGGATCGGGGCCGACCGGCACTTACCAGCCCGAGAGGCCTGTCTGCTCCCCCGCCGGGGCGGGCGGGGCCGGGAGCTGAGGCTCGGGCTTCGGTCGGAGCGCAGGGAGAGGACCGGGGTTGGCGGCGTGAACACAGCCTGCAGGGGGTTAGTGCGCCACGGCTGGCCGGGAGGGAGTCCGGGGAAACGTCTGGACCTGCCGAAGAGGCAGGAGACTTTTTCTTCCCTCTTTATTTCCTGGTGCGCGAGGAGAGGGGATTGAGAGCGCTGCTTAAAGGAGCTCCAGAGACGGGCGCGAGCCGCGGCTAAAAGCGCGGACCCCAGAGACAGGCATGAGACGCTAAGGCTGCTGCTGCCGCCACCAAGAAGCCTGTGTGCGAGCACAGGTCACTCTCCACACCGCCCTCCCGGAGAGCCTGTGCAGCCCGCCACTGCCAGGGTCCCGGGATCCAGGGACAATTTCCCCGGGAGAACGCATGGCGCGACGCAGGCTGGTGCAACGTCATGCTGGTGCAACGTCACGCCGGCCTCTGACGCCGCAGGCCCGCCCCGCACTACGTGCCCCTCCCTCCCCGCGGCCTGAATGAGCCAGAACCCCCGAATCAGCGGCTCCTTTAACCCCGTCCTGTCTGAGCAAAAAACAGACGCCCTCCGGCGACCTACACGCAGAGGCGGGGCCAAATCCAAAGCTGAGCCCCGGGAGCTGTGAGAACAAAGAAGAGAAAGGGAAATCTCTCCCAGCAGCCTCAGGAGCAGTGGATTAAATCTCCACAATCAACTTGATGCACCCTGCATCTGTGGAATACCTGAAAAGACACCGAATCAAATCACTAATATAGTTTACTACAGGCCCCACAATTGAGGAGGTGGACTTTTGGAGCAACTGTAGACTTGGGGTTTGCTGTCTGCGACTGACTTGTTTCTGATTTTATGTTTATCTTAGTATAGATTTTAGCACTTGTTATCATTGGTGGATTTGTTTATTGGTTTGGTTAAACTTTTCTTTTTTTTAATTACTTTTTAATTTTAATTATTTTATTTCTTTTATTTATTTGTTTATTTTTTTAATTATTCTTTTCTTTCTTTTTCTCTCCCTTTTCTTCTGAGCCGTGTGGTGGACAGGGTCTAGATGCTCCAGCCTGGTGTCAGGCCTGAGCATCTGAGTTGGGAGAGCCGAGTTCAGGACATTGGACCACCAGAGACCTCCTGGCCCCATCTAATATCAATTGGCGAGAGCTCTCCCAGAGATCTCTGTCTCAACGCCAAGACCCAGCTTCACTCAATGTCCAGCAAGCTCCAGTGCTGGATGCCCTATGCCAAACAACTAGTAAGACAGGAACACAACCCCACCCATTAGCAGAGAGGCTGCCTAAAATCATACTAAGTTCACAGACACCCCAAAACACACCACTGGTTGCAGTCCTGCCCACAAGAAAAACAAGATCCAGCCCCACCCATCAGAACACAGGCACCAGCCCTCTCCACCAGGAAGCCTACACAACCCACCGAAACAACCTCACCCACTGGGGGCAGACACCAAAAACAACAGGAACTACAAACCTGCAGCCTATGAAAAGGAGACATCAAACACAGTAAGATAAGCAAAATGAGAAGACAGAGGAATATGCAGCAGATGAAGGAGCAAGGTAAAAACCCACCAGAGCAAACAAATGAAGAGGAAATAGGCAGTCTACCTGAAAAAGAATTCAGAATAGTGATAGTAAAGATGATACAAAATCTTGGAAACAGACTGGAGAAAATACAAGAAATGTTTAACAAGGACCTAGAAGAACTAAAGAGCAAACAAACTGATGAACAACATGATAAATGAAATATAAATATAAATTCTCTAAAAGAAATCAATAGCAGAATAACTGAGGCAGAAGGACAGATAAATGACCTGGAAGATAAAATAGTGGAAATAACTACTGCAGAGCAGAATAAAGAAACAAGAATGAAAAGAACTGAGGAGAGTCTCAGAGACCTCTGGGACAACATTAAACGCACCAACATTCGAATTATACGGGTTCCAGAAGAAGAAGAGAAAAAGAAAGGGTCTGAGAAAGTATTTGAAGAGATTATAGTTGAAAACTTCCTTATTGTGGGAAAGGAAATAAGTCCAAGAAGCGCAGAGAGTCCCATACAGGGTAAATCCAAGGAGAAGCATGCCAAGACAAATATTAATCAAAGTATCAATAATTAGACACAAAGAAAAAATATTAAAAGCAGCAAGGGAAAAGCAACAAATAACATACAAGGGAATCCCCATAACGTTAACAGCTGATCTTTCAGCAGAAACTCTGCAAGCCAGAAAGGAGTGGCAGGACATATTTAAAGTGATGAAAGGGAAAAACCTACAACCAAGATTACTCGACCCAGCAAGGATCTCATTCAGATTTGATGGAGAAATTAAAACCTTTACAGACAAGCAAAAGTTAAGAGAATTCAGCACCACCAAACCAGCTTTACAACAAATGCTAAAGGAACTTCTCTAGGCAGGAAACACAAGAGAAGGAAAAGACCTACAATAACAAACCCAAAACAATTAAGAAAATGGGAATAGGAACATATCGATAATTACCGTAAATGTAAATAGATTAAATGCTCCAACCAAAATACATAGACTGGCTGAATGGATACAAAAACAAGACCCATATGTATGCTGTCTACAAGAGATCCACTTCAGACCTAGGGACACATACAGACTGAAAGTGAGGGGATGGAAAAACATATTCCATGCAAATGGAGATCAAAAGAAAGCTGGAGTAGCAATTCTCATATCAGACAAAATAGAGTTTAAAATAAAGACTATTACCAGAGACAAAGAAGGACACTACATAATGATCAAGGGATCAACCCAAGAAGAAGATATAATAATTGTAAATACTTATGCACCCAACATAGGAGTACCTCAATACATAAGGCAAATACTAACAGCCATAAAAGTGGAAATCAACAGTAACACATTCATAGTAGGGGACTTTAACACCCCACTTTCACCAATGGACAGATCATCCAAAATGAAAATAAATAAGGAAACACAAGCTTTAAATGACACATTAAACAAAATGGACTTGATATTTATAGGACATTCTATCCAAAAACAGCAGAATACACTTTCTTCTCAAGTGCTCATGGAACATTCTCCAGGATAGGTCATATCTTGGGTCACAAATCAACCCTTGGTAAATTTAAGAAAATTGAAATCATATCAAGTATCTTTTCTGACAACAATGCTATGACACTAGATATCAATTACAGGAAAAAAAAACTGTGAGAAATACAAACACATGGAGGCTAAACAATACACTACTAAATAACCAAGAAACCACTGAAGACATCAAAAAGGAAATCAAAAAATACCTAGAAACAGATGACAATGAAAACACGAAGACCCAAAACGTATGGAATGCAGCAAAAGCAGTTTTAAGAGGGAAGTTTATAGCAATACAATCCTACCTTAAGAAACAAGAAAAATCTCAAATAAACAACCAAACCTTACACCTAAAGTAATTAGAGAAAGAAGAACAAAAAACTCCCAAAGTTAGCAGAAGGAAAGAAATCATAAACATCAGATCAGAAGTAAATGAAAAAGAAATGAAGGAAACAATAACAAAGATCAATAAAACTAAAAGCTGTTTCTTTCAGAAGATAAACAAAATTGATAAGCCACTAGCCAGACTCATCAAGAAAAAAAGGGAGAAGACTCAAATCAACACAATTAGAAATAAAAAAGGAGAAGTAACAACTGACACTGCAGAAGTACAAAGAATCATGAGAGATTACTAGAAGCAACTATATGCCAATAAAATGGACAACCTGGAAGAAATAGACAAATTCTTAGGAAAGCACAACCTTCTGAGACTGTACCAGGAAGAAATAGAAAATATAAACAGACAAATCACAAGCCCTGAAATTGAAACTGTGATGAAAATTCTTCCAACAAACAAAAGCCCAGGACAAGATGGCTTCACAGGTGAATTCTATCAAACATTTAGAGAAGAGCTAACACCTATCCTTCTCAAACTCTTCCAAAATATAGCAGACGGAGGAACACTCCCAAACTCATTCTATGAGGCCACCGTCACCCTGATACCAAAACCAGACAAAGATGTCACAGAGAAAGAAAACTACAGGCCAATATCACTGATGAACATAGATGCAAAATCGTCAACAAAATATCAGCAAACAGAATCCAACAGCACATTTAAACGATCATACGCCATGATCAAGTGGGGTTTATCTCAGGAATGCAAGGATTCTTCAATATACGCAAATCAATCAATGTGATACACCATATTAACAAACTGAAGGATAAAAACCAGATGATAATCTCAATAGATGCAGAAAAAGCTTTTGACAAAATTCAACACCCATTTATGATAAAAACTCTCCAGAAAGTAGGCACAGAGGAAACGTAATAAAGGTCATATATGACAAACCCACAGCCAACATCATTCTCAATGGTGAAAAACTGAAACCATTTCCTCTAAAATCAGGAACAAGACAAGGATGTCCACTCTCACCACTATTATTCAACATAGCTTTGGAAGTTTTACCCCCGGTAATCAGAGAAGAAAAAGAAATAAAAGGAATCCAAATCGGAAAAGAAAAAGTAAAGCTGTCACTGTTTGCAGATGACATGATACTACACATAGAGAATCCTAAAGATGCTACCAGAAAACTACTAGAGCTAATCAATGAATTTGGTAAAGTAGCAGGATGCAAAATTAATGCACAGAAACCTCTTGCATTCGTATACACTAATGATGAAAAGTCTGAAAGAGAAATTAAGGAAACACTCCCATTTACCATTGCAACAAAAAGAATAGAATACATAGGAATAAACCTACCTAAGGAGGTAAAAGACCTGTATGCAGAAAACTATAAGACACTGATGAAAGAAATTAAAGATGATACAAACAGATGGAGAGATATACCATGTTCTTGGATTGGAAGAATCAAATTGTGAAAATGACTATACTACCCAAAGCAATCCCTATCAAACTACCAATGGCATTTTTCACAGAACTAGAACAAAAACTTTCACAATTTGTATGGAGACACAAAAGACCCTGAATAGCCAAAGCAATCTTGAGAAAGAAAAACAGAGCTGGAGGAATCAGGCTCCCTGACCTCAGACTATACTACAAAGCTACAGTCATCAAGGCAGTATGGTACTGGCACAAAACCAGAAATATAGATCAATGGAACAGGATAGAAAGCCCAGAGATAAACCCATGCACATATGGTCACCTTATCTTTGATAAAGGAGGCAAGAAATGGAGAAAAGACAGCCTCTTCAATAAGTGGTGCTGGGAAAACTGGACAGCTACATGTAAAAGAATTAAATTAGAACACTTCCTAACACCATACACAAAAATAAACTCAAAATGGATTAAAGACCTAAATGTAAGGCCAGACACTGTAAAATTCTTAGAGGAAAACATAGGAAGAACACTCTTTGACATAAATCACAGCAAGATCCTTTTTGACCCACCTCCTAGAGTAATGGAAATAAAAACAAAAATAAACAAATGGGACCTAATGAAACTTCAAAGCTTTTGCATAGCAAAGGAAGCCATAAACAAGACGAAAAGACAACCCTCAGAATGGGAGAAAATATTTGCCAACGAAGCAACTGACAAAGGATTAATCTCCAAAATATACAAACAGCTCACGCAGCTCAATATCAAAAAAACAGAAAACCCAATCCAATAATGAGCAGAAGATCTAAACAGACATTTCTCCAAAGAAGATATATAGATTGCCAACAAACACATGATAGGATGCTCAACATCACTAATCATTAGAAAAATGCAAATACAAAACTACAATGAGGTGTCACCTCACACCACCGGTCAGAATGGCCATCATCAAAAATTCTACAAACAATAAATGCTGAAGAGGGTGTGGAGAAAAGGGAACCCTTTTGCACTGTTGGTGGGAATGTAAATTGATAACAGCCACTATGGAGAACAGTATGGAGGTTCCTTAAAAAACTAAAAACAGAGCTACCATATGACCCAGAAATCCCACTAATGGGCATATAGCCTGAGAAAACCATAATTCAAAAAGAGTCATGTACCACAATGTTCACTGCAGCACTATTTACAATAGCCAGGATATGGAAGCAACCTAAGTGTCCATCAACAGATGAATGGATAAAGAAGGTGTGGCACATATATACAATGGAATATATATTACTCAGCCATGAAAAGAAATGAAATTGAGTTATTTGCACTGAGGTGGATGGACCTAGAGTCTGTCATACAGAGTGAGGTAAGTCAGAAAGGAAAAAACAAATACTATATGCTAACACATATATATGGAATCTTAAAAAAAAAAAAAAAAAAGGTTCTGAAGAACCTAGGGACAGGACAGGAATAAAGACACAGACATAGAGAATGGACTTGAGGACATGGGGTGGGGGAAGGGGGTGGGGGAAGGGTAAACTGAGACGAAGTGAGAGAGTGGCATGGACATATATACACTACCAAATGTAAAATAGCTCGTGGGAAGCATCCGCATAGCACAGGGAGGTCAGCTCGGTGCTCTGTGACCACCTAGAGGGGTGGGATAGGGAGGGTGGGAGGGATACGCAAGAGGGAGGGGATATGGGGATATATGTATACATATAGCTGATGCACTTTGTTATACAGCAGAAGCTAACGCACCATTGTAAAGCAATTATACTCCAATAAAGATGTTTTAAAAATTGTAAATCAACTATATTTCAGTAAAATTTTCTTAAAAAAAGAAAAAAACACAAAACAAGATGTGACCATTCTAAAAGCAGAATGTGGTACAAAAAGTGGGCCATGGGGACTGGGAGGGGAGCAACAACTTCTGGGTTCCTGGGGATGGCATCGTTTGAGAAAGACCGTGAGAGATGTCCGGGCAGGTATAGATGTGGAAAGAGCGTTCTGGGTGGCGGGGGCAGAGCCCAAGGTGGCAGGTGGCCCTGCTGCGTGGAGGGCAGAGCAGACAAAGAGCCCCAAGGGAGCAGATGGAAGGCGCTGGTTAGGTTGCTGGGAGGGCAAGGTGGGGATGCAGGCAGCATGGGGGGCGGAGGAGGGCATCCTGCTGTGGTCACAGGACCCGAGCAGCCTCAGGAGGAAGGACCAGAGCCCCCACCTCTGTTCCTCACTCTCCTGCCTCTCCATCCACCTGGACTCACTGTGGCTGCTGTCCGTCGGGCCGCAGCATCTGCCCCCAGCTCAAGAGTCACAAGGGCCGCCCTTCCTGCCGGGTCCTCACTCACCTGTTGTGCGTACTTCACCTCGGAGGAAAACATCCACTCCCCTGATCAAATGGGGTTGAGGTGCGACAGGATCCCAGGCACTTAGCAAAGAAGGGAAAGCGGGGTTCATGAGGTCCTGTGAAATTAACCTTTGAAAGGGCTTTGGGAGACTGGAAACCACGACTCAGTTCCTGTACTTGGCACTTTGATTATTTTGACCCTGTGACCATATCTTGATAACAGACGTGCCTGTGAGACATCAGATTCAAGTATTTTCATGGCTTACTAATCTAATGCCATTGATCATAGCATGTGCTTCATGGATTGTGAAGAAATTAACTATTCCAAAGCTGAGATAAACCTTAATGTGATAGATTTAGTGATGATTTTTGGATACTTCTTTATGACTTTCTTTCATTAAAGATTGACATGATACGTATTGAAGGAAGTCCAGACCTAGCAGGGTGACTGGATATACTCGCATGTATCTATGTATATATCCAAGGGCCAACACCGTAGTCCTGAAATACTACTTCTCACTAAAAAGAACGGGAGCTCCGTAGAGAAACAGCTGATCTGGACCTGGACGTTTACCAGATGACCCGAGGACATTTCATCACACCACTAATGATGGAGCCAAGTTAAGGAGGCGTCCGCTGACCAAAGAAGGGACAATTTGATCCTCCAAATATCATAACTGCAATGGATCGAAACACAACACATATGTTTAAACCCATGAGCTTTCAATGAAACTAAAAAGAATTAAATGGTACCACTGGAGGATGCTAATGAATAATTCATTATTTTGAAAACTAGTAAACAAAGGGAGGATATCAAATATTTATCCCACCTTTCCAATATAAAGTATACCCTGGGCAGCCAGATACGATATGAGGAAATTCCCTTTTTCTGGAATTAGAATAGGACCACGTTCCAACCCTAAATGTATTAGTGTATCTGGACACGGAGCAGCGGCAGCTGCTACCATTACAAAGATGGACAGTCAGACATTCCCTGTCTTCTGACCTGACAGGTAGAAAAGGCACCTAGGAGGTGGTCTTGCCTCCCCCAGTAGACCGGAATCTGATCACAGCCGCAGATCTGGTTACAATGTATAGGAAACACAGAGGAGTGTGTTGGACTAAACCACTGGAATGCAACTGGGAAAACCTCCAAAGTGGGAAATCCTGTAGATCAATGACTGTTTCCTAAACAAATAATAAGAAAAAAACAAAGAAGAAATGCAGTGAGACAAACTGATTGAAATAGACTGAAGACACATTTCAACCAATCACAACGTGGGGACCCTTATTCTGATCCCGGCTTGAGAAAATTTTATTTTTTAAACTGAAAAAATATATTTATTTATGACGTGTCCATAAGTCAGATATATGACATTCAATGAGACAGTTAGAAATTGTCAACAATGGCTAGGTATTTTATGATATTAAGGAATTATTGTTACATTTTTAGGTGTGACGGTATGTAATCGTCATTTTAAAAAAATGATTCCTTAAATAATTAAAGATCCACATCTGGAATATTTACACATGAAAATATGTGACATTTGAGATTTGCTTGCGGACAGGAGGTGGGAGGATGGGAGGGATAAGCAAGACCCTTATGAACTGCCAATTGTTGAAGTTGGGTGGTGGGTACATGAGGGTTCATTATACTCTTCTGTCCACATTTACATGTTGACGTAATTTTAAACATAAAACATGTACACATATATGTACAATCTCAGATTCTTAGAAAATAAAATCACTACTATTCTGAAAAACTAAAGATTTTCTGCTTCCACCTGCAGCGTTTCCACGTGTACACACAGCACACACACACGTAAATATATGTCCCTGCCAACGTCCGTAAGGGCATGTATTCAAGGATAGCTATTCTAATTGCTTTCCCTGCTGAACAAGATAATGCATTCTGGAGCCACTGATTAAAAACATGAAGTGAACTGAAAATTATGCTGTAAAGTTTAGGAAACTTTCAGAGGTTACGTTTGACAAACTGGGATCTTGCCTTTAACAATGACAGGAAGCCGCACAGAAATACCACGTTTCATCTGGTGTGGGTCTTTATCTTATCTTGACAGATTATTGCTGGTTAAATTGTAGTGCTGACTTAAAGGCAGGACTCTTCAAGGGAGTCAGAAATTAAGGCTTCACCAAATGGTAATAAAGCTATTAAAAATGCAAACAGAAAACAGCGACACTGTACAGGTTAGACAGCTAATCCAAACTAGCAGTTTAAAAAGCAGAGCAATTACACTTTTATTTAAATGCAAGGAATATGAGCAGGAATAGAATGAGCAGCCTTGTTTAAATGCATTCTTTTGAATATTTATTAGAAATAATACATGTAGTTAAGCCACTTATCTGATTTCAGTGAATAAGTAAAATGTAAAAGATCAATTTTCATAATTATACCAAAGAAGTCTGTCTTTCATAAAAATCTCATTAATAACACCATTATTACTGAAAAAATATGTCGGTATTATTATTGTTATTCTAATTATCAGCAAAATGCTACTGATAATGTTGTCATAAAATTCCCTTTTAGTATCCTATTAAGAGAGATAGTCTAAGTAGTGGTTTAAGTTAAATCTAGACCCTAAGTGGCATTATGAAAATCTTCTTTGTGTATTTGGTTAAAATACATTGTGTATAATTACAGAAATTACCACGAGTTTGGCAAACAGGACTGTATGTTCACTTATGTCTGTGTAGGGCGCATGGTCCCTGGGCCCACAGATCCCACACGCAGGCCTCCCAGATGCCTCCGACTTGGAGGGAAGATGGGGCTGTCCTTGGAAGTCATGACATTGAGCATCTTTCCGTGAAATAGTCTTGCTTATTAACAAAGATCGAATATTATTTTGGAGAGTTCGCGCATTATTTCTACTTTCGTTCCTTAACGATAATCCACCTGCGCTTACTGAACATCCGCCTTTAGAAGCAGCTCTTGCTTGTCCTAGTTTGAGAATCAATCCATCGCGACTTTGGCCTGGATGTCGGGGAAACGACTCCACTCCTCTTGGCCTCCGTTTCCATCTCAGGGCAACGGTACCCTAGAAGCAGGACCTCCACGACCCTTTGATTCCTGATTGTTTAGCTCAGCGTCAAACAATGGTTGCCTGAATCTTTGGCAAATATTGCTGCAACAAAAAAGACAAAACAAAACAAAAGCACCTCGAGCCTTCTCTTTGTGTAATGAGCTCTATTAAGAAAAAAAGGATTTGAAGCAAAATTAACTCGCAGTTATTGTTGGGACTTTGTTCCTAGTTCCCGTAAAAAAAAAAAAAAAAAGATTCAGCAAACTCAAGTGTCTTTGTTTAAGCAGCGTGTTTTCCTCCTAACCTACTCAACCCAATAATCTCATACACAGGCGATAGATAGCCCCGAAAATGTGCAGGACAGCCTGCATTGCGGAAGTTAAATTTCTCTTCTTACTAGACTTATGAAGACGTGAGCAAGGCCTTTTTGAAAATGGTACAGATGACTGAATAAACAAGCCAAAAAATAAACCCTCTTTTTAAAATTGAGGTATAGTTAATTTACAATGTTGTGTTAGTTTCAGGTGTACAGTAAAGTGATCCAGTTATATATACACATATATATTTATTTTTTTCAGATTGTCTTCCCTTATAGGTTATTATAAAATATCGAACAGAGTTCCCTGTGCTGTACAGTAGAGCCTTGTGGTTCATCTATCTTATATCTAGTTGTGTGTATCCGCTAATCCCCAATTCCTAATTTATCCCTCCCCGCCTTTCCCCTTTGGTAGCCAAAAGTTTGTTTTCTATGTCTGTGGTAAACCCTCTTATTTTAATACCTGTTTGTGAGCATATCTGAATATCTTTGTGCTGCTGTGACTAAAGGTTGTGAATACTTCAAGCATTTAAATGGTAAGCCCTACTTAGCAAATGAATGATAGCATAGCTCTTTGAACTGGAGGAAGTAATGCTTTTTTGAAAACATAAATGAGTGGAAGAAGCCACAATAACATAAAAGCTTGTTTTTACCTTTAGCTCAAAGCTGAAAACCTAACGAAATTTTGGAAAACGAAAGCACGAAGCCAATCTGGGCCCTGGGCTGCCTCTCGTGAGCATCCCAGGATTATCTCCATCCTTAAGCAGAGGCCCCCTTGGCCAACGGCTGTGACGCCTCCACTCCCCCCTCTCCAGGGAAGAAGGCCCAGCTCTGCTGCCAGACGGATGCCAGGGCCATCCTTGGGGCACAAGCTGCCCCAGGAGGTGGGCCAGGGGCTTCCCTCATTTCAGTGGGACAGGAGGTTTCAGGTGTAATTCCACACCGTGGAGGGCAACCTGCCACCGAGACAGCCCCCCTCTGGCATGCCCAAAGGACGCCTCTGGCCACTGCCTGTGCACCTCCAGGAACAGACCTGCTGACAGTTGGGGTAGAACGTTCGACCCTAAGCCAAGTGAAGTTGCATCTTAACTCTTACCTAGGGATTGTAGCTCAGTCCTTCCAAGCTATAAAAATTCAACCTTTGATCCTACGTGAAGGACTCAAAACCTCTGAAGATGGTTATTACGATGCTCAAGGTTTTCTGTTTCTTGGGCTAAACTCCCCAGTTGCATCTCCCGTCTTTGATGTGGTCTGGTCTGATGTTCTCACCACATTCATTGCCCTGCTCTGCAAAGATTCAACTCGTCCCGGTGCCTTTCAGTTTGATCCCATTCAACTGAGTCTCTGCTGTGTGCCAGGCACAATGCACAGTGATGGACTGACTGAGATGGGGGAGGGGGGGAGAAGGAGAAAAAGGGGAAGGGGAAGGAAGGAAGAAAGGAAGGAAGGGAGGAAAGGAGGGAGGAGAAGAGCAGAGTTCCTGGCGACAGGATGGGTTCCAGGACAAGGGAAGTTCAGGGTAGAGAAGGATCTTACCTGGAGGAGGATCCAGACATCCAGAAAATCTGTCTGAGGAAAATTCCCTTAAGCCAAGACCTGGTGATCAGACAAAGGGAAGTGGGGTCTGATAATCCAGTGGGAGGACAGAGGGCAGAGAGAGTCCACCCTCTTGGGAAGTTCCCTCCGGCTCTGGTGAATTTGCCAACCCCCAGGGCAGGTGAGCAGCTGGGCAGATATTTGGCCCAAGGGAGCCCAGGAAGGTGCAAGGCAGGCAGGCTGGGCAGAATTAGCTCAGAAGCATCAAATTTAAATTAAATTCAGAGGGACTTCCCTGGTGGCACAGTGGTTAAGAATCCGCCTTCCAAAGCAGGGGATGCAGGTTCGATCCCTGGTCGGGGAACTAAGATCCCCCATGCTGTGGGGCTCAACTACAGAGCTCACGCCCTGGAGCCCGAGCGCCACAACTGGAGAGAAGCCCGCACGCAGCAGCGAAGAGCCCATGAGCAGCAGTGAAAGATCCCACATGCCTCAATGAAGACCCCGCGTGCCACAACTAAGACACAATGCAGCCACAAGAATAAATTAAATTAAATAAATTTAGAGCATAATCAAAAGAAAAAAAAAAAAAAAAGAACCCACACATCCCAATTGCCTTGGTACATATACTTTCTACAACCCTCTTTTTTTTAATTTTAATTTTTTTATTTTAGGGGAAATGTATGCTTAGCATCAAAGAAGTAAAAATTATGGTTCCCAACCCTGAAAAAAAAAACCGAAGCATCTCTGGCTGCAGTATGAAGGATAATCTAAGTGAGCAAACCAGAGTGATGGAGAGGTACCATCAAACTTAAGAGACATTTGAAATAGTCTTCCTAAAATATTCCTGTAAAACTTTAGCCACATTATGGGTTAAATGGGCTTTGATAGGCTTACCTGGGAGCCTAGTTTCACTGTTTCACATTATTTCCATGAAACGTGTTCTAAGGTGCTGACAACTAACGTAGAATTGCACTTGGGGTCCAAGCTGTTTGGAAGCTGAGCACTGCTTACACGCCCACGCTGGCAAAGCTCAGAGCAGAGGGCCCTTCTCCTTGGCACAAGCCAGCTCTCTCTCGGGGCCGGGTCAAGGGCGGATCCTTTCCTCAGCTGACCGAAAACCTCTAAGACAGTTTCCCAGCTGGGAGCTTCGGGACAGAGTTTGTGAACGCTGCACAGGGGCCAGTCGTGGTAAGATCTGAGCTGGTTCCCATGACTCTCAAAGTTAACCAGGAGAAAGGGACAGAAAAGCTAATGCCTGGAGATGGTCTCCCCCCCAGTTTTTTTTTAAAAAGCCCTGATGTTAGTCCAGCTAGGAAGGTAGGTCTTGTCTCATCATGGGTGTTGTCCAGTCTTAAGGGAGAACTCAAGGGTCCAGCCTGTGTGACTGAGATCACGTAGCCTGCAGTGAGGGACCAGTATTTTATTTTTAATTTCCAATCTGTCATGGAATAACACTTTTGTAAAACATAATAAAAACAAATGACTCTAACTGAGCAGGACCCTGGGGGGCTCTCCCAGGAGAGACCTCTCTCCACCATCACCTGCCTCTTGTTTGTAGGAAAGCTTTAGCCTCCTAGGGCTTTTCCAGGTTCCAAAGAGCAAATTTAACTAGAGAGGTGAGAAAATTCAGAACCAGAGAAAGCAGTCAAGTGAAACAAAACAATAATAGTTTAGCGATAAAACAAAGCCAAGGACCTTTCGTTCCTCCTCAAAGGCTGTAGATAGTATCCTGAGCCATAGCTGTGAGCCGTTTTGCAGACACTAACTCCCCTGCCCCCCACCAAGGGGAAGAAGTTAACTGCATGCTGACCACCAGCATGTGGACCCCAGACCGGTTGGAACCAGAGGTAGATGACTGAGAGGCCCGAAACTTCCCCATTACCTCACCATCAGTCAGAGAATTGTGCACGAGCTGATCAAGCACCATGTGACCCTCTCCCTTCATTGGCCTTTAAAATCCCTTCCCTGAAAGCCGTTGGGAGCTCGGATCTTTTGAGCATGAGCTGCCCGTTCTCCTTGCTTGGTCCCATGTGGGGAGCCTGCAGTAAACACTGCACTTCCCTTCACCACAACCCGGTGTTAGTAGATTGGCTTTGCTGCGGACCCAAGTTTGGTGTGATAACATTACTACAAAAGTGAAATAAAAATAACCATCAAGATACGCTCTGATTTTTTAAAATTATGAGACTCAACAGACATAGCCTTACATGTGAAATTGCTACAGAAGTTCCTAAATTCTCACTCTGCAATCCAGCCCTCTCCTCCCAGACACGGTCACCCATCTGTGAGCCAGCTGCTCAACCACATTGGGGTTGGAGACGGTGTGGATTCCAACCTGCCTGTAAAACTGGTCCAACAGCCTGACGCACGCTGGACGCTGTGTGGCGCGGTAGTAGTTGGTTTGTTTTCCTCTTGCTGTGTGTTCCAGAAATGGACGTGAAGTTGTGGTCATTTTAGATCCAAAATCCAAGGCTTCAGTGTCCTTCTTCTTTGGGGGGAACATTCTTATTCCTGAAAACAAGCGGTTCCTGGGACATTCAGGGAAAAGGGAGAAAATGGTTGTTTCTTAAGTCACGGAGTGGTCTTCTGAGGGATGAATCAGGATGTACACACAGTACCGGTGACGATGCAGGTCTCCCCATCCCAGCCAGTGGGCGTGAACCCCTGGGGATGAAGTCGTGATTTCATCAGCCACGGAGATGTCTTAGTTGTCCTCACGTCCACCAGTGCAGTTGAAACAGGCCTAGGGAGGCTCTTTTTTCCGTCTTCAGTGGGGCTCCATTTGGTTTTCTGTTTGTCCAAACACCTACCATGCGGCTCCTGCATCTCAACAGAATCCCGAGTACAGGCTCCCTGGCAACATCATGAACACTGACTAGGTTTCTAGAACCAAGCAGAGATCTGGAATTCTTGCAGCATTTTGCGGGCAGTGGGCAGAGGCTTCCTCCACTGGGGCTGAGCCCATGTCCTGGGGTGACCCTGGCTCCGGCCTGGCAGCCTCACCTGCTCCTTCCTATGTGGTTATTTGTGAAGGGATGTGCGGAATCAATTGGATTTTCTTTTCAAAGAAAGGACCTACTGACAAAAGTGACCCTAATGAGCGTCATTAAGGCTGCAGTGCTGTGTTCTCTGTGGCCACCAAGCCGGCCCTCAGGGCCAGGAAAAGCCCAGGCTGTAAACAGTCCAGTGTCTCCATGGCAACAAGCAGTCAACCTTTACGTTTTCAGTGTATAAAGCAGGTAATTACTTTCTTCTTTACATTTGTATAGTTTATAATGGCAATAATGCTGCCCCCACCCCCAGGTTGGACAACTCCCGGTGACTAATGACCAACTGGCCATTTGCATTTACTTCTTTCCTTAAGGGATTTTGAATTCCCTTCAGGGTTTTGAACTCCTCTGGTCACTTGCTAACTGCCAGAAAATGTCCTCCTCGTGGGTCACGAAGGCCACCCCAGGCTTGGTTTTCAAACAAAGGCAAATGGACCAGCATCTCTTGCTGTGTGGCCCCAGGCTGGTCGGGTAGAGGTGCTGTTTCACTCTTATCCTGTGTGTGTTTATGCAGATGGATTTGGGCATTTGAGGAGCAGTGTGTAAGGATGTTGGTGGCACAACGGGTATGTGCTTGTAAGGACCCGTTCTGTTTAACGCCACGGCACTCAGGCTCCATCACTGAGTACAGTTCTCTGTGTTTTACAGATGAAAACAGCAATACCTCCCTCCGTTCACTCCCCGTCCATGCAGGGGCTTAAGCTTTATTTATAACACAAGAAACATTTATCCATCACCATCCGGGACTAGGTGATGCGCGATTACAGAGCTCCGTTTTGTCCTTAATCAGAAATGCGTCACGCCTTTGCCATGTACCAACTTCTTTGCTTTGGGCTGCGCACAGGACGTGCTTATATAGTCCGTTGAAAGAGACAGGTGTAGACGGTAACTCATGCCACAAAGCACTCTAATGAGGCATCGGTGAGGCACCTTGAGGGTGTCTAGATATGCTAGCATCTTTGTCATCTGTAACCACGGCACGGGCAGCAAGAGGACAGCGCCGTCTACTGAATGTCTGACGGCACAGGTGCTCCTTAAACATCTAAATGATGAGGCATTTGCCTGCGCTCAGGGCAAACTTCACGGTGTTTAAATAGGCAGCACTTGATACAGACATCAAGAACACTGAACAGAGGCAAGAAGCACACAGTTCTCTGTGGTGTGTGAGCACGGGCTTTGCTGTAGCTGGTGGTTTGTGGAGGGGGAGAAATTTGTAACCCCAAAAGGACATCTGCTGTGACTTTGAGATGTGAGGGCCCCTGATGACACGGGCCCCGGGTCTGGACACGTCTGGTGACCTGGTTTTGGGTGGGTTCATGTCGCCATCGCTTAGTATCGGAGGATCTTGGATAACATGCTCCTGCCTGTAGTGGGTGCTTAGGGATTTTTAATTTACTCAGTAAAGCCCTCTCTTTGGTTGTAACAGTCCGGAGATTCCAAAAGAGTGACGTGCGAATGATTACATCTGCTGTTTTTACTTTTAACTCATTCAGTGTGTGTCGTGTGCCATGTGTAATGTCTTCAAATGGCAATCCTACAAGTGGTCGCTGTCTAAGTGTCCAGTGCGTATGGCCAGCTGTCCGGCTGTGTGTCTGATGCCCTCATTCTGGAAGGTGGGGCCGTGACTCAACCATGACCTCTGTGTGGCTGTGTGGCTGACAGGACCGGGAGGCCCGGGTCCACCTGTCTGAGCTGGACTTGCTGTACGGCATGCTGATGGCTTTGCCCCTTCCCTTCACCATTCACCAAAGCTCATGGCTCAGAAAGCCAAGATGGGAAAGGAAGGGTCTTCGATTCACTGTGGCCGGGAGCCCACTCCCCGTGCAGCTGCCCAGCATCCGGCCGCCTCGCTGGCCCAGCCTTTGTGCCGCCCTCTGCTCGCCCTTCCGGGTCAGTCACCCTGTGTCTTCTGCCCCTGCCCTGCAGTGAGGAGCCACAGTCACCGCCGGGCTGCAGCTGCTCAGAGGTCTGTCCTCCCAGCTCTCTACACACGTGACAACCCTCAAGCGCTGTACTCTAGAAGCAGTTCAAACCACCCTCATGTTCTCTTGGCCGGAGAACGGGTCCCTCTGCCACGTAGGAAGCGGTGTTTTGCTTCTTTGACCCATGAGCGTTGTCAGGCACCTGCCACGTGCCACGCCTGGTTCCGGGGTGTGAGCCTGTGTTGTCCCCGGCACACGGCAGTCAGACTCCAGGGGCGTCCACGGCAAGTGACACCAAGGCCGTGTCCCCTGCTAGGTGGCCTCTGCAGAGGTGACATGGAAGGCAAGTTCCAGTTGTGGACAGAGCACCCTGGGCTGAGCACCAGCAAATGCAGAGGTCCGGAGGCTAAGCCAGGGTGAGCCTGGGCTGACCAGAGTTGGGGGTGGTGTGGCCAGGACCCTGGAGACCGTGGTCAGGGAAGGGTCTCACAGAGGAAGTGTCTTGATGTCACCGGTCATCTTAAAGGTTGTCTGATGCTCTATGGGGACCAGAGGGGACGCAGGCAAGGAGGGAGGGGAGACAAGTGGGGAGATGAGCTGGGAGATGATGGTGTGGTCAGGTGGGAGGGGGGATGGAGGGATGGCAGGATGGAGGGGGAGGGGGAGGGAGGGGAGGGAGGGGGAGGGGGGAGGGAGGGGGAGGGAGATGGAAGGGGAGAGGGATGGAGGGGGAGGGGGAGGGAGGGGGAGGGAGATGGAGGATGGAGGGGGTGGGGGATGGAGGATAGAGGGGGAGGGGGAGGGAAGGGGAGGGAGATGGAGGGGGAGGGGGATGGAGGAGGATGGGGGTAGGATGGGGGATGGAGGGATGGAGGGGGAGGGGGATGGAGGATGGAGGGGGATGGGGATGGAGGGATGGAGGTAAGTTGGGAGCCCTAGACTCGGGCCTGAGTGGGGCGGGCGGAGAAGCACTGACTGGACTCATGCTGGCTGGGCACCACGCTGAGTATCTGGGCCTGTGGGGATCACCAGCCCTGGAAGGCGGAGCTGCACTGCACTCACCAATAGCAGAGCACTGAATGTGATTTAATCTGATGGTAAAAAGACCCCTGGTGACCTTGCAGTGTTTTGAACAGCAACTATCACTCTCCTACAGACAACAGAGGTGGCAGTTAATTGCAGTTCTAGAGTGACTCATACACTAGTTTTTACCCCAATATTCCCCTAACTGCCATGATATACTTTGAGGAAATGTGGAGGAAATAATGATTAGATGTGGGTCGCTATCACTTGACCGAAAAGAATCCCATGCAGGGCCTCACCTCCTTCCCGCTCTGGGGGCTTGTCTGCAGATAAAAGCTCCACCGTCCACTTACCAGCCCTCCTCCAAAGGTGTCCTGGTAAATTTCTGGGGCCCAGTTTCCAAGAGCTTAATTAACTTTGTTCCCTCTAACCAAGAATGGAGCAAGTGAAAGGGACGGCCTTTAAAGGAGCTTTCCTCTCAGCCCAAATTGTAGGTGAGCTTTTTAATTAATTGAACAATTGAACTGAAACAGATGATTTCAGTTAATACGAGGCAGGAATTTCTGGTGAGTTTTTCTGTATTGTGTGCCATCGGGATCACGTTGGCACTTTCTGTTTGGTTTTAACCATTTACTCACCTTTTTTCAGTCTCTTATTTTGTGCTATGCCCCCTGCAGATGCCTCACCCACTTCCTTGCAGGTTGTTTGCTGTTAACTAGCGGCTGCCACTGACAAAACATTCCCCCCCAAATCTCACACCTATGGCTTCACACCCCTCTCCCTCCTCAGATAAAAGAGCACATTGCAACCTTTATATCTATTCAGGGCCTTATTTACTTCTATTTGTTAAGTGTGCTTTTGGGATTTGTATAGCATGTTCTTCTATTGAAAAGAAAACTTCAGAGAATAACTAAACAGAAGGCGCGTGTTTCAGGCAGCTTTGCTGTCGAGAAATGGGGAAAAGGAATCTATTTGGAGATGAGGAAAAGAGGAAGGAAGGAAGGAAGGAAGGAAGGAAGGAAGGAAGGAAGGGAGCACAGCGGAGCAGCGGGGCGTGGAGGGGCTGAGAAGGGGCCCTCCAGGGCTGGGGCAGCCCAGTGCTGGAGGGAAGAGCCTCTCCATCCAGCTTCAGAAAGAGCCTGAGGTCCGGCTCAGGGAAGCGACTATGAAAGCCCCTTCCCCAGAAGCCGTCAGGGCATTGACTCTTCAGGAAGCTGGAAAGAAAGGAGAGTGAAACAGATGGGAAGACCCCAGCTGCCTGAAGAGCTCGGAGCTCTGTCCTGTCACCTGGCCAGCTGGAGCCCAAGAGGTCTCTTCATCAGGACCCCGTTTGGGGCATGGAAACCAAGGGAGCTTTCTGGTCAGAAGGGCCTCCGACCCTTTGATGATCCCTTGGATGCCAATCAGCAGCTAACGCACCCAAGGGATTGATTACCAAGAGGAGAGGGGAATCTGACCAACACTACGAACCAACTTGACCTTGACATTCGTAGAGCGTTCCACACAGGACATTCACCAAGATAGACCACACTGCATGTCATTAAACAAACTTTAACCATTTTAAAGAATTGAAGTCATAGATATTGTATTGTTTGAAATAACGGAATGAAGAAGGAAGTCAGTAACAAAAAGATGCCTGGAAAATCCCCAGTGTTTTGGATATTAAACGACACATTTCTAAATAGGTCAGTGAGAAAGTATCAAGGAAACTTAGAAAATATGTATTTGCTGAATAAAAATTAAAACACAAAATATCAGAATTAGAGGGATGTAGCTAGAGCAGTGCTTAGGAAAAAATAGATTTAAATGTTTACATTTGAAAATAAATAATGTCTCAAATCAAGAAGACTCTAGCTAGAAAAATAAGAACAAACTAAACTGGGTTTAGCAAAGAGTTATTAGATACAACATCAAAAGTATAATCCACAAAGGAAAATTAATAAATTGGCCTTTATCAAAATTAAAAATGTTGTTCTGCCCAGCTCATGCTTGAGAGAATCAAAATACAAGGTACAGATTAGGAAAAATATTTGTAACTCACATGTCTGGCAAAGGACTTATACACAGAATATGTAAAGTACTCTCAAAGCTCAACAATAAGAAATCAAGCAGCCTGATGATAAAACTGCCGAAACATTTGAACACATTTTTACCAAAGAAAATATGTGGATGGCAAATAAGCACATGAAATAAATGTTCCAGACCATTAGTCATTAGGGAAACGCAAATTAAAACCACAGTGAGTGGCTTCCCTGGTGGCGCAGTGGTTGAGAGTCCGCCTGCCGATGCAGGGGACGCGGGTTTGTGCCCCGGTCCGGGAGGATCCCACATGTCGCGGAGCGGCTGGGCCCGTGAGCCATGGCCGCTGAGCCTGCGCGTCCGGAGCCTGTGCTCCGCAACGGGAGAGGCCACAACAGTGAGAAGCCCGCGTACCGCAAAAACAAAACAAAACAAAACAAAAAAACCACAGTGAGAGACCACTCTATGTAACAGACTTAGTATTCCTATTAAACAGATTAAAAAATTCAGTTACTAAGTGTCCATGAGGTTACGGAATGCCTGGAATTCTCGTGTAAACTGGTGCAAGCATACTGACAGACAGTTTAGAAATTTCTTATAAACAGCCTTATCATAAGAACTGGCAACCCTACTCCCTTGTATTTGTATTTGCTCAAATGAAATGAAAACCAGTGCTCGTAAAAACAAAGAGGCAAAAAAACAAAAACACTTTTGCAAATGCTTTTAGTAGCTTTTTTGGTAATTGCCCCAAACTGTAAAGAACCCACGTGACCCTCGAGTGGGAATGGAGGCTCAAACTGCTTCCTCCAGACAATGGAAACCTAGTCAGCAAACCAACGGAACAAGGTCCCTGGGCTTGCAGCTACATGGGTGACCTCCACTGTGCGTGCCAAGTGAAGGAAGCCAGGCCAAAGCCCCCATTCGGTGTGATTCCATTTGCGTGACATCAGTTCTGGAGAAGGCAGAGCTATAGGGTCAGAGGACAGAGCAGTGGCTGCCTGTGCTGAATGCAGGGTCGGGGGGTGACAGCAAAGGGAGTCTGAGAGAATTTGACGGGGGGGCGGAGTGGTGATGATGGAACTGTTTCGTCTTTTAATTGTGGTCGTGGTTACACAGTACTTTGCATTTGTCAAAACTTACAGGACGTGCATTAAAACCAGTGAATTTTAGTGTGGATGAAGTTTTTAAATGTTTTAATAGAGTGTATATTAAAAATTGATTTGTTCTTCCCATAAAAAATTTAAACATGATTTAAAAAACAAAACAGAACTAAAACTTAGAAGAAGGGAAAATGACCTACACCTTATCCAGAGATAACTACAATGGACATTTTGGTGGATTTCCTCGTATTTGTCTATGGCTGCGTAGTCTTAGTTTTTGATTTTTGTCTTTAGGTTGTCATGGATGTCATCCAGAGTCAGCCTCCTGGAGGCTCTAAGTTCTCTCTCCTTCTAGGATAAGATTGAAGTATCTCGTGTCCCCATCCACCTTGGCCCATCACACCCTTCCTTCACTTTCCGGGCGTCTTCACACAGCGGGTATTTCTCCCGTTCACATTTGCCCAGGGGTCCTTCTTGACAATAACTCTTCATCCTCACTCAGCAGCTTGACGTCAAGGGCCAGCCTCCACTTGAACTGTGTTTCCCACAGTGACGTCCCCTTTTTCCCTCTTCCTCCCTGAAGCCAGGCACACGGGCGCTGTGTGCATGACTTTCTGAAGGTTTGGAGTCCCAGAGCTGTCTTTTTTGGGTATTTCCAATGTTTTCTGGTTTATAATAACACCTCTAGAAATATCTGTGGCTCTGAATCGGTATCTACAAGTCTCCCTTTAGAGTAGACTGTGCACAGCGTAGGGAACGATTTGAAACTGAACATAAGTATCACCTCCTCAAGCATCACTGGCCATTTTTCCCATGGGGAACCTCCCAGCCAAGCCTTCGGATGGCAGCACCCCCACTGTCATCTTGACGATGACTCAGGAGAGACCCTGCCTGAAGCCACGGCGTGGAGGGCTTCCCAAGTGGTTGATTCACAGAGCCCGAGAGGATGGGTGTTTGCTGCTAAGTTTGGGGTGGTTTGTTACACAGCAATTGACAGCTAGTGCAGCGCTCAGCAAAGCAGGGCAGCGAGCCATCGGCTTATCACCTGCGAGTGAGATACTCTTACTTTGGACAATGTGAGATATGAAATGCAAGCTTGGGAGAAAAAGACCCTTCTGCTATGTCCAGTACTGAAATACAGGGGAAACTAAGACAATTAAGAAAATTTGACGGGGTAACTAAAGTAATCAGGTGACTCATGTCATCTCCAGGAGAACGGAAGTCCTCCATTTCAAAACCTGCTAACTCCTAGGAAACGGATGAAAGCGTTCAGTACAAAAGTATGCTCTTGGGTATAAAAAAAAGTATTCTAAGGAGTGACGGAGGATTATTGTTAACACTCCATTTTGGTTTTAAAAGTCATGTTCATTGATACGTATATAAACAGTGAATAAGAACCTAAGGGTTGAAAAAGATGATTTTTTTTTTTGAAATCTCTGACTAGATTGAAAGAAAGAAAGTATTCCATACATTATGAACCTTAATGTGAAGTTCTCAAATAACGGTGTTGCAGATTAACTAGAGATACTACCTGGGCAGACGTCCTGTGGGCACACAGAGCCCTGTGGAGAGGAGAGAAGGATGGGCTGGGGCTGAGATGGAAAAGGTGATTCCAGAAGGAAAGTGCACGCTCTTAAAATTCTGTCTTTGTGTCCTTGGTTTCAGCACAGTGCACACTCCGTTTTGTGTGTCAGGGCGGGGCCTGTCTCGGTCCTCTGGGGTCTCCAGTGGCCCAAGCTATGCTCCTGTTCCCAGAAACGACAGGATTCTTAAGACCTGGCTCTGTGTCACTCATGGGACATACAGCCTCCAAACAGGTTTACCTGTCTCCCTCCTCCCATGTGATGTTCTCTTCTGTGATCAGAAATGTCTAAGGAGAAAAAGACTCCTGATTTCACCGCAGGCACACTCATGCCCTGTAGAACGGAGCTTGCGTTTTGAAATCCGCACCAAAAAAGCAGTCATTCATTATATTAGTCATTTCTTCCAGCTATTTCCCAAAACAGCTGCAGAATGAGTGCAGTACTTCTTTTTTTTTTTTTTTTTTAATTTTTTTTTTTGTGGTACGCAGGCCTCTCACTGTTGTGGCCTCTCCCGTTGCGGAGCACAGGCTCCAGATGCGCAGGCTCAGCGGCCGTGGCTCACGATGGTACTTCTTAATTCAAATAACCAAACCCAGCAGTAATTATACTGTATTTCCACGTACCTTGATAAATTGAGCATGATCACAAAGCAGTTTTATGGCCGTTTTCCCTTAAACAACTGTTTTCATGAAATCTGAAAATGACTATAATTAATCTTTCTATTTGGGAATTTCTGGAACATCCCTGAGTAATTATCTCCAACACCATTTCTCCGAGAACACAATGATGGCTCAGTTTGTCGACGCGAGCCGATCTGGAGAAGAAGCAAATGCTGCTTATGCCCCAGAAGAGCAACAAGCCAGAGAGCGTCTCCGCGTCACGGGCTCTGTTCACGTCACACACGCTGGTCCCATGAACACCCCGCTCGCCCACCCACCACGCAAACACGGCGAAGTTGGAACCGTCCTGAGCTGCATCGGTGAGCTTCCACTGAACACAAAATATCACATCTCCCCTGGTCAGGAAAGCTCTTTGCACCCAGACTCGGAGCTTTTGGCTCAAGACTTTAAATAGGGGATGTTACAGCTCTTGTCTTCAGATCGTCCAGCTACAGACCGGGTGCTGACCAGTCCATATGAATGGCAAGGCCAAGGGCCTTGGGCCTTGTATGAAGGTCACAGGAAGGCCTCACCTTTCTAGGAGTGTGGACCAGCTGTACTGTCTACAGCACAGACACCTGCCTCTGCCCTGCACCTCCCAGGAGGGCTCCTTATGCTGGCGTCGTGCAGCCCGTGTCCGTCTGGGTCTAGAGCAACTGTGTTTAAAGCACGACCGGGGCTCCCAGAGGATCCCGCCAACCCATGGGGTGGGGAGAACCATTTATACTGTTCACAGTCATTTATTTATTCAACCAGTCCTGAAAGATGGTCTTTTTTCTAAAGAATGAAATTCAGGGGTGGTAAAAATAAAATACAAAATGTTCACAAGTTGTTCCAGCCAGTCCCTGGATCAGTCCCTGACTTTTTTTTTTTTTTTTTTTTTGCGGTACGCGGGCCTCTCACTGCTGTGGCTCTCCCGTTGCGGAGAACAGACTCCGGACGCGCAGGCTCAGTGGCCATGGCTCACGGGCCCAACTGCTCCGCGGCATGTGGGATCTTCCCAGACCGGGGCACGAACCCGCGTCCCCTGCATCGGCGGGTGGACTCCCAACCGCTGCGCCACCAGGGAAGCCCCACCTCTGACTTTGAAAGAGAGAAGCTGGTCTTCGCGGTGTCCAGGTGGAGGCAGGGACACTGGGGCTGCGGTGAGGACGGGGGCGGCCCTCGTCGGCACCCCTGCCCTGGGCTCAGCCCCTGACCGTCTCTGCTCGTTCCCAGCAGTGCTCTACGGACACCGAGGGGAGCGAACCCCATTCCTGCAGCTATTGGCTTCCTCCTCACCTGCCCCCCAGCTCTTCCCTCCCCGCTCCCACAGCCAAGTCCAGCTCAGGCCGGCACCGTCCTCAGTGCTGAAGACACAAGTCAGAGGCAGGGCTCCTGTCCCAAAGGGGTGAGAGGGACAGAGAAATGCACCCATGACTGCAAGTGTACCATTACAAGCTCGAGCTGAGAAATAACCTCAGGGAGCTTGGAGGAGCCTCTCGGGCCCTGGGGCTGGAAGGGACCGAACGGTCCTGCAGAAGGACACGGGCTCCGGGCCGCGAGCGCCCTGGTGGGAAGATCAGGCAGGGGTGCGGGAGCCCATTCCCAGGGGCTGTGCGGGCTGGCGCTGCTCCCCAAAGGCCCCGATGGCCCTGAGCCTTCACATCCTATTCGCTCGTTTTGAAACGTGTCTGCGTGAGTCTACGTGGCGCCCTGTCTCCTGCCCGGTGGTGCGTTCGCTACACGAGAAGTGTTTATTTTGCTCCCCGTTTATTATTGTTCATATTCAAATTCCAAGCATATGATTTCACCCTGAGAGTGCTGAGGGGGGCAGGAGTGAAAGGGGGCCAGTCTGTCACCCCCAGCGGGCGCCGTTATCTGAACCGGCCCAGCGGCCTCACTTCCCAACCCCTCTGGGGCCGGGCCACGTGGCCGGCGGCCGCTGGCCTCACGGCTGTGAGCCAGAGAGCTCCGGGGGTCTGCGGGGGACGCCCCCAGATGCCGAGCCCATTAAGGCCCCTGAGGTCGTCCCGGTCTCAAGAGCAATCTGGGCACAGGGCAGCGTCGGATCGCCCCCTGACAGCCCCCTGACAGCCCCCTGACAGCCCCCTGATTGGGGCTCATTGGCCCAGCAGGGCTCCAGGAGCCAAGAGTAAAACACGCCTGAGCCTCTGTGTCACCCCAGGGGCATCGCAGGGTCCTGGACCTGAGTGGCGGCGCCAGCGCTGCCTTAGTTTAGAATAATTGCAAGGTGGGATCCAGCTACGCCGATGCGGCTTTGAATCTAATCTCCTCCCGGACTGATTGGCAATCACGCTGCCGTGCGTTGGTCGGTGCAATCAGATCTGAAATCATCTCCATCCCGACCGCTGCCGGCACCGAGGCCTCTCTTCCTGCGGCCGATGCAGCGGCCTGCCAGCCCGAGAAGCGGGGACGGGGAGGCAGGCTGCAAACTCAGGCCCGGGACCGAGTGCAGTTGGGAGATGACAAAGTGGGAGGGTCAGGACCCCAGCTGTAACTGGCTGGGTCCGTTGGAAAATGAACAAAACAAAACTGAGAAGGAAACTTGAAAATTCAAACCAAGTGGAGAGCTGGGCCCACCGGGTGTTGCTTTTGTATACAGAGTCTGTACAGCCCGTGGATAAGGGGTGGCCGGGGACCCTCCCACCTGCACCCGGCGGTGCCTGCTGAGGCCCCCGCCCCAGCAGAGGCCTGGCTCTGTCTGTTTTCCCTGGAGCTTTGCACCGTGTGAATGGAAGTAACAGATGCACAGGGGAGGCTCCTGGGACACCAGCCAGGGCCCCCGGGCCCCACTCCCCTGGGAGGCTGCACAACTGGGCGCAGGAGGGATGGAGGGGCGTCCACTCCCCTGGCTGTGGCCCCGGCTCGCGCCTCTTTATACCACCACTTGCCCCGGGTTCGTTTGGTGACACGGCCTCCTTTGTGCCTTTGGGCCTAGGGGTGAGAAGGGCTCCGGGATCATGGTCCCCGAGACCCACGCCACAAGCCCCAGGCTGTGCTGGCCCCCAGTGTCCCCAGCCCACGGGTCATTCTCTGGTTGAGGAGGTGCCTGCCCCCCCAGGCGCATGTGGGGAGGGGCGGAGGGTTGGTTCCCCCGCAGGGCTTGTTCACAGGGTAGGCTCCGCACCAAAGGAGCACACACGGGGCCTGCACAGCAGGCGGCTCCCTGGGAGCTCTGGGCCCAGAAGCCCGAAATCAAAGGTGGGCAGGGCCAGGCCGCCCTGGGAGGTCCTTCTGCCTCCTCCTAGACTCTGGCTCCTGCTGTCCATTCTCGGCCTCCCTTAGCTCCTAGGCCTTTCCCTCCCATCCCTGCCTCAACTTCCCGAGGCCTCGTCCCTCTCTGTCCTCCTCATAAGGACGCCCTACCCCGGTGTGACCTCATCTCAGCTAAGTGCCTCTGCTACGACCCCATGTGTCCAAATCGGGTCGCGTTAGAGGTCCTGGCTGCAGCATGTCTTTTTGGGACACAATCCAACCCCTAGTGGGGCTGTCCGGCCAGTCGGCCCTTCCCAAAGCCCGGTCTCCCATTCTTCTGCCCTCTGCACACATCAGGCCTCAGTCACCCAATGCCCAATGCGGTGTGGTCAGAGTGCAGTGTCCTCCCTGTTTCAGGGGTGTTCCTGACCCCCTATCCCATCGCCCTTCATTTTCTTTCCCTTCTACTAGGTCACCTCTGTAATCCATCATCCAAACCAGGGGCCTCTTGGCGCTGGAAGCAGGAGTGGCTGGGCAGCAGGCTGGACACTGGCAGACTCGCCCGCCCGGCCCCTTTCTCTCAAGGACGCATCTTATCAGGACTGTAGAATTTACTGCTTTTTAAATTCGTAGGCATGGACAGCTGGCTGCATATTTTTTTTCAGAGCATCTGTACTAATTTGGGGGAAAGGTCACATGATTTCTCAATCCCCAAAATGTGAAGGTCGTCACCGTTTTTTCTCACTAATCAGAATTGATGGATGACAACATCTCTTTCTCTTTTTCACATTTTTCCGCAAAGGGCCAGTGGGGCAGGGCAGGGTGGTTGAGAGCGGGACTGGGGCCATGCCGCCTGCACCCACCACTCACACAGATGGCACACCAGGAAAGTGGTCACACCCTGGATCCAAACAGCCTCTTGGGGGTGCTTTGGGGATTGTGCGAGGTGATCCCGGTGGAGGCGGGGTGTGCCAGCGCCACCCGGGGCCCTGGCGGGCTGTGTGTGTGTGACCAGCTAGCCCTTTTTGCGTTCTGTCCTCCCACCAGTTCAATCTGAAGGGAAGAAACTATCGTCCTGTATCGACACACGACCTCTGTACAAATTAAGGATGTGACATAATTTTCTCAAAGTGTGTGTTAACCTTTAAGTCTTGGATATTTCAAGGGCCACTTTAACAAGATTTAAAGTAGAAATAATCAGACCAGAATAAGGAACATACAGAGATTCTCTTTAGTTTCATTTTCGTTTCTTTAATTCTTTGGAAAATTGACAGGAAACGACATCTATACATATTTAAGCATCAGTTATGTGTTTGTATCTTTATTACCAACGTTTAATTAAAGGCTCATTATAGTGGGAGAAGCACTTTATGTTTTAGCAATGTGGGCAAAACCAATTTTTTTTTTTTTTAGCAAAAAGTGCCTGGGAAACTATCTTCACCCAACAAACCTTGTGCGTGTAGCCTGCTTGCCTTTAGCGCACAGGCTGCCCCTTGCCTTTGCCCAGATGCCTCTTTGCTGCCCCGTCCTCCACAGGCATCTTCTGTGGGTCCCTGGCATCACGCCGTCTCCCCTAAGATGCCCTGGAGCCTGGCTGCCCAAGGCCCGGCCTCCGTCCCGCCTCCCTCTGCGCCCAACAGTGCGAGGAACACACGTGAGCTGGTCTCCTCGTGTGGCCTCTAAATGCTGCCCACCCGCTTCCAGCGCTGCCTGGACTCACGTTGGCCTGGTCCGCTCACCCCCCAGCAGCTCCTGATTCTCTGTGACCTTTATCTCCATCCTGCCCTCGGGGACCTACCCTTACCCCTTCCTTCAGCAGATAACCCGTGAGCACCTACTACGTACCTGGCCTTGTTCTAGGCACTGAGGATATTGCAACAAACCACACGGCGAGACCCACATCCCAGAGGCTGACATTCTGGGTGCAGAGACAGTCATCAAAATGAACCAGGCATATTTTGGGATGTCCCCTGATGGAAGCGCCCTGGAGACCAACAAAGAAGAAACAAGGATTGCGGGGGGGCGGGGGGCGGATCCAGAGAAGGCCCTGACAAGATGACCTTTGAGCAAAGAGCTCCCTGAGATGGGAAGTGAGGCTGCCTAAGGGAAAGGAAGCAGCTAGACCAGGGCCCTCAGGGGGACCAGTGTGGAGGTCACTCTGGCCAAAAGGGACTAACAAGAGCGGAGCGTGAATCCAAGATGTGACCAGAGGGGTAGCAAGGGGCCAGACGGTGGTCTACGCACAGCCAGAAAGGGGCAGCCCACCTGCTCACCACCCGTTCTGATCCCTCTGTCTCTGTCTCCGATTGCCTCCCTGTCTCTCCGTGTGTGGCTCTCTGGCTCTCTTTCTCTGTCACTTTCTGTCTCTGTCTCAGATTCTTGTCAAGGACAGTTCGATTCTCATGGACCCAGGAGCAATCAAGCAAAGCCGTTTAGAACCCTAACTGTCCACAGCCACAGACCCAGACCTAACCACAAACCCCTTATGTCTCCTCCAGCTCAAAACCATTCGCTGGGTCCTCCTCACGCAGAGAATCAGGTCTCCGTTCGCTACCGGCTGCTAAGGCCACCGTGCTCACCTGGACCCCTGCCCAGCATCGTCACCCCCTCTTCAGGTGTTGTTCTGCTCCGACCAAAGCCAGGGATGCCCCGCCCCAGGACGCCTGAACACCCACCTCATCCAGTAGCTGCTGCCCCAGGATGCTACCTTCCACACGGCCCCCCAGGTGTCCTCTTGTTCCAAGATCCTGAGCAACTCCCACTTCCCTCTGGGAGCTCCCCTGACTACCCACCCCAGCTGCTCCTCCCTGATGCCCCTGGCACAGGCCGCGGGCACCTCCTGACACCACTTCCTCTTTGTCAATGCTCTTCCCCGCCTAGAATGCCTTTCCCCACCCCCCTCGTCTTTCTCCAGGACTGAGGTCCCTGGACACCGCGATCTCAGAAGGCACAGATGCCCACGGAACGGCCACACTGTGCGCTACTCAAGCGTTCACGTGCTCTTCCCGCAAGGTCGAGAATTTCTTAAGAGTGTAGATCATAACCATTATCTCTTGTAGTTTTGTCTCCTGCACTTTGTAAAGTACCAGATAGATAATAGATACTAACAAATACCTACTGAGGTGAACTCCTACCCCACTGCTGTCACCTTTCTTCTGAGAAGGACTCTATTACTGTTGCTGCTTGTGAGGGCTTGTTAGTTTTTGCAGAGACTAGAAACGCATCAGATCTTCAGAAAGATGCGCTCATGGGCTGAGCTTGGAGAGTCCTTCCCTCCCTTTGTTCCATCTTTTCTCCTCAAGAGAGAAGGACATGAAACAGAGGCTTCCAAAAGCCACAAACCCGGGGCATATGCTCAGACCCAGGAGGAAGGAGGCGTGGGGAGGGTGGTCTGGGTCGTGATCGGGAAGGATGCTCCCCCATCGTCCGGTCTCACAAAATGTGGCTTCTCTGGAGCAGCTCCAAAGGGGCCACAGACGTCCTATTCTTCAGAGGGGACAGGGCGCCACTGGAAGGGCTGTTCCTGCTCTCCAGACACGACCCTGGCGCTGGGCACATGGGGGTCTGGCTGGATGACAGCCAGCAAGCGTGTGAAAGGCCAGCCAGACACAATGCCCAAGGTACTATGAGCCTGTTAGGTGAGCTAATCCCCCAAACGCTAAGGTCAAATCATCCCAGCGGGAGCTTCTGAGACTCAGGTAAGGAGGGTGAAATACTAAGGGCCACATCTGTCCCTGTGACCCCATCTTCCCATGGACACGAGTGGTCCTGGCATCTGGAGCGCTCTGGTGGCCAAATCACAGATGCTGGGCTTTCTAAACAGACGCCGGGACCAAGAACACTGTTGGGATGGGGGTCCTGTCAGTTCACCCCGACATTCACCCCAGACCCACGAGCAGACCTGGGTGGTCTTCAGCCTTCATTTTCCTGTGAAATTTACTGTCTTAAATTTTGAAGAATTCTTTATTCCGGACCTCAGGCTCCAATTTATTTTGCTTTTCTATTTTTGTTTCGGCAGCTGTTTTTCCAGAGTTCCTCTCTGCCCACAGCTGCTGCCTTTGCTGCAGTATTTGAACGACCACGACGTTCTTCGGCAAAGCACTCACTTTCCTATTAGGACGCAATCAGGAATTTTCGGGTTTAGGCCGCTGGATTTTCTCCTTGGTTTTATCTCATTACAGTTTATTGCATGCCTGAGCCAGTGCGTTTGCATTAGAAATGAAAGTTAAACCCGAAGATAAAGGCTACCACAGACATCGCCACCCAGAAATTCGTTCTAAATACAGTCAATCTTAAAAGGGTGGCATCTAGACTAGTCTGTGTCTGTTTTTGAAATATATTTTCTAACAGCCATTCTGTTAATCATACCAAATTATCAACGTATTAAGTATCTTTTGTGTTGATAAATAGGTTATAATGGTAACAGAAAGGACAAGTCAGTGACCTTTGATAAAGTGACCTTTGATAAAATAACCATGACCAACGATCGGATGAATGTAGCACCGCCACCCCCCAGAAAGTGGCTCCAGAGGCTGACTGGGGAAAGTAGACTGAGTTATGCTACTAACTTCAGCAAATGTGGTTTCTGTGCGAAGGTCTCAAGAACCTCCTTCTCCAACCCTTGGTGTTTTGGTCTCATCCTAAGGAATTTCATCAGTATCACAATAGCAGTTATCAGAAAGAAAGAACGTGTGAAGTTAAACAGTGAAGGGGCAGGAAGGGGCCCTCCCACAATGATTCTTGGGTGTCACTCTCCGGGACCCTCTCCAACCCAGAACGCAGTAGACTGTCCAGACAATGTGCCCCTGAATTTGATAAACTTCGGGCTTTCTATGGAACATATCTTGAGGAGAAGAACAATGACCCCACCAGCAACGGATGGGTGTGCAAACCATCATGCCTGGCTTAGAATTCTAGAAACTTTAGAAATGCCTGCTTTCCCATACAAGTTGCCTAACTTGCAAAAACCTTCACAATTTGCTTACGGCCATATTAAAATCTAGATAAGACCCCTCATTTACGAGCAGGCGCCATTGCTTTCTTATCTGCTTTTGAGACATGTTGTAATAAGTCTTGTTTTTTTTTTTTTTTGGTCTGTAGTGCTTTTTCAATCACTGTAGCTGACACCAGATCATTTCAACACAAGGGACATATCGCACTAGCCCTGTATGAACGTTGACCTAATTTTGTTAATCTTAGATTATTTATCCAGAATATCTTGCCTGTGAATATTTGAAAATGTATAACCATTATAGTCTTCAGGGGAAAAAAGAAAAATGGAAGCACCAATGAAAGTGTTGTCTCCAGTTTTATAACACGATGAAGTACATGAGGCCACACAACACATAGATTAAATAAGCCAATGAATGGATTCACTGGGACCTTTGCTGGCACATAGAATTCCCACAGTGCCAGTCTGGGCGCCGTGAGCCTGAGCCTCTATGCTTGTTTATCATATTTTGTTCTTTTACTTTCAGGTGATTCTGAAAAAGTACAAGAAGAGTGGAGTTGACAATAAGTGGCTAAATTCTGAATTCTGGCACTTTACTGCTTACAGTTATCTCAGTAAATTTAATGAGAGCAAAGATGAGTCATCTCAGTAATAACCAACCTCATCTATTAATAAATACACCATCCTACGCATCCTAAGTGAGATTACTTGAGTTTCTAATGGAATGTTGATGGCTCTTTAGCAGGCTACATGCTAAATTTTCAGTTATTTCCTTGGAAACGCTGGGAAAAAAAAAACAAAAAAACCAGGCAGTCCAATTAAAGAATTTAAATTTCTATTATTTTCTTATTCATTGGGCACAAGCCTTGAATAACAAGAATGACATCTTCCAAGGAATTAATACAAAGAATAAACCATTTCAATGAGCTTTTTACCCACAAAACCTTGATCATCTTGGGTATATTCTACATTTTCTTTTTCCCTTTAGTTAAATTTAATTTAGCCAAAAATAGAACAGTAAATGAACGTACTAATATTGAGTAGCATAAAGGTTCTTTTTATGATAAAAATAAATTTTAAATTTTATCCAAAATTATTATGAGATACTTCCAGTTACTGGTGACATAGACCCATCTCACATGTTTGCTGAATTGGTTTTTCACTACATATATAACTCTCAAGATAAATACGTAAAAAATATAATGTGTGTATAGCAAATATATAGGCAGGCAGGCTTTTCATATTACAGTTATACTGAATTTATTATAAACAATAGTCTTGGAGCATTCTCTTATCTCTTGCTGTCATCAAAAGATGAAATACAATTTCTAAGTTTTATAACTTTATTTTTAGAACTCTTGTCTCTAAAGTGTTAGTAGACTATTTTGAAAAATCTTATTTAAAATTTAAAAAGCTTGCAAGCAGTTTATTGTAGTCTCCTCGACCAAGGTGGGGCTGCACAGATTTTTAAACCTATGGGTCAATCATAAAAAAAAAAAATCTGGAAGGAATTTCCTTCCTGCTTAGTAGAAAGCATTTTCACTGGGTGTAAATTCTGGCTCAAGCTTTCTGTGTTGTTTGTTTTGTTTGGGGTTGCAGTGGTGGTGGGTGGTGGTGGTAATACCTGGCAGGGGGAAAAAATAAAGCAGATAAGTACCAAAATGCTGACCTGAAATTTGAAAATAGCAGGAAAGGCTTTGCTTCAACCTGTGTAGACCTCAGTGGATAACCTGCTATAATTTACAACTCATCACCACCCCACATTCGTAGCACGATTCTTCCAAAGTTACTTGAGAGTTCATTTCAGATTGCTGACTGAGATCACAATACAGTAATTAGACGGGATTAAAGTTAAAATGGAAAGAAAATGAATCAAGCAATAAAACACAATGTGTGATGCCACCCCACCCCCACCATGAGTTCTCATGAAAGAGAAGGAGTTCGGAGAATACGTTATGTGTGCTAGAGTTACAACTGCAACTCTAGCACAGGCGGTCCTGCGCCGCCTCCTGCTGAACCTTCCGCCATTTTTGCTTTTCCTCTTCCACTTCCTGAGGGATGCCTCGGAAAGTCAGAGGCTGCTCTGCAGCAATAAAACACAAGCCACAAAGAGGAGCCATGTAACTCAGGCTGAATTTCCCAACAGCTACATTTTTTACAAGTAAAAAGGAGCAAGTGAAGTTAATGACAAGAATGTATTTTGTTTTACACACTGTATCAAAAATATAAACATTTCAACATGAAAACAATATTTTAAAACGATTAGTGAGGTATTCTGCATGCTTGCTTTCACACTGCGTCTTTAAAGCCCGGAATGCGGTGTGCACTCAGCATGTCTCCACCTGGACTGGCCACATGAGAGGTGCCCAGAAGCCACACATGGCCCGTGGCTACCCTGTTGGATCAGAGCAGTCTAAGCAGCAGCCCAGGGAAACATCTTGGGGTAAAGTGAACTTGGACACAAACAAAGTGATGACCCAACCCTCTCTAGCTGGGGACGGGAATCTGGCTCTGAGAGCTCAGAGGAAAAGGGTTGGAAATAAACTGCCCCATAGCCTCACTGCTGTGTTTATTGAGTTCCTACAAGGATTAGCTCACTCGTGCCGTGTGTACCTGGCAGAGCTGTGTGACTTCTCCCCCCAGCCACCAGCCACCCACAGAATCAGCCAGTCTGTGATTGTGGGACCCCAGGGTGTGTGTGTGTGTGTGTGTGCGTGTGCGTGTGTGTGTGTGTGTGCATGCCTGCAACTCAGGTGTGAGAGTGAGCATGCGTGTGGCCCTGGGTAGCATGTGTGTGTATGAAGGAGACTCTGGGTGCTTGTGAGGGTGGTGAGTGCACAGTGTGTGTGGGTGCATGAGTGTGTAAGAATGCACATGGCATGTGTGAGTGAGAACTGAAGACAGAGTCAAGGGCAGGACCAGGCTCCCCAAGTCCATGGACCTGGCCCTGCGGGCCCTGGAGCCACCTCTGCCAGGAGGCGCCCCACCTCCCCTCAAACTTGACCAGTGCCACCACCTCCAGCCACAGGAGGGCCCCTTCAGGGCTTCAGCAAACGTGTTTTGGACGCCCACCATGAACCAAGATGCTGTCCACGCCCTGGAGAGACACTGGTGATCCAACCCGGCAAAAACTCCGCTTCCCTGGAGCTGGCAGCATCCTCCGCCAGTGGTCCGGTCTGGGGAGCCCCCTCTGGCCTCGGCCCCGCCCCAGCCGGGCTGGGCCCGCTGCCCTGGGCGCTACAGCGGGCGCGGGAGAGGCCTGGAAGGCTTGGGGGGGTTAGTGGGAGGGGAGGGGGTGTCCCAGGCACAAAGAGGCTTGGAAGAGCAACTGTAGGGTCCAGGCCAAATGCATACAATTTTCTGGGGGAGAAAAAAAGAGTTTCTAGTCCAATTCCCTCCAAGGTGTCCACCCTCGGGCAAAGTCCCCTACAGTGTTTCCCTGGGGGGCGATTGTGGCCTCCACCCGCACCCCGCCCCCCACCAAACAAGACACAGCCTTTGGGGGCTTTTCTCCATCTACTTCCCTGTCCTCCTCGTCGTGTTTACAAAACCTTTATTTGGTTGACTCCCCGTCCAATCCTCCCCGCCCAGTCGGTCAGGAGACTGGAAGGTGCCTCCGACCTAGGGCTCGGGTGGCGGCCTCGGCCCCCCACCGCTCAGCCTCCGCCATAATCCTCAGCTCCGGGCTACGAATTGACCTGGTGGCTTTCTCTGTGTTGACTGCCTTTTCCTGGGGACAATTTCCAGCCCACGGTTGAGAGAGAGGAGAGCGGGCACGGAATCCTGTTGAGAACAGCAGAACAGGTTGACACTGATGGCTGGGCCACGCGTGAGATGTGGAAAGCTGCCTCGACCTGCGCCCTGGGGCCTCCGGGAGCACAGTCCCGCGTGGTCCCCGCGTCCCCACGTGCACGCACCCGCCCCGCCCGCGCCGCAGGTGAGCCCAGGGCGTCCCTCTGCCATCCCGTTTCAGAAAAACAAGGTCACCCTGGAAGATGGGGGGTGGGGGCGCGCGGCGATGGGGAGAGAGGCGTGTCAGCCGTCGGGGCGGGGCAGGTACACCGGTCCCTAAGACGCGTGTCGCGTGGGCGCGCCCAGAGTCACGAGCTGCGCCAAGGGGCGTGCCCTCGTGTAACCACCTTGTCGCTTTAGGGCGCACAGTGGCCCTAATAGGCATTGTTTTGAGTTCAATCTGAAGAAAATAACTTCAGAACCTCTCACTGGTGTTATCATGAGAGCAGAAGATGGGGTTTTGTTAAATTCACTCCATTTGTTACTTTGGTTGCTCTCAGGAATTTAAAACTTTCAAGCAACACTTAGGAGAAAACGCGGAAAGGTCGACATCTCAGAGTCGCCTGAGTCACACGTCCAAGCTCAGAGCTCCAAGGACGGGGGTTTATAGCCCTCAAATCCACCAGAAAGAGGAAATGACGGATCATCAGCGGTTGTCACTTGCAAAACTCTCCCCCCTCCCTTTGCTCCCCCCGACAGAAGGGGATCTGGAGTTTGCAACTTGTCACGGAGAAGAGAAACCTTTGCTGAGGAGGCTGCTAATGAATTCGGATTGTATAGTTTTCAAAATCTGATGTTTTGCAATGATGACATGAGTGTGGCAACCGAGGGTCCGAGACGACACGTCTGCGCAGCTGCTCAGTGCTTTGAAACGCTCAAGACAATGGGGCCACTGTTCCCGGCGCTGCGTCTCTGCGCTGCATTTGCATAGTCTGTTCTGCCTGATTGACCATCGGGGCTGTCGCGGGGATCAGCTTTGTTCCCAGATCACTTCGAGATGCCCCGGATGACAAGGCTCAGGTGAGAGGCTAAGTGGGACGTTCCCGACCGCCACACAAAAAACGGCCTGGGAAACCCGGCTGGGCCGCCGCCGACCTCAGAGAGCATTTACTTGTTTGCTTTTAAAGACCTCGTCAAGTTGCTGGAGAGGAGAGGGAAGGCGGAAGGGTTTCAGCAGTAACTGACAACGCCTTATTTGGGGAGGGGGTAATTTGGGGTCCCCCTTTATCTAAAAATCCATTGAGTTTACAGCACTTTGTTTCCCTGTATTCTTTCCCTCTAGAATTTTAAGAGTTTTGCTGCCAAAAGGGAAACAAATAGTTCCATTCCGCGTGGCCGAAAACTGTCACCGATTGAGACTGACTGTTTGCTCTTTTCCGGAAACACCATTTGGAAAAGTTGCGATGCCGGTCCCTTGGCCAGCCCACCTGAGTCGCAGCAGTGACTGGAATCAAACGGTTTGCTTCCAAGCGACCAGCCACACCAAGTGCTTCGGTTCAGAGGTCAATCGTTTTCACTTCACCCTGCACATGGCGGTCACGCGCTGACCACCGCCACCACCGCCGCCCGGATTTCATCTGCACTGATGTTCTGACTTCAGGTCAAAGGCAAAATCTTTGCCACGCAAGCGCCTCTCCCGCCGAGGCCTCAAATCTATCTGCCACTGTGTTTTCCCCCTAACACGGGAGCGCCCGGGGGACTGCGGCAGTGGGACGTGTTTCCACACCCAAGATCTTCTCTCCCGGGGATTTCAACCTCAGGGCGTGTAAATATTGCCTATAATTTGCGGAGATGGGGATCCCAGAGGAGGGGCATCGTGGGGGAGGGACTTAAAGCAGGACCGGTGGGTGGGGCAGGGGATGAAGCTGGAGGAATCCAGGCCGAGAGAGGGGGAACCTCTTCTGGACAAGGAGCGGAGGGCATCCTTTTACCCAGGTCAGAAGACCCGAGCCTGGCGCTGACAGCTCCTGGGCTGCGTGGAGCCGGAGGCCGCGTCGGGATTCGCGAGGGCCTGCCGAGGCCCAGCGGGGCCCCCGGCCGCCCTGCCCCGCAGCCCTGCAGGTCGCCCTCACCCCTGTCCCGCCTTTCCTCTGCCTCTGCTCCCCCGCGCCACCCACGCGCGCACAGCAAGTGCTGGGGCAGGCGCCCTACAGCCGCGCACGTGGGCACCACCCCGCGGGCCACCGGGTCCCGGGCAGTAGCCGGAATGGCCAGCACGAGGGCCCGCAGGCGCGGGGAGGCCTTTTCCTGTCCCCACCCGCGTTCGCTGCGCATTACAGCGACGCCCATCTCGGGAATATAACGATTAATCCAGCCGCAGGTTTCCAGATAAGTGATTGTGATGGAGATTGTTGGCGAGAAAATAGACAATTATCCGCTGTTAGCTTTACATAAAGATCGCATTAACTCAAATTAGTTATCAGACAAAAGAGCGTCGGCGCGCGCGCCCTGCCCGCGGGGACCCCCGGGCGCAGCCGGGTCCAGCACGCGGCCGACCGGGCCGAGGCCGAGGGGACGCGGGGCGAGCGGGTGCGCACGAGGGGGACCCCCGCCCCACTCAAGGGCTGTAACGCTGCGCTCGCCGGGACACAGCGCCGGGCTGCCCGAGAGCCGCCGGCGCGCCAGCTCCACCCCGCAGCTCAGCCCGCGTTCCCCCACCCCCGCGCCCCTCCTCCCGGGCCCTCCTCTCACGCGCGTTCCCCGCGGCGCTGCCCTTCTCTCTCCGACGCCCGCGGCCCTGGTTTTCTGTCCTCCAGCGCAGCCGGGGACGTCATTCATCCCCCGAGGCGGGCCGGCCCTCCTCCCCGCCGTGGAGTCCGACTCGCGGCGCAGGCATCCTAGGCCACGGGGAGCGCGCTCCGACCGGGCGGCCCGGTGACCCTCCATCCTGACTCCCCGCGCGGACACTGTCCCTGCCACCTTACGGCGTCGGGGTCGCCCTACGCGGGACGCGGCTGCCACGAGGACAGATGGGAAAGGCGGGCTGGGGGAGAAAGGGCGCAGAGTGACCCTCGGAGCTGACGGTCGGTGGCCCGGGCGAGTGGCCGGGCCCCGCAGCGCCAGGCTGGGACAGGGACAGGGAGGTGCGGTCTGGACGCTGCTTGAACAAAGGTTGCGCGCAGTCCACACACCGGGCTGCGTCCTCTGTCCCTACTGGTGTTGACCCGGGCCTGTCCGAGCACGGATTTCACTGGCGCCGTCGGTGCAAATGCACAAGTCGCGGGCGGCCAGCGTCCCAGCCCAGCCGCAGGCCCGCCGGGGTCCCCACGGCCGCCGGCTCTCCCTCGCGAGCTGGCCTTCCGGGCCCCCAGGGTCCCCGGGCCCCGCTGAATAGGGCGGATAATGACCCCCGGTTCCCAAGGCAGGCTTTCTGCTGCCTGGTGCGCTTGGATTTGTGTGGTCCAAGCCTTTCCCAGCTTGTCCCATTCTGTCACCGGGATAAGGGGCTCCCTCGGCTCGTTTGCACCTGCGTCGCTTTTGGCTCCTTCAGGAATGCGCTGAAGCTTGTAATCAGCTTTGTGAAGCCATTGAGTGCACGGCTGAGTGAAACTTCCAAAGCTCGAGGAGAACTGGCCCGCTGAATAGCAGCCAGCATGGGGCTGCTCTCCAAGCCAACGGGCTGCCAAATTCCAGCAGAGCCCCTCACAATCGCTCCGCGCGGGCGCACCGCTTCCCCACACTGAGAAAAGTGAGAAAAGAAAAGGGAAAATCCCAGTCACCAAGCTTGACCGTTTGTTCCCAGATTAATGGCAAACGGCTCCTTCTCACCGCCCCGTCCCCCCAATTTAGCTCACCGATTCAGGAAATATGACACAGGGAGTTACTAATAACACCTCATCTGATTTCACACTTCGGGCTGGAGTTTCCCCCAGCTCCGGTACCCAAGTCCCAAGTGCGCCTGAGCCTCGGGGCTGGCCATTTGTTGGCTCTTGGCTTTAAACCGTCCTAGAGTGGGGACTTAGATGGAGCCACGCCGAAGAGCCCCCGTCTCGGGAAAGGATGACAACGCGGTCCCGTTTCTTCTAGCCACTCGCCCCATTCATCAGGACCCCCGGCCCCCTTGGGTGGATTGCAGGGGCTTTGGAAGGGAGGACGCTTCAGGGAAAGCAAAGCAGAGCTACCCCGACATCAGTGTGGGGAAGATGTATTTGCTTATTTCTGGACAGACACTAGGACTCGAGACGCGGGCAGCCTGGAGCTGCGGCTGCCACCTACGGCTGTGTTCAAGGCTGCCGTTCTAGCACGACAGGCGCACTCCGAGCCACTGGTCCTACAGAGAGTGCAGCTCCTCAGACTAGGGCCTCCCCGGACAGAGCCTGCTCGCAGGCCTTGGTCCCTCTCTCCCTCTCAAGTGGGGGAACGAGGTTCCAGTCTGGCTCCCTCCAAAAAAGGAAATCCTTGGCAGCCAATAGATGGGCCGCGTTGCAGAAGGCATCCGGAACTGTCAGCTGGTCGGGGCGGGCCTCTTCCTTTGTGTTGTTACTCGGGGGCTCCGTGTTAGAACAGGGCCTGGCACACGGGAAACACTCGGGACGCAGTCCTTGCGCGAACGTTGTCCAGTTTTGACTCTGGACTCCAAGCCTGGAAGCGGGTCTTCTGAAATGTGGGATCTTTTCTTTCTCCCCGTCCTGCCTGAGGCCCTAACAGACAACACTTGGAGAAAGCGAAGTGCAGGCACATCACAGTAAACACTCTTCACAACTGCTGCGGCGAGTCTCTTTAGCTGATGAATTCTTCGCACAAGGACTTAGCCTTTCTTGTCTGCAAGCGCAAACGTTTTGAAGATTTGATCTGGATTTCCGTTCCTTCCGGGAATCATCACCGCAGGCCTGTAGGCTTTTCTCTCGCCGCAGCACCTTGATTTTGTGGGTGCATCCGAGTGCCTGACTGAGGCTCTGGAGGAGAAATAGTCCCCTGGTGGATGGAAGGACTTAATGAGTCTCCTTAAACAAGTCAGAAAGAGAAAAACAAATACCATATGCTAACACATATATATGGAATCTAAGAAAAAAAAAAAAGGTCATGAAGAACCTAGGGGCAGGATGGGAATAAAGACACAGACCTACTAGAGAATGGACTTGAGGACATGGGGAGGGGGAAGGGTGAGCTGTGACAAAGTGAGAGAGTGGCGTGGACATATATACACTACCAAAGGTAAAACAGATAGCTAGTGGGGAAGCAGCCACATAGCACAGGGAGATCAGCTCGGTGCTTTGTGACCGCCTGGAGGGGTGGGATAGGGAGGGTGGGAAGGAGGGAGATGCAAGGGGGAAGAGATATGGGAACATATGTATATGTATAACTGATTCACTTTGTTACAAAGCAGAAACTAACACACCATTGTAAAGCAATTATACTCCAATAAAGATGTTAAACAAACAAACAAAAACACCTAACGTATGACAAAGCGCGGGGAGAATAACCTTAACAGGCAGAGGAGCGAGAGAAAGCTCCAGTGTGGATGCCCGGGGACAGGTCTTGGTTACACTCTTGTGAGACATGGCGGGGGTGGGGGGGGGTGGGCAAGACTTCTCCCATTTATACAGGTTGACGTGCCTAAGAAGCTATAACGTGTCAGCCCCGGGAAAGGGGGTGGTGGCACTGATTGGGAAAAAGGCAGTTTGAGGGGGGAGCCTGTTCTCAAAGGGGTCAAGTGACCGCCCAGGGTACTCAGGGCACCACAGCTGTCATCAGCAGCGATGATAAGAAAATCAGTGAATGCTTTGTCCTGTTATAAAACGCATCAGATCGTTTGTTTAAGAGAAGATAATCCTCCCATTCATCCAGTTCTGAACCCCCAAAGTGGCCCGTGAGGGAATCTGGGGCTCAGAGGGCAGTTAGTGTCTGTCTAGACCACAAGGCTTTGTAGCAGCTAAAACGCTGAGCCATCCCGTGCCACGCTGCCCTTTCTGACATTTCAAGTTTCATGCTTTATTATAAAGTTGGATGTGTCGTTTTCGGCAGCATTTCTCCTTCGAACCATTCTCGGGAGCGAGTTGGGAGGCGATGCAGTAATTCAGAAATTAGTGAAATTTTATTCTTGGTGGGGCGTTGGATTAAGAGGCTGGGAGAGTGTGATGCGCGGCAACGTGTAATCGCATGATAAGGCTCTCACGAGGAATTTATTGGCCAAGTTGCTATTTCTATTCCTTCCTAATCTCGTGGAGCACATTCATTCTCTGCAATCCGTCTCCATAATCTTCTGCGGCACAACAGCAGCCGATAGGAGCATGCATGTTTGGAGAGAAGAGAAAATATGCAGAAGTGTGATAAACTGATGCTAATTATCCATATTTAGGACACCGAGTCAGAAGGATCAAAGCTTACAAATAACGAACCAGAGCCGGTGATGATGGCTTCTGCGTGCGGAATATGTCGGAGGGGCCCAGATAAGGCTTTCACGGGCAGGAGAGATTTATTGGTCAAAGGGTTCACCTTCCACTTTTCCACCTTTATATAGCAGTAAATTATTTAGGCTAAATTCACCAGAACATTTTACTCTTTTATTTGGCCACATGCCATGACGTGCTCTTTCTTTCTGGCCTTTGAATACAAATCCTTGTAGTGTAACATCAGTTGATAAGGGACAAATAATTGAAGTAATAGGTAATTCCCTTTAAATCGGATGTATAGGACGGTGAGGTAATGCTCCCAGGAAGAGTGAGATGAGGGAAAGCACAGGGGGCTGCAAGTAGAGCAGTATCATCTCTGCCAGAAAAAAATGAACACGGACGCTCACTATACGTCCATGTGTCCACATCTCTGTGTCCCACAGGCCAGCAAGCTTGTGCATAGAGGCTGGTGCTGGAGCACAGAGGCGATAGGTCCATTTTTCCTGTCTGGAATCCTTAGCATTTAAAAAGTTAGAAGTTGAAACAAAGTCTTTCTCTTCTCTCTTACTGTCCCCACATCACCTCAGACTAACCTAGTATTTAAGATTGGCTCCCAGGGCTTCCCTGGTGGCGCAGTGGTTGAGAGTCCACCTGCCGATGCAGGGGACGCGGGTTTGTGCCCCAGTCGGGGAAGATCCCACATGCCGTGGAGCGGCTGGGCCCGTGAGCCATGGCGGCTGAGCCTGAGTGTCCGGAGCCTGTGCTCCGCAACGGGAGAGGCCACAGCAATGAGAGGCCCGCATACCACAAAAGAAAAAAAAAAAAAAAGAATCGGCCTGCCAATGGACACGGGTTCGAGCCCTGGTCCGGGAAGATCCCACATACCGCGGAGCAACTAAGCCCGTGCGCCACAACTACTTGAGCCTATGCTCTAGAGCCCGAGAGCCACAACTACTGAAGCCTGTGTGCCACAACTACTGAAGCCCACGCGCCTAGAGCCCGTGCTCCACAACAAGAGAAGCCACCGCAATGAGAAGCCCGCGCACTGCAACCAAGAGTAGCCCCCGCTCGCCGCAACTAGAGAAAGCCCGCGCGCAGCAGCGAAGACCCAATGCAGCCAACGATAAGTAAATTAAATAAATAAATTTATTAAAAAAAGAAAAAAAAAAAAAAAAGGATTGGCTCCCAATCCTCCCCAAGACATCTGGCTCCAAGAAAGGACGCAGGAAGACTTCGGGCTGGAACGATCGCGGGACATGGCTGTGGGCTCAGCGGTGGAGATTGTCCCGCATCACAGTACTTGCCTTGTAAAGGTTCCAGAAAGCAAGCACGAGTGTAGCTTAGTATTTTGATGCACAATTTGTGGGCTCATCTCGAAATTTAAAATATTAACTAAATCCCATTCAGTGGCACTAACTTTGATGTTTCTTTTTTGACTCATCATCAGCTTGGGTACCAGTTGGGAAACTGGCCTCCTTCCTTCACCCTTTGAGAGTCTTCTAGAGTTTTCATTGGGAAATTTTTCAGTTGGTGTTGGACCACCTCTGGTCCAAGGCAATAAGGCCCCTCTGTCAAGTGCACAGAGCGATCTAGCGCAAACCACTTATTATAAATACAAGACTTTTTAGAATAAAAAGAGCCATGCTGACATTTGGGCATGTAATTTATAATCTGTGTGTAAGGAAGTGTCCAGGAAGAATAGCCGATCCTTGACCACACGGATAAGAGATTATCTGTAGGTTACGACCACTCACATGCACTTTTTCTTTTCAACAAGCCTAAGATGCCAGTTACTGTAAGATGCATCTTTATTTTACATGCCACTGTGAATGGAAAAACTCTGCCACTTATAATTGTGAGCTGTCACTGAGGGTAATGGTGCACTTAGATTCCAGAGATGATAAAACTAAACATGTGTGTCTTAGAACCAAGAAAACGCAGTGTGCACAGTTGTTAAATAATGGATTTGTACCATTTTGCCCCAAATACTTTCACAATTATCCATTATTCTATAGAAATTAACTTTCTTAAAATGAATGGATGTGTTAAAATAATATGCAGGCAACAATTACTCTACAGCTTTATGTAGTTTAAAAATGTAGCCTCTAGACGGTTATCCATTCAATTCACCAAAGAAGAACAAAAAAAGAGAAAAAAGACAAATGTTCCTTCATCAGTAATACTCTAGTCATTGAGGCTAAATATGTAGGTTGCTGGCATTTCTAGAAATTACCTATGCTAGAGAAAGAACCCAGTTCTTCAATGTATTTGATGCATGCAGATTCCAAAAAAATCAATGTGTTACTTCACATACGTACATGTCCTGCTAAAGTAAAGTGATGAACTGAGGCTGGTTTCGTTTGGTTGGGTTGGGTGTTGGTTCTAGAGGCTGTTAATCTGGATAATTTCTTTCCCAGGATCAGCTTTTCTTCCCGAATTACAGAAATTTTACCGAAGTGATCTGAATAGTGTCTAAACTCTCTGCCTATATATATGCTCTCCTGTCCTCAAAGTGCCCTTCTTCCCTAACAACCAGTAATCCATCTACGGACATTAGCGGTTATAATGAAAACAGGATTAAATTCAGAGACAAACCAATGACTATTTTTAAGGTAGCCAGTTAAGTGCAAGGAACTAGTTAAACTGCGTATCAGTTTGAAGGTAATTTTAAAATTTAATTTCTTTTTAAGATTAAATTCAGTGTTTTTTAGCCTGCGTTCATACACTTGGGCAGTGGCAGATTTTCACCCCACTAGCAGTGGGACTTGGCAGAACGTAGACGAATAAAAAAGGGGCAAAGTTACCCAAACAACAGACCTAGGGTTTCTGAATGTGTCTGCTGTCCTTGCTGTGCCCTTCTGGGGTGTGTGTGTGTGTGTGTGTGTGTGTGTGTGTGTGTGTGTGTGTGTGTGTGTGTGTGTGTGCGTGCGTCCCACGTGTGTGTGCCTGGCAGGTAAGGGAGCAAACGTGGAAGGTGGGGACACCAGGAAGAAGACAGGGGAAGCGGGAGGTATTGCAGCCCTGGGTTAGTGTCCTTCTGGAGACCAGCTCGGTCCTTCCACAGAGCTCAGGATGACAACACAGGTGTGAATGTGAGCTCCGTGCCCAACTCCCACTACTGGTGGAAAAGGCGAGTGGTTGGTTTGGTGCATGGCTACGTTCTCTCATTCTTTCTGCCCAGAGCCTTCCCCCCACCCTGCATCAACCGACATCAAATATATATTCAGCGCATGCAAACTTCATTTAGGCAGCTCTGTCCGAAATACCTTGCTGCCAGCGAGCCTCCCAATAAAGCATAAGAAAGATGGCTTTGTGTGTTCGTCTTCTGGAGTCGCACTCCGGGACCACTTTCTCGGGGGCGTTGCAGCCCCTTTACCAACGTCTCTGAGCTGGATTCCTATCTGCGGGTAGTATATATTGAAGTATCTAAAATAAACACAGAATTCCAATTATTGTTTGCCTGCGGACTCGTTAGCAAGATGATTACAAGATAGCGTAAATACGCTTGGCATGTTGAAACATACTTTCAGCTCCAACGACTTCAAATAGCTTCTAAGTAAAACAAATAAACAGAATAATGGTGGGACTTATTTGGAATTATTCATTATGAGGCGACCCGAGCCGTGACATTTTCCAATCACATCTTAATTGTCTTTTTAGGAGCAGGAAGGGTTTTCCTATCTTGACACACACCTCACCCTGGGCCCCAGGCGGTCTCTCTCTGCCTCGTTCTATGGCTCCCAGAGCTGATGGGATGCTGGGGGTCTTTGGTGGATCATGCATAGTTTGCTCTGGTTTCTACACATTAGAAGTGAAATAAATACCCAGGCTGACTGTCCTAGATTATGATCTCTGAGTTGATGTGTTAAATGAGCCTGTTGCTTTAAAGGTTCTAAATGACAAGATTTTTACTATTACAAGTAATTTATAGCTATTTCCTGTTTGACATGACAGATCCTCATGGAGAAGTCCAAATTTGTCTGCTTGACATACATTTATTTTAACACTTTCCCCTTCTCCAAATTCTAGCGTGTATTAACTACTGTTTTCCTAGGTGTCAATTTGCACCTGTGGGGTCTACCTCTTGAGGCTTCAATGAGGTCCCGGGCCTCCCCTCCAGATGGCTGCCTGCATTTCAGCAGCTAATGTGGGTGATTACTGCATATTTACTGTAATTTATAAAAATCGCAGGAAATGACATTTTTATTAGTCACTGACTCCACCATCACCAGCTGCAAATGGATGTTATGCATACAAATCCGTTTTTTAAAAACTGTTCTTCCCAAATCACAAGCTACCGGCCGCTGTGCTGTTCTTTTACCCTCACTGGCTTCTTGCGCCTTCCTAAGAATCCTCTCCCCTTTTCAGAGTTGAAAACCACACAGGAGGCGTCAGCCTTGGGATCTGGACCCAGGCTGCTCTGACTCCAAAGCGTGGCATTAACCGCTGCCTGGGAGCAGCTGGCATCAGGAGGAAATGACCTTAGAACCACGCGGAGGGAGAGCCGCGACCTTGGACAGGGAGAGAGGGAGGGGGCCCAGGGGCCCAGCGGGGTGTACCCGCCGAGGTGTGTCAGCCACCCGCGTGCCCAGCACTTACCGCCACTAACGAGCCTCAGAACAGAGAGAGGCAGGTGCTTTCATGTCCGTTTCAAACAGGGAAACTAAGGCTCAGGGGACACGGCTGATACACGGGGATCCTCACATCTTAACTTACATCCGCACAGCCGAGATGCTCCAGGCTGTCCACCACGCCCCCCTCGGTGAGACCTCTGCGGGCTGAGGAGAGGCAAGAGGCCCAAGAGCCGGGTGTTGATGAGAGATGGTGGATGAGACACTGGTGAGAGATGTGCGTGAGAGACTGCTGAAGGGCATGCAGGCTGTGAGCACGGGAACTATATCCCGAGGGGCAGCTCTGCTTTAGAGAAGCCACAATGTCATCCAAAGGGAAGGGAAGGGTGTACGGGGGTTGAACTGCTTAGGGGGGCTATTGAAAGGCCAGGGCCGCAGCTCTTCAAATGGAAGAGGAACCTGACCAGGCTGGTGCACAAAGGGGAGCCTGAGGGGCTTGGAGGGCCTGGCTGGCTTTTCGGATGAGCCCCCTGAGCGTATATGGATGGACCGAAACACAGCACAGATACTCCCGTTGGACCGGGGGTTCGAGCAGGATACAGGCATTCCAAGCCCAGGATGGGGGGGATGCCAGCTGTGTTGCAAGGTCATGAAGAAGGGAGCTTATGGGACCAAGGGAAGAGAGGGGACGTGTCCTGTCGTGGGTGGGACGTGGTTCACTGCATTTCAGAGTCGGGAGGCTCCCACCCCGCAGAGCACCCTGTGCCTTGAACAGGGGAGAAGTGAATATGGGAGCGTGTGGGAGAGAGGGTCAGAGAGAGAGAAAGACCAAGACAGAGAGAGTCTGAGGGGGAAAAGATGTGGGGGGAGGGGAGGAAACGGGAAAGTCAGACAGGGAGACGGGGAGAGAGCTTGGCGGGTAGGGATGTGCTGTGACTTAGGGGTCTAAGTCAGGGGTATCTCATGGTAAACATTTTTTTTTTTTTACTACTCTGGCTGCTACCGAAGATCTAATTAACAAAGCCCCTGCTTCGGGGGAACTAAGAGTCAGGTTTAACAAATACTTGCTGAGGGCCAACAATGTCTTGATCTTTCAGGAATGTTTCCCTCTTCAGTTCGCAAAACAATTTCTTCCAGTGAGGTATCATTTTTTGCCATCTGCCTTATGAAGAAACTGAAGTCAGAGGAGCGGAGAACGGGCCCAGCTAGTAAGCGGCGCAGCCAGTGTCTGAACTGGACCATTGAATTTAAACTTGGTGGCCCCTCCGACACCACAGCTGCGGCCGCAGGATTTGTTTACGTGTGTATATCACAGCACAACCCAGGGTGGAGTCTCACCAAACACCAGCATCCGTGAGATGGAGATGAAGGGTGCGCTGGAGGAGAAACGGCCATCACTGTGGTTGGGATGACTGGACAGGAGCCCAGATCACCCTCTGCATCTCCCGGGATGGTCCACGATAGGAGGCCTTAACTGTTCTGTGACATCAGCCCAGTTGACCTTTGGGTGAAGCCCACAAACCCCTTCTCAGGATAATGTTTTTAAATGTATAAAAGGGAACTTACTCATTATTTGGAAAATTGGTAAACAAGGGGAAAGAATCTAGAGTGTGTATTCCATCTTTCTATACTAACTGTATCACTGGGTAACCAAACAGTTGATGAGGCATATTTTTTTCTTGAAGAAGTATTACAGATAATAAATTATAAGAATGATAGAGTTAAAATAAAGCATTGTGCAACCCCTCCTTAACTAATGGATCTAAACATTGAAAACCAATGGCTTCCTTCTGCCCCCAAACCTGATGGCATCAGGCCTCTAGATGAACTCTCAGCTGACAGGAAACTGAGGAAAGAGGGACGTAATAAACTACGGCCCGGGCATGCAACCCACAACCCAGATGGGGAAACTCTGCAGGATAAAAAACCTCTCCCCATTGTTTTTTTCTTTTTTTTTTTTTTTTGCAGTACGCGGGCCTCTCAGGGCTGTGGCCTCTCACTGCTGTGGCCTCTCCCGCTGCGGAGCACAGGCTCCGGACCCACAGGCTCAGCGGCCATGGCTCACGGGCCCAGCCGCTCCGCGGCATGTGGGATCTTCCAGGACTGGGGCACGAACCCGCGTCCCCTGCATTGGCAGGCGGACTCTCAACCACTGCGCCACCAGGGAAGCCCTGCCCCCCCTTTTTTAACTTCAAGAAATAAATTGCAAGAAGAGAGAAGAGGTGAGGCAGAATCTAGACATTAAGAGACTTAAAAGACATCAACTAATTAAAAGTGTGAACCTATTTGAATTCTAATTTAAAAAAATTTTTTTAAAAGCTAACACTTATGGATGCTTAGAAACTTGAACACTGATGGGATATTTGATGCTATTTAAGGATGTGTTGATTTTTTAAAGTGTGAGAATGGTATTAGGATTATACTTCAAGAAAAAGACCTTATATTTTAGAAGTACATACTGAAATAGTTACAGATGAAATTATATGACATCTAGGGTTTACTACAAGATAATGTAGCATGGGAAAGGATTTGGGGGTATAGTTGGGTGATGGGTATGTGCACTTCTATATATCATTTAATCTACTTTTATGTATGTTCCAAGTCCTCCACAATAAAAGGTTAAAACTAAGATTTAAGATTACCAAGGAAACAACTCATATTGAAATGCAAATATCAGAATATATTTTTAAGATATTTTGTGATATAGTAATAATTCTCCTCCATAATGCACTAAGTAACAAGTTCTCTGGCAGGTCCAAAAACGACTGCAATTTCAGAGTGGTTGGGAGCGTAAATGGTATTTGGAAATACTTGTAACAAGTGTGCTGTGACATGAAAATACTGATTATTTCAGTTGGTGACAAGGTCATAGGGAATGCCGATACTCCTGTGGTTTGTGGACTTACATTCATAAGCAAAGGAAATGCTCAATTTCAGTTAAAGGCTAATAAAAATAAAGGTGACTATTTTTCTGTCCAAGTTCAATGGACATTCTGAGTTTTCCCCATGGAGTCCTTTGGACCCAGGTTAGCGTGGTGGATCCAGGTTAACGGCCGTGTTCTCAAGGTGTGGGAGTGTTCTGGGGTGAATACCATGTTTTTTTCTGTATTAGAGCCAGGCCGTGTCTGACGTGGGGATTGGAACTGATTTTAAAATCCTGGTTCTTAGCTGCTTGAGGCACTCGTGGATCTGTCTTGTCTCGCTCTTTTTCTAGGAGCCATGGGGACCCTTGTTTCAGACAAGTTGGGAATCTCAGCATTTCTTCTTTCCTCCCCTCGATGGAAAAATGGCCACATTAACATTCCACACTCAAGGGACCACTTAGGAATCAGCTGTCATAATACAGAAACAGATTCCTAAAATGTTAGAATAAAAAGAGAACTTGAGGACAATTTACCACAACCCTTGCATCTGCAGGTAGGAACAGTGATGGCCAGACAGATGCGCTCTCTGGTCCAGAGGCCCCCAACTCGCCCAGTTCATGGTGCCCTTCGTGTCTCGGGAAAGTTCCCACAGCAGCTTTGTCCAAAAGAAATACTTAAGTGTTTGTTTATTAAGAAGTTAGGTTCAACTTAAAAATTTTTATGTACTAGCAACTCTGTAGCCAATTGAAAAAAGTAATACATGTCAGTTGAAGAAGAAAATGATATTTTAATTACATTCTTAAATAACTATACTGTATTACTAAAGACATGCGTGTCTGCTACTGGAATCAGATTTAGCTGCCATCACCTTCATCTCATGTTCTACACTGATTTTTCTGTGGGACTTTGCTTTTTTAAAAAAAACCAGTTTGCATTTTATTTATTTATTTCTTTTTACCACGGTGTATCCGTTTAATGGTATAGTGCAATACAAGGGGGACCCACATGGAACAAGGTGGTCCTGCTGAGCTGCAGGGATGGAGATTGGAGAGTAGGACCAAAGAGAGAGCTGGAGGGTAGGATATAAGGAGTGCCTGGAAATCTACACAGATGTCCCCTGAGTCCTTGGCTGAACACTTGGCTCTGCCTGCAAAAGGCAAGGTGCTGACATAGCAGGCAAACTACCAAGGAGAAGTGAGCTGAGTGGAAATCCCAGAACTCATGTGGGGCTGGGAAACAGTGCAGTAGCATGGAGCGACCTCATTGAACACACCAAGCACTGAACTGACGTCCCAAAAGAGATATACCTTAAGAACAGGGCTACTCGGGGGCTTCCCTGGTGGCGCAGTGGTTGGGAGTCCGCCTGCCGGTGAGGGGGCGCGGGTTCGTGCCCCGGTCTGGGAGGATCCCGCGTGCCATGGAGTGGCTGGGCCCGTGGGCCATGGCCGCTGGGCCTGCGCGTCTGGAGCCTGTGCTCCGTGACAGGAGAGGCTGCGGTGGTGAGAGGCCCGCGTACTGCAAAAAAAAAAAAAAAGAACAGGGCTACTCTAGCCCAAGAGTAAAGACTACTGCAGGCATTGCCCTAACAAAGCTTAAAAACAAGACTTAAAAGATCAAGCTGAACTGCCTCAGAATTAAACTTAATTCTCTTTAAATGAAGGCAGTCATGTTTGGACATTCAACAAAGGGGCATCTACTAGCCCAGCAGACAATAAAAAATCACCAGACATGTAAAGAAGAAAAAGTGAGAAAAATATGAGTAGGAGAAAAATCAGTTAAAAATAAAAAAGACCTGAAATGGCAGACGTGATGGACTTTAATATGATAAAAAAACAAGCAATTTGAAGGATTTAAATAAAAATATGAACACAGTGTGGAAACAGATGGGGAATATCAATAGAGAAGTAAAAATGATTGAAAAAGAACACATGGAAATTCTAGTATGGAAAAACACAATCTAAAATGAAATATTTACATTCATCTGTAAATTCTCCAATCGAAATATCTGTCTTGTTCATAAACATAATAAAGTATACAAAATGTATTGTCTCTATAAACAAAGTACAGTATTAGACCAGTAATACTAGGTTTTACTCCAGCACCTTTTCTGCAAGGAAGTCAAGGAGCTTTATGAACACATCCAGCTGCCCTTTAATTAACTGGGCACCACTGGACATCGTTTTCACTCTCTAAGAGAGCACTGTTTAATCACCTTCTGTGATAATGGAAGCAATCAATATCTGCACTGTTCAGTATGGTAGCCACTAGCCACAGGTAACTACTTAAATTCATTTTAATTAAAAACTGTGCTCCTCAGTAGTCAAATTTTCAGGGACTCAGCACAGCTCTAAGCTCTTAAGGAGGGTATTTATGGCCTCACACTCAATTTTGTTAAAATCTAATTTTTTGTATGTTAAAGGAATTCATTCAACTTCCTAGGCTTAGAATAATTCAGTGAATCCATTTATGCCCTGTCGTAGTTTATGCCCTGGGGAAATTCAAGTGGAATTGTTTTCTCATTTTATTGTGGTATATCTGTGCCCTATATATGCTATAATATAGATATGTCCAGATTATATAAGGACTACCCAGATAGTACCAGTATCAATCATGTCATTTCGTCTTTGTGTGTGTGTGTGTGTGTGTGTACATCATGTACTGGTGAGGACACAGTTAGATTTAAGTGTAGCTGTAAATGTGTATTTTGAGAAGACAAGATATTTTCCTTATTTATTCTTTATCCAAATTCTGAACCTTATAAAATAGCCTGCCATAAAGTGCATTTTTGAGGGTTTGATTTGTAGGCTCCTGAATCCATTCCCTGTTTTATGTTCGAGAATTATATATACTTTTTTGGTGACCACAACAGCTCCATGAGACTTGATTTTGGGGGACATCTGTCCTAGCTACAGCCTACTTTCTCTGTGACAGAAAAGAGATGAATCAATTAATACCTTAATAAAACCTGTGTGTATTTTCCTTTTTCTCAGCGTTTTCTGAATAGGGCCCAGGAATCACTTAATAATTTTGTGAAATGGTCTTTCCATGGCAACTCTTTGGCTATCTCTACCGAGCCAGTAGATCAAAGTCCATGTTTGTGGAATAATTACCCTAAATATCTGTTACGTAATAGCTCCCAGATCATGCAGCTCACTGGGGAATCAAACCGGGCGGGGGAGGGCGGGCATGGTCTCCTTCTCACCTTAGTCTCAATGGGTGGCTGACCTCCGTCATTACTGGTCGTGGTGGTGGTGGGGGGGTGGTGGCTGTCATTGTAGTTTCACTTTTCTAAGGATTCAAAGAAGGACTCTTTGCAGAAATGCTTCCAAATTCTGACTTAGGTGCAGTTCTCTCCTCCTCAGTCTGCTCAGGGGTGCAAGGGCCCCCATCATCTCAAAAGGAGTTACATTCCCTCTCCTTTCCCCATGTCAAATGGATAAAGTCTTCAGATTGAAAAGGGAAATGATGGGGTCATAGGTAACTTTAAACCGTAACAGCAAACTAAAAACAATCACAACTGGTACTGGCGCATTTCATCTTTTGAAATAAGAACCCCACCGACCAGGAACTTCTCAGTGAGCATTCACAGTTGTCTAAAACTGTGAATCTAGGGGCAGAGACGAGAAAATGCAGGAAATCAGTATATTCAAAACCTTTCTTCACGTCTAGATGCCCATACCTCTAATGTACACCATAATTGTCTCCTAAAAAGTTCAGGAAAAATGGATTTCATCGAATGTATTTTGACTTTGCAGAATTCCACTCTTACCTCTTAACTCTTCTTACATGCATCCATTTGACTGTGCTCAAAACTCAGTGTTCAGTACAATCAAGTGTCACTTGATGTTGGAACAAGAAAGAGGTTTGAGGAGCTAAATCTAGCTCTGCTTTCCTATAAGAAGCCAACATAGGGAGGGAAAGCAGAAAAAGAGAGAATTCTGTGAGACAAGACAGCGTGTCCAACACCTGCAAAAAGAGAAAATCCCAATATCTTTAGCAATGTGAAACCGCCAGCCAAGGAAGGAAAACCGCAGAGGTATTCTTTAGGATTCTAAGAAGGGAGTATTGTCACTAATTGGGAGGCAAGAGATCAATGTAACTGTAGAAGGGGTCCAAAGGTAAGGCCCAAACATATGCAGTTAATTGACTTCCAACAAAGGTACAAAAGCAATCTAATGGGGAAAGAATAATCTTTCCAAAAAATGATACTAGAACAATTGAGTAATCACATGCAAAAACTATTAACCTTTACCTCACACCACACACAAAAGTTATGCTCAAATGCATCACAGACCTAAATGTGAGAGGTAAAACTATAGAATGTTAGAGCATTATTCAATAGAACTTTGTTGATGATGGAGATACACTTTGTCTGTATTTCCCAAAATAATAACCACATATGACTGTCGAGCATTTGAAATGTGGCTACTGTGATCGAGGAACAAAGTTTTAAAAAATTAATTTTATTTGATGTTCAATTCAAATAGCCATCTGTAGGCAGCGGCTACTTCCTTGGGCAAGTGCATTTCCAGAAGAAATCATGACGGAAAATCTTAATGACCTTGAGTCTGGCAACGATCCCTTCAATACAACACTAAGTGCATGGACTGCATGGAAGAAAAACAAAATCAATGAACTGAACTTCAACAAAATGTAAAACGTTTGTTCTTCAAAAGACATCGCTGAGAAGATGAAGAGGCAAAGCCACAGATTGAGAAAATATTTGCAAGACAGTGATCTGACTTGTGTCTGGAATATATAGAATTACCAAAATTCGATAACACAAAAAAATACTAAAAATGGGCAAAATGTTTTCATAGACATTTCTCCAAAGAAGATATATAGTTGGATGGCTAATAAGTACCTGGAAGGATGCTCGACTTGACTCGTCATCAGGGTAAGGCAAATTAAAGCCACATGGGATCCTACCACACACCCAGTAGTACGGCTAACAATGAAAGCAAGTGTTGATGTGGATGTGGAGCAACTGGAACTCTCATACTCGCTCGTAAATTCCTGATATGTTTCATCTTGCAAATCATAGTGTCAATGGTGTTTATGATAGTGATGTAGAGCATGGAAGGAATGTGTGGTAAGAACAGAGAAAACTAAGCGTATGAATAACAAGAACTCTTGCGAAACAAGACCATTGATAACTTCAGGGGAAACAAAAGTTTTGAACGAATGGAAATATAATCGTAGTTTACCACTCTGCTCAGCCATGACCAGTACTTCCATGTTCAGACTAAGGTATACGCTGAATATTTAACAGAAACAATGACATACGTGCTTTGGGAAAGAGGGAAGTGGGGGAGAATGTAAAAGAATGTGGAAGCTTTATAGTTGCTAATGAATAAGGTCCAAATAGATAATGTCTAAAATTAATAAATCAAGAATAAGCAACATGAAACTATAATTCAGAAATACGGAGATAAACAGTGGGAAAACAGTCAAAAGGCTTACAACAGGTTGCTGCTGGGGAATGGGACTGAGAGCTAGGGATGCCTGACACTGGGGAGGGGGGCTATTTTCCTTATAAGCCTTATAATACTGTTTGCCTTTAAAACGTACAGTATTCAGGGGCTTCCCTGGTGGCACAGTGGTTGAGAGTCCGCCTGCTGATGCAGAGGACACAGGTTCGTGCCCCGGTCCGGGAAGATCCCACATGCCACGGAGCGGCTGGGCCCGTGAGCCATGGTTGCTGAGCCTGCGCATCCGGAACCTGTGCTCCACAACGGGAGAGGCCACAGCAGTGAGAGGCCCACTTACCGAAAAAATAAATAAATAAAAATAAATAAATAATAAAAAGTACAGTATTCAGCAAAACTATGGAGACAGTGAAAAGATCAGTGGTTTCCAGGGGAGGATGAATAGGGGAGGTCTGTATGATGCTATAACGGTGGATACATAACATTACGCCTTTGCCCAAACCCACAGATGTGCAACACCTAGACTGTGTGCAAACGTAAAACTGTGGACTCTGGGTGATAATGACATGTCAGTGTAGGATCACCAATGGCAACAAATGTACCATCTGGTGGGGATGTTGATGGTGTGGAAAGCTGTGCGTGCTGGGAGAAGGGGGTACATGAGAACTCCCTGTACTTTCCACTCAGTATTACTGTGAACCTAAAACTGCTCTAAAAATGAAGTCTATTAAAACTGTTCCTATGTACTATATTAATTATAAATATTAGAATCTGTCAGCACTAGATTTTAATCCTGAATTTTATGCTCATTAATGATATGCCCTTTTGTAGATAACTTAACCTCTCAGGTTCTTAACCTATAAAAGGGGGAAATATAATAATTATAAATTGGAGATGTGGTGAGGATTAAATGAGATATATGTGAACTTTAACAGTGATTAATCTCTTCATACGTTGCATTCTTCGCAAAGAGATAGATGGTTTACAAAGATGCATTTAATACAGCAAGATAAAGTGAATTAAAAATAAATAAGAAAAATAAGTCTGGCACCGAGGAACTGTTCACTTTTCTTTCTCCTGTAATTGAAGCAACACGTTTTGGGTAAATTTCATGAGCTCCTGTGCCCGCTACGTGCTGCCGTAGCGTGATTTCAGTAAATTCCCTCTACTACTGTGTTTTTACGTAAATGATTAGGTCAAGATGGACTCCTGCTTGGTTGTATTAAAAGGTCCTGTTTAGAAATAGCTTTGGGGAATAATTGCACATAGAATATTTGAAAGCCCGCAAGACTAAACTGTTCAATTTTCTAGTAAACCAGGGCCCTCAGAACGTGCAATATTCACTAGGCAAGAAAATGTATTGGTGTCATGATCAAAAGAGTGAATGTCATGGCTTGAATGGTGTCCCCAAGAAGAGGTTGGCATCCTAATGTGACCTTATTTGGAAATAGGGTCTTTGCAGACAAACAAGTTAAGACGAGGGTGTCGGTGTGTGTGGTGTCCTTGTAAGGGGCAAATTTGGATACAAAGACACACAGGGAGAACTCCAGGTGAAGGTGAAGACAGAGATTGGGAGAGGCTCTTCTTCAAGCCAAGGGACGGCAAGGATGCCAGCAAACCACAGAAGGCGGGGGCGGCGGGGGGTGGTACCTGGGACAGACCCTCCCTCATGGCCTCAGAGGGAAGTCAAGGTGCTTGCTGGCACCTTGATGTCTGACTTCTGGCCTCCAGACCACGAGGCAATACATTTCTGTTGCTTGAAGCCACGTGGTCTGAGGCACTTTGTACGGCAGCCCCGGGAGAAGATGTACTACGATAGGGACTATTTAGTACACAGAAAGGTTAAAAAGGATTCCTTGCTTAAAAGAATCCGACCCGAGTAAAGGATGTGATCTAACAGTCGCGCCCCATCTCTGATCCTGGCACCACGCACAGTACACGGCACTTCTCTGAGGCAGGGGTTGGAGGGCTCCTTGCAAACTCTTGTCTTTTTAATACTTCGGTCTTTCCAATGTGACCCCTCTCTGACCCCCTCTGCTTTGAGTCCACTTCCAGGTACCGGGTAACCCCTCGTTCCTAATCATTTTCTTAATGCTCCATGTGTTTCTTGGGCTGAGTTATGTTCTCCACTTGTTCCCGTGTTCTAGTCACGGTCATGAATACATCCAACCGAAACATTTCAGCCACATCCAGTTCAAACGCAATCGTATGTTTATAACAGAGCCCTGGCTTCCGTGGGTGAGAGGGTGTGTAGGAGTATTTTTATAGTGAACTTGAAACACCCCTCGCGTATCTCCCCTGAGCTGGGTGACAACCGCATCGAAGCCTGAAGTCCTTCCTCTGTGGCTCAGCACACGGCTGGTCACAGGCGACCTGCCTTCCTGCACTGCCGGCTTCCTTTCCTTATTGCTGTCCAGAGCTTTCCTTTTGGTCGTTCTCAACTTCCTCAACAAAACAAAAATAAGAAAAATGAATTTTAAAATAACAGAAAACTTTAGAAGAAAGTAGTTTAACCTGCATACTTGAGAGTTCTCTCTTTCAAAGGGAGCGTTTTCTCCTATTCATAGATATTGAATGAGCCTATCAGATAAAAATAATTATTTGAAAAAATAAAAATGGTAGTCAAATGTTTGGATTTCAGAGTAACAGTAATAACTCATACTGACGCCCTCTGCTTTCTGAACGGCCACCTTCAGACACTGAATTGACCCGCCCCTTCCAACATTATCACGTACTGTTAAGGCCACGGCGACTAGGATGATGATTACGTGCAGGCGTGTTCCTTGTACATTGTCCCCAACACCCAGGACTACAGACATTTTGTCACCGTGTGGTTTACAAAGAGAAAAGAAAATCCTGTACTAAGATCGAAAAAATGTCCTGGGACAGAACAGTTGACATTAAAGTGACTTAAATAGAGAAATAAAATCCAGGGAGACTCTTAAAGCAGTCTTGTCCTTGGTCAAAACTAGTAGACTAAGCATCTTTTTAAAAAGTTGATAAGAGATCCTGGTGCTGGGAGCATTTACAACAAAAATAGACAAAAAGCTGATGAATGTGTTTTAGCAAGCTTCTGCATATGTTTATATGTTGGTAGTTTACCATCTCTAATTCTCTCTGAGTTGCATGAATTTAAATTTGGTTATGTTAATCTGAGGAAGATATTAATGTAAAACCTTTCTTCTCATTTAAAAAGAGGATAAATCGTTCATATTACTCTTTCGAACTGAGATTACTAGCAGAAATGTATTCTCAGTTTTAAAAAATGTGAAATTTGGATAACAAGCTAAATTACCCACTTACTAAGGGAAATTATACAAAATTCTTAAAATAATTAAACCAGTACTTTATTATCTAAATGAATACATCACCTGTAGTAACTATCTGCAGAAAAATAAGATTGTATTTAAAGTCGCAGCTCAAATTAAATGATGCCATTGTAGTGACATAATATAAGCAAAAATAGATCATTTAAAATCAATCTACAAGCTGCAAATTCAGTGCCAACTTGAGTCGTGCACGTTTTTACCATACCCTTAGTATTCTGGTAATTTTTTACTGTGCCCCAGGCCAAAAGAAATATCTAACAGTTCCATTTGTTAAGTAGCTATGTAACTTAATATATGTTTATATCCTAACAGCTTAGCAGCCATTTAAAAAAAAATTACATGAATTGAAGGAAAAAAATAATACTTTCACTTCATTCCCTGACTAACCCCCATTGCTGAGTAAGGCTCAGCTGTACGAGGTCCCCTCTGCACAGCTCCTCTGACCTTGGAATAACGTGGTCCCCAACACCTCACTCCTGGCCCACCCTACGTCTCCCACGGGAATTGCTTTTGACTCAGCAACTGCCAAAAACCCAATTTCATGAAGACATGATGTCATCAAGAGGGAGTCATCTACAAGCCAATGTTGAGGCTGGGGGCTACCACAAGGTACGGCTCCCAGGGCATCTGACCAAAGTCCAGCATTGCTGTGTTTCCCCCCAAATTCACAAGTATCCTGAGCTGTCTCTCTGAGTTCTGTGGGGCCCCTGGGAAAGCACAGGACGGGGACAAGGTTGGGACAGGTTATCCGGCACTGCCCTACCGCCCAGTGGAGCTGCCATGTGCTTTCCTCTGCTGCCACCATCATTCTAACTGTAAGAAATCAACGTCCAGTTTTATACATTTCAACCATACAAGCAAGTTACACAGTCCAATTCACACTAGAACGAGGAGCATTACAGAGAAGGATAATAAGGCAGCATCCGGGGACAGACCTGGCTGGGACTAACTGTCAACCTGTTTCCACATCAAGGTCACCACCTTCAGACTTATCCCCCTTGCGCTCCCTGCTGGATTTCTTGATAGTTCTACGATTAAAGGGGAAGAGGTGAATTCCCACGCTGTGCCTCTTCACAGGTCCCCCTCCCAGGGGAAAGGTGGCCCCCTTCCCCTGCCCGTCGCCTCTTGTGCAGGCGCCTGAATCATCTCTGTGCACCATCTCTGTGCGCCAGAGCTGGCTTTATCCTTATGGTCCTGGGAGGAAATTTACCTTAATATCATATGAAACAGCTGGGCTTGGTACCACTCTGCACCGTATGATACAATATAACGCAACAGAGCACAACTGTGACACTTCACTGGGAAACCACAGTTCCTTGCACCCCCACGCGTCAGATTATAGAGCAGGTCTCGGGGAACTGAGAGTTGGAAAACAAGTTCCCCCAGCCCAACAGTCCCTTGGATTGGGGCTTATGTACACAAGCTCCGGGGTCCACTCGCCCAGCCACAGGAGGAGGCCTGCGTGCCACTCTCAGCGCCGGACTTTGCTTTCCTGTCTCCTTAATCACCACCAGGACTGTAGCCAGGGAAGCACGCAGCGGCCAGGGCTCTGGGATATGCGCCAGGCACTGTGCTAAGCCCGAGGGTGCCTGCTCCCGGCACCGCTCCCCGGGGGTTCGCGGGGGGCCTCCAGGCGGAAGCAGGTTGGCTCCTCTGGGCTGGTCCTTCACGGCAGCTTCCCAGCAGCCCCCCGAAGCCCCTGCATCTGCTCCACTGTATGGATTCAGTTCAGTAAATGGCTGTTGGTCCCCACAAGGGGCCTGGAACCGTGCTGATGCTTGAAATCAAACTTTAGGACAAACAAACGGATCAAGCCAGACACCGAGCCTGTTCTCCAGGAGGCTGGGGGCTATTGGGCACGCTAGTTGACATGCGGTCTCTGCCCGGGGGCGCGTCTGCTCCCCGGAAGGTGTTCTAGCAAAGGAAGGCCTTCACCTGCACAAGTCTGCAGGTGGCCCAGGCTTCGCAGAGACTGCACAGGGAAGCTGGAAGGGCCGACCCCGTTCTGGTTAAGTTTTTAAAAAATCCTCAAGTGAAGACGTCGCCTTAAAATGTTGTAAATGTGCTACTTTCCTCAAACCTGATTTAAAATAATCATGTTTCAAATTCATTTAAAACGTAAGCTGTTTAAATTTATATTGAACTTGAAGCTTATAGATTGATTTAAATTATCTATTTTTAATGCAAATGCACGATTATATTTGAGCTGTGACTTTAAAGGCAATTTTAGTTTTCTGCAAATAGTTGCTACGGGTGATGTATTTATTTTAGACGATAAAGTATGGTTTAATTATTTTAAGGCTTTTATATAATTTCCTGTAGTAAGTGTGGTAATTAGTTCGTTATCAAAACTTCATGGTCAATGTTTTAAAATTGAGAGTATATTTCTTGTAGTAATCTAGGATTGAAAGACTAAAACAAAGGATTTATTTTTTAAAAGAGAAGAAAGGTTTTACATCAATGTCTTCCTCAGATTAGCATAACCAACTTTCAATCCATGCAACTCAGAGAGAACTAGAGATGGTAAACTACGAACATGTAAACTCATATGCAAGGATTCGCTAAAACATGTTCATCAGCTTTTTTGTCTATTTTCGTTGTAAATGCTCCCAGCACCAGGATGTCTATCAACTTTTTAAAAAGATGCTTAGTCTACTAGTTTTGACCAAGGGCAAGACTGCTGTCAGAGTCGCCCTGGATTTTATTTCTCTATTTCATTTCATTCACTGTAACTTCCCTCCTTCCTTCCTTCCCTCCCTCCCTTCCTTCCTAGTACAGGATTTTCTTTTCTCTGTGTATGTAAATCACGTGGTGACATTATGTCTATAGTTCTGGGTGTTGGGGGCAGTGTACGAGGAACACGCATGTAATCATAATAACCACGGCAATTATATTTATAATATGCAATAATGATCAAAACAAGAGAGTTTAAGGAACTCTTCCCTGCCCACTGTTCACAGGGGCCTGATTATCTGGATTGACATCCTTAGCCATTAGAATGATGAATGATTTAGACAACAAAAACCGTGTCATCTTCTCCAAAAGCTATAGTTAAAATGCACAGGTTATCAGATTTCCTGAATGTAGCTAAAAACCCTATTGGAATTCCTGTATTATCAAGATAGTTTTGATTCTTTCTATAGAATATTTTCTCTCATTTTACCCTGCTTAAAATTTATTTTCTCGCATGCTACTCAAATAGATACGGATCTCTTCCATTACCACACTTTTATCTAGATCTGTATCTATAAATACAATGAATGCTATCTTTATTATGATCTGAAGTAACAGTCACATGCGTCATGGGGAACCCTGTGCCTTCTAGATAAAACATTGCTGATACATAATAGCTTATTCTGTTTACAACAGCAGCCTCTCTATTTGTCCAACCTCTTCCTCTCAAAGACACTTAAAGTACTTAATGTATCAAGGTTTGTTTTTTTTTTTTAAACAAGATACTCCCGTTTTACAGATGACAATATTGAGAAACTTGATAGTTAAGTAATATTATATTATTATGATTACAATTATGATATATTCAACAAAACCCATTTATTCCATCTCACATGTACTATTAAATGCCCTTCTCCTAATTTCAAATACCATTAAAATAACGTTCAACTATTTATGTGAGTGTTTTGGCCCACACTGCGTTCACGAGGGCTGTGCAGACCTAGTCTACATAAATACAAATTAGTTTGGTAAAATTAGAGATTGATAAGAGGCACAAGGTGACTTTGCTTCGTCCTTTGAATCGCCCAACTTTAAAACAAAGATGCGGGTGTGGAGTCCGCCTCCTGTGTCTTCCTGACTGCCCTCCAGGAGAGGCCCAGTGCGTTCACGGGCAGCCAGGACAGCCGGTCCAAAAATGGAAAATAAAATCAGTAAATCGGTCAGTCCTCTCTACTTACAAAATTCTACTAATAGAGCTTAATGTTTTTCTTCTCCCACTAATTTAGTTTTTTCAAAAATCATCTAAACTGAACAATTAAGTGAGAGCACTTTATAAATAATAAACTGCTACTCAAATTTAAGTGATCTAGACACGGTCTTAATAGCTACTTACCGTAAAATTGTTGGGGCCCGTGTCCTACCACGGGTCTCCCGAGAGCCCTGCTGGACCTGCCTCAGCATCTTCTGGAGGGTGCCTAGGAGAGGGCCAGGTCCCTTGGAACCTCAGGAGCAGCCTTCCCGGGGCGCTCGGTCTGAGAACCTGCGTTGGTAACAAGCTCTCCTGGTGTCCTGTGCACCCGGATGAGAGGCCGCCACCCTCGTGAACCTCTAAGTCTAAATCTTTGCCAACTCAAAGCCGATCTGGAACAGCCATTCGCTGAAAAACAAAGCCGTGATCAGACCTACTCTGCTCAAAGTTATTCCAACCTTCCTCCACGCAAAAAAAAAAAAAAAAAAAAAAAAAAAAAAGAAGGAAAAAGAAAAGAAAAGAAAATACAGTGTGTGTGCACGCCCCATGGGAGGACCCCGCCGCACTCAGCTTCCAGCCGAGCTTTCACTTACTCTGAGGCGTCTTCCCTGACCCCCCAAGATGGGTATGCACAGTCTGTCCCACAACTGTGGCCCTCAGTGTCACACTTCTTCATGTGATGACCAGGTTCACCCACTGGGCAGTGAGGCCCGTCATGTCCACCACTGCATTCTCAGCACCTGCGCACAGGCCACACATACAACAGGTGCTCAGGCAGTAACGCAGGGCCCACCATGGACTTGTAATAAATGTCTGCTGGGCAGATGAACCAACGATGTGACGACCGTCAGGTAACTCTCAAGAGAAACCGTTATTAATACGATGGAGGGGAGACTGGTTTGTATAATTATCACTGTTTCCCAGCCAGGCCACACTTGGCAGCTGACGTCACAATTCCCCACGTTATCCCTGCCTGAACGGACACAGGCTTACGTGTCAAATCACCATTTATTGGGAGGTTACTATTTGCTGGGCACACAGCATACTCTTAGATCCTTAATCCCGACTACATCCTTCTGAAGTTGGCTTGATGATTTCTGTTTCACACGTGAGAAAATGGACTCAGAGGTAAAGGCAGTTACCCAGGACATAGGGCTGCTATGTGACCAGCCATGATTTAACTTCAGTTCTGACTCCAAATCTTAAATCCTTTCCCATCTTGCTGGACAAGGCTCAACAGAGATTAGAAACAATATAAATATCATCTCACCTCACCATGATTCTTCCTTTTCTTTGAGCACAGGTGTCATTTCTCCCTGAGGTGAAAATGCAAATGGCCAGTTTTTAGAAGGATCAATGTCCCCCTTCAGTTCAATTGCTAACACAAAGAACAAAGCTCTTGCCTTTTCATCTGTGTGGATATTCATGCTAAATTGCCTGCTGGAGTCTGGGCTTTCCCACATACCTAAATTTCCCCCTATAGTATGGATGACTTAAAAGCATGAGGTTTCTAAATCCTTTCCCAGGTTACAACATGCTCACCTGGATTTCCTCCTGTTCTGTTGCTTAGAAATAAAAAAAGAGAAGTTGGCTTCTCCTTGGAATGTCTTCAGGCTGGCCGTACCCTGCTACTATACGGTTTATAGGTGTTCTGGACCTATGAGGTTCTGTGCCCTACGCGTTCCAGTTTTCCTCCTGTGAAACCCGAGGCCAGTCTTTTCGATGCTAAGACTCTCGTCCCCATGTCTGTGAGCGTGGAGGACTATTGCTGCCGCTAGATACCGTCTCTACTTAGCGTTTCCGGGGTGCGCAGAGAGAGAACAATGTCTGGGTGATAACTCTTGTCAGTCCCCCCATTGTCAAACCCAATCTTACATTCCTCCACACTCTCACAATATTTCCCCATTGGGAACATGCCTGACATTGCAATTTCTCAAAACTGCAGCTCTGCAGTGAATGCCTAATTCCTGAAACTGCAAAATCTAACAAAAGCTGATTTTTTCCACTGATTTGACTGGCTGACTATTTCGAGGCTTTGCATGTGATGCCCTGCTGTTCTTCACAAACAGCATCTTTAATGTCCCCACGCGGTCGTTCTGAAGTGGCTGTGGGCAACGAAGTCCTTGCGAGGGACCCGCGGGGCGTTCAGACTCACTCACAATGTCCGGCCTTTCTGCCACAGACAAAATTTCCCCATAGGTTACATTTAGCAGTTCAGGAGTAGCAATCGGTTACGTGCTTTGAACCCGGAACCCATTCACCAGGAGAGTCCAGTGTCACCCAGGGCGGCTGTGCAAACACATCAGCGCACTTGGAGGTATCTGTTTGTGGTGTTTTAAAAACTGCTTTCTCTCCCTCTCTCTCTGGTGTTGGTGTTTTCACATTTCAAGATGAAAAGCCAATTTAGAGGAAAATATGGCAATTCTGTTTTGTTTTCATTATCAAAATAGATGATCTTTTTCTATCTTTGGATATACCACTAGTTCGGGTGCTTTATCCACTTTTCATATTTGTGAAAGCTCCTCGTGCTGCTACTGCAGCGCAAATTCCCAGCTTGACTGGTGAGGAAGACAAATTTATCCTCTTGCTTCCTTCTCCCCTGACCCCCGACCCGATCCTTCACCGCAAACTCCAGTTTTCCTGACTTTTGCCAGATGAGCCGTGGGGATTTCGCTCCCTGATGAGCTACTAGGGTTTACCACCCAGATTAGCGCCTCATTCCTCCGCCCTGCTGGAGAATGGGGTCTGGCGACAAACAGCCTGAATGTGTTCCATCGCCCACCTCCCAGTACTGCCCCCCGCCCCCCCCCCCCACACACACACGAGGTTTGCAGGAGCCCAAGTCAGACAGCGATTCCTGCAGAGCCTATAGGTAAAATCGGAAAGGCAGGGCGCCCGAGGACCCGGTCTTTCAGGTTTGGTTTCTCACGCACACACAACTGCCTCGGCAGGACGGGCCTCTCCGGCCTTCTGCGCCCAGCCTCGCGTGCGAGGGAGCCGCCGGCGGCGGCGGCCCAGGAAGTGGAGCCGGGCGCTCTGGTGACGGAGAAGGATTCGGACCGACCCGCAGTCCGCCCTGCGGTTGCAGTCGCCTCGGCGCGGGCCTCCCGTCTCCCCGCCCCCAACTTGTTGCGGCCGAGCCGGGAGACGGCCTGTTCCGCTCGCTGATTGTAAAAGGGTTTGACTTGCAGCTGACCCCGGGTCAGGACTTTCTCTGCACTAATCCCGCTCTCTTTAGACACAAAACACGCTGCCCTCTTCCCTCGCATCAGTCATCTTAATCCCCCCGGCGGCTGACACCCCGCGCGGCCCCCGGGCCCCGGCTGCACCCGAGTGGGCTGGGGGTGGACGCCCGGGACCCCACGCCCCTCCCGCGCCGAGCCCGCGGGGACGCGGCGGAGCGGAGGGGGGACGGGCCGCCCCCGGCACCTGCCGACCCCGACCCGGACTCCGGGGGAGCGTCCCGGGCCGGGCCGCGGGGGGGAGGCGGGCCGCGGCGAGAAGAGACAAAGGAAAGGCCGGGAGCGCAGGGCAGGGAAGCGGAGGAGACGGAGCGGGAGGGGCGGTAGAGGGGAGGGGAGAGCGGGGCTCACGGGACGGGAAGGGACGGCCGCAGAGCGGCCGAGAGAGAAGTGAACGGGAGGAGAGGCGGGGGCCGAACCGCCAACCCGGCAGGAGGAGGGCGACGGCGGGCAGCCGGGCCCCGGCCCGGAGGGGACCGGGACCCGCACGCCGGGCGACGCCCGCCGCCGACGCTGCCGGGCTCCCGCGGGCGGGCGGAGCGGGGTCCTGGCGGGCGCGCAGCTGGGGAGGAAGGGCCGGGAAGGAGGGGGGCGGCGGGGAGAGGGAGGAAGGGGAGGGGGAGGGGAGATAGGGGAGGGAGGAAGAGCTCCGCGCCCCCCGCGGGGCCTCGCCGTCGGGCTGGGGGAGGCGGGCCGGGGGCCGGGAGTGGGAGGCGAGGGTGAGGGGTCGCAGGTCCCCTCCTCCCGGGCTCGGCCTCTGCGCGCGCGCCGTCCCCGCGCCGCCCCGACCCTGCGGGGCTGGGGGGCGGGGACCCGGGCCCACCTCCCTCGGCTCCTCGCTCCGGGGGGCCCGCGCCCCCTCAACCCCTCCCCTCCCGTCCCGGCCTTTCAATCCCGCCAACTAGTCATGCTGGGAAGAGGGCTGCGTCAAGGCCAAGTCTGCTTTTCACTTGAAGTTTCCAAGGAATCAAACCTATTATTACGTTCTGCCGCCGACGTTTCTGGAGCCTCTGCCCCGCGGGCCGGGCTGCGGAAGCGGGGGAGGGGGCGCGGGCGAGCGGGGTCGGGGCCGCCCCGGAGCGCGCCTTCCCGGGGCCCGCAGCCCGGGAGGGGCTTCTCGAATTAGCTGGAACTTTTCGGAGACAGAAATCTGCGTTGGCCGCTCTTTGTCGGGAATATGAAACGCGCGAGTACGCGTGTTGTTCTCCCACATGCAGGATTTTAATAGACCTATCAGTCACCGCCGCCCGACGCGCATCTGCACATCAGGCGCGCTCTACGCGCTCCCCGTTTTGAACTGAATTCACGTCTCCAGCTACCGGTGCGTTTCTCTGGCGGGGAGGAGAGGGTTAGGGTCAAAGTCTTAACAACAACGAAAGGGGCCTGTGAGTTCACAATAAAATAGGGGCGGGGGGCGGAGGACAGAAACGAGCAAAAAATTCCTCCAGCAAGCAAACCGTGCTACCCTCAGCCTGGAGAGCCGGGCGGCGCACCGAGGCCGGTTCCTGCACTCCCGCGGTCGTCCCGGCACGAAGTTGTGCAAACTTTGCACAAGGCCTCCAAAGACCGTCCGCGCTCGCCACACGGTTTTCATACAAAATTGGAACAAGCGATAGAAGTACCGCCCTGGGATCTGGAAGTGGATGAGGCCATCCCAGTATAATGATGGTCACATAACATTTTCAGTTCGGGAATAGGGTGAGGGGTACCTTGGCAAGAACGGAATTCACAGTTGAGTGAGGCGTCTCAGGAGCCTTGTGGAATATTCTCACGGCGAACTGAAATCGAAGAAACGGTGCTGGAATGATAAGATCTCAATCCTGAAGGATGAATCCTGGCTAATTTCTACTCCCCCATCCCAGGTTGTTTTAAAATTGAATCATTAAAGAATTTATATTTGCTTTCCTTCACATTGTTCTAGTCAACAAAACAAAACTGCTGGATTTCAGGAGTTCCTCTTTTAAGATCTTCCTGGGTTTTTAACCAAGTGGCTTGGGCCACCTGGCATTGACTATTTCTGCTGACTCTGTATGAGACAGACAGGGGGGAATGCCACACTCTAAGTCCACCTTCCAGCAAATCGACAGACAGCTCTGCCCAGGGTCCCCCACAACCTGCTAAGCTTTTTATAGTCAGAAACATTTCAGGTGTTACCCACGTTACTAATATTCTTATGCCAATAGTCGAGCATAGATACAAGTTTGGTTACACATATATTCGAGCACAACCCCACATCTGTCTGCCACCTTAGTAAGTGCAGGGAGATACTGCAAAAGAGCCAGCCGGAGTCCACTGAACTCTGTATATTTCAGAACAAATGAGGCCTGCACCTTAGGCTGCATGTGGAGCTCACAGAGCATCACAGAATTCCTCTCCCAGAGGGGACTGTGTGTGGCATTTATTCCCAGATTATCTCACTATCTGAAGATGCTGTTCTGCTCAGCAGTCCCTATGTATCCAAACACATCAGATTGCTAAAGCAAAAAAAAAAAAAAAAAAAAAAAAGAGAGGGAAAAGAAAAAAGAGGGAGACTTTATTATCTTGTTAGAAAGAAGCAACTGACGTCATTCTTGAAATTTCTGCAATCACCTTAAGGAATGAGTGGTTGAAGCAAAATTATCAGTGACTCCAAAAAATTACACGTGTCAATTGTCAGGTGAGCATTTTACTTAAAACTGTTCTCCAGCATAGGCTGAATGTAGTTCTCATTAACCTGCTAGCACAGGCCCATGTTTGGAAGTATAGTCTATACTCATTCCAGGACAAAAAAAAAAAAAAAAAAAAAAAAGATGTTAAGAAAATGAGGGGCTGATGAAATCAACATATTTCCATCTGGCCTAAAAGTTTGTTCTTTTCAAAAATATTTCATCTTTATGCTGTGACTAATGTCAAAACGTATTTGCTACAGTATAACTTTTAAATGCAATATTTAATGCTGTCAGGTTACTTGAAGACAAAGTTTTACAGAAAACTTTAAAATCCAGAAAAAAACTGCAAGGTACCAATAAACACCTAGAAAAAATATAATTAAAAAATTTAAAGCATCAAACAACCTCAGATCTCATTAGGAATAATAAACACCGCATTTTGCGTTCACATCGGTTAACAACTTGCATCCCAGTGTCACGGCGGGGCATGTGGGGCGGTCGGTTCTGTGTGTGTGTGTGTGTGTGTGTGTGTGTGTGTGTGTGTGAAAATCCAACAAAATTATTTTGTCCCTTTCCAAGGAGACATATACCAGAGGGAGAGGGAGGGGCTGAGGACAGACGGAGGGGCATCGGTTGCAGTACATTTTGGTTTAGAGAGTGCGTTTCCTTGGGCCAAATTCAGAAAATTCCACTCGCAATCTTGTTAACTGCCCGGGAGTCGGGGGCCCCCGCGCCCCCGCCGTGGTCTCTGTCATCCATCCTTGGCCTGGTCCCGCCACTGGGGTCTTCTCTCCTCCCTCCTCCGCCCCAAACTGCACTCAGGTCCCGGGCCAGCTGCAAGAGGCAAAAGCCCGAAACGAGGGATCGAAAAGCCCGCCGGCAGCGGCCGGCAGCTAAAAACTACACACCCAACGGCCAGACTACAAAACTATAAATTTTTTTTTTTGGGGGGGGCAATTATTTCTCGTTCCGTAATAACACTGTAAACGCTACAAAATAATCTACCGATTTTAACTTCCCTCCGTTCCTCTGAATGCAGCTCCATGAAAACCGTACCCTCTCCCCTGGTGTTCCCTCCGTTTTAGTTCACGCTGATAATTTTTCTTTCTCCTTAGTCAGATTTACTGATTGTGTTTTGAGCTCATAAAACATGAATCTAAATTTAGCACGTTTCAAGCTTAGGGGGAAAAACCGGACTTTTCTCTCTCAAATTTATTGACTCAAAGCTCGATGCACTTTTAGAGTGGAGGTTCCTTTACCGTTTTGAGAAGAAAGGCTTTTCGGGAAACTATGTACATAATCTGAATCCTCCTCCCCACACCGCAACGCCTCCAATAAAAACTTCACAACGCGTTTACATGAAATAATACAAAACAAAAACCCGGAAATGCTCAGATACAGAAAGTTTTACAAAACCCAGAATAACGCTGCCGTCTGAAAGGGGTGCGGGTGGGGATCTCTTGGTATAAATTAACCAACCAACCCCCCAAGGCGGTAACGACCACCAAAAACGTGTGTTTGGCTCTGGCTCACTACACCGATAACAAATGAGAGCAGCTCCCCGCGTCGCCGGCACCCGACGCCGTCAGGAGGCGATGCGGCCGGAGGACGGGCGCGCGGTCGGGATAGAAAAAAGCTGGCGTCGCCTCTCGCTTGGTTTGGTCTCTTGTGTCCCCTCGAGCAAAGAAAACGCTTTCTGCCTCCGCGGGTGATAAATACTGTACAAAAAGTCTCAAGAAAACACCGAAGTTCAGTCTCAAACGCACAACGGTCCCGCCTAGCGGTCCCCAGGAGCTCCCGGTTAGGGGGGCCGGGTGTCACCTGGTGCTCGGCGCCAGTGTTTGCCTGCTTACGAGAACGTGGAAACGTCTGTACAGAAGCCAGGCGGCGCGTCGCCGGCCGCAGGGCCACCCGTGTCCCTAGATGTGCGTCAGGGGCACCGTGCCGTTGACGCCCGCGCCCGCGCCCTGGTAGTGCTGCGGCAGCGAGTGCAGCCGGCTCTGCGCCGCGGCGGCGGCCGCCGCCGCCGCCGGGTCGCTGCCCTCGCCGGCCGGCAAGTACATGCTGATCATCTCGCGCAGGTCCCCGGGGCACGGCGCCCGCGAGTGCGCCGGGGCCGGCGGGCTGCCGCTCGGCTCCGACTTGACGAGCGAACCGAGCGCGCCCAGGGCGCCCGACGACGCGGCCGCCGCCGCCGCCGCTGCCGCCACGGCCGAGTTCTGGTGCGCGCCGCCCGCGGCGGCGGCGGCCGCGGCCGCGGCGCCGTAGGGGAGGCCGCCGTAGCCCGAGGGCGAGGCGCTCATGTAGCCCTGCGAGTTGGAGATGGGGCTGTACTGCAGCGCGCCCATGTCGTAGCGGTGCATGGGCTGCGGGTTGTGCGGGTGCGCGTGCGGGTGGTGCGGGTGCGGGTGCGCCGGGTGCGCGTGCGGGTGCGCGCCGCCCGCGCCCGGATGTTGCCCGTAGGCCAGCTGCGCCTCCTGCATCATGGCCGCGGCCGCCGCCGCGGCCGCCACCGAGCCGGGGTAGGCGCCGTTGGCCCAGCCGTTGACGTGCGCGTAGCCGCCGGCCGCCGCGCCGCCCGGGCTCTCGAGGCGCTGGCCCACGGCCGCCGCGCCCACACCCACGCCCACGCCCATGGCCACGGCCGTGCCGCCGCCGCCCGCGCCTGCCGCCAGCAGCCCGCCGGCCAGCGAGTACTTGTCCTTTTTGAGCAGCGTCTTGGTCTTGCGGCGCGGCCGGTACTTGTAGTCCGGGTGCTCCTTCATGTGCAGCGCGCGCAGCCGCTTGGCCTCGTCGATGAAAGGCCGCTTCTCGGCTTCGGACATGACCTTCCACTCGGCGCCCAGGCGCTTGCTGATCTCCGAGTTGTGCATCTTGGGGTTCTCCTGGGCCATCTTGCGCCGCTGTCCGCGGGACCACACCATGAAGGCGTTCATGGGCCGCTTCACCCGGTCCTGGTTGGCCTTGGCTCCCGCGCCGCCGCCGCCGCCGCCGCCCCCGCCCGCCCCGGCCGGGCCCGACAGGTTCGTGGGGGCCTGGGCGCCGCCGGGCGAGTGCAGGTCGGTCTCCATCATCATGCTGTACATCGGGGCGGCTCGCGGGTTCACCGGCACCGCGAGGAAGGGGCCTGGAGCATAGACGGCCGGGGGGCGGGGGGACGGAGAGGGGCTCAGACGGAACGAGCCGTGGGTCGCGGGGAGAGGTCCTGGCGGAGAGAAGAATGGGGAGAGGTGGAGGCGACAGCAACAAAAAAGAGGCAAAAACACACGCACTTAGCGCCGGTCCGGCTCACAGGTGGAAAGTTTCTCTGCAGCACAAACCACTTGCCAAAGAGGCCGAGGGCCGGGATCGCCGTCGCCGCTGCAGCCGGGTCGCCCTCGGGGGAGCGGTGCAAACAGGTTCAGTCGCGGCCAAGTTGCAGCTCCACTTTCCGGGACGCGAGCGGTGCGCGGGGCCCGGCCCGTGGCTCGCCACCGCCGCCGCCTCCTCGCCCGCCCGCCGCCGGAGCCTCCTTTCTCCTGCGCTCGGTCCTCCAACTCCGGGGCTGCAACTTCTAGCAGCGCGGCGCGCCGCGTGCGCTAGGCATGTGCCGGTCCCAGGTGCCCGTGGGGAGCGAGGCGCCGAGGGGGGAGCGGGGGGGGGGGCGGGGGGGGCGCTCACGGTGCCGCCGGGGAGGGGGGCCGGGGGCAGCGGAGGGAGGGCAGGCGCGCAGAGAGGGCCAGAAAGCAGGGCGGCCGAGCCCGGGATGGGATGCCCGCTGCCTGCCCGGGGCCGTGCGCTCGGAGCGGAGGCGCACGCGGGGCCGGCGGCGCGCGAGGCCCAGCAGCCATACGCTCGGCCCGGGCTGCCATTAAATGAGCGCGCCGCGGCCAATGGGAGCCGGCGGCGGCGGTGATTTGCATGGCGCGCTGGCGAGTGACGTGGGGAGGGAGCAGAGGCGCCGGGCGCGGGCGGCGGAGCGGGGAGGAGGGGGAGGAAGGAGGGGGGGAGGAGGCCCGGGAAGGGGGGGTCACAGCCACGCTGCTTCCTGAGCGCGCGCGGCGGCGGCGGCGAACCCCGAGCTCACCCTCCTTGCCTCTCCCCGCCCGCGCGCTCCGAACGATTAACGATTGGGTTTAAAAGCGAAGACGAAGAAAGAATCCTGCGGGGCGGGGTGGTGGTGGCGGGGGAATGCAGCCCGGAGCCTTGTTTAAAAGAGCGCAAAGGAGACCCGGCTCCTCCTCTGCTCCCCTGCCAGCCAACTCTGCGCCTGCTGGGAAGGGGAAAGTTGGAGGCCGAGGCGGCATCCTCGCCTTCAGCTCGGCCCGAGGGCTGGAAAGCAAGGGCGCGCCCTTGGGAGCAGGGGAGACCGTCCTAGGTACACAACTGGAAATCCCCCCTCTCCCCGCACCCCACGGGCTCTCCGGCGAGGCCTGGGCAGCTCAGCGCCCCCGCCCTCCCACGGATGCACGCCTCACTGCCGCTGTGCTGAAGTTCTCCAGTGCCCCTCCCGTAGGCCAGGCCTCCGCGGTTCAGGCCACGATAATCCCGTAACGGGGAAGCATTTGTGTCGGGCTTGACTCCACAACTGCTTTTAGCCTTAGCCCTGAACTCTTATTTTGGAGGCGGGGGGTCTTTTAATGAGCCTAGGGGTTGTAATCACGTGCTCTTCTCAATTTGGCTTCTTTCTCCCAAAAAGGAATTTCTGGGAAGGTTGAAAACAACAAGATCCATCTGGAATCTACTCAATGACAGTTGAAAAAGTTTGTTGAAATCGCCAAAGAATGATCTAGCCCACGCTCTCTTGGAGCGAATCTTCCACAAGCCGTTTGCCTAAGAACTGCGAAAAGTCCGTGAACGGAGTGGGGCCCACCTGAACCCGAATCGGAAAAGTGAGGCCTCGGGACCGAGCGACAGATGCCGTTTTCCTGCATTATGCAAACGAGAGGCCTGTTTCCTGGAACGTTTAAGGCATAGACCTGCGGTTATAATTCTTAAACCTTGAAGGGTTCTCAATACCGGGAAGTACAAGAGAGTTCCAAGCCCATTCTCAAACACCATTGCGCTCATGCTGCCGGTACAATCCCAATGGTATGAAAGTGGCCCAAAGACTTGCAGAAAAGCCATGACAGTCCAAGCATCCCTCCAGAGTCCTCATGGAGTAACGGGGGCGTCTCTGTGCGCCGCAGAGGGAGGTGTTTAGGAGATTCCTGGTGGGTAAAGTGGAGCCTAACCAAAGCGGCCCGACTGACCATACTGTAATAGAAATAAACATATAATGATGATGATGATGATTACAAGAGGAGTAATAATGATGTTTAAGTATGTTGGGCAGTGAATACATGACGCCTCTTCCCTTTCCTCGCCCCCCCATTAAAAAAAATGCTGCCGTTGTGAATTTCCTGACCCTATTGCTTGTCCGAGGTACAGGAATAATGCTTTCTTTCCTCTCAATTACTATGATTATTACTGTAGGCTTTTTTTTTTTTAATTGCAGGGTTGCTACAGTATGCAGTGCAAGAGCAAATTGGTCTCTGCAGATTAAACTGCTTTCATTTCAGGCCATTCAGCATTTAATAGTGAACTCATCAAATAATATATAATTATATTAGAAAGGAAACGTCATTTCATATTTATTTTTCACTACATATCTAGGTTATAAACTTGGTGTTTAACTGCCTTCTTATTTCACCAGTCGAGTTTGTTCAACCTTTTGATTTGTTTCACGCACTACCTCCAAATATCAGTTACATTGTGAATGGACAAGAAAAGAACAAGAATACTGTTTACGAATGTGCTACAGATCTGTTTCTCCTTTGATAATTTAGGAGGCAATGGGTGTGCCGTGTGATCCAGTGTGTTATGGAAAGTCAGCAAGACTGAAATGAAGGAAATGGTTTACAAATTATAAACTATATTATACACTTAGCAATTGAAAGATTTCTTTCCTCTGCTTTCCAATTTAGATTTTAAAATAAATAGCCTAAGCACCTCCTGAAAATACTTTGTGTGAATCAGGCTTGGCACATTCTTTTCCATATCAATGGAGCAATTTATTTTATAAACACCCTGCTCTCCAGTGCACACTGCAGGAAGGCTTTATGCTTTGGGGAGCCTGGATAGCTGACTTTCAAACGCTCTGGTTTCTTTCTACCACAGTCCTGAAAATTGTTTCCAAATACAAAGTTACCCTTGTTTTGCAGAGCATCTAAATAGGGGGTAAATGGTTTAGCCTTGTGTGAGATCGTGCTAGTGTTCAGCGTTCGGGGCGCTCTCCATAAGCCCTTTTTAGTGACGAGGTGTTCCCTGGGCCCTAGCGGGTGCACACACTATGGGTGTCCAAGTGCATCAGTATTAAACCCAAGCTGCAGGTGTAACTTGTTGCCAAGCGATAGATGATTGGCAGCCACCGCCTGTGCCAGTCAGGCAGTGGCAGGGCGCTGCTTGCCAGATCTCTCAGTGCCTTCCATCCTGGCATGGAGATTGTGGAGCACCATATTAACTCCTGCGGGTGATGGCTTCTAGGAGCCTCAATGTCTTGCTCCTTGTGGCTCCCCCCGCCACCCCGCCCCAGCCACACTTTAAAAAGAGAAAACGGTTCAAAACGGTTTGAAAAACACCTCCTCTCCCCGATTCTATGTTTCTCCCTCCTGCCCCCCACCAGGTTGGCAGGGACCTTCTTTACGCTGAGGACTTTCTCCAAGGCCAGGCACTGGAGAATCTAAAGACAGACTACACTAGGTCCAAGTAACATCAAAGCCCAGACCCCCAGCAAAGGATTCGTTCACTGTTGAGTGACCACATTTGCTCTCTTGGCAGCTCAGAAACTTCATTGTGCTTCTTTGTTCAAAGCGCCAAAGAGAAGATCAACTTAGAAATGTGCATAAGTAAAGATGCTTTCTGTTCTTTTATTTAACTTGTAGGCATGATCCTCAAAGAAAATTCAGATCCAAGCCATCATTAGAGGAAATTGTATACACGCACCTTGCATATGTATGCATACATGTGTACCCACAGAATATATGCATGTGTATATACATATGCATACACAGAATATATACACATGTTTATATCCATGTGTATACACACAGAATATATGCATTGTATAAACATACATATGCACACACAGAATATATGCACATGTTTACATGCGTGTGTGTAGACACAGATATGTACATATGCATACATATAAATACATGTATACACACAGGACATATACATATGTGCATACATATACATACTGGTGCACACGATATATGCACACCTGTATATACCATGTATACCACAGAATATAGGCATACAGATACATACAGGTGTGTACACAAAGAATATAGGCATATATATTTATGCGCAGTATTTAGGCAACTATACAAGAGCCCTTGACTTTCAAATAACTTGAGCTCTGGACTTTAAATCTAACCCCAGTAGCTTATACTGCCTGTACGGAGTGACTGAAACTTTTTTGGCTTTTGCTTTTTCCCCTCCCCTTGGCTGTGCTCAGGAGAACTCTGGGAAGCACAGAGGGTTACTGTGGACAGCATCCCCGGCCCTAGCAATCTGTAAATGAAAGCTGGCTTTCAGGCACACAGAGGTAACCTTCTGTACCAATGCCTGTCTCAAGCTCCAAGAAGCAGAGAGATGGACAGATTAGGGGTTCCAGAGGACAATCAAAGGTCATTCTGGGGAAGCGAAGAAGACCAATACTCTCCTGTCTTCCGAGGCCCTGGCGCAGACGGCCTGTCTTGATGACACCCTCCGGGGGATGTGCCCAGACCTCCGCCCGCGGCCCTCCCATAGTTCAGCGCCAGCGGCTTCCCGAGGCCCCTTAGGACGGAGGCCACGTGTAGGCGCTTCCGTAGGCCGCCCAGGGCGTAGCCCAAGGACTGAAACCAGAGCTCCAACAGGCAAACCACGACGGAGCCGCCAGTTCCAAGGCAGGACTTAGGGGAAAGAAAGGAGCGACCTGAGGAGAGCGAGGAAGAGGAGGAGGAAAGAAAGCGCGGGAAAGAAAAGGAAAGGAGAGAAAGCCAGCTCAATTGGAAGAGGCGTCCGAGGTCATCTCGGCCAACAGGAGGCGCAGACGGAGAGGAGGCGGAGACGCGCGCATGTGGGAGGGGACCGCGGCGCCGGGCGGCGTGCTGGCCGGAGGGGACCTCGCGGGGATGCGGTGCGGGGCGGGGAACCGGCCCAGGCGCGCGCCCCGACCCCGGCCCGGGCCCCGGCCCCGCGCGCGTCTGCCTGGACCTGGCCGCCGCGCGGGCCGCGATCGCCGTCTGCTGGCCGCCGCCGCCCTCGCCGTCCGGGCGGAGCTCCGGGGCCTCGGGCCGGCGCTCTCCAGCCACACGCCGGGTTCCGGAGCTCGGCGAGCGCGCGTTCGGGGGTTTGCGCGCCGGAGCGCGCGGGCGACGGGCTGGGGTTCGTGAGGGCGCTCGTCTCTCCCGGTCCCCGGACGCTCTCGGTACCCTCTGCCCCCTGACCCGGCGACCTTGACCCCACTGTTGCCAAGGCCAAGGAGCCAAAGTAACCGAAAAGTTTTTTTTGTTGGTTCGTTTTTGTGTTAAAGGGGAAAAAACAGTCGTGGGAAAGGGGGAAAGAGAAGAAGGAGAAGGGAAAGAGAATCGCTGCCGATAAGGAGCTTCGAGCGACTTCGGTCATCACAGAGCAGGAGGTCTTTGTAGCTGCTCGGAGCGTGCAAGGCCCCTTCCTCTCCTTCAGCTAGAAGCGTGGGGTTTGGAGGGCTGTTCCAGGGCCCTCTGCAAGAAAAAGGAAATAAAGCCCATCCCCTCGAAGCCAAGCAAGACTCTGTCTCCAGCGATCGGCGTGGAGATCCGCAAATTCACAGAGAAGATCAAACAAGCCTGCGTGTGAGCGCGCGCGCGTTGTTTGTGCCTCTAGCGCTCTGGGTGAAAGCGTTTGGAGAATCTCTGGGAGCTTTCGAGTAGGGGCTCACCCTGTGAGCAGTACTCACACATATAATTCAAATTTCACAGCTGACCTGCTCTGAAAACCTCAATCAGCTTCTAATTGAAGGGAAAACAAAATATTGCTTCCCTACAGCAGAGCTAACGATTTAATCATTATATCAGACATTATAGCTTTTAATTAGGCTAATGCTGATACTGTATGGAAAGAGATAATTCAACACAGTTCTTGATGAATTCTGTAATTGGGTTAACGGCGGAGCAGTTGGGGGAGAGCCGTCAATATTCAAGCCGCGTCTGTAGCCACCAGGTTTATGAATGAACGAGAGAAGACAAGGGGAGGAAAACACTGGGGCCCGAGGGGAGCCTCGCGCCCTCCGCCCGGGCGAGCTGCGGGCGCTCTGGAGGGAGGGCGGCCGCGGGGTGCGGGGCGCCCAGGCCTCCCCGCCAGCTCCGCTCTGCCGCTCGCCTGCCCGGCGGTTCTTCTGCGGGAAACTTTCCGAGAAGAATCTTAGGCCTGTCTGCTGTCCCGTCCGCTTGGGCGCTGGGGTCTCCTCGAGGGCGCCCACCCTGCCCAAACCAACTGGGGAGGAGGGCTGGGCCGAGCGCTACTTCAGCGCGCACTTCAATTGGGTGGCCGCTAAAGGCACGAGTCTGCACCGGCTGCCACCCCGCCCCGCTGCGGGAGGGCTCAGGGCCACCGGCCCAGGGCAGCCCTCGCCGGTCCCTGGAGCTGGAGGTGGGGTGAGCGCGTGGAGGGCCAGGCGCCTGTGGGCGCCGCCGGCTGCCCGCATTCTGTGTCCCAGCCGATTACGCAGGGCTGGGCGGGAGAGTGGTTCGAGTGGGAATCGCGGCTCGTGCTCAGTGGCCTGGCCCGGTTGGCCCTGGCCAAGCCGCTGCCCGACCCTGGGCAGAGGAAGATGGGCGCAAGCCGGGCCGCGTCCCTTCCTGGGACCATCGCTGAAAGCGCCAGGAAGGAGAGGGAGGGAAAAAGCCGTTAGACTCGCCTGCAGGAAGCGAACTGGGTGAGGGGACGTGGCCGACCCCCTCCCCACCCCGCCTGGCCGGCCCGAGCCTGGACTCAACGCGGTTTCAGGGTCGCCCGGGAATCCCGCTCGGCGGCCCGGCTGTCCAGCGTCTCCTCCCCGGGGCGCGAGTCGGGCGGGGGCCGAGGCAGAGCCCTCCTTGTGCCTCCCAGATTTCCAGGACTCGCAAAAGTTGAGCTCAAGGCGAGGAATCCGCGGCGCTGAGACGACGATGCCAGAGCAGACGGTTGGGAGCCTTGGATTTTAGGGAGGAAATGCCGGAACCTCTGAAATTGGCACGGGCTTTGCAGAAAAGCCACCTGAGCCGCGCCTTCTGTGCTTTGAACCCAAATGGTTTCAGAGTGCGATTTTTATGTACTTTTTATATTTCTGCAACACCCCACTCTAATTTTTTCTTATTCCTTGGCTTAACTACACCAGTGCAATATTCTCCTTCAAGATAAATATACCGCCTTGTCTTATTTTGTCAGTAATTACCACAGAATTAAATGGGTCACTGCTAAAGTTTCATTTACACAACCTCCGGTAATTAACAGTTTGAATACACCTTTTTACGTTGTACAAAAGTTGTAATTTTCTAACGCCTGTAGTTTTTTATTGGTAAAGAATGCTTGTGTTCAATGTGATAATAAGAATACAAAGCCCCTCGTCTGAGCGGGAGGTGTGCTTGGTTTCTTCCAAAGCTCCCGGGAAGACTCAGCAAAGATCTAACTTTGCCGAATGGGAGGACCTTCCTAACTGTTCAAATTAAAATTTGCAGAGCTAAAGGCCTGTGAATACAGTACACCTGATTAAGCTAACTTCTAAAGCCAACATCCTTGGCAGAAACCCATCCAGCCTCTGCAGGTAAACAGACAAGCCTGGCAGGCCCCATCCAAGTGGTGGTGGGGGAGGGTTTGACCCTGGAGGCTGCCATAAGGTTCATTCTGAAAAGATCAAAAATAGTGCCTCAGGGCCATGCAGTGCCCCCATCGAGTCCAGGCCGGCCAAGGACCTTGAGGTGTATGCAGAAAAGAGCCGCGGTTATGAGTAAACATGGCCCTTTCTCATATTCTCTCTCATTAGCCCCCAAATAGAAAAGGCATCACTCACAAGAGGAGACAAGTCATAAGGAATTTCTATATGAAAAGAAATAAAGTGAAATCAGAGACGCTTTTTCGTACAGGCCACCCCTGTTATTGTAAATTAGATTAGCTACACAGGCTTCAATATAAACATGACACGAGGTTCACACGAGTGAAAAGACCATCCACTCCAATCTCTCCTTTCATCGAAGCATCTCACGTAAATTACATCTTGTCCTTTAATACACTTTTCAATGAGATTAAAACATCACTTGTGACACGATTTCAAGCCCTTTCAGTTGCTTACTTCAGAAAACAGCAAACAGAAGGAGGTCAGTCCAAATCTTCAGGCAGTGGGGCTGGGCTCCAAAGGCAGCGCCAGGGCCCCTCTGCTCTGAGCAAAGAGAGGCCCCCTGGCTACATTTCAGGGCCATTTCCTTACCCCACAGAGACAGAGCCAGCCATCCTGCAAGGGGAAACTAGGTTTCCCTCTCGTTGGGTGGAGGCCTGCTGACTATCTGGGTGCATGGGTCTTTGTGGAGAACACACTTGTATTATTCTTTCTTAGATATCTGGGGTGGCAGGAGGGATGGGGAAGGACCTGCAACCCACCCCCAAGGGCCTCCAGGGACCTCCCCCCACTCAGAACAGTAACCATCTTGGGGATTGGGCACCATCAAAATAAGATGGAGGGAGGTTTGGCATGAGAGAGAGAGAGAGAGAGGAAGAGAGAGACAGAGGAAGGGAGAAAGAGAGAGTGCACCCTATTTCAGAGGTAAATGCTTGACCCCTAAATCTGGGTGAGGAAGAAGTGGGTGAGCACAGTGGGGTTTCTACAAAACCGGCTAATGGGAGATTTCCACCTCTCCATCTGGCTGCTGGGGACCACCTCTCCCTTTATGGACCCACCGTTCCTGGACTGGCACCCTGGGGCACCGGCGAGTGGTCCCTAAAGGACAAAGGACCCCAACAAGCAGCAGAGGAGGGGCATTAGGGTTTCAGGGTAGGAACTCTGCGCTTAGGTTTCATCGAAAATTGTGTTGAGCCCTCACGACAACAGGCGCATTTGCTCCTGCAGGACCCCCTCGTTACCACCGGCCTCTCCAGGCGGCTGACCCTCTGCTTTTGCCCGGGGAGGCAGCGCTTGGGGCACATCCCCGCGGCAGGGTCCCGGCTGCCTCCTTCTCCTCATGTGCGGGGAGATCGGGTCCAGCAAGTCTAACTGGCCGCAGCTCCCGCAGGTTCCGTGAGAGACGCCCCCTCCTTCTGATGCCAATCCTGCCGGTCCCTCCAGCTGCCGTCATCACACACCAGGCTCGGCCTTTTGCTCTATCCTCTCTGGTGATAACGAGGGCTGGAACACAAGACCAGCCGGAGGTTCTCTGTCGCCCTCAAGGAGCAAGTGTGGCGTTCTCCCGCCTGCCAGTGCTCAGGCCACTCACCCGGCCTGTGTCGCCCCGTCCATGAAAGACGCTGCTGGGACAGGAAAGCTGGGAGCACCGCAGGGAGGTGGGGTGGGGTGCAGTTCCTTTCCGCGTGGGCGCTGGCCTTAACCTCTGGTTCGCAGCTACAGTTGGGCGCGTCGGGGGACACTGGCCGGCGCGGGGCGTTCCCCCCTCTGCAGCGGGCATCACCGACCCGCCAGGCCGGAGCTGAGGACAGAACGCCTCCCTCCTCGACCCTAGCGGAGGGAGAAGCCCCCGACCCGGACGCCTGGGCAGCCCTGCCGCGGGGCTGAGGGTCTCTGGACCAAGCGGGCGCCCTCGGTGCAGACCCCCGCCCCCCCCCGCCCCCCCCCCCCCGCCTTCACAAAGGAGTTTCCAGAACGCCGGCCCCGGAGCGCTCCGGGAAATCGATGCGGAAAAGCGGGTTTTTAATGGGTTAATTGACTGGCGGCAGCTATCGTGTTCAAACACCCGTTTCTTGCATGGAGAGGCAGCCAGCCCCGTCCTGTGCCCGGTCGATGGCTGCCTGAACGGCCCCTCCCGGCCGCTGGTTTCCAGCGCCAGCCACCGCCGAAAATCCATTTCACCTTTGAAACTTCCCCACCGCTCCTCTCAGCGGGCGGCTCAAACCGGGGAAATAGAGGGCGGAGGCGGGCGGCCCGCGCACGCGGGTGGGGAGACTCCCAGCTGCGCGCAGGGAGGACCGAGGCGCGCGTCGTGTGGAACCGTGAAGCCGAGCGGGTGCTATTTCGCTGGAGGAGGGAGGACGCGCCGAGGGGATGGGCGACGGCGCGCGGTGTGTGTGGGGGGTGTCACCCCTACCTAAAGCGGCCCACCGGGCAGGCGGGGCTTTAGGGCACCCTGGACCCCACCTTGGGGCGCGCTGCCCTAGCCAGCAGGACGGAGGCGGCGGCCGCGCCCGCGGGGCTCCCGGCCAGGCGCCGAGTCCAGGAGCGCTCGCCGCGTGTCCAGGGATCTCGGTTCACTGATTTTGAGTGTGTGTGTGTGTGTGTGTGTGTGTGTGTGGCAGTATTAACAGTCAAGACCGTCGGTCAAAGTTAAATTGATTCTTTGCCCAAAACACCTCTCACTAAATGGCACACGCTCGACATGTTCATTTTTAAAACGTAATTTCGACCCGCGGCTTTAGTTCTCAGCGCTGCCGGGCGCGCTGCCGAGAGCCGGAGTCGGCTCGGCCAACGGCAAGGGCGCTGCGCCGGGAGCCCGGGCCTCGGCGGGGCGGGGGCGCGCGGGCAGGAGGAAACGGGGAGCCTGCGGACACGAACCTTCTCCCCGAAACCGACTGGCTCGACCTTCCTGCCCCCTCCCCGCAAAAGGCGACCCGGAGTGAAACAGAGTCTCGGCCCCTTGGGGGGAGGCCAATCCAAAAAGCCGAGAAGGAGGGAGGAGTGAACGAACAGATAAGAAAATGACCAACGTGGCGGGCGCGCGGGCCCGAGTCCGCCCGTGGCGGTCAGCGCAGCTCCCCACCTGTGCTCGACCGGGGACGGAAGCTGGGGGACGCTCTATGCCCCCGCCCCCGGAAGGTCGCCTAGGGCCCCGCGCCCCCCCTCCCCCCCCCGGAGCCCCTCCCGTACCCTTCCCCGGCTGGGGGCGGGCGGCAGTCCGCGCGCAAGTTGGAGACAGACTTACAGTTAGTTCCTTCGCTGGCTGCAGCGGGTCCTCGGCCCGGGCACCTCCCCAACCCGGCGTCGCGGGGCCCGCCCACTCCTCACGCCGCGCGCTGCTGCCCAGGGACCCCAGCCCGGCCGGCTCCGGCGGCGCCGCACGGCGGACGCGGGCGCCACGCGCACGCACACTCACACGCGCACACTCACGCGCGCCCCGCTCGCACACTCGCTGCACACGCACACGCCGCTCCTCGCCTCGCGCGCCCTCCCGGACACGCACGCTGCCGGCGGGAGAGACCAGAAAATGAAATTTATTACTGATGGAAAAGACTTTAAAGACAATTTCAAGTTATTGTTTCTCCCTGGAAAAAGGGGGATCCCTCCACATAATGAAACGTCTTTTGTGTGGCGCCGAACAATACCAAACAAGTATTCTAATAAATAGCCACTTTTTTGTTCCTACTCGACAGTGAATAGAATCGAGCAGTTGGTTCGCCAGCAGCTGCGACGCCGTTCGGAGCGGGAGGTGTAGCCGCGCCGCCCGTGCTCTCCGCGCCCCCCTGCGCTCCGCGGATCCTCCGTCGCCCCCAGCCCCGGCCCGGCCCGGCCTCAGAGATCGGGCCCAATAAAGCTGCCCCGGCCGGCAAGTCCCCCTTCTCTCCTGCACCCGTCCCCCGCCCACCACCACCGCCCCCCGTAAAATAGCTGTCACTCCTGTCATCACGCAGGCTACCGAGTTCCGCCTCGAACTGCTCTCCGGGTCCCTTCCCGACCTCGAGGGGAGGATGTCAGCCCACACCCGCAGTCGCGAGTCACCTGGACCGCTTACAAGGGTCTCAGCGCCGCCCCCTCGCTCCCCGCCGCGTCCTCGCTACGGGCTCCTCTCCTCCCCGGCCGAGCTGCAGCCTTGTTCTCCCGCCCAGGGGACACCTTGGCCTTGCTTTTATTTTGTTTTACTTATTGTTTGTTTTGTTTTGCTCTGCTACAGGCTTTTAACCTCCACCCCCTACCCCCCGCCGAACAACTCGGCAGCTGCAGAACCAGAGACTGTGTCGAAGGTTTAGTGTTGTGGACACTAAACTCTCCAGGTAAAAGGTGGCGGCGGCCGGTGGGGAACCCGGTGGGGCTGCGCGGCCACCCCAGGGCTCCGGCCCTCGCTGCGCCCAGACTCCCTCTGCAGGCGGAGGCCCCGGCCTCCCCCAGAGGACCGAGCCGTCCGCCCAGCAGAGCCCGAGGAGAAAACCTCCTGAGGAGGCGCCTGGGCTGGAGCCACCCCTCTCCGCGTCTCTCTCCCATCTCTCTCTAGCGTTGTGCTTCTAGCACCCTCTGAGAGCCTCTGGAAATGTATCAAAAGTAAAGTAACTGCCTTTCTGAAAATGATGACCCCACCTTTTCCCAAAGGACTTACGACCCCCCTCCCACCAGAAGGAACGATATTTACCAACATTAAAAAAAAAAAAAAGCGTACAAGTACAGCACATTTGAACATCTTAAGTGCTTGGCAGCCCTGAGTCTTCCAGGGGGTAAGGCGTGTGTACTTATCTATATATCTTGGACAAATGTATGATAATTTTTTTTTTCATTGCTCACAGCTGCAGTTTTCAGGAGGTCCTTGTCTGCCGGGCGCAAAAAACCCCACATGACTTTACTCAATGGGCCTTAATCTAGAGAAACACTGTGTCATTTGCAAATTATTTCTTAATCGGACTAAGCTATTTAGAGGTGCAGTGAGAGGAGGTAGTGTTTTAGAAATCACCAAAGAGCTCAGCGTTAACTAGGACGCACTTCCCCCAAAGGCACATTGGTGTAACTGTCAAATGCAAAATAAAGCATTGCTTTACTTGGGGATTATTATTAATTATTTTTTGCAATCTACTTTTGAGGAACTGTATTCCCTTGGAGTTTAAGGTAATTTAGTTCTGTCATCGGAGATGTCGGTAACAGCAGGAAGACAGAGTTTGGTCCTTGACATTTTTAAAAACCGGGTTTGTGCCGGAATCTCATGCTGGGGAAGAGGCAGGTTGGAACCGGACCGATTCCAGCAGACACACCCCGAAAACCTTTTCTTTTTGGAGGGAAAATGGAAACATTTTGGAATCCAGATGTAAAACTTTGACTTATATTTTACATGTTAAATCACTGAAAGATTGGGTACAACACTGCATAAAGCTTCAAAACCTGCAAATATTTGAATGGTTTTGTAAGCGAGCAGCTGCCAGTCATCTGGCTTTGACAGGCTGCCACAATTTTGTCACTTAATAGTGGGTGTTAGGCTAAGTGCAGAACACTTTGGCAAACAGATGTCAAATCCATACTCACATCAAGGGGCTTGTGAAGTGGAGTTTTAACCCACATCTAGGCCCGGAGCGCGAGAGCCCGTGTGGACACGAGGGGCACAGCGCCAGGAACGCGAGCGCTCGGAAAGTCGTGGCCGAGCCCTGGGCGCAGTCGACCTAGGAATTCAGTAAACACGGACGGAGACCGCCTGTCTCACGCAGGCAGGGGAGGAGCAGCGGTGGGGGAGATGCGAGGTGCCTGCCTGGGGAAGACTGAGCCAGCTCCACCCCCCACCTCGGTCTGTCCTCCTCCACCCGAGCGACACCCCCACCCCCACCCCCGGCTCTGCCGCCCGGCCCCCACTGCTGGTGGTAGCTTTGCAGATCCCAGGGCACCAGGAGGGGGCAGAGAGCGCAGCTCCGCTCCTCTGGCCTCCCCAGGTGCCCAGGCCTCTACCCAGAGAACTTGGCCTCTGGCAGCACGCCTTTCCCGTGGCCTCAGTAGTGAGACTAGGGGTAGCTCCCCAGGGAAAGACCCGCTATCGCAGCGGAACCGGCTGTGGCACCGCTGAGGTCCGCCCATCGGTCCGCGGCCACGCCAGTCCACAGTGAGGCCCAGAGCGAGAGCAGAGGGCAGCGGGTCCAGCCGCTCCATTCTGACGGCCCCAAGTCTGGGTGCCCGGGCCGGAATTGGCTGTTCCTCATAGCTGGGGCCCAGGGATGGGCCCAAAAGACGCTCGGGGTCCTCCCACAGCAAGGAGGGAGGATGGAGGGGCCATAGAGCATCTTCTTTGTTCTGGGGTCCCTGAGGCGGGCCTGGGCAGACCCCCTTCTCTCCCAAGTAGTCCCCGCCCCCAAAGCCTAGAGCGCCCCTTCAATCCGATGGGACGCGGGCTCCTAAAGAAACGGCCCCCTTTTCTCTCACAGCACCCGAGACCCCGCGTGCTTCTAGTAACGCCTGGGCGCTGCTCTCTGGTAACTCAGGGTGACGGGAAGGCTAATTCTGCAGGAAGAGTATTTCCACGCGCTCACTCAGAGCCTCAGTCATCCTTGAAATGTTTCACCTCTTGGTGATGCCTAACTTGTACACAAAATGCAAATGTTGGCAAGGTCACATCCATTCCCTAATGCTGCAAGGTAACGCCTGTGCCACAACAGACGACTACTTGTTGTTAGATTTTTATAACATGGAGCGGTTGACTCACTGCTTCACCCACGTCGCTCCTTTCTTTTGTATAACCATCCTGCCAACTCTTCATTTTTAGAACTTATCCTTGAACCTGGAAGGTCAAAACAGAAATTTTTGATTACGCTACAAAGTGTGACGTATGAAGATGAAGAACGTTCTCAGGGATTCCCAGGGAAGAAAGCGACTTCTCGGCCTCACAGATTCCCTCAAGATAGGCATTTCAAAGAAATGTATCTCTCTATGGTGACAGATGGCAACTAGGCTTATCATGGTCATCGCTTTGAAATGTATAAAAATATCCAATCACTATGTTGTGCAACAGAAACTAACATAGCATTGTAGGGCAATTATACTTCAAAAACAAACCAAGAAACTCAGAGATAAAGAGATCAGGTTTGCGCTTACCAGAGGAGCGGGAGGGGGGAATTGGAGGAAGGTTGTCAAAAGGTACAAACTTCCAGTTATAAGATAAATAAGTACGATAATTTGTGCTTAATTATAATCACATTACTAATAATTGATATATATAATTAGCGCTGCTGTTTGTTGTATACAGAGGTTGTTGAGAGTAAATCCTGAGTTCTCATCACAAGGAAAAAATACTTTTTTCTATTTCTTTTTTCTACTTTCTATTTCTTTTTTCTATTTCCTTAACCCACATACATTAATGTTGTATCTCTATGAGGTGATGCTAATCATCCCATGATGTATGTAAGTCAAATCACTAACCTTATATAGTGCTGTATGCCAATCATATCTCAACAAAACTGGGAAAAAAATGGCTAGACTATTTAGGCTACTATCTACTTTATAATAAACAGAGATCGAAACACTAATTTGCCTTACTATAAAAGCAGCGCCTGAGACACATTCTTAGTTTCCATGAATGCACACACCGCTAATGCGTGCTTGAAATAAGGCCTTACTTTTTTTCTCATATTCTCATTGATGAGATGGAATGAAAACATAATTTGATGCCCTCCATCCCAGTCCTCTTTAAAATACACGGAACAAATATTTTACCGGGATGGAACTTTTAGGATAACTAAAGCTTCCTGTATCCAGTAATTTTAATTATATTTTAATGGGAAACCAGAGGTGTTGACTTTTTAAAAGCTGTTTTCCCAGGTCTACAGGATTGATTAATTCTAAATGGACAAAAATGAACTTTCTGACTAGAGAGTTTGCTATTTTCACAACCTTCCTGCAAAAATAGTTTAGGTAAGAATATTTCACAAGAGAATCACCCTACGCCTTTAGAACATTCCAGTGTGCAGGCCCCCTCCCAGACCAGCTGACCCAATCTCTTGAAGAACTTATCTGCATTTTCTAAAAGGCCTCAAAGTGTTTCTGATTGGAATTCAGATAATCCCTGGCTCAACCTAGTATTTCTAAGAGATTACTTGGAAACTCACCTAGAAACCATATTGTCTTGCAATTATAATGAATTATTTTCCAATTTTATGGAAGAATTACAATGTCAAAGCTTTTACAGCAGCCCATGTGGACACGGCCGTGTAGATTCCCACACGCTGACGTTGAACACGCCTGCATACGGGTGTGTCCCGTTCATATATAATGCACCATGATTGAGCAGCTCACATCTACTCCACAGGGTCCTGGCTGGTCTTCGGGAAAGGCGGGGCGGGGGCCGGGGGAGGTGGAGAAGGGACAGGGGGAGATGATTCCAGTGGAAGGAGGGAGAAAGAGGGTTTCATCCAGGAGGACATGCCGTCACCGCAGGGGGCACGCCAGGAGATGAGGCAACTGGCAAAAATCACAGTTGGCAGTGGTTTCCACATTGTCAGTCAGCGGCTCAAAAACATCCTTTAAGTTCCAGCTACCATTCTTTACTGAAGGTAACTATTTCACACTCATGGTAATATTTTTCTATGCCTTTTTAATCTAGGGATTTAAACTGAACCGACTGTTGAGCCATAAAAGAATGCATTTTTGCTGATTTGTTGAACGTCCATATTCATATTGCACGAGGCATAAGCATGCCCTGCTCTCTCCGACTGTCAACCTTCGTGGTAAACCAGGTGCGTTAACTGAACCCCTCGTTATTGGACAGGAAGACAGTTGGAATATCAGACTGTGGCAGAGTTGATGAGGGCCAGTCTCATTCTAGTCCTGTCCTTTAATATAGCACAGCTGTAATGATTGGAAGACTTCACCTGTCGGTGGAGAACATGAATAATTGTCCTTAAAAGGAGGAGCAGGGGGGTGGGGGAGGGGTGGAGTGGGAGTTGGGGATTAGCAGATACAATCATATACGTAGGACGGATAAACAACAAGGTCCTACTGTAGAGCACAGGGAACTATATTCCATATCCTGGGATAAACCACCATGGAAAAGAATATGAAAAAGAATGTATATATGTGTATAACTGAGTCACTTTGCTATACAGCAGAAGTTAACACAACATTGTAAATCAACTATACTTCAATGAAAAAATAAATTTAAAAAAAAGAGGGGCAGTTTGCTGGTGCTTACATACGTATGTACACACACAACTACACCTATGACTACAGAGCTTTCTCTCTGTGAATATATATGCAGAGAGACAGAAATAAGGACCTTCTCAGTAATTAACTAATTCACAATTTAAACAAATCTCCTTTGCAAAGGTAAAATAACTCCATAAAGTTCCTAATATTTGTGGTCTGCTTGCTTCCTACGTGATGAGCACACAGGAGCCTCGAAGAGCTTCCAGACTTGGTGTAGCAGGGTCCAGAGAAAAGGTCACAGCCTGGGAGGCGGTGGCCACACAGCCGGTGCAGAGAAGTGTGTTTACGATGAAGCATTTGTGACGTGGACATCAGCGCAGGACTGCCTGCCAGGGAGCCTGGCTTCATTCTGCTGCTCCCTGTCGTGTGACCTTGAGCTGGTCTCTGAACTTCTCCAGTCCTGGCTCCTAGTCTGTAGAGCGGAGACGTTAACTCCCACTTACAGGATTATTGTGACAACCGCAGTGGCTGCCGCTGACTGCCCTGGTCGGGGAGTGCTGGACAGAGTGAGGTCCGGCCAAACAACATCTACTTCTCCAAGGAAAACGCCACCAGTCCGACCAGTGCAGCACCTGAGGTGCTGTCCACCGTCTCCCAGACACAGCGTTTGTGTTCAGGAAGCCGGGACTCTGACAACCTGGGGACATTTCGGTGTTGTCGTCTGAAAACCTGAGACGAACGCTCCTCCCGCTGCAGCCTGTGATGAAAACGTGGAGCTGTCACTTGCCGTCTTGTGATCAAATCGTCTTCTTTGGGAAACAGTGACCAAATCTTAACTTCAATATTTCCTCCACTGATTACGGCTTATTTGTTGACTTGACTCCATTGGGGTGCTCAGGGCGACCCCTGCTTCATAAACTGTAGGTTTTGGAGATCTTACTCCTTCTTCGTTTGGGGAGATTTTCTGTTTCAGAACTTCGTCCAGTCATTAAAAAGATCTGTACCGACCTCCTACGATGCGCGGGGCGCCATGCTAATCCCGCGGGTGTGGCCATGCATGAAAGCAGGCAAGAGTGTGAGTCCTCCTGCCGGGAGCACGTTTGCAGGTTTGGGGAGACCTGGGCCATTCCTCTGGGACAGCCCCATCGGTCTTTCTTGACGCTTCTTCCTTTCATCTGGTGTACACTTCTTAAAGCTCTGTTTTCATGTTTGTTTCTGGTGATGTATTTCTTTTCCTCCTTTCCTTTTAGGTCTGTGGTCACGCAGTGAAAGTGAGGATTCCATGGAAGAAAACGTCCACAGGATTTTCCTCTGGTTTTCAATCTACATGATGCCAAAGCCTCTGAACAATTCCGTCTAAATTTCAGTTAAGTTGTTGCTGTGCGTTTAACGCAGGCAAATGCCCGATTCCGCCGCGGGGCCATCACCTCACTTCTCTGGGACCTCGATTTTTCAAGCTTAGAAGTAAGGCAGAACTAATGCTTTATGATTCTAGAATTGAATATTTTGTCGTAGTTTAAACCTCCAGGGATTAAGTTTTTGGTCTGCGAAGTGGGTACAAAAATGCACTAGCCTCACAGGCCCATTAGTGCTCAAAGAGGAATTCCAAAGCTTCTAAAGATGCCAACTGCTTGTCATGACCATGCGTTTCCACGCTTGCCCCTTGTTAGGGGGCAACACGTGAGCAGGTGAAGGGGCGCAGTGACAGCCCTTTTGAGATGAGTGCTTCCTGCTATTTGAATTTTTCAGCTCTGGCAGAGGACTGAGTATTAGGAACTCAAAGAGTGATTTCATAAAGAAAAAAGAGTGTAGTTTATACCAAAATGGAATAAACCCCCTTTTGAGTAACAACAATCTGCATAAATGCTTTAAGAAAGCCTATAATTATGATAAAAATGTTGCTCAAAGTTAAAATTATGAAGCAATCAAGATTTATAAACAGTCTCTCATCGACTTTTAATCATTCTTTCTTTTTTATATACAAACTGTACACAATATATGGTTGCAATATATCATACTATACATTTTATTTTCAGTAATTTAGCTGAGTAAAATATATGTGAGGTGACATTGAGGAACTAGGTTATATATGCACATGATTATGGGTGTATAGCTGCCTACGTCTCTCTCTCTCACACACACACACACACACACACACACACACACACTGAGACAGTTACGCATCTTTTTGGCTAGTATCTTACACAGAAAAGATGCATGCTTTTACTGTATCGGAGTATCTTTACAATTTTAATTAACACAGCTCCTTTTGCCATAGTTTGAAAAAGTATGACATGCATATGAGTATTAATTTATTTCTGCCAAAAGAAACTATTTTAATAACTGGATGATAGAAGCCAAAACTGACCAGTTTGACCAACATTTGTCTATATTGGGCAAAAACTGCCTAATGTGAGTGGATAGTCACCACGCAAATTTGGTGACCGTGTGGATGGCTGACCTGCAATATGAGTTTGCAGGTACTGTGTTTGGAAGTTTCTCTTCAATGATTTAAAAATGTTTCAGCTTCAATCAAAGCGTGAAACGGAAGGGTAACCTTGACAGCAATAGACATCTGTTAACTGGCGTCTTCTGTCAGGGATCCAAAGACAATTCTGGAAATACTTCCAATAATTGTAAAAGTGATTTTCCTGTAGGCCCTCCTTATCTCCTTTGATATTCTTAACGCCTAACATCTACTTCATCTTTGTCTCAACACTTAACCTCCAGAAAACTAGGCTGCTCCATTGAATTCCAGTGTTTTCCCTAGTTTGGTCCTCGCTACAGCCAACTACACCTGTAAGAGTACAAAGAACCGACTTGCAAAATTCAAAAGGGCTTTTTAGGTAGGATTTCATTGTCTGAATGTTTGAAAGGGAAGCATTAACTACGGAAATTTTATCGTCTCCATAAATACTGACCTAAAGCACATCGGTTCTTCTGAGGCGAACATCCTCAGCTGGGCTTTACATCCTCTAAAAGGTACATTCGTTCTTGGTCTCTTGGAAGACTCAGCCACGACAGACGTGTCAGGACCACTTAGCTACACTTAACAACACAATTCTGAATCTGATCATGTTTCACCATGAAACATTTCCGTGATGCTCCATTTCTCTGAAGATACGATCTCATATTGTTAACAAAGCCCCTGCCTGCTTTTCCACATCACCTTGGGTTGCTGTCCCCAGACACCAAGGCCCAGCCCCAGGATACTTCCATTCCTGCCCTGGGGGCCTCCTCTCACAATCTTTCCTTGGTTCTCATATGTTCCTTTATCTCATATTTCTTCCCTCAAACTTTTGTCTGGCCTACCCAGCACTCAAGTCACTTGCTTGAGGATGCTTTCTTTCCTGATCTAAATTACGGTAGTCTGTTCTATCTTAAACACACAACACCTGTTACAACTTGAACCACAGATTTCTTTCTATGATTATTTGTTTAACATCCACTTTCCCCCATAGACTGTAAACGTCTTGAGGGCAAGGATCATGTCATTTGCTCAACCCTGTATTTCTAATGCCTCCTACATTGTAGACACTCAAGAAATATTTGCTGAATAGGTAAAAATAAACAATAACGGCCGGCTGCCCATGATGGAGAAACCACACTGAATTGTTCTTCAGCCACAAACTGTAAAATCTGACAAAATATGAGGCAATTGTCTTGCAGCAGCAGGTAACAGGCATCGCAAGGTCATGATCTCTAACAGTAGGAAGCTCATGAGGTAAGCCCCATGGCCCGGCTCTCTTCCTGGGAACGCTTTCCTGGCCATGGTGCAGAGGGTGGGGACCCAAGGACGGCAGGATGGTCTCTCTGAGTCGAGAAAGCAGAAATCAGAGTCCTGGGTACATGAAGCACCTGGAATCTGCAGGGTAGAACGTCAGAGAAGAGAGAGCCATGCAACAAGAGGGCCCCAGAAGTCCTGTGGGGGCCCCAGGAAAATGTGGCTGAGGCCAGGCTGTCCACACACAAGGTAGGATTAACCAGGCTTATCAGATAGAAGCTGGTAGGGGACTGAGAGTGAAACAGTAACCAGAAGCTGAGCAGTGCAGACACTGCCAGGGGGATGGGTCTCATTAATACGAAACCAACACCTGTGGCATCCAGACGAGACACCTGAGGTATGGCCTTAGCGTGAGGATCACATGCTTGGGTACGATTTGCCCAAGTCCAGCCCTAACAAACCTAATGCCAAGCCCTGTAAAGATCCACAGGGGAAGCAAATATATGTTGAAGGTTAAGTCTGGCCAAGTTAGAGGGACTTCAGAAAAACTTTGGACTCCTACATATGCACCAACAAACCATGGACCCAAGCTCACGGTGGTCATCCAGTGACTGATCTGCTAGCTGTCATGAGTCAACACAGGGAAGAGGAAGGTAACATAACCCAGTCTCCACAGTGTATTATCTACAATCTATATGTAGATCCACAGTCTATATCTGCGATTATTTTGCCACGAACAACTGCCCCTGGAGTTCTTCTCATGTGGATGGGCAGGGACTGCAAGGTGGCTATGTGCAGATCTCTAATCTTTAGCTCCAACAGTCCTTCAGCTCTTGGGGTTGTCTTCTTTGAATCACTTTATATTCCAATCAATTATTATAATCATTCCCTTGAAATACTCTCCGCCTCCTGCCTCCATTCTTTTTTCACTAACTCTACTATGGCCAAACCACAATCTTAGTTAAAGTGAACTCTTCACATCGCATACCTTCAACTGAACAGCTGTGTATGGTTGGAGGAAACAGACAGACAAGCAGACAGACAAACACTAGACATATTGGGAAATAGGAAAATGAGATCTACAGTCAAGAGAAAAAGCAGTCAATAGAAACCATCCCGAGATGACCCAGATGGTGCACTTTGCAAAGATTTCATAAACCTGTTCAAAGAGCCGAAGGAAAATACGGTACTAATAAGTGAACAGATTGGGAATCTCAGCAGAGATTTGGAAATTCTAAAGAAGAATCAGATGGAAATTATGAACTTAAAAGTATAAGGAACTTATACTGCAAAAGTAACTGCAAAGAAAAATTCATAAGATAGGCTTACAGCAGGTAAGAAATATTAGAAGGAAGAGTAATTAATTTGAAGACATCAACAAAAATGATCCAACCTGAAGAACAGACAGAGAAAAATTAAAGAAAAATCAACAGAGCCTCAGGGACATGTGGACATTATCAAGTGGTCTAATATACGTATAATTGGAGGTCAGAAGGGGAAGCAAGCGATACTGAGGCATAAACATTTTTTTGAGGAAATAATGGCCAGATACCTGCTTAATTTGATGAAAGACATGACCTATAGATCCAGGAAGCTCATCAAACTCCCAAAAAGATAAACATAAAAACAAGCATGTCTAGGCACATTGTAGTTAAACTGATGAAAACAAAGATAAAGGGAAAATCATGAGATTAGCTGGAGAAAAAAGACACATGTATAGGATTATAAATGGACTCCTCAGGAAATACGATGGGGTCCAGAAAATGAAGGAAGGGTACCTTTAAAGTGATGAAAGAAAAACCAGCAACAACACTACCAACCCACAGTTTTTCCATACGAAGCAAAAATATCCTTCAAAAGAAGGTTGAGAGGAGACGCTTTCACATCGTTGAATGCTGACAGTATTTACAACCAACAGACCTGCACTATAAAAACTACTAAAGGACACTCTTTGGAGTGAAAGGACAGGAAACCTGGTAGAAACTAGCACCTACAGGAAGAAGTGAAGAGCCACAGACATGTGAAATGTTTTCTTTTTTTCTCATAATTTACTTAGACAATAACTCAGTGTTTAAAAAGTAAGTCTGCAACTTTAGCATTAGTGTAGCATTAACAGCTCCATATGGAGATTGAATCCGTATCTTTGGCTTCACTAATTCCAACAAACTGAATGCTTACTTCCAGATAAAGCAAAGAGAAAAAGAAAACAAAACAACACAACACAACGTTGCGAGTAATAATGTTTGATTACAAAGTGAACTGAAGTATTGGGAGCTTGTGAATTTTCAGAATATTTTGCCAACAGTGAGTTTTTCATCCAATCCTATCAGATTTCTTGAAGATGAAACACCTCTTACCTTCTAGTCAGAAACTATGCTGTGCTGAGGAATTACTGTGTTCTTTTAAGATACAATAAGTGTTCTACCTGCGTTGTGTTGTTAGCTTGTTTCTCTACCTGTCTCTTGATCTCCTCAAGAGTGCTTTGCTTCATTAAAGACAAGGGATGGGATGATGAGTGGAGAATCTGGCCCATTTTTACAAACTGAGCTTTGATTGCAGCATAAATTGAGTGATACTGCTGCCCAAGGGCATTTGGCATAATTTCTCCTCGTAAGAGGTGCACGGGGAGACAACAGAGCGGGATCTCTATGCATAACGATAAATAAGGATGCTCTCCTTTTGAGAATAAAAGAACCCCCACCCACTGAAAGACTCTTTCCCCCCTGCCCTCTCTTCCCTTCTCTTCTTGTCTTCACTCCCTCCTTCCTCTCTCTCTCCTCCTCCTCCTCCTTCTTCTCCTTCCTTTTCTTTGTCTCCCTCTCCCCCCTTCCTCCTTCTGTCCATCTGTCTTTATCTTTCCTCTGTCTCTCTCTCTCTCATTGGACACTGGCCACGCTTTTTTTTTTCTTTTTTTTCTGTAATAGAAGATGATTTTCTATGTTTAGTTATGAGTCCTCTATTTTAAGTGAATTACACTCTGGAATAAAGAAAGCACGCTGTATCACACTGAACTCAGGATTTTGAAAAAAGAAAATTTTTCATTGATTAGGATAAATATAGTATTGCCTGTGAGGACATCTGGTTTTCATCTTTCCCTATTTATTTTCTTTGCCACTTGACATAAAAGCACAGATTCGTTTTACTGTCTTTATAAATGTGAAGGTACAACACACACACATACGGCTATCTCACTCCCTTCTGGTGACGTGTACAATTACCAAGGTCTTTTCTTTGAGGCTCCATGGGACGGTCTCTCAAAAACTGTTGAAGCTCTGCATATCAATAAAAAAATCTGAAAAAGTGTGTTTCATATGCCAGGTTGATAGTCGTTTGTAGTGTTAAAATATAATATTAAAAGAGCAGTGTTAAGCAAAAAGCCTTATCTAATTTTGTAGACAAGCTTACTTATGTTTTAAAATAATTAGACCATTATTGAACTTTTTTTTTTTCGTAAAATTACTGCATTTTTCTCACATCTCCTATATGTGATTCAAAAACTACCTTTCTTAACTTTGTATCTTGAAAATGAAATACCCACTGACCACAGCATGGACATCACCTGGGAGCCTGTTAGAAGTGCAGCATCTCAGGTCCCATCCCCGACCTACTGAAGTAGGATCTTCATTTTCAAAGGACCCCTTTAAAAGGAAGTGCCACTCTACAACATTTCAGATTTGCCTATTAGATTGATGTTTACTGGAATAGTTTCATAGAATGAAATACTGTCATGTACTTTTTTTGAGGCAACCTCAAGCAGTCAATCCCCAAACAGAAGTTAATAAGAATTTTTAATTATTGTTTCTGATACTTTTCTGGAATTTGTTTTAAATTCAGTGTGTTGAACAAAAGATTGTTTTATATTTTAAAATAATGATTAAAAAGTGCATTATAATGTTCCTCTAAGATAACTCAGGAGCTATTTGGGGATTAGATTATTTCAAATCTTAGTTTAGCATCTAAGTACTTAATTATTTAATTTCTAGTTACTTATCACCCCATGCTGCTTTGTACTTGCTAAAATATAAACTATTTTTCATGATTTAAAAAATGTAAACTTGTTTTCCATCTTATATGCTTCCTAAAATAAGTGTACACTTGTGTTATAACTCCTCCCTCATCTAGACACTGAGAGAAGGAAATGGAGCATTGAAATGAAGTGAATATCCACGAAATGCCATTATGAGTTGGGAAGCAGAGAACTGGGGGTTACAGTAAAAGACTAGGGACAATCAGCCTCTAAATTAATTTTACCTCTCTTCTCTCTGGATTTCTTAAGCCATTATTTACAAGCTGTCAAATTTTATGGTTGAAGTAATTTGTATAAAATATGCAGTGAAAGCATATTTTATCCATTGATTTCTTGGCTGTTCATGGTTGCCACTCATCTCCTGAAGAACTCTTTTTTTTGCTGCACAAAGCATAGATTAAAATATCAGTTTTCAATCCCGAGTCAAACGTGGAGACAAAGAAAATGGGCCACGAAGTTAGGAGGGCCTGGGTCTAAATCACGCTCTGCCCTTGACTAATTGTGTGTTCTCAGTCAAGTCATCCCATGTCTCTGGGCCACAACTTCTTCATTTAAAAATGTAGATAATAATAGCATAACATCAGAGATAATAGTAGTGACAATAAATGACTTAACACATGCGAAGCTCTGTCACTTGGCAAATTTTTGATGGGCTTTGAGAGAAAGTGGTTTTTTTTTTTCTTGATGGAAAATTTTATAAGTACAACTTTATCTATACTTGAGCTTCTCATTGAAAGAACTGCCACTTCCAGTAAATGGCAGACTAGATAATTTGCGATAATATTATGATATTATAAAAGCAAAACGTAATTTTATAAGATTATAAAAGCAAATATAATAACTAATATAATTAACTATAATAACTATACAATTTGCTATGTCCTACAGAGGATATAACCCAACAAGGTGGGAAAAATGTAAAATAAACAAAATCAATTTTTTAGAGCATCAAAGAATTAACAAGATAGTGAGAGATTACTGGACCAAAATCTGAGAGGGGGCTGGAACCCAGAGACAGACCGGGCAGGAAGGGCCTCTTTGGATCTCATGGGAAATGACTGATCAGAAAGCCATGGCTGAAACTTGAACTATGCTTCTGGTGGCCTCACAGAGCCGAGGGAAAAAGCTGGACTGTGGGGCTTTTACCAAACTGGAGACTTTGACAGAGGAACCCCCACCTCGGGCTGCCATCCTGGGGGACTTCACCACAGGAGAAAGGACAATGTGGACAGTCTTCCCACAGTTCTGCAGACCCGTTTCATACCAGCAAGGTGGCCAAGAAAACCTCAAGGTTTGCACTTGGTTTAAGGTGGTCCCAGACTGCTACCCTCCCCAGTGAGCTACAGAAGCAAATAAAGATCTTCCCTAACGGAAGACAGCATCACCCTAGGCCTCAGACGATTTCCTCAGATGCTTAAAACAGCAACAACAACACTGTGTCCAGCACACAGTCAAAGATAAGCAGACACAAGAGGTAACGACACCATGACTGAGAAGGAGCAGAGACAAGAGACCAAAAACAGAACCACAGTGACTCCAGATACTAAAATTATTCGATGTGGGGTCTAGACGATTAATTATAGTTACTGTTTTAAGAGATAAAACCAAGCTCCAAAAACGGGCAGGGAATTGGAAACTACAAAAAGTGAAAAAGAAATTTTTAGGAATTCAGAAGAAAAGAATAGAATAACTCCTTTAAGAACCCACTGGATAGATTTAAGACAAATGAGAGCTAAAGAGAGAATCGGTGAACTGGCAGATGGTTTAGAAGTAATCAAAAAATCATCATGAACAAACTACCGATAAAAAACACAGAAGCAAAAGTTCTATGTCTCTTACCTTTACCTCTGTGTTTTTCATCTGTAGTTTGCTTTCGGTCAGACTGGGCCTTGGGTCAGGGGAATGAGACCCTTACCTCTGGCACGAAATTTAAGAAGGTGCCAAAACTCGTAGTTATCAGGACAAATAATAGCTCCTGACTGGGCTGAGAGAGCCTACAGATCTGGCTTTCCCCAGCAATGCCAGTGGAAGCAGGCGTTTCCAGACTTTCAGGCAATAATACGGTTCATCAAACCTGAAATCCCACTTAGCTTGGGAATTTTTAAAAATTAACCTTGACGAAAATTTAAGTGATGTAACAGAATTAAAACATTCAGAGGATTAGAGAAAAGAAAAGAAACACTGAATTCTACCCCTCTGAATACCGATCATTTTACGTGTTCCTTTCGAACCTTTGTTCACACGCACGTGACTTTACGTGGCTGTAAGAGTGGGACCTGCAGCCATGAACCTATGTGCTCGCTCCCATGTGGGGGGCTGGGACAGCTCCCTCTTCTCCCCTGGGACGGCTGACGTGGGACAGTATATCCATGTCCAGGGGCTGTTGGGACAAAGTACCACACACTGGGTGGCTTGGAACAACAGAAATGTACTCTCTCACTGTCCTGGAGGCCAGAAGTCTGAAGCCAAGGTGCCAACAGGGCCTTGCCCCTCGGAGGCTCTGAGTGGACTCCTTCCTGCTTCCGGGCAGCTGGCAGTTCTGGGCGTTTCTGGGCATGCCGCTGCATCAGCCCAGTCTCTGTCTCCTCTGTTACATGGTCTTCTCCCCTCTGTGTCTGTCTTCGCCTCTTGTCCTCTCGGTAGAAGGACACCAGTCATGTTGGATTAGGGCCCTTCCTGCTCCAGTATGACCTCATCTAATTATACCTCCAAAGGCTGTTTCCAAATAAGGTCACACGCTCAGGTTCTGGGGGTTAGGCTTGAACACGTCCTTTGTGGGACATGATTCAATCCACAACAGAGGCTCAACCAGCAAAGGCAGCAAGACCGAGTCAGGGAGCTGGTGACACTGGTGTGACAGGCCACGGGGACAGGGCCTTCCGCTCCAGCTTTCCTTTACAAACGTCACCTGTGACCTCTTAGGAAGCCCTTCTCTTTTCACCTAACAAAGCTCCTTGTTGGGCTGGAGAATTTTTCACTGTTAAGCTGGACTCTAGTGGCTCGGCTTGTCAAGAAATAAAAAAGTGTGCTGACTTCATTTATTTTTTGTCCAATCCTATTGTTTTTCAGACAGAAAGTATATCCCCGCCCCCGGCATCAGCCTCAATTAACCCCGCATGTTGCGTTAATAGTTCTAAGGACCCAGCAGGACTTTGCTAGGGTTTGACACATACTCAGTTGAATCTCCTTTCTGAGGATGCTCCTGAGCAAACCAGTAGTTGCAGTGGTCCTAAAAAGACAACGATTGGGTCCTTCTTAAAAGGTTAAAGGTATTAACATAGCAAAAGATTGAACGTCTTTCCGAGGAATAGTTGTGCATTTTAGTCAAAGTATGCTCTATGTTTCCATGCATCTCTACAGTTTGTTTGAGATTTACATTTTCTTTTGCAGAAGTGAGCACTTGTCAATTACTCACTGAGGGGGTGCTGCGATAGAGAGATTTTTTTTCTCAATAATCGCCCGAATAAAACCACTTATGCAAAATGCCATTTCTGATGCGTGTGTACAAAGCAGGCAGCACGCTTGGAAAGGAGCACCGGGGTCAGCGTCTCTGCCCGATGGGATTAGGTTTGTGTTTGGAGAATTTCAGTCCATATCAAAGTTATTTAGGTGCAGTAGATGACGTCTCTTTCCTGGGAGCATAAAGTCATTGAAATAAATGAAATAAACCAACTTCCTGGGAGACCACCTGGGGATGGGGGATCCAAGGCTAGGAAGTGCCCTGTGCCGGCTTCCTGGAGCAGCTCTAGGGGACCCGGGGTCTTCATTTCTCACTGTTCCAGCGCTGCATGGGCCAAAGAGTGATCTTGTAGGTGTGGCACATTCTTTTCCTAAAATGAAATCTGAATTAAAGTCCTTGTTAGTTTGAAGTCATTCTGGAAAGAGAGCTGTGATGGCCACAAGCGTATCGCTTCGGAGTTTTAGAGCCCTACTGTCTCAAGCAAAGATTTTAATAGATATTATTATTACTCAATAATCATTCAGTAGATATTACTAAAGGCCCTCGATGAGCTGGGTGCTGAGTACATTCAGACCACGGCCAATGGCAAAAAGATGGAATGGAATGAACTGCTACTACACAGGCCAACATGAATGAATCTCTCAAACGTCATCTTGACCCAGATAAGCCAAACTCAAAAGAATTCATGCTGTGCATCCACTTGTAGAAAGCTGAAGAGCAGGCAAGCCAGCCCATGATGTCTGGAGCCAGGATGCGGGCAGGGGTGGTGCCTGGTGTTTCTGGTTCCAACTCTGGTGGCTGGTTACAGGCTGTGGGCGATTCACCTTGTGGCAGAGTCCAGCAGGCTTCATCCTGAGAGCTGGGCACCTCTCCATATGCACCTTAGACGTCAATCAAAGCTGCTTATAAAATGGTGGAGGGCGTTGAAGCAGTGACGTGACCCAGTGCAGATATAAGGGCTTCTCATGCTGCGTAGGACAGATTCGATGGCAGGAAACAGTGAGGGGTTCCTGCACTTGAGCCAGTGATGGGGGCTGGGGAGGTGACAGTTGGGAGGGAGAGGACACATAGGTCAAAGTGCCCTTGGGAGGAGAGATGCCATGACCTGCTCAGGGACCACGTGTGGGCGGGAAGGGAGTGACGTCCCTGCCAGGAGGAGAACTGCAGGCGGAATTGATTTATTTCTCCATCGTTTTATACCCAGAGTCCTGTAGACAGCTCAACCCACATAACAGCACACTCATCATCGTGGAGACCGAGGCCAGGAGACTCAGGGGGGCAGCTGGTAACTTTATTCGGCATTTCCCGCCCACGTGTCCTCAGATCCACACTGGGTCGCTTAGCTCAGCGTGGGCGCCCGCTGAGGGCGCATCAGCTCTGCATTGTGGTGCCAGAGACGTGGGGCCACGAGGCGGCCGGTGCCAGGACACAGGCTCACGTTCACAACTCGCGGTCCAGCGGCGACTGTGGAACAAGAGGAGGCCCAGCAACCTGCGTGACTTCAAGTCTGCAAATCCCTTTCCAAGATGTGAGAGCTAGGGAACAGCAGGTTCATTCCCACACGTTTCGAGGTAAAGAAATACAGAAGGGAAACAACACCCCCCCCCCCCCAAAAAAAATCCCTCTGGCAGCTCGGTTTTCCCCGCCAGCACTCGTGATTACAGGGCACGGAAATAAATCCTGCTTATTACATCTGGGCGCCCGCAGGGCGGCCTTGGGACGACTGAAGGTACCTTCCAGAGGTCGATGCTCAGATTCATCCGACGTAGCTTTATTTCTCTGTTTTCTTTCTGTGCTGATGGCAACGTCCTGTGTCTGACTGTCCACCGCTGTGACCACCAGCCCCTGTGGCTACTTAGCCCTCGACCTGTGGGGAAGCAACTGAGCTCCTGCAGTTTTCATTTACTCCAACTTAAATTTAAAGACCCACGTAGAGCTGCTGCAGTGACCGCTGCAGGTGCAGATGCACCAAGGCCGGCGTGCGTTCCCATCTTTGTGGCGGAGCTCCCTAGCAGGGGAAAGATGTATTTTATATTTCCTCCAAAGCCATGCTTGAGACACCTGTAGTGATCATTATTCTCATGAAGGAGATGCCTGCGTTGGTAGCATTGTTCCTATTTTACCGTAGAAACAAGAGATGGGCTTAAGATCTGGGAGAATTAATGGATTTATTTTTCTCAGCTGAGGGTTATTGGAGTGAAAGCAGCTCGGGTTTTCATAGATTCAACACATATTTATCGAGAGCTGCTTACCAGTCAGTAATCTGGGTTCTGGAGGTGTAGCCGGGGAAACAGACAAGAAACTAACAGATAAGAGGATTACATGCAGATGCTAACTGGTGGTCCACGCTTTGGGGAAAATAGAGCAGAGTTAAGGGCAGAAGGATTCTAGGTTGGTCAGGGCAGGTCTCGGGGGTAAGATGACACTCACGCAGAACTTTCTGGAAGAGCGAGCATTGTGAACAGAAGCCGCGGTGGGAGAGAGCTTGGGGTAGTCAAGGAATCACAGGAGCCAGTTTCCTGCAGCAGAAGGAGTGGGGAGAGTGGTCAGGTCTGCGGGAGCGTCTGCTTGAATCTCGAGCGAGTTGGGAGGCGATTGTAGGATCCTGAGTAGGAGAGTGTGGACTCTGTCCTCCCGAGGCCGGGGACACAGAGTGACCGCCAGGGCAGCACCTGGGGAACACCCACGAGAGTGTGCGCGGCGGGCTCTCAGCAAGGACCCTCGGACCCTACCTAGCATGTTGGCCAGAGGACTGTGCCCGTGGTGCCTGGGTGACCAGGCGAGTTCCTTAACTTCTTGGCTTTGGTTTTCTCATCTGAATAAATGGATGATCTCCTTGTTGTGAGTGTCACATGGGCTCTGATGCGCATCTATAAATAGCACCCTTTTGTTGTTTTTTTAACAGAACAAGCCTGTTCTCCAAGAATAAATGCAAAGATTAGGTGATGTTTGGTGACGATGATCTGACAGTCACTAGATCTTGGGCCTTGGGAAGCTCTCTGTCTTGTTCTCAGGTTTTTTGGTTTTTTGTTTTTAATTTATTTATTCTTGGCTGTGTTGGGTCTTTGTTGCTGTGCGCAGACTTTCTCTAGTTGTGGCGAGCCGGGGCCACTCTTTGTTGCAGTGTCCGGGCTTCTCATTGCGGTGGCTTCTCTTGCTGTGGAGCACGGGATCTAGGGCGTGCAGGCTTCACTAGTTGTGGCGCATGGGATCAGAAGTTGTGGTTCGCGGGCTGTAGAGTGCAGGCTCAGTAGTTGTGGCACACGGGCTCAGGTGCCCTGCGGCATGTGGGATATTCCCAGACCAGGGCTTGAACCAGTGTCCCCTGCATTGGCAGGCGGACTCCCAACCACTGCGCCACCAGGGAAGTCCCTGGTTCTCAGGTTTTCATCAGTGGAATAAATATTTGGGCAAGACCTGAAGAGCTGTGAGGTCTGCTTCAGACACGCTGTGCACCAGAGGGAGGGGCCCGGGGCAGTGGGCTCAGACCAGGGGGGAGGCCGCCTCGGGGCCCTGCAGACAAGGAGGACCCTCAGGAGGTGAGGAAGACGGGGGCAGGGGGGACAGATGGGACCCACATGTGAAGCCCAAGGACTAGGGTGTTGGGAGGGGAACTGGGGCGTCCACCAGGCTGAGAAGGACTGGCTCCTGGCTCTGGGTGGGCGGCTGGTGGAGGCCTCTTTCCCTCCGTGTGAGCAGGGCTTTCCATCAAGATGCACATGCCGAACATAGGGACAAACATGGGCTGCTTCAATGCTGCTCTGCTCCCCAGGACCTGGTGCGGAGAAAAGTGCTGGATGCTAATCAAAGCGGGATCGGTCACTGCCTCCTGCCCTTCCAGGCAGTTCCCCAAGGGCCTGTGGTTCCCAGGAAACTGGGTCTCCTTCCACAGGAGAAGGACAGTTCCACGGCGGGGCCGGGGGCCACAGTGGCCTCGCAGACCCAGGGCCTGTCCTGTGGTCGTGGCCTGTCCTGGACACCCGGCCACACGTGCTCCTGCTTTCTCACCAGTGACCAGACCGCCAGAGACCAGCCTCCAAATAGCTCACCAAGCCCTGAAAATACACACGGCTGCAAGTCACTGCTTAGATTTCAAGGACCCTCATAAGGCCTGGGCTAAGACAGCTCCTTCCAGGTGCACTCAGATTTCTACCCAAGGCCAACGGACTTCTTTAGATGGCAGGTAGAGACCAAAAAGTGAAAAAAGAAAAAGTGAGCATTTGCTCAAAGCCTCAGGCCCCATGAGGAGATGGTCCCGGGGAGCACCTTGCAGTCAACTGGAGGAATGAATGAGCTTGAGTTTGGGCTTTTGGGGAACAATGAAACCCCGACTTCAGTGAGGGATCAGGTTGTGTGCCAGAGGCTGTGTCCAACCAGAATACTAACCTGTGACACCAAATTCTGTCGCTGGTAGGAGTGTGAGATTCCCACAGACTCTAGCGAGAGCAGGCGTAACACAGGGCAGCAGGAAGCCCTCCGGGCAGGCAGCACCGAACAGCACAAGCTGGCCTCTCTCCATTTGGGGTCAGAACCTCAGAAACGACTCCTGGTTTCACTTTTTGTTTTGATGGGTCACGGGGACCACTCCAGAGAGGAGAATGCAGCAGGGGTGGTGGAAGGGAGAGGGCAGGGTCCGGCTGACACACTGAACAACCGTGGAGTGAGGGGGCCTCCCTGACGGTCCAGTGGCTACGACTCCGCATTCCCAGTGCAGACGGCATGGGTTTGATCCGCGGCTGGGGAGCTAGATCCTGCATGCGGGCGGCCCCCACTGCCCCGAAAACCGAAAACCTCAAAACCCCGTGCAGTGAGAGGGTAGCCGCTTGTGGTCCAGCGCTGTCGGGAGGGGCGGACGCTGGACCTTTGTGAGGATCCTGGTGTTGACACAACTGGAATCTGAATCCGTAGGACTTAAGGCCTGTTTACTCACTAACGTTGCTGAAGAATCCAGATGCAACGTCAGGAAGAACCAAGCCCCTTGTTCTTAGGGACGTTCCAGGTCGAGCTACACGGAGACTCTGCTCATCAGGCGGAGGGTCGGACACGGTGGGACATGGCCCTCCCCACGCGGCCTCATCTCCTCCTCTCCTGGGGAGGCGGGCAGCTCACCCCTCCTGACCTCTCTGCAGCTGGGACCCCGAATGTAGATCACATTTCCCACCGAGGGGCTCTGACTGGGGGATGGCGGAAGGAGCCCATCTTCTTGCTGCTGGACCACTTCCTGCTTCCTAGAAAGCTGCACGGGAGGGACGCCCCCAGCCGGGCTGCTGTGTCCACGCGCTCGTCTGTGGGGCGTGTGGAGTGGGGTTTGTGATGGAGGCCACGGCGGGAGCGTCCAGCCTTAGGTTGTCACCGGCTTTGCGGGTTGGGAGGCCTCGGTGCGGCCCTGAGGTCAGGCGGCTTCCCCATCCTGGCAGAGTCCTTGACCCTGGGGTTCTCGGGGCACCTGATCCCCCATTTTCATGACTGTGACGAAGGCTGCTGGGAGGCCGCCTCTCCAGGGTCCACGGGTCCTGCCTGGAGGTCCAGCCTGGGGCCCTTCTACCAGCCCTGTGACTGAAGCCTCTCAGCTCTCTTATGGGGCCCAGAACGGTTTCTGTTTCTTTCGCTAAACCATCACTGATAAACCTCATCGCGCCCTGGGAAGGTTATTAGGTTTGCTGTTGTTCGTTCACTGATTCATTTGCTCTTTTATTTGACACATACGAACACTGAACATCTGTGACTTGCAGGCACTTTCCTAAGCTCTGAGGATGTAAAGATAAATAAGACTCGACCTTTAAGGAGATGACAATCTAGGGACAGACAGACAGACAGAGCACGATAATAAAACCGATCGTGGGCAAAGAGGGAAGCAGAGCTCCTACCGAGAGTGTGGGTAGAAGGTGGGCTGCAGGGACGTGCCGGGAACCATCACAGGAGAAAAACAGAAAACGAGCTCCTGACCTCAATGAGCTTATAAGCTGAAAAGAATCAAAGTACAGCCCATCACAGACACATTTACAAAGCGGCACAAAGGTAAGTGAGAGCAGTAACGATGCGGGAACCGCAGGAGGACGAGGAGGTTTTGGAAGACTCCGTGGAGAAGGTAACATTTGCTGCAGCGTCCAGGGGGAGGAGGTGGGGCTGGCGGTGAGGAGAAGGAAGTCGTCGTGGCCGTTACGTCATCCCGGGCAGTCAGGGCGCTTTTTTAACAGCCCCTTGTCATGGGGTCACGGCTGCACCGCCAGAGCCCCACTCTGCCCAGCTGCCGGGATCCTGTGCCCACGAGCGTCTCTCCTGCTTAATTCGACGACGGTGCGAGTGTTCAGATTTGGATCCCAGGAGAGGCAGCTGAGCAGCCTCTGAGGTTCTTCCCAGATGTGGCCCCGCATCTCTGGTTTCCTCTGACCCAAATTCACACCGTCCCTTGACCCTCAGAACAAGCCCACGTACCTTCCTGGACCAGCCCCATGCGTCCACCCCTCCCTCCCTGTATCTCCGCGGTAGCCCCAGCACAGGACACTCGGCTCCGGACTGACTGCTGCGTGTTTTCACTGTCCCGTGTGTTCTGCCCCTGCAAGGACAGGGCTTTCTCCACCATGCTTTCATCAGAACCCTGCCTGGCTTGTGGTGCCCACACATGTGGGGATGACCAGGTGCAGCAATGACTCAGCCACTCGGCCACCAGTCACTCCACGGACATTTACCGAGGACCCACCACCACGGGCAAAGTGAGCAGGGTGAGAGTCACCCAGGAAATAGCTGCATGAAGCTGAATGAGAAATTCCCTCCCCGCGAGAAGGGGCAGCCTGGCGCAGTCAGCAGAGAGTAAACGAGGAAATTCCAGGGGGCTGGGGTGCAGGGGTGGCAGCGGGTGCCATGAGACACGGACGGGGCATCTAGTGTGGAAGGCGGGGGCAGGAGCTAAGGTGAGGGAAGCTGGTGCAGGTGACCATGTGACCTTCATCCCAGGGGTGCTCACAGCGGGGGGTGACCACTGCAGGGAACAGGCGCGGGGTTAGGTCACCAGCTCTGCATGTTCGGAAGCAGACGAGTGACCCATGCTGGGAACCTAGTCCTGCAGCAGGAGGGGCCCCCCTCCACGGGTGGGCAGCGGGGAAGTGGGAGGAGAGGCAGGGAGGCCAGGGAAGAACGGAGGCCCGGCGGCCTCCCTCCTTCGGTCTCCGGGACCGGGGTCCTCCTGCGGGGACATGCTCATTTCCTGCCCCTGCCTCCCGGGGAGGGGGGTGGCGTGCACCCACCCAGAACAGCCCTGCCCGGAGCCGGGAGCCAGGCCTGTGGAAAAGGTGTAAGACGGCAGCAGGCCTGCCGGGGGTGGGCGGGTAAGCTGCCCTGGGGTCGGGAAGGGGCTGCTTCAGGTGGAGGGCGCTCACATCACCGGTTCACCTGGGACCTTCCGTCTCTCTCAGACGGGATGACGCTCTTTGTCACACACCCCTGAGGTTAGAATTGGCGACATCTCACAGGGTTTTTAATGATGCAACACATTAAGGACAAAATTGCCCCACCATCCCGTCTCCTCTTCCTCCCCTGGCTCTCCGTCCTCGGGTGGGGACACGAGAGGTTCCTGCTGCCCAAGCCCTGTAAACCTTTACTTAACGTGAGCCTGCAGGACTTCCCACCTGCTCCTGGGCAGGGCTGGAAGGCGACGAAAGATGGAGAAATGGTCCCAGTCCTGGAGCACGCCCAAGGCTGCTGCCCAAGGCACACGTGTGGGGTGCTTCATCCAGGAGGCTCCCCGTGAGTGCTGGGTGCCTTTCTTCGTGCACGGGGAGCCTCCATCTCTTGTGCTGATCCTGGGCTCGGGAGGGGACCAGCAGGCAGAAGAGAGACGGACGGCGGAAGGCATGGAGCTGACAGCCCAGCGTGACAGCTGATGGAGCCCTGCACGTCCCTCCCGGGTCCCCGTGAACAGAGCCTGCGGCCTGAGCGGCCGGACCCCCTCACAGAGCTGCGCTGGAGGCCCATCGATGCGCCGCGTAGCACGGCCCTTCGCTTGGACTCTGACTTCGTTTGAAACTCGGCGGGTGAAAGCATGTCAATCCGATCGTCTTCCCGAGAACAAGGGCTTTGCTGACAGGTGTAGAAAGCTAACCTGCGTGAGAGAATAAAATACTCCCTGCTAGGTGGGGGTGCTGGGGGCCAAGTTTGGGTCCTTAGGAACTCTGGAAATTTCCACATCCTGACTGTGAGAACGTAGCTCAGTAGAAAGCTCACCTCCATCCCTCTGCCACCTGCCCCGGCCTGGGGGAGGGGGCAGTGTCCTGCGCACACAGAGGGGAGTGTGGGGGCCGCCATCGCCCCTCCCCCGCTCCTGTCTCCTCTGCCCAGGCGAGGGCCTAGGTACCTGCCTCCCAGGTGTGAACCAGCAGGTGTCGGAGTCCGGGAACCTGTCGGCGCCTTTGCAAGGACGTTTGAGCAGAGCCCTGGTGGCTGTGCAGGACGTGTGGGGCGCTGCAGCCACACACCCACACCCCTGGCTCTCCTCGCAGGTTCCCACGGCGACAGCATCTGTGGCTCCTGGCCCAGTTACTGGCCCGCGCTGGAGGGACCCGGCGAGGGAGAGGGGGAGCTGAGCTCCTGGAAGGGGCCGAGGGATAGCCCGGGAGGCAGAGGAAAGACGCACTCGGGTTTGTTGGGAGAACCGCTGTGGAATGAAGCTTTCGAATATGAGGAACGGTATTTTTCAGTCTGCCCCTCCCTCGGATTACGCCAACAATGCAGTTTGGGGCAGAAGCCATCTTTATCTGCAGTAGCTTCTGTACTTTGTTAGCTCATACTTTCCCCTTAAGCTGTTTTCTCTCTTCAAAAAAGCAACGAGACTCTTCTCATTTATCTGGCAAAGTCGCATCAAAAGAGCATGTTTCTGGCTTCCCTGGTGGCGCAGTGGTTGAGAGTCCGCCTGCCGATGCAGGGGACACGGGTTCGTGCCCCGGTCCGGGAGGATCCCACATGCCGCGGAGCGGCTGGGCCCGTGAGCCATGGCCGCTGAGCCTGCGCGTCCGGAGCCTGTGCTCCGCAACGGGAGAGGCCACAGCAGTGAGAGGCCCGCGTACCGCAAAAAAAAAAAAGAAAGCATATTTCTTCGTGGGTTTTGAGGGAATTCAGCTGGACGTCCTCCTGCTTCCGTGACAGCTGCCTGGGCCCCGCTGTCTTTGCAGCAGAGGAGGTCCGCCCCATGCTGGGCACCCTTCGCAGTAAAGTTTGAAAGGTGGTTGACCAAGACCTTTTTGGCACAGAAATGATGTGATTCTTGTGGCTGGAGAGACCGCGTCATCTGTGAGCTGAGAGGCGCCCCAAGGCTACACTCACCGGGGACTTTAGGGGAGCAGGGATGGGAGGAAAGAGGGTAGATTAAAACCCTCTTACTCTACCCAGAATTCCGGTCCTCCTGGGGGGGTGAACCAACATGGTGATGGTCCCCGCAGACCATTATCTACATGCCAAGCATCTCACATGGATTTTCTTTGTGCCCCAACTTTGGAAAATGGTCAAACTTGCAGAGAAGCTGAAAGAGGAACAGCATAAGCACTTTATATTCACTGATGGTTCACGTTTCCACGTTTGCCTCTGTATGTGCGTGTGTGTGTGTGTGTGTGTGCACAGTTGTGTCTTGTTCTCATTGGTCACTAAATCCCTGGGCAGCGAACTGCAGACTCGCGGTCCCCCACCCAGCTCTCCACATTGATCAGGAACGAGGACGTCCTCCTGCGGAACGCCAACACTGTGACCAACCCAAGCAACGCACCCTTGACTCGGTGCCCACACCTAGTCACACAGCTCACACACAATGTCCCCAACCGTCCCCAAACAAGATCGCACATCGCGTGAACTGGACCTGGTACCTCTGTTTCCTTTTAGTTTCAGCTGCTCCCCCATCTGTTTGATTTGCTTTTTTGTTTTCGTTTGGCTTTCACGATACTGTCATTTTTGAAGAGTTCAGATCAGCTGTCTTGTTTATACACAAGAAAATCAATATCCATCGTAGATACAAACAAATTAGAGAATAAATGGAAGAAAGACCCTCGTTTGTCATCACAAAAGAACAGTGGCAGCAGCAGCCAGGACAACAACAAAAAGTAGAAACAAACTCAAGAAGCAAGAGTACTGGCATGAGGGAAGCTTTAAGACACAGTTGAAGAACAGAAAGACGCAGCTGGTTGAATGAAAAGTCTCAACGCCTCGATGCTTCTTAAGCCAAACAAGTTAATTTCAAAGTTCATAAGAAAAAATAAGTAACAGTTGGGAAATAGTGAAAAGAAGAGCGATGAAGGGGCCCCAGCCCAGCAGGACAGGAACATGAGGCCTCAGAGTTAAGCAGCATGAAGACGAGGCTGGGAGAGCCAGACATGCAGGTGGCACAGAGACCAGGGTGCAGAGACGGCAACTCAGATGTGAAGAAAGTGACGGCTCACGTCCAGGAGAAGACCAGGGTGCAGAGACGGCAACTCAGATGTGAAGAAAGTGACGGCTCACATCCAGGAGAAGGTGTGTTTTCCAGTAAACAGTGTTGGGGGAACTGCAGGACCAACTGTAAAAATGTATTTGGGTTCACATATCATACCATTCACTGGAAGAGACTCCAAATGGACCAAAAAATTAAATGTAAACCCAAGAAACCACACAAATCCTAGAATAAATCATGGTCAAGGTTCTTTATAGCCTGGGCCGGGAAGAATGAATTAAGGCTCATATATTCAACAGTAGTTGAGAGAAATGCAACTTATATCACGAAGGACCACTTTCCCTACTATGTAAAGTATTACAAATCGCTAAGAAAAAGGCCACAGACCTGGAAGAAAAATGGGCAAAGGAAACCAACAAGTTGGGCCACAGAAAAGGGAAACATATGGCCCCTAAGTGATGAGAAGATGCTCAGCTACTGAGATGCCATATTTCACTAACGAGCGCGACAAATATCCAGCATTGGTCGGCAGGCGCCGTGGGCCGGGAGACCCGCACACACACTGCTGGGGAGGGCAGGTGAGGGTGAGTCAGCAGCAGATGTGAACGTTTCAGATGTCGTCCTGCCTCTGGGAATTTACCCTAAAGATATACTTCCCCGCGTGTAAAACGTAAGCAAAGGGTTATCCATTGCAGCACCGTGCAGATTAGCCCATGATTGGAAACTGAGTGTTCATCAGTAAGAGATGGATTGAAGATTATAAATAAAATCGGAGCTGTAATGGTGAACGAGGACCCTCTCTGCTAGGACCAGGGAGGTGTCCGTGGTCCTGCTCCAGCCGGGGTGCCGGCTGCCTCTGAGGGGCACGGCAGTGAAGGCAAAGGGGCGAGAAGGACCCTTCAGGGTGCGGGGTCACGTGGGTGCGTCCTGTGCAGAGATTCAGAGCTGCGCCCCTACAATCAGGTGACCTGAGGCCTACGCGTGGTTCACCTCAATAAAAAAACGGAAAATCATCTTCCCACTCCTGCTCTCCATCCTGGCAGAGCCCTCTCCCCTTCTCGTTTATCATCTTAACCTTTTGCTTTGAAATAATGACTGATTCACAGAAAGCTGCAAAGACGTGTATAGGTCCGTCCGTTGCATAACTGCCACACAGTATCAATGCCAGGAGGTTGGCAGTGATCAGGTCCATTGAGTTCTCCGTTTTCTCCTGTTCTACACATCCGTGTGCACACACGCATGTGTGTGTGTGTGTGTGTGTGTGTGCACGCGCGCAAGCAGCTCTATGCAGCATTATCCTGTGCATAGCTTCCTGTAAGTGCCACCACATTGAGAGCCGAGATCCGTAACGTGGTCTCTCAGGATTCCCCCTCCACGCCAACCCCTCCCCGCTTCCCTGATCCTGGAAGCAGGCATCTTCTCTCCAGTGCTACGATTTGGTCACCTCAGGAATGTTCTGTAAGTGGAACACCGCGCACCTGACCTTTCTTCTTCAGCCTGATTCCCCGGAGGGGGATCCTGTTGACTCCTTTCGGCCGGGGGCAGCGCTCCAGGGCTCGGGGGCCGGCTTGTTTCACCGTCGCCCACGGGGGCACCTTTGGACAGCCTCCGGCTTCAGTGATGGTGAATCAGCGGCCACCAACGCGTGTGCACAGACTCTGCGTGACATAGGAATGAACGCCCGAGGGTGGGTGCACTGGCTGGGTGGTGTGGTGAGTCCGTTTCTATTGTGTTCGAGCCACTGTACATACTGGGGTCTGTTTGGTGTAAGTGCTGCAAACTCTTTGCTCCCATTTACCCAGCACGGGAGTTCACAGAATCTGAGGAGGTGCACAGGCAGCCATGGTGCTTTGCGAGCACTGCTCTTTCCAGGCTCGACGGCGATCTGGCTGTGAGTGAGCCCCACGGGTGCCGAGTCCAGAGAGAGGACCCCTTCGCGTACTGACCTAGGTGTGCCTAGGCGTGGGACACTCAGGACCTGCTGGTACCAAGCAGGTGTCACAGGGCTGCCTCTCCCAGGTTGTCGGTGACCAAGTGAAGTGGGTCTCTTGACTACGTCGCTTGCAAGCAGCTTGTTGCGTGACGACCTCTGTAAAGACCCTATTTCCAAATACAGTTACATCCTGAGGTCCTTGGAGTTGGGGCTTCAACGCAGGAATTTGGGGGCCACGATTCAACCCATACTGCCTTGGCCTCCTCTTCCCAGCACAAGAAGGATGTCTGCTGGCTGTCAAGCCAGGCTCTCCTGTGCCGGCCCCTCATGCCTGACGTGAAGGTGGTAATGTCTCTGAGCTGCATCCCTGCTTCACCACAGACCCTGTGTGCACCCACCATACAGGGGAGCATTTTTCTTTAATGAGGCCTGTGAGCTAGTTACCTCTGGACAGGGCCTTTCTTTTCCAAATCAATAAGCATTTCTTAAATACTTTTAAGTGAATAGGTCACTGTTGAGAAGCTACATGATATAGAAAAGTAGGAAAGGACAAAACCACTTTCATCCTACTACTTAAAGATAATTACTGCAAACACATAAATTATTTTCTTCCATTATGTACACTGGATTGTATTTTCTTTCTACAGTTATAATCATACTTTGAGCTATATATATTTTAAAACTATAGAATTCATATCAGCAGAATTACTTGTGAATTAACCCCACTTTTTAGGCCTATAGAAAGCCCTGGATCACATCAAGTGTCCAATGAATATAAACTACACAGTTTCCATCTACTTATGTGCAAAATACCTTAGAAACTAGGTTTTTATTTTCACCAACGACACTGACTCAGCCTCCACATTTGCTTCCCTCTTGTGATCACCTGTTCTCAGATTTCCTTTCTCAACTGTGCAAATTAACATCCTCCGCATGCCCAAAGGTCATGTTTAACAAAGTTCACATCTTACAGAAGATATGCACCAAAGTTTACTTTTTACTTCTGATTTGCTTCAGTAACATTTCCTCCCACTGAAGGATTCCCATCATCTCCCCAGCGGCAGAGGTGCCCACGTGGGACCCCGTCATGATAAACTCTGCAGGTGGTGCATTACCTCCGTTTTACAGATGAGAACACCGAGCTCAGGAGGCATCAAGGACCTGCTGAGACCACACAGTTAGGGCAGCGTGGTGCTGGCGTCTGAACGTCCACCCAAGACACTGCAAAGCCAAGTCCCCTCCTGTTGTCTGCGCCACCGCTGCCCGAGATAAATGGGGCTCTGCTTGCCTCTCTGAACACACAGTGAGAGAGGAGAGCAATGCTAAACCATTTTGCATTTCGTGCCAAACGCTGGGTCACCAGGGAGGAGGTCTGGACCTTCACACGCAGCCCTGTCTGCATCCTGATGCTCTGCGCACATGCGCACACACACTCCGCTCAGGTGCCAGGCAACGTGAGGCTCCAGCACTGTGGACCCACCCGATGGTGCGCAGCCAACCTGACTCTTTCCATTATTGTAAGTTCACTCATTTAAAAAATGCAAAATGGGGATTTGATGCAGGACTTCGACAGGACTGGGGGAAACAGAGACTTCATTCCTGGAGTGCACACACAAACTAGTCTGTGCATCAGGACCCGGGGAAGGAGCAGTGGCCCCACAGGAGACTGAACCAGACCTACCTGCTAGTGTTGGAGGGTCTCTTGCAGAGGCGGGGCGTGGCTGTGGCTCACCACGGGGACAAGGACACTGGCAGTAGAAGTTCTGGGAAGTACTCCTTGGCATGAGCCCTCCCGGAGTCCATCATTAGCCCCACCAAAGAGCCCGGGTAGGCTCCAGTGCTGGGTCACCTCAAGCCAAACAACCAACAGGGAGGGAACTCTGCCCCGCCCATCAGCAGACAAGTGGATTAAAGTTTTACTGATCTCTGCCCACCAGAGCAACACCCAGCTCTACCTACCACCAGTTCCTCCCATCAGGAAGCTTCCACAAGCCTCCTAGATAGCCTCATCCACCAGAGGGCAGACAGCAGAAGCAAGAAGAACTACAATCCTGCAGCCTGTGGAATGAAAACCACGTTCACAGAAAACAGACAAGATGAAAACGCAGAGGGCTATGTAACAGATGAAGGAACAAGATAAACCCCCAGAAAAACAACTAAAATGAAGTGGAGATAGGCAACCTTCCAGAAAAAGAATTCAGAATAATGATAGTGAAGATGATCCAGGACTCAAAAAAAGAATGGAGGCAAAGATCGAGAAGATGCAAGAAATGTTTAACAAAGACCTAGAAGAATTAAAGAACAAACACCTAGATGAATTAAAGAACAAACAAACAGAGATGAACAATGCAATAACTGAAATGAAAAATAAACTAGAAGGAATCAATAGCAGAAAAACTGAGGCAGAAGAACGGCTAAGTGACCTGGAAGACAGAATGGTGGAATTCACTGTCGTGGAACAGAATAAAGAAAAAAGAATGAAAAGAAATGAAGACACCCTAAGAGACCTCTGGGACAACATTAAACACACCAACATTCACATTATAGGGGTCCCAGAAGGAGAAGAGAGAGAGAAAAGACCCAAGAAAATATTTGAAGAGATCATAGTCGAAAACTTCCTTAACATGGGAAAGGAAATAACCACCCAAGTCCAGGAAGCACAGAGAGTCCCAGGCAGGATAAACCCAAGGAGAAACACTCCAAGACACAGAGTAATCAAATTGACAAAAATTAAAGACACAGAAAAATTATTGAAAGCAGCAAGGGAAAAACGACAAATAACATACGAGGGAACTCCCATAAGGTTAACAGCTGATTTCTCAGCAGAAACTCTACAAGCCAGAAGGGAGGGGCAGGACATATTTAAAGTGATGAAAGGGAAGAACCTACAACCAAGATTACTCCACCCAGCAAGGATCTCATTCAGATTCAACGGAGAAACCAAAAGCCTTACAGCCAAGCAAAAGCTAAGAGAATTCAGCACCACCAAACCAGCTCTACAACAAATGCTAAAGGAGCTTCTGTAAGTGGGAAACACAAGAGAAGAAAAGGACCTACAAAAACAAACCCATAACAATTAAGAAAATGGTCATAGGAACATACATATCAATAATTACCTTAAACGTGAATGGATTAAATGCTCCAACCAAAAGACACAGGCTCGCTGAATGGATACAAAAATAAGACCCATCTATATGCTGTCTACAAGAGACCCACTTCAGACCTAGGGACCCATACAGACTGAAAGTGAGGGGATGGCGAAAGATATTCCATGCAAATGGAAATCAAAAGAAAGCTGGAGTAGCAATACTCATATCAGATAAAATAGACTTTAAAATAAGGAATATTACAAGAGACAAGGAAGGACACTACATAATGATCAAGGGATCAATCCAAGAAGAAGATATAACAATTATAAATATATATGCACCCAACATAGGAGTACCTCAATACATAAGGCAAATGTTAACAGCTATAAAAGAGGAAATTGACAGTAACACAATAATAGCAGGGGACTTTAACAGCTCACTTACACCAATGGACCAATCATCCAGACAGAAAATTAATAAGGAAACACAAGCTTTAAATGACACAATAGACCAGATAGATTTAATCGATATTTATAGGACATTCCGTCCAAAACCAGCAGATTACACCTTCTTCTCAAGTGCACATGGGATATTCTCCAGGATAGATCACATCTTGGGTCACAAATCAAGCCTCTGTAATTTTAAGAACATTGAAATCATATCAAGCATCTTTTCTGACCCCAGTGCTATGAAATTATAAATCAATTACAGGGAAAAAAACGTAAAAAACACAAACACATGGAGGCTAAACAATACGTTACTAAATAACCAAGAGATCACTGAAGAAATCAAAGAGGAAATCAGAAAACACCTAGAGACAAATGACAATGAAAACGTGACGATCCAAAACCTATGGGATGCAGCAATAGCAGTTCTAAGAGGGAAGTTTATAGCGATACAATCCTACCTCAAGAAAGAAGAAAAATCTCAAATAAACAATCTAACCTTACACCTATAGGAACTAGAGAAAGAAGAACAAACAAAACCCAAAGTTAGTAGAAGGAAAGAAATCATAAAGATCAGAGCAGAAATAAATGAAATAGAAACAAAGAAAACAATAGCAAAGATCAATAAAACTAAAAGCTGGTTCTTTGAGAAGATAAACAAAATTGCTAAACCTTTAGCCAGACTCATCAAGAAAAGAGGGAGAGGACTCAAATCGATAAAATTAGAAATGCAAAAGGAGAAGTTACAACGGACACCACAGAGATACAAAGCATCATAAGAGACTACTGCAAGCAACTCTATGTCAATAAAATGGATAACCTGGAAGAAATGGACAAATTCTTGGAAAGGTATAACCTTCCAGGACTGAACCAGGAAGAAATAGAAAATATGAACAGGCCAATCACAAGTAATGAAATTGAAACTGTGATTAAAAATCTTCCAACAAACAAAAGTCCAGGACCAGATGGCTTCACAGGTGAATTCTATCAAACATTTAGAGAGGAGTTAACACCCATCCTTCTCAAACTCTTCCAAAAGACTGCAGAGGAAGGAACACTCCCAAACTCATTCTATGAGGCCACCATCACCCTGATACCAAAACCAGACAAAGATACTACAAAAAAAGAAAATTACAGACCAATATGACTGATGAATGTAGATGCAAAAATCCTCAACAAAATACCAGCAAACAGAATCCAACAACATGTTAAAAGGATCGTACACCATGATCAAGGGGGATTTATCCCAGGGATGCAAGGATTCTTCAATATACACAAATCCATCAATGTGTTGCACCATATTAACAAACTGAAGAATAAAAATCATATGATCGTCTCAATAGGTGCAGAAAAGGCTTTTGACAAAATTCAACATCGATTTATGATAAAAACTCTCAAGAAAGTGGGCATAGAGGGAACCTACCTCAACGTAATAAAGGCCATATATGACAAACCCACAGCAAACATCATTCTCAATGGTGAAAGACTGAAAGCATTTCCTCTAAGATCAGGAACAAGACAAGGTTGTCCACTCTCGCCACTATTATTCAACATAGTTTTGGAAGTCCCAGCCATGGCAACCAGAGAAGAAAAAGAAATAAAAGGAATACAAATTGGAAAAGAAGAAGTAAAACTGTCACTGTTTGCAGATGACATGATACTATACATAGAGAATCCTAAAGATGCCAACAGAAAACTACTAGAGCTAATCAATGATCTACTTTGGTAAAGTAACAGGATACAAAATTAATGCACAGAAATCTCTTGCATTCCTATACACTAACAACGAAAGATCAGAAAGAGAAATTAAGGAAACAATCCCATTCACCATTGCAACAAAAAGAATAAAATACCTAGGAATAAACCCACCTAAGGACGTAAAAGACCTGTACTCAGGAAACTATAAGACACTGATGAAAGAAATCAAAGATGACACAAACAGATGGCGAGATATAACATGTTCTTGGATTGGAAGAATCAATATTGTGAAAATGACTATACTACCCAAGGCAATCTATAGATTCAATGCAATCCCTATCAAATTACCTATGGCATTTTTTACAGAACTAGAATAAAAAAATCTTAAAATTTATATGGAGACACAAAAGACCCTGCATAGCCAAGGCAATTTTGAGGGAAAAGAACGGAGCTGGAGCAATCAGACTCCCTGACTTCAGACTATACTACAAAGCTACAGTAATCAAGACACTATGGTACTGGCACAAAAACAGAAATATAAATCAATGGAACAGGATAGAAAGCCCAGAGATAAACCCATGCACCTATGGTCACCTAGTCTATGACAAAGGAGGCAAGGATATACAATGGAGAAAAGACAGTCTCTTCAATACATGGTGCTGGGAAAACTGGACGGCTACATGTAAAAGAATGAAATTAGAACACTCCCTAACACCATACACAAAAATAAACTCGAAATGGATTAAGGACCTAAATGTAAGACCAGACACTATAAAACTCTTAGAGGAAAACATAGGAAGAACACTCTTTGACATAAATCACAGCAAGATCTTTTTTGACCCACCTCCTAGAGGAATGGGAATAAAAACAAAAATAAACAAGTGGGACCTAATAAAACTTAAAAGCTTTTGCACAGCAGAGGAAACTACAAACAAGACGAAAAGACAACCCTCAGAATGGAAGACAATATTTGCAAACGAATCAATGGACAAAGGATTAATCTCCAAAATATATAAACAGCTCATGCAGCTCAATATTAAAAAAACAAACGACCCAATCCAAAAATGGGCAGAAGACCTAAATAGACATTTTTCTAAAGAAGACATACAGATGGCCAAGAGGCACATGAAAAGCTGCTCAACATCACTAATCATTAGAGAAATGCAAATCAGAACTACAATGAGGTATCACCTCACACCAGTTAGAATGGGCATCATCAGACAATGTACAAACAACAAATGCTGGAGAGGGTGTGGAGAAAAGGGAACCCTCTTGCACTGTTGGTGGGAATGTAAATCGATACAGTCACTATGGAGGACAGTATGGAGGTTCCTTAAAAAACTAAAAATAGAACTACCATATGACCCAGCAATCCCACTACTGGGCATATACCCAGAGAAAAACCATAATTCAAAAAGACACATGCATCCCAATGTTCATTGCAGCACAATTTACAATAGCCAGGTCATGGAAGCAACCTAAATGTCCATCGACAGACGAATGGATAAAGACGAGATGGTACATATATACAATGGAATATTAGCCATAAAAAGGAACGAAACTGGGTCATCTGTAGAGACGTGGATGGACGTAGAGACCATCATACAGAGTAAAGTAAGTCAGAAAGAGAAAAAGAAATATCGTATATTAACACATATATGTGGAAAAAAATATGGTATATTAACACATATATATGGTACAGATGAACTGGTTTGCAAGGCAGAGATAGAGACACAGAGGTAGAGAACAAACGTATGAACACCAAGTGGGGCAAGCGGGGTGGGGATGGTGGTGGGATGAATTCGGAGATTGGGACTGACATATATACACTAATATGTATAAACTAGATAACTAATAAGAACCTGCTGTATAAAAAAATAAAATAAAATAAATAAAGCAAAATGACTAGAAAAGAGAATAAATCAATCCATGTATGCCTGTAAAAAAACCCTTGAGGGCTTGATTTTCTTTTTACCAGAACAGATGGCTGGTGACCATGGAGTCAGTATTAACACATTTCAGAATTTCAGCCCACTCCAGGCAGGGAGAAATGGGTAGCTGTGCGGAGAAACACAGAAGGGGTATCTTAAGGAATCCATATATTCCTGAAGTTTAGGTCCAAGAAGAGCCTGATCTGAAATGAGCTGAGGCAAGAAGATAGTGGTTTTGTCCACATGCCACAGAAGGTAAACATTTTGGAAAGAAACCAGATCAAACCAGACAGGAGGTCTGTGGCTAAGGGTGTGGGTTCTGAGAAAGGCCGCCTGGTCTGATGCTGCCTATAGCGCTTGTTGGCTGCGTGGCCCCAGGTGAGTTATTCACCTCCCGCATCTCCGCCTCTTTCCCTGTGAAGCGCCGGTGGTCCTGACAGATGCCAGTGGGGCTGTGAGCATCACGGTCCCCACCAGGACATGTACGGGCTTCTGGCATCGTAGGGGCACCACAGAGGTCACTCCTACCGGTCAGCTGCAGCCCAGGGCACTGGTGCTGGTGTGTCTGTGACAGATCCGGGTTCACATGAGGACACAGCCCATGAAAATGCTTCCTGGACCAAACAAAGAGCCTTAATCTGATTAAGTCTCTAGGCCTGTGCTGCCTGAGAGCTGGCTTTTAAAACGTATGTAAAATTAAATTACTCAGAATGAAAGTAGACTAAATATTCAGTTCCTCAGCGGCACCAGCCACGTTTCCAGGGCTCAGGAGCCACACGTGGCTGGTGGCTGCTGCAGGAGGCAGCTCTGATGCAGAACAATCCCGTCTTTGCAGAAAGTTCCACCGGACAGCCTTGTTCTGGAAAAGACGATCAGTTTACAGAAAAGCCAGGGGACGGAGAATCATGCCAAGGCCACCAGCAAAATGCAGACTATGGGAACTTTTACAGGACAAAGGACTTAGTTTCTTCAGTAAATAAGTGGCAAGAGTGTAAAGGAGACAAGAAGAACAGTTACAGACCAGAAAAGATGTGAGAAGCACATCGGCCACACACAGCCTAGAGGCTCTGGGTTTTGATTTTGAACAAACCAATTGAAAAAAAAGACACGGATGAGACAATAAGTGAATATTGAACATTGACTGAATATTTGATAGTATTGAATTTTGTCAATTTAAAAAACACACCAAAAACTAGTATCAATAAAATATGCATACTGTAAACTTTTCCTTTTAACGATTTTTAAGTACATAGTTCAGTGGCATTGAATACATTCACGTGATTGTACAACCACCACTGCAATCTACCTCCAGAACTTTTTCATCTTGCAAAGCTGAAACTCTGTCCCCACTACACAGTAACCCTCCGGTCCCCTGTCCCCCCAGTTCTCGGCCCCCACCACCTACTTCCTGACTCCAAGCGTCTGACTACTCCAGTTTCTTCATGTAAGTGGAATCACATAGTATTTGTCCTTTTGTGACTGGCTTATTTCACTTAGCGTAGTGTCTTCAAGGTTCATCCATGTGCAGGTGTGTCAGAATTTTCTTCTTTTTAGGGCTGAATAATATCCCGTCGTGCGGATGGACTACATTTAACTTGAGTTGTTTCCACCTTTTAGCTACTGTGAATAATGCTGCTATGAACATGGGTGTGAAAATATTTCTTCAAGATGGTGCTTTCAATTCTTTTGGTTACGTACCCAGAAGTGGAATTGCTGGATCTTATGGTAGTGCTATTTTTAGCTTTTTGAGGAACTACCATATTGTTTCCTAGAGTGGCTCCACCAATTTACATTCCCACCAACAATGCACAAGGGCTCCAATTTCTCCATATCCTTCCCAGTACTTGTTATTTTCTGTTTTTTTTTTTAATACTTTTATAATAGCCATACTAATGGGTTATTACCCATATTACTACCAATGAAGTGATATGATGTCCAGGACGGGCTTTATAATAACGCATGGAGTAAGAAGTGGGAGGGGGTCAGGTGACTGACCGAATGTCAATAATTATCCTGGGTGAGCAGCTCGGGGGTTCATTATACTAGTCTCTCTACTTTAGGATAGGTTTGAAATTTTTGACAATAAAAAGTTTAAAAAAAGATCGGAAGTGCGTGTGCTCTCTGCAGCAGACCCGGTTCCTGCCCACAGGTCACAAGGCGCCCACGATCACGGCACCAGGGCTCTCTCCCCAGGTGATCCGTGGGGGCTTTCGTGGGGTGCCAGCCCTCAAGGACATGGTTATAGAGCAAAAGGACGGATCTCACCCTTTCCTCAGCAGCCCGTAGTAATGGCTTCTGAGGAAAATTATCTTATTTACCAGCTCTTTCACAGCCCCAGGGCGGGAAGCAAATACGGTCACTTTGAGAAGTGATGTACTGGGTCACATTCCTGTTCTCTACTCTGCCCCCGTCGTCCTGATGGAGGGATTTTGGAACCCCATTTTCTGATGCCGTTTGTCTGCAGGGTGTACAGTGGACGGATCGGCTGCAGTAGCACCAGCCTGAGTGGGGAGAGCCGGTGTCCTCGTCCGGTCCCCCCTCCCTCTCCCCCAGGGGGAACCCAGGCATCAGCTCATCCACTTGCTTCAGTGATATTCTGTGGCACAGTGATTACAAAAGGAGAATCAGGATTCACACCTGACGCTTTCCAAAGGCAGCAAGAAGAAAAATTACTACCGTTTATTGAGCACTTGCTATTTACCAGGCCCCATTCATGGACCACTTCATTCAATTCATCCTCACAAGAGTCCAATGAGGTAGCTATTATCATTATGCCCATTTTACAGAAGGGGAAACAAAGGCTCAGAGAGGTTAAGTAATTTCCCCCAAATCACACAGCTAAGGGTAGCTAAGTAGAGCTGAGATTCACATGCAGGTTGTCTGTCTCTTCCTAACAATACAAATCTATGTAATGAATCATCCTCTTGCATCTAGTTAGTTTTTTGGGTTATTTGGACCTTAACTCTTTAGATATAAAAATATACACCCTGTATAGGCTTTTGGAGGTTTTCCTAGTTCTCTTGCCTTTAATTTTCATTTTTCCTCGCATTTCCCACATTATATTGTTTCTTCCACACCACACACGTCATGAAATACACACATGGCTCCCTAGACGTCCTCCTACATGTATGACACTGAAAAAGACCACTTCAAGGAGCTCCCAGGTCCCGGTAGTTCTGCCGGACCACATGTGCAGGGCTGGTGCACGGGGGTGTGCAAACCCGACGGGGTGTTAGCTCCTAAGGCAGCAAGTGTGAAGATTTCTCTCATCGGTAACTTTCCCGAAGGAAAAACCCCTTTGTAGCCCGAAGCTGCCACCCAATCCTGCTCCTTGGACACAGCCCAGTGTCTCTTCTGGAGCAACGGTAATGAAATCAGGTAACAAATGGCCAGGTGGGGGACGTTGTGTTGGTGGCTGGTTTTCTTCGCTATATATATTCTAATTAGATTTAGCACAATTATAAAATAACCACCCTTATGGGTAAAATGTGATGCCACCATACGTACAATTTACCATGCATCAATGACATAAGAAAACACATGGTAAATACATTATAATTATTGGTTAAGATAAAGCAGAGACAGTTCTCTCTTTCCAAGTGTTCATTTCATTGTAAAAGCTTTAATAAATAATTATACTGCAGTTATGTAGTCCCCTTAATGGCTTATTCGATAGTAATAAAGTAATCAGCAACTGGTCTAAACAAGACTTTTAAAAACACCTTGCAAATGTATTTTCTGTATAAACTAGTTATGAAATGTCAATATTCTTAAAATATCAATACACATTAGCAAAGCATTCATTTTCCATTTTTAGATCTATCCCATTTTGTTCCCAAAAAAAGCATATTAAAGACACTTGTAATCAGATGCACAACCTTTAAAACAAATGAGCTGAGAGTTGCTGTCTTTGGCATCAATCTGAGGCTCATAATACTGTACATTTTTCAGTCTTGTTTTGCTTTTGCCTGAATTGAAGCCAAAAAGCTTTCAAAAAAACCTGCGTTCACCAAAAACAGAGTAAACTGCCAAGGCATAAACTGAATTCTAAAGATTAAGTGCAGCTCTAGCCATTGTTAGCTTGTATTGTCTTGGTTTGCTTAAAAAAATGGATTTATTGTCTGAAGTGAGGATTGCCTGCATACTAACAGATTTCACCCGTTTTACCAATATGACATTTTTCTTACTTTTGAAGATTTTTGTTAAGCTATTTTGTTTTCTGTAGGATGCATGCCACATTCCTATTTTTTTGAAACTGAATATTTTTATGAAAATTACCTGCAATTCCAATTATACTGCGATTCACGTACTCTTCCTTGTGCCATCCCCAGGGGGATCAAGGGTGTGGAAGTAGGAGACACATGTTCATCAGAGAAGCCCACTGCTTCCTCAAACCAGCAGTGCGCCGGTGCTGGCCTAGACCCTCGTCTCTATTCGTTCTTCACGCGCGATTTGCTGGATGCAGTCTCTCAAACGGAAGATGTTAGTTGCGCTTTATAACTTAACACGCTGGCTCTTTGTAGGTAGAGCTCTCCAAGTACATCACAGATTTTGGTCACCTCGATGGCTAAAGATATCGCTCCCACCGCTAGGGCCTGGGCTTGGGTTGTTTTTATGTGTTCCTGGAGTCCCCATACATTTCTAGTAAAACAACTGCTTTTTGTTTTGGCCCTTACGTAGCATCTCATTTAGCAATTTTTAAAATGTGGTACACAGTCACCTGGGGAATCCTAAAACCTTTATAAAGGGTCCCAAGGTCCAGAGTGTTTTCGTGAAAATGCCAGGGTGTTCTTGACCTTCTCCCCGTGTGGATACCTGCACGGATGGTGCAGAGTCTGCATTGGCCGAACTGCTGGGGTCTGAGCCCGAATCAGAACAGTGGCTCCCAGCTGTGCCCGTGGTCACGGGGAACTTCAAGGCCGTGTGTGCACAGGAAATAATAATGGTAATAATTAGTAATGCCAGCCGTTCGTTAGAAATGCCTTGCCGATGCTGCGTAAGTGACAATTTTAACGCTCAGCCCTTGAGCATACGTCTCTTCCGCTCTCTGTGTGATGGGATGGGAAGCGCGGTGCTGGTCTTGCAAGGACAGCGTGACCTTGGCCGAGATGCGCTAGACCAGCCGCTCCTCTCCCTCACTGAGCGCGTCTTTACTCGAAAGAACCCCTGACAAACGAGCTATGACATCGAGACTTGAATATCTGGGGAAAGTGAAAGAAGCAGTCCGTCAATTCAAGGGAAATAATTGGCAGCATTTGTTGTCAATGATAACATTCGATTTTTAAAATGAAAACTCAAATTTCTGAAAACTTGCCTCTATGAGTTTAATTTTCAACTTAAAGCCTAATTCTTAAAGGCTTTTTGTTGTTGAATTTGGTGTTGATATTAACGAGTGTGATTTTTGGATATATTAATGGTACAATGAAACTTGTCAACTGCATGACTCCATGAGCCAATATTTTCCAAATAACCAGTGCATGACGTCACAAAACCGCAAATGGGTATAAGACTCATTCAAACACAGGATAAACCAGTGGATTTAAATATAAAATACGACCAAATATTCATTGACCTGTTTTCAGATTCAGTGCAATTAACCTATAGGATACGAATGCCACAAAATGGCACATTTTGGTGTAGTGCCAAAGAAGAATATCCGTAATTAGTTAAAATTAAAACACTCTTCCCTTTTCCAAGTACACATCTGCGTGAGGTCCTATTTGCTTTACCCGTTTCGACCAAAACACACAGAAAAAGTCTGAATACTGAAGCAGGTATGAAAACTCACCTGTCTTCTCTTAAGCCATAATTTTTTTAAGTTTATTTTTTAAACTTTTTATTTATTTATTTTTTGGCCGCGCCGTGCGGCTTGCGGGATCTCAGTTTCCCCGACCAGGGATCGAACCCGGGCCCTCTGCAGTGGAAGCGCAGAGTCCTAACTACTGGACCGCCAGGGAAGTCCTAACCTGGATTTAAAATAATGTGCCCAAAAGAGAAAGACAAACACCGTATGCTAACACATATATATGGAATTTATGAGAAAAAAAAAAAAAAAGGTCATGAAGAGCCTAGGGGTAAGACGGGAATAAAGATACAGACCTACTAGAGAATGGACTTGAGGATACGGGGAGGGGGAAGGGTAAGCTGTGACAAAGCGAGAGAGTGGCGTGGACATATATACACTACCAAACGTAAGGTAGATAGCTAGTGGGAAGCAGCCGCATAGCACAGGGAGATCAGCTCGGAGCTTTGTGACCACCTAGAGGGGTGGGATGGGGAGGGTGGGAGGGAGGGAGACGCAAGAGAGAAGAGATATGGGAACATATGTATATGTATAACTGATTCACTTTGTTATAAAGCAGAAACTAACACGCCATTGTAAAGCAATTATACTCTAATAAAGATGCTAAAAAAAAAATGTACCCTTTCCACCAAACTGCCTTTCTTCTCTTGAAAATATAGGTATTTTTCACAAGAATGGGTTAAAAAGTAATGTTTATTTATTATCATTTTTATATTGTATATTATAGTTATTTTAAAATAAATTAATACTTTCTAAAAATTCTCAGTGTTAATTTGTAATGTGATGAGTATTTACAGGTATAACTCACACAGACAGATGTTCTACATTTTCTAAGAGGGCACTGTGCCCTGGGGACCAAAATATTTAAGAACTGCTGCTCAGAAACTATTGTGTGATGGTCCCCCAAACCTAATGTCGCTGCAAGTGTACTTTCCTTTCTTGATATTGAGTCTGGTGAAGAATTAAATTAAGTGGGAACCAATTTCAATTTCTCGTATTTCCAGTGAAGAAAAGAATGTTTAAAATACACTGCATTTTGTTATGTCATAACCATCAGAGTGATGGCAGCTCAATTTCAGTCTTGGGTTGGCCACCAAGAACATCAGCTAGAGTGTCCACATTGGATAAAGTTAAAATTAATTTTAGTGAAAGATTACAATAATGTTTCATCAAAATTAGTTGGGAGGGTGGGAGCTGTAAGCAAGTGATAAAGAGGAGACCCTACGGAAAAGGGAACTCTTTCCTACTCTTTATCTGCACAGGTATTGGGTTTCTAGAATTGGCCCACGGTCCTGGGACCATTTCCTGACGCCAGCTAAGCAGACTAGCCCTGGGATTGATGTATCACACCCTGGTCTTGGCTTCATTTACAGAAAAAGGTAAAAGTTGTCTCAGTGAACACTGGATCATTGAAACACTGAGATCCTTGCAACCCTCACTCCTTAGCAAAACAAAACAATGCGTAACAACTAAAAACTATTTTGTTACACTTGAAGGCATACGTAGACATGCGTATCCATAAACAGACGCACTTGAAATCACACAGGCAATTTAAGGGTATTATAGAAGTGTATGATTTTGCAAGACTTTACTTTTGCTATAGTAAAACTTGAACTCAGCACAGATTATCAAGAAAGAAAAAAACAATCAAAAAGGTGAGGAAATCTCTCCAGGGCAGAAATACCTTCATTCCATTTGAATTCTATTCACTGTTCAGGCCTCAAGTTCTGTACGTGTTTTCAGAGTATGTTTCTGATAGAATGCTCTTAAAAATGAAAATGTTTTAGTGCTCCTGCAGAGTTCATAATTTTCAAATGTTAATAATCTTGCTAATTTTATCTCACAAATTCTTTATACTTCATAGGATTTCCCTTTTCACCAAGGTCTTCCCACGTGTTCTAAGTTAATTCTCTGATGTTTTATAGTGAATAAAAAATGACTCAATAATTTCATCCTGACAGAGCTAAAGCAATCAGAGGTTAAACTTTTTCAGAAGCATGTTGTCAATAGACCTCTAACCCTGGGGCAGGTGAAATCTAAGTCTTTGGGTCTGGGTAGCTCGGCCTAGATTAAGTAAAAAACGTGGAGAAAACGGTCTCGTTCTTCCAAACACAGGCAGGACAGGGCACGTGAGGCGGGAGACTCACAGAGGGTGGACAGCACGTGGGGAGCTGTGCCCACAAACGCAGGCCTGTTTGGATGTGCTTGTAAAGGGGTGTCCTTGAAAATAAAGAACTGCTAACAGTTACTACCCTTCCTTCAGGTATAAAATCCAAATAAAGGCTTGAAGATGTTGCCACGTGCTGAAGGAAAAGGTGTGAAGGTGTGGAGTTAATCTGGGCTGCGGGCTTTTCTCCCCCCTGGGAAAGCCCTGTGATATTCCACCGAGCACGGGTGTGTGTGGGTAATTCTGAGTGCTTTCTCATTTAGACAAATGCTACTCTTGAAAGAGTATCTGAGAGTAAATGCACATAGTTTATGTACCGCTCGGAGTAAGAAACAGAGAAATTTTCATTTATTCAGTTCTGTATAGTTTGGTGACAGCTCACTTCAAAATCCAATTTAGCTGGGGTTCACATTTTACAAAACTGCAATCTGTGCCTTAAGAAGAAAATCGGACAAAGGCGCAGTGGAGGATAACATCCAAAATTAGCTTAATCTCTTGTGGCGGAAAGGGAACCCTTGTGCACTGCTGGTGGGAGTGGTAAGTTGGTGCAGCCACTGTGGGAAACAGTATGGAGGTTCCTCAAAATACTAAGAGTAGCACCACCACGTATGACCCAGCAACTCCCCTCCTGGGTATTCTTCTGAACGAAACAAAAACACAAATTCAAAAAGATACATGCACTCCAAGGTTCATAGCAGCATTACTTCCAATTGCCAAGATATGGAAGGCACCTAAGTGTCCATCAACAGATGAATGAAGAAGATGTGGCACAATGGAATATTACTCAGCCATAAAAAAGAACGAAATTTTGCCATTTGCAGCAACATGGATGGATGTGGAGGGTATGATGCTTAGTGAGGTGAGACGGAGAAAGACAAATACTGTATGTTATCACTTATACGTAGAATCTAAAACATAAAACAAACTAATGAATATAAAGAAACAGACTCACAGATACAGGGAACAAGCTCGTGGTTACGGGGCGGCGGGGGGGGCGGGCGAGGGAAGCGGGGAGGGACACTGCCCTGCGGTGGCTTCTCCATTTACAAAGGCGGGTGGGGAGACGTGGAGGCTGCTGGCTGTGACGCTCACCTGCTCCTCCATCCTGGACATGGGGTCGGGGGTGGGGGGGGGAGAAACAAACAGCTGGGTCGGACAGGGAAGGAAGGCGAGAGGGCACTACCAGGTCCAAGAAGGAACAGAAGTCGTAGCATTGGCTTCAAGCCAGTAGAGTCGGTATTGCGAGAGGCCTGTTTTAAATGAAGGCAATGTCGTTTTCCATATTCAAACATTATCTGTGTATAATGGATGAGCAGGTGATTTCCAAATGGAAGATGACTCATAAAATAAAAACTAAAGCTCTCGATAAAGGCAACTTGAGATATTGTCTTTTCTGGAAGTCTAATTTCTTTTCTTTTTTTTAACAACTTTATTGGAGTAGAATTGCTTTACTATGGTGTGTTAGTTGCTGCTGTATAGCAAAGTGAATCAGCTATACATATACATATAACCCCATATCCCCTCCCTCTTGCATCTCCCTCCCGCCCTCCCTATCCCACCCCTCTAGGTGGTCACAGAGCACCGAGCTGATCTCCCTGTGCTATGCGGCTGCTTCCCACTAGCTAGCTATTTTACGTTTGATAGTGTATATATGTCCATGCCACTCCCTCACTGCATCCCAGATCACCCTTCCCACTCCCTGTGTCCTCAAGTCTATTCTCTATGTCTGTGTCTTTATTCCTGTCCTGCCCTACTTTCTTCAGAACCATTTTTTTCCCTTTAGATTCCATATATATGTGTTAGCATACGGTATTTGTTTTTCTCTTTCTGACTTACTTCACTCTGTATGACAGACTCTAGGTCCATCCACCTCACTGCAAATAACTCAATTTCATTTCTTTTTATGGCTGCGTAATATTCCATTGTGTATATATATATATATATATATATATATATATATATATATATGCCACATCTTCTTTATCCATTCATCTGTCGATGGACACTTAGGTTGCTTCCATGTCCTGACTATTGTAAATAGAGCTGCAGTGAACATTGTGGTACATGACTCTTTTTGAATTATGGTTTTCTCAGGGTATATGCCCAGTAGTAGGATTGCTGGGTCGTATGTAGTTCTAGTTTTAGTTTTTTAAGGAACCTCCATACTGTTCTCCATAGTGGCTGTAAGGAAGTCTATGTCTTTAAAACCAACTCCTTTTGATCAAATATGACTTATGTTAAATAAGCAAATCTTACTAAGTCTTAAATAAAAAGCAATTTGGATTTCCTAAGAAATTGTAGAAAACCAAGATATAATGATGTGTCCAGTATAAAATTTATTACTTGGGTCACAGAAGAAAAAGAATGCAAGAGTATATTAATTATAGAAGATTTTCTTTATAACTTTATGTCACCAGAAGAAATTGATTCCGTAGCGGAGAGACAGGCATAACGTTTAAACGTTTATACGTACCAAAAAATAGGAAATGTATTTAACGTATAAACTAAAGCCACCTCGGTTTATCTGTAACTGGGTTTAGGCAAAAACACCATAGATATAAACACATTAAATGGAAAGGAAGGAACAAAAATATCTGTGCGTAAGATACGCATAAATATATCAAGGGTGGGATTTTTTCAGCCACATACTATATACAGTTAAGTGGAAGAAAACTAAATGACATCGCTGCAGCGAGACACTGTGAAAATAGTACTTACAAGGGTTAGCAGCAGTCAGTATACATTAATCCCCTCGCCCGTCACTTAATTACATCACCCTTTAAGACAGACGTATAATGTAATTAGAGATTTGAACAGTTCACAGCCAGATCACTTAAAGTAACACTGTTAATGGGCTCTAGAACTTCTCCCTTTAATATTGCCAGTGTTATAACTTCTAATTACCTTAATAATTAGGGCCCTGTCACTCATGATTGAGGTAACAGCTCCTAACACTAATGGGTATTGGAGCTCTGGTGCGAGGCATGTTTTGATGTTCTCATCTAGTTGCTTAGGGTCGGAAGGAGCTATTTGCCCTTGGAAACCTGGCGGTTGCTATGAGGTGGCCTGGGCATCCTTACCAGCTGCTTTAATGCTGCCTCTGCCACTGCTGTTTCCATTCAAGAGCGAATGCAGAAACTCTATTCACTAAAGACCACTCATGAAATGCAAATGTGGCACCTATGGACGAAATTTTCTGAATTTCAATTGCCCCCGTTGCTAGAACTGCAAAATAACAGTATAAACTTGGATGTCAAATCAACCGGGATTGAAATTAAAAGGCACCAAAATTTCTTTTATGTACGGTTAGGATCTGCTGCTAATTGACAAAGGTGAGAGATTTGAAAGTAAATGGGGGAAAATGAGAAGGACCTTGCTGCTCTGTTGAGAGCTGCATGGGAGTGTGCGGATAGGCGTGGTGTGCCCAGTAATTTTACATAAATCCATTGGAACAGGACCGGAAGAAAGGCGGGTAAGAACATTTGGGGGATATAAATTGTATTCGTAATACTGACTTTAAAAAAAAGTATGGTTCTCACAGCAGTGATCTGAGAAGATGTTCCTTTGGCACTGGTGCCTGGTCCACATAAAGGGGTCAGGGTCGCCTTCAGTGCCGTCCCAGCCATGGGTGGGCTCCCTTGCCCAGGGCCAAGTCTCTGTCTCTCGTAGAGGCACTCAGGCTCTGCGATCTCACATGGCTGTCACTTACATGCTCACATCTGGCCTCCCGACTGTAAGTCCTCTGAATATAGTTGCAAACCTTAGGCATCTGTGGGTCTCTAGTGTTTAGCTGGTGCCTTTCACAGAAACAGGCAACAAAGTGTATGTTGAATGAATAAGGTGACCAACAGTTGAATAGATCAGCAAAAAAAAAACCCCAAAAAACAAAAAAAACTGTGACAAGCTTGTTGGGGACATAACACCAACACGTTCACTGAGAAGTAGGTTTATGATATATTCCCTCACTTTGAGTATTTTCTTTTACTTAAAAGGTGACCGGCAGAAATTAACTTACTTCATCCTAGAACCACACGTATATTGTACAGCTGGGCTTCTGTGGAGACCTCAAAGGGATGTGGCCAGACTCTAAAGATACGGACACAGAAGAAGTTGTTGCCCTTTTGTGACTGTCACCCTTATAATGATGACGGGGTAGCCTTCCTGCAACCTTCCCACTCGAGACAGCCTAGAGCCCAGATGTCCCCAAACTTGGTTCAAACATGGTGCCCTGGGAAGGCAGGCTGGTCCTTCCAGCCCAGGTTGTCTGGAATTCCAGCCTATGAATCTGGGAAACCCAGAGAATGCTACAGCCCGTCCACCTTTGCATGCCGTCTAATTTAACCTTCCCTACATCCCTCCAGGAAGGGCCTTCCCACTCTTGCTTTTCCACTGCACGAAGTGGTGACTTGAGCCCTGCTCTAGTTTATTCCAAATGCTACAGTGTGACACGGGGAGGTCTTAAAAATCATGGTGCTGTGTAGAATTGCACAGTGCAAAACGCAGAGCTTTATGGGAAGAAAGGGTCTAGGGATACACACTCAAGACCCGTCATCAGTGACACATTAAAAAAGAAGATGGGAGCTCGACAAAACAGTAACACATGTTTTTTGCTTGTTATCTAGTTATGAAGTACATAAATACTACAATCAGTATGGGTGAGGAGTTGGTGGGTTCTGGGAGGGGGTGTACGTGTGCATTTTGTGTATTCCTACGAGACTCCCTTCGGCTGGATGGGGGTTTTGTGTTCCCCTAATGTTTACTGCAGAGGAAATCACGCAGCAGCAGACACCAAACTGACATTATGCTCAACGCATCAATTGTGCTACAGCCAGCCCTCAGGGTCGAAGCCAGCCTTGCAGGAAGACTGCCGCAGACGCTCCGAATTTCCCCGCCCAAGTCCTCCTGTCTGAGCGGTGCTCTATCGCATGCAGAGGCATCCACACGCATCTCCTGGGATGCTGCGGGAGTTCTGGGAGGCCGAGTGTAGGCACCCTCAGGGAACATTCCGGAGCAGAGACGTTCGCGACCATGCCGCAGGCTCCTCAGCTGGCAATCGGCAGACTCAGGACTGGAATCCGTCTCTCCCGCCGCAGCCTTCGGAATCTTCCTATCATCCCCACAGTGCTTGAGAAAAAACAGCCGGCAGAACATCTGGCCTGATTATTTGTAGACAGCGGACGATCAACACGTTGAGAACAGGAGTCCATGGAGAAAAGAAAGTCGTGCACGGAGTTTACTGAGCAGCACGGTGAGCTTTGCGCAAGGCGGGTGTGTGTGCGTTCACCTGACTTCCTGCCTTTGCTCACACTCCTGAGAGGAGTGAGGAGTGTACAGAGGAGAAGCCACGCCTCTGCTGGCACACCTGGGGCAGACCCCCGCTACCCTGCTGCGGCCGTGGGACACCTTAGCCTTGCCCCACCTCGGGGCCCCTGGGCTCAGGACTGGAGAGCATCTGCCCTGGGGCAGCGGGGAGGGGAGGGAAGACTTGACTCAGTTCCCGGAGTCAAGGCCAAGGTTGTTCCTTGGGTCGAGACTGCACATTCAGGTGATGGTGAAATATGAACGTGGAAATGACAAGCTACCCATCAGGCATGGGGGCTTCTGAGTCTCGGACGAAGACCAGGAGCCCAAGGTGGCCGCTTAGGAGACCCACATTTCACAGGTGGGGAAAGGGGTAGTGGTGAAGGAGGAAACGGAGCTGGACCAGGCGTCACCTGCCTCCATTGCGACGCAGTGGTGTCTGAATTTATTACAGCAACGTCATATTCACAAAGGGCATGGGGTTCACTGGCCGTGATTCTATTTCTACAGCCTCTTCCATGCTCTTCCCGACACTGTGTCACGCATGGCTCGTAATTCTCACGTCAGGCTGGGACTGGGATCCCCTCTGAATTCACCTAAATGGAGACTATGGAATGGGTGACCTGCTTGGAAAAATCTGGGGTGAAAGTGTCCTGGACCCACGGGCACAGATCTTCCCTGAGGTCCCATGACTGCGTGACTACTGAGCTTCTCACACAAACAAAAACACCCCTCTTTGCAGACTTGGGGAAGCTCACATGGCCGAGTGTGGGAAGGAGGGACAAAGTGAGTGGGCTTTCTCCAGCTCTGGTGTTGGTTCTTAGCCACGTGGTCCTCGTGTGTCCCTGCCTCACATACTTGGATTTTAAAAAAATACATGTATTCCCCAACTCACCATGCGATTTTTTTCTGTAGGGCAGCAACTGTTTTCATGCTTTTTTTCACCGCATTGCGTCCTCTGGCTCACAGGTGCCCAGTAAACGTTTGCTGATTGACTTGCTGATTGATTCATCCCTTTGTATTGAGGGACAACGCTGGAGGGATGGGTCCGTGGATGTCCCAGACGTCGTCTTCTCACCTGTGTCCACCTGAACCTCAGGTCCCCCAGCATCTAAAGCCACACTGGGACAGGCTGTCTTTTAGGTGATTCTGCCACTGGGACATACAGCTGGCCCCAGATTTCTCCTCCAAAGAACCCGGTCTCCCTCCTCCCAGCCTGCGCTCCGGGCTGGAGCCCTGCCTGATCTGCTTCTCGGGAATCTCCACATTTGTCACGTTAAGAACCTTGCAGAGAGCCCGCAGCCATGCTGAAGCACCCGGGGCTCTCTGCTGCCGCCCATCTCTCTGCCCGTGCTGGTGGCAGCGATGGCCACGGATGTGACTTCAATGCAGGTATCATTCCCCAGGTATTACTTCTAGGTGGTGACTTTTTCCCTTTGCCATTTATTAACCGGTCAGGGGTTCTGATATACCATGAAGGTAAACAGTGCTTCAGGGATGGGCGTGGTGCTTGCTGACGGCATCTGGGCTGTAGCGGTGGCTGCCCTGTGAGTCCACGGGTGCCAGGCACCCAACCCAGGAATGGGTCATCCAGGGACTCAAGAACTCATGTGCAGCCAGCCGTCCACTCAGAGCTCATCCGGGGGCAGCAGCCAGCTGTGCCTTTAGTACCTGCCGGAGTCCATATGATTTCACGTGCTTTTGTAGGCACGGTGAATTCAGGGCGCTGAATAAAGATGTCCATGCCCTTTTCTTGTGGTCTGGACGTGAAGGAAGGAAAGAGCGGCTGGACTGGTGGCCGCTGGGAAAGCCTGATTGTCCAGCTTGGGTGCCTGGGAGGCGAGTTCGGTGCTCACCTCGTTACACAGCCCGAGCTTGCCTTTTATTCGAAAGCTTCACACTGAGAATACCTCGGACGGTGTACGAGCTGTCGTCATTTCTGAACATTTGAATAGACAACAGCAGGAAAGTCTGAGTCGTGCTCTTTGAAACTTGCTTTGATGACAATTATTAGTTGCTTTAGAACCCGTTACTCCAAGTCTCAGTGACCATCCCTGTGCCAGCCTCTTTCTGTGACCAAAGATTTTGTCCCAGCTCAGTGTTCCCAGCCTTGGGACTCCTGTTGGGACCGAAAGATGGCTGGGAGAAGCGGCATGTGGACGCCTGGAGTGCAGGCCGGACAAGGCAGTTTTCTTCCGGGGGCCACCAGCCGGCTGGTCCACAGAGACCTGTGCAGAGACTGGGTCCCGGCAGCGGGGGTGTCCGGCGAGGTTGTTGCTCCAGAGGTGGGGCTGAACTGCCACCACGGGAACAGCGACACTGCAGTCCACAGGTGGACACATGATCAAATTCCTTTCAAACCTTTTTCTTGCGCAATCCCGGGGACTCTGCTCTTCTCTTAGAGAGCGAGAGCATGACTCTGGCAATGGGTGTGTCCAGCTTTTGTCCGGAGGAGGGACTGGCTGACCACTGACACAAGGAGCTTTGCTAACAGCCTAGACTGACACGGATTGGGTACCTGCCATGTGTTGGGCCCTGCACTGCCTTCATTATGTGTGTGCTCCTCGGGGCACCCTTGACACAGGTACTACTCATCCCCATTTTACAGATGAGAAAGATGAGGTGCAGAGAGATTAATAATGTGCCCAAGGTCACAGGGCCAGGAGACGGCAGAGCAGGAGCCCCAGGGGGCTCAGGGGAAGGGAAACCCTGACTTCCTCCTGTGCACCAGCTCCTTTGCCCCGGTGGGCGCGCACCTACATCTTCCCTCTTCAGCCACATTAGAAAATGCTACATCTCTAGTCTTCACGCACATTTGAGAGAGGCGGGAGGTTTAATGAATGCATACATTGGTTGGGCCCTCAAATGACCCAGTTTGATCCGCCCTTGAATCAGTTTTTTCCTCTGTAAATAAGGATATCGTTAAAGATTTATAAATCTAGTTTCATCACAGAGTAGCAGTGAGACTACGTAGGAAAGCGAGAACCTAAGACTTGAGGTAGGGACACTGTAACGTACACAGACCAGTGAGAGGCAAGTCCATTGTCCCTTCTGGTTCAAGATGAAGAATGCAGTTGCCTTCTATATTGAAGTATATAGGTTTATATAAAATGATGAAAATTCAACAAGCTAATAGTAACTTGAAGCCCGTGGTGGTTTGGGGTATTGTTTTCTCATCAGTTATTTTCAGGACAGGATCACTCAGAGTGAGCTTAGGTTCGAGAAGATGATAAAACTCCATCTCAGCGGTTTCAACTCCATTACTCTGCCTGTAGGATATTTGGTCCTGCCACACGTGGAAGGACGAACAGTCAAGAGTCTGGTCTCTCTGACTGAGAATGCTTTGCCCACAGCCTTCTCACCTTGGGACATAATTCTGGAAAACCCACGGGTATCATGAGAGCCAAGAAAGATAATCCTGGAAGGATGAATGCTTCCTCTTATTATTTTTAGCCTCCCTGGATGGTGCCCTCAGGTAGTCTACAGAGGACATCACAGCGAGCCTTGCCCCTGAGGTGGCGATGTTGCCCCAAACTGCTGCTCCTTAAAGAACGGACAGCCAGGAAAGTCGGGAGGCGTACTTTTAATAGGAAACATATCAGTCTCAGATGAATGAATGTGTACTATTCCCTGGGGCTTTCGGACTAAATGCAGACTTTAATAATTAATTACTTCTGTTATGAAGTCTTTGGACCTACATCAAAGAAACATAGAGCAATGATTATGCTTTCATTTAATCCACGAGTTCTTGGAAAACCGATGATCAGCATTTTTCTTTCTTATACACTTTTGCCTGTAAAACAGGGCCGGAGATAAACATTGCTCTTCCTTTGTGGTAAACATGTATTTAGCACCTAATGACACAATTTCCTTTTACATACAATTTTAGTGCACTGATTTTTCTGAAAGCCATTGTGAAGCTGCTCTGAGTTAATGACAGAATCCACTGACCCTACAGGTAACAGGATGGGGAGTCTCTGTAGGGCAGCAGGGCCTTTGTCCCCACCCACCAGGTCGTTAAAGGCGACATGCCCCTTGTGGTCTGGCACATGTGCAGAGCCGTCTTCTGGAAAACAGCTCATTGTGGTGATAATTTTTCACCGAGGCTAAAAAATGAGGGAGGTAGGTGGGAGTGAGTGGGAAGCAAAAGGTATCCAGAGACACTGAACTCCCTCTCGGCCCCAAACGTCTCCTCCATTCACCTGCCACAGGGTCTGAAGGGGCCTCCGTGGCTCGCCTGCGGGTGAGTCACCCCTCGAAGCCCAGTTTCCTCGTCGGTAACCGCGAGTAATGCAGTACCTGCCTCAGAGAGCCACGGCAAGAATTAAAGGAGAGAATATGGGATTTCCTAAGTTTGCTAAATTGTTAGAAATAACAAAGATGCTTTTGGAAAGTATGTATCTTGCAGCCCTTCCTGTAGGGATGTTAATTTAAAAGGTCTGGGACAGTGTAGGAAAGGTGAGGGTCTGTATGTTTAATAAGCACCGCAGGACAGTTCTAGGATCGAGGACATAATAGAGAAATAGAGCTCTTGGCACAGCAGGTCCTCAGGCGTCTGTTAAAATGGACACACACTTGGCGTGGTCCTCACTGGATACACAGCGGGAGGTCAAGTGGTCCTCTCTGGGTAGGGAGCTCGCCCCCAGGGGGTGGGCCTCGGCAAGGCGAGGTTCAGATGAGGGAACGTTGGTGGGAAAAATTCACACGACGGGGCTCCCAGGGAAGGAAGGTAAGACCGGGGTGGGCTGGGGAGACCTCGGAGTGCCAGGTGGGCCCTGATCTATAGGTGCTGCCAGGGCGGACAGACCGCTCAGTGAGAGCCAGGAAGTCCTGGGGCCAAGCTTGCTTGCCGCCCCCAAATCCTACCACCCACGTCAGACCGGGACAGTCACTGCCCTTCGCACCCGGAGCCACGGTTCTCACCCTGGCGGCCCATCGGCACTGCTGGGGCCCTTGACCGCATGGGGGACCTCCACCCCAAAGGGTTTGGCTTAACGGCCCGGGCCAGGGCCGGGGTCTGCCATTGCTTTAAAAAGCTGCCCTGGGCTTCCGCAGAGGGGAGCGACTCAGGTGCAAACTTCTGCCGCCGACCTCGTTCCACAGCGCCATCCCTCGCTCTCCGGGTGATCTGGGGGCTACATGCTATGGATGTCCAGTCTCTACCTCTACTGAGACCGCCAGCAAGGTGGATTCCCTTAGTCAGAAATACAGCGAGGTGGCCAGTTCATTCCAGGGAGAAAGTAACAACAAACCATCAAGTATTCTCGTGACAAAGCAGAGGCTAGAACAGCAGCCACCGTCGTCAAGTTTATAGGACAAGCCTCAGGCTCCTTCAGCTTTGGGGCTGTTCAAATGGAAGCAAAGAACTGTATGTTCTCTGTGAAATTCACCACTTCTAAGCGGAATGCTCTCTGTCCTTTCACGGGTTGAGTTGTACCTCTCCAAAATTCATCCATTGATGTCCTGAGCCCCAGGACCTCAGAATGTGACCTTATTTGGAAAATGGGTCTTTGCTGATGTCATGAGTTAAGATGAGGTCCTACTGGAGCCAGGCGGCCCTTCATGGGATGTAACTGGTGTCCTTCCAAGAAGAGACACAGAGACGCAGGCGCAGGGAGAAAACTGCCGGCATGAGAGGACAGAGACAGAGATGGGGTGATGCGACCAAGGATCGCAGGGGGAGAGCTGGCACATCCACCCTCGCGGCCTCAGGAGGAACCAGCCCTGCCCCTGCACCCTCATCTCGGACCTCCAGCCTCCAGGTCAGGGAGACCACACATTCCCGTTGCTTAAGCCGCCCCATCTGTGGTGCTTTGTTACAGTCGCCCCGGTAAAGGAACTCGTGCTCTCACCCACCGCCTATCTTTATTTATATTTTTCTTTTCTTCAAATCTTTCCTCTTTGGTCAACCCAGAAAAGTAAGAAGACTGACACTGTGGCTGAATAGTGGGCTCGCTTGACCACTTTGAGCCGAAGGTAAAACGGTTCCGTGAAATGCTTTTTTGTGGATCTGAATAATGAGTTTGAAGATGTTTTCGTTCCAGTGACCATAGGGATAGGCAAGCAACAGCAGCTGCGGCCAGTGGACGACAGCTGATGGTGCTGGGGGTGGGGGGGTGGCGTTAGAGGTTGTGTTTGTGTGTGTGTGAATCTGTGTGCGTACGCACGCAGGCATACATCCCACGTTACATATAACGTGTATCGTATAAGTCTATATGCTTCATACGTGTCAGCCAGCGCAACTATTAAACCCTAACATGACCCCTGTAACAAAGCTATCATTAGGTCCTCATTTTACCAATGAGTGAAACACAGAGAAAAAAGAGAAATTGAGTAACCTGGTCTGGGCACTCCAGGCAGAGCTCTCTAAGTGGTGGCGACAATCCCCATGAGAGAATGGATCTTCTTCTCTGGCCCTGAGCTCTGTGATGCCAAGAGCACACGACACCAGAGCAGGACAGGCCGTGCAGGGACCAGATTTAACCCTGGTGGTTTGCAGCTAAGGGCCCGGTGGCCAGCAAGGGCCAAGACCCAGGTCAGCTCTGCCCGGGCTCTGCCTGCTGTGTGGGCTCCTCTGATTACCTGGGGAAACCTCATTTCTGAGACTGGGTAGGAAAACAGAGGGAGGAGCCAGATGCACATGACAGTTAGATGCGGATTTTCCAGATGAACAGCTGAGCATGCCTGAGAAAGTGGCTAAGATTTCTCTTCCCTTCCACTCCATTTCACTCTAATCCTTTTGTCCCATTCTGCGACCACCATGAAAGGGTCAGCCCCTTCTGATTAAACGCTGTCGGGTATTTATCCATGAGCACCTGTTCACTCTACCCCAATGGCAATCACCTTGAACCACCTCAGAAGCCCCGCAAATTCCTTGATCTCAGAGCTTCAGTCAGGAGGGCACAGAACAGGCAGCCCTTCCCGTCTCCTCCCGACCCCCCTCAGCTCGGAGCTCCTCTGGACTTATGTGCTGGGACTGGTGATTTGTGGGTAATCAGATAAGAAGGTTCCAGTAGGGAATAAAAAAAAAAAAAATTCAGATCTATACCTGAGCCTTTTAACATGACTCTTGTACATATTTGATGTAGGGCCAAAGCTGCTGCTGAGGGGTTTTCATAGTCTTTTTCTCTCACATAGAAAACATCTATCCGTAATGCATCTCTTGTGTTTCTTTAAAGTGAAACAATTCATTAAAACCACTTGTGAAGCAACGCAAATGTCGATTCTTAGGTTTCAATGATTTTCCCCTGATAACTGACACTGATCTCACCCACAGGCAATTCTATATTTTTAAAACAACTGTTTCTATCTAGTCTTTCCTAAATCCTCAATTTCCATAGGATAAAACCCCCCAGTTCTTTATGGCTTTTTTTGCACTCATATTTCAGTGGCTCACACATTTAGTTACATTAAAAAATGACAACAGCAATTGCAAGTCGCATAAAAAGATGTCGGAGCACATCAGGCACATCTGTAGGAGCAGGAGCCGAGTGTGTGCTGTACCGTGGGAAGGAAGAGGGTTTGGGGGGAAGTTGCTTAAGATGAGGTGGGTGCATAGGGCTCACTCTGGCTGCTGATGCCCCTGGAGGCCAACCCCCTTCCCCTCTCAGCTTTTAGATACCGCCTCTCCTTCACTTCATCCCATGCAAGGATGGCAGTGGGAGGATGGGGAGAGGCAGGTCAAAGGGCACAGACTTTTGGTATAAGATGAATAAGGTCTGAGCGTCTAATGTAACACAGTTGATAATACTGTGTTATAATGAAATTTGCTAAGGGGGTTGAAGTTAAATGTTCTCACCCAAAAAAAAAAAGGATAAACATGTGAGGTGGTGCATGATAATAAACTAGGTGGGGGAATCCTTCCACAGTTTATAGGTATATCAAGTCACCATGACGAACACTTAAAATATATTATAATTTTATATGTCAGTTATTCCCCCGTAAAACTGACAAAAAGATGGCAGTGGACGGCAGGAATGTTAGCTCCTTTCTCTGTGCCAGTGGAAAAATAAAAAGTCACTAACACATTTTGATGTTTCTTCACTCCTTATTCATTCCTTATTCATGTTCTTCCCTGAGTATTAATCCTTGAACAGAGTCAGACAATCTTAATTCCGGATATGAATTATGCCACCAAGAATTCTTGTCAAGGCCAAGCAAGACTTTTGTCATGGATCATTTTGGGGAAACAACAAATCTCTTCACTAGAGTTTCTGATACTTTATTTGACAGGAAATGCTCAATTTGAACTTGAGGAATGAGCATAAAGCTCACTAAATTAGAACTTAAAATCCACGGTCATTGGTAAATCCAAGGGCTGAAGCCATGAAGTCACTGACCAGTGCATTCCATAATCTGCCACTCACACTGATGGAGCCCCACGGACCCCCGTCTCTTTCTTTTCTCTTTTTCTTCTGTTGTTGTAAAATATATATAACATAAGATTTGCCATTTTAACCATTTGTAAGTGTACAGTCCAGTGGCTTTGTACAATTAATGACTTTCCCACTGTTGTGAGAGTATCACCGTATCTATTTCCCAAACTTTTCCATCACCCCAAAAAGAAGCTTGGTACCCAGTAAGTAATAGCCCCCATTCTCCCTGCCCCGTATCTCCCACCTCCTTTTTAGCTTTCGGTTTGGGCAAGCCAGCATAGGTTTTCCTTTTTTGTACATCTTGATGTGACCACATATTTAACCAAGAAATGTATGCTCCTTGTTTTTTGGACACCAAAGCACATTCATTGTACATGTAGGTCTTATACAGTAAATGAATTCATGAAAATTATCTATCTAGGGTCATTTAAATCAAATAATGTTATAAATTATCTGGTAAAAATGGAGTGGGGTGAGAGATGGGCATGATATAGGAGATAATTCATAGTTTAAAGATACTGTATGTAGGGCTTCCCTGGTGGCGCAGTGGTTGAGAGTCCGCCTGCCTATGCAGGGGACACGGGTTCGTGCCCTGGTCCGGGAGGATCCCACATGCCGCGGAGCGGCTGGGCCCGTGAGCCATGGCCGCTGAACCTGCGTGTCTGGAGCCTGTGCTCCGCAACGGGAGAGGCCACAACAGTGAGAGGCCCGCGTATAGCAAAAAAAAATAAATAATAAATAAATAAATAAATAAAGATACTGTATGTAATTTGAGAATTTAGCTTTTACATCTTGGATTTTCCTAAAGCAAAACTCATATATATATCATCCCCAAACTTTTATATCTAGGAAAAATCATCATCACTCTCCTTGGGTAGAGAAACACTTTATTTTAAAACCAATAAGCATATTTGACAAATTTCAGCTCAGTTAAATATACTGCCACCTTAAATTCTTTCTACTTCAGTAGATTTCCTCAAGTTATGCCGGCACTTTCATGATACCTCCGCACTATTCAAGACTGATTTAATCTGGGTAGGAGAAAATTCCTGTCTGAACCCTCCACAAATATTAGAAATTTGAGATGATCAAATAAATGCCAATGCAAAAAAATACATGTTTCTGGAATTGTACTAGCTGTTATCAAAACAATAACAGCAGTGATAAATGTTTTAGAGATTGAGCACCAGGGATTTTTAAGACATTCATTACATGCCAATCTCTGTAAGCGACGTGGAATAAATGCAGACATCCTTAAAAGCAAATAAATACGTTTAAAAGTATAATCTCTCTTAGCCTGTGTACTGATTTTTCAAACTATTTCTGGCAAAATACAATTCCGTATCAACATGTATGTATTCCATCAGACTTTAGAAGGAAAAGGGATACCCCTGCTCTTTATCACCGGGAAGATACCAGGGTGGCCATAATCCCGAAACGACTCCAAGGTGACCACAGTGGAGTCTCCAAGGCCCAGAAATGGCTGGGATGCCAGGAGCAGAGAGTGTGTTTCCAGAGTATAATCCGACTGATACAGTGTTCTTTGCAAAAGGCTGTGAGGTCTTGGCCTAATAAGCATAATCTCATTACACTGCAAATAAAAGTTTCCTATTTATCTCCAGATTTCAAATGAATCTAATAAGGCTTATGATACAGTCACCCAATACCCTAATCATATTTCTGCCTATCTAAAAGCAATCAGTAATTGTGTTACAGCAGACCGTGCTGACAATACCTCTGACACAGAAAGGAGAATGAGAGCCCAGCTGTACTAATTAAATTAAATGCTAGGCTGATGGAATACATTTGCCGAAGCCGGGAGAGTATGGGTGCAGAATTAATAAGCATTACGGCTTAGAGCGGGAGATGATATCATAATGGAGACGAGGTTTTCATGTTGAGGGCCTCATTCAGATTCAATGCACCATAATGCACGGATCTGACAGCTGCTTAGAGAGGTGGAGGCCTTGAACAAATTGCACAGGAACTTTCTCGTTTTTAGGTTCCTCGCTGGGCACACAACGTCTCGCATCACCCCTGCAGCCTGCAAACTGCCCGCCCAGGCAGTCCTGCAGGGAGGCGGCCACAGCCAGCCTCCCCCTCCTGGCCCAGCTCTCCCTCTCTCCACGGCCCTGCGACTCTCCAGTCCATCCGTCTACACCCGCTTTGGATCACAATACTGGTGTTTCCGCGACACAACGGGCGGGCGAGGGATGGTTTTAGGATGAGGTTTTCCTATGAGGCATCTCCCCGGTTCTCCTAGGAAAGCCCGGGGCTCCCAGGGAGTGAGGCACGAATGGGTCGCCCGGTCGTGTGGCTGGGCCGCGGGAGCTCGGGGCCGGGGGCTGCGCACGATCGGGGACCGCCCCTCGGCCGAGCCGGGGCCGCCAGTGCCAGCGCAGCACAATCTCCTGCTCATAAATGAGCTGCGCTATCTCGCTGGCTGCGGTGCCGAGGCTGCCGTGCCAGCTGCCCGGCCAGGACTCATTATCATGAGAATTTCGACAGGATATTAAATGTACTAATCCTGAACTTTCCGGACTGACCCTAACTGGGAACAGACAATGCTGATGTCTGCTGGGAAAACACTCTCTCTGTTTCCTTTCTTCCTTCTGCCTTTCCTCCTAGGGTCCCTCATGTGTCCTCTGCCACCCCCGATACCCACCACCATACCTAGCCTCCCTCAAGTGCCACCAACACGCAGGCTGCTCGTCCCTTGTGAGGCGCACACTCTGCCCTGCAGGTGATCCTAGGAGGGCACCACGGCCTCCCTCCACGGCTTGTGTCTGGAAATACCAACTACACAGGGCCCCTGGGGCCTGAACAGATTGCCTGGAACCCTAGGTAACTGATGGGATTGTGGGAGGATGTGATGGGGTGTCCACGATTTCACACCGTTCCACGTCACGCAGGTGACTTTGACACACACGGACCAACCAGTATGCTGGACGCGGATTACACTCCATCCTGCCTGGAGGCACGCTCACGCGGGAAGGCGCGCGTGCACACGTGTGCACACACACGCGCACACACGCTCCCTTGTCCCGATATCAGTCTGCACTGCCCGAGTCACCTGTAATTCACCTGAAATCCACCCAGGAATACTCAGCTCCACCCTGATGCCATCTGTTAAAATTTCGGAAGGACCAGTACACGCTCATTTTGTCTGGGGTTCCCTGCCTCTCGATGTGCACATCCTCACCGCCCCACTCTTGCAATCGGGCACTGCACATATGTTGTGATAGCAACTGTTACTTTTTGTTTATTCCATCTATAAATAAACTACATCAGAGCCTAGGAATATTTTTGGAAAGTTTCGGGTATGGCAGCAGACTCCGGCATCTCGCCCATTCATAAGCTCTCTGTGCTCCAGAAAAACAAAACGCACCACAGATTTCCACTGACATGTGATCTCTAAATAATTCAGCACTAAAATCTGGTCAGCTCTCCCACCTCCCCGAAAACCTCCTGCACACACAGTGCCAATTAAGTTGCTGAAAACAGCAGATCTCCACTGATACTCTACAGATAAAGCTGACCATTAAATCGCAATTTAACATCCCAGGCAGCAGGAGCTGCTGACAGCCTCTAAAGCTTGTAATCTCATTTAACCCCCTCCTGTCAGGAGCAGGCCCACCCCTTTAGCATAATGCCGCCAAATTAGACCTGACGTGGCAACAAGAGAAAGAAAAACCTCTTTAGCTTAAAAGTCAGGCCACAGTGGGCAACCCTGACCTTCAGCGTCCCCTCTCACCCACATGGTTCTCCAGGGACCCCGGAGACATTTACGCTGAGTGAGGAGGGGAGAGGAGGACAGAGGGGGTGGAGCGGGGCCCGGCCACAAGGCACTTGGATTTCCCTGGGGGCAAATTACAGAGAATTTTCCGAGACAATGGAAGGAAATTTCACCTGGGCTTTTTCAAGTTTCTCTTTGGTAATAAAAGATGAACCCTGATGGTTCTGGTCAAACGCCTCTGGCTCAATATTTCCCTTTGCCTGCGGCGGCCTCTGACTTTGCAGCCAGGGGACGCCTCTGTTGGAACACAGAGTTCCCACCCCAGGCCCGAGACACCGTGCATTTTCAATGAGGTCATCTTAGCTGGTGGCTGGAGGCTTCAAAGCGTCCCCCGTGACTGGCATTTACTGGCTCTGTTTTCATAAGGAATCTGGCCGCCTCTGAGGCCCCTGACAACAAGCTCTCTGGACTCTTGCCTTTTCCACCAATTCCCGTTATTTTGTTGAGTGGGGGCGGGGAGGGGCAAAAGGGGGCGTGGTGTCTGTAAGGACCCAGCACAGACACTGGAAGGTGACTTTTACACCACTCACGGCAATTTTCCCAAGTCAAGCCAGAGCTGCTTTAAAACATCTACACCACAGTTTGTGCCTCACAATCACAAACCCAGCTTTTTAACCAAACGCCCCCAAGGCACGCTCTATTTCAAAGTAAATTTGTGTCTTTAAAAAACAATCAGTTGTTAATTTAAAAGAGCTTCCTTCCCAAGTATAAAGTAAAATTTTTTTGTTTTCCTCCTGCAAAAATAAAAATGTTTCCAGGCCAGAAGTCAGGGGGACGTCTTCCAAAGCTGCCATTCATGTCTCCAGTGCATCTTGGCACCTTGAAAAGACCCAAACCAATCCCACGCTCAAAAGTCCTATCCTCTATTCTTCCCATGCGTGCATTTCAAAAATAGATTGGGACTGTACAGACCCAAAACTGCCAAAAGTCAAGGTAGAGTTCTAGAGAGAGAGAGAGAGAAACAGAGACAGACAGAGAGAGAGAGAGAGAGAGAGAGAGAGAGAGAGGAATCTTCTGCCACACCTGTCCCTCACTGCACCTCTTTAGGAAGCAGTTCAGCAAACGTATGAATAAATCAAGCCTTCCAGAAAGAAGAGGAAAGCCAAGATGCTTGCAAGAGGGAAGCTTCTGGGCCTCCCAGAGAGGTCAGCTGGCCAGCTGCTCCAGTTGGCGGAGCCCCCAGCCTGCCCCTCTCTCCTGTGACTCACCTGTTCCCGCTCCCAGGGGCCACCCAGCAGGAAGGAGCTCTCAGCAGCTCTGGAACTGCAGCCTCTCTGCCGGCCCGTTACCTGCTGCAGGGGCGGGCTCCGGGGTGCTGCTGGCCAGCCCAAACCCTCCAGCCCCCCAGCTGTTTTCCCACTAAAGTTAGCTGAAATGGCTCGCAGAAGCAACCTCAATGTTTATTTCCACTTCCCGGGGCTGCACTGGAGCGAAGTCCTGCCTGCCTGAGCCTGTCTGCAATGGAGTGGTTTATTTAATTTGTCAGTATAATGGGAGCGGCTGAATGAGAGACAGAGAATGCAGTGTGGTATAAAAGAAACAAAGGCTAAAAGTACCACTATTTTGATTCCCTTTTTAAAATTACTTCCAAAGTGTGGTATCTATTGTGAAGAGTAATGCTGAACAAAGCACAGTGTCTTGGCAATATTCACAGGGCTTATTCACGCACAGCCAGTTCTGTCTGTACATTCAGAGGTAGAACACACTTATAAATGATGTATTGGAAGGACTATAGCTTCTATTGTGTCCCCAGTGTAAACAAAAAGGCAGACGGGAGCTGAATGGCATCTGGGCAGCCAGGCCACGCTGGATGCTACCATCCCCCCGTTCTGGGAGGGAAAACCGAAATCAGCAAAACCCACTGGAGTCCATGTGACGAAGGCTCAGCCCAGGAGCACCCCACCTTCTCCCCCTCATCCACCACCCCCGATTCGGGCGCGGAGGGACCTCCAGAAGGTTCTCTCGGGCAGCACTGACCGGGGATGTGCCCCCCGCCACCTACACTCCCAGGTGACCTTTCCGACCATTTCCAGAATGGTCTCCCCCATTGAGAACAGTTTCCATAAGTTCCAGCAAAGTCAACGACGGCCTCCATGTGCCCTGCGCGGGGGTCTGGCAGGGCTTCTGCGGCGGGCGGCCTGCTCTGCGCTCTGTGTGCTGGCGGGCAGGGCTGTTCTGTTTCATCTTCATGCTTGGCAGCTAAGTAGTGCTTTAGTAAAGTGACTCCGCTCCCTCTGTGAAAAAAGGGGCTGCTGGTTATAAACTGTAAACGTCTACGTCCTCTGCCAACTGGAGGAAAAAGCACCTTTGAACGTTAAGTTTTCTTCCGGTAAAGACATTTTTACCCACTCACGCCAACGGGGAAAGACGATTCACTGCTTTAGCTGCGGTTCTTATCCGGGTGCAGGGGCGGGTGTAGGGGTACGCTGCCCTGGAACACCGCAGCTAGGCCCCCTATGCCCGACCCTGGGCTATGTCTCTGGCTGTCACCCCTCTCCAGATGTCCCCTTTCAGGAGGGGCCCACGCACCTGCTCAGAACCGGGTGGTGTCAGCAAAGAAGGATGCTTTTGGGCACTGTAAGTTGCTGCTTTTCTGCACAGAATGGCTGCTGTGGCCCCGGGTGGAGAAGCACAGCCGACATGGCCTTGCGTGCGCCACGGGCACAGGAGCGGATGGCGGTCCTGGCGAGCTGGGATGCGTGCCGGGCCCGTGGGGTCCTGGAGGGGCCCCCAACCTCACGGCGCACAAATAGAGGAGGCCCGCTCTCGGGGGTTGGGGGCTCCCAAAGCCACGTGGGCGGTGCCAAGTGGGGGGCGTGGAGGCCGTGTGGGCCCCGCCGCCCTGGGCCATCCCCCCTCAGTTTACTCGGTGCCCGGCTCCACACTTGACTTTCCATCCCGATTCAGCCACTTACTGCCTCTTATCTCAGGCTGAACAAAACAGATCACACCTCTAGCTAGTTTTCAATCTTTTTTGAAATAGACATTCTTTTTCTTTAAGTTTAAGGCTGGAGGTTTGTACCTCTGACCACCTTCACCCATGTCACCCCACTGCACTCACCACCTCTGGAAACCACCGATCTCCTCTCTGTTTCTCTGAGTTCCGTTTTCTCGGATTCCACATATGAGATCAATCATATAGAATTAGTCTTTGTCTGACTTACTTTACTCAGCACAGTGTCCTCAAGGCCCATTCATGTTGCTGCAAATGGTAGAAATACCTTCCTTTTTATCACTGGAAATATCCCTCTCTCTCTCTGTGTGTGCCTGTATTTGTATCTATATCTATATCTAGAGTGGAATATTATTATAGAGTGGAATATATATAATATATACTATTTATAGTGGAATATATCACAGAATATATATTATAGATATATACTACTATATATAAAAATTATATAGTATGTAATATATATAGTAAATATATATATTAATATATGCTATATATAGTAGAACATAGGTAGTGGAATATATATTATATATAATATTATATATAGTGAAATATATACAATATATAGAATATTATGCATAGTGGAATATATAAAGTGGATATATATTATATATAATAGACAATATTATATATAGTGGAATATATATAGTGAGATATATATGATATATATTATTATATAGAGTGAATATATATAATATATAATATTTAGTGGAATATATATATAGTAGAATATACACATTTCACATATTTTTTATCCATTCATCATTGACATTTAGGTCGTTTCTGTATCTTGGCTATTGTGAATAATGCTGCAATGAACATGGTGATACAGGTATTTTTCCAATGTCCTGTTTTCATTTCGTTTGGATAAATGCTCAGAAGTAGAGTTGCCAGATCACACGGTAATCCTATTTTTTATTTTATTTTTTTGGGGTACGCGGGCCTCTCACTGTTGTGGCCTCTCCCGTTGCGGAGCACAGGCGCTGGACGCGCAGGCTCAGTGGCCATGGCTCACGGGCCCAGCCGCTCCGCGGCATGTGGGATCTTCCCGGACCGGGGCATGAACCCGTGTCCTCTGCATCGGCAGGCGGACTCTCAACCACTGCGCCACCAGGGAAGCCCCAGCGATCCTAGTTTTAATTGTTGAGGAACCTCCATACCGTGATCCACAGTGGCTGCACCAATTTGCACTCCCACCTACAGGGCACAAGCGTTCCTTTTTCACCATGTCCTCACCAACACTTGTCATCTCTTCTCTTTTTGCTAATAGCCTCTCTTTCCGTGTTTTAAGAGTCCACTGGCCCTTTACCTGTCCAGCGTGTCTCGGCCTCACTGCCAGCATGTCCTCAGCTTGGGATGAGCCTTTGCATCACATTCATGCTCCAGAAGTATCTCCCTTGGCAGAGCCCTGGAAACCACGTGAATTTCAATAATGCCCGAAACACAGTGACCTGCTGCTGTGCGTCCGTGATTTGGATTGTGTAGTGGGGCATTTGTAAAGACCTCTTGTAAAAATATTTATTTCCCATGATATTTCCTAGAAATCGTTCTATCAGGGCGCAGATTCTAAAATCGGGATTCTTTGAACGACTCTGAAGTTAACATTTCGACGGACTCTGGAGACTTCTGCACTTACAAAGATCACGAAACTGAGGCCTCGGTGAACTGGTCTCAGCTTCTGTTCAAGAAAAAATGAGAAAGTCACGAAATGTGTTGACAAGTGCAAGTAGACAGTAAAACACAATTGAAGTGGTGAGTCCTAGATTCCAGCCCGGCTGCGACGGGACCCTGTCCAGCGTCTCTGAGCCTCCATTTCTTTAGCTTGGAAAACGGAGACAGTGAGAGTTGAAATAATGAACGGAGTGGTCAACGGGAAAAAATTTCGGACCGCTGGGCCAGAGACTGAAAACGGTTCTCACGTGACCCCTGCTCGTGATGTCATGGCAGGACATATGTTGGTAGTACTTCTCTGAAGTTGAAACACTTTCCGTTTTTGTAAAAATGACTGCAGTGGTGTCTATGTGGCCAGAAAGACTTGTTGATGAAATCCCTGCTGGTTTTACCGGGAGCCCAGGGGGCACTGGGGTCGTCCTGGCATTTAACGTTTTCATTTCTCAGTAGACCGAACTGAGCCCAGGGCGGGTGGGTCTCGGAAGCTCATGCAATAACAGAAACTGGTAGGAATCTGCGAAATCAACTGGTCTAATGTTCCCGTTTCACAGAGAAAAAATTGAGATTCAAAGAAATTTGGCTTTTTCAAGATTAGTTAGTTGACAGATTGGGATAAGGTCTCAGGTCTGTTAAGCCACTCATGTATCAATACTTTAAAAAAATTAAAAAAAAAATTGTGGTCCGTGAAAAGCAGTGGTAAACGATATTAATATCATTACTTTTGGTGTACAGACACTCCAGTAAACACCTCCTGTTGTCTACAGGAGCTTTCCACTGTGTACACAAGATTCTCAGTCCTTCAATGACTCAGTAATAAATGATGCATTGAGCAGGGACTCAGAGACTCCATGGTTTGGGGAATGCTTCGTCTTTGTGAATTCCTTGCTGCGCGATAATAAAGTCACGGGTACCACTGGGTAGGTTTTTGTGCTCCCGGTAACGTCAGGTCTCGCAGGACCACTGACGGCAGCACAAACGGGCGCCCTAATCCGCGGCAAGGAAAACATGCTCAGCTTCTGAATGGTTCCTCACCCTTAGAAAGAGACTCATCATCCACTTATTTCCTAAGCCGTTGGAACATAACAGACTGCCGTGGGCCACAAAAATGCATAATTTCAAGTGTTCTGCTCAGCTGGCAAATGATAAGTGGTTCGGTCCAAGATTTAGCGGATGGTGCATCAGCTGGGGGTTAGGAAGTGCGTTTAGATCACACTTCAGGTTTTGGGGACCCAATCTGGTCTCCCAATTCTCCAACTTTAAAATGGTCTTGATATCGCTTATATGTGGAATCTAAAATATGATGCAAATGAACCTATTTATGAAACAGAAACAGAATCATAGACATACAGACTGGTGCTTGCCAAGGGGGAGGGGGTTGGGGGAGGGATGGAGTTGGAGGCTGGGGTTAGCAGATGCAAATTACTACATATAGGATGGATAAACAACAAGGTCTTGCTGTAGAGCACAGAGAACTATATTCAATATCCTGGGATAAACCATAAGGGAAAAGAAAGTGAAAAAAATGTATATGTACGTATAACTGAATCACTTTGCTGTACAGCAGAAATTAACATAACATTGTATATCAACTATACTTCAGTAAAAAAGAACTGTAGAAAAAATAAAATGGTCTTGACAATTTATGTATATCTACTCCTACACCCTCAGCTTCACGTGTTTCCTAAAGACATGAAAGTCCCCATAATACATTTAATCAGTCATGACCTCGGGGAGGGTAAATTAGAACTACATACTCATTTTAGGCTCATAGGAAGAAAAGTGCTGTATACATTCCAGGTAATTCCAGTCTACGTTGGAAGGGGCATCCCCCGAGGCTGGCATGAGGTGGCTGCACACGACCCTCTTCTCCCGGTTAATCCGTTTAATCTTAGGTGTTTCACAGTCTCGTATTCGACTACTTTACATTATAGTCCCATCTAAACAGAATGTCAGGAGTCTGACCATTTCACTCTGAGCTTTCACACATGACATTTAAGAATCTGAATTTTTACAACACGTGCACAAGAGGTAGAATTTAGCTACCATCCTTCCAATTTTGAAAGTCCCTTCAAGAGCTGATTGCATCATGATGTAGTCCTTGAATTCCATCTTCCATCTTCCATTCTTGGGCGCTGGTACGTCCGGATTCTCAAACAATTGGTTCTGCTTCCCAAGGAAAAGTAACTAAATTCATATTATGAGCAGAGGAGTGCCTGCTTTCCTGGATTGAATTTACAGCAAGCCCATTAAAAAAAAAAAAATCAGGGGCTTGCCTGGTGGCGCAGTGGTTGGGGGTCCGCCTGCCGACGCAGGGGACACGGGTTCGTGCCCTGGTCCAGAGGATCCCATGTGCCGCACGGAGTGGCTGAGCCCATGAGCCGTGGCCGCTGAGCCTGCGCGTCCGGAGCCTGTGCTCCGCAGCGGGAGAGGCCACAACAGTGAGAGGCCCGCGTACCGGAAAAAAAAAAAAAAAAAAAAAATCAGTTCTCCAGTCTTTAATTTTTTTCAGCTCTTCTTTCTCTTTTTCTTTTCCTTTTTTTCATATGCTTTAAAATTCCTTGCCGTCTTCCTCCCTAACTGCACAATGTCAAAAGCTCTCTGTTCTAGTCCGCTCCCGGCCGCCTCAATTAATCACTTCATTACAGAACTTGGCGACTTGCCCCCTCACGGCCCACAAGCATTTCCCCTGCTTTGCTCCTTGCTCCCCTTAGCCATCTAGTCCTTCCCCTGGCAGCTCTCCGGTTCCTTCCTCACTGTCGTGCAGTTCTCTGTTGCACGTTCATCTATTCTCTCAGCCTCCTTCAAGCCCACTGGCTCTTTCACTGACTCGGCAAATCCTGTCGCACGGCTGCTCGGGCCTTGCCTGCCCCGCGGGGACGGGGTCCTCTGCGTGCAGAGCAGGGGCTGTGCTGCGGGCACTTCCAGAGCCCTCACTGTGCCAGGCGGGGTGCTGGGTTCGGCTCCGTGGGCCTCTTCACGGAAGCCTCTGGAACTCCACGGAAAGTGGCTACTCGCCCATCTGATGCCGGAGGAGAGGCGGCTGAGCCCCGCTGAGCCCGAGGCGGTCATGGCCCGCACTGGCCCCTGGAGTGTTCTCCATCTGCTGACCAAGCCTGCGAATTTGACCGTGCCCTGCCCGCGACAGGTGGGAAGAGCCACGGCTCCGAGGTGCCAGCAGGCCCGGCCCGGCCCGTGGGGTCTGCTGCTCCTCTGCGACACGGGCAGCTCCGATCTCTTCACGATGTCACCAGGGTCCTGAGCGGCCCCGGGAGGGGGACGTCCCGGATGCCAGCTCTCCAGTCATCACTGCTGTCACCCACGTCATCCCCAAAACAGGGCCAGATCTACTCAGAAGTAACAAGCTTAGTTTCAACAGAACAACTGGTAGGTAAAATGCTAGTGAAGGTTTTTAGATGTAAAGCCATCTATTTGAACACGAAATAATTGATGTTTTATGATAATGTGTTTTTTCTAAAGGTCTATTTTAAAACTAACTTCCCACCTTATTATATAGCCAAGTAAGAAAATTTCTGATACCTATTTATTTAATTGCCCTAAAACACAGGCTTTTTCTAAAATAACAGGTATCCTCTGAGTTGAGCAAATAAGTACTGAACATCAGCTGCTCCACGGGGGACTCGGTCCTGAAACAAACTGAGGAAAAGCCCTGTGTATCGTTGATGGTAAGCCATAAACACCGAAACACAAGGCGTTTGCCCACTGGAGTGCTCGAGGGAGCAAAGGCAGTCAGGAAAAGACACTTCGCCCCTTCCTTGGGCCCAAGTGGGCATTGAAGCCTTCCAAGGTTCACCTCCACGTGCTATTATTTCCAGCAGGTGAAGCCGTGGCACACGGAGGTAAAGCGCCGTGCCGGGAGGCAGCCCGAATACGCTCCCTTCCCCTCGTGGTCCCCCCGGCCTGGCTCCATCGCTCAGCTAACTGACCCTGTGCGCCCGGCAGAGCCGGGCAGGTGGCAGCTGAAACCCCCAGGGCAGAGCCACCAGCACCAAGTGGCCGCTGAGACGTGAAATCCAGCTGAGTGTGCGGTGAGTGCAAAGCGCACATCAGAATTTAAAGACTTACTATGAAAAGAGAATGTGATTTTAAAGACTTTAATGAACAAACTTTATTTTCTGGAGCACTTTTAGGCTCACAGCAAAACTGAAGAGAGGTCCAGAGATTTTGCATACACCCCTTGCCCCTCCCCGCGGGGCCTCCTGCGGAATCAACAAACCCCGCTGCAGCGGGGCACCTGTTACAACTGATGAACCCCGACAACACGTCATCACCACCCAGACTCCACGGTTTACATCAGGGCTCGCTCTTGGTGTGAACATTCTACAGTTTGGGACAAACGTGTAACGTCGCGTGGCCACCGTCGGCGTCTCGCACAGAAGAGTCTCACTGCCCTAAACCCTCTGTGCTCTGCCCGGTCATCCCCCCTGCTACCTTGCTCCTGGCGACCACCCATCTTTCTACTGTCCCAGAGTGGAGTTTTGCCTTTTCCAGGATGTCATATTGTTGGAATCATACAGTGTGTAGCCTTTTCAAGACTGGCTTTTTTCACTTAGTCATATGCGTTTAAGTTCTCTCCATGCCTTTCTGTGGCTTGAAAGCTCATTTCTTTTTGGTGCTGAATGAGCTTCCATTGTCTGGATGCACCAGCTTATTTACGCATCGTCTACTGAAGGGCATCTCTGTTGCTTCCAAGATTTGGTGACTATGAGTAAGTCTGCCAGAGACATCTGTGTGTTTGTTTCTCTGTGGCCGTAAATTTTCAACTCATCTGACTAAATACCAAAGAGCATGATTGCGGGATAGAAAAAAGTGTATTTTTAATATACTGGATAAAATAAAGTATATTATTAAAATGACTTTTCCTTATTTCTTCTTACTTTTAAGAAACGTGGTTACTAGAAACATTTAAACTCACACATGTGGCTCACGTTACATTTCTAGCTGACTGATGGCCTGGAGACCCCAGGGGGTTGTACGTGGGAAAAGCTTGTTTCCAGGATGCGCCTCAAGCTTGTGGATACTGACTGAGTTTCTGGCTTTGGGGAGGTGTCTTGAGGTCCGTCATGCAGTCGGAGCGAAAGCGGCGGGGGAGGAGCTGCGCTTGGCTTTGCACACGCGGTCCCCGCAGGAGGCTCGTCAGCAGCGCTGGGCCCTGCGTCCTTGACCTGTGCCTGAGCACAAGCCTGGGTGTGAACCCCCAGCCCTGACCTGCTCTGCTCTTCTGTCCACCCCGTTTGGTGGCTTCAGGCTTGGGGATACATCTCAGCTGGAAAAGCCGTGCCTTGATACAACTACCAGGAGCGGAACATACAATTGTTTGGCAATGGAGAGCCGGCACTTAGAGGGGTATTTAGCACACAGTGCTGGCTGGGGTGCGGTTCCCAGTGCAGCAGGCTGAGCTCCGAGTTCACCGCTGTTCCGAAAGCACCCAGCACTCATGGACCCGAAACTCAGCGGGAGTCTCTCCTCGTCGCGGCCACGCCGGGCTCCCCAGCTGGCTTGCCGGATGCTGGCGCCTGGGAACCTCACTTTGCTGGGGCAACGGGCATATTCGGACACCCGACTTATTTTTTTCTGTGGGTGCAAGAGTGAGGTTAAAACTTGTAAAAGCCTTAGGAGAGCGATTCCTGGTGAGAACTTGATCCAGGGAATCACACCGTAGTCAACACTCCCAATGAGGAAGTGCTGAGCCAGGAACAACAAATGAAACCCAGACGGACGCAGCCAAGGACCTTGAGCCAAGCTGGACCAGCGAGAGGAGAGCTCGGGGCCCCGGGAATTGTGCAGTCCCAGGCCCGCCCTGGCTGTGCTGCAGCAGATGGGGCCAGTCTGGATCCTTCCGGGGTCCGATGCGGATCGTTGCCTGCAGTTGCAGGAACCCACGTGCAGAAGTGTGAACAGACACAAGGAAGGCAGCTACTCTGCAGCAAAGTGACAAAGTGGGAACACAGGGTGTGGTAGTCTTCACTGAGGCCTGAGGGACACGAGGGGAGTCGGCCGGCCCTTTGGCACTGGAAGGCCACTAAGATCTGGGGACACCCTGAGCTGAGAGCGTGTGTTCCCGGCGGGGCAAGCAGGGCAGGATGCAGACCACCCGTGAGTGCGCGTGAGCCCAGCAGCTACGGGGACTCAGGAGGCTGAGGTCATCCAGCAGAGGGTCACCATGGGCAGTGCAGCTGTGACATCATCAAGAACGACCACAAGCCCACAGTCGGCAGAAGGGCCCAGGAATGCGCACCCACAGCTTTATTACAGGGGTCACTGGGCCATGCACACCGATGTACAAAGGAAGGGTCATAACCTTGCCTTTTACAGGGGTTTCTCGGGTTGAAAAGTGCCCCATGGTCCAGCTTCCAGGTGGAATAAGCATTACCTGTTGAATCTCACCCTCCCGCCCTTCACCGGGCACTGGCTGGGCCCCTCCGGGGCAGGCTGGTTGGGGTCAACCGCACAGGCCTGGGTACTGGGCCCAGTGCATGCGTGGGGGGCCAGGTGCTGGGCGGGGGGCACACAGGTGAACATGGCAGGACGTGCAGGTCAGGCGGGTTGGGGGGTGGGCGCCTGCGGCTGTGCGGAGACGTTGCTGGAGGGAGGGGCTGATGCACAGCTGCTCTCCCACCCCCGGCTGGAGATGCCCCAGGGGACACGACCGGCCAGGAGGGATGCAGTCCTTCTCGGGAGGTCCAGGAGGTGCGGGGCAGTCAGGACTGGGTGAGCGCTCTGTGCCAGCAGAGGCGTCGTCTGGGGGAGGAGGGAGGAACGACTCCCAGTTTGCTTTATTCTGTAACCTCCAGAAGCCCACCAGAGGCATTCAATATTACATGGACATTTACTTCTTTATTGCCTCACTTCTTTATTGCCTCATTCAGCAAAGGACTTGAGGCGGCTTGAAAGGAACCACAAATCTGAGAAGATTAAAGATGTAGTGAAGGAGTCGGGGGAGGGGAAAGCTGTAAGCCTGAGTGGATTAGCGCCCAGAAATGCCTGCCAGCTGAATTCTCAGGCCGGCGAAGTGTTCGTGGACCCTCCGGGGGAAGACCTCTGTGACATGGGGGAGGAAAGCAGTTGCTTATTTGGATTTTTGCTTATAAGTAATGAATCATTTGTTTAAAAAGTGTAAAAATCCAGGGTCCTTCCTTGTGCTGGCTCAGTCTAAGAGGGATGGTGATACTTTCGTGACACAGTACTTAACGTGACCCTGACCCCCACTGGAAGCCTCAATGCCCAGCGAAGTCTGAGTCTGAGTCGAACTCCAGGGGCACGAGGATAAACTCTTACGGTTCCATTCACGATGACCTTACCCTGCAGGGCTGAAGCAAGTTTCCGCCTGTGAGTGATGGTGTTTCGGCTTGAGTGACATGGATCGCGATGGCTGTGGGCAGTGGTGGGTTCAATTCGGGCACGTGAGACGGAGGAGAACACGGGGGCACACGTGCAGGTGTGGAGGCAGCTGGGCAGGGCGCCCTTTGACTCTTTGCACGAAAGCTCCTTACGTTCTAGCAGGGGCCCTGTGCCTGCATCCACGGATGAGAAGCTCGGGAGGAAGACGAGGGCTCCAGAGACGGGCTTGAGGGTCACTGGCACAGAGAAAGGAGTGAAAGCCAGGACGTGGACCGAGAGAGTGGGAAAGGGTAAGCGGAGCAAGCCAGGTGTGGAGAAGCCCGGGCGTGGACCCAGGATGACAGCCCTGCAAGGCACGGTGATAAAGCACGGCCGCAGACGCAGGAAGAAAACCTAATGTACCAGAGAAATCGGCAACGGCAGGCTTGGGTGGGGGGATAACCTGTAAGGTGAGGGCAGACATGTGTCCACTGAGCTTAGCAAAAATCAGATAGGATGTGTAAACCATTTTACCCAACAGGAGGCTCCCAGAGGGGTTCTTTTCTTAAAGTTTAGTCATTAAAAACTGGAAACATATAAAAAAGAAAAATAGCCTATCATCTCAACCATATAAAAATAATTCATACACATGACACGGAAAGGCAAACATTACAGAAAAGTACAGAGTAAACAGTAAAAATCCCTCACAGCCACCCTAATTCCCCACAAGTTCCTAGTTCTCCCAACAACTGATTATTGATAGTTTCTTGTGTTCTCTTTCAGAAGAAAATAAAGGGTAAAGGCAGTCTCTTTATTCTTTTATCCATCCAACCATCCATCCATCATCCATCCATCCATCCATCCATCATCCATCCATCCATCCATCCACCATCCATCCATCCATCATCTGTCCATCCATCCATCCGTTCATCTACAGCATCACTCTGTCTCTTCTCATCTCTCAATTCATCAATACACCTATGTACACCCACCCAACCATCCTTCCATGCACCCATCCATCCATCAATGCCAGGTTTAATTTTAATAAATGATCAAGGAGTTTTTAAGGTTTCAAGAAAGGGTCACAGTCAGAGAGTTGGTCACTCCTTCACAGGCCTGTCCTCCACCTTATTTATTCTGAGCTCCGCCTTCTCCAACAAGACAAAGTCTCAGTAGCAAATACACGGGGATCATCTTCTCAACTCTCCTCCCTCACTATGTTTTAAGAGTTAAGACTGTGTTGGCTGGGACTGCGATTACTCCTCAAGGAATTTTTGATCTGAAGGTAGCTTTATGAAAAGTCATGAGTAGAATTTCTAGGTGGCAAACCTATATTTGTGTGGAACCCTCAGATGCACGAAAACAGGACCCTGCAGCCTCCCCAGTTGTGAGAGTTTCACCTGGGCACAGGTGGTAACGTCAGGGTGAATCCTGACTTTTTAGATCCAAACCTTGCGGGGCTCCACAAGTCAGGGCGGCTGTGTCCCGTGGGGGAGTCACGGCACACACGCCTGAGCGCAGACACAAACTGGCCAACGGGAGGAAGGGTAGGAGGCCGTTTGAACAGGTTTCGGTTCTGCAAAGTAAGTGGACGAGTATCAGCTGGGTGGAGACCCAGGTGCAGGTCTAGATTTTATGGGGCCGAAACTTCTGGCGTTTGGGGGTCCTCTCTCATAGAGACGTAAACAATCGCAGGCATAAAATTATAAATTGAAAGTTGGTCCAGAGCCTCAGAAGGGCCTGTGGAAGTGAGGGGCCCGAACCTTATGTTGCCGTAGCTTCGTGCGTGTCAGCCTCGGCCAGGGCCTGAGCCCGATGCTCAGACGTCACGGGTTGTTGTAGGTTACAGAAGGGCTTCTCGACTGGGGTCTATTTTCCCCAGGGGATGTTTGCCATCCCCTGGAGATTGTTTTGTTTGTCCCAACTGGGGAGCCAAAGGGGTGCTACGGGCATCCAGTGGGTAGAGGCCAGGGACGCTGCTAAACGTCCCATAATGCACAGGACAGCCCCCAGAACAAGGGGTTATCTGACCCCAAATGTCAATAATGTCAAGACTGAGAAGGCCCGAGTTTAGCTAGAGATGTGCTTGTACAGAACACCGAGCCGTTTGTCTATCAGCATACCCTCTGGGGCTCACAGCTTCGCTAATGGGCTGCATCCACAGACTCAGCGCCATCAGACGGATGAAAACACTGGGCTGTGCTGGTCGGTACCGCCCCCACCCGGATCGCAAGCCCCACCGGATCGCTCCCTCGCGGAGCTCTTAGACCCACGCTGGCTCGATAGTACGACTGGCTCAGGGCGTTGTCTGTACCTCAGTACAGTCGTGTGCGTCCTTTGCGCTCAGCTACCAAGTAACATTTACATCTGCTGCCTCCACACTAAATTAATATATTTTAATGCTTATACCCATAAATCATTCACTTCAAAATCCTCATCTTTTATGAATAAGTTCATCATTTTCATTCACATTTTGTCACAAAAATTAGGAGTTTCGCTTTTCGAAAATTCCATCCTCCACTTGTCTTTTATGTGTGGCAAGATAGTAAACCAGCAGATTAGCTTTTCTTTCATCACAGCCGAGGAGGACGAGCTAGAACGTAACACAATCAAAACAAATTGCTTAGGAAAATAATTCCTTTATTTAAAGGAATTACCAATAAGCAGGCGGCTTTCATAGGAAACAAAAACTGTCATGGAGCTAGCCAGGGTCGGGGAACGCCGAGTCTGAATTATACTCTCTTCTGCACAGCTACTGTTCCAAATTATAGCAATACTCACATCTTGTGAATGACTTTGAAAGTGGGGTAAGATAAACACCATGGAAAAACCGGCTGCTCCTAACATCACTTTACAAGTGTGGCACCAAAAGAAAACCATCTCTGCCTCGTGTCTGATGGCCGGCACTTCCTCAGCAGATGCAGCATGACATGGCCAAGCATGGCCATGTGCCACCTGTACCCACTGACACCACTTCTCAGGGAGTATTTTCCCCCAGGCGGTGTACACTTATTTTCTTCAACAACGATCAGACTGGCCAGTTGTTAAAAACGTAGTTTTCAGGCTTCCCTGGTGGCGCAGTGGTTGGGAGTCTGCCTGCAGATGCAGGGGACACGGGTTCGTGCCCCGGTCCGGGAAGATTCCCACATGCCGCAGAGCGGCTGGGCCCGTGAGCCATGGCCGCTGGGCCTGCGCATCCGGAGCCTGTGCTCCGCAACGGGAGAGGCCACAACAGTGAGAGGCCTGCGTACCACACACACACACACACACACAAAAAAAAGGTGGTTTTCATCGTATAAGCACTCCTGAATGAAATGTTCTCATCTTGCGTGTACAACAGCAAGTGTAAGCACTACTGCAAAATAAAGGACATCCAAGTGGTGCTTTGACGAATTTAGAATATCTGATGCAAATTAAGATTTCATGTAATTTTTTTATTTTTACAAAAAAACCCCATTTGAAAATAAATGAAAGCAAAAGCTTGAAACTGATTTATCTGTTTGCTGTCTTTAGCTCATTTCTACTGTATGAATAAAGCAAAGTGGTAAATTAAAGTTATCGCAGGATATTACTGGTAAGAGGTTAAAGGATGTTCTAATGGGCAGATTAATTCTGCGGGGAAATAACATTAAGTCTTTCTGAAGCCTTGAAATTGCTCAAAAACATTCTTACTGCTTTCTTGCAACAGATGGAGTCATCTGGCCAGCTAATCTGGCATCTTAAATAACTTTGTACTTACGGCCCGTCAATTTGATCTTCCAAGGTTAACTGATTATTTCAACAAGAATTCTTGCCAGAAAAGATCTGAGTGCTTACATCTTTTCATTAATTCACGCTGTTTGGTGAGAAGGTGAAAAATAAGAAGGGGTGGCTTGATTTAACGCTTTCATTGCTGGGTCTCCAAAGGAGGAGCAGGTCTGGGGCACAGCTTTCCTGGGTCAAACTGCGGCTCTATTTACAGGACCAAAACAAATCAGCACCACTTCCTCCCTCCCCGAGTCTGGCTTTCTGGAGGACGGGTGTGTGTGCTCGCTCGTAACCCAAGGGGCTGGTTTCACCTGGACTCTGCCTGCAGCAGCGACCACTGGCGCTGGCCGCGCCGCCCGGGGCTCCTGGCGAGGATTCGCTCTAGCAGTAATCAGGGATTTGTCGCCGACATCTTTCTTTCCAGAGGCCCAGCCAGGACAGCGGATCACCCCGTCACACAAGTGGTGCCACGACCCGTCGGCTGAGCCGCGGAAGCTTGGCGGACGTCAGGGTTTCTTTTTCATGTGGGCACTAAAATTGTGCAGGCATTCACATTTCTTAGCAAGAGAAAAAGCAGCCCCAATCCCTCCTAGGCTGAGAAAAAATGTGCGTTTATCTGAACCGCCGCCGTGGCCCTGCAGTTCTGTTTCTGAACACGACCAGTTCGCACCCCCAGTGCCCAGAGGGCCTGGAGATCCGGGACTCCTTCTCTGGCCTTTCCCAGACCTCCTCCAGGTACACGGCCACGGACTTGACTCCACCTTATCCTCTCTTCCCACTCAGGCTTAAAGAGAACCGGCAAACACACTTTTTTTTTTTTTTTCTTTTTTTGGCGGCACCGCACGGCTTGCGGGATCTTGGTTCCCCGACCGGGGATCGAACTCGTGCCCCCTGCAGTGGAAGCGGGAGTCTTAGCCGCTGGACCGCCAGGGAAGTCCTAAGTCCATCCTTTTCTGCTCATGGTTTGGGGACTGCAGCCTCCTCTCCGTCCTCCACTCGCCCCATGACGGCTCACTGCAGGGCGTGGCGGCGGGGAGGGGGGGGGGGTTCCCGCTTCCCAGGGGGGCTGGCACCGCCGCAGTGCCAGGGGCAGGAGGCGGGGCCGGCGCCGCGGGGTGGCTGCACAGGCGCCTGCAGGCTGGCAGGGCCGCTCTGCCCTCCCTCCACGCTTCCAAATGGAATTGGAATTGGAAAGAGAAGGCCACAGCTTTATTTACATAACACAAGAGATATAACGATCAACAAGCATTAATCATGCTCATTACCCAAATCATACAAAATGGCGCTGCTGACCAATTCCGCAGCGCGTCCGTTACTCTCTGTTCCCTTTCTTTCCCTCTTGGAAAGAGGGGAAAACGACAGAATCATCAGGGCAATCTGGGGTCCCCCCAGTTGAAACGTGTGTAAATTAAACCCACGCGAAGTGCTCGCTCCGTGGGAAATGAGTGCAGAAAGCACGGAGGCCGGCCGGAGCTTATCACTGCGCCCGCCCCGCCGAGGCCTGACAGGTATTATTGCCCTCGGGAGAGTGATTTGAGCCCGCTAGGGATCCCGGGGTCGGGAATGTCAGGGGACTGTGATTAGACACGTTTAATTAGGATCTACCCTGCTGCTCCTAACAAGCGTTTAATTAACTTTGAGGCAGGGTAATTAGCTCTCGATGGAGGCTGATTTCCTTCCTCACCTTCTGTTGACACTTGTCCTGCCCTGAGGCGCCCTGCAGGCTGACAGTGTAATGGATAGGGACGTCAGGAAGCCGAAGACCAGGGCTGAGTCTAAAAAAAGCCTAGCCCAGCGATGAAGATAAAAGCCTCATGAACAGCAACCGTCAGTCCGGGTCCTGGCAGTCACAGGAGGCCAAGGAGCCCGCAGGCAGAGGGAGGTGCCTTTCAGGAGGGGAGGGAACCGTCCCAGAAACAAGGCCAGCCCCCCTCCGTCCCCGCCCTGCCCAACCTCCGGGGAGGTTCAGACCTTGGGTTCCACCTTCTCGTCCCAAATGGATGTTCCCATAGAGGCTCTGGCCCGATGCCCGCCTGTCGTGGTGATGCAAAGAGCCAGAGGGCTTTGCCCAGACGCCGGCCACCCTAGCACCTCCTCCCGTTCTCGGAGACCTCCATTTCCAAACTCCCGGCCGTGGACTTGCTCGGTAGTCCTCTGAGATCTCCGTTAAAAATACGGGCTCCCTACGGCAATGCAACCGCCACGCCTGGGGGCTAGAAGGGTTGAACACGCCGCCCCTCCCCCCCCGGTAATTACATGAAAGGCTTCATACCCACGTCCAGCTTCATAGGCACATGGGCTGCACAAGGGAATCGTCTCATGTCTGCACAGCCATGTGCCCAGCAGCAAACGCACTCCAGCCAAGAGGTGGAAGCAGCCCGTGTCCATCAACAGATGACTGATAAGCACAATGTGGTCCATCCATACAACGGGGTATTACTCAGCCTTAGAAAGGAAGGAGGTCCCGACACCTGCTGCAACACGGGTGAACCTTGAGGACAGGATGCTCAGTGGAATAAGCCAGTTGCAGAAGGACAAATACTACCCGAGTCCACTTATATGAGGGACCGAGAGTCGTCAAATTCATAGAGACCAAAAGTGGATGGTGGGTCCCAGGCGCTGGGAGTTAGCGCTGAGTGGATGCAGAGCTTCAGCCTGGGAGGATGGAAAAGTTCTGGAGATGGTGTTGATGGCTGCACAGTACAGTTCACCCTTGACCCACACGGGGGATTGGGGCGCCAACCTTCTACATGGTAGAAAATGCCAGTAAAACTCCGTGTACACGGTTCCTCCATATACGTGGTTCCACATCTGCAGATTCAGCCCAGCCCTGAACATGTGGGGCTGTAGCGTCTACTTTTGAAAAACATCTGCGGATAAGTGGACACATGCAGCTTAAACCCACTTTGTTCAAGGGTCAACTATAATGTTAATGTACTTAATGTCACTGACTCATACACTTAAAAATGGTTATCTACACGTTTTATGTTATGCATATTTTACCGCAAAATATAAAGGGAATTGGTTCTTAATTGTTTGCAGTCTGGGCCCAGTGGCCTGAGGGTTTTCTGTTACTTTCTTCCAGAAAAGGCTCAGATGTCCTCCAGACCAAGGCCAGACCTTCCTATCTGCGTTGTAGAAAGGCTTGGATCTGAAGCCCTATCTTTCAGTACTTGATATGTTGGTTGTTACAGGTTATCATGGGACGAGGGATCTGTCTTGAAATCTTGGGGGTATATCTGGGCCACTGGCCCCTTAAGACGAGACACACATGTTGTGTCATCCAGAGCCCGCGAGGGCCTTGGAGAATGAAGTGGCACCTTGGTTCTGCCCACCCGTGCACCCGGCCCCAGTCACCCCCGGTTGCTTATTCTGAGCCAACCAAGCCAGAGGCACACAGGCAGGGCTGCACTCACCGGTTGGTGTCCCTGCTGTGCCGGGGCTGCGTACTGTCAGCACAGCCCTGGACGCTCTAGTGAGCAGACAGGCTGGTTTACGTTCCACCGGAGGGAGAGCTCGATGGGCATGATACAGAATGACAGACGGTGAGAACGGCTACACCGGGAAACCAGGCAGGGAAGGGGGGGGGGCGTGCTCCAATCTAACTGGAGGTCATCAGAAAGGCCCCCCTGAGACGATGCTGTCGGGCCTGGTGGGCGTCTGGGAAACGGTGCTGCGGGCAGAAGGAGAGGAGAGGCAGGTGCAAAGGCCCTGAAGCCGGGGGACTTGCCCAAAGCTAACGAAGCAGCATCAGAGCTCGGCCGCAGGCGTCTCTGCTACTGCCCGCACGGCCCCCGGAGCCCCGCGACACCGAGCCACACACACTCAAGCACGGGGGCAACTGTCAGCCTCCCTTCCACCCCTCGTTAATCTCCGTGGGAGGCGGCGGGGAGTTTTCTATCAGCAACGCTTTCTTCTTTAGGGCAAGATTTTGATCCTGAATCACACGCAGAGCTCCCTGAGGATGCGTTCGGTCTCGTCAGTCAGTTTCACCGTAGTGAGAAAGACAGAAAGCATCAAGGACATTTTCCGAAAGTGCAGGACAAGGACACGTGTGTTGATCCTCAGGAAACAGGGTGAAATGTTCTTGAAATGCCTGAGCCATAATCATGTGCGTTTCCACTAACAAGTTACTTCTTAATTGTTTCTCTAAGAGTAGTATTAATTTTTTAAACTGACCTGGAAACAGAAACAGTTAACTTGTGAGCTCCCTCAGGGCCGGTGCCCCGGACACGGTGACACCAGGTGCCATGCAGGTGGCAGCGCGTGGGCACGCTCACCTGGGCAGTGGAGCCGCCTTCTGCTCCTGTGTAACCAGCCCCCGGAACTGCCACCTCAGCCGTCCCTCCCCAAGCTGCAAAGCAACACCCACAGTCAAACCTTAAGAACTGGGGCTCATACGCTTGAAAATTATGACCATGTGCTTCTTGGAGAAAAGAGTCAAACCACAGAAAAACAATCTACAGCACGAAAACAAAGCCCCCGAGTGGTTTCGGGCCCTCACTGCCGTCCTGGCTTCTCCTCCTGCCCGGGGCTCCCATTTCTTCCCGTCCGCTCCCTAATGTCGCCTCACTCACGGCCTGTCCCCTCCGCTGCTTTGCTTTTCTTCTTGGAGCTCCCGCCCTGGTCTCTATTATGGGTTTACTGTGTATCTGGCTCTTGCCCCTGGTCCCCGTGGGAGGGCAGGGGGTCTGCTTGGCTTACTGTTTCACCTGCTCATCCAGACATGCGATCAACAGCTGTTAAATGAGGAAAGAATGAATAACTCCCCACAATGACATCAGGGATTTGAAAACAGGAACAAATCAAAACTAGGGACATCCTCGGTGTGTCCCGAGAATGTTCCAGTGGGAACTGAGGTTGGGAGAAATGACCCCGAGTATTGGGAATACTCAGTTTAATCGATGAATTGACCGCACATTGAGGGTCCTAATTCCATCCCACGGTCACAAGCTCTTGTAAAAGGGGAGCCATGAAGCGGTGGAACAGATCAGGTGGCCTTCAGTGCCCACGTCTGTCCGGACCCCGGTCTGCGTCAGTCCTGAAGCCCCCGCCCCAGGTCCTTTTGCTCCCCCTCGCTTTCCCAGGAGAAGGGCTTGCCTTTGCATGGGTGGGCAGGGCGGGAGGCTCGTGGGGGCCAGAGGGGCAGCTACCCCGGCTTTGCAGCCTTCTTCTCATGAGCGGGGCGTTGGGGCCACAGAACCCTGTCCTGCCCTCTTCTTGGGGAAAGAGGCACTGAAAGAGGAAGAAACCCCAAGAAAACTACGCAGAGAAACGTGGCTGATTCCCGGCGAAAGTGCAGTTTCCCTTGACGGCGTCTGTAGTTCAAACGAACGGCTCACGTGGCTGTTCGGCCCGGCCCCTCCGGCCCGGCACCAGCCTCACCTTCCTCTTAGGGCGTAAACCACAGCACAGGGCAGGGGCTGTTTATTTCCGTTCCTGTCACCCTGTTCACCTCCAGAATCCCTCGGAGCTTCGGAAGCTCCTCCAGGCCACTTGCCAAGCTGGCCGCTGCCATGCCGCCACCCTCTGGGCCCCTCTCTGCCCGCACAGCTGGCCGGACTCCACTGGGCTGGGAGCCAGCCTGGGGGGCAACCAGGAGCCCCCCGCACTAGCCCACGCCCACACCACCGCCCTCTCCGGGGACTCAGGCTCCACCCCCTGCCCCTCCCGAGGGCAGAGCTCACTGGCCCCGGGAAGGTGGGGAGAGGCCTTTGGGTGACGCCTCACACTCTGCTCCTTCTCGGTTCCCTCCTCTGTTCCCTCGCTTCCACTCGCCCTCCCCCGTCCCGGCTCCCCCTCCTTCCACATCGTGGCTGGAAAGATGGATCTTTCTGAAACAGCGATCCTGGCGCGTCGCTTCCTTGCTCTGTGGTCCTCGGTGGCTGCCCTGGATCCAAGACCAAGTCCGTGCCGCTCCAGGCTGGGTCCCCTGCGAGGCTGATCCGGGGACAGGCTGAGCACAGGCATCACTGGGGAGGTGACCCAGGAGGCGCAGAGCAGGCAGCGGAGCGCACCGTGGGGGAAAAAAAGGGAGCCGGCTCTGTGTCCGTGAGCTCGGGGGTTTGGTGCTCGAGGGCCCTCGGGAGGTGGCTGGGTCCCCTCAGAGTGGTCCCACCTGAAGGCTGAGTGGGTAGCGGTGCTCGTCCCCTGTGTATGGGGGATCGTCTGGGGTGTCGGTCTGCTCTGAGTAGTGGACACCGTCTGGCTGCCAGAGAAAGCCCTTGGCAGAGTTCCGGGGGCTTGGAGAGAGAGGAAAGGCTCGGCCGGTCAGGAGACCGGAGAACCTCATCTCTCTACCTCAGCGTTGGAGACCCTCCACCCCTCTGCCCTCTGGAACACTCTCATTCCGAGACTTCCTGACCCACTTTGAAGGTCGCCAAGCTTTGATCAGGACGCTGCCCTTTCTAGGAAAGGCTCTTCACGCCTGGTGACTGACTCAGCCCTGTAAGATGCGGCTCCCGTGTGCCTTTCCCCGTAAACCTGGTGTCATCCCTCAGGCTGACTCATCAGCCTCCCTGGTGACCTCACGGCTCACACCACCTTACGGGCTGCCTCCTGGCTCCGCCACCGCGCCCCTCGTTCCTGCCGTGCCTGGTCCCCCAGCGCCCGAACTGCTCCAGTTACACTCAAGCCTGCTCATCACCAGGCTCTCAGCGCCGGAATGTAACAGCCTTGCACCACAGGGACTGATAATTTAGCTCCTACTGCGGAATTTAAGACATGCAGATGTGGGCAGATGACAATTTATACACACGTGTTCCCTTCAAATTTTTTAAAATCCCATTTTAAATGCATAAGGGAGGAGCTTACTCTTTAAAGAAAAGTGGTGAGAAACATTTCTATATTGAAAGGTATAACCACTCCTCTCCCCCACTGAACTTTTTTGCAAATTTGGATTTCTGAATTCCAGGCTTATTTGGCTCAGATACATTTGCATGTCACCCGAGAAGGGCTGGCCGGTGGGATACGGTGCAATGTTTTCCGATAAAGTTCAATTATTATGACTGCCACGTGGCAAACGTTGGAATAACGCAGGCTCGAGGGGCCGCTGTTCCTTTTGCAGCGTCGGAAAGAATCTTTAGCAACAGTGGTCTGTGATGTAACACTGCCTTGTTCTTGACCCCAGTACGTTAGAAACGCTCAGCCGTGCAGTTTGAAAAAGCACAGGCAACATTATAGTTGCTCGTGTCCCAGGAGAAGCAGCAATGTTCTCACGGTGGGACGCTGACCATGGCTGTGCTAAGCGCCCCCATTCACACACCTCTTCTCAACAAGAACGCGGAGGACGGACTGAAGTGGAAAACCGGAGCCACGGCAAGCGGCTACACAATGATTTCCAGAAGACTGTTTCCAATAAAGCCTGCTCTTGCCAAGGCTGTTGATGGCCAAGGAGCCAAGGGCCAGTCAGGACCCCACGCCCACCACCCCAGGCAGCCGCCCCGGCTGGCCCTGTCTACCTTACTTGGGGTCAGGTGAAGAGAGTGGCTACAGGCAGAGTCAAATCTGCCAGGGCTTGGAGGGTCTGCGAATTGACTCAAGTAAACCAGAAAGACGTGAACGGTTTCATCCCTCTTACACATACGCACTCGACCACAAAACGGCAAACCTGCAATACGGAAAAACTTTTAAGCGCCACCTAGTCCTCAAACACGTATGTCACCCCGACAGCGCTCTGCGCTGTGATGCCCTTGCACGGTTACACACTGCTAGATGGTCTAGAGCTGCCCAGGGACCCAAGGTGAGGAGGCCAGGGGGTTTCCAACCTGGGTTCTCAGAGATGCTCCAAGGATTGGGGTTGTACAGGCGGACAGCTGTTTCCCCGCCCCCTGCACTGTTATCTGTTTTACATGTTGGGCTTCAAAGTGTGATCTCCCTTGGAATCCCTGAGCTATCCAACTCCTCTTACTTAAAATAAATTTTACTGAAGTATAGTTAAGTTACAATGCTGTGTTACTTTCAAGTGTACAGCAAAGTGATTCAGGTTATGTATCTATATCTATATCTATATACTTATCTATTCTTTTTCAGATTCTTTTCCATTATAGGTTATTACAAGATATTGACTATAGTTCCCTGTGCTATATACAGTAGTTTACCTATTTTATATATAGTAGTGTGTAAAAACTCCTCTCATTTTTAAAGATAATAAAAGCAAGTCAAAAGACTCATGTGGCTTGATGAGGGTCACCTCTGTCCTCCAGACGGCGGGCAGCACAGGTGTGTTACTTGGCTTGGGCTGCCGTAACAGAGCACCGCAAACAGGGCCGATTAAAACAAAAGGAGTGTATTAGCGCTCAGCCTGGAGGCGCAGGTCCGAGGTCGTGGTGTCCGCACACTGCTTCCCTCTGAGGAGCGTCTGCTCCAGGCCTCGCCGCCGGCTCCCGGCGCTCCCCAAAGATGCTGCAGACCCTTAGAGAAGCATCACCTGTCTCTGCCTCTGTCTACAGCTGGCGTGCTCCCTGTGTGCAACTGTGCCCAAACCGCCTCTTTCTGGGAGGACTCCACGTGTAACAGATTAGGATTTATAAAGACACCCCATCATAATGGACTGATGGATGACCTCAACTTGACCACCTGCTGTCACCCGATTCCAAATAAGGTCACCTTCCCAAGTCCTGGGGGCGAGCACTTCCACACCTACACGGGGACACAATTCAGCTGCCCACAACCGCAGGCTGGAACACAGGTCTCCCGTCTCCCAGGGGACCTGTCTCCATTCCCCAGAGGACGGCTTCCAAGAGGCTACAGGTTTGCAAATGATTTCAAAATGAGAACTGACCATGACTGCAGTTTCACTTTCGATACTCTTCGGTTTCTCCAGAGTCTCTCCTCTTGAAACGCCGAGGTGCCCAGAGCCCCGCAGATCCCTGGGGCTGATGGGGAGCCGGGTGTGTGTGTGTGGGGGGGCGCCCCACAGCCTGGAGTGAGCGGTGTGGTGGCACTCACGCCCTCTGCAGCGTCGCCAGGGGTGGTCGCGAAGCCAGCCGTGGAGGGGACCCTGGAGGAAGCCCCCGGTGACATGCAGGTGGAAGGGCTGGGACACCGGCAGAAATCAGTGCCAGGATTTGGCTCCAGCTGTGCCCGGGAGGTGATGGCTGAGGGCAGGGGAGATCTCGGCGTTGGCAGCCGTGGCGCGGGCAGACCTCCCACGTTTGCTGTAAGGAGGTCACTTCCGTCCTCTCTCGCTTCGTCTTCTCTGAGACTCACAGGTTGCTCTGAAAACCTGCCCGGCCCTCTGACACTGATCTAAACTGAGCGATGATAATACGGGATATCTGCGGCGCACTGGGCACTTGTTCAATCTGCTCGTGCAGGAAGCTGTCTCAGGATCCGACTCATTCATGGGATCGCCTTCTCTAGGCTCTGCCTTTTGAAATCCCGGCAATTTTATCACATTTTCCCTCGCTTCAGACCATTAAAAAAGGGTAAAATCTCGTCTGAAGTGAGCTGGGTTAGAAACAGACCCTGCGGTCATTACTGTGAGGCTTGTGGCCCTCGTGAGGGAAGAAGATGACGCTGGGAATATGCAAAGGAAAAAACAAGAAGAGATGGGAAAACTCTCTTCTAAAAAGGTGAACATGTCCCATGTTTTGTAGGGGCCTTGGTTGTAGGTTTCCTGGTGGTAACTGGACTCCTTCTCAACTGAGGACCCGGCGGGGCTGGCCGTGGGGAGTGAGGCTTGCTGCCGGGCACCTCTATCCTGTGCCCGGCTTTCCTTTCATGCATCTTCCTTAGTCTGCAGCCAGGATTCTCTGAGCAACAAATAGCTCTGATTATTTTTTAGGAAAGAAAATACATACGATGGTGCATATGCGTGGTCCACATACAGTGGGAGCAGCCTCTAATCTTTACTCCATTCGACACTCCGGTGCGCTGGGTACAACCAGTAAAGGCAGACGGAACTCTGAGCAGGTCGTGCAAATATGCTTCTGTGAGGTGAGCAAGCAGACCCACACGCCAGAGAGTAGCGGGGGCAGAATAAAGGGGGAGAGATTCGTTATCAGTCCCGGAGACGGGGGGCTGCTGAGGTGAAGACAGGCATGGTGTTCCGTGGGCTGAGTCTACTCACTGGCCAGACTGCACACACACTGCATGTCAATAAACCCCACGTGCACTTTGGTGACTCGTAGGATGGTAGGTTGACTTATAATAAAAAAGATGACGCTCTAGGGCACTATGGGATTTATTTTAGGGGGGCGAGTTGCCTTCTGTTATTTTTTTCAGTGGCATAGTGCGAATATGGCTGCCCTCAGGGAGGGGCTGGTGGCCGAGGGCGGATGCGGAGAAGACATTTTTTTTTTTTTTTTGGTCCCCAAAGATATATTTTTTTTAATTCAAAAATAGTTGATTTTCAAAGTTGTGTTGGTTTCAGGTGTACAGCAAAGTGATTCAGTTTTGTTCATGTATATATATATATACTTTTTCAGATTCTTTTCCATTATAGGTTATTATAAGATTTTGAACATAGTTCCCTGGCTGTACAGTAGATCCTTGTTGATTACCTATTTCATATATAGTAGTGTGTATATGTTCATCTCAAACTCCTAATTTATCCCCCTCCCCCTCTTGTAACCATTAGTTTGTTCTCTTTGTCTGCGAGTCTATTTCTGTATTGTAAATAAGTTCATTTGTGTCCTATTTTAGTTTCCATATGTAAGGGACATCATATGGTTTGTCTTTCTCTGTCTGCCTCACTTCCCTTAGTATGAGCATCTCTAGGTCCGTCCAGAGTACCCCACGCTCGGCAGCCAGGCAGCCCCCCGCTTGCTCAGTGGCGCAGGGCCACGAAGACCACCACGGAAGCTGAAACCAGGAAAGCGATCCTCAAAATGAACCAGGGGAAACTGCACTTGCTCAGTGACCTTTAAACATTCTTGCCAAACCATTAAAAACTCTCTTACCATCAGTTATCAATATACAGGAAATGAAAAACAGTAACGGTTTTCTAATATTTAATAAAATTACAGTTTTTTCAGGCATATCATTCTGGTTAACCCAAATTTTATTGTGCATTAAACCTAATACACCTGTGAAATACTCACTGAAATGACGGGATGGAGGATGTCAAAAAAAAAAAAAAAGAACAAATACAACCCACTTTAAAAACGAATAATAAGGTCTGGCATTGTGAATTGTAAAAAGCATGTGAAAGGGCTTTCCTCTTATTTCCTTATTTAGCAAATACCTCTATAGCACTCACTGTGTGCAAGGTCCTTCCTAAGGAATTTGTAGATGTGAATCCGTCTAATTCATTTGGGCTCCACAAGGACCCTGTGAGGGAGGCACCTTACAAACGTGCGGGATTCCTGGGCCTGCTTCCAGGGGCACTCGCCTGACTTTGCACAGGGCCCTGGGCCTGGGAGCCCGCAGCCCAGGGGGGGCCATGTGGCCGGAGAGGGGCCTCCCTTACCGCCCCCCAGGGCGGGTCGGGAGCTAATGTCAGAGGTGCGGGGGTGACTGCTCCGCAGACCGAGCCGGGCCAGCCCTGGTCACCGGCCAGCGTGCTGACTCGGGGCGTCCAGTTAAATCCGCCAAACACACAGCTCAGAGAAAGTGAGCTGCAATTGGTGGAATTAAAGAAAGTTTAGAAAGTACTTCTCACCACTCCTTCTCCTCCCTGTTGTCCCCAGAGAAGAGGCTAAGACGGGCTAGAGCCGGCGACTGGGGAGCCCAGCCTGCCTCGCTTGTCTGTAAGACTCAGGGCTGAACCAGCGCCCATTTCCACGACACGCAGACACTGAGCTCAGCTCTGGAGCCAAGGGGACCTCAGTGGGTCTGATGAGGTCCCGGCCACACCTCCAGGACTGAAGACATGGAAACGCCTCCTTAAAGGACGGGTCCCAAGACGGCGAGGGGCAGGTTGGGACACGCCCAGCACATGGGCACTCACATTATTTTCACCGTTAACGCTCCTCATCGTCACTCCTAGGCGGTTATGCTACAGACACTCTACGTGCATACCGCCCTCGGAGGATGTTCACTGTGGCGTTGTCTGTAAAAATTGGAAATGACTCATTGCAAAAAAAAGTTGGAAGTAACTCAAATGTCCCTCAGCAACACACTGGTTAAAAAATAAACGACAAACCCATTGGTAGGAGGAAATATGTGCATCTACTGAAAAGAACAAAGTGGATCCATTCGTGCTGACAGAGAAAGACATGATTTGTTAAGCGAAAAATCAAGTTGGGAGACTGGCTAAAGAATGTGATTCCATTTTTGTTAAAAAAAAAATGATAAGACAGGGTAAGAGGCAAATAGAAAAAAAAAAAAAAAAAGGCCAAAGGCATTTGCACGAGGCTGTCAACAGCCATGGTCCTAGGATATGAGCCGGCGGTGAGCATCCACGTGCAGGGAGAATAGTGCTTCCGGAATACTTAATTCTCCGACCTATCCCAGGGATCCTATAATCCACATTTTCCTCTGTTTGTAAAAGATATGATGGTGTTTGCTTCAGAGAGCAAAATCAATGTGTAGGAGAGGCAAGTGCCCGAAGGGAAGATCAGGGGTGAAGGGGGGAAAAGACTTGGAGTTTAGAGCCCTGTTCACCACGTAGGACTGTAGCTCATAACACAAGTTACAAATAACGGGAAACAACCTGCTGGTGTTTTAATTTGCACATGCCTTACTCAACGTGACCTTTCTTTACTCTCCTTAATTTATTTCAATGACAGAAACAGTTAATGAAGAATCTTGTTCCCCGCGGCCCCCGTTCCTCCCTCCCTCCCCCCTCCCTCCCTTCCTCTTTCCTTCCTTCTTCTCTCCTCCTTCGCTTCTTTGTTTCTTTCTAAGATACAGCCTCCTATGCCTGGTGGCCCCTGTCAATTCAAAAATGACAGCAAACAAGGAAATGGAAATAAACTCTGCGCTGAAGGACGCCGTCCCTGTGATGGACTCTGGGATCACGCGTGGCCCATGGGGTGGTGTAGACACTGCATTTGGAATTAACTAGAGTGAGCCCCGGCCTTGGCCGCAGCGGCTCGCCGGGCGCAGACCCCTGCTCACGCCGGTCCCGACGCAGAGGCCGCCACGGCGGAGACAGATGGCAGGAGGCCTCGGCTTGGGGGCTGACACTGACCTGGGGCCGCTGGCAGGGGCTGGGTCTCCTGCTGGGTGCTGAGACCACCCGCCCCAAGCCTTTCCTGAGACGGCCCCTCCTCTGCTCCGAGGGTGACGGCCCAGCTCTTCACCGCCCCGCCAGCGAGTGGTCTCTGGGCGAGCGCTTTCCTTGGCTGTGGGGAGGAAAGCCCACCCTCCGTGGATGTGGAGGCTGGAAGGGACCAGCCCAGCAGCTGGTCCATGACGGGGGCACCTCGACCAGAGGCTTTGACGGCAAGACATTTCTCTCCTCTGAGCTCCGCGCGGCTTCCCAGGGGATAGGTCATAGCCTAAGGCACTGGTTTAAAACTGGAACCAGATGCTGTAATCTAGGGATGTTTTCCCTATATTTTGTTTACATGGAAGTTTAAGAGAAATCAATAAGAAAGTGAAAACACAAATAAAATCCATTCTGAGCCTTAAGCAGCAGCATATGGCAAGTAGGTAGATGTTTCAAAACACAAAGCACCCCAAGGGTGTTATTCCTGTGCAAGGGACAGGAGCAGAAATAGCATTTCCTACAAAGCATGCTTCTTGGGACACCAGGTGATGATTCCAGAAGAAATAAACCTGAGTGTGAGCTTGTTACCCCTGGGTTGGGATTTGGATGGCGCCGCCTTGGAACATTATACTATAATCAAATGTAGCAAATTCTATAACCAGCAATTTCAAATTGTGCATTCCAAATTGATATATTCTACACAAATAAAAGAATCTGATTTGGGGCTTTGAAATCAGCCGCCTGCCTTCTGTTTGCCGTACAATGCCATCTGACTTCTTAAAAAGCTCAGTGCCTTTTCTCCCTCCTGCACCTGCTTAGCTGCAAAAGTGTCAGCATCTCTTCTCAGACGGTTCTGTGTGATGCGAGATGCGATCACCTGACAGCAGCAGGGGAAGCGAGGTGCCCACGGGCCCTGCAGCGCCAGAGGTCATGGGACCCAAAGGCCCCGGGGCCTCGGCACCGCCACGCTCCCCTGACCCACCTGGGAGCCCAAGGCCAGGGGTGTGGAGGCCAGAAGCTGCAGGTAGAGCAGCTATTCCTGACTGACAGGAGGGCCTGCATCCCTCCCAGGACCTATATCATTCCTCCTGTTTATGCAAAGATTTCTCGGGACGAATTGGCATTTGAAGTCAGCGTCACAGAGAGGGGAGTAGATTCCTCACGTGATCAGACAGTATCGTGAAGTGCCAGTCAGATCACCAGTCTATGTGACCTCAGGAAAGTTGCTTGAGTTCTCTGACCCTCCATTCCCACAACATGGGCTGTTCACAGCACTTCCTTCCTAGGGTTGTGAAGACTGTACCATGAAATACATGTCCAGTTGAGGCAGGAGACAGACAGGCTCCAGGCTGAGCAGCTGCAACGGGTCTCCTGCTGACACTTCGAGATAAGGTACCAGCAGGAGCATTGGGCCCTGATTAGGTGAAAGACAAAGTGACCGCAACTTCCTCATTCCTGTGGTCTCGGGGATTCCCCGCCCAACGCATGCGCGGAAGAGGCCCTCAGTCTAGGGGAGGGACCCAAGGAGGGAGGAGACGCCAGCCCATAATATGTCCTGCCAACCTCTCAGACACCTTCGCACTGGAATCCATCTTGGCTGAGAGGTGCGCACACCCACCAGGAAGGACCCTGAGTCAGACCAGATATGGGCACAAGCGAGATGAGTGGCCAGAGACAACCTGGAAAACTGGCCCCATGTAAGCAACCTAAGCCGCCCCTGCTGCATGCAGCTCACGCTGAGTACGTGTTCTCCCACACGCACTTCACTTCTAATAAACGCCGTCTCTATTTCACAATCTCGGTCTTTCTACTGAATTCCTTCTCCAAAGAAGACAAGGACCGAGGTCCTTCTTCCGGCCGTTCCACCGCCAGAACCACAGTGCTCGGCACAGTGCCTGGCACAAAGGTGAGCTGCTGCCGCTAGGACCACGGTCCCCCGTTAGCATCACAGGCACCTTTCCTTAAGAGATTATATGTTTTGGAGACCTCAGCCTTAGTCCAAATCCTTCTTTATCTCCTGTCTCCGTGAAAATTGATTTACTAAATATTTTAATCTGCAGTGTCTAGTACATGCTGGGTGCTCAGAAATATTTGTTAAATGCTGAACGAATGAGCAAGCACGAGTGCCTGAAAATACAGTAAAAATAAAGATTACATTCTCGAAGGACAAGGTTGTGCACTTTAGCGACCCAGGGAGGCTTAAGCGACAGCTGTTTTGATGGGAAGTGATAGCTCTTGGGTCTCCCCACCGTTCTCCGGGGTGGGAACAGCCCTGCCGAGTGAACTGCCGGGGATGGACTGGAGCCATGGAGGCCTGGTGACACCGCAGACCCCGGGTCCACCTCACGCCCGAGGTGTGAGCACGTCTGCAGGGCTAATCGTGGAAATGGGACACTGACATTTCAATGTTAGTAAAGGAGCAGTTATTTGTGATTTTAGTAGTAGTATCACAAATCACTTACTTCCAAAATAACATTTTTGAATGCTTTCTCTGCCCCTTTCCAAAAATGTAGAAAATATAAAACAGTACTTATGATTCCCTAATAGGGGGTCACATCTGTCTCCTGCTGCCCCCCGCTTCCAGAAATACTGCTTATTTTTATGGTTACACCTTTTTGCTTATTTGAATTCCGGCAGAATGCCTTTGAGTTCAAGAGAACCTTGCCTGCCTGAGCTAAAGTACAGAGCTATTCGATGACTTCTATTCCAGAATGAAATGTGAGGAAAGTATAACTATTTCCTCTCCTGTAGCTGTGATAGTTACGTAAAAGGATTTATGTTTAAAAATATTATCCCCCAAGCGTAAATCTTTGCCACGGAGGAGAGTTTCCGGGCCTGGAGTGGGTCGTGGAGATCTTCAATGTGTGCGTTCGTGAGGAAAGGTCGTATCTGACTTTAAAAGTCTTTCCTGTGTCACGGGCCCTGAGTCAATATGCGGTGGGTGGGATCAACTGAATTGATCCCACGTCCAGGGATCCCTGGCAGCTATTTTGTAAATCAGCTTCAGGCGGGTTTACAGAGATGCCTTCATCCCTTCCCCATGAGTGGTGGCCACGCTGCTCTTTCTAGATTAGAAGCTGCCACTGGGGGGCAGTGAAAATGGAAAGGGGGCGCCCCAACCCTGGCGGCAGTAGCATGGCCGCTACGTGGGGAGTTCAGGCCCAGATGCTCGTGCTGCTCCGAGGCCAGCAGGGCGCTGTCTGGGGGCCGCTACGGTGTGTCCGTAAGATTCCGGGAGAGGAGGCTCCATCCAGGTCCACAGAGCAGCTTCGCCAGGCGCTTGTTAGAAGTGCATACTCTCGGGCCACGCCCCCGACCCACTGAATCAGAGACTATGGTGGTCCAGCCCGGCTGCTGTGTTTCAACGAGTCCTGCAGGGGAATCTCATGCACGCTCAGGTGTGCGCACTTTCATTCGTCTCCTTTCAGTGAGGAAAGCTTTCGTTTTGTTTCATGTAAATAATTATGGGGAGGGGAGGGGCTGGGGTCGCCGGGGGAAGGTTCCCCCCCCCCCCGCCCCCGCCGCCGCCCCTCACTCCAGTGAAGCCTGCTCTGGGCTGCCGGCAGGGTCTGCCTGTCTTCTCTCAGCCGTGCCTCTACCTGCCTTCCTCTGTGTGGGGGGGGGGGGGGGGGGGTCACATGCAAGACACAGGTGGTTCTAGTTTTTCCTGATCTTTCTATGCAACCCACAGGGGAGGACTCAAATCTTTAGTATCAAGATGTCCAGGGAAGCCAAGATCCGCCCAAAAGGCTTTTATTGCATATGTTCGGCTGCTGAAGTGTCACACGAGGCTAAATGTTCACAAGAGGAAGATACGATTAGTCATTCAAGGCCAAATTCGCGGCTAAGGCTCCCCCTTCTAGCTCATCTGAAAGTGTCCCCAAGGCTTGCCATAGGAGGTGGGTTGCTATGGTGATGTAGGAGCTGAGACAGAATTTGGAAAAAGATTATGAAATGTTCCAAGGGAAGAAAGGCTCCTTACTATTTAAAAACACTCGGTCTGAATATAGGCAGGTGCCTTTTGTTGCCTGTTTCCCATAACGTAGCTGTCCTCGCAACACAAATCAAAATTTCCTAATTTTTAAGACAAAGCAGTATCTTATTTTACAGCGTAACTCAGGACCCCAAAAGATCAAAACCACAGAAACAAAGATCTTCGTCCTAGCACATCCCTCCCTGCGAGCTAACTCCTGACACAGTTTCGCTGCCTGCACATGTATTTGAGAAACTGATTTAACGGATGCGATTTGCTGACTGCTGTTGCAGACGCCCAAGGTCTGGGCTGCTCTGGGCCTCATGCGCCACAGCGGATAGTAGGATCGCAGTGTTTCCAAGGACTGTCACTCAATAAGCATGAAATTACGTTTAATCACAAATATAATGTAAATGAATGTAATCAGGTAATTAGAATGTGTAGTGGCATGATATTTACAACACGGAGCAGTGCGCTTATAATGCTGTGTAAAATTATGTTAAAAATTCTTATTGAACTTTGTAATAAAAAGGCAGTGCTCAGAGAAAGCAGATGATTTTAAAGTTCAACATCTTGATCGCTTCAACATTTCATTTATGAAATGCTGTGTTTAGCCAATACTTTTAACAATTTGCTAAATATGTTTTGTAAAAATCAAACAATTTCATAGTTAGTGGAGTTGCTAAAAAAGGCCTAGGATCCATTCTCTTGGCTGCATAGAGCTCAAACAGCTGAAACCGTTTTAAGAAGATGCTTCATTATAAATCATTGAAAATAGGAATTCACAACAGAAATGCTGACACAATCCTTTCTTCCAAATGAGGGCCTGAAGTACCACCGGATTCCTGATGTGACCGAATGACAAGATCTGACGTGCCTGCTCGGGCAGAAGTGACGCAGACAGCTCTGCTCAGCGAGGGCCGTCTGTGCGGCGTGATCTGGTTGCTTCCAAGTGAAGTGACCCAACAGGGGCCGCACCCGCTTTTCCAAGCGTGTCTGTGTAAACATCCTGATGCTGTGCGGTGGCTTTCAAGGTGCTTCCAGGAGCTCGGGGCTGTCCTGGGGCCCCTGGTCTGCAGCAGCCTCGAGTCCCTCAGTCAGAGCACCCGTGCCCCCCCATCTGCTCATCTGGGGAAAGAGTGCTGACGCAACCTTTGGAAATCGCTGGTATTTGGCGGAAACGTCACCAGGTTAGCGCAGGATCGGAGCCAACGCTGGGCTGATGAAGGTAGGACTGGGGGTCCTCGGAGCGGGCAGGGGCTGAGCCCACCCTGAAGGGAGAGAGGCTGGCCGGCACGGCCAGGAAGAGGCAGATGCTGCAGCCGGCTGAGACGTGCAGGCCTGCAGGGCAGAGCAGAACCGCTGAAGGTCCAAGGCTACGACCCTCTGTGTGTCTCTGTATCTTGAATTCAGAGAAAACCATATACAGGATGAGGTATTAACACAAGCTGACTATAAATGAAGTCATAGTTTTTCTGATAATCATCAGGTAAGTCTCCAAATGATTCGGTTCTCCCTCGGGGTGTTGGACTGAAGTTTACTTCCCTACCCGCTGGGAGTTAGGGATGGCCACGTGACTTGTTTTGGTCACTGTAGGTGAGTAGAGGGGATGTGCGTATTTAATGCCTGTGTATGAACCCACTTTCCCTTGCCAGTTGTAGTGATTGTAAGCCCACATTGAGGACCCCCTCAGCCAAGTGCCCTGAGTGCCTGTGATGAGCAGACCCCCAGCCCTGCCCCCAGGTCCAGCCTGAACATGAAGTCCTCCTGTGTGGGTGCTGAGACTCAGAGCTGTTTGTTACGACAGCTTAACTGAGCCTCCCTGACTAATGCAGATGGTGCATCTGGTTCTGACGGACCTGACAAGGAGAACTGGATTTTCTAATTAATGTGTGTGACGAACATTTGCAATAACTTGCATAAGCTAAATTCTGTAGCTTCAATACACAACGTATTAGAAGACATATCCAGTGCAACTATTTAAACATATGCTACACAAATTTAAATGTCATCTTAAAAATAGAAGAGTGGGCACAGGGTTTTTCAAAAGTGTTAGTAGCATATGAACAAGGAAGTTGAAAGACCCTTGGACAGTCCTGGTCTGGAGAATCAAAGGCCAGGAGCACAGGCCCAAAGCTGTTTTGGGTGGAACTGTGCCCCCAAATTCCTGTGTTGAAGTCCCCACTCCCAGTGCCTCAGAGGGTGACCTTATTTGGAAACAGGGTCATTGCAGACATAGTTAAGATGAGGTCGTGCTGGAGTAGGTGGCCTGTGACCCAAAGTGACAGGTGCCCTCAGACACCCAGAGTCTCGTTCTGAGGCCAAGACCCTTCTGCCTGGTCAGGCCCCTTACGTGTCCTGGGGAAGCTGGCCCGCCTGTGACTAGACAACCATTTCTGTGCAACTCACATTCCCATAAAAAGGAAGATGGACCTGCCCATGTTGATTCAGTACGTGCTCAGTCAAGGCGGGAGCCATCTGCTGACACATTTCTTGGGTTCCACGGAGGGTAACCCCCACGCAAGTCCGTTAGCAGTTAGGAAGGGAGCCTCTGGGTTGGATTGGCCTTAGCGTTGGATTAACAACAGTACAAATGCACAGGCTCCGCGTGCAGTTAGCAGGACCCACGAGGAGCCTGAAGCCTGGTGGGTGGAGATATCAGCCGGGGGCCAGAGGCAGGGGCTCCTTGGCAGGACCTGTGAGGCTGCCATCATGCATTAAGCGCTTCCGTTAGTCTTTACTCTTCTTATGCCCAGGCCCCTGGGGCCCCAAGAAGCACAGTCTGTTCCTAACATCACAGTCTGGTGAGCGGGGTCGGGACTCACCTTGACCCCCGAGCCCCCGTGATAACACCAGGCCGCACTGTCTCCCCGGAAGCAGTGGAGACTACCCGTTAACAGGAGAACGGAAGAGGGGCAGCCTGCGCCAGCCTCGGGGGACAGGGCCCCACGGGGGAGGGAACCGGGGAGCTGTTCTAGGCAGGAGGCACTGCTGAGTCTGGGCCCTCTCGCCTGCACGTCTCGGCCGGGCCGAGGGGCCTCCGACAGCAGCCGGCTTTGTTCCCACCGTCCATCCTCAGCTGCGGGTGGTGCCCTCGGCCCAGGTCTGATTTCAGCAGGTGCCAGGGCTGCGGGCACGAAAACAGAGGCGCATTCATCGTAACGCGCGGCCGCCCAGCGCCGCCCATCCAGGTGCAGCCAGGCCTCCCCGTCCGCTTGGGCGCGGTCCTGCCGGGCACAATGATTTATTCATGTCTCCACGAAGATGAGTATCATGTGGGGCTCATTATATGATGGATTTCAGCTCCTCTGAATGATCGTGCTGCCGCGTGGGACTCGTCGGAGGCTCAGGCCCTGGGAACAGACACCTAACACCGAGGCTTCGTGGGAACCCTGTCCCCGGGGCGCCCGCCTGGGCGGCTGGGAGGTGCACCGGCGAGGCCCGGGCCTGGCTCTGAGCGTCCGGCCACAGGGAGACCCGGCCTCGTGGGACTCCAGCCACAGAAGGCGTCTCCCGCTTCTCTGGAGGCCCTGCTCTCGGCTCGACCAGGCCTGTGTCTCCGCTGATGGGCAGTGGGCAGGGCGCCAGGGGCGGGGGGAGAGGGAGGGCCACTGCTCTGAGGTGGCACGGCTGTGGCCCAGGAGGGTCTGCACAGGAGCCGGTGCCCGAGGAGGGAAGGGGACCCTCAGGACGGGCAGTGTGAGGTGCTGGCGGGGGAAAGGCCCGTGTCAGATGCTCGGGGTCGTGGAGCTCACGATGCGCTCGGCGGGGAAAGGGACCGGGAAACCGTGACTCCGGAGCTTTTAAACTGTTAACAAACAGGACAGGAGGCAGGAGGCGGGCGGGCGGCAGGATAACACTTCTGTGCTGTGGGGCAGCACGAAAAGATTTCTGCTCAGAAACCGGTGAGCGCAGGGCGGGGACAGGCCCCCTTGGGAGGGGCGTGGCTCTGTCTCCTCCCCCCTTGTCTGCTTCACTCACACGGTGGGAACCGTGACCCCGCCCTGAGGACTGCTGTGATGGTAAAGACCCCCAGGGCGGGGCCAGGTGCGCGTGGTGCCCCAGCGGTGGCGCTATCATTGTCACGAGGGCAGGGCGCCAGGTGGAGGCCTGGCTGAGTCGTTCGTGTGTGTGCCGTCCAGGAGAACCCCCTGTCCCCTGTCCCTGCAAACGGCCACAGGGCTCCGTCAGCGCAGTGAGTGGGGACCTGACAGCTGGTCCTCAAAAGCCATCAGGCCTGCAGACGTTCTAAGTGGCCCCAAATGTGCAACAACCCTGGTTAATCTGTTTGTGGATTTTCCAACACCGATAAGCTAAGAGTTCTTAAGCGTCTCTTGGGAGTTGCCCCAAGCACAGACCACCCTGAACACGAAAGAAACAGAGTGTAGTAGGGTCAGCCTGCACGGGATTTAAATAATCTCACTCTCACTGAGTCTAAATGTCTTTGCTGGTTTGCCATTAAGCTCCCTGTGGGTTTTTAAAAATGTCTCCCATAGGTGTTTGCTTTTATTCCCAGGTACTAATTTGTTTGTAAGGCTTACCTTTTTATCAAACTGGACAAGTGACGTCCTCAGTGTTCTATAAGTTCACAAATTGGAAATGTGACGGTTGAACATAATTCTACGATGCAGCCACGTCGCTACATCAGAGTGTTGGGTGGGCACAGGGTCCTCAGACGTGCTGAGTGGGCATCGCAGGAGCCCAGTTCCCTGACATGAGGGGTCTGACGTGGGGTCCGATCCACTGGTGGGGCACCCTCCAGCCCAGCCGGGCCCAGGACCACTGGGAGGGGACGGAGCCAGAGAGACCCTCGCGCTTGGTGACGACGGGCAGGGGTGCTCGGGCCAGGGGCGCCGGTGGTTACGTGTCGGGTCCGCGCTGCCTCTGCTTGCACATCCCTGCTGCTCCTACTGCCACGCGCGTCAGCCGGGCTGGGAGTGCGGCGAAAGCGCGGTGCTCCCTCCTGGTTCCCCACAAGAGGACAGGAAGGTGCCATCCGAACCAGCTTCGCTGCTGGCAGGGCTGGGACTCCTGAAACCAAAAGCCGAATCGATTTCCTGTCTAACTTTGTGTACGTCCATACCTCCGTCTTAGTCCAGCAAGATATAAGTTTACGATGGCTTGTGTAGATACAAAGCGGAAAATCAGTGCGAGGAAAATGAGCCAAACAGGAAAAGAGAAAAAAATTAAAAACCCGATAAAGCCAGATCTCAAATAAATATACCAAGCTGCATGGTGAGGACCAATGCCCTTGCTAGAAGCAGGTCACATGCCTACTTCCAAGCTTTCTAGCAACTCCTGCAAAGAGGGAGGCCAGATCAAATCCATCAGTAAAATAAAAACAGGCCACTTGCCTGGGAGATATACTAATATTTTAGTCCTACATCCAGAACTATGGCTCCTGAAGGTTCTTATAAAGGCGGTAATGAGCAACGTCCTCCACGTTGTTACTGTAAATACAGGGACAGAGCTCATGGCTGTGTCGTGAGAAAGACACGGAAACCCACAGGGACATTCAGGACAATCACCCTTCCCGAAGCGCTGACATGACGTGGCTCAGGTAGGAGGTCAGTCCAAGGCCACAGCGAAGAGCTCTCCTCCATGGACAGTAAGGGCGGTGGGTCGGGAGGGGCTTTGCTGCATTTGGACGTGGCTGTCATGGGTCTGCGGGCCGTGGTAGGGGCGAGGGTGCTAAGCCCGTTCTGAAAGTTGAGGAGCCGATAGGAACACGAGCTCAGATTTATCTCCACCCACGTGGTCCACAGGTAGGACCGGCATCCCTCTTACGTGGCTGGCATCCTGCCCTGGAACTCAGTGGAGGGCCGCTTATTTCCTGAAGACGAGCTTGGCCTGGGAACATCTCCCAGCAAGTGTGATTCGACGTTCACCTTGGCCATGAGATGCACAGTGAGGCACAGCGGGCCTGGGGGGATCTATGTTCTCCAAGTCGAGCACATTACACGACAGAAGCCCAGGGAACTGTGACGCCAACGAACTGCTGGGGAGGGGGCCGTGCAACAGCCACAAGCTCGGACTCGGCTTTGGGGGAGGAGGGTGGTGCCCCTTCTGGCAGTGGTGAGGCCACGGGGCTGCTGTCAGGTGGATCCCAGCTCTGGACACCCGGGCAGGGCCACATGCTCTCACCCACACGTTCACCTTTCTATTGCAGGGGCCCATCTCAACCCCAGCAATGTACCCAGTCATTGGAGGGGAACTGAAAAACTTTGCCCTTTTAAACATTTCCCTTGGAAACTATTATCTACGGAACGGCTGCCCTCTGACCCCAGCTCCAGAGTCGTGGTCACAGGCAGGCCCATATGAGGCCCCAGAGCCTGTGTGCCCCCGTCCTGCAGGGGAAGACTTGGCCAGCAGCTGGAGAAACCCATTTCCTTGGTCTATGTGCTCGGTGGCCCTGGTGGCCCCAAACTAGCCCTGCAAAGTCAGGAGGGTGTAAACCAGGACGGCTGTTTCTCTTTGTTGGTCTGTTTTCCTGCTTAGAGTGACCGTGATCTAGCCGCGTCCTCCTTCCTGCCCGTGCTCTGAAGGGCGGCTGCACAGAGCGTGGGGAGCAGGTGGAGATGTGACCCTGCAGAGAAGGGGGAGCCCCCTGGAAACAGGCCTGAGCCCTTCCTAACCCACGGTTCTGTCCTGACGGCAGGCTTGTCTATCAGAGTCGGGGCAGCAGGAGGACGGGGTATGTCTGCACGAGGGCAGCTAACCCCGGGCCTCTCTCCACTTCCCCAGAGTGAGTCTTAGAAAGTGGATCCTTAAAAAGGGCTGAGAAATCCCCTTTCAAGTATCCCTGGGGCTGCTTCAGGGGCGCCCGTGGGGTTGGGCCTCTAGACCCCTTTTTCCATGGAGGGCGCTCCCATCCCTTATATCGCCCCCCATCCCCGCACTGGGGTACACTGCTGGGTTTCCTGCTGCCATAATAAAAACAACCAGAAGGGAGGGGATGTGGGGATATATGTATACGTAGAGCTGATTCATTCTGTTATACAGCAGAAACTAACACAACATTGGAAAGCAATTATACTCCAATAAAGATGTTAAAAAGAAAACAAAAAACCAAACAAACAGAAAAGAGAGGGAAACAGATGCGGTGGGAAAGAAAAAGATGCATTTTTTGCAACCATAAAAAGAGTTGAATCAAGAGAAAGAATTGCAAGGAATAAAGCAAACATCGCAACGAGAGGTAAACATCGCAGTGAAGTTAAAAGGTCAAACAAGTAAATGTAAAAATCAGCGATGAAAGGCCAGAGCCAGTGAGCTGAAGAGTTTAGGACGTAAGGGGCTAAAACAACGAAAAGGTGGAGGAGAGAGGCCAGGAGAGGAGACTGTGAACCCGCAGGCGGCTGAGGGGCTGGAGTGAGACGTGGGTAATATTTATAAGATATTTAGAGGAAAACATTTTTAAAAGAAAAGAAGGCAATTAATTTGGAGATGAGACGGGAGAAAGATCAGGACGGACAAGGAACAGGAGACCAGACGGCGGGGCCCAGGGTCTTTACCAATCTGGGGGGTCTGGCAGCCCTTGAGGGGGGGCGTGTGCTCCCTCTGATGCAGAGGTGGCTCTGGGGACAGAAGCTAGGGAAGGAGAAGGGCACAGGCCTGCTCGGTTCCTCTGCCTCCTTCCCAGAGGATGCTCCCCTCTCGGGTCTCTGTTGGGAGGGGATGGCACCCAATCAAGACTCAGTCGTGCTGGGGGGCGTCCACGAGCAGATTCCACGCTGTCCTGGAGGCACACACCAGGCCAATGTTCTCACCCCACCTTCTCCGTGATCAGATAGAGCAAATATAGGTGACATATTTTCTAGCTTTTTCTAAGTGCATCCAGTCTAATTTCCCAATCTTACAGATTTCATATTCCAACCCTTGTGACCTAAATAACTGAAGAACTGGTAAACTGTACTAAGCAGGTGTTCACTTTTAGCTCAAATCAAACCAATAAGTTCATAGCAGATGCCCAACAGGCAATACTCTGTTTTTGGTGAAGTCCACAAAAGCTCCACGGAGTCGAAATGTGTCTTCACCTGTCAAGTTGAGACAGTAACCTGCCCGGTTCCCCCACAGGTTACGCTGAGCGGCTGGGAGGTGATTTTGTGTAAAAGCCTGTGTCTGGTTACAGGCACGTGCCCTGACCGTCAGGAACCAGCACACGACTGCTGAGGCGGCGGCTGTCATAACAGAGTGCAGAGCTTCTAAGGAAGGACCACAGAAGAGGGAGGGAGATGCCCTAAAACCTTCACAGAGCAAAGGAGCGTTTTGTTCTCAAATTACTGCTGCTGGCGACAAGAAACTTCGTATAAATGACAGTTCAACTTCCCAGGCGGTGTTCCCACCACTGCACCGTGTGTTTAGTGCATAATTGCTGCACTGAGATGGGCAGGTCACCCAGCCAGGGACCTGGCTGTGAAGAATGAACTTGGCTGGGAGCCTGGGTGGGGCTGTGGGGAGGGGAGATGAAGGAGAGGAGGGGGGGGGGAGGGGGGAGGGGGAGGGGAGGAGGGGGAGGGGAGGGAGAGTAGGAGGGGGAGGGGGAGGGGGAGGGGGGAGGCACGGAAGTGAAGAGGAGACACAGATGGGGGAAGCTGTGACCACCACATTCTATGCGGCAGGGGTGGGGTGGGGGGGCTGAAGGGGCCGGCTCTCCCTGCAGAGCTGAAGGAGCCTCCGAGGCAGCTCCTCCGCCCCCAAGGGTATTACAGAGTACAGCCCTGCGTGTGCAGATCCCTGCAGTTGGGCACCTGGGTCTGATCAACGGGTTACTGAGTATAGAGGTTTGCAGAGCAAGTTCCTGGGGAATCAATTTGCTGCAATTTCCAACCCACTTTCAATGCTGATTGCAGTGTAGTCCCCCCGAACCTTCAGTGAGGGGCCATTGGATCTGGTCAGACGCCCAAGAGGCAGCGATGAGAGGGCAGGAGCCGGGTGCCACGGAGGGCAGGGCCCTGTCTTAACACACACCTGTGTGTAACAGCCTCCTAAGAACCAAGAGGCCAGGAGTACAAAGTCTGCGAAACAACCAGTTTACCCTTCACCGGAAAGACTTGGAGGAAGAAAAAGATGGAGGGCGAGATGTTGGCTAAATATCTGGGGATCGGGGTGTAAGAAGGACAGGGCTGAGTGTGCAGGAAGTTAGAGTCTAAGCTCAGTGGGGCACGGAAGAATCCATGCATCGATCCCGGAGGCCCTGATGATTCCCCTTGTCCGGGGTGGGTCCTAACCCCACACACTGAGCCCTGCTGGCACCGTTCAAGGCTGCAGCACAGCATTACCAACGTTGCCCTTCCGGTGTGTGACCCCAGGATGTGCAGCCTGTACTGGCACCCTCTCAGCCAGGCCCCGATGCCACAGAGACCCTATGAATGGCACCACCTTACTGGCCGAAGGGACATCAAAACTGACAGCGCCGTTCTCAGACCAGTGATTCAGAATAAGACCATCTCTAAGCGGAGGTAGAGCGTCTTCCTCTGAAACAGATTAGAAAGGAACCAGTACGTAAGGCACTAGGTGAAAACCGAACGCTGACGGAGAGGCTGCCGAGTTAGAAACGCTGGGAACCAAACGACAAGGCAGACATACAAAGGAAGGTGCCCACGCCTGGCTCGCCCCTCCTCAGGCTGGGGGTCCAGCCACAGTCCAGGCTGCTGCTGAGCCCGCGCTCACCGAGGCCCTTCTCCCGATAGGAACGGACAAGTTCAAGCGTCACTACCTGTGCCCACATACAAGTGTCCTCAGGTCCCCCACTGGATGGGCCTGTGCCAGACGCCAGCACAGTCTTGTATGGCAGGCCAGGGGATTTCCTGGTCATCCACCGTGAGACCAGTTTTCCTTCAGCCGGGAAAAGCTGGGCTTGATTGGCTGCTATGTTTTATTGGGTTTTACTATTATTTAGATGTGGTAAGGCCAGCGGATCAGGAGACAACTGCCACCGAAAAGAGTTTGATGCTGTCAGATGAGAAGAGAAAGGGGTGCATTACAGTGTGCAGGGCCATGTGGGGGCACCAGGGCAGTCAGAAGGCAGAGGGAGGGGAGACATGGGCAGAAGCGCTTATTGTGGTCTCCAGGGAGGGACTGGGTGAGGCAGGGTGGGCAGGCTTCGGACCGGCTGGTGTGAGTAACTCCAGAGGGTTCCGGGGTACAGGGCTGCCCCCAGTTGTCTGCCTGTCAGACCTGCCCTGGGGGACTAGGGCAGGCGGACAGCGGCTCCCCCAGGAGTGAGAGCTGAGAGAGGAGTTGGAGGCGGGGGTTTAATCAGCCCCTCAAGACAGGGAGCTGACCAGCCCCCAGCCAGCACCTCACAGTTGGGTCAAGACACCATTGAAAAAACCCTAGCACCTGCTGAGAAATTAGAAGACCTGGTTGGTTTATTCCTCAAAAATAATGTGTGTGTATATGTGCATATACATCTATGTATCAAATAAATATAGTGTGTACATCTTTTTTTTTCTTTTTTTTCCGTACACGGGCCTCTCACTGCTGTGGCCTCTCCTGTTGCAGAGCACAGGCTCTGGATGCGCAGGCTCAGTGGCCATGGCTCACGGGCCCAGCCGCTCTGCGGTATGTGGGATCTTCCCGGACCGGGGCACGAACCCATGTCCACTGCATCGGCAGGCGGACTCTCAACCACTGCGTCACCAGGGAAACCCAGTGTGTACATCTTGTATTTCATATGTGTATTTCTCATACTATGTATTATATAATAGTTATGTATATAGTGAGAACGTTCTCTGTAGATATATATATAGAGAGAGAGAGAATGCTCTCTCTCTACATATATAGAAAGCATATTTTATATACAGTATATATTTTGTATATGATTCACATGTAATACAAAGCACGAGAAATGTCTGTAAAATGGTTTATGCCCTGCTGCGAGACGGGATGGACCCTTGCCACTTCGTGAGACTGAAGGTGTCTCCATCTCAGAGCAGACTGGGAGGTCCCCCCTGACATCTCTGGGCCGTGACGAGGGGCCGGTCCTCTGCCCAGGAGGCAGCGCTGGACGACTGTGCTGAGACCGTCCTCCAGCCCTGAGACGTGGCGGCACGACTTCACCCTTCCGACTTCTGAAACGGAAAGGACCCCTACGAGCGGGGCTCAGAACGAGGACGAGGGTCTTTACTACCCAGTTTCTTCTGGGGTAGAAAATGGAGGGGACTTTGCTGATTAAAAAAAGACTTCCGTCTCTTAAACTAGCATTCGACGCTTGGAGGTGGAGCGCCCTCCCTCTGCCTCGCGGGCCAGTCAAGCCGGGTGCTAAGGAGAAGGGCAGCTTCCGACCACACCAGCACTCTCCCCGACGTGGTCCCCATGAGGAAGGAGCCTGGAGTAGCTCCTGAGGACGCTGTCGGGGGCGGTGTCTGCATGGAGCTCAGGAGACCATGAAGTCATTAACCCCAGCCTGGCGGGATGCCTCGTCGGGCCCTGCAGGCCCCTCAGCCGCTCAGCACAGAGAAAGGCCTGTGATGGCCATCATGGCGCTAAGCAGGGAGCTTCCTGGGGTCAAGGGCAGCCTCACGAAGGGGGCGAGGGCTGCCTTCAGGACACAGCTTGTCCCTTGATAAGGCAGGGTTGAGACCCCCGGCAGGAGCCCCGCAGACAGAATGCGAGCGGGCAGTGGGTGGGGCTGGAGCTCAGGCCCCGGCTCCCCCAGGGGTCCCCCTCCCTCCCCCCCCGCCCCGGAGCTCCTGTCCCATCTGGGACCCGGGAGCCTGTCCCTCTCAGGCGCTGGCTCAGGCGCTCCCTGCATCCCCCACCCCCTGGCCAGAGGAGACGGTGACGACGTAGGGTGTGGACCCACCGCAGGCCCAAGGATGGGATCTGCAGAGGAGACGCGCTCAGCCTGACCCACCACGTGCCGCCCCTCCCTGGAGACCCCGGAGCCGCCTTCCCCTCACCACTGTCTCCTGCGGGGCACCCCGGGGTCCAGGCTCCTCAGGGTTCCAGCCTCCGGGGGGCACGGTGCACACAGAGCAAGGGGCTCCCTGTGTCCCTGGGTGAGGCCACCACCCAGTCTGCACTTTCTGTGCCAGGGGCCACTTGTCAACTCCCCAGTGATTGACGTCAGGAAAGTCCCCTCCCTGCGGGGGAGTCCCCTGTTCTCTTGCTCTGGCGCAGGGACGCATCTAGAACCAGAGGGGCTCTCCCCGTAGAATTTCTAGTGAGAAACGGGTCGAAGAACCAGGCGCCCACCCACGGCTGCCCAATAACTTCTTCTCAAAGCCATGAAGCCAGGGTGACGTCGCACGCTTCCAGCTCCATGTGCACGTGGCTGCACTTGCGCCTGTAACTGGGATCAGTTTATAGAACACTTATTGGGCACCAACTGTATGCACCATGGCAGCTCTAAGAGCTAAGAAGGTGGCTGCCTGTCCTGAGGGCTTACAACATGGCAGGGGAGGTAGATCTAGTGCCCTAAGGCTAGCACCACGCGGACCAGGGCTCCAGGGGGGACTAGCTAGTGCTTCGGGAAAAGACACGACTCAGTGAACTGCTTGGCCGCGGGGCGGGGTGGGAGAGGAGGGGAAGGAGGTCATGTAGGAGGTTAGCCTCGAGAGTCCAGTGGGGTTTTGTACACCAGCTGGGCAATGGATGCTTTCTGATTGATTGAGCAGGAGGGGTCCGGTGTTGGAATATTAAAGATTTGAATCAACGCGCTTCCCATCTCGAGCTGGAATGTGGACTCCAAAGCATTTCCATTTTCCTGCATAAATCCCAGGAGAGCCAGAGATGGGCTCGGTGCTCACCAAACACTTCCCGTCTCCACCCTGGGCCTCGGACGGCCTTTGTCTCCCAGCCGCCCCATGGCCCAGGCACCCTGCGGACGGAGCTCTGGCCGGTGGGCCCTGGACGGCTGCACAGGGCGGGACCCACCTCACCTGGGACAGCCACATACTGGACTGTGGGAGGAGGGCAAAACCGAGCTGTTGCGACGTCAAGCCACTGAAACGCTGGGGCTGCTCCTAAGCTCTCCACTTACATGACTGTGCGCTGGCTGGGAGTGAGAAAGACGGGAGTAAGGAGAGGGGAGGAGGCAGACCCCGAACCGCAGCTCTGCCTCTTTCCTGCCCGTGCAGTGTCTGCACCTGGGAACCTGCTGGGGACCAGAGAGCAGACTGCGGGGGACGGACGTGTGGCTCCCACCTGGGCCGCAGGAAGGACACCCCTCTCTGGACTCACGGAGGTGGGGGGGGCTGGCTGTTTGCTGGCTGAAGGGTGGAGCTGATGGAGGCTAAGCCTTAATGAGCAGGCTTCCGAGAGCGGCAGCATCGTGTTATCCAGATGGGATGAGGCTTCCAGTGGAACAGATGCCCACAGCAGAGTGGACGCCTCCACATTGCAACAGCGGAAGATGCCGACCCCCTAACACATTCCACTTCTGGGGCCCGTCCACCGCTTCGGCAGCAGGGTCCAGCTCCCCGCGGGCCCGCGTCAGTGCAGAGGGTATTTCACAGCGGCGGTGGCCGATGCGGAGTGGCGAGGGCGGCGGTGCAGGCAGGGCCGCGGCCGGAGACGGCGGCGGGAAGAGGACTGGGGGCGTGGCCTGATCACGCTGCCTCCCAGGTGCGCGTTGGGGCATCGTTTCCAAACACTGCAGAAAACAGGGCTAAGTTCCACACACAGAGACGGGCTGTAAAGCCTGGGGTCCCCTGACTGCTGCGGGAAAGATCCTCTCCTCTTTCAACAGCAGCCATCTGTAGATTTTTTCATGACCAACTCTGTTTCCCACGCAGGTTATCTGACTTGGAGTCTCCGTCGTGCCTTTAATCGCATCGTTTCGGATCAGCTGCTTTGCTCCCAAACTTTCTCCCGGGGGCGAGGAGAAGAACGGCGCCGAACAGTCGTTGGCCGGACGGGCGCCCGTTCTAGGCCCCGCCTTCTCCGTCCTGTCCCGGGCCGCGGTCTCCGCCGGCACCTTCGGCTCTCCTGCTCCCAGGGTCCAGGCGGGTCCTTTCCACTCCTGCCCCCCCACCCCCCACCCCATGCCCTCCCCACTCAGGTGCCATCAGTCCTGCCGTTTCCCCAGCGACACGCAGAGGGTCTCAAGATACTTCATCGCATTCGCACACCGAACACTACCCGTCACATTCATGGCTTCTCTGCCGTCCTATTAACCTGGATTTTGTAACCCAACCAGCAGGAAATTCTGTTTTCCAGGAATTGCTATAAAGCTAGCACAGCCCTTCCCAAACTCGGGGACCCGGCATTTGGTCAGTGGCTCATATAAAGTCCGACAGGGCTAACAGATCTGCAGAAGACACACCGCTAGGAGAGACATGTACTGAGCCCAGTGTCAGATGTGAGGGCTACCCACTGAAAAACACCGCAAGTATGCTCATCGTAAACATCATACCACCGAGAGTGAAGAGACGTGATTTGCTAAGAGTGTGGGTAGCTGGCACGTATATGAGTTGAGGTCCACTTGGAAGCCTCCAGCCGGGGCTCCATGACTCTATTCACCCTCTTTCAACGCAGGGCCTGCCTGAACAAATCTCAAGGTGACCGAGACAGGACCACTAACACAGGCGTGACTGATGACAAAATCAAGACTCAAAATCCTCACGACGGGTGGGAGCCTGGCCTGGACCTTGGAGAGCTGAGCACCTCGCAAGAGCTGACGTGCAATCCTCCTTCCCGACTCTGCACTCAGTGACGGCATGTCAGTGGCTGGAACTCGGCAGTGCATGGACGTGGATGCATGGATGCATGGACACAGATGCATGGACCTGGGTGCATGGACGTGGATGCATGGACATGGGCACACGGATACGGATGCATGCATGTGGATACACGGACATGGGTGCCTGAACGTGGATGCGTGGACATGGGCGCATGGATGCTTGACAGAGATGCATGGACGTGGAGGCACGGACATGGATTCACAGACAAGGATGCACGGATGTGGAGGCATGGGCATGGGTGCATGAACATGAATGCATAGACGTGGATGCACGGACACCATGGAAACGGGTACACTATAGAGCAGGGCTCCCCCCACCCCACCAAGAGCCAGTTGTAAGGCATTCACCACCAATCATGCCGCTGACTAAAACCTTCTATATCCTTAATTCAAGTGAGCTGTTTCACCGGGTCTGGTTCTCATTTGAAATTCCTACAGGACGGCCTGTCCCACAACTTACTCTGGGATCTGATATGTGTCTGGGTGCCTCGCCTTGTCCCTGCAGGTCTGCTGCAGTAACATGTCCGGCAGCTCTGCAGCAAAATGCCACCCATCCTGCTTCATCCCACCCCAAGCCAGCGCTTGACACTTTGAACCCAAAGCTGCACCTCGTCCTTATTCCTCTCAAATGCCTTTCTGTTCGTTCTCTAGAATGTTCCATCCCTCATCAGCTTTATGGTCTTGGGTAGTCACATAACCTTTCCAAGCCTCATCAGAATCATTACTTATAAATGTGAATAATAATATCATTTCAAATTATGGTTGGGAGGGTAAAATTACACACAAATATAAAAATTATTTGTGTTTAGTAGTTACCTGTGGTTTTTAGAGTTCACTAATCAATTTCCCCTAAACTACATTAGAGTATCACATAAAATTGAAAGGTGAGAGACAGCGTAAATAAAATACAGTTCAAGATTCTGACAAATGAAGTTTATCTGAAAAGCCATTAAAAATTTAGACCAAACGGGTTGGTAAGTGTCTTAGCGCATGCAGAAATGATTATTTATAGATAGCTGTAGAGAGAGTTTACCTGGTGGAGCCTGTTATAAAGTTTGCTAGCACCTTAAGTACAGGTATGGTAGGGTTTGGACTGGCCTTGACTCTCGGGGCCTGTGATGATGTAATGATGGTGGTGATGACGCCAGCTGACGTTTATTAAGCGTCTACTATGTAAAGCATAGGTAGTAGACACTCTGATTCCTACTTGATACGCATTTTCTCATTTAATCGTCATAACTTACTGTAATTGTTGTGTAGTAAGGAACTGGCCTGGTTTTGTCCCGGGTGCCTGGAAGGTGACACGAGTGTCTCTGTTACACACATTGGCCCCTGGATGAGGACGATGTGACTCGGGGTTGGGGGGGGGGGAGGGTGGCCACGCCCGCAAAGCTGACAGCGTGATGTCAGCCCGAACTCTGACCTCTCCGAGAGGAGGGTGGCTGAGACCCTCCAGAGGGTTGAGTTCAATCGTGCCTATGTAGAGACCCAGTAAAAACTCTGGACAAGGGCTTCCCTGGTGGCACAGTGGTTGGGAGTCCGCCTGCCGATGCAGGGGACGTGGGTACGTGCCCCGTCCAGGAGGATCCCACATGCCGCGGAGCGGCTGGGCCCGTGCGCCATGTCCGCTGAGCCTGCGTGTCCGGAGCCTGTGCTCCGCAACGGGAGAGGCCACAACAGTGAGAGGCCCGCGTACCACAAAAAAAAAAAAAAAAAAACTCTGGACAAGACCACATCCACGTGCCAGGAGGGTGATGCCCCCAGTTCCACGGGAGACGGCCCTGGGGCCACCCACACCTCGCCAGGACTCCTCTTCCTGATTTGTGTCCTTGATAATGGTAGAAACAGCACCTCCTGAGTTCTGTGAGTCACTGCACTGAAGAGGTCACGGGACACCGCGATTTACAGCAAGTGGTCAGAAGGGTGGTGGCCGGAGGACCCCGGGCTCGGGGGCTTGAGTCTGGAGCGCACTGCTGCCCACCAGCTGGAGCCCCAAGCTGATGAGAAGGCAGAGACAGGGGAGGCCAGACGGTGAGCACCAGACCCCCTTTGAGTTTGTGACACGGCTGACCCGAGTCCACACTGCGGGCACGCGTCTGTTCTGGGAAAGTGGCATCTCCTCCAGACCATATTGGGCGTGCAGACCAGGAAAAGGCTGAGACGCGAGCTTGCCACACGAGGACACAGCCCAGCGGTGGGAGAAGGTTCACGCTTGCTTGGCGATCAAGGGCCGCTTTAGCTGAAGGTGCAGGGGCGCACAGGCCAAATTAGATGAGGTTTCCCACCTCATCCCCAAATAATAAAAACAGGAGTTCCTCAGTGAGGAACGTTCAACAAAAAACATATATACAACAAGCTAGCACAGATGTCCTACTTGGTGTGCAGGAGAGCTTTGGGGGTGACCGCACATGCAGGTTTTTGATCTTTTCTCCCTTCTGCTCCTACAAGTGTGTTTCCTGAGCTGCCTGGTGGCCCCATATGGGTTTTCTCGTGCTGGGCTGAGTGAAAGGGTTTGTTTATTTTTATTCACACCCCATTGATATAGGCAGGTGCATACATTGAGCTTTAACTCAGAAACTGCCCACGGATGCGACTGACACGTTTTAACCCGGGGACTGAGCAGAAATATTGCCACGGCTGATCTGCCCGCTCTTGAACTGCTTATTACAGCCCCAGAGAACCTGATATTAAGCCGCTCTTTGAGTCTCATCCAAGCATAATGCGCGCCTCGGCTGAAAGGCTGGCATGGGAAGAAGATGCACACAGGGTGTAATCACAGCCATTACCGGAGCCGTCAGGGCAGCCAAACCTGCACTTTCCGCCGTCAGCTGCAAGCGGCTCGCTGAAAGGACCGATCAGACACCAGGCCTGGCCCTCGGAGCGCATCCAACGGCAGAGGGGCCCGAGAGCTGGCCACTCCCGCAGGGGACGGGGCACTGGCCCCGCAGAAGGGCTGCCGCTCAGCGTTGGTCCGAAAAGGTCGGCGTTTCAGGGGACGCCGAGGACGCGGTGTCGGAAAGCTGTCGCCACTCACTAGCCCCTCCTGGGCGGGCACCTGCAGGAAGGGGACATGGCCCCCAGCCCTCCCTTGGGAGCGTGACCCCCGAGTCTGGGGCCCCAGGGCCTCCAGTCACCACCTGGTCCTTCCCGTGGGGCTGCAGCCCCGGCCCTGCTGTCCGGAACCCACCGAAAAGGCCCCAGGAAGTTCACGCCTGGAGAGAAGAGGTGCCCTTCAGGTAACAGAGGTGGACCAGGCAAAGAGCAGCTTTGGCTCCCCTGTCTTTATGGGAAAACCCAGGCCCAGTGACTCCTGAGTCTGTGGATGGGACGTGGCCTGGATCAGACACTGTGCGGGCTGGACTTCACACTCACCCCAGAGGCACGGCGTGCAGCCCTGCGAGGATGACTTGACCCTTCCAGAGCGATGCCCTAGACGGAGGTGACTTATCCCCTCCTGCTTGAAGGAGGACGTCTCTCTAGACAGCTGTTTGCCAGACAGTGTCCCACAGGCTGCTGTCCAGAGAAGCTGAAGATTTCTGAGCGCCGGGCTGACGTGGGGCCAGAACGGGTGCGTTTTTAAATAAGGCATCTGTGAGCGGTGGAAATAAAAAACAAGCCCTAATGGCAGCTCTGGATTTAACCAGTTAAGAAGAAAACCCTATAATAACGATGGTGGCCACTTGGACAGATGAGTTAGCGCAGCAAGAGCAGCCTGGCCGTGGTGCAGCCCCTCACAGGTGATTAGTGGGGTGGAGGGGGCACGGGGGAGGCCCTGAGTTGCCAGGGTGGGATGTTAATGGATTTTATTATGTTTGCAGTATTTGCTCACCTAGCAATTGTCCTTGGCCCCAACTGCATCTCACATATGCCATCTTCTCTCCTTTTCCACTCTTTTCCTTGCAGAACAGGCCATGAGCTTTTGAATGCTTTTGTCTGCCTCTGTCAAAGGCCGTCAAAGCTGACACCTGCACTTGGATGTTAACCCACAGGCTGTGTGGCGGGGTTTCCGGCGGGGCGGCAGCATGAAGCCGGTTGGTCGGTGTGGCTCAGCCTGCGGCCCGAGGTTCTCCCAGAGCTTTCAGTGATCCTCTTGTGCGCTCGAGGGTCCGGAGCTCTTGAATGACACAGCGGACGGGATGAGGGGCCCTGGTCAGCCCCAGGGCAGTCAGCAACCTCGTGCCAGCCCTGTACCTCGTGATCACTGGGGATTTGTCCAAACATTCCCACATGAAAGCCAGCTCTTTCCTGTCTGAAACTGTCCAGCTTTCAGTTTTAAATCCAGCAAATGCATCTATGGGAATTACCTTTCTTTATGCCTGTTTGGCTTTGGGGATGCAATTTTTATATTATTTAAAATGTAGGCTTAGGAAGACGAATCCCGACGTCGTAGAATTAGTTTCTGCCTTCAAGGCACTGGCGTCCCCAGAACTCCTGCGCCCACCTGGGTGCGCCTGCTGAGGTGCTGAGAGGTTCCGAGAAGTGAGGGCTTTGGCTGGTGTCAGCCAGCTGGCAAGTTTCAGTGCCTCTGACCGCACCTTCCTGGAGGTTGGCTCTGGAGCCGGGACTCTTGAGTCACTGGGGTTTATGGCTTTCAAGTTGGAGCATTGCCTTCTCTGCCAGAACGTGTGGGAGAAGCCACGTTAGGCTGTTTCTACCCAGCATGAAACGATTTCTCCTTTCATGAAGCCGAGGGGCCCTTGAAGAGAAGGCGCACCCACGGGAGCAGCCACCGGACCCAGGCCGCCTTCCCCTTTGTCTCCTAACTCTCCCGGCTGCTCTGTAAAGCCCTCAGCCCCGGCCGCCGTCCTTCCTCTTCCTTCCCTGTGCTCACCGTCTACTCTCCCCTGCCAGCCACGCATGCCGTTTCCTCCATCCCCACCGGGCCTCGCCGGTCCGCTGCCGACCCTCTCCTTCTCCCCAGGTCTCTGGGGTGCTGGCCTCCTGGCTCCCCCGGGTGGGTGGCTCCTGGGTGGCCACTTCTCCCCCCACGCCCTGGCTGTCGCAGCCCCTTTGCCCTCAGGGCTGAGTGCCCACCCCGGATGTCCCCTCTCCACAGACCCCGAGGCCGCCCGCCGTGCTCTTGGTGCAATTAACCGTGTGGATGCCGCTACCCCATGAGAGCAACGCCCTGTGCTCCGGGCCTCTGGGACGTCCACCTGCCCTCTGGACACCCCATGTAGACGCCATGGAGCCATCCCGGCAGGTCCCAAGAGCCGGATCTGACCCAGCTGGACCCCCCAGAGCTTTCCTACTCACCTGCCTCTAACCTCCTACTTACAGGGGTCGCCGTGTCTTGTTACTTTTATCCGCCGAATTCCTCTTGCAGGCAGCCCCTTCTATGCGTCTTCTCCCTCATCAGGATGCAGGGATCACTGCCCGCCCCACCCCCCACCCAGGGCAGGGACCAGCCCCCGTGCCGTAGACTTGGTTACGTGATTCGCAGGAGATGCTCAGCACAGGCACCACAGTGTGCACACAGAGGTGGCTCAGACAACAACCAGCTCTCTACCTGCAGCTGGGGGCGGGGCTGCGGGCACCTAGGGGCAGCACTACTGCCAGGTGGGCACGGTCATCGCTGGCACTTCCCGTTGAGGAAACAGGCACAGAGAGGGGCAAAGGTCTGCCCTGAGTGCCCATCGGACCCCAGAACCCGGGCTTCACACCGCTCTAGACGTCAGGACACCCAGGACGCAGGGTGCAGGGGTCGCCATGCACTGGTCTCAGCATCCTCGTGGGCTCTGGGCATCCGACTTTAGCTGACTAAGGCCCACCTGGGCCCCCGGCACCAGACGGGGGTCTGCTTCCGCCCAGGTTGACTGTTCACCAGTCACACTCCCCTTTGCCTCCTCCAGATCCCAAATGCTGAAAGGGGTGGGTATGTGCGAGAAACAGAAATGAAGCAGGGAGGGTCCTGCCCCCATGAAGGGGCTGCTCTCTGGCTGTTTTGAGGACCCTGTGTAAACAAGTCCCTTCCCCAAGCCATGCAGGAGTCTGACCCCCTCGATCAGATGACCCGATGGTGGCTAAAAATAATGACCCTCGTTAGCACATTCAAAGCAGTGGCTCGAAATCACCCACGACCAGCTGAAGGCTGGGCTGGCGGCGGGGCCTGGGGCGCCTTCCTCCCTGGCGGCTCCCGGGAGCTCAGGAGCAGCTTTCTCCCAGGGGCACGGGCTGCCCTCCGCGGGAAGAGCATGTTCCTATTCTAATTGCGCTGGTAATTAGAGCTCAGGTCTTTGAACCTCAACCAAGGAGATACCCCTCTCCAGGGAGTCAAATGATACGAGGCTGGGCCTGAGGCTCTGCTGCTGGCTTGAGCCTGCTTGCTGCTCCTGTGAAGGGTTCTTTAAGAACCTATGTATTGATTTGTTTGTTTGTTTGTTTTGTCCTGCTTTGCCATAAACTGCTGGTGTCAGATCACTACTCTGCTCCAGGTACCCTGAGCCTGGGGCGGAGAGCTCCTCTCCCTCAGGGGCTAAGCTGGCGGCCCACAAGCTCTGACTCTTCTTTAGCCCACTGATGCCTGGCTCTGAGGAATGAACGAGGCAAAGACGCCGAGCGGGGGTACATGGGTGGCTTTGTCTCTTGAGGGCTCTGCTTCCCTGTGTGCATCTGAATACGGGTGAGTCTCAGATTTGGCAACAAATTCTTTCATATCAAAAATTTCAGAAATAAAATGAGCCATATAATCCGGCTGATTTACGAAATGATTTCTACAAAATGAACTGTAGCTTTGACTACATGCCAGAGGAAACCCTCTCAAACCTTGCATGTGTCACAAGAATGAATTAGTCCGCATCGAGGGCTGAGTCTAAATGGGTATTTCAGGCTGTGAGCAAACTGTGGAAAGCTCTGGGCACAGAAATCCAAGCTCCTGCCATCACTGTTGAAACTTCCACTGACAGCATCCTACAAGCTCAGTGCTGTGTGGGGCACCTTGGTGACAGAAATGACAGTGGTCTTGGTCCCCCAGTGACGGCACATGTGCCCACACATGTCCCTTGAATACTGGGATGCCTGTGTCAACCACTGTGAGCCACGTACTGGGATGCCTGTGTCAACCACTGTGAGCCACGTACTGGGATGCCTGTGTCAACCACTGTGAGCCACGTACTGGGATGCCTGTGTCAACCACTGTGAGCCACGTACTGGGATGCCTGTGTCAACCACGGTAAGCCACGTACAACCTGGACTCAAGGGATGACAAAGGGGTCTTGTCCCCTGTCTTAAAGTCCTTATTCCACTGAGAAAATAATAATTCATATTTAAGATTATGACATTATGTCCATTTTCCGTAAGATCTAAGCTATTTAAGGTTCTTTGGCCAAACCTTTTAAAAGAAACAAAACTTCCAAAAATGCTTCTGGACTGAAGGAATGAACAAACCTACAGTTGGAAAAATTAACCTGAAAATAAGAACTGCACCTAGCTAAACACAGGTGAGAGACTGAATCCTGACTAGAACAGTGAGAACACACAGCCTGGCCCCTCAGCAAAGACATGGAGACACACTGATTCCAGGCATCTAAGGAAACTTTCGTCTAATGGTGAGCTGACCACTGAGCGAACTGAGCAAAGGCCTCAGTGGTCATACATGACATAAAACATGGACTTGACAGAATTAGTTCAGGGAATTTACTAAACAAACGGCAATGTCAACAAACGCTGAGGGGAGAGAATCTGATTCCCGGAGTTGACGTGTTGTATTACATAAAATGTCCAGTTTTCAACAAAAAATTAGGAGACGTGCAGAGAAACTAGAAAGTATGGTTAATAAACAGGGAAAAAAGTAAATCAATAGAAGCTGTCCCTGAGGAAAAGCCCAGACACTGGACTTTCCACAGCTTTAGACCAGCTATTTAAAATATGTTCAGGGCTCCCCTGGTGGCGCCGTGGTTGAGAGTCCGCCTGCCGATGCAGGGGACACGGGTTCGTGCCCCGGTCCGGGAAGATCCCACATGCCGCGGAGCCGCTGGGCCCGTGAGCCATGGCCGCTGAGCCTGCGCGTCCGGAGCCTGTGCTCCGCAATGGGCGAGGCCACAACAGTGAGAGGCCCGCGTACCACAAAAAATAAATAAATAAATAAAATAAAATAAAATATGTTCAGTGAACTAAAGAGAAGTATGAGGACAGTGTCTCACCCAACAGAAAATATCATAGAGGGATAAATTACTTAAAAAAAAAAAAAAGAACCAAATAGAAATTCTGGAGTTGAAAACTACAATAACTAAAATTTAAAAATTCATTAGAAATGCTTAACAGTAGATTTGAGCAGGCAAAACAGCCAATGAACTCAAAGACGTATCAGTTGAGATTCTGAGGAACAGAGCAGAGAGAATGAAGAAAAAGAAAGTGAGCCTCAAAAACCTCACAGAGGCCACTAACATATAACATATAATGCAAGTCTCAGAACGAGGGAAGAAATGGAATGGGGCAGAAAGAATATTTGAAGAAATAATGGCAGAAACCTTCCCAAACAGAAGGAAAACATTAATCTATACATCCAAGGAGCTCATCAAATTCCAAGTAAGAGAAACTCAAGGAGATTGACACACTGATACACACCCTGCAGAAAGACAGAGAACCATGACAGCAGGAAGGTAGCAGTGACTCATCACACAGAAGGACCCTTCCTAAGGTAACAGCTGGTTTCTCATCAGAAACCGTGGAGACAGAAGGCAGTGGGAGGACATTTCCAAACTGCTGATAGAAAAACCCATGTCAACCAAGAATTCTATATACCGCAAAATTATCCTTTAAAATGAAAGAGAGAGAAACAAAAACCAAGAGAGCTTGTTGCTAGCAGACCTGCCCTACAAGAAATACTAGAGTCCTTTGGACTAAAATGCAAGGATATTAGATAGCAGCTCAAATCCACACAATGGCATAAAAACACCAGTAAAAGTAGCTACATAGATAAATATAAAAGACAATAAAAGTATGTTTTTAACTCTTTTTTTCCTCTCTGGTATAAAAGAAAATAGCATAAACAACTATAAATCTGTGGTGATGGAAGATGTAAATCCTACCTTATCAGGAATTACATAAAATATGAATGGATTAAACACTCTAGTCAAAAGGCAGAGATCAGCAGAATAGACCAAAATAACATGATCCGACTCTGTGTTGTTTGCAAGAGACATACTTTATATCCAAAGACACAGGTAAGCTGAAACGAAAAGGACAGAAAAAGATACACCATGGAAACAGTAACCTAAAAAGCAGTGGAGTGGCTACACTACTATCAGACAAAATAGGCTGTAAGATAAAGTTGTTACTAGACACAAAGTAGGATATTTCATAATGATAGAAGTGTCAATCTATCAAGAAGATATAAATAATATGCACCAAAAACAGAGAATAAATTAAAGGAAGCAGTAACTGATAGAATTGAAGAGAACAAAGTTAATAATAGTCAGAGATTACAACTCCCCACTTTCAATAATGGACAGAACAACTGGACAAAAGATTGATAAAGAAATAATCGACCTGAACAATACTATAAGCCAACCAGACTTACCCAACATCTATGGAACACTGCACCCAACAATGGCCGGACAGACATTCTTCTCAAGTGAACATGGAACATTCTCCAGTATATACAACATGTTTGGCCATAGATTTCAATAAAGTCTCAATACATTTAAAAGGATTAAAATCATAAAGAGTATGTTTTCTGATCACAACGGAATGAAACTAGACATCAGTATCAGAAGGAAATTTGGGGATTCACAAACATGTGGAAACTAATCTACACTCACCTAAATAGTCAACTGAAGAAGAAATCATAAGGGAAATTAGGAAATACTTTGAGAAGAATGAAAACAAAAACACAACATACTAAAACTTATGGGATATTCCTGAGGAACTGTTTTCCAGAGTGGCTGCAATACTTTCCATTCTCACCAGTGAAATATTAAGTTTCCAGTTTCCCCACATCTTCGTCAACACTTGTCATTACCTGTCTTTTTTTATTATACCCACCTAGAGGATGGGAGTGGTATTTCATTGCGGATTTGATTTGCATTTCTCTGATGACTAATGATGTTGAGTATGTCTCCACGTGCTTATTGGTCATTTGCATATCTTCTTTGGAGAAATTCTATTCAGATCCTTTGCTCATTCTTTAATTATGTTATTTGTCTTTTTATTGTTGAGTTACAAGAGCACTTTACATATTTGGTCACTAGACCCTTATCAGATATATAATTTGAAAATCTTTTCTTCCATTCTGTAGGTTATCTTTTCACTTTCTTGGCATTGTCCATTGAACCACAAAAGTTTGTTTATTAGAATCTCTCCGACAATATCAAGGTTGGTGGGGACGCAGAGCAATTGGAACTCTCATACGTTGCTGGTGGGAATGTAAGATGGTTCAGCCCAGTTGGAAAATGGCTCAACAGTTTCTAATTACGTTAAACACACACTCACCATGTGACCCAGCAGGCCCACTCCGGGGTATTTATCCAAGTGAAATGAAAACATACATTTTCATAAGGACCTATACACTAACGTTTACAGTAGCTCTGCTCATAATTGCCAAATAGTAGAAACCACCCAAATGTTCTCCATCTGGGGAATGGCTAACAAAGTGTGATTTCACATACAATGGAACCCTAAAGAGCACAAATAGACCAGACAACGCGAATGGATCTCAAGAGCTTCGTGGTGATGAAAGCAGTCAGTCTCAAAAGGTTGCATGTTGTACTATTCCCTTTACTCAGAAACAGGGAAAGCGATGGGGATGGAGGATAGATCAATACCCGCCAGGGAGGAAGGGTGAGGTGAGGTTGTGACCTCAAAGCTGTAGCTCAAGACAATTTTGAGGGTGATGAAGCCTTTCTGTATCTTGATTGTGGTTGTGACTCCAAGGGCTCTAGACGTTGGTCAAGACGCACATATCTTTATGCCCAAAAGAGTGAGTTTTACCAAATGTACATTAAAAATAATTTTTTTAAAAACTAAGAGAAAATATTCGGAGATGAACAGTGACCTAGCGATCAACAAATTGTTCAAACATTTAATTATTTTTCCTAGGCTATCACACCCATTAAGATGTTATCTCTTCAATGGCAGTAATCAGCTGTTATTAATCTGCGAGGGCCTGAATCTAATGTATCGGCTGACCCAGAGCAGGTACTAGTGGTGCTGAATGAATTTTATTGTTCTTCTAGATTAGTTTTGACCCCCATGGTTTCTTGATGGCTGCAGTGATTATATTTGACCTCATGATGAACCTATACAGGTAAGAAAGTTGGTGTGCATTTTTAATTGGAGATAACAGTGTCAATGTGGTTTGTATTTATTCTACTGTGTACTCAGAGTCTCTTTCCATTGATTCATGTTGTTGTTGTTATTACTACATACAATATCATGAGGTTACTTTTCTAGATGTGATACTATCTTTATTGAATCTGTTATGATTTGAACTATACTACTTTTCATTACTGTCTGAGTTATAAGGTGTCCGTAAGCTGTCATGTTACTTTTGTTTTGCCAGCACTAATTAGATACTGCATAATAACCATTTTCATATTGCCGGTGCAGTAAGCTGCATTTCACAAATGTAGGAACTGCTGTGCTTGGAGATATTTTATAAATATTAGCATGAACATGTAATAGCATGCATCTTCACCAACGTCAGTGATCGTTGGCTGCCTCTCATTGGCTGAAGCATTTTGTTCTCCGATCTCCAACTCTCTGGATAGAAGAACTTATGTAGGGCTGCCTCTGACTGCCAGGTGGTAGCAGGGCAGCATCACTTCTCTCCCGGCGTCAGTGAGAGTTTCATGATGGGGAACCGGTGTTGCTGGATCAGCTCTGTTATGGCTGAACATCCGTGTTCCCCTAAAATCCGTATAGTGCAGCTCTAAACTCCAGACGGTATCTGGAGGCTTTGACAGGTGATTAGGTTTGGATGAGGTCCTGAGAGTGGTGCCCCCACGACGAGATTTGTGCCCTTAGAAGAGAAAGAAGACCTCTCTCTCTGCACACACTGGAGAAAAGGCTGTGAGGGACACAGCGAGAAGGTGGTGTCTGCAAGCCCGGAAGAGGTTCTCACCGGGAACTGAATGTACTGGCACCTTGATCTTGGACTCCCAGCCTCCAGAACGGTGAGCAGCAACGGTTGTTTAAGCCACGTGGTCTACGGTGTTTTGTTACATCAGCCCGAACAGACTAAGTGAATAGTATAGAGTACGTGGGGGTGAGGTGGGAGTCTGTGTTTGCTCTGCTGCCAGAAACCCGTGTTTTCGCAGATGAGACCACCTGGGCTCTTGCAGGGGGTGGAGGGCGTGAAGCGCCCCCGTGGACGCAGGCGGGCGGAAGGCAGAGGGGCGTCCGCAGTCGTTGTGAGGCTAAGACGCCTGTGACGGGGCAGAGCTGAGCACAAACGTGACCCTGAGGCTGCCGTCCCGGGAGGGCTGATGGCTGGGTGGCTTCAGCGGCAGGGAGCTGCCCAGATGCTCAGCTCTGAGCTCCAGAGTAATCCGCAAACGTCCCAGGTAAACGCCGACATCCTCCCCCAGGTCGCTCTGCAGTTCCCTTTGTCCTGCTGCACAAGGGGCCGCATCCCTGGGAGCTCGGGGCTCGGGCCTGGGCCTCGGGTCCCCGCCCTGCTCTGGCGGGGGCTCCACCCCCTACATACATCAGTCACAGAATGATGTGGCCCAGGCCAGGGTGATGGACCAATGATACAGACCAAATTGTGATCCAGGGCAGTCTTGTTTAGCCTTTGAAACGTTAGAAAACGTATTTTTCTGAATCTGAATCCATCACAAGCCCCGTCACTCCCTAGGACCTTGAGTTGGGTCTCCTTCACCCTGACTGCGTTTCAGTGTAAGACGCCTTTAGACTGTAGGACACAATCAATTATGTACCCTTATGAATAAAAAATAGATTACAACACACTATGGATCATAGAGTGTGTCTGGTTTTCATATGGACTCAGATGTAAAAAAATAAATAAAAGAAAAAGCGTCTTAGAAGTAATGAGATACAGGCTTGGTTGGCTGAGCCCTGGTCATCCTTTTGGTTTGTGAGCCCCGCTCGGGGCCTGCAGATGTTTGGACCCTGGCTCCAGGCAGAGACTGCCTGCAGTCCCCCAGATGGCATCACCTGGCCCGCACAGTACCGTGTTCATGGGTGACAAAGAAGAGGCGTCTTTTAGGAAGTGGAATGCATGTCCGATTCTCCTGAATTTCAAGGAAAGAATACTTCATGGAACTGCTAGTGTGTCTTGAATTTTAAGTTGTGGGAATTTCACCCTCTGAAAGACCAGGGATGCTCAACAGGGCAGAGGCGTGTGTGTGGGGCTAACCAGAAGCACCTGGGGCCCTTTGCAAATGACAGAGTCCACCCGCTGCAAGCGACACCGATGTGCGTCCTCAACTGGACCCAAAGCTGCTGCCCTCAGGTCAGTTCTGACCTGTCCCAAGAGACCAGACGTGGAAGGCAAGCAGACCAAGCACCTCCGCAGGGCTTTAGTTGTTTCATTTTAAAAATGATGATCTCCCTGCTAAATCCATGGCCGCTTGTTCTGTGATCTTCTCACCGGGCTGGCACGTGGCCCCGGCTGTCCCCTTTCCTCTCCATTTCCAGGCCCCAGGGCTACGGCCCTAACACTGCCAACCATGTCTATGGTTGCGGTTCCTACGTTTTACTGTGAAACCTTGACTCTCTTCTGTAAGCCAGCCTGGACAGGCTGCTGCCTCTGCATACGGTGACCGCTACCTGCCCAGCTGCCATCTTGTCCCCCAGGGGCTGTTCTTCTGGTCCCAGGACAGGTGATGCCCTTGTCCCTCACGCAATCAACCGAATTAGAGAACTGAGCCATCCTTGATTCTTCCCAGTCCTTAATCCCACATGTTCAACTATGACCAACTATGCTGCGAATCTGAACCCCAAAGAGCTTTCTAATCCAGAGATGGGCCCACGAACTCCCTGAAACTGTAGGTCCTCTAATTGTATGCTACAATGTTGCAGGTTTTAGGAAGTATGTGGTTGTGTGTGTGTGTACACAATTTTTTTTTTTTCTGGCGAGAGGATGTTTTAGTGTAGTTTTTGGTAGATTAGACAGACTACCAAAGGATCTATAACGATGCTTTAGCATTTGGACCGTGTATCATTGAGTCAGCCTTGCTTATACAGAAGGAGTTATCATTTATGACCAATGATCACTTTCTCTGATTTTTGCAGACATTTTTCTCGTGGCTGGAAATCCTCTGTCGATGCTCATCCGTCTTTTCTGGGCCCTCCCTCAATGGGTGTTGTCATGTGTCCTTTGGGCCCCTCCCCCTGCCCCCTCACAGACATAGCTGTCGCCTTCTCAGGGTAGGAACACCAGACACCGTCCATCTGGAAAAGGTCATAAATGCAGGTAGAGGAGGTAAGCTGCAGCATGTCCACAGCTGCAAAAAAACCCCAAAGTAAGGCCTGCTGACGAGGCTGGAAAATAAATGCCGAATCCGTGTCAAGCTGCCAAAAAAAGACAAAAGCATATTGCGCCAAAGGGAAAAGAGGTAGGAACGTGATGAAAACCTAGGTTTGAAGGTGACAATTCTGTGCCACTTTCCGGTGGCACCCACTGAGGCTCTCGGAGGAGACTTTGCCCCTGTGGGAGCTTTGGCTGGTCTTTGACCCGCGGGTTCCGAGTCTGTCTGGCCCGGAGTGAGTGAGAGGGTAGATGCGCCAGAAGTCACAGAAAGATGTGTCTCCCAGGGCCCTGGGGCTCCAGCCTCGTCAGGCTCAGGAGAAGGTGGGAGGCACGGTTGCTGGTGGTGACTCTTCGCCTCCCCTTTGTCTTCACCCTCGGCACGGGACTTTGTCTGTCTTCCCCCCGGAAGTGGGGTGAACTTCCCTGCCCTGTATTGAGGGCTCCATCACTTATTTGCTTTGGCCAGAGGCTGGGGGCAGATGAGAGGCAAGCGGGACTTGAAGTAAAGCCTGGGCGATAAATCTCCTCCTTCTCTACCATTGCCAAGGAGAGCACGCCCTGAGCAGCCTGAGAGACACGAGGACAGACTGGGCCCAACCTGCGGTGATAAGCCCGGCCCCGTGGAACCCAGACAGGATCAGCCAGTCCCCACCTAGCCTGCATACGCATGAGTGGGGCTGGCAAGGCTGCAAACTCAGACAGGACTCAATACTGCCGTCTGGAGGGATTCCTCTTCTCTAGGAAAACTCAGTCTTTGCTCTGATAGCCATCAGCTGATGGGATGAGGACCACCAAGTTATCGAGGGTAATCTCCTTTATTTAAAGTTGGCCGATTGTAGATGTTAGCTGTATCTACAAAATGCCTTCACGGTAGCACCCAGATTTGTGTTTGATTGAATGACTCGGTACCAGGGCCTGCTTAATCATCATAGTGAGTGTAAATGATTGCTTTAAGCCACTGAGGTTGGGGTGGTTTGTTACTCAGCATTGTAGGACCAACAGCTGACTGATACATAAGATAAAAACAAATTGGGACTGAAGGCTGTAGAATTATGTCACTGCCACACGATACACTAGTGTTAGGACTTGATGTTTGGTTGGTGCGTTTTGGGTATCTGATCTGCTCTCAGCACACAGAGCCAGATAAAATAAGTGCCACACTATGAAGCGGAACAGATAGCAGGGATCAGTCATTCATAGCAATGATGACAAACAGCCCTTCGTTACAATTATCTAGTTAAAACACCATTAACAATTAATGACATACATCACAGAACTTATTGAACCCATTAAAGACTAATTTACTGGCTATAAAAATATGGCATTAAGAATTTATGGATCATTACCTTTTATCCTGGAATGAAATACTGCTGACGGAAACCTTAGAAACTGTTGAAAACAATTACTCATTAAAGCCACATGAAATTAAATGATACGGCTTAGCAAAAAAGAAAGAAAAGAATCCAAGCAAAGTTTGAAAATGTTTTTTTGAGAAGCAGCACTCACTTTGCATGACACTGAATGGATAAAGATTATATTTTCAAACAAGATTAAGATCTACAATTAAAAAATTCAAACGAAGTAATTTTAATGTGCAATAAAATCTTCTTTTTGGAAAAATGTCTTAGATCATGACTGATAAAAATTCTGATCATGATTAATCACCGCCAGGTATTTTGGAACACTATTAAGGAGAGTGTAACAATGATAAAATTAATTAATTCCTCTAAAGGGTTTTAAAATATAATATGATGTAACAGCTGTTACGGCTTTAAAAATGATTATTTCTTTTCCGCCCTGCAACCAAAATTTGTCAGTCAGAAATCAACCTAATTTCACTGCAATTTCCAATTTATTACTCTGTAATGAGACCAGCTTAATAGTGATGAGCCCCTTGTTTTCTAAGAGACCATACGCACGTTTGCAAATTTCCCAGCCTGGGGCATATGGCACATGCCCGCCTCCTGCTCATGCGTGGCCCTTGGGTCTGGCCAGAGGGACATGAACCCCACAGATCACCCGTGCCCGTGTTCACATTCTGGTTGTGGCGAGTGGTCAGGCAAAACCAGCCCAAACTCTTTGTCAGGACAGTATTGAGCTGAGAGTCAATTTTTATATCAAAGAAACAGAATCGTAAAACTTAAGAGTTAGAAAAGATCAAGTCCAAACCTCTTGATTTATAAAGAAACTGAGTCTCAGATAAGGTCAGTGACTGGCCCAGGGTCTCACAGCCTTCGACGGCAGACGCAGAATGAAAATCCACGTCTGGGAAGTCCTCGCCCAGGGTTTCCATTAGAAGCACCATTTCCTGGTTCCCACGTGAAGGAACTGCTCCTTTTGCCTCGGCAGAGTTGACCTGAGCGCCCAGCGAGGCCGCACCGCCGGGCTCCTCCAGACAAGCGCTAAGACAGCTTTCAGATATTCCTCAAAGAAAAAAAAACACTGGCCACACCAATCGCCAGTCCCTCTCCTAAGGGCCTTTGGGTACCACGTACTTACGGTGTTGAGTACTGCTTTATAGCTACTTAATTTTTTTTTTTTTTTTTAAGCCTTCTTACTGGCAAGTGACTGAAACAGTTTACCAGGCGCAGAAGTGGCAGAAAGACTCCCCACTGAGCACACACGATCCTCACCTGCACGTCTGCCAGACTGGAGGAGGCCTCTCCAGGCTTGCTTGAGTCCTCTCCAGGAGGCAGGAGACTGCCAGGGTTCCAGAGAGCCGCCTTCTTCAGGGCATCCAGACAAGTCGCTTCCAGACCCTCTTACGACGGGTAAGATTTTGCCATTTTGTCTGCGCCTCATGGCACCCAAGGAAAGCTGCAAGACTGCTGTCGTCAGCCGGACGATTCCAAAGGTAGTCATAAAATTACGAAGCGCCGACTCTGGTTCCTTACAAATTGGCTTTACAATATCACGGAGTCTGGGGTTGGTAGATGCAAACTATTACATTTAGAATGGATAGACAACAAGGTCCTAATGTAGAGCACAGGGAACTATATCCAATCTCCCCGGATAAACCATCACGGAAAAGAATGTAAAAAAAAGAACGTATATGTAACTGAGTCACTTTGCTGTACAGCAGAGATTAACACAACATTGCAAATCAACTCAAAGTTCTTCAATTTAAAAAATTTAAATGTTTTCAGATGTTAGAGGCACTAAGTAAAACCCAACGTTCACATTCTGGTTGTGGTGAGTGGTCAGGCAAAACCAGCCCAAACTCTTTGTCAGGACAGTATTGAGCTGAGAGTCAATTGTTATATCAAAGAAACAGAATCGTAGGTTGTGTTGTGTCACCTCGTAGGTGGTGCGGCGGGGCTCCGACTCTTTCTTTCCCTCTTGTGTTTTCTACAGAAACAGAGTGCGGGGAAGGCTGCATACAATCTATAACCCTTAATGACTCTGCACGAACTTGACAACAAAGAAGTAAATTTTCTTCTAGAGGTGGAACCATTTGTTTTCACTTGGCTTTAATTTTTTCTAGACCTAATGGTGATTATTAATATATATTCTTGCCTTGGAGGTTTCATTCTAGTTGCTGAACTAAATAAGTGCCAAATCATAAAAACAACCCAGTAAATAAAAAGCTAACAAATTCACAGCTGTTCTGAGAAGAATTATTGGTGCGCCCATATTATATATTACAATATGCGCCCAAACTAATTTATACCCAGAGGACTATCAACTGCGCTTTCTGTGAAACATTCTGATTCCGTGTCTTAAAAATGTCACCTAGTAACACGTGTTGTTGTCGAATCCCCAGGGCACCTTTCAAATGAGTTCATATTTGGGGACTGGTGGACATGATGACCTCGTGGGTGATGCTAGGAAACGAGCTGCAGAAGCTCTTCTCCATGTCTCAAGGACGGCTCGGCGGACACGGTGGATTTAAGGCATACGGACGTTGCGGCAGCAAACCTTCATCGTCAAACCGAGAGGTAGGCAGAGTTACACGAGCTTGACCGTAGACCGTATTAAATGCAACGAACAGTGTGTTACCGCACCTTGGGTGACTGGATTCTTTATCTTTCCAATGTTTTTCCTCAAGGAAAAGCGTGACAGCAGATCTGGACATCTGTGATGGGCATATCCCCCGATTTTCCACTTCCTGATGCTCACACACCTCTGCATTCCCAACAGCAAGCGGTAAATTGTGTATGGCCCAAACTGAGATCACTCATTCGAGCTCTCACTGTGTGGGCACGGGACCAAAGTCACTTACGGAAGTGCCGTCTGGCTGAAAGCCCCCACTTTCCTGGAGCCACCTCTTCACCTTCATCACCAGCGCTAGCGGGTGGCATCCTTCCTGGGACGCGGTTCGTGAAGGAACACGGCGTTAGTCAGCAATGCTGCCGGAGATGGGGGTGGAGGGGCCTCGCCCCCATGCTTTCTTTTGGGCCTTATAACGCTTGAGATTCAAACTAGTGCCTGAATAATAGCAAAACCGGATCTCTGCAGCCTTGCCCGTTATCCAGAACTGGTGTGCTCGCCTCTAAGAAGGACCCTCAAAGCACAAACTTGCCCACGTGGAGTTTGCTCAGTTCATCCCTGGAGTCCCCAGAATTAAGTGAGTCCTGAGCGAATCTTTACTACTCGGGGTATTGAGCCTGCCTGCCCGTCCTTTAGACAGTGTCTTTCGTTCTCTCCTCTTATTTTACACGTGGTCTAAGACACTGAGTTACTCAGTGTCTCAGAAACAGAAGCACCCTTAGGAGCCTTCCTTCCTGCATCAGCTGCTGGTCCCCAGTGAATCCCAAACGGGCACATACGTTTTCACCGATGAGGAAAAACATCGCAAGAACAAAAGGAGGCAAAATGTCCAAGAATCACTGTAGCAGGCAGGATGTATTATGAAGGGAACATGGTGGTTTTAGAAAAAACCCATCTATCTTAAGAACTTTTTCTTCTTCTCTTAACACTGTCCCATTGTCCCTAATTCCAGCAGAGTTTAATCACCTTTGATGCTTTTGCCCAGAAAGATATTTACAGGCATTCATCTCTGTCGTTAGCCTGGATAATTAGTCTTTGTACAATTCAGGGAAATCCTATCTAGCTCTTTAAATCTCTACTCATAAACCATAAATCAAACTGTCCCACCACCCCGCTTAATCACTGCTTTCCCTTTCTCTACAACTCCTCCCATATTCCCCGGCATCTTTCTGACTCTAACACTTTCCTCAAGAATTTACAAAAACCTGGAACCAAAGCCACCAAGGCTGGGCTTCCTAGGGGCCGTGATGGGAAACCTGGCTTTATCCCTTCACCCTAAGGCGGCCCAATCTCCCAGTGACAACATGGAGCCACTTCAGTCATTTGTGTGAGTGTGTGTTGTTTGTTTTCAGTAACTCAGATACTCCTGTCCACTCTCTCCAAAACTAAATTACATTTAAAGGTCACATCATGACTCAAAATTCGCTTGGAGATTGTGGGGTCTGCATAATGGGAGCTGGGTGGCCTTGAGCGCCCTCCCCTCTCTCCTGGCTCCCAGTTATGTCTCTTCTTTGGCTCCGTTACCTTTGGACCCTCTTGGAGCCATTGCACCCAGTCTTTTGTTCTCCTGCGTCTGGATCCTCTGCAGACTTCTGTCTTTTTGTTACGGGGATGACGTACAAGCCGTTTGAGAAGGCTTTTTTTCCATTAGAATGGAATACAGTCCCATTCGGCTTGTCTGGATTTGAGGGGTGCTCTCAGGCTAAAAAGATTTTTAGGATATTTTAACGCTTTCACTGAATTGGGAACCATCTTGACTCCCTTCAAGCTTTGGGAAGAGATCACCTCATTAGCTACATTGAAAAATGGAGAGACTGAATATACAGCCATGGGCAGGCCATAAACAAAGGTAGAACTCTGACCCACCACCTGCAGCAAGCTGCCCGGGAAACGAACCGCTTGTGGACAGCAGCCGGCCCAGGAGGCAGCCGCTGTAAGCCAGCCTTGCAGGGAGCCAGCGTCTGCCTATAAGTCAGCTGGGCAGGAAGCTGACCACTATCTCTGGTAACCATCCAGGAGGCCAAACAACACCCCGCGTGGCAACGGTGCCAAACGGCCAGGGCTTAATCAGTAACTGACAGCTTCCCTAGCTTTCGGTCCTGCTTCCAACTCAAGACCAACCAGAGAAAGTCAGGTGTGCTCCCCTCACCCATCACACAGGACGCCGGCTCTAACTGCCCCTGGTCACCCGGGACAACAGCCTCCCTCAGGGCACCCGGAGCCCTCCCTTTTCTACCGTGATTTCTCCCTCTCTGCCTGCCCTCAGTCTCCGCCATACACAGGTGATGGCGGCCCACTCCCTGCCCCAGTGAGCTCCGAATAAACACCTGACTCGCTTTCATCTGGGTGGTGTCTCCGTTTATTCCCATGAAGCCACCTTTCCGCTTGGGCTGCTCCTACAGGCCACCGCTTGCGAGGTGGCGGCATGGGTGCTGGATGTCGGAGTCCCTGTAAGTCTAGGTGAGAAGGTCTGGACAGAAGGGGTTATACGGCTCATACCTGCCCTGCCTCAGTCACATTCCTGGACAGAAAGGGATTTATGCACCGCTTAAGCGCACAGAAGACACAGCTACCGGGGCCCAGGCGAGAACCATTTCACTTGAACCGAATGACTGCAGTCATTCCACAAAGTACACAGACCTCTCCCCAACTTCTTTGCAGCTGATGAAACTTTTTAGGGATGTGGAGGCCAAACGACAACCCCAAGCCCGTGAATTTTTTTTTTTTTTTTTTTTTTTTTTTTGCGTTACGCGGGCCTCTCACTGTTGCGGCCTCTCCCGTTGTGGAGGACAGGCTCCGGACGCGCAGGCTCAGCGGCCATAGCTCACGGGCCCAGCCGCTCTGCGGCATGTGGGATCTTCCCGGACCGGGGCACGAACCCGCGTCCCCTGCATCGGCAGGAGGACTCTCAACCACTGCGCCACCAGGGGAGCCCTCAAGCCCGTGATTTTGACCAATGTGACTGCTCACCCTGCATGACAAGGACACTCCGGACCGTGACACTGCAGGCTCACAACCGGTGCGCAGACAATGTGACATTTCAGTTTTCCTGGGGAAACAGCAGTTAGACACGCAGATTCAAACCTGCAGCATCTGGCCGTCTTTCGCACGAGCAGAGCCCCCGGCACGCAGCCCTCATGTCAACTGGCCATTCTTACTCTGCACGTATGGTGATAGCTTGGCCGTGGGACCTTCCACCGCAGTCGGAAGGGTCGCAATTTCAGGGCTGTGCGAAGCTCTAGAGATCATGGAATCCAACCCACTCGCTTCAGACGAGAATGCTGATGGACAGCCCGAGCAAACACAGCTGCTTGGTGGCAGGTCTGTGATCAGAACCCCACCCGTGGCCCTTTCCACACCACGACAGCTGCCCATGAGTTCATTCAAAGTACTTAATTGGCATTTCCCACCGTGTCTGTTTCCTCTAATTCTTACTGCACTATTATTGGCAGTCAGGCATCTTGGAGGAACTTTGCGGCTGTAGCTCTCTTGACCTCACGCATCACACACTGGTGTTCTCTTTGGTGCCTCGATACTCAAAGTGAGGTCCGTGGGCCAGCGGCCTTGGCGTCACCTGGAAGCTAGTTAAAAAGGCAGACTCTTGGGAGTCACCCCAGATCCGCTGGCCCAGCATCTGCAGATCCATGAGATGCCCAGAATTGTGTGGGTGTACTACAGTTGGAGAAGTGCCGATCTAGACAATTCTTTTCTTCATTTTCTATCAGATTTTAGAAATTTTACCTGGTCTTTCCAACGTCTAAGCACCCAGAAAGTCAGAGTAGTCTTCGTAGCAGATGGCGATTGGGAGGTACCCACACAGCAGGCATCTCCACCCAAGGACCAGGTGTGGCCAAGTGCACCCTCTCCATGGGGCGTATCTCACCCGGTCAGTTCAGTCAGCACACCGGCGCCCTCTTCTCTCTCCTTGGAACGTTCCGAGGCATTAGCATTGTGAAGAACTGGAAAAATACAGAAACGTGAAGCAAGACTGAAAGCCCTTTAGCCCTTGCCCGTCTCGATCACATTCCTGGCCGCCGACACAAGGAGTCATCATGTGGTGTTTCGGGAACAGTCTTCAGACACACCCATCTTGCTAGAAGCCCTGAACAAGAGCCTGGTGTGGACTCTGCAGGAAGTTAGGGAGAAGAGTCTGGGGCAGGGCCCGAGCCCGCAGCGGGCGTGGTGGGAGCGTCCTACCGGGATGGCCAACGTTATGTGTCAACATGACGGCACGCGGGCTGCACCGGGTGCATCTGTGGCTGCGTTTCCGGGTGAGGTTAGCGTTTGACTGGGGACTCGGGGAAGCGCACACCCTTCCCAGTGTGAGTGGGCGTCGTCCAACCCTCTGAGGGCTTGGCCACAACAAAAGGCAGAGGAAGGAAGAATGTACCCCTCTTCTGCCCGACGACTGGAGCTGAGATGTCGGTCTTCTGCCGTGGACAGGGAGTGGCTTGCAGACTGTGGGACCTCACAGCCTCCATAATCATGAGAGCCAATTCCTCAGAGATATAAGTCTCTTTATATCTCTCTACCAGCTAGCTACCTAAAGATCTTTGGGTCTCTTGCTCTGAGCTCACGTCTGGCTATAGAAAATTGTATAAGTTGCCTACACTAACTGTTGACATTTTTAGTGCCTCTCTTTTCACCTCGCGGGAGACGAGCAGTTATATATCTCTCCAGTCCAAGGCCTCTGCAGGCACAGACATGCACATAAATAGTTGGGTATTTTGTATAAATCCTATTATGGCATATGCTTACTTTCTTGAGGCTTTCCTTTTTAACTTAAAAATACACCTTAGCATATGAATCTTAACTGCATTTCTCAGTTGAGTTCTTCCCAGTTCAAACACGTACCTATAATACCTGGGAAGGGTTCTTTCGGTGCAGGACTTTGTAACAGCCAACACATGTGTGGAGTCCCCTGCTTGTCTGCACGCCCGGCAGCCGCTCCCAGGGCCGCAAACCCGCGCAGTGGAGCGGGGCCAGTGGCGCAGTGACGGGGAAGGAGCGCGAGCGCCGCCAGAGCCCGCTCTGCTTCCTACCAGCTTCTCGATTTCACGCCAGTGTCTGTCTTTATGAGCTTCTGTCTCCTCGCCTGCACCGCTGGCACCCACAGTGCAGGTACCAAGCGCACTGCAGGAGATGACGTATATCAAGGCTCGAGCCCCGCGGTAAGAGCCAGTTCACGTGCTCTTAACTGCTATGTGTCGCGACTGGAAAACTGGTGCAGCTCTCAACCAGGCGCCGCGTCTGTCCTGGTCCTGCCGGAGGGCCTTGCTTATCTCCAGCCTCCACACCATCCACATCTCTGTCCTGGAGGGAGCAGCGAGGCGTCACCTGGCTTTCCAAGGATTGCCAAGAATTCTTAATCTCTTCGTGCATAACTTCTCGAAGCTTGAGTGGAGTGTGCTTCTGTCGCTTAAGGTTTCCCGATTCCTCGTTCACTCGGGCGTCAGCCGGGCTGTCGGGAGGACCCCACAGGGTCTTGCTCTCAGCAGCGCCGTGGGGCTGCCCATCTCGTGGGCATTCTAGCTCAGCTCCTCACTGCTAACCCTGGGATGCTCTCAGGAAAACCTAATCATCCTGAGAACGTGCACTTTCAACAAACGACCTGTAATGGTCAAGGCAAAGCCACGAAGCGAGGCTCTCTGGGTGGGTGGCAGGGACGCAGGCGGCAGCCTTGAAGTGGCCTGCCACCGGGGTGACCAGTGGGCAGAACTGCCTTCCTGTCTGTCTGAGCTCGTGTGCGGCTGGATGACGGAAGGGGAGCCCTCACCCTCAGGTTTATTCTTCAGGCTGCCCACCTCAGAGTCCCCAAGCAGAGTGGAACCCTGTTTGGGGTCCCCTGAGCTCCCCCAGAGAAAGTTGGCCTGGAGTGTTTACACTTCTCTCCCTCAGTGGGCTCCGAGCTCCAGCGTGTCTCCCAAACGCTCTGAGACGACACCCCTCAGGGGCCTCCATCCACACAACTTCTGGGTCTCTCGCCTTTAGTGGCTAAGAGTCAGCAAACACTGCAAGATAAAAAGAGCCCACACTTCTTACACTTCCCTTCCCCTGGGCTCTGGGTTCCTCCAGCCACAACTGCCCTGGTCACTCTGAGCCCCACGGGGAGTCTCTCTAAAGCCATGAAACTTCCAGAAGCCCTCCCCAGATCCCCAGCCCCTTGGCCGCTAATATCTGCAAAGATTTCCCCATTTCGTGGCCGGTGGTGCTTGTTGATCGGGAAAGGCCTTGGAGCGGAGGCCGTGCAGAACGGGGAGCTCCCCTCTGGAGCCTCCTGTCTCTCAGGACCCTGGCCCTCGTGCCTAGGCTGCCTGACAGCTCTCCATGCCTCCACGCATACTGTCAAACAATTTTATTATGTTCTCCTAGATGCTCTTGACGGGAAGAGCATCTAGCAGAACACAGCGTGAAGGCGGTCTGCTTCACGCTGACCTGTCACAAGAGGAAGCCACAGCCCCGAACCCAGACCTTTCACCTCTGACAGCGCTATTGGTCAGTGAACAGCAAACGTAATAGAGAAGGGAAAAGATGCAAGACCATGGAACGGAAGCAGGAAGATTTTGGGCTAAATTACACTAAAAATCTCATAGTTTGAGGCACAGATGCTGAACTCCCACCTGGAAATGTTCTCTACTATGAGTCAGGAGCGTCTGAAACACCCTGGCCGGAAGGCCCAGGAGCAAAGCGGCCCCATAGAAGAGGACGCATGGGTGGGGCACCTTTTCCCATTTCTATGCTTTCCGACGCAGAGGCATCTTCCTAGAAAATAGGATAATCCTGCTGCAAGCAAGACATGGGAACACGAGTAGAGAAGCTAAACTCGGCTCCGTTCTGTGCCGAGTGACGGCTGGACAACCACACAGCTGCTCTGAAAAAGGGCGGCTTCCGGGGCATGGCTTCCCACCTCCCAGCATCCCCCTCTCCCCACAAGCGTTAGGTCACCAAGCAAGTGATACAATTTTTAATCAAACGGTTTACCAGCTTGAGAGCAGAGAACGGGGTTTTCTGATAAGCATGCAGGTGAGTAAGGAAGGCATTTGAGGATAACCTGCAGGGCAGGTCCCAGGCGGATGCAAAGGTCTCCCGAGGCGAATGCACGTGTACAGAAAACAAGGTAGAGCAAAATCTTCCTGTGACATCTGTGGAATATTTACCTGCACAAAAGGGATAAGCCTGATAGTTGAGGGAGAAGACTGGCATAGTTTTGGACGAGATTAACTTCAGGAAAAAGAAGGAAGTCTCATACACTCGCCTTGCACTCTCCGTGACATATGACGACAACGTGAAGTCTGTGAACTTGACCTAAAGATGAGATGATGAGCTAGCCAGCTAGATTAGATAGTAGCTGACACATTTATGGAAAGAATGCCGTGAAAGAAATATTGTCACGGCACAACGTCCAACAGTGTTGGAATACAGAACGCAGAGATGAAGCTATAGCGCACTGGATCAGCAACGTGGGGATGAAAGTAAAGAGAATTGGACGAAGAAGTGAAACCAGTAAAAGGGAAATGGGCTCAGAATGCGCAGCACGGAGGTTAAACATACGAACAACTGGCATTTCTGAAGAAGAGAACAGAATAAGTGAAAGAGATATGAGTCAAAGCTAATTTAGGAAAACGTTTCCGAGCTAAAGACCTGAATCTGTAGTTTTAAATGATATATCCTACTCCAAGTAAACAAACAGAAGGAATACTCACAACTAGATACATCCGAGTAAAATATTTAATTCCCAAGCATAAAAATCACTATCTTCAGTCAAGTAGATGTTTATAAAATAGTCAAGGAAAAAAAACAGCAGGCTGGTTTCAAGGTAGATGCGAGAAAGCAGTTACTACAGGGTTCTGATATTTAACAGTTGGGAATCGAGAATTCTTTGTCTAGCCGAGTTATTGTTCTTTCGTGAAGGTAACAGAAAGATATTCATACTCAAGAATTCCAGAAGTACACCATCACATACTGTTCCTAAAAAGCTCCTCAAATACATAGATTAGCTCATTAAAAGGAGACTCTAGCTAATAACTCAAGGAGAGAGATGTCCTAATACACAAGGAATGGTGGGAAATACTGAATCCATTTACGCTTAGGATCAAATGCCAGCAACTTATGTAACTGGTTCTCCTGAAACTGATTCATGAATTAAATGCTATATTGATCTTAATTTCGGCCGCATTTTTTTTGAGGAAAACAAAATGTTTCTTTTTTTTTTTTTTAAACGATTTAATTTTTTTAATTTTTGGCCGCATTGGGTCTCGTTGCTGCACGTGGGCTTTCTCTAGTTGTGGCGAGCAGGGCTACTCTTCATTGCGGTGCATGGGCTTCTCATTGTGGCGGCTTCTCTTGTTACAGAGCACAGGCTCTAGGGGCCCGGGCCTCAGTAGCTGTGGCACACAGGCCCAGCAGTTGTGGCACATGGGCCCAGCCGCTCCGCAGCATGCGGGATCTTCCCAGACCAGGGCTCGAACCCATGTCTCCTGCATTGGCAGGTGGATTCTTAACCACTGCACCACCAGGGAAGTCCAACAAAATGTTTCTTGATTAAAAGATGTTTTTAGGAAACTAGGAGCAGAAGTAGATTTCTTCTAGTAATGACTGACTGCATCAGACCATGAAGTCAATGGTGAGAAGAATAAACGTGTCCTGGTGGAATCGAAGAGAAGACAGGATGTCTCCTCTCCTCAGTGTGATTTAAGGAGAGGCAATGTTACCCTTATTTGCAGAAAATGTGAGTGTCTACTTAGAAACCTAGAAGAATCAAGTAAAACCTATTAGAATAAAGACAAACACATTGACTTCAAAGTGAGTAAAATACGAATATTTCATTTATAGAAAAGAACGGAAATAGCTTTTTACTGTGGTGAGAAACATGTAATTTACTATGTTAACCGGTTTTAAGGATACAGTTCAGTATGCAAATAGCTTTAATACATGAAAAGCAGCTCAACTTTACTATAATAAGAGAAAAACAAGTTGAAACTACACAGAAACCATTTTTCACTTCTGAGGCAGGCAGAGATTAAAAAGGGTGACATCGGGCATTGATGAGAGCTGGTGTGACTGAAAACTCCCTCCACTTCACAGAAGGCAACACGGCAATAATTAGGAACAATACAGGTGTGTCTTCCCTTTGCCAGGAACTTCCTCAGAGATGCTCAGAAGTGTGAAAAATGATGTTATTTCCCACAAAGGTGTTTGAAATGGCAAAAGATTGGGAAGAGAATGGACTGGCTAAACACACTGTGGCAAAAACACTTGCTGAAGTTGAGTAGCAGATGCAGAAAAGAGGGTTGGAAAGAGGGCTGCTCCTACCCTAACAGCAAGAAAAACCCCAAATTACAAATGTGACTTTTGTTCAGCCCATCAGAGTGCGAAGCTTGCAGGTCAACTAACTGGCCTGAAATGTAAGGAAAGTCAGGCGTCTCCTAGAAGAGATGAGATGTGAGCTTCAACTCACGTGGGTCAGAGCACAGAAAGAAGACGGGGCTCCCCAGGGGTGAGACAGGTGAGAAGAATTCAGCTAAAGTTTTAACCAAGTGCCCGAGGCTGAGTGTGGGTTAATGCAAGAGTATGAAACCCATGGGAGTCATGGACGCAGGGGACATGCCCCTGCCCAGGCCTCTTCTCCATATACCTTCACAGGGTTCTCGTGAGGAGGACTGAGGGTAGGGGAGGGAGCCTGACCGAGTCCCCCTGTCGGGTGGGCTGGAGAAGGGCACAGAGCCCCACCTGGAGCCTTCCCCACTACAGACAAGAGCTGCAATTCTCGGCGGGTGGGGGGGAAGCAGAGCAAACCCCGCCACTCCCGCTGGGAGACAAAAACCCACGGGGGCAGAGGCAGGAAGAAGGAAGAGTCTCTCCCCCTGGGTGAGGGGCAGGAAGCCATCCTGGGTCTGAACCATTAGAGACTGCCTACTTCCCAGAGAGAAGGGATTACTGAGAAAGCTCCCCTCCCAAGACCTGGAGATGCAGTGCCCACGCAAGACTGAGTCTGCACCAGGACAACAGAGAAGGCCCTTGATTCCCCACTCAGGCTAGCAGGCGCCACGTAACAAGCATGGCAGAGTCTGTCATGGGGGAGGCGCAAGTGCGTGAAAGAGATCCATGCAGAGGCGTGAGTGAAAACGAGAGGCGCAAACCTGGGAAGAGAGAGGGGGCGCTGAGAAGAGTTCTCTGGCCACGAACCTCCACTAAAACTAGAGGACCGTGAAGCTGAGGGCGCACTGAGGTAACCATAGCAACAACAGACCGCAAACCCAACCCCTGACGACACTGGCTCAACCCTCACATTAATGGCTGAGCAAAAGAAGGGGTGTGTTCGTTTCCAGGCGTAAATAGTATTAACTCAGTATTGTTCCACACACGCTGTCTCATTTTCAACCAAAACATTAAGACAATACAAAGGAAAGGAAAAGGGAAGGAAGGAAGGGAGGGAGGGAGGGGGAGAGGGAGGGAGGGAGGGAGGGACGGAGAGAGGGAGGGAGGAAGGAAGGGAGGGAGGGAGGGAGGGAGGAAGGAAGGAAGGCAGGGAGGGAGGGAGGGAGGGAGGAAGGGAGGGAGGAAGGAAGGAAGGCAGGGAGGGAGGGAGGGAGGATACCTACTCACTGTTAGGAAACAAGTCAACAGAACCAGATTGCAAATATGACCCAAATGTCAGGACTATCAGACACTGAGAATTTAGATAACTACGATGAATACTTTAAAGACTCTAGTAGAAAAGGTAAACAACATGCATGAACAGATGAGGAATTTCAGCAGAGAAATGAAAATTTTGAAAGAGAGTCAAATGGAAAAAACACAGTACCAGAGTTGAAGAGGATGTTGCAATTATTAAACTCAGAAAATAAAGTACAAGACAGTCAACAATTTATGACGGTTTGACCTTTGATTTTGTGACTTTACTATGCTGTGAAAGCGATACACATTCAGTAGAAACTGTTCTTCAAATTTTGGATTTTGCTCTTTTCCTGGAGTAGTGATGTGCCGTGTGGGCCTCTCTCCTGGAGCTGCAGCAGGAGGAGCCACAGCTCCCAGTCAGCCCTGCGGTCATAAGTGTAAAAACCAGCACACTTACAGCCATCTGCACCCACACAACCAGTTTCTGTTTGGCTTTCAGTACAGGACTCAATAAATTACATGAGATATTCAATAATTGACTACAAAAGAGGCTTTGTGTTAGATGATTTTGCCCAGTTGTAGGCTGATGTTAAGTGTTCCAAGCATGTTTAAGGTTGGCTATGCTCTAAGATGTGATGTTCGGTAGGTTAGGTGTATTAAATGCATTTTCAATTTATGATATTTTCAACTTATGATGGGTTCATTGAGACCTTATCATTAAGTAGAGAAAGATATATATTTTTAATGCTTGAATAAATAAAAGATATAAAAATATGAGTAAAAAGGCAGGTGCCATGAAGACTGGAAAACAACCAAACAGAACTTCTACAAGAAAATATAACAATTGAAATTAAAAACTTAATTGACAGGTTTAGAAGCCAACTAGCCTTGGGTAATAAAGAATTAGTGAACTGCAACATAGATCTGAAGACATTATTCAGACTGCAGCACAGAGAAACAAAGAGATAGAAAATTTTAAAGAAAAATTAAAAGCCAAAGAGGCTCTCATTTAGGATGACATATATATATATATATATATATATATATATATATATATATAAAATCTACAATCTCAGAGGGAAAACAGAGAATAAGACTGGGTCAGGATGAGTCTGTAGATATAATAGCTGGGATTTTCCAGAACTGACAGAAGATACCACCCTGCAGATGAAAGAATCCCATGACGCAAAGCATAACAAGCACAGAGAAATCCATACCTAGATACAGCATAACAAAACAAGGGGGCAAGAAAAACAAGAAAATGTCTTAAAAGCACTCACTGAGACAGGACAGACTATGTTCAAAGGAGTGACTGCCAGCTAACTCACTGGCAACAACAGATACCGGGAAATTGGAGTTCTATGTTCCATGTGCTGACAGCAAACAACCAACAACCTCAAATACTATACCCAGCAAAACTATCTTTTGAGTGCAGAGGGAAAATAAAGGCACTTTTAGAAAAACATTGAATTAGTGTTTGATGTCACACAGAAGGAACCAGTCTGAAATAAAAGATGGGCTAGAGAACACAAAGTGTGGTAAATAAGTGGAGAAACCCAAATAAACACTGATGATATTAAGGCATTAGTAATTATGTCTGACTTTAAAAAGAAAATAATAGAGGCAGGATTCAAACCATTGGCAGCAATAGTGTACAAGTCAGGATGAAAGGGAGGCAGTTAACGTGTTCTAAGTTCTAGAGGCACCAGCAGAGGGTAAAGCTATTGACTAATTCAGACAGTGATGCATTAATTATTCTTGTGTTAATAACTATGATAACTATGAAAAGAATAGAATTGGTAACTACCACATTAGTAGAGGGAGAAAATAAAATCAGAAAAAATAGACAATAAATCTAAAACAATCCAAGTACGAAAATAAAAAGAAACAGAAAACAGGTGTGCATTATTACTGTAATGCTGCACAACAAATTACCCCAAACTTAGCCCCTTAAAACACACACCATCTCCCAGGTTCTCTGGGCCAGGAGTCTGGACATGGGCTAGCGGGGTCCTCTGCCTGGGGTCTCAGCAGGCTGAAACCACGCTGTTGGCTGGGGCTGCCACTGCATGTGAGGCTGGGGTCCTTTTCCAAACTCCCTGCTTGTTGGGAGAACTGAGTGCCCTGAGGTTCCAGGACTGCAGCCCTGTTGCTTTCTGTGTGTTGGCTGTGATTCCCTTAGCTCCTGGGCCCATGAGCCTCCCTTCTCAGGGTCAGATGAGGGTCTTATATACGTAACCTACTCCACTCACAGCTATACAGGCTGTGTTCAACACAGGAAGCAATCTGGGGGGGACATTTAGAAGAATGCCTACCACAAGGTGGGATAAACACAAAGTATAAAATAAGGGGCCAAATACAAACTTATGTCTCTCAGAAATTACAATAAAATATCATTACATCTAAGTATAAGATGAGGAAAGAGGTTTATTCCCTTCAGTTTTTCTTTTTGCATCAACTACTTTTCTTACACACGTGATCCAGTGAATAATCCGTATCCATATCTTGTATTGGTCATTTTACAAATATGGAATTTGACAATTTCCATATTGTCAAATAGTTGCAAGAAATTCCAACAGATTTATGCATCATAATTTATCAAATCATTTTCCTTTTGCCTTTTCACCAATTTTTGTCTTTTACAAATGGATTATCATGTATATTTTCATGTACGTTATTTAGCTTTTCTTCCTTAGGAAAAATTCCTGAGAGTGGAATTAGTGGATCAAAGGTTATTTTGGTGATAGTCACTTTGGTGACTCGTAAAACATACAGGCAAAATTCCCTATTGAAAATGTTCACGCCTGCAACGGTGTGTGAAGAAAGTACCAGTTTTGCTGCCACCTTGAGTGTCCTGGCAATGATCACTTCCATCAGAAAACAATTGCTTCATGCTTTAAAATAATATTTTATCAACTGAACAGGAATTCATAGAACTAGAAAAATGATAAACAGTTCTCAAGACATAGGAGGTTTTACTCTCCCTTTTGGAAAAGTTAGCCATGGTCTGAGCTCCCAGAGATGTACCTGCTCTGCCCCTGTGCTCCTGACACGGGGACACCGGGCTGGGGGCTGCACTGGGGGGCTGTGAGACTCCTCACCCCCTGCCAGAGCCTGGGCACAGCCCGTGTGTGTGTGTGTGTGTGTGTGTGTGTGTGTGCGCGCGCGCGCGGGGGGGAACCTCGTCTTCACACCCTTCCAACCGGATGGCACCAGAGGAGCCCTGAGGCACACCTTGGAGACCACCCCCTCCCCGCACCCGCAGCATTCACTTTTTCAGGAAAAAGCCACCAGTTGGGTTGGATCTGCAACCCTGTCCCCTGTCCTTCCAGAAGGTCTGCTTTGCGCGTTGCCCAAGGCGGTGTCAGCCACCCACAGATGCCCAGCCCCCGAGGCACAGTACCTCTCATCCGTCTCCTTATTCTCTCCCAGATCCCCAAACCCAAGTTAATTAAGTTTTTCACTCTACATTGAGATACTTTCTAACTCTAGCTGAATTCAACTTATAACTTTTCTTAAGACCCCAATTTTCCTAATGTTAACAATTCTTTTACTGTTTATTTTTCAGCACCTCCCCACCTATTTTTAATCATGACACAAAAAGGCAACAAATCTGAGCTAGTCCCTTCTGAATGTAGGTCTCCTCATCGGAAAAATTATTTCAAGGCATAGAAAATGGCAGTAACAATCCACGAATTCCGGAGGTGAAATCCCCGTCCGCCACGAACACACGACTGCCTTACGGAAGCAAGCGTCTCGTGGGACCTTCCCGACCCTTCCTGACGGAGTGCCCAGCTCCCAGCAGAGCTAGGAAGCGCGCGTTCCTGCTTACCTGACGGAGGACCAACCGCTCGGGTGGGCTTGCGTTGTTCGCTCATCCTCATCTGAGGAGTATGTATGTCTTGGGAGGCCATCACCTCCTCTCTTAGATGATTGCCGTTTGTAATCCAAATCCAAATTGACCTTGGTTGCCTTGGTTGATGTGTTGATCTGGGCTAGTTGTGCCTGGGTGGAGAGGTTGATAAGGAAGCCAGCGAGATTCAGCTGTGTGTAGTCACTGGGATTTAAGGACATGTTTTCTGTTTGCTCTGGATTTTAGCAGGAAAGACAGGAGTCCTGAAGAATCCAACAGTCTAAGAGCCAGTGGTAGGACCGGCCTTCTTCACGGAGTGCAGCTCAGTGTGGGCCCCAAACCCCCAAACTGAAGGCGTTAGCCCAGATAACAGGAGAAGAAAACAGGGGCCCCACGCAGAGTCAAGGCGGGGGGGAGGGAAAGACGTGACTGAAGAGCTCGTGAGCAGCTGGCCGTGCTGCCCCTCCCAGAATGGTCCTCCGAGGGCACCTGGCATCGTCCCTTCATCACATCCTCTAAGTTCCCATCTCTTCCTCTACCAGACGGCCACCTGAGGAACTGCACATTGAGTAACGGTCCACACGTTTGGATGACATCTGTTCCTTCGAACAACTGTCTGTCCAGTTTGTGCAAACAGGCTCTCGATCCCTGTCATACAGTTAGTTCCAAGCTGGTGTATATTTAATTCCCTCCCAGTCATGCTCCACGGACAGACCCAGAAACATCAGAATGTCCCAGGCAGGGTCTTGCCTTCCAAGGCCGCCGGGGGTCTGTGCGTCGCTGGCGGCTTCCTCGGGTGGAGGTGCTCGGATCGACCTCAGGGCTCTCGTCCCCGGGGGCTCTGTCTCTGCCCAGAGCCGGAAACCTCCAGAGCCATGCACGTGCCTCCCCTCCCCAGACCCTGGCTCTCACAGCACTTCAGGGAAAGACCTTCCCCAACATCCATCCTCATGCCCCTTTCGGGGTCTTCAGAAGACTGCAGATCATTTTGGTGAGAGAACAACTTCTTTACAAAGATGCCTCTGATAACCTAATAACCTAGCTATTGACAAACACATCATTTTTGTTTTAAAGGAAAACAATAGTTTTTTTCAGAGATGATTTTAGATCTGGCACTTCATCCCGAAGGAGGCCAGGCCCGTTTCTGCGAACTAAACCGACTTTGCGAGCTAATTTCTCCTCCCTCGTATTTGCCACCACGTAAACCGTGACCCTGGTCCTAAAGTGCCTTCCATGGGTCCTGGGTTCTCAGACACACGTGGCCACAGATGCTCTGAGTTCTCCAGGGAGGGCAGAAGGGAGTCCCCTCTACCAGGTCAGGCAGTGCTTAAAAACATGGACTGAATGCGCCCTTCGAGGTGGCTTTGCCCTTTCAGGCTGTATCTGATCAGTCTTTGTCTCTGCCTTCCTTAAATAAACAAGTAAAGGGCAAAGAACAAAGCACCGCAATGAAGGGGAGTGATGCCCAGCCACCAGCCAGCCTTGCTCTTGGCAGCGTCAGGGGCACTGCCCGTGCGGAGCCCGGTGCACGGAAAGCCCTTCTGGGGCGCGTGACGCAGTTTGACGAACGCGGGGTGGAAAGCGAACGGAGGCTGGGTTTTTGAGAGCGCGGAGTGCGCTCAGAGATCATCGACCTCACCCCCAAATGGGCTGGAACCAGGGCACACTGGGCGTGCAGAAGTCGAAGCCGTGCGCGCGCTCAGGCTGAAATCGGGAAGCTCGGGGACGCTGGCGCACAGCAGCACCTGCCCTGCGCGTGCGCCCGGGAGGACCAAAGGGAGGTGCGGAGGAGATGCTCCTGTTCCTTGAAGACGTAGGCCTGACAGGGGGCGCCTGTGCGTCGTGCCTCGGAGGACCGCGCGGCTTCGCGGGAGCCGCCGAGAGGGTGCGCGGGTGGGAGTCGGGCAGCGGCCAGCGGGGGTCCGCCGGGCCGGGCCGGGCGCTGCGAGGTCGGGGAGCGCCGCCGGCCGAGGGCAGGGCCTGCGGAGTGAGGAGCGAAGCGTTCGGTCAGGAAGCGTTCGGACGCCACGTCCAGCCCCTTCGTCAAAGGCGGTTAAGCGGACAGTGGCACCGGCCCTCCCCCCACCCCTCCCCAGGGCAGAGGCCTTACAGAGCGAGAGTAACGCCGGAGCCACACTGTCCAGGCCTCAGAGGCACAAAGGAACTGACGTCACTGAAGCTTTCAGGGCAGCCACAGCTTCTGGTCAGATCCACAGCAGAGATTAACACAATCTGGGCAGGGCTGCAGAAATCCGCAGCTGGAGGCGGAAGGCTGTTGTTTGGGCAACTCGGTGGAACGTCCCTAAAACTAAGAAGAGCTCAGGAAACGCAAGAAAAAAATATGGCACAAGTATCATTGTTTCGAGGAAGATCTGGCATGACTATCCACCAACTTCACCACCTAGAAGCAGAACATACAACTATTAAAAGAGACACTGAAGAAGTTGCCCCATTCGGTAGAGCAACAAGAATGATAAAACACGTGAAAATAATCTACAAGAAAACTGTAAATGCTCCTGAGGTCATGAAGTGAGCCTGAGCAAATGAAAAGTAAAGTGCGTTGCTTTAAATAAGACGATGTGTAAATCACAGAGACGCACTTTCTAAGTTAATCTATACGTTTAACGTGATTGCAATAAAAACACTAAAGGATTCTTTTGGTGTGTGGGGGAGAAATAACATACGCTGATTCATATGAAAAAATAAACACCTAAGACTCGCGACGAATATTATTCAAAAAAAACGAGAAGGGTGGTAAGTCCTAGTAGATAGCCAAACATACCACAAAGACACAGTAACTGAACACTGTAGCCTTGGTACCTAAATTGGCAGATCCCTGGCAGCTTTGAGAGTCTAGACATAGACCCGAAATACATATAGGAATTTAGTATGTGATAAAGATGACATTTTAAATAAGTGAAAGATGGATCATTTAACTAGTGTTAAATAACCAGTGTTGAAATAACTGGGTAGCCAATGGTCCCACCCTTAACCCGGTTAAATTCTAAGTAGATAAAAATTTTATACATAATAAATAAAATCATAGAACTAACAGAATAAACCACAGGAATTTTTTCAGGATAATATCAAATTAAGAAGGGCTCTGTAACTGACAAACATTGGTAAAAGACTGATCACCCTGGCTTTACAAATAAAATATAACATTTGTGAACAAAGCTCCCCACCCACAAAGACAATGAAAAGACAGAGGCCCAATTGGGCGCAATACTTGCAACTTTTATCAGAAAAAAAAGTTAATTTCCTTAAGATATAAAGAGCTCTTACAAATCAATAAAAAAGATTTCCAGCTCAATGGGAAATGTTCAGAGTCCACAAGTGGTTAAGTCACAGAAAAGGAAACATAAATGTTTCTTCCACATTTGAAGACATGCTAAGCCTCACTCGGAGAAATACTGACTACAGGCTAGAATCATTTTACCCCTCAAACTGGAAAGGTGCCGAGAAGGGTGCAGAGGAACCAGAACGCTCCTACAATCTGGTGGGTGCGTAAACCAGTACAACCTCTATGGAGGGCAACCGGGCAACGGACTTTAAAATGAAAAATGCCTGTAAACTTCTAACAGTGACTTCACTCTTAGAAATGTGTCCTCCAGGCATCCTGCGTAGCCTGTTCATTTTTTGTTATTTCACAATATTGGGAAGCTGAGTCAACAGCAGAGAATTAATCCACATCATCAGGAAAGAAAACGAAGGGTCTCTTTACGGATCCTAGTACGGCTCGGCTTTGAAATGAAAGCTCAGGCCAGACACAATGTATCATAATATGCCATCACTTGTGTATAAAAACGAAGAAAAGAATAAAAATATGTTCATTGGCTTGCACATGTTACACATTCACGAAATACCTCTGAAAGGAGACGTAAGAAAATTAGAACACTGGAAACGTGCAGGGAGAGGAAGTGTGGCTGGAACAGAGCTGAGGTTGAGAGGATTGTCTTACTGTCCACCATGAAAAAAATAAGTAAGATTTACAGTGAATAAGGGCAGTACTTCATACAGAATTGATTTTTACTTTGAATTTTGAACTAGGTACTTCGATACTCAGCCGCCACCCTCAAGATCCTTCTTTCTCCTCTCTTACACTTTCCTTATGTTGCTTGAGTAGTTACGTCTTGTTCCACAAACCATATGCTTTTTTTTTTTTTTTTTTTTTTTTCTTTTTTGCAGCACGCCGGCCTCTCACTGCTGTGGCCTCTCCCGTTGCGGAGCACAGGCTCCAGACGCGCAGGCTCAGCGGCCATGGCTCACGGGCCCAGCCGCCCCGTGGCATGTGGGATCCTCCCGGACCGGGGCACGAACCCGTGTCCCCAGCATCGGCTGGTGGACTCCCAACCACTGCGCCACCAGGGAAGCCCCAAACCATATGCTTTTGAGGAATGGAAGTCAGCCTTGCTGATCCTTGCAGCATGTCTATTTCACAACGCCTGGAATGCTGGCACTGACTGGCCAGCCCTTGGTACCTGATGAAATGTTACTGAAGGAAGGGTTTAACTCGTTTTCTGTCTTCTTGTGTTAAGTGGCTGGTTAATTCGGGTGAGCCGCCCACTAAGATGATGTCACATCAAGGCCAGTAGTCGGCGATTCACCCCGAGCTGACGTGCTCCCCATGGGACGCAGGGACTCGGCAGGCACTGGGGGCAGGGGGTGGATCAGTGGATATTTCTTCATCTGAATTAATCTCCTACAACCTTAGTGGTGACTTTGCCTGGATGGAAAACTTTAAAATGATCTGGCGAGGTCTGCTCAGCTCGCCTGAGAGCCTGGCCTGACAGCAACAGCTGAGAAGTCCTGTTTGTTTTCACCATCTTTGTGTCTCTGGTCAGGATCTCCTGGAGTATCTGATGCTGCGCTGGGATAACTGTGTGGCTCGGGGCAGGGGCGGTGGCTGCAGTGGAAGATGTTTCTCCAGAAATGACGTTCGTAAACAAAGCTTCACCTCCGACCTCCGTGGTACTGCCTGGCCGAATCGGGGCCGTCTAGCAGCTCGGTGTGTGCAGTGGCCAGTCCCGCCCTTGGTCACTCCCTCGGTTCTGCTCTGTCTCCTTGAAGTCAGGTGTGGCCATGCGACCAGGCTTGGCCAGTGACGTGTGATGACGTGGCAGGTACCCCTTCTGGCCTGTGGGGCTGCTATGAACCCCCCCTTCTCCTCACGTGAGCCATGGTCCCCGAGACATTTCAGGGGAGCCCTGCTGACCAGCTCCCCAGAAAACAGTGATGTGGAACAGAGTCCCCCAACCCAGGATGGACACGTAGCACGAACAAAACCCACGCTTGTCTTGCCAGGGGCCCTGGAGTGTGGGGCTGCTCTCACGGAGTCCTGCGTCCCATCCCGAAGTGAAGGCTGCCGAGACTCACCTGCGCAGGTGTGGTCTCATGGCGGTCGGGGCCCTCGGGGGGCACCCCATGTGACGCCCCAGTGGGTGTTTGGTGACAGCTTGGAAGGCAGACTGCGCACTGACTTGACCTGCAGCTCTGGGAGGCAGGGCCAGAAAGAAGGTCGCTCTGGAGAACTGACTGCTCTCGGCGCCCGGCCTACCAGGCCCGGCTGATGGAAATTGGGAGAGAAGGGGGCACCCCGCACCAGGCGCCTCTGCCCAGCCCCACGCTCAGGGACGCAGGCTGGCAGCACGAAGCCCGCCCCGCTGGGAGTGTTTGCACCCCGGAAGCTAGCAAACGCTGCGGAGCAGCGACCCCGGTCCCTGCTAGACGTTCCACGGGTCCCAGCACAGCTCCGGTCGAAGCCCGGCCAGCAGGCAGTGAGGCCAGAGAGGGGTGCCAGCGGGAGCAGACGGGGCGGGCTGGGGCTGGAGGTCTGCCCTCCACCACCCCTCACTGGCTTTGTGCCCTCCCTCCTCCGCACGGCACCCCTGCGCTCCCATCCGCACGCGCCTCCCCGCTGAGTCCGCACACTGCCCCCACCCCGCCACCCCGCCTCCCAGGCCCCTGTGAAGGTGCTGGAGGCGCCGGGTGGGTGCGCCCGGCCACTGCGCCGTGTGACTGTCAGTCACCCCGTGGGCCGGAGCCTCTGCAGGGCAGGCTGTGCTCGGCTCAGGAGGCCACGCTTGGAGCGCACGTAGGGCGGCCGTGCTTCTGCAAATGGCACTCTAACGGGAGGCACGCTGATGACTCCTGGTGAGCAATTTTCCTGCAGCCAATTTAATAACAGTCCAGTCTCCTCCCTGAGTCTTCTTATTAGCTGGAATTTTATGAATGTAAAGTCTTGTTAGCGTGGCCAATCACGTGCCATGCGGTCTCTGATTTACCAAACGTCCTTGCCACAGAGATCTTCCTAACAGACACGCTTCTTTGCGTCCTCCTAAGTCCCTTAAAGGCTCTCCCTTCAGACGATGATAAAGCAATTGTCATATCCCCCTAAGAAGGCTGTGAGAGACAACAGTCACCTGTTCAGGGGTCTGTTCTGAGAAGGAGGCTAAAATTAACTCTTTAAACACCCACTTCTCTTTTTAAAAAAAAATTAACAGAATCATGATTTGGGGCTGGGAACAGGGCTGCGATATTTCACAGTCCTCACAAGTGTGTGGGCCTGGGGCCAAGTTTTCCTCCTGAAATGCAAGCAGAAGTTACGTGTTGCATGAGACTTCTCCTGAGCCTCTTTGAAGGGGAAGGAGTGTGGCTTCTTTCCTTCCCTCCCGCAGCCTGCTGCGTGGAGCACGGATCTGAGGGTCAGAGCGCCTACAGCCATCTTGAACCAGGAGAGGAGGGGCCACCCCCTAGCGACGGTAAAGCGGAATGTGGAAAGAGGTGGATTCCTACCTACATCCACCATACACGCCAGTCTGCGTTATTCAGCGCTGCACTTCTTTTCTTTCTTTCTTTTTTATTATTTTAATTTTAACTTTTGGGTCTCTGTTACTTGGCACTCAACCTCCTCGTGACGGATAAGTACTTTTTCTGACGAGTGTATTACCAGTTCCCTCCCCAAAGGCTAATTGTTTACCTCAGGCCATTTATTAAATTAATACCAGTTTCCATTTCTTGCCAGCCGAATGCTGCCTTGGTAGACTGGCCTTCTCGGAACCTCAGGCGTACAGAGCATCTCCTAAGGGAGTCCGGATGGGCAGGGCCAGTCCTGCTCCTTGAGGGCCCGGCTTCTGTACCTGCTTGCCTTGCTTGGGCGTCACTCTCATGACACATGCAAAAAGGCCCGTAAATCACTGAACCTTCGCACTGGTGTCGTTAGAGCTGAAGTGAAGACTTCTGGGCAGATCGCAGTCCACACGGGGGGAACACGAGGGAGGTACATGACGCTGCTCAGGACTGCACAGCTGGCGAGCGACCAAGGAGCCGAGACGGAGCCCAGCATCAGGACCGCGGCCAGTGCTGTGGCCGTGCCCTCCTGCCTCCACCCAGGGCGGAAAGATGCTAACCTTCTGGGTTCTTCAGCCACGTAGCACGGTGTTTGCAGCTGTTCAGTCCGCTACCGAGTCTTCCTGTTTTACGGGTGTGCGTTTGATTTCTTCTGGTCCTGTTCATTTAACTAATTAGCCCCACGTGCATCATGCTTTTAGTCATAACCCTTTTCTCAAATAATGCTCCGTCATTTCACTTGGGTTTTCATGGACTGAAACGAGGACTAGTAATTGCCCGTTTTTTCTTTTTTCTCTTCTCCAAAATAGAGCTTTCTGGCTTTTGAGGTCAATTTGGTTCATATTCATTCCGTATTTGTACAAACTCCAGGGAAGGACTGAGCTGGGGTGGGGGTCTGAGGGCTTGGGAGGGTTAGGGGGCAGGTGCTCACGTGAGGACGAGATGATGACTCAGAGGGGCCTGTTTCCATGTGGCCTTTTGCTCTTCAAAGGAAAGAACGGGACGTGCCCTCCTGAGCCCCGTGATTCAAGCTTCTTGGGTGCATTTCACAGTCTCGGCCCAGGCAAGGGTCTCTTCAGAGAAGGATGTTCTTCCTCCAGTGGCTGAGAAGCCGGAGCCCACTGACTACACCAGCATTTGCTGCCGGTGAAAGGGGCTTACGCGCAGCACACGCTCAAAATCCTCAGGCTCTTCTTGGGCAGGGCTTCCCGCGGGGGGGGTCGTTTCAGCTATCTGGTGCCATGTAACAAATTACCCCTAACGATGACGTGTGTTATGGATCAGTTTCTGCGGTTCGGCTGCTCAGACGCTGCCCCGCTGGGTGGTCTGGCTCAGGGTCCCCCAAAGGCTGCCATGGAGGACTGGCCCAGGCTGTGGTCATCTCATGGCAGGATGGAAGAAGGACAGGCTTCCCCGCTCAGCTGCACGGCTGTTGGCAGGACTCGGCTCACATGGGCTGCTGCGCCGAGAGCCTCGGTCCCGGGGGCTGCTCTTCTGCACACGGCCTCTCTGCAGAGCAGCCCAGGGGCAGCCCGGGAGTGAGGGCAAGAGGGGGTCTCACTGCCCTGCGACCTAACCTTGTGTCAGCGCCTCCCAAGCAGACACCTCGAGCCCTGCCTGGTGCCTCTGGGCTCTAGACTGTCTCTAACTGATCGCTTGCTGTAGCCCCTTGAGCTTCTGGTAGGCATCTTCCATTTAACACAGCCAAAGCAGAACTCTGGATCCCAGAGACACTCCTGATGTCCCCATGAAACCTGGTTTTCTACCCATTTTCTTATGCACATAAGTAGAAATGTGTATATATCTATGTCACAAATAAGAACAGTTCAATTTATAACAAAACTCATTTCCTTTTCGGGGTTGGTGGTGGGAGACTCATGTAGCATCTAGGTACTTGAATCACTTTTATTTTAAAACCAAAGTGACGTCAGATGTAAGTAATCAGTGAAATATAAGTATTCTTTCTCTCAGGCTTCGGGGTGCCCCACCCAGGTGCACAGGCAGGTACTGCGGGGCTGAGGCCGGCCTTCCCATAACATGTATGTGTTTGTTTGCAGAAGCCAATCTGTCCCTCTCGTTTATCACATCTCTGGGTAGAGGCGACACTCTTCCTCTAAATATCAGCCCCCGACCCCCTTGAGATTCCTTCTCCACCGAGACGCTGTGCTATTTCCGAGGCTCGCCCACAGGCAACAGTGAGCCCATTTCAAGGACCAGATCGTTACTGTGCGGAAGCTCTTAGAATTTAATCAGGAGGAGACACGGGGACCCTCTCATCCCTCGAGTGAGAGAGGGTCTGGGCACTCTGCACGGAGCGCCTCCCGAATGTAAACAGAAGGGCCAGCACGTTGCGAACTCCCAGAAACACGCCCCCCCCCCCACTGCCTCCCCGCCAAGTTCAACACACTGCCCGCGTCTGGGCTCCGTCTGCTGCCTGCTAATGGAAACTGGAGATGCTTTGGCGGGGGGCTGGGGGGTGCCATCGATCAACCTCGCTGATGTCTCGCTCCCACCGCCCTGGGAGTGTATGAGCCAGTCGTACCTGGCGGCTCCGGGTGTGGGCGCGTGCTCTGTGAAGGCTAAGCGCGGCTCGGGGAGCGGACCCTGCGCCGGCCCCGCCGTGGAGGACACGGGAGGCCAAGCACCGCCGGGCTACTTATCAAGATAATTGTTGCCTGCAAGGGTTCTAGACGGCCACTTGTCCACATCCCAGGAGCGGCGGGGCTCCTTATCTTGTCTGGACTTAATAAAGGAGAAATAATGCAGCCTCTGGAGCCTTCTATGCTGTGTCTCCCCCACTAATCCTGTTTCCATTTTCTGCTTCGTATCGCAGGCACAGAAAACAGCCTCGTGAATTTAACGCTGATTGTTTCCCCTCGTGAGGACACGGGGAGGCTCACAAAGACGCCTTCTGGCTTTAATGGGGTTTAAAATGCTGCCTTGTTCCACTGTGCTCATGGCCTGTAGGGTTCAGTGCATGTTTGTGAAAAAAATAATGTTATTAATATAGAAAATACCTTTCCAGCGGTTTTCTTTCCAGTGTTTAGATAGCGACGAAGCACACGCAGGGAGGAAAAGCTTTCTGTGGAGAACCGCTCAGTTCTCGGACGTGAAGCAGACATGGGAGGCATCTCTGCTCAAGGCCCCGAGAGGAAACTGAGGCCCAGGTGGCCCTGGCCGCACCTGCTCCCAGGGACGTGGGACCAGTGCCCCCCTGCCCGCCCACCAACCCTCTTCTCTCAGACGCCGGGTCCTGACCGAGCTGTCAGACCATCCAGTTACACCTAACTCAGCAGGAGTCTGATATTCGTGCAAGATAACTGGAGCCACTCCCCCCACGATCAGGTGACATATGAAGAGTACAGAAACGGTAGAAAGGTTTACATCTTTAAGCAGCATGTAGGTATTTTAAATTTCCCGCAGTAAGTGGCAAAGGGCGGGCAGAGTTTAAAGCAGTTTGCTGGTCTAAGAGCTCATTTTCAGCCCCTTTGGCAAAACATTTATGGAGCAGAGTTAAAATAATTTCAATTGATCAAAAGTCAGATTTTAAAAGGTAAAACATTACCTTTTATTCCCCCAATATTGCCTTCACACTAAAATACTGAGAACGAAAGGACTGGGCTTCTGGCCTCTCCTCTCCTTTTAGTGGGTGGGGCTGTCTGTGCAGACTTCAGAGGGGGTCCGGGCCGGACTCTGAGCCCTTGGCCACCCTGGGCCGATTGCATCCTGCCTCCGTCCCCGGTCTGTACAAAGAGTGAGTCTACCCACGGAGGTCAGAGTCCAGCGCTCTTTGAAATGCGCAGCATAGATGAGACGTGTGAGGACCGTCTCTAATGAAGCCGTGATGACGAGGCGAACTTCCCACGATCGCTCGGTGACAACAGGTCCAGCTTCCGTTACCAAGTTACCATCAAGGAATCCAAGCACCATATTCAACAGGTTTGTACCTGAGGCCAGGCTGAGGGCTACATCACGTAACTGTGAGCTGTTAGCAACTTGCAGAACACACAGGGTGCACCCAGGGGAAAAGCAAAGAGCGCAGGTGTGGGCTGAGCCACCTGGATGGGAGATGGGACCCTGCTGTGCACGGGGCGGGGGGGGGGGGGGGGGGGGGGCTTCGGTGCGGGGACGGGAGAGGCTCCCGGGCCACCACGTGAAGTTGTCCAGGACACACACTGCAGGAGTGAGCTTGGGGCTCACTTTAACAGGCCTTCCCAAGACGCTGGAAATACAAAGACCCCTGATTCGAGAGGTAGAGATTGTCACGGAGCCCATGACCCGAGGCCGTGGGTCCTTCCCGCCTCCCCGGCACTCAGGCCACGGCTCTCCGTGTCCGTCGGGCAGCTGGTCCCCGAGCCCCTCGGACTGGAGGCCGGGAGGAGGCCCGAATCGCCCGCTCAGAAGCAAGCACTTGGCACCCGCCTCCACTTGCCCTCCCCCTGCATCTGCCTTGAGGTTTTGCATTCGTTTGAGGCTTTGCATCTGCTTGCAGACAATGAGCAACAATTTTCAACCTGTTTAGCGCGCATTTAACCCAGATACTTCTTTTGTGACCATTTCACTTGCACCTGGGGTTCAGGGCAATGAGATTGCGAGGAACAAAGCGAGAGCAAAATGGCGTCAGCCAGCAGCTGCAGGGAGGCGCAGCCCAGCACGGCCATGTGCGGCACGCCCGCTCTCAGAGGCCCTGCCACCAAGGGCATGTGCCGGCTCGCTCTGCGGACTGGGCAGCGTGGTGCCAGGTGTGCGCTGGCCGTGAACTGCCCCCACCTGGGACTTACCGGGCGAGAATCTAGGAAGTCATGGGAGTAAAGGGAACCCTCCGCCCCCCCGTGGCTCGGGGCCCATGGGGACGGGGACACTTCTCCCCGGTGCTGACGAATGATCCCGCTGGCCGGCAGGTAACCGCCCTCTGGGGCTGCCAACCAATGGTCCCGAGGCCCGTGGGCTAAACGAGAGACAGGGAGGTCCCCGAGGGAGCTGGCCCGCTGCGGCATGAAGGGATTCCTCACTACTCACACACGGTCCTTACAGCACACACATGGCCGTTGACAGGCACTTGGGGTGTTTCCGCATCTTGGCCATTGTGAATAAAGCTGTAGCGAACATGGGAGAGCAGATGTCGTCTCGACACCTCGTTCTCATTTCCTCTGGATTCATACCCAGAAGGGAGTATTATGCAGCCACGAGAAACAAGGCGATCCTGCCCTTTGCAACAACATGGACGGACCTCGAGGGCATTGTGCCAAGTGAGAAAAGCCAGACGGAGACAGACAAACTCTGTATGATCTCACTTACAGGTGGAATTTTAAAGAACTGAATTCATAACAGCCGAGAACACAATGGTGGTTACCAGGGGCTGGGGGTGGAGGAACTGGAGAGATGCTGCTCCAAGGGTTCAAAGTCACAACTAGAAGGTAAGTGAGTCCTGGGGACCTAGCGCACAGCAGGGTGACTACATCAACGGTACTGTACTATGAACTTCAAAGTTGCCAACAGACTAGATCGTAAATGTTCTCACCACAAAGAAGAAAGGATAATTACGTGGCATGAGAGACCAGTTAGTTAACATGGTGGTGGTATCATTGCCATACATAAACGTATCAAATCGACACACTGTACACCTTAAGCTTACACAATGTTCTATGTCAATCACATCTCAGGAGAACACACACACACACACACACACACACACACACACACACACACACACACACTATTCCAGGTCAATTGTTTGCTCTGATCTTGGTGTTTCCTAAAAGCAGGGAACTGATGATGGAAAACCCGGTAATTGAAGGAAACGTTCAATTTCTTGCTTTCCATTCTCTGTGCCGTCCTAGTGCAACCACACCACAGCCTAGACCTGCGGGAGCCTCTGACGGCCCTCAGGGCTGGGACTCACTGGAATGAAGAGGGTTTGGGGTCTAAGCAGCTGTCACACCCGTGCTCAGATGTAGGTGGATCCTGCACGGACACCGTCCCGTCATGGGCTGGGGTCTGCTCTGCGTACCGGTCCTGGTCCCACAGACACCGCTGGGGAACTCCCTCTCATCCCGGGACAGGGCTGTGGGGTCGTGGGGACTCTGAACAGTTCGTGGGGTCTCAGAGTCAGAGCACTTTTTCAAGCCAAATTTGAAAGCACATTCATATAGAATCTGGTTCCTCTCTCTCAAGGCATCAAAGAAAAAAATGTTTACAGTCACAGAAATTATGTCACCTTGTTTGACAGGGCCGTGTGCTCCTACACTCACAAGGCGGGCTGAACGGAGGTGGGGGGCTGCAGCAGACCCTGCCTGCGTGGCGAGGTGACGATCAGATTCTCACGCGCCGTCAGCAGAACTGCGTGCGGTGCCGGGAACGTGCGTCAGCCCGGCTGCGACGTGGCCGCTGTCCCGGTGGCTGGCGGGCACGTGAAGCGTGGTTGGTGTGAATGAAGACCCACGTTTTCATTTTCTTTGGGTCTGAATCATTTCAATCCAACTTTTAAATTTTAAAAGCCACACGTGGCTAGGGGCGACCATACTGGACAACACTGATTAGGGTCTTTTCTGTGTCTTCATTGCTACACGCACAGCGACCCACCACGGACATAGGAAAACTTACGTAGAAAAAAAACAAAGAGCCACACAATTGTAGCATCTACACTCAGGAAAATAATTTTTATAAGTCGAAAATTGAATTCTTATTCTGTACATTTTTTTTTTCTTTTTCATTGATGTAGCATGAAAACTGTCCCTAGAAAACTGGGATGAGAGAAACAAAATCCCCCCTCAATCAACTCATTGCATTTGCTGATGTCCTTAGGGGAGAGTTTTTAATTTAGCTTTTCTTTATTGATAATTTAGATGTTGTTTCTTTTAAAAGGCTATCCTATGGAACAATGACACATGCATATTTTTTCAGAAGCCACAGACCAACGTTAAGGCAATCAGCAATATTTTTATCCTTTAAAAAATGAAAGAACAAGTCAGGTTTTTGAAAAAAATTTTGAGATGCCTATTTAAAAAATAAAATTTTGGGGCTTCCCTGGTGGCGCAGTGGTTGAGAGTCCGCCTGCCGATGCAGGGGACACGGGTTCGTGCCCCGGTCCGGGAAGATCCCACATGCCGCGGAGCGGCTGGGCCCGTGAGCCATGGCCGCTGAGCCTGCGTGTCGGGAGCCTGTGCTCCGCAAGGGGAGAGGCCACAACAGTGAGAGGCCCGCGTACCGCAAAAAAATATATAAAAATAAAAATAAAATTAAAAATAATAAAATGTATTTGTAAGTTTGCATATATGATTAAAATAACCAATTGTCGCAGTAAATTGTGTTTATTTTTTAAAAAATTAGCGTTTTGCTCACCACTTTATCCATAGCCCTTGGCATGGAAAGAATCCAGTAAATATTTGCTGTGATACTATAGCATTATTTGCAGCTGATGTTGGCACTTTCGTCTATTGTGATTGTTAATGTACCGATTTCTGCATCTGTGAAGTGAAAGTTATCACAGGACTTTCTCTCGGGGCGGTTGTAAGATTAGATGAATGAACAGACAGAAGGCGAACTGATGTCGTTGGTATAGCCGAGATCACCTCCCTGCCCGGACCGTGCGGTCTCCAAGGCCGGGGCGCGTCCTACTCATCTCTGTGCTCTCGCGCAGCGTGTGTTTGGAAGTGACTAAACAAATGCAGAGATAACCGAGTCAGGAAGGGGCACATGAGGAGAGGGGTAGTGAGTGGCCATCATGGGAAGGCCCGGCTGGCCCTCCGGGAGTAAGTGGGTAGGGCCGGCTTTCTTGACACCGGCACGGCTGATGCTTGGTTATGGGGCCACCCTGTGCGGGAGGGCGGGGGGCTGTTGGCAGCACTGCTGGCCTCCACCGCTCGATGCAGGGCATCCCCAGTCATGACATCCACAGATTTCTCCAGATCCTGCCAAGGGTTCCCTGGAGGGGCATTCGGATTACACCATCTATTTCCGTCAGGGCTCTAGTTACCAACTGCCAGGGATTTGTGGACTCTGCCCCAACCCCATTTGTGTTTTTAAAAGTTTGCAAAACTGAGGGTTTTTAGGATCTCTGTGATGTTTATGATAGAAATGCCTACTTTGATGGCTCACACCCACCCGTTAACAAAGAGTTCTCTCTGGGAATGAGATTAGGGATGATTTTATTTACTTCTTTGGGATTTTACGTATATTCCAAATGCGTACCATACACAAAGCTTTCTTATACTAAAATAAAACTGTATAAAAATGTATTTACCAAATTACATTGAAAGATACTTCTCTTCTCTTTTTGTCTAAATCCTTTAAATACAGTCCAGTCAGTCCTAGTCTTGAGGTCATAAGAACGTCACTATGAGGTGATAATAATTACGCTATAAACATAAATGCGGAAACGGAAGCAAACTCCAACCTCCCACCTGAAGGCCCACCTCATTCCCTGGACTCTGGGTCTAGGGGAGGTGGCCCTCCCACTAGAGGTGGCCCCTCCCACAAGAGGTGGCCCCTCCCTCTGCCTCTGGGTGGCTGCAGGGTGCGTCCGTGGCGGGCATCTTGTTCCGCCATCCATAGCTGTCTTGCACCACTGCTTTACAATGTGGCTGTGGAACTGATGCATGATTTAGTCTGGTGCTAGAGTGCAAAAAGGGCCCCGCTTCCATGCTGGGTTGCTCTGCACTCGTTTGGACGTTGGTAGCTGTTTGCAAGGTGAGACAACGGCCCGGCTCATCCCCATGCGTTTAGCGGGAAGACGAGCACAGCATCGCCAGCTGCCGGACTTCCGGCAAACAAGCCCATGCTCCTCATGAGCTCTCAGCCGTGCCTGCGAGCCAGAGGACACGCTCACACTCTGACCCTTCTTCCATACTTTGTGTGGTGGATGAGGCTTGTTTAAAATGGCACAAGGATGAAGCCCACCAAATACTGGGGTCCAAGCACGTCACAGGACTAAGGACAGAGCCCACGGGGCAAAGCCAGGAGAGGCTTTGCTTCTGATCAGACGGTGATCAGATCAACCACTCTAAGAACCACGAGATGCTACTTTTCCCCTCGTGCTCTTAGGCAACAATGACTCCTTAAGAATAGGTTTCTAAAGAAAGGCTAAGAGACAGAGGTCCTTCTCGGAAACAGTGCTCAATAATAAGATAATCAGATGTTTGAATGCCGGTGTCACCTGAGGCTGATAATAACATATCTCCTACTTTTCTTATTTTATTTTTTGCAGACCAGACAAATTAAATTAAACCGGCTCTTTGCTCAACAGTATGACATGCATTGTTATAAAAGCGCCAATGCAATGACCGGCTCGAGGGTGAACGGGCGGTCATTCACTCCCCGGGTCCTCCTCCAGGAGCTGATGGAAAGCCCAGTCTCCATGGAGTGGAGGAAAGAGGGGAGCTGTGCCTGTCTGGAGTGATGTCAGGAACACCGGCGATTCTGAAACTGTAAACAGGGAGTGAGCCTGGAGCCAGGGCCCATGTGACCAAGGATGCTGCTGGGCCAGCTGGGCGGGAACTGTGCAGCCAAGACCTCGCAGCCCCAAGGATGCCACTGCCCCCAGATCTAACACCAGCTAGACAGCATTTACGTGCATCCCGGCCAAGACTTCAAGTTAACAAACTATTTAAAAACATCTTCACTTCTCATTGGTAAACACCGTGTCTACTAATATATATTGAGAAAATTAGTGTTTTCATGCAACGTTTTCTGGTACATTACCTAAGCTCAACGTGCAAGTCACACTCAGAGTTTCATTGCTAGCAGCATCGGATTGCAGTGTTTCACCAGCAACTATGGGCGTCACAGCAATAACTTGACAGGCGATAAAAAGAGAATAAAGCTCTTTGGTGCAATTTTTATAGTCTGTTCTCCACAGTCTCAGTCATTGGAGTGGAAGAAATGAAGACGTACAATTTAACCAGTGTGTTTACGTGCATCCCACAGATATTTTTCTTGGGAGATTAATTGAATTACACCTATAAAATACTTACGTTGTATACTTATCAGTCCTTAGATGGTTTTGAACAATTAGGAGAATATGTTTTCATTAGTAATAAAAGATAACTACCACTGCTGAGCGACACTGCGCCACAGCCTATGAACAGAACGCGCTCTAGTAATTTTTGTAAATGTGCTCTTTTGTGACACCATGTAACGCATAACTTCACTGAAGTACGTTAACTCCCAAATCTCAAATTCTAAATATAAAGTGACCCTGTATCAAAACCCCGTACCTTATGCACTGTCACGGTAATACCCAAATATAGCAATAGAAAAAGCAGTGGATTTGGTGGGGTGAAAAATGACCCGGGTTTTTTCCTTAGTTCTGCTGTCATACGCTGTGTGATGTCAGGTTTGCTCAGAGAAAATGGAACCATTCAATCCAAGAAATTGCCTTCACCGCTGACGGATGGGAACTTCGTTTTCACACGTATTTTAAGAAAAGAAGATGTTCCAGTTTGTCTTTCCTTTTGTAAACTTGGGCTCCCAGAAGCGTCCTGTGACCCCAGACAGTGAAGGTGTCTCCTGGGCCCCCTTCAGAGGCGATGCAGTGGGACCCACCCTCATCCTCGCAGGAACCCGCACTGCTCTTAGTGCAACAAAGAACCTGCAGCTTAGAGAATAAAGACAGGACGTTGAGTGGGTGAGGCGACTGCACCTCTCAACACCGCACTTTCTCCCAGCTCCCCAGCGCTGGCCTTGAACTCTGCCCCTTAACTCTCGGACCCAAGGTGGGCTCGGGACCTTGGCTCCAGAACTGAGAAAAAGTGCAGGAGTGAGCCTGGGGGGTGATGCAGCTCGCAGGATGCTGCAGACGCACGGGCTCCAGAGTCACCCTACGATGCTCCCGGAGATGGGTGACCGCTCTCTCAGGACCAGAAAGCTGAGGCTTTGGTGTTTACCTTGGCCGGGAACTTCTGGGCACAGCGGTGACCACGTGTGGTCAGTTTTCGGAGTGGTCACTGGCTTCACTGAGCATCTCATTTAGGCTCTGGCTGTCAGAGAGGTTCAGAGTTATCTCCACGATGACACATCCTGACCCCCAGGCATGGCCGCCGCAGACCCTAGACCCTGGTGTCTGGACGAGGCCACATCCCGGCAGCCCCGAGCTGGGCCTCTTGTGCGGATGCCCGCGTGAGCGCCCTGGGTGCGGACAGCCGGCTCTGATCGAAAACCACATGCTTTACCAAGGTCCAGAGGACCCCAGGTGCCATGGCACCGAGGCTGCACATGCAGACAGAACCACGGACAGGAGGGTCAAGCCGGCTTAAGGATTCCGCTTTCTGACCCTGTGGATGGCAGGGGGTCGGGGAGGCCCGGGTTCCAACTCTGTTTACCGTGAGCGGAGAAAAGCCAAGCTAATGCCCTGCCCGCATCTGAGGAACGTGTGGACACCTGTGACTCCTGCCCGCTGGCCCCGTCCCCACGGCAGCCTGGGCAGCAGTTTCCCGAGCGCAAGAGAAGCAAAGCAGCTTTTCTGGGGCCTACCTGAGAACCGCAGGATCAGGGCTGGGTGGGGCTCAGCGTGAGGACGCGGCCTCGGAGCGGGAGGGGAGGTATTCCACCTGGTGGAGGGTGTCCGCTCACGCCTGTTTCATATGCATTTCCTGTCCTGCTGTTTTTGACGAGGGCCTAGCTTTTCTTTTGTGTCCGGAACGAAACTGGCACAGACGCTCAAGGAACAGAAACCCACTGCAGACAGGAAGCGGGTTGCGCAGTCCCTCCCAGCCGGGCCCGTGACCGGAGCCCACGGTCCTCTCCAGAGACGTCAGGAGGCTGGGACATGCCTGGGACAGGCCCTGCCCCTCGGGGCTTGGCCCCTCATTGGCGAACTCGGGCAGCGGCTTCGGACACTAGACTTGGTTTGAACAAAGATGCCACCCCGTGAAGAGGTCACATGATTCCTAGGGTTCCTTTTGCCCCTGTAACATCCATGACCCCCGAGAATGGCCACATACCAGTGAGCCGGCAGGAATGGCCCAGGACGAGGCAGGTCGGGCTGCCAGGGACGAAGGCCCAGGGGACCCACGGAGCCCCACGTCCCCCGGGAGGCACACCTCCTCCCGAGGGGTTGTGCTGGGTCCCGGCACCTTCTGCTCCACCCACTGCAGGCCTGTCTGTGTTTGCTCAAGGTCGGGCCCACGTAGCCAGGAGAGGAGAGAAGGGGAGTCCTTGTCTGACACACGAGACCAATTCAAGCCTCAGTCAGGCTCGTTGGGATTCCCCACCCTGGCAGGGAAAGCTCTGGATGGCTTCCTGATTTGCATTTCAGGCCCAGCTCTGGGTCACTGCGTCATGGGAGACGCTGACGACTTTTTGTGTGTGAATGCTCTCGGGCAATAAGAAACCTGTCCCTCCTGCGTCTTCCTGGCCTCAGCCTTCTCCAGGGGGCTGGGGGACACGGGGTCCCCCCCTGCTTCCCCGCTGGCCTACCTGGTCCTGCGCTCCACTTGCACACCGGTGTCTCCCGTCCAACCCACTTCGACATCACGGGATGGATCGGCCCCTGGACACCCTCTGCCAGCCTGGCTTCCAGCTGCCCTCACGTTTGCTGAGTCAGTTAATCCTCATACATCTGCTTTCCAGCTTCTAAAATGTTGTCCCTATTGTCTTTTCCCCATTTTTCTGCCCTGTGGGCTTGTGTCATTTTGTGGAGGCTTAAAGAGAGAGTGGAGGGCGGGTAAATATGAATATGTGAGCTAAGCCCCCTGTTTAATTCAGGACTTGTCAGGTGTGCGTATGACTTTGATAAAACAGAGGAGCTATTCCACACCCCTCTCCCTCCTTGATATGAGAAAGGAAGGTCCTCGTGTTCTGGGCTGGGGACACACCTCAGAAAGCGCTGGTTGGAGGCCCCACCCTGGCAGCCCTGATTCCAGGGACCCGAGGTTACATCCACGGAGCACTGGGGTGATGCCTTCCAGGCTCTAGACTGACCACCTGGGTCCTCTGAGCACCCACAGAAGGAACCTCACGTTCTCCCCGCCCCTGTGGTCCATCGAGACGTTCCTTCTAGAGGCACAGGGCACACCAGGGTCACGGGACTGGGGACACGGCGCAGGCCTCGGCCGGAGACCAGGGTGGAAGGAGAAGCGATGAAGCAACACACGCCTCGAGAAAGGACGCTTTGAAGCTGATGTGCAAAGACTGGACAGAACGCAGCCGTCCTGGTGTCTCTGGAAGAAGGACTTGGGCTGCTTCCCTGATGCCACGTCCCCGAGGCCCCGGCTCCAATTGAGCGAGTGTCTTTCCATTGAAAACTTCAAGGTTTAATGACCCAAGGCATAGAAATTGATGAGAAAAGACATGCCACCACTACTTTCAAAACATATTTGTCATTACGCTCATTAATCCTTCTAAAACCGTCTCCCTTGGGGAGGAAAGGCCGAATTGGAAAACTCGCAGTTCTTCATCCTGGCCACTCGACACCCTGCTCCTTCACGGGCCCTCGCCCAGAGGGGCCCTGCCGGAGCCACAGCGCACACGGATGGAGCCCCCGTGGGGTGTCCTCGTGGGGCACAGGCGGATGCCCCGCTCTCAGGTTCACCGGCACTCAGCCCAGCCCCTCTTCACAGAGGCCCCTGCGCCGCCGGCTCCCCGGGGGCTGGGTCCCCTCATCCTCCCGATACCCTGGGCCCACGGCCTTGGGCCCAGACCCCTGCTTGTGCCCTGTGCCCCTGTGCGCCCCTGCCGGCCCCCTCTCTCCTCTCTTCCTGCCCTCTGGGGCCCCAGGGCTGTGCTCGGGCCTCTGTCCTTTGAGGACCAGCCTTGGCCATGGGGCCGGCTCTCCCAGCCCCCGGCCTCTCGGGCTCAGCTCCCTCCCCGTTTCCTCTGCCGGGTCTGGAACTATCCGGAAGCCTCCTTTCAGCCTGTCCTGTGCTCCTGGGCAAGGCCAGTAACTGAGCAGCCATCCACGAAAGGAAAGCTTCCCGGTGATGGACTGAAGAGCGGATCTTCAGCCCTCTGGTCGGTGCCCCCAGAGCCCACTGTGCAGGGTCCCCACGACGGAGGAAAGACCCCAGGCCGCCCCCATGGTGTTCGGTCTGGGGAGACAGACACAGACGCATGGAGGGAGGGATGGTGTCCAGGGCAATTTAACCTCTAGATGATGCCAGGTCCATCTCTCTCGTAGCAAATACCCGATTTCGTAGTGAAAAAACTCGGCTGAACTGGACCAGAGCACGGTCCCTACAGAGAGGCAGACTCGTGCCCCAGTGGACAGAGAATACATGATGCCCCAGAGCTCAGGGGACGGGGGCACAGAGGGAGCAGGGGGTAGACTGAGGCGGGGGTGGTGCTACTGATGCTGAAGAGGGACAGTTCCAGGAGGAAAATGGAAGAGACGGGGCGGGGCGGGGGGGCGGGCAGAGTCAGCCCGTAAATCAGCAGGAAGCCACGGAGAGACCAGGGTCTGCAGTTAGGGACTCCAAAGAGAAGAGCCACAGCCAGGAGAGTCAGGGAAAAGCCTGCAGGACGAGAACAAAGAGGAAAACCCCAAAGCCTTCAGAAGTAAAGAATAAATCACAAAGGAGGAAGTAGCAAACCGGCAGCAAGTCCTCCTCCGGAGCACGGCAGGCCAGGAGATGATGGAGAGAATCACAGACAGTGCGGGACGCATGCTGTCCAAGAATCCCACGGTGCTGGGTGTCGAGGGGAAGGAAGGATGGTTGCAGGTATTCAGGGAGCCTTCCTGGGGACATCCCCGAGCAAGGGGCCTCGGGATGAGCCGGCAAACAAGCAGAGAGACGCACACAGGTGCGTGTAAGTGAGGGCGACAGTTTATCCAGGAATGAGAAACACAGGTGCTAAATACATATTTTTGAAATGGAAGAGACCTACCGCAGGCACAGCCTTCTATACCCCGAGCTAAAAGTATCAGACCCACCAATCTAGGAGTTCGCACCGTGGGCCAGGGTAGGGTAGGTGGAAGTCCTGCCATTGAAGGGGCTGCGTGTGGACGGGGAGGGGGCAGAGAGCAGACAGGAAGTCCTCTGGGTCCCACGGCCCTGAGATGAGAGAGGTGTGCGTGTCACCAGGGAGGGACGATGACGTTCACACAAGCAGGGACTGTTAGGCTGCATCAACGGACAGCGCCCAGGCTACGTTCTGTGCACAGGAAACCTGCCTCAAAGGGTTCAATAAAGGAAGGTTGAAAATAAAGGCATGAGTGGAGATACCAGGTAAATGCAGGGTGAAAACACAAACCAAACCAAACCAGAAACAAGAAAGGGGAGCACAATGGCGGTGTCCATGTCAGGTGAGGACGGACCGAAGGTGAAGAATAGCGTCAAGGTGGAAAAGAACGGACAGCGAGGCACAAGGGGTGCCGCCTACAAAGCGGATATAAAGACACGCACGTGACCCCTGGGCTCACGCCCGAGTACACGCAGAGGGGGAGGGGGGCAAGGCCCAGCACAGACTTGTGCCTCCGTCTCTCTGTCTCACTGACCTTCCAGAAAGCACCGGGGAATTATTTTCTGACAAGTAGGAATAAATGAGTGACTTCAGATAAAGGTGATCAATGTTCAGGCACTTTTCTACCAAGAGTCGAGCAGACTGGGGGCTAACACTGGCCTTCCACGGGGGAGAAAGGAGTTTGCAACTTATCACGAGGAAGTTTCCTGTGGAACCATGGAAACAACCGTCTCTGTCCCTGTGACGTCCCTGCGAGAGGCCGGGGCCACTTCCCTCGAGCCAGCGGAGCAAGTTGCTTATCCAGGGCTTTCTCAGTGTGCGCGGCATAGTGGCTCACACGGGTGACTCAGTTCTCCCTTCTCCACCAGTTATTTCTGGCTGAGATGTGGCCGAATGGGCCTGGACACGGGCTGCCTGGGACGCAGTGGCCACCAGCTGTGGGGACAGGGCGAGGTGCTCCCCTTCTTGATCTGTGAAATGGGAATAATGGGAGGAGCTGCTCCATAAGGCGGTCGAGAGGACTAGGGAGCAGATGAGCCCGGCCCCTGGCACGCGCGGCAGGTACAGACGGGCGTGAACTGTCACCAGCAGCATGCGGGCAGGTGGGCAGTAATGCAGGAGGTGCCTGCAGGCGGCGGGGCTGGTGTGTGTACGTGTCGTCCCAGCTGCAGTCCAGCCTGTAGAGGTGAACAGTTCGCAGGCGGAATTATCTTGTGGACTCATGCCCTCAGGTCAGGACGGCGAGTGCGTCTACCGAGGCTCAGCGACCTTCCTTCCGGATGGCCTCACGGTCCGCAGGAAAAGAACAAAGGGTTATATTTCAAAGTTCTTCTCAGGGAAATCTAAGCCTTCTAACTCACCCGCTGTTTGAGTTAAGGACAGGCGGCATCAGCCTGAGGCGAGAAGCAGAATAAACACTAGAACACGCCCTGCCTCCTCCACGCGGTCACCAACAAAGGGCCTAGTGCGTCAGCGAACAGAAATGGGGGTGGAGCTGGGCGGACGTGAGGGCAATGGCGGGGGAGGCTTCTGCCCTCCAGGCTGGACGCCCCCCAGAGGGCTGGGTCATCTCCCCAAGGAGGCGGCTGAGACCCGGACTCTCCCTGAGGGCAGGATGGCGTTCCGTCCCAGGCTGACCTGGATTTGCTACTGGTTCTAGAAATCTCTGTGGTCCTGGCAGGTTATTCAAAGATTCTGAGCTTTGGTTTCCTCCAGTAAAATAAAAATACCAATAGCTGTGCCCCAGGCTTGGGAATCAGCTGCTCTGATGGAGATGAGGTGCCCAGCACACGAACGACTCAGTGGGCGGTGACGGTGGTGATGGCCAAGGCGGTCATCGCACAGCTGACGGCCGGGCCCCAGTCCACCGCCCTTTGCTCGGGGCCGGGTCTTTCTTGGGGGAGGGGGAAGGGGATGAGTGGAAAAGCTCTGAGGGCGAGGAGGGGTCACAGGCAGGGATTCAGGACACTGTCACCTGCTCCCAGGTGCCCGCTGGCCCATCCTACATGGACACTGTCCCTGCAGAGGGCCTTGGGCCCAGAAGACCCCTGCCTCCCCTCCCGTGGGGCAGTACGATGGTGCCGGCTGCACCCCAGTCCCACCATCAAATGATGATTCCTCCGTGAAGGCAAGGGCACAGGTGCTGGGCAGGGAAATGGCTTCCTTGTGGAAACGCCTATTTCTCTCCAGGTGGGCTGGGCAGGGGCCCGGCACAGGCTCCCTGCAGACACCTGGCCTGGACTCCGGCTCCAGAAACAGACGAAGCCATTGGTCTGTGATGTCTAAGCGGCCCGGTCTGTGCCGCTTTGAGCCGGCGGCTTCGGGGGCCCCAGGAGGCACCACGGTGGTGGTTCGGGCCCAGGAAGTGTTAACAATTTTGACCCGTGTCAATCCCTCTGCCCGCGCTCGGGCCCACGGGTCACACTCAGTGTGTGCACCCGAGCAGATTCCTAACCTACTCTGAGCCTTTCTGCTTGTTTGGTTTCGTTTTTAATGTTGTTTTACTTTTTGTTAACACGCGGGACAGCAGTGACAACTCCGAGACAGGGCTGCCTGAGCCCCGGGTGCCTCGTTGGTGTGACGTGCTTGTTGGTGGCCCTGCAGAAGCTATGGTTTCCACGGTGGCCAGACCAGCTGCCTGGGCGTCACCGGGGAGCTGGTGAGGGCTGCGGACCCCCTGAGTCAGAAACCCCGGCAGGGCTGGGGCTCAGCATCCCGTGTCTTAACACGGCCTCTGGGCAATTCTGAGGCGGCCCAAGTTTGTGGGCTGCTTAGAGTAAGTTCTCAGCGAGTGTCGGGACTCTAGCTGGTGCTAGCTGTACACCGCTGTAGAGCACAGGGAACTCTGTTCAATACCCTGGGATAAACCACCATGGAGAAGAATATAAAAAAGAATATATATGTGTGTAACTGAGTCACTTTGCTGTACAGCAGAAATTAACACAACATTGTAAATCAAGTATACTTCAATTAAAGAATGTATTTTAAAAAAGACTCCAAAGAAGTAGAGAAGTGGTCAGAGCCTTGATTCCCAGGGTGTCCATGTCTCCCTGCTGGAGTCCAGGGAGGGCGAGTCCTGGGTGCCAACACCCCACCCCCGGGCCCCTTTCCTCCGAGACTGTGAGGTTCCTGCCCTGGAGGGTCCCTGAGACCCCTCTCCAGCCAGCAGCACAGGGCTCTGAGCCTCGTTCAGGTCTCAGGCTTCCAACCGGTGTAATCTGCAAAAGGACACAGGCCAGGTCACCAAGCGGGTGTCCAGCCCATCCTCGCGTGGACTGACCAGAGATGATATTTAGAGCAGCCTGGCCTCGTCCAGGTGCCGGCACTTCAAAAACCTGAATGAACTCAGGACGCTGCCCTCAGACACTTCTGGAGAGCGCAGATTTTGGAATGCCATCCACCCAGAATCCAGTGCCCATCACGGGGATGTATTTACGCAGACCGTCACGGTTTAGATGAACGCATTTCATATACCGTGCTCACTGTAATGGCACCAAAGCAGGAGGCACTCAGCCTGAAGTAGCCATTTTGGTGTATTAGCCTAATAGAGTATTATTTTTAAACTACCACAATATTTTAATTACGTTCTCAGCATGAATCATTATGTACCTTAGTGCAAAAGCACTTCTGACTCTAATTGCACGCTGCAGCCCCATGACACGGGCCGTGAACGTGGGCTCTGAAGTGGGCTGACAGCCCAGTGATCACCAGCCGCCCCACCCAGGACGCCAACCTTGTGAGACGGGCCTGGTTTCCTCCCAGCAGCTTCCCTCCCTCCCTCCCTCATTTTCAGCCCACGCTCTGTATTAAGCTCCCAGCACACACCAGCGAGTCTTCCCGACTCCAGGGATGCCCACAAGACTCCCCACCCTCACGAAGCACGTGTTCTAGCACAAGAAGCGCTCTCTCACCCACAGGCAAGCACCTGCACGGTTGGCGGACGGCCACAGGTGCGGTGTGGGCCCCAGCGGGGGTGGCCCGGCTGGAGGGGACCTCGGGGCAGGGCTTCGCTCTTCCGGGCATCAGGACGCCCACGTCCCCGCCCCCGCCCCACGCACCAAGGTCTCCAGAACTGCTCCACCAAAAGGCGCTCGAGTGGGTCCTGGAACCCTCGGGGTGGGAGCGCAATGCTCTCCTGCACGGTCCCCCCGGTCCCCCCATCGGTGGGTGAACCCCAAGGCACCTAAGGCCACGTGTCTGCACACAAAGCGGTCGGTGGCTCTTCACAGAGCCGGGAGGCAAGAGCCCGTATCATTCAGCCGTCACCCCGGCCAATTACCTGCGTCTCCTGGGGTGGATCCCGCCCCACAGGCGAGCCAGGCTCTCTCGTGCGTCTTCGTGGCCACACAGGGCCCTGGGGGGACTCAAGGGCGGTGTGTCCTCCGTCATCGCTGCAAATGCAGCCACCAAAGCCTGCTGCTCTTCCCGGAGGGGCCACCCCGAGCAAGGGCTTCCCTCCTCTCAGTGGGCCTTAATCCAGACAGGCCGGGGGTGCAGGGATAGGCCGCCCGGCAGCACCCGTCACCCCATCACCCCTCCACTCGCACCGGTTTCTCCTCCCCCATAGGAGGGGTGATGCGTAACCGTCGAGCGGCTGGAAGGATATCACAACGGCCTCCCAAACCTTGTCAGGAAGAAGGGACATCGCCACGGCAGTGGCCCTCACTCTTCGCTGCGTCCGCTGCTCTGTGAGGTACGAGGTGGGACTCATGATTTCTCAGGGTCTCTCAGTGTTGAAACCCCTGAGTCCTGTGGTTCTGGTGAAGGGAGGAGAACAGCTCACCAGAGACAGACACGCATGCCCGTGGTCCCTCCAGGTTGGGGATGGCAGTCACGTGGATTCTGTGTGTTTCTTGGGTGGCGGGCAGAGGGGGAGAGGCACGGCGGACGGGCACGGCTGGAGCACCGCGAAGGTCTGCTTCACTGGGCGGCCTGTAGCTTCCAAAGCAGCCCGACCACAAGTGCGGCAGGAGAACCCTCCGCAGTCGGGCCGCGACATCGAGGTTGGGAGGGAGCTTTGCATTCGCCGTGCGGATGCGGGGCGCTCACCCCCGACCTTTCCTCCTCGCCGCCTCCCCTTCTCCAACGGGCGTTCGGTACCTGGGGTCTCGCAGCATGTGGGGTGACATTAGCACAGAGGTCGCTGAAGAAGGGTGATGTGAGTGCCTTATTAATTAGAGCAGAGCCGTGGTGAGGGTTCCTGAGACGCGCGGGCAATTCCAAGAAATAGAAATCACCGGCGTTGGTCCTCTCCACTCTCTCTTTTTTAAAATTTAATTTAATTTAATTTTATTTTATACAGCAGGTTCTTTTCTTTTTTTTTTTTTTTTTTTTTTGCGGTACGCGGGCCTCTCACTGCTGTGGCCTCTCCCGTTGCGGAGCACAGGCTCCGTACGCGCAGGGTCAGCGGCCATGGCTCACGGGCCCAGCCAGTCCGCGGCATCTGGGATCCTCCCGGACCGGGGCACGAACCCGTGTCCCCTGCATCGGCAGGCGGACTCTCAACCACTGCGCCACCAGGTTCTTATCAGTTATCTATTTTATACATATTAGTGTATATATGTCAATCCCAATCTCCCAATTCCTCTCCGCTCTCTTTTCTCTTTCTTTTCAGCTTTCCAATCGAGGAGGCCACTTCCGGGAGCTGCGAAGCCCTGGCAAAGCTGAGCCGTGGCTCTTGGGGTCCCCTGTCTGCAGAGCTGCCCCTCCTCCTGTGCACCCCATCCCTCTTCTCTACCCGACCCCCGATTGGGGCCAAACAGCTGACTCACTTCCCGACATGACGTCTCTAGCGCCTTCTCCAGGAGCATTTAGAAAGTCCATCTGCTGGCACAGGGAGGGCTTGGAGGCACAGAGGGTCCGTCGGGCCCTGGGATGCTGTGATGCTCCCAGGTGTGAGGGCGGGCCTGCCCCTCTGCCACTTCCCCCTAGAAGCCCCGCCTCTGAGGTCAGAACCCCAAGGCGCCCCTTCAGCCTCAGCCTTGCACTCGCTGCTTTAAACGCGTAGCAGCGACGGATGAGGAGTGTCTGAGGGTGTGGACCCTGCGGGGAAAGCGCCTGGGCTGCATCGCGACCCCACCACGCGCCACGCAGCCTGCAGGCACCCGCGCTTCCCCCAGCGTCCTCACCTGCACATAATAAATAAACGGGGCGAAGGGGGCCCAGGGGAAGGGCCTGGGGTCTGTCCTTTGGGCCTGGTGTGAGTTTTGTCACCCAACAGCCCTGCTCTGAGGTTTCAGACGGACACGGGGGACTGGACGGCCACCCAGGGACTCAGAATCAAGAATTGGAGCACAGCAGGACTTTGGGAGGGGCAGGAGGCGGGGCCCTGTCGTGGAGGAGGCCGGCCGGCTTCCTGGAGCTCCTGGGTCCTGGTGCCCAAGCACATCTTCCCTGGTCCCCGGCGGGGGTCCGTGAGCCCCTGCTAATCTCCACCCCTGCTGCCCAGGCCTCCCGCCGGTTTTGCCTGGAGAGAGCTGTGTGAGGTCTGGGGCCACCCAGTAGCCGAGTCTCAGAGAGGGTAAGTAACAGGCTCAGTAACACGGCTAGTAAGCACAGGCTGCATATCCAAACCAAGACTGCTTCGTGATTAAACCAACAACCCAACCAAAAAATGGACAGAAGACCTGAATAGACATTTCTCCAAAGAAGACATACAGATGGCCAAGAGGCACATGAGAAGATGCTCAACATCACTAATCATTAGAGAAATGCAAATCAAACCTACAGTGAGGTATCACCTCACACGGGTCAGAATGGCCATCATCAAAAAATCTAGAAACGATAAATGCTGGAGAGGGTGTGGAGAAAAGGGAACCCTCCTGCACTGTTGGTGGGAATGTGAATTGATGCAGCCACTATGGAGAACAGTATGGAGGTTCCTTAGAAAACTAAAAATAGAACTACCATACGACCCAGCAATCCCACTACTGGGCATACACCTGGAAAAAACGAAAACACTAATTTGAAAAGGTACATGCACCCCAATGTTCACAGCAGCTCTATTCACAATAGCCAAGATATGGAAGCAACCTAAGTGCCCATCAACAGATTAATGGATAAAGGAGATGTGGTACATATATACAATGGAATATTACTCAGCCATAAGAAAGAATGAAATATTGTCATCTGTAGCAATATGGATGGACCTAGAGGATATTATACTTAGTGAAGTAAGTCAGACAAAGACAAATGCAGTATGATATCACTTATATGTGGAATCCAAAGAATAATACAAGCAACTGTATATGCAAAACAGAAGATACTCACAGATACAGAAAACAAACCAATGGTTACCAAGGGGAAGAAGGAAGGGGGAGGGGCAAATTAGGGGTATGGGATTAAGAGATACAAACTACTATGTATAAAATAGATAAGAGGGCTTCCCTGGTGGCGCAGTGGTTGAGAGTCCGCCTGCCGATGCAGGGCACACGGGTTCGTGCCCCGGTCCGGGAGGATCCCACGTGCCGCGGAGCGGCTGGGCCCGTGAGCCGTGGCCACTGAGCCTGCGCGTCCGGAGCCTGCGCTCCGCAGCGGGAGAGGCCACAACCGTGAGAGGCCCGCGTACCGCAAAAAAAAAAAAAAAAGTGCTCCTTAAAATAGATAAGAAACAAGGATATATTGTACAGCACAGGGAATTATAGCCATTATCTTGTAATAACTTTTTTTTATCATAATAACTTTTAATGGACTATAATCCGTAAAAATACTGAATCACCATGCTGTACACCTGAAACTAATATAATATTGTAAATCACCTACACTTCACTAATTAAAAAAAAACTGAGGTGATTACTTTGCTACTTCTCCAATAGAACCATCATATCTTTAAATTTCCACAAGGCAGCTTAGGTCTTCAAATATATATATATCGTTGAAAAAGAAAACTGTACAAGATTTATATGAAGAAAATTAAAATACTACTGGAGGACCTAAAATAAGACAAATAAACAGAAAGCATTCTAGGGTAAGTAGATTCGATGACAGGAAGACTGAGAGCATAAGGTGGTCAGTTCTCCATGGGATAATCTGTACCATTTAATGCACTTAATGCAATACCACCTTTCAACAAAGCCCATGCAGGTTTTTATGAACTAAATATATTGATTCTGAATGTCACGTGGAAAAGTAAACTATCAAGAATAGTCAGAGAGTTTTTAAAAATTAAAAGTAATAAAGAAATCATAAGGTTCTCCATGTTAAACATTAAAACATATTTTGAAAGCTACAGTAATCAAACAGTGTGGTATTGGTATGAAAATAGACAAAAGGATCAAAAAAAGAAAAGTCCAGAAACAGAACCAAATGTATACGGGATTTATTATGTGATAAAGACAGCATTTCAAGTAAGTGTAGAAAGATGAATTTTGACAATGAATAATGTTGGCCTAATTGGGGGAAAAAAAAAAAAAAAAAGCTGGATTTCTACTTCACACTATTCCAAACAAATTCCAGACGGAATTATATACACATGAAAAATCACACTATAAGAGATTCCGTTCCTAAGATCTCTTTGCCCAGTCTTACAAAAAAGACTAGGAGGAAAATGTCATAGAACTTTTTTCAAAATCAGAGTGAGAAAAAAAATGTCATGAGACCCAGAATCCATAAAGGCCAAGATTGCTGCTACATACAATTCCCCCCACTTTTTGAACAGTTTGTTGAGGTGTATTTTCTGTGCAATAAACCCACATACAACAAGTGTACCATCTGATAGCTTAACATGCGTGTGCACCGGTGAAACCATCGCCACGGTGAAGACAATTCATGCCCGCCGATCCCAGTCACGCCCAGAGTCTCCACCTGCCCTTATCACCCACCCCTCCAACCTCTCCCAGCAACCGCTGGCCTGCTGTCTGTCACCGAAGGGTAGCCTGCATTTTCCAAGAGCGCTGTGTAATCAGAACCATACGGTGTAAATACTCTGTCTGGCTTCTCTCACTCCTAGAATTATTCTGAGAGGTATCCACATTGTTGTGCGTACCGTTGGTGTGTTCCTTTGTATTCCTGAATACTACCCTGCCGTACGGCTACACCAGAATATGCATAAATATCCATTCATCTGTTGATAGGCGTTCGGGTCCTCTTCCACTTGGGCTAGAAAAACAGAGCTGCTGTGCACATGGTGCGCAAGTTGTTGTGAGGACAGGTGTTTCCATTCCTCCTAGAGGATGCCTAGGACTGGGATGGCTGGGTCATGTGGTAAGTTGTTTGACGTTTGAAGGCAACTGCCCAAGTGTCTTCCACAGTGGCTGCACCATTTCACGTTCCCACCAGCAACTGGGCGGCGGGGGGGGGGGGCGGATTTCAATTTCTCTACAACCTTTCCAACACCGGTCACTGACAACAGCATCCTCAGGGGTGTGCAGCGGTATCTCACTGCGGCTTTGAGTTGCACCTCCCTGTGATTAACGGTGTTGTACGTCTTTTCACAAGCTCATTGGCCATTCGCATCTCTTCTTTGGTGAAATGTCTATTCACATCTTTTGCCCATTTTTAAAAATTGGGTTATTGTCTTTTTATAATTGAGTTCTAAAAGTTTCTTATATATTCTGGATGCAAATCCTTTATCCTTTATGTGATTTGCAAATATGTCCTCCCAGGCTGGGACTTGACTCTCCATCATCTTAACAGTGCCCGGAGCAGAAGTTCTTAATTTTGATTACGTTCAATTTATCACTTTTTTCTTTTATCGGTCATGCTTTTGGTGTCATGCTTAAGAAATCTTTGCCTCACCTTACACAAAAAATTTGAAAAAAATTTTGAATCACAAAAAGGAATAAGAACAAAGAGAAAAGACAAATGACTGAGTGGATCAAAATATTTGAACTCATAAGGTGCTAATTTGTCTAGTAGATAAAGAACTTCTACAAATCAGTAAGCAAAGACCAGCAATCTAGTAGAATAAATGGCACAGATACAAGCAGACAGACAGACAGAAGGAAATACAAGTGCCTCTTGCACATAAAACTCCCAACTGCTCATAAAAAGAGAAACGCAAATTAAAACTAGAGTGAGATACCACTGTTTCCCTCTCGGGTTGGTAAAGATCAAAAAGTGGGACAAATCCTACGGAGAGCAATTTGGCAATTTCCTATCAAAAATACATACGGTTTTTGAGCCACAAACTGCACTACAAGAAATTCATCTTTTTTTTTTTTTTTTTTTTCTTGCGGTACGCGGGCCTCTCACTGTTGTGGCCCCTCCCATTGCGGAGCACAGGCTCCGGACGCGCAGGCTCAGCGGCCATGGCTCACGGGCCCAGCCGCTCCGCGGCATGTGGGATCTTCCCAGACCGGGGCACGAACCCGTATCCCCTGCATCGGCAGGCGGACTCTCAACCACTGCGCCACCAGGGAAGCCCGAAATTCATCTTTTATATGTATTGACTCACACGTAAAATACATACGCTCAAAGACATCTATTGCAGCATTAGGTACTATGTAAAATATTGAAAATAATCCATCAACGGCAAATTGATTAAGTAATCTACGGTAATCCATACAATCAGACAATGGAATATTGTTGGAGGGTCCTCCTTTTTTCCTGGGTGCATCGTTCATTGTGGGGTGAGCTCCATTCCTGAGCTCCACCCTGAAAACATAAAAGAGGAAGGGGCTGGGCTTCACAAATTGACAAACCAGAGAACTTACTTTTCAGGAGGTTTTTGTGTGTGTGTGTCTTTTAAATTTTGTGCATTCAGAAAAAAAAAAAAAGAAGAAGAAAGAAAAAAAGGAGAGAAAGAAAGAAACACAATGGAAATTAGCATGGAAATAGCTCGTTCATTGTGAGCTAGTAAATTAAAGAAAATGTACAATTTATTGAGCACATACTTATGCCAGGCAATTTCTTTTAAGCCTTACAACAACCCTGCAATAAATGTTGTTCTTGTTTATGGTTCTAGGGCCCAGGTTCAGAAAGGTAACACGTTTGTCCAAGGTGGCCTGGGCAGGAGAGGCTGACTAGGAAGTTCAGCCTCAAACGTCTTGAACATACAGAGCAAGTGTTATTTGCATTTGGTTCCCTAATGCCTACGGCAGACCCTGGCCCTAATGGCTGCTCAGTAATCATCAGGTTGATGGAGCCCTCTCATTGTGTAGTTTGCCAACTCCAAGAGAGGTCCCTTCAGTCACCTCCTGCTCTTGTAAACACACCAGGAGGTGTTATAAGAAAGCTCCCAAACATATTAATCGCAAATTATCTAACTGCCTGACTGGCCAGAATTAATCGAAACTCCTACTGTGGTGAAGGGGATGGAGCTCAGGTGCTGAGGAGTGAGTGTGGGCCCAGAGGCGAGGACGCCCCAGATATGCGGCCTATTCCCCCGGTGTGCACACAGCCTCGGCTCCAGAGTTTGTGTCTTTGATAGGGTTTGTTACAAGGAAATCTTCTGATACCTGCTCTTTGTGCCCAGGTTCACATGGGGACTGAAACAAAGCTCCTCGCTGTTTATTATTTACACTAGCAGGTAGTAGGCGGTGTGCAGACTGTCGCCCACAGGCGGAGGACAAGCAGAGAGTTTGCGGCTGGCTCCCCGGGTCCCCAAATCTCCTGCCAAAAGGGGGTCTGAGATCAGAGGGGGACCTCACGGCGGGGGGGCGGGGCTCTGCAGGCCACATCAGAGGGAGCGGCTCAGGATGGGCACCCTCTCCTCACTGCCTTCAAGGAGGGAGAGCTGGCATCCAGGAGGGTGTTTGGGCACCATTCAGATGTCTCGTTTCGTGTCTCCTTCTTAATAGGCAACATCTATTGCCTGGAAATGTTTGTTTCGCTCGGAAACCTACAGCTGTACCTCCTGCCGCCGACTCCTGACCCTTCTAGCTGCCGGCGATCAGTAACTGTGCTTGTCACACCGACGTGGGACCCTGACCCCCGCCCCGCCAGCCACACTGGCCCCCCTCACCCCTCCTCTCTCACCTCCCGCCCGTGGCCCCGAACCTCATCTCCAGTAATTATGCTGCACATGATTCATTTTTTAATGTTTGGTTTAATACATACAGATTCTTTAAACAATAAAAATAAATCAGCAAACAGCATCACAATCTGGAAATCTCTTTCTTAACATAGAAAACGGTTTCTTAATGGCACAGGGAAAAGAACCCAACAGCAAGCTTGACAACATAATTAGAAGATTGTTCCCGGGAAGGGAAGGGCATTCTCTATACAGCTCTTACTACTCTCAATAAGATTATTCTCCCTGAATAGCTAATCAGCTTTCCCCAGCTTCCCAAAACCGTGTGCTTGAAGCTGTGCTCACGGCTCTCCTTACTTACTAAGTGGCAAACAGTGACACCTCGGAAAGGGAAATTTAAAGCATTAACCAAATGTGAGCAAACAGCGCGATGGAGGCTGTGGATGGAGAGATCCCTGGTAGATTAGCGGCAATTTAGCAAGATGGTACTGTCACACCTGGGTTGACAAGGGCTGACAGGGTTTGTTGATCTCTGCTCCCACCTCAAATTTGAGTGTCACGTTTCAACAGAAATGAGAGGAGAGGAGAAACAGCCCTTTCGGGAGTCAGCGGTGAGGTACCTGGAACAAAGGAAGCACAGGGGCGCCTGGGGGCAGCGGCTGGGCCCCGCGTGCCCGTCCCTGCGGGGCCTCCGGCCGAGGGGGAGGGTGGAGAGGAAAGGACCAGACAGGGGTGGGCTGGCCCTGGGGTAAATCCCCTCTCCAGGCACCCAGCCCTTCCCCTGCTCTGGTTACGGCACCGCTGTCCTCTCTGGGGTTCTCGTAGGGGCTGCGCTTCAGGATGGAAGATGCAGAGACCCCAGAGGATGCTTGGCAGAGCGAGGTTGTCTGAAAAGCCACGGGGCAAGCGGGCCCTGAGCAGAGCGCCCGGACCTGGCGGGAGGACAGAGCGAGGGACACGGCTGCCCACCCCAGGCTGCTGACCCCACGCAGGGCCTGCAGAGGCCCCATCAGCACCCTGAAGAAACCCGCAGCCCGCCTGCAGAGCTCAGAGCACTAAGGTCATAGATTCTTGCTCCTTCCAGCTCGTGGGCATGCATCCTTCCACGCACGGACCTTGGGAGCTACGAGAGCACCTCCGTCTGTTTCGTGGCCGAGGCCATGGCTGGGGAGGGACGCCCTGACATGGTCGTTCCGCAGAGAGGGCAGCCCCGGAGCCAGCCCTGGTGACCCTCGCTCCCCAAACCCCACGGAGGAGCAGGGAGGGTCTCCAGCTCCCTTTCCCCTGTAACTGAGGACGTACATATCGGCTGACAGACATGTAGCATAGGGTAGGCGCTTCCAGAATGCTGAGCCAGCATAGGGAGGGCAGCCCTGCAGAGGATCCCTACCCTCGACCGGGCCGAGAAATGCTGCAAAGTGAGGTGAACAGTCTCAAATCACTGCGGCTTTCGATGCTGGATGTCACAGCACAGCACCAAACCTTTCCTAAGACAAATGATTGGTTCTCATCATCCTTTGGTCGAGATGCTTGCTGGGAGTTTCTACTGAAACAAGCCTCACCTGGCAGAGAGACGCTATTGTCCTGTGTGTCCAGGAGGGAAGGGCCAGCATGAGCCCAAGCAGCAGGGGCGCCTACCCCGCATTTAAATCAGACGTTTCCTGGGAGCTCGCGGACCAGAGGTCACGCGGGCAGCCAGGGTAGGTGCCTCCCTTCCGCCGTGTGCCCGTTCATTGTCCGGCGGCTGTTCGTGGCGGGCATGAGGGTCTCAAGCGTCCCTGGGGGAGAGGCAGGGCTCGTGAGCCCCCAGCTGGTCTCTGCAGCCCTTCCTGTGCCCAGAACCAGACGGGAGGGGCCGGGTCCCCACCCCAAGGCGCAGCGGGAAGAGGGGCCAGTGTCAGGCTCTGAGGACGGGCTTGATCTCAGCAGCAGAGGGGTGGGCCGACCTCCACCAGAAATGAACCGACATTCCAGGCCTCTGGATGCGACAGCTGGTGTCCCCTCGGTGTCCTGAGGAGGAGGGGAAGTAGTTCATCTGACAGGAGGGTCGTTAGCATCAGAGCCAGCAAATGGAAACGCCTTCTCTCCTGGCCCACGCTTTTACCTTCGGCCACTGCTTGCCTCCCGACGTCCTCCGGTTTACCTGACAACACACATCTCTCCATGTTTTCCAACGGCTTGACCTTTCCTTTTCGGCCCTAGGCCCCGACAGAGCACCATTTTTCCCTTGTACCCTAGAGGGCTCCCCACTGTATTTCTTACAGTTACCCACTGATCCTTCCTCTTCCATCAAGAAACTTCTCGCTTCACAGCTCAACGGGCTGGGGGCACGACCCCCGCCACGTTCCTGGTGCCGCTCAGCCCTCTGACCACACACGTCCATCCTATAAAGCTTCCCCTAACACTGTCTGCCCAGCACGGTACAGCCCTACACACTAGTTCCGCATCTGGCTTTTCCTGTAACTAACTCTCTCTCCTCACCTTCTCATTGGAGGCTCCTCGGATGCAAAGCCCCAGCCCCTCCTTTGCCTGCGTTCTTCCGTCTCCCATCCCTGCCCACAGCACTTCGTCATATTCCAGCATTTTCTCATGCTGTTCCCAACGGTTTGAAAGCCTCCCATTTCAGAGAGAATGGAATTATGCCCTTTGCATAACTGATGCAAATTAAACATCCTCCTCCATGAAATATTCATGTGGAAAGTCCAAGGAGTAGCTTTCCAATTCTTTCTGGATGTTACCTTTTTCCATCCGGTAAAAGCCTTCGTGAGGATGAGATGATCTTTGTTTATTCTGAGTCTCTAGAAAGAGAAGGCGGCTAGGTTGAAACCTCTAACGACACCCCCGACTCAAGAGATAAAATTAGGCAGGACCACTGTGTCAGTCTGAGAAGAAACACGGCTCTGTCCTAGAACAGCCTCGGAATACCCGCTTATCACTTCATTTTCTTTTATACCAACTGAAATCAGATTTCTCACTGGAGGGAGAATTTACCAGATTATCAGATTATACTGAAAGCGCACAGGAAAAGTGTGTCTTATTCTCTGAGACAAGGTGTGCCCAGCATCATGGCCTAACGAGTCTCTCCATATTTGGGCCAAATGTGAAGGAATGCAAGCTTTTCAACTTACAGCAAACGAGCTGAATCCAAGCCACTCGTTGATAAGGTCAACCATCAACAGTGTGATAGCTTTAACTGAGCTCCATAGACCTAGGAAAAAAGGCAACCACACACGCAGGCTGGTGATAAACTTGAATTTAGATTTTAACTTAGATTCCAAATGGTGACGTCATCATTCCTCTTCCAGGTTGTTGAGAAAAGAAAGGCGGTGGGACAAGTTCTAAGTCCTGTTTATTTTCATTTCTCAGTCTGAACGTTGACCTTGGTAATAAGAGGCATTCCAAGGGCTGGAGAGGCCCCGCCTTACCTTCCAATGCTCACGCCACCCATCGGCTGGTGGAAGGGCAGCTTTAAAGATGATCAGAGCATGGGAGGCATCAGCTTGAATCAAGTGTATGGTGACGGGCTCATCTGGGAAGAAACCAGTCACTCGGATGACCAAACAGATCAACACAGCACCAACAGCTTCCTTTCCACACCTGTCACCGATGTTCTCCTCAATTGAAGATGACAACATAATCGCCAAATGTAGAGCCAATTCCTGATTACGTGTCCAGCAAAACTGGAAATCACTGAAAGTGACAGGTCATCTAAGAATCTGAACTTTAAGAAACTATCAGTGCCTTCCAAGGAAAACGTCCCGAGTGCCCAGACGGAGAAGACTGAGTTTCACTTTCTTGTCTTTAGGACAAAGAAGATGCCCAAGAGAAAACGTCCAGCGTCACCTCCCGGATGAGGAGGCTGTTGTCAGATCTGCGGGGACAGCCCTGCGCTAGGGGTGTAAACTTAGAGGATTTAACTCCTCTAGACCTCAGATAAGGGACCACCCGGCGCCGGCGAGCAGGGAAGGAATTTTTAGGTCTGAAGCGAAACAACGTGCTACAAAAGCGCCTTTTCAGCTCAGACGGTGGAGACTGGCCCCCGTTACCGAAGGTGAGGTGATGAAGGGGGATGAGGGACTGGGAAAACCCACCGGCTGGACACCCTGCTCTCCAGGTGACCGAGGCTGTCGAAGCTCCAGCAAGTTAATTGTTCCGTAGGAAATATTTGGTCTGCGAGGAGAGTAGCTCAGTTACCACACAAAAGGACGGCTTGATTTTGTGCACTTAACACAAATCACCAGGGAAAATGCATCTCACCCACTGGCTTCGCCAATTTTCACCAACCGCTTACGATTCCCCCCACCCCAACCTATTTCCATGATTTCTGCCGTGTGAAATAATCATGACACACTCACTGGAGTGTGGCCTGGTGGGAAATGAAGGCTCACCGCTGAGCCTGTGTAGACAGGCTGGTGGCAGCCTCTGCGGTATCGGGGTCCCCAGAGCCTGGACCCGGGCCCAACAGTACCCGAGGTGCAGGCGACTGTTGGAGCTCAATTAAAAGCAGCCTCCCGATCAAGTTACCTGAAAATTGTTAGCCGGGTGGACACAAGTTTAACTTCTGGATTCTTAATCCGGTCACGTGTTTTGAAATGGAAATGGAAGGTAACACACCGACAGGCACAGAGCGGCCATCGCCCCTCCTGCTTCCCAGCCACACCTGAGTCCGAGACTTGGGCGACCAGTTGGAGGGCCATGGCTGCCGCCTGGCAGGGCACACACCCCCCTGCTCTCGGGCTGAGCTTTCTACCACCCTGTGCCGAAGACCTGAGTTTGGGGAGTTGCCTATTTTAGGCTAAACTGTAGAGAATACAAGTTGAAAAGGCCGAGTTTCCTAGGAAGCATGTCTGAGACGGACTGAGGCAGAGGATGCTGCCCTGCTCGGAAAGCCTGACTCTGTCCAGCCGTGGGCAGACGGTGTGATTTCAGGGGCAACGGGAAGGTCCTTGTCACAAAAAGAGACCCGTCCCACCTCCTTCCGGATCACTGAGACCCTGTCGTCGAAGAGCCACACCTTTGACTTACATAAGATCTTCATTCCTGTTAAAAATCAAACTTCCTTTCTCCTGAGAAGAATCATTAACACATTAATCTGAAAGATTTTCAGAATCTTCCTGGAAGATAGACTATTTCGGGGGGAAAAGAAAGAAAAAACAAAAAGTCTAGGTTCCTAAGACTGGGGAGTGGAGGTTAGGAGGAGGGGCCGTGGTCTCCCCGAAAGCTGAAAAAAGAGTAAGAGAATCGCCCTCACCCCAGGTACGCAGGCCTCAGCCAGGATGCACCCCTTTCCTGAACAAAGCACCCGCAGGGAGAACGCCCTCCGTGCTTCTGCCAATGTCCTGGGCGACCTTCAGATGCTGTCTTGGGCACGGCTGAGGTCACCTCCGCTGCTCCGCTCTTCCTGTTCTCTCTCCAATGGGACCCCACGTCCGCCGAGTGCCGCAGGGCACCGTGTCTGTGCCTCCCCTGTGTTTATTCGAATCTGGACAAGAACGGTTCCGCTCACCTTGCACCCCGTCCAGTACCCACTGCTGTGGAGCAGAGCCTCGGGATGTTTGTTGAATCACATCCTTAGTTGGTTGATAAAACCAATGGCTGGAAACGCTCACAATGTTCGGCAGTCAAAATAGTAATTAGTAACTTTACCGTGAGGTACTCGGCCAACATAATTAAATAATAATTACCTCATTTGTATGATTACCACCATGAAAGGATAAACTCTGCATCAGCACATGGAATGTTTTCAGCCCCAGTCAATTTTAGGGCTATGACAACCCTGAGTGGACTCACTGCGGTGTCGCAGGAGTGGGTTTGGGGCAGTATAACAGAGCCGTCCAGCCTGGGAGGCAGAGCAGGGGAAGAGAAAAAGCGTGGACTTCGCAACACTGACTCCGTTCATCTCCCGTTTCCTCATACGTAAAATGCCGGGAGGCCACCTATTCCACTGCTCCTGGGAGGCCAGGGCGAGGTCATGCGCGTGGGTCCAGCGCGGGGAGCGGACACGCCGTGTCCCGAGTGTCCTGGGGCGGCCGTGACACAGCACCACAAACTGGGTGGCTCCAAACCATGGAAATTGATTGTCTCACAGCCTGGAGGCCAGAGTCCACAGTCAAGGTGTCAACTTCCCCCCGAGGCTCCGGAGGAGATGTCTTCCTGCCTCTTCCGCCTGCAGGTGAGGGAGGTCCTCCTCAGCAGCCAGGGGTCATCTTCTCCGTGTCTTCACGTCATCTTCCTTCTCCGTGTGTCTGTCTCTGTGTCCAAATTTCCCCCTTTTATAAAGACACTGGTCATGACTACCTCTGTAACGACCCTACTGCCAAACAAGGTCACATTCACAGGTACTGGAGTTAGAACTGGGGCGTACCTTTTGGGGACACAGTTCAGTCCATGACAGTTGGCTTCCTGACCCCCATTAATGACATTCTCCCTCCCCAGCCCCACTGTGTACCACGACGTCAGATTACATCAGCTGTTCTCAAACTTTGGGGCCTCATACCCCTTTACGCTATTAAAACTTACTGAAAAACAAAAAGAGCTCTTGTTTCTGTGGATTATATGTATTGATATTTACCATGCTAGAGATTAAAAATAGGAAAGTGTTTACTTTCATTAATTACTTTAACCCATTTAAAAATAACTATAATAAACCCAATACACATTCCTACAAGTAACACATTTTTATGAAAATAGTATATTTTTCCAAAAAAGTCAGTGAGAAGAGTAGTACTACATTTTTGCAAATCCTTTGATGTCTTGGCTGAAGAGGACAGCTGGGTTCTCAGATTTCTGTCTTCCGTCTGTTGCTGTGCGCTGTTTTGTTGAAATATGTGGAGAAAATTCAGCCTCGAGCAGACGCGTTGCCGGAGGAGTGAGACGTGTTCGACCAGCCTTTTAAGAGAGCTGTGGATGTGCTCCTTCGCTACTCCACCAAGATTCAACCACGGTAGTGTCTTAACGGTTAGTTATGGAATCTGAAGCCATATCAATAAACTTTCTACTCTATTACTTTAACATCGGTTGGTCTCTTTTGCCCTCTGAATGCGTGATTTTCTGTCTCGAGTACTGCTTTTTGGATATTACTGGTGCACTAGAGTTGTGCAGATCTTCCAAGTGCTGGCAACTTTTATTAGGCAATATTTTAAAATACCACGTTTGTTAATACCACCACAGTTCTCAGCAGAAAAGTCTTTAAGTACTGGAACACTTCAAGCTCACAGTGGTGGGTATTAGTTTTTCAAAATTCTGATTTCAATTGAACATTCCATTTTTCTTATTGACAATAAATACTGTCAGTTATTTTCTTTGAAGTGATGTTTTGAGAAAATGTCTGCCTAATGCCCACGTCTGAGTAAGTATTGTTTTTCCGCTAAACATTCCTGGAGGCAAAACCTGAGGCTCCACAACAAAAGGGGTGCGAGCTGAGCTTTTCCTGGAGACGACGTGGCCCTTCAGAGGGGCTTCGTGCCCACCCCGCGCTTCGTCACAGGGTACCGAAAAGACCTGGACGAAGGGTCAAGATCTAATAGGATGCAAGCTCTTTACTGCTTTATCCAGAATGTTCTTGAGTGGAACTGGCTTCCTTCCCCCCACGTGCACGGTGCTCAAGGAGCCAAGGTTACCGCTGGGCGCCGCTGCCTTTGCTCCCAGCCGCGGCCCAGCGGTTTCACCCGCTGTTGGCGAAACTGCGGACGTGAGCGAGGATGACCTGACGTCATCCGCCTTCTCTGTCGCTCACAGCAAGTTACCAGGCTGAGCATCCTCATCAGAGCACGTGTGCCATCTCAGGGACCCCCACGGCCGGGAGTCGGCAGGGCTGAGAGCACCCTCTGCGCAGCTGCGGTCCAGGTGTCGGTTCGGGCTCTTCCAAGTCACTCAGGTTGTAGGTGAGCTCAGCTTCTCGTGGATGTAAGACTACGGTCCTGCTCCCAGCCAGGGACCGCTCCCGGCTCCCAGAGGCCGCGCCTCTGTAGACAATTCCCATCACGGCTGTTCGCTTTCTCTCTCTGAGAGCAGCTGAGAAAGTTTGCTTTCAAAACGGGCTCACGAGACTAGGCCAGGCCCAGGCAAGAGAATCTCTATAATTAACTCAGTGTCAGCTCACCTGGCGCCTTGATCGTGTCTGTTGCATCCCTTTTGCCTTATACTGTGACATCATCTCATCACACTCCTTGGTTCCTCCATCCCCACCCTCGACCGCAAGGTGTGTACATCAGAGAGGGGGAGGGACCCCCACCCTAGAACTCCACCTACTGCCCTTGTCTCAGTACTGATGTCAGGGCCAGCTGCACAACTGTGAAATGAAAATGTGCGGCCCCTTGCTTAAAAATCATTACAAGTTGGAAGACTCCAAGGGCAAGTCATTGGACCAGGGTGGAGCCCTTCTCAGCACAGCCCCGGGAAGCTGGCCCTGATTTGTTGTGCAAATGGTTCTGATCTGTGGACACGCTGCTAGCTCTGGGAGCCCCCCAGGCAACCGCAGACCGTACTGGAGTCCCACTGAGTACGTACGAGCCTCTCAACCACTGCCTATGGGGAAATTTGTCTGCCCCTAGTCAAGCAGACAATCTAAGAATTTTCCAGCAGGAGTGTTTCCACAAGTCCCTTCTTATTTTTCGTACAGCTCAGAAGTTTCCCTCGAGACCACACACACACACACACACACACACACACACGCGCGCGCGCGCGCGCACACACACTCCAGTGATTCCAACACACAGGCCGTCCAGGCTTATGTCTCCCACCCACAGATTCCAGAAACCTGCCACTGTGCCAGCACCTGCACTTCTAGGACAACTAACTCACTGGGCCTGCAGTTCCCCGTGACCCCAGGGACAGAGTGTGACCATAAGTGCTGGGCTGGGGGTGGGGGGGATTTTTATGTGAAACGGACTTAGGAAATCCACATGACTCCTGTGAAGGAAGTCATTCCATCTTCTGAGAAAGCCTTCGGAACTAGAAGTCGACTCTGCCCCCCAGAACCCCAGACCTCTGAGTAGCGGGGTCAGTCCCTTCCTGGAAGCCCGAGCCCCCCTCTCCTTTCTGCTGAGGGCCTGGGGGCTTCTCATCTTCCAGTGGAGGGAGCTTGATTTCTGTAGCGACGCTTGGGTCCTCCGGGTGACCCTGGTGCATGCAGAATTCTCAGGCTTTGTCCTTAAGTGCCACGTTTAGCGATACAGCGTGGACTCAATCTGCTGAATTTCTAAGCTTTCTCTGGCTCACTCGAAGCTGGCAGGGGGCACAGCCAGCACTTGAGTGCCCCCTGTTTCTACTCCCATAAGTGTGGTTCAGGTACTGAGATAGGTAACGGGGTTGAACCTTCAAATGTGATTCTGGGGCGTCTTCTCTGGAGCTCACCTAATTTTTAAACAAGGGCTGTTTTCACCTGGAAGCCTGAAAGATCATTCTACGGCCAATATCCCCACTATGGCCACATATACCTCTGCAGGCTCCAGGGACAGCAGCCAGCAGAATTCTGGTCACATCCCCCCTGGTCGCCCCCAGCCCTCGTTCCCCTCCAAAGCATCCGCCACATTGCAGACGGTGATCTTTTGACAAGGCGCACGCTGCCAGGTCGCTCTCCGGACTAAGGCCCCTCGCCGGGTCTCCACTGCACTTTCCATAAGCATTTATGGAGAAACACGCACTGTTCCAGCCACTAGGGTGGCATCTGTGAACAAAACAGAGAAACTCCTGCCGAAGAGAGACAACATTCAGAGGGAAGTCCGACACTGAATGAAAACTAAGGAAATCAGATAGAGGAGAAATATTCTGGGAAAGGCGGCTCAGGCTGCAGGGGTCCTCGGCAAGTTGCCCGACAAGCGCGGTGGCGGGCTCTCACTGAGCGGTGCCTTTGAGCAAGGGCAGAGGAGGTGAGGGAGTGAGCCGGGGGGTGTCTGCAGGGATGCTCGGGGCACTGGGACGGCAGGTGCAAAGCAAAGGTGGAGCCCACTCAGCCCTGGAGGAGCGGGAACGGAGCGGGGGGCGCAGCGGTGACGGGAGCTGCAGTCCACAGGGCCCAGAGGAGCAGAGCGCTTTGGCTTCACACCAGGGCGGGGGACGGTCCCCTCGTCTCCTGCCACTGTCCTTCTCCCTCCTTCCACCAGCCTGGACTTGCAGTCCTCAGCAGCCTTCCACAAGTGGTTCTCTCTTTCTGGAACTTTCTAGCCCTCCTATGGCTCACGCTCAGTGTCACTTCCTCAGGACGGCCTTTCCTACACCCACCCCACCCCACTGAGGTTGGGCCCCATGCACCTCCTTCTCAGGCCCTGGTCCATCCTCACTTGCTGGATGAATGGCTGGACTAGTGCATGAACGTGATACTTCGTGTAACGTCCATCTTCCTCGCTAGACCTTAAGCTCTACAGAGGGAGGGTCTGTCCCATCCTCCTCTGTCCCTCCAGAACTTGGAGTTCTGGGGGTTCAGGATGGAAATCAGGTGGTGCTGACATGTGTTGACTGATCAACCCATGTTGGTTGACGGTGGACTCAACACCTGAAGAGCCTCGCGTAGGGTACTGGTCACCTGGATTGGAAAAGAGTGGGTGCATTTGGGGTTTTAAAAAATATTTTATTTATTTATTTATTTTTTGGCTGCATCGGGTCTTAGTGGTGGCACGTGGGATCTTTTTGTTGCGGCGTGCGGGCTTCTCTCTGTGGCGCTCGGGCTCAGTAGTTGTGGCGCACGGGCTTAGCTGCCCTGCGGCATGTGGGACCTTAGTTCCCCGACCAGGGTTCGAACCCGTGTCCCCTGCATTGGAAGGCGGATTCTTAACCACTGGACCTCCAGGCAAGTCCCTGCATTTGGGTTTTTAAACTTGCTTCCCTGTGAGGGATCGAGAGGGGCCTTATACAGGGAAAGGTGTCCTCTTCCCACATTAACACCAAGGTCAGCTCTCTTTAATCGTAATACATACTAGCCAGTGAGGAGGTTTGCAACAGTGGAATCTAAATTCGGACTCCTTCGCTTTGTACCGCTTACGAGTTCAGAGCATCGAACAGGCTACTCGATGCCTGTCATCCGGAAATATCTCTTCTCTGGAGTGAAGCTGACCATGGTCCCTGTGCTCCTTAATCGTCCCGTCTCTCCTCCCCAGGACGGTTGGCGGAGGAGATGTGATAACATGTTACAAGGTCGGGAGTAGGTTTGTAAACTCCAGAAAGCTGCTAATTATATATAAGCAGGAGATATCTACAGCACTTGTACTCTGTTTCCACCCACAAGTTATGTGCAACAATACAACTGCCGTTAGGAAGAAATTGTATATTGATACCTGCCACTGTGATTCAAGACTGAGATGACTTTGAACCGAACACGACGGCACACACGTCTCGGAAACAGCCCCCCGCCACACACACACACACGCATCAGCACGCAAGTCCCGCCCACAGCGCTGTCTTTTCACTGTCCCTGTGGAAATGACCTCGTCTCTTTCTTTGCCCGCATGTACCTGGGTTGCCTGTCCATCTGGACGGTGGTGGGAGCTCCCCGGGGAGACACACCTTGTTGGTTATGTTCATTCCTCATTCCCAGCACTGAAAACTCGTTACAATAGGTGGGATGAATGGATCGCCAAATAGAACGGTACAACGCTTTGCAGATTTATCTTTAATTCGCATAGCTGTAAAGCCCCAACACGAGTGACTGAACTACACGTCAGAGTAAAAGGTGAATATCAAGAAGATATCCCTAAGCCTAGTTTTATGGTGCGTGTGAATAAATGAATGAGCCCCGTACAACGAGATTATGGAAAGGAGTATGTGGCATTAACTGCACATCATTTCCTTCTAGGAGGTACTTAATGAAATCAATGTATATTTATTTATAGTTAAGGACCATTCCCTAGACTCCTGCCTGTTTTTAGTGAACGAAAGATCATTTCAGAGCGTGTGGTGTGTACCTCATAAGCACTATTCATGAGAGGTAGTTCTTTAAAAGGATGAAATCACAGCAAGTGATATAAATAAATAATTGAATACATTACTAAATTAGGGAGAAGAGACAGATCTCCCATGCAGAGGAATATGGAACAATTCGTGTAATTCATGCAGCTGCTCCACCCTCACGGAGCAGAGCGTCACTCCCCTCCCTTAGCCTGGGCTGGGCAGACGGCTTCCTTCCCAAGAGGACAGACGGCGACACGGAAGAAGTCACTTGAGTAGGAAAACGTGGCCAACACACCTCAGCCAGGTGAGCAAGGTCGACACCCACTGAACCAGGTCAGGTTGCCAGACTCCACCCCGATGTGAGGAATGAGAATCAGAGGCACGTGGTAAACGGACTGGAGGATTCACCGTTTAAAGGATAAACTAAAGGTAGTATTGGGGAGGATTAGGGTAGGAAGACAGACCCTGTGTGTCCCCAGGCCCCCCCGCCCAGCTCTGGAGCCTTGGGTGGCCTTTGGAGAGTCCGGCTCAGCATTCCAACCCTGACCACTCATGCCTGTCCCTCGGAAGTTTAAGCCCGTCGATTTTGCAGACGGAAAGATGAGACCTAATCTATTTAAATGAGGAAAAAAACATGTTTTCTTACATTCTGGATAATTCACCTTCAAAAAACTATATATACGCTGAGATGATGTTCAAAGCAAGGGCTGTCTTACACTCCGACGAAGGCGTGCAGAACGATCCGTCATGTACAACTGGCTCCAAATCATCCCTCCCGTGACAAGTTTTTAAAAACTGTCTGAATGTACTGAGGGTAGAAAGAGAAAAGACTAACCAATAATCACGTTTTATTTGACCGCAAGTGGGGTCCTTTTCACCTTCTTCATTCAAAAGGGGCCTAACACAAGCCCATAGAGAAATCTGAATACGCACCGAGGAAACGACCAGCAGCCCGTCCTCGCCTCCCTGCCACGGCTAACCTTCAATTAAGACCTTTCCAGGTGGACTTCCGAATCCTCTGGCCATGTGCAGCTTCGATGGTAAAGGGCTTTAAATACCGTTATTTTTTCCACGTACCGGACCTTACGTATTACTATTCAGGCCAGGAACGGTTTAAAATCGCACAGAGCAAGCACGCTCACCAATAGCTCAGTGGGAGGCTGAGTGTAAGTAGCTGCCAATCACCGGGCCCGGGCCATTGTGAGCCCAGACAGCGCTAACAACACCCGGATGGGGTCCCCATCACTCTCCTTGTTCGGCTGGGCTTGGAGCAAGTGTGGGTGGAGGGAGGGGGGCTGGAACCCAACAGGGAGCAGAGGTGGCGCTGGAGGCCCAGGCCGCAGGGGAGGTGCCTGGAGGCCTGGCAGCCCCTGCAGCAGGTGCTGTTCCTTGTATCACCTCCCAGGCGTCTGCCGGGGACGAGGCTCCCTGGGGCCCTGGCAAACAGGGCAGCCCAATGCTGGCAGGTGCGCCTTGGGGGATCGGCCCAGGGACAGGCCTACTTGTGTGCGGGCCACGTCTGAGCGGCCAGCAGTCCGCGGGCCAAGGCTGGCTGCTGGGAGACCGGCCGTTTGTTCTCCGGTGCCTCCACAGAGGCGCTGTCGGTCCAGCACCCCTGGCAGTTTTCGTTCGGAACCTGGGGTTGCCCAACTTCACTTCAAAGGAACTGGCAGGGCTGTGAGGCAGGGGCAGCCGGTCAGTGACAACGACGTGCCGGCCCCTGTGTGCGGGCAGCAGTTCACACAAATTGAGTAACCGCAGCACATGGCTGTGAGGTGCACACCATGTCCCGCTGTCCCCACTGGGCCGCTTGGGGGTCGGCATCCACCGCAAACACACATGGCGTCTGACCACAGAGGAGATCAGAATTCCCTCCTTCCCTGTGACAACACTGGCAATGCCGGCGGTCACTCTCTACTGGAAATGACATCTGTCATCTGAGCTGCCACCCCGAGTAGGTACCCTGAAACCAGAAGATGAATCTGGGGAGACTGGAGAGGGTGAATGGTGTGGGCGCCCCCCAGCTCCGAGCAGAACGGCTGTGGGAGGGTGTTCAGGACAAGCGGAAGCTGCGACCTGATGGGATGAAGGAAGCACGGGGGAGGCACGGAGGTCACCTCAGAGCCGGGTCCGGCTCCCGGCGCCAGGACACTGACAACGGGAGGAGGACCTATGACAAGCAAGACGAGACACCCCACGTTCTCCGTTTTCTCTGGGTGAACACAGGAAGTTAATCACCTCCCCCAAGGCCTGAATGGGTGAGAAACACATATGGATTCTGAAAGGCTTTGGGAAGTTCATGAGTGATGGAGTTATAACCCGCTACCCACACAACGGCAGCAACAACTAAAACGTTCCTTCCATGGAGGCGGCCCCTCTTCTAGGAGGTCAGTGCCCAGCATTTGGGAAGAGTCTCCCTGGGACGTCTATGCACGGATGGTGGCAGCTAGGGTAGCAGCTCCAGCGGCACCCTCCAAGTCGCCCAGCCCTTGTCCTTTGACTGCCTCCGTCACTCAGTGGACAAACACGTCTTCAAGCTCCCAAGCTGGATGGAAGGAGGTGAGGTAAACAAAGTCCATCCTCACGGGGCTTCTGTCCCAGAGCCGGGCTGGTCGATTTGGCAGCCGTAAGCCATGAGCTTAAATTGGAATTAATTACATTTCAACTAGGTTCAGAATCCATCCCTCATTTTCACTAGCTCACTCTAAGTGCTCACTTGCCGGTGGGTAACATAGCGAATGGCACACAAGAGAGAGCACTTCTGTAGTCACAGGAAGCCCTCCCACACGGCGCTATTCTGAGTGTACGTGTGTGTGTGCAGGTGTAGGTGTGATGTGTGTTGTGTACTGTGCATGTTTGTGCATGTGTATGTGTGTTGATGTGTGTGTGAGGAAAGCAGAAAAGTGGTGGACAAGCTTATCTGTGACTTGGGCTGAGCAGAGAGAAGAAAGAAAAACATGCCATCTTTCGAGGGATGGAAAGCAGGAACGTAATTTAGCTACACATGCAGTGGTCTGCCCCCTGCCCCATCATTGCCCTCATCATGTGAGTGCCAGGAAGTGAGGATTTAGAAGGTGCAGCCGGGCTCACTGTATTTCCCAGATAGTCATATCATGTCTGGATGACTTCTAGGCGCCAATGTCACTCAGGACGCTGGGATGCACAGGGAAAAAGCCCCTCAGCCGGGTGCCGGACTCTCAGATTTGGCTTCGCACACGCCAGGTGAAGGACCCTCCTCCTAGGTAACGCCCTCCAACATCGCCTGTCATCGTGATCCTGAGTGAACCCAGCCCGGCCTCGGCCAGGGGCTCGGACAAGCTCCCTGCGTTCACAGCCACTTCCTTGTCTTGCAGGGTTAAGCAACGCTGGTGCAGTTCTGCGTCTTAACTGCTTACTCCGGGGTCTAAAATAACAACATAATTGTGACACGTCCAAAACAAGAAATACGCTGCCTCTTGTTTTATCAGATTCTCACTAATTAATCTATAGCTACAGACGCTGCACAAGCAACTGAACCAGGAGGCTGGGACAGACAGCTGTCTGTCCTACCTGCCAGCGGACACTTTACCAACGACAGCTCAACTTCCAGCAACGCGGAAAACAATCAGAGAAACCTCCACGCTCCGCAAATGGTTTTCAACCCCGGCCCCCAGGCGAGCCATTTTCTGTGATCACTTTCTTGTTAAGTTCCAACCAAACACACATATACAAGCACCCGCTCCCCCCCCCACCAAAATCCACACATGGGCACGTGCACCCAGACACACATGTTGCCATGGGAAAAAGTACAGTTTCATTCATATAATGTCATCTATTCATTGCTTTTATGGCTCAGATGTGGCCCTGGGAAAACTTATCTGCATTAACAGAAGAGAAAATGATTCTGAAATAGCAACCCTGGGAAAAGACGGCACACACACTCCTGGATGCTTCCTGCAGTTTTCTTCTCCCTCATCGCCCTCAGCATACATCGCTGGTCCCCCTTGCTTTGGTGTTAAGTCACGTTTGCACCTAAGACTGCGCACACGTCTCGTCCTCCTACGGGGGCCACAGGTGGTGTAGATACTAACACCACGCTGGGGAACTGCGTCTGCTCTGGAGCCAGAGGACGCTGGTTCACATCCTGACTTTGTCGTTCCTCTGTGTGTGTGACCTTCGGAAAATGACTAGCCTCTTGGGACCTCAGCTTCCTTGCCTGTTGAACAGGGATGATGGTGATACAGATTTCCTAGACTTGTGGCGAGGATGACATGAACTAACAGATGTGAAGCTAGAGATGGGTTCTCGGCTCAGTAATGGTGCAACAAGGATGCCTGTTACTATTCGTTAGGATGGAGACTTGACCTTACATTTTTTATATCATTAAGGTTGCTTAGCAGTTGTACTGAATTTATATCAGATTGCTTTCAAATTATTTTTATTCGGCTTTAAGCACGTTACCTATTTTTTTCTGATTTTGTATGCGACCTGTCCAGCTCCTGTCTCCATGTACCACCACGCCACGTTTCAGACGTGCCAAACTGCAGGTTCAAACACCGACACAGGCTTTCCTCTTGGCCTGGAAAGACTTCCCAAGCCTTCCCTGCCTTAAAATCCAGTTCTGAGGTGACTTCCTTGGTGAAATGATCTCTGAGGAGCTTATGCAGATGTGAGAAATCCTTCTGCAATGTTCCAGAACGTGTGCAAGCTGCCTTTCCACCACAAACCACGTGCAGATCACATGCGTATCATACCGATTTACATGTATTTATTTGTCTCGACTGGGAAACCCTGAAGCAAGAACAGTGTGAATGCCACAGCAGACACCTAGGAAATGTTCTGTGCGATTGATCTGGAAAAGCAAAGCTCAGAGCAAGCACGGCAGTAGCCCATTGCTGATACTGTGAGTCAGTCAGTCAGCCTAGGAAAGGCCCAAAGCCTTCCAGCCTCTCCCTGACACACCTTCTGATTTTGTAAGCAATCTGGATATTAAACAACCTGTCCAGCTCCTGTCTCCAGCGTCTCACAGCGCCCTGCGCTGCCTGCCTAGCTTTCCAAATGCGACATCCCATAAAACACGGTCATTACCTAGATACCTGTACGTTTCCTGGGACATGCAGAGAGGTCTTCAGGCCCCCCGCAGGGAAAAGAACATGGGACCAGGTCAGAATTTGTCAACTGCTGACAATGAAATTAATAAGAACTGGCATCAAACAGGAAGAATTAACCACACGCGGAGGGAGCCCACCTCGAGGGACAAGTTGGCACACGGCTGTTTGCAGACTTATTTCTCTTCAAACCTTTACTGAGTATCTAGGTTTCAGGCCCTTTGCTTAGTCCAGGGGAGACGATGGAGCCAGGAGGCAGCCCGGCTCCTGCCTTACAGAAACCACAGTCTGTTGAGAAATGTACATAGTTCCCCAATCCCTCATCTGCACTTCTGGGTCCAAGACATTCTGAAAATTGAAGTTCTGTCATAGTTGTTTGTGGTTTGTTGGGTGACAGCTGACGGGTTACGAGCTCATGGGGCAGCAGGACCTTGGCTGAGCCATGTGGGGCTGTTTATGGTCTTTAGCACTGAGTGTGAATAGTGGTCCTTTTTAAAAAAAAATTTGGCTACACCACAGGGCATGTGGGATCTCAGTTCCTTCCCCGACCAGGGATCGAACCCATGCTCCCTGCAGTGGAAGCTGGGAGTCCTAACCACTAGACCACCAGGGAAGTCCCCAACAGTGATACATTTTAACGTAGAAAGACTAATGTGTTTGATTACAAAACGCTGCCCAGGTGCTGTGCTATGTATGTCTACATAAATGTGTATAGTATACGGATGCATTATTCTGCAATCTAAAAATTCTGAACTCTAAAACACACCTGCCTCCAAGGGTTTTAGCAAAAAGGCTGGTGGACCTGGAGCTGGGTCCTGTTTGGGGGACATCTATGAGGGACACCAGAGTGTGATGGGGGTGAGACATCCCCAGGGGAGTCAAGGTAACAGGAAGAGGGTAACAGGAGTGCGCTTGTCTGAGAGTGGGTGTCACCTGAGGGACTGCATTTGCACACACTCTGGCTGGGTGGGAGGGACAAGGCTGCTGGAAGCTCTGCAGAAACCACCGCAGTCTGGCTACTCCCTGGAAGCTCCCCTCTTGGCTGGGTGACGGGGCGGCTCTTCCCAGTGAGAGGCTGAAACCACGGCCCCCTCCTGGAGTGTGGACCGGCCTTAGCTCTGACCTGGGCAGAAGTGACCCTGAGCCAGTCCCCCGGGCAACGACCCCAGGCCCTGGTGTGCTTCTCCCCTCACCCTTGACCTTCCGCCCAAATCCTTGTGAACTGCCAGGCCAGCTGGCTGGTGGCTGAGAGGCCGTGTCAGGCCGTGTGTCCCAGCCAAGGTTCCAGGCGTGGGAGAGAGCAGGTCGGACCACAGCGGACCACAGCCCATGGGAGAGGAAGTCACAACCAGGGACCTTCCACCCACCCCATCGAAACCGCCAAACTGCGGAACTGCAAGCAAAATAAACACGCTGGGGGTAGCTGCTCAGTTTGGGGGTGCCTAGTAGGTGCTAACGGTACAGGGGGATAGGAAAGGGGCAGCCAAAGAGAAGAATCTGCCAGGGCACCATCAGCGCTACCCCAGCAAGAACACCTTCCACCTAAGGTATGAAAACACCTGCGCTGGCCTCCCGGGTCCCACCCACTTCTGACGGCAGAGTGCGCCATGCTTGTCAGGATCCCAGGACGTCACTGCTCCTCGTCTGTGGCTGGAAGGGCTGTCCGTTCACTGGAGTAGAATTCCTTGAGATTCCTCTGAGAGACGTGAGGCTGGGGTTTTCTCTGTGTATCCGATTAGCAGGTTTAATCAGGACAGAAAAACTGAATGGCCGTAAACTGTCGCACAAGAAGGCACTCCCAGGCCAGGGGCCGCCGGTCCCAGGGGAGGTAGATAGCCCATCGCTTGGACAGACACACACGGCTTTGTTTCCTCCCTGACTCTCCTGTCTGGGGCCTGAAGTGGTTAGTCCCCAGGAAACCTTCCCTTCGCCTCGCATTGCAGGCTGGGGTGTAGCTTCACACGAGACAGCACAGTAGGGAGAACAAGGCTGTGTCCCTCCAGCGGTTTGTTCTGGACACCTGGGCCATCTAGCGCTACTGCTAAGACACAAGTCCGGGCTAAAGCTGGGGGGGAGGTCACCTGCACCTCCCGTGTCCCTGCAGCAGGAGCCCTGGGGGCTTCACCTGCACCTCCCATGTCCCTGAAACAGGACCCCTGGGTGTTTCACCTGCACCTCCCGTCTCCCTGCAACAGGACCCCTGGGTGTTTCACCTGCACCTCCCGTGTCCCTGCAACAGGACCCCTGGGTGTTTCACCTGCACCTCCCGTGTCCCTGCAACAGGACCCCTGGGTGTTTCACCTGCACTCCCTGTGCCCCTGGGAAGCATCTTAGTCTGCTATGTGTGGTCAGGCAGGGCCCAGTGTCCTCAGGAGCTGTCCCTGTGTTGCCATCATGAAGAAACTGAAGTTCGGCTGTCTCCTCACCTTGCTACGTGGAGGTGCTCACTCCGTGTTACCCCTGTAGGCAGTGCTGGCCTTGCCGTTTAACTGCTTGTGTGGCTTTGACAAGCTGCCTAATGTCTCCACGCCTCTGAATTCTCATCTTGTGACAGCAATAATAACAGCAAGTATTTACTAAGGTCTTGTAAGGATTCAAGGCCATTAAGTAAACTCTGAGAGCAGAGGTTTTGTCTGTTTTGTTCACTACTGTATCCCCAGGCACTCAGGCAGGGCCTGGCGCATAGTAGGAGGTCAATAAACAGCATATTAATCAGTATGGTATATACATTATGGTTATTGTACCTGGAATATATTAATAAACATATAGGTGTGTGTGGTCTCACGCATGTGCGAGGCTGGCTGCTGTCAGCATGCAGTAAATATTAGCTGCCGCTCTTCTTACTATTACTATCATTAGCCACTTTGCCTCCTGTACAGGGTTGCCGTGAGGACGTGTACAACACCCGCGTGTTTTCGTACTCTGCTGAGAAATATTCTGAGGTCACGGAGGAAAAGCAGTCCACAAATACGACTTATCCTTGTCGGTCTCAATTCCGTATTTCAAAATCCTACTTCTGAGCACACCATTTACTCAGCCATGTAGCGAGGCTTTCCTTTTGGACGGAATGCTGGAAATGAGCACCTGACCCAAGGAAACGGGCAGATTATACACCGCGTGGGGCATCGTGGCGGCTCCTGGATTTCCCAAAGTGCGTGAGCAGTGTGTTTAGTGCGTGTCAGATGTCTCACTGCCCCAGTTCTTCTTGCTCCAACGCAGGGAAAACCTGTTCAGTACGTTTCCCCAAGTCCTTCTCCAACCAGGAGAGTGTTGAGAGGCTTACAAAGCCCGGGAGGAAGCCCTCTGCTGCCTTGCTGTCTTGCGTGCTGGCTTTTTCCACCCCTCAGGTCCCACGTCAAAGGCTGCCCTTGGCAGCCCTTCCTGCCCGTCCCACTGAGAGCACTACGTCCCGCTCCTGCTGGGCAACTCTGGGCCGCAACACCAGCCTTCTCATTGGCCCCGAGCTGCCCCATCTCCAACCCCCTCTCTCTGGGCCCTTGTCTGTCCTGAGGGCAGGGCTCGGCAGCATCCCGGACACCCCAGTGTCGCCTTGTCTAGAGCAGGACCTGGCACGGACTGGGTCTGCAGACAGATGTTTACTGGATGCCCCGAGATCAAGTACGAAGGCAACCCAATACCGCACAGAACTTGGAACAGGCCTCGAAGAACTGGGCTTGGAATTAAATGAAAAGCATTCCTCTCAAAGGGACCCCGACAGCCTCCACCCCAGGGCTCCCCTGGCATGTCCCTGGCACATAAAAATGACAATATTTGGATGGCAGGCTGGGGTGAAGAGCTGAGGTTCCCAGCCACCACTGCAGCTGCTTGAGGCCCGCCTGGCCACTGCAGGGGCTGGGGACTCCTTCTGTGCACCTGCGACCATCTGTGGCCCCGTCACCTGGGCTGGAGAGCTCAGTGGTGTTCCAATTCCTTCAACTCGGGGGCTGTAAAGCTGAGGCACAGAGAGTGGGGCCGCTTCCCCAGGCAGACAGTGACTAGCCTTGTACGAACTGATGTATATCCCGCTTGATGAATGTGACAAGGGAGAGCCAGGGCTGACAAGAAGATGGCACTCTGGGAAGGCCCTGGGCTAAGGGACCACAGAGGCGGTGACTCAGACCCTGTTCCGAGGAGCCTGGTTCACTTCATGGTCCTCACAGCGAGCTCCCTTGACCACTGTGCTGATGGTGGAAGTGTTACGGAGACCCTGGCACATGGTGGCAAGGTGCACGTGTATGAGGCTGCAGGTTCACGGAGGGGAAACACGGAAAGTCAAGCCATGAAGTCTTGGCCGGAGCTGGTCGCAGACCAAAAACGGAGAATTTAGACCCCCTGGGTCCGTTATGTGAGCGGTGTAGCCGGGACCACAACAGCCTCAGCGAGAAGTGTCGAATGCTTATTTTTGAAATCCCGACAGCCAGGCACACATCAGCTAAGCGGATGCAACTGGACCTCGGGGTCTCAGGGAGTCGCCCCTGAGGACGCCAGCTCTGTAGGAGGAACCCTCGCGTTAGCTGGGTCCCACGTGAGGGTCTCCATGGTCGTATTAGTCTATTAAGCCGTCTAAGGGCTGCAGCAGTAAAGCTGTGTTCAGATGCAGGTGTCCAGTCACCTGGAATCAGGGTCTCCCAGTGGAGGGAAGAAAAGCGAGCCTGAACTTTAATTCTACGCACGTCAAGGGCAAGTGAGCTTCCATCTCTCTTGTTGGCCAGAGAGTCTCGGGAAGGTCATCCAAGAAAGGGCCTCATTCTGGATCCGGGTCCTGGAATTCTAGCAGCTGAAAACTGGAGGGCCGGCTACTGCCGCTGGACTGGGTCCCCAAAAGGCAGGTGGAGTCCTGAGCCCCGGGCCTCAGAATACAGCCTATTTGGAAAGAGGGTCTTTGCAGATGTCACGAGTTAAGATAGGGTCACTCTGGAGCTGGGCGGGCCCTCATCTGATATGACTGGTGTCCTCAAAGAAGAGACACAGGGACACAGATGCTGGGAGGAGATGTCCCATGTGGAGACAGACAGGGTAAGGCTCCAGGAGCCAAGGAACTCGGGCCACCACCGGGCGGGACTCGGGGCCACGACCGGGAGGGACTCGGGGCCACCACCGGGCGGGACTCGGGTGGAAAAGAACATCTCAACATCATCCTCGTGTGTCCAACAAGTCATAGGGTCACTCAGCATCTTGGCGTAAAGTCTCGGCAAATTCACGACAGGGGAAGCCTGCTTCCTTTTCTCATGGCCTCGGCTGGGAATAATGACTTTATCCCATTTGAACAGTGGCAAGGTCAAGACATGATTATTTTCTGGGAAATCAATAAACTTCGCTGTGCATTTACAACCTTTGTAAGCAATTTAATCGCAGGTCACATGCATTGATTCATCTGGTTCTTGGATCCTACAAACTCTGTGACTCGGTGTCCAGGGCTGCAAAACCATTACGACACCCAGACACGATTATCCTGACAAAGAGTCACTCCAGAGCACTGTACATTACCATTTTATCACTGTTTCCCTGGAAGGGTCACATGACTTTAAAAACTACATATTTAACTTAGAAAAGCATTACCCTGTCATTTATTTGTTCTAATATACACGGAACCATACGTAGTATGCCAGGCATACAAGAAATCCGGTTCATAAACTTGTTATTTGTGCGCTGTAACTGGACTGTTACTTTCCAAGTTGTTAGAATGAAGATACAGTTCACAATAAAATTAATCTAAATATAATTTAATATTTCTTTAATGATTCAGAGGCTCTTCAGACCTGCCACCCCTTAGAGTCATCAATAGGCTCATCAATATAATTATACTTGACGTATGAATAAAACTCCCGACGAATCGGAGTTTCAGCTAATGGATTACTAAACCCACCGTTGGTTTTTTTCCCCCTAACGTGGCTCAAGACGCGTTAGTAAGAGCAGCCACTAGAAACTGCTGACTCCACAGCTTGGTTACATACGTACACTTATTCTCAAGGCTTAAAAACGACAGAAACAGAGTTGAAGACAAAATGTGAAGAGAATATGGTCTCTGGGGGCTGGGTGAGACAGTCTTTGGGTGGAAAATGTCATAAGATTCCACTAAGACGTCATGCCATGTCTTTAACTGAAGTTTCTCTAGAGAAAGCATAAACGGAAGGAGCCCCAGATAATGAGGGTCTTGCTTCCTTTCTGACTATGATGTTGCCTTGCTGTTTCTTCTAAGACAAGTTATTAGTGCATCTTTATCTGCAATAATGACTCTAAAAAATCTCAGGAGGTGCTCGTAGGTGATCACTCTGTAGTGCTGGGCCCTAAAAGGCTGGTTTCCACTGACGGTTGGTTGGTGATCACTGCGCCCAGCATCTTGCCCCCCCCCCCACCCCGATCATCATGGCAGGGCCCCCAGGGAGCTCGTTTCCCCATGGGCCTGACTGCTGCAGTAACCAAGCTGGATGTTTAAGTGTTCGGCCTCGTTTCCCATCCTCCTCTATGTAATAAGATGTGTCATGTTTCCCAGGGGTGGCCCTGGGGTGAGGGTTTTAGAAATCCATTACAGCTTTAATGGGGTGAACCGTGTGAGCAAGTTCCAGGGCTGCCTCTGAAGGACATGGCTCTCCTCATTCCTTCACGGAGAAGGGCCCTGCATGTGGAATTAACGGTGAGGTCGGGGGAAGCCTGCGGGGCCCTCGGGTGCCCTGCCTGAGCCTTGGATGTGGCATCCAGGCCTCTGATAGCCGATCCAGCACTGCCTGAAAGGGCAAGACAATTAAACCTCCATAAGTTTATGGAGCACTTTGAGGAAGAAAAGCACTATATAAATGCGAAGTATTATTATTACATAGAAGAAGGAAGGGTAAAAATGATGAACGGTAAGAGAGAAATCCCTGCAAGATATAAAGTACCAGGGCAGAGCAGAATGAGAACAGTATCTCATACTGAAGTTTAAAAAGTCAAAAAAAAAAAAAAAGCGAGAAAGCCAGGTTCAGAAATGAGAGGAAGGCTCCGGGAAGTATTAAGATAAATTACGCAATTTAACGAAACCTGATAGAGCCAGAGGTCACCAAGAGACAACAGGGCCTCTGAAACATGGCAATGATAATTCATTCCTAAAAAAAAACAATGAATATTTTCTCTCATCATTCACAAAGGGGGCTGGAGCAGAGGAGGGTAATGCACACATTTCCCCAAGGAGGAGCAAGGATAGTGAGAAAATCATAATCGTGTCAACACGGAAGACGGGGAGACGAGTGCCTTCGAGGGGCCAAAGCAACACCCGTCCCCGGATCCTGCAGGGAAAGACGAGGGAGATTGAAACGTGACGCTTTCAGAAATCATCAGAAAATCTACTTTATATTTAGGGCTTCATGAGAAAGATAAGGAACATGGACCCTTTTTATTTCCTAGTAGATAGAAATGCTTTGGGGTATTCTATCCCGTAAAGACGGTGCACTCAAGAGAAACAGAAACACACACACACAGGCACGCGCACACACACAACAACATACCGGAGCCAAGCTCTGGGGCATCTGCTCAATGATATTCTTGCTGCAGCTAAGAGTTGTCTTAGGGAAACTGACCATCTTCACCTGCTAACAGGAAACAAAAGGCAATTGGGATGTTCCTAGGACACCTTGTTTAGTGCTTTATCACACAGAATAGTGCTTAATAAACTTTTTTTGTTGGTTTGTTTTGAAGACATGCAAGAGAGGAAAACAGAAGAGACTAGACTTGGGACGCCTGCCCTTTGCATTATAAAATGTTCATGTAGAGTCACTCTGTGCACTCGAGGTAGATGATGCGGGGCAGACGCAGGGTCCAAGCAGAAGGAAAAACACTCACTGGATGCTCCAGGGCCACCATGATCGAAGGGCGGGCGGGACTGGTCTAGTCCGAAGGGAAAAGATGCGCAGGATGGTGAGAACACGCGTAATGAAACTCACTGGATGGGGCCGGCAGACAAAGACGGAGGTGAAAAGTCAGCGTCACTCGAGGGGACAGTTCTGATTCGGGGAAGCGGGGAATGCAATTAAGGAGAGAAAAATGAAAGGGAATGAGATGAGGGTATAAATTGTGAAAGGGCATGTGGCCAAAATAATGGTAGGCACGCGGTGGCCTTGAATGGGAACGGAGGTGGGAGATAACGAACAGAACTGTTATCAGTGGTTTAAAGACACCAGATCCGGCAGCAGGGCGACCAGTAGATAAAAATACTGGAGGACACGTGACTCCAGCCGGTACCACAGTGGACACCCGCGCGCTCAGCTCACACCCCTCTGTTCTCAACGGCATATCATGGAAATGAAAGAAGGGAAACAGAGGGTGAGCAGGTCGGCAGGCAGAGGGTCAGGGCCAGGAGCCCGAGTGCTGAGGAAAGGAGAAGGTTGAGAGAGATCCCCACTGGGAAAGTGAGGGACTTTGATCTGTTTCTAATTTGTACACAGATCATGCCCTTTTTGGGATACTGATCCTTAGCAGCAGAGGGTCCTGCTGCCCCTGCCAGAGAGACGGGGCTGCCATTTTTGTCCCATTTGTCTCTGGCGATGTGGCGTTTGGGTCTGTGTCTTGGTCCTCCCACTGGAGGGGCCCGGGCTCCCCCAGAGGGGAGCGGGCAGGGGCACGGACACCCACGGACGCCCAAGGGGAGTGGGAAGCGAGCCTCCTGTGCGTGGCTCCTTCAGAAAAGGGCGGGGCTGGCCGGCCGCCTGGGATCCGTGACTCTGCTGCAGCAGAAATCTGAGAGCAGGACAACCCAGTCTCCTGCAGGCCCACAAAGGAGCCTATAATCCAGAAGCCCGGCCACCAACCACACGGCTCCTGGGAACTGGCTCCTTCCTCAAAGAAAGGGCCCAGCAATGTGTTTACCCCGGCCTGGGAGCCCCCGTCCTGTCGGCATAACCGGTGCTAAACTGGATCGGCTGTTGACACTTTGTCGTTTTGCTTTTGCCAGTTTATCATTTTCTTTTTGTCAGCTTTGTCATTTCTCGGTTGTCACTGTTTCCATCCTCCTGGGCGCCCCTCCCTCCCTTCCTTTCCCTCCCTCCTTCCCACTTACTTATCTACTGCTACCTCCTTCTTTTAAGATCTGTACATATCAGAAGTGAAAACCCACCCTATTCATGCTCCCCAGTGCAACTAATCACTGTGAAATAGATTTTGCCAAGTAATTCACCCGAAGGAACAGTCCTCTGCTTCGAGTGATGTTTACGGGGTGTTTCAGGGGTGAGACCTACGGTGCCTTCCCCGCACAGCTCCGCTCTGTCCTGACCTGGGGAGAAACCTGAAACGGGCAAAGGGTTAGTGTGGGAGCTAATCTGGTGGCAGAAACTTCTGGCTACGCCTACTCCTACATGTGCAGGTCACCCGCACCTGCTGGAGTCCCAGAGGGGCCCAGCCCACGGTCGGGAGACCTCAGAGGAGACATCCCCAGTCGGGTGGTGGCCGAGCCCCGTCACGGGCGGGGGGAGGAGAGGTTGTCAGCCCCCCCCCAACCCCGCCACCGGAGGACTCGGGGCCTGCGTGGCCCCGACGAGAACTCCCCAGGGCCAGGGTACAGCTCAGTCACACCCCATGGGGGTAGGACAGACAATGAGGTCCCAATTCAGGCTTGCAACAGGTGGTCCAGGACCGGGGTGGGGCGCAGAGGTCAGACACCAAGTACTGGAGGGGTTCACCATCTTGGGGAATCGGTGCCTACAGAGCCCAGGCCCTCCTCCCCGGGCAGCCGGGCCCTGGTTCCCGTCTGTGGGGGAAGCTTTCCTACACTCAGGGGAGCAGGGCTGGGGGACCAGGTGCTTTCATCTCCTGCTGGGAGGGGAAAACACGAGCTGGAACGGCCTCAGGTAACTGGTGCAGCCGCGGGACCACGGGCTGGGCCAAAGGCCTCCGTCTCATCTCCCCACCCCCTGACGGCCCCCGCCCTCCACGGTGACCCGCGAGTCGGGGGACCAGCATCCTTCCCGGGGCAGGTCGTCCACCCTCCCTCTTGAAGCCCAGCCTCTGAGCCTGGTGCTATCCTGGCGTCTGTGTGCTGGCCCTTGCCTGCCTCACAGCCCGAGGGGTCTGGGAGGCCGGACCGTGGGGGAGGCCCCCCCAGGACCTTCCCGTGTTTCATCCCGAGACCCGTGACTCCGGAGTCTCGACGCTCAGGGGTCCTGTGGGATCCATCGGCTCCCACCTTCCACATGCAGAGCCCGGAGCCCCGCCCGCCCGGCGCTGTGGCCTCGTCCCATCACCACACGGCCTTGCTTGTCCCTGCCCAGGACCCCAGAGGGGCCCTGCTCAGCGAGGGACAACGGCCTCTCCGCCCCCGTGTCCTGCCTGGACCGTCATGACGCGCCGTGCAGACACTGAGTGGGGGCACCGCCTGCTGCTGGACTTGCCGCCCGTCGCTCCGTGAAGGGCCACTCGCCCCCAGACCCTCAAACCTGTTCCTCCAACTGCAATCAGCCCCGGATGCTCCAAGGTGCCCAGCCAGTGCCGGAACCCCACCTTCCAGGAGCCTCCTGTGACCAGGATAACACGCCAGTCTCTGCCGCTAGGAGCCGCGCAGGACAGAAGGGAAGCAGCTGAGGGATGCCCACCGCGTGGGCAGCCGGTGACCCTCTGCTCCCCAGCCCTCCCTCCATCTCGGCCCTACACGTGCAAACCGCCGACGGTCTGCTCTGGGGCCACAGGCCAGGGAAAGCCCAACTGTTCAATACCACAGTGAACGGGAGCTTAAGAAAGTAAAACTAAGGCTGACGTTTGCCTGCTGGGCCAGCAAGGCCTTCGGCAGAGGAACTTGGGTTTCAACTCACTCGAGAAAAACTGACTTCATCTAAACGTTTCCTGAACCTTGAAGGAGACGCTGGAATAATCTGGAGCCTCGCCTTTGCGATGCGGCCCGTTTGAGCACCACTCTTTATGCTGCAGTCACTCCAAACCGTGAATAGTTAAATTTGGGTGTTGAAACGGTGAGCAACTCAATTCTCTTGACCGTCATCTTCTAGCTTCAGACAAGCTGCTGATGCAGGTGTGGACGTGGATGGGGGCAAAAAACATACTTGGAGGCGGAACCACTGGGGCGGAATGCCCCTGCCAGGAGGGTCGCTGCTCTTACTGAGACGGCACCCAGAGAACAACGTCAGAGAGCCCCAAACCCGCAGGACCGCTGGGAAAAGGCATCAAACTTTGCACGGAACTTCCAGGTGATGTAGAGCCTCGCGGTTCAAAGACATCCTTTCAAAGGAGATGTGCCGAAGGGCTGGGGAGAAATTTAAATATTTCCTCAGAATGGAGACAAGTGCACTTGGGTTTGGGAAGCCTGACGAGGCGGCAGCAAACCTCGAGAGACACGGCTCCAGCGGCAAGTGACACTGAAGTTGGACCACAGGTGCCAGGACAAGGAAGTTCCCTACGCCTGACCGCGTGTGCGTGTGTGCACGTGTTCCGCAAGACAGAGCTGCTGAAACGCATGTAAAGTGCGTGAGGGTCCCCGAAGCGACTGTCACCGTGTGTCTCAGCTGGCACATCCCCTCCTTCCGCTGATTTACCATCTTGTTTTGTTTGCCACGAGCCAGGGCAGAAAGCTGTGTGTTTGGTGCAGCCATCGCCACTTGGCTTCTGGCTACCAAATATTTGAACATTTCTATTCCAAAATGAGTTGGGCAACATTCATTCACAGATGCTATTTGCAACAGATAATTAAATCTTAACAGAGAGACAGAATGGCCCTTTCAAAACAATCACAGGGATGCTTGAACGTGGAACCTTTTTCTGTTTTATCGCAGGATACAAAGTGATTTGGGGGACTGTGAACTGATCAAGGGGCGGAACAGAAAGACGAGGGGCTGCGTTTTACAGACGCCACGGGCAACGGTTTAAGCTCCAGGACGTGGCTATTTGCGCACATCCTTCCACTCGCCCCCGCCGTCCAAGTGTCCGAGGAGCGGGTGCGCTGAGGCCTGCACTCGGTCGGCATGCGTTCATCTCGCGGTTACTGCCTGCCTGCTGAGTGCAAGACGTGCTAAACTCAGCTCATTTTCACGAAAGTAGATGAATCTAGTTAGAAGAAATAAGAACGTGAACATCAAAATGCCGTTAGCAGCTCTGGATTTCAAGCAAGAAAAACAATGACAAGGCCCCGCTCCCTGCAGTAGTGCACGTGACTTCCTGAAGTTCTTCTGTCTTGAACTATAGGGAGTCAGACACTCGGAACACAAGTCAGCAAAGGGGTCTGGACAGAACCCCCGAGGGCTGGGGCTCAGGTTTGCTGCTCTAAGGTTCTATTTGCTGATTTACATGTGGATGCGTTAAAGGATTCTAGTAGCCAGCTGATGGTCCTTATACGTGTGCTGAGCTGCTCCACAAACAGCCATGCAAGAAGGAAACAGGAAACAAGACAAGCGGTACCGGGTCCTGTGATCCTGACACCCCCTTTGATGCAAGCAGAGGCCGGCCGCCGTGTGGTTCTCTCTGGGCAGGGCCCTACCTAGTGCGCACTCTGCCCGCAACAGAAGCCAAACCTCTCTCCATTCACTCCTTCCTCCCTCCCTCCTTTTCTTCCTTCCTTCCTTCCTTTCTTCCTTCCTACCTTCCTTCCTCCCTCCCTCCCTCCTTTTCTTCCTTCCTTTCTTCCTTACCTTCCTTCCTCCCTCCCTCCCTCCTTTTCTTCCTTCCTTCCTTCCTACCTTCCTCCCTCCCTCCCTCCCTCCTTTTCTTCCTTCCTTCCTTTCTTCCTTCCTACCCTCCTTCCTTCCTCCCTCCGTCCCTTCCTTCCTTCCTTCCTTCCTCCTTCCCTTCCTTCCTTCCTTCCTCCCTCCCTCCCTCCTTTTCTTCCTTCCTTCCTTCCTTTCTTCCTTCCTCCCTTCCTTCCTTCCTTCCTTCCTTCCTCCCTTCCTTCTTTCCTTCCTTCCTTCCTCCCTCCCTCCCTCCCTTCCTTCCTCCCTTCCTTCCTCCCTCCCTCCCTTTCTTCCTTCCTTCCTTCCTTCCTCCCTCCCTCCCTCCCTCCCTCCCTCCCTCCTACAAATACACTGAGCCTGAACTGCGTGGCAGGCTCTGTTCTGAGCACTTGGGCCCCGTGAGTGCAAAGCCAAGCCTCCATCCTTCGTGGATGCTATGCTCTAACTGGAAGGACTAGAGAGCCAGCCCTGAGCAAAAGTTCCTTCTCTGTATTCTATATTCTCTAATATTTTATATTCTATGTCGGATGTAGACCAAGCATCTGCTAGAAAGCGTCGCCGGTGGAGGAGCCTACGGGTGGGTGGCTGCAGGGGTATGAGATCTTATATGGGGGTCAGGGAAGGCTTCACACTTTCGTTAGGTGTTTGAGCTTAAACTTCAATTTCACAAATACCCTTCCTTGTCTAACAGGTGTTAGACCTGTTTATACCCCACAGCCCCTTTGTGTAGAGGCCGGCCCATTCTTGGGGCTGGAAAGCCCACCTCGCTCCCCCTCTCCCCTCTGGGCAGGAGGCCGGTCTAGACCAGCGAGCTTCCCAGGACCCCAAGTGTTGGCCCGTCCTGCGCCGGCCGTGCGTCCACCGGGGTCGCTGTCCCTGCCCTCCCGACGGGGCCGAGTCTCCTCAGCTTCAGCCCCACGCACGAGCTTTCATAAAGCCTCACCTTCAGATGACATGAAGTCCTGGCGGCCTGAAATCCCCGCTGCCCCCCACAAAGGTTCTAGGCCCTTCCCAGCCTTGCACAAGACGCAGAGAGCGCGCCCGGCCCCCTTCCCAACCCTGCCGTCCAGCCGCACCTTCCAGAGACCCTTCCTAGCTGTGCGTTTTCAGAAGCACATCCTCTCCCCTCCAAGGCCATCGTATTTCTAGGGTCGGGATACTTGGGCAGAGGCGCCTCCCATGACGCCGTGTTTTGCCACTGGCTCCCCAGCAGGGCTGGTGTCCGCTGGCCTGGGTGAAGACTGCCTGCTCTGTGGGTCCTGTGTCTCCCCCCACCAACACGCCCCTCTGCTCAGGGTGGGCAGGGGTCGCGCGTATGTAACCCAACGGCTGGCACTTCTACATCCATTGTCTTTGTTCCCCGGGAGTAGCCCCCCGAGGGCAGGACCCTGCTGAGACCCCCAGACGCCCCATAGCACGGGGCTTGTGTCCTCCAGGGAGCAGACACTCACGTGTGCAGGAATGAGACTTGGCTCCTGCACATGGCGCGGGGCATGTCCAGAGAGCATTTTCTGGAATGAAGGATAATTACTTGTTAACTGCAGCCGTGATCCAGCCCTCGGGCTCTTCAGCTCGGCCCCAGGTGGTCTGGGGCTGCTCTTATGTAACCTCCCTGGATCTCTGAGAACAGATAAGCTATTATCCACACGGCTCAGCATTGTTTCTGCCAAGGGGAAGAATCCATTAAGTTGCCTTTGAAATCTCTATCCTGCTCCTATCTGCATGCATTAGCATATTTTATGATTTAAATCTAATTATCAGGGTTTTCCAAGCGATGAAACTGAAAGTGATCCTAGGCGAGCACCGTAACAGAGCCAGGAGAAAAGGCAGAAAAATAGTCAGGTTTGATGAAAAGCTCTCACCCAGGATGCATCTAAACCGATGGAAGATCAGAAATTGAAAGACGATGGGGTGAGGCAACCAGCTCGGTCACTGCTGGCAGGAAGCTCCCGGGACCTGCCTCGTGCTCTCGCTGATGACAAAACCCCTGAATTTCCCGCAACAATCCCAGAGACACTCGTGGGACCACGAAGCCTTCCCAGTTAAATGCGGCCGTTTCTCCCAGAGACAGGCAACACTTTCCTAACATAGCACGTTTCTTTCCATCAGAGACTTCTTAGAAGTAAGCGCTCCTGAGCCCTCTCGGCAAAGGGTCTGTGCAGTGTTCCCAGTGGCCCAGGGCTCAGCTGGCTCGGTGCCAGCCTGGTTTGTGTCACTGAATCTAGTGGTCACTGAATTCGTTCCCTAGGGCTGTTACTAAAACTGTTGGCTTTAAACCACAGGAGTGCATTTTCTCACGGTCTGGAGGCCAGAAGTCCAGGACCGGCGTGTCAGCAGCGTGGGTTCCCCGGAGGCTGTGATGGAGACTCCGCTCCTGGCCCCTCCCCAGCTTCTGGCGGCCCCGGACACGCCTTGGCTCGTAGGCGACCATCGTCTGCCTGTGTCTTCACATCGTCTGCCTTCTGTGAGTGTCTGTCTCTGTTCAGATCTCCTTGTTGATGCGGACACCAGTCCTATGGGATCAGGGCCACCCTAACACTGCATCTTCACCGGCTCATCCCCCCCAGGCCCCGTTTCCAGGTAAGCTCGCGCTCACGGGCACTGGGAGGTTAGAACTTCAACACAATCGGGGGACACAATTCAACCCCTAATGGTCAATTAAGCTTCATATGGTTGGCTCGACCAGTCAAGTTTCACCCTGAAAGTCTACGCAGATGGTTATTATAACCAGAATCAACGAAACCCCTTCTTAGGAAATTTTCACCAAGAGGTATGGCTTCCCATAGATTCCTAACCTGAAATTACCATCCAGACAGGAGAAGCAATCGGCTGCCATGTGATAGCATTTAGAAAACAAAAGGGACGGCCTCAGCCCCCTGAAATTTGGAGGAAATGTGATTTCTAGATGCCGGGTTCTTCCAGTTAATAAATCCTCCCATTTTAAAGTTTCAAAGTATAAAGTATAAACGATCTTACAGCCCATCACACCTTCCTCCACAAGCTGGTAAAGATTTCGGCTAAATTCCTCAGGGAGGCCGGAAGGAGTAAAGGGAGAGGTGGGACAGTCACACAGTCCCAAGGGTCCTGAAGTGGACCTCAGAGCGGAGCCTGCGGGGCGGCCCGCGCGGCACCTTAACCTTGACCTGCCTCAGCTCACGCAGCCCGAAAGTGACGACATTCTGTTCCTCCACCAGCTCCGGGCTCGCCCACGGACTCCCCGCTTGCTGATTCCTGGTCTGCACCATCAGAGAACAGCTAAAATACCCACCCTCCCAGCTGTGCACCACGGAATCAACTACAACCACGTATCAGAAAACGCTTTGTAAACAATGAAGAACTCTGAAGTACAATTCTGCCGAGAGACGGCCCTTTTCACGGGAGAAAATTAAACTGCGAATTTAAGTGGGAGCTACGCATCATGGAAAAGGCATTTCTGTCTGTACCGAGTGCTGACCGGCTGCAGAAGCCCCGCGCATGAGACACTGACAGCCTTCCGTCGGTGACGCCTCTGAAGGAAGACTTCCTGGGCTCCACTCTGCTCTGCTGGCTAGGTGGACACCTCCAGAATCCAGCCCCACCTTTATCCGCTGTTTGGGGACATGGCCCGAGCCCTTTAAGGGTCCGCGGGCCAGCTGGGCCCTGAGTGAGGGCGGCCGGCCCACCAGGCCTGGGTCCCGCCCACACGGCTGCACGTGCCTGTGGCCCGCGGGGACACCGCCAGCTACCGCCCGCCTTGTTTTCTGGTCGCTTCCTCCCCGCCCCAGAGCGTCCTGCCACTTCTACTGGTCAGAGCGCCAGCCGGGCTCACGCCGCTCTCTCCATTCAGCCTCTGGGACCCGCAGGTGTGCCCCCAATGCACCCATCACAGCGCTGGTTTCCGGCGGCTCTGCATTCAGACGGGCCTGCTCTCTCCTTGAGGACAGGCCCTGCGTCGTGCACCGCGTCCCGCTACCCGGGCCCCCGCCCAGCGTCTGGCCTCCTGGCCGACCCCCCCCCCCCCCACCCCGTGCACGTGGATGAGCGGGGGTGGGGGCTCCCAGACGCCCGGGTCTGAGCAGGGTGCCGACCGCGGCCGCCTGGACCAGCGCGCCCTCTTGGAGGCTAGGACAGGCGCAGAGCCGGCCCCGCGCCGAGGTCGGAAGGCGCGGCGGGGCCTCCCCACGCCCCGGAAGGAGGGAGTCACTTTTCTGTTCCTGCTTTGTTCTCTGAGGAGCAGAGCTCCCGGTGATGGAGTCGGGAAGGGCGCTCCCCCCGCCCCCGGGTTCTGTTTTTAGCCCGTGCTTCGGGGACCTGAGATTCCATGGTGATGGGAGCCACAGAAATAGACAGGAGAGCCGTTGCCAGAAAGGCCTGCGTTCTGCGCTCCCTGCACAGGAGGGAAAGGCCTCGAGCTGGAGGCTGCAGAATGCTTGCCCACGTGACTCTGAAAACAGAAAGCACACGCTGGGACCACAGCGTTTTAACGCACCCGAGCGTCAGACGGATGAGACAGCAGCTCCTGGCCACGGAGGGCAGAGGGACGGGGCCGGGTGGTAATTACGCCCATCACCTCCTGAAAGGCCTCACAGCTTCTCCCTGGGGAGCCTCTGAGCGGTGCAGCCAACGGCCCCCAGGAAGGCGCAAGCAATCCCGTCTGCTGCGCTGAAGATGCTACTGGGCTGCAAACGGTGTCCCCAAACCTGCCCGCGTTTTGTGACGAGAGCCCTGAGCACTGGCCATCCTGTGTGGCCAGCGTGCCGCACACTGACCTCCATCCCCCGTCCCCGCCCCCACAATGCTCAAGGCTGGTCTTCACCAGGCAGTGGCGTCTACACACACGGGGCCACTCTACCACCGGAGGGCAAGGGCAAAAAACGGACCCCAGCTCTTGCCGCAGAACCCACTTGAACCACACGCTTTTGCCGTATTCTACTCAGAACTGGGCCCCCAATGTTCAACACCTAAGTAAGAAAGTTGCAGACAACGTTATACACGTGAATAACTATTCTCGGCATCGGTGCCGTTGTCCTGAGAGATGACTGCCCCGTGGGACCCGTCTCAGCACTCACCGTAAACCCACACGGCGAGTAACGTTAGCTTCTTTCCACAGATGGGCACGAGGAGGAAAGAGGCTGAAGGACTGTCTGAGAACTAATTTGCAGAAGTGACAGAGGCAGATCCATACCTGTGTCTGCCCGTCACCTTCCACCCCAAGGCCAGTCCCGAGTCCCAGTGCCTCTGCTCCGGCGAGCAGTTTGTTTGAGCCCCGCGTAAGGAGGTCAAGGTGCCCTGAGCTGAGCAAATGTCCCTGGAGCTGGTCAAAAGCAGGACAGCGGGGCTTTGCTCCACCAGGGCCCGGGTTTCCTCACCAGCTGGGTCTCCCCCCAGATGAGAGGCCTCCCCACCAGGATGGGTCTCCCCCAGTGGGTCTCAGTGGCTGCGTGGCTGAGAACCGGACAAGCTCGCGCTGGCAGACCTTAGGAGCCCAGCCTGGAAAGGATTTTCTCTGCAGCTGGAGGGAGCTCCTGATTCGCTGTGCCCAAATTCCAGCACTGACTTAAGAAGGGGAGGAAGGGGTGCAGGAAGCAAAATGTTTTTTCTTACACGACTCTTCATGTAAAACTTTCTTTTGGAACAAACAACTCCAGTGGGCACAGTGGAAACAATCTTGTACAACAAATGCAGCAATTTGGGGACAATGGCCTTGGGTTTTACATGGTTCCAGGCACCCAGCAGGCTGGGCCACCAGGCCACTCGTGGGAGGCATTTTGTTGGACGTCCAACCTGATTATCACATTTATTAACACAATCAAATGCTCTACTTGGACACAGCCCACTTTTACCTTCTTTATAAAAACCCGTGAATAGAAATACCAACGTGGTCAATTATCACCCAGGGAGCAGCTCCAGCTTTATGGATTGGTAATGCAACTGCTTTCAGTCGTCGAGCAACGTGACAGATAACAATGATAGATTAAACAGCTCAACTAGAGGCTGCATATTATAATGGCATTTCAGTTAATCTTTACGTCAATATCCACTCCTCTGGATTTCCCTCCAGTAGTCAGCACCAGCAGATCAGCCAGGGCGAGTAAAGGAGAAACATAGGCACCACGTCCCGAAGTCCCAGGATGGAGCACTGGGTTGTCTTCCTCTGCTGGTCCAGGTCTCATTTCACCCCATAGGATGTCAGACCGTATCCCTGACCTATTCTGAACCTGGAGTTCTCGCTCATATTGGCTCTACAATGACGTGACGTATTTGGAGATTAAAGACGTGGGTTTGAGTTTGGCTTATTTGGGAAAAGGGTCTCCCAAGCCCCAGTTTCCTCATCTAGAGGGCAGTGCCTGCTCTGTCTGCCTCAGAGTACGCCTATGGGACTCTTCTAAGCAAACTGATAAATGGATCTGAGGGAACAGCTATCGATGGAGCAAATAAATAAAGGGACAAACTGACTTGATAAACCGTCATGTGCCCCAAAATATCCGTCCTTGTCCCAGATAAACATTTTTTCGTTGCTGACCAGAGAATAAAAGACCATAGACTGATGTTAACCCTGAATATGGAAAACTGAAATTCGCCAGAAACTTGGGTTGCTGAGGTCTATAAACCCGAGGTGTATTTGCGATACCTCTCAGCAGAAGACGTTTCCCGACTAGAGACCGATCATGCCATAATACTGACCTCTGATCTCTCCTGCAGACTAGGGGCCTTCTGGAAGGGAAGACGAAATTAGTCAATTTGGCAAATTCCAGAAGTGTTCTGGGGCAGTGGATAGAAAACAGTACAGTTCCACTGTAATAACTGCATAACATATGCATTTATTCCATTACTTTAAAACTCCATGGCACCTTTCTAGAATACAGTGCTCATTTATGAGGTACACAGCGAAAGGTCCCGTGGAAATGCTCAGGGCTCACGTAGGAGGGTTCAAAGCAGTATCGAACACTTGGAAAACGATGCCTGGACGGAGGCAAGAGAGGAAATGGGATCACACATCTGGGGAGCAGACGGCAGGGAGGCAGTTTCTGGTCTTCACGTTTCACCTGTATTGTGGACCAGAAGACGGCCGCCAGGGGTCCCCCTACATGACTTCATTCACTAGTCACCATTCACTTCTGGGCCCCATGGCGCCCAAGACAGGGCACTGTCACGTGGGTGCTCTGTGAATGTTCTTCTGCACAGAGTGGCTGTTTGAGGTTATCTATAAGGAATATTCTCCCGTCAGTGACATGCTTAAAATTGAAATGGAATATGAAGAGATCTTTTTCATAAGAAGGGATTGACGTCCACCTCGGGTAATTTAAGCGGGAGGATATCTGCAGATAGGGATGAGATGGTGACCTCCTGAGGTCCCTTCCGACCCAAGATTCCATCACAGTTTATATGCCTTCCATAGCAAAAGCAATAATCCATGTGTGAGACAACTCTTAGAATATCTGAGAACAAAATCTGAGCAAAATAACCTCAGAATCTTCATTATCCTGTGTCTTCCTTTTTTTTTTTTTTTCTTAAACAACAGATGAATTACAGTCACCCCAGAGAAAGGCTTGCGTGTCAGGAGATGGACATCTCGCTGGACACAGTACTTCTGACACTCAGCACCAACTCTCCTGACACCTTATTTTTTGCTGTAGCAAAATATACACGACATAAAAGGTAACATCTTCACCATTTCTAAGGGCACAGCTCAGTCAGTAGCACGAAGTACATTCACATTGCTGTGCAACCATCACCAGCGTCATCTCCGGAACTGTTTCATCTTCCCGAACTGAAGCTCTGTCCCCATTAAGCACTCACTGCCCATCCCCCTCCCCCAGCCCCTGGTCACCACGACTCTACTTTCGTTCCAGGTACTTCCTATTAGTGGAATCATACTATAGCTGTGTCTTTTTGTCTCTGACTTATTTCACTGAGCATCGTATTTTCAAGGGTCATCCATGTTGTGGCGTGGATTGGAATTTTATTCCTTTTTAAGGATGCAGTGTTCCATTGCATGTACATACATACCACTTTTATTTGTTCATCTGTTGATGGACTGTTTTCTATCTTTTGGCCATTGTGAATAATGCTCCCAGAGACACTGATGTGCCAGTATCTGTCTGCATCCCTACTTTCGGTTCTTTTGGGTACGGGCACACCTTGGAGATAATGTGGGCTCACTTCCAGACCGTGAAATAAATCAAGTATCATGATAAAGTGAGTCACATGATTTTTTTTTGTTTCCCCGTTCAGACAAAAGTGATGTCTACACTATACTGCAGTCTATTAAGTGTGCAATAACGTTAGGTCTAAGAAAACAGTGTACATACCTTAACTTACTTTATTACTAAAGAATGCTAACCATCACCTGACAGCACAGGGCTGCCACAAACCTTCAGTGTGTAAAAATGCAGAGTACCTGTGAAGGGCGATCAAACAAGGCACCGTAACACGCTGTATTCTGAACATTCACCCCTAATCCGACGTATGATTCGCAAATAATTTCCCCCTCCTGGGGGCTGTCTCTTCGCTCTGTGAAAGTGAGTCCCTTGATGCACAAAAGTGTTTAATGTTGATGAAGAGGCCGATGTATCTGTTTTCCCTCTTGTTGACTGTGAATAGTGATTTTTTATTTTATTTTTTTTAAAGGAATTTTGCCTTTCTAAAAAAATTTAACTAATTAATTAATTAATTTATGGCTGTGTTGGGTCTTCGTTTCTGTGCGAGGGCTTTCTCCAGTTGCGGCGAGCGGCGGCCACTCTTCATCGCGGTGCGCGGGCCTCTCACTATCGCGGCCTCTCTTGTTGAGGAGCGCAGGCTCCAGACGCGCAGGCTCAGTAGTTGTGGCACGTGGGCTCAGTTGCTCCGCGGCATGTGGGATCTTCCCGGACCGGGGCACGAACCCGTGTGCCCCGCATTAGCAGGCAGATTCTCAACCACTGCGCCACCAGGGAAGCCCCGAATAGTGATATTTTCAGAGCGGGATGTGGCTGAATCTCTCCTGCAGCATACCCTGAGCTATTTCAAGTGAGACTGTTGAGAACTGTGAGGTACACAGGGCAGGGTGGTCACTAAATACACGCATGAGCACGGCGAGTGCCCTGCCAACCAGCAGCTAGCTGGGCCACTTCCTGAGTGTCCACACAGAGGAGCCGCGGGGAAGGTGAGATGCCATCGGGGCGCAGGTGGCCCTTCGCCTGCTGCGGCTGCCGGGTGTCTGCTCGCCTGCTATTAACAGGCAACCTCTCCAGCGCAGGCTGTCCCCATAAATGTGGTTTCAGAACCTTTTCCCTTCTCCTACCCGATCGCCACCCCGTGCCGTGGCAGGGCTGCATCAACTGCCCAACTTGCAAGACTGTAGCCCGAAGAGATTATTTCTGTGAATGTATTTGGCAAACTGACCACCATCTTTACGTCAGGTTTTGAATAATTCGACCAGCGGAAGAAAGGGCCCAGGGCAGCACTTCTCGAAAGCGACCCCTTCCCAACCGTTTCACCTGCAGGGGTCGCGTCCTTCTCACACCCATATCTCCAAATTCGGGAGGATTTCTGAGCTGATAGAGGAAAAGTTCTTGTAGTGTTGATTTCAGAATGCGTAACTTGGTCATTATCAGATTCTTTCTTAGCGTTTAATGTAAAGCCACCTTACTTAAAGCAGTGCACATTTAGTACTTGGCCCAAGTGCTGGAAGAGGTAACTCGAAGAACAACATTACTGAAACAATAACAAGATAGCAGCAGAATTCCTATCCACCGCGGCCGCCCTATCAAAGACAAGTAAACCCACCCCACGTGAGCCCGGGGGGATGCAGAGGCAACAGAGGAACCGACGTCCAGAAAGGAGGAAGTCGGCATCGGGGCACACAAGGCAGAAGGGGCCTGTGTGCTCCGTGGGGATGAGAGCCTGGAAGCTACCCAACCGTACCATTAACTGCCCATTGTCCTGCACGGACATCTAACGAAAATATAACAGCAAAAGAACACGAAGCCAACTGCACCACGGACATAGGTCAACCGTCAATAAAACCACACTGGGTGGAGTTACAGCACCGCGACGGCGTGGCCCCAGTGGCCACGCGGGGTCAGTGCTGGTGTGCAAGAGGGCCCACGTGAAGACGCTCACCAGCGCACACAGCACACAAGCCAGCCGGAAGCGCAGAACTAGAGTCATCTCACCATGGACATCCTTGGCCCTTCTCCAAATTATCAGGGTGTGATGCCCGTTCCCGATAAAGACAGCCTTCTCACGAGAGGGGTGAGATGCCTCAGCGGCCGGGGCCTCGTTGAAACTTCCAGCTGCCCTGGTCCCTTTGCTCACTGCCTCCTTGGGGCCACCTCGTCTGGACCCCTGGCACAGCTCCTTGGGCACATATGCCTGGAGTCCGTGGGTCCCCGTAGATCACAGAAGGGATTGTATTGGAAGCTTCCGTGAGCATCCTCGTTCTGGCATCGGGCCTCCCCATTCATGGCGGCTCCGTGGGTGCTGAGCGAATGAATAAGCGAAGGTTGAATTGGGTTGGTACACGCAGCACCCCTTCCACACTGTGGTCTTGGAGGAGCTCAATATTTTCAGGTGGTAACTTCGTGCTCACAGCTGTGAAACCAAGTAAAGAACAAACTGCTTTGAAAAAAAAATTTAAAGAAAATACTAGTGAATGAAGGTCAGTTTTCTCTAGACCATTCTATCAAATAGGAGATGAGGACAGTGTCATCTCTTTTCTCGTTTAAGTGAATATCCAGAAATACGGTACTTGGAGGGAGAAGAGAATTCGTGAATCACACAAACGTGGCTTTCTGGTTGCTAAGGGTCATAAAGACAGCCACAGGGGAGACAAGCGTGGGGTCTTGCAGGGCATCGCTGTTGGGATGTAGACGGTCTTTAAACTCAGTTCCAGATCCGGAAGTGTGGGGAAGGGCTGCCTGGTCCTCCTGAAAAGATGCACCTGGATGGTCCCCAAGACCCAGCCCGGAAGGGAGAGTCAGAGCTGGGATCCTACAAGGACGGTCGGCTCAGGGGCCCTACCCTTGGCGGCATCTTCAGGCCAGTCTAGCAAGGTCGCAGATACTGTCCTAGCTCTGTGGGCAGAGCTGGGTGGACGCAGGGAGGGCTGGGTCGGGAGCAGAGTGGAGGGAAGGAGGGAGGAGGGGTGCCGGCTGTCCTGCACCCCACCGCGCTCTGCGGCCCCGCCGGGAGCTACCCAGCTGGCCGTGCAGAGGACATCAACCCAGAGACGGTTCTCTGCTGCGAAAGAAAGCAGGAAAGGCTGGGGGTTCCTGCTGGGGGCCGACCCCTGCCTGTCTCCCCACCTCCTCTGCCCTCTCCCCTCCCTGGCAGGTCGCTGATTCTCGGCCGACAAACACTGAGCGTCCGCTCGGCCTGTCCTCACAGAACTGCAGGAAAATGGCCAGGATACGGTCAGGAAAGAGAAACACACGATGCGAGCTTGAACATTACAAGCTGGGCTGCGGCTTTTGGAAAATCAAGAGGATAAAAAGTTCTAGAAACCGGTCAAGTGGGGCTCTGTGCATTGTATTTCATTCCTCTAGCACCCTGATGTTCAAAGCGTGGTCCAGCGCCACCTGGGAGCTGGTGAGAAAGGAAGGCCTGGCCCCCTTCCACCTCCTGACCCCTCTGCAATCTAAAAGACCCTCAGGGGAATCAGACACACGCACACGTCTGAGAAGCACCGCTCTAGGGCATCCACAGGTTTTACACGTTGTGCAAGGCCAGGGCGACAGTCTGAGGAAACACGAGATGCCTGTACTCCTCACCAGACACGCACAGAGGAGAAAACGAGAGAAGACCGAAAACAACCGCTGACTGACCTTTGGAATGTCCAAACACTTACAACGGACTGCAGGTTGGAAGAGAGAGAGAGAGTAAATATCGGAGTGGCATCGTCTGAAACGTGAAGATGTTTAATGGAATACATTCCTTTCAGAGCCAAGAGTTAGGTCAAGCCGTTCCAGTGAACCTAACTATTTCTGGGGTCAATAATGAAATTAAAGCAGTTGGCTCTTAAGAAAGGAATGAGGGAACCAAATGCCAAAACACAGTGCTTTTGCAATAGTGACAGAGTTCCATGCCAAATAGCAACTGCATGAAAAGAAAAAAAAAACTTGTAACGGAAGACTGGATTGGGAAATTGGAAAGTAAAGAAAAAAAGAAATACATCTAGATCTAGATCTAGATCTAGATCTAGATCTAGATATATATATCACTGAATTGGGAAGACTACATGAGACTGATTTTATTTCTGTTTCTAGAGAGCACAGTAACACCAGGTACCGATTAGCAGTCCCTTTGGCAAAGCTTAACTAAGCATCACCGGCCAAATAGAGAAATCAAAACCATTCTTCATCTCGTTGGAGTCATGTCTGAGGCACATTTTGGGGAAGAGTGACAAGGAGGCTGCTGGTGTTTCCGTCTTATGGATGGATAAAAAGAAACAGCCACCGTCAGTTCAGAAGAGGCTCCCTGACAGAGGATAGGCATGGTGACCAGCCCAGACTATAAGCAATAGATTCTGGAAGGATGAGATCACAGGTTCCCAGCTTGAGCCGCAGCTGGAACCACCTGCGGAGCTTTACAAACCCTGAAGCCTGGGACTCACCCCCATAAATTCCGACAAAACTGACCTGCAGACAAGGTCGCAAGCCGCTGGAGTGAGACATCCCCAAATTCAGTGTGCCTGGACCCACCTGCGGGCACTGTTAACAGGAGGATCCTGGAGGCTTCCGGCTTCCGCCTCAGGACGCGTAGGGCTGGAAGGAATGTTGTCCCACCCTTATGACGAGAAATAGTCAGCTTAACTTCAAAGTCACAGCTTTGCTTGAACCTGCCAGGGAGCTGAGGTCACAGCGCAAATGACTGGCCCAAGGTTTAAGGAGACCCAGTGGTACAGGGAGAGAAGAGAGGCCCAGGCTGGGCCGCCTCAAGTAGACGGGACAAGACACCGCCAGGAGGAGCTCAGCTACAAGAGCTAAGGGGCTGGTGCAAGCCCGGTGCGAACCCTGGGCTGCAGAAATTCAGGGAGTCTACACGACCTTGCGGGTTCTTTCCCTGATAACTCTACCAAAGGCTCGTGGAAACAATTAGGAAGAGCCCAAGCAGTAGCCCATCTGGTGAAGATGCAGGCAAGAAGACAGCAGCCACTGGGGAGCAAGGGCCAGTCTTCCCTCCATCCTGAGTCTCCCCTCCATCCCCATCAGAGAACGAAACCGCGGCCTGCTGGCCTCCGTGCGTGGGGATGCTCACCACTCTCGCTGGCAAAGGAGATTGAGTGGGGAGGGGTGGTCAGAACAACCTACTCCTAGGTTTCAGATGTCGGCTCTGAGTCCAGGACTGCTGCCCGGGAGGGGCAGGGGAACTGAGAAAGCCACCCCCCCAGACCCAGAAGACAGAAACCACCCCCCCGCCCCCCACCACCAGGCCGAGGGGCTTCGAGTAACAAATAACAGCAGAGCTCCGAGAATCCTGCTGGGAGAGGGACAGGAAAGGAGCAAGGGCAGGCGAGACACCCTCTCCGGGTCAGCGTCCAGGGAAGACTGAAAATGAAGAATCAAATAAGCATCGCGCAGCGGGCCCTCCCCTCCCCTAAGTGATCTCTGCAGGAATCTGAAGGCTGCAGTTCACTGAGGGCAGCTATAGCCGTGGAAGATCAGAAACCCACCCAACTGCTAACGAGACCAATGGAAAGCTCACACTGCAGATCCAGGAGGAAGAGAGGCATGCCCGCATCCAGGCACAAAAACCACTCATCTCACTCTCTGCTGACTGACACACGTATGTAGCTGTCATGAAAAAACTGGGAGGCGTACGAGAAAAGCAAGGAAAACCAACACACTCCCGAGAGAGGACAAGCGTCAAATCCAGACTCAGATATGAAACAGCCGTTGGAACTTGTCTGTCAGGGAATTTAAAATAACTATAGTTAGTATATGCTAAAGGCGCTAATCGGAAAAAGTGGGTCACGTGGAAGATCAAATGGGAACTTCAGGAGAGAGACAAAGCGTAAGAAACAACCACCTGGAAGCGCTGGAAATAAAAGAAACCCACCGTTAGAGAGATGAGAATGCCCTCGGAAGGCTCATCAGCGGATTCAGCACAAGCACTGAAGACTCAATAAACTTGAAGGTAAGTCAGCAGAAATCACCCAAGTTGAAATACAAAGAGGAAAAGTATAGGATAAGCAAAATAACAACATCAAAGAAAGAAACATCCAAGAGCTGTGGGGCCGCATTCAAAACATGCACAACTGCAAAACCAAAGGAGAAGACAGAGAATGGGGCAGAGGGAATATGTGAAGTAATATCGGTCAAGAATTCTCAAAAATGAATGACAGATACCAAACCACAGATCTGATAAGCAAAGAGAACACCAAATAGGATAAATACAAAACAAAACAAAAACATTCGCTTAGGATATTACATTAAACTACTGAAAACAAGAAACAAAGAAAATCTTGAAGGCAGCTAGAGAAAGGAGACCCTTTACATGCACAGGGACACAGAAACCAAGGAAGCCAGAAGACAACGGAATCACACCTTTAAACCGCAGAAGGGAGAAAAACTACTGACCCTGAATTCTACACCCAAAGAAACTATATTTTAAAACTAAAGAAGAAATAAGACGTTCTCAGGAAAGAACCAAAACTGGGGGAATTCAGTGTCAGCAGCAGTTCCACCAAAACCCCCCCCAAAAAAAAAAAAAAACAAAGGCAATATCAGACTAGAACTTGGATCTGCACAAAGACGTGAAAAGGCTCTGGAAACAGAATACATGAAAGTCAACTGGAATTCATTTTTTGCTTTATATGAAAGGTAAACGGTCTGAAGGGGAGGTGGGAGAACGCCATCCAGTTGGTCACATCTGACCTACTATCTGTTGCTAGTTTTACTACAAAGCCAGCTACACCCATTCGTCTGCCTGTCACCCAGGCAGGTTTTTGTGCCCCAGTGGCAGAACTGAGTAGTTGAGACAGATATGAAAGAGCCTGTAAAGCCTAAAATACTTAATATCTGGGCCTTTAAATTAAAGAAAAACTTTGCTGACCCCTGGTTTAAAGAAAAAATAGTAGCAATGTATTGCGTGTTGATAGTATCTGTAAAAGTGGAGGTTATGACAAAATAGCACAGAGGAAGGGAAGGAGGAAGTGGTAATATTTTGTTGCAAGGGCCTTACATGCCACAAAAGTGGGTATAAAATTATTTAAGGCTGGACTAAACCCTTAAACACGTATTTGATATTTATATTTTATTTTAAACTCTAGGGCAACTACGAAAATTTTTCCTAAGAGGTATAAATGATTAAATGCACTCACAAAAAAATGCCCAATTAACCCAAGAGAATGCAGTAAAGGAAGAAAAAAAAGAAAGAAATACAGATGTAAAAAGTAGAAAGCACTTAGCACGTACAACCCTGTGACGTATAAACACGATAATACAACACAACTGCTCGGGGCTCATTCCAGGAATTCAAGGATAGTTCAACATTTGAAAGTCAACCCATATAATTCACCACATGAAGAGACTAAAAATGGAAATTTATATGATCATCTCGACGGATGCAGAGAAAGCACTGAACAAAATTCAGTGTCCATTCCGGATCTGATGTCTCAGCAAAGAAGCAACAGGAGTGAGCTCCCTTAACCTAACACAGGATGTCTCCAGTCGCCCTCCAGCTGACATCACACTGAACCACGAGGCACTGACATCCTTCCCCTGAGGCTGGGAACGCGTTAAGGAGGTCCACGCTTAGCGCTCGTATTCATCACACGGGAGACTTTACACGGTGTAACAGGGGAGGAAAAAGAAGTAAATGGTCTGCAGATCTGAAAGGGTGAAATCAGACTGTTTCTATCTGCAGATGACATGATTATCTATGTAGAAAAAAACAAAAAATCTTCAAAAAAGCTCCTAGCCCTGTAAGTGAGGAGAGCAAGGTCAGAGGCTACAAAATACAAAAGTCACCCTGCGCTCCCGTATACTAGCTTCTGGCCCAAACCCTACGTGTAATACAGCAGGCCCGACCACGGCAATCACAAAGGCTCTACCCGTGGACCTCACAGGGGACGGGCCCCCCCGCCCCAGACTTGGGGCACAGCCCGTGCATCACGGTCTCCAAGAGGGCTGCACCAAGGACCCAGGCCCCTGGCCAGCCATGCTCCTGTGCACATCCACATTCCCAGCCCAGGCACCCCGCCTGGGGGGCCTCTTTACCTGGGGCCTTCCTCAGGTGCCGCTGCCTAGATCTCCTTGCTGGGGAGGAGTGGGAAGTCGCCAGGACACTTTTCTCCTCTCTGACTCAGTACTCACTACTTTTCCACTCCCAGCCCTTCCCGCCTTTGCCTCCCCCAAGCCCCTGAGTGCAATAAAACACAGGAGCCGTTTGTTCAGGGCTCCCTCAGCCGTGAGATGACCCCATGTCTACGCTGGTCCACCTGACCCCAGCTGGTGCCATCCTGCGGGCTAGATGGCATGTGGGCACCGCGCTTCCTCTGGCTCACACTGTCACAGTAGGGGATGGAAGGTTGACAGGTGCCTTTACCACTTGGCTTGTTTTCTTAATCAGTTGTTCTGACATCTGGCAGCTCAGCTTTCAGCTCAGCTGAGCTCTTATGAACAATTAGAATTTGAAATTAAAAAAAAAAACAACCCAAACCATAAAGTGCTTAGGTATGAAGCTAACAAAAATGTGTGCAGGATCTAAAAGGAACAAAATGCCAGTGATAGAAATCCGAGAAGATACAAACTAATAGAGAGACATACTGTGTTCAGGAAGTTGAAGACTCATTGTTGCTAAGATGTAACAATCTCAATCAAAATCTCGGCAAGGTTTTTAATAGATACTGACAAGCTGATCCTAAAATTTATATGGAAAGGCATAGGAACTAGAATAGCCAAGACAGTGCTGACAAGGAAGCCCTCGCGTGACTCCAATTCGTGGTACAGTAATCATGATAGAGGCAAAAAGAATGGACGCATAGATCAACAGGTCGGGATAAAGTTCAGAAGGAGGCCCACAAAAATACAGTCAACTGATTTTGGACAAAATGGCAACATCAATGGAGAAAGGATTAAAAAAAAAAAAAAAACTAGAAATATTATACACACCTATATAAGTAAATAAATAAACCTTGACACATACTTCATACTTTATCCAAAAATTTAACTAAGAGCAGAGCATATGCCTAAATGTAAAATGTAAAACTATAAAACTTTCAGAAGAAAGCCTGTTTGACTCTGGGGTTGGTGACGTGATTCTAGATATGACACCAAAAGCATGTCATAAAAAATGGTGATAAACTGTCCTTCATCAAAATAAACTTTTGTCTTCTGTGAAAAACACTGTTAGGAGAATGAAAAGCCATAGACCTGGTAGAAAATATTTGTAAATCATTATCTGATAAAAGACTTCTATCTAGACTATATAAAGAACATTTAAAAGTCAACAGTAAAAAACACAAACAACCCAACAAAAAACTGACAAAATATCTGATCAGATACTTTACCAAAGAAGATGTATTGATGGTATATAGGCTTATGAAAAGATGCTCAACATCATTAGTCATTAAGGAAATGAAAATTGAAACCACAACAAGATACCAGCAACTGCACACCAATTAGAATGGCTAAGCTTAAAAACAAATGAATAAAATTTTAAAAAGGAGCAATACCACATGTTGGCAAAAGGATGCAGAGAAACAGACACACTCATTTATTGCTGGTGGGCATGTGTCCAGACACTTTCTAAAGACAGTTTGGTAGCTTCTTACGAAGCTAAACGTGATTGGACCGTACAACCCAGCACACCCACTTCTAGGTGTCTACCCAAGTGAATTCAAAACTTATGTTCTCGCAAAAAAAAAAAAAAAAAAAAAAAAAAAGAAAGAAAGAAAAAACCAATCCCCCGCAACTGTACGTGAATTTTATAGTAGCTTTGCAGGAATGTTCAGAGCAGCAATAGGAAAGAGCAAACAGTTGTTGATTCATGCTACTAATGGACAGATCTTGCAATAATTTTGCTAAGTTAGAGAAGTTAGTCTCAAAAGGCTACAGCACTGTAAGATTCTATTATGGTACTTTATGAAAAAGGCAAAACGGTAGAGATGCAAAACTGATCAGGTTGCCAGAGACTGTCCTAGTCAGGAGGGAGCCTGGGGGGCAGGATTTCCTTAGAGCTCTCCCTGGAGAGATTCCCCACCCCAGAGTGATCCTGGATGCCCCGGGCATGTGGGCAATGGCACTCATCAGAATTCTTGGCGACCCGCCAATCAAAAGGCCACTTGCTTATTTTTTTACCAGGACTGACTGAGGAATCCACATGCACTCTCGAGTTATCATGCCAGCAAAACTATGCCCTCAGATCGTCAAGAACTTGTTTTACCGATGCTGTCCTAACATAAGGTTATTATTAGCCTCTGCACCTAAATCTTTCCTTTAATTATTCACCGGGCTTGTTCTTCTTCAATAAAATGGCACCGTTTCAAGAAGAGAAGAGACGCAGTGCAAGGTGCTGTTTCTACATGGGCTCATTTTTATGTTTGTAAACACAGCCTATTTTCTTATAGAATTTTATTCATAATTACAGGGCCTGGGTATTAGGATACAAACTTATCCATTGCTATAAAGTTAATTTATTTGATTAATACGATTTTTTTAAAATTCAGGTTTTGGAAGCTAATTTAGCGAGGGAAATAACTATTCTTATCTTTTAGGGTTCGGTCAAATTATCACTTTTTCCAGGTCGAGATTCCTGACTGCCCAGATTAAGCTAGGGATCTTAGCTCCAGGGGTCCACAGCCCCTCTCCCTGCCCCAAGAAATACAGGCCACGTTTATATTTACCTGTTCAATGACTGCGTTTCCTCTTATGAGGTAAACTTCACAGAGACAGGGATCACATCTGTCTTTATCATAGCTAGACCCCAAAGACCCCACCCAGGGCCTGGACCACGGTGAGCCGATCAGGGTGCGTTTAGGTCAAGAGAGTCCAAAATCTGGGATGCCGCATGCTGTGTCTCATCCACGTGATGACTGTGTAGCTATGCAGAGGGCCTGGCACACAGTAGGTGCTCAACAAATGCTTGTAAAATGCAAGAATCTATAAGTGATGAGGATGAAGACATGTATGGATACATAACTAAAAGTTAATGAGTAGATACATATACCTCTGAGAAAACTCTACCTGCTACCTGTCCGATTCTGCCCTCTTCTCCCATCTGCCCACCTGCCTGATGGGAGTTAGTACATGGATGTGCCCAGATAAATCAAAGGGTTTACCGTGTGATTTTGGAATTGTCAGGCAGAAAAAATCTACCCCAGGCCCCTGTCCTAAGAAGAGAAAGTGAGGATATTAAATAACAACACAGTTAGCATTATAAACAATGAAGAACGACTGCTTAGGGGGTCATTAAAGTGAATTTCTACCCCCCCCCCCTGCCCCTGTTCTAACGTACAGGCAAGAGCTATGGACCTTTAGGTCCACAGAGATGTAGCCAAGCCAAACTAGAAAAGGACAGGTGGGTTTCTGCAATGTGCTTCTCCAATACTTTCCATGGAAGGGAGGTGAGAATCCCAGGGCCCCTTGGTCTCAGCACACACCCTGCTCACCCGAGTTCCAGGTGAGGCACTGTCTTCATGGGATGCCAGTGCGGCTGCAGGGCTGTAATTGCGGGATTACGCGATCGTTCAGATTCCCATCTGATTTCAGTGGATGTAAATATACTCTTACAGACCCAACCAGCAAACTACGCCTTTCCAACGGGCCGAGCGACTGGAAGGTTTTGTTAGAAATGTACCGTAACTGCGCCTGTCTGGCCCCTGGTAGCCCGTTTCCATGCTCCTCATTCAACTGTAAACGTGTCGGCAGGAAAGCGCGACCACAGAGGACAAGCAGCCGTAATAATGCGAATGAATAACATAGATGTTGGGTTATTGTTATCCTTGAGGATATCTTATGTTACGCCATTCAAAAGGGAAAAAAATACGTGAAAAGTATGAAAGTGAGATTCAGCAGATGTTACACTGGAGTTGTCAATCTTGTCTAAGCAGGTGCTAATGTGTTATAATTATCCCTTCTGGCAGTTGATGTTTAGGATTTTGGTTCCCACCTAGTCAATCACAGCTGTAATTGTTAAGCTACTTACATCGCTAATATGCTGGGTAATAACCAGATAGGATTTAATATTTGACATTTACCGTCAATTACCTTTCTTCTGACATGTGTCTCCTCTACACCAGGATCTGTACATTGGGCTCCCTCGTGAGTTCTGGATAAAATAAACAGAATTGCAGGGCAGAAAAGGGAAGTAAAAATAAAAAACAGCTCTGTGCGCCTCTACGTCGATTTGCCACCCTGGATTTCCTGACAAGGAGCAGGGCCCTCACTCCACCGGAAGGGTTACAAGGATGCCGACTGTGCACGTGCTACCAGAATTACTTTAAAAGATTTTGCTCTCGTTCTCCTCACTGTGGGGAAGGGGTCCCTTTTATTTTGGCCTCACAAACGGAGAGGCCGGGGTGCAGGGGGTTTACAGTGGCCTCCCAGGCAAGAGGGTCGGTCACGTGAGAATTTGCAAAGAGCACCCATCCGGTTTCCTCCCAAAGATCTTACTTCCCCGCATGTGCTTTAATTTTCAATGCAAAATAAAATCGAGAGGGAAAATGGTCATGGGGAAGACACAGGGCTCCAGAGTCACAGGCCTGGGTTTGAATCAACGCTCTGCCACTTTCTGGCAAATTCAGGAAATCACCTGTATGGGCTCCAGCTTCCTTCTCCAAGAAGGAGCGTTTCTGTGAGGTTAAGTGAGGTCACTCCACGCCGAGCCTGAGCGGCGGGGCTGGCCCAGAGGAAGGGCACGGTAAGCTGTGGTCACCAGCGGTGCGGCCTGGCAGTGCTGTGCTGACCCAGCTGGAGGCCGCATCTGAATCTGCTCTCGGGAGCTTGGCGACAATCCTGGGGGTCCTGCTGTGCCCCGGGCTGGGGCAGCTCCAGATGGGACCACCCCTCTTGTCTGTACCCCGCTGCGCTAGGCACTTGAGGACCCTACGAAAGTGCTGGGTGAGGGCAGCTGACCCCCAAGTGTGGGCGGCCCCCTTATCAGGCTCTGTCTCCAGGACACCAGGGCTCCAAAAAAGCCCCATAGGCTCGGGCGTGGTCCCGACATCACAACTCCACTGAGGGTCGGATTCCACTGACCAGCTCCACTGAGAAAACCAACAAAGGGTCCTCGGTAAGGAGATTGGGAGTCCATTCCCCTTGACGTCATGGCTGTGGTGCCACATCACATGGTTCCAGGGAGCGCCAGCCCTGCTGGGGACAGCGGGACGCATCCCAGAGAGGTCCCAGTTACCAGATGTACGTAGAGAAGTTTCCATTGGTGGGTGTTCTTATCGAGGGCCCAGCTGAAGATCACGGGAAGTTTCTCCAAAAGTTGTCACCCAGGAGACTGTGTACATGATTTTAATCCAAAAGACACACACACACGTGCACACAGATACGCACACACACCACACATACACACACAGGTATGTGCGTACACACCACACACATGCACGAACACACACACATAAGATCCAGCCAGCTAAATTTTTGGTCTGTAACCTATTGTGAGCTAGTTCCCTTTAAGTGTTCTGCGCCATGTCTGCTCCGTCATCCCAGGAGTTTTCTATCTGTGGCCTCACGCGATGGGGCAGCACCTCTGGGTGCTCAGGAGAGGCTCCCCTCGCTCAGGGGACGGGCACAACTCCCGTGACATCGGGTAGCGGTTTGGTCTTGGGGTTGGTGGCGTCGACGTCACCTTGTCACCTCACCAACCTTTCCTGATGACATTTTGTCTCGAGGGCCTGCACTTCTCCACAGCGTGACACTCTGCTTGAAGTTGAAGATAAGCCAGCGCTGGGATGCACTTTTTCCTGAGAATGAACTTACTGATTATTCCAAGGACTGTGCAACTTTCTAACGTTTTTACTGTGTATGTATATATGTCAGGATGGGGGGTGGGTAATGAAGATTTTCTTCCTTTCAAATAATTTAGCAGAAAGCAAATACCCATAACCCCTCAGTCAGGTATGCTCCGTTAATAAGGAAAGTATAATTTACGTCGTTACTCTCTTTTTCGAACATTTTGGCAATAAACCAGCCAGTAAGATGTGCCACACCAGTGACAGCCACATACTATCTTGAAAACTTTTTATTTTTACGAGTTATTAAATGCTCCTTATTCCCTGCAGAAGAAAGGGGCTTGTTTCAAGGGGATTCTGATCAAAGTTTAAATTGGAAAGGACGTGTGCATCTGACAACCAAGGAGGAGTAAGACTTCAAAGCAAAGCAAATGAGGCTGGACCCAGTCATTTTGCAATAAAATGTGAAGTCATGTAATAGTGCCCTTTTAAGCCACTTGGGACTTTTAAGACTTCAGATAAAATGCTATTAGCACAGAAGACAGATAAACAATCTAAGCCGCTATTTGCCTGGGGTGATACCCCTGTGATTTACAATGGGCAAGGAGAGCACAGCAGCCCCCGTGTTGAGAAAGTATGACACACACACACACTGCTAACCTCTCCCGGAGATGGCAGCTCTTTGCCTTCCGCACCCGCTCAAGCTCTCCTCCCGCCCCCAGCATCTCATGGACCCTCCGCTCCAAAACCAGTGAGCGGCGTAACCGGGTCTCAGGAGGAAACATCGAATGTGAGAAAGTCGCCAATTTCTTTTAGCCGAGCAAGAAGAAAACGAACATTTTGCCCTTGTTTTTGCTTTAATTAGCGAGCCATATCACCCACGGGCCATTCACTTCGAGTCACAAATGTCTGCTTTTTGAGAGCCCTGCTGGACCTGGCTGAAATCAGGAAGGCCCACGCCCAGGGAACGTCCTCTCGATTTCAGAGGCACTTCGCCCCACGCACACTGCTGATCGCAGCAGCAAAAATGTTCGGGGTCAGGAAATCAGGAGGGCTGGACCCTGCAGGGTCGATCCATGGGCCCCACTGCCCTGTTTCTCTTCAGGGGAGATCCACTCCAGCAAATCCCAGTGTGAGGGGCAGCGGGGGGTACCCAGGCTCTCCATAGCGTCTTTAGCCTGGGAACTCGGCTTTTCCAACATTTCCCTGCTACCCACCCACACCCCCCATCCTCGGGGCCATTGCACGAGGCCCCGCGGAAAACGTGCCCATCCAAATTAGCTTCTGTGGCCAGCAGAGGCCAGGGTGTGATCTCCACAAAACCTGATGGTGGCTTCCGGTTAACGGCAGGGGTGAATCTAGTCCGTCAGGGACACGTGTCTCCCCTCCCAGCCGCCACGGCCAGGCACACCGCATCCTTCCCGGAGCCCGGTGGTCGTCCGCCTCCTGTCCTGCCTGGGCCACCGCTGAGCTGCTGGCGGCCGGAGTAAAATGTGCCAGACACTCCTGGCAGCGGCACCGACAGCTGCTGAATTTAACTTGCCTACACATAATAAGCCGGAAGAAGCCAAGAGGGCTCCGTAGAAGATGCTGTTGTTCCAGCCTGGGAATTCTTCTGTGCTGTCACCTGAGAGGTAGGAGGACATCTCACGGACAGACGGGTCGCCGTTGTCAAAATGCCGTTCCATTTCCAAATCTCCTGAACACATTTCCCAAGTCTAAGAAGTTGAAACTGGGTCCAAGGCTACTGTCCCAATCACCAACAGTCAAGTCAAAATAAAATGCAACAAGAGCAACTGTTGAGGATTAAGCCAGTAAGGCTATTGTCCCTTTAAATTGAAAAAGAAAGAGAGAAAGAAAAATATTCTGCAAGTTCCATGGAAAAAAAAAAAATGTCGTATTTGTATAGACCCCCAAATCCCCTCTGTTTAAACAGGGTGATTAATATCAGCTCCTGTAGGAAATTAAATCCAGGGAAGAACAGTAATATGCAGATATGCAGGTTTCCGGGCAGAACGGCCATCTCTGGGTAGGGAGCTGGCTGATTAATCTGTGTCCTCAGAATACAAAATGAAACACGGGGCTCCCCTGGGCAGTGAGAGAAATGACTCTGCCCCCCGCAGAGGCGGGGAGAAAGGACCAGGCACAAACAGCGGGGTCTTGGGCCGCATGCGGAGGGCGAGGCTCTGGTACTTAAACCAGCGGGTCACAGCGCAAAGCCCGACTGCCTCATCCCAGGCTTCGCCGCGTGATCTCTGGAAAGTTCTCCCTCCCTCGTTTCTGCAGACGCGGAAGAACGGCCAGGCGTCCCTGTTCATTAATCTTAGCGGTCGTCTTCCAGCCCTCCTCCGCGGCTTCTGAGAAGGGCGCCCTGATGCCCCACGTGAGCCCGGGACCACGCGTGCGCCCAGCTACACGCCAGCCAGGCAGCCCCACTCACCGGGGTGTTTTTTCTTTCTGAAAAACTGAGTGGGGTAGACAAATTTTTTAATTTAAAGTACAACACCAGAAATTTATCTGCAGATGTAAATGGCTCTCCCCCATCATTTCAAAACGTCAGTGTGGTCATAGCACCTGGTCTGGCACGAGGAGAAGATTTTTGATCATTGAATAATGATGCTAGATTTATTCTTTTGAAAAAAAAATATTTACAGCAAGATGCAAAATGTCATTTTCAGCGGGATTTTTTTGTCGTTACTGGAAACCCAAGCCTGTTATTCTGAACCATTCAGAGTCTCTCCAATAACTGTACAGAAGTAGGCATTATGCTATATCATTAGAGCTGTAATTTCCTGCTGAATCTGCCTGGGTGTTTCTTTCTATCACTTGGCAATTTCTATCTAGTTATAGCATAATTAAGTTTCCTGACCCTTGCTCACTCTCTTAACAGGACGCTTAGAAATACACTAGAATTGCAGATCTGCGGGCCGATGTCCTGTCTCCCCACACGGTAATGGAATAAAATTATTAATCCAGTAATTGTACAGAACACATTACTTTGCATTCAACGTTCCTGGCTCTCATTTTCTGTCGGGGACAATCGGCCCGAGGGTACAGATCATTTTCTGCAGCAGCGCAGCCCTTGAAGAAAGCCTCTCATTCCCGCTCCTGGAGCTACCTGGGAAGCGGTGATTACTCGGGGCCTAATACAGCGCTAGCCTCGAGCCAACACAACAAAGTTAATAAAATGGACTAAGGAACAAGGTTATCCTCCAGCTGCAGCTCACGCGCCAAAGTCAGAGCCAACGGCTAGATGATAAAGTCCACGACCGCCCTTACGTGGTCTCTGAGGGTTCGCATCGGGCCGGTTCCGTCTACAGCTGCTTTCACCAGAAACGAGGGGGCTGTTCTGGCTTTCATCATGCAGGTTCCCACGCGGTAAGGGCTCTGCAGATCACGGCCTACCACCCGCGTGCATGCCGGCATGGGCTGCAAGGTCAGGGGCACAGGCCACGAAGGGCTGCACTCGGACTGGAGGCCGTGCTCCAACACCCCCGAAAGGCCCACAGGCGAGCAGCTCCCACCCTCCCGGCCCCGCTAGACTCGCCCTGTACCCTGGCGGAAGGGCGCCACGGAGCAGAGCGTTAAGTCCGGAGGATCGTTGGACCGAGGCCTGGGTCTGCTGGGTGGGATCGCGGAAGGTCGGTAGAGCAGGAAGCCGGCCGCTCAGCCCGTTCGATGAGAAGGTCGAGCAGGCCTGACCACGGCAGGATAAACGGCCAGCACGGTCCCCTTCCTCGTGGAGACGGTGAGATTTGATTCTGAAACGGTAACAGCTGCCCAAGCAAAACGACCTTCGCCTAATTTATGCGTACCATGCGCGGCCACACGGTGAAAATATACACGCTCTGTGAGGTGCACGCTCACCGTGGGTTGTACGTTACAACCAGTGCATATACCATAAATGCTTCTTTCAAACGCCTTACCGTGCCCGTGGTGCTTCCCGGAGTCCCCCCTGAGGGTAACGGTCAATGCCAGAGCACGGAACCTACCTACGCATTTCCAGAACAGACCAACAGGTTTCTAGGCCAAGCCCTGTAACTTCCTTTCACATCCAGATAAAGGAACACGTAGTTTCCATTCTGCCGATACACGCGAGCAGTCGATTAATAAGTGCGCTGCTTTGAAGTTCACTGACCGCACGTCGGCTTACAACCATATCCTGAAGAGGTTGTTCCAACGTGTGGTTTACATGCTACAAAAATACTGCTGGCTGCTTTCCACTGAATCACCCACCGTGGGAGGGAGACCCAGAACGCACTGGGAAGACGGTGAGGAGAAACCGGCGTTACTGTCAGGTCAGCCCTGTGCTCCGTGCATTGGTTTAGATCAACCGTTCTCAACTGGGCGTGGCTTTACCCCCCCCACCCCCCACCCCGCCGGGACATCTGGCAACGCCTGGAGACAGTTTGGGTTGTCACGTGGGGGTGACGGGCTGCTAGAAGCCAGCACCCTACAATGCACAGGACAGCCCTGCCCTCAGCCAAAAGTTATTGGTTACAAACGTCAACAGGACTGAGGTTGACAAATCCTGATTTAAACGGACAAGTATCAGTTGCAAAAAAAAAAAAAAAAAAAAAAAAATCCCAGCCCCGAGAGCCTTGTGCACAATCAACACCAGATACAGCTGAAGCATTGAACTTTTACTCTCCCAACCTCCCATCTTCTGAAATTTAAACACAAGAAAAGGGCAAAGTGGCATTTTTTTCAACTCTACATTTTTTTCTTTCCCAGCTGAAAGAGAAACTATCGAAGGAGGCGAATGAGGATTGAGGGGTTTCTTTTTTCTCCATCCCCAATTCTACCAGAAACGCGAAAACAAGATCAGAAAACACGTTTTCCTTCTGTGGATGCAGATCGAACAGTGGAATTTACACGTTACGTTATCTGTCAACTTGCGCACGTGTACGGATGTGTAAGGCATTTGTACGGTGTACGTGGTGTGAAACACAGACACTTGGGTGACGGTGGTGGTACGTGTTAACGAGGAGCTTGCAGGTCAGAAACTCTGCCGGTCACCACGTGAGCGCGTGGAGGGACACAGAGCCTCCTTTAAAAATGTTTTTCTGTGGGGCTGTCAAAATTTCTTTTAGGCTTCAGATGTTAAGGCCTCTGTCCCCAAAGAAATCCGTCAGTAAAGGCGACTTAATAACCAGTCCACTATGTCAGATGTCCTACTCCTAAATTTCTGAAAGCGAATTGTGCCTCACTTTTGTTTTATCGCAGCCTGTAAATGCCTCCTCTGAAAAGCCACACACGGGAACTATTTGGTTGATTTGAGCTGCCTTTATTTCAGAATTCAGCAGGGAGTGGGACATTCCCAGACCTCCCTCACGCAGCCTCTGAATCGGCTTCTAATAAACATACGTTTGGGGGAGAAGGGCCTGATGGGAGGGCCGTCACTTAACTTCCTATTGTTTCATTGATAAAAACGACCTGGGAAGCAGAAGAATATGTTAACCGTTTCCTTTGGTTTTCTTTCCATCGGGAAGGCGGAAAGACATTTCTAAAATAGATCTATTTTCTTTTCATGCTGCAGAATAATGCATGAATGATTATAACATATGCTCTATCTCCCGTTTGTTTTTTTTTTTTTTCCTCAGCCAGTGGAAAAGTGCCTGACACTGTAATCACAACTTGCTGGGTTTTCTATCTGATGCTGCCCCATTTTATCACGGTAGTTAAACGTCCATTCTTGTTCGGTGTGATAAATGTTATGGCCGTTTAACGGTAACGAAAAAGAGAGACATGTTAAACCAAATATTGCTTCAGATTGTGTCTTTTATTCTCCTGTATCATCACATCTTAATTTATAGTATAATCATCATTATCACAACTGTCAGCCTCGTTTAACCTCCCCTGATCTCCCATGATTCTCTGCCGTCAGGTCTGATTGCCTACCTGCTGCCGACCGGCTGATAATGCCTGACAGATTAGCCCTCCCCAAGAGGAAGACAATGATATATAGAACAGCGCCGCTCACGCTATATATTAATGAGGAGCTGGCAACGCTTTGATAAGGCTGCCGTATAATCCATCAGTGCGAGACGGAGCTTGTAAAACTGGAGGGACATTTCATGGGAAAAACACCTGGGAAGGATGTACTGACCCAGCAGCTAAATGCCTGTCAGCTGTCTTCCCTCTGTTGTAATTAACGTCAGATAGCGGGCGCGTGGATAACCTAAGAAGTGTATCAACCCCCAAATCCAGTCTCCTTCTCTCCGGGTTGCGACCACCGCTCTCACTTTTACAACACATGTAGCAAGCCAGCAATTAATAGCTCATTTTCTTTGGCATTAGGAACTGTTTATCTTCTAAACTCGCTCTCATCAGAGGCTGTTACCTATGAAAGGGAGGAACCACGGGCGTTTTCTGCTGCACCTCCTCAGCAGCGGCCGGCTCCGCCATTAGATACAATGCTTCAGATGGCTACTTGAGTTTGAATGCACCGTTATTACAGGTATTATACGAAATTGCTTGTGTTATGTGAAGGGGATTATAGAGGTTCTGGATCAATAACTTCAGTGGATGTTGGGAGTGATTGCAGTGCACTGTCAATTTTCCCCATTTGGCTGTCAGTGTCGATTTACAACACACCACCTCTTTTATTCACATCAAATCACTCATTTCATTGGTAAATTCTATATATCTCAATTTACTTTAAGTAGCTGATTTGTGTAAAATAAAATGACTTCCTCTTCTGTGTGTGCAACAGACCTAATCCTATATAGTAATAAAATGTGTAAACACAAGGAGACTCTTCGTCCTTTTCAAAGCATCGTGTGGAGAGCTGTGCCTGCCCGCTACATGAAATAACTATAATTGAAACATCTCCTTGCCCGGGCTTTGTTTAGACCACACCTAGCCTCTTCGTCTTCCCTTATTTTTTAATCGTGGGGAGGAATCTTGGAGCTGTCGCATCTCTCTGAGTGGGAGCACACGGACTCCGAAAGCAGGTGTGTTTCCCTGCACCCATGGCCACCTCTGCTCTCACCGCGGCAGCTAGACTCGCGTGCTGCTGTGCAGACACGGCCCCGCCCTTAAAACTCTGGGACCACGAATGCTGTCTAGAGATTCAACCGATCGGCAGCCCCCTGCTCAGTGCAAGCTGCCAGCGCCTTCCTTTTCTTTTTCGTGAGTGTATGCACAGGCACACAGGCATGGCTGATGAAGTGCAACATCCAAACTTAGGAGAAGGAAGTCCAGAGGCATCAGTGAGCGGAAAAGTCAGAGACACAAGGAATGTTTCAGGATCAGAGTCTAGATTTCCTGCTCAGTAGAAACTCTCTACAGGTACTCAGAGCATGTTAAGACACTGCGGAAATCTAGTGGTATCAGTCCACACATCTCAGTGTGCACAGGATGGGGCTGCATTTGGGAATTATTTTTTTAACCTTAATTGACACTTCTCATCAGTGTTTTCCACTATTTCTGACCTAAAAGAGGCCCTTGGAAAACTGTGTACTTTCCACAAATAAATAAAATGTACATAAACAGAGTATTTACAAAATCATCAAGGCAACCCTCCCTCCAGAAAGCCTCCCCGACATTTGAACAAATGAACACATTTGTTCATTCACTTCTGTATATTTTTGATATATTCTGCGCAAGTTATAAAGCCAGGAGAAAATACGAGATTCTATTAAAAAAATGTAATGAGTAGGGCTTCCATGGTGGCGCGGTGGCTGAGAGTCTGCCTGCCGATGCAGGGGACGCGGGTTCGTGCCCCGGTCCAGGAGGATCCAACGTGCCGCGGAGCGGCTGGGCCTGTGAGCCATGGCCGCTGAGCCTGCGCGTCCAGGGCCCATGCTCCGCAACGGCAGAGGCCACGACAGAGAGAGGCCCGCGTAGCAGGAAAAAAAAATGTAATGAGTAAAAAGAAAATCTCCATAAACGGTGTCTATATTTTCTGAAAAGCGTTATTGTCCCAGAGAGCATAATATTATTTAAGATGCAACTGAGGGGGGGCTTCCCTGCTTGCTCAGTGGTTAAGAATCCGCCTGCCAATGCAGGGGACAAGGGTTCGAGCCCTGGTCCGGGAAGATCCCACACGCTGTGGATCAACTAAGCCCGTGCACCACAACTACTGAGCCCGTGTGCCACAACTACTGAAGCCCATGCGCCTAGAGCCCGCACTCTGCAACAAGAGAAGCCGCCACAGTGAGAAGTCCACGCACCGCGACGAAGAGTAGCCCCCGCTCGTCATAACTAGAGGAAACCCGCGCACAGCAACGAAGACCCAACACAGCCATAAATAAATAAATAAATAAATAAATAAATAAATGTTTTTTTTAAAAAAAAAAAAGATGCAACTGAAATCAGAGCTCTTCAAAATCGGCCATTTCTTTGCCCGTTACAAACCAGCACCTTTGTGCTGCGGGCTAGGCTTCCCACGCCACGTGTTATCTCCACGACACAGGTATAGCAGTACAGCAGGTATAGCAGGGTACCAGAGTACAGTAGGTCACACAGATGTGGGAGAATGTTCTACTCAACATCAGTGTCAGCAAAGCAGGATGGGAGTGGGAAAGAGGAAGGGGGCAGGCCATGACCCCAAAGGGACACTCACACCTTGGTCTCCCCCACACTGCAGGGCACCCCCCCGGGCTCACCTGGCCTTCCTCCCGCCCTCCACCGCAGGGTCGCGGGTCACTGTGTGTCTCCGTCTCTCCTCAAGCACGTGGCACTAGCGAGCCTGCCTGCTACCAGTCTCTTCATCAGTCACCTCTCATGCGCGGACCGGACACAAGAGGAACGTCACCTCCGTTTCACAGGGAACTAAATGCTAGTGCACGTGACTTGCTCTGACACCTCCGGGGAGACACGGGTTAGGCTGGAATCCCAGCCCCTTGTATCCACAAATCAGAAATGATTTCAGTTCAGACATGCACGCCAGCAGGCAGTGACCACTCACTTCGAACCAAGGGAAATATTTTGAGCAGGGCAGGTTGTCATGCCCTGGCAATGGCGCGCAGGGTTAGGTGTGGAAGGAGGTCCTTAGATGTTTAAAATGTAATCTTTGCTCTCAAGGAGTTAATGGTCTACTGGGAGAGATGAGACATAAATTAATAGAAAATGGAATTACAGTGAAATTTAGAGAATATCGTGGTACTACCACAGTAGAAATATTACAGGACTCAATAGTCTTAACTGTCAGATTAGCTTCATAGACGATAACTGTTATGAATCAAGTAGAAAAAGCTCACTTTTAGCTGGAGTAATCAAGGAAAGAATTACAGAGTAAGTGAGATCTGAATAGAATTTGGCTCACAAGGATAACCACGGCAATCTAGGCATTCCTGAGCATATACAAATCCATGCAATTACTCTTAAAGTAAAGCAGAATTTGATGGAAAATTATAGCATGAATCTGGCATTCAGGCTGATATGACAAGCTACTGTTTGGAAAACTCTAGTTTCCAAGGAGCAATAATTCACTTTTAAATAGCAATTTATAAAAGACGGCAGCCTTTAATATATAAACCCCTAGAGCTATGTCTGACATTACACAAAGGACATACATACTGCATAACCATTTTCAAACAGTAACAGAAAATTCAAATTAAGAATTTATATGCATCTCTGAAGCAGCCACCAAATTCACTTAGGGAAACAATGCACTTTGACAAAGTTACAGAAAATACTAATTTACTAATAGTCAGCCAAAATTCAATAACAATTTTAATAACAAGTCCAAAACAAAGGGAATAGCCAGCAGGCTGGTGTCTGGTAAAATATCAAAGGTGAAATGTGCAGAATGAGCCGTGAGCCCAGAGTTACATTTCACCCACTGATCTGTACTAAATAAAGCACAGACGTCAGGAAAAGGAACAGGGCCACATAAATATTACAACTTAATGAGTGACTGAAAAAAGGCAGCCCGCACAGCTTATGGGATTTTCCTATCCTGATTGGTCAGAGAGAACTGGGAGAGAAAAGGAATATATAACAGGCCCAATCTTCCTGGGTCGAAATAATTTCCACTCCATCGTTGTGTGTGGTATGCTGATCAGGGAGGGACCTCCACCCCCCCCCTTTAAGAGGGGTGCAGAAGGCAGTTCAGTTATCAGACCGCACCTGAACAGGGCAATCCCAAAACATGTGCACGCCTTTGCTCAGGAAACTCTTCCTAGCACCAGAAATGGGACCTAGCACACAGTAGGCGCTAAATAAATATCTCTAGAAAAACTGAACGAACGAGTGAAGAATGCTGTCGTCCAGAGGATAAATGACAATGTAAATTAGTGGGCGTGGGGCTCTATGAATCCCCTTATACTTGTGTTTTTCCAAAACCAAAGCTAGTTTCGTGATGTTTAGTAAATTATTAATGGTATATCTTTGGGCTCTGAATTCTCTTTAAACGTGAGTTGAATTTTGACTGGTAAGCCTCTATCCATCTGCCATGTAATTTTTGTTCACAGACAAATCAGTGTGACTGAGACTGAAAATACGGCAGGACCGTGAAAAATGATATCGCCTTCTGTGTAGTGTTGGTGCCATCTTGAATCCTGTATTTTAGATGCTTTGAAAATCCTAGTAACGTCAGGGCAGAGTCGGACGAAGCCATTAACGACCGTAATTACTGACCTGGGTGGGGACCCCAGGGATGGGCTCTGCAATGTTCACTTAGATGTGAACTTTGTTTATGTTACTGCTGTTTTTAATCTGCCAGAACTGAGAGGCAGAAAGGCTCCTGTGCCTGTGTGTGTGGTTATGAGGTCCTCAAACCCGCCTCGGCCTAATATGAAGGCCATCACGTGTGGAGGGAGGGCAGCAGCCTCCTTGCCATTTGGAGGTAAAATAACTAAAACCACTGAACAGCAGTCAGGGAGTAGATTGAAAAAGAAAGCATCTCTTTCTTTCTTTCTTTCTTTCCTTTCTTTTCTTTCTTTCCTTCCTTCCTTCCTTCCTTCCCTTCCTTCCTTCCTTCCTTCCTTCCTTCCTTTCCTTCCTTCCTTCCTTCCTTCCCTTCCTTCCTTCCTTCCTTCCTTTCCTTCCTTCCCTTCCTTCCTTCCTTCCTTTCCTTCCTTCCTTCTTTCCTTCCTTCCTTCCTTCCTTCCTTCCTTTCCTTCCTTCCTTCCCTTCCTTCCTTCCTTCCTTTCTTTCCTTCCTTCCTTCTTTCCTTCCTTCCTTCCTTCCTTCCTTCCCTCCCTCCCTCCCTCCCTTTCCTTCCTTCCTTTCCTTCCTTCCTTCCTTCCTTCCTTCCTTCCTTCCTTCTCCTTAATGCTGCTTCTTGTTAACAAATATCCATTGTTATTAATTTGGTTGCTACTTTTAAAAGCAAGTGTTACAGTTTTAATTCTGCCGCCAGGACCTAACCCTTAGTAACGTGCAGGATGGAGAGAAAATAGTAATGGGGGTTTGGGGTGACGCATTTAATAGTTCAAATGAAAAATAACTGAATACTTAGCCCACTGAAAGCGGTTTATCTCCACAGGGCCTGCGCTGTTTTTTGCTACTTAGTGTGACCACATTTAGGCCGGAATGGACTGCTCCATCCAGCAGCAGGTCATTTGTGGTCTATTTAGGCTTTTGTTTCTTCCAGGGAGGATTCCTTTTCCTTGCTTGAGAACACTTTAACCAAAAAGTGAGATGAACGTAAAAGCTGGCAATAGTAAACTATTACGGAAGGTGAGAAAGCATTCCTGGTTGGAGGAAAACAGAAAGAAAAAAAAAAAAAAAAGAAGAAGAAGAAAAAAGGAAGGGAGCCGTGGAGCTTGCCTGTAAGCCAGGATTCTCCTTGTGACTCCAGCTTCCGAATTGTTTTTTCCCTGCTCTGTACAATATTTGATAACACATGGTGTCCACCTTCTTGGGTTATTATTTGATCTCTTCGTAGGATGGAGGGACTATTACTGATTTGGGGGGGTCTGATTTCTTAAAACAAAACAAAAATGTACACAGTCTCTAAACGTGCATTTGCATAAAAAAGAAATGCCATTGTGCCCAGAGATTCTGAACTGTTGCATTCTGAGTCCCCTACCCCCGTTCACACTGAAATGTGGGGTATGCACCCAGAGAACTCGGGGTGTTAGAAGCAGGCAGGTCTCCTGGGGAAGGAGGAGGAGGTGAGGGCGTGCTGCAGTCATCTGACGACAAATTCTAACATTTGGAGGCAGCTTCCACAGGCAAGAGTGCGGCAGGCCGCCTCCCTGATAAAAACGTGGAGCGAACAGACGCCGTCGTCCGCAGCCTGGGGTCTGCTCCTCTTGGGCCTGAAGGCTTTCTTTCCGAGGAAGTGTCTGCATACCTCCCTCCTTTTGTCTCAACCAGAGGGTTTAATAGCTCAAGTAACTGAAAAGGACTAACAACAGTAAGGCTCCGGTTTCCAGAGTAACCGGAAAAACAGAGCCCAGTCTCCATGGCAAAGAGAAAAGCCATTTGCTGCAGCCTTTTCAGACCTTGAGCCGACACTGACAGTTTTCCTATAATCACCCCGATTATTTGTAGCAACTAACTATATTATAATGTTAACTATAGGAGGTCTTTGAAAATATGCGGGCTAAAAAAAAGAATAGAAAACGTACTGGGTTTTCCTCTGCGTTAGCTATGAATAGATTAACAGTTTAAAATTTATAAAATAGTCTCTTCTTGATAATTCAACCCAAAGAGGGTACTGCCCATCTTCCAGGTTTCTGTCCTTAATTCTTTTAGGGTGTCTACATCTATTCAGAAGACTGCACAGGGTCTCAGCGTCTGGAATGCACGCATTTCTACTGGAGAGCAAAGTGAGAGCGGATATGTGATTTTCATGCATTTTATTTAGTCTACCCCAAGGGTGACGATCCTTTACCCTGTACTTGGTGGCTGCTGTCTCTTTCAGTCATTTGCAACATACGCCCAGATTATGCTGTACATATCTGCATGTGTGCATGCGTGTATGTGTGTGTCCTTCCTCGTGAGGCTAAACGACCAGCAATTCCATGACCGAGTGTGCCCAATCCATGTGACTGGGTTCGCTCGTGCCGACCTGGGAGAACCAGTTGGTTTGACAACGGTTTGCTTCTTGAGCACAGAGGTGCAGCCTGCCTGGTTGGCCTGCCTGCATTTTTTTTTACCTGTTTTTCATCTGAACCTGAAATGAACTTGAATTTCAGTCTCCATCTTTTATTTAAAAACCAAAATCATCTTTCTGTAGGGCACAGTTAATGATAAGGCTCATTATATGTTCCAATATTAATATTATAGTGTTAATACAGTTCCAATGTTAAGTCTATGCAAGATAACTTCCAGATGAAACCAAAGCACAATTTACCAACCATTCACACACACACACACACGCACACACACACGCACACACACAAACACGCAGATAACCATGGGTCTGTATATTACACAGCGTATTTCAAATTTCCTATGTATGCCTAAAAAGATTATTATCAAAATGTGAAGTAACATTACATTAATAGAAAAATGACAACCATTGTGTTTTCAATTTTCTGGGGGAATGTAAGCTATCTTCCCTTTAACAGATATAGTTGAAAAAAAGTCCAAATAAAAATCACTTAATTTTTATTCCATATATAAGGGCTTCCATTGAAAGTTCTCAAGTTGTCTTTGTTAGTTAATGTTCGGAGAATAAAATGTAGGAAATAAATATTATGTCATGTCACTTAAAAACTGCTTCATTTTAAAATGGCACAATTTAAAAAAAAAAAAACCTTGCCCAATAATTTAGATGTTTACATAATTAGCTGTTAATCAAGGTGTGATTTTAATTTTCTCCATCATTTATTAAAAACAAACATATATATACTTTGTTGTAAAATTCAGGGGGCATATATGCAAATCTCCACTGAGCTGCTGTTTTCCTCCCTAGAAAGCATCTCAAATGACTAAGGCAGACAGGGTGCTTCCAAACACACGAAGCCATACCTGGAACATTTGTTTAAAGGGTCAGATTTCCAAACAGAGTCCCTCGACCCAAAATGACATCAGCTCAAGAGATAATAACGCCCCTCTTTTTCTGATTTTGTGTTTCTTCCCCAAATCTGTTTGGAAAAATCCCATGTTCTCCATAGGGAGGGCCTATCACTAGCCAGCTGGTCCCCAGAGTTCACTGGGGCACTCAGGTGTCCGGGGAAAGGGCGGGCTGATGGCGACTGGGGCAGGGGCATCGGGACGCAGTCCGTGCAGGAACTAGGAAGAAGGCAGTGGAACCGTGCTGGACCTCCACCAGGACCATGAGCAAAAGATCCCCCAGTAACAAGCGATTGCCTTGAATCCCGGCAAGGCCCCGCCTCCACCCTGACCCCAGTCTCTACTTATCTGTCAGACTGATCTGCGCTGTGAGCCTCACTCCTATTACACGCTGGGTTTTATAAATTGCTTAAAGATAAAAGCTTACCCTGCTGTAAAAAGAAGTAAGATATAATATTGAATTTGCACTAAAATGAAAAGTTTCCTGGTGCCCCTTATATATTTAAAATTGCTGTTTTCTTGCAATGAATATAATTCACTGTCTTTCCCAAAGTATAATCCCGTGAGGGTTTGACCAAAGAGAAATGCGCTAATGATTGCAAATGGCTCAAATATTCTGTCCAGTGAGTTAAGTGATAAAAGTTTCTGTGTTAAAAGAAATAATAAGTGGAATTTCACACGTATTATAGTAATTGTGAAGCATCCAATTTACATAGAAATAATGTGAAAGAATTCTGACCACGGTGTTTTAAGTGAATCATTACATGCATTGCTGATACATTTAGAAGCTGCAATATGCCAGGTATGTTTCTTTTAGCATAATAAGTCCTGTAATGGACCCTTTAAAAGCTTAAAATGTATAGTTAGATTAACCTTTCTGTTTTAAGGGTTTTTTTTCCCCTCAAAAAAAAAAAAAAAAAAAAAAAGCCAAAAGAGAGAAATAAATACAGAATCATTAAAAAGCCAATTAAAGCAAAATACCCTTTCTTTTCTCCATCCAACGACTTCATTGAGGCTTTTGCTCCACTAATCATTTTATTCAGTACTTTAGATTTTCGGTAAAATTTGGTTATTTTTTCCTCCTAAACAAGGATCCAAGATTTCAGTCAAATTCTTGGACGAAGTACCATGGTGATTCTGAAGGAGGTTGTATCTTAGAAGTTAAGGCAGGATTCTCTAACTAGAGAGGAAGGTGTACTCAGACAAATTCTAGATTTAAAAAAAAAAAAAAATTGTGGGGCTTCCCTGGTGGTCCAGTGGTTAGGACTCCGCACTTCCACTGCAGCGGGCATGGGTTTGATCCCTGGTCAGGGAACTAAGATCCCGCGTGCCGCACCGCGCTGCCAAAAAAACAAATACATAAAATTTTTTTAAAATTCTGATCTCCAAAGCCAAATAATCTGGCTTTTCTCATCCTTACAAGAGATTATTAGAAATGTTGTTCTTGCTTTTTTTCTTCCCCAAATTAGCTTTTAATGGACTTGATATTTTATTCCAGCAAGAAGGCATTTCTGCTTTGCCTTATTATGTTATGTGATTTAGTAGATAAATTAATTATTAAGAAAAATGAGCAAAAAATCCTAGACCAGTTTTTTCACTCATTTGGAGGAGGGAGGGTACATAAGTCTTTGGGTAGCCTTGAGAGAGGTGGTGCTCTGTGTGCAACCGTCTCGTCAAAATCTTCCTTCCTTTTCAATGATCCATGATCCTTTACGTCCTTTGCTGTTCCCATTTGCATCTAGACCTGGGTTTCTCACTATTGATATTTTGGGCCAGGTCATTCCTTGCTGCATGGGGCTGTCCTGTGGGCTGTAACATCCTTAGCAGCATCCCTGGTCTCTCTCCACCAGATGCCAGGGTTGCCATCCTCTCCTCGCAGTAGCGACAAACAAAAATTTCTCCAAACCATGCCAAATTGCCCCCTGGGGGGAACACGCGCCCCCCCCCCCCCAGCCCAGTTGAAAACCATTGAGAATCACTGTTCCAGATCTTGGGGACAGGAAGAATAATAAAGCTCTTCACTCTCTTTCCCCCAACCAGTGACTAAATATAGTAAATTCAAGCCCATAGTCTAAACATTCAAAATTCCCTAGGGTTTCTCACGATTTCTTTTTTCTTTCATTTTTTTTTAAAAGAGGAATCTTGAAGCTGCACTAAACTGAAAACATCAGACATAAAGAATTGGATACAAATGGTTGATAAGTAAAATTCTGATTTTCTGAAGCCTCTCTTTCTGATTATCTTTAGCACTTTAAGATACAAAGGGCATTTGTCCCTTTTCTCAGTTCGTGTCCTAAGGTCCAGAAGAAAGAGAAAAGCACACATAGCAGAGAAGGTCATTGGACCATCTGTCTACTTTGGCAGACGCCACACAGACAACAGCCGACATTCGCTGGTACCAAGATCTCATGGACACTTCATGATGTCTTGAGAAGAGACACAGTATGAAGAATATAAGCCCGGGCTTCCCTGGTGGCGCAGTGGTTGAGAGTCCGCCTGCCGATGCAGGGGACGCAGGTCCGTGCCCCGGTCCGGGAAGATCCCACATGCCGCGGAGCGGCTGGGCCCGTGAGCCATGGCCGCTGGGCCTGCGCGTCCGGAGCCCGTGCTCCGCAACGGGAGAGGCCGCAGCGGTGAGAGGCCCGCGTACCGCCCCCCAAAAAAAGAATATAAGCCCAACAGTAATGTTTTAATTCATGCATTTAATTTTAGGGTTTTCCAAGTGTTTTCTAGCACATCATGTCACTTAATTTTCATAAAGCTGTCCATACGCTGAGATCATTAGTAAAATTAAAGGCTGTCTGTCCATTCATCCATCATTCACCCATCCATACACTCACCCACCTACCCATCCATCCACCCATCTACTCATCCACCTATCCATTTATTAAATATTTATTAAGTCTTTTTGCACCCTGAGAAAACTATTTACTGGGCATTGTGGGGGAAAAGAGTGAATCAGACATGACTCTTACATGCAGCTCACAATTTAAAAATAGAGGAAAAACCTCAAAGAGACAAATTTACCTCCCCATTGTTTCCATCTGCTGGCAAGTTATGCTCAGTGAATTAATGAGCAATAAATAGGTATTTCACACGTGCACACACACATACACACACACACATTTCAGATTCAGAAAACAATTCCTTCGCATTTAATAGGATGGTGTCACATTAATAAATATGACAGTGGAGCATAGGTTGCACATATTAGCTCCTGTGCTTTTGGACATATTTTGAAAGAATAGCACTTGTTATATAAATTATATAGAGCATTACACATTTTTAATATGTGTATGTGTATATAATGCATATGATAGAGTCACGTACATATAAGGCTATTTGAATTACGTGTTTCATGTCGTTTTTACCCCCTACCCTGCAACACTGAGGTCAGCCTCCCGATGCCAGAAGCCACGTCCTGCTCATCTCTGTGTTCCCAACATTTGTGTCCAGAACATCCTTCTACAAACGTTTGATAAGTCAGCGAATGACTGAACGTCAGGCACTGTGGCAAGGGCTGGAGGTGAATAATCCAAGACCCCGTCCTCGCTTTCAAGGAACACCTCGTCCAGCTGGAGATACAACCTAGACGGTACGATTAAGGTCGAGGAGTGACCCAAGCAAAGGAGGGAGTGGTCAGCTGTGCCAGGTGGTTGGACAGAGATTAGGGAAGGTACCGAAGGGGAGGTGAGCTTGTGCTTTTTCCCCGTAAGGACAGCAGACTGATTCGTGCTCTGAATCCCCACCAAAAAGATAGTACAGGATTTCTTTTAAAGGTATAAACCCACAAAGAGAGGAAGGAAAGAAGAGGTGAGAGCAGTAACACAATCCTGGGAGCTGGAAGGTAGATGGATGATTGGAACTGAGGTGAAAGATTTGGGAAAGCCGCACCTCAGCCGGGGTGGGGGGTTGAAGGCTAACGAACGTTATTAGGACAGAACCTCCCAGGAAACTGTGAAAGCTGTGAATTAAACAGGGATAAAAACAGGCAGATTGGGACTTCCTAGTGGGCCAGTGGTTAAGAATCCGCCTGCCAGTGCAGTGGAAATGGGTTCGAGCCCTGGTCCGGGAAGATCCCACATGCTGTGGAGCAACTAAGCCCGTGCGCCACAACTACTGAGCCTGGGCTCTAGAGCCCACGGGCCACAACTACTGAGCCTGCGTGTCACAACTACTGAAGCCCGTGCGCCTAGAGCCCGTGCTCCACAACGAGAGAAGCCACCGCAATGAGAATCCTGCGCACCACAATGAAGACCCAACTGATAAATGAATTAATTAATTAATTAATTTTAAAAATGTTTAAAAAAACAGGCAGATTGGTTCAAAGTCTCCTTTAGAAGGGGACAGGCTGGGGGGAAACCATATCCTCTGGAGCGAGCAAAGCAGGAGACCGCAGTACAGCTGTATGTAGGGAAGCCAAGACAGGGAAATAAGCAAACATTGACACCCCCAGCTCCCACCCCTGTATGGTCTCAGAACGCGAGCTGTCCAGCCGTCTACGGTCGAGACAGGAGGGTAGGCCACATGAGTGGGCAACAATAAAAGACCTAGACTAGAGATACTAATATTAACATTTCCCAACTTAAAGGCACAGTTCCCTCCTGAATTCAAGGCATAGTTCCCTCCCTACACTGAATCCCATAATCATCCACCCCGCCCCCCACACACCTGCAGCTTCCCATGGGCCTTTAGTGCCTCCGTCTTAAATAAGAGCCAGAGCCGAGGATCATCAGACATATGTGCAGAGGCTCTGATGTGAAATACAGAGATTAAAAGCGTTGGACAAGCAGGAAAGCATTCATTTCCACAAATCAAAGACCATACAAGAAGAAGCAAACTTTATAGAAACTTTAATATCTTTAGAGAGGTAAGAAAAGATATTCCACTGACAAAATAAGAACAGCAAAGTTATACAAAGGGGATCATTCAGAGTGCAAAAACTGAAATTAAATACATGATGTCATGGGATTTCTCTGGTGGCGCAGTGGTTGGGAGCCCGCCTGCCAATGCGGGGCACACGGGTTCGAGCCCTGGTCCGGGAAGATCCCCCATGCCGCGGATCAACTAGACCCGTGCGCCACAACTACTGAGCCTGCGCTCTAGAGCCCGCGCGCCTAGAGCCCGTGCTCCGCAACAAGAGAAGCCACTGCAATGAGAAGCATGCACACCGCAGCGAAGTGTAGCCCCCACTCTCTGCAACTAGAGAAAGCCAGCATGCAGCAACGAAGATCCAATGCAGCCAAAAATAAATAATAAAGTAAATGTAAAAAAAAAACATGATGTCAGAAATGAAAAGCTCGTAAGACTGGATTATAAAATGCAATAAGCCTTCCAGAAAGTAGAGTAAAAACACAATGAAACAAAATAGGAAGGAAAGAACTGAACATTACAGCATTAGTCCAGGAGGCCCATGTCCAAACAGAAGGAGTTTTAGAAAGAGGTAACAAAGAAAACAGAGAGGAGGGAATCACCCAGCAAATAATTACAGGAAATTCCCAGGGCATGAGTCTCCAAATCGCAGAAGCCCACCAGGTACCCAGGACAATGGATGAGAAAGGCCTGTGTCCCAGGGCAGCATCACGGAGTTCCAGAACAGAGCAGAGAAGGAACAAGGGTTAGAGCAACATCAGCCTTCTCAACAGCAACCAAGGAAGCTGGACCACAGGAAACACACGCCTTCAGAATCCTGGATGAAAACTACTTCCAGCCGGGACGCCTACATCAAGCCAAAACCTCAAATCAAAAATGAGTATAAATAAAGATTGTTTGCAGACATATAAGTTGTAAAAAATTTACCTCTCACATACACTTTATCAGAAATCTACTGCAGGAAGTGCTCCAACAAAAAGAGGGAGTGTATCAGGAGAGAGGAAAACAAGAGGCCCAGGAAACAAGGGATTCAGCATGAGAGGAAGGCAAAGGGAACCTCCAGGTGGTGACAAAGTGGCAGCCCAGGGGGTCCCGTGCCACAGGAGAAACTGGAAACAAGTCCAGGGTAGGAGAGGTTAGTGCCTCAACAAGAGATTCTCCAACAGGATGAAAATGATGAAATATCGGGCATTCCTGCGAGAATTGAGGGATTTGGATAATTAGGAAGGATCTGGGTTGTAAAAAGACAGTTGTTAACTCGTGCAGGAAAGGAAAAGTCATCATGATGTCCTGCATTTCTCAGCTTTGAATGAAATTTACACAGTTAGAGTAAGGTGAAAACATCTAACATAAATTTGTACTATAACACGGAGAGGATACCATATGCTGAAGGAAAGCTAATTCACTTTTTCACTGTAGGAACTCAACAAATAAATGTTTAAAATTGAAATCTCAGGAAGTGGCAATCGAAGCACTTTTACTGAGAAATGTGGAGATAAATACCAAAAGAGCCAGAGAAGGGTTGAAAGTGGCTGTCTCCGAGGAGAGATAAATGGGGACAAGAGACCTCTGAGCTCTGTGCACATACTGGAGGATGACTTAGCTTTTAACTGTAAGTGTGTTTAATATTTGATAAAAAAACAAAGCTAAAATAAAAGTAAACAATTCACGGGAGTTCACCAAGAGGGTAAGAGGGTAAAAACCATGTTCTCTTCAAGGACACAGAGATAAGGAACAACATGGCACGTCCAGGAGACTTCACGTGGTTCGGTGGGAACAGGCATGATGTGCACAGGTCAGCAAGAGAGGGGTGAGGGGGGTGGGTTGAGGGGCAGGGATGGAGAAAGTGACAGAGGCCTGATTCCAGAGCGTCCTGCGTTCTGCGTAAGGGATTTGGACTCACGCAGTAAGCACTGGAAGATGACTGTATATGAAGCCACACCACAATCTGATGTACTGTTTACCAGAATCGCTCTGTGGGTAACGTGGTGCAGGGGTGGAAGACAGTCCATACAAGGGGCAGGGTCAGCTGGGAGGCTGCTGTCGTAGTTCTGGCGGCAGGTGGCAAAGAGAAGACGTAGGAGCTATCGAGGAAGAATACATTGAACTGAGCGTCCGTCTTGATTGAGATTTGGGCTGGGTATAGAAATCCTAGCTGGAAACCAAACTGACACAAACCCAGGAAGACTACAAGCTCCATGAGGGCAGGGCTCCATCTGCCCTGTTTAGCACCGTGTCGGCAGGTACAGCAGAACATCAAAGAAGTGACTTGCACCTCCCAAGCTCTCTGTCCCCTTTCTGGTTGGCTGGGGTGTAGACCATGTCCCGGGCCTCAGAAACAACATGTGGAGGACAGTGGAGCCCAAGACAGAAAGGGCCTGAATCCTTGACTCCCCACCTGGAGAGCTGCCCCACCAGGAATAAACCGTTACTGTGTTAATCCTGACGTTTGGTGGCTTCTCTGGTTGAGCAACTTAGTTGCCTTAGCTACTGCTGCTGCAAACCTGGGGGACAGCTGTTGCCTGTGTGAGATGCAGACCTTGGGAGTTCGCTTCTCCCCACCTACGTACTCCCCGCTCTAAGTAGTTGGTTCATCTCAGTAGAAAACACTGGTCAGTCAGAAAATACTACTTCCGATCAGCACTCTCATTGATTGACACCGTATGGCCAGAGTGGCAGCAGGAGAACATGCAGTTGAGGGAGAAGCTTGTAGATTCAGGACTGGAAGCAGTCGGAGGGGGGCTGAGCATAGCTCTGACGGGGGTGCTGGGGAGCAGCGGCAAGAAGCGAGGACAGAGTGGCTGTGCACTCACCACCCTTACCTTCTGCATCCGGCCCCCCAACCTGCCCAGCCTATGTCACAGGGCAGCAGCCAGTCCCAGGAAAGAACTTTTTTTTTTTTTTTTTTTTTTTTTTTTGCGGTCCGCGGGCCTCTCACTGTCGTGGCCTCTCCCGTTGCGGAGCACAGGCTCCGGACGCGCAGGCTCAGCAGCCATGGCTCACGGGCCCAGCCGCTCCGCGGCACGTGGGATCTTCCCGGACCGGGGCACGAACCCGTGTCCCCTGCATCGGCAGGCGGACTCTCAATCGCTGCGCCACCAGGGAAGCCCTGGAAAGAACATTTATCAAGTGTTCTGGGTTGGCTAGCGTCCCTCCTAGTACGCGTGAGCATGATCTCATTCGGAGACAGGGTTGATGCCAACGTGATTAGTTAAGATGAGGTCACCCTGGAGGAGGACGGACTCCTGATCCAGTGTGGCTGCTGCCCTTATGAGGAGAGGAGGCCAGACACACAGAGAGGCCGCGTGGAGACAGAGGCAGGGACGGAGCCCAGGACACCAAGGATCGTCGGCAGCACAGAAGCTGGAGAAGAAAGGAAGGAGCCCCCAGCTGACGCGCGGCTCTGGACCTCCAGGCTCCAGGCTGCGGCACAACACCTCCCTGCCGTGGGAGTCCCTGTCAGTGGTCACTGTCACAGCAGCCCCGGGAAATGGATACAGGGAGGAATCCGAAAAGGGCTCGCGGGGGTCGGCCGGCACTAAGGGACCAGCCCCGCTGCCCCGAAACACAGAGAAAAGGCAGCCGAGAGCAGGTGGCCTCACCTGCTAGCAGGCAGGCTGGCCCCCAGCTGGGAGAGGCAACTCTGACCGCGGGTGGGCGGGGAGAGAGGACACCACGCCCCGCCCAGCAAGGCGCCCCTACTGGGCCCCCCAAAAAGGGAGGGCGAGGGGTTTTCCAAAGTCAGCTGTCCCTCCCAGCCTGAAGGATTTCCTCACTGGTCTGGCGGACCTCAGCCGTGGGCGCCCGCCCCCCTGGCGAGCCCTGGGCCCTCGTCCTATAAGCTGGTGTCCCGGCACCAGGCGGCAGACACAGTGGGCGCCCCGACTGACGACATGTGGCCAGGCGTTCTCGTTTACCCTAGAACTGGTTTACTCTGGAACCCTCCAGCTCTTCTAACCAGACCCCAGCAGCACACGAGGCAGAAGGGCCTTTGTTTACAGCTCCCGGTTCCCAGGCCAGTAGCTGAGCCAAGTGCGTACCTTTTTCCCATAAAAGTGCGCTGCCCCCCTCAGCAGCCTCAACCTGGCTACTTGGGGACCTGGCTTTCCCGCACCCTTGAGTCTCCAGTTCCTGTAATTTCCTGTGACCTCTGACCTTTGACTTGTTCCCTTAGTTCCTCCATCGCACTGGGCTCTTCTGGAGCTTTGGGGCTCCAGAGTCAGATGCAGCCGTGGGTCACAACTAATCTGTTCTGGAAAAGGCCGCTCTGCGCCAGTGCATACACACTCAGACACATTTTTAAACCTGCACGTATTTATCTCCATTTTTCATACGACGGGACTGACTGCACAGAACAGATGAACTCTGCGCTAACAGGGCCTGAACTCCCCCAGGCCCTCATCCCTCCTCCGGCCTCTGAGTCAGCACTGCGCCTCACAGGCTCCTAAGTGTCTGTCCGCTGGAAATGAACCTTCGAATCACTGGCAGCCGCTGCTAATCTCATCAGCTCATCAACTGGCTTTAAAGACGTGAATTGCTTCCGAGTGGAGAGCCCAAGGCGGGACCTGCCTGAACCCGTGGGCGGGGCCGAGGGGGAAGAGCGGGCAACACACACCCTCCTCCCCCAGCCAGAGTGGTCAGCCTGCACCCACGGCGTCCAGGCCTCACCTCTGGGTGGGAGGACACCCCAGGCTGCAGGGGGCTGCCGCGTCCGGCAGGTGGGCGCCTCCCTGAGCCTCCGTCCCTGGCCAGCTCTGCAGAGTGCCGAGTCGACCGCGGAGCCCCCAGCAGCCGTCAGCCACACGCCTCACCTGCAGCCAGCGTCATCCTGGGAGACACGTGGCCCCAAGCCGTAGGCTTCTGGTCCAGCTGTGCCCTGGCGGAGCCGCGAGCCTCAGCTGGCGGGAGGGAGGCTACCAGAAAGTCAGCAATGTCATCTTCCCGCCATTTTCAGGAAGCTCACGTGGTCGAGTTCATCAGCTCATCGAGGTCATCCGCCCCCTCAGGGTCAAGACAGCTGTGTCCGTTCGGGTTTGCTACATAACAACCCATCCCCAAAACTTAGTGGCTGAGAAGAACCTACTATTTTCCATAATGCGGGTGGGCTGCGGGATCTGGGCTGGCCTGCCCTGGGGTCCCTCACATGGCCGTGTCCAGCCGGAGGGCTGGCCAGACTCATCGCATCTGGTGGTTGGCAACGGCTGTCGGCTGAGCCGCCTCAGCTCTCCTCCTCGTGGTGACTCGTCCTCTAGCAGGCCAGACCTCCTCCTCACGGGGGCCTCGGGCGGTACATCAGGAGGATGAAGGCAGAAGCTGCAAGGCTGGGCCCCCCGCCGGTGGCGCCGTGGTTAGGAGTCCGCCTGCCACTGCAGGGGACACGGGTTCCAGTCCTGGTCCGGGAAGATCCCACACGCCGCGGAGCGACTAGGCCCGTGCGCCACAACTACGGAGCCTGTGCTCAAGAGCCCGAGAGCCACAACTACTGAGCCCGTGCGCCACAACTACTGAGCCTGCGCTCTGGAGCCTGCGAGCCACAACTACTGAGCCCATGCACCACAACTACGGAGCCTGTGCTCTAGAGCCCGCGAGCCACAACTACTGCAGCCTGCGAACCACAACTACTGACGCCCGCGTGCCTAGAGCCCGTGCTCTGCAACAAGAGAAGCCACCGCAATCAGAAGCCCGCACACTGTAATGAAGAGTAGCCCCTGCTTGCCGCAACTAGAGGAAGCCCGCGCGCAGCAACGAAGACCCGACGCAGCCAAAAATAAATAAATAAATAAAAATAAGTAAATAAAACCAAGTCTGTTTAAAAAAAAAAAAAAAAAAAAGAAGCCGCAAGGCCTCTTAGGCATAAAAGCCCCCGAAGCTGCGATCTGTCATGTCCATGGCATTCTCCCTGTCAAAGGACGTCATGAGCCAGCCGAGAAGCCAAGGGTAGGGAAATAGCCTCCTGATGAGGACATCGGCCAAATTTCACCGCAACAGGGCATGCGTGGCCAAATGCAAGGGAACTGGGGCCGTGCTCTGCAACCCACCACAGGATAAATTGGGCTCAGCGCCATTTCTCTGATTTTCCAAACTTTAGCTCACCCCTCACCGAGCCCCCAGCACGTGAGCGCGGGCAGCTGCTGCTGGGGACGTGGACATGCCTGAGGCTGCGCTCCCTGCCTCCAATGCCTTACAGTGGCTGGGTGGCAGGTGCGGTTCAGGAGCAACACCGCAGACAAGCCGGTGCCACGAGAGCACGGGGAGAGCTGCTGGTGGGGCCAGGGTGCCGCGAACGCTTCCTAGGGAAGACTGCGCTGAACTGAACCACGATGTCGAGCCCAGTTCGCGCTGGCGAAGGTGCAGCCCCCTGGGAGGGGGCCCAGCAGAAGCGAAAGCACCAAGACAGAAAAAGAGTATTCACTGGGCAGCGACTGACCACCTGCTCTGCGTGAGGCTCGGCAGAGTCGTACAGAAGCCACGGCGGAGCGGACAGGACTCCGTGCACAACGTGCCAGGCACCATCGGAGTGGCCCAGGGATGCAAGGGGGAGCCGCGAATGCAAGGACAAACGCCCTCCCCTGCAACGGACGTCAGCGCGGCTTCTCACCGGGCCTGACCTGGGCCTCCTTTTCACGAGCCCCCCGGCAGCCAAGACTGTCTCTCCTCACCCTGCTCACTGGGATCTTTTCTCTAAATCCAACCCTCCAGCAATTTCCTCAGAAACCCAGCCGAAAAGCGTGCCTGACCCCTCATCCTGGCTCTAGGTCTTTCTAACCTCAGCCGTCCACGCAAGGAGGTCCCCAAATGAACTCTTGGATGGATGGACGTGGGGGTGTGAGGGTGCTCGGGAAGGGCCGTGTCCAGCTGGCCACCAGGCCCGGTCACTCCTCCTGGGACGCGTCGCGGTTTGTCCCTTTGTCTCAAGCCCTCATCTCCCGCTTGCTCCTCTGTGGTCACCTCCTCCCGTCTGTCTGTCTGCACCTCACTACCCTGCTCTTCATCCCCTACACAGCAGCCAACGCGGTCTTCCTAAAAAAGAAAATCTCCTCCAAATGCCCCTGCTTTTCAACTTTAAATGGTTTCCTGTTGTCAAAAGAACATACGGCATCCTGTTTGTCACATAACAGACACTTGGTACATAACTGTTGCATACGTTAACAGTTGGATGAGGAAAGAGAGTTGCTGGCCTTCCTGGCCTGAAATTCAGATGTTCATTGTCACACAGTGGCCTCCAAAAGGAGATGACATGACCCCAGGTGGCGAGAAGCCAGAGGTTGGCAGGAGAAAGTTCCAGGCATGGGAAGCGTGCAGCCTTCGGGCACCAGAACGTCGTTATCACTCCACCACCAACACACCCGCCCTTTGAAATTACTTACTGGTTGTAAGTGTTCCCTGCTGTTCCTCCGTCGTCTCTCCGAGTTCTCTGCCCAGCTTGTCAGGGCCTGAGTCGCAGCTCGTGTGCTAAGGTTTGCCCTGAGTGCCGCGGGACAGGCAGGGCGGCTGGACCCCGGACTCGCGTGGCTCTGGCCGTGCGGGCGCCGCCCCAGGGGAGGCTGGACGGCAGGAGAACGGAGGACTGCGGCAGCGGCATCCCTGGGCCCTGAGCAGACTCCTTCTGGAGGGCAGTCCCACTCTGGTGGCAGGAGGGTCAGAGAGGGAAGGCACCCCTGCCCGCAGCCTGGCTGGCTGTGTGGAGGCGGCACAGGGCACCCAGGGGCTCACGATGGCCCTGGCGGGAACTCTCGTGGCCAAGAAGCCAGAGGGCGGGTCACTGCTTGTCCAACCCCGTACACCGCCGCGCCGGGACCCCACTGCGCGCTCCTGTCTGCACACCAAGGTGCGTGTCCCGCAGAGGGGCAGGGCCACCACAGCTTCCAGGGAACTTACTCTCGCCCAGAAACTGAAAGTCTCTACCTTCCAACTACTCACGTAAGTAGGAGTCGAGGAAACACAGAGGGGTCAGCACAGAACCGTGCAAGAAGACTCCTTTCAACGTAAGGCGAGGTGCTGTGAGAATTCACTGAGATGGCGAGTGAAGCATCTAGGACGGGCCAGGCACGCGGTAAGTAGTCCTCAAACCACAACAGCAACAACCAAACAGAAACAGAGAAAAGCACAGGGTCCCCAGCAGACGTAAGTAAACAAGTCAAACCAGGGGCTGACATGAAGCACGTGCTGGGACGCGAGAGCTTGTCTAAAGGATGCGGGGGACCCTCGTGTGCATCGCCCGTGGCTGACGGGGTCCACGCGTCCCAGGGACCAGGGGGAGGGCGCTCTGGGGGCCCTCCTGCCCACCACGCCGACTGACAGCACAAGTAGGGATCCACCTCCGAGAAGTGACTCGGGCTGCCGTCTGTCTCACCGCCGACTTGGTGAAAGCATCTCGACGATGTTGCTGTACAGCAGGCAGGAAAGGCAGGAGCCACGGACCCCGAGGAGCGCGTCTCTGAGCAGCGAGCCAGGAAGCTTTCATTCTCACTCGCCGTGGTCCACGAGCAAGGCCAGGGGCTCTGCACCCCCCACCCCCCGCCCGCCCCACCCCACCCTGGGGTAGAGCAGCAGCTTGACAGGGGCCTGGTGAACCTCTGACCCAGCAGTGACAGCATCGTAGGATCCACGCGCCCGGAAGGGGGCCCGGACACCGGGCCCGAGGACGGCCAGCCCCTGTCCTGGTGAACCGCACACATGACTGTCACCACAGCCACCAGCTCTGGGCACCTGCCACATGCCAGCACTGTGCGAAATGCTCCGGGGAGAGCTGCTGATTTAGGGAAAACGGTGGACTTGGTGCCCAGGCTCGCGGTCACGCTCACCTCCAGCTTCCTGAAACCCTGCCTTGAGGGCGGTCAGGGGCTTTCAAGTACCAGGGGCCTGTCCCAGTCCTAAACCAAGGGACAAACTCCTCCTCTGGGAGCGTCAGGGATTTCCAGACTAAGTAAGGCTCTGCTGCTTACCCGCTGCTACAGAAAAGGTTACGCCACGTGAGATACTCGTACTGTTTCCTTCACGTGGCTCTCAGCTAACAGAACAATAGGGACTGCCCCTGAACACCCAGTAACCCTTTTTAGTGCTGCTCATCCAGCCCCACCCACAGCCCTCTCTCGTTCTCACTGCCCTTTCGAGATACGGTCACACTCCACGCAAGCATACTAGAACGCCTAGACTAACTCTCTAGACACGCAGGGAAATAGAAATCACAAACCTAGACGCCCAGGACCAAGCAGGATTCAGAATGCCCGGTGCGTGGCTGACCTCACGAAACATCCTTCTAAAAGTTTTTCCTTTTGAATTAATTACGACAATTACGATGGTACCATGCATGTCAAGAAGACAAATGAAAGTCTGTAAATGTTTCCAATAGTCAAAAATGCTGTTTTACAAGTCAGGAAGACATACAAATCGCCTTCTCCTGCATTGCAGATAGGGCCGGATCCTTGATTAGCATCTAGGGCAGGTCTCTGCAGCCACTTTGGGGCTGTGGTGACCGAAAATGCAACACAGTTTGGAATGAAAAAACACTGTCGTAGAAAGAAGGGGGACGAAGAGGAACTGTATTTCAGGGGCTGAATTTTTCATGCATAGTCTTAGAAAAGGGAAGAAAAATGGACTTTACTCTTGAAAGTATCCACAAATACATGCTTCTCTGCGTATTTACCAGAAGAACAGGTCACCTTTCTGCAGCCTAGACGGGCAACACCAGTCAGGCGTCCGCCAGCCCCTGGAGGAGGGGAAGTGCCGTGACAGTCCCAAAGGGGACAGGAAGCGGGGGCGAGACCTCCAGGCTCCTGGTCTCCCTTCTTTTTTTTTTTTTTTTTTTGCCACGAACGTGCATCTTTTTATTTAATCCTCTAAACAGCCCTGTCGGGTACTTTTTTTTTTTTAACATCTTTATTGGAGTATAATTGCTTTACAATGGTGTGTCAGTTTCTGCTTTATAACAAAGTGAATCAGTTATACATATACATATATCCCCATATCTCTTCCCTCTTGCGTCTCCCTCCCTCCCACCCTCCCTATCCCACCCCTCTAGGTGGTCACAAAGCACGGAGCTGACCTCCCTGTGCTATGCGGCCGCTTCCCACTAGCTATCTATTTTACGTTTGGTAGTGTATATAAGTCCATGCCTCTCTCTCGCTTTGTCACAGCTTACCCTTCCCCCTCCCCATATCCTCAAGTCCATTCTCTAGTAGGTCTGTGTCTTTATTCCTGTCTTACCCCTAGGTTCCTCATGACATTTTTTTTTCTTAGATTCCATATATATGTGTTAGCATACGGTATTTATCTTTCTCTTTCTGACTTACTTCACTCTGTATGACAGACTCCAGGTCTATCCACCTCATTACAAATAGCTCAACTTCGTTTCTATTTATGGCTGAGTAATATTCCATTGTGTATATGTGCCACATCTTCTTTATCCATTCATCCGATGATGGACACTTAGGTTGTCTCCATCTCCGGGCTATTGTAAATAGAGCTGCAATGAACATTTTGGTACATGACTCTTTTTGAATTATGGTTTTCTCAGGGTATATGCCCAGTAGTGGGATTGCTGGGGTCTCCCTTCTTGATCAAGATGAGCAATGAGAAAAGAAAGCGGTAGGGAGTCTGTGGAGCTGTCTTCCCATAGCAGAGAAATCTGTCCCAGACGGAGAGAAAGGCGGACGAACAGGTGGCCTCCACAGCGGAGGACCAAGTCCCCACAAGAGCTTGCTCTGTGCTCCCTGTGATGATGCGTGAAACGTACACTCCACGGGCACCAGGGAAAGGAAAACGGAGCAAAGACGAAGAGCGCCATCAAGGGCCCCAGGTAAGAATCAGGCAGGAACGCAAGGGTTGGGGGTGGGGAACAGGGAGGGTCACAGAGAAACCAAGCGGCAGAATTTAAGTCCTCGTTAAAGCGAGAGCCCCACTGACAGAACAGAAACTTCAGGCACGGTTTGGAGGACAAGCCTGAGGCGCTGTCCTGAGTGCAAATCAAAGACCGAATAGATTTTAAAAGAGAAACAACATTATGTGCGCGAAGGGTAAAACCATGAAGCGCGCACCTTCCGAGAACTGAAATTTCACCAAAGCTTATGAAGTATTTGGGGAAAAAAATAAAGGAAAGAGACATACTCCTACACACGCACTTGTGGGTTACATTTCAAGCATAGAGAAAAATAATCCTACAAACTTTTAGGCGTTAAGGGTAAAAATACTGATAAATAAGCCAAGTGGAAGCTGTCCTCAGCTTTGTCACGGTGGCCCCAAAGGACAGGGACGCATGGGCCCCGCATTCCGAGGGTGCACAGGGCTAAGCTAAGGAGGCCCACCCCACGCAAGTCGATTTCATGTGCAAAAAAAAGCAGCAAGACCATTTCTCAGGCATGAAGAATTCAGGAAGAAAACCACCTTCCCAATCTCCCTGAACAAGGTGTGTACCGACATAGGGAGCCCAACGGGGACATGAACACAGAACTCAGCATGGGGACCTCCCGATATAACCACAGAATTAAATCTATACAACTGTAAATACGATTCTGAAATTAAAAGTAAAAATCAAAATATCCTTGGAAAACAAAGTACCTATAAATTATCATCTTCAGTATCATTACCATCGGGCTTTAAAAATCCCAGATTCCATTAAAATGTTTAGAAATTATTTCAGGGGCGGGGAGGAGAGATAAGTTCCCCATCCTTCATAGCTGAGAGCTAATTTTTGACATTGATAATTAGAGGACAATAGATTGAACTCAGGTCTTAGAAACACTAGCGGTAGCCACTAAAGAAAGAAAACAACCCTAAGTTTATATTTTTCGAACTGGTAGAGGTAAAGATATGTAATTTCTTCAGAGATAGAAAAATGTAAAAGGAAGTGCTGAGAATAAGAAATGCTTGACTTGGAGATTAGATGGTGATCAGTGGGAACCAAACATAGGTATTATTTTAAAACCTCACAAGGGATGTGAATTCAAAATGGAGGCTCCATAGTCTGCATTGTTTCAGTGATGCTTTGCACAGGCCCAACCTAGGATGGCCCTTGCATTCCTATTATTCACCAGTGTCTGGAAACTGGGGAAATTAGGAAGAGGCAAAATTATCATTATTTTCACATAGTAAGATTTTCTCCTCCACCACTCTCTCAAAAAATAATAGTAAATTGCCAAGTAACGTAAACTTCAGAATCTACTTAGACAACTAGTGGAAAAACACACATGCAAAAATTAATATAATTCCTATATATTGACAATAATAAAAAAAACTGTTCAGAATAACCATACAACATAAAAGACAAGAAAATAAATAGGATGAAACATGTATCTTTATCAAACAAATATTTCCTGAGGGAACAGGTATAAATAAAATACGAAGCATATAATGTTCCTAGCAAGGAAAGCCATACCATGTACTATACAACTGTCAACTCCCCGCCCCCCAAATTATTTAATAAATTGAAAGAAATTCCAACAACATAGTTTTGCAAATTTTAACTAAATTATATTAAAGTTCATAAGAAAGTATAAGTGGGCAAGGAAAATAAAGATCATTAAAGAGGAAAATACTGAAGAGCTGAAGTACTGCTACATATTAAAACACAGTACATAAGACGACACTAATGCAAGTAGCATACAACCGCCATAGACAAGAGAAACAGTCCAATGATATAGACAAAAAAGCAGAAATAGAACCAAATTATGTTTCAGTCCTTAATGTGATGTAAGAGTGCATTTTAAATCAGCGGAGAAAGAATTATTAAATAAAATCTTCCAAAGTAATTGCTTCACTCTTAGTAATAAAAGAATAAATGTTGACGCTTGTACTCACATCATGCATCTAAATAAACTACAGAGTTACTGCAACAACAAAGCCAGAAAAGAACCAGAGAAGGAAAATTTTATATGCATAGCTATATGGTGTGAAGACAGATCTTGTAAACATAGCATCAAAATAGAGACACTAAGGAAACTTTTGATAGATTTGACAACCTAAATGTTTCATATCCTTTCACTGTTAAAAAATGCACAAAGGCAAATGACAAATTGGGGGAAATATTTAGAACATATACAATACCCAAAAGTCTATTAAATGCCTCACTAAGTAAAAAGCACTTGCAAATCAACAGGAAAAAACAGTATCTCCAAAGAAGAATAGACTATGGATACAAACAGGCAATTCAGAAAGGCAGACCAATAAACAGCCAGTCGCCATATGAAAACTCTTTATCCTCACTAAGGACCAAAAGAATACAACTTAAAACCAGATACCATTGTTTCGTTGTCAAAAGGGCAAAGATTTAAAAAAAAAAAACAAAAAACAATACTCAGATTGTCAAGTGTGGCTAGGAATCAGAAATCATTCCCATACCTTATTGATGGGCGTGTCCATTTCTGGAGTGCAGATTTTCAGAGTGTCTCAGGTGCCTCGTAAATGTTTAAGCCAGCAGCTGTATTTCATGATTTTGTCCCCTAAGAAAAGAATCAGAAATAAACACTAAGATTTTGACCAAAGACTTAAATTGTAATTTTCTACATCAAACTTGGAGAATAAAAACCTAAATGTTCATCAAGAGGAAAATATTTTTGAATAACTCAACTTAAATAACTATGCACTTATAAGGGACCACTGCATAATATTCAAAAATCATTTTAGAAAAGCTTTGCATGATATGGGAAAATTCTCACGATGCAATGCTAAGTGAAAACGCAGGATATAAAATTTCTCGTACAGTATGACCTCTACTTCTTCAAAAATTCACTTTCCCTCCAATCAGCATGCATTTATTTTTTCAGTTAGAGCAATCACATTCCATATAGTTTTTTAAAAACCAAATGGTGAGGAAGCAACTCCAAATGAAGCACTTAGGGCCCAGGACCCAGCATATGTCAAGTCATTCCTTACGTTGAGAATCCGAACACAGAGAATCAAATCGGAAGCCCTTCTTCCTCTCAGCTTAATTTCAGGGCCTGGCGGTGGGCACCTTGGGCTCCACCTGTCTGGTTATCTCCGTGTATGAAATACCAAGTCACCCATGTTCTCTCTTGTTCCAGATGCTGTGTCTGATCCCACTCAGCAAAGCGGCCCATGGCACGTGGTCGGTGGACGTTACTCCAGGAAATGAGAGCATCACCGTTGAGTTGTGAAAGAAATGCTTTGGGCACCATGGAGAGAGCAAACAATGGAAGGCGTGCGCCTTGGAAGTGGGCAGTGACTTCAACACAGACCTTGTTGTGGAGCCACCGCCCGCACCGGCCTGACCTTCCTCTAGCTTCTCTGGGTCAAGAAACACCTACGGTGGAGGGTGAACAGCTCTCGTGTTCAGCGTGCATCACTGCAGCTGCAGTTTCCTTTTACCTAACCCCAGAGTGGGCCCCTGAAAGATCTTTTCACGGCTGTCTCCTCAGGAAATAGTCCCTGTATTTACTCAGCGACCAGCAGTAGTTCTGCTGGGCTTGTCTAATCCAGCCTCTCATGCTTGTATCTGTTTTTCCATGTTTGCTAGTTTAATGATTTGAAAGTAATCCCTCTCTCATGGCTTTACACCACATATCTAAATGTTCTTATTTCTGTGTAAACATTTTGTGTAAACATCATTTCAGTTCCCTCACCGTTTATTCAACAGAAAGGAGGTATCACCCCCTACGTCTGAATTCTTAGAGATCGTATTCTTCCCACCTATTGAGATGTGTTTAATATTTTTGTTTCGTTGCTGAATAATAGACTGCATTTTATGCGTCTATAATTTAACGTGCTTACTTCACAAAGTAATTTTTCCTCTCACTTTAAAAAGGATACAAATTGCAAGAGACACTTTAAAAATTTTTCACATTTAACTGTGTCACTCGTGGTGGTCGCAGAGGCTGTTACCCCAGGTAAGGAACTGAATGTTGATTTTTTTCATCGATTACACTCAAGCCTTACGCAACTTCAGACCTGTTCTTGAAAGCCCAGGGCTGGTCCATCAGTGCTACTTCTCCCTGGCACTGTCTCGGCTGCTTTTAACACCGGTGCGAACCTTTCCAGGTGCTGCATCCCCTCTGTCACTGACGGAGAGGCAGCAGGTCAGGCTGGGAACGGCCTCGCCCTGGGGGGCAGTGTCTGGAGGTGATGGGGCAGGTTCAGGTCTGCGTTCTCGCCCTTGCCGGCTGCCGGGGGGCCCTGACACCCCACCTTTCCCCCAGGAGCACTCAGGTGAGGGATTCCCTACCTCCCTCAGGTGGGCTGCTCGGGATCCACTCCGCACACGCTCCTGGCAGCACTCATTCTCTTCGAGGGAGTGGGGACTCACCTCTATTTTACCTCTAACTCCCTCTGGCTTCAGCCTGCAAATCACAGTCCTGCTCACCTTCCTGCCTCCTCAGAGCTCAGTCCTCCGACTCTGTCACTCAGCAGACATCGGGTCAGGTCTGCTCTGGGCCGGGCCTGGGCCGGGGCTGGGGATCAGCCGTGAACAGGTCAGCGGGGCCCCCTCGCCCTCCCGAGACTCCAGCTTACTCTGGACCACGGGGCATGCAGGCTGGTCCCCCACCTCAGGAGCCTAAACTCTCGGCTTGATCAGTGAAGCCCCCCTCTGGGCTTAGACCCCTCCCTTCTCACTCGTAGGGCATCTCTCTTCCTTTATCAAGACTATTCTTAATTATCAACCACGAGGGGGCCCACAGTTGTACTCAGAAAGCAGCGTGTGTCACAGAGCTGGATTTTGGGCCTGGAAGGCTCAGACTCTAGCCTGCTAGATTTTGCCTGGAAGAGACACCTATTCCTTCCAGACTGAGTGGAGGTGAAGCGGGCTGAGGGCTCAGGGCTGCAGAAACCTCCTCTGGTGCATTCGGTTGAGACTCTCTGGGGACTAAGCAAAGGCGCGGCCACCAGCCAAAGTGCAGACTCTCTGCATGGCCCAACCCAGTGGGTTGCTCAGAAAGGACGGTTTGCACAGGCGCTCAAAGCAGCATCTGGGGGCGGGGCGGGGGGCAGGGGTCGTGTCCACCAAGACGCCATTGAAGCAGAGACTTCAGGCCTCCCTCTTGCACAGCCCCTTCTAAGGACCTGGGAAGGGCCCTAGAAGTTTGTATTAATTACTTTGATTTCTTAAGCACCTTGTTCCACATTCCTATGCCTCTCCCTACCCTGCTGAGTAACGTAGATGTAAGCTCTGTCTTGCTGGCTCCACCCTACATCAGTGCCTAATGAGTTTCTAAAAGCTCCTGTCCCTTGCACTCTGACACATGTGAAATGCAAGACATCACGTAAGTATTCAGATGCCTAGCTCCACATTTCCTGCCCACTCGTCCCCAGGACCACTTTAGGAAGTATGGCAATCAGAGGGGTATCTGAAATGATCCGATAACCACAGCCACAGAATTACGGTTTATTGAGGGTTTACTCTAAACCAAGCAGTGTGCAAAAAACTATACTTTATGTTATTTAATCCTTACCAGCACACAATGGCATAAGTATTACGGGGCCACAATCTCTTATCTAAAATCCCCAAGGCCAGTTGTTTTTCAAAATCAATAACTTTTCGTATTTTAGAATGGAAATTCTACCAAATACCGTATCTTATTTAACATGCTGAGAGCAGACCATAATGAAGCATCTTAGTATTTCTGCAGTAAAGTGTACGAATATTCATTCCAAATGGTATAAAGATCATAAATAGCTTCACATCAGTTGGGGTCAGGTATCACATGAGAGCCCATAGGAGAACTTTTATGTTCCTATCCTGTCTGCTATGGAGGCGGTCACCTACCTCGTCTTAAACTAGTATTCAGTCATTAACTAATCATCTAAATGAGAAAGGATCTATAGCACAGTTTTGTTTTTTTCCCACTGGGATTCCTCCCTAACCTGACAAATTGGCCACAACTCAAAGGAGTATTAGTGCACAAGTTTGGTTTAAACATCAGTAAGTAAGGGTTTCTGGCTGAGCGGATGTGACACGTGCCCTAACCAATTTCTGCCCAAGAGTCAAGGCTTAAGGAAAGGTCCATGATATCGAAGAGCCATTTTATTTTTCCTAATGTGCTTTTCACAGATGATAGTGAATTTAGCAATGAGTGACGTCTATAACAAAAGCTAAAATCTTTCTTGACTATATGTAGAATGGTGGCCTGAGGATCCAACTTTTTAAAAAATGAAAGATCTAATAATTAAAAATAGAAACTCTAATGGAAAAGTTATACGGCAGACTAGATAGAGCTAAAGAGAGAATTTATGATTGGAAGATAGACCTCGTTGTCAAAAATGTACCCAAAATGGAGCAAAGAGAGAAAGGAAAGAGAAGGGAAATAGAGAATAGCATTTAACAGGTGTAGCATAATATGAGAAAATAGAATACGTTTCTGATCAGAATTCTAGAAGGAAAACAGAATGGAAGAAACACAATACTTGAAAAAAGAATGGTTAAAATGTTCCTAATATTTTTAAAGGACATGACTCTTCATGTTTAGGATGTCCATAAACCCCAAGAAGGGTATTTAAAAATAATTCACACTTAGACACATCCTAATGACGTTGATGGATACAAATAAAAAGAGAGACTTTTTTTAAATTGGAGGAAAAGAATAGATTCTCTAAAAGGAAACAAGATTTAGAAATACAGCTGATTTCTCAACAGTAATAGGGGAAACCAGAAGACAGTGGCATAATATCTAAAATGCCAGGGGAAAAAAATAAATGTTGACTTGAAATGATAAATCAGTTCAGTGTATTTTTTGAAAATGATGATGAAATAAAGATATTTCAAAAATCCCATGACTGACCCTCATTAGAGGCACTTTCATAAGGAGAAGTCTAGGAAGAGAGAAAGGATCCTAGAAAAAAAAGTTCTGAGATACACAGAATGTCTATCAAAGAAAATAGTAAATATGTGGATTAGTCTAAACAAACATTAGCTGTGGAAAATAGTAACATATAATTTGTGTGACTAAAAATAACAAGACAGAACTAAGAGAACAACTGCAACATATAATTTATAATAAAAGCACTCTAAGTTTCTTGTATCATTTTTAAAGAGGGTAAAATATTAGCTGTAGACTTTGTCAAGCCAAATAGTTAAAGGATTATTAATATTTCAGGGCAATCAACAATATCATAGAAATAGAAGGCATTACTTCCAAACTGAGTTGGAAAATAAGATGGGAGGGAAGAAATAAATTCAATTAATGTAAAAGGATGTAAGAATAGAAAGAAAAAAGAAGCCTCAGAAAGGTAGGACAAATAGAAAGCATGAAATAAAATAGTAGAAAGGAATTTCAGTATAACACTAATCGTAATAAATACTAATGAATAACACTTTCTAATTAAAAACTTGAGATTATAATGCTGAATTTAAAAATCCCAGCTATATGTTGGTTATGAGAGATACATCTAAAATATAAGAGCATAGACAGGTACAAATCAGAAACAAAAAAGGAAAAATAATGTTCTAAACAAATAGCCAAAGAACGCTGGTAGTAATATACTGGTATAAGTTGAAAACAAAAATAATTTAAGACCAAAGGCATTACAAGAGACATTAAAATAAAAGGTTATTACATATTGATAAAGGGCATAAAGGGCTCAATTCAACAGGAAAATATAACAATTCTAAGCATTTTTGTTCCTAATAACAAAGTCAAAACATATAAAACAAAAATAGATGGAATTATAAGGAAAGCTTGAGAAATCTAGCATGACAGAAGTAGATTTTTTAAATTCTTTCTGTAAATAATCAATAAACCATATAGACAAAATTCAGTACGGATATAAAATACTTGAATAACACTATGAAAGAGGCTCATATAATAGGAACATAATAGAAATAGAGAATTAAATATTTTTTTAAACTCTCAAGGAACATTTACAAATACTGACCACATACTAGGCAATAAAGTAAATTGCACCATATTTTAATAGGTTGATATTACACAGACACACACTTTCTGACTGCAACAAAATTTTAGCTTCTAAAACGCAATTTTCTTTTTCAGTTTTTAGTATCTCTAAATTAGGATGTGTCTTACAATCAGGGACTTCTTATAATTACTGTTGCCATTTTCCCACATTTTAACATTTCTGAAATTTGAATACTTCTTGTATAGCATTTTAGATCCAACAAATATGTTAAGTTCAAAATCAATAACAAAATCATTTTCTAAACAAATTCGTACGTTTGTGAAGTGAAAAAGGACACTTTCAAAGACTTCGTGATCATTTTATGATGTCAAATCATTACGCTGTACACCTTAAACTTACACAGTGCTATATGTCAATTATAGCTCAGTACAACTGGAAGAAGAAAAAAGCCTCATGGATCAAAATAGTAATCATTATAGAAGTTAGAAAATACCTGTTAAAAATATTAGGTATCAGTAATTGTGAGATGCAGCCAAGGTCATGATAAGAGGCAAATTTATAGTCTTAAATTATATTAGAAAATTTTAAAAGGCTGGAAATTAATAACGTGCAAGGACAGCAGAACAAACTCAACAAAGCAAAAGAAGGGAAGCAATAATGAACAAAATGTAATGTGGGTGAAAATAAAGGTATGGGAGAAAGGATAAACAAAGCCAAAACTTGGCTCTTTGAAAAAGATTAATCAAGTTAACAAATCTCAGAAGAATATAAAAGTAAAACGAGTGCAAATAAAATATACATAGCATAAATGAAAACGTAGGTAACTATGTATATACAACAAAAATTTAAATATCAAAGAGTACTAGAACACATCCGGGCCGAATAATTTGGACAAAATGTGAAAATAACAAATTCCTACGTAAAACAAGTTATCCAAACTGACCCCAAATAGGACTGAATGGTCCTGAAAGCTTTAAATGCCTTGAATCAATATTCTCAAATCTATCTACAAAGAAAATATGGATGGTTTTACAGAGAAGTTCTACCAATCACTGTATAATTCCATCAGGCAACCCTTCCAGAGAATGTAGAAAGAATAAACATTCCTTCAACTCATTTTATTGGGCTCGTTACCAGAATCACAGATAATACAAAAAAAGACGACAGGCCAACTTTACACAAGAACAAAAACACACATATACAAAAATACTGACAAAATCATTATCAAATGAAACCCATGTCCGCAGGGAAGGACTTCAAGGTTACTTTTGCATTAAAAAACATTAAAACCCATGTTGCTATAATTATCATATTAACAGCTTACAGTGGGGAAACCATAAGCCAGATACAGAGACTTGCTCCGTCGTTCCAGTAACGAGGACGGTGTGGCGCTGGCCTGAGGGCTGACAAACGAGTGAAGCACAGTATAGATGCTAGAAACAGGTCCACGCGCATGGGAAACCTGATTTCTGACAGTGTTGGCCTTGCAGATGAGCAAGGAAAGAACGGCCCCACCGGTCATCCAAAGAAACCAAGAAGTGGACTCCCTACCTCACTTCACATACAGAAACGACAAGTTAGTAGCCTACATGTGACAGGGTTTTTTTTTTTTTTCTCATTTGGGAGAAAACATAGGATAACATCTTTACGGACTTCATGAGGAGAAGGTTTGCGTTTGAACTGTCTGATCGCCAGAGCCCTTGCCTGCCGCCCCATGTGGGCTCTGCTCCTCTAAAAGGAAGTAATATCGGAAATAAGACATGACTGATGATATTTAAATAAAAGCTAAATCCAAAAACCATTGAGATAAAAAACTGAGAAAGATGAGGGAGAGGGAAGATTAAGATAAAAGTCTAAAACCCACTAGATGTAAGTGAAAAAACATTAGAAGAGGTGAGATGAAGATTGAGGCACATAAATTTTAAATGAGCAGAATATGACAAGGATAAATAGTACCGAGAAAAATTGTTTTTACCAGGAAAAGGCTGGACTTGGTGTGCGAGCAGCGGGGGCAGTCGGCTGCTGTTGGCTTCCGCTGCCCCCGGGTAGGCGCCCCCCCCCCCGCCCCCCCGAGAGGTGGGACCCAGGAGGCCAAGAGGGTTGACGGCGTTGGCCAGACTCTCTTTAACAAAGCTTCTGCCCCAACACGTGAGCACTCTGATCAGAGGCCACACGTCCTTCCAAGAAACATTTGTTAATTTATCTGCCCGTTCCTTCCACCCTCACTCACCAAGCACCTAGCTCCGTGCCTGCTGCCTAGCAGGAAATCAACACGTGGCAGTCATCCCTACCCTAATGCTATAGGTCATTAACCTTTACAATTTCACCATTTTGGTCCCACAGTCAGTGATGATTCCTGGGCAGAGGGTGAGAGGTGGGACCTGAGGTTCGAGGAGGGGGCCCCGATGACACAGCCTCCTCAGCCACAAAGAAGACTTAGAGTCTGACCCAAGGATAAGGAGGAACCACCGGACACTTCCCCAGGGAAGGGCGGTAAATTCGCATTTTCCGGAAGGGACCCATGGGCTGAGGACCGGTCAGAGAGCAGCACGGAGGCCAGTTGGGTGGCCACGCCCAGAACAGGTGGTGGTGGAGAAGGTTCAGAGGAGTGGGCTTCAGGGCTACTTGGGAGGCAGGACGGAGACCGACCAGGAAAAGCTTTAGTGAAAGGAAGCATCTTCTGATTTGTTAATCGGGAGGCTGGTGAGTCTCCTCTGCGGAGACCTTAGGAGAGAGAGGGCTCAGTGTGCAACGCCTCAACATCCTCCCGAATGAACAGCCCACACATGAACCCATGCCCCAGGGTCTCCTGGGAAGCTGCGGGAAGGTGGGCTGACTCTGGCCGTCTCAGGCCGAGGCTGGGGGGAGCCGGAGGCGGGGGCTGCCTGCAGCGGGAGCCCAGCTGGGCCAGGCCAGGTGGCGGCTCCGCCCTGCAACCAGGACGGTGTCTGGCTCTGACCCAGCAGGGCCTCAGGGACTGACGGTCCTCAGACTTCACGCGTCGAGGACCCAGAGGCTGACGGCTCAAGGTGTGGTTCCTGCAGCACGAGCATCTCCCGCGAGCTTGCTGGAAACACAGCCTCGGGCCCCTCCCGGACCGAAATCTGCGTTTTGACACCATCCGCAGGAACTTGCCTGCTCGCTCACGTTCCAGAGGCAGGGACCTAGCGCACATTCACGCTGAATCAGAACAAAACACCCTTCCCTTTGGAGGGCACATCCCAGCCCTAGAAGTGCCGGCTCCTGGGGTTTATTTCCCACCCTCCGGAGTGCGTGTGTCTCAGCGTGGCCTTCAGTCCTGGCTCCTGCAGTCTGATGGCCTCGATACGCTGGGCCGGTGTGGGTTCTGAGGAGGACCTGGACAGTCCACGTCTCATGGGACCCCCGTGGCAGAGCGCAGGGAGTGAATGCTGCAGACGCATCGTGTGTCCACCCCAGGAGAACTTGAGCCGTGGCTGGTCCTCCTTCTTGTCGGGGGTGGACAGGGTGCTTTCCAGGTCAGTGTCTGTCTCCAAAGTTCCCGATGCCCAGGAGCCTTTCCTGGTGGGGTTGCCACACCGGGCACACAGCTGCTTGGCTGAGCCTGCAGCCCTCGGGCTCCCTCGAGGCTTTGTAAGGACGCACTGATGAGTTGAGGGGAGACACGCTTGCATCCTTTAGGTCCTGCAGAGCAATATTGTTTTTGATTGGCTAATTTATGTGGGGAGTTTGAGGCTTCCCCGAACCCTCTCCATGCTGATAGCTCTCACCCCACAGTCTAGGAAACCACCTGCGTCCGTTCCAGTTTTATGGAGTGTATCCAGTCCAGGTGTACACGTAGGAATTGGGCAAATTACCGTCGGGCAGGTCTGTGGCCCAGTGGTCCTAAGGTGAGTGGGACGGGCGGACCCCATTCAGCACCTGCTCCGACGGGGGCCCTGACGATGCTTTGTGTGTCTGGATATCCGTGCTGATTTGACCCTGATTCCTCTAAATGTTGGGATACTCTCCTTTCCGTATGGTACCGTCACCCCAGAAGGGCAGTAGGTCCAATTTGAAAGGGTCTGAGGAACTAATTACCGTATGGGTTGGATTTTATGAGAAAACTAAATATCCACTGTGAAGGCCAGAGAGGCTTAGAGTTCGTTACAGCAGTGAGCCTTACGGCAGTTCCTACAACACACTGCGAGTGCTTTAAAAGAGGCTGCTGCAGGGCTTCCCTGGTGGCGCAGTGGTTGAGAGTCCGCCTGCCGATGCAGGGGACACGGGTTCGTGGCCCGGTCCGGGAAGATCCCACGTGCCGCGGAGCGGCTGGGCCCGTGAGCCATGGCCGCTGAGCCTGCGCGTCCGGAGCCTGTGCTCCGCGACGGGAGAGGCCACGACAGTGAGAGGCCCGCGTACCGCAAAAAAAAAAAAAAAAAAAGAGGCTGCTGCAGTGACCTCACGGCTGCCCTCCTCAGAAGGGGTTCAGGAAATGTTGACTTCAACTCTGTAAGCTATTAATTAGTGTATGCTTCCCACTCCCGTGTGCCAGTGGGCATGGGAGCTCAGGTGGCATCAGGGTAGCCCGTGGCAAGCCTTATGGAAGCCGGTTAGAAGGGGTGAGGCATGAGGGGCACACCCGTTCCTCTTCACGGTGATGCAGGGGTCACCGTCCACGCCGGTCACACTGGTCACGGGTTCCATTGCTTGTGGCCCAGAGCCTCACAGCATCACAGGCTGGGCGGGTGTGGGAGGGCTGAGGCTGACCCTTGCAGTGGAAGGTCACGGCCCTTCCTCAACATAGTAACAGAACGTCTCCTGGTCCATTTCTCCATAATCTTTTACCCAAGCTGGGTTTCCCCATCCACCGCCCTCATTTCCGACCTGACGCCACGTAGACCTCCTTGTCCCGACGGTAGCGTGTATCTTACCTAGTTGTAGGTCCTGGCAAACGTTTTTTCAAGCATACTGCTCCTTCTGCAGTTGCTCTGTTTTTGTAAAAACCCACCCTAATAACTCCCCCTGGCCACTTACTCTGTAGAAAGCAGAGCTCCTGATCAACGGGAGAACCACTGCAGAGGTGCCCTTGAACTGCTGGGAATTACCCGAGAGAACGACATGTCATGCAACTTTATACTTAACAAGGCGATCTCAGTGTCAAGCTGGGTACGTTTTTATCTGGAAGACTGTACATATAAGTATAATGAAATAGCTAAATCTGTTAGCTTGTACCTAGAATTCTGGTTCAAAAATACAGCTTTTAACCAAATGGGTAAGTTTCCTAGAGGACGCGGGGTTTGGACTGGCCTTTTGAGTAAGGCTGAGTGACAGGTTTGGGGCAGCAAAGCGCTGCAAACAGGGGCTGGGCTAAGCACAGGCGGGGGTTGGGTGGGGCAGCAGGGGTGAGCATTTTGGGAATCACAGGCTCCCGGGCCTGTTCCCTCTCTCCTCGGCTTGACTTGCCCTCATGTGGACAAAGCAGGGCTGGCAGAATGTCCACTGCCTGTTAGAGACGATGTTTTCTTTGTGGCTTCTTTGGCTATTCTGTTACTGTGTGATGCTCATCGAACACCAGGTTTGTGACTGCGGGACGTGGTGTGTATAATTAGCAGAATCCCCCGGCTTTCGTCAGTTTAGACCTGAAAACCTGTGTAAGGAAAGTGGGACAGAGCAGAGCCGGCAGGGGGAGAGGAGAGTGCCCGAGTCACATCAGCGACTCATGCTCTGGGTGGTTCAGCTCGTAAACACGTGCAAACGCTTCCAGTGGACGTGTCGCAGACGTGCACACAGACGGCTACCTACCTATCTGTGCTCTCTATGTATCTGACACAGGCCCTCTGGAAACAGCGTTCGTAACTTTGTTTTCGTTTGTTGCCCAGAGCCCCACCCCAGGGCTGGCTGGGGCCTCACTGACCTCAGCTCCTCCCTCTGCCCAGCCCTGCCCCGCCACCCCTCACGGAGGCTGTCTTCGGGAGAACTCCCAGTAAACTTCCCACATGCAAAACCTGGTTCCAAAACCTGTTTTCCCAGGAACCCAAGCCTGGCGACTCTTTTAAGGAAAACGTTCTAAACTATCATCCTTCGGAGAGAAAAGCAGCCCATACACTGATGGCTAATTAGCTTGCTTGGTAGACAAAGCCGATGCCTGGTGTGCACACGCTCTATAAGAGAGTCACGGCAAAGCTGCACAGTCCCGGGACGGCCCAGCTCGACTCACACTCTGCTTCCAGGGAAGGTTCCGGGAAAGGATGGGTGGTTCTCCATCCCATCCGACCACGTGGAGCCTGTCCGGCCTGGGCACTTACTAAAACTCCGAGTCTACGGGTCTTCTGTGAATTGAGGCCGGTGGCAAAGAGGAAATGAGGTCACCAACGAGGAAGGCCAGGCGAGAAGACCCTCAGCACAAACTCGCCCATCCGGCATGGTGCGCGGGTGACAGCGCCCAGAGTGGGAAGGACACCAGGGAGGGACTAATATCTGATGCTCATCCGTTGTTGGCAGGCTCAGAACACCAGCTGGGAGACATCTAAGCCAGCTTAGTCTCAATTTATTAGCACTTAACCACCCAAAAGGATCAAAGTCAACAGAAATTCTGCTTCATAAATACCCTCAGAGCCCTAAGTCCTTGTAGGGAACGTACCCATAATCAAGCTTATCAGACGTTTCCCAGAACCTGTCTGGAGGCAGAGGTGGGACAGTCTAAGGTGAAGACATGTCGCGATGACGTGCCAGGTAGCGGCCGCTTCCCCAGGCACCGCCTCATCCTGCGGTGGAGGCTGCCTGCCCAACAGGTTTTAGGAAAACAGAATCCTGACTTGGTTTGCTTTCACTCCCAACATATGCCAGCCTCAGCCAGCCAACAACAGAAGCTATTTCAAGGCCCTGTGAGCGGCTCGGAATCAATCACGCCCTCACCTCCCGTCCACCCCGCAGCACGGACAGAGGGCTCAGGAAAGCAGATGACAAGGCACGGCACCTCCACCGGCCCGGCCAAGCGGGACGCCACAGGACTTCGGCCAACCGCTGGATTATAGTATCCCGTTTCTGACAAGATTACAAGAAGCAGATTAATCCTCTCAGTGCACCTTAATTGTGGGAAAGGTTTCCATGCCCGAAATCCACCGAAGGTCGATGACAAGTGTGTGTCAGAGCAAGGCCACCGCGATCCCGTCCCACCGCCCAGAAGTGGGGGGGTCCGCCCGAGACAGCATTCTCTCTGGAGCACGTGCACACTCCCACGAAAAGCGCTCTCGGGAAGGCGCATGTCGATTTTAAATGACCAGGGCTCCACAGTTTTTCAGTTTCAGCTTCATTTTGTCAGTTTCTCGATTTAAAAGCATTCAACAATTTTACTTTCTTACCATGCTTTTAAATTATGAAAAAATGTATAGAAAACCTAAAAAGAAAACGATAACACAGAGGTTATTTTTAGATATTTAAAACTGCAAAGCATTGCTCTTATTCCTAAAACCCAGCTGACGAAGACCCACTAAACTCACGAGGAGGCTGAACTCAGATTACTGATGGTATTGGCTCTGAACTTCACTGCAAAATACACCTGGCCACCTATGTGAGGACAAGAGCATTCCTTTTCCTATATCCACGTGTGCAGGACAAGGACCGGAAAGGCCGCTGCCACGGGCTGAACTGTATCCGCCCCCAGTCGATGTGTTGAAGCCCTAACCGCCCCCCACCCCACGACTCAGAACGGGGCTGCGTTTGCACATGGGCGTTTTTTTTTTTTTTTTTTGCGGTACGCGGGCCTCTCGCTGTTGTGGCCTCTCCCGATGCGGAGCACAGGCTCCGGACGCGCAGGCGCAGCGGCCGTGGCTCACGCGCCCAGCCGCTCCGCGGCACGTGGGATCTTCCCGGACCGGGGCACGAACCCGCGCGTCCCCTGCATCGGCAGGCGGGACTCTCAACCGCTGCGCCACCAGGGAAGCCCCAGATGGACTTTTAAAGAGGCGATTTGATTAAAATGAGGCCACGTGGGTGGCCCTGACTAGCGTCCTTAGAAGATGAGATCAGGACACAGATGCACGCGGAGGACGACCCCCTGAGGACAGCCCCTGTTTTGCTCGTTAGTTTTGGTTGGGTTTCAAGCATTTGGAATTAAGGTCTAAGGCACGTACAGCCAGAGAAATGTGCATGGCGACTTTGTTCATACTCAAGGCCGACCAGACAGGTGCGACGCGGAGCTGCTCTTCCACCATGTTTATTTGGAAAATGTACACAGGACCTCACAGTATATTTATTTGGATCCCATAACATGACAATCGACAAAATATATCAGACAAGCGTACTTTCTGACATGAATTAAAGGTACACTGTGACTGACTCCTTACCTCCTTCAGCTGGAGGAAAGCCCATATCTGGATATGGGTATGTAAATTTCAAAGCTGCCCTTCTGCAGTAGTCTTTGTTAAAACTGTAGTTGACTTACGATATTATATTACTTTCGGGTGTACAACACAGTGACTGATTCAATATTTTTATAGATTATGCACCGTAGAAAGTCATTATTATATTATTGACTATTTTTCCTGTGCTATATATTACATCCCCATGACTTACTTATTTTATAACTGGTATTTTCCACCTCTTAATCCCCCTCAGCTATTTCACCCTTCCCCTCACCCCCACCCCCACCCCTCTGGCAACCGCTAGAATGTTCTCTGTATCTGTATTTCTGTTTTGTTATATTTGTTCATTTGTTTCGTCTTTTAGAGTCCACATATAAGTGAAAACATACAGGGTTTGTCTTTCTCTGTCTGACTTATTTCACTTAGCGTAAGAACTCATATAACTCAATATCAAGAAAACAAGCAATCTGATTGAAAAGTGGGCAGAAGACCTGAACAGACATTTTTCCAAAGAAGACATACTAATGGCCAACGGGTGGCTGAAAAGATGCTCAACGTCACTCGTCATCAGGGAAATGTGAATCATAAACCACAATGAGCTATCACCTCACACCTGTCAGAGCAGCTATTATCCAAAAGACAACAAGTAACAAATGCTGGAGAGGGTGTGGAGTAAAGGGAGCCCTCCCGCACTGCCGGTGGGAATGTGAATTGCTGCAGCCGCTATGGAGAACAGTCCAGAGGGTCCTTAAAAAACTACAAATAGAGCTGCCATACGACCCAGCAATCCCACTCCTTGGGCCCATCCTTCCCCGTCCGGGGCAGACGGTCAGTGGAGAGAGAGGACAGCAGGGCCGTGCCCGTCCGCCCCGGCGCATCCTCACCCCACCAAGAACTGGGGCCCTGCTCACTCTTCCATGGCGTGTTTAGTCTGAGCAGAGGCGGGAAGACACCTCCCCCCATCCCACCACCAGAGCAGGGTTTCTGCGAGCTCCTGACACACAGTCACACCCTCCAGACCTTCAGGGCCAGTTGATGACAATGCAACGGCTCCACACACTCAGCCAAGGTTGCCCCGAGAAGGGGAGTTTCTGAGGGACCCGCTGCGTCCTCTGTCCTGCTCCTCCCTCTCTCTTCCCACCTGGGACGCAGGCAGCTCCCTAAACAGGACCACTGAGGGCAGGGGAGCGCGCGGGACCCGGAGCCGAAGCCACCAGGGTGGGTCTGTCACAGGCCGGGACACAGGACGAGGGAGCGGTGAAGACTAAGCAGGTCTTTGCGAGCCTCTTCTCTGCAAGGAGACCCTTAACTGTGTGCAGGAGCCGGGCCGAGGCCCGGCACGCGGAGGCTGGGCCTGGGGTCACATCCGAAAATGCGCCTTTGGCCCAACCCGTGGTTTCAGATTTTACTCCAAACAAAGCATGTTTGGTGAGGAAGTACCACCGTCCGCCAGTTGGTCCTCTTGGGTTAGAAGGATTGATGTGCTCTACACAACCCACTGTTGGTTGCGAGAAGCGAGACGGGGAACGGGACCCGTTTATTTAGATGTGGAAGTGTTGGAATTCCGTTTCCTCTTTGATGAAACATTTGAAATGTTCACCCTGTCACAGAACAAAGGGAACTGTGACTTGTTTCACCATCTGCAGAGCTGATTTCATGCACTTTTGACAGTTGCTATCATGCTTCTGACAGTGACGATTTCCCCGCCAAGGGAAGCCGGGGGGTTCTGCACCTAACCCGTATCGCTCATTCCCAAATGCCAGCTTTCTGTAACCTAAGGAATGAGTTTAGCGGATAGCTTTGCCTTCAGTTTGGAACACAGCCCCACAAATCCCTACTGAGATGATCTCCTTAATGATCAAACAAAACCATCCTGATAAGTCACCTGCTTCGACCTGCAAAGCATTCAGGGTGGGATCCTCAAAGGACATTCTGGCATTGGCCTTGGACCTGGGGGAACGTGGCCAGGTGGCACCTGGGCCAAACCACACTGACCATGAGCCATGCTTCCCCGAGCGGTCCTGTGGGCCGGTCCTGTGTTCTCCCGGGGAACCCCCGACAAGGAAAGCGCGGCCCCCTCACGGAGCTAACTGCCCACAGAGACACGGGCACCGCTTGCATAATCACAGACGTTGGACTAAAGATACAGAGACAGCGAAGAGCTTCCTGAAGTAGTGGTGTTTGTGTGCAGCAAGATGCCCCACCCTGCTGCCCCGCAGACCGGGAAAGCGGACGCTTTCTCTCTGCACAGCCCCGGTCTTCCTCTCCCACCAGCTCGAGGCCCCTCCCGCACAGAGGACCCAGGGTTTGACCGGAAGGCACGTCCTCCTGGCTCGACGTCACCCTTCCGAGCGTTGGGCTGCTGCTCTGGCGCCTCCGCACCCTCTCCATCTCCCGTAAGGACCCGCTTGGGCAGCCTGCACCTACACAGGGAGAGAAGGGAGGGACAGGAAGATCGAAACGTACCTTTCCCCGCCCGCTCTGAGCGGCAGAGGATTTTGAACACTGTGCCAAAGGCCATCCGTCAACAAACTCTCAGGGCAGGCGTTCCTGAGACAAAGCGAGGGAACCCGTGGATGCGGGCTCGGGGCGCGTCAGCCCCCCACCCCCAGGACGGTCTGGCCCAGCAGGAGAACTGCTCCGGAACCAGGCTCTAAAAGGGATCACTTTTCCAGTTTCATCCAGTTTGAAAACAAGAGGAAACAGAGAGATGTCACCACCATGAAAGCAGTGTGTCCCTCATGGGAAATTTCAACAGGAACGCTAGCCCTTCTCTGGCTTCTCAGTGCAGACTGGTTCCCCTTTTTAAACACCATGAGGTTCACACGGGTTCATAATAACGGGCTGAAACACGACCGCCCGTCCGGTTCCCTGAAGGGCGCTCCTTTCCATAACGTTGATGATAACCCTGTGCTGTTTGGTAAACAAATGCCGGCTTAGGATTTCCCAAACAGAAACGAGCTGCACCAAGGAGGCCACGCATATAGGCAGATGCCCCGAGAGAAGCTCCAGGGGATACACTTGTGTCTTCACTGACGATCAATGGGCCACTGCAAGGTGGGAATGGATTTCATTAGTCCAGTTCATAACTTGCTGCCCAAACTTAATCAAATGCACAGGACGTGTCCTTCAAATAGGAGCACAGAGAGCCCTTCTAGGAAAATTATGATGCTACTGAGCTGCAAAACGGGGTCCTTTGAAGCTCCTTCATGGGCGTAAAAATAGCTGTACTTTCTGGAGAAAAATTATAGCTCCCCATTCCCAGGTTTTCTGTGGTCATTAACCTAGAAGCGCGGGGTGACACAAGGCCTCCCTAAAGACCCCACCACTCAGAAAAGGAGTGTTTCCCTCCTGTCTCCCCAGACAGTGTCGTCAGGGTGTTGTCAGGCAAACAATGCACTTATCTGGCTTCTTTTCAAGTCACCCGATTAACTGGAGAAAACAGAAACAGAGAGAAAAGAGCGTGTCCTTGCCCAGGGTGGTAAATGTCACAGAAAGGCCAGGGGACTGCGCCTTGGCTGCAGCCCCGCAGCACTACAGTCTCCTGCAGCACTCCTTGGCCTGCAGGTGGCCGGCTCCATCCCCCCACCGCCCTGCCCACTGGGCTCCAGGGCTGTGAAGGATGCTGCAAGGCCCACGTCACAGCTCTCGTGAGCAAGGCTGCAGCCTCCTCCGCGGTGGGCGCGTCTGGAACTTGTCAGGGGAAGGTCCTGGGCGGGACGGGGGCGCACTGGGGCCTGCGAGCTGGTGGCTGCCTGCTCTGGTCCAGCCCTGCCGCGGGGCGTGAGGGGCAGAGAACCCGGGGCCTCCCAGACCCAAACGCGCCCTCGACGTAGAGAACCCGAAAGGAGTTTAGCTTAAAATGGAACCAGGGACGTGAAATAAAGAACCTCACACCCGCGCCCACATGGAAAGGAGGCCTAAGAAGGGAGAGACCAAGTTCCCCAAACGCCCGATTTACGGAAAACCGAAACCCACCTCCTGACCAGCGACCATCCGCCAAGACTCTCTCCCGTCCTCAAGCCACCGGACTTGCCGTTTGGACTCTTCCCCAAACCCTCAAGACCTCACCTGCAGTGGCTGCACGTGCATTTCCCTAACTGCCAATTCCTGTGCTAGTTCCACACAGACTCACTTTCGGTTGTCTGCACTTGCCTCGGTTTACCTCTTCATTTAGGTGGATAAGGACGCGTCTTCCTGGACGAGGCGGCTTGGCCGCCCCTGGCGTCAGCGCAGGTGCTTGGCGATGAAGGACTCACAGTGACAACGCCACCAGCTGACCTTCCTCGGGGCAGGACTTCGGACCCTACGTACCTTGGAGGCGACCTGAGCCTCTCTGGGGACCCTTAGGAGGACAGAAAATGCCAGGCTCCTGTGAAGGTCTGGAGATGTTGGTTTTCAGTGACCTCCGTGGACACGTGTCTTGTAATAAAAGGCAGGAAGTGAAGTGTGTGTGCACCTGAGTGAGTGTTCATGTTGTGTGCACATGGGTGTGTCTGTGCACTTTTGTTTTCCTGGTTGGCTCTGTGTGGGCATCAGAGGGGCAGTGCCACGGCCCGCCTCTTGGGAGAGGGAGGTGCATGCCATAGGGTTACCCCTGGGCCTACCTGCCGGGAAATGGGCTCCGCGCACCTACAGGGCACACCCTGGGTGACCAGGTTTGGGGCCGAGGCTTGACGTCAAATCCATTTGTCCCCCAGCCTCCCTTGGGGACGTTGCCGGCCCAGCTCCTAAAGCAGGACGTGGCCCCCGCCCCCGACCTGTCCCAGCGGCAGGCCTGAGCTGGGGGCGTGCGGGGGTTTGAAAAGCAAATGCTCTTCTGAGCCCTGTGGGCTCATTATTCCCTAGAACAGTGGTAACACAGTGCATTTTCATTTACTTAGCCTTAAATATATGTAAATTAAAGGGTTTCCTTTTATTAAAAATAACACTGAAACTCACCACTGATGTGTTTTTGTTATTCTAAAAAGCAGCAGCACCGGAGGAATGAGACTCTGATGACATTTCACATTCAGACGTGTGTCTTGCTGCAGAAAGAGGGGCCTCCGCGCCCCAGGCCTCAACGCCCGAATAAAGCGCCGCCCAGGGGCGACTCACTCCGCGCACGCGCTCCCGGGCTCCAGTCGGCATGGAGCGGACGGCTCAGCCTGGGTGGAAGCCTGACTGTAGCCAAGAAAAAATAAGAAACTGCAGCTCTGCCCACTGGAACCGTGCAAGGTTGGAGCCCAGCGCCGGGCGGGGAGAGAGGTGCCGGAACTTCGCTGATGTCTGCTGGCAGGGAGGGCTCAGCCATCACGGTCTGGCCTCCGCGCGGCCCGGCCCCAGTCCAGACATCACTGGGCCCTCACAGGCCCCTCCTCCGCCGGGGAGCTCCTCCCCCTGTGCCCCTTAGAACCAGGTGGACCCTCTGTGTCCACGGCCCGGGGCTGCCTCGGAGCCACAGGAAGGGATGCTCGCCATTCGCAGGCCGGAGGCCGAGATGCAGGGGCCGGCGGGGCGGCGCCCCCTCCCAGCTCCCGGTGCCCGGGAGCCCTTGGTGTCCCTTCCCTGGCTCCACGCCTGAGCCTCTCACCACCCGGCATCTCCCCGCTGTACACGGCACCTCCTCTCCTCCTCTCAGAAGGGCCTTGATCCCACTGGATGAAGGGCCCACCCTTCCCCACCATGACCTCGTCTGACCTTGACGAGTACATCCGCAAGGACGCTGTCTCCTGATAAGGCTGCATTCTGAGGTTCCGGAGAACATGAATTTGGGGCGAACACTTTCACCCCCCTCCCAGCGCGCCCCTCGTCTTGTGAATTGCCGAAGGCCATGCCGGGCAGGGGGAGCACGCCTCTGGGATTCCCAGGAGGGTGTGGCCCGCCAGCTCGGCATTCATCCCTGGTGCACTGTCATTTTATGAGGACTTGAGCCCAGGCCACCAAGCGCAGCGTCTTATACTCATCTCGTGGCGTATAAGCCTTCAAGGACGGTGGCGACTCCTCGCCCCTGCGGTCCCAGGTGACAGGTGTGCGCGGGCGGGCCTTGCAGCAGCCCGCCTTCCGCCGCTGCCTGGACGCAGCCATGCTGCTCCCATTCCGTCCTCAGATGCGCTCACCCTTTTACTCTGCCAGTGCTAAGACCCTCTTTCCTGCAACGTCCCTTCCAACCTCAGGACAGGGGAGGCCACGGCTGTGAGGAGAGTTGGTAAGAACTTGTGCTGAAGAAGGGGAGGAGCGGCGTCTGGGACGTGGGCAAGTCCAGCGGGTGCCGAGGCAACAGGCAGAGGAAGGAGTGAGGTTAGCAGGCCAGGAGACAGGCAGGGGTGCAGATCCCCCTTCAAGAACCAGAGCACGAAGTTGAAATTGAACGTTATCACCCCCGTGTGCAAAACTTCGCCCTAACCTCACCTTCCGCCACAAGCCCAGGGAAGAGCTCCCGGTGAGAGCACCTGGGGAGGGGGCAGGGCAGCCTAGAGGACAATCTCCTCCCCTGGGACCCAGCCTTGTCTCCCAGCTCAGGGAAGGCCGACAGCTCACAGCTAAGACCCCCTCAAGAATCATCTCGGCCGGAGGAGGCCGTCCCTCTGCAGTAGGTGGAATACTCTCCCCCACATTTATGACAACAGGAACCTCAGAATATGACCTTGTTTGCAAACGGGGTCTTTGGAGATGCAGTTAGTTAAGATAGGGTTATACGGGAGGGGGATGGGGGCCCTGATCCAAGATGACTGGTGTCCTCGTACGAGGAGACACAGAGAGAAGGCAGCCACGTGACCAAGAGATGTTGGAGAAATGCTCCTACAAGCCACAGAGCACCAGAAGCCAGAAGGTGCGGGAAAGACCCTCCCCTACAGGTTTCAGTGGGACCACAGCCCGGCCGTCACCTTGACCTCAGACCTCTGGTCTCCAGAGCTGTTAGACAATAAACTTCTGTGGTTTTCTGCCTTCTCGTTTGCAGTACTTTGTTCCAGCCACCCCAGGTTACACCCCTGCACCTCCTGACCTTTCCCAGGCCTGAATCTGAGAAATCTTGGAAGGGCCATTGCACCCCGAGCTCCCCACGGGGCTGCCCGAGGTGTCCCTTAACCTGCACTTCAGCCCAGTCCTGCGTGTGGATCTCCACCTAGAGAGCGATGCATTGGCTGGTGGGATGCACAGGAAGACCTTTTCTTCATTTCATAAGGAATCCGGCTAACGCCGCTTTGCTGTGTTGTAATATCCCAGAAACCTGTTATCCTAGCATCGGCAGGTGTGCACGTGCAGGCGCTCACACTCCCACACACACACACACGTCTGAGAAGGGAACCAGGTGCTACACTGGGTGGGGTCACAGTTTGGTCCATCAAGGGATGAAGCCCAGGCAGGTGGCTTCTTAAATAAAATTCTTCTTAAATATTCTTCTTAAAATTCTTCTTAAATAAAATTCACTGAGATGCCAGCACCGTCCACTCCTCTGCTCCACTAACTGCTAAGCTGGCAGTAGAGTTGGGTCATCTGGGCTCAGAGCGTCTTTCCTCTGCACTTTTCTAGTAAATTGTTAGAACCCTGGGGGGTGGGGAGGGGTCAGTGCTCCACAACCTGATGAATCAGTGGGGCGGCCCTCCCCTCACAATGGCAGCGGGCCACTGGCCATACTGGTAGGGACCCCCAGGCCCTGCGGCTGTCTCGACTGACCACCGCCATCAGGTAGGTCACACAGGGTGGGGCGGAACTTAATGATTTATTTGGACCCACTGTAGCCAACATGCTCTCGGGCAGGCAGACACCGTGCCTTGTGCTGAGAGGAGCCATGACTGCCCCCCAGGTAGGAGGGGTCAGCCATAAATAAGGGCGTCCACGGGTGCCGAACGAGGGTTAATACCTCAGGGGACCCCAACAGGGGCTCCTCAGATGAGTTTCCCTCAAATTCACCCCCAAGGGTACAAGCGGAGCCTTACAGATTATCTCTGAATTCACCCCGTAAGGACATTGATTCATGCAGAACCTTCCAGGGGCTGAACACAGACTGGCATCCAGCCCTTCGGTCACGCGAAGCTGAGGCTCAGCAACAAGCAAAGAAAGTTCCCTCATCCACCTGCGGGACATTTCCAGGATGGGTGGGTGAACCTGGACTCAGGAGGGCTGCGCACAGGTGAGGATGCGCGGGACAAACACAGGTGAGAAGAAAACAGGCAAAGCCCGACGCGCGGGAGGGCATTAAGCAACAGCTGAGAGGCTCCACAGGGGGCGGTGGATGTTGACTTCTGTGGCAAGGCACGGCCGGGTCCTTTGAAAGAACAGCGCCTAAAGCACAGCCCAGCTACAGGCGTCTGTGGCCCCAACAACCCGAGACGAGGATAACTGTGTCGGATAAATTATCTTCCAGAGTTCTGGGCCCTGAGAGGCAGGGAGTAGGCATATTTGTTATGGACACATGAGGTGTTGGGTTTGAGGCACCACTAGACCTGAGGAATGGGCTACACCTGCCAGCTCTAACCTTCTAAGACGTCGAAGCAGCTATCTTGCCCGTCCCTTTGTTGCCATAAGATCGCAAGTTGGCAACGCTAGTAAAACGGCATAGCAAGAACCCAGATCTGTGACTCCTGGAGATTCTTTACAAAGACCTACGATGTGACCACTTGTTCCTTCTTTTAAATAACTTCCACGTGTATTTTGTTACCTCTAATCCTTCCTGGAAGTACTCTATCAATACTACAAAAGGAACCCTTTTTTTAAAAAAAAAAAAAAAAGAAACATCGTATTCAGGTAGAGAGGAAACAACTGGCCCAGTCTGAAAGCCAACAAATCCATCCCCAAAGACGGAGCCCCGTGATGAGAAGGGCGCAAGGGTCCTACCACCACAAACTGCTTCCACGTCAGCTGCCCTGTTAGGTGGCGGAAACGTATTGAGCACCTCGCGGGTTTGGGCTTAGGAACAAGAAAGAATGAAGAAAAAAGCAGGAGCCAGCACTGAGAAAACAGCCATTTGTCACCAAAGCAGGAAATGTTTACCAAGGTGACAACTTCCTTGTTTTCATTAGGCTCCAAATGTGCCACCACCAACCCTACGGGGTACGAGTCCGGTCTTGTAGGATGGTGCTAACGTGCCCCCAAGCCCCATCCACAAATACAGTCGACCCTTGAACAACACGGGATAGGGGTGCTGACCCCCCCAGCACAGTCAGAAATCTGCCTGTAACTTCTGACTCCCCCAAAACCTAAATACTTATATAACCTACTGTTGACCAGAAGCCTAACCCATGACATAATCAATTAACATATATTTTGTGTGTTATATGTAGATATAAAATTTTATGCATTCAAGCCGTACCTAAATTCTCTTAATTTTCTCAGTATTTCTGGGTCGCATGGTTCACCTGTGAGTTTTTTTCAAATTGTCACAAAATCTGCAAAAAAATTTCCAATACACTTATTGGAAAAAATTTGCATGTAAATGGACCCACGCAGTTCAAAGCCATGTTGTTTAAGGGTCAACTGTATTTTTTTTAAATAAGAGAAGCACACTCATAAAAGGAATTCTTAAGAAATACTTCTAAACCGTGTAGGGATATTCAGCCCTCTCAAGCAGCTATTCTGAGCAGAGCCTGCTTTCTTTCGTGGATAACTTCCTGAGTCTCCGCATAGCCTCCTCTGAGCCTGGCTCTTTGCTGGAATTTCAGGTCCAGGTGCCCACAGACAATAGTTAGCCAGGCTGCACGATGGAGAAACTAATCTAGGCTCCTGTGGTTCCAGGTATTCTAAAATTACTCATTTGCCATGGACCACTCAGTGCCTTTCCTCAAATTTAGTAGATAAATCATGATTACAGTGTGTTGATTCAGAAGCCGTGCACCGGCTTTCAAGTAGTTCTCCCGAATTTCGGAGAGGAACACGTGTCGTCCAGCCACGGTATCCAAGCCGGAGCAGACACCTCCGTGCTCTTTTCACGATGGGTGGTTTAGCTCAGGGAGAAGAAATCATCAATGTGAATACTGTTCTCCCTCCATGCCTGCACAGGGCACATGCCTTCAGCAACTAAAGGGGCCGGATTTGGCCACATTTCCGTCTGGAGCAGAGGGCAGGGGTCAGGGGCTAGAGCCCAGCCCCACGAGGGAGGCAGAAGGATGCACCTGCCCCACCCCCGCCTCCGGCTGATCGCGGCTGCGTGGCTCGCGGCAGCTTTGTTCACAGGCAATACGGCCCAGGGAGGCTAATGTCCCCTCCTAAGTTCAGGTTAGACGAAAGCTCCTTCCTCACATTTCATCCAATTTGTCCTCCTCCAGAGGCCACCCCTGCCTTTGGGATGCCTCCCAGGGCCACTCACAGGGGATGGGCCAGCCCCGTGGGCCATCAGGCCCGGCAGCCATCTGGGGGCACCCCTCCCTTTGAACAGGCCGTTCTCAAGGAAATGTGGTAAAAGTCAGGGAACCGGCAGGGTGAGAGGCACTTCAGTGCCCAGGACACGAATACCGCAGGTGGGTCTGGAAGGGTCCCGGCAGGGCAGAAGTGGCAGACACGCAGGGGTAACAGGGTGACAGCAGTAAGAACAGCTGCAGGGATGCGAGTACAGGCTACCGGCCGCAGATCACAGGTCCCTCCGGAAGGGACAGCCCATCCCAGGGCAGCCGGAGGCCCGTCCCAGCAGAGCTACCCACCGAGCAGCCACGGGCGCATACTGAAACAGAGCCGCGCCCAGCCCACGTCTGCGACAGCCTCGCCCACAGCGAGCAACCTGCGAGGAGCAGTGAAAACGGTCACGTTCTGTCCACCCCGTTCCTTCCCCGTGCCGGCCTCGGCCAGGCGCCCAGCAGTGACGCGCTTTCTCTCGATTAGTTTCCGAACCTGCCACCAAATGGCCGTGAGGTTTCCCGTGGCCGCGGCGCCTCTCTGGAGCCCAGTAGCTGAGGCCATGCTGGCTGAGCAAGGGGCCGCACTCGAGAGTGACTCATCAGCACCCCTAGTGACCAGGAGACCCTGGAGCGACGGAAACGCAGACCCGGAGAAACAAGCCCACCTCCTTCCAGGGGAGGGGAAGGGAGGGAAAACGTGCATTTCCAAACTTCGGTCCTGTCCCTCTGTAAACTCGCGTAAGATGCCACGAGACCGTACACCTGTCTCTGTCTGTAAATTGAAAACATATTTATCCCACTGTTGCTGTTTTTTTTTTTTTTAAATAGATGGGAATTCTTCCTCTTCACCATGAGGAATGCCAAAGAAACGCATAATTAAAAATGAAAAAAGGAAAGTCTTTTAAAGGCTGTTTACTTGGGTGATGACGGTGACACAAATGTTTCTTTCTCCTCACTGGGCCCACCCACAGAAAGGACAGACAATGGTGCCGGGGGCCCCCTCGGCACAGACGGCCCTGGAGAGGCCTCCGGCCCGGCCCCGGCCCATTCAGCTCCGGCCTCCCTCATGCCGCCCGCCCGCTAATTACATGTCAGCCTGGCGGCTCCATCCCGCCGGCCACCGCCAATCCCAGCCTCGGGCACGGCACTCAAGCCGTGCCTGTGATTACATTCCACCTGCCCCCCCCCCCGCACACACACACACACACAAATGGGAAATAACTCATATTTAAGAAAAAAGAGCGGGCTGGCTAGGGAGAAAGGATTCACTTTGCACATGTACCAGTACTGAGCAAAAAGCCCGAAGTTCCGCTTTCATGCTACCCTGGCCTTGGACAAACTCAGACAAACCACCCCGTAACTCTCAGGGCAAATCCCGAAGCCGCCTTCAACCTGCAAATTGATGGATGTGTGTGAGAACCGGGCGGCTCTCCTTACAGGGGGCTTAAGTTACCCGAGAAAGTAAATAACAGAAGTTACATCATTTTCATCAACATTCATGATTCTAACTGCCTGAGCCCCCACCAGAACAAAGCCACACTATAGTTTTATGGTATTTGATTAATGAGGGCAGGGAAATTGAAGTTTTTGCAATAAAACTAGAAAAAAATCAACAGACTTTTATCGTTTTTTCCCTTATGATTTTAATTTAATGGCTCGTGTTTTCATTACTGCAGAGGCTGTACACTTTAGCTTGCAATTATGTCCCATCTGTGAAGCACTGTGTTATTACAGTTTATTCTAGTAGCTTTTCAATCACTTTTGAGTTGGGCTTTACAAGTATTCTTGCAGCAGGTGGGCTCCCTGGCACGAGCCCAGGAACACACAAAGCGCAAAGCTGGAGTTTAATGGCAGCATATGCATGTGGCACAGAGCACCAGCCTTCCCCCATATGCTGCGAGGCAGCCTCTTCAGCCTGCCAGTCACTCTTCTTACTGACTACAGTCTCTAAGTAGTTTGCTGCCAGGGAAAAATATACCAAGGCAGCAAATTTCTCCAGTGCACCATCCTTATTACTGAGACAACCCTGTCATTAGCACAAGCACAATGAACCTGAACTGGGGATGCATACCAATGAGGTGGCACCAGCACTCTCGCTTCTTATCTCTATGGAAACGCCCCCCCCCCCACCCCCGACGCCTGGCGGCAGTGGACAGGCAGGAATGTCCCCCACCCATATGTCACCTAGTTAACACTACACTGTCATGTGAACCGAAATCCGCTCTGGCCCTCGCGGCACGGAGAGAAAGGAGAGGGAACAGCGGAAGTCCCCGCGGGCCCGGGGGGCGTCTGCCTTTAGAATTCTGCATCCTGCACAGCTCACAGCCACGAGCACGAAACGATGCTTAAGTCTATAAATAATGTTCTCCCATTAAATCTAGCAGGGAGAGTTCGAGCAATCGAAAAGAAATTGCTTTATCCCAATAAAAAAATAGAAACCAAACATTTTTTTTCTCTAATTAACATAAAGAGTGCTTCACTTTTAAGAGGCTGGGACAGTTCCTGGAGCCACAAGCCTCCCAGCCCTTCTCCCCTGGAATTCTTACCTCTGCCTCAACACAAAATAAACCTAAAGAAACAAAGACTCCAAATGTTTATGTGTAAAGAATTTTCCCACCTGAACGCTGTGAACTTTGCAAAGACACACAAATAAAGTATTGTTTACTGTGTGTGTCAGTGCGTGTGTCAGTGTGTGAGTGTGTGTGTCGGTGTGTGTGTGCATCTGTGTGTGAGTGTGTGTGTCGGTGTGTGTGTCGTGTCTGTGCATGTGTGTGTCAGTGTGTGTGTCGTGTCTGTGCATCTGTGCGTGTCAGTGTGTGTGTGTGTGTGTGTGTGTCAGTGTGTGTATGCACAAAAGAGGAACGCCAAAATTGGGGCAGGGGATGGGGGGAGGCTTGGATTTTATTTCATAGCTCAATCTGTACACAACGGAGAGAGCCTCAGTGTCAGGTCTCCTCTCTGTGTTTGGGGTATTTTAACTCCCAGTGGATGACACATGCAGCTTTATTCTTGTCTGGATTCCACCATGAGTTCCAAAATAGAGCAGACCCCACGTGCTGGCACCTGAGACCTCGTCCCCCCTGCACTGGCTGCCCCTCTTCTCTAACGTTCAGTGTCCCTGGTCTGAATGCTTCATCCTACTCTTCATACTAAGTGTGCTGGAGACCCTGGGCCTTACTCTCTTCATGCAGCGATGATTTTTTCCATCGTCTCTCAGCTGTCACCTCTCGGGGTAGAGGTCACGGCCGCCCACAGCAGGGCGAGAGGCGAGCCCTGTGCCAACGTCTCTGGGGACCCGTCCACACCCTCTCTGTCCCACACCCTGGGTCCCCGAGGAAGGGCAGAGCCCCTCACAGTAACACATGCAACCACCCTGGACCTACCAGGAATCTAAATGAAGCCATATTTAAGGCACAAAGTGTTATTTTCAACAACACCCATCAGGCATTAGATGCTGTGAAACAAAGCTGTGCTGTAAGAGGTGGTGACTTAGGAAGATGAAAAATAAAGCGGAGGCAGGGAAACTGACTTCTGAGCCCAAATCGACTATAGACATGTCAGGGTTGTGATATTCCCCCGGTACCATCACTTACAGAACATTTATTTTTTATTATAAAAGCACTTCTAGATACATGTGAAATTCACTGGGTTCTAATGGGAATAATTTCCTCCTGCATAACGTGTCCCGATGGGAATCCTGCAACTCTTTGATTTTTGTTTTTAAGTTAAAGACATTGAGGGAAAAGAAAACTTTTTTTTTTGGCTGCATTGGGTCTTCGCTGCTGTGCGTGGACTCTCTCTAGTTGGGCGAGCGGGGGCTACTCCTCGTTGCGATACGTGGGCTTCTCATTGCTGTGGCTTCTCTTGTTGCGGAGCATGGGATCTAGGTGCACGGGCTTCAGTAGTTGTGGCACACGGGCTCAGCAGTCGTGGCTCACGGGCTCAGTTGCTCCGCGGCATGTGGGATCTTCCCGGACCAAGGCTCGAACCTGTGTCCCCTGCATTGGCAGGCGGATTCTTAACCACTGCGCCACCAGGAAAGCCCCAAGAAAACTTCTCTACAAGGAGAAAGCGAGGCTCTCAGCTCAGGCAAAGTGGAGAAAGCCCGAGAGCGCCGGGTCCAGAGGGGTCAACTGGGCACGAGGGGCTGTCGGCCCTTCCCCACCATAAGAGGGTCGGCATTAAGGAGGCACCTTCCACCGCTGAGGGGACCTCGGCGGGAGATTTAAATAATCATGAAGAACACATGTTCCGTGACCGGGATGCTACAGCTTAAGGACGCGGAGGACTTCACAGCCTTGGGTTTGCACTAATTACACGTCCTTCCTTCTCAGCGCCAGAGCCTGGAGCCCCGGTGCGTGACCCTCCCCACTGGTTCCAGGACGCGGGGCACGGCTGCGGCCGCCACGACTTTCCTCTCCATCCCTGAGGACAGCAGCAGTCTGCCCGGCATTTACAGGTTCAGCTGGAGGGATGGGAGCTCCTTCAGGCCACAACCCAGAATCACCAGGGGATCCCTGACGGAGGAGGGGCCTTCCCGCCCTCGTGCAGGCGGACCTTCCCTGTCCCGGGCCTCGGACACTCCTACCCACGTGACAGACACGAGCCGTGTCTATGTCACAGGAGGTCTTGGCACTCCACCCAAGCTCCCGGTCCCTCGGTCAACACTGGATGTGTCCAGCCTCTGGTCAAGCGAAATCCAACTGCAAGGCATCGGAGCTGGGCAGGGTCACCCTCAGGCACGCTCAGCCTGGCCAGGGGCTGAGGACACTGCCCGGCCTGACCGGGGGCCCTGGTCAGGAGCCCACGGACGGTGCCCACTCCTTTTGGCCGGCGTCCAGTCTCGTCCGCCAGGCGCCTGTGCTGAGTGGTCACAACACAAGCCTCGTGGTTCTAGATTCTTCCGAGGACCGCTTTCTCTGAGGCCATGCTTTTCCTTCATGGATGCTCTAATGGGTCGAGTCGTGTCCCCAAAAGACAGGTGGAAGCCCTTCCCCTAGGACGTCAGACTGTGACCGTATTTAGAAACAGGTTCACTGAAGATGTAATCAGTAAAGATGAGATCACACTGGAGCAGGACAGTCCCCGAATCCAACACGACCGGTGCCCTTATAGGAGAGGGGAATGTGGACACAAGAGAGGGGATCACGAGAGAAGGAGGCCACATGAGAGCCGAGGCAGGGACGGGAGGGACGCGTCTGCAGGCCAGGGGACACTCGGGGTCCCAGGAACCGGAAGAGACAGGAAGGCTCCTCTCCCGGAGCCTCTGAGTGAGTACGGCCCTGCCAGCACCTTGAACTTGGGCTTCTGGCCAGAGGCTTGACTGCCAGACGGTGGGAGAATGAAACTCTGTGGTTTAAGCCGCCCCGTCTGTGGTACTTGGTTACGGCAGCCCCAGGACACCAAGGCAGGGGCCCTTTAGACAAGGGCTACTTTCTAGGTTTGTAAAACTCCACGTTTCATTGAAAAAGCCGTTGGACCCAGGTTCCGAGGAACGCAGAGAAACACTGAGTTCAAGGCCCTGAGGCCGACTGCCTGGATTCTACTCAGTCTTTACAGAAGAGCAGCAGCCTGTCTGTGATGGAGAGGATGCTGGATCCTGTCGGCCTCAGTCCAAATCTCAGCTCTGTCACTTGGCAACTGTGCCCCCCTGGAGAAGTTACTTAACTTCTCCGAACGTCAGGTCCTTTGTCTATGCCTTAAAGATGGGGATTCTATGTAATAACTCCTTGTATCTCTAGCCCTCAGGCATTATTTGGCATGCGGAATGACTTCAAGATATTTACTGAAGAAAAATAAGAAGATAAAAAGAAAGATAACAGAGCTTATAAATCACTTTCAATATACCACCCAGCCTAACAGGGTCTGTGTTGCTATTAATTTTTTTGTACAAATGAAGATATAAATGGTCAGAGGCTAAGCTGTTCGGAACCCAAGCCTACGCCCTACTTAACAGCTCGGTGTTCACTTGGCTCTTCAATCTTTGATGGGGGTGGGGGCAGGGTGGTGATAACGGGGAATTCTAGGGCTTTCCTACCTGTCTCAGTATTATCACCTGGTATTGCTAATGTGAAAATTAAGCTTTCTCCTTTAGTGAATTGGAAGAATTATAGTCAAATTAAAACTAGACTAGGAAACAAGACATTTGGGTTCCAGTGCTGGCTTTTCAACTCACCAGTCATCAGAAATTCATCAAGTTGTTTTACTTCTTTGGGCCTCAATTTCCTTACATTTTCAGTGAGATAATTTCAAGTAATTAACTCGCCATTCAAAAGGGCTTGCTCTTTTTCCTTTAGTATCCCACCAAATATATTTATTCCTTATTTGAATGCAACACAAATGTCAAACTTAACACATACATGTGGGATTATGGTTCTGCCACTTAGAGGCTGTGTACCTGGGGAAAATCACTCCTCTGAGCCTCAGTCTCCTCATCTGCAAAATGGAACACTAACAATTCATCTCCCAAATGTTATTCTCTGTACCTCAAAGAGTTCTAAGTGCTCTACAAACCCTAGGCCCTTCTTCCTTCTTACAACCTCCAGGGGCTGTTTCTATCCTGTGTCCTCGTGCACAGAGGAAAAGACTGGGGCTTAAGGGCATAAATGGCTCCCCCAAGGTCCACAGCCATGCGTGACAGGGCCCTATCCGAACCCCAGCAGCAGTCCCAGAATCTGTGCCTTCAAGAGGCACAAAACTGGAGCTCCCCTCGGTGACACGGCGAAGGTAAAATTAGGTCCTGAGTGCTCGTCAGGCCTCGGAGGCGTCAGCTCCCAGTAGGCCCGCCCCAGTGATGCCACACGTCATTCGGGGAGCACAAGGAAGCGCTCTTGGTAAGTTCACTGGGACCGCGGGCGGAAGCCAGGACCGTCAACTCCTGAGGACAGTAAACTCTACACTCTGTGTAGAGACCGTGAAGGTCCCCCACAGTGGCGCTTCTCTCTGGAAGGTGACCTGAGGGGAGAAGGGTTCCAGCTTCCTTACAGCAGCCCCTTAACCTGCACCCCGGAGTCCGAGGCTGGGGGGCTGGTGACAGCCGAGACTGATGTAAGGTTTTCAAACCCCCCGACAGTAAGGCAAATCAAGACCCCTTGGTTATTTTTAATGTGCTCATTTATCACCACGCCCCTCCATAGGGTGAAGAAAGATTAAGACCAAACCCTCATTTGATAAAAATCACCATTTAACCTCTGACTTCATAAAATCCACACCAAGTCATGTAATATTTGTGGTCAAAATAAAATTGAGGTATAATAACTAGACGGTTCCAACAGGCCGGAACGAGCAGGTCTAAACAGCCTGCGGTGCTCGGAGCGACTGATGCTTCTGAGCAGGTGGAAGGACACTAGCCAGAGTCAGAGAGTCCCAAGTTCCAGTCACAGCTTTGGCTCCTCCCACTGTGGCAAGTCACCCTGCATTCCTATCACCCTCAGGTGGAGATGGGGACACCACTGTCCTACTTCGCCACGGCAGGGTGGTGAGAGACCCCAATAAAACAGTTCAAATACATTCTTCCAGTGATTCACCATTTATTGTGTACCTGCTATGTGCCACATGTGTCCTGAGGATGCAGCACCGCGGGGAGACAGAGAGAGAAATGAACCAGGAACTTCTATGCAATGTGCTGTGAGTGACGATAGAAACGCGCCCGGGAGCTGGTAGATTTCAAGGAACAGGCCGCCGTCTGCCCAGAACTTTGTGCAGATGGACTGGACCCTTGGGCCAGCGCTTCAGATGCCCTCCTATCCGCCTGTCCTTATTAGAAATGTCCACGTACAGAATTCTGTTTCTTAAGATGGTAAGCCCACATCTTTGCTCAAAATGGACAAATATTAGTGGCACAAATTTATAGCAAGCTGCCGATGTAGTAAGGCCAATTTTTACCGTCTCTTACAGGTGCTAAAATATACATTAAAGAGCAGCGGATTCTGTTTTGGCTCCGTTTGCTGTGAGGTCCCCCTGGATAACATTCAAGGTCTGTAGGAACAGACCTGGTCATTTTTCCCCGTTCGGAACCATCAATTTACTTCACTTCAGTTATCAAAGTGCAAATCACAACTCCCGTTACTTCCAATCCTGGCCCCTTTAAGTTGACAAAGCGCAGGTGAAATTTTAGCTTCTGCCCCTCGTAATTAGGCAAGCGGAGAGCCTGAAAGCTGGGGCTACGTAAGAACACTTTTCTAACTTGCTCTATTTAGTCCACACAGACGGGGAAGGTAAACAAAAAAAGCAAACGAACGGGTAGCTTCACCTCGCTATCCAGGTCAAAAGCCGCAGGAGCTTTCCCTTTTGTGAAAGCTTTCCTTTTTCCCTGGTGGGTGTGACCTTGACCTCAGCGCGGTACTGCCGCTGGCCTCCCATGGCTGCCCTGCGGTGCCCTTCCTCATGACCTTGGTCCCATTGAGGGCTTTTCCGGAACTTCCGTGTCTTCCTCCTCTGTCTGTGCCGTACACGTTGGTGGTTGTGCCGAATCCCCTTGGGTTGGTAACCATTCCCACGTGTGGCGAAGAGGCCGGAGGCTCACCAAGCACGTCCTCCTCCAAACAGGCAGCTGAGCTACGTCCCTGGCCTCCCCGTAGCTGGGCTGGGACGCGGGACCACTGGGCCTGAGAGGTCTCCCAGAGGCCTCTCCAGACGCCCGCTCTACCTGCACTGTGGCTGGAAGGACTCCGGGAGTCCAGAAGAGATGGCAGCAGCACAGAGGGAAGGATCCAGGTGGGTGCCCGGGCCCCCGTTTGGAGAAGGATGCCCAGGAAAGGTGCCCGTCGGGAAGGCCCCCAGCAGACAAGTGCAGGTGGGAAATGAACCTCTGAGAGCTGGGTCGGTCCGCCCAGCAGCCACGCCTGCTCGCCGCAGCCCACACCTGCGCTCTCCCCTGACCTTCCCTTGCACGCTGGACACCCGTCTGGAATGTTCCGCCAGCACCTCAGAACGAACTCGTCTGCCCAGTGAACCCCAATCTGTCCTTGATCGGTCATCTCTGCCCGCAGAGGGGCCATTACCTTTCGCGCGCTCGGAAGCCGGTGACGAGTCCTCGCCCTTTACCCCCCGCCCCCATCCCTGCCTCTCCTGCCTTCGCTCCCAAATCCCACCTGTCTTTCTCCCTGGTCTGGCCCACTGAGCCCTTGCCTGGCCCCCGGGGGACCCTGTCTGCCCCCTTAACGTACAGGGATGCGTGTTTGATTAAGACGTCCCCTGCCAACCCCCGCAAAGCAGCTTCCGCACGGAACCCCAGGGCCGTTCGGGACAGGGGCCTGGGCGGGATCAGCCTGCAGCCTCACACCCGCTGCTCCCTGGCCAGGCTGCACGTCACCCCTGCCTCTGGACCCTGCCTCACCACCCACTCCCTGGAGGGCAGCTGCGAGCTCCTGGCACCCTATGCGTCCGTCCTCGCTGGCCAGGCATTCTTCTTTGTAAGTTTTCTGTCTCCTGTGCTAACTGTAGACTGCTCCCTTTCCTGTGTCCACTGTGGCATCGGAAGCCACCAGGCAAGGTCTAAAAAGAGGAAGGGTCTTACCAACCACATTGGCCGAGGAAGGAAGGAAGGAACGGATGACAGACACTGCGTTTCCAACCCCACAACCGCCCTAAACCCACGTTTTGCCCCCGTTACGGAACTGTGCCCCTTGGATCAGGCCTGGGGAGGCCTGTGTCCAGCTAGTGCTCGGAGGCCGACGTCCCTGGGCCTGACGCACGCGAGACTGCCAGGGGTCACCCTGTCCGACACTCAGGACCCCAGGCCACCCTCGGCCGCCGGGAGTCCTGGCTCCTCCCTGACAAAGCGATCGAGCCTCCGCTGCATTAAGTCCAACGTGGGCTGAGACGTGGAAGCCCTTTCAAAGCTCGACACAAGTGTTCGCAGGAATCATCACAAGTATCTTCAGTACCAGGGATGTTACGCGGGGTGGTCAACACCCAGGCCACACACATCATGGTGTGAAATGTGTTTGTGAAGGTTTACACACCTCCCTGGCCTCAAACTCAGCCTGTCCCATGGGCCCGAGGGGCGGCGGCATTTCACGGGGAGGCGGGTGCGGGGAGAAGCCCTGCTGCACTCAGACAGTGACCCACGAGCCGTGTACCGTCCTCCCCACACGCCCCTGCCTCCACCGTCAGACAGGACTCGCCCGTGTCTAGGGCTGGAACAGGCGGAGATCCAGGTTTATGGTTAACGGCTGGTTCCCAGCGGGTCTTCCAAATCTTTTACGACTTACGGTTAAAAGACAGGTTCACAATTTAGGTGACAAGACACCGGTCTAGTCATGGGCTGAGGAACGAGGCTGGATGTTGACAGTGTCTCATTCGGAGCTGCGGTCCCAGGGCTGAGATGTCCTGTGTGACCTCCGGATCTCTGCTGTCCCTTGGGGCATCCCTCCCACCATGTTCTGTGCCAAGGTCCCTGTCAGGGGCATTCCTGGTGCCACAGAGCCTGGACTTCCAGGAAAGCCTGTTGCCGTAGGAAGGGTTGGTTCTTCACGCCACCCGAAACGTTTGTCACGGTCATGCACTCGGATGACACCTGCGACCCCCAAAGCTCTGCACACCCACCCCCATTATCGCACAACAGTGATGGCAGGTGGCGCTGCTTCAAGGCCCCCTTATACGCAGCAGAGATTTAATATATTTGCCCCAAAAAAGTCCAGGGCGTCATCGAAAGTATTTTTCAAGGTTAAAGTCGGCACATTTTCTCAGTAGCATTTTAGAACGTGAGAAACAAACGAAAAAGTATCTTTCCTCCTCCTTAGGAAGACTTTCAGATTCCTTAAGCTTAAACTGTTATAAACACCCTAAAACTCGACCTGGCAGTCTTTCTCCTAAGAGGGAAGGGGCACCACGCCGACATCTCACCCGACCCTGTGTGCAGCCCTAGGGCCACACGGAGGCTGTGCGGTATCTCAGAGCAGCTCCCGTGAAGGATGCGGGAGACTCTGCCTGCACTCCCGTGATCCCCTGACCACCCGCTCCGTGGGCGCCTGTCTCTGGAGCTCTCCCCACCCCTACTCCATCCCACAGCCCTGGCCTCATCCAATTCTGTCCTGCAGAGAAGTCGAGAAAGAAAGATGCTGATTTGGCCGAGGAAAGGAGAGGTGATTTTCTGTAACTTGATTTTATGTAGCCAAATGTATGCATTTTAAATAGACTCACGCTAATATCCACAGGTGGAAATAAACAGGAATTCTGTTCTCTAGTTATCCGCAGGCCCTCAGAATCTCAGCCCCAGAACTGGCCGTTGGGGGCCCTGTGCCCAACCCCAAGCCAGGGCCACAAAAACCTTTCCAGATGCCAGAGGCTGACGCTTATTTATAGAAGAAAAGTCACAGTCGTCTGCCAAGGATTAGTGCCCTCGCTGTGAGGAAATTCAGCCGCCGTGGAAAATGCTTGCCTCTGTCTGTTTCTGTCTCTCTCTGTGTCTCTGTGTCTGTCTCTCTCTCTCTCTGTCTCTGTATCTGTCTCTCTCTGTCTCTGTGTGTCTCGCTCTCTGGTCTCTGTCTCTGTGTCTCTCTCTGTCTCTATCTCTGTCATCTCTCTGTGTCTGTCTCTGTCTCTCTGTCTCTGTGTCTCTCTCTGTGTCCCTGTCTGTCTTTGTGTCTCTGTGTCTTGCTCTCTGTGTCTCTCTTTCTGTGTCTCTGTCTCTCTGTCTCTGCATCTCTGTCTCTGTGTCTCTGTCTCTGTGTCTCTCGCTGTCTCTTTCTCTCTGTGTCTCTGTGTCTCTCCCTCTGTCTCTGTCCAGCTGAAGGCAGGTGGCTCTGTTACAACCCTCCCTGGCATGGAAGTCAGGGATCCCTCCGCAGGCCTGGGGAGGAAGAAAAGCCCTGTCCCCACCGGCGGGGGCGTCCAGGTCGGCCCCCTTCAGGTTAGTGTTTGCAACCTCCCAAGGGACAGCAGTGGTGCCCCAAAGCACAGGGACGTGCCCTGGGCACCCGGCCTTCCTGCGGTGCCGTGGAGAGGCCACAGCCCTCGCGCAGCCAGGCCTCTGCGGGGTGGAAGCGCTTCATCAACTTGCAATTACACACTGATTAAACAATGAGGCGTCCCGGGGTTCTGCTGTCGTCCCGACGATCACTCATCACGCTAATGTGCAAGCCCCACAGCTCCAAGGGAGCAAACTCCCCTCTAACTCTTCCCTCTAGAGGCTAAAGCCATTGCTACGGACGGAGCCTGCGTTATAAGCACCATAAACTAACCATGAGTCATTTTCAAACAGCCTGACCCTCCCCGCCACAAATCGTGGCGTGTTTTCCAAGAGGTCTTCTTGGGGTTCGGGTGGTTTGCATAGTGCAAGTGCAGAAAGAAGTGTCGAGAATAAACAATGAGCTGTTTGCCCTGTAACTTCACAGAAAGGGGCAAAAACTGAAATGACGTGTTCTTCATCGGCGGGGCTCTTCCTCTTGTAACAGCGGAGGAGGCAACACAGAACAGTGCTCTTGTCAGCCCGCGACACCAGACGGGGATGCGCGAGACGAAGGGGGCGGGGCCTCCCAGACGCACGTGCGGCCGCCCGGCCTCCCTCCCCACACCTTCCCAGGTACGTGTGCGGGTCAGTGTCTCGCGGGCACCGTGACAAAGTGACACCACAACAGACACAGCCCCGGGGGCACGAGTCCCGGATGGCGGTGTGGGCAGGGTGGGGAGGGTCCGTCCCGGCCTCCCCGAGGCCTCTGGTGGCACCTGGCCTGGGGCAGCACCAGTCCAGTCTTCCCATGGTGTCTCCTGGGGTCTCTTCTGTGTCCAAACTCCCCTTTTATGAGGACACCAGTCACTGGATTAGGGCCTCCCTCCCCCAGTACGACCTCAACCGATTCCACCTGCGATCATCCTATTTCCAAAGAAGGTCACGTTCTGAGGTTCTGGGGGTTGGGGCTTCAACGTAGGAATTTGGGTGGGACGTGTTCAAGCCACACGGTACTGAGGGCAACGTGACAGGTGAGGTGATTAGAGTCAGAGAGGTCGAGTGACACATCGATCGCCTGGAGCCCGTCAGGGCTGCAGTCGGCTTGCGAAACACACTGCACTCACCTGAAAGGGTGACCCTTTCTGAAACCCTTTACTGTTCCCACACCCTAAGCTTTGCCTCACGGGACGTCATCCAGAAAGATAAATGCCTGCGGCCTCGGGGCCTCACCTGCTGTGGCAGCCTCACAGGTGCCGCTGGGAGCAGAACACTGACCTGCGGCCAAAGGCTGGGGGCAAAGGTGGGAAGGGATTCTGCAGCTCCAGCGTCAGCCCGCCGACGGAAGCCTTTTTAGTCTCTTTTGCTTCCTACCAAACGTGACCCTTCTCCTTTGGAGCCATCACATCTTACGGGATATCATCGTCTGATGGGCTGGATTTATCCCCACCCTTTCTCCCCAGAGGCTGGAAACATCTCCCGAACTTAGGATTTCCCCGCAGTACCAAGCACGGTGAAATCTAGAAAGTTACTGCTGACCAAGTGCTGCCCTAACCCAGCGAAAATCACTTACAGTCAAGGTCAGTCTCAAGTAACTCACATTCCCACAGCTGAGAGAAGCCAGAAACCTAGTTTCTAAGCTGGTTGGCACTTCTGCCAATCTCACACCAGAGACCCCTCCACTCCCACAGATGAAAGACATCAGGATTATATTAAGGATATAGTAGCTTTCTGGCCTCTAGTCAACCAGACACACCCCCCTTTAACTTGTTCAGGGGCATTTCAGAGTCTCCCCGCTCAGAGTTCTGAGCCTGCCCTCTGAGGCCTCTGTGCTCCAGCCTCAGCCTCTGTTCAGACGTCTTCCAACCACAGGTCCTCTGACCCCCTGGTGCCCATCCCCAGGGCCTCTCCTGCAGCCACCACCAGCCTCAGCACCTCCACTTCTGAACCTCTGCTCCTCCCGTGCATTTTGCTTAGAAGATGCCTCCCTTCCTCTCTGCCAGTCCCAGGGACATCCATCTGCAAACATGTTTTCAGCATTTAAGACAAAGACTAATATCCTTAGTAAATAAAGAGTTTCTATAAATGAATGATAAAAACAACAGAAGAAATGGCCAAAAGTGTGAAAAGGCAATTCAAAGAAGAAGAGGTGGAAGAAAGAGAGAAGGGGGTGGATGGGGAGGAAGAGGGGGGAGAGGCGAGGAAGGAGGCGGCGGGGGGGGGGGGGGAGAGGCGGGGGGGGGGGCGGGAAGGAGGGGCCAGATAGCTAAGTAGCACATGAAATGTAATAATCAACTAAATACAAACAAGTGGTGAATTTTCACCTATAAAACTAACAAAAACAAACATTCTTAGGGCAGCTCACAGGGCAACAGACACCCCGTCACCAGACCACCCTGCTGGTCAGAGCATAAGTCTGTGCACTGCAGGAGGCCGTCCAGAGGCAGGCTGGAAAAGACCTCTGACACGTACACGCCACTGACGGAAAGATTCTGAGAACCGATTCAAAGGAAATGACGAAGAATGTGCAAAATGGTTAGAACCAGGGTGTCTGTCACAGTCTGAGTTCCTAGCAAAAATGGAAAACCCTCCAGGAGGGCCTGTGTCAGTAACTGTTACACAGCTTCTTAATGGAATAGTTAATGGTCATTTAACATGATGCTATAGAAACAAGTTTGTTTACATGGGAAAAAAATCAATATGCTATTCGGAGAAAAGAGCGGATTATAAAACTTCATGAATGTTATGATTCTATTTCTCTTTCTCTGTCTCTCTCTATATATATATACACACTCTGAGTATAGTGCCTGATACATACTAAGCAGTTCATGACTAGACAATATGCATGACTAAGTCAGTGTGTATTGCAGGGAGGAGGGTTTCTGGAAAGAGGCATGCCACCATGCCACCAGTTTTGTCTTGGTTAGTCAGGTACAACTGTTTTTAGTCTATTTTTTTTTTTTACTTGTCTGTATTGCCTGATTTGGGGTAATAGCTGTGTCTAGTGTTGTTATATAAAATAATAACAGGTACTACATTAAAATACAAAGTAAATTCTACCCAACCTTCCAAACCACCTACAATTTAAATCCCTAATATTTATAGAAATGCAAATCAAAACTACAATGAGATATCATCTCATACTGCTCAGAATGGCCATCATCAAAAAAATCTAGAAACAATAAATGCTGGAGAGGGTGTGGAGAAAAGGGAACCTTCTTGCACTGTTGGTGGGAATGTAAATTGATATAGTCACTATGGAGAATAGTATGGAGGGTCCTTAAAAAACTAAAAATAGAACTACCATATGACCCAGCAATCCCACTACTGGGCATATACACTGAGAAAACCATAATTCAAAAAGAGTCATGTACCAAAATGATCATTGCAGCTCTATTTACAATAGCCAGGACATGGAAGCAACCTAGAGTGTCCATCGACAGATGAATGGATAGAGAAGGTGTGGCACATATATACAATGGAATATTACTCAGCCACAAAAAGTAACGAAACTGAGTTATTTGTAGTGAGGTGGAAGGACCTAGAGACTGTCATACAGAGTGAAGTAAGTCAGAAAGGGAAAAGCAAATACCATATGCTAACACATATATATGGAATCTAAGAAAAAAAGGTCATGAAGAACCTAGGGGTAAGACAGGAATAAAGACACAGACCTACTAGAGAATGGACTTGAGGATACGGGGAGGGGGAAGGGTAAGCTGGGACGAAGTGAGAGAGTGGCATGGACATATATACACTACCAAATGTAAAATAGACAGCTAGTGGGAAGCAGCCGCATAGCACAGGGAGATCAGCTCGGTGCTCTGTGACCACCTAGAGGGGTGGGGTAGGGAGGGTGGGAGGGAGATGCAAGAGGGAAGAGATATGGGAACATAGGTATATGTATAACTGATTCACTTTGTTTTGAAGCAGAAACTAAGACACCATTGTAAAGCAATTATACTCCAATAAAGATGTTAAAAAAAAAAAAACTGAAATGGACTCAAAAAAAAAAAAAAAATCCCTCTCGTGAAAACAGTCTCCAATTCCTGCAGCCTGCTGTGCGTTCCCTGTATCTCCCTGTGGGATGAATTCCACTGAGCTCCAGATTACGAGCATTTGTGTACAGTCTGTGCGTTTGCTGCGTCCGTCCAAGGCCAGGGACTCCTCGGGAGCAAGGACTGTGTTCATCTTATTGGACCCTCAGGGCTGCACCGAGAAGGCATGCAGCCTGTCCTCTTGGAAACCAGTCACCGATTCCCACCGGGATTTGCCAGGGGGCTGAGGCAGGTGCAGGAGTCACCGTGAGGAACAGCAGAGGGTCCAGTCTGCGTGCAGCCAGAGGCAGGACCCAGGGAGGGAACACAGAAGTTTCTGTGAAGCAGGAAGCGCTTGGAAATCCATCACAGGGACCAGGACCTGCCCAGAATCTCCCTGAGATGAAAAGTCTGCAGACACCTCAGTGCATGAAATGCCACCCTTCCCTTCACGTGCGGAGGGGCTGGAGCTGACCGAGCCGGCCTGGGACAGAGTCCTGCCTAGATTTCAGACTTCAGAGACACCAAAAAACCTAGTGATCGACTTCTCTGAAACCTAGAGAAAGCTTCTTACTTTTTCTCATAAAATAAATTATCGATATGTAAGATACTAACCTCTCCTAAAGGACCAATACTGCCACTTAAACCAAAATCACATACCGCCTCCACCAGGGAGCATCTGACCTGTATCTCGGTGAGGAGAAAACCTACACAAAAGCTGAGCAAGGGCGGCTTTGACCCAAAGTCAAGGTCAGCATCGGGCCTAAGGTCTGAGCACAGCCCGCCGTAACTCGAGCACTAGAAGCCAGGAGAGCCACAGTCAAAGATGCCATTTGCACGTCTCTGCTAGCAGAACAGGGAACAGGAAACTATCTTTCCTTGTACTGTGCCTTTTAAGCACTGCTTAAAAATGTTTACTGAAGTGAGCTTTATATAACGTAACCCGAACCATTTTAAAGTGAACGATTTGATGGCATTTAGCACATTTCCAACATTGTGCGACCACCTCTTCCACCCAATTCCAAAGCCCCAAAAGGAAACCCCTCGCCCATTAAGCAGCCGCTCCCCACTCCTCCATTCCCCAGCCCTCCTGACCCACACGACCATCAGTCTACTTTCTGCCTCTGTGGATTTGCCTTTTCTGGACATTTCATAGGCGTGGAATCACAGATGATGTGGACTTCTGTGTCTGGCTGCTTTCACGCTGCAACATGTCCTCAAGGTTCACCCACACGGTGGCATGTGTCAGTGCTTCATTCCTCTTTGAGGCCGAGTAACGTCCCACTGGATGGATGGATGGACCACATGTCGCTTACCCATCATCCACTGATGGCTGGAGTCCCTGTACAGAGCGCTGCTGTGAACACGTGCGTGGACCTGAATTGTGCACAAGTGTTCAAGGTCTTGATCCCTATCACTTGGGGGTACATACCTAGAAGCAGGATTGCTGGGTTCTGTGATAAATCTACGCATAAGCTTTTGAGGAGCCTAGGCATATGTTCTATGTCACAGAAGCACCGTAACTGCTCACCACTGGTAACTACTAACTGTAACTGGTCGCCTTTTACTTGTTACCACGAGTCCTGCCCTCTTCAGGCTGCTTTCCTGGTTGAAAGGCAGCTTCTGTTACCTTCTTCTCTTTGCTTTTCTCCGAGGGTCTGGATAAGAACACGCCAATGTCTGGTTAAAGCTTTCTCTTCATTAACATCCTGACCCTGAGACCAGCTCACAGCAGAAACAGAGGCAGTGGTGGGGACGCGGTGGGACCAGGTCCTCGGCCGCTCCACTGTCCGGCCGCGGCCTCCAGCTCCCGATTCTCAGGAGGCTCGTCCTCCGCTGCCCAGGCTTGTTTCAGGGGATGCTCCCGTGTCCGGCAGGGGCAGGGGTGGGGGCAGGGGAAGCAGCCTGGACCCTGGGAAGTCAGGGCTTGGGATCCTAGACATCCATTCCAGCACCGAAAACCCCCTCCGAGGGCTCCCCCCGGAGCAGTGGCCCTTGGCCTGTCCACCTGCCTGTGTCTCGAGCCTCAGCCAAGCGGCTCCGAGCTCTCACTCTGGGCGGCACTGCATTACAAAGTCTAGGCCCACAGAGACTTAGTCGTCAGACACTGATGAAAACAAATAGGGGTGGAGGGAGTGAGTAACTCTCTCTCCCAAATGAAGATGCTCACACCTTTGATCCACTTCTAGCAATTCACTCTACACGAGTACGTGCTGCAAAGAGGTTTACTGCAGTGCTCTCCGTAGCAGTAAAATGCCGTAAGCACGTGCAGCTTAAGTGCACTCAGGGGAGAGCCACAGTGTGAAATACGTGACAGCCAGTAAAAAGAAGGAGGCGTCCCCAGGGTGATGCTACGTAGATTCAAGGTGGTCCTACAGAGGCTGCCCTTCCCACAAACGACCACACAAGGTGACCCTGGGAGAACCTGGGCGTGGGGCAGGCCTCACGCATCTGCTCGTTTTGTGGCAGCTCTGTGGCCCGGAGTGGCCTCCCACGTTGGCCTGGGGAGGCACGGGAAGGGGACAGGCTGTAAGAGCAGGGCCGCCAGAGGCGGTGCCACTACAGACCTGCCGGGTGGCACAGCCAGAGCCGCCCAGGGCCAGGCAGCCAGCTGGGGGTGGCAGGTCACCTGGGGACCTGGGCAGTGGTCGCTCAGCATTGTACGAGAGCGTTGGAAAACGGTACAAAGGTATGGGCCTACGGTGCAGACCAGACTAACCTTAGCTGTGGGCAAGGTAAGACAACGTCAGGTAACCACGCGTGCTGATAAGAAATCATCTCTAAGAGAGCTCGTATAAGGTGAAAAACAGTATTTATAATTTATCTTTAAGAGACACGCTTAGATGTGGTCATAAAGAATTGAATACATAAATTCTATATCCATAACACTGTATATATATAATATGTACACAACTGTAGATTGATGGGTATACATACAATATATCCTTATGGTTGCATAGATCATTCCTGGAAGTATTTACAAGAAGCTGGTCAGAGCAGTTGCCTTTAGAGAGCAGAACTGCTTTCCATGGCCTGCTTTTTTTTGCTTATTTTTTAACTGCAAACACATACTCCTTTTTTCCAGCGTTTTTTTAGTTGCCAAAAATGAAATAAAATATAATGCATCTTCACCATAAGAAGGATGAGATGTACTATCTGTTCTGTCCACCAAATGTCATGTGCCTTATGGATTGATGTGACATTTTAAAGCATTTCTGTCACCTTCAAAGGCCTCTCAGTAATGAAATGGAACACATCAGCGAGTAGTTATCTCAAGGGAGGGCATTCACGAGGCAGGGGCCCTCGCCATTTCGCAGCCAAGGAAACTGAAGTTCGGGTGGCTCTGAGGCTTGTCGGAGACGGGCCAGAAGCCCTTGGCCTCCCGTGGCCACGCTGGGTCAACACCATTAAAAACCCTAATTTTCCCGAGTGGACCTCCTCTTCTACCTGCTGCACCCCCCTGTTCTGTTACGGCTTCGGAGAGGAAGGCTTTAGATAGCTCAAGACCAACTCCTTAGACTAGGCAGAACAGAGCCAGACGCGTCTGATGGGAAGAGCGGGGCCGTGGAAGACTGGCCTCTCCATTCCGCTAGCCTCCCTCTGGTGACCAAGTCCTCCCTGAGCACACGGAGAGTCCCTGGGGCAGAGGGACACCAGCCCTCCCCTCCATCCTCAGCCCCCAGAGCCAAGGGCCCTGCACTCTGTCTCACAGTAAACAAAGCCACCTGGAAGGCAACGCACTGGGACCTGGGTGTTCTTGCTTTGAGCCTGGACCACCTGCTGGACCTCCTTGGACCATCCTCTCCTGAGCTGCCGCCATTGCTAGAATTACTAATGCAGAATATTATCAATACAAAGGATGAAAACCCCTCCATCACCGTTTAAAGCAAGGGCTATGAGCATAGGTGATAAGACGGACAGATGTGGATTCCACCTGGGTTCCAAACCGTGTGACATTTAGCCAGACAACAAACCTCTCGGCCAGCTCCTTCACTGATACGCTGGGGTTGGTTAGAGCCCTTCCTTCAAAGAGGCGTTCGGGAACACGTGAAGCGGTGGACGCAGCCGCAAAGCTCAGTCAGTGCCCAGCACTCCGCGAACGCCCACGCTCACAAACAACAGGTTGGGACGATCCGTAAGCGACGCTCACAAACAACAGGTGGGGACGATCTGTAAGCGACGCTCACAAACAACAGGTGGGGACGATCTGTAAGCGAGTCTCTACCTCTGCCAAAGCTTCACCTACCAGCGCTACCAGCGATACCTGCCCACCTGTCGGCTGGCCAGTTACACCGTTATCGGCCAGCATCGCAGGATAAGATTGTTGTCTCCGAATAAGAAACTAAGCTTCTTTCCCCCGAACTAATTCACATTAATTAAAAGTCGGGGCGTGGAAAAGCCAAAACGCCAAAGGGAGTTTCAGGCGCTTTATGCTCGGCTTTACTTCTTTCTGGAAACGACCCAGGAGGCGGGGGAGAGGGGGATGCCCGGCGGGGCGGGGTAGGGGGTGGGGGGGGGAAGCACGATGCTTGTACTTGTCCCTGCCTTATTTATTTTACTGTCACTGGTGCCCTTCGATGCTGACAGTTATACAATAGTCAAAATGTCAAAAAGGAAGCTTGAGATGCCAGATTTCCCCCAGCGACGTCACAGCTCCCGCAACTGTTGGCCGCAGGCGTTGGACGAGAGATCCAGCCTTCACCTGGCGTGTTGACAAAGCCACTGGCATCCCAGCGGAGACCGTGTTAGGATCAGCTGCCTGCTCCGCAGTGTTTACACCCGCATTGATGTAGTGACAGGCTGATCTCATTACACGTCAATAACCCAGTCCTGAGGCTCTGAGGAGACCGGAAAAGGACGACAAGCTCCACGGGCAATTCCGAGCACCAGCACCCAACCTTCAGACTCCATCACCGGTGAGCCAGCCAGCTGGTGGGAAAGGGGAGAAACCTCAATTTTACAACCTGACATGCACTCGCTCCCTTTTAAAAAAATTACACTTGCTGCCTTTCAAGAGCTTGTTTTCACAGAGCCGAGTGGCTCTTATTACATAACCCGTATAAACGATAGATTCCGGAAACTTTGGGCCGAACAGTAGAAAAACAAGTGTGCGTTGGGTTTCCGATTAGCACTGGCCCTGCCCACACCCACCCACACACTGAAAACCTGCCTGCACAGAGGGAGGCGCTCCCTGAAAGCTCAGATCCCCACCCCCCACCCCCCACACAGAGGCCCGAGACGGGAAGCAGAATGCATTGTTTGTCCAGGGCCTGAGCCCGGGCCCTGTGGCCGCTGAGCCTGGAGCAAGCAGGGTTCCTAAATCTTTGATGAAATGCATTGTGTTCAGGAGAATGACCTGTGATTTGAAAGTGGGACTGGTTTGCCTGCTGGGCTCGGGTCTTTTAATGTCAAGCAGTCAACCACTGTGTATTTTTATTCATCCATCGGCGTTTATGTCTTTGTTGCATTTTGAAGTTCCCCAGTTGAGAGCCTATTGGAAATGTTTCAGAACCACAGTGCCGGGTACCTAAACAGAACTTAGTAAATATTCAGAGCAGGTAATGTAAGCGAGAGAAGGCAAGCAGGGCACCAGGAGTGACCTCCAGTGAAGGCGTCAGAAACTTCTTCTCTAAAGGGACGGACAGTAAATATTTTTGGCTTTGCAGGCCATTACTCAACTCTGCCCCTGTAGCCCCAGAGCAACCATATGTAAATGAAGTGTGGCCGCGTGCCAGTCACATTTTATTTAGGGATACTGAGATTTGGATCTCATATAATTTTCATGTGCCATGAAGTACCATTCTTCTTTTAATTTGCTTTCCAGCCATTTACAAATGTAAAAACCACCAATCAAAAATGGGCGTGAGCCAGATCTGACCCCAGGCGGTCCCTGGCCAACCCCTGCTCCGCTCCTGAGAAGGGCCTTAACACACGCTGTGGCTTCATTGTTATACAACACAAGAATGCTAGGTCTGATGACCTCAACCTGGTGCTCTGTGCTTAGAAAAAAAAACTGATGTGGGTTTTCTTCTCCCCAAAGACTGACTTAACCCAAAGTGTTTTCATCACTGATGAAAACTGGGACTTGCGTGTTCCAGGGTATCTGGCTTCCTGGTTGACCATTTTAAAATAATGTCTTCTGGTACTTGAAGGGAACGCCACGGATTTCATGCAACTCAGGCAAACAGTGAAAGCAGAAATGAGAATAAACAGGTTGCTAAACTTTGGGGACGATCTTGTTTCTGGGATAAACACCCTGGTGTCTCTCTGGTAATTACAACATTCTGCTTTTGTATTTGCATTCCAAGAGCATACCCAGGCATTTGGGGTTTAAGCACACCCATTTCTGAGGATGCCCCCAGACCTCACTAAAGCTCTCCTGTGGGTGTAATATGGCTTAGAGATGAGCCAGATGGCCAGCCCCACAGGTCCTGATGATGCTAATATCCTAAGATTCAAGAGAAATACTTAAAACGATGAACAGGACGAGTTTTTCCTGCTGTGTCACGTGGGCAGAGGTGAAACAATTAGGAAGCAGGAGGCTTTGTCAGAGTGATACTTTAATCGGGACAAGAAGACCTTTTGCTGGGTATGGCTAATGCGCAGTGAGGCGAGCTGTTGATGAAGTGGAGGAGGGAAGACAAAGCAAATGAAGGTAATGCTTCCGGAGTGCCCCTCGCCGGGCACAAAACATGACGCGCCCGTCTCACTCTCAGGCACATCAACAGCTGTGTCCTTGGACTGTTTTCCTGTTGGACAAGAGGCAGCATTTTCTGTATTTTTCTTTGAACCGTTAACGCAGATCAGTGCTTTGCAACTGAAAGTTCAAGTTTGTTCTAATGCGCCACCTCCGTGTTTTAGTTCCAAGGTATTTTACTCTCAACACAAACGAATTATAATAAAATGATCTACTTGTAGCAGAGCACTTGTAACAAACAGAAAATACATGTACCAATTATTAAATCAAGGTGACTTTCACTAGCTGAAAATTCACCCATGCTTGCATTTGATATTTTTTGCAGGAAACATAAAAAGACATCAACTCCCTTCCAAAACCGATTGGCGCTAATGAAAGGACTGAGATGAGAAATACATGCTTTATAAACTCAGCTACGCAGACTGCCTCTCATGCAGGGTCCAGCGGCTCCTGGAACTCACCTGAGCATGTCCACAGGAAGGGAGGGGTCACCGACAAGGAGGTGCCGGGCAGTGGCGCTTAGGAAGGAAGAGATTCCAGTCGAGGACACCGACTGATCTAACTTATATTTTTAAAGTGTGTGAACATTTGTTAGAAGCAGAAACGATTGTACAATTAGGCCACGGTAAGAACCACCACCATCACGCCCAGCTGCAGCGACCAGCATCAATCCCTTCTCCTGTGCCTCCCAAACATGCTCTGACACCTCCTACACTCCTGTCTACCCCGCTCTCAGCACTTATTGGCCTTTGTCCCCCCTCAGCGAAGCTGCCCACTTTTATGTAAACGGGGCCTCAGCAAACTAGGCTCCTAAGCCCAACCTGGCCCACTGTCTGTTTTGTAAATAAAGTTTACTGGCACCTCGCCCTGGCCGTTCATTTACATATTGTCTGTGGATGCGTTTGAGCTGCAAGGGTAGCTGTGACAGAGACGGTAGGACCCACAGAGTTAAAATATTCACTGCCTATAGCTCTTCACAGGAAGAAGTCCGCCAACCCGGACGTCCACGAAACCAGAGCCGTGCAGGGAGCACAAGGGAGGCGCCCACCCGCCTGGCCGCGACTTCTGCCCCCGTCACCTGGGACGCCTGGACAATCTGTGCACAGGCTTCTTGGGAAGGTCCCGAGACCTGCGTGCCCATTACTCAGCACAGCTCCTGACACATAATATACGTCCTCAGTGACGATAAACCACACGTTTTCAGTCGCATCCCGTATTTTTCTGACTCTGACGCTCCCCGTCTCTCCGAAACGTAACTTCCCAGGCACACACCTCCTGCCCCTCACACCCCGTCTCGGGGGGGGGGCCCTTCCCTTCTCCCTGCCATCACCTGCCTGCCCTTCCCGCCCCGCCTCTTTAACCGTCCAGCCCATTCACTGGGAGGACCTATACTACGTGCTTCGCAGGGCCTTGCTGCTGGGGATTCAGTGCCTTCTTATTTGAAGGTCTGCTCTCCTCCTTCTCAGCCTTCCCTTTAAAAGCCTCCCCTCTGGGAAATGGTGGATCCAGAGAACCCCAAATATGAAACAGCAGCGGCTCTGCTGTGGCACTTCTGTGTGCAGACGCTTGGGGCCGGTCTCTGAAGGGGCCAGCCCCCTCTCTTGGCAATCGACTGGCTCCTGGCCGCCACGCTCAGGTGTGCCTCACCGGCAACCTCCAGGCAGACAGGTAATTAGTTGTCAATCCTATTTCAAATATTGAGAAATCAAGGCTCTGCCAAACTAGGCAGCTCAATGAAGACAAAGTGAAGGTCACACACATCTAGCCAAGTGGATTTTCTGGAACTCCGATGACCCTCGGACAGGACTGTGCACGCTCCGAGGTCTGGAGATCTCTCAGAGTTGAACACGGCTCAGAACCTCAGGCAAACAGACAGCCGGATGTGAGAGGGAGAGGAGCCGGGACTGACTGTACGCTCCAGGCGGCTGTGCCGTCCGCTGCGCACGCAGGAATTTTAATGCAATTAGCCGAGTGCAAGCGCGGAGCTGATGAGCCGTTCCCGTCTTTTGATTAATACCCAAGGTTCACTGGGGAAGATGCACCGCTTAGTTTGAAAAATACACAAACAAACAGGAGGCAGAGGATCCTCAGGCTGTGCTCTCACGGCCCACAAGGGAGCACCACTCCCTTTGGGGGCAAGATGATTGCTTCTGATTTAAATGCATCACCCAACTGGAGAAAAAGGGACTGAATTCATCATCTAGTCTCTGAAGTCTTATAATTGCCTAATATTTGACTCCCTGATTACAGTATTGATCTTTTAAAGACCTGGATAAACACACACAGGTGTAACAGCGCCTTCATCCACTGCTTTCTTATCTCCGTCCTTTGGGAAGTACTATAAAAGGACGCCATTGAATTCAGTCGAGGTGTTACGTAGCTAATAAATATTTGTTGATCTTTTTACCCAGGGGTGGTCGTGCTCCAGGAGTGGATTAGTGGTCCCTGTGAATCGTGGTGGGTTATCTTCATGTGCTAGGTTTGTAGTGCATGGGGCTTCTGCATATGAAAGATGCCTTGGAGGGAACGCGTACAGGATTGCAAAACCCAGTCAGAAATGTGTTAATAGAACATTTAACCAACTAAATGCTTTTGCTTTTTCCCCATAATCACAGGACCAGAAGGGAGCAGTTCTTAAACACCCACGCTGTGTCAAGGTTGGAGCCACGTGATTTATGTGTATTTATATATGTTGTTTCATCTAATTCTCGAAATCCGAGGTGTAGGTGGCACTATCCCATTTTACAGATATGGAGCCTTAAGCTTTGAAAGACCAGATCACAGGTTGCGCTGTCCTGGGTTACACAGCCAGAAAAAAGTTAGAGTCGGGCTGTCTCCCCCGTTTGACTTCTTTTATGCTGTTCCTCAGGCTGGGCATGTGGCTTCTGAAGATATTAATGTCTCTGGAGAAAAGTGAAGGCATTTGTGCACGTATCATTCTCCTCCTAACACATACTGAATACTGCTTCCTCTATAGAGCTTAAAACGGTATCATCAGATAAACTTTCTGAGAGATGTATATTTAAAGTGATGGCCTTCCTTGAAGACACTGATTTTTAAAATTTTTTTACAATTATTTTTGGTTTGCAAGAGGTTTTCAGTTATTTTGAATCCAGCCACTTCCTACACTATAGTAGATCAACCGTAAAGGAGCTGCAAGTAATTAGGAAGGACTTGGGTCACTGCTGACGCCTGGGTCCAGACTGAATCTCATCTTGTCATCAGTGACGAAGGTTTCTAGAAATTATCACTACTGAACGCTTCGGACACAAGGCCAGGGATGGGGACCCGGCTTTAAAGGAAGTTCCTGAGGGAAGACGCTGGCTGGGTCTAGAAGGACCACAAACTCAACAAGAGCCATTTACATGGCAGGGGCGGGGGAGCCCCATCTTCCTGGGTGTCCAGGGAAAGCCAATAACAACAATTGTACCTCCTAGGGGTGCTCTGAAGACAGCATCACGTAGCAAACTCCTCAATATCTCAGGCAGGAGTCAGGCTCCTAACGCTGGCTGGCCTGTTACAGAAAACACCTAGAATTCTTAACAAAACTCTCAGGGTAGGTATTTTTATGCCTGTTTGACAAATAAAAACTCTGAGGCACAAGGACCAGCCCAAGATGATGGATTCAGGACTCTAAATCCACCTGGCTCCAGACACGTCCAGAAGGTTGCTGTCTGAACCCACTATGTTACAGGAGACATGAAGCCTATTATGTCATTAGCGCCACCAATAAACCAGCAAACCGGGGTTACACATACTCTCTCTAATCATGAGAAGTTGACGTTACTGTCCACGTTTTTTCCATGGTTTCCTTTCTACATCGTGCTTAAGCCACAAGATGTTACTATACGAGTGGCAGGGTCAGAGAGAATTTAGAGCAAACGGAAGGCATCGTGGGTTACCTCAGACTTAGTCTGTTCCAGTTATGGGAAAAAAGGTTTCCCAGACAGAAAAGGTGTGTAATTATTTAAACAAAACTAGTAGTTCCCACATTTTAAAACTGAGGAAATGGACTCAAAAAGTGACAGGAAATCATCCCAAGTAAAACTTCTAAAGCAGGAGAACCAGGGCTGAATCTCACATTGGATATCTGCAAGTCCGTCGTTTTAAACCCTTTATCTTTCTTTCATCTCATGAGCCTAGGCTCAGCCAGTAGATAGAATGTGCACTTAGAGCTGTGGCACCCCAAAATACTGGCCTCCGTTTCCCACCATCTTCAGGACTGACCCGGTGTTTCAGCCCCTGGTCCGATCTCCCCACAGGCTGCTCTGAGCATCAGTCCTGTGGATCCTCCAGGTGGACGGCTGTAAGAGCAGGCCCACGAGAGCCTCGGGACCAGTCGCTCAAAAATTCCTCCTGCTTGCCTGAAGGCTCAGGATGTCACTGCCGTCCAGCTGTCCTAAAGAAGTTTGAGTATTAAAAAGTTATGTAGAAATTATCATCATGAATTGGCTAGTGGTGTGACCATTGGGTCAAGCGGGTTTTGCTGTGACGATTAATCCCAAGCTGTGTCTAAACTGAGTGGAGAGGTCAGTCGTCAGCTTTCCTCCTCTCCAGGAAATTCGAGAAAGGAGGAACTTTGTGCTGATAAGCTAATTTAAACAGATAATGGCCAGGTACGTACCACAGCGTGAGTTAGTTTTTAACAGAGCTTTAAATTGGAAACTCAGAGTACAAAGCCATAAATCTAATTATTTTCCCCTTCAGCCCCCGTATTTTAACAGGAGATGTGCTAACAGGCAAACAATACAAAACATCAATGGAAATAAAAGAATGCCACTTAATAGGCCGATATTGCACATTAAGCTTAAAAACCACAAACCTGATCTGAAGTCTGGGCAGAACACTTCCATCTGTCTCATTCTCTGGCATTAAAAATTAAGCATTATTTAAACGTCTCTTGATGCTATAATTGTTCATCCCCGAAGAAATAAAAAGATCAGGAGTGTTTCACACTTTTTGAAGGTAAAATAAATAGCGGTCCGAAGCTATATCATCAATAGAATATGAATTTGCTATTTATACAGCGATTTACACAGCAATAGCAAATTTGCTATTTATCCTGCTTTCCGGGAAACAAGACCTGCTTTGGGATGCAAGTGATTAATGCAATATCCCTCTCGCTTAACATCCTAAACCCTGAGATGACAGCGTTTATTTACTGACAGTAATGCACTTCTAAACAACAGGAGGGTTTTTGTGGCATGATTCCAGATGGGGGGACCAGCAGTTCCAGCCTTGGCTGTGCTGGGTGGGTGGGTTACCAGATAGGAAGTAGGTTACCTTCCTGTCCCTACGGACAAAAACCAAGCCAATAGGGCCCCTCGCTCTACAATCCTCTGTGTGTGCATCACACGCTCCAAGCAGAAATCACTCTCCCATTTCATCATCATGGGCCATCAGACAAGTGGTCTTTTGGGCATTTGTTTTGCATTTTAAAAGATACATTTGGAACATTTGCAAGACATATTTCATAAAGACAAATTATTGTTTCAAAGGCCTTGCTGACATAATTTACATCTCCTTCCCAGCTTAATGAAAAAAAAAAACAACTGTATTTTTTATTTTTATTTATTATTATTTTTTTTTTTGCGGTACACAGGCCTCTCACTGCTGTGGCCTCTCCCGCTGCGGAGCACAGGCTCCGGACGCGCAGGCTCAGCGGCCATGGCTCACGGGCCCAGCCGCTCCTCGGCACGTGGGATCCTCCCGGACCGGGGCACGAGCCCGTGTCCCTTGCATCGGCAGGCGGACTCTCAACCACTGCGCCACCAGGGAAGCCCAAAAAACTGTATTTTTTAAATAATGCATTTGCCAGCCCTTTATAAACATTACCTGGTAGCAAGTATTCTTCTAGGTCCCAAAGGGAAAACGAGTTTGCCAAAGGCCACACTGCAGTAGTCGCAGATACAGATGCAGAAAGTATCCATATGTGCTTATATTTCCCACAGGTGTGTTTGAAACAGCAACATAAGTTACATTCTCAGCCCGGTGACACTTTCGCCACTGACACTGACAGAGGATCCCGCAGAGCATGAAATCTTTTAAAAACTGTACTTTGCAAAGGGAGGGCTATCCCGGGAATAGATTTTCAGCTTCCATTAGTTATCTGGGCAGATGCTTGCTTCTTTTGTAACAAACTCAAGAAAATAAACTGACTTTGGAAACACGTTCTAAATATAATAGAGAGAAAAAGAGAGTGAAAACTAGGTTAAGACCAGAAGTATTTCTATATTGTAAAGGTCCTAAATTTTAAAAAAGAGCAAGAGAAATAGGAAATGGTAAAGTTTATCAAAACCATGCCAGAAATGTCTCAGGAATATTAGGTATAAAAATAAAGATGAACTTTTGCGTTACGTGTCGTAACCAACAAATGGACCATTTTATAAGTGAGAAATCTCAGGATCATGATGACAGTGACCTGAATTATCTCCACTTACTCCTTTCCCTCCCCTCCGGCCCTGTACTTCTTACCCGAGAAGGTGTCATAGTACCTGCCTCCTGCTTTTCAAAAATGAAAAAATATGTAGCCTCACACAACGCATAAAAAGTTGAATTTGTAATTTAAAAGCTTCAGAAAAAGAAATCTCCGTGCCCAGATGATTTCACTGGAGGATTTACAAACACTTAGAGAATTAACATCACATTTACAAAAATCTCCTCTGGAAAATAGCAGAGGACACAGTACTTCCCAACTCATTTTATGAAGCCAGTATTATTCTGACACCCGAAACAGCCGAAGACAAAAGAAAACTACAGACCAATATTTTCCATGAACTTAAATGTAAAATACTCAAAAGATTTGGCAAACTGAATCTAGTAACGTACAAGAAGCATAATACACCATGACCAAGTGGGGCTTATTCCAAGTATGCAAAGATGACCCGATATTCAAAGATAAATCAATGTAATCCATACATCAACAGGCTAAGGAAGAAAAATCATAATGCTTATGTTAATTGGTATTGAAAAAGCATCTGAAAAACTCTAATACCCATTAATAATTATGATTCTTAGCAAACTAGGAATAAAGGGGAACTTCCTAAACCTAGTAAAGATCAGCTACAAAAAACACCTACAGCTAACATCACACTTAATGGTGAAAGACTGAACATTTTCTCCTTAAGTCTGGGGAAAAGGCAAGTATGTCTGCTCTCACCACTCTAATTAAGCCTAGTGCTAGAAGTTCCAGCCAGTGCAATATGGCAAGAAAGAGAAATAAAAAGGAATACAGATTGGAGAAGAAAAAAGAAAATATAGCCTACATTCACAGATAATATGATTGTCCATGTAGAAATCCTAAGTAATCTGCAGAAACTTCTAGAATTAATAAATGAGTTCAGCAAGATCACAGGATATAATATAAACATACAAGAATCAACTTTATTTCTATAAACGATACACAAGGAAAAATCAAAATCAGAAATGTAATACCATTTATAACTGCTCCAAAGAAACAAACATGTACTTGTATGCTGAGAATTACAAAATGATGATTGATGAAAGGAATAAAGAAAGACCAAAATAATTGGAGACACACACCGTGTTCACGGATTAGAATACTCAACATAGTAAAGATGTCAGTTCTCCCCAGACAAACCTATAGGCTTAATGTGATTGCTACGTATGTCACAGGAAAAGTTTTTTGTGGACATATATAGGCTTATCCTAAGATGCGCATGGGAAGGGAAATGTCCCAGAATGTGCAACAGAGCTAACCCTCATGCGTAGGCTTTGAATTTATATGGTACAAAATCCCATGTGCAAAACTAATTTTTTTCCCACAGTTTTTGTTTTTGTTTTTGCTTGTGGGGGGGGACTATAAAAGAAAGCAAGATGTTTTATCACGCTCTTTGCTTCGGGCACTTTAGGACAAGGTAAAAGTCCTAAATTCTAGTACCAAAAAAGGAGAGAGAGAGAGAGAGAAAGTCAGAGACAAAGAGAGTCTGGGTGGGGGGATCTCTAGGGAGGGGGTCTGTCCCAGGTGTCCTTGTGGCTTTTTCCTCACCTGCCCCCGACGTTTGCCATTTTTATCTTCTTTAGCAGCCACTTCACCTGTTGCTGCCAACACCAAAACTACCAGATGGACCCAAGACCCCATGAAGCCACTGAGGCTGGGGTCCACCTGGGGGCCAGTGCCACAAGGGTGCTGCTGACGTGGCCCAAGGGAACACAGGGTGCTGCCACCCCAGCCTGCCGGCATCTCCCTGCTCCTTCATCAGGATGTGCACTGGCCCAGCCCACACTCCGCCCTGCCCCCCGTCCTGAGGGTAACCCCACAGGGGAGAGGAGCGCTCCGACCCACAGACCAGCACTCTCTCTAGAGGTGACACGGTGCTTCCTGTGTCCCCAGCTCATTCGCGTTTATCTGCTGCCTCCTTTCCGAAGAGATTGCTTTCAAGCGTATGGGGCTGTGATGCAGTCCATCTGATGGTCACCACACCTGCTCAGAAGTTCCCACCTCTGTCGGTGGCCTTGTCCTCGACCCTCTACAGCCCTTGATTGTTACCTCCCTTGGGGTGAGCCCTTGGTCGGGATGCTGGTGAGTGCTCAGAGCTGACCGACTCCAGCTGGACTGACCACCAGTCCCCCTCAGGTCCAGGGGGTCCTATACTGTAAGACTGACCACAGCTAGCTGGCTTGCCCAGGGGACCCCGGGACCAAAGTCCCATCGTCACCATTCACAGGACATGGCTCAAGACAGAGCTGGTAGAAACCACCCTCATGAAAGACAGGCAGGAGACAGCGTCCCTCCCACTGCTGCACAATTCCATGGACATGTCCTGTTTTACATCTCCTACCGCTCAGAATTCAACACGGATGGTGGCTTTCGAGCTCACTGCCTGCCATGTTGTTCGGCTCGTAAACGTTTCTCCAGAGACCCGTTCGGGGCCATGTGTACAGGGGGTGTGAGAGATGTCATTACCTTTGAGCACAAGTGATCAGGATGAGATAGGCAGGAAGGGAAGGAGAGACAGAGAAGTGACCACGGTGGAGAAGGAAGGGTTCCTGCCAGGCACAGCCAAGGAGCAGCCTCCATTAGCTTCCATTAGCTTCAAAGGCGCCGTGTGCGGGGCTGGGCTCCGCGGGCACGGGTGGAGAGGAGAGACAGGCCGGGCCGGGCGGCGGGGCACATCAAGGGCGCGGGCTGACCTCTGACTGCCCCTCCCCGCGCACACTCGGGGGCCATAAGGGGCTCCCTCTTGCCCCATGCAGGACAGCCGCGCGTTGGCACCAAAGGGTCAAAGCATCCGGCGCTTTGATGGCTGTGCCCATGGGGCCACGGAGCAGAACACAAAACGCTGACAGGAAGAAACCGGTGCCCCGGCAGGGGAGGGGCGCGCAGGAGGGCAGCCCAGCCAGGCCCGAGCTTCCTTGCCCCAACGCCCCGGCCCCTCCTGGGGGGTGTGATTTCAGCAGGAAAGTTCCCTTGCACAACGGAGGAGGGAGGCGGGTCCAAACCCGAGCAGAGAGAGAGAAAACTGGTCAGGGGGTCAGGAAGGATGGAGATTACTTTCTGGCCCAACTGGGCCTCTCCTCGGAGAGGTGTCTTGTGCAGAGCCCTAGAGCAGGGGCCTCTTCACCCCCACGTCACGCCAGGAGTGGTTTGTACGCCTCGGCTTACGGCTGTACATCTTTCTTATGGTTCGATATTTACCAAAGAACTGCAAAATTAAAAGAGATCCCATAGCCGCAGAAGACAACGTAATTATAAGGGTTAACTTGATAAGACATATAATCTTCAGAAACCTGCAGGTTTGCCTAATAAAATATTTATATCAGTCACTGCTGGACACCCAGAGAGACGAATGAAATGATGCTTCCACCTCCACGTTTCAGGATGTGCAAAAATGTCACACGGGCGCCATATGCAGGGGCTAGGGGTATGCGGGGGGTGCCCATTTAACCAATTCATGTCCTTTTGTCTTACAGTATATTGACACTAAAGATTACCAAGGAACAATGACTTTGCTATCAGGCTTGAATTCAATTTCTTTTATAAATCTGAAGGGAGCCATTTTTTTCCTTTAGTTATTTCATTTAAAAAAAAAAGAAAAGAAAAGAAAAAGAAAAACACTAACGAAGGGCTTCCCTGGTGGCGTAGTGGTTAAGAACCCGCCTGCCAATGCAGGGGACACGGGTTCGAGCCCTGGTCCGGGATGATTCCACATGCCGCAGAGCAGCTAAGCCCATGCGCCGCAACTACTGAGCCTGCGCTCTAGAGCCCACGAGCCACAACTACTGAGCCCATGCACCACAGCTACTGAGCCCGCATGCCACAACTACTGAAGCCTGCACGCCTAGAGCCCGCGCTCCGCAACAGGAGAAGCCCGTGCACCACAACGAAGAGTAGCCCCCGCTCGCCGCAGCCACAGAAAGCCACGCACAGCAACAAAGACCCAAAGAAGCCAAACATAAATAAATAAATAAATAAATTTATAAAACACAACACTAACGAAAGCTGATCCTTGGCCCCACGTTCCATTTAGGAGAGTTACACAAGATATACTTTACACCATAGTTTTTACTCTCATACATCTTAATATTTTTAATATAGCATATGAGCATCTTCTTTTGAATTGTTATAATCAAGCATCCTGTAATAATAAAACAATATAACAACCAAAAGTCATAGTTTTATTACTTTGCTGTGTCGACTCTGATCTGTGAGTTTTTCTCAGTTGTTTTCTCACAGGCATCTTTCTGGCTCTGGGGTATTGTTATGCAGATTGTCCTGCCTACACAGATCCAGCACTTAGAGACTGGAAACTCTCTGGCGTACACCTGGGTTCTAGAACAGAGAGCACGGAGGCCTCTGGAGGTGGAGGCGCTTTCCCCAGGTCCACGGTGTCCAGCTTCCTCTGTCATGAGCTGTGGGCCTGGCACCAGTTCTTACTTAAGTTCTCAGCACCTCGTCTCCTTCCTCTGTGCTTGTAAAATGACTGCTTATAAAATCCCGTATCAGAAGTTCTCCGTCTACAGTGGAGACTCACAGACGACAGCTGCTCTCAGTATCACTAACATCACTACGACATCTGTAACACTAACTTCAGATGAGGAATAAAACCTGGGTGTCTTCATCTCTAAGACCAAAGACAAATTGGCAACGAAGCAAAACAACTCTCTAGTGCGTTCAGAAATACAATAAAATAGGGTTGACAACAAAATTTTTTTACCTGATGCACTGCAAGTTTTCTCCAGCTGATTATTTTATTCTTTTATGCTATTTGTCATCTTATGGGGACCACTCTGGCACTTGGGGGGGCTTGTTAAAAGGTATCATTAAATTTGATTTATGAAATTATGGAAGCATTTCTACAAGTTGAAATCATACGGAGCTCACTAAAAATATAGCCTCAAGAAATGGCCATAAAAAGTGGGAGGAGGTGGGGGAGGGATGGATTGGGAGTTTGGGATGAACAGATGCAAACTATTATATAAAGAATGGATAAACAACAAGGTCCTACTATAAAGCACAGGGAACTCTATTCAAAATCTTGTGATCAACCATAATGGAAAAGAATATGAAAAAGAATATATATGTATAGCTGAATCACTTTGCTGTACAGCAGAAATGAACATAACATCATAAATCCACTATACTTCAATAAAATTAAAAAAAAAAAAAGAACTGGCAATCATGATGTTCGTTCCTCTAAAGGGAAGAGATGGTAAAAAGTCCGTGTGCTTTTCACTTAGTCACATCCAGCACGCTCTGTCTCCGGTCACTCTGTGCTCACCGGCGTCCACCCAAGCACCGAGACCAGCACGGCAGGTGTGTTGTGTCCCCCCTCTTAGCCAACATCCCTCACTGTCATGCTGAACACGCCCCAGCTTTACAGATTTGGAAAACCAGAGGCAGAAATGGCAAGCACAGACCCAGTCCAGAAGTGCACATCTGGATTAGAAAACAAACCGTTACTTGGTTTAAACGTTTTTCTTTTCGTTGGAAAGAAGCAGCCAACTGAAATGACAGCAGAGACCATGCCTTCGTGTGACGGCGCCTGGGCCCTCGGCTGGGCACGTGGGCGCTCTGTGATGAGAGTTCAATGAACGGACACTCAAGAAACGACCGTAGTAAAAACTAGCAGGTCATGGTCTGAGGGGACGAGGCCGTGAGCTCTGTCCGCGTCCGCGTGCCTTCTCCACTGTGGGGTGGGTCCCACAGGCTGTGTCAGCGACAACAGCTTCCCAGGTCCCAAGTGGAGGTCCACGGTCCCCCGTCGCCGAGTCTGTCCTCTGGCGTCTCAACCCCAGGTCAGGAAAGGGCTGGCCTGGAGGAACCACGGGATCTGGTGGGGGACCTAGAGGGTTGTCCAGTAACGGAATCTTCCAGAGCAAAGCCCGAAACAGACGGTTCGCTTTTCCCCTTAGGCCACCTGCCATCACCAAGCTGTGCCAGAATACCTAGAGCAGGACGCCCAACGTTTATTAAATTGTCATCATCCCGGGCACCCTGCCAACTGTCGACTACAGTTCCGTGACAGCCCCTGTGGGAGGAGGCTGTCACACCCCTGGGCCGTTGACGCAACGGAGGCCTGGAGGGCACACGTGGCTGGTGCGAGTCAGGAAGAGGACACAGCTCCCCTGGGCAGGCGGCAAGACGGGGAACACCGGAGAGGCAGCGAGATGAAGCTCACTGGCCACCTGTCGTTGTCTTCTAAAACTTTTTTTAATCTCCAGAATTTTGCACTGTTTTCTCAACAAGCTGCCCTGAAAGCCACGACCAATAGTTGTAACAGGCCGTGCACAACTTTTTAAATTTCCTTTTCTCTTTTTAACTGAAACATAGTTGATTTACAATGTCGTGCCAGTCTCTGCTGTACTAACGCCATTTGCAGCAGCATGGATGCAACTAGAGATGATCATACTGAGTGAAGTAAGTCAGAAAGGGAAAGACAAACACCATATGACATCACTTCTATGTGGAATCTAAAATAGGACACAAATGAACCTCTCTACGGAACAGAAACAGACTCACAGACATATGAGCACACTCGCGCACAGTTCTGAAGCAGAGGGGCCAGGTGGCAGCAGTCATGCCTGGGCCCCCCTTCCCGCACCGATGGTCCTTCTCAGCTTAAGGGCCTCTCAGTGCAAAGAAGTGCCCTGGGTGTGTCTGTAATGAGCACTACTAATTAAGGGTTACTACGAGTGACTGAGTACAGCAACTAGTGTATTAGGAGCTGGGAATTACATTTGATCTCTGTTCATGAAAACAGGCGCTCACCTACGGCTGACGCCAAAGACCCAGCGGGAGGCCCATCCCGGGGACCTACCACACCACCCGGCATTCCGCAGATGTGACCCCTTGCTTCCCAGAGGGTATGTTATGGTCACCTCCCCCCGCCCTGTCTAAATTCTGGCGGAAATGTAGGGGGGGAGAAGGACAGAGTGACGTGGGGAAATCCTCGGTGCTCAAGGCGGGAGGGAAAAAAACAAATATTGGCAAACACATTTAATAGGAAAAGGCAACATGACAAGTCATGCTCTCACAGCACAAAGGACTTTAATTCTCTGTCTCGCCACGTGCATGAGAAATTCCAGTTTTGTTCATATTGCTGTAGTTACGTTCATGACAGGATAAAGTTGTTTTAAAGCTGAAAATTTGGTAATATGATCTTAAAAGTCATTCTGAACCATCTGAGAGTGAATGACTCCACAATTATAAAAATTACTTTTGTAATGCTGGCTGCACTTGGAGGTATGATCAGATAATCACATTGCTAAAATAAAATGTGTTAAATCTAACATTATGGCAATTCTGTCATTTCATTCAGGCCCCCGTAAATTGCTGCAGCATTCAGGGTAAACCATTAGCTTGCTCCCTTTCTTACCTTCCTTCTTTCTTCTCTTTTTAATCCCAAAGAAATGGCTATAATGAGTTGCTAATAAAATGACAAATAGGAACAACTCCAATTCATTCACAGGTTGCATATTCAGAGAAGATGCAATTCTAATGCCATGAAGAGCTAAGGAAGGTCACCCTGACCAAGAGGACCCCTCGTCTGTCGCTCCACTGGTGGAATGCGCCCACCACTCCCAGGCCTGGACTCCTTCAGGCCAGCAGAGCCTGGGGCCCATGGAACCAAGGCGCTTTCCCACCTGACCGTCATTAAAGCCAGGGGGCACGTCTGCAGGCTCTGGACACCCTCACTTTTAAAGACGTCACCCCAAGCAATCTCAAAGACACACATGCCCGAACATCCCACATCTAACCTAATGTTTTGTTATAAAGTCTTTAGAAGTATCTTATAATTGTTCCTCTAAGAGAAGGCATGGAATGGTGGTTAAGGGCTATGCTAAAACCCCAGTTCTATGTGACCTGCAAGAAGTTACTTAACATGTCTCTGTCTCATTTATAAAACCGAAATAACAATAGTGCTCTTATCACCGGTTATCATGACGAGTAAATTAACTAACATGCCTTTGGAGGCAGAAACGTGCCTCGCACGAAATGAGCCCGATGCAAACGCTCCTTTGTGCTACTGTTGTTTCACTGGGCAACAAATAACTCACTTGATCAGCAACTGGCTCTGCTGTCTGGGCAGTTATTGTGCACACTCAGGGATTCTTGTGTAAGAAAAGCTAGCTTCTAAATTATTTCCAAAGGTAATACAGTGTTAATGAAAACTAAATTTAACCATTAAAGAACCTGACGTGTTTTTAAAACATTTCATTAAAAAGTTTAAATTTCAGTTTTGTAGTTTTCCTATTTTAGAGTCACCCATTGCTTTTTTTTCAGAATGCTTCATAGATTTATGAACATCCTCATGGGTTTCTGAGCAGCTAGTGGTCCCTGCACCCAGAGCATCTATGGAGGCACTGAGCCACATGGCCTGTGGGACTCGGCAGCAAGCACAGTCAGTACGGGTACAGAGGCAGCGAGGCAGGACCTGGAAGTCCAGAGGCTCCCGGGCTCCGTGAGCTCCTGAACTCCCGGGGCAGGAGGTTTCCTCTCTACAAAGGACCGTGAGGGCAGGGGGGACTCGTGCAGGGCCCGTGGCTTCGTCTTCATCTGGTCCGTCTCGGCGCGCATGTGCTGCCCTCCCATCCTCTGGGGAAGCTTACAGCCTCTTTATCTTGACTGTATCTCTCTACCCTGTTGGCTGATGGATGTTCTTCCAAATGCAACGAATCACTTCACATATATGATTTCTTCTAACTACTTGTAAAACTTTAAAGAAACAACTAAAAATTTACTGCACAGTCATCCTTTATTTTTATGAGATCTTTTACAAAACACATTCTGTGTCTAATACTTCATATGTAATCCTTAGTACATAACCTACAATACATTAATACTTAATATAAATCCTAAAATGTACATAATACTAAATATAAGTCCTCCTTTTAAAAAGTCCTCCTGTAAAAATCTTTTTCTCTCGTAAGCGATACTGCCTGTCAGTTTGCGGCTATGAGACACTACGCGTCACTTTCCCTCACGTCCTCCTGTGAATGCTGCTTGTGGTGGTCAAAAGGGCACTTAATGTCACGTGGCACTGGACAGCCCAGCGATTCGCGATTACTGGGGAGAAGCAGTGGGCTGAATTAATTGGCTGCAGACATGCTGACACCGATAGACACCCATTACCTTAAAATGGACACTAACGCACAAAAAAGCACGGCAGCAAATGGGCCTTCAGCTCCCACTGGACGCCGGTGTATTAAGCCAAGTCAATGGGGAGACGCCCACGGCCCTGATGTTAGCTCTTCAAATAAACATCCGTCCCACAGGCATCCAGACTCCATCTCTGGTCGCGCACCCCAGGCTGTCCCCCCGCGGTGGCCGCTCAGCAAAGAGCCCCTCACCTACCTGACCCTGCGCCTTCCTGAGCCGCTGCTCAGTGACGCCGATGACTTTCCAGCCCGCAGCGGTCCTCACCCACGCGGGAGGGATCTCAAGGTTCCCTGGAACTGGGGAGCATTTACAAAGAATGGAGTTTCCTCAGCTCACCCCAAAGAGCAGTCTCTCATGACTTGACTCCTTCTGTGAAGGTAACCGGGCCTCAACTTCCTCACCCTGAGTCCCGAGAGCACAAGCCTCCCCTGCTCTTCCAGGGTTCTCCCGCGTTGTAATGTGGGAGCGTTGAGTGTGAGATGTGTGTGCGAGTCTGAGCTGGAATGCGAGCAAGTGCGTGTTTGTGCAAGTCAGTCCGACCCTCCTGCACAGGCTCCAGGTTCCTGGAGAATCCTGCGGCCTCCTGCTGGCAATGGAACTTTGGTACAGAGGCCAGTCAGAGTGACTACGACCCTGCCGTCCAGAACTTACATTCTGAGACGAACGCACAGCAGGGCAGCAGGGGACCTGGCAACAGAGCCACGTGGATTTCTATCAGACGGCTGAGGTAGGGAACAATTCACATGCGGATCTATCTATCTATCACCTAGCCATCTGTCCATCCATCTACCCATCCACCCGTCTAAAAGTAATTACATAATGTCCGAAGTTTCCCCTCATCTGATCCTTCAGGAGCCCTTTCTCCCATCTGTAGCGGCCTTGCATCCCTAAAGGAGGGGTCACAGATCTGGAGGACACAACAAAGAGAGGAAGTGCCACACGCTGCCGTGTGGAGGACGAGCTGAGAGGCCAGGTGCTGCCACCAGGACACCTCATGTCCTCAGGACCGGGGCCATCTAAGGCTGTCCGCAGCCAGCCCCAAGGAGCTTCCATTCCCAAGAGAAGTGATGCGATGGCATGACGGTGACACCTGGGGGACAGCAGTTTGTAGCAGGAGTGCCCGCAGTCACCGGGTCTGTCCTGCATCTGAGGATATTATTCGAGGTGTCTCTGCCCATTCATGCCCCACATTTGAAGAAGTCCTGCCGTGAAGTCACGAGTAGGCGCACCGTCTGCAGAAGAGAACAACTGCTTTGTCACCCGGCAGTGTCTCTGCAGAGCTCCGTAGGCAACGGCAGGCCCCATCCTCCACAGACCACGGAGACCACACACTGCGCTCCTGCCCCTCCCACCCCTCCCAGCCACTTCCCCAAGCCCACTCACAGTGGTCAGTGCCGTACACACGATTCTGACACTTCAGTCCAGAACATCCTCTTCGGTAGGATTTCCTGCAACCTCCCAGATACCCTCCCAAACCCAATCTACGGACATCAGCTCCACAATACCTTCTTGAGGTTGTCCCTGGTTTCTACTTCCCTTCCTCTAACTGGAGAGAAGTGGAATGCTTCTTAGGAAAGAAAACAGTAGCACAAGAGGGCAGCATAATATTCTGAGGACGAGAGCAGTAAGTTGGGAGCAGCTGTCACCAGGTGTCTGTACGAATCTGAGCAAATGACCCAACCTCCGGGGCCTCAGTTCCCCCTTCGTGAGGGGAGGCTGAATGGATGCTGGGGCCACACGAATGCCGAGATCCTGGGATGACCCTAACACGACAAGGGACTCCGTGCATGTACGTGGCAAGGAGTGAGGTGTAGCCTCACACCTGGACGTGTAAAGAGAGCAGAGGGGAAGGGTTCGGGGGGTCGGTTTCCGAGGAGCCCGTGTGGACTTTCCGTTCTCGTGATGGAGGGCAGCTCACAGGAGGAAATGGGAGGTGACAGGTTCCTCAACCTCCCTCTGCACTTTCTTGGTCTGCTGACATCAGACTCCTCAACACCTTCAAACCACAACGAAGAGGAGGTGAAGGGCCCCTTCGAGGTCACACCTGTTTGGGTGACCCCTCTGTTCCCCGTGTCACATGGTCCCCCCACGGGTTGAACTGGACACACCCGTTGGCGCACCAGCTGTAGAACTGGGCTAGGAATTCCAACTCTGCAGGCTGGCAGGGCATAACTGCAACCCGCCGGGCACCGTGCTAGCTTTTCACGTCTCTCTCAAGCCTACACGGGCGTGGTGATGAGGCCGTCTACACACAAGGAAGTGCCGCGCAGCAGAGGAGACCACGTCCCAAGACCACAAGGAAAGAGGCAGCACCAGGTCTTAGATTTACAGAAAAAAATGTGACAACAGCACAGAATTAACACACGCCCTGCACCGAGGCTCTCCTACTCTTAACATCTTATACTGTATGGGACATCTATTACAATTAATAAGCCAATATCGATACATCATCATTAACTACAGTCCACACCTTATTCAGATTGCCTTAGTTTTTACCTAATGTCCTTATTCTGTTAGAGGGTCCCATCCTGACACCACAAGACACTCAGTCACCAGGTCTCCTCAGGGTCCTCTTGGCTGTGACAGCCTCTCACACCCACCCTGTTTTAACGACTTGGACAGTTTGAGAGGGACTGGTCAGGTATTTACAGGACGCCCCAGGATGTCACGGTTAGACTGGGGTGCCCACTCTCCACCATGACTCTGGATCTTGGCCTCCATCACCTGGGGGAGGTGTGTCTGTCAGGTCTCGCACGGCATGGTGACTCAGCCCTCCACAATCCCATCCCGTGCTCCGTGCAGCCCACACTTCAGAAGTGGGCGCTATGCCCCACCTCCTTGCGGGGGTAGCAGCTACACACATTACTTGGAAGTCTGCGTGGGAGACCTGCCTCTCCTCCGCACTTGTGTGCTGATGCAGTCGATCACTTACCTCTATCCATCAGGACGGGAGAATATGTATTCTGTGCTTTGAGCTGCAATCCAACGGGACTCTACTTACTCTGTTGTTCAGATTTTTCCAGCTTTGACCACTGGAAGCTCTTCAGTGACCCTGTGTCCCTGGGACACCCCGGCGTCCCTGTGTGGGGTTTGTGGGCAGTCCTTACCTGCCGGCTCATCTTGTGTGTTTCTTAGGCAAGTCCCCAGCCTTGGCATTAGCCCTTTCTCTTAGGAGAACTAGTTCCTGTAACTGGAGACTGGAATTACAAGCCACGATCTAGGTGCTAGTGTGCTTGATGGCACTGCTTGTAGGCCCGCTTAGCTGACAGAGAAACTAACCTGTGTATGCGCCACAGCTACGAGATTTCTGTAGGTAACCACCCGTATCTATGTAAGTTCAAGACGAGTTTACACTGACATCTCCAACTCAAGTCCCTCATCACATGGACCATTCTAGCACCTCGCCTGCTTGTCTGTCACCTCCCATGCCAACACTGAGGAACTCAGAGCAGAATTTTAATCCAGGTCTTTCTAAGTCAAGGACCCACACCCATAACCACTATACTACACTGCCTCCCAGTTATAGTGATTAAATGGATATAGTTACTGTGTATAAAATGCAGCTTCTAGAACATAACAGGCACCTGGCGAACAAGTCCAGCCTCAAGCTAAGCCCGCGCCCTGCACCCCAGCCCACACGGGCCACCCGACGTCTACAATATCGACATCTACAATGCAGACGGACCAGCCCACACTGTCTTCTGCCATCCTTCTCTCTCCTGAGTCAACTTCCAAAGACCCTCCCTCACCCAGTGCAGAGTCACCTGTGGAAGAACACTCTCCCCTCTCCCTCACTACCCAGACCGGCTTATCTGGTGGCCATGTACCCAGCGAAAGCTCCACCCGCAGCCTCCCTAGGGCTGTCGCACAGTAGGGCTCTGGCCAGTGGGCTGCAGGGCAGTTGCTGGGGGTACTTCCAGGGAAGCTTTCGGGGGCACCTCGGTCAGCACATCCTTGTGTGTGTTTCTGTTCCTGCCTGCAATGCAGTCGATGCTGACAGTGGACCTGCCCTCCAGAGACCATGAGGCAACAAGATCGCGCTAAGGACACGCACAGGATACAGAAGACCCTCAGCAGCCCGTGGGACCAGGCTGTATCGAGGTGGGCTTCCTGGCCTGGCCCTCATCACTGTCATTCCCTGAGCCTCAGCTCAGCGCAAACCGCAAACCCTAGACTCACACACCAAATAAGGACCCTCTTGCTTTGTGGCTCCTGACCACGTAGGGGCCTTTCACTCAGTTTCCATCTCCTGTTGAGTCTAAGCCACAGCAAAGGATATTTTGAGGCCAAACAAATGATTTAGCCCTCTTTTAGCTCTCTGAAGAGCCACTTCAGACTCTTCTTCTCAGGAATACAGAATAGTGTAGAGTCATCAATGCTCAGTAAACTGCAGTTGAATGAATAAATACAGTCGGAAGATGGTTATTTCCTCCAAGGGGCTCAGCGGTGTCTCACGATTTACAAGGTGAGCTGATGCGACTGCTCCCTTTAGACTCGTGGGTCCTGGGCCGCCCTGCCCTCCACGGTGCCCCCAAGCCTGAACAGGGCTCCCCAGGGAGAAGTCAGGCACAGACCCAGGACCCGGCCCCTCTGCTGGCCCGTGTTCTCTCCTTCCTTCTGCTCCAGGACATCAGGACCTGGACGGGGCTAAGGGACCCCTGGAAGGACCCCCCAGGTGAGGGGCTGAGAAAAGGGCAAGTCTCGGTGCTGTGGGGCCGGCGGGGGCGGGTGGGGGGGGACACACAGGGATCCTGAGGTTTGCCTTCCAGGCTGTGGTGTGGGCGACAGAGACGGAGGGAGGGAGGGGACGGGGAGGCAGGGGGCGCCCAGACAGCAAGGAGTACGTTGTAGGGAACTTACGGGAAACCGTCACGTCGGTGCTGCTTAAACGCGAATAAAGGAAAGGAAAATGGGAGAAGCGCTTTGGCTCTGTCGCAGTAAACTCATCACTGTCGTCTACCTTTAGCTTACATTTACATTTAGCTTACCGTTTATGCTAATTCCCACATGCAAAACAACTGCTGCGCGGGGCATTCATGTGTGGTGGGTAAGTTTTGATTACAGTGCAAACCCTGATCCTCTATGCGTGGTCCTTAGTCTCGCGGAGCGTGGATCTGGAAGCGTTCAGTGAGATCAGTGGGGGGAATCAGGGCCAGGAGGGGAGCAGTCAGCGATACGGGCTCACACGGCAGGGCTCAAAAGGTGAACACTGGGCGAGACAGGAGAGACGCTGTGCCCCAGGACCTCTCCTTACTCAAAGCCTTAGGAGGGCACCCAAGTTTCAATCCAAGTTTAGAGAAGGCAGCATAGGAAAGGTCAACGTCATTATGACACACAGCAGCCTGGAATCAGACACTGACAGACCAGGGCGTGGGGCACATTTACGATACGACTTCTTATCCTCGTCAAGGTCAAATGTTTAACCTTTGTGAGGCCCCCTTTCCTCACATTTTAAAATATAAATAATAATATTTACCTGGGAGGATTTTTCTGAGGATTATATAAGATACTGTCTTAAAGAATCTCACACAGTTTCTGGAACCTACAGGTAGTTATTAAAGACTAGATATTATATCTTTATATATCGTATATTGCATTGTAGCATATATTATATATTTACATGTCATACATAATGTTCAAATTGTTACTGATTAAAAATTAGAAGGAAGAGATGATATGTATCATGGGAAGTTTTCAAGGACGCAGGGCTGCTAATCCAGATGGGACTGGTTTAGCGATGTTAAGTGGCTTCCAGGAGGTCTGCCCACGTAGAGACCAAATTAGAGGCCCCCTGTCCCGCCGTGACCTCACAGGGAATCCCGGGCAGGGAACGCCAGCTTTCTAGGACTCCACTTACTTAGGAAATAAAGGGATGCACTTGGTAGTTTCTAAAGTTTTGGCCAGTCCCACCATTCCAAAATGGCTGAACTGGGATTGCGGCTGGCCTGAAGAACGACTACCTTGGCTGCTAGGACGATGCAACCCAGGGGTAAACCACTACGACTGACTTGGAGTCTCCGCTCTTAAAGGTGCACAAAGAACGCAGCGAGGCGTCTCGCCTGCACTCAGTAGCCCTAACTCTGTCCGTTCCCTACAGGTAGGCGCACTGAGGTGGTCCCTGCTATCTGGTCTCCTGTGAGGCACATGTTGGTACCAACCGCTTCTTGATTCTTGTTCTCCTGCTGAGGAAAAGGAAGAGACGAGGACAAATACATTCTTTGGGCAGCTGAAGGGCATCACGTCGAATGCTGCGTCGCTGCATCCCTCATAGTGGGGCGTTCTGGACTAAGTTCACTACAGCTCACAGGATTTAAAGGCTGGATTTGAACTTAGAGCCTCACCTTGAACTCCTCCAGTGTAGATAGGAAATTGTGCTGGATGAGACCAAGGGCGGAAACGCGAGTGAAGAGGAGCCCAGCGGTGCAGGTGCTGGGACCTTGTTCTGACAGGACCACCCCGCCTGAAGCCACTTCTAACGCCTTGCAAGTCACTGAGACAGGACTGCATGCTGCCCTGCAGGAACCCCATCGGCTCACTCCACTTCTCAGCTACCACCTTTGGCTTGAGAAGAAACAACGTACATGCTTATGCATGCTTGATAATTAGCCAGTTAGTCTCAGCTCCTGTACCCTATCTGCAGCCTTGATTTCTGAGCTCACAAAGATCATAAGTTGCTTTGTTTCAAGTACTATATATGGTGCCCACCAGGAGCCGCGGGAGGTCAAAGTCTTAATAATAATGGAATTATCTTCAGTGTGGAGGCATCACTGCCTGCCCCTCGGGCCCCCGGGTGCCTCCCCAGGTAAATCCATTTATGATATCATCTTACCCCCAGCATGGCCCAAAGTCATCTCTCTTTGTTATGCATATTATGGATTCTCAAAGTTATACACAGGGTTTAAATATTAATTTGCCTTTCTATAGATTCTAATTCCAGAACACCAAGGAAAAACTTGGTGATTGGTGATTGTTATCGTATTATTTAAACATGGCATGTATTTAGTTGATAACACACAGGCATTTTTCTCAGCTGTATATGTAATAAATATACTCCCCATCCATAATTCTCTATGATATTTATCTGAGGGGTATAAACATTCCTTTGAATAATAATGCTTGCGTAACCTCCCATTGACAGTTTGTCTATTAAAGAGGAAATTAAATATACAAGGGTATGGGAAAAATCACTGTGAGGCAATAATGAACTTAGCACATTCAAGAAAGAAGATGAAAGATGACTCGTGTGAAGCCTACACTTACTTCCCTTTCGATTTCTCATGATTCATCACTTGTCACAGAAACGTGGCTGGAGGGCCCTCCTCGCACCCACACGCGCACAGACCCTGGCTGGTCGCGTGCTGGACGCAGAGGGAGCCGTGTAAATGTGGGTGAACTCTCGGAGCGGAGCGGAGCTTCTGGAGGAGGAGTTTCGTACCTCTACGGGATGCGTCCTCTCTGATTATTCCTAGTTCCCAACTAGTTACTTTAAAATATCCCCCCAAATTAGTTTTCAGTTCACAATCCCATTTCCGATTTCAATCATTCATGCAGCCTACAGTCCGATGATTATATTTTCTTAAACAGTAAGAATCGCCCTCCTGAGAAGTTCCACCTGATCTCCTGGACTTTTTCTTTTTGAAAATGCACAAACCGGTATAACAGGGAACTGTCAGGTGTGGAGGCAGTCAAAGGTACGCTTAGCAATGCATTCTTGTTTTAAAACTAGCCACATGTTGGCATTCAAACTTTTAAATGTTTTGGAGGAGAACTGAAGAGTGCTGCCCTTCAGCAGCGATAATGATGCTATGAGTGTGAGTGATTCGCTCATGTATGTTACCCACAATGTAAGGTGGGGTTTTCTTTTATTATTTATTTCTGGCAGCAAATCTGCCTAAAATTGCCATCTCATTGAAGTCAATTAAATTAAGTCAATTAATCACTTTTAAGTATGGCCCCCATGACTTATTAGTTCTTTTAAAAGGAAGGAGAAAGGTTTTAAATTGGGGAGAAAAATATCTTATCTCCTCAAAGTAATGTTTTACAATTATTTTCTGAACTATGAAGAAAAGCTAGACCCCAGTAGTGAAACTCATACCCCCAGTAAAATAAAATGTGCCCCCATTTAAAAAAGCAGCATTCATGACTTTTCATTGGTGAGTTTGCTTGAACCATGCTTAGGTCAGCTCCCTGTCTAGTCCAAAGCATGACAAGACAGTGGGTATTGCCGCTATAAAGTCAAAGTCATCATTTTAAAAGCCCTCCTGGTAATGCCTTTAAAATCCGCAGTCAGACAACCATTAGAGTAATTACCGACCCCCAGAAACCTGGAGCTTAATCGCTTCGGAGCAGAAACCTCTGCAGCAGCCCGGCCACCCTCCTGCCACCCCTGCCACCAGCAGCCAGGGGCTCTACGGCCGGGGCTGAGCTGCACCCGGCAGACGCAGGGGGGAGCTCGGCTTTGCCAGTGGAATCTCACAGGGAGCCCACCGCCCAGGCTGACTTAGAGTGGGGGGCAAGCTCAGGGGTGCAGGGCCGCGGGAGGGTCTGCAGGCTGCCGACCTCGAAGCCCCCAGGTCTACGTCCTCCCTCCCGCCCTGGTGGCTCTTACTCTGTAATCACAATTAACAATGATGACCGAGACACTCTCCCCGGGTATGACTCCTACCTGACATATTTTACATTCTAAAACAGTGTTACTAATACATCCAGGAAAAGCGGAATTTCACTCCAAATAAAGTAGAGAGTTCTGCACACTTGCTCACTCGCCGTGAGTCGTTTCGTCTCTTGTTTTCGTTTTTTTTCTATACTTATAGATGTTGATAACTGGATTATATTCCCAAATCCGATCATACTAGAAGCAAGGGATTAAAGAAAGGAAAAGATATAAGTTCGCTCACGTATGTGCAAACTGGTCTCATACAAAGATAGGACGTAGAAATGTCTGAAGTTCACCTCCTGCTAATTTCTCATCTCCCCTCCCCGCTCCTCTCAAAGCCTGAGGCCTCAGCGAGCCTGCAGGTGCCCCGGGGGCTCGCCTGGCCTGTCGGCTGCCCTGGGCTTCCTCCCTTGACTGGCTTCCTATTCTGGCCATCAGACACTTGAAAGCCATTACTAGGCAATGATGGCAAATGCATTCACCATTCCTGAAGGAGGAGAATTAAACGAAAAGGGAATTTCGCGGAAGGTGGCCGAGTTCTTGCCGGTGACTCTCAGTGTCAGCTCTCTTTTGGTCGACGCCTGCCAATTAACCCTGTTTCTACAGCTGGTGGTCATCTTAAAATGTGGAGCACGTAAATGTACGCTTTTAGTCCTCCCTCTCGACTCCGAACTTTGTATACTCAGCTTCCAAATCTAATCCATAGCTGCAAATAAAATATTCTTCCGAGGCAAAGTATGTCAAGCAACCCTGGGCCTCGGTTTCCTTGTTTACGTGGATGAGAAAACTCTCCGTCCTCAAGTGCTCGGCACTGAGCCCCACGGCTTTCATTTCGGAGGGAAAATCAGCGAGGATCCCAGAGTTACGCTTTGCTCCACTGGAAGAGTCCTGAGGAGAGGTGAGCTGGCGAGGCAGTGGCGACGCCGGGCTGCACAGGCCATCAGGTCCCCAGCACGGGCCAGCCCCGGCTTCCAGAGCCGGGCAGACACAGCGGGCTCGGCCGTTCCCTCGTTTGCCCAGACGCGCCAGTGGGACAGCAAACGCGTCTCTCCTTAACCAAGCGCCCGATGGGACAGCCTGCAGCACTCCTCAGGTTCGGAGCCGGCAGAGGAGACAGCAGAAACCAGTGAAGTTTTAAAATAAAAAATTTATCGCCAGTATTTCAAGCCTGACATAAGAAAAGCCACTTCCCCTGCCCCTACAAGTCAATACGCAGCAGTGTGCTGCTAAGTGTCTTCCATTCCCCTATTTCACGCTAGATTTACCTGAGAGATGAGTGTACTTAAGTAAATAGCACAGACGATTTTCATAGGACAGGTGCTTTGAATGTACGTGCAAGGTCATTCCTATTATTTCAATTAACAACGTAAGCTACAAAAAACACACGAGGGTGAATTAATTTAAAGCTTCCATTTAATGCTCCCAGTGAGGACATCTTTGGGCCCCCCGGTTGTCTTGGCAACTCTAGCATCCCAGCCAGCAGAAGCAGCCTCTGCCAGCCCCCTTTCCCGGCATACACACAGTTCAGATAGTACATTAGCAAAGAATATGATGTCCATGTAAATGTTGAGATACTTCCGTTGCCATAGAGATAAGAAGAATGGCAAAAATACAGGAGTACTTGACATACTCCAAGGCAGACTTTTAATTAAAAAAAAAATCTCAGACGACAATGCCAAGATGGCCGAATGCACCGTAGGGCTTTTATGCTCACTCACTAGGCACAGAAGTCCCCTGTCCAAGTAACACGGGCAGAACTGAAGAAACCCGGCTGAACAGCCAATGAGGAGGTGCAGAGCCACCGACGGGTGCAGGGGCCACGATCGTGGTCCTTTCATCACGCACAGAAAAGAGAAAGGGATAAAAGATAGTGCAGGCGAGTCACCATGTTAGTTACATATTTCTTCAGAGATGGGAAGCCACATCGGTGACAATTTTTTTATACCTCCACGGCTGTGGCACCTGGGGCGCTGGCAAGAATAACCTTGAATATGTCATGATGAGTCTCCTCGTCAGCCCTTCCCCTCTGTGGAGCAGACTGTACAATTTCTTTAGGCAACGCGGCTTGTGAAACAAATGTGATATGTGTGCTCTGCCACAGCAAAGGTGGCAAGGAGCAGTTCTAAAAACCTGTGCTAAAATCACTAGGGGAGGGGGGAGAATTTTGCTTTTCTCCAAAGTCCGTATTTAATTTTTACAAAAACGGTAGCTATTTCCACGAGCTTCCATCAAAGACATCTGGTACTAAATTACTCCTAAACTGGTTCCAGCCAAAGACCTGAGAAATGCCTGTAACCTGACGGGAGAGCGGGAGAGGACGGGGTAGGGGCGATGAAGGGCCAAGGCAGGGTGGTGCGCGTGACCTCCTGGGAGCACTGGTCGGTCGGCTGCCACCACTCATTCCTCCTAGTAACTCTCTCCGACCTTCACCCACTCTGCTTCTCCTCTGTCCAGGGCAGTGTCGGCGCCCTCCCAGAGTTCTACCTTCATCCTGTTTCCTTTCCCTGTACAATCCTGTCCATTTTCTCAAGGTCAGCCACCCTCGAACACGATGCCCATGTGCCCAGAACCCCTCGCGGTCTCCAGGCCGACTGCTCTCTGGTCTCCCCACTGGATGTCCCACCCCAGCTCAACAACTTCTCATCGTCCCCCCGCCCCGCCCCATCCACTACACTGGCTGCTCTCTCTCCATCCTCCGTCTCCACGCCTGAAGCACTCTAAGACTGAGACCTCAGACTTTTCCAGATCCTCCCCCTGCCACGGGCTCAGAAAGTCACCAAGTCCCCGAAAATCAAGGTGGCGCCTGTCTGCTGGCCAGGGGTGGACACCTTTCAAGGCCGGGTCATTCCAGTCCTCTCCCCCAGGATTCTGGGCTCTGGGCAGGGTGTGGCGACTGGAAGCAGGCAGCAACCAGGAGGGGCCACGGATCCTTCCAGCAGCAGCTGCAGGAGCGTCTGCTTCTGCCCTCTCACGCCCCCAGGGCGGTGCCACGGCTTCTGTCTCTACCAGAAGCCAGTTCTTGACTCTTTCCTTTGATTCAGTCCAAGAGAAAAATCCTTTTCTGCTTCAGCTAGCCGGATTTGGGTTTTGTTACTTGCGATACAAGAGCCCTGACTAGCAGAGACTGTGATGGAGGAGCTGCCTCGGGAGGAACCTGGTGGGACGGAACAGGGCCAGGGCAGGGCCCACAGAGGCTGCCGCACGGTCATTCTACACTTGAGTCCGCCAGCATCTTCTAGGCCGAGTTTGCCTCGAGAAGCCGTTTGTGTGTAACTTCCCCTCTGGACTTGGGGCCAGGATTGAGACTTACGTGGCACCTCTACATTCAGAGTGAGGGGCCTAATGGCGTTGACCGCCCACAGACCCACCGTGCTACCCCTGAACCACCACTTCCCTCTGCTTTGAATCCCATCGGAGGAGCAAACTGCATCCTGAGTCACTGGAAGGAAAGTTTACTCGTATGTTATCAGTGTCTGACTGGTTCCTTTTTGAAACCACGTATTTCTCGTGAGATAGACAACCACCTTCTGATGTCAGCTGCATGTTGGGAGCCACAGGTAAAGTGTGATGTGGGTGCTGCTGACCCAAGGGGAAGGTCCAGGGCCCAGCGGCCCTCGTGCCACCGCGGTGGCTGGCTGCGCTGGCGTGGCCCTGCTCTCCGGGGCTGTCATTTTTTTGATCCCTCTGTTGCTATGCTACTGCTATGTCAGTCAGTACTCACTGTCTACTGAGCACCCCGCTTGTGCCAAGCCCTGCGAAGAAACACACGCCACAGTCAAGGGCCTCCAAGAGCGTGCAGGCAGGAGGCGGGGTCCGGTGGAGACTGTAAGCCCTGCGGGTGTGCACCGCAGCATCAGATGCCACGGAGAAAGGACTCAGAAGAGACAGTCCTGCCTAATCTGGCCAGAGGAGGCTGGGGGAGGACTGGAGACGTGACCCAGATCTGAAGGTGCAGGCTGGCACAGATGCAGGGCTGGTGGACCGGAAGGGGCGAGGTGGGAACCCCCAAACCCCAGCCGTGGAGCAGACCCACCGTCTGCGGCAAAGGCCCCGTCGGGAAGGCAAGGAGACAGGAGTGTGTGAAAGGCAGCTGCTGGTGGCAGAGGACAGAGCCTCGCTTTCTGTGCGGCCTTTCCTTTGGGGCCAAAGAAACATAAGGGCACAAGGTGTGCCAGAAGGTGGCTGTCCACATGGAGTGAGAGGTGGCGCCAAGGAGCCGGCCCACGGGAAGCACTCTCCCCGACCGGCCGGCCCCTCCCCTTCCACTCCCAGCCTCTCTCCTGAAGGAGCCAAGCAGCCACTTCCGGTGGGTCTGGGCTGGTAGTGACAACTTCAGCACCACCTGCGCATCCTTGAGAGCTCAAGCCCACAGCCGGTGTCGCAAGCCTGTCCTTCCTCTGACCGGATGAAACGCGGGCCGCCGGGCAGCCAAATCCAGGGTTTAGAACAAGCCTCGAGCCAAGAGGCCGCCAAACCCTGCTCGCAGGCCCGGGGTTTCTAAAAGGAGACAGCCCGAGAGTAGACAGGAGAGGGGCGGCTTTGCGGGGCTGGGAGGGCTGGCAGCTGGCCAGGAAGCCGCCCGGCGGCGGCGCGAGGCGCTGGGAGGGCCCGGTCCCTCCTGCCTGTGAGCAGCTATGATCCTACCCTCCTCATCCCGCGAGGAACTGGATGACGAGGGCAGTGCGGTCAACGAGGAGGGCGCTGCTGGCGAGCCCTGCTCACCTCCCCGTGGGGGCCAGGCCCTGCCAAGTCCGTCGGCCACGAGCGAGAACTCGCGTGTCCCAGTGGGAGCGATCCGCTTAGCGGAGCTCACGCCAAGTCCATCTCTGTCTCTCAAGCGGGAGGGCCGGGCTCCATGTCCTGGGAAGCGCTGCGCCCTTCCAGGACGGAGATGGGAGAGGAAGGGGGCCCCGTGGAGGCGGAGCTGCAGAGCAGATGGGCTCCCCACCAGTCCAGCCGAGCTCAGGCTTCCTCACTTTTGAGGGTGAGGCAGAAAAGCAGCCTTGGGACGTCGCTGGTGGCTCAGAGGTTAAGAAGCCGCCTGCCAACGCAGGGGATGGGGGTTCCAGCCCTGGTCCAGGAAGATGCCACACGCCGCGCAGCTACTGAGCCCACGTGCTACAACTACTGAAGCCCGTGCGCCCAGAGCCTATGCTCCGCAACAAGAGAAGCCACTGCAATGAGAAGCCCGCGCACCGCAACGAGAGTGGCCCCGGCTCGCCGCAACTTACAGAAAGCCCGCGCGCAGCAACGAAGACCCACCGCAGCCAAAAATAAATTAATTTTTAAAAAAAAGAAAAGGAAAGCAGCCTCGAGATGGAGCTAAGGAATGCCCAAGAAGGGAACGCGTGCTGATACAAACAGGCACTGGGCACATGCTGGCCTTCTAGAGCGTCAGACAATACACGTCCTGCCCTAAGGAAGGGGACAGTACCGCCCAGAAACGAGGCATGCTGCCCATCCCTACCCCATCAGCAACTACAGGAAAGAAGGCGGGGGCAGAGTGACAACAACTCTCTACCTGGCACCAGAACTGGGTCATTACCACCTCATAAGGTTATTTTGAGAATTAAATAGTGTATATGAATTATTTAGCACTTAGTGACTACCAACACACGTTCATCGGAAAAGTGGGACTATTTATTAGGATTCTTCAGAGAAACAGAACCAACAAGGGGTGTGTGTGTGTGTGCACGTGTGGAGAGAAGGGGAAGTGGGGGAGACAGAGAGAGAGAGAGAAAGGGAGAGGGGTTTGGTTTAAGGACTTGGCTCATGTGAGTATCAACACTGGCGAGTCTGAAGTGAGCAGGGCAGCCCACAGGCTGGAGGCCTCAGGAAGACCTGGGGGCAGAACCCTTTCGAGGGGGACCTCAGTCTTTTTCTCCTAAAATCTTCCACTGATTAAAAGAGGTCCTCCTACATTAGGGAGGGCAGTCTGCTTTCCTCAAAGTCTATAGGTTTAAATGTTAATCAGGTCCAACAAAAAAACCTTCCACGGCAACATCTATACTGGTGTTTATCCAAATTTCCGGGAACCAAGGCCTGGCCAAGTTGACACGTAAAATTAACCATCACAGACCATACCCAGGCACCTCTTCCTTCCTGCCTACCATTCTTCCCTAGATCCAAGAAACTTTGACCCCAAACCTTGGGATCCTAGGTTTGGAGCCACATGGATTCACAGAACTCCTCCCATGTGAGCCTGCTGCACATTTCTTCCAGAGAGAACCTGCACCATGAAAGCACGTTCTGAACATTTTGGAGAATTTGTTGGTAGTTTTGGATTTTCTCCCGAAATACATCTACTTATCAAAATTGCACATAATTTCAGGAATTCTGTGGCCTTCCCTAAAGCATCAATTTTCCAAGGATGATGGGATTTGAACTTACTAACCTTACATCTAAAAGTACTGGAGCTGCCTCAGTTCCAATGGCAACTGTGAAGAAGGGAAAGGGCTTTACCAGGATCTGGAGACACTTCCACCACCGGAAATGCCTGAGGAAGAGTGGGTGGGTGGCGCCTGGAGGGGGCTGGGAGGAAGATGGGACTCTTGCTGAGGACTTGCTGTCTCTGATCATCTCACTAGGGCCTGCCGGGTTGGGATGCAAATGAGGTAGCTAGAAGGCAGGCTGCCAGCCCAGGTCACAACAACTAAGTGGCACAGCCGGGAGGGCCCGTGCTCCTTCCTGCCCCCTTCGGACTCTTGTTCCAGGCAGAGGGTTGACGAGATGGCCCTCGTCCTGTGGGGCAAGCTTAGTCCCACACTGGAAAACACCAGACGGCATGTATTCCCACCTGTGTGTAGAGCGGGCAGTGTACTTACTGTGCGTCCGTGCACTGGCAGTAACTACTATTCTGAAAAATGGCAGCATTTAACACAAAGGCTGTTTTTATATATTAATCAACAGGTTTGGATACTGAACGCCTCTGCATCACTCTCTTGTTACTCACTTCACCCCACGGCTCCATCTTTGAGACGGAGATGCTCATTGTGCTTTGGTTTTCCAGGACTTTTACTATTAAAAACAGTCTTCTTCATGGCTCCTCTCAGCTCTTTGGAGTCCGTTTTACAGCTCCCAGAGTGAACTTCTGGGTCAGTGGCATTTCTTTCATGGACTCGTGTGAGCTGTGAGCTGCACGGGGCCAAGGCACCAGTGCAGAAGGGAGGCTCCAGGTCAAGGCCAGTCTGAAGACTTCAGAGCAGCACAGGGAGGGCAGGGAAGGAGCGGGGAGGAGGCTCCCTCGGAGGGTCCCTTGGGAAGAGGCTACAAGCAGGTGACGCGCCCGAGGAGGTCCACGCTGACTGAGCCAACGCATCTCTAAGCAACACGAAGACAGAGTTCTCAGCGTTAAGGACGATGCCTGACTCTCCGACCAGAAAAGGGATTTCAGGCTGGGGACAACTGCACGTGTGGGTCTGGACAGAAGAGAGTGGTGGTTCTGGGGAGCATCTACGGAAGTCCCACAGCCATGGAGAACTTGAGTAGACTGTGGCCTCCCATCACCGCTGTCAGGTGACCCAGGCAGAGAGATGGAGTCACATGGAGAGGTGGGTGTGCGGGGCATGGATCGGATCACTGTATCGATGAACACCCACTGCGGGTAAAGGCCAAGGGTAGACCTCCCCAAACCCACCCGACTACACAACACACAGCCTCTTTCTATTCATCCTTCACTGTTCCGTACGACGACCCTGTGAAGGTGGCGGGGGTGGAAGGTGTGTCGTTACCCCCGTATTCAAAATGAGGGAGCTGGGACAGAAGACTTCCCGGAGCATGCGGCTACAACGTGTCCGCGCCGGACAGACGCCAGCTCCGACGCTGCGCTGCGCTTTTTCTGTCGCTCAGAGGCGAGCGTCCTGGCGATCGTGACTTAACGCCTCTCCCTGCTGCCTTCAGAGCTGGCCCCTGGGCCATCGGGGTGAGCACCACAGCCTTTGGGGGATGGCGACTCATTCCACCAACAAACATGACCCCAAGAGCCGTTTCAAACTCCCAGACGAGCACATTCTGATGCACCTTGCCCTGGATTCTCAACAGTCAGAGCCATGCTCCCTGATGAAGAGGGACAAGTTCCTACAGGTTGGTACCCTGATGGTCAGCCATTCAAGTGCCTGGGGAGGCGGGGAAGCCCTGTGGGGGCCGGTCTTAGCCTCGGACAGAGGGCAGGGACAGACTCACTTCCATTTAGGAGTCACATCATCTTTGGACCTGCTTTCTGATGAGCACTGTTTTAAATCAATGGTTTAATTAGGCCCAAGTGACGTTTTCACCTACGTGACCTAATATGGCCTTGGAGTTGAGGCACATCAAGATGTTGTCTCAGTTATGCCAGAAGTCAAAGCAGCACCAAATGTTTCCCAGAAAAAAAGAAACTTACGTAACTTGTGAGGCATCTTGAGCTGCAGCCAAGAGCGTGCATCTGCAGGTTTGCTGAGCGTCATGTTTACTTCTCGGGAAAGCACATCACACAATGTATAAATGTCAGGGCATGGAGGGCGAGCGTTTTAAATTTCAAACTCAGGTGGAAAGGGAGGCAGAAGGTGCAGGCAGCTTAGCAGCCGGACCCGACAGGAGCACCGCTGATGCATGGGGCTGGTGGGAAGGCTGTAGGGGTATTTCTACAGGCGCTTCTCAGTGAGCCAAACTGAGCCACAGGCCTGGACGGAGGGAGGGGCCGAGTCCCCCTCCTCAGGGTGGCCTCTTCAAGGACTGCTGACAGCTCCCAGTCTCTTACTCTCCCTTCACTCCAAATTCCCGCATGCATTTCCTCTTTAATCCTCCTATAAATCCTATTAACATTTTAATTAACCACTCCAGCTCCTGTACAGAGTTTCCCCGAGTTGCTCCAGAAGGCAAAGTAGCATCAAATCACTTTAATAATCCCTCCAAATACCCCCACTACCAAATGTTGGCCAGTGCAGCCGCGCCAACTCAAAAGGGAGGAAGAATCAAAACTGCACCTGCACCTGGACGCTGGCCGGTGAGCCAGCGGGTTTCACGATTCATCCTTCTAAGAGACCGTCTGTGATATCAGGCAGCAAGGCAGAGTCAGGAAAAAACAATTCAAAAACCCTGAACAACATGCCAAGACGCAGCTACGCGGGCCCTCTGGCTTTCCTGGGTTTGCAGCGGGACGTCATTAGAAACAAGCTCAGCAGGATGTTTGCAGACTGAGCGTGGTTCTGTGTCTGTATTTGGGACACGTGCAGCTTTCAAAGGAACCAGCCTGGAAGCCGGAGCCCTCTCCTCCCTCCTTTCCTCCCTCCTCGCAGGGGCTGGCGGAGTGCAAAGGGCACAGGCCCAGACCTGCTCTGCGTCCAACCCCTTTCTCTCTGTTCCTGAACGAACACAGCCACACAGTTGTACGTAACCCGAAGCTGGGAAGCACCGAAGACGGTGCCAGCAACGATGACCATAAACTGCCTTAAACTTCAAAGAACCCGTGTCCTGAAGGCAGTCACCTCAGGAATCAGAGATGTGGCTTTATTCTCTCCAGGACAAGATACAAAAGTTTGATAAAGTTTATTTTTTAAAAAGTTCTAACAAAACTTCTTAAAGAAAGCCAAGGTGGAAAAGCTGAGAATCGCTGGTGAATTCAGTAAGCTCTTTTCACTTTACGCCAGTAAGCGCACTCCATTAAGAAACGTTTGTGAAGGAAGTGAAAACGCATACAAGCGAAACCAAAAATTAGACTTGTTGACTCTATCTGCAGGATTGTCAAACATTACGCATCACTATATGAATAAGTACCTTATGTGCAGTAATGTCCTGTGGCTGCCGTAACGAAGACCCACAGGCTGGGCGCTTAAACACAGAACTTCATCCTCTCACAACCTGGGGGCACGAGTCCCGGATGGCGGTGTGGGCAGGGTGGGGAGGGTCTGTCCCTCCTGGTGTCCCTCCCCGAGGCCTCTGGTGGCTCCTGGCTTGGGGCAGCACGAGTCCAGTCTTCCCACGGCGTCTCCTGGGGTCTCTTCTGTGTCCAAACTCCCCTTTTATGAGGACACCAGTCACTGGATTAGGGCCTCCCTCCCCCAGTATGACCTCAACTGATTCCACCTGCAATCATCCTATTTCCAAAGAAGGTCACGTTCTGAGGTTCCGGGGGTTAGAGCTTCAACGTAGGAATTTGGGTGGGACATGTTCAAGCCACACGGTACTAAGCAGTGAAGCGTATGACTCCAATGAAAGCTCAGCCCTGAAGCCCGGGTCCTTCTGGCACGCCCAGCCCCACCGGAGGTGTGAGGAGTGTCTGAGGAAGAGCTGGAGCTGTAAGCTCAGCGGCCGCTCTTTTTCCTGGAAGGAACGACTCCCAGACCAAGGGTGTCTCTTCAGATTTGGGTATTCAGCAGATGTTGTCTCGAAAATGCACAAAGAAGAAACCCTGTTACTTCAAGGCAGGCAATGAGGGTATCTGTTGCCAAGGATAAAATCTGAGCTTTCAAAGGAAACTTCAAACTTTGTAAAATTCGTTTTGGCCTTGGTGAGTCTGCCACCTTGGCGGTACTCAGAGATGTCTCAGAAGACATGGCTGATGATACTTTTAACGAATGTGACCTTTTGATGTTGGATGATGAAATGTGTGAACATATGGAAGATCTCCATAACTGAGGGAACCATTTTTTTTCAAATGACCAGCGCATGATGTTATAAAATCGTGTCTGCGTAAAGCAGATCAAAGAGCAACGGATGTTAGCATAACAGAGGATGGAAAGTTCATGGATATGGTTTCGGATGCCACAACGCAACTAACCTTTACAACACTTCAGCTTGTCGAGTTTTGGTGTTGTATCAAAGAAGAATATCTGAAAATATCTGAAAAGGCTATTGAAATACTCCTTTTTCCAACTGCCTAGCTGTGTGAGGCTGGATTTTTTTTCATCTATTTCAACCAAAACAACATACTGTAACAGATCGGAGGCAGAAGACATACGAAAATACAGCTGTCTTCCTTAAGCCAGACATCAAAGAAATTTGCAAAAATGTAAAACAATGCCACCCTACTCACTGATGTTTCTTGTTTGATGAAATGGGTTTATCGTTATAATTTTTAAATAACTTAATAAATATTTTAAATATTTGTTTTACTTTATCATATGGTCAATATCAGTGGCTAGAGCCCACAGAAACAAAAGCGTTTTTGCAGAGTCCCCAGTGGTTTTTAGGAGTGAACAGGATCTTGACAGCAAAACCCCTGAGAACAGCTAACGTATATTATTTCCTTATCTGGACCAGACTCACTCTGAAAACGAACCTTATTATAACCCAGCAAAACCTTTCAGAACAGCTCAACTTGCCTGACTTAATCTCTGATGAAAGCACTTTGCCCTGAACCCTAATAAGCTGTGTGTCTCCAGCACTGCTGACGATGGCGTGTCCAGCCCAGAGCACATCACGTATGGCAGCCAACAGCTCACTTGTGTATCGCGGACGCTGGATCCACACTGCCTTGCTCTGAATCCCAGATCTGCCTCTTACTTGCTGTGGGACCTTAAAGAGCTATTAACCCTCTCTTAGTCTCAGTGTGGTCATCCCTAATAGAAGCGTCAGAGCATCTCCCTCCCAGGGCTGCTGTGAACGTCAGATTAGCCTGTGCAAAGAGCCTGCACCAGTTCCTGGCACCCGTGAACCTGAACAGTGCTGCAGGGAGCACCTGTGCAAGCTGGGAAGGGGCCAGGGGTAGGCTGAAGGGTGCAGGGAGCCCAGTCGTTTACTTTCTGCATTTCTGCGAGCCCCCCTGGTGGCAAAGCTTGGTGGATGGATTCCTTGTGCTGTCACTGCTGAGAAAGAAATGAAGGCTGCTGATTTCATTTACATCCAATCCTCTTTGGGGGGGGCACTGGCAATTTATGAACTCACAGCTACATGACTGGCTTAATTCTTGTTCACAATTACTCTTTTCTTAGCTTTCAGTCAACAACAAAATAAATAAGAAAGTTTTAATGAGCTTTCTCTAGGTCTGGATACCACCATGTTCTCAAGAACTTTCATTCCTCCTGCATCCCAACCAAACACATCTAGGAGATTTGCAACTTCAGGAGGAGGCTTTCCAGAGAGCTAATGGGGTCCTACAGTTACCATTTAAAGGTCCAGAAGAAAGGGGTCTCATATCTTCCCAAACACGTCACTCTTCGTTCAACATAAATCTGTATTTACACTAATACAAAGCCAAGGGCTGGGGCAGAAAAACAAGAAAAATGAGGAAACCTTTGCAAAATGCTTTGAATTTGACATCTACAGTTTTTGTTTTGACGCAAGGTGTCCCTGCTTAAAGGCATGGACAAGTTACAGAACAAATAAGGAACAAGACATAGGACAAGGTGAAGAACATAATGAGATGAAGCCGGTGTTCCGACGTGACACACGGACGAGACGATCTCCTGTGAAAGAAATGACTTACAAAAATAAAACATGAAACTGGGAAATGTAAACAACTTTCATACGCTCGGGAACTTCATCAAAAGTACAACCTCTCACTTCTGGTGAAAAGACGTACAAATAGAAACGTAATTCCTGAACTAATTTTTTCTGAGGAAGAAATTATCTGGTTTCTGGTTTTGTCTTTCCAGAGATGTGCCATGTGACATGCAACAGGACTATCCAATTTGACAGCCTGTTTACATATCAAAACATGCAGCATTTTAAAGTTAACTATCTTTGTGTCCTGTGATTAAGCTAAGAAACGGCGATTGCAAATTCAGTATCAGAATTGGGAAAAGATTAGTTCAGGAGAGATCTGCCAGTGTTTGCCTTGTATACATTAAGTTGCATACACTGAGATGCTAATGGTGCTGCCTCTGTTGTTTTAATGCTTTCCTTTGAAAAATGTGGTTTGATTGGCATGAACGTTATTAGGTAAAACAGACTGAAGCTGCAATGCCAATATTTTCGTGACTATTTTGCAATCGGCGTTAATCAATGAGATGGGGCTGTAATTGCTGCAATTTCCCATGTATCTCTCTTCCTGGCTCCAGAATCACAGATATAATAGTGCTCCTAAGAGTTCCTGACAATTTGCCATTCACAGTATGTTTAAAATGCTGTATTAAACGTACTACATAAAATTGCACCCCGACACGCCTTTTTTCCCCAGACTCTTCCTGGGAATCCATGAAGTCCTAGGGTGACGCTGCAAGAAGATTCGGTCTCTCCAGATTCTTCCACCTAGAGCCCTGGCTGAATCTCAACTTTAAAGCCATCTTGGAATTTTGGTCTCATAGCCTCATAACATTTCATGAATTCAACTTCGTTTTGGAAATTGTTCAGTCACTTTGGTGACATTGACAATTTTCCATTTCATTATAATGCCACAAAATTCAAGCACCTGCTTTGCTTTTCAAAATGTAAATCTACTGAAAAATCAGAGAAAAAGCAGGTGTTCTACCTTAATTGGCAGATTTGAATCTCCTACCTGAAAACAAGCATTCAAATCAAGACAGAGGGGCTTCCCTGGTGGTGCAGTGGTTGGGGGTCCGCCTGCCGATGCGGGGGGGCGCAGGTTCGTGCCCCGGTCCGGGAAGATCCCACACGCCGCGGAGCGGCTGGGCCCGTGAGCCATGGCCGCTGAGCCTGCGCGTCCGGAGCCTGTGCTCCGCAGCGGGAGAGGCCACGACAGTGAGAAGCCCGCGTACCGCAAAAAAAAAAATCAAGACAGAGTCTCCACCAAAGCACTGGCCAACGTCAGAGGAAATGGAGTCTCCCGCCCCAGCACTGAAGCTCTCTGTGGGGTGACCAGACAGATGCCTCTCTGTGAGATTTTTTTAAACGTAAGTAACAACTGGATGTTGGACAGGTCAGAAATGAAACTCAAATAACCCTTCCACACCTAAAAAAAAGAATTCAGTGAAAAAAAAATCTGTATCAAAAGACTTCCAAACTGTTCCCTCTGCTCACTCCCATCTGAGATGCTTTGTGCACAGCGGTGTTGTAATATACTAATTTTGGAACCAGATGCAGATATTCTATTCCATGGAGGAAAATACTTCCAGGAAAACTTAATTGTGCTTTTAAGTTTTTTTCTCCCTTTAAATTCACAGAAGAATCTGTTCAACTTTATGAACATCTTTCCTATCCTAATTCACTGGCAATCTCTCCTTGCAAATGTCAATGCTATTCAGCCTGATTAACTCCAGCACTTTCATCTTTCTGTGATGTTCCACTCTCAAGCTGCCAAACAAAGATCCTTCTATTTCATTCTTCAAAACATTAAGTGAAGCTCAAAAGCCGCCATGATAGACTTTGGAGTAAAGAAATCTTGCTCTCACAAAAAAGCTGTAAGTTATTTCATTACATAAAATAGTACTTAGGACATCTAAACCATCAATTCTCTACGAACAGGAAGGGCATGGCTAAATCAAATCCCAATCATCCATTTTTATCAAATGTATGCTTCATCATCCATCAACCATTTTACCAGAACTTTAAAAAATAATGTCATTAACTACTCTAATTTTATTTCTCCAGCTGCTGCTCCTATTTGGGTAAAGTTGCTAATGAATAAACTGGGGAAAGTACTGACAAGCCAGGAAGGAATGGAAATCTATGTCTGATTCACAAACTGTACAATTTATACCTGAACAATTTGAAATTAAGTGTAACTTTTTCTGACATAAAAGCACCTGTGCTTCTTAGCTCTGTCAGAGCAGAACAGTTTTGTTTGTGAAGCACAAGAAAGGAACCAGAAAATTCTGCAGCACCGTGGAAACGCCATGGTAGCCAAGCACAGGTACTGTCTTAAATACTTAGAAATTTTTAGCCTTGAATTGGTAAATATTTAACTTCTGTGTCTCAGCTTCAACTGGAAAAAGGAGATGATAGTCATACTCTAGCTTACTGTAAAGATCAGAAAACCCATAAAGGCACCGTGTGTCCCACTGGGGAGACTCAGCACGTGGCGGGTGGTGCTTCTGAGAAGCTGACTCCCCCGTTCAATGCGCCTGTTCTTCGGCCTCCTACCCAGACCGTACCCAGACCAACTGGAGAAAAATGTGTATGTGTCTAGACTCTCCTCTCAGAACAGGATTTTGCAAGAATCTATTGAAAACTCAGACAGTAACCTACCCCTACACAGGCCAACACCCCAAGTTCCACGGATGCATCTCAGGAGCCCCGTCTGCGGAGAGGCCGTGCCTGGCACTCTGGGCAGCCCCTTGCCCGGCCTGGGCAGGCCTTTTCGGAGCCAGGAAAACGCTCCCACATTTAGGCTGCACAGTCGCCTACCACCACCTGTACCTGACAAAGGAATCTGAAGTTGTGCCCGAAACAAAAGGAAGCCATGGCGTGCCCGCCACCCTCCCGCGCATTCTGCCCAACCAGACGGGGCCTGAGTGCATCCAGGAGCCGTCGACGGTACCTAGGCCGGTGGTTCCCAGGGAAGCCGGTGAAGCTCGGGAGCGCTGGGAGGCGAGCACGCTGGTCTGACCGCCACGGTGAGCCTGCCGTGGCCCCTGCGAGAGAGACAGGGATGCGGACTGTCCTGGGCATCCTCAGAGCCCCGCCCGAGGCAGAGCCGCCCCATCCTTGAGTGACTTTCCAGCACTCGGCGGGACGGTCAGGAAAACGTCCCTCTACTGATAAGGACGCCTGTCATCGGGTCAGGGCCACCAGCATGACTTCAACTCAACTCACCGCACCTGCAAAGCCTGCTTCCAAGCAAAGTCACACACGGGCCTGATGGGCATGAGTGTGGGGAAGGCACTATTCTACCCAGTGCAGGTGGAGGAGGGACATCCAAGCCCTTTGTAAGGAGAGGGGAAGTGCTGGTCCAAAAAGGCTGAGAACCATCCACCTGCACGAAGCCCTCCCCAAGGCAGGTGCGACGTCTTCCCACCTGGGCCTGAGGCGCCACCCCATCAGCCGCTCCGAGGCCCGCAGTGCCTTCCCATCGGCCCCCGCGGCGCCCTCCCGTCGGCACTCGGGCACCTTCCCATCAGCCCCTCCGCAGGCCAAGGCGCCCGGGCGGCGTCTGCGGGGGCAGCACTTGCGCTGCGGTTGCTTCTCCTTTGCAGTCCCGGCCCTTTCCCCCACCTTACGAGATGGCTGACAAACTATAAACGTAAACAACACAGGCCTCTCCCCCTCGGGGGTAGCGTGCGGGTGGCACAGCAGAAGTGCAGGAAGCGCTTAGCACTGCAAGCGGCTCACGGATGAGGCACGTTGCGCTGTGTCCCCAGCTGGGTCCCAGGGCGGCGTCTGATCCACACAAGCTGTGCCGCCCCGGACCCTCCGTGGTAACTGGGGGCCGGAAGTCCTCGTCCGGGACTGGAAGGGCAGCCGTGACCCCGTCGTGGGGAGCACGAACGGCACATCCTCGAGCACAGGGCACCGTGGGGTCCGACAAAAGCCCCTAAAGTCAGGTCACAGCCGCGGTCTCGGTCCCCCCTGGGCAGGCCCTGCATCGGCCCTGGCCGCTGGCGGGTGTGCAGACCCCCCCCCCCCTTCCAGAGCCCGCAGGAGACAGGCGGGCGCCCTGGGCTCCGTGTTCAGAGGCACGCGTTGTTTACTAAATGCGTCCTCTGTCCAGAGTCATGACAGGCTTGGAAAACAAACATTACAAACGTCTGTCGTTATGCAAACACAAGTCACCTTTTTAAAAACCTAGTAGCACAGGCTGAACATGTTTCGATTTGATCACATGAAGTCACATTTGTTGAGGACGTCAGATTTATTTTCTTGTGATGATTCTAATCTGAGTCCTACTGTATGTTTGGAAGCCACCGTGTAGAGAGAACTCCTGTTACAGGCAATCATATGAATGTCCCTTACCACCCCACCCCCCAAAAACCCATCTAGACATACCGAGACCAAGATGGACATGTTGTACTTCAACTCCGTTTTGGAAGGACCATGACTGCTTTCCCTCAGCCGCCAAAAGAGGAAGGTCAGCACGCAGAAACGTCCCATGAATTCCATCCAGAATACACTTCATTATATCGAGTGATATGACAATTCAATCCATGGATTAAAGTGTGCTGGCTGCTTGCAAGAATCATTTTTAGCTCATTCTGTATATCATTGTATTTCCCAATCTGGCACCATGAACCATAAATAATCCTACCATTTATTAATTACATTTCCTAACCTAGTCAAGAAGAATCCTGCAGAGTGGAGCAGCGGATCATGAATAAATGGTTCATTGAAAAGCAACTCTTATTGCCAAGTAGTTGTAAATTAGGGTGTGATAATTACCCACTTTAACCTTTTTAAACAGGTTCCTCTAAAAAGCTCCAAGATGGATGTTTTATTACAACAACTTTGACCCCCAACACACAACAACGCAATTAGTTTTGCACCCTGACAAAGGGATGCTTTGATTAAAAATCTGGTACACCACATTATGATAAAGTATTGTCTGCACAGGTATTGAATGTGGGTGAATACACACATATGCATTATACGAACAGAGTATTCCCAAATTATGTCCTACATTGACTTGGAGTATAGATCTAGCTAAGCAGAAAATAATAAGTACGGACTGTAATTACATAAAAAGGTGCCAGCTCTGTTATCATAAACCATTATGAGTGACGCGCCCTTGGAGTGCACTGTCCCGAGCACCCTAACCCCGCTGAACGTCTTAACTAACGTCATGGAAACCACAGGAAGGCAACAAGACAGGGGAACCCACTCGATCCACACACTGTAGCCAGGATCCAACACAGACTCCAGGCAAAGCCCAAAGCCCCATCTTTCAGGAGGGGTAGCGCTGCTGTCCGTTAGCCCCGTGGTGCTGACAAGGGGTCAGCAGCAGCGCCGGGAACCTTGGTTAAAATTCAGATTCCTGGGCCTGCCCCTGGGGCCTGACACAGCACATTTCTGACAGGTTCCCAGTGAGAACCACCGTTTTAACCTGCAGCTGACAAAAGTGGAAACAGCTCCTAGGACGACCTGCTTCGTGTCTCATGAGGGAGGGGTCTCCTCACTGCTCTCGTTTTATTCCCCATGATTTTGCAGCGTCTTCCCTCCACCTTTTCCAAGACCCTGGTCTTCAGCAGTGACCCTCACTGCAAACTGAAGGGAAGGAAAGCCAGCGGATGTGTCCCTTCAGCAGCTTCAGTCCTCCGTCCCCACCTCCACATGCAGAACTTTTACTTATACTTTGTATTTACTTATGAAACAACGAAGTCAAAAGCAGAACACTTTACAGCCCCGTGAAGCAGGCGCTACCCTGAGAGATTTAAATTCTACACGGAGAGGGATGGATGGAAAAACAAGCATTTAGTGGCCAGTGCCCAACACGGCCCTCTGTCCATAACTGTCTGAAAATCATTTCCCTTGGGCTAGAAGGGGCACTGTCCTGTTCGGCAAACGTTACCGTAACCAGGGGGCATACTACTGGGCAGTCTCAACTCCCTTCTCAAGAGGGTAGAGCTTGTGCAGGAGAAGGGCCTTTGTCCTGTAGAGCACCTTGACTTTGGACAGAAAGGCCGGACCTTGAGACCATTTGGGGAGTGGGTGAGAGGAGGGGGTACATAAGAGTGAGAGGGATTTGGAGGTCGAGGGCCCCAGAGGAGAGGGGCAGAGGGGGAAGGACAGCAGGACCAGGCAAGAGGGCCGGGCTGGGCCCAGCGGTCTGCCCTGAGCTGTGTCCGTATCCAAGTGGAATTTGCCGGGCTTCAGGGCAGCCCCTTGTGACCTGGAGCCACTCCAGATCTTCCAGCCGGTGTCCTCTTCCCAAGAAGGGACTGGGTTCTTGTGTGCTTGTTTTTAGCAAGCCAACAGAGGGCTTGGGTTTCACACTGGGGTCAATATGGATCAGAACAAAGGCTGAATGATGAACAAAATCCCCAAACTGAACAAGTTCAGCAGAAGCGTGCGTGAGGCGTGGGCTCACACATCAACAGCGGACGTGCAGATTAAGACCTTTTGGGGGGAAAGCAATTTGGCAATATATCAGGAGCCTGAGATGGGCTCATATCTCTTGTCACAGTAACTTCACTTCTGAAATACTCCTTAATTCAAAGATGTTCACTGTGAGATAATCCCAATACCACAAAACAGGGAAAGCGACCAAATGCCAGATAGTAGAGCCAGGGAAGAGTGAGTTCGATGCCAGCTAAATCTAGAAAGTTTTACAATTGTTGAAAAGTACCAGCAAAGAATTTTAATGACGTGGGGAAACGCTTATGCTATAATGCAGCTAGAAGAAAGCCAGAATACAAGACCATGTTACATGAGGACCTCAGCGCTGTAAAACAGCGTTCACGGACAGAGAAGCACGGCGTTCTTCCGGATGAGCGCTGCAGCTGCAGTGACCACTGCTGCGGCCGCATACCTCCTGCTGGCCCATACTCTGCCGTATTTTCCACATTTTTTATAATAAACATGAATTACATTAAATATAAGAAAATAAGTTTTTTAAAAGGGATGATGTAATTTTACAAACGGAAGCTCCAGGATGAGCCATCATGGATCATTTTTACCCGTGATCTTCTGAAGTCAATGGAAAGCAAAACACAGTCATAGATAAACTTACCAACAGGCCATTGACAAATCAAATTGGGTACAGGTGCCAGGGTGTGTCAGCAAGTCATAACTATAATCTAACACTAACTTAAAAGTAAAAGAGGGCTTCCCTGGTGGCGCAGTGGTTGAGAGTCCACCTGCTGATGCAGGGGACACGGGTTCGTGCCCCGGTCCGGGAGGAGTGGCTAGGCCTGTGAGCCATGGTCGCTGAGCCTGCGCGTCCGGAGCCTGTGCTCCTCAAGGGGAAAGGCCACAACAGTGAGAGGCCTGCGTACCGCAAAAAAAAAAAAAGTAAAAGAAATACAAATCTGAATACCTGCTACAGTGGAATTTGATTTCTCCAAACTATAACCTGAGTCTAATAGCATGTCATAAAACACACCAACTTGTCCATCCAACCATCATCTATTTTCATGAATATGTCCATGAATGTGCATGTTTATGAATATGTACATGTTGATGGATAGGTCTGTATGCATATGGCTTTTTTTGTGAATATTTATACATGTATTTGCATATGTGGTAGGTATATATGTATGTATATGTAAATGATTACGTGTATGTTTACAGGTTTATGTGCATGCACATGAATACATATATGAATAGACTATATTTGTGTTTACGATTATATATACACCAATGTTTCTTGAATAGATATGCAAATATGAGTATGTGCATGAACGTGTATCTGTTTATACACGTGTGTTTACGTATATGAATGTGAATGTGCATGTGTGTATATGTTTATGTATGTACACATAACGAATTCACCCCTCAGCTTCCAGCTACGTAATTCCAGAAACCAAACTTTCCTCTATTTATTTATTTATTTATTATTTATTGCTGCATTGGGTCTTTGTTGCTGCATGCAGGCTTTCTCTGGTTGCGGCGAGCGGGGGCTACTCTTCATTGAGGCGTGCGGGCTTCTCATTGCAGTGGCTTCTCTTGTGGCAGGGCACGGGCTCTAGGCACACAGGCTTCAGTAGTTGTGGCACACGGGCTCAGCAGTTGTGGCTCGCAGGCTCTACAGTGCAGGCTCAGTAGTTGTGGCACACGGGCTTAGTTGCTCCGTGGCATGAGGGATCTTCCCGGACCAGGGCTCGAACCCATGTCCCTTGCACTGGCAGGTGGATTCCTAACCACTGTGCCACCAGGGAAGTCCCACCAAGCTTTCCTTTTAAAGTGAGGACTTTGATTGGATGACAACAATCATCTGAATGAAATGTCTGTATTGAATGAATGTGTATATAAGACAAAAAATGTTTTAAACCTTAAGACCAGTATAATTATATTAGTCCTGTAGAATTTGATATAGTCTATTTAATTATTTTCAACTTTTAAGTAAATTTTATTTTAATTAATTAATTTATTTATTTTTGGCTGCGTTGGGTCTTCGTTGCTGCACGTGGGCTTTCTCTAGTTGCGGCGAGCGGGGGCTACTCTTCTCGCAGTGTGTGGGCTTCTCACTGCAGTGGCTTCTCTTGTTGCAGAGCACGGGCTCTAGGCATGTGGGCTTCAGTAGTTGTGGCTCAAGGGCTCTAGAGCACAGGCTCAGCAGTTGTGGCTCACGGGCTTATTTGCTCTGCGGCATGTGGGATCTTCCTGGACCAGGGCTCGAACCTGTGTCCCCTGCACTGGCGGGCGGATTCTTAATGACTGCACCACCAGGGAAGTCCCTTAAGTAAATTTGATACCTAAGTGCTTAGAAAATGAGTTCCTTGAAGTTTATACTATTGATATTTTGAAATGATGGCCAAATTAATTACTATGGGAGGATTACGTGTTTCCATGTCTGTCAGTGGAGCAGGTAGGGAACAGCATTCTATGTACAAATCCACTAGGACTTTGACTAAACTTTTTCAATATTATTACTTTTGATTCAACTGAAGCACGTAAACCCCCAGGCTAAAGGAACATTTGAGAAAGTTTAAGACAACAAAATAGAAGAATTTGCAATGGAATAAATATCTTTTTAGCCTAAACAGCAGTAGACATTACAGAAAACACTATTATATCATCAGTAGCTTTCTTCTTTACCCATCGGGGGGTCTGTAATTATGTCATAATTCATATTTAATTGTTTCATCTGAAGACTATTATCTCATTTCTTCATGATTGTCTTCTCCTGCTGGTTACATATTTTCCTATTCACAATGTCATCATTTTCAGACTAAAATATTGAGCTTAAATAATATTAGTTTTGTTATAAATGATATATGTATATGATTTAATGTTTACTTTAACTTTTAAGAAAATCAAACTGTAATCCAAAGATGTCTTGTGTCTTAACTATAGGACTCTCCATTTTCCATGCTTTAAAATATCACAATGCAATGTGCATTTACAGCTATAGCTCCATTTATAGCAAACATTAAACACTTTTTTGCAGAACACAGTGTTAATTACTATTATAAATATTTTCAAATAAAAGAATAAAATATGCATAGTCCACAAAAACTACAGTTTCTTAAACATACAAAAGGAACTGAAATCCACAGTCCTACTGAGAGGCAAAAGCTGCACTGGAACAGCCTTGCTCTTCGGAAAGCAGTCATTTCAAAACTGCAATGTGAACATTTTTATAAAATGGTTTTGTGAAATTTAGAAAGACTATTAGCCAAACGTTGGTCTTTGCTCAGACCTAACACTGGAGGAAATTGAGTATTATTGACTGAGGAGAAAAAGATTTCTGCCTGCTGGGGAGGGAGGTTTGTGAGTCCTGGAGCCCTGGGCTGAGGCTGGGGTCGTGGCATCCATCAGTGGAAATCCAAGCCCACATGGGAAACCAAATGGATATCTTCTGGGTAGGTTAGCCCCAGCTCTACTACACACACCAGGGTTCCTGCGGTGGTGTGCTGGTAGGTGAGTAACAACGGGCTCTCCAGGGGTGGAGGGTCGGGACAGCCCTGCTCCACAGGGTTGGCCCATTTCCATGGTGTGAACACCATGACCTCAGCTGGTTTCAGGCTGCCGTTGTGATGTTACTGAACGCAGAGTTGGGAACGGGAGTGCAGTACACGCCACCGTATGGTATGTCCACCATACAATAAACATAAGTAACCACAAGAGTATGGACAAGAGTAAAATACACTAAATGGGATTACAGCAATGTTTGGAGTATTTATTACTTCTCTTTTTCACATAACTTGTGAGTTTATATAATTTAATTTTTAGTAATGGCTGTGTATACCAATGGGCTCACAAAATTCCTGAAAGTTAACAGCTGGTTCTCCTGAGCCATTCTGGGCCAGATCTGCACTGCTGTTAGTTACTGCCTCTCCTTAAACATGCCTAGAACCACGAGTCACCAGACATGTGAGAAAGACAGAGGCCAAAACAAACAAATGAACAAACAGTGAAGAGGAACTTGGCAGGGATCAGAGAAAATTTAAAAATAAAACAGCTAATCACTAATAATATCACAGATGGGGCTTCCCTGGCAGCACAGTAGTTAAGAATCCACCTGCCAATGCAGGGGACACGGGTTCAAGCCCTGATCCGGGAAGATGCCACATACCGCGGCGCAACTAAACCCGTGCACCACAACTACTGAGCCTGCGCTCTAGAGCCCACAAGCCACAACTACTGAGCCTGCGCTCTAGAGCCCGTGAGCCACAACTATTGAGCCCGCGCGCCTAGAGCCCGTGCTCCGCGACAAGAGAAGCCACCGCGATGAGAAGCCCACGCGCCTCAACTAGAGAAGGCCCGCGCGTAGCAACAAAGACCCAACGCAGCCAAAAAGTAAATAAATAAAATAAAAATCTTTAAAAATAATAATATCACAGAGGAAAGAGAAGATATGGCATCCTCATAACAAGCAGATCTGAGCCACACTCAAGAAAAACTACGAGTTCTTAGGAATTAAAATATGATTAAAATTAAAAAGTTAATAGAAAAGTATGAAATGATTCAGAAATTAGAAAAATCAACAAGATGGAAAGTAGAGCCAAAATAAGAAAAATTAAATGATCTGTACAGGAGATAGACTATGCGACTAGTACAATTCCAGAAAGAGCAAATAAAGAAAATGTAGAGGAAGAAACTATAAGAGAATTAAGGAAAATTTCTAGGACTGAAGAACGTGAGTATTCAGGGCTGGGATGACCCATCACAGAAGGGATGGACAAACACCCACATACAAATAATATAAACTAAAGGACCATACTCTGGGAGCCCAGTATACTTAGGTCAAAAGAAGATCCTTTCAAATGCTGCTAGGGATGGGGATAAAAAGGAGCCCCTTACGGAGGATGGAGCATCAGAACAGCCTCAGGGCTCGGAGCAGCAGCTGGAGGAAAACACGGGACAACTTTAAAGCCTAAGGGACAATCATACCCGATCTAGACGTCTCTCCCCAGACAAAACACCAGCTAAGGATGGGTGCAGAATGTAAGACAGTGATCTCAGTTTGTATCTTCCACACACACACTCCCTCTAGAAACTCAGTGGACGATGTGACCCCCAGAAGGAAGGCCAACCATGAGTGATCAATATGGGATCTAGCCAGTGGAGTGGTCAAGCCACCCCAGCATGTCCAGGGCAGAAGAGTCCAGAAAGCCAGCGAGATGGCAGGTTGGACGGCAGTCAGTCCCGATGGAACAAAGTCGGTCCAATATTTGGTATTTAAATCATAGGGGACGGATTCATGGGAAGTACATAGGAAATTATGCAAATGGAACAGAACAACTCCAGAAAAAAACAGAAAGTATAAGCAAAAAGCTCAATATCTGTACACTACAAGCCTCAGCGTGAGTGGTGGCGGACTGGCAGGTTAATATGGATGTTGAATATCAACGCAGCCAAAAGTTACAAGATCCCTTCATGGAAGGGATGGGGGAGAGAAAGTGCGTTTCTGGGCAGGTGCAAGGAAGTCACACCTTCCTTATCCTTAGTGGCTCAGTGAGTCATACCTAAAACTGAAAAACAAGGACTAGCAATGTAACCACCCTGTTTAGAAATACGGAGCAAATACCAGAGGAACAACTGGGAGAGTGGGGAGTGGCTGCCTCTAGGTCGTGGGCGACATGAAGGACACCCTCACCCCCTGCTGAGACCCTGTGGCAGACAGAACAGGGTGAGCTCATCGCTGCAGTGGTCACCATGGCCAGGGCTGTGTAGACAGGCACACAACAGTCCTGCTGACCCAGTTCACAAGTCACCGACAATCCATGTGCTCCTGGTTTCACTGCAAAGTCCCCAGATGCACTCGAACGGCACAGGTTATTCAGCCCTGTTTCCCTAACAAGGCTCTTTTTTTTTTTTAATTTTTTTTTAACATCTTTATTGGAGTATAATTGCTTTACAATGGTGTGTTAGTTTCTACTCTATAACAAAGTGAATCAGCTATACATATACATATATCCCCATATCCCCTCCCCCTTGTGTCTCCCTCCCACCCTCCCTATCCCACCCCTCTAGGTGGTCACAAAGCACCGAGCTGATCTCCCTGTGCTATGCGGCTGCTTCCCACTAGCTATTTTACATTTGGTAGTGTATATATGTCCATGCCACTCTCTCACTTCGTCCCAGCTTACCCTTCCCCTGCTCCCCGTGTGCTCAAGTCCATTCTCTACGTCTGCGTCTTTATTCTTGTCCTGCCCCTAGGTTCTTTAGAACCTTTTTTTTTTTTTTTTTTAGATTCCATATATATGTGTTAGCATATTCTTTTTGTGGCTGAGTAATATTCCACTGTGTATATGTGCCACACCTTCTTTATCCATTCATCTGTCGATGGGCACTTAGGTTGTTTCCATCTCCAGGCTATTGTAAATAGAGCTGCAATGAACATTGTGGTACATGACTCTTTTTGAAGTATGGTTTTCTCAGGGTATATGCCCAGCAGTGCCTAACAAGGTCTTGAACGTCCAGGGGTGGTGCCTCTCTGGGGCCTTTCCACAGAGTCAAAGAACCGTCATTAAACGAACACATTTCTTTTGGTGACGTACAAGGCACCGTGAATCCTTCGAGATATCTTGGAGGAGTGCAGAAGATACAGGGAGCAAGTCTGCCGACTGGGTGGGTCCATCCCCAACGTTAGATCCAGCCTCAGCACCACGTCTGTATCCTCTGTAGTCAGAGAAAGACCATGCTTGCTTTTCCTCATTTAAACACAAATGAACGCTACCAAGTGACTTCCAAAACGGACCAAAGGGTTGGGGGCCAGCACGTGGTGCTTCACCAGCATCCACATAAGGGGATAAAACTAGCAATCCTGCAGACGAAACGCTGGGAAAGAAGTGCCGTCGGCACTGCCTCTTCTGAAGCAAGCTTTGAAGAATCCCCTGCAAGAGGAACCCCCGCCCCCGAAAGGCCTCCCCGGGAGCCCCAGCCCCAGGGACAACCTCCCGCTCCACGTGACATCCCCATTGTGAGGCTGTGTCCCTGCAGTGTGTCGTCACGGGATATGCAGACATCCCAACGCAGTGGCCGATCCTGTGTCCAGCCTTTCTGCCTATTTGGGCCCCCCCCCCGCCCCCCTGCCAGCACACCAGCCAGCCCAGAGCTCTGGGGAGTCGGGATACTCAGGGCTCCGATGCCCCCCTCCCTGCCAAGTGGCCTTGGCCAAGGTCATTCAGCCCCTGCCTCCATTTTCATTTGTAGGTGTATCTTGGAGGAAGGAGTAAAAAGCAATTAATGTGCTTTAGTGGGCCATTAAAAAACTGGGTTTGGTTTCCGTTTTTCAGCTGTTCAGATACCTCCTGCATGAGACCTGGATTTGAAGGGAACACTGAAGGAGTTTGGGTGCTAGAACCTTCTTTCTTAGGCTGCAACGCTGCTGGTGAGGAGAAGGATTTGGGGGAGGGAGGAGAGCCGAGTCTTTGGCGGGAAGGGGTGGGCATCACACACATCTCTTCTCTCGGAGGCTAGGTGCTCCCTTCTAAGCCTTGGATGAGAAAACGAGTCTGCTTCCTGAGAAAAGTTGGCATGACTGGTTCCAAACTTTCTGCAAAACCCTAACGGCAATGACAGAAATCACCCCCTGGGTTAGTGACCGAGCTTCCTCAGAATTATCTTAGAATGAGAAAGAAAACTAATTAATCCATGATTACTAAATGGAGCCATTATTCAGATAAGAGAAGAGCAAATCTTTATTGCAATTTTTTTACTGAGAGATTCCTCCTCTGAAAAGGTGGCCCCAGAGAGACGGGTTTCTGCATCTCCAGGACTTCTCTCTGCCGTCAGTGGCTACAGCCCTGGCAGAGCTAACCCAGTGTCCATGGGGCGCCAGCATCCCCAGTTAACAGCTGTGGTTCGTGAGCCTCGTCAAAGAACAAGTCTGTCCGGACAGAGTGCTCACCTGGACTATTCTGAGTGTTGCTGTTAATGACTGAGACCCGTCGACTTTTAGATTACATTTCAACTTCAGTTAATTTTATTTAACCCTACTACAATGTGTTTTGCTCCAGAGACCGTGCTGAAGCCAGAGATTCATCCTCCCTAGCAGACCGTCAAAGTGAGCACACAGGGCTAAGGAGTCCGCGGACCCAACAGTTAGCACTGGTTTGTCTAACATTTTGTTCTCTTTCATCACCACTATATCTGACTTGACCTCCTCAAGCTCCCAGAGTAGATTTAACTTTGAAAAGAATTCAGTGCTCAAATACACTCGAAATGATGGAATAATCCTTGTTTTCAAATAGTATAGTAATTACAGTTCATTGACATGATCGACATTTGAACCGGGTTTGAATTAAAGGGAGTCCTTGCAAACACCCATGCATGAGTCTACAAGAAAAGGGCAGCAGGGCTTTCCCAGAGAGAAAGCTGGAATGTTGAACTAGGTAGTCATCTCTGTTTCCGCTCCCCACGGCCAGTCACATTTTACGGTGACCAGAGGGCAAGCCTGTCTGTAGTACAGGATGCGTATCCTGGAAACACGACACTCTGTGCGTTTTCACGCTTTCCATGTTTCTTTCCCGAAAGATGTGTGACTGATATGATATGACCCCGTGATGCTATTTACAACTTTAGAGCAAAAATAAAGGGTTCCAGACACAAAACAGGTGTTACAGCCTGGTCTGCCAGGCAGGGCAAGGTGCGTCCTGCCCCAGCGTCACGCTGCACGGACGCAGGAGTTGCTGCTCTCTGTGAGGACCACACTGGCCTGTGCCACAGTCCAGCTCCATCTGCTTGGTCACCTAGACTTGTTGTGCTGAAGGGTGTAGGGGTTCCTGTAAAGCACCAGCAAGGAGGTAAAAGAGGGGACCCCAGGAGGGGCCCTTCACATAAAGACACCAGCCATGTGTAACAGCCTGATTATCTATAAATAAAAGGAATTGTCACCTTAATGCAAAAGGCAAATTAAATATTCGAAATAGGACAACTGAATCTTCACTGGCCACAGATCGTTAATGCTACCCCCAGACGCAGCGAGCACACTGCCACAAATCTAGAGGGTCCCCAGGCTCGGGCTGCACCCAGACAACCTCCCATGTGCACACACATGCTGACCAGCACCGAGGTCACTGCTCGTTTAAGGCACCGTACTTTCTCCTAAGCAGGATGTACGGCAGGGTGTGGGCCAATCTGCAGGTCTTCCCCCAGGTGCCCCATCCTCTGCAAGCGTTTCTGAGACGTTCCCTGCCCAGCCAGTGGTCCCTCCCTGGTTTGCCCCGCCTTCTCTTGGGTGGTTCACAATGCTTCCCGCCTCAAGGAGATCAGCAGCAACTGACCTATACTGCCCCAGGCCAAGGGGCAGGAAAGGCAGGAGACAAGGCCTCTCAGTCCCGCTCTTCTGTCTTTACCTCCTGTACCCAGCGAGTCACGCGTCCTGTCCCCAACCATGTGTTCCTTGCTCCCAGCCTTTCTCTTGGTCCCGGACACTTCCTCTCCCTCTAAGCCCCCGTCGCTGGAGCCATTTTATTGAAATAGAATCCTTATGCCCATCCTCTGTTCGAAAGTTGACCGTGGCACCCTTACTACCTCTCACGTTGCCAATGTCCCCTGCCCGGTCTTCGCTGGCCGGTCCCACCTGTTCTGCCCTCCATCACTCACCTGCCCACCTCTCCAGACTCCCTGTTTCTTCACCGTCTCAGAGCTTCTCAGTGCCTTTGGACACACAGGCTCATTCCCAACCCCACGGAGGTCTTCTCCCCTCCTAGGAAGCCCCTCCCGCGTCAGCCATGGAACAGTCCATGCCCACCTCGTCCACAGCCCTCCAGGAATGCCACGGCGGCCTTCCTCTCCACCTCCCGCCCTCTGCTGTGCTGTGAGCACTGTGCTCCTTTTGAGGCCGACCACATCCTGTCCGGCGATGGTAACAAGCCACGTTACATCCCCAACACAAACGTACGAGACTCATGAGATACTGACACCACAGGTGGCCTACTCGGTGCCCAGGACACAGAAGGGGCTCTATTACTATCAGTGATGAAAAGGGACAAAGCAAAGGCCGAGACCCATCTAAGGATGCACCCATGTCTGGATCCGTTCTGGAGGAGACCGTCAACGGATGCAAGTAAGGAAAGCATTTTTTCAGGTAATGGACTGCAGGCAGAACCACTCCTCACCTTTCCTGCTTGTCGCATTTTGAAAGGTGCTTACAGATCTCAACTTTCTGATTGGCAAGGAATCAAAAATAATTCAAAGGCAGCTGCCAGGGCATGACACCTCTCCCCACCACCAAAAAAATCAAAACATAATTCCCTACCATTTACTTACTTACTTAATTAAACATTAGGTAGGACTTGGATAGAAATAAATTAGCTCTGAGATTTGGACTACCCTCTCACTGGGATGGTGGCTTCACAGCCATAATTTTGACCAAGTCACAGACACATTCTACTAAACAGTAGGTAATACTTAGGTCACATGAACAGACTGTACCCTTAATATGCAGTGTTAGAAGTATTACGGTACTTTCTTTCCTCAGTATATCGTATCTGGCATCTGGTTGCTCCTAAAGCAGTTCACAGGCTGTTTTCCATTTACCACTTTACTTGATATTATACCCTGCAGCTTACAAATAAGGACATGGAAGCCCCGAGAAGTCGAGGAGGCTCCTGGGGGCCACTGCACCTCCAAGCAGCAAAGCGGGTGCTCAGAGCCACGTTCCGGCCGCAGGTGGTGCGCCCTCCACTGCCCACCGCTGTGTCCAGGGAACTCAGTGTCACTGCAGGACACACGATTTCACACAGCCCCTGCTACTGTCTATTTTCCCAAGACCTTGTGTGGCACTATCCCTGGCAGAGCTGTCCCTACGATTTCCACCTAGTCTGGGCAGGCAGAAGGTTTCGGCTGCGGAGCTCCAGGCTGGGGGTGGGAAACATAGCCACAGGCGGGACATGAGGACGCGGACAGCAGTCGCCCACAGGCCAGGTGGGCAGTCTGTATGCCGCCTGGGACTGAGCCGGGCAGGGCCTTGCGCACAAGCGTCTCTGTCAACCCAATAGCCTCCGACATGGCACAGAGGTCAAATCGAAGCGACAGCTGCGCCTAGCCTATGTGTCCTTTGCCATAGAAACAAGAAGGAGTGAGACAGGAGGCCAGGTGCGCCCTCCATCACCCACTCCCGCAGACTCGGGTGACAGGACGTGAGGCTCCGGGTCCCTCTGCCAGTCGTGCTGCTGCTCGGCCCACCCAGGGCCCCCGAGGGCTGCTCCTCACACGTGCCGTGAAAGGCGGGCCCGCCCCTCTCCAGGCAGCTGGCAGCTGCGAATGTGCACACAAGGCGCTGGTATTTGAGCCCTGGAAGAGTTAACAGGGTCGCACCTGGGAGCGTGTCAGAACTACCCGATGGCGTGGGTTCGCCGCCGATGCTTTGGCCCCTCCTTAGGGTGCTTTCAGGACATCTGAAGTTCAGGGGTTCTGCTCGTTGGTGCATCGAGCCTGTTCTCACCGTTAAGTCCTCATGGGGACAAGGACGATTCTCAGAGGAACTGGAAATCAAGACTGAGAGTAAAACACAAAGAAATGAAGGGTCAAAGCCCAAGAGGGTGAAAGGAAAGGGAACGCAGAGGGACAGTGAGACGGATGCTCCCTATGCTGGTGACGACGGAGGGGAATGCACAGGTCTCCCTGGCAAGTCGGGAGACTCGTCCCCTAACTATGGGGCTGACAGGCCTTGCGGGCACAGGGCCATGCATCCTCCAGGACCGGACCACCTGGGACCCCTTGAGTGGAGCTCAGGGAAAACACAGCATTTAGCACTGCGCCTCATGTCATCTCCCCAGACCGACGGCGGACGGTCCAGCGTTCTCATGACACCTCCCCAGGAGGCGGCTTCCTCAGCCCCATCTTACAGATGAGGAAACCAAGGCCCAACGTGGGAACCTGCAGTTACCTCCCCGACGTCAGGACCGCCTTAGCGGCTGCAGGCGGTCCACAAGGAGCAGCACAGAAAACAAACACCAGCATCTGAGGACGGACAGGCAGGCAAAGGGGGTGCTCTAGAGACTCACCAGTCAGGCCCTCTCTCTGTGTGTGTGTCTCTCTATCTCTTCTGTTTTTTGTGAACATCCCCTTCACGCGTTCCAGGAAGGTAGGTTTTCGAATTCCATCATGAATAGTCATCCTTGGTTATGAGACCGATATGATCCCCTTAGGCCTGACACAAAGATTCTGGGTTTTCCCTCAAGCAGGAGAGAAACCTCCCAGATGCCCAGCTGCCCGGCGGCTCTGCTCTCTGGCTCCCTTGCTTGTTCACGGCGGCTCAGTGGTCACGCAGCCTGGTGCCATCGCAGGGCTCGTGTTCTCCTCCTTTGCACCACCAGGCACCAGATGCGGGACCAGGAGTAGCGACGTGCCTGTTTGTTGATTTCCACGACAGCTGGGAATGGTGATTAAAAACTAAACGTAAAACACTCTTAGCAGTTGGGCCTTTTGTGCCGAGTTTAAAAGTAGTGGGTTTAGAATCTCATTCCTCCCAAGATGGGTCAGAGTGAGAGCGGAGGCGGGGGTGACCCTGGCCCGGTCACCTGGTGAAATCACTAATTAACTTCCGAGCAGTGGTGCCTCTCGATGGGCCTCTACGGAGCCAAGCTTCCAGCCCGAGATTCGATGCAAACCAGCCAGAGAACAGGGTGTCTGGAAGAGGCTCGGGCTGCGTGGCCGGGAAGACTGAGGCCCATGAGCAGCCAGCCTGGGGGCACACACCCCTCCAGGCCCAGCAACATCTCAGGAGGAAATATCTGCGATATTGCCCCCCAATGGAATGAGCACAGGCAGCTTGACGGCAGCTTAAAAGACAAGGAAGGTCCCCAGAGGCAGCCACAGAAGGTACTGGCTGACCAGGCCCAGGTGAAATTGAATTGGAAATGGTCCCTGCCTGATTAGCATAACAAAAGTTTCAGTGTTTAAAGAAAAAAGTCATTCTGCGTTCATGAAAGAGGGAGCAAAAAGCCGCCCATCTTCCTACAAACATAGCTACCTTTTAAACGTTCCGCCCATTATAGATCTGGCCAGTGTAATAAACGACACCCCCTGGAAACAGCCCCTCTCAATGCATTCGCTACACTTGCATTAGGGTGGGGACTGACCAGCTATTTAAAACTGCATAGTAGCCACACACGGACACACACACACACGGACACACACACACACACGGACACACACACACACACGTACACACACGGACACACACACACACACACACACACACACGGACACACACACACGGACACACACACACACGGACACACATTTTTTGCCCTACTTTACCAGAGGCAAGCTTAGCATACTTTACTAACCAAAATTCAAAAGTACAGTAATTCAGATAAAGACAATACTGGACACATGTGGGAATTTACTTTATACCAGGGATTTAGAGATTAGTCCCATTTATCAAAAAATGTTGATTATTTTTGTTATTATTTAAATCTATTATAAATTACTAGAATGAGCAGCCATATAAAAATCAAAGCAAAACAGGAATTAGAATTAGATCTTCATTAGGAAAGCAAACATCCCTCACTCCATTTTAATTCTAAAATATACCTGAGGTTCCATAATAATGCTGCTATGCCTATAACCGTCGTGTACTGAGTCTATTCTATGTGCCAGGCACTGTGCCAGGCAATTTTCACAACTAACTCTCAAAGCGATATTATTACGCCCACTCCACAGACAGGGAAACCAAGGTTCATGGAAATTAAGTAATTTGTTTAACAGATCAACTGGACCAAACTCTTGTCAAAAAGAGTGCTTCACCCAAAGACAAATACTTTGCTGCCTTACGTAGAGATAAATTCAATGAGAATTCTATATTCAAAGTAAGTTCTGGGGCTTCCCTGGTGGCGCAGTGGTTGAGAGTCCGCCTGCCGATGCAGGGTACACGGGTTCGTGCCCCGGTCCGGGAGGATCCCACATGCCGCGGAGCGGCCCGTGAGCCATGGCCGCTGAGCCTGCGCGTCCAGGGCCTGTGCTCCGCGGAGGGAGAGGCCACAGCAGTGAGAGGCCCGCGTATCGCGCAAAAAAAAAAAAAAAAAAAAAGTAAGTTCTGGCTTTTTCTAGAAGCAGAGATGAGGCAAAGGCTCCTATTTCCACAGTGAGCCTCAGGCCTCCCGCTGGTCCATACGGGTCACCCCTTCCTTTTCACAGGAGCACTGCTTCTGGCTGGTGTGGGAAAGCTCCAGCCCTGAGTATGCGTCAGGGTTAAGACTAACTGAGAGTAGTAGCAACAAAAACCTGAGAGAAGAGTGACTTCGCAATAAGAGTTTATTTCCCCTCACATCAGGAGCCCCAAGCAGGAGGTCCCCGAGCTACAGAGACACAGCTGCTTCCTTGAGGCGTGCCTCCTGGCCTGTGATGGCTGCTGTCGCTCTGGCCATCCCAGCATCCCTCCCGCTGGCAGGAGAGGTGAGGGGTGAAGAAGAGCCCACTCTTTGTACCTCTTACGGGCGGCTCAGCAGGTCACTGAAATGAAGCAGGACCCTGCAGCCCTTCCCAGGGACAGACCCCCCCCTCTCCCGCCTTGCCTCCCCTCCTCTTGTTTGTAGAAAAGCTTTAGCCTCCTAGGCCTTCCCCGAGTTCCAAAAAGCAAACTTAATCAGAGAACTGAGAAGACGCAGGAACAGAGGAAAGCAGTGAAGCAAAACAAAATGATAGTTTAGCCATGAAACAGAGTCAAGGGCCTTTAGCTCCTCCTCAAGAGCTAAGGATAGATAATATCCTGAGCCATAGCCTTGAGCTGTTTTGACAGAAACCAGACTCCCACCAGGTGGAGGAAGTTAACTGCATGCTGACCACCAGCACGAAGACCCCAGACCTGCTGGAGCCAGAAAAAACTGCTCATCCCCCAAATACCACCCTGTTACCTCACCACTGACCCATCAGAATGTCCACAAGCTGATCAGGCACCGTGCCACCCCCTGCCTCATGCTGTCTTTAAAAACCCTTCCCCAAAAGCCATCAGGGAGTGCGGGTCACTTGAGCGTTAGCTGGCCATACTCCTCGCTTGGTGCCTGAAATGAACTAACACCTTACCTTCCTTCACCACAACCCAGTGTCAGTAGATTGGCTTTGCTGCACGTCGGGCCAGGGGACCCAAGTTTGGTACATCACACGCACACTTCTGTTTGATATTATTAGCGAGAATGTAGGGACGTGGCAACGTGGGCTGCAGAGAAGGCAGGGAGATGTCATCTCCATCTGGGTCGGCTCTGCCAGAAGTCAAGGCTCCATGACCAGGACAACAGTGAGGCTATCAGCGGTCTGGCCAGCAAGCCCTCCTGTGGCATAAGAGCCAGGGAGCGTCCTCACGCCCACCGGGTGAACCTGAAGGTCATTTACCTCCACCCTGGTTTCTCCCCCACGGAAAAGGAGGAGGCCACCTGCACTGCGTTTACATCGTACAGTTGGTCAGCGGTCATTTTACTCCTGTTGAAATTACCAGGTGTCCCGTCCCACCACAGTCCCATACTCCACTTCGGCCTTTTTCTATCTAAACAGTTAAAATAGACTAAAAATAGACTAAAAATCTAAGTTGATATTTTTCTACCTAAAATAGACCCAAAAATTGACCTTTCCTATCTGAAGAGTGAAAACAGAAAAGAGGGGTAAGATCGGTATAGCGAGGTTGCTTTTATTTCACAACACAACCAGCTAATCAGAACACTTCTGTAAAATGGTGTTTCTGGGTCCCTGGCAAGCAAACGAGCTCCTCCGGAGCCAGGCTCAGCATCGCTTCCCGTGACGGTGAAAAGGTTTCACGTCTACTCCATCCAAGGCAGCAGCCAGGAGCCACCTGTGGCTTGCTGAACACTTGAAAGGTGGTGAGTGTGACTGAGGAACTAAAGTTTAATTTATTTAATTGGAACGAATTTGGATTTGACAGCACGTGTAGCCAGGTACTAACATACTGGACGGTGCAGCTCTGTAAGATGCAAAATCATCTCATTCGGTGCTGATGTGCGACAGCATCTACCCAACCACATGGCTGCTTTGTCTACGTCTTTAAAACATAATCTTAAACAATAAATATTGTTCACAGATGCCTGTGAACATTCTCTGTCCTTATCCTTAAAGGCGGACCTTTGCTCTGCTCTAAGGACACCCCGGTCCACTGAGAGGTGCTGAGATGGAGGCTACAGGGGGCTGAGAAGGGAGGGAAAATCGAGAATTGAGAAAAGAAATCAACAAAAAAGGAAACAGGAAAACAAGTAAGAAATAAAAGAACAAAGGAAAAAGGGCGACGGGGTGCAGGTCACCCAGGACCCCCCCAGCTTGCCAGGCGGTACCCGTGGACCCGTGCCTGCCGGGGGTGCCCAGCCTGGGGGACAGTGGGTTCGTAAAGGACCAGCAGATGCTCAGCGTGGTGAGCATGGCTGGCGGGTAAGGGGGGTGCCCTGGGAGCAGAGCAAGTAGGACCCCAGGACAGCAGTGGCGTGCCAGGACGTGCGGTGAGGGACGCACACACCAGCCTGAGTGGAAGTTCACAAGCCGCAGACACCATCTTCTGGTGCCCAGAGGGCAAGTCCCGTTGGCTGTCCTAGCTGTTGGCCACATGTCATCCAAAAGCTGCCCACTCTGGCGCCCCTGCCTGCCTTCCTTTAAACAAATCTATCGTGAAGAACAGCCGCGGGGCATCCTGGGTTGTTCAGATATCCTAACTGCACGTCGTTTAATATTTTCTGCAAAATATCCATATGCATCTGCATTTAAAGGTGATTTTAAAAATATAAACATTGTGCGACTCTGCATATGAGTAAGTTCACACCTCTGGGCAGCGCTGACAGACCCCGTGCCCTGTTACACGTTTCAGACATACGGGGGGCAGCTTTGAGCCTCGTCCCCACGCACAGCTTCTGCAGCCCCTCCGGACTGGCCACCGCGTTCTCAGTCAGCAGGTACGGCAGCGTGCCTGCCCGCCCGCCCGCATCCTATGGGCCGGGGTCAACACCTGGGCATCCAGACTCGTCCAGGTCCAGCCAAACAAAGCGAAACAAGCACAACTTCTGACCTCGGCTGGGGGCTCACCTACCCCTCACTTGCTATTCCTGGCCTCTCCAATCTCTTGAGCTCCGGGCTCCACACCCACCCAAGCCGCGCGCCGCCTGAGTTCCCTGACCTCAAGGTCACCCCCTGGCTGTCCTGTGGGCAGGTGTCTGCCTGAGGCTGTGCTCACAGACCTGGCCTCGCCTTGCCAAGTCTGTCTGTCCCCAGGCTCGCCCACCAGCAGCTCGACGCTAGCTCAGAGCTGCCCCATCCATCTTCTCCTGTGCTTATGTTTTCTCAGCTACAAACTGAAATACATATGGGACACATGATCTGACAACTTTTCTCAGACGTGTGAATCCATTCATATGCAAAGTCGTATAACGTTTATTTTTTACAATCACCTTTAAGTGCATATGCAACAGATTCTTTGCAGGAAATATTAAATGATGTGAAAGACGATAGCTGTGGATAATCAGGGATGTACAGTGCCTGTTCTTTACAGAAAATCTCCTCTTAATTTAGAGTCTTCTATTCAAAGCGTTTCTTCCTCTTCATCCAACCTGCAAAGCTCATCACTGTGCACCTGTCCTCCGCGGGGAGCCGGGCCCCCAGTCGCTGCTTGTGGTCCATCTTTGGTCAGCTGCCCCTTATCCTTCTTCATCGTGTTCACCCCCTTAAGAACTTACGGCACCGGCTCACAGCGAGCAGCGTCGGTTTTGAACACCCCTGCTTGCTTTTAAAACCTTCCGAGATCTGGCTGCTCCAATCTTCCCTCCCCGGCACTTCTCTCCCTCGGTACCCACAGCTTCGTGCCCACGAAGCCACAGCCTTCCCACGTCCTGAAGGCACACCTCACCTACCCCCAGACCCCAGGCCTTAGCCAGCTCCTACAGCCCAGTCCTATCTCCCCTTCCCTGCAAGGCCTCCTCTGAGGCATCCTGCTGAGTCCTTTTGTGGTTTTGGTGGAGGGAGTTGACAGCACGTGAGGCCTGTGCCCTCCGGACCCTAACAGATGGGGCAAAGCCCAGCACACAGCTGAAACCCGTAGGAAAAATTACTCAACCCCCATTTTACCCTGACAGTGGGATCAGGGCTGCCGCCTGGGGCAGGGTCAAAGTCCACGGTAAAAGCCGCAGGCCTGGCCCAGCTCCAGGCAGGACATAAGGGTGAGGGGAATCTCCCCTCCTGAACAGTCACGTGGCTGTAAGCGCTGCCACTCAGCGCCTCACCCCATCCCGTCAGGCCCCGAACAAGACACCCTGGGGCCACCAGCTGCCAGCCTGGGCTGCAGGCCCACCAGCACCCGAGCCGACGCCCAACCCGCCGGCAGGAGGCCTCCTCTGACTCTAGCAGGTGCAGTTTGCCACCCCAAGCCCACCCCGCTGCGTACACCAAGATGTCGGGAATTCCTGGGGTAGCCCAGCCGCAGGGGCTGCTCACCCCACAAGTGACCAGGCGCCCAGCCCACACTTCCCCTCTTCCCCCAGGTTCATGGAAGTCCAGGAGCTCGAAGCCGGCCAGGTGATCAAAGCTTAGCCCTGGCTCAGGGCTCAGCTCCTCCAGGCCACCTCCCTGGACGTGGCAGCTCTGCTCTGCCCACTGGCGTCGTGCTGGTCTCTGCCATCTGCCTCGCCCCAAACTATAACTGCTAACACCAGTGTGGACGGGCTCAGTCGCGTCCTGGATAACTCATATCTTGAAGCCCTAACCCCCTGTACTTCAGAAGGTGACCTTGGAAACAGGGTCATTGCAGACATAATTAGTTAAGATCCCACTGGGGGAGGAAGGCCTAATCCAGTGACTGGTGTCCTTATAAAAGGGGAGTTTGGACACAGAAGAGACCCCAGGACACGCCGTGGGAAGACTGGACTTGTGCTGCCCCAAGCCAGGGGCCACCAGAGGCCTCGGGGAGGGACAGACCCCACCCCCACCCCCCGGGCCCTGCCCACACAGCCATCCGCCATCAGGGACTCATGGCCCCAGGGTGTGAGAGGATGAAGCCGCCCAGTCTGTCTACTTTGTTACAGCAGCCCTAAGAAGCAAATACAACCAAGAGCTTTAAACGTATCAGTAATCCACCATCTACGTAGCACATTTCCTGAGGAATGGAGCACGCAGCTTAGCACCTCTGGTTGTTTATTCATGTTTGCTTTTTTCTGAAGCCAGATGAAAGCACCACCTGATCTTATCTTTGCATCTTCCAGGTAATTAGCCCAGGAATGATCAACTCAGAGATGCTCATAAACGGTTTTTAATTTCCCCTCGGGACACGTCATCCTAAGAACTCACTGTAAACCTCTTTCAAAGGGCAAACTCCCCTAGAACACTTAAAAGTAGGATTTGATTTACAAGCACCTGTGGCGGCCACTCTCCACCAAGCCAGGTGCATCTGTATCCCCCTGAGGGAGGAATGGCCCTGTGGGTGTGCGTGCATCCTGGAGACCCACAGAAGTGAAGGTACAGGTGCTGCTGGCTGCCGTGTGTTCAGCCATCTGCTCGTGCAGCAGGAAAATCGTGTGCATCACTGCTGCAATTAATCCCGTGCTTTTGTGGCTGAAGTCACAATGCTCATTTCAGGATGGAGTTGGAGCGAGGAGAGCCTATCTATATCTGTAAATGAATGATATCATTATTTGGGGAAATGAAAGTTTAAGCTCTGCGAAACATACAATCCCATGGAGATCTTGGTGGAGGAACTTGTGTGCGCAGGTGTTTGACGTGATAAGGTGCATCCCCATTTATCTGTGTACTTGCAGGCAAATATTAACATAGTCACGAATTAAGCTTTTAATCCCCTTTATTATAAATTGAATATCTTTATTTTAACAAACATCAACAATGCACATTATTGTGGTCCAAACTATTCATTACTATTCCCCACAGCGCACCGTTACATGATACGCGGTAATACACATGTTCCTGGAGCGGCGGGCGTCTGCCGAGCACCCACGGTAGACCTCATTCTTCTTCCCCTTCTAAACAAAGACTCGCTCTCACAAAGACACTTCTCACGTAGCGAAAGAGAACCGCGGCTCCGTTTTGCGTCAAGTCTGGGAACACGTTTCATGTTGGAAACGTTTGTGAGAAACCTAGATTCTATTTCTCTGAAACCTTGAATGGAACTGGATTGAGGTGCTGGGATCAGAACAGCAAACCTCAGGGCCTAGTGCAGTCCAGGTGCCGAGCAAAGCCAGGTGTGGGTCCAGTCACCACTCGCTTGAGCCTTCTGTCCACCTGCCCGTGACACGTGGTATCAGTCTAGGCTCAAAGCGAGGAGACGAGAGAGAGGGTACAACCTCCAGTGGTTACCCAAGGCAGGCGATTTTACTCACCAAGTCAATGTCACACGTATTTCAAGAGCCTCTGTGTGCACAGGGCCTCTGCCAGGAAGAGAGAGATTCAAAGCTGATTTCGAGGACCTCTGACCAGAAGGGATTGACAGAGTAGAGGGAGCAGATATGAGCCCAAATGGGACAGAGGCAGGACACGACTAGGTGTTTAACGGAGGCATGAGAAATGGAGGAAGAGGAAAGAACTCTGACCCCAGGATAAGGTGTTGGGGATCCCGCGAACCCGCAGTCGTGGCGGGGGGCGCGTGAACCACGAAGGGACTCCGTAGGCCACGACTGCCGCCTCTGATGAGGCAGGCATCCGAGATCCCCCGCACCCCGAGTAGCCGTGTTTCCCCGTGAACATCGCCGACTCCGGGAACTGATCTTTGCATCCGCCATTTCTAACCCTGAGTTTCAGGGGGGTTAGTTTGCTCTCATCACAGGCACTCAAGCACACACGTGTGCGCACATGCAGCCCGAGACTGCACAGAATCAGTGTGCGCACGATTCTGTCTCCTGTCGCATTACAGCTGCTGCTCTCGCCGCCCCACCCGGACAGCAAAGGCGACTCAGGGCTGGAAGTGGAGGCCTGATGAACAGCGGACGTTCTCAGGAAGCAGCACAGCACCTCCAGGCAAAAGCGTGGACGGTGAAGACACGTCTGCCTCCAAAGCCTGCGCTCCTTCTGGATTCTGCTGCTTTTGAAGGGTGGCGACCGATACAGAGGAAAACAGGCTGGTGACCCTGTGCTGTTCCTCGTGGCCACGGTGTGGGCTGGTCACCAATAACACGACGTGCTTTGCAATGTTAAAGGGCCTTAAACATGAAAGTGCAAGACGCCTCCGTAGCCCACACAGTGGAGGGCGGAGGTGACAACGGCCGTGTCACCCCCTTATTCCAGCCATGGACTCCATACACAAAGAGCAAAAACTTGGAAGCAACCAGAAAGTAAAAAAGAAACCGGACAACCACCTAAGAGCTTAGCACTGAAGTTACCTCCTGACAAGCTGCCCATCCCTACCCTAGACTCCGTTAGAATTATTTTTCACTCCCTGCATTTAAAGGAATATTATTTCTCAAGTTAATATTATTAATCAGACAGCCTATGGTTTCCAGATAAAATTGAGAGAATGTTTCTCCAACAATGTTACCTAGAGATCTTGTTTAATCTGTAAAATACAAACGCTGAAAATGGATCCTGACCACAGAAATAAACCAGCTGAATAGGCAAAAGCCAGAAGATGCCTAGGGCACAGGGTTCGTTTTAAAAGTTGTTCTCCCAGTTTAAACAATTCAGAGTTATCTTCATCATCCCCCAAAAGCCTTCCAATTGTTTTATTCTTTCAAACGCTGCCTATTTAAATCACGTTTCTAGCTTTGCATACGTAACTACATTATTAGCTCCCAAAAGTGTTTGCCTGATGCCTCAGAGGCAATCCTCGAGGCCCTGCCCCGTGCTCAGAGGCGAACACTGTCATAACAACATCTTTCCAAGACAACGCATCACAGCTCCAGTCACCAGGTAGGCAAACAACTCCAGGCCCCCGGGGAGGAAGGCCGAGCTCGGCCTGCCCATCACGCCATCATCACGCCATCCGGGAGGAGGTGCAGCAAGGTCAGAGCGGAGGTCCTGCAACTCTCTCCTCCCTAAGCCACAGGTGAGGACAACGGCCCTCGGGTGAGGAGGCCGTCTGAGGAAGCCTGCAGTGTGGTCCATCAGCCCCCATTACTCGCGGCAGGAAATGAGGAGGAGTTCTAAATGGGACTACAGAAATACAAACAGCGATATTGCTAAGGGTTGCGGTTTTACTGTCATTTCATAAGCTTGGGTTGGCAAAGCTCAGCCCTCAAAAAGCCTTTATTTTGAGACCTTTGCCTGAGTTGGGGGATGCAGAGCAGGGCCTCGAAAACTCTTCACCTGAGCCGCCGGGCTGCAGGCCTGGCCAACTTCTCTGTGCATTTGTCCCCTACCCTGCATTTTTACTGTTATTTTTTTTACAAAAGCAGAATTCTGTACTAACTGTGTGCCTTACACGGATGATGGGTAAACACACCGTGATGCACTCATGCAGTGGAATATCATTCAGCCTTAAAAAGGAAAGGAATTTTGACACCTGCCACAACCTGGATGAACCCTGAGGACACTGTGCTCCGTGAAATAAACCAGACACAAATGCTATCTGATTCCACCGATAGGAGGTCCCTAGAAGAGTCAAATCATAGAGAAGAAAGCAGATGATGGGTGTCAGGGGCAGGGGGAGGGGAAGGGGGGGTTAGCATTTAATGGGGACAGGGTTTCAAAGTCACAAGATGAAAAAATTCCAGAGATGGATGGTGGGGATGGTTGACAAAATGTGGATGTGTTTTACACCACTGAACTGTACACGTAACAATAGTTAAAGTGGCAAGTTTTATGATATGTCTATTTTACCACAGTAAAAGGAAAGATTTTTAAAAAATCAAAGCAGCGACTCTGCTCTGACAGTAGCTTCAGATGCAACCTTAAGAAGCCACCAACTTCCTCGGGTCTCAGACTGCTCACGTGTGAGACTCTGAGACAAGTGGTCTGTATTATGTATATTTTAAAGCAGCAGAATCCATTTTCTTGTGAAATCTGAAACACACACCCAAAGGGCAGGTTGCCTTTGCCTTTGTTCTGTGCCAAGGATGGTTGACCACGGCAGTTTCATGCAGATCAAACTAATCAAAATGGGCCAAGTCAGAACTTCCCTGGTCAAATCAGGCACCTCAACACAACCCAAGAGACTTACTGAACAGGCCTTAAAAACCACTTAAACGTATCACCTGTCAAGTCTCTGCAACTTCAAACCATTCACGATTCATGATTTATTCCCCTGTATGAATGAAAAACATCTGGTAAGAAATCACACCCATAAGTGGACAGCACGCTGTACCTCACGCTCACCCAGAGCGGGCGCCAGGGCTGCACCAGCTGCTTCCGGAATCGTCTGCTTGATGCCTGGCTGCAGCGCGCTTGGAGGAAGGGGCCTGTCTTCCCCAGCACATGTGTAGTCACCAGTTCCATGCCCCACGCCAGCCCCGGCGCTCTGGGTGCCTGATGCAGGTGCCCTTTCCTGACCCTGTGTCTGGGAGGCCCCTGACCAGTTCCAGCCAGTGGACTCTGTGCGTGGCAACGATGCAGGTCCATTCTGGCCCAAAGCACTGAATTGCCGGAAAAAGGCCTTCCCTGACCCTGACCCTAACCCAATTCCCTCTTCCACCGCGGCTGGCGATTCCAGGCAGTGGGTCCTTGAGGGAGAAGACCCAGGCCAGAGCCCACCTGGACCTTGGGCGTACATACATCGTGGGAATGAGAGACAAGCCCTGCTGTGTCTGCTCTTCTGAAATCTGGGGGCTCTTTGTTTCCTTCACACAAGCTAGCTTCTCCCAACCACTTGGGGTGCGTGTTTCTCTACAGATCATGTATTTTAAGTGACTGAAAACATTTTTATTTGCCTCGTGACAGATTAAATATTCACCTGCAAATTCTGTGTAATGCAGTTTTTCCTTTGTAGGTAGAGAACGTAGTTTTCTACTTACTTTTGTTTCAATAACCATACATGTTGAATTAAAGTACTGTAACTTAAGCATATGCCTTCCCAAAGGAATTAACTCAAACTGAAACTATGGACCAAACACCCACAAACTGAAACTGCAACGAACCATGTTAACTTGCTGAATTAAGTAGTAAACCCAAGTACTGCCTTTCCACAACTAACTTATGAATGGAAACACTGTCTAAAATGAAAAATAAAACCAAATAAAACTCAAAAAGCCAAGAGTCCTAATAAACTGCCTGATGCTCCCGATACAACAGGAAATAAAATTGTGAAGTTCTGTTATTATTTGGCTTCAGTGACCACCCTGGTGGAGGCGAGCAGGGACAGGGGCCGTCAGCAGGTTCTGCGCGGCTAGGTCCCAACAGTCTCTAGAAAGTGCTTCCTGACCAATTAAAAGAGTGTTTATGCCCACACTGACTCTCGTGAATCAGCCACATGCGGCAGAGATGGGATGGAGCATTTTATGCTGTGCATGCGTCGGGTCACAGCTTGCGAAAATGAGATCTACAGCCCTGAGATTACCAGCCCCGGCTGCTCGCAGCAGCATTCCCTCATGGAGGAGAATTAATTAAAAATCACAAGCTAAATCAACCAGCCAGGAAGATTATCTCCGTCCACAATTGAATTGTGACCTCTGATGCTTGTGGGTCCAACTGTCTTAAATTAATGAGCCCTGTCTGGTGGGATCCTAGTCTTTGTTAAATGGAAATCACACATCCCTCTTCAACTGTGGACCTTTCACGACACTAGTCATTCGATTTCTGCAGTTACCCATTTGCTCTTCTAAGAAAAGTCCTGCTTCTTGGGACAGCAATGCCCGTGAAGAACATGCAATCCCATCCATAGATGACTATTGTTTTCCTCATCGTTTTGTAGAACTAGCACTGGAATAAAACAAACATATTCACGGCTTTTATTGATTTATCCTCAACCTTTGCATATGTGAGAGTAATCCAATCTGGGCTAAATTATATGTGCTCAATTTAGAAATGCTGGTGATTAACACATATTCAGAATCTGCCCCTTAATGCTACCTCGGTGTCAACAAGGGTAGCAAAACTCTTTGGATGAATCACATGATAATTTCTACTACGGTAAACACAGGAATATTTTTAACCTCATATATTTTTGGATGAGCCACCCATATGCTTGCTCCCCACTCCATCCCCTAGAAAATTAAAACGCCAAGTACTTCCCACTGCATATGGCACAGCTTTAACGTTACCAACAAGGACCCGATATATTCCAAAATTAAGTTCCACATTATTGGTACCAATCACCATTATTCAGCTGGTTTGTAATTAATGATCTCATGCAGCAACTTAACTCCTTCCGTCATCATGGAGAGCATCTGGCCACCTGCTCATCTTGGAAGGTTCACAATACGGCATCTTTTAATTTGCTGTACAGGTAATTCACTTATATTTTTTCCGAATGGCCGAGATGAGCACCTGTTATAAAAGTGGTTTGGGGTCTTTCCCAGGCTAAAATCATTGCAGCCAAGCTGAAATGCATTTGAATTTCAAAGCCTTGATCCACAGTGAGTCAGCTATGCAAGCGGTGCAAACAGAGACACGCCTCATCACACCTGCAGGAAGCTCCCACAAGTGGCTCCGCTTCCAAGACCCGCCCTGTGAGCCAGAGGCCAGGTGGGAGACAGCAAGAGAGGGGCGGAGCCTTGGAGGCAGAGCCTCCCAGCAAGCCCGGCCCCTTTTACCAGGCGGGCCCTGAGTCTCTCCTCCGTGAACCGGGTGGTCGCCGAGCCACGTGCGCCGAGCCACTGGACGTTCAAAGTGCTCCTTCGCTAGCCCCGGAGTTGTGATGCGGACCTGAGTCCAGGCCCCGAGCTCTGGCGGCTGCAGCCTAGCCTCCTCGTCTTCACAGGCTGGCCGACTCGCCCACGTTCTCCACACCCTGGGCCCCCTCCTTTATGGATGGTTCTCCACTCGCAACAGAGTGATTTTTCTGTGTCATCCAGCAACCGAGGCACGTTTTCTGGCAACACCTTCTCTGACAGCATCTGAACTAGCATACAAGGGGAGGGTTAGACGTATTCACAAATACATCCACATACCTGTGCCCGCGTCGTGTACACACACACATACACATGTGCAATCACACACGTATGTGGAAAATACATACACGTGTGTACACATACGTAGACACAGAGCTCCACTTCTCAGAGTGGGAGGGGCTCTGGAGTCAGCCCACTGGGTTTCACATTTTGGCTCGTCCACTCCCCAGTGGGTGGGGCCTGGGGCTAAGCTCTCTGACATTTCTGGATGAAAGTTGTGTCAGACACTAAACGGGAGTAATAAAAACGCCTGCCTCGTAAGTCTTTTGTGAGGATTAATGACGACGCATCTAAAGGGCCTGCGGCATATTGTGAGTGGCAAATAAACATCAGCCATCAAACCTGCCTGTCTCCCCATCAGCCCGGCAGATGCTGTGGTCCCCACCAAGCCCACCTCCAGAGGGAAGGTGCTCCCCAGACACAGGAGGGGTCACTGGCAGACAGTCCTCGGCTCTCAGCCCTCCTCAGGAACTGCCTGGCTGGAGAGAGCTGCCTTGCCCAAGGGCACCCCTCCCGGTGCAGCCCGCATACCAAGGCTGCCCTGCACAGGGTAGAAAGTGGCGGTCCCCCTGCCCCAACTCAGGAAACTGCAAGGTCACCCTGGTTCAGGGCACACTGTGGAGCCAGCTGGGGTCTTCACTGAGAACGTGCCCGGCCCGATTTCACCCAGGCCCAATCCCACTTCTGCCCTTCCTGTCCTCAGCTGTAGGTGCCCAGAGCTCTCTCAGCACAAACATCCTGCACGCGGCCCCTCCCCTAGAGCTGGCTTCCCAGGGAACCCAGGCCTCTCATTTTCTCTGAAGGACTCCGATGACCCTTCTACTCTGGGATTATGCTGTCTCCAGGGCACACGTGGTGATTTTAGTGATGCGTGAATGACCAAGTAACAAGACAAGAAAAGTGAACGAGGGTCAAACCCATGATTTCATGCATGGTACCGCTTACTTCTAAGTTAAAATATTAACTTAAAAAATAGTAATTTAAGTTTTTAAACAGAAATTAAGTTGAATAAAGTGCTAATTATATGCCAGTGGCACTTGGCTAGCGAAAACTCCAGGAAGGTAGTACAAACATAAAGACATTTGTGGAAGTGGCCGATTCTGGCTCTCTATTTCAAGACACACCAAGTAGCTGCATGGCAGGCTCTGTTCAGGCAGCAGACAGTCGCCCAACCCACTGTCTGACAGTCAGGGCTACTGGGCATTTGTCAACACTTCCTCTAGAGAAATCACTGCTAGGAGGGCTAGTGAAGGACGTGGTCATCCACTGCTCTGCTCAGCACCAGTCAGACCAAGAGCATGTCTAGAATTATTTTGGGACCCCCTTTGTAGGACTGTTACTGTACTGGGTTTGGGTTTACCGGTGGCCCATCTGAAAGGGCACCATAAGAAATGGCTCTTGAAAGCTGTCCTTGTGGCCACTGTCGGGATGGCGTTCGGCTCTCCAGGAAGCCCTCTTCCCATGAGGACACACAGGGGCATTTTCTCTTAAGTCTTAACACTAGGATGAAATCCTGCTGAGCACCACAGGTAAATGCTTATTTATTATACACTTCCGGATGGCATGGCTCTAGACCCCCACGTTCGGTGTGGATCCCTCAGACTGTAGCACAGCACTCTGTACACATAGGTATGCAATGAAAATGTCCTGAATAAATGATAAAAACCTATTAAAATATGTTTAAATATTTTAAACATATTTTAAAAATAAACAGAGAACTTTCCATTAAGATGTGGATGATACCCATGGAGAACTAGGACCATCCTGTGATGTAAAGAAGACCTAGAACAGGGTGAGGCCAGAGGACCGTAACTTCTGGCGCCTGTTTCCATGAGCGACGAGTCCCAGGGAGAAGGCTGTGCAGGTGGTGCCCATGGGGCACGATAATTACATGAAGAAAAGCCTTGCTTGTCACCAAAAGATAATGCCAGTCAAGGAGCTGGTCTTCCCCCTAATTAGTTGTGCAACACTGAACAAGACCTAATCTGTCAGATTCTGTCTTAGTCAGCGAGGGCTGCGACAGCAAAGCACCCTAGACTGGGAGGCTTAGAAACAACAGGCATTTATTTCTCACAGTCCTGGAGGCTGGAAGTCAAGAGATCTGGTTGCTGACATGGTTGGGGTCTGGTGAGGGCCCTCTTCCTGGTTAGCGGATGGTCACCTTCTCGTTTGTGTCCTCACGTGGCAGAAGAAGGGGAGAGAAGTGGGTGGGAGAGACAGAGGAAGCTTTCTCATGTCTTTGCTCCTGAGGGCACCAATCCCATCATGAGGCTCCACGCTCATGACCTCATCACCTCCCAAAGGCCTCACCTCCTGATCCTGGAGGCTAGGGTCTCACATATGAATTTAGGGGGACGCAGTCTGTGCATAGCACATTCCGGCAACGCGAGCAGCTCTCAGAGGGTGTAGTTGTACCAGTTACAAGCGTAACATCTGGCCCAGGGGTAGAAATCCTGACCCAGACCCCGAGGTACACGTGAAAATCATGTTTCCATGACGAGACCTCCTCTGCAGCAGAGGAGACCACCCAGACAGGCGGAAACTCGCTCCTGGACAACTCAGTGGCCCCCAACTGGGGTGGCCAGGGTCAGCAAGTAAAATCCAGGACACCTGGTTAAATCTGAATGTCAGATAAACCAATGACTACGTCCCCACAGGACACACATGCACGAAAAAATTACTCTTGGTTTATCAGAAATCCAAATCTAACGTTAACTGGCAACCCGACCCTAACATCTGATTAGACCCAGTAAATATCTCTTTCAAGAGGCCACTGCAGCCTGTGTCTGTCATACAAACCTGCCGAGGCCACTTCCCCACCACAACGGGGCCAAGAAATAAGCCAGCCACAGGCTTACTCCAAAAAGGGGAAAAAAATGGGGCTCCAGGCTATGCTCACGTTAAACCTACAACTGTGCCATCAGCAAATTAAAATCAATTGAAATCAATTTAGCCGGAATAAAGTCTCCCTCCCAGGCTGAGGCTCATCTGCTGTGCTAACAGCTCCCGGCGATGAAACAGGTGCTTGTAAATTAATTAGCCGACTGAAACACACCTTAAAATGAATTTCCCAGAACTCCCTGGCAGGGAGCCATCCTGGTCCCCCGAGCTGATCAGCGTCTGTAAATATTGAGATTTGATAAAGTAAGCGCTGCTCTGGCAGCAGATGGCTGGGGCTGATCTGTTGACACCGCATGGATGACGCGTTCGAAGCCCCACTTGGCAGGCCTCCTCTGGGAGCCATGGAGGACCCCAGCCCCTCGGCAGCTATTTGCCTCCTAATTGAAAATCCTTATTCCCAGACCGAGGCAAATGGGCTGCTCCAGGCATCGCTCTGTGCTGCCTGACTATTGATACACGGGTAATTGCTTTCAGTAATGCAGGTTAAATGTGACATTTAGTGCTTAATAAAACTTATCACGGCCAAAGCCGTTTATCATTCCTACACTTTGGGCTGTCATTTCTAAGGGGATTCTCAAAATTCATTTGAATTCTCGAGCAGGAGATGGGCAACTCCACCGCGAAGACAAAGCAAGACAACTCGGATTGTCGGAGGTTTCCTTCTTCCTTCCTTCCTTTCTTACTTTTTTTTTTTTTTTTGGTACTTTTAAAAGATTTGCTTGTTATCAAAAAACATTCCAAATTAACCTATCAAGTGCTGAGCCTCTCCTCCTTTGTGTTTAGTGCGGTGCTGAATAATATACTACCAGCCGCTGATGTGCACGCAGAGCCTTTAAAGCAGATGGGCCGCTCAGCACCTTCTGCGTGGGGCCTGCGGCCTAGAGGCACGCCCCCTCCCCCCCACCCCCACCCACCCCCCCACCCCACCCCCCGCAGCATGAGGAAGGGAACCTGAAGGGAAAAGGACTCTGTTGGCCTCACTCAGCATCACCACCAACGATTCTAAATAGAGAAGGAGACATTGTTATTTAGATCAAGAGCTTGGGGCTCCTCCCCGGGACGATTTTCCACCAACAACGGAAACGACTTCAGAGCTGGCTTTGGGAGAAGCCACTTTTCAGAAATAAGGGCCCAGGAAGAAGTTCCCTCAGCTCACATGGGCTTTCCCGGCAGAGCTGCTTCCAGAACAAGCCGCAGATGCTGACAGGCAGCACAACTCACAGCACTTTGGGCTTTTCGTGGTAGAAATGCCCATCTATCTGGTCATGATGAGTTTGTTTGTTTGTTTGCGGTACGCGGGCCTCTCACTGTTGTGGCCTCTCCCATTGTGGAGCACAGGCTCCGGACGCGCAGGCTCAGCGGCCACGGCTCACGGGCCCAGCCGCTCCGCGGCATGTGGGATCTTCCCGGACCGGGGCGCGAACCCGCGTCCCCTGCATCGGCAGACGGACTCCCAACCACTGCGCCACCAGGGAAGCCCTGGTCATGATGGGTTTGAATCTTCCTCCAAGTCCTTCCCCCAAATACTCCATAATATTAAAGTCAAGTGCTGTTGCCTGTTTGTGTCCCCCCCAAATCCATGTGTTGAAATCCTAACCCCCAAGGAGGTGGGGAGGTGCTTAGGTCACTGGGGTAGAGCCCATGAGGGGATCAGCGCCCTTGTACGAGAGGCCCCAGAGAGATTCCTCGTCACTTCCTCCACGTGAGGACACGAGAAGTCACCGTCTGCAAGCCAGGAAGAGATGACTTCACCAGAGCCTCAGTGTGCCGGGACCCCGATCTCCAGAACGTACAGCCTCTAGAACCATGAGCAGTAAATTTCTGCTGCATAAGCCATCTAGTCTGTGGTGTTTTGTTCAAGCAGTCCAGATGGACTAACACATCAGGTAAAACTAATTTTGTTACAGCCCCTGAGGTCCCTGGAAAAGACGCGGCACACGGCAAGTAGGGATTCACCAAATCTGGTTTAGAAGTCACATCTAAGCAACTCAGGGAATTCAACACATAACTGACATTTGTTCATTTAGTTTTCAAGAAACATTTTCCACTTAGATCAAAAAGGACACAGTTTCACTGTAGAAAATTTGGAAAGTTCTAAAAAGTCCAAAGAGGAAAACAAAATTGTTCAAAATTCCATCACCTGCATATAACTTTTGCTCTTTCTCTAGGGAGGTAAATGGACAGAGAGAGAGAGATGATTATTTGGGATAGAGCATTTGTTTCTGCTTGAAATTTGTTGTACACATTCTTTTACGTCTTCTTGGATTCTAAACAGTAATTTCTAACAGCTCAACAGTATAGCACTTTATGGATTTTTCATACTTTACATCTTTTAAATAAACAGGCTGTCTTTAATTTTTAGCAATTACAAATAACATTGTGAATATATTACAATATAAATCTTGTGCATATTCTTGATTCTCTTCTTACAATAATTTCCAAGACAAGAAATTGCTAGGTTGAAAGGTAACACATATTTATGCTTTATAAAACTCTTAACCTCAACTTATACTCCCAAATATTCATAGCCGCCTTTACTTGTATCCTTAATGCATTTCCTCTCCCCTCCCTGCACTGGGGACGCTCCTATTTTTCCTTTACCAGTTTAACAGATGAAAATGACATCTCATTTTAACCAGTGTTTCATTATCTGCTGGAGATGTTGAACATTATAAGGGAGTTACCAGCCATTTGTATTTCTGCTTTTTTCTGCATTGCCTCTGAGTTATCTACCAGGTTATTTGTCCTTACTTCCTCACCTTATAATCCCTCTATGTAGAGGGTCAGATATGCCATGGCTGATATCTTTGTTGCAAATGTTTTCACCTAGTTTGCCATTTTATGTTAATCTGTATATATTTTGAGCAGACAAAAAAATATGTTGTCGTTGTTGTCAAAGCTCTCAAATTTACGTGTGTTCCCTTTAGTGTTAAAAAAAAAAAAGTCTCCACACCCCTAAGATTATATAAATATTCATCTGTCTTCTCTTTTTCTTACTGTTTGATTTCATTTTTTACATCTAATCTTTTAATCCATTATTGTTTATTTATGATAGATGGAGTTAGGTAATTAACTTTCTTCCTCCAAATAGTTAACCAATTATTCCAGCACTTAATATAGAAGAACCCTTCCTCACTGGTTGAAACATTACATTTGTCATGCACTAAATATACATTTGAGTCCATTGGGGGGTTTTCTTTTTAGGTCTATTGACAGGTCCATCTGCTCTCAGAGGGGCAAAATATCATCTTAATTATTTTAGCTTTATACTTTGAATATCTGATGTAGATATTTAATGGGTTTTTATAAGTTTTTTATCATCAGTTTATTACATATAAAATTTAGAATACTTTTCTCATGTTCCAAGAAAAGTCCCATCGCTTTTTATAGGAATTATAAAGGAATTGTAAAAGCATCCCTCTATAGTATTAGGTTTTTCCAACTGGGGACAGGGTATATCTCTCCAATCATTCAAATCTTTTTTTTTCCTTTTGTCTTACAGTAGAGTTTTCTTCAGTTAGGTCTTAAAAAACTTTTGTCAAGTTAATTCTCAGGTAAACTTCTGCAGTTGTTGCTATATGAGTGGAACGCTTCCTTAATTATATTTTTTCTGACTATCGCTGGTATATAAGAAAGCTACCCTTGGGCTTCCCTGGTGGCGCAGTGGTTGAGAGTCCGCCTGCCGATGCAGGGGACGCGGGTTCGTGCCCCAGTCCGGGAGGATCCCACGTGCCGCGGCGTGGCTGGGCCCGTGAGCCGTGGCCGCTGAGCCTGCGCTCCGCAACGGGAGAGGCCACAACAGTGAGAGGCCCTAGTACCGCACAAAAAAAAAAAAAAAGAAAGCTACCCATCTTTGAGCATCTTTGACCTACCCTATTCTGTTATTATCCTAATAGTTTTTCAGTTGATTCCCTCAAGTTTTCAAGCCAGGAAATCTTAATCTGAAAACAACAATATCATCTTCTCTCTTCTAAAAATGCTTGCTCCTTCCCTTCTCCTGTCCTGGTTCACTGGCTGGCACCCCTAGAAAATGGTCGAACAGGTGTGGTGCTCGTGGACAGCCACACATAAAGGGGGCAGCTCTGTGATCTCAGCAACGATGTGATGCTGGCTGGGTTTTTGGTTTTGTTTTTTTAATTAATTAATTTGGCTGTGTTGGGTCTTCGTTGCTGCGCGTGGGCTCTCTCTAGTTGCGGTGCACGGGCTTCTCATTGCGGTGGCTTCTCTTGTTGCAGAGCATGGGCTCTAGGCGTGCAGGCTTCAGTAGTTGTGGCACACAGGCTCAGTAGTTGTGGCTCGCAGGCTCTAGAGAGCAGGCTCAGTAGTTGTGGCGAATGGGCTTAGTTGTTCCACGGCATGTGGGATCTTCCCAGACTAGGGCTCGAACCTGTGCCTCCTACTTTGGCAGGAGGATTTTAACCACTGCACCACCAGGGAAGTCCCGTTGGCTGGGTTTTGAAGAGGGAATTTTTTCACGTTGATGACAATTTTTCTATCCAGGTGCACTAAGAGGCGTCTTGTCTCTCTTGAAAATTAGACACAGTCGCTGAGCAGAGCACAGTTCATCAGGCACAAGGGTAGGGGTTTTGGTTTACTCTTCACAGCCAACCTATAAGGTCATCCTCTTGTTAGCCTAATTAAGCTCAGGGAATGGAGTAACTGGCCTGAGGTCACCAAGCCTACAAACGTGAAGCCAGGATTTGATCCCAGGTCTGTACGTCTCCAAAATACTTAGCATGTCACCTCCACGCCTATCACCAAGAGCTTTCATAGTTAAGACCCAATACTCTACCTCTGACTCAAATCGTTCATTTACCAGTTCACTCACTTACCAAACACTCCTTTTTCTTCATTTGGCTAAATATTATTTATTGAAAAAAAACCCACATTTCTGGGTTCCTAATCTCCCAGAAGGCTTCTCCATCCCAATTCTGGGCTTCTCTGCACTCCCAGTACAGACTGCACGCCCCTAAAATCCACTCATCTCGCTTGGGTGCTCATCTCCAAAGGCGGCCCAAAGCCACACCTCCTGGCGTGTCCCCCAGGCTGACTCTGGCTGGTCCCAGGTCCCATGGACTTGCAGAATGTGCCAGGGTGATGCTTGCCAGCCTTGGGCCCAGCTGCTAAGAGGACCACACCCTCTGTGCCCTCTTCTTGGAACACGGTTTGGGGAAGTTCTGAACCCCTGTGTGAACAGTGGGACCTCCTACTGGAAGGACCAGAGAGACCATGGAGGGGGCACCCACAAGGAGAGAAGAGGCCCCACATCCCAGCCTCCACGTCAGCCTGCAGACAGCCGCTGTAGCCCAGTCCACCTGCAGGACCATGAGGGATGCTGTTGTTTGGGTGGGTTACACAGCAAGACAACCACAACACTCTGTAACTCCGACATCTACTCCCCTGTCCCCCCAATAATCCAAGAACTCCTTGGGGACCTGGGCCAGTGGTGCATCCCTGCAGCTGTGTCCTCGACTCACAGGTGGATGATACCCGGGCCAATGCAAGGCCAAGTCCAGTCTGCCTAGAGTGATTCACTAAGAGAAATGCTAAAAGACGTGTTCATTTCATAATCTGTCAAATGTAAACCAGGATCACCATTGACATGAATCTTCAGGTTATCAAAGACTCATTCAGCCACTGATAATGGCAGCTTCTGTTGGGTTCTGAAATGTAATCCCACAATCTGCTTAGATTACAAAGTTTATCCAATACAAAAACCCCGTAATCAACCTGGCTCACAGGTTGTTGTAAAAATCAAGTGAACTCACACGGCACAAAATGTCAGTAAATCCTCTATCACCTGCAAATGGCAAGAACTCTTAACGGCTTGTCCCTCCCCTGGTTTCCCACCACATAAAACACCTGCATTCCCAGAGGCGCTCAGGAAACGTTAAGATCCGCACAAGTGTCTTAGGCTCAGAGCATCACAGCACATCAGAGATGGAAGGCGCAGGGGAGAAACTGGAGTCAGGTGGGAAGTGATGCGTCCGGGAGAGGGGCCAACAGAGAATTCAAGGGGGTGGAGGTTGAGAAAGGGGGGTCGTTTAAACTTAGCCTTAAAGAGTAAGTATCAATAGTACATGTACCTTGCAGGTAGGCTGAGGGCATTCCACGTGGGGGAAACGGCCGAGCAAAGACACAGAACAGCACACAGCACGTGGACAGATGACCACCCCTGCTGGGCAGCACCAGCCCTTGGAGGTTGTCCCCTCCTGCTGACAGCCTTTTGGGTCCCACTTCAGGGAATGCCACTTCCTCCCTAGGACCAAATGCACTAGGACTCTCCAGGCTCCCGGATCTGGTTGCAGCCCAAGAGCTTAACAGCGGCCACATCTCTTTGAGTCCATAAGAAAAGCCACTGAATTGCAGGATTTAAGAGTAACGAAAAGTGTAATATTTATCAGGAAAGTGATATGAAGTTGGGAAGTTTGCAGAGAAGAGGGAGGTCAGAGGGAACTGATGACATTTTAGACACTGTCTTTCTGGAAACTGTTTAAGTGTGCTACCCTAGGCACACACCTGCACTCAAGTCCCAGACTCGAATAAGATGATCATGGAATTGTAGAATTTCAGAGAAACCCCTGGAGGAAGGGGGCCAAGAGAGACTCATAAACTTCTAGCTAATTAAGCCGATCATCAGCCAGTAAGCAGTGGGTACAGCTGTGCCAGATGTAATCTTAAAACACTCCCACCCTGCTTGGTAAATAGGTACAGCCTTAATCCTCTGGGTGTCCCACCGTCCACACCACCCACAAACCCCATAAACGGTTGATCCCTGGCCGGCAGGTGCTCTGGACATGCCCTTGTGTTATGGCAGATGCTTATTCTGTCCGGCTGTCTCCACGGCATAGCTGCTATTGAACATTTTGAATTTTACCCCTGCATTTGTGTTCCCCAAATTTCATATGTTGAAATCTAATTGCCAGTGTGATGGTATTTATTATGACACGTGGGTGGAGCACTCATGATGGAATTAGTGCCCTTATAAGAAGAGACCTGGAGAGAGACCATCGCTTTCTCTCTCTACCAAGTGAGGACACAGCGAGAGCATAGCCATCTGAACAAGGAAAAGAAACCCACCCCCGCAGACAGCGAATCAGCCAGAGCCTTGGCATTGGACTTCCACCCTCCAGAACGCCGAGAAATACTTTTCTGTTGTCCGTAAGCCCCCCGGTCTGTGGTATTTTGTTGTAACAGTCCAGGCTGACTAAGACTCTCTGGAAAAATCCCAGGCTTGAGTGGTCCAAGGAAGTGCCCCTAATAACAAGGCTAACTTTTAGAGCCAAGTAGGACCTCAGTGACCCAGCATCTGCCATGACGGGTGTGTCAGCAGAAGAAAGAGGATGAGCAACTCCAGAAGCAATGTTAGGAATTCAGAGCCCTGGTTGCCTGCATGAAAGGTTAGGACAGCACTGACCCCAGACAGGACAGGCTGACGCTCTGGGCCATCGGGGCCCACTGGGTGGGAAGGGCACAACTGATGAAATTTGCACATGTCCTGCTTGACCTCGAGGAGTTACCTCGGTGTTTGATCCTCAACCAAAGGAATGCAAAGCACTCCACCTCATCACAAATCACACGCAATCCCCAGTGATCCACACCCCAAAAAAGAAGGGCCCTGAGGCAGGGACAGGGGTGGAAGGAGCCTTCCCTGCAGCCTCATCCAAACCTGAATGTCCATGACCCCGAGACAGCCTGGAACACACACGGGCCTCCTCTCTGCGTCAGGGGACCCTGAGCCTTTCAGGGCACACCATCCACAGATGGTCCATGGTCTGTGACACATGCACATTTTAAATTTGCTGAAACTCAGCTTCAGATGACCACCTGGGAGGGAGTTTTCTGGAGGGTGATAATCCCCACCCAAGGTAAGCCCAGTCCTGCTATTCAGGGATGCACGTGACCTCTGCCCCCCTCCCCCATCGTGGGGCGGCAACTTGATTAGGGGTCCTCAAGATGACCTATAGCTTTTCACTAGTTTATTTACCCTCTTGGGGGACTGTAACACTGGTGTGTTCTTCCCATCTCTGGTGGGAAGAACTGACCTTTTTGAGAATCTGATAAATACTGGAATCTTCCACAGGAAATAAAAAGTCTGTGAAGATACATAGTCAATTTTTCGTGTGGCTTTTAGGGTGTTTGAAGACCTTCTGAAACTATGCTGCCGAAGGGCCCCTGCCGCTGCGGCCTTTTAAGATTATAAACAGCAAGGTCTCCAGGTCCAAGCAGCGCAAGTAATTAGGGCCTCCTACATGCTGTTTGGAGGGTTTCTAAGTTACTTTAAGTGTGTGGGCTCAGTCTCCCCAACCAAACAGTGTTCTAGCCAGCGTGGAAATCATGGCCTCATTCTGACCTGTGTTTGTGCCTAATTCAGGGTCCTATTCAGAATGGGGGCAGGGTAATGGATTTATGATGCCAGGTGCCACGGGTAGAAACAACTATGGCAGCAAAGCAGAAAACTCTCACTGAATGGCACCAAACACAGCCCTGAGTTTACAACGGTATCTAAAGGTTTTCTTCTGGGCTTCTTGTCTCAAATGTGACGTCTGCATCTTCCCTAAATGATAAAGCAAATGCAGTAAGAGACTGCTTGCAGGATACTCTCAACAATTTCTCCCCCCTCCTCCTGCCACCCTTTCTGCAAGAATACTGTATATCAGCAATCCCTCTTGGGAAAATAACTTTGAAAAATTGTATAGTGGATGCTAAATGGCTTAATGGATAATGAAATGGCTTGTGCTTCTGAGACTGCTATTTAAAGACCAACTTGACATTTTATGTAAAATGAACACTAGTTTTTACATAATCATGGGACCTTACCCAGCTTTTCTGCCATATTTGCTATTTATGGAGGATGTACTTCTTCAAAGCACGTTTGATGCCACTTTTGAGACTCGCTAAGACTCTGGAGGACAGCTGATCTCTTTAACCACCCTCAAACTGTGGGTGAAAAAAAGGAGAAAGGGTGTCTTCAAATTCCAAAAGAGAACCAAAAATTTGAGATGAAGTTGTAAACAATAATCCCTGCATGTTTGCATGCATTGCAAACTGAGGAAAGAACTTGAAGTTGGGGGACACTTGGGAATTCATTTGACGCCTTGGCAAAATCCTGGGTGCCAACCTGAACCATACCCTAGACACTCCCTCCTCAAATGCAATCACCATAAACCCCCAACTCCACCTCCCAGGTGCCTCACACATCTGTCCTTTTCTCTCAATTTCCACCCCACTCTGCGAAGGCAGACCCTCATCATTTATTCACTGGGTTCCTGCAACAGCTTCCTAAATCTCTCTCCGTCTCTGGCCCTGTGCCTTTCCATTCTAGTCCCCAGCTCGCTACTATCATCTCCTTTCTAAAAGACAAATCGAATCACATCACTCCCCAGATGAAAACCCTTCAGTGGTTTCCCAGTGCTTTCTCTCTAAAATCTGATGTCTTGGTGGGACACCTAAATCTCTTCACCACCTGGCCTTACTCTGCATTTTCAGCCCACTTTCTGCAGTTCAAACGTGATGGCGGACGTTGCTCCTCTTGCTAACGGAACTCTGACTTTGGGCAGTGCTTTCCAACGCCATGGCACCCACTTCTGGCCGGTGTGGTCTAAGCTGAAGTCTGTATGAGGTTTCTGAGGAAGCCCTAGCCTTTTTCATACAGTAGGACTCATGTGGCTGGTCCTACCCCCTTCACCCCCTCTTCTGGCTTGACAGCAAATGTGACCCTAAACACCGGGGTCTTCTTCCAACCACAAGGGAGGCAGGCCTGGGGACGACGGTCAACAGGCTGAAGACGGGGCAGAAAGACGCAGAAAGTCTAGATCCAGCTGGACATTCAAACAGCTGACCCAGGGCAGGAGCCGCCTGCTGCCAGACTTCTGATCCTGCGAGCAAACTCAACCCCATTTAGCTTTTCTCTCACTTGTAGCCAATGCCACCCCAGCTCATACCCAAACACACTTCTGGCGCCAGCCTCTGGGTTTCCTCACACTCCCGCACGCTCCCGTGCCTCTCTGCCTTAATCCTTGCCCTTCTCTTTGCCCAAAAGATCTTTCCTCATCCTCCCAGGTGTCCTTCAAAGCCAAGTTCAAGTAACATCTCCCTTGGGAAGCCTTCCCAGACTTCGAGCTTGTGGTCACCTCTTTCCTGTTAGTATTAAGGTTCATATTCTGTCTCTCTCCCCAGTACCTGAGTTTTCTGAGGACAGGAATTCTTTACCTTTAGCATAGGTGTGTCAGAATGTTAGCATTCAGTAACGTCTAATAAACTGGTCAAAGTAGTACGTACAACTACCAGTCAATAGAATTAAAGAAAACAATCTCCTAGGTGGTTAGAGATGAGAAGAGAAAACCATCTTGCACCTCAGATACAACAAACGCACCTATTTGGTGTCAGGAAACTTGGACAGTGCGGGAAGATGTAAGGATGGGTGACCCTCTGCCCTGCCCACTCCAGGTCTTGACATCTTCCTGCCCCCTCTCCCATCTGAGGGCAGCCATTCCTAAACTACCCCCCTTGTGGACAGCTCGTGGCTGTCATTCGTCCTTTCATTCATGGAGCTGTTTGCTGAGAACCTACTATGTGCCAGGCAGGTCACCAAGTGATGCACAAGACAGCCACAGAATCTGCCCCCCAAAGAGCTCACTACCAAGCAGGACAGGGGGTTAATTGGGCAACGGACACATGGTGGATGGGGGCTATGATGGGGGACGTGTCCGCGGCAACGGAGATCACGATGGGCGTGGGGAACTGTGCCAAGGTGTGGAGGCGAGAGTGTCAGGCAAGGTCCCGAGGGGAGGTGGCAGCTGAGCTAACCCTGAGGCATCAGCAGGGCCTGGTCAGAGGGAAAGGGGGCAGTGGTTTGCCACGGCCTGGAGGAGAGAGATGTCAGTCCATCCTGATAACTGAAAGAGTTTGAGCGTGACCAGGGCAAGCATTCCATGGGAGGCGCAGAGGGCAAGAGAGTGGCAGGACAGCGGGGTCTGAGGGTGTGTTACTCACAGGGGTCTAGTCTGTGCCCACACAGGGGCGCGAGGAGGGGCCTTAACAGCGCTCACCCTGAGCCTGGCGTCTTCTACGTCCGCTAGGGTGCTGACCCGCTCCTCACACGGGCCTCTGACATGAGAGCTATGACACATCAGAAAACTCCAGATTCGCAAGGTTAAACCAAGCACCCTGACCTCACATTAAGTCTGGGCTTCTCAACCTCAGCACTATGGACATTTGCAACCTGAAAGTTCTTTGTTCTTGGGGCAAGCCTGCGCCCTGTGGGATGTGTAGTGCCCCTAGGCTCTAGCTACGAGATGCTAGCAGCACCCACTGGTGACAACCAAAGTGTCTCCAGGCAGTGCAAACTTCTCAGGGGGCTCAAGATCACCCCAGGTAAGAACCACCAGGTTACTTAACCGGAAAAGCCAGGTTCAACCTCGGCAAAAGCAGTCTGTCTCAGGGCCATGCCCTCAGGAGCTCAAGAAGTACAGTTTTAGTGAAATAGGGAGGGAGGGAGGGAGGAGGTGGGGGAGAGCACAGGCAGAGGCAGAGACCAAGCAAAGATCAGATCACAGAGATCAGCAAACCACGTTAAGCAGTTTCTAGCTTTTCCTGGGGACAGGGGAGAACCACTGGAAGGGTTTTAAGGAGGAGGAGGAATGTGATGAGATGACCCGGAAGCTCATCTGGCCACCATCCTTGGTGCCAGCACAGGGACTGCTGAGCCAGCTGGGCCAAGGGAGACCACGGGCCCAATGTGGTGAGGGGGAGACTCAGAGCCCGGGACTCGCCACAGGCCTCCTGCTCCTGGTCTCACTCCTGCCCTGCGTTCTTCACGCCAACGGAGGTCCTTTCCAAAAAGAGATGGAATCCCATTTATCATCCTCTTTAAGGCTCTACAATGCTGTATTAAGTCCGTAGCATTATCGGAAGAAACTGCCACGAACTGGTGGCTTAGCACGACAGAAATTGATTTTCCCACCCTCTTCTGGAGGCCGGAAGGCCGAAATCAAGGTGTCAGCAGGGCTGTGCTCTCTCGGATGGCTCCGGGGAGGGAGGGCCCTCCCTTGCCGCTCCCTAGCTTCTGGTGTGTGTCTGCAGTCCTTGGGGTCCCTCGGTCTATAGACGCATCGCTCCATTCTCTGTCTCCACCTTCACGCGGCCCTTCCTCTGTGTGTCTGTGTCCAAAGCTCCCTCTTCTCATGTGGACATCGGTCATACGGCATCAGGACCCACTCTACTTTGCTGCGACCCCATCTTAATTTGATTACACCTGCAAAGTTTTGTGAAACTTTTGTTTCAGTAGTGTGTGTAGGTAGGTGTACACCAAGTACTGATTTTAAACTTCACTCTGTACTGGGTTTTTGTCACAAGGCTGAGAAACCTCTGCTCTACAGGGATGGGAATTAAGGTATTTTTATCCCATGTTAAGAATCTCACCTAGTATGTGATAAAAATCTGAGAAAGGACCTCATTTTCTGTCATTCTTGTGCCCCTGTCTCTGGTCCTGGGGTCCGTGCAATGCTCAATGGATGCTGAGTTACAGAGAAAATCAACAATTATTCACTGAGCACCTGCCTGGCACTGTGGGGAATTCTAAGGTGTGATCTTGGTTCTCAACCTGCCATTGGAGGTGAAGAAAATTAAGTCACTTCGGTTAAAATATTTTTTAAAAAATGTAAGAACTGACTACACTGACATAAAATATTCCGGTGGCAGAAGGTCACGGTAGCTTAAACAGTCAAGGGAGTTTTGCTTCCTGGAGAAGACTGGGTAGAGCAGCCTGGAAGGTGAGTCGGGTTTGAATATGTCCTTCCACAGCCTGTTTCTCAGCTCGACTCCGAGGTCCTGGAGTGCAGGGCTGTCGTCCCTGAATAGCATCGAGTCTTCTGTCCCCAGCTTTGTGCACATGGTGGGCGGGCAATGCAAAAGGGAGAAATGACTACATGGACGAGAGATCAAATGCAGAAAGAGGATGTGGGTTTAAAGAAGCCAACAGCAGGGGACAGAGGCAGGCACCCAGGTGATACACCATGCAGAGAGCAGCCAGCGAAGGTGAGCAAAGCGCAGGTGAGAGCAGGCCCCTGTAGACGTGGGGAGAGAAGGGTAAGCGCACCCCTCACCCCGCAGCCTGGCTGACCCTCTAGGAGCATCAGAGGCCGGCCTGAAGGGGACTGGGCAGATTCGTGCTCTCCAGCAAGTAGTTAAGGGTTTTTTAAAAAATCAACACTTTAGGGGCTTCCCTGGTGGCGCAGTGGTTGGGAGTCCGCCTGCCGATGCGGGGGACACGGGTTCGCACCCTGGTCCGGGAGGATCCCGCGTGCTGAGGAGCGGCTGGGCCCGTGAGCCATGGCCGCTGGGCCTGTGCGTCCGGAGCCTGTGCTCCGCAGCGGGAGGGGCCGCAGCAGTGAGAGGCCCGCGTACCGCAAAAAAAAAAAAAAAAAAAAAAAAAAATCAACACTTTAAAAGCATTTTGCATTTCTAAATATGTACATCTGCAAACGACGCATATGCCCTTGGAATCTTTTTGTGGAAAAAAGCTCAGAAAGAATATTCCCAATTAGAAAATGGAGCTGGTAACTTGTATTTCCTACTGATCAAACTAAGTGTTATTGCACATGTTATCCTAAAAGTACACAGACATTTGCCACTGCAGATGTTAGTAATTATTACATGAAAAAAGGGAGTTCTGTGGTCCATGAATTTGGAAGTCACCAAGCTCAACAAAGTCCAGCCGATCTTTCTATTTACTACGTTTCCTGAACCCAGATGAGCTGGAGAGCCTGTGACTTTCCAAGAGTAAGGCAGACTAGTTAAGTTTATTTGCCCTCAAAACTCTTTTTATAGAACACTGATTTACTATAGAAGTATGTGCCTCAGAACACAGTTCAGAAAATGTTGATATCAAGTTACCCCAGGAAAAAGCTTTGACGTTTAATTAGGTGCGCCAGGAATAAGAGTGACTGGGAGCAAGTATCCTCGCCAACATGTTGAGATTTTCTCACAGTGTGCAAATGAGCAAAGCCCAGTCGGAGAAACACCCTCACTCCCCTTTCTTCCAGATTTTCTAATGCTTTTGAGCAAATAATTCTTGAATTTCAGATGGGGCAGGTTTCTCGCTGGTTAGAGAACCGAAGTTGGCAACGGTGTCCAAGTTCTGCTCCAGAAGGAAGACCAGGAAGGTTGGCATCAAGCACCCTGTTCACCGTGACCCCATAATATCTGTTGAGGGAAGCTGGGTACAAAATAAAGGGTGGCTATTTGAGCCCCAGACCCCACAGGGCCGTGTCCTTGGTGGAAGATGCGACATTTTCCTTCTTGACGCAGCGCTCCCCCAGGGCTAAGACCCTTCCCCACCCGCCAGGCACTGCTGTTGAGACTCCTGTTATAGAACACCGTCAAACGGGGCAGCCAAACAGATGCCACTGCAGGCTTCCCCTGAAAGGGTGCAGAACAGGCTTCTGTAGGGAGAGCATGCAGAGCAGTGGACAAATCACGGGGCACCTTGTTTAACAGCTGGTTCTGTTCCCTGTTAGCTGTGTGTGTCTCAGCAACGCCTCAAGCAGCTTCCCCAATTCCCTCATAGAGGAAATAGAGAGAGCGACCCCGTCCTACCCACCTAAGAGGGTTTGTTGGAAGAACAGAGGAGCTCACGTCTGTCAGAGCAAATCTGAAAAGTGCCGAATGCTACGGAGGGTAACCACCGCACGATCACTGCTGATCCACCGTGAAGATGGGGCAGGTGGCTTCACCATGAACTGCTTCCAGGCTATAAATGGTAGCGCATGCCCACGTTAAAGGCACAAGGCAACACGGAGGTTAAGAGTGCGGGCTACGGACCAGACTACCTGGCTTCATAGATACAAGTAGATTTCATATATATATAAATATATATAAAAACCAGAAGGTGACCACATAGTCCTCTGTTTCTCCCTCTCTCTCAATACATGGGCAGGCACGTAGGTAGGTACACAGAGAGACAGATAGAGAGATAGATACAGACAGATAGATATAGAAAAATAGGTGATTCATCAGTAGAGATGTATGCATATATATATATACATATATTTCTAGAGATGTACGTGTATAGATATATGGATATACATAGAGAGAAATACACATGTATAAACATATATTTTACCCCTGAGCCATTGGATACAGGTTGCATACATTATGCCCTATTGCCTCATAATCCTTGAATGTCTGTCTCCTAAGAACAAGGATCTTCTCTGACATTAAAGTCCTCATACTGAGGAATCTGTGTGCACTTTTAAACACAACAGTCCTGAATAACGCAAGAAACAGCAGCTTGGAAGAGTGAAAACAATGTAAAACTCGGAGCCAACACCATGGGACCCAATCTCATTCCTGAGCCTTAACTAGCTGCGTGACCTTCTTAACTTAGCAGCTGCATTACTTAACCTCTTGGGGCCAATATTCTCATCTACGCAATGGGCAGATTAGACTAGAAAAGTCTGAGGATGCCTACCACCCCTAGTGCATCCACCATCTACTGTTCTCCTCCACGTCAGTCATGGTACGTTTACGATCTAATGTCTTTTAAGGCCTGTGGGATGTCTGACCTGCAGAGAACAGCTCTGCTGGCACCCGTCGCAGACTCTCCCCGCCCTGCAGAGCTCTGGCCCCTCGTCAGCAGACCCGCCCTCCACAGAGAACCCATTCCTCCTATGAGCTCAGCAGTGGGCTCATCGTTGATCGATGATTCATTTGCTGAGTCTTTAGAAACCACAGAATCACCCAGAACCCGAAAAGCAGTGCAAAGACTAAGTTAAACATGTTGCCTCGAGCTTCCCTCCTTGGGCGGCCAAGCTAGAAATCTGAGAACATTCAAGTCTCCCCCTTCTCTGCCTCCCTTCCCCGCGTCTCTCCCCTGTCTCCCCAGCTTGACCTGCAGATCCCGAGTGACAAATATCTCCAAACCCACCTCTCTCCCCACCGACCCCAGCAGCCCTGGTCTCGCCATCCTCTCAGCCAACTCCTGCACCTCCGAAGGGCTCTCCCCGCCCCGCGGCAGAGGGGCCAGAGTCACCATCTGATGAACACAAACCCATGTGGAGGTGTTCCCGCTGCAAGGTCCCCAGGTGGCCTAAGCTCTCCTCCTGACACGCAGACCCCTCCCCCCGGGTCCCTGCCCGACCCCCGCGTCCCCCGCCGCCTCGCACCAGCTCCTCCTTGCCGCTCACCAGGCGCCTGCCCTGCTCAGGACCCCGGGCCTTTGCACTGGCCGCTCCCGCCTCCCGCCTGTGTGCCTCCCATGCCTTCTCTGCCTGAAAAGGCTTTTGCTTATCTTTAAAAATCAGCCCCACACGCGGTGCATCTCCTGACGCACCCAGCTCTGGTTGCTCCTCAGCCCTGCACGCTGCCGCGGTTACCGCCCCTCGTGGTCTGGGCCCGAGGCTTGGGGGGAATCACCTGACCCTGCTCTGCTCCCACCTGCCCCGCACAGATGGGGGGAGGTTACTATAGGCTAATGAGGGGCCCAGAGTCAGACCCCCAGGGCCTCTACACCACAGGAGGCCATCCAACCTACCACTCTCCACCGGCTCCTCCCTCAGCCGAGATGACCCGGCCCAGGAAAGCAGATGGGGGAAGAGGAGGGGTCCTCTTTTTTGATGATAAAGGACAAAGCGACAGGAACCGAATTTTCAAACAAGTAGGCGGTGGGGCAGCGATTCTCTTCTTGGAGAAAATGCCTCCTACGTGCTCTCTCCACACAGTTCTGTTTTATTTACAGTGCTGTTTTCTCCCCATCACCACAAACATGGAAGCGCAGACTTGGAGGTTGAAGAGGGTACTATTTACTGACAACTGAATTCAAGGAACCAAAACAGCCTACTGTCTTGATAATTATAGGAGATCCATTTTAAAGACCTTATGTGCTTTGAAAGAAAAAAATGAATCAAAGCAAGCCTTTTAAGTTAAAAATATCCACTGCTACATATAAGAGTAAAATCAAAGGCAATTTTATAATGAGTCAGCCAGATGACAGTTTTGCCACTTTACTGTAAAGTACGATTTTAAATTCTGATTTAGGTCATAAACTAAATGTGTACTTATATGTTTCTTAGGATGGACATAATCTGAATGATAAGGTCAATGAGAACAGAAAATAAATGCCTGAAACTATAAATACCAGAAGAACCATACATACATATTCTGTAATAACGTGTGACCACACAGACCTAAAAGAAGGAGAATATGACTGTTACGTGATCTCATGATATATGACATAATACGAAAGACCGCCTCATCATATATTCGAATGAGAGTGACGGCAGGAACGTGAAAAAGAAGAAAGAGGCTTAGGCAAGCGCGGAGCAAAGTCAGCAGGACCTAAACGTGAATGAAAGCCCAGTGGGAGGGGACGTCTGACCCGCCTAACGCCCTGGGCAGGATCTGACTTCCAGAAGGAGGTGGGCCGAGGGCAGGACATTAGGAAGCAGGGGAGAACTGCCTGCCTGAGTGAGAGGGCACCTGACACAGAGGGTCTCAGCCCAGTCAGACCCCAGGCCCTATTTTATTTTATTTTATTTTTTTATTTTTTTTTTTTGCTGTATGTGGGCCTCTCACTGTTGTGGCCTCTCCTGTTGCGGAGCACAGGCTCCGGACGCGCAGGCTCAATGGCCATGGCTCATGGGCCTAGCCGCTCCGCGGCATGCGGGATCTTCCCGGACCGGGGCACGAACCCGTGTGCCCTGCATCGGCAGGCGGACTCTCAACCACTGCGCCACCAGGGAAGCCCCCCAGGCCCTATTTTATTAAAAGGTTTTACAATCTCCTGTGCTATCTTAAGAAGAAATAATAAATAATAAAATCTACCCTGATTGGTCATAGCTTCAAAACTCAACATAATGCCCTGATAGAATGAAAAAGAAGATAATAATAATGTAAATACTATGTACTTCAACATGTAAGTTCCTGGGTGTGACCTACCCAAAGGCATAGTGAGGTCACCCCCCATTTGTGCTGACATTCGGGTTGTTGAGAACGTGACAGCTATAGAGACAGAGGCACGCGGTGACGCAGAGGTGAACTTCCGAAACGGCGACCAGCTCTCGGTAAAGCTCCAAATGACATCAAGAATGACGTTCCCTCTTTTTAAGCACATGTGTGTTTCTGGAAATTTTGGCATGAACTAGAACTATGTGAAAGTGCTATGGAAAAAGAAGTGGGTCCAAGGCCCAGATACTTAGAAGCAGAGTTTTCACCAAGCAACGGGAAAGCCACGTGTGACGGGGGGCCTGGCAGTGCGGGATGTCTAGTGGCTGCCCACGGCGACCTCCCCTCCCGCACAGTGGCTGAAATGCTGCTCAGAAGCCCCTCCGCCGAAGGCAGGGCGTTGACGGACGTGGTTCTGGTCCTGCTGAGAGAGCTGGAGCCGAAAACGGCAAAGCGAAGCAACGAATTCAGGACAGAGGGGTGAGCGGAGACACGCGAAACCCCTTCCCGGGGGCTACAGCTCCCTCGTTTCTGGGCCCCTGTGACAAACAGAGGCCACCTCTACCCGACACATCGCTGCAGAGACACAGACTTCAGCTGGGTTTGAGGTACGTCACCCTGGGCACCTGAGAGCCACAGAAGGCGCAAGCCAGCCCCAGGGAAGCTCTGCAGCGCCCACCGCCACGTCCTCCTCAGGCCCAGCAGCAGTCCTCCGGGCCAGGTACCTGGTCCCTCCGACTCCACGTGTGCAGATGCGGTATCACATGCTGCCAAATCGTCACCTGAGTGATACTTAAGTGTAAGTAATTCGGATGTAGTGTCAACTTGAACTTGAAATGACTCACTTGAATATTCACCCTAGAGGCTCTGGGTCAGTTGGCCCATCCTGGTTTCCCTAGAACCTGGCTCTGTGTCCTTGAATCAGGACACAGGCGTCTCCCCAAGGTGATTAGCACAGCACAGCTGGACAGTGCCTGGCCCCAGTGAGCGGTTATCATCGGAAGAGTCTTCCGACTTCCCTTCCCACAGGATTTAAGCACAGAAATGACAACTCTCGCTGTGAGGTCACAAGCACACGAACTCTCTCTCAGGGACCGCTAACAAATACCTTCAAAATGTGTGGAAGAGCACATATTTCTGCGAATCATCCAAGCGTGTTGTCCTTCAAGGTGAAATATTGACCACAGCCTTTCATTGGTCAACATTTAGTTTTCAGGTCAATGCATCTGATGTGTGTTCTCAGCAGAAGTCAATAATGTCTTTTTCCTCAAAGCCTCGTTCCATTGCTGTGAGAGGTTTGCAACTGCACCCGAGCTGAGCTGACAGAGGAGCAGGGCCCCGGATCATCAGCCAGTTCCTCCACGACCTGGAATCCTAGCCAGTTTGCCAAGCCACTTGTTAAGATACAGTTCAGGAATCAAGAGTGCTGTTCTGAGAAGGGAGATGGGGAACGGAGAGAAGGTGCCCCAGGACGACGGGTGACTGAAGCTTCAGGCAACAGAAAATGTGTTACGTCTGGTGAGAACTAGTGCCAACAAGCCACGGATTCCACCCATTCATTCCTTCCCACCTCTGTGGCGCTCCTTGAGGCTCCATAATGTGGAGGCACAGAGCCAGGTGCCGGCAGCACAGAAACAAATACAGAACACGGCCCGTGGAGAGGCGCTGGGCGCCAAGGGTTGCAGGCGCAGCGTGAGGAAGGGGTCCTCGGCGGACCAGGCAGAAGGGGGCTGCAAGGCTCCGGGGGCACCTCCTGCAGACAGAGGTGGGAGGGGCAGGCGGGTGGATTTCAGGGGATGGCCCTCCAGGCAGAGGAAATGCGATGACTCAGCACTTTGAGAAGGCACCGATTCACTGGGGAACTGGGTGATTCGGCGCCCTGGAGCAGAAGGCACATGTCAGAAAGTGTTGGGCGGAGGCCCGAGAGAGGAAGGAACTGGCTCAAAACCATCTCCTTGCTGTGACAAGAAACGTGGACACTGTCTCGTGGAGGATGAAGGGGTCCGATTTTAATCGGGGACCGACGGAACGAGGACTGCACTTTCAAAAGCCCACCCTGAGAGCACAGCAGGGCCTGGACCAGGAAGGGACAAGGCCGCAGACAGGGCGGCCAGTGCGCTGGCCGGAGCAGGAGCCCCATCCAGGAAACGCAGGCCTGGGGAAGCACAGACACTCAGAGGGCGTTTCCCACATAGAAACAGACTAGCAGGGAAATGGCTCATGGTAGGAACCGGACTAGAAGGAAACACAAAACAACAGCAAACAGTGCTTGGGGTGATTTTCATCTTCCTATGATTTTTCTGTTTTCTAACTGTTCTACAGTAAGCCCGTGTTACATTTATAACAAGGAGAAAATAGTACATAAAATAATTTTTTGGATTTTAATACATATGGAGACAGTACAATTGACAGGAGTTGCCAATGACTTTTTGGTGGGTTAATACAAGGAAGAAAAGGCATTTAAGATGTCTTCCAGCATTGGCTAGAATAGAAATGCCAGCAGGTGAAACCGGGATGAGATAAAGCAGGGTTTTGCAGTAGAAAGTTATGAATTTGCTTTGAATTGATTTGGGGGTGACAGCAAGTCATCAACTCAAAATATCCCACACAGAAATGTGTCTGTAATTCAAGAGTGAAGTCTGGAATGAAGATTCTATAAGGTACATGCGGTGGAAAGAGAAGTTGGGTTTAATGGAGTTTCTCTAGGGATTTTTGCTTTATTTTTTATTTAATTAGTGACTTCATATTTTTTGATAAAAACGGAACGTCACTGTAGACGCACCTGCATACTGTAAGCTGCCTGCCCTCAGCCCCCGCGCTCCTTGGCTCCTGTGGTGCGGTCACCGGCGGGGCGGCTGAGGACAGGAGAGCAGATGAGCGGGCAGGATGGGGGAAGGGCACACGGGCCGCCCACACCCTGGGCTGTGCATTTATCACCGCAGCCAAGTGAGTCAGAGATGGAAACGTGTCTTCTGTCACACAGCTCAGCTCAGCTAAGCCCTGGTCGCCCTCTAATTAAATCGCTTCCGCCTGCAGCCTGGAAGCGGCCGGGCAAGTACCCGGGAACACGTCAGCCCCAAGCCAGCAGGTCTGCAAGGCCTGAGGTCGTAGGTCCCAGCCCACTCGCTGGCCATCCGCCAGGCTTCTCTGAATGCGCCCAACACAGCCCAAGGCGAGGCCGGGCTGAGAAGACCTCCCCACCGATGTGGCCACAAAAAAAATGTGTTTGCGCATTCCCTCCCTTGGGGAGAGTTCTCATGCCTAGATGAAGGAATTAGAGGCCATTTTGGCTGTATATCACTCACACCGTTTTTCATGAGAACTAAGCCCTTGTTCTGCTCACTGTGCTGCTTCTAATGAACATGCAGCACGCGGAGGAAGCCCCTCAGCTGCCCCCGGGGCCTGTGATGCTTTAGGCAAGACGTTAGACTAGCAGGGAGGCCATGCGTGCACCCCCCAATAAACACGGAGGAAACAAGTATTTGTATCAGAATCCTGCAAAGCCCTCATATTTAACAGGTCTAGCTGCGAGCGAGAGGGAGCACGGCGCACAGTGTGAAGCAGACACTCTTGAATTTGAATGTGCACACGAAGCTTCTGGGTGTCTTGTGAAAATACAGATCCTGATGCAGGGGGCCCGGGATGGAGCCTGAGACTCTGCATTTCTAAAAGCCTCCCAGGGATGCTGCCGCTGCCCAACGAACGCACACACTCTTCTGGCCCAAGTTAACACCCATCCATCCTCTTAGAGCCAGAAGACCTTTCCTAACCCACCCCACACATGCTGGACAAGTAGCCTACCTCCTTCCTTAGGATCCAGCTTGTGCCTGTGTCAGTGTCGTTCCCACACGGCATTACGATTAGCTATTTATCAGCTCCCACCCCACTCAGCCAAGAGAATCCCGAACATGGGAACCATGAGCTTTTCATCTAGGAATTACCAGTGATAACACTTGACACCCAGATGTTTAATAAATGCTTCTTGAATGGAGGGATGTAGGGACGGATGCATGACAGATAGATGGAGGGATTGGGTAGAGTGGGTGGGTAGATGGCTGGATGGTGGTCGAAGCGTGGAGGGATGGAGTTAAAAGGCTGGTTGAGGCTCCACCACTAACTCTGTAATCGCGGGCTAGCCTCTTAGTCTTCTCACTTTCCTTCCCCATAAAAGGACAGGACAGGCTGGTTTCTAAAGTCTTCTCCAATTTGAGTACTATCACAGTAACAGCTGAAATGTAGTGACTGCATACTTGGTGGCACTCTGCTAAGTGCTTAGGTGGATTATCTCAATTACTCTTTACAAAAATGACCAAGAAAGATGCTGTTATTGGCCCCGTTCCACAGTTGAGGAAACAGGTTGAGAAACAGCCAGTGACTCCTTGTGTTCACAGAGAGAGTAACCAGGCTAGGACTCGACCCAGAAGAGTACGCAGCCCATTTAAACAGACAGATGAGAGCAGCAAACACAACGCCTTGCCCCGGGGCCGTCGCAGTCTCCCCACGGTGGGGTCTGGGCGCGGGCTCAGCTCCCTCTGCTAGCTGCTCACCTCTGCAGTGGGCCAGGCCCCAGGAGAAGGGCAGGGCCAGGCTGGCAGAGCCTCAACACCAGCCCCAGGGAAAGGCTGGTGACCACCCCTGCAGAGTAACTCAGCTGCGGGGTCAGACCCGGGGTCTGGGGAAGCAGGTGAGCCATTAGGAGCTCACTGTCAGGAATCAGACAGGCGGGGACACCCCAGCTCTGTCAAATATCAGCTTGTGACACAACCTGTCTTCGCCTGTCTCAGCATTCATGAAATGTCACTAATTAAGTTACTCTCTTCCTAAGGCTGCTCCAAGATGCCACGTGTAAGTACAATGGCACAAACCGTTGCCTCTCAGCCCCACTGCTAACGTCTGTGCCGCCTCCGCCTTGACCGTGCTGGGGACGCCGATCAGAGCCACCTGGACGGCTTGGGAAAGCAAACCACAGGGCCCCGCCCCAGGGGTCCTGATGCAGCAGGTCTGGGGTGGGACTAAGAGTTGGCATTTACAACAAGTTCGCAGGTGATGCTGAGGGTGCAGGTCTGGTGTGGTCGGCAGAATGGCCCCCAAGGCCCCCTGCCCCTGGGGAAGGAACCTGTATAACCTCCCAGGGAGCAGGGGCAGGGTTCACAGATACAAGATTTCTCCCCTGTGACCAGGTTACCTTATGTCAGGGAAAGATACTTTGCAGATGAAATCAAGGCCCCTAATCAGCTGGCTCCGAGCTAATCAAGGAGAAGTTCCTCTCAGGCAGTCCTGACCTGATCAGGTGAGAGCCCCTTAAGGAGCCAGGCCTTGGGTTAGGAGGGGGATTCAGAGCAAGAGGGGTCTCCCCACTGCCCCGCAAGGGCAGACGACCAGCAAGCAAAGGAACCGCAGCCCATAGCCTCCAGGAGCTGAACTCTCCCAACACCCAGAGCAAGTCTGGAGAAGACCTGAGCTCCAGGTGGGACAGCGCTCGACCCACACGGGGATCTCAGCCCGGCGAGAGAGACCCCCAGCCAAGCAGCGGGTCCAACTGCCTGGACTTCTGACACACAGATCCTGGGCGACAGTGAATATGCTTGAAGCGCTGTGTCACTGCAGCACTAGGAGCGATGCGTCTGGGGGCCACGTGTAGGACCACTACATTAAACCATGTTCTCAGTGGGGGCTGGGCGTTAGACCCACCTGGGGAGCGTTCCCATCTCCTGATGCCCAGGCCTCAGCCCACCTGACTAGCTCTGAACCTCTCGGGTGGGACCCAGGCCCGGTGCCTTAGAAGCCCCCAGGTGGTCCCCAGCTGAGCTGAAACTGGGGAGCCGCTCTCTACAGAACGGGGGCTCCCCAGGTGTGACCAGCCACATCAGCATCGCTCAAGACCCTGTTAGACATGCAAACCTTCCAGATCAGAAACTCTCAGGTGGGCCCAGCAATCTGTGCATTATCAAGCCCTCAGGTGACCCCACTGCACATGAACATTTGGGATCACTGCTCTAGGCCATGCCCCTCTGAGCTTCCCACTGTGAGTCACCAGGGGTCCTGTACACCCACGGCCTGGTTTCTCAGGGCAGAGGGCCTGATATTCTGCATCTCTGACAGCTCCCAGTGAGTCCAATGCGGCTGGACCAGTATAAGACCAAGGCTCTATGCTGGAGTGTCCTCCTCTGCTGGGGCAAGAAGCCCTGAACTCCGCCAACTGCCTCATAGCTAATGAGCCCCGACTTTTGCTCAGAACATAGCCAGCCAGTCCTGAATACCAGCCACCTCCACTCCATACACCCAGGGAAGCACCTGGTGGTCTTGCACTGGATCTAAGGAAACTCCTGGCTCCCAGGGTGGGGATGGCTCGGCTGTCACGGAGGCAACAGCAGGGGAGGGCTCCCCGCTTTACAGTAAGAGAGGGAGGGGCTGTTAGAACCAGCCCCGAGACTCCCTCTGAGTCTTGGCAGTTTGTTACTGACACTATCACGAGTTTTTCACTAAGATGTGTTGGGGTTTAGAGAGACTGAAGCTGGTGAGCCCTGGGCTCCAGGTCTTAGAATAGAGTGGTATCTGGGCTGAGCTGTGTGTCCCCGGGTCAGCACCACCCGGCCGGTGCTCAGGTCCCCACCCCCAGAGGTTCCTGTGGACGTGCTGATGGCACAGCAGCCACCCCCAGGACAAGCCTCTGAGGTCACACGCCTCCTCCCCTCTGGACAGGTCAGCAGAGGTGGGCAAAGTGGAGGGTATCTGGTCAGTTATCTACTGCAACATGATAAAACCACCCAACACTTACTAAGACGACAGTGATTTCCTTGCTAATTAACCTGTCACTTGGGCAGCTCGTCGGGGGGACAGCCCCCTGCTCCGTGTGGCCTTAGCTGGGACGGCCTGACTGCAACTGGATGCTTCACTTCAACGGTGGATCAACTGCACGGCCTGCAAGCGCTGCTGCGGCAGGCCCAGGGCTCAGCTAGGGCAATGGGCAGGGACCCCATTTCCCTACATGGCCCCGTCCACACGTGCATGGGCTTCCAAGAGCGAGCATCCCCAAAGAGCAAGGCAGAGGCACTTACCACTTCTACGATGTATCCCTGGGAGTCCCTGGCATCGCTGCACCTTCCTCTGCTGGCCAAGGACGTCACAGGGGTCCACCCAGGGCAAGGGGAGGGGACACAGACCCTCCTCTTGCTCGGAGGGTGGCACCCACGAAAGCAAAAAATTAACTTCTTCACCAAGAGGTAAATATCAGACTGGAAACCAAAGACCGAAGGTACGGCCACATCCTTCGCCGTCCACAGTCATCCTCAGTTTTATGTTCCTCATTTCTAGATTTTTATTTTTATTTCCAAAACAGGCCCTCTGCTCCAGGCAAGCCCGTTCCCCAACCACGTCCCCTCCCTTCCCCGTCCACCCCACCACCATGGCTGTACCGCCCCCTCTTCTTCCCTGGCTGTGACCCAGCTCGGCCGGCAACCTGCTCCGGCACCTGACCTCCCGCTGCCCCTGCCAGTGGGTGTCTCAAGCCAGCACTGTCTCAGTCTCTCCTCACCCCCAGCCGGAGCTGATGCTCTGACATTCACCACAGCTTTGCACGTACTGAGGCCAGGCATACAAAAAGCGCTCAATCAGTGCTGAGTGGACATCGTCTGGGTTCTGCCCAGGAAACCCATAGAGGAAAGCCCTTCATTAATGTGGGCGACAGGGAACAAGAACGGGACGGAGCCCACAGCACTGAAAGAGCAAAGCAGAAATCCGAGCTCGCACGCAGGCCGCCTTCCACGGGCTCTTCCCAAACTCACCTGTTTTCATGACCTCCAGGCAGCACGACCGGAAAAACCATATTGTCAAGATTTCAGCCGGAAGCTCTGTTATTGGAGAGGCACTTTCATGTAACGAGGGTATTCGTCTTACTAAACTACATTGGAACACTAGGCTTTTCTTTGTGTGTGTTTTTTAATTGAAGTAGAGTTGATTTACAACGTTGTGTTAGCTTCAGGTGTACAGCAAAATAATTCGGTTTTATATATATATATATATTTAAAAAAATATTGTATACATTCTCTTTCAGATTCCTTTCCATTATAGGTTGTGAGATATTGAGTGTAGTTCCCTGTGCTATAATAGTAGGTCCTTGTTCATCTATTTTATATATAGTAGTGTGTATATGTTAATCTCAAACTCCTAATTTATCCCTACCCCCCCTTTCCCCTTTGGTAACCACAAGTCTGTTCTCTATGTCTGTGAGTCTACTTCTATTTTGTAAATAAGTTCATTTGTATTATTTTTTAGATTCCACATATAAGTGACATCATATGATATTTGTCTTTCTCTGTCTGACTTACTTCACTTGGTATGATAATCTCTAGGTCCGTCCATGTTGCTGCAAATGGCATTATGTCCTTCTTTTTTATCGCTGAGTAATATTCCATTGTATACATGTACCACATCTTCTTTATCCACTCATCTGCCAATGGACATTTAGGTTGCTTCCGTGTCTTGGCTATTGTGAATAGAGCTGCTGTGAACACTGGGGTGCATGTATCTTTTTGAATTAGAGTGTTTGTCTTTTCCCAATATATACCCAGGAGTGGTATTTTTCATTTTTTTTTGTTCACAGAAAAATGTCCATCCACCAAGGGGATGATGGGTCTATGGAGAGCACCCTTTAACCTGATTAACAGTAACATCCCCACATGTGACTGAATTTAAGAATATTTACAACGAAGACAGCTTTCTACCAGGATGTTTCCAACAAACGACTATGAACTCTGAGGGATTACAGTCGTAATTTCCATTTTGCATTCACATTCTTTCCCACCCATGTGAACCACTTTGGAAGAGAGAGAACGGCAGTGATGTGGCCCAGGATCTTTCACTGGTTTGAAAGTTGAGTATCATATTGTTTGCTGTGAGTTGGGTTTTCAAGAGCCACCAGCCTTCGGTGTTGACTGGGAATAGGGTCCCTGGTGCCCACAGCTGGTGAGATTACTCATCTGACAGGGTAAGATGTACGGGACACTCCAGTGAGGATGTATAGCAAACTGTCCAGCAGTGAAGTTATCCCAAGGATTTAGAGAACAGAGGTGATATTCAGAAAAGGTGAAGAGGTACATCCCCAAGACCTGGCAATTCATGTAGTTTTATACCCAGCAAAACTCACTTGTACATACAAAGCACTGCTGATACTGGCAAAAAGTTGGAACTACCTATATGTCCATCAATTAGCCGATTGAGAAACAAGCTGTGGCCCATTCGTAGGATGGAAAACTAGACCAGTGAAATAAGCAAGCTAAAGCTACCTGCCACGATGAGTGAGTCTCTAAAACACGATGCTGAGCACCACCAGGAAGCACAAAAACATCTGTGCTTCTATTTACATAACATTTCCTAACTGCACGTTAATACTGCATTTTGGTCTTAAAAACATCCAATTCAGGAGAGCAGTTACCTCTGGGGAAGGAGAGCAGAGACTCAGAGGGACCGTCTGTGGTGGTTTACTTGTTATGGTTGGTGAAGGGCACATGGCATTTGTAGCATAATGTCTTCTTTTTGTATGTCTGCCCAAAATATTTCAACATAAAATGCCAAGTGTCATTTAAAAGAGAGGACCTAATTCTAATCCACATTCCAGAAATTAAAGAGCAATTATTTTCCATGAATCTACCACTTTCTGCTTCACGAACTCCCCTCCCCTGACCTAACGTCATTTTGGGAAACCGCCCCTGAAGGTCCAGCAGTTTACCCACAGCTGTGGGTCTGCGGCCATGGCCTGCTCTGAGCGCGTCTGTCTCCTTCACAGAGAGCGTGGTCCCCACAGGAACCGGGTCTCACGTGCTCCCCACAGCCGAGTGCCATGAGGTTAACTGCCGAGTCAGTGGCAGTTATCCTCAAGCGTTGTGACGAGTGAGTAAACGCTGCATTTCAGACAGCAAGGTCACATGCTGGTGGCACAGGACTCTGCAGAGCAGGAGGGCACCACCACACCATCTCGGCCTCACGCCTCGCCCCAGTCAGGCCACTTAACCTGCCCAGCCCCTGGCTTCGCCACCCAGCCAAAATCACCACGAGGACAATTGACAGCAAACCGTCATCCATCGGCAGCTACACTCTGGCCCAAAACAACATCATCAAAGCACTGGGCTCCCTGCAAGGTGGACACTGAGAAATTACCATACTCACCACCACAGCCCCGGCCTGGGTCCCTCCCATTACTTCTTCACCTATAATCACATGTGTGTACACACAGGCTGCACACAGCACACACACACTTATGTGTATGCATATGACCACACTTATACGTGTAGACACTCGTGCATGTACGTACACAGAAATGTATGCACACGCACACATATTGTGCGATGCACGTGTTTATACACATGCCTGTACACATGTGTGTAGACACATAGTTCCATTCCCCTCTCAAACCAAACCTTTCTCTCAAGAGGTTACTAAGGTATCCTGGACATAATATGATTAATCTGTTTTGAACGTTGAATACTTGTTCTCGAGATTACATCAGACCTTTCACTGAATCCTGTGTGTAGATGAGGCAATGGTTTTACTTGCTCTAGGAACTGTTAGCCAGCAGAGAGCCAGCAAAGAGGCCTGACCTCCAAGGGTCTCACAGTGGCACAGCACGGGCTGACCCTGGATCTTTCTAATGCCAGGGGACCACCGTGTGGTACTGGGGGCTGCAGCCTCCCTGCTTTCCGCCCAGACGTGGCAGTGGTTCTGAGGCTGTGGTGATGGGGGGGACAGGTGGCTTTATTTCTGTCAACCCATTTTCCCAAGTTCCCTTGTCCAGTATAAAATGAGGCTCCAGGACACCTCATCGAGAACAGAACAGCCCCCTCGTCCAGGCCTCCACGGCGAGAGCCACTGACCAGCAGACCCCGGGGCTGGTCCAGGGCCCACGTGTACCCAGGATGCCCAACATGCATTGAAGTTCAAGCCACAGACACACGGTTTAAGGGGCTCCTGGCTCATGAAGGGATTTTGAGTTTTCTTTGAGTCATAAGTCACAGACCGAGGCCAGAGAGAAGCATGGTGCTCAGCCATGCTTGAAAAATCCAAAGAAGGGCCCAGAAAAAAGCATCCGCTTTTGGTGGCCTCCAATTCAATTTCCACAAACTGGCCAACGCAAAAATCTCTCAAAAAAAAACCCCAGAAAACAAAAGAAAGAAGGAAAGCGTACCTCACCAGGGCCTTCCCAACCCCAAAACGTGTCAGTGGCTGTCACTGCTCTCGGATAAGATAAAAATTCTTACCAGGCTCAGGGCCTGTCTGTCCCCCGCCACCCCGCCGCACGCTCCTCCTGTCCTGCTCGACGTCCCACCACCCGGCCTCCCCAGGAGCAGACGCGCCAGCTTCCACGAGGATGGGCCCCCACGTGCAGCCCACCACGGCCGGGCAGGTGGCGCTCCGCCCACTGCTCCCCTGTGTCTGGGGAGCCCCCGAGGGGACCTGAGCACAGCAGGCGGAGGTAGAGACCCCCACCAGCCGCCCTTGACAAGGGGCTGCACAGCCAGCTGGAAGCCGCGGGTGCCCCCGGGCAGCTGAGAGAGAGTCAACGGTCAATTAAGCAGCGCTTGATAAAGTAAATTTAATTACAAGGGCACTTAGGTATTTGGATCACTTGGCACGGACTTCTAAATTGGATATCGCTTTGGTTATCATTGGAAATTAGAATCAAATGAATAAATATGCTGTTATTTAAAAATTACATTTTTCAAGGAAAAAAACATAAGTGATTGGATTCAGTACGTAAAGCCTTAAGCACCAAATGGTGAGTCCTGTTTTCTCAGTTACCCGTGTCTGAAAACACGAGTGCTGCGGCCTGGGGAGCGTGTACCGGCTGTTTCAGAAACTGCTCAAACTGATCCTACCAGACATTCAAGTGCACACATTTTAGCCGAACCAAGGGGACTTGGAGGAGATTCCTGACCTGTGTTTATCTCCTCCAAAAATTTTTCTCTTCCTTGCTGATTTAATCAGCTCTCACCTACATGTTTAGTAAATACAATACCTGTTGTTTCTGTGCACTCCTCTGGTTCAATAATCCTTAAGTGAATGATTTTACCAGTGATCAGCCTCTAAAAGATAAACAGACTTGCTTTTCTTTCCAATGCCCACGTTACGCTGCCTAAAAATGCAGGGAATCAATTCCATTTTAGGGAAGACCATTGAGAAACCTCATCTTTTTTTTTTCCCCCCTTTGGCTACTTTTGTTAATTTTTGGCTACGTTTTACACAACAATTAAGGAGCCACTGGGGGACTTCCCTGGTGGCGCAGTGGTTAAGAACCGACCTGCCAGTGCAGGGGACACGGGTTCGAGCCTTGGTCCGGGAAGATCCCACGTGCCGCGGAGCAACTAAGCCCGTGCACCACAGCTACTGAGCCTGCGCTCTAGAGCCCGCGAGCCACAACTACTGAGCCCATGAGCCACAACTACTGAAGCCCGCGCACCTAGAGCCCGTGCTCCGCAACAAGAGAAGCCACCGCAATAAGAAGCCCGTGTACCACAACGAAGTGCAGCCCCCACTCACAGCAACTTAGAGAAAGCCTGCGCGCAGCAACAAAGACCCAACACAACCAAAAAAAAAAAAAAAGAAGCCCCTGGGCCACTTTCCATATCCATGGGATCCCTGGCTGGAGAGTGAAGAGGATCTGAAAAATCCAGAATATTCCACATATTAACACAAAACCCCCCCATCGCCTCAAAATGCCTCCCAACCTGGGCCTTTGCAGGGATTGATATGCCAAAGTTTACTACACGTCCTCAAAATGTTTGTCTCGCAGTATTCCATCCACTTTACTTAGATTAAAATTTGAATTAATTTTTGTTTAAAAATTATAATTTTTTTTTTTTTTTTGCGGTACGCGGGCCTCTCACTGTTGTGGCCTCTCCCGTTGCGGAGCACAGGCTCCGGACGCGCAGGCTCAGCGGCCATGGCTCACGGGCCCAGCCGCTCTGCGCCATGTGGGATCTTCCCGGACCGGGGCACGAACCCGTGTCCTCTGTATCGGCAGGCGGACTCTCAACCACTGGGCCACCAGGGAAGCCCTAATTAAATCTTTTTTTGAAGTTAAGCCTGTAGGTTCCTCCCAGCCCTGCTCCGTCCAAGTGAGCATCTGCTTTTGTTATTTCTCAGCCACCACCCGGAAAGGGATTCTGCTCCAGGGCTCGCCCGCCCCTTCCTCCGAAGCCCCCTCCCAACGCAGCTGGCTGGTCCTTCAGAGGCTAAACCTGACTCCCAGCCTCCTGTCCACTTTTGTCGGTTAGAATTTATTTTAAAGATTATATGGTATCAATAATAGATGAAACAGGAACCGCGTCACCCCACTGTCACTTGACACAAGAGCTCTGTCTCCTCGGACACTGGAGCCCTACCCCAACCCCCTATCCCCCGCTGCCAGCGCTGCCATCTCTCAGCCGGGGGGGCCCCCGGCACAGGGGCTCCAGAGACGCAGCGGACAGAATCCGAGAGGGAAGCGACCTCTCCACTCCCGGGAGAATCGGCCACGAGGACTGGCGGAGGGAGGAGGAAGGAGCGGTTCCAGGAGGCCGCCCAGGCCCAGGGATGGGAGGGGGCGCGGGGGGAGGGGGGAGACCCTGCGGGCCCTGGGCGGGGTGCGGGGCGTGGGATGCAGAAAGGGGACCACACGGGAGGTTTATGGCATGTCTGGCACTTGAAGAAGTGGTAGAACGTGGGAGCCTCGAAGATAAGAAGACGGGGTGCGCGGGACAGTCCCCCGGCGTCGAGAGGTGGTAGCACTCCGGGTGTGGGCGCGAGTGTCCCCACCAGAAGCCGGTGGACAGGGCAGCGGGAGGAGGCCGGGCCCCTGGGCCCACAGCATCCACAGTGATGTGAACGGGGCAGTAGTGGGGCGAGAGCAGCCTGGGACAGGACCCTGATCACACGTTTCCTTCAGCCCCAGGACAGCGCCGCGTGTGTCCACAGTCGGCCCTCGGCAGCCGAGCGCAACTGGGTCCGGGAGCCCCGCAAACACCAAAATCCGCAGACGCTCTAGGCCCTGGTATAACATGTAGCATTTGCAGAGAACCTAGCACGTCCCACCCCCACCCCACCCCCACACGTGAAATCATCTCTGCCTTACTTACAATTCCTAATACAACGCGAGCGCTCCGTAAACAGTTGTAAATACAATGTAAATCCTACACACTTGCCCAGTTGTCACCTGCAAAGCTCATTCCCGGGGAATAAAAGCAGAATCTGGGCAATAAGATAAAGAGTCTAACCTTTCCGTCCTCCTCTGTGCTTAGTGCAGCTTCCCGGCTCAGCCCGCGACCTCACTTCCGGGTCTGGCTCGGCTCCCAGCCGGCGCAGCGCTCCGCAACTCAAGATGGCGGCGGCGGGCCGCGTGCAGAGACCTGGGCCCCGCCCCACGCTGGGGCGTGAGCACCGCGCCTGCGCCCACCGCGCCTGCGCCCCCAACCCCGTCCCGCCCTGCGAGAACCCCGCCCACCGCTGGGGCCGGGCCCGTAAAGCAGCCCCGAGGCGAGCGTTTCAGCGGGATTGCGTGTTCCAGAACCAGCTGGCCTCTGTCCATTCTCTGAGCACAGAGGGAAGCTTCCGTTTGCTTCTGAACCCAGCCCGGTCTCGTCCTATTGGCTCCAACGACACCGGCAGCAGGACCCTTGTTGAGGCCCCACTCGAATGGGTCGATAACATGCGTGTGCCAAATTCAGGGTTTGCTTGGGGGAGTTTTCTAATATTTTCCATCCGTGGTTGGTTGGCTGCAGGTGGAAAGGGCAGCTTCCCAGGGTGCTGAGGACACAGTGGATCCTCCGAGGGCCCCAGCGGGGCTCCCGTGTCCTCCTCACGGGGTCCACAGATGGGGGGCCAGGCACTCTGCGCCGACGGGGTCGTTCTCCTTCGACACCGTGCAGGACCGGCCGAGCAATTGTCCGTTTCATCGTGGGCAAGCGGTGGGGCCGCGGGCTCGGCTGAGTGGAGGTTGCCTTAACGGGGGCATCCCTCGCGGTTCAGGTGGACACGCCCTGTCGGCGGGCCGTCCTGTGCGCTGCAGGGTTTCAGCAGCACCCCAGGTCTCTACCCACAAGGTGCCGGGAGCACGGTCCAAGTCGTGACAAGCGCAACAGCCGTGTCCCGGGGGCAGTGGCCGCAAGTTGAGCGCCACCGAAGGAAAGAGCGCTGCGCGGCCCCTTGGGCTTAAAGCACAGGAACAGAGCCTCCGGACGCTGCTGCAGGGCTGGTGGGAAAGAGGGCTGGTGCGGCCGATCTTAGGAAGCTGAGCACGCCTCCCATGTGACGCCCGAGAACAAACGCTCACGTCCACCTGCACTCGTGTTCTGAGCAGCTGCACCCGTGAAACCCAAACGCTGAAAACGACCCACATGTCCTTCAGCAGGTGAGTGGACGACCAAACTGCGGTGCATCCACACCAGGGAATAATACTGTCCGTGGTCAGAGAGCCACCCGCCAACGGACAGGACAACTTGGATGAAGCTCAGAGGCTCTGCGCTGAGAGACACAGCCCCAGAGGTTACTGGACGAGCCAATTCATTTTAACTTCTCCAAAAATCACTAACGATGGAAAACAGACCAGCGATTCCCAGAGTCAGGGGTGATGTGGTAGGGTGACGACCTGTTTTGGTTTCCCTGGGACTTTCCCCGTTTCAGCGCTGAAAAGTCCCACATCCGGGAACACTAGGACACTGGATGCTATCGGTGTGACTGCCGAGGCCATCATGAGGGAGTCTGGAGGAGTGGAATAGTCCTACATCCTGGCTATGCTGGTGGTTATGGGAATCCACACCTGTGTTAAAATTCAGAGCACTGTACACCAAAAGGGGGAAAAAAAAAAACCTAACTTTTTGGCATGATAATTTTTAAAACAAAAGAACACAAAAATGCTCATATAGCATCTCTTCCAGGGGTGGAGTGGGATCTCCATATCTTCGTGGCTTCCCCAGAAGGTGGAAGGAAGAGAAGGAATGAAAGGCTCTCTTTGTAAATACCAGCCTGCCTCTATGCCCCCCTGTGCTTCTCGGATGTCACCCAGACCAACTGACTTTACACTTCCGTTATTCACGCCCCAAATTCCCACAGCTTCCCCATGATTTTGCCTCACCCCCAGTCGGAGGCCTGAATCCCTCCACAAATGACACCCATCTGGGTGGGTCCTCAGAGAGATCTCTGATCTCAATCTCCCTGTGGTGTCTTCCGCTGGAGACGAGGTGCAGGGAGAGGTTACCTGCTCATTCAGGGCCACACAGGGATGCTTTGTCTTTCCTCGGCTCCCCTGAGCTGCACACACTTTTTAAAACATTTTTTAGTGGCTGCAGAGGTAGCAGAGGTTACGTGGGCCATGAGGTGAAGGAGGTGGCCCTCGGGCTCCTTGTTTAGAAGCCCAGCACCAGGGAGGGTATCAGGGTCTTGTGACTCGTTGGCTGCTGGTTTTGGAGAAGGTGAGGGTTTTCTGACCCTTGACTCCATCCTCTTCCACCCAGAAGTGAGTCTCTGCCAATGTAAATGTGCAGCCAAGATGCTGTGCCCAGTGATTGGAGTCAGCAAAGGGAAGTCTGCTCGTGAAATCCGGCACCGTGAAGGATCTGAGAGAGTAACCCTGCACACACTGGCAGCAGCCATTCCCCACGCCCCTTGGAACTGAGCACAGAACCAGGAGTCGGTGTGGAGGGCTGAGTGGAATGGGCTGGAACGGCCAGGATGCAGGGGAAGTGGGGAGACAGGCCAGGATTCCGGTAGCCGGTAGCTCGGCTCAGCAGGAGCTGCAAGCAGTTCACCGGGCAACATGAGGGTCTGCTGGCATCAGCCTCTGCATCCCCACCTGCCCTTAATCTGCTAGTGGGAAGCGTGGTTTCCCTCCAGGGAAAGAACTGTCCGAGCATCCGAACCTGAGGTTGCAGGGCTCTGGAGGATTTCAATCACCTGCAAGCTCCAGGGGCCCCCTAGCTTCTCCCTGATGTGGATGTGCAGGCCTTTCCCTCTCGGCACCTCGGAGAAGCTGTAAAAGATGATGGAATTCTCCAGAACAGTTACGAGATCCCATCTGAGCAGCTGGGCTCAAGTCCACATGAGACAGGTGTTGAAACACTGCAGTTCCCTTACCCTTGCTCCCACCCGAATCTGCCGTGAGCCTTCCAGACCCCACCTCTGTGAAACAAAGGTACCACTTGTCACCTGCAAGCAGGAGGCTGAAAGCAGGAGGAATTTAGAGTCAGAACTCAGACGTTCGAAGCTGGTTCAGCCGTGATCTTGGATAAGTCAAAAATGAGAGTAACAATACCTTCTAGTTACCACGGAGTTGGAGCAGAAAGCCTTTTATGGTGCTTTCAAAAAGCACCGTCTGAATGTATGAGGAGGAGGAGGGTGGGAGGGGAGGGGGGAGGGGGAGGGCGATGAAAGGGAGGGAGAATCTTGTAGCACAAAGGAGACGTGATAGCCCTGAGATCAAATACTGGCCCCCTGGATAATGTCCCCGAAATGTTCCACGAAACGTTCCACAGCCCCCAGGTCTCAGTTTCCCCAGGTTTGAAATGGAAACGTGAGTAGGATGCAGACCACACAAGATGGCACAGATTGTCCTAACGGTCCACTGCTCCACCCCACCTGAGCGTCTCAGAAGTTTCAATTCCAGGGCAGGGACAGCACCCAAAGGGGCTGTGCTGTAGGTGACGCGTGACCACAGGGGGCCTGGTGAACTTGTTTACAAACCATCTATTAAGAAGGCAACAGCCTTCCGCAAGGACCTTACCAGAGAATCACAACATTCACTCGGTTTGGACAGAGAATCAAGGCCAGGCATCACACCCCAACCAGAGTCTGCGTTTTCTCCTGGACAGAGAGGAGGGACTCGTCCATTTTGTCCTGTGGCTTATATTCTACCCAGTGTCATAACTGGCATTTCTTCTAATAAGGAAAGATCCATCTACCCACAGTTTCAGTTTGGCAATACAAACTATGATTCAACTGAGAAAAATCACATTTTGCAGTTTATTTATTTTCACCAGTCCTTCCTTCCTGCGATTGTTGGGCTGAGCAAAGAGCCACAGCTTCCCTCTCAAGGTGGAAACCTCACAGCACACACACAATGCCAACCATGCAAAGCCACCCAGCTGTAATTGCTGTGAGAACCGGAACGCTGGCTTTTATGACTTTGGGGCATTTGAATTTCCTACCGTAATGTTGCATTAACGGAAGCGCCTCTTTTTTTTGCATTGAATTTATACCTAATGTGATTCCATTTTGCATTCTTTACATATGCAGATGAGGTAGCTAGAACGTTCCTGATGCAAAAACTGTTTTTGCTAAATCATATCAAAATGTTTCATGGATCACACCAAAAAGTGTTGATATATGGAAATTGCTCTTTTTCAAAAACTGTCTTTAAAATCCAAATGGTATATTTTGAATTTCTTTTCTTTACACCACACCCTCCCCAGTATTTGTGGAGAATTAGAGGAAATAAATATTAATGCCACATTGCCACGGCACAGGAGCAGGGCGACCGGGATAATGCTTATTTGAACTACCGTTGAAACACAAGGAGGTTAGTTCAGGGCTAGGCAGTTACCAAGGCAGACGGAATAGCAAAAGTTAACATTTAGAAAGTCAGAAATGTTTCCTTATCTCACTTCTGGGTAAGGGAATGACAGAATTCCACGTTTCCCAATTATACAAGAGGCATATTTCCACCAAAGCAGGTTTGTGTGACCTGCTCGTCTGTTCTATACAGTTTTAAATGGGATCAAAGCAAAGTAGCACGCTGTAGCTCCAAGAACTGCAGCATGTAGCTGCCCTGTGAGGTGAACGGCTACCACGGCAAGGACCAGAGCTTGGGACAGTGTCCATTTTCACATCATAGTTTTCCCAAGTCTTTAGGCAGATTGAAAAGCACAACACAATCCGCTGTGTCATGAGAAGGAACTGTGTTAGGTCTCATGCAAAGAACAATTAAAATGAATGTGAGCACAGTTACGCAGATTCGTGTAATCAGAAGGAGGTACAGTAGCCAGATCTTAACACCTCCCTGAAAAGCAAGGTGGAGTGCAGAACAATGCACTCTAAAAGCCGGCGGCCCTCGCTGCAATTAATTGAGTTGTGGGTCAAAGAGGGGGCCTGGAAAGCCGAGGGAGGGTGAATAACAGGACGGGGAGAATGTTCAAAGAAGACAGACACACGCACAAAAGCAAGGGCTCTCTCCAGTTGACAAAATTCTTTCAGATCGGGGCACACGTCAGCCTGAGGCTGGTTGTTTTCCCTCTTGAGATGGAGAAAGAGTGTAAAACACATGATGCAAACGTGCTGGTTACAGCTATTATTGGCAGCTCCACACGTTCGGCCACGACGGTGTTAATCGGTCACAAGATGTGGTCAAAAACGTGCCAGGTCCCTCCTTTCTAAGGTGAATCTGCACACCTCCTGCCCTGGAATATTCCCGAGGACTTCTGGCTGGGCACCTTGAGAAAAGCACACGCGTACGGTGAGCAGAGAGACATCCAAAGTCTCAACAGCCGTCCTCCGGGTGATTTGCAATTATTTTTTTTTAAGTAGATAATATTAACCAGCCATTGGCTTTCACATACATTCATAAATTCGAACACAGCCTCGACAGATCAGCCTGTCTTATGATGCCGAGGACTCACCTTACTCCGATGACCACTGCAAATAGGTTTTTCTTTTCTTTGGCTTCCTCGTGGGGGTAGGCAAGGGGCCTGCTGACGAGATCAGACTCGGAAACTATTTAATAATGCTGTCTGAATGCTGTATTTCCCAGTTCAATCATCTTACTCTAATAGAATAACATACCTTGATTTTTCATCAATGTTAAGTGTTTTTTTTTAATATATATAATGGTGTTTGGATGACATTTATGTAATAGATTCAAATCATCCACTGGATATCTCTGTTATTGATTTGGTTCTCCTCAATGTGGCTGAACGTGTTCTGGGTCTGCTCCAGGTTAGCCCGAGGTGGGAAGTTTACACAAAAGCTTGCTCGCTGAATCTATATGTATCTCCCAGGGCGCGAGGGAAAAAACCTAAAGAATACTGGAAATTTTCTTCTGCTTCCAATGTGTATCTGGCAGCCACGACTCTAACATTTATTATTGTCCCCGATTTATTGCTTTTGCTCTTTCATTAATAATTTAATGTTCGGGAAAAAACAAGCTCTTCAAAGCACAAAAAAAATCCATTCAAAGCTAGATAAACTATTTTTTTTCTGCCAGAGTTAAATGTCTTTGTATTTTGAAATGACCGTTCTGTCGTGCAGGCTTAATTAAAGCTACTGGATTTAGAGAAAAGGAAGTTTTGTTGGCGAGCTAACCTCTCTGTGCTCTGTCAATTTGAACAGAGCTGAAAATTACCTCCTAATGGCTGAGAATATGTGTACACAGTATCATATTTTGAACCTAATCGCGCTGTGCTCTCCACAGAAGCAGACGTGTTTATTTATATAGATTTAATCAGCGACAAGGGTCCCTCTCAGTGGAGCTCGAATACGTAGCTCGAAAGCCAAGTGTTATTGAAGCTTTTCTAAAGTTACAACTTAGAGCCCAAACCGTACCAGAGCCCTCGGCATTCGGAAATTGCCATTTTGACTTAATTATCAACCCTTTGCTTTTTGAATGAAATTATTCAGGATATTGTGATAAACAGATACAAAACAATTTTTCCCCTGCCAAAGGAAGCTACAGTGACGCAAGTTAGAAACTGTATTCATCACGGTGGAGACCCACAGGGTGTGCTGAGACTCAAGGTGGCCTCGCAGGGAACCGCACACCACCTCACGTGGCTTCTAGACCCATTTTATGGAAAGTATTCACACTGCAAAGGACAGGGCCCCGAGGGGCTCAAGAGGTTCTGAATCCACACACAAGCTTGGCTGTTCTGGGAGCACCTGACCTTTCCTGGTCGCCCACCATCATGCTCCCACCTGGGAAATGGTCCCCACCCCGTCTGACCCCACCATCCGACTGGCCCTTGATCTACATGGCTCATACAAAATTCAGTCCCCGATGACTGGTGTTCTCTCGGCAAAATCTACATAATCTGCCGTCAAAGATTGTCAAACAAATGTTTGACTTCGTACACCCCATGATCAAACACCGGAAGCGGCGGAAGGAAGGAAAGGATACAGAGCTTCGATGAGAAAGCGCTGAGGAAGGTGAAAGTCAGATATTCTTGTGAGAATGTAGATGCAAAATGCTGAATATGATCTCCAAGGAATGTCTGATATGAATTATCGTTCCTTTTTTCCACCCCCCTACCCCAGCCCGGACATATAGACACGGGTTCTAACTGCTGATTCAGAATGTGATGGAGGAGGAAGAAAGTTTGCCTAGTGTTTTGAAAAAGTGTGATTTTTTTGTTTTTAATTGCAGGATGGGGGTGGGTGGAACCAAATGAGGAAGAGGGGTCGTGCAGCAGTAACAAATTCCTTTAAAATTATACTCTTTTGTACTATACTCTTGCATACTACTTTTTTAAAATTTCAACTGTTATTCTTAGTAGGAGCATTTATAAACTCCATGATGAATAAGTGAATTTACTATTTCTCCGTAAGTCATACCCAATTTTAAACCACCCACATCTTTATGCATTTGACTAATTGATGATAAAGCACCGACGGCATTTGCAATTTGCTCGTGTTCCATAGAGTTCACTGTCTCTTACCCTAATAAAACTACTTTAAACACGAAACAGCAAATGTGTTTTATTGGAACTCAAACTATTTAAAACAAGTTCTCATATTGTTTTTTCAAAACTTATGTAGGAAAAGTTTTTAAATGCATTTTTTTACTTCCAACAACTTAATGTTTAAAATTTTAGTTGTGCCATTAGATTCAAAGATCACTTCATTCTCTTAAAGGTAATGTGCTATTTTGCTTCATTATAATAAACACCAATGTTTTTACAACTGCAACAGTTCCACACACATTAGCATATTTTGGCTGAGGTATTGTTTTACTCTGACCTGTATAATAAGTGTCACATTAGCAAGACAACAAATCAAACGTTTGTTAATTTCCCTCGCTTTCCCACACAGCTGGTGGTGTTATCGTGTCACCAGATTTTAATTAATATGATAAGTAACACTTGCAAGACAACAGCCGGATTTTTTTCCCCTCTGTGTATGTGTGAGGGGCTGTAAACCTCCTCTGTGTGTGTGTGTGCACACGTGCGCACGCGCCTGCACACACGTGTGCAGATGGTAGAAAAGGAAACCAAAATATTCATAAGGGCCTTTTGTAAGAAACTAGTCACTAAAAACATTCACAGCCACAGACAATGCTATTTCCAATCAAACTTTCATTACACCGTTTTGCTTTTCCGGATCAAAGATTGCCATGCACCAATGCAGAATAAAAATCATAGAAACAGATAATAAAATGTGCTAATTTTCATACCTGGGGTTGTTGTGTGTTTAAGGTTTTAGCAGTTAAGAGAGATGCAATACTGCTGTCTTCGGAGAGGCTTAATTTTAATCTCTCCAGCCTCCCCGTGAATAGTAGCAAATACCTGTGTGACTTACACAGCGACTATTGTGAATGCTCCTTGTGCGAAGCTCTGGTCAGGCTGTTCTTGGGTAAGTCAAAAGTGCCATCTATTGGCAGAAGATGGAAGTGCAACGGAACTCAGAATGGAAAAATCCCTCCACCCCCAGTTCCAGCCCTGCAGCTTCTGACATTGCTAACAACAGACCCAGAAGTGGATCGGCTTGGCAGGGGAAGAAAAACTACCACACTGAAATAAATACGTAAAGGAAAATGCATTTCTATCCTGTGCACACAGTAAAATATTTCACAAGGCGGGTGCCAAGACTCTATTTAAAGCTGTTTCTATGCATTTTTTAGTAAAAACAAGAGCAGCATCCAGTTCCCAAAAAATGTGTCATGTAAACCATTACCTAAGAGTGAATGTATTTTACCTTTAGATTTTTAAAACATTATTTAATAATCTTTTAAGTAATAGGAGAAATTATGTCTCGAACAAAATACTAATAGTAGAAATCCTCCAGCTGTTGCTGGAGAAAAAACAACAGTAAGAAAAGAGGTAAAATCAAAATTACAACTCTAATGTTTCTTTTCTATTTTATTTATTTATTTATTTATTTATTTATTTATTTATTTATTTATGTTTTTATTTGGGGTTGGGTCCCGGCTGCCGCGCGCGGGCCACTCACTGCGGTGGCCTCCCCCGGCTGCGGAGCACGGGCTCCAGGCACGCGGGCCCCAGCAGCCGTGGCTCGCGGGCTCCAGAGTGCAGGCGCGGTAGGCGCGGCAGGCGCGGCGCACGGGATCCTCCCGGACCAGGGACCGAAACCGCGTCCCCTGCATCGGCAGGCGGACTCCCAACCACTGCGCCACCAGCCAAGCCCCCAACTCTAACGCTTTCTGATTTTGAATATTCTGAAGAGAAAGGAAACCTCTTTCTCCTGGGAATGGGAAACAGAAGCCCCTTTTATGGAGCTGAAATTCTTCCAGATCTTTTTACTGTCATTTAACCTCACATTTTTCCTTCTCTTGCAAAATACAAGATTTCCCCCAATGAATCCCAAACTCTAATATTCCACCTACATAAAATTAAGGCCCAGAAGCAGGATGGCAGCCACATCCCTAAAAGCGGTTCTCTCTGTAAGTAGGACCAAGCACAGAAGCAGTGTCCACACACGTAGGAGGAGGCGTGTTGAGTGGCAAGGCCTACGGATCCAATCACTAGTCGTGCAACAGCGTGGTTGCCCGCCTCCACCGAAGCCGCCTGGCCCAGTGGGGTGGCCCAGGAGCAGACCTGACCACCTTCAACCAGGTGTGTAAAAGCAGGCTCAATTGTTAGGTCAACTTGTCATCGCCAGCAATGGTTCTAAAAGTAAACCTGGACACAGGTTTCCAGCTTCCTCTGCAGGCCTGTGCAAGCAGTTATGCCAGTCGATGCCCACTAGGGCGTCTGCAGGAAAACCGCCAGTGGCCAATGTGTCAGAAATCAACGCTGGGAGAGCACAGTGCTGCGCTCAGCACAGTACTGACTGCAGCTATGTGTGCAGGGACTCCCGCCGAGCTGGGGGCAGATTCTGCCGGTCGTGGGGAAGCAGAGACCCCAGCCCCGTCTCCCACACATGGCCTGCGGGCCGAGGAGCCCTCCTGCCTGGTCCTCTGCCTCACCTGGTGGGCGGGAGCGCCTTCCTGCAAGGCGCGGTGGGCTTCTCTCTACTGAGAGAAGCCAGGAGAGCTGAAGACGGGGGCCCGCCGTGCCAGTCACTGGGCGAGTGTGTTCTGTGCCGCCCAGACGTCTCTGGGGCCAGGTGGGATCTCGAGTGGGCCTTTGGTCCACCGCCAGCTCAGCCAAGGGCGAGCTCTCTCAGCTGCTAACATGAGAGCCCCTAGAACTCCCCAGGGTGCATTTTCCTGCCCTGGCTCACCCTCTGCTACTTTAGCAGAAATAGGACCTGTCTCTTTCCTCCCTTCACTGCCCACCCCAGCTAAGGAAGGGGATTTAGGGGCAGGACATAGCTGGGAGGGCTTGCAAGGGTCCGGGTAGTGTTCATTTACCACACCCCTCAAGGGAAATACTGGCCCAAGATGACTGCCCAGGGAGCTCCCAAAAGAACTGGGGCTGAAGTTCCTTTTGTAAGTAGGAGCCTAGTGCCCAAGGAGCAAGGACCCTGCGTGACAAGTGGCTGTGACTCTCGAAGGAGACAGGAAATCAGGGTGCCTGCGAGACCTTCTCGGACAACAACCCAGCAGCAGAGGCAGCTGAACTCCAAGGGGAAGCAGCTAAGAGCTTCAGTCAGATTTCCAAATCAAACACCAAGAAGACGCACATTTTATTCTGACCAAATAGGGGCAGGAGAGAGCTGTTCTGGGCAGTGAGCTTAAGAAGAAACGACAGCGCAGCTGACGCAGGCAAAGAGCCTGGACGAGAGGGGGAGGAGGGAGGGAGGCGGAAGGCGTCCAGTGCATTAAAGCCAGAAATTACCAGGATCTGTTCAAAATAGCAAACGGAGTATAAAATTAAAAGATAAACCTGTTTGGCTTCCAAAAAAGAATTTTACATCTACTCACTCACCATTGACCCCAAAATCTCCTACACACACACACACACACACACACACACACACACACTGCAGAAAAATACTGAATCCTAGAAAATCAGGACGGTGGTGTTTTTACCTGTCCTTGACCGTGAGCCTCAGGAATTACAGATCAGGCTGCTCTGTGCCACTGCCCTGTCCCTGTCCCGGGAAGGTGGCACCAGGAGCTCAGGGCAGGGTGGAGTGGCAGGAACCAACTTTGTCTCCAGGGACACAAGACAGCACATCCATAAAAATATTTTAAATTAAACGTAGGACCTCATCAGTTACAAGATACACCAATATCTTGTGCATCGCTAGGAAGAAAAATGCAGCCTGTTGTCATTACAAGGTGCCATGGATGGTCAGATGCATGTGATTTTTAAACTGCCAACTGTGAAAGATACTTATTTTAGAATAAATGAAGTACAAGTAAGATGGCATTGCCCCCATCAGAGATGTTATTAAGATTGGAGAGAATTGAAAGAAAAATATAAAGATTTGTGATATCCTCTTGACTCACTTTCTATAGATTTGGAAGGTAATTACGAAAAATAAAATTTAATTTTTAAAAATCTCCCATTCCGTACAGCAGATTTCAAAGTTCATCCTAAGCTTTGCACTTTTGGTCGCATTGGCCCTACAGACAGGCCAGGAGGACAGCGGCACCAGTAGGTCACGGGCTGTTGACACTGGTCCCACACCTCCACCTGCCCCACCTGCTTCCCACCTGGAAGGACAGCAAGGATGAGGGAAGGAAAGACAGATGAGAGCAACAAAGGCCACTCCACAGATGTGACTCTGACACAGTTGTTCAGGGACCAAGACAACAAGGGAGGGGAGGACGGTGGAAGGAAGCTGGAAGCTTTCCGTGAAACAGCTGGAAATGCACCTGTCCTGCTGGGCATGGGCATGGATGCTGCTTTGGGAAGACGGTCATCTCCTCTGAAGACAGACTCAGGGCTGAGTTCTATAGCACTCAAGAGGATCGTGTATCAGGAGAGTTAGTAAAACTAACGCAGGAAAATTGTGTTCTTGGTTAGGAGTTGGTTTGTTTTTATAAATTTATTTATTTTTGACCGCGTTGGGTCTTCGTTGCTATGCACGGGCTTTCTCTAGTTGTGGCGAGCGGGGGCTACTCTTTGTTGCGGTGAGTGGGCTTCTCATTGCGGTGGCTTCTCTTATTGCAGAGCACGGGCTCTAGGCACACAGGCTTCAGTAGTTGTGGGACACGGGCTCAGTAGTTGTGGCCCGCAGGCTCAGTAGTTGTGGCACGTGGGCTTAGTTGCTCCGCGGCATGTGGGATCTTCCTGGGCCAGGGCTCAAACCCATGTCCCCTGCCTTGGCAGGCAGATTCTTAACCACTGCGCTGCCAGGGAAGCCCTGTTATTTTGGTTGGTGTTAAATTCCTACAGAATCGTACATGTAACATAACAACCACCTTGCTGTGAATGGTGCCTGTCATTCGCTAGCTGACCCATTTGGCTGTCGCAAACACCAGCAAGAAATTGATTTTGATGATCTGCCATATGCAGCTGACGGGGACACCGAGCCCAGGTGAAGGAAGCACCGGGCGGGTCGACTCTACCTGTGCCAGCTGTCTGCGGCCACTGCAGAGAAAAGAAATGAGGCTGCCTCCCCTTCCACGTGGGACCTTGGGCCTACGGCGTGTTCTTCTAGGCGATGTCACCGTTCTTATTTTCTGTTGAGAGTTATATTTTTCTAAGTCCCTCGATGCCGATCATGCTTTGTAAAATGCCCAGTGAAGTAACAGAGAGAGAGGAAGGAGGACAAGAAAGAAGGAGGCAGAGAGCCGTTTCTCACATTTACCCCCAAACGCCATTCATCCGCAAGTGCCGGGTAATACTCAGCAGAAAACCTCCAGCCTCCTCATTTAAACATCTTTGTTCTCATTAACAGGCTTGGCATTATTCATTAACCGGACCATTCAGTTCACCTCAGGGGCACCAGAAAAAAGGACTTTTACTGCTTGAATTATGCAACTTGCTTCTGCTAATTTTAGTGATTACGCCGGGACTGGGCATATCATTAATCTCAGTCCTTATGCCTAGTTTATTTCACACAAGTAGGAGGTGTATTATTATCCCAGGGGCCCAGCAAAAGCATACCTTCCTCAGAGCCGCACTGCCAGGGCTGTCTTTGGGAGGAAGATGGTGGCCCTGCCCGTGAACCCACAGTTACAACCGTCCCAGCTGGGTTCTGACTATGCACCCACCGCCGAGACCTTGCATGGACACTGGCGGCTTCATCTGCCTAGCACCCTCTGGAAGCTCCATTTTGTACAGACACGCTCATAAATTTCTGCTCACTTCTGGAAAAAAAGCTATCAAAGAATACAGAAATATATCTAGGGGTCTGGGTAAAGATCGGTTCTCAAAGCATTTTGCAAAGTCTAAGTGGGTCATGACAGGCCCAAGAAATAAAGTCGCTGTTTATTATTAGGCTGTAGAGGGAGCAATGGCCAGGCACACAGCTTCTCAGCTAAATCCCTGGGGAGGATTCTAGGACAATGAGAGCCCGGTAGTCTTGCTAAACCCATTCTCCACAGATCTGCTGCAGAGAGGAGGCCAGGAGGGGGACGCGTTCACAGGGTGAGGAGCAGGGAGAACATTCCAGTAGGACAACCGAGCCCTCCAACAGGCCTTCAGCGTCAGGCAGGACACAGACACTGAGGATTCCAGACGCTGCCCAGACCCTACCACCGCCCCCCGCCCCGCCACAACTGCCCTCTCAGCGTGGGCACCTTCCTGTGGCCGGGCGCTGGGGAGTGGGTATGGCCGTGGGTGTGAAGGGCATGGACAGAAGCCTGGACGTGACTGTGGGCAGGTCACGCTCAGTCTCAGTGCTCCCATGTGTAAAATGGAGGCAGCACACAATTTACAGGCTTATTCTGGGAACTATGTGCAAAAGCTAGATAGAATCTCTTTCAAGGTTTCAAAGAAAACCTGTGAGAACCTGGTGTGTTTGAGCTGCACAGAGGAAAAGAGAATTACATTTAATGAAGTGTTGAGAAAGTCATCATAGAATAGTCACCTCTTCATTCATTTTCAATCATCCATCCACCCATCCATCCAAACATCCACCCACACATCCACCCATGTGTTCATCTATCCACCCATTCATGCATGCATGCATGCATGCATCCATCTATCCATCCATCCACCCATCCACCCACCCATTCATCCATCCATTTACCTACTACCTATTCATCCATTCACCCACCCATCCATCGATCCATCCATCCATCCATCCATCCATCCATCCACCTATTCATCCATCCATCCACCTATCCATCCAACAAACATTTAGTGAGCTCCCAATTGCCAGGCCCTGTGCTCAGTACGGGGACGTAAAGCAAAAAAGTAGGCAGAGCCCTTGTCTTCATGGAGTTTGCCATCCAGTGGGAGAGCCAGAAAATAACCATATTCACACAGACAAATGCAGAATTACAGCTGTGATGTGTGCTGAAGGGGAGGAGAAGGGCAGAGTGAAGGTACAAAGTGATGTCCAGTCACACCCAGTCCAAGGAGTCTGAGCCTTCTCAGAGGACGAGGCTGGGACTGAGATGGGCTGGGAGGATGGAGGTGACTGGGGGAAGGGGTGAGAGGGAGACAGGGGGGGTGAGAAGGGAAAGGAATTTTCCGTGTGCTGCCGTGTCAGTTTCCTGGAGCTAATGGTTTCCTTTTAGGTAGCGATGTTCTACCTCCTTGTACCTTATGTCTGTAAAATGATAGCCACTCACTCACGTGTACATGCTTCCCCAGTTTGATCCCATAAACATAGACACTGATTCCACCTAATGAACCATCGGAAACCCTTGAGTCACTCAGGGAGGACAGAAGAGACACTCACCCCACAGGGAGATGCCCCCGGTGAGGACGGAGCCCAGACACAGGTAGGGCGCTTGCTACTAGACCCTCCTCCGTTCCAGGAGTTTTAACACTAGTTTCAAGTGCGACAGGACATGGAATCGTTCATACACTCACTTCACGGGCGCGGTGTGAGCCGCTGAGCACTTCAGCTAAGAATCCGGCAGCATGAGTGAGAACACCTAGGCGACGGTGTGGACGATGGTCTCAGGATGATGGCCGACAGAACGTGGGCCCTGCACGCAAGGCTGGGCCGTGCAGGTCAATCTTCATTCAACTGACTTTTGACACCTATGACACTGACTCTACCGAATCCCCATTTATGATGCGGCACCTTTCCTAATCCCCCTAATTACTCACGCCTCCGGAGTCAGCTTTGCCCCTCTGTCTCCAAGCCACCTAACTACTCATCTATTCCCGCATCTGGACCGGCTCCAGAGGAGGCTCCTGGCTGTGAGATGCATGTTAAGAAACTCTTTGACAGTTGTTACCGAATTTCCCAAAGAGGCCAGACCAGGCGCGCTCACTCGCATCGGATCCGTCCCCCTGGATGCCGCTTCCCGGAAGCTGCCCAGCTGTCAGAGCCCCAGTCGGTGAAATTCAGGAAACTCTCGTCAAGTGGATTACACGATCACCTTTAACACCAGTCCTGGGTTTTCAAAGCTGAGGTTTCCGCGTGAAACCAGGCGATACCAGAGGGTCTCCTGCAGTGGTGGTCGCCACGCAGTGAGCAAACAGCTGGTGAGACCCCTCCCAGGAAGGAGGGTCCAGGGCGTGGCAGGCCCTACACTGAACACCCCACCTGGGCGCTCCCACCACCTTCCTCAGCATCCTTCTCTCCTTGAGATGTTACTAAGGGACAGGCCCGGCGGATCGTTGTTGAAGCCAGTAATTGGCAAACTGTGTAAAATCTTGTAAAAGCAATTCATACCAATAATCTTAAGATGGGATCACAAAAGAATGATTCTGCCAGATGTAAATAGTTGCTGAACACGAGTTTCATTGGAAGTATGTTATTCTATTGTTGTTCCAAAATACATAAATCTATGCATTTCTTCCAAGAAAAGCAGAGAAAAGAGAAAAAACAAACAGAATTGACCTAAGATTAAAAGTTACCCGTAAAAGGAACTGCATTATACCTGTTCATATATGCATGAAAAAACTGAGATTTTCTGTAGCAAGGGATACAAAGGCAGAGACTGGGAAACATCCTTCCTTTTACTAATACACATCTGAAAACGGCCATTGGCTGTTTTTATGACTCTGATTGGACAATTAACACCAGAGAATGAACTGTGATTACTGAGACCACTCACACTAATATCCCTCACATGTGTACCCCTCACACTGGTACCCCTCACACTAGTATCCCTCACACTGGTATCCCTCACACTGGTACCCCTCACACTGGTACCCCTCACACTAGTATCCTTCACACTGGTACCCTCACACTGGTTCCCCTCACACTGGTAGCCTCACACTGGTACCCTCACAATAGTCTCCTAACCTCCATCACACTAGTATCCTTCACAACCTCCCACCCTCCTCCTAGCCATGGAGGGGACAGAAAGCCAAGAGCAGTCAAAAGTACAACTCTCTACGTGAAAACCCTAATTGAGGGGGGCCTCTCAGCCCCCCATTTGAATGCAGCAGGCTGGGAAGCTCTACTGATTACTTCATCGACCCTGTGATGGGGTGCCTGATTTGCATGGCACTGGGCTAAGGACCCCTCGAGTGGTCATCCTGTGAGACACAGACCAGAGGTGAATGGAAGGCATTTTGTGTTAGCAATTATCAAGACACCACAAGGGAGAGATTAGTTCAGGCTCAAGAGGAAACGTCAGTGTGGAATCGGGAAGACGGGAGCCCCAAAGGAGGGGATGGTGTGGAAAAAGCACAGGCTCCTATTACTGAATGCCTTCCCACCTTCAAAAATATAGAATAACACGTCAAAGGAACAGTAACTGTCCAGCTCTTTGCTGCCAACTGAAAAGATGAGGGATGCTTCCTCTTCTGAAAATCATGCTGCATATTGCGGGGTCTTGGGTTTCTTTATGGGCATCTGACTTGTTAGAAAGTCTTATTAGAACGTCAGCAACTTAATCGTCTTGAAGGACTCTAGGCTAGGACAGCCCTTCGGGTGAAATTCTCAGCAAATCCTGTCATAATGGATTTGGGGCTAGGAAGCAGATTGGCATCTTTCTGAACACAAGCTTCACTGATTCTGTCCTTAGAGTCAATACCTAGGTTATCGAGTGAAGCTCTGGCATGTCTTTGGGGGGTCACCATCTAAAATGTCCTTGCAGAAACCCCAGCACAAATGGACAGGTATTCAATCAAGAAGTTATTTAGTAATACGAACGTGTATACTCTAGAAAATAGCAATTCTAGAGAACAGTTCTATCGCCCTAGAGCTCGCTGGGTATCCACACACCCTGCACCCAAAGCACACGGTGTCCTGAGCACACGAGGTCGGACCGCGGTCCTGGTCCCCCACCAGCTCACGGTCCAGCGGGGGCCGATGCAGACAGGCCTGCTGATCAGGTTCTCAAATCCTGGGGGCACTGGGCGTTTTGTCCCGAGGAGGCGGGACTCTGAAACGCTCAGAGACCTCAGGGAGTCTGGCAGAAACCGAGCTGGACGGGGTCTGGCACAGCCAGCCTGTCACACCCCTGGTGTGACCGGAGGTAACTGGACGAGGTCGATCTATAAGGGCAGACAGGCCCCCAGAGCCCCTGTGGGCCCCCAGGTCGAGAGAGCCCAGACACGGCTTCCACCCCATAGGCCTGGAGAGCGAGTCTGCGTCCTATACTTCTTCCTCCTTGCTTTTCTAGAACAAAAGGCATGCGTGACCAGACATGAGGGCCCCAGATGGTGGAGGATCACAGCTGAGATCTCCCCCAAGATAGGCTCTCCCCTGGGGCAGGGCTTGAGGTACCCTTGACTGGGTGAAGGATTAACCAAGAGAAGAACTTGGAAATTTCCAGTTTTCACCACAACCACAGGCTAGGAAGTGCTTTCACATGGAATTCTAATGCCTCCTGACTACGCCATAGAGCTCTTCTCTTTGAAGGCCTTCCTAGACCCAGGCAGAGGGTTCACAGAAACCCCATGATGTGGTCAGAACGCCGGAGTGACCACTGCCAGGCTCTGACCACAGCTCCTCGTGTGCCATGACCCCTGCCCAGGATAGGGAGGAGGGATGGGGGAAGGTTGGGGGGAGGGATGGGGGAGGGATGGGGGGAGGGATGGGGGAGGGATGGGGGAGGAATGGTGGGAGGGCCGGAGAACAGTGGCAACTGCAGGCTCACCAAATTTCTCAGATGCCCTCCCAATACAAAATCTTTTCTGGCTGCATCTCCTGATGCTGTACATACCTACTGCTTTTCGTCTGTCTAGCAGAAAGCTACCCAGCTCCTGGATTTTCCTCCCTGCTGAGTTGAACAATGAGGATTTTTTTTTTCATCATTATTTCAAATGTTTTTCACAAGCTTGATTTAAAAAAGGAAAATTCCCCACCATATTTTCGGTCTGATTATCAGATGATGATGGACAACAGAGAGTCGCTCAAGGAGACACAAGCTCTTGTGTATAACAGCTCCTCCAATTATCAGACACTACTAAACTACTATTGATCCCGGTCACATTGGGTGATAACTGAGCATTTTCCACTTCTTTAAAGTGCTGTTAGCTAGAGACTCCCATCAATGGAAAAGCAGTGGATGTCCTTTAAACACAGCTCAATACAATATATAGCACACACTGAAAGTTCAGAGTTCTTCAATCTCAGTGAAACAAATAACTACCCAGCACAGACACACAGACTTGAGAGGGGCTAAATGGTTTATTGCAAAACTGGCTCCCAGGGAGGTCATTTCATATGTCACCTTAGCGACCACCCACAGAGGCACGGAAGCAAACGCAGAGTTCACTCCATTTGCTTTTTCATCGGTTTAAAAACAGAGGCAGAGAGAGGGGGGCGGAAGGTGGGAGGTGGTAACCGAAGTGACAGTTGTTAACCATCAGGGATAGATCTCTCATAATGGTTGGCAATATGCTTCCAGCCTTGGTGCCGCAGATGCCGTTTTGCGTGGGATGGCAGGATTTGCAGATCGATGGGGGCCGGGAAGAGTGCTGGCCAAACAAATATCTGTTAGATTGATTGGCCGTGGTCCTTAAAGAAGCTGACCTGCGACAGCTTCTCTCCTGGGTATGTGGTTTGGCTAGTGACAAATAGGTGCATTTGTCCTGATGCATCAAGCTTTTGTTGTGGGTCCAGGGCAAACTTGAGAACATAAAACCAAGTAATTGGCAAGGAAGGAAATCAGTGCAGAACTGCAAAACTTATCTCTTTGTACCATCCGGAGTTACAGCCAAAGAGCTGACCGCTGAGATGAGGGGTCAGGTCAAATGACCTGAGAAGTCAGTGAAAAGTGGTTTCCGTTATTTATTTTGCCACAATTTCTCCCAATGTGAATGGGTTCACATTCTCTTGTATGAAAATAAAAGCCTGGAATATCTTCAGACAAAGGCATCACGGTCATCCCAGGGCAAGTCCCCCGCCCTTGGAGCCCCATGCCCTCGGCCCGCCCACCCAGCCGCTGGACGTCGGGTGATATTTTCAGCGTCTGCAGAAAGGAGCTGTGGTTGTGAGATGAAGCACCCCAGTGATTCCTCCTGAACGAGGGTGTCATAGATGTTGGGGCCCCGAAGAGAAAAGAGGGATGGATATTGAAGGGGGGACGCGGTGAGAGTAGAGGTTAAAATGAATTTCAAGATGAGGCATCACTAAGTTGTCCGCAACATCTGATTCTCTCTTTGTTAGTCCAGTCGACGCCAAGCTATCCATTGGGGTCACAAAGGGTTCACACCTAATCCTAGCTTTCAATGACCTGAGGTTGGGACGTGGGGCTAAACAAGTAAGAAGGGTACAGCGGTGGGCTAGGGCGTGATGGCAACCCATGGGGCGCACACACTCACCAGGCGGTCCAGGAGCCCCCGTGGATGGAGAAACTTGTGTTGAGCCTTGGAAGGGAGGTGGAGGTCAGGCAGGTGGTGGAGTTGGCGCCCGTGTGGGACAGCAGCTGAGAAAGCCCGGGGGAGGGGCGTGGCCTTCGAGGACCCATGAGCAGGGACTCAAACAGATACTCATGGCGGCAGCATCCACACCAGTCGAAAGTGGAGACAACCCAGTGTCCGCCAACAGATGATGGATAAAAAGCGTGGTCCATCCATACAGCAGGTATTACAACTCATGCTACGCCATGGATGAACCCTGAGGACAGTAGGCTGAGTGAAATAAGCCACAGACACAACAGGACAGGGACCGTCTGACTCCACTCATACGAGAGACTTGGCGTCGTCAGATCCACAGAAACAGAGGGTAGGTGGTGGTCACGGGGGCTGGGAGAGGGGCTGGGGAGCCGGCGTTTCATGGGGACAGAGCTTCAGTTGTTTGGGAGGACGGAAAGAGTTCTGGCAGTGATGATGGCACAACACTGTGAACGTACTTAATGTCACTGAAATGCATGTTTAGAAATGGCTAAGATGGTAAATTTTCCTTTCTGTGTGTTTAACCACAGTTAAAATGACAGAGCCTGCAGGCCTCTGGGGGGCAGGAGAACCAGTGGCATCTGAACGGGGTGTGTCGGGGAGGGAGCTGGGGGGCGTGGACGGCGGGTGGAGGGGCAGCTGGAAGGCAGGGAGACGGCAGCTCTGCATCTGACGTGGGGATGCCCTGAACCTGAGCAACACAGGCAGGTCCTCAAGGAGGCAGCAGGGGTGAAGGGGGTCGGGGAGGTCCCGACACAACTAGAACACGTGCACCAAGGGCTTCCCGCGACAGCAGAGGGACAGCCGCGCCCCACGGACACAGTCACCAGGGAGGATTCTGTTCAGGTAACAGCTGCACGTGCTCTAAGGGAGGGGCCCGCAGCTCCATGCACCTCAGGGAAGGGATGCTCTGCAGAGCTCCAGCCCACATCTCAGACAAGCCAGGGCCAGGCTGCAGGGCTGCTTCCCAACACCCTGAAACCAGAGACCACAGAGGCAGGCTTTGCTGTTCTTGTGCGCTCTGTTTTAACTGACCTCTGTAATTTTTTTTTATTTGAAGTATAGTTAATTCATAATGTTGTGTTAGTTTCAGGTGTACAGCAAAGTGATTCAGTTACACACACGCACACCCACACTCTTTCAGATTCTTTTGCATTATAGCTTATTACAAGATATCGAATATAGTTCCCTGTGCTATACAGTAGGTCCTTGTTGGTTATCTATTTTGTATCGAGTAGCGTGTATATGTTCATCCCAAACTCCTAATTTACCCCTCCCCACTGCTTTCTCCTTCAGTAACCATAAGATAATTTTCTATGTCTGTGAGCCTATTTCTGTTTGATAAATTCATTTGTATCATTTTTTAGATTCCACAAATAAGTGATGTTATATGGCATTTGTCTTCCTCTTTCTGGTTTACTTCCCTTGGTATGATAATCTCTAGGTCCATCCATGTTGCTGCAGATGGCATTATTTCACTCTTTTTTATGGCTGAGTAGTATTCCATTGTAGGTATATACCACATCTTCTTTGTCCATTCATCTGTTCGTGGACACTTAGGTTGCTTCCATGTCCTGGCTATTGTAAATAGTGCTGCAATGAACACTGAGGTGCATGTATCTTTTCGAATTAGAGTTTTTGTCTTTTGGGGACATATGCCCAGGAGTGGGATTGCTGGATCATAGGGCAACGCTATTTTTAGCTTTTTAAGGAACCTCCATACTGTTCTCCATGTGGCTGCTATAATATTTTTAACCCTTTGAATTTGAATGCCTCTAGGCTGGCAATGCTTCCACAGGTAGCCATCGTATTCAAAGACGCCTGCTGGCATTCATGTAAAGTAAGCGCCCAGGAGAAGCAAGGATCTAGGTGTTTAAATCCTGACAGTCTGTGGGGAGGAAACACACACAGGAAGAAACTCTGAGTCAAAGCTCTGAGTCGTGGGTAGAAGGGTGCGGCCGTCAGGGATGGTGCAGACTCCAATCACCCTTTTCTCAGCAAAAGCAAAGGAGAACCGTGGCCACCTCCCCAGTCACTGCCCTGAGCACAGAGGTGTTCGGGTGCATTCCCGTGGAGTTGTGAGGTGTGTCATCAAAGATAAAAGAGCCCCTCTGATGACATGTCCCAGATTTGGGGGCCGCTGGGCAGAACAAACTCAGCCTCAGGGAAGAGCATCGCGGACGTGAGGACATGAGAAAGGCAACAGCGCTGGATTTGGAGTCAGACCACCCTGTATGAAGACCCTCACTTTGCCGTTTAGCATCCATGTGACCTCGGACAAGCTCCGTAACTTCTCCGTGCTTCGACTTCCAAATCCAACGAATGGGGGTGATGGCGGTGGCTCTCTCACGGTTTTTGGAGAAATCAGTTTGGAACGGAGCCCAGCCCCAGGTGAGTGACACACAGCACAGCCGCTATTAGCATTCGCGGCTCTTTCCATTGTCAGCCTCCCTGGGCCCCATTTCCTTCAGCTCGGCATCCAGATGAAGTAAGGAGCCTGGAAACTCCTGGCAGGATTCCTGAACTCTCTCCACCTTCCCCAGGCAGGTCACAAACCTGCCTGGGATCACTTTCAAGCACTGACCTCACTAATAATAAAAGTAACGGCAGCTAACGCAGACCGAGTCCTTATCAGGGTGGCCGGTACCACAAAAAGGTCCATATATTAATCTCTCTGTCTGCTCACAGCAGCCGTCCCGAGGCTGGAAGCACTCGTAACCACCTTTGAGCTGTGAGGAAATGGGGTCATAGGGATATTAAGATAGACCCATAATCCCCGGGCCGGTGGGAGGTGAAGCCAGGCGTTGGGTGGGTTGGCTGTCTGGGGAGGCCCTTCGCGGTTCAGGCATCAGCCCTGAAACAAGGCGTATTTGGCTCGTGGGCAGGTGGGCAGCCTGAGACATGGACCAGAAAAGAAACCAGGATCCCTTCAGTGGACCGAGGAAAGAAACAGGAGCTGGTCCATCAGGGACCATTATTACCCACTAGTCCTGGCTCGAGCTTTCGCTGTATCTTAGTGATGAGAGCAAAGCAGAGCTTCACTCTAACCAGAGAGAAAGAAAATCTACAGCGACCACATACTTACAGGTATCAGACTGATAGAGCCGTCGTTTTCATAGGTCAAAAGTGGTCAAATGTGGCCAACTAATATCCCCAGCCTAATATCTGTACCTAAGATGTGTTAATAAATTCCTTGTGGTTCATTCTATCGTTGAAATTTCGTTCTCCCCATCAAGTAGGTTTTTGTCCTCTTAAATTCTGACATAAAATAAGCATGTTGAAACATTTTCATTCCAAATCAAGACAGGGTGATGGGGCTTCCCTGGTGGCGCAGTGGTTAAGAATCCGCCTGCCAGTGCAGGGGACACGGGTTCGAGCCCTGGTCCGGGAAGATCCTACATGCCACGGAGCACCTAAGCCCATGAGCCACAGCTACTGAGCCTGCGCTCTAGAGCCCACGAGCCACAACTACTGAGCCCGCGTGCCACAGCTGCTAAAGCCTGCATGCCTAGAGCCTGTGCTCCACAAGAGAAGCCACCACAACAAGAATCCCGCGCACCACAGCGAAGAGTAGCCTCTGCTCGCCACAACTAGAGAAAGCCTGTGTGCAGCAATGAAGACCCAACGCAACCAAAAAAAAAAAAAGAAAAACCTTAAAAAAGAAAGACAGGATGAGGGAGGTAAGGAAGCCAAACCCGGCCATTTGGGGTCCTACATGATCAGGAAATTAAGTTCTTGGTGCTGGTAAGCCCAAACTGAAGACAATTCCAGAAGGTTAACCCCCAAAATGCAGCACACCACTGCACAGGCTCCGATCTCGGAGGAACAATCTCACAGAGGTGAGAAACACCCTGCTCAACTTTACATGGGTCTCGTGGTGCATTTGAGGCTCCCTTGGCAAACCAGGTCTTCAGCAAGCTCGCAATTCAGGAGTGGACGTGAGAGGTCCTCCGGCCCAGGCATCTCCAGGGACCAAACATCCTCGAAGAAATGTGTGTCCGTGATCGACCCTACCTGCATGACATGCGGCATTGAGCATTCTGGTGCAAATACACATACTATTAAACAGCAAATTAATGAATGATGAATATTGTTAAATTTTAACATTTTCTAGAAAACACTATACGCCTCCTGCACGTCCAAAAATCTTGAACTCTTGGGAATTGACTGAAGCGAAAATAAAAGAAAGCACATCTTACTCTAAATGAGCTTGGGCAAGTGGGAGTGTGGGCCGAGCAGGTGCAGGAAGAGACGTCACTAGTGAGGGTAAGAGGAGGAAGCTGACCAATGACTGATTTGCACCTGTGCCGACTCCGCCTAAAATAGGTGCCGTGCTGCTAAGTGGTCCACCCGGAGCAGCCGGGGAAAGAGGCAGGCAGGAAGCCACAGTCTGCGAAAGAGACGAGCCGTCTTCGCAAAGGGACGTACAGGATACTTCGCAGGGTGGCTGGAAAGGAAATGAGTTGGAAGAACAGAGCTTTCTGGACTGACTCTGATGTTACCATCTCAGAGCTGGAAGGCAAAGCGGAGGTTCTGACACTAACTAGCTTCTCAGCAAAGGGCTAAGTAGTTTCACCACTCAGGCCTCTGTTTCATCCCCGATGGAATGAGGTTGGCTCACAGCACCTGTAAAATCAGGAAGGCGTTTCCCCAAGTCAGGTCTCTAATACAACAGAGCCTCAGGGCCTGTTCACCCCTAAATGACACATTCAGTACCTGGTGATGAAGACGAGTCCTGGCTGTGCCTGCTCTGACTGCAGGGCCGGCCCCTGCCCCCTGGGAGGGGCTGGGGTCCACGCCTGTGGTCTAGGGAGAGGCAGCAACATGACAGCTCCCTCCATCCCGACCATCAGAAGCCACAGTCCAAGCTTGCTTCCGGGGCTGGAAGGAGAGACCCGGGCAGGCATAACAAAGAAGACGCTCCTACAAGCCCAAACAGAACATCCGAGACACTGGAGTCTGCCTGCTGCCACCTCCAACTTACACAGAAACCGCAGGGGAGCATCTCCGAGGTGTTCTTCCCCTGCGACCTGGGCTGTTTCCATCCAAAGGCCGCCATGTTGGGTGATGCCTGGCCTTCCGGGGGCCTTCCTCACACCTCCCAGCTTCCCAACCCACCCACCCTTGAGGGCCCAGCTCAAATCCCACATCTCCCATCGAGCTTTCTCTGGTCACCATCACGGAATGCTAGAATGAGGAGGGACAGTAGAAAGCACTCCAGTCACCTCTCCCATTTCACAAATCATACAAGCTGGCAGTGTTTACCGTGTGTGGGATAACTCAAGAAACCATCAGAACCCCTAGGAGATCAGTACTAGTACTAGCCCCGTGTACCGACGAGGAAATAAGGCTCGGGGAGATTAACTAAGTTGATTCATCTAAGGCCGCACATCCAGGCCACCGAAGAGACAATATTCTAATCCAGAGAGTTCATTCCTGAATCTACGCTCTTCCCCTGTCACCAACCAGACAAGCTGTGGTTTAGAACCCAGGTCTCCAGACAACACCCCCTCCCCGCCCCTCCCTGGCTTCATCCCCCCGGACCAAACGGATGCTTCTCTTTTAAACACCCACCTCCAGGATGGTACAACCACACTGCAGTTCATCTGTGCTGTCAGTGATGTCTATCGTATCGCTTTGCGTTGTTAAACACTTTATGGCTGCCCACTGACTGTGTCGACCTCATCGCCTTATTTTTATTAGAAATCACCTTGAAGGCGAGGAAAGAGAGTCCCTCATAGTTTCCATAGTTACAGTGACTCTAGTTATAGACCAGAGAACAGAGAGTCTGGCAAAGGGTTCTCACTCCACTTCTGGCCTTAAGGGAGATGGAGATGTGAGGCCCTGGAGATGTAGCTGTAAGGGCCACAGCCCTGGAGATGTAGCTTGAATGGTGAAATATACAATTAAGAGAGCATTTCAAAAGTTAAGGAGGTTATTCTTTATAGAAGTATTCGAGCCATGAGACAACACTGACAGACTTGGGGCTTCATCATTTTGTAACTCCTAAAGGCCTTGGGAAGGAGGACTGCAATGTCACAAACATGGGGGCAGCCAGAGGGCACCATCCACTGATGGAAAACTGCACCACCACCTATGAAACGGTCTTATTGAGTCTTCACCCAACTGTTCAAGCTTTCAGGGTTTCTCAGCCTCAGCCCTGCTGACATTTTGGGTGGATAATTCTTTGTGGTGGGAGCTGTCCTGTGTATTTTAGGGTGGTGAGCGGCATCCCCAGTCTCTACCCACTAGAAATCAGTAGGATCCCCCTCCAGTGGTGACAACCAAAATGTCTCTAGACATGGCCACATTTCCCTGTGTAGTAGTGACACACCCCACTGAGAACCTTCCCATCCAACCAGCAATTTGGAGGAAATGCAGGGGATAGAGGAACAGGTTAAACCCACCACGGAGGTGCGATCAACCTAATCCAAACGGAAGGAGACTCTGTAGAACGAACAACCCCATTTTCTCAACACACGAGTTGTGAAAGGGAAAAAACACGACGGTGGAGAAAACATACAGATTAAGAGAGGCTGAATTCCAACCTACAGATCTTATTTGGACTTTGATTCAAACAAAAACTGTCCAAAATGATAGTTGGAGACTATCGGGAATTTGAACACTGGATGTTTGGTGATATTAAGGGAACATTGGTAGCCTTTCAGGTGTGATAATGTCATTATTATTATTATTATATTAAATTTTGTGCTTATATTTTAGAAATACATACTGAAATGCTTGCAAATAAAATAACATCTTGCATTTAAAAAAAAAAAATATGAGATGGGATAAATGGGAAGGAATATGGATGAAACAAGATTGGCCACAAATGGTTAATTACAGGAACTGGGTGATACCCTAAACCAGGTTCATTATACTGTCATCTTCTTTTTCATATATTCGAAAGTTTCTGTCAGAAATTTTTTTTTTTAATTAGGAGGACTTTTAACCATAAGAGCCGCCCTGGAAAATCTACCCCGAAGGCTGCCACACCTTGGTGCCAGCATCACGTACCTTGCCGAGAGCGGGTGTTGGATGGATGGTCAGGCTTTGTTTTGTGCCTAGATAATTATATTTAATTTATATGTTGCTATCATTCATACTTCAGAGTTTATAAATACCTTATAAAGCACAGTCAATGCCTATTTTAACTGGAAATTTCTTAGAAGAAAATATCCCTTAATGGACGCTCTCTCTCCCTCACTGCCTGCGGGGATGAGCCCGTCCACTCACCCGAATTCCACGAGCTGCTGTTCCCCGGTGGCACCTACCACACTTACAGGCACGGAACAGGGGGGAGCTGGCCACATCCAGCAACCTCTGGGCAAACCCAAGCTTTGAACGAGGCTCGCAGGCAGGCAAATTGCTGTCTTTAGCATCTGTGGATGACCCAGGGATGGGAAGGCTCTGGGCTAGAAGTGTGAAGACGCGATGTGTGCTGGTTGGTCCACTAGCCACCTGTTGACGTCATGCCTCTCTGGGCAAAACAGTCATTCCAGCCCTATCCAACTTTTAAAGTGCTATGGCCCTAAGTTGCCTTCATTGATGCCTTATGCAGGTTGGGAATTTAGTCCTGGCTCAGCATCCATCCTACACTACAAGGACATGGGATCGTTTGTCTTTTAGGTGAGGGGCCACTGTCTGGAGCTCCCTTGTATGAGCAAGCTTAGGGAGCCCACTTTCACAGGGGTCTGGAGACCTGAGTTGCTGGAGACAAAGAAGGACCACACAGGAAGCTGCCGCTCAGACTGTTGTCACCGGGGCAGGAAGCCTCTGAGACTGCGTGCACGTGATCAAGGTGTAACCCCACTAGTCTGCCCACTGGAGATGGCAGATAAAGCAGGAGGAACGGAGTTAGGATTGGAAAACAAGAGTGCAGTGGCTTGGTCCTCACGAGAATCGGCGCACGCGGCTTCCCCAGCACAGCTCTGGGAAGGGATGTGAGCTGGTATCAGTGCATCTTGATGAGCTTCTGCTCTTAGCACAGCCCTGGGGCAGCCACACCACACCCTTAGGTACCACTTCGAGGACGACACCATGAAAGAACTGACAGATTAGCAATTTTGTGGCACCAGCATAATACTATCATTTGTATCACAGAGTCAGCAAAATCCAGCCTCCAATAACTCAGCTCACCATTCTCCACCAAGACTGGCCATCAATACGGGTTTATGTGCCTTGTACTAATCACCAAAGTCAGATAATACGCAAGGTTAATGGTTGCAGACAGTCTAGGGAAATATCCAAGATCTGATAAGGACACGCCCACATTATTGCAGATCTCTGCGTCTAGGTCGCCACCAAGAACAAACGAAGGGGGGAAATCGATGTTTAAGGCAGTTGTAATACATCTCTCTGGGTAACATATAAATTGGCCCTTCATTGGCCCATTCACATCTCGGTTAATAAATAGTTCAGACACGGGCCACCCTGATAGTGAGGGAGGGTGACCATTGTCTGCCCGTCAGCCCCTGGAGATTTATGCTGCTTTGGCACAAGGACCTGGCCAGGGCTTTCCAATTACCTCGCCCGTCTCTCAAAGGAAACAGACGCAGTGGGCCCTCCGTTCTGATGAGGAGTTTAATATCCATATATATCAAGCCCTCGAAACTGGGAGCTGCACTGTCTTCTCCAAGCAAAACACTTTTATTGAACAGTAGCTAGACAAAGCCCAGTGTGCGGTTTCTTTGTTCCAGTATCGACCGTTGGGGTGAATGCAGGGCCCTCAAGCAGATTGCGTTTCCTCTGGTGTAGACTTGGCGACACTCGATAACATCCCCAGCAAGCCCTGGAGAACCTTCTGCGGTTTTCGACGTTTAATTACCGTGTTAAAGTTCCCCGCCATCCTTGAGACGCTTCCGGTCAACGGTGAGCTGGTTAATTTCGGCATGTTCGCCTTGAGGAAGACAGGACCATTTTGCAAATACACCTCTTTCGGTGCAAGACACACGTGCAAAATCATCCCTGAACGACAGATTTGAGGCTTGGCAGTGTGTTTCTCTTCAAATTTAGTATGCCTTTCTGTGTCCCAGTATAATTACTACAATTTACCTTCCCAAACCAAAGCGTGCTGGCAACATCTTTAATTTGTAACTAAACTACTAAATGCAAATGTGGAATTGGCAGCTTGGCCATGGTAGCGTTTGGGGGAATTTATCTCAACCATGACAGTGAGAAAAGCACTCTCCCAGGACCATGAGTTTTGACAGTCCCTCCGACGAATGAAAAATCACCCGGCACAGCTGCCTGGCTGAGGCTGCGGTTTATTCTTGGGGGCTTCTGCGCCAGCACTGAGAGCCATGCTCTTGCAAGCAAGACGAGGGCGGCCGTCCTTCCTGCGGCCCGGAATGATCGCAGCCGTTCTGCTGAGGAAGGTACGGTGGAAGGGAGCCACGGCCACTCAGCTCTGTATTTCACACAGCACAGAGACTCCGGAGAAAGGTGTCCTTCCTTTGGAAAGTGGAAAAGGGGTTAGAAGAATGAGTCAGACGTCCCAGGACCTGGCCGTCCTGGCAGGGGTGAAGTGATGCGCGCACAGCCCTTGTTCTCACTCTTTCCAGGGCGTTGGCTACGTGCCAGTCACTGTGCGAAGCCCGGGGCTTTGGCTGTCCATCCTTCCAGGCATTGACAGCACCCGGGGAGATGGAGCAGGTAGCATAGCCCGATGTGATCCACATTCCAGCAAATCCCCAAGGGACAGTTAGGAAGGCAGAGATTAATACTGCCTGGCGCTGAGGGAAGCAAGGGGACGGTGTAGGGGGCTTTTCCAACAAGCCAGAGACACACTTGAGAAGCAGCCGGCTTCCCCAGACAGAAGGTGAGGGAAAGGTTGCCCAGTGGCCTTGAAGCATTGCCCAGTGGGGCAGGTGGGAGGTCAAATCACAGACCCCGAGGACCACATCTTAACACCACCACAACCGGCTCCGCGGGGGGACCAGCCTCACATTGCAGTCAATGTACTTTAAAAAAATGTTTTATTTTATATTGGAGTATAGTCGATTTACAATGTTGTGTTAGTTTCTTCTGTACAACAAAATGAATCAGTTATACGTATACATGTATCCACTCTTTTTTAGATTCTGTTCCCCTATAGGTCATTACAGAGTATTGAGCAGAGTTCCTTGTGCTATACAGTAGGCCCTTGTTGGTTACCCATTTTAAACGTAGCAGTGTGTATATGTCAGTCCCAAGATTAGGAGTTTGGGAATCAACATACTTTTATCTATTAGAATACAAAGAGCATCTTTAAGACGATATTCTGGCAGAGGTTTCCCAAGTCCCTGTTAAACACACCAGCCTCCACCGTCAAGAAATCCAGTGGTTACAGTTTTGCTTTCTCACTGTGCACGTGGAGAAGATGGCCCAGCAGGTGAGCGGGTACCTGGCAAGCAGGTTTAAGAGGGGAATCCATCCGCCTGCCTAGGTATCTTTGAAGCATAAAGAGACCACTTACCCATGTGCCTCTAGAGAACAAGAGGAAGAAAGGAAATTGTGTTTTCTCCTTTGTTATTGACCTGGATTCCCTTATTTATATGTCAGTGTATAGGAATCACCCATCACACTTCCATTTGGGGATTTGGGGGCACCCCGGTCATACCCGCAAGGAGAGGGCACAGCTGTGATCTGCCTCAGGTACAGTTTGCTGATAGCACCACTTGCGAGCTGCACAGCAGCACTTAGCCCAGCCTGCTCCGGATAAAATTTCTCCACCCCCGCCCCAGACCCCCAGACTTTCAAGCTCTCCTCCCCGTAACCCGCGCAATGCCGAGGTCTGGCTTCCACCCCACAGTCACTTCCTCCAGTCAATCTTTGCCGACTCCAGAAAATGGAAAGCTGAATTTTCCAGTGGAGCCAAAGGGTAATTACAACCTCATGAAGGAAGGCGCCACGCTGCCCACAGGAGGTCCTTTGTAGCCAGAAGCACGTCTCCCAGAGCATTTTTTCTGAGATTAAGATTAAAAATGGCCCTCCTGCACAGAGGATGCACAGTCTCTACCCGGGGCCCTCCTGAGCCTGCACCCCGAGGGGGCGGTATTTCTGGCCACTTGTGATACGTTTGCATCAGACCAGTCAGGAAACTAGACCAGTGATTCCCAAGCTTCCAGAAGAGAAGGAACCATCTGGAAGTCTTGTTAAAACACAGAGCCCGAGCCCAGCCCATGCCCTAGTTCCTGATTCAGTAGGTCTGAGCGGGGCTAGAGAATTTGCATTTCTAAGAAGTTCCCACGTGCTGCTGACACTGCTGGCCTGGGGACCCCACTTGGGGACCAGCGCCTTCAAGAAGCCATCTGTGTCTCAGAGTTAGAAAGAAAGGGACAGGCTGGGGACGGAGCAGAAATCCGTAACACGGGGGTGGCGGCTAAAGAGACAGAGGGGCCCCACCTTCCAACACTTGGAGGCTTGCAAGTGGGGAAACAGGATGAAAGCTTTCTGGAGTGTGGCCAAGACCAACAGGTGGGAGCCACGGGAAGATGGATCCTGCTTCAACTAAGGAAGCATTTACTTAGAGGCTCAGCTGTTGACAGGCACCTGGGTTCTCGAGAGGTAAACACAACCCACTGGAGATGTGCAATGGTCATTTGCAAACAGGATGAAGAATTTAAGTAAGGGGATGGGAGGGGAAAGGGGAGGCTTGAGCTGGACGTCCTTGAAGATCTTTCCACCCCTGAGAGTCTGTGAGGTTACAGTTCCCACACCGTCTCCTGACTTGCTGATCTGTCCATCAAGCTCTTGGCCAGCCTCCGGTAATGGTCAGCTCCTAGCTCACCAGGCTCCATCCGTCCTTTCAGACCCAGGAGCCTGCCTGAAACTAGTCCTACTTTTAAATATTGACATTTGAGCTCTGAAATAATAGGATCGGAAGCAGTCATGAATCAGCCCCACTTTGGAAAGACACTGCCGGATTTAACTCTAATACGTCTTTAACTGGTGTCATCCCTAAGGAAGAGAGATTTTTCAGAGTGCTTCAAGCACTGAGAAGCTTTCAAGAAACATACCGGATTTTCATTCTTCAATTCCTTTCAGGTCGAATTTGTGTTAATTCAATTAAGGGCATGCAATTTGGCTGTCACAAAAATTAAATATAAAGAAAAACATATATTAGTGCAAAGTTTGAAGAGTTAGGTGTGTAGAAACCAAGCAGTTCCCCCAAATTTGTCTTTTTTCCTATAGCAGGAACCCAGAAGGAAGGAAGGAAGAGAGAGGAGGGGGAGAGAGGGAGAGGAAAGAAAGAAAGAGAGAGAGAGAGAAAGAGAAAGGAAGGAAGGAAGGAAGGAGAGGAGAAGGAAGGGAGGGAGGAAGGATGTTACACATATGACCTTCTTTTGACTTTATTGCTCTACAAAGGCTCCTTAACCACAAGCATGCTACGAGTGCAAACAGACAGGCCTGCAGGGACAGTCCGTGCCCCCAGCCCTTGTCTAACACCTTTAGTTTCTCCTCTCTCCGCATCCTGGGCTCCAGCTGGTACGGCAGCACCAAGGACAAGGACAACCCTTCTATGAGGGGCCACGCTATATTCAAAAGCTGGGTCAGTGGGTGCCTGGTTGTGCCATCACTGAACGCATCCCCTGTGGGACCAAAACAAGGACCCCCCCCCAACCCCGCCGACGCCATCACACTCCCGCTGTCCTGCTCTGGGGTGACACACCTCCGGTAAACACCAGTGCCACCAGAGCAGGATGGCCCATGGGACACAGCTCCTCGAGAGACTGTCTGTCCTGGTAAAACTGCCTTCTGTAAATGCCAGGCGCTCCCTGTGTCCCCGTCTGGTGCAGACACCCCTCCAACCAGGCAGCACGCGGATGCCTGGCACCAAAAGAATGCCTGGCAGATGGTAGGGCTCCGTCGGCTTGAACTGCTAAATGTGCTATTCCACTGAATTCCTGCAGGAGTGCCCTGACGGCCTTCAGGGGCCCATCTCCCTGATGAGAAGACCAAGTGTCACAGAACTCAGGTGGCGTGTCCAAGGATGTGCCGCAAGGAACCAGCAGAGACGGTTCCAACGTCAGCTCTGGCCCCAGAGCCACTGTTAAGGGCTGGCTCAGAAACAGAGGCTTCTGAGCGGAGCTGGGCCAAGGGGCAGAGAGAAGCCCCTCCTGGGGAAGCCAGGCCACGGCACTCAGTGCTCCCACGAGCCGGGACCAGAGAGGCACCTTCCGGAAGCTCACGATGCCCACGGTCCACCGTGCTAGGCCACGGGCTGGGCCACCAGGGTGGAGAGCCTCAGCAGATGCCTGAGAGAGGAGGCCCCAGAGGCGCAAGTCTCCCCGGAAAGCCACTGAAGCAGGTCCCAAAAGGCTCTGAAGGTTCGGACGGGCTAAAGCCAAACCTGGGACAACTGTTCGCTTAACCAAGAAAACCTGGTGGCAGATGAAATAAAATCGGCGGGCAAAACAGCAGCCATGCTCTCTGGTGCTAGCAGAACTCTGCTATCCTGTGAAAACCGAGTCACCCTAACGCAGAGTGACCTCAGTGGCCTGGCCCAGCCGCCCCAGGGGAGAGTCCACGGGTGGACGTCCCTCCCCCGCCCTTTCTGCCGCCCGCCTTGCAGCCCCTGGCCGCCCACGTGCCGCTAGTTCTCATGAACCTCCTTCCCCCAACTCTCCACCTAATGGTGGACCATAAGGTCCTCTCTGGGGGAGTGAATATGCCATCAAGGCCCCAGCTGAGCGCTCACCGATGGCTAAGTCTTCATCTCTGAGCTTGATTCATCTCTCCGCGTCCATCCCTCCTCAGGCCCGGGCTCCTCCCTCAGGGCAGCAGGGCCTCTGAGAGCCACCAAGGCTGATTTAAAACAGGACGCTTAAGAATGCGCCTATCTCTCGGGCAGAGGGCGTAGAAAGAATGAAAATTAAATTCAAAAAGCCGTTTTCGATGATAGCGCATTTACTAATTTCAACACAAAGAAGTCAGGAAATGCAGAAGTTAGGCGTCTCATCCTCATTATCTCACCCACATCCCAGGTAGAGCCTATTAAGCCATCATTTAAAATAGTTTAACTTGTAATAAGAAATACCCTGAGCCCTGAGAACGAGCCCGCCCTCTTCACTTCCTAACTCTATTGTTCGCTGAGGCTCCAAGTCACCGCGTGATTATGTATTTCTGTTTAGAGTCTGAAAATAACGCCTTTTGTAAGGATGTCCCTGGGGCTTGGGGAGGAGTTGCTATCGAAATGAATACCCAACCTGTTAAAAATGTAAACTCTGAAACCAGATTATTAGGAGATGAGTATTCATTATACAAAAGGAATGAGTGTGGTTCCTTTTGTAGATGATACATTCCCAGAGTTGATTTAAATTACAACGGGATTTACGAAAGGAAGGAAAGTTTAACACAGTCACGTAGCAGGTAAGTACCCCCAAGCACGCAGCGGGGGTCTCATCGGAAACACTACGATAGGAAAGCGACAGGACGCGGTTGGCGCCACCTCGGCCTGTGGGTCCCTCAGGTCGCCACACACCTGCCGACCAGGAACTCCTGCCCTCTCCCTGGTTGGAGGCCCTGTGAACACCCCTGAATCCCTTTCCCCGCTGGATCCAAAAACAGAAGAGAAATGCTGAGTGACAATATATGTGGTCCATTCCTCCCAAACTGGGATCCTGGAGAAGTTGGGGGTTTCCCCCCAAGAATTCGATGAATAAGTTTCCCTATCACGTGTCTGCTGACCATGCCGACAGCCTGCAGCACCATGAAAAGGCAGGTGGTATCTGACGGTTAGTAGCTCAGGAACAAATGGCCCATTAGCCCTGTTGGACTCTGCTCTGCGGGCTGTGCTTGGACCTTCCGCTCAGCCAGACGCCACCCGCCAGCAGCAGGGCCCCAAGGAGGGGAGGGCACGCTCCCCTGAGACACAGGCCACCTCTCGGGGGTCCGGGCAGAGTCCCAACATGACAAACAGCAGTAATAGGCCCACCCGGGGCCTTATGGGGGTGGGGGTCACGGGAGATGCCAGGCTGGGCACCTGGGGGCGGAACAGCAAGGCCTTCGGAAGCCATCGTGCGCAGACGTCAGCTCTGTCTGCGGCGAGCTGGCCCTGAGCTGCTGCTGGGAGCGGGGAAGCCAGCCTGTGTGGAGGGAGCCCCTGCATGCCTTCCCCCGCAGTGGGTGTTGGGCGCTCCAGGCACCAGCTCTGGGTGCCGAGGGGGAGGCAGCTCCATGCCTCTGCCCCCCGTCTCACGTCTGGATGGAACAGAGCATCCCCCCAAGTTCACTCTCCCGGATGAGCAGCGATGAGCAAGACCTCGGCCTCAGGAGCTGCCCCACCCAGGCACTAAACAGGCGGCCGGTGATGCCAGGGCCCGGCCGGTCCTCGGGTGGCCCTCAGAGCCTGCACAGCCTTCCGCATCCCCCTGGAGCCTCCCTGCCTCCAGACGGGACAGAAGTCTTCCCTTCCTTCTCTAAACCCTTCTTGCATTACCACCTTCTCAGCCAAATCCGAAACTCCCTGAGTGGAGCAGGTTTACCCCTTCTTCATGGCCCCCCAGTGACTCCCACAGAAACAGCCACTAGAATGGGCCACTGGTCAGCCAACCAGGCATGTCCACTGATGGGGGGAGGACAGCTGTCTGTCCACGTACAAAGCTTAGAGAAGGGAGGGGCCACCCCCTAACCATCATGGGCTTCGTGGGATCAAGAACCACACAGAGGCATGTGAGGCAGTAGGAGGCTGGTCAGAGCCTTGCTGTCCCACGTCTGGGGTGGTGGCCACCAGCCCCAGCCGGCTCCCAGTCCGTGCGATGAGGCCAGTCCAAACAGGGATGGGTCGCACGGGTGGAGCACACCAGGTCTCCAGGACTTAACGTGGAGAAAGAACGCAGCACATCTCACTAGTGGCTTTCATGTCAGAGGGGCAAGTCCTGCAGAACGGCTGTTTTGCTTTCCTTAGCAAAGAACAGGCGCTTCAGGTGAGGCTGGGTAGAGAACGCTCTGCACAGCTGGATCTGTGACCTGAAGGAGAGCAGGAAAAGGACCTCCACAGAGACAGACGACTTCCTCGTTATGGGGCAGGGATGTGATGTGAAATGATGTGGAGTGAAATGAGGTGAGGTGAGGTGAGGTGAGGTGAGGTGATGTGATACAGCACATGGGCAATGAGGACTAAAGAATCAGAATTGGATCTTAAGTCTCGCAATTTCCTAAAGCTGATCCATTACTAATTAGTTGCTATATTTATTGCTCGATCCAGGTGCCCTCCTAGGCGCTTTTCTTGCAGTATCTCATTTAATTCTCCTACAACACCGTCAGATGGGTAATATTACCCCTCCTAACTAATGAGGAACCTGAGGCTGACAAGTTATGAAATTTGCCCAGTGTCCCTCGGGAGATGGTGATGGCTTCTAGCCTCCCCGGCTCCCCGACGATAACTGTTCCCCCTCCCAGTACCGAGCGTCCACCCTGCTGAGGGGCCACCCAAGCTGAATCAGGATTCACCGTTGCAACCTCGCAGCAAAAGCCAAGGTGCTCCAAGCCAAAAGTTACAAGAAACACGTAAGATATTTAAGATCTCTGAGAATTTAAATATTTTAAATGTTCTATGGTAACATTTGATTGACAGCCCCCCCCAAAAAAACCATAAAGTGTGCAGCATGAGCGTTCAGAAAGGATGTTTCAAGTTTTTAGAAAAAAAAGTCTAGGTTTGAAATAAACATTATATAGCACTTAAATCTCCACACATCTAAACAAAAGCAAAGACATGAAATAGTTTTGCACGTAAGCATTCAAGTCATGCTGACGTGGGCACAGGAACGCAAGGTCTGAAGCAAGCAGAGGCCTCATTAGGGCCCGAGGCTCTCCTTGGCGTTCATCAGTTCAGGCTGGCATAGATCAGCGACCCTGGACGACAGCATGGATCAAATGGAATCCATCACTCTCCCCACACCACTACCCATTCCAGCCGGTTTCCATGTCTGTGCCTCAAACCCTACCTGACAAGGTTTAAAAGCAACCTGAGAGCATCGCTAGTAACAATCACCTCCTCTGTTTCCAGGTGCAGCCGGGTGTACAGAACAGCTGGCTGGGATCAACGTGTGGCCCTGTGTTTCAGCAGCTGGCTGTCCGTTTACCTGGTATCTCTGGGGCTTGCATTGCCTGTGATGTTCCCAGGGTGTATTTGCTCAGATGCGAAGGGTGCCCAGACCTGTCACACCGGGCCCAGCCAGCCTGGTTCTCTGCGGCTGTGTTTACAGACGCTCATCAGCCAGGCCCGCCGGCAGCTCCTGGCTGTGACACGTGGTGGCCCCGTGTGCGAAGCCGGCCCCCTGCTCCCAGCGTGGAGTTATGCGTTCCCTCCTGAGAGCGGCCCCAGGAGCCTTCCCCACGGTCGCCATTCTGCTGGCTTGCCTCTAGCCTGCGCTGGTCCCTCACGGGTGACTCCCCCAGAATGATGCTGCGAAAGGGCAGGGCAGGGAGTGCGAGCTGGAGAAAAGCACCATTAGGGCACCCGCAGGCTGGGAGGAGAGGTGGCCAGGGAAGCTGGGCGCAGAACGAAGTGTGTCGTCAGCCTGCGCTTCACTTCTGATGTTCAGCACGAATCTGCTCTGCTCACGTGTTATTATAACACATTGTTTTGCTCAAACTCTGGAAAAGTGATGGGTCCAAAAAATCTATCATCTCCAAAACGTAAGTAAATCCCTCGTTTTCGAACGGTGCTCCCTTTCGAGTGAGTGAGACCAAGAGTCCCCGTGGGAGCCTCTCCGTTTGGGAGGCCTGGGTGGCGGCAGTTGTGGGCGGCAGGAACGAGAATTAGCCTGTGGAGGCGCTCTGGAGATTTCTAGGCACCTTCGTGGTGTGGACGCCTCTGCTCGTGTGGGCCCTTTGAGGGACGCTGCCCCACCGTTTCTCTGACGTTTGCTCCCACGCTGCTAAGTGCCCTGGCGTCTCCGCCTCAAACCTCAGGGATGGAGGACCAAGCAGGTGGTGTGATGCTCCGCCCGCAGCCCCGGAACCTCCCTGCCTCTGTGCAAATATGGAGGTTGGGCCAGGGGAGCTCGTCCCAGCCTTCGCTCCTGCCAGCTGCCCTTTCACGGACCTCCCCGCTCCACGCATCTTCGTCAGGAGCAGAGTCTCTCCAGACATCGGCAGGTTCTCCCTTCTGCTGAATTCAGTGAACTCTTTAATTCGTTAATGTTTCCATTTTAAAGACAGCTCTTCATTCCTAGAAGTTCAGCTTGGTTCCTCTTCACATCTTCCTGTCTTCACTGTGTCTTGCTATTGAGGGAATCAAATTTATATTTTAAGGCAGGACAAGAAAATTCAAGTATAAAGTTCTCTCTCTGTCCGTTTGGGCTTCTCCGTTTAGTGTGCGGCGTGCATCTTCCTTGAGCGTTAGCCAGAGCTCCTCAAAGCTGGGTGTGCCTGCTCCACCGTAAGGATCTGGGTTTTTTTCCCTTTCTTCTGACTCTGGCAATGGAACTTCTTAGAAGATTAGCATATTTCCCAGCTTTGTAGGGGGTCGTAATGACTCACTGCTCACTTCGTACATGCTCTCCCGGCCTATATATCTTTGGTGAATTTTACGTGACATGTCTGTGTGTCATTTTCAAGTCCGATCCTTTGTCTCAAAAATGTATATGACTGTGCCTTTGACTTCTAATAGGCTGGACTCTTCTCAGAGCTTCTGAGAGACTGTCTCCCGGGTTATAATCCTCAGGTTGGCAGAAATAAAATTCTCTTTCTCCTCTAGATTGACTTATTTGTTAACTTTTCATCGATACTATTTCCCTACACTTCACCTCCTTCTTGCTGAGTGTCTTACAGTCTTATTTATCACGTCTCTCGGTTCTCTTGTGTGAAGCTCCTGTGCCCTGCATTCGCGGTGAACTGGCTCCTTTCAGGGCTGGTGATTTGGGATTTCAGCACGTCTTCAGCAGGGCTCTATCTATGAAACACCCCTGATGCTGAGAAGCTCCAGGTTTGCACCCACATTGCTCGGAGATGGATGCCATGCTCCCAGGAGGACGCTGTCGATTTCTCAACCTAGGGGCGCCCAGGCTATGCTGACAGCATGGATTAAACCAGCGTGGGAGCAGAAACAGGGTGATGATTCCCTTTTTAAAATATTTATTTATTTAATTTATTTATTTTCCTTATTTTCTTTTCTTCGGGGGGCTGCTTCAGGTCTCAGTTGTGGCACACGGGATCCTTGTTGAGGCATACAGGATTTATTCGTTATGGCGCGCAGTCTGCTCGGGCTTCTCTCTCGTTGTGGTGTGTGGTTTTCTCTCTCCAGTTGCGGTGCGTAGGCTCCAGGGCGCATGGGCTCTGTAGTCTGTGGCACGTGAGCTTAGTAGTTGTGGCGTGTGGGCTTAGTTGCCCCTGTGGCATGTGGGATCTTAGTTCCCTGACCAGGGATCAAACCCGTGTCCCCTGCATTGGAAGGTGGATTCTTTACCACTGGACCACGACGGAAGTCCCAGGGGTACGTGTCTCTTGATGCTCTCTCCACCAACGGTCCAGGGTCCTTCCCAGCTGGTACGGGTGGGGGCATTGTTTCTAGAATACACTTTTACCAAGAATGCAAGTTCTTGGCAAGGATCCTGGCTTCAGGTGTGCAGGAGAAGTAACACCACATTCAATATTGCCTTTTCCTCAGGCCAGTCACCTGTTTAGCCTGGAGGCATTAAAGTGCAGGTCTCTGGGTCACTGGGTCCATGAGACCAGCAATGTCAGCCTCACCCCCTGCCTCCTAGGGCTGCCAATGTGCCACTTATTCACAGACCACTCCGATCTCCAGCTTTTTCTTTGAGTCTGAGCCCTTGGGGATTTCTCTTACTTTCTTTTGGATTTAACTATGCATTTAAAATGTCAATTATATTTTATGCACCATCTCTGTGTGTTTTGTAAGAGGACAGTTTTCAGGTCATCGAACTCGTTACATGGTCTGATGCAGACGTTCTCAACCATAAGCTCTATAAGATCCTTTCAGGTTTTCTGGTCTATGGTTTTCTTTTTAAGAGTTTTATTAAGATACAAGTCACATTCTATGTAATTCTTCCATTTAAATTGTACAACTCAATAGTTTTTAATGTATTCACATATGTGCGACCCTTAACAGAGTCCGTTTTTGAGTATTTTCATCACCATCCGCCCCTCCTCGCCGAGCCCAAAGCAATCACTAGTCTATTTTCTGTCTCTCTAGATTACCCCATTCTGGAAATTTCATATAAGTAGAACCATGTATGTGGTCTTTCATGACTGGCTTCTTTCACTTAGAATTTGTTCATGGTCCGTCCACATTGTAGAGTGTACCAGGGCTTCATGCTTTTTCGTGGCCATGTAATATTCCACTGTAGGGACAGACCACGTTTTTTTATCCATTCAACAGTTGATAGACACTTGGATTGTTCTCACCTTTTGGCGATTATGAATAATGCACATCTTTTTGTGTGGACATATGGTTTCATTTCTATTGGGTGTATAACTAGGAGCAGAATTTCTGGGCCATACGGTAACTCTAGATTTAATCATGTGAGGAAGTGCCGGACTGTTTGGTTCTGTGCGTTTTTAATCTACTTCTATCTACGTCTTATGGAAAACAAAAAACTATATGTGGAATTTGCTTAATTTTTCTCATTGTAAATCATTATCACTGAATTTTTAGAAGACTGGCAAGTCACCATCACCCTGACACCAAAACCAGACAAAGATACTACAAAAAAAGAAAATTACAGACCAATATCACTGATGAATATAGATACAAAATTCCTCAACAAAATACTAGCAAACAGAATCCAACAGCACATTAAAAGGATCATCCACCATGATCAAGTGGGGTTTATTCCAGGAATGCAAGGATTCTTCAATATACACAAATCAATCAATGTGATAAACCATATTAACAAACTGAAGGGGAAAAACCACATGATCATCTCAATAGATGCAGAGAAGGCTTTCGACAAAATTCAACACCCATTTATGATAAAAGCTCTCCAGAGAGTGCGCATAGAGGGAACCTACCTCAACATAATAAAGGCCATATATGACAAGCCCACAGCAAACATCATTCTCAATGGTGAAAAACTGAAAGCATTTCCTCTAAGATCAGGAACAAGACAAGGTTGTCCACTCTCACCACTATTATTCAACATAGTTTTGGAAGTCCTAGCCACGGCAATCAGAGAAAAAAAAAGAAATAAAAGGAATACAAATTGGAAAAGAAGAAGTAAAGCTGTCACTGTTTGCAGATGACATGATACTATACACAGAGAATCCTAAAGATGCCACCAGAAAACTACTAGAGATAATCAATGAATCTGGTAAAGTAACAGGATACAAAATTAATGCACAGAAATCTCTTGCATTCCTATACACTAACAACGAAAGATCGGAAAGAGAAATTAAGGAAACACTCCCATTCACCACTGCAACAAAAAGAATAAAATACCTATGAATAAACCTACCTAAGGAGGTAAAAGACCTGTACTCAGAAAACTATAAGACACTGATGAAAGAAATCAAAGATGACAAAAACAGATGGAGAGATAAGCCATGTTCTTAGATTGGAAGAATCAATATTGTGAAAATGACTATACTACCCAAAGCAATCTACAGATTCAGTGCAATCCCTATCGAGTTACCAGTGGCATTTTATACAGAACTAGAACAAAAATATCTTAAAATTTGTATGGAGACATAAAAGACCCCAAATAGCCAAAGCAGTCTTGAGGGAAAAAAACAGAGCTGGAGGAATCAGACTCCTTGACTTCAGACTATACTACAAAGCTACAGTAATCAAGATAATATGGTACTGGCACAAAAACAGAAATATAGATCAATGGAACAGGAAAGAAAGCCCAGAGATAAACCCATGCACCTATGGTCACCTAATCTATGACAAAGGAGGCAAGGATATACAATGGAGAAAAGACAGTCTCTTCAATAAGTGGTGCTGGGATAACTGGACAGCTACCTGTAAAAGAATGAAATTAGAACACTCCCTTACATCATACACAAAAATAAACTCAAAATTGATTAGAGACCTAAATGTAAGACCAGACACTATAAAACTCTTAGAGGAAAACATAGGAAGAACACTCTTTGACATAAATCACAGCAAGATCTTTTTTGATCCACCTCCTAGAGTAATGGAAATAAAAACAAAAATAAACAAATGGGACCTAATGAAACTTAAAAGCTTTTGCAAAGCAAAGGAAACTACAAATGAGACAAAAAGACAACCCCTCAGAATGGGAGACAATATTTGCAAACGAATCAATGGACAAAGGATTAATCTCCAAAATATATAAACAGCTCATGCAACTCAATATTAAAAAAACAAACAACCCAATCCAAAAATGGGCAGAAGACCTAAATAGACATTTCTCCAGAGAAGACATACAGATGTGGCCAAGAGGCACATGAAAAGCTGCTCAACATCACTAATCATTAGAGAAATGCAAATCAGAACTACAATGAGGTATCACCTCACACCAGCTAGAATGGGCGTCATCAGAAAATCTACAAACAACAAATGCTGGAGAGGGTGTGGAGAAAAGGGAACCCTCTTGCTCTCTTGGTGGGAATGTAAATTGATACAGCCACTATGGAGAACAGTATGGAGGTTCCTTAAAAAACTAAAAATAGAATTACCATTTGACACAACAATCCCACTACTGGGCATATACCCTGAGAAAACCATAATTCAAAAAGAGTCATGTACCAAAATGTTCACTGCAGCTCTATTTACAATAGTCAGGACATGGAAGCAACCAAAGTGTCCATCAACAGATGAATGGATAAAGAAGATGTGGCACATATATACAATGGAATATTACTCAGCCATAAAAAGGAATGAAACTGAGTTATTTGTAGTGAGGTGGATAGACCTAGAGACTGTCATACAGAATGAAGTAAGTCAGAAAGGGAAAAACAAATATCGTATATTAACACATATATGTGGAACCTAGAAAAATGGTACAGATGAACCGGTTTGCAGGGCAGAAATAGAGACACAGATGTAGAGAACAAACGTATGGACACCAAGGGGGGAAAGTGGGGGGGGGGGGTGATGAATTGGGCGATTGACATGTATACACTGATGTGTATAAAATGGATAACTAATAAGAACCTGCTGTATAAAAAAATAAATAAAATTAAATTAAACAAAAAGACTGGCAAGTATACCATTATTGAAAACAAAGCATTATGCACATAGGAAAAAGTCTTAAAAGATGGCCTCCAAAAGTGGGTATCATGAGAGGGATAAATTTTTATTTTTGTGACTTTCCCTATTTAAAATGTGAATTTTCTATAATGAAAATAAATAATATTTGTCATAAAATAAATTAACTAAGAATGGGAGAAAAAGTTTTTCGGAAAGTGACAAGGACATGGTTAGGGGTTTTGTTTTTCGACCAGAATCTGAAATAAACCTTTCCCTAAAACACCTGGAATGTTGGCATGAGTAGAGACGTAAGTGCAGCCTGGGCTTGTTAGGAGCCACGCATGAGGCTTAGAGAGACAGACACGCCCCTGGGGGGATCACACATGGGTTGTCGTCTCTGTATCAGGAAACAGGAGACAAGAGAACTCTGGAGGCTACTGGTTACCCAGTGCTTTTACGTTTTCAGGGATAAAGAGGTGGCACAGGTGACCCACCAGCACAGCAGCAGAGTCGGCTTACCTTCAGTCCAGACGCTGACGGGCCCCCCCTTCACTCTGGACCACCATCACAAATAGATTTCCACTGCTTGCCGCGGTCCTTTCTCAGGGGCGCGTGGTCAGGGGCCCGGCCCAAGCTAAGATACTTTCACCCTGCAGTTCAGGTGGTCGTCCAGGTCTCTCCTCGGCATCCCCGGGCCCAGACGGCCAGCCAGGGAAGCCCAGGCCTGTGACCTCGTAGTGAGCGCCCCTGTCACCAGAACTGTCACGGGGCCTCCCTTAGCGCCCTGGTTCCCATCCTCGCAGCCCTGCGAGCAGTGCCCTCCTTCCTGTGCTCCCCGAAGGTGCCTGCTCCATGTGGAATCCTGGTCTGGGGGCAGGTCTCAAGTAGGACTTGTGCAGTGGCCCCCACAACGTGCTCAGTGGAGCTGAGGCAGCTTCTCTCCCATTTCCACCTTCCCCGAGCCTCTGCCGCTCAGGACTGCCCGCTTCCTGGTGAGTCTGCGCTGCAGAAATAAACGCACAGGTGCAAGTCCGCAGGTCTCCACTGAATGGATTCACCTGCCCCTGAGAGGCAGGGCCCGCAGAGATGCTGGCGGGGGATGCTGAGCGTGGGCTCCCCTCCCTCAGGCCCTCCCTGCCGGACTCTTATCCTCACCACCCTTGTGCTCACGCTTGCCAGGACGCTTGCCTCAAACCAGACGACGGAGGCATGACTGTCGCCATTTCAGACACAGGGAGGCTGGGTGCATAACTAAGCTTCCTTGGGTGATCGAGTAAACTTTGGCAGCCAGGCTTTGGCCCTGAGTCTGAGCTGCGGCAAAGCCCGTGGGCCTGACCACCACGCTGCCCGCTCCCCTCACCCACACAGCCCAGCCGACCCCTGGCCACTGTGGAGCTTCTAGAGTCAGCGTCAACAACAAAGTATCGATGCATCGCTGCCACACCCATGCTCCCGACGGAGCTGGTGTGTGGAAACGCCTTGAGAGCCATACAGAGGGGTCCGGAGTCCCTCACAGTTTCTAAAGCAAAGGGAGGACACTGACGCCGAGTGTGGGTCCTTCCGTCTCCTCCTCAGACACCAACCCCTCCCCGACCCCAGCACCGTCCCCACCGCATGCAGAGCGGTGCTGGCGGGTCCCCGCGTGGCTTCCACCGTTGCATGAACGAGCCTCATGGCCCCAAGGCAGGGCCGCTGTCCCTCACCCTGCAGCCCCGAGCCCGGGGTAAAGGGCCCAGGCTTCCCGAAAGCAAAGGGTCTGAACCCTGGTAGAAGGGCTGTCACTGTGCCTCACGGAAGGCTGTGGCTTCTGCACAAGCAGGCCGGCCACCCAAAGCCTCTCAACCCACCAGTCAGGGACGCTTTGGGGACGGCAGGCCCACCCCAGGGCCCGGAGCCAGCTCTGCAGCTCCTGAAAGGAGCACCCCAGCCTCCTCCCACCTCATCGAGGATGGGCTTCGCCAGGTCCCCGCCGCCTTCTCAGGAGTCAACCTGCCCAGCTGCCCGTTTATTTTAGGAGGGATTTTACTGACATCTGGTGGCAATTTAAGAAAATTCACCTTTAGAAAAATCAAGTACAGAGATTTAATCTGCCTGCATTAGGGGTGGCGACTCCAGGATAAAGGGGAGTAAAGGACAGATGTAGTGTTCTGAGCCCTGATGCTCTCTCCCGGACCCTGATTCCCAGTAGCAGCGAGGCCCCGTGTTCCCAAAGGGAACCCTGTCCTCATTCTCCAGGCACTGCGTCCCAGGGTCAAGACAATAACTCAGGAGCCAGGAGCACGGATTCGAGCACACTCCTGACGAACAAACAATGCAAAAATGGGATTGTTTCCGGTGTTAACAGCAAAAGCCTTTGCAAACCCCACGGCCTGGGCCGGATCCCCAGAGCCGTTTACCTGAGCCCACTGGTCTCTCTCACTCTTCCTCCGGCCAAGAGGGTCTCCCAGCAGCTCTGGGGTGGCTGGAGTCCCACGCAGGTGTCTCCACCACCCACACCATGAAATCACAGGGACAAACGTAGGGGACCCCATAGCACAAGTGTGAGCAGTGGAACCACACAGCCAGGACACTGGGACACCCTGGGGCAGGTACCAAATCCCATTCTCCCGTTCCACACCAGGGCAATGTGAAAAAGTACTTAGAAGTCATTTGTGTAATTAGAAGTCATTTTCATGGACCGGTTGCTTCTCAATGACTGGCTTTAAAAAGATGACCAGGCCTCGGTACAGGGCGTTGCTCCACACTCACCAATTAGAATCTCCCCTAATAAATTAAGACGAGTTCTCAGTTGGACAAAAGGAGAAAAGTTTGGATTTTAGTCCAAAGTGAAAGATTCCCTTTCTAATGGACACACAGGGCAGTACAAACAGCAGGCAGTAGACACAGCTGCTCACACACATTTTGACACAGACACTCAAAGAAGATGCACCAGGTGTTAGCGGTCGTGTTTGGCAGGTGTCGCTTTAGGTGATTACGCTCCTCCTTCTACACCCATAGTTTCTCCAGATCGTCTGCAGCGATGATACGTCATTATTATCAGAATAAAAATAGGAAACAAAGCCTGTGTGGACAACAGGTTTCAACACCTTCCTGTGTTGCAGGACAGCTCCTGCCGCCACTGGCCCCCTTCCTGCACCAGGGCCCGTTCTCCCTGCAACAAGCAGAGAGAAATGCATGTCTGTCTCATCACGTCCTTCCTGCCTGCATAGAGCAGGGCTCCACCCCGCGAGCTTTCCTTTGCTGCCCAGACGTATAAAGTGGCTGAAAGTCCCTGCTCCCAGCCGAGCCCGTCTCCTCGGGGCCCCAGCGTGGACCCCAGCGCGGCCCAGGCAGGCTGCTTTCTCCTGGGTCTGCCTTGCCACAGCACAGTGGCTGCCAGGAGGGCCTCGTGACTCGGTGCCACCAGCCCCGCGACCATCACGGCACCAGAGTGGACGCTGGGAAGCGCTTTTCGAGTCAAAGCATAAATAACGGACAAACGCAGCAGGAAGCAGGCGCTGGCCGCGATGGGCGTTCGTGTTTTTACGGGGTTCAGTGTCTCCAGGCCCCACGGCCGCTCCGGTAACGTGGCTCCCTCCCCTCCTGCCACTCCCAGCCCCCTCACCCCTAGGTCCACCCTCACACCCGGCCCCCCAGCCTTGGCTCCCACTCTGGGGCTCCCTCCACCCCGGCTGCTTCCACCAGAAGGCCCTGGGCCGCCTTTCAGGAGCTCGCTGTCTGCGGGGAAGCTCCCCAGAAAACACGCCCATGGCCACAGGGCACCCTGGGGGTCCTGCGTCTTAGGTCCACTTGGACCACGTGTGAGTTTAACAGTGGGCTCCACACACCTGACTGCCTTACGAGTGGCCCCGTTCCATCTCCCACAGGGAGGTGGGCACCGGGCAGGGGGAAAACCCATTTGCCCAAACTCCTTGCCAAGTGTAGCAGGTGCGAAAAGTATCACAGCCGCGGCCTCGGAGATGCCTGGAAACGTGCTGATGCCGTCTGTCCACAACTGAAAAGTAACACGTCACACTGGCCACATTTGCCCCAATAGCAGAAAACTCAATTTTGCCAATTAAAGGTCACGTGGTCCTTCCCTGACTGGTCACTGGAGCCCACCGCCTTCTCCAGGGGGTCACCTGGAGCCAGGATCTCCAAGGTGTCCTTCCATGGTGTCCAAAGCCAATCCTAGGCTGGCCGGCAACCCCACTGGCCTCTGCCAGGGTAAACGTCACCTCATCAGGCTCCCCAGCCATGGGGCCCCCAGGCTGACGTCTCTCGTCCTTCCTGCCTGCAGTCAGTGGAAGGTTCCTATGTCTTCAGCAGCCTGGCTTGGAGTCCTTTGGGTCTGTGGCCTGCGAGGCACAGCTCCCGTGGGGCTCCGGGTTCAAGGCCGGGTTGGCAGGCTGCCCTGGACCCTCCCGTGGTCGCCCCTTCTCTGCGAAGCGAGTGGCTGCTCCTCGAGGCTGGCGTCCTCCACCTCCTGCCCTGGACGTCAGCCCAGCCAGCTCTGCAGCCCCGGGAACTGCTAGACCCGCCACACCTAAGCTCTGCAGGACCCTCCCTGGTCTCCGCGAGGGCTGGACAGTTATTCCCGAATCCCTGGAGTCCCTGGGGTCACTCCATCCCCGGCTGCCGTGGCCTCTCATCTTTGACAGGATTTGCAGGAAACTCTGCAGAGTTTCCCCTAAGTCTCTTCTCTCTCAATACTCTGGCTTTTGAAAGTCAATGTCTTAGGTAGCAGATTTCGCCACTGCCGCTGCGGCAGGATTTAACAACCACAGCTTACAATGTGGCCGCGTGAACAATAACCTTTGTTCTGATCCGGGTTCACCCAAGACTCAGCTACACGAGAGTGAGAATCACAGGCACCAGGGAGCAGAGTTCAGGAAGGGACTCTACTCCCAGGGTCACACAGCGTGGATGCTGCACTTGCAGGAGCCCAGGAGTGAGTCTGTGTCCTGGGCACCTGTAGACCCAACCCTACACCCAGTGGGTGGGCGCCCCTGGACAACAAGAATGACCAGCAGCGACAGACACGCCAGGGCTGGAGGACATCATATACATACGTACACAGGGACCTGGTCCAGGGATAGATGTACAGACACGTACACAGACCGGGACGCGGGATCTTTATAAACGTACTGACACATGTACACACGCGCGCGCACCTCCCCCATCTGAACGCCCGGGCAGTGTTGGGGTCGGAGGAGAAGGGGGCACTTAACTAGCGCCGTTCACCTGGCGCACACCTGTCTACCTGTCAGCCAGGGCGTCCCCTTCCCAACAAGCGGGCAGCGGGCTTTCTGGGGCAGAGCTGAGTGTGCGCACTTCGGGGACCGTGCGGTGGCAATGGCAAGCTTCTGGGCGCTCACCCCCATGGGGCGCCTCGCCTGAGCCACAGAAAATGATCAAAGCGACCCATTTCTCAATTCCCCAGGGATGGTGCGTAGCCTGTGCCGGCGAGCTGCATGATTCCCAACTCCCGTGGGTGACTCGGGTGTCAGGACCCAGCTTCTCACAGGTCTCTGATGGGAAGGACTCTGGGCGTTTAGAGCAAGCAGGGGACCCCACCGCCCCATCCCCACGGAAGCGCCGAAATGGGACTTTTCACGGGCCCCACAGGTATTAATAGATCTGATTTGTGGATCCAAACCTTTGGTTCTGTAAAATTTAGCAGATTTCCTTTTTTAGCAGCTTCATTTTTCCATTCAAAACGTGAAAGTTACAGTCTTATTTTTCAAATATTTCAGATGACAAACTGCACATCCGTGCACTCTTAAGGCCATTGTATGCATTATTTCACACGCGGCCTCCAGGCCAAGGGACAGGAGAACGTACTGTAGACTGAGTGAAGTGTGTGTGTGTGTGTGTGTGTGTGTGTGTGTGTGTGTGTGTGTGTGAAGAGAAAGCATTTTGTTTCACCTAAGAACTGAAATTAAACTTCTCCTAAAATATAAAAAGGGACTTGAAGAGTGAACCTGGTATCACAGCAGGGGTCACCCAGGCATACTGAAAGGTCTCGGCACACCAACCGCTGGAGCATGGGATTGAGGTCAGTCCACCTGGGTGGACCCGGCCCTGACCTTGGGCACAGTCGTTCCTGTCTCTGAGCCCCCGTTTACGTGACTATAAATCACAGAGGCGAGGATAAAACGACATTAGTCTTCATCACGTGCTGCTGGCTGTGAGGAGAGCGGATGACAGACGCCCCCTCTTCACGCGGCGAGAGCCCGGAGTAAGCGGTCGCCAGTCCCCGGTGCCCCAGCCCCACCCCGTGTCTTTGCGGCCGGGCAGCTGTCCGGACGGAGACCTCAGCCCCAGGCACCTGGATTTCTCTCCTGCCGAGCCAGCGCCTCGGGCCCACAGCAGCCCCTCTCCCTCCTCCCCGAGGCCTCTGCGACGACTGGCGCCACCTAACAGAGAGGGAAACGGGGTTCAGAGAGGCTCAGTGACCTGCTCAAATGGCAAAACTGGGATGAGAATATAAGTCGGCTTTGTTTGAGCACCCAAGTCCCACCAGCTGTGGGTCAGGCATCAGAACAGGCCTGGGGGGAGGCGCCTGGTGTCTGGACCCTTCAAGAACTGAGAGTCTGCCTCTGATGAGCTGTGTGACTCCAGGGAGTGGCTCTGCCTCTCTGAGCTTCTGTCTCCTTATCTATAATGTACCAGCTTTGGACCAGGGGATGCCAGGGACTTTTAGGACCAAAACTCTGGGGTTCTCTCCTATCTCCTCCTATAAAGAAACAGTTAAGCACTCCATGTTTCCTTCAGACAGGAAAGCAGGAGCGTCACACCGGCCCGAAGGAGGAGGGATGGTGTCTGAGCACAGGCAGTCTGGCTGGCGGGTCCTCGGGCAAGATGAGGTTTTGAACAACACGACGTGAACTCGAAGCACCAGGAGCCCCCGATTTGACAAAGCGCCCACCACCCTGGGGGCACAGCACCTCAGCTGGAGTTTCCACGCGTCCAACCCCCTGAAATGCGACAGAGAGGCCCGGGGTCCCAGCGAGGGCGGGGAGGGGGAGAGTTGAGGCGCCCTCCCCCAGACACATCCCAAGAGGCATGAGCTTCAAGAGCACACAAACACACTGCTGAAACTCCAGAAGAGAGGAGAGTAAAGCCTCCCAAACGGAAAACACATGCACATGGGATGGTAGGAGGGGCTCAGTGCGCCTGCCGGGAGCAGAGACACACTCCTGGGCGATGGGGGCCCTCAGCCCGCGCGGGGCAGACGCCAGGGCCGTGTCTGATTCCTTGATCAGATGAGCCAGTGCATCTGTGGAGCTGAGAACACGCCACATGCACAGCAGATAAAGGACCCGGGGCAGCGTAACTGAGGGCAGCTGGCTTCACCTGAAATGGACCCTCCTTACACAAGCCTGCTCAGCAGCGGGACCAGAAAGTGACTCACATGCCGGCAGGTGTGGAGCAGCTGCTCAGAACCAGGGCCACCTAGATGGGGCAGGTCCTGGGCCACCAGCCCACCTGCCGCCTGGCTGGCTCTGGAAGTGGGGTCCCTCTCCCATGGGCGGTGCCGGAGGCTGCTCCTGTGGCCGGGACCAGCCACAGACCAGCCACTTAGCCGAGGACCAGCCGTGGTGGAAGAGAGCCAGAGCCCAGCACCCAAGCCCCCTTCCCGCCCTTCCCAGCACGCTCCCCCTTCAGGTCTGGGACGCTGCCCCTGAGCCTTGGTGGAGCCTCTGCCCATGTCCACCACTAGCCACCCCCACCCTCCTCCCAGCCAGTCTCCAGAGGCGTGACTCTATAAAGATAAATGGATACAGATAGAAGATAGGTAGGTGGATGGATAGATGGATAGATGGATACAGGTAGGTAGATAGAGATACATACTTACATATGATAGATAGAGAGAAATACACAAAGAGAAACGGACAGAGAGAAAACAGGTGTGGCCAAGGCCACTGTTGAATCTAAGTGAAGGATATTTAGGTGTTGGTTGCTCATTGTTGAAAATTTTCCAAACAGCCCAGGAGAAAGAAAGCCAACGGCAGCAGCGCACAGGCGGTCCTGTCCCCCCCGCCGACCTCCTCTCAGCCTGGCGGTCGCTGTCCCACCCTCCCCACTGCTGGCTGGGCTCTGTGGGCCTGGAAAAGTGGCCAGGTTCCAGGGGCACGTGCTGCCCACTGCCCACGGACCTCGTGCCCTGACCCACCAGCCTCTCCAGGGGCCCCCTGGAGGTGGACACCTCTGCCTGCGGTTCCCAGAAGCACCACGCATCTTTCCTTCTGTCGCATTTCCTGAAGCCCTGAATCATCTAATGATGATGTGAATCGTCGTCCATCATCAAGGCCCACAGGTTGTGGGCCCCGCACAGCAGACGGGGGCCCCCTGAGCTCAGCCCTCAGCCCCCTCCCCAGTGTCTGTGGTGTCACCCAGCCTTTCACAGTGACTGATCATCTTCAAAAGCATCCCCGCCCTTATCTTATCTGTGGTCAACTGTGTTCGCATGTTCCTTTCTAAAAAAGCAAGGAAACACGCTCTAGACTTCCTGTGTGTCTCAGAAGTGCACATTCTTAACAGGGTGACAATTAATTGTCCCAACTCTTTTCATCGCCCTGTGAGGCAAAGGACGGGAGACGGGGCCGGGCAGGGGCCGTGTCACACTCAGCGCAGGAGTCAGAGAACAGAGGCCACGACGGCCTCTCGCGTCGCACCAGACGCAGCGGGTCTCCCGTCTCGTCGCTAGAGGGCGCGACCCGCACGGATTCCTCAGCGCTGCTGGCCCAGCCTCCAGCCAGCCCTGGTTTCCAGCAGTTTTCTTAGGAAAAACATACAGAGTGGCTTGGACCACGTCGGGCTGTGGTTGCCACCGAGGCTGAGGTGCTGCAGAGGCAGCCGTGCCGTCTGCCTGACAACAGAAGCTCAGTATTTCGCCCCGTTTTCCAGCACAGTCAGGAAAACCAAGTCTAATGTTGCAGGAGCCTCCCTCTCTCCCTCCGTCCCTCCCTCCCTCCCAAGTCTCTCTGAGCAGCTCCAGGCAGGAAGACCCTAAGGCTAAATTCACAACAATAGGGGCAGCTCAGGTGCAGGAAACTAGTTTTCACCTGTGATACAGACCTGACTTCATAGGTTAGCTCACCACCAACCAGTAACATTTCTCCTCTCGCGCTCTCTCGTTCTCTCTCGCTCTCTCTCTCTCTCTCTCTCTCTCTCTCTCTCTCTCTCGCTCTCTCTCTCGTTCGCTCTCTCTCGCTCTCTCTCGCTCTCTCTCACACAGCATCTCCTTCTTTCTCTCTGAAGCTTTTCTGAGTTATTTCACCAAGGAACAGCGGGAGAAAACAGAGAACATAGGGTGCATTTATTTTTACTTTTCCCTGTCACTTTTTGCCCACCACTTCTTGTATGAATGTAAGCACGTTTTTTCCCAATAGAATTCGCAAAATTTGAAGATCTTAGCTTCTTGTGCCGTTGTCTGGACGTGACAAGTAAATCTGGATTACAAAGCATGAATGACTTTTACAGTTGGTAATTTTGAATATTCTGTAAATAATATTAACCCTGAAAATACTCCAAGTGTCACCTCTGTTAACATCTACGTGAGTACACCATTGTCAGGCCTGTCGACTGTATGGGGGTCTTCAGCGGCTGTGGTGGTCATACCTCCTCTTTGCGCCCGTCACCCCTTCCCCACTCCACCCTCTCCAGCTGGAATCCTCCTGGGACCCCCTGACTGCCCCCCACCCCGGGCTTTACTTGGGAGGCTAAGAAAGGGGGCGGACAGATCAAGGCCGGTCCCTCCACTTTATCCACTGAGGCGAAACGCTCCGTCCTGTGTGAAACTTTTAGTATCAGGTGATCTTCCCAGACCCAAACGTCTTTGTACAACTATCTGCCCCACCATCAGCCACATGGGAGAATCTTCAAGTAGATGAGGTAGCTAGTTGTACGTAATCTGAATTTTTATGACTGGTGGAGGAGGCTGAAAGGACACTAACATTCCTTGAGCACACACTCTGTCAGGTGCTGGGCTGGATGCATGAAACACACAGCCTCGCTGAGGTTCCGCCTAAAGGCATTTCTCTACGTGGGACTGAGGGTTTTTTTGGAGAGGACACGTTCGTTCGTATGTTTGTTATTGAAGTATCACTGGCAGACAATGAACTGTACCTATTTAAAATGACAATACGATGAGTTTCCACACGAATACACACCGTGAAGCCATCACTGCCATGAATATAGTGAACGCATCCATCACCCAGGAACTTCCTAATGACCCTTTGTAACCCTTTTCTCCCACCTTCCCCACCCACCGTGGCCCAAGGCAGCCATGGTTTTACTTTCTGGGTCTACAGCACTGTAGATTAGCTTCCATTTTCCAGAATTTTCTCTGAATGAAATCATGAAGGATGTGGCGTTTCGTCTGGACTGTTTCACACAGCATGATGGTTTTGCGATTCATCCAGATGTTGTATGTTATCAGTGGCTTTTCCCCGTCCATTGCTGGGTGGAGTTCCGTTGTGTGCATGTGACACACTGGGCTTAGCCAGTCACCTGCTGAGGGACAGTTGTGTTACTTCCACTTTGGGGTTATTACAAATGCTATGGACATTCATGTCCAAGTCTTTGGACATATGATTTTTTATTTGGAGTAAACACCTAGGTGTGCAATGGCTCGACCACACGGTAGGTATGTATTTAACCTTCTGAGAAACTATGGAAGAGTTTTCCATCTGCACATCTTTAAGAGTTCTTTTTGTATTCTGGAGACAAGTTTTTTTTTATCAGATATGTGTTTTTTTCCCAAGTTGTGGCTTGACTTTTCATTTCCTGAAAGGCATTTTTTTTTCATAGTAAAGAGCTTTATTGTGACTGTTCTTGACATTTAAAAAAAAATTTTATTGAAGTATAGTTGATTCACCATGTTGTGTTAATTTCTTCTGTACAACAAAGTGACTCAGTTATACATTTATATATATATATGTATATGTATTCTTTTTCATATTCTTTTCCATTATGGTTTGTCACAGGATATTAATATAGCTCCCTGTGCTATACAGTAGGTCCTTATTGTTTGTCCATCCTATATATAATAGTCTGCATCTGCTAATCCCAAACTCTCATTCCTTCCCTCCCCTCCCCCTGTTCCCCCACACACACCCAAAAAGGCATTTTTGAAAAACAGAAATTCTTAACTTTGATGAGGCCAAATTTATCAATCCTTTCCTTTACATTTGTGTTTTTGATGGTGTATCTAAAGCAATCTTTGCCTAACCCAAGATCAAGAAGATTTTATCTTATGTCTTCTTCATGAAGTTTTATAATTTACTATTTTACATTTAGATGTGTGTATATATATATATATATATATATATATATATATATATATATATATATATTTTTTTTTTTTTTTTTTTTGCAGTACGCAGGCCTCTCACTGTTGTAGCCTCTCCCGTTGTGGAGCACAGGCTCCGGATGCACAGGCTCAGCAGCCATGGCTCACGGGCCTAGCCGCTCTGCGGCATGTGGGATCTTCCCGGACCGGGGCACAAACCCGTATCCCCTGCATCAGCAGGCGGACTCTCAACCACCGCACCACCAGGGAAGCCCAGATGTGTATCTATTTTGAGTTCATCTTTGCAATGTGAGGTATGGATTGAGTTCCCTTTTTGCATATGGATATCCAATTTTTCTAGCACCATGTTTTAAAAAGTATCCTTTCTCCACTGAATTGCCTTTGCACCTTTGTCAAAAATCAATTATCAGGGGCTTCCCTGGTGGCACAGTGGTTCAGAATCTGCCTGCCAATGCAGGGGACAGGGGTTCGAGCCCTGGTCTGGGAAGATCCCACATGCCACGGAGCAACTGGGCCCGTGAGCCACAATTACTGAGCCTGCTGCGCGTCTGAAGCCTGTGCTCCTCAACAAGAGAGGCCGCGATAGTGAGAAGCCTGCGCACCGCGATGAAGAGTGGCCCCCTCTTGCCACAACTAGAGAAAGCCCTCACACAGAAACAAAGATCCAACACAGCCATAAATAAATAAATACATTTAAATAAAAAGCTTTAAAAAAATCAATTATCAGTGTATGTGTGGGTCTATTTCTGCACTCTCTATTCTGTTCAATGTATTTATCTGTCTACCTGTTCACCAAAACCATACTGTTTTGATCACTGTAGCTTTGTAATTAGTCTTGAAATCAGGTATTGTTAGGCCTCCAACTTCGTTCCTCTTTCTCAGTTTTTTGGTGTCTTCTAGGTCTTTGCACTATGAATGCAGATTCATGGAAATCATCTTGTCAATCACTACCAAAAACAAAACCCTGCTCAAATTTTGATTGGTATCATATTGGATCTTCAGATCAATTTGGGGAGAACTGACATCTTAGGAACAGTCAATCTTCTGACTCACAAACATGGCATATCTTTCATATTATTTAGGTCTTTTAAAATTTCTCTCATCTATATTTTATAATTTTCAGTTGTCATATCTAACCCTAAATATTTCATGTTATATGATGCTATTGTAAATAGTATTTTTGGTGTCAATTTCTGTGTTACATTCTAGCACATAGCAATTAAATATATTTTTGCATATTGATCTAGTATTCTGCACTCGCTAAACTCACTGATTAGTTCTAACAGCTGTTTTTATAGATTCCATTGGAATCTCAGTGAAAGAAGCCAGACTAAAAGGAATCTGCACTGTACTATTCCATTTATATAAAACCCTAGAAAATATAAACTAATGTACAGCAACAGAGCATTAGTGGGGGGTCAGAGGAGCGGGAGAAGCATTACAAAGGGGAAACTTTGGGGGGCCATGGATACATTAATTCTTTTCATTGTGCTGATGGTTTCCCATTTCTATACATATGTCAAACCTTATCAAAGCATACACTTTACATATGTACAATTTATTATGTATCGATCAAGCCCAAAAAAATGTGTTTAAAAAAAAATCCTTTGATAAGTTGGAGCAAAGTTTTCCACTGATGCAAACACTGGAGTTACAGGGTGAGAATGGAGGGCTTGGGAGGGAAGCAAGGCCACCGAGACTGTCGCCTTCTCACGGGTTCCAAGACGAGGGGCTGTGAGAACTGCTCAACTCTGAACCGGTGCTGGAGGGAAACCTGGGCAGGTAACGGGGAGGAGGGGGGTTGTGACCATGTGCGGACTTGGGATCAACTCATGGATGGAGACTTTCTTCCCGACTGTCCTGTCCTGTATTGAAGGGACTCGAGTCATGACAAAGGAGACATTCTCCAGGAAATTTACAGATAATTCACATAATGAGGACGGGCAGCTCAAATTCTGGTTGCAGAGCCGTGGTTCAGAATCATGTCAATATGCAAGGATGATAATCCAAAATTCAGGAGATCAAGTTCGTTAGGAACAAACATAAAATACTGATGTTAGGTTTAAAAATCTACTCCATGTGTTCAGCCCAGGTAACATCTTACGTGATAGTAGTTCTCATCAAACAGACCTCGTTAGGCTTGCTGACCAAAAGTCAAAGACCAGTAAAGACTACAGAAATTACAGGGTGCTCTGGGCTAAGAGAAGCACAGACCATGAACCACGGCTCAGACAAGCCTTCTCTCCTTTCCCACGTCTGGAGCAGGGCGTCCATCCAGGCCCCAAATTTTAGGAGAAACGTGGGCAAGAGGGAGACATCTGAAGGGGTGCCACTGTCGAAACATCTTGGTGTGTGTATAAACACGAGCTGAAGGAGCCCCACACGTTTAACCTGGAAATGGGACAGCTCAGACAGCCGGTGGTGGCTTCACATACGTGTGCTCCTATGTATGAGACCAGACTGGACCCAAGAAAATCAGGGCAACAGAATGGCCAGCAGGTGGGAGATAGAGGAGGAAGGAGCTCTGGAGACCACAGGGAGTGCCTTGTCGCCAGAGCCGTCCAGACCCCCTCGTCCACTGATGGAGGACCGCCCAGCCCGTGAGTCTGCACCAGTGTTTTCTAAGACCCTTTCTGGCTCTGAGAGCCCACAGCATAAGGAGCTCCAAGGGAAAAGAAAACAGGATGGTTTTAAGGGATGTACATCAGAGTCCACAGTCACAGGGCTGATTTCGATAGAAACCCCGTAGCCTCTGCTCACAAAGAACTTCCTCTCACCATTAGCTTTTCCACAACTGCAAATGTGGTTCTTCAGAGGGACAGAGTTCCTAGAGAACTCTCCCCACACGGCCCCAAGGAGACTCGGCCAAGGCCAGGTCTGCGGGTTCAAGTGACAGCGTGTGCTTTAGCTTGCAGTCCTCACCGGGGTCCCGCAGGGTCTTACCTCCCAAACCCAGGCCCATGCCTGGCTCTCGACAGCTCAAGAAAGATTTGCAGGGTGACTCCCCAGCAGCCCGTGTTGGGGAGGGCCATGGCTGGAGAAGAGACACTGCTCCTTCCAGACTGTGCCCTAGAACATTCCCTGGGGAGAATCCAGTCCCACGTCCTTCAAGGTCAGAACCCTACAGCTCCTGGCTGCCACGTAAGACAGCTGATGGCAGGTACGTATCGACCTCTGGAGAAACTTCTGCACGTTCTAAAGGTCAAACAGGGAGTAACAGATTGGCAAGCGGCTCCTGGGCTGTTGAATGCTGAGACATAAAACATTCTGGAACTGATGCCCAGAGAGAACAAAGCCTGAATGTGTGCTGTTGGTTTTTATGCCAGAAAATACAGGATCCAAGCGGCCTCTGGATCTGTTGCTGGGTGTCTGCTGGCAGAACCTTTGTTGTTTCTGATACAACAATAGGAAGAGTTCTTTCTGTTTGCACACGGGTTAGTTAGTGTCTGGGCTGGAAGCAGAATATGCACAAAAGAAGTCCTCTGTCTTTTCGAGACAAATGACTCGGATATTATGGAGATGCAGAGAGAAATTCAATTAGTTCTTCTGGGCCGTGGAGAGCCGTCCCCTCTTCCAGATCCAATCCCCAGATTAACAAAGAAGAAGGTGAGCAGAGCTGACGCACCTGCACTGACAGGGATGTCCCAAGGAACCGGCCCACCTCCCACCCGGTCAGGCGGACCCCTTCCGGGTGGTCCACACCACGGGCCTGGGCGTCCCGCCCACCCTGAATCCCACTCCCAAATTTACCTGGGGTCTGGCTCCAGAAGAACTGAAAGAATTATAATAAAAATAACAACAGACGATTCCTGGAGCACTTACTGTCAGGCACTGGACATGGTGTGTGTTGGGGGCAGTTTGTTTGTATTTGTGTGTTTGTGTGCATCTGTGTGTACATGTGCGTGTGTTTGTGTGCATCTGTGTGTACATGTGTGCATGTTTGTGTGCATCTGTGTGTGTATGTGCATGTGTGTGTGCATCTGTGTGTATATGTGCATGTGTTTGTGCATGAAAATTTCTGTATGTATGTATTTTGTGTATGCGTGTGTATTTGTGTGTATGTGTGTGTTTGTATGTATGTGTGTCCGTGTTTATATGTGCATCTGTGTGTGTGTTTATACATGAAAGTTTCTATGCGTGTAGTCTATGTTTGCATGTGTGTGTGAGTTTGCATGGGTAGATGTGTTTGCATGTATGTGTTTATATGTAATTGTGTGTGTGTGTATCTATGTTTGTGCTTGTTTGTGTATGACAGTTTTTGTGTGTGTGTATTTGTGTGTGTGTCTGGGTTTGCACATGCGTTTTGTGTGTATGTGAAAACATTTGGTCGCTTTGGTTGCAGAAACAGCTTCTGAGTAGCGGCGCTTGTTTGCGGGAAGGTCAGGCACTTGCAGGAAGAAAGGTGTCCGCGGTGGGGAAGTCCCACCTGGGGTGTGATAAATGGGGGCAGCTCCGGCCTCAGAGGCGTCCACCTGGTGGAGGCCGTGGGCTGCCAAGTGCACCTCTGCCTGGTCTCTCTTCTCTCAAAGCGATGTCATCCTCCCAGTTCACGTGTGATGTAACAGATACATGTCTACAATACGTTGTCCAGGATGATGCAAAGACCCCCTAAGTATCCGGGTTTTACCAGCCCAGGACCCCTCAAAGGTCCCCAGATATTTCTTAGGTTGTCTTAAAAGCCAGATGCCCACACACACCTCAATCCCAGCCTCTGAGAGGAGCATGTCCTGGGGATCTGTCTGTGACCGAGGTCAGCACCAGTAGAAACCCAGCCTGTCTGCCGTCCTGAGGCACCTCGTCTGCCCTCGAAAGAGTCCCTAAACCCAGACAGCTGGAGACAGCCACGGCGTGCAAGCGTGTGCTTGTGCTGCGGTGGGACAAGTAGACACCGTGGCTCAGGGGATTCGCTGGGAGAACACGATCATGTCAACAGCAAAAGGTAAATAACTATAACATGGCATGGACCACACATTTGCAGTTAGGCGTGTGAAACGGTCCAGGGTGGGCACAGAAGACCGGGCGGATGGTGCCTTGCAGTGGACCTGGCGAGTCAAGTGCACGTGGGGCTTGGGGGTCTTGAGAGAGGGGTGGGGGGGCGGGGGGCAGGGTGAGGACGCGCATGAGAGCCTCCTGTGGGCACGTAGTCACAGGTCAGCTGCCAGAGGGCACTGGGGAGCCCCTCACGTGAAGCGCAAGGGACTGGCCAGTGGGGGTCTCAGAGCATGAGGGCCTCCTTCCTGGTGGGACGGAGCCCACCCAGTACCCAGGGGAAGAGCGACTCCCTGGACAGAGGGATCCCAGACCCTTCTGCCCACTGGGGGCCCGGGTCACAGTCCCTCACCTTGTCTCAGGCGTCGACTAAACACAAAATACTGTGCTGAGTGCTAGAGCGGAGCAACAAAAGAATAAAGACACCCTCCGCTGCTCTGGGAGGATTTACCATCCCCCTGGGAAGAGCACAGAGCAAAACACTGTCTCTGTCCGGAGCCTAGTGACCTGACCGGCCACCCACGATGGCAGCCAGCCCAGCCGTGGGAAGTGTCTGTCCTGAGCAGATGGGAAGGGGGTGCGGGGCAGTCAGCCCCAGCACTGGGCACCCACCAGGCATGCCCCTGGGGACCTCTGGGCCTCAGCCATCACCCCCAGGGCGGCCTGGCTTGGTCCTGTCCCACGAGGGCTCCGGGTTGGTCACAGTCGTCCCAAGGTTTGGAATTTCTCACGCATCCACACAAGCTTTGGCCTCTGAGACAGAAACTGGAAGCCCGTTAGACATGAAAACTCACCAAGTGGCTCGTCCCTCATCTCCAGCCACTAGGAACCCGTGAGATGCAGGGGCGGGAGTGTCTGTCCTTGGCCTCCTGGCCACAGCCTCTCTGGAAGCCCCCTGTTCTATCTACCCTGCAGCCGGTGTGGAGGGACCACCTGGAGAGGCCAGGTGGCGGAAGGGGGAGCTCCTGACTCCTGCAGGACCTGGACGTGGGCCTCAGTGTTCCTGTCAGCCAAGTGGGGTTGCGAGTCCTGTTCTGCGGTGAGGCGTGTGGGGCTGAGCCTCCCGGCCACCTGTCCCCCAGACCCCCTCCCAGCCTCCCATACACTCATGTGCCCTTTGCCTGGCATGATCCTGAGCTGCCAGGACCGGCATCTCACCCCACGGTGGACGGCAGAGCCTGCATCCTCACTGTGATTTCCTCAGCAAGCCGGCAGGCCGTCGGGCCCCACCCTCCGTGATGAGGCTCCTGAAACCCAGCAACGCCTCCACACGCCGTCCCCCTTCCCTGGGCCTGAGCTGTGGGTCTCCCTGCTGTGTTCTCAGGACCCCACCTCTCCCCTAGCGTAACACACAGCACAGGAATCATCACTTGTATAAGCTTCTGTCCTCCCCACATGGACACCATGCTCTGTGGGACAAGGGCCACGCCCTCCCTGGTCATTGCTGTACTCCTACGTCGAGCTCAGAGGTGGTCCATAAAATCTTATTGCACTTACCAACTTTCTTCAGAGAGGTTGAACAAGACTTCTGGAATTCGGGATTTCTATACTGTCACCTGACTACTTAGCTCAGGCGGTTTGGTGAGGGGTGTGTGACAGCTACCCCTGGAAACAGTCCATCTGTAGACCTCTGGGCCTGGAGGCCTGGACAGGTGCATCTCCCTCCTCTGGCCTGGAGAAAAACCAGCCTGCAGCCTCCGGGTCTGCTTCCTCCAGGATTTAACCAAGACCTCCATCCTCTAGACCAGGGTTTCTCAATGTCTGCACTATTGACATATGGGACCAGATAGTCCTTGGTTGGGGGCTTTCCTGTGCATTGCAGGGTGTTCAGCAGCAGCCCTGGCCTCTGTCTGCATCGTTTAGTAGCATCCCTGATGTGACAACCCAAAATGTCCCTGGATACTGCTAAGTGTCCCTGGGGCAGAGTTGCCCCCATTGAGGGCCACTGTCCTAGATCTGCCACACGGACAGGTGAGAAGAGATAAGGAAGAGAAAACCAGGCCGAGGAAAAGAATATCCTCACCCCAACCCTTCCTGAGACAGGAGGAAACAGGTAAGCCATGCACCCTGCTCATCCCTGCTCTTCCCCAGGGTCCCTCTTGGGTCCCCACACAGTTGTCCAAGAGCTGGAGGAAAGCAGGGGGGCATCCTCCAAGCTTCACGGGAGATGCTCCTGGGATCCTTTGGAGCACCCAACACATGGAGAAAAGAGATCCTCATGAAGGTGCCTTAAAAGCACAAAAGGAAAAATTAAAGAGGACGACTCCCAAAGCGTGCCATACAAGGTCATCCCCCTGTGGAAGGTCATACCCTCAAAACTGTCACCCTCAAGACACAGAGCCCAATACTGTCCTGGGAAACAAACATTTCTCCCCGTGACTCAGCACCCTGCTCTGGTATGGGTGCTCGGTGAGGGCAACAAGGAGATGTCTGAGTTCTTTCCTTCTGGTTTGAACTGCTCCCCAAAGCCCGCTTCCCTCCCGGGGTCCACGGGGCGGTGGCTGCCAGGTTGTCAGTTATGAAGAACTGCATCCCACCTGAGTGGGCGACCTTTCTCTCTGCAGGCATCCCACCCTCTACTCCAGGAAACTATTTTCATCAGGAGTCATGCTACATCTTTTTTAGTTTCTATCTGTGATGGTTAATTTTATGTCAACTTGTCCAGGCCAGAGCAATCAGTCTAGATGTTGCTATATTTTGTAAATAGGATCAACATTTAAATCAACAAACTTTGAGCAAAAGAGATGACCTTCCAATCCACTGAAGGCTTTAAGAGACGAGACAGAGGTTTCCTGAAGAAGGAATTCTCAAGGCTGCAATATAGAAATATGGCCTGAGTGTCCAGCCTGCTGACCGCCCCACAGATGGTGGACTTGCCAGGTCCCATAATCATGTGCGTCAGTTCTTTAAAATAAACTTCTGTCCTTCCCCTCTCTATGGGGACAGAGAGATGGTTCTCTTGGTCTGGTCCTCTACAGAGCCCTCACTGATGTGCTAGTAATCACCTGAGCATTCCAGACCAAGGTGGAGGATGTATTTTGTCTCCCAAGACCCCATTAAACTGAATGCAGAGGAGAAGTATAAATTTACAATAACAATGAGAAGGGAAGCAAAGCCATGAAAAACCGTGAGATTTCAACAAACTTTAAGACCGTGGAAAGTGAGGCAGTCACTCTGCCTAAGAGATCAGCAGAGAAGGTGTGGGCCCAGAGGCGGCAGGCTTGAAGGAGAACATGGGTGACACCTGGGGCCAACGTGAGGATGAACGGGAAGCCTGTGAGGGGACTGCCCGCCCCCCTTCCCCAGCTCCACACAGAGCACAAACCACGGCCAGGTGTTTGCCCGCCGCGCTTCCCTTTAAAGAAAGTAAACATGAACCACGGAACATTTCCGTGTTCTGCCTCTTAGTGGCCCCCCAGCTTAATGATGGTCCCCTCACCAGTAGGTCAAGCCCACCAGTCGGCAAAACCCAACCACTCAGAGCTCCCACGGATGTTTCACGCTTCCTTCTTAAGTATGCATAGACACCCACAGATCACCAGATATTTGAGGAGATCCAGCCACACAAAAGATAAAGTACTAGACAAAGACAAAGGAAAACAAGATATTAGAGGATACAGATCATTCAGGAAAAAAAAATAGTACTTTAAAATTTTTCTATTTTCAAAAAGATTCAGTATAAGACTGAGCCCATGGAGGGGGGAGGCGGAGGGAAATGGATGTTATAAGGTAAATACTGAACAGTAGGAAAGAGCCTTTAAAAGTGAAAACAAAAGCAAATTTAAAAGCGAAAATTTAATATAGAAAGTCAAGGAGATAAAATTTTGGAATTCTTCTAGAAAATAGAATGATAGGATATAGAGAAAAGAATTATAACTAGAAAGATAAAGAAAAAAATGAGGATTAACCCACATTACACAAATAGATCCAGAAAGGAAGGGTACGGAAAATCGTCCAAGAAATAATAAAAGAAAATATCTCAGAACATTTCAGAAAGAACATTCCCCCACCAAATACCAGCAGAATGAGAGTAAAATGTCAGAATGTCGAAGGTAAAGAAAAGATCCTAAAAACTTCCAGGAAAAAAGCACAGATTCCCCACTGTTTCTTTCTGCTTCTCATTATCTTATAATCACCAAATACCAGAAGACAATGGAGCCAAAATTGTCAACCATGGTATGTTTCTTTCAAACTAGGTTTGTACATCTAGCTAAGCTACAATCAAATGGGAATACACATGTAAATACAAAGAAACTTTACCTTGGATGTACCCTTTTTTAAAAATGCAAACAAGCTGGGAATATATTCCAGAAAAACAAAGGAGTAAACCAAGGTACAAAATCTGGTTATGCTCATTAATTTTTATTTTCTTCCCTCTCCCTCCCAAGAATGTTCTTCCATTGTTAGACTGTTTGGGTTTTGGTGGGTGGGTGATATTTGTAAAACCAAATCCAAGGGAGAAACAGAAGGAAAAAAGATGTGAAGGTTAGGAATGAAAAAATGAATTTTTAAATAATTTAAAAGAGATACTGCGGAAGCTGATGGAAAGAGGAAAGCAGATGGGAGAAGAAAGGGGGATTTTTAAGAATTGCTGTTGTCTATATAGGCTCAGCACGGTATTTGAGAAGTCTAAGTAGGAATTTCGGTTATTTTCAAATGAATTTTTCATTGGTGGGATGGCTTCCTTGAACCTCAAGTCTTCTATGAGACTGGACCACTTGGGTCATGTTTTCATCAGGTTATAAATTAACAATAATTTCAGTCTCAAACCACAGATCATATAATTAAAGGAAATATGATGTGAAAAGTCAGGGAAGGGGACATATGATATAGGTGAAATCAAGATATAACATTTGATTCTTTTAATCTGAAAAACTGCAGATTTACAGGAGGAGTTTTAGAAAAGCTGAAAGGTAAAAATAATTGCAGATATATACATGCTGAATAACAGAAGATAAAAATAAAAGGATTTTTAAAGTAATTTAAAAAAAGCATGAAAAACTCTTAAAACAAAGGCAGTAGAAAGCTTTTCATCTTGTTCTGTGCTCTGGAATAGCTTATGTAGCATCATCACTGAATGTTTCTTAAAATAGGATATCTTCTCAGCAAAGTTGATGATTACACCCTTGAAATCCACTCTTCTAACAAATGCAATGATACTTAAAGTTGAAATAACAAGTATCCATGTTAAAAAGTGAACATCGTATTATTATTTTCAGATATTAGTATGATTATAGGCTAAGTAAATTCAAGAGAGTCAACAACAGCAACTACAACAATAAAACTACCTTAACTAGTAAGGACTTCATAAAGTACCCAGACTCAAAACAAACCTACCAAAACTATGAGCTCTCCTAAGGCCACTCTGCCTCCTAGTTTCAATTCTTCAGTGTTCTTGTATTCTCTCATTTTACCTCTTTTCAATTAAGTTGCATGATGTTATGATCATGATAATAATAATAATAACCACCATTCATCAAGTGCTTACTATGTTCCAGGAAAATATGTGATAAATCATATATATCATGATTTTATATCATATATATTTATTTTATATATGTATATAATTTTTTTTTTTTTGGCCACGTGGCTTGCAGGATCTTAGTTCCTTGACCAGGGATCAAATCTGTGCCCCCTGCGGTGGAAGCATAGAGTCGTAACCACTGGAATGCCAGGGAAGTCCCACCCAGGTGACTCACATATAATCTTAATAATGTTCCATAAAACGTTATCTTTGGCCTGTGGATTAGAATACTGAAGTTTAGCAAAGCTAAATGTTTTGTATTTGTATTTATGGAGAATGAAAAGCCTGGATTTTCAGTCCACGTTCCTCTGGATACAAAGTCTATGTCCTTACCACATGTTCCTCTCCCAGGTGTGTTCCTCACCCAGGTGTGTTCCTCTTCCAGGTGTGTATACAGGTGAATGTCTGCCTCGGTGGTGAGCTGGGCCTTCAATGCAGCCTTCTCGGGCTCGTCAGTAATTACTGGCAGAAAGTGTGTTTGTGAGAAGGGGCAAAAGGATGCACCTCCGCAGGTAGACTAAGTCCTAGGGTCTACCCCTGACCCTGTGAATCTGAGTTCATGGGGCCACCAAGGTCAGGTACGAGCAGGGATGCTATCTCGTCCTCCTGGAATCAGCTTCACCAGCACCTGCTCAACATTCTGAAGAGACCGAAATGCATGCTGCTGCCTCCCTGATCTCTAATTCAGCGTCTGACGCTGATCAGCAATATTTACTCAGAACGTTTTTCCAGTCATTTATTTTTGTCCTCACCCAGCTGACATTCTATTTTTTACTCATTTTATTTAGTGTCTCTCGCACTGTATCGTTTTCCCTAGTTGTCATGCCCGTTTTAGCTGGAGACGCTCTACCCTTTGCTCTGTTTAGAAGCTGCTCCCGGCCCATCATCAGCGGGTTTCGTTTAAGATCGGCATTCACGTCGGCCATCACCACCGACTATGGGAATATGGCCTCTGAGTGTCCAGGGCCGAATCCTTCACGGCCACAGGGAGAGGGAAGGCATGCGGCCGAGAGTGGGAGGAGACCAGGGTCTCCCTTAATGACTCTAACTGGACGAATTGGAGGCTGCAGCTCCTCCCTCACCTCGTCCTCTTGTGCCCCTGATGGATGTCCTGAGAGGGGCACAGTCACTTCGTGGTCATCCTACCCAGCGTGCATGGCTGGCATCTGGTGAGGAGGAAACACCAGACAACCCAAACTGAGGGACGTTCTACAAAGTAACCGGCCTGTCCTCTTCAAAAAGATCGAGAAAGACAAAGAGTGCGAAGCCCTGTTACAGACCTGCAGAGATGGCCCTGCGTGAGGAAAGAAGTATATCTACAGAGGAGAAGGTTGAGACAAAGGACAGAATGTGACCATGTGCTATTGATAGGCAATACTGCTGATCAAAGTTAAACGTGTTGACTTTGATGATTACACCATAACCATGACACGTGCGACCCAGATACACACAGAGAGGAGAACTCCAATGTGAAGCCAGACAGAGGGATTATCAGCCACACCAGAAGGTGGGGGTGGGCGGGGCAGAGTCTCTCTCACAGCCTCAGAAGGGACCGACCTGCTGGCACCTTGATCACGAACGTGCCACCTCCTGCATGTGGGATGTAAGTGATTGTCGTGTGTCTAGCAGCCTGAGCGGGCAGACAGTGATGTGTTAGGGGCTTTGGTTTCTGCTCTGAGTGAAATGGCGGGGAGGGCACTGGTGAGTTTCAAGCACAGGAGGGCTGTGATCTGAGTGACTTTTTAAAGGGATCTCTGGCTTTGGTGGAAATCAGAGACTTCAGGAGGAAGAGGCAAATAAGAGGCCAGCGAGCAGGCTCGTCACTCAGGAGAGAGAGAATGGGGGCTTCTGGCAGGCAGAGGATGGGGTCCCAGCAACATGGAACTGTGGGCTCCGAGGGATGAGAGGACAGAGGAACAGCCCCTGGCTCTTCCCCAACCAAAGGTGCCAACCTGGCGGCCTTGCCCTGGGGACCCCGACTTTGCCTGCAGGGCTGGAGGTAAAACAAGCAGGTCGTTCAGAAGACTGAACATGTTTATCCGCACTTTCCTCCAAGGCGCTCACGGCCCAGCTGACAAGCCAAGTCAGTAGGAAGGGGGCGCAGTCAGGGCTCTCCCTGCGGGAACCAGGGTAGATGTGGGGAGGCAGGTTCTCAGAAGCCCATTCCGCACACAGATCGAGCCGCGCCCCACTTGGAAGCCCCAGAAAGCAATTTTTCATGAAGGAAGCCAAGCTTAAGGCCAAGTCTCTCCAGCGACCTCTTGCTAAACGTCAAAGTTCAGAAACAGGACTGCATGATGTCTAAGCTCAGGGAAAGAACCAGAGTCCAGCAAAGTGCCTGCCCCCCACTCCCTGGTGGGAAGGAGATCGAATACTGGAAGAAAGAGGAAAACAGAATTTCCATGTGGAGAGAACACTTCTCTCCAGAACAACTTACCATTGACATGGGGAAGTACAATTCAGAGAAACATGAGCGAATGGAGGAACTGTTTATGACTGGTGCTTAATAGAGGCTGATCACGCTAATGGCAGAGGGGCCCAGGGTCTCCCTTAATGCCTCTAATTGTGTTCACGAGGCTGCAGCTCCTTCTGCACAGAGCGGGGTGCTCGCGGGGGCACAGATCCCATTGGTGGGGCTCCACCCCAAGGATGAGGATGGAGGAGTGATGCAGATGCTGACCGTGACTGTAGCCAGGGCTTGGGCCCGGGGTCTGCGTGAGCAAACGGTCAGCCCGGGCAGAACACGAGACCCTGCTGATGGCCACAGCCCAGAGCCCCACGCGTGATGCCGTGGAGCAGGGGTTGTCTCAACAGACCCAGCAGCCCCCCAGCCAGGTGGTGGGCCAGAGGGGCTGGGCCCGCGGCTGAGCTGGGTTTCTCAATATGTCAACATGGGTGGTTCAATGGACTGAAGTTTGCAGGCCTCCCCCCGTTACAGGGACTTACACAGGCCCATCTGCATGGATTATCGACACTGCCACCCTCGCATGCCCACCTTGCCACCCCGCCCCATGGAGCCAGGGCTGCAATTATTACCACTGATAGTCGAGGGACAGGAGCCCCAGCCAGTGTCTCAGAGCTGGTCAGTGCCCGGGCAGGATGCCTGGCACCTTGGCTGCTAAGTCCACCAGAGAGCAAGTGCTGAGCTCCTGCTCCCATCTTCTGTCCTGTTGACACAGGGGTTGCCCCACCCTGAATCAGGGGACTGGAGGGGCATGGGGCTCTGTGTGCCCAGAGTGTCCTGTCCCAGAGACACAGTGGTGCGGCTGTGATTATAGGTTTTCTGTCTGCGGGAAACAGGAGGATACAGAATTGGGGACTGGGAGAAGGAGGGGGGGAGGAAGTGGGGGGAGGGGAGGGGAGGAAGGAGGGAGGGGGGAGAGGAGGGGTGGGGAGAGGGGAGGGGAGGGGGAGGGGAGGGGGAGGGAGGGGGAGGGGAGGGAGGGAGGGGGAGGGGAGGGGAGGGGAGGGGAGGGGAGGGGAGGGGAGGGAGGTCGAGACGGCCGATGGGATTCAGCAGGAGCACGGCAGCACCTTCTGTTCATGTCCTTGAGATGAACTGGGCATTGTCTAGACCCCAAATCTCAGAACCTTCCCCTGAAGACATCCAGTGGGCAATGGGGATAAGGTCTGAAGTTCAGTGAAGAGGTGACTCTATGGCTAAAGATTCCCAGTGAACTTGGGGACAAACTATAGTGGACAGCTTGGGAATGCAAAGCAAAAACTAGAGAAGGCCAAGGTCGGAACTTAAAAGAGACTGTTTGCCATGAACCAGCCTCAGAGGCCAACCAACCCACCCGCCCTTTGCCTTTGTTCCCCATTAACAATATGGATCCTTACATATGCAATAATATATAAGTGATCTTTTTCCTGATCAAATCCCAGATTTTGAAAAGAATGTTATTGGGAGCAAGGAATATTATCATCTTTAAAATGAGAACTTGTAAAATCTGGGATTGCATCAAATAAAAAGTCAGTGGACTCTAATGGTTATAATCTCCCCTCTCAGATCCCTGGAAAGACAAAACAAAGACTTCCGAGCCAACACGGAGAGACACACAGTATTAGAAGGTGTTTCGTAAAAGTCACGGCTTGGATCACCAAGAGTCTCCTTGCAGCCATGACCAGTGGACTCTTTGCAGACCTTACTGGCTCCCGACAGCAGTTGGCACAATCAAAAGTCCTCTGCTCTCTGGGTGCCCCTCCTTCGTCTCTCTGACAAGACCCATCTGTGTCTGCAGCAGTCTCCTCACTAAACTTCTGCCTCCAGCCTGGCAGCTCCATTCCCCACCTCCCCATCCATCCGTCCACCCAACATCCATCAATCTATCCATCATCCATCCATCCATCATCCATCCATTCATCCATCCATCCACCATCCATCCATCCATCCATCCACCATCCATCCATCCATCCACCATCCATCCATCTATCCATCCACCATCTACCATCCATCAATCCATCACCCATTCATCCATCATCCATCCATCCATCCACCATCCATTCACTATCCATCCACCATCCATCTATCCACCATCCAGCCACCCACCTATCCCCACCCACCCATCCATCGTACATTTATCCATCTATCCACCTATCTACTTATCCAGCCATCATCCATCATCCGTCCATCCATCCATCTATCATTGATCTGTACATCATTTATTCATCCATCCACCCATTCATTTGTCTGGTGGTCACACCATAGACAATGTGCTCCATCTAAAGAGGGGATGTGTATCTTTTCCTGCAATGTCTATTCACTGGTCTGAAATGATATACCAACTTCTCAAAGTGACAGACAAGGTCCTTCGTGGTGGGTCCTTGTTTGCTGTCCTCCTCTCTTGAAGTCCTTCTTCCTTTGCTCTCCAAGCTCTGCATGAGAAGTTCACCTCCTTCCCAAGCAGGTCAGGCTCCAAGTCCCTCACCTCTGAGTGAGTCATGGGCATGACCTGTTCAAAGTTTCTGCCTCATGAGACAGACCTGACCAACTGAGCCCTTTCCAGTCAGCCTGCGGTCTTAGCTGAGTTGTGAATTTCTTCAAAAGGATTTCCAAGACTCCCCACCCACCCTGCAGCTGGGGGCATAATAATAACAACAGTGTCTACCTCAGAGAAGTGTTGTGAGCATTAAATGAGATTACACAAGTCAAGCACTCAGCACAGGGCCTGGCTAAGACTGTCCCCAACCCAGCAGCCATCATAATGGTCCTTTGTGTCCCTCCATGAAAGCAATACCCCTTGGATGAAGCCTTTCCCACCTCCCAAGCTGGGTCTCCAGGGTGTCTGTCCACACCCCTCCCTAGAGCCTATCACACATTTCATCTCTGTGTCTCCCCTGCCCCCACGGAGCTGAGCCCTTCAGGAACAGGTGCTGGCACAACCCCCATCTGGACTCAGGCACCCAGGTAGGATATTCACTGTTGAATGTCCATGGGTGTATTGTTATCACCTTGACGAGGGGGAAACTGAGTCTTGGAGAAGTGAAGGATTAAATACAATTCACTCTTCAACCAACTCCAGTGCACAGTGTACTTCCTATGGGTAGTACCACAGTCAGAAAGAGGAAAGGGGTATTTCAGGTCCAAAGGACGCATGTGCGAAGTCCAGAACCATGAAAGGTGTGGAGCCTGGGGTGACTGGAGCGAGGGTATGTGGGTCATTGGAGCAGAGGGAGGCAGGTCAGGACTAGCTGGGGTCTGGGGTTTACCTTACACACACAGCCGGGGCCAGCACGGAACTTCAGCAGGAACGTGAGGCAGGCAGACGGGAGAGGGGCATTTGCAGAGGAGGTCCCGGGTGAGGAGCCGGGCAGGGCTAATGTCAGGTTGACAGACACACAGAGGCCGTGGGAACGTGCAAGTGAGGACAAAGCTTTGAGCATGCAGGGTTTTTGGTGCCGGGAGACGTCCAAGAGGTGGTGACTAGCAGGTTATCGGACATGGGGTCTAGGCCTCAAGGAAGGTGTGTGGCTTGTACACATCTCGGGAGCCATCAGGGTACAAGGTACCTGGAGAAAGGACGAAAATCCTCCAGGAAGGGCGTGTGGAGCAGGACGAGAAAAGAGACAGGCCCCAAATACCATGTGGGAGGTGGGGCTCATGCAGGGAACATACACAATGTGGCATAAGGGGTCGGTCAATAAATAAGAGAGGGACTTCCCTGGTGGCTCAGTGGTTAAGAATCCGTCTGCCAGTGCAGGGGACACGGGTTCGAGCCCTGGTCCAGGAAGATCCCACATGCCGCGGAGCAACTAAACCCGTGCGCCACAACTACTGAGCCCACGAACCACAACTACTGAGCCTGCGTGCCACAACTACTGAAGCCCACTCGCCTAGAGCCCATGCTCTGCAACAAGAGAAACCACCACAATGAGAAGCCTGCCCACTTCAATGAAGAGTAGCCCCTGCTCGCCGCAACTAGAGAAAGCCCGTGCATAGCAACAAAGACCCAATGCAGCCAAAAATCAATCAATCAATCAATAAAAACAAAGCAAATCTATTCAGCAAAATAAACTTCATAATAAAACTACCTACAAAAAAAATAATAAAATAAATAAATAAGAGAGAGGGAGGGAGGGAGGGGAACTTTAAGGTCAGATGGAGGACGTCCTTGAACGTTAAACTAAGGAAGCCGGGCCACTTTTAATGAACTCCCTAAACCTTATTTATGTAACTCCATACATCTAAGCTCTGTTTTTTCCAATAACCAACAGTGTGTGAGAGCAAACGAACCCATGCAACCTTCCACAGTGTAGTTTAGGTGTTTAAGTTCAAGTTCGTGGAGCGATAGCACACACACAGTGACAAGGCTCAGTGTCTCCCCGTTAGTTTCTTGATGAGCCTTAGTCGCTTTCCTGATGGTGTCACACGGCACCATCCAAAGATGCACTTCTGGAGAGGAGAGAGGGGACAAAGAAAGGCAGTTCCTGCGCCAGACGCCTTTTTTACATAAAGCTTCATCCAGGGAACACGATAAAGAGAACGCCTGTATGGACTTTTTCTGACAATTCCCGAGCAGAACTCAGCTGAACCACCTGACTCCTGTGTGAAGCTGAGATGTGTGGCATCACCACTGGAAAGGTTTCGGATGAACCGTCTCTGTCCTGGAGCTCCTGGGGCTCTGCTTGCACCTGCCCCAAACCACGCCCCCACACCCCAGAACTGAGGCCACCCTGCAGGCTGGTCTCCACCACTTCTTTGTTAATGCATTTTACTGCAACACCCGAATGTCAGGACAATTTACTTCCATTGCTAAGTTCACATCTCTTTACAAGGCTCACTTTAATAATTAATGAGACTGAAAATATGACTTCCATCTCCCCTGAAGATTTCCCTTGGTGTCCAGTCTCACATTCTAACATGACTACAGGAAAAGATTTCCTAAAGTCTCACAAGGACATTTAAGATTCAAGCTGTAGCAAATTGTCTGTGAAAAACAAACAAAAGAGTGTGTTCAGACTTAACAGTGGTGGTTCTAAGCTATTTAAGTATATAAGAGTGCCTGAGGCATAAAAATAAGTCAATCACAGAAACCTCTCCTCCACTGGAGGCGACTTGTATGGAGTCCTCCATAAAGGTAGGAGAATGGATCTTTTCAAGCCTATTGGAAGTGGTTGATTTTCTAGTAACAGCTGTCATTCAGCTGACACTTTCTGCATTCAATCCTGTTACATGACTTCTTTTAGTCAGGCCAGGGCGTCATAACATTTTCATCCAGCAAAGTTTTGTTGAACATCTGCTGTGTACCAGGTACTAATCCAGGTGGGACAGATTTAAAGATGATTTAAAGTCAGTCTCTCACATTGCTAACAATCTACTTGGGAAGACTTCACGGGAGCAGGTGAGGAAAATCTGGCGAGATGCATGGCCTAATAGGGGTCAGTACCAAAAAGCAGTCAAATGTTTGAGGGGAGGGCAGACAGGGGGCGACCCCCACTGCATCACAGAAAGGAAAAGCTTGGCTTGGCCTGGAAGTGGCCATGCTGGTCAGTAGCTATTCACAGGCAGATGGGGAGAGGTGCCGTGGACAGCACCCTAAGGGGAAAAAGAAGTTAGCAGAAGGGGTGTCTTACCCTGGGGCGTCATTGGTGCTGTAAGGCAGACAGAGCCTTTGAGTGAAAGAGCCTAGAGGTGGGGTCGGAATGGCCAATGTCAATAAATAATAAATAAATTGGGGAAATAAGAAAGCTCTTCCTGAGTTTTGGGCTTTTTGAGCACAAGCCACCCATTCTCCTTCCTTGGTCCTACAATAAACCTTTCTCTACTCCAAAAAAGAAAAAGAAGGAAAGGAAAGCTCCTCCTTACAGCAGAATGCCTGTGTCTGTCTCTATATAATATGATATTCCATTATATTATGTTTTGTTATGTTGTGTGATATCTTATCAATAATATCTAATAATAGATGTAGAAATAATAATAGATGTAGAAGGAATGATGGGCTTAGAAAAGCACTAACAGATGCTAAAATCAGTGGACAGAGTTGCATGAGGAACAGAGTATTTCCACAGACTCACTGTACGTCCCACAAATTACTAATTAATTAGGATAAAACGTCACTTTCCAGTAGAAACACCATCCTAACCACAGGTGAGGTGACAAGGCCGACATGGTCAAGGTCGGAGCCCCCAACATCAGTGCCTCTGATGACACGTCAGGACACAACGCTCTTTGGTGACAGCCCCGCCCCGGGTGCAGGGCCTGAATGCAGTCACGCAGAAGCACCGATCAATCCAAATAACAGCCCACCCTCTTCAAAGACGTCAACGTCAAGACCGACCGGGAAAGCTGAAGAGCTGTTCCAGACAGAAGAACATTAAAGAGACGTGACAGCTCAGCGTCATTCCTCATTCAGGACCAGACTCTGATGGCAAAAGACCCAAAAACGATGCTGTCGAGTCAATTGGTAACAAACGATATTGCCTGAGAATGAGACCAGCGGTTCCAGGACCCTCGCTGCGTGTCTGGATTCCCCCCGAGGGCTTGGTGAAGCTCCCTGCCCCGTCACCAGGGCTCCTGACTCAGAAGGGCTGGGGCAGGGCTGGGATTCTGCATTTCTAACAGGGTCCCAGGATCTGCTGCTGGCCCAGGGACCCCACTTGGAGAGCCACCAGATTAAGGATATACCAGGGTCACTGTTAAGTTTCCCAGTTTTGATAATTAAACCTTATGTATGTGAAAGATCGTCATGTTCTTAGTAAATACACACTGTGGTGAAGGGTCTTGACTTAATCTCAACTTAAGTGGTTTGAAAAGCTGTGTGTGTGTGTGCGCGCACATGCGTGTGTGTGTGTGTGTCTCTGTGTGCCTGTGTGTGTGTTTGTATGTGTGTGTGCGGAGAAAGAGAGAAAATGATAAACAATGGAGCAAAAGGTAAATGACTGATGAACCTAGCTAAAGGGTATGTGGAAGTTTATTGGACTATGCTTGCAGCTTTTCTTTAAGATTGAAATTATATCAAAATTAAAATTTGCCAAAAATATTTAAAAATGAAATATCATCCCTTCTGCAGGTCTTACCAGCGTGAAATTTGATTGCTATCTTTGGCTCCACTAACACAGATTTTAATGCCTGCAAGGGTGTTAGCAGAACTGTTTTGAGTATCTCACCAGTGCAGATAAAGCGCTCTGTGATGAGTGAGAACTTCAGCGAGTCTCTGAACCCCTCGCTTCGTAAGCAAAATTGGGTCTGTGCACACCATTTCCTGGAGAGAGGGTCATTAGCTTTTGAACCACTGGAGAAAAATATATAAGAATTATGGCACTACAGAAAGATACTGTGCAATCTTAGCAAAAATAACCTTTCCTTGTGCTCCTAACTCGATTCAGCAAGACCTGGTTGGAAGGGCAGTTCACGGGGCTCACCTTTTCTGGCTGGTGGGAGCCTGGGTCCTGCTGGTTGTTAAATATCTAGAACACCCCCAGGTAGGGTGTCACTGTACACCAAGGAGAAAGCAAAGACTCCCCTTCCGTAGGTGAAAATCCAAACAGCTAAGCAAGGTCTCGGTGAATGACGAGTATACGGAACGCAGGGCGAGGACTCGCTGAACCGCATGGAGTCGGGCAGGTCGCAGGGTTTGAGCACGTGACGTAGTTCAAGGTCCTCCCCAGGCGATCCCCGTCAGTCTCTGGCCGGTCCGGGGAAGGAACTGCCATCCACAGCCCTCACTCACGTGTCTTCAGGTGATACACAGACCAGTCTCTTCCACAGTCACTTGGGAAGGAGGGAAGTCAGCGCCTAAATGATTCTAGTGCTCCCATAACCGCTCCTTCCACACGCCCCACCCGCTATCACAAAGCCTCACAAGTCACCCAGCCTGGCTCTAACCATCTGAAGAGTCACACACACATGGCTGCTCTCCCGCCGATACCCAGGGCCGGGCACAGAGGGGGCTCGCAGGGGCTCCGTTTCCCTGACGAGAGGCCACTTTGTGCCTGAGAGCCTGGGGCTGTCAGACACTTGGAGTGGATGGCTGGGGGCGCAGCTCTCAATCGGGGGTGATTTCCACTTTACACCCCGCCCCAGATCGTGACGTAACCCCATTAATTACCTACCCTGTTATTTTGCTGTGCATAAAGAAGAGAAATCCTGCTATTTTTATATGAACAAACTACCTGGCCCCCATCCCCTGCGGCGAGGAAAATTCTGCACGTTCTCTCCGCTACGGATATCAGAGGCACCTGGCGGGCCGAGAAATGATGTGATTAAATGTGGGCACATTTGTAGCAGGAACGGCTGCACGTCAAAATCCGGTATTAACGCTGGATGGAAATTAAAGGTGGTCGGTGAAGTCCGCAGCCACAGGCCTGTCCGGGGCATCCATGCAGTTCTCTCTTGGGGTCGTTTACCTTCCCAGGAGAGGCGTGTGGGGCTTCCAGACGTCTTCCCATTGTACTTGGGGACACTTGAGGGCAGTGCCAAGTCCTCCCCGTCATAAGCAGCTCTGCCTTTCGACAATTTAAAGACACCTTTCAAGTGCCGGTTAAGCCCCGTTCACGGTACCCGCCGCAGGTTACGTCATCGGTGGGTTTTCTTCCTCACCTACACTTTCCTTCAATTTGTTAGACTGATAAAGAGAAAGTCTGGAGCTAAAAAAACCCTTTTCCTCCAAAATGGCTCTTTCCTATAATGGTTGGGGTTACTGGTTTTAGAAGAGCGTGATTTTAGGGCAGGAAAGGGGACCATTGGCTGGGACACGCCACGGTCCCTTCCATCGGAAAAGCCCGTGGCATCCTGGGACCCGCTGTCACACCTGATTCCAGCACTTGCCAACTTGGGGCCGTGGGCAACTTCAGGATCTCCATCTCCCCGCCCACGCGATGCAGGTGGCAAAGCCCCACTTCACCGCTTAGTGGTGGGATTAAAGGAGACAGCACTTAAGCAGTTGCCAGGGGCACGTTAGCCTCTTAACTAGGCAAGACTGACCACGCTCCCTCCATTCTTCCCCAACTGCAGCTGCACCTCTTTCTGCAGTCGTGCAGGTAAATACCCCACAGCGACCAGAGGGCCCGCTGCCCCGCAATATGCACCTCTGACGGATTCTCCACTTCCTTTGGTCAGAAACCCTGAAATCTTAACAACCGAGGGATAAAAGGGTCCTTTCTCAAATGCTCTAGCAGCAAGCTGAGGTCGGCAGTTCTGGAGGCGAGGTGGGGAAGGAGAGAAGGGAGCCGCCTGCAGAGCAAGCTCTGCTGGTTCTGGGGGGCCAGAGAGCAGGTCCCCCACCAGGGCCCCGGGGCTGGAGGAAGGGGCCTCAGACAACGCTGTCAGCCGGGCGCTGAGGACACACGGATGCGTCCGGGTCCTCAGGACTCGCAGGCAGAGCTGTGGGGAGGTCAGAGGGAAGTGAAGGGAGGAGGGTGCATGGCCTCCTGGGCCGGCAGGCCCCCTGCTCCCAGCTTTTGCTCCCAGCCTGAAACCCACTCCTCATACAACGACACCACCTTGTGAGTCCACAGCATGCACATCACAGAACTTAGGCCAAGGACCGGACCTACAAATCTGCACTGTCCTGTGTTGCTGTCACTGGCCACACACGGCAAATTCAACTTGAATTAATTAAAGTTTAACCCTCAGTCCCTCAGTCTCTCAGTCCCAGTGGCCACGTTTTGAGCACCCACGGCCATGTGTAGCCGTGTCTGCTGTCGTGGGCGGCACATGTAGCGACATCCCCGCCATTACAGAAAGTGCTATGGGAGGCACGGTTGCAGGTCCACAAAATTACACAAAACAGCATGTGGCGTGGGGCCCAGCTGGAGCGGCTGGGACGTCACGGGGGAGTAAGAAGGTGTGGCCACCAGAGTAAGGGTGGGTCTAGGTTCCCCTCTTCCTCCTCCCTCTCACCCCTCTCTCCCCCATCAGAATGTGAGTAGATCTCATGTGCACGTTTATTTCTGTAGGGTCAGAAAAGTAATGGAATATAAAGGAAACTTCTGAGGGTCGGCCATGGCCATGTGTTTTCACACAGTGATTCTCATTATTTGTGGGCACTGTATTCTGTAAAGTTGCCTTGTGGGGTTCCCAAGAGCCTCTGATCACAACGTTTCCATCAACAGGTCGCTCCTTAACCACGTTTTATGCGTGGTTTTGTTCAAGGACACTGTGATGGTTAATTCTATGTTTTGGCTTGACTGGGCCATGGGTGCCCTGCTATTTGGCCAAACATTATTCCAGGAGTTTCTGGATGAGGGTAGTGTTTGAGTTGGTGGTGAGGAAGAAGCTTGCCCTCCCCAGTGTGGGGGGGCCTCACCTAATCAGATAAGGCTCTGAACAGAACAAAAAGACCGGGTAAGAGGGAACTCCTGCCTGCCTGCTGGGCCTGGACGTTGGTCTTTTCCAGCTTTCAAACGTGACCTGAAACAACCGCCGTCCTGGGTCACAACTTGCCAACTACATGTCTCGGGACTTCTCAGTCTCCATAGTCACATGAGCCAATTCCTTATAACAAATCTCTGTCTCTATATACCTAACCAACCTGTTGGTTCTGTTCCTCGGGAGAACCCTGACCACTTCAGACACCTTATTCACTATATACGGCTGATTCATTAACATGGACCTCACGGCCATCGGCACTGACACTTGGGCACGCCACAGCCTTCTTGGAGTTACAAACACCAGACAGGATTTCAGAGTGATGCTTGGGGACCATTTCAAGTGACTACATCACCAACAAAAACCGCAAACACGAGAAAACATGGCATTAAAAGGGGGAGGGGAGGAAGGGGACAGATTGGGAGCTTGAGGTTAGCAGATGCAAACTATTATATACAGAACGGATAAGCAACAAGGTCCTACTGTACAGCACAGGGAACTCTATTCAGTATCCTGTGACAAACCATAAGGGAAAAGAATATGAAAAAGAACGTGTATATATATATATATATATATATATATATATATATATGTATGTATGTATAACTGAATCATTTTGCTGTACAGCAGAAATTAACACAACACCAGAAATCAACTAGACTTCAATTTTTTTAAAAATGTGAAAACATGGCACTAAATAGACAACAAAAGGGCTTGTTCACTGTGAGAGCCGAACCCAAAAGGCTTGGCCTCCCCTCCCACCGGGAGCGTGTGTTGCCGGAAGACCCGCTCCTGTGCTTTTGATGACCGCCAGAGAAAGCCCCCCAGCCCCTGTGGTACTGACTTTAGGGTTACAAAGGCATTTGGGTGAGTAGGTGGATTTGCAAATAAACACCAAATCCCCAAACTGTGAGGATTAGTGAGCATCAAGTATCTACCATTGAACATCAAAAGGCAGCAGGAGTCCACGCGGCTCAAAGGCCCTTCTCAGATCCTCCAAGCAAACCTATGAATTGTGCAGAAAGAAAACCAAATCCATGATATGAAATCAGTCTCCTAGACACAAGGTGCTGAGCTAAGGAAACAGCTCAGGTGTTACCCCCACTCTACCCCATTATTCCCTTCAAAATCCATTAATGCTGCTGTTACGCAATCATCCATTCAAGCCCCTACAGTGCGCCAGGTACCTGCACCTGGTGATGGGAATCTCCCCTGGCTAAGACCCTGTCCCTCCCCTCACCCAGTCTCTGGTCATGGAGAAATAAGGATACAAAACAGGAAATCACAACTCCCCGTGGTAAGTCCTACAACAGAGAGGACAGAGGACTTCCAGATCTGGTGACAACAGACCCACCACTGAAGACTTTTCAGTTGCAGAGACCAGGAGGGGTCTCCTGGAACACAGTCGTGCCGTGTGGAACACAGGTCTGTACATCCCCTTCACATCCGTCTGCTGTCAGGAGGGACACCCCCGCCCCCACCCCCCAAAAGGTACCTTGATCCATCCTGTCAGCTGTGGCAAATTATGGGATGACACGTACAGCCACATGCCCGGCCTGAAATTCACCAGAAGCAAAAATCTCTTCTGGCTTTAATGATTCATTCATTCATTCTTGCTCCCAAAATGTCCCATTGTATTTGCTCCTCTTGGGGTTTAAGATGGAAAGGGAGAAAAAGAGATCAGCCACGCCCTCTGCTCTCTGGGGTCTGGCAACAAGGACATCGTCAGAATGGCTCCTTCCTGGACATCGGCTGAGGGTCTTGGGCCCTGGGGGGCAGTCTCTTCCTGCAGAGGTCGACCATCTCTTGTGCTGGGTCCTGACCTCCTACCTCACCCCTTGAGAGCAGGGTCCCTGGTACATGCTCTTCTGCAGTACAAGCCAAGCTGGCAGTAGAGACGGGCCTCCCAGAAAGGAAGAATCCTGCTACCCAGACCTGCTACGCAGGATCTGCCACCCCGCCTCACCCACGTGACCATCCTCCTCGGGAGGGAAGGGTCCGACCCACTCTGTTTACACGGGCAGGGACCGGAACGTGGCGTGATGGGCAGACCTTCTAAGTGCGGTTGTTGTCTTCTGCTGTTGGTTCCTGATGACTCTTTTAACTTCTCTCTGTGTAACCACCTCAGGTCTTCTGAGCCCTCAACCATCCAACCGACTTCTAACGGGAAAAGCCCCCACAGCGAAAGAGCTGGACGTGCAAGCGGAGGACAGAAGCGTTGGAGACTTTTGGTGCCTTTTCCTCAACTGCACCTAAACACTCTCATCGGCTCTTTCTCAGGAAAGGGTGGTCACTGGCTTGTTTTCATTGCTATGCCAAGTCTGGAACGTGATTTTTAGTAATGTACTCGCTTAACCAAATTATATTACTGTCGGAGAAACATGGAGATTCTGTGGGATGTTGTACTCATCCTGCTTCCAGTTGGTTTCCATCGCTCAGGAATTTCATGGTTATTCCACCCACGGAAAATCCAGAAGTTTCCTCAATGCCTAAAATTGTGCATTCTCTTGCTGACATGGACACAAAGTATACACTGCAGACCGAAAAGGTGTATGAACACTCCTGAAAACTCTTTTGACCGCACTGAGCCTTTGATAGATAACGTTCTCCTCAAACTTGTGGTCACTCACCCCTGGTATGAAATCACTATTTCTAGACCGAACACCAGGCACAGCAAGCACATTTTTCTCCCTTAGTTCGTTTCTTTTTTTCTCAGTTTTTATTAATTTTTATTGGAGTATAGCTGCTTTACAATGTTGTATTAGTTTCAGGTGCACAGCAAAGTGAGTCAGCTCTACGTATACATATATCCCCTCCTTTTTGTTTTTCCTTCCCGTTTAGGTCACCACAGAGCACTGAGTAGAGTTCCCTGTGCTGTACAGTACCTTCTCATTAGTTATCTCTTTTATACATAGTAGTGCATATATGTCAGTCCCCATCTCTCATCTCTTCTATTTAAAATTTGCTATAGTCCCATGTGTCCTGAATGTTTACTGTTTTCCTTGGAAAGCAACAAGCAAGGATGCAAACTAGTAAATATTTACCAGGCACCAACTGTGAGGCGGGGGCTGTGTTTGACGCAGGGGCAGATGACAACCAATTCCAAACGCCTGGCGTCCGTCTAAGCGCTACTTTCTGCATCTGAAGGACATTTCCCAACATTGACCTCAGCCTGTTGTTCACGGTGGCATGTTAAGAATTCGTTACCGGGCTTCCCTGGTGGCGCAGTGGTTGAGAGTCCGCCTGCCGATGCAGGGGACACAGGTTCATGCCCCGGTCCGGGAAGATCCCACATACTGCGGAGCGGCTAGGCCCGTGGCCCATGGCCGCTGAGCCTGCGTGTCCGGAGCCTGTGCTCCGCAACGGGAGAGGCCACAACAGTGAGAGGCCCGCGTACCGCAAAAAAAAAAAAAAAAAAAAAAAAGAATTCGTTACCAATGGTGACTTCTGATGATTTTTGCTCGACAGAAGAGGCCATGTTGTAAAGCTGGCCGGCTGAGCAGCCTCCTCGAGACGTGTGACCTGGAGATGGAGGTCCGTGCGGATCCTGTCCTGCTATTCCGTCCTGCAGTGGGGTCACTCTGGGTGAGCTACTGAGCACCCCGGCCCCAGCTTCTGTGTCTGCACACAAAGGGAATCCAAACCTGCTCTCTGGGGCATTTGTGGAGGCATTCGCTACACCACGAGCCTAGGACAGAGGGCCCGGTGGCTCCCTAAGGGCACAGCTGCCCCGGGGTGAGGGGAACCCGCTGAATGCAAGGCTCTCTGGGTCCCCAGGGCCCTGGAGGGTTGGTCTGCCGGCTTGAGACCGGGGCCAAGACAGAGCCAGTGGGAGGGGCTGGACGCGCAGCGACGCGGTCAAGGTCGAGGCCGGGGAGAGGAGGCTGCCCGTTGGCCGGCACAGCCTAGGAGGGGACACGGCAGACGGGCCGGGGGTTCCTGCCCCTCACCTGGATGCCCAGGTGTTTGCGCTGTGCATGTGAAGCCCTCACCGCTCACTCTTCGGCGCAGCGTCCACAGCCCGAAGGCTCTAGGAGCACTTCGCCTGCAGCCTTTGTGGAAGCGAGCCAGCTCTCGGGCTGGGCCCCTGGCGCCGTGTCTGGGGCCGTGTCGACAGCTCGGCCGGGCCCCATGCGAAAGCTGGGGAGCGGGTGGGAAGGGATCACTGTCTAGACTGCAGAGAGGCAGAGACCAGGCTGACTTCTGAGGTCTGCCTGCGCGTGCTGAGCGGAGTCCCTGGAACGTACGGTACCTGGGTTGGCACGAATAACGCAGACTCTCGGAAAAACCCCTCTGCTTTCAGCTGCGCGCACCATCGCGACCTGGCTGTGCACGGATTCCCGTCTAGCCAGCTCTGCCTCCGTGAACAGTCCAGACCCCATCGCCAGCCCTGCGCCCCCCGACCTAGTAAGGCTACGGACACAGGAAATACCGGAAAAGCATCTTCGTCAAAAGGACGCATGGCAAAGTTCAGCCCCTTCTAAGAAGGGCCTTTCACGCACGCCCCCCGAAGAGTGGGGACTCACAGGGCCCCTGAGAAGAAGCCCCACCGCCTTGCCTGGTGCCTGGGTGCCTGGTGCCTGGGTGCCTGGGTGCCTGGTGCCTGGGTGCCTGGGTGCCTGGTGCCTGGGTGCCTGGGTGCCTGGGTGCCTGGTGCCTGGGTGCCTGGGTGCCTGGGTGCCTGGTGCCTCGGCCAGTCCAGCGTCCAGAGCTCCCGAGTTCTCCCCCAGGGCCGGCATCCGGGACCACCAGCAGGAACCCGCTCAGCTCTGCCGAGCCCCACACCCCTCCTCGCGGCCCGGCAGCCCCACCTGGGCACGAGGGCCACAGCCCCCTTTCTCTGGCAAACGCCCTCTCGTCGTTACGCCTTGCCCTCGTCTTCCGGAGTCCTTTCCCCAGCACGTCCCCTGCGGGATTCACCCCTGCACCGCTGACGTACGACTCCAGGCTACGGCCACGCAGGGAGCCCCCAGTTGGAAGAAAGGACGCTGGGACCATCCACACCCCCGTCTGGCCGCCAGCCTGACCCGGCCCACCTCACCGTGACTTCCCCCTGCTCCGCCAGGCCTCCCTGAGGAAGGGTCAGGAATTCTTCACTCCGTTAGAAATCCCAGCGGCCCTGTTATGGAAGCTGAGTCATAAAGACAAATCCTGCGTTTTATACACGTCAATGAATGTCACGGGGAGCCTTTGCCAGATGAAGCCAGGGAGGTGCTCGGGCCAGAGTTCAGGTGACAGCCATGTCCTGTCCCTTCAGCATGGACGGCGCACGAGGACAGAGGGACGCAGTCCCCAGGGGAGAGTCTGTGTCCTCCTTCCCAGGGACACTTCTGAGCAGACAGACTCACTGCCCACGAGTGCGGAGAGATGGCAGGACTCACCCCAGGATAACCGTTACGCGGTACAAAAGGTACCAACCGAGACGGCACCTGAAGACCTGCCGCTTCTCCTGAGCACAGACGCCAGCTCTGAGCCGGCTCCGGGGGCGGGCACCCTCCAGACGCACAGAGGCCCGTGGTGGCCTCGCCAGTCCGCTGTCGGGGGCCTCCTGCCTCCTCTGTGCGGGGCCCGCACACGGAGGGCAGGGAGGGGCCAGAGGAAGGGGGTCACTCCGGATCCACGGAGCAGGTGTCATAAGCAGGAAACCTACCTACGCGGCTTGCCGGGCTCTTGGCCCCGCCCGCCAGAGTCTTAAAAGTTTACAGAGAGGCCTTAGCAGGGTTCAGGCATGTACACCATCCAGGGGGTCTCAGGCACACCTTGCTCTCTCGAGGCTGCATCGTTGGAACAGTTCCCACTGCGGGAACACTGGGCAGAGCCTACATGCCACGGCCGGGGAGGGGGTGATGGGCCTCTGATCGACCCCGTCCAGGAGGGTCATCCGGTGGTCACGCCCTCTCGCTGACCTCCTCCCACAGTCAGTAGCAACATCCTTTAGCTTTTGCATCCATTCACTGTGACCTCAATTTCCCCCGATGCGAAAGCAGCTCTTTTTGCAAAGACACGAGGTACTCATCATGCAAACATGCAGCTGAGGAGTGAGATGTTGGTGGCAGGGTTGTATCAAAGGAGTGAAGCTCTAAGTGTGGATTTCAGTCCTCAGCCAAAGGGGAGAGGGATGTTCTCCTTCTGGCTACGGTTAGGACGGCTTCTCCTTTCTATAAAGCTGCCGCACGGGTCCGCCTTCTCTGACTCAGGACGGGCCAGGGACAGTCAGCAGGCACAGGACGGGTCTTCTGTGCGCTCAGAAAATCCAAGCCAAAGAAAATCTAGAGAGAATATCTGCTTATTCATAGTCTGATTAGTTTGGGGGTTTTCTGATTTCTCTCATATGAAAGCAAAGAGATTTCAGGTCAAAATTTAAAAAAAAAAGCCTAGAAGGATCTCACCAGAGATAAGATCAGCTGCCTTTGGGTGATGTTTATTATTTTTCGAGTATTTTTTTTTTTTTTTTTTTTGTGGTACGTGGGCCTCTCACTGTTGTGGCCTCTCCCGTTGCGGAGCACAGGCTCCAGACGTGCAGGCTCAGCGGCCATGGCTCACGGGCCCAGCCGCTCCGCGGCATGTGGGATCCTCCCGGACCGGGGCACGAACCCGCGTCCCCTGCATCGGCAGGCGGACTCTCAACCACTGCGCCACCAGGGAAGCCCTCGAGTATTTTTTAATTTGCATTAAATGAGCTTATATTACCTTTATAAAGAAAAATAGACTTGTGAAGTTTAATGATTACAGGGTAGATTTTATATGGCAACAAAAAGTTTTAATGGCAATTTCAAAGCACGTAGAAACTGTAAGGTAACATCTGACTTAAAAAACAAAAAAGACAATGAAACTCTGCTGATTTGATTTTTGTCCCTCAGGCTCCACTGTACACTGTTGTCTTATGCAGTATTGCTAACTCTGTTTGAGTGGATTGTCCATATAAACAAATACCCTAAGAGGCAGAGATAAACCAATTAATTATGCATTCGAGGAGGCTTGACATGAACGTCTCAGGGTGCCATCAGCTCCAGGTGACGGGCTATCTCTACATTTGGTCTGGGTTGCAGGGTGGGGCTGGGTTTCCAGAACCTTCCCAGTGCTGTCCCTCCCCCCATGCATCCTCCATTCTCTCCCCCCGGCCCCCCTAGTGCCCTGGGGTGCAGGGAGAAAATGCTGGCCTGACAATTTCTCTGCTGCCAGGCTGACTTCAGACAGTTTGGAGAGCCCTAAATCTATACTTTTTGGATTTACTTTATTTCATCTTTTTTTAACTATTTCTTTTGAAGGAGTTTTTTTGATGAGCCCCTTGTTGGGTGTTCTCAGCCTGTCCCTCCCTCTGCACCACCCCCCCCCCCCCACTTCACTCTGTCTGGGCCTCGGAAACTGTCACCTATAAACTCCATCACCTGGTTCTTTTGCCCCTGGTTGCTTCTTGCCAATGGGAGACATTTGTAGAAAATTGAGTATTCCAGAAAAGAGAGTGTCTGGGGTGTTTATTTACGAAAACAGGTGGCGGCTCAGTGGGGACTGCGTTCCTCCCCCTGAATCCACCGTGGCTGGTGCTTCCTCCAGGGCAGAGGCCACAGCCCGGGGCAGGGGGGCCGCCCCATCGCTCCTGGCCCCTCAGCCCCACCTACTTCTTTATAGAGTATTCGCCGGAACTCCTCACTTGCCCTTTTGGAATCTGCCATGAATTTCGTGCCAGGACGCCACCAGCAAATGTACACAATGTGTTAGACCAGCAGCACCTGCACTGTTTATGAGAACAAACACCCATATATCAGGAGAGCACCAAATCCTTTTCCATAAGGCATCTATATGCTCTAGATCATCAACTTCTCGATCAGGGCGAACCTAAGCACCTCCCCCCCCCCCACCGAGGGTTTCTCTCCTATCCAGGTGACCTTGAGGGTCTCGTAAGTGTGTGAAGGTAAGAAAGTACATTAAGTCCCCCATGGACCACCTGGCAGGCAGGGAGGTGATGGATGGAGTAGGAGACCAGGCCTCCACCCGCTCCAGACGACCTTCCCGACACCGAGAGGTCGAATGCCACCCTCACAGTGAGGACACCCCCTGTAGTCCGGCCAGCATCCCAGGCCACAGAGTCTTGACCCAAATTAATAAGGCGGCGCCACCCTCTTTTCTCACGTACCGCTCACAGAGCACCCGTTTCTCATTTTCTGGGAAAACCATTTTTTGGAGCATCCTCGGTAACAGAACCCGGCTCATAGGAGGGAAGGAAGCAGAGGCTCTCTGACGACGCCAGGGCGGTAGGAGCAGAAACCAGACAAGCTTGGTCTGCATTTCTGGAGGGAGATGAAGGGCACGCACGTCCCGAGAGCCCCGCTTAGCACCCGGGTGAGTACAGCCAGAAGCCACGGAGAGCACAGCATCCTAAAGGAAGCTGAGGGGGACGTGAGAGGCTGCCCTGAGGTCTGGTCTGGGGCGTCAGTGTGTCTGGAAGCAAGTTAGAACACAAGGCATTTTACAGAAGTAACGGGAAAGATGACAGTTCTGAGAGAACGTTTGGTTTGGATTTAATACTAGATGCTGAGTAGAGCTGACCTCCTTCCAAGGGAAGGGCGAAAGATTTCAAGTCAATTATCTTCTTTTTGTAAAGATTGTGTGTGCCCAGAATATAAGACAAAATGTTTTGTCCCTTTCAAAACAGAGCAATTTGTGTCTTTCTGAACATCCAATGTTCTGGTGGTGATTACAGGGCTTATTGCTTCAAGATGCTATGTGTTCCATGTCTCAGTTTTAAAAATTTGACCAACATAAATCTAAACATTGACGTTGTGGTTCCTCTCCACTTGAGCATCTCAGGGAAATAGATTCTGGGAGGCAGATTTTCATCAACAATCCACCCAGATATCCTTTCCTTCTCGGAAATTCGGCAAATCCTCAGATAATTCATTAATTATTGAAGAGTCAATCGGATTGATTACCATAGCTCACCAAATCCAAGCTGTTACAATACAGACATCCTGATTTCACAGATATTAAAATGTAAGAAAGTTCACGTTAGAATCTGAGACACAGCAGGGACCTCCCTGGTGGTCCAGTGGTTAAGACTCTGTGCTTCCAATGTAGGGGGCACGGGTTCAATCCCTAGTCGGGGAAGTAAGATCCCTCACGCCCCGTGACATAGCCAAAAAAAAAAAATCTCAGACACAGCAATAATAGCCACCATGGACTGAGAGCTGTTCACATGCTCAGCGAACTCCCAGCACTTTGTATGCGTTGATATCAGCTCATTTCATCCTCAGCATGGCCCTAGGGGATAGATCTCATTATCTAACTGTCCCAGTTCCATGGACAGGGAGAGCCAGCCTCGGGGAGGCGAGGGTGGCCGATGAGAGCTGTATCCAGGCAGGTGGCCCCTGGGTCTCACCACTGTCGCCTTGCATCCAACTGAAGGTACGTCCACCCTCTAAGGGCGAGTTGGGCCTAAATTGTTTTAGTTAAGGTTCAACAAAGTCCAATTGTTGGCTAACTTGAACAAATCCCATTGTAAAGACAAACAGCTCTTGATGAGGGCAGGACTTGCAAAGAGTTGAGTAAATACATCCTAAAGTTAAGACTGCACTGCCCAATAGAGATGCAGCCCACGGGGTCCATACTTTGACCCATTTTCTGAGAACTGCACAACTGGGGGGCCACTGAGTCCTCTGTCCTTGGACCAGGGCTGGGGGGCACCTGCCTGAGCCCTACCCCTCCCAGGTTCCTGCTTGAGCCGCCCCCAAGTCAACCCCACCCCAGTGGACAGTGGCCAGTGGACAGGCTCACCCAGATTGGACCCACGTTCCACGCCAGGGTGCCAGGACCTCAGAACCCCGGTGCGGACGGACGCAAGCCCCCTTCCTGGGCCTGCGCGGGCTGTTTCCCTGAGGCAGGAGTGGGGTGCTTGGTGCTCTGGAGCCACTTTACCTTAACCTACCAGGCTCCTGAGCCGAGGCCCTGGAGATGAGAATTCTACATGCACGCCAGGCCCACAGGTTATCAGGAAGGCATTTCGTCAAGGAGGGGCAGGACCCACGTTCGGTAGCTTGCTTTGTAACTGAAATACCCAGACATGCGGTCCATGGGCCTCCCTTTGTACTCTCGCCCTGGGTTCCACAAATATTAAGGATGGGAGCCCAGCTCTACATGCTTTGGGGCTTGGCTGTTTGCTTGCTGCGTGTGTGTTCCTTGAAAACAAGAATGTAAGGGTTTAAATGACCCCGGGAACAAATAACTCCTCTATTTTCAGCTGAAGGACGGAAGGCCCAGCAAAGTAGCCAGTGTCAGGAATGGAAAAGATGGGTGGGTTCCAATAATCAACAAATCCAAGAGAAGGAGAAAGCAGACGTGTATATGCAAAGGTGATAATCCACTTTTAAAGAATGAACATGACCTGGGGTCACCGCCCGCTGCACTGTTCTTACTTAATGCCCAGCGATGTGACTGTGGCCACTGTCAGACCTCACTCAGTCCATTGTTTTCCTTTTAAAGCTATGTTTTCAAAATCTTTGCTTCAAACCCAAGGAAAAATGTTTTCTGGCCGAACTCAACTATAAGTAAAACCAATTGGATAGATGATTCATGTTATAAAATATACCTTAATTGTACACTTTCTTTAAAATTAAAGATACCTGCACTATAAAGTAATACTGAGAAAAGAATGAAAACTAACTCTAATAATAATTTCAACCATTGTCTCCAGAAATAAGTGCACTCATAAGTTCTCAGACATCAATCCCAAAGGACATCCAAACCACGATGCAGGAAATAAATGTTCTCCACGTTGGAAATACACACGGGATATTTCTCGAATCATAAGACTCCCACTGACTAAATGCTTTCTCCTAAGGCTAGGAGTTTGGATGTAATAATTATATCCTAAAACATTATTATAACTTTTCAAAGAGAAGAGAAATGATATTTTGAGAATGTATTCAATACTTTCCAAAGAATGCTAGAGACATTTTTTCACTTTCAAGATAAAATATCCCAGATACCTGACAGATAGTCTTCTGAATAGTATACACTAAGGAAAAACTAAAACTGGGGTAAAATATATAATTGCATATTTTCAGGTTTGTCTTTCAGTAATGTGAAAATTTTCAGAAATAGCTGGAAGAAGATTCGGCCATTAGGTTTATGAAATGTGTGCTTGGGATGAGAACACAGTTTAAGTAGGATCTGAAAACCCTACGTGTCTGCAGTGGACAAGTAACAGCCATCAGCAAACAAGCTTTTAATTTTCAATATAGCACAAGACAAAAGGGGATCTCCTAAGTCGGGACAGCGTCGTACCGGATGGGTGAACTTTGGAGAGGTGATTTGCATAGAGCAGTAGAAAAGCATTTAACCCAAGGCCCCAAAGTTCCAAAGAGAGGAAGGTCAACTGGCACAGATTAAAACAGAAAAAAATAAAAAAATGAGATGCAGTTCTTGACAGGTTATTATCTGCATAATGTCCTTTGAAATGGTGACATTGGCTGTTAGCGCTAAAAAAAACCTGCCTATTTTTTTTACCTAACTTTTATATGTCATCTTTTTCTAACGATCAAAAGCCATTAGGTTTAATCTACATTCTGATTCCCTAAAAAATAAAAAAGGTACTTTCAAACATCCCTATTACATACTTAATACATCCTTCCTTGCCTTGTGGAAAACCTAGACCGGCCAAAGTAACCACACGTCACTTGACAGTCCAGGATTAAAAGACTGAAATGATGTGAATGGGCGGAGAGTTCCGCAAAAACAAGTAACGAAGAGCCTTTTGACTCCACCGACATCTGCCTTAGAGTAAATCCAGGTTACTTCCTTCCTAATTTACAGGGTGGGTTCGCCTGCGTGAGGCCACATGCATGGCTGAGACGGGTCCCAGCGGAACACGCCAACGCTCTCCTGCGCGGACATCCACCCTCTCTCTTTATCCCTCCCTCCTCCACCTCTAGAGTCAGCTTACAGTGTCATCAAAAGTCATCAGAGGAAACTAAGCCAGTCACCTTCACACCTGTCAGAAAGCGCACGCTCAACCGGACCGTGCGGTCTTGCCCAGAGGGACGCGGGTCCCTCCCAGAGGGTCCCACCCAGAGGGACGGGGGTTCTCCCAAGGTGAGCTGCTACCTGTGTTCCAGGTGAGCTTGCCATGGGCGGGGTCAGCCTCCCTGTCTCCGTGGAAACCAAGGAAGCAACAACCACCCACACTGGTCAGCAGCAGGCGGCCTCAGCGGGACGGGGCCTCGAGGCTGCGGTGGACCCTCAGTCCTGGTGGCTCTCCAGGCTGAAGGCCAAAGGCTCGGTGTCGCCACACAAGGCAGGATAAAGGCGCTGTGGCCGCCATGCGGGAGCCGGGGCTGTTCCCAGGGAGGAACTGGCAGCTTTAGAGCCGGGACCGACCGGCTGCTGGAGGCTTTGTGCAGACAGGTTTGGGGCCTGAGCTGAGAGAGCTTTGGGAGATCCTCCTGGCCTGAGTGTCCGCCCACCGGCGCCCCCACCACCGCATCTCCCAGCTGCTCACTTGCCGTCATTCCCTCACCCCCGGTCCACCCTGGAGACCCGAGTCAGAAAGAAAAGAGGGATGCTCAGCCCCGGGGTGTGAGGCTGCCACGGGGCTGTGGGCGCAGGCGGGGGAGAGTCTGTCCTTGTCACCAGCTCGAGGCAGAGCCAGAGCCCAGAGCGAGTTCAGGAGGGTGGGTGCAGGGCAGCCGGAGTGGCCTGACCTCGGTGACCCCGGTGACCCTAGTGCTGGTGGAGGGAGGGCGCCTTCACATCGCTGTGTCTTAGAGACTCCACAGACCACACCTCACATTCACCCTCCTGCAGCACCCGTTCTGCGGCTCCCGTCTGAAGGCCCACTCAGCCGAATGTCCACCAGGCTCCTAAACGCCCATCTGGTGCCCTGGGCCGGGGGAGGGGCTGTGCGGTGACAGCGGTACCAGCGGTGCCTGGGGAAATCACCTGTAACCGTCTCTGCTGTGACAGCATCCCCAGAGGAAATGCACCAGGCCGCCCAAGCAGGGGACAAGATGTACCACTTGCTTTTCTCTCTCTTAAGTAACTGGAGAGAAACCAGGCTCAAAACCAGAGGCCACGTGCCTGCCGGCTGGCAGCTCACCACCCACGGAAACCCCTCATTTCTCCCCACTCTTTACCACGCACATCTCAGGTGGAGAGAACAAAGCCACAGCTTGTTAAAACAGGAATTATAGAGAAGAACTTTTCATCAAGGCCACCAAATAGTTAAAATGCAGGAAATTATAATTTTCAGGTTGAAAATTTGCTGTGATACGTGATCAGCGGTTTCTATCGTGAATAAAATCTCTTTTTCATCATTTCTTCCACAGTGAAAATACTCCATGAACTTTTCTTTACCAGTTCCCTTACATGAAGTTGAAAGGTAACTCTTTGACAATTAGCAATCTTTTCTTTTGCATCAATTTAACTTTAGCATAGGAATAAAGCCCCACGCGATGCAGCTCTGTCAGTGGGAGAAAGTAAGAAGGAACTTGTCAGGTTTTTTCTGACAAAGTATATAATGAAAGCAAAAAGAGTCCTGCCTTTTTTCCCCCCAAATGAATGTGAAAGAGATTTTAAAAATCAGAATTTATTCAGGTGCTCATGGTATTGAAAAGCACAGAACACTAACTGCAGCAGAGTAAAATACATACAATTAGAATCCTCATTTTGAGAGACTCCAAAGAAAGTAATATTCGTTACAGCTGAAAACACATAGAGGTATGTTAAGTAAAGCATCAAAACATGCACTCCTGTAAACTAATAGGATAATGACATATATTATCCCAACTGTCAGCTTCCACTGTGCCTATAAAAGTTCCTTTTGTTAAGCACGCAAATTCATCATTAAAATACCAAAACAACACAAAAATACCTGTTAGCCAGCTCTGAACCTAGCACACACCCCTGCCTTATCTCAGTGCAAATAAACACTCTAGACTTCTCTCCTTTTCTCTTTTCTGTTTGTTTCCGTGGGGTAAGCTCACTGATTATTGATTCAGCTTCCCCGAAGCTCAAAGTTTGGTAGTTTAAAATTACACACCATGGTCTTCATCTCAATTTCTCCCTTCTTCAGCTCTGAACCAAGGATGGAGTTTGCAGAGACCTCAGGCTAAGCCAGAAAAGACTCATTATTTCGTAGGATTCTCACAAAAACGGTAACCCAGAGTAAAACTGCCGCTGTCCACCAAACAATCAAAACCTAGCAAGAATGACATTATTCTGACCAGGGCAGATGCTGCCCACGCCACCCTATACATTTCCCAGCACTCAGAAGGGTTTTCCTTTCTCTCCCCTTCTTTCTTTCTTTCCCCTTCTTTCTTTCTTTCTTTTCTTTCTTTCTTTCTTTTCTTTCTTCTTTCTTTCTTCTTTCTTTCTTTCTTTCTTTCTCTCTCTCTCTCTCTCTCTCTCACTCTCTCTCTCTCTCTCTCTCTCTCTCTCTCTCTCTTCCCTCCCTCCCTCCCTTCCTTCCTTCCTTCCTTTCTTTTTCTCTGTTTGCCCTTTGAACTATATTCAGAGCCAAGAAATTGGAATTTAAAAAGCAACCAGAAATGATTAGAGCACAGCCAGGGCATCCTATCAGAATGGAAGGGTTCACGCCTGGTTACTCTTACAGTCAGTGGGAGACGGTAACAGAAAATGACCTCGAGGGAACATCCCTTCACCTGACTGGCCCCGGCCCCTACGTCTGGGTCCAGGAGCACCATGGCTATTTTCACAAGCATAGCAAACACTTAAAGGTGGGGCTGGCACACATTTCTGCAATCCCCAGATCATAACTTTTCACCAACTTGAGAGAGAGAACAAAAGTCTCCATTGCCCAGGTAGCAACAGTCGTAATGAATCGTAGGTGGCAATCCAGCCCCACCTGAGTCCCAGGGCAGGTCACTCCTGCCCAGGAGAAGGCATCCTTCTGCCTCCTGGTCACACAGTGACCTCGAGGACACCGAGCACGGCCCCAGCGGCCAGCACACAGGCCCCCGGGGCTCCCACGAAAGGATCCCACGCCGGATCCCGGGCAGAGCTGCCGTGGCCCAACCTGTGATCGGGGGGTAGTCACTGCAGTACAGATGACCAGACCCTCCCCCCGCACCCCAACGCTCAGCAGAAGAGGCATGGCCGGCTGTGCTCCCACACGTGCCCCTCCCCATGCCGCCCAAGGACACCCCCTCCGGCAGCGGGGCCCCACAGCATACCTCCTGCGCCGGCGTCCAGCCGCCTGTCTGGGCCGGGGCTCTGGGACTCCCTGGTCCTCGTGGCACTGAGAGGTTGCTCCGGAGCATCCCAGCGTCCTGGGGCAGCAGGCGGGGTCTCCGCAGCCGCGGAGGCCGAGGCAGCGACGAGCACAGCTGGAGACCGTCCACAATGAGTCAAATGTTGTACGGCAGCAACAAATGAACCGGGAAAAGCGGCGCACAAATCAAGCCAAAGCGCCGCTTCTAGGGGATGCTGAGAGCTGGAGCCGCCGAACGCTGCATTTCCTCCTCGAGCCCGTTCCAGCCACAGCTCCTTCTGCTGCCTGTACTGTACCATAATGCACTAGGTCTGGCTTTTACCCTATTGAGAGAACATGAATATATTATTATCCACACAAAAGAGCAGGTTATTGTTTATGAATTACCAGCCTTCCCAGCAACAAAGGCTATTTTCATAAGAAAACTCAATTTCATTTTAGCTCCAATTTGATTACCAGCTGAAGGGCAGAAGCCCCGCCCCTAACCCTCAAAGGAGTTTTATTCATACCATTGAATGGGCCTTATTGCTTCCTTTTCAAAACTGACGCAGAAAGCGTTTAGAGTAAAACATTGACAAAAAAGTATTGCGCTGCTATTCTGTGCAATAACAGAGCTGAAGAGGGCAATGATTTCTCAGCCACCCTTCACTGTACTTCAGAACACCAAAGGCTGGAATTAATGACAGACCAGAGAGAGAGGAGAGCGAACGTCTCACAATGCACGTCAAATCTAAATGATCACCATACACTGAAAAGCCCCCAAAAAAGCCCACAGCTGATTGATTCACGGCTTTCACAAGAACGACAGGCTTGAAGAGTTTATTGCACCACAATTTACTCGGAATTATCATAAAAACGAACGTAGAGACTGAATGTCACCCCGGCACGCTCCAAAGACACACACCCAGGGACTAAGTTCATGCAGGCATTGTCGTCTTGTGGGCAGGACCTGAGGGCAGTTGGGGCATCCGTGAAGGGGCTTCATGTGCTCTTAGCACGTAGAGCCATGACTTGGGCTCCGTGGGGGGAATGTTCACCCCACACCAGAACATTTGTTCATCTTCACAGTTTAAAGTGGGAAAAGTCTGCAGCTGCAAACAATGGCCCAGTGCCCCAGAGGCTGGATGCCTACTTCCCACCTGGATAGTCTGTCCTGGGGTCTCCCTGGAGGGTGCATGTAGGGAGGCCCTCTGTGTGTCAGCTTTTTGGTTTCCATTCCCCAGGGATGCGTGAAGTTTGCAAGGCCTCAGCTGCTCACAAGAATATGGTTCGCAGGTAAACGTTTAAATGACACAGGTTGTTGCTACAATGTCTGTCTCCAGACTCACAGCACTCCCCTTTTCATTAAAATTTGAGCAATAATGGCTAAACTGGCGGGATTGCCAAAGAAACCTGCACTTGACATTATGCAAATAGAGTCTACAGTGTAATAACTTGGCCCTGTTCACGTGGACACCGCCGGGGGATGGGACCAACCAAAACTGAAAAGATGCACTTAAAAATCTACTTACTAGCCAGCGGGCCAATCCCTGCACTTGCTTGTCTACACGGCACCATCCGGTTTTACAGGTGAAGAATGTATCATGTTCAATGTTTTACTGGAAAACAACATTGACATTTAAAAACAAACTAAACAAAAAAAGTAAGACGACGCTAGTTGGCCACTACATTTTTCAAAGACTGTTGAATTTGAACACGAAATACAGGTGTTTTCTTTCTTCTTGAGTCAGGCATCTGAGCCGTACTCTTCACTAGGAAGGAGGGCTTCCAGTTGTAATAAGTCATTTTCCAAGACTTCCCTTGTTGTCACTATGTGTGACTGCTGACACCGTACACTGGTGATGTCAAGCTAATCATTAAAAAGCCAAGCTCCCGCCAAGCATTCATGTGCTTACGGATATCTAAGCGTTCAGCATTGGCTTTTGGCAGCAAACATCCAAATAAGTAATCCAGCTGCACCTTCCCTGGGGTTTCTTGGCGTTAGGGACCTAAGGTCAAATATTCACAGTAACTTTGTCCTATAAAGTCACCGTGAACCCTGAATTAGCAAATACCGACCTCGGCTCCCGTGGACACACGGGGAGGTTCCCGCGAGCCTCTGGTCACAACATGCTCACCGACCAATCAACACATGAACTTGCTTCATGTATGTTTCTGTTTAAAGACACCTTACTTAGTATTTATCACGGATTCATTAACATGGAACCCACAGTCAGCAGCTCGCTTACTCGGGCCCGAAAGGGGCTCATCTGATGCACGTAGTTTCTCCATACGTCACAGCCTTCCTGGACTTAGGAAAAGTAGACAGCACTTCAGCACCACGCTTTGGGGCCTTGATGACAGCAAAACCACCCCCAAATCACAAAAATTTGAAAAATGTGGCTCTAAGACTGTGAAAATGTTTACTGTGAGAAAACTAGAGCAAGAAACAGTCACTGTCTCATCTGGCCTGAGCTGGGGACCTGCATGTTGGTTGATATATATTTTGCGCTACACTGTACACGCCCGTCCATGAGTGACATTGAAAGCTCTGCGAATATGGATCTGGGGTTACAAATAAACTTGAGCGAGTAAGCAAATTTGCAGATATAGAATCATGAAAGAGAATCAACTCCATTCTTTTCTTTGACGCAAGGCCGTTTGCATTTGTGTCCAGAAAGCTCTGGGCTGAACTTATCCCCGCAAGATGCAAGCATTGAAGCCCTAGCCCCTGATGTGACCATATTTGGAGATGGGACCTTTAGGAGCTAGTTAAGGTTAAATGAGGTCAGAGGGGTGGAGCCCTGATCTGATAGGATTGGTGGCCTTATAAGAAGAGGAAGAGAGCTCTTTCTCTCCTTCTCCACATGAACGAACTGAGGAAAGGCCATGTGAGGACACAGCGAGAGGGTGGCCGCCTGCAAGCCAGGGAGAGAGGCCTTGGGAGAAACCAGCCCCACTGATACCTTGGTCTCAGACCTCCAGCCTCCGGAACTGGGAGAAATAAACGCCTGTGTTTAAACCACCCGGGCTGTGGTGTTTTGGCGGCCTGAGCAGACTAAGACACAGTGAAAAGTGGAGCAGAGGTGTGGCACTTCATCAACCAGTAACCACTAGTGAGCACCTACTGTATATCAACTCCAGTCCGCAGTGAGGACAGGAGACAGCGGGGGTTCAGAGAGACCCTGAGGGAGGAGGCCCTCGGTGGGGGGTGGGGGTGGGGGGTGAGTAGCACCCAGGTCAGGGGACAGGCCTGGGAGCACTGGGGCCAGCCCATGGGGCCTGGGTGCCCACCTCACAGGGGGGCAATTTTTCAAAATGTGGCCTTGGACCCCTGACATCACATCACCATCCATTGTCAGGAGAGGAAGTTTGGGGTCCACCTGGTTGTAGGGCCCTGGGGAATCGCTTTCCTGACTCACCTGCCCAGGTGACCCCTCAACCTCATTAAGTTAGAGAAACATTGCTATCAGTCGAGCAGATTAGAGAAGGATTGAAGGAAACCGCCATGCAGAGCAAGGGCGACGCAGGGTCTTGGAAAGAGCCCCCCGCAGCTGCAGCCCCTCTCGTCCAGATGGCGACCTGGGCCCAGAGCGTCTGCAGACCCTCGGCCAGGCAGCCAAGCGTGGCTCGGAGACCTGCCCTCCGGTGTGCTTGCCTAGGCTTAACTAAGAGGAATATTTCCTGACTTCAAGGGGCAAAGGAATGCACAGAATGGACAGGAAATATCCTCCCTCATCAACGACGTCAACCTCAAACACAGGGGGGGACACTGAAAATGAAAGGAAGCTTTTCCCTGTGTTGTTGTCGTGTCCGGAAAGCCAGAAAGTTCCGGCTCTAGTGTCAGGCAGACCTGCCACTTGCTTGTGGGCCAATTCCTCAGCCTCTCCGTTAAACTCTGAGCTCCTCAAGGACCAGGAGGTCCCCTCGTTTGTCCTGGGTTCACGGAGCCGGCACGTGATCGGTGCTCGATAAAGCATTAGGATGAAACACCTTAAACATTACAGGATGGAATCCAAGGCCTTCATTATACAACGGCCAAGGTCAAGCGCTAAGAATTAATGTAAGTGGAGAGGGTGACGGTGAAGTCCAATGTTACGAGCTTGTTTACCGAAAAGAGAGGGATCTTTAAAATTGTGAGGCCCCACTTACATTTTTCAGACAATTTAGAATGTCTTTCAGCTGCACCGAGTCGGTCTCCTGCCCCCTCATCATCATCCGGACACACGTGAACCCCACTCACCTGAAAACTTTCACCTGACCGCTAGGACCCAGACACAAAGAAACAGAAGCCCTGCCCAGTGAGAAAGCGCCTCCCCTGTACACAGTCCTGCAGCCATCTGAAGTCAATAACCGTGTAATCTGGGTTCCAGAAAGTCCCACCAGATCTCCGGGGGTCCAGGATGTCCCGTGATACTTTGTCCTTATGTTTCATCCCTTCAAGCAAAGCCAAGTCCCCTGAGAAGCAAAACCCTGGAACAGATTCTAAGTCAGGAGGCTGCGGAAATGCAGAACAATGCTATGCAAGCGGTAAAAGTGTCCCTGAGCCCAGCCCTGAGCGGCCCCATTAATCCCCGCCAAGCAGTGACAGGCGTTCATGCCATTATTGGAACATGACCACAAATCTCACTGTTTCCCCCAAGGCTCCAAGTACCTTGGGAAGATATTTCCCCAAGTCTGATGGTGTCAGAGGAGACATTTAGTCACTAGACGTTTAAGCAGCAGAGGACGCTGCCTTTTAACTTGATAGCCATCCACTGCTCAGGAAGAAAATCTAAAAACCACACTAGGTTGAAAATCACTTTCCATTTTTTTTTCATCGTCCAGCATTTATCTCATCCCACTTGATGTTTCAAAATTATGATCCAGGCACTTGAAGTGTGTGATTTGATGACGTACTTACCCCGCCCCACTCTCCTCTTTTTTTCCCTCCTCCAATTAACAAAAAATAGAGGCTCTGGCCTCATGTAGTTGGCTCACAAGTTCTTACAATAAAGGCACATCTGAAAATTAGACTCCAGATGGGTATGAGCCATTTTAGCCTCTATTTCCATAAATAAAGCAGTAAGAAAATGAGCCAGACGCAACCCAGAGGACAAATTACCTCACTGAGGAAATTTCAAGTTAAAATCCTTCTGGATTTTGACAAGACTCTTCTGCAGTTGCTCCAGTGATGGGCATTATGGTCTCCAAGGCTTCTCAGGTGGTGCCTGGGAACAGGCATGGCCATCTGATAAGTTCAAAGGCCAGCTGTACCCCGAGGGGAGGCCCCCAGCCCCAAATGTGCACTGGGTCTGTCCTCTTCCGACCCTCCCCCAGAAGGTGCACCCAAACCACCTGGAGAACGGACACTGGGGTCTCAGGAAGGAAGTGGGTGCCGACGACAAGCCACTCACCCTCGCAGCCTTCCTCTCTGAGGGAAAGCCCTGCTTGGTCTGCGGTGGGTTCGGAGGCAATTATCCCTTTAAGATGAAGAACACATGTGACTTCGGGCAAGCGAAGCATGGTGTCAACCAGCCACAGAGCAGTCATTTACCCAGGATGGTCTACGGCGATTCTCCAAGAGCAGATTCGTGTCCTGTAATTCGATCCACATCACGCAGGCATGATCTCGATTGAACTGGCTCACCTGTCCCTCTCCCCTCCTGGGAGTTCAAAGGGGTGGGGCTGAGAGTCCTGAAGTGGCTCATCCTGCGGTCGGTTCCTAGGGGGTGGGGGGCATCTCATTAGCATAAACTCAGGCACAGCCAAGAGCTTCCTTAGGAGTAGCAAGACACTCAGGAAACTCCCAGGGTTTGAGGAGCTCTGTGACGGGAATGGGGGTGGGGACACTCACGTGTTCTGACACCACCCCTCGGGGAGTGTCCCAGCCCCTGTGCTCGGGATGGCTCCAGGCAGAGGGTAGGTCTGTGGTCCTCCCTGTGCTCGAGAAGCCCGGACTAAGCTTGGGGTTTCTGTTCCACGAGGCTGAAGGTATAAGAAGCAGAAGTGAGTTGGTGTAGTAGCCACTCTGCCTTGGGGGTTCCTTCTCACTGTCTGTCTTCTTCTGGGTGGTGGGTCTGTCCCCTCAGCACCTGCAGGCCCAGCGTGGCTGGCCCGGGCCAAGCCACCCTGTCCCCGCAAGGGCGTGGGGACGATGCCTGGTCTCTGGGGTGGGTGGTGACATGAAATCCAGAATCCCCTCCCAATGCAGATCTCAGCTGACATGTCTTCCTGTTGGGCACTCTTGTCACGTACTGGTCAGAACGGAGTGGAGCTGAACAGGCCTCGGAACGGCTGGACCTGAGGCCAGGACCACAGACCAGTAACCCTCAGCAGCGCTACAGGGTGAGTCCTGTCATGCGTTAGTCAAGGCCCCTCAGAACCAATAGGATGTATTTACGAAGAGGGTTGTTAAGAGCCACTAGCTCACATGATTACGGAGGCTGAGAGGTCCCACCGTCTGCTGGTCCCACCATCTCCAAGGCCATCGTGTCAGACCTGGGAGAGCCCTCGGCACGGCCCCCAGTCTGGGTTGAAGGCCCGAGGAACAGGTGCTGAGGGAGGGGAAGAGGCCGGCAGCTGGGGGTGGGGGAGGGAAGCCCACCCACCCCTCCTTCGCTCTGTCAGACCGGCTACGGCTTCAGGGCTACCCACAGGGGACAGCGACCCTTGACTCAGATGCCAGCCCCATCTGGAGACGCCACAGAAACACCAGAGCATCGTCCGACCTGCGATCTGGACTCTGGTGCCAGGACCCCTGCCCACGCTGTGTTACACCTGCTCCGTGGATCCCAACTCCCCACCATCACGCATCTCCAGGTCATGGACGCGGGTCTGGGGCACAGGGCGAGCTGTGCCCCTGAGAAGCTGCTCCGACCCCGGGTAGACACCCCCTGCCCCGGGCGTCAGCTCTGTTCCCAGCCCACGGCACCTGCGGCCCGACTCCCAGAGGGGGGCTGTGCACCCTGCCCTTGGGGGCCTCCGCTGCCCTCGCGTTTGCTGGGACTCTAGGCTCTGAGGCTTCCTGCAGCCGCACTCGGGCCAAGGGCCGAGGGAGGGCCCTGCTGGGGTGGACAGGCTGGGGGAGCAGCCAGCCACACCGGGAGGAAAGGGCAGCTTTTCATGAGGGAGGCGGGAGGCCGTGCTGGCTGAGGGGCAGGGGGACGGGAGGGGGCCAGCTGCGGTGAGGTCAAGCTGTCAGACTTGATGCCCACAGCCTCCAGGGAACGGAGAGAGGGGTCAGTGTCTGTGACTGGCAGCTGGCTTGGCGTCAGGACAGGGTCACCTGCTTCAACTGTGTGGACAGGCCCCGGGCAGGCCGGCGGGTTCCCCCCGGAGCAGGGTGGGTGGGAGCGGCAGCCGTGGCAGAGAGAAGCCGCCTTGAGTCTGGCCCTGCGGCCTCAGCGCACCCACAGGCCAGGCATCCTCAACAGGGAAATGGTCTGTCGTGTCCCCTCATGGCTCATCCCGTGTCCCTGCCCTGGGGATGGAGCATCGGCACGTCAGTCAACACATATCTTTCTCACCTATTTCACCCAGAGCAAACTGAGCTCAGACTCCATCCCCCTTGAGCCTCCCACGTGGGGAAGCAGGGTGTGGACCACATTACCATTGGGGCTTCACCTGCCTCCAGAAAATGCACCTCATCATGGACACAGCTGGTCCTGCAGGCCACATGTGGTTCAGACTCTCCTTATATCTGAATATACGTCCAATTTGATCAAGACCAGCTGTAGACATTCTCTTTTCCCAAGAAAAAGAGGAAAGGAAAAAAGTCTAGATAAGATAGTAAACCCAGGGAAACAGGAGGAAATGATTTGGAAAGAAGAGGCAAAGAGAAATACAAGTCCGATACAAAGAAACTCTGGCATCAGACGGGACATCCTGCAAATGCGTGAGAGGCGACAGACCAGAGGAGGTGGGGGAGTTCGCGGGGAAAGCAGGACACAGCGCTCCTAAATGAAAACATCTTTTCTCCTGCAGAAATCAAAATATTCCCCCAAAACCCAAGATCACCCTGGTAAGCCGAGCTTACAATAAGCAAAGCAGGAGTCGATGATTAGCTGGTGCGGAACCATCTGGAATGATGTGTGAATGCAACTTCATTTACACACACATTCACATCCACACACTCTCACACACTCACGCACACTAACAAGGCTTAGAAAGTGCCAGACTTGCTCCTGTGTATCCAAATCAGAGCAAAGGAAATAAATATAGCTGAAGGCTGTTAAGTGGGGGGGGGGGGGGGGGTGAAGCCGTCAGGGAGGGTGACGTGCAGAGCACAAAGCCTCTTCACAACGTGGAGAAAAGTAGCTGTCAGAGGGAGGAACGTTCCAGAGAAAAGAAGAAGAAAAAGGCAAAGCAAACAATGGTTCGGAGAGGCCGTGGTACGTGAGTGCCTGCAGCAGGCGTGCGGGTGGAAGGTCCTCGAGAAACCCGGGGACAGCGGGCTCCACGAAGGCCTCAGAGCAGCGCTGGGAGGACGGGGCAGAGCCCGGCTGCGCAGTGGCTCCAAGGTCATCTGGGCAAAACGGGTGCCGTGGTGCCAGGAACCCAGTGAAAGCTGAGTGAGGGACCGTGGAGGGATTTAGACAAATTCCACCTGCTGGTTCACGACCAGGTGAGTCAGCCGACTCGCCTCATCGTCTGTCCATCAACTGAGGCTCAAGGTCAGGCTGCCCTCTGTCCTCTGGGAGCCCAGCACCCGGCCTACGAGGCACAGAAGCATCGCCTCCTTTCACAGGTGAGGAACCGCGGCCTCAAAGCACAACCCAACAGCAGGATTCCAAGTCAGATCTCCAAACTCATGTCAACACACGAGAGCCCTCAGAGAAGCCTGCCCCGCACCCCCCTCTGGCCCCCCGCAGCACGAGAGGCTTCCTCTAGAGCTGGGTGGCCGTGTTCTTTGTGTCCCATGTGGGTCACTTTAGGGAACGTGGGCGGGAGGGATGCCGGTCTAGGCTCGGGAGCCCCCAGGCCAGAGATGGGGGCCGGCCCAGCAGGACCCTGCCAGCCGCCGTGCAGACAGCAGCCCGCCCAGTACTCACTAGTGACAATCAAAACACTCATTAACCGTACGGCAGGCAGGGTGCCGGCCAATCACACAGGGGAGGCATCGTACAAAGACAAGGGCCTGCGAGCCCTGAGCCCCCATGCCGGTGGCTCCGGGGGGGCCCAGGGCCTGGCGGCAGAGGAGTGGGACTCAGGAGGCCTGAGGGAGGGTCTATCGCCAACCACTGCAGGAGCACTTCCGTGTTCTGTCCACTGGCACGGCTGCACCTGGGTCATCACACTGCAATAACACAGCAGGCGTCAGGTGACAACATGTTTTTGCTGCAAAACAAGCCACCCACGCTTGGCGGCTTGCACAACAGCTCCTCGTTTAGATCTGGGCTCTGGGAACCGGGGCTCTGAGCGAGGCTCGGCTGGGGCACGTCTGGTCTCTGCGGACAGTGGCCACCAGCCGGTGCTGCTTCTGCTGGTGTGGCTGGGGCCCTACTGCCAGCCTCCAGCAGGGAGCCTGGGTGTGTTCACGGGGCAGCAGCAGCGCCAGGAGGGGCAGGAAGACACAAGACCGCCTGAGGACTGGCGCGAGGACAGTCTTACTCCGTGTGCTGCCCACAGCGCACCAAGTGCCAGCCCAGGTGCCGGGGTAGAGAGCCAGCCCGGCGCTGGTGGGAGGAGAGGCATGTTGCAGTCTGCCCCAAGGCGCTGCGGACCAGTGATACCCCCAAGCCTCCGGACTCAGTGGCCAGGGAGAGGTGGGGACAGGCCCGATGCGGAGAGCTGCTGGGTTTTCAATTCAAAGCGTCGGAGGGAGTGGAGAAGAGCCGGCTCTTCTGGTTCTGTTTGCCTGCAGATCAAGAAGAAAAGCCTTGGCCAGTGGAGTCAGTTTTCATTTTGTATATTTAAGTTATTTTTTCTTTTACTTATTTAGGAAATCAGCTGAGTCTGAGAGTGATTTCCTTCTGTGTTTTCAAACAAGGCTTTAAAAGGTTGTGCCCTGGGTCTGCATTTTCTGGCAAAGCCTCTGCACACAGCTGTGCAGACAATTGAGGGGGGATGTATTTATATTTAATGCTATCACATTTGCTGGTGATCTGGGTGAGGATTTTTAAAATAGAAAAAAGGACTGGGTGTACAAAAGACCAGAAAGGACACCCATAGCAAAGGCTGAGAGAGACACAAAGGGTGCTGGGGATTCCGCTTTGTTCTGCAAACGCTCAAGCCCTTTATGACCAAAGGAAGGGATTGTTTGCTTTCCGTTCATCCCAGTGAAACCAGAAACCCTCGACAGTGGGCAAAGCTCCTTTTTCTCGAAATGAAACAAAATTCTTCTATCGATTTGTTCTGCATTTAATCTGAATGAATCAGATCTTTAAAAATAACATTTTAGTGTGATGAAAGACTGACCATTTCATGTAGGAAAAAAGTTGAGGGCAGTTGGGACCCTGCGGGCGTGCCGGGGATGCGGGTTTTTATTAGTGTTTTAATGGCCCCAATTAAAGAGCACGGCTCCTCCAGATTGCAGAGCAGAACGCCAAAACCCAGAGACGCCCCCGAAGTCCCAGAAAGGGCGCAGGTGTGTGTGTAGCGTGATGTGTGTGTTTCCGACCACTGCTGCTCTGCCACGTTCCCAGACCTAGATCCCCACCAGTACCAAGAATATACCATGGCAGGACACTTAACCAGAATGTCCCCTAGCAACATTTGTTTTCCTTTCCGGTTTGGTTCCGTGAGGCATTGCCCTAAAATTCTCTCTGGGCTGCTCTGGGTCAGCTCCCAGCTCTGCCCAGAGACGGAAGCTCCGCACTCAGGGAGGTGGCCCACCTGCACCTCCCCCAGCTCAGGCCCCTGAGCCTCTCTTCCCACCCCCCCGGGAGGGGCTGCCCAGACCAGGGCCCAGCAGGGCTGAGTTGCTGCGTGATCTAGCTCCACCCGCGACAAGCTGCAGGATTTGGTTTAGAAGAAGTCATTTCATGCCTCTCAGCCCATGTCTCTTGATAGGCGAGAGAACCGTCTCCGTCCCATTGCTCTGGGACTTTCTTCCCCAGGGATGCCAACACCTATGTTGACCACCTCCTCTGAGATCATTAGTCACAGGAAAACACATCTCTCAAAGTGTTTGTCTTAGACCTCAGAACTGAAAGCATTTGTGGGCGGGGTCGTATTCAGTACTCTCTTCCATCCTGGCTAGACAAACTGAGGCTCAGAGAGGCGACAGGGCTTAGTAAAATGGTCCACGTCGTCAGACGAGAGCTCGGAAAAGTCTGGCCAGTGGCTGTTACTCTGCACCAGACCCCTCCCGGCCTGCCCGGGGGAGGGCGCCTCAGGGGCCTTGGTCTGATGTTTCTAATCTTCTGCGGGGGGGTCGCCCACATAAAGAGCAGAGCATCTGTGGGCTCGAAGAGGACCCTGGACGCTGAATCAGGAGAGAGGGAGGTTGCAGGGAGATAACGGGGTGGAGGGGCAGGGGACTGAAGCTCAAATGGTTTGGGGAACGCTTTTCTATAAAAGAATCCAAACTTGCAAACACAGAGCTAGGCAGAAGCCTTGCAGGGGAAGCTTTCTGTGTCAGTAGTTCTGCGGTAAGTCCACCTCTGCGAATAACTGGAGAGAGAGAGAACTGGACAAGGAGACACACCTGTCATCTGAGTATAAAGAGTCATCACCTTCAGATGCATGTCCCTGAAGCCTGGAGGGGATGGGGATGGTGGCCTGACAGGGTTGAGTCTCCTGCTGAGTGAGAGACTACACACCACCCCGGGCCTGTGTCCGAGCCCAGACAGAAGGTGCCCACAATCCAGCGTGGGCCACCACGAGGGCACATGCACCCATCCTGGCTGCTTCCGCAGCAGCCGGGTCTCAGCCCGCTCGGGGCCGCCCTCCCCCCAGACCAGAGTCACAAAGATGCCCAACCACAGACCTACCCCTGCATCCAACCCAGAGGAAAGCGCTTCCTTAAACCCTCCCCAAATCACCTAACCTGGGCCTTCCCATGAGACCCTCTAACTGCTCTCCCTGGGACACCCGGCAGGTGTGCTTCAGCTCAGGTGTGTCCTGGGGTCTTTGCCGAAGGTGCTGACAACCCACGACCATGATTGCCAAGGCCAGGAGGGCTGCCTTGCCCCTTCCAACTATGCCTGATGTGCATGTGAGCCTTACCCCCTCTTCAGCGTGAACAGAAAGGAGGAGAGGATGGAGAAGAGGAGGAGAGGTGAGGGAAAAGAGGGAGGGAGGACGGGACAGTGTTTCCTGGAGGCTGGGAGAGGTGAGGCGTTGCATCACCCCACCTGCCCTGTCCAGGACCAGCCCCGCCGGAGGAAACCCCAGGGTGTGCCTCTCCCTCTCCCCACCTGACCGTCCACCTCAGGCTTGGCACCTTAAGGCTCAATCTCCTTCCTTACCCATAGCACAGCCCCGGAAGGGCTCCTGATCCCAGGGCTAGACTCCCAGGCTAGCCCTGCAGCCCCCTGACCACCCACATTCTCCTTCAGGCCACAGACTGCCTGGCCCCGGCCCTCTCTGCCCAGCCTCTCTGGGTGAGGGTCCCCTCGGACCCTCTGCTTGGTTTCTCAAGCACACCTTTCCCACTAGACACTGTGTCCACTCTCCTCAGCTGCCCGACGCTCAGATGGGCCACAGCATCTAAAACCCCGGCTGGGGTTGGAGCCTGGGCCTCCCCTTGCCCGGGGAGGGAATTAAGGGCTACGGGCACAGGCGGAGGTGCGTTTCCAACAGGTACAATTTGGAAGTCTCACAGCAGAGTGGTTCGGGGTGGGTCTTGGAGGCCGTTGGGACTTGAGTCCTGAACTCTGTGACTGTGGCGAAGTGTCTTGGCCTCTCTGTTCCATATGTTCTGGCTGGGAAGTGGGGAGATTCCTGTGCCTTAGCTCAAAGGCTTGTAGTTGGGATTAAATGATGCAATAAAGGGGACCGGGGCCTTCCCTGGAGGTCCAGTGGTTGAGACTCCACGCTCCCAGTGCAGGGGACCTGGGTTCAATCCCCGGTCGGGGAGCTGGATACCGCATGCCGCAGCTAAAGACCTGGTGCAGCCAAATAAATAAATAAATGAATAAAAGGGGGACGGAAGCCCACGAACACGCAGGTGGTTGATGCCGCGCCCGGAGGGCTTGTCGCGAGCCACCGTTCTCCCCGGGCAGCTCCCCGACTGCACTGCTGCTGCAGTGACCGGCCCTCTGCCGTGGCTCTCGTCTCCCCCGCGTCTCCTCCAGGACCTCCCTGTTGCCTTCTGTAGGACGCACACCACCCCAGCCCGTGCCGGCTGCACCCCAGGGACGGTTGCTGACAGACTGTCCCCCCAGGTCTGGACGCCCGTTGTCCATTTGGACTCTGACTAAATGGACAGAGACGGAATGCGTCCTCACTTCTTTATGTCCCAAGTTTTCCATCTGTGAAAGAAACATCATTCCTGCCAAATACCTGTCCTCCCAGGGATGGAACCAGAATGAAACGCGTCTGCGCAGCAGCTCGACGTTTGGGGGAAAGCAAAAGAGCCACAGAAGCAGAAGGTATCGACTTCGTGTGCGACGGGCTTGGGCTTTATGTTTGTAGTGCAAGCAGTGAGGACCCATCTCTTCACCACGTCTCGTCCCCCTGGGAGTGCCCTGGCTCGGTTCGAGCCTATCTCCTCCTGAGCCCCCCGTGATTCGAGCTGGGCCAGGCCCCCCGCCCCGCCAGCTGCTCTCGTGGGTCTCAGATGAGCTGAGAAGGTGGCTGAAAGCGCACGTGGCCACACCTCGAGACCTGACATCTCAGCATCTCACGCAGCCTGGACTCCACCCCCACGCTCTGAATTCTAGAACCTTCTTTTCTGCTACGAATTCAGAGCTAAGTGTATTGCAGCATCTACTCGCACGAGCAAGGGGTAGGAGACTTTGGGACGAGGAACCTTGGTTCCCTAGAGAAGGAGAAGTGTGCCGGGCCAGATCCCCAAGTCCTGGGTTACATTCTCCACAGTCGGACATGGACTCGCCTGTCTGTCACCTGAGCGTCCTGAGGTCGATGAGGCACCACTCAGAAACCATGCGTCCTTTTTAACGGTTGACCAAACTGACTCACCGTGGCCCTGACCGCCCCTGCGAAGCTCTCACGCATCCATCCCGCCTCTCGTTTCCACCGTGATCTAACCAGAAGAAACAGCACCCCAAAGTCTCTATTTTCCAAGGACACAGTTTTGTTACTTGGAGGAGACCAGACAACGCAGCAGCACCCACTTCTGCTGGGGAAGTGTCCCCTGTTCTCCCTGGGCTTGGTGGGCGCCGGGGGCCCCGAGCAAATGACTACTGCTGGGCCAGGGAGTTAGCCCAAGACCTGCAAAGGCCGACCCACTGCTCTCCCGAGGGTGCCCGGCTGCACGCACGTCCGTGTCTGAGGGGGAGCTTCGTGGCTGGCGATGACTCTAGGAATCACTCTGAAAGCAGATGGAGCCGGAGGCCTGCCCGCCGCTCACATCTGGACTTGAGGTGCGGCAGCCAGTGTCGTCCGCGGACGTTCCACTGGGACCCGGCACGGAACCGAGTGCCCGCCGGTGACCACAAACAGCAGCCACGGGACTGAGCCCAGGAGAGACCTTAAGTAAATGAGATGATGACAAACAAAGAGGGAGAAAGGAGAGAGGCCGGCGAGCGCATGAGCGCCAGGCGTGGGGAGCGGCACGGCCCATACAGAACGCGCTTTCCTCCAGATCCCGAGCGGGGCTGCGCGGGGCTTTGAGCAGGTCCCGGCCCTCGAGGTAGCGCAGACCGAGCAGCTCTGGCGGAGGGTCCTGGGCCCGGCCGCCGAGCTTTTGTGCTTGCTTCCCAGGGTCCTGTCACCTCATTATTGACGCCTCTTATCTAGAAAAGCATGTGTTGGTGATGGTGGGAGATGACTCTGTTAATGGGTTAAGAATTGAGAGCAAATGCTGTTCTGACCCCTAAAAATCAATAGCAGCGACAGCGATATTAACTAATGCAATCCGTGGTGTATTAAGAACAGCCAGTTTTCTCTCCGCCGCAAGCCCTGGGTTTCACGTGCCCTTCCGCAAACCCAGATTCCAACCTGCTGGGAGGGGCTGGGATGGGAAGGAGAACTGGGCACGGTCCCCGGTCCCCACCAGCCTGCTGACTCGACATTGGCCATCCGTGTCCCCAGCGCTGCTTTCCAGGGAGACGCCACCCTGGGACGTGAGCGGGAAGGCGGGCGAGAGCAGGTGGGCGCCCAGACCTCGAGTCTTTTGTCGCTGGGTTCCCAGGGGCACAGCTTGTGAACCACACAGCCTGCCTACCACGGAGCCTCAGAACCTCCATTTCCACTGTAGCTGCATTCTCGGGGGGAAAATGAGTGTATATTAAAAGTGTGCAAGGGGCTTCCCTGCTGGCACAGTGTTTAAAAATCCACCTACCGATGCAGGGGACATGGGCTCGAGCCCTGGTCTGGGAAGACCCCACGTGCCGCAGAGCAACTAAGCCGGTGCGCCACAACTACTGATCCCATGAGCCACAACTACTGAAGCCCGCGTGCCTACAGCCCATGCTCCGCAACAAGAGAAGCCACCGCAACGAGAAGCCCGTGCACCGCGACAAAGAACAGCCCCCACTCACCACTAGAGAGAGCCCGTGCACAGCAACGAAGACTCAACGCAGCCAATAATGATAATAATAATAATTTTAAAAGTGTGCGAAATGCTTTGCACACATTTGTAAGACAGGGCTGGCTTCTAAGCTCAGCCAATGACCACCTGTTTTCTCGCCAACGTGGATGGCTGGCAGGACAAGTGGGATGCAGACCACACCTGGCTTTCAGCTCCATGTGTTGTCAGAGGTCTGGCACTGCTGCAGTCACCCACTGAAGGCCCTTTCAGCTCTCGCCACAATCATTAAGACCCCAAAGATGCCCCCGCAGTAGGAACGACTGATGTAGCCCAAGCCTGCACTGACAATGTGAGGACACAGACCCTGGAAATGAGTGAGCCATCCTCAGAGGCAGCACTGAGGTCTGCCCACCCTCCAGGTCCTCTGTGGGGTCGTCTCCAGTGACACATTGGGGAGAGGCGGAGACCCCTGGAGGCCAAAGGGAAAGGTCCATCGCTCAGGAGTATCACTGTCGAACGAGGTCCTGGAAACACTGAGCGCCAAGTGGATTTCACACAGTAGATCTGGGACTCAAGACTTTAAATATATAGATTATGTTGTATTATTTCTCACGGCAAAATAAAACGCCTTCATTGCAAAAACAATTAGAAAATGCAAATACACAGAAAAGAAAAATCACGCAGAGATAAGCATTGGTAGAATTTTGATGTATTTCCTTTCAATCTTTTTTCTATGTATATGTGTGTATATATATCAGTTATATATATATAACTGTAAACACACACACACACACACACACACACACACACACACACACACATTCTATTGGTTTTTTTCTCCAGCAAACTACAGAAAATTAGTCCCTGACTGATACATGTATTTATACACATTTTTAATAAAAATCAACTCATCTTCATAGTGACGGACACCTTGGGATCTTCCCGGACCGGGGCATGAACCCGCGTCCCCTGCATCGGCAGGCGGACTCTCAACCACTGCGCCACCAGTGAAGCCCGGACACCTTGTTTTATTCACCTGAGAGCAGGGCAGGTAGATTTGTTCATCCTGAAAGGTCCTCCCTGTCGTGCTCATTCCCAGCAGCTGCATAGAATTCTACGGATATGCCAGTTATTCAGCCAAGGATTTGTTGGTTTTCCAGCTGAATCTGCTTTCCTGCTCTTCCCCAATGTTTCTTATACAACCCGTTCCTATGGTGGCCCAGTGAGAACCAGCCCTTCCAAAGCCCCATCTCCTCCTGCTGAGGCCCTTGGATGCCGGGCTCCCCTGCCCTCCGCTGGCCTCGGGTGCAGGGTGGGGAGGGCTCCGCGGAGCACAGGCCCTTCCGTGGGGACCCAAGCTCCCTTCATGGAGCTGCTGGAGGTGGCTCCCAGGTAAGGGGGTCGCACCCGACCACAGTCTACACCTGGTGCCCCTCGCTGATAATGTCATTAGCGGGAGAGTCATACGCTGCACACACAGCGTTTCAACCATTTATCACAATGTTGATCTTTAGTTTAAATATAAATCAGGCAATCATTTATGTCTTTTATGTTCTTTGTATTTATTCAAGAATATTTAACTGCAGACAAAAGGTGACCTACTCATTATTCATCCTGAACAAGGCGAGTATAGCAATTTGAAAAGGCTGACATTTGAGCTTTTTGCCAACACTAGCAAAATTATATCCTTCCCATTGTAAATCAATGAAGTAGAATCATTGTGCACAAAGGGATTAAATTGCCTTGTCACTGTAATAAGGCCGCCTTATGTACAACCTTCCACCAGTGCCATTGTGCAGAGAAACCGCGGTCCCCGTCCCCGGGCGCCTCACATCTCAGCTGGCTTTTTCCAATCACAGGGGCATCCTGCAGGTCCTTTTCCTTCCTGGGAGACAGTGTCAGAATGTCATGGGCACAACTTGCTATCAGTGACGTGCACACTTCTGAGCAAATGAGCATCCAAGCTACAGCCCTGCTTTGGGGATTCTGTGAACTTACCTGGTCCTCCCGTACTTGGACTCTCCGCTCTCATTCTGCCTTCCGCTCCTTGCATACCCCCCCCCACACTTACTCACACACACACTCTCATACTCTCACACACATACTCTCTCTCACACTCATACACACACACTCACACACACTCTCCCACAGCTCACCCTCTCACACACTCACTCTCTCACACACACTCTCACGCTTACACACACACACACACTCACGCCTCGAGAAATAATTCTATCAACTCATTTTTGTTTTCATTGAGAAAGGGCCAAATTTTCCGGGTAGGAAGCATTTTTGTAACAACAAATGACAACCTTTCAAATTTAAACATCTTTGCAGACATGTCGAAAAAGAAAAAGGTAGGGTTGGTGAGGCCAAAATGATAAATAACAGCTTGACAGCAGCACAGGAGGCAGCTTCCAGTTGAACTCAGCAGGCTAGAACATCCTTTATCTCTGCTCCCTCGACACTAAATTCACCCCGACAGAACAGAAAATGTGCTCCCCAAACAGAACAGAAAGGCATTGCTGGCAGATTCAAGGTATCACTGAGTTTTGGGAAGATGGAAAGCAGATACACAATGGCAACTGACAGAGAAAAATAATGATGAAAACTAAGTGCCTTTGGGCCACAGAAATCTATCACATTTAGCCACAAGTAAAAGTTTAGTAATAAAATACAAACATAAGTCTCCATCAGGAATGCCCAAAGGCTGGAACACAGAATCAAAATACCAAAAAGCCTTTCTCTTGAAGAGAACAACAAAAGGGCTTCCCTGGTGGCGCAGTGGTTAAGAATCTGTCTGCCAATGCAGGGGACATAGGTTCGAGCCCTGCTCCGGGAAGATCCCACATGCCACGAAGCAACTAAGCCCGTGAGCCACAACTACTGAGCCCGCGTGCCACAATTACTGAAGCCCACGTGCCTGGAGGCTGGGCTCTGCAACAAGAGAAGCCACTGCAATGAGAAGCCCGCGCACCGCAATGAAGAGTAGTCCCTGCTCGCTGCAACTCAAGAAAGCCCACACACAGCAACAAAGACCTAACACAGCCAAAAATAAGTAAATTGATTAATTAATTAATTTTTAAAAAAGAATTGATTCACACTGAATTAATTGTACACTTCAGAAGGATGATTTGTATGATGTGTTAGATATTGGTCAATAAAGCTGTTTTAAAAAAACAAAAAAGCTCTATAATAAACAGCAATTGACTGAAAAGTACAAATAAAAATTGTAGAATTACTAAAATTTAGTGGTGATAAAAATGCTGCATATCAGGATTTATGGGATACAATTAAAACAGTGATCAGCGACAATTTGTAACTTTGAAAAATTATAGCGATAGATGGGACTTCCCTGGTGGTCTAGCGGTAAAGAATCTGCCTTCTAATGCGGGGGACGCAGGTTCAATCCCTGGATGGGGAACTAAGATCCCACATGCCTCGGGGCAACTAAGCCCATGCACCACAACTACAGAGCTTGTGTGCCACAACTACAGCTGACACACTGCAACTCCTGGACCCACACGTTCTGGAGCCTGCACACCACAACTAGAGAGAAGCCTGCGTGCAGCAACGAAGACCCAACACAGCCAATAAAATAAAATAAAATAAAATATTTTTAAAAATCACTGTGTTCGGGCTTCCCTGGTGGCGCAGTGGTTGAGAGTCCGCCTGCCGATGCAGGGGATGAGGGTTCGTGCGTTGATCCAGGGGGATCCCACATGCCGCGGAGTGGCTGGGCCCGTGAGCCATGGCCGCTGAGCCTGCGCGTCCGGAGCCTGTGCTCCGCAACGGGAGAGGCCACAACGGTGAGAGGCCCGCGTACCGCAAAAAAAAAAAAAAAAAGAAAAAAGAAAAAAATCACTGTGTTCAAAACAGAACTTCTGAAACTCCTCACACTGTCAAACAAACAAACAACAAAACAAAGCTACTTTGGTTGATGACAACTCCATTTAAAAATATATTATACCAACAGAATAAAAGGATAAAAATAAAGGAAATAAGTTCCCAACTGAAAACCTGGAAAAAGAGCTATAAAATAAACCAAGAGAAAAACAGAAGGAAAAAATAATAGGCTAAAAGCAAATGTGACAGAATAGAAACTAAATTAGTATTTACTTAATATTTACTTAGTAATATTGACCATAACTAATAGGATATTGAACAGAACTATTAAATAAATCAAAATGCCATTTCTGTTAGAAGAAATGAACAGACACTTCTATAATTTGCCTAATCAAGAAAATAAAGAAAACAAAAGAAATAAGGGAGAAATGACAATGAAAAAATGAACATAAAAAACTCATAAGAACTGTTTTGTACAACTCTATGCAAATTCATTTAAAAATACAGATGAGGGCTTCCCTGGTGGCACAGTGGTTGAGAGTCTGCCTGCTGATGCAGGGGACACGGGTTCGTGACCCGGTCCGGGAAGATCGCACATGCCGTGGAGCGGCTGGGCCCGTGAGCCATGACTGCTGAGCCTGTGCGTCCGGAGTCTGTGCTCCGCAACGGGAGAGGCCACAACAGTGAGAGGCCCGCGTACAGCAAAAAAAAAAAAAAATATATATAGATAGATAGATAGATAGATAGATGAAACAAATAATATCTTAGGAAAACACAATTTGCTAAAATTGACTCAAATAAAGATAGAAAGCTTAAACAGGTCTACTTCCACAGACAAAATACAGAAAGTTATCAAAGAACTGTTTCATTAAAAAATAAAACCAAGATGGTTTCATAGGGAATCTATTATGCAAACACAAGATAATCTCAACATTAGTTAAATTGTTCCAGAATATAAAAAGCTGGAAACTTTCAAATTCTTTCTTGAAGCAATTATAATATTGAGAGAAACCAATAAAGACAGCACCAAAAGGAAAGCCAGAGATCCATATTTTTCATAAATATCAATACAAAAAATCCTTAAAAAAAATTAACACATAAAATCCAAAAACACATTGAAAAAACAGTACATCATGTCCAAGTAGAACTTATTAGGGATGTAAGGCTGGGTCAATATTAGAAAATCCATTAATATTGTTTGCCACATTAATAATAGCTGTAAGGGGAAAATGATATGATTTTCTCCAAAACACTAAAAAAGGTTTCAACAAAATTCAACAATAATTTCAATAAGAATTCGTGGATATTTCTCTAAATACATACACATATTTACACACATATATGGAGCTATCTACATTTGTATCTATACACACACATACGCGTGTATATACATACACAGATGTAAAATCAGCCTTTAGGTCATTATCTTTCTTAGCAGGAAAACAACAGAAGTATTTCCCACTAAGGTCAGAAACAAGGCTAGAATTCCCACTATCTGCACTACTATTTAATGCTGTATTGAAAATATAATGAATACAATTGGATAAGGAAAAGCCATTATAGTGTTAAAAATTTGGAAAGAAATAAAACTTTATGTGCACATGATGTAATAATATACTTGGAAAACCAAAGAGACTCAATAATGAAAATAACAAAAACAATGAAAGAATTTTAAAAATAGAAGAATGTAAAATGAATCTACAAAAATCAATAGCACATGTGTGTGGGTGTGTAACGGAAGAGAAAGTCACCATTACCAAAGCAACAAAGAGGATAAAGTGCTTAGCTTAGGAATTAACTTATCAAGAAATATGCAAAATCCATATGAAAATAATTTCAAACCACTCAAAGAAGAACAGAAAAATGACTTGAACAAATGCAAAAACATACTTTTTTCTTGGACAGGATAGCTCAACATTATAAAAACATCAATCCTCCCAGAGTACTATACAAATTTTAAAAAAATTGAAATAAAACTCCCAGTAAGTTTTTAGTCTGGACTTACACAAGTTGATTCTAAAGTTTAAATGAAAAAGTAAGCCTTCAACGTAATTATTATTGCATATTATTCAAATGCAGTAATAGCTAGGAAAATTCTAAAAGCAGAGCAGTGAGGGAGGATTAATCCTACCAGATATTAAAACATACTAAAAAGGCTCAATAATTAAACTGTGATCTTGGCAAATGAATAGACTGACCAATGGAACAGTAAGTCTAGGCAGAGACCCAAGAGTGTATGGGAATACAGTAAAGGGTAAGGGTGACAGCTCAACTCACGGGGAGTAGATAGACTCTGATAATAAAGGATGTTGTTGAACCAGAGCAGGACCCTATGGTCCCTGACCCCCATGTTCTCAGCCTGCCTTTTGTCTGAGGAAAAACTTTAGCCAAAGAATAAGTTTAATCAGAGAAGTGAGAAAATGCAGAAACAAAGGAAAACAGTCCAACGAGACTAAATAATAATAGTTTAGTCATTAAGCAAAGTCAAGGACTTTTAGTTCCTTCTCAAGGTCTATAGGTAATATTCTGAGCCATAACTCTTGAGCTGTTTTATAGGTACTGAAACCCCACCAGGTGGGAGAAGTTAACCACATGATGACCAGACTGTAGCCATGACATAAGTTGCCACAATTCAGAGAACTGGCCTCAAAGAAATGGAAACATGCTGACTATGTTTCCATTCAGTTCCACAGCCAGCAGTTCCAGGGAGCTTCTGGCTATGGAACTGAAGACTAACTGTACTGAAAACAATCAGGATGATGCTGATCAGACCACCGATGACTCATTTCAAGATGACGACGGTCAGAGCTGACTGTGCTGTTTGTGCATGGAGCCCCCTGCCTCAGCCTATAAAAGCTCTTGCCCCCTGATTGGGGTGGGGAGGGGAGTGGGGAGTCGACCCTTGGATAGGAGTCCACCCTATCTCCCCGGCTGCTGGCTTCCGAAATAAAGCCAACTTTCCTTTCCACCAGCCTGGCCTCTTTACTGGCTTCTGGGCTGCGAGCAGCTGGACCCCGCTTTTGGCAACATTGTGATCATTGGATGGCCGTTTTAAAAAGGCAGAAATGGGTCTATACTTCATACCATATACCAGAATAAAGACCAAATGGATCAGTGATCTAAATGGGAAAACTTCTAGAAGAAAATATGGGTAAATTGTTTTATAATCTGTATATGAAAGGGGTGAAGAAAACTATTAAAACTGTGACATAATTTATATGCAGTAAAAGAAACAGTTGAGTAATTTGACTATGAAAGCTCTTTTAAACTTTTGGAAAGCACCATAAAGTTGAATAACGAGAGACAAACTGGCCAAAAGTCCGCAACACTCTCGCAGGTTAATCTCCTTTATACATAGCATCTCAAAAACAGAGGAGAAGAAAGCGTGAAAATCCAGTGGAAAACGGACCAAAGCATGAACAGTTCAACAAAAGTCCCTCGATGTATGAAAAGATGCTCAACTTCGCTTAGAAACACAGACTAAAACTACAGTGAGGACATCTCACTTCTCATGCTGGCGAAACTCGGTAGCCTGACCACACACCCTGCTGGCAAGACTGCGGGAGAAGCAAGCATGGTGTACGTGGCTGTTAGAAATGCGAAGTGGTACCCGCCTATGGAGGGGAATTTGGCAATACCTAAGAAAAAAGTGCATTTGCCCTTCGATCCAAAAATCCCACTTGTAGGAACTAGCCCTGAAAAATACATCTTCACAATGACATGCCCAAGGTTATTCATTGTGATGTTATTCGTAATTGCGGTATATAACTACCTAAGTGCCACCCACAGGCAACTCGTTATATAAACCATAGGACAGCCAGCTGATGTACTATGCCGTTATAAACAGGAAAATATTCTAAACTAATATAGAGTGATTTCCAGAATATAGTTTAAGTTAGAAAAGCAAAATGCAAAAGAGTATATACAGTATACTGCCTTCTGTGTACATACAAAAGAAAGTTTAATAAGAAATATATATATACTATATGCATATATATACATATGCACCCACATATGTAGACACACACATACATACACATACAGACAGGAGGATAAACAAGAAACTAATAAAAATTATTACCCAAGGGGCTGGTGAATAGGAAATCAACAGAAGGGATGTAGATGGGAATAAGAATTCTCTGACTATACTTTTTTCGTATAGTTTTGTTGTTGAAGTCTGTAAAGGTTTAGCATACTTCTTCAAAAGTCAAATACGATGATAAACCTCATACCCTAAAGTTGGTAACTCACAGAAACAAAGGAACGTAACGTCATATCAGATTGACGACACAGCCTCACAGCAAGGAGAAGTAACACAAACAAAGTTTTAACCCAGTCCTCGGATTATTCACACGTCGTGAGGTCTAGTCTGACAACAACAGTTATTGTAAGGAAATCCTGAAGTTTTCTTCACAAGTTTGTTTTTGGCAGTGGCGTTGCTGTAGTGATCCTGGGGTGAATTTGTGCGTGGTGTTGCATAGAGCAAAGAGGTGGGGTATATTAACCTTTAGGAAACCCGGAGTCTTACCACAAGAGAAGGGAAATACAAACATGGGACAAGGTACAACCCGGTGGGATTGGACTTGAGCTGGAGCATTTGTGTGAATATATAACTTCTAACCCTGTCCACTCAAAGGACCAGAAGCAATGACACCCCAGGAGCAGTCAGCACTCCTGCCACCAGGTCTTTGTTTATAAACTCCACTCCCCACGAAAAGTAACCAAGGTTCCTTAGAAAACTAGCTCATCCCAGGTCTCAGGCAGAGAAAGTACAGTAAGCATGGACCACTTTTCACGTCGGAAGGCAGAGAACTACTTAACGACGAAGGGGGCGTATCGAAAAGCACAAGAACCTGATGGAAGAGGCTGCTACTGGCCAGACTTGGAACCGTCTGATCATGAAAAAGAATAATAATGGTAATAGATCATAACACATTGAATTAAAAAGAATAATTGAGTCCATAGTGAATTACTTTTTTAAAAAAGACTAGAGAGGTAAAGTTATTCTTTACAAATGAAAGTCAGTTAATAAATGTGGGAGCTATGATAGAATTAGAATATCTGCAACCATAGTTGATAGCAATAAAAATCATCATGTGAACATTTTGGGGGGGCGCAGGATATTCACATGGCTTCCATTTATCATCCCACAGATTTCTTACCAGTTTCAGAAAGGGCCACACTACTTACACTGGAGATATCTGTCAGTCAGTCATCTCAACCAAATGATTAAATCCAACCAATTGCTGTATCCTCCCGAGGCGATGAGGCAGGAGGTACGCAGATCACCCACGTGGCCGTCTGGCCAAAATGTTTGACCTGAATTGAATCCCAAGGAAACAAGCACCCAATCCACGCCGTGGGCACCACACAAGACAACTCGCCCCGACCCCATGGTGTAAGCGTCATGAGGGGAGGGACAAGGCAGTGGTGTTGCTCTAGATTAAAGGAAATTAGAGAGAAGTTACAACAACCGTAATGTGTGACCCTTGATTGTTCCTAGATTGAAAAATTATGTAAAAGACATTTTGGGGACAACTGGGCAAATTGGAATACAGAGTGTTTCTGAGATGCTGGGGATGAGACAGCACTGTCAAGTCGGGGTACCCTCGTTCCTGGAAAGTAAGTGCTGAAGCACCTCCGGGTGAGTCAAGAATTGTGTGTGTGTGTGTGTGTGTGTGTGTGTGTGTGACAGAGACAGAGACAGAGCACGCACGTGAACGTGGCCATCAGTGGTGCAGACGGGAAGCTGGAAGGAGGGGAAACACGGGAACTGGAGGATGTGAGAGAATAAGCCTTGGCTTTCCATAACGGTAAGTCAGTGAACAGGAGGCAAAACGGATACACCACCAACACCGGAGCCAAGACGTCAGGGTCAAAGTCCATCCCTGCCTCTTCTCGCTGTGTGTCTGGGCCACAACTACTTAACCTCTCTGTGTCTGTTTCCTCACGGGTCCACGGATAGTACATGCCTCATTGGGTTGTTGAGAAAATCAGGAGTTAAAACCTGGAAAGCGCTTAGGAGAGTGCCTGGTACAAAGTATCAAACAGCGCTGGTGAAACAGCTACTTAAGCAGGGGATTGTTTAGAAACATGCAGGAAAGTCCCAAAGTCACCACTGAAACAAGTAGCAGTGGCCGCCTCTGGGGAGAGGATGCGGGGGTGGGAAGGAAGCTGATTTAGTTATAAACTACGTAGGAGTATGTGCATGTTAAACTCTGCTCCGGAAGGAATCTGATGGAGGGTAATTTTTAAGAAGGAAGCAGCACAGGATTCAAGGTGCAACTTCTAACACCGTCTGGATAGAAACCAGCTCTGAGACGCACACAGCTCTGTGCTTCCGTTTCCTCCTGGAAAATGAAAAGGTAGAGACCTGAGCAACCAACCAGAGTACAGCTCAAATGGTTCTTATTCTGAAATAAGTAAGCCTACAGCCAATGAACTGTTATATAAAAGTCTTGAGGGCACATGGAAAACCACAGCAGAACTTTCTGCTGCCTGAGCCGCCACGGGCTCTATCGCGACACCCAGAGTTAGCTAGTCTGCCCACCCTCACCCGTCGGCACAGCCTGTGGGACGCGGGTCTCTGGGGCCACTCTGCCCCCAGGATCACCTTTCCCGGTGGCTCCAGGCACCCTCCAGTTCCAACGGGAGCAGGGTGTCTCTCTCAATCTCAACCCACACCCGGAACTGGGAAACAGCAAGGTGTCATCCTCAAGAGCTAATAAAGCTCACGCAGCAACCACAGACCCCAAGTAAACATATTTTCTCAAAGTTACAAACACACACACACACACACATGTCGTCGTAGCATTGGAACTCTTTCTGCTCTCAGTATTTCGTCTTGTTTTGAGAGTTTCCTGAAACTGCATGACTGAAAACACACGCACAGGGGAAGGTATTCCACGCACTGCTCACAGGGCTAGTTCTAGTCAGAATGTGTTAATACCAAATGACCGTTTTCTGAAGGGTATTTTAAGGAGACAGAGCAATTTTCCGTACTATGGTTACCATAGCGATTGGCCCTTTAAAAGGCTGCGGGAGAAATGATGCACATCCATAATCAACAGCAACTGCAGCAACAAATGGTTTGATAAAGCAACATTTGGGGACTAACCTGGAGCAGAATAGATAAGCGGGTTTTTAAAAGTCAAACAACAGAAGAAGACGAAGAACAGTGCTGCACAAGTGGGGCCTTGGTAATGGGCACAGGCCTCTGCTCAGGAGGAAAGGAGGCCCTGGGCGGGCCCCAGGAGCTGCCAGGAACAAAGGTGGTCCACGTGGAGGGGCCAGTGAAGCAGCCTCCTCCTGAGAGGCGAGGGAAGACTCCCCTGTTCCCCTCACGGCCAAGTGTGACTGTAGACGTGGCCTCAAATTTAAGAGTAAAGCGGGAACCACTAAAGGAACCAGGGCTCCTGGGAGACGGCCGCTCCCAGCGCTGGACCTGGAATACTGTGTTGTGTCAGGAAGCAGGAAGGTTCTCATGGAACGACAGCGACATGCCAAAGAGACGCAGAGCCAGCTTGCGGGGGCTCCTGGCTGAACTGGAGAGAATTTACACATCAAAATAAGTAACGGTAGCAACAGATTATAGTCCTTTAAGCCATTGGACCATGAGTCCACACGGTTATGAATGAATGAACCAATGAATATATAAATGGGAAGTTTAATGAGGACACACAATTTCAAAGTGCGTGTACACAAAATACTAGCTAAGATGGGGAGAAGAGAAACATAAAATGGATACACCTGGGAGATGTCAACTTCATTGAGTGATTAACGATGACGGACACCCGCAATGAGACTACTTAAAGGTGACTCCTGAGGGGCGCAGTGATGAGACCCAGGCCTCCTCCATGTGTCTGGTCACGAGGAAACGTCACACAAGCCCCAAGGAAGTCACATTCGGTGACTGGGCTGTAGTTGTCCAGATCGTCTAGGGAAACCTGAGGGGTGTTCCGGACAGAAGTCTACAGGGGCCTGACGGCTAAGGGTAAGACGTGCCGACCCAGGTCCTACCCGTCTCTGTCCATCCGCGCCCTGCTGCCCGGGACTCGGGCAGGCAGCGCCTGCGATGCTGTTAAATGCACATTCTGCCTCAGTCGGGCTGGTGCGGACACAGGGGCCTGTGTTTCTAACGAGCTCCCAGGTGGTGCTGGTACCGCTGGTACCCAGGGTCCTAGACAGCAAGTTCACAGCGGCCCCCCTCACCCCAGGCCTCCTCCACCACCGCCTAGCATGCTGTTGCTGCCACGGACATCGGGGCACGACGCGACACAACATGTTATCTGACGACCCTGAGGCCAGAAGTCCAGCACGAGGCTCGCTGGGCCCAAGCGAAGGTGTCACAGGGCTGCCCCTCCCAGAGCCTCCGGGGAGAAGCCGTGCTTACCTTCGTCCAGCTTCCAGGAGCACCGCACTCCCCGGCTCTCGGTCCCTCCACCTTCACAGCGGGCAACGTCACACCACTCTGCCTCTCGCTGTGGTGGGATTGCCCTCTGACCCCCCCCGGAGAGGCCGCCCTTCTCAGGACCCACGTGGTTAGTGGGGGCCACCTGGACGATCAGGGCCATCCCCCCACCTCAAGGCCCCTGGCCGTCAGCCCATCTGTGAACTAGGTCCCAGAGTCACAGGACCCGGGCTTAGGGTGTGGACGTCTGCGGGGCCGTCTTCCTGCCTCTTTCCCATCCTGTCTCCCGGCTGAGGATGGTGCTTCCTGCACAGGATTCTAGCAGTTTCACCACCACCCCCGTGTCCCCCAGGCCAGCTCCGTCCCACCCCTGCATCCCTGGGCAAGCTCTGTTTCACTCCATCTCACCCAGAACCCGGCACATGCAGACGCTTCATAGAAACCGGTTCCTTCATTCATCTGAAAGGACTGATTACATGCTGCTCTCAGACAGGATGAAACGCTCTGCGCTCGGCGGCCGGGCCCGACAGTAGGCTCCCCCGACCCGCCCAGCATCTCCTCTGCCTTGCCCACTGCCCCCAGTGATGCCACGAACGTCCGGACGAGGCGCCCATGCTGAGCCCGAGCCTCGGCCACTCGCTCTGCTCCCTCTCCATGTCCAGTTGTGTCCGTGACGTGAAAAGATGGTGCCTCGCCCCTGTCCCCAGCCATGCTTCGGGAAGCAGAGGCCCCCGCGTGGAGGGAGGACAGAGCCTTCGCTCGCGGAGGAGAGACCCGACCTTTGTCCTAAGCCCCCCACTTAATTCCTAAAGCCACTCTACGAAGGCAAGAGATGGGGATTCATTTTTTAAATCCATGTGCTCGCAACCTAGAAACAAGCAAAAGAAAAGCCAGCCTGGAAATCATCGTGGGAGGGCAGGGAGAGTTTCGAGCCAGAGCAAAAGCCCTGACTTTATTTCTCTTCTTTGTGGAGAATCGATAGCAGCCTCTGTGTGGATCGGACTCAGAAAGCGCCGTGTGCCGGCGGGTGGCTTATAGACACCCACATGCCCACAGAGAATGCAGAGAAGGCTGACGGCGTCGGGCGCTTGCACACGCTGGATCCAAATCAGGACTTATCAGCAAGTTCATTATCTAAAAATAAATCAGCTTTTCTCTGCTTCATTGAAAGACCAGAGTATAGTGTACGCCGCCTTACTTTCGGAATAAATGTTTTTATTCTCAGACAAGCAAAGGACAATGAAAAGTATTACATAATCTGTCAGGCCAACTGTGAAGGGGAATCGTTTCCTTGCAGTGAGGGTTCTCGGGTTCCCCTGCTGCAGCGGGAAGCGGACTTCAGCGGTGGAGAACAAAACAACTCCGGAAAGATTCAGGACGCAAACAGAGAGCGTTTCCTGCCCGGGTTTCAGGCGGGGTGCTCTCGGTGGGACGGCAGGTTTCCTTCAGGCACAGAACGTCCCTGGCACCCCACGATCAGAGCTTCGGTCTCCCCACCTCTGCCCGACCCCGGCGAAGACGCCTCATCCTGTGCGTTTGCAAAGCCGGCCTGGCACCTCACAGCAGGGCAAGGGTTCTCCTGTCCCCAGTGAACAACAGAGCAGATCTTTACAGGAACGTGTAAGTCTAGCTCCCACCCCGGCCGGCGGGGGACCGGCGGGAAAAGCTCTGCAGTGAGGAAGGGGTACAAGAGCATGTACCCCAGCAGCTTGAGGGACCAGCGCTCGCCCCCGATGCCAGCCCCGAGTCAGGGTCCCCAGACCACCCGCCCACACTTCAGGACAGCTAGCTGCCAATGTGGGGCTCTTCGAGACCACCCTCACGTTCCATAATTTGTGAGAACAACTCACAGAACTCAGGGAAGCGCTGTTCTTACAGTTACACCTTCATGATCACAAAAGGATGCACATCAAAACCAGCCAAAAGAAGAGCTACGCAGGGCGAGGTGGGAGGGCCCCACAGGTGACGCTGCCGTGTGCTCGGGAAGCATCACCTCCCGCTACATCGATGTGGGTCACCCGCCGGGGACGCTCGGCCCAGCCTCAACGTCCAGACTGCTTTTTGCAGCTTCATTTATACAGATATGTCACCGTGGACCACAGGTGACAGCCAGGGCCTGGTGAGGTGAGTCCGCACCATTGACACCGCCCGGGGACTTGGGTCTGAGCACACGGCTGCATCACGACCATCACAGGCCGAAGGACAGGGCAGCCTGGGTGTGGGCCAGCGGCCGGGGCTCTGCAGACCCAGCGCTCGCTGGCCACGAGGCTGGGGCGGGACGAGCCACCCTGGAGATGTCAGGTGTCCTTCGATGCCACTGGCGTTTCTATCAAGAGCGCCGGGGACATAGGCTGGTCCCCCCAGCAGACTCGCGTCCACCGAGGGCCCTCTTCGTGCCCCATGGCAAGGCTGGGGAGCCGCCCGCCCACACCATCCTGTGCGTCTCCCTCTCGGGTCTGCAGGTGAGGTTCAGAAAACGAAAGCACTGACCTGTAAATAATGGTGACGATAAAGGCCCCGGGAATGATCACGATCGAGGCGGAAAACACCTGCACATAAGCTGGAAAACAATTTCAGTTCATCACTCGGACCCAGGTCCGTCCCCAGAGGGAGGCTCCCCGGAGCTGGCCACGCCCTCCGCCTGGCCCTGAGGCCCAGCTCCGCCCTGAGCACCCGCCTCTCCACCTTCTCCCCCTGGAAACACGTCCAGGATCCAAGCCACTCGCAGAGGGAAGAAGGCTCCACCTGCAGGCCCTCAGGGCGGCCCGTGGCTCCAAGAGGACCCCTGAGGACAGCCGTGGGGAGAGGCTCCCTCGTCTGTCTGTCCTCCAGAAAGAACAGCACCCGGCCTCCTCGCCTCCTGTGACCGGGCCCGCCCCCCGCCCCCGGCCCCCTGGAAATGGTCCCTCAATACTCAGGTCAATTGTCCCCAAACATTAGGAGACGTTTTGGGGTGACCAACCCCACAGGTCTGATTTCAAACTTCATGGACTGGGCTCTCCTTTATTAACGAGGGGTGTGCACTGCCCCAAACGGCTCACGTCTTCTCGAAGCCCACCCCCGACAGGAGAACCCGAGCCTTTCAAGGTGCCCCAGGGGCAACCGCTACCCTGGCGCTTCCCTGTGCGCCAGCGTCCTCCGGTGTGAACCCCCGGCCCCCTGCAGGCGGAGCTGGGCAAGCCACCCAAGCCTTCTCCGGGGCTGCTCCAGCGCAGGGGCCTCGCGGCGCCCAGACTCACAGGCGGGCCTGGGAACCAGCCTCCCACGAGGGCCGACACGGGGCCCCCCGCCGGCCGGCTCGGCGCCCGGGCGACTGAAGGGCGGCATCCGCAGGCCCGGCAGCTCTGCGTGTGCGCTGCTCCGCTCGGGAACCAGATGCCCCTCCGCCCTGGGTCTGTCCTCCACGCTGTCTTCACCGGGCTCACTTCAGGCCTTGAAAGCGGCGAAGGCGAGCACGCCGGCCAGTACGGCGCCGGGAGGGGCTCGCGCACGTTGTCACTTGCCGGGCCACCGGCGCTGCTGGCCTCTCTCCCACCGCCCTTCCGCCCCTTCAGGGGAAGGGGACTGGCTGGCTTAGCAAACGCCGACCTCGAGTGACGTGATCTGCTTCGATTCCCTTACTTCTTCCCGCTTAACCAGTAATACCATTATCAGACAGTGTCCCCGCTTGGGCGGTGCTTTCCTGGGGCTGTGACGACGGAGGGGCGCCGCCACCGGGCAGCTCGAAACCACAGAGACGTATCAGCTCACGGCCCGGAGGCCAGAGGCCCAAGGCCAAGGTGATGGCAGAGCCGCGCTCCCGCTGAAGGTTCCGGGGGGTGGAGGTGGGGGTCCTCCCTGCTTCGTCCAGCTCCTGTGGCTCCCGGCAAGCCCGGGCATGTGGGCGCATCACCCCACCTCTGGCTCCGTCATCACACGGCCGCCGTCCCTGTGTGTCTGCCTTCACAGAACATTCTCCCTGAGTCCGTGCCTCCCGAGTCTGTGTCTCTGTGTCTCCTCTGATTAAGACACCAGTCATGGTGGAACAAGGGCCCACCTCCTCCAGGATGACCCCATCTTAACTCATCACATCCAAACAAGGTCACACAACAGGTACTGGAGGCTAGGGCTTCAGCAACTCTCCTCGAGGGACACAGTCCAAACCGGAACAGAAGGTAAACGACGGTTGTAGAGAAAGCTGCCTCCCAGGATGCGAGGATGACCCCAGTGGGATCCGCACTGGCGAATCTGCAGGGGCTCTGGCAGTCGTGCGGGGCAGGGGGGTCCTGGATGTGGGGCTGAAGTCAGAAAACTGAAAGGGGTTGAAGCCAAATAGCTCAGCGATGGGAACGCCAGGTGCTCAGTTTCCTGGAGCTGCCGGAGCTCAGCGAGCAGAGGCTAGTATACAGCAGGCGCTCACGCTCGGGAGTTCACAGGGAGAGGGCGCGGTTGGTGCTGGATACAGTCTGCCTCCCCTCAACGGTGACCGGATTAGGAAACTTCCTGTTGGAGGATGCTTGCGATCAGTTGCCTGCTTTCTTTCCACGATGCCTTTCCCGTGGAAGTGCATGCACCTAGGCTCGCCCCCGAATCCCCAGGGCCTCGAGACGCCTCCAGCGATTCTCACCTCCTGGAATTTACACCGTGGTGTAGACGCAGATGGGGCTGACCTCTGAGCCCCCAGGGCGAGGCCAGAGTCACCGTGGCTCCTACCCTGCTCTTTCACCGCTCGCTGGCTCCGGGGAAGACCGTCTCATGTATAAGGACGTGCAGGCAGACTTGTGACAAGGTGAGACCCACGGGGCAGATGGTGCAGCCCCAGGCCGGCCTCGGAGGACTGGCGCAGCCTCCTGAAATCTTGACTACGATTCCCATGAGTCACCGGAGCCCAAACCACCCAGCTAAGCCCCTAAGTTGTTGCCTGAGGCCACTGAGTTTTGGGTCATCTGTCACACGGCGATAGACAACTAATATAGGGGGTCCTAGGCCTTGGCACAAAGTACACTTTAAACGATGTCGAATGAATGGAATTGAAACAAAGTGCGCATTGGGAGCTTTTAAGGGACTGGAAGGCAAGCCACGAATCCTTGGATTCCAAGGAGTGAATATTCCTTAGTGTGGTTGTGTGCCGTGGTTCGTGAAGTTCAGAATCTGTTTGTAAGTGAATCCCTGTTAGTGAGACGCACACACATTTAGTCAATGATTTAGTTTTCTCCTGTCAGCATGTCTTCTCCATCTTTGCAAGTGCGAGCACTTTTTGTTCTTGAGGTCAAGCTCCTAGAGGCAGAGACTGAATCTCAATGATTCTCTCTGCAGAGTCTCTGGCCGGCACGCTACTTGTTACAAGCAATGTGTGTGATTTATCATCAAACACAGACTATGACTAATCCCTCAGAAACAACAGCAACTGAAGGAATATCTTGGCAAGTCCTCCCCCAAATACAGTTAAACGAAAGTTTTGAAATCGTCTCAGCAAGTCCCATGAAGAAATTGAAGTCAAACACTTGGAAGAAATGACAGGTTCAATACTGCACCCTATAATCAAGACTGAGGAATGAAAGCAAGTCATCCTCTCTGAATTCCCCATTCTTTCTCAAAGATCTAATGCTAATTCCCCAAGTGCACGTTCCTAATAATACAGATTATGCCACAACACAACGTGCACTTCAAACCAGCCAATGTAAGAAGTTGGTGAAAGGTTTTCATAACATGGAATTACGTGCACAAAGAACTCACGATACCCTGTCACCGAATACTACAGCTTACACGGTACAAAGGTTCGCTCGCCGTCTCGAGTGAGAAGGATGTCAAAGAAATGAAAAATAATTTCAGGGCACAGTGAGAACCCAGATGCAGGGCTCACTGCCCAGACTCTCCCCACAGACGGCCCCACCTCTTAAGCTCGAAAGAAGTCTGAAGAGAAAGGCTATAGCTCACACAGCTCATTTGTTATACTGGAAAGGGTGGAAAAAGGATTAATACTCGCCTCCGTGCAAAAATGACACACCCACTTGCAGAACAATGAGCCCTGTGCAAGGACAAAAATTCTTCAGTTTGTGTTCTTTTCTGGGTTCCTTAAGGACACCAATAATTAAGGTGCCCTAAAGAAGAAGGTGCATTTTTCAAATAAGTGACAGGCACCAGGTGATGGCTCTAATTTAAATGATGTCTGAAATACTAACACTTACAAGACGGCCAACTCCCACAATAAAACTCTGATGAGAAGGTGCTCAGGGGATGGAACAGGTGAAAAATAAAGAAAGGGCAGCAGCAGCAGCTTGGATTTCTGTTCCTTTGCTGGCTGCATTCTTCCCTGAATGATCCATTTCACCGCTTTAGGCTGTTCGGGCTCCATTTCATTAGGATGTGAGTAAACTGGGATGATTAATGGCCAGAGACGACGCCCTGGCCTGTGACTTGACCTGGGGATCGAATGCCTCTTGCCTCTTTATTTGCAGAAGACTGAAGGAACAAACTCACGTACCCTTTGGATGGCAAAGTTTCCTGCCTTTAGGAGCCCCACGTGGTAAACGTCTCAGAAGAACTAAGTTGCATACGTGCCTAGGACACCAGAGTCCTCTAAGAAGCAAAACTCCGTGATGGAAACGAAGTGAGCCAGATTGTAATCATCGGCTACCCTCCAAACAGTGATATGTGTGTGCGTCCAACTGCTAAAACCACAAAGCAACAAAAGGATGACAAGGGCAAAAAGCAGCAAATCATGGCCAAACCACCACCCAGTGCCATGAAGTCAGCTTCAGGAGTACCTGTCACGTCCCCCAGTGAACGAGCGGCTGGGATGCAGCAATGTGATGGGTCATTCAACAGTGTAAGAGCTGAGACTCATCCAGCTCTCTCAAGTAAGATGCCATGGGTTTTACAATGAGACAGATGGAGGAGAATGAACTCCTTTAAGGGGAAAAAAAGCACTATGTCTTGTGGTACCTCTCTCACTACCCCATTGTGTACAACTGGACTAGAGGTTCATTAAAGCCCAAAATTAACGTTCAGGGTGACATCAGAAAAAATGGCTGAGGAGGAGCCCCTGCCCCAAAATACCCTTCTTCAGAAAAGCAATGAGAACAAGGGCCAGAACTGAGGTAATAAACTTTTTCAAAACTTTGGAAATTAACCAAAATCTTGCAGCAGTCTCTTTATTCAAGATGAACAGGTGAATCTCAGTAACAACAGTGATATTTGGACATTTTAACATGCCTGTTCCCACCTCTCCTGCCCTCTCTCCAGTTCCGTGATAGTCATGAAACCCGACAGCCTACAGTCCTGGTGACAACCAGCAGCTCGGTACCACCGGACGGTCAGGAACAGGACGGAAGCTCCTTCCAAGTCCCATTCCCAGAAAATGGTCACAGTTTGTTCCATCTGGCACTTCACTGGAAGATCCCATGCGCAAGGTTGTCTTTATGTGACTGGACTTGGAGCTCATGTAGTGTGAAGAGCCTTTCCCTCAGCCATTTGCTGGAAATAATCAGAGGCAGTTGTTGAGAAGCACGATGGCTGAGGTGGTTGATAGCAGCTGGGGGCAAACAACAGGCTGACCAAAAAGCTTAAGAGGGAAAACCTGGGGGATGATCTGTCTACAGGGAGGTATGGAAAGCTGTGACATAGTCCTTGGAACCTAGAAGGCAGTGGGCACATCCAGGGCTGTGCACATACCTAGGAAAGACCTGAGAAGGCTCCAAGCTTGCACTGCTGGCTGACCTTGAGGTTCTGTGCAAGCAGGAAGTGAAGGTTAAGGTAGAGTTGGGAACTATCTGGCTGCATGTAGGAGGTGGGTCCCAACACACACACAGGGCCCTCAGCAGAAACCGAGAGATAATTGTTTCCAGGTGTCTAGAGAGATTTCTGTCCAGCCATTAGTCTGACCACTAGGCTGGCCAAGCAGAGTATTCAATGAGCACACACCACAAAGAGTACGGACGTTACAGAATTCATCCAGAAGAGTCACCAAACAATGACAGTAGCAACAGCAAGAGATCTGGGGAGGCAGGAGAACCTGATTTTCAGAGTTGCCACGTTACTTAAAACATCTACTGTCAACAAAAGATACGAGACATGCAAAGGAATAAGAAAATATGGCCATGAACATGAAAAAAGGCCATCCATAGAAATGGTCCCCCAGGAAGCCCAGATGTTAGACTTACTAGGCAAAGACTTTATTGTAAATATGTTCAAAGAACTAAAGGTAGCCATGTCTAAAGAACTGGAGTATGAGAATGATATCTCACCAAATGAAGAATATCAACAAAAAGATAGAAATTATTAAAAAAGAACCAAATAGAAATTCTGAAGTTGAAAGTATAATAATGGAAATGAAAATCTCACCAGAGGACCTCAATGGTAGATTTGAGCAGGCAAAAGAAAGAATCAGCACACCTGAAGATAAGTCCATTGAGATTAGCCAGTGTGAGTAACAGAAAATCGAATTAAGACAAATTAATAGAACCTCAGAGATCTGTGGGACACCACGGTGGGTGCCGAATATGTAGGATGGGCGTCCCAGAGGGAGAGGAGAGGGCAGAAAGAATCTTTGAAGAAATGGCAAAAGCTTCCTAAATTTGATAAACATTAATCTACATTGCCAAGAAGCTCATGAACTCTGAGTAGGATAAAATCAAAGAGATCCACGCCTAGACACACGATAAACTGTCAGAAGAGAACCTTGAAAGCAGCATAAGAGAAGCGACATGCTGTGTATAAAGAAGCCTTGAGATAGTCAGCAGATTTCTCACCAGAAACCACAGAGGGCAGAGGCAATGGGATGAAATACTCAAAGCGCTGACAGACTGTCAACTCAGAATTTTATAAACTTATCCTTCAAAAATGAAGGAGAAATTAAGATATTCCCAGATAAACAGCAACTGAGAGAATTCAGCACTAGCAGACCTGCCTTACAAGAAATACTAAAGGGAGTCCTTCAGGATGAAAGAAAAGGATACTAGATAGTAACTCAAATCTACATAAGTAATAAAGACCACCCCTGAGCGGGGTGGTGGTGGTGGGATGGATTTGGAGATTGGGATTGACATATATCCACTAATATGTATAAAATAGATAACTAATAAGAACCTGCTGTATAAAAAATAAAATAAAATTCAAAAAAAAATACCTCTTTTGCATCACCCCACCCCTACTTTATATTGATGTCACAAATTATATCTGTATATAAATTGTATCCATTAACATAGTTTTACAGTTAGTTATTTTTATGCTTTTGTCTTTTAAATTCTATACAGAATTAAAAGTGCTTTTCATAACACCAAAAAAAAAAAAAAACAAAAAAAAAAAAACCAGACCACACCTGAGGTACTCATAGATGCAAAGAATTTGATAAAATCCAACATTTTTTATGACAAAAATACTCAAAAAACTAGGAAGACAAGGGAACTTCCTTGACCTGATAAATGATACCTAATAAAACCCAAGCTACCATGGTACTTAATGGTGAAACACTGAAAGCTTCCCCCAAATATCAGAATCAAGACAAGGACGTCCAGTATCACTGCCTCTATTCACCACTGTACTGAAGTCCTAGCAGGACAATGAAATAAAACCACCTAGATTGGAAAGAGAGAAGCAGAACTATGTCTATGTGCAGATGATGTGATCTGACGTGTAGAAAATTCTAAGAAAGAAACTAAAAAATGACAAGAATTAATAAACAAGTTCCAGAAGGTTGCAGGATACAAGCTCAACATAAAAATGTTATTTCTATACACTAGCAACCTTTCAGTTCTACTGCATATATACCTAGGATTCTATATACAATCTGAAAATAAAATTGAAAAGACAATTCAATTTACAGTAACATTAGAATAAAATAAGTAGAAATAACGTTAATAAAAGAAAAACAGATTAGCATACTGAAAACTACAATATATGATTGAAAGAAATTTAAAACAATGTAAAGTGGAAAACATCTACTATTCAGAAGACGAGAAAACTTAATATTAGTAAAATAGCAATACCCCTTTACACCTTCCCCCAAATTATCTACAGATTGAACCCAATCCCTATCAAAATGCCAGATGGCTTTTTGCAGGAATTGACAAGGGAATCCTAGAATTCATATGGAAATTCAAAGGAGGGTACAGGACACATTTCCCAGAGCATCGGAGCTGAGGGTCCATGGCCAGCTTTCTGTAACTGGGGACATGTTCCTCCTCCCCGGTGAGGTCTCCTGCAGGCTGCCCTGTTCCAGGGACGTGTTTACCCCTTCCCCAAAGTCCTAGAGCCCTCACCCCCATTTCTAAAAGGGACGCATACAGGGCAAGGAAAAGCATCAACCATCAAGTAGAATTTGAGTGTGTGGAAATACTAATTTAGACAATTCCAGAGGCAGAAGCGTGGGGAAGTATCCAGAAAAAGCATCGTTAGGGCATCCGTTCTGGGCCAGGAGACCCAGCTCACCTCCTCCCGCCTGCTCGCCCCTCCCGCTGCCCTCTGAGTGCCGGGTGCCTCCCTTGCTGTCTGACTGGGGGGGGTCCGGCCTCCCCCCCCAGCTCGGGCCCCCTCCCCATCCCAGGCCCCCCTAGTAGTTCCACCTCCCCAGGCGCATCCTGGGCTTCAGGGACCGGCCGCAGAGCTCAGCATCAGGTCTAAGTTTCATCCTGACCCCAGTCGGGGGTCTGTCCTGGGTCCTCAGGGCTCCAGCTCCTGCCTGGGTCAGGCCTCCCCCGCCGCCCCGAGCCAGCTGCTTTCGCAGAGCCGTCTCCTCCAACGCAGGCTCCTACACCCCCTCGCGCCCCCAGGATGGAGGGATCTCAAATAAGCCTCTTCAGCAGCACGTCTGGCCCACCAGGAGTGGACTGTCTCCGGTGGCTAAAGTCCCAGGCCCAGGCCCTCAGAGCCATCTCTCCTGCGGCTGCACCAAGCAGGGCCATGTGACCAGGGAACAAAGAAAGAGACCCGAACAGCAACGGAGACCCGGGAGAGGGAAGCAGGCCGTTTCTTGGCGCGCATGGCTTTGTCCGCCAGGGCGGGCCTGGCCAGATACTTACTGGGAACGGCCTTCTCATAGCAGATATCTTTATAAAAGCAGCACCCGAGTTCCTCGCACCGATCTCTGGTGGCGTTGTAGTCACATATGTCGTACAGAGGAATATCGCACACTGCAGAGCAGACACACACGGACATTACCCCAATACACAGCGCCCTCTGACTCGAAGGAACGCGGGGCAGGGAGGGGAGCTCGCGGGTTTGTGCAGTGGGTTTTGTTACAGTTTTCATTATGCATCATACACATCTCACTTTGAAACTCAGATCTGGGATGAATTAGATTTCTGAACACAACAATGTCAAGTCGATGACACACACAGAATAACGCGGGGTCCCCCAGGGATGAAGGAGATAACGCATCCCGGCGAGCTGGGCTCAGCGCTCCACAAAGCAATTGGGAAACACAGACCTAATACAACGGGTGTTCGGGAGTTCGGGCAGTAACATGTTCTTAATCCACGTTTAAGCGCAGACTGAGTTAAAATGACCAACGTGAGGATTATTTCAGCATTTAAAAGTCGAATCGAAAGGACGGAAAGTTTAGTGCCAGGAAGCAACGTGCCTTGCGGCGGAGGGCGAAGGACTGCAGGGTCTCAGCTCTGAGCAGGGTGCCCATCAGCAGGAAACACCGTCTCCCCGGGCGGGCACGGAGCAGGGCCCGCTCCTTCCTGAGTCTCCAGGGAACGCCGTCTCTCTCGGGCTGAAGGGGAGTTTGGTCTCTCAGACTAAGGGATTCCAGGGAAACCCGCCGCCCTCCCATGCCCTTCCGTGTCCCAGGACACCCCGACTCCAGGTGTGCCCCATCCCTTGTCCTCGGCCTCCCCGTCGTGGGGCCTGTGCTGCAGAGGCCACCGCTGCAGAAGGAAGGCTGGACAGAGTCGGGGACCCCCTGCAGCCAGAGCCTGGGAGCCAGAGCTGGCCCGCTGACCCGGGGCGGGCAGGGCTGTGTGGCTCCCGGGCCCTGGTCGCCATGGTCGCTGAGGTCTCGGGCGAGGGCTCGGTGTCTGCACACTTTGAGGGGACGTGAGCTGTGCTGGGCTTTGCTTCAAGTGTGTCAGGGTTGCAAAGAGCCCCCCCTCAGGGATTTCTCCAAGTTCTATCTCCTTCGATCGTTCCAGCAGCCCCTCTGCAGAGACCCTCCTCACGCCCGCCCGTGTTAGAGGTGAGGGAGTGAAGGTCAAGCCAGCATGGGGAGGAAGGGCTTGGCCCAGGGACCTGCCCGTGCGGCCTGTGCTCTCGGCTGTTGATCTACCGTGCACCTTCGTCCGCTCTGCCTGTCGGTCTAAAGCCAATGTTGATTCCCTCACAGAGGGACCGTGAAAATTGAAATCGTTTGTGTGAAAGCGCCCTATAAACTGTAAAGCACCGCGCAGACTATTTGGGTTATTTCTGCAGAGTGGCTCATAAGGAAAAGGGGCGCTCGAGAAGCAGCACAGCAGCCGGCCGCGGGGCATCCCACACCCATTATACCCTCGCTGGAGTCCTCTTGGGTTCCCAAATCCACAGCGCTTCCCAGACCCGAGCTTCCAGATGGAAGGGACCCCCGGCGCCCAGATGGCCCCTCAGAGCCCCTGCATGGCCTGGCCTGGCTGCGACGGCCCCGTGGGTCCCCTCCCCACTTCCTTCCCCTGGTTTGGCTTATGCAGTTCAGGAGGCCTGGACCCTTGTGCCCAGACAATACACACGTGGGTTTGGAACTGAGCTCAGCACATGACGCGGGTCTCAGATGTGAGAGGGCCACGTGTCCCGCGCGGCTGCATTAGGGCTCCCCAGACAGACCAGGGCATAGGGTCAGGGCACCGGAGGGTGTCAGGGTGCCCGGGTCCCCAGGAGAGAGCCTCCCACTGGGGGAAATTCCCTCGGGACATTGCTAGGGAACCACGTGTGCTTTTAGGCATTTTTCTTTACGTCAGGTGTCCGCGGAGCGTTTCTTCCATGAAGCGAGTGCCTGGGGAGGCTCCCTGGGCTGCGTCTGCGCGGTGGCGCCCACTCCCAGCTGGGCCCTCCTTCCTGGGAACCTCTGTGTGACCCCATCTCGGCCCCACGACCACGCTGCCCTCTCCAGGGAGCGGCTCCACCCTGCTGCCCTCCGCCTGGCCTGCTGTCCGAGGCCCCGGATCCCTGGGTCACTCGGGGGCGCGGCCCTCCGAGGGGTCCCTGGACGGGTGACTTGTCGGAGAGAGAGGGCAGCGGTGGGGCAGTGTGCGTGCGAAGCTGTGGGACTGCCAGGCAGAACTGGACCCGCAGACGAGCCCTCAAGGGCTGCAAGGCCCCGGCCCCCGAGGCCCCACCCCGGCCCCTCCGCACAGATGTTCCCACGGGGACACACACGGCCCTCCCCCCCCCCGCCCACCGCTCCGGGCTGGCCCTCCCCGCTTCCCGCCGCCCCTGCGCCGGGCCTCGTGGCTCGGGAACCACAGCCTCCCCGGAACCCCACGCGGCCCGGCCTGTTACCGGCAAATGTCTTCAGGAGGTGCGAGGGGGACTTCTTGAACGCTGGAGTGTTATCTCATCGCAGCAGCTGAGGGCCAGCCCGGGGGGGGGGGGGGGGTCAAGGGAACCTGGGGGAGACAGCAGGTCAGCACCGGGGACCTGGAGGCGGGGCCTGGGGCAGTTTGCGCCAGGAAGGGAGGAGGCCGGGCGGGCACGGCCCCGGCTGCGCTCCAGCCACACAGCTCACGGTCACGCTCCACGTGGATAGCAGCTCTCGGAACAAACAAGAGACTGGCCGCCGCCTCCCTCCCACTGCTCCCGGCCAGTGGAAGGCCCGCCCCGCCGGCTGTGATGTCACACAGGCCCCGCGGCATCACACAGAGGGCCCGGTCAGGCGTGGAGGCCTGCAGCCTCCAGCCCCCGCACCCCAGCCCCTTTCCTTAGCGACGCCCACCCCATCGGCCGGCCAGGCTCACCCTCAGAACCGGGTCCAGCGAGGCGGAAGCAGCAGTAAGTGCGATGGAGTTCGTTAAATACCGCATCTAAGGGAGAAATTAAAACGGCGCAACTTCAGCCCCGGCGGAGCCCAGGTGATCAGCCTCCAGCCATGTCTTAGGAAAAGGCAGCCTCGCGTGACCTGCACGCAAGGAAACCTTCAAAAGAGCAACACCGCCCCCATCCTGTCCTGTGGGGCAGTTTTCAGACTGTCTAGCGCCTCCCCCTCCCTCTGGTGGATTTCCAGAAAACACTGGAAACTCCTGGCACCTTCCAACCCGGAAATGAGAGAGGACCATCCTACAGTGATGTAACGTGCAGCCCCGGCACAGGAAGCGCTCGGCAAACTGCTGGCGTGTGACCCGCGGAGCGGCGGGTGGTGGCCCCAACACCTGAATCTTGGGGAGTAATGGTCACCTGTTACCTCTACACGGACTTCAATTTTCCGCAATAAAAGGTCAGACGCCACGCGAGCAGCAGCGGCCACACGAAGGGCCTCGTCCAGGACCGGGCGGCCAGGGGGCCGGGGACACTGGCGGCCTGGCGCGGCTGCTCCCGGGATGTTAGGCGAGCGGCCCGCGTGCCCGCTGCCCTGACCCCGTCCTCCCCCAGCCAGCGCGGTGGCTCCCTGGGCCCCGGGGAGCAGGGCGGGGGCCAGTCCCATCCACCGCGCCCTGGGAACCTCTGCTGGAGAGGAACCTTGGGGGGTGGGGCAGACTGCGGGCTGGGTTCACTTGCTTTCTAACTACTGCCAGATAAAGGAGAAATTCGGTGACGGGTAGACTGGGGACAAAACAAGCATCACGGGGGGCGGGTGGGGAAACGCCGCCACCGGCTCCCCGCCCCCTCCCCCCCACGTGGCGAGTTCATCGTGGAGCCCGTGGCGTCGATGTGAACATGTCAGGACGTTTCAGGGGGCATTTAAACCTCCCTCCCTCCTCTTCCTGAGGAACTGGAACCGTAAAGCTGGGAAGGACATCACGTCTAACACTCCCCCTAGGAACTTGGCCAGTTTTATGGAAACGTTTGAACTCAGAGGAGGTTTCCAGGCCCCCGTCACAGGGCTGCAGGCCCTCAGGGGGAGGCGCCAGCTCGCAGCTGCAAGGGCCTGCCGTATGTCCTCGCCACCCTGCAGGCCAGCCATCTGGAGGGCCGGGGCCTGACCAGAGGACCCTGAGGACCGCGCACTCACAGGGACAGACAGACAGACTGGGTTATCTGCCAAGACACACGTCCACCGCTCGTCTCCCTCAGATCCGACCGAAACGTGACATACCCTGCCTCCTGAGTTACCCGAACGTTCCCTTAAGCCACGGTGACTGTGACAACCGTGCCACCAGCTCCGTCCTCAGGTCGAGGGTGGAAGCGCTGGGGAAGGAGGCGCGCCGGGAACCCTCTGCCCCGCCTCGCCCGCCTGGCTTCCCCGCTGAACACAGGTTTCTGGCCTCCTTAAACCGGGTGGCATGTGGGAGAAGGGCAAGGCTGCATCACAGAGGCCACTTCGTTTGCCACGCGACACTCCTAGAAGGACCCACGGAACCCAGAGAGCGGTGCTCAGCCATCGAGTCCCTCGCTCGGCTTACCGGGAGCTCCCGGGACAGGAGCCGGCGGTCCATGGACGGCAGGCGAAGTGGAGGCCGCGCCTGGCAGCCTTTCCCTCCACTTCCTGCCCCCAAACTTTGTTTTCTATTTTTATTTATCTTCCAGTGTTCCCAGACTCTAGATTTTTAAAGGCAAATGTGGTATTTTCCAGTGTCAAAAATTCAAAACAGAATTTTAAGATATTAAAAAAATCAAAAGTATAAAGGTAACACACACGAAAAAAACACATCACAAAGTGACATGTCTGTAACATAAGAAAAATAGTTTAATAATTACAACGATGTAGCATGAGTAGTCAAGGCCGGGACGCCGCCTGTGGCATTTCGTGAAGTGTCCCCACAGCTGTGAACAGGGACTCCGCGTGTCCGAGCAATGAGGGCGGGGCGGGGGGGGGGGGGACATCGGGAGTCCACAGCGGAGGCGCACGCGGGCCGCAGCGTCCCACCGCAGAGCGCGTCCCAGGGCCGCGCACACCTCCAAGCGCTTCCCATCCCAGGCGAGGCAATGGCTTCGTCTCCTCATCCACAAAAGGTGGGCGCAGAGGTGACTCCGGCAGGCAGGTGGCCCCTTCCTGACGTCCCCATCCACCCCCCCCCCCAGCCCCTCAGAAGGTCACACGGAGAAACGGGTGCAGTCCATTTACGAGGGGTCAGGTGTTTAGAAAGAGCTGCCCAGACGCATCCTCTCTGCTCCCTCAAAAGCTTAGTCAAACCTTGGATCTACGGGAAGAAAAGGTAATGCATTACACAAGCATGTCAACGGTCACCCCTTCAGGAGAAGGGGTGCTAAAATCAATAGGTAAGGCAGGTTCTGCAAGAGCCCCGTCCCAGGATGCTGGCGGCAACACTGCCGTCACAAAGTGCTGGAGAGATCAGGTGATGAATGGTTCCTGAGTTAGAATTTGCTCGAGACAGCAAACTTCAGTACACCCGAACTGGACTGCTTCCCACTGCAATGTCTTAACGCATCATCGAAACATACTACTGTAAAAACAGGGCTTACCAAAAAACCCTAGAGACAATCTTTTCTGGCCCTAGCACTAATGAACACAACGCTAAGTACAGGAAGTTGGCAATTCTCGTAACAAGGTCGAGCGTGGGCAGGTCAACATCGTGCCCCAGGCACACCAGCTGAGCAGGTAACGGCCGAGCCGGGGAGCCTGAGAGTAAGGCCGTGGGCCGAGGACCATGGGGGCCACGAGGACCGAGCCGCTCAGCTCGGGGACATCGGACGGTCCGATGCACTGAAAGGGCACAGCTCACAGAGTCACATCTGGTGCCATGTGGGCATTTCTGAGATGTCTCCGACGCAAGGTGCTGGGATTCTGGTTTTTAAAGACACGACACTTGTTCTCTGTAGCAAAAGATTATCTCACTTTAAAAACGGCCTCTTCATAAGAGCAGGGGCCAGAGCACAGGAAGCAGCTGGACCCGAGGCTGGGCTTCCCGCCCGGGGCTGCAGAGAGAACAGGCTTCCTCACCGGCCCCCCCCAACCCGCCCCCCCCCCCCCCCCCCCGCCGTCTGGACACCGGGGTGGAGGTGGGATGGGGAGGAGGGGCACGTTTCAGCTCCCACCCCTCAGGGGAATCTCAGGTGTATATTGCTTCATTCTTGCTGCAACAGTGGAAACACTGCCTTTCCAGCGAGCACGGAAGGCCTGCCTGCTGCACCCAACGGGAGAGGTCTCGGGGTTAGACCGGCCTCACACAGAAACCCCACCCGCAGGACAGCTCACCCTCCCGGGCTGCGGCGACATGTAATAAATAACACACTTTATTTACAGGCTCTAGCGAGCTTGCTCTCTCGGCGGGAGGACAACACAGTGCAGCTGACCAAGTTATTAAACCAGCCTACACGTCAGTCCCCCACAGCGGGCCGGATACCCTCCGACGCTCAGGTGTTCACAAGAAGCGGACGCGTGCACACCTGTCGCTGGACACAGTGGCAGCAGACGCGATTCCTCGGGTTCGGGGGCTGAGGCCCAGACCCCCGAGTTCAGCCAGAGTGCCGCACGCCAGCGACCGCGATACTGCTTTATCAGGGGACTCTCCAGCGGGATGAAGGTGTCTCCGCAGGTACGAACAAGGTGAGTTGTTTAGGCAGACTGCAGTGGGAGGCGTTTTCGGAGCACCGTGGTGGCGGAGAACAGAGCAGGCATCTCCCAGAAACACCGGCGCGCTCTCCAGACCCTGCTTTCCACGAGTGCGTGAGCACGCGTCCCAGTGCACGGGACCAGAGAGGTTAGTGCAGGGAGACTGCAGCACAGGCACCAGCCCAGACACAGCAACCACGGATACGCGTTCACAGTGGAGCATTTACAGGCAACGTATGTATAACATCTCGATATGCTCAATCAAGGCCTGAAGGCCCAGGCGCGGTTGCCGCGCTTACTGCCGCGTGCGGTGCCGAGGCGCTGAGAGGAAGGCAGCGCGGCCCGGCCTCGGTGTCTGCACTGCACTGCACGTTCTTCAGGGAGGCCACGGCCGCGGTCGGCTGCAGCTTTTCTGCGCACAGAAGGCAAGAGGACTCCCGTGCAGCCCTGCTCTGCGGTCCTGAGAGTCACTCGGGTGTGGTCACGGGGCTCCAGCTTGGTCTCGTAACCGGTCTTCGAGGAGGAAGCCAGGACGTTCCTTAGAGGTTGGTCTCGTCCCACGCGGGGTCGTTCATGTTCTTTAGAACCTTCCTCACCAGCTTTTCCAGGTCTTTGCGGGCCCTCTGCTCCTCCTCCAGAGACTTCTTCATCTTCTTGTTATCCTGTAAGTGAAGCAGACCACCGGCTATTAACCGCCTTCGGTGCTGCAGCGGACCCCCTCCCCCAGGAGACCTGGGGCCTCACTGGAAGAAATCCTGGGCTGGGGCCGCCCTGCGCCGTGGCCAGGGGTGCGGTGACCAGGCCCCCCCAGTGTCTGACGGACGCACAGCTGCTCCTGGGCAGCAAGACACATCACAGACGGAGCAGGCCTAGGGCCCCCACTTGTAACTGTGAACAAGAGCATTAAGCGTACGGCTGAAAATAACAAAAGGCACACCTCGTGTCCCTCCTACTTCCTTCCACGTCTGCGATGACCCATCTACAGAGTTCTACGAGGAGGGGGGCAACAGAGACTGAGTGAGTTAGGACCCGTCACTCCCCACACACACAGACGTATGCTGCTGCTGAGGACCAGGAAGCCCCCGAACGGGGACGAGAAAGCACGTGGACGGCCAAGGGCAGTTCTGAGCACGAGGCTGGCGCGCCCGCCCTCTGCCCAGCCCAGGCCACGCCGTCCTCAGGCTTCTCCTCGGCCTCCCCTCCTCGGACACCAAAGCCACCGATACAAACAAATAACGCACAGACACACAAAGTGCGCTTGGCTGGTTAGCCAAGTTTAATTGACTTTCTGATGTGGCTTCTCAAGAACAAGGACCATGTGTCTGTTGCACCAGAGAGTGGAAGAGAACGGTCACAGTGGGGACCTAGCAAACTGTGTTAACTAGACGGAATTTTCGATCTCCCGCCTGATTACTCCAGGAGAATCTGGGATGGTTTATGATGTCAAGAACAGCGCAGTGAACAGAAAGCCACTCTGAAGATTCCCCTCCTGGCCTAGCCCACTTACAGACGACCAGCTGCTGCCCTGCTTCTGAAATCTGGACACCGAGAGTCAGGCTCTCCTTTCCGCATCACTGCGCTGACGGACAGCTGGATTCACTTCTAACGCCATGTTTCCCTCTCTTCCCCCGTTAAAAGGAAGATTAATGACGGACGACGACCCACCTGTCGTAACTCCTGGACTTCATCCTTTAGTGCATACACGGTGTCGACGAGACTCCTAGGCAGAAGAGAAGGCGCCCTGAATAAGGGCCGGGTCAGAGGCGACGCCCGGAGCCTCCCCGGACGCACATGCTGCCCACCTGCCCGGCACGCCCAGGCCCTCGGTCCGGGGAGGCCCACTTCTGTGCACAGGGGCACGGACCCCAGCCAGGAAGTCCACACCCCGGCCCTCCTGGAACCATCCTGAAGCCGCTGCCGCCCCTCCCCCGACAACCCCCTTCCCCCGCCCGCTTTAAAGCACTGGAATACAGCTTACTTTTCTTCTATCACTGTCTGACCGTTACTTTTAGTTTCTTCAACTATAATTTTCTCTTCTTCTGGAAGCAAAACTTGTGGCGCAGATTCTTTGCGTGAACCTATCATCATTTAAAACAAAACAAAACAAAACACCCTCAGATAAATACCATGGCAGAACTAACAGGAGAACTTGACTATACAACACTACTTCATCATTAATATCAAATTCCAGGTGTTAATTCCGGTATGTTAAAAAATGTATTTTCTAGGTAAAACAGGGAAGGGCAACTTTTAAAAACTCCCTCTACCTCTGTGTACTGAACCCAGCCCTCTTCACGCCTAAAGCATATGACACAGGAAAGGAAACATGGGCTTTTCCTGCAATTTATTAAACTTCAGTTTCGTCATCTGGACCATGGATCTTTTCAACCCTGAAACTTTCAACAGAAGGTTCTGACCATATTGCCCTGGATATTTTGGACGGCAGATTCGAAGTTTTTAGGGAAATTCGTATCAACCAAATTTTGTGCCATTTTATTCCAGGAATTTTACAAAGACCCATCGGATCATGCAGTAGACATATACCAACTGTTTATCAAGTCAATCAACTGGCCCTTATGACACGTAACTCCACAGCAACGGCTAACACTGTTACAGCACAGGGTTAAGAAAAGTGCATTTTATTACTTGGTTCTCTTACGAAAACTTTATTTACATTCCCTGGCATATAAACGTTTTTCCAAAAGGAAGGAAGTAAACTGTTTACAATATCAGAGGAATGTTTATGTCATTTAACCAAGGTCCAGCACAGATGCTTGCCCAGGACAGCGGCCTGATAAACATTTACTGCGAAATAAGTGCTTTCAGAAATTAACTGGGAAACCCAAACATTTAAAAATGTGAACAACGAGAATCCAATCTTATTTAAGGGTGCGAGGAAGGAAATAAACTTTTTAAAAGGTTATACTATACAGCACTAACATATATCATTTATATTTTTGTAAAATTACATCAGAGGCACATTCGAGGAAGGACAGAACCCACCACAGGCCCACTGCGACTGGTGGTGTGATAAGTGCAGCTTCTCTCCATTAAAATACACGTATCGTTGGCTATATGCTCATTAATCACGGAGATGGCGGTTCGGCTTGCTTGATCTTGTTTTCTTCCTGCTTTACCCTTAGTTTGCCCTCCCAAAGGTCTGTCACATTGTAAGATGGCACTTGTGCATCCTCACGTCGTGGGGACATTGCGTATAACACACGTTTTCAGGACAGGACTTGATGGTCTCACCAGCGTTTTACTGCAAGCTTACACTCCTCTGAACAGAACAGGGCTGGTGGTTACTGTCAAAGCCTGATGACAAGAGACTCATTCAGTGCTCCTGACATCCAGAGAGCACGTCCGTCACCCCCAGGGCAGCTCATGACATGGAGAGGAGGACCACCGTCTACCGGCCCCGGGAGCCTTCCCCCATGCCCCCTGCATCTGCAGGGCCCGGCTCCACCCCCGCCCCACAGGCTGGGAAGGCTGCTTGGACGCCGACCTCCTCCTCCTTTGCTGTCTCAGGCACAGGAAACTTCAGCTCTGGGTGGGCAAGGACAATTCCACGTTACACGGTACGAACTTCTAGACAGATAAATAGGTACCTCACACCAGTAAAGGAAGGGCTTTATGCGTCCTGAGCAGAACTTCCGTATTATAATCGTAGGTAGTACTTAGAATTCTGTCACAAGCCGTAACGAGCTGGCGTATCGGAGCATATCTGTACTTAAGTCTGTAGATTACTATTTCAAAGACGACCCTCCGCTAGTGCCTTTGTGTTCACACCGAGGTGCGGGGCCCCCAGTAGCTGCAGCTCTGGCTGTCGGGGGAAGGGTGGTGCCCGGCTCACACCCCACCCAGCACAGTGACCTGCGCGGCCAGGGGGTGACTTCTCAGACAGAAGGCGACATGGGCCCACAAAGGGACAGACCCTGAAAGGCTTCGTCACGCTGACAGCCGTGGGCTGCTCCGGGGCCTCCGTGCGGGGCTGCGGGCACGGCGTCTCCCAGGCCTTTCTCAGTAAACGGGAAGTGCTCCTGGGACGTCTGGGCCGTGTGGGAACGTGCTGCTTGAGAAGGAAACGCGCACGTGAAACACACGACGGAGAAAAAGCACAGGGACGCTGCCAGGTGACGAATTCTGAAGGTCGAGAAATTCCTGCGCTTCCGACACAAACGCAAATGCTACCCGTGTTTTTATCAGGAAAAGTGAACTCGGGTTGTTTTCCTTAAAACCAGACAAGGATTCCTAAAGATTCAGAGGTGTGTACCACACGGACGGACAGTGAAGGGGCCCCACTTAGGTTTCCCTGTAAAGAGAAGCAGGCAGGTGACATCAGACCACTCAACGCCCGAGGGTTCCCGCTGTTACCTGCTTTACGCCCAGCCATTGCTGTGTTACAGCCAGATCAAGAGCTACCCGTGGTGTATCTGTCACGTTCAGTTTCTAACACAACATTTCTTCACGTGAACTAGCTAATGAGACAACAGGTTGGAAACGTTTTCTTTAGGGAAGACTAAATTCCATGTATTTCAATTACTTTTGCATCTTCTAGCTTCCTAGGCAACCTATTTACATTACGTGTTTGCAGCAGTAAATTCTTCAAATAACACATAAAATAGAACCACGAGGGACGTCCGCCCTGTGAAGCGCGAGTCGGAGCGCAGCGGGCTGTCGTGCAGGGCCCGGGGCTGCAGGGACTCACTCTCACGGGTCTGTGGGTCTTGATTTACTTGGGCCTGTCACCGATCCGCGGAGCCTTGATTCCACCACCCGCAAGAGAGAACAACAAAACCAACCACCTCTGCAGAGCTGCTCTGGGGACTAATTTAAAAGTTGCATCTTATAGATATCTTTTACCAGATGAGTTCGTAAATATAAAATCCTTACACTCCACTATGCGATGTGACTGAATCAGGGGAACTAATAAACGTGTGGGAACTGGTTCAAGAACTGCCCAAGCAAGACAGGCGTTGTTCTTATTTTTGCCAATACACTTAAAGCACACAAGGAGGCGACAAATGTTAAGTATGAGATTGTTACGTTCTAGACAGGATGTACTAACTGCTGGATTCCTGAAACGTGCCACGGTGAAAAATGTCATTTATGGGATTTGATGGTGAGCCAGGAGGCTTGTAAAGGAAGATTATTTATCAGCCTCAACAGAAATCCATGGGCCTCCTAGTTTCAACGTAACATATTTTTGTAAAACAACAGAAAAAAATTGATAGTCTTTCAGTAAAACAACAAAGGAATATTCTCCAGCCAGGTTTATAAATAAGTTGACTATTTCTATAAGAACAAAGTTCTGGAGAGTAGATAGATTTAACAAGCTCTCTCAAAGATCATTTTAGTCTTTTTAAAGGTACCACAGCACATGTTCTCTGAATTGGTTAGGTTGGAAAAACCATTTAACAGGAGAACTACCAGAGACTGCTCTCTCACTTTATTTAAAATCCTCTAAAAGGGGCCGAGACACAGATGAGTGTGTTCATGGATGTTCCAGCACACTCAAGATCTGTGTTTCCCAAACTCTGTACTAAACACAAAGTTTTGTGCTTCCAAGAGATAACTGGGTTTCTGCAACATGTAATTTTGGAAAATTCTGAATGCTGTAGCCACTTCCTGGAGATTCACAGTGCACATTTAGCATGCTTAAGGTTTTCAGTAAAAATACCCATTTAGCTGGAATTCAGCATTTCCTAAACTTGTCTGAGTGCTGAACTTCCCCCCCACCCCATCATCAATATTAACATTTTGCAGTTTTCTGGTTAACAGTTTGAGGAGTGCTGGACTGGCCTATAATCCCGCCTGTGTCTATGAATACACACACACACACACACACACACACACACACACACACACACACACACGAGTGCTGGGTGGCTTTGTTGTTGTTCAGGATGGGGATGAATACAATGAAATAATAATCATTAGCGCCAAACCCAGCTGCCAGCTCCCACTGACAAGGATGCGGCAGTTCTGCACTGCCACCAGAAGGGGCCGCTCTGTGCCCTCGGCTGGAGACGGAGCAGGTGCTGGGGGCCATGAACTCACGCAGATGTGTGATCCACAAGCTGGAGACACGCTCAGAACCCTGTCCCCTAAAACAGTCACAGGCCACCAGAGAACTGTGGACCTTAGGTTGAGAAACACAGATGGATGCAGCACTCCCACCTCCTGGACAGAGGACCTGCCCAGGCAGCAAGGGCCTCAACCCAAGGTGCCGTTGTGGTGGTCAGACTGCCACCTGGTGCCTCATCAGATGGCCTGCGGTTCTCAAACCCAGGGCGCGTGTGGTGCGTCTGCCCCTGCGAGGGGGTTGGCCTGCACTGAGAGCCTAAAAGCAGGGTAGGTTTGTCAGGAGAGAACATCTGCTTATCTAGCCAGCGGTCGAGCACATTTGTAGCAAAATTCACATGACTTCTTAAATTCGTAATCTTTCTAAAATCTGCATCTAATTATACTCAACAGAAACTGAAGTGACTTTCAGAATGAAACAAAATGTTACGTTTAAACAAAAGTCTACCGAGTAAACGCTCTCTGAAAGGCCGCTTTGTTATTTGTGGCTATGGTAGCTTCTAATTCAGTTTTCTTAAAAAACTAAAACAAAAACACAAGGACCCTCTGTAGAGAGGGTTGTGCATTTGTTTATCGTCTGCACCTTGTCCTGGCCCCATACCTGCCACAGGTACTTGTTTTCCTTTCATTCTGCTTTTTCTAGTCAGCGGGACATGCACTTTACCAAACAAAAATTTAAAACTGACCTCAGTCTCGGTAAGAAACATTCAAGTCGGGGCTTTTTTCCGTTTATGCACACGTCCCCACCCCCATCAAAAAAGAGAGAACTCTTCTTTCTGAAAACAAGCATCCCAGTGATTGAAAACTTGTTTTAAAAAAAATTCGAGGGGAACAGATGAAATAAAAATATACAAAGAGTCACCTTGCATCGTCCAGAACACACTTAACCTAAGAAAGTGCAAGCTTTGCTATCAAGGCAGATAAAAGGTGTTCTACTGCCCGGCCTTCCTGTGGAAGAGGTTACATTCAAACAGCAAGCGTCAAACTGCAAACTCCGCTACGCCCTCCGCCCCACATAACAAATATTAAAAGCCACAGGCTAGCAAATGCAAAATTTATTTCAACTGTACATAACAGATGTCTTTTTTATATATATATATATATATAACAAACACTTCATTGCCATATGCAACCACAAACAATATGCATACTGTACAGTACAATGCAACATTCAGGTATACATCCCACTGCATCTCAAACGGCAGTCGCCCAATGAAAATGGCTTTCCCGTTCACAAATAAAAAGCACAACATATAGATTTTTTTTAAGGTCTTATACCACTATATACAATTCACTGTGTTTTCGCAATTTTATGCAAAACACATAATTAATATAGCTCATATACTTGTGGCAAGTGTCAATGCAATGGGAACACCGTTTAGGCCATTTGCAAAAGCGCCTGGTAATGGCTTCCACCTACCTTCTGGTTCAGACCCTTCACCCTTTCGTTATAATACTAACTGTACACATAGATGTTACAGAATTGCAGAAATGTAAGGTACTATTTCAGCATGACTAACGTTCCACAAAAGTAGAAACACTGGCCTTGGGGTGCCACATCGCTACTGCCACGTGAGAACTGTTTTCAAGCCAGTGGCACTAATACTTCCAACCAGGTCACAAGAGCTAATGGTGCCAGACATCAGAACAAATCCAAACAAACACATAGCCAAGTTGTTATTCTGCAGTGATCTTAGCATCAACAAAAAAATCATCGTCAAAATGGCTTTAACTGGCACCAAAAGGAATGATGAGAAAATGTCAAAACTTTGGTGTACAGAATATCAACGAAAATGTCTCATCAGGACAACCCAAATGACACTTGGTGTTAAAGAGAAACCCAAGTGCAGCAGCTGTGGTGCACACAGCACATGACACGACAACCCAAACTCACTAAGGCATGGTCGAGGCATGTAAGCCAACACACGTTATCACAGTCTCCAAGCAAACAAAAGACCCTCTACTGTGAGTATCAGAAAAGCTGCAATGTATTACTTGATGTGATATAAAGTAAAACAAAACGCTTCTAAATTCATTGCATGATATTAAGTATGAGAACCTTGGAGTTATCCTATTTCTCCCACAATCCCATTTGCTATTTGGCTGAACGTATATAAGCCCGTCTCTACCACGGGTGAATACTGGGCTCCGACGAATATTAAAAGATTGCTCCTCAACTTTCTAATTCATACTAATTGATATAAAAATTTGAAACCTCCAGATAGCCTAAGTGGTTCAGTAGCTACCTGGGAACAACAGACAGACGTCTGGATTTCCTGGTCTTCCTATAACCACCTCCCTGCACGCAGTTCTGAGGGTGCTGGCTCCCTAAACGATGGTGGGGGGCCCTCCTGCCAGGAAGTATGGAGGGCACCTCGGGCTGTGAGCAGTGGGACCAGCCCCCCGACACAGGGCGGAGCACAGCAGAGCCGCTCTGTGCAGACAAGGTCAGAACACCGAACACACGGTTTTGGCGGGGGAGGTGTAGCGGGAGCAGAGGGTCCCGGCCACCCTGAAGGGAGGAGAAAATGTTCCTCCCACTTATTACGGCATCTCGTTTTCTGAAGCTGGTTTCAAGGAGTCCTTAACACGCCACCTCCGGTCCCACCTGAACACCAAGCCAGGCGTGCGCGCGAGGGACCCCACTCTCCTCTCCGGTGTGGACCGGGTGTGGACTGAGTGCTGCCACCGAATGCAACAGGGCGCATTCAGTTCTTTCTGAAGCAGAAATCAGTCTGAGGGAGGGCAGTGAGGTCTCTTTACAGCGAATCCCAGGGAAGCGGGGGAGTCCCTCCAAATCTGAGACGTTCTTGCAAGTGAGTTACGTGGCAACTCAGCAGGTTTTCGGGCGACTCATAACCCCATTACGATCAAGAGTGAGGGTGACGTTCCACCGGGGGCCATCAGGGGAGTCTCACGGCAGCTGTTGCTGAAAAGAAGCCATGCGCCCATCACGGGGAGTGAGCTCGGACGTGGATGCCGGGAGCACCGCCTGCTTGGGTCGGCGCACCGACTGGCCGGACACAGCCTGACCCACGCGCTCGGGGGCTGGGCTTTAACCCTTCGCTGCGGCGGCACAGGCTCGCCACGTGCCTCTCAAGAGAAACTCCTCCAACTAAGGGAAGTCTGGCGTGGCGGCGCGTAGGGGCACGGCCCGCCGAGAAGTGGGGCTGCGGAGCCGGCCACCTGTGGCGTGCGGGCTCGCCACTAGCGCTCCCGCCCGGCCGGGCCCCCACGCGCCGCCACGCCAAAAGAGGCTCCTCGCGGCGCCCAGGGCCCTGGGGCAGCCCGGCACTCGGCCGTCTGATCTGGACTCGGCGCTCTCGGGGCACGGGGCGTCTTCTTATCTCTCCACAGCTACTGGGTCGCCGCGTCCAGTACACACACAGAATTACATCCCTGTACGGAAGGCCAGGGTCTCCTCTGTGTCGCTGGCACTTAGATCACAAACCTGTGTGGTTTCAGTATAAAATACAAAAGTGTTCGTACGGCTGTATCTAAAAAGAAATGAGACAGTTGCTACACTGAGAATAAAACACCAAACCATCTGGAGACATAAAGCCACCACTGCCCGTTGAGAAAGGACCCTCGGAAGCAGGCTGTGTGGGCGCCGTCTCCTTCAACCGTCAGTAACGTGAGTGGATGCTCCACGTGGCAATTAAACCGCCACAAAGTACAATGGGAAATATCAGAAACGCTCTCAAAAGTTGTTAAAATATCACATAAAAGAGACAAGAAACAGCAAGAAAACATCTAAGAAAAGCAGGCTGCGGTACAACAAGCATTGTTAAGAAAAGCTCAGAAGTGCATTAGTTCTGGTGAGAGATATATGAGCAACAGCTCTTACGAGATGTAGAGCCCATCCTGTAACTATGGGCTGTCCATATACTGTCATAGTCAGAGTCTTCCGAGAGGTCTGAAGGCTCCAAACGAGAAAGGCTGCTGCGACGACCCAGGGAGTCTAGACTTGACTGGTCGTCATCAGCCAAGACGTGATTATGCATCAGGTCAGTGCCTTGCCATGCTAAGACGGGGCGGGGGTGGGAGTGGGACGACAGGGGGGTGGGGGGACAGGCAGAGGTGGGTGAGCAGAAGGACGGCAGGAAGAGCCACAACCGAAAACATGGAAACAAAAGCAAAAGGTGATGGGAAGAGAAGGGAAAGAGAAAATACTGTTAAAAAACGGCAACAATGTTCATTTCTCCTTATTTATGGCTGGGTTTTATTTACGAACTTATTAATTAGCACAACCCTTAGACTAAAACTAGACCAACTATTATTTAAACAAACCTAGGTCACGAGTCTGTTTCCAAACTGTTCCTTTTTAAGGCTACTGCTATTAAGCCCTCACTTACGAAATCTTTTACAAATTGAGCCCATGTTCACAAGCAAATTCTAAAGACATCTGACAAGTAACCAATTCTGCTACACATTCGATTAACAGTCTCACTTGGGACGCTTGTGAAAGGAACCGTTTATGTGTTTAATGCGGATATACTGAATGCAAAGTACTTTCCAAGGACTTCTGATGGACTTCTTCCGCTATCTCTTCGCCAGACTCTAAGTCACCAGAAGCCATCTTAACAATGGGGGTCGAAACTTACCTTGTCACACTGTAGTGACTGAGAAAACTTCAGAGAACAGGGTTACACAGGCCCCTTCCCCCTCGCTCCCCTTTCCCGCCACCCCAGGGCGCTCAACCCCACTCAGCCAGGGGAATGGACATGGCGGGGAGACACATCTGCTCAAATGCCATCAACCCGGATGCAGACCCTCCCGCTGCCATGAAGGGAGATGTAAGCAGGGATGCCCTGTGTCAAAAGCAGGACGGCAGAAGGAAGTGGGCACAAAATGGGAGAAGAGGAGTGAGCCCATGAGTGGCTGGCGACGTAAGCAGTGACGCTGGCCAGGCGGCCGCGAGTGGGGCGCACAGGCTGGAACGGGCCCACGGAGGGGCCAGAGGACACACATGCTTGATGGGAACCAGGGATGGCTCGGCACAGCAGCCACAGGCTCCGTCCTGTTCCTGCTCTGGGCAAAGTTAAACCCATTCCCAAGCCAAAACAAGAGCAAGCAGTGGGCTCGGCTGGTTTTCTTCGACTATATCGCTATGGTCCTTGGGGAGGAAATCAATACTAAAGGTGTCTGGATGGTGAAGGCTTCTTGGCATCCAAACGTATACTGAACAGAACTGAGCTTTAGGTGACATATATCGTCCCAACTGTTCTTACTATGCATTTAATATGGACAGAGCTGCTCTGGGGTCAGATGCACCTGACCGCATCTCTAGATTCTTAGGTACACTACCTGTCCAACATAAAGGACCCATTTCCCCATCCTACCTGTTCCTGAGAACATTCAGTTTAAGGTCATCTATGACTGTAAGACCTCTGAGGCCCCAGAGTGGTTAGCCCATAATATCAGTGAAAAACAAAAAACACTGTACTGTCCAGTGCTTTTCTTGCATAGCAGAAGTGGAAACACATAACACAGGCAACGTGATGAGACCTGCACACACCAGGGCCACAGCAGAGCAGGGCCCCGTCTCCTGGATGAGGCAACGCAGCTCACACAAAAGCTCACACAAAACTCACATCACCAGGTCCATTCACCTGAGATGGCCCGGTTAAAATTTTATTTCAAATAGTTGAAGTGGGGATGAATAATTTTTTAAAAATCTCAAATTCAAAACCCAAAAACAATGGCCCCATATAGCCTATTACCTAAAAATACAATCTCTTAACAGATAGAGGAAACTGTAATATCGTAAATGACAAATTACTGCTACGTCACCTGTAGGCCCTTCCATTCCTCTCCTGCTCTGCTGACTAGTCACTACAAACAGGCGTCTTTACCAGGCGGAGGACGGACCGAAAGTCCTAACATCATAGGTGGGACACGTAAACTATTAGCCATAAAGAAGTTTCTAGATCATCTGCAGATTTAGCCGGGGGTTAAGCCCGTTGGCCCTGTCCTCATACCTGTAGTCATCTTTAACAAAAGCTCAAGCGGTTGAAAATTCCTCTGTCCACCTTTTCTTTTTCTCCCCATCATTGGTTTACAACAGATGTGACACTGAGTTGAACCACCACATTGCAGGTGGTGCCAATGAAGTGAGTTGAGCAATTTGCCAAAAGTCAAGGTGGAAAGGAAACCAAAAACAAAATCTAACAGAAACCAGTTTTCATGCCAGAAGTAATATATGTCCTCCAGTTCGAAAGAAAGGGAGAGAGGGGAAGGGAAGCTCAGCCCCTTTTCTCCTGGACAAACCACATCGTGACTACATCTGCTGCGACCACCCTGCACTCCACTCTCAAATGCTGCTGCGGAAGTTTCAAAAAAAAACAGAGCCCATCTTTTTAGTGCTCACACAACAGATTAAGATTTTTTTCACACCAGACATTATGCATAAGATGCAGGTAAACTCAGTGGTACTGAAATCTACCCGATATCACTGGTGTGTCTACTTCAAAAAATTTTTAAGTGCAATCATTTTTTAAAAGGGGGGAGGGCTAAAGGAACTCTTACTTTTTGACAACAACTCGAAGCAGCCCCCACCCCCAATTCCACTACCACACCCGTAGTTTAAACAGCTTAAACAATTGAGCTGAGCGAGTCCCCCGCTGTCTTCCAACCCGAGAGAGCTTTATAAACTCTGGCAGTGCCCTACACTTCCAGGTTTCCCAGAGGAACCTTCTCTAGAAACCAGTTGTTTTACTGACAGCTCAGATCCCTTCCCTTGACTGAGGGACGCTGGGCCAGGCCCCGGAAGCTCCCTCACCTGGGACCATGCCCACGAGCCTGTCCAGGGCCCACAGCTGTGTATCCTTCAGGTCGTGATTCTAAAAAGCAAAACAAACCACCAGAGTCCCAGCGGGTTCCCACGACACTTACTTGAGTTGAGCGTCTGCCGCGTCTTGGCGCTGGTGCAGTAAGCCTCGATGACCTTCAGGATCTGGGCATCCTCCTCCAGCGCAGCCGTGCCTGCAAGGGACACACAGCCCGTCACAACCCAGAAGTAACAAGTACAGTTAACCGGACAAACACAAATCATCAACTCAACCAACGATGGTGACAACTAACAATCCCTCCTTTTGTTTTCTCGCCAGATAAATGTTCTCTGATATTCACAAGATAGTTACATTCAGAAGGATTTTTATCTTTTCCTAAGTATTTTTTTACCTGCAACATATCTGGCCAAGGGCTAATATCCTAAATATACATATAAGCTGTCTTACTAACCCACAAGAAAGACAGTATCCCCCATCCTGAAAATGAAAAAAGGCAAGAAATAGGAACAAACAATTCACAGGAGAACAGTCAGAAAGAAAACAATGTTCCTTCTCACCAAGAAAAGAAGTGAAAATTAAAACTAAACATCATGCTTTCACATGTCAGCCTGACAAAAATCAGATGCCCAAGAATTCTCAGTGTGGATGCGGACATCAGAAAGGACGAGTTCCCTCCATCCTCATCTGGGAGGGGGCAGTGAAGACAGGTATGACCCCCTGGCAAGGCCATTTGACCCTACTTATCAAAGGCTTTAAAGTGAGCATCTCCTCCGATCCACAAGTTCCTACTAGAGAGTTAATCTAGGACGCTCCAGAGCTCCCCCGTAAACTGGGCTCCAGACCCAGCTTCCTCTGCACTCAAGAGGCCACGTGCGTGGAGCGTGCAGCCAGCAGAGCAAGGGCCCCTAAAGGTCCTGGTACCGGGCGCAGACCCTCGCACCCAACATAGTTCATACCATCCTGTGGTTCAACTCTGCTTTCTACTTTTCTAGATTTTTCTAAGATATTACTTAGAATATATTTTAAAAGGCTCAACTACTCTAACAAAAAAATGTGGGAAGAATGGAAGAGTAAACTATAAGCTGTATCAGAAAGCCTGCACGCCATCATACGATATAGACACACACAAGGCGGGCCGCATGCTCGCTGCTAAGAGTCAGCGTCAGCACAGAGAGCTGAGGGGCGGCTGAAAAGCCAACTTAAATTCCGCTAACTGGGGCCGGCCGTTAACAGGTTTCTGCAAGAACAACGTTTAACTAGTCTCGCTCCAGGACACGCTGGGAGGTAACGCCCACAGGCAGGCCGGGCCACTCCCCTCTGCCAACAGGAGGGCGGCCGCACGAGTGACGCTGCCTGTCCCGCTGATGCAAGCAGACCACCATCTTCAGACACGGGTCAGCACGCTCGCGCCACGCAAAGCACAGCGCCCGCGCACAGAAGGCACCCAGCAAGCGCTGGGGGTGAAGGCCCACCAGGCCTGGGTCAGAGCTGCACATGCGGAGCTGGTGTCCACCCCCGGCCGGACCCTCTGCACAGGTGGACCCTCTGCACGGGGGTGCTCGGCCTCCCCCGCGCCATCAGGTGTCCTGCAGGTGCACTATCTGAGGAAGTGACCAAGTAACCGTAGGACAGCAGGACGAGCGGGGCTGTGGCAGGGGACGTCAGGTGGCCCGGGTGGAGGGAGCTTACCCGGGAGCAGCTTCCGGGCCATCCCTGCGCCCACCTCCCCACGGTCACCATGACCCTCGCCAAGGACGGGGGGGGAGGGGGGTGTCCCACTTGCAGCCACTGCACCAAGCCGCCTCCTCCTCGAGGTGACGCCGGCTACTCGGCTCCAGTCTAAAAGCCTTCTTCTGGAAGTGAATCCCCAAACGCTCCCAAATGGGTGTGGACAAAAGGAGCAAAGGTCCGGAAAGTCACAGAGCCCCGTGGCAGTTCTCGGGGTGGGCTGAGCTGCAAAGGCGGCCCGCAGAGCCCTTCCCGCCTGCCGCGCCGGGTTGCTCTTGCCACGCACCCACGCGGGAGGCCGAGGACCTGGAGGTGCCGTCCACGGCATCTCCGGAGTCCTCATGGAGCACGGGGGCCCTCCGAGCACGGGGTCGGTCCCACGGCAGAGACCTGCAGCCGCCACCCAAGGCAGGGTGACCCCAGGTCGAGGGGCCCTGCAAAGAGGTCCACCCAGGGGAGGCCCACCCAGGGGAGGCCGGGCAGGTCCCGCGGACCCGCACCTCCCCCGCTCCAGCTACGTCCTTTAGAGGGGACCCTCAGCTGGGCCCTGGCTCCCGCGTGCGGCCCTGGAAAGCCCGGCGCCTCCCCGCCCGCGCGCCGAGAGCCCCGCGTCCTCGCAGGTATACTCACTTTTCCTCAGCGCAAACTCCTCGTCCGAAGGCTTCCGCTCAGGCTTGCGCTTGGGGAGCAGCTTTTTCATGGTCTTGGGGCTCTTGCTGAGATCCTAGGGGAGCAAAGGGGGAAAGGCTGACAGACCCCAAAGGCAGGAGCTTGCGCGGGTCCGCGAGGAGGGCCGCTGTGATGGTGTGAAGCAACAAACACTCCGGCACCGCGGGGGCGCCTGCTCCCCTCGAGCTCTGGCCGTCCTTTGCCGGCTGCTGAGCATCATCTACAGCCAACAGGGCGCAGACTCTGATAAGAGCCCTCGTGTCACCTGGATCCGGGGGCACCGGGATGACAGCCACGCCTGGCTCGGAAAGGCCAGCTGGCCGAGGCCTGCGCAGGGGGCTGCGCACTGCTAATTCTGGGGCAGGCCTCCCCGCTGCAGCCAACCAGCAAGAGAGGGGCAACTAAGGCCACCATTAAAAGAAAGGCAAGTAAACACAACTCCTTCAGGAAAGCGTCTGAAGCCTCAAGGGAGAAGAAAAGGGTCTAAGAGCAGCCCACGGGCTCGAGGGCAGAGGCGTGCAGAAGACAGAGCCCTGCTCGCGTTCCCACGGCCCAGGGCTACGTTCACCGCCTCAGGGTCTACCCCTCCCCCGCAACACAGCGTCCGAACACCCCCCCACCCCCACCGCGAAGGGGAAGGTGGAAGACAGAGCAGGCCCAAGCCCAACGCGGTGGACAAGGTTTTGACTGTCAAGCGTATGACTGAATTTTCATGTCAGGAAAGGCTAACTTCTGCATCATTTAAATTATATAAACCACTGGTGAACCTTACGATGAGAATGCGAGACTCGGAACATGACTCGTGCTATGGGATGGATCAGACTGAAAAGCACAGAGAACAGAGCCTGAGTTTTTAAGGTATCTCTTCAAAATCTTCCCGGTGAAAACGAAAATCTTAAAAGCTCCTGAAAGTGCAGCAGAAATCAGTCCCTAAAGAGGTGAAGCCAGCATGTGTCCCGCGGCTTCCCTGAGTCCTGGGCAACGGAGGTGAAGCCGGGCAGGGCGCCCACTCGGCAGTGCTCTGTTCGGCCTTTCGTCTGTGACCACTTTCCACCAGGCGGTCTGCGTGCTCAGCACACTGGCCGTGCTCACGGCCACACCCCTCCACGCTTTCCTCTCCCTCCTCCGCCCCACTCTCCCTCCCCAGCAATGAGATCACCAGGGCTTTTGCCCACATGCCTGCAACACAGACATCAGCACTCTGCCAGGAGCTGCCAGGGCGAGGAACGCTCCGACCTGGGCCCAGGGACACCCGCAAGGTACACGTCACAAAAACCAAAATTCATTAACAGAAACATCAAGGATTAACTATAACTTACGTTGTACTCTTCTATAGATCTTAAAACACCTAAAGCTGCCAGCAAGCATGGAGGTGGTGTCTGCTCCGGGGCCTCTGCAAATGCAGCCTCGTGGACACGCAAAGGCTCACACCAAGTTCACAGCCAGGCCACGCCCGCCACACTCACAGCCACGCCTATGGTAACCAAACTCCACTCACACTCATCATTTCACACCATCACCAGCTTCCTCAAGGGCAGATATTCCTGGACCCTACTTCTCGAGTCCCTTCCCTTTCTCATCAGGGCAGGGAGGGAACAGCAGACACGTGCAAACACTGTCCGAGTGGAGCAGAGCGGATGCGCTGTGACCACGCCACGAGGAGTGCTGCCCTCACCCATCCCCTTCCCCGTAAACGTTCCCTCCGCCTTACACAGGTGACCAGACGCAGGGTTCCCGGGCAAGAGCTCAAGCCTGACAAGGGTCACACGGTGTGGCAGAGTGGCACGCACACAGTGAGCTGAGTCCCATCACAACCAAGTTCAAAGTTCTTTCAGTGAGAGGCCGGGAGGCCCACGCGAAGCCTCCCAGCTCCGTGGCCTCTGGGCAAAGGGAACGGAGGTCAGGTGGGCACAGAAATGGCTCCTCCGTGACGGGCAGAGAGAGGGCCCCGCCATGAGGGTCTCCCCAGGGCTCCCGGGACCACAGAAAGGAGTGACAAGAGAACAAAGGCAGACCCTTCACAGTTCTGAAGCGGCCGGTCTGCTTTATGTCACAGACACAAACATGGGATGGCCCACGTTTCTGAACTCCTGGACTGAAGCAGGGAATGGCCAAAGTAACAGGCCCAGCTGTCAAGTCGGGGCTCACCTCCTTGTAGCAGAGAGCAGCTGAGGGCCGGAGAGGGGGTGCGGGTCGCAGGCAGCTCAGGCTCCAGGGCTTGGGGGTCTTCGGAGGCTCCAGGGGCCCCCAGTTGATGGTGGTGTGTGGAGTGCCGTGGTGCGAGGGGTGAGGCAGCGTGTGGTAGGCGGGTGTCAGCGGCACGGGCTTGCTGTCCGCATGCTTGCTGGACGGGGTGACCGAGTGGGAGGGGAGCTGCGCGGGGCACAGGGCAGGAGAGAGCAGAGACACCGTTCAGTGTCAGGGGAGCCCTGAGCAAACACACCCGGCCCGCCAAGACGCCCCCGCTGGGGCAGCCCAAGACTGTGGGCAGTGCTCTGGACTCTCCAGGTGCTCAGTCTCTGGGCCACTTGGGTTGAGCGGGGAGCCACTGTCCCGCGTGCTGCTCCAGGCCACGGCTGAGCTGGGGTCAGGAAGCAGCGGGGCTCTGGGGGTCCAGACCCGGCAATTCCACCCACCACCTTTAACTGCCATGCACTCACGTTTGCTAAAAGGTATTTCATTCAGTACAGATGCCAGAACTGTATGACAGAACGGGCATTCCCTGCACTGAGAATGTGACTGTGGGGAGGGTAATGATCACCTCCCCAGCTGTAGTACTCACCGCCTGGTGATTCACGGGTGGCCAAAACTAGGGCCTGATCCCTGTTTTTGTTTAAAAAAAAAAAAAAAAAATGCTCCTGGGACACAGTCAGGCCTATTCCTGTCAGTGGCTGCTTTTGTATTACAAAAGCCAACTATAATTGTGACAGAGACCATATTGCCTAAAAACCCCCAATATTTACTGCCTGTCTTTTATTAGAAAAATTTTGCCAATCCCTGGGATAAAACATTTTCTCAGAAAAATCAGCTTTGATCAAAACAAAGTTATATAAATCTAATTTCTCAGAAGGACCTTATTAATGGGGTTTATATTCCTAGAAAACCCAAAAGTATTCCATCACACTGATAATTAAATAAGAAAATGTTTAATAAAATAAATAACATTCAAAATTAGCTAAAGAACTCAAATTAGCCGAAAACAATATAGTATGCTTAACAGGAGAAAGAGCTGAGTGGTTCTGTGAGCTGGAAACCCGAGTGATATCATCATTCGAAAGAACTAAACAATATCTGAAAAGCAGGCTTAAAAGGAAGCCCAGGTTCTAGCTGAGGCTGGGTGTCCAAGGACAGAAGCAGTGGACTCTCTGCAGTGACCACACACCTGTCGTGTGTGTGTGTGTGTGTGTGTGTGTGTGTGTGTGTTGTAACGTGTTAATACAACCACTACAAAATAATTTTTTCAAACTAAATAATTCACAAAAGGAGAAAATTATGCAAAACATCCCTTCTAGCAATGTCACGGTAAGTAACATTTGGTTTTATTTCTCCTTGCTTGTAAAAGTCAAGACAGGTAGCTTTATGCTAAAGTTAGCGTATTATTCAAGCTGGACACAGCAATCACAGGGAGAGCACAGACACTCCCAGGGAGAACCTCCGTAAGAAGAGCACACAACACCTGACAACCCTGCGTGTGGGGCACAGCGCCCTCCAGACAGTGGGGCTGTAACGCCCTTGTCACTATGTGACAAGAAAAGGAACGAGAGCGGCCAGCGTCCTGATACACAGCACAGTATTACTTGATGTGACTTTATAAAGGTTAGTTTCAGGCTGTTACAGGCAATCTGAGCGAGAAGGCACTTCCCTTTTCCTTATAAACACACACGTGGACGCACATATGTCCTTGGGATAAATTTAGTCCAGTGAAAGCTACGCATCTTTAGTATTTTTTAAAAGTATGGAGAAGTTATAAGTGGTGGAGCCATTCAAAATGAAACATTAGCTGAAGCAAATGAGCAGTTTTAACCCCCAAACTGTTGAGAAATGGCCTAAGACATTGCACCTGTGACCAGCACGCTGCGCCATGGCCACCGTCCCTGAGCTAAAACTTTAACCCCAAGGATGGTGACCACAGGGGGTAGAAAACTCTCAGTAAAGATCGTCACAGTCCGGCAAGGATGGCAAGAAGAAGCCAGCAGCCAGAAATGCTGTGAGAGCCTAGTCATTTGTAAGAAGGCCCTTGCCTGGTTCTCCAGTATTATCTGGTAAAAGGATGAGTGATCAGATGATTCAATACCAGTACCTTAAGCATGAAACACCAGTAAAGAGAAGTTTTAAACACTGACACTTTGGTGCTGATACATTTTGAAATGTTTAAGTATCTAAAAACTTAAAGAGCTATTGAGCTTTTCTAAAAAGTAGAAGATACAGATTCCTTACGATCAAAACAATGAGTCAAAAATTACATTTTAATGCCTTCAACATGTATCTGGTCCTTTTTGTCATCGTAAGTATTCACTGTTTGTTTTTTTGATGAAACATAATAAATACAATTAAAATGCTCAGAAAAGCCCTCTATGGACCAGTGGCTCTCAGGCTTTTGGTTGAAACCAACTCAGGTTACACGACCCACTCCGAGCAAGGCAGCTTCCTAGCCAGGGGCCATGAACTGTGTGTGTGTGTGTGTGTATGTGTGTGTGTGTCCCCACGCGTGTGTGTGCGCATGCAGCTTCCTAGCCAGGGGCCATGAACTGTATGTGTGTGTGTGTGCGCGTGTGTACGTGTGTGTGTGCGTGCATGCGCGTAGCGATTCACCAACCACTGGCAATGAGCAAGTGCTTGCATAGAAACACAACACACATGTTGTGCTTTCCTGACCCAGAGGCTGACTATGCCTTAAAGCACTTGATCACTTGCTGGCAACCGAACCCAAGGCTGACCCCGGAGTCTGGAGGCGGGAGAGGGGCGGGGGCCCTTACGGTGTGAGACGGCACAGAGTGAGGCTTAATGGTGGGGTTTCCCGCAGAGGTGACCTTCGTCTGCTTCTGCAGATGGTCCACCCACTCGTGCAGGTCCTGCTGGTTGCTGCAGGACACTAAGATCCGCTCAATCATGCTCCCTGGAAGAGAGAAACACAGCTGAAACAGGGAGCAGGCGGAACACACACACACGCACACGCGCACCCCCGAGGAGGGCCAACAGCGCTGCCGTGTCAGCCCCCTGGAAGGGTCGGCAAGGGCCTGCACACAGAGGGCCAGCTGCCTGGTCACCCGGACAGAGGGCATCCACAGAGTCTGTGCCTATCACCTGATATTTCAAATGCATTTCTATGATTTTCACTGTCCTCAAGCTTTGTGATTGTCATTCCTGTCGTTGGTAGCTTTCCCTAAAAAAGACCCCCCCCCAAAAAAAACAATTAGTGCTTTTCTAGTAAAGGAGATACCATTAATAAAGTAAATATTAAATGATTTTAGAAATGGCAGAGGAACTGTCTCTGTAAAGCAAAAATGCTCTTTTGTTTGTACCAAATGCATGTATAATATGAACCTCTATCTCAAACAAGAAATCGTAATACTATAATCAAGAAATGAGCCAGCAAAAAGGTACAGGGCAGCAAACCAGAAAAAAAAAATTTTCATCTGATGGGTTACTCTAAACATCAACAGCAGGACACAAAAATATTACACATCATGATTAAAAAAAACTATAGAGTCTGCAGTGGCTATTTTAAATGATGTTCTTTATGCAAAGGAAGCACAGATTTGCCTTAAAGAAATGCAGAGGAAGTTCCACGTCTGAAAGCAAAGTAAGGAGGAAACTGGAGCAAGAGGAACTGTACGGTAGTTGTGCATGGTCGTCACCAGACAGGAAGTCAAGAGCTGTGCCGAGCGCTGCACAAAATGCAGAAAACAGCATCCAGCCCATCCGCTCTGACAACAGAGGGCTTGGGGAGGGGAGCGGGAACGTCCACGGAGAGGGGCCAGAAATGGGCCGGAAGGGACCAGCACAAATAACAGACACATCACGGGACGCGGTGGCCAAGCAAGTCCTCAGGGAAAGTCTCTCCCTGAGGACTGGGGCCAAGCCGCCCCCGAGAAGCAGGACTCTCAATGGGGTGGCAGCGGGAGTCCTGCCCTGCAGGGGGCGCCGACAATGCCACAGCCCACGGGGCTCCTGACATCTACAGGGCGGGGCGCCAGGGGTGACTCTGAGCATCCCACGGGGCACGAGGCGGTCTCCCCACCCCTCCCCTCCTGAGACAGGTATCACCCAGGCCACGGGCCACCGGGGCTCAGCAGGCGGGACAGGGTAGCACCGGCACAGCCGTGGTTAGATGCAGACACTGCAGACGCCCTTCCAAGAGTCCTAAGGCACAGGGGTGACCAACAGCTCCGAGAACTCTCCAGGAAACAAAGCTGCAGCGCTGCATTCAGCGCAGCAGCAACCCCGGCGGACAGGACGCGCTCACTGTTGCTGGATGTAGCGCTTTTTAACATCCCTCAGAGCCAGAAATGAACACTGACAGTACGTGGACTGTGGGTCACAGCACTTGGAGACCGTGCACAGGGAGGGAGAACAGTGCTCTGCTGGTGGCATGTCAATGCCAACATCCTGGGGGCCTAAGCCTGCCCCAGACGGCAACCTCAGCTCCTGCAGGTCAAAGCAGGGCCCCGACTCAGCCTCCTGGGTGTAAAGCACGAAGCTGGAGAACACTGACGGAAAAGGACCAAGGTCACTTAAAGCAGGAGCCGCCAGTTTGGGGGAACCTGAGTAGGTGCTCCCTCAACCAGACATCAGTCAGCGGCAGGCTTACAAATTAAGAGGTATTATATTTCTAGGCTTGCCCGTGTATAGCTGCTTTCTCAATTTTAAAGTGCTCCTTGGGAGGGAGGGAGACGCAAATGGGAGGACATATGGGAACATATGTATATATATCTGATTCATTTTGTTGTGAAGCTGAAACTAACATACCATTGTAAGAAAAAAAAAAATGTTACGAATAAAAATAAAATAAAATTTAAAAAAACCAAAAAACAAAAACAAAACAAAAAGAATAAATAAAGTGCTCCTTTTGGAGTGTGTGATGACACTCCTCTTTGGGTGGCAAAGCTTTCTGTGCAGGTAAAAACAAGCCATGGACACTCTGGACTCAGGACCCACTAGAGCTCTCGTCGGGGACAAAACAAACAATGTGCTACGCATGCAGAAACGCAGCTCAGAGAAAACAAAGGACGACTCCTGTTGAAACAGCACCTGGTGACTAGCCAGGCCTTGAAACATTGATGGGAAAGGCAGAGGCTTCTGTAACTACACGGACAGAAGGCAGTAGACCTGCTAGAAGCTCCTGCTAGACAGACAGAAAAAGCATAAAGCACTTAATACCACATTTGAAATCAGCGCATGAAAAAGAAAACATTTCCCCTTGCGTGTTCTTCTTAAATCAGCTCTCATATTCTCTCAAAGAAAATCAGAAAAATGATCAACAATAGAAAGGCTAAACGATCGTCCACTACTACGTACACCACCCGACGTGTGCCCAAGACCCACCTCGGCCGCTGGTCCCCCTCCCGCTAGCCCGCTGCTGTGCCCACCATGTACCAGCCACCAGGAAAGAAGTGGGACACGCCTTGGTGGCGACGGGCTGGCACCGCACCTCAGCAGTCTGTGTCCTGGGGGGCAGCTCCACAAATTTTAGTCTCCTTCTTTTTTTGCTTTGGATTAACACAAGTATCCTAATTTGCACAGTCACATCGAAACGCACAGACAGGACTTGAGTGTACGTATTTAAATGTAACACTATACATACAACACTACACGCAGCCCACAAACAGATGCATGTAGTGTTGAACACAAAACTCAAAACAAGCCTGGAAATGATTCTCAGATCCACAATAAACAATTAAATATAAATTTAAAATGTGTTTTACCTGGTATATAAAACCACTCATCCTAGGACTGGCAGACAACATTAGCAAAATATTTGGGAAGAGCAGAAGATATCGTTCATTCTTTTCCTAATGTAAAAGAGCAAATTCAAATAATTGTTTTAAAAACACATATTTTACAGTTGTGAGAATATTTATAGTAGGCCTTATGAAATATTATATCATACTTCCTGTTTAGATATTTCTGTCTACCAAATTTCATGAGCTAAATTAAATGGAAACAAAATTATGATAAATTCTTAGACTCACAAGTAGCTCACGTTAACATCTGTTTATAAAATTTGATTAAGGAGTTTAGCTCTGCCATTAACTCTTAATTAGTAAAATCTTCTTTCTGTGGTTGAGAGAAAATGGAGGAAAAGAACCTGTAAGCTTTTAGGGGCAGTGGGTGACCAGGTGGGCCCTTCAGGCTGAAGGAGGGTGGGATAAAATGCGGAGATGGATTTAGTCCACTGGTAGACCCTGGCACTAACCTAAAATCCAACACGTCAACTCAACGTTTCCACCCACCCCATAAACTTTACCCAATCTACATGAAAGACCGAAAAGCACTGTTTATGTATTAAAACTCATTTGCTTCAGTAGGTAAGAAAAGCCCCACAAAGCCCACAGCGAAGGACAAACATTCCCAAGAATCTAAAAGGAGACACAGAAAGAGAAACGCAGGCAGCGCCTCCACGCGCCGCCATCGACACACTGCTCACAAAAGTGAAGGAATGCTGGGAAGCCGTATCCCAGGCAGACGCCTCCCAAACCGGCCACGTGCAGGGGCCCTAGGAAAGCCGTGCTGGGAATGGCGCTCGCGCACTGCGGTACCTCGCTCCCAGCGCACTGCATCAGGACCTGGGACATGTAGATGGCGTTGCCCAGGGTCTTAATGTCGTCCCCCTCCCAGCTCCGGATGGCTTCCGTCAGGATCTGCAGCTCCAGCTCCTTCCTTTTCCGCACGTCCTGACACTGCGCCTGAGAAGCACGGAACGCTGTTAGAAGAAACGGGACTCCCGGAACCGTAGGCTTTGGCCATATTGCTTTGTATCTTACTTCTTAAGACAGATCACCTGGTGAACAATTTGCTTACTTCACAAGCATGGAATCAAGTCAAGAGAGACAAAACACGCAACAGCTCTAGAACGAGAAACACTTTTAGAAAAATACAGCCATTCCTGCCACTTTTAGAAGAAAAAACGTGGACTGGGCAAGAAAAATATTTTCTGCTTTTACTAGTGAACACAACAGAGAAGACTGAGAAGAGGGGAAGAAAGATTAAGTTCCACTTGTGCTGTAATTAAGACACGTATTGCAGAAACTCAAGTCAGTAAGACAGCATGACAACAGATAAAAAAAGCCAACAGCATTCCATTTCACACTCAGTCACTAAAGACACTGTGGGATGAGGTTAAAAACATGTTCTGAACCACTGTAAGTAGCTCTAGCATTATGTGGTGCCTTTTTAAAATTTAAACAATTATCACTTCATTTTCCTGGTGTCCACAGTCCAGTAAAGGCTGAGAGTTTACCAGCCATGGCATAACTACTATATATTTATTTTTATTTCATCAGAGTAAATCCAAAGTATACTTCACAAGTAATTTTCTGCATTCGTTTGCCATAATAATGTCTGACGGGGAAAAAAAAAAACAAGGTAATATGCTTAATCACTTACTGAAAGGTTTTTGAAGGCAGTCATGGATTTTTGAATATCTTGTCTATCTGGATGATAATCCTTTGAATAAAAGAAGTACACTATTAGCTTTCATAATGAAAAGTCTTTTCTTAGAAAGGCACTCTGTAGACTGGCTCGGACCTTCCCTATACTTTTCAACCTGTAACCTGTCCTATTCTTCGCAGCATTAAAGTGGCATTTCTTAGTCCTTGAGGGGATCGTGGAGCAGAGTGATCTGGACTCTGCCCTGGGGAGGGAGGCTGGCACACGGCCATGCCCAGCTCTTACGGGCCTCTGCTGCTCTGGCACCAGAGGACAGAGGGGAACAGCTGTGAAGCGGACTGGATGGCCTGCCCTTTGGGAAATGGTTCCCTACGGCCTAACCAAGCCAGTAACCTCAACCCAAATTTCTCCCAGGCCCACAGCCTGGTATCTGAACACAGGATAAATACGTATCATTAGCTGATTCTTTTACTGTTATTACTCTATGACTTATGTACTTCACAACACTGTAAGTACGCGTTCCTGATACGACACCTCAACGCTATGAGTGTTTCCTAGCGACGGGAAGATCCCCCGTCAGCAGCAGTGGGTGGGAGAGGAACTGAAGGAGCAGACGCGCTTCTACAGCTGAGATAAGGGAAAGCAAATTCACATTTAACAACGTAATTCTGAAAACCCCAAGTTACGGGCCGCTGGTTAAACCCTCTCTGCAGGCTCTGGCCCGGGAGCCCTCTCCCGGGGCGTGGCTGGCTGGCAGGCAGGGCAGGCATACGTACCTCCATGTGTCTCTCCAGCTCCTTGAGCAGCGCAGGGTACTTGTCCAGGCGCATGAACGGCTTGCTGAGGCCGGTGGTCAGCACGAGAATGCCTGGGCTGCTGGCGCCCTTCATCTCCATGAACTCGCCCAGCTCTTCACTGACCACAAGCAGCCACGTGGGGAGAGGAGAAAGAGGCCAGCGTTAGAGCTCAGAAGGGCCACGCCCCTGCCCCAGTCCCAGGACTACGAAGTACCACGCGGTGTCCCTGCCAGTTCAGAGGCTACCGCTGTCACAGCCCAACATGTGCTGGTTACCTCCAAACACCAGAGGGGAGATCCCCACACGGCTCATGTTCTCGCCCTCAGTCTGAGCAAAACCATGTGTGCATAACACAGAGCACCTGTGGTTTCCCAGCAACCCCCCCCATCACAAAAGGCCACCTCAGCAAGGCACTTTCCTGTGGAAGAGTGTGAATGTGAGTGGCCTTCTGAGCGCAAGAACAGGGCCCCGTTACCTAGAACCTCAAGACAGTAAAACGTGTCAGGAGATGCATCCTGACTACAACGAACTGAATCATGGCGCTGACCCTCCAGGTGCTTTAGTCCCCGAGGCGGCTGCACGATGCAGCACGATGAAGTAACTCACACATACTCGGGTTTTAAACTTTCAAAAGCATTTTCACATCATCATTTCATTTAACCCTCCCAATGTGTGTGAAGAAAGCTTTCCGCATCTGTAGGTGAGGACCCCTAGTATACACTCAGAAGCTAAATCGGCTCTAAAAGCACGTCTTCAATACCGTACTCCTCCTCTGTCACCCTCATCCTCACCACCTTCCACCTAACGCTCCAGTGGCAATGCCCTCCTGAGCTGCCCCACATCGTGCCCTGTGCCGCCCTGGGGGCTCCAGTTCAGGAAGACCCCAGGAAGGTCAGGGGCACAGCTGTGGGTCAAGCTCTGTCACCCACACATTTGTGGCTCACGTCTGTGACTGAAACTCTGTGCTTCTGTCTCTGCACTGAGGGACAGATGACGTTTATAAAGGGTCCGTGGGAGGAAGCCAGTCTGTGCCCCTCACTGCTGCCGAGACGTGTCCCTCCAGACACCGGGGGACGGAGGACACCCGGAATGCAGGCTGTGAGAAGAGGCGGCACCCACCCACTGGGTGGGAGGGACAACCTCGGGGTCTGGAAGAATCACCGAGCCCATCCCCCCTCCCGGGTGCCGGTCAGCTGAACCTGCCTCATGCCTCACCTCCACCCCCAGCTGTACGTGGCTGCCTGCCCAAGCTTCCTAGGACCAGCAGCCCCACTGATGGCTCCTGGCGAAAAACGCGCGGTATTCAGGCTAAACCGTCTGAAACTGCTAGTTCAAAAGCGGTGAATACGAGAGTCTCCTACGGTACAACCTAGAGTGGCTTTCTGTGGGAGGTGTGACAGTAGAGCTGGTGCTGGCACTGCCCACCTCTTACTCTCAAACCTGCACATCGATTCTGCTGACATACACAAAGGGGAAGGTATCTGACTTGACTAAACCAACTCAGAAATAAAAGCTTCCAAATATCAGGCTGAAAACAAATTAATCAATCACTGGGAAATCAGCCTTATGTCTCTTAAGCAGTAAGGCCTCTCTCAAAAGACAGCTCCTATCTACGCTGGGGCTAGTGACAACGTGGGTGGCCTGAAGTCAGAGCGCCGTTCTGGGCTGCATAAGAGTGACAGCATAGTTAACAGCACCTGCCATCTACCTACCTACCTATAGTTTTTTTCAAAAATCAACCTTTTAAATAAATATACATACACACTTAGGAGCTATGATCAAAATCAAAGCAAATTATAAAACGGGAAAATTTTCACAAAGTCCTCGTTATAACAACTCAGCATATACAATACACGTTTCTCCCACTTCCATCAGAAGGAAGGCTTCATGACGACTTCCCTCCTGCGAGACAGCCTGCCATGGTGGTGCAATTTAAAATATTTAGCACAGAAGCGGCCTAACTACTTCTAGGGCTCTATGTGCACACGCGCTTTCATAGGCAACACGACCCAACACCTCTGTGCACAGAACTCTGTGCTTTCGAAGAATGGCTTTCCCGGAAAACCACAGGGCTGGGCTTCCGAAGCCAGGCAGGCGACGCTCCAGGACCCTGCTGTGGGGGAGCATGGCGCTGGCACTGCTGTGCACGGTTCCATGCTCTGCCATCACCCTGCTTTCCCCTCCTTGCAGGGCTGGCTCTTCCAAGCCCGACCCTCAGGGCTGCCTCCTGGCCCACCTCCCCGAGCTCGGGCAGAGGAGACGCACAGGCAGGATCGCATGTCAGGGAGGGGGACAGTGCAGGGGCGACGGCACCGGGCACACACTGTGGATCCTTCCCGCCCACGCCACCCCGGGCCTGAGACAGGGGTCATCATGCACCTCTGCAGACGGGAGCCACTGCCAACAGAGGCCGAGCCCAGGCAGGGCCCCCTACCCACGCACAGCCGTTCCACGTCTTGCGCCCACCACGCCCGCCCTAGCCCTCAAACATTTTCACTCGGAAACGTTCGCCTCTTCAGATCAGCCCACCCATCCCTAACATGTGAGCAGAGAGAAATGATGGCTTTATGGAGGAGAAATTTATATTTTACCAGCATTTCTCTGAATGTTGAACAAATGATCAAGCACAGTCCCATAAAAATGAATCTTAATGATACTAACAGTACATTTTGACTCCTTTAAATATAATCCAGTTGGGGCCTTTTCAACCACAAGAAAAATCGTCAGAAAGTCTCTTCAGGCCATTTTTGATATTTCAGTATTATACGTGCAATTTCATAACCATAGTTATGGCAGACAATAATGAATAAAACTAAGCAAATTATCATCACCCACCCACCCACCCCCCAAAATTCCCTACAACTAAAAATTTATGTGGAATTTTTGCAAAAGCAAAAGTAACTTCTTTTAATATTCACATGACAGCCTTGCAATGCCAGACACGTGCACAGTTAAGAAAGGAAACAGAACTTTTTATAAATCTTTATAGATCACTGAAATAGTTTTTTTTTTAGTTTTAAAAACAAATTTAGTACTACAATAAAACAAGACAAAACGGCTGGTTACAGCTTTTCTGACAAAACAAAGGCTCTTTCAGCTTAATTTCTACTGATGCCAGCGATCCTTACACAGCGTACCTCCTCCGTATTTACTGATATGACACCATGGGCCACAAGACGGCAGCCAGGGGAACACACAGAGAGCCATCAAGTAGCCCAGCAAAAAGCCACAATTAAAGTGCTGGAAAAAACGAAACCCGTAATTCACTCAAAACAGGCAGCCATGAGCCTATGAGGCTATTATCATATGATAATGCAAAAGGTACACGTCAGTTATAATTCAACAGAACTGGTGCTTCTTTTTTTTGCCATCCAAGGGCAGCTGAACTTTTTTTTTTTTAACATCTTTATTGGAGTATAATTGCTTTACAATGGTGTGCAAGTTTCTGCTGTGTAACAAAGTGAATCAGCTATACGTATACATATATCCCCATATCCCCTCCCTCTTGCATCTCCCTCCCACCCTCCCTATCCCACCCCTCTAGGTGGTCACAGAGCACCGAGCCGACCTCCCTGTGCTATGCGGCTGCTTCCCACTGGCTATCTATTTACGTTTGGTAGTGTATATACGTCCATGCCACTCTCTCACTTCGTCCCAGCTTCCCCTTCACCCCGTGGCCCCCAGTCCATTCTCAGCGTCTGCGTCTTTATTCCTCCCCTGCCAACTAGGTTCATCAGTACCGCTTTTTCAGATTCCATATGTATGTATTAGCATAAGGTATTTTTCTCTTTCTGACTTACTTCACTCTGTAGGACAGACTCTAGGTCCATCCACCTCACTAGAAATAACTCATTTTCATTTCTTTTTATGGCTGAGTAATAGTCCATTGTATATATGTGCCATATCTTCTTTATCCATTCTTCTGTCGATGGGCATTTAGGTTGCTTCCATGACATGGCTATTGTAAATAGTGCTGCAGTGAACATTGGGGTACATGACCCTTCTGAATTATGGTTTTCTCAGGGTATATGCCCAGTAGTGGGATTGCTGGGTCATATGGTAGTTCTATTTGTAGTTTTTTAAGGAACCTCCATACTGTTGTCCATAGTGGCTGTACTAATTCACATTCCCACCAACAGTGCAAGAGGGTTCCCTTTTCTCCACACCCTCTCCAGCATTTATTGTTTGTAGATTTTCTGATGATGCCCATTCTACCTGGTGTGAGGTGATACCTCATTGTAGTTTTGATTTGCATTTCTCTAATACTTAGGGAGGTTGAGCATCTTCTCATGTGCCTCTTGGCCATCTGTATGTCCTCTTTGGAGAAATGTCTATTTAGGTCTTCTGGCCATTTTTCAATTGCATTGTTTGTTTTTTTGATACTGAGCTCCATGAGCTGTTTGTATATTTTGGAGATGAATCTTTTGTCCGTTGTCTCATTTGCAAATATTTCCTCCAATCCTGAGGGTTGTCTTTTCGTCTTGTTTGTGGTTTCCTTTGCTGTGCAAAAGCTTTTAAGTTTCATTAGGTCCCATTTGTTTATTTCTGTTTTTATTTCCATTACCCCAGGAGGTGGGTCAAAAAGGATCTTGCTGGCTTTGCAGACGCCGCCACCCCAGAACCTCCCACGCTGCCCAATCATGGTCAACCCTACTGTGTTCTTTGACATCGCCATCAACGGTGAGCCCTTGGGCCGCATCTCCTTTGAGGTAAGGGATCTGGAAACCAAGAAGTGGCTGCTCATCCAATCCATAAAGCTACATTAACAGATTGGAGCTGTTTGCGGACAAAGTTCCAAAGACAGCAGAAAACTTTCGTGCTCTGAGCACTGGGGAAAAAGGCTTTGGTTATAAAGGTTCCTGCTTTCACAGAATAATTCCGGGATTTTTGTGCCAGGGTGGTGACTTCACACGCCATAATGGCACTGGTGGCAATTCCATCTATGGGGAGAAACTTGATGACGAGAATTTCCTCCTGAAGCATACGGGTCCTAGCATCTTGTCCATGGCAAATGCTGGCCCCAACACAAATGGTTCACAGTTTTTCATCTGCACTGCCAAGACTGAGTGGTTGGGTGGCAAGCATGTGGTCTCTGGCAAGGTGAAAGAGGGCATGAATACTGTGGAAGCCATGGAGCGCTTGGGGTCCAGGAATGGCAAGACCAGCAAGAAGATCACCATTGCTGACTCTGGACAAATCTAATAATAAGTTTGACTTGTGTTTTATCTTAAAAAAAAAGGATCTTGCTGTGATTTATGTCACAGAGTAGAAGTGATGGTTCTGTATATACATTTTCAAGATTCATACTCAGAATTCAAACTAACACAATGTAAGGATCATAAGACTGTAAATAAGACTTTAAAACTGCAAAACACTACATTTAAATCAATGCTGAAAAAGTATATTGGCATATATACACTAACATGTATAAAATAGATAACTAATAAGAACCTGCTGTATAAAAAAATAAATTTAAAAAGAAAAAAGTATATTCAAGCAAAATAACAGATTTATCTACCCCTAAGTGTGGCAGCTTTTAAGACTACAACAAGAGTAGGGAAGCGGGAAAGAGGCCACAGCTAGGGTCCCAGAATGGAAAGTGAAGGCCAACAGAGGCCACCAGCCCCCCGCAGGCCTCCTCTCAATCCCCCAACTTAACACTTCAGATGCAGGGTCTGACCTGCGGGCGGAGCGGGCGCTCTCGCTACCCCGGGACCTCAGGAGGGCACACAGGCAGCGCATCCTGCGGCCTCCACGCTCTCCCGCCGTCTCCGGGCTCACAGGCCCAGAGCCTGACCTCATTCCACCCGCCTCCCGCTCCGGGACTCGCCACGTGGAGGAGGGCAGAGGTCCCCACTCAGAACCGCATCTGTATTCTCTCCCTGCTATTCTGGGGAAAAGCTCCACTGAGGTTTCAGCTACGACACAAGCAGTCATTAAAGTAATAGTACAGAAGAGAGGGAAATAGCACACGCTTGCGAGCATTCCCCTTGAACGTCTAAACATTTTAGGAAACTTCAACAGTCTGAACTGCTTTAAATGTCACCTTCGGCACGGAGCCTCACGTCCACCCTCTTTTCAAACTTTCAACCCACCCCTAGGGGATCAACCACTGACCAAAAAGGGGGAAGGAGAGAGCAAAATTAAAAAGGTGTGCAATTTTACCCTAACATTCTATTTGCTGTTTATCTCCCCCATGGCTGTGTCAGCAAGTCCTGAGGAATTTTCAGAGACATAAATGTAATTTCTGCATTTCACCGGTGTGGAAATCCCATTTAACTTGTCATTCCCAGGAGTGGATGCCGGAGCATGTAACTGCATCCACGCTTCACGGTTTAACTAGGAAGGTACATGCTAACACTGTCCACACTCCCAGAAGCGTGAGAAAGAAGAAGACTCGACGGGTTTTTCAGTTCTGTGGTCGCCGTGTATCCTCATCTCTCTTCTTTCCGTCACCGTGTCAAAGACTGCTTGCTTCGCTGCAGGACTGGAAATGCTTTACTACAAACGGAGGAGCCGTATTTAAGCACACGGAGTAGCAGTAAACACCCAGAGTCCAGATAAGATAATAAAGCAGTTCGCACTTATTGAGCTTTCATCGTGCTCACTCAGTCCTGACAGTTCACACGTTCTGCTTCACGCCTACAGTACCCTATGGCCAGCGTTCTCAGAGAAGAGGGGTGACCTCCTGAGACCCATCTGCTTCAGAGAGGCAGTCGGGGCTCAAACCGGGCCTGACGGAGCCAGAGGCCCTGCCACCAGGCCCACACACACCTGGTGGCCCTGCCACCAGGCGCACTCACAGGGATGCTACGCTGCAACCTCATCTCAATCTCAGCGATGCCTGCTTCCCAGCACAGTTTCTAAGCTTTAAACCGAAATACTTAGGAGTAAGTTGAGGTTAAATATTTAAATCACAAGCACAGTGGCATTTACCCTGATGCAACTAACACAATTTCTTCATTTACGGGTTAAACAATGATTGAACTGCTATTTATGGCTGAACTGCCGTTTTCAGAAGAAACCATAAATATTTTCTACAACACTTACTAATACAACCGTGTGCCCTTCTGGGAGCAAAACAGAGCCTCATCACCCACTTCGTCTGCAGGCCGAGCCCGTGGTCCTCGCCGCTGCCCAGAGTGCCCAGCCCTCCTCCAGGACACAGGTACGGCCTTGTCTTACCAAACAAGCAGGAAATCAATCTGTCCATTGTTTCACTTGTTTCACCGCTGCCTCGGGGTGAAAAGCTAAAGCTAACGGTCTCCAACTTCATGTTTTCCTAAGAAATCCAGGCCTCACCGTAAATGCACATTAAGTCCTACAGCAAGTGTACTTCTGTCTCACGTGGTCTGGTGTTTACGCGCTGAGAAACGCGATTCCAGCAGTCCGGACTCAGCCTGCAGCCACATTCCAGAACACTTACCAGCTCCTTCAACCCACTGTCCAAAGGGTACAAGCTGAAGGGGAGACTTCAAAACATATCCTTTTCTACTATAAAAGCACTAAGCAGGATTTCAAAGACTTCCAACCAGTACTTCTCAGGCACTAATTCCGAGGGTAATTAAAATGATCATCTTTGAATAAACGCATGAATGTTCACACTGCATTGCACGTAATACCTGGCAGAAACAAGCTGCTCCAGGGGGGACCCCATGATGCCACTCCCCGCTCGGGGAGGCAAGTCCCGGAGACGCACCTGTGCTCCGTGAGGACGCTCACTGCAGACGGGTGGTTGGCACAATACGCAAGGTACAAGGTCTTCATCTGCGGCATCAGGTTTAAAAAGCAGCCTCCGACTCTCTGCTGAGCTTCAGGCATCCTGGAGAGGAGAGGCACAAGGGAACCATCCTGAGTGCCACAGACAGTAGTGGACATGGGAACCATGCGGGAAGAGGGCCTGTGCACCACCCCACAGAAACGACACACACAAGTCCCAGACTGTATGTGCTCCGAACACGAGCCAGCGGCGGGGAGAGACCTGCCTCGGAAGCCACTCTGCCATAAAGCAGCCAACCAAGCCCGTCCTTTTCTCCAGCGTCCAGACGCCAGGACCTGTGCACAAGTCCAGGATTCCTTGGGCAGTGAGAAAAATAATGTCATGAAGCCTTAAATGGTGTGTAAAATAAGGAGAAATATAACATGTGGTTACTTGGTCGGTGAGGTTTTCTACTGAAGGAGCATCAAGACAGGCAGATGAGAAAACACAACAGCCCTCTTTCCCTTTGGCCAAAGGCTGGAGAGAATCAGTGGTAGGCAGAGAGACAAGCATGCCAGCGAAACCTACAGGCAATCATCATCATCATCATCATCATCATCATCATCATCATCATCATCATCATCATCATCATCACTGATGTGGGGAAAAGACTCGTCCAGAGCAGGAAAGGCACCTTAATCCTGGGGGAGGACGGGCCAGCTGTCAACAGCATTTCCATAACGCAGCGGCCTAACCCTGACCGTGTGCTTCTTATTGCGAGTTTCACTGCTCAGTTCATTGATTCAGATCTGAAGCCAAAGTAAGCTAGCATCTGCACTTTTAGCAGACTCTTCTCCAGTGTGAACTTAGCCCTAAGTGGGTTTTTAATAGCCTTCAGGGATTAGTCACAGTTCCATGTATCTGCAGGAGAAATAGTCACTGACTCAACAAATTAACTTCAACCATTCATTCAGGCACTGCGAACAGATTAAAAACAGAGAAAGAAATGATCTCTACCTAAAAAGTGACTGCAGTCTTTTAGGGGAATACAAAACAAGTTCAAAAATAAACTGACTATAAGACAGAGATGGTGTCTCAATTTTCTGAGATGCAAACTGCAGCAGCGCTCAGAGGAGGACAGCACACACCTCCAGGAGAGGGAAAAAGACCGGCGTCCTTTCCAAGTCACCAAGGACCAGGCATCACACGCAGCCAAGAACGCCTTCCTCAAAGACACACTGAGAATACCTGCTTGCTACCAGGGTCCAGGCACCTAGGACACATCTATTGAGACTATGACACACTGATACTTGAGCAGGTGATGGTCATACTCAGACACAGTGAAACAGGAGGAGGCTGGCTTCTACAACAAGAAATCCAGCAGGGAACCCCGGCTGCCCAGATGAGGGGACTGAAAGCAACGGCAATGATGGGACATCAGAGTTTGGCCAACAAAAACAGAACACTGCCGGAGACAGGGCACAGGAAGACGAGAGATGCACTATCTACATGCTGGAGTTACTGCAACGGCACACACACTGCTCAGTGCTGGGCTACACGCTGTCATGATGTCACTTCCCACCTGGTCCAACACCACAGCCCCGATGCACTCAAAGGAGAATGTAGTTAAAATCTAGGTCTAGGGATTTTCATTTCTTACATGTCCATGGATTATATACGGACAATGACTTCACTATACAAGGTTTTCTTTCTCTTTTGCTTTTCTTTCCTTCTTTCCTTTTTCTTTCTTTCTTTTGACCTGTTGAGCCTTGGTCTTAGAGTTTTATGACCTCTCTCGGACCAGTTCTGCAGGAATTCACTACACTTGCCCCCCATCAGTTTATAAAGCCCTCATAATCCATCAACTCGCCGGAAGGCACCAGCAGACAGAGCTCAGAAAGGTTACATGGGCGGTCCTAACACGGATCCCAGGTCTTGTGCCAACACGCCTCACACGTAACACCACCTAGAGCACTGAAATAACGGGGCATGCAAAACTCACAAAGACCATCAACACGGAATATGACTTAAGAACTGAAACAGAGGATCTTCATTGTGGTTCTCTCGTGCTTCTAGAGGTGGTTTTCAGAGCATGACAACGTGTAGGCAGGGCCCCCAATGGGCTGTGGTGGCCACAGGGCTGCTTGTCAGCCACATCTACCTGCAGCCTCCTGGTGGCCCAACGCCCAGCTCTGACAATGGGTACGGGGTCAGCAGTGGTCTGATAAGTATGGTTTTACCACTGACCTGATGACAGGAGGGATGTTACTAATGGCCTGATAACAGGTGGTTGTTACCAATCAGTGGTCTGATAAGGGGGGTGTTATCAACCGAGGATCTGATAACAGGTGAGGCGTTATCAATGGTCTGATAATAAGAGGCGGGCGACAGGAACAGTCCAGCCAAATAGTCTCTGTAGCAAGAGGGGATAGCCAAGGGCCTTTCTCCTTCCCTAGAGTGAAAAGGAATGAATCCCAGGAACAACCTGAGAAATCAGAACTGCTACACCATTTTCCCCCAGAGCACATTTATGCCTACCGGTAATGCCAGCTGGACAGACAGGGGGTTCACAGTCCGGTAACCACCGATTTCCAAGGGGACATGAAGATCAGCACAACGGCACGGCTGTGCGCCAGGTGAGCCTCAGGTGAGCCTCAGCATGCAGTTCGCAGACAGCATCGAGAGAGGTGTCTACACAAGTGGCCACAGTGCCCACTCGTAGGAGCCTCAGGGGCCGCCGGCAGCCCCCGGCAAGTCCTCTCCTGCTGAACCCCAAGCCCTAAACGTGGACGACCCTCCTAAGGGTGCCAGAGCCCCGGGAAGGGGCAGCATCTGAGGCTCTGGTGGGAGGAGTCCCTTCCCACCAGCCAGCAACTCTCTCAGGCTCCCCGCCCCGGGCCGTCTGCCCGAGTCCCCGCACATGCCACTGGTCTGCCTCACTTTCTGAATTCCCTAGACTCTTAAGGTTCTAGTGCTGGACATGTGCTTTGAAATCACGTTTCTATGGAAGCTCGCAGTCTCAACAAGTAAGGAAATTACGGCAAGAGCTACTCAGGGGCCTCCCAGGTGACAGCATGGCGGGCCAGGGGCAGAAGGTCAGTTTCTGACGCTGAGTCCACCGTGGAGACTCCACCACTGAGGTCAGAGGTGATTCCCATGATCGGAATCACCTGGGTCAGTGCGCCATCAACCCCAAATCACCTCCAAATAGGCTCAAGTCCTATGCTCTGCTCTTTAATAAGGATGTGGCCCAGGCAAAACCAGACGTGTGCTCTGCATCTAAGCCAGTCTATTCTACAAAGTTGAACATTATCTCCGGATCACCCATGCTTGCTATTATTTGGATGGTTCAAAAAAACAACTTTCAAACAAAATGAACTACATCCTCTCATTCAAATTTGTATTTTGATAATAATCTAAAACAAATACTATTTTACTGTGAAAATGTTACAGTAATGGTCCGTTATAAAAATGAATTTCTTTATATCTTAAGATACGCTTTATAATTAACTTTTGAACAAAATCAATTCACAATGTGTATTTAACCAACAGCAATTACACTAAACGCTTATTTATTAAATATTTTCTTCTATAAGCTGAAGCCCTACAATATATGAGAACTGACGGGAACTCAGTCTACAAATACACTAAAAAGGAGTCTGCAAGTAAACAAAGCGCAAATGTGCATGTAAAGAAACGCGGGGAGAGGGGCAGGCTGTGACTGGGACTGACTGTGTCCACTGGGCTGAAGGAACCAGCGGGGTTTCAGTAAGAGGAACAGCAGGAGGAAGTGGATCCAAACGGAGGGGAGAGCAGGCAGGGCCGGGTGGGGAGTCACCTCTCAGCACCCCTGCTCCCCGCCCCGAGGGTGGCGGGCAGTGACAGAGGCCGGCTTTCTGGGCTACAGCACAAGGCGGGAAAGGAGCAGGAGAGACGGGCGGGAGCCCATCGGGGAGGGACCCCGTCAGACTGCCACCATGCGGGAACTCATCTCCTAACTTAGCTCTCCCCCGACGAGGTGGCCTGTACAAGCACCTTGAAGGCCAGTCTGTAAAACGCAGCTGTGAAGCAACACATGAGTAACCGGGCGCCACCCGAAGCTCCTGAGCAGAGCTCTGACCAGAGGCTGGTGGAGCAATGGACACGCAGGGGGCCACCTGGAGGTCGAGGCCTGGTCAGGAGTCCGTGCAGGACACAGGGAGGACGAGGCCGGCCTGAGCCAAGGCAGTGTCAGCACAAGGGCAGGGCAGATGCTACCACAAGAAAGAGAACTCCTTTCAGGCCAGAAGAACGCCTGGAAAGAGAATACCAGCTACAAGAGCTCTGGGCGTGGGGTGACCCGTGAGGGAGGGGGAACAGGAGAACTAGCAAATGCATGAACGAACGAATGAATGAGCACACAAGTAAGTGATGAGACAGGCTGGGCCACCCCCTGACAAGGGTGGCTGGCACAAGCTGCAGGGACCTCGGGGAACACGCTCGATCCTAGAAAACCCAGCCGTGGAGACATTCCATCTAAAGTAACTTTTACAAAAGAGAAGTCAATTTTACTAACAGGAAGGGTTTCTAACTACTCTTTGGAAATCATCCTACAAGGTGCCTGAGGGTGGGGCGGCCCAGCCCTGCCCTGAGGCTCCCCTCCTGCCTCACGGCTTCAGCCACAGCCCACTCCCCCCTCGGGGCTCTCTCCCCCTCTAGAACCCCAACCCCACATTTGGGCTTGGCTCCCATTCCTTGCACAGAGCTCCTAAAACCCCTGTCATTTCCTGAGTGACAGGAGCATCTTCTGTCACCCATACCGCGCCCCTTTAACCACACCGGGGCTTGGGCTGATCCCCCAGACGGCTTCAGGATGGGGATGGGGCCTGCCGGGGGAACCCACCACGTGATTGGAGGGTGGGGACTTCAGCCCACCCCAGGACTCCACAGAGGGGAGAGGGGCCTGAGGCTGGGAGGATCACCAGAGGCCAACGATGTATTTAATCAATCTCGGCTCTGCAATGAGACTGCCGTAAAACCCCCAGACGCCGGCGGCCCGGGGCTTCGCGGCTGCTGGACACATGAAGGTGCTGGGAGGGTGGTCCCCAGGGAGGGCACGGGAGCAACGTGGCCGCCCACACGGTGGCACATAAGGCACGAGGCCGTGCGCACCCCAGGCCCTGCTACACAGTGTGCTCTCTCCCTCTTCAGGGCTCTTCAGCCCTGCTTCCCCGACCCCGCTGGCCCCAAGCCAAAGAATCACCACTCAGGGGAAGCCTTTCTTCTTTTTCTGAATAGTCAGCAGATCCCTCCTGTGAAAATAGTCTAAAACACAGCTTTTACCATAAAAGTTGATATAGCCCAAGGATTCAAAATAACCTAGTTTCCAGCGACTTCCCTGGCGCAGTCAGTGGTTAAGACTTTACCTTCCAACGCAGGGGGTGCGGGTTCAATCCCTGGTCAGGGAGCTAAGATCCCACAGGCCTCGCAGACAAAAAAAAAAAAAAACCCAAAACATAAAACAGAAGCAATATTGTAACAAATTCAATCAAGACATTAAAAATGGTCCACATCAAAAAAATACATAAAATAACCTAGTTTCCACCTTTAGAAATGTGAATTCTAAAATTATGCTAACCCTCATCCTTTAAATACCATTTATATCAATCAATGTGAATTTTGCAATTTTTAGCATCTTACTTACTTGGTACATTCTTCTAAAGACTGTACAAGCATTTGCTGGAAAGAACATATTTCTTCTAGATTTCCCATTAAATATGAAGTGTTTGCTGAACTTAACCTAGAGCCGAGAAAACAACAGGAGAAATAAGTGAGCAGTTTTACTTACATTCCTCTCCTCTCCCAGCCCAGCACCCTATTAAAAGCCTAATAAACAAATTGCTCGTGTCTATAGGAAACTGTTGCTAATTCTGTTCCAGTAGCTCAGCCTCTATTCTCTGAAAATACGAAGGAACAGCCAAGGTGACGACTCTTTCACATTTGACACAATTATCTAACTTACTTCTCAGTGGTCTGCAGTGGCCGTAGATAGGTTGAAAGCACAGTCTGAAGTTCCTTAGAATATTCATTTTCTGTTTCCAAAATATTCTGTAGCACCTACAACAAATGATGAATAAATATTATTTGACATTAAGATGTATAAGCATTGGCAAGTTCATCACCATTGTTCAATTCACATTGTTGCTTCTATGTAATACTAATTTGTTTAATATCATCAGTCACTCCCTATGATTAACTACTAAATCCATGTAGTGAACTGTTACCAAGGCTACACAACTGACTTCATCTCACCGCCAAGCACATTTGACACAGGTATACCTAGAATGAGGCCAGAATGAATTCATCATCACATAAGTAATGCCGGGTCCGTTTAGAAAAAAAGAAGGAACCACTGATAATCGCAACAGCGTGGATGCGTGGATGACTCTCTACAACAATGTGTTGTGCAAAAGAAGCCATTCACAACAAGGACATTCCGCACAGTCCATCTACAGTAAGTCCAATAACAGGCAAAACTAACCTATGATGGCAGAAATCAAAAGGCGGGGGTGGGAGGAGGTGACAAAGGGGAAAGGGGCATGAGATAAAGTTCTGGAGTAATGGACAAGTTCTACATCATGGTTTGGGTAGCTGTGACACAGATACATATACCTATCAAAGCTCACTGACCTGTATTCTTAAAATCTATGCATTTTGACATATGGAAAGTATATCAACTAAAAAAAACATGAAGTTTACCCTTTAGACAGCATCTAGTAAATCTCAGTCTATTTCTGGGAACCTCAGACCTTCATTAGAGAAGATGATCAACTCAGATCATCCTATAAACATTAAAAATTAAAGGTCTACCAGTGTAAAGCAACCTTTATATAGCCACTATTGTATTTAAAGATAGGAGGACAATCATAAATCAACCTTAACATAAAAATGTTTCCCGATACCCTATAGCAAATATAGCCAAAATCAGTTAACAACTCTTAAAAACATAAACACAAGTACAAAACAGCTGAACTAAAACTCGTGCCCCTTTCCGTCAGCAATCGCCAAGAGCAAATCTCCTCCCTGGGCAGGGCGGGACGGCTCCGGGTCTGCAGGTGGAGCCTGATGGAGCCCAGGTGCAAAGGTGGCCTTCTACTAACTCCCGACGCACGCTACACTCTGGGCACGGAGCAAGGTGCCCTACCCATCGTATCTCCAGTCCTCGCAAAAACCTTCCTTTTACAGAGGAAAAGAGTAAAAGCAGAGGGAGGTGCAGTAACTTATCCAGAGCCAGAACGTGAGCCTTCAGCTGACCCTGCACTGCCCCGCGCTGCCTTCTCCAGCCACGGGCTAAGGGCTCCAGTGGAAGCAAGATCCCTTCCTCAGCTATGGTTTCCATCCCACTCTGTTAGAGAGCCAGCATCTTCTTCAGGCAGAAAATCATACTATGTATATTTTCTGAGGATCTACTGCATGCGCTAAAACATGCTGTCCGTCTTCCAAAACTGACACATCATCCTAAATTAATCCTGCAAAAGAAATTATACAGAATAGAGATATCAAACACGCGCGGTTTTCTCCCACGATTTCTGATAATCAAAATGTATGTGAAACGTTTAAGAAAACAGTAATCATTAAGCTAGACTTAGATTCAACATTAATACAAGCAACACGGGTTATTATTCTGCTCACTGCTGTTTTCTGCACTCTCGAGGAGAGTACAGTCATTCATGAGTAAAAGCAACCCTGATTACATAACTCACATACTACACTATGTAAGATGAAGAGAATCAGGCTCTTTCACTGACTCTCAGCTCTGGTTTCGCCCCTGAATGGACCTATTCACAGATGCCTGGTGGAGCGGGCGGAGGGGGAGGGGTTTCTCCAGGAGACCTTCCCTTTGCGGGGAAATGTGGGTGCTGATCTTACAGTTACAACGCCTCCCCTCAAAGAAATACTCAGTGGACCCAAGGGTCAAAAGACTGGAGAACAGAGAGAACAGTGTGGCCCTGCCACTGCATCACCACAGCATACACTTTAATCCACATCTTATCCTGCAAAATGACGTGAAGCAAACAAGCCAAGCATAATGAGTCCCTGAGCTAAAAAAAAAAAATTTAAATTTAAATCTGTCACAGGTGCGTAAGACAAAAAGCCCTTTCTTGATGTGAAAATGAACATTAAACTATGATTTCATGTCTCAATTACAACTGTTAAGAACTGTTAGCAACACTGCTTAGGACATGCTCAGAAACCTCTACACCTGTTTTCTATAACAGAAAAACAGTTCCTGTGCGATGGAAGAGGAAAATCCCTGCGTGGCAACATCAGGCGCACGGGCATGAGAAGAAGAAAACGACATTTCTTCAATCGCAGCATTAAGCAGAGCAAGCAGATAAAAAAGCTTCCCAGAGAATGTACCAGAAGCAATGCCAAAGAAAAGACTGCATCGATTATGACAGTTAAGTTGGTAAATTTCAACTACTAGTTGTAAACATGATCTTCAAATAAGTGCTCAAGTCAAGCTCTATAGTAATCCCACCCAAACCATCCAAGTTACACTTAGCTTTTCACAAACATACGACCAAGACTTGCTAAGTGAATCATGCTGGCGCCGACCATCCACTCTGCCAGGAGGCCACATGTCCCTCCCCGAGGTCAGCGGCACGTCTGGTGTGCTCCAGCCATCACCTGTCTCCCCTTTCTTGACTTCTGCACACTCTGGCTGCTGCAGGACCCCATGAGACCTCACAGCCCGGCTGCCACAGCTCCATCACACAAAGGCTGGTCCAGAGAACGCGAGCAGCTTTCACAGGAAGAGCAGCCTTTACTTGGCACCGTGAGGAACAGCCGGGCTGAGCCCAGCCGACACAAGCTCTCCCCGAGGCGGGAGGCGTGGAGAGCCCAGTCGGGTCAAACAATGGTGCCACACAGGAGGACGACATTGGGCAAGCCACACAGACAATCCCTGAACTGTCAGCCATTACAGCAAAGCAAAACAAAGGACCAACTCATTACCCTGCAGACCACAGAAACTCACTTCATTATTGCCAGCGAAGGAGCGTAGAGCAGTGCTCATTTTACAAATGAGTCACAACTTCCACTGCAAATTTTTGTAGCTGCAATATGTTCTATTTTATGTGTCATTGATAGTCCTTTAGAAATAAATAACTGATTTACGTGTAAGAGAAAAAAACAGTAACATTAAGTCATCTGATCCAGATACAATAAAAGATTATCATCGCAAACTAAAACCCAATTTCAAAACGATGAGCCTGGTTCAGAAACACAGTAGGAAACACTCAAGAATGGCACAGCTATTCTTACCCCTCTCCCACCCACCAAACTAGCCCCATGAACCACAAGGAAAAATAACCATCGCACATTTCCTTTCAGCCTAGTCTATTTAAACTGTATTTTAGGGGTTAAAGTTTTAAAAAGGAAGAGAGGACTTGAGCAGCTCCTAGCTACCCGCCCCGAGGGAAAGGAGAGGAAGGCAGGCCAGGCAGGGCAGGAAGGTGTGCCTGCAGCCCTGGCCGCCCGCAGGGCCAGAGGCATGAGGACAGGGCTGCAGCCCACTCCCCACCCCCACTGGCAGCCACTGATGCAACGCAGAGTGCTCTTAGCAGCACTTCACGACATTAACTCGAAGAAAGAGTCTGGGGGGCGGGGCACGCAAAGTGTGTATGTTACTGTGCCTTTTAGAAGGAGTTACGTTATTTCAGTATTTCTAAACTTGGGAATTCATGAGGTCTTGGGATGTATTTCTTCCGAATGCTGAAGGTTTACTACGCAAGAGCTCCAGCAGGAGCTGCAGGGCCGCTCTGGTCTGTGCTGGCCAGGGGCTGGCCCTGGGAGCCAGCAGACCCGGGCGTGAGTCCCAGCTCTGCCATGTCTTCACCAAAGGGCTCTTACTGGTCTGTGACAGATACTCAGAGTCCACTCCCTGACTTCAGGCAGGAGGCATCTTACAAACCTCCTCGGACTCTGCCTTCCAACCCAAACCCGCGAAAGTCCTACTTGGAGCTCCGTCACGTGACTCCATTCTTCAGGAAGTGACTAGTTCACAAGACGGCCTTTCCCACGATTGAACAGCTCAACTCTTTCTTCATTCACAGGCCAAGCCTCAGCTGCTACTCTACCCAGCTCCTGCTACCAGCGGGAAATCTCCATCTATATAAAACAAGGAAATTACATAAAAACAGTGGGAGCAGAATTTGTCACAGACGCCAGCAGGCCCCTCGCCGTCGGTATGAATGTGGGTGGGATACAGGAGAGGAGGGCACAGCTCCCCAGAGAGCGCAGGGAGCTGAGCTGCCCTGTCCCGGGTGAGAGCCATAACGGGCCTGAGCCTCGTACAGGCCCCGGGGCGGAGACACCAGACGTCAGGACTGAGAAGAAGTCTTGGCTAAGGTGGGCAAGGTAAAGGGACCATAAAGGATAAAGGAAGCCAAAGCAGTGCTTGAGATCAGTATGGCTCTAGGCCAACCTCTGGCGACCAGGCAGAGGCTCCAGGCAACTCCAGGAGCCAAGGGGACAGGTGGGCACAGATTCGCTCTGGAGCACCGGAAAGGTCTGTGGAGGTTTCCTACAGCATTTTATGCAAGATGCACGTCTGTTCTGAACATCTATTAAAACCACTGATTGCTACCTATTATATTTGCAATCTTTCAAAGACAAAGCTACCTTGCCTTTTCATTGTACTCCGGGGAGTGGAAGCAAACAATGCCTCATTTGCTGTCCATAGATAAGGAGTACTGACGTAACCCTGGAAAATAAAGCCACAGTGCATCACTGGACACGGAAGGCCATAAGGACCCATATCTTCCCAGACGGACGTATTTAAGAAACCTCGTTCTCTACTGGTGACATCCCCTAAAAGGGGTGTCAAAAGACTGTTCACTCCCTCTGGGGGTGGCATCTAGCTTCTAGAAGAGAAGGACTTTCTCTGATCTCCACCAGGAAAGGTGTCTGCTACCAGGCTGTAGGTGCAGTCAATTCCTTTCATTGCTAAACCCATCAAGCTCAGGCAGGTCACAAACATGTTCCCTTTCATTGTATGATCCTGTCACCCTTGACTACAGCTCTCCCAGGTAATTAATCCTCAAATGGGATGCTTGTTGGCAAATGGAACGGTGGCCTCAATGAGGCCTAATGCCCCAAATGCTTCTAAACACTCTTCCTAATAACCATGAAAACCTCTTAAAGGCCAACATTTCACCAGGCACCTTAAGGCCCACTGCTAATCCTCGCAACAACACTACAAGGCCAAGGCCAGCACTTCCAACGTCCTTTTACAAACACATGACTGTGCAAGCAGCTGGGGGGCTTCTGCCAGGCCAGCCCCCAAGAGGACGCCCAAACACTACACACAAAGCCGGAGAACCCCTCCCCCCAGAACCTAAAGAAGGGCTCTCCGGACCATTCACTGACCTAAGCCTGAAGACAGACTGACCTCAAACACTTTCACATTAGAAAACAAAGTTAACAGTGCTGGCTGGCTTTGTCACAAAAACTAATCAACTCCTTACTTAAAGCAAAGCTACGGGTTTTTTCTTCCATCATGACTCTCCGTGTCTGAGGCCCGGACTCCCCCACCTGAGGTCTCTAATGCCCTGCTGACATTTCCAGCACAGTCTGGGCTCTGGTGCCAAAGTAATCCTCCAAACATCTCTATTACTTGCATTATCAAGTAATGAAATTCTGCCACACTCTCTGGCACACTTCCTTCTACTTTCAGTGACAACATTTTTACATAATTAAATCACATTACCTATGTAATTTTATATTCTGCTTATTGCACCTAAAATGAATATTTGACATTTTTTAAAGCTTCATGTGCATTTTTAAGAATTATAAATGGATGTACTGCTGATGTCTTAACCATTCTTGTACTGCTACATATTTAGGTTGCTTGCAACTTATTGTTGTAACAAAGCATCCTATGAAAACACCCTTGAACAAGCATCTCTGAATACCTTTCAGGTAATTTTTCTGGGGTGGATTTCAAGAAGTAGAATTACCACATTAAAGGGCTTGAGTGTTTTTAGAATTCCATAAACAGCTGCCATATTACTTTTTGTTTGTTTGTTTTTTGGTTTTTTGGTTTTTTTGCAGTACGCGGGCCTCTCACCGCTGTGGCCTCTCCCGCTGTGGAGCACAGGCTCCAGACGCGCAGGCTCAGCGGCCATGGCTCACAGGCCCAGCCGCCCCACGGCACGTGGGATCTTCCCAGACCGGGGCACAAACCCCGTGTCCCCTGCATCAGCAGGCGGACTCCCAACCACTGCGCCACCAGGGAAGCCCTGCCATATTACTTTTAAGAAACAGTTCCTGGTTCTGCACGTAAGGAACGTGGAAGTCGTCACTCCACCCTAACAACAAGTAAAAAGCTGAACAGACTGAAAATCGGCAACTCTTCTCGAGTCCATAAAGGGAGGGGACACAAGCCTACTGCCCCCAAGATGTCACACTGCCTGGAGCAGAGACGCTGGGGTGGGAAGACCTGGGCTGTAGTTGGTGACGTGCTAGAGGCTCAGTGCAGACCAGCCTGAGTTATAAACCCTGGGGGGACACAGTCACAGGGGACCCCCACCCCCAGTATCAGGAAATTTACCTCTAGGAGCTCAACCAGGTACCCAAAGTGAATGTCAGAGAAAAGTCGACAATCTGGATACTTCCGACTATAAGGCAGTAAGAAGATTAGTGCTTGCCAGGGGTAGGGGTTAGGGTGGGGAGGAAAGAAGCTGCAAAGCACAGAGGATTTTTAGGGCAGTGACATACTTGACATTGTAATGATGAATACATGCATGTACAGAGAGGGAACATTAAAGTAAACTGGGGAGTCTGGATAAGTGTGTGTGTCAGTGCAGGTCCATCCTCGGTGAACAATGTCCCATCTGGTGAGTGAGGCTGGTCATGAGGCAGGCTGTGTGTGGCGGGGGGGGGGGTGCGGGGGTGGAGGAAGAGGGTACGTGGGTAGTCTAGCTCCCTCTCAAGTCTACCGTCCAAAGAACTAAAGAAAACTATGCTTAAAGAATTTTTTAAAGTATGAGAACAATGACTCAAATACAGTCTGTACTGAACTATAAAAATAATCAAATGGAAATTACGAATTGAAAGGTAGGCGCTCAAGATCAGATTTGAGCTAGCAAAAGCAATAATTAGCAAACACAAAAAACTCCCTAGAACAGAAGGGAAGAATGAAGAAAAATGAACAGCACCTCAGAGACCTGCAGAAGGCCAGTGTGTCTGCCAACACGTGCACGGGGTGGGGGGCGTGGTCCCGGAAGGGGAGGAAAGAGAGGTGACGAACGGCCATAAGTCACTAGGAGCCACTTCCTGCTCCCCAGTCTTGGCCATCACATGACGGCAGAGCTTCCTCACGGCCTCTTGACCTCCGCGTGTTTGTGCCTCCACCTAGAATGCTCTCCTGTGCTCCCCACTGACCCCAAGTGAAGACCTAAATCTTTCACAGATCATCAGCCCACACTGGTCTCACCTCCTAGAGAGTGTTCTTATCTCTCAGTGGGGTTAAAGATATCTGTACTTCTGCAGTTTTCTGTGAAAACAAAACTACACAAGGAAGTGCAAAAAGTTTAACACATTACCTATTCTATTTGTTCTGCATGTCATACTGTGTCCCACATTTTACTTTTCTGTATAATTTATAAATATGGAATTCAGGAAAGCTGAAACTGACTCCTGGCTTCGTCACTAACCAGTTCTGTTCACTGCAAAGTGAGAGTGCTATATGCCGAAAGATGGTTCCCGCGAGCTCTATACATCGATGTCCGTCACGACCGCAATTTTACCATGCGCTGTTCACTCATATAGCTCTATGTAAACAACCGTTTGGATGTGATTCTGAAGCCAAGGTGTCCCCCATCATCCAGAATGAAAGAGTTGGCTGTGACTCAAAGACAACAGCACATGTGACACAGAGGCTCTTCTCCCTGTATAAGCGCAGTTAAAGAAGGAATCTAAAACAGCACTGGTTACGTTTCAGTCCAGAGAGGACTGCACGATACACAGTGCCGAAGAAAACAACCTACCAGGGTTTCTAGAAAAGCACAGCTACCTAGTTTTACAAAACACCCAATGGAAGCAGGGTCCCCGGAGACCAGCGCAGTGCTACTGGCACCAGTTCACAGGGCACCGACTGCTTTCCTCTGATACAATTATCTGGACAGACACCAGTGCAAGAGGAGACTCTCCCTCTGTGGCACGTCACTGTGGATGAGCAGTGCGCTGCTCGCTGCAGCCTCCCCCGGAAAAGAAAGCAACGCCTCACCTGAGAATGTGCACGAAGAAAAGGCAGCTCCGTAAGTTGAAAGTTTTCCCCTAACAAACCCTGAAGCAGCACAGGACCCCACACAGAACACGTTCCACGCACTGAAGAGCAAACATGTGGGCGGAGCCACATCCCAGGAACAAACCCCGAAGAGACAAAGATTCGAATGAGGAGGGTTTGGAGAGCAGAGCTCGGCCAGGAAATGCAGGCGCCCTGAGCCCTCGGGACGCAGGTGTACTCTGCCAGCGGGGGTCGGAGTCCAGATGAGGCCAGTGAAGAGCGCTAACGAGAACGGGGACAGACCAGCGAGACGGTGGAGAGATTCAAGGGAAGGAGGTGACCAACACGAGGAGAGGGGAGGCCACGGGCCACCAGGGGTGCGCTCAGCGGCCTGGCGCACGGAGACCGGGCAGCAGAAGAGGTACAGAAGTGAAGTCCTGCAAAGAGGAGGCCACGAATCGGGGGCAGGAGGTGAGAGGAAACACCGACGGGGAGGGGTTCCTGCCATTCTCTTCACCGCTGCATAAGCAACACCTTTAGCAGGGCCTGGCAGAGCGAGCCCCTGACAAATCCTTGAATGAACGAGGGTCCCCAAGGCCAACTTGCACTGCAAGGTTTGGGGGCAAGCGCGTAGGAGAGAGCTGAGCGCACAGCCCCCGGTCACTGGTTCAGGTCTGCACGACTCTGCACCATCTCTTCATAAAAGCACCAGAGACGAAACGCTCATGATGAAAGGGCTGCTGCCAGGAAACACTCAGCAGCTGCTATTTTGCTTCAAATCCTCAAAGGTCTCGTGACTCAGATTTATATCTCCGATCAAGAAAATAAAAAAGATTGGGAGTGGGGAAAGAAAGAACTAAATAAGTACACACTTCCCACAGAATTCAAAACATAGCTGTGTTTAGAAAGTTTACCTTGCTGGCTTATCACACCAGGTAGATATATACCGGCAATGTAAAATTTACCCAAATCGAGACTATCATTTCCCATTTCCAGCAGATGGAACGGTTCAGGAAAAAGGAGGTTTGGATTAGATATTAGATTTAATGCCACAGGTACTTTTTAAGCTCACAAACTGCTCAAGTTTCAAAATGCAGCAAATTTTAGGATTCTGAAACCCTCATCTTCACTATGTACAATGTCTAGACCCTCTCCCCTAATTTCATGCTATTTGATATATATATACATATCAATCCCAGAAAAGACTACGTTAACATACAAAATAAACTAGAAACTGTATTGATCTGGAAAACTGACGATCTACTCCAAATATGAGTATAGTGGCATTCGATGCACATAAAACCTGTAAATCACATTATGCACCTTTTTAAAATCCCAGCGTTGAAGATCTGTAACCGTATGGGGAAATAATCACAATACCCAGTTATGCAATAAGAACAGGGCACTATTCCACACATTAATATAAAAATATAAGAATATTATAGAAATACATAGAGGTCAGAAGGAAACAGAGCAGAATATTAACAGTGGTTGTATCTGTGTGGCGGATGATACGTGATTTTTATATCCTTCCTCCCTCTCTAGGCAGTTTACCTACATTCTACACTGCTCAGTTTTAGAGACATTCAAAAAAACAAGTTATTCTTCAAAACTCTTTTGTGATTACTCACCACATTATAATAGCTTTTGTTAATGGCAGTCGTATCAAATCCTTTGGGAGGGCTCTTCAAGGCTCCAGATTTGGGTGACACGGGCTTTTCTGAAATAAAGACGTAGGGCAGGTTTACAGCTCCACCCTAGAGAGGACCACGCACCGCAGCCCCGCACGACCCCAGCTTCTCGGCCCAACTGAGCCCCCAGTCCAACGGGCGGCGGGACAGAAGCCCGTGCAGCCAGCAGGCCCCCAGCCCCATCTCCGCCGCACGCTCGGCTCCCTGAGCTCAGAGTCCTCCACAGCCGTGCCTCCAGCCCGTCCTCCCAGCCCAGGCTGAAAATCTGACAGATTATGCACCACTGCCGTCAACAAACAAAAAAGAAATAATCTATCAGCTACACATGCAGCTCAGGCGTGCAGTACAGGTGAATTATTAGGCCCAGAGCATTAGAGACAATGTTGGCAGACACGTAACAATATGAAGACATCAAGACCCACAGGCTGGACTGTATTTGGAGGGATCCAGGTCACTCAGGATGCAGAAGTCCCTCTAAACAAGGGCAACAGACAAAGAAGGAAAAAGCCGCCCCACGCGGGGCAACAAGGAAAAACCGCGCTGCCTTAGGAGCCCCCACACCAGGGACGACAAGGAAAGCGGTCACAGTTGCTGCAAGGATTCAAGTACTGACATTACATGACTTTCATCCAACTCCATTCAAGAGATTTATTCAGAATAGGCACTGAAGAGGCACTTGCCAACTGATTCCTTGGGGGGGGTGGGGTGTGTGTGTGTGTGTGTGTGTGTGTGTGTGTCACTGAGGTTCCGTGGGGTTCTCCAAGGCTACTGAGGCTGGACATCAGAGTGGGGCTGGTGGGGAGGAAAGGAGAAACTGTGATGAGCAGTGCCTGGGGGCCTCGGTCTGTACAACCCCCTTCCTCCCTTGCCTCCTCTGCAGGGTCCTGCTGTACACATGGCTGCCGGGGCCCCTCCGGCGTGTTAGGTAAAAGGATGCTGAGCACACCTGTCCAGAATCTCTCTCTTTAGGAAGCATTTCCCTCCCACCCCAAACACTCCTGAGCTCCGGGTCCCTAATTCCAACTGCTCAATATCTCCATTATCTTCTCAGCAACAGAAACGCCAAAAATGCCCAAAGCAAAACGCACTGTCTCTAGCTGTGGGTCCCCCTCCTCCTATGGAGCTGTTTACCTAAATCTTCTTTCAATGCCTCACTGTAAGGGCTTTCCAAACAGCTGAAAATAACGAACAAAACAGAAGGTGTTATTCCTAGTTGAAAGAATTCTCTCTGTCCATGGGATGGAAGTAGAGCTCCACAGAAAATAAACTACTTCTAAACCATGAGAAATACAAGGAGGAAAACCAATCTAGTCTAGCTAATACACTTTGCTTCCCAATCTTGTATCTGCAGCTAAGCATTTAACTGTGGAAGAAAAAACGACGACGTTTCCATCCGAAGAAAAAAATGCCTTTTCATCTTTAAAATCTGCACTTTGGGGGAAGCATGTGCAACGCCAGTAAAGGGAGGTAGCTGAAGCCTAAATGACCGCCCCGGGGATCACAAACAGCACGTGGAGGAAGACACACAGCAGCACGGGTGCAAGCAAGGCTAATTCATGAGGATGACTTGAATCTGCTTTAGATTTTTTAAAAGCAAATAACTTGCCAACTGCCTCATTTTACTTAAGCTTAAGACATACCTCACAACATCACGGTTAATAAAATTCAGTCGATTTACTATGAGAACTACAAGGAGGAAGCTTTTTCAAAAGCAAGCTTCAATCTACTAATATTCTATAAAAAATAAGGGACAGGCAGGAGAGACCCAGACAAATCAAGGTTTAAGTCCAAAGAGGTTGTCTTTTCTCCCTCAGAAAAAGAAAGCACACAACGTGCTGGTCGCTAAACGGAAACTTCTGGGCTGGGAGGCATCATGAACACACGCCCAAAGCCTTGGGTCCAGACGCTCAATGAGCTGTCACATGAAGGAGCCGCCAACACACCCTCTGCAGAACGTGCAACTGCCGCCGTGCCACCTGCGGAAGACCCGGGAGGGCAGCGCTGGCTAACGCTCCAGGCCCAGGCTCCAGGGACAGTCATCTGTGGTGACAGGGCGAGCAGAAGTGCAGGACCCCTGCGAGCCTCGGGTGGCCTCTAGCGCCTCCACCAGAGAAAATTTTGAAGTGTCAGTGCAACATAACAGAGGCCAAGTCATGGGCATGCATAACAGAGGAAAATGCACAGGAAACATGTTAGAAAATACTCAGCCTTCCCAGTATCCTAAGAAAAATAAGACATTGTTCTGGCCCATCCAATGGCTAAAATAGATTCCACTCGCTGGGACGAGGTGGGGGAGCCAGGAAGACAGCACAGCGCCACCTTCCAGGGCCGACGGACGCAGCACGTGCCCCCCTTTCTCGCAAAAAATGTTCAAAAACGCCGATAACAACAGAAGCTAAACACAGATGTGCTAAAAGAAGAGGGGGATGGGGACCACCCCCACCAGGTGCCCAAAGTAAAGGAGGCCGCAAAGCACCGGCAGTGGTGGGAGCTGCCCTGGGGCCGGGCTGCAACCAGTGCTGTTGCAGGACTGCCCCGTCCCACCGGGTGGAGCTCTGGTGACCCGCACGGCTAATGAAAGAAAGCCTCGAGACTTCTGTCCGCCGGCCAGAGAAGCAGCTAGGAAGTGTGCTGGCCACTCAGGGATGGGGGACACAGCCTGTGAGAAACCAAACCAAGCCTGACCCCGCCAAGCGTGCAATCCAAGGCCACACCATCTCCTGCAGGACCACCAGGATTTGCCAAGGGCAAGAAAGCTCTCGGAGCCCTGAGGAAGCCAATGTCAGCCGTCTCTGTAGGTACTTCTGCAACCCAGGGTACAGAGATACCCACTGAACAACCATCCATCAAAGAACAATCCATAAAATAAAGCACAAGCTCATGAAGAATGAACCACCAAGAGAGCGTAAACAGAAAACATACGAGAGAACCAGTCCCCGAGGTGTAGAAATTAACAGGATAATTTAGGAGGCTGCACAGCAAATGTGCTTAAAACGCCTGGAAAGAAATTAGGACCATAATGAATTAAAAAGGCATCATGAAAATGAAGAACAGGCAGAAAAGAATGAAACAACTTCTAGAAATGAATACGATGGTCACTAAAACGAAAATCTTGATGGACAGGTAAACAGGGCAGTGAGGAGGGAACGGGGAAGGGAAAGATCTGAGGAATGGACTCCAAGTGAGTGTGGTCCAGTGAAGCAAAGAAACGAAAGCATGAAAAGCGGATTAAAAGCCATGGAGGGTAAAATCTAACCGGATATTCAGGAGACAACAAAGCAAATGAGCAGGCAGCGTTACTTTCCAGAAATGGCAAGTTCTCGCGTCCTGGGCTAGGGCAGCACAGCAGCCCTACACAGTCACCCCTCCATCCCCGGGGGGCGGCCCTGCCTCTGGCGATGCTTCCAGAGGCAAAGGCAGTCAAACCCCCGGCCACCTCAGGACCCAGCTATCGTGGGCTTTTCTTCCACCTCTTTCTGGAAGAGTAAGGGCTCCCTCTCGTCATCCCTCATTTCCCTCTGCCTCTCCTGTCCGAAGGTTTCACAGCCCTGCTTTCTGCGCTGGTGGCGGCCCTCCCGCCAGGCTGTGTGCACTGACCCCTCGGAGCCCATGGGTGACGCTCAGCCCTGAGGACAACTCCAACTCTGGCTCCCGCTTCTGAGTCCCCACTGTCACCCAGCCTGGAAACCATTCTCCCATCCCCGGTCAGGCTCCCCAGGGGTTAAGCCCCACGGTCACTGGTTTCTATGCTGCCAGTTTCCTCAACCCTGTACTCCTTCCTACTGGCTTTCAACTGCTGAGCGTCTTCCTGGATCATTTAGCAATAATCTGTCCTTGTGGACTCTCCTGAACCTCGGTCTGAGCCTCTGTTACAGAGATCTCCAAGTGTGCACAGGACTGGGGAGACCCCCATACACGTGTGCCCCTGCTGAGCCTGCACAGGTACCAGCCCCTGGCTGCTCTCATACCCTCTTTCCTCCTGGAAGCCCCACAGCAGAGCCCATCAACACTTCCGTGTCCACCCTACTCAGAGGGATCTCCTCTTTAATTAAAATCCTAACATCAGGCACTTATCACACCTGAAAAATTCATAATAATTCATTAATATTATCTGATGCAAGTCCATATTCAAATTTCCCGGTCGGTTACAACATGACTTTTGTAGTTGGCTTATCTGAATTAGGAACCAAATAAGATCTACACCGTGCATGGGGGCTGCTCTGCCCTAAGTCTTCTTTATCCTCTCAAAGCCCCTCCTCTCTTTACTTAATAACGCCAGCAGGGAGCACAGGGCACCGCCCCCTTCCCCATCACCCATGCTACCCAATTTTCTATTCAGGGGACCTCAGGTAGGCTTCCTGATTTATGGGTAGACATTCTGTTGTTTTTTCACTGTTGTTCCCCCAGTTCCCACAACAGTGGCCACTCAAGTAAATATTTGTTGAATGGACGTTGGCTGTGATTTTAGAACCGAGTGCAATCGTTAACAACCTTGGAGTATGAAAAACAGAATGCAAAGGTGGAAAAAGGTCAAGGGTAAGTCCTCGTGTTACAAAGTAGGGCATCAAGAGATGACTGTCACTGTCCGTGGACATGAAATAAAGGATATTAGTTAGCATTCCTGATAAAGGGAACCAACAGAAGAGAGGGCAAGGGAGGACAAGTCAGAGAGAAAGTCTGCAGGACACAGATCAGGCAGAGAAGTCCCACCACACACAGGAAGGGGCTGCGCGGAGAAGGCAGCTCATGGCAGGGGCCGGGGTCTCCCAGGGGCAAGGGCCAGGAGGGGGGGAGGGCGGAGCAAGCGACCTCTGCTCGTCACCCCATCGGCTTTTCTGTCCCACGTGCTCTGTTTTCACATGCCTGGATTACTTTTAACGTAATATTTCACAAATAAAACTTTTTTTAAAAAGAGCATCTCTGTTACTGAAGACTATGGACCCTGACCCCAAACTGCTACAGGACAGTTGACCCATGGGTGTGTCCTTGAACCAGGGGGTGTTAATCACGGTCACTGGGATGTGGCCACGCTCACAGAACACGCCCTACAGTGCCCAGTAACATCGGTGTTCGTGTGAGCGTGCGTTTATTATGTTACTCTAGAGGGACACTCACTTCCACATTCCAGAACAAATTACCAACCCCCTAACCGCAGGCCGCTCTGTACATATGTGAGGTTCCCCACACGCCCCAGAGGTGCCAGGCTTACATTTTATACTCTCCCCACCCAAAAAATGTGCATCAGGAAGACAGAGCATGGAGAGGCACAGCCCCATCCCGGGTGCCTTCGGAAACAGAGCACCACGTGCACCCATGCACAGGCACACGCCCAAACCCATTCCATGCCAAAGAAGGGGGTGAGGGAAGAGGCTTTTCCCTGCCACACTAATGAAACAAGGTTCTGTGTCACCCTGTCCCTCTCCCTGCACAGGTTATATTTCTATCAAACACTGCTCTTTCACAGCCAGAGTAATATCTGCATCCAAAATCCAGCTTGCATTTCACGTCACTTTAGTATGCCAAAAATAAACAGAAAATACTGGAAAATGGGAAACTTAGGAAATGGCAGTGTGAATGCTCATTAAACATCACACTGCAAGTGAGAGTAGCAAGTGAGCGTCATTTAAGTTCCCACATCACTGCCAAGCACGGCTCATGACTCAGCGCCCCAAGCTCACCCAATCCTAAAGGAACATTTCCAAGAAGTACCTTCACTGTTCACTGATGAGAAATGGGAGAAAGTAAACTCAGCACATCAGAAATAACCACTTAAAAGAAACCTGGTGCACAAGGTGCACACGCGAACCTGGACTTGTGAACATCCCAAGCCCACGGGTGCCCCCGGCAGCAGCCCGGCCATGGCGGTGCTCACGTTCTAACCCACAGGAGACCCAGCGCATCCGCGTTCCCTGAAGGAGGGCAGCAGCAGCGCCGCTCACTACAGAGCCGGCCTCCTGGCTGCTTTCCTTCCATAGCCCTCGAATTTTAGAAACTATCGCGCGCGCGTGTAAAATACACATATACATCTGTGTGAATAAAATGAGTTTCATGTGTTCAGGAAGAATATCCAGTGCGTTTGCAGCAAAATGTGAAATATCCTCAGGCAGACTCTTGGAAGAGATCTGTCTTCAAGGAGGGAGTATTTCAAACAAGAAACCACACACAGGTCCAAGACACAAACACGCGGGGTGAAGCCCGACCAGAGCACTGCCACCTCCGGCCACAAGGGGGCAGGCGACCGCGGCCGCGCACACGCCCCGCCCGAGAAGCCGGACAGAAGCTGGACACTCGAGAACTCACCCGGAGACGTGCAGCCCAGGGGACATCACGGAGAAGGAATCTCAGCTTTGTTTATTCGATAAAAATATTAGTAAATCAAATCAAAATTTAACGCAGAAGAGACACTCACCGTTTAAAGGAAGTCGCTGTTTGTCTTTGGTAAGGAAATGACCCTGACATGATGGCCAGTTACAGGAGTCTGTATGTTGGGACCTGGCACATTTTCTTTACAGAAAATTAAGCATTAATGACACTGTGAATTACAACACTTATGTTAAACTTGCTCTTTCAAAAAGGAAACCTATTTCAAAATCAAAAAGCCACATTAATTACTAAAAAAAAAAAATGCAATACAAAAATGTTATTGTGATCCTGGAGTTTCACTCTCAACTGTTACAGTGATACGGTAAAAACATGGTTTCACGTCTTTCCTTCTCCAATGCCCACGTTTAAAATCAGACGGGGACAGCTTTCCTTAGAATATACTGAAGTAACCTGAGGACACCCGGGATAGAAACTTACATAAAGAGGTTATTCCTTTGGTTCAACAGTCAAATAAAGAATACTGAGCATAACAGATCACCAATTTAAGCAAATATGTTACTCCCTATATTTTAAAAAACAAACAGGAAAAAAAGGAAAGTTTTCAAAGTTACTTGGGTCTCAGTTTGGTATGAAAACTAGGGATTCCATGTGACCCCTGCAAACAGCCCTTGGACAACAATGCAGTTACGCACATACGATGAAAAGGCGTCTCTCTCTCCCTCCCTCCCTCTCTCTCTCTCTCTCTCTCTCTCTCTCTCTCTCACACACACACACACACACACACACACACACACACACAGAAACACAGGATTAAGACAAAGAAATAGGAATTTTAGGCAGAACAAAGTGATGCAGTCACTCCTGATGCAGGTAAACACTCATAAACATGCAATGGCTTGTTCTTAGAGCCACATCTGCCCCCCTCACCACCCCCGGCTCTCAGCCCCAAAACCCCCCTCCAAAAGTGGGGCTGAGAGCAGAACACTCATGCCAGGCTGCTAGACGCTCAGAGGCCAACAGCTGTGAACAACCCGCCACCACAGATGACACTGACCACACTCACACATCCACCTAAAAACAACAGATGACACTGACCATACTCTCATCCGCCTGAAAACAACCCTCTGGGACTATCTTTTCAGCGTAATTTTCAAAGGTTAACTTTGGAGAAACACCTGAAAAGGAAAAATTCATTTGCACTCTTACTATGGTGACTCAAAATCACACCAGAATTCCCATTTAAATGAGCTGTTGTGCATAGCAAAATTCAAGAGGCACAGATTCAACAGACGTCTCTGCACAATCAGCAAGTTCCACTCTTTATGGCTTGCCCACCACCAGCTCTGTGACCCCCTGAGGATGTGCACACCACCAGCTCTGTGACCCCTGAGGACATGCCCACCACCAGCTCTGTGACCCCCTGAGGACATGCCCCACCACCAGCTCTGTGACCCCCTGAGGACGTGCCCATCACCAGCTCTGTGACCCCCTGAGGACGTGCCCCACCACCAGCTCTGTGACCCCCTGAGGACGTGCCCATCACCAGCTCTGTGACCCCCTGAGGACGTGCCCCACCACCAGCTCTGTGACCCCCTGAGGATGTGCGCACCACCAGCTCTGTGACCCCTGAGGACATGCCCACCACCAGCTCTGTGACCTCCTGAGGACGTGCCCCACCACCAGCTCTGTGACCCCCTGAGGACGTGCCCATCACCAGCTCTGTGACCCCCTGAGGACGTGCCCCACCACCAGCTCTGTGACGCCCTGAGGACGTGCCCATCACCAGCTCTGTGACCCCTGAGGACGTGCCCATCACCAGCTCTGTGACCCCCTGAGGACGTGCCCATCACCAGCTCTGTGACCCCCTGAGGACGTGCCCACCACCAGCTCTGTGACCCCCTGAGGACGTGCCCCACCACCAGCTCTGTGACCCCTGAGGACGTGCCCATCACCAGCTCTGTGACCCCTGAGGATGTGTGTACCCTATGCCCTGAATATCCCAACAGTACTTATCCTCTGGAGTTGTGGTGAGGACTGAAGTCACAGATGAAAAGCACTTTCTACAGGAACCAGAACATAAAAACTTGGCTATTATTGCTAACTGTATTATTATGATAATGAAAATATACTGCTTTTGTTATCAACAATAGAACGATATCAACTATAGAAAAAGAGCAACGAGATACCACTTTACACCCATTAGGATGGCCATTATCCAAAAAAACAAAACAAAACAGAAAACAACAAGCGTCAGCAAAGATGTGGAAAACAGGACCCCCTGTGCATTGCTGACGGGAATGTGAAATGGTATAGCTGCTGTGGAAGCAGCACAGCAGTTCCTCAAAAACTGAACACAGTCACTGTATGTGCCAGCAATTCCACTCCTAGGAATATACCCAGGAGAACTGAAAGGACTCAGGACAGACATCTGTACACCCATGTTCACGGCAACATTATTCACAAGAGCCAAAAGCTAGAAACAACCCAAAAGTCTAGGAACAGAGGAATGGATAAACAAAATTCGGGTGTGAAATAAAAACACGTACACATATGTACTGGTCTCAGCCCCCGGTTCCTGGCACAAGGCTCCTGAAGCCCTCGGAACGTCTTGACAAGGCCGCTGGGAGCATCTTCTGTTCTAACACTAGGTCTCTGACCCTGTTCCTGACACACAGTCCCTAAACCCCCTGGAGTTTCCTGGGTGATAGGAGCATCCGTTGTTCTCATGAGGCGACTCCAGGTGGGCTTCTGGATGGCTCCTGGTCACCACAACGACCAAGCCGTGATTAGAAGCTCGGAGCTTCCAGCCCCGCCCCATTCTCGGGAAAGAAAGAGGGCTGGAGACTGAGTTAACCATCACTCAGGCCTCTGCGATGAAAACTCCATAGAATCCCAGCAGCGTGGGGTTCAGAGAGCTCCCAGGCTGGGGAGCACACCTGCATGCCAGGGAGGTGGCACCCCAACTCCACGGGGACAGAATCTACCGCGCCTGGGACCCTTGTGGGCCTCGCGCCCTGTGCCTCTTCACCCGGCTGTTCCTCTGTGTCCTGAACCATATCCTTTCCTACGGGATAAGCCAGTAAACCTGAGGAGCGCTCCCCCCACCACCCCGCCCCCCCCGGGTCCTGTGAGCCCTTCCAGCAAATTATCAAACTCTAGGAGAGGGTCACAGGAACCCCGATTTACAGCCAGTTGGTCAGAAGCCCAGGTGACAACCTGGGGCTTGTGGCGTATGAAGTGGGGTCAGTCTTGTGCGCCTGAGCCGTCAACCTCTGTGACACTGACCCCAGGCAGATGGCTATCAGAACTGAACTGAACTGCAGGACACCCAGCTGGTGTGATCCAGTGGTGTGATGTGTGGAAAGCCCACACACTGGTGTAAGAAGTGCTCCAAGTGTGGCGGCAGTGTGAGAACAGAGGAGAAACACAGAGGTGTGAGGGTTTATCAGTGGCATAACCATACAAGGGCGTATTATTCAGCCTTAAAAAGGAGTGAAATTCTGACACACACACACTACAACACGGGTGAACCCAGAAGACATGCTGAGTGAAATAAGCCAGTCACAAAAGGACAAATTATGTATGATTCCCCTAACATGAGGCTCTTAGGAGTCAAACGTCAGTCGAGACAAACAGTCGCATGGGGACTGCCAGGGGCTCAGGGGAGACAGGAATTGTTTAATGGGTTGAGAATTTGGGAAGATGAAAAAGTTCTGAGATGGATGGTGGTGATGGCTGCACAACAATGTGAACGTACTTTGTGCCACTACACGGTACACGTGAAAATTTTTTTAACCGGTTAAAATGGTCAATTTTACATTATGGTAAATTTTACTACAATCTAAAAAAGACAGAAGAAGCACGTGTTATTCCCCCCCCAAAATCCAACACCAGAAACCTTTACCAATCAGGGCTGCAGGCTGTCTTACTAAAATACTTATGGTTTAGCGTCACCGCTAGGAAAATACTCGTTTTATCAAAACTGTCACGTTCACTTTTAGACAGCTTTTCTTCTTGCTACCTCAAAAAGCCAAAGAGCAGCAATTATCGCTCCCTGGGCTCCTGCTCTGTGCCAGGCCCGCAGCACAGGCTGGACCAACACGAATGGGTGAGCCCCGCTGACCCCACGAGGGAGCGCCGTCCCCGCACCCTAACCTGAAACGCCCGCGGGCCCCGGGGCTCCTCCCCACGCGGAGCCACTCCCATCACACTCCTTCCACGCGGCCCTACCCACACCGCGGACCGCCACCACTCTCTCCAGGCAGAAGCAGAACACCGCAGCACACAGCAAGGCCTTTCCAGACACTGGACGACATGCAAGTCAACTTGCAGCAGACTCGGCCTGCAAACCCCTTCCCACCGCTGCGTCTCCGGCCACCCACTCTTCCCTTCAAGACGCTGGTTCTGAAATCTGACTCATCAGAGCGCCTACACACCCCAGCTCCATATGAATACAAACATATACACATACACACAGGGACCCATGAAGGCAAGGGCTACATGACTGCGCTGATAAAACCAGCAGTCTCTAGCGATAAATTAACGCTGCTTCAGGGAACGTGGCACTACTGGGCAGACGTGCTCGAGAGGCCTGCCATTCCCCCCCGTGATGCCACGCAGGACAGCACCACGCACACACACGCAGAGGCCGTGCGCCAGAACTTCCACACCCATACCGGAGTGACATAAATCACAGATCCCAGGCCGTAGAGAGAACCTGCGATTCCACGACGTGAATCTAAGCAGAAATGAAAAAAGTGCCAGTACCACTCACTATTCCCTTTCAAAATAAGATAAGCCTCTGAGTGATTTTTTAAATTCAGTAACGTTAAGCAATTGCAGAAAACCTAAGGAAAGCGATGCATTTTAAAATGCTATTATTAGCACAAAGAAAAGGACAGAAATTACTTAATTGTACATGACGGGCAAAAGCACCCACAGCAAGAAATCCACCACAGCAAGAAGCCACCACAGCCTGCGTAACAGAACCAGCTCTCAGTCCTGACAGCAGCCCTACAAAGGGCGATAAAGTTTACCTTATGTAAAAGCGTAACCACAAAAATAAAACCCAACAGATTTGAGATGTTTCTCCTTACAAACGGAAAATAACAGAGTAAGTCTCTATTTTAAAGTGCTGATGTCGCAACGGAATGAAGAGCTAGCCTGTGACGGTGCAGACCTTTCCCCAGCGCGGGGGCAAACACCACTCCCCCTCGCAGAAATGACACGGGAGGCTGGCCCCGCCCAGGACAGGGGGCACGTGCCCTGCCTCCTGCTCCCCACGCCGCCGGCCACTCACCGCTGGGCTTGATCTCGCGCACGTAGTTGCTGGGGAACCAGCCGGTCCTGCCGCTGTGTGTGCCCTCCCACCAGCCCCCTTCCTCCACCCGCGTGACGTGGATGACGTCGCCTTTCGCAAAGGACAGCTCGTCTTCATTCGTCTGCTGGAAGTTAAACTTGGCTCTTACGACCAGCTGATTGTTGCTATTATCCGTCATGTCCTAAAAAGGGGAGAAGGGAGGAGACGTCATGAAGGACACACATTCTACATTGTGATGACACGAACAGATTTCGCTTGGACAGACAGGGCGTAACCACCCCGTTCACGCGGCAGAGGAGCGCTGGACACACCGAAGTCCCCACGGCCCTGTCCACTGCCCCAGGTCCAGTCCCTGAGGAAACTCTCAATGGCTGCAAAGGTCTTATTCCTGCCAGTGTGGTGCCTACATGAACAGAGACACACTTTCACATACATTTACACGCTACACACTTCTCTACAGTTTGCAACAAGTTAATACACTGTGAGCATTTTCCCAGCAGTCCTTAATTACTTCAGTCTTAACTAACTGCTTAATATTACACTGTACCGCAGTGCCATTAGTTACTTAACCAAGTCTCCACTACTAGACTTGAGACCATGTCTAGTTGCTTTCTACTGCAAAACAACGCTGCATCAGAACTGTCTGCACATGTCTTTGCACGCACCTGTAAATGAGCCGATACGTTAAATTCAGGTCAGAGAACACGGATGACACATTTTAAATCTTAACGCCCATTGCTAAGCTGCCCTCCAAAAAGGTCCCACAGACATTCCCACCAGCAGCGTCTAAGACGTCTGACTGCTTCAAACACTCACCAACACTGGATATTGCCAAACCGACAGGAAGAAAGGGTACCTCATTTTAACTCGCATCTTTCTCAGAGGTTAAGCCTAACTGCAGATCTCTGAAAAGTGGACAGAGGAAGGCAGACTGGCTAGAATGTCTTTCTGTCTCCATCTATCCCAGACCGGGCGCTGGAGAGGCTTGCAACCTGGAACTGCCAACGGAAGTCGACAAACAAAAATCCCCAAGCAGGGTCTGCTCTCCTGGCCAAAGGGGAGGGAAAGGGGCAGCACATGGGCCACTCAGCCAGCACGTGGGTGTCCAAGGGGACCAGGCAGGACATCCCGTGGCCTACCAAGCCCCAGAGCTCCTCCAGCACCAGTGACATCAGCCAAGATGAGGCTGGGAGTCCAGTGTCCAGTCCCCCCAGGTGGCAGCAGGCAGCCCCATGTGCCCACACAGGTGTCCCCTGCCCCCCACCCAGCCTCATGGGGGAAGCCAGGCCCAGCGTCTCCCCGACCCCCCTCCAGCAGCACTGTCAGGGGTCCAAGAGAAACCCCAGTGACACCAGGTCAATGAGTCTGACCCGACACCACTGCAAGGAAACCAAGCTGTCCCCAGAACCACGGCCTACCACCCTCGGCCAGGACCGCCACACAAAACCCCATCAGCCAGGGCTGCAGCCGAAGACGCAAGATCTCATCAGGATCCAGCATCTTCCAACACACTCTCCAAAGTGTCTAGGACAGAACTGAAGACACCCCTTATGCCAAGAACAAGGAAAATCGGAGCCTGACTGCAAAAAGACGTGGATCCCAACACTAAGATGAAGCTCTCTCAAAACAGACAAAATAGAAAATCCCAGAAATGAAACAGAACTTACAAAATCTACTCAAACTGACAGAGTGAAAAAAAATTAAGAGAGCCCCAGGGACTTGGGGGAAATGACAAAGATCTGAGATTGGAACCATCGAAGTCTTGGAGGAGAAAGGACAGAGTTGAAAAGGAGTCTAAGAAATACGGCTAAAAATGTCCCAAATGTGACAAAAGACACAAACACACAGAGTCAAGAAGCTGAGTGAACCCCAAACAGGATACACCTAAAGAAATCTGGACCAAGTCACACTGTAACTAAACTTCAGAAAACTAAAGACAAAAGAACTTTTGTCTTAGGATAAAAAAGACGTCTGCGGATATGCAAGATCTGAAACACTTTACCTCCCCTGCACCCTTGCTCAAGAAGTTAGTATAAGATGCACTCCTCCAAAACGGAATTAACCACGAAAAAAATGAAGACACAGAAAGACATGGAGGAAGTCGACTCGGGTCAAAGGAGTCTGCAGGTGATGAGGGAAGAACAGAGGCGGCAACTGGCACACCCTGGCTGCCAACAAGAGACGCTCCGGCAGCCAGAAGACTTCACCAGCGTCCCCCAGGAAGAGGAAACTGAAAAACCCTAACACGTCTGAATGCGCAAAGACGAGATTCTTTCAAGAAAGGCAAGAGACCAGACTATAATCTGCACAAGGTGCACAGAAAACTAAAGAGGCAACAGAAGGTCATCAGGAAAGCACAGTCCCAGCACACGGTGGCCCCGCTGAGAGTCTGGGTCATGATGATGTTGCACTAACACCCACCCAACGAAGCCACTACAGGACTCAGCCATGGGGAAGGGAGGCCCAGAAGCACCCGTGAAGCTAAGGCCCAGGGGAAGTGGAACGTTCACAGTGTCAGCACTGTGTTATTTTTAAAAAAACCCCAAAACCAACCTTTACGTAAGGCATTTTATTTAGAGAGACACAGAGAAAACATGGGAAGCGGCTGTGTCTCTACTGATTGTTTCCTAATAGCAAGTCTTGGAGAGTTACCTGAGTCTTTAAACTAGGTTCATGTGTCACTAAACAAGATGAAAAAGATAAAGCACAAACACAGTGCTCAGGCAGAACATGGAGAAGAGGAGCTGACAGAATGCCTAAAATAGTTCATGTGTGTTTATCTATTTATGTGTTTATGTGTTAACGGCTATAAATCATGTTTATTTAATAATTCAAATTAATACATTAAATATCTAATGAATTAAACATTTAATGCATACTTCACATTTAATACTTAGAATATTCGATAAAGCAATCTCTCATCCACATTTGGCAGGAAGCCTCTGGCTGACCACTGTCCCCTCAAACGTGGGGTGGCAGGGGCACCTGAGCAGTGAGAGCCAGAAAGGGCTCACGTCACAGCCGGGACACGGCACACGCTATCCTCGCTCTGGTCAGAGAAACACGACCCGCTCATACACTGTGTCAGGTTCTCTCTCTCTGCAGACCACTGTCATCACTCATCAGCCATCTACTCTGATCTCCATGACATCTCCTTTTTGTGACTTCCCCTGGCTTTGCAGAGCCGATTTGGGTGACAAATTCCAATAACAGAACATGACACGTAACAAACAGGCACAGAGCAGGCCCCTAAGGAGGTCAAACTGCCCTGGGAGCCCTCCTGCCGGCCTGTCTGTCCCCCCTACTGCTGGGCGCACGCCGGGTGGCATGCAAGTGGCACGCGGGGCTCTCGTCAGGATGCTGCCGAAGCGGTGACCTACACTCTCCCTACAGTTGCAGGCCAGGCAAACACCAGGGACGCCTTCCCCACCTCAGAAAGGGACACTCCACTAAGCACAGGACAGGGCGACGTCTGCACAGGGCCAGGTGGCCAGTCTGGACCCCTTCATTTCTGACGCCACAGGTTCCCAGCCGTGGAGCACGGCCTACACTCAAGGATGGGCTCTAGGAGCGCTGTGAGTGGGCGCAAGCCCAGCCGGGGTGAGGACCACGCACCAGGCAGACAGCCCAGCCCTCCGCACAGGGGGCTACCGCCACGGCTGCTGCTGCCCCGGGAGGCTGGAAAGGGCGTATTCAGTCACTAGCTTACCACTTCAGCTCTTTTCCTCCTCTTTTCTAAAAGCTCCCCTGAAATGAGGGGTGGAGAAATCGTTATTCCCTTTTTTTTTTTTTAAATAAATTTATTTATTTTATTCTTGGCTGTGTTGGGTCTTCGTTGCTGCGTGTGGGCTTTCTCTAGTTGCGGCGAGCGGGGGCTGCTCTTTGTTGTGGTGCGTGGGCTTCTCACTGCGGTGGCTTCTCTTGTTGAGGAGCACGGGCTCTAGGTGCACAGGCTTCAGTACTTGTGGCACGTGGGCTCAGTAGTTGTGGCTCGCGGGCTCTAGAGTGCAGGCTCAGTAGTTGTGGCGCACGGGCTCAGTCGCTCCGCGGCATGTGGGATCTTCCCGGACCAGGGCTCGAACCTGTGTCCCCTGCAGTGGCAGGCGGATTCCTAACTACTGTGCCGCCAGGGAGGTCCGAAATCGTTATTCTTACCTAGCAGGTCAAGAGGAGTCTCACCGTGTTCGCCTCGTGAGCGGCTCACCGGGTCCACGGCACAGGCAAAGTGGCTGGGGCTTTTTAGTTCTTATGTAACTTAAACTTTCTCTTACTAATGAAACACCAGTGCTATACTTACCGTGATCTCAGCAACATTCATCACAACAGAACACTGAACTTTATCTTACTAAAATTATTCCTTTGCAATCCAGTCCTCATTTACTCAAAAACAAAACAAACAAAAAAACCGACAACTGCCACAAGTGAATGGGTCAGACAGCAAATGTTTCTTTATCCAAATCTTGCTGATTTTTCTTGCATTTTCCTTGCATATTTCATAAAGCTAATTGAAACTATTTTCAAGTGGTCTGGGCATCTTCCCTTGCTTTGGACCACAGAGCTTGCAATGGGACCCTCTAAGTCCATCCAGCCTCACGGGGTGGCCGTGAGGGTCACACGAGTCAGTCCAGGTGAGACACCGAACCAGCCAGAGCTGGCACTGAGAAAAAACGCTCAGGTGTGTTGTGTTGTTCACAAGGCCTGAAACAGGGCAATGGGACTTCTCGGAGAGGAAGAACAGTCACAGACACACAGCAGGGAGAGCTCGTTCAAGTTCAAAACGTTCAAACACACATAAACATTACCCCCCTTCTACAGCTCTCCGTTTTTACTGCTGCTTTGCGACCAAACTCAAATCAACTTCCCTCCACAACACACAGCTCCAACGAGGTTAACTTCCGTTTCCAAGGATCACACCAGCTTACTGGGCAGTACTCCCTTGTGGTAAAGTAGAGAGCAGTGGTTTCTGAAGACTCTAGGGGGGTCGGTTCTCTTCAGACTCACAGGACGAGCTCACTGATTCTCTAACATACAATAATTTACTAAAGTGTCGCACGAAGCGAAGTCACAGCACCGGCTGACCGAGCTGAGGACCAGGCCACCACCCGGTCCAGCGCGGGCTCGGCTGTCCGGCAGGCGGACACGTGCCCCGGCTGGTGGATGGGGCAGCCCCTCCCCACGGTCTCCGCTCGGCCCTGTACTTCACCTCCCAGGTCCTCATTTCCAAGCCTGTGCTCACAGCCTGTCTCCTGACGATTTACAAATGGGTTTTCCTCACTTTCCAGGAGGGCTGTTCATCTCAGGTGGCTTCCCCACCTCACCAGCACCGTTATAAGGGAGCCCCTCCTTCACAAGCTGCATCCTGACTCAGCAGGGTGCTGTCACGCTTTCATAAAGAGAAAAAAACCCTCTAGGTTCTTCGGCTTCCAGCCATTTCTTCATCATCTAAGTACTAGGTATGGATTTCTTATTCCCAAACTTCCGTACCTTTGTGCAGTGTAGGTAAGAAAATATGATGCAAGTGACCAGGAAAACATTTTAAAGGTCACATCCCTCCAGATAAACAGGTCTGTATCTTAAAATAGAGTGCCCCAAATACACAAATTTCTTAGAAGCTGTCATTAAGCATGACACGTGGATAATCTGGTGATGGGCAAACGCCAGACCCGAGAATAGGAGCAACGGCAGCAAAGGCAAACCACCCTCTGGCTGAGCAACTCCCCGGAGGCCTGTGTGTCCTTCCAGGCATGCTGCACACGCCTGGCTCCCCAACACACTCCCATTCTCAGGGACCAACTCTCACACTTACCAAACTCCGATACTGGCCCTGGAACAATTTAGAAGTCCGACCGTGCGAAGGCTGGGGTCCCAGGGAGTCGAAAGACTTGATCCGGTGAGAGGAGGGCCGGGCACACACGGAGTCACTTCCCAGGCCGATGTCTGCAAGGTCGTCACAGGGGAGAGAGCAAGCTGAGTCCCCTGACACCGTGCCCACACCCCGCACCAGGCTCCGAGGGTCAGGGGGCCACCCGCGCGGGAGACCAGGAGCAGAGTCCCCGCCACGGGACCGAACAACCGCACGCGCCCCAGACACCTTCCCGGGAATTAACTGAAAGTAACTATTCAGCAGTCCTTCTCTAGCGAAGTTCCGAGTTCACAACGTGTTTCGTAACTGTTTTCAGTACTTTCCCCTCACCTGGAAACAAGAAGCCTCTCATACTCGACTCCTGAGCAGAGCACCACCCAGACTCCCCCGGCATCCCCACCGTACGCCCACTCCTCCAGGATCACTCTTTGCGCAGTGAGCGAGCCACAAGCGTGATCGTGCCAGAGACGGAAAAGACTCTCTTACTTGAAACAAACAGAACCCCCTGGCACTTTCCGTCCAGAAAGGCCCTTCTGAGGATGATGCCCTCGGCATGACGGCAGGCACACAGGCACACTTCACTCACCTCACAAGGCTGTGAAAGGACCAGAGACCACACAGCACTAAAGGTTCAGATCTCTCTCTGGAGTCGCTGCAGGCTCACACACCCCACACAGGCCACCAGCACGTAAATGTCAGCAGCCCACTTCACAGAAGCGATGTGATTTTTAAAAAATGAGGCCACGAGAGAGTTTTCTAGGGAAATCACTGTTTTGACATGCACGTGCCTAGCAATTTCCTAAAGCTATGTGGGGGGCCTTCTATAAAAATGTCCTGAAACTGGGGGTCTCCAGGTCCTCTTTCTCTGGCAGATCCCTTCGGATTGGCTTACACAGCGTCTTATGACATTCTGAAGTAGGTACCAACAACTGGAAGTCTGGGGACTCCCCAGGGAAACCGGCATTCCCAGCTGTTCTTGAAGCACCGGGGCTCTGGCGCCTCTGGCTCTGCGCTCCCTGACTGACCCAGAGCTGAGCAGGGCCCACGCGGGCAGAGCAACCGCTGCCCTCTGCCCCCCTCGCTCCTCCATGCTGCCTGCCGGGCTCCACGGACCTGGCGTCCGGGACCCCTGCCCTAAAACCACCTTGACATCTCAGTGTGGAAGCCCGTCCAATTCTCAGGCTCTGCTCAGTGCTGGCAGTAAGGGCCAGTGTTTGCTCCCGCCGTGTGGCAGAGGCCTGGCAACTGGGAGCACAAACGGCGCCCAGAGGACAGGCGTAAAGAAGCTACCCCAGTGGCTGCCTGCCGCACCCAGGGAGCGTTTAGGATCCCTTCCTTCCCCACCTCCAATGTCTCCTCTGTCCAAATAAAAGGCAAGTATTCCTCCACAAGCCTGGAGAACACAAAGGGTCTCCCTGAAGTGCCGGAAGCAGAGGAAAGACGGTGACGGGCTTCCCCAACAACGACCGTGGAGTCAGCAGGTGCACCTGTCTTACACTTGCGTCAGCCCCTACAGCTGACGGCTGAAAGGCACCGTCACCTCCTTCACGTTGACTTCAGAAACACAAATGAAGAGCAGTAGCCAACAAATGCAGAAGCAAAAAGTCCTCTTCCTCTGAGAAGGCTCAGTCCTCTTGTTTAAAAGCTGAAGACAGAAGTGCCAGGTTTATTTCAGAACTTCCAAACAGGCCTTTGTAAAGAACAGCGCTAGGTGCTCTGCGTCCAGGGTATATCCAATGATGTCAAGAACACACGAGAAACATTTCTGCATCAGATGGGGGTGGGAACGACGGTAACACATGCCCGGAAGATACAGCTCCCGGCCTGCGTCCATGCTTTCCGTGGCCCATGGGGCTCCGCCTCGATCACCGAGGGTCTCGCAGCCCGGTGGACGGAGCGAAGCCGCCCTCGTCGCTCCCCCTCTTCTTCTGACCCACCCGAACTTACACACCCAGGGCGAGTGCAAACCTGCCATCTCCCACCCGCGGCCTCACACGTGGGGACCGTGTCTACCAAAGCCACTCTCGCCCCAGCTGCCAGACAGCGAGCCCAGCGGAGGGCAGTGAGTGTCAAACTGTGGCCCAGACGCCGGCAAAGTGCTGCAGGCGGGCCGGGGCCGGGGAGACGCCCGCGCTGCACCCGCCGCCTGCACGCGCTCCTCCCCTGTGAAGCCCACTCGTCGACTGCCAACGCTTCGACCGTGGCAGGCTGGCTCCTTTATTATCTGTCTGCTCACATTAGGTCTATCGCTTCTCCACGGAGGGATTGAAGAGGCAGCATAAGCTTGACAAAACGCCACAAGCCTCCTGTCTGGGGGGTGCGATGGCTGCATGTCCTTATGTCCGCCTTGATGCCCCCCACTTCTCCGCCCCCTTTCGCCCTCCTCCTGGACTTGGACCCTCACGCTTTCCTACACTCGCTCACCTGGGTCCTAATTTAGCGTGTCCCCAGGTGCTGTCACCTCAAACGCCCAAGACATTCTCAACTTCAAGCCCGAAGTCAAGCTATGAAAAGGGAAGCCCTGCCTGGGACGGCAGGCAGCACAGGCTGCTCTGGGCGCACGTCCCCAAGCGCGGGCAGCGGGGCAGCACCCAGACAGCCCTCCCAGCAAACAAGTGGCGTGAGGGGCCCCGGAAGCGGTTCCTGCAGCCCCAAGCGTTCCGACCCCATCCCGTCCCCACACAGTGAGGAAGGGTTGGGGCAAAATGAGAGGAAACCCTGACAAGAGAAACTTAGTTTTTCTGATCAAAAGAGACTATCAAGGGCTAACTGCCCCTCCCAGGGATCTGAAACTACAGTCATAAAGGTAAGTAGAAAAAAACCATGACTTTAAAACAAAAGAGCCTCTAAGCCCTTCCGGTGCCTCAGGCAGCCTCCAGGCCCGAGCTAGCCCCACAGGACCACGTACAGACCCCGCTGTCCTCTCCGCGGTCGGGGAGCCCACCTCTCCCTAGAGGTGCAACTGGGGCTCGAACCCGCAGCCCACAGAGACCAGGTGCCCTCGTCACCCTCAGGAAACCTGGCCCAGGTAGGTGTTTACTGTAGAGGCCAGCTCACTGGCTGCACCTCAAAAACAGGCATTAGATCTGCTCACTAGATCTGAGCTTTAATCAGCATGAACTTAATAAAACTCCAGAGCAAGGTGCTTCAAGCTCCAGGACAGCCCATGAGTTGCCCCTGCGAACAAGGCACTCCCCCTCTGCTGTACTCTTCTCTCTGCCCACAGGAAGGAAAGCACTGATATCTACCAGGACCTAAAGAGGAAGACTCTGCTCGCAGCAAAAGTGACAACCAAAATTTTAATGCAATCCTTTTTTAAATTCAATAATGTTCACTCTGCCTCACTAACACAAAAGCAACAAGGTTTTTGCCCCTTTTTCTTCCCCTCCCCTCAAGTTCAGTAAAAAAGAGACTTACCTGCTGTTACTTTATTTAGAGTCACTAAGGAGCTGAGGACCTTGGTGAAATTCTGCCCCTGATACAAATCGTTTGCATCAAATGTCTGAAAGGGAAAAGTGAACAAGGGGAATTAGCAGAGTCCGGTGTCAGGCAGTTCTGCGCAGTAAGAGGAAGACAGTAGGCTTCGCAGGCGAGAGGCTGCACACCTGGGAGCTCGGCTTCCGGTCGGAGCTGGAGGCCAGGCCAGATTCCCTTACTGGGGCCATTAGGAGCCCAGCTTCCTAACCACCACGTCCCCACCCTGCCACACCCTCCTTCATAACCTGGGGCATTGCTGGCACTCCGTGAAAGCTCCTCTCCTTAGACTGAGGCTGAGGCCTCAGGGCAGGCCTACTACAGACTTCCTCTCCGGGCCACAGCCGATGCCAAAACCAACAGCAGCAAAAGGGAAATGCCGACATCAGAGAGGATACGAGAGGGAAGGAAGGGAAGGCAGGAGAGGCCGAGTCCAGAAGAGGGGGAGCGGGGACACCGCCACCCTTGGGGCAGAGCATGAGGCCAGACCAGGACCATCTAGTCTGCATAGCTGCAATCTCGGCTGCCTAGAGACCGGGGACGCGCCCAAGCTAGTCCCCTCCCCGCCCACCCTCCAACACCCAGGAGCTGAAAGATGCTGCGCATCAGACTGCCTAGACACAGCACGCATCAGACTGCCTAGACACAGCACGGCTGATCCACGATGTGTGCGCAAACGCACGCGCTAAAACAAACATGTCTCATCCCCAAACACTGTCTGAAGACCACATACACCTTCTGATCACTGAATAACTCCTTCCCTCCCCCCAAAAATTTAATAGTCAAATCATCCACAACTCCGTGCCAGAAAAATTATGAAACAAATTCTTTGAGATGCAGTTAACAGAAAGATGTGCTTAGATGCCCAAATGAAAACTGTGTTAACATTCTTCAAAGGTTCTCCCGCTGGGGCAAAAATGAACTATGGTGACCAGTCATCCCAGGAGTGACTTCCTCTGCAGGCCGCCTGTCACCCCTCCCCCGACTCGGCGGCTCCTCTATCTCACGCCCTGCCAGGAGCCCCGGCTTTCCCGCTTCCTGCTTCTCCCTCCCCCTGCACAGCTAACTCTCACTCATCCGGCTCCCGCCAGCCTCACCCCCCCACTAGGCTCAGCAGGGCCCAGCCAGGCTCCTGGCACACTCATTGCCACAACCTTACGGTCTATGTGTACGCGCTGCCCTAGACCGTGAAATCTACACAAGCAGACCTCACAACACCCAACACCCAGAAAATGGCCAGCACACAGTAAAAACGCAAATGTTTGCTGAATGGGTAACAAGGCACCAATCCACCCCGTGGTACTGAATGTCACCGTGGGACAGACACATAAAGAGCAGCTGAGAAGAGCCATTCCAAATCTAAATAACCACTGCTGTCTTCCACAAAAGGCTTCAGTCTTAATTTCTAAGGTGAGTAAAAATCATCATGAGGTATGTTTATTTAAACATGAACAAGAGAGAGACAAATCCAGAAGTTGAAAAACCACCTCCAGGAAGGAGGCCATCAAATCCAAGGCAAGAGAGGAGCTGCAGACACAGAGCTGGGAAGGGAGCTGTAAACACAGACACCCAAGCCCTCTGTGGATGTCACTCATGCATTTCTCATCTGATGGAGCAAAAAATAAAACAAGTCATGATGCCAGATCCTGCCTGTAAAAAGGAGTACCCCTTAGAACAGTCTTTAGAATCACCTAATAGTACAGACTTTAACTCATTTGTTCTGATATCTATTACTTAAAAAGAAATTTCCAAGTCAAATGAGAGCATGATCTAGGCTGATATATCCAGCTACATTTTGTAATGGGCTGGTTGCATTTTTTATCAAAAGTAAGACCCTCAATAGACCTCAGCTTCCTTCTGTGCAGGACATAAAAGTGCCTTCTCTCATAGAAGGTGGGAGCAAATGATTTCAGCTCTCAAGTTCTAATTCTAGAGCTTGGAAAATTCAAATTGTGGTATTCTTCAAAAAAAAGAAATATACATAAAAACATCCACTAACCTTCATCGTGGTGAGGCAGAGAGTCACAAAACCCAGAAAAACAGGATGTTGAAAACTGAAATTTCCTGTTATTCCAGAACTATATATCTTTCTTACTTGGATACCAGGAAGCGTCTGGTTGGCTGAAACAGCCCACCAATGGGCTCCAAAGTGACATCAGAACTTAAGTGAATTCACACACACACCACATTTCTTAACAGGAAGCTACACAATGAGATGAGACAAACGCTTGCCACCGAGAGGGAAAAAAATGCACATTCTGAGTCAATAAAATGTTTTGACTAAGGTGCTTCTCTAGAGAAAGAAAACTGACTACTTCCTGAAATAGAAATCTATTCAACAAAAAGCAAAACCAGAAAAATCTTAGGGTACAGAGAAAGTCTGTACTGTGGGAATAGAGGAAGGTCTCATTAACAGGGCACACAGTGACCCCGGGGCGCTCATGCTTAGGAGATAAGCCTGCCCCTCCCGTGGACCTGCCATGCGGGCTGAGGGCACACACGCCCACCCTCCACGCCCCTCGGGTCCACGCTCCCACACCATTCCTCAGGGGGTTCTCAGGAGGGGTCGCACGTTAGGATCTCCCAGGACCTTAGAAAACCAAGACACTCAAGCCACATCCCAGACTAATTATCAACAAATTAGAATCTCCAAGAAAGGGACCCCAAATCAGAATGTTAACACTCATCAGGTGATTCCATGCAGCCAAGGGTGAGAAGCACCTCCCTGGAGAGAGAGGGAAGGTGTCAGGAACCCTCTCCCCAGGCAGGCTCACCCCCTCGCACCCATAACCATCCCTTATAAGCACAGAGAAGAGGGAACACATACCCCAAAGATCTTGGAATCTACCCAACCGGGAACGTGTATTCCCAAAAACTCACCCTCACTTTTGTATTTAGGTGAATTAAAGGTACAGTAGACTAAACCAATATTCTCGAACTTATCCTACCAGTTTTCTACCAAAGAAACTCATAATATTAAATGTATTAGTTATAGTTCATTATTAATATCTTACTTTCAAAAGAAACAATACTACGTAATGAAATACAACAAATACCAAACCATGCGAAAACCAGGCTAGAAGGGACCCAGAGTATTTAAAGTGGGACATAAAAATACTTTCTGAGAAGTGTCTGTCGTCACCCACAAAGGGGAGCAAGGTTGGGACGAGCTGGGAAGGAGGTGGACAGTCCTTCCGAGCTTGAAGGCTGCCCCCCCGTGGTTACAGCCCTACTCCGTGTACTGAAGCCCTCTGGGCCTCGGCTTCGCATCCTTGAGACGGAAGGAGGAACAGACAAAGGCCTGAGGATGAGGACGCCAGTGGCGGGAGACAGCACCGTGCCACTGCCCCCCAAGTTCAAAAATGAGTGAAATTACAGATACTCAATCTTGTACACCAAACCTCAAGGTCTCCTGAAAAAAGTGACCCATTGATAACTATGTTCTACCAAGGAAAATTCTATTTTTCTGTAATACAAACAACTACAAAACAAAACAAAGAAAGCTTCCTCAAGGTGGGGTGCTCAGGAACGGAGAAGAACACTCGAGAGCCTGTGCAGAGAACAGACCACACGGCTCCACACAGCAGCAGGCGCTGCCCTCCACGGGTCCCCAGCAGCGCCCCAGCTCACGCTCAGGCGTGTGGCCACATCACTTGCCACAACACTGAGGCTCCCCGCAGAGCTCTGTGCACACCAGAGGCGGCGGCAGCTCCACCACCGGCATCGCTCTGTGTCTGTCCAGCAGAGGCCCAGGTCCTCAGAGCACCCAGTGCTCTGACCACTGACCCTCAGAAAACACTGTCAGTGCCACACCACCAAAAGGGCTGAGCCTGAACGTCAGGCACCTGGCCCAAACTCAACCTCCCAGCCTTCACTTTGGCTAGCCCTCTAAATTATCCTATTTTGACATATTCCTTATTTCTACTTAATATTATATTTCCAGATGTTCAGGTTTAGTTCCAGAACTAACACCTGAAATAAGGAGGACTCACCTGCACCTGAGGAAGATGAGGCTGCACATATGTCGACCGTCCCCAGCACCAAGCTGGCAGGGCGAGGCCATCAGGGTGACCCACGTGCATGGGCTGCAGCTCTCAAACGTGCAAACCTCTAGCCAGAAAGAGGATGACTGTGCTTTGGCAGAAAGAGCCACCGTGGTTTTCAGGGAAGCATCACCAATAATGTTGTAAAATAAAGAGGTTTCCAAGGCACAAGATAAGAACTGATGCTGATCAATCCAGAAAGTTCACGTTCATCACACTATTTTCCAACTTCCATTTTTTATTCTTTTAAAATTTATTTATCTATTTGTGGCTGCATTGGGTCTTCGTTACTGCATGCAGGCTTTCTCTAGCTGTGGTGAGCAGGGGCTACTGTTCGTTGCGGTACGCAGGCTTCTCATTGCGGTGGCTTCTCTTGTTGCAGAGCACGGGCTCTAGGCACGCGGGCTCCAGTGGTTGTGGCTCTCGGGCTCAGTAGTTGTGGCTCGCGGGCTCTAGAGCGCAGGCTCAGTAGTTGTGGCACATGGGCTTAGTTGCTCCGCGGCATGTGGCATCTTCCTGGGCCAGGGTTCGAACCCGTGTCCCCTGCATTGGCAGGTGGATTCTTAACCACTGTGCCACCAGGGAAGTCCCCCAACTTCCTCTAACTCCAGGTCACCCCTAAAGAGGGGTGTGCGTCCCCACCCACTGCCACGCCTTCCCATGGGTTCCGGCCAACAAGCTGTGAGCACACGTACCCGCCCTGAGCAGGACAATGCGTGCCAGGCCCCAAGCGAAGCTTTAGGAGCCTTCAGGCGTTTCAGCCACAGCCTCCCCGGTCTCTTCCTGTAAGGGAGCATGGCAAGGCCCACACTGGAGCTGCCCCACCAGCCTGGACCCGAGAATAAAGAGGACACTCGGAGCACAGCAGCCCCGTCTCTGCAGCCAACAAGACGGGCAGGATACACCTTCAGTGTTGTCAGCCGCGGAGACGAGGGGGCTGCTGGCTAACACAGCACCACCTGGCAAGAGCTGGCGATACATCCACATCCCACATTCTCCCTAACTGAACTGGCTCTTGTAGGGGAGAGTACATCTCCAAACAACAAGCAGGAACAAAACGGTATTAAAGTGAAGCAGTCAGCTCATGTAAAGTTGGACCATTTTAACACTAAATGGTACGAGTTAAAACCTCTTAGGCTGAGTCACAGAATTCCCCGTTATTCAAAATGAGACTGCTCCCCAAAAAGTACCTATCACTCCATAGCAAACAAAGTTCTTCCCTCCCTCCCAAATTCTAAAGACGGTCATCACGTAACTGCTAAAGGCTGCTGCTTTACAGAAATCTCCAAGAAAAGACACAAATGCCTCCGTGCTCGCCCTGAAAGAGCTCATTCTCGCTCAGAAGACTTCCTCTCCCCTCCCCGTTTATCAGCAACCTTGAGCAGGTGCCATGAGAGCCAGGAAGGAAGGTGGGCTCAGGAGATGGAGGGAGACCAGAGCACAGCGCCACCTGTAACCTCCAGGTCATCCCGTCCATATAACAAGTCACCCTAAAACTCTGAGGCCTAAGCACAGGTGGTCTGGGTGTCAGAGGAGCCCAGAGCCACCTGGCGGGGACGTGGCTCAGTCTCCCACGGGGAGGCCCCAGGTGTCCAATGCCAGCCTGACAGCTCCCGGGGCTGAGGCTCTGGAACGACGGCTCACCGCACGGCTGTGTCCTCTCGGCACGGACAAGGCCCCAGAGCCAGTGATGGGCAGCGAGAGCAGGAGAGGGAAGGAAGGCCCGGGGCCTGCATCGCAGGAATGGCGTGGCCAGCGCTCCAGACTACTCCACTCAGGGGCAGGGGCCACGCCCCACCTTCAGGAGGGAGGGGTGGCCCTGCTGGGAAACCAGCCGCCTGCTCACCCCTACGGGAGTCCTGCTTTCTGCACCACACTCTTCTCCCCAAATCCAGCTGCCATCCCTTCTAACTGGGCCCATCAAATGTCACAGCCACTCGGCAGAGCGCTGGCATTCCTGACAAAGAAGTGGGTCAGACCCCCGCCCTGGCAGGGCAACAGGAGGATGACGAACACTTCCGTCTGAAAGGCTCCCCTAACTGCAGCATCAGTTAGCTGCTTCACCTTGGAGTCCAAATGCACAGGTGGTACTGGAAATCAGCATTACCTTCCACACAACAAAGCAGAAAAGCAAACTTCACTTCACAAAATAGAGAGTGTTATACACTTCACGTAACAAAGATCTTGTTAGTCAGGAACCTTCCAACTGTAAGCAAGTGAAACCCAACTCAAACTGGCTTAAACAAAAGAAGAAATTACTGGTTCTCATAACTAGCAAGTCAAGAATGGCAAGGACCACAAGCACTGAAGTCGGAAACTTCAGGCCATCTCCTGACTCGGCTTGCCTCTGCATGGGCTGCAGCTTCAGGAACGTCCTGGCTCATGAGATAACACGGCTGCCAGCAGCTCCAGGCCACAGCCAACCAGTCCACCACCTCCGCTGCACCTGGCTGGCCCTGCCTGAGTCACAGCCACATGGCCAGAGGCAGAGCGGCAAGGCGAGCTGCGCAAGGCCCAGGCGATAATGTGCAAAAGCCTCCTGGCAACCTGCACACGCATGCGACTTGGCGCAGGCAGGTAAGGCAACCCTGTGCAGCACCAGGACGGACCAACGGATGCAGTAAAGGACGACACAGTAGTAATGAGCTGTTACCACCACCGCCCCAGAGTCTCGTTGGCAATCACAGCGACCTGGCCTTCACAGAACCCAGACATCACAACCACAACGGACTCTGACCCAGCTGGCCACACTGATACAAATGCAAAAGTAGATGACTCACCCCTAAATGATGTCACCACCAGCTGATGACACCCCTGGGTGTACCCAAGGAGAACATACCAGGCAATGTGGAGAAGTCTTCCTTCCCCCACCCCAGTACTAATGGAGAGACCCCTCACCAACGCGAGGCAGACCAACCAAGCACTTTCTCAGCTCATGCAGCCTTAATATTCCAAATGCAAGCAGCCAGGTCAGCTCCTCAGAAGAGTTCATGAGGAAGCTATTTCTGACACAAGAAATTGTTACTTTGGGCACAGTTCTGGAGTGTGGTTCTCGAAGTTTAAAAATATAATCTTGTCCTATCACATTGTCAGATGGAATCTGTGATTTTAGAACAAGATGAGTAAAGACGAATCTTAAGTAAGTTGTGCTATTTAAGTTTAATGCAAATGGTCCACATTGTTGGGGATAGACATGTGGAAAACAGGGATCCAGCAGGGAATTCTCGCCTCCTTGGCTTCTGTAGATTTTGTACTTAATTCCACCTACTCCTACGCCCTAGGGATAAAATTAAAGTTTGATGACGGATTCTATCAATACACAGCACATTCACCCAATGTGCCCCCCATTTCTTTTAGTTTAAAATGACAATTAAATCATATTCAATTTTGTGGATTCCACTGTATCAACGCCAAAGCACTAGGACAGGGACCACTTATACAAGAAAAGAGATACCAAATATTTTAGGTAGTTTCCAGGAAGGGTTGGGGCGGAAGGGAGAACAAAGTCCTGAGAAGCGAGGCAAGATGACTGATGTAATGAAAGGGCTGCTACGTCTCCGTCCACCGTAAAGGAGCAGTCATCCCAAACAAACATCACCAGGTGGGCAAGAAGAGGATGAAGCACCCACTGAAGCATCCCCTGGGTGCTACGCTGCACATTTCATGTCAATCTTATTTTCTAAAGGGGAAAAATGAGGCTCCAAAACACGGTATGACAGGTTCCACAGGAGAGCAAAGAATTCAAGCTGATCAGTCACTGCTGCTCCCCCTGCCACACACATGGGTCAGTGGGGCAGCACCCATGGGCCCACGGGTCCCAGAGCCAGCTGGCACAGGCACAGCACCCCTTCAGCCCACCATGGGCTCTTAGTCTGACTCCTAGGGACAGTGATGCAAGCCTGCAGAGGACAGCCATACGGTTGCCAGACAGAGAGGGTCTGGGCAGGTCACAACAACTATTTAGGCTGACAATTAGTTTAGGTGCTAACACAGAGAGCCAAAAGGGCAATGAGTACCTTGCATTAACTTTAATACTCAAAACAAGTTGTTATAAAAGCCAAACTCTGAGAAACATTTCAAGTCAGTAAACTTCACATATACATAACCTCCCATCCCTCCCAAGGTTCCACTGAAATAACAGAAAAGGCAGGCTTTAACAAAAATAGTAATAAACGGGACTTCCCCGGTGGTCCAGTGGTTACGAATCTGCATTCCAATGCCAGGGACATGGGTGCAATCCCTGGTCGGGGAGCTAAGATCCCACGTGCCATGGGGCCTAAGCCCGCGAGCCACAACTACTGAGCCCACGCATTCTAGAGCCCACGAGCCACAACGGGAAAGAAGCCCGCATGCTGCAATGAAGATCCTGAGTGCCACAATTAAGACCCGACGCAGCCAAATAAATAAATAAATAGAAAAAATTTTAAATATATCTAGTATATAACCAAACATACTTTATTAAAAAAAAAAAAAGGATCTGGGTGAGTGGAAAGTGAGTGTGCTAAGGAGTGTGGTCTGATGTAGTATGAATGCCCAACAGCACTTGAGGTTGGAGGGCAGGAACTTAACGTGAGACGAGTTGGCATGATTAAGTATTAAAAAAAAAAAGAACAGTAATAAAGACTCCACTGCAGTGCTAAAGGGGGGAGCAGAGAGGCCATGAGCAGTCGCAGTGAGGCTTAGGGAATCCTCGAGGACAGGAAATAGACGGGCTCTGCATGATCAAGAAGTGCTCTAACAGCACCTGTGAGGAGCCCGGGGGAACAGTGTGGAGAGTCCTCCAGCACCAGGGCAGAAGAACAGCACCCAGTAAACCGCAGCACAGCAGCCCCTTCCTCTAGGAGAGGCCAAGCTTCCAGACCCCACCGAGGAGAGCCCGCTGCCTGCACTGGCTTCCCAATGTAAGTGACAAACTTGAGGTGCTGCTAGACCCATGTAACACGCACTGATAGGAGGAAACAAAAATGAAATACCCTAGGAGTTCTAACCACAATAAAGTCTGAACTGTCCCAGAGCTGGAGGGGGGGCAAGGAAATGGGATGCAGGGACAGTCCACCCCTCCACCCTGCTCATGGGCATCACCCACAGTTCCCCTGCCTGCTCCCAGCCACGCCCCTACGGTGAAGGCATCCCACCGCCTACGTGGCTTTACACTCCCATCAGCTACTGGGCCCGTATTCACAAACAGGAAGAGGAACCAGGGCCACGTTTGACAGAATAGTAAAGAGGAGGACAGGTGAGTTCCGGCTCCAAACAAGATGCGGCAGACATACTCTCCTATTTCTCCACCTCAGTGCAGCGAAAGGCCCTGGGCGTCCATGTAAAACAAGCATAAGACAAGACAGTGCTGGACACGACAGGCCAACTGCCCACGGGCTTCAAGACCTGAGAAACAACATGGCAGGGGGTTCTCTGGATCTTCTTTTTGCTCCCCCAGACTGGGTGCTGGAGAAGTCTGCAATCCAGACACACCAAAGTGTGCAGACTAACAAAGCGCCAGGAGAAGCCTGCCCTCTCCAGCCAGAGCACCAGGACAGGAGCAGCCCGGCAGACAGGCAACTTCTAGACAGTAACCAACCCCCCACCAAAGCCTGCAGGAAACACGGCCCACCCTACCAAGGCCTTAACAAAGTGCCCTCCCTCGGCCCTGCCTACAGGGGCCCGCAGAGTCACACTGAGTTCCTCAGCTTTCAGACAGGAGTAAAGTCTAAGATGGTAGATAAATCAAGAGATACAGGCTTCTGGCTCATTATTTATAAAGGTAGCTACTGAAAAATTAAGAATCACCGAACAGTGCAGTTAGTAAAATGTGGGACACAGAGGGATTGTGAGGACTCAGGGCACAGGTGCCAAGTCCTATCCTTTCATGCGGATCTAAAGGAAGCCAGAGCAGGACAGACAGGAGGAGCCAGCTTACAAGAGGATTTCACGGGTAAAAACGAAAGGGCTTTGAAAGAATGAGCTATTACAGTGAGAAAATGAGAAAGTACAAGTACGTCACAAACTATTCAATGCTACGCAAGTTTAACTTTCACCACACACACGAGACGTTCAAAGGAAGCTTGAGTGACCGGAAAAGTCAGAATGGTAGATGGTGCTTTGACATGAGACTTCAGGGTAGACGCGAGATCACAACATCCAGATGGGGGTGCTCGGACCATTTCATAGAGAAATAAAGACAAGAAAAATTCAGCTGTGACCAAATATTTTCAGTCAGAACATCTTTGTTTTTTGCTGAAAATTAGGCGCCAGTACTTCTACCTAAATGCCATAAAATGCTACATCTCTCTCTGCCTTTCTCTATTTAACTTCCTGTTTCCAGTACGTGTACATTGTGCACTGATTTCAAAATAAGTACTGTTTACTAAAGCTTGCCAGCACAAACACGATGCCATAATATGAGGACAACGTGGCCACTGGCACGCTGTCTCCCTAGAATCTTCGCCACTTACTGGTCTTAATTCCACCTGGCAGGGCTATATTTGAGTCCCCAGTGCTGGGCCCAATTTCTCTTAATAAAAAGTTTTCTCAAACGTTTGGGCACTTGTCTATCTAGTCTGAGCACTCTCTTCCAAGCCTATTATGATCTCCAAGAGAACGCTAAAATTTTCCCATCAAAGTTCAAGGTTATCACATACCCCCAGGCAGTTAGGACCCGGAACGCCACAATTCCCCTTTAATTTCTCTTTAGGACAGTTCATCAATTTTAGGGCGTTTTGTTGGTTCAACTCCACAAACCAACTTGAGAAGCCTGGAGGAAGCAGGAAGCAGCGGCAGGCCCCACCCACCCAGGGGTACCCAACCTGGCCAACTGGAGGGTCTCCTTCTCTCTCTAAATCCCAACCCCATGTCGCCGTCCCTCCTGCAGGACTTACAGTCACTGCCCTGTATCCCAGTTACGTATATTCATTTCATGAGCCATACAACGCTCCACGATGCTTCTGGCAGACACACGTTGTGCCTCTGTGTCTCCTCAGAACAAGGCTCAGGGAATGTCCTCATAAATCCTGTGCAGACTAACAGCACCTGGAAAAACACGTCCCTGTTCTACACTCACAATGAAATAGAAACTTACTCTTCAGTCTCCTATAACACATTCTACCCAATAAATGCTCTGGTTGAAGGATCCATCACCTCATCCTATCTGAGCTGTGTACCAGTCATCCTAGGAACGCTCCAGTCACATGAGAAGTCAAACTCTCCTCTCCCAGAGCCGGTTCTAAAGATTCCAACAAGACGCTGGCAAACGAGAAGGGAAGCTTCCAGGTCTTCTCTTGGCAAAGAGCTGTCAAACCTGAGGCTGGAACACCATGAAACTCTCCCTGTACATACATCCCATCCCCTGAGCTGCCTTGTCCTTCCTGGTCCTCCAAACATCGCCATTTGACTGATGGGCTTCAAATTCCTGACCATGATCCTCAATAGAGAATGCATTTTACATCGCAACCAGTACACACACACAAAATCCAGACAGTTGTTGTGCAATCTGAATTTTTAATAAATTCACCACTAAGTAAGAGATAAGCGGTTAACAAATGCAACAAGGATAGAATTTATTCAGGCTTTAAATAAAGTTGCTAGTGAGCCATGGGTTCTAATTTCTTTATTCTCCAGTTATAAATCTTTCACTACACTGAATGGCTTTAACTGAGTTACGTATTACACCCAAAATGATGGAGGGATATGTAGAAAATTAACATCCTGCAACTAAACCCCCTAAATCCTAAGTAAATTCCCTCTTCAGTTGCATGGTGCAGATTATTTATACCTACATTAACACATTTATTACAAATTCAAATTGCATGAATTATAGACACTACATTCAATGGCTCCCTAGAGAAGCTCAAATGCCCAGGTGCCCACCATCTTCCCTCTTAACGGAGCTTCCACCGACTGGAGGGCCGCCATCCCCTTCTTCCAGCTGACTGTTAGTTCTAAATGTATAAGTTCTGGAATCCCTGTAAACCTGGATTCAAGTACCAACTCTGCCCCTTAGTGACTATTAGAGATCAGGCATATTCCCTCACCTCCCCACATCTCATTTCTCCTCTGTGTACCGGGGCTCACTGCATCTACCTGGCAACACTGCCTTGTGGCTGCTTCGGTACTTAAGAGTCAGTCAGCAAGCTGCTATGCAGCTTTAAAGGCCTTGACAGGCACACCTTGGAGATATTGCAGGTTCGGTTCCAGACCACCACAATAAAGCAAATATCACAATAGAGTCCCATGAATTTTTTGGTTTCCCAGAGCAAATAAGTTATGTTTATACTGCAGTCTGTTGAGTGTGCAACAGCATTATGTCTAAGAAAAAAAGGTGCATGTCTTAATTTTAAAATAAAGTAAAATACTTTATAGCTAAAAAATGCCAACCATCATCTGAGCCTTCAGCTAGTCATAATCTTTTGCTGGTGGAGGGTCTGGCCTCGACATTGATGGCTGCTGACTTTTCAGGGTGGTTCGTGGTTGCTGAAGGCTGGGGTGGCTGCTGCAATTTCTTAAAATAAGACAACAATGAAGTCTGCCACGTCGACTGACTCTTCCTTTCATGATCTCTCTGCAGGATGCGGTGCTGTCTGATGCCATTTGACTCACAGAGGAGCTTGTTTCAAACTCGGAGTCAGCCCTCACACACCCTGCCGCTGCTGTGTATCAACTAAGTTTACAGCATATTCTAAATCCTTTGGTGTCATTTCAACCATCTTCACAGCCTCTTCACCAGGAGCAGATTCCATCTCAGGAAACCACTTCCTCTGCTCATCCACAAGCAGCAGCTCCTCGTCCATTAATGTTTTATTGTAAGATGGCAGCAATTCAGTCCCATCTTCAGGCTCCACTTCTAGTTCTAGTTATCTTGCTGTTTGCACCACATCTGCAGTTCCTTCCTCTACTGAGGTCTTGAACCCCTTGAAGTCATCCATGAGGGTTGGAATCAACTTCTTCCAAACTCTGTTAATGTTGATATTTTGACCATTTCCTATGAATCACAAATGTTCTTAATGGCATCCGGAACGGTGAATCCTTTCCAGAAGGTTTTCAACTGGCTCTGCCCTGCTCCATCAGAGGCATCACCACCTGTGGCCACTGTAGCCTTACAACATGCACTCTTTAAATACTAAGACTTAAAGGCTGGAATTCCTCCTTGATCCATGGGCTGCAGAAATGATATAGCGTTAGCAACATGGAAACATTAATCTCATTGTATATCTCCATCAGAGCTCTTGGGTGACCAGGTACATCAATGAGCAGTAACATTTTGAAAGGAATCTTTCTGAGCAGTAGGTCTCAAGAGTAGGCTGAAAATATTCAGTAAACCATGTTATACACAAACGTACTGTCATTCAGGCTTTGTTGTCCCATTTACAGAGCACAGGCAGAGTAGTTTAGCATAATTCTTAAGGGCCCTAGGATTTTCAGAATGGTAAATGAGCACTGGCTTCAACTTAATGTCACCTGCTGCGTTAGCCCCTAATGAAAGAGGCAGTCTGACCTTTGAAGCCAGGTACCGACTTCTCCTCTCTAGCTATGAGTCCTAGATAGCATCTTGTTCCAATAGAAGGCTGTTTCATCTACATTAAAAATCTGTTGTGTAGTGTAGCCGCCTTCACTGATTATCTTAGCTAGATCTTCTGGATAACTTGCTGCAGCTTCCATATCAGCACTTGCTGCTTGACCTTGTACTTTTATGTTAGGGTGATGGCTTCTCTGCCAGCTTCAAACTTTTCTTCCGTAGCTTCACCTCTCTCAGCCTTCATAGAATTAAAGAGAGGGAGTTGCTCTAGATTAGGCTTTGGCATAAGGGAACGTTGTGGCTGGTTTCATCTTCTATCCGGCTCACTAAAATTTTCTCCATATTACCAATAAGGCTGTTTTGCTTTCTTATTCGTGTGTTCACTGGAGTAGCACTTTTAGTTTCCCTCAAGAACTTTTCCTTTGCAGTTACAACCTGGCTGACTGTTTGGTGCAAGGGGCCTAATAGCTTTTAGCCTATCTCAGCTTTTGACACAGCTTCCTCACTAAGCTTGATCATGTCTCGCTTTTGAATTAAAGTGAGAGATGTGCAACTCTTCCTTACACTTGAACACTCAAGAGGCCACTGTAGGGTTATTAACTGGCCTAATTTCAATATTGCTGTGCCTCAGGGGACAGGGAGGCTGGAGAAGAGGGAGAGATGGGGGAACAGCTGGTCGGTGGGGTGGTGAGAACACACAAAACATTTATTAAGTTCTGCCGTCTTATATGGGTGTGGTTTGTGACAACCCAAAACAATTACAATAGTAACAAAGATCACTAATCACAGATCACCATAACAAATATAATAATGGAAAAGTATGAAATACGTTGAGAACTACCCAAATGCGACACAGATATGAAGTGAGCGTGAAGTGAGCAAATGCTGTTGGAAAAACAGCACCAACAGACTTGCTCCACGGATGGTTGCCACAAACCTTCCGTTTGTAAACCTACAGTATCGACAAAAGTATGGGAAGTTTGCACACAGGTATGCAGAGCTCAGAAATGAACAGCTAAGTTCACAAACAGGACCCGCCTTCAGGCTCTGACAAGCAGAGGTAACATTTTCTCCTCTCCCACATGCCAAAATATACACAACTTTCTAGCTTAGATCCCAACACCGCCCTCAAATGTCCGTTCCTGACCAGAGCTTGAGGTCCCAGAGGCAGCCTCGTGCCACAAGTCCCCATCGGATAACCCCGAGAGGAAGGAGCCCTGGGCAAAGGGCTCTGGGGCCCTGCCCCACAGACTGCATGGTGAGTACAAAGGGAAAGGGCACCTTCACAACGGAGAGACCTGGTGGACGTCACCTTAGCCAAGTGATGGAACTCAGCGCCGGCAGCACGGAGCACGTCAACATCACAGGTCTGATGCAACCCACGGGAACACAGAACGGCGCCTGTGCAGAACTGCTGCCTACGACGTTGGACCTGAATCGGATCCTGTCTAGACCGTGGGGCTCTCTACACGGTAACAGCCCCAGATTCACCAAAAACGTGCAAGTCATCAAGGATAAGGGTGGAGGAGCCGTTCTGGAAACTACAGAGACCAACGAGACACGACAGACTGAATGCAACACACGACCTCTGTTTGGTGCCTGTGTTTAAAGAAAAGCCACAAAGGTCACCTGGAGACCACTGGGACCGCACCTGAGACGGCATCCCTAGAACAGTGTACAGTGTCTGAGCTGTGCCAGCAGGACGTGGTTGCGCAGGAGGAGGTCCCCGTTATATAAATGCACGTGCTGAGAGCATCCAGAGGGCAGTGGCACGATGTGTGCACGTGGGTTAAATGGCTAGTGAAGCAATGTCTGCACAACGATGGAGTGAAGGCACAGGGCACTTACACTAGTCTTCCTGCCTTTCTGCTAGTTTTAAACCTCTCATAATAAAGAAAAGGGGGGCATAGCTTCCCTGGTGGCACAGTGGCTGAGAGTCCGCCTGCCAGTGCAGGGGACGCAGGTTCGTGCCCCGGTCCAGGAGCATCCCACATGCCGCGGAGCGGCTGGGCCCATGAGCCACGGCCGCTGAGCCTGCGCGTCCGGAGCCTGTGCTCCGCAATGAGAGGGGCCACAACAGTGAGAGGCCCGCATACCGCAAAAGAAAAAATAGTGGGGGGGCAGATTATGAGGCTCTCTCTCGCATCCCCTCGCCACTCTGGCTTCACCTTTAAGTAGACAGCGAAGACTCCACTCACCATCCACAGTTTTCCTGTAAAGGTCTCATGGAACAAGGACTCAAACCAGCGATGCTGACAGGCCCCCGTCACTTCAATCGCGGCCACACCAACTTCCCTCAAATGCCCGGCACGGCCAGGCTTGCCTGATTCTGCCACAAGAAGTCTGGAGGAAAGCAGACTTCCCTCTCTGTCTCCTCAGCTGGCCAGGCCCCTTGGCCCTTCGGCAAGCTTGGGGAAAACACACGGCTCCCTCTCCCGGCCAGACCGCTCCTGATGTCACCAAACCCTCATTTAAAGGGCCTGCCAGGTCAGCTTTAAACATGACCTAATTAAATCAGATACTCTCCAAGGGGATGCTGGAATCACTACCTTAAAAGATCCACAGTCTACAGCCCAAGCGGGCACCACGATCTACCTATTAGTCTTCCTGAACAGCACGTGCACGCACGTCATTAACCCCAGAGCACGGTGGAAGAGATACTAATGGTCGGAGGGAGTGAGGGCCTTCCCTTCTCAGCTCAAGGACCAGGCACTTTCTCTAAACTACCAGGGAAAATACCCAATACACACCAAATAAATTGGGTCCAAAATTTGGGACAAATTAGGTCAGAAATGCATATTCTGGCTAGGAAGTTCATTTTTTAAAACATACAAAATGCAGATCTTCACATCTAAACACGGTCTGAAAGGCCTCGAGATTTGTTTTGCTCTGTAATTATTCACTGGGAATCTCTCCGCTCGCTGGTTCCCAGGACTTAAGGGAACTCCTCAGGGACACAAACTGCTTTAGGGCCATGGGGGGAAGGGGCTGCGCCTTCCTGCGAGACCAACGGGGAAATGCCTGTCAGGAAAAGGGGTCCCCTTCCTGCGAGACCAATGGGGATTTTCTTGATTTGTTTTAAAATGAAAATATCAATAGAAAAGTGACAGCTAAAAGATATTCAAAGAAGTCTGTTTTACTGGACTTAAAAAAGGTGGGAAATAGGAAGTAAAAGAGGGGAATGAGGCCAAAAGGCAGGACCCCAAGTGACTAGAATTTCCTACGGCCAGGGAAACAGGTGGTCACACCAGCTCAGGACTCTCCCCATGTGCAGGCAGAACGCAGGGTCCAACAAAAGCTGCTCTACCTGAGTCGCTTCCGAAAGGCCACTGGGCCATGACCAGTTTGCAACAGGATAAAGAGCGTGTAGAGGGACAAGGGCACACGGCAGAGCAGCACGTGGGCTTCTCCAACACACAGCTGCCCGCCCTGCTCCAGGCGCCCCCCACAGCCTTCCACGGTGCAGCCACAGGACACGGTGGGGACCAAGAACGCAGCCCTGTGCGCCACCTCGGCACGTGGAAACAAATGTCCCCCCCGAGGCTCCCGCCAAGAGCCCACCCAGCTGACACCCCATCCAGGGCCTGTAAGACCCCGAGCACAGAGCCCAGCCGAGCTCACCGGACTGCCGGCCTCACAGCAGAGCTGAGAGGCAGGAAATGGCAGTGTTTCTGCCACTACATTTGGGGTCATTTGTTAGGCAGCTGCAGAAAACCAACACACTACACCAGCTGTCTCACAAATAAAATGCAAGAACTGAGATCAATTTTACCGCAGAGTAGCTATAAACCCACTGAAACCAAAACTTCTGTAAGAGATCTAGACTCTCAACTCAGTTCTCCCTTTGGCAGAAACTGAGGCACCTTTCTCATTCCAGTTGATAGGAGACTTAGTGCAACACTGGAAACAATAGTGAATGGAATGAAAGTACTTTTATCGATCTTAGAAAAATGTAAGTTTTTTTGTTTTGTTTTGTTTTTTTTGAACAAGTCAGGAGACGCTTTTGCTACCCTGCAGTACTAAAGAAAGCACTTCCGGGATCAATTCTCCCCTCTCGGCTTAGTGAAGTGGACAGTGGGCTCCTAGCCTCGGAACCGCACTGGCAGCCGGATATCACTCCCTAGGATACACAAGAGCTGTTCCAGATACTCTTCCAAATGGCTCAGAGTAACCGACACGTGACTCCACAGGATCAGAAGCTGCCTTCAGGCTCAATTCAGGTCACAAGGTGAAACGAACAGACCCGCTGGCATGCCACGATGCTGCAGCTACTGCTCAGCTAGGCACGTCCTCATTTTAAAGCACCATCTTTGGCACAGGCTGGTCATTAGCCAGGTAGCCTCCTTCTTAAATGAGCACCTTGCATGAAGGAGCTCCAAGAGGGAGCTCTGACAAACCGAGCAGCTGTGGGAAGATGAAACAACTAGAATTTTACTAATAAATGCCCCTCGAAAGTGACAAGCTAACCATTATCAACACAATAAACTGAGGTAAAGATGTCGCGGTGTCTCATCTTCTGCCTCTCAGATGATCACACAGACCGATTCCAAGGTCTACAGATTATCCTTTTCAAAGTCGCATTTTACAGAAGAAGAAACTGAGTCCCAAAGGGGCTACGGGTCCTTATCTGCTCCGAACGTTTCCAGACATCTTCTGGGGATCTGCCCTCATACAAACCCAATTCATGGACATCCAAATTGAGGTTTGACCCAAGAGTGGAGACCAGCAGGGTGTCTACCTTCAAAGCCCTACAGAGTGTCCTGAATGCACCTGTCCTATATGCTGGCACCTCCTCAGCAGCTGGCCACGGCTGAGACCACCCTTCCTGCAAAAGGACAGTCCATTCCCATGAAGCACATCTGAACGACACATCAGAACCCTGCAACATGAGCTAAAAAGATGGAGGCACAATCGTTCACATGGATAAGTGAACATTAACGGATTAAACCTTACTGCTGTCCCGTCCATCTTGTTCATCCTTGGTCTCACGCATTCAACACAGATCTGACCTGAGTGCCAAGGCATGCCAGCACTGGGACCCACGTGTATTCACAGTGCCCTCAAGGCTCCCAGGCCAGTGGGCTGGATGAGGAGGGAGAAGCTTCACTGAAGACTGCAACCCTGGCTTTGCAGGACGCGGACACGTGCCCAGCCCAACACCCAGCCTCTAGCCAAGCCCCTTCCTGGAGGCTCTGAAGAGTCAGGCACAAAGTGAAGAGACATGATTCCAATTCCTCCAAGAGAGCCGTCCTCCCCTTTCACCCCACAGTTCTCCTGCCTCCCACCCTCCACCACCCAACAGTGGTCAACAGTCCTCAAAAGGACCCTTTGGAAAAGCAGCCCCAGGTCCGTGTGTTGCTTCCTGTCATTACTACTGACAGGTGGGAGGAATGGTGGCTGCCTTGGAAGCTGCACTGAACCTCAGTGCACGAGAGACGAGGAGGTGCCCTCGTGGCGGGGACGGACGCGGGCCGAGCTGCCGCATCCCATCTCAGCCTCGTTCCTCCGTCTCCTCCAGCCCGGGTCAGGGACACAGCTCACTGGGCTTACCCAGCCTGCCTGGGACCAGCCTGGGGCTTTAGCCTCATCAATACGACAAGTGACAGGAGCTTAAAATATCCAAGCCACCTCCACTTTTCCCATTTCACCCTTAATTCCACCTTGCTCTGTTCCTGAACCTCTTCGGGAAGCTTCTTAAGGGGTGTCACTGTTCAGGAGGCCTCTGATGAGCGGGACGGCGGGCTGTTCCACCTTCACTAGCTGTGGACGTAGGCAGACACCCTACACACCAGCGCCTTGGTTTCCTAGTCACAGCGCGGGCAGAACGATCCAACCTGAGAGAGCTGCTTGAAGACTGAGTGAGCTGACCCGCATCTACGGGGCAGGGCCCAGGATGCAGTGGGCACTCAGGGGCCGCCACTCATTCTCGCCACCTCTCGGGCTCCCCTAAGAGCACCGCCACCAGGGGAGGCCCAGCACAAACTGAAACTGCAGAGCTCGTCAGGGGGGGACAGCAGAGCATTAAACCCAGTGCGGGGCTCCGCATGACGACTCGGTGGCATGCCCACAAGGCCAGCCCTGCCACCAACCAAGCTCCCCTGAGAACCCCCGCTAGGAGTCAGGCTAAGAGGACTGCCCTGCGATCCTCAGTTCACCTAGTCCAGCCCGGGCACAGCGTGCCCGGCAGAACGCAAACGCTGGTTCGCACCCGCTGGGCTGTGACCCGAGACCTCCTCACCACCTCTAGTCTCCATCTCCTCAGCTGCAAAATGGGGAAAGCACCACCTCCTCCGCAGGACATCTGGGAGGATTAGACGATACAGCACATATGAAACGCCTAGGCACCTACTTTGTACCTGACAAATGCTAACCCCATTTAATTCCAAGCTGACTGCCCACCCCCAGCCTCTCCAGTGACCTAGACTCACGCGGTCCAACGTGGGGCCGCCTGCCTTGTGAGCTGCTGAGCGCTTCCAGTGTAGCTGATTCAGAGTGAGAGGTGCTGCGAGTGTGAGAAACACACACCAGATTTTGAAGACTTAATGTGAAAAGACAAAGTAACGTCAATAATATTTTAATGTTAACTACACGTTGAAATAAGAACATTATAGGTACACTAGGTTAAAGACAATGTATTATTAAAAATAACTTCATGTTTCTTTTCACTTTTTTTCAATGTAGTTTCCAGGAAGTTTTAAAAAAACAAATGTGGCTCACATTATATTTCTATTGGATGGTGCTGATCTAGACAATGAGACACCCAAAGACCTGAAGGGAAGAGTCTAGTTCTCCACAGTGGAAAGCAGCGTGGATGCAGAAGGGACTAACCACTCGCCCACAGGACAGCTGGCCAGGCTCTACAATGGAACACACAGGGGGAATGCAGACACTGTCTGCCAGGAGAAATTAAATGGAATCATAATATCAGAGTAGAATTTGACATTCTCTGCTTATAAGTACCTACAAGATGTTCAGAGAATAGTTATTCATCTCCTAAATGACTTTTTAATTACTTACGGTCTCTCAACTTCTTTAAACGGCAAGTTCTGGCAAAAACATGAATAAACTGACCTCAAGAATTGAGTCGGTCAATAAATACCACTTCCAGCTCACTATGGACTCAGGAGCACAGGTGACCAGCTAAGACGACAGACTGCTGTGTGACCTCAAACACGGCTTCAGTACAGAGCTGTAGCAAACTACTTGACCTGAATCTAGGTCGAAGGTAACACCTGGGTGGGGCATCTCATTCCCAGGGAAAGGACTATATACTTTTGTCTTTGTTTCAATTAATCCTGAAGCCTACATCAACAAGTTTCAAGTTTTCACATGAGCATGTCTTAGTTATTCCAATAGTATTTTTAAATATTCTCTTGGACAAAATCTCAATCATAACCTTGTTAAAAATCTAGAAGAAAATTGAGCATGAGGACAAAGAAGTTTAACAAAAGAATCTGTCCGTCGGAAATACACAAAGACAACGAACGTTTTAGAAAGATGTAAGGCGACTGACTTCTTTCCCTAACTCATCAGCCCATCAGCCTAGCTGATTACAACACTGGAGAGCCCGCCTAAGACCTTTCCCTTCTCTCCCGACTTTAAAGACAGAAAATGAAAACTTCATCACTCACACAGAGGGAAATCGGCACCTCTGCACACAGTCTCAAGCCGTGCTTCCAGCCAGAGTTCCCCCTTTATAGAGCGACCCTGGAACAGCCAGAGGTTACTTGTCAGAAAGCTGGAAGGAGCTCTGCAGACGTCTACAGTTTTCAACTTTGATTTCCTAGTCTAGCAGCTTTCCTTTCACATCTTCCTTTGCAAGTCCAATGGAGGAAACCTTGAGTGTGTCATATCTGCTTTCGTTTACCATTTACACAGAAATGCGGGCACTGCAGACGACACAAGAAAGAAAAGCCAAAATGTTTACCCCAAGAGGCGTCCATCTTCCCGAGGGCAAGAGAAGCAACTGACACAGGCAGTCACAGGACTGGCTGCAAAGGCGTGCTCTCATACACTGCTACGGGCAAGGCAGAACGATAAAAATGTCTCCGGAGACAATCTGGCAATAGCGCTTTAAATGTTTAAAAGCCCTACCTTTGACCTATGCACTGCCCTATCAGGGAATTTCTCCTTCAGAGATAATCAAAGATGAAGGATTCTGTACAGAAATGGCCATCACACAGATCACTGTCTACCACAATGAAAACTTAGAAACAACCTCTACATCCAAAAGTGGAGATTAGCACCACAAACTACACAGAAGGCATTAAAAATAACTAGACAGATATTTAACACAAGAAAACAGCTACTACGTTAAGTTAAAGCACATTATAAAACATTTATACTATGATGTCATGGATATTTAAAACCCATACTTACGTATGTGCAAAGGGGGGGAAAGACTGAAAAATCTACGCTAATTTCCACATTCGTTATCTCTAGACGTCATCATTATATAATTATTTTCTCCTTACATTTCTCCATTTCCTGAAGTCTGTATAACTGAATATGGATTATGGGGTAAAGTTTTTTAAAAATACATACCAACGTCGTTCAAACTACAAGAAAACGATAAAAGTAACAGCCACTGTCTATTTAGCACCGAAAACACGTGAGGCACTGTTCTAAGTGCTATATGCTAATTCATTTAATCCTACAACAAATACGAAAGGCCTGCATCGTGGTGATGCCCCTTATCCAGATGGTAGAGCTGGCAAGAGGCAGAGTGGGACAGAAACCCAGCGGGCTTCAGGCCAATGTGCTTACCGGCCCTCCGAAGCAGAAAGCTGATATTCATGGGCAACCACCAGGAGGTGAGCAAGGCCCTGCAAGTACACAGGACCCTTTTATTAAAGGCCCAAATCGCAGTGGGAGAGCATGCCCAGCTGACTGTTCAGCGCCCGCCCCAGCACGACCTGCTCGTGGCTGCTCAGCACCACGTACACAATTCCCGGGAAGTGAGACAAACTGGGTTTTCAGTGAAAAATTACTCTGAGAAGTGGCCAACTGCAACTGATGGTGATACAGGTGGAGAGGCCTAAGATAATGACTCAGCTAACAGATATAAAGTTGTTAAAAACAGGTAAAAAATAAGATGGCATCCATGTCAGCAAAGACTCACATCTGTGATGTGAACAAGTCCACCATTCACCCTGCAAAACAAACACCAAAGTGCCACCAAAACAGTCTCATAGAGTGAAAGTCAGAACATTTCCTCCTCAACAGTCTCACGGTCAAGGGAACAGTTTTCTTTCACGGTTTTAAGCACTAATAAACGACTACGGCATTATTTCCCTTACATAGATCTGCGTGTTCCGGCTTACCTGTGGTCATTACAGACATACATTAGTTTGCAACTGCTGACGATTTACCTAATCACACAGATTAGTATAAAGTGAGTAAAGCTGCATCCCAAACCGGACACCACCTGCTTCTCCAGGAAGGGTCCAGAAGCAGGGCTGCCTACAGCAGTGGAAAAGCCCCTCACTCAGGGCCAAACACCAGCTCCGCGCCCCAGCTCCGCACCACCAGTCCCCTCAGCGGGCTGCACGGCCCCAGCTGGCCTTTCTGCTTACTTCCAGCATGGAGACTCTCACATCCACCCCCGCTCCCCAGGACCTGTGGAGCGCACAACCTCTGGGGATGGGTCCACACATCAGTATTCCTTAAAAAGCCCAACAGCAGCCCTGTGGCTAACGTTCACGCAGTTAATAGTGAGGACTGATGAGTTAGGTTGCGTCTCCTTCCTGTAAAACAAGGACTGTAATAACTCAAAAGATGAAGGAGCAAACTAAGACAACACGTGGAAGTCCTTTAGAAAGTGTTACAAATAACCAAAAACAGCATGCTATTGAGAACTGAAATCAGGGGTCAGATGGAAACTCTGGAAAACTACACAAAGACAGGACTTCGTCAGCATGAGCAACCTTCCCTCACACACACAACATTGCCTGCACATCTAGGACAAGTTCTGTCCTTCTTACACGTGCTAGGCAAACGAGGGTTTCCAAACACAATATTCCCAAGCTGGAGAGAATCACGGTGCCTGGCTCCTTGTATCAGTAAACTTAACTTTCTAGAAAAGTTCCAACTTTATTTATCAAGACATAATAGTTCTAAACAGGGTCATCTTACATCCTTATTACACCATTAGGAACATGAGAAAAAACCTAAATTCTTATCAAATTCCATACTATTTAAGGAAACAAAAAAGTCAAACAAGATGCTTGCTAGGAAGCAAACATTATATGAAAGATGAAAAGATCATCCAAGATATATGTGCTGTTTTCCTAAACACAGTTTTCCAATTTTTAAGTTTTTTTAAATTTTCCGAATTTAAAAATGTTTTCCAACTTAAAACTTAAATTGCTTCTCAAAGTTTAACAATAAATGCAAATCGTACAATATTCCTTTAAAATTAAAACACCTTTCATAATCAGAACTCATTAGGGGAAAAATACTTGATTTTCCACAGCGAGTTAAGGTGTGTATGTGTTAAAATAACTGATAAAGTAATTATGACATTCAGTTCCTCTCTTCCTTTAAGAAATCTTAAGAGGTTTTTTTTTTTAAAAATAAATTTATTTATTTATTTATTTATTTTCAGCTGCATTGGGTCTTTGTTGCTGTGCACGGGCTTTCTCTAGTTGCGGCAAGTAGGGGCTACTCTTCCAGTGCATGGGCTTCTCATTGCCGTGGCTTCTCTTATTGCGGAGCACGGACTCTAGAGCACAGACTCAGTAGTTGTGGCACACAGGCTTAGCTGCTCCGTGGCACGTGGGGTCTTCCCGGACCAGGGCTTGAACCCGTGTCCCCTGAACTGGCAGGCAGATTCTTAACCAGTGCGCCACCAGGGAAGTCCCCTTAAGACAGTTTATAATGGTGGTAGACAAGAAACTACATATACCAAAGACAGGCAGTCTGTTACAAACACAATGCAGTCTAAACTAACCCCTGGAAAAACCTACCTTGACACATATAGAACAAAAGCTAATCTAGAAGTCAAGCTATCAATCTTGAGTTTCATGTTTGTAATTTCAAAAGCTTTCCTGTCAGTCTCTTGTCTTCCAGCATTTTGTGAAAATGAAGTGTGTAGAGCTACAAAGTGTTTCAAAAGAGCAAAGTCCTTCCTTCCTCACTCCCTTGCCATGTATTTTTCTTTAAAAACACTGGGAAACCGCCCGCCACACTGTGTTCCATGTGTGAGGCTGTCTTTCAGTGAACAGGCCTGTCCCTTCACATCACAGATTACAACAAGTCTGGAAGCCCAAGTTGAGTCCATACCGTACAGAGCTCCTTTTTCAGAGTGACTAACAAATGTATGAGCTTTCTGATGTGCTGTTTTTAATTTTTTTTTTTTTTTTTTTTTTTTTTTGCGGTACGCGGGCCTCTCACTGTTGTGGCCTCTCCCGTTGCGGAGCACAGGCTCCGGACACGCAGGTTCAGTGGCCATGGCTCACGGGCCCAGCCGCTCCGCGGCATGTGGGATCTTCCTGGATCGGGGCACGAACCCGTGTCCCCTGCATGGGCAGGCAGACTCTCAATCACTGTGCCACCAGGGAAGCCCTGTTTTTAATTATTACCTCTTATTTAATTGAAAGTTTTAAAGTTTAACTTATAACTGAGCTTGAAAGAATGTTAACTAAACTTGCCTCTATTGTAAATTTACTGGAAGAGATATTTAAATACCACAAAATAAGTCATACTTGACTTTTTTATATAAAAGGAAACCTTTACTACCAACTACAACTGCCAGGTCATCAGTCAATCACAAATATTTACTGAAGACCTACTATATGCCAAGCACTGTTCTAGATACTTAGGATGTGTAAGTGAACAAAGTCTCTTCTAGAACATCTTTAAATAAACTCAATTTTAAAAAAATAGTAGCTCTATAAAATTTCAACAGCAACCTTTGGAAGACTAAAGATGAGATGTTTTGGTTTTTTTTATGTTCAACTTTCTTTAAAACAAGACCTTCTTGCAAAGTGAGTTTCAAATTTAGTCTAATGAGAAACTAAACTCAACAGTTTGAAGGGGATAATAAAATTCCTCAAGAAAGGTCAAAAAAAGCAAAAACTGCTACAAGCATTTATTATCACAGCCTAACAGGGAAACTCAATGATAAAACGACAAAGCCCATCCAGCAGAGGAAAAGACCTTCTCAAACAATGTCTCTCCCACGCCTAAACAGCCACCATCTCCATTTTGGACTCTCCTCTGAGCATTTTCACTTATCTGTACATGATTTCCTCACAGACATCAAACGCTACCAACTTAGTGTTTCCAATCATATTCATAAAGACAGTAATTTACTCTTATCAAGCTTCAACCAAGAGATAAGCTTTCCATATAGCCTTCCTCACACATTTGATGACTTCTACATTTATTTCCCAAGAAACCTAAGAGATGGTTCTTTTAGGATGCAATGCTTCTGTTGCAGATGTTTTCATATACTGTTACCTAGAAGCCTGGTATAATTCATCTCAGTACTCAGATAAGGAAACAAAGGCAGAGAGTGGTAAAACCGCAGGTAGAAAAGGCAAGATTTAAACCCCCAACTGACTATAACCACATTAGTCTGTAACTTCCAAATAAAAAGGCAGCTACATTTCTGATCTAAAGCCCTATCCCAGGATTAAGAAAAATCACACATGGTAACACAAGATGAAAAAGAAATTTCCAGGGCTTCCCTGGTGGCGCAGTGGTTGAGAGTCCGCCTGCCGATGCAGGGGACGCGGGTTCGTGCCCCGGTCCGGGAAGATCCCACATGCCGCGGAGCGGCTGAGCCCGTGAGCCATGGCCGCTGAGGCTGCGCGTCCGGAGCCTGTGCTCCGCGACGGGAGAGGCCACGACAGTGAGAGGCCCGCGCGTCCCGCAAAAAAAAAAAAAAAAAAAAAAAAAATTTCCAGAGAGCTGCTACTGAAAGACTGTATTTAGCACAGTGACAAAATTCTAAGCAACATGAAAATGACACCCACGCCCCAAGACACAGATTAACATGTCCCTAACCTAAACATCAATTGTCAGAGTAAAAACCACCTAAAGGGAGTGACACTTGAAGGACTGGGGGCCCATTTTATTTCTCCCGGCTCCGCCTGATCACCTGCTTAGGGTTCTGACGGCTGACCCAGACCTGGATGCGCGTCCCCCGAGAATCCCTAGAATCCCTAGGGCAGAGTTAAAGCTAAGGCAAGTACGAAGGAGTCAGAAAGCGCCCCTGCCCAACAAACGGCTGTCGAAAACGTGTTGTCACCTGCACCACGAGCTACTGTAACCACCTGTCCCCATCGCAGCGGGCAAAATGTGGGGCTCCTCCCTGCCCTGAGCCCGCAGTCGTCCCTGGGGAACCCGCGAGCCAAGCCCCGGGCGCCGCCGCTGCGGGCCGTTACCACGCCCGCCCGCCTCGCGCCCCAGCGCCCCGCCGGCCCCGGTGCCCGCGCCACTCACCTCCAGGCGCAGGGACGCCCCGCAGCCTCGCAGGAACTCGCGGATGTTGCTCAGGCACTCGCCCTCGCTCCGGGGCTCCGGGTAGACCTGCAACACAGAGCACAGGCGCTGAGCGCCGCGGGCAGGCCGCGAATGCGCCCCGAGGGGAACGCGACGCGGCCCCGGCGGGCGTGCCGGCCGCGCGAGCGACCAGGGCGTGCTGCCCCAGCGGCCCGGAGCTAGCCCGGGCGCCCCCGGCGCCCCCCCCACCCCCGCTCGGCCGCCGCCTCTCCTCACCCTTTTTCCTTCCTCCGGGATGCACCAATCTTAACCCCCTTCCCTCACCAGGAAGTGGAGCGGCGCCGGAAGTGACGTCTTCAGACCGCGCCCCGGCAGGCCCCGCCCGCAATCTCTTCCGGTCCCCCGCCGTGAGGGCGCGGCCTTTTTTCTCGGCAGCTGGGGCTGGCTTTCCAACGAGGCCCACCTGGCCCGGTCCACGCGCGGGCTTCCCCTCCCCGCACTTGGAGCTCGCTCTCGGACGCGGCCCATCTGGCCCGGCTCACGCGCGGATTCCCCATCCCCGCACCCGGCGCTCGCCCTCCGACGCGGCCTAGCGGGCGCAGCCCGCCCCGCCCAGAGGGACCCGGGAAAGCTTGGCCTCCGCCGCTTGAAGCAACCACGAAGGGACTGTTGAGAACCTGTTGTTTTCTCAGTTCTTCCCTGACCCCGGCTCGGGGAGAGTGGAGCTGGAATTCTAACACGATGACTTAAAACAATTAGCGACGTAAATTATGCCGGCTGGTATTAGAGTGCAGTGTTTTCTTTTACTATATATAGACCGTGTGCTTCATCAATGATTAGCCAAAATAGCTGGTCACTCGTCAGCGAAAAGTCAGCTGGGGAGAGATTGTGGCGAATGCAGCCTCCATCACAGGTGAAGAGCAGCGAGGGCTCCTGCGGACTGTCTGATGCTTGGTCCGAGGCAGAGCTGTAAAGGCCACGGCCACACGTGTAAGGAGTCACAGCTTCCCAGGGCAAGAAACAAAGGAAACCAGGAACAGCACCAGTTACACAGAACAATCAAGGGAGAAGCCTGAGATCTCAGAAGAGCTTTTTGTTGTTCTGAACAGCATGTGAAGACTTTTTACACTAAAGTATCCTACAGAATTCTAGCATTTGGGGGCGCTCAAGACATTTTGTCCTTCTGTCCTCTAGGGGGAAATCACGACATTCCATTAGTCCTCTCTCAGGAATACTGCAGTTTCATTTCAAAGTGGTCAGGTCTTCTAAAACTACAAAAGAAAACCAGGGTGTTGAGCAGTGCCATGAGGGAGGAAATGACACTTTTTTTTCTCTACAGTTTAAAAATTCTTAGAAGTGCCAGCATATTTCCCTCCAAATACTGAACAGATTTGTTTTTTTCAGTGGAACTTGAGAGAGAGTGGAACAGCAAAACCAAAGCTGCCTTCTAGTCCATTTTACTCCTCCCTCACACTGTTTTTGCATACAAATACAATCAATCCTCATTCACGGATTCTATATTTGCAAATTTGCCTACTCGATAATATTTATGTGTAACCCCAAAATCTGTATTTGTGGCACTTTCTCATTTATAGACGTGCAAAGCAGCAAAAAATTTGAATTGCCTTATGCACACGTTCCCAGCTGAATTTGAACAAGGCCATGCTCTGCCATCTTCTTGTAGCTCATAATGTAAGCAAATGTCCTTTTCACTCCACTGGTGCCACATTTTTCACTTTTTTTTTTTTTTTTTTTTTTTTTTTGCTTTTTCTTGGTGATTTCATTGTTTTAAATGGCCCCCAAACGTAGTGCTAAAGCACTGTCTGGCATTCCTAAGCGCAAGAAGGTTGTAATGTGCCTTACAGAGAAAATACGTGTGTTAGATAAGCTTCACTCAGGCCTAAGTTATAGTGCCGTTGGCCGAGAATTCAATGTTAATGAGTCAACAATACGGTACATCCAGAAAAAGGAAGAGGATATTCGCAGATCTGTACGTGAAGCCGCTCCAGAAAGTGCTAAAGTAACCTCTGTAGTGCGTGATGGAGCTATGGAAAAGATGGAAAAGCAACTAAGTTTGTGGATTCATGAGATGACAAGCAATAAAAAGAGTGTAGTGGACAGCGCTGTTGTGAGGCTGAAAGCCAAAGAAATTTATGGTCATGTTACCCAGGGTCAAGAAAATGTTAAACCCTTCTCAGCTAGTGCAGGCTGGCTTGCACGATTCAAAAGGCGATACCACATGAAAAATGTTAAACTTGCAGGCAAGGTAGGTTCTACAGATCAGGAGGCTGCAGAAGAATTTAAAAAATACCTGCTAAGCATTATACATGAAAAGGGTTATATGGAAGAGCAGGTTTTCAACGCTGATGAAACTGGCTTATTTTACAAGAATGTTGGCAAACGAACCTATGTAATGCAAATGGCCTCCAAAACTCCTGGCTTTAAATCATTCAAAGACTGTGCAACCTTGCTATTATGTGCAAACGCCAAGGGTGACTTTAAGTGCAAACCCCTCATGGTACACAGAGCACAAAACCCACAAGCACTTAGAGGGAAAAACTTGAACCGTATGCCAGTCCACTGGAGATGGAACAAAAAAGCATGGATGGCGTCCAAAATATTCTGGGGTTGGTTCCACAACTGCTTCATCCCAGAAGCTGAACGTTATCTCCATGGCAAAAACCTTGCCTTCAGGGTTTTATTAATTTTGGATAATGCCCCAGTTCATTGCCGTGAAGAACTCGAAAATGCCCACCCCAACATAGAAGTTCTTTTCATGCCCCCAAACACAGCATCTCTTATCCAACCCCTCAATCAGGGCGTGATAAAAGCTTTCAAGGCACACTACACCAGGGAGCTTTATAGAAAGGCTTTTGAGGCTCTCAACGTCAATGAGGAGACCACCATGATGGACTACTGGAAGTCAGTCACCATACGCAATGTTATTGATTATATCAGCACAGCCTGGGACAGCGTCAAGCAGGCTACTATCAACAATTGTTGGGGAAATGTTTGGCCAGACTGTGTGAAAAATTTTGAAGGTTTTGAAGGTGTTACAGAAAATATAACCAGCAGTGTCAAAAACATAATGCATATTGCACAACAGATAAGTGGAGAAGGTTTCAGTGACATGAAGGAAGACGATGTGGAGGAAATTTTGGCAGAAGTAGCAGTAGAACCCACCAACAAAGACCTGGACGAGATGGCAAAACAAGACAATGGAGTTAGTGATGATGAGGATGGTGAAAGTCAGCCTGAGACTCCAAGAATCGTCCCTCTCACAGCAGCCAAAATAGCAGAATGGAATTCTGCCTTGGAAAAAATTTTCAATGACATGGAAAAGTGTGACCCCGTGCCCGAACGCAGCCTCACGTTTAAGCGCCTCACCTCCACCGCGTTCATCCCTTATGCCGAAACACTTAAAGATTTGAGGCAAAAAGCCAAGCGGGTGAGGCTGAAGCAGTTTTTCAAGCCAGATTGGGAGGGCAAGTTGCTGACACCGTCACCAAACTGGGAAAGCCAGACTCCTGAGGCAGAACTGCCAGATCTCACAGGCCACCCTCCCTGACATCTTCCTTCCTGACTCTCCCTCCGTTCCCGTACAGCAAGCTGAGGTCACCAGGTTTAACCCCACCGTGCACTGCCCCATCACGTGTCCCATGGCTCCATCAACAGTAAGGTGGTTTCCATAAATTTTAAATGTTTAATCTTTGGTTAATGCTTTTGGTGGGGGGGCTTTCTTTCTTGCATTATGCTGTAGTATCCAATATACAGTGTGTATTTGTGTGTGTATGTGAGCAGTGAACATGTGTACTGTGTATGTGACTGAATGGAAGAGCTAAATTAGAACAGTCACACCATGGTAGACTACATTACATAATGCTGTAATTGAGATGGTGTTTTATTATAAATATATACTGCATGTAATTATTTGTAATATATATATATATATATATATATATATATGTTAAATAAGCTATCTTTAAACAGAAATACACCTAAAAACAAGATTATGTATTGATTGGTTGACCAGATGTTGTGACCAGAGGTTCAAAGGAAACTAACCCTGTATTTCTCCATGAACAATGGTTCAGTAGTTGCTAATTCAGTGGTCATGGTGCCCTTGTAGAATGTAACTACTACAAATAATGTAATCAACTCTACGTTTAAAATTATTGATCCATAAGGATCTAATTGTTATGATTTCTCTTCTGAATTGAGTCAACACAGCTACTGTGAGTTCACAAATGATGGAAACATCTGTTACAGTTCTTGATAAAAATTATTAAATATAAAATACAAATTTTATTTGGAAATATATATCTTCATGAGATGTATAGGGTTTTTTTTTAAATTAGTTCATTAACCCATGGATAATCATCACTTACTGCTGGAAAGAGCTATGGACCAGCGCCAAGTCTCTTCCTATCTTGGGGTTTTTTTAATGCAAAAACTGAGAAACCTTGTTCATAAAAATAAGCACATGGAAATGGAAAGGAGTTTTGTTAGGATGGTTCTTTGAAGCCTTCTGAGTTACATAGCCAAAGTCCAGATATAATCTGTCATAAATAAACACTTAAAATCATCAGCCAGCAGCTTGATTGGGGTCTCCTTCAATTTCTGTAGAAGCTAAGAAGTACAACCCTGAGCTGCAACATGCAGTCATCAGAGTCACTCCCCTCCCAGCACCAGGACCCTTTGTGACAGCTGAGAGGCCTTCCACCTGGCAGCGTGCACCTCGGGAAGACAACAGAGGGTGAAGTGGGAGAAGGCCATTGTGAAAGGGGAGGTGGGACAGTCGGACCAGTGTGATGCTCTCCTTGCTCAGAGACAGCTGCTCTGGCTCCTTGGTTTTAGTTGAGCATGGATGCAAGCTGAGGACCTCGAAATGGAAATGGATTCCCTTAAAACTATCCTGAACTTCACCTAAAGCAACATACCTGCTTGGAGAACTGTAATGTAAAAGAGTCAAAACTTTATAGTAAGTAGTTCCTAACTGTAACACACATACTGACCGCGAACAAGCCACTTGACCCCTCTATGTCTACACCTCTATCTCCAGTTTAAGGCTGATACGTTCAGCATTTGTCAACAGGGCTGTTGGGAGGATCAGATGCATAATAAATTGGTCCGACAATATTGGACCTAGACTCCTGCCAGGTCATGTGATGAGCACTGTGACTGCAAAGAAGAGCGGGGCACAGCCCCTGCCCTGGGTGAGGAAGAACTGCTCACACTGTGGCAAGTGCAGCCACACAGGTGTATGTATGCTCAGGACCCTGGAGGCACAGACAGGGCAGGCCAGAGGCTTAGCCACCCCAAACGGTGACAACCGAGTTGGGGACGAAAGGGTGAAGAGGCAGATGGGACTGCATTATCAAGGGTGTGACACTTGAAAGTCCATCATGTTTTCAAGGGTGGTGAATAATCAGGGCAACTGAGATCATGGGTGATGCTGCAATGGAAAAAAATGCATTGGAGCGATGATGATACAAAAGGAGATATTTAAAAGCTCCCCCCCCCCATGTCTTGCTGAGGAAGCTGTATGAATGGTAAGTGAGCACATGAAAAAGTGTTGAGCATCATTAGTCATCAGGGAAATGCAAATTAAAAGCACAGATAACACTACCCACCCACCAGAGCAGCGAGATGGAAAAGGCTGACAGTATCGAGCGTTGGCAAGGATGGGAAGCAACTGGAGCTCCCACGCGTGACCGGTGGGAGTGTCAGGTGGTGCGCTTGGGAAACCGGCAGTTCCTTGCAAAGTTAAACATACCTAAGCCCCAGCAATTCCTCCCCTGGGTGTTTACCCAAGAGGGATGAAAACATATGGCCACAAAAGGCCGTGTTCAAGAATGTTCACAGCAGCTTTATTTACAGTCACCAGAGCCTTCAGAACCTGAAGGCGAGCTCCGCTCAGGGCATCTCCAGATGTGTCCGGAGAGGAGCTCTGGCCTCAGATGACCAACAGCTGCCCCATGTGCTTTCCAGAAATCCTCTCCCAAACTTGCCACGATAATAAACTCCAGGCTTTCCCGCCAAAAACTCTAATCAGGCAGAGGCATAGACAGCCCCCAAACCATTGTGATTTTCCTTTGAAATATGGCTTTTGTACTCAATATCTGACAAGGGGTGTGTCTGACACTCTGAGAATTTGCTACAAACTAAATCACAAGGCAATGTTAAGGCCAGACTTCAGAGACCTCCACAGCTGCCCAGCTCCCACCTTCTCAACTCCTTTCTACCACCCACTCCACGCCGGGGACAGCCAGCTCTACCCTCAGTCCAAGTAAAGTGCCAACTAGAGGAGCTGCCTTCTCTCCAAGTCTGAAGGAGTTTAGAGTTTTAGTTTCCAAAACTGCTTGAGGAAGAAGAATAGGCAGTTCTAGCAAGCAAAGAATTAACATAGGTTCAGTGTTACTGCAACATTTAAGATGGAGAGTGCAGAAAACCGCTGCAGCTTGTAACAGCTGGGAAACACTCAGCTGCTCAGGAGCCTAGTTCCCAGAAGTGGCAGCCTGAACTGGTGACTTCCCAGGGTGCCTCCATGTCCTTATCCGTGCCCTCATTTTGTAAATAGTCTCTTTGTTAAACTCTCTTCAACCATTTCTGTTTAGCATGTTGTCTGTTTCCTGCTGGGACCCTAACCCAGTGAGCTTCCTGGTGGTACGGTTAAAAATAGAAAACAGTGTCACAGCAAAAGGTGAGAAACAATTTAGGGAAAGGATTAGGTCAATTACAGTTCTGCCACAGAACAGACCACCAGCCTACCACACAGCATTTAAAAAGAGTCAGCTTTATATACTGATATGCCACAACTTCCTGGTTACAGTAGGTGTGGGACAAGGAACATGGGGAACAGTATGCAGGACAGGCTGCCTTAGTGTTTAAAGAAAAAAGCAAGAAGAAGATGTGCCTGGGTGTTCAGAAATGCATGGCCTGGGACTTCCCTGGTGGCGCAGTGGTTAAGAATCCGCCTGCCAATGCAGGGGACACGGGTTCGATTCCTGGTCTGGGAATATCCCACATGCCGCGGAGCAACTCAGCCCGTGCGCCACAACTACTGAAGCCCGCATGCCTAGAGCCTATGCTCTGTAACAGGAGGAGCCGCCACAATGAGAAGCCCGCGCACCGCAACGAAGAGTAGCCCCCGCTCGCCGCAACTAGAGAAAGCCCGCATGCAGCAACAAAGACCCAACGCACCCAAAAATAAAATATAATAAAATAAATCTTAAAAATAATAAAAGAAATGCATGCCCTGTCTCTGGAAGCACATGCCGGATAACGGGCTGCCTCCAGGGAGAGGACCTGGTGCTTGGAGGACAGAGGGGGAGAAGGGAAACTTGCTTTGCACTCTGTACTTTTTGGTACCCTTTGAATTTTGTACCACATGAAAGTATTATTAAATAAATACATTTTTTAAAAGAACACTCCATTCTAATGTTCTCACAGGTCAAGGTGCCTCCCCATTAGAAAACAGTCCTCTTTGGAGAGCCCATCTGTCAGTGTGTTGGGGTCCTCGTGAGGCAGATCTCCACCATGCCATACCAATATGCAACACTATGCTTAAAATCCTAAATTCACCACCTAATAATTAGCACTGAATGTAATGACCTGGTAGCCATGGCTTTATTCTTACTAGAGTGCAGCTGTCTCCTGATCAGGGACCACACTTGTCCATAGCTCTCCGCTCACTCTGCAACCAGAGAGTTTCAGGGGAGTAAAGGCAGAGGTCTGCAGAGCTCACTTGGAGGCTATGGGGCTCCTCCTCCAAATCCATGGAAAACAGTGAAGCATCCAGCAGAGAGCTCAAGGACTTGGCAGCTAAATACCAGATAGTAAATTAGCTCCCAAAGCGTGTGGCCTGGGTTACAAGTAGTTTGCTGGAAGACACTTAAGCTTTTAATAAAGTACATTTTTCTTTGGCTTCCCTTCTTCATTATATCCCAAAGCCCAGCTTCTGCATGGATGCTATGGTCATCTGGGGAAAAATAAAGATGTCATCCATTAGTGTGGAGCTAGGCAAGCCATAAAGGGTGATCAGAAATATGAATGCACTAAGTTCAGCCATCCCAGACATGGGGGATGTCAGGGGCAGGCGGACCAGCAAGACTGCATGGCTTAAATTAGCTCGGGTGTCCCCCGAGATTCGGTTCCCCCCTGAGGTTCGGTTCCCACAAGCTCCAAAAGCACATTTTAAGTCCTTCAGAGATGGTGGCGACAGTCCCAAACTGATACCAATGCCAAAAATGGATTTTTAAAAATGTGGGCATAAGCTTTCACCAGACCACTTAGGTTAAATTTCTCCACTGCATTTGTGTTTTGCTCTCCCAGTAATGTTAGATCAAAACAGGTAGGTGTGTAGTAATCGTCAAATGAGCAATCTTGAAAACAGCACATGCCCTGTGCCGGCTGTGATCCACACACCTGGGACGCAGAGGTGCACGGGCCAGGCCGTCATTAATGTCTCGTGCCTTCCTTAAGCAGACGCCATTTCTTACACCTCTGAAGGGTCTTGATACAGGGCAACAGGAGTACGAATTCCTAAGACAACTCAGATTGGGCCTTGTAATCAGAGATTTTTCTAACTGAAGTTTCACCTGTTCATATGGAATAATCATCCCTTTCCTCCTCTCATTCTCATGCTTTCAACCCAACGGAAACATGTATTTTGTAAATCTGAGCCACTGCTTACTTTCCTCTTAAGCTCAATTTCTGCAGTGTTTCTGGTCCTTTGACATCCATCTCCTCTCCTACTGAGCACATTTCAGAATGGCTACCGATGTCTTTGCCTGTGTCCATTGGTGGAAAAGCCTGTAGAGAGGCTCGTGGTCTCCGATGGGAGGGCGCCATGTACCTCTGCAGTGTCAGTGCAGCAGGTAGGGGCGAGAATACCCCCAGGAGAGGAGCCCCGCCCCCCAGGAGCACGGGGCACTGGTGGCCGCAGGTCTCACGGGTCTGCTCTTTGCCTCATGGACAACCCAACCCCCTACCTTTGACCGAGATGCCTCAAGGGAGAATGTCAAGTCCTGTCCCCGCAGCCACTGCTGGGATTGCACCGACGAAACCTGTGTCCTCAGATGTCTGCACGGGGCCTGTGCGGCCTGCCACCGCATTGGTTTACCTCGCTGTGCACGCTCCGCCCTTTCCCACGCAGTGAAGCCATGGGCAGCAGTGGGAACTTCGGAGCAGCGCCCTGCCTCGTGCCCGACCAGCCCTCCCGGTGAAAGAACCCGTCTTTCATTTCTAAACAGCCCAAGAAGCTGCATTCAAGGCAAGTTAAAGCCTCTGGGCCAGAAGACGGGACACTGACCACCTTGGAGAAAGTTCTGTTTTCACCCACACGTTAGCATGTGGGAGGCTTGAAGGCGCGCAGAGAGGGCTGGCTGACTCTGGAGAGAGGCTGGGAAGCGAAAGGGAGCCTACACCAGAGGAAGGAACGTGAATAAGGGGAGAGGAAAAAGCTGAGGACGCTCAGTGGCAAGTGTGCCTCTCTATGACTAGCAGCGAAGACCCTCCCCGGAGGGAACGGCAAGGGAAGCAGGCGACCACAGCTTGGAGCACTCGCGCTGTAAAAGCCTCTTGCGTGAAAGAAGCCAGTCGAGACTTCATATTAAGTGTGAGTAATAACAGGGTGATAAGAAGCTCATTATCTCCCGAGCTCTTAAGCACCCGCAGAGTACCCGCTGAAATAGGGCCGTAGCTGTAAGATGTGGAGCACTATGTAGTTCAAAACTACGTTTTCAAACGATCACTTAGAAAATCTGAGCTTCGTTAGTTAAAGATAAGGCGGCCAATGCATACTCAGGAATTCTATTGCTTCCATACTACTATAGCTGGAACATCTCCCTGCACATTTATAATTTGCCTGTCACATCACTCTGCTCAAAACCCTCAAAAGCCCCCCATTCCACTCAGAGTAAAAGCCAAAATCCTTTAAGAGAATAAAAGGTAAGACACAGACTGGACGAAAGTACTGCATTTGCAAAACACACATCCAATCACGGACTTTTATCTAAAACATACAAAGAACTACTAAAGCTCAACAATAAGAAAACAGACAGCCCAATGGAAAAATGGGCAAAAGACCTGGACAGTCTCCTTACCAAAGAAGATATACAGATGGCAAGGCCACTAAACATATGAAAAGATGCTCCACGTCGTATGTCATCAGGGAAATGCAAATTAAAAGAACAGTGAGACACTGCTGCACGCCCATTAGAATGACACAAATCTGGACTTCCCTGACAGTCCAGCAGTTAATGTTTCACCTTCCAGTGCAAGGGGTGTGGGTTTAATCCCTGGTTGGGGAGCTAAGAGCCCACATGCCCCGCGGCCAAAAAACCAAAACATAAAACAGAAGCAATATTGTAACAAATTCAATAAAGACTTTAAAAATGGTCCACATAAAAAAAAAAATTTAAAAAAAAAAAAAGAATGACACAAATCCAACACTGACAGCACCCAATGCTGGCAAGGACGTGGAGCAACAGGAACTCTCATCTGCTGCTGATGGGAATACACACTGGTCCACACCGTGGAAGAGACTTACTTATAAAACTAAACATCCTCTTATCATAAGGTCCAAAAATCTTGCTTCTTGGGTAAATTTGCTTTACCCAAATGAGTTGAAAACGTGTCCATGCAAAAACCTGAATACAAATGTTTATAGCAGCTTTATTCATAATTGCCAAAAGCTGGAAGTAATCAAGATGCCCTTCAGTAGGCAAATGAACAAATAGACTGTGGTCGGTTCAGAAGATGGAAGATCATTCAGCAATAAAAGAAAATGAGCCACGAAAAGGCATGGAGGAGACTTCATGTTACTAAGTGAAAGAAGCCAACCTGAAAAGGCTACGCACTGTACGATTCCAACAATATGACATCCTGGAAAAAGTAAAACTATGGCAACAGTAAAAAGATCAATGGTTGCCAGGGACTAGGGGAGAGGGCGGGATGAACAGGCAGAGCACAGAGAATTTTTAGGGCAGTGAAACCATCCTGTGTGACACTGTGATGATGGATACGTGTCATGTCCAAACCCACGGACTGCACAGCACAGAGTGAACCCTAATGGACATTATGAACTTTACTTAGTAATGTATCAGTACTGCTTCCTCAACTGTAACAGGTGTCCCACACAAGACGTTAATAATACGGGAAAGTGGAGAGGTGGATGGAAATTCTGTGTACTTTCTGCTAAATTTTATGGAAACCTAAAGCTGCAAATAAAGTCTACTCATTTTTTTTTAAAGGCAAAGTCCTTATGATGGCTGAGCAGGCCCTGCACGGTCTGTTCCCTCGTTCCCTCCTTGACCTCATCATCAGCCAGCTGCTACTCTCCCCCAACTCACAGTGGCCTCTGCTGTTCCCAGAATTTGCCAGGCAGGCTCCTACCTCAGGACCTTTGCACAGCCTAGTCTCTCCACCTGAAGTTCCCTTCTCCCCAATATTCACGTCACGCCTTGCTCATATACATCAAGTCTTTGTTCAAATGTCACTTCTCTGTAATGCCTACGCTACCTACCAGAAGTAAAACTGCAACGTCACCCTAATTGCTGGCATTCCCCCCCCTATTTTTCTCCATAGCCCTATCACTGTCTAACATGCTGTGCAATCTACTTGTGTACTATGTACGCGTCCAGAATACCTCCCTGTGCCGTGAAATACATGCCCCAGAGGCAGTCTGTTTGATGAGTGTTACATCTCAACACCTGGCACATACAAGCACTTAGTATATTATTGGTTCAGTGAATTAATGGTTTAATTAAGGACCTTTGCCTATGACACTAATTCGGTACCAGAATCACTTGGTTATAGCCACCTGAAGTGAAGGTGTGATGCTGACAGCACCTAGAACCAAAAAGCAATATAATTGGTCTCATATGAGAATCGAATATTTGAGACAGGAACTGTGCTGAAAAACACTTGGAAATATAATCACCATAGACAAAACATTACAGAGACATAAAAGACGCTCTTGGGTTTTACAATAAACCCTAAGCCCTGTCTGTCACGGCTGACGGATGCATCCTGTTACCACCGGCTCCGTCTGAGGCCGGCCGCCCGGCTGCTGCCCAGCCCCTCCGAGGACCGCCAGCTCGGCGTCCAGGTCTCCGTTTTCGCTGTGTGTGTATCAGGCGTCGGTCAGCCGGGCGCCGCTGAGAGCCAGCACTCTGGTTTCAGCGCCGTCTCCTGTCACTAAGGAAGATCAGTGCCTCGAAGCGGGGCTCCCGGAACCAGCTGGCTGGCTCCCCCAGGCCTCCGCTCCTGTCGGCGGCTGGCACGCTGTACAGCCGCCCACGAGACCTGCGTGGGGACAGGCTTGCCTTATGGCCGGGTCCTAAGTTTCACAGAGGGGCCAGAACAAGCTGATGAGGCCCTCTCGTGATTCTGACGTTTCACAGCTGAGACACACACGGGGAGAGCGGGACAGGGAAAGCAGTGAGGAAGGGCGCCGCCAGAGCTGCAGCTTGTCCTTGGTCCGCCAGCTCGTCTCCCCGCGGCCTCGGGAGGCAGGCGCAGCCCTCACCGCATCCCCCTCCTTCAGCCTGCTTCCTCTCCGTCCCCAGGTCCACAGATTCCGTCTTCTGTCCTCTCCACTCGACTTCTGAGCCCAGCCGGTGAGCTTTACTTCGGTTATTCTGTATTTCAGCTCTGTAATTTCCGTATGTTTCTTTTTCGTAAGCCCTCTTTCTTTGCTGCGATCTCCTATTCTTCCACTTGTCTCAAGAGAATCTGTAATTGTTTTCGAAGCCTTTTTATGATGGCGGCTTGAAAACCCTTGTCAGGTGATTCCAGACTCATTCACTGCGAGGAGACGGTCGCTGAAGCTCGTCTCTGCCACGACACCTAGAAAAGCAGATCCTGTGACCAGACGTGGTTAGGGGTCTGGGAGGTTGCCAGAAACCATCTCTGTTTTCTCCGTATTCAGTGACAAAGTGAATTCTTAGTTGGCTACTGAATTGAAAAGCATAGACTGGAATGAACTCAAGACGCACGTACTCGGTGGCGGTGGAAGGCCAGCATACGCCACAGACCCTGCAGACCTGCAGAGAAGCAGGGCCCCAGTTTAAGGACCCTAGGCCCCCACGGCCCCTGGGAGCAGCAAGGGACAGAGGCACAGCTCAGCGGACCTACTCGCTGGACCCAGATGCCCCCCACCCACAGCTCAGCAGTGCGGGTGATTTACCCCTCCCCCGAAAGCTGTAGTTTCAAAGAGAACCCTTACCCACAGGTGTCTCCATATCTTTTGCTAGCTTTTAGTGACTCGTCATCTTATTTAGCTATAGTTCCTCCCAACCCTAATATGAATATTTCAAGGATTCCTCCTTAAGTGCCTCAACTTAAATAATACATTTATCAAATCTCACACAAGCCTCCTGATCTTGGCCTCAATACAGATGGTGTTTCTCTTCTGTGTATTTTTTAAAATATTTATTTGGCTGTGCCGGATCTTAGTGGCAGCATGCGGGATCTTTAGTTACAGCGTGTGGGATCTCTTGAGTTGTGGCTGTGGGATCTAGATCCCTGACCGGGGATCGAACCCTGGGCCCCCTGCATTGGGAGTGTGGAGTCTTAGCCACTGGACCACCAGGGAAGTCCCTCTCTTCTGTTTTATGCAACAATTTTCTAGATGTAAAGAAACATGAGGAATCCCATTTTCCAGATAAACTCCAAGTGCCCCTTCCAATCCAAGGCAGGATTCGTTCCAGGCTCTCTGCCTCCATGTTTCAATGCCCCAAAAGCCCACAGAGAAGCAGCATGGGGTCTGCTCTGTCCTGAACTAAAAGGCACTAGGTTAGGAAATTTCCCAAGCATGGGGGTGGGGGCCACATCCAGGTAGGCGAGCAGCCTGTGCTCACCTGTGGAAAAGCCCCCAGGTGACCACACCTCGGTCTCCCGTCTTCTTAAATCGCCGTGCATGCAGTCTGGCTGGTCCCAGGTTACGGTACTCCTGGGCTGAGGAGCTCAGTGGGCCGTCAGAGGTGCTGAAATGTGTCCCCTGGACCAGCTGCATCAGCATGGCCTGCACACCTGTGAGAAACGCTGATCCTACCTGCACACCTGTGAGAAGCGCTAATCCTACCTGCACACCTGTGAGAAGCGCTGATCCTACCTGCACACCTGTGAGAAGCGCTGATCCTACCTGCACACCTGTGAGCAGCACTGGTCCTCAGCCCCAGCCAGACCTACAGAATCAGAGACTCTGGGCTGGAGTCCAGCAGTCTATTTTCACAAGCCATCCAGGCGCATTTGGGCACACTCAAGTGTAAGAACCACATAACCACCTAAGCCAAAGGTACAAAGCGATGAAAAGCCCATCATTACTTGAAAACAACTTGAAATGCAGGTACTGCTAACTCTGATATCAGTAACTTCACTAACATTTTTACATAAAATTGTAAAACTTTTTATACAAAAAATTAATTGTTTGGCAGCTATGCCACTTCCAGCTGTAAGAAAAAGAAAACCATCCCAACCCAGAAATTTTCAAGCCAAAAGCTCCTCAATGAGAGAGAGAGAGAGAGAGAGAGAGAGAGAGAGAGAGACTTCTTCCTTCCCTACCCCCGCTCCCGATAATACTCTCCCCACCATCCTCTCAAAGAAGAAGGATTAAGGAGAAAAAATAACTGGTGAGCTTCCATTCCCCACACGCGGAGACAGGCTGAATAGTGCGGGTTTTATTGCTTTGACTGGGAAAAATAATACCCAAAAGCTAAACACTGCTTACATTTACTGTGTTTATTTAGGGACAATATTCCCGATAAACACTATTTGATTTACCTTTATCTCCCTTCTTTTATTATGATATGTAACTAATTGTGAGCATTTTCTAAATGAGAAAGAGAAAGCAAATCCCAGGAGAGATGTGTGTATACTCATAAAATTATAGAACAAATAGTCCTCAACTTGAACCTGAACTTTCTAAAAATTATACGTTGACATCCCTAAAAGGCCTTACCTCCATCAGATCTGGGCTTTCAAATGTCAGCGGCAAAACACAGAGACAGCCTAGAGCAGTAAGTTCTCAGCCACGTCCCCATCTTTACCTTTAAAGCCATTCATGAATGTAAAATGAATCAAAGGGGGAAGTAAAGTGAATCAGAGGGGGAAGATTAAACACCTGACGTTAATTCATTACGGAAACCTCAGATGGCTCAGAGTCACCACTATTTAGTCTCAATACACTCTCTGGACTTGAACACATGTTAAAACAGGTAGGAAATGAGGGAAAAAACACCATAGATATACTTTCCTGAAGCCACTGAAAGAAATAGAGTTTTCTAGAGTCTCCTTTATCAAGAAAAAAACAGCTGAAAGTCAACTTCCTCTTAACAAAATTTCCGAGTTCCTGAGCATCATAATGTGAAAACTCGCTGTAAATTCATACACCCCTGCATCCAGCGGGCCCTCTGTGGGTGCCCAGCTGTCCCCCACTCTCTCATGCTCCACACTCTACTCCAACATTCTCTGCTCCCCACCTCCGTGTCCACAGCTGCCCCCGTTCCAACACCCCCTCCCCAGCTCCTCTGTCTCTCCTGAGCTCACACTCCCCCCCTTATCTGAGCACAGGTGCCCTTGCTAAGATCACAAATGACTGGGTTGACCGCTCAGCCAGGCCTGCCCAGCACAGTCCAGGCGTGCCCGCTGTCCCAGGATGATCAGTGACAGGGCCCTCTTCCCTTCAAGCACACTGCCAACGCTTTTTGGGTTTGGGGTTTTGAAGCCCACTCCCTTGGCCTCTTGCAGTCTACTGGACATCCTCCTCCACTGACTTCAGGTCACCACACTCCCCCCCAGACTTAACCACCACCTTCCTTAGCCCCTCAGGCTCATCCGCATTGCCTGGCCAGCCACGTCTGAGTCCCCAAGGCCTTCTGGAGTTCTCACCCTATAATTTCCCCCTGGGGGAAACCTCACCACCCCACACTTGCATTCACATCTCTATGGTGTCACTCCGAAATTTATACCCAGCCCAAATGTCCTCTCTGAGCTCCAGTTCAGCACCCTCAACACTGAATCCATTCATGACCTTCTTGTTCCAAGCCTAGGCCCCAGGCCAGGCTCCCACTCACACAGGTGACTCTGCCAGCCATCCCGGTGCGCAGCCAGAATCCTGGGAGTTACCGTGGACCCACCATGGAGCCCCACTGACTGCCTTCCGTCACCCTCTCCCCCGCCATCCTCGTGGTTTTGGCAGCATGGTGTCCATCCCAATCCCAGCTCCTCCTGGCTCTCGATGGATCACACTAAGAACTTAATAACACTCTTCTCCGCATCCGTTCTGGGCCCCATCTAATCCATTTCCCACACTGGGAAGTTTGGAGTATTGTTTTCAAAATCTGCAACTGATCACATCGTCCTTCCCTTTAAAACTCTGAAAAATCTTTAAAACCCAAAGTCACTCAATGTCCTGTGGGGCCTGGCGCATGGCTGTCTCTCCAGGAGCACTTGAGCTCTCCCTCGGTCTCAGCACTGTGGCTACCCAGACGTCCCCCACTGCTCCTCTAATTACGCAGCCCCTCTACTCACGCCAGAGCCCACTCATGTACCGCTTCTGGAGGAGACCTCCCCTAAGACCCCACCTGTCCCATCTGCCAGGTGTAAATCATCTTCCTCTGCTACACACTTCGAGAAATCTGTTTCTTGCCTTCAGAGCATGTATCTCAATTGGTAAAGCAAATTCAAACAGTATCTTTAACGTGCTTCTCCTGCACTAGATGCTATGTGAGTCTATTTTTGTTCATCATTAAGTGTCCCAGCACAATCCTTGGACCACAGTAGACAGCTGATACAGATGTGATGAGAAGATAGACAGATAAATAAGTGAGCTCTTGGGCAAGGAGGCTAAGTATACTTGCACTTTAAAATTCCGTACATGTTTTCTGAACAATCAGGTTCAGAAGTAGAGGCCTGGCAGTAAAATGAATTAGAGCTCCACTACGGCAGGGTGAAACTGTCATGTAACACACACTGAGATGTGATCCACATACAGTAAACTGCTCATACTTAAAGTGTACAGTTGGAGCAGTTGCAACACATGTGCACTTGTGAAACCATCACCAGAATCAAGGTAATGAACACCCCTAACCCCCAAAGGACTCCTTGTGCCCTCAGGGTGTCTCTACGCAAGCACTGGTCTACTTTCTGTCACTACAGATTACGATGGCTTTGTTGTAGAATTTTACATAAGGGGAATCATACAGTATGAACTTTTTTTGTAGCTCCTTTACTCAGCATAATTTTCACCCACGCTATAGCGTATTCCCTTTTATGGCTGAGTAATATTCTAGTCAGTATACAAAGTATACAATACTTTGTTTATCCATATACCAGTTGAAAATATCTGGGTTGTGTCTAGTTTGTGGCTATTTAAAAATAAAGTCCCATTTTCTTGGGTAAACACCTAGAAATGGAATTGCTAAGTCATTTGGTTGATGTGTATTTAATATTTCAAGAAACACCATTTTCTAAAGCGGCTGTACAATTTTCATTCACATCAGCAGTGGATGAGAGTTCCAGCCCATCCACATCCTTGCCGACACGTGGTAGGATCGGTCTTTTCAGTTTTAGCTGTTCCAATAGGTGTGTGTAGTGGTATCTCACTGTGGTTTTAATTTACATTTCCCTAGTGACTAATGAAGTCGAGCATCTTTTCATGTGCCTGTCATCTGTATATCTTCTTTGGTGAAGTGTCTGCTCAGAACGTTTGCCCATTTTTTAAATTGACTGTTTCCTTATTATTGAGTCTTGAGAGTTCGTTATGCACTCTGGATATAAGTCTTACTTGGTAGAATTCACCAGTTAGGCCATCTGGCCTGGAATTTTCTTTATGAGAAGCTTTTAAACTACACGTTTAAATTTTGTAACAGATACAGGGCTACTGAAGTCATCCATTTCTTCTTGAACGAGCTTTGCTAGTCTGTGTCTTCCATGGCAGTTGTACCTTTCATCTAAGATATAGAATGTATCGGCATAAAAACGTTCATAATATCCCGTTATTACCCTTGAAGTAACTGTACAATCTATAGTGATTCTTCACGTTGGTCATTTGTGTCTTCTCTCTATTTTTCCTGACCAGTTTAAGAGGCCCATCAACTTTATTGATTTTTCTCAGAGAACCAAGCTCTTGGTTTTGTTGGTTTTCTCTAGTAATTTTCTGTTTTCCACGTCACCCATTCCCATTCTGTCCTTTATTGTCCTCTGTTGTCTATTAGTTGCTGTGGGTTTAATTTTGCCCTTATTTTTCCATCTTCCTAAGGTAGAAAGCTCTATTACAGCCACAACAAAAGACTTAAATCGTTTGCAGGGTGAGTTCTCTCTCACTCCCACAATATCGTTTTAACAATTCATAATCAGGGTGCTTAAGACTCACACCCAGGCTTCCCTGGTGGTGCGGTGGCTGAGAGTCCGCCTGCCGATGCAGGGGACACGGGTTCGTGCCCCGGTCCGGGAAGATCCCACATGCCGCGGAGCGGCTGGGCCCGTGAGCCATGGCCGCTGAGCCTGCGCGTCTGGAGCCTGTGCTCCACAACGGGAGAGGCCACAGCAGTGAGAGGCCCGTGTACTGCAAAAAAAAAAAAAAAAAGTTCCCATTCTCCAGAATATTTCAAGGATAAAATGAGCTAGAGAGGGACTTCCCTGGTGGCGCAGTGGTTGAGAGTCCGCCTGCCGATGCAGGGGACACAGGTTCGTGCCCCGGTCCGGGAGGATCCCACATGCCGCGGAGCGGCTGGGCCTGTGAGCCATGGCCGCTGAGCCTGCGCGTCCGGAGCCTGTGCTCCGCGACGGGAGAGGCCACGACAGTGAGAGGCCTGCGTACCGCAAAAAAAAAAAAAAAGAAAAAAAAGACTCACACCCAACAAAATATAGTTCCTGTTAGTTATTTGAAGAATCCGCCTTGGCTCACTGACGTGGCAGTTACTTGAATTCAATCTACGTAAATGTGCTTGGCCAGAGGTGAGAGGAAGGAGAAACGACCTCTTCTTCTCCATGTCTCACCCGCTGATTAAGTCTGGGAGACACTCAGTTCCAGTCTCTCATCACTTAAAAGCAAGGCTTAAAAGTGCGGTACTTTCTGGAAGCTTAACCTTTGCCACAAGGCTGTCGAGAATTTAACCCCATTCTATTTATGGAGCTTGTTTTCCAAAGAAACAAAAATGCCTTAACAAATAAGAGAACTGAGACCAGAAAATTTCATGTTTCCGTGAGAAGCAATCCATTACCAGCACCAATGTCATATGAGCATCGTTGAACAAGGCAACTTCTCCAGCACCACAGAAAGATCGCCCTGCGGTTACTCAAGAAATTGAGCCTGAAGAAGATTCCATGTGTTCCCACGTCTCTTACACCTCCTGAGAGCAAGCAACAGAGGCTATGGGCCAGGAAGATCTCTCTGAAACTCCTAATTTTCTGTCAAAACCCCTCTTTCTTTCGTAAAGTGAATGACACAGTCATAACCTTTTGGCATGTGTTCAGAAAGTAACAGGCTTTTTCAGAAAATCTGTATTCCTGACAAAAGACTTCTGAACAAATTTGTTAACTTCAGATGGAACTTAAAAGTCTCTTATGAACTTAAACTGTCTCAAGCACAGGAAATCGGCGGGAAAGTGTCTTCCTGGCAGAAGCATAGCAGTGAGACACTCAGATCTGAGGGAGAAAGGCCACCACAGGCCAGGGTGTTTACAAATAACCCAAACTAGACTGTTCTAAGGATTTTTGTTAGACTGCTAAAAAATCATGCTGCCAGGGCTTCCCTGGTGGCGCAGTGGTTGAGAGTCCGCCTGCCGATGCAGGGGACGCGGGTTCATGCCCCGGTCCGGGAAGATTCCCACATGCCGCAGAGCGGCTGGGCCCGTGAGCCATGGCCGCTGAGCCTGCGCGTCCGGAGCCTGTGCTCCCCAACGGGAGAGGCCACAGCAATGAGAGGCCCGCGTACCGCAAAAAGAAAAAAAAATCATGCTGCCAGAGCATGACTTCACTGCCAGAAACTGCGACTTCAAAGCAAACTTGGAAATGAGGATGCCCATTTTAAACTAAAACTAGGTATAAACTGGAAGAGGTTTCAAGTACTACACTTTTTCTGGCACTGAATTACATTCACCTTCTTTAAAGCAAAGATAGGAACTTTATCGGTCGCTTTAAAACTGCTCTAAGTGTAATAATAATTAAAGTTACGCACAAAACACCACTTCCGTTCTGCAGACTTGTACCGTGTCTACTGCCACGGTGAGGCTGCAGGACAGGCAGCCACGAAACCTCAGTGGGAGCTGAAGTGAGCTTGCGTTTTATCCGTGGGGCTGCAGGTCCGCCGGGCAGCACTAGGCTCGCCTGAGCTCGCTCACGCAGCAGTGAACTTTGATCCGGGTAGCAGCTCTGCCGACCTTGGCTAGGCTGTCTCACAATTGGGGTTGGTGGGCTGCAGGTGGGTCCAGGAGGCCTCAGCAGGGACAGTTGAGCTCTCTGCCCTGTGGTCTTGCATCCCTCAGCATCCGGGGCCCGGGCTGGTCCTCAGGGTGGAAGCAGGGTCTGAGAGAGAGTGGAAACACACAAGGCCTCTTCAGGCCTGGGCTAGCAAGTAGCACTTGCCACTTCTTTTTTTTTTAATTAATGTTTTTTTTTTTTTTTTTTTTTTTTTGGTTGTGCCGGGTCGTAGTTGTGGTAGGCGGGCTCCTTAGTTGCGGCTCCAGGGCTCCTTAGCTGCAGCATGCATGTGGGATCTAGCTCCCTGACCGGGGATCGAATCTGGGCCCCCTGCACTGGGAGCACGGAGTCTTATCCACTGTGCCACCAGGGAAGTCCCACACCTGTCATTTCTGCCACATCCCATTGTCCAGAACAAGTCAAGTTCAGCTCAGATGCAAGAAGTGAGGAAACAGGCTTCACTCTCAATGGGAAGAGCTGCAGTGTCACGCTACAAGGGCATGGCTACAGGGAGGATGGAGAATTGGGGCCACCTCCATAAACTACCACAACCCTCCTCTAATCTGCTGTGTACTAGGAGGCTCACCTCCATAGAGCCTCACCTTTATGCACCACTGCCCCAGAGCCTTCCCCCAGCACTGACTGTCCTGGAGACACCATGCACTTAGACTACAGTGTGAATGACTCTCCCTAGACTGTGCAGTGCACAACTTACACAGCCATATGGTGCTGCCCTCAGTGAACCCAATGATGAGTTTGGGCTGCGTGACATCTTGAGTATTCTTTCCACTGAGAATTCACAAATGCTTTACACTTCAGACCCGACGGCTTGTCTTATGACTTGACTGAAAAGTCAGTACAGAACACATGTATGTGTGTGCATGTGTTTCCGTGTATATGTGTACACTAGCGTGCACACAGTAGGTGATAAATACATCAGTTAGATTTAACTATTTTGAAAAACTGGGTTGGAAATGTGTAAACGTCCCCACCCTATCTCCCCGCCTTTAGACTACAGCAGACACAGCACACTACCCCACAGAAGCAAGGCTGAGAACTACCAGACTGGTTCATAAAACTTTAAAAATTCAGAGCTAAAGTTAGAAATATAAAAACGTCAGGAAACAAATTCTCCTAACCTAACTTGGTAGAATTGCAGAAGGAGGGGAAAGGTCAGAAGTCGAACCCAGGATACACGGGGCCCAGGGGTGGCCCCAACGCCCTCCCTCTGCAGACACAGGGCGGGCTGGTGGGCCCTCACTGCCCATCTGTGACTCCTGGCCCTTCCCACGTGTGAAACTCTATCTACACGAAACCTGAGCCCGCAGCTGGCCCTCTGGCCCCGTGAGCCAGCAGCTGCATGCGCTCAGCAGAGGGCTCAGGAAGCCACATTCCGTGTTCCCACCACCCCAGACGATGGTAGTCTGGGAGGGTGGGAAGGGAGGGGCCACCACCCCGCTAAGGTTGCAAGAATCTGCCCAGTTGTGAGAATAAGGAAATATTCCGGGATTCGAGTAGCCTGATGGTTCAGATCCTGGCTTAGAGTTTTCCTGGACGTAGCAGGAGAAGTTTTCCATGCTGATCCATAAAATAATAATAACTTCCATCTAGGAGGACCTGCTCTGTGCCCAGCACTGCACAAAACCCCTCACATCTACTTGTTTACCCTCATAACGACCCTACTGCCCCAATAGGCCATTCCCTCCAGACAGGAATCGTTCATCTTATTTTTAGGAGGAGGCAATTGAGAGAAGTTAGGCAGGTTGCCCAAGGTCACACAGCAAATGGATGACTCTGGAGCACATACTGGGACCACCCCATTTTACAGTGGCCCCGGGGGGGCGGCCAGTGGGTCTTAGGGATCGCTAAACCTCCCAGCCCCGCCGTGCTGCCCCTGGCGGAGGTGAGTGCCCAGAGGGAGGGTGTGCCTTTTGCCACCTTCTACCAACAGTGACAGACTCATGGGCGACTCCGGCTCCCATGTGATTCCAGTCCAAAAGTCTAGAGACAGCCCTACCAAAAAAGTTTATTATACACACACACACACACACACAGTATTGTTTCAGATCTTGGTTTAGATAGATTCCCAGTAAATGCAGAGTAATCCCTGAAGCAGAAACCAGCCCTGACTTAGCGCAGGTGGGTGCCCAGCAGGTGCTCACTAAGGCAGCCCGAAAGGTCCCTGACCAGGGCAGCAGGCGCACCTGGGGTGGAGCCTTCCACCCTGAGCCAGCTGGGGGCCCGGGCTCGGCACACTGCTGGTCTCAGTGTCCTCACCTGTGACACGGGGAGACTCGGGGAGACTCGGGAGGACAGCGGGACAGCAGTTTAGCACGGTGCCTGCAGCTCAGGGCGCCCACAGTTGTTTCTTTAAAAGAGAAGTCACTAAAGGCGGGCAGTGCTCAAAGAAATGAGGGAAGAAGGCCATGACGGGTGTCACTTCTATTAATAGAATACGGTCCTGGGAGAGCACAGACGCTGAGTCCTCCCACCGGAGAGCTCCCAGAGGCAGCTGCCCCTGATGAAAGGCCATCCTGCAGCCCTTCCCCCAGCGCCCTGCAAGCCCAAGTCACCCTGGGCGCGCGCGCGCGTGCGCGCGTGTGTGTGTGTGTGTGTGTGTGCACGTGCATGCATGTGTGTGTGCATGCAGGGGTTGTGCGTGTGTGCATGCGCGCGGGTGTGTGTGTGCGCGTGCGTGCGGGGGAGGGGGTGCGTGCGCGCCAGCGTCCACACCATAGCACTTCCAGCGTGTCTCTTGGGAGATCTCTGGAGGTAGTCCCGATTTAAATTGACTTTAGGTGGGGTTATTCTGAATGAGCCCGCAAATGCAGTTACATGGGGCCTAAAACTCAGACAAGAATCACCCTGGTGCAGGGTCAAGATGGTACTTGAAAGTCACATGCTTCAAAGGCAGATGTTTATCATGACAAAATGAGCTATTCTGAAACCTTAAGCAGTCTCATTAGAAGCGCCTTAATACAGCCAATAATTCAGTTTGCAAACTTTAAAGAAGCCTCCTTAAAAAACACAGGAGGTCACATGTTCTATAACTTTTCCCCCTGCGGGCTTCACCCGCGCTGCTGAGCAGGTATTTACGGCAGCTACAGGGCAGGGCACCGGCTTCCAAACCGGCTGGTCCTGAGTGAGGCCTCGCACACCACACTGCCATTGCCGACCACGTCCTTCTCGGGGCCGCAGGGCCTAGAAAAGGCAAACTGCTCTCAGCGGGCACTCAGAACACTCAGAACTGCCGTCTGACGGCCACTGGGGCTTCTCTCCCACCCCACCCCGCCCCAGAATCCTAGGACGGAGCAGAAAGCAAGTCAGGAGTCAATTAGGAAAAAGCAGTTTCTCCGTCCCGTGCTTCATCAGAATTCACTGATTTTCTGCAAGCCTGCGGAAGATCAGCGAGGACTCTGCCAGATCACAGTTTGGGGAAATACAAACCATATTCTAATCCACGTGTCAGAAAACTCAGCGGAGGCTGGGCAGCTCAGACGCGGGTCCCTCCAAGGCCTTCGCTCCTCAGCCCCCGTTCCCTCTGCCTGACATCCTGACATCCTGACATCCTGACAGACTTTTGACTTCCTTCTGCCCCACGCTGCTCATTTTTTTTGTTGTTGCTGTTTTTTGAATTTTATTTATTTTTTATACAGCAGGTTCTAATTAGTTATCCATTTTATACATACTAGTGTATACATGTCAATCCCAATCTCCCAATTCATCCCACCACCACCCTCCCCGACCACTTCCCCCCCCTTGGTGTCCATACGTTTGTCCTCTACATCTGAGTCTCTGTTTCTACTGCTCTTGTTTTTATAGTTACGTTTTCTCCTGGACTAAAACGCTTAAGAACTTGTTATTCAGTCTTTTTATCTCCAACAGCACTTTGCACCCTACAGACAGGTAAACACTTAATAAGTTGGTTTGGTTCCAGCGTATCATGCGACCTGTTATGGGTTGGATTGTGACCCCTGAAATTCATATGTTCAAGCCCTAGGCCCCAGGGCTGCTGAACGTGATCTTATTTGGAAACAAGGTCATTGCCGATGTAATCAGTTGAGGTCATACTAGGGAGGGAGGCCCTAAGCCAATGACTGATGTCCTTATAAAATGGAAGTTTGGACACAGAAGAGACCCCAGGAGATGCCATGGGAAGACTGGACTTGAGCTGCCCCAAGCCAGGAACCTCGAGAGGCCTCGGGGAGGCCGGGACAGACCCTCCCCACCCCTGCAGAGGGGCGGCCCTGCCCACACTGCCATCTGGGACTCTGTCCCCAGGGCGTGAGAGAATGAAGTTCTGTGTTTAGGTGCCTGGTCTGTGGTACTTTGTTACAGCAGCCCTAGGAAGCTAATACACAGCCAACAGCTTAAACCAGTCTGAACACACAGGCACACCCAGGGCATCTAGCAGGGCCAGAGGGCAGCACCTGATTTGTGCACTACACAAATACCGACAGATGGGAGTGTCTCCTGGGCAGCATTTTATGGGTTACGGTGTGCTCTGTTATGCTGGGCAAAGAGAGAGAGAGCCATGTTCCTTGAGTGTTTCGTGGTGAACCAAGAAACTTCACCTGCTGCAGTTACAAGTAAAATTAAAGCAGGCTTGGGGATTCCCTGGCCGTCCAGTGGCTAGGACTCGGCTCTTTCACTGCCATGGGCCCGGGGTTCAGTCCCTGGTCGGGGAGCTAAGATCCCGCAAGCCACGTGGTGCGGCCAATAACTGACTGACTGACTAACTAAATAAATAAAGCAGCCTTTCATGACTTCCACTATTTGAATGTGTCTTCCTAGTCTTATGGAAGTTTCAGAGGATGGAACATGACTGCCCCTCAGGTCCACCCCCTCTGACTAAGTAGCCCAGGGATGTTTCAAGTGTTAACTCACGAGCTCAGGGCTCACAAGCCTCCCCGGAGTCCCCAGCCTTCGTGTGTTTCTCATCACAGGAGGAATGACGGAAGCAAACAGTGTGGGCAGGTCAGCAAAACACCCTGGCCATTACTAGACAAAATCAAAGCAGCAGAGCCTCATACACGAAGATTCGGGAGACCTTGTAACGCCCGCTTTTCTCTCCCCTACGGCAGAGAACGTATCAGAACACAGCGCTGGCGATAACTAAATGTGTCTCTTTTCACAAGCCCCTCTTGTCCCTGGCTGACCTTCCACCTAAAGAAAAGCAGGCTGCACGAGGGGAACCTCAACAGAACAACGCTTTTTAAAATGATCATAACAATCTGTACTGAAACGAACTTGCCCCTCGTTCTTCACCCTCTTCGCTGGCCCTAAAACAGAGCAAACCAACAGAATGCATGAAACACGCTACAACATGTTTTCTTAATAAAAGGCACATGGGAAACCCAAGCCACCTCAACACTTTTCTCCATTCTGCACTATGCTATCCCCGGCCGAATGGTTCGTGTTACATTTTGTGAATTCGCAAAAGTTAAGCTGCAGGCTGCTTACATCTCGTTAATCAGTCTTCTGTGTGTTCGCGTAGCAAACTGGGGTCAAGTTAAGAGCCTTTCAATTCCATGTGAATACTCGGTGAAGTTTCCAAATGTTCCTTTTTAAGGAAAAACGTCCTCAGACTAACATTCCCACGTTCGGTGAGAGCTGTTCAGCGTGTGTGCTTCCTGGCAGAGGTTATTCCGTTTGCACGCAAACATCAGAAAGTTCAACTAAATAACTCTTCTTGGGAAATGGAAAATGCTCGTGAAATTTCTAAAACCCAGGGTTTCTGGAGGTGGAGAATGGCTAACATTTTACTGCCCGAACCTACCTTCATACCACAGAGAATCGGTAGCTCTGTCTATAATTTGCTACTTTGACGTTGAACTTTCACTGTGACTGTGTCCCTCTAAACAAACCAGTTAGGGCGCAGGGGGAATAAAAGGGTAGCTACACTATACGACGCTTCAAATGACCACAGTTTTAGAACATGTTGGGCTGTTTCAGTTTGGCTTCTGCAAATTAAACATGTTATTCATTCCTCTCTTTGTTGTATCCGAGATGAAAGGAGTGCTACAGTTTTCTAAGATAGTCTTTCTACATTTAAAAGAAAGTGATTGTTGAAGTCTGCCAGTCAATATGAATGCAGTTAATATGCCAGATAACGTATGCATTGATAATGACATGTTTTTATCAAACAGCCTCTGAAGTTTCTTAAAGCTTCACTTTTAGAAATGGAAGTCTTTTACATAAGCCTATTTTGGTAAACTTAGCGTGCATTTTCAATGCCTTTCAACATCTGTTTTTTATTACCAGAGGTCCTGATATCCAGATGACAGCGAAGTATTCTGAGTGCCTGCAAAGACAGAGCTTGCTCCTTATTCCTGTCTTAAATCATAATTTCATTGTGACATCAGGTTGATTTAGAAGCAACATTTTTATCTCCTGGACAGACAGGCAGCTATTCACTCTAAAACGCAGGTTCTGTTTTCATAAATATGTTCCTAAAACTAGTAGGCGTACACAATTCATATTAAATAAAATCTTTTCTGACCTTTTAAACGTAGTGCCAGAACATGAGCAACTTAAAAGTTTAAACAGTTGACTTTTTAAAGTCACCTAATTAACATTTTATTATTACCAAATTGATACTGTGCGTTTCGGGCCAATACACCCCATTTAAAAAATTAAATAGTTTTTCCTAATTATGGTGCACTTTAATTTCTACATTTAACACCATTTAAGTAATTGTTGATCCTAAGATTATGTACTGGCAAAAAAACTGGGATAAGATTGTAGTGTCTTTGACATACAGGGATCCACCGTTTTAAAAAGCGCTCTCTCCTCTCGCCCCTGCTTTGTCAGCTGAGCTAGAGGAAAGCCAACTTTAATCACTCAAGAGTTGCGGTCAAGGTTCACCCTCCAGCCCCGAGGAAACCACACGTCACGAAGAGGAGAAGCAGGGTCTGTAGGACTAGGGATTCTGTTCAAAATCAGGTACGAACCTGAAACTGAAATCTAGGACTTTAAGCCAGCCTTGAAGTATGCCGGGGCTTTCCAACCCTGTGTCTGCCATCCTTTGGGCTTGGAGACATAAGCATTCTTTCATGGGGAGGGCAGTAAATCATTTCACAACCCAGCCCTCAGCTACTGATACATGCATCCTTTAAAAATGCATAGCAATTTGTCAATTAAACAGAGGGCGAAACTCTCGTACGATACCACCAACAAAAGCTGTTCAAACAAAGCCTGGGAGGACGCTTTGCACGGCGGTTTTCTGCTCAGGTCACAGAGAGGGGCGACTCCTCCTTCGGGCGGGGCAGAGCGGAGCTCCCCGTCCGTCCCGGCCTCCCCGGGGCCGTTCCTCTTGAACGCGGTTCGGACCCCTCCCCAGCCGGCCCCGCACACAATGGCGCCCCGAGCGGGATCCCGCCACCGGGTCCTCGCGCCAACAGCGCGCCCCCCGCGCGGGCCGCGTTCCCGGGTCCGCGCACAAAGGAGGCGCGTGGGCTCCGCCGCGCCCCGCGCTCTCCCGGCCCGCGCGGCCACCAGGTGCCGGCGCCAGCGCCTCCGCGCCCGAGCGCCTCCGCGCATCCCGGGCCGCGGCGGGGGCAAGGTGGGGCGCGGGGCCTCCCGCCGCCCGCGGCGCCCGCCGCCGGGCCTCCCACCGCCCCGGGCCTGGCCGCCGCGGGGGCGCGGGCCGGGGGGCACTCACTTTCTCGATGGTCCCGGGCAGCAGGCGCTCCAGCAGCCTGCAGAGGACCACCCCATCCTTCAGAGACGCCTGCAGGAAGCCCTCCGGGTCCGAGATGGTTTTCTTGGGCGACTCCAGCACCCCCAAGGTAATGAGCCACGTAACGGTCTGCTCGGCGGAATTCATAGCGGCGGCGCGCCCGGCCTCCCCGCGCCGCGAGCCCGTCTCGGCGCCGTTCACCTCGGAGCGGCCGCGGCCCGGCCGGCTGCGCCCACCGCCCCCTCCTCCTGCTCGCCCATGGAGAGGCCGGCGACGGCGATTGGCTCGGGCGGCGCCGCGGTCCGGCCGGCTCGCGCTCCCTCGCGTGCGTCCTGGCCGACTGTCAAGTGCCTTTTCATTAGATGCACATGAACCTGCGGCGGCCGCCCGGCGCCGCCCCCGCCGCCGCCTCCCGGCTCCCAGCCGCTGCCGCCGATGACATCACCGAGAGGAGAAGAAAGACGCCGCGCTGGAGCGGCCCCAGGCCTCCCGGACCCCGACCCCCGGCCGCCCCGGCACCCGGCGGCCGCACACGCGCCCCCGCGCTCGGGCCCGCCGCCGTGCGCCCTCCGCGCCCCGGCCGGCTGTGCGCGCGCGCCCCCACCTGCGCCGCCGGGTGCCGGGCCCCCGCCCCAAGGGCCCGATGACCTCCAGCAGGCGACAGCCCGCCGGCCGGGAGGGCTCTACGGGCCTCCCAACCCGCGGGCCGCACGCGCCCTTAACGGATGGCGCCTGGCTGGGCCCAAGCGCAGCCCCGTGGGACGCGAGCGCCCGGCCGGGCTCTTCTCGTTGTCCTGTCCCTTCTGCTTCCTTCTTCCCTCCTTGGAAGACTTGGAACCCTTTCCTTGTATTCTTAATTCATGAGTGTTTAAATTATTAAGTGCTTCCCAGAATGCTCTTTTTATTTTTGCCGGTTTTATTTCAAGAGGTAGGGGGTGAGGGGAGCTGCAAACGAGACGCTTGCTTCTCTCCGCTACCTTGCAAGCCAATAATTACAGAACACGGTGATAATTAAGTCTGTAACCAGATGGGTCTAATTCGGGGGGGAATTGATTTTCCTGATACTGCTGCGATCCGTGGGGACGTGGACGCCCCGGAGCGCAGCGTGGCCAGTGTCACGTGTGCCCCCTGCCGGGAGGCCGGTCCACCTCCCCGGCTGGGGGTGGGGGGTGACGCCGAGGGCCCACTCTCCAGGACCAGAAACCTTGGAGCGGCTCCACTTTAAATTGATGCTGACGTTTCAAACACTGTCAGAGGAAGGTCAAGAAAACAGCAGAGCCTGAACTGGGTGATGATGGGGAAGGAAGGACTGTGAGAACAGCCCAGTCCTAACACACCGCTTGGCCAGGTCACACGGTGGGCAAGAGATGCGCAGTTGGAGACCCGGCTGCGAACCCACACGAGGGCCAGACCTAAAGAGCTCAGACGTCCCACCGCCAGGCAAAGAAACAGCGCCTTCCAACCAGGAATGACCCTGACACACGCACACGCCAAGGCAGGGAGAGAGACTCTCCTCGAAGAAGGGTCGTGAAGGTGTACACGTGTGTCCGTTTGCTCTGCCCTGTACCTGAGCGCCTTTCCTGTTTGCTTGCTGTGACTGCCCTGGCGACTTAAAACAGCATTTGCAGTCACCCACCGAGAGCTCACTATGTGCCAGGCACGTATATTAATCTCATTAGTGACAAAAGCTAGAAAACGTGAAGATTTCAAATATCAGAAGCTTAACTCGCCCCTTCCTCTGCTTGCTTTTGCAATCATGAATTGCATTTATTTCCAGCTTCGAGTTAAGCGGTCAAGTTTTCTTTCCACATGAGAACACAAAGTGATTTGAAGAGCGGTATGAATTCTGGATTATAAGGGCCATGTGGTCAGTGGTCACAGCTCCCACTTCCTGAGCTTCCAGTGTCTGCCCAGCACTTGCTCCCTGCTTTGTGTGGCATAATCACGACGACAGCCTTAGGAAGTTTCTCTCATCGTCCCCATTTTACTGGTTGCACATCCCACAAGTGGTGAAGATGGACTCAAGCCTGGGCTCTGCAACTCCAGGACCAACCCGCCTCACCCACTGTCCAGACCACTTCCCTATACACTTTCTGGGAAACAGGACGATTCACAGCTCCGTCAAGTTTTGTGCCCACGGACACTTTATCAACAGAAGGGTATTAACCCAAGAGTAGCTGATCACTGAGATTCCTGTTTACTCTCATTCCTGCTGAATTGGACACGTGATTTAGAATACAGTCATTACAAATCCAGATTCCATTAAATTAGGTCTGGCGCTTATAATCTGGTAAACAAGAGTAAGATTCAACTTGACTCAAGGAAATGGTCCTGCAGAAAGGCAGCTCTAGGGAGTGGCCTTAGGTGGCCAGTGAACCTGGCAGCCAGTCATTGTCAGAAGGGGGACCCAGAGGCCACCTACTATAACTGGTCTTGGACGTTCCTGAACGTTTTAATGCTTTATAGCGACTAGTGACATTCTTTTACCTTGGATGTACATTTATTTCAAAAGAGCTTATTTGGAAGGTATTCTAGAAAGTAACATTGTTCAAAACTAGGTGTTTTGGGGACTTCTCTGGTGGTCCAGTGGTTAAGACTTCACCTTCCAGTGCAGGGAGTGCGGGTTCGATCCCTGTTCGGCGAGCTAAGACCCCGCATGCCCCGTGGCCAAAAGACCAAAACACAAAACAGAAGCCATATTGTAACAAATTCAATGAAAGACTTTAAGAATGGTCCACATCAAAAAAAAGAAAAATCTTAAAAATAGCTAGATGTTTTTAAGGGTTTAATTGAGCTGAGTATCCAAGGTGAGCATTTGGTTCAACTTAACATTTTTCCAAGCTCCTATTACAGAGGACACGTGCTGTGGAGAACTCATTGTTCTAGTGGGCTGCCACCAGTTAGGGTTGTTGTCAGCGGAGGATTCTGGCCTTGCCTCTGGAGGCCCTTTGGCGCACCTAAAGATCATGGAAGGGCTCTCAAGTCAGGCGTGTGTCCTTCGGTTCCCTCATTTCTCACGAGAGAACTTCAGCCTCATGCCCAGCCTGGCCGGCTGTTAATGCCTGATGGCCACACGCAGGCCATTGTTAGGGGTTCACCCACAAATAGCCCCAAACCAGGAACAACCCAAAGCTCAGCTGAACTATGCTAACTCAGTTGGAGGACGGTATTACAAAAATGTTAAAATCTACCCCAGCCTGAAGCCAGACAGACAGATGGCTGTTCACCTGGCCATCACACCCTGTAGAGTCGCTTTTATTGAATTGGACCATCACCTAGGTTGAAAAATGCAGCGAGAAGCAGTTCTATGAAGCTCACTGTATCTAATGTAAGTATTACCAAAGGCGCTCAGTTTATCAGGCAGTGTACTATTTATTTGGCATATATATGGTCAAATGCTAAAAATTAAAGATGCAAGGCAGGAAAAAATATTTTCGGAACATATATAGCTGAGAAGTTACTCAGGACAGGAAGACATTTACAGATATAGTAATCATGACACGTAATGTCAACAAGACGCGTATCCTGGTTTGGGTCCTGGAGCAGATCCTGCGCCACCTTGGGTGAACATAGTTCACTTGGGGAGTGATCCCAGGGAGGACAAGTGAAGAAAAGGAGAAAGTGACCCAAAGGTGTGCAGTGAGCAGCGGGGCTCAGCTCCCCCGGGAGGCTTGAGAAGCAAAGTGGATGCCATATCAGTCGGGGCTCTCCAGAGAAACAGAGCCAGTAGGATATGTATAAAGTCATTTATTACAAAGAATCAGCTCATGTGATTACAGAAGATGGCAAGTCGAATCTGCAGGTGGACCTGCAGGCTGGAGACGTGCAGGAAGCTGACGTTCCAGCTTGAAGACGTCTGTTGGAGAATCTTCCCTTACCTGGAGGAGGACTGGTGTTTTTGTTCTATTCAGGCCTTCAACTGACTGGGTGAGGCCCACCCATATTGGGGATGGCAATCTGCTTTGCTCAGTCTACCAATTCAGATGTTAATCCCACCCAGCTCTGGTGCCAGGGGTGTGTTAACAAGCTGGCTACCGCTGGTGGCCTGTGGGTCCCTCTGGGGCCCCGTATTAGATTCCTGCTGTGACTATAACAAAGCATCACAAACCTGGGGGCTCAAAACAACAGAAATGGATTCTCTCACAGTCTGGAGGCTGGAAGTCTGAGATCAAGGTGTGGGCAGGGTGTGTTCCTTCCGAGGCCGTGAGGGAGGACCTGCTCCAGGCCTCTCCCAGCTCCTGGTGGTGGCTGGCCATCCCTGACCTTCCTTCTCGGCTTGTAGATGCGTCCCTCCAATCTCTGCCTCTGTCTTCACATGGCATTCTCTCTTTCTCTGTGTCAGTGTCCAAATTTCCCTCATTTTATAAGGATACCAGTCACCAGATTAGGGCCCATTCTCATCTTAACTTGATTACATCTGCAAAGATCCTATTTCCCAATAAGATCACATCCAGAGGTACTGGGGGTTAGGACCTGGTCATATCTTTTGGGAGAGAAAATTCAACCCACAATAGTACCCTTTGAGAAACCAGGACCATGCCTGCCCCAGACATATCCCACCAGAAGAAGGGGAGGCGGAGCTTCCTATCACGTGACATCAAAGCAAGTACGAAATCTCAGAATCTCTCTTCACGTGATGCTCGGATCCATGGGAGATTCTGGTGGTGTCATCCCGATCCGTCCATGATGAATCTCCCCGTCACTGTCATTCGTTTCAGTAGCTGTCAATAATTCCCTCCCAGATTCCATATTTCACTTGGAATTGCTTGACATCCATGGCTTGACATCCCTCTGATACTTATCAGCTGGAATTCTGTAAAGAGGCCCTGTTATTATACAGATGGTTCCTACAGGACAGAGAAGATAAACGCTTATTTTCTGCGTTTACCAGTTGCCAGTGTCATGGGTTGGTGCTGTAGCATCCTGCCAAGGAGACTGATGATTTTTTTAAGTTTCATTATGAATTATGGATCTTGAAAAACATACTTGATGCATTTCAGCTTATTTCCCTCTTCCTAGTTTCTCTTTTTTGTACTTGCTGGGAGATGCTTCGTGAGTCTCTCACATTTCCGAATATCTGAGCAGAAGTAGCGATAGCTTTTGTTCTATCTTTTCCAGAGTGTTTTAGACCAAGCACCAAGCCCTTTGAAGATAGAGATATGGTCCCTCCTGGGCAGAGGACCAATCTGCTTGCTGACCAGTAGATTAAAAGTAAGGTCTCCTCTGGGACGAAGTTCAGGCAGGTTCACTTGCAGTCCCTATGAGATCGGGGTTTGCTAAGCTGGGGTTCCTCAGCTGTGACACAAGCCCGCCGTGTGTGTGGCACCCACCTGAGCCCAGCCTGCATTACCTTGGACTTGGGAGCAGGGGGCTCTGATGAGAACCCGAGGCCTCTGCTGTCTGCCCTGCCAAGGCACCTATCCTTTGTCTCCGACCCGGGAGTCTTGTGTCTTCTGCCAGCACCATGAAACTCTGGCTTAACTGTGTTAGCTTTTGAGTAGGTTAAAAATCCCACATCCGTTATAGTTCTTTATGGTGCTTTTACTCATTTCCCAAGATTAGTTATCAATTAGTTATTAGTTATCAACCTTTTTTTTTTTTTTTTCTGAATACGGCTTTCACTGTGTCCCATGAGTTTTATTAGAAAGTACTTTCTTTTTCATTTGCTCCCAAGAGGATTTGCAATTTCCCTTTTGAGTTCCTCTTTGAGCAAATCTTTTCTAGGAATATGGTTCTTAATTACCAACAAATTGAGAGTTTGTTGGCCACTGACTGTGATTAGGCAACTGAGCCTATGAATCTCTGCTTTTCGAAGTTTGCTAAGATTTTAAACGTCCCATGAACTTAAAAGGATGCATATGCTCTGTTCAAGAGATTATATACTTATATGTATTATGTAAGGTTTTTGTGCTTTTTTAAAAAGAACTTTTTATTCCAAAATAATTTTAGACCCACAATAGGTTGCAAAAATAGTACAGAAGGCTCCCAGGTAGCTTCACCCAGCTTCCTTCAAAGATAACATCTCACACAACCAGAGAACAGTTCAAAGCAAGGGAGTTGACATTGGTATAAGACTATCAGCTAACCTACAGACATTATTGGATTTCACCAGGTTTTATATGTATTTTTTGTATGTACTTCTATCAGCTCCACCGTGTGTGTAGGTGGTGTCATCACCACCACAGTTGGGCTGCAGAACTGATCCGTCGCCGCAGCAAAAGTCCCTGCTGCTGTCCCTTTGGAGTCACACACTCCCCCGCTGAACTGTTGAGTCTTGTCCGCCCTTTCCTATGAGACACATCTAATTGTCAAAGACATAAATGTTAAGATCAAGTTTTCCCTAAATCTCAAATCACACATTTGAGATGTTCAAAGCACAGGTTAATTGAAAACTTTTATCTTTTTTCTACAAATTATGCCTTAAATCAATTCATAATATTCATCTTTCTCTTGATTATTTCTTTTATCCTTATTTTCCCTGGATCTGATAATATTTTTCCATTCCTGTTTTCTTGTACCTACCTGATGACTCTTTACCTATATCCTCATTTTCAACCTTTATCACTAAGTTAGATTGTGTAAAGAGCATAAATGGGTTTATTTTTTGTGCCTCATTGACAGTGTCTGGTTTTTTTAAATAAGAAAATAAGTCCATTCATGTTTAGTGTACTGACTGATAGACTTTATTTTGTCCCTATTATTTTAAATAAATTATTTTTTACTTTACTACTTTACTTTTCCTCTTCTATGTGTTTACCGGTGTGTTCAAATGGCTCTTCATTCCATTTTTTGTCCATTGTTTTAAAATTAAAAATTGCATCATAGTTTTCCACTTAACAAGTGGTTATCTTTCCTATCTTGGCTTGTAGTCAGGCTCGTATACCCTTACTTTTTACGGTGAGATACCATGACACACTATTTCCCCACCAACACGCTCTGTTTTCTACCTGCTCACCACCCGCCCCATAAGATGAGACTTGGGGGACTTCCCTGGTGGTCCAGCAGTTACGACTCTATGCTCCCAGTGCAGGGGGCCCGGTTCAATCCCTGGTTGGGGAACTAGATCCCAAATGCCACAACTAAGGATCCTGCATACTGCAATGAAGATTCCGTGTGCCACAACTAAGACCTAGCGCAGCCAGATAGATAAATTTTTTTTTTTTTAAAGATGAGACTCGGAGAATGCTTGTGCCACCTCCTCGTCATCTGCCTCAACCCTGCGCTTTCACAGAGAGATCACTGGAGAGCTTTGCCTGCTCCCCTTCCTTTACCCCAAATGCCCATATTTTGCAATCAGTTTAGCTATCTATTGTAGGATATACCTTCTTTTCCAGGAGTCTTTATTGAGCACTTGTATTACACACATGGGCGTGTGTGTGTGTGTGTCTATATGTCACTGCTCATCACCACTTTTTTCCCCTCCCTTCATGCATCCTCAGGTTTGTGTGCTGTTGGTGTTGTGTCTCAGATATCTACCTCTAACGGGGCACAGGTGATAGACTATTTTATTTCACCCATGCGTGGAAAAATACCTTTATCCCCGAACAGTGAATGGGATCTTGGCTGGGTAGAGAATTACTAGGATGAGTCCTCTTTTCATCCTAGTATCTGGATGGGAGTATCCCATCCAGGTGCTCTCCCATCGTCTCGCAGCTTCTAGTGTTGCAGAGCAGGAGTCTGCTAGCCTGATCCTTTTATTCTCTGTAGGTAACTTTTTCTTTTGGTCTAGAAACTTGTAGGATTTTCCTCTTTATCGTTAGAGATTAGTATTTTCATCAGGATATGATCAAGGTGTGTGTACTCCCTGTGTGTGTGTGCACTCCCCGTGTGTGTGTGTGTGTGTACTCCCCGTGTGTGTGTGCACTCCCCATGTGTGTGTGTGTGTGTGTACTCCCCGTGTTTGTGTGCATGTGTCCTCCCCGTGTGTGTCTGTACTCCCCGTGTGTGTGTGTGCATGTGTGTGCACATGCGTGTGTACACACACACGTATTTATCCTCATTCTTGCCTGGACCTTGATGGCCTTTTCAAACTCCTGACTCCCATCTCTCTGCAGCTTAGGGAAATCTTCTTAAATTACTTATATTTAATACTTTTCCTTCATCTCCTCTTTTTTTTTAAACAATCTGGAGCCTCTCTTATTTTCCTGTTAACCCTTCTTTACGTATTTTCAATGTTGCTTTTTTCCCCTCGTGATTTCTATTCTATATTTTTCCTCTGTGCTTTGAGGTATGTCTTCCATTTTATATTCTAGTCCAATAATGTGGGTGTCCTTCTCCTCCGATTCAGCAATTAAATTTTTCTTTTAGATTCAGGAAGTCATTTTTGTGTTGTACTTGAAACTCCTTAAGCCTGTTTTTGTCTCGTGTTTATACTTTTAGGAAAGAAAGTATATTTTGAGAGGAAACATACTCCCCTTCACAATAAGGGGATCTATGGTGGCTAAAATGATTGTTCCATGATTTTGTGGCCCAAGCAGAGAGCTAAAGGGAGATTCAGGAGGTTCCTGGGGATTGGCAGCCCTCTCTTCTTGTTTCACAGCCACTCTTAGTATTTCCGCCCTGTTCAAATGCTTCACTCTGATTCTGCATTCCCTTCTTTCTGGAACGTGCGTGTCGTACTAACTCAGATTTGCAGTCTGTTTGTCACCCTGAGCTCTTGCCCGTCCTCTGGACGGTGTTCTGCTAAGCTCCCCCGCTTTGCCATCTCCTCTCTCCTCCACTGGTCCCTTCTTGTCCTCCGCTGACACATCCTCGGTTCTCCCCACCCTCTCACCCCTCACCCCCACCGCACTCCCAGCCTTTAGGGATCCCTCCAGCACCCCGTCCTCCCCTCACCTCACTGTCCTATGATCTCCTTCCCTGCACCGATCCCTCACCCCCCATCACCCTGCACTGAGTGAGCCTCTGTCACTGGTTCATGGAAACAAAGCACAGTTTATGTTGGGCACAGAGTTAACTCTCTGGCTGGTATCAGAACCTCACTGGGGCTGAAAGGCTTCCACACCTTTCTTATCTCCAGGAAGAGAATGAGTCCGAGGTTCTCAGGCAGGCTTTTCACACTGGCTCTGTAAGGTCTTGGGGTTAAGAAGCCCTTTGAGATCTGATGGAAACTAAGAAACCCTCCTTGGAGGCAGGGAATGTCAGAGGGCTGTGGGATTCCCTGGAGTGTGTCCACGGGCCTCAGGTCAAGACCATGCTGGCTCGAGAGCAAATGTGAGCAGAAGACACACACGCCTAACACCTTCTGTGGCTGAGCAAACCTACTTAAACAAAAGCAACAGGCATTAAGATTAAACTATTCCAATCATTTTTGTTTGTGTAAATTGTAATGAGGTTGTAATAGACAAGGATTTTAGAAAACAGAATGTTTTACAAATCTGTTTCTTCCCTCGTGTGAAGTTACTCTGGGGATACCAGTGAGTATCGTTCTCAGTGCCCCCACCTGGATATTATATAAAAATATAAAATATATACAAAACACCAGAGACAGGAGTAGATCTGGGTGCCAGGGCTCTGTGAATCTGCTATAAGCCTGAAATAAACAGTGACCCTAAAAGTAGGCGGTGCTTTGATTTTTATTTTAAAATGCCCATTGATTTTTTTTACCTATATTTCCCGCAAAACCTAAAAATATTTTTCTGTTGGAGAAGTACTTTTTGAAGAAGAACAGAAGCAGATTCCAACAAATAAATATTTGGTGGCATAATTACCTGCTGTCATATTTTATACGAGGGCAACAAAATCCATCTTACATGAACATTTTTTGCTTTATAAATGGTTTCATCCATTTGGATGTAATGTCTACTTCCAAAAAGAAACTTTTTTTTTTTTTTTTTGCAGTACGCGGGCCTCTCACTGTCGTGGCCTCTCCCGTTGCGGAGCACAGGCTCCGGACGCGCAGGCTCAGCGGCCATGGCTCACGGGCCCAGCCGCCCCGCGGCATGTGGGATCTTCCCGGACCGGGGCACGAACCCACGTCCCCTGCATCGGCAGGCGGACTCCCAATCACTGCGCCACGAGGGAAGCCCGGAAACGTTTTTAATTGCCCCATTTTCTGTCCTTTTGACTTACTGCAGAAAAAAAGCACCTCAAATGAATCATGGGTTTGATTAATTGGAACCCAATTTTTAGAAGCCACAAATCATTGAAGATTGAAAATAGAGAAGTCCCTTAGGGAACAAGGCCTTGCGTGCTTATGCAGTTACTAAGCTTCATGAAGATGCTGCCTGGACAGTGAGTGAGTTAGCCTGGCGTGGAAAAGCCTCAGTCCCCACAGAACAGTTTGTGATGGAGAAGGTCCTCCTATAGCTCACGGAAACTGAGCAGAGAGGAAGGTGATGAAGTAAAATGAGGATTCACAGCAGAGGAGAAAATACGGCTGGAATTACGAGTCCAGTAGAACAGGAATCAACCACAAGGATCAAGAATGGGGCTTCCAGCTGTCCGGGCACCACCCCGCTGGGCAGACCCGGGCTAGAGGGCTGAGCCCCTGGGCCGCCCACCGCAGCCCCGCGTCTCTCCCGCGGAGGTGAGGCCCACGCCCCTCTCACAGCCCCCTGCCCCTTCCCCTCAGCACCCCTGCGCCTTGGCCATCCTCCCACACCTCCTACTCGGCAGCCCGTCCCGTAGACTCATTCTGTCCGTTCGGACAGCCTGTATGGCTTCATCCTCCTGCGGCACCCGGGCTGACACAGGATCCTGGAGAGTGAGACATCTGGTCCAAGTCAGGCCCAGGGTGGTGTAGACGCAAGGAGCTGAGGACGGTTTCACAGGACGTACGGAGCAGGGCTGTGTGGGGCCGGATAAGAGCCCACTGGAAATGTCGACAAGCAAAGGGAAGAAACAAAAGAGCAGCTGTACTGCTGCAGAGAAACGCCTGGTAGGGATCCCACATTCTAAAGTAAGGTGCTGGGGGCGCCCGGAGCCAGGGTCCTGCCAGCCCCCCTCATCCCGGCTGAAAAGGGGAGGCTGGGAATGGGGGGGGGGTCAGAGAGCGCTGGGGAGCCTCCTCTGGAAGGAGGGGCCGAGGCTCTGCCCAAAGGCAAGAGAGGGCACCTGGGGACACTCAGCGCTTCATCCACTCCCCGGGTTGGGGGGTGCAGCGACAGGCACCCAAGCTGACTCATCTGAGTGGTGAGACCGGCACTGGACCAGGACCCTGTGTCCAGACTTGGTGCCTCAGAGAGGCTCACCTCTGAAGCAGACCTCTGGAGAGGTGAGGTGACAGCAAAAGTGGGGTCTCGCCGGGAGGAGGGGGGTCCTTCTGAGGCTCAGGAACAGGCCAGGTGCACGCCAGGGACCTGTAGGCAGGAGGTTCCCTCGAGGCCATCTCGAAGGACCCACCCGGGCCCTTCCATTGGCAGGAGACACCAATCCCCCTGCAAGCGGGTGGCAGGGGAGAGGAGGGGATCCAGGTGAGAACCTACTAGAAGCACAGCGCCCCTACCCCTCTGCATCCTGGGTCACGGTTGGGACCAGGTGGGGGGAGGAGAGCGGTTTCTAGCTGAATGAGAAGTGGAAGCCTTCATAGTAGAGTGGACTGGGAATTTTTTATGCCCCCAAAATGTGATTCTTTGTTAACACCTGACAAGGACCAGAAAAGCGACGCCCTCTGCCCTAGATCTCCTGCAGCGTGTTTCTGGGCTGCCCGAAAAGAGGGGGCAGACAGAGCAGCTTAAAGGGGCCGGAGAGAAGGAATAAAGGCGCTTTCCTTTTTCATCCTACTGAAGCCAACTTATTAATAAACTGCAGACACTCTTCCAGGAAACAGAACGTTCTGACAACATGGGGTGCTCGGCACGAAGCTGGAATGTGGGCGCATGAGCAGGAAGCTGTCTTGGGCTCGGGACCAGAGGGGTGGGCGTGGCCAGGGACAGGGGACCGAGGGCGCACTGGGCGCGAGGGTCGTGCTCCCAAGAGGGGACTCCTGTGCGGCGAGGACACCTAAGGGCTGGTCCCCACGCGCCACGCGCCACCTTCTAGCTTAGCAAACAAGCTGGCGTTCCGAGTGTGCGCCTGGCAGGTGTGGCCGGCTGGAGCCACCCTTTCTGCCCACGGCCAAGGTCTGGTTTCTGGTCCTAGAAGTTTGGGTCCACACTTCAGACAGTGTTTCTACAGGTAAGTAACCACGTGCTGGCAAGACTGCTCTGCCCCGCCCTGGGCTGAAAACGGGCCCCGCCCTCTTGTTTCTCCTGTGAAGAGTTCGGCACTGGCCTGGGGTGGGGGTGACTGGGACCCCCACCCCCACCCCGGGGGGCTTGCAGCCAGTGGTGGCGAGCGGCGCACACCCTGGGTCTGGCCTCTCTCGGCTCTTTGTCATTAACCAGGGGTAGTACGCCTGTCCTAGGCACCACGGAACCCTCCATCCTCGAGGGCAGGGTGGTTGGTGGGTATGAGGGTGTCGGGGAAAGAGGCCGGGGCGCATGTTTCAACACAGACCAAGGAGCAAGAGAACCTATCTTCAGTCATAGCAACGCCTTACCTTATTCCATACGAGGCAGTGACTGCAGCCTCTGAACAAGCTGATAGGATGGGTAAATGGATTGGATTGACCTACTGGTCAGCTCAGCGACTTTGCTGTTATGTAAAAGAAAGCTCAAGCTATGCGGGCAAACTTCATAATGAGGGTATACCAAAGCCAAGGTGTGTACCCCACGTTTACATAAGGAATATATTAGTAACTCAGACGTCCAAAACCCAGACTCGCGGAATGAGACTTGAAGTTGATTCTCACTGGCACAGTAAATTATTCTCCATGTGCCTGTATATCTTACAACTTAATAGTTTTTAATGTTCTGTCCTCAAGCTAATGTTTACTGTTACAAAATAACAGATGCGTCCAGCACAGGTGCACTTACAGCCTTCCTGAGGCCGGGAGACCCTCGGGTCAGCTACTCGATAAAAGGTGAAGCACTCGTATCCAGACAACGGCTGGTGGCTGAAGTGTTTGGTACTGGCGCTGTCACACCCCAAAACCCAGCCACCACACCAGGTGTAAGCTGGGGTTCAGAGCAGTGGTTTTCAGATACTTTTACTCATGAAAAATTAGTATAGCCTTGCAAATTTTTAATTTGATTTCTAAAAGTTCATTTGTAAGTTAAAATGGTTGCAAAGGGTGTAATGTTCAGTGTGTCATAAACACTGGCTTAAAAATAAAATCAGCTCACTCCTTTAATGGTATTCAATGGAATCTCTAACAATAAAAATTATAGTTAGAGATAAACACCCACCATATCCATTTAAAAATGCACTGATTAAAAAAAAATGCACTGACAAGTTCTTCTTTAAAAGTCTAATTTTACTTTTTCCCCTTAAAATTGTATGTTTTAATATAATTTCTCCACAGAAAGTGGAGTGTATTGACACAACTTCTGACCACTATAATATGGCAATGCCTTTCAAAATTATAAAAGCACTCTTTAAATCAGTAATTCCACTTCTAGGACTTTAAATTTAACCTTCAAATATATTCTCACCAAATGTGAAATAACATATGTAAGAGGTTACTTATTATAGCATTATTTGTAATAACAAAAATTAGAAATAATTAATTGCTTTGGAGCCCTAAAAAGAAAAAAAAAGAGAGAGAGAGAGAGAGAGAGAGAGACACTAAATGCCTGGATACGATATCCAAAAATAAGGGAAACAGGCAGGTTGTACAACAAAGTGCAATGTGTGCTGCTGTTGCTATTTGTCTAATGTAATACACTTTTAATCTTAATGTAATATACTTGTATATTAGAAAGACTTTTACAATCACTCAAGTAGACTTCTCTGTATACAAAATACAGATATAAATAGAAATACATATTATTAAATGTGATCAAAAAGCTGTAGGTGTCAAAAACATTTATTCTAGATTGTATCATTATAATTCTTTTTAGTTCACAACTGATGAAAACAATGCAGCATACCAATTTTTATAACTGAGTATTAAGTCTTAAAAAATACTTCTGGAAATGATGGAGGTGGATGGGGCCATTTTACTTCTCGATTAATTTACATAACCGTGTATAAATAGTTCCTATCGCCAGCCTGAGACAAAGGTCATTTTTGTTGAAGGTTTCTCCCTTGCTGTGGAAATGTGACCTTGGGTTAACTTCCCAGCTGTGCTCCCCTGAAAGCTTTATCCAGGTGTCACCTGTGTTACCAGGTAACATCGCTTATGATGGAAATCACTGCCCTGTTTCTGGACTGGGCCCCAGCAGGGTGACACCTCCCTGGGCATGTCGGCGCCCTGTGTATTACAAGACCTAAAATTCCACATGCTGCCTTGATGCCTTTGAGCCTCACGGGGCCCCAAAGGTCTGACCCTGAGCTGCCCTGTCCTCGCCAGCTGTGCCCCCTGCGCCCCGCCCGGCAGGAAAGGCCCCCCTCCCGGCTAGTTCCCCTACCAGCTGGAGCAGGTGCACCCCCCGGTTCCTCAACCTCCCTGCCTGCCTCTGGGATTATTCAAACAAGTCGGTCGCGGCCCCCTCGGGAACCAGGGGTCACCAGCATCTTGTTACTGCAGGGTCTGCCTCTCTCAGCCCCCTGCCTCGTTCTGCTTCCTCGTGAAGCCCCCACGGGGCCCTGCCGGCTGTGTGCTCTCCCCCCACTCCCACCCCCACCGCTGCTGGGAGCATCGCTGACTCGTGAGCCGCTGCCCAGGGTTTAGGGCAGGTGTCTTCTCCTCACCAACACGGTGACCCGGGGGTGATCAGAACGCCCTGGAAACTACCCCTAAGCTGTTACAGAGACAGCAGTGCCTATTGCAGGATCTGCGTTGCTCTACATCCCGCCTGCCTAAGTCTTCTTTCCTCGCACTTGAACTGAGTCTTGTGGGGTGGGGCGGGGCAGGGGACAGTCCCCAGATGGCTGCGTGGGTCACTGTGAGGACGCCTCCCGAGGGAAAGTGCCGGACTCTGCTCTTGGCACCCGTGTCGATGCGTTCCTGCCCGTGTCCTCTGCGCGAGGCCCCGGGTACCCTCATGAGTCTAAATATCTGTGGAGCCCAAGACCACCTAGTGGGCATCACAAGCACTAATTTTATCCGAGTAAGGGCTGACAAACCTTGTTCACAGAAACAGCAATGAGTTATATGCAAAGATAATGTATGTTAAACAGACAAATTACATGAAAGACTAAAACTAACAAAACTCATTCAAGAAATCATCTGAGGGCTTCCCTGGTGGCGCAGTGGCTGAGAGTCAGCCTGTCGATGCAGGGGACGTGGGTTCGTGCCCCGGTCCGGGAAGATCCCACATGCCGCGGAGCGGCTGGGCCCGTGAGCCATGGCCGCTGAGCCTGCGCGTCCGGAGCCTGTGCTCCACAACGGGAGAGGCCGCGACAGTGAGAGGCCCGCGTACCGCAAAAAAAAAAAAAAAAAAAAAATCATCTGAATAGCCTTATATCAAATAAATTGAACTTATAATTAAAAACCTTCAAACAAAGAAAAGAAAGGCCCTGGGTACACAATTAGTATTCTTTTGTTTTTAATTAATTTATTTTATTTTTATTTATTTTTGGCTGCGTTGCGTCTTCGTTGCTGTGCACGGGCTTTCTCTAGTTTTGGTGAGTGGGGGCTGCTCTTCCTTGCAGCGCGTGGGCTTCTCATTGTGGTGGCTTCTCTTGTTGCAGAGCACGGCCTCTAGGCGTGCGGGCTTCAGTAGTTGTGGCGCGTGGGCTTCAGTAGTTGTGGTTCACAGGCTCTAGAACGCAGGCTCAGTCAGTAGTTGTGGCTCACGGGCTTAGCTGCTCTGTGGCATGTGGGATCTTCCCGGACCAGGGCACGAACCCGTGTCCCCTGCATTGGCAGGCGGGTTCTTAACCACTGCGCCGCCAGGGAAGCCCCACAATTAGGATTCTTAACACGGGAATGTGAAATGGTGCAGCCACTGTGGCGAACAGTGTGGTGGTGCCTCAAAAAATTAAACAGAATTACCATAGCAATTCCACTTCTAAGGGTATGTATCCAAAAGAATTTAAAGATGGAACTCAGACAGATACTTGTCCACCCATGTTCATAGCAACACTATTCACAACAGCCAAAAGACAGAGAAAACCCAAGTGTCCATCAACAGATGGATGAATAAACAAAATGTAGTCCACCTATCCAGTGGCATATTATTCAGCCTTAAAAAGGACGGAAATTCTGACACACACACTACAACATGGGTGAACCTGGAAGACGTTATGCTGAGTGAAATAAGCCAGACAGAAAAGGAAAAATACTGTCTGATTCCACTAATATGAGGTCCCTAGAGGAGTCATATTCATAGAGAAGAAAGTAGATGGTGCGGGCAAGCTGGGGGAGAGGAAGGCGGAGCTGGTGTTTAATGGGGACAGAGGTTCAGTTTGGGAAGTTGAAAAAGTTCTGGAGACAGATGGTGGTGATGGTTACACAACAATGTGAATGTACTTAGTGCCATTGAACTATACACCTAAAATAGTTAAAATGGTAAATTTTATGCTGTATATATTTTACTATAATAAAAAAAAAAAGACTTCATTATGGACTTCCCTGGTGGCGCAGTGGTTAAGAACCCACCTGCCAATGCAGGGGACACGGGTTCGAGCCCTGGTCCGCGAAGGTCCCACATGCCACGGAGCAGCTAAGCCCGTGTGCCACAACTACTGACTGAGCCTGCGTTCTAGAGCCTGTGAGCCACAACTACTGAGCCCACAGCCATAACTACTGAAGCCTGTGATCCTAGATCCCGTGCTCTGCAACAAACAGAAGCCACGGCAATGAGAAGCCCACGCACCACAACAAAGAGTAGCCCCCACTCGCCACGACTAGAGAAAGCCCGTGCACAGCAACGAAGACCCAATGCAGCCAAAAATAAATAAATTTATTTTAAAAAAAAAAGACTTCATTACAACTAACTTTTTAAGCACAGGGAAAAAACCCTTATTTTGGTTCCAAAAAGCAGGTTTTACATCTAATCAGCTCATTTAGATAGAATCTGGTACAACCTGGTCCTAATAAGTTGGATTTCTGTGGGAGCAGCAGCTGGGCCCCGTGGCGACAGATCACCTCCTGACACCTGAGCTGGGAAGCCTGCAAACATGGCCACGGGACGGCCGGCCGGGGAGGAGCATCTGAGGAATGGCTTATCCTGGAAAATCAGCCCTGAGCCCCTGGTGAGCCAGCAGTGCTGCTGGGCCCGTTCGTCAGGGTCCACGTTCCCAAGCCAGAAGGGCGGGGCAGGGCAGAGGGAGATGAGAAGGCAGGGGCGGGCTTGACCCAGAGGTGGCGGGCCTGTTTGCAAGCGGGGCAGGTGTGTTGGCCTCTCTGCTCAGAGAAGATCCAGGATTCTCTGCATGAGAAACATTGTCTGCTGGCGTCCAGGAGAGGCATCGCTCGTTCGTACTAAGCCGAGTGAATGTCATGCTTCTGTTCGCTCTGGAAGCTTCTCTAACTTGTCCATATGCTCAGGGAGTGACCTGGCCCGAGCAGGGCACGCAGCGTCCACATCTGTGTTTTCCTCCGTGTTCACACGTCAGTGTAAAGATCCAGAGAAAAGGCAAAACGAGCCCCACTTGCTTACATGATGGTAGCCTGGACATTCACGCCTCCTGCAGCTCATCACCTTCTGACATCATCTTCAGCCAGCCCTGAGAAGACGCTGGGGTCAGTAACACGCAGGCTACCTCTGGACTGGCGACATGTGACGGGAATGACGCTGAGCTTCGGGATGGACGCCTCCTTGTGCGAGGAGATGTGGCTCTGCTGTGGATGTGAGACACTCGTCCGTCCCAACGCTGATGCTCAGTTAGGGCTCAGGGGTTAATCACTGCAGCAACTTAAATGTAACGCGGACTTAAAATGAGTAAGAATAAAGGACTTTATCCACAGCACCTTGCATTGATCAAGAAGAGGCCTCCCTAACTCGAGAAATGTCTCAAGATTTTCATTACAATACTTGGTGTGCTACATACGTATTCTGAGTGCTTGTAATTACACAGCTCTTAATCTTCATTACTCTTTCCCTAGTATCTGGCTAAAGTTATACTTCTTGGAAAACCCTGAAAAAACTATATGTCAAGTAACGTAAAAATGTCACACAATAAAAAATAGGTTTATGGGCTTCCCTGGTGGCGCAGTGGTTGAGAGTCCGCCTGCCGATGCAGGGATTACGGGTTCGTGCCCCGGTCCGGGAAGATCCCACATGCCGTGGAGCGGCTGGGCCCGTGAGCCATGGCCGCTGAGACTGCGCGTCCGGAGCCTGTGCTCCGCAATGGGAGAGGCCACAGCAGTGAGAGGCCTGCATACCGCAAAAACAATAAAAAATAAAAAATAAAAATAAATAGGCTTACGATATCAAATGTTGGTGAGGATGTGTGGAGAGACAGAAATGGCAGCCGGTGGGAATGTAAATCAGTACCACCTTTCCGGAAACCTGTTCAGCAGTTCTACTCCTAAATATACACTTCTCAGAAATGCAAACATACATGCACCAAAACACATGTGCAAAACGTTCAGAACCGCGTCAGTCATAACTGCCTGGCCTGGGAGCAGCCCAGCTGCCTGCTGGCCGTAGTCAGATAAATGACCGCAGTATATTCAGACAGTAGAACGCTATAGTGCAATGATGTATGAACACACTACACACTACATACATACTACATGTATACTACATACATACTACCATGTAATATAGCTTCACTCAGAACATGGACAGTCTCATGAACATAATATTGAGAAGAATCCAGACACACAATATACTACACTTTATTCAGTGTTTAAGAACAGCGAGATTACCCTATGATGAAGCCAATCAGAAGAGCACTCACTCTGAGAATTCCCCAGCGGCCCAGTGGTTAAGACTCTGTGCTGTCGTCGCCGAGGGCACAGGTTCAATTCCTGGCTGAGGAACCAAGATGCTGCAAGCCTCGCACTGTGGCCAAAAAAAGAAAAAGAGCACTTTGAGGGGGGTGATGGCTAGGAAGGAGTAAAGAGGGAATTGCCAGGTAGCATCCTGTATGTTGCCCCAGTGGTCCCACGGATGTGTTGCCTTTGGAAAAATTCTTCCAGCGGTACATTTGGGATTTGTGAACTTTTCTGTACACATGCTGTGCTTCCATTTAAATGTAGGCTTTAAAATACATCTATATCCTTCAAAGTGTATTTGTAGACATTTAGGAACATTAGTTTTGAGACTAAAGAATACATACGTGAATTTAATGGGAGTGATAAAAGTCCCATGCGATTCAAGGAGTTAAATATTTATGTTTTAATAAATGTGTTGAAATTTGACACATACCTATGTTTTTTAAGATATCAATGAGCAGAATAGAAATAAAGCTGCTGATTAACACCCCCTATTGGCCGTCAGCAGTAAGTGCAGGTAGAATCAATACAGGAGAATAGATCAGTTGTTGGGAGCTCCGACACTCATCTTTGCTCGTAGGAGCTATAAATCAGCATTAGAGTTTAGTAGAAAAGGTGGAAAAGAGGTCAGGGTTGTGAAAATGATATGTGATAAGCGGACAGAGCTGCACTGACTGCATCTTCATTTCAGAACATCTATTTCCCTCATTTCACCGTCTGCTTGGTCATGGTCCAAACCCCTCAGTCCCCACGCTGGACGCCATGCAGTCGCCCCAGAGGGGAGCCCGTGGCTGCATCCTTCTCTGTTCTGCCACCCGCTCATGCATCAATTGCTCAATTTAACGACTCCAGGACCTCATAAAAGAGTCATACAGGATTTGTCTTTTTGTGACTGGCTTATTGTTTTATGTTCATTTTTAACAAGAAAAACTTGTAGGGATTTTTAATAAACTCTGCCTATTCCCATATAGTTAGTTTCACGAACGCTTCCCCTGTTCTGTCTCTTTGCGATATTTCTTCTCTTCCTCTCTGCTTAAATCCTTTATTCTACTATTTCGTCCTACCTCTTGCTCTCAGTGGATTTTATTCTCCCTTTCCCGGTTTCCCCTCCTTCCCATTTTCCACGACATCACTGGGAGGGAACTCTAAGAAACCATGTGTAGCGGATGACTCATGGGGAAACGGGGTAGTCATCCTCGGGCGCCCCGGTGGTCATTGCCAGCTCTCACTGTAGGGCTCACTCTCCAGTGCCCCCTGACCCCCAGGAGGCAGTCACCTTTCATGTCTCCACAAAAAAGCATGAGGGGAGGGGGAGGAGATGCCTTGAAGAAAGTGAAGTCACCTAACCGAGGCCACTACATCTTTTATTTTCCCAGGAGACAAGACAAATGTAAACAGGTCCCAGGGGACCCTCCGGAGCTGCAAAGAAGGAAGGGGTCCCAGGACAACACTTGGCGGGTGGGGAGCGGCAGATTCCGGAGGATGGGGGAGAAGTGGGCACTGAGGGACCTGAGGCCAGTTTGGTCCTGAGGGAGGGCAGGGGCTGCCCTGAGCTGGGAGCCTCTGAGGTCCCCGCACAACCCAAGGGAGGGTTAAGGGGTCCTCGTGATGCACATTATGGGCTGAACTCTGTCCCTAAAAGGATGTGTTCACGTCGCAAACCCCCAATACCTGGGAATATGGCCTTACCTGGAAAGAGGGTCTCCGCAGATATCATGAATTAAGATGAGCTCATATCCGAGCGGTGTGGGCCCTTCGTCCAATGTGACTGGCATGGAAGGTGAGTTTCCCCACTTTGTACATATCTTGAGGTCTAAATTCTATTCCCAACAAAGAGAGAAAGCTAAAGGCTTTTTAAAACATATTTTAAACAGCAAAGTACAGAAGGTATATACAAGGAGCTCCAGATGCATCTTGCCATGCTTTGCATTTTCTCAGCTCATATTTCTATTTTATAACTGACCATGGCAATAAATCAGCATTTTCTTGTGGACAAGAAATATGATTTCCCATTTTTCAGAGTCAACACTTAGATGAGCGATAGCAACTGAGGTGGTGACTGGGCTATTCTGTGTCTTTTTTTTTTTTTTTTTTTTTGTGGTACGCGGGCCTCTCACTGCTGCGGCCTCTCCCGCTGCAGAGCACAGGCTCCGGACGCGCAGGCTCAGCGGCCATGGCTCACGGGCCCAGCCGCTCCGCGGCATGTGGGATCTTCCCAGACTGGGGCACGAACCTGCGTCCCCTGCATCGGCAGGCGGACTCTCAACCACTGCACCACCGGAGAAGCCCCTCTGGTGTCTATTTATTAAGTAACAATCTAACAAATCTTTCTTGAGCACCTGCTACGTGTCAGGCATGGTGCCAGGGCTGGGCGCATCCTGAGGACCAGCGGAACATGGTCTGTGTCCTCACGGTGCTCATGTTTTACCCACGTTGTTGTTCATGCTTTTACCTTTTTCAGTTCTCACTACGTATTTCCTATGTAGACTGAGTGCTTTAAAATCAATGACGTTACATCACATATTATGGAGTCTTGGGCAAATTCCTACTTCTCTGGTTTTCAATTTGTTGAAATACAAGAGTTGGCTTCAGGCTTTCTGATTCTGACGGCAGAATGCAGAGCATCCTGGAGCCTTTTCTCCCTAAACGTGAACTTCATATTTGATCTATAATGAAGTTGCTTACTTATTTACAGGAGATTGGAAAAGTACGTATATAATAAGTAAAGAGATAAAATGTGATGGTTTCCATTTTACGGAACAAGAAATATCAAATAAACTGCTAACCTGCCATCTTGCAGTTTAAAGTTTCTGTTTACGCTTTGCAAGGCCTTAAGATGGAACAGGAGAATTCAGTCTCAGCCCCGGGGCCACCGCAGAGGAGTTCAAACTGACGTGTCATTGTTGTGTAGAGTGTGTCCTAAAAATATGGAGTGACATCCCCACATCAGGATAGAGGGAGCAGTAAGCAGAGGAAATGGAACCCAAGTGAAGTGTCAGCCTCGGAATCTTTTCTTCCCAAGTGGCTGATAGAGAACAGCAAATGTTCTAAGATGACCTAATTTAACGGGGGTGGCTTGGGGACATGATGAAGGATCCAAACGACATGAATGAGATGGTTAGACGTGAGGGTAGGGCAGCAGCTGTGGCAACTGCAGCTTCTGGAAGGAAGCCCACCTCGCCGGGGACCCGAGCCACCGAGGCCCCTCGGATGCCTCGCTGAGGGTGGCGCCCGGATCAGGCGAGACGAGGCAGGACCGCAGCCAGGACAGACACTCAGCACTGAACCCCCAGCAAAACTCAGGGGCAACAGGCCCCTGTGCTCTCAACCGTTTCCAAAACATCATAGCCCTGTTGATTCTCTTCTGTCCCACAATTTTTTGAGAACCGTGACGTGCACGGCATTGTGCTGGGTGAGCCCAGCTGCGGACTCTGCTGGTGGCTGAGAGTGTCTATTCCAGTGACGCATCCCAGACCTGGGCTGATAACTACAGGATGGGTCTGGGGACCCGGTGCCCACTGTGAGAAGGACCTGAGCTAAAGCTCATCGACCTTCTGCCCTCCAGACGGCCCTACTCTGACTGGTGGCCGTGGGGAGTCTGGGGTCTCCTGGAATCAGCGTCAGTTCAGAGCCAGAGTCCAGGAGTCCCCAGATGTCTGATTCTTCCCCTTTCCCCAGCACACGGTCACCCTGGTAAGAGGCCGTGTCCTCCTCGGAGAGCTGGGAGAGAGGTGAACTGTACATTATCTGCAGTGGACCAGGGTCCTTTCTTAAAGGGACCTGGCCTCCCCTCCATTCAAGGGGCTCCGGGTCTGAGAACTGGCCGAGCCTGGGAACTGACTGAGGGGCCGTGACTCTGTTTCTATAATTCAGGTTAGACTTGTGTTCCCTCGATCTCAAACTTTTCTGCCCATACAGATCAAGTAAGGATCCAGCGGGGTTCCTCTGTCTCACCTCTAGGAAGTGCGGGACCGGCCAGCCGATGCCCCAGGTCTCTGCGGGCAGACGATCCCGAGCCTGCTTGGCCGTCCTCCGCCCACGGTCACCGCGCCTCACCTGTCGCAGTTCTGCCCCCTTGGCCCCAGACCCTCAGGACCCAGCTACTCCCGCTGCATCTAGCTTTGCCACGTGAGGTCTGCCTTCAGGGAAGGGTGGCCCCAGCTCTCCCAGGACGCAGGGCTCCCCCCACAGATTCGCTTCCCGCACTCGCGATGAGAGGTGTGTCCTCTGGACCCCCCAGGTGAGCTGGTCTTACCCGGAAACCCACCCTAACACCCAGGCTCCCTCGGCCTGGGGTCCCTTCCTCTAGGGCACCCAGGCATTTTGCTTCATTTAATACACACCACGTCAGGGCCACGTTTTAGCCAAACTAACCAACCAAACGCCCCGTCTGACCTCTGAGACTAATGAGACACGCAGCCCGCCACCTCCACTGAGTGAGCCACGTCCCTAAATCCAGCCTGACCCAAGGGTCTGTTCCTTCTGCCACCACCCCACGCCCGCACACATTCCTGCCCTCTGTCTGTACAAATCGGGAAAGTTGGCCCTTCTGTGGGAGCACGTGGCACCTCCCCTAGGGTCACGTGGCACCTCGCCCTTCGCGGCCTGCGGGGACCTGAGTCCAGTTACAGGTCTAGAAGCAAAGAGGGCCGATGGGGGTGGGACCCTAGCTTCATCAGGATCCTGCCATCCCGTCCCTTTCCAGTTCTCAGGATTCCAGGAGGATGGATAATCTTAACAAGCGTGGGCAAGGCCCCAGCAGACCAGACACGGTAGTTTCTGGAGCCCAGGCGGGTTCCTGGCCCCGTTCAGATGGAGGCTCCTTGTAGGGAAGAGAGTCCTGAGCCGGGTCGTAGTGCATGACTGGGCTTAGGGAAATAGGGGACGAGCAGCTGGGCAGAGCCGAGCGTGTGCATATGTGTGCACGTGCGTGTGTGCACGCGTGTGTGCACACGTGTGTGTAGGAGCAGACAAGTGTTTCTATTGTTGGTAAAATTTAAATTATGAGGCAAGAAATCCTGAGACTGTACTGGTTCACTAATGGAGCTTCCATAAGATACCAAACAGCATTATAAATCGAAAACACTCGTATTAACTCATGTTGCCTCACAAAACCCCTGAAGTGTTCTTGTTCTTACTGTAAATCAGTCAGACCCATTTTCCAGATGAGGAAATTGAGGCGACAGGTCAGCTGCCTGACAAATCTGGCCTCAGAGTCTCAGTGGAGGACGGCGTCCAGACGGGGAGCTGAGAAGGGCAGGAAGAGACCTCAAGTAATGCCCGATGAGCAAGTAGATGGGCCGTCCTTCCCGGGCTCAGAGGGAGAGCTTATCCCAGAGAAGAAATTGCTCTGGGCAAAACCGCCAGGGATTGTCAACAGGCTAGTGAAGAGAAATAGATAGGGAATAGTCTTTTTTTGGTGACCTTGAACTAAAAGGTCATAGGAAGCACACAAGTGCTCAAGCACACCCACACACACACGCGCACACGCTCCCAGGCAGGGCTGAGAACCACCGGCTTACACCTCCCACTTGTGGGTAAATGTGTCTGGGGAACTGACCTGAGTCTCCTCCATGGGTGTCCTGAGGCTTCATTTTTGGAGGCTGAACCTGTGTCCACCCGCAGGTTGTGCAAACAGACCAGTGTGCCTAGGCCAGAGCATTGTTCAGGTGAAGCCGTGCTTCCGGCTCTTGGCCAAATGAGACACGCAAGAACTCCTGGAGAACCGGAGCCTCTGCCCTCCCTCCGTGTGGATGCAGCGGCCCAGGGCCGCCTGCACCAGGACCCACTCAGCGTCCAGACCACAAGGACCAGTGGCGGCCCCGACTCCTTGATTAGATTCTCACTCTGGACCGAGATAGAAGCAAACCTCTCCAAGGAGAGAGCCTGGAAGGGCCCAACTGACCCTCTTCTCAGGAGTACAAACCTGTTTCTAGTGGGATTTTCATGGTGTTTCTATGGTACCTCAAATGACCTTTGCAGACTTCTCTGAAACACAAATAATTTTACTCTTGTTGAAAGGTCAGACTGGCCTGCTAGAGTGTTTTGTAAAGTGTTACGGAATCAAACAAAGAGTGACAAACTGTCACCCCTCCAGACACTTCTTGGAGTTACTGACCCAGGGAGGAAGGACTGGATCTCGCTTACATGCTGCTAATGATCATACGGCTTGTTATGCACTGAATCCTGCCCCCAAATCCGTATGCTGGAGCCCTAACCCCCTACACCTGAGAGAGTGACCTTATTTGGAAGTGGGATGGTTGCAGATGTAACTAGTTAAAATGAGGTCATAGTGGGTCAGGCTGGGCCCTTGTCCAATGTGACTGGTGTCCTTATACAAAGGAGATATTCCCACAGGGAGAACACCACGTGAGGTTGAAGGCGGACATCCAGGGAATGAAGCAGGTGATGTTGCCAAGGCTGCCAAAGGTTGCCGGCAAACAACCAGATGCTGGGAGAGGCCTGGGCACATCCTCCCTCGTGGCCTCACAAGGAACCGCCCGTGCCCACACCTTGATCTCAGACAGTGAGACACTAAACGTCTGTTGTTTAAGCCGCCCAGCATGTGGCAGGTACTTTGCTACAGCAGCCCTGGGAAACCAATATGCTGCTTACTGTGGTCATTGTTTACTGAATGCTTTCTGTGTTAACCTCGGAGCTGAGCTGTTATGTAGGTCATCACACTTAATCCTCCTGAAGCCCTGTGGGGAGGTACTAGTGTTATCCCTACTTTCCAGATGAGGGGTAATAAGGGGACTCAGGGGCGCTAAGGAGACTGCCCTAAGTCACACTGCTAGCGAGTCGCGGACCGAGACGTGAGTCCTGGTCGGCCAGGAGGGGGCTCTGCACGACGCTGCCACAGCTCCAAGCCTTGTTGTTGTTGCTGCTTTGGTGCTATTTTAAATTTTATTCTGAAGCAGTTTCGAGTTTATAGAAATGTTGCACAAATAGTACGAGAGCTCCTGCCGACTCTTCACCCAAGACCCTTGTCCAGATTTCTTTCTGTTGCCCCATGGCTTTTTATGACAAAGGACCCAATCTAGGATCCAGACTTACAGTTGATTTACAATATCGTGTTAGTTTCAGGTGCACAGCACAGTGAGATATATATATATATGTTCTTTTTCAGATTCTTGTCCATTATAGGTTATTACAAGATATTGAGTAGAGTTCCCTGTGCTCTACAGTAGGTCCTTGTTGGTTTTCTATCTTATATATAGTAATGTCACACCCAGGTTTATGCCTCTTTAATCTCTTCAGCCTGGAACCTTCTTCATTGTCTTTGACTCCCATGACCTTGACATTTTGGGAGATTATGGGCGGGTCATTTTGTAGGACGTCCCCCACTCCTCATGACCTGATGCTAGGTTAGGCTTCTTGGGCAGGTAACTCACAGAAGTGCTGCGTCCCTGTATTCCTTCAGGTGGCACATGGTGTCTGTCTGTCCTGTTGCCGTGGCATGAACATTGGTCACTTGGTCAGGAGGGTGTCTGCCGGATTCTTTTCTTCCTCTGTAATCGATAACTATTTTGTGGGGATGTACTTTGAGAGTAGGTAAATATCCCACAACTTCTCGAGCTGACCCACCAGCCTGGTTACGGTGATGGTTGTACATGAACTTTTCACTCCATTATTCCTGCTACTTTAAGAGTTTCCCCAGAGATATGTTTATTCATTTGTTTATATCATTCAAACTAATTTTTTTTAATGTTAAAATATATTGAACAAGTTTGAAAATGGAATGAATTATTAATTGGTTATTTTTAAATGTCTAGTTGTTTGACTAGAATAAACCAGTTTCCCTACAAAATTTCATCCGAGACAGCCAGGCCTAAAATGTCGTTGATTTCATATATTTCTGTCTCTCACTAGCTTCACTGTCACCCCACCCTTTCTGCTTATTTAGTTCAAATTACTGGTGGTATAGAAATAAAAATATGAGCAAAGATAATGTCACACTTGTGAACATTTCAAGCCAGAGTTAAGGAGGTAGGAGGGTCTTACCATAATCCCTTTGGGGAATACGATCTTTAAAGCTGTAGAGTTTACTGAGCGTGGTTTCTTTTTCCACTGGATGGCATAGTTAATATCTCAAAATAGAAAAACCCATTAGACTAGCGTTTAACAAGCAGCAAAGCGTATTTCTTTGAGATAGTGTATCATGCATATGCTGTCATGAAAGCATTTACAAAACATCCAGAAATTTTGGATTTTGGCTCAGAACCCATTGCTCCTGTCTGGCTTAGAGTTCACATTCCCTATAACATGTCACTTTTGACCAGAAGTTCAGCAGCCTTTATAAATTCAGTTGTCTTTGAAAGCTTTTCTACAGCCATTCGTGGGCAAGGGTAAGATGCATAAAACAAAATAGAGTGGTTAGGACTACATATTTCGGTCAAAAATTACTTCAGTGTAAAGAATGAAGCAGATTTTTGCCAGAACACGGAGGCACTTCACCAGCCAACGAGATCTGAACACACCCGAGTCCCAGCCGAGGCCAGGAATCTAAACTCCGGGTAGCTGATGGTTTTATATACTCTTGTCCTTCTCTGAAGGGCTCAAGGTTCGAATGTGAATGTCAATCATCAGTTATGTCCACACCAGCTAATAAGCTGTAGCTTTCCCTGCAAGGTGTCTCCGAGGAATTCTGGAAGCAAACAAGCATGGAGACGGGCCAAACCTGTGGCCGCCCCGTCCGGCTGCAGCATTTCTTCTCGGTAGCAGGAAATGAGCCCAGCTTCCTGGGTTGGCAGAGAGCCCTGCCAGCCCTGGCAGGACTTTCACCAAGGGTGGATCTGGGAGGCTCGCCTCATTGGGCCGGTCAAGGTAAAGCCAGCAGAGCCCCAGGTGAGCTATGGAGGTGGGACCTGAGCAGAGAGCTACACCTGCACAGTAGGAAGGTGGGTCTACATCAGCGCCTCTAGACAGGCTGAGTTTGCAGAGTTCTCAGAGGTCACGTTGGCAAGATGCTCATGTATCCAAATGCTGGGCCCTTCCATCCAAAGTGTGTTAACTGGTGTAGACAAAGGGAAGGTAGGTTTCCTATCGAACCGATGGGGCTGCCCACCAAGCGGGCTAGGTCAGGCCTGAGGAAAGGTTTTGTTTCAACTGCAGAGTGTTTTTAAGCTCTTTTAAATTGGTTGGTCATGTTTAAAAACAGGAAGAGTTCACAGAAGATATGGATTTCTGTTTGTCTTGAAAAAACGGAGCCATCTGGCAATACTGGGTCGGCACCCGTGTGAAAACTCCCCCATCACCCAGCGAGGCCAAGGACCGCCCCCCCCGCCCCCAACTCCCAAGTGCCACTGGCAACCCCTGGCCTACACGCCTTTGTCACCTTCTTTTAAATTGACAACATCAAAACCCACAACCCTGAAAGAGCAAATGACAGTCCTGCAAAGAAGTGTATTCCCAGGTGGAAACCAAGCATGGAGCAAGCCTTTCAGGTGGACGGTTGCTTCTGTAAAGCCCTTTACTTACATGTCCATGTAAGGGAGTTTATTGGGTGAATAAGAAAGAAAAAAGAGAGGTGCTTCCCTTTACAGGGGGTAACGAGGGCCCCTTGTCCTCTTCCACCTGGGTGTTTACCCACGAGCAACACCTACAGATGTGCAGCAGGCCTTCCTAATGGCCGCAGGTCCTCCGTTCAGTCGTTCTTTTCAAACGGGAAGAAAGAATCACTCTATTTTGGCTGCATTTCAAGTTAAGACCCAGAGCAGGAGACGTTCGTCTGGGCTTTATAAAAACACCGGTGGTAGAATGTTACTGAGTTTTAATATTTGCTAGAAAAGTTTTTGTCAAAAGACTCTTGCATTTGGGGTACCTTAAGTACAATAAATAATCCTAACCTCATTTTATCATTATGGGATGGAACTGCTTACTCACATATGTTCAGTGAGGTTATATAACTCTCCATGTAACTCTACACATGTAATGTTTCACGTGTCGAATGTCTGTGGGTAAAAGTATAACAAAATTAGGGGCAATTTCAAAAATGGAATGCAGATTAGGTAAAGGTGGATAATTCTGCTTCTCTGTTTAGTAAAAACAATGCATCTTTTAGAGCAGTGGATCTGGACCCCTCTAGTGGGTAGCGACCAGGGACGCCGTTTCACACCCCACGGTGCACAGGACGGCCCCCAGGACGGTCCCCAGGACGGTGAATGACCTGGCAGAAAATAGTCGAGAGACCCTGCTTTCGAAAGTTAAGTGGCTGAGAGATAATTACATCAGAACTTGAAGCAAACAACGCACCTCCATAACTTAAGCAAAGGCAATCTTCCTTGTTCAAAATTGTCCAAAATAACAAAGCTCTAAATCACCCAATAATTGTACATCTTCCAGAGAGCTTAAGGAACGAAGGTGGAGGTTTCCTAGAGCCGTGCTATTGTCCAGTTAGGGGAATACAGGACTCAGACTGGACGCCTTGTGAAACTGCTTTGGAAAGAATATGCACTGATTAGCGTGGGAACAAAAGAATGTTCTTGAACATTGTATTAGCTCAGTCACCTCCCTAAATATCACTAATACCTCTATTTCCTATTTCCTTTACTATTACACTATCATAGCTTAATGTTTTAATCATAGTTTTGATCTGTTAATAAGTAATAGTGCTTCTCTGTTTATAAGTTTAAGAACACAGAAAAGCCCAAGTATAAAATAAAGACATTCATAAGCCTATCTATTCAAATATTTGAGGTATATACTTTGAAACTTTACCTTCGACGTACAGAATTTTTTAATATAAAAATAGGATCATGCTATAAATACAGATTTATAATCTGCCTTTTATTATTCAATGATATGTAGTAAATATTTTCGCATATCAATAAGTACATTCTTGGGAAGATTAAAATATTTATTTTCTGAAATTGGTACACAGTGTTCCATCTTCTGGATATACCATCATTTATTTATTTACTTTTTTATTTTTTTGGGTTTTTTGCGGTCGCAGGCCTCTCACCACTGCAGCCTCTCCCGTTGCGGAGCACAGGCTCCGGACGCACAGGCTCAGCGGCCATGGCTCACAGGCCCAGCCGCTCCGTGGCATGTGGGATCTTCCTGGACCGGGACACGAACCCATGTCCCCTGCATCGGCAGGCAGACTCTCAACCACTGCGCCACCAGGGAAGCCCACCATCATTTATTTTAAAAACCTGTAGGATATACAGGTAATTTTCATCTTTTTACTAATTTAAATATGCATATTAAAGTAACAATAGGTAAATCTATGTAGACATCCATGATAACTCCTTAGGATGAATTCCTGGAAGTGAAAATTATGTATCCAAGACTATTACAGTATTGCCAAATTGCTTTCAAAAGAGTACACTGGCATATATTCTCACTGGTGTGTAAATCCCACCCTTGCAAACAACGTGTGTTAGTAATTACCTGATATTTGCTAATTTGATTGGGAGAGACTTAATATTTTAATTTCATTAATTTGATTATTTGTGAGAACAAACTTTTCTCCATAGGCTTATTGGATATTAATTTTCTGTATTTTTTTGTGTATTATCTATTCACGTCCTTTGCTCTGTTTTTACTGGTACATTTGTCTTTTTTATTGATCTTTAGGTATTAATTATATTGTCCTTGTAATTTTCCTTCCAATCTTTTGTTTGGTTTTAAATATAATTTATGCAATAAATTCTTTCTTAAATCTAAGTCTGTCTTGTCCCTCATGGAGTCTACCTTCACGTGTGAATAGCACAACTTAGCATCTTTAATAATTTCTCTCATAATGCTTTCATATTCCCTCAATCAATTCCTCAGGACTTGATTATATAGCTTTTTAAAAATCACGAGTTACGTCTGGATAACAGGTATTTTCTGCACCCCTCCTACTCTGTTCTGGGAGCTGCAGGAGAGAGGATGGTCCAGGGTCCTGTTCTCGAGGTGGAGGGGGAGAGGCAGAGCAGTAAACAGGTATATACAAGCTCATTCGTGGCAAGAAGTAAGACAAGACACAGACCCACACAAGTGGCCTTGTGATCAAACGTAAACATGAACAGTGTCAGTCACAGGGAAAACGCTGTTTGATACGAACAACGTTCACAGTTTTAAGTTTGTTTAAAATGCGTGACACTCCCCCACCGCCCTCCCTTTCCAGGACGCTGGCGCCTCCCTTTATCCATGGGCTCCTCTCCCTTCCCCGGCACCTCTCACGGCAAAGTGTCTCTGTCCCCCTGGACCAGCAGGGGAGCCTCTCGCTTCCTACCAGCCCAGGACAAGGGGCAGATCTGATGGGAACCAGAATATACACTACCAAACATAAGGTAGATAGCCAGTGGGAAGCAGCCGCATAGCACAGGGAGATCAGCTCGGAGCTTTGTGACCACCTGGAGGGGTGGGATAGGGAGGGTGGGAGGGAGGGAGATTCAAGAGGGAAGAGAGGGCTTCCGTGGTGGCGCAGCGGTTGAGAGTCCGCCTGCCGATGCAGGGGACACGGGTTCGAGCCCCGGTCCGGGAAGATCCCACATGCCATGGAGCGGCTGCGCGTCCGGAGCCTGTGCTCCGCAACGGGAGAGGCCACAACGGTGAGAGGCCCGCGTACCGCTAAAAAAAAAAAAAAAGAGGGAAGAGATATGGGAACATATGTATATGTATAACTGATTCACTTTGTTATAAAGCAGAAACTAACACACCATTGTAAAGCAATTATATTCCAATAAAGATGTTAAAAAGAAAGAAAGAAAGAAAACGCTTCCCTGAAAAAGTTGTTCTGCCTGAGTTTTTCTCTTTCTTTTCCTACCAAAATAAATCGCCTCCAAGATGGCAATCACATCGTCTTGGAGCTGGATTCTTACAGGGGAAAAAAACCTTAAATCAGCTCTAAGGGTGGATTTCTAAACTTTCAAGTATTTTGGAATCAGAAATCATAACTTTAATAAAAATTGTGACTCAGTATTATGACTCACAATTGACAGGGAAAACAGTTTCATGGAACGGATTGTTGGAAATAATGCTTTTTTTAAATTTTTTTATTGAAGTCAGTTGATTTACAGTGTGTTAATTTCTGCTGTACAGCAAAGTGACTCAGTCATACATATAAATGCATTCTTTTTTATATTCTATTCTATAACGGTTTATCCCAAGATACTGAATAGAGTTCCCTGTGCTCTACAGTAGGACCTTGTTGTTTATCCATTCTAAATGTAATAGCTTGCATCAGCTAACCCCAAACTCCCATCCATCCCTCCCCGCTCCCCTTTCCCAACCTTGGCAACCACAAGTCTGTTCTCTGTGTCTGTGAGTCTGTTTCTGTTTCGTAGATGGGTTCATTTGTGCCATATTTTAGATTCCACGTGTAAGTGATATCATATGGTATTTTTTTTCTTTTTAATTTTTTTTTTATTGGGGTATAGTTGTTTTACAATGTTGTGTTAGTTTCTACTGTACAGCGAGGTGGAGTTCCCTGTGCTATACAGCAGGTTCTTATTAGTTATGTATTATATATATATTAGTGTATATATGTCAATCTCAATCTCCCAATTCATCCCACCCACCCCCTGCTTTCCCCCTTGGTGTCCATACATTTGTCCTCTACATCTGTGTCTCTGTTTCTGCCTTACAAACCTGTTCATCTGTACCAGTTTTCTAGATTCCACATATATGCGTTAATATGAGATATTTCTCTCTTTCTGACTTACTTCACTCTGTATGACAGTCTCTAGATCCATCCATGTCTCAACAAATGACCCAATTTCGTTCCTTTCTACGGCTGAGTAATATTCCATTGTAGACATGTGCCACATCTTCTTTATCCATCCGTCTGTCAATGGGCATTTAGGTTGCTTGTTGGAAGTAATTCTGAGGGCTTGGCAGGCCCCGTGGATCCATGAATGAGGATCTCACGTGGCGGGGCAGGGAGGGACACAACTCACCTCCCTCTTCTGTCCCCTGAGGAGGGGGCCTCAGGCTGCAGTGGCCAGCCCGGCGCCCTCAGCAGAGCTACCCTGTGGGACACATCGCAAGACAAGTTTTCCAGGAGGGGTAGGCGTGGGCATTAGACCCAAAAGCCCACCGAGGGTCACATGACCTGTGTGTGTCCACATGGCTGACGTTTGGCCTGACGACCAAGGCTGCAGGTCCCTGAGGTTTTACAGGGAACACAGTTCCTCTCTCTCTCTCTGTCTCTGTCTCTCTCTGTCTCTGTGTCACTCTCTCCTGTCCTTATTCCTGTCTTGGTTTGTATATTAGTTTCCCAAGGCCGCCATAATAAGGAACCACACACTAGGTGGCTTAACAGAAGAGGTTTATTCTCTGACAGGCGTGGAGCACAGGAGTCTGAGATCCAGGTATCGGCGGGGCTGTGCTCTGTCCCAAGGCTCCAGGGAGGGCCCTACTGCCTCTTCCAGCTCCCGGGGCCCCAGGCGTCCCTGGGCTGTGGCCGCATCGCTCCATCTTTGCCTCCATCTTCACACGGCTGTCTCGCCTCTGTGTCTGTGTATCCTCCTCTTCTTATAGGGGCACCTGTCATCAGATTTAGGGCCACCCTACTCCACAGAGATTTCATCTCTTGATGCTTTGCAGAACTTATTTCCAAATAAGGGCACATCCAGAGGACCTGGGTGGACATGAAATGGGGCGACGCTATTCAACCCACTACAGCTTGTGACGTAGGAAGTTCTGCCTTCTTGAGGTGTCTGGGGGAAGAACCTCTGCTTTCTCTCCCTTCTTGGTCGTTCTTTCTTGAGAGAGGGAGAGTAACATTGGGAAAAAAAAGAAATCCCAGACCATGGATGCTCTAGAGGCTTTTGGCCTGAGAGATCTGCCGTCTCAGACATGTGCCTGCCCCTTCCTCACCAGGACTCCCACAGGCTGACCCTGCCGTTGTCCCACCTGTGACTCAGCCGGGGTGAGGGTGTGGGGTGGTGTAGGAAGCCCAGACTGGGGCTCAGGTCCAAGCCCTGGCCTCAAGTCCAGCCTGGCCAGTAACACAATCTGTCCGACTCCTGTGCACACCCCTAAGATTTGGGGCCCAGAAGGGGAAGGATGTGACAGCAAAGAGAGAATTCCAGAAGCCCAACAGGCCTGCCCTTGCCCTTGGAGCATCTCTCCTGGGAGCAGGGCCCTAAGGATGGGACCAGTTTCCAGGGCCAGGGATTAGCATCTTAACGGGAGGCCTGGAGCGGGGGCATGGGCACACAACCAGAGGTGGGAGGAACAGCGCGTGAGGGAACCAAGCCGGAAGCCCCTTCCTTTCACTGCTGTCCTGACGGTTCTCACCCAAGTCCCACTGGGGGGTGGCAGAAGGGCGGGTTGGGCCGGCGTCAGGCGGGCCCAGCGAGGCTTGGGGAAAGGGCAGCTCTCCTTGAGCCCTGACAGTCTCCAGGCCAACACCTATGAGGTGTGGCCAGTCCCAAGTCGGGACTGCTGGGCAGTCGTTTTCCCAGGTGACGCAGGTGCCCGCCCACTGGCTTGGATGGACGGTGGGAGCGGCATGACACCAAGGCCCTTGGGCAGTCGGGTGCTTTCCGCCTTCTGACCACGGCGGGGGCATCTGAGCGTGCAGGACTCTGCAAGGGAAGCCAAAATTTAAAATAAAAAGACCATGTGACAGGACATTCCAGCTGCCGGGGACAAGACTTTGGTTTTGAGGTCACTGGTTCAGATCAGGACCGGGGACAGCTGGGCCTGTGATGCCGAGGACCCGAGTTAGGACATGAGTGAGCTGGGATCTCTGCCACTTCCTGTGGGACAGCTGCGTCCATCCCAACACCCTGGTCACCCAGAAAGGCCAGAGCCGGAGCAGGCCTCTAGGAGCAACTCTGCCTCCTTTCCAGCGGGGCCAGCGCCTGGCGTTACCCAGCATGAGTGGCACAGCTGTGGGGTGCGTCATTCAGCAAAAGCGGACTCTCGTCAGAGGACAGCTGTGAATGGAGGGGAAGGGCTTTGGTGAGAGTGATCATTTCACAGCAGGCCCTACTGGAAATGTCCCCTGCATTCTGGGCACAGGACGACCTCTGGGGAGAAGGGTCAGAGCAGTCTGTGCTCATTCTGGGATTAAAGCTTCGAGAAGACTACAGATGTAAACTTAAACTCTCTAAAAATTACACCTACCGTCAAAGGTGATTGATGTAAATTCATTTGGTCTAATCAGTGATTCATTCTAGAATTCTAATTTCTGTTAGTTTTCAGAAGCCGAAATCAGCTGCTTTATTAAGAGGAGGACTTTGCCTTGGGGCCGTAGTTGCCATTAGTGTAAAGGGCTTGGGGGGCAAAGGTGCAAAGGATTTCAAAGCAGCACGTGCCTAACGGTCTCAGTTTTTACACCAGCATCATCTGAGGGCGCTTCAGAAATGCTTTTGAGGTTAGAGTTGAGCTCTGAAAGTGGTCCGGACAGGGGGTAGATCAGCTCGTTTTTCTACCCCACACAGAGAAGAGAAGAGGTTAACAACCATGCCTAGCAAGAGTGTCTGTCCCAAATGCCACTGGCCCATAAGCATCCTCTGGGCAGCCTGGGCTCTGTAGAGAGGGCACGGTGCCCACAGAAATCTTGGTCACCCCTGTGGCCTGGGAGCCAGGCAAGGAGGAAGCCCCGGAGATGGCATCTGATCAGCTGGGTACCTGGCTTCCCCCGCACACTGGCCAGAGGATGCTCTCTGCCCCCAGTCACACCCTTGCAATCTGATTTCACAAAGTGGGGGCCCGTGGAGCCCCTGGCCGAGGACACACGGAGGTCCTAGCGGGAGGGGTGGGGGGCAAGCATCTACCATGACAGCGAGCAGGATGCAGAGCCACCATCCCGGCAGCTGAAGGCTGCCGCACAGAGATGCTGGGAGGCAAAGGCACCAAGTCCGCATCTATAGGCGTGTGACCTCAGTGCCACCAGAGGACTCTAGCCCAAATTTCATCTACAGAAATACAGCCTGCAGAGCTGGTCTATGGGGCACAGAACGGGAAAGCAACTTCTAGGTCAGGGAGGCAGGAGCCGGTAAGCATCTTGTCAAAGAAAAAGAAGAGCCAGACCCATGATGAGAAGCAACTGGACAGACAGACAGCGGCGGGGCGGATGGTGTACACTGGCCCAACGCAAAGAGGCAAATAGCAGGAATTACTAGTGTTAACACGTTACAGATCCGAGAGCAGAGACCACACCCCAGTCTTTCCCACACCCCAGTCTTTCCCACACCCCAGTCTTTCTTTCCCACACCCCAGTCTTTCCCACACCCCAGTCTTTCCCACACCCAGGTCGCTGGATTCAGAGAAACTCTTTCTTTTGCCTGTGGTTACACACTGCATAATGTAGCAATGGGCACAATACTCGTATCTGTTTCAGAACGTGGTACTTTCTTTATTCTTCACGCCACCGGAGCCAGATGCTAAAGATGGGAGTCTGTACGTTTTTGTAGCTTTTCCCACGTTCTTGTTAAATTGAGGTCAGCCCTCCCTGGAGCCCTTGAGAACCTCAGAGAGATGACCCAGGCTGGGGGCTGCCCTCCCCGCTCTGGCGGCAGAGGGAGAAGAGCCGGCGAGCAGAGCCGTGAGAAGTCCCAACTGCAGAAACACAACAATATTTTATTTACCACCCCACAACTTTTTTGCCCATTTTGTAAAAGCTGAAAACGTCACTGAACTATAATTGATGACTTCGTTTTCTCTTGTTTTTATTTCAATATCTCCAGGCAAATAAAGCAATCTGGCTCCCACTAGACTTTCCCCCAAGGTCCTCACTCCACCTTCTTTTCTTGTTCTGACACCTCACAGCTACCCTCACTATGCAGACAGCTCTTAAATCTATCTTCCTTCCTGGGCTCAGTCACCTCGACTGACCAAAGAAGATCTCAGCACAGTTTCCATCACAAAGTACCCTTTATTATTTCTCTTTCCAGTCCCTGCCCTTCTTTAATGGGCTACCGTGTTTTTGGAATATTTACCTACCAAATAAAATTAATTCATTAAGTGATCATTTGTTTTCCTATTTAATAAAAACATGTATAACTGAGAAGCACAACTTCGATACAAGTTAGCTCCAATTAAAAAAAAAAAAAGGAATGAACCTTTTAGTTACACTTCAATTGCATTGATGTCCAATCACTGTACAATTTCTCGTTGGCATTTTGAAATATTAAAAATATCTAGAGGACCCTTATTACTGACATAAAGGACCTCTAGTGGGGCGAGGGCCCCAGATAGGTAAACACTGTTCTAGGTTTCTAATTGCCTATTAAGTTAGCCAACTACTAAACATACATTGAAATGTCTTGCGGTTTATTAACTCGCTTCACAAGGATAATCTAGCGTTTTCCGCTCTCTGGGAAGCACAGATGTCTGGAATGTTTTGCAAATGCTCTTTTGCCTATGGTTCAGCTGCAGGCTGTCATTTCCAAGAATAGCCACATATCTCCCATTCCACGGCCTTTTTCTTTTTTCCCAAAAAATGCGACCTCAACACTTCTTCTGTCAAGTCAGTAGTTTCCTCCACTTGAATCTGGGCAGACTTTGTAACAGTCTTGACCAACAGAGCATGTCTGGTTCGATCTGAGGTGACCTCTGAGGCTAGATGATGCTGTAAAAACACCCTGCAGTTTGACCTGGCTCTTTTGAGGCGCTCGCTCTGGGAACCCAGCCACCATGGTGTGAGGAAGACCAGACTGGCCCCCCGTGCTTTAAATCCTTACCAAAGTTCCTTGGCATCCAGCCTGTGTCTCACGGTGATTTGAGCCGTGAACTTCTTTGTACGTGGATGTAGCCGTAGTAACTATTCCTCCAGTAACAGGAGAACAGCAGCTTTCTATTTCCCCCAGAGTCACTTAATAGCTTCAGACTGTCTTCAACTACATTTCTGCAAGCTTTAGCCAGCAGGAGACACATGAAAGGAAAAGAATTTGGCCTGGTCTGATCTCTATTGCTTGATAACAGGAGAAAGAATCAGTAATTTTAAAAATTATCTTTCTAATCGAATGTTAATTATATAAGCGATACAAAGGCATTTTAAACAATTCCAAAAAAGTAAAACATAATAGATCAATGCCCGTACCTTTCCTACTTCTTGATCCTGAAAGTAACTCTCTTATCAATTTGATATGTTTTTTTGTTGGTTTTTTTTTGCGGTACGCGGGCCTCTCACTGTTGTGGCCTCTCCCGTTGTGGAGCACAGGCTCCGGACGCGCAGGCTCAGCGGCCACGGCTCACGAGCCCAGCTGCTCTGCGGCATGTGGGATCTTCCCGGACCGGGGCACGAACCCGTGTCCCCTGCATCAGCGGGCGGACTCTCAACCACTGTGCCACCAGGGAAGCCCTGATATGTTTTTTTTTTTTTTTCAGATCTTTTATGCGTTTACATGCATGCCTCCTCAGAGAAAATACATAGTATGGTTAAACTATGTAGTGTTGCTTTGTGTGGGTTTTTTTTTTTTAACACATAAACTTAATGGTATGATAGAAAAGGTTTTGCAATGTCCCTTTGTATTTTATTTTTTAACAGCACACTCTAATCCCTACACCTCCTGAGACCTTTACTACTTTTAGTAGCACTTTCTCCTGTTTAAAGCATTGGGGTTTTAAATGTCTTCATATTTTAAGTGATGGAGTTTGCATTTCTGTTTCTTATTCTCCTTTCAACTTTGAGACCATTTCTGGATGACTGAAAGGAAATACCTAACTTTATTACATTTTCCCCACACCAGACATCTTTTTTATATACAAAATAGTCTGTATATTTTGAGTGTTTTAGGGTTACAGCCCTCATCTAGTATAGTTTCTGCTATAACATGAAGAATATTTTTATCGTATCTTATAGTTGGTTATTACTAAGATACAGAAAAGCTATTTATTTGATTGTATTACTATTGTAAACTTGAAGTTTAAGGGTTAATGCTAAATGGGGCTTGAGGATTCGATAGTGGTAATTGTAAGGAATGTATTATCGCACAACATATAATGCATCAATGCTACTTTCCTGATTTTGATAGGTATTTTACAGTTGTGTAGGTATTGTTTGTAAAAACTACGTAATGAAACGCTTCGGGGGTGATGGAGTATCGTGACCTCAATTTTCTCTCAGATGGCACAGGAAACATGCTTATTGTACTGGTCCTTGCGATCTTTACGTAGGTTTAAGATTTATTTTAAAGAATAATTGGAGATGCCTGCTGCTAAGAGAGTGAAAACTCAAACAGAGGCTAGGAATGAAAGTCTTTAGCCAAGAGGTACTGAATGTAGCTGCAATGTTGGTCAATTCGGAAAAGTGGCACCGGCGGCCAGCAATGAGTGGCTCACTGACTTCCCTCCATCTACACAAACACCCTACACAGCACCGCCGTCCACACAAGGCTGTCAGCCTCAGGCAGCTGCGTGCTCCTCCTTGTAACGTCACGGCCTCCCATCTCCTTTCGTGGCTGCTTTTTCCTTTGACGTTTTGGAGGTTTTAATCCTGGCTCAGCTGCTGCCAGGTAAGATTATCGTGTCTCGGTCTCAGCTAAACTTTTGAAAAAACCGTTTACAAATGTTCTTCCAGGGCAGGGCCTGGACGAGTCACTTTTGGAGGCCCTTCCAATTCTGTGATTCTGGACCTAAAAACTAGGCAATGAACAGAGAGCGCCCGGGGCCATCGTTCTTGTCAGCTGCCCATCCAGCCCCCTCCACCTGCTCTGAGCCAGGAGCTGGGGAGGGAGCCCCACGCCTCAACCGACTCAGCTTTCCGGGCAGTGGGTTTAAAGGAAACCTTTAAATAGCAGCAGCTGTTGCTTTCTCAGGGAAGTTTCTGGGAACATGTCTGCTTGGTTCAGGTCACATTTTGAGATTCTCTTTACGACGACGCTACTAAGAAACATAAGGCGTTAGTCTCCTAAAGCAGTTTAGTCACAGCTTCAGAAGTTTATGTCATTCACACACACTGAGAAACTGAACAGACAGATGGACGATGACCAGGACGTACACAAAAATAGAACCTTGGCCCGTAACTTGCAGCAGTGGCCCAACACCAGCCCCCTGTCTGCAAACGGCCAGCCGGGAAGCCAGCCTACTGTGCAGCAGACCTGCGGGAGCCGGACAGCCATGTCCTGTGACACCAGGAGACTAAACTCTGGGACGATCAGCCCCCAGCGGCCTGGACTTGAGCAATAAGTGACAGCTTCCCTCACTGCTGTTCCTGCTGGAAACGGAGGACCAACTAGAGGCTACTGAAACTGCTCTTGTAACCCAGCATCTCTCCCACCTCAGATTAGCTCCCCGAGCTCTCCGGGTGCCCTCCAAGGGCGTGGGGATGACCACCTGTGTGACAGTCCCCAAGAGCTTCTCCCAGGGTATTGGTGAGGTCACCGCCCTAAGCCACCTTCCTAAGGCACCTGTCCTAAAAGGCCCGGGGAGAGCTGAGGAAAGCGAGGCGGGGTGTAGGAGTTACCCCGGAAGGACACCCTGTGCCAGGCACTGACACCTGTCACCTCGCTTAAATCTCCCAACGGCTCTACAAGACAGCACTTGTCATCACTTTACAGGCAGGAAAACTGAGGCGAAGGGGAGTTAAGTCATCCCAGTCGGTGGGGAGAAGAAGCGGGAGAAGGGGAGAAGTTACAGCGCTGGCGCTTGGGCCACCCTCGGGCGCGTCCCCCCATCGCAGCTTTGTGGCCTGAGCTCCCAACCTGTGTCGCTCACCCACCACCAGGGCTCCGCCGGAAATCGGGACCCCCATCAGAAGGGACAGTTGTATCTGCTGGACATCAGAGGCCGACGCCCAGGGCCCTCCTCTCACATGGCCAGGAAGCCAAAGGAGAGAACAAGGCGAGAGGCAGAGCCCGAGGCCTGCGGACTCCACAGCTAACTGTGCACCTGTGCTCACAGGTGAGCTCACAGGTGAGAGGGCGAGGGATGGAGTTCACCTCCTCCTTCCTCCCAAACGCTCTTGCCATGACTCCAGCCTCAGAGGCCCGAGCGACGGCCCGCAGCAGAACACGAGCCCGGGGGCTGGCACCATGTGCCCCCTACAGACAACTGGCAGTCACAGGGACTAGGCCAGGATTAAAGTGCAATATTGTTTTTCTCCCAAATGTTACTAGATGTTTGGAATTACTAATACATGTGGAACAAGTTACATAGAAAGCATATAGAAGTAGGAATTCTAAGTTTAATTTTAAAAAACTGGTGTGTAAAAAAACATATCTTTTAATATTTATTCATTCTTCTCCCTTCAAAGTACAGGTTGAAAAAAGAAACTATGGTAATAGGGCTTTTTAAAGCCTAGGAGTAGAGTTTTTAAGAAGCAATTTTAATTCAAATGTTACATAATCATCTACTTAATGGCTCTTTTTAAAATTTCTATCCTTTTTCTTATTCCAGTTAATAGCCTAAAAGTTAAATACAGCTATGAATTTTTCTATTAAAAAATAAAAACTCAATTCATCACAGGCAAGAAAGAAAGACAATTCATCACAGGCGAGAAAGACAATATTACTTTTCATGAATCTATTTCAAAGACTGGCTTGTCATCTTAACTAATTACCCACAGAGTTCATTCATTTATTCACTCTTTCCCATCTTCCTTAAACAAGGCTACGCCTTGAGTTTTCATTTTAGTCACACAGGCAGACAGTTAACTAGGACGCAAATTTTTTAAGGGATTGGAATCACGACGGTGGTAAGTGTGGCATCGCGGGGCCAGAACCAGTGGGTGAGTCTCGGACACTGCGCAGGGCCTCCCTCCTTTGGGAAGAGGTGCCTTTTGTGATAAAGCACACTTGGAGTAACTTTAAACGTAAATCACGGTCCCAGCAAGCTTTTCTGTAGATACAGACAAGATTATTCTAAAAGGTATGTGGAAAGGACAAGGAACTAAATAAGTGACTAAACAACTCAGCCTATTCAACTTCTAGACTTCTTAGGTAGGGATAGTGATCAGGACAGCCCCCTCTGGCAGGGGACGGACATATGTAGCAGAGCAAGCACAATGGAGAGTCAAGGAATACTCCCACGTGAATAGCCCCCCGAAACGTAGGTAGGCAACCAGACATCCAGAGGCAAAAAACAAACCCAAAACCAACAAAAACTAAGCTGAAGTCCCAAACCTTGTATGAAAATTCATTCAAAGTATAAAACAGAAAACTGTAAAACTTTCAGGGAAAAGAGCACATAGAAAATATTTGGGGGCTTCCCTGGTGGCGCAGTGGTTGAGAGTCCGCCTGTCGATGCAGGGGACGCGGGTTCGTGCCCCGGTCTGGGAAGATCCCACCAGCCGCGGAGCGGCTGGGCCCGTGAGCCATGGCCGCTGAGCCTGCGCGTCCGGAGCCTGTGCTCCGCAGCGGGAGAGGCCACAACAGTGCGAGGCCCGCGTACCGCAAAAAAAAACAAAGTTCCAGTGAAGTAAACTCAAAATCCCTATTCTTGCTGCATTTCTGCAAGTAATCAGGCCAATGTTAATGAGATTAGTCTTATCTTGCAAACAAATTAGTCTTACTTTGATTTTCTTTGATAGAAACGGGGGTGATTATAGAAAGAAAAACTATGTTTCAGTGGAAAACTATAGCACACCCCTGTGGGTATTAACTTCTATGCCTTTACTGTCTCTAAGGTCTTGTTACCTACCTGCAAACTGGACTAAACACATATATAAAATCACTATGCTGTACACCTTAAACTTATACAGCGTTATATGTCAGTTATATCTCAACAGAGCTGGAAAAAATGAAAACTGGACTGGATCCCAAAATTCCTCTCATTTCCTCCAATATCTGGCTACAACTTGCCAAACTAATGATTCCAATTTTTTCCCATCCCTCAAACTTGAATCGCTAAAATAAAAACGGCCCTTTTCCTAAAGCTCTGCTGGCTGAAGCTGGAGAACTTGATAAAAACTTCAGAGAATTCACCGCAGCAGCTCCTGTGTGGACAACCTTCGTGCCTGGTTCTGTGTGGGCCACTCGTTCAAGTTCGCCAGAGTATCTGCTGACATCATCAGGGACATTCACACTGCAAGCCGGGAAAATCTGCCAGGGCTGCCTGCCTTCCCTCCATCTGAAGATGCTTTGAGCCCGACATCTAGAAATCTTCTCCAGTGACTGTCCTCTGGACGCGAATTTGGAGCTTGTTCTAACCGTTAGCCTTTCTCGGTTTGTTTTGTTTCCACGGACATGCGCAGGGCTGAGAGGCTGGGTCATCGTGTAGGGGACAATCTATTCTGGACTATGAGTCTTCTCGGGAAAGTTCCAGATGGGAGAATGATGGGGCTCGGGAAACGCTACTCTAAAAGGTGGCACCATGGCGTTTTGCATAACTTCAGCTGAGGAATTTGAGGAAAAGGGGCAGAAGCAGGGAGGTCTTCTGAGCTTCTCGCTACCCTCCCTCCCTGAAACAGCGCCCACCCCATGCCCAGAAGAAAGGAGCGTCCTCACCTCTGAAGACAAACGGATCCCAAGAAGAATCCCAACGAACAGGCCTTGCTGAGTTTCCCTGCTCATGACCCTTACCTCCTACCCCTTGACCTTCCACATTCCTCCACGACTCTCCATTCTTCATCAAACACAGCATGAAAACACTCAGGTCCAACTGTTTCTACGGATCTTCATTTCCTTACGAAGGTTTCCATTTCATGTAAAATATATTTAATAAATGTGTATGCTTGTCTCATTCATCTGTCTTTGTCCGTTTGTCTTTCAGACCCAGTTTAACTTTCAGACCTAAGGGGGTGGAAGAAATCTTTTTCCTCGCCCACAAGAGCCATAGTAGCACCTTAAAAAGATGCTCTGTGGTCAGAATTTCACTGTGCACATGTATCTTCCAGGGCTCTGGTGAAGATGTGGATTCTGATCCAGGAGATCTGAGCTGAGTCCCAGGCTCTGCATTTCTAACAAGCTTCTAGGTGAGCTGTGGAAATAGCCAGAGGGTCTCCAGGACTGAAGAAGGAACCGGAACAGGAAACAGGCGTGAGTAGAGGCGAGTCTCCACTAGATCAAGGCCCTTCCCAGTTACAGACCCTGAGCACAACTCTCTGTCACCCCATACACCCAGGGCAGGACCAGGCTCGCTTCCTGCTGTGATGTCACACACCCTGGACATTCCACAGTGTCCTGGGGACCACATGGGAGAATGTGAGGGGACCTCAGGAGAGCGCCCTCCTCCCGCAGCTCGAGGGACATGGCAGCTAATACAGGGGTGGCCGTCCTCGTCCTGCTGCTTTACTGCGGGCAGGGAGCTGAGTTCCGGCCGATCAACATGACCACGGGTACAGTCACGGGGCATTGCTGTGGGCGGGAGAAAACGGGTGCCTCCCCGGGCTGAGTCAGGCGGGCCATGGCCTTCTCCTAGGGGTCCCTCCCCTTCGTGCCTCCCCAGATTTACCGTTTATTGCCGGGGGGATGGAGCAAGTTGAAGTGTTGTTCTATGTTTGAAGCTTTTTTCAGACCCGATACTCCATGGGAAAGTAGCATACATTATATATTTTAACTTTTAATTATGGAAAATTTCTAGCTTACCCAAAAGTGGTGGAATCGGGGAAACTCCATCACCCGGTTTCAATCGTATACGTTTTGCCATCTTGTTTTACACACACACACTCACACACACACACACACACACACACACAAACTTAAGTTGTAACTGGAGCATTTTAGCATCGTCCAAGATGTCTTACGATTTTATGCAAACGCCTTCTTGCTAAGATAAAGGCATTTTTCTCTTACATACCTACAGTGTCATTGAAACACTATCAAAATTAACAAAACTCCCGTGCAGGGCTAGTACTGGCCCACACTCAAGCCTCCCCCCAGGTCTCAGAGTGTCCTTTACAGGTGGCTGGTTCGAATCCCACCCAAGCAGGCCCCACTTGGCTCCGGCTGTTGTGTCCTGACCTCTGAGTTGAGGAAGGGGACAGTGGACGCGCCCCCCTTGCTGGGATGTGACTCGCTGGCTGAGGAGGCCGAAGGTGCAGACAGGGGTGGGGCCCCCCGACCCCCTCTTCCTGGCAGGAGGCTGCAAGCCCAGGCCGCCTGCTCCCCCCTCCCCTTCCTGCCCCCCTCAGAGGTCACCAAGGGCGAGCTCGAGGAAAGGGGCCCCGACAGACTCCCGGCCCAGGTCCCAGGCCAGACGAGCAGGCCCTGGAGAGTCAGCACAGGGCCCATGCGGCTCCCCTGAGGGCAGGACGTGGCCCAGGCCGGACCCAGAGTTACCAGGGGGGCGGCCCAGCCCAGCCTGGGTCTGGAGGTCACCCTGCCTGACCTCGTCACAAAGAAGCTACTGTTTCCAGCTGCTTTCCTGCAAGAAACTTTGAGTTTTGAGGCGCCTACCAAGGACGGCATCCTCTGGGTGCTGGGGTGTCGAAGGGTCTGTGACAGGTGGGGACGTGCGGTCACCCCACACCGCTGGGTTCCCCCGGTTGCCCGTTCCTTTCACGACTGTCGGGCCCCCGGTGCCCCCGGGAGCTGCTCCCACACAGGCTTGACCCAAGCGCTCCTGACGCAGCCCCAAGTCGGTCCGTCTCCTCGTGCAGACAGAGACGTCCGCAGGTGACCGTCAAGGGCTTCCCAGCTCGGTTATCCTAACGCGGGCACAGGGCGGGTGGAAAACTGAGAATGTCAGGGGCAGACGGAGGCGTCAACAGGCACAGCACGGCGAGGCGGCTACACTTGACAGTGCGCTCCGCAAACCGGCCGAGACCACAGAACGTAAATATTCTCCTGCACGCGCTCACTGGCTGGCTGGCACAATGGCTCCATTATAATTGGGGACAGACACAAAATGAGAAGAATATTTTTAACAAAGCGCTTGCACGAGCAGCTGTACCCGTTCGTAATGACTCGTTAGTGTCGCAGCCAAAGAGGACTGTACTTTTGTTTGCTGCGTTTACGGAGGTCAGCACACTGGGAAGCCATTGTCATCACAGCACGGCCCTCTTTATGCCGGTTTCCTGTGTTGTTCAAGCCGCGGGCGCGCAGATGAGCCGATTGGTATGCAGATTGCCCATCATTAAAACTGTCTGAAAATCAGCGTCGTCACTGCTTTAGTGCTGGAACTTGAGCGCCTGCAGGCGCCACCTGAACGCTCCGTGCGCCCCGAGGGGAAGGGGGCCCTGCCCGGCCGGCCCCTGGGGGCGGCTGTCTGCTCTCTGCTGCCCCCAGAGGCTGGAGGAAGGGGCTGACCCTGACCTTGAATGGGGGACCTGGAGCGGGACACCCAGCCCTAGGAAGAGGGGGAGGAGCCCTGGGCGGTGCTGCCGGGGGCCCGACACTCAGAGTCCCCGCCCACTGCCCGGCCCGCGAGGCTGCTTCAGGTCGGCCAGGCCGGGGAGGCCGGCGGCCAGGAGCCCAGGGGCCCCACGGAGGACTGGCTTCCGGCGGTCAGCTCCCCAGGGGACTCGGACCGCCCGGAATCGCTCGCTTACGGAAGAGGAGCCGGCGGGCCAGTGCCTCTGCCCCGCGCCCAGAGAGGCACAGGGCAGGTGGCCGTGACGGTGTCCCTTCTGCACGTCACATCCTCAGCCCGCCGGTCATACGGAAGCCGCGTGGGCCTTTTACGGAAGGACGTGCGGGTCCCTCTTCCCCCCCCCGAGGGGCGGCGCCAGTGAGCGCGGCCCGGGAGCGCGGGTGTCACCTCCAGCGGCCGGCGCGCCACCCGGCCTCACCCCTCCCTCCCGACGGGCCCCGAGTCCCAGGAGCCCCGTGCAGGGCCCCTCCCCCTCGAGCAGGTGGTCGGTCCCGCAAAAGCCAGTCTGCCGACGGACAAGTCGGTGCAATTCAGGGAACGTTGTTAAACTATTGGAGTTTTTTTTCCCCCCAGTTTCAGGCACCGAATTGCCAGCAAATTTAAGAAATCTGGATGACGATATGGATACAGTATTTGGTAAGGAGGCGCCTCTTATCACACATCTGGTCCATGCCTGGAGGGGGTGGGTGACCGTCGGTGGGTGTGTCCCAGATAAGCTGCGGCAGGTGGAGCCAGGTGACTTGGTTTGAGGCTAGGATCACGTGCCCACGGCCTGCGCAGGCCTGAGCTGCGGCGGAGTGAGACCCCCATCAGGATGCTGCTGGTTAGGACGCGCAGCTCTGGGGCCGCCGGTGGTCAGCTGAGCTCTCGGGGAGAATCCGGCTCCACCAGGTCAGGGAGTGGCTGGGACGAGGACTCACACTTGCCTGGCGGGTCTGACAGTTACTGTAGCGGAGAATTAGAGTCCAACACCAGCACCCGCTCCGTCCAGGCGGCCCACCACCCAGAGCCCCAGACAACCTTTGGGAAAAGGTCAGAAACAATGGAGTCACCGGGGTTTCTGATGATTTTCTGGGCTCAGCAAGCTAACTCTGCAGGGGAACTGCAGCCCCTGCCCTGCCCTCACATCCCAGGTAGAAAGTGGAGAGGCTTAGAAGTGAAAAATCCTTGTGTCTGGAAATAAGCCAAGGCGACCCACATGAGAACAGCAGAGGTGCTGATTCAGAGCTCGCTGTGCAGCGTCAGCCACCGGTCACTGGCGTGTGACAGAGACTCAGGCAGATGGGGTGGGGAGAGCTCATGGTGGGAAAGGGGATTCAGGGATGTCCTGGGGGAGGTGCTGGGGGAACAGCTCAGGGGTGTCCTGGGGGAGGTGCTGGGGGACAGCTCAGGGGTGTCCTGGGGGAGGTGCTGGGGGACAGCTCAGGGGTGTCCTGGGGGAGGTGCTGGGGGGACAGCTCAGGGGTGTCCTGGGGGAGGTGCTGGGGGACAGCTCAGGGGTGTCCTGGGGGAGGTGCTGTGGAGCAGCTGCAGCGGCTGCTCGAGCAGAGCCCGGGGGTGGGGGGATGGTGGGGTGGGGAACCCCGCCCCGCGGGGTCCTGTCCTGTGTCCCCAGCAGCCCCACCAGGAGGCCGCGCCCCTCAGGTCGCCCTGGCCGGCCCTCCAGCTTGTGCCCCGGGGTCCCGGGGGCTGTCCACAGCTCCAGACGTCAGGGCTGCCGCCAGGTCGTCAGAAAGAAGCAGGGCTGCAGGTCCAGACGCTCCACACATCCTGTACCCCACACCCCGGCTGCAGGGGTCTCAGAGCGCCCCTGGGTGCACACAGCCAGGCCCTGGCCAGGCTCAGGCTCTCTGGGGAAGGAGCCACAGAACTGGGAGAGCCTGGCCCCGTGTGTGGGGTGAAGTCTCTGCTGCCTGTGGTGCTTGCGGGCTTCTCCCCTTTCCGTGTGTCTCCACATGAGCTGGAACCGGGGCACCAGCCGACGGCTTCCACTTCGCTGGGGCTGGGGGGCTCCCGGGACTTGGGACTTTCATGCCGAACCAGGAAAATCCGGGCTCGGGTCAATACAAACCCAGCGCGTGGACGGCCGGTCACATGAGCGCCGGGCTCACAGCTGGGGCTCAGCGCTGCCGCGTATTCAAGTAGCCTCAACCCCACCTCAGTGTGCACGGACCCTATTTTACAGACGTGAAAACCCAAGCGTCAAGAGAAACGTGTGTAAGAGCCCAGCCAGTGAGAGCAGAACCAGAGTGTGGTCCGGGGCTGCCCGACACACAGTCCAGGACGCCTGTGTGAGAAGCTCCCTGGCAGAGGTCAGAGGATGTACAGGAAGGAAACCCTGCCGCATTAGGTAGAAATCAGGAGAGGTGCTCGTGCCTGCCTGCCGGGGGACAGCTAGAGGGAGAAGTCTCAGAGAGGGGACAGGACGGCAGCAGGGACAGGACGGCAGCAGGGGCAGGAAGGAGATTACGATGCCGCCCGGGCTGGGTTTCCAGCATCGTATCTCCGGGGTCATGTTTCTTGTCCAGGGTACCTGGATGATCTCAGGTTTTCAGAAGTTATTTAGGGAGGCGGTGGTCTCCCCCCGAGACAAGGTTCTTTAGAAACCAGGTCCATCTCCACGGAGCTCCTTGAGTCCCTGTGTCCAGTCCAGCATTCACCGCCTGCCTTAGGTCTGCGTAGAGCAGAAGGATGTAGGTAGGGTCTTGCATTGCTGGTTTAACTGTCCTTGTGTGCTTTCTCCAAGATGGAATTCTGGCCCAAGAGATGTTGGAGCCAAATAAATCATCATTTCTTGAAACACAAAGACTCCCACCAACATCAACAAAGACTCTGACAAAGAAAAAAAGCAAGTACACGTTTTTTAAAGCCTAATTCCCTGTGTCCCTAGAGGTCTGTGGTACACATGCGCAATCCCATCATGGTCGCATTCTTTGAGGCCAGCTCCTGTTGGGGCAAAAGCAGATGGAGATGTGGATGAAACAGTAGTCCCAGACATCTGCTGTAATCTTCCCTAGACTGGGGAGGTCACACCTATACTGGCAGAGACAAACAAGTTCCTTCATCCTGGCTGGTGTCTGGGTGCACGTGCAAGAAGGGCCTCGTGCTTGGGATGCAGGTGGGGTTTAGCCACTGCGGGAACCCGGGGCGCACGGAAATAGGAGCTTTCGACCACCCAGCACGTTTGATGTTCACCTAAACCTCTAAGAGCAGGGCAGTGACTACGACCCCGTCCGACAGGGGATAAAAGTAAGGTCTGGAAGAGGACTGGCCCAAGGCCCCAGAGCTAGTCGTGAACAAAGCAATGTGCTTTCCCAAAGTGCAGCTGCATGGGGTCCAAATGCATACAGATAAGTAAAATAGCACCCTGAGACCCAAGACGGAACATTTGACCCTCACTAAGCAGACAGCCACGTGGCTAAAATCTACACGCAGCGTGTGAAAATGCATTCAGCAGCAGGGAAGTGCAGCATTTTCATGAAATTTTACATCCAGATGTAAGTTCCAATAGCTCATGGAACATCTGCCAAACAGCTGGGTTCAAGGAGGTCAGATGAAGCCTGACTGTTTACATGTTAAGTTGCCAGCGCACACTTTCAGTAGAAGTTGAAAACTGTGTTAGCATCCCGAGCTAATGTTTTAAAGTACAGTATAGACCAAATGTTCACGGGAGTGTACGTTTATGTTGTCCCTCATTTTTTTCCCATGCTGTTCATCAAAGAAGCCCGTATTAAAATGAATTATCAGACTGACACTAAGACGATGCAACATGAAGATCAATTCTCTGCCAGGAAAGAAAATGAACTCTTCTTTAATGGTAAATGCAGCCTGGCAGGTACCACCCCCCCCACCCCGCCCCGAGCTCAGACGAGGTGGGAAGACAGGAGGATGCAGGCAGAGACGCCCCCCTCACTGGGGATGAGCATGTGATTAGAGAGCGAGCTTGCGTCCCCCGGGTCGGGCAGATTTCCCGCCTCGGTCGGGGCTCAAGGAGCCAAGCCTCCACCTCCCTCCTGTGGGTCTGACCCAGGACCGCTGGACAGACATACTGGCCCGCAAGCAGGTGGATGCCCCAGCTGAGGAGGGTGCTGTGGTTCCGCCCATTCCTCCCCAGACTTTTACTCGGGTCATTGCTCCTCCCTGGAGTGGGCGGGACAGGGAGAGCCTAGAGTGTCCCCCAGCGGTGCCCCCAAGGAATGGGAAAAGTGTCTCCCCAACCCATGAACTTGCTGGAATAAAGACCAGGGAGCCAAGGCTCTAAGGCTGCAGAGCCAGCATCCTGCGGGATGACAGAGCTTCCCTTTGCCCTAAAGACCAAGCACAGGAAAGGGGGCATGGCACAGCTCCTGGGGCTCCCGGCTGGGTCCCGAGCTGGGCCATGGAGGCGAGACCAGGTCACGGGGGAGGGGAGCTGGCTCAGATTCTCATTCCCCGGCCCCCCCGCCCCCCCGAGCTTCTCCGTAGGCAGGGCCCGGGAGCCTGCATTTCAGTCTGTTCCCCAGTCTCTCCAGTGCGCCAGCCTCTGGTGTTTGGAAGTTTGGGCAGGAATAGGGTTCCAGTTCTAGCTAATATTCCTAACATCTCTGGATGCGTCCCGCTCCATTACTTCTGCAAAGAGCCTGATGGGTATAAATTAGACACAGCTGGATGTCTTCGGTGGGCCCACTCTGGGAGAGGTTACAGGGTGAGTCAGGTCCGGCCGTGAGCTGGACTGGCCTGGGGACACAGCATCTCTGCATCACACACATCGAATTCATTGAAGAAGTGGGAGGAAGTGAGGACGGACCTAACATCCCGGGACAGGCTGAGAGCAAGTCGAGGGAGGGGTGGAGTCGCGGGTCAGGAGTGAGGGAGAGAAGACGGGGTGAGGGGAGCCTGCATCAGCGGAAGCGCCAGCCCACCAGGGTCCTCAGAGGGACCATGAAATTCCCAAGCCCGTCATGCGGCGCAGACAGCTGCAGAGGGGACCACACCCCCGCTGTGTTCGTCCCTGGTCATCCCTCAATCCTGAGACCGACCTGAGGGCTTGGGGGGCCCTACCCCCTGTGCAGCTCCTTGAGCTACTGGGACCACAGTAGATTCATCCAGACGCTGAGGCGGTGCCAGGCTTTACCGCCAGCGGATCTGTTAATGGAATTGTTTTGCTCCTAACCGCCAAGCGTGACCGAGAGAAGACGGAGGTAAGTTATGAGTTTGGGGCAGGGCAGGCAAAGGCTGGCCTAGGAGGGAACGTGGGGACAGAGGGCAGGGCCCTGGGCCGACACTGTGAAGAAGCCATTCCACCCTGTCCTGGCATGTGACCCCCGATGGAACCAGGCCCAGGACACCACAGGGGGCAGCCCCCCATCCCCGCAGCAGCTCTGAGAGGGGCGCCTTCGAGGCTGCTTACTGTGCTTGCTGCGCAAAGACCCTGAAGCTGCCCTTCGGGTGTTTCCCCGTGAGCAGCGGCAGCTGGTGGCCCACTGATCTGTTGGGTCCACAAGTTTCTTGACAAATGGCCACTGTCCCGTGAGAGGCAGGGACTGCTCACCGGCACAAGCCCGGGCCAGCCGTGATGTGTACGTGAGACAGCCAGCCACGTACAACAAATGGAAGGGGGCCAGACCCAGCACCCCCCTCCTGCCACGCCGTGTCCCTCTGCCAGGTTCCAGTGAGTGATGTTGTCACCAGCAGAGCTGCCGTGGCACATCTGGTTCTGAGACACTGGCTTTGAACAGCCTGCTTGTGTTACAAGGCTGGGTACCTAGACCGTTGTTGTTCTGCCTCCTAAAAGAATGCTCGGGCCAGGGGACCGCAAGCCAGGCACCTCGGGGTCAACAGCCTGCCCCTCCTTGCACATTGGAAATGCTTTTGCTTGGACTGGATGGCGGAGGGGTCCATCCCTCAGTCTTTGGAAAGGTTTGTAGCTTGTGTCCTCAAAGGACCCGTGTCCACGGCATGAGGGCTTTCTTGGAGCGAGCAAACAGCGCATATGCATGTAGTGGCCGCTTGCAAGGTGCAGGCGATGGATTTAGAAGCACACAGGCAGCGCTGGTGATTCCCGTCACGCAGGCAGACACGTCCCTTAGCCACTGCCCCTCCTCTTTGTAAGCCATGTCCTGCCCCCCCCCGCCCCGCCCAAAGCTGCAGGGCGTGAGGAAAGGTGTCATGAGAGCAAAGCCCTGCATTGGTGGACGGCAGATCAGATGAAGCACCAAGGTTGCCCAAACATTGTGTTCATGGCGACATTTTCATCTTCGTGGTTTAGACTATTTTAAGCGCGATTCAGCTAGTGAAAGTCTCCTACATTGGCAAGAGCTTGGGCGTGGCGAAAGTAGACTGCCCTCTCCCAGCTAGAGAATAAAATTATTCAGTTGTATCCTGAATTTTTCAGGTGGAGAAGAGGAGGCACTGCTCAGTGAGGGATTACCCTGTATCCATAGCGGGTATAGGTAGACGGGGAACTGGCCCCCAGGCAGGACAGGAGATGGTGCAAAGAGGTAGTTGGAGGTTTGCAAGAGGAGATAAAAGCCTTCTTAGCATTTTAGTTTGGTCACAGTAGAAACCTGGTTGGAGAGCTCCAAGAAGGGTGGGGTGACACTGGGCAGGAGGTGTAGGTGAGATCCTTGGGTGCAGGTGAGGTCTCCGAGGCTCATGGAAGAGCCCCCTGGCTAGAGTGGAAACAGAAGGAAATTGCTGAGCAGGATGGAGGGCTGTCACCCTCAGCAGAGATTATGATGGTGCATCTGAACAAAGATATTTATTTGCAGAATGCTCTCGGCAATAGGCAGATTGTCTCCGGCTATTTATAAATGGAAGTGGGTTGCTGCTGTGTGTGCGCCCGTAATCCCGAGTGTACAGACATGAGCGGCAGCGTGTCTGGGGAACAATAGCATGGGTAAAACGAGGACAGTGTGAGCATTTAAACCAGTTTCCACTGTGAAATCATTTTAGACATAAAAAACCTGCAAATGCGTACAAAGAGCTTCCTGTGCCCCCTTTACATGGCATTCCCCTGCTGTGAACATCTTAAGCAACTCAAATACAATCACGAAAACCAGGACATTACCATCAATGTGATGCTATCGAATAACCTACAGACCTGATTCAAATTTTGCCAATTATCTTACTAAATTATTATTTTTCTTTTTACTGCTCCAGGATCCATCCAGGATTCCACATTGCATTTACCTCTCATGTCCCTTTAGCCTCCTCCAATCTGGGAAGTTCCCTGGTCTATCTTTGCCCTTCATGACCTCGAAGAGAACTGGCTAGTTCTTTCATAGAATCTCTTTCAATTTGAGTCTGTCTGAAATTTCCCCATGACTAGATCCAGGTTACGCATTTTGGTCAAGAATGTTAAAGATGTGATGCAGACATATCTCATTACCAGGGATGTTCACTTCATCACTTGTTTAAGGTGGCGAATACCAGGTTTCTCCATAATGAAATTAAAGCTTTTTGCGTTTGTAAATAATTAGGATCTTGTGGCGAGATACTTTCAGACTGTGAAAATGTCTTATTTCTCATCCTATTTTCACCTATTTAGCATCCTTTGCTTCTTACCTGCAAAAATTATCACCGTAGTATTTGCCAAAAGGTGATTTTCTGTTGTCATCTCTCCTTCTACATTTATTGGTTAGAATTCTATTGTAAGGAAGAAATGTTTTTTCTCCTCCCTTTATTTACTTGTTTATTCCATTATGTGTTTACATCACTGTGAACTTACTGATAGTTGATACTGATAGTGGGTAACAAACCACTAATATTTAGTCTCTCAGACTCTCAGATTTGGTTCTTGGGGGCTTTGCATGCTGCCATCGCTTCTGAGTACTTTCTAGCTTTCTGGCAACACAACAAACTCCAGGCCCCTCCCGCACTTTCCCTGGCCCAGCCCTGGGACCAGCCGTGTCTCCAAAGAGCCCTGGTCTCTTGTATTGGAGAATGGTAGTTAGAAGTCAAGATCTGGGGCTGGGAGTGTTCACTGCCCCAGGCCCTTTTAATGGACAGAGCCAGGAAGATCTGTGTGCGTACAGATCCATCTATCCTACATCTGTCTGTTCAGATGAGCCCGCTGAGCCCAGGCCTGTACCACCGGGCAATTCCGAGCTTCATCCTCGCCTTTTAACTGAGCCAGAAACCTGGCTGTCAGACGTCACAAGAGCTGACCCCCTTGCTCAGTCCTAGAATCACAGGAAATAGTTGCTGACTTCCTAGCGTATACCCACCCCTGTGAAAAACAAATTTGCTATCAGACAAGAGCTGTGTACAGACTTTTCTTCTCAGCCTTACAGTATACCGTCGTGTACTGCTTTCCAAAGTTCCTTACTGGTTCCTTTCTTCCCATCCCCTTCCATGGGGTTCTCTTGTTTACCTATAACGTTCCATCTGGGGTTTGTATTCCATTTTGGGTCCCTCTCCATCATGGTTGATCTCATTTATTCTGGAGTGTGTGAAACGTGACCCTGGTTCTAACAGAAAACGTGGGACACTGGGAAGTCTCACTCCACCCCACCCCCTGCTTTCCACCCGTCCCCTCCTGCCTCCTGTAGTTAAGCAGCCTCACTCCTTCCCTGGCTTGTCCTTCCTGTATTGTCTTGGACACAAATGAGCAGGTACATGCAGATGCTCCTTTTTGGGTACAAGGTTATTCTGTTTACTGTTTTATACTGTATGTTTTCTTTTTTAATTGAAATGTAGTTGACACACAATATTATGTTAGTTTCAAGTGTACTACATAGTGATTTGACATTTGAATACATTATAAAACAATCATCAGGACAAGTCTATTAACCATCTGTCCCTAAACAGTTATTACAGTATTATTGACCATATTCCTTATGCTGCATATTACAGCCCTGTGGCTTATTTATTTTATAACGAGGGGTTTGTGCCCCTTAATCCTCTATTTTGCCATCCTCCACACCCCTCTCCTATGGCAACCTCCCATTTGTCCTCTGTATCTATGAGTCTATTTTCATTCTGTTATGTTTGTTTGTTTTGCTTTTTTAGATTCGACATATAAATGAGATCATAAAGTACTTGTTTTTCTCAGTCTGACTTATTTCACTTAGCATAATACCATCATAGTATATATCTTCTTATCCAGTGTTTTTTAAGCCACTTTATTGAGCTATGATCATGTATGCTTTCTCATACCTCTCCTTTCTTACATGAAAGGTAGCACACTGTAGATATTTTGTACTTTCCTTCTTTTAACCTAACAATATCTACTGTAAAGCACTCCATGTTAGTTTGTAGAAAGCGTCCTCATTATTTTTTTTTACAGTTGCATAGTTCCCCACTGTGTGGAAATATAGTTTATTCAACCACCCTGCTGTGCATGGGCTTTCAGCTTATTTCCAATATTTTGCAAACAGTGTCGAGATGGATAACTGAAGTGTGTGTGTTTTCATTTTGTTGGAATGGTATCTTCAGGATAGATGGCTACAGTGGATCGCTGAGTCAAAAGATGAGTGTAGTGCGTGTGTGGTTGTGTCTGAACCACCAAAAAGCCCACAGGAGGCTGTGCCGGTTTGTGTCCCCACCAGCAACATATGCGAGAACCTATTTCCGCACAGCCTGGGCTGCAGAGTAAATCATCAGACATTTCCATCTCTGCCAACCTGACAGGTGAGAAATGGTACTTCGGAGTTGTTTAAATTCACGTTTCTCTAAGTATAAATGGGTTGGAACATCTCATGTTCATGGATCATTTTTATATATTTTTGTGAATTATCCGTTGACATCTTTTTCTCATTCTTCTATACCTTCATTTTATTTTTATTTATTTATTTTTTTTTGCGGCACACGGGCCTCTCACTGTCATGGCCTCTCCCATTGCGGAGCACAGGCTCCGGACACGCAGGCTCAGCGGCCATGGCTCACGGGCCCAGCCGCTCCGCGGCATGTGGGGTCTTCCCAGACCGGGGCACGAACCCGTGTCCCCTGCATCGGTAGGCGGACTCTCAACCACTGCGCCACCAGGGAAGCCCCCGAGTCAGCTTTTTAATTTAGGAAAAGCTGGCTGAAGTGTTAGACGCCCCCAACCTAGTTTGGCTCCTGGACATTAAGGGGTAGATGGAGGTGGAACAGGTGAGAGCCTTTGTTCAGGCTCCAGCTGCAGGGTCTCTGGGGTGCCCACCTCCCCAAATCTACCCTTTGCTCTAGGATAACTTTAACAATGGCATTAAAGTCCATTTTCACGTGTGTTCCATCCTTCCTTGGATTCCTCCTTTTTCCATTTTCTCTTCCAACCAACAACCTCATTTAGACAGTTAATATTCAAGTGGCCTCATCCCAGGGAGGAAGGATACACAGAGTAGGCTCGAGTCATTGTCCTTAGGTCAGTGGTGGGTCCCACTTCCTGGGCCTGGGACCGCTGCCCATCAACCCCTGATGTGTCAGAGGGCTACGGCTGAAGTGCTGTTCTGCTGGTGAGTATTGCCTTTCTAGCAGGGAAATCTTGACTAGGAAAATCTTTCAAAGGAATGGACCTCTACTGGTGGGACCTCAGCCATTTGGGCAGATGGCGGGGATGGGTGTTGGACTTGGGTGGGGCTGACTTTCTCAGGTTCTCTGCCCACATTTCACAGGTCCTTTGCAATGCACAGCCACCCACGCTTTCTCAGGAAATGAACCAACCCCAGAGGCCCGTTGGCTACACCTTGAGCTCAGCCTGAGTACCCAGAATCCATCTCATGGTCCAGGAGCAGAGCTAAGGCCCTCTGCCAGGCCGGGACCAGCGGCACCATCAGACCCAGCTCCCCGTTTCAGGGGACCCCACGTATTACTAACATCAAAATACACCTGTTTTGCTTTTGCATCTTGTAGTGAACCCACCAGTGACCCCCCCACCCCCCGCCAGAGACACAAAAGTACAGGCTTCGTAACATCGTCCTCATGAGCCAGACCTCGGAGTCACGAGACAAAGAGGTTCTAAATGAGGGCTCCCAGGGATGACTTGCTGACGTGGAGTCCAGGCTCCGCGGCAGGGGAGCTGCTCTCACATCCCTTCCTGGGCTGGAAGAGGTTCCTTACCACTAAGGGGCGTGGTGGAATTTACAGTGAAATTATCCCTTTGCTGGCATTTGATCTTTTTTTAACATAGTGTTTTATATTTGGTTTCTTAATGGCACCTGTCTCACTCTGATGGATGTCACATGGCCTGGGGGTGGAAGATAAGAAAAGTGGGTGCGAACTGTTGATGAATGGACAGAGTGTGTGCTGACAAAGGAAGACCAGCTGATGCTCCTGGCACCTTTCTGAACCACTGGCGAGGGGGCTGAAGGGCTTATGGTGGGACATGGGGCCTCTGGAGACAGTGCAGAGACTAAGGGCCTGGGTGAAGCACCAGACGGCCTGCAGAGAGGAAACACACAAGTCTGGAATTACACCACATTTGCGTGTAATTCTTGATCATTGTGCTCAACTTTTCCTACAGGAGAGGACCAAGAAATACTTTATCAGACTAAAAGCCTAGCAGCTCTGCAAAAAATCACTGAAAGTCTTCAGAAAGCTTTAGGTAAAGGGAACTGGGGGCCACCCGGCGATCGATAAGTGTGGAGGACGGGTCCTTGTGCTGGGATTCTCTTCCCTGGTGAGAAGGGACGTAAGGCGTCCACTCGAGGGCCCCGCGTGCCCTGAGAGCAGCTCTGGAGGAGCAGGCGGCACCGTCCCGGGGGCATCAGCGTGGGCGCGCGGGGTCTCCTGGCCCACCACGTGCGCGTTGCAGGAGTCCCAGGCCACCTGCGGGCGTCGCCTCTCTTCCCGCTGAGCCGAGCGCTGCCTGTCGGATGCGCCCTCCTCTGCAGGCGCCCCCCACCCCTCCTGGGACCCCGCTTCCCCCGCTCCAGGCCTCTCCAGCAACGACCCCCTCACCGCTGAAGTCGGTCCCCGCATCCCCCCGCGCCTCCTGCCCTGGGCCCACGCTTGTCACCGGAGCCTTCCTCTGAGCCTCTCCCCTAGGCTGGCCTCCTGTCCGCCACCCCCCCACCCCCCACACCCAGGCCTCTCCGTGGTAGACTTGGCAGCCGCGTGAAGACTCCAGGCCACTCCTCCAGCACACGCCGAGCCCCGAGCACCTGCCTCATGCCAGGCACTGTCTCAGTTCCCGGCATTTACCACCTCCAAGCCTGACCCAGGGCCCCGCCCTCGCCGACCTCACGTCCTAGGGCCTCGGGGAGGCTCAGGGGGCCTCAGTGGTCCAGCCTGTGGGAGCCTCTGGGTCCTGACGCTTCCCATCGGCTGCTCCCCCAGGCCCCCATCATCCTCAGACGGCAGGGCCTCCATCCTGTCCTCGGTTCAAAGCCCCTGAGGATGGGGTTCCAGGCTTGGCGCTGGGACCTCCCAGGGGTTCAAGGTGTCGCCAGGCACAGGCCCAGCTGCTCTGAAGTGGAGCCTCCCAGCCTTGGACTTTGGGGCCAGAGCTGGTCCAGGGTGCCCCCCACCTCCCTGCTGGCTCTCTCCCCTCCTGGCTCACTGAACGTTTCCCCTCAGCCCACGGGCCCCACTTCCCTCTGTGCAAACACGCCCGGGTCACCTGGGACTCCGTCCTGCGTCTTTTTTTTTGGGGGGGGGGGGTAGGAGTTTATTAATTAATTAATTTATTTTTGCTGTGTTGGGTCTTTGTTTCTGTGTGAGGGCTTTCTCTAGTTGTGGCAAGCGGGGGCCACTCTTCATCGCGGCGCGCGGGCTTCTCACTATTGCGGCATCTCTGGTTGTCGAGCGCAGGCTCCAGACGCGCAGGCTCAGTAGTTGTGGCTAACGGGCCTAGTTGCTCCGCGGCATGTGGGATCCTCCCAGACCAGGGCTCGAATCTGTGTCCCCTGCATTGGCAGGCAGATTCTCAATCACTGCACCACCAGGGAAGCCCTGTTCTGAGTCCTTAACATCCTCTGAGCCCAACCGTGGTGACGCCCAGCACCTTAAACTCAGAACACCCCGGCTGGCCTCTGTCCCCTACTGGGCGCCCGCCTCTGACGTGTCCTTCCAGTCCCCTGGCTCCTCTGGGGAAACTGAGGACTCACTGAAGTGCTTTCTGACTCCCAGCTGGTGGGACCGGGTAACAGCTGAGAGTGCAGGATTTAGAGCGCCCCAAGCTGGGTTCAAATCCCCATCGGGCCCCCAGTGAGTTGTGTGACCTTGGGGTAACCTTGGGCAAGTGACAGCACATCCTAAGGCTCAGCGTCTTCGTCCTCTAAGTGAGGTATTCAGAGGACCCGTCTCATTGGGGTGCAAGGGATTGAATGAGGTGATGTTTGCTGAGTGCTGAGCCCGTGGTCTGCACACATACCCGCCCACCTGGACCTGTGGGAGGGCCGCACCTCAAGCGACCCCAGGAAGGCATTTGTTCTGAGTCAAGGACCATAAAAGAGGGGATCAGCGCTGTCCCTGGTCCCACACTCCCCAGCCTCACTGGGGCTCACAGGGGTGAGTGAACCGTGGGAGGGTCTGCAATGCAGGCTCATAGGGACACCTAGAATTTCCCAAGAAAATCTCCTCTTTCCAAACAGGAAATTCTCTCCAGCAAAGAAGAAAGAAGCATAAAAGTTTGTTCGAGGGAGGCAAAAACCACAAGGGGATGCAGAACCTAGCCTGAGAAACCAGGACTGCTTGCTCACCCCCCGCCTCCAGGCAGAAAAACGAAACAGAATTACTAACCATTCTGTGTAAAGGAGAATCGTTTTATTCAAGGAGTGCCAAATAAAATGAACCTATTTAAGTATTAAGTTAGAGGCAGTGTGGGTTTTTTTCCTTAAACAAAAAAAAGAAATTAACATCTAATTGAGCCTGAAAAATGTGTCCAAAACTTCTATTGTCTACCAGGATGAGCTCTGAGAAAAACATAACCTCAGAGGCTGTGCAGTCGCCAGTGTCCTCCAGAGAAACAGAACCAACAGGATGTGCATATAAATATAGAAAGAGTGATTGTACAATAATTGTGAAGAATTGCGTCACGTGATTATGGAGGCTGACCAGTCCTGAGAGCTGCAGTTGGCCATCTGGACCCAAGAGAACAGATGGTGTGGTTCCAGTCTGAGTCCGAAGCCTGACAGTCTGGAGACCCAGGAAGAGCTGATGTTTCAGTTCAAGTCCAAAGGCAGGAAAAGGCTGCTGTCCCAGTTGGAAGGCCATCTGGCAAGAGGAGTTCCCTCTTACTTGGGGAAGGGTCAGACTTTTGTTCTGTTCAGGCCTTCAGCTGCTCAGATCAGGCCCACCTACATCGGGGAGGGCAATCTGCTTTACTCAGTCCACTGATTTAAATGTGAACCTCATCCAGAGACAACCTCATAGAAACACCCACAATAACGTTTGACCAAGTATCTGGGCACCCCGTGGTCCAGTCAAGTTGACACATAAAGTTAACTAGCACATCTGTCCAATCTGTCCATGAAGACCCAGAGCCTTTGAAGTCCTGCCAGCCATCCCTTCCATGCCCCACTCCTGCGGCAGCATCGCGCAAGGTGTGCAAGCACGTGTACAAAGTGTGCAGACACATAGAGTATGTTCCATTGCTTCGGGAAGGCTCAGAAAGCACACACTGGGTTTCTGTCGTGAGGAGCTGAACCAGCTTTCCAGGGAGCCACGTGGTTTGACCCTCACAGAGGCGGGGCTGACATCCTACCTCCCCATGGCCGCGTGGCCACCGTCCGACCCCGAGGGTGCTTAAGTATTTTGCATCTGATCCCCGAGTGAAACCAAGATCTCTACAGAGAAGAAAGCTTTCCAGTCCCCAGGAATGACCCAATTTCGAGTAATTTTCACTGCACTGGAATTCTGGTTTATCAGAATGACGTTGGCTGCGGCACAGAGAGGTGGACACACTCTAGGGGCTGGCCCCGCCTTTGCACCATCAGTGTTTTAGCTGCAGAGGATTTGGCCCACCAGCGTTTTCTGGGAGAAGATGAAAACTTTCGTTCGGCAACTGTCAGCGTGTCTTCCACGGCTTCTTATCCAAACTGCTTCTGGCTGTGGATGAGCTCAGCACATTGAGGTGAGCAGGCTGGAAAGTGATATTTGGGTTAAAATGAGAGACTGGGGCTTCCCTGGTGGCACGGTGGTTGAGAGTCCGCCTGCCGATGCGGGGGACACGGGTTCGTGCCCCGGTCCTGGAGGATCCCACATGCCGCGGAGTGGCTGGGCCCCTGAGCCATGGCCGCTGAGCCTGCGCGTCCGGAGCCTGTGCTCCGCAACGGGAGAGGCCACAACAGTGAGAGGCCCGCGTACCGCAAAAAAAAAAAAAAAAAAAAAGTGAGATTGCCCCCATTTCTCCAGAGAGGTGGGTCCGGAGAAGGTAGTGAATCCTGCCTTAGAAACAACCAAGGAGAGAGAATTTCTGTTCTGAGGTGCAGACCCGGCAATGGATTGGTGTTTGTTCTAAAACCCCACTTATAAAGGCAGCTGGAGATTGGATCAAACTAAACCATCTTATTTGTAATTGCCAGCTGTGCACTCTTCTCAGGACAGACAAAACCCTTCTCCCCTCGTTCCCTGATGTCACCAATATGACTGTAAAATAGAGGACTGGGGGATTGGAATCAGAGAATGAGGCCTTTAATCCAACACCGAGACCCCAGATGAGGAAGCTGAGGTGCAGAGAGGTCCTAAGACTCGCGAGTCACCAAGCAACTCGGTGGCCGAGCAGGAAGCCAATAGCTCTGATTTCCAGCCTCTCCTATTTCTACGGCATCATTCTGCAGCCCCCTACCAATAAATGGATGTTTCAGAGTCGTTACTTCTATTTTATTTTTCCTACTTGACTCTAGTATTAGTTTGCTCGGGCTGCCGTAACAATGTACCAGTGATGGGGCGGCTTAAACCGCAGAAATGTATTGTCTCCCAGCCTTCAGTCGGGAAGTCCAAGATCAAGGGCAGCATTGGTTCCTCCTGAGGCCTCTCTCCTTGGTGTGCAGACAGCCGTCTTCTCCCTGTGTCCTCACAAGGTGTTTCCTCTGTGTGTGTCCAAATCTCTTCTTAGAGGACACCAGTCAGAATGGATTAGGGCCCACCCTAATGGCCTCATTTTTAACTTACTCATCCTTTTAAGAGCCCATCTTCGGATACAGCCACATTCTGAGATCCTGGGTGTTAGGGCTTCAACATGGGAATTTCGAGGGGACACAGCTCTGCCCAGAATGCCTTGCCAACATTTTTAGAGTGTTTTGTGATTTGTGAATTGTTTCCATGCACACAATGCCATTGAACCCTCACCACAGTGCTTGAGAGGGAGGTGTCACCTCCACTTAGAGACGTTAAGTGACTTTCTCATTGTCACATCATCACATGGCCTGTGGTGGACCCAATACCCTAGCAGGCCTTCTAATCCAGAGGCCAGGGTCTTCTCACTAAACGTTCTAAAATCACGACCATTGCTCTTTGCCAATCAGGATGTATAGATGTAATCAACTTACACAGCATTGCTGTCCCCAGGTAAGACGAGATATTACAAGTCCTTTTCGTGACCTTCTGTAGGTTAACGAGATGCTTGACTTTGACCTTCCCCTGGTCCACCTCTGAACCTTATAACTCCTTTAAGTACAGCAGTTTCCAAATCCTGAAAGTGTAATGATTTAATATTTTGACCACACAAAAATGTCCCCAATCTAAGCGGCAGCATCCAAAACAGCTGAGTCAGTGCATTGGGTCCCCGGCAGAGAGCTGAGCTCCTGTTCTCTGGAGATCTGCTGTCCAACAATGTAAATATGCTTAACACTACGGAGATGTACACTTAAAAACGGTTAAGATGGTAAGTTCAATGTTATGGTTTTTCTAACCACACACACACAAAAAGAATACCTTAAAATGTATATCTACAGCTACATCATGAAGAAAATAAGAGAACCCACAGAATAGGAGAAATTTGTTGTAATCATACATCTGATAAGGGACTTGTATCTAGAATATAAAAAGATCTATTGGGGGGAAGGGATAAATTGGAAGATTGGGCTTAACATATACACACTACTATATTTAAAATAGATAACCAACAAGGACCTACTGTATAGCACAGGGAACTCTGCTCAGCGTTCTGTAATAACCTAAATGGGAAAAGAATTTGAAAAAGTAGAGATACTTGTATATGTATAACTGAATCACTTTGCTGTACACCTGAAACTAACACAACATTGTTAATCAACTATACTGCAATATAAAATAAAAAATTTTAAAATAAATAAATAAAAAGATCTATTACAGCTCAATAATAGAAAGACACATAACCCAGTAGAAATGGGCAAAAGCTCTGAATAGACAGTTTTCCAAAGAAGAAAATGGGCCTTTGGTCAAGACTGGTGCTTAACCAAAGGAAGAGGTAGTCTTCCCTCAGTAGAAAAATATTCTCAACTAGTTCCGTTGATTTGCTGCTAGATGACGTATTAGCTTCCAACCTGCCAGAGCTGACCAACAGACACGAAATGCACGGTACATATATGTAGCTTAAAATTTTCCACTAGCCACGCTGAAATAAACAGGTGAAACCAGCTTGAATAATCTATTTTATTTAACCCGATGTATCCAAAATAGTATACCTTTAATATGTACCCAATATTAAAAGTTATTAGTGAGATATTTTATATTCTTTTATATTATATTCTTGTACTAGGTTTTTACAGTTCAGGGTGCACTTTGCATTTGCAGCACATCTCAGTTGTAGAATTCGATTTTCACTGGGAATATCTGATCTGCATTTAGATTTCAGGATAGTTGTAGTCGAAAGAGAAATTACCTGTAACCAAGTTGTTTTCAGGTTGTTTAAAAATACTCAGCACTTTCCCAATAACTGAATCAAGTTCAAGATTTCAAATTTAAATAAATTAAATACAATTTAACATTCCAAGTCTGTGCCATTTGGATTTTAAATTCAAGGAAAAGGTATTGGCCGGTTTTAAGGCAGTGCTGTTGTTAGATTTACATCATGAAAAGGTCCTCTGGCTGCTGGGCAGGAAAAGGGGAGAGGCTGTCACGCTGGTTTCAGTGAGAGAGTGTGGCTTGGGTGGTAGGAGGGGAAGAGGAAGGAAGGGGTTACCCTGGAGGCAGGGCCACCAGGACCCGCGTGAGGGCGTGCGTGGGAGTGGAGAGTGTTGACCCCGGTGCTGGACACGAGCCACCGCAGAGAACCCAGTGGGGGTGAGCGGGGGTAGCAGGTCTGGGGCGACCCGAGCATCTCATCTGGGGCATCCGTGGAGACGCCTAGCAGAGATACAAATGCAGATGGGAACGGAATTTATAGGACAGGGCTGAGGGAGAGGTCAGGGCTGAAGATGTGAACTTAAGCACCATAAGCCGTAAACACTATAGGAAGGCATGGGATGGGACGACGTTGCCTAGGAAGGAAGTATGGAGAGGAACAAAAGGTCTAGGACCCAGGTCTGGGGTTGTTGAATATCTGGAGGTGGAACAGAAGAGCTGGAGAGTCACGGAAGCCAGGAGATCAGGGTGATTGGAAAAGGCGCCGAGGGCCAACCCGCTGAGCGCCCAAGTAGGTAAGATTAGGATGGAGGACTGATCACAGGCTTGGCCAACAGGAAGGTGTGTGCTGAGCTTGACCAGGGCTGTTCCCGGGGGTCCTGGGGGCTGACACCCAGCTGGAATGGGCTGAGGAGGGAACATGAAGCAATAACTATGCAAATGCTTTGAAGTTAGGTTATGAAAGGAAACAGAGGGACGAGCCGTGGCTGAAAAGGTACGCGAGGGAAAGAGAGCTGTTGTCCCAAGGCAGAGCATCACGCTAGCGTTACTGAGCCAACTCACCTGTTGACGGTGGTGATCCATGCAGCACTGGCAGGAGAAACCCCTGATCACTGGCTTATTGGATATGCACACTTCCTTTCAGTGAACTGCCTTTTCACCTCCTTTGCCTGCTTTCTTTTGTTGTTCACCTTTTCTCGTTTATTTGTAGACTCTTTATGCTGAATACAAATGCTTTATTTTCTGAAAGACTTGCAAACTATTTCCTCCGGTCTGCCACTTATCTTTCACTTTGTTTCCGGTGCCTTTTGTCAAGGTGAAGCTAGCAATTATAATATAGTCAGAGCTGTCCTTTTCTTTTTATGGGTTGCTTCATGAGTCTTGTTAAGAAATCCTTCACTACTCTAACGCCACAAAGATGGTCTGCTGTTTCCTTCTGAGCCATTTTCACTTTTGCTTTCACATTTCTGTCTAATCCACAGGAACTAGATTTTTGAGCGTGGTATGAGCTCTTGGATTCACCTCTCTTCTCGCCCCTCATCCACGGAGGCAGGCAGGGGGTGGAGCGGGGCCAGTCACATGAACGACAGCGACAACAGTCCTTGGTCTCCAGCTATGCTCAGGAGGGCAGCAAGCACTTGCTGGTGCCCCCAAACCTTCGGCAAGTGCTGCTTACAGCGACAGCCTGCTCTGTGCTGTGCTTTGAGGAGCTAAGAGCAAGGGCCCACCCTACATTTGGGAGGAAGGGGCCAGGGAAGGGCAGTGTCTCTCAGCCACAGGCCAGTGTGCCGTCACACCAGCAGCCCTAGCACAGCAGTGCCCGGGAGCCAGGCAAGCTCCGTGGGGACACTCAGGGCAGCTGGCGCACGTTCTGAGTGGCTCCAGTTTCTGACAACAAGACCCCCGGGGGCCTGGACACTGTATTTTAGTCTTCAAGAGAAACAAAACATCTAGCAGTAGGTAATACCTCATACCAGGAAGACTTGGTAACTGAAATGTTTATAAATTTCTGGCAGTGCGGAAAATAATAAAGGTACTTTGGAGAACAGTTAGTAACCTAGAACTTCTCAATCTGAAAACGCTTTCACATCTACAACCTCCACTGACCCTGACAAAGACCCTTTTGCCAAGCTAGGGTAACGTTTATCTTCTTTAACGAATGAGGAGATTAAGCCAACAGGCTGAGAAATGCTCCCCCAGCAAGGAGACCCGTTAATATACTTTCTTCACGCATCCTCGCCCACAGACACAGAGAAAGGGCGAAGGGCTGGAGTACTAGCCACAGTGCCCGGGGCCACCGCTGCTCGGGCCTCCCTCCCCCTCCCCCCCATGCTCCCAGGAACGGGGTGCAGGGTTCCAGGGAAGCAGGATGAAAGAGGCACCCACGTGTTGGTCTTCCAGGTAGAGACCATCTTGGGACCAAGTGACCAGAGCTTTTTGCTCCCACCTGGCCTCCTGGGCAAGAGTACTTTTAATTTCACAACCTAACTCCCGTTATTTCCTCAGGGGGCTAGGATTATACTCTCCTCGGTAACAGAGATTCCTGTCTGGCTACATGCTCTTGTTTCTGGAACATTCTTAAAGAATAAATTCAACAGTGGGAGTGTCAGGATGGGCGAGGAAGACGTGACAAACATCCATCGCACCAGGTGCCTGGGTCTGGTCCAGCGAGCAGCTGTCCGCAGCTTCCGCCCAAAGGCTGTGGTTCTGCCTGGAAGGCCAGCCTCAGGGTGGCCACGCAGGGACTTCCCAACCTGCTCCACGGAGGGGCCACCAACCCCGCCCACGGGGACAGCCGGGCACGTTTAATATTAGCCATGACTCGCTGGGGCTTTTCTCTCCAGTGATAACACTGGGAAATGAAGGAATCAGCTAAAACATTTTAACAGACTGTGTGGTTGCCAAGTTAAAGGTCACGGGGTCAGGAGGCGCGAGCGGTCATCCTCAGGGGCCAGCAGGACCCTGCTCAGGAGCAGCCCAACCCGGCTGCCCCCATCTCTGGGCGCCGGCCGGCCAGCCCGCTGTTTCCTTTCCCTTCTGCAAAACTTCACCCTCCGTCCCCATGGTTCCGCTTTCACAGTCTGCTTCTGAAGGGAGCGCAGACCTTCTGCTTCTATTTCATTTTAAGAAAGTTTGTGCTAATCACTTTTCTAACAAGATATAAGTAAGACAGGACAAGCAGTAAGATTCCAGAAACTTAAAGTTGGTTATGGCCAAGATCCCTGGTCCAGGGCGTGTCTATCTTTCTGAAAAGCAGTGACCAACGGATCTGAGTCTAGCCTGCATTTCTCATCACCACTCAGCAAATTTGCAGTGAGGGTTTAACGGGGCCCCCTGTCCACAGCGTGAGGACAAGAGAAGGCAACTGTGAACCAGGAGGACAGGGCTCCCCAGAAGCCACAGAGCTGGTCCCCTGATCACGGACCTCCAGAGCTGTGAGAAACACGTTTCTGTTGTTTGAGCCATCTGGTCTGCAGTAGTTTTGACGGTAGCCCAAGTGGACCCAGACTCTTACGTCCAAGTTTAAGCAGGTTTACCTTCTTCACAGATGGATCCGGCAGCGTGGTGGGAGATGGAGGCACGGGGAGAAGGGGCAGCAGGGAGGACAGAACCGTTGGGCTCTGGTCCCGCTTTTAGGCCAGGCTGAGGGCACCATCAGAGTGGACCCTCTTCCCCGCGCTCAGAAGAGTCCCGCCGCCATCCACCGAGTATGTGGACCCCTCTGTGCATCCCTCACAGGAGCTTCCTTCCACTGAGTGCTGCCCACGTGAGCAATTCATCACCACACCATCCTTTTTTGGAAAACACAATGCCAATCATAAAGGCAGGCTTGAGTTGGGTTTTATTCCTAATACATATATTGAGTTTTGAATCTTTCTCTTTTCCATCATGCATTTGAATCATATCTTCAAATACCCAAGTTTGCTTATGTTAAAGAAAAAAATTATTTCAAGCTGTTAAAGAAGACATTATTCAGAGACACTTGTCAAAGCGTGGAGAGGCAGACTTGGTCCAAGAGGGGGCCTTCATATGGGTGGAGGGACCCCTGCAGTGGGGCTGGTGAGACCTTGTCTTTTTCTTGCAGTCGAGGAAAGAGCTCAGACTGAACTGTGAATGCCACATGGGCAAGCGGGAACTCAGAGCCAAGGAGCGGGGTGGGTGTCGGTGGATGGAGAGTTACTAAGAGGAGCCATCAGGGTCAACTAAACATCAGGGGTTCTGGCTAAACCGACCTAAGAGGACGCTGGCTGAAGGCAAGCTAGGGTGAGTGGTCATCTGGGGGTGGTGGGAGGGCGAAGAACCCAATTAGATTTGGTGGGTTAGCAGAGATGGGGGCCAGGGGATTCTAGCCAAACCAACTTGGCAGGATTCTTGTTAGAATTGGACAATGCTGAGATGAACACTCAAGTCCAAAAGTTGAGGCCTCATTGAAACTCAGGGGATCCTGAGTAGAGTTCGGTCAAGGAGAGAATCTTTGTCATTTACTTATGGTTGCTTTATCAAATAAAAAACAAAGGATGTGAGTCATGAAGGCACTCTTTTTCCCTAGAGCTCTTTAAAAACAACAGTCCTAAAGAAAATCTGTAATTAGTAATAATTACAAGAGTTGGACAAAACCTGGGACCAAGCAATTGGACTGTTGACTTTAGCAGTACACCCTAGACTGCCCTTTATCATTCTCATACCCACAATTACCATGCAGCATATTTTAGAGGTCCATCATCATATTAATCTATTTCTAGACAGCTACTTCAATATGTATATGGTCCGAGTAGCCCCGAGAAACTGGAAAGTCATCTTAGCTGAGGAAGGACGAGCTCTAAGCACCCTATCACTGTAACCTGCTTTGTTTTCTGAGACCTGAGGACTCTTTATGCAAAATAAACCTCAAGGTTAAAAAAAGTCTAACTGTGGGTTGGAAACTGGTCTGGATATTATTCTAAGCTCTGCCACAGGCAGGCAGCTTGTCCCTGAGCAAGTTCCTTGGCCTATCTCTGCCTCGGCGTCATCATTCGCAGAAGGTAGGGTAAGGAATATTACTCCCCTCTCATTATTATGGATGACAAGGTGTGCTTATGTCCTGCAAAATGGGCTGCCTCTTTCCTAGGAAGGGTGGAAGTCATCGCCCAGGTATATATCTTTTTTTTTTTAATTTTTAAATTTTATTTTTTTATTATTTGAAAAAAATTTATTTTGGCTGCTTTGGGTCTTCGTTGCTGTGCGCGGGCTTTCTCTATAGTTTTGGCGAGTAGGGGCTACCCTTCGTTGCAGTGTGCGGGCTTCTCATTGCGGTGCCTTCTCCTTGCCAAGCGTGGGGTCTAGGTGCGCGGGCTTCAGTAGTTGCAGCACGCGGGCTCAGTAGTTGCGGCACATGGGCTCTAGGGTGCGCAGGCTTCAGTAATTGTGGTGCAGGGGCTTCGTTGCTCTGCGGCATGTGGGATCTTCCCCGACCAGGGCTTGGGCCCATGTCCCCCGCATTGGCAGGTGGATTCTTAACCACCGCACCACCAGGGAAGTGCCAGGTATACCTCTTAAAGAGATAATTAGATTAAAAGCATCATGGTGTTTACAAAGAAAAATAATTGAATTCTGGAGTGGACCAAGCTCGAAATGGGTTTATAGCATACTTCTACCTTTTTGGTCCAAAAAAAAGTATTGCTCGAATTACTGAAATTTCCTTTCTTGCCTCATCTAACTGATGGGAGACAGATTCTAAGTCTCGTTCACACTTCCCATCCATGAGTACTTACTCACTAAGGTGAGATACCCACTACGTTTTCTCCTTTGCTGTGTCTGGAGCATTTCCCAGTGTTTCATCCACTATTGTACTCAACCCACGTTTGTTGTGTGATGAGTAGATGACCGTGTTACATATTTATACCATAAATTAACAATTTCCCTTTGCTAGGAGTTAGGTTTCTAATTTCTTGTTTTATTAACTAATGCTGCAATGTGCTACCGTATGCATCAATATCTTCCCAGACATCTGGTTACCTACTTAAAGCTAAATTACAGTGATTTAGAATTTTGCAGAAGAAAAAAGGAAAGCAATATACACAAGGAAAACGAATATATACAAGTGAAACAGACCATAAGATTACAAAAGTACTGTAAGGAAATAGCCATAAACGTTAATAGTGGTTATCCCTTGACAGTGAAATTACTGATGATTTTGACGTATTACTCATAATCAGAAAAGAATACCTTTAAAAAAAATCTGTGATCCTCGATCATTGAAAGAGAATTTAGTATTTCCTTGCATGCTGCCATGTTTCTCAGTGTTTTTGCCATGGGTTCTCGAAAACATGCAGCCCACCTCGCCAGACAAGCAGGACAGAAAGCGCGGGAACTGCCCTCAGGTCCCCGCAGACGCCCCGCCTGATTAATTGAGCGAATTAGAGCTGCGCCGCCAAAACCTCAGAGGGCCGGGCCCAAACCCCAAACCTGCGCCTCCCGGAGCTTTTTATCAAGGGGGGTCGGGACACTGTCGGGCCTGGGGTCTGGACAGGAGGCGCGGCGCAGAGCCCACGCCGCCTGCAGGGCACCGGGAACGGCCTGGCACAGTCCCCTGCCCTACACCTCGTCCTACCCCGCCCCCTGTTCCTGGCCCGGCCCCCCGCCCCTCCCCTCAGCTCCAGGAGTAGGCCCCGCCCCACGGCCCCCGGTCTCCGCCCCCGACGCCCCAGGCCCCGCCTCCTGGCCCGGCGTCTCCCGGCGCCAGCGCCAGTCCTGGCGCCGCAGGCCCCGCCCCGCCCCGCCCCTGTGCGCGCTCTGCTCGGCAGCCGGCGGGACGCGGTGGTGGTGCTGCCCTCGCTCTTTTGTGCTCGGACGGCGGTGGCGGCCTCTCGGGTCCTGCCTGGCGCGTCTTTTCTGCTGGCCAGCCCGCGCTTTCCGGTGACGGACCATGTCGGCGGCGGGAGCGGGCGCGGGCGTGGAGGCGGGCTTCTCCAGCGAGGAGCTGCTGTCGCTCCGCTTCCCGCTGCACCGCGCCTGCCGCGACGGGGACCTGGCCGCGCTCTGCTCGCTGCTGCAGCACACCCCACGCGCCCACCTGGCCGCCGAGGACTCCTTTTACGGCTGGACGCCCGTGCACTGGGCCGCGCACTTCGGCAAGGTGGGCGCGGGCGCTTTAAGGCGCCATCTTCCGCGGTTTTGCCGTGGGGTGTCGGAGAAGGCGGGGGCCGAGGCGTGGGGGGCGCGGGGCGCGTCGGGAACGCGGGGCGCCAGCTGGGTCGGCCGCCAAGGCGCCCCGAGGGGCCGGGGCGCATGTGCGGCGGCGCGGACGGTCTGGGCCCCGAGGGGCGCGCGGGGAGTGCCGGGAGTGCGGGCGGAAGCGGGCCCGGCGGCGGCGGCGGCGCCCGGAGGGGCGCGGGGCGCATGTGCAGCGGCGTAAGCTTCGAACGCCGGCGGCTTCCCGGAGGCGCCGCCCGGGCGGGTGAGGCCTCCTCGCCGCCGGCGGTGCTGAGGGCCGGGCCTCCCGCGGCGGCCGGCTCGGGTCGAGGTGCGGAGACGCGGTCCGCGGGGCGGTGCGCGAGAGTCCGGAGCCTCTCTGAGGAAAACCTCTGTGAGGAAGGCCGCGGGGCCTCCTGACGCCCCTCCGACTGGGACGCCCGGGCGGGAGGCCGCCACGGCCCGAAGGTCGCGTTAGAGGGCTTCCGTGGTCAGCCCGTCGGCGCCCCCCGACGGCTGGGTCGGGGCAAGGACCGAGCTGCTGGGGGCTTCCGTGTGGAATGTCGTCCATGCGCTGGGGACTCGGCTCGCCCGGCTTAGGCAAACCTGTGGTGTTTGAAGTGTCACGAGATTGGAAAGGAAGCGTGCTGCTTTGAATTCTGAAGAGCTGCGGCAGCGTTTTCCTCATCCGTGCGGCAAAGGGGGTTATTCGCTGGGAGCGGTGGCCGCAGAGGGAGGTGCACGGTGCTGTTGTCCAGGGTGGCTTTCGTGACGAAGACGTGGAGACCCCCGTTCGGGGCCTTCAAAGACGTTTTTGCCCTCACAGGATGGGGTTGGGTTGAAGTCAGGAAACACTTGCGGAGACACAGGCAGGATGATGGTGAAAGTGTTCCCGTCTTGGGGTGAAATGGTTGTGTTGTGGTTAGTTACCTTTTTGCACCTGACGCGGCCGCTTCGCTTTGCTCGAGGTGCGGCGACGCAGGGGCTGAGCGCGCTCGCAAAGTGAAGCCAGGTTTACGTTAGCGAAGGGAGTGAGAGGGAGTCGTGACGGCAGGGGTGAGAGGCCGGCCGCCTGCGCCTTCGGCCGGGGCCGGGCGACAGCCCGCGGCGCGCCCCGCAGCGCTGCTGCCCTCGGGTACCCCGGCGCCCTCGGGGAAGCAGCCTCGACGCACAAGACGGAAAGCGCCCTCCTTGCCGCCTTTCGCCCTCTACCCTTGAACGCAGGCTTCCCCAGGCTGAGGGCTGGTCTCCCCGCCGAGGGCGCCTTGTGCACTTTTACAGTAAGCTGCAGGTAACGCTCAAAGCGTTGCTTCCCAGCATCGCTTGTGCCTATGTGTCTTGGGGACAGGCGCCCTTGTAAGAGGCAGAGAGAGGCACGGCTTTCTGGGAGACGGCTCCCCTCGGGATTCCGATCCTCCCAGCCCTGGTTGAGAAGGACGCCCAGTAGGACCATCCGGTACGTCCTGTGAAATGCATCGGCCTCGTGACAAGTGGTTACTTAGACTGTCTCCCAGTCCGAGGCTGCTTTGGGCACCTCCGGGGATTAACAGTAGCCGAGAGCGCTTAGAGCGGTCGATATGACGCCTGTGTATTTTACGGTAAGAATTCACGGAGTCTCTGCTTCCGTAGAAGGCGAGCGGTAGGTGAACCCCGGAGACCAGAAGCTGCAACCAGAGGCATTTACTTCAGGGTGTTCAGTTGTCGTTAATCACAGTGAGCGGAGAGTCTTGGATACAGAAAGGGCCGCAGAAAGTATCGTTCAGTCTGTGCGAAAAGGCTGTTCGGGCCGCACTCCTGAGCGAAGGCTCCCGGTGCTGTGCCTCTGCACCCTGCCCACAGCTTCCCTCCGTTTGTGGGCCTGGACGCGTTCGCTGTGCCCAGCCTGGGCGACAGCCAGCCGAGCGAGCGTTCTGCGTGCTGTGAACCCCTCCCAGCCCTCAGGCCGCGTTCCTAGAGACGTGCCAGCTCTGCACAAGGGTCCTCACCTCTTTATGAGGCTTGCTCGCTCCTGGAGGACTGAACGTTATTCAGGAACTCTGATCACGCCTTGCCTTTACAAGCTGTCGCACTGAACGGTATCTTTACAGAATTCCAAACCGGGTTTTCCACATGCAACCCACAGGTAACAAATTTTAAGTCCAGGGAGCTCTCGGTTGATGTTAAGACTAACCGCTTCTGGCGTCACCAAGCGATTTTCATCCTTGTTTCATTTTTGTTGGGCTTGAGACCTGCTCATCTTATCACTAGGATTGGCTGTCATTTTTCGCTCAGTACATTGATAAAGGCGATAGGTAAAAATATACCAAAGTGGTACCTCTTTATCAGCCATTACCCTCAGATTCAGGCTCCTGGAGGACAGGTCATGTTTTAAAAATCAGTGTACCACCAACTGTGAGCGTTCATCTCGCAAAAACGTTGATGGCAGTGATCTGTCCTTTACAGGGAAAGGCTTAAATTGCTGAAAGAGGATAAGAGACCCGGGGTGAGACCCGAGTGTAGCTGTTCTTCGCTTGAGGTCTGTTCTCAGGAGGAGAATTGTTGGCAGTGAGCGCTTTTTCGCCAGCTGCCTTGTGCTTTGGGAGGGAAGCGGGACCCTGAGGACATGCTGGGTGGAGCAGTGTAAACCTTTGAGGACGGCAGGCCTTCTCCCCGCCGTGCGCTTGGCACGCGGGAGGCACTTGCTAGATGCTTGTTGGGTGTGCTGGTTGGTTCTTCTTCCAGAAGCTAGTGTGGTACCGATGCCTGGCTGCAAAGTCCTGTCCTGACTCCTGTGCCTTTTCGTTTTAGTCACCTGCTAGGGGCAGAGCTCAGCTGTGCTCTAGGCCTTTTTATCTTTGAGGGTGGTGGGGTGAGGTCTGTACAAACAGTATGAAAAGCTGAAGTGCTGCCCTCTCACTGGCTCCACACATCTTTTCCCTAAGGAGCTGATCTGGAGCTGGGCCTCAATCGAGTATTCAGCCAGTGCGGCCAGTGCAGGCTGCACAAAATTGTCTTTGACCGTGAAGGGTTTACCGACCAATCACTTTAACAGTTTTCTTCTTTAGAGTAGCGCGTGCAAGTGGTGAAGCTTAGCTCTGACAAAAGTCTGTGAATATGCAATCTAGTCTTTTCTGACTTTGGCTTTTTTTAAACACTGAGGTATAGCTGATTTACAGTATTACATTGATTTGGGCTTTTTCAGATGTAGGAAAAACAAAATATTTAAACTTGTATAGTGTCAGTTGTTTCGACTTTCTATTCCTGGGTACCAACTTTGTTTTACAAGGACGAGGGAAAATGTTCTTTTAAATAAGCCTTTTAAAATTTGTATGATACTGGGAAGGAATGAGTTAACTTTGTTTTCTTAAACAGAAAAAAAGTGTAACAAAAAATGCCACTCATCTCCATTACAGAATTTAGATTATCTGTGTAACGTTTAATAGTATACTGACGTGTATGCCTGTTTCATCCCCCCTCCTGCTGCTCTCCAAGTTGGAGTGCTTAATACAGTTAGTGAGAGCTGGAGCCACACTGGATGTCTCCACCACCCGTTACGCACAGACCCCAGCCCACATCGCCGCTTTTGGGGGACATCCTCAGTGCCTCGTCTGGTTGATCCAAGCAGGAGCCAGCATTAACAAACCGGTAAGGGAGTGCCCGTGATTGACGTGGTTGGTTTTTGTTTTCTTCTTCCAATTCTAATTACATGGTGTTGAGTTTTAAATTGAGGCGTTAATTAGAGTTTGATATCTTTACCTGTGGGCTAACTGGAACTTAAGTTTATGAAGTTATTTGTGGATAATTGGCCCGTCACATAGCAGTGCCTTGTGTTCAGAGTGCTTTCGCCTGTATGTGACTTATTGTGCCCCACAGTGAGTTGCCCAAGGTCACAGCTGGTGAGTGAAGGAGCCTGGCCTTGAGCCTCGGTTTCCTGGCTCCTCTGCTCACCGCTGCCTTAGCTCCGTTTCCACAGATAATTGTGAGAACACATCTGTTCCAACAAGAGAATGCCAATTAAGTCCTCTGCAGTCATCTGTGTGGTTCAGGTAGCATTAGCAGGTTTGAGCAGCACGAGTTGTCTTCAGGTACGGGGTGGGGATGATGGTCAGACGCAGAGAAGTAGCCAGGTGTCCTGTAGGAAGTGACTCCTGTACACCAAATTGAGGAAGGGTGTTTTAGCAGTGGTTTAAAACAAGGGTCAGTGAGAAAGGGGAGGGGGTGAAGGATAAGGGGGCAGTTTGTTCTCTTTAAGAGACTGGGTGGGAAGGGCGCATGAGGAGAACCCTGGATTTTAGGCCTGTTTCTGTTACTAAGCTGCAAGCTGGATGTGGGACAGCTCTTTGGGTCACCTGCTACCCTCCAGTCTTCCTTCTTGCACGCGTGCTCCCCTACTGCTTTGTTGCTTTGGTCCGTGAATTCGGGAGTTACAAGTGGGCGACTCTGTACCATTGTGGTGCTAGGCGTCGCCTGTCCCCACTAGTCTCCTTCCTGCTCGTGGATTCTCCCCCCACCCGCTTTTCTCCTGGTAGAAGGGGCACGCCCTGCTTCCTCATCTCTCTGGCCTTGGACAAGTGGTTTACTGGTTGTAACTCAATCTCCCTGTCAGTAAAATACGGATAGCCCATGAGTAGCAGTAATTAATATTTAGTATTCATGTGGAGTTTTAAGTATAAATTTTCTATATGATGATTTTCTTTAAATTGTTACATAACATTTAGAGAGATCTAAAGAAATTGTCTAACGTTGCTTTTCAAATCTTTTTAAACCCAGAAGCCCCCTTTTCATGTAATGATTTATAGCAGCTCAGTATTTTCCACAGGTAAAAGGTTTGAGACTCTCCTCCTTCCCCCAGCTGCTCTAGACAGCACCGCGTGGAAATCCCTCCTCAACTCTGCTCCCAGGGCAAGAGTCCCCAGATCCCACTCTCCTTACAGCTCTCCTCTTGTGTTTAAACAGCCCACCTGGCTCAGCATCCCCACGTCCTCTCATGTACGAGGGTATCGCTTGGGTTTCTTAAGTGTCTTGGCACTGCTCCCGGAAGGGCCTTGGTTGGCTGTGGTCTCACGTGCGGAGCTTCGGCCCGTCCGAGTCTCGGCTGTCGGTTTGGACTGCTGGGACAGGCACCCAGTGACCCTGAGGCCCCAGTAGGCTTTCTGTTGGCTCATCTCAAGGTAGACAGTTTTTCTCATTTCCCACATAAACTTATGCAACTAGATGCAGGGTTTCCTTATTCTTTGCGTGCCTGTAATTTTTTGAACCTTAGCATACCTTTTTTTCTTTTGGCATGTTAGTTTCTTACCATTCTAAGTTCCTTTTCCTCAAGTTTAATAGAGACTTTCTCTGCCTTATCTAAGGTTGGCATGAGGGGTTACTGAAGCTCAGATGTGCTGTCTGGAGGCTCAGTGTTCTAAGTTTACCCAAAGAGGAAGTGAAGTTAGATTTTAAGTGGTTTATTTTTGTAAGTCCATAGTGGCTACCCATGGGTGTCACTTTTTGTTAAGTCATCTCTTTAATAACCCCTCTAGAATGGTGCTGGCATTTGATATTGCCTTTAGTTTCTTGTAACTAGATTAGAAATAAGATTTTTTTAATTAAAATTCAAGGTGACTTGTCCGTTTCCAGATTTCTGGCACCTCTCCCACTGTCCTTTATGACTCAGAGTTTGCCAGCAATAGTTCTAGAATCATATTACAGACTATTTGGTATTTTTGAAATATGACTGGTCTGAACTTGAGATGTGAGTAACCTTAAAATGGTTCTTTACTCTCATTCTCTTGATTGCAGTTTTCTTTAAATAGTGTTTATTCTGCCCTTCCCAGCTTAAATAGTCTCCTCATATAACACAAAACAGGAGCAGGGTAGTTTTGCTTTTTTCTCTGGCATCTATTGCTATCCCACCCTGTTCTCGAAATAGTATAGAAAACATTTTTCTTCTTGTACCAAAGATAGCTTTTAAAATCCTTTTTGGTTTTCTTGAGTTTTTGTGGTGTTTGTCAAAATCTCACCTAAATCTTAGTTCTACTTTTCCTGGCAATACGTGTACATAATTTTTATTTGTCCTTATTATGTACCTCCTCTCTCCCTTCCCTCCTCTTTTCAGACAGTAGGGTAGGTTTTTCTTTTGTTTTTTAAGTCTGATTTCACTAGATAGTTCCCTGTATAGCCTCATGACTTTGTTTCTTTAAAATTGGGACTATTCTGTTTGGAACTTTACATCACTTTTGAGCTTATACGTAACTTTTCCCTCCAGTAAGTGGTTGAGTATTTCATATTATATTTTTCTGTGAAATGCTCTACCACTCCTTCTTTCTAGTTTAGTCCTCACCTCAGTTTTCCCCCCGTGAGTTAATATTTCCAAGTGCCATGCACTGTGCACCATTGCCCCACTCCTGCTTTATGTCTTTATCCCTTAATTATGTGTACTTTTCTGCTGCCAAGTTCGCATTCAGTGATGATGGGATGTGAGTGATTCAGGAACTGTTGCTGCTTAGTCAGTTGGCATTTCTGAGGCAGAAAGTCCTAAATCAGTTTTTCTAATGGAAACAACTTCCTTCTCTTAATCGCTGTCTCTTTCTTTACCTTTTTTTTTTGACCTGAGAGCCTATGAATGAAATTGTGTTTCACATTTTTTTTTGGTCCATTCATACAGTGTAAAGTAATTCTTTTTTTTTTTTTTCTGATTCCTGTATGAGTCTTCAGAGTCATTTCCCCGAGTCTGCTCATTTCCTCTGCCTCCTTCAACATTGTTTCCTGAAGGGTCAGTCAGGTTCTAATGCGTCCTTTCTAAAAGTCCTTGAACAAAGTCCCCCATCACAGAAGAGCCTGAGCTGTATACAGAGCTGCCTGTGTTTGACCCTATGTTCTCCCGTCCCATTTTTTTCTTGACCCTTTAACTGTCTTGTCTAAAGTATAGTCCTAATTCAGGCTCGAGATAAAAAATCCAGGGGGAGGCACTGGTGTGTCTCGACTCAGGCTCTCCTGTGGTGGACATAGGAGAACGTGGGTGGACTAGACCAGACGTTAGCTATTAGGCCTTGATCACTGTTTTTTGGTCTGAAGATAATACTTTTGGGTGTCATGTGCATCTGTGCTGTGGTCCATCATAAAAATCATTTCTGACTTGCCACCTAGAGTGTACGTGCTGTCATGGTTGGAGAGGCCCCGTGGTTTTTTTGTTCTTAACCTAAGAATTCAGGAGAACGTGCTCCTTCCTTGGTGTGCCTTTATTTTCTCTTCACGTCTACATTTCTTTGTGTTCTGCTTCAGATTTGGCTCACCTTAATTATATTTCAGAGGAATGAGATGGTACATGGCCTTTGTTAATTAACTTTAGAATGTGGAAGTCTTGTCTTGTATGGATCTGAATGCTTTCCTTTTTGTTGTTTCAGGACTGTGAGGGCGAGACTCCTATTCACAAGGCGGCTCGCTCTGGGAGCCTGGACTGCATTAGTGCCCTGGTGGCTAACGGGGCTCATGCCGAGTAAGCATCTTCATTTATTCTTGCCAACCAAAGATGTGGTCAAGGGTGTCATGTTTAGAGACAGGATTTAGAGCAAGCAAAAGTTCTGAGCTTTGTTTTCAATATTGGTAATAGAGTTTTGCTTTTTAGATCAGTTGGCATTAGTGAGCAAGTTGTTGTGTGAGTTGAGTTCACCACTAGCAGAAGGGGCTGAATCCCAGCAGCCTCAGCGTGCTTGCTGTGAGAGAGAGAGCGTATTAGGGTGGAAGGAACAGTTAACTCATTAAATTTGGAGCCTGGCATTGTGGACTTTACCATTGACTAATTGTGTCACTGTGGGCAAGTCTTCAAACTTTGCCAAGTTTTAATTTCAGAATGAGTGCCTCAAATTGGATTAGAATATCTTTTCAGGCCTCTCTGGCTCAAAAAAATTCTTGCAGACAGTTAGCTTTTCTTAATTTTGCTAAAAAGATGGTTTCCTCATCTTTTAGCAGATATGAGAACATCTTATGTTTTAAAACCTGTTATGATTGTTCAATGATTTTATAATTCCTTGTAAAATGGAACTGTACACATTAAAGACTTAAAAACTCACTCTGAGTTTTTGATACTGATGGCATTATTTTAGAATATCCTTGTTTTAGCCCAGTTTACATCAACTGGCTAATTTCTAGCTTGAGAGAACAGTATTAACATTTAAGTGTATTAATTTTAAAATGTGATCTTGTATGCAAATCATTAGCTAGCCATGGCATTATACGTTTATTTCAGTATTTAATTCATTTGTATTAACTTTCTCTTAAAGATTCATTGTAAAAATTTTTCTTCTGCAGTTCACAGCATTAACAAAATGGATGCGGTTTTCACCCTTAAATATTGAGTGTAAGCTATAGAGCTGTAATAACCAAAATAACTATGATAATATCAGCTTTTTTGTTTTACCTTGAGTGTCTTGAATATTTCATAAAAATTAATTACAAACCACTTTATTCCAATTGGAAATATGAAAATTTAGACTTTGGGAGAAACAAAACCCACAAAACTGACTTAGTTTAACCCTTTGGTTTCCACTTCATTGTTTTGACTCTGTATTATAATAAATATTGAAAACAGATCCTGGACAGCAGAACCATATAGGTTAATGAAAGGCCTGTCTGATACCAAGGGCTATCATTAGGCTCTTAGTATCTTAGCTTCTGTTTCATTAAGTATTATTGTTAAGATTAGACATTAGTTTGGGCTTGGATCATTTACTTATGTAGCCATTTAGTGCTATAAATATGACCTGTGTTAACTGTTACATTGCAGGGAACCTTGTGACTTTATATGTAGTTATAATTTAAGGTAACGTAAAAACAACTGATAATATGAATATATATTACACAGTTTAGAAAACATCAAGATGATTCTCATTGCATTGCTTTAAAGCAACGTTGTAGATGCAGTTTTCTTAGCTGTTTTTTAGATTTAAAACTTAAATCTTTAATTTTAATAACAGAAGCTTTGATTATAAAATACAGAGTCGTAAAATAATTGATTAAATTTCTTAATTGTCATTTACTGAAATAATGAATAATTAGAAGTTGATCTTTTCAGTGACTTATCTTTCTAAACAGTACTCTAATTGGTCCTGAGCATTTTATTACTAAGATGTTAGTTTTATTCACTTTAATGGATAGTTAATCCTTTGAACCAATAAATATCTTTCTTGCGCTATGTCCTTTTTTTAATAGGTGTCTTTTTAAAATGAGATCATTTTATTTACAATTCTGTCCTTGTTACAGGACCCTCGAGTGTCTCTTTCCCACCAAGTGTGACTGAGCATGGCCTCGAGTGCCAGTTTGTTTTTCCTTCTCAGTATAAGAGCCACTCCCTCAAGACCCTGCATATGGTGATTTCCCTTGACTGAACTTTCAGATATTTTTTAGAAGAAATATTTAGCCTGAGCCACCTAGCCAAAAGCAATTTTTAAAATTATATGTCTTTGGCCTGGAGATAGAGCACAAGTAATCATTATTTATTGCTATTGTATATGTGGTTATTTAGTTTTAACATCTAGATAAAATGTCAGTTTTCGCCAGTAAGCTAAATTGTACATTGCTTTATAATATCTATTCTGCACGTTTTTATAGTTTAACACTTTTAGTCTACCAACAAATAATAGTTTGATTCCCCCAAATTATGGTACTTAGATCTCTTTTGTTTGTTTCCTGTTATGTTGCTCATATGGTAAAGTGTAGTCCCAGCAAATAAAAATGCCTTTTTCTTTTAAGGTCATCAAGGGGCACAGAATTAATTTACTTACTTGAAGTTAACTTATTTTGTTCCCAGTTCAAAGTGAGCCAGATTATTAATTTTAATATTACATGCTATAGTGTTTAGGAGTTGGTGGAAATTTTTCCTTTTTCCGTGACCAGATTAAAAGCTGTCTTGTATCAGTATTTTATCACACTTGGTGGTAATTAATAATTTTGTTGTTAATTCCTACTTTGCTTTTTATATATTTGCTACGTAAAGTGGCCAAAATCTGAAGTTGCTGCTTTTTTGGTCATGGGGTAGATAATGGTGAGGGCAAGCGTACCAGGCATCTGTGGCTAGAATGGTTTGTTACATAACCTACTTGTCAATGTAGGCTGCATCTGTAAGATAACGCATGTCAGCTGCTGTGCATCGTAGCACATTTTCTAGCACCGCACGTGAGTATGTTGATGGAGTTTCTTTTTCTTCTCTTATTTTACATCTTGAGTTTTGGTGCCAAGTTTTCTTTTTCATGTGAGGTTTTGTTTCTCCTTATATGATTGTCATTGTTACTTGCCACTGTTTACATCTAAAAATAAAAACGCGCAGGATTAAGTGTCAGTTCTGTGACCAGACTGAATGCTTGTACACTTTAAATGACCTAAACCTCTACAGATGCTTCTCACTCTCATTTTTTTTATCAAGTAGGGAGTTTTTATTAAGTAAGTTAAACTGTCATCATCCTTAACTTTGCTTATATGGCAGTTCAGTTCTTCACTGCAGCCAGTATTTGAATGCTACTTGCTACACACAAAGGGTTTTTGATCAGAGGAAGGACATATAGTAACATAGAAAAGTTGTTGCCTTATTTTTCTTTTGGATGATCAAATAAGTAACAATATAAAATTAAGTTTTAATGTGATTTCAGAGAAGGACTCTTGAAAATTTGCTGTCTGCTGATAATTAAGACCACCTTTTATGTGACCAATGAGGAGAAGCAAGAGGGTGCCAGCTGGGCACTGTTCTGTTCAGGTGACTTGGGGGCTCTAGTCATGCCAGTGGAAGATGAATGTAACCTGCATGGTGATTCAATCAGACATTTCCTCCCTGACTCCAAAAGATGGGGATCAATCCTGAATGTTTATGTGTTGCATTTAATTTTACAGAAGAAAAATTTATATATATATATATATATAAATTTTTTTAAAAAGACCTTTTACAAACAACTTTGTAAAGTACGCATTTCTAGCCTTGAATTATCTTTCCTTTTAGTATTTTGGCACTGACTGATTTTGGTTATTTTTGTCTTTATTTTCTTGAGAGATGTAGTGGAGAATGTTTCCATATCAACCAGATATAAAAGTAGATTTTTTTTTTTAATGCCTCAGAGTAGAAATAAAGGGATTTAGTGGGATTTAGGGATTCAGAATTGCTTGCATCTAAGGCCAATTTGCTAGTCCATTTTAATACCACATTATACCAGATGCCAGTGTTTAATCATGTTGTGGCAAAGTCCCATAGCTTTTTGTAGGAGAGCATTTCTGTAAAAGCCATTGATTCTGTGGTAACCACATCTTCCAGTGGGTTACATATATTTTAACTTAATTATTTTCATCCCAAGAGGAGCTTAACTATGATCATCAGATAGCTGGAGAAGCACCTATAACCTTATATAAGCAAGTTCAGTGATTCACTCTGAAAAAATCTTTCTTGCCTAATTTGGAAAATAGACACAGTTGGCTTTAGTAACAGAAGTCTTAAAGTGTGGTCATAATAGACTTTTTTGAATGTTGCAGGAAAAAGTATTTTGCTGAACTTTTAAAAATTCTTAATTGAAATGGAGTTGGTTTAGTTTGGTCCATGTTTATGACCCACCTTTATCTGCTTACCTGTAGAGCTCTGTCTAGAGGCAAAATTGTCATTAGGGCAGATCACGTGATGAGCATATTTAATATTAGTGTCGGAAGTTGTTTTGCAGCTTTTGCCCTTGGCAAACTTCATTAGACGTTTATTCATGTTTGAAGTCTGTGGTTTCTTTTCATTTGTTCACCTATTTGCCCTTCAGAATAATAGTCCAACCATGAAATGTATTAGCAGTGTAACTCTGAATTAGTGGTTTCTGATCTTGGATCCTGTGCATTCCAGTCCTGACCTAGTGTTCCCTCCGTGACCTACTTGTCACTACAGCAGTCTTGTCTGATCTTGCAGTTTCCTGGCTCTTTTTTCCTTTTATTAAACTGTTGCAGGCAAGGTGGAGGAATTACTTCCTGAGATAGCTGATGAAGTTCTGCCTGCTGGAAAGGAGCAGATAGATAGCAGGCTGACAGTATTCTAGAGTTGTTGACAAATTCAGTTTAGAATTTTGATTGTTTTTCATAACAGCTTGAATAATATATAGGTTTTAATATTTGTTTAAACACTGCTTTTATATAGTGCTTTCAAGTAAAACCAATGATTTCTAAATTCAAATGTCTTTTCCTTTGCTAAATTATAGTGGGAGCAGGTTAAATATTTCATCAGACTCTTTGAATGATGCTGTTATATTTTAATGTATGCAAACATAGCTGGGGTTCAGTTGCAACATAAAACTATCCTCAGTAATGTTGAACTTGAATTGAAAACTTGGCACCAAATTTATTCAAGTAGAAACTTTAAAAAATAGTTTCTTCCTGTTGTTACCTGAAGAATATATTTAAGAACGTCTTCATAATTACGTATTTAAGAGTTTGGATACCAAAGGGTTAAAAAATACACGTTTTCCTTTTACTGAAGAAATTTTAGATGTTTGTAATGTTTTGTCTGTACAAATGGACATTTAGTAATGTTTTTTTATCTTTTTTTTTTTTTTAATGATTCCATGTATTTGCTTATTTCCATCTAGGAATAGTTACTAATGTATTTGAGATACAGCATACCAAATTTTAAAGTAACCAGAATCGTGAGTTAATGGTTTTTAGTCCATACTGTTAAACTTTTGTTGAAATAACTGACATAATTAAATTGGCTTCATGCTAAAAATTACTAGAAGTAATTGAAAAGGCAGTGTTTTAGAGCAATAGCTCTTGGTCAAGGTGGTCACATGACAATGGCTTACGCTCAGTAAATGTGCTTCTGCACCTCATGTATGTATATGTATTTTTAATCAAAATGTTGCCTGCAAATATGTGATCCCTTATTATTTAAGTTTCCTGTTTTATGAACCATTGCCCGTTTTAAATCACACAGAAGATTCTGAATCTGTAAAAACTACACATGTCAATGTTTTACAGCTACGTAATTCGAATTGACTTGATTTTTTCAAGTAATCCTAGAAAGGGGGAGCATTCCATATAGAAACTGCTGAAACTGCCACAGGTGCTTCTCCGAAAACCTTACAGTTGTGGCATTGAATGTTCAGTATGGCTTCCTTTCTCCACTCGAGGCATACTGTTGAGGTATTTGTTGCGGTGATTGGTTTTAATGCTAATCTAGGAGTTCAGATATAGATTCTTTAGATTTGCATGCTTTGCTTACCCTAATTTATGATATCTACCTATTTACTTGTAAACTAACAATAGTTAAGTTGAGATCAGAATTTTAACAGAAATATTCTTTATATGAAAATTGTGGTCATCTTTTATTGTCACATGGCATTAACAAAAAAGAAAACATCCTGAAGGTGATGTGACAACTCAGATTCTGAAAAGTATATTTCAGATACTTCCTGATCCGTGGTTTTGCAAATTAAAAAAAAAAAAAAGAAAAACTTATTAGAACGGCTTCTCATATTCTGACGTTGTGACACTATAAGTGGAAAATAGATGGGGGATTAGCTGGCAGCAGAGTGGAGTTTTGTTTTAAAGTTCTTTGGGGAGACAGTCTTAGGTATAATAAGTCTTAACATTCTATTCAGAATTTTATTACAGAAAATATAGTATATGAGCCTTTATGTTTTAACTTTAGTAAAGTTTTTAAAAAGTTTATTTTGCCAGTTATTCAGCAGGATAAATAATTCACAGTAAATATTAATCTATGCCTTCCCATGTTTTCATATTGCAATTTTGAAAGAACACTAGGAACTACTGGGAGAAAATGGGTAACCTGCCCAAAGTGACTTTTCATAGTCTCGGTGAAGGTTGTCATAGCTTCCGTGACAAACTGTAGCAAGTTGATTTTTACTAGTCTAAGAATCTGATCATGTCAACTCTTAAAGAAAGTCACCTTTAAAACTTCAACAGGGCTTCCCTGGTGGCGCAGTGGTTGGGAGCCCGCCTGCCGATGCAGGGGACACGGGTACGTGCCCCGGTCCGGGAAGATCCCACATGCCGCGGGGCGGCTGGGCCGGTGAGCCATGGCCATTGAGCCTGCGCGTCCGGAGCCTGTGCTCCACAACGGGAGAGGCCGCAGCGGTGAGAGGCCCGCGTACCACAAAAAAAAAAAAAAAAAAAAAAAAACTTAGACTAGACTCAGTTTGGACATCAAGTTGACTGGTGCCTGGTTTTTTTTAAATCTCTGCCCATTTACAAAGATTTTTCAAACGGATACCAGAGGGGACCAGAAAGGTGAACTGGAGCTTTAGAACAACCTCACAGCACATTCCCCATGGGGCTTCTTGCTGTCAGAAATGGACAGAGGTACATTTTAGATGAGGCGTCATCTGTCCAAGTGCAGTAAACCAAAGGCACAAAATTCATGTGTGTTTTTTAAAGACTTTAGTCTAAAAATATTGTGTACACTTCATTAGTACCCCAATTTTCATGCAAAATACAGTTTTTGAGAGTAATTTTAAACAGTATCTTCCATATACTGAAAATTTCCATTTGGACTAGTGTGTGAAGACCACAGTTCAGATTAACTTTGTCTTTAGCAGCCCCTCACTTGGGGTTGGTAGGAGTAGCCAGCAGTGAGTGCAGTGTGGCCATATCACGCCCGCAGTGAATACCTCGGGATTGAAGAGTGAAGGCTTGACTGTTTAAAAAGTACTGTAACAGAAGAAAAGACCAAATTCAAATGTGAAATTATCATAGAACCTGTAAAATCCTAAATCACATTCATGTGCCCAGCTCCCATTGGATTTTAGGAAAATCATGCAGGGTCGCTTAGGTTGAATATCTGCTTAAACTTGTAACACTAAATAGAGCTGAAGGCTTAATAAATTGATGATACATTTTAACCAGGATAACTGTTTCAACTCTTAAAATGTTAAAATTGAAACGTGCTTAACAAATAGGAGAGCATATATTTAAAAATACATTTAAAGGCCTGACCCACTTTTGTTAAAGTGTTTTAAGAACTATACCGCTTAATTATTCTTTATGCTGCTCTTCACCTAGAAACCCATGTGATTTTCAGCCTCTGTGTAATACGTTTGAAAACCCTTTCTGCTTATTAAGAAGTGACTCGAGGAATTCAGACCTGTAAAGACAGTTTCCACCTCATTCATATTAAGCACCTCGCCTAATTCAGTCGTAAGACACTTAGAACTTTTAACAGAAAACACTCAGATGGAGTAGGAATGATTATTCCTTCTGCATGCTCTCTCAAGCTCTTTTATTTTACATTCTTCTAAAGTTTACCTTTAGATATTCTCTTGATATTTAACATTTTGTGATTTAACAGATTTGGCAACTTTTAAAAAGTTATTTTTTTGTTTGAATTGAATAGTGCATAAAATTACCAGAGAGACAGTTTTCAGGAACCCATAGGCATCTGTTATGTAGAGTAGAGGACCAGCCAGAAAGAGAAAGACAAATACCATGTGATATCACTTATATGTGGAATCTAAAATATGACACAAACGAACTTTTATGAAACAGGAACAGACTCACAGACATAGAGATCAGACTTGTGGTTGCCAAGGGCGAGGGGGAACAGGGGAGAGAAGGATTGGGAGCTTGGGGTTAGCAGTTGAAACTGTTGTGTATAGAATGGATAAACGACAAGGTCCTACTGTATAGCACAGGGAACTATATTCAACATCCTGTGATGAAACAATGGAAAAGAATATTAAAAAGGATGTGTGTGTGTGTGTGTGTGTGTGTTTGTATGTATAACTGAATCATTTTGCTGTACAGCAGAAATTAACATTGTAAATCAACATACTTCTATAAAATAAATTTTTTTTTAAAAGTGTAGAGGACTAGTTAGCAGTATCATCTGTTGGTTAAATGTTACTCAGTTGGTCCAGCCCATTGTATTCGTATGGCCCATAAAAAAGATTTTTATGTTTTTGAAGGGTTGAACAAAAATCAAAAGGATAATATTTCATGACATGTTAAAATATATGAAATTCAAATTTCAGTGCCAGTAACTAAAGGTTTATTAGAACACAGCCAATGCTGTATTTACACATCATCTAAGGCTACAACGAGAGAATGGAGACTGTTGCCTGTAGAGCTTAAAGTCCTTGCTGTCCAGCCCTTTACAGAAAAAGTGCCTGCCCCGGATTGGTGATCCCAGTCATTCCTTTCCACCCAGTTTTTGTGCACCATACAGTTGCAGAGCCACTTGCAAGGTTTTAAATATGAGCAGAGCAGAATTAGCATGTTAAACTACGGGTAAAGAAAGGAGGAATGAATGTGGGTACGTAGGGAAGGAGATGGGAAGGAAAACATTTGGAGGTAGGAGAGGGAAGTGGGCGGTTCTGCTGTCCTGTACCAGGGTCAGGTATTAACGGACCTTTTTGCTTTAGAGGAACATAAACACTATTAAACTGAATGTTACATTCAGTCCTTAGTAACTGAGAAATAATATAATTGAAAACTTCTGTAGTCACCAGAAGTGGAGAACAGATACTGTATGTTCCTGTTTCTAATAATACTACTGTAGGGATAGTGCCAAAATTATAATCTCCCAGTTAATTTTTCCAGTTACCTTACATCCCAGATTCTGATATCTGTCCATACATTTTCTGGAATGTTTTGAACTCCCCTTTGGATCACTCTTTGGATCCCTCAGAGTTATATGAGGAACCAGTTGAAGTTCAGTTCGGCTTGTGATTGTTCTTACTTGCTTGGTCTACACATGAGGAGTACATAGCATGAGTTGACTCTAGTGACTGTTCTTTCGAGTTTTGAAGATAATACTTCCCACCACCTGGAAATCTGATTGGCTTCCTCCAAGCCGAGTGATGTGCAAGTGTTGGGACCACTCGTGGTAGTGGGAGACGGGCAGGAGACGCTGCCTGTGTTCTCAGGTGCAGGCAGGCGCTCCCACTCAGACCTTACAGTCTCCGTGGTCTCCGGATATTGGCGCGCACTTGCTCTTTCTCTCTAAGGCTGTATTTCCTTGGAAGAACAGAAAACTTTAGTCTATTCTAACTCAGATTCAGTGTACTGTTCAGTTTCTGAATTAAGAGTAAAGGAATTGAGTGTAGTTTGGATGTTCTTGTTTTCAATGACTTAGAAAAGTTGGCATGCTCCCTGAGCATCTCAGCTTTCTTCAGTGAGCTGGCACTTAGGGTGGTAAATGCCATTTAAAAAATCTGTGTGCTGTTCTTTATTTTATCATCCACTGAGGAGTAATCTTTACTGTCAGCGTTATTTGTCCTGATTTTAAGCAGCAGCTTCTCATTTCTGTATTCTTTAATTTTGGGAGAGCACGTTCATATTTATCTATAGAAATGATCATTTTTTAAACTTTGCTTATGTCCTGGGTCTTTGTCTTTTCAAGCTGTGTGGAGTTAAATATTTTTTTTAATTTTATTGCAGCTACCTACTCTGTTCACATTCTTGATAGAGTAGACCTTTTTGGACCATTCACTTATCATATCTTCTGAAAATGAAATACACCATTAAAAAAAATTATCCAGTTTTACACTTGCTTGAATGTTAAATTTCTGTAACATGTTGATATTAAAAATCAAGTATGTGATCGTTTTCTATGCACATAACTAATGTAATTCACTCTACCCAAACTTTGATATTTCCTCTCTATTTAAGTCATATATCAAAATACTGTGAAATTTTAGAATAATGTTTATCAGAAATCATAGCCATGAAATCAAATTAAAATGTCAGTTTTAGTTCCCAGTAGCCCTGCACACAGCTGCCTTTTATTTTTAAGAAAATATTGTTGGTTTTGGGGATTTTCAAGTCTTGTCTCTTTTATATTTGATCAGATTGAGTTTGGGCTTTTGCCTTTCTTCAAAATGTATGATACATTTCTTTATCTCATGCTTTTAAAAGTGGAAACATATTTAGTGATTGTCCAAAAGTATATAGATTTTTCATTTCTGAGTTTGGAACCTTCTGAGTATGATGGCTGGAAACAGGAATACAGGGCTTATTGTTATCTTTAAAATGGAAAATCCTTATTTGTCCCTGATTCTGTAGTTTTCTCCCTGAAATGGCTTTTTTTGTCATTCACATTAATCTAGGGAAAAAGCATCCAGGGTTGTGCCCTGTTCTTTCGGGAACAAGACGAGGCCTGTGTTTGGTCACAGCTGCACTGTCGGTGGCAGAGCTCACTGGGAGGTGTGGTACTGCCTCGGCCCTTCAGTGCTTCTCCAGTTTCAGTGGATCAGCGTGCAGCTAACAACCTGTCTTGCTTTTTTACAGATTTATTTCACAGAGCAGTGTATTTTCTTGTCTTCCAGGGGAACTTGAACGTGGAGTTGCTTTTGTTCCCTCAGTTTTTATTGTTTCCTAATTAAGATTTACAATTTCAACTGGTTCTTTCATATTCATCTTATTTAGAGCTTTCATTTATATTCTGCCACCACTTCTGATTTAGTCTGACTCTTAGCTAATGCAGAGGACATCGGACCTTTACTTGTTAATGTTATTAGCCACGTAGGATGATGTTGATTCTTTTTGATGGTAGGACTCAGCCTAGGGGGATGAGTTCCTAGTACAGTATTAGAAGGACACACCCACTCAAATGCTCTGAACTTCTAGAAGCAAGTTTTCCTAAGGCCAAAAAACAAAACACAAAAAACTCAGCTTTTCAGATCTCCAGTCTGATGATAAATTAGTCTCAGGACATCCTTCTAAATTTCCACTTATAGTGTCACATGTTAGCACAAATTCTGGCTTGTCGTTAAGTCAGTTGCCTTTGTTGTTAGGAAGCCAGTTATAAATGCCATGGACAATTCAGTACATGTTTGTTTGTTATGATTTTACTCGAGCTAAAGGAATGGATTATTAAAATTAAGTGCAGATAATATAGAATTCAGTTTCAGGTTAAGTCTGAAGTTAGCATAAATTTATATTCTTCAGACTAACATAAAAATGATTTTGAGAAGTTAAATAGGAAGATGCCTTTTTTTAAAGTTTAGTATATTGATTTTTAAATTACTATCTCCCAAATCTTGCTTAGTAATCAAATGTGCATAAGAGAGAAGTTAGTTACAGAGCTAGGATGAGTGACTCCTTCTTTAATTCAGACTTGCTGTAAATCTGTGTTCATATCGCCTGCAGATAGTTAGTCAGTTCAGCAGGAACAGAGACCAGATGAAAATGGTAATGGGATGTAATTCAGTGTTTTTGTGTCGTACAGCCTGAGAAATGCCAGTGGCCTGACGGCAGCAGACATTGCTCAAACCCAGGGTTTCCAAGAGTGTACCCAGTTTCTCTTGAACCTCCAGAATTGTCATCTGAATCCTTTCTATAACAGTGGCCCCTTAAATGGGGGCCATCCGAATGTATTTCCTAATCACATTAGTGTGGGAACAAATCGCAAGAGATGCTTGGAAGATTCGGAACCCTTTGGAGTAAAGAAAGCTAGAACCACAGGTGAGACCGCTTTGTGGGTGGGAAAGAGCAAACTTGTTTCCTTTCTTTAACGTGTTTTCTTTTTTATGGCTGAAAGCGCCTTCGAGATGACTCCTTCACGTAAGGGGTACTGTGCCTGGAGGACTCTGGTGCAGTGATGGAGGAGTTTTTCCTGTGTTGCCACTTTGAAGATTGGCCATTTAACGAAAGGGGAGGATATGAGAGGGCAGTGTTGACAGCTGAAGTGTAAATGTGTGTATATAACTTTCTGCACACCCAGGTTTACCTGCCATGAATTAGATTTTTCTCGTTTGTTGTTCCTGTTTGAAATACAACTATTAAAAAAAAATCTGCCCCTGTGCCTCATTTTTTTTTTCCTGTGAATTTTCCTGGACTTACAACAATTGTTGGTCTGATAGTAAAATATAATTTCACATCTGGGAAGGTAGATGTTTGCATTGGACACAGTGTGGTGTGTGTTTGTCACAGCAAGGCCTGGTGTGCCACTTTGACATTGAGGACTTAAGTCTCTAAGGTAAGTTATTTTAGTTTTAAGTGTTCTTCCACCTTTTTATCTTTAGATAGTTTCGGGGTTTGTAAATAAGTCGAGTCAGCTCGTCACTCTTTACGGTTGAGGGGAAAAAATCTCCCTTTCATTTAGGGGAGAAAAAATTAAGAAGAATTACTAGCTTGGCAGGAATATTTAGCAAACTTACATGGAAAGGGAAATTTAGAGATGACGGTGAAAAGTAATCGTGGTGAAATTATGCCCTCAGATAAGTTTTGCCGAAGATAACTACAAAGTTGTGCCCTTTGGCTTTAAAAAAAAACAACTATACATGTATAGTCTGAGCAAAACCTGAGTGGCTAGTTTCAGTTGACTTTAATGTGTCAGCTTTATCCTCTTCCCAGTGCTGTGCCTCTTTTGTGTAACTGGAGTCTATCCAAACAACATTTTTCCTACAGAGTCAATAAAATTGTATCATCTCCTTCACAACTTTAAAAATGTTGGTCAGTATAAAAACTTGTGATTATGTGACTTTTCTATAGAAATGAATGTATAAACTTAAAAGTAACAGTTTCTCAGATTCATAGCTTTTGTAAGTTACGGGCCTAATAGTTTTTAGAAAGGTATGAAAATCACATGCACAACCTGAAGGTGTCTAAACTTCAAAAAATATTCTCTGTTTAATGCCTGGTTAATCATTTTGGGATGGTATTGTTAGCTTCACTCTACGACCTCATGCAAGAATTGGACGGGTGTCTGTATCAGTGTATAGGATAAATCTTAAATTCTGTTTAGTTTTTTAAAAAGGATGTCACTTAACATTCTAAGAAGACTCAATTGTACCTAAAGAGTTTTAAACTAGTCTCATCAGGTTTTAAGTTCGGTTGAATTGGCCAGTATCTTATTGAAGTATCTCTTTCAAGCCTTTCCAAGGATTCCTAAAACTTAAGAACTTGTTTCCTAGACCCTGGGGGTGCACAAATAGGGTTTGAATAATCATGCAGGTATTTGGGAGATTTTATTTTCCTCCTCTAGACAGGAATTCGTCTTGGTTGACTGAGTTAGAGATTGGTGTTTTGTACATTAAACTCACAGTGCAGCTTTCCCAAAGTGCCCATTCCTTAGTGCTCAGGTCGAGGATGCCAGTTGAGAAGAAAATGGGGTTGCAGCTTGGCGTTTGAGTTTGCAGGTGATGATTACGCACACCTGAGCCTCAGTGCTGCTCCAGTGCACGTGGAGAGAGCGGGGGTCTTCTCACCCTCAGCACGTGCACCTGACTTCTCAGCTCCTGTTTCCGGGCCCTCGCTTGGCTACTGGCCCCTGCGGTTCAGCCCACATGTCGCTCAGGATCGTGCATGTGTGTGGATGCGCGTGCAGAAGAGATGGGCCTTCGTCCCGCCCTTGCCCCTGCACTCCTTTTTCTTTGGGAGAAGGTTTCTTTCTTTTTACCATAACATACTCACTGTGGATGGGGTATTGGGGCAGTAATTCTCAATTACTGAAACAAGGTTTTTCTTCCCAACTGCCTGAATTTTCTAAGTGAAATAATAGTTGGCTTCAGTAGCTGTATAGTTATTTACGTTCTGTGACTGGGGTTTTTTGGTATGTGTGTGGGTTTTATTTTTTTTTGTATGTTGCTTTAGTTCATTTTCATTTAATTTCTGACGTCTTGTTTTGATTTGCTATATACGTGTGTGAGCTTGAGGTTTTGCTCATTCTGAATTACTCATTTTGTAGATAAGTTTTTAGTTCTCACGCCAGAGTAAAAAAATATGTGTTTACCCCCTTGTGTAACATATGCATATAAAATACATCTTTGAATAACTTCACATGTAAAAGTATTTAGAGAAATTTTAAATCTTTTGGGGGGGGCGCAATTTAAGTTTGCTGTTTTAAAAATACCTTGGAATATCTTGGCAACATAAATGCATAGCGTGGACCTTATCAATAAACTTAGTCTATTCTTACTAGAATTTAATAACTACACATATTGATGTTTTTAGTGTGGAATATATATTCACAAAAGCAATCACTTCCAGAAGTTTTTCTGGCTAAGCCAACTCTTAAAGATGTACGTGTCCTGTAAAATTGACTCTTAACTTTTTTAAGTTTGGAATCACGAATGTGAAAGTTACCTACTCCTCTCCATAGAGAGTAGGATCTCTCTCAATAAACTGTTTTCAGATATTTTAAGGTAATCGGAGTAATTTTTCCCATGGAAACCTTACTGATGTAAGAGAACGTAATGCAGTGATAATTTGTTCTGCTCAAATACAGACTGTCCTTGGAAGCAAGTTTTACTACAGACATTCATACTTTAAATGCCTTTCATGCGGTCATTCACACCAGCATCAGAATGCACTCTGGTCAGAACACAGATGTGATAGTTGTGACCACGACCTCTCGAAGGTGAAATAAAATCCAAAGCTATGTGGGTGGTTGGTATAAATGAAAAGTACTTTGGGGTAGTATTTTCTCCGGTATGGATTTTGTTCATTTAGGGTGGTGCAAGGAAGTATCAGTATATAACTAGGTTTTGGGTGGGTTGGGTTTTCTTTTCCTCCCTGTTTACCAACCATTTGCTCAGGATGGAATGACAGGTGGACCTCGGGACTTCAGCTGCAGCTGCTCGGTAAAGTTTGTGTTAGGTCTGTTAGCATTCTAGTTAATCTTCAGGAGTAACTGCAATTATTCACAAATGTCTTCCTGGAAAACTTGTCCCAATTATCAGTGATCCAGGATAGAGAAGAATGCCACTCCCATCCATGAGAGAAACTTTTCATCTTGTTTTTAATCCATAATTGTTGGGGTGCAGCTCCAGAGTGTTCACTGGGGAGAGGCAGTGTGAGTTACAAACTGACCCAGGAACCTACAGTTTTATTTGGGGTTAACAGTTGCCATCAGTAGGAGGCTGTGGTGGTACCAGACCTCACGTGTTGACTTCACGGTTTTGTTTTAGTCAAATAGATGTATTACTGAGCTTAGCATCTCATATGTCACGTGTTAGGTATTTAATATAAAACACCGTTTAGGAAAAATACAGCATGACTTAGCTTCAAGTCAGCAGTAGGAAGTTGCTCAGCAGATGATCCCCAGGATGAATTTAACATAGGGAATCTCCCTCCACTTTCTGCTCTGAATTGTCCGTTTTGACCAGGATTAAAAAGACAAGGAGAAAGGAGGATGGGTGTGGCTTAACGAGCTTGTTAAGTGATACAGGTTAGCTCATGACTTAAAACTTCAGATGACAGAAATCAAATTGGTAATGTAGTTCCATGTATGTGACACACACAAAAGACTTCAGTAACTTCTGGTGTATCTTTAGTGTTCTCAAACTTGCAGTAAATGGCTGTATTTGCTTTTAAAAATTTGACCAGAGAACATTCCTAATTGCCTTGCAATAACAAATGATTGTTTTACCTCAGTCCCCAAAGACACAGCATTTTATAAATACAGTCTGAATGAATGACATTTAAGAACCAAGTGATTTTCTGTTTTAGTCTTGGGCTCAGCAAACCTCTTGCACCTCGTCCTCTGCACATTGTGGCAGCTGCAGCGGGAATCAGCCAGGGCCAGGTCCTGGCACGCTTTGTTCCGGGTGGTCTGTGTCACATGCACCTTCCCTTCCGTGTTCTTTTAAGAGACCCCCAGATCCCTCGTTAGTGTTTCCACAACTGTCACTGCTTCTCTGTGTCCTTGGCACCTTCACTGACCTGCCCTCTTGAATCTCCCCACCCCCAGTCTGCTGCAGTTGGGGCCACGGCAGGAGTCCCACGAAAGGTCACCGTGTGGTAGAACTACCTTCCTACTGGCTTTATGTGCTGTTGTGATTTTAACAGGACCTTTCTTCGCAAAGGTAGTTATCTGGGTAAAATGTACTGTATAGTAGAAGAGAACGGTTGTAATTAGTAATGCAGGGAGACTACTAAGGAAACGTTTCCTTCCTGGTTCGTTTCATGGGGAACAGGGTTCCCCAATGGTCAGAGCTCCCCATTCAGTGGGAAGGCCAGAGGGGTGTGAGGTAACCTTGGTTGTGGGTCAGCACCTAGGATTTCCCACACTGGCCCCCTCAAGAGGCCCAGAGGACTGTGAACCACTAGTCGGTCCCCTGGCCCCAGGCTGCACTTGACACGCTGAGTGAAAGTGCTTGACAGTGTTCGCACATCGCATGGTGTCAGCTGTGTGGGTTGTGTCTAGGTAGTGGCGCCCTGTTACCTAAGTGTTCACATCTTACAGCATAGGACTGTGTAAACTGGTTTTTGCCTAGTAAGAGATTTCCTTGCCTTAAAAGTTAAGTCTGATGAGGCGTTTCTCATGAGCCCTAGATGCGCATTGTAAATGTGCCTGGCAATCAAAATCCTGTTGTGTGCATGTTCTGCATCTTGGGATGAGTGGGGTGCCACTTGTACAACAGTAAAGGCACGTCTTCCTAAGTTGACCCAGCCAGCACGAAAATAAGCTTCCTTGATGGCACAGTTTCTGTAATGCTGCAGACCCCTCCCTGTCTTTAAAAGTTAAGGAAGGTTTTTCCTATGTTTTAGTTAAAACTCCTTGATCAGAAATTGTTTAGTTTTAGAATCTCACTGGTATCTCTCTGGCTTTAGGAGTTTTTTTCAAATCTTAGATGAAAATTCAGTTGCGGGTTTCTGTGTTGCCCTGGGCACCTTCCCAAATGGAGCATCTTTACTGGCCCCAAGGTCAAGGATGAGGGGCTTCTTAGGCAGTGGTCACACCTGGTCATGACTCCACCTCTGGGGGAAGAAGACTGGGAGGGTTTATTTTGAGCCAATCCTAGGTGATTTTCTGTCATAAATACGCATCGTCTAAGGTGTATTGAAGTCATGTCTAGTCAACAAATACCTGCTTTGGCGGTCAAAGTAAAAGATAAGGACGCTTTTTACAAATGTTCGGTAATTTTTCCTTTTACCTGGAATAGGAAGATGGGAAGGGAAAGTGCTTCTTTTCTAAAACAAATAGAATCAAAGTGGATACTTGGTGGAAGAAAATTTTTTTTCTGAAATGTCTACCAAGCCACTTTCTCAGACGCGGCGTGGAATATTTCGGTAGTTCCTTTGGCAATGGCGATAGGTGTGTTGGGAGAAAATGCCGCAGGTGGCGTGCTCCGTGGCTGTGGAGAAAGGAGTCGAGTCCAGATGCAGTGTCCTTCAAAATTCTGAAAAGCCGATTTTAATTTCATGGCTTATAGTGCAGTTTTAAAAGGTAAATGATTACAACCTCAGTGCTCCCACTGAGCTGTTTGAGCCTTTCCTGTTTCCAGGTGCTAGAAATAAGGACATGAAGGCATCGGTATAAAATACATCACCCAGGGTTCTAGGCATCTAGGTTAGCAGCCAGGTGGCTGCACATCCTGGCAGATGGAGCCTGTATGGGAAAAACGCCTTGCAAAGATTGTGCATCTACGGAGAGGGTAATTAAATTCTAGGCTGTCTGTATTAGCATATGCCTCCCACGTTCAAGAGTTCTCTTTACTAGAATCTGAAAGCTTTGGTCTGTTTCGTTGTTATCCCGCTCTATTGGTGAGCAGCTACCTGCATGAACAAAAGACACGTGTAAAAGGATAGCGTCCCTAGTGCACTGCATAGGCCTCTGGTTAAGGGATCAGTCTCTGCTTTAAGGTGGTATTGTGCCTGCTCCTCTATACCCGCTTTTATTTTGAAAATCCCTCCCTTTGCCACCAGCTCGTCTGGCCCCCTAGTGGCAGGTCTGCCCTCCTGTCCTTTTTCATTTTATAGCTAGTCTGACCTGAGGACTACTCTCGTTACTCTGAATAGTTTTGCTTGCTTTCTGTGTGTGTGCCTTCTCGGGCTAGAGCCTGGGCATCATTCATCGATGGAACATCGCCAGGCACTGGGCTTGCGGAGCGAAGAGACACATTCCCTGCCTTCATGAAGCTGTTTTCTTGTTGCACTTTTGGGGGAGGAGGGGGGGGTCCTCGTGTCTCACCTGTCAGCTTTCTTTTTAAAACCTGCTTTTCAGAGATCTGAAATTGCCGCTGTAACCTAGATGTCACTTTCCCCAAGGAACACGGGCCCTGAATTCCAGAACAAAACCAGGCACTAAGAGTATGGCTACATAAAGCTATCTGCACTGTATCCCCAGTGAAGTCTGACCTTTTGTATGAGGACGTTTGTGGCTTTGCCCCGATAACCTGCACTGGTTCTCAGTAAACTGCCTGATCTGGCTCATCAAACGTGGGCCTTGCTACTGCAGGCCCCTCATCTCTGCAGTGACTGACCGAGAATTCCTGAGGCTTCTGTCAACCAGTACCCGGAACATCCCTCTCCCAGCGCCCCCACCCCCACCCCCATTTTCTAAGACGTCCTGTTTACCACTGACTTTTTGAAAGTACCGTTTCATAGCGAAGATGGAGCCTAGCCTATCACTGATTTGGGGCCTGTGGAGGATTAAGAAAAGCTTCGCAAGACAAGTCCTCAGCTTGTTGCCTCTGGCTTTAAATCACCTCCGTGTGTAGGGTGCTTTTGGCTTCATACCTGTGCAGATTTTTTTCTCAGCTGCACAAGTCACACGGCTCTGTTTCCATTTCTTCCATATACTGATCATTGAGAATTTGTGTTTCTCTTTTATTAAGACTTTTTTTTCATTGAAAACTGTTTCAGCAGTTTGGAGAATACTCTGGAACTGCTATGCTCATTCCTATAGTGCAAGTGACTCGTGTGTGTCCAAACTTGGAAACAATTGAAACCGCACAGTTCAGGTCTCTCTGTTTTTAAATGTTGATTTGAAAGAAATTACACTGAAAGTTGTTACTTCTTTGTTGTATATACCCTCTGACCCAGAAATCATTCTAGTTTATCTTGGAAAAGAACCAGAAGTGTATGCAAAGGTGCATTCATAGGGATGTTAGTTATGGTATATTCATGATAGGAAAGAAAAGGAGCCACCCACACCGCAGTGGGGAGCTGGGTGGTGGGTGAACTGTAACTCAGGCATACAGTGGGTTATTATGCAACTTGAAAGATCCTTTTGAATTTACTTGATGGGATGCATTCATGCCATGGTAAATGAATAAAGGCAAGGCATGAACGTGATTTTCGTTGGATTCAATTTTGTAAAAATGCGTGCTGCTTAAGACTGGTGAGCCGTACGCTGCGTGAGAGTGGCTGCTCCCCAGAAGTAGGCTGCTCCGGGGTTGCAGGAGGTATTGCTGCACAGAGTATGTGACCCCTGGAGGAGTGGCCAAGTGTGCACATGAGCTGTTCTCCAAGATGCGGGAGTGGGAGTCTCATAAGAAAGGTGCGTGCGTAGCATCCTTTCCAAATGTCTTGGAACCCAGACGTTTAGTGGGTGTTTCCAGTTGCGTTGCATCTTGGTGCAGAGGGCCAGAGCTGCTCTCAGGCAGTACTGGACAAACCTGTCTTGATCTTGGCTTTTACTTTATTTTCTGTTAATGAAGTAAGTTAACTTTTTTTTAAATTTGAGGACCGTTTTAATGGTTTTTATGTTCAAGAATTGTCACTTCTTTATGAGGAACAACTGAAGGGACGTTTGGGGGCAATAACGTAGAGCGTCCTGAATCTTTAAAACTAGTTAGAAATGTCTCTGAGGTGTATAACTGCTTTACATTGTCCAAATAACAGCCCTAAATGAAAATTTATGCCGACAAGTAAATCTCAAGTAGGTATCTGAAATGCCATGACTTTTCATCGAAACTGCACATTTGAGGAATTCTTTTCTATTGGGGAAAGTACGTTTCTTGGTAGTGTGCCAAGTCCATTAATAATCCGTAGATTGTAAAGTTATCTGACAGTTTTGGAGCCTCCGGTGCTCTGACAACAAGGAATGAGAATCATCAGTGTTAAAGTCCTCTGCTTTGGTGTAGGGAACCTAAAATTGCCTTTGTTTTCTGTGCAGCTCAAAGCTCGGATGACCCCATGCCGCTCCTGAATGGCGAGGCGGAAGACGATGCTGACAGCATGCACGTCGATAGAGAGTTTGTAACAGGTGGGAGTGGACAGTTTCCTGTTAGCCACAGCAGCGGTCCAATGGTCGAAGACACCAAACAGCAGGAGGGTGGTTCTGTTGGACCGAAAGAAATAGAAATCTATACTGTTTCAGCAATGCAGACCCCCTGCCGTTGCAAGAACCAGTATGCGTGTTATTTCTAACATGCGTTCGCTCAAGCAGTTTTTGCACTTTGTCCAGTGTTTTAAAGAATGTTATGCTATAATTTGCATATCTTGGACAAGTTTGTAGCTATAAGGAGAAGTGTTTTGATGCATTTTATGGATATGAAAAATATAAGTGCAATCTTCCTATTTTGATTTGAGGCTTTTGCTTAATGTGCCTTGTTTAATTTTAATAAGGTTTCACGTTTTTCATCTTCTGACACAGGACCTTGGGGTGACTATACCGAACGAACATCTATTGCTAGTCATTTCGAAGCGATAAACAGCAAAAGAAATGTCTGGCTGTAACACTGAGAACTAGTAGATGTGGTTTTGACTTGTAACCAGTCAGGCCACTGTGAAATCTCCAACTCAGCATTCCTGGTTGCTTTGGTTTGTGTGGTGCTCACTCTGAATCTACTAAGATGCTGAGCACTGTGTCTCACAAAACACACTTTTTCACTAAAATTTGTAGTATATTAAAACAGTTGATAGTCATTTTTGGTTTTTGAAAGGTAAGGGCTTTGTTTCTTTTACTATTTAGAGTAAAGATTTAGCCATTTAGCTAATGCTTTTTTCTACCATTCTTTTTTTTTCTTTTTTTTTTTTTTTTTTTTTTTTTTGCAGTACGCAGGCCTCTCACCGCTGTGGCCTCTCCCGTTGCGGAGCACAGGCTCCGGACGCGCAGGCTCAGCGGCCATGGCTCACGGGCCCAGCCGCTCCGCGGCATGTGGGATCTTCCCGGACCGGGGCACGAACCCGTGTCCCCTGCATCGGCAGGTGGACTCTCAACCACTGCGCCACCAGGGAAGCCCTCTACCATTCTTTTAACTAGGTGACCATGAAAACATTTTAGCCATTCTCTTAATGTGTTAATATATTTGGAAATAGATAGTGGTTTTTTAAAAGTTTTATTATTATATCTGTATGCTAAATTCTTTACTGGGGATAAAAGATTATATATATTGTTTCCCAGAGGTACATGAAAAAAATCATTTTTGTTCACTAAGATGAAAAAAAAATGTGTACATCTTTCTAGAAGCTACAGAATTGTTACGGATGGAGTCACTATTTTGCCAAATACTTAAATGATGAAATGGGTAGATTTTCCAAGGGAAATTCTGATTGGATAATACATTTAAAGATCTTGGCTAAAGATAAATAACAGAACTCAAAGCCAGCTTTTTTAAAAATGTCATTGCTACATGCTTTTTAAAAGGCAGAAGTAATCACTCTTTAATCTTCAAACATTAATTCCCTCGGTTTTCGGGTTAAATTTAATGCCGCTCTTGAACCTAACGTTGAAAAGGCCATTGTTTAAACTCAACTCATCCCATATGATAGGTGCCAAGTAAGCATTCCCCATGTTTTTCATCACTTCGTTTATAACACTCTCTGACTGAATAAACAAAAGGTATGGAATTGCTAGCGATCACTTGCAGTAGGTGGGCGAGGGGATGGGGTGCAAGAGGCGAGTCCTGGAAGGCACGTTGGAACAGAGTGTACGGGCGGCCCTGGGCGGTCCTGCAGACCGTCGGCAGGTGCGGGTCTGACCAAGCAGCCGTAGGTCTTAGCCAGTCTCTGGGAGGTTTGCTGCTCTCATGCTCAGTTTTACTAGATGTTTCATAATGACATGGGGTTACAGCTAGCCTTGATTTTGAGAAGGCATATGGAGCTAATTTACTTTAGCTGGGCACCAGAGAATGATACATATGCAGTGAACATTAAACAAAAAAACATCAGTCTAGTTAACTCAGATTTCTGAGGCCCAGTCACCTAAAAATATAATTTCTATCTTTGTTAGTAGTAGTATAGTTGTCTTATTAACTATCAAGGTCAACATCCTACTCATGAGTTTTATTACCCAGGAAAAGCTGTTTATTTGGGGGAAAAAATAAAGAAATATTTCCCTGGGAATAACTTGTATTATTTTTAATTTTAACTCATGCTTAGTTCTTGAAACACTTGTTCTCCAGCCTTAAGTTTAACTAAATAGAAAATCTGTCGTTCAATTTGAAAAGAAATAATCCATAATCCGCTGAAGAATTTATAGTGGCTGTTAAACTGTGTCACTTAAACTGCCAGAAAATTGATGATTAATAGAATATGTTTTTGTTCATTGAACAAGATGTGATTTTTTTTTGTCCTCAGAAAGATTTTCAGGACACAGAAACCTATGTCTGGGTGCCAGTCGGGGGTCATAGTGTGCGGGGTGTTAGGGTCATGGGACACACACCTGTGTGTCCTCATTCTAGAGGTTACAGAGTCGGTGCTTCTGTATTTAATGTCACACTTTACTTGAATAGTGCAGAACATTGGGATAAATTTTAACATCATTAAGCAAGTCATAATTTTAGATCATTCTCTGTACTGTTCTGTGAATTCCTGTGAACATGAATATTAATCCTTGAGTTTCACTATACAGAAAATACCTTGTAATTGCCTATTCCCATGTGTCCAAACGTTTTGTGATTGATATTTTTTTTTCCCGTAAGACATCTCCCTCTTAACAGAGGTCTCTATGTGCAGATTATGGTTTTTGAAAGTGGAACCTTGGTGATCATAGTCACTGTAATTGCTGAACTCAGAAGAAACTCTTCAGAACTGTGCTCTTGGCCCAAGACTGTGTGCATGGAATCATTAGGGTTCATGGTTATTCCTGCAGTCTGACAGTGCTATGTGGCATTTTGCAGAAGTGCTGTGTGATTCGAGTGTTGCTGAGGAAAGCGCTCCCTGTTCCTATTCCTGTGTGCGCGTCCCTGGCTTGGAGGAAGTGCTCTGAGGAGCCTTCTGTGACGCTGTCAGACTTTGTCCCGGGAGCCTCCTTAATTCACATGCTTCATCAACTGCTTTTCTTTTCTTTTCTTTTCTTTTTTTTTTTAATTTCTTAAAAGCTGGAGAAGTTTTGGTTTCTTTTAACCCTTTGTGGGAACACGTTCAGTTCTGATGGACTTTTTCACACGTGATGATTTTTAAAACTGCTCTCCAAAGTAGTCTTAAACTGAGAACAGTTCAGTGCTGTTGGTATTTTTCATGCAGTATGTTTGTCAGCTGAAGTTCTTTCATTTGGTTCCCCAACACTAATGAAATCTATAAATGTTTCCTATCTCACCAGGCAAATGCTTCTGTTGTGTTTTACTTTAAAATCACTTATGCACCATTTTTTGCCTTGCAAGAGGAACTGGTTTGTTTAAAGAAAGGAAACTAAATAAATCCTTTAAAACAGTAGCAGGAAGGAAGCATTTTATACTGTCTCCTCCCCTCTGGTTCTGAATTTTGGTGACAGGTGTATTTCTTAATGCAGATATGAAAAACAGTAGCTCCGTATCGAATACACTGACAAATGGATGTCTCATCAATGGACATTTGGACTTCCCCTCCACGACACAGCTCAGTGGCATGGAGAGCAGGAGTGACCAGTGCTTGACAGGACCTAATGGAATTGGCGGTGGACTAGTTCCAGGACCGCCGTTTCCGAGTAGCCAGGGTTCTCCCTGTGTTAATGGGACTGAAGAGCCAGAAAAGGGCACGAGCGTTAACCCCGAGATGTGCGGCTCTCTGCACCTGAACGGGAGTCCGAGTAGCTGCATAGCCAGCAGGCCTTCCTGGGTGGAAGATATCGGGGAGAACCTGCACTACGGACACTACCACGGGTTTGGGGACACTGCCGAAAGCATCCCTGAGCTGAGCAGTGTGATAGAGCACTCCAACTCCTTGAAGCTGGACGAGGGGCACGACAGTGCCGTCCTGGGCACCACGCACCTGTTCCACGGCTCTTAGGGCCGAGGCCGCCACTTGGACACATCAGGCCTCCAGCTAACCAACTCCGAATGCTAGTGTAGCATCACCCTGAAGGAACGCCACAACTTGTACTATTTTTTTATACTTCAGCTTCCTGAAAAAGTGCACTCTTACTCGGCAGGTTCTCGTTGAGTCCTAGCATGAGCACAAGTAGGCTTATTTAGCGCACAGGTGTCTCTCCGTGGGACAGTGGGGGCCTCTTTCAGGGTGCACTTTTGAAATTTAGTTTTTCTGCTGCCAATCTCAATGTTTTCTTTTGAATACCATCACCACAAATTGCCATTTTTCCTTCCGTCAAATTAAATTGTATCTGATCAGGATAAATTGCAGACAGTGAATGAGGTGCCTGGTAATTTACCCCTTTGCACACGGGCATCATTTTGAAGAGCTTGCTTTTACTCTTTCCAGTAGAATTTTTGACAGAAGACAACTCTTTCCCTATGCAAGGTACAGCCTTACAAAGATTTCTTGCAGTGATTTGTATGAAGAAAAGAACGTTTGTCTTTTTCAAAGTCTTTTCATTGATAACTTTGCTACGTGCCATGTGGTGAAGGTCTTACTTGTAGGCACACGTATTGGTTTGGGGACATGAGTGGTCCCTTCTTTAATGGTGTAGCTCACTGCCCTGGATTTCACTGAAAGCACCTGCAGCCTGGGACTGACTTCTGATTTGATGTGTTTTTATTCCACATTTCCTACTTGGACTCTAGGATTTTTACCACAGATAATGGTTTCCCTTATATGTAGTGGAAGTTAATTCTTTGTAGGGGACTGTCAGGTCAAAATATTTAACTGACTCTTTTGACGTATATTTTCTTTTTTTCCTTGTTTTTGTTTTTTTGGGGTTTTCTGCTTTAAAATATATACCACTATGTATATCCAGTTAACCGAGGGAATTTTGAATCTCTCTTAATAAAGCTGCATTAAGTTTATGGTTTTATAGAAATTAGCTTTTGTTTAGGCAACTAGTGGTTACACTGTGCAAATATTGTCATGAATTTTTACTATTCTGATTTTTGTAATAAAAACTGGTGAAGATAGAGGATGTGTCAGATGAACAAAACCAATGTTCTCAGAGTGTTACGAACATTTTGTTTTTAAATTGTCCTTTACACATGGAATAAACAAATGCTCACGCCCGATGTGTCTCTGGGTATGCTTCCCTGCGTGAGGGTGGTCCGTGGGAGGAACTGGAGGGGTCGACTTCTGCTGCCTTTCATTTTGCTTGTAAGATTCCATCTACTCTTCTGATCCTCCCCATGTAGTCCTTTTCACTGCTCTTGGTTTGTTCACATGCTCTAATTTTATGAACACTATCTCAATGGATCTCTTTTGGGGGTAGGGGGAGGTATAAATTGCTGTCAGCTAACAGTATTCTCCCTGCATGCTTATTTTCATAAAAGACCACAACCATAGTTTCCTAAACTTCTTTGGGCCGGCACGTATTAATAAATGTAAGCCTTTTAAGTATATAAATTAGAGTTAATAACGGCAACAGAATAGCCATTCTGGCATGCCTAGTATGTTATTTAAAACGTTTATTTTTGTACATGATGGAAAAACCTGCTAGACCAAGTGAAGGAGCACGAGCCTTTGGAATTGTCACAAAAATTAGTCTGTGCTGACAGCAGAAGTCAGAACATCTGCCGTGTCACCCCCGCCTTCTCCTGTGCAGGGTCAGTCATCACGCCCGGACGCAGGTGACCTCGGAAACCTTTTTAAGGGACTGATCGTGAAGCCACCCAAGTGGCTGAGTTTCAAGACAGAGGAAACCTAATGCCGTTCCCTCATTCCCTGCGTGGACTGTACTTGAAGGTATCTCAAAGGCTTCATGGTGAACTAATATTTGCTGGAAAACATTAAATGAATCTCTTAAAATACGTAAGATCAGAACATTTGGTTAGCCATGGAATTGGGGAGAATATGACTGCTTCTTGGGAATAAGAATATTGCATAGAATCTATATTTGGGCAACCTCTACACTTCAGTGGGTGCGTGATACATTGTGGTTCAAAGTCACTGACATAAAGTGCTTAGAAACGCATAAGGAGATTGTTACGCTGGAATTCTGTCTCGCCTGGAATTTGCTTCAGAATAATGTAGGACTGGAGAGTGAATGGGACAAAACTCAAACAAGATGTGGGCTGAGCTGATATCAACATTGGGTACATGAAGGTTCGTTATTCTGTCTACTTCATATATAATTGGGGAAGAATTTTTTAAATTAGGACTTTAAGAAGAAAACAAATGTTCTAATACTTTAAAAAATTGCGGACATTATTTTCACATTGACCAAGAATAAGCTCAAATTTTGCTCTGCTCAACTCACCAAAATTCAGTTCATGTTGAACTCTCACGGTAGTTCACTGGTTCTTAACATTTGGTCTGAAGAGCCTTTTAGGTGCTTGTATTAAATACTAGTGGCAAGCAGCTGGAAAGTGAAATAAATAAGTCCACTTACAGTAACATCAAAAGCACAAAATACCTAGGAGTATGTCTTAAAAGGTGTTCTAGACCTCTACACTGGAAACTATAAAACACTTGTGAGAGAAAGGTCTCTATAAATGTGCGGAAGTATGTAGTAATTGAGAAAGGAGAGGTATTTTAATAGCCTTTGCAGTTGATCATGGGTATTGGATACAAAGTCAAAACTCTACAGAGGTGGTTTCTACAGCAATGGTTTCATAAAGGTTTGCTGCAGAGTTGAATCAGAAACCATATGGATGAATTTCTTGTACTCAGTTACATTAAATCTGTTTATCTTGTACTTTGAATGGACGGCTAATCCATGCATGATTTTATAACATCATGCCTTAGCTATTTGGAAAATATTCTTTTTTTTTAATCTTCCTTTTTTTTTTTTTTCTTTTGGCTGCACCGCACAGCTAGTGGGATCTTAGTTCCCTGACCAGGGATTGAACCCGTGCCCCTTGCAGTGGAAGCACGGAGTCCTAACCACTGGACCACCAGGGAATTCCTGGAAAATATTCTTTAACTGAGGTCCGCAGATCTTCCAGATGTTGAAACATTTCATTTAATATTTAGAAAAACTCATTAGTATCACTAACTATAAAAGTCCGAAGCTGACTTCATTTGCCATATATATTGTCATTTGTTTTCCTTGAAGTGGCAGGCTCACTTGGTTAATCTTTTTTTAAATCACATCTGCCAAACATAAAAAGTCATATAAAGTCTTAATAACCATTGTCAATTACTTTTCAAATAAAAATGATGTTTCTAGAAAGAAAGCAACTGGTTACGTTGTAACACAACCAGCCAGGCAAGTGCTTTCCCTGGAGGCAATATTGTACTTTGTTCCACATGCTTTTTCCATTTCATCACACAGGACATGTACACAGTGGTTGAGATGTAATATGTATTTTTTGCTTCATCAAGGACGTTTTTAAGTGAAATTGGCCTTTTTTAACTGCACAGCAGTGAAGAACATAGTGGTAGTCAGGACCGTCGTTGCTGAGGCTTCACTGTTGCTTCTGAGCCACAGTGCAAATGTCAACACAGGCGAAAGCAACTCACATCTTGATAACATAGCTGTGACCTTTTGGGTCCCTGAAATGGTCCCAGGGTCCCGGGGAGTCTGCTCATCCCAGCTTGAGAACTGCTGGATCAACTGTGCCGTTAGCGTCTGGGGCGATGAGACCTCAGCAACTGAGGCATAAATGCTGGGATCTAGAGCAATTCTTTGAATTGCTCTTTAGGCCTTTCTGTAGATTAAATTTTTTAAACTGAGAGCAACAGAGAATGGAGGAAGACTAACTGGAGACAGAAACATAGAAACCTTTCTGAAGAGTTTTCCTGAAAAGAGGAGCCAGGAAGTAGGCTGTAGGGAGAAACGGACGTGACATCAAGAGAGAGTTTGAAGATGGAAGATACAGGAGGGAAGGCTGGAGGCCCAGGTGAGCACGTGAGAAGGGGGGGGGCGGCCCTGATGGCGCCCGTTTCTGGTGAATTGTGAGCCCCCAGCTTGGGCAGGTGGTTTCCAAGAGACACTGGCATCCCAACCTGTGGCTGCAGCCATAGGTGATCCTGGGCAGAAGGGCCGAGTTGACTTTGGGCTGAACCGCGTTACAGTTCAGCTGAGCCAGCTGGACAAAGCAGCGGTTGGAGTGGCTGGGATTTAAGCTGGGGGGGAGGGCGGGGGGCAGTTCTGATGGAGGTGATGGCGTTGGCTAGTCAGGCACCGCGGGGACAAGACGGTACAGTCACCGTGAACAGTGAAGCAGCCCGAGCAGAGTGAAGGGCCAGGGTGACCCAGGCAGCAAACCCTCGGGGGAGGAGGGACAGGCTCCGGATGGGGGCGTAAGTGCAGCCAGCTGGGGGGGGTGGATTGCCGGCGCTGGCTGATGAGGGGGTGAAACTGGGCCAGGCCAGCCCCCAGGCCGGGTGGGGCCTTTCATTTCCTAACAATACTGAAAATATGAAAGAATTTTTGCATAAATGTGTCTCATATCCAGTCATCTTGCTGTCTGTTCCTAGTCTAATACTTTTTTGGTTAAGGCTTTTAAATTTTGTAGTCATATTTTATACCATACATAAAAATTAACTCAAAATGGATTAGAGACTTAAATGTAAGATCTGAAACCATAAAAGTAGAAGGAAGCATGGAGAAAAACTTCTTGACACTAGTCTCAGCAGTGATTTCTCAGATATGACACTAAAGGCGCAGGCACAAAAGCAAAAACAGACAAGGGTCACTGCATCTAACTAAAAATCTACACATCTACTGAACCAACCAACCAAGTGAAAAGACAACCTATGGAATGGGAGAAAATATTGGCAAACCACGTATCTGATATGGGGTTAATTCCCAAAATATGTAAGGAACTCCTTCAACTCAATAGCAAAAAAACAAATAACCTGATTTTAAAACGGGCAAAGGAAGGGGATTCAAGATGGCGGAAGAGTAAGATGCGGAGATCACCTTCCTCCCCACAGATACACCAGAAATATATCTACAAGTGGAACAACTCCTACAGAACACCTACTGAACGCTGGCAGAAGACCTCAGACCTCCCAAAGGGCAAGAAACCCCCCACTTACCTAGGTAGGGCAAAAGAAAAAAGAATAAACAGAGAAAAAGAATAGGGACGGGAACTGCACCAGTGAGAGAGAGCCGTGAAGGAGGAAAGGTTTCCACACACTAGGAAGCCCCTTCGCAGGCAGAGACTGCGGGTGGCAGAGGGGGGAAGCTTTGGAGCCCTGGAGGAGAGCACAGCAACAGGGGTGTGGGGGGCAAAGCAGAGAGATTCCCGCACAGAGGATCAGGGCCGACCAGCACTCACCAGGCCGAGAGGCTTGTCTGCTCACCTGCCGGGGCGGGCGGGGCTGGGAGCTGAGGCTCGGGCTTCGGTCGGGGCGCAGGGAGAGGACTGGGGTTGGCAGCGTGAACACAGCCTGCAGGGGGTTAGTGCGCCACGGCTGGCCGGGAGGGAGTCCGGGGAAAAGTCTGGACCTGCCAAAAAGACAAGAGACCATTGTTTTGGGGTGCGTGAGGAGAGGGGATTAAGAGCGCTGCTTAAAGGAGCTTCAGAGACGGGCGCGAGCCACGGATAAAAGCGCGGACCCCAGAGACGGGCATGAGACGCTAAGGCTGCTGCTGCCGCCACCAAGAAGCCTGTGTGCGAGCACAGGTCACTCTCCACACCTCCCTTCCGGGGAGCCTGTGCAGCCCGCCACCGCCAGGGTCCTGGGATCCAGGGACAACTTCCCCAGGAGAACGCACGACGCGCCTCCGGCTGGTGCAACATCACACCGGCCTCTGCCTCCGCAGGCTCGCCCTGCATCCGTACCCCTCCCTCCCCCGGGCCTGAGTGACCCAGAGCCCCCGAATCAGCGGCTCCTTTAACCCATCCTTTCTGAGCGAAGAACAGACGCCCTCAGCGACCTACACGCAGAGGCAGGGCCAAATCCAAAGCTGAACCCCAGGAGGTGTGCAAACAAAGAAGAGAAGGGAAATCTCTCCCAGCAGCCTCAGGAGCAGCGAATTAAAGCTCCACAATCAACTTGATGTACCCTGCATCTGTGGAATACCTGAATAGACAACGAACCATCCCAACTTGAGGAGGTGGACTTTGGGAGCAAAGATATATATATTTTTTCCCTTTTTCTGAGTGTGTATGTGTATGCTTCTGTGTATGATTTTGTCTACATAGCTTTCCTTTTACCATTTGTCCTAGGGGTCTTTTTTTTTTCTTTTTTTAGTATAGTTTTTAGTGCTTGTTATCATTGGTGGATTTGTTTTTTGGTTTGGTTGCTCCCTTCTTTCTTTCTTTTTTTTATTTTTAATATTTTAAAATAATTGTTTATTTTAATAACTTTTATTTTATCCCTTTCTTTCTTTCTTTCCCTTCCTTCCTTCCTTCCTTTCCTCCCTTCCTTCCTCCCTTCCTCCCTCCCTCCCTCCCTCCCGCTCTCTCTCTCTCTCTCTCTCTCTCTCTCTCTCTCTCTTTCTCTCTCTTTCTCTCTCTTTCTTTCTTTCTTTCTTTCTTTCTTTCTTTCTTTCTTTCTTTCTTTTCTTTTCTTTTCTTTCTCCCTTTTATTCTAAGCCATGTAGATAACAGGCTTTTGGTGCTCCAGCCAGGCATCAGGGCTTTACCTCTGAGGTGGGAAACCCAAGTTCAGGACATTGGTCCACCCGAGACCTCCCAGCTCCACGTAATATCAAACAGCGAAAATCGCACAGAGATCTCCGTTTCAAAGCCAAGACCCTGCTCCACTCAACGACCAGCAAGCTACAGTGCTGGACATCCTATGCCAAACAACTAGCAAGACAGGAACACAACCCCACCCATTAGCAGAGAGGCTGCCTAAAATCATAATAAGGCCACAGACACCCCAAAACACACCACCAGACGTGGACCTGTGCATCAGAAAGAAAAGATCCAACTTCATCCACCAGAACACAGGCACTAGTCCCCTCCACCAGGAAGCCTACACAACCCACTGAACCAACTGTAGCCACTTGGGGACATACACCAAAAACAACGGGAACTACGAACCTGCAGCCTGAGAAAAGGAGACCCCAAACACAGTAAGTTAGCAAAATAAGAAGACAGAGAAACACACAGCAGATGAAGGAGCAAGGTAAAAACCCACCAGACTTAACAAATGAAGAGGAAATAGGCAGTCTACCTGAAAAGAATTCAGAATAATGATAGTAAAGATGATCCAAAATCTTGGAAATAGAATGGAGAAAATACAAGAAATGTTTAACAAGGACCTAGAAGAACTAAAATGCAAACAAACAATGATGAACAACACAATAAATGAAATTAAAAATTCTCTAGAAGGGATCAATAGCAGAATAACTGAGGCAGAAGAACAGATAAGTGACCTGGAAGATAAAATAGTGGAAATAACTGCCACAGAGCAGAATAAAGAAACAAGAATGAAAAGAACTGAGGACAGTATCAGAGACCCCCTGGGACAACATTAAACGTGCCAACATTTGAATTATAGGGGTCCCAGAGAAAGAAGAGAAAAAGAAAGGGACTGAGAAAATATTTGAAGAGATTATAGTTGAAAACTTCCCTAATATGGGAAAGGAAATAGTCAATCAAGCCCATGAAGTGCAGAGAGTCCCATACAGGATAAATCCAAGGAGAAACACACCAAGACACTATCAGAAATTAAATACAAAGAAAACATATTAAAAGCAGCAAGGGGAAAAGAACAAATAACACACAAGGGAATCCCCATAAGGTTAACAGCTGATCTTTCAGCAGAAACTCTGCAAGCCAGAAGGGAGTGGCAGGACATATTGAAAGTGATGAAGGAGAAAAACCTGCAACCACGATTACTCTACCCAGCAAGGATCTCATTCAGATTCGACAGTGAAATTAAAACCTTTACAGACAAGCAAAAGCTGAGAGAGTTCAGCACCACCAAACCAGCTTTACAACAAATGCTAAAGGAACTTCCCTAGGCAAGAAACACAAGAGAACGAAAAGACCTACAATAACAAACCCAAAACAATTAAGAAAATGGTAATAGGAACATACATATTGATAATTACCTTAAATGTAAATATATTAAAAGCTCCAACCAAAAGACATAGATTGGCTGAATGGATACAAAAACAAGACCCATATATATGCTGTCTACAAGAGACCCACTTCAGACCTAGGGACACATACAGACTGAAAGTGAGGGGATGGAAAAAGATACTCCATGCAAATGGAAATCAAAAGAAAGCTGGAGTAGCAATTCTCCTTTCAGACAAAATAGACTTTAAAATGAAGACTATTACAAGAGACAAAGAAGGACACTACATAATGATCAATCCAAGAAGAAGATATAACAATTGTAAATATTTATGCACCCAACATAGGAGCACCTCAATACATAAGGCAAATACTAACAACCATAAATGGGGAAATTGACAGTAACACGTTCATAGTAGGGGACTTTAACACCCCACTTTCACCAATGGACAGATCATCCAAAATGAAAAAAAATAAGAAAACAAAAGCTTTAAATGACACATTAAACAAAATTGACTTAATTGATATTGATAGGACATTCTATCCAAAAACAACAGAATACACTTTCTTCTCAAGCGCTAATGGAACATTCTCCAGGATAGATCATATCTTGGGTCACAAACCAAGCCTTGGTAAATTAAAGAAAATTGAAATCGTATCAAGTATTTTTTCTGACCACAACGCTATGAGACTAGATATCAATTACAGGAAAAAATCTGTAAAAAGTACAAACACATGGACGCTAAACAATACACTACTTAATAACCAAGAGATCACTGAATAAATCAAAGAGAAAATCAAAAAATACCTAGAAACAAATGACAATGAAAACATGATGACCCAAAACCTATGGGATGCAGCGAAAACAGTTCTAAGAGGGAAATTTATAGCAATACAATTCTATCTTAATAAACATGAAGCATCTCAAATAAACAACCTAGGCTTACACCTAAAACAATTAGAGAAAGAAGAACAAAAAAACCCCAAAACTTAGCAGAAGGAAAGAAATCAGAAAGGTCAGATCAGAAATAAATGAAAAAGAAATGAAGGAAACTGTAGCAAAGATCATTAAAACTAAAAGCTGGTTCTTTGAGAAGATAAACAAAATTGCTTAACCATTAGCCAGACGCATCAAGAAAAAATGGAGAAGACTCAAATCATAGAATTAGAAATGAAAACGGAGAAGTAACAAGTGACACTGCAGAAATACAAAGGATCATGAGAGATTACTACAAGCAGTTGTACGCCAATAAAATGGACAACCTGGAAGAAATGGACAAATTCTTAGAAATGCACAACGTTCCGAGACTGACAGGAAGAAATAGAAAACATGAACAGACCAATCACAAGCACTGTGATTAAAAATCTTCTAATAAACAAAAGCCCAGGACCAGATGGCTTCACAGGCGAATTCTATCAAACATTTAGAGAAGAGTTAACACCTATTCTTCTCAAACTCTTCCAAAATATGGCAGAGGGAGGAACACTCCCAACCTCATTCTACAAGGCCACCAGCACCATGATACCAAAATCAGACAAAGATGTCACAAAGAAAGAAAACTACAGGCTAATATCACTGATGAACATACATGCAAAAATCCTCAACAAAATACTGGCAAACAGAATCCAACAGCACATTAAAAGGATCATCCACCATGATCAAGTGGGGTTTATTCCAGGAAAGCAAGGATTCTTCAATATACGCAAATCTATCAACGTGATAAACCATATTAACAAACTGAAGGAGAAAGACCATATGATCATTTCAATAGATGCAGAGAAAGCTTCTGACAAAATTCAACACCCATTTATGATAAAAAAAAAAAAAACTTCCAGAAAGTGGGCATAGAGGGAACTTACCTCACCATAATAAAGGCCATATATGACAAACCCACAGCCAACATAATTCTCAATGGTGAAAAACTGAAACCATTTCCACTAAGATCAGGAACAAGACAAGGTTGCCCACTCTCACCACTATTATTCAACATAGTTTTGGAAGTTTTAGCCACAGCAATCAGATAAGAAAAATAAATAAAAAGGGGCTTCCCTGGTGGCGCAGTGGTTGAGAGTCCGCCTGGCAAAGCAGGGGACACGGGTTCATGCCCCGGTCTGGGAAGCTCCCACATACCGTGGAGCGGCTGGGCCTGTGAGCCATGGCTGCTGAGCCTGCACATCCAGAGCCTGTGCTCCGCAACGGAAGAAGCCAAAGCAGTGAGAGGCTGGCATAGCTCAAAAAAAAAAAGGAAATAAAAGGAATCCAAATCAGAAAAGGAGAAGTAAAGCTGTCACTGTTTGCAGAAGACATGATACTATACATAGAGAATCCTAAAAATGCTACCAGAAAACTACTAGAGCTAATCAATGAATTTGGTAAAATAGCAGGATACAAAATTAATGCACAGAAATCTCTTGCATTCCTATACACTAATGATAAAAATCTGAAAGTGAAATTAAGAAAACACTCCCATTTACCACTGCAACAAAAAGAATAAAATACCTAGGAATAAACCTACCTAAGGAGACAAAAGACCTGTATGCAGAAAATTATAAGACACTGATGAAAGAAATTAAAGATGATACAAATAGATGGAGAAATATACCATGTTCTTGGATTGGAAGAATCAGCATTGTACAAATGACTATCCTACCCAAAGCAATCTGCAGATTCAATGCAATCCCTATCAAACTACCAGTGGCATTTTTCACAGAAGTAAAACAAAAAATTTCACAATTGGTATGGACACACAAAAGACCCCAAATAGGCAAAGCAATCTTGAGAAAGAAAAACGGAGCTGGAGGGCTTCCCTGGTGAGGCAGCGGTTAAGAGCCTGCCTGCTGATGCAGGGGACACAGGTTCGTGCCCCAGTCCGGGAAGATCCCACATGCCGCGGACCGGCTGGGCCCGTGAGCCATGGCCGCTGAGCCTGCGTGTCTGGAGCCTGTGCTCCGCAACAGGAGAGGCCACAACAGTGAGAGGCACGTGTACCACACACACACAAAAAAAAACGGAGCTGGAGGAGTCAGGCTCCCTGACTTCAGACTATAATACAAAGCTACAGTAATCAAGACAGTATGGTACTGGCACAAAAACAGAAATATAGATCAACGGAACACGATAGAAAGCCCAGAGATAAACCCACGCACATATGGTCACCTTATCTTTGATAAAGGAGGCAGGACGGCTTAGTGGAGAAAGGACAGCCTCTTCAATAAGTGGTGCTGGGAAAACTGGACAGCTACATGTAAAAAGATGAGATTAGATCACTCCCTAACACCATACACAAAAATAAGCTCAAAATGGATTAAAGACCTAAATGTAAAGCCAGACACTATCAAACTCTTGGGGGAAAACATAGGCAGAACACTCTATGACATCAATCACAGCAAGATCCTTTCTTTTTTTTTTTTTTTTTTGCAGTACATGGGCCTCTCACTGCTGTGGCCTCTCCCATTGCAGAGCACAGGCTCCAGACGCACAGGCTCAGCAGCCATGGCTCACGGGCCCAGCCGCTCCGCAGCATGTGGGATCCTCCTGGACCGGAGCACAAATCCATGTCCCCTGCATCGGCAGGCAGACTCTCAACTGCTGCGCCATCAGGGAAGCCCCGCAAGGTCCTTTTTGACCCACCTCCTAGAGAAATGGAAATAAAAACAAAAATAAACAAATGGGACCTAATGAAACTTAAAAGCTTTTGCACAGCAAAGGAACCCATAAACAAGACCAAAAGACAACCCTCAGAATGGGAGAAATATTTGCAAATGAAGCAGCTGACAAAGGATTAATCTCCAAAATTTACAAGCAGCTCATGCCACTCAATATCCAAAAAACAAACAACCCAATCCAAAAATGGGCAGAAGACCTAAATAGATATTTCTCCAAAGAAGCTATACAGATTGCCAACAAACACATGAAAGAATGCTCAACATCATTAATCATTAGAGAAATGCAAATCAAAACTACAATGAGGTATCACCTCACACTGGTCAGAATGCCCATCATCAAAAAATCTAGAAACAATAAATGCTGGAAAGGGTGTGGTGAAAAGGGAACCCTCTTGCACTGTTGGTGGGAATGTAAATTGATACAGCCACTATGGAGAACAGTATGGAGGTTCCTCAAAAAACTAAAAATAGAGCTACCATACGACCCAGCAATCCCACTACTGAGCATATACCCTGAGAAAACCATAATTCAAAAAGAGTCATGTACCACAATGTTCATTGCAGCTCTATTTACAATAGCCAGGACATGGAAGCAACCTAAGTGTCCATCGACAGATGAATGGATAAATTAGAAGATGTGGCACATATCTACAATGGAATATTACTCAGCCATAAAAAGAAACGAAATTGAGTTACTTGTAGTGAGGTGGATGGACCTAGAGTCTGTCATACAGAGTGAAGTAAGTCAGAAAGAGAAAAACAAATACCATATGCTAATACATATATATGGAATCTTAAAAAAAAAAAAAAAAGAATAAAGAAAAAGAAAAAATGGTCATGAAGAACCTAGGGGTAAGATGGGAATAAAGATGCAGACCTACTAGAGAATGGACTTGAGGACATGGGGAGGGGGAAGGGTAAGCTGGGACAAAGTGAGAGAGTGGCATGGACATACGTACCCTACGAAATGTGAAATAGCTAGTGGGAAGCAGCCGCATAGCACAGGGAGATCAGGTCGGTGCTTTGTGACCACCTAGAGGGGTGGGATAGGGAGGGTGGGAAGGAGACACAAGAGGGAGGAGATATGGGGATATATGTATATGTATAGCTGATTCACTTTGTTATAAAGCAGAAACTAACACACCATTGTAAAGCAGTTATACTCCAATGAAGATGTTAAAAAAAAAAAAACCATAAAAAAGCCTATACATTTCTAAAATAAATAAATAAATAAAAATAAAATAAAACAAGCAAATGATAATGGCCATGTGGAATGTGGATACAAATAATGTGAACAATGCAATATTTATTTTTTGAGATTAGATTTAGAAGTGCCTTTCTGGTGTGCATATAAGAGTGAGCTGAGGGCTTCCCTGGTGGCACAGTGGTTGAGAATCCGCCTGCCGATGCAGGGACACGGGTTCATGCCCCGGTCCGGGAAGATCCCACATGCCACGGAGCAGCTGGGCCCGTGAGCCATGGCCACTGAGCCTGCGCGTCCAGAGCCTGTGCTCCGCAACGGGAGAGGCCGCAACAGTGAGAGGCCCGCGTACCACAAAAAAAAAAAAAAAAAGTGTGAGATGAAAGTAGCAAAACATAAAAATAACCTAACAGGACTGCTTTCTGCTTGTCTCACATTATACAAAAGAGAATTGGTTTTTCTAATTTTGTATTACATATATAGATGCATTCTAAAAATGGGACTTTGTGAGTGAGCCCATAATTTTGTTGTTGGTAATTTGTTGATAATATACATTATACTCTGTGTACATGTAGAAGGTAGAGGTAGGGAATCTAATCACAGGAAAAAATGTACAAATATTTTAGGTAAATTTTATTTGCATCTCTCAATTTTATTTGGGTTGCTCTTGTAGATACAACAGCACTGTCACACTGTTTACTTACTTGTATCCACTGTGAGTCTAAAAACTCCTTGACTTTGCATCCCCAGAACTTACCATGCTTGAAAAGTTGTTTTCAAATTAAATTGTAAATAAATTTTAAATGAATAAAAAATAAAATGGGCAAAGGATCTGAATAGACTTTTCTCCAAGGGAAACATACTAATAATGGCCAACAGGTATGTGAAAAGGTGCTCAATTTTTTTTTTTTTTTTTTGCTAATCATCAAGGAAATGCAAATCAAAACTATAATAAGACACCACCTCACATTGTTAAGATGACTATTTTTGTTAGTACTTTTTTTAAGTGTTGGCAAGGTTGTGGAGAAATTGGACCCCTTGTACTCTGTTGGTGGGAATGTAAAATGGTGCAGCCACTATGGAAAACAGTGTAGGGATTCCTCAGAAACTTAAAAATAGAGCTACAGTACGATCCAGCAATCTCACTTCTGGGTATATATTCAAAAAAATTGAAATGAGTATCTCGAAGAGCTGTCTGCATTCCAATGTGCATTGCAGCACTATTTACAAGAGCCAAGTTATGGAGACAACCAAGTGTCCATTGACAAGTGAATGGAAAAAGAAAATGTAGCATAATATACATGTGATGGAATATTACTCAGCCTTGCAAAAGAAGGAACTCCTACCATTGGCAGAAATGTGGCTGGACCTGGAGGGTGTTATGCTGAGTGAGATAAGCCCGCCACCAGACAAGAGCCGCATGTTCCTCTGCTGAGAGGCACCTGAAATAGACACAGACAACAGAACAGGGGTTATGGGGGAGGGGTCGGGGCCGCCATGGGTGTAAAGTTACAGTTACACCAGATGAGTAGTTCCAGAGATCTGTTGTACAGTTTGCGCCAAAATGTAACAAGAAGGTATTGTGGGGCTTCCCTGGTGGCTCAGCGGTTAAGAATCCACCTGCCAATGCAGGGGACACGGGTTTGAGCCCTGGTCTGAGAAGATCTCTCGTGCCACAGAGCAACTAAGCCCATGTGCCACAACTACTGAGCCCACGTGCCACAACTACTGAAGCCCACATGCCTAGAGCCCGTGCTCTGCAACACGAGAAGACACCACAATGAGAAGCCCGCACACTGCAACAAAGAGTAGCCCCCGCTCACTGCAACTAGAGAAAGCCCAAGCGCAGCAACGAAGACTCAGCACAGCCAAAAATAAATAAATTTATTATAACAATAATAAAATAAAATTCAGCACTTCCATCTTTAAAAAAAAAAAAAGTATTGTGCACTTAAAAATCTGCGAGGAGGGTAGCTCCCCTGTTAAATGTCATCACCACAAAAGACACAAAACTGAGCCACAGAAACTTTCCAAGGCAATGGATGTGTTCATTTCCTTGGCTGTGGTGATGGTGACAGGAGTCTACACATATGTCCAAGCTCACCAAATAATATACATTAACATGTCCAGTTTTTTATCTACCAATTATACCTCAATAAATCTGGTAAAAATAAAGTTAATTTTTAGCCATTATTTAAAAATGAGAGTAATGATAGTTTGTCTTTTCTTTGGCAGTATTTGTATACTCAGTTTTATTGCTTTGTTGCTTTGATTGAAATGTCTGAAGCGATATGACATGAACGGGCTTTTCTAAATGGCTTCTGCCTTTAACACCTTCCGTATTTCCTCATTTACGGTCGCATCTGTTGTTGGTTCCTGGAAGACACTTTTGTTATTGTCTTGAAGTTCTATTCTATTTCTGTTTACGCCAAGCCTGTGATTAGGAAATCTGATTTTATCGACTGCGTTTTGGTCGTGCAGTGACAAAATCCCCCGAGCTTTCTTCCCTGGAACGCGGGATGTGACAAGCTGTGTTGATGGGTCTCTCAGAGAGGACGCATTCCCGCGCTCTGGAATAAACCCCTCTTGACCGCAGTCTGAGTTCGTAACGTTATCACTGCTGGGTTCAGTCTGCTCATGATTTACTTGGTGTGTGTGCTTGTCATGAGGAAGGAATGTCTCTACTGTGTAGGGAGGGATCTTTATTAAGTTGTTTGTGAAGCTTTTATGAAATGATTGGTGCTCGAGTCTTCTCTGTTCTAGAACAGTTTGTGTAAATCGGGATTACGTGTTCCCTGTGTATCTGGTAAAATCACTTGAAAAATTGTCTGACTTTGACAGCTTTTCACCTTCTTGTGGTGGTGAGTCTTTGCTATGCTTTTCACGGGATTACGTGGCTATCGGGCTATATCTACCTAGGCTCACTCCCACTCCGCGGGTGAATTTTTCCACAAAGTCATTAATTTCATCCATATTTTCAAATTTATTGACAAAAAAATTGTACAGGTAGCTTTTACAGTTCTTTTCATCTCTTGCATCTCTTGCCATTGCATCCCTGTTCTAACTCCTAAATTTGATTGTGTATATTCCCTCTCAGTTTTCCTAAAAGTCAGGCTTGCCAGGAACTTGTCTTTCCCAAATATATATTGTTTTAAATAACCAGCTTTTGGTATTTTTTATTAGTCCAGGGTTTTTTGTGTACTCTATTAATTTTATCACTCTCAATTTATCCTTCTTATTCTCTTTTATTCATTCTTTTTCTGGTTTCTAATAGTGAATGCTTAACTTGTTCAGTTCAAACTTTCCTGCTCAACAATAAAAGTAATTATGGGTAAAGCTATAAAATTTTCTCTAATTATGACTTTAGATTCATCTTAAAGGTTTTAAGATGAAATATACTCACTTTACAGATTTCTACATAACTAGTCACTTAGGAGTTATTTGCCTTTTGATCTGGGAATCATTTCCTAAAGTGTTTTTCAAATTTCCAAGTGGATAAATACTTTGGCTTCTTATTAGTAATTTCCAGATTAGTGTGGTCTGTAAGAACTCTACTTTTCACAATTTATGAAAAACTCCTTTGATATCAAAGAAATTGGGAAATTTCTACTTTCACAAGAAGAGACTATCCCACACACATACACACACATGTGCGCTCACACAGACCCTGGCTCGTTGATTCTTTTTTGAATCCTGAACGTCTATTTCTTTCCTTCACTGGTCAGATTCTGAGAGAGGGGGATTATAGCTTCCCACTGGGATTGGGATTTTACAGATTGTCCCCGGATTTGTGGGGGTTTTGCCTGATGTGTCTGGCTTGGTGCACTGACTGTTTCCTTTCTTAAGTGGACCATTCTTTTTAACTTCACGACATACCCCTCAGCCCAGCGGATGCGTGGATGCAGCATCCGTCCAGTCCCCCAGCCCTGCTCCCTTCCCCGGAGGTGACCCGCCATGGACGGCCTCCAGGCTCTGCACCCAGCCTGGATGGGCCTCGGGGGGTGGCGGCCCCATCTTGATCCCGCAGCCCCTGCCTGTGGGTCTGCCTCAGGTTGGCCCCTCTCGGTGACCCCTCCCACTGACTCTGTCCCCCTGGGCCCCATAACCCACCCTCCCCCACCCTTTCAAAACTTGGAGTAAGCACAGTCCTGCAGTCGGCAGCCACCGAGTGTGCCCCGTGGTGCCCAAGACACTGTCCCACCTTCATGCACAGTCCTGTCACTAAGCCCTCCTCCAGCGATCCACACCCGAGGCTGCCATCCGTGCGTGTCCTGTCATCTTAACAGGACCTTGAATTCCACCTGGCCTGCTCCTCTTTGTTTGGCGTTTGCCTGTTCTTTTATTTCCTGACTACTCTTTTGACTGTCTCATAAAAATAATATAGTTCAGGTTCATTTTGTTTTCTTTTTAATCTAATCTGAGTGACGGAAAGGATGCACAGGGGGCTCCTGGGGAAATGTTCTACATCTACAGCAGGATGATGGCTTCACAGGTGAGTCCCCTGGCTGCTGTTCTCAAGCCATACAACGGTGGTCTGCGCCTTTCACATGTGCTGCGATTCAATGAAAATGTGAAAACAGAACCATGGTGGTGCAGTTCTTGTGTGGTGTTGACGGACCCCAGACAGAGCAGCAAAAAGCGCCACATCCTTCTCAGGGTCCTAATAGGGTCCCGTTGTTGCCTCAGCGTGAGGTCAGGAAGCTGCTCATAGAAGGAATATTCTTTCCTCGGTAAAGTCACAAGCAGCACCTGAGATATGTTTGACTAGTCACACGGTCAAGGAGCAAGAAGGACCTTACACTCGGCTGGAGTGAAGACTGCAGCGGAGCCGGGGCACCGGGCCCAGCCTCTACCTGCCCCACCTGGGAGGCTGGGCAGAGCAGAGTGCCCAGGTGCACCCAGGGAGCCTCTTCCGACCATCAGAGTCTGTCCAGCGGAAGCCTGGGGGCTCCAGGAAGCGGCCCAAGGCAGGGAGGGTCCGAAGAAGGGGCAGTGCCTCCGTGGAAGTGTCCTGAAGGCGGGATGGACTTGCTATGGCCTCAGAGACTCATAACAGGGGCCCCTGCGGGGCATGAGCATGAATCCAAGGGCAGAAGGGTGGCCAGGGGTAGATGGAGCATCCCCGGTCCCATCTGGAGGGGCATCACCTGCCCGGCACGTAGGAGAAATCTTCTTTCTTCTTCAGTAGCTGGGCAGAGTTTCCCTGGTGGCGCAGTGGTTGAGAGTCCGCCTGCCGATGCAGGGGACGCGGGTTCGTGCCCCGGTCCGGGAAGATCCCACATGCCGTGGAGCGGCTGGGCCCATGAGCCATGGCCGCTGAGCCTGCGCGTCCGGAGCCTGTGCTCCGCAACGGGAGAGGCCGCGACAGTGAGAGGCCACAACAGTGAGAGGCCCACGTACCAAGAAAAAAAAAAAAAAAAAAAAAGTAGGTGGGCAACAGCCAACTTCACCATCCCTGGCCTGTAAGCCCCCTCCCCTTTTCTAGATAGAAAAGTGGGGCGCCCACGCCACCGTGTGCCAGGGGCCCCCTCCACTGGCTCTCGGTGCTGGTGTGGCTGCTCGACGGAGGCAGTGGCCAGCATCGCCGTCCCTACGAGCTGCCTGCCCCTCTGCACGCTGGAGGAGAAGCTAAGAGGAGGGGTAACAGGTCAGGTAGCATCTTCCCTGGACACTTTACCCTGCCTCTGTGAACACTGCTTAGGATTCTGAATTCTGGTTACCAGCCCAAACCCCTTCCTGAGCTTCAGCTCCAAATATTCATCTGCCTTCTAGAAGGTTCCTAAACCCAGTCATCCTCCTGTCCCCTGTCCTGGCAAAGGGGACCCCATGTACCAGCTCCTGAAGCTGGAGGATGTGTGTGCCCTTGACCCCCTCCCTCAAGCCACTCACCATGCCACAGCAATGATAATCCTGCATGTTTCCGGAATCCCCCCTCCCCCCCTCCATCCCACGAGGCTGCCTTCGTTCAGGCTTTGATGGCCTCTTCTCGGACTGTGACTGTCTCTTTCACCTGAACCGTCGACCTAACTTCCACACCACTGAGAGTTCTAACATCCAAGTCCAGCTGTGACAGTGGTGGATTCGGGTCTTTTAGAGTGCAGGTTCCCTTCCTGTGAAACTGAGGGCTATGTCACCTGACTCATCTCCCAGGCAGTGGTGGGGAGGGGGCATGAGAAGGCGGGAGCTCAGAGACACCTGGGCAGGGTGGTCTGGAGGGTCAGAGGGAGAGCGGAACGGCTACGGCACAGACTCTAGGGACCCACACAGCTGGGGCTCGCGCCTCAATCTTCCCAGCTGTGAAATGGGGGAATCAGCATCTGCTTCACGGATTGGTGTACAATTAAATTAGTTAATGCTTGGAGCATCCTTAAAAGGCACTTGGCTCCTGGAAAGCACCACGTGAGAATTACTCATTACTGCCTGTTTCCTGGGGCCAACAGAACAAAATACCACAAACCTGGAGGCTTAGAAAACAAAAAGATCGTCTCCCATTTCTGGAGGCCGGAAGTCTGAAACAAAGGTGCCAGAGGGCTGGTACTCTGTGCAGACTGTGAGGGAGGGGTCTGTTCCAGGCCCCTCTCCTCGGCTCATAAATCTCTGCCTCACCTTCACATGGTGTTCTCCCTGGGTGTGTGTACCTGTCTCTGGGTCCAAACTTCCCCTTTTTATAGGAACACAGAAATATGGGACCATGGCCCACCCTAATGATCTCCTCCTAAGTGGGTCACCTTCAAAGACTCTATTTCCAAATAAGGTCACATGCACAAGTAGCAGGGGTTAGGGCTGCAGCCTCTTTCAGGGGGAACGCAATTGAACCCATAACACAGCCGTGTGAAAATATCTAGTTGAACACTGCTGTAAGTAAAAGAGATAACTAATAAGGACCTCCCTGTAGAGCACAGGGAACTCTACTCAGTACCCTATATGGCAGAGAATCTAAAAAAAAGTGGATACATGTATTTGTGTAACAGATTCACTTTGCTGTACACCTGAAACTAACACAGCATTGTAAATCAACTCCACTCCAATAAACTAGAAAAATATATATTATCTAGTTGACAGTGAGTAAATGGGCGTTTCAGTCTGGGACTCAAGAAAACCTAAGAAGGTATATGGATTGAGACGTGGTCAGATTCTAGGTGACAATGGGAATGGGTGAGTTCACCTAGCGAGGCTAGGAAAGGAAGGAGAATGTAAAGGAGGCCAGAGGAAGAGGGGCCTGGGCAGAAGGCGGTAACACTGGGCAGGCACATGGGAGGAGCACCGCGCGCTGGCTGGCTGGACACGAGGAGTGAGCTTTCAGGAGGCGAGGCGCACCCGGCGGGGCCCAGAGCTGCCGAAAGGTCCAGGAGGGTCAGACGGGAGAAGTGCCCCATCAAACCGGGGGGCAGAGGGGCCGTGCGTGTGCAAGGCTGGGTTTGTGGAAGGAAGGGACCAAAGTCAGAGTGCGGTTGCAGAGCACGCGGAGGGGAGGGCAGCTCTCACTCACACTAACTCCCCAGGGAGGGGGGGCACCTTAGACAGAAAGGGCCACGTGGTGCGAGTGCAGACGGGCAGCGGGGCCGGAGGAGTTGGCCTCCAGGACTGGAGGGCTTGGCCGGTTTCTACCTGGGGGGAACCAGGTGGTCGGGAGGGGGGACCCCAAGCCACAGGAGACAGATTGGACAGCAGATGGCTCCAGATCTTAGGAAAATGCAACCTAAGTCCAATAATCCCCGTGTTTTAATGAGGGACCCAACGCTCTGATGTAAAGAAATAGAGCTAAGGGACTTCCCTGGCGGTCCAGTGGTTAAGAATCCGCGTTCCAATGCAGGGGCATGGGTTTGATCCCTGGTCCGGGAGCTACGATCCCACACGCCACACGGCCATAAAGAAAAAGAAAAAGAAATAGAGCCGAGAGAGATTTGGGAGCCAGGCAGTTATGGAGATGCCGTGAGAAAGAAGCCCTCAAATTCCTGCACCTCAGACAGCAGCCCATCCATTACCGTTTACATTTGAGACACTTAGACCTTTGGTCACAGTCAATCCAATTCAGGTCACGAGTTTACAAAATCTGTGCGCTGAAACTGTCCGTGTCGCCGTCCCTCGGGAGAGTCCCAGATGTGATGTGAGGAGGAGGTCAGGTCACCAGCCCCACCCCGTTCCCCTGCTGTGAGCATCTGGGCCAGGACCGAGGACCCTCCGAATGAATGCTGTCGTGTGAACTCGATCTCCTCCGGGCCCTCTGCTGCCCTTTTCCGGCACGTGGGCGTGCAGCGGGGTGCCGGGCAGAAGGGCGGCAGGGCCCTGGGACCCGTCCCCGGTCCTCTCCTAGCACACGGAAGGCGCAACTGCGGGGCCGCGGGGAGCCCCGGGGAGGAGAGGCCGCGCCGGCAAGGCCGGCTTCCCTGCATTGGGCCTCGTCTGCCTCGGTCGCCTGTTGTCTTGTCGGAACCTGGGCATGATGTGCCTTCCGGCCCCGAACCAGCCCCTCTCATTTGCGGGCTGGGGGCTCCCGCGGCTGTTGTTCCCGGGCTGAACAAGAGAAGCAAGTTCCCACGCGGTCTGCAGGCTGGACGGGCTCCCTCGGAAGGCGCCAAGGGGACCCTTCCTGCCTCTTCCAGCTCCCGGGGGCTCCCGGCCTTCCTGAGCACCATGGCTTGCAGGTGCCTCTCTCCGCTCTCTCCTTCAAATCTAGAGAATTCAATGGGCCCCTAGGCAACCTGCGATTTGGCCGACAAGACAAACACTGAATACCGGCCATGGTGCCCGTCCGATCAGGCCTCTGCGAATGCCCAGAGGAGCGGCTTCCTTTGTGTTTGAGCTGCAGCCCAGCCTCAGGACCCAGAGGCGGTAAACAGCTGGGGATGAGCCTCGCCGGGCAGCCCAGCTGGTCTAACTCGTGTCCCTAGCAGCGGTGGCTTTGGGGGGTGATGCCAGCAGGAAGAAATGACACTGTGGGAGCTGTCCCTATCTAAAGGCTTCATCTTCGGATAGAGTGTGTTTTCTTCCGGTTTCAATTTTTAATGAGGTGTTGAGTGAGACGGGTTTGACCAGTTTTATCCTTCAACCGGCTTGAAGGATGAATATATTTACAAAGGAAGTTGTAAGCTATCAAACCTGATCCCTCTATCTCTGAACCTGCAAACTTCCCTTCAGGAAATTACCGGAAGGAAATGCAAAGGTTTGGGGGCGCTCATCCTCGGAGGCGTCCCCTGCGGAGCCTTCGAGGCGCTACCGGAGGGCGAGCTTTGCAGGACCACCGAGCCCGTGGCAGGTGAGGAGGGAGGCTGGAGCCTGCACGTGACTCTGTCTTTCCCCAGACTTGGCTCCGCCTCCAAACGTTTATCCAGCACCCACTGTGTGTGTCCACTGTCCCGAGTAGGGGGGCCTCAGGATGCAGGAGGTGGAGCGGTGCCTGCCCCGTGGGCAGGACCCTGCAGAGATGCCCCCTCTGTGTGCGGGGACCAGCTCCTAAGCAGGCCCCCAAGCACTCTGTGAGAAGGGGCTGCAGCGTCTTCCCCCCGAGCCGGCTTCCCTCTGCGGAGTGGGGGGCTGCAGGGTCCGCGGAGTCCTCAAGCAGAGCAGTGACGCGGGGAAGTGTCCGAGCTGGAGGTGGGACTCTGGGCCGAAGTCTCCTTCCTGGAGGCTCTAGGAGGGCGGCTGGGCTTGAGCAGCCTCCTGCAGGTTGCGCAGGTTCCAGGGAGAGGGACAGGCGTCTGGAGGGGGGGCTGGACCCGGCTGAGGGGCTCCTGTGTGGTGGCGGGGATTCCCACCATCAGGCCCATTCTCCCCGGGGGAGAGGAGCCGGGGGGGGCCAGTCAGCCTTCAGCCCCTCGCTGGCTGCTCCCAGGGGCACCTGCGTGTGCTAAGAGGAAGGGCAGGGGTCAACCCAATGCGGCTGCCCACGGTGACCGCCGGGCTTCTGACCCCTGGACATGGGCGAGCCCACAGGTGAGGGCTTCTGGAACCCAGCTCTAACCCGCCAGCCACCCTGTTTCTGCTGCCACCTGAGCAGGGAAGCTGGGGACCGACGGAAAGAGTCATGGAATCGCTACATCTCCTCAACCTGTCCTGATGACGTGTCCCACCAGGGCTGGAAACCATCCCCAGAAGTGCGTGTGTTAATGCACTTTCACTATCAGTATTGCATATAATATTATTTGAATAAAAGAAAGAGGAAGAAAGATAAACAGTGTTCGTGTAAATAGAAGGTGAGGTTCTGATATATTTTTTTGGCGCGTCCAATAGATCCTGTGTATCAGCACTTCAGTAGTGCGTTCCTTGGAAGAGAGGGCAGCTCAGAGGAGACACATCGGCTGGACCTCGCTCTAGTTCGTGTCCACTCCCTCCACCTGCTTGACTAGCCTTGGGATTTGGGGGCCACGCCCTTTACATGTCTTAATCAGTCACCCCACGTTGTCAAATTCACCATCAGCAATTTGAGCCCTCATTTTCTACCATAACATGAGGAGGCAATCAGTTAATTTATGAAGATGGCTGATTGCTCTACAAGTAGCCCATCATGAAGCCACTATCCTCCAGATGAGCCTGGAGCCCGCCCGCCGGCATCTCCTGAAAGACTGACCCTCCGCTGGCCGGGCTTTGACGGTCACAGGGTGAGGGACTGGAAGCCATCCCAGCTGGCACAGAAATTCGCTTAGGAAAACCAACCACTTGGAAAATGGGTCTCCTTCCGAGCATGACTCACATCAGCCTGGGACCCCGGGAAAGAACCAGCACTAGGGCAGGACGGGCGCTGAGATCTGAGCATCCCTGAGTGTCCCGTCACCGTGGCTCCAGCGCTGGACCGGGCTGTGCTCAGTCACACTCCATCCCTCGGCTGGGACCCGGGCTAGTGTCTCAGTGCCCAGGGCTCAGCTTCCCGGTCCCAATGGAGGAAGTAACACCCCCCCACACACACACACACACCGCAAGTTCTGGTGGGTTACACTGTTCCAGTGACGCTAGCCTCCGTCCCCACTAGTCATAATCAGCCTGTCGTAGGTGGTGGTCCTAACCTAGTCTCAGGATTTGGGGGTCATCCCCCTTTAAATGGATTAACCAATAAACACCACATTGTGGAATTCACCACCAACAAATCAAACCCCCAGACTGAACATGCAAATCACCGGTTGATGCGTGGTCGTGACCACGAGGGCTTCGGAGGATCTGCCCTGGTGCCCTGCTTCCTTCTCCAGCTCCGGGTAACAAGTCTCTGTCTGTGTATAAATCCTGATGGCTCTGCTTCCCAGAGAGCCCTGATTTGTACAGTTCAGACTCCTGGGCACCATCCCGGCCTTGGCCTGGGGCTGGACGGGGCCTTGAATAAGTCATTCAGGCTGTTCTGAGGTTTCTCCTCTCAGCACAGAGCAGAATGTATGGTAGCATGGTAATTATTCATCACATTTCTAGAAGCATTGTCAGAAACCTGAGCTGCTCGTAAACAAACCCTGGAAGTTGGTGTAAGTTCAAATGAAAAGCTCCTAGGGAGGTCTGGATGTGACAAAGAGGCCTGTGGCCTGGGCGCCTCCAGCCCGGGGGCCGAGGCGCCTGCTGCAGGGTCTGGCCCCAAGCGACGCACGGCCGGACTACCCAGTGGGTGTGTGAGTGACCCACACGGTTGTGTTGAGGATGTGGATATATTTAACAGAGAACAGAGACGGCCAGGACGGAGGGCTGCACCAAAGCCAGGCTTCCTTCTGCTCTCAGCCCTCACGGGTGTGGGCTGGCGGGGCGAAGGGCACACAGTGTCCCCTAACCTCCAGCAGCTCACCCTGCTTCTGAGACACACGAGTAAACAGGGAATTATGATTCTGTGCCACGAGGGGGGAGTACAGGGTCCACGGGGGATGAGCTCCCCCAGGACGGGTGGTGGGGTTGTCAGGGGAGATTGTCCAGAGGCGGGGGATCACGCCCAGGGAACCTGGGCAGGACGCACTGGCTGGACTCTGAACCTCCTTGTTTCTGCTCCCTTTGCTGGCCGGCCCATCTTCCGAATAAGACCGTACTCCTTCAGCTGCTTTAAAGCCGGATCTCTTGTGTTAAACAAAAAGCAAACAGCCCAAGGTTCCAGAATATTCCCCACCCAATGATGCTACTGCATTAATATTAGAGTCAATTCATTGGGGGTTTGATGTTTATTTTTTCAAATTATAATAACTAATCATCCATTATGAAAATAACCTTTGATATCTAATAATGTGAGTTGACGATGTTTAAACGACCTGATTTCTTGCACAAGGCATGTTTCTTTAGCATCAAACAGACAAGCATCAGTCACTGTATCCATTGGTGTACTTGGGTTGTCAGAACTGGAAGCAAGCTCAGGCCCCCGGAAGCAAGACGAGGCAGCAATGATGTTTCATACAGGGCTGGCTGGTGACACAAACGCTGGGGCGCACCAGAGGCTCCAGAAGCGCCTGGAACCAGAGACTGCTGAGAACACAGCTGTTTCTCCGAGTTCAGTATTCAGTCTCCGCCTCTCTCCCCATTTGCTGGATTCTCCATCTCCCCCCAAACTAGCTTTCGCTGGTCTCTGATTTACAGGAACCGGTTCAACCACATGCAGAGACCACCTGGCAGAAGGGGAAGCCCTGTTCCAGTCCGCAGCAGGGTCCACCCGTGCCGTCCCCTGCAGGTGGGAAGTGGCTAGAACAGCAGCACTGTTCTTCAGTAGCGGGAACTTTGAGCCAGAAAGCAGCTCCCACGGGTCTGCACACCTCACACTTCAGAGAAACCAGAGGAGGTCCCTGGGATGTGCAGGCCCTTTGCACGCCTGTGTTCCCAGCCTAGTATGTATTTATCTCTGAATTGAACAAACTCTTGGAGACAATAATTCCTTATTTCCAAGGATTTCCCTAGGGAAAGCGGCAGGAAGTGGCCATCTGCTGCAGAGAGGCAGCCCCCAAAGCCCTTGATCCACAAAGGTCATTCACAGCACCATACTCAGGCGACACATCACACTCAGGCGACCTCCCCATCGTAACCCCACGGGGCAGCAGGCGGAGACGCAGGCCCGTCCACCCATACCCAGAATATTGGCTCCTAACCCAACAAGGACATTTTTGAAAAACAAAATCTTAAGCATTTTTTTTATCATTTATGTATGGAACGCTATTTTCAAGGGTTATGACAGGAGCAAACCTACATAAAGCTATAATGGGCATTAGAGTCCAGTTGGGATGATGCCTTTTAAATCACGGTGATTTAAACCTGAAGAAGAAAAATGGAAAGCCATAGAGCCAAACATACATATGTTGTGTTTGAAGTCTTGTTAAATAGGGCACAAGTAAACACAACAAATTTGCTAGTAAATTTACAAATGCTTCACGTACCATTAAAAGCCAACATGGGAATTGTATTTCAGGAAATACCAATAAATAAAAAGCAAGCCACAACGTGAAACAAATTAAAATAAATGTATATAAAATTCCTATCGACAGAGCAAATGTACTACTAAAAATTGGTACAAAATATAAGGCAGACTGAAAAAAAACTTAAATGATTCTTTAAAAAGGTAGCCATAGGGCTTCCCTGGTGGCGCAGTGGTTGAGAGTCTGCCTGCCGATGCAGGGGACACGGGTTCGTGCCCTGGTCCGGGAAGATCCCACATGCCGCGGAGCGGCTGGGCCCGTGAGCCATGGCCGCTGAGCCTGCGCGTCCGGAGCCTGTGCTCCGCAACGGGAGAGGCCACAGCAGTGAGAGGCCCGCGTACCGCAAAAAAAAAAAAAAAAAAAAAAAAAAAAAGTAGCCATAGTACATGTTAAAAAAAATACTCTAATAAAAGTGAATACACAGTATATAACAAAATAATACATTTGAAATAGTTACAATGTCCAGTGTCCAGGAAAAGCAAAATTTCACCAAAAATATTTAATACCTGGTGAGCAGTAGGAAAAAAATAAATTCTGCTTGAGACTAGCTTAACTCTAGTAGCAATGCCACCATTGCTTTGGAGTTGTGTACCCAGGTGGTTTTAACTTCAATGTTACAGGAAAATCCCAGATTTTGCATCAAATTAGCTGTGTGGCTTGTGGGAAAAAGATAACCCTGGGATGGGAAACTGGTTGCCTTTGCTTTGATGGTTGGCAATGTCCATCTCCACCCGCAGGGGGCAGCAGCACCCTCCATATCACCTTCCTGGCCACCTGGTGATGTCCACTGAATTTCCATCCCAAAGAAGGCAAGGGGAGTTCAGGGTGCATCTTTGATAACACACATGGTACTTAAAACACAACACCAAACCTCAATCTGGACGTGATTATTCGGGGGAGTCGCTGATAACTCATGTCAGAGTCAAAACAGAACCACAGCTGATTCCCAGTTATGGGAGGGAGGAAGGGGTTTCCATTTGTCCACCTGCTGTGACCCAGGCGACTAGGCAGATGGATCACGCCCCATAGGAACTGATCCGAGTGCTAATGCCGCCGGACTGTACCAGCCCATCCACAGTCTACATGGTACATCCCATCATTCTATGGCCAGTTAAGAGTGAAAGAAATGTTCACAATTCAATGAAAAAGCATGCTGTATCAACATTTAGAATTTTCATCTTGTACTTGTCAAAAGAGCTATTTTTGTCTTATTTAGACATATGGGTTTTTATCAAATATCACTTCTTTGGATACCTAAGTAGGGAAATAAGGCAAAACCTAGTGGTTAAGTTTCCTTTGCCTTTTGTCAAGTTCGGAGTCTGTCTTCCAAACCACATCCCACCCCGAGGTGCACATGTCAGCCTCCTCAGGACACTTCCACAAGGGCAGCAGCGCAGGGAAGCAACGTCTATGGAATGAAGGGCATTCCAGCCCTGCCTCTGCAGTGGTTCTGCCTGCAAAGTCCTATGCAGGAGAGGACACGACAAGACGTCTGCTTGGCCCAGGGCGACTAGACAGAGCGTCCTGAGTCCAGAGAAGAGAAAAAAATGGGCATTTGGGGTTGATAACATGTGGTCTGCAGCATATATAAATATTCTGTATATACAGATATGTGTTTTATATGTATATATATATGCTCTGTATATGTATACATGTATTCAATAGGTATTTTGTACATAATAGACTACATATAAAAAGATGATAAAATGACATATTAAAATGGTAGCAGTGCTTATCTCTAGTGGTGAGATTTGCTTTAGTGATTTTCTTTGTTTTTGTTTTACTGGGTTTTCCAGTTTTCTACATGAAACTTGAACACTGTTTTTGAGGGAAAATGTTTAGAAAATAACAATAAAAAAGTAAACACAGACTTGTAGATTCAATAGAATTTCACTTAAATCACAACGAGCTTTATTTCTTATGGAACTTGAAAAGCTGATTCTCAAATTTATATGGAAAAATGAAGGACCCAGTGTAGCTGAGACTGTGTGGAAGAAAAGCAAGGTTCGGGCAGGTACCCTCCCAGGAGGAGGTCAACTCAGGGAGCTGAGTGGCTAGTACAGCGTGGGGTGGGCAAGAGGACACACAGACAGACAGCAAGACAGCAAAGGGAGCCAAGAACCAAGCCCCTGCATACCTGAAACAGATTTGCGTTGGAGCAGGTGTGCCCTATTTGATAAATAGTAAGTACCATTTAAAGAGTAGTACCCTGGCAATACATTAAACACAGAGGAAAATTATGTTATATCCTTATTTCACACCATATTAAAAAATCAATTCCACGTGGATTAAAGACTTAAATACGAAAAATAACTGTAAAACTTTTACAAGATAATAAAAAGACTCTCTCTATAACCATGGGGTGCATTTGGATCTGAGGACACACACACACACACACATACACACACACACAATCATGAACAAAACTGATAAGTTGAACTATGTTAAAATTAAAAACTTCTACTCATCAAAAGATACCATCAAGAGATTAAAAAACAAGATGATTAAGCGCTAGACATCTGCTCTACAAAATTATGCCCATAGTTGCCAATACTGTACTGTACACTTTAAATTTGTTAAGAGGGTAGTTCTTACCACAATAAAAAAACAATTTTTGTTTGAACAACAAAAAAGAGATAAAAAGACAAGCCCGGATTAGGAAAAGATGCTGGTGACACGCGTAACTCACAAACAGTTAACATCCGGAATACGCAGAGAATTCACAGACACAGAAAAACACAAATAACCTAATAGAAAAATATTCAAAAAACACTATCAGACAGTTTGCAGAGAAGGAATCACAAATGGCCCATAAACGTATCTGAAGGTCTCCGCCTCATTAGCAATCGAGAGAATTTAAAACCAGATGAGCTACCACTTCATAATTAGAAGCCAGGCAATATCAACTGTTGGTGCGAGGGAAGAGCTGGGCATCGATCCATCAGGAGTAAATGGATAAGTAAGTTGTGGTGCATTACATAAAAAAATACTATGCAGTTGTCGTAAAGAATGAGACAAAGCTGTGCAAATGTAACATGATGTGTCTTGAGCACGAAACATCGTGGGAGAATGCATAACATGCAATTCCATTTGTACAGGGTTCCAAAACAACAAAATCAAATGCTGTGTCTATGGTGATATATACGTAGTTGGTGAACCTCTAAGGAAAAGTCATGGAGATCACCCTGCCTGGAGGACAAACACACAAACATGTGGAAGCTCGCAGGAATCAGCTGGACGCATCTTGCCCTGCGGGAGAGTCACAGGCCAGCAGTCAGGGGCCCACCTGGGGGCACCACAACGTGCGAAGTGCGCGGTGGTGCCTCCCTGCCAGGCCAGTGGAGGCCCCGTTCTTATAGCTGGACCACAACCACTAGCGTCGTCCACCCCCCAGCCTTGCCCGGCTCAGTCCAATGCTCCAAAAAGCCCTCGGATTGTGCCTGGTCTGCATGTGTAGATTTGCCTTTAAGGAGCTGCCGTAGACTGAATATCTGTGTCCCCCGAAATGCATATGTTGAAACCTAATCCCCAATGTGATGGTGTCAGGAGGTGGGCCATTGGGAGGTGATGAGGTCATGAGGGTGGAGCCCCCATGAATGGGACTTGTGCCCTTTTAAAAGAAACCCCAGACAGTCCCTCCCCTCTTCTGCCACGTGAGGTCACAGCCAGAGACAGCCGTCTATGGATCAGGAAGCCGGACTTCACCAGACATGGAATCGGCCGGCACCCCGTCTTGGACTTCTATCCTCCAGAACTGCGAGAAACAAACTCCTGTTGTCAAAAGCCACCCAGTCTGGAATGTTGACAGGAGGGAATATAGGATCCGCAGACACTTGTATTTTGCCCACTGGATTTAGTTTTGCTGTAGACTAATACCGTGACCTCAGATGTGGGGGAGCTCATTTAACATCAGTTCCTCGTCTCCTGTAATAACTACTGATGTTCTGAGCCTACGACACTGGGGAGACCCTGAAACGTGGAGGCCCCATCAGAGCAAGGTCACACACAACACAGGCGTGTCCCAGGGGACAGCAGGCTGCCCTCCACCTTTCCGACAGGTCCTTGTTCCCAGTGTGCCACCAGGATAAAGCTGCAGAGGGATTAGGTAAATCGGTGAAGGTCGTTCGGGAGCCAGGCTGATGTACAGGCCACCTCGAAAGAACGGGAGCTTGGTGGGCCCTGCTATCCGTATGTCTGCTGTCTGTGTGTCCAAGCTTTGTCGCGTGGGGAGTGAGAATGCCACGCATCTTTGGTGTAGCTTGACTATGGAAATGCTCCAGTGTAGATGGGCTTTATTTTTGTTTCATTCCCTCCCCTGCCTTGAGAACCTCAAGTGTAGGTTAGATGGATGGAAGGACGTTGCTTTCCCGAAGGACCTGGGACCGGTTGTTTCTGGAATGCTATTGTGTCAGTCCCTAGAGCAACACCATTCCTTAAGTAAATCAAAACGGATACATTTGCACCCTTGTGGCCACAGGAAAAGGCCCTGGGGTGCTCAGAAATGAAGCTCTTTCCTCTCTTTTTAACAAGGGCACAGAAGGGCCCCAAAGCAATACGTTCACTAGTCCTTCTGTCCTTTGCGATGTTTTTGAAAAGGCCACTTATCTGTAAGGCACCCTGAAGACTTCCCGACAAGAATCGATGGAAAGTCCCGTGCAGGGGGTGGGCTACTGAACAGCGTTGTAAAAACACGTCTGCTCGTGAAAGAATCCCGTTGTTACTACACAAAGGACCCAGCAGCACTACAGGAGCAACCTCGAGGGGCATGAAAGGAGAAGGATCAGGGTGGTAGGAGGTTTGAGGCTGGGAAAGGAGACAGAAACTGCGCAGACAGAGGCCAGCGTGGTCAGGCCCCGCAAAGTCGTGCCCAGCCTCCCGACCACAGAATCAGAGAAACATGCGTGTGCTGTTTCAGCCGCAGACACGGCGACAGGGGCCCGCATCCCAGTCTCTGATCAGCCGGCTGTGTGACCGTGGGCACATCACTCCATGTCTCTGAGCCTCAGTTTCCTCAACTGTCAGCCAGTTGATCCCTAAGGTCCTTGAAAGTCCTGTGAACATTTTATTCCACATTTAGAATTAAAGGAAGGCCAAAGCCAAGAAGAAACACTGGAGAGAGCTGTGGGCTGACCTGCCTGAGCGGGACCTTGTGGCAGGAGCATGCCCCTGGGACCCCCGTTTCCTGCCCCACTGTGCCGGCCTCGCTGCCCCTTCACCCCTGCTGCCTGCACGGGGGCAGGTTGGCCTGTTCCCCACCTAAGCCCCACCCCTGCCCCCCGACTGCCCCTGCCCTCTGTCGGCACCACTGTCCCTCGATCCGCCCTCACTTCTGCAGGAGGGACAGACAGCCAGTGGATCTGCTGGGCGGGGCCCTGGACCTGCCTCCGAGGAGGCCACGTCGAGCCCAGGAGGCCAGAGCTGAGGCTCCACCAGGAAGAAATCGGGGGCCTGGTAGCGGAGGGCAAACGCGAGCTTGGAGGGGACCTGGGGCAGCTCGAGGACTTGGTGACCAGTGGGTTAAGCCTCAGCGCTGGGCGTTTCTGGGAAGGGCTGCACCCAGAGGCCGGTGGCTGGCGCTGCCGTCCCCGCGGCGGGGCGTGGGTGGCCCTGAGCTGACCACGGCCAGAGAGCGAGGACGCCCGGCAGCCCGGCCTCTGCCCCGCCCCAGGGCCAGGGCACGAGAGCCGCCTCACTGGGTTTGCAGGAGGCCCGGCCGTTACCCAAGTGCCGCGGGCCGTGACGCCGTCTCCCCGGCGGTGAAGGCCCATTTTCCGAGCATCTTTGGGCGCAGTGGCCAAATTCACCCACGAACGTCTAGTGAGGCAGGGAGGGGCCTCAGAGGACTTGGGCCTCGGAAGGCGGCACCACCTGCCTGAATTACTCCTCTCCCAGGCAACACGGAGGAAATCACACCCACTTCAAAGGGTTGTTGAAGGGATTAAGTGAAAGTCCTTGTGAAGCACTACGGAAACATTCCCTTACTGATTCACGGGGAGGCAGGCCACGGCCGCGTCGAGAGAAAGGCCCGACGCAGACGCAGGCGCCGGGCAGTTTGCGTCACTCGGGGCGATGGCAGTGCCTCCGTGATCATACCTCACCAGTTAAGTAAATCTGAGGCCGGGGTGTCAATACTCCGCACTGTAGATTCAAACCACGGGCTCAACGGAGTTCGAGCTTCCTGGGGAGGAGGCAGCCCCCCGACACAGCCAGCAGGACGCCCGCTTGCTGCCCTCTGGTGACCCCGTGACTCACCCAAGCACCCAGCAGTCGGAGCCTGCCGGAGACCTGCGTCCTGTCCTTTGGGAGCAGACCTTGGAGACCATGCCCCGCCGTGAAAGTCCAGTTCAGGAATCCAAGATTCCATGCCTTTAAAATTAGGGTGCTGGGCTCCCCTGGTGGTGCAGTGGTTGAGAGTCCGCCTGCCGGTTCAGGGGACACGGGTTCGTGCCCCGGTCCGGGAGGATCCCACATGCCGCGGAGCGGCTGGGCCCGTGAGCCATGGCCGCTGAGCCTGCACGTCCGGAGCCTGTGCTCCGCAACGGGAGAGGCCACGACAGTGAGAGGCCTGCGTACCGCAAAATAAAAATAAAATAAAACAATTAAATTAAATTAAGGTGCTGGTGCTGGCTTCCGTCGGGGTGTTGATCACTTCGGCAGTCAGTGCTCGAACTTCGAACCTCGAGACAAGGAATCTGCCAGGGTCAAAGCCCAGAGAGGCCCCCGACAAAGGGCCACTCCCTGAGGTGCCCGGGGAATGCTGAGGCTGGAGACCCCATTTCCTGGCAAATGTTTCATCACACAATCTTCTGTCCTCCCGTGAAACCATGCTTGGTTTCCAGTGTGACCCTGAGTGCTGAGGCACCTCTGAGTCACCCGAACAAAGTGGATGATTCCTAGCTGGGGCGCTTTGTTACATTCTTTGCAAACTGGCAATCCGTGCATGCAGTGAAAGCCCTTCTCTTAACCAGAATACTCTGTTAGTCGGTGTGACCCACTCTCCAGCCACCTGCACTGTCCATCCTGCGCTGTCCCAGGCAGACACGAGGCCAGCAAAGCCCGGGCACACCCAGCAGGGCTGTCTTCTGGTCCCCACCGCCCGCCGACCAGGCTCTGAGAAACACTCCATTTAACTGGATTACGGAATCTAAGCTCCCTGAACGTAGAGAAGTGGTGATGATGCTTCCCTGGGCGCCTGCGGACAGCGGTGTCGACCCGATGGACGCCAGGATCCCGAGGTGAGGACCCCATGGATGCAGAGCCCCCCAGCCAGCCCAGGGCTTCCCAACAGCCCACGGGAGCAGGGACCTGCACGGCCTTCCCCTGGAGCCGCGTCCCAGGGCCGATGCTGCACTGCATTGGGTTCCCGGCTGCAAGGTGAAGCCCTTCCACCCAGGCCTCAACCTCGCCTCCTGTCCCGATGCTCGCTATAAACCTGGTGTCTTACTCTCTGTCCCATCCCAACAGCTAACGCAGGGCAAGCTGTGGGGTAGTTAGTAAACATGGTCGAAAGGAAAAATGAGAAGTTTTCTGCTTTTATTTTTTTGATATTCTTTGCATATGTAATAAGAGCACTGATACCACCTCTGTTCCTCAGGCTCGTGTTCCTTTTATCCAGAGACAAGCTCTGTTACTGGTTTTTTGACATCTCAAGTATTATGTACTGCATTATCTGTGTAAAAGTATATTCCTCTCCATACCCAATATACACGAGTGCAATCTATTTTACACAAACGAGAGCATAGGAATCAAACTTCCTCATAGTACTTTTGTTTTGTTACTTTATATATTGGAAGTGGTTTCATTTCAGTACATATAGAGCATCCTCATTCTTTGAAATGGTTTTATATATTTTATTGTTCGGTTGCAGCAACGTTTCTTGAAGCAGTCCACTGACAGGTGTTAGATTATTGTCGTCATTTTTGCTTTTATAAACAACACTGTGCTCCCTGCGCTGGGCAGGGGGAGCCCGGGTTCCCTCCAAGCCATTGCTCAGCCATCCCTCTGGCCACAGTCATCGCCGAAGGGCCATCGCTGGGTCATGTGACCTGCTACAACTCTGCAACATCAGAAAAGGGCAGAACAGGATTTGGTTTGATTGCCCCCAGTTCCCCACTGGGACTAAAAGTCAGGAGTTTTCATCCCAGCCCTGCAGGTGATGTCTGTTCACCCAGGATCCCTCGCTGCCTCTCCAGGGGTCACGCTGCATGAGGAAGCACACCCCTCTCTCTCCTGGCTGTTTTCTCAGACTCACCTTGTGTGTGAGTGTGACCAGGGCAAGAGAGCGCCGTCCATGCGCGGGTCCTGCCTGCAGATCCCTTCAGCTCAGCGTCCCCCCGAGGGCCAGGCAGTCTGGGCTGTAAACCACGAGTGAAAACTTGCAGGGATCATAGCAAGACCCGGGACAAAAGAGAAGCAAGGACTCTGATGCTGCTTAAAGCAAAAGCTCACCTCCCTCTTCCATTTCTTTCCCTGGAAAGACCTTGAAAAACCAACACAGATTCTTAACCATGCTTTTTGGTGACCTCCAGGTGGAAAATCAGGTCCCCTCTCTGGGCTTTATTTTTAGGACACATTTTCTTTTGTTTCTCTGTCCAAGCAATCCCAACCCACCAGGCACCACTGCTTTCAAGCGTTCACTTGGAAAATTCCTGCAGTTTGCACAGTATCGTGTAACAGTTCCACCGAAAGAGCATCATGGCTTCTGCCTAAAAGTAACTTTTAAGAGGGAAGACTCAAGCGCTTGGCTTGTCAATGGCGTGAATTTCTCTGGTCATGGTCTAATGCAGACCAAACTGGAAATCCCCAAAGTTAATAATTCCACTTGGTCACTCTCAAATGCTTGACTTAATGAGGTCTTTTAGTGGTGAAACTGCCAGTGAAGGTGCTATAGCTTCTCACACACCCTGACCACAGTAGCTTCCTCTTTGCCCCATAAGATGCTTCAGTAACAAGGGAGGACAGGGCGACGGGGGTCGGCCCTGGCAATCAAGGTGGCGGTGTGGGCACTTGCGGGTGCTTGCATGTGCAGTTGAAAGCTTTGTCCGTCTGTGTGCGGCCTGTCTCTCCACGCTGCGGGCCTGTAGCCGGTCGGCCCAAAGGCCGTCCTGCCTGTGCCCTGGGGCCCGGTTCCACGCCAGGACTCCGTGCAGCCACAGCTCAGCACCACTCAGGGCAGCCTTCAGGCGTCCTCTGGAGCCACGCCCACCCTGTCTCTCTAGGTGGAGCCAGGCTTACCTGTAAAAGTGCATGGGCAGGTGTGTCTGTGCACCTGCGGGGAGAGGTGTGTTAGAATCTCAAAGTAGGCCACAGCCCTTGCGATGCTCAGAATAGTAGCCATGCATTTACTTATTTTTGTTTGTTTTGAACAAGAACAACTGCAGAAAGAAAGACATTCTCGATGATGAAAACACTTCTGTTTAATGAGGGATACGTTACAGGAGGCAAACTGAACTCCTCGTGTAGCAGAAAAAGGAAGGAAGGGAGTGGACGGGGCACGAGTGGTCCGTGTGCTTTAGGCACAGGCCCTGCCTCGTTTGGTTGCCTGGACGACCAAATGAGGCTGCGATTTTACTCAATTTTACAAAGAAACCGAGGGCCAGAGAGGTTTAGCAACTTGCTCCAAAGGGGGAAGACCAGCATTAGAACCAGAGACGTCTGATTACAAAACATCCTGAGACACCATGATGGCTTTTTAAAAGTGTTTTGCATGTGGGTGAAGAGGTAATGAACAAATACTCCCAAAGAACAAATTCTCCAAGGAGAATGTGGAAGAGGAAATATACACAGAGCTTTCCACCCACTTCCCCAGCAGTTTGGGCCCCGGCATCCCTTCCCCGGGAAGTCCTGGTACCTGACCATGAACCACGGGAGAAGGATGGGCACCCCTCCGTGGCTGTCCAGCTCCGCACCTCAATGTGGTGCTACATTCTGCATCCAGATAACGACAAACACGTCGTAAAACCAAAGCTGGGCAGCCATAAGGCACTTCTTACTGTGTGGGACCCCCTGCACTTTAGAGAGCCTTCACTATCCCTGGCCCTTGCCCACTAAATACCAGCAATCACTGCAACAACCAAAAACGTCCCCACAGATCCCCTCGGAGGCAGAACCTCCCCTGGTAAGAACCACTGAACAAAGCGCTTAGTAACACAGAAAGATACAGTAGATTCAGAATGGATTTTAGAGGCACACTTACAAGTTGTGTGACCCTGAGAAAGTCATTTAACTTCCCCTTCGGAGCCTCAGTCAATTCTCCGCAAAATGGGGACTCAGAATCACCTCTTCCCCCCCCCGCCACTTCATTGGTGTAAACGCCGGCGCTCTCATGCTCCTGGAGTGGCCACGGCACCCCACGAGGCTCGTCCTCGCTCAGCCCCCAGCGCGCTACCCGCTCCCACCTGCGCACACGGGAAAATGGGGTAAATAATACCTGTCTAAAGCGTTCTTGTGATAATGCGATGAGTCAGCGTGTGTGCAGGGGCTCCCCAAATGAAAGCGGAAGTTAAGCATAATAGTGTCGTTACACATGGGCACCGAATGACCTCATACACAGATTAGCACAGCTCTGATTCTCTCGGGGCGCAGGCAGACAGTTAAATGTTCACCACTTTCCTTGGTGAATATTTACAAGTCCTGATATTAAGATCCCCATTTCCACATCTATTGGACACTGCACACGGGGCATCAACAAGGGTATCCGTGAGGATGAAAGATGATTTCACGGTTTCAGTCTCCACATTGAGGGGAAGCCCATTTTAGAAACTCCGTGGCACCTGTGGACAGACTCACGCCGAGTCCGAGCACGGGGGGAAGACACACGAGGCTGGTTCTCAGTTCCGGCAAATCCCTTCCTGACTTTAAACCACACGTTTACCTCCTACCTTCTCTCAGCCTCCCATTTCCTGAACTAAAAACTGGGGACAACTATCACTTTACAAAGAAGACTCACCTCTTCTTGTTGTGAGAATTGAATGAAGTAACACATATAAAACATTTGCTCTGAGGTTCAAGCCATCCTGGATTCAGAGCCGTGGTCTAAGAATACTTTTGATCTCACATCCCCGAAAGTGAAAATAGCTAAGCAAACTCTCCTTACATAATTATGTATTTTTAAACCATATATAAGCATGGCCGTGCTAACATATTACCTATATTTTAAAACCTACACAATAAACATGCTTAAAGGCTGAGTTAAAGATTAAACGAATAATGCTCTAAAATAATTGTGGGTTATTTTACTTATTTATGGTACGGCAAACCTTTTTATCCTCCCTAAAATAATACATTGGGCTTCCCTGGTGGCACAAAGGTTGAGAGTCCGCCTGCCGATGCAGGGGACACGGGTTCGTGCCCTGGTTAGGGAGGATCCCACATGCCGCGGAGCGGCTGGGCCCGTGAGCCATGGCCGCTGAGCCTGCGCGTCCGGAGCCTGTGCTTTGCAGCAGGAGAGGTTACAAGGGTGAGAGGCCCGCGTACCGCAAAAAAAAAAAAAGCCGGAAAGATGGCGGAAGAGTAAGACGCGGAGATCACCTTCCTCCCCACAGATACACCAGAGATACATCTACACGTGGAACAACTCCTACAGAACACCTACTGAAGGCTGGCAAAAGACCTCAGACCTCCCAAAGGGCAAGAAACCCCCCACATATCTGGGTAGGGCAAAAGAAAAAAGAATAAACAGAGACAAAAGGAGAGGGACGGCACCTGCACCAGCGGGAGGGAGCCGTGAAGGAGGAAAGTTTTCCACACACTAGGAGCCCCTTCACGGGTGGAGACTGCGGGTGGCGGAGAGGAAAGCTTCGGAGCCGCGGAGGAGAGCGCAGCCACAGGGGTGCGGAGGGCAAAGCGGGGAGATTCCCGCACAGAGGATCGGGGCCGACCGGCACTCACCAGCCCGAGAGGCCTGTCTGCTCCCCCGCCGGGGCGGGCGGGGCCGGGAGCTGAGGCTCGGGCTTCGGTCGGAGCGCAGGGAGAGGACCGGGGTTGGCGGCGTGAACACAGCCTGCAGGGGGTTAGTGCGCCACGGCTGGCCGGGAGGGAGTCCGGGGAAACGTCTGGACCTGCCGAAGAGGCAGGAGACTTTTTCTTACCTCTTTGTTTCCTGGTGCGCGAGGAGAGGGGATCGAGAGCGCTGCTTAAAGGAGCTCCAGAGACGGGTGTGAGCCGCGGTTAAAAGCGCGGACCCCAGAGACGGGCATGAGACGCTAAGGCAGCTGCTGCCGCCACCAAGAAGCCTGTGTGCGAGCACAGGTCACTCTCCACACCGCCCTCCCGGAGAGCCTGTGCAGCCCGCCACTGCCAGGGTCCCGTGAACCAGGGACAAGTTCCACGGAAGAACGCACGGCGCGACGCAGGCTGGTGCAACGTCACGCCGGCCTCTGACGCCGCAGGCCCGCCCCGCACTACGTGCCCCTCCCTCCCCGCGGCCTGAATGAGCCAGAGCCCCCGAATCAGCGGCTCCTTTAACCCCGTCCCGTCTGGGCAAAAAACAGACGCCCGCCGGCGACCTACACGCAGAGGCGGGGCCAAATCCAAAGCTGAGCCCCGGGAGCTGTGCGAACAAAGAAGAGAAGGGAAATCTCTCCCAGCAGCCTCAGAAGCAGCGGATTAAAGCTCCACAATCAACTTGATGTACCCTGCACCTGTGGAATACATGAATAGACAAAGAATCATCCCACATTAAGGAGGTGGACTTTGAAAGCAAGATTTATGATTTTTTCCCCTTTTCCTCGTTTTGTGAGTGTGTATGTGTATGCTTCTGTGTGAGATTTTCTCTGTATAGCTTTGCTTCCACCATTTGTCCTAGGGCTCTATCCGTCCGTTTTTTTTTTCTCTCTTAAAATTATTTTTTTATTTTAATAACTTTATTATATTTTCTCTTACTTTATTTTACTTTATCTTCTTTTTTTCCTTCCTTCCCTCCTTCCTTCCTCCCTCCCTCCCTCCCTCCATCCTTTCTTTCTTTCCACTTCTACTAATTCTTTCTCTCTACTTTTTCTCCCTTTTATTCTGAGCCGTGTGGATGAAAGGTTCTTGGTGCTGCAGCCAGGAGTCAGCGTTGTGCCTCTGAGCTGGGAGAGCCAACTTCAGGACACTGGTCCACAAGAGACCTCCCAGCTCCAAATAATATCAAACAGCGAAAATCTCCCAGAGATCTCCATCTCGATGCCAAGACCCAGCTCCACTCAACGACCAGCAAGCTACAGTGCTGGACATCCTATGCCAAACAACTAGCAAGACAGGAACACAGCCCCACCCATTAGCAGAGAGGCTGCCTAAAATCATAATAAGTCCACAGACACCCCAAAACACACCACCAGATGTGGACCTGCCCACCAGAAAGACAAGATCCAGCCTCATCCACCAGAACACAGGCACTAGTCCCCTCCACCAGGAAGCCTACACAACCCACTGAACCAACCTTAGGGACACACACCAAAAACAATGGGAACTACGAACCTGCAGCCTGAGAAAAGGAGACCCCAAACACAGTAAGATAAGCAAAATGAGAAGACAGAGAAACACACAGCAGATGAAGGAGCAAGATAAAAACCCACCAGACCTAACAAATGAAGAAGAAATAGGCAGTCTACCTGAAAAAGAATTCAGAATATTGATAGTAAAGATGATCCAAAATCTTGGAAACAGAATAGACAAAATGCAAGAAACATTTAACAAGGACCTAGAAGAACTAAAGATGAAACAAACAACAATGAACAACACAAAAAATGAAATTTAAAATACTCTAGATGGGATCAATAGCAGAATAACTGAGGCAGAAGAAAGGATAAGTGACCTGCAAGGTAAAATAGTGGAAATAACTACTGCAGAGCAGAATAAAGAAAAAAGAATGAAAAGAACTGAGGACAGTCTCAGAGACCTCTGGGACAATATTAAATGCACCAACATTCGAATTATAGGGGTTCCAGAAGAAGAAGAGAAAAAGAAAGGGACTGAGAAAATATTTGAAGAGATTATAGTTGAAAACTTCCCTAATATGGGAAAGGAAATAGTTAATCAAGTCCAGGAAGCACAGAGAGTCCCATACAGGATAAATCCAAGGAGAAATACACCAAGACACATATTAATCAAACTGTCAAAAATTAAGTACAAAGAAAACATATTAAAAGCAGCAAGGGAAAAACAACAAATAACACACAAGGGAATCCCCATAAGGTTAACAGCTGATCTTTCAGCAGAAACTCTGCAGGCCAGAAGGGACTGGCAGGACATATCTAAAGTGATGAAGGAGAAAAACCTGCAACCAAGATTACTCTACCCAGCAAGGATCTCATTCAGATTTGATGGAGAAATTAAAACCTTTACAGACAAGCAAAAACTGAGAGGGTTCAGCACCACCAAACCAGCTCTACAACAACTACTAAAGGAACTTCTGTAGGCAAGAAACACAAGCAACTCTATGCCAATAAAATGGACAACCTGGAAGAAATGGACAAATTCTTAGAAATGCACAACCTGCAAAGACTGAATCAGGAAGAAATAGAAAATATGAACAGACCAATCACAAGCACTGAAATTGAAACTGTGATTAAAAATCTTCCAACAAACAAAAGCCCAGGACCAGATGGCTTCACAGGCGAATTCTATCAAACATTTAGAGAAGAGCTAACACCTATCCTCAAACTCTTGCAAAATATAGCAGAGGGAGGAACACTTCCAAACTCAGTCTACAAGGCCACCATCATCCTGATACCAAAACCAGACAAGGATGTCACAAAGAAAGAAATCTACAGGCCAATATCACTGGTGAACATAGATACAAAAATCCTCAACAAAATACTAGCAAACAGAATCCAACAGCACATTAAATGGATCATACACCATGATCAAGTGGGGTTTATTCCAGGAATGCAAGGATTCTTCAAAATACACAAATAAATCAACGTGATACACCATATTAACAAATTGAAGGAGACAAACCATATGATCACCTCAATAGATGCAGAGAAAGCTTTCGACAAAATTCAACACCGATTTATGATAAAAACCCTGCAGAAAGTAGGCATAGAGGGAACTTTCCTCCACATAATAAAGGTCATATATGACAAACCCACAGCCAATATCGTCCTCAATGGTGAAAAACTGAAAGCATTTCCACTAAGATCAGGAACAAGACAAGGTTGCCCACTCTCACCACTCTTATTCAACATAGTTTTGGAAGTTTTAGCCACAGCAATCAGAGAAGAAAAGGAAATAAAAGGAATCCAAATCGCAAAAGAAGAAGTCAAGCTGTCACTGTTTGCAGATGACATGATACTATACACAGAGAATCCTAAAGATGCTACCAGAAAACTACAAGAGCTAATCAATGAATTTGGTAAAGTTGCAGAATACAAAATTAATGCACAGAAATCTCTGGCATTCCTATAAACTAATGATGAAAAATCTGAAAGTGAAATCAAGAAAACACTCCCATTTACCATTGCAACAAAAAGAATAAAATATCTAGGAATAAACCTACCTAAGGAGACAAGAGACCTGTATGCAGAAAATTATAAATGCTGATGAAAGAAATTAAAGATGATACAAATAGATGGAGAGATATACCATGTTCTTGGATTGGATGAATCAACATTGTGAAAATGACTCTACTACCCAAAGCAATCTACAGATTCAATGCAATCCCTATCAAACTACCACTGGCATTTTTCACAGAACTAGAACAAAATATTTCACAATTTGTATGGAAACACAAAATACCCCGAATAGTCAAAGCAATCTTGAGAACGAAAAATGGAGCTGGAGGAATCAGGCTCCCTGACTTCAGACTATACTACAAAGCTACAGTAATCAAGACAGTATGGTACTGGCACAAAAACAGAAATATAGATCAATGGAACAGGATAGAAAGCCCAGAGATAAACCCACGCACATACGGTCACCTTATCTTTGATAAAGGAGGCAGGGATGTACAGTGGAGAAAGGACAGCCTCTTCAATAAGTGGTGCTGGGAAAACTGGACAGCTACATGTAAAAGTAGGAGATTATATCACTCCCTAACACCATACACAAAAATAAGCTCAAAATGGATTAAAGACCTAAATGTAAGGCCAGAAACTATCAAACTCTTAGAGGAAAACATAGGCAGGACACTCTATGACATAAATCACAGCAAGATCCTTTTTGACCCACCTCCTAGAGAAATGGAAATAAAAACAAAAATAAACAAACGGGACCTAATGAAACTTCAAAGCTTTTGCACAGCAAAGGAACCCATAAACAAGACCAAAAGACAACCCTCAGAATGGGAGAAAATATTTGCAAATGAAGCAACTTACAAAGGATTAATCTCCAAAATTTATAAGCAGCTCATGCAGCTTAATAACAAAAAATCTAACAGCCCAATCCAAAAATGGGCAGAAGACCTAAATAGACATTTCTCCAAAGAAAATATACAGACTGCCAACAAACACATGAAAGAATGCTCAACATCACTCATCATTAGAGAAATACAAATCAAAACTACAATGAGATATCATCTCACACTGGTCAGAATGGCCATCATCAAAAAATCTAGAAACAATAAATGCTGGAAAGGGTGTGGAGAAAAGGGAACCCTCTTGCACTGCTGGTGGGAATGTGAATTGGTACAGCCACTATGGAGAACACTATGGAGGTTCCTTAAAAAACTACAAATAGAACTACCATATGACCCAGCAATCCCACCACTGGGCATATACCCTGAGAAAACCATAATTCAAAAAGAGTCATGTATCAAAATGTTCATTGCAGCTGTATTTACAATAGCCCTGAGTTGGAAACAACCTAAGTGTCCATCATCGGATGAATGGAGAAAGAAGATATGGCACATATATACAATGGAATATTACTCAGCCATAAAAAGAAACGAAATTGAGCTATTTGTAATGAGGTGGATAGACCTAGAGTCTGTCATACAGAGTGAAGTAAGTCAGAAAGAGAGAGACAAATACCGTATGCTAACACATATTATGGAATTTAAGGGAAAAAAATGTCATGAAGAACCTAGGGGTAAGGCAGGAATAAAGGCACAGACCTACTAGAGAATGGACTTGAGGATATGGGAAGGGGGAAGGGTAAGCTGTGACAAAGTGACAAAAAAAATTGTAATAAAATAATACATATATAATACATAATACATAATAGTATTTTTAGTGGAGAGTGATGTGATTGAACACACTTCACTCTTTTTGAGACTCTTAGTTTAACATTTTCTGATACAGCATTTGAAGGTCTAAGTCGTTTACTTTGATACTTGATTTTAATGGCTCTCAAACTTGTAAAACATACTTCTCAACGAAGCACAAACCCAAACAGTAATGAATAATTGACTTACTAAATCATGTTACTCATTTTTCAATCTTATCCACCAATTATGCAAACATTTTTGTTTGAAATTCAGCTAGTAAATTTCCATCCTCCATGATGTCAATTAGTTGGTCTCCCAAATTAATCGTAAGTCACTGCATATTAACATTTTATAGCAAATGGAATTACAACCCACCATTTTGGGGAAGATTGTCAAATAAGATAGAAAATAAAGTCTACTTTTTTAAGTATGCAGGCAGCAACATTTTAATAGATGACACACAGCATTTTGGGCAACAATAAAAATTTTAGTCCATCTGTTTTCAAAAGCTTCTCTCAAGTTTCTTTCAAAAAGCTGTAATTTTCTTAGTCATTTTTTTAAAAAAATCACCTTTATTTTTAAGGTACAAATTAACAGTGATGGTTATTATTTTTTAAATATCTGCTAAGAATCATCCTTCTGACAGCCATTATTTTTCATGGCAGGTCACAAAGTTTGAACAGCTATGTTGTGGTTTTGTAACAGAAAACTGTATAATTCATCTTTAAGTTCAACACTTTTAATTATCCTGCTACAATTTAACCAGAATAATTCTGGTACAAAAAAGTATTCATTCCCCACCTCATTACAAAGTAGTATAAACATTCTTTTATGTTTTCATTTCTAAATCAGCATAAGTGTGTTGGTGGCATCTGCAGCACTTGGAAGCTTGTGGCTACAAGAGTCTGATTGTTGTAACTCACTTATGCAGATACAGTGAATGAGTCTCACATGTGTTGTAATAACTATTATCCAGATCCTTTCCTTTTCTGCTTCAGTCAATGAGCTTGGTTACAGTTTTTCCATTAAAATTTTTTTACCTTAATAAAATAGCCAGTTACTGTTAAGAATATATGTTCCAGGCTTCCCTGGTGGCGCAGTGGTTAAGAATCCGCCTGCCAATGCAGGGGACATGGGTTTGATCCCTGGTCCGGGAAGATCCCACATGCAGCGGAGCAGCTAAGCCTGTGTGCCACAACTACTGAGACTGTGCTCTACAGCCCTCAAGCCACAACTACTGAGCCCACGTGTCACAACTACTGAAACCCACGTATCTAGAGCTCATGCTCCGTAACAGGAGAAGCCACTGCAATGAGAAGCCCGCGCACCGCAACGATGAGTAGCCCCTGCTCGCCGCAACTAGAGAAAAGCCCGTGCACAGCAACAAAGACCCAACGCAGCCAAAAATAAATAAATAAACTAAAGAAAGAAAGAAAGAATATATGTTCTATGACACATCTTTCTATAGATACGCAGTGGAAAATAGATCTCTTTTCAGTTTAATTTTGGAGAAGAATACAGCAGATGTCATGAGTACTGGATACATAGACACCAAAGGCATGTGCAGCCTCCAAGTGTCTCCCAGATACTTGTTAGTTACAAAAGAAGCAACAGCACTTTTCAGGGGACACCTGGCAAACAGACCTTAGTGAGGAGGTGGTGGTTAACATCTGCAGTAGCGAGATGTTTGGACCCTGTGGACCCTGGGTGAGTGGCGGACAGACACCCAACGTGCCCTCCGAGGCATTCCTGACACCTGAGAAAGTATCAGACAAACCCAAAGGGAGAGGCATCCTAAAAAATACCTGTCCAGGACTCTTCCAAAGTGTCCAGGTCATGAAAGAATGAGGAACACTCCCAAATGGGAGTTGGCACGGAGACCTCACGCTCATGCCATGTGGGGTCCGGATGGGATCCTGCTGGGAAAAGGCCATCGGCTGGAAAACAGGAGAAGCACAGAGAAAATCTACTGACTGGTGAACAGCACGTGTCAGGGTTGCTGTCCTGGTGTCTGTCACTGTACCGTTAACATCAGGGGAACTAGGTGAAGGGTACGGGGGAGCTCTCTGTACTGGTTTTACAGATTTTCTGTAAATCTGAAATCATTTTAAAATAAGACGCTAAAAAGGAGCCTCTATGCTTTTATCTGCCTGCATAGGAGATCCCCCCTCGCTGTGTACCGCGCTCTAACCCACTTCCTTTCAGTCTCGGGATGCTTCCCACTCGCTCCCACAGCGCCCGGGGCAAAGGCGTGCGTTTCGGCGCTGCTGCCCCATTACTTTCTTTGTATTTCGGCTCTTTGAAGCACAGATGGAAGTACTTCCTCCATATGGTGTTTGACTAAAATTGCTGCTAAATTTGAAAGCTCCAAAGAGGCTTCTGGAAATTTTTCAAACATTTAGTGAAATTTTATAACCTATTTAGGTTCTTTAAAACGGTAAAGAAAAAAAAGAAAGAAAGAAATTGTCTTCATTTTCATGTGTTTGATCCTTAAGTGTCTCTCTCATCTCGGTGACTTTATACTATTATTAGCCAATATTTTAAGACACGACTTACACTTTGGGGAGGGTTATCCTGGATGATGGGGAAGGTCAATCTGTGACTCACAGTCTTGGCTGCTCTGAATCCTGTGTCCTTGTCAGACAGGAGCAGGGGTCCAGTTAGACCTGCAGAGGCCTCCACACAGCATGCCGTGCTGGAACAGATGTGTCCCCGCTGGGGACTTCCCTCGTGGTCCAGTGCATAAGACTCCGTGCTCCCAATGCAAGGGGCACGGGTTCGAACCCTGGTCGGGGAACTAGATCCTGCATGCATGCCGCAGCTGAGAAGCCCATGTGCCGCAACTAAGACCCGGCACAGCCAAGCTAAATAAATAAATAAATAATTAAAAAAAAAAAAAGTGTCCCCTCTGTCCTGTCTGTTTCATCAATGTGACCGTCAACCTGTGATTCTGCACAGGACTCTTTCTAAATCAATGTTCCACTTTGCAATGATTAGTTTTTCTTCAAACCAGATAATTTGCAAATCCAGTAAAAGAGGCACACACCTAGGCTACTTATGAGATTCTGAACAAGCCACTAAGGTGCCACGGTCACCCTCTGACAGGGACCTCCCGGCCAGGTCCCCGCACAGCTTGCGGCAGTGACCACCCCCCCCCACCCCCAGAGACCAACTAAGCAAGGGCCCCAGGGCCACTCTGAATATTAGGTGCTGGCGAAGTTAGTTTCTGTGTTAGATGAAAATAAATATCCGTAGAAGTCCGGATGATTTTCTCCCCACTCTCCAAAGCCGTGCTGTCCAATGAGGTAGCCAGAGCCACACATGGCTATTTAAATAAAACAGCCAATTCATGGAAGGTAAATGAAACTGAAATTTATTTCGTGAGCCACATCTCAAGCGCTTAGTGGGCAAAGGTGACCACACTGCAAAGAGCAGATAGAGAATGTGGCCAGTCCTGCTAGGCAGTGATGCTCCGGTGGGCTGCCTTGTGAACTCATCGCTTCAGAGAAACGCCAGCAATCCACTGGGCGTTGAGCCCTGGCAGGGACTAAAGGGCCACTGGCACGTCCCAGAGCCAGTCCGGGTTGGGGGTCCCCCGTGCCGATGCACTCCCTGCCCTCCTTCACCTCTTTGCTCCGTCCCGGTAGCTGCCAGGCCCTGTGAACCCTGCTGGGCTGTGAGAGCCGAGGAGGGCCCAAGCTCCCTCCTGACCCCAAGGGCATCAGCGTGCACTTAGCAACATCTGAGAAGACCGACATCTTCCTTGAGTCTAATTCCCCATAAATCAAGCAAAATAATAGCTCAGGCTGTGAAAACAGAGCAAGTGCTATCTGTCCTGTGGTTTATTATGGGGCAGCTTCTTAAGGTGTCAGAGAAATCCAGTTCTGGCTGAAAATCCTTTAGAAGGTGTGACCGAGTGCACATGATGGCGAATGACAGTGTGAGCTGGCACGGCTGCAGGTAGGGGATCCTGGAAGGAAGAAGGGGAGCAGGTACAGAGAACCGAGGACGATGGGTGGGCTGAGGCCAGATACATAGCCCTCTGGCAGCTTAGCCAAGGGCTGGCCACACAGGAAGCCCCACAGGTGCCTGAAAGGATTAAATTGTCATATGCTGACCTGTGTTCGCAGCCTAAACTATTGTTTGCCTGGGCAGGGAGGCAAACGCCACTTTCTAAAGCTGGAAAAATTCAATCAGTGGGGGCCGAGGAAGCAGTCAACCAGCAGCCTAAACCCTAGACCTGATGAAAAAGAAAGTCCTTCCCTGGAATCCCGCTCCGAGAGGCCAGGAGAGGCGAGTGGGGATGCACAGTCCCTGCGTGTCCAGCCATGATGCGAGGATGAGAGAAACCGCACAAGGAGATACCCTTCAGTGGGAGAACAGTCTCCCTGCCCACTTGTCACCAGGCAACTGCGACAAGTGATGAAGAACGTGGAGATGATGAAGTGGGAATTCCTTTCATCTTCGCTAGCCTCATGCATCTGATCGGGCAGTAGCCTTGCTGCTGGTGGGTGCCCGAGGGCGTGATGCGAAACAGCATCTGTTTTCACTCAGGGACCAAATAATATTTTTCTAAGTCTGGCTGAGCAGCTAGGTTTTCTTCTGCTGGCAAACCCAGCATATGGTGCCTTGTAAATCTGAAGGTAACACGCTTTCCTTACCTTTTGCCTTCTACTGACATGTGGGGAAACAGACTTGTATTTTCCCCTCGACGCCTGGTCCTCTGACGGCCCTTAGCATTAGCTGGGATTCCCACCGGGCAGAGCTGGCAGGCCGTCTCCTCTCTGTCCTGATGCCACGTTGCCTTTCCTTGGTCAAAATCACAGGGGCCAGGCTGACAGAGGTCTTCCTTTGTCCAATAGAGGAAGAGAAGGGAACTTAGTTACTTTTTTTTTTTTTTTAAACAGGGGTCTACATACACACAGTATAATCCGTAGAGTGTACTAATCTTACGGGTACAGCTTGATGATTTTTTTCCATGTAGATTCACCAGGACAAGATCTACAACATTCTCAGCACCAGAAAATTTCCCTCACACACCCTCCTGGTCCATCATGCATCCCACCCCCAGAGGCAGCCACTGTTCTGATTTCTGGAAACACTGATTCTTCCCATGAGCCAGGCACTCACTGTGGGCAGCTGAGCCCTCAGGACAAGCTCACGTTAACCAAGACCATCAAACAGTGATGCCAATTTGCTAATTTGTGGCTAGAAATGCCATTTTCCCAGAGGCTCATTGCTGCCGGCAAAGCCCCTCTCTTGCCAGTCACTTTCCTGACACCCTCATTCCCGGGGCAAGAGCTGGGTGAGCATCGCTCACATTTTCTTGCTGTAAACTTCCAGTCCAGCCACTCTAAAAATGCAGGAAGCCCGACACCAACATGAAAAGAGGGACAACACCAAGTGTTGTTGAGAACACGGAGCGCTGGAACTCTCACGCTGCTGGTGGAGCCCAAGTTGGTGAAACGACTCTCAGAATGTGCACTGCAGTCTCTACAAAGCTAAACAAACGCCTCCCCTAAAACAAGCAAATCTATTTCTGATTTATAGCCAACAGATAGACACGTGTCCACCGAAGACATGTGCTGAAATGTTCACAATAGCTTTGTTTGTAATAGTAAACCTGGAAGTTACTCAAAGGCCCATCTATGGGAGGATGGATGCATACAATGAAATACTATCCATCAGTGAGGCAGAAAGGTGACAGTGACGCCTCTAGGAAGTGGACAGCCAGGGCTGGAACCCAGGCCTGGTGGTGCCAAGCCTCACTCTCCTGTCTCCCAGTGTGATGTAACAGTCCAGTACTTTTACCATGAGCAACAGGAACTCAGGCCAGCTTAAATCACAGTGGGATGTGTTGGGAGTTCCCTGGCGGCCTAGTGGTTGGGATTCTGGGCTTTCACTGCCATGCCCTGAGTTCGATCCCTGGTCAGGGATCTGAGATCCTGCAAGGTACGAGGGCAAAAAAAAAAAAAAAAAAACCTCCCTGGCACATAAGTGCTCAATAAATGCTTGTTGTTATTAAAAAAAAAAAAAAAAGACTGGGATTTATTTTGAGGCTAAAAAGATCTAAACAGAAGGGAAAAGGAAAGAAAGGAGGGAATGAGAAGAAAAAGGAAGGGGACTGGCTTCAGAGGCAGGTGGAGGGGCGCCACCCCAGGCACTGAACGCTGGCCCTTGGCTCTTGCTACATCTGCTTCCACAGGCTCTGTTCTCTGTTGGTCACGCGCTCCTCCTGTAGGGACGGAGAGGACCCTCTCCCCGATCCTGTGTCTTCTTACTGAGGCGAGTGTGTGCGAATGTCTGATTCTCACTTATCGGTGTTTTCAAATACTAATGGACTCACTGAAATAGCAGTTCATGCACATGATGTTTTAAAAAAATCAGAAAGGGGTGCATTAAAGAGTCTCCTGTCTGACTCCAGCCCCTAGCCCCTTCCTCCAGAGGCAGCACCCATTTTAATGTTTTGTATGTCTTTCTAGAGATAGTCTGTGTATAAAAGGCACACTTTTAGCACCCAGGCTGGTAGAAAGAAAAATTCAGAAAGGCCAATAAAAATCTGAACAGATGCCTAATCTCACTAGTAATCAGGGAATGAAAAAGTAAAATGACAGGATATCATTCCATCAGATTAGCAAAAGATTTTGGGCCTGACCATATTAACTGTTAGCAAGAACAGGGTTAAAAAGAACTTTCACTCTGCTGGTGGGAGTATAAATGTGAGGAACCGCTTTGGGCAGGGAGCTGGCAGACTATAGTGAAATACAAATGCTTTTGTCCTAAAACCAAGCAGTCAGTCTATTGAGATCTACTCCAACCAACACTCAGAGTTTACACAAAGAAATGCGTACAAGCGCAGTTGTAATAGAAAAAAAGATAAATGGTCGCATAACCATAACATGGAATGCTATACAGCCATTAAAATAAATAAACTCGACGTCCATGTAAATATTCAAAATATGACTAGATCTCATGTTCAATCTACACGATCTACTCAAAAGCAGGAACAGATTCCAAAACTATAACGTTATTCTGGTTTCTGCTTGGGGATGTAGAAAGCCAGAAAGAGGGCCACTTCCGGGCTTCCCTGGTGGCACAGTGGTTGAGAGTCCGCCTGCCGATGCAGGGGACACGGGTTCGTGCCCCGGTCCGGGAAGATCCCACATGCCGCGGAGCGGCTGGGCCCGTGAGCCATGGCCGCTGAGCCTGCGCGTCCGGAGCCTGTGCTCCGCAACGGGAGAGGCCACAACAGTGAGAGGCCCGCATACCGCAAAAAAAAAAAAAAAAAAAAAAGTTCATTTTAAGAACAGGTTAAAGAGGATCTCTTTGTATATAATTGGCCATTTCCTTTGGGTTTAACTTGAGATGCTTTCTTCTCTCTCCATCTTTGCCAGCATCATGGGTCACGTACTAAATGGGATTTCATGGAAATGCATTTGTCATCTCGCATTTGGGCACCACCGTGAATATGTGCCTTGCAGAAGGGATGTTCCACACGTGTACGTAAAGATTCATCTCCTTCTCGCTCACACTGGTGAGCTCTGAATTCCCAGCTTGGCGGAAGTGGGCAGAAACCCTTATACGAGATCACGGACCATTGGGGCAGTAGAGGAAGGGTTTCTAAAATTGAAAAAGGCTAAAAAATCTGGTGAATAACACAAAGCTCAAATTAAGGACATGGATTAAGAGAGATTTATAACCAGTTGAGGCTTAATTCATTTAAATAATATCAATTCTTTCCCCAAGTGAGAATATGAGAGAGGGAGCCCCGTCTGTCCAAATCTCCTTTTATAAAACCCAGGCGAGGAATTCAGGTGTTTTTTTTTTTTTTTCACATAGACCGTCTTGTACACATGATCGAATCTTTGTCGCTCCGGGAACTTTAGTCCCTCAGGGGCCCATTTGCGTTTTCAGTCAAGAAAAATATGCAGAAGGCTTTTCTATAGAGTCCATTTCCTTTACCGCTTGATAACTTCCCAACAGGCATAGGAACGTGGTCACGGTGCTCTCCAGACCTCGGTGAAGACTGACCTGTCATTAGCGTAGGGGACACTCTCATGCTCACTGCCCAGCCTGGGGTCCTAGACTCCTCCTGTCTTGTCCAGTTCTCACTGTCGGGGTTTAGTTGTCAGGTCCACTCGCTGGACCTGAGCCGCCTTTCAGAAAAGGAAGAAAACTGGAGCACGATTTTCAGGACCAGCCAGACACAGGAAAATGCAGCTAAGGAGCTCAGAATAGGGAATTCCCTGGCCGTCCAGTGGTTAGGACTCTGCTCTTTCGCTGCTGTGGCCCAGGTTCAATCCCTGGTTGGGGAACTAAGATCCCACAAGCCGTGCAGCACAGCCAAAAAAAGAAGAAAAAGGAGGGAGAAGCTCAGAATATTGTTTTCATCCTTGCTCGGCCTTCTCCACCCAAAAGGAAGACCTGGAAGATTGACTCATATTACGTGCGCTCAGACAAACGAAGGTGTGAAGAATTTTGACTGACCTCTGTTGCCACTGAGAAGTGTTTTTCACAGATGTACAAATTTTTTTACAGTCACGGAATATCGGACAAGGAGACTTCCTGGGGCCGATTTCACGCCTGTACATTTCCTAAACCAGTGGCTGCAAATTTGAAACTGAGCTTATGCCAGTGGTTCCCGGACTGTGCGCCAAGGAACCCTGGGGGGCACCACAACCCCCAGCGTGCCACGGGATGCTTTATACCTCCAAGGATACTCAATACAGTTCCGGGGAACGACGAGGTTGAAGGAGTCCACAACTTCACATCAGATAGCAGCTCCATGCCTTTGTGGAGCTGGGCTTCCTTCAGCTGCTGTGCTAAGAAGCAAGAAGCAGGCAAAAATCAACATGGACCAGGAAATGGGGGTGGCAGCGCCCCACGATAATGAGGGTGGTGGCTCCCCAAGTGCCAAGGACAGAGATGCTGAGGGGTAACAACTAGGTGTGCTTGTCCATTAGCTGGAAATTGTTCTTATGTAAGGATGACTGAAATATTGTTTTTAATTTTGATGCATGTGTATTATTTTTACGAACAATTACCTGCTTGTGAGGATACAAATACTTGTTTGGACGTTACCACTTAATAAACAGGATTGCCGGGTATTTCTTTGGGCCAAGGGGCACCTTGAAGGGTCACCACTTGACACTGACAGGCGCCCTGAGCTGGGGAATCTGGGAGCAGAAGGCAGACACTGTCCTCAGACTAACAACGGAGGCGGAAGCAAACCCAGAACGTGCACGATGGCTGGTTTCTTTCTGAAATTCTCCCTGTTATTTTGCCGGAGCCGAACGGCTCATTAAGCTTTAGCTCTCTGTTGTCCCCAGGGCAAATATGCACTTTAAAGTGTTATTAAAGAAAAACACCTTTTTAAAATAGAGCTCACTCCTCAGTGAATAAAGCATGACACTGAGAATCAGATCCCGGATGTCTGTTCCGCAGCCTCTGCTAGGAACTGGCGGCCTTGGGCCAGTCAGTTAACAGAAGATCCCTTTTGCTGCAAACCAGTACATCTTTTTTGTAAAATTAGAGCTGGCGGCAGAAAACTAACACTTCGGAGCAAGGTTTTAAATGAAAAGCAAACAAAAACAAAAGCACGTCCCCATTCGGTGACAACCGAATTAACGAATCCCCTAGGGAAAATCTCCAGGGTATAAATGTTGTCTCTGATTCAACCACGAGGACCAGAAAGCACTTCAGGGACCACGTCTGACAGGGAGTCTGCACTTCATTACAGGCCAAGGACACACGGCTAGGCCGGCCACAACTTCTGCTCACGTGCCCAGCCGCCAGGCGCTGGCGCACAGCCAGGAGGAAGTGACTCCCACTCACTGCGGTCCCACCCACAGCCACGTGACGCTGGAGCCTCAGAAGTTTCCCACTTTCCACACTCCATCATGTTCGGGGACCCTGACCCATTACTCCTCTCCAGTGCCCCGCTGCTCTGGGTTTCTGTTTCCTCACCAGGAAGTGGGGGTAATAAAAATTTCTAGCTCACGGTGTTTCTTTTCAATTAAATTGACAAATACACGTAAAGCAATCACAACGGCGCTCACAGGCCTCCGTAAACATTGGCTGTTATTATTATTGAGATAAATGTCTGATACGGAGCTGCTGAGTCAAGTGATGAGAGTAGTTTTTGGCTTTTGAAATGTATACCTAAGTTTTCCTAGGGAAAATTTTAAACCAATTTACCTTTTTTGGAAAGGGCCTCTTTATCTGAGCGCTGTATATTTTAATCTTTACAAACTTGCCGATTGGAGCTGTAGACCACTATCTTCTGCTGTACCCACCTCCAGTTCCAGATGTAATTTGGTTGTCTACCGCTTTTTGATGTTAAGAAGTATTCTGAAGCATTTTCTACAATAACGCCAACCCTGATTTCTGAATCTGACAGTTCCATCTATTCTAAGAGCACGTCCTCTTCATGGCTGCAGGGCTGTCTTGGTCTGGGGGACCCTGGGGACTCATAACCCCGATTTCCACTCAGAGACGGCACATCTCACCACCACGCCCAGCACACGGCCCCTCTGCCCCTGTCCCCTCATGTGCTTTGGGAGCAGAGCTGAAGAATTCTAAATCCCACCCTCTTAACCACCATGAAAGACCCCCTCAACTGTGAAGGGGGGACTGAAACAAGCACCCCAAAAGGGATCTTTCTCCAAAGAGATAGAATCCTAAGAAGACACAGGTAAAAAACAAAAACGTCCTACAGAGGAAGATGTGAAAGAAACAATATTTATCAGAAAAAAAAATGAATTGGCAATTTTAAACTGAGACAAATGTATCTTATTAGAGGAGAGAAAGAGATCAAATTTAGTTAAATATAAATGGAGAAAGTAAGTCCAGGTCAAAGGAAGGAAAAGTACATTTTGACATACGCAGAAATAGAAAATAGGCACTTTGTAATAAAGAGTTAAAAATCAAAGACTTGTATGAAATAAATAAATGTTGGGGTAAAAGTGAAAAGAATAGACTTGCTTATAAAATATTTTAGTGCTTGAAATCAAATAGTATGGACTTTCCTGGTGGTGCAGTGGTTAGGAATCCGCCTGCCAATGCAGGGGACACGGGTTCAAGCCCTGGTCCAGGAAGATCCCACATGCCATGGAACAACTAAGCCCGCGAGCCACAGCTACTGAAGCCCGCGCGCCTAGAGCCTGTGCTCTGCAACAAGAGAAGCCACCTCAATGAGAAGCCTGCGCACCACAATGAAGAGTAGACCCTGCTCGCTGCAACTAGAGAAAACCTGCACGCAGCAACGAAGACCCAACACAGCCAAAAATAAATTAAAATAAATTTTTTTAAAAAGTTAAAAAGAAAAAAAAAAGTCCGTCTCCCCCTGAATCCCCTCCTTGGCTCCTCCCCAAGTGTCCGCAACTAACCCAGTGCTCAGGGAAAAGGACCGTCCCCAGCAGTGGCTGCCCACCACTGCCAGCAGGTCCAGGGGCAACATAGCATCGTCCACACCTCTCATTTCCCCACCACATTGGTGTGGGCAGACCAGGCTCAGGAGGCCTCCACAAGCGGCCTTTCCCCGAGCCTCTCTGTCTCACCAGCACCTCACTCCCTGTGCACCCCCGGGGAGTTAGCTTCCAAGCAGACGTCAGTGTTCTGTGCTCTGCTGAGGCCCCACCACTGAAGGCCCCGGCTGCGCCCCTGTACCTTTGTGCTTAGTGCCTCTCACCTTTCCTTGCTCCTGTTCTAAGCCTCTGAACCCCTCTGAGCCCTCAGGTCAACCAAGACTCCTGGTTCCCTCCAGGCAGCTTGCTTCCCTGACACAGGCCAAGCCCTGGAGGCTGACCCGCCCAGAGCAGATGTGGACCCTCCTGGGCCGCCGCCAGCATCACCGCCTGGTTCTCTAAAACGAGAAGCCCCCAAGTTCTACCGCCTGTAATTCAGGACTCGTCAGCAAGGTGTGGGGGAGAGGGCCCACGCAGGTGAGGGTGAGACCAGATGCTGAGGCAGGGTGAGATGCGCAGGGGTGCGCAGGCCCGTCGGGTGAGGGACTCAGGTGGGGTGAGAGCCCTCCTTTCTCCCAGTACGTCCTAGAGGGAGGCAACTGCAAAGTGGCAGGGGGATGCTGAAATTGGGGTCACGCAAAAAAGGAGTCAGCTGTGTGTTTCTTTCCAGCAATGGGAGGCCCACCAGCAGGTGGCAGAACCCCAGCTCAGTGGGCGGGCGCGTGGGGCTGACGAGGCCCCAGCGGCCGGAGGAGGCTGTGCTGTCCCCACGGGGCTGTGGGCTGCTGTCCAGGCCCCCAGGCAGGGAGATGTGAGCAGAAAAGAGCACTTCCAGAAGGAAGGGCATTGATGTGGCGGCATGGAGCCCGGCTGGGCTGTGATGCTGAGTCCAGCGTTTGGGAATTTCTCCTATGGAGCCGACCTTTGGGAAGTCTCCGGATATGACCGTGTACGAAGTGTCCTCTGGTTTCCAGGGCACACAGCCCTTAATCCCCTGCCCCCAACCCCGTCGTGCTCAGTATGTTTGCCGGCGTCCAGGGACCAACCTGGTGCCCCCTGGGGCGTTTTCCCACGTGACAGTTTGGACAGCAACTGACCTGAGACTCCACAGTCTTATGGGAAAAGGCTTTGTTTCAAACTTCAAAGCCACTGAGTTCCAATCCCGTCAAAGTCAAATTTTTCATTAAAATTTCTATTAACCTTTTCCCATAAGAGTAACTCTCAATTGATTCTTAACCCATTTTGAAAGCCTGGAAGAGGCAATATTCGATCACAGATCTGAGGCCTCCCGCCGGCTCTCAGACTCACCTGAGAGCATCCCTCCCCGTGGAGAGCAAGCAACATGTCCTTCAGAAACTGCGAGGACCACGGCTGTGGAGGGGTCTGGCCTCTAAGGGTCGAAAAGACGGCCCCTCCCTCTACCATCGACAAGAATAACCTTCTCACTCACTGAACTAACTGTTCAAATCATCTCAACCCCCATCCCTCAAGGTTCCTGCACTCACCTTGTAATGGACGAACTTACAGGAGGTTAAGAAAATGACTTAAAAATATAATTATTTTTTCTCATTATAAAAGTAACATATATATTAATTAGTAATATTTTGTAGGCAACTAAAAATAGAAAATGACAAAGTAGATGTTTACCTTTTATAAAAATATTATAGATACTGTATTTTTTAAATGTTAAGAAGAAAGAACCAGCAAATACACTTTTAAAACACTCATGACATTCACAAAAGAAACACGAGCACACAAATGAAAATGAAAACTAATGACCCTCCACTTAGCCAGCACAAGGACATAGAATGTAATGAGGCATTTTCTGCAAGCAATCTGACACTGTGCACCCCTGGACATCTGAACAGCACTTGAAATAAAGTGGCTTTTGGATAAACACAGGGCTGCCCATCTCTGCATTATTTCAGAGACAAAATACCCTAAAGCTATAAAGTGCTTGTAGCCCACCAGCTTAAGGGGCCCAAATTGGTTGATAGAACTGATATTAAAGCCCATTTATTCAAAATTGCATCTGCTCACAGAAATAAACAATCATCAACTATACTTATTCTACTGGCATTTTCTTTGTGGACTAATATATAACACAAGCAAATTTTGTGACTCTTCAGTAGACACTAAAAAGGAAGGTGTATTTTGTTGCAAGACGCAAAGTTTGATATATAGCAATTAGACCTACTTCACGAATGCTGCTCTTCAGGATTGCCTGCGTCAATTTGTCTCATCGCTAGTGAAATTAACTTTCATCCCTTGGTTAAGTGGTTGCCAGGCTGCTCTACTGTGAAGGGAACAGCTTGGGGGTAGATACTCTGAAATGATGTATCTATCCTCTTCCACGTCAGTGATGACTCTTGCCTGAAATATTACCACGATGAATGCCAAATGTTGATTTTCTAATTCCATCACTCATTCTACTTCTACTGGTTGACATTTATTTATATACTTACTCATTTATTTATTTATGTCAGAAGAGATCCATGGATTCTTACTTATTCAATGGGTCATAATCTCATGATCCTTATTTATTTTGATGCTCGGACTTGGCCCACAGAAGCTCCTTCAAGATGGCTCCTGTGTTGTTTTGACACGTTCCCAACATCTCTGGCACTTGCTTACTTTCTGACCCAGGGCATTCCAGGCTCAGCTGTATTTTCCCTGTGCAGGCTGGAATCAGCCATTTTTCTAGAAGCCCCAGTTCCCTTCAGTGGACAATGGTATTAGAAACCAAGATCTGGGTGCTGTGTGTGCTCATTGCCACTGGACTGCCATTGCTTCTAAGCCCTTTAGTGGGCAGAACTAGGAAACATATATGAATGCACACGCACATCTGTATCGATTTCCCTATCTATACATATTAAAGGCCATGAGTTCCTATGGACATGACTAATTCTAATTCAATACAACAGAGATCATTTAAGCTTCCCCCTTTCCATATTTGTAATCTTCCAAGTGTTTGGAACATGGCTCTGCTTATCCACAGTGCATTTACTTATTTGCTCAGTTGCCTATAAGGCAAACCTCCCGGCCATTCAGACCACCTATTTGGCATCAAGACTGCTGGGCCAACCACACAGACGCCCTCCCCAGTCCAGCCCTGCCAAACTTGCTGGTTGAGCCACTGAATTCTTAGCCCCCAGCCCCACCAAATGCACTAGTCACACCAGCCGATCCTTGCCACTGACCCAGGAGAAGGGCAAGGAAGATGCTATGTTTTTGCTTTATTGACAACTGTTATATCTTCATCAGATATTGCTCCCATTATAATTATAAAGCACCACACTTTAACTTGTGTAATTCTTTTTATTCTGAATTCAATGTTTGGGAATGTCCTGGTGGTCCAGAGGTTAGAACTCAGCACTTTCACTGCAGGCGACCCAGGTTCGATCCCTGGTTGGGGAGATAAGATCCCACAAGCCGCGGCTTGGCCAAAAAAAATTTTTAAACAATAAATAAATAAAATGAATTCAATGTCTTAAATTAAGATTTACATTTTTAAGCAATTTATTATTTTGGAATAATTTATTTTTATTTTATTTATTTATTTGGCTGCATTGGGTCTTCACTGCTGCACGCAGGCTTTCTCTAGTTGCGGAGAGCGGGGGCTACTCTTCATTGCGGTGCGTGGGCTTCTCATTGCGACGGCTTCCTTGTTGTGGAGCACAGGCTCTAGACGCACGGGCTTCGGTAGTTGCGGCACACGGGCTCAGTGGTTGTGGCTTGCGGGCTCTAGAGCGCAAGCTCAGTCGTTGTGGCGCACGGGCTTAGCTGCTCCACAGCATGTGGGATCTTCCCGGACCAGGGCTTGAACCCGTGACCCCTGCATTGGCAGATGGATTCTTAACCACTGCACCACCAGGGAACCCCTGGAATAATTTTAGATTCACAGAAAGAGTTGCAAAGATAGGCAAGTCCCGTATACCCCTCCCCCAGTTTCTCTAACATAACTATGGTACATTTGTCAAAATTAGGAGCCTAACGTTGGTACCTTACTGTTAACTAAGTTCTAGGTTTTATTTGGATCTCACCAGTTTTTCTGTGGACATCCTTTTTCTGTGTCAGGATCCGGTCCAGGACCCCACACTGCCATCTGGTCACCGTAGCCCCTAGGTGTCCTCTGGTCTGTGCAGGTCTGCAGTCTTCCTCTGTCCCTTGTGATCTTGACAGTTTGGTGAGCAATGCTCAGGAATTTGTAGAGTGTCCCTTAGCGTGGGTTTCTCTGTTTTCATTGTGTTTAGACAAGGGTTATGGGTTTTCTGGAAGAATATGGAAGGCGCCTTCTTTCTCCCCATGTCATACTGGGGTACAGGACGTCTTCACTGTGAAGTTACCTTTGTCCCGTTTCCAGACCCTGTTGTGTGGAAGCAAGTGGCTAAGTCCTGTCCACCCTCGAGGTGGGAGGAGGGAGGTTAAGCCCTCACACGTTTTTTGCTTTAGGGTCCCTGGTACGTACGATCGTTAAAATTTTATTTTCATGTTTCTTTGGTCATTTAAACGGGTCTTCAGGAGAAAGGAGAGGTAGACACACAAACACAAAGTTTCATCTTGGAACCAAAGTGTCTATATAACGTTTTGTCACTTTGTAAAGTCCCAGAGCACATGGGCTTCTTAATCCTTTAAGTGTTCTCCAAACAGAGGTTCTCAATGGCTGCGCTGTATTCCCACTATCCAGCCAAGCATACATATTTACATCATTTTCCTATTATAATAATAGGAATTATTTCCTAAACAATTCGGTTGTTTATAACTTTTATCTAAAATAATTATAAATAGTAACATAAATTATAACTAAAACTGCCATGTATAATCTTCCTATGCCAATTTTTCCAGACACGTCTGATTATTTCCTTGAGACTGTGTTTGGAGTTGATGCTGTGGGACAGTCAGGAAGCACACCCTACAGGTCTCACACACAAGGCACTCGCCCTGTCTGCGGATTACACCCCCTTACCACCTCCCACCCCCCTCAGAGGAGGGTGCCTTCAGAGAAGTACCTGGGAAGTTTCTCTGAGCTTGTTAAAATAGAATTCTAGCAAAGGATTTAGCTAACGAGGATTTAGCAAACTAAATCCTAAATAGGATTCTGGCTACATAGGATTTTGCTAACTATGGATCCAGAAGACACTGAGCGCTTGAAATCCAAGGGCTAATGCAGCTGATGCAGGGTCATCTGGAGGTCAGTGAAAGGTCAGATCCTCTCCCCCAAGTTCAAAGGTGTCTCCTCACTGATCTAGAAATCCATTGCATCTAAATGAGCTCTTTGGATGAAAAATCTGAAAGTAAGACCACAAGGCAAAGATATTGAGAATGATGAGTTTTTTCATGGGGGAGAAAGGGGAGGGCTGGGAGGGACGAGGGAGTGCACTGGCGGGAGGTGTGGGTGGAAGCCACCGTGGTGACCAGGAACCTGGAGGTCCCTGCTCGGGGCGCCGGGAAGAACTAGGAGAGAGTAAGGAGGTGGGAGCCCTGGGTAGGTCGGCTTTATAACACCCAAGATGGGCTGGGAGAGGAGTCTACCTAGACGCGGAGCCATAACTTGAGCGGATAAGCTTTGTAACTTACAAAGTGCAGGTATTCGTTCCCATTTCTTTATTTGGTTTTCACATGATAACCCCATAAGATTAAGCGGGGCAGGTGATATTATCCACTCTCCCCATTTTCAGATGAAAACACCAAGTCTTTGGTGAGGAACCCCACCGGGCTGTTTCAGACACCATGCTGCGATTCTTTGCAGAAAGGCGACTGCCCGGAAGCCCACCTCCTGGTGGATCTGCTGGAGGACTCACAGTCTGGCCAGTTATGCTGCTGCTGAGTCAGCTTTTCTGTGGCTGGAGCCCCACTGTTGGAGAACTCACTCCCACCCAAGGGTTGGGCCCCTACGTCTGGGTCTGATGAGCATCTGCCGGTTGACTGAAAACTGCACCAACTTCACTGAAGAAGGACCCAGCAAGAGGAGAGATTCCCAGAGGCGTGCTGGTCCCCCTAGATGTCTGCAAGGGGGTAGGTGGGGACCAGGGAGGCGGGGCAAGGAGGCAGGTGCACCGAGGGGTCACACGTGCCTTAGGGTCTATGCCTAGGGCCTACAGGGCCACACCTGCTTACTCATCAGATAAAACCTGGCAACATTCACGCTATGTTTGAAAGACCAAAAAACTTACTTAGGAATGACTTGTGTTCGAAAGGCACCTGGACTAAGGAGCTACATTTTCCTCATTTGATACAAATTTTAAACCATAAATTATCAAAGGGTCTAGATTCCAAAATGTCTTTTCCATGGAACAGCAGGGAGACGGCCTTAAGCAGACATCTCAGATTTAAGTACATTTTAAAATGATGAAGAGAGTTTCATTAACCCTTTCCGGAACTTGAGAAGATACTTTATCACACACAATCACATTACTCTCTAAATAGAATGAAAAACCTAGATTACCAACACTAGAATATAATAGCAGGGGCCATGATATTAATTTTGAATCATGAAGCAAGTACGCAAAATAAAGAACTCAAGCTTAAAAGACACAAAACAAAGTTTTTCAAAAAGAAAAATATTAATTTAAATTTTAAAAAAAACAACAAAAGAAGAAATCAAGCTTGAAATCAAACTTGTAAAATGTGGTAATGTATTTCTCACTGAACTGGCAAAGAAGAACAGAATTTCTTATTTTTTTTTTTTTTTAAGTAGAGGTGGGATTTTAAAACCTCTGAGTCTATGAACCAATAGTATAGGCATTTATGAGGTTTTCAAATGAGGCAGAACCACGGAGCAAAAAAAAGAAGCCTCAGCCCTAAGGTCTGGGAGGCAGGAAAGCCACTTGGAGCCCCCACCCCAGTCTGAGCTTCTCTAATGTGATTTGAGGGAGGACCTGCCAATTCATACTTTTCTTGGGGTATCTCCCTCGCCACCTGCCAGGAACCTCCATCTTTACAGAGCAGCTCAGAAGTTCTTGGCGGTGGAAAACAAATTCAGAAAGACAGCAAGACTCTTATCACTGAACAAAACATTAGCAAGATAAGACTGTGTTTATGATTTAGATGTTCCACTCTTTAAATCTTATGTTAGCAGAACTGGCAGTAGATTAGGAAGCCTGGTAGAATATGCTTTACAACCAGAAGCATTTTGCTTGAGAAAAGCATTAAACAAAGCACCGTTCTCCAAATTGTCTTCATCGTTCACCCCACTAACAAATGATGCTGGAGCACGCACCCCAGTCTATGCATATCCATAACTTACGTGAAACATGCTAATATATATTATAAAACATAAAAATAGAATTTTTTTTTTTTTTGGCGGTCGCGGGCCTCTCACTGCTGTGGCCTCTCCCGTTGCGGAGCACAGGCTCCGGACGCGCAGGCTCAGCGGCCATGGCTCACGGGCCCAGCCGCTCCACGGCATGTGGGATCTTCCCGGACTGGGGCACAAACCCGTGTCCCCTGCATCGGCAGGCGGACTCTCAACCACTGCGCCACCAGGGAAGCCCCCAAAAATAGAATTTGTGTGTGTGTGTGTGTGTGTGTGTGTGTGTGTGTGTGGCCGAGCCATGCGGCTCGCGGCATCTTAGTTCCCCAACCAGGGATTGAATCCGGGCCCTCAGCAGTGAAAAGTGCAGAGTCCTAACCACTGGACCGCCAGGGAATTCCCTAAAACTAGAACATTTTAAAGGATAACATAAAATAAATTATAAGTATGCTACAATTTGGGGCAGCTCCTGGGGGTCACAATGCACTTTGGAGTTGACTGAACTACTAAAGGAATTAATAAAAAATATATTCAGCCTGTATTTCAATTCAGAATACAAGAAATGCTAGTTGAAGAAAGAGGAAGGATAAATAACCACATGAGGAGCGTGCTCATGAGGGACAGGGGTTGTGTTCTGGCTATTTCGGTTGTGTTTCCTCTTGGTTTGTATTAAATGTTATCACTCACATTTCTAAATCGAGACCATGGCACTTCAAGTTTGCATTTAGTTAAAATGTTAAATTCCGGGGACTTCCCTGGCGGTCCAGTGGTTAGGACTCCGCGCGTCCACTGCAGGGGGCACAGGTTCTATCCCAGGTCAGGGAACTAAGATCCTGCAAGCTATGCAGCACGGCAAAAAAAAATTAAATTTCAACTTAGTTCCTATAGGAAGAGAGCTATGGTAAAGAACAAATGAAAATCTTGTAGAACATTAAGAAAGAAAGAGGGAGGGAGGGAGGGAGAGGTGAGGCAAAGGCATTGGGGGCGTCACCTCGGAAGAGTGGGGACCGGGTGCAAGGCCATCTGGTCAGGGGTCACCTTGGAAGGGCCGGTGAGCACAGTGCCGGGAGCAATAAACATGGAGAGTCTTGGGCGGGGTGGGTGGAGGCATTAAAATCTGAGCCCGCAGGGGCTTTATGAAGCTTTGCCCATAACAGGAGGGCAGCCTGGGACTCCGACCTCCAGGCCACAGGGTCACATACTGCTTCCTGCCCCTGACCCACACCCCTTACCTTCTCCTCCATTCTGTTCTCCACCCAGCGGCCTCCTCTCCAGGAAAACCGTCCCAGCTGCTCCAAAACAGCGCCTCACTCTCTGTGCTGCTGCTGTGGTTTATGTCTTACTCCATTGCATTGATTAGCGTGAGTCTCTGACCGGGAGGACACAGAGGCAGGAACACGCCTCCATTGCAGCCTGTGTTCACCACAGCGCATGGACCACGCACCCCAAGAAGCTGACTGAGGAGGTGCATCCCGAGTGAGGAAGGAGAGGGCGGTGAGATGATCCAGTGATCTCGGCAAACGTCAATACCAGCGAGGGAATGTGAAACGTCACTGGAAAGTAGCAGACGCTGCAAACAGTTTGTGCTGAAAATATTTTTCTGAACCTTTGCAACCCGATCCCCATAATTGTGCAATTTGTCTGCTAACACAGATCCCTCTGCCGGCCTATTGTATCGAATTCATGTGACCCAAATTAAAATACAATTGGGCAACTTCCCAGTTAATTTGATTAAAAGAGAACATTCGTGTGGATAGCCAACTTCCCAAGGAATTCTCTAATCCATATTGTGGTGTTCGGTTACAGCATTAAGAGTTTTCAGGGCGACTTCCCTGGCGGTCCAGTGGTTAGGACTCAGTGCTTTCACTGCAGGGGACCCAGGTTTGATCCCTGGTTGGGGAACTAAGATCCCAAAAGCCATGAGGCACGGCCAGAAAAAAAAATAAATAAAAGTTTTCAGGAGAAAAACTGCCTTGATGGTACTTAGAATTTCAAGCCAATTACTTGAACTTGAAATGACTGGCTTTGACATCCATTCAAATAACACTTCTGTGCATACAGCAATGGTGGCAGGTCCCAGGATAGAAAAATGTGTCAGCCATGGTTCCTGGTCTCCAGTAACTCAATGATTACTGGGCAGAAGGGATTTGATAAAAGACTTCTATCACCAGCAATACGGCAGGCCAGATATCCTGAACACCCTCAGATTGAAGTGATTAATATGTTTAAAAAATAGTTATTGGGCTTCCCTGGTGGCACAGTGGTTGAGAATCTGCCTGCCAATGCAGGGGACACGGGTTCGAGCCCTGGTCTGGGAGGATCCCACATGCCACGGAGCAACTAGCCCCATGAGCCACAATAACTGAGCCTGCGCGTCTGGAGCCTGTGCTCCGCAACAGGAGAGGCCGCGATAGTGAGAGGCCCGCGCACCGCAATGAAGAGTGGCCCCTGCTCGCCGCAACTAGAGAAAGCCCTCGCACAGAAACGAAGACCCAACACAGACATAAATAAATAAATAAATAAATAAATAAAATAATTAATTAATTAAATTAAAAAAATAGTTATTAAATGCATTGCTGATATGGCATGAGATTGAAAAAAAGTAGCCACAGAGGTTAAAACCTAAAGGAAAGCAGAAATCCTTGTTAGTGAGAAAAACGTCTTTCCCCTTAGGCCAAACCCTGGAGTCCTGGCTTCTTCCCAGAGGGCTGTGTGGGACCCAAGGTGCAGGGGGAGTGCATTCTGGGGCGGAACTCCCTGACTTTTCTCAGGTCTCGCTCTGGCCCAGAACCCAGCCCAGTGGGAAAGCCAGCGTAGTCCGTTCTCAAAAAGCTAGAATGAGAAATAAATTTGCCCTGCAGAACAGGACAACAGGGAAAGTTGTCCTTCTCCACCTTGGTGCTGTGTGAAGGGGGGAGATTTGAAAACACAAGCCAGCTTTCATGTGTGTTTGTGGTGTGAATTTCTTCTAGTTGTATGGTTTGAAAATCTACAAGCTGGGATTTTAATTTTACTTGGTTTCCAGGTTGTTAGTGTGTTTGCAGAAGAAAAAGCAACTCCTCAATGGAGGAACTCACCTTCGACTGAGGCCTCAAGAATTTCTACAGGTAAAATTCCAAAGAGATTAGCTGTTCCACAGTAAAAAGAAGTAAGTAAGTAAATAAATAAATAAATAAAATGACAAGGAAACAAGGTACCAGAACTGAGAATTACGGACAGCAAAATAAAATCCTCAAAGACTTCAGAGATTAGAAATATTACACAAACATTATAAAATAACTGTTAAAAATGATTTGAAAATAAAAGAATCTCAATAGAATCAAAGAACAGGAAAATTTTTAAATAACCAAAAAGTCGAAGTTTCAGAAATAAAAAATATTATTGAAATTAGAAATTAATGTACAGAATAAATAGATTAGAAATTACTGTAGGGAAAATTCATTACCTGGAAGATAGAGCCAAAGAGTGTAATGCGTAGAGACAAAGAAAGAAAATATACTTAATAGTGAGATAAAGAGAATGAAGAATAGAATGAGAACTAGGATGTATATCTAACTGGAGCTCCAGATGGCTATAACAAGGAGAACGGGGATAGCCTAAATTAGAAAAGATAATAGATATTAACTATTTTTAATTCTGTTCAAAGCTACCAATCTTCAGATCAATGAAGCTAGGTGGAGCCTAAGAAAAATTAGAAAACAGAACTGGACAGACAAAAGTAAAATTGCAGAATTCAAAAGAAAAAAAGACCTTAAAAGCTGCCAGAAGGAAAAGAGAGATCACCACAAAGGAAGGGCAGTTAGACACAGGATTGATGTCTGTGTAGCAGCAAGAGAAGTCAAAAGTCAGGAAGCCTGTCCCTGGTGGCGCAGTGGTTGAGAGTCCGCCTGCTGATGCAGGGGACGCGGGTTTGTGCCCCGGTCCGGGAGGATCCCACATGCCACGGAGTGGCTGGGCCCGTGAGCCATGGCTGCTGAGCCTGCGCGTCCGGAGCCTGTGCTCCGCAACGGGAGAGGCCACAGCAGTGAGAGGCCCGCGTACCGCAAAAAAAAAAAAAAAAAAAAAGAAAAACAGAAGCCAGGAAGCCTGTCTCCAAGAGCTGAGAGCAAAATCTGCCACTCTAGAGTTGTTTGCCCTGAGTAACTGCCTTATAAAATTGAGAGTCAAATGTAGTTTCAGTATTCTTAGACTCAACTGGAAAGAGCAAATCACTTACATATTTTCATTAAAGGAAACCCCTGAAGTCAGAATTTAAGGAAGGAAAAATAAATCCCAAAGAGAACGTCTGAGATGCAGGAGTGTGGTGAGCAAAGACAGTAAACGAATATTGGCTCTATAAAACAATAATGGTAATGTCTGGTTTGTGAGGAAAAATAATACTGAAATACTGGACAACAATGTATATAAATTGATCTTTATATTGTCGGGGAGGAGGGCAAAAAAGTTAATTAATTTCAGGACTTGCTAGGTATGTAGGTGAAAAGTCTAGGGTAACTACTAAAAGAACAGAGAGTGTATAACTCCTTGGCATTGGTCTCGGTAATAATTTTTTAGATATGACACCAAAATCACAGGAAACAAAAGTAAAAATAAACAAATGGGACTACACCAAACTAAAAAGGTTTTGCACAGCAAAGGAAATAAACAACAAAATGAAAAGGCAATCTAAAGAATGGGAGAAAATATTTGCAAGCCCTATATATGATAAGGAAATATGTAAGGAAATCCTACAACTCAATAGCAAAAGACAAATAACCTAATTTTAAAATGGGCCAAGGACCTCAACTGGGCATTTTCCCAATGAAGACACAGAAATGTCCAACAGGTACACTGACATCATTAGTCGTCTGGGAAATCATCTGGGAAAAGGTACTCGACGTCACTGATCACCCAGGAAATGCAAATTAAAACCACAATGAGATCCAACCTCACACCTGTTAGGATTGGCTGTTCTCAAAAATACAAATGATAAATGGTAGCCTGGGTGTGGAGTAAAGGGAATCCTTGTGTACTGTTGGTGGGAATGTAAATTGGTACAGCCCTTATGGAAAACAATATGGAGTTTCCTCAAAAAATTTAAAAAATAGAACTACCATATGATCCAGCAATTCCACTCCTGGGCATATATGTGAAAGAAGTGAAGCCAGTATTTCAAAAAGATATCTGCACCTCCATGTTCATTGCAGCTTTATTCACAGTAGTCAAGATGTGGAAACAGCCTAAGTGCCTGTCATCATATGAATGGATAAAGAAGGTGTCAGATATAATGTAATGAAATATTATTCAGCCATGACAAAAAAGCAGACCCTGCCATTAGCAACAACAGGGATGACCCTAGAGAACATTGTGTTGAGTGAAAGAAGACAGACAAAGACAAATACTGTATGATCTTACTTACATGTGGAATCTAAAATTGAAAAGAAAAGTTGAACTCATAGAAACAGAGGGTAGAGTGATGGTTACCAGGGGTTGGGAGTTGGGCAGGTGGGCAGATGCTGGTCAAAGGGCACAAGCCTTCAGCTGTAAGATGAATAAGTTCTGGGGATCTAATGACAGCACAGTGATTATAGTTCATACTGTATTGTATCCTTGAAATTGCTTAGCAGATTTTTAAATTTTTATTTTATTTGCTTATTTTTAAATCTTTATTTTGTGTTGGAGTACAGTTGATTAAACAGTGTTGTGTTAGTTTGCTTAGAGAGTAGGTATTAAGCATTCTCACCACACACGAAGGAAACAATGTGAGGTGATGGAGTTGTTAATTAGCCTGATCGTGGGTACTCACGTCACAAAGTATGAATATGCCAAACTGTCAGGTTGTACACATTAAAACACATACAATTTTATTTGTCAATTAGAAGCCTCCATAAGGCAGGAGGGAAAATGAACAAATAAATACATAATGTGAAAAAAACAATACAATGAACTCAAAGAAAGAAGAAAGTTATATTGATAATGGAAGAAATCAGTAAAATGAAAATAATAACAGATTTCATCAATAAAACCAGACACATGCATTTTGAAAAGACCAGTTAAATAGACTAGTATTTGACAACCCAATTCAAGAAACAAGAGACAATATACAATAAATAACACTAGAAAGGAGAGGGTTCCATAACCCTAGTCATCAAGGAGATAACAAGTAATACCTTCAACTGTAAGTCATAAACTTGAAAACCTGGAAGAAATAATTCTTTTAATGAAAAATGCAATAGAAAATATAGAAAATATGAAATGGTAAAATGGAGTCAAGAAGACGCAGAGATCCTGATTAGAAGGGGCTGGAAAGGACCTGCTAACATGATGGTTTGCCCAGTTATTCCTAACAAACTTTTTTTTTTTTTTTTTTGCGGTACGCGGGCCTCTCATGGCCGGGGCCCCTCCCGTGGCGGAGCACAGGCTCCGGACGCGCAGGCTCAGCGGCCATGGCTCACGGGCCCAGCCACTCCGCGGCACGTGGGATCCTTCCGGACCGGGGCACGAACCCGCGTCCCCTGCATCGGCAGGCGGACTCTCAACCACTGCGCCCCCAGGGAAGCCCATTCCTAACAAACCTTTAGGAAACAATGAATTCCTGTGATACATAAATGTTTCCAGAGCATAAAAAAAGAGGTAAACCTTCTAAACTCATTCTATAAGGCTAATGTAATCCTAACATCAAAACAAAATGGGACAGCTTAAATAAAAAGCTTCATCTCAGGGACATCAAAATACTAAAATATTATCAAATCAAACACAGACGTGCATTAAAAGGATCAATCTATCATGTCTATGAAGAGTTTACTCCAACAATGCCAAGATTTTTCAAAATTAGAAAATTCACTAAATTTTTAAAAAAGGAGATCTACATGTAGCTGCTCCCACCCCCAACCTCACTGAAAAAAAACATCTAACAAAATTCAACACTCATTTCTGGAAATAGAAATCCCGGGAGTAACTTGTCAGAATATCTGACAAAGGGTATTCACTAGGAATCTCTGTCAACATCAGAATAATGGTGAAACGCTCTAAGCATTTCCACCAGAACCGGAACAGGACTCTGGTGAAGGAGCGAAGAGCAGGCTCTGAGCAGGAATGCAGCCGCCAGCGCGGAGGTGCTCCAGGCACAGCTAGAAAATCTCAGCCAACTGACACCGGAGAAATGAATTTCTCTTTCACTGAAAGAGAAATGTCAGCAGGCGAGGTGGCCAGATGAAGGATCGACATACAGAAATTAACTGCAAATAATGGCCAATACAGCAAAGCCATGGAAAATTGGTCCATGTAAGGTAGAAACTAAAATACAAAATACCAATAAGAACTATGAAGAAAATGGTAAAACTTCACAGAAGGCTATGATAGATCTCATGAGTAAATGGAAATATGCCGTATACCTGCACAAGAAGATTCAAATAGCAAATACATAGGTATTCTCCAAATTAATCTATAATAGTTAATGGAAACAAATAGAACGTTTGTCCTATTAAATGTAAAAAAAATACCACAAAGTGAAGTTTTTGTTTGTCTGTTTTTGCAGGAATAAATAAATGAATCAGTGGAAAGTAATGGAGACATCCATGTATATATAAAAAATGAGTATATAATAGAATTGACATTCCGTATGAGTGAGAAGGTAACGGATTATCCAATATCGGGTTGGGACAATTGACCATCCATTTGGGGAAATATTTGGTGAGAGTTAATATACACATTAAGTTTAAGTTCTAGGCACTTTTATATATTACCTCATTTGAACTTCATATTAAAACTTTCAGGGATGCGTATTATTACTCATTTTACAAATGAAAGAAATTGAGCCTCAGAGAGATGAAGAAAGTGCTCGCAGGTCACACGGCTCTTAAGTACCAGAGCCCGAGGCCAGGTCCTTCTGCCTCAGGGCCTGTATTCTCCCACACCATATGCAATTTCAATTAACTCCCTACCCTAAACACCACAATAAATTCCAGATGGATAAAGCAGACATTGTTTTAAATGTAAAGAATATAGGAGAACATTTTATAATCTTAGGGTGGAAAAAACTTTCTTAAGCAAAATGTAACCCTATAAAGACAAAAGTTCAGAGCTGATCTCAAAATGTAAAGGTTCCTATGACAGAAGATGACATAAACAAATATAAAATAACTAACAGAATGGGAGATAAATATCTGTACATAACAAAGCAATAGGAAAATGAATAATCTTCAAATAAATACAAATGGCCAATATACACCTGAAGAGTTGCAGAAAATAACTAGAAACAAAGAAAGTGCAAATTATATTTAAATACACATATATAAAATGTATGTATTATATAATAAGTATAAAATATGTAATATTTTAAGTATTTCAGATATCACCATGTATAATTATATTTTTTTTCTCAAAATGGGAAAACCTTTATTTGTTTACTATCCTACAGCATTAAAGGCAAGAGGAAGTAAGTATTCTCTTTTACTGCTGGCGGAGATATAAAAGGGCACAGCTTTTTTTTTTTTTTTTTTTTTACAATTCAGTAGAAAGATAAAGTGTAAAATCTTCTCTGCTAAAAATCTCATTTCTATGTATCTCTCATAGAGAAATACACATGTACGTGCGTGACAAGATCAACACATTCATCTTAGCATGATTTTCAAAAAAAAAAGTTGAAACAATCTAAATGCTGATCCTTGGAGGAGTGTTTAAATAAATGATGGCATATCCATAGGACATCATTATTTGCAATAGGTAATTATACTGAATTAATCTCCATGTGTTGACCGGGAAAGATCTCCAGGGCAAAGTGTTACATAGGAAGAAAATTAGCTGTTTGAAGATCAATACATAGGATATGATCCCATTTATGTAAAAAACAAAGCAAAGCAAAACTGTATCTTTGCCTAGGCATTGTTCTGCCTACCTACTGCTATGTAACAACCCACCCCCAAGTGTATTTGCTCAGGAATCTGTGACTTGGGCAGGGCTGGCGGGGACAGCTCATCTCTGTTCACTTGGCATGGGGTGGGAGGCTGGGCTGGAATTGTCTGCAGGCTCTCGCTCACACGCCTGGTAGTCCATCCCAGCCTTGAAATCTCACGGCACCATGTCTGCTTCACTCTCCTCGTGAGGGCAGATGGGAAGGCTCATCCCGAGGCTGGGGAAGGGAAACCAAACCGCATCTTTGATGGGAGGAGTGCGAAATCTGTGGTGTTAAAACCACTGTAGAGGAGTGTGTATAATTTCTAAGAAAAAGATCTGTAAAGATAGATACACCAACAGTTGATAGCTGTTACCCTGGGGAGGTCAGTAGATTGTGAAGTGGAGGTTGTAGTAGATTTGGTTAGTATACAAACCCATCTTGAACCGGCTTAAGAAGAAAAGGATGTTATTGACTCACGTAACTGGCCGTCCCAGGGGTTCGTGTGGCTTCCGAGGTTGAAATGCTGCCATCGGGGCACTATATTTCTCTCATTTTCCAGGCAGACTTTCTCCATGTGATGGGCAAGTCCACCTTGGAAGCCCCAGGCCTAAATCCTCAACAGGTTAGCTGCTCCAATGGAAGGAGAAAAAGTAATTGTGCTGGTAGCTCCAGAAGAAAGTTCCAGGAAAGGTGCGAAGTGATAGGCTTGGGGTACCTGCCCTTTCTTACCTTCATCACGACGGCCAGCAGGTAGGGCATTTCACCTGGCCAGGCCTCTGTCACCTGCCCACCTATTCAGCAGCTGCTTTTTACTGTCCTGACTCTGACTTCCTTTGCTCTGGCACATGGGGAATTTCCTTTCTTGTGTTTGCTCTTAAGGATGTAATAAACCTTTTTCCCTCCTGCACATTTCCTGCAGTATTTTAGTGTTTGATCATATTGATCAGCAGCTCTTCGTGGCTCCCATAGATATTTGATTTTTTTTTTTTTTTTTTTTTTTTAGATATTTGATTTTTATCGTCCACGTTTTTATTTCTCGGGCTGACCTTCTGCTCCTTCTGCACTTAAGGAATGTTGGCCTGACACCTTCCATTGTCAAAAATTCCAAGTCGCCCCACCAATGAGGGGAACGTCCGCCCTTGGTGATGCCACAGTCTTCTATTCCATGCACGCTTCACTGCTGTGACTTTACCAGTAAGGCCAGAAGTATCCCTCACTAGCTTCTTTCCTGTGCTGGATATTAGAAAATTTAAATAAAATTGACATTAAGAGTCAGACTACAAAGGAACCTCATAGGAATAAAAGAGGAAATAAGGTGAGTACATCTGTCCGGATATTTTGATTCCTCGAGGCAGTAGCCCCAGTAACTACAATAACGCTGTCACTTTACGTTTTTGCTAGTATTATCAAATTTGTTCTTCTGTGGTCTATTCAGTTGTCATATTTTCCAAAAATTAGGTTGCACTGCAAACTCAGTGGCAGGAATTATAACTTCACCTAAGATTTGCATCACACCAATATGTCCCGTCAGGGCTTAATAAAAATGATAACAGTGTGTCCTTTCTTTACATTCACCTTAAAGATCATTTTTGAACTATAGCATAATATGGAATAACCCCCCAACTATTGCACAGTTGTCCTCACACATTCTTTTCTTAACCTTCCCTTGTGCAGCTCAATCTAGTTTTCACTTTTGTTAATGTTCTTGAGTCTAGAAATAAGGCTTCAAAATTGGCAAAGTGAAATGCTCATTACTATAGGCTTTCTCATTGACTGATGAGCTGTGAAGTTCATCCTGGTGTATCCCTATCTTCAACTGACCGATATTTTAGGGCAGATCTTTGTGCCCTGAAAGTATTTCACTGTTAGTCAACTTTGGATTTTTCACGTTTATGGCGTAGATCTATGATTCAAGGAACCAAAAATATTTTGAAAATCATGTATATTGACCATGGAATACTTATAACCCTCACCACCACCTAAGTTTTACTTACCTTAAGATACAAATGATAATTTCCATTCGCTGAGCATGTGCCAACTCTCGGGGAAAGAATGAAGCCAGATCCACTCTGGTTGCCATGGTGGCAGTATAATTATCCATTTCAAACATGGCCCATCAGGGCAAGAAGAATTTTAAAATGGGAAGGTTTACTCTAAACATAGTACCTGAATGTCAGAGCCAGACTTGCAGTAGCTCCCAGTCTAGCACACCATCTGCCCTGTTGGCCATAGTTGATGCCAAGTGGATCTGTCTCTACCTGGGCCAAACTGTTTCTCAAGTCACATGTGTGTTGCAGAGAGAAAGCCATGCTGCCTGCCCTCATTGCTGCTCTGACTCCTGGAGTTTCTGAGCCATCCCTTCTCTCTTCCGTCTTTGCTTAAGGCATAGTCAATTACTGCTACTGGTAACCAAAAGATGCTTAAATACAATCACAGAGGAAATTTAAGTATTTATCAAGCAATTTGTTGTGCAAAATAAATTTGGGAGACAGCAAACCATTTCTAAGCATTTTTGTAAATGGAGAAATTGCTAATAAACCCTATGAACAATTATTGACATTTGTTTTTATGAAATTTTATAATAGAAAGTATTCAGTGCATTGGGTAATCAAAATCTAACCAAATTCAGTTTCTCAAATATCAATCATTTAGAAACATTGCATTTCCAATGGCTTATACATTTGTCCTAAAAATCTTTCCTTCACACAAATGAATTGAAATTCCATTTTAGGTGTGATTATAGAACATTTGAACTTAGAGAGGAAAATGTCTTGTTATTCTATGTCAGTTCTTAGATTCGTTATTTACTCAACACGTGTTCACTGAAGGCTGATGGCTTCCCATGAAGAGTGTCTGAGACCAGGCCACACGTGGAACTGCGTGGTTCAGTGGGATGGGCCGCCCTGGAGTCGCAACACTGAGATCTGGTCCAAAAGCCCCGCCGCTGACTTGCTGAGTGACTTTATCATTCCAGGCCTCAGTTTCCTCACCTACACACAGAAAGGACTGAACTACTCTTCTCTCTACACTCAAATTCAACCAAGAGGTGAGTCAGCAAGAAGTTTACTGGGCTTTGATAGCTGCTGAAAAGAAAAACTCTATTTCTCTACTTCTGTGTTCTACAAAGAGAAACAATCATTTATAGAAAAGCAGCTGCAGACTTACTCAGGCAGGAGGAAAGAGGAAGTGGATGCCTTATTCTAAGGCTGGACTTGACTGTTTCTCTCCAGCTGTAAGGAATCTCAATTTCATTTCTCAGAATACATCTGTTAACTAGAATAATCAACAATTGACCAAAAGTATTACTCCAGTCCTTATTGGCGTGGTGTTTAGCATTTGTAAGTTACTTGCACACCTTGGCTAGGCCGATCCTCCTGCTGTGGGATAGACATGCATTGTCGCTGGGCTTATTTTGTCTATGAGGACACAGGGCTGAGAAAGCAACTTCTCCGAGGTCCGGCTGTATGAGGTCAACTAGTCCCGATTAAACCGTCCGACCTCACATCTCACGCTGAGGCCTGGATAGCACTCTGCCTCTGGTAAATTGCTTGAAATTTACTATGGGGCCAGGTAGGAAATGCGCTAGGACAGCGCACTGCGTCACTGGAGGAAAGGCAGGTGCAGATGCTACACTTGTTAACACAGGTCCTTCATTCAGGTAAAAGCCCAGCAATGTAGACCCCAGGCTGACTACCCTGCACCCTGGGCTCCTATTTCAGCTCTAATCCTGGGCCCAGAAAGTTTCCCCTATCTTCTTCAGTTTTCTCGGTCATAGGTGGAAGGTAATTCTCTATAGCCCAGGGCAGCGAGGACAGAGGCAAGATCACAGCGGCATCAGTTAATATGGGCCAACGGTGCCAGGTCCTGACTGCAGGCGGGCGTCCTGGTGCAGGATGGTGGTAAGAGGACACAGGCTGTGCAGCCCAGTGAGGGACGAGAGGCCTGTGAGAATCAGGTCTCCTCCCTCACCTGAGTTTTAGCATCCTCACCAGGGGCACAAACACCTTCGAGGCAGGGTTGTTATAAAGGTTGAACATAAGTATACAAATACCTACCACAGTGCTAGCATGTGGCAGGCCACGGTGACTGGGCTGTTAATTTGTCAGCAGTGCTGACTCACTTTATTTAAAGTGGACCTGCTCAAACAAAAGCGTTTTCTTGGTTAATAGGAACACTCAGGTTTAACGAAGTATTAAATGGTTCAAATCAAGATTTAACCTGTTACTCAGTTTGCAGTGACTTCTTCTCAAGTAACGGTTTTAAACTGAGAAAGTATCAACCCCGTTTTTTGGAACAAAATCAGATAATACAAAGAATTTGAGGCAGGGAAAGAAAAGTGACCTAATGCTTTGTTTCATTTCAGTCAAGACATGTTGTCATCCTTTTTCAGGGGCCACAGGGGACACAGCACGCTCCTGTTTGGTTTGTGAGGAAAAACAACTGTATGTTAAATATTCTGAAACAAAACCCCTCATAAAGACCTCCCAAGGCTATTTTGAGTCACGACACACCATTTACCACTGTTACCTTCTGGAGCCTCCACACTCGTGTAGAATGAGGGTGATGAGGACACAAGTGCGTCAAGAAAAGCTGCAGTTGACCAGCAATCTCTCCAGATTACACGAATCCAGAAATCTACCTCCCAGACTGCCTAAAGGCACCGGAACCAAGACGAAAGAGGAATGGGTCACAGGCTACAACAGAGAGGGAGGCAATTTCCATAAAATCTTGTTCTATACATGCCAGTGATTGCTAAGAGTCATAAGTTACTTTAGACAGGACGATGGGGAAGGGCCAGACCCTCCTGCAGAAGCACATTATGTCTTCAAAAGTGCACAGACAGAAAGTTCATAATTTGCTTAGTGAAAGGTTTAATACCTTAATACATGTGACCTGGAACACTATATGAGCATGAGGTACAAAAGGATATTTCAGGTAAATACCTATTCTTTCTAAATAAGTAAAAAGTAAAAAAAAAAGAAAAAAGAAAAGAAGTATATAGTAATAACACAATGGGTTTTGCTTTGGTAAATGCTTTATTACTTCAGCAATTGCACCCACAGATGGTATTGGGTACCGAGACCACACCACAACGTCCAAGTCGCTGGAGGGCACGTCTCTGTGGGCGGCCCGTAGGTCCTGTCACTGCGGTATTCCTTCTCAGGACCCTGAAGGTACCCTCCTCTGAGCACCCCGTGCCCCAGGTACACCATGCAACGGCTGCCTGATATGCAGTGGTTGAGTGAACCGAGTTGCCTTGTCCCAGTTTAAAATAAAGTATGCTCTAACGGAAGCATTTTAGACCCTTTATCTGGACTGTAATAACTTGGTTATTAAACATAAGCAACTGGTGGTTAGCAGAGGTGGTGGGTGCATGAAATGGGTAAAGAGGGTCAAAAAGTACACACTTCCAGTTACAAATAACTCATGGGATCTAATGTACAGCATGGTGGCTATAGTTAATAACACTGTATTGCATACTTGAAAGTTAAGAAAGTAAATCTTAAAAAGTCCTTATCACAAGATTAAAAAAAATTATATCTGTGTGGTGACAGATGTCAACTAGACTTAGTGGTGATCATTTTGCAATATATACAAATATCCAATCATTATGTTGTACACCTGAAACATTTAATGTTATGTCAATTATACCTCCATAAAAATGTTGAAATCAAAAAAAAAAAACAAAAAGCAAATAAACAAAAGCAACTGTTCTACATTAGATAGCTTTTCACTAACCTAAATAAATACAAAAAGAATTCAATCCCATTTTCGGCACTCCCGAGGGTTACCTGGATCTTTCTGTTTTATCTTATCACTTACCTGGTGATAAGGTTCTAAGCACTTATCTGCGACTTTCTATCCAGTGTCCACTGGAATTCATCAAAGTGATTTAAAAGACAGCTAAATCTAACAAACTCTGCCTCTGTAACACTCCACATTTTAAAAACAAAACATGGCTAGCCATTTGTCCTTACTGGAAACTTCATCAAAGGTAGGGAAAAAAGACCCAGCTTTAGATTAACTCTATGCCAGTGTCTTACTTCACCTCATTTAGTTCTCGGAACCACCCTAAATGAAACATATAGTTGATTCCTGAACACCATGGAGGTTAGGAGTGCTGACCCCAGGGCAGTGGAAAATACCTAAGAGTCGGCCCTCCGTCCCTCTGTATCTGGGGTTCAGAGTCCACGGATTCAACCAAGTGCAGATCGTGCGGTACTGTAGTGTTCACTTTTGAAAAGAGCCCGCGTGTACGTGGGCCCATGCACTTCAAACCTATGCTGATCAAGGGTGAACTGTATTCTAAAAGTGAAGAACCATGATCACGAGTTAGGCGATTTATTCAAGACCTGAGCCCTAAGGGACAAAGATGGAGGTCAGACATAGCAAGGTTTGCCCCTGCGCCTGTCTCTCTCCAGTAGAGCTGTCTACACTGAAACTGAATAAACATGAAGAAACCCAGTATTAGCAAATATGCTCTCTTCAATTTTCACTTCCATAACTTAACTTTCATCATTAGCTCTAATTAAAATAGAAGTGGAAAACTAGCAAATAGCATTGTTTTCAATAGAGTTGATTTATACAAGCAAAGGTTCGTTCAAACTGCTCTTCTCGCCATTGGACTGTCATTGACTATTTTAGTTAACGTATTTTCCTCTAGTAAACTTCCTAATTTTTATTTGTCTAGGTAAAGCTTATCAAATTTAAACACTGAAGATTCTTAAACGTTTGGGAGTTTTGCTGGAAAGCAAATGCCCATTTGTAGGTATTGATATGCAAACAGTTCACATTTTAATGTGTGATCAACTACAATGTGCCTTTCTCTTCCAAACAGCCCTCTGTAGTGGAAATTCAATGTAAAAGTTAGGGAGTTATGTCTGGCACAAAAAAAGTTCTCATTAATTGCTTACCAAACGAAGTCAACAACCAGAAAACAACTTATGGTTTTACGTGTAAGAAACACATGCCACACACATGCTCAGATGCTACAGTGGCTCCTCGGTTCTTCCTTGTGGTAGCTTCAGGGACTCAGCAGACTACGGACAGAAACTGTTCTCTCCAATACAGGGTTAAAGTGAACCATGTATCGCTTAGAAAGAAAAATTCCACTGACCCTTTTCAATATGTGGGCAGTGGAGGGCACCGATTACCATGCAAGAAGTCAGTCTCAATCAGAGGTCAGCACAGTTCTTCGATTGGGCCAGAAAGTAAATAATTTCAGCTTTGTGGGTTGTATGGTCTGTGTCCCAACCACTCAACTCTGACGCTGTACCAAAGCGGCCACACACAATGCGCTAGTGAATGAGCCTGGCTGTGTCAATAAACTTTATTTACGGACACTAAAACTTAAATTTCATATAATTTTCATATGTCACGAAATTGGATTCTCATGTTGATTTTTTTTTTTTTTTAACCATTTAACAATGTTAAGATCATTCTTGGCTCACACACCATACAAAAGCAGGTGGGGTGGACTGTATTTGGTCTGTGGGCAGTAATTTCCCCACCCCTGGTCTAAACATACACTCTGTTTTAACACTTATTTTTTGCTGGCAATTAGATAACTTCTACTTCATTATTAAGTGAGAACAATAATACAAAATTTGCTTAAGGCTTTGTCTAAGCTGCTGGTGTACACATGTTTAAGACAAAAATTTAACACTTACTTATGTCAAGATTAAATATACTGGTAGACGAACAAACTGGCCAAGTTGCATTTATTTCTTGATGTCAAGTCTGTACGGCTCTCATGCACACCATGGCATCTGGCTGCACTTCTGACTATAATACAGCGAGTGCAAGTTCACTTGAAAATGCACAGTTGTACACCTTATGTAAGTTAAAGACAGCTACACTAGTATTTGTTGACAGCAAAAGCGTGATCTGAAGCTCCAGGACTGGACCACTCCTGTTTGGTTTAATAAAAAAATGTACCCAACCATTAAAAATGGCCATTTGGGGAACGGGCCAGTATATAAAACGTTTGTCAGGTAAAATGTAACCATTTAGCTTTTTAAAAAAATGATTTTCAAACTTTAAACCTTTCTATTGAACTGTTACATGGATATACACTATTAGAGCACAAAACAAATTTGCTACGGGCTATATTTTCAGCAACTTGGCTAACTTTTTAAAAATCTGTTTGTGAAGTAATAACATTTTTTAAAAAAGAAAATAGTAGCTAAATGAAATCTCTTCTTTCCACATTTAATGTGTTCGGTTGCTTCCAAGTCATCCCCAAATGCCAACAAAAACAACAGAAACCAGAGACCCACTCGAGTGTTTAATTCAAACCTATATTTGCAGTTTCTAAAATGCTGATCCACAGACCACTCTCTCGTTACACATGTGCACCAACGGAAAAGCAAAGAGAACCCCGGTCATCCCACGAGAGGAACAGCTCCTCTTCCAACAGTCTTCAGGGGGCTACACGTGCAGTCCCTGCGCCCGTCCAGGTGGCGATGCAATAAATACACAGCTCGCCCTGCTCGCCTCGGTCCAGCCAGGCCCGCCACTACCTGTTGTAGGCCCGCTCCTTTTTGGACTTCTCCAGGGCCTTGTCCATGGTCTTCTCGTTCTCCCCTCGACATTTGGGGCAGTACCACTTGCCCTTGGGTTTATGGTTCAGCCCCACGCAGGAGAAGTGGAACCACTCGATGGGGCACTCGTCATTGTCACAGCCGATCATCTCTCCATAGGAGACCTGATTGCACAGACAGTACGTGGGCTCGTTCGGGTCAATGGGAAGGTCCGCAGGGGATGCTTCCCTCTCGGCTTTGGCCTTGGAGCGTTTCTTCTTCTTGGAGGCTTTTGCCTTCTTCTCCTTCGGCGTCCCGGAGGTGACGTCATCATGGTCGTGATTGTTAGCTGCGTTTTCCCGATTCTCGTTGTTGCGCTGTCGCCGGGACCGCTTGCTGTTGGGCTTCTCTGCCTGCGCGACTGTCTCAGTTTTTGACTTATCCTGGCCAGCTTTGCTGTGGCCAGTGGTGTCACTGACCTCTTGCTGTGCCTCAAAGAGTTCCACGTGACTGTCCACCTGCCTGGCCCGGTTCTCCACCAGCTCCACCATCTGACTCACGATCTGGATCTTCTCGTCGCCCAGCTCCTGGCTCCGAATCAGGGCCCTCTGAATGCAGTGCAGCACTCTCCTCCTCTGGGCGCCGTCCGTCTCCCGCTTGAACTTCTCGTAATACTCATCCAGTTCCTTCAGGATTTCTGCAAAGGGAAAAATTAGCGTTACACCCTCACTGTAAACCCTACCAAGGCTTTCGGTTCTCTAATCTACAAAAAAAGTAACTGTTAAGGGACAAAAAGGATCAATGCAAGGCTTCCTAGCATGAAAACTTGTAACCTGTAGGCCTCTCTGGCAGGCTTTTTTTTTTTTTTTCCTGGTGAAAAAAATCTCTAGAACTAAATACAAACATCAACACAGTTCCTATTTATCAAAGTGCCCCTCAAAGCTCCCCAAGGGACTCTGTGTGCATTCAGAGACTGGGTAATGAAAACTCCTTGGACAGGCAGCTATGGGGAAAGTTCAAGTTTAGGTGAAGTGCTGAGGTCCAAACCTTTATTTTCTATAAAATTAATGATTATGTCCTACATTTCCATTGTTTTTATTCAAATATTTTTGTAATAATTGAAAGGCTGTTATTTTAGCTATTTTAATGCACCGACATCTAGAATACCGGATTAAATTAGAGAATGTACATAAATACTACATAGTGACCCAGGGCCTCAGTTTATTGGTCACATCATTCCATCCCAGCACATACAGGAATATCTCTGTATTACCGTGCATTACTGAAAACAAGAATGGTTTGTCACAATAAGCCAGGAGATCCAGGCTTGCTTTAAAACAAACGTTGCAGATTTTACGTTTCCATTTACTACTTAAAACAATAACATATATATCTATAAAAGACAACAGATTTTAGAGAATCTGATTGAAATAAGGAAAGTAAATATTCTTCCCAAGAATCTACTTAAATACACAGATAGAAATTCCCAGAGTTATTTTCCCTAAACAGTAACCATTAAGTTAAATAGTATCAGATTTTTCTCCTGAAAACCTTTTGTAGTCTCTTAAAATAAGGCAATTCAACTCTCCAACTCGGAAGCCGTGGGAGGATATGGGTGGGACGAGTATCAAATGTGACATAACCCCTTCCAGATCTTATATCCAATTACTTATAGGGCATAAACCTCACACTAGAGCAAACCTATGAACTTAGGAGAACACTACTTAAGCACATATTGTCTTCCAGGATACGTTCTTCAACTGAAGATAGCGCTGAAGACATTTCTTAGAGGAACAATGCAGACTGTCTGCCACCAGAAAGGAGGAATGCCATAGTCTCACGGGCTCTTGGAGTAATTATTCCTGAAAATAAATAGCTCTACTCAACTTATCCAAGTTCTATTTCACAGGTGCTAAAATATGAGTTTCTGCCATTTATTTTTTAAGTGGATTACACATTACAAAACTATATCACTTGGTTTAATTAGTAACCAAGTCTCTAAAGACAATTACCATTTCATAGAAAAGAGAACAGTTCCATCATATTTGGTCAAATTTAAAATTTCATAGCATACAGCTTCTCTTACAGCACAAGCAAGCTTCCAGCCACGTGAAGCCCCGCTGTGGGGAAGAAACAGACACGCCATTACAGCATTACCAAGAAATAATTCTTTTACGTACACAACAGCATGCATTTCTTCGATGCCCCAAGGGACGCATTCTTATCAACAAAGCCACTGAAGTACAAACATCTGTAAACAGGAACCCCTGCGCTAACTAGGGTGGCATCCTGTCAGCACACCTGGCTTCTTCAGCGTCATCAGCTCCAACCGCTGCTCACCCTTTTTTCTAAAAATGCTCCATACCGACCCTATAGGAAAGCAATGGTACCATGGAAAGAATCTAAGGATTAAGTGAGACTGCAGCCAAATTTAAACTGATCTGTCCAATTATTAGAAATGTTTTTTTTGTTTTACACAGGGATTGCGCGGAAGTTCTTTATGAAGCCTTCTTCCTTGGTGCGTGGGCATTTAAAAAATAATACTTTAAAAGTAGCTGAAAAATATTTTAAATTCAAAATAACCTCAAATATCATTGGTAAACTAATTACGATCCATCCTTATGAATTAATGTCCAGTTGATGTTTACTATGCAAATACTGTTAACCAAAGTTTGACTTGCAACCTAGGAGTTCTTTTAAAAATAAAGCCTTAATTTTTAGATTAGACTGTGCTGCGTATCTCAACACTCAGTAATAAGTCCCAACCAAATGAGTTACGACTATTACCATGACAGATGTTAAGGCTCTGCAGCTCACTCAGGGCACTGGCTTCCACGTGAGCCAGGTAGGGTGCGGGTGGGACTGATTTTCTCCGAAGGAGCCAAGGACGCACTGAGCGTGTATTGACAGAAGGCACTCCGGCTCTGAATCGGTAAAACAGGGTGTCAGACAGTAAGAAAAGCTGTAAGAAAGCAACCTCAACGGTATACTGACGTGGACGCTCGAAAACTTTGAGTATGAACTTCTTCGTCTCCTTGAGATTTCCTAGAAATGCTAAGGAACAGTGCCGGTGACGACGAATTCCTCAAAGACTGGGAAACCCGTTAACTCTCCGCTTTAGTCATTCCACCACCCGAGCTGCCTCCGAGCTCAGCGCACACGGGACCCCCTCGGGGGCCGCCCGGCTCTCCCTGTCCTGGGTCACCGACCCACCATGCCCGGGTCACTCACGCTGCCCCCGCTCCACGCAGCCGCACCCGCGGGTCCTCGGGGCCCGGGCGGGAGGCCCGACTGCGCCCTCGGCAGCAAGGATTGCCGGCCTCGCCCTGTCCCCCGGGCGCCGCCATTGCTCCGCGACTGAAGTGACCAGGTTCACGTCCGTGGGGGCGGGGCCAAGCCGGTCCCCGCCAATGGGGAGGTGACCAGCCGGCGGCGCGCCCCGCCCCTGGAACCACTACCTATGGGGATCGCAGGGCCGGAGGGCGGAGGCCAGGCGAGGCACCAATCACAACGCAGGACCACAGAACACAGCCCGCCCTAGCTACACCAATGGCCAATGCGACGGCGGAGGCCGAGAGACCCGAAGACATTCAAATCAACTCGACCTCCTCCTTCCTCCCCGCCCCTCTACCAAAGAGAAAAAAGAAAGCAGCGGAAACAGAGACCCGTGCCAGTCACTGCGCAAGGCCCGCCCTCATCCGGCCGAGCAACCAATGGTTCAGCAGCGGACTGATAAGGACATTCCATGGGAGATGCCACGGCCAATTACAGGAGGCCGAGGCGGAACATTCGCAATATGCTAATAAGGCTCCTATAAAAGTCGCTGCGAAGCCGAGCCTTCGGTAGAGCGCGCAGGGGCGCCTTCCCCTCAGGGGTTTTTGGTGCGCTGTGGGGCGCTTTCTGGCTTTCCACCTCCCCCCACTCTTCCGTTTGCCTGCTGCGCAGTCCTGTAAACATGGGTAAACTCCGAGTGACTATCCACGTTCCAAATACAGACCCCAATGCCGTGCCTGACCAGGCAGGAAAGTTTCCCCAACAGCCAGCAATTCCCAGCGGACCCGAACCCTCCGTCTCTCTCCGGCAGTCTGGGCAGCCGGGGCTGCAGAGAACGACCCACAGGTCCTCTCCCCTGCCATGTTCCTCTCCAAGCCGACAATACTTGCCTGCGCCCCCCGAGCGCAGCACAGATGGGCGACTTCTTCGCCCCATCCTCCCTTCCCTGCCCTCCCTTTCCCCACTACACACACGGTATAAAGCCCTGGCCCTCCGCAAACTACACCCGGCCGCGTCGCCCCTCTCAAGTCGGCCCTCACTCGGTGTCCAGGACCGGGGGCTGGGCGGGGGCGACTGGGGCTACACCACGCGAGGTACGGACCCCGGACTTTATGTAACACTCAGATTCGGGACTGGGTGAAGGTGGTTCCGGGGATAGCGAGCAGGGCCGGGGGACCCCTCGTCCGCAGCGCCCTCCCAGCAGCCCTGCGGGCAGCTCCGTCCCTGCGCCCCTCAGCCTAGCGACCGCGGCACATCCCTCCCTCGGCGCTGTAGCCTGCGCCCCCTGCGCCCCCTCCCCCGCAGCACCCCGCCTCGTCACTTCACTACAAAGAGCGCTTTGCTCGCGCAGCCTGGCGTTGAGACCTCTCGTTCCTCCTTCCTCCTCCGTGTCCGGGCTTCGCGCACAAGGACCTTGGCAAATCAAAGACGCTCCAGACCTTTTGTTTCTGCCGGCAAGGGCCCCGCCGCGGGCTCGCGGCTCTCCAGAAGGGGAGCAGGACGGCCCGCAGCCCCGCGGCGCGCCGCGACCGGTGGGGATGGAGCAGCCGCCCCCGCCCATCCATCCTGCCGTACCTTGGTATTTCGCGTCGATCTCCCGCATCAGAGAGACGTTTCTCTGCAGATCGAAAGGCAGGGACTCGATGGAGTCCAGGTAGTCCTCCACATAGTTCACCAGGTGGATCTGCTCCCCGTTGGCAGGGCTCAACATGGTTCACCGAGGTCCCCGGCGACTCCGCGCGGCTTTCCGCTTCCTCCGGCCCCCGCCCCCTCGGAGCCCAGGGCTGCAAAATGCAAGGCTCCCGCCCGCCGTCGCCCCCCCTCCGGCCGGCCCCGCGCCGCTACATCTGCGAGCGGCGCTGCCTGGGCCCGGGGACCGGCGCCTGGCGGGCCGGACCGGAGCTCGGCGGCCTCAGGCGCGGGGCGGGCGCAGGCGGGCGTGCGGGCGCGCACCCCGGCGCAGGGGCCGGGGCCGGGGCCGAGCGAGCGCGGGAAGGGGCGCGCGCCGCCCGCCGCGCCGCACTTGTCCAACGTGGAAAACCCAAATACCAGTTTCAAACACTTGGGAAACATTCGGCCCCCAGCACCGCGCATGCGCCCCGGCCCCTCCGCCCCCCCTCCCGTGGGCCCCGCCCCCACCGCATTCATGCCCCTCATCAGCCCCGCCGCCCGGGGGTGTGGGTTTGTCTGTCACTTTTGCCCGGGCGGGGGTCGCGGGGGCAAGGGGCAGCGGGCGAGGCGCAAACTTTACTAGGAGTTTCGCACTTGCAGGCGGAGCGAGTCGGGCGGCACTGCACGCCCACAGGGGGACGCGGGGCATCAGGTAGCCCCCCCCAAGACCTGGCCGGAACCGACCCGGCAGTGGCACCGTCGCAAGCCCAGGTTGCTACCTCCCACCCCATGCTCAGCCCCTCACTCTCCGAAGCCCGCCTTGCAGCGGGAAATAAGTACGGCTCGGAACAGACTGGCAACCTCAACAGCCAATCGAGTTGCCGCTCTCACCTCAGTAGTCCAATCAGGACGAGGAGAAGGCGGAGTGAGCACGGATACCTCCTCCCGGGCTCTTACTACTAGAAACCCACGTCCTCCAGGGGGCGGAGGGACAGGGCTGGCCGAGCAGGCCGGAAGCGATGGCGCATGCGCACTGGTGCGGCCTAGGCAGCAGCCTGCCCGCGCGGGAGACCTACCATTCGGCAGTCGGACCACCACTCCCAGCAGCCTCGGCGGCTCCCGCGCTTGCGCGGTCCTCACCGCCCTCCCTTTGTGTTGCCGGCCGGAGCCCAGTGTTGAGCGGCTTGGAGACAAAGGGGCTCGAGAGGGAAGCCGTTCCCCACGCCGGGCACCCGCAGAGGGCGGGCCAGCCCGACTCCTTCCCGCCTGTGTTCTGGAATCCGTTCTTTAAGTCCGCGCCCCCATTTCGAAAGACCACCCAAAGCGGGGCGGGGCAGGCTTCCACTTGCCGGGGTCCTGGGGGTCTCTCCCTGTGCTGGCTCGGCCCCTCCCCTACCCCCATGGCTCCTCTCCCCGCCCTAAACTCCTTGATTAGGACTTTCGGAAGAGCTCCGTTGCCTAGACGACGGGCCCGCGCTCAGGCACGCCCCTTCCGGCAGAGGCCCCGCCCACGGGCGTGGCCACGGCTCCAGCTTTTGTCCTCTGGGCCCAGGCCTGCGCCACGGCTGGTGTTCCCGGCTTGGCGCGCTCGGCCGATTCGGCTGTGTGCTCAGCTGTTTGGCCGTCTCCTCTTCCGAGGGGCGGGTGTCCTGTCGCGGTCTCTAACCCTGTCAGGTAGCTCGGCCGCAGCCTCCGGACGTCCCTACCAGCTCCGCGCCTGGGCGGCGCCGCGCCCTTCGGCTCGTGGATGGGGCGTTTCGGCCTCGCTCCCGGGTGCCCTGCTGCCCCGCGGACGCCCCATTTGGTTGGTGAGCGATGCTCTGAGGTTCGGCACGTTCTGGTTGGAGCTCCGAGTCTCCGGAGAAGCAGTGTTGTGACAACCACGACCGCCGGGAAGTTTTAAGTTACTCTTTGTAACCCAGCAGCGTTGCAGACCAATCCAGTGTTTATAAAATAGGTAATTATCTGCAGCGGTGCTCATTCCAGCGATCTGCGGGGCGCAGACGAGACTAAATGGAGCTGTTTGTCTTTCGAAATGAGTTGCTCACATTGGATCGTTGATGCGGTGATAAACGACGAATAATACACTTTGAAGTAAACGGGTTTGGTCTTTACTCTCAGCCCCCTTAACCCACCCTCACATCAGGAGAACGTTCACTTCGATATTCAGGAAAATGGTTGTTATTTTGCTTAGCGATTCGCATTTTTCCAGTTTTGGCCCAGTTTAAAGCAAATGAGTTAAGTTTCATTTACTGGCCACTAGCCTGCACAAAATACTTTAATACTATGACGTTATGTGGAAACGGAGACATTATATGGGATAGAGAGTAAACGTTGAATAAGAAAAAAACATAAGTAATTTTAAACTACAGTTGCAAGAAAGATAGGTTCTTTTAATCCTTGCCTTCATCGGCTCTAAAATGAGTAGTGTTTATCTTGATTTAAGAATAAAGGTGAGCAACAATTTACCCCTTCCAGTGATAAGCAAGCTGGAGTTTTCTTGTTCGTTTTTTAATCACGATGTCATCCCAATAATGATTCTTCATGTTTTCATGGACTTCACAGACACGTTAAACAAAAAAACTTATTCGTTCAACAAGAAATATTTAATAAGCACCTAGCATGTGCTAGCTGCTGTTCTATGCAGTAGGGATGCAGTGGTGAAAAATGTCTATAAGACATTTAATTTACCCCTTGGGCTAAAAAGCCCGAAAATAATTTGATTAGCTTTACAAAGTTCTTAAAGTGTATGCCAATGACTTTACCGTTTTCTGGACAAGGTTAGAAGACCAATAGCTAAGGCATGACTGTGACCACGCATTTTAGATATGCCACTAAAGAAAAGTGTTTAATTTTGAGGACAGATTGAAGAATTTTGGTTGTTTCAATTTTGTTCTTTGGAGTGTGTTTCAAAAATAGTTATTAAATTCTCTTTTCTAAGGTTATATTTCTAGTTTAACTGGAGATGCTGAAACCTATGGGAGTAAAAGAGATGAACACACAATTCTTTGTTTTGAGGTGCTTAAAATATAAATCCTAACACATTCATCTCAAACTTGAATTGCCCTAAACAATATGTGCTATCTTATCTACTCTACTTTCGACTTGAAAGAAAATGTAATGCTGAGAACTACATTTTTTTTGCTGTTGTCATGAAGGACTAAGAACTGGCATTCGTGATATTTTGGAATCATTAATTTTAATATACTTTGTTCTGACCTAGACTGGGAGGGGTCACCTCACCGCTCACGCACTCTTTTGGTGTATGTGCTAATATATCTTCCCAGTCACTTTAATATTGAACCTGCAATAGGAGTCATGCTTTTAAGCATCATTAAATAATGGGTATGTTTATCACTGTTTGAAGATTCCCAGAAGACTTAAGGTAGCATTGCTGCCTGCTAAGGGCTGAGCACCTTACGGGACCAATTTCCAGAGGACAAGATACCACTGTTAGTTTAAAAATCATGATGTCCTATGGCCAATTAAAACATGCCAGCTACCCAGATTCATGTGCGGGGTTTGGTGTTGTCTTGCTAAATCTGTTTTCAAAACTTCTAGCTTTTCCCTTGAATTCCGCATATTCTCACAGATTGCAGTCAAGCCTTTTGTTCATTTTCTTATTTTACTGGCATATCTAATATCTGGGTCAGAACTTTATCAGATCTTTTACTGCTCAACTGTTTTCCCACCTGCACAACAGGTGGATTTCATCAGAGATTGATTCTGCAATCCTTTTCTGAATTTCTTCGTGGTTACAGTGAGAGTGATCAAAAGAACTTGCAATCTAAAGTACTCAGGGATTGGGTAATGCACCAGCAGAACTGTGAGTATTTGGGGAGTGTGTGCTTAGCACTGATGTGGAGGTCTCCTAATTCTGAACGACAGATTCTAACATTTTAGCGTCATGCATGCCTTAGAATACAATTCATGTTAGACTACCGTTTAGCTGCAGAGCTGGACTCCAGGGATCTTGGGGAAAAGTTTAAGTGCTCTAGGAAGATAATTGTTTGTCTCTAGTTAAGCACTTGCCTTTCTATAGAACGACCAAAACAAACCCAAGAAAGAACTGGGGAACTTATGTGCTGTTTTGAGGGCTGCAAAAGCAAAGGGGATCTTTTTCTTTCTTTTTTCCTTTCCTTTCTTTTTCTTTTTCTTTCTTCCTTTCTCTCTGATTCTTTCATCCTTTCATTCTTTCTTTTTTTGACACGGTTTTGGAAGATATCAATAGGGACACATTTGTGGAGATAATTTGAAAGTAACTTAAAGAGAATCCACCTTTAAAAAGTCCCGTTGAAACCGCAATTCAGAATGTTTTTGTTCTCAAGAGACGAGATGACATAACTTTTAATCTTAAAATGAATCCCAGGCAGACATTTCCTACTACGCGTACTTGATGAATGGGTGGTGTCCTAGCTTTGCTCTTTCATGCGGAGACGGAGTGTGTGCGCTGGGGTGCAGACGTGCTTCGCCAGCAGGCGAGGAAGCGGCAGCTGGTGCCCGCCCCGTGAACCGGGCCCGGCCGCGCGTGGGCCCGTCCCCAAGCCCGGGTTGCACCGACTCTGCTCAGTCCCGCGCTGAGAAGGGCGGAACGCCTCGGCCCGCGAGCGGGCCAGAGCGGGGACACCACCCCAGCCTGCCGCTCCCCTCCCCCACCCTGAGGCACTGCTCCTCCCCCTGCGCCGCAGCGGGCTCCGGATGGCCCGAGGGAGGCGGGGCGGCCTCTTTCCGACCGCCTCTTCCGGGGTAGGCGGGGCGTGACCGGGCCCCTTCCGTGTGGGCGGGGCCTGGTGGCACCTCCCGGAGTCGGTGAGACTGGCGAGTCTGTGCGCGCGGCTTGCGGGGCGGACATGCTGCGGACTCGCGGGGTCCCCGTGGGTTCGTCGCTCTTCCGGGCCGCGCTGGGCCTGGGGCCGGGGCCGCGGCCGGGGCGGGCGGCGTCGGGGGCGCGCGGGCAGGGCTGGCTGCAGCCTGCGGGGTACGACACAGGCGTTAAGGTGTACAACAGCCTCACCAGGAGGAAAGACCCCTTGATCGTGAGCGGCGCGGACATCGCCTCCTGGTAGCCCCCGGGGATTGGGGGTGGGGTGGGGTGCTGCGGGAGGTAAGGCGGGAAGGGCTGTGGACCCAGCGTATTCGGAGGCGGGGCCTCTGCATGGAAAGCGGGATTGGGTTCTCAGGTGGAAGCGTTTAATAAGTGATAAAAGCATGTTTAAAGTCATAGTGATTCACAGGTTCGGCTGTGCATTTAGCGATTCAAGTGTAATACAGCCCTGTCTATGCATTCCCCCAAAGTGGTTACTTTTCAGAAAAGGCATGATTATATGATGATCATAACTGAGAGTGGGGTGCCGTTTCTTGCAAATATGTTTCACATGGTGGATTTTAACTCTGTTCCTAGGTATAGCTGTGGACCAACTGTCTACGATCATGCACACCTGGGTCATGCTTGGTGAGTGTCCTGAGGTTGAGTTTTCACACTTTAAGGGGCCATTTCTTTTGGAAAGAAAAAGCCTTTGCATGTTTTTTCCATCCCTCAAGTGGCAACTTGAGAATGCTGAATAATTACTGTATTGCAGGCATCGTGGGAAGCATACATGTCACAGTCTCGCTTGGTCCCATTTCACAGGTGAGGAAGGTCAGGGAGGCAGTGAGGAGTAGTGAAGAAGGACCTGTTTTGGAATCAGATGCTTCTTGTTGGGTAGTGAGATGAAGCCTTTCCAAGGGCCCTTGAGTCAGCTGGTCAGGAGTTATTTCTGGCCCCCGTCGCTTATTTACTTCCCAGCTTTGGACAGGCCACTTCATTACTTTGTTTTTTAAAAAATATTTATTTATTATTCATTTATTTATTTTGGCTGCGCCGGGTCTTAGTCGCGGCACGTGAGATCTCTTTTAGTTGCAACATGTGGACTTCTTCATTGCGGCGTGCATGTGGGATCTAGTTCCCGGACCAGGGATCGAAGCTGGGCCCCCTGCATTGGGAGTGCGGAGTCCTACCCACTGCACCACCAGGGAAGTCCCCCACTTTATTACTTTGAGTCCTGGTTTCTTCATCTTTGAGGTGGGGATAATAGTATCCATCTTTCTGAATCTTCACAATTTTATGAAATAACACCCATAAAGTGCTGCTTACCCTAGTCCCTGAGGTGGAAAGTGTGGTGAAGGCTCCCCCAGTTCTTGAGGATAAGTAACACGTTAGTTCTTGAGGGAGGTCACACGTTAGGAAGTGTGAGAGCGAGGGTGGACCCTGGGGCTCAGACCTCCATGTGCCCCTTGTCTCCACCTGGTAATGTGCTGCCTTCTACGTTTGTTGAAATTGCTGCTTTTCCTAATATTTTCTCTTGTGCATCTTTTAAACTTATTGTTCAGATCTAGATTAAAAGTCACATTTATTCAGTACGTTTTTCAAAACTTTATATATCACCCAGCAAGATCTGAACATTTTGTGTGTGTTATAACAAAGTAAATAGTCTAGGAGTCATTTTTTCCTTCACTTTGGGCTAACTTAACTGTTAATTATAAAAAGCATATTTTGATCTCTTTATTGAAGTATTAAATATGTTGGGGGAAGTACTGAAATCAGTAGAGGTTATTGTATCTCCCACCCTGGAAAACCTCTCCACAAAAGCAAAAGAGAAAGAAAACAATTTTACTATCGAATAAGAATTAAACCAGAATGGGACACACAGGCAGCTCGCTGAAAGGATTGCAGAGACAGAAGGGACTTGCAGTCTTGTGTGAGCTGAGTGGGCCCAGCTCTCTGGTTCAGGCAGGTTTGTAGTGTGGATTCGGGCACAGGTTAGGCCCCTCCCATTGGGTGGTGAACATTCTTTGTAACTTCATTTCAAAGTGAAGGCTCCCAGGTCCTTGAAACTTTCCTGAGTTATGAGACTGACAGAGGCTTGTTTAGCCATTGGAAGCACTTAGGTGCATTTTAAAGGCGCTGAGGAAGAAATCCTGAAAGGGAGGAGTAGGGCAGAGCCTCTCCCTTATTCCCAACTCTCAGAATCAGGCCTTTCAGTTGTAATTTGTATCTGTCCTTACAAATACGGGAAAGAGTACAGATCTTCAGTGTATGGACAAGACAATGTTCATGGCTCTTAGATCGAGAAACAGAACGTCATCAACATCCCAGAAGCCTCCTATCCGACTCCCTCGCCCAGGCCCCCCTTGAGGATACTACTCTGGGCATCTCAGTGGCGCGTCATCAGGGAGAGTCCTCAATTTGGGGTGTCCCTGCGAGGTAGAACCCTAAGTGCTACGAGATTTCTGAAGAGGTTGTTACCTTGGGGGCAGGGATGGTCAGGCACCGTCAGGCACGGTCCACTGCTCTTAAGTAAAGTTTAAAATTCTAAAGCGCAGGACTGTGTCCTTCCGCGGGTCTGTCCCTACTCACTCTCCAGGTTCCTGTCTCCACATTCTCCTCCCGGCTCGCCCCGCCTGCCTCTGTGTTAAAGAGACACTTGGGCTTCCCTGGTGGCGCAGTGGTTGAGAGTCCGCCTGCCGACGCAGGGGACACGGGTTCGTGCCCCGGTCCGGGAAGATCCCACGTGCCGCGGAGCGGCTGGGCCCGTGAGCCATGGCCGCTGAGCCTGCGCGTCCGGAGCCTGTGCTCCGCAACGGGAGAGGCCCGCGTACAACAACAACAACAACAACAAAAAAGAGACACTTACCAGACACAGCTCTTGGTATGTGCCATTCTAAACGCTTGCGCAAACCCCAGCCAGTGATATCCTCTGACCACACCAGGTGGTGGTGCTCTCATCCCCAGAGTGTAAATGGAGACAGGTCCCCTGGCTGGGAAGTGCTGAGCTGAGGGGGAGGCGGGTGTCTGCTGAGTCCAGGTTCCCCGCTAGGTGTGCGGCCTCAGCCAGGGGAGCTGGTCCTGCACCTGGGCTTTCAGGGTACCCACGGTGCTTGTGGAGGCCCCGGGGAGCAGCCCCATGCAGGTGTCAGGGACCTGCAGCCCCCGAGCTCCTCTGGGCTGTGCATGTGATTTGACCCTTTTTTCACTCTGTTTTAGGCTCCTGTTAGCTTTTTCTCTTAAATCTCATTTCTTGTAGAGTTTTCCTGACTCGACAAAGAGGGGTACACTGATGATAATTATAGTAAGAATTAGTTGGAATTCCTGCTGCACAGGCACCAAGATTATGTACAGCAACTCTATGACATAGTGAAATTTTTCCCAGTTCATAAAAAAGCAGTCTGAGGCTTCAAAAGAATTTAACCTTTTAGCTCCTTGAGAAGGAGCTTTGGAGATGCTTGTCCCTGGAATTTGGCCTCAGCTCTCTTCGGGGCGGGTGGGTGTTGGGAGTTCAAGGGATACAATAATGAGGCTCATTTTCGAGGGAAAATGATTTTATGAGCTCAAATTTAGGCTGTGTGGATAACAGAGATGAGCATGAGATTAGCTGACCCTGAGTTTTAAGGTTGTTTTTTATGGGAAACTAGTTTCTTGAGATTTTAAATGGATCTTAGATTTTAAACCCTTTTGCTTTCACAAGTCTGAATTACCCCTGTGCAGTCTGTCCATAAGCTGGTGTTTCTGTATTCCACAGTTGTGTGCATGTTTCTTAGGAATGATCTTATCCAGCTTTGATGGGATTGTCCCTGTCTTGATTTGTCATTATTTGCTTCTACCTCTTGTCATGGTGAAACATTAGTTATTCTAGAACACGAACAAGGATGGTAAAAGCTCTCAGTATCTTGACCACCTCCTGAACTTGCATCACAAGTGAATTTTTTATACAGTTGAATAGATGTAAACTCAACGTCTGTAAAGTTAAAAATGCTAATGTGGTGTCCTGAAATTGAGGCAGCACCTTTGTCAGTTTCTCATGCAGACCCACATGGGCCAGTCAGTAAAAGGCTTTTCCTTTCCTCAGCTGTCCTTGCAACTGGCCTTGATATCACACACTCACAGTCAACGTGCGGCATCCCGTTAAATGTGCGGCACGCTTTTGAAGATCACAGTGTTGACTTTCGGTTTTAAAGATGCCCTAACATTTTCTTCTTTCAGCTCATATGTTAGATTTGATATAATTCGAAGGATCCTGACCAGGGTTTTTGGGTGCAACATCATCATGGTGATGGGAATTACAGACGTGGATGATAAAATAATCAAAAGAGCCAATGAGGTAAGTGTGGATTATATTGATTAGTGCTTTGATGGATGAGTATTCTAACCCCTGTTTGACACTTCTTATTTGCACTTCACAAGACTGTTCAGGCCACACGTGGCCCTGCGAGGATACTCTGACAGGTTATCTTCCTGAATCGTTTCATTCCTTGGAGTCTTCCCGGCCTGAATGCAGGCCCTTCTCTGCCCCCTCAGCCTCCAGGGTAAATACTTCACTCCCTGTTTACAGAGGAAAGTCAAAGGCCACTTTGGGGCTAGGGAAATTTAGCTCATAGGAGGTTTAATTTTCTCATTTGTTAAGTGGACAGGGTGCTTCTCTTATGTCTCATTCGGCATTTAGAGGAAGTCTTGGGGGTAAATTCTAACACAGCGATTAAATAAAATAGTTATATTTTTATTTTTTATTTCTAAAAATTTTATTTAATTTTTTGGCCGTGCCACGTGGCTTCTGGGATCTTAGTTCCCCGACCAGGGATTGGGCCTGGGCCCTCCGCGGTGAGAACACAGAGTCCTAACCACTGGATCGCCTGGGAAGTCCGTGTAGTTCTACTTTTATTTATTTATTTATTTTGGCTGCACTGGGTCTCAGTTGCGGCATGCAGACTCTTAGTTGCGGCATGCATGCGGGGTCTAATTCCCTGACCAGGGATCGAACCTGGGCCGCCGGCACTGGGAGCACGGAGTCCTAACCATGGGACTGCCAGGGAATTCCCTATAGTTTTATATATGTGTATGTGTGTGTATATATATATATATATATATATATATATATATATATATATATATATACATTAAAATTAATTAATTTTATTTTATTTATACTTGGCTGTGTTGGGTCTTCGTTGCTGTATGCAGGCTTTCTTTAGTTGCGGCGAGCGGGGGCTACTCTTCGTTGCGGTGCGTGAGTTTCCCATAGCTGTGGCTTCTCTTGTTGCAGAGCACGGGCTCTAGACGTGTGGGCTCAGTAGTTGTGGCGCACGGGCTTAGTTGCTCTGCGGCATGTGGGATCTTCCTGGGCCAGAGCTTGAACCCGTGTCCCCTGCATTGGCAGGTGGATTCTTAACCGCTGTGCCACCAGGGAAACCCCCTATAGTTATATTTTTAAAAGTCTACTTTCAAAGGTTCACCTCTTCTGCTTTTTATGATTAGCAACTCTCTATAACAGCTATGTATATCTATAACAGTTATCTCTAATGATCTATAAAAAATTGTTAAATTATCTAATTTACAGAAAACCTACATGGAGTGCCTTACATCCTGTAATTTTAAAAATGTGTGAATATATATTTATATAGTGTTTTATTAGAAAATGAAATTATACTTTATATTGTTTGTAACCTGCCTTTTCCACTTATTGCATTTTGAGTGTTTTTTCATGTTAAGTATTCTTAAACATTTTTAAATAATCTTACAACCTTCCGTCACACAGACATTGTACTTACTACCGTCCTTATTTTTGGACTCTTGCATTCCTCCCATATTCTGTTATTTTCGCTCAGATTTATTTCCTAGAAACCCCCTCTTGCTGTTTCCTACCGATTTGCCTTTTTAATAACTAGACAGCATACCGCCGTTGGGGGCTACTCAGAGAGTCCTCTGGACCTCCCTGTCTTTGACTGTTTTTATTGTTTCTAGGTGTTAAAAATAGTGCTGCAGTGAATTTCTTTTTCTCCCCCTCTGTTTTGTTTGCTTAAATATTTTTCCCAAGGTGGAATTACTAGGTCAAATGATGAGCAGTTTATCTGATGTGATTTGTCACCCTTCTTGGAGTTGGATCATTTCAGAGAGAGGTTACCAGCAGTGCCGAAAATGGGTTCCAACTTTCGACGTATTTCCTCACGTCCTCAGCACAGCAGGGTTTCCCATCTTTACTTAGTCTGGATAGTTCAGTCAGCGTGTCGTGTTCCCTTACAGTGGAATCGACTTCCGTTTCCAGGACCGTCCCTGAACTTCATTGACCATCCGGGCCCAGGCTCAGGCCTGGGACAGAGGCTTTGTGTGGACAGAGGTGAGACAGACAGTTCCTGGCCTCTGGACCTTGTGTCCGGCAAGGCAGACGGACCCTCAGACGGATGCTCTGTGTGTGACTTAGTTTATTTTGTAAGCCCAGATTGGGGGTGGGGTGCAAAGAGCATCACTACGCCTTTCCGGAATTCAGAAATGACTTATTGGAGGAGGTTCGCCCACGTGGGATGTTAAGAGTTAGGAAGGGACTGGCACATGAAGAGTGAGACATTCTGGGTGGAGGGGAGAGCGTGTCCTGCGTGGAAGCCAATCCTGCAGGATCCCTGGCACGTGGGGCGGGCGGTGCCAGCTGGAGAAGCTGGGGGGGAGGGGTGTCCCGGCCTGGACGATGCCCTGGGAGTTGGGCTTTGTTCCATAGACCGTGGGACCTGCCAGTACGGGACCAGTTCGGTTCAGTGGGAACGGCCTGCTCTGGAGCGGGGGGATGTGACCAGGGACAAGGGCCTCGGGAGGGCTCGGTGGGCGCCCTGCACTGGGGGAGGGTGCGCGCCTCGTGAGTGGAGAGAGAGGGAGTTTGAGGTATCAGAGGAAACCCAAACCAATCTGAAGCTCAGCTCAGGGCTGTGTTGAAATAAAAATACGCACGTGGTCCTTGTCGTGGTTCCTGGTCCACAGCTGGAGTGATAGTGTCTTCTGTGAGCTAATGGGATGACCAGTGGCTGGGGCCCCTAGATGGTGTTGGGATGGGGGCTGGTGCCAGAAAGACCAGCCATGAGTTGAGCTGGAACTTTCACTCCCACCTGCATCCCTCCACCCCTGCCTACCTCCTGGCGGGGGAGAGGGGCTGGAGGTTGAGCTGATCACCGATGGCCAGAGATTTAATCAACCTTCCCAAGGATGGAGCCTCCATAAACCCCCCATTGATGGGCTCTGGAGCTTCCCGGTTGCTGGACATGGAGGCGCTGGGAGGTGTGGTGCCCGCCCGGCCCCCCGAGGGCATGTACGCCCCCCCCTGCGCAACCTCGTCCTGCGTGTCTTGTCCACGGGGCTGCTGCTGAGTTGTGTCCTTTATATAAACTGATAATGGGAAGTGGAGTGCTCTCCTGAGTTCTGTGACTTGTTTCATCAAACCCCCAAATTTCTAGTTGGTGGACAAAAGTGCTGGTGGCCTGGGGACCCCACTGCTGCAGGTGTCTGAAGTGGGGAGTCCTGTGGGACTGAGCCCTTAACTTGCGGGGTCTATGCTGACCCCAGGAGCTGGTGTCAGAATAGGATTGACGGGGCTTCCCCGGTGGCGCAGTGGTTAAGAATCCGCCTGCCAATGCAGGGGACATGGGTTCGAGCCCTGGTCCGGGAAGATCCCACATGCCGCGGAGCAGCTAAGCCCGTGCGCCACAACTACTGAGTCTGCGCTCTAGAGCCTGTGAGCCACAACTACTGAGACTGCGAGCCACAACTACTGAAGCCCACGCGCCTAGAGCCTGTGCTCTGCATCAAGAGAAGCCACCGTGATGAGAAGCCTGCGCACCGCAACGAAGAGTAGCCTCCGCTCGCTGCAACTAGAGAAAGCCTGTGCGCAGCAAAAAAGACCCAATGCAGCCAAAGATCAATAACAATATAATTTAAAAAGTAAATTTATTAAAAAAAAAACCAAAACGAATAGGATTGACTTCCAGCTGGAGTCAGAGGGTCGGAGAAGTGGTTGGCATTGGAAAAGACACACCACGCTTTGGTTCCAGAAAGGAGCCACTGCAGGGCTGGAGGGGAAGATCAGGCGGTGCCAGCGCTGGCGGTTCATCATCCCATCCCTGGTTCTCTGACGGTTTAGTTCAAGCCCTGGCCTGATTCCGTCTGCCTGGTCTCCAAATCCCCCGCCAGTGTCCGGTGTCTCTGCGGTCAGGTGTCCACCCTGGTCCACCACCGGAGCCTAGAGGCGAGGTCATGAGGTGCCGGCGTGGGAGATGCCCTTTCGTGGGGACCTGTGAGGGAGGGGGAGACGGGGGCGGGCGGCTTCGGCCGCAGGGGCGGGGCCCCAGCCCCCGACCTTCAGGCGCTGAGCGCTGCTGTCGCTGTCCTTCTGCCCTGCCACCGGAGCCGTTTGCCCAGGGCCGTCTGACTTCAGTTTGTGCTCAGCCACTTGCTGGGGTGGCAGCCCTAGGGTCCTAGAGTGGAGTCTTTGAGTGAACACGATGCAGGAAGGAGTGTCCTATCGTCCACGGTGAGGACAGACCAAGGGGAAGGGGGGGGGCACGCGTGCGACGTCCCTCTGGAATCTGCTGGGATCCGGGCGGGAGCCGAACAGGGTCCGGGACGCTTGGTGGGTAGGTCGGTCCCGCGACGCAGTGCAGGGTGGGCGCTGGAGCCCCGCCTCGCTGGCCGGGGGTAGGACGGAAAGGACAGAAGCCTGTGACCTGGCGTGGCCGCTGGGTGAGTGGCCTGCAGGAAGCCCGCGGCAGGGCAGGGCCGGTGTCTGGAAGTGCAGGCTGCTCAAGAAGGAGGGCGCCCGGGTCGGCGTTTCAGCCGGGACGAGAGGCCGTGCAGCCGTGTCCCCGCACTGGGCGCTTTGGGGTTGGCTGCGAGTCTTTGGAGTTGGAGGTGGAGCTGTCCAGCCGTGGCGGGGGCTTGGCGGGTGGGCGCCGGAGGGGAAAGATGGGGTGCGCGGGGGGTTAGGGGAGTGTCAGCCGCGGGGTGAAGGCCGGGAGCCTGGGGAGGGAGGGGCTGGGCGTCCGCGAGCGAGCGCAGGAGGAGTGGGGCTTCAGAGGGGCCCCGCGGGAGGCGTCGCTTGCTACTTTTTAAAGAACTTGCGCTGCTTAGAACGTGAGAGTCGGTAGGATTGGTTAAAGATCCTAAGCGTAGAGAGTGTTTTAACTTTTGACACCTGAGCGTTTCAGTACTTATTACACAGCAGAATGCTAACCTGGCATCAAAGGGTCTCTTCTGTCCTTAAAATAAGAGTCTTACTTCAAGATGATAAACCATTCATCTGACACACAGGTACGAAGATACCTATTTGTTTCTTAGGATCCAGCAGAGCGGCTGTTCTTTTTACTGAAGGCAAGCTTTGTTGACGACGGCCACACCCTTCATGCCATCTGCTCCAGCACTTGCTCTTAAAATACTTTAAATTATAATATTTCACTTTTCTGAATCACGTCCTTGACTTTAAGTTTTGGCACAGTTTTATAGTTCGTCAGGGATAAAAAGCGCAGGAGGAATTCTGGGGTAAGGATGAAAAGAAACGAGGTATATTCGCATGTCGCGTTCTGTGTTAATAAAAACGATGATAAACGTTTCAGCGATTCAAGCCGAATTACTCTCTCTGTGCTTTGGAACCCTAGCCCACGTGCCCTTCCCTCCGGGAAGAATGCTGGACGTGCAGCTGAGGGCGAGGGCTGGACTGGCGGGGTCCCCTGCCAGGGAGAGCTCAGCTGAGGTGATCCGGCGCGGGTCTGAAATAACAGGGACCAGGACCCCGTGTCAGCAGCACCTCCTGTAGGTTGTTCTGTGTAGAGAGCAGCGCGAGCCCCTCGTGGGGTGGGCCCAGCTGCCTAGAACTAAAATGTTAGTTTTGGAATATGATTCCCTCTCCCCCAAGCCAGCAACAGCTCGTGCCCACCTCCAGTTCACTGTCACCTGTGAGCACTCGCAGCCGTCCTCACCACGCGTGGAGCAGGACATGCCTGTTTGCGCAGAGGTGTCCCCGATGCACCGTGTGTCCGTATTATCGGAGCTGGACACGCTGATCCTAGAGCTCACACGGAATAGCAGAAAGCAAGAGTAGCCAGGACAAGGGAGGGAGTAGCCCTACCAGATGTTAAAAGTTAAAAGCCTATAGAAAGTTGTTGTTGCTTTTAATATATTCTTTCCCTTTTCTTAGCACGGCTTTCCCGAGGTGGAACAGACCTGGGGTAAGCTGCACGTAGTGCACACAGCGTGTGCAACACGATAGACCCTCCACGCCTGTGACCATCACGTGTCGAGATGGCGACCGTTACCACCCTTCCCCCCCAGAAACCCCGTCCTCCAGGCTCCCTGCGCCCTACCCTGAAGCACCCCCGTCCACTTTCTGTGTCTCTGGGGGCTGTAGAGATTAAACATTAATTTACCATTACATGAAGAGACAGACGATGGAACACACTAGAAAGTCCAGAAATAGACACAGTAAATCATGGAAAATTATTTTATGATAAAGATGGCATTTCAGATCATTGGGGAACAGATGAATTACTCAGGAAAAAGTGTTGACAGTTGGGTAACCATCTGGGGAAAAAAATAAACCGAAGTTGGATATATGCCTCACAACCAAATCTGAAGCAGATCGGATTTCACATAAGAGAAGTGGAACCACAAATTACTGGAATAAACCTTGGGGCACTTTTTATAGCCTCGTGTTGGGGAAGGCTTTCCTAAGTTTGTTTCCAAACCCAGAAAAGATGGAGAAATGTAAAAGATTGCTAAATATAAAAATGAAAATTTCTGCCTGCCATAAAATAGCCATAAGGTTGAAAGACTGTGAAAAAAATTGAAATTCACACTGGGGATAAAAGGTTGATTTTTTTTTTAAAAAAAACTTCCTACATATCAATAAGAAAAGACCTAAAAGACCTACAACTCTGTAGAAAAAAGGTTAGTTTCAGATGGTTTAGTGCAGATGGTCCCTAAACACGTGAGATGTTCAAGCTCCCTCAAAATATGAGAAATGCGGCTTAAAGACGCAACGAGAACGTGCTCTTTAGTATTGCGTCGACGAGGTCTAGCCATCCGCCAGCACTGTGCCCGAGCCTGGCGGGTCAGGTTCAATCTCCTCCGGAGGCGCTGCCAGCAGCCTGCCAAGGGTGTGCGTGTGTCCTCGACCAGGGCGTCACGTGCGGGTCTGTCGCTCAGGCTGTGCACTCGCGCGGGTGTCACGGCCGGAGACGGCGAGAGCGCGCACCGGGTGGTGCGAGGTTCACGCGCAGCCGGGAGACGGGCGCGGACGCAGGCCTGCGTGGGAAGGTGGCGCTCGGCGCACTGCGTGCCCGGGTCCCGGATACCGTGTGGCGTCAGCCGAGGAGACCAGGCGCAGGCGCGTGTGGGGCTTTTGAGAGGAGGTACAAGCATGCAGCTGACCACACTTGTGCTCCTGGGACGACTCTGCCGGTGTTTGCCTTGTGGGAGGGGGGCCGGGCTTGGGCACATTGACGTTGCTCGTGTTCTCCAAGAGAGAATTACCGTGCAGGAGACAAATCAGGTAACTACTGATCAGACAGATGCTGATCTTTGGGTCCCACATTGCGTTTTAGTTGAAACTTCTCAAACGTCACAACGACACCGAGTTTTTCGGCGTTATTGTTCTGTTGGCCTTTTGTCCTCTGGATAGATGTACGGTAGCAGATTTCTTGTTTAGGAGGTCTGCTCTGCCACAAGGCCACGCTCAGGAGAAGGCCCAGTGGGTCTGGGTGCCCTGTCTGCGGGGGTGTGATATGAACAAGGGTCTTGTGTCCGCAGAGCTGTCTCACCCGCGTGCACGGGAATCCCCGGAGCCATCTAAGGGGTGACTCGGTGGGACTCCCCACCTTGCAAAGAAAGCTGAGGCAGAGAGGTTTGTTGTCTTGCCCCAGACCACGCAGCGAAAAAGACACTTTGTTCACCAGGTTTATTCCTTCAGTAAACGTTCCGGGCCTCGGTTTCCAGGACGATTCCTTTTTCGGGCCCTGGGCTGGGATGAAGGTGGCCTCACGGTGACGGGGCTCGGGGGGGCCTTCCACTTGAGGAAGTTTCCTGTCCTCCGGTGCGGGAGTGTCTACACCCTGACGCTGTTTCACGGGGTGGGGTGAGGGGAGCAGACGCAGGTGCCGGCGGAGTTGAGAGCTCACAGTCGTGGACCCGCGTAGGGTTTCAGGACGTCAGGGTCGGGCTCTGTGCTGGGAGTGTTTTTCTGCTGAAGAGTTACACGCACTCTAGGGAGGATTGTCGTGTGTGCCGGGCCCCCCTCCCCGCCTGAATCCAGAGCCCCTGCGTTCAGAATTCAGTGTACTTCTCTGGGTACTCTGCTTGCCCCCAGACGTCCAGCCCTGGCCCCTCCAGATTGAACACCCGTCACAGCCCCCATTGACGGGGGCTGCATTGCTTTCAGATGTTTCTGAGACATTTCCTCATACGTGTACTTGCGACTTGTTTTCTCTTGCCCCCTGAGAGATAAAGGGGTAAAAGTCGGGAACTCAAGTGGTTGTGTGTCGGACGGGGTGACCTGGCTTGCCCTGGTCCTAGAAGAGCAGAGGCTACTTTGTAGGTCTTTGGGTTTTGTTTTGAATTATATAACGGAAATCATGACACTGTTTCTTCCTTTTTCTCTCTGACCAGAAAGCAGGTCAGTAAGCCTTTTTGGCCAGCTAAGGGGCTAGGACGATTAAATGCCCCTTTGTGAGCAGGACCGCGTGGAGGCCGTGCCGTGTGGCCCGGGAGGGGTGGCCGCGCCTCTGGGGTTGCGTCGTGAGCCCCCCAGACTCGCATGCTCTCCTCATCTTCTTACAGATGAACGTGTCTCCCGCTTCCCTGGCCAATCTTTATGAAGAAGACTTTAAACAAGACATGGCAGCCTTGAAGGTAGGTGTGTGATGAGCAGCTTGGACGGTGGACTCCGGGGCTGACCCCCTCCGCGTGGAGCTGGGGAAACCGCGTCTCTCCTCTGCTTTCTTACAGGTTCTCCCACCCACCGTGTACCTGAGGGTAACTGAGAACATTCCTCAGATAATTGCTTTTATCGAGAGAATAATTGCTAACGGGCACGCTTACTCCACCCCGAAAGGTAGCGGTTATGTTGTTAACCTGATCGCTGGGTGAGACCCTGCAGGATTTTGACGGGCGGGCTGCACATTTGGGTGGCTCGGGCGGGCCGAACGCCTTACTGTCTTTCTTGGTAGGATTCTTACGGCAAAAATGTTGTGAGATTTTCTACGATTGTGTCTCTTTGTGAAACTGCTGAATCAGCTCTCTTTCAAAATACCTTTGCACTGTCAGAGGCGAGGTGGGCATCCGAGAGTCCATCTCGACGAGGCAAACGTGGCCAGGTGCTAACGGCCACGGGGTCCACGGGGTCCGGGTGGGAGTACAGTCTTCACTGGAGCCGTTTTTCAACTTTGTTTATAAGTTTTCACAACACAGCTGGGGACAGTGGCGGTCGCTCTGAAGACCCACTCCCTTGTTAAGGACTCTCCTCCCTCTCTGCGTAGGGGAGGGTTGTTTTCGATGGGCCAGTGGCAGAAATGGCAGATCTCCCAACACTGCCACTCGCACCTGTGAATAAAGGGCCTCGTGCTACGTCACCCCAGCGTCATCACCAGCCCCAGGCGCTGGACCGAGCCCTCCCGCATCCCGTGGCCTCTGCACGGGGCTGTGTCCCCTCTTCCGTCTAAGACACACCCACAGTGTTCCCTCCACGAAGCTGAAGACACTGACTGGGTCCCTCGTACAGAACACTCCGTCTTTGGGTGCTTTGCCTGATCCTCCTGGAGACAAAACCTGAATATAGCAAATACGTGAAGGAAAAACCGCAAGTCCTCGTGTGCACAGGCTGCACGCGGTTCCAGGCAGGGTCCCCGGGGCTCTCGGGCAGGACCGCGAAGGAAAGGTGCTCCCTGTGCAGTCACCCCCGTAAACCGCATCTAGGGTCACATCTCTTCCTTTGTCCTTTACTCACTACGAGCATGGCGGCACCTGCAGAGCCCCGACCCGGGCTGCGCAGCCTGGGCATTATTCACAAGGTCAGAGGCTTTTCTGGTCCAAGAACCGAGAAGTTGTGCAAATAAGGCAGCACGGGATGGGCTGCCCAGTGGGACGGTGCCGATATCAGAGCTGAGGAAGTTCCCCGTCAGCCCCGGGGGTGGAGGAAACTTCCTGGGAGAGAGGAGGCTTGGGCCAGGGCTTTGGGGATGGGCAGGATTTGGAAGGCGCGGCTGGGGAGAAGGGGTGCAGCTGAAGAAAGGCAGGATCCCAGAGGCAGCAAAACGCCAGGCGCAGCCTTGCCTGGGGGGCCCAGACAAAAGCAGCAGCTCCTAAACCAGTTAAACTGGACCCAGAGGAAGGGCCAGACAAAGCACCCCAAGACGGGCATTCTGTACGATAGGGGACCCGGTCGGTGTCTTTAGCTGTGGAGGGAACACAGTGGGTGTGTCTTAGAAGAGGGGACACAGCCCCGTGCAGGGGCCACGGGTTGCGGGAGGGCTCGGTGCAGCGCCTGGGGCTGGTGATGACGCTGGGGTTACGTAGGGTGAGGCCCTTTATGCACAGCTGCACGTCTGCTCCAGAAGATACAGGAGGCGTCTCCCCGCGGTCCTGGAACCGGAGGGGGAGGAGTGACCAGACCTGAGACCTGTGTCCTGAGGTACCAGGGGTTCACCCAGGCACGGCACAGGATAAATGCTGCGTGTCGTCCTGTTTTGTTTTGGTTTTTTAATTTATTTATTTTTATTTTTGGCTGCATTGGGTCTTCGTTCCAGTGCACGGGCTTCTCATCGCGGTGGCTTCTCTTGTTGAGGAGCACGGGCTCTAGGCGCACGGGCTTCAGTAGTTGTGGCTCACGGGCTCAGTAGTTGTGGCACACGGGCTTAGTTGCTCCACGGCATGTGGGATCTTCCCGGACCAGGGCTCGAGCCTGTGTCTCCTGCATTGGCAGGCGGACTCTTAACCGCTCTGCCATCAGGGAAGCCCTGGTTGTACATTTTTAATAATGGTGACACAAACATAATTCATTTAAAATAAATGTATTAACTTGAACTCCAGTAATTTGGACTTTGTGGCAGTTCCACAAAAGCTTGACTCTAATTTGACCTTTGAACTATTTGTGAAGGAAAAATTTGTTCAGCAAATGGGTGAAGTAAGCCCAGGTTCGGGAAAACGTGTCCTCTATCAAGGGAGCAGTTTCTCCCTCTGTCAAAGCATTTTCAAAGTGCTGTCCGCATTCTGACTTAGTAGAAAGCAGTTCCCACAGTATTTGTTCCGCTGCTGTACTCCGGCGCGTAGGTCGGGCTCAGTAATAAACTGCGTGTGGAGGAAGGACCCCGTGGGGGACTGGCAGAGACCAGTCACTGGGGGCCGTTTCCCCGCTGTTCTGCCGATTGCCCCCCTGCGGCGCTGGCGCCTGCCCTGTCCCCGCCAGCTGGGCTGGAGAGTGACCGGGGACATGGGTCTCTGACAGTCAGAGCTCCCTGAATCTTGTGTTTGTTTTGGCCGCTCTGTGAGGCAGGCAGGATCTTAGTGCCCCGACCAGGGATCGAACCTGGGCCCCCTGCAGTGGAAGCGCAGAGTCTTAACCACTGGACCGCCAGGGATGTCCCATAAAGGCTTCCTGGATCTTAAAGCAACCTGTCTTCAAGGCCACTGTCCCTAAGAAGGATAGTGCAGATACAGATTAGTAACTGTGTCAGTACAAAGAATGTGAAGATTAAAAATCAGAAGTTTGCAAAGGTTAAAAATCGCACCCAATCTTGGGCCCTCGCGCTGATTGCGGCGTGCAGGTGGCCGGTCAGGAGTGCGACCCCGCGGCGTTGGCCTTCCTGAGCGCCGCCTCCTTCGGGGCAGGACTCTTCCTGCCAGGGCTGCGGCTCTGCCGCCGCCTTCCCTGCCCTGCCTCTTCCTGAGTGGGGATGAGCAGGGCTCTCGGGCTCTGCAGGGTCCCTGTGGGAGGGTCGTCTGGCACCCGCAGCACGTGTGCACCTTGGTGAAAGGACCCCACAGTGGGGGGGATGCTTTCGTGTGAGGTGCCTATTCTGAGTGGCAGGGTGGTCTTAGGGAATCCGGGTTAAAGACGGTTTTGCTTTATTGATGGGTCTGTAACCCAGGGCCCAGAGCTGAAGGCAGGCCAGTGATAGACTCACTTCCCTTTTTTCTTGTTAAAAAGAACTGGCTCAACATTTTACAGAGAACTTACATTTGTGTTTCCCCTTCCACAACCGACGTTCATGATGTGTGCAAACGGATGTTTGTTTTTTTTTTTTGCGGTATGCGGTCCTTTCACAGCTGTGGCCTCTCCCATTGCGGAGCACAGGCTCCGGACGTGCAGGCTCAGCGGCCATGGCTCACGGGCCCAGCCGCTCCGCGGCATGTGGGATCCTCCTGGACCGGGTCACGAACCCGCGTCCCCTGCATCGGCAGGCGGACTCCCAACCACCGCGCCACCAGGGAAGCCCCAGCAAACGCATGTTTTTACAATACAGTGTTGTTGTTAATTCTGGTTTAAACATACAGTGAAAGGCGCCACCTGAAGGCTGATGCCGTATCCTGGGTTCGGGGTCTAATTGTCATTAGCTGTGAGGCGTGTGTAGATGCCGGTGCTGATGACAGAAATGAGCTTCACGGTCACCTTTGTGAAACAGGCAATGTCTACTTCGACCTGCAGTCAAGAGGAGACAGATACGGCAAGCTGGTCGGCGTGGCCCCTGCCCCCGCGGGAGAGACAGGTGGGTCCAGCCTCTCCCTCCCATGGGGTTCTGGGGACAAAGCCCAGACCCTCCCCTGCTCTCTCAGACGTGGTGATGTTGCCGGACGTCGATCACACCCGAGTTTTCAATTTAGTTGGGTTTTTTGGAATAGAGAGACCACACAGAGTAGGAAGTTCCCACAGCACGTGACACGCGGCCTCCCGTTCCTCCCTGGGGCGCTCTGCACCTGCACATGCGGTCTGTGCTGTCACGTCTTAACGCTCTTGTCCAACTTGCTGCTGTCACGTGTTCAATCCCCGTAGGTGTTTTATCACACATAAATTCCCGCGGAAACTTCCCCGTGATTCTGCCGCTTTTCATGTGCTTTAAAGGCGACTCCAATCTACCTCTTGAAAACTTCTAGTTAAGTTCCCATACGTATTTTAGCGTGTATGACATTCCCGCTGTATTCGAATCTATTCCTATACCCTCTTCTGCAAAGTCATTTTTGTGGAGAAGAAATAAGTATATAGAACTACTTATAGAAATAACTATATAGAACTACATGAAAAATAATTGGGAGATTGGGATTGACGTAAACATAATTTTAAAGGATACTATTGAGATTTAACAAAACCAAACAAAAAATGAGCAAAAACCCAAAAGACAAGTTGTCTGCATCGTCTCTGTTTTCAGTCGTAACCCTCCTGCCCTGTGCCCATGTCGTTTCAGTCTAATTACAACGGGTGTGTTGAGTTGACTCCCCAGAACAGTTCTTCTAACTTGTGCTCGGTCGCTGTTATCCTGCTTACGTCCTGGACCATCCAAGCCTGCGAGGTGTGGCCCCGGCCTTAGGGAGGCAGAGGAGGAACCTTTGATACCTACACATTCTAGCATCAGCAACACTTTAAAAAAAAAATAGGCTTTATTTTTTCGAGCAGTTTTAGGTTCACAGCAGAATTGCGTGGCAGGTCCAGAGGGTTCTGTACGCCCGCTGTACACAGCCCCCTCGTTATCAGCATCCCCACCAGAGTGGGACATGTTAGAACGGGTGGGCCTGCACTGACACGCCAGCCTCAGCCCGAGTCCATAGCCTCCATCAGGGTTACTCTTGGTGTCTCTCTGGGTTTAGACGGATGTGTAATGGCAGGTGTCCGTCATTATAGTTGCATCACGCAGAGGGTTTCTCAGCCCTAAAGGTCCTCTGTGCTCTGCCTGTTCATCCCCTTCGGGCCCCAGCCTCTGTCAGCCACTGATCTCTTTACCGTCCCCACTGTTTTGCCTTTTCCGGCATGTCATAGAGTGGGAATCATACAGTCGAGCCTTTGCAGACTGGCTTCTTTCACTTTGTAATACGCATGAAAGATCCCTTTTTTTTGTTTTTTTTAAACATTTTTTTTTTTTTTTGATGTGGACCACTTTTAAAGTCTTTAATGAATTTGTTACAATATTGCTTCTGTTTTGTGTTTTGGTTTTTTGGCTGCGAGGCAGGTGGGATCTTAGCTCCCCAACCAGGGGTCGAACCTGCACCCCCTGCACTCACTGGAAGGTGAAGTCTCAACCACTGGACCGCCAGGGAAGGCCCCCTCCATGTTTTTTCATGGCTCGAAAGCTCACTTCTTATAGGCATTGAATAGCACTCCACTGTCTGGGTGGACCACAGTTTGTTTATCCATCACCTACTGAAGGGCATCTTGGTGGCCTCCCCGTTTTGGAACATAAAGAGAGCCCTGTACCGGCTTGTCCTACGACCGTGAACCCCCCTCTTCTGAGTTTTCTTGCTTGATACAAATATTCTGGTATTTTCCTTTTTGCTCTGTGTGACTATCATCTCTCTTGGAAAACAGTTACTCTGAAACTCAGCTACTGACAGAGACGGGATGAGGGAGCATGAGAGCGTGTGTGGAGTAGGCCCCTCGGCAGCATCACTGCACGTACTTGAAGCCCCACACGCAGTACTCAGATGACTGAAACGGGCCGCGCTGCTGGGGGACTGCGTGCTTCTTTCGTGTTATAGATAAAAGTCCCTGGTAGCTGTCTAGCTGGAGAAAAACACATGCACGAGAAATGTGAGGCTACTCCTCAGAGGAACGGAATCAGGGACGTGCGTCCCGCCTGTTTGGGGGTGACTGTGTTGGTTCGTCCTGGATTCCCTCCCGCTGATTAACCGTCTGTCACTGGCAGATCACTCTGACAAGCGGCATGCCAGCGACTTTGCCCTGTGGAAGGCGGCGAAGCCCCGGGAGCCGTCCTGGGCCTCGCCCTGGGGAGACGGGAGGCCTGGCTGGCATATCGAGTGTTCCACCATCGCCAGGTAAGGCTTTCCCGGAGTCGTCTGTGCTGTGATGTGCACGCTCGGCCAGCAGAGGGTGCAGGTGGGGCAGGCTTGGTCCTAGTGCCGGCACCGCAGGTGGTTTGGAAAGGAAGCTCGGCGCCCGGGCGGGTGTGGGGGGGACCGGCCGTGGGCAGGGCAACGGCAAAACCAGAACACGTTGATCTCCCCAACATCAGCGCTTGTTCTCTTTAGTAGAAGAGCCCGCTTTGCAGTTAGTTCTTGACTGCCCGTCACACGCAGGCCAGCCCTGGGGGTGCCTGCATCTCTTCCGCGGTAGGTTCAGGAAGGCGGCCAGGGACCTGGGCCAGGGGCTGGACCCCCCATCCTTGGCCCCAGAGCTGGTCCTGGACCAGGCGCCTCGAGCGTGACCCCCAGCGTCCCCTTCTGTCTGCCCTTTCTGCCGGCTGTGTCTCGGGCGGCACCATGCCCAGGACGTTTCTGTCTTGGGAACCCCTGTAAACACAGCGCTTCTCTGGTCCCCATTCTCCTCCAGGGACCCCCTTTTTTGTCTCTTCTCTCACTGTCCATGCCTCCCCGCTGTTGTCTGATGGGCGTCCCCACCCACTCTGGTCTCTGGAGGTCACGGTGACCGTCAGCCCGGTCTGTGACGGGCCGCCGACACCCCTGCTCGCTCCCTGGCTTCTGTGGAACGTTCTTCAGGTTTTGGCGTCTCTGCTGGGGCCTCATCCACCTTCTTTTTGTGGACCTGCCCTGTGGGCCGTCCCTCCGGCATCTGTGCTCCCTTGGCTCTGCCCGTGTGTGTGCAGGTGTGTGTGCGTGTGTCTGCGTGTGTGCTCGCGGGTAGGGCTCTCCAATTCCAGCCTGTCCCGGGGGTTCCCACCATGGTTCCCTGAGCCCTGCACGTTAACTCATGGATTTTGATACATTTGATGTGTTGCAGATATTTATTATAATCAGTTTTTTTTAATTAATTTATTTTTGGCTGCATTGGTCCTTTCTTGCTGCATGTGGGCTTTTTCTAGTTGCAGCGAGCGGGGGCTACTCATTGCGGTGGCTTCTCTTGTTGCGGAGCACTGGCTCTAGGTGCGCGGGCTCAGTAGTTGTGGCTCATGGGCTCTAGAGCGCAGGCTCAGTAGCTGTGGCGCACGGGCTTAGTTGCTCTGCAGCATGTGGGATCTTCCCGGACCAGGGCTGGAACCCGTGTTCCCTGCATTGGCAGGTGGATTCTTAACCACTGTGCCACCAGGGAAGCCCCTGTAATCAGTTTTTAAAATTAGAAACAAAGTATGGTTAAGGTGAACATTTCAAACTACTAGCCACACCCCAAGTTTTAAGATCAGCAAAACCAGCCGTCCTCCTATCGGCTGTCGTATGTAGCAGCTTTCTGGCTGGGCGTGAACGTTATCTAAGAGCAGGCTGCCCTGTGCCTCGACCTCACGCTGGTTTCGCCTGTGATGTAGGCTCACCCCACTCTCCGGGAGGAAGCCTCACCCTCACCACCTGCCTGTGCCAGCATGTTGATTCCAGCGAAGACCTAGGAGGGGTCCTACCTCCCCCGCCCCCTCGCCGCGTGCTCCTCCCCTGGTGCCCTCGCCCGTGGTGGTGTCTGTATGCCTTACCGGGAAACACATCTAAAACTCCTGAGATGTCACACCCTGTTGTTAGTATGAAACAGGGTCCAACTTTTCGTTAAAAAACAATCAACTAGGGACTTCCCTGGTGGCGCAGTGGTTGAGAGTCCGCCTGCCGATGCAGGGGACACGGGCTCCTGCCCTGGTCCAGGAAGATCCCACGTGCCGCGGAGCGGCTGGGCCTGTGAGCCATGGCCGCTGAGCCTGCGCGTCCGGAGCCTGTGCTCCGCAACGGGAGAGGCCACAGCAGTGAGAGGCCCGCGTACTGCAAAAAAAAAACCCCCCAAAACAAAAAACCCCTATCAACTAGGGACTTCCCTGGTGGTCCAGTGGGTAAGACTTCATGCTCCCAATGCAGGGGGCACAGGTTCCATCCCTGGTCGGGGAGCTAGATCCTGCATGCATGCCGCAACTAAGAAGTCGGCATGCCACAACCAAGAGTTCACGTGTCGCAACTACGAGTCAGAATGCTGCAACTAAGAAGTTGGGACGCTGCAACTAAGATCCAGCATAGCCAAAGTAAATAAATAAATATTAAAAACAAACAGACGTGTCCAGCTCTCAGCCCTACTGTAAACACTTAAAAGTATTTACAAATACTTGTTGATTTAACAGTGGTGTGGGATATACATTGTGTTGTAAAAAGATCTTTATCGGGACTTCCCTGGTGGCACAGTGGTTAAGGATCTGCCTGCCAATGCAGGGGACATGGGCTCAATCCCTGGTCTGGGAAGATCCCACATGCCGCAGAGCAACTAAGCCCGTGCGCCACAACTACTGAGCCTGCGCTCTAGAGCCTGTGAGCCACGACTACTGAGCCCTCGTGCAACAACTACTAAAGGCCGCACGCCTAGAGTCCATGCTCTGCAACGAGAAACCACCGCAATGAGAAGCATGCCCACAGCAACAAAGAGTAGCCCCCGCTCTACGCAACTAGAGAAAGCCTGCGCGCAGCAACGCAGCCAAAAATAAATGAATTTATTAAAAAAAAGATCTTTATCTTTTAGATTCAAATAATTTCTCTAAAGCAGGAAACATTTAGTAAATTTCAAATGTAATGTTACCATTAAATGTTTTATTTTTGCTGAAATCTAAATAATGAAAATGGACTTCTATTCCTTCTCAGCTTTCTCTTATTTTAAAATAGGTTGTGACATACAGACAAGACTAGAGACTAATATAACGAACACCGCAGACCCACAGTTTAGCTGTTAAGTCTTAACTTCGTCACATTTGCTTCAGATCTTTGTAAAAATGGGTCAGTTGTTACAAATGCGAGTGTGGCCCCTCATATGCTCCTCCCCAGTCCTGGTCCCTCCCACCTCATGCTCGCCCTCGTAGCGTTTGAATTTTGAGGACTCTTATTAGAGATTCTCTAGAAACCACTGCCAAGGATGTACGGTACTGGACGACATGCTCTCCAGCTCAGCTCAGGTGTGGCCAGTGCATGCGTGGTTTTTCCAGAGCTGGGCCAGTGGGAGGAGAGTCGGCCTTCAGCAGGAAGGACCTCAGTGAGGCTGTGGCATCTTTGAAAACATCTATTTTTAACCATTTTAAGAAAAACTCACTGGTGTCTGCACCCCCGTGGGGCCGACGGCCTTCAGAGCTCCACAGCCGCCCGCCTCGCGCCTCCTGTCCGTTGTGCGAGCTTTTGTATTTTTCACTGATCTCTGTATTTTTCACGTCCTCTGAAGCAGCTGCCGGTCAGCCTGGACCACTGGTGCTGGTACCGGTTGTTTTGCAGGTGCTCTGGTGACACAGCTGCACACGCTGAGTGTCCCCGGCAGGCCTGAGGTGCAGCGTGCACTTCTGTGGACCGAGCAGCCTTATGGTTGAAATGCCGCCAGCTGAAATGTGTCAGTTTCAATTCTGTTACTTTGTTATTCAGGTGTGGCTGCTGAATGGCTCATTTTTCAAAAGCCAAATTAAAAATCTCTTGATTTTATAGTTCTTTTTTTGTTAAAGTTGAACGACCACTAAGGTCTGCCTACTGAAATTAAGAAGAAGTAATTCTGAAGTTTTTAAAAACCACGTATTGTATCCAGAGCAAAGAAAATGAAGTCTCTTTCCCAGGAGGAAAAGCTATGAATTAGAGATTTTATGAAGTAAAAACAAATGTCAGGTTCCATTTGCATCAGCTGAATTATCATGCATTTGGAATTGGGCTCCATTCGGTGTGTGCGTGGCCCAGGGCTGGAAGGAGTAAATACGGGATGTGGTTTGGAGACGGTGTCATTGGATTGAGTTAACTCCCTGCTCTGCCCTGTGTCTTGCAGTTTGGTGTTTGGAAGTCGGCTGGACATCCATTCGGGTGGCATAGATTTAGCGTTTCCTCACCACGAGAACGAAATCGCACAATGCGAGGTCTTTCACCAGTGCCAGCAGTGGGGGAATTATTTCCTACATTCTGGTGAGCGAGGACTTCAGATTAATTTGTTCCATTTCGGTTCTCTCGACTCTGTCCGTGAAGTAGCTACATTTGGAAACACCTGCACCAGCTAATAGGTCAAGAAACAGAGTTGTCCCTTAAATGGTCTTTGACTTGTTGTTGGTTGGACGTGAACTTCCTTGGATTGGAATACCGAATATGCCTTTTGGAACTGAAATGTGAGCTGACGAGAGTTCGGAAAATGTTATGCAGTGCTGTTCTGTAGAAGTCTGTTTGAAAGGAAACTATGAAGAGGGAGTTTCAAATAGTACAATGTCATGATTATGAATACGCCATTCTTGAGCTGTGACATTGTCACCGTAAATACCTGTCATCCTCTGAAAGCACTGCCTTCCATTTCACTGTTCAAAAAGCCTCGTGATTAACACCAGCCGTTTGCTCTCAGAAGTGGATACGAAGTTGTGAGCCCAGCGGCGTCTTGAGCGAAGCAATTCTGGAATTTCCTGTGATGCATGGGGAGATTCACATGTCCAAGATTGTGACAAAGTTTGTGGAGCCACCGTGAACTGGATTTGTTACCTTTCTGGAGTGGGCAGTGAAGGTATTTGAAGCGAAGAAAGAGAAAAGGCTTTGGTAGTGATGGGGTTGGGAGATGCAAACGGTCAACATCTAAAGCTCAGGAAACCAACAAGAACCATTTCTTTAAGTCCTTAGATTAAGGAAGCCAGGTTTTGCCAGCGAGGTGGTATTAGACGCAGACACACTCCAGCTTTGTAATATGCAGTAGCTGCTTCAAGTCTGCGGCGAGGGTCCACGTGGGTGACAGTGACCAGCGGGGCTGCCTTCCACACAGGCCCGCCCTGCAGCGCCTCTGCCACCCCGTGTGCCCCGCCCGGAGCCCGCGGGCCAGCCTCGCGGCTCTCTCTGTGACCCCGCATCTCGGTGCTGCCCTGAGGTCGTCTGAAAGGGGCGGGCTGAGTTGCCGTTCCCAGCGCGGGGGCCGAGGTCCGGTTTCCACCACGTGTCCGTGCTTGGCGCCCGACAGGAGCCAGAACCCTGCGTCCTTTGTGTTGGGCCAGGAGCCCGATGGCCCCGGCTCCGTTCCTCCGGCACTTCGGCAGGGACCCCGGACCCGTTTCCGGTCGGGGCTCACTCCTCTTCTCAGAAACCTCGTGGAGCCAGGTCTCCCCCTTCAGCGGGAGGATTTGTGAGAGCAGAGCGCTCCGAGCCCGTCCGGGGAGGGAATCACAGGTCCCAGGAATGGAGGTGTTCCCGCGCCAGGTCGCAGACTCGGGGACAGGTGATCCCGTGTTACCCGTTGGGATGCGAGAGCTGGTGCCCACAGGCCCTTCATGGGTGGTGCTCGTGAGGAGTTGGGGTTTGCCGCCGGCACCGGTGCCCCTCGGTGACTGGGTCTGCCATCAGACGGGACCCGCGGCAGTGCCAGTGCCCACGGGGCTCTGTGTCCGCACACGGCAGGTCCTGCTGCTGTGGATGAGGCGTGGGGAAGGGTTTTGCTGTTAAGACCCACGATCTGTTAGGACGTTGGAATCTTCTTTGTCCCATTTTCACCCGGTCCCGGAGGAACAGCTGTGTCTCCTGACACCCTGGAGAATCGATGCCTTTTCCTGAAGTAAATGGATGGAAGTAGAGTTCAGCAGTCAGATGTTTCGTTTTCCAGAAGTCAGTTTTTTAAAACTTCACTTGTACTTGGTGTATATGGCAGGCTGCAAAGGTTGACATATTCAAGGTTACGTAGCTTTTTGGAAGCCACGTTGTAACCATTTCTTGGAAAAGTTGGCTTGAAAGGTGGTGGTGCTTGAAGTTGTGTCAGAAAAAGTGGAAGAATCTTCTGTTGGGAAATCACAGCCCCCTTGGAAGTGAGCCTGGTACAGATGTGGTCCAGGAGGAGGTCCAGGCTCAGCTGGAGGAGTCCTGAGGGGGTTCGGGTCCCGCCGTCTTTCACACGTGGGCTTGAAATGATGCTGAGGGTGGGATATGTCTGAAATCGAGCTCGCCGATTGCTCGCCGTGTTGCTCGGAGACCCGCACGCTTTGTGGAAGCAAAGATGTGCCCTCGCCTCGGGCGCCGAATCAGGTCCCCTGTGTTGGTGAGTCACAGGAGAGGGAGGGGCCGTCCCCGCAGTGTGATGCCCTGGCCCGGGGTGGACGTGGGCCCCCCTTGCTGGCGGGCCGGGCGCAGGGCCGATCCGGGGGTCCTGTGTGGGCATCCACGCGGGGCTATGTGACGGGTCAGGGCTCCCGGAGTCCAGGCGCCTTTGGAGCCGCGCCCTCCTTCACCCTGCCTCTGGGGGTACAGAATGAGTGACTTTGTTTTTGTTTCAGGGCATTTGCACGTGAAGGGCAAAGAAGAGAAGATGTCCAAGTCACTGAAGAACTACATCACAATTAAGGTAACGCACTTGTCGTGTTTCCCGTGTGCCCACCAGTCTGCCGACGGAGGCCGCTATGCATCAGGAGACCCCCGTCTCCGGTTCCCTGTGTCCCCGGGGCCCTGACGGGCTTCTCCTGTTTCTGGCTTAAATGGCTTTCTCTTGTCTAAAAGTGCGAGGCGCTGTTTCCTGTCCTGTCGCCTCCTGTGTTGGGGGCCTCGGCCTCTTCCCCCTCCCTGTTCCAGGACTCTGATTTTATTGATTTGGGCCCTTTCTCTCTCTCTCTCTTTCTTTTTGATGAGTCTAGCTAAAGGTTTATTGATTTTATCTTTTCAAAGAACCCGCTCTTAGTTTCATTGATCTTTCGTATTTTTTTTCAGTCTTTATTTCTGCTCTTACCTTTATGATTTCTTTCCTTCTGTTAACTTTGGGTTTTGTTTGTTCTTCTTCTGGTGCCTTAAGGTGTGAAGTTAGGTTGTTTGAGATTTTTCTTAAGTTTTTCTGAGCTTTTTCTTATATTACTAAATACTTCCCTTTTAGGACTGCTTTTGCTGCATCCCACGTACATATGAGGTTATTTTAGTGGATGATCTCAGTTTGAACACATGCTAACAAGCTTGCATTTTTACCCACCTCCCATGTTTAATGTTTTTTACATCATGTTTTACATCTTGTTTTGTGTATCACTTAACTACTTATTGTGGATATAGATGATTTATAGTATTTCTGTCTTTTAATCTTCCTACTAGCTTTATCAGTGGTTACTCTATCTTGAGATTTTTCCTTTCAGAATTTTCACATTTCTAGTCGTGGACTTTCCTCTTCCTCCTAGAGCAGTCCCTTTAACATGTCGTGTAATGCTGGTTTAGGGGTTCTGTCGCTTGTCTGTAAAATTCTTTCTCTCTCCTTCAGATCTGAACGATAGCCTTGCTGGGTAGAGCATTCGTGGTTGTAGGTTTTCTCATCACTTTCACTTCAAGCACATCACGTGGCTCCTTTCTGGCGTGACAGTCTTACGAGAGTTCCCCTGTGAGAAGCTAGTTGCCTTTCCCTTGCTGCTTTTAAGATTTTCTCTTTGTTTTTAATTATTCCATTTTAATTACAGTGTGTCTTGCTGTGGATCTCTTTGGGTTCATCTCGTTTGGGCCTCTCTGTGCTTCCCGAGCTTGGATGTCTATTTCCCTTTCGCAGGTTACAAGCTCTGCCGCTGTCTCTCTCTCTTCCGGGGCCCCTACAACGCGAACATTAGTGCGCTCGGTGTTGTTCCAGGGGTCTCTTAAACTACTGAGTCTTTTGCATTAGTCAGCTTTCTTCCATATGGACTTAACTCATCTGAATGGCTGAATCATCTTTTGTAAGGGCACACCTTAATTAATTTAAACCATCCCCTACTGATGGCCATTTAAATTTTATTTTTCATGGCCAGATTAAACTACATCTGCTTGGGTACACGCATTTAAAATTTTCATAGATATTACAAAGTCTGCGTTACTTTCCTGACCACTTAGTGAGTGGCCCATGGGGGGTGCTACTACAGGACTGAGTTACTTCCCTGCTGTTGGACTTTTTAGGAGACCAGTCTTCCCCAGCCTCACATTCCAGCCCCTGGCAACTACTGGTCTGCTCTCCATTTCTTTTTCTTTCTTCCTTCCTTCCTTCCTTCCTTCCTTCCTCCTTCCCTCCCTCCCTCCCTCCCTTCCTCTCTCTCTCTTTCTTTCCCACACCGCATAGCTTGCAGGATCTTAGTTCCCTGACCAGGGATCAAACCCAGGGCCCCGGCAGTGAGCGCAGAGTCCTAACCACTGGACCGCCAGGAATTCCCTACTGTTTCTGTGAGTCTTTTTTTTTTTAGACTCCACATGTGGGTGAGATCATACAGTATTTGTCTTCCTCTGCTTTCTTTCACTGAGCCCAGTGTCCTCTAGGCTCATCCGTGTTGTCACAAATGGCAGGATCTCCTCCTTTTGATGATTAATAGTCCGTAGTGTGTACATGCACACGTATGTGTGTGTGTGAGCGTGTGTCACATCTTCTTTATACATTCATCTACCAGTGGACACTTAGGTTGCTTCCGCATCTTGACTATTGTCAGTAATGCTGCATTGAACATAGAGAGGTGCAGGTGCATCTACGAGATAGTGATTTTGTTTCCTTCAGATGTGTACCTAGAGGTGGAATTGCTGGATTGTATGGTAAATCTATTTCTGATTTTTTGAGGAACCTTCATACTGTTTTCCACAGTTGGTTGTACCAGTTTATGTTCCCACCAACCGTGCACAAGGGTTCCCTTTTCTCAATATTCTCATCAACACTTATTTCTTTTCTTTGATGGCAGCCATTCTGACAGGTGTGGTGTCTCACTGTGGTTTTGGTTGGCATTTCCCTGATGGTTAGTGATGTGGAGCATCTTTTCAGGTACCTACCTGTTGGCCATTTGTAGGTCTTCTCTGGAAAAACGTTTATTCAAGTCTTCTGCCCAATTTTGAATCTTTTTATTTTTTTGCCATTGAGTTGTGTGCGGTCTTTATATATTTTGGATATGTATCCCTTTTAGCAGATAGACAGTCTGCAAATGTTTCCCCCCATCCTGTTGGCTGTCTTTTCATTTTGTTCACTGCTTCCTTTGCTGTGCAGCAGCTTTTTAGTTTGATGTAGTCCTACTTTCTTTCTGTGTCATTATCAGGAAACGGGCCACAGACACACAGTGCCATAGAAAGGTCAGATTCCAGATTTCCGTTGAGCTCTCTGACTCCATAGGGGCACCCCACAGTGGTGAAAATAAATACCCTTTAGTGTTGCTGGCGTTCGGGGAATTATTAACTTAGATTTCTGAACACACATTGAGGTTTATCTGAATGAGTCCACATTCTGAGTGGCAGGAAACTACCCCCCCTTTTTTGGGGGGTGGGGCATGCCCAAGTGGTGTGCAGGATCTTAATTCCCCGACCAGGGATTGAACCCGTGCCCCCGGCGGTGGAAGTGCGGAGTCTTAACCACTGGACCACCAGGGAAGTCCAGGAAAAACCCGTTAAAATAAAACCACCTAAAATCCTTTTTGGATGAAATAGAGAACATGGCTACCCCGAAAACATAAAGTGCTGAAATGAAAAAGAGGTCTCTTTCAGAAAAACCGAAGACCTAGACAGACATAAAATATCCATAATGTTGGTTTTTAAATTCTGTGACTAAATGCACGATTATGAGCAGGAAGTCAGGAGTGCAGGAGAGGTACCGACTCGCAGAGAGAAGCGCGTGGGCCTGGGGGTGGCATGTCGTGTGTCTGTCAGCGGTCAGGGCCCTGGGGCTGCGGGGAGGGCTTGCTGACGGTGGCCACGCCGCGGAGATGCACAGCTTTGCTCCTGCCCAAACAGCTCCACAGCCGTACATACCAAGCGTCTGGCAGCGATTTATAAAAAGCTAAACAGACAACAATTTACAAAAACAAATCCTCACCTAAGGCAAGCGTGTCCACTGGGAACAGGCCTCCTGCCACATTGTCAGAGACAGGAGAGGACTTGTGACAAGTTATGAAGCAGTTGAGTCCATGCTTTGGAGGGGAAGGAAACCTAAAGAAATAATTCAAAAAGGAAAGGGAAACGTCAGAGGGTGGCTTAAGGCCCTCCGAGTACCCGGCATTCACTCTCTGTCCCCGGTGTAACCCCATGCCAGCTGAGCTGCGTGTTTACTGGGATCCCGCCGAGCACAGCCGGTTATCACGAGACCCTGGCAGGTCAGGGAAGTACTGTCAGAGTGGCTGGAGTGATGGCCGACGGGACACAGAAGGACTTGCAGAGAAGGCACAGGATGCGAGGCTGCAGGGCAGCCCTGGCCTTGGGTGTTTGGCGTTTGGTTCACTAAGCCTCGTCTTTCTGTCACCATTATAGACACACTGCAGTTACGACACCTCCGCGTTTTAGCATTCTGTAAGTGATGCTCTGTATGCGACAGTGCTAGTTATTTGCCTGCCTGTGCTGTTCGTGGTGTAGTAACAGCACAGTGCCGGGGCTCGGTCTCCGTGCTGCTTTTGCAGATTTAAAGGGGAAGTGACAGGTGAGAACACGAGGGCACGTGACTGTGCAAATGCGAGAATTAACACGCACACTGTGCTGTCCACCGGACGGGGTCTCAAGTTAGTTGGCTAGTTTGGGGAATTAAGGGGACAAAGAAATACTCCTTTTTCACACTCTGGAAAGGAGCACCAGGGGACGGACACGAACGTTGAAATACCCGGTGTCTTACTGATGAAGGTTGGGTTGGACGGGGCTCTTCACCTTTTCCCCTGTCGATTCTGTTGTTGGCCTGGCGAAATCTGTGGCCGCTTCCTTAGAACGTAACGTTTTTAAACACACAGAATGAAATCTGTAGGAGTCTGACAGGTGTTGATTATATCGAGATACAGGAATCCATGCCCTCCCTCGAGTGAACACTCTAACAGAATCCAGCCATGAGTCTGAGCCCCGCAGCTCACGTCAGATGAGCGACAGTACAGGCCGCGTGGAGGTGACGCGGCCGCAGGCTCGTGGGGCGAACACCCCGCGACTGCCCGGGGGGCGGTCCAGGTGTCTACACTGGTGGTTGGAGGAGCGCTGCGTGTGCCAGGGGGTTAGTGGCTCCTGTCTCTCCCGGCCCCCTGCAGGACTTCCTCAGCACGGCCTCCCCAGATGTCTTCCGCCTCTTCTGCCTGCGGAGCAGCTACAGGTCAGGTGAGCTGGTAGGGAGGCCTGGGTGCTCCTCACGCGTGGCCCCAGGGAGCCTCTGAGAGCCTCTGGGGACCCCGAAATCCGGGTGGGGTGTGGTCCGTCCTGTTGGGGTGTTGCCCTCATGCCCTGAGGTTGGGTTCTGAACGGAAGCCCGAGGATGCTCCAGGGAGCACGGTCCCAGCGCTCGGCCAGGGGACCCCGGAGCCTGTCCCAAGGCCGCGGCTTTGCAGTGGGACTCTGGTGCCCAGCGCTCCGCGGGGCCCAGAGAGCCTGAGCCCGCGGCACCTGCCGTCTGGCTTCATGAGCCGTCCTGGCACAGGGCCTGAGCCAGAAGCCCTCAGCACGGCACCGCCCCTCCCCTGGGCCACAGGGCGTGTCCCCTTCCAGCCCTGAAAGCGAGTCTGGGGACCCCGGCACTCCCCGCTGGCCGGACCCCTGTCCAGAGACCTGGGGCCGCCCGGGCGCGGCAAGTGTCCCTAATCTGTCCCCGCACACTCGCGGCCGGGGTGATGGCCGGGTCTCCCCGCCCCTCCGGGAACACGGAGCCGGAGTCCTCGTGGCACTGGTCAGCTGGCCTCCCCAGAGGCGCTTCAGGGGCCCGGCAGGGCCCCCGCTTTCCAGAGCCATCTGTCTGTCTGTACATCTGTCTGTCAGCAGGAATGAGCCCTCGGCCACCCACGTGGGGAGGGGTGTCCGCGTTTCCTGCCTGGGGTCAGGACGGAGGCTGGCGGTCTGCAGGCGCTCGCAGCTCCCAGGTGACCGGGCTCCCTCCCCGCAGCCATGGACTACAGCGATGGTGCCATGCTCGAGGCCAGGCGTCTGCTCCGTGCTGTGACCGCCTTTGTGGAGGACGCTCGGGCCTACATGAGGGGGCAGCTGGCGGGCGGCCCCGTCCAGGAGGACGTGCTGTGGGAGAGGTGGGTGCTGCTCAGGACCACCCAAGGCAGGGCTGTGGACATGGGGGTGGGTCTGGTGGGAGCTCCGGGCCCGCCAGGGGAGGGGCAGGCACCCTGCCTTCGGGGAGGCCTGGATGGCCCACGGTCGCGTGGGAGCATCAGGAACCTCGTGGATGGCGTGGTCGACAGGAAGTGGGGCAGGTGGGCAGACGAGCGAGCTGTTGAAGGAAGGAGGGGGGACCCGGGTCGTGGGACAGGGGTTGACGGGCGCGTCTGGAAGCCCAGCGTGTGCCCCCCGCCCTCCAGGGATCGTGACCACAGGCCGGCCGTGCCTGCAGAGGTGGGAGCACGGCAAGGGGCCCCGGGAAGTGAACTGAGTGGTGGCGTGGGTGGGAGGACGGAGCCCACACCGGACATGGAGACGGTGTTTCCAGTTCTGTTGCTCGGTAGATGGCTCGACCTGGTCATCTGTGTTTCACTGCCTCCAAAAAAAGGCGAGGAAGGTTTGAGATTGGCTTCAGAGACGGTGAGAAACTGGGAAGACAGAGCCTCGGGGGATACCAGATGGAGATGAGGAGGGCAGGGTCATCGGGGGTCCCCGGAGGCTGATGGTGGGCGGGGTCTGTGTGCCCCACCACCCAGGGAGCCGCTGGAGGAGTAGAGGGCCCGGGGCTCCTTCGGGGCCGGCCAGCCGGAAGAGGGCATCCACAGGAGAGAGGCAGGAGCTGCCTGTTGGTCACAGCAGCGGTGCCCAGGACAAAGCCCAAGCCCTGGGGCCAGGCAGCTGGGCCTTGTGGGGCTGGGAGCCGTCAGTCACTCGGCCACCCTCCCAACGGTGGGTGCCAGGGAAGGGCCGGCAGTGCCGCTCACTGGCAGGCGTGCAGGGGAGGGTCTGCGCCTCAGTCAGGAGAGGTCAGGTTACGCCGGCTGACAGACAGCGCTGGGTCGCAGGAGCCCAGGCAGCAAACGTCTGTCTCTCCCTGTGGTCACTCGGGCCCAGGCTCGGCGGCTGTGCCCAACCCTCTCCTGTGCCTGGGGAGCAGGGCACCCGGAGGAAGTGGCGAAAGTCTAGGACGAGGGGCAGCAGGGAATCTATATGGCGGCAGAGCCTTGGAGGAGCCGGTGACTGACCGGCAGGCGTTCAGGACAGCGTGTGAGCGAGGGGTGGCTCGAAGGGGACCTGACGGTGCCGCTGGGGACGGGTAAGGGGGCAGGCGAGGAGGAGGTGACGGTGACCTCAGTTTCCTTGCCAGGGGCTGAGGGGCTCGAGCGTCAGGGCAGCCGGCTCCTGAGGGGGTCTGACAGCAGAGGGAAGGAGCTGGAAGGGCTGCCCCGGGGGCGGGAGCCCGAGGGTGGAGCCCCTGGGGGGCGTCCGTCCTGGGGGCCCGGCCAGCGCTGCAGCTCCTGCCACCCAGCCGGGTCCCTGGAGCGGCTCCGTCTGCTCACCTCCCCAAAGGCTGGGCCGCACCAAGGGGGCTGTGCAGGCGGCGCTGGCGGACGACTTCGACACGCCAGGGGCGGTGGACGCCGTCATGGACCTGGCTCACCACGGGAACAGACAGCTGAAGGCGGCTGCTGAGGTAACTCCTGGGACGTGGCGGCAGTTCTGAGGACAGAGCAGACGCCACCTCGCCAGCCCCTGGGGGCACCCAGCTCCCAGAGCCGGTGGCCTCTGGGCCACCCCTGTGTGTGGCCCCGTCCTGAGCCAGGGTCAGTAGAGCTGGGGGCCGTGGGTAGGCCCGGCACATGGACACAGGAGCTCAGGGGAGTTCGAGTTTGTCACACAGATGTGAGACGGGGAAGGAAGCCGGATGGGGACCCCGACTGCCCCCCAGCCCTGCCCGTCCCTGGGCCCTGGTGCCAGGCTCCTCTCGGACGTCCAGGACCCTGGGACGCCCCGAAGGCCACCTGCTGTCGCCGCCACCCAGGGGCTCGGTGCCAGCACAGGCACTCAGAGCACAGGCCCCGGCAGCGGGCGGGAGCGCCGGCTTCACAGGGCTGCGTCTGCGCCCGCCGGGGGCTGACCTGCCCGGGTCGGTGCTCTTGCCTTTTAAGAGCCTTCTCCGGGTGACTTGTCACAGGCAGCCGGTGGTCCCAGGAGCCCTGCTGTGTTCGGTGCCGTCGTGTCCTACGTGGAGCAGTTCTTTGAGACGGTGGGCATTTCTCTGGCCGAGCGACAGGTACGCCCTTCTCTCCTCAGTCCTTGCTCGTGGGACTTAACCTACACGCTAACACGGTAACAGCCACTTCTTCCCTTCAGAAACGCGGATTGTAACGGTAACTAAAGGCCAGACTTACCACGTGCTTAAGATGTGTTATGTTCCTTAAAAGGGGAACAGACGCAGAGCTGGGATTTACTAACCGAAGCAGGGTTCTCAGCAGGACGAGCGTGCACCTCAGCTGCACAGTGAGTGGCGAGCCACGGATTCTGTGCGCACTTGTGTCCGGGAAAGAACCTCAAAGTGTACACGGCAGTCAGGCTGCAGGGGACACGTTTCTCCGGCGCTGTCTGAGCCGCCGGCCAGGCCCCAGCCGTCAGGGATCCCCGGGCCTGGCCCCCCCGGCCGCCCACGTCCCCATCACACGCTCCTTAGCAGAGGCCCAGTCTAGGCCTGTGGGCTGTTCGCCACCGGGTCTCCGGTCCCCTGTATGTGGAACGTCCCTTGGCCTTCCATGGCCTTTTCCTGCCCTGACACCCTGGCCCCTCAGGGACTCAGCACACGTGACGCCATCCTCTGGGCCGTGATCCCCGTCTGTCCCGCGCCCAGGATGTGCACCATGACCACGCCGCAGAGACCCTTCCTGGCGCCAGTGTGGACTCGGGTCCTCCCGCTCGCGGCTGGGGGGCAGAGCGTGGAGCTGGCCACGGTGCCACACGCCGCCCCATCCCTTTGGCACGTCCTTGCTTCCTGCACTGACGTTCCCAGCCCATCTGGTACCTTGCGTCGCAGGCAGGAGTCAGTCTTTCTCCCAGGAGCCTGGCTGCTCTTGGCGGGGAGGGTCTGGGCACTGGGTGCTCGCTGCGCTTGGCCACAGCTGCTCTGGCCCTAGGCGGGCAGAGCCAGCCCCCGGGATCCTGGGTCCCCTCTCCGTATCGACTGTTACCCCCGACACCTCGACTCCGGTTCCCTACAGTCCCGGGCCACCTCCCTCCCCTCTGGGCTCCCACCTCCCAACATCACTCCCCCGCTGCCCTCCCCACGTATGCCTGTCTCCCCACGGCCGCCGCCTCTCCCCTCACCCCCAGCAGGCTGTTCTCTGCACAGAAGCGTCCTTGCCTGACGCCCCAGGCCAGGGTCCCTCCTCCTCCAGGGGGACCGCCTCGCTCTGCCTCACCTAACAAACACCCTTAGGACTGTTGTTCAGGACCGAAAAGGAAAGGGCCATAGCTGCCACTTTCTAAAAAAGTGTGAACAGGCTGTTAACAGGGGAGCCTGGACTGCACACGGGGGGACGCCACCCCGGATCTCCCTGTGGGCCCTGCTGGGCCACCTGCTGCCGTGAGGCCTGGGCACAGCCCACACTGCTGGGCCGTGGACCTGCCAGCTGAGGCCTGGTGCCAGCCGCCCTGGCCATGAGCGGGGATGTCTCCTAGGACTTTGTTAGGCTGTGAGCTTCTCTGGCCTCAACAGAAAGACTCGCGTATCTTTGCGACGATTAGTTTGATCCAGAGACGCTGATTCCCTAGTGGACTGCGGCCTTCCCTGGGCGGTCCAGGGCCTGTTGGCGGCTCACACTAGGCTGAGGGGGCCAGGTCTATGCTGGGTCACCGAAAGCCCACCTCCTCCCCAAGCTGGGGCACCCCCGGAGCCCGCGGGGGCTCACGTCTCTGTAATGAGCCGTTTTCTACTGTGGGAGCAGTGGCTGGGGATCATGTGAGGTTGAAGGAGTTGGACCGCCGGCCCGTCCTCCGTGGGGCAGGGGGGGCGTGGTGGTGGTGGTGGTGGGGTCGGACGCCTGGCAACTTGGAAGGGCTCCGGGCCCACGACAGCCCTGGAGCTCCCCTGGCCGGCACCCACACTGCTGGTCCCCGGCCCCGGGGGAGAGCGCCGCGGGGCTGCGCGTGTGCGCACGCCCACCCGTGCGCAGGACATCCAGGGCCTTGAACGGCGGCTGGAGCGAGCAAGTTTGGCTTCCTTGGTCGACGAGGCCAAGGCCTGCCGGCTCTGCCCAATGACCCTCCGATGCTGCCCGTCTGCAGTGGCAGCTCCCACTCACCAGCCTGGGCGACCAGGACCTTCGGGCGAGGCGAGGGGAGGGAGACGGGCCGCACCCCCTGCCCCTCCCCGGCCCGGGGCCGTCCGCTCACCCGGGCCCGGGCAGTGTGTTTCAGGGGCCGGCGGCCCGTCCGCCCTGCACAGCGTGGTCGAGGAGCTGGTCCGCTTCCGGCAGAAGGTCCGGCAGTTCGCTCTGGCCGCGAGGGAGGTCCCCAGGGAGGCGCAGCAGCAGCTCCTGGACAGGCGGTCCCTGCTGGAGGCCTGCGACGTGCTGCGCCGGGACCTGGCCGCCCACGGCGTCAGCATCAAGGTGAGCGCCGCCCCGCCCCCGGCTCTGCCCCTGCCCCAGCGCCCTGACTCTCACCCAGCCAGTCTCCCTCCCCAGGACCGGGGAGGCGTGTCCACATGGGAGCTGCTGGACCCGAGGACAGAAGACCCCAGACCAGGGAGCTGAGGACACGGGATGCGGAGGTCACGGCTCCCGACGTGGTTCTGTGCTGCCTCAAGTCACGATAAAACTTGATGTTAACGTTTCTGTTGTGGCTGCTCAGTTAATGTTAAACCAAACTGTCACTGTCCCATGGGTGCTAGTAGATGTGCTGGAGAGTGGGTTTCGACGGTCACAGACGCAGTAGTTCAGTAAAGTCACATCAGCCCACACTGTGGTCTCTGGCCCCTGAGCCCGGGGCCTGACATCGTGGGATGGCCCTGAAACCGCGAGACCAGGACGTCAGCCCTACACAAGGTCCCGTAAGACGTCATGCGAAGGGCAGGCGGGACCCCTTCCCCGGGGTCACCTGGTCTCAAGCAGGAGAAGCGGCCTGTACCCCACGTGCTGGGCAGTGCTGGACCAGGCATGGGCATACATACGGTTTTACATTTATTTTCCTGGTTACCAAGTAACGTGTTAACCACAGAAAGCGCCAACGGAGGAAAACCCCTGCAAGCGTCCAGCCCATTTCCTCTGAATGATTGATAGGCTGTTTCACCTCTGTTCTGTTTGGCCTCTTCCTTAAACAGTTGGTTCTTGGGGTACCGTCCTCTACTGCCTCTGAGCAGACACCACGGGGCCAGGGCTGTGCTCGAGTCTGGGTGACACGGGTGAGGGCACAGGTGTGACAGGCGGGCATGAGGCGGGCGACCTGGGACTGAGCTTGCTGGCTGCCTCGCGCACCGTCTCCTTTCTGTTGCAGGCAGGGAGCTACAGCTGTTCAGCCAGCCAGCGGGAAGCGGGGTGACCCTCTCGCCGCTTCCCCCAGCTCTCAGCCAGGCCACCCCGTGTCCACCGCCGTGGGGCTGGCACTGACTGACCCTGCGGGCGCGGCCCCGGGCAGCAGGTCAGCACCCGTCAGGCGCCGCGCGGATGGCCCGGCTGGCCCGGCAGCCGCCTTCACTTTGTCACTGACCTTCCTGACCCTGAAAGGCAGGGGTTCCTGTTCTACAGATGAGGAAGCCCGTTCAGAAGCTGACCTGCTACAAGGGACCCAACCTGTGAGCGGTGGAGTCAGGATCCCAGAGGGCGGGCAGGCCCCTGACATGGGACAGGCAAGCAGGGCTGCTCAGTACTCGGGGCAGGCTGTCCGGCTGGAGCCTGAGCTGGCCGCCAGATGTGCTTCGGTGCTGGTCTCCTGGCGCAGCATCCTCAGCTGGAGCTAGAGAGCGTCCGGGTTTGCAAAGGACAAGGAGCAACTGCTCACCTCGTTCAAAAGCATGGGCCCTGAACGGTGGGTGCTTTCTCAAGCAAAGGGATTCAGGGCAGAAACACAGCAGTTCCCGCGTCAGCTGAGTCTTGTCTGCTATGGAAAGCAGCAGCTATGTTGCGGGCTTAGTACTTCGTTTTAACGGTACTGGTAGGCAGTGGTGAAAACCACACCATTAGACGACAGGCTTACGTGCTCTTATCTTCCTGGTGTCTGAGAACATCCTCAGGGTTAAGTTGGGAAGTGGATTCTGGCTGTTTAAGAAAAAAATACAAAACTCTCCCTTGAAGTAAACCAGATCTGCTTTTTAATAGAGACCATGATTTAGGCGTAATTCCCCGAAGGAAAAAATGTCCGTGACACAAACTCGTCTACAGTTAGATATGAAATAACAACGGTAAACATTTTAAAGGAAATCTTGAAAGTCCACGACTATTTAGAGGAAGTGGGACCTTTCTGCGGGGAGGTTTCTGACCGCAGAGCAGGAGTCCCTGGGGAAGGACAGACAGACAGGCCAGGCCCCGCCCCACAGAAGGCGGCACCGACGCCTGAGAGTACACTCAAGCGCACGTGCTGTGCTGTAACCAGCCCCGCAGAGAGATGTGATGGGAGACACGGCCAGCTCTCGGGCCACGAAGAGAACTGCCCACACAGACAGCCGCGCCCAAGGTGACCTGATGCAGATGGGACAACTCACTACAGTTTCAGAGAGAACTTCTTCAGAACGTTCCTACACCCACTCTCGAAGCAGAGGGACCTGCCGTCCTGCTCCGTGAGCAAGCACGAAGGCAGTGTTGGTGCCCCCCACCTGGGTGCCATCTCCCGCCCGACCCTGGAACCCCAGGCGTCCCTCCCACTCCCATGTTCCGCGCTGGGGCCTGTCGGCCAGCACCCGACTGGTACACAGGCCAGGGGCCCAGAGGCCCTACCTGTGCACTTGGGGGTCAGGGTCCCATTCGCTTCCCTTCTGTGATCTTCCCAGCTGCCTCCAGAAGGGTTTCCAAGTTCTAACAGATGTCTCATTATTCTGAAATATTTCAACCAATTGACCCAAACAAGCAATGCTTAATATTTCTGCCCAGATGTATCCAACTGAATCACGGTCCAAAAAGAAACAAAAATGAGCTAAAGAATGAATGGCACATCCCTTCGAGGACCTCAGTTTAAAAAAGAAAACATCACTCGTGTAGACATTTGAAAACGAGCGATGGGATCCCCCCGAGAGGACTACTGGAGGAAGGGAGCTTCCCGCAAACAGAAGAATCGCACAGCAAAAGCCCATGACCTCAGCTGAGCTGGTGACGGACGGTCTCGCTGTCATGTGATTCTCTTCATTCTTTTCTGATATTGTCCAGAAGCTGAGAAAAGTTCAGGAACGCTGTTTCCTATCATAACATCTCCAAGCAGAAAGTGCTACGTTCCAAGCTCTCACACTGTCTGGGTCAACCCGCACGGCACAGACTCACACACCTCCCAGCGGGCTCGGATGGACCGGAGGCGGGTCCCGTCACAAACGCAGCTCCCCCGTCGGGGCCACCCCTCCGTCTGCACCAGCTGAGGTTTCGAAGAGTCTGTTGAACGCGGGCCCGAGCTCCCTGATCATGTCCGTGGTGGTGGTGGCACGGCCGTGCTTCTGGAAGGCTTGGCGGGCACACTGCCTGGTGAGCGCGCAGGCACCAAAGGCAGCCACGAGGAGCGGGCTGGACCTGCGGGGAGTGGCGTTAGCGGGGCGTCGTGGCCGCCGAAGGCCCTCCCCGTCCCTCCTGTGGTCGCCCTGGGACCCACTCTGGCAAGTTCAGTCTAACGTGCCGCTGGGCCTATCAGAAATGCCCGTCCGCCTGGAGAAAGGTTAGGATATAGCCACGTCCCGGCTGCAAGCCAGACTGGTGCTCGGTCACATGGTAAGTGCTCGGTGCTGCTCTAGGCCCTGGAAGACACTGGAGCCTGGGGACGAGCTGCTTGCTATGTTCCTGGACCCATCACAGCCCTGCCTGCATGCACACGCCCCGCAGGCCCCCCGGGCCAGGTGTACCGGGACCCTGCAGCCCGGCACCGTCAGGGTCGCCAGGATGGGCACAGCGAGCAGAGGCCGAGGGCCCTGAGGGGTGGGCTGCCCGGGCCCACCCTCTGCCGGCGACGGCAGACCCCACCGCTCAGGGTGCTGCACCCCGTGGTCATCTCCTGGCACACGCTGTGCCCCTGCCTGTGTGTCCCCCAAGGCACCGGTCCCGCAAAGCATGCGCCGCAGACCCCTGAGCAGCACCCCCGACAGCAGCAGGGACACCAGAGCCCCCGGGGCAAGCGTCCTGGGACCAACCCCTGCCCTGGGGGCTCTTGTTCCATGAGACACCGGCACCTCAGCGGAATATTCCAAGCAGCCACTTATTAAACGTGCAACTGCTGAAACAGCATGGGAGGAACAAAGACATGACTCACCCATTGGTCTTCTCGGGGCCGGCCAGGAGGGCCCAGTGCGCCAAGACGCCCAGGGAGCCTGACAGGAGGTCCCCCTGCCCGCCACACCTGCGGCCGCTGCCCTCCTGGCTGCACATGAGCGCTGCGGGGCGAGGGGGCCGTGTGAGAGGGGCCGTGCTCCGTCACCTTGCCCCTCCCCGCCCGTCCTGACATGGCAGGCGGAGGCCCAGCTCCCCCAACCAGCACCGAGGGGTCTGTGGGGACAGGGTGGGGACGGCGCCCCCGGCCCAGGGCGCCCACAGCAGCCCTGCTGGGACTTTGTCTGTGCTGTGCCGAGAAGTTTCTATCTCTTGGGAAAATGTCTTAACGAGCTGCTACGTTCTCTCTGTGAACGAGTCTAGAGTACCTTCCAGCGTCTGACCCACGGGCTTCAGGGCCAAGAGGAGGCTCTCTGCGTCTCCTGTCCAGCGTGTGACAGCGAGCATGTGTGTGTGTGACGGTGTGTGTGAGCGTGCACATTCCTTCCTGGGCACCGGTTCCGTGTGTACAGCTCCCTCATCAACGCCTGGCGGGCTCTTGCCTCCGGGGCAGACTTCAGTAACAGGAGGATTTGTCTGCAGGGAGCAGAGGCGTCACGCACCGAACCCCGGTGCGGACGCGGGCGGGCCTGCTGGGCTCTGTAGCCACGCTTGGGGCCCAGGGGCTCCCGCCCCACCGGCGGCTCCTCGGCTGTCTCCGTTTTCCGGGCGTTTTTATAAAACAACAGGAAGCAGTGAAAGACTCAAGCAACTGCATCTGTGCCTCAGGTGAGGCGGCAACGGGCCTGCAGGGTCGCCCGCTGCCCAGAGCCTCTGCTCGGGGCTCTCCTTGCACAGCATGGACAGAATTGCACCCTGTACCTGGTGTCGACCAGGACCAGCATGCATCACTGCCACTTCCCTTTGCAAAACAGCGAGAAACAAGACAAAAATGGCCTTTCCAGAAGCTGTGGTTGACACGCTCACCAGGGAGTCCCTCTCTGGGGGGTAAATGTGCACGTGTGCCCGTGTGTGACCGACTGTGTGTGAGCAGGGGGTCCTCCTGGGGCTGGTGCCCGGTGTGGCTGGCCGACACGCGGCGTGAAGCCCTTGGCCACTCACCCTGCTCGCCATCAGAGATCACATCCTGCTCCCCTTTCTGGACCACGGTGACGTTGCCCAGGGCCTGGCTGAGTCTCCGCACAGCTCTGTAACGGTCCCTGCCATCCAGGGGGTCTCCCAGCTACGACGAAGGACAACACACAGACACAGCTGTCATCAGACACGGGAAGAGCCCATCCACCCTGACCCCGCCTCATGCGGGGAAGGGCCCTCCGGGCACCTGCCAACGGCCGAGCTCGGGCCCCACGTGCAGAGACGTTTCCGTCCACCAGCGGGAGGGAGACCCAGAGTCAGGACTACTGGCCCACGGCCGGGATTGTAAAGGTTTGCGAGGGATGCAACTTCGAGTAATAACGAGCAAACATTTACAGCACTAATACATGAGGATGCTGGGCTTACATACACAGCTGACCCTCGAACAACGCTGGTGTGAACCACGAGGTCCCACTTACATGTGGATGTTTCCCATAGTACATACCACAGCCCTACACAATCCGAGGTTGGCTGAATCTACAGATGTGGGACCAAGGACACGGGGAACCGCGTATCCAGAAGGCTGACTGTGAATCACACTCAAATTTTGACAGCGTGCAGCCTTCAGTGCCCCTAACCCACGCTGTTCAAGGGTCAGCTGTATTATTTTATTTCATCCTCACAAACCCTATGATGCAGATTCCATCATGCTCCACATTTTACAGAGGCAGGGGCAGGGATGGAATGATCTGCCCAGGGTGCACAGTGGCAGGAGGGCGGGCTGACCCCAGAGGCCACCTTTCATCCAAACAAAGACACGCTAACTGGAAGGTGCCCCATCATTACACACACCCGGGAATGCACGTCTGTCCCCGCAGGTGCACCACAGGACGAGCCCCTCACCCCTGCCCGGGACGTCAGCTGACTCACCACAGCCTCGGCGAGTCTGCTGAACTCCACGTGGTTGGGGGCGAGAACCGCCTTCTGGTAGCCTTGGATGAGGGCCGGCTGCTGAGCGACCAGCCACAGCCCGTCCTGCAGACGAGGACTCACGTCACTGCGAGGCCACGGGGTCCCCTGGGAGGAGGGGACGGGAGAGGAGGCCTCACTCACCGCATCGATGACGATAGGGATGCCCCTGGTCTTGGACGCTTCTAAAATGCCCTGCGAGGAAAGGAAGCCAGGCTGAGCAACAAGCCCGTCACCTCTCAGAGAGGGTAAAAGAAACCGAGCAGTTCCTGACGGCCTTCAACATCAGGCCATCAACCAACGGACAGGAAATAAGAAAGCAAATGCATAAAATAATCAGAAAAGAGACTCCGTAAGGCAGGGCCCTGGGAACCGTCACGCAGTGCTGGGTCCCAGGCCAGCCCACGAAGCACAACCCTGAGCCGGCGCCTCCACATTTCCAACAGATACTTGCCCTCAGGATTTGGAGCTGAGAGACCTAAAGGCTCGGGAATCCCCCAACTCCTTAGTTTTTATCTATTTCTCAGAAGAAACACTTCACGTGTTTTCAAATGAACGATCGTAGTAACGAATAGTGCATCACTTCTCTCTGAGAATGCTATACTAAGAGTTTGAGGTTTTTCGCTTGAAAATTATGTGTGTGTCTGATCAACATGACTGCTGATTATTATGCGCCAGTATTTCATGACAAGGGCATTCACGGCAACAGCATGAGAAGAGGACTTCTACCTGATAGACACTGGGTCACAGAAAACGTTAAAAGAGAACGGTGAACGAGATACATGACAAGCAGGGATAATTTAAAACACTGGGAGATAAGCCCACGTCCGTAAAGTAGCAGTGAGGAGTGCAACCTCACCCAGCACGGCTGCCCTGCCCGACGGCCTCAGTCGCACCTGCCGACGCCGGTCCGACTGCTGGCAGTGTGCCCAAAAGCCCCTTCGGTGGAGGGTCAGGGTACGGGGCCCACGGGAGGCTCTCTCCTTAAACAGCAGACTCGGGGTCTGCTTGCCCCGAGTCGGGCGTTACTGTTAGAACCAATTCAGATTTTCTGAGTCTTTGTACTTTCCTACTAGAGCTCTTACAAAGACAGTGGCCCAGTGGATGTTCAGACCCGGGAAACGTGAGCCGACACCACGGAGAGCACATAAGTAACACTACACAATGTGACACTCGGCCTCCTGACGCAGACAATGGAGGGCTGGTCTTGCTTCCATGGCTCAGAGGGCCTGTGCACTTGACGCTGTCACGGTCACGGCATCTGGAGGGTCAGCGCCACCAGCACACGCCGTGACGAGGCAGCAAGCCCCGCACACACACATCCGGACAGCAACCTGACCTAAAGGAAGAACGGACAAACGCAGGAGCCAGCCACACACAGGTCAGGAGGGCTAATGTGGAACAGGGAGCTTTCTACACACGAGGAGGGGGAGTGAGGAGTGGCAGCTCCCCAGGGCACATCCTGGGAAGGGCAGCCCTTGCTGGAAAGCAAACCGCTACAAGCTTCTGGAGAAATCCGGGAGCATCTCTCAAAAACATTTCAGTTTCGCACTGTGTGGCTGGACCACACTGACCCCACTTTGTCAACTCCATCTCAGGCCCGCAGCCCTGCCCCTTCCCCTCCCCGCGTGAGTGACTGAGCTTTAGCCCACTCACCAGGAATGCGCCAAAGCCGGACAAGTTCCCTATCGACTTGACCATCTTTCTCTGATATGAAAACTGGAGGAGTGCCTCTGCAGCAATCCCCCCGGCGGGGGGGCGAGGGAGAAATAAAGTCCAGTTCCTATCAGTGCAGACATGCGTCTCACTTGGGGGTCAGATTCTTTCTTCAGAAATCCCCTTGGACCCTTTCCGTGCAGCTAGGGACACCTGGGTCATCTTCCACCTGATCCTGCCTGTATGTCAGTCCCCACGTAAACTTCAGAACTGCACTTCACTCAGCTGTCTTCTTCGTTTTTCGGTCTTAAAAGTTCCTTCTCAGTTCAGAGGATGTTATTCAGTATCTCCACCTTCCACAGATACTCACTGATTCAACAACGGAACTTCTATAAATTTATCCTAAAGAAAACACCCAAAGAAACAAATAGATATACAGAAATGTTCAAGGCATCACTAATAGAAAAAAATGCTGTAAACAGCTGAAATGAACTAGTTAAATACATTACAGCATATGAGGCTATAAAAAATAATGAACATCTGCATATCCTGCCAGGAAAAGTCTCCAAGACACATCCATCAAGGAATACAACAAGCTGCAAAAGAGCACAGACACTAGGCGGGTCAGTCAAGATCCTACATCTACAAACTCTGGTTCAAAACCAGCTTCTGAACTGGAAGACTTAATATTGTTAAGATAGCAGTGATCCCCAAATTGACCTAGAGATTCAAGGTGACCCCTACCCAAATCCCAGCTGTCCATTCTGCAACTGACAAGCTGATCCTGAAACTCATGGAAACTCGCGGGACCCAGAATAGCCAAAGCAACGCTGGAAAGAAGAAAGTTGGAGGACCCACACTTTGAGATTTCAGAACTTACTGCACAGATACAATAATCAAGATGATGTGGTTACTGGCACAAGGACAGCTGTACAATCGATGGCACAGAAAGGAGAGCCCAGAAACCAGCCCTCACATTGATGTCAACTGACTTTCAACAAGGATGCCCAGAGAATTCACTGGCCCAAAGAAGTACTGGGACAACTGGATATAAAACTGGACTGGACCCCTTCCTTAACACCATACACAAAACTTAACTCAAAAGGAACCACAGAGCTAAAAGAATAAAGCTCTTACGAGAAAACATAGGAGTAAATATTGCGTCAGGCAAAACCCTTAGATAAGACACCAAACGGAGGTGTCGTATGACCCAACTTCTCCAATCTAGGTATATACCCCACAGAAATAAAAACATAACTCCACAAAAAACCTCGTAAATGAGTGCTCACAGCAGCACTATTTGTAATAGCCAGGAAGTGTAAACAACCCAAATGTCCATCAGTTGACGAATGGATTTTAAAAACGCGGTCTCTCCATACAATGGCCTATCACACAGCAACGGAAGGCGTGAAGCGCTGACAACCTGCCACAACAGGGTGAGCCTTGAAATTACAAATACCACACACCGTATGATGCTGTTCCTACGGAAGTCCAGAATAGGCCAATCCATCGAGACAGAAAGTAGATTAGTGGTCGCCAGGGGCTGGAGGCTGGGAGGAACGGGGAGCAAGTGCTAACCAGTATGGGGCTTCTTTCTGGGGTGAGGAAAATGTCCTCAAGCGGGCTGTGGTGATGGCTGCAAACTCCGTAAATACACTAGAAGCCACTGAATTGTACACTTTAAATTTGTCCATGAATGCGGCAAAGGTTACTGCAGCCTCGTTTCAAGAACTGCCACATCCACCCCAGCCTTCAGCAGACACCAGCGTGGAGGGCAGAGCCTCCACCAGCAAAACAGCAATGTCTCACTGAAGGCTCAGATGGCAGTCAGCGCTTTGCAGTCACAAAGTACTTTTAAAGTACCTACACTGTTTTTTTTAGACATAATGCTATTGCACACATAATAGACTACAGTATAACACAAACGTAACTTTATCTCCACTGGGAAACCAAAAAATTCACGTGACTGGCCTTATGACGAGAATTCGCTTTATTGCAGTGGTCCGGAACCGAACCCCCAGTATCTCCAAGGTGAGCCCGTGCAGAAGTATAGTGAAATAATCACCAGTCAAGCTAACCCACACAGCCTCACCTCCCCAGGGGAGAATGTAACCTCTCCACACTGCCCTGATGCCCTGTGCCCGGTGGCCACCCTTCTCCTCTCTGCTGCTACGAGCTCACCTATTCTGACTCCACACAGAAGTGAGATCGCGCAGCGTTTGTGCTGCTGCCCACTTCACGTAGCATCTCATCCTACAGAGGGTACACACGTTTTAACCAAACCGTCTGAAACAGGCAATAATAAACGGACCAGCTATCGACACTAAAGTTGAAAACACATTTCCTGCTCCATTCCATCCCCAGTCACCTGTCACGGCTACTGTTTCTCCTCAGTGATAATTCATGGGCTTGAAGAAAGTGAAATTTCCAGCCCCAACTTTGGCCCCAAAGGCTGGAAAGATTTTCCGTGGAAGGGACCCTTAAAATTCACGTTCTCACTAAATTCTGGTAAAGCAAACACACGTGTGCCTTTTAAAATGTTCTTTACCCACAGATTGCTAGGAGGGTCCAACCAACGCTCACAGCGCCCCACACCTCCTTTCCCTTGAGCTTCTGTTCAGCTTAACTCATAGGGCAGAGGCTGGGCCAGGAGCCCCTCCAGCTGCTGAGACAAGCAGCAGATCAGGGTCACCATGACCGCTAGCCCCCTCGAGCCACGTGGCCGACACCTCCCAGGGCTGCAGCCGGGGCAGGTGGTCTGGGGGCACTGAGAAGGGCCCCAACAAGGGCAGGGCGAGCTCAGCAGGTCCCCGAGATGTGTCCCCTCGGAGAGTGACACGAGGGCAGTGTCGGAGGACCTGGGCAGCGGGAACACGCAGAATGTGGGGTTGGTGCCATCCGACCTATTTGCCCTGATCCAGGATGGTATTTATTTCTATTTCAACTTTTTGAGGCTAAAAAATTAGTTTCATCTTTTTAGATTAAAGCAGGCATAAAGTTTCAGTAGTAAGGAAGAGCATAAATGATCAACGAAAAAGTAAACGAATGCACGTGTACACACGAGGGTGAACTAGGGTCTCCTGCCAGCTCCCCCATCACCCAGCGCCAGCTACGCTGGCTTTAGCTGAAAAGGACGGCAGGGGACAGAAGAGAGTGCAAAGGCAGCAGAACAACTGGCCCGTGGGGTCCAAGGCCCAGGGATTTCTAGACCAATGAGGACGTCAGGTGGTCAGAGGAGCACCAGGTTAAGAAATTAAACTAACAAGGGCTTTCAAGAGGACCCGCTGACGACACAAAGCTAGAACCACCAGAACACCTTTCACGTTTCTAAGTGCACAACTCACAGCAACGGTGAAGTCGCCGGAACAACCCAGAAGCACCCTCTCCCACTGGCTCGCTGTGACAGATTCCCACTGGGCCCAACCGGGCACCGTGCAGAGCGCTTCACAAAGTGTGTCCCTCGGCCAGCCCTGGGGGGGGCACTGCGCCCTTACAGCGGGCACCAGGAGCAGGCTGCCAGGGGTCCCCAGCAGGAAGGGGTCGCGGGGAGGCGACCGTGAGCCTGAGCGCACGCCCGGCCACCGCTAACCCTACTCAGCCCGGATGCTGGGACTCTCGTCACGTCGGGCCCCATGGAGACTTCCTCGGCCACAGCCTGAGACCAGAGCCCCAGGAGCGAAAGAGGGCGCCGTTCAGCGGGGTCCTGCTCTGGTTTAAGCGCATCCCTACCTTTACACCTAGTGTCTCCTCTATTCCCCAGACCACGTTCTATCCGTCTCAACTCCTCCTCCAAGACGCACACAGAGCAACAAACAACGGAAAATGCAATTCCGTCAGACTCCCCCGATCTAAGGGCCGAGCCCGTGGGAACAGGTGTGGTTAATAATTCTACACGTTAATATGTGAATGTGCGTATATGTTTAACTGATTCACTTTGTTATAAAGTAGAAACTGACACACCATTGTAAAGCAATTATACCCCAATAAAGATGTTAAAAAATAATAATAATTCGACACGTTACCTTGACATTTTTGAGAAGAACGTCGTCTCTGCCTAAGCCAGGCCCTACGACCAGGGCGTGCAGTCGGGGCAACCACTTTTCCACATCTTGGACAGCACTGGGGCTATCACTAAAACAGGAAAAGAAGGGCAAAACAGCTTGAAATGTTCATCTTTTGTTTATTTACTTTACTAATGAAACTACAGATTTTTCCAGATTTTCCCCCAATGTCCTTTTCTTGCTCCAGGACCCCAGCCAGGACCCCACCATAGTTGTCTAGCTTTCAACATTCAGATGCCCGTGAAAGCATTCTGCTAAGTGAAATGAGCCCAAGAAACACAAATAGGGTATGCTATCTCTTATACGTGGGACCTGTAAAGGAAACAAAACAAAAAAACCCGCTAAAACACAACACCAAACTCACCCATAGAGAAGAGACTGCCAGTTGTCAGCAGCTGGCGGGGTTGGTGGCGGGGGGACTTCTGGGGTTTGTTTTTGTTTGTTAAAGAGCAACAGAGCACTGACACGTGCTACAATGTGGACAACTCTCGAAAACAGGATGCTAAGTAAAAGAAGGCAGACGCAAGACCTCACAAGTGTCTGATTCCACGCATAAGAAATGTTCAGAAAAGGCAAATGTTCGGAAACCAAGCAGGTGAGAGGTCGCCTCAGGCTGGGGTGGCGATGGGGAGGGGCTTCCGTCCTGGAGTGGTGGGAGCGTTCTAAGATTATCTGTGACGTAACAACCTGGGAAGCATACCACAAACCACTGTACAATTAAAGTCAGTGGATTTTATAGCGAATCATATCCCAGTAAAGCAGTTCCCTACACACACATTAGCAACAGTCCCGGGGGCAACGGTGGAGAGAGACATTAATATCCAAGGACTGATGGGGGGTCTGAGACGGCTGCAGGGAGGAGGGGTATTGGGTCAGTGGGTGTGAGTTTCAAAGGAGCTGGAGGTTTTGGAACGAGAGGTGATGGTCTGGGAGGACGCACATCCCACCTCCAGACTCAGTGGCTGGGGGAACAAAGGAAAAGCCACCTCCACTTAGGAGGCTTGCAGGGGAAGCCACCCCCTCTGGGGACAAGCAGACAAGAGAAGGAGGGAGCAGCAGGGGCAGGAAACACGGTGAGCAAGTGCTGTTTTACAGGAAATGACAAAGAGCAGCCTGGCTGAACAGAGACCAGGAGCCAGTATGGCATGATGTGAGGGCAGCATACGCTTGGGGATGAAACTCAAGCACGGAGCCTCTCACCTGCTGGGCCCCTTCCCAGGCCCCGGGAGGGACCCCAGCAGTTTACTCGAGTGGTCCACATGTTTCTGTGAACTCTGCAAAGGTAGGCAGAGGATCTGGGTCTCACCAAAGCTGAGGCAAATGGAACTTCCTTCCCATCAGAAATACAGTCAATAATGCAGAGTATATAGTCATGATCATACTACACTTTTTCTTTTTCTAAAAATAAGACTCACGGGGGAAAAAGTAAGTAAAACACGTTAAAATAAGACACGATGACTCATTTCAAAATGACCTGTGCCAGTCTGGTTCCATCACACAGGCGCACAGTTGCAGTGCGGGCTGCACTCCTACCTGCGGTGCAGACGTCCCCACCTCAGGCCTGCGGGGAGGTGTGTGCCCGGCGGCGCCCCGACCCCTTGCGACATCAGGAGCCCTCCTTAGGCCCACACCTGATGGCTGCGTGCGACTCTGAGGCCCGGCCGCCACTCTCAGGGCCCACAGGCTACCAGACGGCCCGCCCCGCCCCCCAGCAGCCCCACTCGGGTTGCCGGTGACCCCGCACTGGGGACCCCACACTGGGAGTCAAGGCCTCGTGTCCAGCTCCAGGCACAGGCTCTTCCAGGACCATCCGCAAAGCTCTCCACTTGGCCCCAGCACGCCCTCCAGGCCCCTCCAGTCTGCTCCCAGCCGCCAGTGCGCCGGGCCCTCCTGACCCACATATAGCTTTGCCTCCTGGTTTAAATGCAACCCACGTGCTGACAACTCCCAGATCTAGGCTCCCCTGCCCACCCCACGGCCACCAGCCATGTCCGCGGGCACATCAGCAGGCCATGGAGATGACAACCTGCTCAGCCCACACCCTGGTGGCTTCCCCAAGCTCCTGCCCGTGGGAGGGCGGGGCTGCACTCCCCTGCTGTGGCCAGGCTCTGACCCACTCCTGTCTCTAGCCCAGCACGCAAGCGTCCCCAGGGGCTTACCACAGCCTTCCAGCGGGACCCCTGCTTCCACCCTGGGCCCCAAGGGCCAAAACCCTTACTATGACCCCCACGACCAGCAAGGCGTGGCCCTGAACCTCTCTGGTCACCCAGCCCCTCCTGAGCACCCCAGACTAAGTGTCCCCAGCAGGCCTGCAGCATGAGCTCCCACGCCCGCTCCCCCGCAGCCCCCGTGTCTGCGCCTTCACTGGATGCCACGCCCTGCGCCACTGCCCACGGCCACCCTAGGAGCACCCGCCACACACATGCACGCACCCAGCACTCCCTGCCCCATCCTCCCTGCGGTCCTTAGCACCGCCTGACAAGCTGTTACCTCGTTTGTCCTCCAAAGCCGTGTACATGGCCCAATACAGTAGACGCTGACCACGCAGGGTTTTTACATGTAATCAAAATCAAAGTAAAAACTCAGCCTCCGAGTCCCACTGGCCGCGTTTCAAGCGCTCGGCAGCCACAGCCTCGCACAGCACTGAGAGAAAAGCTTCACCGTTGCAGGAAGTTCCAGGGCACAGGGCTGCCCAGTCAGATGCTGTCCCCGCGGAACCCAGGACAGAGTCCAGCATGAAGCGCTTGCTGAACGATCGAACGGTCATCACTGCTGCCACGTGAGACACTGTCACAGGCAGGCCCACGGCCCCTCCTGGTCCTAGGACCCTCCGGCCATTGCCGACGGGCCACAGGGGCAGCCCGGGCAGCCCTGGTGCCCAGGTCGCCTGCACACTGTCTTATTCTGACTACAGACGCGGGTTCATTATCCTTCCCTTGCTTCTTCCGACAGTAGCCTCCCACCTGCCCCCTCCCTGCACCGCGGCTACTGCACAGTGGCTCCACAAAGGCGTGGAGACCCTGTGACCCAGGAGAGTGGCTACAAGCCCCGCGCCCGCCGGGGCCCCACTCACAGAACTGGGTGAACTATCAGCTCCGGGCTGTACGCCTTGATCACGGGCGCGGCGTCCTGGGTGGTGAACACGTGGGACAAGTCCGCGCCCTGAGGAGGGGCACAGGAGGCCGGCTTAACGCGGGATTCGCCCGACAGACACTCCAGAGCACTGGTGGCTCTGGTACAACCGTGCGAATTCCGCAGCACTGTCCGCAAAAGAAAAGCACCCACTGCCGCAGGTAACCCACAGCCAGGAGGCGGCTGAGAGGCCTCCGGCCGGCGGCAGAGCCTAAGAAAGGCCTGGAAAGAGAGGGGGACTTCTGCTGCCGCCAAAGAGGCCGGTGGCCCCGCCGGCTCAGGTGGCATCATGATGAGGTCTGCAGAAGCACTGCCCATGTCACAGTCCCTGTGCCACTGGGCCTCCAGGGCTTGATCAAAACGCTGCTGTGACAACTGCCAAGGTTAAAAGAGGTCCACGGCTTATGCCAGGACTGAAAAGGCAGCCTGGACCACTGCGGTGAAGTACGGTTCTAAAAAAAAGGTTAGTTTAAAAGAAAACGAGTCCCAATCCAAGTTATTTTGTGGCTGCACAAGAGGTCAGGGTAGGTTTAAAGGTACGTCTCTTACCACGATTACCCAAAATGTTATTCAGATTTCTCTGAATATTGAGAGAATATTCAGAAAACATTTGCTCCAGTCATATTTAAATAATCCAACTCTTTACTAGAAAAATCCTGAAAAAGAAGCTATGAACAAACATACCACTTTGAGAGCTGAGATTGCTGCAAAATAGGGGGCTCCAGTGTACCTAAAAAGAAGACATTTACAGTCAAAAACATCTGAGAATGAGGCAAGCACACCAGGCTTATCAGTAAATTACACAGACACGCAGCACCCGGGCACAGCCCACCCCTCAGTAGAAGCTCGGGAAAAGGGTTATTAACACGGATCAGTTCCAGGAAAGCCCACCTTTCCCATGAGGCCTCTGAACCATGTCAGGAGAGGCAGATCCTGGCCAGGTGCCCCAGGGTCGCTCCGAAGTGCGCACGTGCAAACTGAAGCCTTGACGGATGGCTTCAGGGGGCCAGAGAGAGGTCAAACTTATCAAATTGTACATTTATAACATTTGCAGCTTGCCGTACACCAACCAGACCTCAATAAAGCTGTTAAATGAATCTCCTAGTGTACAATGGTTCGGCAAGATTTATATCAACCGAAATAAAATGGTTTTTTTCTATACCAGGAATAACTGATTAGAATATATGATAGCATCTACCATACCAGGAAAAATCATAAAGCATCTAGGAATTAACCTTATAAAACACATGATAACTCTGTGGGGACATTTTTAAAACCTATTAAAGAATAGAAGACATGTACACTTGATGAGATGACTTAATACTGTAAAGACGACACCTCTCTCTAGACTAATATAGACACAGAAAGCACTTGATTTATCAGAAAGGCACACAGACATAAGTAAGAGAAAATGCAACACCAACCGAACAAGACTGGGGTTCTGTTAGCAAGGATGGTAGGGATGTGTGTTAGGGGAAAAAACAAAGCAAAACAAAACAAAACCTGGAGAAGACAGGGAGAGTTTCCCAAAGGCAGCTGCAGAGAGAGACAGTGTGCTCAAGGTGACCACAGGCCGGAGTCCATGGACTGGCTGGTGCCCCAAGGAGCAGGACCCACCCCCGAGAGCTACGGTGAGCAGAGGCAGCGATCACCTCGGATGTGGGGACAAACGAGAAGAGACTCGCACGCCTCCCTCCTGCTTCCACCCGCTTGCTCGGAAATGCCTGTAACTGTGTTTAAGGGCACTTCAAGCACAGCGAGGAAAATCTGTGAACTTGACATCAGATGAGTGACTGTAACTGTTACGTCAATCCCAGGGGCGAACAAGAGCTTTGCTAACCCGAACAGGGAAACATGCTCAGGGCACGCTGCATGCGTGACAGTCTCCCCAAGGCAGAGCTACGAACTCGCCCGAAATGCCAAAGGACAGGACGGCGGACATACACACTCACCCCACAGTGTGAATACAAACCTCGCTAACAAAAGAAATATATCCCCCTCACTTAGAAAGAGCAGTCACTGTCACGCTGGGTAAAGAAACACAATCTAGCTACATGTTATTTTAATAAATACAGCCAACTACATGCTAAACTGTTGAAAAGACAAGGCTAGGCAAAAAGCATATCAGTGCCAACAGAAAGGAAGCAGAAACTGAATGGTAACCAAGGTCGAATTTAAGTCAAAGGCAGCAGGTATCACAAGCAAGGACAAATTACAAATCTTTATGTGTCAACACAGCAGCATAATATATAAAACGAGAAAAGAAAAAAGGCCTCGGAAAAAAGCTAGGATCTGTCAAATTTCATAAGGAACTTCCAGGAATACCTTTAAATTAAGAAAGGAAAGCAAGCAGATGCTGAGTGTCTTTACCTTGACTACAGAAGTAACCAAGGCTCACAGTAATGAACGCCGTCAGTACAGAGTGCACAAAGTAAGAGGCAGCAGCCTCACCCAATCGGCGCCCCATGCTTTCTCTGCTATTCAATCAAACGTTCATCACTGACAACTACTCTGCCAGAATATCAGAGGACACTTGGAAATGACCCCTGGGGTCCAACTGGACGGACGGAGGGACGACAGGTAGGCGAACAGCCAGAGAAGGACGCTGCGTCCGCGCAACTTACTCTGGGCAGCCTCCCACCACGCCTATCCTCCCAGCTTGCCCTTTGTGCTTCCAGGCGGCCAGAGGGGGCACCACATTCCTCACCAGCTGCAAAGCAGCCTCCATGTCCGTTACTGAGCGTGCTGTATACAGTGGAAATGCTTGATTTAAAACTGAAAAACAGGAAAATGTTCAGAAAGGTAAGTGTCTACCAGCATACATCAAAAACAGACTTGAACAAAATACCCCATTAATCAAAACACTTCCCAAAGCTGGCTTTATATGAATGCTGTAGATTTTTATCCAATGGTTTCATCATTTCATTTCTATAAGCAAATGCTGTTCAGAAGTAACAACACAACACTACTAATACTGTTGCATGGACCAGATTTACTTCCAATGTATCAGATGTCTTGGAAGTCTACTTAAGCTTTCAGAAAGTTTTTTTAACGCACTGTTACTTAATGAACTACACATACTTCATCGTAATCTTCCTTCAAGTTTATTAGTCTCTTCTCCCCTTTGCTACTTTCCACGGTCTATTCCAGCCAGACAGGTGATTCATGTTACTCCCAATTTATTTACCAGTCATGGGTCCAGCACTCAATTAGATAATCAAATAACCTGGAAATGGAGCTCTAAATAAGGAACACATCTTACACTGGGTTCAAAGTGGCATTTTAAAACAGTTTGATCATTGAATTGTCTATAAATAGCTAATTTTAATTGGCCTTTCTTGAAAAACTTCCTGTGTTGTATGTTTTGCCATATTATTAAAAACAGCTCAGCTGTGAGAGAAATCCTGTGTTCCGTAGAGCCCAATGTATGAATAGATAATAAAGCATGCATTTTCTCTAGAATTAAAGGATCTTCGCTGATACAAACAACATTTTCACAAAAAAGGCATCCAATATTTTTATCTTCCCATTATCTCAGCAGCAGAGGAAAACCAGACGTGGGTCACAAGTCCAAGTGAAGAACAGAGACTGACTCAGCTCCATACATATGGTAAAACAGCTTTATCTTCTATCACTCTTACAATTTTACTTTTCACTCAACGACATTATACACGTACTTTTTCTTAATGAGTAGATGTAAACGTCTCCTTAGCCGATATATCAGATGGATGCTTAGACCCAAGATGTAAAAAGAATATTAATTACCATCCATCCAAACGCCTTCCTACCTTCCTCCAAATCAACACAGGATTAAAACTCCAAACAGAATCGCCCTAACCCTCTGGCCGTGAAAAGGCACAACAAGGCTTGCTCAATCAATCAGTCCAGCCCCCGACGCCTCTGCCCCGGGCCAACCTGACGCAAAGCCGGGCCACAGAGGCGCTGACCTAACAGAGCAATCAGCTCTCACTCCCCGCCCCCGGCCCCAACCTCCCGCACGCCCGCCTGCACCCCAGACTCCCAGCCACGCACTCTCTTCGCCACCGTGCACAGCGGCTGTGAGACACTCTTGCCTGGGCTCCCTGGCCAGCTGCAGGACAGGAACCGCAGCTGTTACAGGCGGATTTCAGGACGGCCCTGCTGACCGCTGACGAGCCGTCTGTGCGCTTACCGAGGTGCTTGCCATGCATCTGTGTCAAACTTGAACACACCTAGCATAACGTGACTGGTCAATGCGAGGATATCGGAGAATGGTCTCTCCTCCAAATGCCCCAGAACAATAAATACAGGTGGTTTTTAAAGTCTGGAAATTGTAAAGACAGAATCCAAACTTACCGGTCACTCACGGATCGTTCTGAGTCCCTTACAATGTTTTGGGTTTATTAGCTGCCATCACTTTAAGCAGCTAGCCACACACAGAGCATCCCAAGACCACCCCTGCACCTTCTGCCTCCACAGAATGAGGTATAGCCCCAACCTGTGACTTAAGGGCTGGATTCCCACCCTCAACCACGTGGAACAGAGTCTGGCACAGAATAAGCCACTAATAAATGCCCGATGAATTAACGGCATCTTGCCTCACTCTCCTCATTGGGAGCCAGTTTATCCTTCTTTTACAGACAAGGAAACTGCGGCTCAGAGACAGACCTGTGAAGATGCTATGGTTAGGAACGGATAAGCCAGGGCAGAAGACACCATTTTACCAAAATGCTGCCATTTTCAGGCAGAAGAATTTTTTTTTTAATCAAATAATCACGCCACCAACCAAAAGACAAGTCAAATCCTTCTCAAATGCCTTCTGAAACCAATTTGGGATGGGTAAAAAACATCACTGTTGAGAAGTACAGCGTTTTCACTTTTTAACTGCAATTGTATGACTGCAAAGCACAATCCACCCTGCTCATTAGCGTTTTGTAACACTCACCTGAGATCAACACCTGTTAGTGAGAGGGCCAAAGGAAGGTCAGTTCAACTTCCCTATACTCCACAGAGAATCAAGTTTCAGCTGGCTTACTGACATGCACCATTTGGACTTATCCACAGAAATATTGAAATATAAACATCAAAGTTCTTTAAGGATAAAAAGGCCTTGGCAAGAGGCAACTTGAAATTTATCCTAGTAAGTAATTTGTCTTCATACAATTCTGAATCTAGAAGAACAGGTCATACCTGTCTGGTTTTTGTTTGCTTTAAAGAAGTGTGGCTGAGGAGACTTAAATACATTTCTTTATTCTGGGCTGTTTTCTAGAATTACTTGCCACTCACAACTTTGCAATACCAATGTTTCTTGCTTTAATGTGAACCGTAGCTAATTTGGAACATGTGACAGCAATCTTTAAATTAACTGAGATGCCCTAAAGCTGGGATGGGAAGCCACTTTTTGGTAAAAGCTCCGCAGTTCGGCCCAATAATGAAATCTCAAGCCGACTCAAGGAGAAATCTTGCTAACCAATCACGGAGTGTACGAATTTAAGACCAACTGCGACAGATAAAGTTACCTCCGAACAAACTGGTGCCCAGAAGCGCCTGGGCTGGTGTGACTGAGTGCCGTGCAGAAGCTGAGGGGCCCCTCAATGCTCCTCAAATCTCCTCGAACTACGGTGCCCAAAACCAAACAGCCAAGCCCCCCTAACAGTTACTCTCCGTCCTGCCTGCTGCTAAGGACTACAGCCAAAGCGCGTTTTACCATTTCAGCTACTTTCTGGCTGGGAACCTTGGCTCTGGGCCTCCTTCTTTACAAAACAGCAGCCTCTCCACGTTGTTGGGAGAAGTGAGATAATACAACACACTGTCCAGCGGTTTGAAAAATCTTAGGTACAATAATATCCGCCCGGCAAGAGAGGAAAACCATACAGGAGGGGATGGTGCTCCAAGTCGGACGCACTTGTCCCGTTTACGCCTGATTCTTTCTACACAGTCCGCTCTATTCAGCAACCAAGGCCTGGCCGGGGTCCTCGGGGTCCCTCGGTTGACCCCTCCTCAGGTGGACCCGCGGCTCCGCGCGACCCCGGCCCCACGGCGCCGCCTCCCGCCAGGACGAGTAGCCCGCGGCCGAGTACCTGCGTCCAGCGGCGGCCCGTAGAGCACGAGCGCTGCCGAGAGCACCGCGACAACGGCGGCGCCGGCAACCGCAGCCCCTGCCCTCGCCCGAGTGGCCATGGCAGGGAAGGCCGGTATCGCGCTTACCTCGCAGGCAGCTCCTGACGGCCCCGCAGCCGGAACTCACAGCCATCCGCGGACTTCCGGTTTCCCGGCCGCCCCCGCGCGGCCGCGAGACTCACGGCCCTCGGCGGACTTCCGGTATCCCGGCCGCCCCCGCGCGGCCGCGGGACTCACCTCCCTCGACGGACTTCCGGGCTGCAGGCCGCCCCCGCGCCGCCGCCGGAAGCGGGCGGCCAACTCCCAGTGGTCCGAGGTCCGGACTCGCCCCGCCCTCGGACTGTCCTCTGCCGGTCAAAGGCGGCCGGAGACGGTCGGTTTCATCTAGTTTAGGTCTCGGCTCAGCGGTCGTTTTATCCGTGCGAATGCCTTCCTGCCCATTCTGTATAGATTCACACCTCCTCTCCCGCCATCCTGCACCCTTGCCCTGCTTTATTTTAATTCATAGCACTTTTCACTACTTGACATGTGCATTCATTCATTCATTCGTTCATTCATTTTCAAAGGTCTAACCCTGGCTATGAAAGTTAGCTCCAGTGGAAAAGCTTTATTCTGTGCTGTGTGCTCAGCACCTGGAACTGGGCACACAGTAGGTGCTTTTTCTCTCTCCATTGAGGTATAATTTACATGACAATAAGATTCATTAATTTTAAGTGTACAGTTTTATGAGTTTTAACAAATGTATATAACCAGGTAATCACCACCGCATGATTTAGAACATTTCTATCAACACACCCAAGTCATGCTTTTGATGCTATTATTGTTATTTTTTACTTTTCAATTGTTCATTGCTTATATATGGAAATACAGTTTTTATATACTGTCATTGTATCCTTTGACCATGCTAAATTTTCCTATTAGTTCCGGCAGATATTTCTGAGATTATTTGGGATCGTCTACACAAGCAATGTCAGTGTGCCGATTTTGAGGTGACATTAACTTCGTTCATTTTGATCGCTTGGTTAAGGTGGTGTTTGCCAGATTATTTATTATCAGTATGAACTACTGAATATTTTATTTTATTCAGAATTTTTATTTTATTTTTTATTAACCAGTAGGTTATTACCAGTGTGAATTCATGAATTTTATTCATTTATTTTATTTATATTTTATTTTATGTAATAATTTTATTACATTACCCTTTTTTCTATTTCAAATGTAAACATATAAACATACATTTATAAATGTAAATGTACATTTCAATGGGTCACCTAGGAGCCACCTCTAACCTTGTGATGTAGCGATTCTTGCTTCTCACAGAACGTGAGTTCCTTCTCATGGGCACCTCCCCTTAGATTTGGGGGAAAAGATCTGTGTAAACTTAGGAAATGTGTACAAATCAGTTACACTGCATCTTCCTTGCTCCTCTATGAGGCTGTGAAGTCTGAGAGGTGGTGCTGCCCCCTGGTGGATTTTCGGGGATAAGAAATAAGAGGGTGGGTGGGGCTCGTCTCACCCGGTGTCCAGGTTCACCGATGCCATCACGATTTGTCTTATAAAGCCTGAAGGACCGGGAGTGAAAGGTGACCAGCCCGCAACGTGGGCGCCCACCGCGTGTCCCTCACCCTTCCCAACATCACCTCCGAATAACATACAGTCGTCCCCCCTCATTCGAGGTTTTGCATGCCTTGCTTTCAGTTACCCTCAGTCAACAAAGGTCCGAAAATATTAAAATGGAAAATTCCAGAAATGAACAATTCGTAGGGTTTTTTTGGCTTGCATCAGGTCTTCGTTGCTGCACGCGGGCGAGCGGGGGCTACTCCTCGTTGTGGTGCGTGGGCTTCTCATTGTGGTGGCTTCTCTTGTTGCGGAGCATGGGCTCTAGGCATGCGGGCTTCAGTAGTTGTGGCTCGCGGGCTCTAGAGCGCAGGCTCAGTAGTTGTGGCGCACGGGCTTGGTTGCTCTGTGGCATGTGGGATCTTCCTGGACCAGGGCTCGAACCCATGTCCCCTGCATTGGCAGGCGGATTCTTAACCACTGCGCCACCAGGGAACCCCCCCCGCCAGGGAACCCCCCCCCCCCCACGTATCTTCTGAGTCCATGAAATGTGGCCAGTGCAACAGAGGAACTGAATTTTACATTTTAATTAACTTACATTTAAATAGGCACATGTGGTCTCCCATGTGGGACAGTACAGCCCTAGGACATTAAGAAGCTTAAACAAATGGAAAATATTAGGTTAGCTTTGAGCGGGAGAAATTTCAGCGTGTGCTGTATCCTGCACTACACCCAACACTCCAGGTCACATTTCCTCCTGGGATGTTTGCTTTGCAGTTACTTAATATTCACCTGGAGTGCCCTCTGCTGTCTCTAGGATGACTGTGTTTTGAAATGTGGTCAACGTGAGCAATTTCGGATGAACATCAGTTCTGTAAACTCTGAAAACTAGCCCAGACCTAACCATCGTCATCAGACAGTTCTGTATTTACGTCTGATCCTTCAGAGGTTACTCAAGCAGAAATTCTGCTGGAGGTAAGTTAGAAATTAACTCAGGAGACAATTATGAAATTTTGTCATGGTAGCGAAAGGAACACAGACCTTTCTGGACTCTTGATCCGCCATTGTTTCTGCTAAACCTTCTCTTCTTGGCAGAGTTTAGGCCTTTAGGCCTTGCTAAGAGCTGGTGTCTGACATTAACACTTATATTCTGTCTTAGAGGGAAAACAGCTGGGAAAACCAGGACAAGATTTGCACGGGTCTGAGGCAGATGTGGGCAAAATGGCAGGTGGCCTTTAACATGGGTTCCAGGAATTCAAGTCCAGTCCGGGAAGCAGGGAAGCCTAATGAAGAATCTTAAGAAGAGGATTAGAACCTCTGGTTGGTTGGTGGGTCAGAATCATTTCTCACAGTTGATTCAGGGGCAAGTTAACAAAAAGTGAGAGAGAGAAGCCAGGCTGTATTGATCATCCTTAGGGAATACGGTACTATTAAATTTAAAAAAACATTTGGCATAGTTAACAAATGTACTGGGTAGAAAAAACACAACGATGCAGTCCAAGTTTGTGGAGGAAACTCGTTTGCTTATTCTGTAGGCCACATGAGTCACCATGCAAAATCCTGAGCCTCAAAGTTTTATTACCCTCCATCTAGGAGGCGTGGGGAACAATCAGAAAATGTGAATAATAAGGATGAAGCAATTCATGTGGGCTTCGATCGCCCGTAAATACTTTAGAGAAAAGCACAGACCACACTGTTTGCCTTCCACTCAAAAGGCCGGAGGAATGAATTCAGTGTAGGCGTGTGCTTTATTAGAGCACGAGGAATTGGCAGCTTTGCTTCTGTGGAGATTAAGAGGCATTCCAGGTCACAGGCTTGGTGCCTGATCAACTTTCTAACCTGGGCCATCATGATATGGTTATGGTGTTGTTTTAATTAGAGGTTTGTAAGGCAGAACAAATATGTCGAAGGCTACTTAATTCACTTCAACAAACAGGTACTAATTCTTTACATGCACAGGGCACCTGCAAGGTGCTGGGGCCAGTGTAGATCAGGTAGACCCACAAAATACAAACAGGGTGCCCAGTGCCACGGCTGGGAGGCTGGGCACTGCTGGCAAACGAGGAAGAAGAGGCAGTGGTGGGGACCTGCCCAAGAGCCACCTTCCTGCTTGGCACAGGTGTGACGCCGTCACTTTACTCGGAATGGCGGCTCTCTCCCCAGGTCTGATCCGGACTGATCTAACCTGGCACTGTGACCCCACTTCCCTTCGTAGGGTTTATGCATGAGCAATGCCATCCTGGCCACTAGGCTGTGAGGCAGGTTTCGAGGAGTGGGTTCTATGCTCGTAAAGAGGCAAAGCGGGTAGTCCAGTCTGTACACGTACCTGGACCTGGGGAAGCCGTCTCGGGGCCCTGAGGTCATCTTGCCTGAACCTGAGCCAATATTCGGCAGAGGCGGGGAGAGTGATGGAGGGAGCCTGGGTCCCAGCGATGCTGCGTTGGGCAACACTGGGCTCCCCAACATCTGAGGTACTAGGGCTTTTATCTGTTTATTTTGAGGGGGTAGGGAACCTAACACCGTGTTACTGCTGAAGAAAATGGGACCCAGACACTAAAAAGCAGCAGAGCTGGCATCTGGGTGTGACCTACCCTACCCCACACTGGTTAATTTACACCTCTAGCCTTTCTGAGGCTCACCTTTCTCAGCCAAATAATAAAATATATATTAAGTCGTGAGAAAAAGTAGGTCTTAGATGCTGCACCAGGGGGGTCAGTATCACAGGTGGATTTTTCTTTCCTTTGGTTGATTTCGCTTTTGTACTGTGTCAAACAGCCAACAGACAAGATTCAAAGGGCAAGTATTTTGTTTGATCTCTAAGCAGCCTATTCTCCAGTGCTGGAGGGACACTGAGAAGAGGCCCGGAGATAGTCAGGCTGGCAGAGGTGAGGGGCCGAGCGCTACCACCAACAACAGGCCTGCTGGTGTCGACGCAAATAATCAGTAAAACAATCTACAAGAAGAATAGAAGAGTTTTATTTGAGCCAAACTGAGAACTAGCCCAGAAGCCCTCTTCCCAGATAACTCTGAGAAATTGCTCCAGAGAAGCACAGTTGCCAGCACAGTTTTATATCTTGTAAGAGCAAAGCACCTTAAACAAGCCCAGGATACATTTCAAGGAAAAACACACACAGATCAGCATGTACACAGCGAGGCAGCGTGGCCCTAGTCCTGGGAAGGGAGTCTTATCATCAGAGGACGACCAGCACTGGCATCTCAGGATGGGAGGCAGTTAAGCTTTATTTTTCTTTTCTTTTTTTTTTGTGGTATGCGGGCCTCTCACTGCTGTGGCTTCTCCCGTTGCAGAGCACAGGCTCCGGACGCGCAGGCTCAGTGGCCATGGCTCACGGGCCCAGCCGCTCCGAGGCATGTGGGATCCTCCCGGACCGGGGCAGGAACCCGGGTCCTCTGCATCAGCAGGCGGGCTCTCAACCGCTGCGCCACAAGGGAAGCCCAAGCTTTATTTTTAACATGGACATTTTTTACTTCTGGTCAATGTGCCCTTTTCTTTACCAATTAAAGCAGATGTACAATGTGTGTCTGATAGGCCACAGTCAGGCTGGTTTAGTTAGCATAAAATTCAAGTTAACTCGTGCATAAGCCAGAATGACTTCCCTGTATCTCAATATGTGGACATTTTTTACCACTGGGCTCAAGGACAGTGCAATCAATGCTGCCTGGCTACTAATGACGCTGGTGTTTGCAAACGGGCTTCTGCTCCTACCCAGCAGGGGGCAGGTGGGTCTAACACATCCATATAGAGACAGCTCTGCCCTGATACGGCAAGTCCCCTACATATGAACCCTCAAGGTGTGAGCTTTCAAAGATGCGACCGTGCGTTCCAGCAACCTCAGGCGTGAGTGAAACTGCAGCTCGCCCTCTGTCTCCTGTTGCTGAGGATCCTTCACCTCTACCCTCTCCCACCTCCTCTCCCTCCTCCAGGAGTCAGTAACTCTTCTTGCCTGTTCACTCCATGCCAGCCCCAGTATGCCAACTGTTGTACTTTTCAAGGTACTGTACTGTAAGATTAAAAATGTTTCCTTTATTTTTTTGTGTTTGTTTTTTATGTATTATCTGTGTGAAAAGAATTATAAACCTATGACAGTACAGTACTATATAGCAGATTGTGTTAGTTGAGTACCTAGGCTAACTGTGTTGGACTTATGAAAAAATTGGACTTACGAACGCACTGTCAGAATAGAACTCGTTTGTATGTAGGGGACTTACTGTACTCCCTGCTGGACACCAGGCCCCCAGGACAGCACACACTCCCCTGATTTCACTTCAATGTCCATCTTCAGGCTTCCAGAACACCTCCGAGTACGTATTGTAGTTTCCCTCTGCTACTCCTCCCGGTAGACGCTTGGATTTTTGAGAAGAACTCTGTCCAAGCCCAGAACCGTGCTGTTGGCTTCTTGTCCTGTTGCTGTCTTTCCTGTTCCGGACAAACTGTCTTTGGATTTTCTACAAAATACTGCTTTCTGCGGTCTGTGACACATCTCCCTGCAATTAAAAGCTCTATTAACATGTTCAACTGGGACTCCTTGGAAAAATGCTCTCTTTTCCCAATGTTGAGATTTTCTTCCTTTAAATGTCATTTCTAGTAATATTTAGACGTAACAATCTTCTGGGGTGAGAAGGCTGCACTTGTTGAGTAACTAAATGCAGAACCACACCCATTGGGTGTTTATAACTTAGTACACAGGGAGGGATGAGTCTAGCCTCCAAAAGAAGTGTTAGGAGCCAGATTCTGTGTCCAGGTGCTAGAAACTAAACAGTGATGTTTCCAGAGTTGAATTGCTCTTCTCTGGGGCCTCGTGGGACTGATGTTAGAAGGAATACCCTGCCCTGTGAAAGCACAGGGTAGAGTCAGCGTGGGGCTTACAAGGGTGTGTTTGCCCTTGGGACCATTTTACCAACAGCCCAGGTGTGGCGGGCAGATTGACTTGGGCCCGTGATCCTGCCACTGGGGTCACCCACTGTGGGATCACGACCCCTTGAGCGTGGGCGGAACTGTGACTTGCTTCTAACCAGTAGAATGTGGCAGAGGGATGGGAGCCCTCTTCCATGACCACGTAACACAGATGTGTCTTCATCCCCTAGCAGACCCCAATGTCCTTCTCCCTTACCAACTGATGACACAGCTGCATTATGGATAGTCCCACATGGCAAGGAGCTGACGATGGTCTCAGGTAACGGACAGAAAGAAACTGAGGCCCTCAGTCTAACGGGCCACAAGGAACAAATCCTGCAACAATCATCTGAGCTGGGACGTTGATCCCTCCAGCTCAGGTGGGACCCCAGGCCTGGCCTGATTACAGCCTGTGACAGACCCTGAAACATAATGTCCTTGGTTCATCCATGCTGTGGCATGGGGCAGAGTCTCCTTCCTTTGAAGGCTGAGCAGTATTCCCTTGTATGGTTATGCACTCTCTTTTCTCCTCTACTGATGGGCATTTGTGTGCTTAGCACCCGGGCAATAATGACACATGGTCTCCATTGCTAACAATCTTAGGGAGTAGGGCAAGTCTACTTATAACGTTTTCCGAATTTTAGAATATTTTCATTACTCCGAAAAGAAATCCGTGCCCATCAGCAGTCACTCCATATTCCACTACCCCTCCCCGAGCCCCTGGCCACCACTAATGGACTGTCTGTCTCTATAGATTTGCCTTTTCTGGATATTTCATAAAAATGGAATGAATATGTGGCCTGATTTCTTTCATGCAGCTGAACGTTTTCTAGGTTCATCCAGGATGTAGCATGTGTCAGTGCTTCATTCCTTTTTATGACTGAAAAGTACTCCATCTTGCGGATAGACCACGTTTGATTTATCCATTCATCCATTGGTGGACATGTGGTTTGTTTCATTTTTTGGCTACTATGAATAATGCTGTGTGAATATTCATGTACAAGATTTTGTGCTTGCACATATGTCTTCAGTTCTCTTGGGGAAGTACCTTGGAGTAGAATTGCTGAGTCAAATGGTGTCTCTGTGCCCTTTTAGGTGAATTTTGGGTATGCTTGTCAACTTCCATAAAATATATGTTGCTATTTTGATTAGAATTGCATTGACTTTATAAATTAATTTGAGGAGACCAGAGGGCAGACAGCAGAAGCAAGAAGAACTACAATTCTGCAGCCTGTGGAAGGAAAACCACATTCACAGAAATACAGACAAAATGAAAAGGCAGAGGACTTTGCACCAGATGAAGGAACAAGATAAAACCCCAGAAAAACAACTAAATGAAGCAGAGATAGGCAACCTTCTCGAAAAAGAATTCAGAATAATGATAATGAAGATGATCCAGGATCTTGGAAAAAGAATGGAGGCAAAGATTGAGAAGATGCAACAAATGTTTAACAAAGACCTAGAAGAATTAAAGAACAAACACCTAGAAGAGTTAAAGAACAAACAAACAGAGATACAATAACTGAAAAGAAAATACACTAGAAGGAATCAATAGCAGAATAACTGAGGCAGAAGAACGGATAAGTGACCTAGAAGACAGAGTGGTGGAATTCACTGCCACAGATCAGAATAAAGAAAAAAGAATGAAGAGTAATGAAGACAGCCTAAGACACATCTGGGACAACATTAAACACAGCAACATTCACATTATATGGGTCCCAGAAGGAGAAGAGAGAGAGAAAGGACTCGAGAAAATATTTGAAGAGATTATAGTCAAAAACTTACCTAACGTGGGAAAGGAAATAGCCACCCAAGTCCAGGAAGTGCAGAGAGTCCGAGGCAGGATAAACCCAAGAAGAAACATGCCAAGACACACAGTAATCAAATTGACAAAAATTAAAGACAAAGAAAAATTATTGAAAGCAACAAGGGAAAAATGACAAATAACATACGAGGGAACTCCCATAAGGTTAACAGCTGATTTCTCAGCAGAAAATCTACAAGCCAGAAGAGAGTGGCATGATATATTTAAGGAGATGAAAGGGAAGAACCTACAACCAAGATTACTCTACCCACCAAGGATCTTATTCAGAATTGATGAAGAAATCAAAAGCTTTACAGACAAGCAAAAGCTAAGAGAATTCAGCACCACCAAACCAGCTCTACAACAAATGCTAAAGGAACTCCTCTAAGTGGGAAACACAAGAGAAGAAAAGGACATACAAAAACAAACCCATGACAATTAAGAAAATGCCAATAGGAACATACATATCGATAATTACCTTAAACATGAATGGGTTAAATGCTCCAACCAAAAGACACAGGCTCGCTGCATGGATACAAAAACAAGACCCATATATATGCTGTCTACAAGACACTGACTTCAGACCTAGGGACACATAGAGACTGAAAGTGAGGGAATGGAAAAAGATATTCCATGCAAATGGAAATCAAAAAAAAGCTGGAGTAGCAATACTCATATCAGAAAAAAATAGACTTTAAAATAAAGAATGTTACAAGAGACTAGGAAGGACACTACATAACAATCAAGGGATCAATCCAAGAAGAAGATATAACAATTATAAATACATATGCACCCAACATAGGAGTACCTCAATACATAAGGCAAATGCTAACAGCTATAAAAGAGGAAATCGAAAGTAACACAATAATAGCGGGGGATTTTAACACCTCACATACACCAATGGACAGATCATCCAAACAGAAAATTAATAAGGAAACACAAGCTTTAAATGACACAATAGACCAGACATATTTAATTGATATTTATAGGACATTCCATCCAAAAACAGCAGATTACACTTTCTTCTCAAGTGCACATGGAACATTCTCCAGGATAAACCACACTTGGGTTGCAAATCAAGCCTCGGTAAATTTAAGAAAACTGAAATCATATCAAGCATCTTTTCCAAACACAACGCTATGAGTTTAGAAATCTATTACAAGGAAAAAAACGTAAAAAACACAAACACGTGGAAGCTAAACAATATGTTACTAAATAACCAAGAGATCACTGAAGAAATCAAAGAAGAAATCAAAAAATATCTAGAGACAAATTACAATGAAAACACGATGATCCAAAACCTATGGGATGCAGCAAAAGCAGTTCTAAGAGGGAAGTTTATAGCAATACAAGACTACCTCAAGAAACAAGAAAAATCTCAAATGAACAATCTAACCTTACACCTAAAGGAGCTAGAGAAAGAAGAACAAACAAAACCCAAAGTTAGAGGAAGGAGAGAAATCATAAAGATCAGAGCAGAAATAAATAGAAACAAAGAAAACAATAGCAAAGATCGATAAAACTAAAAGTTGGTTCTTTCAGAAGATAAACAAAGCTGATAAACCTTTAGCCAGACTCATCAAGAAAAAGAGGGATAGGACTCAAATCAATAAAATTAGAAATGAAAAAGAAGTTACAACGGACACTGCAGAAATACAAAGCATCCTAAGAGACTACTATGAGCAACTCTATGCCAATAAAATGGACGACCTGGAAGAAATGGACAAACTTTTAGAAAGGTATAACCTTCCAAGACTGAACCAGGAAGAAATAGAAAATATGAACAGACCAATCACAAGTAATGAAATTGAAACTGTGATTAAAAATCTTCCAACAAACAAAAGTCCAGGACCAGATGGCTTCACAGGTGAATTCTAGCAAACATTTAGAGAAGAGCTAACACCTATCCTTTTCAAACTCTTCCAAAAAATTTCAGAGGAATTAACACTCCCAACCTCATTCTATGAGGCCACCATCACCCTGATACCAAAACCAGACAAAGATACTACAAAAAAAGAAAATTACAGACCAATATCACTCATGAATATAGATACAAAATCCTCAACAAAATACTAGCAAACAGAATCCAACAACACATTAAAGGGATCATACACCGTGATCAATTGGGATTTATCCCAGGGATGCAAGGATTCTTCAATATATGCAAACCAATCAATGTGATACAGCATATTAACAAACTGAAGAATAAAAACCATATGATCATCTCAAAAGATGCAGAAAAAGCTTATGACAAAATTCAACACCCATTTATGATAAAAACTCTCCAGAAAGTGGGAATAGAGAGAACATACCTCAACATAATAAAGGCCATATATGACAAACCCACAGCAAACATCATTCTCAATGGTGAAAAACTGAAAGCATTTCCTCTAAGATGAGGAACAAGACAAGGATGTCCACTCTCGCCACTATTATTCAACATAGTTTTGGAAGTCGTAGCCATAGCAATAGAGAAGAAAAAAAATAAAAGGAATACAAATTGGAAAAGAAGAAGTAAAACTGTCACTGTTTGCAGATGACATGATACTATACATAGAGAATCCTAAAGATGCCACCAGAAAACTATTAGAGCTAATCAATGAGTTTGGTAAAGTTGCAGAATACAAAATTAACGCACAGAAATCTCTTGCATTCCTATACACTAACAACGAAGGATCAGAAAGAGAAATTAAGAGATCAATCCCATTCACCATTGTAACAAAAAGAATAAAATACGTAGGAATAAACCTACCTAAGGAGGTAAAAGACCTGTACTCAGAAAATTATAAGACACTGATGAAAGAAATCAAAGATGGCACAAACAGATGGAGGGATATACCATGTTCTTGGATTGGAAGAATCAATATTGTGAAAATGACTATACTACCCAAAGCAATCTACAGATTCAATGCAATCCCTATAAAATTACCAGTGGCAATTTTTACAGAACTAGAACAAAAAATCTTAAAATTTGTATGGAGACACAAAAGACCCCGAATAGCCAAAACAGTCTTGAGGGAAAAAAATGGAGCTGGAGGAATCAGACTCCCTGACTTCAGACTATACTACAAAGCTACAGTAATCAAAACAGTATGGTACTGGCACAAAAACAGAAATATAGATCAGTGGAACAGAATAGAAAGCCGAGAGATAAACCCATGCACCTATGGTCAACTAATCTATGACAAAGGAGGCAAGGATATAAAATGGAGAAAAGACAGTCTCTTTTGCATTGGGGAAACTGGATAGCTACATGTAAAAGAATGAAATTAGAACACTCCCTAACACCATACACAAAAATAAACTCAAAATGGATTAGAGACCTAGATGTAAGACCGGACACTATGAAACTCTTAGAGGAAAACATAGGAAGAACAGTCTTTGACATAAATTACAGCAAGATCTTTTTTGATCCACCTCCTAGAGTAATGGAAAATAAAACAAAAATAAACAAATGGGACCTAATGAAACTTCAAAGCTTTTGTACCACAAAGGAGACCATAAACAAGACAAAAAGACAACCCTCAGAATGGGAGAAAATATTTGCAAACGAATCAATGGACAAAGGATTAATCTCCAAAATATATAAACAGCTCATGCAGCTCAATATTAAAAAAAGAAACAACCCAATCCAAAAATGGGCAGAAGACCTAAATAGACATTTCTCCAAAGAAGACATACAGATGGCCAAGAAGCACATGAAAAGCTGCTCAACATCACTAATTATTAGAGAAATGCAAATCAGAACTACAATGAGGTATCACCTCACACCAGTTAGAATGGGCATCATCAGAAAATCTACAAACAACAAATGCTGGAGAGGGTGTGGAGAAAAGGGAACCCTCTTGCACTCTTGGTGGGAATGTAAATTGATACAGCCACTATGGAGAACAGTATGGAGGTTCCTTAAAAAACTAAAAATAGAATTACCATATGACCCAGCAATCTCACTACTGGGCATACACCCAGAGAAAACCATAATTCAAAAAGACACATGAACCCCAATGTCCAATGCAACACTGTTTACAATAACCAGGTCATGGAAGCAACCTAAATGCCCATCGACAGACGAATGGATAAAGAAGATGTGGTACATGTATACAGTGGAATATTACTCAGCCATAAAAAGGAATGAAATTGGATTATTTGTAGAGATGTGGATAGATCTAGAAACTGTCATACAGAGTGAAGTAAGTCAGAAAGAGAAAAACAAATATCGTATATTAACACATATATGTGGAACCTAGAAAAATGGTACAGATGAACTGGTTTGCAGGGCAGAAATAGACACAGATGTAGAGAACAAACGTATGGACACCAAGGGGGGAAAGTTGTGGTGGTGGTGGTGGTGGGATGAATTGGGAGATTGGGATTGACATGTATACACTAATATGTATGAAATAGATAACTAATAAGAACCTGTTGCATAAAAAATAAAATTCAAAAATTCAAAAAAAACTTAATTTGAGGAGAGTAGACACCTTCATCATTTTCAGCTTTATTTCATACATAAGTCATAACATGACTCTCCATTTATTTGTATCTTTGAAAATGTTTTTCAACAATGATTATACTTTTCTCCATAAAAGTCTCATATATCCTGTATTATATTTATTTTTGGTAACTTTTGATGAATGAATAATGGCATCTTTTTCTATTCCATTTTATAATTATTTATGGTTGATGATAACATGCTATTGACTTTTTTGTAGCATAGATATTACTTCCAACAAAAGCATTATTTCTCTGTCAATTATCTCAGATTTTCTACATATGCAATTATATCATCTCCAGATAGTAACAAGATTTGCATCTTCCTTTCCAGTTTCTGTTAACTCTTAGTTTTCTTTTTGTCTTGCTGTATTAGCCAGGATGCCCTTGAAGAATCATAGGGGTTATAACAAATGACCTTGCCTTTCTTTTACTTGAATGGAAATGCTTTTAAAGTTAAAATAGGAAGTGTGATGTTTGCTTCTGAAAAATACCTTTTTCTTCAGGGTAAGGAAAATCCCTTTGATTCCATGTTTGTTAAGACTTTTTAAAAAAAAATCACAAATAATTATTGACTTTTATCAGACAATATTTCTGTAACTGTTAAAGTGATCATATGTTTTTTGTCCGTCATTCTATTACTGCAGTGGATTACAACAATACATCTTCTGATTCACAACATATTGTAATCCTGGGCTGAACTACCTTGTCATGGTGCATTAGTGTTTTTATACATTGCTGAATTTCCTTCGCTGATACTTTACTTATGAGTTTACACCTATAGTCACAAGTGATATTGGTCAATAGTTCACATTCCTTGTACTCTGTATTCAAGCCTATACCAGCCTCACAAGCTGATTTGGGTAATTTCCCCTCTTTTTCTACTTTTTCATATAGCCTATATGAAATACAAGTTACCTGTCTTTCTGAGGCCAAGCTTGGTATCTTTTGATTGAGGGAGACTTTTGACTACTGGCTTAATTTTTAAAAATTATTAGTTTATTTATAGTTTCCATTTTTTATTCAGTCAACTTTAGCAGTTTTTACAGAAAATAATTTATTCATCCAAGCTTTCAAAATATTAGTATAAAGCATGTATAGTATTCTTATTATTTTAAATTTAGTCTGTAGCCATATCACCCTTTCATCCTATATCGAGTTTATTTGTGATCCTTTCTTCTTTGTCAGTCTTACTAGAGTTTGAAGTATTAATAATCTTTTTTAAAAACTGGGTTTCAGTTTTATTCACCCTTTCTATTGCTTCTTTGATTATACTTTTATTAATTTTTGCTATTTTTAATTATCTTGTGATTAAAAAAAATTACTTTCTGTTCCTTTTTCAGCTTTTAAAAAGAAACTCTTTTTTTTTTTTTTCCCCCTCTTTGGCCATGCCATGAAGCATGTGGGATCTTAGTTCCCCGGGATCGAACCTGCGCCCCCTGCATTGGAAGCCCAGAGTCTTAACCGCTGGACCAGCAGGGAAGTCCCAAAATAAACTCTTAAGTTAGTTCTTTTAAATGTTTCTTCTTTCTAATAAATGCATTGAAGGATATAAATTTGCCTCTAAGTATGGCCTTTGCTGCATCACACAAGCTTTAATAAACTGCTCATTGACGTTTAGTTCTAAACATTTTGTGATTCCCCACTATACTTTCTTCCATAATTCATGAGTGTTTCATTCTAAGCTACAAACATTTAGGTTTTCAAACTCTCTTTTTATTGTTTGTTTTCAACTTAATTGTGTTTTATTTGAAGGCTGTGGTAAGAATAATTTAAATTCTTTGACAATTGTTGATATTTCCATCAAGACTTAGTACAGATACACTTTTGTAAATGTTCCATTTCACACACGTCATTTAATTGTCATAAGACCCCATGAGAAAAGGAGAGTAGGCAATAACTTCATTTCCAGATGAGGAAATTATGCACTAAGTATACCCAGAGCCTTCCCCATGGTCACATATTAATTGAAAGAGAGAAAAAAGATGGAAGTCCATACTTTCTTCATTAAAATTTCTCTCAATTGATTTTCTTTTAATTAAAAAAAAAAAATTCCCTCAACTGTTTACAGCAATCCCCCTTCCGGATGAGCATGGGCAGGGCAAGTACCAAGGTAGTCTTACATTTACACTTTGCATTTGATGTAAAAAACAAAACAAAACACAACATAACACTGCATCTAGGGACTTCCCTGATGGTCCAGTGGTTAAGGCTCCAAGCTTTTGCTGCAGGGGGCACAGGTTCGATCCCTGGTTGGGGAACTAAGATCCCACATGCCACAGGGTGCGGCCAAAACCCAAAACCAAACAAACAAAAAACCACATGTATCACTTTTGTAACTTTATCATGTTAGACAACAAAAAGTGAATGAGTAATTTAAAAGATCAAACTGGCCTTATTGAACGATTCATGAATCCAGCAGCAGCCCATCTAGCAAATAGAAAGTACCTTCATTGAGCTGCAGGAAAGGAAAGGGTTTTAAAGGTGGCAGGGAGTTGGGGAGGGAGGATTATTAACAAAGAATGCATTGTTGGAGGTGAGGTCACTCTTCTGGAGCGGGGTGGGGGGGTGGATTGGAGTGGGTCTATCAGTCAGATTACCCCCTAGTGCTGACCAGGAAATGCCAGGTTGGTCGGTTAAATATCACATTCCAGGAAAAGCTGAAACTGTATTTGGGTTAGGTATTAAGTCTTGATCTGCTGCCTTGGGGCCTAACACGATTGATTGCTTTTTAGGCCTATAGTTTCCTTCTTAACCGATGGAGGCGTGTGTGAGGAAGGGAGGAGACGGCCATCCCTCTCCACTTCGACATCCCCTACAAGATTCGTGCTGAGGTTGGCTCCAGATGGGTCCTCGGGGCTCTGGAAGGATTCACCCTCTCCTTGAACCTGGGTAAGGGAGGGTACTATCCCCCATCGCCAGTAGAGGGCGCAAGAAACTGCCACGGGGATTAGTGTTGGTGGAGCTTGGGCTGCTCTCGGTGACTCTCAACCATCTCCCTACGTTACAATCATCTGCGGGGCTTTTAAAAAATACTACTACCTGTGCAAAGATCTGAATAGTCATTTCTTCTTTTTTTTTTTTTTAATGCGTTTATTTATTTATTTTTGGCTGCGCTGGGTCTTCGTTGCTGTGCATGTGGGCTTTCTCTAGTTGTGGCAAGCAGGGGCTACTCTTCGTTGCGGTGTGTGGGCTTCTCACTGCGGTGGCTTCTCTTGTTGCGGAGCAGGGGCTCTAGGCACGCGGGCTCAGTAGTTGTGGCTCATGGGCTGAGTTGCTCCGCGGCATGTGGGATCTTCCCGGGCCAGGTTTCGAACCCATGTCCCCTGTATTGGCAGGCGGATTCTCAACCACTGAGCCACCAGGGAAGTCCTGAATAGTCATTTCATCAAGGCAGATCTACAGATAGCAATAACACCCAGGAAAAGATGCTAAACAGCAGTAGGAAAATACGAACCGAAACCAGAGTGCGGCTCCCCTGTGTACCCACGAGAATGGGCGCAATTTAAAAGACCGAAGAAATTAGAGCTCTCAGCCACTGCCAGTGGGAACGTCAATTGCAAGAAGCACTTGGGAAAGCAGTTTGGCATTTGTTTAAAAAGTTAAACATGTACCTACCATATGATCCATTCAATTTCCAGGTTTTTACCCAAGATAAGTGAAAGCACACGTCCACACCAAGGCTTGTATGGATGGTCACAGCGGCTCTATTGTAGTAGCAGAGTGGAAACTACCCAAATACCCGACAGCTGAATGGAGAACAAATGGTGGGCTATCTATGCAGTGGAGGGCGGGGCAGGAGGGTGACAAGGACACAAGGAGGGTTTGGGGTGACGGACATGTTCATTATCTGGATTGTGGTGATGGTCCCACCACTGAACACATTTGTCAAACTTCTCCAATTGTGCACTCAAGAAATGTACAGTGAATTTACCAAAGTAGCTCACAAAAGCTCAAACACCAGCAATTTCATATGCCTCAACCTATTTTTTAAATGTGTTCACCCTCATCAAGCAGTAGTTGTTAAGAATTGTTGTATAAGTGCTGAGCAAAGTCCTAAGGACAGTGACACTTCAGAATATTAGCACTGTAATATGGCAGTTTAAACACACACTTCACTAACCATACTTTTCCTCCACCCCCACTCCCAAAGCCAGTAAATACTCTGAATGGTGCAAGGAAATATAGCTGCAATGAAAAGTACACAATGAATTTTAAGTTGTTCATTTCGTTCTTCCCATAAACGTCCATCCCATTTTCCCAGGTTCAAATTTAAGTTTAGATCTGCTTTTTCTCTTCTCAAAAGTAATGTGTATTCATTATAGAAAATGTGAAAAATACAGGAAAACACAAACAAGACAATAAAAACTAAGTAGAGCCCCACCACCCACTTCTTAAAACCTATGACTCAGTCCGGTGGTAAAAGTTATTTTTAAAAATTAGCTTCAGGTTATAAATAGTTCTTTACAGTTTCCCTAAATTATTTGAGACCCATGTTAATATTTATTCAAGCAGCTTGAAGTTAGAACTAGTTCCTTAATCATTATAACTGGATCTCTTACGGAAATGTTTGTCCACTGGTGCAGTAAAAAGAACTTGCTCGTGTAAAGAATAAAAAACAATTGGAATGCAGATCTGAGCCTCTCTCCTCGCTGACTCTCAGATATGGTTCTAAAAGATTAGTGCCTGGAAAAAGATTTTCTCGTTCTGTCTTCTAACATACAGTTGCCGATGGTCAGTTAGAGCCAGACAAATAGAGAATGAAATCAAATCAGAGGGGTTAGAAGACAAGATAAATACGGCAGCCCGGGGATGGACCGAAAGTCGGATAAGCTAACATCTGAAAATAGCTGAGAGCCACACTGTGGATGAATTACTGAAAATAAATGATGAGAGTCTCAAACCGGAGTTTTAGTGGCACGGTGCCTTTCTTTAAAGATGGGTGACAGCCAACAGGGTAGGGGCAGCCCTCCTGCCTCTGGTGGGTTCACTGGAGGAGAGCACTGTTTTCAGATTCCCATCTGTTCCAACTGCAGTCCAAAACTCTAGTAAGCCTTCGGGAAATGAAAACACACTTATTTCCCATGGGTAGTCTAAAAAACGTATTATCTTAGTCCGTTCAGTGAGCTATAACAGAATGCTACCGGCTGGATGGTTTATAAACAACAGAAATGTATGTCTCACAGTTCTGGAGGCTGGAGTCCAAGATCAAGGTGCTGGCAGATTCAGTGTCTGGCGAGGCCCACTTCCTCATTTGCTGGACTGTGTCCTCACATGGGGAACAGGGATAGGAGTTCTCTGGGGTCCCTTTTATAAGGGCACTAATCTCACTCATGAGGGCTCCATCCTCACAACCCAATCTTCCCCCCAATGTCCCAACTCCTAATAGCAACACCGTGCGTGGAGTTAGGATTTCGCCGTATGAATTTGGGGGTGGGGACACAAATATTCAGTCCACAGCAAGTATGTATCGTTAAGCCTTGGAAACGAAAAGTAAATTACAGAACAGAGCGCAGGAATCTTTGCCTGTTGCTACAGGGAAACGCTGAAACTCTGGCCTTCTGGAGGCATCGAGATCTTATTCAGACAACTCATTGAACCTGGAGCAGACACCCCTGAGGAGTGGTCCTTCTGGTCAAACCCTAAGCAAGGTCTCTGTTAGTCCTGGAGGGACCCACTCAGCCTCACGGAGTGGGTATGAAGAGTAGTTTAACCTGAGACAGCCGATGCAGAAAGAAGCCTTTTTGGAGCTTCCTTTATCTGGCTAAAGGCAGCACTTTATTCCCTCTTGGGGGAAGGAGACTGACCCCTCACACAGGGATGAGAAATTGCACAAAGAAACATCATCACAGTTGCCACACCTCCCAGGTGTCCCCCTAAAAGCTAATTTGTCTCCCGATAGCAGCCCTTTCTGCCCCTCCCATTCCCCTATTAAGCTGGTATATAAACCCCTATAGCCAGCTGCTCAGGGGACCCCCTTCATCTGAACACACTCACATGCATGTGAATAAAACTTGCTTTCTTTCCTCCTCTTAATCTGCCTCTTGTTAACTTTTCAGGCCCCCACCACTGACTCAGTGGTCCAGATTTCAAGGGGGTGTCCGGGGGTTGGCAACATGCCCCACGTTGGACCCTGAAGACGGCTGTGTGCTGCCCCGTCTCTGCCCACGTGTGGGACTGTCTGATTGTCTCTTCCCTGTAAGGCCTCCAAATCTCATGGTGATGCAATCTAAGAAATTTACAGGAACTATGAAATCTTGGGATTAGACTGAATGGTTGCTTAAGGGTCCAGCTACAGCAGTGGCTTAAAATCCTGAGATGGGCGTCGCCATCTTCTTGTAGCCCCAATACAGTCATTGTTTCTTCTTTATTTTTCAGACCATCAGAAATTCTAGAGTCTTTAAGAAGGTCTGTTTTTACATGCCTACTCTTGTCAGGATTTAGGTTTGATTACAGTGCAGCCCAAGTTCTATTCCGAGGAAAGCTAGGTAACTTCATATGCAACAGAAGTTTCAGGGCATGAAGACTTACAGGATACTTAAACGTATGGCCAATTTATTTAAAAAGCAAACCCCCCTACAATGGAATATTACTCAGCCATAAAAAGGATCAAAATAGTGCCATTTGCAGAGATGTAGATAGACCTAGCCTGTCATACAGAGTGAAGTAAGTCAGAAAGAGAAAAACAAACATCGTATAATATCACTTATATGTGGAATCTATAAAAATGGTACAGATGAACTTATTTGCAAAGCAGAAATAGAGACACAGATGTAAAGAACAAACTTATGGACACCAAGTGGGGAAAGGCGGGTGTGGGATGATTGCGAGCTTGGGATGGACATATATACACTATTGACACTATGTATAAAATATAACTAATGAGAACCGACTGTACAGCGCAGGGAACTGTACTTAATGCTCTGTGGTGACCTAAATGGGAAGGAAACCTAAAAAAGAGTGGATATATGTACCTGTATAACTGAGTCACTTTGCTGTACGGCAGAAACTAACACAACATTGTAAAGCAATTATACTCCAATCAAAATTAAAAAAAAAAAGCAAACCCCCATGATCAAGGGTAGGTCCTGGGGAGGCCGTGTAGGCAGGAAGGTGAGAAGGCCACGGGATGGATTTTCACAAAGAAGGAAGCGGGAAACAGGGTCAAAGGCCAAAGATGCGTTGGAAGACAGTGACGGTTAGATGGGTCACTGGTGATGGACAGCATGGGGGAGCCGGCTCCTTGAAGGAGGCAGCACGACTCAGCGCTACGGAGCTCTGTGACCGTGGAGAGGACAGAGCGGGAGGGAAGCAGCCTGCACGGCATCCCCGAAGATGGAGCTGAGCGTCCAGCCGGGATGAGAAGATGAGTCACGTCCACGGTGGGAAGTGAAATATCCCCAAGTGGGCGTATCCACACGAGACCAGGAAAAGCGATGCTTTCCCAGAGGATGAAAAGCCCTCTCTGCTCCTGTCCTCCGAGATGCCGACAAACGGTGAGCTTGAAGAGGCGACAATGGACGGATGAGCACTTGGAAGACTTTCACGTACAAAGTTTAAGAAAGTTCAAAATGCGGATCAGTTACTGAAAAATCAAAAGCAACTAATTTCAGTTCCTGTTTTGTCTGGTTGGGGAAGTTCACGTTGTTTCGCAAGAGGAAGTTTAGCTGTTAAACCCAAATATTAGATTACAGGGAATGACCGAGGAATGTCTGAACGCAGATGATTGCCAGGCCTGGGGCAACATCAGCAGGGATGTTGACCTGCTGAGCAAACGCTGCCCTGCCTGTGAACAGAGCAGGAGTGGCCCGTCTGCTGATGAGAGACCATGGCCAGGAGTCGCTGATGAGATCAGCCCAGGTGTTAGCAGGGGTGTCAGGCTTGAGCTGCTCAGACGCACCTGGGGGGCTTGAGAAAACTCCAGGCCTGGGCCCACCCAGAGTTTCTGAGTCAGTGGGTGTGTGGTGGGGTCAGAGAGTTCCTGTGTCTAGATGCCTGGTGCTTTGAGACCTGGGCCCTGGCCCAAGGGATACCCTCCCTATAACCAGGTTCTAAGACCCGACTAGGACTGCAGGGAACAGCCAGACACTAAGGACCCCAGGCTTAGAGGAAAGCAGAAGACGCGTCCTACGTCCAGGAGCGCCCAGGTGAAACCATCCATTCGGAGAGAAAAGGGCTTCTCCGCCTGTGAGCAGAGATGGAGGTGTGGTGGAAACCAGAGGGGTTGCTCAGCTCACACCCGCACCCATACCTGCACCCACACCTGCACCACACCTGCACCCACACCTGCACACACACCTGCACCATACCTGCACTCGTACCCACACCTGCAGCCAGGCCCATGGCCCCAGGGAAGCAGAGGCTGAGGCCTGATGGAGGAAGATGGAGCCCGGCAGCTGTGCTGCCCTCCAACACTTCTTTCTTTGTCCTGAAGCCCCTTCAAAGTCCTTCTGGGGGCACATGTCCTCCAGGACCAGGTCCCGACTTGGAGATCAGTCAGGAGGCAAGCATAGACCAAGCTGATCTGTTACAGAAACGAGGGAGGAACACGCACAGCCCTGTGTCCAGACTTCGGCCCACAGGGAACGCTGTGGCAGTGACAGGGCAGCGGGCACAGGGCTTCTGCCAGCAGCACCAGGATGCCCTGCAGAGCCAGGCCAACCTTGATCTCGCACATCCAGCCTCCAGAATCGCGAGATGAACGTCTGCCGTTTAAGCTGCCCAGCCTGTGGTACTTGTTACAGCAGCCGGGGCAAAACTATACACCAGAGGGAAGAAGTCAGCTACTTGTCCCCAAGGACACTGCGGTCTGTTTGGGAAAAGAAACATAAAGATCAGCATCCCAGACCGAGAGGTCCTGCAACCAGCGTTGGGACAGAACAGATGAGCCACAGTCTGGGGGTCTACCTATGGGATCACCCAGATTTGGATCAAGCAGACTAGAAAGAATGGAATGACTTGGAAGCAACCATGAAGGAAGATGCTGGAGTGCTGACCCTGGACCACTCATGTGATTTGTGGGCAGGAATACTCCTGACATCTCCCTGACGTGTGTGTGATTGAGGGCAGGGATAGCAGTGTCTATGCAGAGGGCAGAAGACGGGCCGATGGTGCGGAAGACAGAATCTGTGATCTCCCCTCTGCACTGACTGCCACCACATGCTTTATAATTTAGAGGATTCTCTTTTTGTCAGAAATCTACCATTTGGGGAGTTTGTCTTGATTTTACGCCCATTTCTATAAAATTCCATCCAATTTGCTTTGCAGTTTTAGGATAATCTTTATGACAAGTGGAAAATGAGCTGTTAGAAAGCGACAGTGTTGAATTAGATGAAAATATTTTCTGAAATCTAAGAAGTGGTCTCGGCAGATTGTTGGTATAAACTACCAGCCCGTATAGCAGTTATTTGATCAAGACAGATTTGGATATTTTGTTTTACTCTTTTCAAGCATTTGAAGGAATTTTTCCATGTTCTCAATTAGGTACCCCTCTCCTCCCAATCTGTGTGTAGACGTTTCAGCCTAACAGTCTTTCTGTAAGTTTGGTTCCCCCAGCAGCCCTGCCAAGGATCCAGAGGCACTGATTCCGAAGCCTGGAACGTTGGGGTGTGAGCCTCCCAGCAGGTGCAGCCCTGGGAGCACAGCTGGGGATCCGGCCCTCAGACCATCCACTTGACTTCTGGGAAGGGAAGAGGATGAAGGGAATTCTAAGAGAAAGAAGAGCAGGAACTCTGGAGTGGGGCGGGTGTTGGAAAATGAAAAGTGAAACAGACTCGAAAAATACCCACTATTTCCCGCCCAAGCTGGGGTAAGGTTGGAGTCCCCAAGGGCCTGATTCATCCTGTTGACTGTGGGTGGTGCTGGCCAACGGGGTGCTGGTTGAACTGAGGGGGGTCCCACAGAGGAGGGGTTGAGGGACCTGACATTTACTGTGCACCTGCTATGTAGAGGATCCCATGTCACAACAACACCGAGAGGGACAGTGTCGTTCACATTTGATAGATGAGGAAACCAAAGTGCATGACGATTAGGAATATTTGCCCAGAGTCGCTTACTTAAAAAGTGGCCAATCTGGATTTCAGATCTAGCTCTTCTCATGCTCTTTCCTTTCACTCAGCTGACACCAGGCCTTTAGCAGGAAATCTAGTGGATCAGGTGATTGTTGAAATCACCAGAAACTATGCAAGAGAAGTTGGTAGATTTGGTTACTTACAAATAAAAAACAACACTTGCACGTTAAAAAAAAAAATCACCATAAGCAAGGTTGACATAGTTATGTAAACAAATATATACATATAAGCTTTGTATGTGTATATATCATAGAAATTTATTTACATGTTTATAATTTACGTATGTTTTGTATTTATATATATTTGAAATTTATTTACACATAATACACATATGACCCCCAATTTTTAATTTTGAAGTCTGTCAAAACTATAGTAGCACCCCAACTGAAAAATGTACCCGAGTTATAGGCAACTAACCAAAGAAAAACCACTAATGACCAATAGATTTTTTTTGCCTAATTTCTCTGTCTTTTTTTAAATTGTTGATTTAGTTGATTTTGTTGATATAGTTGATTTACAACGTTGTGTTAGATTCAGGTGTACAGCAAAGTGTTTCAATTATACATATAAACAAAATATAATTTTTTAAATTTATTGAAGCACAGGGAACTATATTCAATACCTTAATTTTTTTTTTTCTGGCCTTGCTTCGAGGCTTGCGGGGTCTTAGTTCCCCGACCAGGGATTGAACCCGGGCCACGGCAGTGAAAGCACCAAGTCCTAACCACTGGATGGCCAGGGAATTCCTTTTTTTTTTTTTTCTCAATATCTTGTAATAACCTATAATGGAAAAAAATCTGAAAGAGTGTATATATATATATATATATATATATATATATATATATATATATTAGGATACATAACAGCCCAACCTGCCCTATCCACCCTGAGGGGGGCATCTTCAGCAGCTGGTGGACCATTTCGAGGACAACAGCTTCTATATGAATCACTTTTGTTCTTAAGTAGATGTGGGTTCTGCAGATGTGAACTAAAGGGAGGGGAATCAGTATTTTATGGATGTAAATGTTGGGGACATGGCCCAGATGGCACAGCACAGGGTAAGACCTCAAGATTAGGCACGTGCCCTTTGCCAAGAGCCAGCTGTGTGACTCTGAGAAAGTTCCTAACACTCTGAGAGATTTATAGGTAATGAACCCAATACATAGTAGGTGACTAATAAATAGTAGTCACTATTTTATGTGGGACAAATAGGAGGTTTCCACAATATTTATAAATATCTCATTAGATATGTTTCAAAATAATTAGTGAGTGATGTTCACTTCTAAGGCATCTATTTTATTTATTTATTTTTGAAAAATAAATTTATTTATTTAATTAATTTATTATTTTTGGCTGTATTGGGTTTTCGTTGCTGTGCGCAGGATTTCTCTAGTTGCGGCGAGCGGGGGCTACTCTTCGTTGTGGTGTGCCGGCTTCTCACTGCAGTGGCCTCTCTTGTTGTGGAGCAAGGGCTCTAGGCGCATGGGCTTCAGTAGTTGTGGCGTGCAGGCTTCAGTAGCTGTGGCTCACGGGCTCTAGAGCACAGGCTCAGTAGTTGCGGTGCACGGGCTTAGCTGCTCCGCGGCATGTGGGATCTTCCAGGACCAGGGCTCGAACCCGTGTCCCCTGCATTGGCAGGCGGATTCTTAACCACGCCGCCACCAGGGGAGCCCTCTAAGACATTTAATGATGAATCCTAAGGTGCATCGGTATTATTCTAGAGCAGCAGTTCTAAATTGAAGGCAATTTTGGCCCAGGGAACACTCAGCAATGCCTGGAGACATTGATTGGTTGTCACAATGGGGGACGTGATGGTGTCACTCCTCCTGCCTAGTAAGTAGAGGTCAGGGGGCAATGCTGAACATCCATAGGACACCTGCCACAACTGAATTATCAGGTCCAACACGTCAGTGTGCTGAGGTCGGGAAGCCTCGCTCTAGTGATGGACGGCTGCTCCTCTAGACCTGAGCAAGATGTATGTGGTACCCACCTGTCCAGATGCTAGCTCCTGGCTCCTCTCTTTCCCTCCCTCCCTCTCCTCCTTCTTTTCCCTCTCCCTTCCCACTCCCTCCTACCCTTTTTATTCCACATCTAATCCACAGCAAATACTGTATGTTCCACCTGCAAAATACATCCAGAATGTAAGCAATGCTGATCACTTCTTTGCCACCACGCTGACCCCAGCCACCACTGTCTCTCCCTGATGTCCCTGCACCTGCCATGGCCACCTCAACACAGCAGGAAGGTGTTAGGACACATCATTTCTCTTCTCTGCTCAGAGGCCTCGGGCACTCTTCCACCTGGTTCAGAGTACAAGCCACTGCCCTCATCATGACCACAGGTCCTAATGACCTTCTCTGGCCACTCGCCCCCCTTCCTCATGGGCCTGGTATCCAGCTCACCTGCTCTGTTCCCTGCTCTGTACTCCCATGGAGCCCACCAGGAAGGCTTCTGCCTCAGGGCCTTTGTACTCACTGCTCTCTGTACCTGAACCCTTCCTTTTCCAGATAACTGCATGTTTAACTCCTAACCTTATTCTAATACTCCAGAAACTTCATCTTTGCAGGCATCCTGTTCAAAACTGAACCCCTGTATCCATCCCCAGGCCTCGCTCTCTATCCACCTTCCCTGCTCAGTTTTTCTCCATCAAACATTTAATAACTGTCTAGGACACTATATATTTTGCCTGTTTATTTTGTTGGCTGTCTTTCTTACTGCTCTAGCCCTAGGTCAGGGCTTAGAGCTTAGCTTCTCAACTCCTATCTGCTGAACAAAGACATGTACATAGCCAGGGTTTGCTTGTTTGTTTGTTTAAGAGGAAAGTACTTTAAAAGATAGAATTGTTCCACAACAAAGTACCTATAAACTCCCAAGCCACTTTGCAAAATCCAACAGAAGGAACCACATTTGCTTATTTCCTTTATTGTAACTGTGGACAGTCCCAGAATTGTTCAGTTTGCATCTATTTAAAAAGGAACTACAGGGACTTCCCTGATGGTGCAGTGGTTAAGAATCCACCTGCCAATTCAGGGGGCATGGGTTCAAGCCCTGGTCCGGGAAAATCCTGTATACCGTGGAGTAACTAAGCCCGCGTGCCACAACTACTGAGCCCACGAGCCACAACTACTGAAGCCCACGTGCCTTAGAGCCCATGCTCCGCAACATTAGAAGCCACTGCAATGAGAAGCCCGCGCACCGCACCGCAACAAAGAGTAGGCCCCGCTTGCCACAACTAGAGATATGAAGCAATGAAGACCCAAAGCAACCAAAAATAAATAAATAAATAAATAAATTTAAAAAAAGGAACTACATAATTTTCTTGGCCTTGGGCACCTTTCATCTAAGCAATTGGTAAAAGGATTACCCTGTTAGGTCAGTGGTTTAAATGCAGGCAGAAAAAACACTGCACTCGGGATGAGAGTGGCTAGTTTAAACAGACTTTTAACCTTTTAACTTCTTCCTCAGTCCTGCTTCCTGAAAAGGAATCAGTCTTCAAGGCATTTTTTAGGAGTGGTTGAAATTTGATATGGAGACATTCTCCTGGTTAAATTTAGTTTTTCAAAGTGCTGGGCAATTAAAAAAAAAATTGTTTTTTAAACAAACTTGTTGAGTGAATTCCGTCACGTGCCAGGCAGCGGGCTAGGTGCTGCGATCAGCACACTGCCCTTCAAATCCTGCTCAGAAAACACCAGTGTTTCAAGTGGGGACAGCTTTCAGCAAACCAACACGTTTATTCAAACACACACAGATCGGGCGGGGACTGCGTTCCAGTTCTAGGCACTTGGGAGACACCAGAGAAAGGAACAAAAGCCCCGCCCTCATGGGCTTACGTCCACAGATTTAATGAATGAGGGAGCCGCCCAGAAAGGTCTAGTGAGCTGGGGGATATAGAATTAGCTTAAAAGACGCTCCCTCTCCCTAGGGAAATCTAAACTACCAGAGGAGCGAGGTGTGGAGCAGGGCTGGTGGTGACGTTTGCCCGAAATCCCTTCTGGCCTCACCAGGATGGTGAATTCATCCACTGCGTCCTGACTCAAAGCTTTCTTGAGCAACTATTATGTGCTGGAGACTCTTCACCAGGCCGAGTGAGGAGCAACACAGAAACAGTCCCTTCCTCATACAGCTTACTTTCCAGAAAGGGATACTGCACGGAGAATACGCACTGTAACTCTATTACCGAGTGGTGAGAAAATAAAGCTGGGCAAGGACTTGGAGGGAAAGGGGGCGGGAGAGGTACTGTAAAACGCTTGGGAGGGGGTGGGCAGTAACTGTGGGCAGAGTTCCGATTTGCGGGGCAGGAAACACGGAGCAAGGCAGGAGTTGCGCAAGGCCGGTCCTCCTCGGCTGAGGCGCCCTCACCCCACCCGCGCGCGCCTGAGTCTCAGCGCGCCTCCCCCGACTTCTGCAGGGAACCCGAGGACTCGGCGCGGCCTCGGCAAACAGCGCCCCCCGGTGTTCACACTAGAGCATCACCATTGTCTCAAATAAGTCCCGAGTCCCACAGGCCGAGTGTGTTAGAAGCGTTTCGAGGTTCACTCCATGAAAGAAGGAAGATGGAAAGATTTCGTTAGTCGTCATCGCAACTGCCAAAGTCAAATTTTCACTCCCAAGTTTTAAGTGGCGTTGGCTGTCCACTTCTCAAATAGAAAACAGCATAATCGTCTTCTTGCCAAAGTGAACGAAACAAAACAAAAACGACACTAGCAAGCGCCCCTCCGTCCTAATCACCAACAGTCGGAGGCCGGGTCCTCGCAGACCCTCACTCCAGAAAAACTCCGTGCGCCCGGCCCCGGGGCCACACTTGCACCCACGGAGGAGGAGAGTCTGGGGGGCCGGGCTGGAGCGTATCCCCCGCGGGACTCTGAGGTCAGCAGGCCCGGGCCGCGTCCCTGCGCTGCGTCCACCCCAGACCCGCCTCCTCGGACGCCGCTCTCCATCCGCCAGCCGCCCCGACCTGGTGCCCGACTTGGCGCTCCCACCTGTCTGAGTCTTCCGATCGCTCCGCGGCGGAAAGCACCGCCCGCCCCGGAGGGAGGTCGCGGGTCTACCCAGGAGCCAGGTCCACCTGGGCGGGCGGGGTCCAGGTGCGGCGCGCGGCGCGCGGCGCGGGCGGGACGTGGGGGGCGGGGCCCGAGGCGAGGCCCGGGGCGCCGGGCGTCTGGGGGGCGGGGCTGGGGGCGGGGCCGGGGCGCCCTGGACCTGGTGCCGACCGCCGCGGTCTGGGCGCCAGAGGTGGCCGTCGGGCTGGGTCCCAGGCTCCAGCCCAAAGCGGAGACGCGCTTCCTCTTCCGCATTCCCAGGCGTCCGGAGGAGAGGGTGCAAGTTCGGGGTCCCCGCGAGTCCGAGTCTCCGCGAGTCCCGGGTCTGAGCAGCCTCGGCGCATCCGGCTGCTCTAGCCGCACCCCGGGCGCACGGGCCAGAAGGGCGCGGGAAAAAGGGAGGGGTGCCTCCTGCCAGAAGATGAGGAAGCCCGACGGGAAGATCGTACTTTTGGGGGACATGAACGTGGGCAAGACGTCGCTGTTGCAGAGGTACATGGAGCGGCGCTTCCCAGACACGGTCAGCACGGTGGGCGGTGCCTTCTACCTGAAGCAGTGGCGCTCCTACAACATCTCCATCTGGGACACTGCAGGTGAGGGGTGAGGGGCTTCCAGCTGGAGAGAAGCGTCCCCCAGGGCAGGGGTCCCTCAGGGCCGGGGTCTCCCAGGGCAGGGTCCCCCAGGGCAGGCGCGTCCTGCCCCACACAGGATCCGGCCCTTGCTCCGCAGGTGTCTGCATCTCCGGGATCAGGCCCCTAGTCACAGTGTGGGACTACCCTTGGCCCCTCTTACTTGACTCCTTTGCTGGTTGGGAAACTGTTCAGCCACTGGGTGCATCTTAGCGACAGTCTGGGAGAGCACCCTGGGCTCCAGAGAGTGTGCTGGTGACTTGTGTACCAGAGCACCCAGCCCAGCCAGCTAGTGGCAACCAGAGGCATTTAAGTGCTCCCACCGACAGGATCTCAGCTGCTATCCGCAACAGCCTTGCTGAGGGGTGAGCAGAGCTAGTATAAGTTACCTGTCCTTACAAAAGGGAAAACAGAGGCTCTGAACTCCTTGAGGGTTTAGGCAGGAAAGTAGGAAGCAGAACTCAGGTCTCCTCCCTCAGTGCCAGGCATGTCTGCATTTTCCACTTATCAGCCGCGTGATCTAGGCTCATGTGTGTTATGGGGTTTTGAAGTGATTGTCTATAGAAGCATTTTTAAGATAGGTAATAATTATTTTTAGCGCGTGTAGTATATTTGTGTTTTTTCAAAAGTACAGTATCTCAGAGGATCTTGATTCAAGCTTTCAGTTTGTTAACTCAATAATTACACTCACGTTAGAGTGTTACAATAGAATATATTTCCTTCCCCATGAAAAAGAATAAGGTACCGCAAGTAAATAAACTGTAAATAGTATGGCCCGTTTGCAACGAGCATGACTTTTTGAAAGCCTGAAACTTTAAGGTCTGACTTTTTAAATGTCTGCACTTAAGTTTTTTATTTGTTTTGTTTTGTTTTATTTTACCTTGTGCCATGCGGCTTGCAGGATCTTAGTTCCCTGACCAGGGATTGAACCCCGGGCCCATGGTAGTGAAAGCACAGAGTCCTAACCACTGGACTGCCAGGGAATTCCCTAAATGTCTGCACTTTAAAAAGTGATATGTATACTGGAAGGTCTGGTCCAGAATTTTAAAATTGCCAACTTGGGTGCACAAGTCAGCTGGATAAACAGGATTATAACTCACCTTGTTTTTAAAACTGAATTGCTCTCGGACATCTACCCCTCCTCTCTCCCTCCTGCTTTCTCTGCTGCTGTCTTTTTTGTTGTTATGGCTGTTAACATCTTGACTAATTTATTTGAAAACATGCTATGAAAACAGCATCTCCCAGGTACAAGTGTACCTTCCCTGCTCTGTTCTCCACCTCCAGGCTTCAGGGTGAGTGAAGTTCCTCTAAGATCCTTTACCTAAGCTGACTCTCCAGCACTAAGCATTTGGTAGCGATGGAACGAGGGCTGTAGAAATCAGACCACGTTAACACGATGTGTCTGCCTGTTTGGTACAAGGCTGGTCCTGAGGCTCCTTTGGTTGACTGGCTGGGCCTCACTGCTATCCTTGGTTTATAAGAGGGTGATGCAGGGTTGGAGCTGGGAGACCCAAACCCGGAGCCCTGTGGTGGCTGCTGTTAGAAGCTGACGTTTATCACGTGGTGTGGTGTTTCTGGAACAGGAGCTGACCGTTGGTGTCAGAGCAGGCGTCTTGGCATCCAAGGTATGAAGGAGCAGTGTAATTTCGATCAACCACTTTCTTCTTCGGTGCCAAGGACGTGGTGCAGCTGGATTCTTGAGTGCCAGAGAATTTTGTAATAAGGCTGATGAGATGTCCTCGGTATCTTGTTGGGCTCCCGGGGGCAGCGACTCACTTCCTGGCTGCCCGGGCTGCCGCCTTCTTCCCGGAACCCTGAGTGTGGGCACTGGGGGCCCCAGGCCCCTTCTCCACATTGCTCACCTCCTGTGTACACACATTCAGGGTGACCGAGGCTCAGAGGCAGCAGTGACACAGGCCACCTCTGTGCCTGGCTCCCCAAGGACAGTGGGGTTGTGTGCAGCTTGGAGGGAAAAGGCAGGTATGAATCTTTGCCTCTTAGGTAATCCTTGTTGGAAATGCAAAAGTTTAACTTTTAGGTGATTCTCTCTTTTTTCCTCCTTTTGCCTTGCCCTTAAACTTTCTTTATATTCCACATTGTCTTCTAAGTTGCGTTCGTTTTAATTTTTGTAGCAGAGGCAGAAGGACGGGGACCAGCTAGAGGATGCACGGTTTTGATCGCCGCTCTTGGTCATGTGGCGTGGGTGGGGTGGGAGGGTGTTGAATAAGAAAAATGACAGCTGCTGCCCAAAGCCTGCCGGCGGAGAGGTGAGTGGGCCAGAGCGCGGAGAGGAGATTTGCTGGGCTCTTAGGTAGTTCTCTTAGTCAGCTGGTGCAGGACTGCTTCCAAGGGAGTGTGACAGTAGATGGGGCTGGAGCTGGTCCCACCAAGTTTCTCGAATTCCCCCAGGCTCTGCGCGTTGCCCAATTCCAAAGCCACTTCTACATTCGTTATAGCAGCATCCCACTCCCAGTATCAGTTTTAGTTTCCTACTGCTGTCATAACCAATGACCACAAACTTAGTGGCTCCAAGAGAGATGAGATTCAGAGCACTTGGTTTAAGATCTTTCCTTTGAACAACTTTAGTGCAACTCAGGAGAGGATGCTGCAGTTCCGGGTTGTGAAATCGTGGTTCCCGGGGGAGGGGAATGTAATTGCTCACGCCGTGAAGTTAGCTAGGAGGTCTGGGCCTCCTGTGCAGGACCGAGAGAGCCTGCATCCTGTGAACGGCTGTGCTGTCCTGCGGGAGCATCTGTGGGGCGTGGGGTGGTGCGTGAGTGAAGGTGCCAGAAGACGTGGACTGTCCATCTGAGGACCACGAGCCCTGGTCACGCTCCTTCTGCTCTGCGTGGAAGCCGCAGCCCCCGGCCCCACTTCTAGGCAGCTGCTCCTGGATCCGGGGGATGGTGGGGATGCTGTGTCGGAAGTGGGGTTCGTTCAGGCTGGAAGAGGTGACAGCGTTGTGGACCTGCCTGGAGAAGAGCCGTCTTTGCCAGGGGACGCAGAGTCGCCGATCCTTGACGGTTTGGACCGGGCTGCGAGGGCTGCGTGTTTAGCCTTGCGAGACTGGTGCGGAAGTGGGTGGACAGCCCGCGCAACGTGCGCACGGAGCCAGCGGTGGATGACTCGGATATTAGCTCTCTTAATTTATTAGTGCAGCTGCGGAGTGGGTTTTGAGGTCCTAATCCGGACAAGCAGGATTGGTGTGACACGGGACATCTAGTGGATGACCTCCCCTTTCTGCAGATCTGGGGGCTGGCCTGGGCCTCACCGCTGCCCTACGTAGTGTTATTGGCGCCCCGCCCACCCAGTGTTTTACAGCAGCAGAGCTGAGTGGCTGCAGCGGAGACCATAGAGCACAGAAAGACAAAAACATTCACCCTGGCCCTCGGCAGAAATGGTTTGCTGACTCCTGGTTTAGGTCACATAAAAAGGAAAGTACTTTTCTAAAAGTCTTTCTGTAGTTTTAGAAATTCCCCGAAGAGTTTAGCATTTAGGGATTGAGGAGACCCCTGGTTCAGTTAAACTCGACACGCAGCTCTCAGATTTTGCCTGGGTGTCCACTCAGAGCTAGACTGGGGGAGGGTGGGGCCTGGATTTAAGATTAGCCTGGGCTCCTACTGAAAAACTGTTCTTGGAAATAAATCTTAGATTAGGTTTGGGATCTGGAAGCTAAGCCTACAAAGCCTGTGTTGTAGGTGGTCCATGTCTTTGTGGGTGGTCCATGTCTTGGTAGGTGGGTCAGTGTCCCTGTGGGTGGTCCATGTCTTGGTAGGTGGGTCAGTGTCTCTGTGGGTGGTCCATGTCTTGGTAGGTGGGTCAGTGTCTTTGTGGGTGGTCCACATCTTTGTAGGTGGTCCACATCTTTGTAGGTGGTCCATATCTTTGTGGGTAGTCCGTGTCTTGGTAGGTGGGTCAGTGGGTCTGTGGGTGGTCCACATCTTTGTGGGTGGTCCACATCTTTGTGGGTGGTCCATGTCTTTGTGGGAGGCCCACCTCTTTGTGGGTGGGTCACATCTTTAGCACTACTGAAGATTTTGAATGGGCGCCCTCTGGGGTCGAGGCATCATTTGTAGAATTCCTTTGCTTTCTTGAGCAAAAACAGTGACCTGAATATGAATGTGGGTATTAGGGTAGGTGGAAGAAAATCTACTGTCTGGGCTCAGCAGGGTGGACAGAGGGCCATTGTACGGAGAGATCTCAGAGGACGAAGGCTGCTAGGGCACAGCTGCACGTGCTGGGAGGTCTGCCCGGAGTCTCCCTGGAGGAGGTGCTGGGAATTCTGGGGGTGGGAGGGGGGAGGTATTTAAGGCTCACTACTGTGGTGCGATTCGGGAGACTTTAACTAATTGAGGTCCACCACATTTGTGAACTAATACCTTGATCTTGTTAATGTCTCTGGGCGATAATTCCGTGCTTCGTCGTTTTTAAGTTCACAGGAGAAACAGAAACTTTATGATTCCTAATTGAACTCCTCTCACTTCGCTGAGACGTCACAGAACTTCCCTCTTTGTGAAAAAGAAATTTTACACACATGTACACGTGTGTACTTACATGAGTTTAAAGGAGTTTTTATTCTTAGAATGAAGGCTTCGTCATGGTGATGACAGACTCTCACGGCCCCTTTCCTCTTGTCCTCCTGTTATGGAGTCAGGTGCCTCAGGGCTGAGCCAAAGGTGCTATTTGGAATTGGTCACATGTGCCCTGTCCACCTCTGTTTTCACCTTTGCTTCTCTGTCTCCGGGACGTCCCCTCTCCTGGCGATCCCCGACTTGGATTTTGTCCCATCTTCCAATGTCACATACTTTGTGAAGCAGCCATGGTAGTGCCAGATTTCTGCTTGCTCCAGACTGTACTACCACGTGACCTGGTGTGCCTTACTGTGTTCTGCCTTTTATCTGTTTTGTTACCCGTTTGTCTTTCCTCTGACTTACAAGCTGTTGGAGGGAAGTTTGGGTTGTATTCATTTTTATGTTCTCCACAGATGAGCATTTTACTCTGCAGTATTTTCTTTTTAAGCTAAGTTTTGCTGGATGAAATCGTTGAAAGCAATGGGAACAATTTGGAGCGGCTGAAGTTTGCAGTTTTATGGTCTTAATGATGTATTGACTCTGAATGATAAAATCAGTGTAAAAATGTCATTGTCATGGGCCCTATAATGCAGCGAAAAATAGGCCAGTGTATGCCTGGTGAGGAAATACTGGTTCCTGATGTCAATTATATGTGCCCTTGAAACAGCTCTTTAGAGACTCCTGTCTCTTTTGACTTTGATACATTACGAGTCTATTTAGAGATGGAGAATAACACACTGGGACTTCTGCTATTGGGCAGCTGGAGCAGAAGTACTTTCCCCTCCTCTTCCCACTAATTACAGCTAAAAACTTTGGGGTATTATATATAAAAGAAACATAAGAAGACTCTGAAAGATGGAGAGAAGAGGGAAGATGGCCCAGGGACCTCGGGATCCAAAGAATGACCCAGCGGTGAGCTCCCTGGGTTTTCTTTTTGCCTCATGTATCCCAGACTTGGAGCTCAAGAAGCCAGAAATTTAGAAATGCCAAAGGCTACAGACAAAACAAGACAAAAAAGGCTACTCTCTCACCAGAGGACCAGGAAAGAGGTAGCACAGTAAGACAGAAACCTTTTAGACACTAACTGCTGTACTCTAGCCAACACACAGGAAACACTGGACCCACACCCACCCAGAAAGCCTTGCAGGAACCAGGGCTTCCCCCCTGCCTGGAGGTAATGAGGCACCCCAACTCCCCGACTAGGGGGTGTTGGAGAAGGCCTGCTAGGGAGGTGGGCTCTCATGTACGGAAGGTGGTAACAAGCCCCGCCTCCGCCTCACTTCATGGGGCCACGGGAGGCTATGTGGGAAACTTGAACATTTGCCAGAAAAGAGGCAGTGCCTGCCTGGCCCCTCAGCTCATGCCGAGTTGATGTCAGAGGGAACCAGCTAAAATGCAAGGTTTAAGTAAGACCCAGAGTCTCATAACCCAGTATGAAAATGTCCAGGTTTCAATCAGAAATCACTCATCATACAAGAACCAGGAAAATCTCAAACTGAATCCAAAAAGGCAATGAATAGATGCCAGCACCAAGATGGCAGAGATGGCAGAGTTATCTGACCAAGGCTTCAAAGCCGCCATCGCAAGAATGCTTCAGTGAGCAATTACGGTCGCAGTAAACCAATGAGAAAAAATACAGAGACTCAGAAAAATAGATCAAAAGAAGACCTCATGGAAATTTCTGAGCTGAAAAAACACAACCAAAATAAAAGACTTGGTGGATGGACTCAGTGAGGGAATGGAGGAGAGAGAGGAAGGAAACCAGGAACTGGGAGATAGAACCATCAGTTCACCCGATCTGAAATACAGAGAGAAAATAGAATGAAAATGAACAGAGCCGCAGGGACCTGTGGATAAACGATCTAACATTGTGTCATTGGGGTCTTGGAAGCAGAGGAGAGAGGGTGGGGCTGAAAAAGAATAGCAGAAATAATGCCTGAAAAGTTTCCAAATCTGGCAACATACATAAACCTGAAGATTCCAGAATCTGAGAGAACCACAAACAGGATAAACCCAAAGAAACCCAAACTCCAAAAACTAAAGACAAGGAAAACATCTTGAAAGCAGTCAAAGGAGGAAAAAAGATTATAATGACAGCAGATAACTCATCAGAAACCATGGCGGTCAGAAGGAAGTGGCACAGTACTTTCCAAGTGCTGAAAACAAAGATGAAGACTATTGATTTATTTAAAAAATTTTTTTATAGAAGTATAGTTGATTTACAGTGTTGTGTTAATTTCTTCTGTATAGCAAAGTGACTCAGTTACACACACATATATATGTTTTTCATATTCTTTTCCATTATGGTTTGTCTATATTCAGAATACTGAATATAGTTCCATGCGCTATAGGGACCTTGTTGCTTATCCATCCTATTTATAATAGTTTTGCCTCTGCTAATCCCAAACTCCCAATCCTTCCCTCCCCACCCCTCCTCCCCCTTGGCAACCACAAGTCTGTTCTCTGCGTCTGTGAGTCAGTTTCTGTTTTGTAGATATGTTGATTTGTATCATTTTTTAGATTCCACATATAAGTGATATCATATGGTATTTGTCTTTCTCTTTCTGACTGACTTTGCTTAGTATGATAATCTCTAGATCCATCCATACTGCTGCAAATGGCATTATTTCATTCTTTTTGATGGTTGAGTAGTATTCCATTGTATATACGTACCACATCTTCTTCATCCATTCATCTGTTGATGGACATTTAGGTTGTTTACATGTCTTGGCTATTGTGAATAGTGCTGCTATGAACATAGGGTGTGCATGTATGTTTTGAATTATAGTCATGTCTGGGTATAAGGACTATTGATTTATAATTCTTGTTCATCTTCAGTTCCAAAAAATGATTCTGGAAAGACGTGCTTCTGTTATATATGCCACAACCTTGACTCAGAACTTTTCACCTGTTCTCTTCTTTAAATGACAGTACAATGCTATTTAACGTGCAGTTTCACGTTTAATGTGCTATCTAGGTAAACCTTGGAGTTTTTCTTCCCACATGAATTTTAAAAGCTTTTGGCTTGGTAGCTTAAAAACTCACAAGTTTTGCCTATATAATAGTTTTTGGGTGTTGGTAGATTATCTTGGTTTGTTTTAAGGAAGGTTTATTGAATGTTTGCATGTAAGCAGTAAAATTCACCTTAATTTATTAGTTATAGGAGTTTTGACAAACACATACAGTTGTGTAACACAAGCACAACCAAAATACAAACTGTTTCCATCATTTAAAACAAATCCCTGGTCTCTCTGAGTCACCTCCTCTACTTACCCCAGCCCCCGGTAACATGGATCTGTTTTCTGTCCCTATAGTTGTCTTTTATTTTCTTTTTTAAATATTTATTTATTTATTATTTATTTGATTTATTTTGGCTGTTCCAAGTCTTTAGTTGCAGCATTCGGACTTCTTCATTGCGGCATGCGTGTGGGGTCCTGATCCCGGACCAGGCATCGAACCCAGGCCCCCTGTGTTGGGAGCGCTGAGTCTTACCCACTGGACCACCAGGGAAGCCCCTATAGTTGTCTTTTCTAGGATCATACAGGATGGAGCATCTTGAGTCTAACTTCTTTAGCTTAATGCATCTGAGATCCATCTGTGTTGTTCAGTCCTGCTAACTGTTGAGCAACGTTCCACTGTATGGCTATACCATCACCAGTTATCCATCCACCAGTTGACGGATATTTGGGTTGTTTCAGTTTTGAGTGCTTATGAGTAGTCACTGTAAGCATTCACATAGAGGTGTTTGTATGAACATAAATTTTCACCTCTCGGGTAAACCACCTAGGAGTAGGATGTTTGGGTTTTATAGTCAGTGTATGTTGAACATCAAGCTGACCCAACACCATTGGTTAAAAAGCCAGTTTTGGGGGCTTCCCTGGTGGAGCAGTGGTTGAGAATCTGCCTGCCAATGCAGGGGACACAGGTTTGAGCCCTGGTCTGGGAAGATCCCACATGACGCGGAGCAACTAGGCCTGTGAGCCACAACTACTGAGCCTGCGCTCCACAACAAGAGAGGCCGCGATAGTGAGAGGCCCGTGCACCGCGATGAAGAGTGGCCCCCGCTCGCCACAACTAGAGAAAGCCCTCACACAGAAACGAAGACCCAACACAGCCAAAAATAAATAAATTAATTAATTAATAAATTAAAAAAAAAAAGAGTAGCTCCTGCTGGCCACAACTAGAGGAAGACTGCACACATCAACGAAGACCCAACGCAGCCAAAAATAAAATTTAAATTTATAAAATTAAAAAAAAAGCCAGTTTTTGTTTTAGCTTACATTTGTTGAGATACTTACATTTCCACGTACAGACTTGGGAGATATTCTGTGTAGTGAACTAGTTAGTTAGCTCTTAAACACTTACGAAGAGAACGGTCTGTCTCTTGTTTTTCTTAGCTGACTTTACGCACCCACCTGTGGGTAGTTAGGCAATGAAAATTTCATTGATTTCTCTGCCAGCGTCACAGAAGTGTTGCGGGAAAGGAAGGCGCTTGGAGAGAGGCACCGGGAAGAAAAGACCCAGATTATAAGCTTTTAGCCTTGGCCATGAAACAGACAAACGTAATGGCTCACTTTGTCTCATCGGCAGAGTCCTTTGGAAAGAAGCTCACGCGTGGAGGCTGGTGACAGCTGCCTCGGCCACTTACCCCCTTGTTTTCACCCAGCCTTCAAAACCAGCTCTTCTCTGAGATCTGCCTTCCTGCCCAGCCCAGGCGAACCCAACCTCACACTAGTGTTTCTATTCCAAGAGAAGAGGCCAAGCTGAGCGTGTATCTCCTGCAGAGTGTTTCATAAACACTGGTTGATCTGTTCTTTGGACCAGGAGGAAGTGGGTGTGAACTGGTGGCTTCCCTCACGCTGGCCTGGCCTCTGTGGGCTGGTCTCAGGTCTCTGAAATAGCTTAGCTGCCCACTGCTCAGTTTCCCATTCTTTTGGCTCAGATAGCCTTGGACCTATGAGCAAAGTGGAGCTTAGCTTTGACCTCTCTGGGTTTGCTTGCAGCAAAGATGAGACCAGTCGGATGAAGGATGTAGGAGCATCCTCCAGCTCTGGAGAGTCTTCATTTCCAAGCACAGCAGGTGTCAGTAAACTTGGCGTATCCATTGCAGGTACCCAGGTCTCAGGGGCACATGGAGTCTGGTGTAATCCTGTAAAACTAGAACAGGACTTGAAGATCCATTTTTTCAGCCTCTTCCTCTTTCAGATGAAGAGACAGCCCCGGGAAGTTATTTGTCCAATGTCCGAGGACCAGTGGGTGCAGAAAAGGGGCTGGAGCTAGGGACCTGTGACTCCTTAACCGAAGTCTTTACACTGTTTACATCTTATTTCCTGCCGCCTTTCCCTCTATCGTGGACACTTCTTTTAATTTTAGGGGCCCCTGTGCTTTAAAATCCTCCCCTGCCGCAGTCTTCTCAGAAGTCAGGGTGGTGTCCTAAGGAAAGCTGGCTTGCGAAGTGTTTTCTAAGGCCGTCCAGGTTGCTGACTCATGGCCCCTTCCTACCTGGGGCTCCTGCCTGTGTGAATAGCAGGGATTACCTTGGCTTCAGCGGTGCCAGACACCATGCTGAGTGCTTTGGGGGCCTTGTCTCTTATTTCCTACAACTACTTTGTGGGGTTGGTATTTTTATCGCCTCCCTTTTGCAAGTCAGGAAGCTAAGGCCCAGGTCATGCTGGATGCCGGGGAGCCCGGATTTGAGGTCGGCTTCTTGTCGCAGTTAGTGGGTTCCTTTCCACTCTTCCCACCACTGCGTGGGTGCCCAGGCACTTAACTTCAGTGCCCTCCGTGTGTAGACTGCTCCCCCTACACGCTGCCCTGGAACGCCATCCACGGAGACCAGGGTGAGATGCAGACTGGCTCCCTCACGCCTGGGTAGCACCCAGACAGAGCAGAACAAGTGAAACAGCACAGCAGGCACTGACAAGAAGAGAATGAGGCCTACTACTCTCGCCCCACTCATGCCCTCATGAGCACGGGCTGGGCCCCTGACGGAATGGTGGATATTATTAGATGGCCAGTGACTGGCGTTTACATTTACAACTTTTGATTTCAGTGGCCTACGTTAGAAGTTTTGATTTCCGGTTTGTCTATGATTTCTCATCTGCTATTTGAAAGAGGGTGCGGGGCTGGGACCTCGCTTTTTTCCTGGGTTCATGATATTTATTTGGTTCCCCATTGTTGAAGGGCCACTTGTGTTTCCACAAATGCCTGAACCCAGGCATCAGAAGCATTTCTGGGGGCCTCCCTGGTGGCACAGTTGGTTAACAATCCACCTGCCAATGCAGGGGACACGGGTTTGAGCCCTGGTCTGGGAAGATCCCACATGCCGCGGAGCAGCTAAGCCTGTGCGCCACAACTACTGAGCCCACGCATCACAGCTACTGAAGCCCGCACACCTAAAGCCCGTGCTCCACAACAAGAGAAACCACCGCGAAGCCCGTGCACCCCAGTGAAGAGTAGCCCCCGCTCGCCGCAACTAGAGAAAGCCTGCGTGCAGCAACGAAGACCCAACGCAGCCAAAACTAATAAATAAAAAATTTTAAAAAAGCCTTTCTGTCTTGGAGAACAGGCCTGGCGGAGGAAGTCAGCCTCAGGCCTGTGGTGTGTAGGTGCCCCCGCTGTGTCTGGGTGACTGGAGGGCATTACTAGGGACTGGGTTAGAGTTGAGGGTGTGTGGTAGTCACTCTTCTTTGTGGAGAAAGCAGTTCGCCTCCATTTGCACAAGACTTGATCATTCCCGGGCTGCTCTCTATGTGTTCCTGTTTTCCTCCGTGAACCCAGGGCTCCTGCATCTGTGCCCCGTGGACACCTGTGCCCTTGACGTCTCTGAGCTGCTCGTGACATCGGTCGGGCTCCCTCATTAAGTGAGGTCACCAAGATCTTTAACGTGTATTTATTTTTTGCATCTGTGGGAGAGTCATGATTTTGCCCTTTGTTGAAAATCGTCTTTTAACACGTGTCAGGGTGGAATTGCTTAAACAATGCTTGCCCAGATCTCATTCTTGTCCTAACAGAACTCGGAGGCCCTCCACCGCCATTAAAGCTCATCGTCTGGCATTCCTTACCCAGGTATCCCTGCCGCTGTTGGGGTTGTGAGCTGCTTACGTCCTGCGGGTCCTTGAGCAGCTGTGTGGCTGCTCTGGGCCTCTGCTTTGAGATCTGTACAGTTGTGCCACTAATGGTAGGGAGGACGAGGTGCATTAGGTGTGCATGTGCATGCGTGCATGTGTGTCTTATACATGTGTGTGCATGTAGGTATACATGTGCTTGTGTGCATGTGTACTGTAGGTATATGTGTGTGCATGTGTGTACGTAGGTATACGTATGTGTGTGTCTGCCTGTGTTGTACATGTGCATGTGTGTGCATGTAGGTATACATGTGCACATGTGTGTTGTACATGTCTGTGAGCGCATGTGTGTGCATGTAGGTATATGTTGTGCATGTGTGTGCACATAGGTATAGGTATGCATGTGTGTGTCTGCATGTGTTGTACATGTGCATGCACGTGCATGTAGGTATACATGTGCACGTGTGCATGTGTGTATTATATGTGTTGTACATGTCTGTGTGTGCGTGTGTGTGCACACCCATCTAGCTTGACACTCTACCTGGCGCTTGGAGTGACACTGCAGCCAGGGTGGGCTCTGTGCCGACCTGAAGGGAGCACAAGCTGACTCGGTTAGAGGAACGGGATTCAGCTGATTGAAGGAAACTGGTGAGGATGCCGTCCCAGGGAGCCAGGGAGCCAGGGGACAGCAGTTCTTCCTTTCTGCCTGGCCGCTTGTCCCGAAAAAGGACAAGTCCAAGTGAATGGAGGACGTTTTTAACACTTTCTGAGTGTCTGTCGTGACGGGAGCCCTCCTGTGAGGCTCTTGCTTCCGGGGTGGCCGTGAGTGGTGTGGCCTCACATCACGGTGCCGTGTGTGGCTTTTTTTAAACAATCCCTGGGCTGCGTGAGGATACGTTGCTCCCACTTTTCAAAGCCTGTTGACCTACTGTTCACTTAGCCGGGCCCCTTTTCTATAGCAATTGCAAAAGCACATTCCGAACCTAAGTGATTTCCAGTCTGATTAACACTGGTTAGTTACTGTGTGACCACAGGCCCTGGCAGTGTCGCCTTTCAGCTTCCCCGACTGAGCAGCTGCTCTGTCTGTAGCTGTTCCCCGGGCTCCGAGGACCAGGGAGGGGGCAGCAGAGGGGGACGTGCAGACGCGGCACATGCAGGGCTGGGCTGCAGGGTTGGTCGTGTTAATGCTGCACGCGTCTTGGGGTGATGAGAGCCTCCCGGGACTGCTCCATGGTCACCGTCACCCTGCTGCTGCTCCTTGTGGGAGCCCCAGGGCGGCAGCCGCAGAATCCAGGCCCCGCCCAGACCTTCCCACTGAGAACCTGCATTTTAAGCACATTGCTAGGTGATTCAAGGTCCAGGTCATGAGCCTAGGCCTGCTGCAGCCGCGGGCAGATGAGCTGTGAGTATCCAGAAAGGCAAGGGTCAGGCCACTGGCGCTTGCTGGCACTGTCTTTACATGCAGTTCTACCATCTGTCCATCATCTTTCTACCTATCACTCATCTGTCCATCATCTTCCTTCTACCTCCCTATCGTCTGTCTCCTATCTATTTTTAACCATAGGGAATTTTTTTTGTGGTAAAATACATATAACACAGCGCTTTGCTCATTTTTACGTGTACAGCTTGCTGGTATTAAGCATGTTCAACTATCACCACCATGATCTCCAGAACTTTTTCATCTTCCAACTGAAGCTCCAACCCCATTAAACACAAAACCTATCCCCCTGCCTCCAGCCCCTGGTAACCCCTTTTTTGCTTTCTATCTCTGTGAATTTGTCTATTCTAGGGAATTATTTAAAATGTTTACTTTTATGTATAGCATAATATCATTACATTTAAATATGGTAAACTAAGCTCAAACAAAATACTTTGATATGATTGATTTGAAAGGGTTTTTGCACTGTTAAATTGATACAGTTATATCTAGGTACCCAATCATCCCCAGAAGGTGTTTCTGATTTTACAGTGTGTGTCTATGGAAAATGTACTTTCTAGGGAATTTTATTAGAACACACCCAATCTGTTAAGCAGGAGGTAACTAGACATTGTAAACATACGTAAAATCCTTTGTTTCCGTAGGACTGTTCAGAAAAGTTTTCATATACTTCCCTTGGGTTAGAATTACAGCGCTCCCCGCTTATCCTTGGGGGATGCGTTCCGAGACCCCCAGTGGATGCCTGAAACTGCGGATGGTACCAAGTCCTATACGTGTTATATTTTTCTTATACGTACATACGTATGATAAAGTTTAATTTATAAATTAGGCACAGTAAGAGATGAACAACAATAACTAAAAATAAAGTAGAACAATTATAACAATACCCTGTAGTGAAACAGCACGCAATTCAAAACTTGAATTGCTTATTTCTGAAATTTTCCGTTTAATATTTTTGGACTGTGGTTAACCAAGTGTCATCTGAAAGCTTGGAAAGTGAAACCTCGGAAAGTGAAACCTCGGATAAGGGAGGGGATCGTAACAGAAAACATTTGTTCTCTGCTGTGTGTTTCTCAGAAGACTTTATATTATGGAGAAGAAGACAGAAACGTTCTGTTAGAAATAACTGGGGTGTCGACTGAGTGGGGTACTCCAGATAAGAGGCCATTCTAGATAACTTAATATTTTGAGAAAACCCTTTATAGAGTTAAAGAGTTTTCTTAGCATGGCATTTGCAGTTCAGTCTTGTCTTTGAAACAAGTTAAAACTTGCTTCAAAAGATCTGAAATGACTTTAGTTTCCTGCTTTAATAAGTAGAGAATTTCGTAAATAATTGACTTTTTCTTTGATAATCTCTTTTTTTTAACCCCACATTTGTTTATTTATTTATTTTTGGCTGTGTTGGGTCTTCGTTTCCGTGCGAGGGCTTTCTCCAGTTGCGGAGAGCGGGGGCCACTCTTCACCGCGGTGCGCGGGCCTCTCACTGTCGCGGCCTCTCTTGTTGCGGAGCCCAGGCTCCAGATGCACAGGCTCAGTAGTCGTGGCTCACGGGCCTAGTTGCTCCGCGGCATGTGGGATCCTCCCAGACCAGGGCTCGAACCCGTGTCCCCTGCATTGGCAGGCGGACTCTCAACCACTGCGCCACCAGGGAAGCCCCTGATAATCTCATTTTAAAAAGTAATTCTCACAGGACAGCATAGTATCTGTTGAAGGTAAAGGATATTGGATTTAATATCCTGCTATGTGAGAGTGTTTGTTTTTTTAAGTTAAATCTGTTACATAAGTGTATTTTCTTTGGATTTGCCTTTTTTCTTAATACTAGAGTGTTAAACAAGGTCCCTTTATTTGAATTATTTGGTCTTGTTATTAAATTATTTTTAGTAAATCCATGTCTGAAAAGAGTGAAGCAATTTGAGAATTAAATTCCAGTTATAATTATATGACCTTGAGAATTATTTCATAAAGCCCCGTCAGTGAGTCACAGGCAAGGGATTAACTATGTGCAGGTAATTATTTAGGTGGTTTGTGTGGCATATGATGTATTCTTGTCTTGTTTTGTTTTCTTTTTTTTTTTTGCGGTACGCGGGCCTCTCACTGCTGTGGCCTCTCCCGCCGCGGAGCCCAGGCTCCGGACGCGCAGGCTCAGCGGCCATGGCTCACGGGCCCAGCCGCTCCGCGGCACGTGGGATCTTCCCGGACCGGGGCACGAACCCGTGTCCCCTGCATCGGCAGGCGGACTGTCAACCACTGCGCCACCAGGGAAGCCCTATTCTTGGTTTTTGTTCAGCCTTCAAATTGCCAAACAGAAACAACAGAGGTGACACATATGCTGATTTGGGTAAATGTCATTGTATATGTATTGAAATGTGAAAATAAATCCGTTTTTCTGAAACACTTTTCCTCTTCCCCATATGTTGCCATTTCTTTAGTTGGAAATCATTTGGGGTGTGGGTTCCTTTACTTATAGAAGGAAAAAAGTCTCATTTTACAGGCGTGGGTCAGGATGACTGTCGTTAAATAGTTGCCGACTGATCTGGTAGTCAAGTCCCACAAAGCTGTTTTTCTTTTCGTTACTAGTGTAAGCCCGTGGGCTTCCTAGACTCAAAGAATAATCATTGGCCTTTGTGTCATGAAGCACAGCTATGTTTAGAATGCCTTTTAATGGTCACAGACGATTAAGAACAAAATTAAAGGACCTATAAATGCAAGCAACTAAGTTGGATTATTGGATTTAAAATAATAGTTTATCTTTAAAGTGTTATCTAATCACCACCTTTGATGGTGTCATTCATTAATCTGTGTTGAGGTTTTAGGTCTTCCTTCTGGCAGAAAAGATACCCCAGTAGTATCTTTATATTATATATATTAAAAAAAAGGATTTTTTTCCGTTTCAACTTCTCGACTTTCATCTCCAGCTGGTGGCTGTTGGATCAGTCTCTGCCTGTGTAGAATTTTCGTGAGGTTCCTGTAGGTGACCCTCAGGCAGGGCAGTGGGAAGGGTCTGCTCCCTGGGTGATTCCGCCCGGTCGCTGAGGCCCAGCTTTAAGCCCGCGTAGATGGGAAGGTGCCGGGCAGCCTCCAGCCCTGTCTCAGCGTTACTATCACCATCTGAGAAGAATTCCTGCAGGGTGTCCACATCCCGTGGGACTGCTTCTATCTGGAGGACTCCTGCTTTTTGCTGTTGGTGCTTATCTTGCCTTTTGGGATTTGCTCAATTTCTGATGAGAGCTATTGCAGAAAGCATCCCATTGTTACTTCTTCTAGACTGTGAAATACTGCCATTCTTTTTCGAGCCCAGTTTTGTCCCGCTAACCCTTCTCGGAGTAGGACTTGATCTGACAGTGCAGCCTTGCACTCAGGACCTGGACCCTGGACCCTGGACCCGGTGGCCGGGGTTCAGGACCTGCCTCTGCCATTCGCTGCCTGTGTGCCCCTGGCCTTTGTGCTCCTCTGTCAGCGTTTGCTTCAGGCCTGGGGGTGGAAATGAGGCCACAGTCCCCGCCAGGGGATGGGAGGGAGTAAACGACCATGCGTGTAAAGGGCTCGGATGTAGTGAGTGCTGTAGATGGGTTAGCTCTTGGGAAAGTTAAGCACATGCAGTGCACTCGCTGTAAGAGCCAGAATAGCTCCCGGTTCTGTTCTGTCTGCTTGACGAGGTCCCTCCATGTGGACATTGTTCTCGTTCGATCCGTGACTTTCGGTGTCTGTGAATGGGGAGGCCATCGGCCTGATTCACACCTTCCTGGGGTTAAGAGTTTCCTGGGACTGTCGTAACAAAGCTCCACAGGCTGGGTGGCTTAAAGCAACAGAAATACATCGTCCTGTAGGTCTGGAGGCTGGAAGTCTGAAATCACGGTGTGGGCAGGGCCGTGCTCTGTCGGAAAGCTTATCCCCACCCTCCTAGCCTTTGGCGGTTTCTGGGGTTCCTGGCCGGTAGATGCACAGTCTCCACATCATTATTCCTCTTCACGTGTTTGTGTGTCTCTCCTCTTCTTATCGGGACACTGTTTGTACTGGATTAGGTTCCAACCTAATGACCTCGTCTTAACCTGATTACACCTGTAACGACTATTTCCAGATAAGGCTCCATTCACAGGCTCTGGGGATGAGGGTCTGGATGTATCTTTTGGGACCACCACTCAGCCCCCTGCAGACGGATAGGAGACTTTAGAAATTACCTCTTTTAGGGACACATAGTTTTTAGAGGCAGGAGCCTGCTGTGTCGCCCTTTGCTGGCAAAGCAATAAAGCTATCCTTAAAAAAAAAAAAAGAAAAAAAAAGAAATTACCCCTTTTATAGGAGACAGATCAAGAATAAAAGATAGAGAAAGAGGGAGGAGATCATTTTAAACCCAAGAAAAAATCGACGTGAAATTCCTTGTTCCATTCTCCACCTCCCCGTGCTGTGCCGGCCCCGCACCCAATAAAACTTGTCCCTCGGTGTCTGATTGGGAAATCATATGTTACCTCTGTTTACTGTTTAGCCGTTGAGAACCTGGCAGGAGAGGGTTTGGGCTGTTTTGTGAGTTCACACTCCATTCGGAAGCCAGCTGGGACGTCCCAGGATGGGTGTGGCGGGAGATTTCTCCGTTTTTATGGTCTGACTTAGGAAGAGAACCCGCCAGGCTAGTGAGGAGGTCAGACAAGGGAGCCGTAATGAAGGAGTGACCAGTTCGGGTCAGAATGATACTTGCAGTGGCTGGAGAGCCCTTTCAGGCCACTTCCCCCTTCCCGTGGACCCAGTGGCTCGGTCGGCTGAGAGGCGTGGCTTCTGGCCGACCGTGGTGCCGGGTGCCCGAGGGGTGCATGAGGCAGGGTTGGGGAGCGGACCCTGCTGGGAGGCACTGAGGGAGGAATGCCCGCTTCCTGCAGGGGACAGTGGGGCAGTCTCTGTTTACGGAGGGAATCGGGCCTCTGTGGAGACACCTGGACACAGAGAGGAGATGGGCTGCTGAGACAGTCCCACCTGCTGGAGTGTCTGGCTGTTGCCAGCAGGCACATTCCCAGGAGGACACCTTTCAGAGAAACAAGTGTGTTAGTGAGGCTTCTCCAGAGACACAGAGCCGAGAGGATGTGGATATATATCTATATCTCCATTTATATACACCATATATATACTATATAGATATACACTAGATACATATACTATATACATATATAATATATATAGACTAGATACGTATACTATATATATACACTAGATACACATACAATGTATATACACTGTATACGTATACTATATATATAATATACATATACAATATATATATAGACTAGATACATATGCTATATACACTAGATACATATACAATATATATACACTATATATATATACTATATACATATATAATATATGCAGACTAGATACATGTGCTATATATATATATACACTAGATACATATACAATATATATACACTATATATATACACTATATATATACATATATATATGTATCCATATATGTGTATATGTATATATATATATAGAAAGAGAGACGGACAGACAGACTGACACGGAGAGACAGGGAGATTGATTTAGACTGGGGGAGGGAGAGAGGAACTGGCTCCAGGAGTGTGGGGCTGGCAGGTCTGAAATCTGCAGGGTGGGCTGGCAGGCAGGAGACCCCAGGAGGAGTTGCTGTTGCATCTTGAGTCCAAAACCTGTATGGCAGCAAGGTTGGGAACTCAGGCACAGTATTTTATAACTCAGGTTGTAGTCTGGGGGCAGAATTCCTTCTTCTCCAGGAAGTCTCAGTCTTTGCTCTTAAAGCCCTTCAACTGATTGGACGAGGCCCACTGACATTATGGCGGGTGATATGCTTTGCTAAGTCAGTGATCGCCGATGTTAATCACACTTAAAAAAATACCTACCTGGCAACATCTAGACTTGCGTCGGACCACAGAGCTGGGCACCATGGCCTGGCCACGCTGACACGTAAAATTAAGCATCACGCACGGCACGACGGTCGGTGGTGGATCACCCCCTCATTTCCCGGAGCCTCTGTGTGGAGGGTGGGTTCTCAGATGAAGTGTCCGCGCCCTGTTGCCCCCTCAGTTTGCACACACAGGTGGAGGCAGCTGTGCCCAGCGGTGGCTCCACACAGCCGACCCCTTTTATCACCCTGGGAAGACACGTGGCCCCGTCTTCTGACTGCATGAAAAGAGCTCTAAGCATCTGTTCTTTGCGAACGTTCCTGGGGGGCAGCTGTTTCCACGGCTGTTCTCTCACCAGGTTCACTATCAGTGTAGAGACACATACACGCAGAGGGAATGTTCCAGATCTTCCCTGTGCCTGTAACCTGTAGTCAGATTGCGTCACACTGAACACAATAGAACTAAAGTCATCCTTCAGGTAGTATTATTTATAATGGCAGTGTTGTAACATCGTTTCTGGTGGCCGTACCACCCATTGGGTTATTTAAAACTATTTAAGCCAAAAGGACGCGACACTCGAGGTGAAATGCTGGTTGTCATCTGGCCAGAGGAGCATCGAAGAGAATGCAATCAGGCATTTGATCTTCATTGTCTAGCAGCAGGTTGGGGTGATTGTGGCCACTGACCTCTGTCCTCCTGCCCTGGGCTGATTTTCAGTTCCAGTTACACAATGGGTGGCAGCCACATGACAGTGTCCCTGAGAAATGGGGAGAAGGTCGTCCTCGGAAAGCAAGCCTCATACAAATACGGAAGGTGTAGGAGATCGGTCAACAGCAAAGGTGACCAGCGGGCCCCAGGGGACAGTAAATGTGCTGATGAAGAGCTCAGACGGGGGCGGTCCTGGGATGGTGGAGCCGACCCTGAAGTTTGGGAGGAATCTGAGTCACGGTTTAATTAACCAGCACTCACGGAGGGCTTCACACAAGCCAGGCACAGCTCCAGCCCATTGAGCAAATTAATTCCGTTTTCACAAGCCCCTTTGGGTGGGTACTGTCCACATTTTGGTGATGGGAAACAGAGGCCCAGGGAGTTAAGGACCTGCCCCCAGGGCGCACGGTGAGGGTTAATGCAGACAGTCTGTCTGGGAGTCGGGCTCTTTGTAGGCGGTTAGACCTCAGACGGCCTGGTCTCCGGGACCGTGTCCTGGCTCTGGGCTCCACCTTCCTGCTTCTGTGGGCCACATCCTGTACTTTCTGTGCCTTGGTTTCTCCCTCTGTGAAATGTGGGCAGGGGAAGGCCCACTTAGTGTGGTTGCTGGGGAGACCGCGTGAGTTTGCTGAACGCCGAGGACTTGTTAACTGTTATCACGCCGAGCCAGCTTTCTTCCGGTCATGAGTCCAGTTTTTCCTGTACCTGGGCCGGGAAGGGCTGATGGGGATTAATTTCTCATCCCCTGTAGCAGACCACCCCATTGGTATCCTGGGTTCCCACTGCACATGTAGAGAATGGAATCAGCTCTCTGGGGGAACGGACAGTGCATTTCTTGATCTGTGATTCTGAAGACCTGACTCGGGGCTCCGGCAAACCTGTTAGGTCCTCCCCCGGGACCCCGCCCACTGTGGCCAGCTGGCCTCCCTCTCCAGCTGCTCTGGACTCACCCATCCACGTGCAGCCAGTTTTGCTGCATATCAGCAGTTCGTTCTAGGATGTATCTGATCAGATGCTGGTGGCATTGTTCACAGCTTCTGTGTTTCTCCTTAACCACCGGGATAACTCACGTCCACCCCTGAACTGTGTTGGCGACACCAAGCTTAATGTGTCATTTCTTGTTTGTTAATTTTATTTTATTGTGGTAAGAACACATAAGCTACCCTCTTACATGTTGTTGAGTGCACGTTATACTGTGGCTGACCTCAGCTACTGGGTTGCATTTGCACAGCTCATCTCTAGAAGTTTTGCATCGTGCTGGTGAAGCTTTATGCCCGTGGATAAGTGACTCCCCATTTCCCCTCCCCACAGACCCTGGCAACCACCATTCTGCTGTTCAGTTCTATGAATGTGACTATTTTAAAAGCTGCCTAGAAGTGGAGTCGTGCAGTATTTGTCCTGCGACTGACTTGTTAGCACCTCCAAGTTCCTTGCAGCTTTATTCACAGTAGCCACGAATCGAAGCAACTTACATGTCCTTTGACAGATGAATAGGTAAGAAAATGTGGTATATGCATACAATGGAATATTATTCAGCTTGAAAAATAGAAGGAAATTCGGTAATATGCAACAACGAGGATACACCTAAGTGAGACAGTCACTCCTTGATTTGCGTCACAGACAGGCCAGAGCTCCTGGGCAGTCCTGCGTCCACCCGTCCTGCAGCCCTGCGGTCCACCCACGGCCAGGGAGCCCAGGCCGCTTCCTGGAGGTGAAGGAGGCTGGGCCCCTCTCTCCGACCCCTGTCTGCAACGCCATGGCAGGCTGTACGGCAGGGGCCACGTACGCCAAGTCTGGCAGCCTGACCCTCAGCTGTGCTGGTTAAACTTGAAACAACTTGTGATTTTTCTTATTGCCCCCTCAGGGCTGGTGCAGGGTTAGCCCGGTGCCCTGGCATCCCCAGAACTGGACCACAAAGTAAAGGAAACTGCCAGAATTCCTAGAGCGTCAGCTTTGGAATTGGTGCTTAGGGACCTGGGTTGGAGAAAGAAGGGGAGAGAGTGAGAGAGAGAGAGAGAGAGAGAGAGAGAGAGAGAGAGAGAGAGAGAGAGAGAAGGAGGGAGGGAGGGAGGGAGGGAGGGAGGGAGAGAGAGAGAGAAAGAGAGAGAGAGAGAGAGAGAGAGAGAGGGAGGGAGAGAGAAATACCCAATTTGAGTACGTGGGAAGGGAACCTGTGAGCATCCCAGTTCAAGCCCATCACCGATGAGGAAGTCATCGCTCTGAGGGGTCCAGGAGCTGACGTTACAGTGGGCTAGCAGCAGGGCCTGGCTTCTGGCTCAGCGTACATTCACAGACTCCTGGAAAACTTACTCAGCAGCCTTGGGTTCAAATACGCCCAGAGCCAACCTCAAGCGGCCTTGTCTCGCCACCTCCCTGCTTAGTCTTCACCGCCTCTGTGATGCCAGAAATACCAGGCTCCCACTTAAACGCAGTTAGGACTAAATTCACAACCTTTGTTCCCTGTCGGGCTAGCCTGTCTTATTTTGGGCACTACGCTCCTTTGAAAGCAGCCTAAAAGCTCCAGATTACATCCAAAATGATATTTAAGAATGTCAAGCATGGGGGGCTTCCCTGGTGGCGCAGTGGTTAAGAATCCGCCTGCCAACGCAGGGGACACGGGTTCGAGCCCTGGTTCAGGAAGATGCCACGTGCTGCGGAGCAACTAAGCCCGTGCACCACAACTACTGAGTCTGCGCTCTAGAGCCCGTGACTACTGACGCCCGCACGCCTAGAGCCCATGCTCCGCAACAAGAGGAGCCACCGCAATGAGAAGCCTGCGCATCACAACGAAGGTTAGCCCCTGCTCGCCACAACTAGAGAAAGCCCGCGCATAGCAGTGAAGCCCAATGCAGCCAAAATAAAATAGTAAAATAAGTAAATGTGGTATATATATATATATATATATATATATAAAGAATTTCAAGCATGAAAACTGCATAATTGTAAATTCTTTAGCTGGGATAATGGCATTTGATTTGTTTGCGCTGGTTTATGGGTAGGTGACAGACCGTGGGATTTGATCAGCAGCTCTTGTCCACCTCTTTTCAGGCTGGCTTTTGGGATGCTTTAGTTCCTACTTCCTTTAGTTATTCCGCTTTCTCTTTTGGTACTTTTTTGGTTTTTTAAAGGCAAACCAGACATTTTTATCTGGAAAGGAGAACTATTTTGGGCCTAGGCATTAACAGGTGCCCGCTGTCCTCAGAGAACTATGTAACAGACCTGGAAGCGATTCTCCCGGGATGGCTGGCACGCCACTCTGTCACCCTCCTGTGAACTCTGGCGGGTGGGAGCTGATGGCATTTTTAGCTGTTGGAGAAACCTCTTGCTACCAGGCTCGCTGTCTATGAGATGAGCCTGTGTGGAAGGAAGAGTCCCAGTTCAGTGGTAACGATGGGGAAGCATTTCTTTTCTGTCTTTGCTTCTTGGCCAAACTTTCCTATTGCCAGTTTTGGAAGACGCGTTGATCTTCATCTCCCATGGGAGTCCATGAAGGGACGGGAGAATGCTGTTTAGTTTCTGCCCGTAAGCTCACAGTGTAATTTGACATGAGACTTTAATAATTAAATTATTAGTCAGAGGGCCGACCTGCTCTTGGTATGCAGAAGGAGGGAATGTGGCTCTTCGGGTGCCAAATTACGGAGCACCCCGAGGGTAGGCAGGCTGCCCTTCCCAGCAGATCGGGGCAGGAGCCCAAGGCTGTAAACTTGCTTTCCAGGAAGTGGCTCTAATCCTCGGGATCACTGCGGGATCACAGGACGCGTACCTCCAACTCCTGCCGGCCCTGGGTGGGGCGTCACCCTCTCCAGCTTGCCTCCCCGTCCGATCACTTGGGGGACGCTTGGGGCCTCATTGGAGAAGCAGATCCCTGGCTTGGGGTCCTGCTCCGAGCGAGGGAGATGACAACTGTCAGATGTAGCCCGTGCGGCCCTTCTCCTGGACGTGGCATCCTTCTCTGCAGGCCACTCTCTCCAGGGCTGGCACATCGGCAACAGCCTGCCCCCGGCTGAGGCCAGCACGTCGCCGTTTCAGAATGATTGGGGTGGAACTCCTCTGTATTTCTTGGCCCTTTGGCTGAAACCTGGTTTAATGGCAAAGATCACTATATTTTATATAACTGGTTGTGTGGAGGTGTCGTGCCTTCAATCCGAGCTCCGAAGGCCCCTGGACCAGGGGTGCTTCATTTCTTTGGTGCCATGGATCCCCTTGTATCCAAGTGGCACCAGCCTGTGACCCTTTTTCTGAATACTGTATTTAAATGCATGCAATAAAACACCAAGTTTTCCCAGGAAACCAGGTTTTCTTTACTGGCAGCTCTAATAGCCGTTGAGATTTTGAGCTGACGATAAACATACACAATTGCAGTGTGGATTGAAAGCCTCTGTTATTTCTGTCGGCGACACAGCACAGGGATTGCTGCCTATAGTCATTTCTGGTTTGTTGCAATGTGTCTATGGAAGGAAGTGCTAACTTTCAGTTAGAGGATGGTGAGAATAGAGATTACACCTTTCCCCGTTCAAGGTCATGGACGCCTGGGCTGTGTCCCCACCGTAGTCAACGGGGGGCTCTGTAGCTCAAACTAGAGACTACAGCAGAGGAACAGCCTTTCATCAGAGGCGGTCTGGGGGGAATCTTGAGGCGGCTTGGCTGGGGGCTGCTGCTGGGATGAGCTGGGGGTTTGGTGCTTTGCCTGATGGAGAAGGAGCCCTGGGCGGGGGGGTCAGGTGCAGGATGTCAGGGATGAAGTGTTGGTGTTACCTGGGGAGTGTGGACTCAGATGGTCACATGGTGCAAGCACGTAAGAACTAGGGAACTTTCAGTCCGCTGCCGTCATTGACACGGGGGTCTTTGCACCTGCATTCAGGACAGGGGCAGACGATCCCACCCTGACCCTGTCCTCCCTGGTGTTTTGCCTGCCCACCCACCTGCCCCACCCGCCTCGTCCTTCAGGGAGGAAATGTGGTCCCGTGGGCACCGTGGGCACCGAGAGGCTGGCGTGCTTTGGAGGGTGGGTGGCATGGAGCACAGAGGCTCCAGGTGCAATGATTGTCTGGGGGCTGCTGCCCCACACGCACCCCACAAAGGAATGAAAGCAAACTCCGGGCCCTGTTCTTCGGGAGTCCGGATTCCAGTTAGGGAGAGGCATGTCAAGGGTGATTGATTAGGTCTGCAAGGACCAGTGAGTGTGGGCAGGTGCGCTTCAGGTGACGTCAATCCTGGGCTCCTCCGTGGAGCGGGGAGTGGGGGGGTGCTCCCAGAGAGGCCTACCTGTTATGGAATCCAACCTCGTACTGCTCGCTGCACAACATGCCAGTAAATTGAGACAAGTTTTCGGGGCAAAGAATAGCCACTTTATTTGCAATTCCAGCGGACCGAGAAGACGGTGCACTGGTGGTCCAAAGACCCATCTTTCCCAATTATTAACAGAATCCAGGCTTCTTTTCTACTGAAACGGCAGCGGGTGTGGCTGGTTGTTGCACGTCCTTGGTGCCTGTGTCCTTGGTTCTCGCAGCTGTCCACAGGTCAGGGCACAATGTTCCTATAAATCTCCAACAAGACAGTTGTTATTTTTCTGTTCTGCAACTTTTTACCTCTATATGAATGGAAAAGAGTTATACCTTTAAAGGTCAGAGCCTGGAGAATGGGCTCTCCTGCATATTTCAGGCTCTAGGCAACATTCTTTTACAAAGGGGCAGAGCCAGCATGACTCAGCACAGGCAACAGAGCCCAGGGTTAGCGCCAAAGGAGTAGATCCAGTATGGAGTCCGGTTTGCTCTTCTCTGTTACACACCCAGGTCCAGGGGGTTTCCCCTCCGCCCATGGAGGGTGTGAACTCAGACGGCAGCCGTAGGAGGTGTGATTGATCCCGGGGCCTGGGACGGCTTCAGGAGGGGCCCCGTTTTGCATTTATGAACTTCCTCCATGGAGTCAGTGAACCGTCTTCCCATCGTGAATGAGGAAGAAGGGAAACCAAGGGGGCCATTGGGGAAAACCTGGCAACAAACGTGGTCACACTTGGCTTCCGGAGACCCCAAGGTGAGGGGCACTGGCCTTGCTGCTTACTGCGATCTGGGCCCTTTACGTACAGGGCCTCTGATGATTTGATATGAAGGAATAAAGGTATTCAAGTGTGAAGAAATTTCAGTTCTTTGGGGGTTTAACCCATCAAGGTTTTCCCTCCCTCCCTCTCCCTTCCCCCTCTCCTTACCCTCTTCCCCTCCCCCAGGGTCTTGCCCTGGGTGTGCAGTTCAGAGTAAAGGTGGGAGTTGAGATAGGTGCAGGGTGTAAATTCAGCCTCTGACATGATTGAGGCTCCTACCACCTAGCAAATGAGACCAAATTGTTATGAAACAAACCAAGAAATCTTACATGAGAGAAAAACTGTGTTGTCTTTTCTTTTTTTTAAAAAAAAAACAAATGGAGGGGATGATTTGTGGCTTCACTTACTCAACGCATTTAGTGGCACCGAGCGCAGGGCCGGGGGGTGGGGGGCGAGTAAAGCCACAGGTCCTGTCCTCCCTGGTGGAGACAGGTGTCTGTTAGCTGCATGACCGAGACCTCTACTTGGGGCTGTGCTGAGCGTCTGCCTCGGGGCTCAGAGGGACGAGGGACAGGCCAGGACAGGAGGGGGACCTGGAAGGGGGCCAGGGGCCCCCTGGGAAGTCACAGTCAGCAGAAGCCCTGGGAAGTGCCCACCCTCTCCCCAAAGGACCAGAGAGAAGGAGGTAGGCCCAAGGGAGATTTATGCTGTGTTCTCGCTGTGACTTGTCCAAGTTAGAAAACACCCATTTCCCCTTAAAACTGAAAAGGCAAGGAAGGCCCCAGCCCCTGCACAGGGGCTGTCACCTGGGGCCTGTGCAGCCCTGATTGGTGCCCACGGGCAGGGGAGGGAGGGAGAAAGGGGGGGAGGAGGCCTGGGGGGCCTGGGGCCATCTGCATCCGCTGTCACTTCCCACTCTGGGCAGGCCGGGGCCCAGGCTTCAGGGGTGGGGCCAGCGTCGGTGGCGGGATGTCCATACCTGCTTTGCTGTGTGGCGTGCACAGTGGCACCCAGCTTGGCTTGAAAGTGAAGTTGCTCCGTCTGTCTTCCCTCAAAGAGAGGGCATTTCCTTAGTGTGCGTTTTCTCTGTTCCGACACACTCACTTGTGAGTCCTTCTCCAGGAGGTCCGCAGCCTGCGGGTGGGGAGGTGGCCTTGGAGGTGGGGCAGGGCCTTGGGCCCGGGCAGCTCTGCTCTCCCCAGGAACGCAGACTTGCCTGGTGCCACGTCAGCACGACTGCCACACTGGGAGGTGGTACAGAGCGTGTCATCGAGAGGAGCAAGACCCTTGTCGGGAGCGTCGCGGGTAAACATCCCCGTGTAAGACGCAGAGATAGGAGTAAGCAACACCACCGCCCATTAGGGGGAAAGCAGGGCCCGGCTGTCTTCCTCCGTCTCGTGGGTTCACTGCGGTGGGTGGATGGGGCTGTGCAGGACCTGCTGGCCGTGGGGACTGGCCATCACCCCGTCTTTCTGCACAGCAGGGTCTCCATCCCGTTCAGCTCCAGCCACACCTACGTTTGGGGGTCACGATTCCATGGTCCCTCCCGGGGATCCCTGGCGGCATGGTCGGGGGGCACTGACAGAGAGGAGAGGTAACTGTATCTTTCTCCCCCCTCGCCCCCAGGGCGCGAACAGTTCCATGGCCTGGGCTCCATGTACTGCCGGGGGGCGGCCGCCGTCATCCTCACCTATGACGTGAACCATGCCCAGAGCCTGCTGGAGCTGGAGGACAGGTTCTTGGGCCTGACGGACACGGCCAGCGCCGACTGCCTCTTTGCCATCGTGGGAAACAAGGTGGACCTGAGTGAGGAGGGGCCCGGGGAGGGCGGCCAGGAAGGAGAGCAGGGCCCTGGGCCGGCTGGCCGCGGCGGCTGTGCAGCCCCCAGGCTGCCGAAGCAGGTGCAGCCGGAGGACGCGGTGGCCTTTTACAAAAAGATCCTCAAGTACAAGATGCTGGACGAAAAGGACGTGCCGGCCGCGGAGCAGATGTGCTTCGAGACCAGCGCCAAGACCGGGCACAATGTGGATCTGCTGTTTGAAACCCTGTTCGACATGGTGGTACCTGTGATCCTGCAGCAGAGAGCCCAGGGGCCGCCGCAGACCGTGGACATCACCAGCCCCAGGCCGCCCGCACGGACAAGATCTGGGTGCTGCGCCTGACTGTCCATGGGGTGCATGGACAGTCAGAGGAGTGGATCGGGGGTCACTCTGTAGAACTGCACTCGGAGGAGGAGACTGGGTGGAGATGCCAGCCAGTAGCGAAGGTCCCTGTGACTGGTCCCCCACGTACGTCGCTGCCCTGGGAGGTGGGGAGTGGACAGACCGTCCAGGGGAGCCCCCTGCAGAGCCGGGCTCCCGGAGACCGCCGTCCCCTGGCTGCCCCGTCTTCACACCTGGCCTCTGACAGAAGGTGTTCGGCTGTCTCGGCACCTGTGTGACTCTCAAACGTTTCTGCTCACTGTGATTTATCTTTGGCCCTACCATTCGGTACTTGTACCCTGATGCATCGTAATGATTCTCAATAAATGTTATTTTATACAAAATCAGGAATCAGTGTTTTTATATCGGTTGCAGCATTGTGAGCCACACGAATTATTAAAAACGATTTTGAGAAGAACTTTGATTTAGACTTTATTTGTGCTCCCATGGGCTCCTTGCTGGGGGTGCTCGAGTGATGGCTGTGAGCTTAAGGCACGTCTCTCTGTCTTTAAAGGCTGCATCGAATCCTACAAATTCCAGGTATTTAGATTGGCCCATCTGCCTAGTTGCCTTGAAGACACGAGTTCCAATAATAGAAACAAAACTAAAAGCTCTGTCTCTCCTGACCTCTGTGTGGGTCGCCGGGGCAGTTGCTGAATAGGAAACCTCTTTTCCGGGGGTGGGGTGTGGCTTTGTTCTTAAGAGATGCCAAGACAGGGAAGCTGTGAGACAACAGTTTTGTTTTCTTAGAAATTTAATGGAAAACAAGTAGGTCAGGCTTGGGGCTCTCTGTTGGGAAAGGGGTGTCTCAGCCAGCTTGGCAGCTGTAATGAAACACTGCAGACCTTTATTTCTCAGTCCTGGGGGCTGGAAGCTAGATTGAGGCGCCAGCCGACTCAGTTTCTGGTGAGGGTACTCTCCTGGCTTGTAGATGGCCACCTTTCTGCATGTGTCCTCACGTACTGGAGGGAGACAGAGCTCTTGTGACTCTTTCCTTACAAGGGCACTAATCCCATCATGGGGGCCCCACCCGCAAGGCTTCATCCAAACCTGATTACCTCCCAAAGGCCCCACCTCCAGACACCATCCCATCTGGGGGTTAGGACTTCAACACATGGATGTTGGGAGACACAAGCATTCAGTCCTTGACAGGAAGCAAAGTGGGGCAGAGGCTGGCGAGCAATGTTTCATGAGCAGTAGTTTTTGGGGGGAGGTGTTCAATGTTTCTGCGGAGAGCCCGTGATCTCTGATGCTGTGGCCTCTAGCCCTGCTTCTGCTCCCGGGTGGTGCACATCCTCCGGGTAAGCAAACGAGCTCCCTCTGTGTGATGGAAACACCATCAGAGCCCCCTGTGTGTGACTGGGGAGGCCTCAATTGACATGCCCTGTTAACTGAAGCAGATCTCGAGGTCTAAAACTTCCATTTTGCAACTGTAGCCCGTTCAAAAGTGAAAACGAGTCAGTCTGATTACTTTTCATTGACGTGGCTTAGTTTCCCATTTAGTGGGTGGAAGTTGTATTTATTTTTCCACAAAGTGTGTCTTTGCTAGTGAGATGTCTGGGAGACCCAGGAACTTGTCTTTGAAGACTGTGGAGGGGAAAAAGCGTCCTAGGAAATTATTTCTGTCTTTGTACTTGAAGGCAGGGGTGGCTGAGTTCCCACAGCCCTTTCCTCCTGAATAGTCTGGAGGAATTCTCTTGCCCATCTGCTCTGAGCACCCCCAGCTCGTGCCCTTGCACGACCCCGCGTTCTGGAGGATGGCCCAGGACGGCACCTTCTCCATCAACAGCACGTAAGCATTGCATCCTCATTGCTGCCCTAAAACGTAGGCTTCACTCTGGACTCTGTCCCAAGTGGACTTTGGGTGCCAGCCTGGGCTCTTGCCAGGGAGACTGGTCCTGGGGTTTGAGACTGCTCACCGGTTTCCAGCCGTGGTCGCTCGAGGGCCCAGTTCCCGACCAAGGAAACAGGTCAGTTCTGGGGAACCTTTAGCTGCTTTGGTGAGCTAGCCAGTGGAGGAGGAAGGGATCCTCTGCCGGATGTGGGTTCGAGCTGGGACCTCAAACATTCCTTCTTTCCCTTTGTTCAAATGCAGCTGCTCTGTGGCTGGGAGGCCACGGACAGCCGTGGGTTAACCTGCTGAGCCTGGCCCAGGAGCCATTGCTGCAGACTTTCACCCGAGTGTCCACAGAAACCTTCTTCTCAACAGCAGCTCCTGGCCGGGCATTTCCTGGTGGCCTCGAGGTGTCCTGCCTGGGAAGTCTTGAGGGGGGTTATGTTGTAATCTGGGTGTTGGAAACCATGGCTCCCCCTTTTCACAGGCCGCTAGGCTGGTGTCTTAAGAGCTTTGTCATTTCTGAACCCGACCTCCTGGTTGAATCAGCACTGCCTGCTGTGTCAGCAACCCTCTCCCGCAGACGTCCAGCAACTTCATCTCCTGCGAGGTCTCCCTCTGGCCGAGGTGAGCCGGTGCTCAGAGCCTGGTTGCTGTGGGCAGTGGATTGGAGACGGTTTTGTCCTCCCGAGAGAAGGGGGATGGAGCTGACTCATGTTCCACCTGCGAGCTCTGCGCCAGCCCTACACACGAGGAGCACGTGCGCAGATGACCGCAGCCCACCTGAGGGGGGGCGAGCCCCGGGCGCTTGCTCTTGTGTCCAAGAGCAAGAGGTGGGGCGGTCGCTGCAGGAGTTTGGAATGTTCTGAGGCAGAATTTGCTCCCGCTGTGGCTGATGGAACCGGGGGTTGTTCTTGCCTTTGCGTAATGAGGCAGGGCCAGCCCCCCCCTCCGCACCCCGCCCCGCCTGCCCTCATTGTGTCACACCCCCTCCCCGTTCCCTTAGCACTTGGCCCGATCTTTTCCGCTTCTCGAAGCGGGACCCTTTGGCCTGCCCTGCTCCCAGATACACCTATTTCCACCAGCTCCTAAAATGTCCACTGTCCTTTCTTTTCTTCCTGCTTTACATTATTATTAACTGAGGTCCATGCTTTATTTAGATGCCCTTAATTTCACCTAACGTCTTTTCTCTGTTCAGGGTCCCATCTGGACACCACATGACATTTAGTGGTCACATCTCCTTAGGGTCCCCATGGCTCTAATAGCCTCTCAGACCACCTTGTTTTGGTGACCTTGATGGCCTTGAGGGGTACGGACAGGTGTTCTGTAGGACACCCCTTGACCGGGATTTGTCTGACGTGTTTCTCCTGATGAGGCTGGGGTGGAGGTTTGGGAGGAAGAGCACAGGGGTAAGCGCGCTCCTCAGGTCTCGCTCACGGGGCTCCCGCCATTACCGTGACTCTTCCCTGATCGCATGGCCCAGGTGTGTGGCTCACGGTCCCCGCGGCACAGGTGCCCTCTCCGCTCCTTCCACACTCTGCTCTCTGGAAGGACGTCGCCAGGCACAGCGCACACGCCCCTCCTTTATGGCAGAATAACCACCCACTTTGGGTGTCTTTACAAGGATTTGTTTCTTCTCCCCATTCATTTATTGATTCCATCGTTATATCGGTGTGGACTCACGGACATGTATTTGATTCTTTGGGTTATAATTCAGGATGGCGTTCTTCTTTTTTTTTTTTCCTGCTACGCGGGCCTCTCACTGTCGTGGCCTCTCCCGTTGCGGAGCACAGGCTCCGGACGCGCAGGCTCAGCGGCCATGGCTCACGGGCCCAGCCGCTCCGCGGCGTGTGGGATCTTCCCGGACCGGGGCACGAACCCGTGTTCCCTGCGTCGGCAGGCGGACTCTCAACCACTGCGCCACCAGGGAAGCCCCGGATGGCTTCCTTCTTGATCACGTTATCCCAGCTTTCGTGAACGGGAAGCTGTGTCTGTTGGCTGCTGTGTCCCTTTGACCCGTTCCCATCTCTGGGGTTTATTTATTTTTTTAAATTAATTTATTTACTATTTATTTTTGGTTGCACTGGGTCTTCATTGCTGCGCGCGGGCTTTCTCTAGTTGCCGCGAGTGGGGGCTCCTCTCCTTTGCAGTGCGTGGGCTTCTCATTGCGGTGGCTTCTCTTGTTGTAGAGCGCGGGCTCTAGGCGTGCGGGCTTCAGTAGTTGTGGCTTGTGGACTCTAGGTCACAGGCTCAGTAGTTGTGGCGCACGGGCTTAGTTGCTCCGTGGCATGTGGGATCTTCCCGGACCAGGGCTCGAACCCGTGTCCCCTGCATTGGCAGGCGGACTCTCAACCACTGCGCCACCAGGGAAGCCCCTGGGGTTTATTTTTGAGTACTTTCTTACCTTCTGGCACCACCTGTGCTCCAGGCTCATCTTGTGTGTTTCCTGCACTCGTCCTAGAATCAGCCATTGCTCCAAGGAGCCCTGGGACCTGTCACTGGGGAACGTGTCCGAAGCCCAGATCTGGGCTGGGTGTGCTTGTTGCCAGCGGGGCTGGGGGTGTTTCTTTAGAGCCCTTCAGCTGAGAGCAAGGAAGTACACATGTAGATACTGACGCCCACGTGCAGGGGTCTGTGCTCAGCCAAACCTGGTCTGGCTGGCCTCTCTCACTCTGGTGTATCATCTCCCTGCTTCTCAGCTGTAAACCGCATCTCAGGCAGTGGGAAACACGCTCCCTGCGCCCCCATGCATTCCCTAATCGTTCAGTTGCAGCAGACAGTGTGGGTCAAGGCTGCAATAGGGGGAGCACAGCCATGGCGGGGGGGCGGGCCCTTGGCCTTTGGCTTCAGGCCTCCCTCGTTTCCAAAGTTACTCGTGTCAGCATTCTCCCCTCCCCCTCCAATTAGTTCCTAACACCTGCTGTTTCTGTTTTTTAAAAAATCAGTGATGTATGACATCGCTTATTTGCGGAATTGTCAAAGAAATGACACAAATGAACATATTTACAAAACAGAAACATACAGAGTTAGAGAACGAACTTAAGGGTGGGGGGCAGGGATAGGGAGTTTGGGACTGATATGCACACACTGCTATATATAAAATAGATAACCAGCAAGGACCTACTGTATCACGCAGGGAGCTCTGCTCAATAGTCTCTCACAACCTAAATGGGAAAAGAATTTGAAAAAGAATAGATACATGTATATGTAGAACTGAATCACTTTGCTGTACACCTGAAACTATCACAAATGGCTAATCAACTATACTCCAATATAAAATAAAAAGTTAAAAAAAAATCACTTCCTCCAAGAGGAATTCTTTGGTTCAAATATCTCTGCTCTGTATTCCTCCTGTACCCCTAATTTCTCCTTTAATTACATTCATGGCGCTTTATTTTAATTACTTTTTTTTACTGCCTGTATCCCCCAGTAAACTAAAATTTCTACGGGCAGGCACTAAGTGTGTCTTGTTCAGTGTGGTATTCTTACCACTCAGGACACGTGATGTGTGCCTTCAACAAATATGTTCTTGAAAAAATACTTGTCAAAGGAATAAATAAATAAACATGCCACATTTATAAACATAAAAAAAAGCGATGGCCTCTTTCTGGGAACGGCAGCCTGTAGGTAGGGCCACGTCCAGGTGTGATCTTAGCCCTGGTGTCCCTCGGGCAGATGGACGAGATGGGCGCCTCTGCGCTCACGTCACCCTCCCCGGCGGCTCACGGGTACCTGTGGCACTTGCTGAGTGTGCTGACCGGGCCATGTGCCACGTAGCTCTCGAGTGGCAGGGTTGCCATTTCCCGTATTTATACCCTGCAAACCGTTCACTTGGGTTTGTCCCGCCACTTCACGGTCCTCCCGCAGCTCAATGTCACCCCTTCTGTGCGTGTCAGGAATTTGCCTTGAGAGGGCTTCTAACTCACCCCCGCGCAGCCCATGTTGGATGCCTCCCGTCCGGGGGAACATCTTTAAAACCCTCCAATGGCAGGGAGTCTCCAACCCCTTCTTCCTGAGGCTGGGACACGACAGCACACTCACACGGTGGCGTGCACGCCAGCTCTCTTGGAGCCTTTCCACACATAGGAATGGATTTAATTCTCAGGATGCCCCCGTGGCGAGCAGGGTCTTCGGTTCAGCTCCCCTGGTGGCCCCCAGGTGGAGAGCTGCCCCGGGGTCCTCCGGACTCGCTCTTAGGCAGCGGGAAGCTGGAGCGATATCCCAGGACTTTCTCTGTCTTTCCTGGTGCCCCTCCGACCAGCCAGGATGTTTCCAGAGGCACCTCCTCTGGTTTAACGTGGGTCCTGGCATCGTCTGTGCGAGGGGTGAGGAAAGCCACCTTATGAAGCAGTCGCGAGACAGTGATTCTAACCTCAGGGCACCCACTCTCTGGAAGATGGGGGGGGCAGCGTCAGCCACTCATGTACGCTTAGCTTCCGGGGTGGCGGTTCCTCTCAGCCCTGAGAAACTAGACCAGAAAAATCTCACGCAACATGCAAGGGTCTGTGAAGGGCAGAGTTTGAATTTTCAAGGTTCAGAAGGTTGGCTGTTTGACCCAGACTAGGAAACTTCACCTGCTGTCCTTGCACAGGGTCATGAGTTTCGTTGCACAAACAGGTGTTGGGGTTATGGATTATTTGTGTTTGGTTTATATTTTATGGTCGACATTTTGGAATCCAATTATGTATCGAGATCTTGGTCTTCTTGCCGTAGGTATTTTAGGTGTGAGGTTCAGTGTTTAATGCTGGGCACCTACCTCTGATGTGCGAGCCTCACAGAGGCATCAAAGCTAAACCATATGAAATCGTGCATATGAAACTTTTGAAAATTACAAGACACCATACGATTTAAAGAATCTTTAAAACAGCTGGGCCATCACCTCCCCGTGCTGGGCATCTTTCGGGCCCTGGCCTCGGCCTCTAGGCTCACCTTTTCCGCTGCAGCTGTTGCTGCGGAAACCAGATGTCCACAGGTGTAGCCTACAATGCCTTGCATCAGCTTCACCTGGTTCTCTGATACCTCCACCTGGGGTGCTAGGAGCCCACTCAGCCCCGGACATGGGAGGCAGCCTGACCCGTGGGGGCAAGGGCTGGAGGCTGAAAATGTGCCTTTCCCACGCCTGGGGCGGGGACCGTGAGTGTCCTTCTGTGGCCTCCCTCGGTGGGTCCCCGCAGGATTGAACCCTGAGCCCTCCACAGTGGCAGCCCCCTTAGTGAGGTGCCCCGCTTCCTGGATCGCTCTGCCCAGGCCCCATTCCACTGCCTGGAGTCACGTCCCCACCTAACCCTCTGGAGCAGAGTCCTCGTCCTGGGCGGCCGCTGGGGCTATGCAGGCCAGGCAGGTGCTGATCTCCTTCGAGTAACATTATCACGTGGAATTATTATTATAACATTGTCGCCTTGTTAACTGTAGAAATTGTACTTAGAAAAAGTTTAATATGAGATTGAATTTTAAAGGGTAAAAATAAATTCTGTGAGTTGGGTGCCAGAGAAACTGAAGCCGGAAGTGTGTCTTGGAGGCTGTTTCTTGGAAACACTGGGATTTTGTTGGGATGTTGCGCTGAGGCTGGTGAGTGACTGGTACCCATCTTGCTAATCCCCATGAGTGATGGTGCGGGTGTCTTCGGTAAACACTAACACATTATAAACACAGACACAGTTCCCTGGGAAACGAACGACACCACCACAGGCTTGTGTTCAGTCTGCTGAAACTTGGAAAAAACAGCTGTGCGGTGCCAAGCTGGGTGCAGGGCTCGCACTTGGGCCCCGATGCAGTGTTTTGGGGTTCACGGCCAAGTCTGTGCTCTATGGACTCGAGAAAATTAGGCAGGCAATGACTCAGGGTATAAAAATGTTCAAAACAACCTTTTATTTGGGGGTCGTTACAGAGGATGGAGTAGTCATAGGAATACAATTCTGCACAAAGTACGGAGGGTAAATGTCCAGGGACGGCCTGGGGGCAGTGGAAGCCATCACTTCCGACCCTACAAAGTTTGCTGTCACGCAGCCTGGCTGACAACAGACGGTGAGAAGGTCTTCGCTTCTATGTGAGTTTTGCCGAACCCAACGGTCTGTAAGGGGTGGTGGGAAGAGTGATTGCTGGTGTGCGGACATCAGTGGCTTTTAAAACAATAGGCACAGTCGGCCTTCCCGAGGGGACCAGGATCCTTCGCGTTGCCGGCGTTTGGGAGAAGAGGGCGCTGTCACCATGGGGGCTCGGAGAGCAGGGCTGAGTCCACCCCCAGGAGCCCCCCGAGTGGGAACAGTGGGAGTGAGCTCAGGAGCCCACAGGCTGCAAGGCCTCATCTGTCTATACCTCCCTGTTGAGTTCAATAAGTGGGTTATCAGTGGCAGCTGCGACTGCAGTGACTACATAGATACACAGGAAGAAGTTAGATACACTGAGCGTGGAACCATCTAGTACGGATGGCCTGAGAGGGAGGGTTCATGGTTTTCCATATTGGGGGGGGCGGTCAGGGTGTCCTACAGATGTGGGGAGAGTGGGCAGCGCCTTGGATGCCACGGGGTTATTTGGTCGAAGTGCTGGTGCTGAATTCCTTTAGTAGCCCTTATTTTATTATTCTTTTGGTTTCTTTTTTAAAGAAAAAAAAAATGAAGTCAATTTTTGGGTCGGCATCTGAGGTAATAAGTTAAGAATAAGCACCAAGGTGGCCCCCCCGCGGCGTGGCCCCTGGAGAAGCGTGTCCGGCGGGGCGGCCCCGACATCACACGTTCTTCATGCACACCTGGCAGCGGCTGATGTGTGTGCGGATGAGGCCGGCCTTGAGCGTGTCGGCCGAGGGTGTGCCCTGGAAGCTCTGCTCGGGGATGGTGGTGAGCCAGAAGCTGTACTTGTTGGCATAGTAGTGGCAGGTGCCTCGGGCGCCGTTGCACTCGATGAATGGCGTGGCTCGGAAGTCCTCCAGGCAGCTGCCCGGTGACACGAGCGACTGGCCGCCCCCTTCGTCGCCCGCGGCCGTGTGCTGTGCAGGGTAGGGGGACGGGGTGGAAGAGATGGCGACACGTTAACTTTTTCTTTTAAAGGGAAAATAAAACAGCAAGGTCCTGCTGTAGAGCACAGGGGGCTCTGTGCGATATCCTGGGATAAACCATCAGGGGAAAGAATATGAAAGAGAATGTGTGTGTGTGTATAACCGAGTGAGTCACTGTGCCGTACAGTGGAAATTAACACAACGTTTAAGTCAACTACGCTTCAATAAAGTAAATTAAAAAATATAAAATCAACATGTGGGTCAGAACCAGAGGGTCTATTAAAATTAAGCACCAGGGAATTCCCTGGCCGTCCAGTGGTTAGGACTCTGAGCTCTCACTGCCGAGGGCCCAGGTTCGATTTCTGGTCAGGGAACTAAGATCCTGCAAGCCGTGCGCCGCGGCCAAAAAAAAAACAAAAGAAAAAACAAAAAAATTAAGTACCAAAGTGCCTCCTGCCCTCCTCCTTTGCTAACGTTTATGAAGGGGGAGTACGGGTGCTTTGAATTTTATTATTATTTTCTTTTCTTTCTTTTTTTTTTTTTTTTTTTTTTTTTTTTTTTTTGCGGTACGCGGGCCTCTCACTGCTGTGGCCTCTCCCGTTGTGGAGCACAGGCTCCGGACGCGCAGGCTCAGCGGCCATGGCTCACGGGCCCAGCCACTCCACGGCATGTGGGATATTCCTGGACCAGGGCTTGAACCCGTGTCCCCTGCATCGGCAGGCGGACTCCCAACCACTGCGCCACCAGGGAAGCCCTATTATTTTTTTTTAAGAAAAGCTCTACTTGCTGATTTTTCTACAGTGAACACGTAATACTAGTGTAATTAGTTTTTTTTCAATCAGAGGGTTGTTAAATTAGCAATTGGTTGCTTGAGATGACTCTGCCTGGGAGACCTGGCCAAGTGTTGGACGGGATTTTCTTTGCCACTTTCAAGTTCTACTTTCTCTTGGTTTCATAAACATGTTTAGCTTTTACGAAGGGGCATGGCGGGGCCCCGGATCTCAAAGCTTCTCTCTAAAACGTATCATCTGGCTCGGTCCAGCCAGCCCAGTGGTGAACCCGCGAATTTAGAACAGGAACACCTCAGCCACGGTGGGCAGGGCACAGAAGAGGCTGTCCTGTGAGATATTTGGGCAGAAGCCGAGTTTAACCTTTTCTTCAAATGAAGCAGCAAAGAACAAAAACCTCTGAATAGTTTCCTGCTCACAGAACGCGGAAGCCTTCCCAAACAGAGGCACTGTGTGTTGTTGACAGAGACAAGCAGGCGTGTCTTCATGGGGCATCTGAAGCCCCGCTTTGGCCCGAAAGAGCCGAGGCCCTGCTGGTCCCCCCATGCATGTGCACACACACACACACACGTGTGCAAACACACATGCACACACACACACACCCCTTTTCCAATGTGCTCGCCTCAGTGGACAAGCCTCTGGCTTTGGGACTCAAGCAGCTGATGTCTCTTAAGAGAATCACTCATTGGACACTCGGCCTGCAAGGACCTCGTTTGAATCAAAAGGAAAAAGTAAACCGATGGCCGGCTGGAGACTTACAGTTGCCACCAGACCAGCTTCGAGAGGGATCACTGAGGTAAGGGGGGGTTGACGTCTTTGCTGCTGTGGCAGCGATGGATCAAAGCGTGTCTTGTGTGCAGACAAGACAGGGACCGTCCCCCAGACAGGCAGGGGGACACTAAGCCATGTGCTGGCTCTCCAGCGTCTGTGCCAGCAGGTGCTTCCGTGTTCTTGGAAGGGAAGGTGTGGGCGGCCCATCAGTGCCGCCCTGGTTGTACAGCAGGGCGAGGGGACCGTGGTCCTCTTGTCACCCGCCTTGGGGGTGTCAAGGGCCAGGCTGGCAGGAGGCGCTTACTGAGGATCATGTGTGCTTATCCCTTATCCCGTGACACAGCTCAAGATGTACTTGCTAATAAAAGAAGGGCTGTCTGACCTTTCTGGATACAGCGTAATCACTCCCTTCACAAGGAAGAGGCTCGTTTTTAATTTTTGAATTTCTCGGTGGGCCCAGAGCTCTGTCCATCCACCAAAGCCCCCTGACATGATTAGCTCCTGAAAAGCAGACAGTTGCCTGTCCCAGCACAGAACTTAGTATCCTGTTGCTTCAAATTATTGCAACAGCGATACCTTAAAAAATGTTAAAAAAATCAACACTTGTCTCTCCTTCCTTTTCCAGAATCCAGTTTTTTTTTTCTGTTGTCTTGATAAGATTAGCAAGATTAGCAAACTTAGTATAATATATATATATATATATATATATATATATGTTATTAATATAATTTATGAAATATTTAACACGTTGGGCATCCGGTCAATATAGTGGAATTAGGACAGTCATAATAAATATAAATGCAATACAAGACCCACCCTCCCCACTGGACTTTCCTTTCTCCCTCTGATGGTAAACAGGAAAATTGTAACGGATGCTATCATGATAGCCAAATTTATCCTAATTAAGGCTGTACAAAGGCCTGGTGGCAAATTAATGGGTCACTTCGGGGTGGGGGCAGCTCCAGGCCTAACACGGCTCAATGAGCAAAGTGCAGGCTGTATTCCAGCTCTCACTCCTCCCCTGGGCCAGGTGCCCTTGTGCAGTGCACAACCTGAACAACTGCCCTGATTAGTCTTACAAAGGCCAGGATGTGGCTGGGGAGAGGAACTCAGTTTGCACCTGGGCCCGCAGGCTGAGAGACAGCAGGCAAGCACCACGTACCATGAGGAAGGAATATCCGATCCACAAGCTCCGCCATCCAGCCGGGCAGTGGGGGATGGAGACGTCCTGGCTGTGGACGGCAATGGCAACGGCCGGGGCCTCGCACACGGAGCAGCGGCTGATGTAGGGCCTGATGTCCTCCTCGGCCACAGGCATCATGGGCAGCGGGGCGGTGGTGGAGAGCCAGTAGGACTTGTCATTCCGGCTGGCGTAGTAGCAAATATCGCCAGGGTTGCAGTACAGGAAGGGCATGGTGCTGAACCGAGCCAGACAGGAGCCCGCCAGCCCTGCGGTGCAGAGAGCGACCGTCACGGCTGAGCGTGCCGGGAAGATGCCCCTCCAGGCCCCCGGCGGGGTTCAGCCAGGTGCGGGGCAGGGTGGAGGGCGGGCTCGGGCTTTCCAATCCCTCAGGGGCTGACTCCGCTGGCACTGTGCCCTTCCGAGGTTTCCGCACACCTCGGGACCAGGCTGGGTCAGAGGGAGGGGCGACTCGGGGAATAGCACCCCGGTGAGGCCCGTGTCGGGGGCTCTTAAAGCACCAGCCCCCCGCACCCACCGATGGGGGCCTGGCTCATGGCACCCAGGTGCCTCCCAGAGGGACTCTGGTTACTGTGCCCCCCAAATAACTCCGCCAACTTCATCTTAGGGCCAGAGTGAGTTATCTCCCCTTTCACACTGACTGCTTTCCAGCTGAGAGCCAGGTGTCTGCTCTGCCCTCTGAGGCCTGCCGGGCCCTGTGCTGGCCTTGCCCTGTCTCTGCTGTTTTAGGCCCTTACTCTTGTTTGCTATGTCTCGCTTAAAAAAAAAAACAAAAAAACTTATCTGGATGGGAAGGTGCACAAATCATCGGGTTCAGCCCAACAGATCTCCCCACCACACACATGGCCACCCTCCCTCCAAGCCCCCAATTTTAGTATGTGTTGGCCATGTTTTTTATGGGCTGTTAGGTCTTTTAAATTCCTTTCGGCAACCAGGCTTCCTTGGACAAATACCAGCACACACCCCCCCACATCCAGGCTGCAGGGTCCTACGTGCCTCCTGGCCCCTCATGGCCCCGGCCTGACTGCTTATACACCGTGGGGCAAGAAGCAAGAATGACGGGGAACCGTTGGCAGCCTCCAGGGGACGGGGCAGCGAGAGGCTGGGCCGCGTGAGCCTGCGGAGGCCGCTGAGGGCTACGGGGCAGAGGCTGCTTCCCGACCCCAGGTTGGGGGGCATCTCGGTGCCTCCTGAGGACTCGGCGACCTCATTGTGGCCGGCGGGGCTGGCCGAGCTTGGCAGGCGGTACCTACCCAGATCCTGGTTGTGGGCCTTCTCTTGGCCCTCAAAGTACAGCAGGCTGTATCCGCTCCAGAGCTTGTTCATGCCCACGGGGCACATGGGGTCCTGCTCCGTCTGGCTGTGCTTCACCAGGAGGTGCCCGATGCTGGCGCTGCGGCCGGGCATGCCAGGCAGGCCGGGGCTCCCGGGGCGGCCTGGCTCCCCTGGGACCCGAGACAGAGAGGCCGCCTTGCAGCTGCCGTGCGGACCGCAGCCCACGTGCTGGCTGCGCGCGTGGCGACATTCACAGCCCTGCTCTGCCTTTCCCCAAGGGCTGGGGTCTCGGTGGCTCTGCCCTTTGGGACCAGGAGCCTCCCGGGGAGGCCCGCACCCCATCCCGGTGCCCTAACGTGGGACCACAATGACAGGAGTGAACAAGGGGCGGGGACTCAACCTCCCCCGCGAGCCGTCCCCCCAGGGCGCCCCGTTCGGAGCAGGAACGAGCATCAGTAAGTCAGAAGGGTCACGGAAGCACCGTGTCCAGCCCCACCCACCTCCTCTACCCCAGGCGGCAGGTCCCCCTGCTGATGCTTTGGGGAGCGGCCATTCCCAAGGTTGGAAGCCCACCTCCCCAGATGCCCACCCGGGGGCGCGATTCTGCCCCTGACGTTGCAGGACGGCTGATCTGCCCCCAGCAGGACACCCCTTCAGACCTCTGGAATCAGCCGTCCTGGGTGACCCTGCCTTTCTGAGGACGTGCCCTCCACCCTGCACTGAGGCCCCTGGCCTGGATGCGCCGCCCCCTGCCCCGCCATGCGTGTCTCGGGTTGCATCCCCCCGCATTTTACACTTTCCTGCCCGTGGGTCGCGGTGTGCTTCCTGCGATCTGGGCGCTGACTGTGCAGCCCGCCTTTACTGTCAGCACGGTGCTCACACCACGCGCTCAAACCGAGCGCGGGTGGATTACACCAACTCTCAAGACTTTTTTTTTTTTTTTTTTTTGCATGAATGGGTATTATTTCTGGCCTATCCCAGCCTGCACACGTGCAAATGATTTTAAGAAGTCAATGATCTAAGACTTCACAGTGGCTCCTGTAATGTAATCGGTGACTTTCAGCTCATAGTTTCCAGCCTTCAAGAGCTTTAGGAATCTTGTCTCTCGAAATATGTCAGCCGCTTCCTTCTCTGAGGCACCTGCAGATGTGTCAGAGGAAGGAAGGAGGCCGGCCTGTCCTGGGGACTCTGTGCCAGGAGTTCTGCCAGGTGCAGGGGACACCGGGCGGGCGCAGGTATATGGGCCTTGCTCAAGACCCAGGCTGCAGCGGGGGCCCCAGGCTCTGGGCTAGGGGGTGCAGCCCCTCATCTCTGCTCATCTTGGGGCTCATCTGACCCCTCACCGTACACTGCAGTCCATTTAGCAGACTCACAGTGGGACCTGGAGGAGGCTCCCTGCCCTCTGCCCCCTCTGTCACCATCACTCACCTTCATAGCCAACGGGCCCCTGCAGCCCCACGGGCCCCTGGTCTCCTCGGAACCCGGGAACAGCCGACACACCGCCTCTTCCCTGGGGCCCTGCCTTCCCTGGAGCCCCGCGGAGACCTGCACAGCCACCGAGACACGCGTGAGTGCCCCGGGAAGAATACGATGCTCCATCACTGGTGCTCAGCCAGTGCTTTCCAGCAGGAGAACAAAAGCGAAAGCAAAGCAAACAGGAAACGAGGGGTGGCCCCGCAGTGTGCTCCTACCTGGTTCTCCTGGGCGGCCCTGGGGTCCCATCTCCCCCTGAGGCCCCGGAGGGCCTCTCCTTCCCTGCGGACCCACTGGCCCCCGCTGGATGGCAATCCTCTGGGGGATTCCTGCAATCCCCGGGGCGCCCACAGCACCCGGGGCACCTGGAAAGGGAAAAGAAAGGCCAGATGATGCATGAGGACCACTCTGCTCTCTTGCTCTGGTCTCTGTTCCATTTTTGACCCATGGAACCAATTCCAGAGCTTCCTCTGAGCCACCGCGCTCTCTAGAGGTGGGGTGGGTGATAACCCACCTGCAAGTCGCTCAGAGCCCTTCCAACAACCCGTCACCACCACGTCCCTGTGACAGAATGACCTCAGAGGCGTACCCTCTTGAGACTCACTTACCCGGGAGTCCTCGATCTCCTTTGGGTCCCTTGGGGCCTCGGTCTCCCACACTCCCGGTGGCGCCTGTGTTGCCCATGAATCCTTGCTCCCCTCTGGGCCCTTCCGGACAAGCAGGACGTTGAGGACACGTGGGGCTGGGCGGGGGCTCTGGCCATCTCTGACCAGCGCCGCCAGCCTCCCCAGGAAGAGCCCCCCACGGGCACCGACCCTTACCTTTTTCTCCCAGGAGCCCGAACACGCCAGGCCGGCCCTGGGGCCCGGAGTCCCCGACCCATCCTTTGGTCCCTGGGTTTCCGGGGGCTCCTGGACTCCCCTCATCTCCTTTGATTCCAGGAAGAGCCACGGGCCCAGGTGGCCCCGGGGGACCTCGATAACCTGTTGGCATCAGTCCCAAGAAAGGCGAGTGTACACAGGAGGAAGCACAGTCATGGCCGGGAGGCCGGATGCAAAGTCACCCATTCAGGGGACCGGCTTTGGCAAGTTTGGAACACTGGGCAACTTTGCTTTTTATTGTGGTAAAATATACGTAACATAAACGTTAACATTTTAACCATTTTTAAGTGTACAGTTCAGTGGCATGAGGTGCATTCACGCTGCTGTGCAGCCATCACCACCATCCTTCTCTGAACTTGTTCATCTTCCCAGCGGAAGCTCTGTCCCCATTAAACACTAACTGCCCCTCCCCCGGCTCCTGGCCCCCACTATCTACTTTCTGTCTCTATGAATGTGGTCACTTAGGGAGCTCCTATCAGACAGTATGTGTCCTTTTCTGTCTGGCTTATTTCACTCAGCATCATGCTCTCAAGGGGACAACGAAAGCGTTCTATCCCTCAAGCAATCAGGTCGTGGCCAGCTCCTGTCCCCAGAGATTCCAATGTATCCAAGTGTGAGCCCTGCTTACCTTCCAGGCCAAATATCCCAGGCGCACCTACGTCACCTGGTAACCCAGAGATGTTGGAAGGGGGGGTGATGCCTGGAAACCCCTGAAGTCCTGGGCTCCCAACCGGGCCTCGTTCCCCTTAGGAGGGAAACAGAAGTTGGTTAGTACCAGCACCCAGCGTTTCATCTTGTTTCCTCCCTGTGCCCTCAACTGTCCAGGAGCAGGGCCAACAAAGAGAGGCAGTGATGGAAGGCGCCCAGCATAGGCTCTCAGGGCGGGTCTGGGGAGACAGGGGCCGCACTGCCTGTCCCCAATCCCACCAGCCCCCTCTTGCTGCCTAGAGGGTCCCGTGGACCTGCCTCTGCTGGGATATTATCCTCACCGGCATGCTACCTGCTCAAGGGACACCTGATGGGGCTACCTGTGGGTGACACCTGGCCCTACCCTGAGGGGAGGGCGTCACTGACAGGGCAGCCCTGTTGGCCCAGACAGCACCGGTCGTGGGAAGGCTCAGGATGGCCGGCGCTGGGATTTCAGTCCTCCCCGTGCCGTCCTTCAGGATTGTGGATCCCGACGGATGTCCAGCATCCTGGGCAGAGTCCGTCCTCACTGCCCACAGATTCTGTACTTGCCATCCTGCTTCCCCAACTGAGATTTACTGGTGACCCCCCCAGTCAACACCCGCAGCGCTCTTGGGCAAGCGGGAGGGAGTGAGTCACAGCTCAGAGTGTCAACAAGGATCCTCCTACTATCTATTTCGTGCCACGTTTTCTGCACTTCTGTGCTTTTTGTGGGTGATTTCACTGTTTAGAGTGGCCCCCAAGTGTCACGCTGAAGTGCTGTCCAGAGTTTCAGGAAGGCTGGGATGTGCCTCACGGAGAAAACCGTGTTACACGTGCTTCCCTCAGGCCTCAGCTACAGTGCTGGTGGTCCTGTGCTGGTGGCCTGAGCCTGGGTCCTCGGCCCTGGGTGGGCTGTGCTGGTGGCCTGAGGCTGGGTCCTCGGCCCTGGGTGGGCTGTGCTGGTGGCCTGAGGCTGGGTCCTCGGCCCTGGGTGGGCTGTGCGGGTGGCCTGAGCCTGGGTCCTCGGCCCTGGGTGGAGCTGTGTGAACCCCACGCAGCCCCCCAGGACTCACAAAGGCCCTAGCTGGCTGGCCTTCCTCCTCCTCCTGCCTTCAGATCAATGCCGTGGGGCTGGGATATCAGGGAATTCTGCACTTTCCACTTAATGAAAGGGGAGAGGAAGGTGACAGACCCTGGAGAGTCAGATGCGGTCTGTGGGCCTTGAGATACCCGCCCCCCCATAGGAGATCAGGGTCGCTGGCCTCCTCAGGGCCTGGCTTCTCCTTTGGGTGTCGATGGGTCTAGCTTCGGGGGTAATTCTGACCAGAGCACGGGCACTCAGGCCCTGGTCTCGGAAGCCCAGGTGTGACGGGCCCGTCTGGTCCAGCACCCCTGCCAGCTGCCCAGACGGCACCCGTGGACAGCATGCTGGGCTGAGCTGGGGGTGGGCGTGGGCCCCGGCTGTCAGGAGACAAGTGCTGGGCCAAAAGCACCTGCTGGGGCGCTTCCCTCTCAGTTTAGGTCGAGCCTGGTTTGCTGGTGGATGGGCAGGGGGCGGGGCTGGGGCTCGTGCTCAGCGGCTGAGACCACCTGGCTGCTCCCACCACAGTCCAGGCCTGGTGCGCAGGCACAGCTCAGGGGCTGTGGTGCGTTCATCCACTCATCCATCCAACACTCCTGTGCACGTGTCACAGCCAGGGCCCTGTGCCGGGTGCACACCTAACCCTGGGGGCACCGAGGGGATGGAGTGTGATCTTATCCGTCCTACAAGGGAGTGTGGTCAATAGCTAACCCCAGTGGAGTAAGATTATGACGGAGTATAAACGATGGAACACTAGTGGGAGGTTTGCAATAAGAAATTCTCCCTAGAGGAGCTGGCACCTGCCCTGCCCCCGGCCTCTCATCTCTCAGACTCACGGACACCGTGGTTCTGGGGGTGCAGATGGTGATACTGGGGTGTTGGCCTCACCTGGGACTCCACGCTCCCCTTTCCGTCCCGGTGCTCCTGCGGGGCCTGGAAGGGTGTTGGCCTCTCCTGGGTCACCCCTGGCCCCGGCAGGACCTGGTAAGCCGGCGTCCCCGTGGATGTCCGCACCTGTGGCCGGGTTGACAAGCAGATGTCAGTGTCTTCAGCCGGGCAGAGTCCATTTTCATGAGTGGAGGGATAGTAACGCTCTCAGTGAGACCCAGAAACGGAGAACCCAGTGGCAGCCGTGGAGATTTCAGCTTCCTAGGTGGCCTTGGTGCCCCAGACCCTGCCACTTGGAAGGAATCCTGGGGATCGTAACTGAACCCCTTTGCTTTATAGGGGAGACCACCGAGGACCCCCGGAAAAATCCCAGATGCCAGGATGCAGATGGTCCTGCAGCTGAGACCTGCCGAGGGCCCCGGGCTCCTGGTGCTAAGCCTGAGTTAGGTTGAAAAGGAAAATGCTATTTAAAACCTTCCCTGTTCCCACATCAGAGGCTCAAAGTAGCTGGTGTCAAGAGTGACATAACTTGACCATCTAAACTCGAAATGTTAACTGAAGCATGAGTGTGTGAATTTATATATGATTCCACACATCCAAATTTACCTGTAGACAGATGGACGTTTGATTACGTAAAACATCTATAAAGAGAATATTCTAAAAGTGGTAGAACTATGGGTATTTTTTTTTCTTTTGCTTAACTGTATTTTTTTAAGCTTTTCTCTACTCAGCATGAACTTTTATAATCTGAAGACAATAAAAATTGTCCTTAAAAAACATACATTAATAATATGCCCTGCAAATATTATTAGTCCAATTAATACATTTTAAAAATTAAATGCAAAGACAGGGCATTAAGATTTAAGATGAAAGGAACTAAATTTAAAATAAAGAAACTTCAGGGAAGTCGCCGAGAGTTTTGCACATGTGATGGCGGCTTCCCAGAGGGGGACGAGGCTACAAAGGAAGTTTTCTGCACAAAGAGGATCTCATCCCCCTTGAGGAATAGATGGACACGCAGATGGCATCCTGAGGTCCCAGAGGGGGCTAATCATGCAAACCTCATTCTGTCACTGGCTTTTGGAAAGGATGGGCTTTCTCTCTCCTTCAGGAAAAAAGGGGTCACAATACCTTCCAAGAGCAGCTTCTCACAGTTTCTTAAAGGTCTCACTTTCTTCTCCTTACGGAACACCCCGCCCCGCCAAAACCCCCATACGCCACTGCTGTGAAGGGAATTGTCTTTTCTAAACCCATCTGTCAAGGCCCTAACCCGCCACGTGATGGGGTCTGGAGGGGGGCCTTTGGGAGGCGTTTGGGGTGAAAGGGCCCCTGATAGGATTGGCGTCCTTATAAGAAGAGATACCAGAGAGCTCGCTCTCCTTCTCCACCGCGTGCGGACACAGCGAGAAGCCGGGAAGAGGGTCCTCGCCCAGACTCTGCCGCAACGGCACCCACCCCAAGCTTCCCGCCTCCAGATCTGGGAGGAGTAACTAACTGCCTGTTGGTTGGGCCCACGGTCTGCAGCGTTTTGGGGGAGGAGCCACACAGGACCGAGTCCCCTTGGCCTCAGGGACGGAGCCCGCCCTGCTCCCTGAGCTCCCCGACCCCCGTCCAAGTCCCTGATGGGCCACCCGGTCCCTTGCCCCACTGCCATCTGGTACCTGGGGATCCTGGGAAGCCTTTGGTGCCTGGCAAGCCGTGTAATCCGCCGATGCCACGGAGGCCGGGCAGACCTGTGGAGGACCCTCGTGGTTATTCCATGGCGGAGCAGAGGGAGACCCTTAACATAATCAGATGCTTTTTTCTGCTGTGATACGGTCGCCCATCCAGTGTGTTCGAAAGCTGGGCAAACCGGAAGTACAGCAAATACTGTGACATGTAAACCAGTCACTTCTGTGTCACCCAGGAGAACCATTAACCTAAAAATTGTTTTCATGGAAACTTTTTACAGACTCGTTACAGCCAGAAGGGGACTGGGCAGTGCTGTGTGTTTCTTTTCCTGATCCGTGAGTCACTGTACGTATAAAAACGGTGCTTGGAACCAACAGCCTGGTATCATTTCCATTCCTTCCAGATCTCCGAGGATCACCTTTCCTAAAGTGGGACTTGGGAAGCCAGGCGACAGTTCTTCCTGTGATGTGGGCAGTGAATGTGGAGTCGGGGTGCGCCCCCCTGAACTCTGGACAGGAGAGTGTCCAAGGGCCTGTCCCCTGACCCAGGCCTGTCAAGGCCGGGCCGAGTAACTCCCCAAGCCCCCCAGGGGCTGCACCAGACCTCGCTCAGTGGGGACCCTTGCATCTGTCCCTCTGTCCCGCCTCTGCACCGCCCAGGTGCTGACTGAGAGTCACCCTGAGGTCTCCCGGCAGGTTTCTGTTCATCATTCTGGGGAGTAAACGCCTCTTTGCAGGTTGCCATTGCAGGTTGTCTGCAGAGAGGGGAGGGGTCTTACCTGGTAGGCCTGGGCTCCCCGGCCAGCCGTAGTCTCCTTTGGTGCCGGGCACTCCCGCCCGTCCCGGCTCTCCCTGAGGCCCCTGCAGCCCTGTCAGTCCTGGAAAGCCTGGGGGAGAGACGCATCCTTCAGGGGGACACAGGAGCCCCGAGGCCTCGTGGCCTCCAGCTCGGGTCCTGCCTTGGGGAGGGACTTTGCAGGAAAGAACCAGCTTCCCTTCCACGTGGCCTTGGACCCCGCATTCAAGCTCAGCAGTGTTAGTGCAGCCTGGCCAAACAGAACAGCTTGTGTATTCGTAATCTCATTCCATCGTGCACACAGAAGCCTGGGGAGAACCCAGAGACCCCTTGAGGATCAGCCTGTCTGTGTTCACAGATCCCGGGCAACAGCGAGCAAAACAGCAGCAAGATAAAAGCACAAAACGAATTCACTCGTGTAACTCGGGATCCCCCGTGAATTCTGCAATTGAAATGCACGAAAGGCAGCCGTCACAGGAACTGTCTAAACACGTACAGAGAGACAGACAGTGGCCGCACAGACACGGCCATCGGCCCCGTGCCTCCACCACAGCTGGGCTGGGCTGGACCTAGGGAGGGACAGGTGGGAGGGACCTGCCTCGGCTGCGACGGCGGGGGAAAAGCAGACGGGCAGGACCGGCCGCCCTTGTTTTGGGCCCTTGGAGATTTGGGGGCTCGGCTGCACTCGGCCTCACTGGCCACCGCACCGTCCAGCCGGGCCCAGGGAGGGCAGGCTGGGGGAAGGTGGTGTGGCCTGGGATTTTACCTGTTTGCCCTTTAAGTCCAGGAGGACCCTGGACTCCTGCCAGGCCGGTGATCCCAGGGAAGCCGACATCACCCTCTGATCCTTTCTCTCCGAAGAATCCCTTTAGACCTGTGACCACAGATGTGCTGCTCAGAACAAACCACAGCCAGCGTGTCACTGGGGCTTAAGGCTCGTGGGGTTCAAGGGGGCACCAGGTAAAGCATGCTGCCTTCGCACTGGTGCTTCCAATTGTGAATGGGGGTGGAAATCTAGACGGCTCCTCCCTCAACTAAATTTCTACCTAATTCCCTGCTCTGAGCCTGTGGTCAGCAGCCCCCAAGCTGGCACCCAGCGGTCGGCGTCCTGGCATTCACACCCTTGTGAGCTCCAACCACACGGAGTAGGGCTGAACCGCGTGAACACCAGGACACCGTGGACGTGCCACTGTGCCACCTCGAGCCCAGCTCATGCAGATCATCACTGCTTTCACTCTGTCCCTGCTCTGGAGGAAGCCAGCTGCCACGTCATGAGGATACTCAAGCTCGCAGGGGGGAATTGAGGCCTCCCGCCAAGAGCCGCCTTGGACGTGGATGGTCCGGCCCAGTCTAGCCTTCAGATAAGGCAGCCCGCCCGACCTCATGACCAGAATCTCACGAGAACCACCCTGTGTCCGAATTCCTGGCCTCAGAAACTGTCAGGTAACGCCCACGGTGGGTGCTCTAAGCCGCCACATTTTGGGCGCCTTGTTAAGCGGCCAGACCACTCACCTGAGCCCTTATCTGAGTGGTTTCTAACAGGTGCTGTGCCGGGGGATCTGGGGGGTTAGTCAAAACATGAGACGTTTGAGCCTCTCAGGTCTGGGTCAGGCCCGGGATCTGCCTTTTAGACGAGCCCCTCAGGTGCTGCTCTGCTCATTGGGTGGACTTAGAGAAGTGCTGCCTTCCCGTCAGTGACCCTGTTCTGTGCCACACGTTCTGGTGTTTCTGGGACGCTGGAAGATTTTGCAAACTTCAGACACAGCCACTTTCCGCCAGGGTCTCCTGAAGCCTCTGAGGCTCTTCTCAGAACAACTACTGCCGACGTTCTCTGGTCTTGAAGAAAAGCCACCTAAGAAGTTCTGCTTGTCTTCTATGGATTATTTTAGTGTTTTAAATTCCGCTCCAAACCCCTATTTACCTATTTCTTCCATAAACGGTCTCCACCACCTCCACCTGGACCCAGAGTCCAGTGCAGCCTGTCTCTCATCCTCCGAGGAGGGACCAGGCCAGAGCCCCCGGTCCCCGGGGCCCTCCCACTGGGAGGCCACCTGCCCAGGGCCCCTGGGCACCTCCCGCCCACGCTGCAGGGGCAAGCGCGGTGGCCGAGCCCACTTCTTACACTGCACCTGTCTTAGGGTGAATGGAACACCCCCGAGGATGCTGACAACTGACACCACCCCTCTGCCCCTAGGATACGGTCCCCTGGAGACGGACACAGTGGGAGGCTCCACTTCCTGGACTTTAGTTTAACTAAAAGCTAAACATTCAAGGGGAGCAGCCTTAGTTCCTGGGGTGGGGCAGCTTCTCTTCACACACATTTTCAATTGAACAAACGAGGTCATTGTTAGTGACATATGTGGCAAAGATGATCTCACATTTCTGCTTTTATAAACCAAACTGCCAAAGTAATTATTTAGGATGGGAGATCCAGCCAGCCTAAGGTACCCTCGTGTCTGGGAATAAAGCCGTCGGGAGACCAGACTGTAGATCTACAGGGAGCCCAGAGGAGTTCATAGGTGAGGTTACCTGTTCCTAAGTGACAGCCCTCCACTCCCAAGCTAGACTGAATGCCCCTTTCCATTCTGGCGCTTTCTCTCAATAAAGCTCAGCGCCCTCCTTGTTGGCCGAACACATGGACAGACTCTTTCCCCCAACCCGAGCCATCCCTAGGCAGACCTGTGGGGTCTCCCAAGATAAAATCCCAGGAAGGAGGCATCTATTCCAAGTCCCATGGGATATGACACAAGCAGGAATTTTGACCTTGAACTTCAGTGATGCTCAGAGAAGGGGCGTGAGCTGCCATGCCACGTGACACCCCCTGACGTACACAGGGCTGGGGGGCCGCCCCTTGTCTTACGCAGTAGAGAGGTCTGACTTCCACTCCCCTTTCTCCTAGACCTTTCACAGTTTGCGAGGGCTCTGGTCATTGTGTCACTTGCTTCGCGCCCTAGGATGTGTCCCAACAGAACAGGCACACGTGGTACATTTTAGAGGCTTGCAGCTCCTCCCATCCACGGAATGTTGATTCTCTCCATCTTCCCTCTCAGGGAGAGAAAGGTTTCCTGACATTGTCTTCAGGCTCAGTTTAATTACAAATTCCAGTCTTCCTTACACGTCGGGCTTAAGGACCTCAAACCATCCCTACATCGTGATCCGTGGGCTCACTAAGTAATGCTACGGTCGGCAAGCATGAGTGACGACAGACCAGGGGGCAAGGCTGCGGAAGATGAAGGGGTGGAGAATCACTCGGGTACCTGGTGCTCCAGCGGTCCCTCCTTCCCCCTTCAGGCCTGGACTTCCTGGAAGGTCTATAGTGTTTCCAATATCACCTGTTAGGTGCAAAGAAGATGGATGAAGTCAGGTCTTCTGTGCTTAGTTTAGCAACTTCTATGACACTACCTTCCTAATAAGAATAATTTGCTTCAAAATAACTAACAGCACCCACAGGCCTGACGTCCCCACACTGCCCGGGATGCCCTGTTTTCACTGTCCCAGCAACACTCACCAAAGTCACCGATGGGGCCGATCTCGCCGTGAAGGCCTACTCTCCCTGGAGCTCCCTTGTCGCCCTGGAGCAAAGCCAAACATGAAACCATCTTACATGGCCGTTCATGAAGTTTGTTAATTTCTTTAAAAAAACTTTTTGTTTTATATTGGAGTATAGCCAATTAACAATGCTGTGACAGGGGTTTCCCTGGTGGCGCAGTGGTTAAGGATGCAGGGGACACGGGTCAGATCCCTGGTCCTGGAAGATCCCGCGTGCCACAGAGCAACTAAGCCCGTGTGCCGCAACTGCTGAGCCTGCGCTCTAGAGCCCGTGAGCCACAACTACTGAGCCCGCGTGCTACAACTACTGAGCCCGCGTGCCACAACTACTGAGCCTGTGCGCCTAGAGCCCGTGCTCAACAAGAGAAGCCACCACAATGAAAAGCCCGCGCACCGCAATGAAGAGTAGCCCCCACTCGCCACAACTAGAGAAAGCCCCGCGCGTGGCAACGAAGACCCAACGCAGCCAAAAATAAACACACAAATAAATAAATTTATAAAAAACCTCCGATGCTGTGACACATTCAGGTACACAGTGAAGTGACTCAGCCGTACACGTACGTGTATCCTTTCTCCCCCAACTCCCCTCCCATCCAGGCTGCCACATAACATTGGGCACAGTTCCCTGTGCTATACAGGAGGTCCTTGCTGGTTATCCATTTTAAATATAGCAGCGTGGACATGTCAGTCCCAGACTCCCTGACTATCTCTCCCCCCAACCCTCCCCACCTGGAACCATAAGTCCGTTCTCTAAGTCTGTGAGTCTGCTTCTGTTTTGAAAGTAAGTTCATCATTTCTCTTTAGACTCTGCATATGATGGATATCATACGATATTTCTCTCTCTCTGTCTGACTTGGTGAAGTTTGCAATTTTGAAGGGTTAGTGTATCCAGCTGTTCTGCTAAAAACAACTCTCAAGGTTTGCGATGTCATCATTTTGTAAAAAAGTCCTAACGTGTTTCAGTGTAAGTTTAGAAGCTGGTTTGCATACCTGTTCTTATTAAACTGTAAAGCAGTAATGATGGCAGTTTTATTGAAATAAATAACATCAATGACACAGACCATGGTCATGACAGTGGTAGTAATAATCATGGCTGACTATGCCCTACCCTCTGCCAGGCTTACCCGGGCAAACATGTTGGGTACCATCTCAAGAGCTCATTCAAGCCTCATAGCAGCCTGTGAGGTGGGTACTGTTATTGCCCATTAGAGACATGAGGATGTTGAGGCACAGAGAGGTTCAGTGACTTGCCCAGGGTTGTTCAGCCCGTAAGTGGCAGAACTGAGTCTTGTCCCCCAGGAACCGTGGACCGCAGTGCTCGGCCAGCAGGCCACGGGGAGAGGAACTCACAGAAGATGCCCACTTACCCTACTGCCTGTGAAGCCGGGAAACCCTGAGATTCCGGGGGAGCCGGGCACGCCAGGGAATCCTGGTGACCCGGGCACGCCGGGGAATCCGGTATCTCCTTTGACTCCTTTGACGTAGCCTGGTATCCCCGGCAGCCCAGGGACTCCCGACAGCCCGGGGATCCCTGGCATTCCGGGAAGGCCTGCAGGGAGACTGAGTGTGAAGTTCTGGGGGGACTCTGCTCCACCCCCCAGGCCCCCGAGAACCACCCGCCAGCCCCTGGTGCAGACGTGAGGGTGTCAGGAGGGCTGCAGCACAGGAGGCTGGCCTGGGCGCTGGGGCGTCTCTGCTACTCTCGCACACTGCGAGGGGCTGGGGTACGCAAGGGACCCCAGGCCACTGGCTCTGAGGTCAGGCGGGGCCTCACCTTTCAAGCCCAGGTATCCTTTCAGTCCCATGGGGCCTTCATCTCCTTTCTCTCCTTTGATGTCTTTCATTTCTGGCAGGATGATGGGAGGTGGTCCGGGGGGGCCGGGGTCCCCTCGGCTGCCTAGAAGGAAACAGAATGCAGTCATTCCCTTGACCTGTGGGTGGCACAGCTCCCCCAAGGCTGCAAGCTGGGAGCCCAGGTGATGGGAACACCCGTCTTCCTCCACCCTTCTCTCCTCGAGGGAGAGGGGCACAGAATGTCTTGGCTGGAGGGACCACTACTGACTTCAGAACATGTTCATCACCCCAAAGAACCCTGTGCCCATCAGCGGTCACCCCCTCTGTCTCCCCTTCCCCAGCAACAGAAACCACTAACCCACTTTTTGTCTCTGCAGACAGGTCTGTTCTGGACATTTCATACAAATGGAAGCAGATAGTATGCGGCATAATGTTTTCAAGTTTCATCCATGTCATAGCATGTGTCAGAGCCTAATTCTTTTTCATTGCTGACTAGTACTCCTTTATATGGCTATGCCCCATCTCGTTTATCTGCGATGGATATCTGGGTTATTTCTATTTGGGGCTATAATGAATCATGCTGCTACGAAATTTGTGTATGAGTTTCTGTGTGGATGTCTGTTTTCAGTTCTCCTGGGTGCACACCCAGGAGTGGATTTGCCGGGTAATTCTGTGCTTATCTTTCTAAGAAACTGCCAGCATTTTCCACCCTGGCTGCACCACTTGATATTCCCACCAGCAGGGTCTGAGGGTTCCCATGTCTTTACATCCCCATCAACATTCGTTGTTGGCAATTCAGTTGTTTTAGAGACCATGGTGATACTCTGAGAACAAGGGTGTCTGAACAAATGTCATGAAAAAACGTGGTTCATTGGGAACACCCTTCCTGAATCTCCCACCTGGGGTCCTGGGTTGCCCACCCAGGCCAGGGCTTGGACCAGGCTCGCTTCTGGGGGTCACCGTCTCTTTGCACGGGGTGTAGCCGTCTACCTGGACTACCGTGTCCCTCTGTTGCCAAAGGTGCTCTGTCCTTCAGACTCCACCTCCCGCTTCCCCCCTGGCCTCACTCCCTCGTGTGCACCACAGAATACTCATGGTGGGATACATTTCTTAGGATGTTTTTGGTTCTTACTGCTGCGTCATTTCCGTTCTCAAGTTCCCTTCGGTTAGCGTCACTCCCTCCTTATACACGGCCAGCGTATTGAAGCAAGGAGGAAGCCCTCCAGTTCCTGAGTTAGCTTCTCTTTTAATAGTGTCTAGTGTTTGGGTTCCCGGAACATTGTTCTAGGCAGTGTCAGGCCGCCGTGAAAGTGAGTCTCAACCTGGCCGAGAGGTGACGCACCTTTCACACCGGGCTCGCCAGCCAGGCCCTTCAGCCCGGGGACTCCAAAGAATCCGGTCTCTCCTTTGTTTCCCGGAAGCCCCGATCTCCCCTTGAGCCCGTGCATGCCTTGGAAGCCGTCCATCCCGGGAGAACCCTTAACTCCTTCAGAGGGAATGAGAAAAGCGCTGGGTTAGGCGTGGCTAATTGCCACGGTGACAGCCCCACTTGCGACTTGTGTGAGGAGATGCTAAGATTCTTAACGTCAGTAGGATTTTCGGGACAGCGCTTGCTAAGGGACTGGTCTGCTGCCTGAGGGGCAGAGTCAGCCCGTCTGCCACCGGGGACAAGACGTAAGGCCAATGCAGGTGGACAGACAGGAGGAAACTGGGAAGTCACGGGGTCCGTGGTCTTTCCACCAGGTTGGAAAGGGGCCCTGGGACTTGGTGTGATGTTGACACTGCACCCAGTGTCGAAACCTGGTAAAGGGCCCTGGAGAAGGCAGCACGGTGTCTCCAGCTGCAATCAAGGGCCAGAGAACCCCACTTGCGGGGGGACTAGCCTCACCTGCGAGCAGGGAACCCTACGCTGGGGACCAAGCATTTCCCTTTGTTTTGGTTTCCGTTCACCACCCGGCCTCTGCATCTGAATCCCGAACCCCGGGGGCCTGTCCGCAGACCCCCCCCCCGCCCCACCGGCAGAGAGCAAGTGCCGCCCTTCAGACAGTCCCTCTCTCGTGGGAAGTTAATAAACTGGCATTTGGGGGCACAGAGGTCACAGCCAGCCTGGGCAGCATCACCCGGTCCCCAGGGCCCGACGCAGCCTGGGGCTGCAAGGCTGGGCCCTCCTGCAGAGCTGTCCCAGCCGTGCACCACAGGCTAGGTCCCTGGTCATGTTCTGCAGTCACCTTTGGGGCCCGGGGCACCAGGCATCCCGGCCACTCCTTTGAATCCAGGGCTTCCGGGATGACCTCTCTCACCCTGCCAGCCAGGGTCACCTCTATCCCCGGAGACGCCCTTCATGCCCACGGGGCCAGGGACGCCTATGTCACCTGGCTCCCCTCTGTCTCCAGGCAGACCTGTCAGGAAGGGGAAGGAAGATAAAACAAGATGAACAAACCACACAGAGAAAACACCTCTACGATACTTTTGAGACATCAATAACTTTTGGTAAGAAAAACGTCTTGGAAGGACAATGGGAAAGTGTAACCACAGAGGGGAGTCTGAAGGTGTGACTCGAGCGTGTAGCACACCACAGGCTGGCTTTTCTAAAGAGGTCCTTCTCTGACAGCCGGCGGCCAGCCCGTGGGACATGAGTCACATGAGACTTTCTCCGCTCGGGCGCAAAGCCACGGAGCTGGAAGGGCTGGGGTTACTTGTGGCTGGCGGCCCTCCTGACACCACTGGGGTTAGGTTCTAGGGGAGGTCCTGCGACACCAGCCATCCTCATCTCGTTAGGGTGTCAACAGCTGCCGGCCCGCCCTTCCCCAGCCTCCCCGACGAAGCTCAGCCCCTCTGTTAAAAGCCCCCAACGGCTCCCTCGCCCAGGGGCTCCAGCTCCTTAGCTGGCATTCAACGCCTTCTGAACGCCGGCCCCATGTCCCTGTCGAGGCTCCCACCCCTTCCTCAGATGGTGCGCTCTCCCCCGGCCCATCTCCTGGGGCTGTCCCTCCTAGGAAGGGCACGTCCTCCACGCCCGGCCCCTCCCGCCCCCTCCTCCCCAAACTGTTCTAGCCCACCAGCTCCCCTGCGGTCTCAAACGTGGGGCCCCGTGGTCTGGTCACCCTGCTGCTCACCCCGGCCAAACGCAAGCTTTCCCGTGGGTAATTCCATCCCCTCCCAAACCGTGGGCTCCAACAGGTAGGGCTTTGGCGTGGATCTTGTACACACCATGCTGTGCTCCACGCTTGAGAACAGGCAAGGCCTTGCGAACACTGGCACAGATGGCCCAAACCCGCTGCCCAGGGTTCCCGTTAGTATGAAACCAGTGGGCGGCACAGTGTCACTCCCCCTGAGTGGAGCCCCCAGGTTTTGGACGCAGTCGAGGCCACTCCTGGGGGACGCATCTGGCTTATGTCTGACCTGTGTGGGGCACGGCAGTGTCTCGTGTGGACCGGCTACGGTCCTGGATAAAGCCGTCACCTGATTACGGCAAACGACAGACTAGGGTCACCCTCGACGTTGCCTCATGGACGTCTGGGCCCCTCCCAGCCACTCTGTGATGTGCTCGGTCCCCCTGCGAGGGCTCCAGTGAGCAAACGTCTACAGCTTCGTGTCTGTGCGTTCCTGCTCCCGCCCACCGCGCCCCATGGTTTTCCTGAAGGGGGCTTTTTCCTTTCTTCTCCAAATTTTTCACATTCAGGAAACAAATCACGTTGCCTCTTCAAAGCAGAGCAGATTCTGAACTTTTGCAGTGGGCCTTTTGTCTTCCTAATGAAATCTTACCTAGAACCCTAATATACACAACAGGTACAAAGGAAGGGCAGACTTCTCAGGCTGTTTGAATTCTCCTTGTTTGATGCAATACGTGTCCTGAACCTGTTTGGGGCTGAACTGTGTCCCTGCAGAATGCAAATGTTGACACCCTAACCCCAGTACCTTGGAATGTGACTGTATTTAAAGCCGGGCCTTTAAAGAGGTGATTGAAGTTAGTTAAATGAGGTCATGAGAGTGCGTCCCAACCCAGTGTGACAGTTGTCCTTATAAAAAGAGCGATTAGGATGCAGACACGCACAGAGGGGTGACCCTGTGAGGACACAGGGAGAAGACGGCTGTCTACATGCCAAGGAGAGAGGCCTCAGGAGAAACCAGCCCTATGGACACCCTGATCTTGGACTTCCAGCCTCCAGACCGTGAGAGAATGAATTCCTGTCTTTTAAGCCGTGCCGTGTGCGGTACCTTCCGAACCCCTGCAGCTCTCGAGAGGGGGGGGTTCCTCGGAGCGCAGCTGAGAATCCCCCAAGGGGTCAGTGCTGGTTCCGTTGTCAGTGAGGCCCTGACTCCTTGATGGGAGGGTGGATCCTTACCTCCAAAACCTGGGGTGCCCGGCGGCCCCAAGGGCCCTTCCCGGCCAGGAGCTCCAGGGTAGCCATGCTGTCCTGGTGGCCCGGGCAGTCCCGGCTGGCCCGAGGGTCCTGGGAAGCCCTGCTGACCCTTCGGGCCCGGCATTCCTGGCATCCCCTGGCTTCCTGCAGGAATGGAGACAAGAGCCATGAGGTCAACCCCATGCAGTTCATTGCAAACAACATCTGTCTCCTCAGACTTGTTTTATAAAAACAGGTTTTCCAGGTGGTTAGGAAGTCTGGAAAACACAGAGAAGTATAAATGACAAGATCGAAGTAACTCATGCTCTCGCCCCGAGATAGTTACTAACATCTTGTTATATTTCCTTCCGGCCTCTTTTCTGTTCCCGTAACTACACCTAGAAGCAGATATTTGCAGAACTGACACCTCGTTTTTAGTGCAGTTTTAATCTATAGTTTTTCACTTGACATTATATTTTGAGCATTTCGCCACATGTTAAAATACTCTTGGGACTTCCCTGGTGGTGCAGTGGTTAAGGATCCGCCTGCCAATGCAGGGGACACGGCTTCGAGCCCTGGTTCGGGAAGATCCTACATGCCGTGGAGCAACTCAGGCCGTGCGCCACAACTACTGAGCCTGCGAGCCACGACTACTGAAGCCCACATGTCTAGAGCCCATGCTCCGCAACAAGAGAAGCCACCGCAATAAGCCCACGCACTGCAACGAAGAGTAGCCCCTGCTCACCGCAACTAGAGAAAGCCTGCGTGCAGCAACGAAGACCCAACGCAGCCAAAAATAAAAATAAATAAATAAAATTTATATATAAAAAAAAAAGCCCTTTACAAGCACGTTAAATGGCTATGTAAGTAACATCCAGGTCTGCCCACTGCTCCTGACAGGGGCGGCCGAAGAGACATGGATACAGTTTCCGAAAACTGATGCTTTGGAAGTCAGAGCTTTTGCCAGACACAATATTCTCCCAAAGGGCAGGTCGTCAAGGTGACGCTGAACATGGGAAAGCTGCACAGGCTTGAAAGTTACTCTGCTGCCGTTTGGTGTTGTTATGCTCAGACTGTTTGAAGTCTGTGGGAAATAGGTACATTTAAAAAATCTACCACAAGCATCCTTCTGTAAAACAGCTCGGGCAGTTTTTACAGTCGGATCGCAGAAGAGACTGGCGGGCACATGCTCCTGAGGGTTGGGCGTCCAGCTGCCTGTCGAGAACCGGGCTCATCCCTCAGTGTCTCACATGAAGGACGCCTACTGGTTTGACGGCTGGTGTTGGGGAGTGTCACCTCTTGTACCACACAGGGAGCCCCTGTCTGCCTGGGCTTGGGCGCTGGGCTGATGACAGCACAGTCAATACATAACAGCTATGCTTCTCTGACGGGGACCCCGAATGGCCTGGTGGTCACCCCACCCATTCCAGCAACACAATCGCGTTAAAGCCAGGCATTCGGGGTTCTCAGGGCCCGTTCTGCATAAACTGGGTACACGCAAAGCCTTGGATGCCTTGTTCACTCACCAGACAAGAGGCATCTTCCCCGCTCTGCTAAACATGCATCGATGATGTTGTGAACGTTACATTTTTTTTTTAAACCCATCAGTTTTACACCCCCAGATTGAGCTGCGTTCCAGTTCATCTCTGTCTCCCTCCCAACCCCTCACCGGGCACGGCCAGCTCCTGTCTTCTTCGCAGAACTGCACACATTCTGCCGAAAGCAGCAGGGAGGACCCCAAGCTGAGCCCCACCCAACTTGGGAAGAGAGCACGTCGGCTAATCTGTACTCGTAGAAGAGCTAAGATGGCCATCCTGTACACAGCATGACGACCACTGTTCTGGAACATTCTAAAGAAACGCTGGAACTAAGGGGGAGAGGAAGCAATAGGACTCACAGCGTCCTGCATGCAGTCCTGGGCTTCTCACCCAACCCCCAGCACAGATTTCTGACCCTGCCCCCCCTGCCCCTGTGACTTACCCCGGAATCCAGGAGGGCCTCTCTCCCCGGGGGGGCCCTTCAGCCCAGAGCGTCCAGGCAGTCCAGTGTCTCCCCGGGGCCCGGGCTGGGCCCCCAAGACTTCTCCAGGGAGGCCCCTGTCTCCCGGGGGCCCGACTGGCCCCGGCAGGCCGGAGGGACCCGGGAGTCCATCCAGGCCAGGGCGGCCTGCTGCACCTTTGACTCCTCGGGGCCCCACGAAGCCTGCAAGGAAACACAGGGCGTCCCTATAACGAGAGGTCTGCATCGTGACATCTAAGCGAGGCACCAGAAAGAGAACACGTGGCCGGGATCCTGCAGGAGGATGTTTGGCTTGTGTGGCCTTAGTGAAACCGTCTATGGTTTTGTTTAGATGATACGATTCCCCAGTGCCTGGGCCTCTGCACACCAAGTAACACAGCCATGCTCCCGCACACGGTCTGAGCCGTGACCACAAAGGGACACCTGTGTTTGGGGCCACTGAGTCGTGGGCTGGGGCACACGGACACCCACGCAGGTAACTCCCAACTTCTGCTCACAATTCATTACCAGAAACGTGTTCATTTCCCTCCATGTACAGCTCAAACGTTTAAGCTCTTTTAGCCACTAAGTGGCTTCCATGATGCTTTGCTGTGGCACCTGTCGAGGAAATGGTTCGAACTGCTGACTCGGACAAGCTGCGAGCTGCAGAGTGGGCAGGCAACGCCGTGAGCAGCCAAACACAGGTGTTCTCTGCATCGAACCTGGTGAGCGATCCGCAGATCGGGAACCGGTGCTGAGGGCTCAGAAGAGGATGACCTTATGTGCCCTTAGAAGGTTTCATACCCACTAGAGAGAAATCTCTCTGTGCACCTATCTCTTTTTTCCTGCAAGATCTGTAAGTTTCTTCTGCAAAATTCCAGCACAACTTCAGCGAGGAAAACGGAGACATTTTTTAATTTCCCAAGGACAAGAGCAAAAGTCATCAGCAAGCATTTGTCGAAACAGTTTCTAAATGTTAAAAGATGATCGAGGTGGGGCAGCCTGAAGGTACACACAGTCCCTCCCTGAATCCACGTGGCCCAGCGGGGGTCCCACCCTGACTCACCTGGCGGTCCTGGGAATCCCTGTGGACCTGGATCTCCCGGGAGACCCTTGAGCCCTTGTGCTCCATCAGTTCCTGATAATCCCGGAAGCCCTCTGAGGCCTTTGGCACCTAAACAACCCAAAGAAACCACGACACACGTCAGAGCCGCATGGGCCGACCCCAGCAGGAGACGAACGGGAGAGGGTGAAGGCTGGCACCCGACTTGACATGGTCTCTTAGGAAACGGGGAAGTGACGAGGCTGGGGGATGTCAGCCCTCAAACAGCACCTCTGACAGCTGGCAACTGAATGTCGGTCAACACCAGAAACCCAGTGTCAGACTACACGGGCAACTGTCTACGCCAGAAACGACGAACCTTGGCTCTCATCACGACCTCATGATCTCATTAACCTGATGATCTCACTAACTTCATGTTGTCAAAACACGTCGAAAGTCCTCTCCCCTCACACGCGATGCATGTACATTCTAGGCCCTGCTCCCCCCAGCACCTGCTGAAAACTGTCCCACTGCAGTCTGAGCCCCTCCCCCTAAGAGTCGCCACCACTTTGGGGACAGCAGCGTTCGTGCCTGTGCTGGGATCCACGATGGACAGGCCTCTCCAGGGCTCGGGCAGGGAGGGTCACGAAGTGCCACGCGGAACATGCGCTCGGCTCTCGGAAGACAATACGGGGCTGTTACCTCTGCTTCTTGGTGCAGATGACGCTTTTGCATTTTGCCTCACTGTCCCCAGATCCTGCCACCCCTGTGCACCTGGACGACACTCGCAAGGATCCGCGGTGCCTACGATCAGCCAACGCGCTTTTCCAGTTTGGGGGCTGCCTTGCACTGTAGTACTTTACAGTTTACACAGGACCTCAGCTCCAGGGTTACGTGTGCAGTGTTCAGGGCACCATCTGCAAACTAGGAAGCGTCTAGAACACCTGCACTGTTCTTCTCATACAGGCGAGGAGACTAAGTTCCAGGAGGAACAGGTCAGATGCCCAAAGCCCACAGCTGACGAGCGGTGGACCCAGACTCGCACACGGGCTTCTGGCGTCCACGCCGGATTGTCTGAGTGACCCCCCTGTGGGTGGTGAAGGTGTCTTCTCCGCCCCGTCCCAGTCAGAGGAGGGGCGAATCGTAAGGCAGACCCCCCCCGGGCTGAGCTCTGCCCAGTGGTGCAGCCTGAGGGCTCGCCATCCTAGGCTGACTGACACGGCGTCTGGGCGTCAGCAGCTGTGGTCACTCAGCCCGTCTGTCATCTCTGAAAGGCCGCCCCACGGTGGGGGAGCCTGGACGGCCCCAGACGGGGCTCTGTGACCCAGAACCCTTCCTGAGTCCACATGACTCTTCAGTTGGGTGATGGTCTGCGGCAGCAAAGCCCAGCTCCTAGATCCTACAGACACGTTCCTAGCCCTGTGGACCTGCTTTCCTCTCAGTCAAAGCCCGAAGGAAACGCTCCTCTCCCGCATGATCCTCTTCTATACCCTGGGACACACGGGGATACAAGGAACGCACAGAGCTAAGCCTCCTCTCTGGGCTTGGGGCGCTGTCCACCTCTGCCAGGCTTGGGTGCCCACCGGGCCCGTGTCGCAGCTGAGGCTGACTTCCACATGGTAGGAAGCCTCTCTCTTACCCTATAGGGTTCACTAGGTGTCAATCACCACTCACTTTCCTACACTGATGCGCGGAAGTTGGCTTCCTATAGAAGCTGCCAGCGTGCGGTACGGTACCAAGAATTCTGTGATGTCCAGGCGGGGGCGGGGAGGGAAAGGCGGGGTCAGGGGCAGAGGAAGATAGCCGGAGAGGGGAAATGAGGACACGGACGCACGGAGGAAGGCTGGAAGCGCTCTCCCATTACCTGGGGGGCCGGGGGGGCCCGGCTGGCCTGGCAATCCCTTAGGCCCTCCAACACAACCTGGGAAGAGAGGACAGGGGAGCTGTAGCCACGGTCCACACCCATCGTCACAGCTTTGGACGTGGCTAAGGTCGAGAGCACCGGCTGTGAAAACCGGCTGCCTTTTAACCATCAGAGTAATTTAATGATTCCATTAATCTCGATACTGATGTAACTGTAATTTCATTTGATAATGAAATCAGAATATTAATATAGAATGCACATGAAGGTGCCGTGCTGGCAGTGAGGGCTCCACCCTCTTGGAGGGCAATACCTCACACAGCCGAGTTCATCCAGGTGTCCTTAACGCCCACACCCCCGCCCCCCGCCCCCCCCCCCCCACCTCCGACCCCAAGGCAATTCCCACCGGGGATGGAGGAAGATTTCAGTTTCAAAAGGAATGCTGTGACTTCTCCTCTGTGACTTCCATTACTTTCAGAATTAGCAGAGGCAACTCGTTTTGCTGTGAGTCATGCAAAACGAAACCCGGTGGCAGCCACCTCTGGCTGGTGACACCGCGCAGGGGTATTTTGTCGGACAGAGCACCCTTGCAGGCACAGCAGTCCTTCGAGATGCCCTTTGTCTGTCTGCCTGTGATTTGGCAGGGCTCCTATCTTGGCTCGATTTAGCGGCCAAAGAGGGGCTTTGGTCCCCTCTGCCACACAAGGGGTCCGAGGTGCAAAGGTGGACAGCCAAGGCCATGAAAAGGACGGACCCCGGCCGCCTTCAGGGGGCCTGGGCTCTAGCTGGCAGAGCCTCGCCCCCAGGGGCCTTCCCGCATCTTCGAGACTGGCCAGCTCTCTGGAAGCTCTGGGGTTGCCGTTCCTGCTCTGCACCCTCACCCTGAGCTCCTGATCTATCCCCACACCTCGTGCGGGGGCCCCACGGGTCCTGATGCTGCTTTTCCAAGGCCTGGCCTTTATCCCGAACGCTTTACTCCAGACCCTCCACTGCCACTGGTGAGGTGCCACTGTCCAGATGTTCTGCCGGCACCTTTGACTCCAAAAATCTCATCCTCTCTGCTCTGCTCTTCAAATCCTGCCCGAGGCCTGGCATCCATCCCCTTGTGTCCTGGACTCATCCCTCTGCCTGGCCTCCCACCTCGGTTTCTAGGCCCCCCTGGCTGGAGACTTGGCCCGTCCGATGGCAGCCGGGTCAACTTCTGGACCGTCCCCTCCCCTCTGCCCTCCCCTGAGCTCGGATCATCTGGGCACCCTCTCCTTATCCATCATCCCTGTTCCTTCTAGCATCCATTCATCACTGGACCAAATTCTTCTCACATCTGGACTCACTCCTCACCCTGCATAATGAGCAAATAATTCAGTTGCCCTTTACACACATAGAGACATATATTTTTGGCGTGAAAGGACTTATCTGTTCAGTTCTTACCAATACTGTAAACAGATGCTTTGTACTGTAGGGACAACTTGGTGACACGAGGTCATCACGCTTGCCCTTCCCTGGGCTCTAAGCTGAGGCAGGCGGAGCGCAGCTCCAAGTCCACAAGTGTTCCTATTTCCGATGGCAGCTCTGTGCCCACGGCAGGGATCACGCCAGTTCTAGCATATATTCTACAAACTGAGAGTTTTCAAGAATTCTAAAGCTGCCCGACGGTCATGACAGTACCTGGCTGGACGGTCTCCTGTCCATCTGCTCCGATGGGCCTTTTCACACCCGTATCACAATCTAGGGGTGAGACAGTCATCGAGTGAGGCAATTTTGCAAGAATGGTAAGAGCCTGGCTTTTCCGTGTGTGTGTGTGTGTGTGTGTGTGTGTGTGTGTGTGTGTGTGTGTGTGTGTGTGGTGGGAAGGCTGGGACGGGCAGGGCATCAGAGGCCCAGTTCTGGACTTCTGTGCTGAGCCTCTGTAACTCCAGCACTAGAGGGAGAGGCCCCACATTCCAGCTGGCGAGAGGAAACTGCAATGGGTCCAGAAAACCCCGTCGCTTGTGTGTGATGAGAACCGATGGTGTGACACCATCTCACATGACTCACCCCCGGGGAATTCGCGCACTGCCTAAGAAGAACAGCGGGTGTAGGAGCACAGTGTCTCATGACTTTGAAAGATACAAGCCTGGACTGCCCGCCCCGCCCCCGCCCGCCCCCGCCCGCCCCCGCCTCCGCCCCATCCCCGTCCCGCCCCCGCCCCGCCCCGCCCCGCCCCCGCCCCGCCCCCCTACCTATTTGTCCTGGAGTGCCGGGGGCGCCAGGAGGCCCGGGGAAGCCTGGCGGTCCAGGTAATCCAGCATCGCCGGGGAAGCCACGCTCGCCTTTGGGGCCTGGCAGCCCCAATCCTGGGGGGCCCCTTTCTCCTAGAATGCCCTTAGTACCGGGGGGTCCTGGGTGGCCTGCGTCCCCTGAGGGGCCTTTGATGCCATCACCCTGTGGGAAATTTGGTTCATCTCTTAAAATACATGTAAACCTCAAAGACGGCCATTCTCCCAGCTACTGTTCCCCGTCCCCTGAATTCCGCGCTCCGGATACAGAGATGAGTAGGAACTGACAGTCACGGTCTCACCAAGTCACAGAAGTAAAGGACAGACTTTCTAACAACCAAGGACAACACCCTCGAAGATAGTTCTGGAAGGCATAGGAATCTGAGTATTCTTCTCTTTCCAAGCCACCAGCGCCCTGCTTGGACCTTCATTCTCCGGGGAAATTCCTCAAGAGAACGGTTAGGCACAGATTTGGCGAAATGGGGGCGGGAACACGTTATTTCATTGTTAGGGTCCAGCATTTGTGACCCATCTCCTAGTCAGAAGCGACAACGCAGTGGTGAACGGAGGGAAGTCTTTGGTTTGGACGAGAAAGTGCATCAGAAATAAGGAGAGACGATGGGACCAGGAGGGCAGGAAGCTGGGAGGCACCGGGCACAGCCGTGTCCTATTCATGCAACTCCTCAGAGCAGGGTGAGGGCAGGGAGGGAGGAGAAGGGGTCTAGTCTCCGCGGCCAATCGCCCTTCCCCGTCTGACCCCCGCCTTTCCCCGCAGAAAGGAGGCTGGGGGCTCTGCATCTTATCGCACACAGCCTCCTTCAATGCCGGTGTGTGTCTGCTGCAAAAATGCAGCTGTGTATTTTACAGGTGATCCTAAAAGAAGCATTCCACCTTCCCTCTAGGAATATTCGACCTGGGGGCTCTCGTTCTACGTGATGGCAAGAGGAATATTTATTTCCTCTTTTTCTCTTAAATGCTCACTCAGGGCTTGGCTTCCAGCCTCACTCACTGTTTCCTAAAAAATATGATTGCTGCTCACGAAAAGAGAACAGGTTGCACTGGGAGGATTTCCCGCTGCGTTAGCACCTCCGACGCCCACGTGTTTAAGCATGTGACTGAAGGGGATGAGGGCAGAGCCGCCACCCCCCACCCCGCCAGCGGTACTCACGGGAGGGCCTGGGAGGCCTGGGAATCCATCCAGCCCATCACGCCCTGGGATGCCGCTGTCCCCTTTCAGTCCAGGCACACCGGGGACACCCGGCTGGCCCCGCTCACCTGGGGGAGGAGTGCCGCGTAAGTTGCTCACCCAGGGCAGCCACAGAAGGGTGCGTGGTCCACGATATGCTGGCCACAAGACTGACCTTTGGTGGTGACGGTTCGAGAATCTCCCTTCATTCCTTTGGGCCCGGGAGGGCCAACACCACCAGGGGCTCCCTGTAGAAACAAACACAAGGTCTCTTCCTCCTTCACGCTGTTAAGGGCAGCCGAGAAGACAATGATTTTCGTTTATACAACCTGAGGGCCCTTACCTGTCATCAAGCCCAGAGCCACACACCTCTGTCCCTGGCCACCAATCACAGATGGCCATGGGGCACTTGAACGTGGCCAGCGGGACTGAGACACTGAATGTTTAATTTTAAATAGTTAAAACTTAAAGGAAGTAGCCACACATGGCTGGACGGTGAAAACAAGAATCTTGCTACTCAAAGTGTGGTCCCCAGATGGGTAGCACCAGCCTCCCTGAGGGCTTATCAGGAATGCAGACGCTCAGGCCCACCCAGGGCAACCGAACCGCAATGTGCAGTTCAACAAAGTCCCAGGGATTCGTAAACTCATTAGCTTTGGAGAAGCTAAGGCTGCTAACCCTAACTGCCATTTTGTTGAATCCGGGCAAATAATATGCCTCCAAGTACGAAGGATGGACATTTATGATCATACTGAGAACAGCAAGAGTATTTAATCGACAGCTGGTCTTCCTAACTGAAATCAAGGTTGGAAAAAAATCATACTTCACAGACAAGTCATTGCAGGAACACTCACGTTGTAAGGTGTAAAATCTAGTTTAGGTCTTTCGATGAGCAGAAACGAGCAGATGAGCATTTCAGGATGCATTTTAATGTGCGTGATATGCCAGTTTGGGGCAACTCTCGGTTGCTGGTATTTGCAAGAATATGGGAACTTTTAGTGTTGGTTTAATTAAATGGAATGTTTCAAGTGATTATAAGTTCTTTTCTCCTAAAAAATTCCACAGATACTTGATTTATTGATTTCATTCTTTGCAGAAAAGGGTGACATTCTCTCAGTAACTAAAACAGCATCTCACACGCAGGCAGTGCTCAACCAGGAGGTGCTGGGCAAATGGATGGATGCATGTATTCATTTACTAATCGACCCCCGTACTTCAAGCACTCTGCCAGGTTCTATTAGTACAGATATTAAACCACCAAAAACTGTCCCAGGCATTCCCGCTGCAGATGCATAAACATATAATGAAATGCAAGATAAACACGGTACCTGAGATGTTTGAACGCAAGTGCTGTGGGTGCGCGTGCGATACAGCTGGGGAAAGCGTGTGCTCTTGGGAGACTTTAGAGATTCCGTGTGCACAAAATGGGATCCATTTGACTTCTCAGAAATATTCCATCATTTTATAAATAACTGAAGGTCCTACCAGTTCTGCCACTATTCAGTTTGGATTCTCACTACGTACACTTTTTCTGAACACTTGAGCAACTTCTACATGCTCAGCCATGATTTGGAGATGGTGTCATTTTTAAAGTAGGAGGAAATGTAGCACCTATTATGTTCCGTTGGATAAAACTATTTGTCTTCTGAGAAGTCCCAGAGAATGGAGAGGTGCTGTGGACCTCATTTTCACCTGCAAAGCTCCCGCGACACGAAGCAGTTATGAGTCATGACCCTCTGCACCAACAGCTCTGAGTGGCTGCAACTCCCCTGCATCTGGACACGAAGCCAGATTGTTCTAACCTCCCTGGCCAAGTGTCCTGAGCAAACTTTCCTCTATTGCTGAATATATAAAAGGATAGACTTTTCATTTTATAAATCTCTTGCAGCTCTTTTTAAGTAAAAATAAATAAAAAATATAGTTTCTTTGCCTTCATCTGAAATTTGCTTTGAGATCACTGGTCAGTTAAAACCTGCCACGATGAAAGATCTACTCAAGATGATCTTTTCCTCAGGTATGAAATAAAGCCCACTTAGCTGGAATCCAGAAAATTTCATACATTCATCCAAACTAAATTCATGATATACTTGGAAGTCTCACTTTTTATCAAGTTAAGAGAGCCTTTATTAAAATGCTAAATCGGTCCTATACTAAATCTGAAGAGGTGAATACACAGTATGTAGTATGTAGCTTTGCACTCAAAACGCTAGAAGGGTTTCTTTTTTTGAGATATAATTCACATGCTATAAGATTAACCATTTTAAAGCATACAATTCTGTGGGTTTTTTTTTTTTTTTTGTATTTTCACGAGGTTCTGCAACCATCACTATTACCTAAATCTAGACCATTTTCATCACCCCAGAAAGAAACAGCCACTCCCATCCCCCCCGCCCCCCACCAGCCCTTGGCAACCACCAAGCCTCTTCGTCTCAAGATGCCTAATCTGGACACTTCATACAAATAGCATCATACAGTGTCTGTTCTTTTGTGTATTATTTCACTTAGCATAATGTTTCTGAGGGCACCACACTGTAGCACGTGTCAGCACTTCATCCCTTTTGATGGCTGAATAATGTCCCATCGGGTGGGTATGCTACGTCTCATTTATCCATTTATGGGCATTTGGGTTTTTTCTACTTTCCGGCTGGTATCATGAATGCTGCTGTGAGCTTAAGGCACAAGTTCTGGTGTGGACACGTGTTTTCAGTTCTCCTGGGTCTGTACTAGGAGGGGACCTTCTAGGGGTCACACGACACCTCTATGTTTGACTTTTTAAAAATTTGCTGGCTGCGCTGTATGGCTTGTGGGATTTTAGTTCCTCAACTAAGGATTGAACCCGGGCCCTAGGCAGTGAGAGCACAGAGTCCTAACCAGTGGACTGCCAGGGAATTCCCTATGTTTGACTTTTTTGAGGAAACATCAAACTTTTCCACAGCGCCTGCCCCATTTCACATTCCCACCAGGAGAAGCTTTAAAGCTCCTCTTGGAATACGTGGCTTTTCTGAATGTCACACTGGGTGCGTAAGTGTTGCTGGTCTAAAGCTGTATTAACTCAATAAATACAAGCCGGGAATGGGGAAATGCAGCCGGGCGTCAAGGTCGTCTTATCGGCTTCCTGGTAGAACTGGTCTCTCACCTTGAACCCTGGGAACCCGGGGATGCCGTGCTGGCCGGGGTCTCCCGGGCTGCCTTTCCTCCCTGGTTCCCCATTGGTGCCGGGAAAGCCCTTGGGTCCTGGTGGCCCCGGAAGACCCCCGATGAACTGGTCACCCTCTGCACATTGACAGTCGCCGGCATCGCCTGCAACGTGGGTGGAGAGACAGGGACTTGTTATTTGCTCGTGAAGCACGTGTAAGACCTTCCTGTTGGCTCTGCAAGGGACGGGAGGGCAAGGGGGTGAGGGCTTGGCTGGGGGCGTGGCCACACCGCAGGACACGCCCACTCTGGTCCTCACTCCCCCTCATTCTTAGACAAGGAGCTTGAGATGCAGATACGTAAAGAACAGGACCGTTGACGGAGGTGTGGGCCGAGTTGGGGACTCAGCGACAGGAGTTCTGAGAAGCCACCGCAGGGGCCTTGGGGGGAGGACGGGAAGGTCCAGGGTGAAGGGGAGCCGGAGAGAGGGCGGCCTGGCAGCAGCCGCGGGCTTGGAGCCCAAGGTCCTGGTGCGGAGGGAAGAAATACGTGCCCTCCCTTCTTCTGTCTTGCTGGCTGGACCCAGGGAGCCCGGGGGCAGGGGAGGACCGAGCTGGAGGCTGGTGGTCGGCTTGGCTCCCAGGGCTCAAAGGGGGACACGTGATGGCCCGGGGGTGCCGAGCTGCCCAGCTCATCCACGACGCCGGACCCCTGCACTGCCCACGGCTCCACGCGTGCCGCAGAGGTCCGGCGGTTAAAACCCGGGATGCCCAGGAATGGGCGAGCCGAACAGACGACCCCCCCCGCCCGAGGTCCCCACAGGCGGCCCTTGCCTGGAGAGGTGGGGTCCCCCAGGGGAAGCAGGGAGAGGAAAGCAAGCACAGCTCGTTCCCACCAGCATCCGCCCCACCTGCGCAGGTCACGTCTCTCCTGCTTTGCCACCGCCTTGCTGCCAACGCATCCCTAACTCGGGGAGTCGGGTTAGGACCAAACCAGATGACGACCCTCCAGCCCTCTGCAAATACTTGTTACATTTTCTTGGAGCCGAGGGCTCAGATGAGTCATCTGAATTCAGTCTAAGAAGCCACGGTGCATCTTTTCTGTCCCATGTTGGGCCCCGTGTTGCCTGGAGGCCCAGTGATGAACGTGGCAGACAGAACAGAGACGGGAGAGCCAGCTGAGAGCTGGGTGTGCGGAAAACGAGGAGACGCCGCCCCCCAGTGTGAGGGCCCTGGCAGGGAGGGGGCCGGGGAGGAAGCAGGGGCTCGTCCTCTTCTTGGAACCAGTGAAGGGTGAGCTGGACTCAGGAGGGCCAAGCAGCGCCCCGCCCCCTGCAGTTCCCGGACTCCTCACCTTTCCATCCTTTCTGTCCGCGAGCCCCGGGGAAACCAGGAGGCCCAGGGTAGCCCACCCTGCCCTCTGCTCCTTTAAGGCCGAAAAGGAAACCTGAGGAGAAAACCCACAAGGACGGCACGTTAGCACAGCCCAGGACCCGGTATCCCCCCTGCCCGGTGTGGGAAGGGTTACGGCCCAGTCTCCCAACAGAAAATGGCCCCCATTCCAATCCCATCCCAACTACTTGCGGAAAGACACGGAGACTTTCTTTTTTTGTGGCCATTGCTTCCAGGATTGGAAACACATGTGAACGCCTATGATTTTAGTTTTTCCATGAAAGTCTAGAAATAGAAATCTTTACTTTTCAGAACACTGAGTCCAAAGACTTTAGGTTTTTTTAACCACGTGTTTTACTTCGACTTGGGTTCTAAGACTACTGCAACTTCCGGTTCCCAGAATGACAGGAAACCCAAACAGTAAAAGATGGTAAAATGAACTGGCTTCCCCAGTTCTGTCCTCTCCTCTGGAACGCAATCACCTGTGCACGCCCCTCTCCCCGGACCCCACCATCTTTCCTCTTTCACTCCTTTGGGTGCACACACGTAACCATGTAGGTAACTTGTGATTCTCCCACCCCCATCACTAGGATCACGGTACTTCAGGTATCCTTTCACCATCTGCAGGGCTCCGATAATTCCAAGCAGGGACATCCGGGTGAGGGTGTAAGAAAGACTCTAAAAGCCCACAAAACGCCCCGTGTCCCACTTGAGCAGAGCGCCATCTCGTGGTGGGAACTGGGCTGCACATTCCGGGGAAGCACCACTGCTGGGTATTGACTCCCAGGACCCTGGCCAGAGCTCCGGGATATATGGAGATTGGTTGAGGCCCAGGAGGGGACCACGCTGGGTGGGGAGCTGGGGAGGGGAGACCCAGAGTTCAGTTTGGGGGCATGCAAATTTTCAGTTGCCCGTGAGACACACAGTGGTGACGAGGTGTCCAGTGAACAGTTGGGATGAGTTTGCAGTTCAGAATACTGAACTGGGCTAGGGACACAGGGAGAGCTGGCACATAACTGGTGTTTAAATTCCTGCGAATGCAGGAGCTTGCTAGATAGAGAGATACAGACAGGAGCTCCATTGCCCATGGGATGCTGGAGGGGGAAGAAGAAAGACCTAGCAAAGGAGCCGCAAAAAGAAGGGGAGAGATGACAAGTGGGGGGGGGGGTCGTGGAGCTGGAGAAGAGAGTGTGTGTGGGGGGTGCCGACTGCCCCCTGTACCGCTGGGAGGCTGCTGACAGAGCAAATGGTGCCCGGGATGTGGCTCCATAGGTCCCTGGTGACCAGGTCAACAGCATGTCAGCCTAGCGGTGGACTGAGGGCTTTATGCTATGTTTCCACGTTCTCCTGATATGTTAGGAGAAGCTAGTATTACAGATAGTTATTTAATCACAGATACTCCAGGGATGCTGGCTTTTAAAATCTGAGACGAAGACATTGTGGGTATGCTTCACAGCGTTTGCAAATCTAGACAGAAAAGGCACTTTTGGTCCATCTTCAGGTGCCATCCTCCCTCCTTCCTACACTGTTGTTTTCCTCATCTGGTAAATTCATAATTTCAAGCAAGTCCTAAAGAATAGCACTGTGCCAGGGAACTCTACCTAATGCACTGTGGTAACCTAAATGGGAGGGCAGTCCAAAAGGAAGAGGATATCTGTATGTGTACGGCTGATTCATTTTGTTGTGCAGTGGAGGCTGACACAACACTGTAAAGCAACCACAGTCCAATAAAAATTAATAAAAAAAAATAAAGGGATCTCCTGATGGAAAAAAAAAAAAAAAAGAATAGCAGTGCACCTCTGCGATGTTTCCAACATGATTTTCCTGAAGAGGTCAGTGGCCATAATAAACCTGGCAGTAGTTTGACTTATTCTAGAGCCCCGGCAGTCGACTCAGTTACCTGAGCTGAACTGGATGTAAGCAAAACGTTTAGCTCAGAAAGAAAACTGGCTTCACAGTTTGATTTTGCTGGAACGGCAAAAGAGTAAAAATTCTGGTTTCCATCAGTAGCAACACATAAGACGGAGTGAAATGCAGTTAACAAGAAAAGAATCCAACAGTTTCATTCCAGGGAAAAAGCTGAAGAACGCTGTGGGACTCAAGGTCATTGATGTTAAATTATGACTCTACACAAAAATATTTAAAAGGCCGTTAAGGTTGGCTACGTTTTGTACAAGAGATTGCTTTTAAAAAAGTGATTTGGGAGCAATGTGTCTCATAAGGTAAAATAAACATTTCAAGGAGAACTGAAGTTGATAAAATGTATCAGACACCATTCCATCTGTTTTATAAATTCTCCCTTCAGTTAACCACATGGACCGGAAATTAGTTAATTCGTTTACAGATGACTTATGTTGGTAAATCATAGATTTACTAAGCAAGACTTACAAAGCCAGATGGTATGCGTCTGTGTCTATCAAAATGGAATTTAGTTACAGGAGTGATGGCAACGTTAGCCTTCAGTCACAGTCTTTTAAAGAGGCGTATTTTTATGCTTTTGTTTTTAACACATCATGTTCTGTTGCCAAAAAAGGAAAGCTCAACAGATACCATTTACTCAGGATATGTAATGTTCACAGAAACTTAGCCATTATCGCAGATGCCGCAGTAATAAATATTACTGCCAGGATAATAAAAACGATGAGTGATAACAGTGCTCCAAGTATCTGGCAAATTCCAGGGAAATATCTGCGCCCCGAATCTTTCAAAAGAACGTGAGACTCTGCTTTTTGCAGTTGAAGGAAAATTGGGAACGTAGAGGCTTAGTACTTAAAATTTAACGCAGAAGACAACAGAGAAGGCACTGCTGATTTTTTGTAGTGGAAGGAGCATGTACTGATGTGTTTCTCATGCCTCCAACGGTTTTCCTTCTAAAGAGACAGCAATGAGAAGCTGGCTTCTGAAAGCAAGGAAAGCCTGGTCTCGATCTACCTTTAACTGAACTCACGCACTATCCATTAGCACATGTGAAGAGAGGAAGCTATCAGAGATGAGCGGGGGTGACGTCAGGAATTAAAAGTCAAATAGTTTGCAAAGAAGATGCTGAATTGTGTCCATGTCGCAGAGACAGAAATAGTGACCTCTTTTTTAGTTCGATTTTACGGTGTTCAAAGCATAACCCTAAAGCTGGAAGCTGAGAGAATAACCGTTTCGGAGGGCAAGCCTCCTTGGAGCTCAGCTGAAAGAGGAGCCACGGCTGCATCAGAACCCAGAAACTCAGTTTTGTGCCCGACAGCGTGAGGGTCCAGACGCCGTGCCTGTCCAGTCCGTAGACTCTCAGCATCTTGCGTCTGGGCCCCGCCAAGGGCTGCCACGACCCGTTACGGGTGGTGCAGCCACTCCTGGTGTGAAGCATCGTCACCTGTTCAGCCGTAGCTCTGGCTCCTCGGGGCCCCAGAAGGCAGATCACCAAGGCTGCCTATCGCGTTGGTTAACCCAGGGGAGAGGCTGTTTGTCAGGGTGGGCCTTTCCTGCCTGCACCCCAGAGCGCCCGCCACACTCTCACACTGCCCGCTGCCTAGTTCACGGAATCATTTACAAGAAAATCCCAAGTGAAAATCCAACCGGGGCCAGCCTTTGTCTGGACACCGGCACGACCTCCCTTGAGTTTCCCTCCACTTACCGTCTGGGCCAGGTGGTCCCGGGAACCCTGGGGGACCTCGGAGCCCTGGCCTTCCGTCAGCTCCCGGCCGGCCGGGGTACAGGGCGGGGATGCCCTGCTCTCCCGTGAAGCCTTTGGGTCCCATCTCGCCCGGTAAGCCTCTCTTCTCATCTGAAAATCCAACAGCAAATCACAGCAGCGTGAGACCTCTGAGGTTTATCCGCTGCGCTGGTGTTCCCGCCCCGGGAGGCCCCCAGCTGGGCTAGTGGTTTACAGTCCAGTCAGTGACTTAAAGGGCAATGCCGCTGGTATATTTCATCACTATCTTTCCACCTGAAAAAGCCCCTCTCCTGGCCCCCAGACGACGGACTGAGAGTTGTTATAACGCTGGACGATGCCCGTGCTCTTCCCCGCCAAGTGACAGAATCACATGAGGTATCGTCAGCACACCTCCGACCTAGTGAGGGAGTCACTGTCACAGGTGCGTGGTGCTGTGACGACATCCCAACACGTATTCGAGATGCATTAGGGCTGCTGGGCCAGCCTATGAGACAGAGCGCTGACTGGGGGACCGTGCAGCCAGCGAGGGGCGGGGGTTTGTGTGAGACCCGAGGGCACGTCTCAGTTTCGATGCCACGGAAGCACGTTACCTTCATCTCCGATGGACGTGCCAGGCAGGCCTGGCAAGCCGAGGTCTCCAGGCTCCCCCCGGGCTCCTGGGTCCCCGGGGGCTCCATGGAATCCTGGGTCCCCTCTGGCACCTGGAACCAAGACAGGCCCCACATTATGAACAAGACTGTTGTCCAGGACTCAAGGCAGATGTTCACTTTTTCGCTGAATGTATATTTACTGATATTCTGTCCATCGCATGAGGCCGGCGGTGTCTAAGTGTTTCATCTATGGTGGCCCCTGCTTTCAAGGAGCTCATATTCAACCAAAGAGGACTGATAAAAGATCCCTATAAATGTTATAAAACAAGAGAGGAACAGAACGCCAAAAAGATACAGAGAGGTTTCAAAGGAGGGGAGGATTATTTGGGGGGAAATCTGACATTGAGGGACCACAGAGAATGAGAATAATAGAAGTGGACAGTATTTTTGAGCTCTTGAGTGTGCAGACTCAGCGTTACACACTTGGCTGACATTCGATTCCCGTAAAAGCGCGTGTGCAGATAGTATTACAGCCCCAATGTCACAGAGGGGTGAGGCTTCATGAGAAGGTAAGCTGACGCTGATGGAGACAGGTGGCAGGGGAGGGGAGGGCAGAGGACGGTCAGGGGAAGGACGTCCACAGAGGACATCAGCCCAAGTGAAGCAGGTGAGCACAGAGCAGGACACCTGGGGCGGGGGGCGGGGTACAGGTGAACAGGGTCGTGGAAGATCAGGTTGCATAACAGCTGAGTCAGCGGGAATGAAGAACGAATGAGACGGTTTGGACCCTCCTGCACCAGGCACCATGGGGGGAGCTGAGGGGCGACAGGGTCCAACTCTCTCTGAACCCCTCTTCCCCTGAGCCCCAGCTCTTGCCCGGATCAGCGTGTCATTGCTGTTTGCTGGATGAATGGTAGACGTGAAGATTCTTACAGACCTTTTCCCTAAATAAACAAATGCCAAGGGGCTCTGCCGTGCTCCCTGGCTGTGTAAATAGCAACGCTTTACTGCATAGCGTGTTTTTCTGGTCTACAATTGGGAAAGTGGAGAGAGTATGATGTTTCATGGTACAGCGATTAGTAATTGTTAGGAGAGATCACATCACTATGTGATCTTTAATTTTTTAATCTTAAGAGAAAGTCCTTAAGATAAGAAGGGATTCGCTGGGCCTCATGCTAGACGTGTTTGTAAGGGGTGGAACATGTGGGTCTGAGTCCCTGTGCTGGCCTCGGCTGCCTGCTGAGGGGACGGAGGGCTGGGCTCTGGGACAGGGGTGGCCCGGGTCTGAGTCCTGCTCCTTTGCTTGCTACGTACACGATCTGGGGCGAGTTACCCAACTTCTCCGTGCCTCAATTTCTCCATCAGTACAGTGCGGCCAATGCCAGCCCCCATCTCAAAGGGTCTTTGCAAGGAGTAAATCAATGGACTGGTGCAAATTAGAACAACTTGCTTCATTGCCTGGCGTGTGCTCAGTAGGCACCATACAAATGTTAGCCATTACCGTGACTGAATAAAAAGAGACAAAATAAAATTGAAAACCACAGATCTTCTCAAGTGTTTGGGAAAAGAGCAAGGTCACTTTTTAGTTACATTTTGCAATCATTTTTTTTCAATGCAAAAGCTCTTCGAATCCTTTGCGTTTTGACAAAGCTCCCGCAATGCTGCCTGGTGAGAGGTACATGTATTTTCCTCTCTTCCACGACAGAATCTGCTCATGAGTCAACCTCTCACTCCAAGGAGCCCTGGAGCTTGGTCAGCCTTCCAGCTCACCCAGGACGCTGGAACTCCGCTGTAAGAGGCAAGGAGGGTGGCTGCTGACTTTCTCACCCTGCACTTGCGGAAAAGGAAATTTGACCACCCACTGTCCCGGTGTGGCTTCCAGGAATGCAGGGTGGTGAGGGGGACTGAATGCACTCCGGGCTCTCAGTCAGAGAGCTTTCTGATGAGTGCAAAAGAGACATCACCAATGTTAATTTGAAAAACTGTGTTCCCAGTATCACCACACATGTCAGAATGGCCATCATCAAAAAGTCTACAAATAACAAGTGTGGGCAAAGATGTGGAGAAAAGGGAACCCTCCTACATTGTTGGTGGGAATGTAAATTGATGCAACCACTATGGAGAACAGCATGGAGGTTTCTCAAAAAACTAAAAACAGAAATACCATATGACCCAGCAATTCCACTCCTCGGTATATATTCAAAAAAACAAAGCACACTAATTTAAAAAGACACGTGTACCCCAGCGTTCACTGTGCTGCTATTTACAATAGTCTAGGTACGGAAGCAACCCAAGTGCCCATCAACAGCTTTATGGATAAAGAAGATGTGGTACATGTATACAATGGAACACTACTCAGCCATAAAAAAGAATGAAATAATGCCATTTGCAGCAACATGGATGGACTTGGAGAGCATTATGCTATGTGAAATAAGTCAGACCAAGAAAGACAAATACTGTATGATATCACTTATATATGGAATCTAAAATATACGACCGACTAGTGAATACAACAAAAAAAGAAGCAGAGACACAGATCTAGAGAACAAACCAGTGGTTACTAGTGGGGCGAGGGAGGGGAGGAAGGGCCATACAGGGACAGGGGGACAAAAGGGTTATTGAGGGAGTATATGAAATCATGTGTGTGAAACTTTTGAAAATTGTAAAGCACTGTAGAATTTAAAGAATCTTTCATGCAAGAAAAAAAATAAATTTTTAAAAAGTGGGTTGCAAAGTAAAAAAAAATTAAGTTCCCGAAGTCTCAAAGACATGATTTCCATTTCACCAAAATCACCAACAGTAAGTCAACCTCATGTCGGGTCCCTGGGGTTTCTGGCTTTGGCAGATGTGTTGGGCTCCCCAGAGATGGGAAGCTGGCTCCACAGTGGTGTGGACTCTGCCAGGTTTGAGTTTATTTGAAAGACACTCATCGATGGTTTGATGTCACCCTGGGGAGAGACCTCTAGGGGACCCCACCTGGCCTTGTCCTTGGCCTCGCTCTGTCTATAGTTTCCCCAGCGTTGGATGAAGACATGCAAAGGTGTTAAACCAGCAGATGGTTCACTCCTAAGCAGGAAGGTTAGTCCCTGACCCCTGGGCATAGATAATAGGGTGAGACAGATGACCTACTGGGTACAGGAAGGAAACATTAGAGCATCTTCATTTAAAAAAAATCTTACCCTTTAAAATCCCTACCTGATGTACATGTTTTAGCACATGCAGTGTTCAGTCATTCAGGTAAACATTTACTGAGCAGCTACCATGTGCCTGGACTGTTCTAGAGCTGAGGATACAGTAGTGACCACACAGGCTAAAATCTCTGACCTCAGGGAACGTCCTGTATCATGGATAAATTATCCATAAATAAATATTCATACTATTATTTGGAGGGGTGCTGAGAACGCTTTTTTTTTTAAACCTAGAAGGACGCACATTCAAAAAGGTTCACAGACCATTGCTCTAAGCGCAGAACTAGAATTATATTTTAATAGATCGTGCCAATGGGAGGCTGAGCTAAACTAACAAGGACAGCACAAGCCACAACACGTGCAGAATCCCTCACTGACTCTCAGGGGTCAACTGTGACCGTGGGATCATTTTCCTGTACGAGCTCAGGTGCAAATGCCTGGAGGTTTAGTTCTTTGAAGTTTCAAAGGCTGTGACTCTTTCCAAATTATGGACCGTGATCAGTCCCAGGCTCCGGACCGGTGAGCGGGGGGCGTAAGCATCTCGGCGCGTTTGGACCAGAAACCAGTGAAGTGCCTGGGACGGCGCCCATGGAGGCCTGGCGGGCACGAGGGCTGGGTTTCTATAGTGATGCTGCAGGTGGCAGAACTAGAACCTGCAGGAGGTATGTGGAAATGAAAGCCGTTCCCGGCGGAGGAAAGTGGTGACCACTCTCTCAGCCTGAGGCAAACTGGGGGTCTCTCCGGGACACCCCGCTTAAGCCACGAGGGAGGGAGGGCCCACAAGACTGAGATCCCCCAACGTTTAAGTGCTAAACATTAACGCGTAAACACTTTGCTTTGCTTTGTTTTGTTTTGCTCAGAAAACCTCACAAGGTCATGGCTCTGTGTCCACAACAGACGAGAAAGCAGGACAAGTGGCATACAGACCTTTGGCCAGGGAAGGATGCGGGGAGTAGGCTGGTGGGCCGGGGGGGCCTGGTTCACCCATTTCTCCCTGGAGAAAGAAAAGAGGAAAACAAAAGAACGTGAGGCTGGCCTTTTGGAGTTTTGGACACTATGCCTGTTTCCAAAGAACAGAACTGAAAGCGACCATGAGCCCAGCGGAGGCTGTTCTGAGTCACAGAACCATGGACGGTGTCCGGGCTCCATGTCCATGATGCTGCGCTGATAAGTCCGGGCATCCCAGCCACCAGCTGGACACACCAGAAGAGAACAGGTGGGCCGGTGCCCACCTCACTCTGAGACCCTTGTAACTCCGGAAGTGGCCAGGTGACCACCTTCCTCAGGGCAGACTCCTCAGTGTTGATGACCGCACCTGAGCTGCCCATGGGGCCGAGCTGGGGTGGTGGGATGGCACCTGATCCAATACCATCTGGACGGTGAGACCTAATATTCCATGAGCCGCCTTGATGTCTCTGTGCCTCACGGGGCCCGGAAGGCCTGACTGTGAGTCCCCTCCATCCTCACCAGCTATGGCCCACCTGGTGGTAGATGCCCCCCTAACCCAGCTAGTTCCCCCACCAGCTGGAGCAGCTGCACCCCCCGGTCCTCAAACTCCCTGCCCACCCGTGGGATTATTCAAACAAGTCAGTCGTGTCCCCCTTGGGAACCAGGGACCCCCTACCCTCTTGTTAGTACGGTGCCTGCGTCTCTCAGCCCCCTGTTTCACTCTGCTCCGGGTGCAGGTCCCCACTGCCACCTCTACGTGGCCCCATATGGCATGCAGCATCCTGAGGCTGAGACACAGGTGACTCATAGGTGAGCGTCCACCTCCTCTCTCAGTGCCAGGTGTCCTGTGATCAGTTACATGACACAGGATGGAGGAGGCCTCCTTCTCCAACAGGGTGTTTAGGAGGTGATCAGAACACCACCCAAGGGAAATAAGGGGAAGTCATCCCGATTCAAATGAAAACTGAGCCCACCTTGGGTCCTGGGTATCCATCAGGGCCTTGGTAACCATCCGGTCCTCTGCTTCCCTGCAGGAAAGATGTTTAGTGCTTATTTTTAATCTTTAAAATATAATTTAAAGACGTAACCACAATCCATTGTGTCTAATAAAATCAACAATAGTTTGTTAAGATCACCTACTACCCACGTTGTGTTCAATTTCCCCTGACTTTAGTCTCAAACATGTCTTTTTAAAGTTGCTTTGTTTGAATCAGGATTCAAAAAAAGGCAAAATATGACATTTGGTTGATATGTCTCTTAATTTGCCTGTAATTCGTAACGGTTTCCTCTTCCTTTCTACTTTGGTACCTTTTGTCGTTGCTGTTGAGGAAGCCGGGTCATTTGTACTGTGAACACCCTGCGTGGCGGATTTGGTCCACTCCATCCTTGTGGAGTTGCGCAACGTGCTCCTTTATCCCCCAGATTTTCTCCTTAGTCTCAGGTTCACCTTTTTTGAGTCAGATTTGTTCCTGGCGGGTCCTGATTCTTCCCACTGAGTCACACGTGCTGACTGCCCCCACTGTTGTGATTTCACGATTGACCAGTGGGGTTGGGCCTTGACAACCTGATCCATCTATTAAAACCTTCTCCCAAGATGGGTTTTCAAAAATTTTAGTTAACGCCAACTGGAATCCTTAAACCTTTTCATTTAGAAGTTTTCGCTCTTCACTTAAAAAAAAAATCTAATGCTAATAATGATTGCATTCTAATTCTCTTGAATATGGATTGAAAGACAAAGTTTACCCTTATGAGCCACATCATATCTGGATAGATATGAAAAGCTTTAAAAAAAATCGAGAAATTTATTCCCTCTTGCTAAAGAATATATACAGTAAGCTCCCCACCCCCCCCCCACCAAATTCGGAATATGCCAATGGGATGCCAATGGGATGCCAATGGGATGCCAATGGGATGCCAATGGGATGCCAATGGGATGCCAATGGGATGCCAATGGCATAAAGTATGTACATTATCCGATTATTTTACTGCATAGTTTGAAATCCAGGAGCACGTATGCTGAAAGTTACATTATTCAGAATGAACTAAGATTAATTTGGTGCTTTCACGTTGGGCCTCTGGTTTAGACGGACTTCCTTTCATCCTAGGTGGAGCTGAAGATTCGAAAGTGAAGGCAAACTTCTCTGATATTAAAAGTGACCTCCTGCTCAGAGGCCATCCCACGAGACAGTCTGGGAGCCCTGACGGAGCTTGGAGTGAATGCGGAGTCGGTGAGCAGGCATTCCCGACTGAGCCGTGTCCAGTGCGACATAACCGCCCGGTTCAAACAACGCTACCTGTGCTGACGTGGGACAGCCCCTGAGGAGCGTTGGGTGAAAAACATGAGTGGAGGACAGCGGAACGGGATAAAATGTTCATTTTCCCTGGTTAAATATCATGCATGTAAAAATACACGCCCCGCCTGTGCAAGCCCTGATCTGAACACTCACCCCACGTGCACGGGGGTTGCCTCTGGGGAGCGTGCTGGGGGTCTGCGGTGGGCAGGGCTGGCCCACGCACTCTCTGCCTGAGTTAGTGAAGACAGCAAACAGTGAAAATAAAGAAATCGTTCCTTAAAAAAAATCGACTCCTATGTTTTCTTGCGCATCTGAGCTAGAATTCAGACAATTCTAAGCCTGATGCAGATTTATAAGACATTTCTCAGCTACCATTTTCTTCCTACAAAAGTGGCCAAAAATCTGTCCATAGAACACAGGATAAAAACAACAAATTGGGTCACCACGGAAGGTAAGCGAAGTGCCAAAATGTGAGAGATCAATACATAAAAAATGTGGGAGGACCTGTGGCCGCCATGTTGGCAACCTTCCTACAGGACACACTGGTGGTGACACCGAGGAAGGGGCAGGCTGGAAACCACGGGAGCCGTGGCCGGTGCAGGCCGGGTGACGGGAGGCTCGGAGGGAGAGGACCCCAGGGCTGGCTTTTGCCAAACGAGAGAAAACGTAAATGAGCTTGCTTACGCTTTGAGAATGATCTGGGAGGAAGCATTATTTCTGCTACTCTAAATGTGGGAAAGTTTTAAATGTTTTCTCTGGGGACATTTTCTTCTAGAATATGCCCCAGTCTTTGTATGTGACCTTTGCAAGGTGCTTCAGGCCTGGGGCAGACTGCATTTCATGTCTCAAACTTACTTTCTGTCCCGGTGAACCTTTCTCACCATCGAAGCCAGGGGCACCCTGGGTTGAACAGAAAACAGAAGTGGTAACAGCTCAGAATATGCAGTGACATTTCCCGGAGAGCACTGTTATGGCACCCGCCGTGGACTAAAGTAAAATACTTTGCTAAGCCAGTATCAAAACCACCTGAAGCCTCCTTTTCTTTCCTAGAGGAGATGGGTCATTTTAGGGACACTTTCATGGAATGCATCCTGTCCACCACTTAAAGAAATTTGGAGAAATCCGTAAACGGTACAGTAAAAATAGTAAAGCCAGAGAAGAGGCCTGCGCTCCACTGCTCTCAGGAGCCTTCGTTCTTACTTTTGGAGATTGTAACACATGTCCTTTGAGTAGCTGTGGCCCCCAAGTGGTCACCACAAGGGCCACTTTCTCTGTTCCTGGCTCTGCCACATTTCCAGCTCACCTGGGGCTGGGTGTGGCCAGCTGACTGAGCTCTGGCTGATGGAGGGACGTCTGCCCGCGGGCCCAGGAGCGAGACGTGGCCGAGCCTCCTCGGGAGAAGACACCCCACTCCCACCCCTTCCACCCCACCAGGGACATTTTTGTTGGACTCTCAGGGCCACAAGAAATCAACTTCTTTGTTGGAGCCAGCCTACATTTTTGTTACCACTGAGCAATGCAGCCTAATACGAGCAGAAATGTGTGAGTTCTGTTCCTGCCCCCGGTCCAGGCGGAGGTGCACAGTATTAAAAACCGCAGTTAGTGGGTGATGATGGTGTGTCAGTCAGTGCAGGCTCATGATTGTAGCCGACAGATCACGGAGGGGCAGGACGCTGACAGCAGGGGAAGCTTTGTGTCGGAGAGCAAAAGGGGGTGCATGGAAAATCTCCGTACTTCCGGGTCAACTTTGCTGTGATCCTAAGCATACGGGATTAAGAGGTAGGAACTACTGTGTATAAAATAAGCTATAAGGATACCCTGTACAACACAGGGAACCTAGCCAATATCTTACAATAACTATAAGTGGAGTAGAGCCTTTGAAAATTGTGCATCACTATACTGTAGATCTATAACATATGACATTGTATCAGTACATCAACTACACTTCAATAAAAAATTAAAGAAAAATAGTCTTTTAAAAAACCAGACAGTACAAAGCAAACGGCTGGTGTAGAAGGCGTGGTTTACCCGCACTCCTGAAAAGCCCATGATTCCTTCTTCTCCCTTCATGGAAATGCCCTAGGAGAGAACAGAGAGGCCTGAGGGCGCCCACGCTTCACACTCTGCCCGCTCAGGGGTCCATTCTTCGTGCCCCGACAGTGGCCGTCCTGCCCCTGTGTCTCTACTCCAGCCCCGCACACGGTGGAGTCCTAGGATGTCTGCAGTCGGCCTGGGTGGTCATCAACCCAGGGTGTCACTCGTCATCGTCACCTAGTAAGTGACAACCGGGAGGACTGCGCATACGGGGCAGGCATGGCCCAGATCAGGGAGGGCAGGGCGATGACACGGCTGGAACCCCAGCAAGGAAGCCACCACCAAACCCACCCAGCCCCTCCATGGCACTTCTTTTCTTTTAAAGGGTTTAGATTCATTTATGAGCTAAAGTGTTGATTAGCTGGTGTTGACTGTGGAATGAAGATATTCTGAAACTGTTTTCTGGAAAACAGCGTAAAAAGTGATCATACTTTCTTGCTGTAGACAAATGGATTGGAAACCGGAAGTTGCAGGTTGTTACAACCCAGACACAGTCTATCGTGACGGGAACCCCGAGAATTTGGGAACCACCAGTGAGAAGCAGCATCTTTATTTCCTGACTTACTTTTCTTCCTGGTTCCCCCTCACTTCCTTTTTCACCCTGCGCAGAATATGAAAGACAAGAAATGCTCATTAGTTCGAGAACAGTAGTACTTAAAATTGATCAGGACTTATGATATGAGGTGAAAAGTGTTTTATAAAACTGTAAATAATGAATATAAATGAATTGTAACAAAGGACCCCTAACTTTTGCAGCTTTAACATTCAAGGGGAAAAATGTGCTCTTTCTCCTGGATTTTCACAACACAGATGAAATTGTGTGTTATTTCTGGTATGACTGCAAGGCTGTCTCTCGTCTGTCTGTGATTTGCCTTTAGTGGCCTCAGCGGCAGGGGGCGCACGGCCAGGGGACAGCTCCTAATCATAACGTTCGTTTGAGTGAAAGATGATTAGGCGGGTCCTCTGACGACAAGGCTCATTGGGAACGGGTTGAAACCCTGAGCGAGAGAAGCTTTGGAAAGCAGTGTCAGCTTTATGTGATATAGTTTTCCCACTTCTCTTAGCCTAAAATGGGGAAAGAAATGTAGTGACCAGTTGGGCCCTTTCCCCCATCAGTCCTAGGCCAGCACCCAGGATCCCTGCAGGTCAAGACTGCCCCCTGCAGGCGGGCTGGGCCCAGCCCCAGAACCTACCCCCTCTTGGCTGTGGAAAGTGAAGGAAAGCTGATTCAGATGCCTGGGCATCTCAGCATGGATCAGATCTGCTCTGGCCTCACTCCATCCTGGGCTCCTGTCCTGAAACTGGACAGAGGCTCTACCTTGCTGATGGTCAGGTCACCGCCAGGAGCCAAAGTCCCTCCTGGATCCACCCTGATGGCTCTGTGGAGGCCCCCCTCCTGCCTGGTTGTCCAGACACGTCCTGCTCTGAACTCAACTGGTACATAACCGCCCCGTGTGGCCTCACATCAGCCACCTCCAGGCCACTTTTGTCAACGGTCAAGTCGCTCATAACAGCCACAGCTGCCCAGACTGACTTCTCCTGTGGCCGGGGTCCAGCCTGCGCTCTCCTATCCGTAAATCAGCACCCATGCCCCACCTTGACAGATACTTGAGAGACAGGAATCATGTTCTACATTTGGGATCTTTACTTTGGTTCCCGTGGCCTTTTATGGTGCGTTTCCCCCGGGTCTCCGCTCTGCAGCCCTACGAGGTCAGTATCCTACCAGGTCAGTGCTTCGGTCTTTATCAGGCACAAGGGAACCTGAAAGCTTAGGAAGGGTAGGTGGTCTGTCTGAGTGAGTGAGTGGTAGAGAAGGGTGTTAATTTTTAATTAGACTCCAAGAGTAGGCTTTTAATCAAACAAAACAGTAACAGAAATGATGAGTCAGAAAACTGACTTTGATCCAAAAAGCCCACGATGACGCTCCATGTCGGCAAAACCTACCTAAAAGTAGGTTTTATTTTGCCGAATACAACATTTGTTCAGATAGCTCCATATCCTGGCATTCAGTTGCGCTCCGACTACTAACTATGTCTGTACTAGAGACTTAGGACAGATCTGAGATTTTTAAATGGATTCTCGTGTTGTTTCAAATTCCTCATAATTATTTACAGTGATGTACTGATACACTTGTGTGACTGTGATCAGTGCTTTCATGCATAATTTGCCAATTTGGCGGTGAGGGCTTTTCCACTTTGAATGTGACTGTTTGAATGAGAGCAAAGAAAGTTACCTTTTTTCTCCCGCTTTCCTTCGCTCAACTGGGAAAATACATCAGTTTTGCTGAAGTCCCTTTACCTTATACTGCACTGGGAGGATCACGTCATTTTTGGGCCTCTCGACGTAACCGTTGTCTGGTGGAATCCCACCGGGTCCCTGCTGTCCCATGTCACCCTGTGAATGGTTTAGTAAAGCAGCTGTCTTTACATTGAAAAGACACGACCAAGGTTGAATAAAAGCACAATCCCACTGCAAACTGCTGTTTTTATCTTTGCGTATTACTTATCACATGTACACCAATTTTATAGTGTTATAATCATAAGATAAAAATCATATATAGAATAAAATAATCATAAGGTAAAATTATTTGATTGCTACTTGCACGAAGAATCACTTAGAGGGGACTTCCCTGGTGGCGCAGTAGTTAAGAATCCACCTGCCGATGCAGGGGACGTGGGTTCAAGCCCTGGTCCGGGAAGATCCCACACGCCGCGGAGCAACTAAGCATGTGTGCCGTAACTACTGAGCCAGCGCTCTAGAGCCCGTGAGCTGCAACTACTGAAGCCCGCATTCCTAGAGCCTGTGCACTGCAACAAGAGAAGCCACCGCAATGAGAAGCCTGCGCACCGCAACAAAGAGTAGCCCCCGCTCGCTGCGACTAGAGAAAGCCCGTGCACAGCAACGAAGACCCAACACAGCCAAAAATAAAGAAAGAAAAAGATAAAAGAAAAAAAAAAGAATCACTTAGAATTTATGCATACAAGCTGGTCACAATTTGGGGCTGCATTTGCTTCTGTGGAATTATCAACTTACGATGAATTTCTACACAAGGAAATTACTAGGTCTGGAGGCTAAATATCTTGGTGGTTCTTGCTATGTGTTATGCTACTGCTTTCTAAGATTGGTACCAAGACATAAGAAATGCCTAAGAAATGAAGGGCCAGTCCAGTTTCACCACTATTTCACCAGTTAAGGGGGTTTTTATATAATAAAGAGCAGCATCTTTAATAAATATAATATCTCAGGATTGCTTTAATTAGCTTTTTTATCATTATCAAGAAATGCTTTTGTATGTGATGCACAGGTGGTGAAACCTTCGATCTGTAACATTACTGGACCACTATCCTTGTGTAATATGCTGATTTCACCTCCAGGAACTAATTGACACAAAAAGGAAGTTACTGCCTTTACTTTTGCTATTTTCACGTATAAACTATATAATACAGATTTGAGCTTAGATATCACATAACATGAACAGGAGCAAACTGAGATGATGTTATTAGCTGCAGAAAGTGGCGCTTCACAGTATATTCTGAATGTCTGCTAATATTACAGCTAAAAAAAAATACCTAAAACTGTTCATCTCCCCTTTACCTATGGGGGCCTTGATGTTTTTATTACTATTTTATTAATATTTGTGGATTATAGACATTAAGTTCATTCTCATTCTATCTAATGTGACTATTCTCCTTTCCGCCCGATGATTTCTTCCCAGGCTTTTCTTCTTTCTTCGTTATCTTACTATTTTCTTATATTCCATCATAACAAGAGTTTCAATTTTTATGAATTTGGATCTTCCAATGTTTTTCTTTTGTGATTTTTTCCTACGGAATTCACACAAAGAAGAAAGTCTTTCCTCGTCACACCTGAGCAGTATGGGATTGCACTGAGTCTGCTGTTCAGTCAAAAAGCAAAACGGGAAGCAAAGTGAAAATGAGTGAAAAACAAGGTCAAGGGAACAAATCCGCTTGGCGGCGGGCACTCAGGTTTTGCAGTGAATGCAGTGGGTTGCGTGCGGTGAGGCTTTGCTTGTGGCTGTGGGTGCCCAGATGAGCTTCTCACACACTTGATCTCAGGGGCTCCTCTCAAAGGCCACGACGCCTTTGAACCTTGGCACCGTGGGGAACTGCAAGAGTCCACGTGGCCTCTTTCCCGCCTTGGAGCCCAGCTTGAGCCGGCCACGCCCCCTGGTCCCTGAGCCGGCCACGCCCCCAGCCTGAGTTGGCCACGCCCCTGGTCATCGAGCCGGCCATGCCCCCTGGCCTCTGAGCTGGCTCCACGTTGTCTGCTGCTCTGTCTTCCTCAATCTCCTCTGGATGCCCCATGACAGAGGACACCACAGGGGAATGCCTTTACTTTCTAGCTGCTGAAGACGGCTGAAGTTACGTGTGCGTCAGAGGTCCGGGGCTTTTAAAGTCTTACTGATCCATAAGCACCACTGGCGCCTGTTTGGTAACCTGACACTTCACAGTGATTGTTTCCTTTGCAAACGGTCTGTTTGCAGAGCACCTCAAGATAAGAGCATAAAACGAAGACATTAAAATGATCTGTCAATATTTCCTAATTCAATCTATTAAGTTTCCTTTACCTTTTCTCCTTTTTCTCCGTAAAAACCAAGTCCTCTGTTGCCCTGAAAGATAAATGTCTTCTGTAAGTTTAAAGTCAATAATCACAGGGAAATAAAATTACTTTTTTTTTTTTAAGAAAAAGAAACCTATTATCTATGTATCTGCAACATTACTGGATAACTATCCTCGCATAATATTCTGGCTTCAGCCCCCAGGAACTAATTGACACAAAAGGAGAATTAATGTCTTTTCTTTTGCTATTTCCATATATAAACTGTGTAATAAACATTTGAGTCCATTCCAGATATCACATAAAATGAACAGGAGCAAATCGGGATGCTGCACCAGTTACAGAAATTGGCACCAGTTACAGACAGTGGGTTCTGAGCATTCACTAAGATTAAACCTTAAGTGACAAAAACTCTGCGGTTCATAAAAATGACAGTGTTTTAATACAGCCGTGCTTTTACAAAATTTGTATTTTGTACTTTAAGCAAAACCTGAAAAATAGTGGAGTAAGAACAGTTATTCTGTCACCCTTGGGAACACTCTGCCATTTGCCTTTTGAAATATATTTTATTGTTCAAATCCTGCAGACCGGGAAGTTGCCTATTATTGATTCCCTACTTGTGGTCCTGGGCTTTGACAGTCCAGAGCCCCTGCTAACTGCTTCTCTCTCCTTTAATCCTCTGCACCACACGATGAGTTTGGGCATCACAGATGGGGAAGGTGCCCTACCCTTGGACCAAAGCCTCACAGCGAACAAATGGTAGAGCGCAGGTCTGATCCCAGGTCCTCCTGACTCTTAATCCCGCATATTCCGACCCTACAGGTTAGGGTCGCAGAGCGTTTCCCCGGGTTCTGGCCCCTCTGGACTCAGAGAGCAGCTATTTCCTGCCTTGGATCCCACATTTGAAGATGATGATTCATACTCTCCTCTGCCTCAGGCTTTCTCATTTTGGTTAAATAATCCTCATTTCACAGAAAGATTTCCTACCCTTTTAATGATCTTAGGGGATGGTGTTCTTGGGGTTTGGCCAAACTTTTCGTCTTCCTTTTTGCTTTAAGAAGCAAAGCTCGGCTGGCGACCTAGTAAGTATTTGACAGTTTCTTGGAGCTGCCGTGCGTGGGAGGGCTGACCGGACACGATGCCATAAGTCAGTCCTCTGTTCTCTGATTCCCAGCAGCTCTGCTTCCTTCTCAGGGCCCCTACCCATTGAGACAGAGGATCCTGTGGGGGGTGGGGGGGCCCTATCTGATCTGTCTCTGCACCACACTGTCCACCCCGCTCCGATGCCCAGAGAGTTTCTGCAAATAAAAACAAAGCCTTTAATTAATCTTTGCTTCTCCTTTGCTTCTTTCCCACCTGGCTGGGAGCTGAAATCAAAGCACAGAAACGCAGCCAGGCTAGATGAGAACACGATTTGCTTGGGACCCCGAGGTCCCCCTGCCTCACGAGCCGGAGTCCAAGTCACCAGGAAGTGACCGGGCGGAGGGTGAGGGCTGTTTGTGCTGCAGCCAAGTGGGGATCTGAGGCGACCTCGGGGCTCAGCCGCCGCGTCCTACATCCGCTTCTCTTGGCGCTGGGCCGTTCCCAGCCTGCTCCAGGCTGCCGGACAGTGGGGAGCCCGGTGGTGGGGACTGCAGCCCTAATGAGCTCCAGCCGCAGCTGGAAGCTGTGTCAGAGGTGATGGGAGCTGGGGGTGAGGTGGGGACAGCCAAGGTCCCCAGGCGGTCACAGAGATGGGGTTTCCGTGGGGCAGGCCTGGGAATGGGCAGGCTGGGAGATGTCCTTGGCCACATGCAGGCCACAGAATGGTTCTGAAAAGTTCATAACGGTAGTCCAGTATTTCTGACTCACGTCGAGTTTTGACCAAATACTCCCCTCGCCACCCTCCTACTGTTTGTTCTGGGCACTTATCTACCTTTCGCAGGCCACGCTAAAGCCTAATTCTGTCACCAGGTTCCAACAAGCCACCTACTTTGCTGTGCTCCAGCCAGCTGGCTCATCTTTCTCTGATGAAAACAGGATAGCGTTGGGCCTGAGCCTGGCTTGAAACTCTCACCAAACACATCCCTAGAGGCGGACATCACACTGTGGTACAACCTACCTGCATCCAGGTAAGAAGAGCGCCATCAGCTCCCTACACAACTATGGTGGCATCTCGTCCCTTCTTGTAAACGAACACACACGGATAAGCACGAGCTGTCCCTAATTTGTTCTAGTCTACGTTTCTAATCAAACATTCACCACCAGTTGGACTTTCATGTAGCCACAGGAATGCTATGTGAGTTGCAAGCAACAAGCCATTCAATACATCCACTTAAAGACTTCATGTGACCATGCAGGTGCATCACTGGATTTATCCTTGGAGTTTATAACATTGTCTTAAAACCCTACAAAACGGTCCGCATCATGAGATAAACAGTACAGCTGTCAACCAAGTAGTTCCACAGTCAAGAAGGACATACACACACACGTAAGGCCCTCCTCCCCTTTCCCTCACCATCCCGCCCCCCACCAACTTACTGGCTGTCCTTTTGGTCCAGGGGGTCCAGGGGGTCCCTGCACAAATACAAAGAAATTTGGAAACTGTTTTCTTTATCCCAGGACCCAGATAACATCTGCTGGAAAGCTCTGGGAAAGCCACTCTGTATATTTAGAACACCGGGTAGCACGTATAGAGGTTTCTAACACGTTTGTCTCGGCGGGGAGGCAGGGCTGGAGGGGAGAGGGCGGGGGTCAGGCCCAGTTCTCAGGATTTGCTGGCTGTCCACACACAGCTGTTTCTGGTTTGCTTTTTCTGAGTTCAGGCTTTTGACTTGACCTCTGTCCTACTCATGTTTGCTCTGATCCCTTTGCAAGGTCTCAGGCCCTGTCACTCCAGAGACGGCTTCTCCTGGCTTCCTCTGCGGTTCCCCACAGGGCACCATCCTGCACTTTCTGCTGGTGGGCCAGCAAGATGTGCACAGACAGAATTAATTGACATCCAGGTCACTTCCGCAGGGTTGAGAATCCGCCTGCCAACATCACCATATGTCTTTCTGCAAAGCATTCAGCGTCAGTACCACACTTAGGATAAATGTTTTAAAAATGCTTTAGAAGAGCAATCTGTGTTGAAGTACAAATAAGTGGACAGGGCAGGGGGCTGTGGGAGATTTTAATGGTTCACACAAAGACCCTGAGGCTGTCACCTCGGCTAGGGACCCAGCGGGTACAATCTGCTGTTTCACACTTCCCTGAACTGTGTGCGTAAAGCACGACACCCCCAAATCCTGTGGCACGTGTGCTGTAAGCCGACAGCCAGGTGTGCCGGAGAGCAAAGAGCATCTTGTCACATAAGCCTCATCTCATTCCCTTTGGCCAAATCTCTCACAGCCACAGGGCTGCTTGGAAAAATGACTGTCATGGCACCAGGGAACTGTGCTTTGTAGAAACATGATCAGTTATTATTATCATCTTATTATCGACAATTAGAAGGGAACGAATGAGCGCTCCCACCCCCGACTGTCGGTGTGACCGCATCTTCCCAGACACGTGTGTCCACTGTTTCTCAGTGTGCGTCGAGAAGCTGACACTGCAGCTGCCTCGAGCTTGAGCAGTGGTTTCCTCTGAGAAGGGCTCTCTCCCCTGCAGTCAAAAGCTCTCTTTGAGTAATTTAAGGCCTGTTTGTTTATTAACAAAAAGTGAGGGGAAGGAGAGAGTCAGACGCCTTGCAGGAGCCAGTTCATCTTCTGGTCCTTTGTGCAGCGGGAAGGGCCTGAGGCGGCCAGGCCCTGGGACTCTCCTTCCCCCTCCCCTCCCCTCCTCGAAGCAGGCCCTCCCTCACCCAGGGATTTGTCCTGTGGCACTTCACTCTATTATTTGAGTTGCAGGAGGAGGGAACACCTGTAGACCACCACTCAGGTGGGGCACAGGGGCTACTTTGTTAATTGGTGTCCAACGTCTCACCTATTAGAGGATGGCTGTGCCCAGGTGCAGCGCACCTGCTCTAATGGTCATGCCAGGTGTGGCGCCCCTGTTTCTAACGGCCATGCCAGGTGTCGTACACCTGCTCTAATGGCCATGCCAGGTGTGATGGCCCTGCTTCTAATGGCCATGTCCAGCAGAGCCCATTTCTTCCTTATCGACCTATTGGACTCTGGTCTGCTTTGCCAGGGATGACAGGCCCCTGTCAACTGGTCAGGTGTGGTGCTGGGAGAGCTCACGCGTGACTGGAAGGGGGCCCAGCGAGCACCAGGTCAAAATTTGACCTAGTTGGCAGTGATCTGGTGACCACACATTTTGGGTTCTCATTCTTCAGCCTTGATGTCGGCAACGTGTACGAAGGACAGCCTGTCTGGTCTTGGTGACCACAAGCATCAGGTTGTATCGTGAGGCTTTCCCCAGCGTCTGCTGTAGAAGGAGCTGCGTCTCTAGAGGATGCTTGACAACCTCAAGGGCGAGCACAAGAGCCTGGTACTTACTGCTCTTCCTGGAGCTCCAACCGGACCCATCTGTCCCACAGGCCCAGGGCGGCCAGGAGGCCCCTGCGGACAGGCAACCAGAGAAGGCTGTTAGCAGAGGCCGACTGGGGCACGGAGTCCAGAGTTCTTCAACATTCGCTCCGTCCATTCTCTAATAAAACGAACGCTTACCTGGACACCGACCAGTCCAGGCACTCCAGCTTCCCCCTAAGTGAGAAGAAATAGTTTTAAGAATTTTAGCTTTCAGGCATCTGTAGGTTTAGTGACATTTTACTGCAATGTTGAAAATAAGTATATAAAGTGTATCTGCCGTCTCAGGACTTGGTGATGTTAATCACCCAGATATCTGGGGTGTTGTGAATGTGGGATGAGTGTGCCCACAGTTAGTGTAAGATTGAGAACAGCCTGGAGGGCAGTAAGAGAATTTCAAATCAGTCGCGATTCGGGGCTATTCCATCCCTCTCTGCATCCCTCCTCTCCAGAGTTCACTTGGAAATTAACTTTTAATCGCGAATTTAAGCTGTGGTGCTTGGTCACGCCCCACCTCTACCGACTTACCCTGTATTTGTCGCGGTCCTCACTAGATAGAGCGTAGGGCTCGCCTTTCTGCCCTTTGGGTCCTTGGGGCCCCTAAATTAGCACATATATAATAGGAAGAAAAACGAAGAAAACAGTCCATTAGCATTCAGTGCAACGACTGTTATTTGGATGATTACATGTTGCCTTTTTTTTTTTTTCTTGCGATACGCCGCTCCGCGGCACGTGGGATCCTCCCGGACCGGGGCACGATCCCGTGTCCCCTGCATCGGCAGGCGGACTCCCAACCACTGCGCCACCTGGGAAGCCCCTACATGTTGCCTTTTATAGGCAATGTCTAGCTCTTCTCACGGCCAATTCCGGTTATTCTGAACACCAATCTCTACCTTAACCACAAGGGTGAGAGTTTTACTTTCATTTTTACCCAATAGCATCTTTCTTACAGTTAAAATGGAAATACCCTATAGGATTTAAATTGTTTTCAGAAACCCACGTGAAGTTGCAGTAAACAAATCCTTTCCTCTACCACCCTATTCCTTTTCTTTGTAAAAATACTATTCTGTGTCTTCTTTGGCATTTATGTACTAAAATATCAACACATTCACGCTGAAGCACCATTTGTGGGAGAGATACTGGGTCATCCTTTAACAATGGAATTGTGTCAAATGTACAAAATGTGTGAGTACGTACATACACATATACACGTGTTTTAACACCTACATATAAAATCAATATTTCAGAGTGATGGCTATGTTTATTGGTAATGAAAGCTATGATATTAGAAGAGAATAGAATGCAATGTAGCTTATGGAAAAGTTGAATCACGTGAAAAACCAGCAGCCAGTGGAGGAGGTGGAAGGCGGCGGTGTGAGTGTGACCAGAAATCCAGTAGCCTCGCGAAATGCAACGAAGGGTGTTATGGCTGCCCTGCCCTCACCTAAAAATGTTGTTTTTAAATAAAACGTTTTGCCAAAAAATGTTAGTTTAACCCTGAATTTGCAATATACTGGTGGTAAAAAGGTAGCAACAGAATGCCGAAAAATATCTCAAGATTCTCTGCAAAGACCCTAGAAATTAAATGAAGCCACGAAATAGATCATTATATGGAAGTTCTTCCATTACGAAAAATAAAGTCTATCTTGTATATCCCGGAGAACATCATTGTTCTTTCACGTCACAAAGGATGTTAGAATCTAATAAAGATGATCACTAATAGAGAATTTTGTCAAGGTTTAAGCTTTTTAAAATTTTAGTTCCACGATTCCACTATTATTCACTGTTATTTAAATCGGAGCATGGGAGGAAATGAAGAAACACTTAGGAGGCTGCAGGAGTGAACCACATAAGCCAAACCCATTACTTTCTACCTAACGCTTAAAGAATGAATCGGGGGCTTCCCTGGTGGCGCAGTGGTTGAGAGTCCGCCTGCCGATGCAGGGGACATGGGTTCGTGCCCCGGTCCGGGAAGATCCCACATGCCGCAGAGCGGCTGGGCCCGTGAGCCGTGGCCGCTGAGCCTGCGCGTCCGGAGCCTGTGCTCCGCAACGGGAGAGGCCGCAACAGTGAGAGGCCTGCGTACCGCAAAAAAAAAAAAAAAAAAAAAAAAGAATGACTCGGAACATGGAGTTATCTGAATGCAGGAACAGCACGCCTAGGTAACCTCAAGCCAACCTCAGCAGGGGAGGTGTGCTTTACCCTGACCGCTAACCAAGAGTGGGGAGCCACGGCTTCCTGGGGTGTAAAGGCAGGCCTGGCATGTGCTCCCGCCTCCCATCACTGTCCTGGGAGCAGAAGGCAGCTCACCCTCTTCAGAGAGCTTTGCTAAGACAACTTCTCAAAGGCATCCTCTGCAGGGCCTCCTGAAAGCAAGAACTTTCATGCATTTCCACCACGCAGATTCCAGAGCCAACCCGGGGAATAGCCCAAGTGGTTCCCATACTCACACGGGGGCCGAGGAAGCCGCCAGGGCCGCTGGGTCCCAGGTAGCCTGCGTCACCCACTGTCCCGTTGCAGCCGTCGTAGCCAGGCGGTCCTCTGGGCCCGCCCTGGCCAGGATGTCCCTGGGAACAGACAAGCGAATGAGTCTTCAGCCCGCAGGGGTCTAGTTTTCATGTAACTGTGATGAAACAGCTTAAAATCTTCTCAGAAGAGCTGTCCCTGGCATGAATCCAAGCGCCAAGACAACTCAAAATGAACCAATGAATGAATGAAGAACTAAGTCATCAAGGGCACACAGGTGTCCTTCTGAGCGGCAGAGGGGCCTGCACAACACAGTTCTGTCTCCCACGGGGTTTGGTAAGATGTCAACCATCTTGGGGTTTCTGCTGCTTTGCTTCCTTGGGCGACAGGGAGGGCTGTTTTAGCAGGAACAGAAAAGGGTAGGTTGAAAAATTCTAGAAAACACTCTAGAAGCAGATGCTGCTCGGGGATAGCAAGGGTCAGCTGTGCCCAACCGAATTCTAGATGGAGCTGTACAGACCCACGTCCTAAATGGGTGAGAGTCACACCTGCAGAGGGATCTCATCAGTGACTTAGTGGCAGGCAGAAGAGCTGATTTCCTTACTGACTTTCTTCAATAAGTCAATTGACTTATTGTCGTCTTCAGGAACAGGACTTCTTAGATTTTAAACCTGAATAGAAAGCAAGTCAGGTGTTCTGGGATGCCGGGTGGGGGAAGGAAGGCAATGCGATCACATGTGTCTTTCGTGTAACTCGGGGTCAGGCTAGGTCTCTGGGCGTCTCAACCGCGTGACTCTGGTCCTGGAGACATGGAGGGGTCGGGTTAATAATCTACAGTTTATGGACTACGAGACCAGAGCCTGTTTTGCTGTTTCTTTACATGACAGGTGTTTAGATATATGATTTCTTATTGCACAATTTCTTTAAAATTTTGGCTTTCTTGATAATAGACCAAATATATATTCCAGAGTGATTTCTGAGGCCAGCGGGCTGTCTTTTAGGTTTATCTTGAGAAATCTGGAAGGTTTCAAAGGAAATGAACAAGCCCTACACAGAGTGCCTGTACCCTGAATGATATTAAGAAATACAATAAGAGAAATAGAATTTTTCTTTTGTTTGCACATTTCTTTGCTTCCGATGTTCAGAGCCATTGCTGTCACTGGTGCCATCAGATAAGAGATCCAGTAGGCTTTTCAGTCAGCCCTCTGGTGGGTCAGAGAAACCCTGATTGTCCCTGTAAATCACGAGACACAATCTCTCTGGTATAGGAGAGCCAGCAGCATTCTGGTCTTTGACGTAAAGGCCTCGTTTTTAGGGGCCTCTAGAAGCTGACCATCAAATTCAGAAATCAAGCTCTGCAGGTGTTCTCCTCATGACGGTTAGGATTCCGTGATGCTCTCCTTAAAACGTACCACCGAGTTCCTTACTCTCCTCCTGAATTACTCGTCTGCTGTTGGTCTTTCTGACTCGCTTAGAATCGATCTAAGTCGTTTGAAATTGCATGCCAACCTGGTCTTAGCTTGAAATTGTCCTTCAAAGAAAAATTTCAATTCTGTTGAGCTAAATGTCCCTCTTGTGTTCAACGTCTAGGTCCATTTCTGTACGATACAATTCTTAGATTCACTGCACATCACTTTCTATATTCGACTTCTGAACAGCTAAAACTGTCAGGTCCTTCAAACTCTGCGTCCATTAGGTGCTTATATACCGCAAGTGGCATTTACATTAACTTACGGTGGAGCGTCTATCAGACTTCAGCAGTTAAAGAGACTGTTTTTAGCAGCGCTGACATTCTGTAGGAAATGACCCGTTATCTGTACACCATGATCACCCCTCCATACGATGACTATTTCCCCCCTAATTTGCGAAATGTTTGCTTCTGATATTAAATGAGTATGAAGTGGAAAAATGAATGAAAACATGATACAGATCAGTTGCACTATTTTCCCATAATGTGTCACTCCATCTAAAGGTCGGACTTGTACTTCCAGAAGAGACCACACTGAGGAATGGTCCAAAGAGTCCAAAAAAGTAGGTTAAAAACGGGCCGTTTCCTTTGAGGCGGTTGGTAGGGAAATACTTTTGTTATTTGCTTAACCCTTGAAATCTGCGGATTCTCCAACCCTACTAATTTCTCAAGATTCTGACTCATGTGAGAGTTATTTCCCGATTTGCTCACAGCTGTGTGTTGTCACTGATGTGTCTGTTCGAGGCCTCACTGAGGTGACCCAGAGGATCACCAGCCGTGTAGGTCTCACGTCTTGGCAAGTGTGGCTTCCTTTCTTTAGCTCTGCCTTCTACTGCAAAAGTCTCCTTGAAGGCGGAGCTAAAGATCTGGAGCAAAAGCATGAATTCCCCGTGACTGCTGTCCACTCACGCCCTCTCCCTTTTCTCCTGCGATGGAGCAGCCCCACTTGTGTAGCCTGGGGGGTTGAGGATTCTCTCCTTCTGTGTATGTGTGTGTGTGCGCGCGAGAGAGCACGCTGATAGACAACATGTGTGTAGGGTGAGGGCGCAGACATCTGCGTGTGTGTGAAGTTCCAGTGGCAGATGTCCTTAAACTTCAGCGGTTAGAGGGATGGGGCAGGTCTCAAAGTGCTATAAACACATTTATCCCGGAGGCTGGGATCCGCAGGAAGCCGGCCCTGGGAAATCTGCTCCTGGGTCCCGTGAAGAAGGCTGTGAGTCAGGCTGCTTTGTTTATTTTCTTATGCCACAAGAAGTAAAGTAAACTAGGTTAGAAAAACACATTGGATTGCATTTTGAGATTTTCTCATGGACAAAGCATGCCTTTCGTCTTCTCACTTATGTGCGGCAACTACCAAGAATTTGAGAAGTTGCACAAGTTTCAGGACAGCCCCGCTCTTGGCTGGACTGCTTTATATTCAGGTGGTTCCGAAGTTCAAACAAAACGTTCAGACTGGCTCTTTATAGCACGTCTGTGCAACACTGCAGCTTTTTACTACAAAACAAGTGTCCAGTTTTAGCAAAGTAGCCTCAATTCTGAAGCCCAGTCCAGAAGGACGTTTACAAAGCAAACAATCTGTCCAACATTTGACTGGATTCCACGAGAAAAAAATATGCACATGTAGCCCCATAAGCGTTTTGTTATGAACAAGAAAGGGGGACTAGTGAGACATGTGTCTGTAAGTCATAAACGTATTGTTTTGCACGTGTACAGTGTTTTAAAATTCTAATCTTATGAAAAACTTACGGGAATTCCGTCGGCACCAGGAAATCCAGAAACGCCTCTGGCTCCCTGTAAAGAAGGCAAACAGACTTAACGATGGCCAAGACGCCTCCACCCTTCAAACAGCGAGAGAAATACCGACAGTTACTGTACGTACCACGTCTCCCTTTGGTCCTGTGATCCCGGGAGCCCCCCTTTCACCCTTGTCACCTTTGCGGCCTTGCAGTCCTGGGAACCCTTGCAACCCGGGGGGGCCGGTGTATCCCTGTGGGCCCACTGGCCCTGGCTGGCCCTGTAGAAACAACACACGTTCCGTTTCCACAATTCATAACCATGCATGAGCATTTTCAACCATGTTGCTTTTGAAGCTACACTCTTCATTCTTAAAGAGCTATAATCTTCAGAGAACATTACATGTAAACCATCACCTTCTGCCACGAGAACCACAAAGCGATTCCTGGCTAACAAAGAAACCATAGAGTTCAAAGGGAAAAACATTAAATGTGAGAAAAAAATGATCCTAAATTACCACAGTGATGTTATTGTGAAATGCTAATATTGGGTTGGGATGAAAGAATAAACTTACTTGGCTTTTTTAAAAAAAGTCCTTTCAGTATAAAAGAAAGTGCCAAACGAATTTCTAAGATTTTCTCTCTATCTCAGTATAATGCATACAATAGGTATGGAAATGGAACTGGCATCCAGCTATCAAAGTGGTCCCTGAATGTTTAAGTGATTAGAGGATCTCTCCTTCTGTTCACACACACACACACACACACACACACACACACACAGAGTGTGCGTGCATGCACGCACAGAGGAAAAAAGAAAAGGTTTCCGAAATATATAAAATGTACCTCCGTATCCATCAGGATGGCTATTATTTAAAAAAAAAGAAAAGACAAAATTACATATTGGCTAGGACATGGAGAAATTGGAACCCTTGTGCTCTGTTGGCGGGAATGTAAGTGGTGTGGTCATTGTGGAAAAGAGCATACGGTGGTTCCTCAAAAAAATAAAGAGAATTACCTTGTGACCCAGCGATTCCGCTTCTGGGATAATACTCAAAAGAATCGGCAGCAAAGACGTGGACAGATATTTCTACACCCAAGTCCACTTCTGATTCTACCAACACGAGGTCCCTAGAGGAGTCATATTCATAGAGAAGAAAGTACAATACAGGCGGCTAAGGGCTGGGGGAGCGGAAAGGGCAGTGAGAGTTTTATCGGGACAGAGTTTCAGTTTTGAAAGATGAAAAAGTTCTGGAGATGATGGTGATAATGTTTGCACAAAACGTGAACACGCTTAATGCCATCAAGCCATACAAAAATGATTAAGATGGTAAATTTTATGTGACGCAAGTTTTGCCACAATCAAAATAAAAAGATTCCAAAGGGGGATCTAGCTCTCTTATTATTGGAACTAATTTATGCATTATATATTAATATTATTTGTTAAATGAATTGACTTTATTTTTTAGAGCAGTTGTAGGTTTACAGAAAAACTGAGCAGAAATTGCAGAGTTCCCAAATACCCCTCTGCTCCTCCAACTGCCCCCCATCCCCTCACAGTTTCCTCTATTATTGACAACTTGCATTCGTGTGGTAAATTTATCACAACTGATGAACCAATATGTTATTAACTAAAGCCCAAGGTTTGTAATAGGGTACAATTTTTGTATTGTACATTTTATGGATTTTGATGACAGCATAATGGTGTGTATCCAACATAACAGTATCATAAAGAATAGTTTCACGACCATAAAAATCTCCTGTGCTTATGCAATACTGTTATATTTTAATGAACCTCCCAGGTCAGCCCAAATTTTAAAAAATCCCCAACCAAGTAACTCTGGCTGGATTCCTCCTTAAATGAGTGACCTGCTGTCTCTTCATCACATAGAGCCCTTCTCTGCCAAGGCCCATTTGCTCTCACACTTCAAACGCTGGTCTTGCCTTTAGATTAAAGGGATTCTGAGTCAGTCTTTCTAGTCTTCTCTTGCATTGCCTGTAAAGAACCTTTCTTATATAAACTGTGCAGCTAAGACGTTTGTCTGCCTTTGCAGAATCTTTATAATCTATCCTTAATGTCACACACCACTGAGAGGGAGTGAGTAATTTCAGATGCGGTGTGAGGTGCGGCCTTCATGTCACAGACAGAAAAGGAGGGAACGGCGTGGGGAGACCCTGCCTCTGAATGTCATCATCATCCCCACGCCGCCCCTCCCTTTAGATGTTGGACCCCAGGCATGGAGGGAGCAGTAAAGAAGTGTCTCCTGGGTGGGGGGTACAGATGGGAGATTAAGATCCCGCTAGATGGCTGAGACCTGCCCCAAAGCTTGGGCCCCCTGCCTCCTCAGGCAAAGGGGAGTTTCGGGCTCCCTCAGGGCCAGGTCAGCGTTTTAGGGATGGTAGATTCTCTGCTCTCCCCGCACGAGTTCCAGAGAGGCCAGTCGGTGCAGAAAACAGCGGATGCTCCCCTGGGGTAGCCTGACCACACGCATCGTGTGTCACGGCAAAGCCAGCGTATTTGAATCTTTGGAGAATGTGGAAAAAGTGGTTAGGAGGATTGTGGTACAAGACGGGTAGCCCTGACCTTGGACACATGACATCCCAGGCTCATCCTTTTCTAAGGTCTTGGTATGATACATTTGTTGGAAGTTTGGGGACAAACATGCTTTGATTCAAATTTTTTTTTTTTTTATTTTGCGGTACGCGGGCCCCTCACTGTTACGGCCTCTCCCGTTGCGGAGCACAGGCTCCGGACGCGCAGGCTCAGCGGCCATGGCTCACGGGCCCAGCCTATCTGCGGCATGTGGGATCTTCCCGGACCGGGGCACGAACCCACGTCCCCTGCATCGGCAGGCGGACTCTCAACCACTGTGCCACCACGGAAGCCCTGATTCAGGTTTTTATGGCTCTTCCTCCGCTGTGCTCATTTCTGTTTTGTCTGTGACTGCAGACCATGCCTCTAAGCCTCAGAATTCCCCTAACTATCGGCGGCCCCTAGTTTGTTAGTGCTTTACAGGGAGCAACCTTTGGGGGATAAAATGTTCCTCATTAGTACTGTCATTTTTATTGCCCACAATCTACATCTCTTCCAGGGGATGACTGTCTAGCGCCAACTAAGAGGGACCGTCTCCCATTAACCCAAATGGGATACGTGCGTCTTAATGAGCAAAAGCCTCACCTTGTCTTGAGTTCATTAACCTTTCCTGATGCCCTTTGACGGGGAGAGTGACTAATGACATCATGGTCTCATTTTCCTCCCATTGTCAGTAAACTTCTTTTTAACTTTTGTTTCTTGGATGGGAAGTCAGACTTTGGGAATAAAACTCTACCCTTTCCTTTTCTGGAACACGCTCTCACTTTTTTCTTTTTATGGAGGTGAAATTCCCATACCACAAAACTACCCATTTTAAAGCGGCTTCAGGTATATTCGCAATGCCCTCTATCTGTCACCTCTATCTAGCTCCAAAATACTTTCATCACCCCAAAGGAAATCCCATACCCACTACCATCATTCTCATCCCCCTAACCTCCAGCCTCTGGTAACCACCGTCTGCTTTCGGTTTCTATGGGATTTACCCATTCCGGATATTTCATATGAATGGAATCCTATGTATGATATATGACCTTTTGTGTCTGGCTTCTTAACATAATGTTTTTGAGGTTCATCCATGTCGTAGCACGTGTCGGTACTTTATCCACGTTTATGGCAGAATAAGATTCCACTGTGTGGATAAACCGGTTCGTTTGTTGCGGACGGTGCTGCTATGAACGTGCACACACCACTATCTGTTTCAGTCCCTGCTTTCAGCTCTTCTGGGTCTATACTTAGGAATGGAATGGCTGGATCACGCGGTAACTTTGTTTAACTGTCTGAGGGAGAGAGTGCCAGACTGTTTTCTACAGCGGCTGCCCCACTGTACATTCCCACCTGCAATGTGTGAGGGTCCTAAACTTCCCTACATTCCCACCAACACTTGTTATTTTCCGTTAAAAATATATATAGCCTAGAGGGTGTGAAAATGGTGTCATTCTGAAGAGCTCATCTTGAGCTTCTGACAGATGAAACATTTCACAAAATCCCCTCTAGCTTCGGCTCTAGGGAAAAGCCGGGAAGAGCCTGGAGGGAATCTGAATTATTCCCTCGTCTTCCAGGACTGGTCCCTCAGTCTTGCTCTCAGTGCATATCCTGCGTTGCTGGGACTAAAAGGACCCTTATGTCAAGGTCTGAGGACCTTGGTATGCATGCTTTGGTCATCAGGGATGACGTTTCCCCTCGGATATCCTGCCCACCAGGGCATCTAGGGTGTTTGCAAAGAGCAGCTGGAATGATTAGTAACAAAAAGGATTTTTCTCTGTACTAATCATCATCCTTATCAACTTCCAGCCTCAGACGAAAAGTCCTGATCAGAAAAGTTATTTCCATCTCTTCCTTTCTTTTTGTAATAAGTGATGTTAAAAATAAAAATCACTCCAGAAAGAGTAGGACTGTAGCTTAACTGTCTTTACATAAATTTCTAAAGCTCCTAAAATTCCTGCAATATACTTGACAAAAGTATTTCCACAAAATACTTCTCAAAAGCCAGCAGACATTTGGAAAGGAGCTGTAAGCCCATGTGCTCTGTGCCCTGCCCAGAGAGAACTTGATTCGTATAGATGTATCACTTCCTAGGAAACGGGATAACGTGAGGATCCTGTACTCCTGTATCTTCTGGGATGAAGTGCTACGAAAGGGTTCAAAAAATGGTTTCTCTCCTTTTTACCCCCAGGACAAGTGCATGAAGCAGGTATCGCCCCCGCTTGAGAGGGGAGACAAGCGGGGTCTGGAGGGTTAGGGTTAGGAATGACTGATGCATTTAGGTCTCGGCAGGGGTGGAGTCCATCTTCCACGCCACCCTTGCTGCTCGAGTCGAGGTCCATGAGCTGCATCAGCGCCACCTGGAAACTTGCGGGAGATGCAGATTCTCAGGCCCACCCAGCCCTCCCGGGGCAGCACTGACCATGATCCCAGGCGGGCTTTTTGCACAGTGAACTCTGAGAATCCCTGCGCGACCCCACCTTCCTTCCCCTCCTGACGTTTTCATGGAAGAGGAGGCAGGTATGTCTTCATAAGAAAACTCTCTTAAGCATGAGGTTGCATCTCAGAAGAGAGGTCGGGCTTCCTGAGCTGGGCAGAGGAAAATCTAATAGTTATGTCTGTTGAAGACTATTTCTAACAAAGGTTTTTTGGTCTCATGCTTCAGTGCCATTGCAAGAAGGAACCAACTTTGGTCCCTGTTAGGATGGAGGGGTGCACACGGCCTCTCCCTTTTGGACATCACTCCTGGAGGATGCGTGGGACGTCCAGGGTTAGTTTTAGGAAGCTGGAGTCTGGACGGGCTGAGAGTATGAGTCCAGGCTTGAGCGCACATTGCTTAAATACCGCTATTGCGGAGGGAATGCACTTCAAGTCCCGAGACACTTACTAAGCTTTCGTGAACTTGGAATTTTCCCTTCTGAGAAAAGGGGCAAAATAGATCCGTGCACATGCTGAAGACCTCTGCGGCTTCAGCCTCTAAAATAAAGGTAGAAGACGGATATGAACAATCCACGCCCCGAGAAATCACGCCTCACGTGCAGAAAGCCCCAAGGAGGTGCCCGCCGCCATCCAGCTTACTAGCCTGAACACCCCCGCTGGGAAAGGGAGTAAAAAAGGGAGCGATAAAGAGAAACGTCTCCAAGGATCAATCCTGCTTCCCTGCACATCAGGACTTTTAATCTACGGTACAGTATTTTCCTGGTATAAGAATAATCTTTTCATGCCTTCCTGGCCAACATCTGAATAGTAGGAAATCCCTTCTCCTTCCTCAGTGTACTCTTCCTGTCTCGCCTTTTATGGGCTCTGGGCGCTCCTCCAGACACCCACATCCTCTCCATCCCCTGGCGGCTCCTCCCCTCCTCGGCCTTCCCGGCCCTTCCTTCCAATGCTGTGGCTCTCTGCGAGCTTCAGGGGATTCCAGACCAAGTCCCAGCTCACTCTGTGAGCTGTGCACACACATCTGAGAACACACCAAATGGCCCAAAGGGCTGAAAGGACCTTTTTTTTTTAGGATTCAGGAAAATAATTTGTTCGTCTAAATTTTAGAATTAGTCACCTTTCTTAGGGATAATCATTAGCATTTGTGAGCAATTTCTGATCACCTGGCAGAGTGAAGTCACTCCCTCTTCCAAGCTAATGATAATGTGAAGGTTAGTATTGAACTGTATATTGCATATATAATAGCTATCAGTAAATAGGGCCAACTGCCTACTCCAGGCAAAACAGACAGAGCTGATGCTAACTCTGCCACCTTTTCCCTTAGCTTCTTACTAACATATAACAAAACATCAGGACTCTGCCCTGGGTGCTATTCCAAATAAAAGATTTCACTTATTCCTCAATAAGAATTATATGGCCTCCTGGGAATCCTGCTGTCCTGCTCTCCAAAATTATTTTACACAGATTGTAGGGCGAGTGTTGATAGAAGGGAAACCACATCCATATGTAAAGAAACAATCCTTGACCCTCACCTGGCTCCAGAGACAAACATTTATCAGTCAAAATGGAATGCAGACCTAAATGTAAGGGCGAAGACTGTAATACTTCTAGAAGAAAAGCACAGGGAAGAATTTTTGTGACTGTATTAGGCAAAGGTTGCTTTGATAAGACACGAAAATCACAAGCCATAAGAGACAAAAAGTTGATAAGATTAAAACATTTGATCCTCAAAAGATACCGTTTAAAATAGAAAGCAGGCCACACGCTGAGAGGGAACTAGTCACAAGACACATACACAGAATATAGAAAGAGTGCCTAGAAATCAACAATAAGGAAAAGAACCACCTGACTGAAAAAAATGGGTAAAAGATCTGAACAGACCCTTCAACACAGAAGAGGTACAGATGGAAAACAGGCAGCATGTGAAGGGGGTTAAACACCATTGGTCATTAGGGAAAGGCAAATTAAATCCAGACGAAGGTGCAGCCGCGGCTGCTGGAAGGGCTGACACACCCACACAGAGAAAACTGGCAACGCCGAGTGCTGCAAAGGATGCGGAGAAGCCGAAGTCTCATCACTGCTGGGGACACAGACCCGAGCGGCTAAAGCCAAACACACACTTACTAGAAGGGCTTTAGGCAATGGTTTCTACTGGTTTAACTTATTGCAGCTGAAAAATGGAAACAACCTGAGTCTCCATCAGTGGATGAACAAACCATGGTCCATTCGTGAAATGGAATGCTACTTAGCAACAAAAAAAAGCAGGAGTCATCCACTGTGCACATCCAGACACAAAGGCTGTGTTCTGTTCGTCCTGCTTATGCGATACTGTGCTATTATCCCATTTAGGGGACACTCTAGAGACAGAAAGCAGAGAACTGAGTGCCAGGCCTGGGGGCGGAGGGAGAGGACAGACTCCAAAGGGCACAAGGAAACTCTGGGGTCGTGGACCTGTTTTATATCATGACGTTGGTGGTCGTTACATGGCTGGACACGTTGGCCAATCTTCACGGAATTGTACGTAAATTATACCTCAATAAACTTGAATTAAAAACAAACAAACAACACAAAAGCGGTCTTGTGGAGGCCACGATTAAGAAGGCCACCTCTGCAGTTCACAGGCAGACTGCATAGGACCAAGTCCTTCCTTCTAGTACATTCTTACAAGTGAATTTATAAAATAGATACTATTTAGAAGTGGCAGAAGAGAGGATGCTTGTAAAATGACATATTGAAAACATCTAGCAAGGTGCTTTTGAAAAATGTCCGCCTGTGAAATGAAAAAAATCTGAAGAAACCAAGATGGAGCTTTCCTTATGTGGAAGCTCGTCTATTCGAGCGTGATCCTGGCTGGAATTAGGACCGTCCTCCCCACAGCCCACAGGACGGCAGGGGTGGGAGTGGGTCAAGACCAAGCCAGATTCAGAAGTAAAAGATACACCTAGGATGTCAAGGCTTCCATTATTTGTGGCTTTCACAACAAACAAAAACAGAGCGTGTCCCCTGTAATAAGATGCTATTGGGTGGTTTATCTGAAATGATCTGACTTGGAAAGATTCACATTTTAAAGCAAAGGAAAGATAGATTCTCTCTTGTTCTCCATCCATAGGACCAATAAGTCTGAAAACGGTTCCTTCTTCTAAAAATAGGCAGCACATGGGCAGTCGAACACGAGGCTGAGCTTTTTACAGTCTGGATGTGATCTGCCTTGGCGCAGCTCGGAAAAGCTGGTTTTCTGGAAAGGCCTTCCATTGCCTCTGTGCTTTGTGGCAGTAAGTACATTTCACTTGCCTAAAGACGAAGCCTTGCCTACCAGACAGACTGGACTTCCTTCCTAAGCCTCTTGTACTCCAGGAAGGCGCGGAGGCAGGTGGTGTGGATGGGCTGAGGGCTGCAGGGAGCAGAAACGGCGGCCAAGGAATGGGCTGCAAGAAGCCGATGATGGGGCTCTGGTTGTCAAGCTCCCATACGTGGGAAACGATGAAACGCTCTTCCTAACTGAGCAGCTGACGGCATGGAGACAGTATCAACAACCAGGGTGTCGTCAAGTAGCCCTGACGTCATCACGAGTTATCACACAGGGCGGTCCCAGGCTGTGCTGACGTGACTAGAAAGTGACAGCTACAACAGGAGACAGCTCTGGAGTCACTGGGATTATAAGAAGTTGACGCGGCCATAAGAAAGAACGAAATAACGCCATTTGCAGCAACGCGGATGGATCTAGAGACTGTTTACTGAGTGAAGTGAGTCAGACAGAGACAATATCATGATATCGCTTGTGTGTGGAATCTAAAAAAAGGGTACAGATGAACTTATCTACAAAACAGAAAGAGTCACAGATGTAGAAAATAAATTTATGATTACCAAGGGGAAAGGGGGGGTGGGTGGGATAAACTAGGAGATTGGGATCGACATATACACACTACTATACATAAAATAGATACGAAGGACCCTCTGTAGAGCACAGGGAACTCTACTCAATACTCTGTAATGACCTAGATGGGAAAAGACTCTAAAAAAGAGTGGAAAAAAAAAAAAGAGTGGATATATCTATACGTATAACTGAATCACTTTGCTGTACACCGGAAACTAACACAGCATTGTAAATCAACTCTACTCCCATAAAAAGTAATTAAAAACAAAAGACGATTGGTAATGAAAACAGTTTGCAGCCAATATTCATGGGCTCAATTGTAGACTATTAAATTTTCATGTGTGAGTTGCACATGCCAACCTCTCACTAGTTCTCTTAGGTTGTATTCTTAGGTCATCTCACGTGTGCAGTGGAGACCGTGTCGTGACACCCTGTCTCTGTCACTGCCCTGCGTCCAGGGACAGCCAGCAGCCCGGGAAACACAGCCTCTGGAGGGAAGAGTGAGCAGAAACACTGCGTGGCCTTCCAAACACCGGCCTCCCCGCCAAGATGATCCACCGGGTGGGCGGCCTGGGAGAGGGACCTCTCAGCATCCATGGCACAGACCAGGAACGGAACCAACAGTTCCATCTCCTTTCCATTTAGACTAAACACAGTCACACGAAAGAAAAATATCCCCGAGGCTGGCATTATATTAAGTTGGTCTGTTATGGAAAAAAAAAACTGGCCAACAAAGGAAAAAAGATTAAGAGCCAGGGAGGGTTCCGACTTGGCTGGGCGCAGGGCTCTTTTCCTGGTCCTCTGCATTTGAAATGTTCCTGAAAACGTCAAGTTCTAAGTCAAGTTCCACCTTCTCCATCCTGAGAAAAGGTGTGACTACTTCTCCTCCTCCTTCCTTGGCTTCAATCTACTTTTCTGTTATTGTACGTTCATGAAAGTTACGTAGCTTTTTCATTTCCTCTTCCAGATTTCAAAATTTGTTTTTACATTTACATACAATGAAATCCACTTTTCTGGCATGTAGTTCTGTGAGTCTGGACACACAGATGCTCCGAGTAGCATCAGCTCAAGTCGCTGGGCTGCCCGCCACCCCTTGTGGTCAAGCCCCCTCCCCAACCTCTGTCCATCACTGGTCTTCCTCTAGTCTCATGGTCATGCCTCTCCCAGATGGTCACACACATGGAATCACTCGGTGTCACAACGCTGGCGTCGGCTTCTCTCGCTCAGCATTTGAGATCCACCGCCTTTGCTGTATCAACAGGGTGATCCCTTTTATCACGGAGGAGTGCTCTGTTGTATCCCATCACCACGATGTTTATGCATTCACTCCCTGAAGGACATCTCAATCGTTTCCAGTTTTTGGTCAATGTGAATTGGGCTGCTAAAATCATTCATGTATGTTTTTTTGGTATGTGTGGACATGCTTTTGTAAACACTCAAGAATGAGAGCGCTGGGTCTTACGGTCAGAGTACATTTAACTTTAATAAAGCTGCAGGGGGCTTCCCTGGTGGTGCAGTGGTTAAGGATCCGCCTGCCAATGCAGGGGACACGGTTCGAGCCCTGGTCCGGGAAGGTCCCACATGCCTTGGAGCAACTAAGCCACAACTACTGAGCCTGCGCCCTAGAGCCCGCAAGCCACAACTACTGAAGCCTGAGCGCCGCGACTACTGAAGCCCGCACGCCTAGAACGTGTGCTCCACAACAAGAGAAACCATTGCAATGAGAAGCCCGCGCACCATAACGAAGAGTAGCCCCCGCTCGCTGCAACTAGAGAAAGCCCGCATGCAGCAATGAAGACCCAACGCAGCCAAAAAAAAACTCCAGGGGGACCCAGTCATAGGAGAACGCCTGCACAATTTAAATAAATAAATAAAGCTGCAGAACTGTTTTCCAGACTGGCTGTTCCATTTTGTGTTCCCACCAGCAATGCACCAGAGTTCCAGGTCCTTGTCAGCACTTGGTATCGTCAGCTTGTTCCCTTAGCTGTCCTAAGAGCTCTGCAGAGCTGACACGTTATGGTTTTAATCTCGCTCCTTCCACGTTATTGCTGATGCTGGATCCAGTGCAGGGTTCAGAGTTTCCATTTGTAGCACCATCCTTACCGGTCCTGGGACATCCCTCTGCAATGAAAACTGGAGGTCCAGCCCCCTGTGAGCCCCCCTCACACGGTTTGCTCAGAGTCAACCGGGATCTTGACCACAACTTTGGTGCCTTTGCTCTTCTCCATGAAGACAAACCACCCACAGTCAACTTCTTTACAAATGTGAGTTCCGAGGGCAGGAGGGCCTGGGGTGGGGGCGGGGGCGGGGGCCAGTACGAACATGATATCAGGCCTGAAACGTGATCTCAGAGCAAAGGGCCTCAAAGGCAGGGATGAGAAGGGATGATCTCTGTGGGGCAAGCACGTTACCTTGAACCACACTGAGGCAGGAAACAAGATAGTTAACAAATTTCTACTGTACAGAAACTAAAGAGAAAATCAGCCCCAAAGTTTTTACCTATTGTATGGACTTCGTTTTATTTTTGTAAAAGAACATTCTCTTCTACAATATTCTTCAGCAATATTCCACACTGTTGTACAGGATGCACATGCCTGTCTTTCTGGTACAGAAACACCAGCCTCCGCTTGAGCAAGATTCTTATAGGGAATAACAGTCACGTTAAATTAGACCAATGTTACGCTGCTTTTCAAATTTACCTCTCTGCTTTTCACCATTGATAGCCTAGTACTTTCCCAGAGGCTTCATAAAATAGCAGGTTTGGAAGGGACTTCAGGAAGCCTCTGGGCCATGAGCATCCCTGGGAGCTCCTGGGATCATCCACTGAATCCCGTCTGCATCTTAATAAGATCCCAGGTAACTGAGGCTCCTCAAAGCTTGAGAAGATCACTCAGGAATGGTTCCTATCCCAGCACCGGTCCTGGCTGGCCAGCAGAGCATCAGCTGGGGAGAGTCTGGCGCCTTAAGGATTTCTGGTCTAACAGCTTGCAAGTGGAAAGGGGTGGAGCCTGGGAATCTCTGTTTTTAACCAGCTCCCCAAGCAATTCCGATGCACAGTCAGGCTTCTCACATGGGACAGATAAGGGAACAGCTCGGGGAGGTGCAGCCCCCTTGTCACTCTGCCCATCCTCCTGCTGGGAACCCCTCCCAGCATCCCCTCCGCCTGCACGCTGGGTGCTCTCTGCAACGGTCAGGGTGGCTCACCACTGCTGACCCTCTGAGGGTTTACTCTCGAGTGTGGGAAATGTGCAGAGATGCCACCAAGACCCCCTCCAGCTGTAAAATCCAGGGGTCCCTTCCTGGCCCCTAAGCAGAGTGCTGCATGAGTTTCCCCATGTGGACAGGCACCGCAGCCCAGCCAAATGCTTTAGGATGGAATTTTCCTGTATTTTCAGCATGTACAATAGTTTTCCTTCCTAAAGCTCAGTGACATTATTCCGGTGATTTTAAAACCGCGTGAGTCTACGTGAATGCCTTATAGCATTTTTTTCTCTCTCCAAGGAGAGAACCATCTGAAGACCACCTGAGGGGTCTCTTCCGGCAGGTGCAGGTGGCCCACCTGTGAGGGGTCTCTCCCGGCAACTGCCTGTTCTGCAACCATTCGCGGTTCCTCTTCTCCCTCGCCCTCACCTTCCACATCGGACCTGTCGTCAGGTTTCAGGGATCCATCTCGTCTGCATACCTCGTCTGCAGGTGTCCTGCCTGTCCAGCCGGCGTCGGGGAAGCCAGGCTTGCTGTGTCTCTGCCCCAGGCGGACTAAGCTCCTGGCACTGGGTCAGGGCCCTTGCACCTCAGGGCCTTTGCACATGCCTGCCGTCCTGGCCTGGGCCCTTGGGGGCTCTAGAGGCTGTGGCTCAAGTCTCTGGGGACGTTTTCCTGACCCTGAACCTAGACCAGGGGCTTGAAAAGCTTGCTCCAAACACAGTACTCAGTGTGCAGCCCGCGGGGACCAGGCCTCATCCAAGCCCCTGTCCCAGCCTCTGCTAGAGCACCTGATGCCTGGAACGTGCTCAGGACCGTTAGATGAATGAATTATGGCTCTGAGGTCATCCAGCTCCGCCCCATGACAAAATGCAGGTTCCTCCCACATGGATGCAGAAGACCAGAGTCTTCTGTTTTTAGACCATTATGAGCTCATGATTTCTGAAGCACTTTCCAAGGCAGAGCTTCAGTGTGTACAACTGTGGCCTTCTTGTTCTCTCCCTTCAATTCCTTGAGTCACCTGAATATGTCAAAATACACCCCCCCACCCCTCAGGTCTTGTCGACTCTTTGCGCCAGATCTGTGGGGTTTCTGAGTGTCGGTTCTAGTGGATGGTCCGGTTTTATCTGTGTTGTCAGACAGATGGCTTTCCAGGCCTCTACGATGCTCACGACCAGGAAGATAAATAACACATCCATCGTCTGCCAAAATCAAGATAGGAAATGAGGCAAGGTCTTTGGAATGCAGGGCTCCCATCTCCAGGAGGCTCAGTCCTGGTAAGATTTCAACCAGGCTGTTCTGAGCACGATTGTCAGAGAGAAGCTGTTTAGCGCACCTAAACCCTCAGGAGGGTTAAAGGTTACGGAGAAAAGGAGTGAGTTTGCCAAAGTGGGTCTGTGCAAAGCTATAAAAGGAAGATTTTCCACGCTTGCCGAAGGTCTCGGTTTTAAAATCAAATTTTAACTTTATATCAACAAAAGACGCCTTCTTATTACTTTGATTCTCCCGGTCTGAGGAACACCTTGCAGTTCTGGTGGCCAACACTAGGTGGCAGTCAGTCGTGCTCTTTGGGACAAGGGCCCACCCCACCCTCGGTTCAGACAGCTTTGCAAAGTCCAAGATTTTGCAATTGTTTGGGGTTAGAATGACCCCCCTCGGTGGATCAGAGGGCAGGCTCCACATTTGTCATGGGGAGCTAGCCTCCCATGGGGAAAATTCTGACGAAAATTTTGACTGCGGAATTCCAATGTTGTCTGAAGAGCTTATCAAAGCTCATTTTTCTCTTCACAGGGTAGTTGAGCGAACTCAGTAATTAATTATTTGATAATTCCCTTCCCTTTCGACTTGCTCAAAGGAATGTGTTCTAAATACAGATACAGATATAGACATAGATAGATAGATATTTGAGGGCCTTTTAAACCCAAACTCAGTGCAGAGGTCCAAGAAATAGCGATCAAGTTATTGGATTTGACCCCTGTGTGGGACGAGGTTATAAGAGCAACTAACATTTCCAGACCAGAGCATTTACCGTTTGGAGCACTTTCCAACAGTAAAATGACGTAATTCCTGCAACACCTCTGTGAGGCAGGTCTGTTCTTAGGTCTATTTTATAAGTGGGGGAACAGAGATACCAGGTGGTGGAGGTCCCTCAGCCGGCCTGTCGAGGAGGGGATTCATACCCAGCTTTCCAGAACATTCCAGAGGCTGTTGTCACCACCCACTCGAACCTCCCCTGAGTCATGGGTATGACCGTGGACCCCGAATATATCTTTTTACGGATCTTCACGAAGCTATAATCAAGCCCAAAAGAGATGGACAAACTGACTGCAAAAACAAACAGAGGTAAGCTTGGGTTCATGGAAAATCTAGACAAAACTGAGCCAACCGCAATCCTTCAGTGATTCTCTAAAAACCCCGTGTCTCTGCTTTAACCCGATGCTGCTCAGTTTGGGACCACTTCACGGCTCATTAACCCCCCTTCTGCTCGAAAGTGACCGGAGCCAGAAAGAGAAGGTGAAACTCAAACAAGGCAGTTCTGTAACTCTGGTCAAAAGGTATGTAAGGACGGCCCTGGGGCTGCAGGCTGAAACTCGGAGCTATCAGCACAGTCCCGGGACAATGAGACGGGTCTCTGACCTGCGTTCCCTCCCGCTCCCATGAACAGATGTGCTGTTGAAGATGGATTACATTAGAAAGATCTGATCGTTTCTGAATGCTGGTGGCGGTGTTTTATGGTAAAAAGACGGAATCATTACGCATTTCCTGAACAAAGGGTTTCTCTGGATGTTTGAGAGAATAAGCTTTCAGATATGGGGAAGCTGTTGAAAACTTAAGCATACACCTCCCGGGAGAACAAGTTTATGGTGGGAGAAGGCCATTGTGGCTAAGAGGGCTCTGTGCAGCAATCTCAGAAGGAGGTGAGCTAAGGAACAGAAGGTGGCGCGCAGCCCCTGGCCACTCCTGATGGGCAGGGAAGTGTCAGAACTGGTGGCTATTTGGTTGTGAACAAAATAAAAGGGTCTAGAAGTGACTTTAAAAAAAAAATTAATTCATTAATGAATTTTTGGCTGTGTTGGGTCTTTGTTGCTGTGCGTGTGGGCTTTCTCTAGCTGCGGTGAGCGGGGGCTACTCTTCGTTGTGGTGCGCGGGCTTCTCATTGCGGTGGCTTCTCTTGTTGCGGAGCACGGGCTCTAGGTGCGCAGGCTTCAGTAGTTGTGGCTCGCGGGCTCAGTAGTTGTGGCTCGCGGGCTCAGTAGTTGTGGCTCGCGGGCTCTAGGGTGCAGGCTTCAGTAGTTGTGGCACATGGGCTTAGTTGCTCTGCGGCATGTGGGATCTTCCCGGACCAGGGCTCGAACCCGTGTCCCCTGCAGTGGCAGGCAGCTTCTTAACTACTGCGCCACCAGGGAAGCCCCTAGAAGTGACTTTTAGTTTGATGTTGGGAGTGGCTGAAGAAAAGAGATGAGAAGATGGCGGTGGGAAGCACGGACGGAAGGTTCTCAGAGAAGTGGCGGAAATGTTAGCACTGCAGGCAGAAGCCCTTAGATCAGGTGGCGACGGGGGCCTCTTTGCCCCTTCACCGTATGGGGCTGTTGGATCCTGGCAGTCTACAAATGGCAGGGACTATATTGGTGCAGAGCTGGAAGATCCCCTCAAGACGTCAGACCACCCGAAGGTACCTAAACATGTACTTGATTGTGGACACATGAAATTATAATGTTGGGAACAGCTCCTGGAGAAAGCTCTAGCCCAGCTTTGAATACGATGTCTCTGAGCCCGAAGTAGCCTGGACATGGTAACGTGACCAGTCAGTGGCAGAGCAGCCTGGTGTTCAAGGTCGTTAATTACCCACAACCCATGTCGCCTGTGAAGTCTGATATTGGGAAAGGTTAAACGGCAGACAGTAAAGCCGGATCAAAATTCAGCCTTCTTTATTTACAGCTTACAAGTATCTAATGTTTTGGGAATTGTTGCAAGACATGATCAATAATAATATCCAGTGCACGGGTGAAAGCTCTGGAGATACGGACCAGTCAGAGGCCCGTGATGGCAGCATTCCTGGGCTGCCGGGGAGGCGAGGGCTGAAGGTTCCAGCCCACCGTCAGGGTTAAACGCCGTCCACAAAGGGCCGGTGCTTCCTGGTGCGTCTGCCCCAGCAGATGGCTATCTGGACATCCCGAACTTCCCTCCTACGACTCCCCGCCCGGTCAGAGTGATTATTTGGATGTACACTGAACACACATCCGCAATTAAAAAAAAGAACAACAAACCACGAGAAATTGATCTTTTTTCAGTCTGGTGGAAAGATAATGGATGGCTCATTTGTCCAGACATGAGACCTGGGGTCCTGGGCGAGAGGAAACCAAATGACATTAACATCCATTCCAGAGCAGTGACTCAGCTGTGTCCTGTTCTCATGACACGGGGCGAAAACAACCTCCAGAACACGGGTTCCTCTGCACCGCATTTGTGGAAGGAAAAATAAATAGCAGTTTCATCTACAAAATGGAAGGCAGCGACTGAAGACAGCTGCGTTTCCAGGCGTGACGCTCACCCCTGACACGCCTCCTGTGCACCTGCGCTCCTACGAAGACCTTAAAGCACCACCTCTGGCAAAAGCGAAGATGCTCACGGCTCATTTCATCAACGGGGCAAATGCGGAGAGAGGGAAAATACAGACCTGGAGCTGTGATTAGCAGGGTAAATGCTCGTGGCCTTTGGGGCTTAGAACATCCGCAGTGTGATTTATCCATCACAAGCTAGGTGCTCAGCTTCTGGGTGGGATTAAGCCCCAGAAAGCCTTACGCTGGATGTCTCTGTAAGGTGTTCCCCTTTGTGTGTGTTGTGTGTGTGGCTATCTTGTTCTCCACCACCGCCGTGGCCTCCTGGGGTTGTCCTATTTGCCCATGCTATGCAGCTGGGCAGCAGCTACACAGGGAGGGATTCTGGGGATTTCTCTCTGCGCCTGTGTGTGGCCATGTGGAAGGCCTTCGACACCCAAACAGTCCTCTTCCTCTCTCCTACAGGGCCGTGATCCGACCACGGCCTAGACGGGCACTTAGCGGGCTGGTGCCGTATGCACCAGTGGTGGGTGATGCCCGTCGCCTCAGTCAGGGAGAGGGAGACGGCAGAACTCGGGGAGAGAGATGGCGGGAGGGAGCCCCCCAGCTGCTCTGACCCTGAGTCTCAGAGTACGGTTCTGTGACTCTTGAGGAAACATTTTCTCTGTTCCCCAGTACAACCTGAACACATTCCGAAGTCACCTCCTATCTCCCCCTGGCCCGAGCCCACGTCAGCGGCTTCTGCATGGACAATCTCTCCCCTCGACGGGCAGGACCCTCGCAGGCCAGATCCTGGCCCCTGCCTTCCACAGACGGGCTCCCGTCCTGGGCTGGGCTCTGCGGGGCTTCTCTGCACACCCCGGCGTCTTACTCGGCCTCCTTCCCCGGTTTCCGAGCTGTAAAATCTGGTTTTCTCGTGGGTTTACATTTGCTCTTCTTTCCCAGGAGCTCTGCGGTGAGGCCTCTCGTTCCCTGGAAGCTGCGTCAGGGGTGCTTCCCGGCAGGCACCCTCTCTCCATCCGTCTGTGTGCCTGACACCCCACGGTCACTGTGGACTCAGCACCCTCACTGGAGCTTGTTAATCCATTTCTTCCAGCCCTGCCCCTCCCCACCTCTGCCCCTCACCCCGTTCCCTGCAGTACGTCCACCTAGACCCCAGCCCACACAGTGGGGACACTGCAGTCCTCTCTGCTCACACTGCACCCTCCGCTCACAACTGGCGTGGCGCCCAGGCCTCCCGGCACTGGCCTCGGGGGCTCCTGGTCTCATCTCCTCCCAGCCCTCCGTCTGGGTCGCTGGATTCCCCCAACCGCATCCTAGGTCTGCCCTGTGCCCCCCATCTCCAGAGCTGGCTGGCGCCCAGCCTCTCCCCAGAGTGGCCTTTGCTCCCTTTCTTCTGGTGAGTTGACAGAGGTGCCCTGTATCAAGGAGAAGCACTGGCTCGTGATGGCTCTGCCCTCTTCCCAACCTTCCCCGATCAGAGGAGGAGGGAGGTGGTGTGGGTGCCTGCGTGGACAGCAGTCGCCTCTTACGGCATCAGCCGTCTCTAAGGAGCTCCTGAAGGCTTAACGAGAGCCGGTGAAGACAGCCCTTCACCTTCAGCACATCGAACCAAGCGGTTCACATGCCCTCAAGTGTGTCTTGATCATAAATGGAGTTAGAATGACTGCTGAGAGGCCTATGTATGTATCATATATATACACACATATTATATATATACATATACACACACACATATATGATATGTGTGTATATATATACATTTAGAAGGTGTGAGGAATACAGAAAGGAGAAAAATATATGCGATAAACAAAATATGGACTCGACTGGAAGTTAGCTTGTAGCATCTTGGCTTATTTATAAATTACAAAAAAATCCGAACAACCAAGCATCCACTTCCAATTTCCAAGTGGATCACAGTGGCCTTACAAGCTCATCCCCAGGAATTTAACTCTCTCTGGAATGTGCCCCAGGAGGGACCTGGTTTTACATTAGAGTAGCTTGGCGTCCATATGCAGACTGGATTTTATGCAGTACATTTCTGCTAGTTTCCTGGTATGCTCCTGGATCCACTGTAACTTCTTTAAGACCAGACAACACGTACATCTTTGAATGTACATCCAGCGCTGTGCAGTGCCCTGCAACCAATGAATGCTCGGTGAATACGCCACTTCCCCCTACTTCCGGGTAGGTCAAGGAAGCCATAAATGTCTATAGTGATGATGCATCCACTTCTGCAGGCCCTTTACGTATCTCTCTGATTTCAGATACATTGCTGCCTACAGATGACAATTTACTATCTGGTTTACATCTGCGGTTTATGGTTAATGCTGTCATAGATTTACTAGCTGCTCAGTACGGTAGTGATTTCTTTCAGCCAAATATTCCTCTTCGTCATGAAAACAGTAGCACTTTCTTGGAAGCTGAGCTCTGACGTGCAGGAAAGATTCAGGGGCATAGACTTGACCACTGAGAGGCTGGCATGGTGTCCCCTCGCAGCGTGATTCACCGGAAAATGATTCCCAATGACAAACAGACTGCCACTCCTTCTGCTACTTTCAGCTCACCCTCCCAAGCTCCTGGCCAGAGACCACAAGAGGGACAGGCAACCCCAGCTTGCTTCTGGGAAGTTCTCTGGGAGCACACTTTGGGCATGGACACCAGAGGCCACTAGCTTGCTCCCCTCTTAAAAAAACTCCAGAAGTAAAAAACCAGGGGAAAAATGAGACAAATTATTCCACTGGGACTTGTTACATTCCTCCGTCTCAGGTGCCATGTCTGAACACAAGGGGTGCCCACGGTTGCCCACGAGGGCAGAGGAGCAGATGTGTGAGCCTCGACGGCACCCCGTCCCCCCAGCCGTGAGCTCCAGCCCTGCTTCAGGGCCTCTAGCTTGTCTTTTCGTCCCCCTGGAAAAGTGCTGTGCCCTCCAAGGAAGGCGGCCGTCCCAGCCTTGGCCGTCCCAAGCCCTCCCTGCTGGGAGTCCCGCCTGGCACTGTCCAGCGGGCATTTCCGAGACACAGACCTGAGACCCCAGGCTTCCACAGTGCCCGGTCCTTGAAAGAGCCCACATCACCAGGCCCGCCCTCCCCCTGCACCCCTGGGGCACCGGCCAGCACTCACTCCCTGCTGGTCCTCTGAACAAAGGCCATTTCCCAGCCACAATTCACCTCTTTGATCTCTGAACTAATCTGCTGTGTTTAGATTTTACAGGAATTTTATAATTCCTACAGCCCACACCTCCCGCTAGCTACCAGCCAACTCCCCTTTCTCTCTCTCTTTTTTTTTTTTTTTTGCGGTACGCGGGCCTCTCACTGTTGTGGCCTCTCCCGTCGCGGAGCACAGGCTCCGGACGCGCAGGCTCAGCGGCCATGGCTCACGGGCCCAGCCGCTCCACGGCATGTGGGATCCTCCCGGACCGTGGCACGAACCCCTGTCCCCTGTGTCGGCAGGCGGACTCTCAACCACTGCGCCACCAGGGGAGCCCCTCCCCTTTCTCTTTAAACTCACTGCTTTAACAACGGTCTCCACTCCATCCTTCCCTCCCTGGGGTGAAGATGATGAACTCTCCTCTTGGGGACAACTGTGTTTCCGGTTCCCGTCTCTCTGCCCCTTGCTCTCTGTTTTCCTTTTGGGGGTTTCTTTCTCGGCTCCTTAAATGGTGCTGCCTTAGACGCCCACCTCTCGGCCTTGGTCTTCCCATCACACACGCTCCCAAGGTGAGTCCGTCCCAGGGCGTGCCCTGCTGACACAGCTGCCCCTCCTCGAGTCCTCACGCCAGGGCAGGTATGTGCAGCCTGCACACGCCACACCCTGCATCTCTCGAAGGAGAATTCCGCTCTCTGCCAGGTGATACCTGCTGTCCAGGTGGCCGCCATGCCTTATTCAAACCTGCATCTCCAGCCCATACCAGGGTCTCTCTTTTTTTTTTTTTTTTAACATCTTTATGGGGTTAAAATTGCTCTACAATGGTGTGTCAGTTTCTAATTTATAACAAAGTGAATCACTTATATATATACAGACGTTCACATATTTCTTCCCTCTTGCGTCTTATACCTAGTGGGTGGCAGCGTGTTTGTTGAATCAAGGAATATTCAAAATATAATGACTTTTATAAGTCTTGCATTTTACAGGAAGGGCAGAACCTTCACTTACGTGTCCAGATCTGAAGAGCTGCATTGACCCAGAAAGTTTACCTTAAAAGGGTAATTAGCTTAAATAAGAGAAATCGAAACACGCCATGATTATATGTTTTGCTACCTTATATATATATATATTTTTTTTTTTTTGCCTTGAACAGTAACTGATTCAGAGACACAGCAGAAGACCGTTTAGACCAAGAGAATCCTTCAAAATATATGCTGGTAGGAACTGGGTGAATTACCTCGGGTTGTCTGAGATGAGCGTGACAAAGCCCAGTTTTAGAAAGTAACAGAGCCGAACGTTTTCCCAAAACAGAATGCGAACTTTATAGAAGCTTTGAAAAAACAAGTCAGGTTTGTTTTAGTTCCCATTGCAGGCAGAGACACAAACAAAACTCTACTGTCTCTTTCTAAACACATCAAATTAGGTTCCCTTGAATTTAAATGGCAAACACCTCCGTGAAACTTATATGACATATGTTGTACTTCATGTGACTCTGATTGCTATATTATTCATTTAAAAAGACACGGGGGCTTCCCTGGTGGCGCAGTGGTGGAGAGTCCGCCTGCCGAGGCAGGGGACACGGGTTCGAGCCCCGGTCCGGGAAGATCCCACACGCCGCGGAGCAGCTGGGCCCGTGAGCCGTGGCCGCTGAGCCTGCGCGTCCGGAGCCTGTGCTCCACGACGGGAGAGGCCGCAACAGTGAGAGGCCCGTGTACCGCAAAAAAAAAGACATGGATTATACTAAAGTGAGCTGGTTTGATTCCCTTAAGCAAAAGCCCCAAACCAACCCTCATCTACCGACTAGGTTTTAGTTCTGACAACGCTCCGACCCATAAATCTCTTCTCTGCTTCTCCCCCAGCCCCCAGACTGCCAGCAGGCGATCAGCACCTATCTATGGAATACACAAATGGATAAGAAATTTATAAAAAGCGGAGCAGTCAGTTGCAAAACTGAGTCCTGCTAAGCCAACTTGATGGTTAGGAAAAAAGTTGGAAACGCGTGGGTGTGTTTCTCAAGGTCTTAGAAAAATTCAGGAAGTCCAGCAGATGTTTTCTGTTAAGAGGCATTGGAAGCCCCAAGAGCTACATCTGCCTTTTTTTTTCTCTAAGTTTACTTGTGAGACTTTCTTTCCCTCTTAAATAGTCCTCTGCTAAAACTTACAAAACAGAATGCTGGCCAAAGTGTTCAACTCATGAAGCCTCAATGACTAACTCAAGTGGGAAGCAGCCGCATAGCACAGGGAGATCAGCTCGGTGCTTTGTGACCACCTAGAGGGGTGGGATAGGGAGGGTGGGGGGGAGGAGATATGGGAACATATGTATATGTATGACTGATTCACTTTGTTGTGAAGCAGAAACTAACACACCACTGGAAAGCAATTATGCTCCAATAAAGATGTAAAAAAAAAAAAAAGACTAACTCAGAATATGTGCACGTGAACAGGTAATATCCTATAGGGAGCAGAAATCAAGGTCCATCGTTATAAAGACATCATTTTCTGAATAACTCTTTTCTCCTATTTATGGAAATGGAATTGGGATTTTTCTTTAATCTAACCGATGATAAAGAGTAAAATGAAGGTTTCGATAGTTACGATCTTCTCCCCCTTTGGAAGATGATACGATAATCATAATGATAATCAACCTGTTTTTTGTGTCTGTGTTTTTTATAAAAATAAGGACAAAGGAGGAACACACTCCAGGACCCAGACATCAAGTTAGTGGAGATTATGTAAAACACTGGGATTTTCTGCTCTCTAACTGAAATTCTGAATACATGTTTGAATACCTAGGGAATGGTACTCGTCTTACTATAGTTGTTGTTTTAACCGCCTTTGGAGTTAATGGAAGTTGATCTTTGACTGTCCTCTTTCTCATTCTAGCTTACATGACATTGGGGGGTGAGGGAGGGACAAAAGTTTCCACTTGACCGAAGTTTCGAGATCCAAGAAGTGAATTAATGTTCAGAAAACATCTAAAATCTTATTTGTTTCCCATCTGCTGAGGAACTTTCCCACTCTGATTGCTTATACAAATTGGTCTCCAAAGGATTTATAGAAGATTAGGTTTATATAACAAACGTGCCCTATAGGAATGAATGAAAATGGAAATTACTCTCCTGGCTGGCTGGTGACCAAGGCTGCAGGACCAGGCAGCACACAAACCTTCTTAAAGTTTAGAAATGCAGCTGGCTGCGTGTCTGGAGAATCTGTCTGATTACTACACGTGGTTACTGGATATATTATGAGTATGGAACAAGTTCAAGAACATTAGATTCTCTTAGCCTTGTGGCGATTACCAAAGCCATCAAGAATTTTAATCAAGCATCGTACAGGAGGAGCTTGTGCAATCATCAAGCTACAGAAGCTGTGACCAGAGCAAACCTCACTCACATCCCTCCTTCTCTCGGCCTTGAAACAGAATGTTTTTTCCTCTGAGAGGAGCAGGTGGCCTCTCAGATTCCTGCCAGGAAGACCACGGATTGCAAATATAACCAGACTAAAATAAATTAGAAGAGCTGTGTGGGAATTTGCATTTTAAAACACTTTTCACGGCAAATCTTCCCAAATTTTAACCATTTTTGAAAAGTTCCAATATTTTCATCTCTTTCACAAAAGTGGATTGCGTCACCCGGGGAATGATACGCATTTGGAGAATGAGAGGTTTCACAAGACCTAGGCAGACTCCCACACTTGGTATTTGTCAATTTGTGGGAAGGAAAATGGGAAGGTAAAATGGGTCAGAAATGCAAGACTTGAGGTCTCGGGCCAACCAACCTCAGAGAGCCACTTAATAACCTGTTACAGATAAAGCTAGACTCTGCCTTCATTCCCAGACCAAGTCAAGATGAGATGGTTCAATTTTGCCCCCAATGTCAGCATTATTAATAGATAACGTCTGGCGGGTTCTCTGGGTGTTCCATGAATGTGAGCTTCTCAGCTGCGTTTTCAACCTTGTAGGTTTGAGGGCGTGTGGGGAGGTCACGTTATCTCTCTGCCACTTCCTCTGTGTGACTCTGGGCAGGTGGGTGCCCACAGGTCACTATATCCGACCTGAGGGCTTCTGGGACGACTCCACGGCTGGGTGGTGCCCGGGGCGGGCGATGTTCACTGCCTTCCTGCCCACTGCTCTCCCTTTTCTTCTGCGATTCCTTTAACATCCTTCACCAAACCCACACCAGCACACCCTGGGCGCACAGGAGCTGCCCCACAAAGTTCGCATTCTCTGGGTGTTACTGTCAATGAAGAAAGTTCTTACAACCGACTGGCGGTTGTGCTCGGTCTCTTTTGATAAAATGGCCTCATTGAGCCAAAATGGATACAGTTAGACAATGAAGGAAAAAACTTGTTCTTTAAAAAAATGGATTTGGGGACTTCCCTGGTGGTGCAGCGGTTAAGAACCCGCCAGCCAATGCAGGGGACACGGGTTCGAGCCTCGGTCCCGGAGGATCCCACATGCCACGGAGCAGCTAAGCCCGTGCGCCACAGCTGCTGAGCCTGTGCTCTAGAGCCCACAAGCCACAACTACTGAAGCCCGCGTGCCTAGGGCCCGTGCTGCACAACAAGAGAAGCCACCACAATGAGAAGCCCAAGCACGGCAACAAGGAGTGGCCCCCGCTCACCGCAACTAGAGAAAGCCCGCGCACAGCAACGGAGACCCAATGCAGCCAAAAATAAATAATAAATAAATAAATTAAAAAAAATGGATTTGGCCCCAAAAGGGAAGTTTAAAAAAAAAAAAATCAACCTAAATTCATTTGGTTAGTGGTCCTGTAACCGCTCACTAGATGATTGCTAACTTCGACCTGCCTCTGGGCTGGACACCTTTGGTACCCTATCAAGTTCATGGTGCTTTTCATTTTTTTATTTCAAAGGCAAGGATGACTCTAAACTTGTATCTCTGATCTTTCGCTGACTAAATTTCCTGCTGTTATGTCAAGGGGCTGGATGAGTATTCCTCAGAACAGATATGTGTTTCATTCTTTTTAGTTGCATGTAAATAAACATATTTTACACCGTGGGCATCCTCACCCCCCAGTAGCATGTAAAAATAGCAAAAGATAGCAATGGAAACAACCAAGAAGGAGAGGGGTCGAGAAAAGGAAGAGGAAAGCAGAGGCAAAAGAAGGAATCTGATTTTTTAATTCAGATTTTTGTGCTTCTCTAAAAATAACATCAAAGCCTTCAAAATACTTAATGGCACCGTCGAGGTTACCTTCGAGGGAGACCGGGGTGACTTGTGAATTTTCCCAGGTGGACAGCTTTTTTCTTGGGTCTGACACGGCTGCTTTCAGCAAATATTAGCCCATCTTTTCAAATTAGAGGGCTGTTACAATGTAACTTTAGAGAATCTCTTCCCGGGATTCCAAATAACAGAAATAAGTTTGCGGATACAAACACACAGCGTGAAAGCCGCGTTCTGGGTGCTCTCTTGCAGACCCAGCACAGAGCTGATTCTTTCTTCTACCCCACGCCCACCCACTCACTCTCCTTTATGGCCACAAAGGGCCATTCATCCCCTTGCAGTTGATATAATGATTTCTATCGCTGTCTGCGCAGTTCAGGCAATCATCATTCCTGCGGCCACATTACTCCGTAAGTGGCAGTCCCATTCAGGGCCAATACTTCTGGCCTCCAGTTTCGATTCCCCAAATGTCTGCTTTTCCAAGGTTGTGAAATATGCCACCTACAACGTTCTTAAAAAAAAGTTTGACAATTTACTATCAATAATATAAAAATATGTATCCATCACTCAGCGGGAACGAGAAACCAGAAATTCATTTAAAAAAGTTTTTCTTTCATGCTTTTCCCCCCCCTCATCAAGCCCATAAATATTGGTGACCTGCCACCCCATTCAGAGATGGGGACACGGAACCGGGATAGACTGGTGGCTTGTGACGCCAGGAGGGGTTCCTCAGTTCTGCGGCTGCACAGGCCACTGTACCTGTTCCAGTTGCCTTTGGCAAAAGCTCTGTAAGTAGGAGCCCAAGACGCTTGTGACGCATTTGCAAGTAAACTGACTGGAAAATTATCTGCAGACAAATATCAACGGGGGCGTAAAAGCAGTGGGCTAGAGGAGGTTTTCCAAAAAGTCTCTGACTGTCATGTAACATTACCAGGGCTACACTGTGGTCTTGGCAGTCCTGCTGGGGCCCTGAGCAGCATTATGACCAAGGATGGTAAGGCTGCGAATAACCCCGTATTAGTCACACCCCCGGAACCTGGGCTCGCAGAAAGGAGTGCAGGCTCAGGCTTTGTGGGATCTGATGCTCTGGCTTGAAACACAGAATAAAATCACAGAACATGTGGACACTTACTGTACCTTTTTCTAAATCCTCTCTGTGTTACAAGTTGACACGGTCAGCAGATGAAAAATATGATGGAAGACAAATATTTGCAACTCTTTAATTATTGACACTGATCCCATTTTATTCCTAGGAATTGGAAACCACCTTTAGTTTTTATCATCACAAGATAATAGGGTCAACTTAGTCTATTAAATAGTCTATTTAATATCTATTAAAATTCTGGATGGTTTAATTTTAGACTATCATGGAATTTAATTACAAGATGTTCAGTCCTTATCTTTTGGAGATCATTAGTAATTTAAAAAGAAAAAGGGTAATGCGTGTGTCTGACGTTTTGCTAAAAGGGAACCAAGGACTCCTAGAGGCATGTCCTCCATAGAATGAAACGATTCGATTCCACAGACCTTCTTGTGGAGGTTCTTGTCCAAGTGCAGGACCCCCCCTTGAAGTTGAGGGCAAGTCCATCTGGACTCTGGGACCACGTGCTTGTGTGGGACCACCATGACCCTCTAGTTACAGAGCGAAGGAAACTGCTGCGTTTTCACCAGCACCTGGCTGGTTGAGAAAAATCCCTCTCAATCTGCATTATTCAATCACACAAATCCCCGAAGACAGATTCCCATTTAAAACAATAATGGTAGGCCAATGTTGGTTCATCAGTTGTAACAATGTACCACCTTAATGAGAGATGTTAACGAGAGGAACAGCTGGGGTGGGAGGAGGGAGAGGGTGTGTGGGAACTCTCTGTATGCTGTGCATAAGTCTTCTGTAAATCGAAAACTCTAAAACACAAGCTCTATTTAAAATAATAGAAGGGAGAGAAGAGTGCATTTCACTTATTTTAGCCTCATTTTCATTAGGACCTTTTACTTGCTTGGGCTCCTTACTTATTATCTCTTTTATTCCCTCCCCTCCAGTGGAATTCAAGATTTGGATCAAAAGCATCAATAGTGACAGAATTTTTTGGGGAAACAGCTTTTAATTATAAAGTGAGAGCTATATTCAGTGGACATAGCGACCACGTCTAAAAAGGTAAAGTAAAACACGATGGGAGAAATGTGCCACTTCCTTATTTTTTGTTTTTAACATTAAAAAAAAATTATTTTATTCATTTATTTTTGGCTGCGTTGGGTCTTCGTTGCTGCGTGTGGGCTTTCTCTACTTGCGGCGAGCGGGGGCTACTCTTCATTGCGGTGCGCGGGCATCTCATTGCGGTGGCTTCTCTCGTTGCGGAGAACCGGCTCTAGGCGCGTGGGCTTCAGTAGTTGCGGCACGCAGGCTTGGTAGTTGTGGCTCATGGGCTCTAGAGCGCAGGCTCAGTAGTTGTGGCGCACGGGCTTAGTTGCTCCGCGGCATGTGGGATCTTCCCGGACCAGGGCTTGAACCCGTGTCCTCTGCATTGGCAGGCGGATTCTTAACCACTGCATCACCAGGCAAGCCCCCCACATTCTTATTAACTTTGCAAAGCTAGGGTAGGAGTTTCAGAGAGAGACAGAGAGACATGGAAGGAGACACACAGACACACACACGGGTGGGGGACAAGGAGGCGGGGATCACCTAGCGCCACAGTGTGGCTCTGTCCCCTGCCATTCCGTCAACACCCAAGCACGGCACATGCCTTGCATGCAGGGAGCATCTCTCCACAGTGAAGGAGAAACCACGCTCTTTAAGACTTCTCTCTTCCATACAACATGGCAATTTCTGTTAGGTAATTCCATGAGCGCTCTCTTACTTGTTTTGGGATCAGTTATGAATTGGAAACCCAATCCATGTCGGTAAACTGTGGTCGCAGAGGGAGGTTAGGGGTTGCCCGCTGTGTAATGTGCATCCGTTGTGTTTTGGGAAAAGATATTCTGACTCTCATTGTATATGAGTCATGCAACTGAGGTTTACTTTAAACATTTTTTTATGGGGAGATTCTCTTGAAAGTGTCTAGAATTACAGCACAAAGTATTATAGTTGAAAACTGAGTAATTAAAACCCAGTATTCAAAACCTTGCTGCCAAGAGACTTGAAATGCATTTCAATAGGAAGATCACTTCATTTTTACATAAGGCTTACATCATACTGTATTATAGTCATAAAACAGTAATCCTGACATCATTTCCACATCCAAGTATTGCCATTTAAAAATTCTATGCTTTTGAAATTATTCTTGGATGGGACAGTCATGTAGCATTAATCGACTAAGCTGGTGAAAGTGCAGTTTGCTATTTTAATTTTAGTTTCCTCTTGAATAGTCTTTAAAAAGAGCTTGCTAGACAAATAAAAAAGCTCAATTTTACATCACAAAAGAGAATCACACAAGATTAACTTTATGCACCGTTTTTCATGAACTTGTGCTGCTAGGAGGGATTCTTGAAACTCTCTGTGGCTTCACCAAGAGTACATCTTCCCAGGTGGGTAAGATCAGGGTGGGCACCCCCAACATCTCCCAGTTTGCCATGACTGTGGAATTCTTCCTCCTGGCTAAAAGAAATCCTCTGTGTCTTCACTGTAAGTCTTTCCCCTCTCCCTGTACACGAGGGGGCGGATGGGAGGGTGAAAATCAATGACGTGTTCCTTGTTTATCCTCCTCCTGGACTCCTAGACTACACAGTTCTTCCCCTGCATCACTTTCTTGGTACTAAACTGTCTCCCTCTCCTTCTTTATTCCAGGACTTAATTTATAGCTAAAGAAAGAGGAAGGATGGGGGATGCCACAGAGGGCCAGATGGTTTCCAGGGCAGGAAGTCTCCAATTATTATTCTTGACCACAATTAGATAAGAGGGGAAAGGAGAGGGACAGACTCTAGCGGGAGATTCTCAGGCATCCCATGAGGAAACAGGAATGAGATGGCCATGTGCTAATATGGTCTTTTTCTGCACAGGGCAGGAGCCATCTGCTGCTCAGTCTGCGTCTGGCTGGAAAGTCACAAGCATTTTTGCATCCTAAGCACAGGCACGCAGAGGAGGTCTCAGAGAACCCTGCGGACCCACGGCTCTGCTGTGACCTCATCTCTCCCCTTTGTCCATTTAATCCTAACTCTTCCCCCTGAAAGAAACCTACCTTCCCCCTATATCTGGGAGGTCAATCACCAGCCCAGACACATTTATCTTTCAACTATAGTTTCATTCTTTGAGTTTACTCAAATTCCTTTGGAATATGGGGTGGGGGAAATAAATAGTATAAAGTAATTACTTGGACTCTTTCACCTCTCAGTGCTCTTTCTATGATGAGCTGCTGTTGACTTGTTTTCTTGTTTATTCTTTTTCACTCTTAAAGCCTCACAATGTTCAGCCTTGACTTTCAGTATTGATTTTAACCTCTTCTTTGTCCTAGATTCTCAAATCTGGAGTTCTTTGACTCCTGCCACGGGCTGTTGAAAACTCAGATGTTTGTTTTCACTCCCTCCAAAATCACCCTGGGAGGGATTGGAACGTGTCGGGGCAAGAAGAGAGAAGGTTCCAGAAGACATGTATAGAAGGATGCTCACAAGATGTATAAGGGGGACTAAGAAATTCAAGGTAAGTGTCGAGGAGAGCAAAGGAGACTTCCACAGCTAGCCAAGGAGAACCACCAAACCACGCCTGCAAACGCAGTGGCTGGAGTGGAACGGGATGGGGGAGACTGCCCACCTGCACGAGCGCTGACCACAGCCTGAGGTTACTGCATCTCCCTTGGACACCTGTGCCAATATCACCATTCCGCTGGCAGAACTAAAGCCCGAGGCTGGCAGAGGTGAGGGATTTATCTCCTCAAGGCCAACAAGCTGGTAAGTGATAGAGCCAATTCCTTCTCCACAAGCATTTCAGTTCTCTGGAAATTATTTTAACCCAATGATATCTTGGCCTCGCCGCACCGTGCTCGTGACAACAAGGTAGCAGCCGCGGGACCCCTCCAGAATGAACAGGGCTGGTGACATCAGGTTTTCTGATTGTCCCCATTTTGCTAATTTGGACACAGATGCCTCCGGTTCTTTTGCTACCCAAAGTCACGCCCCTGCTCAGGGGGAGAAGGCGCTACGGGAGAGCCTGTAGATATGACAACTCTTTTCTTAATGTACAAGTCTGACATGTTACGGAGCTCAGTGCATCCACGCCAGCATTCTGGAAGCAAGGCTTCAAGACTCCTGAAAGCAAAAACAACAAAACCCCCAAAGCACTAATAAAAAAAAGAACATTTTTGTAAAGTGAATGAGAAAGTACCAGAAAAAGAAGTCTTGGCCCCAAAGTTTCTTACTCAAACTGGAGAATTCATAAGTCACTGGTGACCCAAATAACTGAATAAACAGTTTGAAAAGATACTGTCAGATACAAAAGAAGTAGCTTCCACTTGACATATGTCTGTCTAGAAAAGAGATTTCAGTGTTAAAGAAGAGAGTTTAATTCAAATTCGGTAATAAGTCCAACTGTTCAGGATCACATGGGAACGGGGGATCTTCGACCACAGTCGTTCTACGAGGGGGATTTACTCAGTCAAGGTTAACGACGGGCTGCCCTGCCAGTTCTCAGACCTCACACGGCTCAGCCCTGCCATATAGGATTCCTCTGGCGAAGGCGTCCTGACAGTGTGTCACTGGGAATTAACAGCAATGGAGTCAAAGGGCATGAGAATGGACTTTCCAGTCCCTAAAGAATGGCTCCCAACTGCCCTATGGAATAAATGCTGCTGATTTTAAACATGAACTTAAAACGTGTAAAGCTGGAAACCCTGACACAGAAGTGCTGAAATGGGATGTAACGGGGTGTCAGTTTGTGGAGGTGAGTCTGGACCACGCTCTGTCACCTGTGGCGTGAGGTTGAGGATAACAGGCCCCCTTTGCGGTCTCACCCATGGAATCCAGCTTAGACGGGCCCAGGGTCCCTTCTGGCTTCAACGGCCAAGACTTCCTGTGCCAGGTCATCAGGTGACCTCGGGGAACCTGTGGATACAGGGATGCCACCCATCGCCATGGCAGTCTTTCTGGGATCCCCACCAAGCGCAAGTAGACTATGGATGTCCAGTGGGGAGGTGGTGGCTCAGGAAAACCGACGCCTTGCACCTAGTAGCCACCTGATTTCCAGCACACGTTCACTACGCTCTCTGTGAATAAATGAATGAGATTGTAACGTAAAGTCTTCCGTTCTTGTTTTTCAAATTACCCCAGGCCAGGTTAAACGGGCATTTAATAAAACTGAGTTGGTTTGACCAAGTACATGGCATAGTTGACTAACGTGTATTTATGAAACATTGATTTTTTGGAGAAGGGTTTAAGAGTCAAACAAGAAGTGAGGCATTTACAGATTCTTTGCATTACAAATGTCTGGGGAAAGCACCACACTGAACAGCGGCGGCTGCGTAAATTAATGTGGCTGACCCCACCCCCTCCGTCAGCCGGGATGGAAGCTTCTGGACCACAAAGGAGAACCCCGGGCAGGGGCCTTTGCCCAGGTCGGGCTTCACTCTGGGAACTGAAATCTCAGAGACTCACCCCCGACATCCTGTGAGATGTCCGTGCTACAGAGAACAGTCTGTTGCCCATACTACTTCTATCATCGTTCCTTCCCTCAGATGGGGGTCGTGAGGACAAACACGCTGGGTGGGCCCATTCTCAGGCACATGACGCTCACATCAGTGGCCCAGGACATGGGTCTGATGGCCACGGCCTATTGCTCTGAGATTCCAATTAAGACACGCAGGGTGTATTCACTCCCAACCGTGTATGTGCGAATCTGTAGGAGTGTGAGAGTGTGTAGGTGTGTACAAGGGATACGGCAGGACGCAGGCTAAAGACCAGAAGTGCTTCAAGGGTGTTACATGTCCCCCAAAGGATGCTGCACAGAAGGCAGAAGTGATACGATCTGACTTGAACCTTAAGAGGCGATGGCGGTCAGCTCTGCTATTCCCATCTAAAGCCAGCATCCCTTCTGGCTCCCCCAGTGGCTCCCCTCAATCAGCCTCGTGAAGAGGCTGATTTCCAGGGATGCTGGGAGAAGCATCCCGCCTGTGTCGGCTCAGCTGGGGGTGGCAGGCACGGGATCAGGGAGCTGGCGGGGTCTGCTGCTCAAAGAGGGGGTGACATGAGAGGTCTGGGCAGGAAGGGGCCGGAGGGAGCTCCGGGTTCTGGGCTGGAACCTCATTCACCAGGAGGGGGAGGGGAGCCCCTGTGAAGGTGAGGCCGAGAGCAGGCCAGACACAGGGGTCAAGGAGGAGGGATGCTTCAGAGCAGCTGTCCCGACAGACGCACAGGGACCCTGCAGGGAGGCCTCAGGGCCCGTGGAGCCCAGCCCTTTGCAGTGGCAGCAGGACAACTGATCGCACAGTTTAGCACACACATTCTGATGTCAGAGCAGGCTCTGTGCCTCTCCCCAGGAAAGCTACAACAAATGAACCAATCAAACCCACATTCATGTGAGGGGCAAAAGTTTCTCTTTTTGCTCACTCACCACACTTAAGCTTTATGCCGTGTTTAAAGTCAAAAAGCATGGTTCTCTGATGGGTAAAAACTGCCTCTTCCATAAACACATTCCTTCCGACAGCATTCATCTTGCTCCGTGGTCTAAAAATGTGGCAGCGGTGTGGAGGACAGAGCACAGCACTCCTTCTTTTTCTCATTCAACGAGTAAAAATAAACTCTGAATTTTGGGCAGAGGAAAGGCCACAGTGCCAGGAGTCCCAGAACCTTCCCTTTTCAAGTAGTGTCTGGAGCGCCAGCCCCGCCTGGCACTCAGGACGCGGGGAAAGTTCAACAGGGCCGCCCCGGCTGCCTCCCGTTGCCAGGCTCAGCTCCCACCATGCTCGCTCGCTCACTGGTTAAGGGGGGCTCTGGGCACCCACCTGTTGTTAAGTCCTGCTCTGAGGTTTCACGTTGCACATCAGTCTTCCGTTACAGTGTATATTTGGCCTACTAGGGTACATCTGAGGAATTCTATTCAAATCAAGCTTAAATAGGACCTGCCTCTGAGCTTTCCCCTTGACCATTTTTGGTGTTTTCCTGTTTCTACTGTCAGGTTTTCCTAACACAAGAATCGTTTAGGGATGCCCGAAAAGTCTACTTTTGGTCAGGCCGTCAACACGGAACCTTTAAAAACATCCCGAGGCATAACGCATTTTAACACAGGTGGGAACCAGCGGAAGGGAGAACACACTGTCAACGCCATAAAGCATCGCTTCTTTAATGAATGTCAGCGTGTCCTGAACTGAGGACACCCAGGGCAAAAATAAAACCCAGGGCAAAGCAAGGAGCAGGCCCAGGCGCTGCGGAGACCCACTCGTTGGCCCCGCGTGCACAGCTGCGACCTCTGAAGCCCTAAAAAAGGACATCGTGACGTCACAGCCGCGAGGCTACTTATTTGGCCCCGTTACCTGCCTCTGAATCTCATGGGCTGAGGTGTTTAGGAAAAACAGAATTGAAATCCCAGAAGCCATCTATACTTAGAAACAGGTGCAGGGCTTGCTGGGGGCCACAGTTGGCCCCAAGGTCCTTTCCAGCTCAGTGTCACCCCTGAGCCCAGTGTGGGACTGCCAGTGGACAGGTGGCAACTTTGGCCAATAACTGGCTTCCCTAGAAGGGCACTGCTTGCCCATCCATTTCAGGAGCTATCCCGGTATTGAGGAACAGCCATACGGAAAGCACAAAACCTGCCAAGGCATCGCAATTTCTCCTGATGGATGGGCTTGAGCTACGGTTCTCAAGACCTAGAGTGGTTCAGTTTTTGACCATTAAGGAGGTTAACTTCCGAGGTTTTAAAAATACTGTTTATGGTATATGATCCTGCAATCCCACTCCTAGGCATATATCTGGGGAAAACCATAAATTGAAAAGATACAGGCACCCCAATGTTCACTGCAGCCCTATTCACTGTAGCCAAGACATGGAAGCAACCTAAATGTCCATCAACAGGTGAATGGATAAAGATGTGTTTTTTATATATATATATATATATACACACACACACAATGGAATATTACTCAGCTATAAAAAAGAATGAAATAATGTCATTTGCAGCAACATGGACGGACCTAGAGATTATCATACAAAGTGAAGTAAGCCAGACAAAGACAAATATCATGATATCGCTTATATGTGGAATCTAAAAAAATAAGACACAAATGAACTTATTTCCAAAACAGAAAGAGACTCACAGACACAGAAAACAAACTTGTGGTAACCAGAGGAGAAAGGGCTGGTGGGGGGAGGGATAAATTAGGAGGCTGGCATTAACATATACACACTACTATGTATAAAATAAACAACAAGGACCTATTGTATAGCACAGGGAGCTATACTCAATATTATGTCATACCTTATAAGCGAAAAGAATCTGAAAAATAGTACATATATGTAACTGAATTGCTGTGCTGTACACCTGAAACTTACACGATATTGTAAATCAACTATATTTCAATTAAAAAATTAAAAAAATACTGTTTATGGTAATGCGCTTGCTCCGCGTGGGTATTGAGATGGTCCATTTAAGTGAGTTTTCTGGATAAAGATTTATCCATTTAACATCCAACTTTGGGCCACTTTCAGTACACACCTTTCTAAAAGCTCTTGGTTCAGAAGGCCAACATGGGTGGCATTTATCACATCCATTTGTGATTATTTAGGTGCGTTTGCTGTCTGTTCTCTCCTCCATCTCTGCCCCGGAGCATGATCTTCTAGAGAGTAAGCATCTCACTCACCGTTTTTACTGGAGTACTCTTTGCATAGACGGTGCTCCATGTAGGTTTGTGGGCCAGATAAAGAAGTGGAGGGGACACTGTAACAACATAGCCGTCCCACGTGGCTGCCAGTTGCCTCCTGAATTTCATCTCCAACCTCCACATTAAACCTGTGACGTTTGTATTTTTAATTTTTTAATTTTTTGCGGTACGCAGGCCTCTCACCACTGTGGCCTCTCCCATTGCGGAGCACAGGCTCCGGATGCGCAGGCTCAGCGGCCACGGCTCACGGGCCCAGCCGCTCCGCGGCATGTGGGATCTTCCCGGACCGGGGCACAAACCCACGTCCCCTGCATCGGCAGGCGGACTCTCAACCACTGCGCCACCAGGGAAGCCCTGAAGTATGTATTTTAATTTCCATTTTTACAGATGAAGAGAGGGGCTCAAAAATATTAAGGAATGTGCCCAAATCACAGGCTAGAAATGACAAAGCTGACATTTGAGTGCAGTTTCTCTCTAGAACCCCTCTATTTCCAGGGTACCATGTTTCAGACGAGGAAACACACCCAGCATCTTTCTTCTTACAAAGTGAATACTGAGTCCTGCTCTCACTTGCATATGCATCTCAAATGCCTCCATAGACCGCAGGGCCCTGTCCCCAGACTTTCAGATCAGTAGGTCCCAGGAGATGCTGATGCCCCCCATTCCAGGGACCTCACTTTGGGAACCCTTGTAATACTGAACGTAACTCAACATCTTCTCAACACTCTGCTTATCACGACCGTCAATGGTTAGCACTGCTGTGCTTTACTCACAGCATGAGATGGTCCAGGTTTCTAAGCCCTTTTGACTCTTCATTTTAAAAAACACTTATCCTTTTTGCCCTTGGCTGTTAAGTTGCAAGCATCTCTTCTTGCTGGTCTCCAACAGTCCTTCTCTTTCTTTTGTCTTAATTCCTTCTAATCCCTCATTTGTGGGAAGCTGGAGAACCTCGCCGGGCTCGGCCAGTCTGGCTCCTTTCCTTCCTCACAGACCTCACTGCTCAGCACCCACTGGATGCGGGGGGCTTTCTCCAGAAGCCCAGGTCCAGCGGGGCATGGGGAAGTCGGTCACCGGCTGCAAAGGCCACTAGGGGCCCAGAGGTGGGCGCCCAGCTGGGCCGGGCAGGCCCATGGTCGGGCAGGTGAAACTAGGCGTGGTCCTCAAGCTCACGTGCGAGGTAGGTGGGGGGAGCCACTCTGGGAAGCGTCTGGAGGGCAGAGCAGGTTCAGGGAGTTAGAAGTGACTTTTCACAGCTGGGTGGCGACCTCGCTGGACAAGTGAGTGCCACCTGAGCCACCCACCGGACAGCAAGGGCGATGCTCCCCAGAGCTGGAGTTGTGGTTAAATTCCCCAGGACAGGAGAGATGCACAGAATCATGCAATCAGGTACCTGAAGAGGGTTTTAGAGCTCACCCTGGCCTCTTCCCTTGTCTTAATAAGGTGTCAAAATCCCCTGAAGTCATTAAGCACAGATGAACTGCCAAGGTCCAGCATCTGCAGAGACCTTCCTGGGGCCTCTCTCCTCGGTGCGCCTATGCCATCAGGTGAGGGTGTTCCCTTCCGTATGCGCGCAGGGCAACACTGCCCCTTTGTACGTGGCTTCCTTCCCACACAGAATGGGCCACCGGTGCAAACACACTGCCATTCTTGGGATCACAACGAAAGGGATGGATTCCTTGTCTTTGGAGTCTGGAGCAAAGAGCCCACCCCAGTGGTCCCTCCAGTGGTCCCTTCCCTTCCCATTGGCACCCCTTTCTCGGGGACCACATGCACCAGTTTGAGCGTGATGTGGCTTGAAAAGTGCTGAAATAAATAATCCCCGATTGTTTTCCCCTATGAACTTCCTGGTTGATGATGCCTAAAACCTCGTACAATCTAAAAAGCCAAAAGGAAAAGTATCTATTCTTGAGCTGGTATAAACCTATACATGCAGTCCTCAAAAACCATAATTGCACGCAGCATATTAGCATTTAACAAATGAAAGTATAATTGACTTCTTTTTTCTCCCAAATGCTTCAGGTGCACCCTGATTTTGTGTGGTGTGTGTGTGTGTGTGTGTGTGTGTGTGTGTGTGTGTATGATTATGCGGAATTGGTTTAGTTCTGTAAAGTGAAAACAAGATTGGGACCATTAGATGACCAAAAGCAAATGCTACCTGGACTCAGCTTGGGAGCAAACACAACCAGACCTTCGTTTGGTGCCTGGGACAGAGACTGATCCCCCTTCTAATACCCAGGCCCGGTTTACTGAAGAGTAAGTTGACTCTGAACCCATACGCTCTCACAGGGTAAGCATGGTGCAATATTAGCTTCCAAAACTCACATACAACAGTTCTTTTCCCGCCTTCTTCCTGTCATCCCCTTGAGTACTGTAAATAGTATGTATGGCTAATAACATCAAGCAACAAGAAAACAGTGAGTTTCCCATTTGTTCTATGGCGGGAAAAGGCCAGCATGCTAGCATGGATGCTGGGAGCACAGCATTATCCTCCCAAGTCTGAGTAAGCATTTAAAAAAGATAAACAAGGGTCTTTTATTAAAAGAAAAATGTGATGCATCAAGAGTGATGTTTAGAAGACCTAGTTGAGGGACTTCCCTGGTGGTCCAGTGGTTAAGACTTCACCTTCCAATGCAGGGGATGCGGCTTCAATCCCTGGTAGGGGAGCTAAGATCCCACATGCCTCAGGGCCAAAAACAAACAAACACACAAATCAAAACATAAAACAGAAGCAATATTGTAACAAACTCAATTAAGACCTGAAGAATCGTCCACATCAAAAAAAAAAAAAAAATCTTAAAAAAAAAAAGACCTATTTGAGTTGATTCTCTGCCAGAATCTTGTGGTCGGTATTAGATAAAATCTTTGGTGGAATTCTGAGTATGTATTTTAACAATGATATCCATAACTCACAATGAAACAGCCACTCAACCCCCATTCTGAACCCTGGTTTTTGAGGTTGATATAAACAGAAATCTACTACCACCGAACTGGCTATGAATCTTTTAAGAAATTTACCGTTCATTTTTCTGTTATTCAAAGTATACATTTTATTTTAATTTTTTTAAATTAATTAATTTATTTTTGGCTGTGTTGGGTCTTCGTTTCTGTGCAAGGGCTTTCTCTAGTTGCAGCAAGCGGGGGCCACTCTTCATCGTGGTGCGCGGGCCTCTCACTATCGTGGCCTCTCGTTGCGGAGCACAGGCTCCAGACGCACAGGCTCAGTAGTTGTGGCTCACGGGCCTAGTTGCTCCGTGGCATGTGGGATCTTCCCAGACCAGGGCTCGAACCCGTGTCCCCTGCATTGGCAGGCAGATTTTCAACCACTGAGCCACCAGGGAAGCCCCAAAGTATACATTTTAAATAGGGAAAAGGTGCAACTATTTTTGACCTCCTTGAAAAGAAATTTCTTGGGAAATATAATAAATTGTTCACCCATTAAAACAGGCAGCTGGGGTTCCTGAAGGTGGGGCTGCAGGGGGATGATTTATTGTTGTTGATTTTTTCTATTAATATTCCTTTTCTTATAATTGTATCAATTTAAGGAAATCATTTATTTTTTAAAGTGCTATTTGAATTGTTATACTGTTAAAGTTTAATGTTAAAATATTAACTTGTTAAAGTGATGTTTGGTAGATTCTTCAGTTTTATGTACTTTGTCTAACACTGTATTCACTTTGTGTGTCATTGTAAATGGGGTTTATGCACAGGGTTACCATAAATACACGCTGCTTTATTTGTGCGGTATCTAAGGAAAAAGAGGATTCATGCTCTTTACTCTGCAGCACCTGTTTTGATACTTGGTTCATTTGCAGTGGTGTGGTTCATATATTTCTCTCTGGGGATGTGGGCGGAAAACGGGTGCATACTGTTCTATGAAAACTCGAACTCTCGTTCGAGTTTTTTCCCCTTAAGTCTTTAAAAAATGTGTTGTGGAGAGGGTTGATTCCATTTGGCTAATCAACAAGGATGCTTCGGCACCATGCAGCTGTTTTTGAGAACAGCGGTCCTCAAATACGCCACAGCACCGTAACTGCTTTGTTTACAGACATCTGGACGAGAGAGAAGGCTTAGTGATGGGTCCTCTCCCGCTACATGTGATTTGATGTATGTGCCAAGTCCTTTGAGACCAGCCAAACGGTTTCTACCTCCTGAGCTTCATAACGTAGTTGTCCAAGAGCGGGACACAAATGAGGCGGGCATTACCTCAGGAAGCCGTGAAAAATTCAGCAATAAGAAATACTTGTATCCCTCTAATAATTATATCATTATTATAACAGCTAATAAGCAATAAGAAATAATTATTTCCCTCTAATAATTATTATTATAACAGCTAATAATCAATGAGCAATAAAAAATACTTATTTCCCTCTAATAATTATATTATTATTATAACAGCTAATAATCAAGGAATGGCATCAGGCTCCTAGAGAAAAAAACAATCCAGCAGAAGAAGTGATAGTATAGCATCTTAGTATGGAAAGATAACAACAAGAGCAATGTTGACGATGGTGATGTGCCAGGCCCTGGGCTACGTGTATCACACACCTCATCTCCTCTATCCCTCACACCTCTTCAAGCTGCTTATCATCTCTGCTTCACAGATGAGCACGCAGAGGCCCTGAGAGGTACGCTTGCCTACATCACACAGCCGATGCGGGGTGAGGCAGATTCCAACCCAGGCTGAGTCCAGGGACTGACCTTCGGACCAACAGGAGGATTCCCGGATGCAAATCCCAAGTGGATTAAGAAGCAGCCAATGATCTGAGACTCATTTTCTGAGCTGTCCTTGAAGCTGGCTCCTATCGGGTTCATCTGTGGGTGGGACTTGCTTGGCAGGAAGACAACGCACAAGTTGATAGCTCATGGCTCTTGATGAATTGGCTTAACAATTGCTCATTTCCCCATAGAAATGCCAGTGTTTTAATTTTAAAAAGTACTCATTTTTCCCCAGAGGATTCATGGTTATTCAGATGTTTACACGAGCAAGGCTGGGGTCGGTCAGCTTCCTTCTTGTGGGGTGGAGGCTTCAGGAAAAGGGGATGTTAGACGCTCCGGGTTTGAGACAAAACACGGCGCTCAGGCTGCGAGCTCTTCAACAAGTCTCATGGCCTCTCTTTTCTCGTCTGAATATTGGTGGTAAAAATGCCTACATTTAAAAATTAATAGTGTGTATGTACGCGTGTGTGTAGGTAACTATCTTACTTCTAAGGTAATATGAGAATCCAATGAATTAGCACATGTACAAATAGAAACATACTTAAAATATTAACATTAAGCTTTTAATATTTAATTAAAATATTAAAACTGTATAGGAGGGGCTTCCCTGGTGGCGCAGTGGTTGAGAGTCCGCCTGCCGATGCAGGGGACGCGGGTTCGTGCCCCGGTCCGGGACGATCCCACATGCCGCGGAGCAGCTGGGCCCGTGAGCCATGGCCGCTGAGCCTGCGCGTCCGGAGACTGTGCTCCGCAACGGGAGAGGCCACAGCAGTGAGAGGCCTGCGTACCGCAAAAAAACCCCACAAAAAACAAACAAAAAAAACCTGTATAGGAAAAGGAGTCTAATCTCTGTGGATTAGGCAAAGGCACATCCCTTTAAAAAGGATCTCCTCTACAAACTCAGAATCAATACTCATACACGATACCCATGCTGTTGGGAAAACAAAAGACCTAAATAATAAAAATTATCTGTTCCACCCAACCCTCAGAGCAAAATCACCCCAAAAGATTTCTTTTAAAAGCCGCCTTTAAAGAGGTTGCTTTGGGTTAATAAACTCTTTTCCAATGAGTCTCTCCAAGCAAGGTTAAGACATGAATCATTTTCTCTTTAGTGAGATTTAGCTTCACCCGCCATCTTCACGTTGCGCAAACACAGGCGTGAAGCAGGCGTAAGTGGAGCTGGATGGGCTGGGAAGACAGGAGCGCTGGCAGGCCCCTGAGAAGGGAGGGCCGGCCAGCAAGGGAAAGCCGTGGAGACAAAGGAGGAAGATGCCAGGGGCTGGAGAAAGGGGCGGAATGCAAGGTGGACGCAGGCTCCTGCGCGCAGGTGAGGTCACTATGCAGCGCCCTCCCTCCTGCAAACGCTGAGCTCAGCCACGGCTCCGGAAGGCGTGCCAGACCCTCACTCGAACCACCCACGCCCACGCGCATCACCCACGCCCACGCGCGCCAGCTGTTGCCTACGCACAGCATCCTCCCATGGCATCCTTCTGCACCTGAGGTGCCCCCGGCAACGCCACTGTGGAGATGAGAAAACTGGTGCAAAGAGATGAAACCAGAACAGTGTCTGGGCCAAGTGCCCTGGGCTCTGCAATGGGTGCGCCGGCACCTCTAGATTTGGATTTGAGGGCGTGTCGGGGGTGGGGGGTGGGGAAGAGGCATTCTCTAGCGCTGCCCCGAGTGCGGCGCTTCCTGTGCGCACACGTGTGCTCTCCTCGAGGGCCGCAGCCCTAACAGCTGGGGCCGGGTCATTCTCTGTTGTGGAGGCCTCCCTGTGCCTGCCGAGGCATTTAGCAGCATCCTTCGTCTCCACCCGCTAGAGGCCAGGGACAGCCTTCCCGAGTTGTGCCAACCAAAAAGGTCTCCAGACATTAACCCATGTCCTTGGGGGGCAGCCCCGCCCCTGGCGAGAAGCCCTGCTGGAGCCACACAAGACTGCAAACTGAAGTCCGCGCTGTACCTATGGGACAGGTACTCGTGGATGAATCACACCAAAAACCGCTATAAACGGGCTCAGACACTGCCAAGTCCACTACCTCCCATTCACAAGCTCTGGAGAGTGAAGGAGGAAAGTCCTCCCTGGACTTTGATGTGCTGTCTCTCCTGGAGCAGTTTCCCTCAGGATTTTGTCGATTGATAGCAACGCTGGGCTTTCCACCTCGATCCTGGGAGACACCAAGGGATCGAATTTCTTGCCTAAGGACAGTCTAGATCAGACTGGAAATACTCTTCCTAGCCTTTCAAAGTGTTTCACCTCCCGCATATCATTCAAATGCTGTCCATAGAGAATGCTGCACACAGGAAGTTCCCGCTGGGGAAAATTTTAATATGAATTTTGACAGCGGAATGCCCTTCAGTTACTTCCTTGTAAAACACATTTCACTGATTATTTTTGTTTCGTGGAATCAGGTTGCTTCGGTTCTTATTATTTTCTTTTAGCTCTTTAAGTTGACTTTCAAAGGCTTGTTGTAATTCTATAATCTTGTTTTTTACTGGGCAATCTGCTGGACCCAGAAAAAGGGAGCCTCTTCTGTACATGAGGCTGTGGATGAATCCCTTAGACCAGGATGGGCCTCAGTTTCCTTGTTTGCAAAATGTGATTTATAAGTGGTAATATGTCCCTCTTAGATCTAAACTTTTCTGGATTTGTTCCATATCTCTCTCTCTATTTTTTGGACAGAACTTTCCCCCCACCCCCTTGTCTATATTTCCTTAGTCTGTGTTTTATTTACAAATAATTTGATGAGTAAATCCCTGCTATTCAACCTTACAAAAATAAAGGCCTTGTATAAGTGAAGCTGTAACTAAAGATGCATACATCTCATTTTCAGCAGAGAAAACAGAAAATACTACTCAAAAAGAAAAAAGGCCTAGGGAAGCTGGGTGAAATTCTTCATTTCACTTATAGTTTGATTCAAGGCACCTGGGTTACCTCCTTTGTCAAAGTCATGGAAACTGGAGGTGGTTTCAAAATTCTTAAATGATGTGCTTTTGACCTTGTTAAGTTCCCACACGCCCTGTTGGTTCTTTTTTAGAGCAAACCACTCTCTTCCCAACTGGGTTTTCATTGCTAACAAGAGAGACATTTTGAAAATATGCATTTTTTTTCCAAACATAAAAGTTCTGCAGAGAAGAAAAGCTTCGTTGAAATACACTTGCAATATGTTTAAATTGTGTCTGAATAAAACTGTTAAATATAAATCAGGCTCATTCTTATAAAGTATGTGTTCAACTGAGTTTACCTTATTTAACATGATCTTCTATCACCTCAGTTTGGTTTTTGTTTTTTTGTGGGTTTTTTTGCGGTACGCGGGCCTCTCACCTCTGTGGCCTCTCCCGTTGCGGAGCACAGGCTCCGGACGTGCAGGCTCAGCGGCCATGGCTGACGGGCCCAGCCGTTCCGTGGCATGTGGGATCCTCCCGGACCGGGGCACGAACCCGTGTCCCCTGCATCGGCAGGCGGACTCTCAGTCACTGCACCACCAGGGAAGCCCTATCACCTCAGTTTTGAATACTGTTTCACCAAGTTTAGTTCAACCTCATGAACCTTTCCCTAGTCAAAGCACAAAAGGAGGTTGGTGGGCTGCGGGAGGCGATTCTCTGAACAGTTGGCTCTTGCGGGTTAATTTGAAGAGCTTTCCCTTCGGTCAAACAATCTCAGTGGGTCTGCATTCCCACTGCTCCTGGTGATTAAGGTCCAGGGTCCTGGGATGGCGATGGGCTCTGGGCACCTACTAACATGTGGCCCTGACGGGCACACCTCCGGGCAAGTAAGCAAGCTGGAGGGGAAGGGGCGTCCATGAATTTTAGCGGGGGGCAGGAGCTTGTGGAGGAAAAGGACAGAACAGCTGGGGGGCGGGCAGAGAGCAGGTGTAACCAATGCTCTACCTGAATAAGAGCATGTGATGCCAAGCAGGGTGCAGATGGCACTCACTGCATATGCAGAACAGCAAGCCCCACCTCAGTGACGATCCACTTTGGCAAACGAACGTAATCAGAACCACCAAGGGTGCCGTGAACCTGTGCTCTCCAACCCCCCACGCCAGGAGCTCTTTTGGGGGGTCAGCAGGTGACCCTCCTGAAGCCTTGGCTGGTGAGAAGCATCATTGATGACGGACCTCGGCATTGAACCTGATAAAGAAAAGGAAGGTTTCCCTTCACAGGACAAGCTGCGCTGGTCACTCTAAAGATCGGTGATCACCGATTGGGGAAGAACACTTGTGGAGTATGTTTTCTAGGTGCACAATGAATCTCTGCTCAAAAATGCGGCTTGATGCGGGTGTCAGGAGAGCACCTCTGCGCAGCACACGCAGGAACGCCTCCTGATGGGGTCCTGGGCCAGCAGCAGGAGTATCTACGGGGCATCACCCCTGGGCTCACTGAGGATCAGGAGTGAAAAGCTTCCTGTCCCTTCAGGCTGTTCTGTAACCTCGGGAATGCTTCTCAAGAGAGCAGAAAACTGCTTATTTCATGAACCCTGGCAGGATAATCAGGGCAACAGCACAGGAGTGAGGGTGGGGTGGGTGAGGGCAGCGATGAGTGGGAAGCCAGAGCCGGCGGGAGGAGGGGAATCGGTGCTGAGGGAATTGGAGCATTTGCCGTATTTGGAGAGCCTTCTTTCTGGTTTACAGACAGGAGATTCCCTGGGAGCAAAGGGGGCAGCAAGACGAGCCAGGCTGATTTGCCAGTTCATGGCCCAGAACTGCCTCTAGGAGGGGACAGAGAGGAGGGTGACTGCAGGCAGATGGGGAAAGGGTGGATTTTTTTTTTTTTTTTTTTTTTTGCTGTACGTGGGTCTCTCACGGTTGTGGCCTCTCCCGTTGCGGAGCAACAGGCTCCGGACGCGCGGGCTCAGCGGCCATGGCTCACGGGCCCAGCCGCTCCGCGGCATGTGGGATCTTCCCGGACCGGAGCGCGAACCCGTGTCCCCTGCATCGGCAGGCGGACTCTCAACCACTGCGTCACCAGGGAAGCCCAAAGGGTGGATTTTTAATTTACCAAGTTGTGGCTTTATATACATATGTATGTGTGCATATATCTCTATCTATCTATACTTTTTTCCTTCTCTGGCTTAATGGTTTTGTTTAGGAAAAGAAACAGTCGTTACGGAAATGATAGGCTGAGAAAGAAAGAATAATTAGGAACAACTGAGTCTCAAATGTGCAATATCATACCCAGATTTTAAAGGGTGTCCTTCAAGAAAAGACAGAGGTGTGGGCTGCAAGTCTGGGTTCAGAGTTTGCTTCCTCAACTCTCCAACGATGTGACTCTGGACTACTCACTGTGTCGTTCTTGATTTAATTTCCTCAGTGTAAAAGAGGGACCACATCACAGAGCCCTTCTAAGGACCGGGAATCAAGGGATGCAAAGGCTTTCCAGCACCTCACCCACCATAAGCCACCAATGAGCACGGGTGTCATTACAACTCAGAGTGACCCAGATGGACCCTGTTTCCTGTTTGATTCTATAATTCATATCAAGGGCTAAAACCGAACAGGATGAACTACCACTGTCTTAGGAATAAAACTCCAGTTCAGTTGACAACTGAAGCATAATGACTGCTTCAATTTTGTTAATAGCCGATCCCATTGGGAAGACTGTCCACAGAGGCATTTGATTTTTACTTTTTAAATAAGAGAAGTCAAATATTTCACCACCAAAACCCTTTTACGAGGGGCATTCTCTGAAGGTAAGATAAAATATGTCCTTGCCACATACTAGCTACTAAAAGTCCAATTAAATATCAACGCTGTGGAGGTGCGGAAGGCTGCCATTTGTAGAACATTTTTTCACCCACAAGATGCTTTTGCTGCCCAACTGGCATCACCTGGGTGGTGTGGGTGAGGGAAATCCTGAAGTTTGGGATTCTAAATCAATACGGTTTTTCTAGAGCCCCAGAGCGGAACAGATACCCCCGGTGAGTAAGGGTGCTGGGCGGAAGGACTTACAATGAAATCTTCATGATTCTTTATCAACTGTAAAAACAGGCAGCGGACATCCCCACTCTGAGAAATACTGTGTGTCTAAAAATAAACTGTTTAGTCACTAACCCATATGGGTATTAAAGAATGGGGTCCATAGTGCCATAGTGGGGAACATACAGGAGATTCCATGCAACATTTTGGAAATAAAGTCTTCTGAACCAAAACAATGGCTTTCCATAACAGCCACTGTGCTCGCCCCAGACAATGGGTAACTTAGACACACAAACAAAAGACAAACAACAGAAGCTTCCAAAAAGGCAAAGGAAACACCTGCTATTTTTTAAATGGAAGAAGAGACACTAATGATGATTTCATATGGAGCCTTTACAATAATATATGCTTCACCGTAGTGACCACAAAATGAGATTTAAAGCTGTAGAAAAATATGAGTCCAGCAAAATATCGACCGTTAGTGGGGAATTTTATGTCTTTCCAGGTTATCTCTATCGGCAACAGGAGAAAACAGGTTTATAGACAAAAAAAGGTTACTTGTCTTTCAGAAACATGTAAAAAAAGGATTACAATATATGCACAGATACCATAGACAACAGTAAAATGCCTCTAAATTTGAAACAATAGCATAACACTGATTATTTGGATTAAAAAACAGCATGAGACAAATTCCAGAAACGTGAAACCATACGGAGGCTACTTCTCACTTCTACATTCCTGATTTGTCAGAAGGAGAGATGCTGAAATAGTTCACAAATCACATGAAGGAAAAATGGGTCAATTTGGACTGGTCTTCAGAGACAGAAACTTTTTTTTTTTTTTTTTTTAACAAAAAAGACTATTGAAAAGTTTGGGGAAAGTTCTTCTCTTTGTGCCTCACCCCACCACTGCCCCCCCCCCCACCCCATGAAAGGTCCTTTCAGAGATCCATGTCCTAGGTGGTCCATGGGGCCCCAGGGCATCTGAAATCAATGGTACTTTTGTCAATACCTCCTTGAAATATCCAATGGCACACATTTCTTTTATGCTTTAAGTTTCTGTGAAATACAGTAAGGACACTTGGAAACTCCAGGGGGTGGGGGGGGGGGCGGATGTAGCATTTTTATTAAAAAAAAAAAAAGAAAAAGGTGAGGGGCTTCCCCCGGCTACTCAGGCTGGGAATGGGATATGGGATCTTGGCTGCGTCTGCAGGCGCCTCTCCCATCTAGGAGCCAACTCCCTGTCGGTTTGTTCCAGGAATTCCTGTTGACGCAAAGCCAAGAGAATATAGAGGTCCGTGGGGCAATAAATGGTGGAAATGGGAATGACAGTGAATTCCTGGAACGGCCAACGTCAGACCCGAGGCAGAAAAGTTCAATTCTAGAGTTATCTCCTACGGCAGTGACACTGCCCGATGAAACTTCCCAAAGAACGGGAAACGTCAATGCCAAAAGTAGAAGGACGCTTGATGTCTTTGAAAATATTTATTCCTGCTTGTTCAAAGTGCTTAGGAACATCTGGACTAGGTTTGATATAAAAACTTGATAAATGTAGAAAGGCACTAATGTATTCTGACAAAGTTTCAGGGCATTAAAAATGCAGCCGGGGCTTTATTTTAAGTTCTAAGATAAGATTAGATGCTATAAATAACTAAAATCCCATGCTGAACACATGAATAAAGGGTTTTCTATGATAGTGAATTGCTAGTCTCCTGGAAACATACACAGAAAAGGTATATTTAATAAATATAAAATACATACAGTTAAAACACATAAATATACATATGTATATGTATGCACATATATATGATGTATCCATTTCAAAAATCTGAGGTTATTTATTGTAATACGTATATCTTAATCCTAAGAAGAATCATCTTATTCCAGGCACTTTTCCTACTTCAGTGCCTGTTAGGAAAGGATACAGGATGACAATTCAGCATCCCTCATCCTCCATAAAAGTCAGTTTCAAAGGACTCATCTATTCATCTTTCTGATCAACATGCTATTTCCATGACTCATCTTTCCTTCCAAGATAACTGACATTTTTGAAGGGCACCCTTTCTGTTAAATTTTATTTTTTTCCTACTAAAGAAGTCTTTTTAATCTTCTGGAATTAAGGAGTTCATTTTCATACACAAAGTTCGTTTTGTTTACTTCCTTTGTCTAATTACTCTACTTGAGGGTACGCAGATGGCTACATATCCTTTTTCATCAGTGCTATCCTCAAAATAAAGTCCTAAAAATACCAGTGGCAATGAGCATTTAGACATCTCCTTTTTGGTTAGTAGCCATTTCACGGAATGTCTGTGTTTGAAATAGATCAGTACTACACAAGTAAAGATGCATAAAAAAAGATAAAGGGCAGAAAAATACCCTCATTTCCACCATCTCCAAATCAGAAACTTTAGCTCCACCTTTCAGCAATTTCACAGTAATCAAAGTAAAATCTGGGTCAAGGCTGAAAAACGAATTGCACAAATGGAAGACCAAGAATCAAAAAGCAAAACCCAAAAGGAACACAACCAGAAACTTACTGCAAGAGAAAAAAGGAGTTTTGGGTAGACATACATCGTTCGTGAGCCAGCGCAATAGCGTGTTTGGTGAAAACGGGTGATGGGATTTTCTTTTTTGCGGTACGCGGGCCCCTCACTGCTGTGGCCTCTCCCGTTGCGGAGCACAGGCTCCGGACGCGCAGGCTCAGCGGCCGTGGCTCGCGGGCCCAGCCGCTCCGCGGCATGTGGGATCTTCCCGGACCGGGGCACGAACCCGTGTCCCCTGCATCGGCAGGCGGACTCTCAACCGCTGCGCCACCAGGGAAGCCCAAGGGTGATGGGATTTTACGACACAGTCCTAGAAGCACAGCATCCAGACCAGGGAGGAAATAGTCTCCCTCCACTCCACGCTGGTCTGGCAGCTGCTGGAAAGCCAAGTTCAAATCCGCAGGCCAGGACTCCAGAAGGGAAGTGAGAAACTCAGAAGAAGGAGATTCGAACGAGGGTGCAATTTTCATATGAGCAATTGATCAGGAAGTCAGGGGCACCGGTAATGCAACAGTTGATACTTTAATATGAAAAAAGGTTAGGAGACCATGTTCTTCCCTAAGTTCTGCTGAGATCAGTAGATTGGGAAGGAATGGAGTTGTGACGGGGCCTGTAGAGGGACAACGGAAGAGAAAGCTCACTGGGGTTCTGGGAGCTTTGCGGTTGAAGCGAAATGCTAGAGGATGGCCATCACCGGGGCATCGGAGTTTGTGTGTAGTTGTGGGATGGGATGGGGAAGGTGGGATTCCTGTTCAGGAAGCAAGCATGTGTCAGAGGTAAACTTTTCCTATGTCACAATTTTCTCAAGAGCTTTGGTGACAGCAATCACAGCACATGCTGCGGTGGGGTGTCACCTCCCGTACGCCGTGATGGTCATGCTGGTCCCGTGAACCATTTGTCAATAGTGTTGAACTGCGCTCTTATTAATGGTATTACATTTTAGTCGTCTAATTGTAACCCAGCAGGACCCTATGCGGTCTTCCTGGGACAGACCCTTCCCCTACATCCTCGGCTGTAGCTCCTCTCTGAAGTACCTAGATAATAGTATCTGATGCATGCTTCCTGAGTTGTTTTACAGATGCTAAAAGCCCCACCAAATGGAAGAAATTAAGTACTTGATGATCAAGAGCCCCCAGACCTACTGGCGCCTAAGGATTGATAACTTTAACCCCTGTGACACCACCTTGTTACCTCACCATCGACCAATCAGAGAATTGTGCATGAGCTGATCACATACCCTGTGATCCCCCTCCGTCACCTGGTCTTTAAAAATGCTTTGCTGAAACCCCTCGGGGAGTTCGGGGTTTTCTGAGCATGAGTCACCCGTTCTCCTTGCTTGGCCCTGCAGTAAACCTTTCTCTGCTCCAAACTCTGACGTTTCGGTTTGTTTGGCCTCACTGTGCGTCGGGCCCACGAACTTGCGTTCGGCAACATAATAATGATGGAAGCTCACCTGAAGCTATTGACATAGCTATATTGTAACTAACTGCATAACTTCAGCCTTCTTGGATTTCAAATGAAACATCCTAATGCTATTATTTAGTTCAACCTCTTTATCCTTGCCTCTAGTTGACCGGGAGTTTAAAAAAACAACTATTTAAATATAATACAATTACAGCACAAATATCACTTTACTGTATAACTTGCAGAGGTTAAGTCTATGTCTTCAGGACGTTCTTCAGTTCTTTTCTATACAACGCTTGAGGAGAGGCAGGCTGATGTCATGCCCCTGGCATCTCTTGATTTCAAAATATACTCTTTAAAGGCAAGGAAAACACTGGCCAGAGGAGAAATTATTTCAAACAAAGATGTGAAGCTGACCAGGGAACAGAAAGAAATCTCCTAGGGGCTCAGATATGCTTGCTTTATTTCTTGTCTACGGCATGTCTTACACCGAGTTTCTTTTAAGTGAAGTGGAATCAAACTTATTGTCTGGAAATTTTAAGTGGGATTCAGTGTTAAGTGAGAGTCCCAAAGAAAAATTCTGTTTTTGAGGAAGAGCTGAACTGTTTTAGTTCAACTTTTATGAGGTGGATTATTTTCTTTTGCAATAACATATCATACTTTTCATTAATTGGGTATTTTTTAGTGAATTTGACTCTAGATATATACGAATCTACTCTGAGGTGTGTGTGTGTGTTCTTTTCTGGAGTCCTCTAAGAACAGAATGACTATTCATCAGTCTCAGATGTATTCTTCCGTCCTTCCTGGGTAAGACGTTGGGGAGATTTGTCAAGGTACCGCACCAACAATTCTATCATTCTACGATGAGAAATACAAATATTTGTAAAATAGCAGGTGTTAAATGATGAGGAATTACCCCCAAGGCCTTCGAGTGAGGAAGCCGTCTTCCTGTTTCAGCATTTTGCTTGGATTATCTGGCCTCCTATTCACCCCCCTCTTTCTTTTGGGTTGTAATGGTGTGCTTTAGGGCTGTGGGCACATAGTAAACTCTATTAAAGATTTGTGCATCTCGCCCTCAGCGGCAGGTGTATCCAGGCTGCCCAGGTATAAGACAATGGGCTACTTCTCTGAGTTGAGTTGAAAAGAGTAGAATGTTAAAAGCAACATAAACAAAAGAAAACCGCTTCCTAGTCAGTCACAGGGTTCTGTTCATTTTGTTTCCAATCATTGCAAACTCATTTGTCCTCAAAGCCATGGCAGTATGTCTTTTACTGAATTAACAAAGGCTAGTCTTGTTGGAAGATGCTAAATACGGGTGCAGGGCATACAAATGACCTTGACATCAGGGTTCTTTCGAAATATAACTTCACAAGGCGTAAAAAATGCCATTATCACCATTTGGAGTGTATTTTCTCAAAAAATCATGCACAGCTAAATACATGCCAGCACTTTAATTTTTATTACGGAGAGACCAACTTCACCATAAAATTCATCTGTCCTCTGTTTCTTTATTTAAAACAGACTTTAAGTTTGAAGAACAGTTAAGTGCTTTACAAAGACATTTTAATGAAAAACATCAACGGTGACAATGCAGCTAAGAACCCATTAGGCCAAAGATGTCATTTACCCAGAATTAATTACTTCCATTTCATTTTGTTTTGCTTTCTTTCGCTTTTTCCTTTCTGGTTCCAGATCTTTAGGAACTATCCATCCTAACAGTGTTTTGAATACAAAAACTTTTGTTCCTATGGTGGGATTTCAGTGCCCTCGCAGGGGCTTAGGAGGAAACTGCCATCAATACAGGGCTCGTATTGGGTTACAGGAAGGTCTAGTCCTGCTTTGATTCTTCTAGAATTTAGTCTTCTAGACTGGACACAGAGAGGAAGGGGACAGGGATATTTTGATCTTTCTAATCAGTGGGGAAATATGCCCTTTTTGAAGGCTTGCTTTCTACTTCCCATGTGAGTCAGACATCTGACGACTTGAATGACCTGGCTGTCTACACCACAATGGGCTAGTCTGGGTGGGATGCCAGAGGGCTCAGAATCACAGGCTGTTCAGGCTCTCAGGTTGAGCAGTTTCTTAAGAAAATTCTGAAGTGCCTAAAGCATTTAAAAATAAATTCAAATTCACCTGAATGCCAGTGATGTATGTAGCATCTTTGCCTTTGACTATTAAGGACATGGGTAGTTTCTAATTCAAAAAGGAGAAAATAAGGCAGAGAACAGATGACCCCCTCCCACTCTAGAGTGAGGAAATTGTGCCTGTGCCACTTGGTTTGGTCATTTCTGCCATTTTTCTCTGATTATTATTTACTATCTCTGGAAGAAAATAGGAAGAGTAATTTCAAAAATGTGCAATCTACGAGTTTTCTCTTTATTATAGGAGCAGCCCAGTTTAAGAGGAGCAGCTCCTCCTTAGACGCAGGAGCATTGAGCCTCTTGTATAGGCTGCCCCAGTGAACTGGACATGGGTGCCTTTTGCATATGAAGTACTCGACCTCCCTTCCTACTGAGTGAGGGAAGACAAATTCAGAGAACATGTTTCCATTTTCAGATGGCGTTTAGAAAGCACGTCATGTTTGGTAAGAATTTTCCTCTGGTCATTTTAGAAATCCTGCAATTGTTTACTAAGGATGGACTGGAGGTGAATAAAATAAAACAAAGGTCTTTGAAGACTGGCATTCCTTCTCTAAGAGAAAAGGATACGCTTCAGTGCCGTACTTGTCAAAACATTCCATCGGAGGAAGGAAGACAATGGATTTCCAAAGGCAGAGCTTACGTCTGGCTTCGAAGAAGAGCAGAATGTTCCTTTCTCTCACCCCGGTTTATCAGTGGTCTCTTGGAGTCGGTGTGAGGTTTTCAGTCAACACTCAAAATATTATTATCATTATCCTGGCTCTGACCCACAGATATGTTTTCCTCGAGGCCAGGAAAGGAAGGCCATTTCCCCAGAACTGTCAACTTTGGACTGGAACCCAGTTAATCATTTTCTCACCATCCTTGGTGCCGATGGCTGGTGTGGATGGCCAGCCTCCCTGAGGTTTTGATCACTGAGGCCACTGCCCAGAATCCATGGTGCCCCTTGCCCACATGCATCGACCAGCCGGCCAGCCTCAAGGCATCATTTTTGTGCTTTTGCATACACCATACTTTCACCAATGTCCCAGTTTTCCACGAAAACATCTAATATCAGTCTATGGTCAAGGGGTTGGGAGAACAGGGACATGCCTAGGTAAAAAAAAAGTTATTTTTTTCTCTCAAGTTCATTCTCTCTTCTGCCTGAGCTCTGAGAATGTCTACTCTATGCTCCTTTCGTCTGGATGGAAATTCAGAAGGGAACAGAGGGGTGTGGTTCTCTCAGAAAGAGAGAGTGGGCTTCCCCCGGTATTTCTAGGGCGGTAGACACTTGAGGCAAGATTGAGTGTTTGCAGACACTAGGTAAGCATCTTTCATTAGCAACACCTGGAGACAAGAGCGCAGTATGATTTTTTCATTATGAAGGAATGTGGTCTAGGGTGCCAGAGTGACGTGTGTGTGTGCGTGTGTGTGTGTGTGTGTGTGTGTGTGTGTGTGTAGTTTCACCAGAAGTGGAACAAATGGATAAATAAAATATGTAAACATTTAGAATTCTTCCTCCGCACTCAGGTACTAAGCTGCCCACGTGCCAGTGCTTCGTTATTAATCACTGATCATGCGCCTACTGTAAATGCTAACTACATTTTTTAATCAATTATCTGCTCTGCTGTTACCATAGCAGCAGTGTCGTGGGCAATTCCTGTTGTGGTTGATAAATGCTAGGCCACAGCCACTATGATTAATTTTCACCAATGATTTTCATGATTCCTATTATTTAATGATGTATTATACTGGAGGAAACATGGGAATCCAGGACAAAGTCTGTCATGCTTCAGATAAGGGACATGATGGTTTCAATGGCATGGAAATACATTTTTTCTCTAAGTGCTGACTTTCAATCATCAGGTTCTGTCTATAATGATGTTCTTTGAGTCCATGCAGTGAGGTGGTATTAACATTTCGTCTTTTCAGGATTTAATAACGTATTCTTCCTTTCATATGGGCTCCAAACTGGCCCGTTTTCTATCAGACTGTGACTAGTGTTAGAATGCTGCTTTGAAACTAAACATTTCCCTTACTGGGGTGGGGTTGGGAGCAGGGGAGTAAAGCCAGAGATGCCACAGTTGCTTCTCTCCGCTCCAGCTGCACAATTAAATCATTTCTACAACACTTGATTGAAAGTCCGACTCTAGGGCTTCCCTGGTGGCGCAGTGGTTGAGAGTCCGCCTGCCGATGCAGGGGACACGGGTTCGTGCCCCGGTCCGGGAGGATCCCACATGCCGCGGAGCGGCTGGGCCCGTGAGCCATGGCCGCTGAGCCTGCACGTCTGGAGCCTGTGCTCCGCAACGGGAGAGGCCACAGCAGTGAGAGGCCCACGTACCGCAAAAAACAAAAAACAAAAAAACACATCACTTATGTGCCATGTACAAATTAGGCGGGCATCGTCTACATCTGCTGAAGTACTGTTTTCCTTGCAGAAAGTAACCAAGTAATGGAGCTGGCTGTAGCCACAGCAGCATCGGGCTAGCCAGAACCACTGCCGTTCCAGAGACGCACTAAAAATAAGCACACGATGTTGAAAGTAGGTGAGAGCTATGTGTCGACAAAGGTTATATAAGCGCCGAAGCCAGGAGGGGCTTCTGCTATCTCTGAATCATTCTTCACCCTTTCTGGGCTGTGATAGGGCAGAAAATGCGGGCGATGAATTCCGTCAGGTCTGCCGAGCAGACCAGTAACAGGCATCTGCCTGGAAAGGCAGCAGCTGGTTTGGAAAGAGGTCTGCTACAGCAGCACTGATGTTTTCATTTCGCGCTCGCACATGTCTCCCCAGAGCTGAGACAGATGGCCGTGTGGCTTAGGGGAACCCACCGGAGTGGCAGAGCACACACACAGCACACACATCTGGAAGATTTATGTTCTGAGCATCTCCCTTCGCTCCACAGTGGCCAACCAGCCTTTAGATTTATACTGAGCATTTCAAAGAAAACAATTCAGCTTATTGCCACAGCCCAGGTATACACATTTGAGGGTAAGGTTTACGATTAGCGACGCACGACAGAAGATACCGCCATCTGCAAGACTACAGCTCTCCTTGGAAGAGACCTTGCCACAGTGACTGTGGTTCAGAGCTGCTCAGGGCCGCTCTGCTCCCTTCCCTGATGCTACACGTCTGCTTCCTGCATCTCTTGGTTGCCGCCTACCTGGGCTGACAGGCGAGGGCCAAAGCCTGAGTCTCCTGCACCCCATCCATCCGTCACCACCCATCTCCGAGAGCTTTGTGTTCACACTTTGCTTCCTCTCTCACTCCGTTTCTCTCACTTTGATTTATATTGTTGAATTTAAAGAATCTTGTGAGGTCGAGAATTATTTGCTCATACTTTGACCCAAGTCCAGGGACCCACAGACTGTGGGAAACTCTTAGCTACATGAAAAAAATGCAACAGCCAAACACAACTTGCGCCGGTTCTCAGCCTTCGCTTAAGTGAGTGAGCTTGTCAACTGCACCCTTCCAGGAGCTGAGGCTCCAGTCTTGGGGCTCCTGCTGCCAGGCCCGTGGAGGGCGAACGTGGTGGGGGTGACTGCACAGTGATGGGGAGATGCCGGGTGCCTCCCTCCGGGTTGGTGGTTCACCTCTGGGACCAGTCACAGTGGTGGTTTCTCCTTTTCCCACCGCAGCTCGACAGGCCATAACCACCTCAGTAATTCGCAACGTTTGGGGTGGGACTTACTCGGTCTTTGTATGAACCAATTTCTGAATACCTGATTGCCTAGGAAAACAGGCGCCTTGTGAAGGTTAATGCCATTAAAGGGTTGAAATCGCCCATCTGATCTGAGTTTATGGTCAAAAAAGTGTCAGGAGAACAGGAACCTGACTGAGTAACTGAGATAATGAATTAAAATTGACCTCGGTTGGAAAAATCTGAGAACTTCACAACCTTTTTGGTGAGGTCATGCACAAAGGCAAAGGCATCTCTGTCTGTTGAATCAGATGCCTCCCCTATTCTCTCTCCTGTTTTCTATACTATGAAGCTTTGTATCGCATGGAGGCAGTCACTCTGCTGTGACAGAAATTCTGTAACAGAAATTCTCTCTGATGCTTGCAGCTCAACTACCTTCCATCTCCACCGTGCGCAGAGAAAGAAAGAAGAAAAAGAATAGAAAAAGAGGACAGGGCTTCCCTGCTGCCGCAGTGGTTGAGAGCCCGCCTGCCGATGCAGGGGACACGGGTTCGAGCCCTGGTCTGGGAAGATCCCACATGCCGCAGAGCAACTAGGCTCGTGAGCCACAACTACTGAGCCCGCGCATCTGGAGCCTGTGCTCCGCAACAAGAGAGGCCACGATAGTGAGAGGCCCGCGCACTGCGATGAAGAGTGGCCCCCGCTTGCCGCAAATGGAGAAAGCCCTCGCACAGAAACGAAGACCCAACACAGCCAAAAATAAAAATAAATAAATAAATAAATAAAAATGTTACCATTCTTTAAAAAAAAGAAAAAGAGGACAAAAGGGAGCCCTCCTACACTCCTACAATGTTGGTGGGAATGTAAATTGGTGCAGCCGCTATGGAGAGCAGTGTGGAGGTTCCTTAAAAAACTGAAAATAGAACTACCATACGGCCCAGCAATCCCAGTACTGGGCATATATCCGAAGAAAACCATGCTCTGAAAAGATACATGCCCCCCAGTGTTGATAGCAGCACTATTTACAATAGCCAAGACATGGCAGCAACCTAAATGCCCATCAACAGAGGAATGGATAAAGAAGATGTGGTACATGTATACAATGGAATATTACTCAGCCATAAAAAGGAATGAAACTGTGCAATTTGCAGAGACGTGGGTCGACCTAGAGATGATCATACTAAGTGAAGTAAGTCAGAGAAAGACAAATCTCATATGATATCATTTACATGAAGAATCTAAAAAAATGATACAAACGCACTTATTTACAAAACCGAAATAGACTCACAGACATAGGAAACAAACTTACGGTTACCAAAGGGGAAAGGGGGAGGGGAGGGGTAAATTAGTAGGAGTTTGGGATTAACAGATACACACTACCATGTATAAAACAGACAACAAGGACCTACTGCGTAGCACAGGGAACTACATTCAATATCTTGTAATAACCTATGATAGAAAAGATTCTGAAAAAGAATATACAGATTTACATACATATATTTAAACCTGAATCACTTGGCTGTACACCCGAATTGCTGTAAATCGACTATACTTCAATAAAAAAAACAAAGAGAACAGAAAAAGATATGGGGGCTGGGCAGCTTTGTCTGGCGCGACGAGCACGTGACCATTAGCGGTGCAGAAAGTCTGAGAATTTAGTTAGTTGCCTTTCTTTGTGGACAGCACCCTGTGGAGTACTGCTGGATTAGGACTTAACACTTTCTAATTACTCCAGTATACTTAACAGGGATTATCTGAAGTAGAGACCCTCTAACAACAACGAAGTCTTAACTCATTTCTTAATATACGATGTTTGTTTTTCTCTTTCTGACTTATTTCACCCTGTATGACAGTCTCTAGATCTAACCACGTTAACTCATTTCTTAAAGTTATTTACTTTTTTGATTCACTAAGCAATGGAAGAGATGGCTGGAAAACTGGCTAGAGAGTCACAACTCTTGAGTCAAGACAGCAAAACCTCTTTTCTCTTTTCTCTGACTGTGTGCTTCCTCCCATCCCCAGGAATCTCCTCCATATAGGTTAACATCTGGCCAGAGCTGTGCAGACACAAAAGATTACTGTACTGGAACACGAACTCATCTGAAAGTCGGAGAGCTCGAGCTCGGTTCTGGACTGGGACTGGAGCAAGTCACTTAGCCCCAAATGTCACCGTCCTCCCATGAGAGCTGGCGGAGGAGGCTAGGTCACCCTCTGCACCTCCCAGCGCTGGCCCGGGAGCGAAGGGTGCGCAGACCGCTGGGCCTCAGCTCCCCCACTTCCTGCCCCCTCTACCGATTTGCTGGAATGATCCACGGGGCGGCTGGCTCTGTCTGTGAGACGCAATTCTCTTCCTGTGACAACGCGCCACCCGCCACTCCAGGGCGGGGAGTCTGGCTCGATACAGAGCTTGCTCTTTTGGTTATAGGACGAGAAGTCCTTTGGAACCAGAATCCACAGGACCTTTGTGAATTCTGCTTAGAGTCTACAAGTTACCCAGTAACATACAGTTTCTGGTGTTGGCTGTCACCATGGCGAGGAAAACACTAACTGGACCCCGTGCCCATATAAGGCAGAGTGAGCCTGGAGCTCGGGGAGTGTGGCTCTGCAGCCGGGCACCGTCACAGCTGCTACGGTGGCACCGAGGGGAAAACAGACAGCAAGGGACCCCAGGGGAAGCTGTGGGAAAGAACAAACTATGCACACAGCTCTCGGAGTGGCAAAATCCACCCCACGGCTATTTTTGTGTATTACATTACTTCTGAAAAATACTACCAATCCAAAAGCAGGGCAGAAATAGCTCTGCTTTCGATAGGACCCCATTTGGGTAGACTTGTTAATGAACAAATATTTAATATACATACACCAGGTTCGTAGAATGGACACAGACATTCTATTTTCATAAATGACTGCGTAAAGTATATGCGACTGTCCTAGCAATAAATATCTTCAGTAATACACTGGCCTCACCCTGTAGACAATGATAAATGGGGTTAGTTATTTCTCCTCACTGGGTTTTCTTCTTATCTCTTACTGTCAGCCATTCCTATCACCTTTTTGATCAATATTCAATAGCACACCTGAATCATTTGGGCAGCCTCGGGTGCTGACAGTTAGAATCACCCGGTTTGGATCTGTGTGGTCCAGGAACGGGGTCTACGTCTCTCTTCATGACTCCAAACGCTCCAGAGGGTGGCACCTGCAGGCCAGTCCCCTGGTGGGGTACCGCTGGCCCTGGCTCTTGAACAAACTACCCGGACAACTGCCGAGTCTCAACTTAGTCTGACCAAGATTGATAATGTGTCTGCAGAATTAAAAGAAAGTCAAGCCCATGCTAGGTTACTCACGTTAATGAAATTAACCAGAAGGTGTCATTTTCTACTTTTTGGCAATGCGTAGAAACAGAGCCAAGGTATTTTCTTAATCAGGGATGACAGGAAATAACACCTGTTCTGTAAACTTACTAAACTAGAAAGACCAGGGGACCTGCAGAAATTCTCTTCTGATGACCTCTTTGAGAAGACCCTCAGCGTCATTTAAGAATCCACTGCTGTGCAGACAGCCTCACATACGGAAATAATCAGAATGAACTACCTTTATGGAAGAACAGCGTCCTTGTAAAAGCATTATGGGAGTTATGTTCACATATTGGTTCTACGTTAACTAATCATAACGAGTGAAAAAGAACAGACCCAGCCCCCTTCTACTCAGTCTGGGTTCTGTTTGGAAGATCCCAGGGAGAATGCAGGTCCTATCAGAGCTGGGGTCCCTCCAACTCGGGCATGTCTCACAGATGCTTGTACACCGTTCTTTTGCCTTCTCTGTGGCCGCAGAAGGCTGAGCTATAGCCAAGCGCTGGGGAGGGGAGAGCCCTGCAATCAGGCTTTTCACCACTGTTCCAGAACCATCGCTGGGAAAATCTATAGCAAGGGACCCCAGGGGAATTTAAGTCTCATGGAACGGTTTCCATATATTTAAAAATACTTCTCCTTGTTAAATGCGGATAAAGCATCTTCAACTAGCAACTGCTTAAGCATAAAGTCCCCACTCCAAGCAGAGGAACCCTTTACTAAAGCAACAACAGCAAAAACTGTCACGATGAACACAGCCTGTGGAGACGGAAGCTTTGATCTCCTGGCAGGAGATCACTCCTCAACTGTGAGCTATTCCACTAAAATAATGGTCAGTCGCATGTTAGTACATAAGCCCACCACATTTATAAAGGGGTTCCCTGCCACGCCTTTTACGTATTTGACTTTTGGGGGCGACTCAGGTAGGGAAGGATGTAGGGTATAACACCCAACCTCAGAGGTGGGTCTCCAACAAGACGTCTCTTCCTCCTGGTGGGTGGGGATGGAGCACGGGCTACTTTGAAAACTGACTTCAGAATTCAACTTGGTGAAACGCATTTGGAGCCCCCGAGGATGGCTGTGATTCCCGGTTCCAACAAGGACAGGGCAATGTAGGCGAGAAGCCCCAGTGGCCTCTTACTACCAGGCGTCGGACAAGCATGAGTCCTAGAGGGAACTGCGTGATTCCAAAGCGTAAGGACTCAGAAGACTTTGTGATGTAAAACGAAATACTGCTTCCCACAGCGCCACACACCAAAATGGGCTTAGACGTGTGAACAATTCTTTTTTAAAATCAGCAATACCAAGACTCAAACATCAGCTGTAAAGGCTACACGTTGATTGAACATATTACACCCAAAATCAGGTCCGTATTTCAAACTCTGCCAGATGTTACGGTGATAATTTGGGGGGACCGTTTTTCTCTGACTCACCTATGAAGTGGGCTTTACGTAAAGGGCATTCAGGGAATGAGTGGGGTAATTTTAAAAGCCAAAGCAATTCTCAGTGGTATAATGCCAGCGCCCTCTAGTTTAAATGGATATTGCAGTATAAATGCGAGTATGCTTTCTTTAGGCAGTGTTTTTACAAAATGTATGCTTATATATGATATAAATATAAAACGCAGTTGCATTATGTGTACCTATATGCATACACGTGTATTTATGACAACAAATAAGAGAAAAGAGGGTTGGTTGAGAAAGTTAACGCTGTTCTCAATTTATTAAGAAAGTGGTATAAATAGACCCAATTATGCATTATATTATTGTTTGCTTTGTGGAAGAGAACGCGCCTGTATTAAATTTCTTAGGAACGTATGCAAATGACTTAACCAGGCAGGATGCGGCACTTCGTTCAAAATGAATGTGTAAGGAAGATAATACTGCAGTGTTGCGACTTACCCATCCTCCTTTCTCAGGATAGCACTGGCAGCCCGCACTGCAGTCTCTCCCTCCACAGGGCACATCGAACTTCTTCACGCCCTGCAAAAATGAAACACGAAGCAGAGAAGTTACCGCAACAATGCAGCTACACTATGCATCATAGTGCCAGGTGCTGAGAGCCCTTCCAATTCTAACAACTACTCATTCAAAACATTCAGTAAGTCTTAAAAAAAATAGAATTTAATTTTCAGAGCAGTTTTAGGTCCATAGCGAAAGGTACAGAGACTTCATGCACAGTTCCCCCGGGCCCCAACCTCTCAACCAAAAACATCCCTCACCAGACGGGACATTCGTTACCATCAATGAACCTCCACTGACACACCATCACCACCCAAAGTCCACAGTTTACATCAAGGTCGCTCTTGCTGCTGTACGTTCTATGGTCAATAAGCCTTTTTTCAGTGCCTACTAAATGCCAGATGCCAAGCTAGATCCTGGGGCTTGAAAGTCAAGGAGAACTTTGCTTGCATCCAGGGATCCAATGTGAAGTGAGCCTTGGATACTGTGTTAAGCCCTTTAGCTTGGAGGAGGAGTCCAGGCACGTAGGAATCAGCCCTTCATTCTGCCTGGCAAGGTGGGGGATGGATTCTGGGAGGAGGCGTCCAAGGCTGAGTAGGATGGGGTTAAGATAAACGCACAGAGCACTCCAGGCCCCATTACACAGCACAGGTCCCGGTGAATTACAGGGAGAAGGGGCTTCTGACCCGGAGGCAGAATTTGCAAATACACCTGGTAGGATGACAAACCCTCACCTCCATCACAGGGTACCCGCCATCCACGGAGAAGCCCCCCGCCCCTTCCCTTTCCCTGAGATGTGCTCATCTGGGGTGCCGAAGAGCAGGGGTTGGGGAAGAGGCTTCTCTTAAGTATTTTTTCAGTCGGGTTGGGGTGATCTCAGTGAACTTTTCATCAGACACCGAGATATAACTCTTTGATGACTTTAGTGGATGACTGGGCGAACTCTCTGGCTGGACGACTCCAGCGAGGAAAAATGCATTTATTTCTTGCCCTCGATCTCAGAATTTCAGGCAAAAGATGGGCTTGGAGATTGGACCGTGTCTGAGCTCTTCCTTTCAGACTGTGTCCACAGCGCTAAATATTTTGAGTAGGAAATGACTATCAGATCGGCCGTCTTCTCCCCGCTCTCTGCTCAGCCAAGTGTCGGCCCTGCCCACTCCCACCCCCATCACCCCCGACAGGCGAGTAAGCACAGCTGTTTACTGGGGAACCTCCGTCTGGCTCGTCACTCTTGGCCAGACCGTTCGGAGCCCCCATGGAGCCCATCCGGTGGGGACCCTGGGCGCGGTGAGCTCTGGTGAGCACTCAGCCAAACGTTACGGAGCAGACAACACTTCCCGACAACAGAACCCATCCCTGCTTTAAACAAAATCGCATTTCACCATAGCGACTCCATCCTCCCCTGAGTTGTCTCAGTGACTAAACAGGGGGTCACCTGGGGACTCCCTCTGAAGTTTTCTGCCTGTTTTTTGTGTTAGCACATCTGCCGGCATCTTCCCTGTTCCCGAAGGTTCACGTCAAGGTGCAGATGGGGCTGCCTGGCCACCTTGGCAGCTCCTACCAGCACGAGGCTTCCTGGACGGTCAACCTTAGTGGGCACACGAGTAAACCCTGACTCAACACCATCCGGCCAGAGTTGACCTTAGACCTCATCAGCAATGCACTGTCCTTTCTGTAGAGGTGATACATTCCTCTGCTTTGCTAACTACTTTCTACCGAGAGGTCTCATTTGAGAGTTTCACATTTTTGGTTCTTATTATCATTCTTTACCTAATCTAAAATCGGTGGCATCAGTCACTACTTTGAAGAATTCAAAAAAATCTGAACATCTCAAACCCTTTAAAGAAACCAGCACCTCTAAGGCCTTTTCAATCTCTTGGTTATCCTTCTGTCCTAAGGCACTGGGACAGCCCAAGCTCCGTAATGTAAGAGCAAACATGGCTAAACTCCTTCCATGCCCTCCAAATATGATACAAGGTATTTGCCAATTTTGTTTATGGCTTCAGTGTTTAACTTCAGTGGGGCTCATTTTTAATTCCCACGATTTTGCATATTTGGTTTTTTTACAACCAGCTCCATGCCAAGCCACTGGCTTATGGGTTATGATGAGCACCAAAGTGAGAGGAGCCTGGATGGGCCGCTGCATTTGTACTTTGTATCATGTACGACCATGACGTCAATAGGTGCCTTGGCAAGGTGTCCCTGGCTCACACAATCATAATTCATTTACCAGTTGTTTGGAAAGGGTAGGGGGACTCCTCAGGCTGAAGGGTGAAGTGTAAAGCCCTCTTCCGCATCTGGTGTTTCACGTGCTATTTTTAATTTTGATTTTAAAGCCACCTGCCAAATCCCTGTATACAAATCAATGGTTGAAATGATTTTAATGGTTTCAAATCGATCTAACAGACTTTCTGTTCTAGGTTTAGGACATGCATTGGATTTAGTTATAGCAATGAGTTCTTCACAACCCGCTCAAAATTCAATAGCACTTTTCTGCTTTTGGAACTAAGACTTACAGGCTTGAAAACTCCTGGCCTCAACGCTTTTCAACCACGCATGCATGGCTCAGATACTCCGACACAGGAGGTGAGGGAGACGTTGTTGAGAAGCAGCCCTCCACCCAACAAGCCGATTTCCATCATGGAAACTCCAGCCCTCCCGTGCGTGTTTCCCATCAGCAGCTTACATATCCTACAGAGGGGCTCGTAAGAATTCCAACAGCGACAAGAGCCCTAAGTACCTCCTTCTGGAATGTCAGGTCTCCAGGATGAACAGATGTATTTACTTCACTGGGGCGGGGCAAGTGCTCCAGACATCTCTCAGAGGCTGAACAAGTCTCAGGCTGAGCCTTGGCATTCCTCGGACAGGACCTGGGCTCTGGAACATTCTCAAGGTACATATACCCTCCTGAGGGCCTCGGATGAGGAGTGTCTGAAATGCTACGTGGGTTCCTGCGTCTGTGTTCCAGCCCCACCCCCCAAAAAAAGCTCAGTCCAACCACTGCCCAACCCAAGCCCTTGAGTCTACGCCCGACTTCACTGCTCAGCACAACTCAAAGACCAACCGTGGTCCTCTTGTCGGCTCCTTAATGAAGGTGACAAGCTTCCTCCCCACCTTACACCCACCTCAAGAGTCTGCACCCCCACCCTCCAAGATGACAAGTTGGCCCTGGCTCAGACCTTCAACTTCAGAGTTTCCAGGAGGGCATGATTTCACCGAAAGGTCCAAGCTCTCTCAGAAACATCAATTCAATCCTCCATTAGTTTCTCACTTCAAGTCTGAATCCCCGTCGGTCACACGGTGTAGAGCAGTACTCCGACGGCACCTCTCCCTGAGCTCCCCTGCAGGTCACTGAGGTCGATGTCCAGCATCTCAGTGGGAGATGCAGCTCCCAGGGCCAGGAGGCTCCTGGAGACTCACCGTCGTGGATCAGCTCCATCTATTCAACCGAGCAAGCCAAACGCTCGCCCTCGTTTGGACACCCTTCATCCCAGCACAGACAAGCGCTCACGGCCCCGTAGGACCAATGATGCTGAAGATCTGTGAAAACTGCAAGGCCTCCCATCCCTGGAGAACGCTCGAATCCAACACGCACGGGTTCTTACTGCCCCACAGTCGCACAGAAACCCACCCAGGCTCCGGGCCCCGGGGGAGCTTGCACCACACACTTCCCAGCCCGGAGCACTCAGGGAAACACTTTCCTTCAACTGCGTCAGCCAAGGGACCCTAACCCGCAGTTCCAAACACATATGACAGCTGGAAGGAGATCATTTATCCACCTTTTCACTTTGCAAATTCACTCCTCCCTCCGTCCCTCCGTCCCTCCTTTCCTTCCTTCTCCAGTGTTTACTCTGGGTGATGCGCGGTGCTGGCCGCGGGTACACAGTGGGGAAGAGACCATGTAAACAAGCAGATGAGAACGAAACCTACGTCATTTCAATTATGGCAAATGCCACGAAGAAGGGGGTAGTCCGGAGTGAATAAGAGAGAAGAAAGCCCCACATGTTAAATCACGCCTGGTGACAGAGAAGACTGAGCGCCGGCCTTTCTCTTGCGCTGTACTGTGCCCTGTTCCTCCGTACGTGCCCACCCTGAGAGGCCGACCTCCTGCCATGTAACCCAAGGCCTCTGCTGCTGGAACCGTGCGGACAGACGGGGAGCCGCCGGCACCTCAGGCCCAGCATCGTTATCACCAGGACTCAGAGCAGCTAGGACTGAGCGAATTGGAACCCACCCTTCTCATGACCCTCAGGATGCACCCACATTGCTTCCGGGCCAGGACGCAATTTCAACTCATTGCTGATTTATCGTCCAAGGCAGACAGCCCATGGCCTGGGACATCCTGAATCCTACTTCTCAACCAAGAACCATCTCCGCTGCTACCAAGATGTGTGATCATTTCAGACCGTGGATCTAACTTCCAAACTGTGGACGGAGGGGCACCAGGGGGATGAATCGCTACTTCCGTCAGCAGATGAACGAGCATCACTGAGGACACTCCCATCCTGGCGGCCACACCTCTTCCGCCACCAGACTGGAGACCAGCCCCACTGGCCTCATCCGCTCCTTCCAGGGAAGGTAGAGGGGTTTAGCCTGCTGGGACACAGGGGAAGGGCGTGAACTTCTTTTTTTACAAAAAGTTTCCATTCTTTAAAAATTAAATTTTATTGGCGTAGGGTTGATTTACAATGCTGTGTTAGTTTCAGGTGTACAGCACAGAGAATCAGTTCTACATATACATAGATCCACCTTCCTTGAGATTCTTTTCCCATGTAGGTCATTACAGAGTATTGAGTGGAGTTAAGGGACAATGAATTTCGACATCACGGTAAGCTCTTGACATCTCAGAAAGTGCTGCAGAGCTGATAGGAGTCGTTTTGAAAATTCAACGTGAAATATAAGCTTTGGGAAGTAAGAGAAGCAGCATCAACCTAAGAAGCCCAGCAGACCAGGAACGTCTCTGAGCGGCACCTGGAAGAGATGAAGGGCAGGTAATCCTTGCAACGATTCATAGGAAGAAAACCCATACTGGCGAAGAACGAGTGGAGTGGGAGGGGAATGGGGAGAGGACGGAGGCTGATTGATTAGAGGCGCGGGCTCAGGCACAGCGTCAAAGAGGCGATCCATCGCGCTTGACATGCTGCTGCTTTCGTCTACACCCTCGCCACCCCCAGCCTGCTGTGTGGACGCAGCGTCAGCATCGCCTGGGTGCTAGTTAGGATTGCACAGCCCGTCCCAGGTTTCCCGGGTCAGAACCTGCTTTCCAGCAGGATTTCCAGGTAAGCACGTGAACTCTGGAGCACTGCGGTAGGTTAACGGGCTGGCATGGAGAAACGGGAATTTGCTTCTAGACAATGAGGCAACGGCAAACCACTGAGCCATCTCTTCAGTGGAAGAAAAGTACTACTTCCTGCAGGGTCACTGTGTGCCTGCCTAATGTGGACCCAGGCATGTCCATCCTAGACAAGTGCCAGCCCTCGACATCCTTTACCCCCTGCCACCTGGGGCACAATTAGGGTGGCTCTGAGCACCCAGGACACAGTTTGAGCTTCTAATCGATGGCAGTGCCCAAAAATTTTAGTTCTCTTTTCTTTATTCAAAGCATCCTTTTAAGACTTTTTTTTTTTTTGCTGAATTTTATTCTGTCCTGAATTAGTAGCCAGCATTGCTGTGCTGATTAGAAATTCTAGGAATTGGAAATGGCCTGGAATGCTTAGGAGCCAATTGGCAATGTAAGGCCATAAGATACATTTTCTAGAAGGCTTGGATCATATTCTACTCAAATGGAATGCAACAGGCGGTTTCCAGGGGCAACATGGAGAGGTCTGAACAAGAGATTTTTTTGCTTAGCTTTCTATATGGGGATTCTTTTCTTTGAAGCCTTGTCTGAATCTTGGCATCATTACACTTTTTAAAAAAAAATTTTTATACATCTTTATTGGGGTATAATTGCTTCACAATGCTGTGTTAGTTTCTGCTTTATAACAAGGTGAATCAGCCATATGCACACATATATCCCCATATCGCCTCCCTCTTGCGTCTCCCTCCCACCCTCCCTATCCCACCCCTCTAGGTGGTCACAAAGCACCGAGATAATCTCCCTGTGCTATGCGGCTGCTTCCCACTAGCTATCTATTTTACATTTGGGAGTGGATATATGTCCATGCCACTCTCTCATTTCGCCCCAGCTTCCCCCTCCCGAGCCCCTGTGTCCTCAAGTCCATTCTCTACGTCTGCGTCTTTATTCCTGCCCTGCCACTAGGTTCATCAGGACCGTTTTTTTTGGATTCCATGTATATGCGTTAGCATACGGTATTTGTTTTTCTCTCTCTGACTTACTTCACTCTGTAGGACAGACGCTAGGTCCATCCACCTCATTGCAAATAGCTCAATTTCATTTCTTCTTATGGCTGAGTAATATTCCTTTGTATATATGTGCCACATCTTTTTTATCCATTCATCCGACGATGGACACTCAGGTTGCTTCCATGTCCTGGCTATTGTAAATAGAGCTGTGATGAACATTGTGGTACACGACTCTTTTTGAATTATGGTTTTCTCAGGGTATATGCCCAGTAGTGGGATTGCTGGGTCGTATGGTAGTTCTATTTTTAGTTTTTTAAGGAACCTCCATACTGTTCTCCACAGTGGCTGTATCAATTTACATTCCCACCAATAGTGCAAGAAGGTTCCCTTTTCTCCACACCCTCTCCAGCATTTATTGTTTCTAGATTTTTTGATGATGGCCATTCTGACTGGTGTGAGGCGATACCTCATAGAATGATTTAAAAATACATCTATTTGCACGGGCTTTAGTTCATCCTAGAGGCATCCAAATCACCCTAGATGCATGGTCTAGATTCCCCGGGGAGTCTTTCTTCTCTGGGAGAACAAAAGTCATGGAATGTTCTAAGCAAAGCCAGGTTCTAGCTTCCTGAACCAGGCATCTATCAGATTCAAGGAGAGACTTTCCGCCTTGGGCCACTGGCTCTCTGGCTGCCTGCAGAGACTGCTCTGTCATTTCTCACTGGAATTCAGGGAAGAGTCGCAGTAGGGATCGAGGGTAGCGGTTGCAGGATTAAGGGAGCGCCCAGTTCCACCTATTGCTGTCCTGCATCCTCTTTGAGCGATCTGCTGGCATCAGGAGGAGCCGGTGTCACACAGCCTTTGTCAGGGATGGTGCAGCAGTGGGCACAGAGGAAAAGCATTTTCTCGGCAGCCCGGTGAGAAGTGGGTACCCCGTGCAGGTGTCTGGGGAGCAGCCCCACTTCCAAACACAGAGAGAACTGCTCACTGCCACTTCTCCCCATGTCAGATACTTAGGACATTTAAAAATAGGTTTAAACAACCACTTGGATGCCAGAAAATAATACACACAAATGACTTAGGCTCTTTTAGACTAGCTCTTTCTTAACTACCAGTGTGAACCATCCATGTATATTCAGAGAACAAATCCACAGACGTGCGCCCAGCTTTCTGCAGATGTGAATCTCTTTAAAGTTGATACAATACACATAAATGAAAGAAAAAATGCTCACCATTGTTCTCAACTTGCACAGAAGAAACGAGTGTTAATCAAATTTACATGAAGATGCAAGAACAAAACTCATTTGTCCCCAAAGAAAGAATATTTTGTCCTCCACATGTTCCAAGAAACGTCTTGTCCAAGAAAGCCTTTTAAGCCAACATACCTCCAGCCAAAAAGAGCAAATCTGGAGGGAATTTACAGATATTTTACCATTGGATTGTCCCCAGCATCCAACCCAAGCTTCCTGTATGGAGGGCTATTGAATAACCCATTCCGACTAACATAAAAGACAGACATTCCTTTTTGTAAAAAAGTAATCATCTTTCCTATTTTAGGTAAAAAAAATTTATACAAGTGTTTGTCACAACTCCAGGCAAGCTGGACTTTCTAAAATTATCCTTTTAATCTAAAAAGAGGCCAACAAAGAGAAAGCCAACTTGGGAACAAGGTTCCCAGTAAAGTTCTATTAGTTTATCAAAACAGGAAATATAAGCCATTTCCGTACATGCAGCTTTAGAAATTAAGGAAATCATTCCAACATAGTACGAGCAAGACAGGGTATATGGCAGAGGAAGTGCAGATCACAGTCACTCCACACAGAACAAAACCCTCTCCCCAATAAACTGGGTGGGAAATCCAGCCCATTTGGTTGCCTTTGTTTAACATTTCAAGGGCACCCAAAATAGATGCACTGATTCTAGAACGGTCCTCAAACTGTCCCTAGCTAAAGGCAGTGGAATAATTGATGGACAAAACGGTCGCCCACTTAGATGAACAACCCCAGTGGACTCTGACCAAGTGCTCTGATCTCTGACAGAGCTGCAGCGAGATCTGTCCTCCTGGGGCTGGGAGTTGGGGGAAGAAAGGAGGGCAGGATGGGAACCGGAAACCTGACAGGATGAGTCGTGCAAGGGGAGATGAAGGGCCACAGGTCTTTTAGGATGGAGTCGTCAGGTCCCACAGGTGCTCACGGACTCTCACCCAGGTGAGTGAGCACCTGCGATGGCACCGCTCCTCCCGGCAGACAGGACCGGGAGGCGTTGCGTTCGGGGCCCTAAGCTGAGTCACAGAAATGAGCCACACGCTCTCCTACCCATACTTGCACACTTACACGTTTTTATGAGCCTGTAACCAACATCTTCACCTCCTCTTTCTTCCCAGGCTGCTCAAAGGCAAGGCGTGTTCTCCAAATAGAGCTTGCTGTTGACAAGACAGCAGAGGCAGCCGTACTTTAACGCGGGGGCTTGCGTGCTGACCGGCGGGGATAACGGAAACAAACCCCAATATCTCGGGAGCCGGACAGGACGGAGGGGGCTGCTGGCAGGCCGAAGGACAGAACACGCTCCCCATTTATACCAGTTACGCTCATGACATTGACAGCAGGCTACTGACAGCCCGCATTCGAGCTGCTACACTCAATGGTGCACCCGGGCAGGGCTGCTGGGTGTGTGTAAAGTTGGGAAGTAGGGATGGACAGACCAGGAGCATCAGAAGACGGCAAAAGGCAGAGTCTAGGCAGAGAGGCGGCCTAACTTCTGAAGCGCACTGCCCTTTGCACAAAATGAGGGCAACTGTGACCCTGCCCAGGCCTGTGGCGTCCGTCGTGAAGCCTCTGGCACCACTTACATCTGAGGGTCACGAGGATGAGGCTTGACCTGGCCGCTGGCGCAGAGCCTCAGACACAGGAATGGGAGCGGAAGCCCAGCCAGGCTGTATCAGCCAACGCTTCCTTAGAAATACCCTGCCCAGGGCTAGAATGATCTCAGCGTGTGGGTGGGCCCACCAGCAGATGAAGGCAAGGGGGCCACCTGGCTGAGTTAGGGAAGGGGGGTGGCGTGTCCTGTCACACACCCTCCGCCTGGGCCCTCTCCTCCTGTCCTGAGACTGAATGCAGGACGCCAGTGTGTCCCCTAGCGAGGAAGGGAAGGAGGCCTGCTGGGCCAGGTGGGAGCCAGGGCAGGTGCTGACACTGGTCACGCGTGCTCTGAGCGCAGGTGATGCACACTCCATCCAGAGGCACCCCTCCCTCTTCCTTCCCAGCATCTGTCCTCGGAGCCACAGGGCCTTCACCTGACGTGATTCCAGGCATCGCTGCTGTTCCTCCATTGGGGGCTGGTGGAGATCTGGAGATACCTCATCCGGTCCAGAAACTTGAAACGTACACAGCAAAGAGCCAGGGACACGGGACACGGGCGTGCAGCTGTTGTCAGGAACCAGGGACCATATGGGTGGGGGCCAGCTGGGCAGTGGACTCGACAGGCGACCTTACGAGTATGTACAGAGCCAAGAGAGGGTGCCTGGAAACGCAGGTAATTCTATAATGAAGCACGAAGGACGTCCCATCTGAAGCACAGAGTGCCTCCACTTTAAGGTATTTCTTCCCATCACCTGACAGCCAGATCATCTGCATTCCGGTCCCCTTTTACTTCTAATTCCTATCTATTGAATACGTTCTAGAATCTGTCACCAGCACATTATCTGCTGCCTCTCATAATATTCTAGGCAGCCACGGTCTCAGCTCCTAAGATGTCTGATTTATTTTCCTTGAAATTTAGAGATGTTTATAAATCTATGGCTGACGTCTAGTTTGAACCAGGGCTTAGTCCCTTGATTCCAAAAGTTGATCTTGAACCTCTCCGTGTCCGGGCTTCCCTAGACGTTGACTTACGAATGAAAGTCTCAAAGTCTCACGTGAGAACCAGTTCTATTTCTCGTCTAGCATTTGAAACAGCTCATTCAGGCCTCCACGAAAGCCCCTCACCACCCATCCTGCTCTTGGTTTCCTTTAACTGCCCTCTGGCACTGTGCCACCGGCACCGTGGTCACGACGGCCAGGGCGCTGCCGGTCTTACCAATGACCAGTGACCCAGGCAGGCTGGGTTTGCCTCAGGCGTCTGGTCGCGCATCGCCAAAGCCCCTCTTCCCGATGCCTCCGTGAAGCTGCCACAGGTGTGCGTAGTTTGAGAGCCAGGGTGCACGCCGGCCACCCTGCAGTAGCTGGCGCACCTGAGCGTGCACACACACACGCACGCACACGCGCAGCCCAGGGGCAACGATGCTTCTATCTGAAATCGTTCGACTGCTGTTTGGGCTTCTCTGGTGGGCCTGTCAGTGGACCAGTTTCTGGAAGTCACCCTCCCTCCCTCCTTGGCTTCTCCATCCTTAATAGAGACGGTCACCATTCCTGTTTTCGTGAATCACTAATGCCCAGCGTCTCAGTCCATCCAGGAAGCTATAATCAAACACCAGGCTGGGTGGCTTCTAAACAGCAGAAACGTATTTCTCACAGTTCTGGAGGCTGGAAGTCTAAGATCAAGGCGAGATTCGGGGTCCGGTGAGGGCCTGCTTCCTGCTTTTGTACCAAGAGCATCTTCCTGCTGTGTCCTCATGTGGCAGACAGCTCCGTGGGCCTCTATTGCAAGGATGCCCATCTCCATCATGGGGTCTCCACCATCACGTCCTCATCACCTCCCAAAGGCCCCACCTCCTAAAACCATCATCTTGAGGTTAGGATTTCAGGGGGGGTGGGGGGCGCACAAACATTCAGACCATAGCAGCGGGCAGGCTGGGGACTTGCGTCCTTCTGCCGTTACCCTTCAGTTTAGAGCCCACCGCATGCTCCGTTCACAAGACACAGCCCCCTCTGTGTCTACACATCCTCTGGTCCCTACACGCCCACTCTTCCCTGGACCAGCTTTGCTTCTCCTGAGACCTGCCAAGGGGAGTTCTGTTCCTTTCCATCCACCGCTCCTTCCACCTTCAACTCCAGCCGACTGCTTAATATAACTTTTTCACGCAGTGGCGGAATGTCGAGGATTTTAAACGTGTGAGCGTGAACGCCTCTGGGTCTCCATCCTCCTCGAGAACATGCCTCTGTGCAAGCCATGCCTCTGGCCTGGAATGTTCTCCCTCCTGCCTTCGTCTCCCCATCTGCAGAGCTGAGACCCCCGCCCTCAAACACTGAGACACACCAGCCACTTGCCCTCGGGCACAGGACGTCAAGCTTGTGTTGATATCACATCTCGGCCCTGCTCATTCTTTGTAAGTACCAGCGTTCTCTGCTGCAACATAATAGGTGACTGCGTCTGAAAAATGCTCACATCCTACCAAATGCCACCCGAAGCCAACAGGGAGTACGAGAAAGCCAGTGTCAAACGCAGACCTGGCAGCTCGGGACCAGGGTACTAATACCATCAGCCATAATTGCAGTAAAAGGCAGAGCACAGTTGAATAGACGCGTCATGTTCACGATCAGCAAAGAAATACTACAATAAACGCAGCGCTTTATCTTACAGAGCCGTGAGGGCAGTGATTTGATGGAAGGGGCTGTCAGGAAGTGGTGAGGCTGCTCAGTAGAGAGAACAGGGGCCACGTGGGCACAGATTGGGACGGACCAAGCAATGGGCTGGTCTAGGGACGGGGTGGGATGCTGAGTCAGGAGAGAGAGGAGGTGGGGCACCCGGGCATCGCGGCGGGAGCTGAATTCTCCGGCAGCTGACTGTGCATCTGGGCTCACCCGGGCATCTCCAGCTACTCTGTTACCCGGTATGCACATAACCAACCCACTGTGCACACAACCTGTCCCAACCGACCTGACTCCCCGGACATCATCCTCCTGTTTATAAGCAACTGTCCACCCACAGATGTGAGTTAGAGAAAATGCAGGTAACTAAACAGACCCGACTGCAAAATTCTCTTTCTCGCTGCTCTTCCAGGTGTCCGTGTTCTCATCCGATCAACAAGAGGAGAATCGGCCACGTTGAAGATAATTTTGGGGACTTCAAAACCGCAGTCCAGCGGTTAAGACTCCGCGCTTCCACGGCAGGGGGCTTGGGTCCCATCCCTGGTCAGGGAACTGAGATCCTGCCTGCCGCGCAGCGCGACCGGAAAGAAAAAAAAAGACTATTTTTGACGAAGCCTAATGCCATTCAGTCGTTTTTATAGCCTTAGGGATAGAGTTCTGTCTCAAAGGTGAGGAAAACATCTCATCAGGAGCTTTTAAGAGGCCACCCATGTAATTACAGCTGGAGGTGAGAATTCTGTGCACACACAGTAAAGAGTCTCATATGTTATATTTAGAGTAAATGCGCTAAGTATTTATGAACAATTCTTTTTGTGCCCTCCCCCGCTATGAGAGACAGTCTAGCAAAACATCATTTAGTGCAGGTGTTACATCACACACTACCTGCTCTGAGCTTTATTTACACAGCCCTTCACTTCTTGGTGTCTCTGGCAATGAATAAAAATGTCTATGCTGTGAGAGGTGGCTATGAGTCTGAAACGAATATTTAACACTGTTCTGAAGAAATGAAGTGGCTACGTCTCTTGAGGCTATTTATGCCCAGCCGAAGAGCTCTGTCCAAACCCCTCCCTCCATGACCAATTTGCGGTGCGGGGGGAGCCTGAGAAGAACAGAAGGAAAGAGACCTAGCAATGCTTCTTCAGAATACAATCAGATTTCCCTCCTGGTTGGCCGGGACTGGTCCAGACAAGGCAGGTGTGGGTTCGCGCTGTTCTGCGAGGCATACCGGCAGTCTGCCTGGGCAGAGGCTCACATCTACATCTGAGCGGCGTCATCTTCGCAAACTTGATGATCCCCTGGGTCAAAGTCACGGGGCTCCGAGCCAGTGGACAGCCCACTCTAAAATCACTGCCACTCTACGTACCTGCTGGCCCCGCTTCTGGGGTAGAATTTCTGAATTTCTGCCTCACTCGTTCTCCTATATGTACCCAGCCAAGGTAATCACACCTGGCAGCTTCCAGAAGCCACGTGACATGCCTTTGCCTGTCGGCAGCGAGACAGGATTCCTTCGCTGTGAGCTTAGGTTTCTCTTTGCGTCGGCAGGTCTGTGAATAAAATCTCTAAGTCACAGCAGAACCACATTCCTGGGGCCGAGAGTCCTGCCTGGTGCAGGCAGCGCTGTTATTTGTGTGCAGATTATCCACTTAGATATTCCAAGAGGGAATTTCCAGCCCCAGTGCTTCTCTTTGCTTCCCAGCAGGCTGTTGGGCTTTTTATTCTCACGGTTCTGTGCTGCGATCAGGGACCACATATGACAGTAACTGCAATATCGACCCACCAAACAGGAAATCTCCCTGGACTCGGTTCAGGCCAAGTTTTGGAGCTGCCCTCCAAATTAGGTAAGGCTCATTCAGGATTAGCATGCATACATTTTAAGGACCGGAGGCCAGTTCTGTCACACTGATGCATGAAACAGTTAATCTAGGCTTCTTATCCGGAACTTGGAGTGTCTGCAAGAGGACGGGGTCTTCCCAGGCCTCCAAAGTGCCCTGACTCTGGGCAGGTATGCAACGTCCACTGTGACGTTAGGTACATGGATAGTACGTCCGGACGTACTCTCAGGGGTGCCCTGTCTGGAGGGAGGTCCTGTGGCCTTGAGAATCATCCTATCCCATGCATCCCACGGTCTCCTCATCTGCATACCACCCCTACCTCGTGGGGTTGCTGTCGGGGGGAAACGGGATGTGCTTAGCACAGTGCCTGGCATGTGGCAGGAAGGCTGTACTCTTCACGCCTTTAACCTTTGCTTTGTTTCACCCTCGGAGGGAAGATACCGGCCCATCTCCACGCTCACAGTTCAGATCCAGGGATACTGTAAGTGGCAACATTTTCACCGCTTAGGGAGATGGTTGTTCACGGGGACACTTGAATGCTTTAAGATTTTCATTCTAAAAGCAAGCAGAGAAGGCTGAATCTACACAGAGCTCATGGGATTAACCTTGGATAGGAGATATTTTAATTTCCATGTCCTATCAATTTCCGAGTTAAGATTTTTGAGAGGGAGAATTTACTGCGCTAACTCATCTTTAATAATGGAATTCTTCTTTTTATAATTCAATGAATAGCTGGCATAGGCACAATTTAAGCCGCTCAATGACGCTGAATGTTGTACCCAAGGTCAATCAGCGAGTCAAGGTCATCTGGGACTCAAGCCAAGACCTCCTATTCTCTTTCCATCACTATGAGCCCAAGATAAAAATTCATGAATATTGTCTGAGCCACAAGGCCTGTAATTCCCCCCCATGTATCAAAAGTGCTCTTATCATATTACAAACAACTAACATGCTGAGATTATAAACATCCAAAAGAGTGGACTTCCTCAAATATTTTCAGTGATGTCATCTGGCCCTTCTTTCGTATCCGTTTTTATTATGCTCCTGTCCTTTCAAAACAGAGTGTGGGCCACGGCACAACAAAAGCCAGGAAGAGTCGGTACTATGGCAAGAGGACGGACCTGGAGATGAGGAGAGGCTGGGCAAGTCCAAACATCCCCCAATGGGGAAGAAGGGCGTCCACGCTGACACGGCAATCGGGTCTGGTGACCTAGAACCCGTCTGCCACTACACAGACCTAAAACTCTCACTCTGCTCCTCGGACAGGAGAATACTGAGTTGTTCTCATCAACAGACAGACACCACGAAACGTCTTCTGGAAACAACTTTGAGAGCCTACAGCCTGTCATGCTTGCTGAGTAGTGTCATGCTTGCTGAGTAGCAGGGGTCTGGAGGGGAACAGGTAGGCCCCCCGCCCTTGGAAGACTAGGAGCTCACCAGTTCTTACCAATAAACACTTAATTACACAATACCTGCTATAACTGGATTATTATATTGCACGGGAGTACGTGGGCACAAATGGGCAAGTAATTCTTCCCGAGGTAGTGTCTTACCTTGAATTTTGCTTGCTTATCTGCACTGTTTAAATGCACCTGCCTGCCTGATTTAAAGCATGTTTCCAGTCCTTTCCAAATGCCAGGGTGAGATGTCCATCTAATACCCTGGGGTTCTTTGGAGTCAGTCCCACTCTCACATCTCTAAGGACTGGCTACCCAGCCGATAGGTTTCCCGATGGATTTAAAGATGGAGAAGGTTTATAGATGGAAAGCAGGACAGAGCTTTGGGGGGCGAGCGTTCAACAGTGCTGGTCACTGTGGTCACTCCATGAATTGGTGGCTTAGACACCTTGGTACCTAGGAGCTTGGCTCCAAGGCAACGCTGGCCATTTTTCCCCTGCGCAAAGACATGTGAAGCCGAACAGTTGTGCTTCTTTCCCGACCGCGTCACGATTCAGAGCTCCCTTTTGCCCAAAGCATCACCCTTGGGAGGAAACTCCTGCCAGGAGCGCCAGCTCCTGTACATTCCATACAGTCAGGCACCGATGCCAAGGCCAGCACTTTTCCTCCCAGTTCCCTGGAGTCTTTGCCCTTAATAGACCATACTTCTCTTCTCCTTGGTTGCAACCCATAAACACCCTAATAGATTCAGGATGGCAGGCAGTTCTTTGAAATCCCAGCCAGTGGTGTCCCTGGGGTCACATAGCAAAAACAGCAGGAGAAAGGCCTGCAGACCATCAGGGCTTGTGTGCACACCCACCAGCCCGGAGCAGCAGAGGCTGGAGTTTGCTTTGAGAACAGGGAACAGTCAAGGACAGAGCGGCCTTGAAACGTTTTAAATATTCCCCGTCCATTTATAATTCTTCGAACCTCAAAATGTCTTCATGAATTACAAGAGTGCTCTGCTTTCTCCTGGAATCAGCCTGGAAGACTGGACTTCTGGGGCCCTGGGCTGGGAGGACCACTCTTCACAAGACGCCGCCCCAGGAACTGAGACAAGACGCCAAGATCAGGGTCGGTGGGAGGTGCCAAACCTGAATCTCGCCAGAGGAGCCCCGGCAGTTTTTTCTTACATCACCACCATCCTCGAGTCTTTCGGTCCTTCCCCTTTGTCCTTCGTCTTCCATTTACTTTCTTAGGATGAAAAGTCTTTGGAGAGGGTTGATTTGCTAGATTAAGAAGTCAACTTACAGGAGAATTGCTGGTTGATTTGTGGCCCTACGGAATTATGTCCTTAGGTGAGGCTGCCTCTGGCTCTAGGTGACCACTGGACCCAAGGCTCTCAGGCTTTAAACCAGGGAGCCATTTATCACCCGCTCCCCCTTTCACCCACCCTCAAGGACTCAAGCCACGCCTATGGTCCCATAAACAGCCAAGATGGACCTTTGTCCAATCAGGGTAAATAGCACTGCTGTTCTGTACCGGGTCAGGAGAGTTTCCGCAAAAGCAAAGACATCTGATGTGTTATTAGCTCAGCCAGCTTCATGCTGCGTCCATGTTCCAGGTCTGCAATGCTGCTGCAACGCTCCAGACTGTCACTGCTTTGAGTGTGCAGCAAAGCAGCATCGAGGCACCTCCACCCCGGTTCCTTCAGTGATTTTTCCTCCCACCAAGTCCACGGATCGCCTGGTACGGTACCAGGACTATGCCAGGCACTGGGCATGCCAAGCTCAAACGTCAGATTTTTGTAACTGGAAACGACCGACAAGATAATTAATTCTAGGGAGTCCCAGCTTTTTCTTAGTGAAGACCTACTTTTGGCTGCTTTTTTGTTATGTCTTAGTCTAACAGAGGAAGAGGATGTGGCGTTGGTAAAGACTGCAGTTTGATGAGCATCCCCAGAGGCGGGGTTGGAAGTAGCTAACAGGTTTAAGACTGACCTGGCCAGGCTTCAGATGCAGGGGAACCCCAGCTCTAACCCCACGTCTCACGAGCAAACTGGGTGCTCCAGAGATTCCAGGTGACTCGCCCAAGATTCCACAGCAATAGGCAAAACCCCAGAGCACTTGGGTGCATTCTGATTCCCCCGCATCTGGAAGTCTCCTCTGCTCATCGTCCTGATAACAGGCTGGGTCTCCCCCAGCCTCCTTCAGTGATTGAATTTGGTCCTCTTTTCCATAAACAATGATTTTCTGCCTAAAAGTAGAAAAGCAATCCCAACTCTCCGACTCATTTAAAAACAAGGAACTGAAGCCTCTCTGAGCTCCCTCTGCGCTCTTACAAGACAGTAACAGGAAAAACATGGGAAATTAGTGCCCCATCGCCGCCCCCCCCAACCCCACCCACGATCTCGGGGAAGGAGCGGTGCAGGGCTGGCCGGCAGCGCTGTGGGCAGATGCATGGCTGCCAACCACGACTCACAGAGGAGGATGGAAGAGCACCGTTTGCTTCCTTTCATGGGGCGTACGCTCTTCCAAAAGCCGTCCTGCAGATATTTAAAAAAAACAAAACAAAGCCCCAAACAAACCAACCCACCCTCTTATACAACACACGACGTGATCTCCCAGCTAGAGCTGCAGCCAGGGGTTCAGGGCTGGTTGGGCCAGCCCTGGGGAGGACGGGTGGCCCCAGACGTTTTCTTAGTGCCTGTCTTTAGGGGACAGCAAACTCAAGGCTTTCTTCCTCTTGCAAAGCTCAGGCTGACAATTCAGGAAAGCAAATCATCCTTCCAGGCTCGCCAAGCGTGTGGATTTCCTTGGCTACTCTGCATTTTCCCCCTCATCTTTCAGATGAATGATCCCCTGGATCCCACTTTTAGCTTCTCAGCAGAGTTTCCATCAGCTGGGAGGCCGGGCAGTTCCCTCCCTGCTCTGGCAGGACTCACGGGGTTGGGCTTTCGTCATCTTCAGGGAAAGTTCTACCAACTCACATACCTTTACTATGTCTTTCCTCTTAGTTTTAGAATATTAGCATCCTGTCTCAGTCACTGTGCCCTTAGGAATGTACCATTTCTCTCTCTCGTACACGCACATACACCCCTACCATCTGTTTTCCGTTTCATTTTTGCCCCCTTGACTATAGCTCATGGTAACAGATTCCCATCAGTGCCTTTCTGAGAGCCTCAGCTTGAGTCTTTCCTGTGGACTAACTGTCCAGCCTTCACTGCCTTACGTTATGGAAGATCCTTGTTCTCTAGTTATTAAAATCAACTAATGAAAAGCTTATAGACTATAAAATGCCCATAAAGTTGACTCAATAAGCCTTCATGAAAAAAAAATCTAACTTAAAAATCAACTTAATGGGCTTCCCTGGTGGCGCAGTGGTTGAGAGTCCGCCTGCCGATGCAGGGGACACGGGTTCATGCCCCGGTCCGGGAAGATCCCACATGCCGCGGAGCGGCTGGGCCCATGAGCCATGGCCGCTAAGCCTGCGCGTCCGGAGCCTGTGCTCCGCAACGGGAGAGGCCACGATAGTGAGAGGCCTGCGTACCGCAAAAAAAAAAAAAAAAAAAATCAGCTTAGCACAGGGAACTATACTCAATATCTTGTCATAACCTGTAATGGAGAAGAATCTGAAAAAGAACAGATGATAGATAGATGATAGATGATAGATAGATAGATGATAGATAGATAGATAGATGATAGATAGATAGATGATAGATAGATGATAGATAGATAGATGATAGATAGATGATAGATGATAGATAGATAGATGATAGATAGATGATAGATAGATGATAGATAGATGATAGATAGATAGATGATAGATAGATGATAGATAGATGATAGATGATAGATAGATGATAGATGATAGATAGATGATAGATAGATAGATAGATGATAGATAGATAGATGATAGATAGGTGACAGATAGATGATAGATAGATAGATGATAGATAGATAGATAGATAGATAGATAGATAGATGATAGATAGATGATAGATAGATGATAGATAGATAGATAGATGATAGATAGATAGATGATAGATAGATGATAGATAGATGATAGATAGATGATAGATAGATAGATAGATGATAGATAGATGATAGATAGATGATAGATAGATAGATAGATGATAGATAGATAGATGATAGATAGATGATAGATAGATGATAGATAGATGATAGATAGATGATAGATAGATAGATAGATGATAGATAGATAGATAGATGATAGATAGATGATAGATAGATGATAGATAGATGATAGATAGATGATAGATAGATGATAGATAGATAGATAGATGATAGATAGATAGATGATAGATAGATGATAGATAGATGATAGATAGATAGATGATAGATAGATAGATAGATAGATGATAGATAGATGATAGATAGATGATAGATAGATGATAGATAGATAGATAGATGATAGATAGATAGATGATAGATGATAGATAGATGATAGATAGATGATAGATAGATGATAGATAGACAGATGATAGATAGATGATAGATAGATAGATGATAGATAGATAGATAGATAGATGATAGATAGATGATAGATAGATGATAGATAGATAGATGATAGATAGATGATAGATAGATGATAGATAGATGATAGATAGATGATAGATAGATAGATGATAGATGATAGATAGATGATAGATAGATAGATAGATAGATGATAGATAGATGATAGATAGATAGATGATAGATAGATGATAGACAGATGATAGATAGATGATAGATAGATGATAGATAGATAGATAGATAGATGATAGATAGATGATAGATAGATGATAGATAGATAGATGATAGATAGATAGACGATAGATAGATGATAGATAGATGATAGATAGATGATAGATAGATGATAGATAGATGATAGATAGATGATAGATAGATGATAGATAGATAGATAGATGATAGATAGATAGATGATAGATAGATGATAGATAGATGATAGATAGATAGATAGATGATAGATAGATGATAGATAGATAGATGATAGATAGATAGATGATAGATAGATGATAGATAGATGATAGATAGATGATAGATAGATAGATAGATAGATAGATGATAGATAGATGATAGATAGATAGATAGATGATAGATGATAGATAGATGATAGATGATAGATAGATGATAGATAGATGATAGATAGATGATAGATAGATGATAGATAGATAGATGATAGATGATAGATAGATGATAGATAGATGATAGATAGATGATAGATAGATAGATGATAGATAGATTATAGATAGATAGATGATAGGTAGATAGATAGATAGATAGATGATAGATAGATGATAGATAGATAGATAGATGATAGATAGATGATAGATAGATAGATAGATAGATGATAGATAGATGATAGATGATAGATAGATAGATAGATAGATGATAGATGATAGATAGATGATAGATAGATGATAGATAGATGATAGATAGATAGATAGATGATAGATGATAGATAGATGATAGATAGATGATAGATAGATAGATAGATAGATAGATGATAGATGATAGATGAGATAGATGATAGATAGATAGATAGATGATAGATAGATAGATGATAGATGATAGATAGATGATAGATAGATGATAGATGATAGATAGATGATAGATAGATAGATAGATAGATGATAGATAGATGATAGATAGATAGATGATAGATGATAGATAGATAGATAGATAGATAACTGAATTACTTTGGTGTATACTTGAAACTAACACATTGTAAATTAACTATATTTCAATAAAAATAAATTTTAAAAATCGGCTTAGGATATGATTTAGCAATAAACAGTCTCTAGAGTGATAGATGGCCCACTTGGAAAAATTTTCCTTGCGGTTCTAGAGTTCTGTAAAATTATGCCACCAGCCTCATTAAACAGCAAGGCGACAACAAGAATGGTAACTTCAAGCTGTTGGTATCATGCTCTTTACTTTCAAAGCATTTTCATCGAGTGGGCTACATTTAATCTTCACAAGTAGCAGGGCTGTATTTTTTTTTGCGGTACGCGGGCCTCTCACCGCTGTGGCCTCTCCCGTTGCATAGCACAGGCTCCGGACGCGCTGGCTCAGCGGCCACGGCCCACGGGCCCAGCCGCTGCGTGACACTGCTGTAATTTTAACAGTCGAAGTGTTTGCTCTACCCTAAGCTGTTCGGAAAAACGTCCTGGGAACGCAGCACACACAGCACGGTATTTGGAGCACAAGCGTTTCCAGTTCTCACGAGCACCAGTGCCGGTCCTGGAGGGCCACTGTGGTCGGCCACACAGAGGGGGAGCTTTACGATCACTAGGGTGAGGCCCAGTGCCGGACGTCCATGCCCAGGCCTTCAAAAGCACAGGCTGTGACTCAGGACCTGGCCAAGGGAGTTCCAAGGCAACCCGCCTTGAACCGCCACGAGCGGTTTCCCTTCTGACCCCTGATCCAATTCCACTTCTGATCCCTGGCCTGGAGCCCCGCCCGCTGGCCTCTCGTCCTGGGCCTGGGAGCAGCTCCCTCCTGGCCAGGGCAGGTGCAGCTGGACCACTGTTTAGGCCTGTCTCTCTGCTGCCCATTAGCTGTGGGCCATCACTGGGTATTTTTGGTTGGGAGAACCTATGTTACATCTCATTTTTATGATTCCAAATAGCAGAGCACAACATCTTCTTCACCAGACCTGTGGTTTCTGATTACTTGCATCATCTTGGGCGCTTTTAAAAGTCCCAGTGCCCACGCCCCACTCCAGAACTACGGACTCATTACCATAGGGCTGCATCACCACCGCATCAGAAACTTACGTATGTAGGAGTAGTGAGCAAATGTTATGCGTCTATGTATGCAAAATATTATAACCGTGGAGCGCGTGTCACATACATACACGTACAAATATAACCTCTTTTCTCATTCTTCCCCCTCATCTCTCCTTGGCCCATTGAAACTTCATCGCCGCCCAGCACTGGTCTTCAGAGCAACATCTGGGAACTTGTGCTGTAACTCACACGGGCACCAGGAGCACCTGAGGCATCTCTGTGCTACCTGGGAGCCGGTGCGTCCCTGTAAACGCTCAGAAGAAGCAAGAGACGAACTGCCATCTCGGGAGGCTTCCAGCGGCTTTGTGTGTCGAGACACTGACGTTTCAGATGGTCCTTGGGGTCGAGGCTCTGTGTATAAAATGTTCAAACATCCTCAGGAAGGAAGCTCCCAACAAGCTGTTTGCAGATGTGACGCTGCCTGGTGACATCCAGGCCCCTCGCCTGTATTCCTCCAGCACAGCCTGATGTGGATAAAGTGGGACCCATTTTCCCCAGTAAAGGGACCAATTGTGTGTTTAGCCCTTTACTCCACTCCAGCCCTGGGCTGGCTCACTGCAGGGCTCAGGAATAAAATGCAAGACGGGCCTCGACCAAGGGCGGCTCTGGGCAGCCCAGCTTCCTCTGCCGTCCTCCAAAATGCATCGTGTTTTTTAAGGAGCCTATAAAAACCTACTGTTCAACTTCATTTTGATATTCACTCCCCATTTCCTTGGAATTCCTCCCTTTTCATGAATAGTGCCATTATAGTCCACTTCACAAGTGTAGCGCTGTTATAATTCCCTGCATGTGCATAAAAAATTGGCTCTGCTTGAGACACACAATCAGACATGTTATCAAAAAGAGTCATTCGAATATTTTCCAGGAAAAGAGGAAATGGTCAACTTTTAATTCTCTATATCAATGTCCCAGAGTAGAGGAGGAAATAATTTGAAATAGCAAAGAGACCAAAAGAAAGAAAACGATGTTTTGTGTTATTTTTGTTTTTAAACTCTGGGAATGGACACAGATGTGAACTTTCCTAGTTTTTATTTTCACTTATAACAGCTGTAGGTGGAAAGATAGTTTAAAAGGAACTGAGTACAGGTAAAGTCAGACTGCATCGCTAACAGGAGTTAATAATATTCTTACTTTTGCAGGGCATGATATAAGTGAGCACAAGGCAGGGGACAGACAGATGGACGGTCCATGTCCCTCAGTCCCAGGCTGGCTACCTTTCTCCTCCCTCAAATGAGGACAGGTCATAGGGATGGGCTCATGCAGGATCGGCCTGTGGAGGCCGGAGAGGCCCAGTTCTGGGCAGAGGACATTTCAGCATCTTTCCTGTGGTCTTTTCCCTTGCACTTCCCCCTACATCTTTGAGATTATGCTTTATGTAGAATTTTGCACTCTCATTTTTCTTAACGTTGAACATTTCTTCATGCTACTAGAAGCTCTTCATAAACAAAACATTCATGATAGGTTGGCTGCATAATATTTGTTCTTAAGCGATGCACACCCAAATCTTCTTAACCATCGCCACAATATTCTGCACGGAAATGTCCCCAAGTTTCCCAGGTTATAAATCTACGTTGCAAGGAACGAATCTGTTTAGCTAATGAACATCTTGAAGGAGGGAGCCATGGCCGTGGGGACAAGGTAACGGTATAAGCTCCTCAGCTTGGGAACCAGGTCCCAAGTGTGAAACCTGGATGCCACTCACACCGAAAACGTGCGTGAACAGAACGTGGTCATGGGCTTCCCTGCTCACGCAGGTCGTGACCCTGTGGTCTAAAGGAAGTCTTCGGAACAGAAGCAGGGGTACACGACGCAAGTACATTCAGACATGCGTGTGGCAATAATGCTCATAAAGGCTTAGATGCAGGCCACGCCTGGGTGCCTGACACACAAAAAAACACACCACAGATGAACAGGTGCTTCACAAGCTAGGTCTCTCTTTGAATGCCAAAGTCTGCAGTGATGGCCCCTGCCCGGCTCCCAGGAAGATGTACCCCACAGCTTAACCTAATGGCAAATGCTACTCAGCTCACCAAACAGAAACGAGGTCTGTATTTGTGTCATAAGCATTTATTAGCCTCCCCTACGGGCAGGACTTGGCACCTGGGGGACACACACTCAATGTGCCAGGTTCCGCATACTCTGAGCTCATGGCAGGTTCAGGCCAGGGGGGCAGTGAGATGGGGTGAGCGTGGGCGTCAGGCCCCACCACTCCCTAACTTACCAGGCCTCAGCTTCCTCACCTGTAACGCGAGGGTATATTAATTCATACCTCACAGAGTGACCCTGGAGGTAACGTGAGCTACGGTATGTAAGGCACTTAGCCCAGGGTCTAGTCTGGATACGACCTGGATGGCATTAAGTCTCATTAACTATTTGTAACCACAACTATACGGCAAAGCAGATGTGACTGTCTAAGGGCCTTAATAAATGTACAGAAAACTGGCAAGGGAATTCAGACACGTGAGTGATCACGTCCCAGTGGGAAATCTCAGCGTCCTGGATGACTGCCATAGGCCAGAGGCTTCCATGGGCAGGCAGAATCCTCCAGGCAGGGGAGGGTGACATTCAGACCCAGAAGGGGTCATCCACAGTTGGCAGGAGCTGGGAAAGTGCCGGGGACTGGGGAGAAGCTCACCCCCGTTTACTGCAGTGTCCACGGCTATCAGGGAGCAGACTTGCCCAGAGGGCTGGGGGGAGGGTTGAGACAAACCAACCAAGAAGTCAAAATTCATGCACCCCAACGTTCACTGAAGCCCTATTTACAGTAGCCAGGACGTGGAAGCAACCTAAGTGTCCATCGACAGATGAATGGATAAAGAAGATGTGGTACGTGCATACAGTGGAATATTATGCAGCCATTAAAAAGAATGAAATAATGCCATTTGCGGCAACATGGATGGACCTAGAGACTGTCATACTGAATGAAGTAAGTCAGACAGAGAAAGAGAAATATCGTATGATACCACTTATATGTGGAATCTAAAAAAAAAAATGATACAAATGAATTTATTTATAAAACAGAAACAGATTCACAGACTTAGAAAAAGAATTTACAGTTACCAGGAGGGAATGGTGGGGTGGGGGGAGGGAGAGACTGGGAGTTTGGAACTGACATGTACACACTGCTATATTTAAAATGGATCACCAACAAGGACCTACTGTATAGTGCAGGGAACTCTGCTCAATATTCTGTAATAACCTAAATGGGAAAAGAATTTGAAAAAGAATAGATCCATGTATATGTAGAACTGAATCACTTTGCTGTACACCTGAAACTAACACAACATGGTTAATCAACTCTACTCCAATATAAAATAAACAGTTTAAAAAAAAGGAAAAAACAAAACAAAACACAGAGGAGTAAAAAAAAAAAAAAAACGAAAAGAAATTGAAATTCATTTGTTGAGCCTTCTGGCCTCAGAATCGTTATGACAAGTCTCCCTTAGAGGAGCACGAGTAGAAAAGCGCAGAGGGCTGTGCCAGTGTCACACGGGAGCAGGTGATCAGGTTCTCCAGGAAAAGACAGGCACTGCTCAGACGCGGGCATCCTTCCCTCCACTCAGGGGAGCCATGCTGTCACCAGAGGGGTGTGTTCTGTCTGGGACACTTCAGTCACAATCCATCCTAGAGAAGTTAGGAAATGTCTGGAGAGGAAGAAAAGGGCTTCCAAACACTGCTCCCTACGCAGAGAGTTAGAAAAGAACAGGTGCGGAGACAGAGGACCCAACATGTGTGCAGGTGCAAGAACGCACACCCTCTCAGGAAGGGAAGAGGCTCAGCTGTTCCCAGTTTCACTGCAAGCCCATCAGGAGGACCTGGGCTCAGACATGCAGGCTGGACGTGGGATGGGGCTCTGGGCTGCAACAAGGCGTGGAGAGTCATCATGTTTTCTAAGTGCAGAGAGGATCCTATTAACAAAAAATAGTTATCTTTCTGGATGACGTGAAGGACATTTCTGCCCACAGATGGGGCCAAGGCAGAAGGACATGGAGGGCTGCCATAGAGACACAGTTGTTCCAAGTGACAGAAGCAGGAACCATCAGATGGCAGCCACACCCCTGGAGTGGTCATAAATCGGAGGTGGAATGTGGGCACGGCTGGTGCGGAGCGGGGGGTTTTCTTTGACTCTCAAAACAATTTCTTAGGGTGATGGGTAGACCTTTGGCATAACTACAATCTCCTCTACCTTCTACCTCTTTCAGTTGGTGGAACACATCCTTTCCAGAAGCAAGCCCTGTTGGCTCCTGCGAGGACACTGGAACCTCTCACACCCACTTTCTTGCTGGCTCAGAGATAGGACTTACATAACTACTAATGGAATTTGGGCTTCTGGAAGTATCACCGTGTCAGACTTTACCGTTGCTAGAAGTAAGTACACATTTGAGAACACTGCTGATGTGACAAACACGCTCCAGACCAGCCACACAGGAAACCAGGTGATGCTGGGGGAGTCACTGCTCACCTTTCAGAATGTCACTCCTAAGGATGGCAAAACATGGTCCAAACATAAAAACGGATGCTTCTATTAAAAGTGAACAGATCAGAAGACTGGATAGATACATATCTCTGTGGGCCCAACTTTTCTTGCGTCTGCCAATGCTTGCCTTCTTAGGGACATCATCAACATTCAACATTCCACAGTCAACATTCAGACTCAGGAGGACAGAGGAGAGGAGAGGAAACAGTGCTACATGAGAAAGTGCCATGTAGAAGGAGTTGTCATGCTTATTTCACAACAGCAGTGACAGCATTGGTTTGTGGTGTTGTCACTATCACCCTGTCCCTAGTTTACTTCTCTCTGTATTTGAATCTCTGATCTAAACCTGATTAAAGGCGAGGTGGGCTTGGAAAGTTGTTTCCTATGGTATTTTCTATCATATGATAGTCCAGTAAGCTATTTTGGGTATCATACAATTTTATTTTTTATCTTATTAAAAATTTTTTTTATTGAAATGCAGTTGATTTATAATGTTGTGCTAGTTTCAGGTGTACAGCAAAGTGATTCAGTTATACATAGGCCAATAAAATGGACAACCTAGAAGAAATGGACAAATTCTTAGAAAGGTACAATCTCCTAAGACTGAAGCAGGAAGAAATAGAAAGTATGGACAGACCAATTACCAGTACTGAAACTGAATCAGTAATTTAAGAACTCCCAGCAAACAAAAGTCCAGGACCGGATCGCTTTACAGGTGAATTCTAACAAGCATTCAGAACCTATCCTTCCAAAACTATTCCAAAAAGTTGCAGAGGAAGGACTACTTCTGAACTCATTCTATGAGGCTACCATCACCCTGATACCAAAACCAGACAAAGATATAGCAAAAAAAGAAAACCACAGGCCAATATCACCAGTGAACATAGATGCAAAAATCCTCAACAAAATACTAGCAAACCAACTCCAGCAATACAGTGAAAGGATCATACACCACGATCAAGTGGGATTTATCAAAGGGATGCAAGGACTTTCCAATACCTGCAAATCAATCAGTGTGATACATCACATTAACAAATTGAAGAATAAAAACCGTATGATCATCTCAGCAGATGCAGAAAAAGCTTTTGATAAAATTCAATAATTTATGATAAAAACTCTCCAGAAAGTAGGCCTAGAGGGAACATACCTCAACATAATAATGGCCATATATGACAAACCCACAGCTAACATCATACTCAATGGTGAAAAGCTGAAAGCATTTTCTCTAAGATCAGGAACAAGACAAGGATGTCCACTCTTGCCACTTTTCTTCAACATAGTTTTGGAGGTCCTAGCCATGGCAATAAGACAAGAAAAAGGGATCATATAATTTTAAAGGTGAGCTTGGGTTCTGCAAACAGCTTGTGTAGGTTCTAACATCCATCTCAAAGCCTACTGGTGAAGTATACATAATACGCTGGGGGTTAAAAAGCACTTCCTGGCTTGATATTGCTAATATATTCTAGGCAGTACAATAAAGCAAGAGAAAAAAAAAAAGAAAGAAAAGATATAAGGACTAAAAAGGAAGTTGTGAAGCCATCATTTGCAGATAACATGATTGCATCTCTAGTAAACTTTTAGAGTTAACGAGTTTGGGAAAGCACTAGCCATAAAAAGATGGAGAAGCCGGACTACATTAAAATTTGGGGTGCCAGCTCATCCAAGGACTTTGTTAAGAGAGAGAAAAAGTAAGCCACAGAGTGAAACAAAGTATTTCTAACACATGTAAGCAAACAGGGGCTTGTATTTAGAATAAAGGGCTCCAAGTCAGTACCAATTTAGACATTCAGGAGAAAATCAGGCACAATTCTCAAACCTGTGATCCCAGGAGATAATATCCAAATGGCCAATAAATACACACAAACGTGCTTGACCTCATCAGTAATCAGGGAAATACAAACATTGCAAAAGGGTAAATGTAAGACATCAAATTCTTCTGCTGGTTGCTCTGAATTCGTTTTTTGGAGTATCGCCTCACTCCTCCTACGCCCTTAGTCTTAGAAACAGGGCTCTGTGGTTGTAAATGATCTGCATCTGAGAGCTGTCAGGGTCTGCTGGAACACCCCGCCCACCCTCTCATCACCACCCCAGTCAGGGCTGATGAATGAGGGTTGGGCTTGAGTTTTCATGGCTCAAGGCGGCCGAGCCCGGCAGATTGCCCAATAGCTCCAATTCTGTGGTGGCCTTGCCCACTATTGACAAGCAGGGGAAATTATGACCTGCCCTTCTTTTCAACAACATGGAAATCTCTGAAATGAGTAAGATGGAAACTTGCTGCCGAAAAACGTATTATGGAGATTCTGGGTAGGTCTGCTATCTCTCAAGTTATCTTGTCCTTGTCATCACTTTGACAATGAGTCTCAAAGGAACTGGGAACTATATACTGATTGATAGGTCAACTGTCTTAGGCCAGCAATTTTAACTTTGTGACTGCCTGGAATTATCACACGGTTTTATAGGTGTATTTTTAGGTCCAATCTACAATGTTCAACTGGATCTTTGGAGGGTGATTTAAGAGCTTTGGGAACTTTCTAGAAGAAAAGAGTAGCAGTACATTTCCTTTTCTAAAAAGCTATATGGAAAGAAAAAATTATCACTGACCCCAAGAGAACCTGAACGCCCACAGACGACTGAAATAGCATTTTGGTGAGTAGCTATTTTATGTAGAAGTGAAGATGTAAGACACAAGGTGGAGGAATGCAGGCGGCGAAGACTCCAGAACAGCCTAATAGCCTGATTACCAAACTATGTAGGGAAGAATCAGTGAGCCGAAATAGGTCAAGACAGGAAACCTTGCTGCCAGTTCCTGGGAGAAAACTCTTCTTAATTGCTGTTTTGGAAGCTGATTGCACCGAACAGCAGGTCTTTAATTCAAAGGAACATGGCCAAGTCGCCCAGCTCTATGGTACCTATACAGTACAGCATCTACAATGGATCAGACAGGAGCACGCGGCTCAGAGCAGCGTTTCAGGAGGGAGGTGGACAGCTAGTACTGGAAACCTGGGCAAACAAAGAGATGCACTTTGCTTTGAACCATAAGAGAATCCCAGAAATACTGGCCCGAGGAGGTTTCAGGCAGTTTTCAGAGTTGCTCAGATAAATTGTGAACAAACAGATGGGGAGTCTCAATAGATTTCAGGGGATTTGGCCCAATGAAGCTGGCACTGTGGCTGCGAAGGGCTCTGTGTTGTACTGTTCCTCCCCCCACCCCCCAGCTTCATTCCAACTTGCCACCCACGTCCACAATGAAGCCACTCAAGTAAAACATCGAGTTACAGCAGTATCTTTCCACCCTTGCCCTAACACCGCATCCCCTTCTAAACGCTGACACGCCAGTTGTCTGCTTACTGACCGTTATAATAATGAAAATTCCTTTATTTAGCTTGCTTGAGATGAAGTCAAGCAGCCGTAAGAGGGGCTCTTGCAAAACAAAATCAAGTGCCATCCGCAGTTAAAGGGGCCGTGGAGAGCCTTGAAATCTTTCATGGGAAAACACAGCATCCATCCCGTTTCCTAAGAAAATTCTTACAGGGCTCCTCAGATTTGAAAAAGGAGCAATTTGTATTTAAAGAAAAATAAAATGCACACCGTGTTGAAGCAATATACTTAGTGCATCTGCCACCCTTGGCTTTGCCAGTAAGAGATGAACAGCCGGCTTCATAAGATACGGTTTGGTGTGTTTTGAAGATTCCTCCTCTAGCCGCGATGGAATTATGCACTTTGCCCTCTTTTCCTACCAACATCATGGTGGTTATAATAGTCTTTTCTTTCTTTAGTGGGTGATTGGGAATAGCACATAGAAAGGTCCACGGAGCTGCATGAATCTGGAATAATCTGCTCGGGACAAACCCTTCAGGAAAAAGGAGGGATCCAACACCAGCTCTGTCACAACCTAGTGACGTTGTTAGCATGTGACTGAATCCCTCTGGCTCCCCTTCGCTTCAGCGGTAAATAAGATGACGGCACCTGTTCCGTCTATTTACAAGGCTGCTGAGAGGATTAAAGGAGATTATGGCTACAAAAGAACTATAAGAAATATATAAGATAATCAGGTATACGGACAAGAGGGCAGGGTTTTTTTTGCAGCATCCAGGGACACTGAGGTCGCCTCCAAATACCACATCTGCCTCTTGTTGATTATCTGCTGTGTATTCTCTCTTCAGAACCATGAATTCCCACCGTGCCCCTTCCTAGTGGCTCTCACTATTGTCTAGGACTTTTAAGAAAGCCTTCGGGAGACGCCCCTGGCAGTCCAGTGGTTGGGACTTTGCCTTCCAATGCAGGGGGTGTGGGTTTGATCCCTGGTCGGGGAGCTCAGATCCCACATGCCTCGCAGCCAAAAACCAAAACAACATAAAAAAAAAAAAAAAAAAAGAGAAAGCCTTCGGTATGTCAGGAGTCTCATCTCAGCTTTCTGGATTCTCTAAGTTAGGTATTCTTAAGAATTTAGTCTTTCTAACTTTAAGAAATCAAAACTCAGGTGAACTCCAGGTGATGTTAGTGATGGGGGTTTGTTCTTGGAGGTGTACAGAGTGATGAAAGAGTTAATGTGGTGCCTTACACTCCTTAAAATTTAGTATGGCTTTCAAACCACTAGTGTTTAAAAAATCAAATACCCCAGGGATTGAAGTAATGTTACAATCGACTCGCTCAAAGGTCTAGACTTCCTCCATTTAATTTACTTACACATCTTGTTCAGATGAGCATGTGTTTTTAATCTCTTTACCTGGTTATGGACTTTAAACATATTGTGCTAAAATAGAAGAATTTATCTTTGCCACAGTATGGGATCTCAATGAAGTGGGAGCTTTGTTCCATGATATAGTTCTATGATGATCAATGGGTGTGACTTGGTAGAATGTTTTGTTCACCATTTCCAAAACAAGCCTTTAAAAATAGTGAATGATGTAATTTACCCAAAAAAATGATCTAACATATAAAATGACTTAATCAGTGAAATTAGATGACAGCATTAGTTTATCAAGGCTGGCACCTGACTAGGGCTTGGGTTCACAATTCTACCAGGAGCTGGCGGTGTGGTTACAGGCCGGTGTCTGTACCTCTCTGGGCCCCAAGCTTACCTTTAGGAAGAGTCTGGACTAGTTGATCCCTAAGGTCTTACCTGCCTCTGAGCTTTGACACCTAAGGATGACCCCTTCACAAGGAAAATTTCCTTATATATCATCTTTCATATGGTACAATCATTGCATTAAACATGCTGTTAGCATGTTGGACTATATATCTGCACCTTCAATTTCTTCTGAGAGCCCAGTGTTTTATTTTCATATTTCATGAAAGAAAGGAATGAAATAGAGAAAGATAATAAAATGCTTAACAGGCAAGTCTCCGCTTATACCTCCTTTGTTCCACTGAACTTGATCAGCCTAGTTTGGCTCTTCCTCAACGTCAAACCAGAGTGAAAATTTGGACTAGTTTTATTTAATGTGGAAGAATTAGATTGAACAGGAAACAATATCTGATTTGAGGAATTCTGAAAAGAGAAACAAAATTTTACTTTTTTTGTTTGTTTGTTTTTAAAGAAACAAGTCAACAGTCCAGCTAAGAAGTCATGGCCCTCAGACAGAAGTTCTTCAGGGCGGTTTAAACAAAGCGATAACACTCATCAGGAAGAAATTATTTTGTGCAGGTAAATGAGTGCTTCAGAGGTGTCTGAAGGAGATGTGTTTTCTTAAGCGGATGAAGTATCTTCTGATTAACTTTTTCAGACTCTCCATATTAACTGAGCACTTCTTACCTATAGTTTACTGAAGACAAAGTCTAGATGAAGGCGGTTTATGGAACATGATCTATAGTTTAGAATTCTACCATCACCGGACACTCATTTAAAATACTGATGCTGTTTCATAAGTAAAATTTTAGGAAAATGTTATAAAAATCGATGTAGACTTTACTAAGTCTATGGGAAAATAATAATTTTGTGTATGTGACCACGAAAAGCTGTTTATGTTCACAATTTTGTTTTAAAGGGTAAATATTTAAAAGATGACGTCCAAGGGCTAAAACTTCCCTCGAACCAGTGCCTTAACTACTGATAAAAACAAAATTAGCTGGGTGTGGGTCACAGCAGGGGAACTATTTCTCTAGGGCTGCTGGGGGACTTTAACGGTTCAGTGACACCCACAGAATGAATTCCTCTCTTGAAACAACAAAAGCAAACTACTTCAAGCTGGATTTCTTTGTTTTTCATTCCAGCACCCCATCTCCAGCTCTTCATTATAAAAAGACATGAGCTTAAAAATTAGATAATTGACAAGGACGTGCTGTAGAGCACAGGGAACTCTACTCAATATTCTGTAATAACCTATATGGGAAAAGAATCCGAAAAAGAATAGGTATATGTATGTGTGTAAAACAGTCAACTATGATGTTCAATAAAGAATAAAAACAAACACCTGGGGCCATTTGAGAGGGGCCACTCTAAGGCACTCTCAGTTCTTTCTTAATGGCAAGAATCGAATGTAAAACGTAGGGCCCTTCTGACACTGAGATGGACGGGCCAGGATGGCTGGCTGGGTGGCAGTGGTGATGTAACAGCTGTCTTCTGGATGGGATCCAGTGTGGTCGGTGATGTGGGGAGAAGCTCTCTTCACTATGCAGAGAAGGTGACTGTGTGTGCTGAGCCCTGGGTGGGAGCTGGGGTGAGGACCTGAACATGTGGACGGAAGCCAGCCAGTGTGGGGCAGTGAACTGACCCACGTAGAGTGGCTGGTGAAGCCGAGATGTGGATGCTAGGAACCCTCCAGGTGACAACCCATCAAAGTGGCTGAAACAGGGGTCCCTGGGGAGAGGGCCACCCAGGTTGGGAGGCAGCAGATGTAGGCGGGGGTGAACGCACGTGTGTTGGAAAGGGCACAGGTGTCTGAAGCTGAGTCTCTACAAGTGACTAAGTGAATGTTGCTTTAAGGTTCTGGGCACAAAAGGGGTCTACACTGAACAGGGCTTTACCTTCAACCCAAGCTTGTTAGCTACCCATGGTCAGGCTCTTCTGGGCACAGACTGGTCAAGCTTTTCAGCCGGCTTACGAGCTGCCATCGGAGGCTGTTAGTTTCACTGATATTTCAGCAATAACCCAACAGTCAAGCTAAGACCGTGTTATCCTCTTGTTGCCATGCTGATGAACAGATTAGGAATCAAGACGCTGGATGTAGATGGAGCCCCCTGGACACGACCCAAAAGAATCAGGATCACTAAGGAGGCAGCTGGACGCAGTTTGGGGCAGAGTGGGAGGAGCCGGGCCTGAGGAAGAGCCCAAGTCTCTGCGGAACCCCTGTTGTGGAGGCCACAGGAGCCTGAGAAGGGGCCCGTGCAAACCGGGGTCAGTGAAAACTCCAGTAACTCATCTCCACGAACGGCCTACCTAAGACACACCCGGGGCCTGCCATCTGCGGATGAAGTGAGACACTGAAGGAGCATCTCTCCACCGAAAAGCCTTTGGAGTTACCTGCCAAGGCTCCACGACTCAGGGACACAGGGGGGCTGTCACCAGGGAGAGCGGCAAGGAGGGACCTGGTCAAGTTCAAAGGATCATTGAGTTCAGGGGAGAGAACAGCAATCACGGCACCTGTAGGGGTGTTTATTCTGCACCAGGCACTGCGTGAGGTGCTTTACGCACCTTATGGAATTTAGGCTTTTTAGCATCCAGCTGAGGGAGGATTATAAACTCATTCTGCAGAGGAGGACCTGAAGATCTCACCCAAGGTCACAGTCAGAATGAAGTTCTGGGAGGGGACACCTGCCCCTCAACCACCACATGCAAAGTACAAATTCTGTACCTTGAAGGAGACAGGAAACCTTCAGGGATACAGTGCCTCAAGGGGAAATAAAGATGCACAAAGGAACCACGTGATTAAAGTCTACAGGAGGGACCTCGCTCATTGTGCACATCAAGGGTTCACGACCTCCATTCACTAACCTTCCGAAATGATTTCCTTTGTAGACATTTGCCTAATAGGTCTGCCTACTTAATCTTTGCTCTTATCTCTAAAATATGCTTGTCCTACATGGAATTTTCCAAAGGACTCTGTTTGGTAGATGCTTTAACCAGAGACGGTCAAACGCACGACTGACCATCACTGGGGAAAATCAAGTGTCATTCCACGAGGAACAGAGCTCCTTGAACAACTCAGAGAGAGAAGTGGGTGGAGGCAGTGTGCTTCCAATTTCGTTTCAACAGGAAACAGGCTTCAAGTAAACGCTCCATGACGCAGGAGTGTTGTTTTCTGTTTCTAACACTTAGCTCTGAAATGTGTTGGTTTCTGATCACTACGTACACGCTTTGGGTTAAACTGTTCAAATAGTGATGACCTAAAGCTGACGGTGTTAAGAAGACCCGTTTTTTTTTTTATGGGGATAAATGTGTTTTCGTGAAATAGGCCACGATGCCCCTTCTCCCGGCCCCTTCCCTCCCCAAACAGGCTGTTTTTGCAATGCTCAGGGTCAAACTTGCTCTCAGGCAGGACACAACCCTGGGAGGCCTCAGCCAGCCCAACATGTCAAAAGATAAAATGCTTTGCAAAGAGAGAAATTCCTTAACCCTTCCAGACAACAGCCGATGAAAACGATCTTTCTCTTATCTCTAGCTTTCCAAAAATTGCCTGTGCAAGCAAGCGAGTGGAGCTCGCTTAGAAGATTGGCAGGACATTTTCGGGGAAACAAGCCTGGGTGTACGTTCTTTTGATGGTGAGGAGGTGACTGTTCAAAGGGCAAACAGAATCACAAGGCCCTAGAGACAAGTTGCTACCCAAACTGTGGTCCCTGGACCAGCAGTAGCTCGTCACCTGGGAGAGGGTTAGAAATGCAGAGTCCCAGGCCCTGCCAGGCCTGTAGAGGCTGAATCCGTGGAATCAAACGCAATCTGCCCAGCGCTGCTCTGGCTCAGCTCTTCCGACTCTAGCCAGGATCTCAGAGCAGCATCTGATGTGCTTTCTGTGGACTCTGTGTCAGCAATATCGGCGTTTCCAGAGGAGGGTGACTTCCCAGTCAAGCCCCCTTCCCCTGGCAGCCTCACGATCCCGGGCCCAGTAGGGAGGGCATCATGGGGCCAAGTTCAGTTATCACCTTGCCTGATAAGCAGGGGTTTGAATGACCTCCCCCCATTCCATTGGTTTGGTCACTGGTCCACTTTCCACATTCTTACCCTCAACAGAGTTTCCAGAAGTACAAAGGAGGCCACTGGCCAACCTCCTCTGCCCGGAAGAAAAAGTTCAGCTCAGCCTGCAGACCTCACTGGCCGAATGCCGCCAGGAGACAGCTGGCACTCTGTCTTGCAGAGGAAGCATATTTTGCATTAGTTTGACTTTGCAGACAAGCCGTCATCGTCTATCTACCCCAGTAGTTTTCACGCAGCAGTTCAAATCGAGTGCAGAGTGAGAGAGCCGCCTGCGTCAGTGGCCGCAGGTGCACGTTTCTGCGGGATGTGCCTTTGGCCCCTGAGCAGCGTGATTCGTGCTCTGGGATTCTGAACAGAAAATCCCCAAACACTGCATGCCAGTTCTGACCAGGATTCCCGTCTTCCCAGCTTGCTTCCCCCCTGCTGGCGTCTGTCTGGGCTGTGAGTCAGATCCCAGCTCCCACGCTGGACCTGCACTGGATACTGGGCTCCCAGGACCGTGACCCTGGAGCTCACAGGGCTCTGGCTCGGGCTCGGCAGAAGAGCAAGTGCTCCTTCCTTAGGAGTCTTCCACGGCGCCTGTGCCTGCCCTCCCATCATGAGCACAGCAGAGGCGGCAAGAGCCACCTCTGCTGACTTTCTGTCTGGGACTCTGACCCTCTGGCTGGCCGCTCGGCTTCCCCGCTGCTCACTCGTTTAAACCCTGCGATTCACAATTGCAGAGGAATGAGTATTAGTTAAAGAGACGTATTTAGCACCACTAACTTAAAAAAGAAAAAAAAACCCACAGCAAGATGGGTGCCAGGCATCCCAGAGACAATTTATGCCAACACCTGATGCTGTCCCTAGCAGGTGGCTGCTTCTGGGACCCTCTCCTCCTCCTGGGTGTCAGGTTACAGCATCCTGACAGCTCCCATCCAGAGAGTGCAGAAGAGAAGCTCAGAGTAGCTAGTGAGCCTCAAGCGAGCCCGTCTTTGGGATCCAAACTAGTGATGTGGCTAAAGGCCCTCAAACTCCCGCCACAGGATTCCAGGGGACTGGCTACAGGTTTTTACTGGATCGATACCTTTGTCCATTGGCTTCTCTCAGATTGAGAGGTTCAGCAGAGGGGGACTGGGGCAGGATGAGACCTTGGGCTCAGTGTGTCAGAAACAGTGCACCGAGGGACCCACTCTATCAGGGAGTGGTCAACATCGGCCGGAAAGCAAGACCTACATCAAGAGGAGAGGGGCCACCAGCGAGCCACATAGAAGTGGGAGGACCAATCTTAGAGACCCAAGTACAGAAGCCCCGTGGCCAAGGGGCCCACGTGCTTCGTCTAAACTTGACTCTAACCACCGAAACCTACCAGCCAAGAAAACAACAAAGCTGAACTTGAAAACAATACCTTAAAAAACAAAGCTGAACTTGAAAACAATACCTTAGAAAAGTACAGGAATATTACTCAGCCTCAAAAAGGAAGGAGATTGTGACACATGCTTCAACACGTCTGAACCTTCCAGACGTTACGCTAAGTGAGATCAGCCAGTCACAAAAAGCCAAGTACTGTGTGACTCCACTTACGTGAGGTCCCTAAAACAAGCAAACTCACAGAAACAGAGACTAGAGGTTACCGGGAGCTGGGAGCAGGGGAGAGGGAGTTACCTTTTAATGGGACAGAACTTCACTTTGGGATGATGAAGAAAGTTCTGGAGATGGATGGAGATTGCACATCAATGTGAATGTTCTTAATGCTACTGACTTGTACACTTAAAAACGGCTAAGATGGTAAATTTCATGTTGTGTGTGTTTTATCACCGTTTAAAGGATAAAAGACTCAACAGAGGTTTGCACAAGATAGATACACAAGAGACCTGAGGTAACATTAATAAGATCATTTTCAAGTGATCAGTTTACAAACACTGTATGTCTGTAGTGCACGTGATGTATGAATCACGTGTCAAAGTTTTATTTTTTAATTTCAGGAAATTGATCTAATTTTTTTTTTTTTTTTTTTTTTTTTTTTTTTTTTTGCGGTACGCGGGCCTGTCACTGTTGTGGCCTCTCCCGTTGTGGAGCACAGACTCGGGACGCGCAGGCTCAGCGGCCATGGCTCACGGGCCCAGCCGCTCCGCGGCATGTGGGACCTTCCCGGACCGGGGCACGAACCCGCGCCCCCTGCATCGGCAGGCGGACTCTCAACCACTGCGCCACCAGGGAAGCCCCCTGATCTAATTTTTAACACATGAAATACTTAGCAAGAATAGAGAGCTAAGACAACTTTTTAATGTGAGGAGTTAAGAAAACTCTCATGAAGGCTGCCTGTTTTTCTATGTTTATCCTTAGAGACTCTAGTTAATTAAACCCAACCAGAAAGAAAAAGCAACACAAAGGCAAAAATGTTGGCAGAATAAACAGCCTGTCTTTTGTCCTCACTCAATAACTGGAAGGATCAGGATTTTGCTAAAGGTACTGTAACTAGAGATAGACAATTCTGAAAATGGATGAAATGTATGTTTATGTGTCCACCCCCTTTTAACTAAGTTTACTTTCTTCTGAGACACTGCTCGTGCTTTGCTCTCTCACAATGTTAAAATGGCTTTAATCCAAAACAGAAGTGATGGTCCAGGTTTGACTTTGTTCTGGGAACAGGCCTTTCTAACCAGCTGAAACATCAGTGTGGTGCAGACAGACATTCCCTGTTCTGGAATTTCTAGGCAGGAGTCAACACTCTTTTCAACTGCATTTACTTCCTAATTAAGGAATTTTGGGACTTAAAAAAAAAAAAAAATCCAGAGCGAGCATGACTAATCTTCCTTCCTTCCCCCTCTGGAGTAAAGTAAGTCATTTCTTTCTAGAACATGAAATTTCAATCAGGCGAGAAGCAGAAAGCAGTTTGGGTGGAACAGTCAGATAAGTGGTTGTTTCTGCTCGACCTCTTAAATGCACAGGGAAGGATGCACTGACTTCAGTTTTTGCGGAGGCCCAAAAGGGTGCTGGTTCTCTGGGGGATTTCTTAGACCATGAAGGATATGCCTGTACCAGTATCCATGGAGATGGATCACAGAGACATAGAGAGGAAGCCCTTCACCAGTTCCGCTCAGGAAAAAAGCCCAATTCTGGTAGCTACTGCTGTGGCAGCAAGAGGACTAGATGTTTCAAATGTCAAACATGTTATCAATTTTGATTTTTGCCAAGTGGTACCGAGGAATACGTACATTGGATTGGCCGTACAGGACACGTAGGAAAGCTTGGTCTTGCCACCTCATTCTCCAGGGAAAGTAATATAAATATCACAAAGGATTTGTTGGCTCTTCTTGCTGAAGCTGAACAGGAAGCACCACCTTGGTTAGAAAGTATGCCTTACGAACACCACTACAAGGGTAGCAGTCGTGGGCGTTCTAAGAGATTGAGTGGATGATTTGGTGCCCGAGGCTATCGACAAAGTAGCAGTTCTGGCAGTCCTAGCTTTAGTAGTAGCCATGCAAAGCAGCAGCCCCCTGGGGTCGAGGTGGTCGTGGCAGCAGCAGAGGATGTGGTGGACGTGGCTATGGAAGCCTCTACAATAGTGATGGATACGGAGGAAATTACAGCTCTCCGGGGGCTGACTGGTGGTGGGGCAGCTGAATCCGCTTCGCAGCAAAGCCACCATTTCGAAAAAGCTAATATGGAAACCACACGTAACTGAGACTATATCGTGTAGCTTCAAGGACTATAGCACTACGTACAACAGCTAGTGGGAAGCAGCCGCATAGCACAGGGAGGTCAGCTCGGTGCTCTGTGACCACCTGGAGGGGTGGGATGGGGAGGGTGGGAGGGAGACGCAAGAGGGAGGCGATATGGGGATATATGTATATGTATAGCTGATTCACTTTGTTACACAGCAGAAGCTACACCATTGTAAAGCAATTATACTCCAATAAAGATGTTAAGAAAAAAAAAACAAACAAAAAACTAGCACTGCATTACCAGCTGTGATTCTCCTGAAAATTCAAGGGAGCTCAAAGCCAAAGGAAGAAAAGAAAGGAACAATCAGCAACCCTATTAAGAAGTTGGTGTGAAGACTTAACTGCTGTAGTTTGGTTTAACTCCCCTTCTGTTTATTTCCATCCCAAGCTGCATTTATAATTTCGTGACTGAGGATCATTTGTTCGTTAATGTACTGTGGCTTTAACTCCAGGCAACTTATTATTTTGACGTCCTGTTGCCTCGGCTCAGTAATGCTCGAGTTTTCAATTGTTTTGACCAAATAAATTCACTGAACTTGGGCTAAAATCAAACCTTGGCACACAGGTGTGATACAACTTAACAGGAATCATCAATTCATCTGTGAATATGATAAACGAAAAAATCTTGGGCTGTCTCCTGCGTTAGGGACTTTTTGGTACTTGCAGAGAGGGTAGGAATACACCTTACGGTAGAATTAGTTTCTAATGTGGCAGCCTGTACTAAGTTGAAGTTCTGAGTTGCTCACTCAATCCTGGATGGACACTTGTAGTCTTTAAATAAGCCGTTCCAGTCATGATGAGGTGGCATGTATGAATACATCCATACATTTTTCAAAGCACTCTTCGAAGTTAATGCAAAGTAAATACAGCAATTCCTCTTTTAATGTGTAGGTTACTAATTCTAAGCTAGGCAGATGTGGGCAAACTATAATAGGAAAAGTTTAAAAGTTTTGATAACAAAAGTGTTTAGGGGAAATTTCATCTAATTAGATGTCTTGAACGCCTGCTGTAAATAAAATTGAAGTGGTAGAATGGCTGACCATGCCAGTGACCAGTCCTTTTAAGGACCTGTTTGGGTTTTGGTCTTTAATGCACGCTAGTGTTGATGTTTTTTGGTCAAGAGGATTTGAGCAGGAGGGATTGTGCAGCGGGCTGTATTTTAATGCAGGTTCTCTGTTTTCTGTTTAAGCTGTGCTGAAATGTTAAAATGGCTTTTACACTTGTAGAATTTGTAAATCAGAGTAGCTACAAACTCTGAAATTCTTGAGATCACACACGTTAGCAATACGTACTAAACTGCACAAGGTGTTATTTCTATATAGTGCAGTTTTAATGTATTTTAGTTGCATAGGTTTCCATTGTATTTACAGTCGCTTTCTGCTAAATTTGACCAAAGATGATTGTTCACCAACTAAAAATGCCTCTGCCACTTGGAATTCTGTGCTCAGTTTGTGGTTGGAATATAGTGATCTTTATAGACTAATATTTACAATGGCATAAGGAGGCAAAAATTTCTTAAAGCGCAATAGATTTTCAAGTGTACTGTGCCTTGTTCTAAAACTTTATTAAGTAGGTGACCTCGACAGCACTGAGGTCATTTGTTACCGTGCTATTTCAATTAGCGTAGATTTAGACTCTTGTACATTTTGCCCATAAATTTTTACAAAATACTTATTTTATTGTACATTCAGAGAATTTTAGATATATGTCTTGTGTGTGTGTCCTTAAACTTCCAATCTTATTTTGTCTCTTGGAAATAGTTGAATGCAGCGTGTTAGGAACTAGATTCTAAAATTTTATTTGGGACCATGGAATGAATGATAGTTGAGAAGAAAACTATTTGTACAAGACAGATTTTAGTTACTTTTTCTGCTAGTTTGTGTAATATTTATTGAACATTTTGACAAATATTTATTTTTGTAAGCCTAAAAGTGATTATTTGAAAGTTTAAAGAAACTTGACCAAAAGACAGTACGAAAACACTAGCACTTGAATACTGAACGTCACCGTATATGAAATAAAATATTTCAGGGTAGTGTGAGCGTTTAATGTTAAGTCCTATTAAATGTGAGTCAAATAAAGCAGACCCAGCATTGGCAATATAGGTAGCTGTAACTTTCTGACAAAATTTAAGGCAAAACTGGCAACTTGAAATTATAACATGCCAAGGTTTTGATACATTTGTTTTAAAAATTAACGAAACACTTCTAAACGCTGCTATGAAGTGTCCACCTTTTCAAAGGTTCTCAGAGTTTTATTTAGTACATATTTTGTTTGGTTTGGTTTTCAGTGTCTGGCATATTGCGGTTCTCAAACATGTGGTTATCTTTGTGTATGGTCATAATCAGTGACTTTTAGATTCAGTTTTGTCAGCCAGCAATATTTTCAGTAAATAAGAATGGAATTAAATTTGCTGAATGTAAACATCGAACCTCAAGTCACTGTATGTTTAGTAATTGCTTAATGTATTAGTTTTAGGTGCTAGCACTGTTTGAAATTCCCTTAAGTCACCTGAGGGTGTCCCCGGGGCTGGGCCCCCCACCAGCATACTGGAGCATCCCCCAGGTGACGGCCACAGCAGCCAGGTTGACAGACACTGCTTAACCCAGATGCCTGCCCCACCCCCACCCCCAACCCGGCAGCAGCTCACTCACAATTTCACAAAGCTTCCCGGGTCATTCTCACCTCCTGACGGCGCGAGGTCCACTGGTTTCATAGGAAACTACAGGCAAATTCTGCATGTAAGTAACTGCTGTCAGATCCACTTTTGAGCAAAGTTTTACATCTAGAAGGGCACAGGGTGTCAGTGAAGAAATTTTGGAATGGGGGTGAAAAAGAGGCAAACAGAACCTGTAAAGAGATATCTGTATCTCTTTTCTCCCCAGCTTCTTTGATGGGACTCCACTGACTTGAATTGGGAGAGGCTGGCTTTTGTCTTCTATCTCCTGGCAAGAACAATTCAAGGGGGAAAGGAGAGTGATGTGCTCATACAAGTACTCCTGCTGGGAGGGGAGACGGGTGTGTGTGTGTGTGTGTGGTGTGTGTGTGTGTGTCCACTTATAACTGGATGGAGGGGTCCCTTCCCTGGTCGGGGTACACTTTCCTCCCTGCACAGGCAGCCAGAGATGAGTGACCTGGCTGGGCTTCCACTTTAATCAAGAGCAGATCTGGCAACTGTACATCCTTTTCCTGTAATTGAGTTGCTCTGGTTCCTCAGAGAATCACTTGGGAGAATGTGAAGACTGCATTCTCCTTCGAAACCCCAGGAAATCTGTTTAGGCTTTGAAGGAATGCTTCACATCATGCCTCGAAAGGCCTATTCTTCTGTGATGCTGGGAAACAGACCTGTTACCAGCCAGAAAGGCTGCTGAACTGACCCCTCCTGTGACGAGCCTTCTTTCAAAACAGGAATGATCTCTGCCCAAATTGTCATTTTGTTTTTAACTTCGCAGCTGTTTAGGATTGCAATGAAAATGAACGTGTTTGCTCTTCTGCAGTTTCACAAAAGCCAAGGCAGACCGCTGAAAAATCACTGCTGCACCATGCAACTTCACAACAAGAAATGCATTGATTTTTCCAGCCTCTGGCATCTTGATATTGATAAGCAGACACAAAAACTGATGTCTACATGCACTGGTAAGGTTTACAAATCATTTCAGACTGTTTGCTGCTAATATTCCTTGTTTTGCAACGGGAAGGGGGAGGCTGGGCCATAAAAGCTGATGACTAAGACGAAGGAAGTCCTGTCTGAGCTAAGATTGTCTTGGAGAGGGAGGGGCGGGGCAGGGAGGGAAGCTGCCAGACCTGGTGGGAGCTGTAGGAGAGGAAGGTGCTTTTCAGATAGGAAAGGAGAGTCTCTCAGGCCCGTATTTGGTCCTTCATTGCAACTTGGAAGGTTGTTACAATTCGGACCGTGACCAAGTAAGGAAGAAAGGGAAGGGGGCGATTTTCCCCCTGGAATTTCCAGCCGCACTCTTCTTGTTTGAGGCCACCCACTGGCATTGCTCACCTGGGTGCTCGGGAGGAAACGGGTGTGTGTGTCCTGTTCATCCTGGCTGCGAACCACAGCAGCGAGTGAGCACTGCTGAGGCCCTGTTAGGCAAAGGCTGGGGGTTCTCTCCGCTCCTTCGAGAAAGACCTCCTCTCCTAAGGTTCTGTGGTGTGTTTTCTGTGCCACGTTGCCAAACCAAAGCCTCTAGAGTTTTCTTGCTTTGTTAAATGATACTTGGGTCTCAGAATCCTTCGAACAAAATGTTCTTTGTTTGTAAGTCTTTCCATTTGCTCTGGAAATGATTTAGTTACACCTGGACCTAACTTTAATTAAAATTAACATTCTTCCCTTGGCGGGCATTTTTCAAACTTAAGAAAATACAAACAACTGTCCAAAGGCTTTGGGAAGACTCCCCTGCACCCACCTCGCCAAGTGGACACGGGAGCGTCAGTGAGTGTGTCCCCAGCTCGGGCTCCTGGAATTACAGCTCCCCCTTACCAGGCAGGGTCCAGTGTCTGTGGCGCCTAGAAGTGTTAGGACCACAACCTTCTTCCCCATGGTCCCCTCCCATATCCCTCAGTCCCGCTGGCCTGCTGTGCCCATGCCACATCCGCTTCCGCCCGAGGGCCTGTCTGAGCAGGGACCCTCCTCTCCTCTGTCCCCAGGGCCACACGCACGGCATGTGTGTCACGGCAAAGAGCCCGCAATGGCTCTTCTCTCCTCTAAAGTAGGGCCTCTGCGGGCTGCCCGCTCCCCATGGACAGCACGTTTAACTTAAAAATTCCATCAGACAATTGGATACTCCTACCCCGAACACACAAACACACACATACACACACACGTGCATGTGCTCAGAACATTCCGCTTGCTGCTCCTGGCCTGTCCTCCTCTGGGACACAGCCCCGAGCCCACGAGAGGATTGACGTACATGACTTGTGAGTGAACACTGGTCCTAGCAGAATCGAGACATGTTGTTTGGCGAACGGATTTCACATCAGTGAACTTGTGAACTTGTGACACAGATACTAACGTTCCTGTTTGACACAAAGAAAAGGAGATAGAGAAGGAAAAGTGGCTCTTCCTGATCACTGGACTCCAACCCAGATGCTCCAACGCTTTTTAACAGACCACGCCTGTCTACCTGCCGGGCTGTGGGAACTCCAGTGAAAAACATCAGAACAGAAAACAAAGCAGGGAAATCAGACCCCGAGGTGGGGAAGCTGGCACCGGTCCAGGAAAAGTGGAGCCTGTCATCCTAACACTGCTGTCCACGGGGGTCCCCGGCACAGCTAAAGTAATTTTAGGAAGGGCTCTTACTCCCTGGGGGGGTTAAGTAAATCTTTCTCCAGGTCAGGACTAACTATTTTCCAACAGCCTCTCTATCTGCTCCGAGACAATGCTGTGTTTGCATGCCTCTGCCCCCCACGTGCCTGTGGAACATTCATCTCCCCGGCCTCGGAGTTCGAAAAGGACCCGGAGAAGGAGAAGGGTTTGGGGACTCTGTCCTGCTGATCGGACACCCCGGCCAGCTTGTGTGTCCCCCTTGGTCATCCTCCAGGGGTCTTTCCTCATGCAGCCATTCTCTTCTTTGTTTCTCAGAGTTTGGGAGCTGCTAGTCATCCACACTTGTAGGTCAGCCTCTCTGCAGAGGGACCCCAGAATGAACAGGTCTGCCTGATGCGTCCTCGAGACCGTCTTTCTCCTCCTGCCTGGGCAGCCCTTGGGGAGAAAGGACCTAGGGTCCTCCAAAGGGCGCATGTGTGTGCACTTGTGTGTTCTATGTTCTTTATTTCTCTCTCGCATCTCCATATCTATCTATCTCTCCATCCATCTACTATCTATCTATCCATCTATCATCTATCAATTTATCTATCATCTATTATCTATCTTTCTCTGTCAATCATCTACCATCTATCATCCATCTATATTCCATGTAAATAATATATACATATATTTACATATAATATACATATGTATATTTTACATAGCCAACATTTTGCGTATTTTGAGTATGCACACATACTCTATGGCTAGGAATTTGTTGGCCCAGCACCGTGGTTAAGAGCAGAGGTTATGGAATCAGTCAGTCCTGGTCTTCACTCCCAACTTTCTTCCTTATTGACCTTAACAAGTGCCCTAACCTGTGTGCCTCAGTCTGCACATCTGTAAAGTGGGATAATCAGAGAACTGTGGGTGTTGAGTGGCTAATGTGTGTCAGTGGCTAGGATCAGTTCCTGGCACCAAACTGCCGTGTTTCCCCTGTGGGAGATTTTAGCTGTTCCTGGGGTTCTGAAATGCTAGCAACTTCCTTAGGGGTTCCTCTTTCTTATGTTGATCCCAGGGGAGTCCACAAAGACCCTCCTAGGGGACCCCTCCTTTTCTCCAACCTGGAGCCAGGGGCAGGGGTGAGGGCAGAGGAGACGGGAGGGCTCCCCGTTCCCTGTGTCCCTCCTTCCTGACATTAGTTTGCAATTATTGCCCAGCTGTTGATAACAGCCTCTCTTTTTGCTAATGGACAAACCACAGCCTGGGAGGCATCCCAGGGAGCACGTGTCTTTGACCGTGTCCACAAGCAGAAGCCCTTTCCTCTGCTCTCATGGGGCCCATGCCACTCCACAAAGTCAGACACACACCCCAAAGTGCTCAACACGCAGAAAAACACACTGTTACGTAATTCCCACATGGGAGATCACTGAAGTGGGCAAAAGCAGCAAAATAGGAATTTTAGGGCCTGAAACAATCCCTCGGAAAAAAAAGCAAATCTTTCACAGACAAATCAGCACTTCCTTTATCATCAGGTACAGAGAGCTTTAGCCAGTGGGGGGTAGCATTTAATTGGGGAAAAACAACCACACCGAGAAAAACTACATTTTAATCGAATCTTTCCTAGCTGTTCCATGACTGCCCTTCTCATCCAGAAGGTCTGTTTCAGCACTTGCAGCTTTGCTATACCTTCACTCATTTACAGCACAGATGCTGTACTGGGTGCCTGCTGTGTTTCAGGCCCTGGATCCTACGATGTAGCCGTGAATGAGACAGGAGGAAAGACGTCATGTGCCCTAAGCCTTGGGCTGTGGTGGCAGAGATTCCAGTGGGGATAAAATTATGTGAGAAAAGACAAACGCTTAATGTCTACAGGGTGTAAGGTTGATGACTTAAAATCCTGGCTCTCTAATGGTAATTTTGGGAGGGCACTTTAATTAGACTCTGCAATGGCTCATTTCCGAGGGACAGGGGCTCCAGCTGGGCGCGGGATTCTGACACTGGCTATGGGAGGCCTCTGACAGGCCAGGGGCAGGGTGTCCTTTAGGTCACGGGGCTTCAGGCTACTTTGAGGAGAGAGACCGGGCGTGGGAGAAGCTGCAAAACAGAGCCGGCAATGGCTGCTCTGTTCCTGCAGGGCGGTGACACAGGCAAAAGCGCCAGGTGACAGCCGCTGGCCGTTGGCCATCCTTGTTCCTGGCCCTTGTCCCCAGCCAGTAGCAGTTGTGGCCACTTGGAGATTGCTCACTCCGAATTCTGCAGCGGCCTGCAGCAATGCAGGGAGTGCGTGTGGAGGGGGGCTCGGGGACCCTGGGCGTGCCACTTTCTCATCCTTGCTGTCCCCTGGGGGTCCTAGACATGCAAGAAGCTGGTGGTGGGCTTTCCTTTCCCACATGGCCAGCCCCTATGGACGGGACACTGGCCTGACAGATTAGTGAGTGAGCCAGAGGTGTGAGCATGTAAAAGCCCCCCGTGGAAATGACACCATCCTGCAAACCTGCTGTGCCGTCTCGAGCTCGGGAAACAACTGTGCAACCGTGTTCCTGCCCTGGTCAGTCGGTCAAGAAGAGGAAGGCCACTGTAGCTCAGCCCTGGAGGCCCTCGGAGACGCCAAGCTGTGGAGTCTCCATTGGGGCGCCTTCCCTCCCCTCTCCCCATAAAGAACCCCACCCAAGATAGGGGAACCAAAGCTCTTTCCCCAGGCAGGGGCCACTTCTGCTAGATTTCCAAGGACACAGAAGTGCCTTTTGCTTGCGTTTTTCTATCAGAGCAAAGTGTGGGGACACTACCTCCCTTTTGCTGATCCCCAGTGTGCAGCCTGCTGTTTCTCTGCTCGCTCTGCACCTGTCTGGACTAAGCATATGCCAGACAGATGTGACGGATTCATGGCTTCGAAGGGCAGGTTCTTGCTCGGAAGTGAGTCATATGTGCTGAAAAGTTGCAAAGAGAGTTTGGAGAGTCCCCATACAACCCTTCACGCAGACGTGATGATGCGATGTCAACATCTTACACAACCTTAGCCCATTCTGTCAAAACCAGAAATGAACATGAGCACATTCACTAAACCATAGACTCTATCAGAATTGCACCAGTTTGTCCACCAATATTCTCTCTCCCTTCCAGGATCCCATTCAAGGTACCGCACAGCGCGTAGAGGAGCACTTTCTTTACAAAATAACTCGTTGCTTCAGAAGGCAGCCTCGTTCAGGGTGGCAGAATCCGTCGGAACAGAACACCCAGTGCACAACAGGAGCGGCAGGAGATGGGAGACCCCGACAGACAGACCAGGTCCAGGCGCCCGCGGGCTCGGAATCTAGTGGGTGGGGCGGAGCTGCTCGTGTGTCCCTTGAAAGTCACTCCCTGACCGCATGGAGGGGGCTGGAGAAACCCACGCAGTCTCCCTAAGATTAGACACCTTCTAATCTTCTTTCATGGATAATAAAAAAAAAAAAAAATCACACAGCCCCAGGGAGGCGATGAAATCAAGGTTAGAGAGTCATTCAGGCCTGTCCCAGGAAGAGTCTCCTTAGCGGTGGGAGCAGTCACCAGGGGCGTGGCAGGAGGTGACCACCAGATAACCTGCCTGGCCTCTTGCCCCAGCTGATCAGGTATCATTCACTGGGTTACAGAAGCTCCCCACCCCCAAAGATAAGAAGCCTCAAGCAGCATACTTTTTTTTTTTTTTTTTTTTGCGGTACGCGGGCCTCTCACCACTGTGGCCTCTCCCATCACGGAGCACAGGCTCCGGACGCGCAGGCTCAGCGGCCATGGCTCACGGGCCCAGCCGCTCCGCGGCATGTGGGATCCTCCCGGACCGGGACATGAACCCGCGTCCCCTGCATTGGCAGGCGGACTCTCAACCACTGCGCCACCAGGGAAGCCCTATACTTATTTTTAAGTCATCTCTGGAGCAGCCCAAATGCCAGCCTGGAACAGCATGTCGTTTCCAGCTTTAGAGTTGGGAGTGGTGAGGGCCTAGCCCAGGGACGGGCCTGGGGCAGGTTGAGGGGGGCGGGCCCCATCCTCAGCTCTGACTCTCCAACTCACTGGGGTGACTGAATTCCCGGAGCATCCCAGCATGGACGGACGCCAACCCTCCCTCAAAATGTTAAGTGACTTGCTCTGGGGTCACCCAGCCAGTTAGGAGCCACGCTGGGGTGGCATTTGGTTGCCTCCACCACTGCTGTTCGGTCCCTGGTCCTGGGGGCCACCAGCTCCTGCGCAGGATGCCCAGCTTACAAGCCGAATAAGCCAAGGCCGGGGTTCCCAACCTTACCTACCACCTTCCACGCCGGTGATGACACCACCAGCTACAGCTGGAGGCTGACTTCACATTTTCCTCTCAAGTCCTCTGATCAGAGGTTCCTAATCTGAAAATTCCTTTTCAGATTAAAAGTACAAGACATTCCAAAACCACCACCTTCTAAGTACTGACATCTTCATTACACCATCGTCATCGATCAGGTTTATCTCCATTGCACTTTTGTTTTTCTCTCACAGTTTCTCTTACTTCATTGAAGCGAGTCACCCATTTGTCTGTCACCAAAGGAAGACAGACAATCCTTTGATTTTTACTATTTTACCAAAATCTTTGTTTTCTGTTCTAGAACTTTTTACTTGAATTGCACTTTTTTTCCCCCTCTCTCTCTGGTTCTAAATATACCCACTGGCAGTGGGAGAGCTGTGGTCCCTCCATCCCCCTTTTACCTGCATCTGTTCTGTGATGCTATGACAAATCCCTGGTGTTATTTACTGTGGCCAAGCCATGCAGGGAGGCTTACTTTAAGAGCCTCCAAAGAGCTGGAGATTTCCTTGTTTTTCCATTAACAGAGGAGGAAGGTTGTGATATTTCCCTGCTTCTTGGAGGCCCAGATTTTGAACAACTGAACTAGAGCTCCAGGGAATTCTGCAAAAGACCTGATCTCTAGGAGTCTTAACTCGAGCATGGAAAGCATGTGAGCACCGTACATTTTCCGTAACTTAGCATTAAGCTGGTTGGAAGGAGAAAAGAAAACCTTAAGGACATATTCCTTCTCTCTTAGAGGGAGGGCACTCAAATCAATAAAATGAGAAATGAAAAAGGAGAAGTTACAACAGACACCACAGAAATACAAAGCATCCTAAGAGACTACTACAAGCAATTCTATGCCAGTAAAACGGACAACCCGGAAAAAATGGACAAATTCTTAGAAAGGTATAACCTTCCGAGACTGAACCAGGAAGAAACAGAAAATATGAACAGACCAATCACAAATAATGAAATTGAAACTGTGATTAAAAATCTTCCAACAAACAAGAGTCCAGGACCAGATGGCTTCACAGGTGAATTCTATCAAACATTTAGAGAAGCGCTAACACCTATCCTACTCAACCTCTTCCAAAAAATTGCAGAGGAAGGAACACTCCCAACCTCATTCTGTGAGGCCACCATCGCCCTGATACCAAAACCAGACACAGATACTACAAAAAAAGGAAATTACAGACCAATATCACTGATGAATATAGATGCAACAATCCTCAACAAAATACCAGCAAACAGAATCCAACAGCACATTAAAAGGATCATACACCATGATCAAGTGGGATTTATCCCAGGGATGCAAGGATTCTCCAATATACGCAAATCAATCAGTGTGATACAGCATATTAGCAAACTGAAGGATAAAAACCATATGATCATCTCAAAAGATGCAGAAAAAGCTTATGACAAAATTCAACACCCATTTGTGATAAAAACTCTCCAGAAAGGGGGCATAGAGGGAACCCACCTCAACATAATAAAGGCCATATATGACAAACCCACAGCAAACATCATTCTCAATGGTGAAAAACTGAAAGCATTTCCTCTAAGATCAGGAACAAGACAAGGATGTCCACTCTCACGACTATTATTCAACATAGTTTTGGAAGTCTTAGCCACAGCAATCAGAGAAAAAAAAGAAATAAGAGGAATACAAATTGGAAAAGAAGAAGTAAAACTGTCACTGTTTGCAGATGACATGATACTATACACAGAGAATCTTAAAGATGCCACCAGAAAACTACCAGAAGTAATAAATGAATTTGGTAAATTTGCAGGATACAAAATTAATGCACAGAAATCTCTTGCATTCCTATACACTACTGATGAAAAATCTGGAAGAGAAATTAAGGAAACACTCCCATTTACCATAGCAACAAAAAGAATAAAATACCTAGGAATAAACTTACCTAAGGAGGTAAAAGACCTGTACTCTGAAAACTATAAGACACTGATGAAAGAAATCAAAGATGACACAAAAAGAAGGAGAGATATACCATGTTCTTGGATTGGAAGAATCAATATTGTGAAGATGACTATACTACCCAAAGCAATCTACAGACTGAATGTAATCCCTATAAAATTACCAGTGGCATTTTTTACAGAACTAGAACAAAAAAATCTTAAAATCTGTATGGAGACACAAAAGACCCCGAATAGCCAAAGCACTCTTAAGGGAAAATAACGGAGCTGGAGGAATCAGACTCCCTGACTTCAGACTATACTACAAAGCTACAGTAATCAAGACAATATGGTATGGCACAAAAACAGAAATACAGATCAATGGAACAGGACAGAAAGCCCAGAGATAATTCCATGCACCTATGGTCAACTAATCTATGACAAAGGAGGCAAGGATATAAAATGGAGAAAAGACAGTCTCTTTTGCATTGGGGAAACTGGATAGCTACATGTAAAAGAATGAAATTAGAACACTCCCTAATACCATACACAAAAATAAACTCAAAATGGATTAGAGACCTAAATGTAAGACCGGACACTATGAAACTCTTAGAGAAAAACATAGGAAGAACACTCTTTGACATAAATCACAGCAAGATCTTTTTTGATCCACCTCCTAGAGAAATGGAAATAAGAACAAAAATAAACAAATGGGACCTAATGAAACTTAAAAGCTTTTGAAAGCAAAGGAGACGAAAAGACAGCCCTCAGAATGGGAGAAAATATTTGCAAAAGAATCAACTGACAAAGGATTAATCTCCAAAATATATAAACAGCTCATACAGCTTAATATGAAAAAAAAAAACAACCCAATCAAAAAATGGGCAGAAGACCTAAACAGACATTCCTCCAAAGAAGACATACAGATGGCCAAGAAGCACATGAAAAGCTGCTCAACATCACTAATTATTAGAGAAACACAAACCAAAACTACAATGAGGTATCACCTCACACCAGTTAGAATGGGCATCACCAGAAAATCTACAAACAACAAATGCTGGAGAGGGTGTGGAGAAAAGGGAACCCTTTTGCACTGTTGGTGGGAATGTAAATTGATACAGCCACTATGGAGAACAGTATGGAGTTTCCTTAAAAAACTAAAAATGGAACTACCATACGACCCAGCAATCCCATTAGTGGGCATATACCCAGAGAAAACCATAATTCAAAAAGACACATGCAGGGGCTTCCCTGGTGGCACAGTGGTTGAGAGTCCGCCTGCCGATGCAGGGGACACGGGTTCGTGCCCCGGTCCGGGAAGATCCCACATGCCGTGGAGCGGCTGGGCCTGTGAGCCACGGCCACTGAGCCTGCGCGTCTGGAGCCTGTGCTCCGCAACGGGAGAGGCCACAACAGTGACAGGCCCGCGTACCACACACACACACACACACACAAAAGACACATGCACCCCAATGTTCACTGCAGCACTATTTACAATAGCCAGGACATGGAAGCAACCTAAATGTCCATCGACAGACGAATGGATAAAGAAGATGTGGTACATATATAAAATGGAATATCACTCAGCCATAAAAAGGAACGAAATTGGGTCATCTGTAGAGACACGGATGATCTAGAGACTGTCATACACAGTGAAGTAAGTCAGAAAGAGAAAAACAAATATCGTATATTAACGCATATATATGGAACCTAGTAAAATGGTGCAGATGAACCGGCTTGCAGGGCAGAAATAGAGACACAGATGTAAAGAACAAACGTATGGACACCAAGGGGGGAAAGTGGCAGGGGGGGTGGTGGCGGTGGTGGCGGTGGTGGTGGTATGAATTGGGAGATTGGGATTGACATGTATGCACTGATTTGTATGAAATAGATGACTAATAAGAACTTGCTGTATAATAAAATAAATTAAATAAAATTCAAAAAAAAAAAAAAACATATTCCTTCTTTTTCTTTTCTTTCCTTGGGGGCAGGGAAAGGTGTGGCAGCACGCAGGAATGGCAAGAAAAGCTTTCAGAGCCTGGAGCCCTGGAAATCTGAGCTGGTGGGAAGGCAGTCTGGAGCCCACCATCTCCCGGGGCATTCAGGGTCTGTGTGTCCAGCTCTCCTGACTGCCTCCTCATAACCTGGAGAATCTAAGTTCTCCCCGGCTGTGGTCAGGTCAGCCCAGCCCATAGCACATTTGATCTCCAGGATGGCCTCTGTTCTCTGGAATTCTCTTCCCCCCAGAATCGCACAGGGCTGCTCTCTTAGATCTTCAAGGCTGCTGCCCTACGTCTTGAGATAAGAAGCAGTAGCGCGGTACAGGGGCTCATGAGCCCCGGGGGCAACCTGCCTTCAAAGCCTGGGATGGTGGCCCTTTAGGACGGGCTGTCTCACGTGCCCTCAGGCCGGGCAGCGGCAGGAAGGCAGCCTGATGACAGGCTGCCGCACATCCAGGGTGCTTATACCCACGCTGGGTCCCGAGCCCTGGCTGCCAGGGGACTGTTGCCGTCCTCTTTCCCTCTGGCCACCAGATCGTGCTGGGTCTCCCTTGCTCCGGGCTCCTGCTCTTTACAGTAAAGCAGTAGAGGAGGTGGAGGGGGACTCCCCTTCCCAGAAACCAGTGGGTGGGCTTTGTTCTGCCCGTCTCTGTCCAGAGCAAGGGAAGCACAGCTAGGAGACTCAACTGCTGAAAATCAGTAGTTGACTTAACATAACAGTTCTGACCCTGGGAAACCAAGCAGTGGGGAGCTGCCTGGGTTCAGATCTGCTGCTTACAAAGAGAGACACCTTGGGCAAGGTGTTTAAGCTCTTTGTGCCCGTTTTCTTATCTGTAAAATGGGGGTAATAAATGTTACCTACTCAGGTAGGTGTGTTTTCCTATGAAGCTTAGATGGATTAAGACACAAAAATTGGCACACAGCAAGTATTCATTAAATAATTATTTACCATCTCTGCTACCCATTTTCTGCTACCCATGCTTCTGTTACAAAACTCTTCAAGCTACAGCGAGCAGTCCTTTTCACTGAATCAACCTACCCCTGGGAAGACTCTTTGGCACAAACGGGCAAAGACACAGGATTCTTGAGTGTGGCAGACAAATAGGGCAGGAGCTGGACTTGCCACAATGAGGAAAGATTTTTTAGTAAATATAGTTAAAGATTAAGGCATTATTTCTTGAGTAACAGCTCTTAAAGCCAGTGGTCAATAAGAAGTTAGTAAGTGGAACATCTATGGTCGAACATCATATATTCCATGATTGTTGAAAAATACGTATTGATGTGTCTCTAGTAAAATGACTCAGAAGTATCTGTTTGTATCTGCAGACTTAGAAATGCCATAAACTGGCAAGTGACTCCAATGCCTTCCAACCTAATACTCTTAACTCAGTGGTTCCCAAACTTTAGCATCAAGTGGGAATGCAGACTCCCAGGCTCTACCCCCGAAAGTCTGATCAGAAGATTTGAGATGTGGATGAGAGGTCTGAGCTTTTAACCAGCCTTTCCAGGTGAGCGTAGGGGTCCGAGGACTGTCCTCTGAGAAGCACTGCTAGGCAATAAATGCTCTGGGTCCCATCCAAGGATCAGGGAGCAGAGACTCAGATGTGTATGTGGCATCTAAGAGGCTTTGGAGGAAGGCACAGGGGTATATTACATGTAACAGGCTGGGGGATATTCTCTTCTGTTCAATGTATGGAAACGCGTGCTCAGGATTTATGAGATCAGGGCAGAGCTGCCTTTAGAACCCAGGTCTTCTGACATGAACACCACTTTTCCACCACTTTTAGGATCAATGCCAGAAGGGAAACACTGATGTTATAAAAGTGGTTCTAGGGGCTTCCCTGATGGCGCAATGGTTGAGAGCCCGCCTGCCGATGCAGGGGACACGGGTTCATGCCCCGGTCCGGGAAGATCCCACGTGCCGCGGAGCGGCTGGGCCCGTGAGCCATGGCCGCTTAGCCTGCGCGTCTGGAGCCTGTGCTCCGCAACGGGAGAGGCCGCAACAGTGAGAGGCCTGTGTACCACACACACACACACACAAAATGGTTCTAGGGGACGAAGCGGTGTGGGAGAGTGAGCACAACGAACGCACAATCTCAATAGGATTGGGCACTGTCCTTTGCAGGGACCTCCTCCTCCTCTGAGCGTGCGCGCGCGTGTGCGTGCGCGCGCGCGTGTGTGTGTGTGTGTGTGTGTGTGTGTGTGTGTGTGTGCACGCGCGCGCATGCATTGCCCTGGCTCCCAGCTCTGGGCCAAGTCCTGTATGTCTTGTGTGCATAAGGACCCATAAAGGCCAATGGGCTGGTTTAAATTTCTAGGCTCTGATCTTCTTAAACCAGGACGTGTGGAAAGGAAAGGGAGACAGACCCGAGCTTTAAGAAAACTTTGGCCTGGAATGTTCTGGTCAAAGTCCATGGACTCCTCTTCTGACTCCCAATCTGGGCCCTGAATTGCAGCAGAAAAGTGAGGCTAGAGGTTCTTTCCCAAGCTAGGATAGCACTTCCTCACTCACAGCCTTGAAAATCCTCATTTGTTTTATGTGAGGATGGAACAATGTGAAAATAACAGAATTCAAAGCAAACCGTGAACATAGCTCCCCACTGTGCCTGTGTACGCTCTACCCAGAGTGCGGACGGGGCGGGGGGGTGTCACTTGACTGAGCCGCCTGGGAGATCAGGTGCCACCATATTCCATCAGACAGAGGAAGGGAGGGTGGGGTCCAGGACACCTGGTAAGTCCCCTGGATCTTCTGCTGCAGTTTAAACATCTGGGTCCTCAACTCAAGGGACCCAATAAAGCTGTGACAGCTCAGCCATGCCACACGAAGTTCAACCAAAGTGGCTCCTGCTGCCAAGTACAAAATCCCATAGTGCAATCAGCAGGCGGGGACTGCCTGGCAATGCTGACAGGGTCACCTTGAATGGCGGGGCTGGGGTGGAGGGGGACCTGGTAAACAGGGTCCCCGTGGGAGACTTAGCAGCCCCATCCTGGCTTTTCCGGGGCCAGAGCGCGTCTTGCAAGAAAACGGTGTTTTCTGCCATTGTTCCCTCTCAGCGACACCAGGAGTACAAAGTCGCCCGGTCCTCCTCGCCCCGCCCATTCCCCCAGAGCCTCTCATTCAAAAGAACGGAAAACTCTGCCAAGGGCAGGACCTCCGACACCAGCTTCTGATGCCACGCAAGCTATTCTCCCCCGAAGCCTGGCGCCCCAGGGCCACGTGTCTGACCGCCTCGATTCTAAGGTTGAGCTTTGCTTCTAACGACGGGCTTTGCTCAAACGAGGGGAAAGGATGCCGCGAGCCATGTTTTAAATGATTGGTTCCCAAGGAAGAGCCGACGCCAGTAACGCACAGGATTGAAGGGGGACCCAAGGAACGGCAAACCGGAGTTCTCGGGGGTGAGGGGCGGGGAAGGCGTGCTTTCTCAGAGCCTGGGCTGGGTAGGGGGCGCAGGGGACACCCAGGCACACACACACGGACACACGCTCAGGTGCGCACGCGCGAGTCGCCTTCTGGCAAGGCCACTCGGTGTCCCCACCGCTCTCTCCGGCACGCGAATCGGCCCGGAACGGGAGCCAGGACTTACCGCCAGGACGCCCTGGGCCAGGAGCCCCACTGTCACAACTCCCAGCAGTAGCCACCTGGATGGGAGAGGGGGGAAGAGCGCCATGAGTGTGCGGCCCCGGCTTGGAAATTCCAAAAAGCACACGCGCGCGGGACCCAGGGGACAGGCAGCAAGTCGCTTACCGCCGCAGGGCAGGGCGCGACGCCGCGCGCTGGTCTCGGTCCATGCTCCCAGTTCGGCCCCTCGGGGCTCCGATCCGTCCCTCCTAGCCTGGAAGACGAGACAAAGCGGGCTTAGCCCGGCTGGGGAGGGAGCCTCGTCGCCGCCCGCCTCCGTCTGCGGGACAAGGGAAAGCGGGGCGCGTCCCCGCCTCTTGCCGGGGGTGACCGGGAGCCGCCCCGCGACGACGCAGGGCAGAGGGCAGCCGGCTGCCACCTAGGCCCGGATGGGGCCGCTCAGCAGCCGCCGCTCCGTCCTCTCCCCCTTCCCACTCCGAAAGCCGGGCGCGCAGCCCGAGCTGCACGGGGCGCGCGAGTCCCTGCCCTCCGCCCGGGGCTCGGCGTCCCAGGGCCGCTCTTACCTCGGGCCCGGCTTCAGTGGCTGCCGCCCGCGCGTCTCCGCCCTCCAGAAGCGCCGCCTGCGGCACGAGCCGCGCAGCCGCCCTCCCGGCCTCCCCGGGCCGACCTCGGGCCCGCGCGTCCGCCCTCGGAGCTCCGCCGGGTCGGCGAGCGCGGGGCGCGGGGCGCGGGGCGGGCAGCCGCAGCGGTGGGTACAGAGCGCGGAGCCCTGCGTCCCGGCGCGCGGCGGCCACAATCCCCCGGCCGCGCGCTCCTGCCGCCTCTTACCCGCGCCGAAGGGTCCTCCCCCTTTGAGGCGCCGCCCGCTCCGCGCCGCCGAGGGGAGGGGCAGCGCCAACAAATTGGGGAGCTCGCCTGGTCGCGCTCAGGTCTCCGCCGCGAGCTGCTGCGCCCGGGCCGGTGCGCCGCGCTCGAGTCCCGGCCCTGCGAGAGTGAGCCGCCCGCCGCCGCCCCCAAGAGCCCGGGCGCCGGCCCCCGCCGTCCGCCGCCGGTCCACGCCGCCCCGGGCGCGCCACCATGGGGCCCCGGCTCGGCGTCTGGCTGCTGCTGCCCGCCGCCCTCCTGCTCCACGAGGAGAGCAGCCGGGCCGCCGCGAAGGTGAGTCCCGGCCGGCTCGGCTCCCGGCGTCCCGCCCTGCGCCCCGTCGCCCCGCGCGGCCCCTTTGTCCCCAGCCGGAGCCGCCCTCCGGGCCCGGGGGTCGCGCGCGGCACAACCGGGCGCACTCTCGCGGCCGGTCCCCGCCGGTGACCCCCTGGGGTGCGATCGCGCATCCATTAGGGAGCCTCCTTTGTTGTGGGCTGGGTAGGGGCGAGTCAGGGGACTCCTCGGGGCTGGGGGCGGGCGAGCAGAACTTGGTGCGCCGCGCGCGGGGTGAGGGTGCCCGGGAGTCAGGGGGATTTGAACTCGCACCTCGGGGGCGCCTGGCCGTCAGGCGCCTTCACCTGCCCCGGACGCCCGAGTGGGCCGGGGGCCGGAGGGCCGGACACGCGCGCCCCGTGCTGTTCGGAGCCCCACACATGTGCCCGGGAGTCGCTTTGGGCGTGTTTCTCTGGAGCTTTGGAGACTCTGGTGGTTGATGCTGAACAGTCCTGGGCCGTTTGCCTGGAAACAGCTGTATCTTTGCTTTCCCACGACTTTGCTGTCGCTGCAGCACGCTAAGGGACAGCAGAGGAGCTTTTCTGTCGTGCAGCTTTCAAACGTTTCCATACTCGACTCGATGACTTTTACTAATATAGTAAAAAAATTATAACCACATTATATTTGAGTGTGAAACCAAAATGAAACTCCATCTCATTGTTCTGTGCACAGATTGTTTTCCTAGTTTTCATTTCCTCCGGCTGTGCGCTTGCCCGGAAAGGATCTGGGAGCTCGGTTTGCACAAGTAAAGGCGTCCAGCTCTAGACGGTCCCTGATGTACTGGTGCTCTTTGCTTTTTTCCTTCCCCTCAGACGGAGTAAAAACCTCAGCTGTTTCCCAGTGTCGCAGCCTTGTAGACAAAACCCTGGGAAGGTGTGCCTTCTGAACACATTTTGCATCCCCCCTCCCCAAATATTTAAAAATGATGTTACTACTTTCGGCATTTCCCACTTACTCTTGTTTCACATCCTGATTTTGCTTAGTTTTTTGGTTTGTTTGTTTTTTGTTCTTCTCTTCAGGAAGAATGATGCTCACTGACTTCAGTTAATTGTATATAAATTATTAACTGTTACTTGCCAGAATAAACTGGTGATATGCATATACATGTCTTGCAGCTGAGCGTCTGGCTGTCTGCTGGCAGCTGTGTCACTAGGTATGGAAGGGCCTAATGATGACACACGAGCAGTTAACTTCAGATTGTTCCTCCCAGCCCAGAGTCTAGCCAGGCACCCTAGTCGGTCATTTAAACACTCTCTGGTCACGATGACAAAATACTTCCAAAAGAGGCGGCTCTAGAGCACTTTATTTGGGTCTAGAGCTATTGACCCAAAGATTTAACATTGCCAAGGAGAGATGGCAAGGAAATGAGAGAAGGGTCTCTATTTGGAAATATGAAGCTCTGTTTGGACTTGGATTTTCTGATCGATAATACGAGCAAAGCAAAGCCAATGAGAGTTGGCTTTTCAAATAGCCAGGACTTTGAAGAATGAGCCACTCAGTGAGTGGGAAATCAAACTCATCACTGTTGAGTCTGGGCTTATTTTACGTGCCTTGTACGTCCCTGTCCTGGCTCTGTTGTATCCTTCAAATCTCATGTAATGTTTTAAGAGATCTGGCACGTGGACACCCTCTGATCACCAGTTGACTTAATGGGTATTTTATCATTTTGCCATATTTTCCCCTGGTTTATTCAGAGAGAGAAAAGTTATTAATATGAACATGACTTATGGCTGTATAAGAAAATCCATTTAAAAATAATATCTGGCTAATTTTAAAATTTGTCTCACTTTTCACACCATCAGTAACATTTTTTTTTTGGTTTTTTTTTTTTTGCGTACCTCCTCCCAAAACCAGCTGTTAGGGATACCAAAAAGTTGAAATAATTTCCATATCGATCCAAGCAGAGTATCATTTACAAATGCATTTTAAATGATAAGATGCTGCCAGTCAATCAAATACTGATTCAGAAGCCAATAAAAATGATTCTTGGATTACCTGCTTTTTTGGAGTATCTGAATCTGTGTTACCTGCATTGGTACACCCAAATGTCACCTACTAGGTGCCAGGCAGAGATTGTACTTACTCTCATTATTATTCACATGAAAGGCTGTTTGATTTTATATTTGATCATATCTGCTATGGCCATACTGTTCATTTACTGGTGGGTGGATTTTCTAAGCCAGTGATTTTTTTTCCTACCCCCCCACTCCCCTCCGCAACTTTGCTTTCTTTGGCAAGGAAGGAGGAATAGGGGTGCAGACCTAAGACAAAAATGTGCCCATAGTGTTGTGATTGAGGGTCCTCGCTTCTGACGCACGCAGTCATGAGCTGGATGAATTCTTCCTTCTGCAGCCTCCAAACTCCCCCCTCCAACTGGTCTGTTTGATGCTTCCTCACAAATTATTTTTCAGGATCAGAAATGTGAACTTTCGCCAAAATGTGGTGATGCCCGAGTAGGGCATTGGCATCTCCAGACCATTAGTCACCATTCTGAGACTGAATGACCTAGAACTCAAACGGATACTTAATTCTGATATGAATGTGGACCACATTCTGCTGGGAATGTAATTTCAGAGAGAAGGCTGATTTCTGACTTAGCACCAGTGGCAGCAACATGAGCTCAGTATTCAGGAGTGAGCTTGGTGAAGATATAACCTGAATCATCATGTTCTTCATGCATGGAGCTGGATGGGGATGAAGGGGAGAGCACCTCTGATACCACCCAGGAGAAACAGTGTGCCTAGCCTGTGTGTGTGAGTGTACACTTAGAGAATTATTAGTGTGTGTGTTAATGGTGTAGACACACACACACATACACACACACATACACACACACACACACAGAACAAGTGTGGTTTAGAGACCGGAGGATCCTAAATGTTGTGTCTGATGTGATTAAGCAGGTGATTTCAGAGGACTTGGTAACCCCCTGCCTCAGTTTCCCTGGCAGATCTGCTCCCGCACCCCCATCCATCCTTCCTGCTTTCATCCCACACATGCACCTTGAGCACATCTTCAGGCCACAACCCCCCGCCAGGCCATGCATCAGTGAGTGGGGCCGACCCTCCTCCCCCACGAAGGCTGTGGTCTCCTGAGAAGTACTGAGAAAGAAACAGGCGGATACAACTCAGGCTGGTAAACGCTACAGTCAGGGTAAACCTAGGGCCATAGGAGCACCTAACCTAGCTTTGGGGAGCTCAGAGGAAACTTCCAGGAGGATATCCCACCTCTGACTCTGAGGAAGGAATGGGAGCCATAGACCTGGCGTCTTGTTTCATATGAATTGTCATGTGCATCATACTCAGAAGGTTGCATAGTTCTTCCTTTGCCCTTTCACACATCAGGCTATCTTTGCATGTAAAGAAGACCTTAAGGTTCCCTCCTTCGAGGTGCCAAGATGCCATTGCTTTTATGACTTAACAGGCGTGATATCTGAACTTTCCCCTGGGAGGGGTGGAGACACACGGAGGTCTAGGAGAGCGGTGATAAGACCCCAGCTCAACCAAAGGCCCCCTCCAGAGGTTGCAGGTGGATTGGGATGTCTGCAGAGTTACAGCACGGATGAGTGATTGTAGGCGGGAGTGCCTTTAGGAGCTGACCGAGAACACCTCCCCTCACGGGGGCAAGGGCATGGGGGAATTCACAAAACCCTGCATTATCCATTAACAGGACTGTCTTCAGATTTCTTGGAACTGGGGAGGATGGCCATCACTGAACAGATAACTTCAGTTATCTAGTTTAGAACTGGTAGAGATTTTGCAGACAAACTGAACCCACAGGTGACCCGCTGAAACAAATCCTTTTAGAGGTGGAGGGGGCATCAATCAGTGACTAATTTACAGCGCTTGTCTTGATGAGGTATACGATGTTTGTTCTAGCAACGGTTCCAGAAACCAGACAGGCATTAGCCTCATTAAAATGTCTCTCAGACAGGTTGGGTATTTTGAGTTCTTGGGCTCAAATAAGCAAAAGCAACAATAGAACGCCTAAAATAATATCATCAAACATTGTTCTTCTGCTATTAAACAACCACTAAGAAATGTCAGCTGTAGGACAATACAGAAGACATATTCCTCCCATTCTTGTGCACACAATGGAAGAGATGCGAACCAGAAAATGGTTCAGTCGTCAGTTTCTTTGGAGGAGTTTACTGCTTGAAGAATGACTCTGGGGTTAGCATTTTATAGTCTGGCACGCAGGGACCGGTTCCATCCTGTATTTCCCTCAATTGTTCTCCTGCTCTTAGTCCTGTGACATCAGTCTTTCTTGGGGTCCTTTGTGTTTCTCTGCTTCTCTGTTCTTCCTCTTCCAGAGCCCTCAGGGTGGGTGGGCCCCGGGGCTGGGCTGCAGCAGGCGTCTCTTTTTCTCCACCCTCCCCAGTCCGTTGATTTGTCAGCATTCCGTGAAGGGGACTCCAAACCTTTCTCTTGAACCCCAGTCTGGCCTCCTCACATTTCCATGCAACATCTCACCTCCGCTGTCCTGCATTGATTGCAGACTTAGCAAATATGTCCAGAACCGAGCTTGCCATCCTTCACCAACCGACTCCGCTTCTTCCCAAGTGGCCCGTTTTGGTCGTTGATGCCCCGACGGTTCCTGATGCTCAACCCAGAGACCGTGGCTTCATGTGGATGCCTCACCCTTCCCTCCTTTTTGACCTTCACGTCACCCAGGCACTCATTCCACCCTTCCTCCTTCTACCTGTCCCTCAGAGCCCCCTTGGCCATCTCTTCCCATGGCGGCGACACCATTCCAGGTCTACTCGCCCTGTGTCAGGATCGCCACGAATCCCTCCCGCTCCTGCCCCCCTTTCAGCCTTGTCGTCTCCCCAGCCCATTCCTCACGTTGTCCTGGGTCTGTCTTCAGAGATCCTGCTATGACCACGTGATTCCTCTGCTCAGCATCTGACAGTGGCTACCTCCTGTCTGACCAAAAGTCTCCACCTCTTTGGCTGGGTGGTTTTCATTTGTTCATTTTTAATAAAGACCTTATTGTTTAGGGCAATTTCAGGGTCAAGGCGAAATTGAGAGGAAGGCACAGAGATTTTCCATCTACCCCCTGTGTCCCCACAAGCACGGCCTTGCCCACTATCAACATCCCCCACCAGCTGGTGCATTTGTCACAACTGATGAACCTACACTGACCCACTTTCATCACCCAAGGTCCATAGTTTACCTTCGGGTTCATTCTTAGTGTTGTATATCATTGGGTCTGGATAAATGTGTAATGGCGTGTAGCCATCATTATAGTATCACACAGAGTATTTTCACTGCCCTAAAAGTCCTCTGTGGTCTGCCTATTCATCCCCATCTCTCCCCAAACCCTGGCAACTATTGATCTTTTTACTGTCTCCATAGTTTTGCCTTTTCATGTAGCTGGAATCATACATTAGTAGATTTTTCTCATTGGCTTCTTTCCCTTGTTCATATGCATTTGAATTTCTTCCATGTCTCTGCATGGCTTGATAGCCCATTTCTTTTTAGCACTGAATAATATTCCGTGGTCTGCATGGACCACAGTTTATCCACTCATCTACTGAAAGACACCTTGGTTGCTTCCAAGTTTTGGCTGATTTTGAATAAAGCTTCTATAAACATCTGTGCGCAGCTTTTTGTGTGGACCGAAGTTTTCAACTCCTTTGGGTAGATACCAAAGTGCACAATTGCTGGATCATATGGTAAGAGTATGTTTGGCTTTGTAAGAAACCAGCAAACTCTCTTCCAAAGTGGCTGAGCCATTCTGAATTCCCATCAGCATGAATGAGAGTTCCTGTTGCTCCACTTCCTTGCCAGCATTTGGTGTTGTCAGTGTTTTGGATTTTGGCCACTCTAATAGATGTGTAGTGGTATCTTGCTGTTGTTTTAATTTGGCTTGGCTTTGCATACCCTTCGCCATGTGGATTCATGGACTTATCTGCTCTTCGTCTTCATACTCCCCGGCATGCAGGGTGGGTAGTTGTCATGAAGGACTTACCTCTGTGTTCCATGGAGCAGTGTAATCTCTTTGAGCCTCAGGTCCCTGATCCATCAAATAAGGACAACACAACATCTGCAGACACCTTTAAGATGTTCAGAGAGGTTGTACGTGTGAAGCAAGTAAACCCTGAGAAGACAATAGCTGTTATCACTGCTATGTGGCTGGGATCTCATTGTCTCGTGTATGTTGGTTCAACACCCTTGATGATTTTGAGATGCTGGAGGACAGAGCTTCTTTGAAAAATGCCCCCACTGTCTGGGGGAGTACCTGACGCACGGAGGGAAGTTGTGAATTACTTGTAGTGGGTTCAGTGATCCTGCCTGCCTTTCACCCTGGACCCTGGGGAGGCGTGGCGGGAGCTGAGTGCCTGCTCCCGGAAATTATGTTGTGTTGCTGACCCCGTAGCAGTTTTAGGCAACACAAAGGAAAGTAATGCCAAACGAAGGTGTTTCCTCTTAATTTGGAATTTGGAGCAGATATTCGCCATAGACTAAACACGACTTGGAAATATACACAAGGCTGAACTCTTTGTGTAAATAGTTTATTCCGTGGCTTAGTAATATTCCTGCTTTGCTAGGTTTGGTTTGTAGTCTGCACACTATAAGAGCATTTAAAGTCATCTGAGTTTTAAAGCTTGCTTGATTTGTGGTCAAGTAAAAGACAAATGCCAAGCGTCCGAATCAGATATTAAGGCAATATGGCACATGCGTATGTGTTGGTTCTCTCGCTGGTAGAGGAGAATGACCCAGCGTCCTCATCTTTTCCTGCTCATCAAGACTTTGTTAGGAGTTTTGGAATTAACTGTTGTTTATTACTGGATACAGGTCTTTGTGTGCTGTGTGCGTTTCTTTCTAATTCAGATAACGGCAAGAGATGCTGGCTGTGACCTGGGAGAGGCCAATTTGATGTCAGTTGCCCTGTTCCCTTTTCACCACATTTCCTGACAGTTGGAGACCCATGGTAGAGTCACTCACACAGAGTTGAGCTGATTCAATAAACGCTGTCCAACTCAACGGGATATGTAGAGACAATATTCCTGTATTTGACATTTAATTGAAATTGTTAAAAAATTTTTATTGAGTTTTGCTTTAGAAAATCAGCATATTCCTTTAGAAAATCAGTAACAAAACTCAGGGTTTTCTAGTTGGAACTCAGTGTTTCCAACGCTGTTTGCACAAGCTTTTCCCAGCTGCCACTCACACACCTAGAGCTGAAGAGGGCTTAGAGGATCGAGGTGCACGGCAGCCTGTGTCTTCACTTCAGAGAGATAAACACTCCTAACAGCCCCGGGTTAGCGTATGGGGCATCTTTGAGGGTGCTAAGTCAGCACTGGTTTCCTGTTTCAGAATGTTACAAATGGGCCCAATGATAACTATTATGGTGTTTTTCCTTCATTTCTATTAAAGAAGTAATATTTATGTATATTTTAATCAGTGGCAGATTTGACTACTACATCTCTCACCATACTTTGTTTTAAAAGAGTAAGCATATTGTTTTTGTGATAAGAAAAAGCAATCAAAATTTATTCTAAAATCCGGTTATCCTTTTATGCAAGTAATGACTTTTTCTTGAGCATGAGAGTTTTAATTTCCATGTCATCCAAGAGCGTCAGCTTGAAAATGTCATTTTTAAATACGAGCAACTCCTTCCCCTCATTAGCTTTGATTTTCGAGTTGCGTTTCGGCATTTTTTAAAGAATAGAACTGTAACGTCACGGAGTGATTACAGAGTTGCATGATACTTATTTGCCAGGTCCAGACTGCTCTTGCATTAAAGCTTGAGTTAAGGTGATATTATTATCGTTATTACCTGTAATGTGCAAAGTTTTATCAGGGAAAAAGGCTGCACAGTTATTGTTTGGTCCATTTTTGTTTGCAGTGTCCGTTTGGAAAATACTTGATCTAACTATGTGTCTTAAGTAGAAGTCATTGCATACTGTGGGAGAATTCAGCCTAGCTCCAAGAACTCTAAAATTAGCCAGGCAAAAAAGAAATGCCTATTTCTCTACGAAGTTTGCATTAAACTCCTGGAAAGACAATTGCAGTGTTTCAAGTACATCCAGAGAGGAACATAGCCCAGCGACACACTCTGCCCGTATGAGGTGGCAGGCACTTCATGGGAGCACATGGGTGCTGCTTTGAATCCCAGCTCTGCCTCTTACAGCTGTGTGGACGTGTGCAACTTACTCCTCTCTCTGTCCACCTTTTGTCATCTGTAAAATGGGGACAGCAGTAGTGCCTTGATTCCAGGACAGGCACGAGGATTAAACGAGCTAACGTTTGTAAAGCGTTTATACCGTGCTGGCTGCATGCTTGTTAAATGAGCAAATTCTGAGGAGCAAATAGCAAAGTAATTATATCATCAGGGCATCTTGAGGCTGGAGAAACACAGAAGGCCACCAGAGCAGTAGGTCTGGAACTGGAGCTCACAGCAGGATCCCCTGGGACGCTGGGTGGGACACAGACGCCCGGCCCCCCTCCCGGCTTCTCTGATTAGGGGTGCGGGTGCACCTGAGAATCGCATTTCCAACAGGCGATGCTGGTGGTGGAGGTCCGGGGACCACAGATCTCGTCTATTCTCTTCACTTACAGGGGCAGCCGCTTGACAGATGTGAGCTATAGACACGCTGCTCTGAGACAGTGGTCTGCGCTCAAGCAGGAGCTGAGCCTTTGTATTTAAAAGGACTCTCCTGAGTCTGTTGTTCCCTTTTTCTTGTTGGTTGTTGTTACTGCAGCACTTCCAGCCCTGTGGTGCTATTTGGGGGGTTAGGAGTGGGAAGGTCCTGATGCAGGCATGTGGGGCGCCAGGATGCTGGAGGAGAGGGCGTGACCGATGGGAAATGGGGACAGCTGGAGCCCGGAGAAGACCCTTGTCCTCTGTGGTCCTCCCGTCCCCATCAAGACATGGGACATGGGTGTTCTCAGGATGATCCACTGCATGTCAGAGTTTTTCTGTCTTTAAGGCTCTCCATTCTCACCTCGGCATCTGCCGATGGTGGGCTTGGTGTTTGCGTAGAGGCTGGTCGAGCCAGAACCCACTCAGGTTTGCGAGCAGGACCCTCAGGGTGTGCCTTCACCTTCTTGCAGTGCCCACCCTCACCCGCCTCCTCTGAGCCTTGGCCTCCTGGGCCCCTGAATGAAGGATTCCTATCTTGTGTCTTCTTGTGGCCAAATCCATTTCCTGGAGGTTATAGACCACTTGGGGTTAGCGGTTTAAGATAACTCGTAATTTTTGGTCACGAAATGGCCTGTAAAATTAAGATGAACTTGCCAAAGCAGGAAGATGGGCTAGTGATGGGAAAAAATACTGCAGTGTGGGTAGTGCAGCCCCTGGGTCCATGTATTTCAGATAAGTACGCAGACCTGGTCCCAGCATCAACCCCAGTCGCTGATAAGCTGGGGGTGACGCATTCTTTATCACACGGGATGAGCAGCAGTCTTCTCGATTCATCCCTCATTCACACCTTATCTCTAACAAACATTTGTGCATGTAAACATTATGCTAACAACAGATGCTTTTATCAATTTGTTAAAGTAACTCTGAACAAAAAGCTATTGGACGCCTTAGTAATAATTAAAATTTGTTTTCCTAAATACCCGAAAATAATAAAAATTGTATTTCTTTATTCTGGAATTCAGGCTTTTAAAACTTTTTTTTTTTTCTTTTAAAGTATCCATTATATATTTATGAAAGGCAGGAAAAAATGTCTCTTCCACTTAAATCCACATCATTTATCATTTTGAAAACCTTAGGTTTTCAAAACCTAACCCACTTCCAATTTCCTCTGTTTCTTCTTTCTGTCAGGAGCTCCATTTGTTCAGCTTCCCACCACTTCCTATCATGAAAGGGAAGATGAGTTCATTCCCAGCTCCAGAGATGGTGTCTGGTTAATCCATAAATGGATTTCTCCTAGAGTTCCCTACTGATTTAGACATAGACACATGACCTGAGTGGGCCCAATCAGACTAAAGGGAAAGACTTGCATTCTGTGCTTCATGTGAAGGATTTCTCTCTGTGGCTCTAGCTTGCTGGAAGCAAGGCTTAGAGGGTCAGTTGACACAGGGAACGACCTTCCCCTTTGCAACCACAAGGAGAACCAGACTCAAGATAAGGCCAGTGCTTAAGACAGCAGAACAGATCAGGAAGAACTGAAGTTTTTCATGAAAGTATTGATTCCCTTAGAGTCCACCAATCAGGCTTTTAAAACTTTAAAAAAAATTTCTATAATGAATCATTTTGTATTATTTCTTGTTGGCCTTAGATTTTCTTTCATGGAGGTTATTATCCATTAATATGTTACAGAGATATTTGTATTTTTCTTTGGACTGAATAATTTATTTAAAACATACATAACTTTGGGCATTGTTTTAGACTAGAAGCCAAATTTGTAGTCAAAGTGCCATTGTTTCCCTCACATCAGTGAAAGTAAAACAGGCAAGGCTGAGAATTCACTTAAGCACACAGCACAAATTAACATGTCCTTAGCTCAGTATCTTGCTTCTGGCATTCAAAATAATTTGAAATTGCATTCAGTAAGTGTGTGTTGAGTACTCATTCTGGGTCAAAAAATACACAGGCAGTTAAAATTGTTCTTATACTTTGTATTCTGATATATGCCCAAGGTAAAGTAAGAGTAATTTTAATAATGGTGTAATAGGTATGACACTAAAAAATTCAGACGTTCACTGTTCTGTTTTTGCCCCAAAAGTTTTCACTTAGCTTCTGAAACTCTAGAAAGAACATCATATAATCACAGACTCTGGAGCCAGACCTCATGGATTTGAATCCTTGATTTACCAGCAACTAGCTGTTTGACCTTGGGCAACCTACTCAACCTCTCTGTGCCTCAGTTTTCTCATCTCTATAATAGGGGTAATAAAGCTGATTTTTTATACGATTGTTGTGAAGATAGTACATGTGATAGTACATGTAAAGCACATACGTGAGTGACTGCCACATCCTTAGTCCAAGAAATGTTAGCCTGTAGTATTGATTTCATTATTATATTATTGATATTTATCTGTAATTGAAATTAGGTAGACTGAAAAATATCTTTCTTTTATTTCTACTTCATTCCTTAAAATGAGCTAAGCTTCTTGGATAATTTAAGCTTCTTGGATTATTAGGATTATGATGCTGTTCACACAAGTTAATTAAATATGTTTTAATTGCCTATTTTAAGGGAATAATTCTATCCGTAAAGTATTCCTAGATGTAAAACTGGGCTTTGAAGCATGACAACAATAAAACCAACAAAAGCAAATTGAAATGAAATGTACTGTAGTGATTTCGTATAGGAAGTGGCAGTGTTACCACTGTTTCAGTCCTTGTGAGATATTCTGACCGTTGGTAATTTATAGCCACTTGGAAGAGTGCTGTCGTCCATCGATTTCTTCCTCTTAGTGACTAATGTGGAAAGAGCATAATTTCATATGACTTGTGCAAAACTGGAATCACCCTGGAGACCTTTCTCCCCGACCTTGGTAAAATGGGAAAAGCATCTCTTCCTTAGCACGGGAAATGGAGGGTTCCCAGGGCTCTCTTTCCTCAACTTTTCAGACGCATGTCGTTTCTTGGAATCTGATCATTGATTCCGGTAATTTTCCACCAAGGCACCCACTTAATGGGTCTGACTCAAGGCCACAAGCTCACCTTTTAGTGATCGGTTTATCACTTCTAATCAGTCCCTCCTGAGTCTGCCGGTCCTGGATGTCAGCGAGGGGTTTGGGTATGAGCGCAGATGTGAGGACAGATTCCAGGGGAGGCTCCGTCCAGGGCTGGAAAGCACACGTGGCATTGAGTTTGATTCTCTGCTGGAGGGGCTGCGTCTCTGTCTGCCTTGGACTGACGTTTTCCGTGATAGAAAATGTCTAAGGGGCACCAGAGGTGAGGCTGCCAGCCGTATAAACATTTGCTGTGAGATCCATTTAGAATTCACCTTAGGAGGAGGTCAGAAAGCCATAGAGTGGGACAGGGCGAGAGGAGAATCCCAACACGTGACACATTGAGGATGTTTATCCATCAAGAAGCCTAAGAATGGTATCGCCCCATATATCTTGATTAAAAGAGTCTTTTTGCAGAGGTCTCTACATGTCTTAAAGAAATGAGTCTTATTTGTACATTTTTACAAATGATCATTTATAGGATGTTAGGGCTTTTGTATATTAAGTGCCTTCAGTTAACAGCCACATGCAAATATGCATACATGTATCTATATATAAATATACACATATATTAGCTATATGCATACCATGCATAGAGTGTGTATATCAGTGTAATTACAGGTATTCATTCCTTCATTGGTACATTCACTCATGTAATTAATATTTATTGTACACCCAGGCTGTGGAACAAAACAGACAAGTATTGCTGCCCTCAAAGGTTGTGTGTGGAATTAATACAAATAATTTTGGCCTTAGATCATGCTGAACTAGAAATTATTTTAAAAGATGTCCCTCTTGGCAGTTTTAGGAATGGCTCAGCCTCAGAAATTCAACTTGGTTAAAAGAGTTATAAATATAAGGAAGAGAACTGAATTTTCTTGTAGGAACTATTACTTACTTTGTATCTCTATAGTAAATTCATGAGGCTAGCAGACATTCAGGGTTGTTGCGTTTATTTAGAAATTAGGAATTTTGAAATATCTCTAGGGTGGGAAATGAATTAACTGGGTTCTCCTCTCTGCCCTGGGAATTATGCAAGGCTGGCCATGGGAAAACAACTTGGCTTTAGGGTAGACAAAGGCATCAGATGTGGAAATACCAGATGTAAGGATGGAGACTTCAAAAAGCAAATGTGTTTCTACAGTGTTCTTGACTTCCAGGCAGTTTGATGAGAATGGCATGTGTCACAACAGTGATGATGCAAGACTGTTGTCCTTTGCCTTACAGTTGCACTGCTGTGTGGCCAAGTCAGCAAGACCCTGGGTGAAGAGGCTTGAGGCAAGCAGTCAGAAAGGGGCGTGCTTTGAGCAGGGCCTCACCCTGAGGACCTCCAGTCCCTAAGTGTATGGTAGTCACGCCACCCCACTGTGTATGGCCACCCCGGTGGAACAGACTGTGTAATAGCACCGACCGAGGCAGAGTGGGTGTCCTTTGGCTCAGCGCCTGCTCGAATCTGGAGGACTTCTGGTCACAGTGAGCCCTTGAGCCCTCTTCTCTCAGTCATGCTGTTTGGCATAATTCCAGTCTTGTTGCAGGGACCGAGGTCTTCCAGGTTTCCTGGGCAAAACCCATCTAATTTGTGAGTTAGGGACAAATGAATCAGACACATGAAGACTGTTTCTGGAAAAATATTGAGTGGCTTTAAAAAGAAAACGTAGGTCAAAGTTCTGGGTAAAATGTGTTGGCCAGCTGTCCTAGGCGATTGGCAGGACATGTCCCATATTATCTTGCAACCGTGAAAAGCTATTAATGTGGGGGAAAGATGTGTAAAAATCTCTGATGAAATGTCTGATGTTACAGAGCCTTTTTGGTAGGAAATAATGATAGAAATGATTCAGACTAAGCTTAATTCTTTAATTGGCCGTCCTCTTCATAAATAAAGTGTCAGCCAGCAAAGAGGAGGTACGGTCCCCTGAGGTTTCCAGTAGGTCCCAGCATCGTATTAACATATGGCCGGCCAGATCGGAGCCGTATCTGCCATATTGGAGCAGAATCACTGATGACCTCAAGTCAGGATGACAGATGGTGGACAGTAGCAACTACTAGAAACAACTCCAGACTTTAAAGCAGTTTGTTCTAGTCCCGGATGGTACGCAGCTGTGTAATTTGAGAGAACGCAGTATTATTAACTTGAAAGCTGTTCGTGGCAAAGCAAAACTATTAGGTTGATTTTCTCATTATCAACAGCCCAGCAGGTAGATGCACCAGCCACTAGCTTGTATGTTGTTTTATCCATTTTTCCCGGAGTCAGAGCCATGACACATGAGAGCCATCAGCTTTGCAGCCCGAGGGCGTACAAAGCGGATGTTTCCTTTTTTTTTTAAATCTATTTTTTCTTTTATTTATTTATTTTTGGCTGCATCGGGTCTTCGTTGCTGCGCGCGGGCTTTCCCTAGTTGCGGCGAGTGGGGGCTACTCTTTCGTTGCAGTGTGTCGGCTTCTCATTGCGGTGGCTTCTCTTGTTGCGGAGCACGGGCTCTAGGCTCAGTAGTTGTGGCTTTCGGGCTCAGTAGTTGTGGCTCACGGGCTCTAGAGTGCAGGCTCAGTAGCTGTGGCGCATGGGCTTAGTTGCTCTGCAGCACGTGGGATCTTCCTGGACCAGGGCTCGAACCCTTGTCCCCTGCATGCAGATGATTCTTTACATGCACAGTTTTATACTCTTTTGGTCTTGTTTCTTTAGAGTTTGGGCCTTGGCTAGCTTTCACAGATGGGCCAGCCCCCGCTGTGGGCCTGGGTGGCGAGTGTGACAGCAAAGGCAGGACTTGGGCTCTGCACCCATCTTGTTGGCCCTGGTGTGTCCTATGATGGAGATAACCGCAGTGGAGTCCAGCATTTATCAGCAGTGGAAGGAGAGTGACCACAGATACTTGGAGGAGGAGAAGCTCTGGGGAAGGGGTCGAGGGGGGAACTGAGATTTTTTTTATAGCAGTAAAAAAAAAATTCAATAACTTCTCCCAAAATCGCGGAGTCTACCCGTGAGCAGGAGGTGTGTCATCTTTAGCTACTAAGTGAGGTTACCCAGTGGTTATCTCACATGCTGGGGACATCGATGCACAGCTGTGTTTCTCCTGACCCTCTCCGTGGGGAGACTGTCTCTGATGGCCCGCTGGTCCTGCCCGCCTACCTGCCAGACTCACCTCTGAGTACCTGTCTCCCGTACCTGGGGCCATGCAGGCGGTACCCGCTGTGTCAGGCCCTGCGTAAGAAAACTGCATGGAGGGGTTTGCGGTGCCCATCCCCAGCTTAGACTAGATTCAAGAAATTATAGTCCAGTAATCATTTTGTGTTATATCCTAGTATCAAATCAGCACATTGTATACTTTAAATTTCTACAGTGTTGTCTGCCAATTATATCTCAATAAAGGTGGAAAAAATATAATCAAACTTAAAAAAATAAATTCAGCTTACAAGTTAAAAAAAAGAGACTGTTGTCTACTCCAGGCCACAGAATGGCCTCTGTACTTGGTGAAGGAGGGGGATGACTCTTGAAATCATGTGCATATTTAATGAGTCTGCGCAGTGCATTTTAAAAATTGAAGTAGAGCTAATTTACAATGTGTTAGTTTCTGATGTAGAGCAAAGTGATGCAGCTATCTATCTATCTGTATGTGTGTATATATATATATGTATGTATGTATTCTTTTTCAGATTCTTTTCTATTACAGGTTATTACAAGGTATTGAATGTAGTTCCCTGTGTTGTACAGTAAGAACCTTGTTTATTTTATGTAAAGTAGTGTTTATCTGTTAATCCCAAGCTCCTAATTTATCCCTTTGCCCTTTGGTAGCCGTAGGTTTGTTTTCTATGTCTGTGCACAGTGCATTTTTAAGGAGGCAATGCCTGAAGCATATTTCAGACTATCACAGAGATATATGCCACAGACTAGTGCTCTAGAGGGATTTGGTAGTGGATTTTTATAGTAAGATCTGTTGAAAAAGATTGATCAAAGAAAAAGGCCTTGAACCTGGCAGTGGATAAGAATAGCACTGAGTTCGACAATGTCTCCAAAGATTTGGCTCTGAGCAGCAGGCAGGATGCAGGCACTTCTAAGGGTGATGGGAAAGTTGATGCAGGAGGACCACTTTAGTGAACATTCATCTTACTGTCTAGATGGGATGCTTGGCATTTATCTCTCATTTCCTGGAACCACTAGCTGCCTTCGAATGTGTGCAGATCCCATCTTCTCAGCTGCATTTCAGTTTCTCTGTGCTTCTCAGCATCCAGGACAGTGGCAGCATCATCACGTGGATCAGAGGCCCAGCCAGTGTCGGCTGATTGGCTAGTTGATTGCCACGGCCATGCTGGAGCCATTGAAATTTGGAGATGAATCTAGAATTTGTTCATCTGCAGAGGCTGGGGTAACTGCAAGAGCCCAGTTCAGAGCTCTGGAAGTGGAGACAAGAGCGAGAGACCTTTCTGAGCAAACACGGCGGCGTGCGTGCTCGTGAGGTGTGCGGAGGACCTAGTGACCCAGGAAGTACTGCACACTTACTGAAAGTCCTCCTAACTCTCGGCACCTGCTTGGGGCGTGCGGGATACAGAGACCCACAAGGTGTAGCTTTTCCCATCAGCCACATGGGGCAGAGAATCGGGTGTGCAGGGGGCCACCGAGCCGTGCCTGTGACCTCAGCGTGATCATTAATCATTAATGATTACCTCATTGTAATCATTCACTCCCGGCAGCGTCCTGATCTGGAAGATAAGTTGTGTGGGCAGCCAGGTTCTGAGGAGATTACATGGTTAAAGCTTTCCACCTAATCTTGAGGAACAAAGCAAATTCTTCAGTGCTGAGAGATGCTGAAGGATTTAAGAGATAAAATCAAAAATTTGGAAGAATTGGATGTAAAATGTGGAGATAGTCGAAGAGACAAGCAGATTTTAACTGCTGGGCCTAATAAGCCATCAGTGAGGCCTTTCCTAGGAGAAAAGGCATGAAGGCGGGGTTCAGAGACATAATTTTTTTTAATTGGAGTAGAGTTGATTTACAATGTTGTGTTCGTTTCTGGTGTACAGCACAGTGATTCAGTTATATATATAACCATATATGTACATATATTCTTTTTCATGTTCTTTTCCATTATGGTTTGTTACAGGATATTGAATATAGTTCCCTGTGCTCTACAGTAGGACCTTGTTGTTTACCTATTATATATGTAGTAGTTTGTATCCGCTAATCCCAAACTCTTAATTTATCCCTCCCTCCCCCTTTCCCCTTTGGTAATCATAAGTTTGTTTTCTATGTCTGTGAGTCTGTTTCTGTTTCACAAATAGGTTCATTCGTGTTCTGTGTTAGATTCCACATGTAAGTGATACCATACAGTATTTGCTATTTGATATCAGGAGGGGGATGCCACCAGGATTCTTGGACAGGCGGGGGTGGCCATTGTCCTTGGGGAAAGGCAAGCAGAGCCATTTGCTTCTCTGTGTACGAGTTCCAGGTGGACCGATTCACCCACTTCGGTGCTTGTCCAAGAGCCCAGAGACCTGAACCTGGGTAAGCCTGATTACCATCACCTCCCGACACTGCATGGTGTCCCCTTCCGTTGTCCACTGAGCAGCCCTGATAGAGATCAGAAAAGTGTCCAAGGTCACGCGAAGGTGATGTAAAAAAAGTGGGGTGCAGGGGGGACTGGGTGGCACCCATCAGGGGCGCCAAGGTTCTGAGGTGTGGATGGGGTCTTGAGTGGGATGGAGGTGATTCCGGGAGAGGACGCCAGACAGAGGAAACCACATGCAGGGCAGCAGCCGCAGGCGCTCCCAGGAAGTGACCACGCGGCGGGTCAGGGTGTGCAGTTTGGGGGTAAAGCCGGAGTCCAGGGAGGAGCAGAAGGAACCCGGCAGCCTGGGGATCCTGTGAAGAATGTTATGGGCTGTGTTGCCTTTTAAGGAAAACTCCAGTATAATATAAACATCTCGTGGGTCATTAGATGTTCTGATTAAGAGGTTAAAGCAGAGAAGTAATTGTGTCTTGGACATAAAAGTTAAACAGCGCAGTGACATTTTCATGTTAAAACTTTGGCTGCACGGATCGGGTTCCCTCTGGGGAGCCTGGACACAGTCCCTCTGGGGAGCCTGGACACAGTTGGTCAGTCCCCACGTCTGAGCTTGTGATGTGCCCGCCTGTGCACGTGTGGGGACGAATATCCACACGCACTGCATCGCGGAGGATAAAATGAGCAGAACCAGTTGTTGGAAGATTTGGAAAGAAGAGGTGGTCTATGATGAGTCCACCCCGCGAGGGGCAGGCGGCCTGTGGCGTTATGTGCATCTCCTGCTGCTTTGCTTCTCGAATTATCCACCTAGAAGGAGCTGTGATGTTAGCATTGAGCCCCTGATGGGTGGCTGTGTGTATTCTCCATGCAATTCTGCATTTAGATCCATCGTTATTTTCTTTCAAAGACATCAAACGAACTCACGTTTTTGCGATGTTTTATTTTTGTGCAAAGAAAACACACACACTCCACAATAAAAATTGACACAGTGAAGTGGGAACAGTTCTGTCTGTCAGACTCTGTACCTTGTGGTTAGGTCATCTTTAAACAGATTTTGGTTGCAAGAGATAAAAATCTGCAAATCTCTTAAACCGGGCACTCTTTCCTAAGTGCTAACAGGTCTATCTGTTAGGCACATCTTCTATGTCGCCAGCATCGTCAAACGTGGGGTGCAGGTCTAGCGGTCCAGGGCTATAAGCGGGCTTCCTGAGTCGTTAGCAGCTCTTTCCTGAGTCTGGAAATAGTTGGCACTCCTGGATCGCAGGTGCAGTAGCTCCTACATCAGTCCCCGAAAGGAAGCTTTTCGCTGGGCACAGCTGCGCGGAGCTTTTCTGCACTTCCTCCCTGTGAGCAGCTCCTAAGCGCCAACCCCCCCGCCCCCCGCTGCCCCATAGCGGGTGCGTTTGATTTCCAAGGTCGCGTCCTTGAACTCGAGCCAGGCTTTCCGTGCGAGGTCACCTTGGTGCCAGCCCCCAAGGACATCCTGACTTCATTCTGGACACAGTGGCAGCGTCAGGTTTCCACCCAAGTGGCAGGTCACGGTGGCCAGCCACCTGGCCTCCGGAGAAAAGTTCCACGAGTGCAGTATGAAGCCAGATGTAAATCCCATTTGTTCTGTGTTCCATGGGAACAAGAGAGCCTCTGCTCCAGGGTGCTTTCTCGTTTGGAGAGGAAACGGGGACCTCCACGCAGATAAGGTGTTAATAGGGCTGGCTCCTGTGTAGACACGGGGCTGGGGAATATGCAGATGTGCAGCTGCACCTGACGGTTTGGACTAGATCTCCAACGTGCCGGCCTTGCCTCTGGGAGGGGACCTCGTGTTGTCTGGCTTGCGGCTGAGACATCCCCGAGCCTGGAGGAATTCTGTTACTGTTGTCGAAAGGTGGATGAAAGCAAATGAGAGTGTTTTCTCCCTGTAGACACGTAGTCTGCACCATTGCCTCTTCCTCGGCCTTGAAAGCACACGTTTACATCCGGTGTGGGGTGGAGGGGCAGACAGCCTGCTCGCCTCTTCCTAGGTGGGTGGCCTTTGGGGTGAGGGAAGATGTAAGATCAACAGCCCTTCAGCACGCCTTTCCCCACCCTCAGCCTGGAGTTTTCCAAATGCCACTCCTGAATTTTCTGGAGTTTTGAGTTGTTTCCAGACTTGTTTCGAAGGAGAGCTTTGAACTAATGTAACATATAAAGTGAAGTTCTTCCCAGAAACAAGGCCCATGGAACTCGGTCACGATGGGGTGAGCTCGGGATCCAGTGGCTTGAGAGACGGTAGGAAGCACCCACTCTTCACCATGGGCACCTGGAAAGAGGGAACATTTGAGAGGTTACTGTTGGGCTGGCCCCAGGCCAGGCCAGACTCCAGCTGTCCCAACTCGGTACTTAGCTTTCTGTGCCTGTGTGTCTGTCCCCTGCAACACAGAGGGGCCGCAGGTCCCGGGAGCTGAGGCTGTGGCCACTTAACGTTCGGGGTCTGGGAGCAGAGGGTCAGCCCGCGGCAGGGCTCCAGCAGGGTCACCAGGCTGCCGACCTGGCCCTCAGCGTACTGGGATGAGCCTGTCCTGGACGCCTGCCGTGTATCCCGGGCAGCTGGCTGCGACCCCTGGTCTGTGTTACTGTGACACCCTGTTTCTCTGGGGAATGTTCCCGCCTCCAGCCTCACTCAGGATGGATGTCGTGGGATGACCCCTTGATGTCTCTCCCGGTCCCTGCCACTTTGCCCCAAACTCCCTGTGTCTCATCACCGTCACCCCCAGGGCAGGCCCCTTGCTGTCTGGGCCCCATGGCTGGTCGTCAGCACTTCAGGTGCCGTCATTTCTTCTTTGCCCTCCGAGATCCCCTTGTCTGCCTTATGGCCCCTCCCCGCACCTGTCAGATGTAAACACCTCCTGTGAATAAAGTAGACAGTGATCTGCCCCAGTCTCTCCTGCAGCATTAGGTCCCCTTACCCTGCGTGTGCAGACACGGCCTCGGAGTCACCTCCACCCTTGCTTCGTTAACCTTCCTGCTCCCCGAGCATCTCTCGTTCAGTCTTTCCTGTATCCGGGCCCTTCCCTCCTCCCATGGCCTCTCCAGACTCACTCACACACATGCTGGGGATCAGTGTTGGCACCTTTGCCTTGTGTGAAGTAAGAGGCTGGGTGGGGTCCCATTCACACACAGAGCGTCTAGCACCACACCTGGTTAGAGGGTGCGACCAACGAATGGTAGCTTCAATCAACTGCTCTTTTAGTAGCAGCTGTAGCAGCAAGAGGATTCGCAGATGTATTGGTAGATGTGTTAGTAGTAGTAATAGCGGTAGTAGTCTTAGCAGATGTCGCGGTAGCAGCAGCAGTAGTAGCAGATATGCTATTATTATTAGATGTAGCATCAGTAGTGTCAGCAGACGTGGTAGTAGCGACAGATGTATTAGTAGTGGTAGTAGTAGAGGTATTAGCATCTGCAGATGTAGCAGTGGTATTAGTAGTACTAGTAGGTGCACTGTTAGCATCAGCAGGAGACACTCACAAGGCAAACACATGCACACGGTGCTATTTAAGACTTTAAGTCAATTCATGTCTTTATGCTTGAGGTGAGTGACGCCTCAGGACCCTGGAGGGCACCTGGGACTGATCAGGATGAACTTTGGTGTTTGAAACGTGGAGAGGGGTAGGGAGGCTGGGGGTGGATAATGCTCTTATCTTCAAAAAAGAGTACAGGACAGAACTGCAGAAATCACACACCAGTGAACTTCACGTGGATGCTCACGTCCCCAGAGGGAGTTTTCAGCAGGAAGCTCTTGAGAGCTGCTCGTGGCGCCCAGAAGCCAGCACAGACGCACCTGCGTCTGCCTACCCAGTGGTCCTGCTTTGGCAGGTGCACCACGCGTGACCCGTGAGGTCAGGTGCGCACGCTGGGGCAGTCTGCACTGTTCGGAGAAGCACAGCCCTCCTAGGTGATCTTGGGCAAGGCCTCGGAATTCTTCCCAATTCAAAGCTCCCAGCAGCTGCCTTTGACTGGCAGGAATTGACATTTGAGATGAAACCTACTTGCCATTGTTTATCTAGTGGATCTGCATTGGAAGAGAGCACAGGGCATGTGGACTTGGACTGGGATGGGGGGAAGATGGCGTTTAGGAGGCTCGGGTGAACAGCTTAGGATGCACGGCGTGAGTTGGAGAGCGGTAATAACTCAAGAGGAGAGAAGCATCGGCGTGACTCATTTGTTGCCTGTGAGGCAGATGGAGGGAATGGAGGGGTTTTTACCAGCACGTGATGGGAAATGACACAACTGGCGGATTGGTAAACTGCCGTGACACAAGAGAATAAGAAGAGTCCCTTATTTTACAGAAGTTTTCTGGCTGAAAGTAACTAAGTGTTCCAGACAGTAGAGGTTTGTATGGTGCACTTCACTCTCTGCTGGAGAACAGTGTGATTTGGGTTCACCCAAATGTTGATTTCCTAGTCTTCTTGACTAAGGTGCAGACCTTTGATGAAATTGAGTTTCCGTATGAACCCACACGTTGGAAATCGAGGCCTCCTCCTTTTTTTTTGAAACCTCACCCTCAGTATCACAGCAGATAAGCACCGCCACGTCTGCTTCATTGTCATTTCTGAGTAATATGCTTGTTTTCAGTCTACTGCTGATCTGCTGTTTCCTTTGGTCGTTCTCAAGGGGCTAAAGGATTAAGTGATGTTAATAAAACATTTTGAAACAGTGTCGTAAACTGAGCTTCAAGGAGCACAGAGTACTTTTTGGAAAGTTGAAAAATGCTCCACGTTCCTGTTTCTCACGTTTTGTTTGGAAACATAGTAATTCCAGCCGTAGGAGACAGGGTAGCCCTTCCTAGAGCCTTGTCATCACATGACAGTATTGCCTTTCACAGCTGTTATCCCACGAGGAGGACTCCAGGGAGAGTCTCTTACATGTTTGGTGGCCACACAGACCACTTGATGTTGTCAGAGGCACTGGCGAGGTCCCTGGCTGAAGGATATTCTGTTTACTGGAAAAGTTCGATGCTGGAGAGTTGCTTTTACATCCAAGTGGTTAAAAAAAAAGGGGACGTTTAGCTGGGGAGGGAGAAGCCCTTCTTTTTTACTGAGATCCCAAAGAATTGGGTCATTCCTAAAGCAAACAGTGTTTAATATAGCGATCGAAATAGATAATTGCATTGGGCAGAGAGAATAGAAGAGAGCAAAACCTTCAGCTGGATATTTTGGCCATATTTTATAGAGTATATTTATTAAAGAAAAGAATATGAGGAAAACTATATCTTAAAAAGGAAGGAAATTCACCTATAGGTTTATGTTTAAGTATTATTGACATGATTCCAAGTTCTCAGGATAAGATAGAGATGAGAGAGGCGCATTAGGCTAACTGGAAAGTGCATTTTTTTTTTTTTTTTTTTTTTTTCGGTACGCGAGCCTCTTACCGTCGTGGCCTCTCCCGTTGCGGACCACAGGCTCCGGACGCGCAGGCTCAGCGGCCATGGCTCACGGGCCCAGCCGCTCCGCGGCACGTGGGATCCTCCCGGACCGGGGCACGAACCCGCGTCCCCTGCATCGGCAGGCGGACTCTCAACCACTGCGCCACCAGGGAAGCCCTGGAAAGTGCATTTTGAGAAGTAACTTTTTTTTTAAAGTCAACACACCAAATTTAGTTCTGCAGATGTAGGGGTGGGATGGGTCTCTGTCTACAGAGGTGTGATGTGTCAAGACCATGCCATGGGAGATAATAAGCCAAAGCAAACTCATTATTTGTGAGCAAGAAAGGGAAGATTCTTGGTTTTACTGTATAATTCATTTTTAGAATATTTTCCCTCGTAATACAAGTATGTAATTGTCTTCCTTTTCAATAGCATAATGGTGACTTTGTGACGCATTCATGAGAATTATGAAGTTTGGAATGTGACTTTTATTTTAAGATTTTGAGGGAACTCCTAAAGGCATTTCACTTTTGACCTTTACGTGAAATTTGTGGTTGACCATTGCTGGGTAAGGGGCACCAAGTGTGCATTTTTATTGTGTCTGAAATTCTGGCTGTATCGCACAGCAAGGCATGGAATGAACGTGTAGCAAGTTTGCCAGCTGTTTGTTTGTTGAACATATTCATATGTTCAGTTCTTCTAAAATCGAGCTTTAAAAAACAGAGTTATTTATACCTGGCAAAGTTTATCATTTAGTAATGGACTCATAAATAAAAATGAGCTCCAAATTACAAGGGAAAATTGCCAATAGGAACAGAAAATATTAATATAGAAGAGAAAGACAGGGAAGGGATAACAGAAAGGGAGATCCAAAGACAATTATGTACTGTGCAGAAACTAGAATTGGCAGACGCTGCAGCAGGAGCAGGATGGAAGTTCTTTGGGGGAACCTGGCAGCTGGGGGCAGGACTTGGGCAAAGACAGTGGGCCCAGCCGGCAAGGGTGGTATAGCCTTCTCGGTGACAGCCCGGGCGAGATATGCAAACGGGAGATTGGTTGAACAATAATGCAAAGAGAGTTAGTGGCTGAGAACGAAAGAGTAGTCCGAAATGGCACTGGCTAGAAAGTTGAACCACAATAGCAAAACTACATGTATGAAGTCTTGGGGGGAACACTCTCCGAAGGAATCACGCTGAGCACTCCAAGGTGGCTGGTGCCAGGGGCTAGGAAGTGCCTGCAAGAAGAGGCCCGTGTAGTAAGAGATTGGCATGTTTTGGTTTCCTCCTGTGACCTACAGGTGTGTGTGTGGCCCTTGGAGCCCCCAAGAGAATCAGTTGAATGTGTCTTGCATAAATTCAAGAGATGAGGAACTGAGTTACATGGTTTGCACACTCAAGGAACTGATGATCTATCTGGAAATGTGAGTTGTTTCAATGATGTCAAAACATCTCAACGTGAGGATCGTAGGAGTTCAGTGAATGAGCCCATTTTGGGGGGCGGAGCAGAAGGCAGCCCGGCTAAGGGTGAGAAGTGTGGGCTTGAAGTCTAGAGGTGGAGTGTACAGTGTGGGAGTGAACTCAGGAAAGCCTCACCTTCTGTGGTGAAAGGTGATTGAAAAAGGAAAAAATATATCAAATATACAGGGAGACATAGTTTCGTAAGGAAAGGGGGCTTCCCTGTATCTGAGAAAGTGTTGGTTAGGAAAATGGCAAGAAATGCAAATGAAGTGAAACATTTCAAAACATGAAAGCAGTAGGAAGATTGACAGCACCTGTTGCCCCATTTGAAATACTTCGTATAGAGGACTGGAGCAGCGCAGGTAACGTGCGTGGTTCACTGCACGTGACTTGGAAAAAGTGTGGAAGGAGGAAAAGCCACATGTTGATCATGCCGCTGGCAGGGGTGACAGAAACCAGTGTGCTCGTTGGTCCAAAATGGTGCAAAAAAGGGGACTTCACTGGCGGTCCAGGGGTTAAGACTTCGCTTTCCAATGCAGAGGTGTGGGTTCGATCCCTGGTTGGGGAGCTAAGATCCCACATTCCTTGCAGCCAAAAAAACAAAACATAAAACAGAAGCAATATTGTAACAAATTCAATAGAGGCTTTAAAAAATGGTCCACATCAAAAAAAAAAAATCTTAAAAAAAAACGCAACAAAATGTTGCAAAAGGAAGAAGAAATCAGACACAAGAGTAACAAGTACAGATAATATGCTAGCAGAAAAGAGATTTTTAAAGGACTAGGTTGGATGGGAGTAAAAGGAAAGGGAACCAAGTGGAAACGGAGGAGAATGAAATAACTTCTGCACAAGAGGAAAATAAAGAGAAATGGAATTTGGAAACCCAAGTAACCATCTGAGAGGTAGAAAGTGTAACTTGTATCTTGGTGAAAGAAAATTTTCTTTTCTTGGTACAAAAAGGGTTGGCTGCTTGATCTTTGTATTGGTTTGGGCAGCTGTATCAAGATACCATAGACTGTGTGGCTTATAAACAGAATTTATTTCTCATAGTCCCAGAAGCTGGGAAGTCCACAATCCAAGTACCTGCAGATTCCATGTCTGTTGAAGGCTGGCTTCCTGGTCCATAGACAGCCGTCTTCTGGCTGTGTCCTCACATGGCAGAAGGGGTGAGGGAGCTCTCTGGGGTCCCTTTCATAAGGGCACTAGTCCCGTTCATGGGGGCTCCACCCTCATGACCTAATCACCTCCCAAGTACCCCCCTCCCCAGTACCATTGCATGGGGGGTTAGGATGCCAACATATGAATTTGGAGGAGCATGGACATAAACATTGTCTACAGCAATTTTATAAAATAATTTATGGTTTTATTCTTAAAAACAAATTTTATTGGAATCGTATCATTATTGAAGCCAGATAACAAGGTATTTGTGAGAATGTAATTACAAAAAGTCATAGAGGAACATGTGGGTTCAAGTCCTGTTGCTTAGAAAAGAAGAGCTGAAGGCTATTGGACGGTAGTCATGGGTGGCGGGGGGGTGGGAGGGGAGGGATCTGGTTTTCAGAGCAGTCCTGGATTAAAGGAAGACCTTTCATAAGACAAGACATAATTTGGGGTTGAAAAAAGAAAAAACAAACAAACAAACCAGGATGCCTCAGAGCTTCTGAAACATATAACGCACAGCAAATATGTAGCCAACATTCCCAAATGGATCTGAAGATTGAAAAAGGGATAGTGTCAAGGGTGGTGGCTGGAAAAAGAATTTCCATCAGCTGCAACCCTATCTGATGCCCTGACAACCTTCCTCCCACTTAAAGTCCAAAGAATATGTAGGAAATAAGAGAGGAAATGACCATGAAGAAATCAGTTTTGATACCAACTTGTTGAACATTTACTATGTGCGGAAAATGGATATCCTTTAGGAGGAAAACCTTTTTAAGAAGACTTTGGGGGCTTCCCTGGAGGCGCAGTGGTCGAGAGTCCGCCTGCCGATGCAGGGGACGCGGGTTCGTGCCCCGGTCCGGGAGGATCCCGCGTGCCGTGGAGCGGCTGGGCCCATGAGCCATGGCCGCTGAGCCTGCGCGTCCGGAGCCTGTGCTCCGCAACGGGAGAGGCCACAACAGTGAGAGGCCCGCGTACCACAAAAAAAAAAAAAAAAAAAAGACTTTGAAGTCCGTACACAGTACTTTGTGGGTACACATTGGGTGGATAAAATGCAGAACAAGTGGGTGAACGGATGGGAGAGGAAACATCTGCGGAGCAATTTCGTAAAGCTCTTCTAGTGAGTCCAGCATCTTATACAAAGCATAAGGCTTTCAAATTGTGGACACATATGCAGATCTGTTCAGATTCCAGATTATAAAAATAAAATCAAATTGATAAGGACAGGAAGGGAGAGGGAATAAGAAAGTAAAGGGAAGGAAGATCTCAGATGGGCTTCTAAAAATTCTGTGCATAAATTCTGGAAAAAGCTAAGTGGAAAATAGGATCTGAAAGAAGGTGGGGAGAATCTAAAACCCCGGACACGTAGACCCTTTACCTTTTCATAACATGTGATGCCTGTTCTTCATCGCACCATCATTTATATCTAGCTACCATGACGGTAAGTGGCTCTTGAAACATATTCTTAAGATCTTCCAAATTATTGGGAGAAAAATATTATTTGAATTAGTTAACGTGTGTACTCTGTGGAGGGGGATGGAAATAAGAAAACTAGAATTCCACTTGTGACAGTTGTAAAGGGAAAACGAAGGCAGGGTAAGCACGAAGGAATTTAAAAAAAAATTTCCATGAAATGCACTCATGCTAGGATGAGTTACCATATACTGATAAAGAGAAATAGTAATAGTGTTTAAAGTTTGAAAAAGAAGATTGTCATGCGGAGAGAGTGAGTGCTAACAATTTTAAAAGACGATGTGGGAATTAAGGGGAAATGAAACCAAACGGATAATGAGAAATCTTAAGAAAATAAAATTGCTAGGTTGAAGTTAGGGGGAACATAGTTAAATTTCAACGTGGAAGACTTAGGTCAAGGAAGTGATGAAGGAGGAAAGGACAAAGCCTGTCAAAGGGCCAGATGTGCAAGGATGGCATGAATCACCCAGAGCAAAAAGGAGCTAAAAGGCTCCAGTTGTTTGAGAACAGAGCACAGACTCTGGCGTGTGGGGCGTGGTACCCTGCACAATTGAGGAAAAAAGACTTCTGTGCACGTGGTTCTGGTACCCTGGTCCCCAGGTTACCATGGTAACTTCGCAGGAGGGATTATTATACAAATGACCTTGAAGTTCCTGATAAAAAGCTGTTCAGAAAAGATGAGTCATCATATCAGACATTTCAGGCAAAGACAGATTGGAGAAAATAAAAAGTAATGTATAGAAGAAAGAATGGTGTATGTCAGTGGCTAGCTTTTAAATGATACGTTCGTTACGTGATATTTCAGAGAAATGGCTAATTAGCCAAAAGTGAAATGTGTTGGCATTGATCATATGGGGAGACTAGTATGGCAGCTCCTTAAAGATGCTTTATGGCCTTGGAATGTGGCTCCAGGAGAACCTTCCCATAAACTCATGTTCAGATTTATTGGAATGAAAATTTCTATCATTTAAGCTCAATTAGAACCCTGTTAATTGATGACCTAGCCTGGAGGTCATTAAGTAAATAGCCGGCATTGGGATGGAGCCCACCACACCCCAGCAAAAGGAGCCCAATATGGTCCTGCTTTTAAGAGTCTAGAGAGGAGGTGGAATCCTACAGTGTCAATTTGAAAATATCCATTCAAAACATTCTAGAATATGGTGCAGGCCAAACAAGACATGTACTGGCTTGTCCAGCCCGTCTGCCATCTCTGATCCCAAAGGAAAGCCCTGGGTATCTTTCCACAGTAGGGCTTTGCGCTGTGCTGTATGGATTACACATATTACACACCTAGTATGGTGAATACTAATTAAAGCTGAGAATCAATTATTAACACAATACATATTATAATATAATAGAACATATATATTACTGTATTAATTAGTTACTATCTATGCTCTTTGGGGTTATCTTGTGTTAAACATCATGCGAACATTTCAAAACCTCCCAAACAACCTGGATAAAAGTGCTTGGGGTGTGTCAGTGCCTCAGCAGAGAGGGGGCCTTTGGCAGTACAAGGAGGACCCCTCTCGAAGGCCAGGATGTGCTCCCCAGGGGGCTGAGAGGAGGCTTGTCAACATCTGTGGTAATTTACTGAATTAGGGCTCTGGAAGAAAACGACAGAATACTTGGGTCAACAAAAAGCAACCATGCAGATGTTTTACTAAACTCTCTACAACTGTTTCACAATTTAGAGTCAAATACATGCAGTGTGCTTTTATGTAGCTCTGGTGTAGAGGGAAACATTTGAAGGGTAAACTAGAAAATGCAGTTCATCCCGAGAGAAGAAGGTTCCACATCTACTTGAAGATGTTTTGGAATGAAAACAATGACTAAAAATTATCTTGGAATCATTTTTATTCTTGTTCCCCATCTATACACACACACACACACACACACACACACACACACACACACACACATCTATACATGTACATCTAAATCTTACATACGTATGTATATTTCTGCTCTGAAGGATTCAGTATTTCCTATTTTCTCAGTATTTGTATTAGTCAGGGTTCTCCAGAGAAACAGAACTAAAAGGATATACAGAGAGATGGACATTAGGTAAATACAGATAGATGGATACTTTAGGAACTGGCTCACACAGTTGCCAAGACCAAGAAGTCCCATGATTCACCATCTGCAGGCTGGAACACAGGAAGGCTGTGTGTAATTCAGATGGAGCTGGAAGGCCTGACATCCAGTGGGGCTGTAGGTTCTAGTCTGAGTCCAGAAGACCAAGGGCCAGGAGTGCCGGAGGCTGTCATCGGGCAGGAGAAGACAGACCTCTGTGCTCGGGCAGACAGGGCCAGTTTGCCCTTCCTCTGCCTTTTTGTTCAATTCAGACCCTCAGCTGATTGGGTGATGCCCACCTGCCCTGGGGAGGTGGTCTCTGCTTTACTCAGTTTACGGATTCAAAGGCTAATTTCTTCCAGAGACTCCCTCACAGACTTACCCAGCAATAATGTTTTACCAGCTGTCTGGGTACCCCTTCAAACTGATACATAGAATTACCCATCACAGTGTTTTTAATGTAATTTTAGATCATAATTGGGTCGATTCATGTCTGGAGCATAGAGAGAAGCCCGTATCTGTTCTGGCTCTTTCTACGTTATTGAGAGAAAGGCAGCAGACCCCAGTCTGTGTCTTTTCCTATAAACGTAAATAGACAAGAAGGTCCCATCGCAAATCCTTGGCAAAATGAAAGTTTCAAAGTGATGGGGGCGCATTGCTGGCTGGGTCTGTCCTCGACCACTTTTCTCAGGGACCAGCGGAAAGTTCTGGAATAAGAAGTGGGAATGGCAGGACTCTACTTGGTGTTCATGGCCTAGGAAGTGGCTGAAAGCTTTCTCAGAGAAGCTGGGAGTTCACAGTCAGCTGGACTCTAAAATATTTGGTCATCTTTCTCGGAGGATGCGTGGCAGTTACGGCTGCTAGCAAGGATTTCTGGAACAGGATGGGCATTTCATCCCTGCTGTTGGGGCTCTGGCAGCATTTGGAAGGAAAGATCCCCCCATGCTTCCATCTGTTGCCATGGTTTGCAGTCCTGCTTCGATTGAAATTTGAGCTGCGTGCATGAGAGGAGAAAAGTATAAACCTTTCCCACCATGTTCATGCTTCCCTGTAGCAATTAGCTGATGGTAATGTAATTTTTTTTTTTTTTCTTTGCGGTACGCGTGCCTCTCACTGTTGTGGCCTCTCCCGTTGCGGAGCACAGGCTCCGGACGCGCAGGCTCACCGGCCATGGCTCACGGGCCCAGCCGCTCCGCGGCATGTGGGATCTTCCCGGACCGGGGCACGAACCCGTGTCCCCTGCATCGGCAGGCGGACTCTCAACCACTGCGCCCCCAGGGAAGCCCTGTAATTTTTTATTACCACTTTTCTTATTCTCCCCATTCAGTTTTATGTTCACTGATGACAGGGCTTAGTATTTTCCTGTTTATCCCTAGCACTTAGTGCAATATTTTGTTCAGTATTCACTGAACAAATAAGCAAATGCGTAATTAAAACAGTTGTAACAGTGAATTTTTCAATAAAAATTAATTTTTAATTTGGCCTGGCCCAAAGCTTATTGGGCTTTCTGCCTTCCAATATAATAATTTTTAAGCTTATTGAAAAGTTAAGGGAAATTGGATCATTTAGTGCATTAAACTGTAATTGAATGTCCAGATTTTGTCTCTCTTAAATGGCTGATGAGTTTCTGTAGCCTGATAAGTTTCAGCCTCACTCGACTCTTTAAAAAGCATATCCACATCTATGTGGTATTGATGGACGCTGGGGTCAGTTTGATTTTGCTCATCCCAACTTCGAACCCGGAAGGTGCGGTTTGACAGACCTCACACTCACTTTCAATCCCTGGTGTCTGTTATTTTAGAAAAAAAAAAAAAAAGAAGAAGAAAAATTGTATGTTTTTAGCTTTTCTGTGCAACTCAGTTGCATGTGACAGTTTAAAACCATTTTTCCAATGAAGCAGTTAACTCTGGGATCTGAGTTTATCATCGAACAGAAGTTTGGTTTATATACCTCGCCTTAAAGAAATGATCTTTTGAAGATTTCAGAGTTTTTATGGGCTGGTCTTTAAACTGAGGCCTCTAGGCAGGGGAGCAGAGGTGGGTTTAAAACAACTTTTGCTTGCTGATTCTATTAATTATTCAAGAGCTATTTATTGAGCACCTAGCAGGGATTTCAAGTTGGTGAGAAAGCTTGTTATCTTCGAAGTGCTGTGGATGGAGCTGCAGAGTGTATTCAGCAGTTAACAAGGTGTTTTGAGACACATCGTGTCATTTCACTGATTGTCAAGGCAAACCCACAATAGACTTCTAGGTCCTTCTAAATATGCATCCCCTGGTAGCTGGGACCTCGTCAACCTCAATCCTCCATTCTAGTACTTAAACAACAATGGCAGCAGGAGTAGAGGTTAAGCGGACATCTGTTGAGACCATAAATGAGTGAGTGATGAACTGAACTAATAATACCCCAAAAACCTGAAAGTTAGGATCTCAAAATGCTTGTTCTCTGGGTCTAGTTCAGGCAGCCGTTTACTAACTTCATGCTTAAGATTTTGAAAATCTTAACCAGGCTTATCTAAAATTTTGTCAACACACACACATTTTTCTTGAAGGAAGGAGAAAAGTAAAGAGAGGTTTCACTTTGCTTTAAGTTTCCCTTTATGCATTGTCAGCACAGAGAGATGATGTTTGAGGTCAGATACCACACCCATGGCTGATCTGAGCACCCACACGTGCTTGGCGTGTCCAGAGATTGCTCTGAGTTTGGAGAGTGTATTTGTTTCAAAACTTGAAGTCCAAAATGTACTGTAAGAAAGAAGCCTTTTCAGAGAAGGCAGTTAGCATTCCACTCTCGTCTTGTGTTTAATGCAGGACATGTGTTGCAGGCTCTCGTTCTCCCCTCCCCCCAGCCCTGAGTCAGCTTTCCTCCTAAGAGTTCTGACTCCTTTCCTTGAGGAGCGGTGTTTAGAAGCCAAGATGTGGGAGCTCGGTGTGCTCATTGCTACTGTGCTGTCATTGCTTCTAGACTTCCCAGTGGTGCAGTCAGGGGTCACTGTTCCAGAAATGGACATCTCCAATAAGGGCACAGTTTCTGCCGGTGTCACCTGCCGTGTCATATATGTGTCTCCCGGAGAGGCCTTGTGGAGTGGTGGAAACAACTGGGCGTGGATGTTTCACCTCTTAACCTGCCCGGAGCCTCAGTTTCTTCCTGTGTGAAGTGGGCCTGTTAAATGACCATTCCGTGGCTGTAGTGGACGCTGGGTGAGATAATACAGCTCTCACTTTCTAACTCATTTGCATCATAGCCTCGGGATTTATGGCAAAGTTGATGCTTCTGCCATTGTTTTGCCAGTTTTGATATTATCTTCTTAATTATTCCGTATTTTTTCATGTTATTCTTCCTCATAATCTAAGACATTTTGAGAGGAGAATTGCATTGCTGTTAATGAAAAATGATTTTAAAGGGGAAATACTTACTGTACTCTTAGTGCGTAGTGCGGGATGACCACGCATCTGTTTCCGGCAGGTTTGTCTTTCTGTTGGTTCTCCGTCTCTGCTATCTCTGTAGAGAAGAGGGACCATTTTCAGCTCCTAAGCTGATCTCATCCACCTTTATAGCAGCCTCACAATCGCTCCCACAATCCAGGTGAATTGCAGCCACATCTGGCCCGTTCGGGTCAAGTATTTTAACCCCAAACCAACAAGCAGCTGTGTGGGAGGCGGGAAGAGGAACACTGTTGTCCTTTAGCAGGTCGGGTTTCATTCTGGCATCTCCCAGAATTAGGTCACAGCTTTCCGGCTGTTGGAGCACTTACGCATTTCTGGCTTTACAATGCCAGTTTCCCACTGATATTTTAGGTATTTTACTATGTATGTGAGATGGTAGGACCCTTCCCCCCAGACTAGGAATTTAAGGTGATTCTTTTCTTTCCGTTTTGGACCCTGAAATATGATCTTTATGGTGCAGTTAGTTCAGAGACTCCCCCAAAGGCCCCTGGAGGTTGGTGTCATCCAGTAAAGCTGATTGGGATGTGCTGGGACCTGCGGCTAGCTGGCCCTCACCCTGCAGGGCTTGGGGCTGCCCTTGGTCTCTATGTCCCATCAGGTGTCATGATACGATGGCGTGTGCCTGGGAGTTGTGGCCAGTCCTTGTGGATAGACACAGCCGAATGTCTAGTGTGTTCCAGAAGCTACCTTTACCTTTATGATTTCTGAATTGTTTCTGACACTGGTCATCATAAATTCATAAACTAAATGTAAAATAAGGGAACTAACTGCTATTTTCATAACTCCAAATGCACTTCATTTTCTAGATTCTGTATTGACTTAATACCTGGGAACTATAGGCCCAACCTGTCAGCATTATCCAAAGGCCTTTTATGACAGTTTCCCCCCTATACTACAGGAGAAATATATAGGCTCTGCTGATCTTGTAAAGGCTTTTAGTCTGCTTATTCTAGTTTCCCATATTACTAAATTGTCTCAATAAATAAGGGTGGGGTTTTTTTGCATATGCTTTCAGCACTGGAGGACAGAAAAGTCCTATTTTTCTGACATCGGGGAACGAGTTCTTTTTCTGGATATGAGCTAATTTTCTGAAGCTTTTCTTAAAGTGCTACAGTAATTTAAAAAATTTCAGCCACCAGTGCCTTTACTAAAATAACTTAGGCACAATCCCTTCTTAATAGAGCACACTCTCCATATCACTGAACCTTTTCTGAGTGACTCAGGTCTTCTGGGCCAGCCTCACCGCTGCTGTGCTCCCTGAGGTGGGTCACTGGGTGTGTGCGAAGTTGTGGCTTCTGTGCTAAGTGACCACACGCTGCTGGGCTGTCAGAGGCGCTAATTCTGCTTTCCTCTCCCTTGAGATCACTTTCCATTTCCCACTGCTTCAAACAAGTTCCCTCCTCTTTGACTTTAACCCACCCTCCACTGGAGGACAATCAAAAAAGGAAGATTTGTTGAGCCTCCCACATGCCAGGTGTGTTTTCAGTAAGTCGTCTTATTTAATTGTCACAATTCTCTTAAGAAGTAGGGATTCTTCCCATTTTCACTCCAAGAGTGCTGGAGTTCAGAGAGGTTAAGTAACTTGGCCAGTTATGCACAGCCGATACTTAACTGAGTCTGTGAGATTCAAAATCATGTTTCCCTGGCCACACCGCACTGAACTGTTTAGGGGAGGTCCAACGTCAATCATTCTTTAATTCAACACGTCTTTGTTAAGTGCTCACTTGACTTGGCGAGGATGCCCGCCTCCTTCCTGAGATCTTGTCACGTCAATTCTTCCCCTGCTCATCCCACTCTGCCCCCCTCCCTGCCAGAACCGTCCCTGTCATCTTCTGCATATGCTGTGTGTCAAGTTCAAGCTCTTAAGCCTGGGCCTTCAGGCTTCAAGGTCGTCACAGGCACTGGAGAGCCATTTGTAATTCACCCGCTGTGTCCTGTGTAGGTCGGTGGTGCCTATACCTGGAATGAGGTCACAGTCAGCACCTGCCCTCTGCCCTACCATGCAGGTGTCTCTGTATGGTCACCGGGGCCAGCTACTGTGTCTTATATGGTCAGCATTTGGAAGCAGTCTTTTGAACTTTTCTCCTGGCATCAGATGCATGAACTTTGTGACAGGCGCTTTTCAGGGCATTTAGGTGTTTTGTTGTTTTGTTTTTGGCATTTGTGGTCCAGGTGCTGAGCATGTGTCAAGCCTAACCCAGTGATAATGGGTACTTTTTTCTATGGAAGATCTTTAAGCAGCTTAAGATCCTGACCTAATACATATTGCCCTAAGTGTTTTACAGGGCGATTTATGTTTTCATCCAATGGCTATTATCTGTCTTATTTTGAACCAATTCCACTGCTATGACTTGGGAAACCACTGAAATCTGAAAATGTGAAATACCGCAAACTTTATGGTAAACATTATCTACTCCTTGCTAATTGAGCTCCTTTGCTTTCATGCTTTAGCTGTAGATCAGTTTTCTTTGTCTAAGTGCTGCTTAAACGTGTATCACTGCAAACCCGGAGAGCAAGGAGCTGGCTTCTTCTGCTGGTGCCAGGGAGAGAGCCTAGGGACCTATAAGGACCACTCCAGAGAAAGCTGGCTGCAGGTGCAGAGGTGCTTTGGAAGAATTCCTGAAGTGCCTCTGTTTTCCTAACAGAAGATGCACAAGACAGCACGGGAGCAGTCAGATTACAGCTGTGTAATTCAGGAAGCATTTAAGAAAGAAAAAACACATCCATCTTTATGCTGCAGGTGTTGCCAGAGCTTGTAGTCAGGGTGATCCTTTTACGTTGGGAATCCCTAACGACCTGAGTGACCCTCTTTCCAAAGTCCTCCCTCTGTCCCCCCTTGAGATGCTGAAGTGGCGTGGCTCCGTCCCCCATCTCTCTGCAAACCTAAACCTGTGAGCTGGGACACGAGTCATCCTTTCCCCTCATCCCCCGCATGCACGTCCACCCCTCCCCGCCGGGAGGGCTCACTGGACATCAGATAGACGAGGTCCTCGTCACCGCAGTGGATGGTAGGGAAGCCGCCTCACCCGCTGGGTGACCGGAAATCCTTTCTCCCGTGGACACATTGTGTCATTTGTGCCCTCGTCAGCAGCCACTGCCCTCGCTGCGAGGTTTTCTTTGTGGCTAATCCCGAGCTGCTCACAGCGGCGTGCTTCCCATTTGGTGCGCTGTTCCCTGGCGGAATGCAGCCCTGCTGCCTGGCACCCTTTTCAAAATTTGGGTTTCCTTTCCAATTTTCTAATATGTCTTTATCCTACTTAAAAAAGACTTTTTAATTAAAAAATTTAAACAGAGAAAATTGCAAGTATTGTCAAAATTAACTCCTGAATATTTTGCAACTAGATTCATCCATTGTTTACATCTTACCACGTTCATGTTTTCTCTTTCTCCAAATTGTTACGACTGTTACTTTTTGCTGAGCCCTTTGAGTGTGAGTTGTGGAAGTCACCCTCTTAGCCCCTGATCACATCAGGCTTATATCCAAGAATAAGGATATTCTTCCACTTAAATGTAGTATATTTATTAAATTCAGGAAATATAACAGTGTTACAATGCTGTAACCAGTATCCTGTCCATCTTCAAATTTTGTCGATTAACCAATACTGTCCTTTGTTGCTATTTCCCACGGCCAGTGTCCCGTTCAGGGTGACACATGCATCCAGTGTCAGTTAAATGTTTTCTGATCCACACCCCACTCGGGGACCACGTTCCCATTAGCACGACCCCCAGGCTGCCTTGCGGGGATCCTGGGGTTGATGGCTGTGTCTTGCTTTTCATGCAACAGGATTCAAGGTGACAGGGACGGGTGTGCGCAGGAAGCTGGCCCTGATGTGCCCACCGTACAGCGCAGAGAAAGTCGACTCAACACCTAAGTCCTTGAGCGCTGCCTGGAGCTTGTTGCTGTGTGGGTGCCGCAGCCTGTCAAGCTGTGCTCAGACTCTGCCGCAAAAGAGCTGAACTGGGAAATAGCTTTCAGCGCTTTATCTGGGTGGCGATCTTTTGCTGTGTAGGATTTCCCCCGCTGCAGGCCGGTGCATGACTTCATTCTTCAGGGTAGGCAGCAGTCCCTGCCTGGCTGCCGGCTCAGTCCCGTGCTTGCTGTGTGCACTGCCAGGAACGTCACCCTCGGCGTGCGTCCCTCACCCCTCAGAGGTAGAGGTCCGGGACTGTCTCGGCGCCAAGGCCGGCCGATGGGTGGGCGCACTTCTTGCATCGCCAGCGCAGTCCTGACAGGCGTGTCAGTTTCTGGCTTGACCCTCAGGAATCCCTGTGACATCTTCTGACCCTGGTGTTCAGTCTAAATCTCCCTGGGGATAAAGAGTGGCTCCGGCTGAAATTGATTTAAAATGAACTGGTTCGTTAACAGACACACATACATCTATATATAAAATAGGTAACCAACAAGGACCTACTGTACGGCACAGGGAACTCTGCTCACCACTCTGTAATGACCTATACAGGAAAAGAATCTGAAAAAGAATGGATATATGTATGTGTATAACTGAATCACTGTGCTGTACACCTGAAACTAACACAACATTGTTAATCAACTCTACTCCAGTGCAAAATAAAAATTACATTAAATTAAAAAAATAAAATAAAATAACTGGTTTAGCTCTCAGAACCCAAGATTGCTGGCAGGATAAAGTGCTGCAGAAATGCACACGGGAATTCAGAAAATAAGCCTTTTGGTTCACCTTATTTCCTTATAGGATGTGCAGGAAGGTAGAGGCTGCACACGGTCTCTCCCTGATTCATGTTTCCCGAAAGCTGGCAATAGGGCCGTGTTGCCTGTGGTCACCTTTGTCAGGATCGGTGGTTGAGCTGTGCCCACGTTTTCAAAATCGGTTCCGCTGGCTCTCAACCTCACTCTTTCTTACCTGGGCGTGTGCTGCTCACGTGTTGGTCACCGTGATCTTTGGTGAAGCCACAGACGTGCCTCACTTCTGAGCTCAGCATCTGAGTTGACAACGGGGACCGTAACTGCACAACTTTGGTGAAGGACGTCACCGTCTCACCATCTGGCACTGGCTTAGCTCACCAGGCCTTCTGTCTGGGGCGACTTTGACCCTCTTTGCTATTTAGGACTCCTGCAGCCTTTTGTGGCTCTGCTGGTAGCCTCCAGTTGCCTGGGCAGGAGAAGGATGAAGTCCCCACGTGGAAAGTAAACCCCGTTTTATCACCGTTGGCTTCTCCCTCTCTTCTTCCTGGGATTTTCTACCTTCCTAACTTTCACCTCACTGAACGGAAATCAAGTCACACCTCACTCGCTCCCAGGTGACTTCAGTGTGAACTTGAAGCATCTGGAATGGAGCTGAGAACCCAGAAGGAGACGCCAAGATCCCTGAGCCCTCAAGGTCAATGTCGGTGGACTTGGGAGCGAAACCCGGTGCCTCCTTGCTTCTGGAGTGCTAGCTGTGCTTGACGGGGCCAGCGTCTTGCACACGCTGGTCATTTAGCCACTGACTAGGAGGGGAAGAAGAAAAGTCTATGAAGGCAGAGTAGGAACAACAGGAAAAGTGTAGAAGAGATATCCCAGAACTCAAGAGACCTTACCCGCAACCCCACACCTGCCCCCAGGCTTGTCTGGTCCAGGATTCAGCAGCCCCTTAGCTGTAGCTCTGGAGGATCTTGACCCCTGTCAATGCCTGAGTCATGGGGGTGGGGAGGGGGGAGGGAAAGGGGGGAGGGGGGAGGGAAAGGGGGGAGGGAGGGAGGAGAGAGACAGGAAAAGAGAGAGGGAGAGAATTACACATTTGAATCAGTGGACAAAAGTAGTGTGTAAAGACAGTTTCCTTTATAAAAGAATAATTTGGATTGAAAGAATTAATTTACGGGAGTAGTGTTGCCATTCCTCTATCTGTTTAGAAAAGTGAGGCGTGACTGTGCATCCACTGAAATGCTTTAACTTTTTACTTTCTCCTCCCCCCTCCCTCTTGCTCGCCCTATGACCCCACCTCTGACCTTCTTAGGGATTACAGGGCAGTAGACTTGGAGGTGGGCTGCAGGGTAGTGGGGGGTTAGCCCCCCTATGTCTTCCGTTCTAGGCAGAGGCCTCGCAGCCTGGGGATTTGACTCAGTTCCTCCAAGGGATGGAAGGAGTGATCCTCCGGGAACCGCAGGCATGTTACTGAGCGCTGAGAACTCACAGCTGTGGTTTGAGACTCCTTCAAATTCTAGTTTACGTCTGTTCCTCCCCTGAAGAAGGACCCGGGTCTGCGCGTCTGTGACCTCAGAAACTAATTAACCCAGACTTGTGAGACGTGCAGGTTGAGCGCCAGCCCCGAGCTCAGGCTGAATTCCTGACCGGGGAGAGGGCGGAGGCCACGTTCCAGAGCTTTCTGTGGGGAAAGCCCTCTATGTCGCGAGCGCACAGCTGCTGCACCGACCTTACTGCCAGCAGCGCTGGGGATGAGACGTTCTGAGCTTTGTCTTCTGATGAGACTTCTACAGATGTGCTGGCACGGAGAAAACTCTGCCCTACTTTTTTTTTTTTTTTTTTTTTTGAGAATAGTAAACACTTAACTGCTTAATTTTGGGTTTTCCTAGATCCATTGTTAGGAATTTATTTTTAAGTGGTCATGACACAGATAGCCCATGCTTACATTTCTTTACAGTTTATAAAATAACCTTAATAAGTATTTATAAGAAACGATCTGCAAAATAATATAGTGTTTCAATTATTAACTTTACATTTTCCTTAAATATGCCATTGGTAAAGGTTTTATGATCCCACACAAGAGGCAAAATTTAATTTTTCATTCCTTTCGGAGATAACATCGGTTCCGTTTTGATGATGAAGCACTGCAAAGCTGCTTATTTTAACGTAGGTTTCAAAGTGGGTTGCGAGGTGGTGAGTTGCCCCAGTTTCTCTTGAGGACGTGCTTTGCACTTGACACAGAAGGTGGTTGGGCAGCTTTCACTGCACATACTCAACACACAAAGCTCTCTGTTCTGCCATCTGAACTTCAAGTCCAGACCTTGAAGTGCTAGATCACGTATAGTATCATTCCTGGAGGTCAACGGTCATCCCAGATTCCCTGGAGACCTTCCACTTCCTTTGCCCAGGTGGTTTGCTCGCTGGCTTGGAGCAGAGAAGGATGCGTGGCGTGGTCTTTGGCTGCATGGCATCAAGCGCTGTCTCCTGCATGAACGCTTTCCAGGCAGGTTTGCAGAGCACACAGCGTTCAGCCAGAGAAAGCTACCTGCTGGGGAGAAGTTTGAGTCATTTGGTTCAAGTTCAGATTCACAATTTCGAGTGTAAACCTCTGGCCCACTCACCGTGGCGGGAGCTCCCTGAGGCTCGGGGTCTGGGGGTGGGGTTCGTGGGGCCTGCACCAGGATTGGGCAGGAGTGTTGTGGACCCTTGGCAACCCTTGAAATGAGACATTGATTTTAGAACCCAGTCCTTGACGGAAAGGCATCATGCAGGAGACAGACTCATCGGGGAGAAGTCGTTAGGATTGAGTGGAATATTTAGAAGGGCAGCTGGAAACAGAGACACTTCACCTGGAAATTCCAGGTAGGTGATGTTAATTAGTGCAGCTGAATCAGGAGACACGTGTTTCCCCTGAAAACGTATTGTTTATGTTTTCCTGCCCATTGTATAAACTCAGACCCTTGGGTCAAGTATGCGGAATTTCCTCTTCTTTGTACAGTAGCATGACTGAGGACTGAAAAGCATCTCAGAGGTTGTTGATCTCTGCGTAATTTTGTCCAAATAAAGACTAGAATTCAGACTGAGGAGTGGAGATGGGTTAGATCTTAGAAGCCTGTACTTAAGTTCTATGCACATAGGGAGCTCCTGAAAGTGACTTTTGTGATTCACTATAAATATATTGACTTGCCCATGGGGTAGCCTAGTTACCTACTTGGGAGGCTAGTTACCTACTTGGGAGGCAAGCAAGCCTGTTTTGAAGTCCGCCTTCTTGATGTCATCCATCGGGACGGTGGCGGCTTGTTGTAGGAAGAGCGGGGGCCCTGGGATTGGGCCGTGGTGTGGATCTCAGGCCCCACTCCCTGCCCGTGTGATGCTGAGCCCTTGGGCAGAGCGGAGCACCAGTGCTTTCTAGGAGTGATCTAAGAGGAGCGATCTACCTACACTTTGTGTCTTCCCGCTTGGCTTAAGAAAGTTGAGCCTTAAGTAAATTTTGAGCAATTCGAGGAGACACTTGATTTCAGGGCTAAGGAGTTCTTGGGCTGCTGGACAGTCAAAGAAGTCCTGGGGCTTTCTTTCCCTGAACATAAGAAAGGGTGGTGCTTCAGAGAATGTAGCCAAATAATAAGAAAGCAAGAAAGCAGGTCCCCAGATCTGGTAGGTGGAAAGAGAGCAAAACACCCAAACTTTCTTCAGAAAATCCGAAATTAGACCCCAACAGCCAAGAACTTGACTGTCAGTGTCTAGTCGAGGCCATGGTTTCTGTGGGTTATGTGAAGGGGGCTCAGTGAACCAGGGGAATTTGGGGGGGCAGTTTATCTCCTGTGATGGGCCTGATTCTCAGCAGGAAGCATTGGTAGTAGAACAAAGAGGCCCTCAGTAGCGAGACTAGAATTTCTGAAAAAACTTTTTTTTTTTCCCCACAGTTTTTCTTGCTGGGGTTAAAATAGACCTAACATAAAATTTCCCATTTTGACCACTTGGGAGTGTCCAATTCAATGTCTTTAAGTACATGCACAGAGTCCTGCAACCAGCATCATCATTTAAACCTGGAACTCTGTAAGCATTAAACAAGAAAATCTTAATACTCTGTGTCAGTGTGAGACGCACACCATCTGCACTCATCTGGGGATGTCTTGTGTTCTCCGTGGTGATGCTTGGTTTGTATTAAACATGAAGACTAAGGGTATAGGAGTTTGGTGAGTTATGGCCCATCCTCTACGGAGAGGTAACCTGTAGTAACGTGGGATGCAGGCATGGAGGAGAGGAAGGCTCCTGGCTTCAGAGTGTAGGACCGAGATTTAAGATTGGATGACCCGCTGACAAGGGCAGCAGCATTCAGAGTGACTGGACACAGCTGCACGTCACACACAGAGAAAAAGGACCCACCTGGGAATGTGACACTTGGGTCTATGTCCCTACCTGTGAGGGGCTTGTACATTGTCAGTAATTGGCCTCTGGTTTCTGTGGCCATTAAATTAGCAGAATGGCTGACTTGTTTTGATTTAAAAGTATACCATTTTATCACGTTCTGTACACATTCTTCACAGTCAACTTTTGCTTTCGCTTTTTTAATGAAGCCTAAAATATGAAAACGGTTCACAGGTGACTGGGCCGTGAGTTTTTCCTCTGCTTGGCTGCACAGTGAACTGTTGCAGTAAAGACAGGGTCTGATTTTCAAAGGGCCAAAGTTCACGTGGTGCCAGTTTCCTGTCTAGTCCACAGAGTCTTAACAGAAGAGGAAAGATGGACAGGTTTTTTTTGCGGTACACGGGCCTCTCACTGTTGTGGCCTCTCCCGTCGCGGAGCACAGGCTCCGGACGCGCAGGCTCAGTGGCCATGGCTCATGGGCCCAGCCGCTCCGCGGCATGTGGGATCCTCCCGGACTGGGGCACGAACCCATGTCCGCTGCATCGGCAGGCGGACTCTCAACCACTGCGCCACCAGGGAAGCCCAAGATGGACAGTTTTGATCTTCAGCTGCTCAAGCTAAAATGAGATTTCCCATCACGTGCTTTACTCCACCTAGATTTTGTAGACAAGCCTTTTTAAAAAAGCAGTATTGTTGGTGAAATACTTTCAAGCCGTTTGTTTAGATTTGCACGAAGCTTAAAGGAGACAGGTCGTGTCAGCCTTAGGAGTGACTGGGGCAATCACTGATGGAAGCACCTAGTTAGGGTCAGTAAGCTGAAACCGATACAAAATAATGAAGGCTGGGCAGAGAGGGGAGGAGGAAGAGGAAATAATGGTTTGTCCAAAGGAAAAGAAGATCTGGAGAGTATGCCCTTCAAAGGGGAAAATACACAAATTAACAGGACGGAAAAAATCCAACTGTGTGTGGTTCTGAAAGTGGGGTGAGGTCTGTACCCCTCAGAACAGACTGCAGGTCTGTGATGGCTCACCCCTGGGGCTGAGGGAACCGCCAGGGCTGGATGGAGGCCCAGCGCCAGATGTTAGATGGGGCATTTTGATGGATTATTGCTCTGGGCTCTGGGGGCTCAGGGTTGCCAGTGACCGTGAACCAATATTTTGGTTGATAGGTCAAGGCTGCATATGTCTTATGTGTGTTTTCCATTATTTATTTATTTATGGCTGCATTGGGTCTTCGTTGCTGTGTGTGGGCTTCTCATTGCAGTGGCTTCTCTTGTTGCAGAGCACGGGCTCTAGGCGCGCGGGCTTTAGTAGTTGTGGCACGCAGGCTCAGTAGTTGTGCCTCACGGGCTCTAGAGCGCAGGCTCAGTTATTGTGGTGCACGGGCTTAGTTGCTCTGCGGCATGTGGGATCTTCCCGGCCCAGGGCTTGAACCCGTGTCCCCTGCATTGGCAGGCGGATTCTTAACCACTGTGCCACAAGGGAAGTCCCTTTCCATTTTTAATGCTATGAAATGCAGTTAAATGCATCTACCACTCAAAACATATTGAACATAATGTAATCTTTACCTTCTCCAAGATATTTAATGATTTAAAGAGTTTAAAAAATATGTAGCTTGGTAACCACAGTGTACTAGTTTTCTTTGTATGGTAAGATAATCAAAAGCTCTAGTTGATCTAAAATTGAAATCTGTGACTGGAAAACTAGTAGTATTTATTAACTTATTTATTAATTTATCATTCACATCAACTGGTAATTCCAGACTGTATTTTTTTTTTTTTTTTTGCGGTATGCGGGCCTCTCACTGTTGTGGCCTCTCCCGTTGCGGAGCACAGGCTCCGGACGCGCAGGCTCAGCGGCCATGGCTCACAGGCCCAGCCGCTCCACGGCATGTGGGATCTTCCCAGACCGGGCCACGAACCCGTATCCCCTGCATCGGCAGGCGGACTCTCAACCACTGCGCCACCAGGGAAGCCCCAGACTGTATTTTTAATAGAGGAAAGGCACGTGGCTGGAATAAACAGACTGAGGTATAAAGATTCAAAGTATATATCACTGTCGAAATTAATCTGTGGAGTTTGGGCATTTTGGGATACTGGTGAAAAAGTGTTAAGCCATATGCACTCACATTAAAACATCCAGTCTTGTGTTTCACGTGCTCCGTGGCGAATTCATGGTGTGGACGAGTAGTTATGCAGACTGAATAAAGTTCACCTTTGAAGAACGCAGCCCACTGTTTTCGGTCTGTTTCAAGATATATGATGCAAGATGGCAAAAGGAATTTTTAAGTTGTAGTACTCTCCTCTTCAAAGTACATTTCATCCAGATGTTTATGGATTGAACTGTTTTAGCTTTAGATGTACTACATCTAGTACATTCCAATCACACCCCTTTAGTTTATGTTCCCGTATATGGCAAGGGATGTGCCTCTGTTACTGTCCAACTGTAAAGGCTTTTCTGTGAGCTAAGACCTCCTTCATCGTTTTAGTTGCTGTGTCACAGGACCTAACACATCACAGGCCATCGCTCATTCGTAATTAAGTAGGTGAAAACCTTTATATTTATTCTCTGAGTAGCCTAATCCAAACAATATCTCAGTTTCTTTTAATGACCAAAACAATGGGGTTTGCCTGATTTCAGAAGAAGTGTATATCCAAGTTGAGGGTTCTGTAGAAGTACATTGTGAATTAATTTTTTAAAAAATGAATAGGAATTTTAAATAATTTAATCACCATAAAGGAATATTTTCATGTCTATGCACACAGACACAGAGACATATAATGGCTCCATTTGTGCATGTGTGTGAAAATAAGATCAGCAACCACAAAGTTTATATTAGAAACAACACACTGAAAACTGTGTGATTAGCTTGGAGACCTCATGATTCATATCTTAATTGGGATGTTATTGATTCTTAACATGAGATTAATTTACAACTCAAAGACCCTTTGCTAATTTAAGAGAGCAGTGACTGGACAGACACAGGGGTTAGTGCCGGAATCTGGTAACAAGAAATAAGTAAAGAAAAAGAATTGAGTTATCGCCTGACATTGTATCTGCAAGTCATAAAATGAACTGGAGGTGGAGGTCATTTGGCTACCCTGTCAAATCACACATCTTTTTTTTTTTTTTTTTTTTTTGCGGTACGCGGGCCTCTCGCTCTTGTGGCCTCTCCCGTTGCGGAGCACAGGCCCCGGACGCGCAGGCTCAGTGGCCATGGCTCACGGGCCCAGCCGCTCCGCGGGACGTGGGATCCTCCTGGACCGGGGCACGAACCCGTGTCCCCTGCATCGGCAGACGGACTCTCAACCAGTGCGCCACCAGGGAGGCCCAAATCACACATCTTAACACAGAAAAACCCACACTGATGTCCTAAACTGTCAGTTATACTGTGTATAGGGTAAAAATGACTGAATTGCAAGTTGTCCTGAGTTGGCTGATTCCATCATCGTGATATTAATCCCTTAAGGATTCCATGTTTCATGTATTGTTTGGCCAGGTTCTCCTTTTCAATAGTTTTACTGGCTTTTGGCTCATTCATACTTAGTTTAGTTTCTTTCCAGAGCCGGCCCAGCTCACTGCATTCAGGACATCTTCCCTGTATCCTATGCGCACTCTTGTCATCTCTCTTTGTTCTCCTTAGTTTTCCCCTTTTAATAATGCCAGGTTTCCTCAAGTGCAGGAATAATAATGGGCTGTTCTATAAATGAACCTTCACTTAGAAATTAACATAGAAATTTGAACTCTAGAATTGGCAGTTTATAGCAAGGACACTAAAGTTTTTCAAAGAAAGAGAATTAGCTCGCTTATAGCACATAAAGACTTGCGTCAACATGTGAAAATATAGTTATTAAAAGCACAGGTGTGGTTTTGGTTTGCGACGCGATAAACCTCACCAGAAAATATTTGTTTTGAATTGTGTTCACTGTCCAATTCTCCTTGTTTGATTTAAACTTCACTGTAGCTGGTAGCAAAACGTTTTCTAGATATTTCTAGATGTTAACATGCTTATACAAGTGCTTTGCTATTAGAAACCATATTTTAATGCTCCCAAATCTCCTAAAACTCTCCATGATAGCAAATGGGGGAATAAACATTTAATGAAGCACCAGTGAAAACATGAAGAAACTAGGACTGTTTGTGTATCATTCAAATTGAAGCCACAAGGAAATGGAGTGAGTGATATTTTTCATATTTTATTTATTTCATATTTATATTCATAATAAATTATGCATGGCTTAAGTCTACTAAGTATTTTTCTTAAACACTCTTGGAAAAGATAAGGTTTTCTGGATTCTCACACAGTTTGACAGCTGTTTGTCAACAGTTTGACATTTGGTTTCAATGGGAGCTGGTACACTTAAGGATTGGTTTCTGAAGCATTAGGCGTAGGACTGCTCAGGGGTGGCGTGGGGACGAGTGGTTTGGGAACGGTACCTCTGCCGATACTAACCGTGGGCAGCCGGCCCCAGAGCCTCAAGGTGGCCTCAGAGATGTCTCTTGGCATCTCTGTGGCCGCAGTGTAAATACCAGAGTGTGTCATTGAGAAAACCACCGCTTCCTTCTGTGGTTTACCCCACTTTCCTTCTTTTAACCATAAGTGTTGCACTTGTGTTTTCAGGTGGGTCCTTTGAAAGTGCCACTTAGTTCTTGAAAAGCAGTGTTTTTGGTCCACCACGTCCGTTATCTTCCATAAAAGCCCAATGAACTTGAAGTCTGTAGTTGAGCCCCGGCTCCGATGTGCACGTGACCTGGGAGTGTCTTCTGTGTGGATCTCTGACCTTTTGTCGGAGGCGAGAGGGCTCACCACACTTGCCAGGTGTTCTTTATGCCACAGAGTTTATTCTGTGGAATTTCTGTTCACATTTTGTTTGAGTTTTCAGACCTGATTTTAAAGCTAATACATCAAGTCATGTTATCCTTTGGGGGTGATGTTTCCAAGTGTGAGTCCTCTGGGTTTGCAGAGCTGCACTGCAGCATTTTAGAATCTGTCGTTTATAAAGAGTCTAAATCCTTGCATGTAGTTTTGAAAAGTGGCTTTACGATGAGTCTGGTATTTGAGGCTGAGTGCAGTTATGAAAATTACATTTTGGCTTCATCCTGGTTGCCGGGGATTAGTCTAACATGCACATTTTTTCTCATCATGTCCCATATCTGACAAGAAAGCAGAACAGCTGTGATCGATGTCATAACAGGGTGTTTTATAGTCTCTGTGAAATGGAAGTAGCATGAATTAACTGATATTGTGTACATTCGTTTGATGCATAGTGTGGTTAGTCTCTGTCCTACAAGAAAGAATATCCATTTTTCTATCCTCATTCCTGGAAATACTGTATGGCTTCCCTGTCATGGAGCGTGATGTCTAGTTGCCTTAGAGTGGCCTGCAAACCTTCCACCGTGTGGCCAGGGTCTCTGTGGTCCACTGCCCCAGCCTGTGCTCCTGGGGTCCAAGCCTCCATAGCTTCCTCAGTGTTCCTCACCTCCCTGTGCACTTTCCCACCTTTCCCACGTTGGGCATCCCAGGCTTGGGCATCTCACCCAGGTTTGGGCTGCTGTTGACCTGCCACACCACCAGAAAGCACAGGCAGTGTCCAGCGGGTCCCCAAACCAGGTGGCCTCCTCTTCTCCTGTCCCTTCTCTTTTTCCTGTCTCATCCTTTTCCCTCGGTGTAGCATCCCATCCAAACGCATTTTTCCTTCTCAGGCAGTTTGTGTTTTCAGAGCCGCAGTAACAGTTATCTTCCCAAGTCATTTCGTTTTACATGCATTTTCCTCATCTGGACTAGAATGTACTTGAAGAAAGGAAAACAGGCCTCGTTTCCCATCTCTCACATCACCTAGAACGGCACGCGCACGGCAGGCTAGCTCACTTTCATGCCAGCAGCTCTGCTTGGACGTTCCTGGTGCGGAGGTTGGGATGATCGGCTGAAATGAGGTGCGGGCTTCCTGCTGATCTGTGCTACGTCTTGCATAAGGATTTACATTATCTGTTGCATCAGTGAATATAATCATGAGTTAAATGAGGTTTGCTAACTAAAGAAGATTATGAGATATGCAGTTTGACAAATAGACTAAAGATCTTTACCTGAGATCTGTAGAATTACCAACCAAGGAGATGAAACTCTGTTGTCTTTTCCTATCGTAAAGTCAAACGTGTGACATTCTTTTCTTCTCTCCCCTCCCTTCTCCTTCCGTCCTCCCATTTCCCATTATTACTGATGGAATCACTGTCCTTCTGATCACACCTGTCCACTGAAAAAAATGCACAGCATGAAAGTGGAGAATTATGTTTTGTCCAGGGACCTTACCGAGGACTATAGCCTGGGAGACAGCCTCTCAGAGCCCTGAGGGACTGTTCCCAAGAGGTCAGGGAGGAGCCTGGATACAGAGGAGTTTTTGCTGGAAAAAAAAAGGAAAGAACCATGCAGTTGAACATCAGGAGATTACAGCTAATCGTAAAAACTGCAGACAGACATGTTACAAGAGATTACAGACATCTCCTGTTAATGATTTCAGTGCTTTTCTAGGTATGGGAAGATGCAAGAGTCTGGGCTTAACTGAAATCACTTCTTTGATACGCCCCTTAGCTCTCTGGGGCCAGTATCCTGTTTTTCTCCATCCTGCATCCCCTCAGGGTACACTGGTGTGGGGTTGGACTGGGGAGGCTACAGTCGCTGCCGGCTTTGTGGCCTCAGCATCCTTTGCTTACTGAAATGGCAGGCAGCACGGTTTGTCCACATGCCCATTGGAAACCCCTCCGTCTCCTGCACTTAACACTGAGCCCTCACTGGTCTGCCTTCTCCATCCCTTGGGTCCTTCCTCTCCTTCCCGTCCCGCCACTGCCTGGGTTCAGCACCCCCTCCCTCCTGTCAGACTCCCTGGTAGGTCTCCTGACCCCCGAGTCGCTCCTCACTCCAATCTCCTTCACGCCATAGAAGAATGTTACTAAAATGCAGAGAAAGGAATTCTCCCTCATTCAGAAGTTTTCAATGCTCCCAGTGGCCTGTTGGAGAGAAAGCACTTGGACTCTCCTTCAAGGACCACATGGCCTGCGTCCTCCCAGCCTCTCCAGCGAGATTTTCTCCAACACCCTCACTTGAGTCTCTAGTCTTGGGCTCCTCTGGGCACACACAAACTTTTCCTCCCTGGAGAGCTGGCTCATGGGGTTTGCTTGGTCACCTCCCTGCATTAGGGCTCTTGCTGCAGGGCACAGGGCTCTTCTGGTAGATGGCCAGCTCCACGAGGGCACCTCCCCCTCTCCTCCTGCCAAGGACGGGGACGGTACCCACACAGAGGAAGTGCTCATTGAATCCTTACGGGGTGAGTGAGGTTACAGCCTGTTCAACTGGGCCATCCCACATTCTACAGTTCCACAGAAAAGCAACATTTCTTGCTCGCTTTTTAGAAGGGGAATGTAGCCTGTTAAGATGGAAACAGAGAGAGCATGGTGGTGGAGGGGGCGTCATACAACTTGGATCACCTACCAGACCCAGACTGGAGGGGGTTGGTGATGTCTCTAATCTGGGGAGAAATCAGCAGTGATTTATAATATTTAATGGTTTCAGGAAAGGAAAAAGTTGGCAATCCCGTTACCCCTGGTTTAGTTAAACTCTGTTTTTGAGTTGTATGTCAGTCATACTTGTCATCTTTCCCTAGTCACTTAGGCTTTTCATGTTTCCATTTTAAGTGTGTTAACAGACTGTAGGGTCCTTTAAGGCTCTGGAGGTGGAACCCCGTGGGATTAAACAGAAGATTGACCCCACTTTTTCATACCCAGTGTAAAGCCATCTTCGTGCCTGTGTGCTAGTTCCCCGGTGCTTTCCTAGAGCAAGCGGATCCTTCAAGGCATCTTGCTAAAGATGGTCCTATGGAAGGGAAAACGACTCTGCATAAATGCCCCCAGCCGATAGCTGTCCAGCAAATGGAGCTGGTGCCCTGTTAGACTAGGCTGCTAATGTAGTGTGTGTCGCGTATCTGCGGTGTATTTCCTGGGTCCCAGAAAGAAAAGAATCAGAGGCTCACTGTGTTCTTTTGATTAAAACTTGAGAGCTGATGAGGAAGTTTTCTGAAACTGTAATGCAGAGAAGGTCCTGGAGTGGGACCTTAGCTGTTCTTCAAGGCCAGGGGGCCATGTCTAACCTCTTACTCAGATCTACTTTCCTGTAGATGTGCGGCATCTTGGCAACAATATTTCTAGGATACTATGTCGACATGATGTTGCTAAGAGTGCAAGGGGGATGTTAGAGGAAACAGTGTGAATGTGGGATTCACATAAGGGGTGAGAGCGGGAGACCCCAGTGAAGGTGGTCAAAGGGGGAGACTGATGAGTCCCACCCAAATCCAAGCGGGACGAGGCCTCGGGCACCTGGTGGGCTGTAGTGCCTGGTCTCTCCCTTCACACTCCGCCCCCTGCCTTCCCCGCTTTCCTCCCTTCCTGCCCCTTCCTCTCACCCCCTCCTTCCTGCTCTCCTCTTTCTTCCTTCTCCAACCCTTGAAAGCAGTTCTAACCGAAGCGCTGTGTTGCACGTTTCCTGCTCCAAGTGCATTTAGTGAGACTGATGGATGTGCAGAAAGCACCCTGTACTTCTGCTTAAAGACGTGCTTTTGGCTCGGTGCTTTGTGACCGCCTGGAGGGGTGGGATAGGGAGGGAGGGAGGGAGGGAGGGAGACGCAAGAGGGAAGAAATATGTGAACGTGTGTATATATATAACTGAGTCACTTTGTTATAAAGTAGAAACTGACACACCATTGTAGAGCAATTTTACCCCAATGAAGATGTTCAAAAATAATAATAAAATAAAATAAAATATAAACACACACACACACACACACACACACACAAAGTGCTTTTAAACTGAATGGTAAACTTGGCAGATTGCACGTGCCATGATGAAGCCTCAAAGTCCGACTCCCTGTCTGCTTCAGGAGCTGGCATCTTACCCTTTGCCACCTCGTACCCGTGCCTACCTGCCGGTAACTGCCGCCGACCCTCCCTCTTCCTAGCAGGGCACAGCTCCCCTGCCACTTCCCTTTCTAAGGTGCCCTTTGGCTCTGTCCTGCCTACTGGCATGTCCCTCTGTGCCCCCGCCCCCCGCCCAGTGCCCTGTAGCAAAGCCCCCCTCCCCATGTCCGCCCTCTCTGGCCAGGCCAGCGCCCTCCCCTCTCACTCCAGCGGGACCTACCCTGGGATCCCGGAGCCCCTCGGATGGGGCATAGGGCTTCTCCCGTGTGTGTTTGTGGGACTCTTCTCGCTCTCTGGTGAGGCGCCTCATGCTGTAGTTTCTCACTTTCTCATCCCTCTCGCTAAGATACCCAACTCTGCATTCTTAGTATCGTGGGGCACGGGGATACCTGCCCTATACCAGGTGTGCAATAGATGCTAAGATCCTATAATGGATCAGGTGAAAGACGCGTACCAGGGAATGCTGAGACTCCGTGTGAATGAATGAAGGGCACAGGCCACCTGGGCTGCTTCCTTCCTGCCGAGGCTCCCACCCCCACTGTGGGCCAGACCTGGAAGCGGAATTCGGTGAAGGTGGGTGACTGAGCGGCAGTGGCTGGACCAGGACAGGCTGACAGGCTGGATTCGGAGTGAAAGAGCCAGACTGGGGTGGGGAGTGAGGAAAGACGAAAACCAAAGATATCAGGGATAGCGCCACGTACTTCAACACGATGGAGGAGTTGACATGTTTCCAGTTGGAGGAAATAGTCCAACTTTTTTTTTTTTTTTTCATGCCAGACTGGGTAAAATGTGCTGTTCTTCAAAGGGTGGCTGGAAAGTACACGTTGGTGGCTCTCGAGGAAGAGTCTCGGACGGACGAGGCGAGTCCAGGTGGAACGTGGGGAGTTGGATGGGAGCACGGGCAGGTGGTGGCTGCTGCAGGTGGAGGACGGGCAGGTGGTGGCTGCTGCAGGTGGAGGACGGGCAGGTGGGAAAAGCATTCAGGGAACCCGGAGAGAGTAGCTAAGAGTCAGAAACTTCCTGCTGGGAGGTTTCCCCTCTGAAGGTGGGAAATGTGGGTCTCATGAAGGGCCGGGAGCCTCTGGGGCCACACGCCTGCCTTGGACAGGGCAGTCAGTGGCTCTGGGAGAACATTCTGGTGCATTCGGATGACCCCCGGGCTAGAAACTTGCCGAAATGGACTCCTCCGCATTCGTCCTCCAGGCTAGTGAGTCAGCAGCCCCCAGGGCCCCCTCCCAGTTCCCGTCTCCAGGCAGCGTTTCCACCCGTGGGTCCCAGTGGACGTCCTCAGCCCACCAACTTGTTTCACACACAGTCATCTGAGCCGCTGTCATGTGGCAGCTAATTATAGTCACATCTATTTGCAGCAGGACCACCAGTGACCTGGAGGAGAAGTGCTGGGCTGCACCATCACTCCCTCTAGTTTATCCCACTCCCAGGCAAGGACATTCCACATCCACCCCCGCCAAGTGGGAGAAATGGAAGAAAAGAAATGAAAATGAGTCACCAAAATTGCACGACGCGGGAAATGGGAGGACAGAACTGCCATCACGTGGCAGTGGTCAAGCAAACACCCTCATATCCTTGTGTTGTTTTCTGGGAGCCCACCAGACTCCGCAAAGTCAGTTCTTAGACTACGAGAGATGCTGCGAATTCCAAGATCAGTTTGTTTCTCAGATGCTTCATGCTCTTCTTTTTTTTTTTTGCCAAGAATACATCAACACTTGTAGTTGTTTTCGCATTTGAGCAGAAATGTTTTGTGAGTCTAAAAAGTAGTGGGGATATTCTGCTTCCACGTTTTCCATGATTGACTGGAACAGAAATGTTACTTTACTTAACTACATTATTTTCTATTGGATTAAGGATGAGAAATTATTTTCACATCTTTGGAATCATATCTATCTTACATTTATCAAAAAAAAGCCCCCCAAAACGATGATGATAGAATAACCTTCAAGCAAATGCAGGTGAAAGCACATGGATTGTGAGCTCCTTGGAGATCAGTCACCCTTCAATCCACAATTCCAAGCATATTTTTGGAAGTTCGAAAATGCTGTACAAATGTAGGCTTGTAAGAAAGCATTATTATGCTGCAACGTTTGGCTATAATTTGCTCTCTATCTTGTTATTAATATTTTTTTCTTTTCATGAACAGTTTTGTTGGTTAGAAACTTCAGAAAACATTACATAATAGTAGCTATAATAATAGGGTTTTCTTGTCTTTTACTTTAGTGGAATTCGTTCACACTTGTTAATAGTTCATTTAATTTTTTATGTGTATTATATGTAATTCTGCATCATAGTGTTTTGGATTTTTTTGTTTTTTGTTCTTGTTTTTCTTGCGGTACACGGGCCTCTCACTGTTGTGGCCTCTCCCGTTGCGGAGCACAGGCTCCGGACGCGCAGGCTCAGCGGCCGTGGCTCCCGGGCCCAGCAGCTCCGCAGCATGTGGGATCTTCCCGGACTGGGGCATGAACCCGTGTCCCCTGCATCGGCAGGCGGACTCTCAACCGCTGCGCCACCAGGGAAGCCCTGATTTTTGTTTTCTTTTTTTAAATTGGAGTATAGTTGATATACGGTGTTGTGTTAGTTTCAGGTGTACAGCAAAGTGAGTCAGTTATACATAAACATGTATCCATTCTTTTTTAGATTCTTTTCCCATGTAGCTCATTACAGAGTACTGAGTAGAGTTCCCCATGCTATCCAGTAGGTTCTTGTTAATTATCTTATCTTGTTATTAATTGTTAAATCCTAGGCACACTTTTTGGGGGAGAGGTAGATTTTGTTGAAGAAATGTGTGAAATCATAAAGACACAGTGTCTCTTATGTGCGTGGATCAGAAGCCAGGTCACGAGCCAGGACATTTCCGGAAACCTAGAAGCCCCTTGAGTGCTCTTCTAGTCACCAGTAGCCCCCTAGGGTAACCACTCTGCAACTGCATTTTGTTTAGTTTTGAACTTTATATAATCAGAATCTCCTGGCTTGTTCTTTTGTGCCTTGTTCCAGGTTGCTCGGTACTAAGTCTGTGAGACCCATCTGTGTCATAGCCGACCTTCCTCCGTGGGTAGGGGTCTCATTCCGTGAATCCAGACCACTGTGTTTTTATTCTGCTGTTTCTAGTTCGGGCTACTTCGTAGAGTGTTGCAATAAACATTCTGGAGCATGCCTTCAAGGAAAATTTTATTAAAGCACAGCGAAGTGCGAACATTGTAAATTCACAGCGCACTGAATTTTTCCACGTGTTACCCTTCACCCTGATCAAGCAGAGAATGTTGCCAGCACCCAGAAACCTCTTAGGCGACCCCACCGGAGGCCAACACTCTCCTGACTCTCACCGTTGATAGTTTCATTTGTTCTTGATCTTAATGGGATGGGGTCATACAGTGTGTGCTCTCCTGTTGAAGTTTCTTTTTTTCGTAATTAAAAAAAAAGTTGTTTTATTGAAGAATAGTTGATTTACAGCGTTGTGTTAATTTCTGCTGTATAGCAGAGTGCTTCAGTTATACATGCATATATTCTTTTCCATTATAAGTTATTACTAGATTTTGAATAGAGTTCCCTGTGCTCTACAGGAGGACCTTGTTGTTTATCCGTCCTATACAAAATAGTTTGCACCTGCTAATCCCAAACTCGCAATCCATCCCTCCCCTTCTGTTGGAGAAGTTTTAAGGCTCTCTTTCACGGCAATCCTCTCTGGGCAGGGGGTCCACGGAGGCATAGACAGCCATTTTGCAGAACCTCATGGCAGTAAATTAACATTTAAACCAAGAATTACTCAAAATAGCATACCCTGGTTAAAAATCACAAACAGGATGGGAATTAGGACATATTATATATAATACATATGAAAATCTCCCATATATACTCTCTATTTCTTTATGATGTTTTAGTTTCCAAAAAGAGTGTGAGCTCATTGAGTCTTTTTTTGGGGAGGAGGAGGTCATCTATTATTCGCTGTACTACCATCTTGGGAGTAAAGATACAGAATTAAAAATAATAGAAATGAAAACACCACACTTCAGTGGGATGTGATAAGAGCAAATGTTGTGAAGCGGTTTCGGTAATGACAGTGTATGACATGACTTTTGATGGACATCTGCCCGCGTACCTGTGGGACAGGTGCCAAGAGTGGGACCAGACAGTGTGTGATGCTCAGCTCAGGAGATGCTGCCTCACCGTGTTCCAGAGGGGGTTGTCCCACTTGACCCCCGACCCTGGGGAGTCTGGAAGCTCCACTTTTGGTTTCTGCATGCTTCCAATTTCTGCCCTAGTAGTCCTAAAATACATTCCTGTGTCTCTACATATTTCTTTAGTGGGGTAGATAATTATTCACAAGATTCCCCGAAGAAGGGCTACGACCAGGAAGAAAATGGGGATCGTCCTATCACCACAAAACTATTTTGACATTTTGCACAGCGCAGAGAATGTGAAAAGGAATTTGAAAGATAAGCTGTTTAGACTTGGCCGAGCTCCACTTGTCCCTATTTGGCGGGATGTGAAACACATAAAAATTGTTACAGTGGGGATGGTAAAGGTCTATCGCCCTTCAGAAGCAGGAAAAAAATTAGACAGTTGAGGACTTCACTCTGTTTAGCTCATTTCAAATATGCTTTCCTGTGGAAGGTATGTCACAGTTAACAAATTAGCATGAGTGGGCATTCTCTCTCTCTCTCTCTCTCTCTCTCTCTCTCACACACACACACACACACACACACACACACACACAGAGTAATGTGGCAGTTGGCTTCCTTGGTTAACTAAAAAAGTCTCTCTCTAAACGGAATTAGCGAGCCTCCCCACCTAGAACTCACTGTAATGTCGAGAAGAGCTTTCTGTCAGTCTGTAGGTCAGAGAAAGACCGGAAATAGACTTTATTTCAAATGAAAGGCATTGACCCTTATCACTCCCCTTCCTTCTTTGGCGCTAGTACTGTGTATCGTAAATCTTTGGGAATTTTTGGAACTTAGCATACTTTATAGCATTAATTCTGATGGTTTGACTCTCTGGAAATTTTTAATTGGGGCATGAAAGAAAATGTGAATAACATTCATTGTTTTATCCTATCGTGAAAAGTATAAAAATACTCGTACAGGATATAAAAGGTATTCGATTTAGGGATGACTTTGTTGTACATTTTGCATTCCTTTCCAATTGTACTATTTGTGGGCATTTGAAGTTGACCTCTGCTATTGAAGTTGTGTGTGTCCTACAGACTTCATTGAGAACTGATGTATTCTTTTCTGTTTCAAATACTATTAATTCAGGTCTGCTTCCATGTGGAGGGAATTTGTTATGCTCTCGTGGTAAATTATTGGCTGTCAAGTGTGACTTGGTTTTCATTAAGCTTTTCTGTGGTTTTAGGGGTATACGTGGTGATGCTTTTTCCCCCCTGAGAAATTTCTAGGGTTCTCTTACCCTCACTGGTCTGAGTGACCCGTGTCACTGTGGACCAGGGATGGTCTACTTCTATAAGATGAACCAAGACCCACAACTTTTTGACCTTTGGGATCTTTCGCCACATCTCCCATTTCCAAGTGGAGACTGTCTTCATGACCAACTTCCTCAGTCGTGACTGTAGGTTAAGTGTGCGTCTCCCGGAAAGAAAGCACGGGCATGCCTCTGGGGACTTTGAGCTGGTTTACTTGACCTTGCACTCCGGGGAGGGGAAAGGCAGGAGGAAAGAGTGGAGTGTCAGTACTTCACAGAATGGACAAGTTCTTCCTGTTCTGGAAACAGATGGGATGGGAGCTAGCTGACTGGAACCCAGTATCTTCCAGACTTCAGACTTGTCCGCCCCCTCAGGTATGCAGCCAGGGGGGGAGCCACTGGGGCCAGGGGGGCTGCCTTCTCTCTTTGGATTTTGCTGAGAGGTCTGGACGTGGAATGTAATTCCTCAAGACATCATGAAATTTGTGGCATGGCCTTTAGCATGTTAGGTGACCTGCGAAATCGTGACTCAGAGTAACTCATACAGTTTATTCGCCCTTTCAAATAGTAAATTCATAACGGAGGGTTGAGACTTGCATTACTGAAGGCCCTTATTTAAGGAGCCATTTCAAAGGCAGACATTACACCAGATGGAAAAGGACACTCGGGACGTCATTGTCGTCCTTTTTATCCGTGCACCCCTGAGTCACAGCTAAAATGACTCTACATGCCAGGGTGATATCCAGCCTGGGACATTCTATGACAGCAGTTGTAAAGGGCCAGAAGAGAGGTATTTCAAAGTAGATCTCATTTAGCGAAGTAAATGTGCCTCTCATGATGTTTGTTATTCTAAAAATTAGGTTTTGTTTTTTTTTTTTAAAACAGAGCCATTTACATAAAATGCTAGGCCACCCAGAATGTGAAACAAAAATCATGGTCTAAAAATGCCTTTTGTTCTGAAAACTTGACCATCATTTAGATCCTCTTAGAATGATCAATTCTTTGGAATTGTCTTCTAGGGCCAGAAGGGGTAATAAAATTTCCTGTGTGAGTAAAGCAGATAAGGAGGCATGAGTGTCTTTTGTCTGGGATTAAGAATTTATTTTTTTGCTTGATGTAAGCTGGTAGGGGCAGGGGGAGGGTCCTTTAATGGGGCCTATAATAAGACTGTAGTCCTTTTTCTCATCTCTGATTTCCCCCCAGTAGTTGTCATGACCTGAAGTGTGGTCCAAGGGAAAACTGCTGGATTGTTACCCACACACGCTGGGTGTGTTTCTGTAGCAAAAAGCTCAAGAGACAATTTGACCTCACCATCCACCGTTGGGGCCCTGTGACCTCTTTTCTGGGGTCCCCTGCAATTTAGGCAGCGGTCCCCACCCTTTTTGGCACTAGGGACCGGTTTTGTGGAAGACAATTTTTCCACAGTTGGGTTTGGGGGAGGGGAGGGGGGATGGCTCAGATGGTCGTGGGAGCGATGGGGGGCGGCAGATGAAGTTTTGCTCACCGCCTGCTGTGCGGCCCGGTTCCTAACAGGCCGGGGACCAGGTACCGGTCGTCGGCCCGGCGGTTGGGGACTCCTGAATTAAGGCATTTACCAATAGCTTCAGGGAACAGTTCCAGGAAATTCACTTTTATAACCTCCCTGAAACTGAATAAAGATGAACTTCTGAGATTTTATCAGCATTTCAGAAGAGGAAACCTCGGAATCACCAACAGCCATTTTCAGCTTCAGTCATTAGATTCCCACCTAATCTGAAGTTTTGAAGACGCCGTTGTTGAACTGGAGTTAGAAAAGTCCGTTACCACCCTGGGCTGTCGTTGGGTTCCCCCAGCTAAGCCTGGGTGATGGGTGGACATTTCCTAAGTCAGTGGGTCTTGGCCTCATTGACTTTGGTATCCTTCTGGATAAACAGCAGAGTTTAAAGAGCAGAGGTGGGTTTCTGGACCCGGCTCAGAAGCAGGAAAGCTGTGCAGATGGGACAGTTGCAAGGAAGAGGCCACCCGGAGCCCAGGTGACTCGGGGCTGCCGTACCTGTTGCGCTCCCCTGGCCTGGGGGCTAATAACCTAGCAGCATCGGGCGGCTCCGGGGGCCCAAGGCATCCTCCAGAGCCTCCCCTTTTCCCTGGCTGGTCTGGGGATCTGAAACAGTCCCACACTCCTTTTTGGAATATTTTCCCAGAGTGCTGTGATGTAGTTATACGTTGTGATTTGACATACCAGTGTCACTGGGTTGTCTCCGATGCCTGTTTATTAATGTTTTAACAACTAGGAATTGGGGTAGATCGAACAGTTGAGGGGGTGTGTGTCATGGTTCAGTCAGTGATGTTCTTTATTTCCTCCTGTGGGTTTTACAACCGATGTGGTCGCAGGTGAAATACAGGCTGTATCAGGCTGGGTGAGAGGCTCTGGGCTGTCCTCCAGGGGCTCCCGGGGTCCGGGGACACATACATGCAAAGGACTCTGAGAAACATGTGATGAGGGTCACAACAGAGGCATATAATCCACATTTCATGCGCACCGGGTTGGGAGCAGATAGCCCTCTCCTGGGGATTGTTGAGGAAGGCTCATCCCCGGAGTCCCTTGGTCCTTTTATATTTGTGCATTTTGGATGAATTTCTGGAGCACAGGTTTGAGATTTTAGCCTTATCTCTTTAGAGAACTCTGAGTGGTCACCCAAACCCAGATTCTGAAACAAAACTGTGCACATGGATCCATCTACAATTGTTAGGAGCTTATGAGCGTGCATGCTGAGAATTGCCTGAAAGATGAGTCAGGGAAAGAAACAGATCTGTAATCTCTGGGGTCGGTTTGGACTGTTGTCATTTGTCTCCGTTTCCAAAATATAAAATTAAGAACAGCTTACTGTCTTGGAGGCACTTGTTCGGATTTCATTTTATAAAATAAATATCTCCAGATGTAACTGTTTTATGCAGAAGATTTCCAAGGCAGGGGAACTAAGACTTGAGTACGTTGTTAAAAAAAAACAGACTTCACATGATCACGGTATTATTAATGGTATGGTTTTATTGTCCAAAAACTGTATTGCTGGAAGCAGCACTTAGATATACATTTTATCTCACACTTAATAGCGAGCCACTAATAAACCTCAATAGCTAAATTATCAATATTCCTATCACACCCTCTTCCATTCTATCCACAATATCTATGTCTATTTTGGTTTAGAATTTGGATTCTTCTAAGGAAATTGCAAATGTATTGAGCACCATCATATGTTTGTCTTTTAATGCACTGGCAGTTTTCCATGATGGGAGTTGAAGTTGAGTTCGTCTCAACCTGGTCCTGGCATGTTATTTAAAACCTCCTAACTCAGTTTTCACATCTGTAAAATGGGGATGGTAACGCTTCTCTCGTTAAATAAGATGGTGGCTGATCGTTTGTTGCACCCAGTGGGCATTTGAACATGCTGTGTCCTTCTTCTCTAGCTCGTGTTACATACTTGGATTCTTTGTCTTGTGTTTTAACATTAATTTAAATGTTAGAAATGAACTACAAGGAGGCTTTTGTTGTGGAATATTCTTTGAACATTCCAGCTTTAATTGAATTAAAAATCAGTTCTCTAAGGCTTGGGCTTCTTTTTTGTCCTTTCTACACATTTTTTTTTTTTTTTTTTTGCATGTATCTGTGTCTCTGGGGATGTGAGGGACGAAGCATGGACTCCTCCCCTGCCTCTCCAGTCTCCCGTGGTCTCAGGTCTGAAAGTCCTGAATCAGAAGTGCGATACTTTTGTAGCATTGAAGATAGGAGTGGGTTCCTGTTGTTTTATGGGAAATGGAGAGTCCATTTCTAAAAGTGTGACAGCCTTCACTTTTTGGACTGAGTGATGCTTTGATGTGTTCTACCTCCGGATTGCTGTTTTGTCTGTTAGGGCAAAAGAGATGGACCGTTGAACAAGTACCGAGAGCCTATTAGAACGACTCCAGAGAGCCGTGCTCCTACGAAAAGGGTAGGGGTAACGCATACATAGGTGAAGATGCCAAAATCATTTCAGTTCAGCCACGGACCTCAACTTGTAGGTGTTCTTCACTGAAAGATGTTTTCTCTTATTTCCAGGGTGTGTGTGCTGGCTCTGGCTGCGGGAAATGCGACTGCCATGGCGTAAAGGGACAAAAGGTGAGTGGCCGAGCTCCGATGACAGCAGTTTCTCTGGAATTGCCATCACTGTGGAAGTCATTAGAAATGACATTAAAACAACCGAATAATCGGCAAGTCATGTTAAAGCCTGATTTTACCGTTTCAGTAATTTCCCCAGAGCAAAACACATGAAGCAAGACCAAACTTAACAGTATTTTTGAGGAATCTTAACTGCTCTTCCCCAAAGATTGTAATTATTGGTGGCAGTTAACGTTAAGACAGTGATTTGGTTTATTTCCTTTTTTGACTGTAGAAGGAACAAGTATATTGGCAGAAAAGCTGTTGAGTCAATAGCATTCTTTGGAATTAGTGCATGAGAACTAAACTCAGCCTTTTTCTGAAAAAAGAAAACATTTATATTGAACTCTAGAGCCTTCTCTTCAAATTAGAATTTTTAAACAATTGTAAGTTCATAACATATTTGTCTAGATTTATTTACAGAAACTATTTATTGTTTCCCAAATGCAAAATTATAATATTTTTTTCTAAGCAAGTACTCTGCCTCCCTCTTACTTGAAGAATCACAGATCTGGATAAAGATTATTTTCTCTTGAAGGCAGGCAGTTGTTTTGAGAGAGGAGCCTTACGGGGGGACAGTGCCGCATCCTGTAACTGTCTGGGGGTCACCATGGAAACTGGGCGGGGCCGTGAGACAGCATGGCCAGTGGGCCAGTCAGTGGGACCCACAGCAGCTGCGGCCATCTGGAAGGGAGGGAGGGGCCCCCGTGGACCTCTGCCTGCTTTCTGGGACTGGAGGTGTCATTCAGCAGGGCCAGAGTGCAAATTCTTCTCTCCCTTCTGTTGTGCCCAGGGCATATGGGGCCACAGGCTCACACTTTTGAAATTCAGCAAATTCTACTTTACAGAAAATTGTTTCATTTCTTTTCAGCTATTTGCTGAAGTACCAACATTATTCTTTTAAAAAATATGTTGACAGTTGGTGGCACTAGCATCACCTGGATAGGTGTTTGAATAAATGAAGTATGTGGAAACATTTTTATATCTTTCATCATCAACTTTATCAACTATAATTCATCTTCAGGTGCTGTTCCTTCTCTTACTTGGGAGGTTTTTCTAGCTAGTTCCAGGCTGCATCCTTGAGAGGAGAGGCAAGTCTGTTCATACCACAGATTCTTTTTCTGTATGTGTGTCTAACTTGAATTATAAGCACGCTGAAATAACAGAGAAATCCTTCAAACTACAAAAAGTGGAACTTTCAACAAATAGGAAATGGAGACCTGTATCAACACTACTCTGCTTTTCTTGTAACTTAAAGCATCAGGGGTCAGGCAGAGTTGGCGTTTCTCGCTTGTGAAGAGAATGTGTCCATTCCACCCGCTTTCTTGATCTCCACTCCCCTCCATCAGCTGCAGACCTGGTGGCACTTCCCCAGGCCCTGGTGCTTTTCAGACTTCCTATTCTGGTCTTATGTTTTCTAGCCTGATTCATTTGCATTTTAACCAAAAATCTACCCATTGTATATAACAAGGTAGATTTATCCAGGTGTAGCTTTCCAAATAGTTTTGGCTGACTTCTTCTCGACTTGACAGGGACCCTGGCCCATGTCAGTTCAGAGCTGGCGAAGCATCATTCGAGATGTTAGGTCACATCTCACTCACAGGGGGCATCTGACACCCACCCCAACAAGGAAAGGGTCTTTAAGTGTTTCTTTTCAAATCCGAGCACTGAGGAAGCCCTTGCTGTGGCCAGTGTGTCAGCAGAAGCTAGGTCTGTGCTTATCGGGGACACAGGAACATACACCGTATGCCTTCCACTCTGACACGGGAAGGTCAAGGTGGGAAGGTCACAGGACCTCTGTTGTCCTTCCTGGCCTGACCTGCTCCCTCAACTGTCTGCTCCATTGCCCACTTTGGGTTTTGTACCTTATTATTAAATAAAGACTATTTAAAATAAAATACTGGCAAGCTTTGGGTTAAACCATTCTGAATTTGTGTTTTAAAAGGCTGTAATTTTTTTTTTTTTTGCGGTACACGGGCCTCTCACCGTTGTGGCCTCTCCCGTTGCGGAGCACAGGCTCCGGATGCGCAGGCTCAGCGGCCATGGCTCACGGGCCCAGCCGCTCCGCAGCATGTGGGATCCTCCCGGACCGGGGCACGAACCTGTGTCCCCTGCATCGGCAGGTGGACTCTCAACCACTGCGCCACCAGGGAAGCCCAAGGCTGTAATTATTGAATGGATTCAGATGGCCTCTCAAAATTTAGGGGACTAGCTAAATGATTTAGTATTATAGCCTTTAAACAGAAATCGGAGCTCTGTCTTTTATCGCCTTGAGCATAAATATTTCAGGTCCTGTGGTTCACATAGCATGAGCCGGGAAGAGGGCCTTCCTCCCACGGAAAGAGGAAATTTTAAACTTCCACTTATTGTCTCGGACGTGATGTTAAAATAATCAGTTTAACGATGGGAAACACTCAGAGCTTGACTGAGCTGGGACTTCAGGTCTGGTTGCCTTTCTCTCATCCCAAGGTCAGATAACAAAGAAACGTATTCTGGGTTGGCACGTCAGCAAGAGAAATTGGTCTCCTTCATCTGCCACCACTGTTCTCAAAGTGGGTTCTGCACGTGCTAATCGGGTGTAAATGCAATAAATGAATAAAGGCTTGAGCATCACAGAATTTACAGCGAGTGGTTCGAAGCACAGGCCTGCTCTTTGAGCTACTAATGCCTGTTTTCGATTCTCATAGGAGTTATTTTGCTCTTCTCCAATGTGTACAAGTTAAATGACGTGCTTTTGAAAATAGGATGATAGAAGCCATATAACTCAGGGAGAGTTCAAATTACCTAACTGAGACAGAGTGTCAACTGCCTGAGAACTTTGGAAACTGTTGTTTCTGAGAAATGCCCCCTCGAGGATCACTTGAACATATTGGCTATTTAGAATCCACCAATGGAAATAGGAATATCTCCAGTATAAATTGCCAAATCCCTTTTGGCGAAGTCCTGCATTCCATGGAGATATGATTAATTGACAGAATGTCTTATATTCTCCAGATATCATAAGCAAATATGAATGCATTAGATCATTGGTTGTTTTATAATCTCGTAGCTATCAATGTAGCGCTAGGGATCTTATTCTGAGTTCAACAGTTAAACTCACTGAGCCTTTTACTGGATTTCAGTCTTTGCTGACTTGTTTATTTTCCCACTTCCCTGGCTGGCCACGCAGATCTTCAGATGTTTTCTCTAGGTAATTAATTTGGGTTTGTACACAGTGACGTCGTGTCTTTCCAGAGGCCTCAGCAGTGTGGGAATGGTATCTCCTTAAACTGATTAGGGTTTTGAATGCATGCCTCCTCAGATAGAGCCAAAAGTTAAGCTCTTATTTTGCTCAGTAACCTGATTTTCTCAATTATTTGAGGTAGTGGGAAAGGCAACGTGTTCCCAGGAGTTACTGCCATAGGCCGGGAAATTAACCATTTATACTTGGCAAAAATTGAGTTTGCACAAGAAGTCTTTCACATATTTTAACCACAGGAGCCCACGTTCATGTAAAGCTACCATTCTATTCTGTGACCTTTGCAGTGTCCAAAGAAGGACGCTTCAAGTTTCCTTGAAGTAAGAGAGGTAAGAGATATACACGTGAAATAAATAACAAGTTAAGCGTAAATGATCACGTTGCAGGAGAAACAGCAGAGAAAACAAGTGCTACAGTTGTCCTGAGAAGGGAGTGATCCCAGTGGCCTAGGACCATAAATAAAGGGACAGTCTCCTGAGTGAATTAGGTCATGTGTTCACTAATTCTTCAGACTCACTTGGATATAGAATAGGGTCATCTGTCACACAGCTGCAAAAAGATAGATGCTGAATTTAACTACACTGATCAGAGAAAATAGCCCCTGTGGCCTGTTGATAAATGCTACCATGGCAAAGGGTTGATGGTTCCTAACAGAGTGACTCTTGAAAGGGACTTTCCCAAACCACAGTCTTGGGCGCACAGAGAATCTTAATGAAGCAGAATTGTAGTATTTCTAAGGAATGATGAGAACAGCGTAGGTGTCTCATAGCTTCTCAGAACACTTTAACCTGCTGATACCCAGATCCTTGCCAACAACGTGGGGAAGAAACACATTCTCCTTTTATTTACTAATTAGACTGTCTGTAAATCACAGCCCAGCTCTACATACCGGCTCATCAGATAGCGCACTCCCAGGCTGCATTCAAAGCAGAGAGCTTTGAAAATGGAATTTCTGTCTTCTTGTCTAAAACACGTAGCCCCTCTGACTTAGAAGAGTTGCAGGTGTCTGTCCAACCTGAAGTGATTCCGTTTCCGGCCCTGGAAATCTGGGGAGGAGCTTATGTTGCCTCATGCCCTGCGCTGGTGCATGCTTCTCTCTTGTTAGGGTGGATGGTCTGTGGCTTCAGCAGCCCTTTACCTCCTGTGTATATTGGACACAGTCAACAGACATCCCACGTCAGACCTCCATGTAAACCTGTCTGTCTGCATCTGACATTGAATTATAACCTCTGCTTAGACACGGCAGATCTCGGCCAGAACAGAAACATCCTGGCTTTGGAGGGTCAGAGTGAGAAAGAGGAAGGGGCTGATGTGTGCTGACGGTGTCCCTTGGGCCAGGCACAGTGCTGAACCTTTTGATGCTTACTACTATTCTACCCATTTTACAGCTGAAGAAACCAACTAGCCCAGGGTTTCTCAGCTTTGGCACTACTGACGTTGTGGGTCGGATGATTTTTTTGCCGTGGGGAGTGCCCTGTGCACTGTAGGATGTTTAGCAGTATCCCTGGCCTCCACCCACCAGATGTCAGTAGCTCCCTCCCTCCCCAAGTTGTGACAACTGAAATGTCTCCAGGTTAAGGCCAAATATCTCCTGGGGTTTGGGGAAACGGGGAGAGCAGTCTGGATTGAGAGCCCCTGAACTAGCCTACTGCCTTATAGGAAATAAGAGGAAGGCGGGGGCTTCCCTGGTGGCGCAGCGGTTGGGAGTCCGCCTGCCGATGCAGGGGACGCGGGTTCGTGCCCCGGTCCGGGAGGATCCCACGTGCCGCGGAGCGGCTGGGCCCGTGAGCCATGGCCGCTGAGCCTGCGCGTCCGGAGCCTGTGCTCTGCAACGGGTGAGGCCACAACGGTGAGAGGCCCGCGTACTGCAAAAAAAAAAAAAAAAAAAAAGAGGCAGGCGACAGGGTCCAAGTGCTAATCAGAGCACGAATCAGTTTCCATTCTTCAAGATAAGAAGATCCTCATCTGGGAGGGCCCAGCAAGAGGAACTCGTCGTTTAGAATATTCTGGAGTCTTGACCAAACTCCCATTGCTCTACAACTGAATCTGTGGTCTGTATGCTGTTCCACTGGCCACCTTGCCGAGGAAAGCCGACCTTCCGAAGCCTTTCTCTAAATGGGTGGTGCTGGAACGGATTGCTGAGGACCCCAAAGAAATGAACCTACTCCTTTGGGGCTGTGGGCAGACCTCCCAGGTCCTGTCCTGGAGGAGCGCCACGAGGTTAAACAAATAAGCACAGGGAGCCACCTTGCCTGTGACGTGGAGCAGGTCGGAGGTCATCTGCCCAAGTCTCAGCCCCACCCCACCTGAGGCAGATTAGGGGGATCCCAGCCCAAACAGCCATCATTGCACCACCTTCAGGGGGTGTTTATTCCATACAAAGTTTAGAGTAAAACCTTGAGGGGAGGGCGTAGTGAAGTGAGCCTCTTAGGCCTATGTCAAGAGATGCCACCGTACCTACGTGGGGAGGATAGGACCTCCCCGGCCCCTTCCTTCAGGAAATCCTGGCGTATTCTCTGCCCTCTAGGAAATTCGTCACTCTGGTTACAAGGGAGTCATCTTTGTTACAAGATGGGTGTGACGCCTTGATTTCCCAGGAGGCGAATTGGCCCTGTTTCTCACTCATTCTGGACACAAAGACGAGGGTTGTCACCTTGATCGTCAGCCTTGTCTACACCTGGGAAGATGTGTCTTCTCTTTCCTCCCCACTTGGAGTAGCCGAGGGATGAATCAATCGGCAGGCCTTTCTCGGTTGTTACTTTTAGAGACAGAAAACAAGTATCCTTAGTATCTTTCCCTCAAGGACATGCTAAATGAGAGAAAAGTACGTGCAAAGAATTCTGTATGTCTAATCGTGTAAATACAGGAGGAGGGGTTGAATTTTCCAGTCTTCCTGATTGTGTGCCAGTTTACATTGTTTTCTGTTAGCTGCTCTTTGCCAGAGACACTGCAGTCCCTGCTTGATTAGGAGTTCAGGTGTTTGCTCACCTATCTTACCTGGCTGTTTCTGCCTATATTGCAGCGCTCGCCAAAAATGCCTTCGGAGCTAACATGACTTTTAATATAAAGGATCTTACTTCCTCCGAGATCGTAAATAGAGGAGACTTTCTTGGCTGTCATTGAATCTCAAGTACAATTCCTTTTTGAGACAGGGACTATATTTTATTGCCATTTTTTGAGAATTCAACAGTCTTCAATTTATACATATATTTATTTCATTGATTTTTCTTTTAATTTACACATGGAAATTGAAGAAAGAGGGTGCTTTTGTATATTATACTTTATATATCAACTGGTTATTCTCTTTTCATTTCTTATTATTCTTAGTATCTGTGTAGAATCGATTTGAGACCTCAAGGATTACTGAAGAGTGAGATTATCTTTATTATTTTTCATTAGAACATTGAAAATTTCTTTCCCATAAATTAAATTTAACCATTGTTCTAAATATTGAAGGTGTCATGTTTCGTCCTAGGTATTTCACTTTTTTCTTAAGTAAATGAAAATGAATATTTTTGTGTAAACTCTTTGAAACTTTGGATAAATTAACTGATTTGGACTAATAATAATGAATGAATAATAACCATAATTTATTTATCAAGCGCTAACTCTGTGGATGGCTCCACACCACGTTCGTATTAGCGAGGACTTCAACATCTAGTAGATTTAAAAAGAAATTCCATTTTCTTACTTCTGGGATGTGAAGTACATAAAGTCAAAACGCAGAAAAAAGTGCTACTACTGTATGTAACATATTAGGAGGTTTATTTAATAAAATTAAGATTTGTTTAGTGTATTTGAAACTACTTGTATTATTTCTGAGACTGGTTGGAGTTCTTTGTTTTTATAAGTGTTCTGTTTTGAGCATTTCTCAAAGGGCGATGGCGGCCAGTTCATTCTTTCCCCAAGCGTGGTCCTCAGAGCACCTTGAGGACGTTCTTGGATGTGTCCTCTGGGATGGAGTATGGGGCAGCGTTTCAAGGACAGATACGTTTGGGGGACGTGAGCTGTGGTTAAAGTCCCGCCCTGGGGCACCTCAGAACCTTTAATAGAAGTTTCAGAAACTTCAAGGGTGGCTCTTCCCATGTGGCTTTCCAGACTCCTCTGATCACAGACCCCTTTTATTTCTCAAGTCAGGAACAGCCTTTAGGAAAGGATGTTCTGTTGAACAAGAGCCCAGGTTCTAGCGTGCGTTCCACCATCTAAGCTGAGTATGTTCCATCAAGTCATTTGACCACATTCTCCTAAGAAAAGGGGAAGTGACGTTTGACCTACAATTTCCCAGTGTTGCTAAAAGGGTCAAGTGAAAGGTATGATACCTAAAAAGCACTTGGGTCATTTAAAATGTCATTTATGTTACATGTCATTTTAGCGTGAGTTTTAAAGTTGGGATAAATATGGCGATGGAGTTTGCTTGATGGTCCAGTGGGGACAGATTTTAGGTGTAAAGACATAGGGGTGAGCTACCCGGCTGAGAACTTCTCAGTTCACAGAGGAGGACTGGTTCCACCGAGACAGAAGTTCTCCCAGCACCTAATATTAGAGAGATGTCAGGATGTTTTTAGAATGATAGCACCATTGTTAGGAAGCTTGTTTGTAGCTTTTGGATGCTTTTGGTGGAGGAAAAATGAGAGGTACTCACTTGGGAGGTCTGTCTGGAAATATCGTCCAATTTCTAGTCAACGTTGTGATTTTATCATCCATTTCCAGAATCATTGGGGGAACCAACTCTCCCTTTATTCACTCTCCTTATGTTTCAAATACCTCTTTTTGTTGTTAACTGCTTTTCCTGACATCCATATGATTACAGGCATTGTCCAAACTCCTCTCCTCCCCCAATCCATATAATTACAAGCATTGTCCAAACTCCTCTCCTCTGAGGCCCAGCTAACTCTCCTTTCTTGAGGTATTTTTAAAGGGGAACCTCTGAGAAGTGTCATTTTATTTCTGCCATGTAATGGATTCCAATACCCCAAGTGTCTGCTTTAATCGTTTCGGGGTCTTGCATCCGCTGCGGGCTCTGATGATATGTTCCTCTTCCCATGCGCTGCGTATATGGGTTAATGCGCACTCTTTCCTTCTCCATGCTTTTTCTGGTGTCTTGCAATGCCAAGATTTTTTCCAGATGTCTCCTATTTCCTATTTCCACATATTGGACATGAATCATCATCTGGCAGAATCATCGTGAGAATCAGTGTGGATTCCCACATCCACCTACTTTTGTCTTTTTAGTAGTTCTTTGAAAACCAAGGGGTTTTTTGTTTGTTTGTTTGTTTTAAATATGCTTGAATCCAAGAGTGACGTATCAACAGTATACCATAGGGAAGCCATTAAAGGCAGCTCCATGCTAAGTGGGTTTATTTTATCCTTCACATCAGGCCCACCACAGACGTCTCCCTGGGCTTTGGACGTCACTGGAATATGCCCTCTCGGGTACCGTCGGGGGAACCGTGAGCCACGCCCTCCCCCAGGGTCCACCTCATCTTCCAATTTCTCTCCATTACATAAAAATCTGTCCCTTCGCCATGCGCTTCTGAGACCTGTTAAACTTGCGATAGACTATAATCATAAAAAGTTCTACGTTTTTGGATCTGTAACTGTATTGGGAACGCACCTCATCCAGTGCAACTTCAAAAAGAGTGAGTTGATTTCACTGCCACGTTTAGAAGGAGTCCTAGGAAATTAAATGTCTTGAGTGGAATATCGTGTCCTGTGACTTTTAAAGCACAGAACCCCTCGTGTGAGCGGACGCTGTCATCGGAGATGCCGGCCCATGGCCGTCCTCATCTTGACCCTTAATGGAACAATTATTTTTTTTTGTAAATAGGATCCTGAGCAAACATTGGCTGGCAGGAATGTAGCTTTCTTTTAGAAGGGGCAAAATGAGGCTGTATGTGTTAATTCAAGATCAGAGACTCAACGTCAACCCTGACAAAGGAGAGCTATACAGTTGGATTTTCCTCCTGTTTGTGGATAGAAGATCACGAGCCTTCAAAATGTGTTTCCAGACGGCACGTAATGATGTGAGATGGTTCCGTAGTGTGGGTGTGGAGAGCTGAAACCCCAGAAATGGCATTCACAGAGCCCTCATCCTTGCAAGGTGGCTCGGCGCCATGCGTAATTAAACAAAGGAAGACTTAGAGGGAACGAGGGAACCAGTGGGCTGTGGGGAACGGGTGCCCCTGGGTCTTATTTTCCCTTCGGCAAGCCCCTTGGAAAAGTTAAAGGTTCCCCTGCACACCGTATCCACGTGTGGCTTAGCCTACCTCCATAGCCACGAGGATTCATAGCAGCATCGTGCTTATCTGGCCCCAGATCCAACTGGCTCTAGATCTCTTCACTTGGAAATCCACCCTGGGGGGCTAACGATTCTCGACTCCTCCCTGAAATGCTGTCCGGACATCCTTCCTGGTTTAAGGTCCCTCTCTGGTCACCTTCATCCGTATGAGGTTGGGCTGACCCTCGAGCTTATAGACCAACCAGCAAAGAGCTGGAAGACGCTTTGGGTCATGAATGAGAGATGGCAAGCTCTCCTACGTGTCTTGTTAGATCCTGAGGATTTGTCCAAAGAATTTTTTTATGGGCGGGTGTCTCATGGCGGCAGGTGACGTCCATATGTTGTTTCACTGATTGCAGGTGAGGAATCCCTGGCTCTAGGTTGGTTGGTGGGAACTCTGAGGTCTGTAGTGTCTGGATAAATGCTTGGTTGTGCAGTGGTTTCCCCTAGATTGGTAAAGGAGCTCAGGCTATCCAGGGTAGATGCAGTGAGCTGCTTGTATCCATGTGCCCCCTACTCCAATCTCGAGGATCTTGTTGAGGTTCCGCCTGGTCGTGGCCACGAGCTGATAGTTTTAGGGGATGGTTGGCACCTGTCCTCGAGGATGTGACAGTCCCAGGCAGAGGGAGGCATTACACAAGTAACAGCACCAATAACCCCCAAGCTGAACGCTCTGCTGTGAGCTCCAAGGGCCGAGAGAAAGCAGTGCCGTGAGATTGAGCCCTGGGGGGTCCAGAGCTGAGCTGGGGTCATGGGTCGGGGAAAGGGAAACTGAACTTTCCAGGAGCAGACACCTGAAGTTCAGGTACCAGGCTCAGGACATGTGAATTAGGCTCCAGTTTTGATTCCCTGTTGATCATCACGTGTGCCCCGATTTGGGGTGGAAAATGGGGCACTTTGGGAAACTCCCATGGACAGCTGTCCCCCTCCCCCCATGCATCTTCTCACTTCCTCATATGAGACCCCAAATCATGAGAGGGCGGAATGGGTGTCTCTCCAGAAGCCCTCGGGACTTACTCCTTTCTTAAGCGGGGTCTCTCCTCGCTGCTGGGTATTTCCGAGGCGAGGTTGGGGGTGCCTGGGTGCATCTTGTTGCCAGGCCGTCTGTCTCCGGATGCAGGAGGCCGCGGAATGATGTCTTCTCTTCTCCATCAGGACGTCCCACCTTTGCTCCTGGCCCACGGCGTTTCACAGGCGTGCTGCACAAATCCTTCCGCCACGGCTGCTGCGGGTGGTGAGCATTGGGTCCTGGCCCTCCCGACAAGGAGTCAGAGACCCCGAGGTTTGGTGTCAGAATCCAGATACCGCGGCACTTGGTAAAGGGTAGCGCAGGCACGTCCGCTTCGGGACCACACAGGCTGAGCCCTGGGCGCGCCCAGAGGGCCGTGACCTCCCACCGCAGGAGGCCCCCGGGGGGCGTCCTGGCTTCCTGAGCTCCTCACCCGCTCTGGATGTGGGACGCAGCGTTCGTGCAAGAGACCCTGACTTGACAGCTAATCGAACGCCCTGACTGCCAGGGCAGGAGTAATCTCCGGCCGGGGAAACGTCCAGAAAAGCTAGCAGTAACATTCTGAAGTCCGTTTTGGGGTTATTGAAGCAGAGCGATGCTCTTTTTTATGGACATAAGATTGCTGGTCTCTGATGAGGACTCGGTCCTTCAGGCCCTTGTGGGTCCAGGGTCCTGGGGATGGGAGGTGAAGCTGAGGTCTCGGGGTGCAGATCTCTTCCGCCCCCAGGGCTCTGAAGACACTCCAGTGCCCTTAGGCTTGGCCCCGAGTGGTGTTCCCGCACTACACTGTGCGGGCCACGCCACACTCCCCTCCTTCCTTTCTTTTGAACAGCTCTGCCCCTCATGTTCCTCCCACCAGGCGCTCCTACTCCTTACCCGTGGTGATCGGCTTTGCCTGCTCCGCTCACCTGCACAGGTGCACCTGTTTCTTTATGCGGTGCCCCGTGGCACGCCTCTGGTGATGCGTTCTCTGGGGCCTGCATTCCTCCCTGTATCTCCCCAGCCTCTCCCCTGCATGCGTGTGCAAACACACATGGGCATGCACACACACGTGCACAGGCATGCACACACACGGGCATGCACACACAGGCGTGCACTCACAGGCACGCACGTGCACACAGGCATGCGTGCACACAGGCATGCACACACAGGTATATGCACACACAGGCATGCACACACATAGGCATGCACACACAAGTATAAGCACACACAGGCATGCACACACACAGGATGCACACACACAGGCATGCATACACAGGCATGCACACACAAGGCATGCACACACAGGCATATGCACACACGTGCACACACACTTTTTACCTAGACACCCCCACCCACCCCCAACACCGCCCTCCCCTATTGTCCCGTTGGAACCCTCCCTGCCCCGGCTTCTAGCCTGGGTCTTTTCCTCTTTCTGCATCGGCAGTGTTGAAGGTTGCCTCTTGGGACTCCTCTGGGATGTGGTGCTATGGGAAGCGGGCGGGGACACCAGGGGGACCAGGTCAGGAGGGTGACGTTAGAGCCGCAGGGTGTGGGCCATGGCCACGTGGAGGTGAGAAGCAACTGTGCTCTTTACAGAAGCAGTGGTCGGGGGGGACACCCAGGTACTGTGGGCCTCAGAGGGGGGCCCAGGGAGCCCAGCCTTTACGGGGGGATGGCGGTTTATCTTGAGCTGCTTGTCAGGATGCAGGACACGCCTCACAGGTACTCGCCCTCTAAGGACGTGGTGCGGGGCAGCTGTGTTTATCTGTGCCCTTGTGATTAAGGTGTGTTTCTCCACCTGAAAAATAGTCTAGGCATTTTGATTTAAAGTTGAAAACCTCCAATAGGGAGGACATGGGCTCCGAGGTCTAAAACCTGCCAAATCAGAACGTCTACTAGCTCGGATTTCAGGCCTTCTCCGTAGATGCCAGAAGGTTCTTTAGAGCTTTGCTACTACTGGCCTTTCTAGAGAAAAATGTAATTTTACCGAAAGGAACCTTGATATGCAGTCTGTGTCAGAACACCTTTGGTACGCAGTGTCAGGAAGCCTTTGGTACGCAGTCAGTGTCAGGACGCCTTTGGTATGTAGTCAGTGTCAGGATGCCTTTGGTATGCAGTGTCAGGACGCCTTTGGTATGCAGTCAGTGTCAGGACGCCTTTGGTACGCAGTCAGTGTCAGGACGCCTCTGGTATGCAGTCAGCGTTGGAATGCTCCCTTAATCTGAGGCATGGGAGGTCAGGCCATAACGGCCTCTTACTTCACAAGCAGACATTTCCTCGCATTTAACTCCTGTGCGTTCCTCATTCATGTTTCGAGGCTGCTGTTGTGAAAGGTAATGTTTCTTCAGTCCCCTTGGCCAGCTGGTTTTTCTCCCTGTTTTCCATTTTGAAGAGTCACACGATTCCTGCAGGGAAGTGTTCATGGTGGGGATTGGCTTCTCCTTTCCTCACGCTTTTGTGTTTTCCACTTGCTAATCTATTCAGCTCTCTGTATCTCATGTGTGAAAATTTCCCAGGGGCCGGGAGGTCAGTGCTGGTATGAAATAACTTTTCTGAAATCATCCTGACTTTCTGAAAGAACTGCTCTGATGGTCGCCCCCAGCCCAGCGACAGTTGGTCAGGGGTCATCTCCTGGGTCTTATTACTGGGTAAGTGCCGAGAGCTAAAAGGGAGGGAGAAACAGATTGTAATTATGACAGTATTAGTGGGAATAACCATTCCTGTCCTTTCTGACTTACTTATATGACGTTATATTCTTAGCCCAAAGTGTCCATCTTTAATTTAAAATGAAAGTTCCCCAACCTGGAGGCTGTTCATCCTCTGGGGCAACGTTCCCTCCAAGGCCCACCTCTCGTGGAAGGACTTGAGGTGTAACACGGAGAGAAACAGGGGTGTCCGTGGTGTGAACGTAAGAGCTATTCTATGCATCCAGTGATGCTTCAAACAAGGTAATCTGCTCAGTGAGTAGAGTTTAAAATTCTGTTTTATAAGAAAGGAATTTGCTTCCCGCCGTGACAGATTGGAACGCGCACGCGTTGTTTTCCATCCCGTCAACTATTCTGCTCCCGGCACAGGCACCTCTCCTGATGTGTTTCTTGTGTGCAATCACATAATTAAGGAGACATTCTAGAAGAGAGTAGGTGATCTTATTTCAGAAACAAATTACTTCTGTGTCTTGGATCTTGTAAATAGTGGTGCAGTGAACACTGGGGTGCATGTATCTTTCCTAATTAGAGTTTTCTCCGGTTATATGCCCAGGAGTGGGATTGCAGGATCCTAGGGCAACTCTATTTTTAGTTTTTTGAGGAACCTAAACCATGATGGAAAAGAATATGAAAAAGAATGTATATATAGGTGTATAACCGAATCACTTTTCTGTATGGTAGAAATTAACACAACATCATAAATCAACTAACTAGTCATCAATAAAATAATTTTTTTTAAAAAAGAAGCAAATCTCTTGTCCTCTACTCAGAAGCGATCGTGTTCAGCTGTGATTGTGCAGCTCTGCAGGCAGTGGTGTCTGTTTCCATGGCTGTGCCCCATCCTGCTTTCCTGGAATCCCAGACCCCTTACCCGGTGGGTAACCCTAGGAGAGGGCTCCCAGAGCCCGAGGTCACCAGGCACGACCATCCTTCTGGAATAGATTTAGGGAAACAGGAGGGGCAGGGCGAGTTCCAGCTCCATCCACAGAGCAGGACTCTGTGTGTCTCTTCATTAACCCTGATGTAGGGCCAGCTCCTACCATATTTGTTATTCTGAAATTCTGGACCCAAGTAGTCAATGGCAGTCTGTTTACATGGAGTGTCAAACTACTGTTAGATGATGGTTTTTCATCGATTTCTTTACAAAAGGTGCCGATTCTCCCCGTGGAGAAGCACTGGGTTTGGAAACCTATTTATTCTTTCAGGGATGCCTCGTGGGCTCCCATTGGCTTGGAATTCCCATGAGAGCTCAAGAATTTTACAAAATTGCCAATTTTATATCTGGGGCAGGAGACAGGGAAGGCTGCTTCAGGGTACTTGAGTGATCAGCCTCCTTTGGCCAAAGAGAAATCGGCCCTGTTGTTCCTGTTGGATGCCGCAGACCCCCAGAGTGGGGAGCGAGAGCGGGCATCGCCCATGGGTGTAGCCTGACCTTCAGGCATCCCCCCCTTCTCCGCCCCCAGTCTGTCTGGCCTCTCTAACACACTTACCCATTGGGTCTTCTGTCTTCAAATTGATTTTTTTTTAATTTAAAGACAGAATACATGGGAAAACGTCACACATGTTAAAACTCTACAATCTGTCATCTGTTTTTTATGAGAACATTAATACCACCTGATTTACAAACTGTAGTGTGATATGCCTGTTTCTGCAACCTAGCTCCTAGCCAAAGAGCATAATGTTTTAATCTATCGGCATTATGTAATTTAAAATAAAAAAGCAAGAAACTATCTTATAAGTCAAACATTTAATACCTCTGAAAAATAGATATAGTAAAATGGCATTAAATAAGATGCTACTAATTTTAATTTTTTAATAATTTGGCCATACCCCTTGGTAAAAACATATGTCCACGTTATCTTTTGAAAACGGGTTGCCAAACAACATTGAGGTGAAGGGAAGCTTATTTTTAAGTATTTAAGAAGGAGCTATTTATTGTGTTAATTATGCACCCTTATTTTGCACTGACTGTGCAATTATATGCTTTTCTTATTGATTCAGTTTTAAAATCAATCTTGACCAAAAAAGTTCCCTTCGACATCTTGCTTAATTTCTTTCCTTGCTTAATTTCTTTTCTTTCCTTAAAGTTTTAGAAGAATTAACGGTGTTTACTGAAAATAGGTTCAAATTTGGTTATTAATTAGGATTGATCCAACCATGGCTCCTTCTAATTAGTGAGGTTAGGCTAACAGTGTGTTTTGTGAAACCTCAAGGTTGGCGTGTGTTGTATTGTATCGTGTGGACAGAATTGATTTGTCATGTCTTAACCTCCTTGGAACTATTTGGATCTTTCAGGTTCTGAGCTTGATTAATGAAGTCTTGACATTATTGCAGCATGTTGGGGGAAATGTTATTAGCCATGCGACACAGTCAAGAAACTTGGTTGGAGGGAAAGGAAGTCATTTGGGGTCATCAACACACATGTGTATTCTCAGATCTTCACGGAGTAAAAAGAAGAGAAGGGTGCCGGAGCTCTTTCGTCTCGGCTGGTGATGTGCTGGCCTCAAAAAGACCCAGGCTGACACGGGAGAGTAAATACAATGTCCCGGGATTGAACAGAATTAATATCCAACGTACCCACTAAGGACAAAAAAAAAAAAACAAAAAACCTTGTGCATAAGATAAAGGAGGAATTTCTTAAAACTGTCATATTTTTTAAATACTCAAGAAATTCTTATTTTCCTATGTTAAATTTAGCCACAAAAACAAGAATGAGATAATTCACAGGTCATGACCGATAGGAGCAAAAAAGAGACGACACGGCATTTTCATTCCCTTTTAAAATATTCGGTGGCGTTTTAGGAAATGCAGTTGGCCTGATAGACATAGAAACAACGATAAATGCAAAAGAGATGTGTTTACATAGACGACAGTCAGGTGGGTTTAGTTTGTAGGCATTTGTTCAGTGTTTCATGCAGTTGCAGAGCAGCTCTGAAAAGGCCATCAAATCTGACTCTTAAAAGATCCGATAGGGAAGAGGGGCAGGTGAAGGGGCCCTGTCTTACATAGGGCAGAACAGATTTTCAGAGAGTCCAAGCGATTGGTGCTGGAGCCAGTATGGGAATCTTTCGGTTCCTATGTCAAAGTTCTTTCCCCATCACATGGCATTATCAGTCTACGGTGAGAACGTAGAAAGTAGGATTCCCAAAAGCCCCGGTCACTAACCCAGAGCAGAGATGCCTATTTTTGGAGTCAAGTTTGAAAATGGAATTCCTAAACCTGCACCTCTTGGTAGGTTTATATTATTTCTTTGGAATCTTTAACATTTTATGTTTCCTTATTCCTCATGAAAGTATTTAGTGAGCACCTACTGTGTGCTGCTTGTGCTAGGTGTGAGGGCCCAGGGAATGCCCCCTGGCAGGGGGGTACCCATAAAACCCAATTTCAATAGATACTTGCATTTAACACATGTTTTAAGAAAACATTGTTTTTCTTAATTGCTGATTGGCAGTTTCTCTCAAGGTTAAACCTAAAGAATATCTTGCATGCTTTTTATATTAGTATAAAAAATTATAATCATTATTGTCAGGATAGTTCTGCATTTTTCATATTTACTGTTAGCACAGACTTAAAAAAAAAAAAAAGCCGTGACCCAGATTGTGGCATTTCCTGACTTTTATGCGCCCTAATTTTGTTCAGGATATGCACACACTTCCAGGACCCTGTCGCACACCCACATTCATTTTCAAGTTCAAGTTAATAACATCCTTAGCTGTGGTAACAGAACCCTCCAAGGACTATTTAGGCATTGTGCACTAACAGGTATTTCTAAAATTTGCTGATAACATAGAATATGTCTCTTTAAACCTCAGGGTCGTTGGTTTGAAGGTAGTGAACATAAAGCAAAGTGTCTTTTTGAGAAAAATGTATTTTTTTCTTGTGTAAACTCAAAAAGCAGCTAACCTCCCCTTGCTATTTCATTTTCAATGATTTATGTTCCTGCAATCTCACGCCTTCCCCACAATCTTTAAGTTAGGAGGTAGGTTTTTGATAAATCTCATGGAACTTTAAAACACAGAAAAGGCACTTGTGCTGGTGAGTAAAGGTGCAGTTTTGCAGGCAGGTTCTCAGCAGCTCCTAGGCCTCTGAGTGGTTTTATGCTGCTCTGGGCACTTTAGATAAGGCCCCCCTGCTGGGCCAGTGCCCAGCCTCCTTCCTGCTGTGCACTGCAACATACACAACCTTCCAGGGCCAGCACAAGTGAGGTTCCAAGCTGCAGTCAGGCCCCTTTTGTGTCTGTACTGCGTTTCTGCTTTAAAAGACAATTTCCAAGTCTATACTATACTATGTAAGGTAATAGGTTTAGGCAAAAACATTCATGATTTTGGTTTTCAAGAGCTCCCTATGTCAAAAGATTATTATCATCTTTCGGGGAAGCTGTTAAAATTTGAATGGACTTTTTTCCTTCGTAAATGGCAAAAATCAGGAGAATGGATTAAATTACCTTAAGTATATGTTTCCTATAAACTTGTAGGACCAAAGTAGACCCTTCATATAAAGTTTACCGGCAGTTGGATATTTAGAAATTGTTTTTTAGAGACCTTCTTACTACCATATGTTACGCACGTTTTATAGGATTTAATTTTTTCAACATTTACTATTTCCAGCCATTTAGAAAACTGAATTTACTTTTTCCCCTGTATTATCGTTAGATTCAAATACTCTAAGTTTAAAAAAATGGGTGAAAAAAGCAATCTGAAAAGCATCCACAATTCACATTATTTCTAGGGTCACAGCATTTACCTGTCACTTAATAGCCTCAGCGCTCAGGTTACTAGTTTTATATTTAATTTAAATTACATTTTTAATTCCCAGTAAAATTCTTTCCCTTAGAGTTCTGCATTGTAAGCCTTAAAAAACTGACTTCTCTTAGCTGTGCCTGCACTAATATCTTCAATGGCATTGAATATTTAATATTAATATATTAAGATAATGAATATTTAAGAAAAAAGGCTGAACACTTTCAGGGTCCCCTGGGGGAATTTTTATTTGGGGGCGGGGGTGGAAAGGCGTGGTCCCATGGCGCCCTCTAGTGGCGGGAAAATCAGAGCCCTTGGGGGCTTTTCGGACACGGCCGTTTCAAAAGCTCATGCCTCCGTTATTGCCTCTTAATTTAATGGGATCAATTAGGTGTAAAAGTTCTCTTTGAATCACTTTGTGTTTCGGAGTCCTTCCCCAAGGAAGGGATGTTTAGCTGAGATTCCATTGACGTGCTGGGGTGCTAGGGGACCATGGGGGTGGCGTGTGGGTACAGACATTTCAGGGAGCAGCGACCATCTGGAAGTGGGTTGGGTAACTGATGCCCACGGGTTTGAGGCACTGTTTGGGCCCGGGAGGTGGTTGGGAGCCAAGACCTAGGCTGAAGCCCAGAGGATAATGGGTTTCGGGGGAGGGTTATTGGACAGGGGTCCCCAGGAAAACCCATCAGGACGTTTGAACCTTCACATTGAGAGCTGAATATATTAATAGAGCGTGAGGCCCAGAAACACACATGTTTTCCGGAGAGCAAGCTCCCCTTGTTAAAGTGGAACAAAGCTGTCGATTAAAGATTAACTATATCAGGAAATGTATACACAAAATTGGTCTGAATACACCCACCAGACTTTGGAAAAACGTTATCAAAATATTTTGCTTCTTGCTAATTTGGGAAGCTGACTACTTCGGGGGAATAACTTTAAATATTTATACTTAAAATATTTTAAACAGATTACTGCTTTGGAATAAGACAACGAAAGCATTTTAGACTGAGTTTTCAGAAAGAGCCCAAGAGACAAATGATTGAAGAAAACATTTGCCACTGCTTACAGCTTTAAAGTGTGTCCTGCATAAGTGATTCTTGGCTCTAATGAAGGAGAAAGGCCTGGAATTTATTTATAAGTCCTAAGAATCTTTGGAAAATTTTAAGTTTTTTTTTTGCCACCAACAATTTGTCAGCACTCAAGTTTGCCTGTCGTTTTAGTAAGTTTTTTACTAGATCAGTAAAGCTGCACAGTTTGTTTGCTTTTAGCTGGCGTTTGGGGAAGAGTTTTAAATTGTTGAGAGTGAGCATGCACTTAGGACTCCTTCGAATTATTCTTGGGTTGAAGAATGGTTCTCTAGAAAGCATTTTGTGAAAAACTCTTTATGATTCATTTTTTTTCTCACCAGGTGATGTGCAAAGTGGATTTTTGTAGATCGGAAGGTATCAGTTTTATTTCTTGCAAATGTTGACTAATCAGAGATATTTATTGTGTTTCTCCTCCGTAACACCCTGCTCGTTTTATATTACATATGATTTGAGCTTGGCGCTAAAAACCAACCTTCATGGCAATGTTGGAATTCTTAAAATTGTGCCAGAATTCCTCGTGGGCTCAAATAATGTTTCCATGTCAGGATTTATCCAACAGAAATCTACCCTTGAACACGGTCTCTTGTAGAGACTTCTGCATTAAGTGCTGTATCAGTGGGCAGCGTGGAGCTGATGACCCATCAGCCGGGCCTTGGTGGACCTTATCCATTAGGTGGACTTACCCACAGGGGCTGGGATTTTTCTGCTCAAGAAGCCTGAGGCGGAAAGTCCGGTGTAAAAGCTGAAGTCCAGATGTGGGCAGAGAGAGAAAGGCTTTCCCATTTACTTCCTGTACAACCAGCAAGCCCCCTTTCCCAAACCTCGGCTCTGTGTCTGTCCCATTTTTCATACACACCTGACTATCTGCAGCCTCAGAAGTCTTGGGAGCAAAAGTCCCTACAAGCCTGATGATGGTCAAACGGGGGAGTGTTGAGAGGCTGCGTAGGGTCTGCTTTTGCCCAAACCAACTCCGTGGTTTAGGCAGAGTGGGTCCAGGAGGCTCTTGGAGAAGAGACTGGACCTTATAGTACACGAAGGTCAGGGATTAAGGAGCCTTTTTTTCCTTTTTAACACTTTTCTGCTTTTCTGATTCTTCTCATCCTTTGAATGTGTAAAGATGGGGAATGACCTCATTTCTAGGAAAAAACCTCTTAATTGCCCATCTCTCCCCACCCTCACATGTTATTGCTAAAGCCCTTGGCATATGCCCACATTTCCAATGGAGACCACTATGTAAACATTCCTCATATTGACCATATCAAGTGAAATATCACCAAATCTTGAGAGAGAAAATGAGACTTTGGGGAAGAAGATAAAAAAGATAAAGCCATGCTTTGGGTGCAGATTAGTTTACTCTTTCGTAGTTTAATATTGAAATGTTAAATGCATGAAACCATAGTAATGATAGAGCGATTATGTGAAACAATCTTCAGTATTATATTTAAAGAAATGTAGTTAATTTTTTTACTGAAGTATGGTTGATTTACAGTGTTGTGTTACTTTCAAGTGTACAGCAAAGTGATTCAGTTATCCATATATATACACTCTTTTTCATATTCTTTTCCATTATGGTTTATCTCAGGAGATTGAATAGAGTTCCCTGTGCTCTACAGTAGGACCTTGTTGTTTATCCATACCCTATATGTAATAGTTTGCATCAGCTAACCCCAAACTCCCACTCCATCCCTCCCCCAAATGTAGTCTACTTTCAGTTGACACATAACGTTCTTTTAACGTTCCAGGTATATGTCACGTGGGGCAGAGGAGAGTCAGTGTTTGCATCATCTTCTTAGGAAAACCAGGCCTTTGTAGGGCTCTGGCTGTGTATGTCCTCCACCTCTCCTCTCCTCTGCATGGGTGGCAATATTTCTGCCATAATGTCAAGCTGCATGGTGTGGATGAAGCCCAGTGGGGCCTCATCCCAGAGCTTTTCCATGACCCTGTGACACTGATTGGAGCCTTCCCACCACTTTCCCAGCAGTACTGGTATTCAGGAAATGGTCCTGCAGATGTCTGATTGTCGCTGGGCTCAAGGAATTGGACTTGTGGAATTTCTGGCTCAGTCCTGTAGTCACCCATTGACTGTGACCCGTCATCTGAAATAGTTTCCCCATCACTGAAAGCTTGGTGAGCTCTGGCTCCAAATGTGAATACTTTCGTCCCATCAATTATTTGCAATTTTGCTTGGAAATGGAAATCTCAAGGCACCCGATGACGGAAAGGGAGAGCTGATTCAGTATCATGTCCTGCCCACACTGTCTCTCCCCTGTGGCTTCTTTGGCCAGTTGTGGTATGTTAACCAGTCTCCGCGGTGCCCACGGGGCTTTGAATTGGAAAAGGGAGGCCCGGGATCCCCTCCTGCTCAGCAACCATATTTTACTCTGTTTTAAAGCTTTTCGGCTACGTAGATAGAATCCTACCTCATCCTAAGCTCATGTGATGCTCCTGGTTATTTCATCATCTACTTACCAACTTTTACTGAGTTCAAAGTTCGTGCCAAATGCCACATGAATAAAAAATATCCCTGCCTTTAAAGTACTTACTTCCAAGAGATGGACACCCAACTGCAGAATCTCTGCAATCAACATCCCTTGTTGGGTGCGTTCTGCTTTCTGATGGATGAACAAGCACATGTAGATGTCTCTGCCCAACAAGTTGGTCCCCTGTCAAGAGGGGGCCCAGGTCTCGGGCAGCATCTTTCCTGGGGTGTCAGTGCACTGTGTAGATCCGTGATCATATTTTATTTTTATTTTTCTGGCTGCTCGGGTCTTAGTTGCAGCACACGGGATCTTCGTTGCAGCGCACGGGCTTCTCTCTAGTGGTGGTGCGCAGGGTTCTATCTAGTTGTGGTGCACGGGTTCCAGGGTGCGTAGGCTCCGTAGTTTGTGGCACGCAGGCTTTGAAGTTGAGGTGCGTGAGCTCAGTAGTTGTGGCGCGTGGGCTTAGTTGCCCCGCGGCATGTGGGATCTTAGTTCCCCGACCAGGGATCGAACCCACGTCCCCTTCATTGGAAGGTGGATTCTTTACCACTGGACCACCAGGGAAGTCCCAGTGATCATATTATTATTAATTTTTTGAATTTTTAAATTTTATTTATTTTTTATACAGCAGGTTCTTATTAGTTATCTATTTTATACATATTAGTGTATACATGTCAATCCCAATCTCCCAATTCATCCACCACTACCCGCCCCCCAACACTTTGCCCCGTTGGTGTCCATATGTTTGTTCTCTACATCTGTGTCTCTATTTCTGCACTGCAAGCCAGTTCATCTGTACCATTTTTCTAGCTTCCACATACATGCGTTAATATATGATATTTGTTTTTCTCTTTCTGACTTACTTCACACTGTATGACAGTCTCTAGATTCATCCACACCTCTACAAATGACCCAATTTCATTCTTTTTTATGGCTGAGTAATATTCCATTGAATACATGTACCACATCTTCTTTATCCGTTCGTCTGTCGATGGGCATTTAGGTTGCTTCCATGACCTGGCTATTGTAAATAGTGCTGCAGTGAACATTGGGGTGCATTTGTCTTTTTGAATTATGGTTTTCTCAGGGTATTTGCCCAGTAGTGGGATTGCTGGGTCGTATGGTAACTCTATTTTCAGTTTTTTAAGGAAACTCCATACTGTTCTCCATAGTGCCTGTATCAACTTACATTCCCACCAACAGTGCAGGAGGGTTCCCTTTTCTCCACAACCTTTCCAGTGTTTGTTGTTTGTAGATTTTCTGATGATGCCCATTCTGACTGGTGTGAGGTGATACCTCACTGTAGTTTTGATTTGCATTTCTCTAATGATTAGTGATGTTGAGCAGCTTTTCATGTGCTTCTTGGCCATCTGTATGTCTTCTTTGGAGAAATGTCTATTTAGGTCTCCTGCCCATTTTTGGATTGGGTTTTTTTTTTTAAATATTGAGCTGCATGAGCTGTTTATATATTTTGGAGATTAATCCTTTGTCCATTTGCAAATATTTTCTCCCATTCTGAGGGTTGTCTTTTTGTCTTGTTTGTAGTTTCCTTTGCTTTGCAAAACCTTTTAAGTTTCATTAGGTCCCATTTGTTTATTTTTGTTTTTATTTCCATTACTCTAGGAGGTGGATCAAAAAAGATCTTGCTGTGATTTGTGTCAAAGAGTGTTCTTCCTATGTTTTTCTCTAAGGGTTTTATAATCTCCAGCCTTACATTTAGGTCTCTAATCCATTTTGAGTTTATTTTTGTGTATGGTGTTAGGGAGTGTCCTAATTTCATTGTTTTACATGTAGCTGTCCAGTTTTCCCAGCACCACTTATTGAAGAGACTGTCTTTTCTCCATTGTATATCCTTGCCTCCTTTGTCATAGATTAGTTGACCATAGGTGCATGGGTTTATCTCTGGGCTTTCTTTCCTGTTCCATTGATCTATATTTCTGTTTTTGTGCCAGTACCATATTATCTTGATTACTGTAGCTTTGTAGTATAGTCTGAAGTCAAGGAGTCTGATTCCTCCAGCTCTGTTTTTTTCCCTCAAGACTGCTTTGGCTATTTGGGGTCTTTTATGTCTCCATACAAATTTTAAGATATTTTTGTTCTAGTTCTGTATAAAATGCCACTGGTAACTCGATAGGGATTGCACTGAATCTGTAGATTGCTTTGGGTAGTATAGTCATTTTCACAATATTGATTCTTCCAATCTAAGAACATGGCTTATCTCTCCATCTGTTTTTGTCATCTTTGATTTCTTTCATCAGTGTCTTATAGTTTTCTGAGTACAGGTCTTTTACCTCCTTAGGTAGGTTTATTCATAGGTATTTTATTCTTTTTGTTGCAGTGGTGAATGGGAGTGTTTCCTTAATTTCTCTTTCCGATCTTTCGTTGTTAGTGTATAGGAATGCAAGAGATTTCTGTGCATTAATTTTGTATCCTGTTACTTTACCAGATTCATTGATTAGCTCTAGTAGTTTTCTGGTGGCATCTTTAGGATTCTCTGTGTATAGTATCATGCCATCTGCAAACAGTGACAGTGTTACTTCTTCTTTTCCAATTTGTATTCCTTTTATTTCTTTTTTTTTCTCTGATTGCCGTGGCTAGGACTTCCAAAACTATGTTGAATAATAGTGGTGAGAGTGGACAACCTTGTCTTGTTCCTGATCTTAGAGGAAATGCTTTCAGTTTTTCACCATTGAGAATGATGTTTGCTGTGGGTTTGTCATATATGGCCTTTATTATGTTGAGGTAGGTTCCCTCTGTGCCCACTTTCTGGAGAGTTTTTATCATAAATGAGTGTTGAATTTTTTCAAAAGCCTTTTCTGATTCTATTGAGATGATTCATCTCAATAGATGATGAGATGATCATCTGGTTTTTCTTCTTCAGTTTGTTAACATGGTGTATCACGTTGATTGATTTGCGTATATTGAAGAATCCTTGCATTCCTGGCATAAACCCCACTTGATCATGGTGTATGATCCTTTTAATGTGCTGTTGGATTCTGTTTGCTAGTATTTTGTTGAGGATTTTTGCATCTATATTCATCAGTGATATTGGTCTGTAATTTTCTTTTTTTGTAGTATCTTTGTCTGGTTTTGGTATCAGGGTGATGGTGGCCTCAGAGAATGAGGTTGGGAGTATTCCTTCCTCCGCAATTTTTTGGAAGAGTTTGAGAAGGATAGGTGTTAGCTCTTCTCTAAATGTTTGCTAGAATTCACTTGTGAAGGCTTCTGGTCCTAGACTTTTGTTTGTTGGAAGATTTTTAATCACAGTTTCAATTTCATTACTTGTGTTTGGTTTGTTCATATTTTATGTTTCTTCCTGGTTCAGTCTCGGAAGGTTATACCTTTCTAAGAATTTGTGCATTTCTTCCAGGTTGTCCATTTTGTTGCTTGTAGTAGTCTCTTAGGATGTTTTGTATTTCTGCGGTGTCCGTTGTAAACCTCTCCCTTTTCATTTCTAATTTTATTGATTTAAGTCCTTTCCCTCATTTTCTTGATGAGTCTGGCAAATGGTTTATCAATTTTGTTTATCTTCTCAAAGAACCAACTTTTAGTTTTATTGATCTTTGCTATTGTTTTCTTTGTTTCTATTTCATTTATTTCTGCTCTGATCTTTAAGATTTCTTTCCTTCTGCTAACTTTGGGTTTTGTTTGTTCTTCTTTCTCTAGCTCCTTTAGGTGTAAGGTTAGATTGTTTATTTGAGATTTTTCTTGTTTCTTGAGGTAGGCTCGTATTGCTGTAAACTTCCCTCTTAGAACTACTTTTTCTGCATCCCATAGGTTTTGGATTATCGTGTTTTTGTTGTAATTTGTCTCTGGGTATTTTTTGATTTCCTCTTTGATTTCTTAGTGATCTCTTGGTTATTTAGTAACGTATTGTTTAGCCTGCATGTGTTTGTGTTTTTTATTTTTTATTCCTTGTGATTGATTTCTAATCTCATAGTGTTGTGGTCAGAAAAGATGCTTGGTATGATTTCAATTTTCTTAAATTTACTGAGTCTTGATTTGTGACCCAAGATGTGATCTGTCCTGGAGAATGTACCATGTGCACTTGAGAAGAAAGTGTAATCTGCTGTTTTTGGATGGAGTGTTCTATAAATATCAATTAAATCTCTCTGGTCCATTGTGTCATTTAAAGCTTGTGTTTCCTTATTAATTTTCTGTTTGGATGATCTGTCCACTGGTGTAAGTGAGGTGTCAAGGTCCCCCACTATTACTGTGTTACTGTCGGTTTCCTCTTTTATAGCTGTTAGCATTTGTCTTATATATTGAGGTGGTCCTATGTTGGGTGCATATATATTTATAATTGTTATATCTTCTTCTTGGAGTGATCCCTTGATCATTATGTAGTGTCCTTCCTAGTCTCTTGTAACATTCTTTATTTTAAAGTCTATTTTATCTGATAGACTTTATTTTAAAGTCTATTTTATCTGATATATAAACTACTCCAGCTTTCTTTTGATTTCCATTTGCATGGAATATCTTTCTCCATCCCCTCACTTTCACTCTGTACGTGTCCCTGGGTCTGAAGCGGGTCTCTTGTAGACAGCATATATATGGGTCTTGTTTTTTTATCCATTCAGTGAGCCTGTGTCTTTTGGTTGGAGCATTTAATCCATTCACGTTGAAGGTAATTATTGATATGTATGTTCCTATTACCATTTTCTTAATTGTTATGGGTTTGTTTTTGTAGGTCCTTTTCTTCTCTTGTGTTTCCCACTTAGAGAAATTCCTTTAGCATTTGTTGTAGAGCTGGTTTGGTGGTGCTTTTAAGAATTCTCTTACGTTTTGCTTCTTTGTAAAGCTTTTGGTTTCTCCGTTGAATCTGAATGAGATCCTTGCTGGGTGGAGTAATCTTGGTTGTAGGTTCTTCCCTTTCATCACTTTAAATATGTCCTGCCACTCCCTTCTGGCTTGTAGAGTTTCTGCTGAGAAATCAGCTGTTAACCTTATGGGAGTTCCCTCGTATGTTATTTGTGTTTTTTTCCTTGCTGCTTTCAATAATTTTTCTTTGTCTTTAACTTTTGTCAGTTTGATTACTATGTGTCTTGGCGTGTTTCTCCTTGGGTTTATCCTCCTGGGACTCTCTGCACTTCCTGGACTTGGTTGGCCATTTCCTTTCCCATGTTAGGGAAGTTTTCAACTATAATCTCTTCAAATATTTTCTCGGTTCCCGTCTCTCTCTCTTCTCCTTCTGGGACCCTTATAATGCAAATGTTGTTGTGTTTAATGTTGTCCCAGAGGTCTCTTAGGCTGTCTTCATTTCTTTTCATTCTTTTTTTTTTTTTCTTTTTTCTTTATTCTGTTCTGTGGCGGTGAATTCCACCATTCTGTCTTCCAGGTTACTTATCCGTTTTTCTGCCTCAGTTATTCTGTTGTTGATTCCTTCTAGTGTAGTTTTCATTTCAGTTATTGTATTGTTCATCTCTCTTTGATTGTTTTATAATTCTTCTAGGTCTTTGTTAAACATTTCTTGCATCTTCTCGATCTTTGCCTCCATTCTTTTTCCGAGGTCCTGGGTCATCTTCACTATCATTACTCTGAATTCTGTTTCTGGAGGTTTCCTATCTCCACTTCATTTAGTTGTTTTTCTGGGGTTTTATCTTGTTCCTTCATCTGGTACATAGCCCTCTGCCTTTTCATCTTGTCTACCTTTCTGTGGATGTGGTTTTTGTTCCACAGGCTGCAGGATTGTAGTTCTTCTAGCTTCTTCTGTCTGCCCTCTGGTGGATGAGGCTGTCTCGATCATATTATTTTAAAATAATATAAAAATAATTATTAATAATAATAATTTTTAAATTATTTGAAAAAATAATTCAATATTTGACTGAAAGTTAGTGATCCCATGTTGGCTATTGAAACAAGCATAATCGGCCTCTGACAGTAAGATCTTTGAAGACTGCTTACTCTAGATATATTTTGTGTTAATTTCAGTTTTTGTTGTTGTTAATGATGTTATCCTATATCATCCTTAGAACCTTCACACTATTTCGACCTCACCATCCTGAGGGCTTTATTGGTATTTGGATTTTTGACTAAGATTTGAAGGGGACTATATTCTAGCATTGGATTTCCATCATGAACTTGTTTCTACAGGTATTTTAAGAGGAAGGGAAATAATTGGGTATTATAAAAAAAAAACTTTTATTCCCACATTTTATGGATTTTTTTTTTAAAAAGGTATGCCCTTCTCTAGATAATAGATGATGCAAAATTTGTAAGTTGCTTCATGCACGAAACTCTATTTCCTGCCTAATTTAGAATGGCTGATGCCAAGATTATCCGCCATGGCTGTATTCGTTCGTCTAGAGCATTGTGTTTTTTTCTCCTCAAATTCTGAATTTCATCATTTGAGGATATAGTGATAGTCACTTCCATGGTTGGTATAGAAACTTTCTTAAAATTAGTACAGTACACTGCACTGACGTTCAAGAATAAAACCGTTAGATGCAGTTGCCTCAAAGCATTTTGGGTAGTGTTGTACAAGCGTCTCTTTTTCATCTTCCACTTTATGTTCTTGCTGCTGTGGTAACAGTGGTTGTGGATCTCACTTGGGCCGCCATGTCGTCTTGGACCTTGCCTCCAGCACATCACGGGAAAGAGATGACTAAGGGGACCTGTTTCTAGGTGATTTTAACTCTGCACATTCAGCCTTGAACCCCAGCGCATGAGTGGCCACAACTGTGGAGTCTGGCTTAGAAAGGACCGGCACGAAGAGCCTTTGCATGATGTGGCCAGCTGTTTGCTTTTTCTGTAACCCTCGTGGAGATTTGCTGAAAGCTCGGAGGAAGAATTGGGCCCACGTGCAATGTGTGCTCTTTGCCAGCTAATTGTATAGCTGATTGAATGCTTATCCTGTCTGTTTGCTCTACTCTGGTGCCCAGAATAGCCTTGGACGGGGTATGGGATATTAGATTATTCATGTGTACTTTTGTCTGAACAAAAGATTAGGAAACTTAAAAAAAAAAAAAAATATGTGCGAGATGGCAAGAGCCATGTTCACGGGGGAGTCACTTCCTCTTTAGCTACTTAATTTCAAATCTCTTGGGATATGGAGCTTGCTTAAGTGTTCCGGTGACATTGGGGAAAGAATGTGGGCCTGTGGTGAAAGCCAGGACTGGGAATTCAGATTTCTGAATCCTGTTCCCAGGAGCACGCAGGGGTCACCCAGTGACATGTGACGCGTCAGTGGAGCATCACAATCCCAATTTCCCTATCTGTGAAATGGACATAAAAGGGGCTAAACTCGATGTGGGTGAACTATTTAATATTTGCTGGGAACCAGCTTGCTCTAGTGACCTAGAAGAAACACAGACGGAGGTAGAGGTTGACCTCATTTCTATTTGTGGCTTTAGTGCTGACTCAATGAGAAACTTGTAGAAATCAGCTAATCTGGCTCTGGGTCTCCATGCAGTCAACGGTGAAAATGAGAATTATAAAATCTTATCTGCACGGGGCCTCCTAGTGATACTGCCGATATTAACTAAGTACTAAAAATATGCCACCAAAATGTGTTAGGAAGCTTTTCTGCTGATGTGCCTTTCGTATTTCCTTCGCATCTCATGCCAGGTTATTTGAGGATACTCAGTTCAGTGTTCACAGTTTTTAGCCAGCGGTTCAATTCTATTTTGGGTAGAATTTTCCCACATCTGAATCAAGGGAGGAGGTTGATATGATGTCAGCGTACACTCCGTCTCCAGCGCCAGGATTTTGTACGTTTGTATCTGCTGTTATTTTAGGTTAAGAATGAATGTATTTAAGTAGCTTTACATTTGAACAAGTCTTGGTCTGAGAATGTTTTTCTTTGCCGGACCTCAGGGAGGACGAGCCAGTGTTCTGTGTCAAGTCCTATGCTGGGCTCTGGGGAATATTAACATCTGTTCTTTCTGGTTGATCCCTGGATGCAGCTGGTCCACAGGGCTGGGCCAAACTGCAGGGCTTAACTTTCTTTACTCCATTTAGTATCTGGTGGTCTCCTCTAGAGTTTGAAATAATCTCTTTCCCATTTATTCACACACTCTTTCTGGCTTCCTGCCTTTTACACTTCCAATGACTCCCACGATCTGTGGAGGTCCAATGATCGGAGACCGAAGTTTAGAACCACGTTTCTGCATTTCAGAAAATGCAACAGACGCACAATTCACCAGCAAGTTCTGGGACTGGCTGAGTGGTTTGGAAAGAAGGATGACTTTGGGTTCTGTGTCCTTTCATTTATGCAACGTTGAACAACTTTAAGTAACTTTTGGTAGTGTGCTCTTTTGGGTGGTAAATGTTTATGTGATGTAATACATAGCTTGTCAGTTTATTTTTTACTTTGAACTAACATAACTGTAGGGAAAGTAAGGAATCCTGTCTGTAATCTCCGACATGTCTTGTTTTTGAAAATTGGCTAAAGATGCTTACTTAATCTACCCGATTTACATTGTGAAGTTGCACCGAAGTCCACATACTGTGAAGAGAGTAGATTTTCTTGAATTCCTGTCCTGATTTTAGGCTATCTCATACTGACAAAAAGTGTGGCCGTCTTCCTCAGTATCCTTAATCAGGCCGCTGGGTCACTGATGCTTGCAGAGGAAACTATTTCCGGTATCAAACGGTAACGCCTCATCTCTCCACGTTCTTGTCCCCGTTGTATTTCTTCTTCTTAGTGTCTCGTGCTCACATGGCCTAGATCTCCATTCTCTGCCATCCAGCCTGAATCGTCTTTGCCTGTCTCTTCACACATTCATCTTCCTTTCATCCTTCAAGGGCCATCTCAAAGCCAGAATCCCAGCCACGTGTGTGGACCCTAAATAATATTCATTATGTTAAGAATACATTTTATTTCTTTTTGCTCCTCGAGGGCAGAGACTGTAATTAAACCTCAAGTCTACCTTTGCAAAAAAAAACAAAACAAAACAAAACAGTTTTTTAAGAGATGCTTATGCAAACCCATCGTCAGACTGTTCACTGCACAGAAAAGTCTCAGCATCTTGCACTGAAACTGCCACCGTGAGCTCTGCCTACACTCCTCCTAAAGGGGAGCCTTGACTGATGTCTGCTCACAGAATCTCCGTGCTGTGTCTGCCGACAACAAGAAGATTCCACTCATCAAATGAGGTTATAAGCCATTCGGTGAAAAAAAAATCCCCAACTATCTGTGATTTTATTTCCCCAACAAATTACTTAGCCTTTAGAATACAGTATATAGAAAGCATTGGACCAGGGATCACACAGGAACATCCCTGCCCTCAAAAGAGCTAAAAAAGAGCAGAGAGAAGTCTCTGAGATGGGACGTAGGTGGCAGCGTCTCTTTTCAGATGCGCATGGTAGGCTGGCTGCTGGGTGATGCTGAGTGAGGCTGTGAGATGGGACGTAGGTGGCAGCATCTTTTTTCAGATGCTCATGGTAGGCTGGCTCCTGGGTGATGCTGAGTGAGGCTGATTTCTCCTTCCACCTGCCCATGGTCTGATTTGCTCTTTCGTCCTCTGCAGGGAGAAAGAGGTCTCCCAGGGTTACAAGGTGTCATCGGGTTCCCGGGAATGCAAGGACCTGAGGGGCCGCAGGGACCACCAGGACAGAAGGTGAGCTTGGCTGTCGTGGGCGCAGGGGTTGGGAGAGTGGACTTAAGATGATCTGTGTTGCTTTTGCGACGAGTGGTCATTGTGGCATGTCTGTCTGTTCCAGGGTGACACCGGAGAACCAGGACTGCCAGGAACTAAAGGGACAAGAGTGAGTACGATTGTCATTAAGTTGGTGATGACTGTGGGCGGGATCTGATACAGTGGTGCTTCCAGAGGGAGGGCCCTTTACCCTCCCCACCCCCAGACAGTCCCGAGGGGCATCCTATCCCCTCCTTCCTCTGTGCCCCCCTCCCTCTGCCTCTGTGCTCGGAGCTCAGACAGCGTGTGTCCTGGGCACGAGGGCCCAGCATAGTTGGAACCCGCATCCTCGACCTCCGGTCCTGCCCCTGGAGCTGCTCGCTTCTTGTCCTCTGTACACGTGTTTTCTCTCTTCTCTCCTTCCTCAAGGATTCCTGTAGGCGTATTTAACTGGGGGAGGGGGGATGACACGCCTACAGGTCTTTGAAGAAAGATGTCTTCATTTAATGTGAAAAGTGGTAACATGTTCAGAGCCGCATTCCCTCTTCCTTCTTCACGGTCTGCTTTCTTTGCTACTCCCGTTCCTGGGACATGCAAGCAGGGAGACCTTTGAAAGCAGAAAAATAGGAAGACACTGTAAAATGTAAACATTTTTTTTTTTTTTTTTTTTTTTTTACATCTTTATTGGGTTAAAATTGCTCCACAATGGTGTGTCAGTTTCTACTTTATAACAAAGTGAATCAGTTATATATATACAGATGTTCACATATTTCTTCCCTCTTGCGTCTCCCTCCTTCCTTCTCTCCCTATCCCACCCCTCCAGACAGTCACAAAGCACCGAGCTGATATCCCTGTGCCAAGCGGTTGCTTCCCGTTAGCTATCTACCTTACGTTTGTTAGTATATATATGTCCATGCCCCTCCCTCGCCCTCCCATAGCTCACCCCTCCCACTCCCCATATCCTCAAGTCCGTTCTCCAGAAGGTCTGTGTCTTTATTCCTGTCTTACCCCTAGGTTCTTCATAACATTTTTTTTCCTTAAATTCCATATATATGTGTTAGCATACGGTATTTCTCTTTGTCTTTCTGACTTACTTCACTCTGTATGACAGACTCGAGGTCTATCCACCTCATTACAAATAGCTCAATTTCGTTTCTTTTTAACGCTGAGTAATATTCCATTGTGTATATGTGCCACATCTTCTTTATCCATTCATCTGACGATGGGCACTTAGGTTGTTTCCATCTCTGGGCTATTGTAAATAGAGCTGCGATGAACATTTTGGTACACGCCTCTTTTTCAATTTTGGTTTTCTCAGGGTATATGCCCAGTAGTGGGATTGCTGGGTCATATGGTAGTTCTATTTTTAGTTTTTTAAGGAACCTCCATACTGTTCTCCATAGTGGCTGAACCAATTCACATTCCCACCAGCAGTGCAAGAGGGTTCCCTTTTGTCCACACCCTCTCCAGCATTTATTGTTTCTAGATTTTTTGATGATGGCCATTCTAACTGGTGTGAGATGATATCTCATTGTAGTTTTGATTTGCATTTCTCTAATGATTAATGATGATGAGCATTCTTTCATGTGTTTGTTGGCAGCCTGCATATCTTTCCCAACTGTTTGAGATTTTTTTTTCTTTCTTTAAGGCTGTTCGAGATTTTAATGTAAATTTATCTATCTATCTGTCTGTGTACCACCTAGAAATTACAAAGGATGAAATGAGGGCGGAGTTATTTTGTGGGTGTGCAGCCTTGATTTTAGAAGTATTTAATCGTCAGCTTTTGATGATGAAGAGTTGCTACTGAAACACCAGGCCATCTGGCTCCCTGGGCTAGACCTTAAGATGCCTCCCTGTCTGCTTAGGGTCAATGTTCCAAATGTCAATAATTAGGGTCCGACATCCTCAGCCAGGTGGATGCAAGTGGAAGGAAATGACGTTCTCCCACACTCAATGAAAACTTTTTCATCTCCATCCTTACAGGGACCCCCAGGAGCATCTGGTTACCCTGGAAACCCAGGACTTCCTGTATGTATATAAAAGGCACCTGCTTCCTTTATAAGATGTTTGATGTGAATTATGGCAACATCAGTGATTTTTCTGATTTGGGTACTTGTTCACCGTGTTAACTGCAGGGTATTCCTGGCCAAGATGGTCCTCCAGGTCCCCCAGGTATCCCAGGATGCAACGGGACGAAGGTAAATTTAGAACCGGGAGCCTCTCTGCTTGGTGCGTGTTCATCTAACTTTGCACCTGGAGAAGTCAGGCAAAGTTGTCCTGTGAACACAGTTTTAATTGCCACAGTTGGAAAGTTACTCGTCTTACACCTTTCTTTATTTGGTGAGGAAACACAGTTTTCCCACGTTTAATGTTCAGGAAAGACATCATTGTGCCTTTCTATTTAGTAGACTTTTAATCTAAAATTGCCTTACACGCTAAATTTCTCACATATACTCTATTACTAAAGCAAATAAGAAAATGCTGTTATTACTTCTTGTCTCTATTAATTAAATTCTCCAATATTACATTTCTTCTGTCACGAAGCAGCACTGAGCAATAGAGCTTTTGTAACAGTGTTTAGAAAATGACTTTCACCAACAAATGAAGCACGCCTGAAGGGTAGGATGGGGTGACGGGTGGGAGCACGGCCTTTGACAGTGACTGTCTGCTGTCCCTCCAGGGTGAGAGAGGGCCTATGGGGCCTCCGGGTTTGCCTGGATTCGCTGGAAATCCCGTGAGTACTGGGCTGTTATGTAAGAATTTCTTCGGTGCCAATTTCTCTCTTCTCATTCCATTGCCTTTCTTTTCCGTTTTTTTGCCCTCATATCACAATGCTAATGTTTTTTTGAGAAAAACAAAACTGATACCAACTTCTTCTTTTCTAGGGACCACCAGGGTTACCGGGAATGAAGGTACACTATTTTATTTTACTGGATTCATTCCAGGCTTCTGTTTAAAACAGATGCCATAAAAATAACTTTACTTTAAATCACTTTGGTTGATTCATTGCCTAGTAACCTATTTGTCTAAACTCTGCTGCATTAGAAGAGTACTTACGTGCTATACACAGACTTAAATCTTAGAATCTAAAGTTTCAGCACTAGGCACAATTTCTTCATAGGCAATAAGCAGTGATGGGAAGCATGGTGTGATGGGAAGTATTAGTGAAGGGATGTGAGTCCCTGATACTCCTCGTCCAGAGCCATGGGTGGGGCTGTTGACAGGACTCTGCAGAGAAACAGCACCAGTAGGATGTGCGTGGAGATGTTTGTGTATTATGTGTGTGCCATACGTATACAACATACACATATACGGATAGATAGAGTGAGTGAGAGAGGGAGATATAATTTAAAAATATATAATATATTTTACATATTATATAATACATAATATAATATATTATTGTATATCAATTATATGTTGATTTATATGATATAATATATATAATACATAATATTATAATATTTATATTATATGCTAATTTAATTATATATTTCAATATATAATATAATTAAAATATATTGAGATAAAATAAATTCCTTATTTTAAGGAGTTATGTGATTGTGGGAGCTGGCAAGTCCACAATCCATGGGGCAAGGATGCAGGCTGGAGACCCAGGGAAGAGCCATGGTCGGGTTCAAGGGCTGTCTGTAGGCAGAGTCCGCCTTCCTCTCGGGAGTCCGTCTTTTTTCTCTTAAGGCCTTCAACCCATGGGGTGGGCCCCCCACCGTGGAAGGTCATCTGCTTTACTTCAAAGCTACTGATTTAAATGTCCATCTTATTTAAAAGTACTTTCACGTCAACCTCAGACTGGTGTGTAACCAAGTATCTGGGTACTGTGGCCTGGCCACGTTGACACCTAAAACATATTCTCACTGCTTTCCCAAACGTGATTGTGCTGGGTCTTTTCTTGAAAGATAATCCTTCTGTTGTGAGGACACAGCCTGTAGTCACATAGCCTTTGGACCAGAGACCGGGCCCCCGTCTAGAACTCCTCCTGCCTGGGGGCCCGTCATGTGGAAGCATCATACATCCTTCCGTTCAGCGCTCTCCACGTTCTGTCCAGGTTGCAGCCCCCTAATGCTGGTCATTAAGACATATGAACCCAGGGGACGGCCGGTCTGTTTATTCCAAGCTTAGACAGAGGCTAAATCCCAGACTTGGCCTGATTCCACAACAGCAGTGCATGCCTCTTACGCCATAGGTTTACATTCTCTTTACATAAGTATTGGTATTTGTGACTTTATCTTATTTTTTATCCCTTAGGGGGATCCAGGTGAAATACTTGGCCATATACCAGGGACCCTGTTGAAAGGTGAAAGAGGATTTCCTGGACCCCCAGGAGCACCTGTAAGCATTTGCTAAATAATTATGAGCACATGCCGAGTCTCCTCCTGGTTTGCATTTTAATTCTTTTCTTTCTCAATGAATTATAGGGTTCGCCGGGACTGCCAGGGCTGCAAGGTCCTGTTGGCCCCCCGGGATTCACTGGACCGCCAGTAAGTTTGGGGGGAATATCCCTCGGAGGCATTCAGAGAACAACTGTGGTGAGGGGTGAAAATACATAAAATGGAATGAAAACTTTACACAGTGCTGATCTCTCTTAATTTGTATGTGAGAATGAGCTTCTATCTTTTTGAAAAAATTTTTATTGGAGTATGGTTGATTTACAGTGTTGTGTTAGTTTCAGGTGTATAGCAAAGTGAATCAGTTATACATACAAGTATATCCACTCTTTTTTTTAGATTCTTTTCCCATATAGGCCACTACAGAGTATTGAGTAGAGTTCCCTGTGCTCTACAGTAGGTGCTTATTAGTTGTCTATTTGAGCTTCTATCTGAAGGGGTGTTTGATTGGCACTTATGGTCCACGTATCCCCAGAGCTGTGGGAAAAGGATGCTAATGGTACCTCACGCCGAGACATCCCACAGGGACAACGTGTTGATTTTTCGTGGGGCTGCGTGGATGTGAGCGCATCCTGTGAGGAGGGGCTTCAGAGGTGGACAAGGCAGGCCCTGCCGTGGACCTTGCCTTGTGGTAATGCAGTCACAGCAGAGGGCCTGCTCTCTTGGGGGCTGTGGCCCCAGACCAGGCTGTGAAGATGGTGCAGTGTCTTTGGGACAGAGACTAGAAACTGATCATCAGAGAGAACCTCCCAGGAAGCTCTGCTCTGACATCAGCCGTCCCTCGCAGCTGATAACCCCGAGGACGAGGGTGGCATCAGCCCCTTCTACTCACACATTTTGGGGGGCACAAGAGACTTAATATTAACAGCACTTGTCGCGCGCCGCGTTTACTAGGAATGAATGATGTGCCTGGGTTTGCCATCCCCACTCTAGCCTGCCTGAGAGCCCTTGAGAGATTTTGAGGCTTATTTTTTAAATTTACTCTTTTTATCGGGTTCAAATCCAGCAATTCTTCTATCCATTCCTGCAAAATGTAACCTCGTTTATATTCTTGTAACGGCCTCGTTTTCATGAGGAAAGAATGACTAGTTTCTCCTTTTTAACGATTATAAAAAAGCATTCTGAAATTTTGTTGCAAACACAGGAATTTTGGGGACTTCATACCATCTACCCGCTTAAAGAATTCATTTAACTTTTAAAGAGCCGCAGCAGTTTTCAAAGTGGACGAACGTTTCCACACTAGAAACGCTAAGGCTTGTCAAGGGTTTGGCTGGTTTCATCCACTGTCTGAAAGCCCAGCAGATGCTCAGATCAGTGGATTCTACAGGCCAACCCCTAAGATTTTGAAGGGTTTCCATCCCTGTTAATAATTGTCCTGAACTAATTTCTGGTTACTTTAAAAGTTTAACGGTTCTATAGCACAGGAAAAATATTTAACAATAAACTATCACCTTAACCGTGACATCTGAAGATAACGTCAGTACAGAAAAGCATTTAAAACTTACCAGGGTTGTGAACTATATTTAATTAAAATGTTCTTTCCTACAGGGTCCCCCAGGCCCTCCTGGCCCTCCAGGTGAAAAGGTAAAGATTATTTTTCATTTGTCTTTCTTTGACATTGGTATAAGACTATCGTGAAATTTCTGTAACTCATTTTTTACATCTCTGTAAAAAGTTTTGGGAAATTATAATTTCTTTATCTATCTATAGATTTATCATCTGTCTATTTACCTACCCATCAGTCTATCTAACCTATCAGTTAATCTGCTGATCTGTGGATCTGTCAGTCTGTTGATCTATTGATCCTTCCTTCCATCCATCCATTAGTTATGGCATCATTGATCTTTTCCTTCCTTAGTTTTTTAAAGTCAGAGTCTAAAAACCTTAAACTTTTTCAAAAAGGTTTTTATAGGATTCTTTTTCAATAATACTTAAAAAGCCCTTTTTATAGACATTGAATACAACAACATGACCACAACTTTCTTGAAAGGATTATGTCATTGGGAGACGAAGTTATCGCCTTAAATGTACCATCTTGTTGCGTTTCGCGTCATGTTTGTTAGATGATTTTGAACGAAGTAAACAATGCGAATAATGGATTCTATTTCTTAATCGACAGGGGCAAATGGGCTTGAGTTTTCAAGGGCCCAAAGGTGACAAGGTGAGTGCTGTTTGCTTTGGGGAGTTTTCTTGGTTAAAATCCCAGTTCTAAGCATGATCAGGACCTCCTCTGGACCCCCTCTTGGATGCTCATAATCATGGATACCCTTCCCGGAATGTTCTCGAGTTTGTTAGTGTTGTCCCTGAAGGCACTGCTAGAATTCCCTGAGGTGACTCTACGTGGGATCTGACCCACAGATGCCGGTGCAGTGAGGCCATTTATCCCACTTCTCTGTTCATACATTCAATCAAAATGTTCTCAGACCTGGACTTCATTATAAAAAGGTCAAATTTAGGACCTGGCTGTTAGTAGCATAACCATTATATTAAGCCCTGTAAAGACGAAAGCCATCGTACCAGAGGTGGGGGGAAAGAACCTTGGAGGCAGGAGTGCACAGGCCAGAACAGGCAGCCTCCTCCTGCTGAGAAAGGATGAGAGGCCGGCAGTGGGTCCCTGATGCTCTGGGGATCTCTCCACCCCTTTCCCTGGACCCAACCCACGGAACGGGCACCGAGTGGCCATCCTTGGAATTGCGGCTGCACCTGGCGCAGGGCCCAGGTGCTCAAGCCGGTGTAGACGACTGCCAAGTGTAGTGGAGGTCCGGGCAGAGTGGATGGGCGCTGGCTTCCTCTTCCCACCCCAGATTTCCACCCAGTCTTTTCATAAACCTCACAGTAAAGTGATTCTGCCGTTGATGCAGTTAAAGTGTTTGGACTTCCTTCATCGTGTGATGGCTGGGGTTCCCGCTGTACCCAGCAGTTAGGATTCTGAGGAAGAGACCCCTGATGCTTCTGTTTGGTTTACGTAAAGAGACCTCCTTCCTTCCCAGGCGCTACTAGGTGGCTGGTGTGCCTTTCCTCCGTGCCATCAAATGTGACGGACCAGCATATGTGTCCCGGCGTGTATACGTGTGCTGTCTGTCTACATGTGTGGTCTGTACATATATGCACACATCCATCTGTCCTACAGATGTTCAAGTTCCGTTGTTATGGGGTGACCCCTGAGTGGGAAAGCCTGCTCCTGGCTTTATATCCTTAGTGGACCATCTTCCTTCTGAGACTTAATTTTCTGCTGAGGCAAGGACAGGTTGGAACAGAGTACAATCACATTTCCAAACCAGATGTTCTCTTCTGGGCTTTTCCCTCCTCTGCATTTCTCTTCCCTGTATAATTACCTTGATGCCTAATTAATCCCAAATGTTTGCATCAACAGGGTGATCAAGGGGTCAGTGGGCCCCCAGGAGTCCCAGGACAAGCTCAAGTTCGAGAGAAAGGAGAGTATGCTGCAAAAGGAGAGAAGGTGGGACAGACTTTGTCCAGTGAACGCCGGCTCCCTAATTGTGGACAGATTCCAAGGCATAAAGGGAGACTCGGTCAAAATTCGGTTTCTCTGGTTATATTCGCCCTGACCTGAAAACAGGTTTTTATAGACCACCCATCCCATAAAAAGTGAGCTTCTTGAGGGCAGAGGCAGCTGGACCTGGGTTGGAGCGAGACTAGTTTGAGGCTGACCCTCTTGTGTGAGGGTTTCTTAAATGCACCAAGGTTGGGAGGGGACAGCCGGGACACAGGAGGGAGAGAGCTGAGGGTGGAAGGAGGCTGCAGTTGCTGTGGGTCAGACGTATTAACTCTGCCCTTGTTACATCCATAATCCAGTTGATGGCGGGAAGTGGATGCTGCAGACCAATGTGCATTTCTTGGTTACTGTATCAGGAAATGGTGTTTTTTCCCTTTTACCTGTTCCAGGTAGCATCTAAGAACCGATATAGCCACTAGATAGTGCTGATCTTTCTCTCTTTTGAAAATTATTTTAGGGCCAAAAAGGTGAACCTGGATTTCAGGTAAGGACTGAAATCTTGTTTATCATTATCATTTTGTGCGGAAGACCATAATGTGTTCCACCTTCAGTGGAATGCTTACTTAATTTAATAGTTTATTTAAATATACGAATGACTCTTAACTCTTGCTTTTTTTGTCTTTTAGGGGATGCCAGGGGTTGGAGAGAAAGGTGAACCCGGAAAACCAGGACCCCGAGTAAGTGCTTTCAAAAGTCCTGTAGAGAATGTACTTGGGGACACGGGGAGGGGGAAGGGTAAGCTGGGACGAAGTGAGAGAGTGGCATGGACATATATCCACTCCCAAGTGTAAAATAGATGGCTAGTGGGAAGCAGCCGCAGAGCACAGGGAGATCAGCTCGGTGCTTTGTGACCACCTGGAGGGGTGGGATAGGGAGGGTGGGAGGGAGACGCAAGACGGAGGGGATATGGGGATATATGTATACGTATAGCTGATTCACTTTGTTACACAGCAGAAGCTAACGCACCATTGTAAAGCAATTATACTCCAATAGAGATGTTTAAAAAAAAAGTCCTCTTATTCCTGATGTGAAATCATTTCTCCTGCATTCCTAGAATCACAGGTTCATAGGAGCGTAGATTGAAAGAGATTGTAGGGGCCTTTCCTCTGCTGAAGAGCCTTTCTGAAGCCCCGGGAGCAGGAATAAGGAGGTGGTCACCATTAGAAAGGCCCCCCGGGACGGCTGAGGCCCTTTGTTATTCAGATGATTCCTTCCCCACCCCCACCAGACAGTGCCCCCTGCCGGCCCCTCACTGAAAGCCAGCTGTCCGCCTGCTCAGAGCACCAGGCACCCTTCCCGGCCGCCTCCCAAGCCGGCTGGGAGCTCCGTCCAGAGCCCAGATGCTCAGGTGCCTCTCGCGCCCTGAGTGCAGTGACGGGAGACCCACCCACCCTCAGTAGCTGAGGCAGTTCAATTTCTACCCTGAAACGATGCATGGAAACTTCTGTTAAAGCGAATCAGTGCTGTACCGTCTGCCAAATACTCACTTGCCGATAAGAAAACTTCTCTGGTGTAGCCTCGGTTGCCAGATGTAATGATGTCTTAGAAGATTAGGAGCTAATCAACCTCCAATTTTTTAAATATTGAAAAGTCTTCTACGGTTGTAACTCTTTTAGTTCATAGTTATTTAATGTATCTTCCATGATTTGTTACTGTAGCGTGGCCAACTCACCCAGAGGATTCATACAACATAGTAACTTGTATTTGATTCAGACCCTTGGTGTTAGGGCATGTTTATTATTATTATTTAATGCACTACTAATATTTAAATCTTTATTGTACAGGGAAAACCAGGAAAAGATGGTGAAAAAGGAGAAAAAGGGAGTCTAGTAAGTATTTCTCTGTGATTTTGTAAAAGCAGGCTGTTACCCTCACTTGCTGATGATTGCTGTTGCTTTGTGTTCCATTTTAGGGGTTTCCGGGGGATTCGGGGTACCCAGGACTCCCAGGCCGAGAGGGTTTAAAGGTAAATGGTGACCCTGCTTTGAATTTTTGCCTTCATTTTGTTCAACCTAGAGGTTTTTTTCTAGAATAAAGGACCATGCACTCAGAAGACAACTTATGTATGCTCCATGTGAGGAAAAACACAACCTAGGGGTTCTATTTTGTGCATAAATTTTTAAAGAAAAAAATGTAAAATGTTTCACTCATTTAAGTTTTTATGGGTTTTTTGTAGTAGATAAATTTTGCCTGATTATGAAACAAAGAAAATGCAGAAACATATAGAGGAGAAAAGAAAGCCTGTGTAATTTTTCTGTTACCCACTCAGAAATGGTCAGAGTTAATAATTATCCCATGTACACACACATACATGAGATTTTTAAAAAGTGGTATTGCATGATATATCTTGCTTTTTCCCTCAATGACATAATGAGGATATACTTCAACATCCATAAATGTGGTCATACATCAACACTTATGATATCCATACCTTTCACTGCATGTTATGTAGATCGTTAACACATTTTTCTCATTATAAGTATCTTTTCTCATTATAAGTATCTCATTATAAGTATCCACTTGTCTGATCATCTCCCATCATAAATTCCTAAAAAGTATAATTTTGGGGTTAACGTTTAGACCCTTTTTTGGGGAAGCTTTTGCCATACACAATAAAATTGCGCCCAGAATTGCACTTCCATCACCCTGGGACCCTTTCATTTGACAACTGTTTGTTATGAAACTTTAAAAAATATTTGCCAATCGGATACTCAGAGAAAACTCGTTGGTTTATTTTTCTCTTTTAATCATGAGACTAGGTAATGTAAATCTCTACTAAAATGAGAAATGGATTTGAAACATTCATCTTTAACAGTAGGGAGAGGACCTCAGGGTTGGTTTATCAACGCCAGTGACAAAGGGAGAAATCCTTTTCTAAGACTGTAACTATGAGAAAGTCAATTCTTGTAGATTGTAAAAGGTGTAAATATGTTTACAGTATATTAGCTAAGATTTTTTTAAGCTCCCATAGATATTTCTAAAATCTCTTCTTTTATTCAAATTAGAAAAATCAAAACATCTAATTCTGGTTTAACACCTGACTTTAAAGCCTTTGCTTAAAAGAAAAAAAAAAGGAAAAAAAGGGGAAGAATGTGCATTTGTGAAATAATGTGCACATAGGACATTTAAAAGTGTTGTTATGGGGGCTTCCCTGGTGGCGCAGTGGTTGAGAGTCCGCCTGCCGATGCAGGGGATGCGGGTTCGTGCCCCGGTCTGGGAAGATCCCACCAGCCGCGGAGCGGCTGGGCCCGTGAGCCATGGCCGCTGAGCCTGCGCGACCGGAGCCTGTGCTCTGCAATGGGAGAGGCCACAGCAGTGAGAGGCCCACGTACCACACACAAAAAAAAAAAAAAAAAGTGTGTAAAAGTGTTGTTATGATACTTATATAAGAACATTAGATACAAGAGGATTGATTTGAGTTTTTCATCTAATAGGGGTTAAGTTAAGCCTCAAAGTGATGAGAATTTATTCATCCAATGTTTTCCAGTCATGCTGGATTTTAAGGGGAAAGAAAAAACCATAAGTATCCTTTTATTATGACTTCCAATGCAGAGTTAGACAGTCTTACACCCAAATCCTCAAATAAAATGATTTCTTTAAGAAGATACTTTTAGCCACCCTAAGCTTTCATATCATTTTATTTCATTTATTTTTTTATTGTATTGAAAAACCACTGTACGGGATTTCATGGGCAGTCCAGCAGTTAAGACTCTTTGCTTCCACTGCCGGGGGCATGGGTTTGATCCCTGGCTGGGGAACTAAGACCCTGTATGCCGCAAAGTATGGCCAAAAATAAAAGAAAAAAAAAAGAAGAAAAACCACCATATACGAATTTAACTTGCAAATGATTCTGCTGAGGTTCTCTGAGAAGCCTGAGCTCTTTTGTAATGTGAATAATTAGCCTTCCATTTATGTTGTGTAGAAATCTCAATTTTCAGATGTCACACTTATGCAAAACGAGGGGAGACGTATGGATTTTGGTTGTAATAGTTGCAGAGCACTTTAGACTAATCACAGTGAGAGATTCTAAGGAGAGGACAATCCTGTTAGTGTACAGTGGGCACGATCTATTTTTCTAGGAAAAAAGAAGTTCAACCCTGCTGCTGGCAAGGCAACCTTTATAATTAAAAAATACAAGTCAAGTTATTTTTCTTTTATAGGGAGACAAAGGGGAAACAGGCCCTCCTGGCCCACCTGGAATTGTGAGTAACAGTGACATCTGCTGTCTGTGAGATCGTTTGAAAAGAGGGACAGAGAGAGACGGGCTGGCCTGTCACCTAGGCCACATGCTCCACAGTGTTCCTAGAACTACGTTTTGATGTAGCGGGTACACAGAATTTGAACCGATCATTTATATTTTGTATCGTGTGGCATTTGGTATTTACTTGTTATTGTATTTGGACAATTTCTGCATATCTTTGACCACTAAAATTAAAAGAGTCGCACATGGATGAGAGTGTTAGCAGCACATTTTGAAACTTAAAAAAATAATGGTCTGTTAAGGAAGATGCTCTTCAGAGAACCAGATCATCCATGACCTGACTGTCTTAGCAAAACAATTTTTATTGTTTGCAAATAACTTTTGACTCCTTGTCCGTATGCATATTCTTATATACTTGCAATCCAATGTACGTAACATTTTTTCTTTTTAAAAATGAACATTCTTCACGTTTTCAAGTTATCTTCAAATGGTCATCTTCAGAGCGTTGTACGATAATTGTTGTAACCATTTTGCCCCAGTTCTTTTTGGAAACAGTGAAATATGACCGTTCTCTTGTTTGCTGCCCTCTTGCATGGGTACAACGTGGTAGTGAATGTTTGTACGTGCCTGTGTGTGTCTGTGTGTGTTAGGTGAGGGATTTGAGTAATCCTTCCTTAGGCTGCATTTCCAGAAATAGGATTACCAGATCAATGTATTATGGGACCTCCTTATGCGTTTAACACGTCATACGATAGATGATTCCATTTCCCATATTTCTAATCCAGCAGCTGCCTTTGAATAATGTTTTTTTACCTTAACCTCATCAGCAGGCCTTAATAATACCCATCATTTAATTGCTGCAGAGGAATTGCATCTTAAGGGTAATAGGCAATGTTTGGCATGGTCCTTGTCTTCCAATTTCAGCAACTCAGAATTGGGGTGAACTGGTTCACCCCTTTTTAGTGAGGGCCCCTGTGCCCGCTTCTTGCCCCATATCACGAGGACCTTAAAGAAGTCCCCACTTTTGACCATTTAAAAAAGTGAAGCATAAAACCTCTTCCAATAAAAAAGATGTGAGTGTTCCTTTTACATATTGCCTGAGGAAATTTAAGGCAGTTTTTCAGATCATACTCTTTAAAGAAGACTGTTCTTCTTACAGCTTGCATGGACTTTGAGAAATTCCATACCCCAAACCTCAGAATTAATATGTTTCTAACTTGGCTTCACTGGTAAAGCTGCTGCCAAGCAGATGATTACAAAAGGAAGTTCTCACTGCAAGGAGGGCAATACCGAATATTCATTTTGTGTTTTCAGTACTCTCCCGTCCCCACTCTCTTCCCCTCCCTCTCCTCTCCCCTTCCTCTTCCACCACTATTCCATCTTTACTTTCACATGTCTTGAAATAATAAAAAATGTGTTTGTTTCTTCACCTGTGCTGTAATATACAGCACAGTCCCCTGCCACGCCACGCGATGAGCTTTTCTTCTGTAATTCAGGTGATCGGCACAGGGCCCTTGGGAGAGAAAGGAGAGCGGGGGTACCCAGGGGCTCCAGGGTTGAAAGGGGAGCCAGGCCCCAAAGGTAAGATGCTTCCCTCTTTCTTTCCCTCCTTCCCCCTCCTCCCTCCTTTTCTCTCGTCCTTTCTTTTTTCTATCTTTGTCCTGCACTCATGCACGTTTTGATAACACCTGAGCGCCATGCAGGACCATGTGGTGACCAAGTGCTATTCAAGTTCATCTTTTGCAATCCCAGTGGGCTTCCAGGAGCCCATCTCCCTGCATCTCTGCAGTGTCAGGGGCGCGGCATCTCCCCAAGTTCAGAGCTCCCTGTCCCCGGGACCGTGGGTACCCACGAGCACAGAAGTTCACAACATAAACCACACGTGAAACAGGCTCAGTTTGTCCCACTCTCTCTTCCTTCTTTTAGGTTTCCCAGGAATACAAGGCCCACCAGGCCCTCCAGGTGAGCATTCTTAAATTATATTTTTAGAGTATATGTACACCTTTTACACGGTTTCTGTTCTGAACATGTTTATCCCCTGCATTAGTTAGATACTTGCAGACAGTGGCTAGTAATTTTGTTACACAGTTTTCTAGCTCTGAAAACAACCTGTGCTCCTAGGACAGTGTTTATTTTGTAAATGACAGGTTAACATGTAGTTATAGACATGTATTTCACAGGTGGGACTTCTTACATCTCTCATCAAGTTACCCTGTCTCCCTGCCTCTGATCTAACCCCCCCTGCCTTTCACCTCCTTCCGGCTGCTCCCAGGGCCACCATCGGCCTTTCAGAAGACCTCCACCCGCACCCCAACATCGTTGCTCTCCCTTGCCCTGTCTGGAACTGCCTTTGTTTCTCGGCTTGAGACCAGACTCAAGGCTGAAACCTCTTCTGACTAATCTAATCACCTCTAATCTTGCTTCTCGGAGGACTCCTGCGTCACTGAGCTTATACTAAGTCTGCAGCTGTTTTGTGCTAGTTTTGCATTTCTAACGGATTGTGTAATCGGAGGCTGGGAGTTGCACTTTTCTGTATGTACAGATGCCTGTCTGTAAGCACTGCAGGCGTGTAATCCCAGGTGCTAGAGCAGAGGTAACAAGCGCTCGGCTTGAAACCCTCGGGTGCCCTGGAATCGACACCACACGGAGTGTTCACAGTTCTTACTGAAGGTTTTGCTTTTGTCTGGTTTTATTTTTAATTTGTATTTCTTATTCTTTTTTGTCAGTTTCTTTTTTTCCCTTCCTGACAGTTTTAAGTCCCCCCAGAGCCCCTTCCTTAGTTTTTGCTGGAACAGACAACACCCGGACGACCCAACCCTGCTGTCTAAGATTCGCAGCAGCGGTGGCTCAAGGCCGCCTTCGCTGCCCTGCGTGCGTCCTTGCTGCTAAAATTTTGGCATCTGCCCTTAAAATCCTCCCTTTCCCCTCTTTTCCATCACTTTCCTCTCCTTGGTTGTAAAGCCTGCCGGACCTCCCAGCTCTTCTCGTGAACACGTTACCTCACATCTCCCGGCAGCATTTGCAGTTCCACTGTCTAAAACCTCCTATCTGACCCTGTTAGTGTCTTAAGCCGTGGTTTTTAGAAACTGTCTTTGAAGTTGCTCTGGCCTTGTATGCCCCTAGTCCAGCTCCCACCCCCTGCTGACTGCGGAGGCCCTCGGCCTCAGGTCCTGCCTCTCTGCCTCTCTGAGGGTCATCCTTCATCCTTCCTTTGTTTCTCGCACACCAGTTCTGGGGTAGGGATGGGGCTGGAGCCCACACGGATGGCCTCCAGTTCTTTTACGTGCTGTGCTTGTGGGTTCAGCGACTTCACAGCCTCTCACCTGGGACTCAAGCCCACCTTTGGGGTTTGGGGGTCTGTCCGTCCTTCCTCGGGGCTCCTTCTGCCCTGACTCTTCCCGTGTCACCTCATCCATGTGTTTTCACGCCCCTGCACCTGTCGGCCAGATGCTGGGACCAGAGGCCAGCTCTCTGCTCTCCGGAGCCCAGAGTCACTTCACCTGCAGCCTACTGGACCACTGTGTCTCAAGCCCTAGGTCAGAACCCTTCTCGGCTGTCACAGGGCCCCACGGTCTTGTCCTCTCCGAACTCACAGCAGCTTAACTCGACTTACCGTTCGCAGCTCTGGTCTCCCCCTTGACTTTGCGTTCTTCCCCAGGGCTGTCTCCCTTGTCCTGACTCTGCTCTTTAGCTGATTCCAACACGCTTCCCACCCACTTTGCCTCCTGTCCACGTCTGCTTCGTTTAAGGACATTTCTTACGCCTTTCTTTATTCTCTAAGCAGAAATGGAAAGTACTCTCTCTAAGCTACTGGGGACACTATTTGCACTGAAGGAGATCTACAGATGTTAATGTCTACGCAGTGAGCCCCTTTTCCTTGCACTTACTTTGTAGGGAGCCTTTGCCCAACAGCATTTACGTGGTGAGAAGTAAATGCAGTTTCTCACTTGTCCAGAGCAGTTCCCCTTTCAGCCGTGGTCATTTTCCCATGAACAGAGTGACCATAACCAGTGTGTGCTGTCGGCGTGACACTTGGTGGTGTGCTGTGTCCATGAGTTCTGTTCTGGTTTCAGGCTTCCCGATACCAGGGCTGAGTGGTCCCCCCGGCTTCCCTGGTGAAAGAGGAGAGAAAGGCGACCAGGGCTTGCCAGGCGTGTCCTTGCCCGGACCAGGTGGAAGGGATGGGCTACCGGGCCCCCCTGGGCCCCCCGGCCCCCCTGGGCAGCCAGGCCACACAAGTGAGTACCCTCTGGGTCCATTTCACGTGGTGTCCTGTCCAGGACAGATGCGGGGCAGGGCTAAGCTGGGCTGGGGAAGGTGTAGTGCCAGAGGCTGGGTGTCCAGCGACTTATGAATTGTTCGTATCTCACTTAGTTGTCTTTGCAAAGTTAGTCACTGCCGAAAGGAAGGGCGAACTAATGAAACTGGTTTAGAAGAATAGGGGCCAACCTAACCAGCATCTAAAGTTAGAAAGCAAACCGGTTGAGTTGTAGGGTTCTTACTGGGAAAGGAACACATTCTGTTCATCTAGAGACACAAGCTGGTACTAAGACACACACACACACACACACACACACACACAGCCACGGAGAAGGGGCTGCTTTGTCTGTAAGTGATTTCAAATCTGAATGGTCGTTTACCTGGACTTTTCCCGTCTGCCTACTATCAAAGCTGAGCGCAGAACAGGAACCTCTTGATTCAGTGAAGGGGGCTCTGTGACTCCAAGGTAATCGCAATGCAAAATAAAAGAAACTTTGAGGGGATTTAAACTAATCGTTCCAGCGGGCGTAAGTTCAGACCTCCAGCATGTGCTCAGCCGAGAGTCTGAGGCACGGGTCCTGTGTGGCTTATGGGAAGGGGGTCTCCATGCTGTAGGTGCCGGGTGGCTTATTTGCTGGAATGCAGACCCATCTCCATGAAAGGACTTCTCACGGATGAAGCTACGTAGGGAGGCCAGATATGGACTGGATGGAACAAGTGATTCCAGATGTGAATCTTCACTGGGAACAGATCAGCGTGAATTTCCTCAGACCTATTGTTCATTCCTTGGTCACTTACTCACTCAACAAACATTGGCGTGCCTACGATACGCCAGGCACTGCCCTAAGACCTGTGACGAAGCCCACAAAACAATCCTGTCCTCCTGGGGTGTGCATTCTGAGACAGAAATCAAGTAAATAAGTATCAGTAGATTATGTGGTAGCAGGAGGTGACAAATACAGGAGGAAAGGAAGCCGGGAAGGGAAGACAGAGGTCTGGGCCGTGAGTGGGTTCTAGCTGTAATAAGAGTGATCGGCAAAGACCCTGGCGAGAGAGCCAACCCTGGGGAGATCTAGAACCTTCTTTTCATATTCGCAGTTTGCCAGTTCTGAAATTCGAACAAATCTCATGGAAAGACTTGAACTTCTCCCTGCTGTGAATTGTGTAGGATGTGTCGGCTGAATACGTCGTGATAGGTACCCTCCAGGTTTCCGGGTTGCCCTTTCCAGCCTGTGCCAATTAGGTGATTCACAGTCACAGCGTGCTGAGTGATCATTTATCAATGAGATTTTTACACACATTTACAGTGCATGTTAAAGAGGCTGCACCTTAACGAATCGCCACCTTGGGACCCTTCGATTGCTGGAGCCGCCTACAGCCCTATCCGCTCCTGGGCTCTGGTCCCGTGTGGCTGCAGCTCTCCCCGCCCTTGACGGTCGAGCCTCCCTGAGCAGACCGTGTAAACATCGAACCTGAACTTGTCCTTCAGAACTCCTCAGACACATCCCTGTATTCTTGCTTTAGACTTAAAATTATTTAAAGTTCATTTTGATGAGGATGGTAACTTGCCTTCCTACCAGGGGTGTGTAAGGGATTCTGATGGAGAGGAGGCTGGCAGGAGGTGTGTTCTGGGAAAGTAATAATTTTACACCTGTCAGTGTTCACGCACCTGTGTTTCCGGAATTGCGAAGTCCAGCCACCTCGGCTTGCAGGGCTGGGGATGAGTTCTTCCCAGGCAAGGAATTTAGAGAAAAATTATTTTGAAGCATAAAAGCGACTCCACTCTGTTCAAGACCGATGGGGTCACCAAGGAGCCGGCCGGAGCCAGAGGACCCAGGGCAGCGATACGGCCACCCCAGGGTTCCTCCTTACCTGTGCTTTATTCAGAGAAGCTCCCAGGGAAACATCATCAACAAGCAAACAAAAAAACCCCTGGACTTCATTTCTTACACACTTGAAACTTTTTCCTCTGAGTTCTAAACAAAGTCATCAAACGGAGAAGTTTGGGCTCCTTTTTAGGCCTTTGTGTTTGGGGAGAGCACACCCACCATTGCCCCAGCATCCCTTGTGAAAAGCCCAAAAGGCTGGGGATGCTTCTAACCCTCTGTGCATCCCTGTGGAGCTGATGTGTGAGCTGGGGGCTGCAGGAGCCGCCGCCGTGAACGTCCAGGCTACGGTTGTGACCGGGGCCCGCAGAGCCTCACGTTCAAGCACGTGCTCTGCCATTTTCCTTCAGACATATGAGAGAAGGAAATATAAACTCTTATCACTGTGTATATTCGAAAACAATACTTTTTTTTTTCACTAGAACCCACAACGGATGGTGTTTGCGTCACTGCAGTTCATTTTCTTGCTTGTTCACGTCAGTGATGCTCAGCATTGAATAGGAACAAACAATTAGAGGTGTTTTCCCACGGGCAGTCTGTGTCTCTAAAATAATGAGCACTTCGCTGTAAGTTTGCTCAGGGAGAAAAAAAGGCATAAAGTTGCTGAAGTCTCTGTGTTGACTTTACAGAGGTTCCTACCTCTGTGGACAAATCGTTAAAGTTTTTGAGCCTCAGTTTCTTAATCTGTGACGTAAGGGTGATGGTGTGTACCTTGCAAGATAACACGAAATCAGTTTCGGGACAGTGCTGATGAGCTGAAATAAGCATTAGAATTGTAAAATAGAAATTTTAGCATTGACGGCTTGTGACGGGGCATGGATGGATGCTATCTATGTGCGCTGGCCATGTTTTACAAGTTAACGTACTAGGATTGTTTCAAAGCCGGCCACAGCTGGATTTCTAATACTTGCCAAATAAACTAAATAAAGTTTGTTTTCGTAATAGATTGAAGCAAGAGAGGGTGAAAACGCCTATAGCTTCAGTTTGGTGGGAGTGACCCTCTAATTGTTAAACATCCATTGCAGATGGAATTGTGGAATGCCAGCCCGGGCCGCCAGGTGACCAGGGTCCTCCCGGAAGTGCGGGGCAGCCGGGATTGACAGGCGAAGTTGGAGAAAAAGGTAAGAGATTTAATTTTTTTTTTAAATGCTGATTGTGCTTGGGCGTGTGATACATTTCTACATACTTACTGGCTTTGAGTGGACATGGGTATCTTCTTCCATTATTTGAAGCTCTCCTCAAAATGCATGCCTCAGATGTATCTCCTGACAGCTCTGCTGAGATTGTTGGGCGTTGAAGAGACAGTTGTCACCTGGGAGACAACGGGGAGACAGGCCCTCAAGTCAGAGTCGCTGTTCTTCACCCTCTGTGGGGTCAGCAGATTAAATTCTCAGATTGATACCTTCCTGCAATCCTTTGGTTCAAAGTCAGAGATTGCATTCTCCAAGAATGCACGTCTTTCCTTGAAGCCGGATCACAAGTGTGTTTACAGAATGCTCACCACCCCTCAATCCCAGCTTCCGTAATCAGTGTGAGCACATCTGCGCTGATGAATCCACCACCTCCACCCTTGGCTCTGAGTTTTATCTTAGACTTTTCAAGTGTCGTCTGTAATGCCAACGCGGGACGCATCATAATCCTTCACTATCTTGGGAACGATGGATTATCACTGCACGAACAGTCCCGTCTTAGAGTGGGGTAAACAAAGGATGTTCCAATATTTATTCAGTATGTGTCTCTTAATACCCAGAGAGTACAACAAAGAGAGGGCGGCCCCCCAAAACTGATCCCTGTGGGTCCCATTTCTGGCTTTGGCTCACAAAGAATTTTTGCTCTTCAAAAGTCTGAAGCTCAAATGCATGGAAAATGTCTTAGAATTTTGACAGCCATGTAAGTTGCAGAACCTTAGATGAAAGTGATCTTAGAATTCAAGCGGGGAGGATTGTGCCACCGGTTGGCGTGTCACTTGCTTTTCATGAATCTCCCTAGTTACCAGTTGCTTAGCACTTTCTGAAGTAGGCTGTTCCATTTTGTGATGGAGCCAATGGTCAGAAGGTTCTTTGTACTGAGAGGCGTGCTCATCCATCCCCTGGCTCCTAAGAGGGGAGCCTCTTTCTGCCTGTACCCTCACGCTCCTGGCAGCGGAGCCGTCAGCCTGCCCAGACTGCAGTGCGAGGTCTCCCCGCCATCCACTTCCAGCCTCAGGAGCAGACACCCACGGATCCCGTAGCACCTGCAGCTTGGCGGGGTTACTAGGCAACTAACAGGGCATCCCTCCCACTGATGCGCTCCTGTTCTGCTCTTGTTTCCGACACTGGGGCCTGGTATGGGGTGTGCCTGGGGCTGGGGTGCCAGTCAGGGTGAGGGGACGAGGGGCACACAAGCCAGCCTCTGTGACCCCCGAGTGACAGCTTCCCCACGTGTGCTCTGCTCTCTGTTTGCCTTACCTGTGCCTAGAAAGCTGACATTCGAGGTTCAGGACACGCGCACATCTAAGACACTCGAAGGCCACTTAGCTTAGTTTGAAAATCAAGATGTAAGAGGTTAGAGTTTCCAAAGAAAGGCATTTCCTCCCATTTTCATGTGCCGGGGTCCCTCTCCTCTTGGGTCCTCCGTGTCAGGTCAGGTCTTTGCCCTGGATTTTGTACCTTCTTACTCCCATCTGTCACTTGTCAGCCTGGAACATAGGTTTAAAGTCCAGGAGTTATATGTGCAGTTGGCTAAAAAATACAAAATCAAAGAGAAAGATGATGGGAAGTTTTAGAATTAGAGACAAAATGATAAGAGTCGGGTCATCTCAGGCTGATGGGCACCTGGAGTTCTGGATCACTTTTTAGTGAGGCAGGGCCTGTGCCTTGGCAGGGCAGAAGGATGGGATTCCTTAGAAGGGCACCAGTGGTTACCTGTGATGTATGCTAAGGGCGGAGGGTGGGCCCCGTGTCGGGGACACGCGGCCACTGGCAGATGGACGCGCCTGGAGCGGGTGTTAGGCAAATGGTGACCTCCTCTTCCCTTTCCTGTGCTGTCGCTATGCTCCGGGGGATTCTGCTCACCTGTTCTATATAATACCCCGTGTCTCCTTTTTTAGGTCAAAAAGGAGATAGTTGTCTCATCTGTGACTCAACAGGACTTCGTGGGCCCCCAGGGCCACAGGGACCCCCTGGAGAAATAGGTAAGGCCCCAAATGTGAAAGGGACCAGGTCAGAATTTGCTTTGATGGGTTGGAACCTTCACGGTGAAGCATATCTTACTCCCTGACCTGATTTTCTCCATCAACACTAAAACACGAGATGAGGGTGTGAAGCCACACTTGTCGGATTCGTCCATTTTGTTGAAAATTATCAAGATGACTTAAACATTCAGTGTCAGAAAGATTTCCTAGTCAAAGGATAGCAGCATGTGGTTCACACAGCTCTGCAAATTTCCTTATCTCAGAGGGGGTTACCTGCCTGCCTTGGTTTCAGTGGCCCCTGGGCTTGCGGGCAGGGGTTTGTAGCCATTCTGCGTCAGTGTTACTTGCGTGCATTTGGGGGTCACTCGTCCCCCTTCTGAGCCCGTCCTGGGCATTTTTTGTTATTACTGCCTCGAGATGCTTCAAACGTCATCCACTTAGTATAAAGATCTTTGCACTTTTGAATCTTGAAAAGGTAAGAATGTTTTGAGCTCTTAGAAAGTGTCTCATCAACGGTGTGCTGAATCTTTCCTCTGTCTCTTGCGAAAGGTTTCCCAGGACAGCCAGGGGCCAAGGGCGACAGAGGTTTACCCGGCAGGGACGGTCTTGAAGGATTGCCGGTAAGTAAACCTGTCTGAGTTCCTAGACATAATAGAAGTTGCCACCGAGCGAACCAGCAAAGGCGTGTATCTTTGCACTTGCACGTGGACTCCCGCTTTATCTGGGAGCTGGTAAAGGATCACTTTGTCGAGCAGTTAGAATTACTCCCCGTGTCTCTCCTGACTGATTGACCTGAGGATGAGTAGGACCGTTGCATCCAGACCCTGCACCCCAAGTTGCCTTTCTTCTCACCTGGTCAGAATTCAGTCGCCACTTACCTGTTTCCAGGCACGACAGAGTGCTGGTGGTCACTTTCCCGCAGGGTCTCTGGTGCCACCAGGAGTCACCTCTGGCAGCCACACTGTTGAGTTGTCTTTTTACACAATCATCCATTCTCACACCAGATAAGCTAAAGCTTGTCAGTGAATCAGTTCAGCGCTGATGGTGTCTATGGCAGCAAAGAAGAACTGGCCGATTTTCCTCTACGAACTTGAACTATTCCTTTCTTCTTCTTCTTACAGGTACAGAATTTGAAAAGTCCTATCACCGACATCTATGGCAAAGACACTTTTTCAAATCTATAAATGAAATATCTCGATCGCAAGGACATGAAACCTTTGTTAGACAGAACACCATTTTCTTAACCTTTCTACGTTGTTTTAAAAGAAGCCATTGAATAGCAGAGTATAGTAATAACCTTAAATATTGAAGGACGTTATTTTTTTGTGCATGTAATCAGCTCTATTTCTAAAGCTTTTAAGCCTTTGGGCTTTGTTCTCCTGTTTTCTTTGTGCTTCTCAGTTCTGTTAAGCACTAACCGGTTTCTACAATTTCTTTCATTCCTTTTTTCCTTTTCTTTTGTCGTAAACGGAAAGTCAGATCTGTAGCATTATTCTTTTTTGCTTGTAGGTCTTTAACATTTGTAATTGAAGAAGATATTTCTGGAGGGTTCTGGAAAAGCAGGTCAGGGCAGAAGTGAGTTGAAATAGGAATGAAACAGCTGGAATCCAGCAATAGTTTTTCTCCTTTTGAAGTTAAGTCATGGGTTCTGCTTTCCAGAACTTCCCCGGTGCCTGGGGAGCTAAGTTAGAAGTCGCAATTGTTTAACATATTTCTAAATAAGTTGGAAGTTCACAAAGCTGGGAACTCTGACTGTGGTGGGGATCAAAGTGGGAACAACTTTGAAGGCAACAGACGTAGTCTGGGCACGGTCTTTATCTACTCAGCCTTCCTGGAATACTTCCTGCCTCGACTCTGCCTGGAACCCAGTCCAGACACCGCCCCCCCCCCCCCGCCCCCCGCCAGCCCCAAATCCAATATAAATGAGAAAAGAGGAAGGAGGATGGTTGAGGAGAAGTCACGATAAAGAAAATGTACAACAAAAAATGCGAATCCCCCATGCCTTGTCCATCCAGGGAGCGTCTTCCTTGGCATAGAGGGAGAACACTTCTAAAAATTGTTCTGTGGGTAAATAACCTAAGAGAAGATAATAATTTTTCTTTTATTAGATGCTATATCATAGCTCCGTGGTTTAACTAGCTCAAAAATGTGGTACCCTTATTTCGAATTTGGCTGGAGGCTAAAGGAGGCGCCACAAACCAGCGGAGCAAACTGGAAAGTAGATGATTCCAATGAAGAAAGCTCTGATTCTGCATTTGATTTAGGTAGCGTTTCTGGGACATGTCCTCTGAAAGCTGAGGGTTTGATTTGGGGAAAGAAGGACAGACCACAAGAGGCGGGCTCCAGGCTGAGATGACGAAGCCCAGCCCCCAGGCAGGTCTGGAGTGACCTGTGTTCATGGAAACGAACTTCTCCCAACTTTTCCCATGGTGGCACCACTTTCTAGAAGCAGACTGCACAAGTTGTCAGATCTTCTCCAATTTATGTAGCCAATGCTAAACTTCCAAGGCAGCGTCTGATTCTTTGACATTTATCCTAGGGCATGTGCATCAAAAGACCCTTGAATCACTTAGGATTAGCAAAGAATCCACATGAGATGTCCTAGGGTTGTAAATGTCAATTTTCAAAGAAATCCTAGATTTCTCCCTTAAATAGAACGATGACTGACATGGTCATCAGTATGAAAATAAAAACTTGTATTTTTCTCACCCTGTGCTCATAGTATCAGAAAACACTGTACTTCTAAGCTGTGAATAATCAACATAAAATAACATAAGGGGTGCTTCTGGTTTGAGAAAAATATGCACTGGTTGTAATTTCTTACCTTGGCATTTACTTTTTATTGGTGAACATTGCTGGTTCAACATAACACGTCCTTCGGTACCTCCCTCTTGTAGACATTAAGGGCACAAAGACAGGAAGCCTTGGTCCTGCCCTCACAGCCCTGAAAGGCTAGTGGAGAGACAGAAGGCAAGCAGATGTCCCTAATAGAGCAATGAGGACCATACAGTACACCGAGGAAACACGGGAGGAGCCCACCTGGGCCTATCCGGAAGGGCTTTCAAGATTCGCTGGGCCTTAGGGAGGCACGGGAGCCTAATGTTAACTAGAGAGAAAAAGCTACAAAATACCACAGCAGCTTTCAACTAGATAATAAATTTTCCATGTCCTCTGCTAAACTTCCTGGCGGGTGGCTGGTGGAGATAGTGGGACTAGAGTAAATACGATAGATTGGGTATCTTCCCCCTTCCTTCCCCGAGTAGATCTGAGTGAAGGGTCCTCTGTCACAAGGGGCACTTCCAGCTCAGGGCCAGCTCCGACCAGCTGTGTCCAGTACTTTGAGGCGTACATATTATAGGTACACACAGAGGTGTGTGTGTGTGTGTGTGTGTGTGTGTGTATGTGTGTGCGCATGCACTGTGGTTCACCTACATCCAAGAACCGTTTTTCAAAGGGAGTTTACAAAAAGGAATTCAAACCACGTGAATTCCGCAAGGGTTTAAATGCTGCCAGGTGAGCAGGGAGGTTGAAGAGATCCCTCTCTCAGAGAACAGGTAACTGAGCCAGTTGTTTAAAGCCTTGGGCCTCTCTTCCTGGTGAATCCCACTCTCAAGGGGACCTGAACGGGGAGCCATCTAGGGGGTGGGCATTCCTTGAAGACTCCCCTTTCCAGGAACTGAGACGTGTTCCCGTGTGTCTCTTGGGAAAGTTAATTCTATTCTGCTGACGGCTCAAAATGCCAGTTACAGAGCTGGCCTGATGCTCCCTTCCCCGACTTTCCTCTTTGCGGGTGTTCTGGGCCTCCTTATCTCTTCTGGAATTAGGGCTGTGAGTGTGAGAGGCAAGCTGTGTGATTTCAGCACCGACCAGACTTAGGGAACGTGGCTGTTCTCAGCCTCCATCTCTGGTTCCTGGGCCCAGGGAATCGCACATCCAGCCCCTTCTAACCGTAGCTGACCTGTTCTTGGGAATGTCAGCAGTTGTAAGAGACAAGAAAGTTACCTAAGGACTGATCTCCGGGCTGGGCCCAGAGCTCCTCCGTCACTCCCCCGCCCTGTCCCCGTCTCCATTACTAGAGGCTTTTTAAGGGCAGCACAGCAGTGAGGTCAGCTCAGGGCTCTGTCACAGAGCTGCTGGCTTTTTTTGCTCCTACACAGCGAACGGGGAGCTCTAAACCCGTCCCCACTTTTCAAGGTGGCGTCCTGATTTCCCTGTTGCTGGTTTGCTCTATGGATGGGCGTCTTTGGTGGTGGCCTCATAAGGCTTTGTTCTCGCAGGGACCGCAAGGTGTGCCAGGGCTGATGGGCCAGCCAGGAGCCAAGGGTGAGCCTGGCGAGATTTACTTCGATATTCGACTCAAGGGCGACAAAGGAGACCCAGGTTTCCCAGGCCAGCCCGGGATGCCAGGCAGAGCAGGCTCTCCCGGAAGAGACGGCCATCCGGGTCTGCCCGGCCCCAAAGGCTCCCCGGTATGTTGATTCCCAGACTTTGAATGTGCGCTTGACAGATGATGGATATGCAAAGAATGGAAGAAGGAGTAATTGGTCTCACGTCGACCTGTTTTCACTCGGGGGGGGTCCTTGTCGTAAACGAACTTGTCTCACGTTCACTGGAAAACTGTAGTCTGTAAACCTAGGTGTGATAGCCCTGACTTGCACTATTAGGTGATAAGGGGTCAGCGTCTTCTGATGCATTGGGGGAACTCAAAAGACCTCCATATGTCGGCCGGGAGGTGACTTTTAAAGTTAGCGGCGTTCAAGTCACCCTTTCTAAGAAGATTCCAGATATAAGTGCCTTCCCCTTTGGAGTGTCTCCTTATGTCTGGGTTGGGAGGGCGATTGCTCAGCTTAGAGGAGAGAATGCCGGTTTCATTTATTAACTACAAGGTGACCTTTGCAGACGGGTTGAAGTTAATAAGTAGCACAGCTAGTTAAACTCTGGCACTTTTTTACCACGGGTGGTGGAAAAATGCGACGCGGATCGGAGTGCTGGTATGTCTGCTGATAACTCATCTTTCTTTTCGCTTCAGGGTTCAGTAGGATTAAAAGGAGAACGTGGCCCCCCGGGAGGAGTTGGATTCCCCGGCAGCCGTGGTGACGTCGGCCCTCCTGGGCCTCCAGGGTTTGGCCCTATTGGCCCCATTGGTGACAAAGGACAGATGGGCTTTCCGGGAAACCCCGGGTCCCCAGGCCTGCCAGGTGAGGCCTGAGGACCTCAAGTGCCGCATGCAAGTGCCAGGAGCCCTGGGCTCAGTGACATGGGGACGTGGGTCTGGTTTCAGTTCTGCCAGGAGGGGGGGATGTGACCTGAGCAACCTTTCCTTAGCGTTTCTGTATCTCGTTCCTTCCTTTATGAGATGGGCCAGTGGCATGTAGGATCTAGATAGCAGGAACTTGAAGGTCTAGGTGATTTCCTTATAAATAAGTACGCCATATGCAGCAGAGAAGGTCAGCCTTCTGTGTGGAAGTGACACCAGCCTGAGCCCGTTTTCTGTTTCTCCCCGATGAGCGGTCCCTTTTGGCTTCTGTGTATCCCAAGCCACATACTTACCCTTCACCCCTCCGCTGATATGCACACACTGACTGATCCACAGCTGCTTTCACTTGGCTGTTGAATTTCGGGATAGTTCCAGCCGTTCGTTGACTGTCTTGTCACGTGGTTCTTTTCTGTGTGCCACGCGCTGAGCTAAGCGACCAGAGAGGAAGCAATTCAGAGGCCGCCCGCCCTCCTGGAGCCCACCGCCCGGGCTTTGGTGGAGAATGTAGGAGGGGGCTGTGTGAGGGTTTCCCACGGATGCGCTCCACTGCGTCCTCACGACGGGCTTATCTTCAGGGACGGAAGTGAAAGAGGGGTCCCCGGGCCCCGCACACAGTAGACTGTCATTAGTTGAAGATGATTCCGGGAAGAAATGGAACATTGACATCATTGCCTAGGAAACCTGGAGGAGAAGAGGCCAGGAACGGCCTGGGCACAGAGGACAGAAGGACGTGTGCTGTGACTAAGATGGGTTCAGAGTTGTAGAAATGAATGAAACGTAACTTGGGGTGATTAAAGGTGTGTGGCCAGTAAAAGCCTGGAGAAGCATAGTAACTAAGAAGTTGGAAGATCGAGGTTTCCAACAGGAGAGACTCAGCGGCGATTACAGTCTGACCTTCTTGTTCTCGCACATTGGCCGATCCTGTCCCGAGCCATGTATCCAGCCCAAGGTCCGTCAGTTCCTGTCCCCGCTGGGAACTGTTATTTCCTCATGAAGACCCAGTGTAGGGTTTATCAGCTTCGTAATGCAGGACACATCAGCAGCCTTTGACGGAGGCCCAAGTACAGTGCCTTACTGGATGGGTTATTGTTATCGTTGGGTGATGGTTGGTTATTCGCTAAGTGAGGACTCCACTGATGAGTGTTCTTTGATTAGCAAGGAACCTGGGAACGTCTCTCTTACGCCTCCTTTCGGGGCAGGAAAATGCTGGGTTTGACTTAGAAACACCCCGGGTCTCGGAAGGGGGCCTCTGATCACTAACCCCGCACTCCTCAGTCCCAAATCGCCATCTCAAGTGCTCTTCGTGCTTCCGGAATCCGAACACTTGCAGCGTGTAAAAAGGAATCAGGTGTCTTTTTCTCGGCCAGAAACTACCATCAGAAAAGCCAGTGGGACACATACAGATACGCCTTGACGGCATGGGAAGGGGGTTCCCGAAAGAGGCAATGCTGACAGTGCTGTCAGTCAGCTGTCCACATTCTGGAGGGTTCCTTGGCCATGCAGACCCAGGCAGCTTTGGGATTAGAAACCCGACTTCTTTGATCTGCCAGAGCTGTGTTTAGTCTGATGGTCATAAAAGCCTTGTTCCCAGGGCTGGAGCTGATAGCAAAGATGTGTTGGGGTCAGGCCCTGGTGCTTCCCACAGTCTGTAGCTAAAGCAAGTGTTGGCTGTCCCTGGGAGGCCCTTCTGACCCTGAATTCTTTAAGGTACGTGAAGGGTCAGTGGAGATGAGCCCTTAGGTCCTTTCGTTAACAGCTCAATCCTGACACCCAGTGGATCTCGTAGGCACGGGCACCCGTGGCTGCGCCTGCACCTCCCAGTTTGGAGATAGAAAAGGTGGCTTTCCTGGGCTGGAGATACCGCAGAACCGTCCAGCTCACTGTTAGGGTAACGATATCACCCACGGGGCACGTCGTGAAGATAACTGCCCACCAGATGTGGGCATCAGAGCAACTTAGAACCAATCCTGTCTGAGGAACTGAGAACGGTGAAGAGGCTTTGACTTTTTGAGACAGATTAATTGATACCAGGGTCATCTCGCTGTTGGTGGCTGTAGAGTTTTTAGCTTTTCGTGACTCTTGTTTTGGACGCTTAAAGAATTCTTGTGTCAAACGAACGTCTAGGTCATTTTGGACATTTTGGGAGAAGAGGCGCTCTCTGTGAGAGATTCTAGAAGAGGAGAAGGAAGAGATGGAGGCGTGCAGACAAGGACGTGACACAGCAGCCCTCACGCTGTGTCCTTTGCTCTTTCCCCAGGTCCCAAGGGTGAAGAAGGGAAAGTCATGCCCTTACCCGGTCCCCCTGGAGCAACAGGACTTCCGGGGTCCCCCGGTTTCCAAGGGCCCCAAGGTACTCGGCGTCTCGTTCGCCTGGAGGCTTGGGGTGGGGGAGACGTGCTCAGCGTTTTTCTCACGCTGACCATTGGTCTTTCTCACCGCAGGTGACCGAGGTCTTCCTGGAACCCCGGGAAGGCCGGGTCTCTCTGGAGAGAAGGGTTCAGTCGGCCAGCCTGGGATTGGCTTTCCAGGGCCTCCCGGCCCCAAAGGTAAACCCGCAGGACAAGGCAGCTTTGGTGGGGGGGGGCGCTGCTGTGGCCACTGCCCGCGTGGGCCCCGATGGTGGCGCCCATCCCCGGCTGGTTAGCACCAAGGGCTGTGGTCTCTCCGCTCGTCCTCACGCGAATTCTAGGAGAAAAGAGGCGGTGGGCGTAAACACACCATGTGCGAGTTAGCGAAAAGAGCTGTGCGGTGCGCAGGCCGGTGATTCCTGTCACCGAAGTGATGGGTGACGTGTGCTCCCGGCCGAGTGGTTTGGTGGGAAGGGGTTGGGACCTTAAGGACCCCAAGCTGCCCAGGGAGCTGGCAGATGCCATGTTTGCCTAAACCTACCCTCAGGGGGGTCTCTCTCATCCGTGAAGGGAGCACACAGTCCGCCGTGACCTGGGCCAGGCTGGTCTGGAAGGCGGGGGAAGGGCAGGGGGATGGTGCGGTGAATATGAGGGGGGGCCTTGCTCTTGGGGGAGAGGCCCTCACACGCATGCACGTTCCAGAACCATTACTTCTTTCTGAAAATTGTAAGGAAGCAAAGAGGACAGTTTCGCCCTTTTTGCTGCTTTCTTAGTCCATCAGGGAGACTGATGTGCAGACTGGCCATTAGGGACTTTGGTCCAGAGCCCAGAAGGGCTGTGAGAAGTGAGGGGCACGTCTTTTCCCTTCGGGTAGGCATCCTGACCCCAGTTTGACCGCCATTTCACCAAAACTTAGTTTAAAGGCTTGTCCAGCCTCCGGGCTTCTTGTCTAGGGCTCTGCATCGCGCCCACTCTCAAGGTTGCAGACCTTCGCGCTCGGGGATGGGAGACAGCGGCCTGTTTCTCCGGGAGCCGCGTGATGCCCGCCGCGCTCATGGCCACTTCTACCAGGCTCATGGGGCAGAAGGCCCCCCAGTGACCCTCCAGCATCACAGAGGCAGTGCTCAGGCCTCCTGCGTGTTCCATGGGAGAACCAGACCACTGCCATTACGGCAGGTAGAATTTAGCTGAGGAAGGCCTCTTTAATCAGAGACCCTTTGCTCACATCGCACGAAGCTGCCTGGAGTTATGTGCACTGTCTGTCAGGCCCCTCGAAGTGGCAGCCCTACAGCACGGGCGATTCAGGTTTGTGTTTCTGCAAGCTTGCAGATCACTGAGTGTCCCCAACCTTCCATCACACAGAGAGAGCCTAGCCCAACAGCTCTCACACTTTGCTGCCGTTTATAGCCACGTGGGCAGCTGTCAGAAAGCCCATCAGAGGCGGGACCCAGTCTCTAAATGTCCCCACGTGCCTCCAGTGTGGTGCAGTTGGAGAACAGGTGGTCTAAAGTGGTGCTTCTCAAACTCAAATGTGTCCAGGAGTCACGAAGGGTCTTGTTAAGATAAGGGTCTGCGTGGGGATATCCGGGCTGGATTTCTAATCAGGCGATAGGGATGCTCCGGACCACACTCGGAGTTGCCAGAGTCTAAATTGCCGTTCCCAGTCTGAAAATGCTGGTTTGGTTTGGTTTGGTTTGGTTTGTTTGCGGGGAGCGGATAGGAGAGAAAAGTTCTAAGTGCGTAGAAGAAAAGGAAGGGAGGGGGGCAGGTGCGAGGGAGAAAGAGGAAGGGGCGGCCGGGGCTGCGAGCGCACCCTGCCCCCAGGCTACCCCTGGACCAGGATGGTCTCATCTTCCTTGTTGGCGCCCTCAAATCTGTTCAGGTTCATCTGAGCAGGTGTAAAAGAAGTGGAGAAAGTAGGGAACGGTATTTTTACATGAATGACTTTTTTTGACTCTTCCAAACAGGTGTTGACGGTTTACCTGGAGACACTGGACCTCCTGGAAATCCCGGTCGCCAAGGTTTTAATGGCTTACCTGGCAACCCAGGTCCACCTGGCCAAAAGGTGGGTACTGAGCGTTCTCTGGATTGCTATTTCCCCATCCTTGTGATTAATTGGACCCATAAATTGTGGGCTGTTAATCTCATATGGTATGTTGGGTCAGCGTGTTTTGTGTTTGAATGAAATAGCATCAAATGGAAAGTACCAAAGTACGCGGGGTAGCACGTGGTCGTGCCTATTTTGGGGAGAATCATTTGTTCCTGCTTTGTGAGTGGGCTCTTGCCTGTGTGTGTCCTGGATCTCAGGTACAATGTGTGTCTTATCACGAGTGGAAGGAGAAAGCTGTTTGGAAGCCACTGTCCTGAGTGACCTAACAGCCCCCAGCAGGGTGGGCTGCAGCCTTTCTCAGCCTCAGTGATACTGACATTCGGGCCCAATAATTCCTCGTGGTGGGGCTGCCCTGATACTGTGGGGTCTTTAGCAGCCTTCTCTGTGGCCCCGACCCACAGATGCCAAAGGAGCACCCCGACATGCATGCCCAATGTGACCGCCAGAAACATCTCCGGACGTTACCCAGTGTCACCGTGGGGCAAAGGGCCCTGGTTGGGGACCCCGGGACTAGCGTGACATCAGGATTCTCTTTGCCCTCGAACACCCCTCTGCTGCTTGCTGATACTCAGCAAGTACAGGCGACTGTTGGTTAGATCCTCTCCTGTTCTGATTATAAGGAAAGGAAGTGAAATTGCCAGAAGGCATCTGTCCTACCTGGGAAAAAGGCCACGGCCAGGAGATGCGCCTTTGCCGACACAGAGCCCTTGCCCTCGCCTTGGGGGTGGGTGGGGGTGCACTCTGGCAGCTGTGCGTCGGTGATGCTGGGGAAGGTTCCTTCCTGAGGAACGCCTAACCCGAGGTGGTGTCCCTGCCCCGTGTGGCTGACGTGGAGCATGTGGCCTTCTTTCTTTTTTTTTTTTTTTTTTTTGGTGGTATGCGGGCCTGTCACTGCTGTGGCCTCTCCCGTCGCGGAGCACAGGCTCCGGACGCGCAGGCTCAGCGGCCATGGCTCACGGGCCCAGCCGCTCCGCGGCTGGTGGGATCTTCCCAGACCGGGGCACGAACCCGCGTCCCCTGCATCGGCAGGCGGACTCTCAACCACTGCGCCACCAGGGAAGCCCAAGAACGCCTTCTTTATGTGACACACCCCCGCCTTCCCCTGATGACCTGCACTGGGTGTGAAAGTGAGTCAGTGACTGCAGTATGTAGATCGCCTCAAACACTGGCTCACGAGCTAGTAAATGCTGAATGGAACTGGAATTAAGCATTTGTTTTACGATTTAAAATACTGAGCTTTTTCAAAATCCCTTGGACTGAGTTCCCTCCAGTTTGCAAATTTCACTGCAGGGCCGTGTGGATAAGACACCTCCGCCCTTACCTCCACCTGGTCGTCATCTGGAAGTTGTTGCCTTCAGGGATGCCAGGGGGGTGCTGTGACATGATGTGCACGTTCTGCTTCACATGGCCCGTCGGTGTTTAAATTGGGGTGTGCTCCTTCCTTCAGGCCCTCAAAATACTGCCTTTATTTTTAATCGTCTATGTGTGTCAAAGCCCTGTGATTCATGAAAAGGTTTTAAACGTTTAATTTGACATGAGAGCTTTCATTTCATCAAAAAAACGAAGTAAATGGAGTTCTGTTCCAGTCCTGGAACTTTCCATCTCTTAATACCGATTCGCTGGCCACACAGCACGCTGGGTGTTGTTCCCGCTGTGTAGACTCAGGGCAGCAGAGTCGAGGGGCCGAGACCCAGTGGAAGGAGCTCCTGCCTCTCTGACTGTGGACAAGCCGTCCAAATGGGGGAGCCTTGGCTTTCCTCCTTTGTGAAAAGAAAATAATAAAAATTACATCCCTTTCGGCTTGTAGTGAGATTGAAAGGCAACAATAGGTGTGAAGAGGCTCCGCCAACTGGAAGGTGGGACAAATACCGTTCTTATAAATGCACCGGCAGCATCGGTTAACACGTACGCCCTTGGCCTGATAAAATCGCGGGCTCTGAGGGTCACTGGCTTCTCTGTGCTTCGGGGTTTCCAGGGCGAGCCTGGAGTTGGTCTGCCGGGGCTCAAAGGTCTGCCAGGACTCCCTGGCATCCCCGGCACCCCTGGAGAGAAGGGAAACGTCGGGGGACCAGGCGTCCCTGGAGAGCACGGCGCCATCGGCCCTGCAGGCCTTCAGGGAATCAGAGGTAACTTCTTACGGGCAAATCCAGCTTGTGGTAGGGACGGGGTCTGTTTATTGTGTGTCCGCAGAGCACCTATCAGGGCCCAGTAAACGTTTGCTGAATGCATGATGAAAATTCTAGACGGGTTCCTGGCGAGCGGCGTGAGTGGGTGGTAGGCGCTGACACCGCTGTGTCCCCATGTGGTGCATTCACGATTTCTCCCCCATCCAGGTGACCCGGGACCTCCCGGATTGCAAGGTCCCAAAGGAGCTTCTGGAGTCCCCGGAATAGGCCCTCCTGGAGCTATGGGACCCCCTGGAGGACAGGGACCCCCAGGGTCATCAGGTGATACTACGTTCTTCCAGAATGTTCCCTCCCCTAACTCATAATCTGTGACTAAAAGGGGGAAAAGTCAGTTCTATTCTGTGGCTGTAGGTTTGGTTGTTTGCTTACACGTAAGGTCACAGGCGCCTATCTTCACCTCCCTCTGAGCTTGGTTTACGTGCCAAAGACACCTCCCCTTTATATTGTATATTCTTTACCTTTCACATTTAATTTAGAAGGATTGGTATCTCGGTATCTCTATCTTACCTTTCCATAAGAGGTTTAGTAAGTTGTAGGTAACTTCAACAAAATGAGTTCATGTCTGGAAGCTACCTTTGCCTTTAATAATCATTCTAGAAGTGAGACAGAGAGGGTGGACCAGGGCAGGACAGTCAGGGAGAGACACCGTGGAGAAGCTGGGCTTAGGTCTGAATACTGCGGAGGGGCCCGGGTGGGAATTGCTGACGGCTCACGGCAGGTAGGCGGGGCTTTGTCTTGGGATGCTGTTTGCCCACCGATGGCCCCAAACACCACTATCTGAGAAGGTGGAAGCCTTTCCCCTCTACCCCCGACGTGGGCACGGCTACACACCTTCTGCAGAAAGTAACAGTTAAACAGGGTACAGGACACTGCAGGACACCCTGTCGATCCTGCTGACGCCCCCTTTCTCTTCCCCACCTCAGGCCCCCCTGGAGTGAAAGGAGAGAAGGGCTTCCCCGGATTCCCAGGCCTGGACATGCCGGGCCCCAAAGGAGACAAAGGGCCTCAGGGGCTCCCCGGCTTGACGGGACAGTCGGGGCTGCCTGGTCTCCCTGGACAGCAGGGCACACCTGGGCAGCCCGGGTTCCCAGGTAAATGACCTGTGAACACCCAAGTGGATGCTGGGGAGACGCCTCACCTGGTCTTGTTCATGACCCTCGCTCGGCATCTGCCATCAGCGTTCACGGCCCTTCCATCCCCCCACAGGTCCCAAGGGAGAGATGGGTGTCATGGGGACCCCCGGGCAGCCCGGCTCACCAGGACCAGCGGGTGTGCCAGGATTGCCGGGTGAAAAAGGTAGGGAGCCGTGACTCCGGAAAAGCCCATCTCATGTCTGTGTCCCGATGCCTTGTGGGAAATCCTCCAAGAGTCGTAGATCATTGTTCATTTCAAGAGGCCTGGGAAGGAAGATCAAGCTAGGGTCCGGAAGACCCCCTCTTCCAGGAGGCGCTCATGGGTCATGGGGATGAAGGGCTGTGCCCTGCCGAAAAGTCAGAGAGAAGACAGGTTTCCGGCTTTCCTTGTTGGCATGGTAGAGTTTTTGTTTTTTTGTTTTGTTTTGAGAAATGGTGGTACTTTTAGTCATTCAAAGATTCAGTCACAGCAACTGAGTCTTTGGAATCAAATTAGCAAACAGGGTAAGTTTACAAGTCTTACTTTTTATTTCTTTTCCTGATATTTGAAATTGGTTCAAATACTGTTTTTAAAAAAAGAAATTGACTTTAAATGTGAGACGTAAAAATGGCCATTTGTTTAGTTGAACAGGAAAATTGTCTTTCGTATAGAATTGAGGGGCCACTGAGCAGATGTCGTGAAGGTATTTGAGAAGGAGAGAAAATATAAATTATTTAAACTAATAAGTGAAGTCTCCTATGTTGGAATTATTAGCAAATAATGAATTCTAGAAAATGGCGTTTTTGTTCATTTCCCTGCTGTCACATTCTTCTGGGTAACTCGGACACTCGCCATTTAATGCCACTTTTGGACAGACTATTAGTTCTTTATAGGTTGTTTATCAGTTGCTTCTACTGGCCAGAAAGAACAGCACACTTGTCACTGCCTTGGGGGCCCTTGGCCACGTGTCACTCGGTGCCTCCTCTTCTTTCTACAGGGGACCACGGCTTCCCGGGCAGCTCGGGACCCAGGGGAGACCCTGGCTTCAAAGGCGATAAAGGAGATGTGGGTCTTCCTGGCAAGCCGGGCTCCATGGATAAAGTGGACATGGGCAGCATGAAGGGACAGAAGGGAGACCAAGGAGAAAAAGGTAACGCGGAAGACAGTTTACCTTCGGAGCGGGGAGAGGGTGTCTAACGAGTAATTCAGTTCTTCACACGTGATGTCAGACCAACCTGTGTTTCTAGTTTGTCTTATTTTAAGCAGACGTGGTTGTCACTATTTTTGTGTGTGTGTCGTGCAGGACAAATCGGCCCAACTGGTGATAAAGGATCCCGGGGAGATCCTGGAACCCCAGGAGTGCCTGGAAAGGACGGTCAGGCAGGACAACCTGGGCAGCCAGGTATGGAAGGGAGTTCAAGGTCGCCAGCTTGGCAGGGGCTCGTGTGGGGAGAGGTTACCTGGCAGTTTTCATGGGCGTTGACCTGTTGGGTCTTTCTCTTTGTGATTCTAGGACCTAAAGGTGATCCGGGCATAAGTGGGACCCCAGGTGCTCCGGGACTTCCTGGACCCAAAGGATCGGTTGGTGGAATGGGCCTGCCAGGTATGTGGGGTTTGGGAAAGGAGTTTCCTTCCCAGTGCTTGCACACGTGGTGCTTGTGGGACGAGTCTGCGGGTGAGACCCGCTTCACGGAGGACGTAATCCAGGGAGACGTGTCTTTGACACAGACTCACATCTTCAATTCTGTGTGGTCTCTTGCCTAGGGATGGTGGCATTTGGTTGACCTTCTGGCCATTGCTTAAACAAGCAAACAAACAAAACCCATCACAGTTTAATAAAATAAAACACGGGCTGTGTACTATGAACTTTCAGTTACCTCCAAGTGATCTGTCTACTTGGATCCGTCGAGGAGGTGATTAATTCTCCATTCAGTTGTGTCAGCGCAAGCAGCTCGTGCCTGTAAAGCCCTTTGACATTAGCTCAGAAGAATCCCCTGGGCTCCTCTGCCCTGGTCCCGAGCTGGCCTCCCAGGCTTTGCCATCAGCGTTTGCGGCGGTGACAGCGACCAGAGCAGAGGCAGCAGATGGAAGGCTCAGGCCCCGATGGTCCAGGTGCTACTGCTTATTAGAACTTCCCTGGAGCAGGAAGTCAGGGAAGCCAGCCTGTCTCCCTCCCAAGTCTTTGCGAGGCGCGTTGTCACTTTGCTTGAGCTATAAACACCCAGCGGCTGCAGTAAGGCTTCTTAAATTCTTTTTGCAACGAATCTCTTGGGCCTGTCATTCAGTCCGCTAGGCAGATGCTGGTTGCAATAAAACAACCAGGGTTCCCTTTGTTGCAGTAATCTCCCAGGCCTTGGCTGCAATTTAATATCCAAGTTCTCCTTACAATAGCATCACCAACCGACTCACAGCTGCCCCTAACAACCAAGCCAGCAGCCGCAGAGGGTCAGTTACAGGGGCAGGCATAAGTCTGCTTCTCCTGGCACCTATTTATAAATTAGTTTGACTGCCCACATCCGTCCTGGAAGCAGGTACGCTTTTACTCTCCATGGCCCGCCTCTCGCCCCCTCTGATTCATTTGGATAATGAGATTTGACTATGGAACGAAAGACATAGAAGCCATGTTTAATGCTGTTGGGAAAGGAAACATGCTAAGCGGTTAATGTATTTTTTCTCCCTTTGTAACGCGATTGTCTTTAAAAAGACAGGAGGAACGTTTCCTGGCATGGCTCTAATGTGGTCTGGGTGGCTGGATCACTTACAACTTGAGAAATGAGGGGATACGTGTTCTTCCGTCTCATTCTTGGCTGGTAGTTGAGGCGCTTTCCTGTTTTTAACGTTAGCACCTGCTAAGCACACGTTCTGTTTCAATTGTGTGTGTTTCTAGGAATACCTGGAGAAAAAGGTGTGCCTGGCCTCCCTGGCCTGCAGGGCATCCCTGGCTCACCTGGAGAAAAGGGAGCAAAAGGAGAGAAAGGGCAGGCGGGTCTGCCTGGCATTGGGATTCCAGGACGGCCCGGGGAAAAGGTAACAGCATCCCTGCGGAAGCCCCTCCCACCCATCCCCGCAGAAAGGTTTTGGAGGAACGTTTACTGAGCATCTCCACACAGTAGATGAATCATAACACAGAACGGCTTCTCCAGTTGATTTTAAGTCTCCCTGCCTCCCCCTTCTATTCATGGTCTGTGTCCCCAGGGAGGATCTGAGACGTGCTGAGAACTTGGGTAGCAAGTTATCACGGGGAGAAATGGAGAAGGAACACGAGAAGAAGAGGCAACTGCTCTTTTGCTCTGGGTTTCTAGTTTTTTCTCCATTTTCAGAAGGCTTGGATTCTCCCCCTAGAAAGCTGCAAGTGGAATTCTGCCATGCAGTAGTCATTGCACTCCCATGTATACAGAAAGCACCTCCGGACACATGTCCAAGGACAGATATAACATTAATGGGCCCAATTTTCACCCACAGGGAGACCAAGGGGTAGCAGGTTTTCCAGGAAGCCCTGGAGAGAAGGGAGAGAAAGGAAGCAGCGGGATCCCAGGGATGCCCGGGTCTCCGGGCCCCAAAGGCTCACCAGGGAGTGTTGGCTATCCAGGTAAGTGAACTGGCCTCCTCCTGAACTCGGGGTTCAAGGATGGCAAAGAGAAACTCAAAGTCATGGGAATTCTGGTGTCTTGGTTTTTCTTCAGGAAGCCCTGGGTTGCCTGGAGAAAAAGGTGACAAAGGCCTCCCGGGATTGGATGGCATCCCTGGCATCAAAGGAGAAGCAGGTAGAGACCACTTTTTAGGACACAGGTGGGGGCCTGTGGAGAAGAGGCCAAAGGGCATTAAGGCTGGGTGACCTCTGGATGACCGGCTGGGCTCATACACCTCCATTTCCAGATGAACAAACTGAGTCTACGGGGACTTCTAGGGTCTTTCCACCAGTTAGACCTAGAGCTGGTTTTATAGCTAGCTCCAATTGGGTCTAGAAACTTTTCCTGTTCGGCATGGTAGATGGATGTCCGTTCTCTCCACTCTCAACCAGCTTTAGGGGGTCACTGTGCAGTGGTGTTGCTGCCCCGTGAGGGTCCCTTCTGAAGGGGTGTCAGGAGGAACCTCGGGGAAGCTGGGCATGCTAGGGGGCTGGGAGGTACAGCTCCCTGGAAAAATGTCAGGATTGGTGCATTTTATATGCAGATCACGGTGCCGTGATAGGTTCCATGCCTGACAGATCTGACCTTTCTCTTTGAGGTCTTCCTGGGAAGCCTGGTCTCACGGGCCCGGCCGGCCAGAAAGGGGAGCCCGGCAGTGATGGATTCCCAGGGTCGGCAGGAGAGAAGGGTGAACCAGGTATGTTGGGCTCCCATTTCCCTTTCAGAATGAGACTCTGCTCTGGAGTAAACGTCTCCCAGAGACTTACATTCCATGCTAAGTGGCTGGAGCTGGATGTAAGCTGGGCGTAAGTTACATCCTTACAGCTATTTAAGCAACGATGTGGGCAAGTGGGGCAGGATTGGATGAGAAAAGGGGAAAGAGGATGTTCATTTATTCCACAAATACTTATGGGCATCTACCCTTAAAATGGCCTGAGCTCTCAGTGGTGAGTGAAGGAGACACCGTAGAAAGCCCAGACCACTGCCTTCTCTGCCTGGCCTTTCCCCCTTTAGAGGAACGGTCCTGGGAATTTTCTCAGTCCCCAGAAATCTGCTCCTGTTACTGATGGGGGCACACGGCAACTTGGGCAGAAGTGTGAGCTGCGAGCTCCGATGATGACAATCACATACGTAATAATATTCGTACATAGCAAGAGGGTGACACACAAACAGTTTGAAACAGGTTGCCCTCAGTCAGGGGGATGGAGGGAGGGAAATAGTGCTGGGGAGGAGCATGGAGGGGGATCCATGGCTGTTAGTGTTGATCTCTTCCTAAAGTTCATTTCTTTCATTCTATGAGCCTTATGTTTATATTATGTACATTCATTTTCCTATAACAATCATTCGTAAGAAATGCCTCCACACCTACTTCCCCCCTTTGAATCTTCCCTTACACACTTTATTCACATTTGTGGACTCCCTGGTGTCTGCTGCCCCAAATATCACTGGCTCTGTGCACTGCCTTTGCGAATAGCTGTTAGTTGGATAGTCATCTGAGAAAAGCCAATTGGTGAGTCTCCAGACAGTAATGGGAAATAAGTACCCATCTGTCCAGATCGTTTCTCCTAAATGCTGTAGTGGTTCTGGGCTCAAAGGTACTTGGGAAAATGTACTAAATTATATATATATCCAGTCAAGGGTATCTTAGAACAACTGTAGTAATATAATTTTACTTGCAAAGTGCAATGGGCTAATTTCTCTGTGTTTCGCAAATAGTATATGGTATCGGTGCAAAGAGTGGATATTGCTTTTGTGCTGTTCCTGCAGCTCGGCTGTTTTAGGAGAGATAAACGGGACTTCTTACCTTTATCTCGTAGGTCTACCCGGAAGAGGATTCCCAGGGTTTCCAGGGGCCAAAGGAGAGAAAGGTAACACATTTGCTAAATATGTTCTTCCTTTTCAACTAACTGCTGATACACGTGGCGCTGGCAGAGCAGGGCGAGCAGATACAAGGAAGCACGTGGACATGGGTGATAGATTATGGGTCCGGGACAGTCGAATCGACACTTTCTACTGGCTCGTGGCAAACCACTGTGTGGCGTGCGTGTTTTGGATTCATAGCCTTGTGAAGTGGGGTGGGGGGGACGTGGGGGGAAATCCCAGGGAGGGCCCAACCATCCTTCTAGGTGGTGACCCTGTTTCCTCCCCTTATTTTTTCTTAATAACCTTGAAGCAATCCTAGAATTTTGTCATTTTGTTGGCAAGTTTGGGGTAATATGTTTAAAACTAAACATGCAGGGTTTTTTTCTACAAGCTCTCACTTAAAAAATTTTGTTTAAAACAGCTTTATTGAGGTATCACTGACATCTAATAAATTGCATATATTTAAAGTGTACCATTTGCTAAATCTTGATATATGTACACACCCATGAAAATATCAGCTCATTCAAGACAGTGAATGCATCGTCACCCCAAAAGTTTCCTGGGCTGCCTTGTCACTCCCCCACCTCCTTCCTGTCCCCACCGCGACCTGCCCCCCAAGCAACCATTGGTCTGCTTTCTGGCACTGTAGATTAGCTTGTATTTTCTAGAATTTTACATTCACGGAATCCTACAGCATGTACGTTTTCGCCTGACTTCATTCGCTCAGCATAATGAATTTGAGTCACCTGTGCTGTTCGTTGTGTCAGTAGTTTATTCCTTTTTCTTGTTGAGTCGTGTTCCATGGTGTAGCTGTAACACAGTTTGTTTATTCATTCACCAGTTGGTAGAACAAGCCCTTAATTTCAGCAGTGCCATACCTTGCAGCCTTGTCTACACATATATTCAAATGCCTTTGCCATAGAACACCACCTTTAAAAAGTGTAAAGAATGGTTGTGATTTCTTTGTACCCTAAGCTTTCTCTTCCTCAGGTGGGCCATGGCGGGTGTCTGGCACGTTATTTAATAAAAAGGAGAGAGAAGGGCACCAGCTCCGGTTTCCTCCTGGGTCCTTCTGGAAGCTCCTCCCTCCTCTTTGGTGCACTGGATTTCTCTTCTTCCCTGCATTTCACCGTGATCTCAACCTGTCTTTACTGTTTAGGTTCAAAGGGCGATGTGGGTTTCCCAGGCTTAGCTGGAAGCCCAGGAATTCCTGGATCCAAAGGAGAACAAGGATTCATGGGTCCTCCGGGGCCACAGGGACAGCCGGGATTGCCAGGCACTCCGGGCCACGCGGTGGAGGGGCGCAAAGGAGACCGGGGCCCACAGGGACAACCTGGCCTGCCAGGTAAGGGTGTATCACTAGGTTCAGAGCTGGGACTGAAACAGAGGCACAAACATACACAAGTATCAGAGAAATTGGAATAATTAAATTCTCAAATGAGCTTTTTATTTAGAAGTTTGCAACATTTATTACCATTGAAACTGCTTAAGACACTGGACCCCTTTTACCTAGACCTCCATTGGGTCAGTGCTTTTCTCGTGCTCTTTCTTTCAAGGAACAAGCAATTAGGGAGTGGGAGAAGGCCATTACTGAAAAGGACTGGAGCGCAAATGCCACGTGTGGCTGGTTGTTTGAAACCAGCAGGACCTTCCGTCACACCTGTTCCCCCATGAACAGGTGGCTGCCCTACGGCGCGGCCACCCCTGAGCACAGAGACCACAGGGCACTTGACTCTGAGACTGTGGTGTTTATATCGATGTTTACTGCCTGTTGCAGAGATTCTTCCTTCTAGGACCTGCCTGGGTGTCTTCAGGGCTCATGCTGCTTAAATGATGTTGTTGTATACAGTTGGGGACAGTTGGGCGGCAGTGGTGATGACCACAGCCCAGTGACACTGACACATAAAACCACCCTCTGACCTCAAACGTGGGACTTCTGTGTCTCCCATTAGGGCATCCGGGACCCATGGGGCCTCCAGGGCTCCCTGGGCTTGATGGGCTGAAAGGTGACAAGGGAAACCCAGGCTGGCCGGGCACTCCTGGGGCTCCAGGGCCCAAGGGAGACCCAGGATTCCAGGGCATGCCGGTGAGTTGTCCCTTGGCAGGTCTTGTTTTTGAAAAGGGTCATAAGATAACGCTTGTGTGTGTATGTGTGTATTCATGTGTGTCACACTCCCAGATCCTCCCTGGGTCAGCCCCTTCTCTCTGGCTAGTCATCAGCCATCTTTACTGGCATCATGGTAGGCAACTATTACAAAATTTTTTACAATCTAGTTTTACACAGACCATCAAAGGTGAAACGTTATACTACTGGAGATTATAGTTCAATGCCTGGGTTTAAAAATCTATATACAAACGATGCAAAAAGAAAGCCTCAGTAACACAGAAATATATCCCTATTCCTAGTGCCATTCAATGTCTGTCTATCTCTATGTATACATATGTGCATTATATGTATACATATATAGATATATATTTGTGCATGTAATTTTGCTTACGGCACTTTTTAAAATAAGGTAAAGCAAAGAAACATTACAACTTTTTATACACTGAGAAAGGAGCAACTATGTTGAAATATCTAGAAATTAAGATAATATTTTTTTAAATACAAAAACATCACTGTATTATAAAGGAAAATAATCCTTCTTCAGTATTTTTTATGTTTTTTTTCCATATTTAAAAGCACTTTTAAGACAAGATGCGAAGCTAATTTTAAAGAAAAAGCACTGTGGTTGAGTGTTGGGAGTAAAGTCTTCCAGAAAGGTTCTTTGGTGTTGATAGATTGAGATGTTGCCATGACAAATGTTTAGGGAGTTTCGACTCTGTTCATGGCATCGTGCTATGGGGTGGGGGCAGTGGGATGTAAGATTTACACCTGCTCCTGGAATTTACCACACAGGCAGACAAGCAGAAGGGACAGAGTGACTGAAGCAAGCTGCTGCAATTTCCAGCTCCCTAATTTAGGCGCACACACAGGTTTCGTCATTCTTTTTACATCTTTAAGCAACCACAAGGCAACGTTTGTTCACAGAGCTACTTCAGAACATGGAGGGGCTGTTCCCACCTTCCTGACTACCAGTTGCTGGAGGGACCTATGTCTCCTGAGCCGTTCCCGACTGACGTTCTCTTTGTGTGTCTAGGGGGTCGGTGGCTCTCCAGGAGCTCCAGGTGCTAAGGGTGATATGGGACCTCCGGGAGTTCCAGGGTTTCAAGGTAAGACATAAGGGAGATGCCGCTTGACGACACATTTACCTGCCACCAGAGCCTCAGCCCCTGGTGCTTTCCTGTTGATAGACCTAGCATTGCAGTACCAGAGCCTGTCCTCTTCAAATTAAAATGCCATTTCTGGGCGGCTGCCCCGTTGGCAGAATCCCATGCGTAGCAGCAGAAGGGCATCCTGATTTTCTTACTAAGCATCGGTGGATCATCTGCATCTCAAGGAGGAGTCATGGATTTGGGCCATTCATTAATTTTTTAACGTTTGAAGCAAATACTTATTGGGTGCCTACCAGCTTCCAGGCATTTTGATTTTTTTTTACTGCAGCATCAGGTACATATGAATGAAAGGTGAATACAACAAGTTCTCAGCTTGCAGGCACCTTGTGGTCTGGCTGGGGACACGTGTGAACCAGATCGTGACCAAAAACGGAATCACTTGCCCGTCCACTGGTTGTGACCATTTTATGGTTTTTTGCTGCATGTTTGGAAAAATGTCACTTCTGGGTTTTAGAAAGAAGAGTTTCATCAAAAGTTTTACACAGCTGACTACAAGTAATGTTCTTTTCTTCCACGTGCATAAATTGGAAATGTGTTCACTGTGTGTGTGTGTGTGTGTGTGTGTGTGTTCATGCGTGTATTATATGTGTATATGTAGGTAGGCGTGTATATGTACACGTAAGCCTATGTGTACATGTACTTGCATATATGTATATACTGTGTGTATTCACACTCACATGGTTTTTGTTTGGAATTCTGTGCAAAGACAGTGTTTTACTTTCCTCCAGGGCAGAAGGGCCTCCCTGGCCTTCAGGGAGTTAAAGGTGACCAAGGAGACCAAGGTTTCCCTGGAACTAAAGGTAAGAGAATTTGGTCATTAGAAAACAGCAGTTGAACATTCTTTGGCCACTTGGCAGGGTTCCTATATTTGGCTAACCTAGTTGACATTTATACCAGTGACTTGTCCTGAAAGTCAAGTTTGTTAAATCTGTGCCTGAGATAAATCCAGTGGAAAGGGGTGAGAGACAAAATCTCACAGGCTCTGAGGGCAGACGGAAATCAGCCGTAAAAATCAGGAACGAAATCCGTCTTGCAGGCTGAACAAACTGTGGCTGGACAGTATGGAGTTCTTTCGAAGAAAAGGGCTGCCTTGGCTCCTCCACGGGGAGCCAGACGTGCCGAGTGGCTCCAGAGACACAGCTGGTCTTAGAAGGAAGTGGTCTGCATCCCATCCTGGCCTCGGCGGGTCAGAGCTTATTTCGAGGGCTGCGTTTAGTTTTCAAGACCGTGTTTCAAGAGAGGGAGTGAGCAGCCAGAATGCACTGAGAAGTGGATTGTTCGGGGAGAAAATAAATGGGGAGACATGGGAGGAGCGAGAAAACGGAGGAAAGGGCGGCTGCGGTAGACCCGAGGCCCCCAGCTTCACGTGGCTGCTCCGTGCACTTCAGGACCCCGAAGGAGGTTTACGTTTACTCAGAAGGAGGTTTACGTTTATGCAGAAGGAGGTTTACGTTTACTCAGCACTGAAAGATGAAGACCAGTGGTTCTGGTGTGCAGTAAGGCAGATCTCGGATACATACGAGAAAAAAGTCCTAATATCACCTGGTGGAGCTCCCCACGTGAGGGGTGGTTCCTTGGATGAGCTTCCCCTTGGGTCAGGGGTCCATCAGGTCCTCCAGGTCTGAGTGGACATTTGACACTAGTGACCCCGAGGTCTGTTCCAGTCCCGAGGATTCAGGATTTTAGGTTAGATAATAGAGATGCGCAGATGCCCGTGTGACTCGTCGTGAGGATCTGGTCCCTCGTGTTTTTTTTATCGTGATTCTCCTTTTGAGAAGCACTGCGTTTGATTGGGTTTCATGTCAGAAGCTGTTTCTGCCCTGAATGCGGACAATGAAATTGACCAGTGTCTGCCCTGATTCCCACAGGTCTTCCTGGTCCCCCGGGCCCCCCGGGTCCATACGACATCATCAAAGGGGAGCCAGGGCTCCCTGGTCCTGAGGGCCCCGCAGGTCTGAAAGGGCTTCAGGGACCTCCAGGCCCCAAAGGACAACAAGGTAGGAATAACCGCGCTGTGCAGAGGGCTGGAGGCGGGAGGGAGCTTACCCGGGCGGCGTCTCCTCTTCACCCGCATGTCTCACAACGGCCTCTGGCCAGTGACTGTGTAAACACGTATTTGAAGATGAGTTTCTTACCTTCCTTCAGTGTATGTCAAAACCACGTGAAGTTTCTGAAGAGGCCTAACAAGGTCAGAAAAAGAAATCCAAGAAAAGCTAGGGCAGCACACAACTCAATACATCTATGTTCACTTAGAAAAACACGGGCAAAGGAATGGGAAAAGCATCTCTCCCGGCCAGGAGATAGGGGACTGCAGGAAGTAGCAATCCAGAATTGTAGGGATGGGTGTTCTCCACGGAGGCCCAAAAGCTCTACCCAAGTGGCCAAGATCTGTGCAAATCCCTGTGGTTCCCGGACACCTTAAGCTAGAATCTTTCTGATTACTGGGGCTAAACACTCCTTACTTCAAAAGCTATTGCTGAGGAGTGGAGATGGAAGATAAAGAATAACGAAAACGTTTAGAGTAGAAAGGTAGCAGCCATGAAAAATTTGTTTTAACCGCCTAGGAATAAACCATACACACGAAAACAAAAAAACTACCCACTTCAATAAACACGGTGCCTAAACATTATCTGAGACACCAGAACGTGGCCGAGAGGGGGGAAACACCTGAGAATATGAAAATGCATCAGATCTCTCCCTACTCCCATGTGACTGCCTTTCCCCAAACTGTGTGCCAAACAATAACAAGAACAACAGCAAGAAGCCGGGGAGAACCCCCAATTCCGAGATGAGGCACACCCCGTGTGGGTGTCAGTCTGCAGAGTGTGTGTTAACCTTCTGGCTTTCTGGGAAAGCTTTCCTACCTGTAGTCCGAGGCCCTGTGCTTCCCTCTCAGGGGGGCCAAAGAAGACATTTCAAAAGGGAAGAAAATGCAGCCCATTTATTGCTCTCCACAACCGGATCATGAATTCTTTCTCCTCTCTTTAGGTGTAACAGGATCTGTGGGCTTACCTGGGCCACCAGGTATTCCCGGGTTTGATGGGGCCCCTGGCCAGAAAGGAGAGACAGGACCCTTTGGACCTCCTGGTAGGTTTGCTGTGCTGTCCCAACCTCACTACCCTCGATCTGCATCTTCGGGTTAGAAGCCTTAGACCCAGGTACATGGAAACCTGCAAAAGGAAGTGTTTCTTGAAAGATTTCCGTAGAAGTTTGTTTCTTAGGAGAGACAGGATCTTACAGAGGGGCTAAGGGTTGTCATCATTCTTTTCTGTGTAGGGAGACAGATGTTGATCAGAGCTCAGTGCCTCCCAGACGTTATTGAAGGAAGGCCAGTAGGGACAGCCCTACCTGGTTTTCTAAGAGTCTGCAGCTCAGACACTCCATTTCAGCAAAGGGCAAGGGGAGCAGATGATTGTGCCGTGTCGGCCAGAAGGCCACTGACTGGCACGGACTGAAGTTGATCTGCCTCCCAAGAAGCAGGACCTCAGACGTCCCATCGTGGCTGGGATGCCAAAGGCTGAGGGTGCAACTAAGTTGACAGGGCCCAGCCCAGCAGGAGGCCTGTGAGCATCTTGCAGGCAGTGTGGTTGCCCAGGGGACAGGAGGACACCCTGCATGGGAGCTTCCTTCCACCCTTGATTCCATGTGCTGGCTTTGGGCCACTAAGGCTGGGAAGCTACCTTAAAAGATGGTTGTTTTAATCATCCTATAATCTCCCTCAGAGGAGCTCCCAAGTGCTGTATGAATACATGCATGGAGTCGTGTCATTTACTTCCTTTATTCATATATTTATATTTTCACATATTTCATTTATTCATTGGACTGAGTGTATGAGCTCCTGCTTTGCACCAAGCACCCTGCGTATAAAACGTCTCCAGGTGGGATGCAGAGGGGAGAAGTTGAGGTGGCACGAGGGAGGTGGTGGTTGTACTGAGTCTCGCCTGTTTGTAACTGAGGAAGCGAATTTCTCTGCTGTCTTTCAGGTCCAAGAGGCTTCCCGGGCCCACCCGGCCCTGATGGGTTGCCGGGATCCATGGGTCCCCCAGGCACCCCGTCTGTTGATCACGGCTTCCTCGTGACCAGGCACAGTCAGACAACAGACGACCCCCAGTGTCCTCCTGGTACCAAAATCCTCTACCATGGGTACTCTCTGCTCTACGTACAAGGCAATGAGCGGGCGCACGGCCAGGACTTGGGTGAGGCATCTACAGATGGGTGTGTTCATTCCACGTCGCGCGTCCAGCGCTGGGTGGTGCCGGGCTGTGTTCCCGCTCTGGTCCTGCGTTTCGGAGTATCACCGAGACCTAGTCAAGGAAAAGAGTCCTGTTTCCCTCCATCCTTACCAAGTGGGCCGTCCTTACCGACAGCCCCCATATTACTAATGGGAAGCCAGGCAGACATAAAGGCTGAGTCTTTGAAAATTTTAAATTAATACAACTTTTGACCTCTTCTTCCAGTTATCAAGTAGGATCAAGGTATCTGGATGCACACTTAACAGTTTGCATTCATAGTCATAAAACAGAGCAGCTTTACTGCTGCTGTTTTAAAAAATGTCCACGTCATCCTGTCCAAAATCCCTCTGTCCTCCTATTAGTTTAGATCAATGGAGGGTTGTGTGTTTGTCGTCATTCTCTTAGTCCTCTCCAGATCTGCTCCACCGAATTATGTTTTAATGTTATACACCTCTAACTTTCACTGAGGTTGCAAACATATATAAAGACGGCTCTGCATTTCACGAAAGACGCGGTCCAGTGAGTTGCTAGCTGTGGTGTGAGGAGCTGCACGTTAAGTTCCTTCTAGAATTCAGTTGCAGGGAAAGGTCTCTCTCTGCCGATGAACTGCTCTGTTTCTGCTCATCCTGCCAATTCTTGATGGTTTCCCTTTGGCCTGGATCACTTTCCATTGAATTTAATGCTCATTTCCAATCATACTTGTCTGTTTGGTACACTTATTTCCTTCTTTCTGTAATTGGCAAACATTTTTATTGCCACCTTAGCAGATGTGTAGGATAGATGTCTTTATCAGCTAGCTCACTTGCATCCTGTGTCAAGGCAGACTGCGAATGGTCAGCAATGTCTTCTCCCTGCGTCCCCAGGCACGGCGGGCAGCTGTCTGCGCAAGTTCAGCACGATGCCCTTCCTCTTCTGTAACATCAACAACGTCTGCAACTTCGCCTCCCGAAATGATTACTCGTACTGGCTGTCCACCCCGGAGCCTATGCCCATGTCCATGGCGCCCATCACCGGGGAGGGCATCAGGCCCTTCATCAGCAGGTGAGTCCAGCCCATCGGAGCACACATACAATTGACGAAGAAAAGCAGCTCACGGCCAGGGCAGAGATTATTTTTGTGTTTTTCCATTTTCCCCCAAACATTTGATCTATTGCCATTCCGTTTACTAATTATGATACCTGAGTTTTGTAACAGAAATCAGCCGTACAAATCATTGGACGTAAAAGTCGGTTATCTTCTTAAAAACTTTTAGTGCAAACCCTTGGTGAGATGAGGCCCGGCTTTGGAACAAGACGTGTTATCTGGTGGGACTCACCGGGTGGCTGCCTTCCCTGCCATGCACCAGCAGTGTCGCTGGAGTCCCCAGCAAACTTTAGAACAGCTTTGCAGCTTTTTTCTTTCTTAAATAATTATCTCCCTAAGGAGTCTTTTAAGATATATGTTTTGGAATCACCCCCAAGAAATTTTTTTTAAACATTTGTTTTTTAATTGTAGTACAACAGTAACATAACGTAACGTAACACGTAGCATAAAAGTTACCGTCTTAACCATTCTTAAGTGCACAGTTCAGTGGCACTGAACTGTGGGTGTAAGGTGGTCCCCAGGAAATGACGACACCACGGACATACTGCATGTCTGTGCTTTGTATATAAAAGACGATACTAATGTGTCGTGCACATTAACATGTGTACATCCTAAGATTTTTCTCATTCTCTTCCACCCCACCAGTTTTTGCACCCTTGAGGTGATATTGTACCCACTGAGATGGCCTGTGTTTGAACGACTTCCCAGATTAAGTGCTTTCCACACTAATTACTGTCTGGGGTATGTTTCCAGGTCCCCAAGAGTCTTCCTGGTAGGAACTGAAATGGGAAGTTGTTGAAATGATTGTGACCGGAAAGTACACGATTTTCTTACTTTTGCCTCTTTCCTCCTAATTAAAAGTTGCTTCCTTAACTGTACTCAGAAGCAATAGAAAAGTGGCAAAGGTGTGAACTTGTTTGACTGAGAAGCTGGTCTCTAATTTTACTTTTACACGCGAAGCTAGTAAAGGGTGAAAAGGATGACAGGGCAGGACAAGTTTTCCTTAAGAGAGTGAGAGTGAGGAAGAATGGAAGCTTTTCTGTGTTTCCTTTAGAGAAAAAAGCAGCTTTTGAATAGGAAGAAAGACTAGTGATGTGGGCTGAGAGGTGCCTGGAGTCAGAGGGGAGGGGGGACGGGGTGGGTGCTTGGAGCAGCCCAGCACCCCGTGTGGTGACCACCCGTCACTGGATGGTCACCACCTACTTCGGGGTGGACTGGTCACTTACGGGGTCCGTAGCTCCAGCGTGTGGAAGGCTGGTCCTCACAGAACAGTCTTGTTAAAAGAATGTACCGCGTAGACCTGGACCAGAAAGGCTGGGAGATGCCTATTGGAAAAATCAGGTATTTTTTTGTTTTTGCGGTACACGGGCCTCTCACTGCTGTGGCCTCAGGCTCCAGACGCGCAGGCCTAGCGGCCGTGGCTCACGGGCCCAGCCGCTCCGCGGCACGTGGGATCTTCCCGGACCGGGGCACGAACCCGCGTCCCCTGCATCGGCAGGCCGACTCGCAACCACTGCGCCACCAGGGAAGCCCGAAAAGTCAGGTTTTTGATGGCTTTACCTCAAAATATCTCCTGACAGCTCTCTAAGATTCTTCTTTTGAGCTGTAAGAAAACTTATCTCATGGGTTTTAAAATGGGAAAAGTCATTGGTAACTTCCAGAGAGGCACCTCTCGAAACTCAGATGTCCTTCCCGTGTGTCGGGGTCCCTGGGGGCTGATCTGTGCTGCCTTCTCTCGCTCAGAACCGTGCTGGGTGCACAAGAACAGGAACTAACCACTAACCACCTTTGTGTTTCTGTTTAGCTTTCCTTGGACAACAGGTAGAAAATGATTATTCGTTTTTGTCTCCTATTTACCATCTTGATAAAATCGACATTGACCTTGATTTGGTTGGGACACAGGGCTCTGGGATGTGTTTAGGACATTCCGGAAACAGGTCCAGGGGAGGCCTCAAGTCTGAGACTTGCTTTTCTCTGTGGACCCGTTACCATGAGTTGTTTAAACGCCCCAGCGCTGCCCATTTCGGGGTTTTCACGTCTGCTTGTTAACTGACCCACAGATGCACGGCGTCTGATGCGACCTCAGGAGTCACACCCTTTAAGTCACTGCTCCGAAAGCACACACATCTCACATCCCCTTTGGTAATAATGCTGCCCGTTCCTCTGGGTCTCTGAGCGCCCAGGTCCCACGGTTACTTTAACTTCGTGGTTTCTGATGACGTCTCAGGACTCACAGGTCCCTTCTGAGGTCTCCCTTTTGGGGACGTCCTGAAGCTCAACTGTAGAAAGAGTTAATGACAAAATCCTTCCTCTTAAGCAGAAAAAGTACCAACTTTTCTGCTGTCATCCTGACAAAATTTTCTAAGCACTTTCCGACTCTCTGCGGACATGAATCATCAAAAACTACGGACTGTTTAATTGTTCTAGATTGAAGACCACTGGTATGAGAGTAGGAACTGTGTTCTAATTCTGCCTTTTGACACAACTAACTGTGGCCTCATATTCTCATAGGTAATATGGGGAATGAGAGTGTATGTATTGTAAGGGACCTCGTGGCTCGTTAACTCTGTGGTTTTCTGTCCCCTAGCACCCATCGGACGGGGTCCAGACCACGTCTCTGCAGCGGCTTGAATCCGCCAGCCCAGGCATGAAGCACTTTCCTCTGTGCTATATGTCTGCTCCTGTGTCTGGCAGGCAGATGGTGGCAGATGTCGAAGGCCAATTACCGTCACTGTTGTTTAGCTGAGCCCTTTAATTCATCTGCATTTGTGCGAATAAAATAGAAAATAGCGCGCGTGCGCGCGCGCACACACACACACACACACACACACACACACGGGAAACCGAATGACTCATTTTGGCCCCCTTCACACTCCTAATCCATTTTCATGCAAATGTTCCAGCATAACTAGGTGTAATTATTCACACCATTTATAGCCATTTATCAGCATTGTTAGCGCTCTGTTCAGTTTGTGACTTGAATATAAGTATTTTACCACTGATGTTTACATTTCCTTTTTTCAACAAAACGTTATCCCGCCATCAAAGGGTCGCTCAGTAGAGCAGGTCTGAGTCAGAACATTGTGTGTTGCTGTCATTTATTCTTGGGTGCAGTCCCAGCGGCTGAGCACGAGCCAGCCTGGCTTGGGGGACATCCAGTCCGGCCTGAGGCAGAGTCCCCTCACTGGTCTGTTGGTTCCAGGTCTGGAGAGAGTCTCTGGGAGAGGTTCACATGGACAGCCGGCCCTGGGTTTGTTATCTGTCTTAGTTACTGTAATTCACTAAATGTTCTTCTCACATGGAAGATGATTCAGGGCGTAAAACAAATCGCCGTGTTCCGCACGCGGTAGCCCTTGGATTGCACCATCTCCTTTTTCTTGAGCATTCATCGTGTTTGCTGAAATCCACACTCATTGCTGAAACGCTGGAAGACGCTGAAATACACAAAGGAGAACACAAAAGTCTCCTGCAGCCCCAGCGCCTCAGGAGATGGTCCCTATTACAACCTGGCCTTCCAGTTTCCTTCCTGCTACGGAATAGATGGCTAAATGACAAGTGTTGGGTCTGGTTTTGAGCTTAATGTTTTAATACTGAGGCAGGCTTATCAAACCAGTGAGAAGACCCTAAGCCTCAGAGTCCAAGCAGGGGACACCTGATCTGTTTGATAAAACACATCACTGGGTCAGAAAGATGGAGTGGCGAGACGGAGCACAGATAATGGGGAAAGGGGCGAGCCGGTGGAGGCCTCCCTCGGCTGTGCTGAGCGTCTCTGCTCCGTGCCTTCCAGGTGTGCTGTGTGTGAGGCTCCGGCCATGGTCATGGCTGTGCACAGCCAAACCATCCAGATCCCGCAGTGCCCCAGCGGCTGGTCCTCGCTCTGGATTGGCTACTCCTTTGTGATGGTAAGTGTTTGGGGAAACTCCGTGTTTCCCCCAAAGAGCTGCCCACAATCACCCCACCTCTTTTCCCTCGCTCCTGGGACCCCCTGCAAAGCGTCCCCAGGAGCCTGGCCTGCTCCCCTGGGAGGGGACAGCAGGAGGTCCAGCTCCGGCTCGGAGCCCTCCTCTTCCACGGAGTGGCTGTTCTGGGCCTAGGTAACTGGGTGACCTGATGAGATTCCGAGTCAGCGCCTCCCGGGGGGAAGAGGAGGGCGCGCCCATGGTGGGCACACATTTACCAAAACGCTCGCAAGCCCCAAAGCAGCAGCAGCTAGAGTCAGGAAGAGAGCGGGGGCACTGGCCGGTGTCAGGGGCCCGAGGGTCCACACCCCTCCCGCGTGAGTCTGCTCTCCTACCGCCCAGCTGCCCCAGATGCCAGACCCCCCGATGCTCCCTTTCTCCCCAAAGCCAATTAGAACAGGAAACACAGCACCCTTTTGAGATCCCGTTGTAGTTTCTTATTTTATTGCCTCAGTTTAAAGTCCTGATTGGAAACAGAGAAGCTCTGAACTTGGACGATCAGGCTACACCTGAATCACTCCCGGTAAACGATCCCCCACAAACATTTCCCACGTCACCGCTGTAAGCCCAGCCCCATCTTCACACTCCCAGGTGCGGCCAGGTCGTACGTACCTTTGACCCCCAAATCAACATTAGCCTTGTTATTTGATTGACAGGGAACGTGGCCTCTTAACTGTTTCTTTCTGCTGTAAGTTATTCCAAGTGTAGAAGTGCCAGGAAAGCAGTTCTTCACAGGCTTGTGTATTGGATTCTCAGCAGTCGGATGTGGTGGCATTTCCTGGGTTGAAGGTCCTGCATTTAGCCTCTTCAACAGGTCCAGAAAATTGCACCAACAAAGTTTAGCAAGTCGTTTCGATAATTCTAAATACTGCCTGGCGACTACGTTATCAAGAAAGCCAGAAAGGTTAGAACTATGGTGTAGAGAAATCAAGATCCTCGCAATGATGTAAGCATACAACTTTGACTCAAAGGCAGGTTGGACTTGCGACTCCATTATCACAAGAAATACTAGATGGAGTCTCAGTTTGAGAGAAGAGGCCCTTGATCCAAGGGGTAAAGAATGGAGGAACGCACTCTGTCACTTCCCCGTCCCTTGTCCTGGTGTCATACAAGGATGTGAACAACGATTGCCCATAATTTCTCAAAACCAAGAGCAAATCAGAATGATGAGGCCCTGGAGAACAGGCATCCCATCACTGCTGAGCCCGGGGGCTTTGTGGTGACGCTGAGGGGCTCGGATCTGGCAGCCTCCAGAGGCCTGTTCCCATCTCAGCTTTGCCTGGAAAGTGTGATCTGGAATGTTCTGGGATCCTGGGGTCCTCATCTGGGCATCAAGGGCGTTAGCTTTGTCCTCAGAGGTCCCTTATGGCTCAAATATTCCAGAGTTCACTTTTCTTATGTCCGTAAGAGCCGTCCTGTAGAGGTTTTGCCATATCTTCCATTTGTACGCCCTTCATTTTACGTCTTGGTTTCTGAGGACAGGTGAGCCTACGTCAACCCAACGGAACAAACAGTTACCACAGTAGCTTTCTTTTCCCTCTTTCTCTTGTTGAAGTTTTCTCTTCTTAAAGAAAAGAAAAATGGATAATGTAGCAAATAAAGGATGTAGCAAATAAAGGACTTTGCTACCTAATGGAGCAAACAAAGGATTTTGATGATCCAGTATAATTTTGTTTAGAAAGCCTGATGCCACATCGGTTGGTCCCAGCATCCTCCGCACATTCTGGCTGTCATCTCACGCCCCAAGTTAGAAGAGGTTTCAGTGTTCCAAGAGGAAAACAGTGAGGACAGCGTTTGTTGAAATGCTGGTGAAGCTAGGCCAATCACCTCCCCCCCCACCCACCCCGGGAGGAGCGCTCGGCTGATTCCTGGCACTGGGTGTGCCCGGCGTGAGGCCACGGGGCGGTGTGGCTGCCAGTGTGTTCCCCGGTGGCCTCGGGAGACAGAGAGGGCGGCTTTCCGGGAGGGAGCATCCCGGCTCTTCCCTGGGGCCCGGGAAGCCCGTCGGGGTGGGCGGGCACCTCTGGCTCACGGCTCCTGTTTCCCCGCAGCACACCAGCGCCGGAGCTGAAGGTTCGGGCCAAGCCCTGGCCTCCCCGGGGTCCTGTCTGGAAGAGTTCAGAAGCGCTCCCTTCATCGAGTGCCACGGCCGCGGGACTTGCAATTACTATGCAAACGCTTACAGCTTTTGGCTTGCCACGATAGAAAGAAGCCAGATGTTCAAGTAAAGTGCCCCCCTCGCCCCCTCCTCACCCCCCACCCCCGGTGGCTTTTATTTTCAGTCAGCCATGATCCATACATGTGCTCTGGTGCCAAGTCCCAAGGACGGTCCTACAGCAATCCTTAGGAAGACTTCTTCCGTGGATAGGATGGGATAGGAACAGATATTTGGTTCTGTTCTACGTGGGCAGATAATCAAGACCATGTTCAAAGCAGAGCTTAGGTGACAGGCTTCATTCGTTCGCTGCTGAAGAGCCATGAAAGAAAAAAGTTCAGTTTTCAGTTTCTCAAGATGAACCCACGGTAACGTCATTAAGACAACTAAAATCTGCAAACAGGGCATTTTAAAGCACTGTACCTTTAACCAGCAGGGAGAGAGAAAGTGAATAGCCTTGGTTTTCGTGGTGTTTATAATGCTGAATTGGATGTACATGTTGCGAGTTACCAGTGACCGTTTTTCAGGCCTGCGCATGAAAATTAATTTCAGCACAAATGCCACCGAAATGGATACGGGGAACCTCTTCTTTCGTTTCCATTACCAAAATTTCACCTTTAAAACAACGGTCCCAAGTGGCCGTTGACCTTGAAGTTAGTTTGGAGCGGGGCCCAGTCTGTACTGGACGGGAACACATAATGAGGCCTCTGTCCGGTACTTAGTACCAGCTGCAACCCTGCTGGAGCGGACGCCGGGCGCCGATGGGGCTGAACAATTACTTACTGTTCAGTCCCCCAAATAAGTGCTTCTCGGCCCTGGAGATAAGCCTTTTCGGAGAGAATTCTGTGGACCTCTGCTATGACCCTGTCCCTTTCTAGTTTAGATCATAAAGGTGGAGCAACACGCTCACTACTCGTAAATTTCTAAGCCTCAAAAAACTACTGGGTGCCTTCCTAGTAGCTCACACGAGACTTTCTCGGCAACTGGGAACTTGACGTCCACTCTCCAGATAGAATTTGACCATTAGCTACTGAAATGAGCGCCAGCCCCCCGGGGCTGCCCATTACAGGGTTAACAGGTAACATGGGCTTTTTGTTTTTTGGGGTTTTTTTCCCGAACCAGCATCCTGGTATAATTAACTGAAATGCCTTCTTAAACAAAACTAGGTAAGATCCCATTAATTTAAATAACTTGGGGGCACTAGGATTTTCACCAAAGTTGCTAACGTAAGCCACCTCAATTTTAGGACAAGGTACTCTTATTACATGGCTACTTTAATTTGAATAAGATTTGATTAGTACTCATTTTAGTTCAGACTTCACTTCTCCAATAGTCAAAGAACAGAATTCCTAGGATAAAGGAAGCATTTGGAACACTAAATGTCTTCCCCTGTCTTTGGCCTCTAATCAGACCACCTGCGTGAACAACTTTCAAAAGTTACGAATGTATTTTGAGGTCTGGTTGATAATTCCAGACCTGTTGCTCATTCTGTCATTCAGCAATGATTTAATGAGCACTTAGGATGTGTATGAAGTGTCTCAGAGAAGAAGAACGCCTTCCTAGTCTGGGGGTGTTTATAACCGAGTTGAGAAGAGAAAACAAAAGGTTAACCTATAGTTTGAAGAGGCAGGGTCTGTGGTGGGGAGTGGCTGAGACTTTGGGGTCAGACAGACGCGGGTGACTCTGGCTGTGCCCTCCCTCGCCTTGTACTCTCGGCCCGAGGGTGTATGCAGATGATAACTCGCAGGTGTTACCGAGGCCGTGGGTTGCCCCCAGCGCGGTACCTGCTCAGAGGCAGGGTGAAGGCTGGTTCCTCGGGGATCTCTGATGGGAGGGAGGGCCGGGGAGCTGGCCTGAGCCACGCAGTGACACTGACTTCTGTGCTGCCTTTCAGGAAGCCCACGCCGTCCACCTTGAAGGCTGGAGAGCTGCGCACGCACGTCAGTCGCTGTCAAGTGTGCATGCGGAGAACATAACAAAGCCGGCCCTCGGCTACTTCACAACATGGTGCTACTCCGCCCTCTTCCCTCCTTCTAACAGCAACGAACTCTAGAAATATATCCTGTGTACCTCACTGTCCAGTATGAAAACTCTAAGGTGCCTGATAGGAATCTGCATAACTAACACACCCTGCTTCGTTGGCCTCTACTTGCTGAAGGAGAATCCAAGACCACGATAAGCTGCCCTTAGTGAAGTCCTAAATGGCACTTCTGATGAAATAAAAAGTATGTCTGTTCTACAGTCCAGCGCACTGATGTGTGAAGTGAGACCCATCAGAAAACCAAAGGGTGCTAGGAGGGCGGTGGGACCTTCCAACCTGGGTGAAGCCCGTTTGCATTTTTGTATTATAACAGATCCATTTCACACCCCAGGTGGAGCATCTGTTGATATCGCTGTCTAACTGTTCCAAAAGTCAGGTCCCTCGGTCTGTACAACTAATAGCCGTGTTAAGCCGATGGTTGGAACCTCCAAAGGGAAGGACGGGGGCCTAGTAGCCCTGTCTTCCGACCGCCCCACCAAAGAGGAATTTCGGTCTTTCTGCTCTGTGTGGTACTATGCAGCTGCTTAAGCCACGGATTTCCTGTGGAATAAAGATGGTCCCCAAAGTAGGCAGAAATGAAATATATATATATATTTTAGTAATTTATATAGATGTCAGCAATTAGGTCAAGTTGTAGTTTCATTTCCACTGTTAAAATAAAGCTTACATAGTTTCTTCCTTTAAAAGCCTGTGTTGTCCTTTAACAGAGGTCTTTAAACACTAGGGTATTGAATGTGAAACACCAGTTTTCATTGTTCACCTCCAAACCAAAAATTGTGTGTTGCCAAAAGCGAACCCGGCCTCACGGATGTGGTGTCTATTACAGGGAAACATGTACTTTGAGCGTCCTGTTTTTCTTCTGTATGAAACGTCTTCAGGGTTTCAAACACGAATCACAAACTGAACGACTTGACTTCAAAAGCAACAAACTTAAAAGGCCTTCATTTTATGAGTATTCCTCATTCTGCAGCCTGGTGTGAGAAATAACTCTGTCGAAACAGAATATCGGTGTTTTCACCTGTAAGCACATTCAGGCGGCTTCCTTGGTTTCTTGTGAGTTGTGTTCAGACTTCAGCAGGGGAGCAGATGCATTGCAGGAGAGCAGAATTGGACCACTATGCCTGAAACGACATTTTACTAAGAGTCTCCAAAACGTTTTTAAGACTACTAAGGCCTTTTGTGTAATTTCTTTAAATGTGTATTTCTTAAAAATTCAAATTTGTAATAAAACTATTTGTATAAAAATTAAGCTTTTATTAATTTGTTGCTAGTTTTGCCACAGAAACGTCAAAGGAGAAGTTACTGCACAGGCCACTAATAAATTTGTAAGCTTTGCAAATTTAGAACATATTTATTTTGTAGTTCTTCCAGATGAGAGTCTCAGACTGGGTGTAATTTACAGAAATTTACTACAAAGAAAAAAAATATGGCCTTCTCCTTCATCCTTCCCCCCCTTCCCTCCCATCTGTCCATCCAGGCAGCCCTCATCCATCCATCCATTCACCCACCCATCCATTCATCCATCCATTCTTCCATCCATCTATCCAGCCATCCATTCATCCACCCATCCATTCATCCATCCATCCATCCATTCCTCCATCCATCCATCAATCCATCTATCCACCCATCCATTCATCCATCCTTCCTTCCATCCATCCATCCATCCTTTCATCCATCCATCCACCCATCCTTCCATCCATCTATCCTTTCATCCATCCTTCCATCCATCCATCCACCCATCCTTCCATCCACCTATTCAGCCATCCATTCATCCACCCATCCATTCATCCATCCATCCACCCATCCATTCATCCATCCATCCATCCATCCATCCATCCATCCATCCATCCATCCTTCCATTCATCTATCCACCCATCCATTCATCCATCCATCCATCCATCTATCCATCCATTCATCCATCCATCCATCCTTCCATCCATCTATCCATCCATCCATCCATCCATCCACCCATCCTTCCATCCATCTGTCCTTTCATCCATCCATCCTTCCATCCATCCTCCATACATCCTTCCATCCATCCATCCATCCATCCATCTATCCTTCCATCCATCCTTCCATCCATCCATCTATCCAGCCATCCATTCATCCACCCATCCATTCATCCATCCATCCACCCATCCATTCATCCATCCATCCTTCCATCCATCTATCCATCCATCCATTCATCCACCCATCTATTCATCCATCCATCCACCCATCCATTCATCCATCCATCCATCCTTCCATCTATCCACCCATCCATTCATCCATCCATCCTTCCATCCATCCATCCATCCATCCATTCATCCATCCTTCCACCCATCCTTCCATCCATCTATCCTTTCATCCATCCTTCCATCCATCCATCCACACATCCATCCATCCATCCATTTATCCATCCACCCATCTATCCACACATCCATTCATCCGTCCATCCACCTCTTCGTCATTCATATACTGTGTGCTTCCCATTTTCCAGATACCAGGTGAGGTACAGGATAAATGAAAATGAATATCAAGCCCTTAAGAAATTTTCTGTTAAAGAAATTATTGCAGAAGAAACCTGTCACTTGTCAGGTGTGTCAAATGATGTTATAGATTTGAAAACTATAGTTTTACGATAGGCAGGGGTGGGGTTGATGGTTGGGTTACAAGTGGGGGTCATGAGAGTTGCCTTGAAGACGATTAAGTGGGAGAGATTAAGTGAGAAACATGCACAAGGAGCTGCGAGCCCGGGAATCCCTCGTCCATCCGGGATGCAGGCGGCGTCAGCACACAGACCCTCCTCAGAAGGGTGCAGAGGGGTCCTCTCCCCTCTCTCATCTTCCTGTCACACCTTCCTCTCAGTCATTCTGAGGATACATCTGTGTTCGGCCTCCTTTTGACTTGCATGAGAAGTCTCCCTAAACTGAATTTGTATAATGCAAAAAAAAAGAAAGCAAGCATTTAGTTTGATTAGATCTGAGGTGATTGCTCTACAGTATTAAAAGGTGTCCCCCAGGGTCACTTTGGAGCACATGGGATTTTATTAAAATCATACTCCAGAGCTCTTGTCCTCTTCAACTTTCCAGATTTAAGATGCTTACGAGTCGTGTCATAAGAAGTGCCCTACCCTTTGCATCATTTGAGTTACATTTGTCGGATTCCCCTCAGTCTCCCTGTGGGTTTGATGGAAGGAAATGACACACACTGAGAAGGTCATAACCAAGCATTTACTCGGCATGCCCTTGCTTCACCAGGCACTCTTCTGACCCCTCTGGAGGAGACGTAGTGAAACCCATGTCTCCTTACAAGGTAAGATGTATACACAGGAAATACGTAATAATTAGGTCTCTGAAGGAGACCGAGTTTGCAGTGATCTTCAAGATTTCAAGTCTGCTCTTCTCCCACTTCCAAACCACACCCCGATCGCACCAGAGACGTGAGACTGTTCCCTTTAAGACATGGAGAGAAATATTTCTCCAGCCTATTTTTTCTGAAAATGAATCTTCCTGTCTATGCCCGACAGTTCACGATGCTGCTTGACAGAGCTTTCTCCTCCTGCCACTAGCGAAGGCCTCTCCCCGCCTTGAAATGATACAGAAACAGCCTTAGTTCCATTTACAGCCTCAGCATTACCCTCCAGGTCGCCCTCTGCCAGCCAGCCCTTCCCAGAGCAGGTCGTGGGGTGATGCTGACTCCAAGACCTTTTCCTCTGGGCTGCCCTTACACCTCTACGCCGGCCCTGGCGAGGTGGGATGGAGAGGGGCAGCCACCCGAGCTCCCCACACCGACCCGCAGCCTCTGGGCCACCCATCTCAAGGTCACAGTTTCCCTGGTACTCAGGGCATCTCACATTTGTTTGTAACTGATTTGTTTAAAGCTTAACGTTTGTTCCCCACGTTGAAAATGCAACCCTGGGACAGGGAAACAATTTCCTAGCACAGTTTGGAGATAAGTTTGCTTTAGCAGCTGGCGAACGCGCCGGAGAGACCTGCTTCCCTGCAGGGGACCAGCTCCTGTGCGCAGGGGGCGGGTCACCCCAACGCAGGGCTCTCCTGGGTTTGCTGGCAGCCTGCGTCTCCCCTGCATCACCTGCAGGAGGCGCCCCTCCCCTCGCGTGGCGGTGCCTAGAGAGGTTGGTGCCTCTGAATGGGGAGTGTTTCCTCTCATTAACGCCCCACTTGTACTTCCTGAGCCGGCGCCTGCATGAGCACCCCCGTCCCCATTTACCCTCCAGAAATAGCTGCGTCCGTTCTGGGGGGCTCTGCATCCCAACTGCACAGCATCTGCTGTTCCCTCTCCACCCCCTGGGCAACAGGGAGCTGGGCTGAGTCATGGTGAAACTGAGTCATTCGGCCACGATCAGGAAGTGCCTGTTTTAGACTTGCAGCTTTAAGCGGAGCAGGTGACTTCTGAAACTCAGTTGCGTAGTTTATCATCCTTTCCCCGTGGATGGCCCCTGCTTCCTTTGGGCAGAAACGTTTCCCACCGTGATTTACTTGAATCGCTGCTTGGGACAAGCTTTGCGCACTCTGCCCTGGGGATATTTATTTCTTTGATACAAATGAGAGAATTCTGCAGAATTTTTGGAAACTGGCTTTGCTAGCCGATTCAGGGTGACAGTGTGTATTTATCAGCCAGACCTCTTGCAACTGAGCAGAAATTCCCAGGACAAACGGCAGAGGGCACCCTGCCTCTCACTGCAATGCCCCACCTCACAGGGTGCTGGGCTAAAATTTCCAGGAACCCCCTCCCTTTTCACTCAGTGTTTCACGAGGTTACCCTGGAACAAATCACCAGGTACTAATTAGAATCCATGGCCAGGCTCATGCTTTTTAAAAAATTTGAGTAGGGAGAAAAGTGAATGGAGAATAATTCTAAATATACAAAATGAACTCTTTCACCAGCGTCTGTGAATATGAATTGTTATGGTAAAAATATACCAAGAACGCACATTTTCAAAGAATTACTAATGGATGTTGGTTGCACTGTTGTTGGATGGTTTCCTCTTAAGAAGCCGTCCTTGGTCCTTGGGTGGGATTCTCCCCCTGCCCTCACTAGGACCTGGAGGCCCAAACTGAAGAAAAGAGAGGCGGCCAGTGTCACAGATGCTGAAGACAGCTGCCGACCCCCGGGGGCAGAACCCATCCAGCTGAAACAGCCTAGATCCCTCAACTACCGCTCTCCCCCCACCCTCCCCGGACCTGCACCCCGTCCAGGGAGAAGGAAGAAGAGAATGAAGGGGGAGGGCGGGCCATCAGCCTGGACGGCATGCTTTCCCCTCCCCTGGGAGAGGAGAAGGTGCCTGCCAAGACCCTGCCCTGGAGCCAGGAGACCGGGGAGCTTTACGACAGGGTGGACCCCTCTCAGAGATGAGCAGGCATCTCCCGAGCCCAGTACCCTGGGACTGGGGCCCTCGGAGCCAGGGGAGGAGCAGAGCGTGATGTGCAGCAGCAGGACACCACCTGCGCCCACAGGTTTCTGTGCCTGGAGCTGTGAGCTTTGCTGAGGGGCCTGGGGAAGGGAGCTGGCCGCAGCTCTTCTGGCCCTTTCCAAAGGGGGCCACCTCTGGGACGGGGCACCAGCCCTGAGCAGCTGTGAGACACCCGTGGGGAGAAAGAAACAGCCGGAGTGGAATAGGACAGGCCAGAGCTGGCTCTCCAGGGAAGGCGGAGAGTCTGACGGAGGGAGCTACAGAAACTCATCCACGGGCCCCTGGGGAGCCAGCCCTGGGGCCCCAGGAGGCTCAGAGCAGACGCTGGGCAAAGCCTGTGCTGCCACAACTCAGCAGAAAGCTGCCGTCCCCTCCCTGGGGGACCAGGACCCTAAGCTCAGGGGGAGAAGAAAGACCCAGCTGCCGTTCAAGTGCCCGCAGACCAGTTCGCGTTTGCTGGTCTGTCTGTTTTACGTGCTCTGGACTCTTTGGGGGGGCCCAGTGAGGCCCCTGGAACATCTCTCAGCAAAAGAATGTTCATTTAGAAACGCATACAGTAACATAATACTCGGCATTATAGAGAAACTGGTTATAATGAACGCAGTTATCAGAATAGGAAAAACAATTGATATAGTAATGCAAATACTTCCTTATTATTACATTAAATAAATGATGTAGAGGCAGGTGTAATCACATCTTAAAGTACTGATGAACATGAATGATGTTTCATAATGTCTGAAATGGTTGTAATATAAGAGGATACTATCTGTTGTTTCTATTGGTGACTAGGTTGCAGATACTGATCATACTATGCTACCCTGCTTTGTGGATTTAGTTGTAACTGAAAGAAATGCTGCACTTCAGCAGAGACTGGTGAAAATCAACGTGTGCTTTTTTACCACCTGCATTCACGGGTTCTCAGATCCATGGAGCCCCATCTCGGGATGGCTGGAAGAAAGCTTGGCGGCCCGGCAGTGGGCCCGGGGCAGGTGGGCTGCCGAGGGGCTGCAGGACGGCTTTTCTCTACTAAGGACGGGACTCCTCTTGTTACTGAGGGGCCCCGGAAGGTCCACATCTGCCTAGGTCACCGATCAGGGGTAGGACAAGTGACCTCACCTGAGCACGCTTTGGACCAATGGGGGGAAACTGAAAACGTCTCATGTACGTTTGCAACTGAGTTCGCTTTGAAATATTGGATTTATATTTCGTTGTGTTCATTTTTGTTTGTGGTCAGCAGTATTGGACAGGCTTGGAAACGAGACTGCCTGGGTTTGAATTCTGAATGACCTTGGACAACTACTTACTCACTCTGCCCTCTGTTTCCTCCTCTGGAGAACTTTCTGGGGTTGTGGGTACGTCGGCTGACCTGTGTGAAGTGCTCAGAACAGCATGTGACCTGCATTAGATGCTCGAGCACCTGAGTGACAGCCCCTGGTCCCTCCTCCATGCCCTCTGGGGCTGCACGTGGAGCTCACCTCCCATCCACCTGCGGGTTTAAAGAAGCAACAACCTGACCCCCAAACCTCCCAGCATGCTTGGCGATCCACTTCTCACCACTTGGCGGCTGCAAGCAAGCCGGTTATACATAGAAGGCTGTGAGTGCATCCTCTCAGCACTGCGTGGTCCCCGATGGCTCATATGACGCGGTGTCCCGGGACAGCCAGCCCTCGTCAAGGCAAAATAATTTCTTAAATAGGCCAGCAGTTATTAGTGCTCTAGTAAGTTCTGCAGAGTAAGTCATGCCTTAAGCAGGCTGTATCCGGGAGCTGAGGGTGATATAATTCAAACGTAATCAACACAGCCACTGTCCGTTTTAAACCCCTTGAGAGTCCAGTTTTATAACTTAAGATTTATGGGACAATAACAATAAGCCTTCATGGCCTTTCCATTTTCCCAGTTGTCTTCGATTGAATTATACTAAAGAAAGTCTCTCTTAAAACACAAAGACCCCCTCCACCTGCTGGCCTGTTCACACTTTCTAAGGCATTCATGCAGCAGCATAGAAGTTGCCAAAGCCAAAGACGGAACACTTACCTCATGCTTTATCTTGTTCTGTTTTACTTTATGTCAGTGGTAGCTCCTCTCATCCCACTTTTGTCCTTTCCAAATGGGGCAGTTCTATTTAATTGAATACAGTTATATGGGGAAAGAATCGTGTTGCTGCTAACAAACTGATAACTAGGCAATTTCAAATCATCTATTTTTCAATCCTATTTGAACTCATTTTCACAGTGAGGCCCATCCTGACAGATCTCCCGAATCACCATGACAACCTCTGACATTTCCCAGAACGTTCCCACACCTCGCACCGCCCAGGGAAAATCAAGAACGGGAGTCTAGTTTTGGTGTTTCATTCTCCTATTCAGGCTCTGGGTTGTGCTCCATCGCCAAGGAAACCAGAGAATGGCTGCTGTGTCAGCTAGCTTTGGCTGAGTAACAAACCATCCCAAAGATGACTTGGACCAGTTTGTTGGCTGACAAGTCTGTGGTGGGCAGTTTGGGCCAGGCTCCCCCAGGTGGCTCTGTGAAGGGCTCAGTCAGGCATCTGCAGCCGGCCTATGGCTGGTGGTGCTGACTGGGGACGGAGGTATGTGCTACTCGCCCTCCTGAAGGCTGACCTTGACTTGCTCACATGGTTGAATCAGAGCTCCCAAGAGCATCCAGAGAGAGAAGCCCAGAACCCAGGCACTTAGCAATCCTCTGCTGATGCCCCATTGGCTGATTGTTATGGGGAAATGTTTGTGTCTCCCTAAAATCCATGTGCTGAAACCTCAACCCCAGTGTGATGGTATCAGGAGGTGGGCCTTAGGAAGGTGATTAGGACGTGAGGGTGGAGCCACGACAAATGGGATCAGTGCCCTTATTGAATAGTCTGCAGCAGCTCCCTCACCCCTTCCGTCCTGGGAGGACACAGTGAGAGGGCTGCCGGCTGTGAACTAGGCAGGGCCTCACCAGACACCGAACGTGTCAGCGCCTGGATCTTGGCCCTCCACCTCCAGAACTGAGAGAAATAAATGTCCGTTGTTTTTAAGCCAGTCTCTGGTATTTTGTAATAGCAGCCCAGACAGGCTTAGACCCTGGTGTTACCTTGGCCAAAGGAAATCACAGGGCCGACCCCAGGTTCATGGTCTGGGCAACGGACTCTACCTCCTCCCAGGAGGGAGCGCAAAGTCACAGAGCAGAGGCTGTGAAAGAATTTGTGGCCCTGTTCCTTAACTGCTGTAATATGCTTATGTAAAAAATTGTTTTAAGATTGACCATGTAATCCTAAAAGGGAAATAAGATCATATAATCCTAATCCTTTACACTATTATTGACACTTTAAATACTTGTTTAAATTTCTAGACATAAGAGGGAAATTGTAATTCCCGAGAGTTTTCCCCAATATTTAGAATCCTTTTCCTTGACTTGTTTTCTCCTCAGTCATTCCTCTACGTCACTGATAAGTTGTTGAACCTTTAGGAAGTACCCAGAAGAGAAGCAAAGCCATCTCATGGAACACTGAGAAAGTAGCCTTCTCATCTCTCAAGGCTCCTGGTCGAGGCTCCCTTAAATGTGAAATGGGTGTGTTTTTCATCGTGGGTGAGGGGGTGTGTGTGTCCCTCACACCAGTATTTGCTTAAATGGCGATCTTGTGTATGAGCTTCGCAATGAGGCTGGAAGGAGCCCCACACGAGGCTCCTGCACTGGGTGGGTTCTCTCTCTGGGTCTCGGTGATGCAGACTCCCTGTACTCCAGACTGCCCTAGTGGGTGATGTGAGGGGTCAGGATGCTCAAGGGATCCCCACTGCAGTGGACAGAGGACGCACTGCGGGGCCTGAGTGATCGGCAGGATGGGGGTGTAAGTGGGGGTCCCTCCTCCCCACTCTCTCTGCTCCTGTTTGTGTGGTGAGAGCCTGCCTCCTGTGAGAGGGACAGGCTCCTGAGCTCTCTGTCCACTGGGGCCCGAGGGAGCCACTCCTTCCCTTGCTGCTTCCAGGCCCCGGTCCCCACCTGACCCATGAGCCGGTGTCTGGAGAAGTGATGATGAGCTGCTTGCTTGGATGTCTTCCTTCCAGCAGATGCATGGTTAACCTTCTTTTGTGGTTTCCTGGAGTCCTGCGGTTACTGAGTAATACGCAGGATGATGAACTGTGGACTTTTCCTGAGATGCTCAAAATTCCAGAAGTAAGTGAGAAATCCCCACTGTGCTTCTGGAGTGCCCTCAGCTTACTAAGCCATTGCCTCGTTCCACAGATGATAAGGGGAGTTTTAGAAATGCGTTCCCTGCAGGATTCCGTTGTTTGCCCCTGTGGACCATCTCCAGCCTCCCTTCTGCTCTGTTCCCCGGGCGGCACACACACACCCTCTGGGCCCTGGCTTCTGTTGGTGGGCCAGTGCAGGCCAGGCAGGAGATGGGAGGGCAGGGGGAGAAGGAGGGCCAGTGTCTCCTCAGCCCCAACAGGGAGCACTGGGGGCTGCATTTCTCTCTAAAGGTTGCAGCTGCTGCCACAGCCTTCTCGTACCCTAGGGCTGCTCTAGGACTGTGGGCACCGCCCCCATCCCTGTGTTCCCAGTGCTCAGTCCTGTGACCCCATCTATTGCACTAAATGTTACCGGTCCCCCAAACCCTGCCCCCTCCCTGGCAAACAGTCCCTTGGTAAACCTTCCTTTAGGTCATCAGTCTGCCTGCAACTCCCAGGACCACCAAAGACTGAAATGAAGGCTGGAGGGCATCAGAAACAGCAACAATTGGGTAATTTTAAAAGGCCACAAAACACTGGGTATCCCTTGCTGAGGGCTGAGCTGTGTCCCTGCTCAAATTCCTGGGCCAAAGCCCTTACCCCAACGTGATTGTGCTGGACATGGGCCTGTAAGAAGGTATTAGGATTAAATGAGGTCAAAGTGGGGCCTGATCCGACGGGATTGGTGCCTTATAAGAGGAAGAGAGAGCACTCTCCGTGTGCATGCTGAACTCAGGGAGAGGCATGTGAGCACAGGGAGAAGGTGGCCGTCTGCAGGCTGGGAGGAGAGCCCTCACCAGAACCCGACTGTGCTGGCCCCTGGCCTCTCACTTCCAGCCTCTGAACCTGAGAAATCAACGTCTGTCATTTAAGCTGCTGAGACTGTGGTCCTTTGTTACAGCAGCTGGAGCTGAGTCACCTCCAATTCTGTACAGGTGCACAAGGAAAGGGGGCACAGATTTGATACTGAGTTTCTATAGGAAATTAAGTATAAAATTTACTACAGATTTTTCACTAAGTTCACCTTGTATTAATAATTTTTAAGTGTCTCTCTGTACCCCCAGTTTTAAATCATCTTCAGCAGAGTGTGTGTGTGTGTGTGTGTGTGTGCACATGTGTGCACACTTTAAACTTTTGGAATATCCTTTAACAAGTTGTTTTTGCTTATATACTTACCACCTGTTTCACGGCTGGGATTTGGTTAAGATTAGGCATGGATGGCCCAAAGTTGACTTCAGCCTGGTCCTGTTTGGTTGAGAAAATGGTAGAGTAGAAATGTATCTCATGTATGAACGTGTCCAGCCTGAACACATGACGTGCAAGTAGAAACAGGCAAATACAATACGCCTTTTGAAGTAGCACCAAGGGGAGTGGGGTGGTGATGGGGGACAGAGCTGCTCCCTCTCACGGAGGTGCTCCTCCCTGGAGGTGCTCCTGGGGTGCAGAAGCATACCCGTAGGATGCAGCCGTGTTGCCCCACGTGTGTGTTGGTGGGAGGGGGAGGAGGGCAGAAGGAGGACAGTCGGCATCACGGTGACCGTCTGGGGACATGGAAAAGAGAATGGCAGAGACCACGCTCCCTGGATAGCTCAGGGCCAACCAAGGGAAATCCAGCTCCCGCTGGGACTCAGACTGCTCGGAAGACGGGCAGATCTGCAGAGCCGGAAGTGTCAACCGCTCCTGCCCGCTCTGTCAGAGCCCAGAGGGAAGGCAGCCAGGATGCTCAGAGGGCAGAGGATGCTGTAGAAGGAAGTGCTGGAGGGGCAGCAGGAGAAGACGCACCTCCCCCCTGCAACCACCCCAGCCCAAGAGCGCCCAGGGCGCCGCCAGGAAAGTATACTTAAGAGCCGGTTCACGTCTAGAGCCTGGAGACCCAAGCCTTCCATGGTATTGATGCCATGTATACGCCTGTGTTGGTTTCCTGGGGCTGCCGGGACACAGCACAGCAATTGGGCACCTTAAAACAGCAGGAATTTACATTCTCCCTGTTCTGGAGGCCAGAGGTCTGAAATCAAGGTGTTGGCGTCAGTAGGGCTGTGCTCCATCTGGGACTGTTCTGGAGGAAGCCTTCTTGACCTCTCGTCGCACTTGTGGGGCTGGCTGCCCGCCCTTCGCCTGTAGGTGCCTCACTCAGATCCCTGCCTCCGTTGTCCCAAGATGTTCTTCTGTTCTTGTAAAGGTTCCAGCCCTTGGATTAGGGCCACCCTACTGCAGGGTGACCTCATGTCAACTAATTACATCTGCGACAGCCCCGTTTCCAAATAAGGGTGGATTCTGAGGTACCGGGGGGTTAGGGCTTCAACATACAATTTTGGGGGATACAATTCAAGCCATACTGATGCCCAAGGAAAACGATTTCACTTTAGCAAGTGGTCTTTAGCATTCTCTATTTGACGCGTCTTCCGCACAAGATTTCTAACAGTAGCTCACGTTATAGGTTGAGTTTATTCTTCACTGTAATGATTTTTAAAATGTCAAAGCTTTGGCCCAACGACACGGATGATTTTGTTTTTACTGTTGGGAAGGACTTTATGCTGCTTTCAAATGTTGGCAAGTGTATTTAAAAAAAAAAATACACTGGACAGGAGACAGATCTGATACGTGCATTCACTTGTGGGCAGTCCTGTATTGGAGGCAGGTTATTGCTGGAAAACCACACTAGTTTTGGAGACGACTGTGTACTGAACACCACACAAGTTTAAGTTACAATTGTACTGGTCTCTGCTATAGATTTTCCGAAACAATCTTGCTGCTCATCAGAACTGGAAACCCTCCAAATAATGGTTCCATTTATTATTTACAATTTGACAGCATAGCAATTGCCTTTCATTTGTCTTTACGTGAAAGGTCAAGAGTTTTGATTTAACCCCGGGGTTGCATTGCAGGCAACACACCCACAGAGGCCAGACTGAAAGCTGAAAAGTAAAAAATATAAAAGTTCTATGTTGTGACCACTTGAGACCAGAGTTATTCTTGTTTGCTGAAGTTTTAAACATCCTAGTTTTTTCAGTGGTGGTGGTGGTGGGGATAGTCCCATCGAGACCTTGCCTATATTTTTTTCTTGTTTTAGAAAAGAGGTCTATGATTTGGGGTGGTTTCGTTTTTAAGGAGAGGGCCCTTCCCTCAGACAGGCTGCTTCTATTTATAGCTGGCGCTGGGGATGGCCAGTGTCCAGAAAAGAAGAGGTAGCTCCATCCTGATTCCTTGAGGAGGGTGAGCATGAGGTCCAGGAAAGCTTGGGACTCTCGCCTGGAAAGTGCTACCAGGAGAGCTACCTGGTTGTCTGTTCTCTGAAGAATGGACGTCAGGGGAGGCTCCTCGGCCCTTCTTGGTATGTTTGTCCTCGAGAAGCATCCGGCTGAATGAAGCCTGCATCCCCATCCTGTCTTTTAAAAGCCATCTGAATGAGCAAAGCCACCACTCCCTCCTCAAACCCAAACTTTAACCCTCTGTGGAAATACTATTTACGGAGTTGTTGACTGAGGACAAGTTGTGATTTTCTGTGTGAGCAGACTTGGTTAGTCTCAACAAGTAGCCTAGATTTCCTTCTGTTCTGTCGTGAGTGATGATTATGGATAACTCAGCCTTTGTGTTGGGAAGGGAAGCTCTCAGATTCACAATGTACTCCGTGGCTAGCATTACCGAGTTCCTACTACGTGACAGGTACTTAATATGTGTTTTGTCTACACCATCTCATTTAAGCTTTAAAACAACGGAACCGGGTCGATGGTGGCCTCTGTGTCACCTTTACAGAGAGGCAAAGAGACGGCCCAGAGAGCGCCCAGCAAACCGCGTGCTCAGGGCCGACCATCCGTCTCTTGGCGTTATAGGTCTGACATTTTCCGGCTCAGGCGAAGACTTGGCCCGATTCCTTGGACTTCCCAGGGAGACAGACAGAGTACAGTATTAAGACTACGACTTCCCTCTGTGCAAACAGTCCTCCTTCTTTTTTTAGGAAGCCGGTTGTCTACCCAAGAAAGACCCCTGTGACCCCAGGAGCCATTCAAAGTGAGATCACCCTCCATATTCGGGAGGGTCAACCCTCACCAGGATTGGTGGCCACTTCAGGGGACCCACAAATCCTTGGCTACTGTTTCAGCATCTCTGCTCCCTTCCATTTCCAGGACTGGGAAAGAACCCTGAGTGGGGTGGCCCACCTTCTCCTGTATTTGCAACTAGGAATACATTGAGAAGACCCCTCCAGAGGGACAGGGGGTGCTGGGGAAGCCAGGGGCCTATGTCATCCCTTCCACACTGCACAGGGCACAACTTCTCCCGGGAAGGTTCCCTGGAGTGTGTTTATGGTTTAACCATTGCTCGTGTGATTCAGAAAGACAGGCTCCGGGGGCTGAGGCAGGGGGTGCCCTTCCTTCCACCGTTTAATTGCCCCTAAGAAGGATCAGATAATTGTGTTCCTTTGAAAGATCCATGAGAATATGCTGAAATGTCCCAGCAAAACAAGACAGAGTCTCTGTGAGGTTTCTATTCTCATCTGGCTCTGTCGATGGCAACTGAATGCTCAGGGAGAAGGAGGCGGATGTGGAGGGGGCTTTAGGGAACCTACACCTTGTTCCCTCCGTGAGACGTTCCTGACGTGTTCTAATTAAACGGAGAATGTGCCCTTCCACCAGCCTGGCCTGCCGCCCCTCCGCCATGACGCTCATTGACGGCACTAGAAAATCCCAAGGGGGCCTAAAGCCAAGGGGCTGGCGGCCTCCAGGAATGTGGACACTGGGAGGTGGCAATTCTGAAAGGCTCGGATGGTTTTCTATGGAGAGTTTTAGAGGCTTAATCATTCTCATGAAGTCAGATGTGACCATTTCTGTCTGTCCTTATGGCCTACTGGTTCAAACAAGTAGGCAGCTGCTTTCGTGAGGAAACGAAAAGAAAGAAAAAAGAAAATGCACTCTCATTATCCACTTTCTTGGTGGTTTCTGTGCTTACTTGTCAAAATGACTGAGGAGGACACAGAATCGAGATTTTCTGGTGTGACTGTGGCTTCTTGCTGAATTCCGATGTTCCTGTTTGCATCTCCAAAGGAGAAGAGATGTCTTTTGGTGTCTGGGAGTCCACGGTGTCGGGGTCGGGTGTCTGGGTGTAAGGAGGACTTCGGCATGGACTCTGCACTGCTCAGGACAGCGTCAGGTGTCAAGTACGCCCTCAAGGGAGCCCGGGCACACCCGTGTGCACACAAGGAACCTTGCACGTGAGTGAGTTCATTAGCCCCGTATCTCAGGGTGTTAGGAACTCAAGTAATAGGACCAACACAGTCGTTCCAGGGCCAAAGCAGTGGTTCTGTAAGTGGTTTGAAGGGCAGAATCTAGGTTCTAGGGAGGCTCAGCTGGCAGGCTGGCGTTGCCTTAGTGAGGAAGGCATCTGCAGAAGGTCAAGTTCTCGCGGTTATCCAGGGCACCCTCCCCTTTATTCCCTATGTCATGAGGCTGATTCCATCCCTGCCCCCAAGTCTTCACTCCCTCCCCGGACTAAACACATCCCTGGGGACCGTGCAGGACCCTCCCACTTCAGTGGGTGGGCCTCCTTGGTGGCGGTATTCGTCCTGCTCTGCAGCAAGGACTCGACGGGCACCTCGTGCTTCTGCTCACCCCTCCTGCTCTCCTGACTTTGCCAGGGGGAGAGGTGACTCAGGGAGCCGCCCATCAGGGATGCTGACCAAGTGGATCAGACTGAACCCGGCCCAGCTGACCCATGATGGAGGAGAACCTCTCAGGCCCCTGAGGACCGTGAGCAAGAAAAACGAGGTCGTGGAAGCCTCTGAGATTTTTAGAATCCTTTTGTTACACAGCACAAACTGACTGATACAGGGTTTTCTGTGCACAGAGAGGAGCTCTGGGTGAGCCTGTTCTGTCCGGGGTGGGTGAGTCAGGACAGCAAGGTGGGAATTCAGTTCTCAGGGGTGGGGCCCCTTAGAACAGGGGGTCAGGACTGGCCCCAGTGCTCCCCAGAGAAGGTGAGGAGCTGGGGCTCCAGCTCCTGGCTCATCATTTTCTTCTCCGAGGCTGCTAAAAATAACCACACACACACACACACACACACACACACACACACACACACAAACACACTCATGCCTCATTGTTCCTTTCAGAAGGAGCCAGTGTGAGTGTCACGTACAGTCGTCTGGGTGGTAGGTACTCTCTTAATATTCATCATCTGGGCAGCAGCTCAGCAGCCCTCCCTGTTCCCACATGGCTCTCCCTTTCAATTATCCCCATCGGAGTTCCCTCTTTCAAGTGGGGTCTTAAGAGCTAATTGACAGCACCATTTGGGCAATCGGCCCTGCTATTGTGAAAGGTTTCAGCATATCAGCTTGGCCCCTGGACCAGGTAAGTGGACGGCCCTGCTCCCGGGCACCCAGTGATTCATCTGTACTCAGAGACGCTTCCAGAAATGGGGGTGACCCGGGACCCACACAGCTCAGACGTGAGGTCTTTGTCAGACACGCAGTCTCCGCACAATCAGCCTCGTCCGTTGCAACAAAAGGCGTTTTCCTGAATCGTGGGAGGCGACGTCTGCTCCGTGGAAAACTGTGAGGCAGGATGGTTTTCCCAGGTTCCGGTGATCACCGACCTCACCAACTCCTGCACACGGGAACCAGGCGACAAATTCTGAATTTCCCGGAAAGCTTTTGTCCATCGCAGGTCCTGGCAGGCCCAGATGGGTCTCCCTGATGCTCTGTTGTGGGTGTCACCACCTTGGAAGGTCACCATGCTGTGGCCACCGTTCTAAGCAAAGAGATGCTGCCCAGAGGACATGGGTTTCTATCCTTTTAAGCCTGATTCTGAGGCCGGAGAACACGCACGGGGGTTTGACACATAGACACCACACAAAGAAAGCTTACAGAGGAGTTGTGTTTCAAGACAGTTTTGGCAAGTCCCTTTCTTGGAACTCACAAAGCAAAGCGCCCTCTCGGACAGAGTCAGGAAAGAGTCCTGACGGGCTGGGTGAGGCATCACCCTGATGACACCAGAAACAAACCATGTCATTGATAAATGTCCTACCCACAGGCAAAGAGCTACCAGCTTCCACTGGGGACACTGGGAGAGCATTCTCCCCCTTCCTTTGTTTCCGTGTCCCTCCTGGCTGCCCGCTCCTGCACGAGGCCCCTGTATGGCGTCTGCTGAGAGGAGAGAGGGCAGACGGGCGGACCGCTGTGCATGAGAGGGGGGTCCCCTGTCTCAGCTGGGCATTCACGGGTCCCACCAGCGACTTCTGGTCGAGGAGGGATCTGGTGAAGCTGAAGAGGTGCTGTCGACCTTAAAACAGCTGCCCTTTGTCAGAGATTCTAAATAGCAATCAGCATAGGCTGTACCCGTGAAAGGTCTCCCAGCAGGCACCAGCCCGAGGTCCTGAGGCCTCCAGGAGTCAAAGCCTCCTTAGAAGGCCTCCAACGCTGGGCTGTTTGTCCCCTGCATTTACAGACCCTTTCCTGGCAGAGCTCTTGCAGTTTCTACTGAAGCATTTTTTTCTCTAAGACCCAACCGTGTGACTGTGGGTTATGCCAGGGTGTGTGTCCAAGGCCAGACTCCCTGCAGAGTCCTTGTGACCGTCAAGTTCACCCTTGCCTTTCAGTTTCCTTAGGAAATGTGGTCTCCCAGGAGTCTCAGTGGCCTGGGAGGACACATGCCCTGGTGGCCTTCCCGCCCCTAGCTGGGCGCCCGAGCCTCTCTCCCTCGTGACTTACTGGTTCCCCTGAGTCTCTACTTTATACTGGCCATTGGATTCACAACTGTAGTTCAGTTTCTTTTCAACTTTTGGGGGGAAAATTTGAATCCTTGCCTGCCAGTTGCATGATGGAAGGCTTCTTGTCCAATACCTCACCCAATCTATATGTTCTTGAAAATTAGCATTACAGATAGTAAGGCAGTAACTTAATGACTCAGTTTCACAGACTCTTGTCTAAAACAGCTGCACAGAACTTCCCGCTCCCTGATTATGTTCTATTATTATGGCTTGAATAGTGTCTCCCCCAAAAGATATGTTCACATCTTAAATCTGGTTACCTGTGACCGTGACCTTATCTGGAATAGGGTCATTGCAGGCGTAATGAGATAAGCTGAGGTCATAATAGAGTAGGGTGGGTACTACCCTAATACGACTGGTGTCCTTGGAAGAAGAAACACCACGTGAGGACAGGGTCACGCGGGGAGAACGCCACGGGACCATGAGGCGGAGGGTGGCGAGATGCGTCTATAAGGCAAGGAACACCACGACCACTAGAGGCTGGAAGAGGGAGGAAGGCTCCCACCTAGAGCCTTGGAGGGCTCACTGCCCCGCTGACACCTTGATTTCAGACTCCTGGATGCCAGAACCAGGGTGGAATCAAGTTCTGTGGTTTGAAGCCCCCGTTGGTGTAACTTTGTTCTGGCAGCCCTGGGACACTCCCATGTGGGGTTATTGGACACAGCCGCCCTGCCTGGCAGACTGTTGTCCTCTGTGATCCACAAATGCTTGGGGACGCGGAACAGTTTCCAAGGAGCCCAGTCTGGCGGCAACATGCCGGGGAGAAATAGCCTTTCTGAGATGGGTTTCTGCTAATTTTCACAAAAACAACCTCAGACGTCACCTAGAATGTTCCAGAGGAGCTGATTGAGTGTGGATCTCCCAGACACCTCATCACCCCATGTCTCCTCGATGCCACCTTCTCTGGGGATCACTCGTCCTCAAAGCACAGTAAACCCCTTTGATGGAGGGTCCCACTGCGCCAGGGATCGAGGGGAAGGTGGGGCACCACGGCAGCCTGTGGATGAGGCCTTGGAGTGAGGGGGATCTGGGTCTGAACCCCTGCTCTGTGTTAACTCGCTGTGAGCTTGGGGCCATCTCTCAGCCTGTCCAGGCCTCAGTATGTTCCCCTGTGAAATGGGCATTCTAATCTAATCTAATCTAATCTAATCTAACCATGGAGGAAGTGGCATAACACAGACTGCTGGGCCCCCTGCCTGGTACACAACATGTGCTCTGTGGACACTGCTCTTACTAACATGATCACCAGGGAAAGAGCAGAGCTACAGAGTGCCCCATCTTTACAGAGGTCGCAGGTTTCGGATGAGAGCTAGAGAAACTTCTTTCACCTGTATTAAAAAAACTATTTAGGGGCTTCCCTGGTGGCGCAGTGGTTGAGAGTCCGCCTGCTGATGCGGGGGATGCCGGTTCGTGTCCCAGTCCAGGAGGATCCCACATGCCGCAGAGTGGCTGGGCCCGTGAGCCATGGCCGCTGAGCCTGCACGTCCGGAGCCTGTGCTCCGCAGCGGGAGAGACCACAACAGTGAGAGGCCCGCATACTGCAAAAAAACCCAAAACCAAACAAGCAAAAAAATTATTTAGTACATTTTTGAATAAGTAACATATTCACATGATTTAAAAATATATAAAAAGAGAATCACTAAGGAGCCTCTCTCCTGACCCATCTTCCCACGTCCTGCTCATGCTGTCTCGCCATCACCCCAGGAAAAGTCTATCATTGCCGCTTAAATGCTTCCAGTGTTTGTGAATGCATAAGAAAGAAAACAAAAACCATGTATATAGTTTCCTTTCTTTTTTAAAACAAGAGTTTTCATAGTATGCGCACTTCTGAGTGTGGCTTCTTTTACGATTAGTTTATTCCCTTGGCGATCCCGAAGCATCAGTACACGGAGACCTCTCCGTTCTTCCTTACAGCTGCACACGTCGTTATACGGATGCATCATACTCATTTTAGCTAGTCCCCTATTTACGGACTTTTCGGTTGTTTTTCTAACACTTTACTGTTACCAAAAATCCTGCCATAAATAACCCTGGCAAGTATATCCGCAAAGTAACTTCCTAGAAATTGATTTCTGGGTCACAGAACATCAGTGTTCGAAATTCCGCCCAATGGCGTGACTCTTCCCTTCACAAGGGTCCAGACTGAAGTTCCCGCCAGTGATGCTCACGATGATGTCTCAGCCTCCAACCGAATGTATGATTAAGCTTTCTAGAAGTGTCTACAGGTGAAAAGTGCCTGTTTTCGTTTCTCTCATTATGAGGTTATGAGTGAGGTTGAGCACCTTTTAATACATTAAAGGATGCTTTGATTTTTTTTTCTTGAAACAATGGTTCATGTCATTTGTGTAACTATCTATGGGGTGCTTAGTTTTTGTTTTATTCAGGTGATTTTTGAGAAGTTCTGGGATAAAAATTGCAAATATTTTTATTAGTTTAGCTTTGTCTTTGATTTTTCTTATGGTTTAAAAAATTTTAATTTAACCTTGGTGTGTAGAATTTTTAACGTAAATTCAAATTAAATCAAACTCCCAGCCACATCACACTGAGACACTCCCCAGGCATGTCATGCTGTGATACTCCCCAGTTGCCTTCGCACTGTGGTACCTATCATGCACATCACTTTTCCTCCTTCTTTAAACTATGAATTATTTGAGGAGGGGGTCAGTCTTATCTTTTGTTTTAAAAAAATTCCTTGACTCCAGTTTCGTGTTCATAGACTGCTGTAAATACATGTGTACTAGTTGAGGGAATGTGTGAACACACACACGTGCACGCACACACACACACTCAGAGGTGAGTTTTCTTAGCCAGGGATGAAATAGGGGAGTAGAGTACAAAGGGATTAATTCAGTGCACACAAACTTTCCTTATTTAAAAAATCAAGGTAATCTTGATAAAATTTGCTCCATCTTTCCGTGTGTTTTCGTCCCTGTTTTGCAAGCCCTTTATCTACCAAGGATCTCAGAAAACAATATTTCCCACGGCCAGTCCCTGCATTAGCTTCCCACGGCTGCTGTAACAAATCACCACAGACTTAGTGGCTGAGAGCAACACAAGGTTAGGATCTTACAGCCCCGCCGGTCAGAAGTCAGACCTGGGTCTCCCCGGGCTGAGGTCCGGGTCCAGGCAGGGCTGGTTCCTCCCTGGAGGCGCCGGTGGGGAATACGTGTCCTTGCTCTTTCCAGCCTCTAGAGGCCGCCACGCTCCCTGGCTTGTAACCCCATCCTCCAACTTCTCAGCAATGCCCACCGGGTTTTTCTGTTTTTGTTTTTTACATCTCATCACTCTGGTTCTGTCTCTGTGCTCACAGCTCCTTCCTACTCTCTCCTCTTGTCTCCTTCCTCCACTTTTAAAAACCCTCATGATTACATTGAGCCCCTCCAGATAACCCTATAATAATCTCCCTATTTTAAGTCCAACTGGTTAGTCATCTTAATTGCATTTTTCAATCTTAATAGCCCTTTGGTAGGGAAGGGAACACATTGATGGGTTCCTGGGACTCGGATGTGGATGTTGTCATCCTGTCCACCACAGAGCCCATGGACCTGGTTCGCTGCTTTTGGAAAAGCAAGGGAACACAGCGCCACAATGTGCCAACATCTCTGTACAGCATCCTTCAGCCCTGCTGGGCATCGCAGGTGGGTGACCTGGCACCGGGCAAGGCTTACGCACCGGTGTGCGATGTGAAATGGATGGTAAAACCATCCTCCACTGTTCTATGACTTTGCCCTCATTTCTACAGAATCACGGAGAACAGGGACGTATGAGAGTCTTCACTAAGTTTCAGTGTAAACCTGGGGGCAGGCTGGGGCGGGTTGGGAGAGTTGGGTGTAGCCTAGAGAGCTGTTCTCAAAACGTTCAACACAGTTCATCTATTCGCACGTCTCCGTTTTCCAGCAGAAAAGGATTTCACTGATAATAACAAAGTGTTGTTGTGTTTGTCTTTGTTTCTGTGGGACGAGCGATGAAATATTCAACTATTTTCACAGTGAGGCCAGTGGATACAGCCTGTAAGAACTAAATTCATCCTGTCCAGATTGGAAAATTATATGCTAAAAATATTTTTAATGCAACTTCAAATCACTAACCTCTGTAGAGTTAAAAAAGTCCCCACAAATAAATTTATAATTAAGTGAAATGTGATCATTTAAAAGCAAAAATAGCGGCAATTGAACCACTCATAAAACGGCGTCATTTCTGAAAAGTGGTGGAATCCTTACCATTTGCCTAAACTCTAAAGCGAGTCAGACATGACATGACACCCAGAAATTTTAGTTAAATTCTGAAGGAGCATCTTCAGGACACTCTAGAAATGTGGGAACTTTAATTAGTGAATTTCCATTGAAGTAACTCTTCATTTCCTCTCATTAGATTACTGGTGATTTGTCCTCAGTCTTAATGCAAGAGAGTATCTACATACATATGCATCATTTGCCCATAATGACTAAAGAAAGGATTGGTTCTCAGCTTTTCGGGAAGGCATTCTTTGCCTGTAGGTGGGCTGTGGACATATTTTGACAATCACCACTTTATAAGTTAGAAAGGAATCTTCGTTGATCAAACCGTAAAACTACAGGTTTTAGGTAATGGGTGAGACCTGAGACCCTACTTGCCTTAAGAGCTCTGAGCTGTGGTCCACAAAAGAGCATGTTTTCAGCTGACAAAACATCAGATGATGTCAGAAAAATACATAAAGACAAAATGAAACAGGTAAAAGTTTTTCATTAAAAGTTTCCCTAGTTTTTCTTAGATCTTTTGTGCTTGCCCCCTCTTTTCCAATTACACACCACAAAATAAAAAAACAGAATAGAAAACAAACATGAAAGGAAAAACAGTCAACTTTATTTTCACAAACATGTGTGTTCATGCAACGTACAGTATACACCAGCGAATGTATGTAGGCATGTTTTATGCTAATACAAATTAACTGTCATATAAAGGAAGGAACTGTTTCAGTTCTCCATGGGATTCTATAAAGAAGGAAACTTTCTGCCGTTTGCACAAAATTGAAAATTTGCATCAGACTCAGCTGCTTTACTTCGATTGCATTTGTAGGACTTCTAATGGGTAATCTACTTAAATGCTAAAAATTTCAGTCAACTCCCTTGGGTATGAAGCACCTTAGTTCATCGTTAGTCAAATCAAGGTTTTAGAATGTTTTCCTTCTGTTGGTCAACCTTGGCCGTGTACCTTTCTGATACTGGTTATGCCCTACGGAACACAGGACACACCTTTTCCTCACTGTTTACTTGGACATCCTTCAAGTATCTTTTTTAAAACATTGAAGTATAGGGCTTCCCTGGTGGCGCAGTGGTTGAGAGTCCGCCTGCCGATGCAGGGGACACGGGTTCGTGCCCCGGTCCGGGAAGATCCCACATGCCATGGAGCGGCTGGGCCCGTAAGCCATGGCCGCTGAGCCTGCGCGTCCGGAGCCTGTGCTCCGCAACGGGAGAGGCCACAGCAGTGAGAGGCCCGCGTATCGCAAAAAAAAAAAAAAAAAAAAAAAATTGAAGTATAGTTGGTTTACAATGTTGCGTTATTTTCTGCTGTACAGCAAAGTGACTCAATTATACATATATATTCTTTTCCCTTATGGTTTATCACAGGATGTTGAATAGAGTTCCCTGTGCTCTACAGTAGGTCTTTGTTGTTTATCCATCTTATATCTAATAATTTGCATCTGCTGACCCCAAACTCCCAACCCATCCCTCCCCCAGCCCCTTCCACAAGTCTGTTCTCTAGGATGTACTTCAAGTCTCTGTGGACAGCGCAAATGTCTTCCTTCTGATCGCTTTTCTTCAGGTCAAATAGAGGCCGCTGTGAGTGAAGCAAAGGGGAGCGTCCAGTCATGACCTGAGCAAGCCCCTTACTCTGTCTCTTTATTTGCTAAAGAAGAAATAGTCCTGCCGTGCCTGCCTCATGGTGGGATGCACTTCAAGGGATAATGGACAAAAAAACATGTCCTCCTTTTAAGAAGAGAAATGGGAGCCACCACCTGAACTATCTCGGGTCCTTTAACCTTCCCTGATGGCACCTAGAACCGAACACGTGACTCTCGATGCGGTCCAGCCAGTTCAGAATACAGTGAGCCCGTCACTTCCCACAACCTGGATGCCACACCTAGGACAACCTGTATCTATGTTTTTATTGAGAAATGGCAGGAACTCTATGCAGTTGGCATCACCCCTTTACACAGCAGGTAGAAGATGTTATCTAAGAGGTGGAGCTGCTAGAAACATCCGTCGATACGCACACAGTTGCTGTAAGACTGAGTATAAGCCGCCATGCATGTGTGGAGGACAAAATGGGCAGAAGACCCAGCCCCGCTCTCAAGGGCTGATGGGACAGTTGGGAGATGAGACAAGCACATAAAACAACCAGACAGCAATAGGAGACACTCCCTAAGGAAGGATAAATCATCCCACGGCTGGTGGGGCTTCAGAGACGCAAGACGTGAGCCTGGACCAGAGAATGTCCAAGGGAAGGTAAGCCTGGTGGGGGCAGTAGGGGGTGACCGAGCTGGAAGACATAAAGGGTGCAAGTAGCCAGGAGAATTGAGACGAGCACATCTGAGGACAAGGGAACAAACACCTTGGATCAGAACAAACCATCGCTGGGAGAGTTTATATCAGATCTTTACAGAAGCTCGTAATTGTAGGAAGTTGAGTGTCTGGAGGACTCAGCTACCATTGAGGAAGGGAAGCTGCCGCTCCCCAAACACCTCTCAGAGGTGCTTTCAGAGACTGACCGTTCTTTATTCTTTTCATTATTCATTTCCCCAACATAATTCCGCCACCCCCAGGGGACAGATGCTGGGGACAGGATTATAAATGTGTGTCCCTGTAGGAGCCCCCCATCCGGCTGGAAAGAAAAGCACACACACTCTGATGCTACCATCCGCTGCTCTGGACCACTCTGGAGGTGTGTCCAGAGAGATCTGGGAAAATTGATAAGGGAGCAATACCTTGTGCCAGACAAGGGCTCTGAGAAGGGTTCCGGTAGCCCGTGGCCCTGCAGCTGGGTGAGGACGAGAGTAGTATTCCCCAGAGGGACGAGGACAAAGGGCTTGCTGGCTGAGAAAGCTGCCCCTGGAGTGCACGGTAGTGCCAGGGTGCACAGCATGAGGGGCAGTGGCAGACACGTCGTGAGGCTGCAGGGCAGTTTTCACGGTCAGAGGGTGCATCCGAGTCACATGGGCACTTTCCCCAGGAGGCTGGCGGGACCCCCTCCTCTGGATGTTTGAACTGGAGCATCCTGGGCATGTGGATTTGGAAAAACTCCCCAGGTGCCTCTGATGTGAGCCCTTGGTTGAAAAGCAAGGGATGGGGTCGAAGTTCTGGAAGGGGGACAGAATAGAAATAGCCAGTGTGGTGGGTTTAAAATACACCCACAGGTTCTTTGAAGCACTTCCCTTAAGGAGGTGGAGTTTAATTACCCTCCCCTTGAGGGTGGGCTGGACTCTGAGATTTGTTTCTGACATAGAGGAGCAGGCGGGAGTGATGGTGTGTGATTCGGGAGACAAGGTCATGAAAAGGCCCTGTGGTTCCTCTCTGCTCTTTCTCTGGAACACTCATTCTGGGGGAAGCCAGACGTATGTTGTGAAGACACTCAGACAACCCTGTGGAGACACCCATGTGACGGGAACTGAGGCCTCCAGCCAACAGCCGTGGGAAAGACATTAAAAAGGGCCCTCCAGCTCCCTTGAGCCGTGAGCCAGAAACACCCCTATTAATCTTACTGTTTATTTTCCGTATTTCCTGATGTTTTGACATCTGGGGTCTTGCTGATACTGGAGACACTGCCCTTCCCAGGGCCGGCTGATTCCTAGAGACAGCAAATGTCTTAGTCCGTTTCGGCTACTATAACGTAATATAGACTGGGCAGCTTATCAACAACAGAAATGCTATGTCTCACAGTTCTGGAGGCGGGAAGTCCAAGATCAAGGTGCCAGCAGAGCTGGTGTCTGGTGAGGACCCCCTGCTGCTTCCCTACATGGCCCCGTGTGGAGTGGCATTGGTGGCAGCGTGTGGGGTGCCCCTCCTCTTGGGATCTGAGACTGTAACAAACTATCTTTTCATTGGTGGTTGCCTCCTGATCTGTTGGTCTCACCAAACCTGAATAAAAACAGACATACTTTCTAAACCACACCTGGCTAAAATCTTATTGAATTCCTGGGCCCATGGAAACCATGAGATAACAAGTGCTTGTGGTTTGAAGCAGTAAGTTTTGTGATTTGTTACACAGCAGTTGATAACTAATACAGCCTGCGAAGGCCTATAGATTCAGAAATTAGGGAGATACCATAGTTTTTTAAGAAGGAAAGCAACATGCTCAATTTTGACTAGCAAAGGCACGTCTGGGAGGATTTGGGATGGCAGGAGGGGAGGGGCCGTAGACAGAGAGACGTCCGCTTGGACCTTCCACTCTTCTGGTCCTTGTGGCAGGTCTGACCCTTCCATCTGTTAACATGACATCCCAGACCCTGCAGTCTTAGACTGTAACTTTGAAAAGGACATATGGAGGGTTTGACTTATTTTATTTGCTCTTTTCCAAAGCTTTCTGTTTCATCACTGTCATCCTAAGAAGACCTCGTATTGACAAGGGTCCCTTTCTCACAGTATTTTCCCATCTGTTTGAAGAGTCCAAACACCTGGTGACTTTTCCCTTCCCTGTGGTTTTTGTCTTATTTAGTTTAGTGACATGAGACGCCCCGACCCCAGCGTCAGAGCTAAGAGCTCGGGGCTGGGGACACTCAGTGTGTGGAAAAGGCAGCAATTAGGGAAGCCAAGGCCTGGCAGGGGCCCTGGACTGGGGCTTGTTGTGCTTGGAAAGTGCAGGCTGGTGGCTGGCCTCGCAGCCTTCCTGATGTGTCTGACGGGCTTCCTCCATCATGGGGGACAGGGCTGGGGTCCACCGGTTGTCTCCACCAAAGAAGGAAGGGCGGGGGGCTGGCCCTGAGCACGGGACTGAGCTGAGGAACAAGGATGCTTTCATGGCGGCCACGGAGGCCCCTCTGGGAATCCGAATCAATAGTTCTGCTACGTGTTCGGATCACGGTGTAACCCTGCGTACTGTCAATGATTTCCTAAATCCTGTCCTGCAGCATACAAGAAAAAAAACCTGAACAGACTGTTTTTAAACAAAGAATAATAGTAGTAAGCCATCAAATGATGTCGTAAGCACTGTCTGAGGAGGCATGGAGAAGTATGCTTTCAGAATACATTAGATTTAAAAATGATACAATGCAATTTTCTTGGAATTGGAGCAAAGTAGAAAGTGGATGAGTGACCCCAGAGGTTGGGGAACTTGTCTGCAGGCAGAGCCCTGGGACCCCGAGGGGACCCCCTATGGGGAAGGCGCTTAGTGTGTTTCCTTATTCCCATAAAAGGCTCCAGTAATTTCCATGCGTATTTGTGGAGAGTGAGAATGTCACACGGCAGATTCAGACAAAGCAGCACAGTGACGTTTCACTAACATTCAGAGAATTTGCTGGAATCTTGATGACAAGTGACATTGCTGGAGGGAAACTGATCTCTGGGAGGGTCAGTGGGGACGCCCACGGCAAAGGAAGCCGGGCTCTGTCCTCGCCCTCTGATGCCTGGACCCATCAGGGCCCCGCTCACAGCAGGGGGCTGAGGACCTTGGTTTCGGGATGAATGTCACAGAGGGGGCTTCCGAGGGTGGGCTTGGGCTCTCAGCTCCCACCGACCTCTGCCTGCTGCGATGTGTCCTTCCTTGTCCGAGCCCAGAGACCAAACACTCAGGCCCAGAGCCAGCTGGCCGTCCACCAGGTCAGAGGGAGATGCTCTCAGGAGGCGGTCCTTCTGCCAGACAGGCACTAGGTGGCAGCACACTCCGAGTCAAGCAGGGCACCGTCCCCGCCAAACACAGGCCCTTTCCCAGGAGGATGGCTCTGCAGAGGAGCGGGCAGGTCACTGCCCTCCTGGGCGCTCAGGCTTTCTGCCCCGTCCCCCGGCCGTCCACGGCCCGCCCCGCCGCACGCTCACACACATGCACACACACGCACACAAGTACACACGCACACGCACACAAGTACACATACACACATGTACACACACACAAGTACACACGCGCACACACGTACACACGTGCACATGCACACAAAGTACACACCACACAACGCTCACACCTGTACACATGTACCCACACACCCTCACACATACGCAGTTACATACGCACAACACACACACGTGTACACGCGCACTCTCACACCCTCACATACACAAACACCTACACGCGTGCACATGCACACACAAACACGCTCACTGTTGGGATCTGGAAGCTTGTGTGCCCACAAATTCCCGTGTTGGAATCCTCACCCCCGCGTGACGGCATTTGGAGGTGGGGCCTTTGGGGGGAGATTAAAATGAGACAGGCCGTGAGGGTCCAGCTCCTGCCCCGTGATGGGACTCACATTCTTACCAAAGCGACCCCCGAGAGCTCCCCGCCCCTGCAGACTCGAAGCTGTGAGCGATGAACTGTGGCTTGTGAGCCCCCAGATGCCCCAGTGGACTCAGGCACACACACGTGTAGGCACACACTCTCACGTGTGCGCACACACACGCACACACACCCCAGGTCCGGCCCATTCCTGAAGAGGCCCGCCCTCTCTCTGAAGGTCAGTGGGTGGCAGCTCTGGGCTGCCCGGGCCCCGGGTCAGTGCCAACTGTGGTTTCACATCTCGTGACCGACCCGCCCGGGCCGCAGGGCACCAGCCTGTCAGAGCCATGTGGGGTGCTGACCGGGGTGCCTGCCCCGCGCCCTGCGCCAGCCCTGGATTAGGGGACCCTGTCACTGAGACCCACTGCCCTGCCCCCGGCTATGACCCTGACACAGGAAGGGGGGCACCCTCCTTGGTGACTCACCGGTATCCACAGAGAGTCACTGCGGTGCCAGACAAGCCAACAACTCAATCAGGGCGTGTGGCGCCACCCTTGACCCTGCAGTGCCCGCAGCGGGTGCGCAGGGTCCAGTGACACAGGAGCTGCCCGGCCCCGACACCTCCAGCTGCCTCTGGGAAGGCTGAGGTCCTGTGGTAGAGTGACCCCTCGGCGCAGGCTGGGAGCCAGCCTGGGGGCACAGACGCATAGGAAACCCTGGTGGATCTGGGCCATTCTTGGGTGGACGGGAGAGTCAGGGCCCTGCGATGGGAGAAAGACCTCGGAGCCGGACTGGCAGGGCCACCTCTGTGCAGAGCGACCGAACGTCCTGGGCCTTACTGTCCTCGTTCGGAAAACGAGGCTGATAGCATGGCCTCAGCTTCCTGGGGCCGCTGAAACACGGCCGCAGAAGGGGCAGCTTGAAACCAGAGAAGTTCACTGTCCTGCGGTTCGGGAGGGGAGAAGCCTGAAATCGAGGTGTCTGCAGGCCCGTGCACCGCGGGAGGTGCCGGGAAGGACTTGCCCGCCTCTCTCAGCTGCTGCGGGCGCGGGCAACCTCGGCGTTCCTCAGCCGGCAGTGGCATCGCTTCAGCCTCTGCTGCTGTCATCACTCAGCCTTGTCTCTGTGTCTGTGTCCACGCGTCCCTCTCCTAATAAGGCCACCAGTCACTGGATCAGAGTCCTTTCTAATCCAGTATGACTTCCACTGAGGTCGATGACCTCTGCAAAGAGCCTATTTCCATATAAGGTCACAGTCCCCAGAACCAGGTTTGGGCTCTGAGCATTGCTTTTTGGGGGATACAATCTAACCAATAACACTTAAGCTGGCAAGATTGTGAGGCCTACGGATTATGCATTACTGAAGATTGCTATTTTTTTTTTTTATAGGTTGATTTTTTTTTTTTTTTGGCCAAGCCTCGTGGCTTGAGGGATCTTAGTTCTTTGACCAGGGATTGAACCCATGCCCTCGGCAGAGAAAGCGTGGAGTCTTAACCACTGGACTACCAGGGAATTCCCATGTATCACTGAAGATTATTTTTCAGCCTGTTATTGAACAATGCTTTTGTTCAATAATAATGCAATAATGATACAAATGAAAGAAATCCTATCTGGGGGGCTGCCCAGCAGCTTGCACCCTGGGGTCCCGAGGACATTCCTGAGCTGGCTGGAAGTCCCCTTTGGAGCAGCCCCAGTCCCTCAGCTGATTTCCTGCTACCGAGGCAAGCAGTCTGATTTGGGGTCCAGCTCAGCTCCAGTTTCTCGGAGACCCTCCGAGGTCTGGCATTCCATCAGGAGGGCTTGAAGGGGTGTAAGTGGGGTCACTCTGCTTCCCCCGTAGAGGTCAGCTGCCTGTCTCTGGGAGCTGACCCAGGGCCCAGATCCCACTGCAGCCCCTTGTCTCAGGGCACCCAGCACCTTACTCTCCAAGAGTGTGGTCAAGAATCCCGCCTAGCCTCTCTGCGCCCCAAAATGCAAAGACTGTCCTCAGAGTCAGTGAGGCCTTTTGGGGACACCCTGTTTCCTCACGATGGAGCCTCATCATTGGGCAAAGCTGAGGCTATGTGATCCCGGCTCCCTCCCGACGTCAGGCGCTGGGGGTAAGTCTCCTGCCCCACGCGGACACCCAGCTGTGCTGAAAGCTCCAGAGCATTTTTGAACAAAGGCTGCTCTTTTCAACCTCAACCCTCAATCCTCTCCCTGGGGTGACCACTCCACAGACAACCTGGCACCCCCATGCTTTCCTTTTGACCTGGCATCTTTAATGTAGGTGTCACTTCTCTGATGAGCTTGCCAAATACTATTGCTGTGGTGGAGACAGATCAGCCCCGATCACGGAACAGGAGCAGTAAGTCCACTGACCAACAGGAACATCATGTGTCAACAACTAATGCTGTTTCTCAAAAAAGCCAGCCTTGCAGATAGAAAGAGTGAGAGGGCTGGTAATGAATGCAGAAGCACTTGCCATAAAGCTCACGATCCCAGCACCTGAAACTGCCAGAAAACAGGGCCTCTGATGACAGACTGCTGAGTTTGGAACCTTGGTTCCATCACCGCTAGCTTCATGGCAATAGGCCTCAGTTTAGCCATCTGTAAAATGGTAGCACCAGTAGCACCTGTTTTGGAAGTTGGTACCCAGAGGTAATCTCTGTAAAATTTCTTACCATGTCACCTGGCATATAGAAGCACTTAATAAATATTAGCCACTTATGAATCATCTCACTCAATAACAGAAATAAAGGAAGGCCCATGGACCAGAGTGATGGAAAAGCCTGGAACTTGGGTTTAGAAAGGATTCTCTTTCACTTTCCAGCTGAGTTTCCTCAAAAAAAAGGTCATCCAACCTCTTCCAACTTCAGTCACTGCATCTCTAAAATGGGATAACAATGACAGTCCCTCTCTCACAGGGTGCCATGAGGTTCCCACGAGTGAAAATATGATTCCAATGTTGGTGATAAGCAATCCAAGGTCTGGTGTGTTCCTAGGACACAGAGTGAATGAAACCATGCATGCGGAAGTCCTTCCAAGTTTGTTAAGCTTTACACCATGGAAGGCACCACGGTGATTGCCACCTGGAGAAACTGAGCAGAAATCACACAAGTGACTCCACAGTCAGGCCTTGGAAAGGACCAGTGCCTGGTTTGGAGCCCAGGGCTCAGCAGCTGAATTCCAGGGAGGTGTTCTTCTCGTTAAGTGTCAGTATGAGAAGCTGTGACCTTTTTCATGGAGCTGCTTTGGGTTGGCATCCTCTGACCCCGCTGGTGAATGTCTAAGAGGCTCTGGGTCCCAGGCGACGGGACCCATGTCTTCCCCCAGCACCTCAGCTCCAGTCCTTCAGTTTAAAACACAGCATCCAGCAGATGCAAACAAGCCGGTACACCGTGGAGTCTAATCTCGTAGTGACCGCATGCCTGGCCACCCCCGAGAGAGCTTTTCTTTTCCTTAAAAATCTTTTTTTAAAATTTATTTTTATATTTTTGGCTGCATTGGGTCTTTGTTTCTGTGCGAGGGCTTTCTCTAGTTGTGGCGAGTGGGGGCCATTCTTCATCACGGTGTGCGGGCCTCTCACTTGTCGTGGCCTCTCTTGCTGCGGAGCACAGGCTCTGGACGCGCAGGCTCAGTAGTTGTGGCTCACGGGCCCAGTTGCTCCGCGGCATGTGGGATCCTCCCAGACCAGGGCTCGAACCCATGTCCCCTGCATTGGCAGGCAGACACTCAGCCACTGCGCCACCAGGGAAGTCCCCTGAGAAAGCTTTTAATGTAAAGTTGAAGAGGGCCCTAAGTGAAGTTTTCCTGCCATATAGTAGGGAAAGGTCATCCTGAAATAACAGGATAACTGTGTGTCAGGGCAAGACTTTGGTGGTGGTGATGGTTGGCGTTATCTGTCTTGGGCATCATTAAAATGATGGGAGGGAAATGCTCAGAGGACATGCTATATGCCCCTGGAAGCTGTACGGCGTCGAGGCTGCCCTCTGAGAAGGGGCAGGTGCTGGTAGAGTGGCTTGGGATGCAAGAGTTCTGGGTGCGGTGCAGTGGACGGGGGGCTAGCCGGCCCCTCTGAGGGACCTCTCTGCCCGTTCACCCTGGCAGGGACAGTCCAGGGAAGCCTGAGATGCAGGTTATGGTCCCAGCACATTCAGAAAAGAAAGGGTTCCAACTCTGGCTCCCAGAGGTCAGACAATGTCTCCCTTCTCTCGAAAGCAAGTTGATGGTTTGATTCAGTGGTTCGCAAAGTGTGATCTTCAGACCAGCAACAACAGCATCACTGGGGACCTTGTTACAGACACAGATCCTAGAGCCCCAGACCAGGCCTTCCTGACCAGCAATTCCGAGGAGCTGAGAGCCAGCAACCCGCGTGTAACGAGGCCTCCACGTGGTGGGGATGCCCGCTCAAGTGTGAGCATGCCTGGTTTATTTATTGATAACTATCAGCCTGAAGATGTAAGTATTTATTCAAAGTTATAAGGAGTTAAAAATAAACTTGTTTTTTAATCCAACAAGTTCCTTCCTAAGAATTGATTTTTGTTTCTGGAAATTATTTCACGGACACACTCATGCATGTGTGCAGTGGTATTGGCATGAGTTCTATACAAGATGGAAACCCCGTCGGTCGGGTGGTCCAGTGGAGCTCTGGTGAACTCAGTGAGGACACCCCCACGGAGAATGCCTAAGCTTTCTTGTGATGAGGCGGGTCTACATACGCTGTAAAGACGCCTGAGTCATGCTGGTAAAGGGGAAATCTCCCACACAACAGTGTATTATAGGATGCAGTGCCATTGTGTCTGTTGACGGAGGTAACATGTACACACAAACACACTAATTAGTTTGTGTCTGGAAACTACACAATATAAGCCTGTATGAATTTCATAATTTTAGAACTAGCCAGTGAAAAGAAATGAGGCAGAGCGAGAGCAGAAATTTCTCTGGGCACTGCCCTTTCTCTTCTGACCCCCTCTTCTGCACTGTTATTACTCTCCTTAGCAGACTACCACATAAGCTCATTTCCTCGTGTCTGTCTTCCATGGAAGCCTAGATAAAAGGTTTCATGATGCTTGAAGATATGAAGCAGCCTCATAACTTTTATTTCCAGACTAAATAGTTTAATCTCATTGTCTAATTTCTCCCCAGAAAACCTTAGTCATCTTTGAGGTTCTTCTGTGGAACCGTCTAGAGTTGGGCTGAGTTGGAGATGTCAGGATAAGGCAAAATTAATTTTGCCAGATAATTTTATTTTATTAGGGTAGCTAATCATGTTTGCAACACTGTTGGTCATCACTGGTTGAGAGGGATATTCAGTTGATCGGTAAAAGAGAATTAAATTCTAAGATGTAGCATGAATGAAGGAATGTGAGAAATTAAGTAGATGAATAGATAGGCAGAGATAGATAGATAGATGGATGGTAGAGATAGATGGACAGATAGATGGATAGATAGATGAATAGATGGATGGATAGATAGATAGATAGATGGACAGACAAATAGAGAGATGGATAGGTAGGTAGGTAGATAGATAGATAGATAGTAGAGATAGATAGATGGATGGATAGATAGATGAATAGATGGATGGATGGATAGATAGATGGACAGAGAGGTGGATAGATATAGATAGATAGATAGGTGGTAGAGATAGATGGATAGATAGATGGATGAACAGACAGACAGAGAGATGGATAGACAGATGGATAGGTAGATAGGTAGGTAGGTAGGTAGGTAGGTAGATAGATAGATAGATAGATAGTTAGATAGATAGTTAGACAGATGAGAGAGAGATGTGAAGGTCATCAGTGATCAGCCCTTGACCCTGGAACATGCTCAGCTGCTCTGACACAAAGCAGCTGTGTTCAGGGGAACGTCCCAGCCGCCTCGCACGGGGGCCCGGAGGCCAAGGCTCCCTGTGGTGGGGGGCCCACACGATGAGACATTAAGGCCACCTCTTAGTTGTGACGTGTTGGGTCTGCAAAGCACCCACAAGGGCAGCTGCCTCCTCAAAGGAGCCCTGATTCCCCAGCTTTATGGGTCCTGCCAGGAGACCCAGAGAAGAGAAACTTCTCCAGGAGGAGGAATCTATCAAAACCCAAACCACTCTTCTCTGCTCTGGTTGGAAGACGACAGGCCGAGGGGCAAGGGCACCGGCCTGCGTGGACTCCTACGTCCTGTGACGGCGTGTGCAGGAGAGGCGGGGCTCAGGCTCAGTGTCGAGCACACGTGACCTAGGGTATTAGGGCAGCGTTGCTCCTGGGCTCTTAGTGATGGTGATGATTTTAGTCCTTCTCAACTTCTCCCATCACAAACAGTACATTTTCTCATTTTACCTGGGGGGAAGAAAAACGTGGAAATAAGAGTTAGTTTCCCTGGAAATACCCGAAGTTTTCGCTTGGATCCCGACTGTGCAGCAGGGAGCTGGGCAGATGTTTCAACTTCATGGCATCTTAATTGGGTTTCTTTACCTTAAACTTGGAAAACACAAGAAGGAAGGAATTGCGAAGCATCGGGTACCAGCGAGGGAGGATGTACGGTGGCACACGGCTGGCTCGTCCCCTGCTCTGGGCACACAGAGAGGCCAGGTGTAATCCAGGTGCAAGCCCCCTGCCCGGGGGCTGGTGACATTAGCTAGTCCCTGGTGGCCGCGGTGAGGTCTTGTTCTTGGAGCTGCCTGGCACCTCCTCACAGGAAAGCACAAATGACACTAGATAACCCCACAGCACAAGTAAGCACTTCAGTCATGGTCAGGCAGGTGTCCTGAGTGAGGAGAGCCAGGGGGTAAGATCCAAACTGTGCTGAGTGAACAGGTAGTCAAGTTTCCTGTGGAGGGTCCACGAAGTTTCTGATCCACAAGTACCCGATCAAGAGCCTCAGTCCAAACGTCGTCCAGGATGGAGCACCTTTGGTTACGTCACTCCTGGTGGCCATGAAAGAGGCTGCAGGTTTCCATGCCACGCTCTGGGGAGGTTACCTGAATGGGAATTCCACACTGCTGACATCCCGTCAGCAGCCAGGGGAGTCTGCATGGTCGGTTACAACCTACTGAGACCCCATCCAAAGGGGAAAAAACTGAGGCTCTGCCTTCCTCCACAGACAGAAAACCAAGGAGTGAAACAAGAGTGTAAATTCATTTAAGTGATGGTTCCCCCAAAAGTTTGGTGAATGGGTCCTTCTCTGACAAGTGGCATTGGCTTGGTGATGTACTGATGACACTTCCTAACCCGAGTCTGATTCCCCCCATTCATTTCTGCAGAGGCAATGCTTCTATGACCCTAATATTGCAAATGCTGTTTATAGTATTTTAGTTTTAACGCAGTCTTTTAGATAAAGTGTAAATGATGTATCAAGGATTACAGAGTAGAATGTAAATATTATACCCTAATATAAACCTCATTAAGCAGCAAAGCGATTATCCAATTGACATTGCCTAAAGCATCAGTCAAATGTGTTGTTTAAAAAATTATAATAGGGCTTCCCTGGTGGCGCAGTGGTTGAGAGTCCGCCTGCCGATGCAGGGGACACGGGTTCGTGCCCCGGTCTGGGAAGATCCCACATGCCGCGGAGCGGCTGGGCCCGTGAGCCATGGCCGCTGAGCCTGCGCGTCCGGAGCCTGTGCTCCGCAACGGGAGAGGCCACGACAGTGAGAGGCCCGCATACCGCAAAAAAAAAAAAAAAAAAAAAAATTATAATAGAACGCACCAAAGAAATGAAAGACAAAAATGTGTACTTTCAAAACCATATGAATGAATTATTTTTATAGTTAAAGAAAGACAATTAATTTTGAATGTTCTATAGTGGAGAACTGTAATTCAACATGCAAGGCATCTCTTTTACTGTAAAAAAAAAAGGCCTGATTTTTAAAAAATGAAACAAAATGCATCAGAAACCACTTTAGCTTTGCAATATTTTGTAGAAAAGAGTTGCTGATAAATCTGAAAACAGGTTGAAGAAAGTAGTAAAAACATGAAACGCATAGTTGGAGATTTTTTACTTATTGAAAAAAATATCATTAGGATGACAGGACTAATCTATCTTGTCATCAAATAATCACAAGTTTTGGAACCCTTGGGAATTAATGTGTATAGGTTTTCCAAAGTAATATCTTCAAATCATGCCAGTTCACAATGAAATAGATGTGATGCTAAGGACAAACTGTTATAAGACCTCAGAATGGAATTAGCCTTTTATCAGATTATTCAATACACCGACATGAATGCAATAAGATACCAAATTGTTTGATGAAAGAGCTCTTGTCCAGTTGTGTAAGATGCGTACAGAGAATGTCAAAATCGGTCTTCATTAATGAGGCATTCTTGTTTTTGTTTTGTTTTCAATGTAGAGGAGACAACTGTGGCCCATCAGGTTATAAGAGCCTATTTGCAGCAAATGCAGGTTGATGTCAGTAACACGGTTTACCAGACCCAGAACGGCCCAGGAAATTTGGAAATTCTAATGGAGCTGTCACATCAGACAGCTCATCAGTGTAAGGAGGACCCAAAGCTTTCTATGCTATCAGCAGGTTCGCCTAGTGCCTGACCAGAACACAGTTTGGTGACCCAAATACTCAACGCTTGATGACACTTAATTGTTGGATGGCTGTGAAAAGCACCATGAGTTCTAAAAGCAGAGTTGCATTCACTGAGCTGTTTCAAATGCCTCATGAGTAAGCATATTTTTGCAAAGAAACAAAAACCCCACTCCAGGTGATGAGTGTTTTTGATGGCAGAGATTACACTGTAGTTGTACGACTTCTGCGTTTACAACTGATTCTTCCTAAAGTCTATTTTAAAACATTCTGTGCTCTAATCATGATTCCTGTTGATATAAATATGCCTTGGCAGTAGAAATGGCAATCTGATAGCACATTCGCATTGGTATATCTTGGGCATTTTCATTCTGTGGAACTTCAGAATTACGGCAAATAATTGCCTTGTAGCAACCATAAGAGAATTCCACCCTGACCTCCGGACAGGTCATGAACTTGACCATTACCTGGGAAACGAGGAAGGCTTTCTTCATGTGTCCATTTTTCATGTCATAAGTCTTTTCAAGGAAAGGAGAGGCTGGATTTGAAAGATACTTCTCAGAGAGCACAGGCAGATTTTACAGACTTATTATAAATGTTTATTTTAGGAGAGAGAGGGGTCTGGGTTGACAGCAAGTTTCTTGTGTCTGGTATGTTGCTGTATGATGGTGATGTTACCAGCCAAGACTGAGAATACAAAAGCTAGAATAAATTTTTGAGTAAGGAGTAGAGAAAAAGTCCCATTTGGACCTAAAACATCAGACCCTGAAAGATGTCAGGGTACATGTACAGCAAAAGGACATGTGACGTTTCAGTGTGGAGATCCAGGGAGGACATGGGCTGAAGATCAAGTGCCATCGCCATGTCAACGGTAGTTGAAACATGGTGGATGGAATCACCAAGGGAAATAAATGCCCAAGACTGAGTAAGACCAAGTGATGTCTTCCTGAAACCATTGGGTCAGTCATTAGTGAAAGAGCCTGAAGAGAGAGAAGGAGAGGAAAGCACAAATATGAAAGAGACACAAGCGCTTGTGCCATGGAAGTTAGGAGGCCAAGGTTTCAAGAAGTGGGATTGCACCTGGGAATGCTGAGAGGGTTGCTGGCCAATGTGAAATCCTGCGGCAGGAACGCACCAATGCAGGCTCTTGGATTCTGCAAGAAGGGAGCCACGGGCTTCCTTCCTGGCTCTTGTCAATTTAAAGTTCTCTGAACAGGCACTACTCCTAACCCTTCCTGTTAAAAATAGATCAATAGTGGGATTAGATATGTTCCTCCCAGAGTGCAGATCATTGGCAATTTGACAGCTTCCTTGATAATGAAAGAAAACACGTGCTCATTTTAGACTGGTGAGGGGGGAGATAAGGAGAAATTTTATAGTGGCTGCACTAGCTAGAATAATGCCCCCCCCGCCGCCCCAGATGTCTACACCTAAAACCTTGGAACCCGTGAGCACGTTACCCTGCGTGGCAAAGGGACCTTGCAGGTGTGATTAACATCAGGGTCTGAGATGGGGAGATCGTTCTGGATTAGCTGGGCGGACGCAAAGTGATCCCGGGATTCCTTAAAATCTGAGAACCTTTCCCACGGGCAGAGAACCAGAGAGATGACGAGTGAGAGGGATTAGCTGCTGTGAAGAGAGGATGGGGCAGGACCCAAGGAGCGTGGTGGCTTCTAGAAACTGGATAAGACCAGGAAGCAGGTTCTCCCCTAGAGCTTCCAGAAGGAACACAGTCCTGCCTTGATTTTAGCCCAGGAAGACCCACCTTCAACTTCTGAGTTCCAGAGCTGGAACATAATAAATTTGTATTGTCTAACAAATTACCACGTTTGTTATAACAGCAGTACAAATCTACTCAGGGGCTTTTGAAACACACAGTGTGCTGACATTTGTAGTCTGAAAGTTTATGTTTGAATACATATGTGAAGAAGTTGTGTATATTCTTAAGCTTGGAAGGGCCTGTTGAATCACACATAGCTGTCTATATACAACACAAAATATGGTCTCAGAGATGGAAAAAAAAGAGAAATCATTGCTCAAAAGGAGGAGTTCTTATTTTTCCCAAGCAAACCTAGCACTCTGCTCCCAAGGAGAGGAAAACAGAACCTGCCCTAATTTCGGGCCACCTGTGTCCCAGTCTGATCATGTGACACTGAAAGTATTCCGGTTCCTGAGCTAAAAATAGGTGGATGACACTGTGTTCTATTAATGAGTACACGGTCTTATCAGAAGACGCTCGGCTTTGATCTGGAGTTCAATGGCTTAAAGTCTTTATAATTAGTCTTTCTTGGGAACTCTGGACTGACTTCCTTAGTCTTTATTTTTTTCCTGTCGAATGATCAGTATGTACCATTTATTATGCACATATGGTTGTTGTTTCTTGAAAAGAAACATTTATTTTTTCTCTAAAGTCTTAAAAGGAGTCATTCTTGTCCCTGTCTTATTTAAAACACTAACCATTCCGATCACTGCCTGCAAGGAACTAGACCAGATTGTTTTCTTCACGGGGGTCAGATCAGTTTTCTCCTTCCCAGACAGTTCCCATTCACAGGAGGGTGACAGCCCATAGTTCACGTTCAGGTCTGTTGTTTGGACTTTGGACCAAATTTCCCCAGACAAACAAGGTAGTAAAAAATGGCTTGGCCCCAAAGCTGCTTTTTTAAGTGTATTCGAATGGTCCCAATATAGGTGCTAGGATAGAGGGTATTCCGCGCGGGAGGAGACAGATGGGTGACGTGAACCTCTCTCCTATTTCTGGGCAAGCGGGCAGCCAACGTGTTGAAAAGGCAGGTTCATTTTCTTTTCCGCTTAACTCCCATTTGCCACTGTTTTGTCCCCATACGAAATCCAGACTCTCAAGCCCTTTGCTGTGACGTAAGACCCAGGCTTTCCGACAGCCCCTCTTCAGGGTTCCCTGAGGGACGTTCTCCAAATCAACGGCTCTTTCAGGAGGAGTCCCTCAGGACTGCCGTCTTCCCTGACTCCCTGACTTCCCAGCTGCTATGGTCTGAATGTTTCAGTCTCCCCCCAGATTCATAGGTTGAAAATCTAACGCACAGGGTGATGGTGTTAGGAGATTGGGGGCCTTTGGGAGGGAATTGGGTCATGAGGGTTCAGCCTTCATGAAGGGATTTGAATCCTTAGAAAAGAGACCCCAGGGAGCTCCCTGCCCTTCCGCCATTCGGGGGCCTAGAAGGCAGAGGTCTGTAACCCAGAAAAGGCTCTGAGACCCCAACCACGCCGGCACCCTGATCTAAGATTTCCAGCCTCCACAACTGCGAGAAATAAATCTCTGTTGTTCATAAGCCACCCAGCCTGGGAATTTTGCTATAGGAGCCCAGGTGGGCTAAGACACCAATACTCTAGGGAGTTTTATTGGATGGAGCCTGTGTGGTTCCCCAAACTGATCTCCTTGTTAGCGAGCCTAGTGTGTTTTACAGGAGACAGACAGCCCGTGCTGGTTACACACCAGCTCAGGGTCCCCGAGTCCCGGCCATGCGCTCCCCTCATCATGGGCTACTGTGTTCTACTCCATGGCTCTGTTGGCCTGGCCACAGCTGATCATTTCACGGATGGAGACCTGTGCCAAAGAGGCCCTCGGTGGACTGGCTCACACGCAGGAGAGAAGCCCGATGGGGATGACAGTAGAACAGTGAGGTGGTGGAGGGGCAGCCCTGCTGGATGTCTTCTATCCCGGAATGAATGATTAAGAGGTGTCCCCATTCAGACAAAGGTCAGCCCGCCAGCACTGCCCCGTGTTTGGCTGCACTGCGAGCTTTGAGGCTCAGCCGGGGAGAGCGAGGCATCAGCCTTGAAAGGGGCCCCAGTGGGGGGACTGGAGAAGCCACAGGACCATGGGGAGTGGTCTCCAGCAGGAACCCCCTGAGTCCTCTTCTCAGGGGTGGTCTCCAGCGAGATGATCTGCTCATGGGTTCGACCAATGTTTATCGAGTCTGTTGTATGTGGCAGACAGACCCTGCCGAGGCAGGAGACCCTGCAGTGAGTGGGCAACGTGAGGTCTAATGACCAGTGAGCAGGCGGCCCCCCGGTGTGACGGGCAGTCTGGGACGAGGGTCAGGGAAGGGGGTCCCTCCCCTGCACTAGTGGAGTCGGGAAAGACTTTCCAGGAAAGTGCACCTGCAGCAAGCCCAGAATGGGGTGGAGAGAGCAAATCACGTGGAAGAAAAAGGTGGAGCAGAGGGGGCGGGTGCCTGACCTGGAGGTGAGACAGGTGAGGAAAGGGAAGGGCACGCATGGCTACTGGGTCACCGGGGGCACCCAAGGTATGGTCCCCAGGCCAGCACATCGGCACCCCAGGGACTTGTAAGACATGCAGATTCTCAGGCCCTGCCCCGACCTCCTGAAGCAGAGACTCCAGGGCGGGGCCGTGTGAGCTGTGTCACAGCCAGGCTCCAGGGGACTCGGATGCCCACTCAAGCGCCAGGCCGCTGCTGCAGCCCCTCAGGGCCAGTGCCGATCCCGCGGCAGCCCCGGCTCTGGGGGAGCGGAGGACCTCCTTGAGCGTCCTCCCAGGGAGCCCTCTGCCCCCTGGGAATTCCACCTCTGCCCCGCCCCCCCCAGCCCGGGCACACCTGGAACACTCCCTGGCCCTGGGGCCTCTAGTGAGGAGACTCGTGGCCTTGGATTCGGGAACCTCAGATTTTTCTACTCTCTCTGGGACATCTTCCCATCTACACTTGGCTGGATGACAGTGAGATCTCATCTTTATAGGCTCGTAGCCTGAGTAGAAGGGAAGGGAGAAAAGAATGTGGTCCCGCTTGATCTGCACGACCATCTCTTCCAAGATGCTGGCCTCTTGACCCTTGTCTCTGACTTTCCACTGGGAAGAGGAACCACAAGATACCTGAAAAAGAATATATATATAATCATATATATCTGAATCACTTAGCTGCACACCAGAAATTAATACATTGTAAATTAACTATACTTCAATAAAGAAATAAATAAATGTGGGGGATGTAATATGGAATGTTTCCCATACTTATTTGATCTCCAAGCACTCTTTATTGGGGAGCATCTGAAGGTCTGGGGGGGCCACACTTCCGGAGCAGGAAATTGTATGGTTGGGGGGCTAGGGGCTGCCACCTGGATGAAAGCAACTGTTCATGGTCCTGAACCTTTGCTGTGGGTGACTACAGGGTTGGCTCTTATGAAATGTGGATACCGAAGGCTTCTGCAGATCCTTTCAGAAGGGAAGAGGTTCTGGAAGAGGACGGAGGAATAGGCAATGAGGAATAGCCAAGTCCACTGGGCAGGCAAAGCCCTGAGAGTTTGCAGGAAGAGAGAAAGAAAGAGATACCTTGCACCACTGTGTTAGCAGAGTTTCAGTTACTAAGAAAGCAATCACCAAGGACCACGATCAAAGCTTGAAGGACTAAAGGAGAGGAAGAGATTAACATGGGAGGTGGTCGAGATAGAACAAGTGACCACGTGAATAGATAAGCTTGCTCTGCCCTCAGAGTTGCTGAGTGATAACAAAAGTGCTCATGGCTTTTACGAGTATTTTTTTAGCGGTGTAAAAAATTTGCCAATTTAATGTAGTGGGAAGTGTCTTTCCTTATCGTAAAAATTGAATGATATTTTTCCACACTGTGCAGAATTGTGAAAGGATTGTCACATCTCCTCTCTTCTGGGCTCCAGGTCAGGAGACACTCATGCTGCCAGCCCCCAACTTCACGTGGAATTGGGAGGTGTTTCGGCTTCGTGAACCCGTTTCTTTGACATAGGGCATGCTCGATGGTCTGTCCTTTCTCATCTGTGTCTTCCCAGGCAAATACAATTTCAAATGTCAAAGCAATTACGCTTCATTTCACACTCTGTACCTCTGCCAAATAGAAAAACATATTTTCATTTCCGCAAATCACTGGAGAAAAAAATAAGTGCCCAAGTCCTTTTTAAGCCCATAATTAAAACTACTTTATGAGATATCTGCAACTTTAAAAAGAAGTGTTACTCCTATATCCTACTGCTTTTTACCATTGTTGTCATCCTGGGGGCAGGAGTGTGGGAGGTAAGGAGGGCCCTTTCATAGTCCCTTTCCTGGAGATGTTTCTCCCTTGGGACAGGACAGTGGGCATTTTAATGAGCTCCACACGGAACATTCTCTGAGTTCTTCGAGCTCCAGTAAAACTTTGCAAGCCAGTCATAGTTGATGGATACCTCCAAAATAGTGTTTCCTATTTTTAATTGCCTAAATAATTTGTAATTGATTTCTTATAAGAGGTGAGTTGAGTCATCAGTGGAGATATTTTTCCTATTTTCCATTTCCTCTGCTTTAAACTCTATTTTGAAAAGAAGAAATGGAAAAGTGGACAAATGGAGGGAAGATAAAAAATTAATGAATTAATCCAAGTTTTGAAGTCGGGGGTGGATTGCGGAGTGAGCTCCAGCTACGAGCAGGAAACACAAGAGAAGATAGCTATCTGAAAGAGATGCTGCTCTCCTATTCCTCTGAAGATACACAGCCACCACTTGAATTCTTCGTATTTCTTCAGAAGTGCAGTGTCATGGGCTAACTAGCTTAGGAACAGACCTTCACGTCTAGGAGCAATGAACTAGCTTCTCATCACAGAAATCGACAAGACAGCTGCTCAACTTGTCTGGATATACTTTGCACAGAAGAAAATTCGGCTTTGCCTTCTAACCTGGCTTTGGATAAAAGATGTGCATTTGACAAAATGAAAGAAATGTGAAGAGTTGCAATTTTGTTTTGTTTTTGTTTTTGTTTTTTTGCGGTACGCGGGCCTCTCACTGCTGTGGCCTCTCCCGTCGCGGAGCACAGGCTCCGGACGCGCAGGCTCAGCGGCCATGGCTCACGGGCCCAGCCGCTCCGCGGCACGTGGGATCTTCCCGGATCGGGGCGCGAACCCGCGTCCCCTGCCTCGGCAGGCGGACTCTCAACCGCTGCGCCACCAGGGAAGCCCTGCAATTTTTTAAAAGGGGGAATGGTAATGTCAAATTTAAGGTAAGGTGGTAAAATAAGTTGTTGGTTATTTATTGTCAGTTAATAACTGACAGACACCTTTTCGCAGTAGTAGAGAGCTCTAATGTAAATTGGAAGGTAAAGCTTTGCTGATGTGGCGGAACACAGCATGTTAGAGAAATACTACACTTTAGCTTTACAGCGTAGTTAAGTAGTTAAATCCTATTTAACAAGGGATTCTCCTAAAATTATCATGTCAAACGGGCTCTTTCACTCTTTATCTTTTCCAAGCCAAGTCACTTCTCTAAATTCAGAATGTTAAAATATATCGGTATACAAGGACTATCTTACTGTTTGAGTTTAGTTTTTCTAATTTTTAAGTAAATTAGTTTCTTATTGTAAAATAATGTATGCATGCTTGTGGGCAAAATTCCAAGTGTTCCTGAAGGGCACAAAGTAAAAAGTGAAATTTCCCCTTTCTGTAACCCCTGTGGACATTTTTTGGTGCATCCTTTCAGAAATTTTTACTCAAATGTCATTAAACTATGCGTTCTCTTCTGCAATTTGCCTCCCCCCGCCCCATTTAATGTCACTTAGACTGTTCTCCATGTCTCATCCTTTTAAAAGACTGAATGATATGCTTTGGGAGGATATTCTGTAATAAATCTAACAGACATACATTCATGAGCACTTAGCCTGTTTCAAATTGTTCCCCCAGTTTCAAAGAATGCCGCAGGAACATCGTGGAGTGTGGATACACGTACTTGTTCGTGTAGCTGCTGTCGTTTTGGAAGTAGAATTGCTAGGACAAAGGGATGTGCCTTTTCTGTAGTTGAACGCTGCTGTGAATTTCTCAACAGAGGGACTTCCAAAGTATTAAGGCGTTTGTTTATTTCCAGCTTCACTGAAGAGTTCATTTATCAAGCTATTTATTTTTTCAATCTGGTAGATTGAAATTATAGATTGAAATTCAATTATAGATTGAAATTCCTCTGATTGCAATTTAAAGTTCCTTTATGATGTTGAGAATCTTTACATATTTTATTGTCAGTCTATATTTTTAACTTTACCTATTTTTGTATAAAGTGGTTTAAGTTTTCTCTTTGTTGATTTGTAAGAAGCATTTGTGTAGGAAGGAAATTAAGCCTTGGTATGTTTTCTATGTTACAAATTTATTATTCCAAAATGGTATTTTTAATTTGTTTATGGGATTTTTAAACATACATTAGTTTAAATTTGGGGGTTTTTGTTCTTTTATTTTATTTTTTGGTGTTTGTGTAAACTTACAATGTACTAATCATTTCTTTCCTGACTTGTGGGAGATACTATATTTTTAAAGGTAGTTTAATTCTGTTCTCCCACCTCTTTTTTCCCTGTTATATTGGTCATATTTTGTTACTTGCAAAAAAAAGACCCCCAACAAAAACATTGCTCATTTTTTTCTTTTTTCTCTTCCCATGGATAGTTTAAGGAGTGCAGTAGCCCTGTTGTGAGTGGTGGGGTGTGGTTGACGTGGGCTTTCCGTTTGCTAAGGACATCATTACCTTGGTGGGATCCTCTAATATTATCGCAGACCAGAGAGCCTGGGCAGCATACTTAGGGGCTGGAGGAAGGTTGCAACTCAGGGACCCAGCGAGATCCTTCAATTTCAGGTTGGCTTCCTGTTTACAGCTCACATATAATTTCACATTTTTATGTATTCTTTCTAGATGAATAGTGATACTATATCAACCTTAAAAATAGTTACAGTGAGGAATAGATTCTCATTCTTGCTGTGCTGCGGTCTCAGTCTCCCTGTCATCAGAAGGCAGCAAAACAGCAGTTTTGTTTTGGATAATGTTTCCCAGGAGAGGCGGGGTGGAGGGGGGGGCGGGGGGGCGGGGTCAATCGCATCTCTGGTTATTTGGTTCTGTGTCCCTTTAGATGACTGAAATTCTTCCCTTCCTCCTTTGCTTTTTTAGATGAATTTAGATGCAGGAATAAGCCTTGTCTGACACCAAATCAAGACAAGCGTAAGAAGCTTTGGATGAAATGTTGTTATGGAAAAAGTGATGGACAGTCCTGAACCTGACTTTCCAGGCAGTAACTGGGCCTATAAACACCAGACAAAGACCTGCATCTTGTCAATTTCAAAAGTGGAAGTTTGTTTTAATTCGAGTTTCTTTGATGACCAGCAAGGTTAAGTGCTTTTTTATATGTTAATGGCTTTTTGTATTTCTTGCCAGGAAACTTAAAGCCAGTCCCTTTAAAACTTGTTTATATGGACTGTTGACTAGGCAATGCTTTACCCTCTGCCTGGTGGGTGCTGCATCCTGCATCCTTTGGGCACAGGAGAGAAAGAGCTGGTTGCAGACCCAGAAGGCATGGGCTCAGGTCCCTACGACACGGTTACATCTGTATGATGTTGGGGACATCTTCACGGATACGACAACGGTCATGACACACACCAGGGTTATGTTCTCACAGGTTTTGTCTAGGAGCAAAGGCAATCACAGACTTGGAAGTGTTGTTGAACTTTTTTTTTTTGCGGTACGCGGGCCTCTCACTGTTGCGGCCGCTCCCGTTGCGGAGCACAGGCTCCGGACGCGCAGGCTCAGCGGCCATGGCTCACGGGCCCAGCTGCTCCGCGGCACGTGGGATCTTCCCGGACCGGGGCACGAACCCGTGTCCCCTGCATCGGCAGGCGGACTCTCAACCACTGTGCCACCAGGGAAGCCCCTGTTTGATTTTTTTTTATATTGAGCTGCATGAGAAAAAAGTGATTTAGAACAGTGTGCGTGTGTATGAGGTTAGAGGTGCTTTAAAAACCCATCTGTCGGTTTTATTTATGTATTATTTAGAAAAATCATTCTGGGTCTACTCTGAAAAAAGGCTCCAGTTAGATGTTGCAGTTGTCCTTAGGTAACAGTTCTCATCTCATGTTCTTCAGGTCACTCTGACCAGGACGTTATCATTTTCACTCCGTTACCTGATTAGTCCGCGTGTCTGGAAACTTCTTGGGGCTCCGGGAGTCCAGGAAACAAGAGGCCAAGAACACGCTGTGGTCAGACTCCAGAGGCCAGAGCTGGGGAGGGCTTGCCTCCTCGGGGGGGGCGGGTGCTTGGAATCTTCTGTGTGCAGGTCAACGGGAGGAGACCTGGAAGGAAACATCGTCTTGGTTGGCACAATTTCAATTCACAGCAGGAGCTAGATCCACCATTGGTCACTCTGTTCATGGAGCTAAGTTGTGCTCCCAGGCTCCCAGGCTCTCTCTCCATCGCAGAGCTTGGGCCCTCCTGGCCTCGCCTCTCTTCTTACTCTCGTGAGGATGCCTGCTTCAGAGAAAGACTCTGGGCATCCCTCAGGCACTGCTGTTAGTTTTTTGAGTTTTTGCATTTGATCAATTTCCTCCCCCTCTGTTTCCAGCATGTCCCACGGAGTGGGTATTCTAGGGTAACCATGGACATTCCCTTCCAAACCAGCACACTTTGGAGAAAGCCAACATGCAAAACCAGACGGATGCCAGGACAACAGCACGACGACCCGAGATGTAGGGTTGTCTTATCTCTAGAGCCTTGGAAATTGTGCTTTAAGTCGAATTCAATGATGAGACAGTTAATTGGCCAACCTGAATTCCCCCTGCATAGAATCAGAGTTTTAGATTGAAACTGAGCGAGGTAAATAAAACTGTTTATCTGAAGGCTCTCTCTACTCAAGAACCTTTGAACTTTATAAAACGTGGTAAATATTTGCACTTGACTTTGTAAGAATAAAGCTTGATGAGAGAAGGGTTTGAAGTGAAATGCTACCACTGTTTATGCAATATTTGATTTAAATTCAATTCCTAGAAACCTCAGATGAATGTGCTTCATGTATCAAAGTACTGAGTTTAATTTATTGTGGCTTGAAATATGCAGCTAGCTTACGTGTGAATGAATATATATACTGAGAAAAAAATCTGTCCCCTTAAGAGCAAAGGGCACCATTTATCAAATTTCTTGGCATGTGGAATATTAATAGCGCCAAGGGCCAATGTCAAACTGTTTGACTTGAAATCACAAAACCGGAGTATCTTGCTATTTTTAGAAAAGGTTCTAACTTCTTTTAATCTTGAATACCAGCAGTTCTCAGACGCTAGCTGCTTACTTTTCCTTTCCTTTCTTTTTATTTCTTTCTAAACAATCTCTTTTTCTTGACCTAATGTGACACTTAGAAAGCTAAGTTCCCTTTATCTATGTATAATGAATAAAGAAAGTGAATAATTATCAAGAGAATATTTTTGGATTTAGACTTTCCTTGGGGAAAGTAATAAATCGAGTACGTATTTGTGTTTTATTTTGGTTAACCTCAAAATGGATTTGCAACAATGAATGAGAGGTGAATACATTCCGGGTCAGGGAAACATGGTGGAGGGCTGTTCTTGAGAAGTTACATTTGTTGGGAATTATTATGTTTGTTGGTGGGGAGGCTCCCTGCCGCCTGCCACGTGAAGCCTGGGTCTTGGCAAGGTCCCCTGTCATGCTGGCACTGGCCTTGAGGGGCATCCCGTCCTGTTCCCTGCTGCCTCGACCTGTTGAAACATGTTTTAAGTGTCCTCGGAGAAAGGCTGCCATTCTTTCCAACACTGATCATATTCTCTAAAAGGGGTGAGTTAGATTTTAATGTTGGCATGGTTCCATTTTGGAATTTTGATATCTGGTGCTGGGTTATTGAAATTTTCTACCTCAGTTTACTTATTGTCTGTCTTTTGGGGGGAAAAGGAGATGAAGTGAGTAGGTTTCTATTGCAAGAAGGGCTTTTCCCTTTCTTGATGACATCACCCGAAGGCCAAACTTTGGCGTTAGAAAACAAGCCATACACTGTCCGTGAAGTACTTAAAATTCTCCCTTCTTCTCATTTCATGTACATTTTTGCAGGAGATTCCGCATCAATAATTCTGAAATCGCATTTTAGGCATTTTATCTTTCAAACTCTGAATCTGCATGATTTTATCCAGGCAATTTTTAGTTTTGAGGTAGATTTACCCCAGGGACACCCTTTTACAATAGGATTTAATGATTGGCAATGACGAGCAATAGAGAAAACAGCAGGTTCACGGCTTTTCCCTTTCTTTTCTTTAATTTCTGGTGAAGGGAAAAGAAAAGTACACCCGTCCATCAAACCTGCCCCTCTTCCTTCTTCCCTCCTCGCATCCCCACCATGCATCCTGCCTTTCCTCGGGACCTCGACTGTGCGAGGGGTTTGGTTTCCACACAAAGGAAGATATATTACTTTAACGTCTTTGCGATTTAGTTGCATGTAATCGTACTTGGGGCGCCAGGCAGTGTATTCTCTCCTGTCCAGAGGGGCTGTAATCTCCTCTGAAGCAAAAGGAAATGTGTGTGTCTGGAAACAAAGCAGCCACATCATCATCTTCTTACATCTTATCTTTCTGAGTTAAAAGTTTGGCATAGGTGATAAAATAAGATCAAACAGGCCTTCACTGGCAGCGCAGCGGTTAAGAATCCACCTGCCAATGCAGGGGACAGGGTTCAATCCCTGGTCCAGGAAGATCCCACGTGCCTCGGAGCAACCAAACCTGTGCGCCACAACTCCTGAGCTCACGTGCTGCAACTACTGAAGCCCGCATGCCTAGAGCCCGTGCTCCGCAACAAGAGAAGCCACTGCAATGAGAAGCCCGCGCATCACAACAAAGAGTAGCCCCTGCTCGCCACAACTAGAGAAAACCTGCACGTGGCAACGAAGACCCAACGCAGCCAAAAATAACATAAATAAAATAAATTAATTTATATAAAAAAAATCAAGCACTCAGGACAAGAGACACTGAACCCCAAGAATGTAGTAAGCACACAGGTGAAGTCTCTTATGTCTTTTACATCTTCACCACGAACCCATTGGTTACTAGGTCTGAAATGCTTACCAAGTGGACACGCACCTCCATACAAGGAGACTCCCAATTTATCATTGCTTTCTACCTTACTTAGACGTTGGACTAACTAGTGTAGCTGTTTCCTTGAAGTATAATTTTTGATTCATTTGAGATTAAAAAACACACGGGTGGTGGGTGGGAAGCAGTGGAGGGTGAGGTTGTTCAGTGAGCCTTCTGAAGAGCGTGCTCCTGGCAGGTCTCATGCCTCACCCCTTGTGTTGCAGGCATAATAAGTAAGCTTGTGTGGTTGCCCACAGCTCCAGCTTGTAATAGAAGTTTTGCAAAGTTGTCGATTTTCTGGCAAATACGTTGTTGATAATTTAACGTAAATGGGTAAGCTGGTTTTATCTTTATGCTTGAGGTGATGGAAGGCTCTGTGTCTAGACGGGTCGTGGATATACGTGCGTGCGCATGTGATAAATTGTATAGAACCGAGTATGCACATGAACAAGTAAAGTTGGGGAACTCTGAGTAAGATCAGTGGATCATGTCAGTGTCAATATTCTGGCTGTGATTTTGTGCTATAGTTTTGAAAGATGTTACCAGTGGGGGAAGGGTACGGGGCTCTGTCCCCATTATTTGTAACAACTGCAAGCGAATCTATGGTTATTTCAATAACATTTTTGATTAAAAAAACCAAGTTAGCTTCATCTCCTAAATACAGTTTCCAAATATCTAAATGTTAGCCCAGCAATGGGGGACAATATCATGACATCAAACACAAGAGTGAAAACAGTGCCCTTGATTATTTTAAGTGTGTATAATGTTTTCCAGACTGTTCCACCAATAGGCATAAAAATTGATTAACACACTCCAGTTCGGCTGGAAGTTGGTATCCCATGGACATCCTGGGACAGACAAAGGAAGAGATTTGAAATTTTAGAACTGTGCCACTGAGGCCATTTCATTTTTGTCTCTCTGACTATAAACATAATTCTATTTATAGAAAATTGGAAAAATAAAATAAGGCACAAAGAAGGGGAAAAAAAGCTATAACTCCTAGGCTCAGAGGTACAAATCTGACACTCCACCCGTGGACACCAGTAGAGCATCAGGCTGGGGTCCATGCTGGTCAGCCAGGCATCCTTTCTAACAGCCATGCCCTACTTGATGAAGCCAGCTATGAAATATTCTGAAAATCACTCATGGGTTGTAGTATTTGAATTAACCATGTATTTGATGGTTAGGCAAGTTGCTTTGAATTTTTCACTATGACAAACCATGCTGTGATAGAAATCATTTTGCATAATACCTTTTCTGAATTTGGGGTTATTTCCTTAGCATAGATTCCCAGAAGTAGAATTCACTGGTGAGAACGTATGGCTTTTTCAGGCTGTTCATATATATTGCAAAACTGCATTCCAAGAGGGCTTCAATCTTCAGATATTCACAACTCTATGCATTCCCAACAGAAGGCAATCTCTCTCTCTTAACTTTTCTGATGTTACAGATAAAAGTCAGTACTTATCTCTATATTTTAATGTGCAGTGAGGGCAAACATTTTCTTACATGTTTGTCACCCGTGTGTATTTTTCCTCTTTTGTGAATTGCTTGCTTACATACTTGGTCTGCTTATCGGGACAGGAGCCAAATTGTGCAACCTTAATAGTAGTTGTCATGAATAGAGAACTACTCATGGTTTTCTTTGTTGAACATTTCAGGACTTTGTAGTAGCTTAAACATGTAAGATGTTCTGAGCCATTCGTCATTTTTTCACAATGCTTAATTCTTATCCTTATGGCTATTTCCATTTTGAGACGAGAATCCAGTGCAGAGGAGGGTGAAGGATGATTTGAAGACCAAAGTATTGGAATGAGGGAACAGGGATGTGTATGTTATCCAAACTGGGGCTTCAACCTACTAATTGGAGGAAAAGTGTTGAAGAGAATAAAAATTACCTTTCGAATCCCCCAGCCTCATCTCCCTGTATCCCGCTTAGTTCTAACACCCTGGGGTCCCCAGGCTCTACTGTCTCACCTCTGGCTTTGGAAGTAAGTTCTTCGATACGGTGTTTCCACTAAGACGTGGGATTTTAAAGCATAACTCTTTCTTTTTTAAAGAAATTTTGCATGTTAATAGATTCATATCCTTCAGATAAATTGTAGGAACACTGAATGTCAGGTCTGAGGCCGCAGCCAGCAAACAAAGCAGGATTTTGAGGTTGTTCCCCTATTCCTGAGTCAACTATCAAGTCCTGTCGCTTTTCAAAATGACTTTTAAAAATAATGATGGGACTCAAGTGAGGAATAATACCCTGGGAACAGAAGGACAATTCTACACATTGAGGCTTCCACTCTGGGCACATTAACGTACTGTGGATCGCCAAATACCAGGAAAAAGAAGCTTTGTAACCAGATTCATCTACGTCTGAATCATGTCTCTCTTTTGGGGCCAGAAATAAATTGAACAAATGTTTACTTTTTCCATATAAATAGGGACATTTGGAAAACTGTGGTTTTCACTCTGGATTCATAAAAGTTTATGGTTCACTCATGATTGCATTTGGGTCTCAGCTTCGAAGACTGCCCAAGCATTTTCCCCGGCACATCCAGAAAGAACAATGGATGAACTTCCACCAGTTGGAAGGAATAGTGGAAACTACGTTACGTACGATTCCTAAAAAGATGGTCTTTCTACTTTGATTTTCCCCATGGAGTAAAGTGATGGAAAGAACGAAGTCTTTTGCTTCCTGGCTTCTTCCTGAATGTCCTTCAAGTCTGCACAGAGGCGTCACTTCCTCTGCAGGGCCCTTCCCAGCCCCTGGGATGCCAAGGTTGGCTATGGCTTGGCCAGGGATCAGGGCACCCTGGCTGTCTGGACGGCAGCTTGCAGGAGACAGTGTGGTGTAGGTTTGGGGGTGCATGCCTGTTGCTCCACCTGCTGTCCCCCCACTGTCTCCGGGGCTGTGTCTTCTTCTCTGATCCATCCCTGGAGCTCTGAACTCTGCTTGCATCCACAAGATAAATATTTCAACAATGAAGCAGTGAGTGAACAAAGGGTCCTCCTTCCTCCTCTAGTGCTGGTAGCTGGCTGCCAGGGCCCCAGCCCCAGCAAAACCCTGCTCAGCCTGGCTGGGAAAGCAGTCCCTGAGGCCGGACCTTCCCAGTCAGAGGATACAGCTCACTCCAGTGATGCGGCGCTCCTTGTCATCTTTCTCACCCAGAACATGTCATGCTTCCTCTGGGGGAGCCCACCTGTTAACACTGGATGCCTACCTCCACCCAATGGACACTCTTATTTTAAAAATTTGTATCTTGGGTAGGGGAATACTTTGCATATTTTGTCTAGAAGGACAAATCCTGGAGTGCGTCACAAGGAGGGCTGGGTGGGAAGAACTCTCAGTCCCTTTGTCTCACTCAACACCACATTTCTATCATAGAGGATGTGTCGGGTGTGATGTTTTCACTTACATCATCATCATTTTTCTAGAGGACCTCCCCCCTAGCGCAAAGAGATCCATGCTTATTGTAACAACAACACACTCACTCTTCTGCGTGAAATCTGTTTGTAGGGACACTTGGAGTGTCTTTGTGGTGATCAAGCAACATTTCCAATGGTGAGCTTTCTAGCCAATGATATAAATGTACAACTGGTTGTTTTTCTTCATTGTTTAAGTCATATTCTTTCAGAATCCTCAATAGCTAGCAAGGTTTTCTTGTCATTCCTGAGTGATATTGGGCAACTACTTCTTGCATAAAGAGGCATGAAGGTGATCTTTTTTTTTTTTCTGATGATGTGGCAGACCGGTGGAATCAATATCCACAGAATATCCATTTAGCCTGTGAAACGGAGGTGAACTTTTCTTTTCCTCATTTGGAGACCATGGAGACTGTAAAAATGAAGTTTTGCTATTTCTCTCTGGACAGTATCAAAAGGTATTAAATCCACTGGCTTTGCCTTAGAAGTAGGGATGAGACTGTCATGTATGTAGCCATGCTAGAGAGTCTTCCAGCACAAGACACTTTTTGTTTGATTGTTAATTGATTTATTTAACAGCAACATTTCAATTGTCTTTGTCTTTCACATACACCTTCTCCAGGAAGTCAAGGAGTTATTGGAATATGCAGATTGATGTAGGCCTCCTGAGATGAAAAGCTGTAGAGACATTTCTGGACTCTTCACTCCTTCCTGTGGATTTTCGTTTCCACCTGGTCTAACTTGGCTTCAGCCTTAGTTACTTCCTTCTAGAGCAAGTGTGATGGTGATGAATTCTCCCAGCTTTTGTTTGCTTGAGAATGTCTTATTTTTGAAAAGTATTTTATTTTTGAAAAATATTTTCATTGACATATAGTTCCAGGTTGACACTGTTTTCTTCCGTACTTTATATTGTCATCCTATTGATTTTTGGCCTCTGTCCATCTTTTCCTGATGAGAAGTCTGTCATCAATACATCACTGTGTCCCTGTAGACAATGTGTCTCTCCTCTCTGGCTCACTTTAAGATTGTCTTTTATCTTCATCCCTGTGGTTATGTACCCAAGTGTGATTTTTTTTCCTACTAAATTTTTAAAAATGTTGGCCATTAGTTTTTCAAATAGTTTTTTACCCCAATCTCTCTCTCTTCTCCTTCTTGATTCTAGTTCCATGTACGTTACACTGTGTGATATTATCCCAGAGGCCACTAAGACTCTTGTTTGGTTACAAAACATATTTCTCCTGGTTTCAGAATGGATAATTTCTATTAATTTTTCTTCAGGTTTACTTATTTTTCTTCTGCAGTATCTGATCTGTTGTTTAGTCCATCAGCGGATTTTTCATTTCAAATATTGTGTTTTCAGTTCTAGAATTTGCAGTTTTACAGCTTCCGTTTCTCTGATGAGATTCTCCAAAGTTCTGTTATTATAATCATATTTTCCTTTAAGTTTTTGAACATCCTTACAATAGTTTTTTTTTTTTTTTTTTTTTTTGCGGTACGTGGGCCTCTCACCGCTGCGGCCTCTCCCGTTGCGGAGCACAGGCTCCGGATGCGCAGGCTCAGCGGCCATGGCTCACGGGCCCAGCCGCTCCGCGGCATGTGGGATCTTCCCGGACCGGGGCACGAACCCGTGTCCCCTGCATCGGCAGGCGGACTCTCAACCACTGCGCCACCAGGGAAGCCCTACAATAGTTATTTTAAAGTCCTTCTCTCTGAGTCATCTCAGGGGTCTGTTTACACTGACTTCTTTTTCTCTTTATTGTAAGTCAGATGTGACTGCTTCTTTCCAGGTCTAGAAACCTTGGATTGGATGACAGAAATCGTGGCTAGTCCCTTGCAGGGAATCTGGATGGTGTTTGCCATTTATACTATCTTTATTTAATTCTCCTACTCACCCTCTGAGGTCACTACAATTATTCCAGTTTACAGATGGGGAAACTGAAGCTTGACAAGGAGCCGCCCACTAGCACACGGCTGAGTGGCGAAGCTGCCACTCAAAGTGAGAATTTCTGCTCTGTACCGTCAGCTCCATTTGCCCAACTAGAGGCGCTTTGGCCAGGCCATGCTTGGTTATGCCCTGCCAACATTTCTATGTGTGCTGAGCCTCTCCTTTCTCTGAGAGGCCCGGGCCTGTGTGGTCCTCTGCTGTCCAGCAAGAACGGGTAGGATGCAGACCTCATTCCCCACTGTTTCTGGAAACCACTTGCAGCACAATCAGCCTTGTCAAGCCTTTCCCTGCTCTGCCATATAAGGCTGCCAGCTTTCCAGGGCAGTTCAATAATCTCCAGGGTCTTGCTGCAGGGACAGCGATTAGCAGAGGTGTTTACATGTCTGAAAATGTACCAGGCTATAAATAGAAGCTATTTTCCCAGCCTCCTGCGATCCTGGGTTTGTTCTTTCCTTTCATTTTCTTCTCCATCTGTCAGCGTTAATAAAGAGGAAAAAGAGGAAAAGGGGGGAAATAACCCACTCAGGACGCAATGTCAGAGAGGCAGGAAGAGCGTTCACTTAGCTTCTCAGAAATCTGTGGCAAAGCCCCTGGCTTGCAGAAAAGGAAGCTGACTGCAAACAGAACACAGCTCTGCTGAGAGACCCAGTGAGAAGTGAGTCCAGCACTGTGAGGAAGCAGGTCCCTGGCATCAGTGGTGGCTGCCCCCGGCAGTCCTGAGCTGTTTCTCGTAGATTCTGAAGCCAGCACCCAACACACCTTCGTGGCTTCCTAGATCTGCTCTGTTCCTTGGCATCCTAGAGTCTTGGTTGAGGAGGCTGTCTTTGTGCAGACTGGGATCTGGGAGCTGCAAACACTGTGGGGTTTTGCTCTCTCTTTTCTGTGCAAGTTTTCCTGGGTGGGGCATGGAGGCCGCTCCCTGAGGGGCTGTGGAATTCATTCCCGGTGGGGAGAGATGCACCAGAGACCCCCAGGGCATGGGACCCACAGTGTGGGGCAGCGCACTCAGAGCTAATAACCGCTTACCTTTCCTGTAGCCCAGAGCCAGGTGCTAAGATAAGAGCTTGCCATGCATTATGTCCTTTTTCCTGACAGCAAGCCCATGAAAAAGAACTAGTGCTTTATCAATTTTATATATGAAGAAATTGAAGCAAGAGGAATTAAGTAACTTTAAGGTCACACACCAGGAAACATCACAGCCAGGTTTCCAAGGTAGATAGCGTGTAGGCCACGCTTAACTGCCCTGCAATGTCATCTTCCGTTGCTCATCCTCAGGGCTGACCTTCTCCAAAGGGATACTGGAAAAAGCCTGGGCTAAGAAAGCCTGTGGTGAGAGCTCTAGAGGCCTGGTCCTCAGCAGTTTCCAAAATGCATCATTGCTTAGAAAGGAACAAAGGGCTGAGAATCCAGAAAGAAGACATAAATACTGATTTTAAAGGCATTTGTGGATGTACCTAAATGCCCTTGTGTTCACAGCCTCTCTCTCTCCATCCAACAGTTGGAGGGCTGCTGATGAGTGACGAAAACAAGAAGAAATAAAAGAGGAAATATTTGAATCTGGTTTCCAAGGTCACCCGTACTGGTTAGGCTTAAGGGCCCATCTCCCTCCCTCTCTCCCTGGGGCCCCTGAGGCTCCTCAATCCTTCCATCTGTTTACACACACATCCACACATGATGCCTCATCAGAGGGTCTTCCCTGTCTCAGACTGCTGGGTGGGAGCGGAATGCAGACCTCCAGCCTTCTAGGACCTTCTTCCTCTGCCCCCCACCGCCTCCACTCCCAAGGGCTGTGGCCAACACTGCTTGGATCTCGGCTTTCTTCAAGCAGCTCCTCTTCCAAAACCCACAGCTGAGTGCAAGTGTGGGTCTTTGGGTGCTTCTCAACCGACCTAGAGGCACTGACACCTCTTACTGACACCTCTTAGACCATGCGGGCAGTGGGGGGGTGCACAGAACACAAAGGGGAGGGGCAATGCCCGTAACAGAGAAGAACAAACGTAAGCTACTTGCTCACTCAATTTCCTTGCCACAAGTGTTTACCCTACATGCAAGTACTCCATCAATCCAGAAGAATGTATCGGGTTAAGGTCCAGCCTTATAGCCCCACTTGCCTCCAGCGATCATGTTTCTGTTTCCTCTGCCTCTTGTTTCTTCTTGCTCTGAGCACACAGTGGTCTCTCAGCTCGAAGTCCTGCTTCCTCGAAACATCCTTCATCCTGTGTCTGGGGAATTTTTAAATAATGCAAGTATCATTCCCTCACTTCCACTTAAAATATTTCAATGTCTCCTTCTTGTCGACAGGATGAAGTCCAGACCCCCTGCCTGCTCTTTGAACCCTGGCTCCCTGACCAACTCAAGTCCCCCATCATCCTGATTTGCATTTGATGTTCTCCCCATCATTTTGTGTCTTTACAGAAGCTCTTCCTTCATGTCTTTCCCTTTGATGTTCAGCGAGTGAATGTCTGCTCGTCCTTCAAAACCCAGCTGAGCACCAGCTCCTCCAAGAAGGTTTTCCTTACTTCCTCAGGGGGAGCTTATTTCCTTGTCTTTTGTGGCTGGGATTCGTCCTAGTTCTTCTCATGGCACTTATTACACAACATTGCAGTAATGCATGTACATCTCTGCTTCTATTTACTATAAACTCCTTGAGGGCAGAAGTCATAAGTTCATTCATATTTATTTCCCTGGTGCCTGGCACAAGTGTGGAAACCTCCAAATTCTCAGTGGATTGTGTGCTGTGTTTCTGCTGGCTTCTCGAATGGGGACATGCTGAAGATGGTGGGGGAGGAAAGGCTTTTCTTCCCAGAGTTGGACAAACAGAAGGAATGAGAAGGAAGGGATTATCTTTCTCATCCCAAGATTTCTTTTTAGAAGAAAATTGTCCTTTAACATTTCCAGTAAATAAAGTCATCAGGAAAGAACGATTTTTTAAAAATCTCTGACTGGGTTCTAGTGTGAGACTGAAGTGACAGTCAGAAAGGAAAACTGGCCTGAGAAAGCAGAAAATAATAAGAGTTGACAGACATTGGACATCAGGTGTATGTCTGATCGGAAATACGAGCTTTACAGACATCATCCCACTCAATGCTTGTTCCCTAAAGACAGTTATTACTCCTCACCAACACTGTCATCATCATCATCACCAACATCACCATCATGATCATGACCTTCATCATCACCATCATCACCATGACCAGCGCCACCACCACCACCATCAGCTTCCTCATCACCATCACCATCATCACCACCGTCATCGCCATCATCATTGTCATCATCATCATCATCTCCATCATCATTAAAGGGGTTAATGGTCTGAATTGCTTGATCACCACCATAGGTGCCATATTCATTAAATTCTCTAAAGGCATAAATAAAAATATGATGCAAAGAAAATCCCCAAACGAATGCTCAGAGAAAAGGCTGTCTGTCCACTGTGTGCAAAGCATTTTAGACAAATGCAAGAGAAAAGAATGACAAAGTGTGCCATTTGGGGAGAAACTGAGAGTTGAGTGCACTCATTTGACTGGAACAAAAGATCAGGATCCATATTGCAAGCAAATAGTGTGGGACTGAAAATGCCAAGTTTAGGCTTAAATTCTGCCCTGTTTCAATAGCTATTGATCCCTGGTGGTCCAGTGGTTAGGATTTGGCACCTGCAATAGCTATTGAAGATGATATAATCAAAGTCATATTTTTAAAGAATTGGTATCAACCAACAGGACACCATGGGATTGAGGACATTTTGGGGATGGGCATAGCGATGGTGTCAGTATGGTGTCAATCAGGAAGCATGGGGGATACAGTGAGGAGAGCCCAAGTCCTCGAATCCAGGTGGCCTCCTCCGCTCTTGCAGTGAGACTGTGACCAAGGCTGTCCAACTTCCCCAGACTTTGGTTTCTAATCTACAACATTAGGGTATTGGGTTGCAGCCTTAGCAAGCCCTACGGCCCTTCCAAATTAGCAGTCGTAGTTTTGTGATTCCAGACATAGGGGTCCATTGAAAGATGAAGGAAGACTCAGCAGTGATTTGGAGATGCTGAGCCCCAGAGAATGAGGAGATGGAGATCGTGTCTGATGGAAACAGAGGAGTTCTGTAGGGGACCCATTTGCAATTGTTCTAAAGCCATGGCACTGTAGGAAATCAAATAAGCAGTTCTGAAATGGCAAACATTGGGCTGGCCTCGCTTCCAAAGGCTTCTTAGAGGTAGATCCTTAACTGAACTTGGAAGGAAAGAAGGAGGATTCGTTGGTGAAACGATGGAGGAATAAAGCAATCCAGATGGCCTTACATCTGTGCGTGAGGCTCCCGCCTACTTGTGTTTTCACTTGTTCGTCTGTCTCCAGGGGGCTGCCTCCAAAGAAGGGGGAGCGGTAGAGAAAGGAAACGATAGAAAATAATGAGGAAGGGGGCTGCTTCTGAGGCTGGGGACGGCGAGGCGGGGGGGATTGCTGCAGTAACTCCTATGTGAGACGGCAAAAGCCTGGCTGAGAAGGGGAGGAAGAAACAGATCAAGAGCCACAAGTTGGCGCATCCAGGTCAGGAGATGCCTGTTCATGCTGTGGTCGCTCAGTGTGTGTGATGCTGGGTGCAGAGCAGGGGTTCGGTCCAAGCTGATGATGTTGAGACGTCGTTAGAGCTTTCAGCCCCTTCCTTTGTATACGAGAGTAGTGGCTGATGCTGAGAAAGTGCTTAGCGGCGTGTGATGACTGCCACATAGAGAATGATGTGGCACCAGGCCAGGAACCACCACACATGGTGCTCAACGTAACAGCAATCCCCCGGTGTTCCTGCATCTCCTGGGCCCCATCCATAATTGATGGAATATCTGAGCAGTTGGGGGTTTTGTTTGTTTATTTGTTTTGTTTGGGATGTTTGCCCAAATCACCTTACTTATGCACTGTGAATAAAAGTAAGAGAAATAATGTAATCTGACTCTCTGAGTTGAGCTGCATTATCTTGTCACCATCTACATAATAGAAATGATCCTTTATGCTTTCCCTAAACTTTGCTACAAGACTCCTTTGACAATACTGGACTAAAGTCCTGGGCAAAGATCACCAATTTCTAATTTTCAAGGATCTAAAAGAACTTTTGCTGACTTTGGCTAATTAATCAGCCCTGGACATTGAGAAGGTAAGGGGGAAAGCCACAGGGTTATGTCATTTTCTTTGGAAGGAGAAAAGCTCCCGGTCATGTGCTAGATAATGCAAACATTTCAAGGTAGGAATGTGAGCAGAGCCGAAGCATTTGGAACCTCAGGAATGAGACAGTGGAAAAGTGCACTGTTTTTGCTCCTTGTCTCTAAATTTTCAGGTAAATTCTTCTCTGAAGAAGGATTATAAGCAGCACATGACCACCAGCAGCCCAGACTCGGCCCAGAGGCTTTGTGCGAGCCGTCCCTCTAGAGCCAGCGTCCAGAGTTTCCAGTTAAGATGGCTGAATTCACTTAGGACGGGTCACCAACTTTAGCTACCTACACCCTGTGTTTTAAGCCTGGCATGCTTTCACGCAGCACAGAGATTTCTGGCAGTTACGTGCATCTACTCAAACTTAATAATTGTCTTCATTTTTTCTTCTAATAATTCTTACAAGTGAAAACCACAGAGGGATCTTAACTTTAAAAATAACATCTTTCTGAGTGAAGTAAGTCAGACACAGACAAATATCCTATGGTATCACTTATATGTGGAATCTTAAAAAAAGGGTACAAATGAACTTATTTACAAAACAGAAATAGAGTCACAGAGGAAGAAAACAAACTTATGGTTACCAGGGGATAAGGGGAAGGGAGGGATAAATTGGGAGATTGAGACTGACATATACACACTACTATATATAAAATAGATAACTAATAAGAACCTGCTGTATAGCACAGGGAACTCCACTCAGTACTCTGTAATGACCTATATGGGAAAAGAATCTAAAGAAAAAGAGTGGATATATGTATATGTATAACTGATTCGCTGTGCTGTACACCTGAAACTAACACAACATTGTAAATCAATTATACTCCAATAAAAATTAAAAAAATAGAAATAATAAGAAGGAGAGTGAATAGAATACAGAATAACAGATTCACAGAGGAAGAAAAGATGCTTGAATTCATCAGTAAGCAAAGAAATTGAAATGAAAGGACAATGAAGTACATTTATTCCCATGGAATTGGGTTGGGGTGAATGACGTACAATGGTGGTCGTGGCTAATGGTCACTCATACACAGCTGGTCAGTGTTAATATTCGTAAAAGCTTTCTGGGAAGCAAACTGATAGTAAGAATCTGAAGTCTACATAAAAGTTGCATACCCTGACACCTGGCAATTCCAGTTTGAAGATTTTATACTTAACAACTCTGTTCCATCAAATAGAAACTTATTTTTGTCCTCTCTGTCTTTTTTTTTTTTTTTTTTTTTTTTTTTTGCTGCACCACTTGGCATGAGGAACTTCCACGACCAAGGACTGACCCTGTCCCCCCTGCATTGGAAACACAGAGTCTTAACCACTGGTCTACCATGGAAGTCCAGAAACTTATTTTTGTCTTATAACGTGAAATTTGGAGGTAAGCGGCCCAGGGCTAGGCTTACCTAGGGTAAAGCCCTAGGGTCTTGTCTTCTTCCTCTTTTCACAGAGCCCTCCTTAGTGGGTGGTTTTCAGGTCTGGTCACAAGAAGGCTGCCTATCTCCACTCATTGCATCTGCTTCCCAGGCAAGAAAATAGGAGTGGATAAAGCAAATTCAAAAGACCATGAAAATGATGGGAGCCACATCTACCCCCCTTCAAAGGGCCATTCCAGAAGTTACCACTCAACACCTTCTGCTCACACTGTATGGACTATACTTTGTCATATGGGAGAAGAAATAAAGAGCCAGGGTTATTTCCACATCAACAAAATCAGAATCATATTAGCAAAGAAGGAGAAAAAAATATAGATGTTGAGTGGACAAGTAATAGTATGTTTGAAAAGAATTACTGAAGACTGCATATACATTTTATATATACATTATATAACATATAATGTATATATAACATCTATCATGTAGATAGATAGATGATAGATAGGTAGATAAATAGATAAATAGATAGATGATAGATGGATGGATGAAATAGGAAGCAACCAAAAGATCTAAAATTAAAAGTTTGGCTCAGAGAAATGTAACAAATCCATACAATGGAATACTATGCAATCATTAAACAACAGGCCAGAGAAGGATATTTCAACCTTGGCAAAACTTCATGAGGCATTGCTAAATAAAAACTGGACTTGACACGGTATTTATGGAAAGATATCGTCGAGGGAGGCAAAAGTTGACATGTGCACGTGAACACAGAAAAATACCCAGGAAAATGTACCAAAATGTTGATGGTAATCATAATGGTAGGGTATGGAATTATAAGTAAAGTGTCTTTTGTGTTTTTATGAGTTTTCCAAGGTTTCTGCACTGAACAGATACTACTTCTGTAATCTATAAATAAAAAGTTATAAAAAAAAATAAATGGATGAGTTTAACTTTTCCTGATAGAGTCCCAAGGAAATGAGTCGCTTCGTGGACTTGAGCCAAAGCAACAGAAAACTGGTTTCTGCATTCGGATAGTTTATACTCCAGGAGTTCAGGACTTATTTGTGGTAAGCAATAGCGTGCCTTCCTGCCAGATGTTCTCAACCATCCACATTGGCTCTCGGGGCAGGTAAACAGATGAAAATTAACGTGCTCTGGTCTGTTTCATTTAGCCTTACTTTCATAATTACATTAATTTTAAAAACACTTGTTTAAAATTTTTAAAAAATACTATGCATTGAACTTAAATTTCATTGTTCCCCAAGAAATGATAGTGGCTTTTCTTTTTTTGGTAACTTGTCATTTAGAAATTTTTCCTTTGCAATTGTAATTAAAACTGCAAAAATGTTGCGTTTCTTGGGGGGAAAATCCTCTTTACTAAAATGAGCGAGCTCTTGATTCCTGTGCAGAGAATGCAGCACAGAGTGTGCTGTAAGTGTTATGTATGCGTCTATGTTTACATGACGCATATCCTAATAAGGGCGCGCTATAGCCCCATCACCAGCTGGAGTCATTCTGTTTAAATTGTTTCAAGTGCTACTGACGTCACGTTGAAAAGGACCACCTCATGCGGGGTCTAACAGGTGCTGCCGAGCCTGTGTTCACTCACTGTCAGACGCAGCCCTCCCAATGAGCAGACAGCTTTAGGACCAAAACAAGAGGTCCTGCTCTCCATCCCGAGTGCCTGGGCCAATTCCCCCAGTAAATAGAACAGCAGGTTGAAACCTCATGCTGGGAAACCCAAGTTTTCTGCTTAGTTTTTTCAATGTGGAATATTTCTATATCCTAGGTTCAGGAAGCAAGGTAAAAAGGCGAATCTTTCTTAGTAAAATGCCTGTAAACTATGCTGGGCTATTTTCATATTTTATTTTTCAACGACAGCATATGTCTCCCTATTTCATTTCCCATTGTCCTCCTGGGATGCAGAAGAGAAAGTGATTGTATGACATAGGGGAAGAAGGAGGTTGGTTGAGACCGAAATAAGACAGCCCTTTGTATCCAGACAGCCTTTCGTTAGCTGAGAGAGGCATGAAACAGAGGCAGAAAAATCTTATTTCGAGGGAGACTGGAGTAGAACACTGGCTTTGGAGTTCAAGATGCATTCATTCATTCAATAAATGACTATTCAGCAGTTCCAGTGTGCCAAGCACAGTCCCAGGATTTGGGGATACAAACAAGCTAAAGCCGGGCTCCCAGCCACCTCCAACATGTGGAGCTCAGATGCAACAGGAGAAGCAGAAACAAAATAAGACGATTTCACGTTTACTAGTGTGTGAGGAGCAGGAAAAGGCTCTGGTGCACAGGAGAGAGGTGCTGGACCTCGCGGTGAGCGTAGCTGCTGCAGGCGGGCTGGGCAGGGATGTCCTCTGTGAGAAAGTGACCTTTAGGCTGAGAAGTTTACGACCAGGCGTGGCCAGGCATGGAAAGATCTGGAGGAGGAACTCCCCAGGCAGAGGGAAGAACAAAGTGAAGGGAATGAGGGGAGAAAGAGACTGACTTGCTCGAAGGACGGAAAGAGGATGAGATAATTTTTAGGCACCTTTTGGCAACAATAGATGAGATTCACAGAAGATAATAAAAGGAGACCCTGAGGTCTTGGCCTGGAGGAAAGGGTGTTGGAAGGGAAGATCCTAGGCCACTGTGTCCTGGGTAGGTTCTGGAATAAAAGTGCACTGAAAGAGTCCACAAAATAACTATTTGAACAGTAAGTATAATTTACAGGCTAGTTATTAAAGAATTGACACAGCACTTTTACACATTATTTTACTAAATAAATTCAAACGCTTGGTCATTCATTCATCTAGTAAAATCCCAAAAAAGTATTATTTTATTTTATTGGATCAAATTTGCCAGGATCATGAAGCAGGTTCCTATCTCACTCAGGTGCCTGACCGCTGAGTAGAGCAGCCCTTCCCCAGGCCGTTGTTGTACAGGTGTGTGCTCGGCCCAACTTGTTAGCTCTTTCACCCTGTGTTACTGCTACTCTGAGTTTTCAAAACCTATCTGCTGATAGTGGATGAGCCGCCTTTTAACTTTTCTCAAGCCTTCTAGATTTATCTCCTAAGTTTGTTGTGAAGATAAATGAGATCATAGGTGGGGCCACCTATGCACACGTTTATCTTCTTTAATCCTCCGTGAGATTCTGGCACTCAGTGAATGAAAACAGGGTACCACTCCCAAAAAGTGGCAGATTCTCCGTTGGAGGGTAGCCCTGATGGGAAACCACACAGTTTCAACTTGTTATTAATATCATGTCTGAAGAGTGAACATTGCCAAGGGCAGACCTCAAAGGGGCCAAAAGACGGTGCCCCTTGGGGGCTACCCATAGGGCAGGCTATTGCTCCATCAGGAATCAAGAAATGCAATATCCCTTCAGGCACTATTTATGTGTTTACGATTGTCATCTTCCGTTCAGCTCTCCTAAACATCCAAGTAGACAAGAAACAATCCTCTTACTTGAATACAGTGATGACAATGAGGATTAGGTTTCATTTTAGTCCATCAACAGAGGAATGGATAAGGAAGATGGGGTACATGTACGCAATGGAATATTACTCAGCCATGAAAAGGAATGAAATTGGGTCATTTGTAGAAATGTGGATGGACCTACCAAGTGGGTACCAAGTGGGAAGAGGGTGGGTGGGATGAATTGGAAGACATGTATACACTATTGATACTATGTATAAAATAGATAACTAAAGAGAACCTACTGCACAGCACAGGGAACTCTACTCAGTGCTCTGTGGTGACCTAAATGGGAAGGAAACTCAAATCAGAGGGGATATATGTGTAGGTACAGCTGATTCACTTTGCTGTACAGTAGAAACTAATACAACATTGTAAAGAAACTATAGTCCAATAAAATTTTTTAAAAACTAAATGAAAGGAGGGAGTAAGTACCCTTACTCAGTGCCGAGCCCTACAGAAAGTTATTTATGGGAAGGAAAAGCCTTGGGAAGACACTTGGGGGAAAAGGGATAATTACTGTCTTACCAGGGGAAGGGAGGTTGTAACAAGGTTAGGTTTCTCCCCCTTTCAAATTCTCTGTTTTACACAGATGGCATGCTTTATGTTGTAAATAAAGCTATATCCAATCCTTCAAACATGTGTCCCCAGGCCATTATTGTGGAGTCATGTTTTTCATGGATCCTACTGAGATGTGTTCATTTTGCACCCAAAGTATAAAATAGAGGGAGAGAATTTCATGGCCTCCAAACATCAGAATTGGTTCCTGTGTGGAGAATAAAGGGGGTTGAGCCAAAGTTTTCGGGTCATGACCAAGAACCTGGGAGGAGGACGTAGTGACAACTTGCTGTTGACTTGCCCGATCACTTCAACTCTAGGAGGGATTTTGAACATTTCCCGCACTATCATCATTTAGTGACTTATACTGTGGATTAAAATGATCTCTCCCCAGCTTCTCCCTACACTTTAGGGGCCACCAGGGACTGGAGGCTCAGGAGAAACCGTCTGCAAGAGCGAGTGTTGTTGATGGAGATGAAGGTACTTTCATCCCCAGGGACAGCCAGCGCCTCTGAATGTGCTTCGGATATGCCTGGAACAATGTGGTCTATTGGTGGAACCGCTTGCAGAGAGAGAAAGAGATGATTGATGCTTTAACCTGCAGTTTCTGGAGAATTCCAACGCCAGCCCATCAACAAGGATAACAGTGTTTTAACCTATTGGCTATTAGTCTTAGAGAAGAGAACAGCTTCCTCGAGATCCCAAAAAACCTGGTGCATACGTTAAAGCTCAGGGCTCCTGTGACCTCTCGATATATTTTCATTCTTATTCGTGGCTTCTTGGTGTTAACTGCCTTTTTATTTTCAGTGTCAGGGGAATGTCACGGCCCTCATCATGTTTGCGAGTTTCCGGTCTTTACTGATCAGAGAAGATTGACCCAAACCGCCTTTATCCCAGGCAAGAACACGCCCTCCAAATCACTCCTATCACATATCCTCTCTTAAGCTGGTACTGTAACACATTTAATTGGTTTTATTCCCATTACTAAATGTTGTGAAAATACCAGTGTTTCATTTTTAAAGCAAATAAACATTACCAGCTACCTCATGAGGACTACCCTCCAAATGATATCGCCCAGAGTAAGAGATTTTTTTAACAATATTTTATTTCACTACCTCCCTCATGTATTAATATCTTATTACTCAGAAAAAAACCCCTGTTGCTTCTAATGTCTCTTCAACTGGCTTGTTTCCTGAACGTGGGGAATAAAATTAGGACAGTCTGTCCTCACAATATTTTCTGGACCAAAGCAATTCAAGATGAATACAAGCTTTTGAAGACAGTAAACCATTTTTGATCAATTCTATTTCCATTGATTTAAGTATGGGTGCTTGTTATGAGGAAGAATGCAGTTATTTCAACCTTGGAAGCTTTTGCAAAACAGATCAGCATCAAGTGTATAAAATAACATCCATTGTGCATAGAGATTGAGAAGTATCTATTTCTTTTTACTTGAAGGATTGGACAAGACTCTCCTTTTGACGGTCCTGTGTGGGCTCCCAGTGAACTGGGGTCACAATGCCTTCTTACCACTTGCCTGCTGCCTTGTTAAGCAATGTGGTTTTTGCTGTTGTGGAAAAGGTTCCTGAGTGATTTCAAAGGCATATCCTCCCATTTGCGGTGGGAGCTGCACACTCTTTCTTTTCACTCATAGGCAACCTGCTTGGAGGCTCCTAAAAATGCTTCTGTGAGGATGGTGGTGTCTGGCTGCCTTATAGAGAGATGTTCTCCATCGTAGGTGTGTAGCCAGAGGCCCTATCCTCATGCCCGGACATCTGTGGCCTCAGAGCAAGAGCTGAATGAGTGTGTTGTTAGTCTCGTTTTGATGGATGAACTCAATAAATCAGGGTAGTTTGAGCATTCTTAAGGGGTAGCAGGAAAAGTGTTAGGAAAAATGGAAATAAACGAGTACTTTTCAAAGGCAAGAGATTTATAGCTCTGGACACACCAGAAATCATATCAGGAAAACTTTCCAAATCCTTTAGCGAACCTGACCCTCTTCCAACGGGCATGTCCTCTGCCGGGCCAGTGTCGGTCCTTTGGTGAGCAGCTCATACTGACTGTGCTCTTAGTTTTCACGATTGAGGTGGGTGGAAGCCCTTCCCCAAACATGGAAATGAACAGAACAGAATTCTCTTTCCAATATTCCTACTGCCTAAAAAAGTGAAACTTGCCCTGTGAGCCTCTCTTAATGATATGACCGTTATAGCTCAACACCAATTATGTCCTCATATTATAAGACTGACCAATTTATCTTTAAAATGTCCCAAGTTCATATGACGATGTAGCTACAAGATTTTTTTTTAATCAAAAAAGAACCCATCAGCTTTCCCTTCAGTAATTCGTAAGCTGATTTTCATGGCTCTGTCTTCATAATGACTGATAAAGTGCTACCATGTTTAAGATCCCTCGGTTTTATGTCCATCCCATGTTCCACATATATTCATTCTTTTCTTTCTCCACTAAGGTAATGTGTCTATGGACAATGACCTATTCAAACAACGTTACCGGAATGTAAACAGAGTAAAGACCTCTGGTTGGAAGCAGGGGCATACTCTCTTGATCTTTAGGACAAACATTAGCCAAGTGGTAGAATGTGATCTGATGGCAGTGGCGGAAATGAGTGATGGCCAAAGGCATCCATATCAAGAATCAGCTTTACCTCCACTTCACCTCAAGCCCTATCATCACCCTGAGCAACATTCCGATTCGAGAAGTCCTCAGTGGTCCCTCTGGTACGGAGTTGACATCTAAATACTAAAGTGGAGATAAAACACAATAACTGAACAATGGAAATAACTGGCAAGTAGCTTTTTGATCTGTGGCACTTAAGGAGAGGCTGAAATACAAATTCTCATGAGGCCATGGAGAAATTCCCAATTAGACGACGTTGACGGGGGCGCTGTCTAGATGGTGCATCTGCCTTCTCGGGATTTCTAGAGCTTTATTTCCTTATTCGAGGGCTGGAACTAGCTACTTCTTCTATTATCAGAGCTTATAAGTGACTACGCCCAGCACCAGATTCTTACTAAGATTTCTATCAGTTGTTTATAAAGTTGAATACGGACAAATCTGATTGATCATGGGATTTGACGACGGATCATTAACTGAGTGTGCAAAAGACTCTGAAGCAATGCCTCTTCTCAGCACATAGGAATGAAATGCATTTTAAAAATTCAAAATATTACCTGTATCAGACATAAAGAGAAGCAGCAAATCAGTCTGAAATTCCATGAGTAATGAGCCCTGGAATAAGAACACGCTTTTAAAACAGACTGCTTAGAAGAACAAAATGTTACAGGATAATGTAACCCTGGTAATTTTTCATTGGAACTTTCCACCCACGACTTCTGAGAGGAAAGAGTACTCTTGAGTCTGTGCTACCCAATGTGCTTTTACTCTTTCCTTAATAGTAGCTGACATATTAGCTGTTGAGCAGAACGTCCTGGGACTTCTCACTATACCTTCATTATTCCTTTTTTATTCTGTGAAGTGGCATTCCTTGTTAGTTCTGAAGTGGAAAATGCAGGTATTATAACTCACCATGTTCGTTCAGAAGAAGTAAAACTGAAAGGAAATTAAACTGTTTTTTTTCTATGTCTGAAAAGATTTGCTAGAATAATTCAACTCTCAACTCCTCTATCATATGTAATGGGGATAATTTTATAACCAGTTATTAATATAATAGAAAAACTTAATGTGATAAAAGCTGATGTCATCTGTTTTGAACTGTTAGAATTGTTATTAGAAATTTAGAATAAATTGAGAATTCATTAAAAGAATGCTAAGCCACTAGGCTTATTTAGTCTACTGTTTGGAAGGACCCACGTTCCTATACCACCGAACCCTAATAATGCTTGTTGAATAAAGAGAGAAGGCATGAGACCCACACTGGTGTGGCCTCATTGAATTTCAAGCACAGAGATTATGGTGAACTCACCAAGAAGGGAGCAGAGGAGGCAGCACGGACTTTCTTAGGACACTGTCTCTGTGGAGTTCCAGAATCACAATGCCTTCAAGCTTGTATCTTACGAAGTTGAATAACTCATCTTGTGGATGGTAGGGGCCCCTCTCTTTCTCTACTCTGCATTCCTAGCTTACTAATAGGAGAAAAGCAAACAACCGAAAAGCAGGTGGTATGATATTTAAACTTTTGCCTGCTCCATTTTTTGTAGGAAGTCAAAATTCATGACAAAGTCAAGTATTTGGATCAGTTCAGTATTTAGATGACTATCACTCATTACTCCTTTGCTCTGAGAGCTACAGGCAAGTCTTGTTGGCAATACCAATAAAGATAATAATCCTATGAAAGGTAATCCTGAAAATCAGCAGATTGGTTCTCCCTTGCTTAGCTATGCATCCAGGTATTTTAAAAGTAAAACATGGCAGAATCACCTTCAAATCAAGACCTTGCCTCTTACTGACTGTAACTGAGCAAACTATTGATACTTTACTTACCTGAACTTTAGTTAATTCATCTGTACGACCCACATAACTCCTGCTTTGTAGCGTAATGTGAACTGCCTGGAGTCCCTGGAAGCTAGTAGATACTCAACAGATTGGACTTAATATCTACGGCTCCAAACAGACGGACCAAATACTCAGACGGGTTTCCTCCAAAAAGTTCACTGCTATCTATCTATTCTCCACATTCATTTGCTAATTCCTAAGTTCTCTGATACACTGTGTACTCCTTATCACTATAAACTCAATAGTAGTTTAATTTTAGAAATTTTAGAAAAAGTGAAAATAAATTGTTTTTATGAAAATCATAACAACCGTTGATCTAATCACAGGGTCACGTTCCCATCCAACTCCTTCCTATCTCTTCTCCCAAACCCTGTATAAAAGGGGCAACTATTCAACAGGTGTTCCAACAAGCACTAACTTTCAAATAACTCTCATTGTGTGAATCCCACACTCACAGCAAGCTTGTGTTAAACCATGTGTTTTATGCTTAATCCCATTAACACACGCAGTTCATGTGTTCCCAGAGCCTTCATGTATTTAATAATGATTATTTGGTCCATGCATGTTATTTTAAAATTCAAGAGGCATAATCGTTATGCATGACTTGAAAGCAAAATCACTGCCTGAATATAAGACGTTTAGGAGTACTTGCACCTACAGGCACTAAACCCCCTTGTGGAGTAGACACGGTCGAGATATTTTACAGTGATTTGAGGTTCACCCAAACTCATATCCATGGGCCCAATGAATCTAACTGAGACTTGGTGCTGGGAGTCTTCAGGGTTTTGAGAGGAGTGGGAGGTAGAGTTTGAATGGGATATCCATTCTGTCTTACCCAGATGGCATTGGAGAATGGATGGAAGGAGACAGAAAGTGGGAAGCATGGTGGACAGCATGTAGCCATGCTTTGGAAAAGGCTTGAGTCTGCTTGTCTGGACTGTGCGTGTGACACAGTCAGGGGCACAAAGACATGGATTTGCTCAAAAACGAGGAAAAGCATATCATCCCCTTGGTTATAGACCAGACATAATCCTTAACCCTGAGTCTTTCTGGCAGAGAGAAAGTCTCCTTCAGGTGCCGCCAGCATGGAGCCGTTGAGTCATCCCATGTTATGGAGCATGTCCAAGGTGATTACAATAGAAACCATTATGGCTGGGGTTGGCCATGCTGTTCTCATTTTTAGGGTCTATTAGTTGTTCCATTATACAACCCAATTTACTTCAGACATTTCAACTGCTTTTTAACTAAAGCTTGGTAAAAATTTTCCTGGTAGTAAAAACTCCCTTGTGTTTTAAAGTGACTCTTAGTGCTATGGGGGTTGAATGGGAGAAAGTTAGGGGGCGGTGTAGGGCACAGGATTTCTTTTGACATTTAAGTGATGGTAGCTGACAGTCTGTTTTGTACTCATCAGTGGATCTTAAGATATTTTCATATGAGTGTGTAAGATTTATTTGTATCAGCAAGTTACCCAGTGGGCCAGCATATAACACCGAAATCCAAAACTCAAAGGATGTTCTCATGTTCTCTTGAAGATACGGTGCTTTCTTATATTAATAGATCAACTCGTAGGTCAAATCAGCTTATTAAGTTATAGCATGAATCTGAAGGGTTGGCCTATTTATCAGGGCAGGACACATAACCATCCAAACGACGAAACCAGAAATTCTCTTTGGGGCCATGGCTGGATCGTTTTGACCATATATGTTAGCTAAGATTAGAGGGAAGGGTCAGAAACATTGGGCCAGCCAGGGTCCAGTTTACCTGATTGCTCTCTCTACAGATTGTCTCTCCTTACAGGACATCTCCCCCCCTCTTCCCCGCATCAGACACAGCCTCGCTGCAGCCCACCTCTGTCCGGGACCCAGACCAGGGCAAGGGGAGTGAGCTGTGTAGGAGTGAGATTTCAAGAGGTGCTCACTCACCTCAGGTCTGGCTCTGAGACCAGCCAACTAATGCTCACCTTGTGTCTGGCTGTGACTTTATGCCATATTCACGACCTCCAGGACTGTATTTTGTCACTGGCACTGTCTTAAGCACCCACCTTTCCTGGAACCATGCTATTTTCACACTTAATCCTACAGAAGCCATGAAGTGGCTCTTATTATCCTTGACATTCAGAGGAAGCTCAGAGGGGTTGAGAAAGTTGCTCTAAGTTTCGTAGCAGATGGTAAGGGACCTGGGGCTTGAGTCTGGCATGAAGTCGGCCTCTTCGCGTCCTGGGTCTGACGGCTGGTGCTCTGGGACAGAGGCTCTTCCTGTCATCCTATTCCCACACCCACTCCTAGGCCTGGGGTCTCATATTCCTTTGTCACAAATGCCGTCTGTGAGTTCCCTGGCGATGCACCCCGCTCTCTGACAAGCGATCCCCCTTTCAGCTACCTGCTGGAGCTTTCAAGATCACTTACTCTTGGTCTGGTGGGTGCAGGTGGGTGCCTCTGGACTCCTGGTTTCACCACTTAATGACTTGTAACCTGAAGAAGCTATTTAACTACTCTGCACCTTGCTCTTCTCATGTGCAAAGTGGAGATCCTATAAAACTGTGCCTCAAAGGCTGTTGGGATGATTCAATGAGGCGTGATCTGCAGCTCCCTTAGAACAGCACCTGACCATTGGCAGTGTTCAGTCAATGTCAGCAATTATTATGATGCTTTCTAAGGTTGGAGATTTCCCTTCCTCTTGGAAGACGTCCAAGGTGTCAGTTGCCAGAGCTTACTGTCTGCAGGACCACTTTCTGGACCATACTTCTCTGGCACATAAGGTGGGCTTGTTTCCGGGTCCCCCCCGAAACTCTGTGAGCCACTGCAATGAGCAGGGCCCTACCGTGACCCAGTAGATAGGCTGCCTTCACTAGAAGCTGACTGAGGTACAGTACAAGAAATACAGTGATGGGAGAGGGCCTGAAATACGCCCGCAAGCAGAATGACCTGGTCACAGTCTTACGGGCTGTGAGCCAGAGCTGCCTTAACCTCAAACTCCCTCCGAGTGGGAACCTGCACCATTTGTCCATCCCCAAGGCTGAGAAGCACAGCTGTCATTGGGGAAAGACATTACTGGCCCTGGAGATAATGAGAAGCATAGATTTTGGCTTAGAGAGATTGAGATTGAGAGAGAGAGAGAAAGAGAGAGAGAGAGAGAGAGAGAAAGAGAGAGAGAGGGAGGGAGATAGAGATAGAGAGAGAGAGAGGTTTGACAGAATTGACTCACATCAGTGTGGGTCTGGCAGGTGCACAATCTGCGGGGTGGGCTGCAGGCTGGAGACCCAGGGAAGAGCTGATGCTGCAATTCATGTTTGAAGGTCTGCCTGCTGGCAAAAGTCCCTCTTTGGGGATATCAGTTTCTTTGTAAGGCCTTTAACTGCCGGAGGGCCCCCCCTCCACATTACGGAGAGTAATCTGCTTTTATTCAAAGTCCACTGATCTACATGTTCATCTTATGTAAAAAATACTTTCACAGTAACATCCAGACTTCTTTGGCCAAATACCTGGGTACCAAGACCTAGCCAAGTTGATATGTAAAATTAATCATCACACTGGGCCTTTGAAGCGGACTGGATGTCACACACTTTCATCCTTCACCTGGGACCACTGTGTCCTCGCACTCCTGGTATGAGTTATCTCAGGCCCAAATCACTGTCTAGTCTTACGCTGTCATGGCAATTAAGGAAGTATCCTCTTTTGGTGACCATGGGGCTTTGCAGGTGGACAGGTAACATGCTCATGAAAATGGCAGATGTATCTTTGTAGAATATTCTCCAGATATGGGGTGAGTCCTTCTGTGACTCTTAGCAACAGTGGAATCATGCACACACACACACACACACACACACACACACACGCATGCACACACAAATGCTGCTTCTGGTACTCAAACACAGAACGTTCTGATTAGGAAACTTTGTTCTGGAGGGAAACTGAGAGGAATTTTTGAGTTATACCCCTGGAGCCTCACTTCTCTGTGGCAGATACATAAAGAAAGGACAGTTTGCTATTATTGGTTCTCTGACTGAGGACACACTCAGAGACGGCGTTATGTAGGGGACTGACGTTCTGCATTTTGCCGCACAGTTACAAAAGAACACTAGCTTATTAATAACATAATGAATTATTATGATGGCAGAGAACACTTTGGTGCTTATGATATGCTTCTGAGATTCTATGGATGTTGGAAGGAACAAAAATATGATGCTTTAACGCTCCAAGTTGTACATGCAGTACACATTGTAATTGTTTGGGAAACTGCTCCGTTCTACTTTTAGAGGAATGACATCAATGGACAAACATTATTTTTTATGCCAAGTAGGTAGTAAAATGGTGCAGAGGCTGAGCGATCTGAGCGAGCAGGGAACTGAACCGCCTGGACCTCCTTGTTGTCACTTCCGAGTACTTCGCTTTCCCTCGTGGGACTTGCAGCTATTTTGAAGGAATGCGGATGTAGAAGTCACAGCTTACAAATGCAAACTTCAGCTCTGAAATCAAAAGCTTTCTGTCACGCCTAGAGAAAGGAAAACTTAAAGGGGTTTAAACGCTGCTGAATGAGACCCTGTGACCCTGGGAGGACGGTGGTTTTCCTGCGAAGTCCAGGCGTTGCTTTTCGCAAGGTTCCCATCCTGGGAGCTGGGTCTGCGGCCTCCAGCACGGAACCCCTCTGCGTGGGGTCATAGTCCCTGGTCCACACTGTCCAAGGCTCTCTCTGAAGTGGCACCTTCCCAGCTCCCTGGCTCCGTCCCTGGGCTCCAAGTCTGGCCTTGTGCTGTTCACAGGTGTACCCCTCCTTCCAGGGATTCTCCCAGAATCCTTTGCCTCTCGAGTCTACATTTCAGATGTTCCCATGCTCTCTGCCTGTAAGACCCTCACTCTTTTATCAGTTTGGACCAACTTTTCCACTTTCGCTCTAGAACTTATACTGCTTTTCCTCCCCAGCAGCCACATCTCTTCTACTAAACACTGAGGAGTTTGATGTCACACAACGCTTGACAACTTGCTCTAGGACCCGACTGATCTCAAAGGCTTCAGGTCCCACTCCCCACTGGCAGTCAAGAGGACAGTATAGCTGCCTTCTCCCATATCCCAAAACAGCAACAGAAGCCAGGGCTGAGACCCCTTGAAGGCTTATCTGACTTAATTACCATGGAATGTTCTGTGAAAAGGGCAGCAATATGTGTTTCTCTTGTAGCAGTTCATGGCACACACATAGACTGACTCATATTTGGGGAATTTGGGAATAGCATATTTTATAACAACACTGAAACCAAAGTCATTTGTATTCTCCCTATGTGATGTTCCTTTCTTCAGTTATTTGGGTAATTTCAGCGGTTGTAGGGTGTTAGTCAACATCCTCTCTTTAGGGGAAACAGATATTTTTAAGATCCAGAGGGTTAAAGCTAAGCTTGCGGGGAAAGGAGCTGAAGTGTAGATTGGAGGAATAAATGAGCTTCCTTCTCTCAGTGTGTATGGACAAAGAGAGAAGGCAGGTTTTGTGTGAACCTTGACACACTTCCAACCGATTGCAATGGAATACAGACTGGAGTTAGGAGTAACCCTGCCAGGATTGCTTTAGCTCTTATTAGTTTAGTACGTGATGGTTGAATGTCCAACTGCTAGCACCCGCATCTCCTTGCCTCAGGGCCTTTTCTAGCTGCTAGAACTTGCTCTGTCCACAGTAGGTCAGAAGTACTGAGGCGCCTCACCCCTGGTTCAGCCTTAAATCAATGACTGTCAGGACCTGGAGTATACATACCTCCACTCTCTCACCCGAGGATAGGACAACCCGTCTACACTGGTTCCCAGCTTCAGAAGGTACTCAAATCCATGTATCAGGGCCGTGACCCTCATTCTGTCACTGATAGTGAACTTGGTGAGACAGCGCATACACCGAGCTTCCTCGTCTGCCAAGTAATTATACTCCAGCCGAGCTACCCCACAGCAGCAGTGTAATGTATCTCTGCCAATCCTAAGTCTAGCGGGACCACTCTGCCATCATGCCTTCCATGTGCTGCTGCCGCATGGGGGATGCACGTATGAAAATAAATGCCTGCCGATGCTGCTTGGCAAGTGTTCAGAGGAAAGCAGTGGGGCCTCTGTTGGCATCATTGTTTGAAATGAAATAAAATTCCATTTGACTTTTTGATGAAAATAAATCCAATTTATGTCATTTGGTCCTACTGCTGCCTGCACGGGCTCTCCTGTGTCTGAATTGTTCTCTCTTCCACTTACAGGTGGTTTCCCTTCCTTTCCCTTCCTCGATTCATGCTGCTCTCTTCCAACTCCTTGAGAACCACGGCGCTCTGCACACAGTTGACTGAAATGAGCTGAGTGCCTGCTTGTTACCCATCGTGGGGACGACCTGATGGGACCCTGATCTTCGTCTCAGGTGAAAAGCTGACTTGGTACCAGGCTGGAGAGAGCCCTGGGCTCCACGCCCTTTGGAACTGAGTGCCTGGGCAGCCCTGAGGGGTCTGCTGGGTACTTAGAACTCCTGGGCGTCTGTCCTGCAAACTCTCCTCCAAAATAGCCTTTTCTGAACAGCGTTTCCTCTCGTCTCCTCCAGCGACTTCCCTTCAGGGATAAGCTTTAGAATATGTGCCAGTGCGTGCGTGTGTCCCAGCTTCACACCGTTTGCAGACACAGAATGGCCCATATACTTACGGTTCAGCCCATCAGCCTCCTGTCAAATGACTCAACTCTCTCCAAACTCACCGGGATGTTCCAGGCCAATTTGCCCTGTTTGCTTCTCACCTCCTGCAGTACAGCAGCCTGGGTGCTTGGACTGACGTTCCTCCCCTGCAGCACACTGGAGAAATCTTTGAGAAATCAGAGCTCTCCACCCCAGTCCGCCCCTGACTATCAATTTCGTGTCAGAGCCACTGAAGCCAGTCACTGTGATTGCAGGCCCTCCGATCAGATGCCCTCTGTGTTGGATGCTGTAACATCCTTTGACAAACATGTCCAGTTATCCATTCACAGCCTCTGGAGGTGGTGAACAGGGATTCTCACCTACGACAATGGTGAGAGTAGCCCAACAAGCTGTGGAAAGTGACAGCGCCTGGCCAGCCGAAGCTCTTGTGACTCCCTCTTGCAAAGTGGTGTTGATTCACTTCTTCCACAGTCACCAGGAATTAGTATAACTGGACTCACGTGTTTGCAAACTTCGCATCTGTTTTTCCTTGCAGATATTGGTGAATATACCAAATAATCCTTTTAAAATATATTTGGGGGAGGGAAAGAGAATAAATGTGATGAAATCTGGGCTGCACTGAAGAGTTCAGGACCTGATCAATGTTGCTCTAAAACACCTCGAATTAGTATTTACTTACTGCAGATGGAAGGTGTCTGCACTTCTTACTAAGAACAGGGTTGAAATGTAGTGTTTTCCACAGATCTCATCTGAAAAAAGGAGCAGCAGCAGAACAAACATTTTCCCTTCCTGCTGTCGTCTTTGGATGTGCTCACTGCTTCCCAAACAGCTAGGTGGAGCTCTTTCCTCTTTGATTAACCGGAAGCCATTTGGGGAAATGGTCAAGTAGGAGGACTACCCGTCCTTGAATTACTCAGGGAACGTATCCTCCTGGAGGCACAGGGCCGCTGATGAGAGAAGACGGGGTGGAAGGACGGTGGACTGGCGTTATCTAATAGGTGATTTGTCGGGAAGAAACTCTCAGCAGGCTAGTGCACAAAAATGATGCAGGGTGGAAAACCGCCCCCGTGTGTGACATGGCCAATTGCATTACTCAAGGTGATGCCTTGAGCGGGTATCTTGGAGTGAGTCAAGCAGAGTGGGCATGATATTTGCTTGATAAACCCTGGGACGAGTCATTCCACCGAGCGGACTCTTCTCTAAGTGGTTAAGTAAACCTTGCCTGCTTTTCCCCCCAAGGGTATTTCGGCATTCAGGAAAAAAAAAGCCTGTTGGAAACTTTAGACTCCGATAGGAGATGGCAAACACAAACTTTGCTGTTTGTTTTTAAAGAGAGAAGCACAGATTTCAATCTTGTCTCCACTCAGCCATAAGATTCTTGGAGACTAACATATCCCAACATTCTGTAAACTGACTTAATGTTGTGTCTTAGGCAGTAAATACATTTTGTTTTGGGGTATGATGGACAGAGGCTTTTGTGTTAGGAAAAAGCTCATATTGAAGTTCAAACATGGCGTGATGAAGTGGGATAACGTTTTCCAGCATTTTATTATAAACATTTTCAAACATGCAGCAAAGTTGAAAGAGTTTTGGTTAACACTGGTATAGACACTGCCTAGATTCTGCCGTTAACATTAGACTATACTTGCTTTGTCATTTACCTACTATCTGTCTATCATCTATCTATCTCACCTCCATTCATTAAATCAATTTAGATCTTAGTACACTTCCCCCTACGTGCGTCAACATATGTATCATTAAGTAGAGTTCAACATTTATTAACTGATTTTTCTTCTGTAAAACTTACAGTCATTGACATGCACAAGTTTTAAGTGTACACATGCCAAGTTTTGGGACATCATCACACGTATGTTAACCATGTGGCATGAGAAACTTCCCCAACCAGGGATCGAATCCATGGTCCCTGCCGTGGAAGGGCGGAGTCTTCACCACTGGACTGCCAGGGAAGTCCCTGTGGTACCTAACCTTTATCAAGCCATAGAACATTACCCCAGAAGTTCTCTCATGCTTCTCCCAAGTTAATTCCAAACTTCCTCACCCCCAGAGGCAACTATTACTCTGATTTTTTTTTCAAGTGAGAGAATTTGGTGGACACATATTTCTCTTTTGGCAAACAGATACAAAAAAACCCATATTAAATATACCACAGAATACCATTCATAAATTATATCTAGTGCCTATGTTTTAGGAAAAAATAGAAAAATAAACTTTGGCAAAGAATGCCAAGACCCTCTGCCCCACAGTAACCTTAAGGGATTTGACATTCACCCCACTATGAGTTCCACTTGGGCAGGCACCCCAAGGTGTTCTCCTGGAGCTCCAGAGTATAATGGAAGCTTAAGTTGCTGTGATTTTTTTTAAATAAGGGCTTTAAAATACCTATACAATATAAAGTATTTTATTTTCCTATCCAAGTCATTCAAACAGACATATACCTTTTATAACACGATTTTGCATTTATAACCAAAGTGACTTTCTCCCAGAGTACAAGGTTTGAAGGAAGGTGCTTCCAAGGATGACGGTATTCCCCCCACCTCTGTGTGCAACAGCCATCTTACAGTTTTGAAGTTTTCCAAATTAGCTGAAAATGATATGTTTGACCAGCTCAGAAGTCAATTCATGAATTTCCTTTTCACGTGAATCGAAAGAGCCTGAGCTCAAGGGCAAAGATCCCAGGATGTGGACAAGAAAAGTGAGGGACAAGCTTCGGTGACATGTCGGGGAAGTATGCAGAATTAGTCCCAGTTCACTGGGTGGGTTTGAGAACAAAATGCTTGTGTTATGAATGTAGTACTATGCAAGGCATTTCTAGAGTAATTAGACCCTAACATGTGACTCTGAAGCATACAAGAGAGAATATGAAGTCGTTTTGTACCCTAAGGCCTCTAACAAGTTTCACGTACAAATTAGAGACCCAGAAAAAAAATCTCTTTTCTTCTTCGGTTGTACATGACCCTCCAGCAACAAGCTCCAAAGTTGTGAGACATGGATCGTGACAAGGACATCTCCTCTGTCCAGCCCGATACCACTAGTGCCAGCTCCTCAGATTAAGGATTTTGCAGGGAAAGGAGCCATAGACCACCAGTCTGGGTAATGACCTCATTTGTTAAAAGCAGTTAATCCATTTTTTATTCTGCCTTGTAGACAAAGAAATAAATAAGTAATCTATTGTAAACAATTCCAGTTGGATTTTTCCAGATCTGGAAAGAGTTTTTCGCTGGTTCCAGTCAGTTATCCCTTTATTTGTAGATTCCTGACTGCTTGCACAGTTTTGAAGTTTCAATGACCAGGATAGAGTGCATTGCACGGTCATTTCATCGATGCCAGAGCTGAGGCTGGGGGACACGTCTGTCCCTGGGCATCCTCCCTTGAGTTAGCCAGGCCTGCCTGCCCTTCTTGCTGGACTGGCATTCTCCCAGTGGATTCTGTTTGCTCCCAGGTCTGTCTCCTTCGGTATCCTGACTTTGTTTTCATTCTCAGATAAGCTCCCCTCCCCTGGACCGGAGGATCGCCTTTCTCTGGGGCATGCCTTAAGTCTCAGCAAGACTAGACACCTTATTTCTAAGCTTTCTCCTGGGAAGCCTCTCACAGAGCAAAGGACATCTCTCCCTGCAGACCTGAATGATGCATCTCATCGTATAATACAGAAAGGGTCCTTTACATCCATGCTATTCATTATGAATTTTCTCCCTGCATCTGATTTCGACCTCTAAGAGAAGTATATAATTACCCTGAAATAATATGGATTAAGAGAATTGTCAATAATATTAATAACCACCGAGAAAATTGCTTTCCTGTGTGTCTTATCCCTACCCAGGTGGGTGGGTTGCATATTTACAGATGATAACCACGCTAGAGGAAAGTAAACTTAGGAGCGAGACCAACTCCTACTGAATTAATTAATTTAACAAATACTTATTGAATGTCATCCATAACCCAAGACCCGAATGGGTGCTGAAAAAGTAAAGAAATAAGACCTCTTCTCTGCCTCTCAAACTAATGGGAGAGCAAGAGAAGTAAAGAACTTTCCTTAAAAATCAGCCAAAGTGATTTTGATAAAATAGATTTAAAAGCCAAGTGCTGTGGACCAGGATTTTAAATGGAGGCAGCATCTCATTTTGACTGAGGTGATCGGAAATGGTGACACAAAGATATTGAGGGCAGCTGGACCCAGACCTTGAAGAACAGGTAGAGGTTTGCTGAAGAGTGAAGAAAGTTCCCGGGCATTCCTGCAAAAGGAAACAATACATGCCGAAAATAGAAGTAAGAGGATACAGCATATACTTGGAAACGTGTTGGAGACAGGAGAATAGATGGTTTGGAATCAGACAGTCCTAATTCTGTCCGTCGTCTGCCAATTATGAGAGGGTTGTCACCTAACCATCTGAGGCGTGGTTCCTTAAGTGGGAGTGGAGTAATACTAGTATTGATACTTCACAGGGCTGGGAGGATGAACTGAACCAGGGAATCGAGGCACATGGTGAATGCGTGTCATCGGAGTGGGAGATAGCTTACAGGAGGGGAGGGCTGTAGGGGAATTCATCTGTTGTGGGAGGTCAGAGCCCAACGGAGAAGGACCTTCTGTCTTAGCCTATGGAGAGTGGGGACTCGGGGATAAGCCATGGGGAGGCTACAGCATTTTCTTAACCAATTAGGGGAAATTGACTAATGTGATCTGTGTGTTAAGTAGTTAACAGCATTTGCCACATGGAAGATGGCCCAGTGACAGAGGAGACTGAAAAATAGGGACAGCATTGGGGCAGCTCTCGCAATTATCTGTGTAAGAAAAGTCAGAAACCCTAAATTTAAATTTTTTCCATACAAACCTGGTGCACGCATAGCGGAGAAATTTGGAAATTAGAAAAAAGAAAAGGGGGAAAATATCAGCCATGGTCCTGCCACCTACAGGCAAATAGAATCATAAATACCTTGGTGTACTCAGTGCAAGGCTATTTTTGTATAAGTTTTGTTTGCTCTACATAATTCTGCTCATACTAAATCCTGCTTACAAAACCCTCCAACACTTTATCATGTGCATGGTTCCACATTCGTATACACTTCTCTTAATCCTCATTTTAAAAGATTAGTTATTATGAATCTGTAATGAACGTTTTTGTGCCTTAAATGTTTTCCATATTTAACAGCTCTCTCGTAGAGTAGGTTCCAAGAAGTGGGATTAACTGATGAAACTATACTTACTCTTGAGAAGTTTGGGGAAATTTGCATGCTTTCATAGATATAAAAGGATGCCATATATTAATTGATAAGTAGTAAACAATTATTATTATTTAAAAATATTCCTTAATTTTAAGAAAATGACATTACTTTTTTGTTTTAATTTGAATTTCTTTGGAAAGAGTTTTCTTGTACCCTCTCTTGAATATGTCTTATATTATTTGAGTAACACTAAAGAGTGATGATATGTCAAGCAGTATCGTATTAAGACCTAGAGTACTGGGATCTTCCAGTTCATACGTTATGCTTCTTACCCATCCAGGGACTCTGTCTCCACATTGCAAAATAAGGACTCCTGTATCCATTCTCACAAGGACTCTGTTATAGACTCCTGGCGGCCTGCTCTCCAGTATTTGCTGCAACATGATTTCTTTCTGCCCATAATTCACCACGCCTGCATCTTCTGATAAATTTCATAGAAAGAACATCAGTCACTGTCTTGAGATTTAAATTTCAGGGGCAGCACCAACAAGTGAACTAGACCATCGCTGGTTATATTACAGAATGCTGCCTCTGTCCCTCCCAAAGCTGCGCTTTGGAGGGCTTTTTAATAGAATCTCACCTTCATGGGTGGGATTTCCAATGAAACCCACTGATGAAGCCCTCTTGCCTGAAATAAATCTGACAGTGAAATTATACTGAAATACGCAGAACATGCCATACACCGACTATCAAATTCTCCAGCCACCTTTGAAAGCAAAAAGGTGGCTCCAAAAGCAACCTGGCCCCGTCCTGCTCACAGAGTGAATCTCGGTCAGTATTGGTTGAATGAGTGAAGAACAAACTTCTTTAAGTTACCCATCGCTTTTTGAAAGAGGACTTGAAAGTTTTATTTAACCATGCTGATAGCTTACTAGAAAAGAGGCAAGTTAGGACAATGCTACTCAGCTTGTCGAATGTAAACAGAGGTGTGTGTTTTCAACAGTATAAATGCCAATAGTTAGTCGACGGAAGTGACCAGAAAGGGCAAGCTGGGAGAGAGCTTCTTCAGAGTCGATGGGAAATTCACTGAGTCCCCCCGCCACTTGTTGCTCTGTCCTAGTAAAGCCACCACCTTCTATTTGGTGGGTTCTCTATCCTTGTGGTGTTCTTAGCAATGCCACAAACCAGGCGCTGGCACCAAAGCTGATGGACGGTGAATGGCTGAAAAGAGGAAGAAACAGTTATTAAAGCAAACCAAGGTTTATAGTTTTCCCATCTTAAGGGTTTTCGGAACCCCAGCTGTTCCGGGTTTGAGTCTCCATCTGTATTTGCTCTCTGAGTTGGGGAGAGAGTCAATGGAACATCCTCCGTGACTGGTGAGTTAGGCGCCTCTGCAGAAACTATAGGGCTTTCACCTTGGGATCCTCCGGCCCATGGTGATGGGTGGAGTGCGGGAGAGGAGATGGATTGGTTGCTCTGAAATGGAAAACATCTTTTGCACTGGCCGTCTCCCCCTCCCTGTGGGTGAAAAGACCCAGAGTGTGTCCTAGCATAGTCTCCTGAGAACTGCTTCCACCTTGAAGGTCAGCCCTTCAAAGTGAACATGGGGTGGAGAGGATGTCTGTGGAACGAAACAGCTTTGTCCTGGGATTTGAGGTGACAATGCTAAGAAGCTTGTGACTGCTGCAGGATGGGGCAGTAATGCCACAAGCGTGAGGTGCTGTAATATTTCAGAGAAAATGAAGGAAGGAGTTTCACGGGGTCAGAGAATCGGGCTAATCTGGAGTTTGCGCAGTGGACATTTTTTGCTTGTTTGTTTTTGTTCTTAAAGTTAATAAATTATTTTATGTTAAGTTAAACAGTTTTTTTCTTCAAGCAATACATGTTCATGGTAAAAAAAAAAAAATACAGATAATCAGAAATGCCCACACCTGGATTTGATCCCAATAGCTGGAGACACACACTGCAGCTACTTTCCTTCCTTCCTTCCTTCCTTCCTTCCTTCCTTCCTTCCTTCCTTCCTTTCTTTCTTTCTTTCTTTCTTTCTCTTGCTCTCTCCCTCTCTTTCTTTCTTTCTTTCCTTCATCTCTCGCTCTATTAAACTGTTTGAAGATATTCATATACACTGTAATCAACTTTATTATTTGCTTTCCACTGAAAAATATAACTTCAAAATGTGTTCATGGCTTTTTACATTTTCTACCATGTAATTTTTAGTGGCTGTGGAGCCGTCCATGGTACAGATATCAATAATTTAATTATGCCACAACTGCTGGACATTCAGGCTAACTCCAGGATTATAAACAGAACTTGAAAAAACACATTTGAAACTCTGTGACCATTAGCCTCTGTTCACATTTTTAAGTCAAATTTCTGAGATACAGGGGAATTGCTGAGTTTTTAGCGTGCCTACTTTTCACGTGTTAACGTCTAACACTTTCTTAAATGTTAGAAGAGCAGCTTCAATTTTTTTTTAAATAACATTTTCTTTCTGAATAAATATTTTCAGTTGCTTTTCAATCAGAAAATTGCTTTCCTAACTTTGTCTATAGGACAAGATCACTCACGTAATTCTTAGAAATGGTAGCAACAACCACAAAGGTAAGTTAAGAGAATGAAGAAAATAAGAAAAGATAAAAAGGCAAACTAAGGCTTATGGGCCAGGTCGATAACCCCCAGGGGGGCATGAAGACCCTCACTTAACCCAAAGGACTACTTTGCACCCAGAACTTTGACCACTTTTATACCTTCCTGTTAGTCCTTATTATATCTGGGGCCTATAACTCAGTTACTTGTATACTTTTCATAACTAGATCACAAGTTCCCAGATGACACATCGTGGCCATTTTCGTCTTTATTTTGCCTATAGATTGAAGGTACTGAAATACTTGCTGAATGGATAAATGCTTTATTATCTTGATCACTCTACTTTTCAAAATGTGAGTTTCAGTGTTTGCCAATGAGGTACACATATAAGTTGACATCCTTGGATTTTCCTGGACTGGACAGGCACACTTGTGGGCAGGAAATGTAAGCCATTGGCACAAAACAAAGGGACTTATATGATCCTCATCAAAGGAAACCCGAGCCTTTTTTATACTGGGGTTCAGTTAGTCTCAATTCAGCCGAGGTGCTGAGGAAGTGAACACAGCAATCCTTTCTCAGTTGAGTTTTAGGTTAATTTGTCATTTGACTGTATTTACAGAAGTTCCGTCTGTGCCTTTCTGTTCCTTTTTGGAGCCTATTTAGGGTATTTGGAGGCTTGTGACAAACATTTCTTCTTATGTGTCCTGCTTGGTTGTCTGTGTTCAAGTATAGAGTTTGTTTCTTTCTAACAATTAGAAATACTTGAGCAGAAAAACGTGGAAAGAATAGCCAAAGCCTGGGCTCCTGCCCACTTGCCCCAAATCGGGCTGTTGTCCTCTTATGAACTGAGCGGTACAACTTATAAAACACTGGGAAAGTATCAATGTTTCTTAAGTAACGTATTATGGGTGCGCTCTGACATGAATGTTATCTATGAGAATTTGTTCTGAAAAAATATGGTATTCTGTGCAGGATGAAGTTGACTTAGACCACTGAATGCATAAAATGGATTTGAAATCAGGTCTGTTGTAGACACAGCCCTTATTTAAGGAAATTGTCAGAATGTAGTTCAAAAAGCGCGTGGTTAAATGATTTTTATGATTTTTTTAAAAAAACCATGTTGAAGTTTTGACAAGCTTTTGGCCTATTCCCACGATTCTCCATCTGGGCACTCATAATGATTTCTTACTTCGTGTAGCATTTGCTCTCAGACATCATTCCCTTACACAGAGCCCTGTGGGTTGAGAGGAATAGAAAAGCACTTTGTGTGTGTGGTTTTTCTGGTTTTTTTTTTTTTTTTTTTGCCATCAAAAGCATTGCGAGAGCAAGTGTGCAGTCTCCCTAGGTGTGTAATTAAAGAGGTCAATAACACTAAAACACGTTTCTCCACACGCTCTTTACGTATCTTTATCTGTATAGACTGACACAGTTCTTTCTCTGTGTCCTGTTTGGGACCGTGGTATTGTCTCGTTCGTAAAACATTCGGGTTTATTGAACACCTTTTGCTGAATGCTTAATGGGTGTTAGCTACTGTGGAAAGTGCTATAATCCACAATATTATTTGATCTTTATAACGACCCTCTGAGGCAGGCTTAGAAGGATTCTTATCAGAGGGGGAAACTGAGGCCCAGAAAAAGTTGTGGCAGGTGTGAGAGTTTGGTTCATTTGCATCAACTTCTTAAGTCACGGTTTCTTTCATTTGTGAAACCGGGGTGAGGGCAATGACTCCTGGGGAAGTTGGTGTGTCATGTAAGGGGGGTCGTGGATGGACGCAGGGAGCAGAGGGGTCAGCAGACGTCATGGGCTAAGTTTTTAGCCTTTATTTGTAGTAGAGTAAATCCTGATTTGTTTCAAAGAACCACGTGTGCAACTCAGGTTCTCCTGAGCACATGCAAGCTCCTGGGGACCGACCAAGAGGAAAGTTCACACCTGTCACCAGCTCACGGCCCCGCCTTCTGTTTGATCAAATATTGTTTAAAATATAAGTGGAATTGTATTTGACTAGTTTTTTGAAATAGAATTACATTGTAATTTTGGCACCCGATTTATGTATTGTAATTTAGTTATTGAAGTGTGTGTGTGTGTGTGTGTGTGTGTGTGTGTGTATGCACACATACTGATTTATTAGCTTTGGGTTGGAGCTTAGGGATGTAGAGCTTGAAAAGGCTCCCCAAGTGATTGCTGAAATACACATCTGATTCCGAATCGCTCCTTTACCAAATGGATCTAAATTAAAGAGTATTGAATAAAGACACAAATCAGTCTTACCTACTGGATCATGGTGGTTTCACACTCTGATTTCAGGAGCTTGTGGTCCCGGCACAGGAAGTGGTGATCCCAGGAATCTGGGAATATCTTAAAGCATAACAACATCTCATCTGGTGGGAAATGATTTAGGCTCAGTTTTATTGGAAGGCAGAGCAGAATCGAATGATTTTCAGGTATAAATTTGATGTCTGACTCAGGTCCAGCCTGGTCATCTTTTGATCAAGGATGACTGCGCGTATGGTTAACCAGGGTTTTACACTTAGCATCCTGTGATCCTTTTTTTTTTTTTTTAATTAATTAATTAATTTTTGGCTGTGTTGGGTCTTCGTTTCTGTGCAAGGGCTTTCTCTAGTTGTGGCGAGTGGGGGCCACTCTTCATCGTGGTGCACAGGCCTCTCACTGTCATGGCCTCTCTTGTTGCGGAGCACAGGCTCCAGATGCACAGGCTCAGTAGTTGTGGCTCACGGGCCTAGTTGCTCTGCGGCATGTGGGATCTTCCTGGACCAGGGCTCGAACCCGTGTCCCCTGCATCGGCAGGCAGATTCTCAACCACTGTGCCACCAAGGAAACCCCTGTGATCCTTTTCTATTGGACAAATCATACCCCTCTTGCTTCCGCCTGTGGACTGCCCTACCTTTTCGTTACACTGTCAAAATTTAGCGATTTGCCAAGCACTTCCTCCTTACTCTGGTGCATAAGTGCTAAGTGTGGGCTTAGATTGACTGAGAATTTTCACTACCTTTTAGCAGGGCATGAAGTGCTTTAACAATGTTAATGTTTAAGCTCTGCAATTCTGTAGACTGTGCTAAAAGGGAAAAATAGTAACATAGCCTGAATGTCTTTCCAGAGTTCAGCGTTTCCTCACTTCAGCTCCACGCCAAGGTTTGTGAGCCTGAAATGCAGATAGGTAAGCCAAAACAAGATGAATCGGTGAATATCAAATATAAAAATAGCATCCATTAGGAAGTCTGAAGTGACAAATAACTCTGTGAGGTTTCGGACCCACAGATAAATGGTGGGAGAGGAGTTTAATCTTGAACATTCTATGAGTTGGGGAACTTGGACCCATATTGAGAGAAGCCCCTCCATGATTTCACATTCCCCTAGGATGGTCACCACCAGGGAACATCTCCATTATCTTGCAGGCTTGAGACCTATCATGCCATCTCAGGCCGTAAGACATCCGACTTGGGACTGAGATATAACCACATCTTCTGTTGAAATGCCAAATGTCTGAGACAGATGGGCAGTTCCAGGGTTGCCCAGTCTCAGAAGTCTGCATGGACCACTGATGCAGGGCACCATGAAATGAGCTTTGGATGTGACATTTAAGTTTTCTTGATGCCATTAGAAATCGGGATACAGCTATCCCAGCCAGCCATTTCATCAAAATGTCCAGGAAATACTAAATATCATTTGGAATAGAGACTGGGCATAATTTCCTTACAGTGACAGACCATATTTTTTTTTACCTGCTGAAAATTATAGTTCTGGGGGCTGGAAGTCTGAGCCTGGGGGGCTAGCATCGTCAGAGAACAAGCTCTCTGGGGTCTTTCCTTATAAGGGCACTAATCCCATCAAGAGAACCCCCCATCCCCTTTAACCTTATCTAATTACCTCCCAGAGACTCTGTCTCCAAATACCGTCACATTGGGGTTTAGGGCTTCAGTGTAAGGATTTTGAGGACATAATTCAGGCCACAGCAGTGGCTCACCGGGCATCCAGGAGTGTCTCTGCCCCAGGGAAGCAAATGCTCAGGTCTTGCTTCTGCTAGCTGCTGCCAGTCTCTCCCCAGGTTGCAGGTTAGTTGTTTGCCCTGTAACCCTGGTTCTCTGATGGGCTCAAGAGAAGTCCACACTTTTCCATTGGCCATGCTTCTCTCCCTGTGAGGCTGAGACCAACACTTGTTCCAACTTCCCACATCTTTGAGTTGAAACTGGATGTCCTCCCACATGTACCTTAAATTTCTGACTGTTTAGTTTTTAGTATTCTCACTCTACTCCACAAACTCAGACTTCCAATTCTCCATCCCAGCAAAGGAAAGCAAATAAAACAGTTTTAAAAGTTAAAAAACAAATCGAAAAGGAAGGAACCCAAATGTCAAAAGATCTGGTATAAAGAGAAAGAAGCTACGACATCGATAGTATAACATAAACCACTTTTTTGCATAAAAGTTCAAAACAAATTCTATTTACTGTCATCTTTGTTTTGCATGAACAAGGAATATGCTCCAAGTAGAAGTGAATGGACGTGAATTAACCTAAGTTCCCTGTCACAGAGAAATTGCCAGTGAAATTGGCAGTGAAAGTGCCAATGACTCAGTCAAGCTTTCCCTGAAATGAGATAATTTAGCAAATGTTTATCTTGAAATTCTGTACAAAATAATTTTATTACCCTGCAATCCTGCAATGCTCATGCTATGTTACCTGAATAGGATGACAGTTTTATACAGTATCATATCATAAGATGTGCTGGAATTAGCCTCTGCTCTCCATTAACTGCCTTCTCACTCAACCCCTTACCATTTTATCCTGTGGCTGAAATGTTAGGTCTGCATTTTCAAGGTTTTGCAGAACAGCTTCTGACATTTTGCATTTACTGAATTTTGCACAACTTGTTTAGAAAAATAAAATCCCAAAGTCGAAAAGAACCTTGAGGGTTCAGATGGGCCATTCTACAATGACACAGAAGCATGTCACTGAAACAGAGGCATGAGTGGCTGCAGAGCGGCGGCTGGAGGGCTCCGTCTGGTGGTGGTCCAGGCCGAGCCTTCCAAGCTGCCGAGGAGAAACCCAGGCGCCTGGCCCTCCACGGCTTCGTGGTTAATAGAGCGACTCAGGCATTTTGCCTGGTTAGCTATCCAGGCCTGTCCTGATAGCTGCTCCTTTTTAGAAAGAAGTATTTTCTGCTTATATTCTCCACACATCATTCCCAGAATTGTTCCTGTGAGAATGGCCATAAATCTCTCGAAGATTTTTTCACATGCTCAAAAGAAATTGGGTCCCATTTTCCATTTTAATGACAATGGGACTAGAATCAGAAGAGATTCTAGGTTGCAAAGTCACTTCCTTGGAGAAAAAGAGTTTATGCCAGGTAACGGTAAAATGATGCTAATTTACTTTATAAGAGTCCTTACTGTTAGACATTGGATTGTATTCCCCCCAAATTCATATGTGGAAGCCCTAACCCCCAGGGCCTCAGAAGGTGCCCTTATTTGGAAAGTGGGGTTGCTGCAGACGTAATTATTAGTTAAGATGAGGTCCTGCTGGAGCAGGACAGGCCCCTAATCCAATGTGATGCCATCCTTACAAAAAGGGGAAATTTGGACCCAGACACGCATAGGGAGAGCATTGCCTGAAGATGGGGGCAGAGATGGGGTGATGTTTCTAGAAGCCAAGGAACCACCAGACGCTGCGGGAGAGGCCCGGGCAGGTCCTCCCTCATGGCCTCAGAAAGAACCCACCTGCGGACACCTTGCTCTCGGCCTTCCGGCCCCCACACTCTGAGACTATACATTTTTGTTGTTTAAACATCCCAGTCTGTGGTGTTTGTTACGGCCACCCTGGCAAACTAATATGCCTGCATACTTTCTTGGGGTTGAATTTGTAATTTATAGAATTTATAAAGGGACTAAAGAAGTCCAATGTCTTGTGGGTTTAGAAATATGTATGGCACTAAGTCAATCAATCCTACTGACGGCTATACTTAAATCTTTGGCGTCTTTTACAACTTTGGCCTAATTTCTGCTCGGTCCCCAGCCAGTGGATGTTTGCTAATTTGCACAGCTGAACTAAGCTGAAATGGGAATGCTGCCTGCATATTTCCACCCCAGAAGGTAGACACCAGCCAGGGACAGCACATACACCAAACAATCCCATACTCCAAAGCCCTGATGTCAAGGAATAACATCTCAAGGACTCAGCGTTGCACAGCCTGTCTTTTTATCGACAGAGGACAGGAGATCCTAGCTTCTATACCACAAGCATCACCTTCATTCATGTCCCCGTTTTTAGAACTTCAGGATACCCTGTGAGATGTAGGGCATCCTGCCCCCCTGCACCATGCATGATCCTGGAAGTGGGGCATTTTCATCACAACCCTAAAATTATCCTCTTAATTCATTTCCTGGTACGTATATCTGTAGAATTTTTAATTAGCTTCAGTTCATCCCCCTCACCCCCCATCTCTCTAAACCCCGGGGAAAGAAAAACAAAGCACATCTCACTTTTGCTAAAAATATGATCCGGAAGGAGATACCATGAAGACACTTGCAAATCGAGAAAGATTTCCTTTGGGTTCTGTGCTAACTGCTTTCCCGGACTCTGACGTCACTGTGCGGGATTCGGTTTGTTTATTCCCCTGATTGTTTTTGTAACCGCCCAAGATGTAAGCATCTTAGGGCTTTCATGCCTTTCACCTGTTTGGACCACATTTCTTTGCCCTGAGACACCGCGCTCTCGGCAGCTCGTGATTCTAGCGCTGAACTCATGACAGCATCAGTCCTGGTGGGACTTAGAAGGGCTGACCGTTGAGAAATAGCTGTGCAGTCAGCCTCCGCGTGTGTGTGTGTGTCTGTGCGCGTGTGCACGTGTGTGCGTGTTGTTGCAAAAGTCTGAGCTGTCTCTATTGCTTCCTCTGAAATTACATATCAGAGGTCTTCACTCATTTTGCTGATAAAAAGAAAGGACCAAAGCGATAGAAATTTTTGAGCGAAGTTGAAGAGAGAGATGACTTTAGGGTCACAGTCTGCCTGACACATGAGAAATTGGGATGGGGAGATGGGGTGGGGGGGCTCTGAGCACGCTGGGAGGAAAAGGGGGTGCTGTGTGCTGGGGAAGGTGAGTTAACAGTGTCCTGAACTGGCCCCTTTTCGCTGCCAGGCCTCCAGGCTCGGACCACAGACGTGGCCCCGAGCCCTGCTGGTTCCTTGCTCAGTGCAGGACGTGAAGACAGAAGATGAGTCCCAGGTCCCCAGCCTGCTCGACTTTGGACAAGGTCACTGTTGGCCTTGGATGGGTCACTTCTCAACTCGTGCGGCTTTGGTTTTCTATTTTATAAAATAAATCTTGGTGGTTCTTCAACTTTTTTAGAAAACCATGGAAACTGTTTTTCAAATAAAATTGGATCTAAAAACCTAATATGTAAAAGCAGAAAAAAACGAATGTGCCGTCTGCTGCTGGCGCCCCTTGCTCTCCCTCCTGGCCCCCTCCGGACCCTCACGCATCACAGCCCCTGGGGCAGCTCCTCTCATTACTTCTGGGAAGCAGGGAAAGGCTTGGGAAGCACTGCTCTACGGGACTTTACACTCAGAATGCCCTGCAGGAAACACTTTGAGAAAGCAAAGAACCGCCTTCTAGATTCCCCCATGTGGGGCACTGTGACACGCTGCCAGGCCCCGCCAGCGATGTGGGCTGCCCCAGCTGGGGGGGGTGCCAGTGGCAGACGGCCTGGGGTGTCCCCCTCCCGGGTGGTGGGTGGCCCACAGCCATCCGATGACCAATGGCAACAGGGTTAGGAGGCCTGGCTGTGTCCACTCCAGTCTGTGCTGGGGTCAGCTTCCAGGGACCCACCTCTTTCTAAAATTCTGAATTTTTTTCTTGGATATCGGCTTTTGCTGAGAAAATCAATGGAATTTTTGAAAAAGAAAGAAAGGATTTTCCTTATACATATAAGATGCTGTCTAGGAGCCTAAGATTTCCTCTGTCTGTTCCTGTGACAATGGCTTGGCCTCTGGGACGTGTGGAGCTGGGTTGCTTTCCTGGCAGAGATGAAAATGCTGGAAGAAGCTCAGGCTGGAAGGTGCAGGGCTCCAGGGCCTCCTCTCCACCCTGCGCCACCTCTCCACCCTGCGCCTCCTCTCCACCCTGCGCCACCTCTCCACCCTGCGCCACCTCTCCATCCTGCGCCTCCTCTCCAGCCTGCGCCACCTCTCCACCCTGCGCCTCCTCTCCACCCTGCCACCTCTCCACCCTGCGCCACCTCTCCACCCTGCGCCACCTCTCCAGCCTGCGCCTCGTCTCCACCCTGCGCCACCTCTCCACCCTGCACCTCCTCTCCACCCTGCGCCACCTCTCCAGCCTGCGCCTCCTCTCCACCCTGCGCCACCTCTCCAGCCTGCGCCTCGTCTCCACCCTGCGCCACCTCTCCACCCTGCACCTCCTCTCCACCCTGCGCCACCTCTCCAGCCTGCGCCTCCTCTCCACCCTGCGCCTCCTCTCCACCCTGTGCCACCTCTCCACCCTGCGCCTCCTCTCCAGCCTGCGCCACCTCTCCACCCTGCGCCACCTCTCCACCCTGCGCCACCTCTCCACCCTGCGCCACCTCTCCAGCCTGCGCCTCCTCTCCAGCCTGCGCCTCCTCTCCAGCCTGCGCCACCTCTCCACCCTGCGCCACCTCTCCAGCCTGCGCCTCCTCTCCAGCCTGCGCCTCCTCTCCAGCCTGCGCCTCCTCTCCAGCCTGCGCCACCTCTCCAGCCTGCGCCACCTCTCCAGCCTGCGCCTCCTCTCCACCCTGCGCCACCTCTCCACCCTGCGCCACCTCTCCACCCTGCGCCTCCTCTCCAGCGTGCGCCACCTCTCCACCCTGTGCCTCCTCTCCACCCTGCGCCTCCTCTCCACCCTGCGCCACCTCTCCACCCTGCGCCTCCTCTCCACCCTGCGCCACCTCTCCACCCTGCACCTCCTCTCCACCCTGCGCCACCTCCCAAAGAGTGACTTCTGAGACTGATACGTGTCATAGACTCCTCTTTGGGGGGCAAACCTTGCAGAAGCAAGAGAACAATGTTTTTAGCCAGCATCATTGAAGGGCCCCAATGCTGCTTCTCCTGTGGCTGTTAAGAGTGGATCCTGCCACACTGCTGGGAGGGGCGGAGAGGGAAGGACGCACCCACCGTCCGCAGGGCACTCAGGCAGGAAGGAGGTGGCACCTGCTTGATTGCACCTGCTTGGACACTGGGACCAAGAACTTCAGTTGTTCAGCCCACAGCCAAAAGTCCTGGAGTGCCATCAAGCTTTGTGTCCACCTGTTACTATGGCTATTGTGAGCTGAGGGGCCATTAAGGTGTAAAACTCTGCAGAAAAGTACTTACGCTGTTGAATCGCACCCATCAGATAAAAAGAGGGTCACACATCATCTATGCGTGGGTCTGCTGGGCCTGCCAGAGCAAAGTACCACAGACTGAGGGACTGGTACAACAGAAGTGCGTTTGGTCACAGTTTTCATGGAGGACGTCCAAGATCAAGGTGTCAGCCCCTTGAGGGTCTCTCTCCCTGGATGGTGGAGGTTCCTCTTCTGCAGTGTCCTCACAAGGCCATCCTTCTGTGTGTGCCTGTGTCCTGATCTCTTCTTGTTTTTATTATTAGAGTATAGTTGAGTTACAATGTTGTGTTAGTTTCAGGTGTACAGCACAGTGATTCAGTTATACATACATATATATGTAAGAATATGTATATATTCTTTTTCAGATTCTTTTCCATTATAGGTTATCACAAAACACTGAGTAGAGTTCCCTGTGCTGTACAGTAAGACCTTGAAGATTATCTATCTTGTACATAGTAGTGTGTACATGTTAATCCCAACCTCGGAGTTTATCCCTCCCTCCCTTTCCTCTTTGGTAATCACAAGTTTGTTTATGATGTCTGTGGGTCTATTTCTGTTTTGTAAATAGGTTCATTTGCATCTTTTTTAGATTCCACATATAAGCGATATCACATGATATTTATCTGTGTCTGGCTTACTTCACTTAGTATGGTAATCTCTAGGTCTATTCATGTTGCTGCAAACAGTTCAACATCAAAAAAAAACCACAATCAAAAATAGGCAGAAGATCTAAACAGACATTTCTCCAAAGAAGACACACAGGTGGCCAACGGGCACGTGAAAAAAATGCTCAACATTGCTAATTATTAGAGAAATGCAAATCAAAACTACAATGGGGTATCACTTCACTCTGGTCAGAATGGCCATCATCAAAACGTCTACAAATAATAAACGCTGGAGAGGGTGTGGAGAGAAGGGAACCCTCCTACACTGTTGGTGGGAATGTAAATTGGTGCAGCCAGTATGGAGAACAGTATGGAGGTTCCTTAAAAAACTAAAAATAGAGCTACCATACGACCCAGCAGTCCCACTCCTGGGCATGCATCTGGAGAAAACTCTTAATTAAAAAAGAGACATGCACCCCAATGTTCATTGCAGCACTATTTACAATAGCCAAGACATGGAAGCAACCAAAATGTCCATTGACAGATGAATGGGTAAAGAAGATATGATATGTATATACAAGGGAATATTACTCAGCCATAAAAAGACTGACCTTTTCTTATCAGGGCACCAGTCATACTGGATCAGAGGCACTCTAACCGCCTCATTGTACCTGAATTGCCTCTTTAAAGGCTCTATCTCTAAATATGGTCAAATTCTGAGGCACCTGGGGCTCCGATTTCGATATATGAATTTAAACAGGACACAATTCAACCCATGACAGTCGACCAGAGTAAGAGGCTAATAACCGAAACAGAGAGTTGGGACCTAAGGGGAAGCCCGGCTGTCCCAGAGGCTGGGGTGCTTCTCCAAAGGCACCTTGATGCATCACGAGTCTCCACCAGGAAGGAAGGTGGGTCCCTTTGCTCCCCTTGCTTCTTAAACTGAAAGATGCTGCTGGCTCGTCTGGATTCACAGACGTGGCACACGCATTCATATGTACAGACCAGCCTGTGGCCCATGAAGTGCAGCGGCTCAGGCGTGTCCCCTTGTGGTGGGGACAACCGAGGAGTGATATTCATTCCTGGGCAGACATTGATTGGTGTTGGAGGAGCACTGACGGGTCAGCTGTGCCTGTGGCCGTGAGCTGTCTCATTGGGCCGTAGTGGAGACCAGGTTGCTGGAAACCAATGCTGCTCAAGGCTTTTAGAGAGAGAGAAGAGGAAGAGTTGGATTGCAGTGAAGACACTGTTTGGAGGCTCAGCAAAAAGTCTGAATCAGATTCTCAGGCCGGAGGAGGGGCTGTCCAGGAAAAACCTGGGGACAGACCCTGGGGAACCACTGAAAGCAATGTAAGGGCTTTGCCGAGGGCAGCTGAAGCCAAAACGGTGAACTGGGGTCTCAGAGATCATAGAGTTCTGTTTCCTTGGAAACCTGGAGGACATCAAGGAGCAAAAGTGACCCTAAGGTTGGGACTGAAGGTGGACACAGCAGCCTGGATGGGGCTGAATGTCCTTGAGGAGCCCTGTGCACTTGAAACCTGTGTCAGCACGGGCATCTGGGAGGTGGCTGCCTGGGCTTTACCTTGTGTGGTTCACAGTCCTGCATGGCTGCTTCGTGTTTCCCTGGAGGAAGGCATAGTATGAGGGTTCTGGAAGAAAAAGAAAGGGAGAATATAGCAGCAACAGGACCCTGAACTTGCCAAAGACAGTGTCTAGGCCCCAGCACGTGACTGTCCATACCACGCTAGGAGCCGTACTCAGTGCTGGGCTTCTTGAAGGGAAGCTGGTAATACTCGGGTAGTATCGCAGAGGGCACAGTCTAGAAAGTGCTTTTCTGACCCAAGGTCAGAAAAGTCACCCTGAGGTGGGATGTGACTCTCAGCACTGGGCAGGGCAGTGGGGCAGGGGTGTGGAGGCAAACAGGGTGGAAACTCCCCATTTAAGCTAAAACCCTGGCATCTCAGGGAGGATGCGGTGCGTGCTGTATTTATATTTGGAAAGCAAAACATGTACATCCTGTTTTCATAATGCAAAAATAGAAAAGCAAAGTGCAATAAAGTCTTTGTTTTATGTACGGTGCAATGTATTATGCTTCGCATACGTACTCAGAGTTTTCTCATTTAAAGAAGAGTACGTTTTTATTCAAAAATAATGTTCAGTTCTATTCCTCCAATGAAGGAAAAGAAAGGTGGGAGACACACTCATAATATTTTTAAAAGCGGAGCATGCATTTTAAAAGTTGCAAAAACACTTATGGAGAAGTTTTCAGTTTTCTCTTCCAGGGTTCCCTCATTGGCCCTATTTATTAATCAATGACTTGCATGGAAATATTTAATAACAATGACGAATGTGCATAACATTTCACGGGTTATAAGCCACACTTCCTCCACATAAAGCGGGCTTACTTACTGTGTGAATAACGCAAAACTTATGAGGGGGTTTTGAACCAGGACCCCCAATGATCTTGATACGTTGAAATGTGGAGCAATTCTAGAACTGCAGAGAATTCAATTGCGATAAGTGCATTTGCTAGCAAAAACCCCAGTTGCATTTCAGGTATGGGAAAATCATGGCTTAACTAAAGTTTATGTGGAAAAGAACTTAGAGGTTTCAGCAGACACAATACTAAGCATGTTAGTGCTGTGATGGGGTTGCCAAAAGAACTCGAGCGGCATTAATAAAGGTATTAACTCTAGACCAAGGAGGTGCTCATCTTAATATTGACCAGAGAGGTTGTGTCTAGAGATAAGAGGTGGTATACACACCATGGGATTTAAGAGTGTGGGTTCAAGAGTCTGTTTGCCTGGGTTCAAATCCCTCCTCTACTCCTTCCTGGTGATGCAAGGATCTTGAGTAGGTTATTCAAGCTCCACGTGCCTCAGTTTCCCCTCCATCAAATGGGGATGAGAGCAGCAACTACCTTTTGAGCTGCTTTGAGGATAAATGGCACTACATTAGTCTGCTCAGGCTGCCATGATAAATGCCATGGACTGGGTGGCTGGAACCACAGAAGGCTGACAGTCCCCAATCAAAGTGCTGGTCAGTTTCATTCCTGGTGAGACCTCCCTTCCTGGTGTGCAGACAGCCAGCCACCTTCTCACCTGGCAGAGAGCTGGTGTCTCTTCTTGTAAGGACACTAACCCTATTGGATCAGGGCCCCACCCTTATGACTTCATTTAACATTAACCTCCTCCTAAGGTCCCATCTCCAAATACAGTCAACTTGGAGGGTAGGGCTTCCACATATGAGGGACCATCACTCAGTCCAGAGCAGGGATCATAGGCTCAAAGCAAATCTGAAACCTTTAGAATAGAATCTCACACATGGTCTCTACCCATTAAATGAAAGTTACTATTATCTCGATTTTGTTATTTGAATCTGGGCACTACTTTAAATGGGGCATAAACAAACTGGATTAGGACCCATTTCACATGAGGAATGTTCAAAGGATGTGAAATATTTAAATAAAAAGATAAGACTTTGGGGAGATTGCTAGCTATCTTCAAATATTCATGGGCTGTCAGACTGATGAGCTGTGAGGTTTGTCCCAGCTGACTGCAAGTGTTAGAGGGGGAAATTACAGAAAGACATGTAGGCTCAGGGCAAGGAACGCTTTTGGAGGAGCTGTCTGCAGTTCAGTGTCAATTGATACTTTTTTTTTTGGAGAGGACAAGTTAGTGATCAGAATCTAAAGTCCTAAGAACCAGCAATTGTCCTTTTTACCCAGCAATTTTACTTGGAGAACTTTTTTGAAAGGAGAGAGACAAGTGTACGAATGTGTACACAGAAATTATTCCACCATTATTTGTGATAGCAAAATCTTAGAAGCAGCCCAACTTACCCCAAATAGGGAATTGCATAAATGAACCAGTGTATGCCTAGAAAAGAGAACATTATGCAAGAATGTAAAGTAATTGTATGTTCCTAGATATGTTTTGAAAAGTGAGGAAAATACTTAAAATACTTCTATGTTCCTCAAGGTGTTCATGAAGAGTTGATAAGTGAGAAGGGCAGGACCCAGAAGAGGATGTTGAGAGTAATCTAATTTTTAGAAAGTTAAAAAAAAGAAGATGGTAACATGGGTGTATAAGTAGGCATGTGTACTGTGGGAAGATAGCGAGGAGACAAGATAATAGGACTGGGGTACTGTGTCCTTTCCTCTTCTGCATCGTCTAGTTTTTCTTTAGATGTTTTTCATGGACGACTTATGTAAAAGTAAATATATGCTTCAAAGTGAAGATGGCACTTGGGGATCCAAGGATCTGATACATTTTTAGAAGTTAAATGATGACCTGATTTCAGGGGAATTATGATTCTGTTTTGTAGTGAGAAGGGACAGGAGCTGCAGCAGCTGTGTTGTGCAGCAGAGGCAGCCTTGCCCCCCAGGTCGCTCCTTGTGCTGGCAACAACTGCAGCTGCCATGGCTCCCCATCCTCTGAGCTTCCTTGACTTTAAAGTTATTACTTGTTGTTAGGATATCTTGGGTCAGTAGTCCCCCTTCTGCACTGTCTAACAGAGCAGCTACTAGCCACATGAGGCTATTTAAATTAAATTTTAAATGAAATAAAGTGAAATGTTTAGTTTTTCAGCTGCACTAGCCACATCTCCAGTGTTCCTTGGCCATGTGCAGCTGGGGGTTACCATGTCTGGCAGCGCATATAGAATGTTTCCATCATGGAAGGAGGCTCTGTTGGACGGGCTGACTTCCACCAACACAGGAGGTGGGATGCATTGCTGAAAGAGCAGGGCTTTGTTGGCAGACTGGCTTGGCTTTGAGACCCAGCTCTGCCACTTACTGGGGACTAGACATCAAGCTCACTGAGGATAGTTTCACCCTAGTGCTTGCATGGAGAGGCCACTCTATCAATATTTGCTTATAAATAAATGGAAAATGTATGTAAAGATCCGGCACCTGGGAGTACTCCCTTACGGTGGCCATTATGTGGCGGGTGTATCTGAAGGAGCAGGGAGGCTCCAGCCTCCTTCTTTCCCCGGTATAGATTAGGTAATTGATTATGAAACTTTCCAGCATGCTCTAATACATATCTTGAGGATAAGGTTACTCACTAGACACAGACATTCATGATGCTGTTAAATGCATGCTGCCACAAGCAATTTGAAAAGAACCCATCAATCAATGTGCATGAGAAGTATTCTAACAGGGAAGTCAAATTGTCTAATCCCTTTCTGTATTACATGAATGATCGATTCTGTCTGCTTAGTAGGGCGAGCTGGTATGCGTGTCTACGAAGGGAGTAATAATCGCCAATGGCTTGTCACATCTTCAGAATCCCGACTCTGCAGCAGATATGCACGGTGTCAGAGCGAGGCACACGTGATTAGCTGAAATAAGATGCTAGATGTCCCAGGATCTGCCTGGGAAACTTGTAGGTTTCCTGGCAGTGCAGCAGTGGACAGATTCAATGACTTCATCCTTTTGCTGCTCCTCTTTGCATCTGGCACATCTCTTGTTTTAGGTTTGAATCTCTCATTTGAATTCTGCTGGGGCTACTTGTCTCGTCCAGATATGTCCCTGCTTCATCTGTGTATCTGTCACCCCTTCCCATATCCATTTTAATGATCCCATTTCTGCCACGATTTTGGCACCAGGGGCCTGGAGAATATTCTGTTTCTCCTGATTAAATCTGTTAGATTTTTTTCTGGGCCTATTGGGTTCTTTTAATTTCTTCCTGTTTATTACTTTTCTCGTCAGTGACATTACTATGACTCGAGTTGCTCTCATATGTGTGCATGTGCCTACGTGCCTTTAATTACTTGCCAATGGACATACGGGAGGATGAAAGAGATCACTGGGAAAAGCATGGCCGACTTTCCTGAACCTGATTTCAGTCTCAGACCTGCCATGTCGAAACATAGCATTCCCATTTGCTTTGCCTTTTTAGAGCAGCTTTGGAAAATAGCCATCGGGTTTTGGGTAGAGCTCATCAAAACTGTCCGGCGAAAGAAGGTGGCTGAATCCGTCCTTTCTTCATGGCCTCTGGCCACCAGCATCGTTCACGGGGCTGCTCTGCCAGCCACCCGGAGAGATGCTGTCCTGGCCTCACCCCCCCAGATAAATTGAACTGAATCCTTTGTCTCCGTGACTGTGCGCTCCCTCTTCCTCTGTCACATCTAAGTGTCTTAATGTATATTTTCTCCAAGGGGACAGATGTCTTGCCACAGCTAAATTGTTCACTTTTTTTAGATGGTACATAGCGTGTTGCTGATCCCAGGTCATTCAGAGAGTGTTTGTTTGGAGGTCGTTTGCAGGCCATGTCTCCAGTCGTGCTTACTGGGAAACCATCACCCTGCCCAACAGTCAAAGGTAGAATTTGCTCTCCCTTCGTCATCATGTCTAGAGTATTAACGAAAAAAGACAAAAGAGAAAGATTCTATGTAAACGTTGGCCTTATAGTTTCTTATGGGCAAATCGTATTTTATTATTTTCAACTTCAAACATTTGTCTGATCCAGAAATGTGCCCCTGCAATTATTTTTGTTGTCATATGATTAATCACCCACACATAATATTTATTGATATTCATTTATAATGTTAATGTTTATTCATCAGTCATGAGGCCCCTCTGAAAGCTGGTGATGGATCTGAACTGCCAGATGCTCTGGTCTCCTCGCGGCCATTACTGTCTGGGGCTGGACGCTGCCTGTTTGCTGAGATTTTATTTCAAGAGCGTGTTCTGCAGATGCCTTGGTGCTTCAAGGATCTAAGTCTTACTTTTCAGCATTAAGTTTCTTTTTCACTTTGAATGAAAATTAAAAAGAAAGACTATTTCTAACTGACCTTTGAAAATCGCAGTGTTCCATGGCTGAGGTCTTGGCATGCATGGTTTGGGGGAGCTCTGGGGAGATGATATTTGAGGCTGTGGAAATGGAATCATGATCTTTGTCAACCTGCAGACTATCCACTCTGCTTTTTTCTGCATCATAATTGCTAAAATGTTCAAATTCCCTAGAGTCCTAGATGAGTGTAGAACAAAGAGGTAGGATAGATCACCATTGCTGGTCAAAATGACAAAAATAGACCAACAAAACAACATAATCCGAAGCTGTCAGGTCAATGACATTCTATGGAAATGACCTCCTATGAGTTGGAATGGCCACCAGTGAGACCTGGAGGTGGAGAAGACCAAGAACTGGGCTGCGTCCTCCATCTCCCACGTCCTGGCTTTGTGAGAACTTATGCCCACGCCTCCTGTCAGGCTGCTGTTCCTCATCTGAAAAGTGGGGATAAAAAATCCTGCCCTCCTCAAAGGGCTGCTGGTAGGATTAAATGACACTGTTCAGATAGAGCACTAGACCTCAGTTATTAGTAGTAGTATTATTAGTGTAAATTCTCCCAAGACTGAATCACATAATATCACTCTCTCTTAGACTGGTCATACCTACAGTTATATTCCAAAGCCTCCATTGAAATAAGATCCCTATACTAAAGCTGTTTCCTTTAGCCAAAATTGCCACTCCAATTTTGCTTTAAATGCATCAGTGTCTGGATGTCCCTTTCTGTAGGGCAGTGGTTCTCAACAGGAGATGTCTTCACCCTTCCCTCCCCAGGGACACTTGGCAATGTCTGGAGACATTTTGGCTGTCACATTGGAGGCAAGGGGATTCCTGGCACCTAGTAGGCGGTGTCCAGGGAGGCTGCTAAACATCCCACAATGTACAGGGCAGCTCCCATGACGACTATTATCTGACCTAACATGTCAGCGGTTCCAGGTTGAGAAACCCTGTTGTATGGCAATCTGCGTCCAAGAACCCCTTTCTTCTCGTTCTTTCCCCCTTGACATAACTAAAAGCATACATGGGTTATCCTGGAAATTTGTCATTTTGTAATCTGCAAAAAAAACAAACAAAATTGCATCTTGAATATCTATCTAAATCACACAAACAGAACTGGTCTTTCAACCTTTTTACTTAGGACTTAAAAAATATATTGATTTTAAAATCATGCACCAGGGAAAGCCATTCCTTTTGATTACTTTCTTGAGAAACACAAACAAGAACTTTAAGCCCAGAACGCTGTGTGGATTAACTGTGTGGTAATAAGTGCAGCTCTTTCTGATAATCACTGGTTCATTTTCTAAGTATCCAAAATAATTTCAAATCAAAGGGTTCTAAAAAAAGGGAGCGTCACACAATGAAGGAGCAATAAGGAAATGCATGTATTTCAGAGCCAGTGAGGTAGAAACTGTAATTTTCTAATTTTCCCCCATGCATATATATTTTAAAATCTACAGCCTTTTCCTTAATTTTTCAGAGGTCATATTCCCAATGCGTAAATGCAGGGCTTGACCCAGACAACCTCTGAGGTCCTTTCAGCACTGAAATCCTGGGATTACATAATATTTCACCACCCTGGAAATGGCACAGATTTGTACAGGCATCACCAACCTCACTTTATTCTTGGTTTTCCTCCTAAAACAAAGTGTTTTCCCCTCTTGACTGGTTATGCCTTTCCCCTTGATCTCTGCTAGACTCTGCCGTCTTTAATACATCCCAGGAATCAGATGTTTTAATGCACTTTCCTTTCAAAACGGGCTGCTTTCATCTCTGATCAAATACAGGATGACATGGACGGGGGATGTGCATTTCTCAGCTGGTTGGCACTGCTGCAGAGCGACTCTTAGAATTTTATAGCTCTGTGATGTGAAATGTCAGACGTGTCAGCGGGGCCGGTATAAGCCCTTGGATTTGTGCTCTGATGGTTCCTCAAATGCTCAGGAAAGCTGGTGATGGGTCATGGAGAGCACAGGCCTGGGCTCCTGGGCACAGAAGAGAGACATTAGGTCTTTGTCGGACGCTGCATTACCTCTCGAAATTGGAGACTACCTAGAGAACAAGCGTCAGTAAATTTTAAAATGCACCCTCCTGCCTGGAATTGTTTTCTCTAGTAGCACAAGATCCCCGAAAGCTCAGCCTGCTACTGCCCACCTCTTCCGGCTGCTTCCTTCCTCAGTGCTGGGATGTGGATTCCCAAAGTCAGTGGTAATTGACGTGAAATCACCCGCGCAGTGGATCTCTTGGTTTATGAGCACGACCTGTTTGGTGCTTACATACATTTCAGTCGTGTTTTCAGAATAATTAATTAGGCATTTCAGCTTGGCCTTGTTCCCTTTAAAAAGAGTAGTTTTAGTGCCCTCATTTGAAAGTCATAACAAATACTTACACTTCACGGTCAGCTTCCGGTCACTTCCTTTTTCTCACCACAGCTCTCTATAGAGGAGAAATGGGCTGTGTTCCCACGGAGGGGGGCCCCTGCTGGTCCCTCTCTCGCCGTGTGGCACCCTGGCTGAGCCTCTGCTGCCCCGCCTCGCCCTGCCCCTCCCTCCCCCCATCACCCACCACTAATGGCTAATGTGCACCTTCCTCCTCTGTGGTCCCCCCACAGCCCACCGAGTTTCAGATCCAGTACGGAGGAGAACTTCTGCCCGGGGGAGGAATCCCTGCACCCGCCCACCCCTGCCAACACGATGTCCCCCAAGCTTCATCATGTGTCCTAAGTGCCCTCTTAGCACTCAGCTTAGACAAAGAACACATCAGACTAGTTGAATCCATGTGCCAAATCTGTTGGCTGTGGTAACTCAGAGCCTCACCTTCTTTCTGATTGAAGAGGCCCGAGAGCTACATTATAAAATCCATCTACAGCCAGACACCTCTTCATATTTTTGTCTGAATCCATGTATTGTGTCTCTCTTGTAACCATTGTAAGCTGCAGTCAGCGATACCATTTGCAAGGTGCTTTTATGGGAGATATTAATTATATCGAGGGCGTTTGGTGTTAAGGGGAAACAACGCCAATGAGAAAACGAAAACAAACAAATAAATAAACCCGGGGGGGGGGGGAGTGATTGTCTCATGTGGAGAAAGCACCTTCAGTGACCCAGAAAACTGATCAGTGGAAGAAAACCTGATAGCAGAGAAAAATTTACTACTAATCCACACGTGTGACATTTGGAGGGACCACACTGGAAAATATGGAGCTAGAAATCTACACATTGATAAGAAAGGATGATGGTCACTTCCAAATAAGACTTTAAGGGATGGTGAGTGCCTGAGCATCCCTACGCTTATTGAGGAAACAGCAGAGACGGTGCAGTCGAAGCTCTGCTCTTTCAATTATTGAACTCTACTTCCCATCAGCTTCAAAGGAGACAACGTCTCCCTTCATTCCCAGACAGTCATCTGTTTGTGTCAATTTTCTCTATTTTAATCCAGGATGAAAAACTGACTGTTGGAGCCCGGACTCGCCAGATCTTTACCGGCAAATGGGGGAAGGAAGTGTGTGTCGATTTCCTGGCTATTTCAGACAACACCTTTTTCTTGCTCCTAAATGATTTGGGCAGTTTGGTGCAGAGGAGCTTTTTATCTTCTCTTCTGAATCATCCAGAGAAGGGCCCAGCTGCCTGCCTTCCTGGCCACGGGGGCCTGGTCTTCCAGTGGGTGATACAGAACACAGATAACTGCAAAGAAGCACTTCACCCTTGAAGAGCTCAGACTAGAGGTAGCATTTATGTGATTTTACTTGAAAACATGTTTCTTTAAAGCTGGGAGGAGAAAAGCCAATTTCATTTCTGTCCATATTTTAAGGCCTGGTCTCTGTGATTCTCTTCCCTCCTCTCTCTAGTCCTATAATGAGGGTTACCCTGTGGGGGTGATGGGATTCTATGGTCTGCAGCACCCCTAGAACCGCAACACACAAGCCTCCATCCAGCACTTAGCTGGGAGGGTGATGAAGTATTTCATTTTTCCTTCATAATATCCTCTTGCCTATTTTTTGAGGATAGACTGAGTTTAAAGGATTTGCGACACTCAGTTCTCTTAAAGCCAGTGTGGAGAGAGGGCAAAGGAATGCGGCAGAAGATGAGGAAATACCCTCTATTTCGTCACTGCTCCAATGCTGGGATGGGCTGCTAGAACCACTATGTGTGTGAAGATGATGTTACCCAAGGCCATTTTTCACCTTTGAAAGTATTTTATACTGTCCTTAGGCACCCAATTTCTTGCAGTATTACTGAACCCTCTGGTTATCAAATGGATGCCTACAGACATTCCTTGCTTTTAGGGCATGAGAGCCGTGAATAAGGTTTCACGCAAGAAGGGCACTATTTGGAAATTATCTTCTGGAGACATCAGTAGCATATTGTATGTGGAATTAAACTTAGCGTGATGGACTCTTACCCTCTGTGGAGTGTAGGGAAGAGTGAATATTTGAAGCATCGGAGACACTTGTGTCTTACACATTCAGAGCAGATATCAATGGGACTCAGTATAGTGTATTGATATATTTGTCCTCCTCTGCATCGATCAGGGTTGAGTGACCATCTTCAACATTAAAAAAAAAACTTTATTAGTTGTGCTTGTATGTAAGGAATGGTGACATTAAAACAAGAAAAAAAGTACATATTTTACTGAGTTGCATTGTGCTAAGCCAAAAATAAAGCTACCATATTTCCTTTCAGTGTTGTTAAATATGGTGCCCACTTTTTTTTTTTTTTTTTTAGCCATTCAGTGAACAGTGTTTTGAGAAGCTGGGCTTTCATTCTTTGGTGCTGCTACACTGACTGGAAACGGAAATATCAGTATTTGCTCTTCTTGTTTAGAAAGTTATCTACTGCCGCTTTGGAGTCTAGTGAGCTACGAAGTTTGTATTGAAAACAAAGCCAAAGTGTCAAAGTAGATAACTGGAAATAAAGGAGACCAAGGACATTTTGGTTTCATGAAGAATTTTCTCAGGGCTGACTTCCAAGATTGTGACTTTTCACATATGCTCATGGATACTGAAGAAGAGTTGGAATGCTCAAGAAGGTTAGATGTGGTCCGTGGAACTTCAGCTCAAAATAAAAGCAAACATTTTTAACCACACACACTGTCCTACAAGTGACAGACTTCCTTGAGAGATGGTGGTGCCCACCTTTTAAAGGGCTTGCTGAGTGGAAAGTGGACGGTGGAAAGAATGATGATTCGAGCAGAGGCCCAGTGGGCGGGTGCAGCGCTGATAAGATGGAAAGAACGGAGGCAATTATTTCAAGGCAATTATTCCTCTTCAAACGGCTGTTCCTTCCTTCCCCAACCTTGGACTGTGTGTCTGGAGTTGGGATTGGGTGAGGGGCCCGAGGGAGGGATTTGGGTTGTGATTAGACAGAGGCACTCTGTGCTCTGACACCAAAAGCGTCATGTATTCATCGTCACACCAGTCGAACTCCCTCCTTAGAGTCCAGAGTTAGCTTCCTGGGGCTGCCGTAACAAAGGACCACAAACTGGAAAGCTTAAAAAGTCCCAATTGTATTCTCTCACGGTTCCGGAGGCCAGAGGTCCAGGATCAAAGTGTCAGCAGAGCTGAGCTCCCTCTAGACTCTGGGTGGGGTCCTTCCTCACCTCTTCCAGCTGCTGCGGGTAGCCGGCCATCCTTGGTGTTTCTAGGCTTGTAAGTGCATCACCCCAGCCTCTGCCTCTGTCTGCATGTGGCCTGCTCTCTTTCTGTGTTCCTGTGTTCTTTTTGTAAGGACACCAGTCTTATTGAATTGGGACCCACCCTACTCCGGTACAACTTCTTAACTGATTACATCTGCAACGACCCTATTTCCAAATCAAGTCACTTTCCCAGGCACTGGTGGTTAGAACTCCAACCTGTGTTTTGCGGGGGGTGGACAAGATTCAACCCACCACAAGTAACTCTGTGTAAAGATAGACCAAGGTGATCACAGAAACACTGTCCCCTTTGACTTGGGTATTTGAAGCACACACAGAACATCTAGGCCCTGGGATGGAGAAGAGCCTGGCAGTGAGGACTGAGCATCTATGGGGACCAAGTAGTGAGACAGATCTGAGAGGGACCACGGCATTAGTGTCCACGGAGGGTCATTTGGAACATGCGACCAGGGTGAAGAGACTGTGACATGTGTTGTGGTTTTCTCTGCGCTGTGACGTTTCCTTCCCCAGGAGAAAATGAGGGCTCATATACTCTTCGTGGTGCCAGGATGACTGGAAGCATGGGACGGAGTCCCACCTCTCTTCCCCACCCCTCTCTGCACTACTCCCCAGGATTTGACTGCAAATCCAGGGAAAAAGCATCACATGAGACAGAGCCCTATGGGATGGGAGTATTTTGTTGTATTGATACCTCCTAACATTTAATGAGACTTATTAAGGATGTAGATTCTTCTAACTTTTTACTATTACAAAGAAAATACTATAATAAATGGCCATATACATACATTACTTTGGATTGTGTGAGTATATTTGTAGGAAAAATTTCTGAAAGAGTTACAGGGAATATGCTTTTATAATTTTGGTAAATATTAGACCAGGATTGTCCTTGTTCACACTGCCACCTGCGATGCACAAGAGTAGCTCTTTGTCTCAGCATGGGGTGACATCAAAGCTTTACAGCTTTGCTAATCTTATAGGCAAAAAACTATGGGGTCTCAATGTAAATTTAATACGTTTTTCTTTTTATGCACAGAGTTTGTTTTTCGACCACTTTAAGAACAATCATTCTTTTTCTGTAAACTCTCTGTTCATATCTTTTTTCCCATTTCTCTATGTGCTCTTGATCTTATTGATTTGTGAGAGCTTTTTATATATTTATGAAATTAGCCCTTTATGATACAAATAGCAAACATTTATTTCAAAAGTGTCATTTGTCTTTAAATTGCATATGTAGTCCAGTGGAGTGTCTATGTATATACAAATTTTTAAAAATTGTAGTAGGTTCAATTAATCGATGGTTTCATTTTATATTTGAGTCATGGTTTAGGTAGATCTTTCCACTCAAAAGTTATAGAAAAAAAATCTTCCATTGTTCTATTCTAATTATTTTTTGATTGATATTTTGGTTTTGTCTTTGGTTATTTTGGAATTTATCTTCTTTTTATAGTTGTGATGGTTAATTTTATGTGTCAACTTGGGTAGGTGAGAATACCCAGTCATTCAATCAAACACTAATCTAGGTGTTTCTGTGAAGGTCTTTTGTAGGTGTGGTTAATATCTACCATCACAGGTTAAAGGAGAGGAGATTCCTTTTCATCATGTGGGTGGGCCTCATCCCATCAGTTGAAAGCCTTAAAAGCAAACACAGAGGTTTCCCAGAGAAGAAAAAATTCTGCTCAAGACTGCAGCATTTACTCCTGTCTGGGCTTCCTGGTGGTCGACCTGCCCTGCAGATTGTGGTCACACGCCTGGAGATGTATCTATACATCTGGACACAGCTTCACTGGGTCTTTGCTCAGACTCTCACAACCCCCCAAGCTGAAATCAAGGTATCGGCTGGGCTGCAGTCTCCTGTGAGACGAGGGGGCCTCTCCCAAGCTAATTAGTTGTTGGCAGAATTCAGTTCTAGGCAGCTGTAGGACCGAGACCCTCAGCTCCTAGCGACACTCACAATTCCTTGTGTGGCCTCTCAGGACCTGAGCACCTACCGTGCAGCTAAGCAAGGAGTGTCCCTGGCCCCCGTGCACTGCAGGATGGCGCCCGACAAACATGGTGGGATCACAGAGTGATGGCTCTGCGCAGCTCCATAATGTTAGAACCATGTCACAGGCACTCCCCACACTCAGGGGAGGGAGTGGTACAAGGGTGTGAACAAGAAACCAGGGTCACTGGCATCACCATGGGTCTGCCCACCACAGCCCCTCAAAATCCTTATGATTATGTGAAGGGAAAGCAATGTTTCCTCTCTCTACCCTGAGGCTGTGCATTTAACCGCGAAGCTCCACTTCTACTTTTGCCCATACGGGAACTAATAATAGGGCAGCGATTGGATAACTGAGGGCTTTTCATTTCAGTCTGATGTTGATACCACAGTCATTAAAATGTTACCTCAAGTTGTAACAGCATCGTCTCACTTTTTTCATTGTAAGCTTCTGGCAAATAAAAAATAGGTTTAGTTGAGCTGGTTCTTGTACAACTCATGACACAGGACATGTGGACGGTTAATCATCCATGATAACATTGATGAGGAATTCATCTATTTAGAGAGATGCACAGAAGGTTTCAATGACAGAGGATTAACTTGCAAAATCATTGAAATTTCTTCTTCTCCACTCAAAACACCTGCCATTTTGGATTTAAATTATACGGTTGGAAGAGGAAAATAGGATTGCATTTCAGACGTGTGTGCAGAAAAGGAAAGGGGGTTGGCGACCAAGAGTAGCAAGAGGTGGGAGACGACTAGGAGTAGGAAGAAGAGAACAGAGACCGAAGCCAAGTCCCCCTAAAACTGAGTTCCTCTGCTGAGTTTATGATGAACCTCTCTACCCCAAACTTTACTCCCTTTCTTTTCCTGAACCAGCTCCCCTCAAGATGGAGAAGCATCAAAGAAAAAGGGGGATTGAAACTGTATATAAGCTGCTGTGTCCCTATCCTTTGAAGTAAAAGGCTTTGGCTTTATTATATTTATTTATTTATTTATTAAAGGCTTTGACTTTAGTCTCTCAGGCCTCCCTTGGGTCTCAGAAGGCTGGCTCAAGAGTTAATGATACAAATGAACTTATTTACAAAACAGAAATAGACTCACAGACTTCAAAAACAAAGTTATGGTTACCAAAGGGGAAACATGGGGCAGAGGAGGGATAAATTAGGAGTTTGGGATTATCATACATACACTATTATATATAAAATGGATAATCAACAAGGACCTGCTATATAGCACAGGGAACTCTACTCAATATTCTGCGATAACCTATATGGGAAAAGAATGGGTATATGTCTATGCATAACTGAATCACTTAGCTGTACACCTGAAACTTACACAACATTGTAAATCAACTATATTCCAATATGAAATAAAAATTAAATTAAAAAAAGAGTTAATGATGGGAAGTGTGAAGATGTAGAAACAAAGAAGAGCTGTTGGGTGGGGAAACTGGTAAAAATTTAGACTATAAATCTGCCACATGGCAGAATTGCTGTATTCCCTGTTCTCTGAAAGATAGAGATAAAGGCCTGACACACATTCCTGAGTTGTTTGTATAGGAATCAGACTCCCACCAGATGAAAACTGCTGACCACAAGCACCTAGACCCTAGATTAGTTAAAACTAGAAGGTTGATGATACTTGAAACGTCACCTTGATGCCAACCAATCCGAGAATTGGGCACAAGCTGATGAGGCAACCCCCTCCCTCACACAGCCTTTAAAACCCCTTCCCTGAAAGCCATTGGGGAGTTTGGGTCTTTTGAGCATGAGCTGCCCATTCTCCTTGCTTGACACCTGCAATAAAGGCTATACTTTCCTTCACCACAACCCGGTGTCAGTAGATTGGCTTTACTGCACATGGATGAGTGGACCCAAGTTTGGTTTGGTAACAGGACCTGAGGTGCAGAGCTCCACCGGGGCTACAGGGTGGGGCCTCCCCTGAGGCAGCTGTGTCTACACAGTGTGCCGACAGCAGAAGTGTCAAAGTTTTGAGCCTTGGAAGAGTTGAGAGCTGGAAACGTCACTGTGAATGTCACAGGCATGTGGATGACAGTGAACTCCTGCAAGGGTCCACGATTGTCTGGAGAAGGCATAGACAAGGTGGGAAGCGGTCTGCCCTGGTGGGTGCTCAGAGGAACCCCAAAGGGGAAGGGACCCGCAGAGAGGAATCTCAGAAAGAGCAGAAGAACATTCAGGGAAGGAATGAGGAAAAGGTGGGTCTGAAGGAGACTGGGTTCTCCGGTGGAAGGGAATCTCAAGTACCCAGGATTGAAGGCGGTGGACACCACCAGACAGATAAGGGTGGGAAACCAGCCATTGGATTTGAGACTAATGAAGTCATTGGTCATTGGGCTTCCAGTGACATGCAGCAGATTCCAGGGTCTGAAGAAGGAACGGGAAGTGGGTGAGTGGGAAGAAAACACGGAGTTTTCACGCATGTGGCTGGTGGAGAAGGCAAGATGGCTATAGATACAGCACAGATGCCAAGTCCATGGCTTTCCTTTGTCCCTCTTATTTTGTTTTCTTTTTAGGATGAGAGGCAGTTCATAGATTGTGGATAAAAGATAGAAAAAGAGAACAATTGATGCTAAAGGGGAGAGACGGGAAAGCTGATGAACCAACATCTCTGAGGACACAGGAGACTGAAATTGTTGTCCTTGCACCTGAGAAGGGTCGGAGCTTCTGAGAGAGAAGAGGGGGAGGGGAGTGATGTGGGAATAAGTGGTCTGATGAGGAGTGGGGACAAAGGGGGAGATGGAGGGAGAGAGGGAGGAAAGAAGGAAGGAAGGGGACGCCACAAAGTTTTGTGGGCAGTGCGAGGACGTTGTAACCACCCACCCAGATTGCCCCCCTTTTCCTCACCAGCCTAGAAGACGAGTCAGGGTCTGGTTGGAATTTGCCAGGTAGAGTGAACGTTTTTAGCAAACATTTCAGGCAGGCAGGGAACTGAGCAGCCAGGAGTAAAGGGATTATTAAATATGGTTAGGGTCAAGCTGAGGTTGGAGACCAACAATCATTAATGACCCCAACCTGCTCATTTTCTGAGTTTTCTCCAGGGAGAGGCTTGTCTCTAACCTGAGCTCAAGGTTTGCTTGTCAGATGTTGCAGAGGGCATGGAGGGTACAGACGTTGTTGGGAGGCAGGAAGAAAACTGGAAGATAAGTCCAAGGGCAGGTGCCATGTGAGTGGGACATGACTCCGGGGGTCCTGCAGTGTACAATTTCAGAGTGAGAGCCATTTCCGGGGATGATGCCTGTGATGTGACAGTGAGTGTCTGACTCTGCCACCTCCACCAGGAAGCCTTCCCTGATACAAGGGTCAGAGAGCTCTCATCTCTCACTGTTCTGAGTTGGTCACCACTTTGTTCTCCTCTTAAGCACACCTTCGTGCACTAAGTGTGTTAGATTACAGAAAGGTCCTCAATTCTCCACCCCTCCCTATTTCCAAACTTTTTGCCAATTCACCTTGCAGACCCCTCCCACTCTTACTCTCAGTTGACCATGGGACTTCCCTCGGCCAATAGGATGCCAGCAAACACTGACATTCAGCTGAGTCCCGAAAAGCCTTTGAATGGCTGGAGCTGCCCTGGCCCTGGCTGCCATTCCCTGACCCGAGAACACGTCCAAGCTGGCTCTCCAGGGAAGGCAAAAGCATGTGGAGCAGAGATGAGTGACCATCATCTTCCTGGTTGAGGCTCTGCCCTAGGTCAGCCAACGTCCAGCTGACCCCCAGGCGTGTGGTTAAGTACAGCCAAGGTCAGAAGAACGCTCTTCACTGACCCCACATAAGCCATGAGTGTGCCCAGCACAGACCAGCCGAGACAAGCCCGGATCCGTTGAACACCACAGAAGCGTGAGCAAATTAAACATCTATTTTTATAGTTCACTGTTTTTTGTGGCTGTTTTGTTACTGGACATTGTTGGTAGATAACTGATAACTGCTACACTAGTGGGTTAACTCGATATGGTAGAAACTCATCAAGGGCAGGGCTGTGTGCCCTACACACAGGACAAATGTTGAAAAATAAATGAAAATGTTCAGGTAACATCTCAGAGCACAGGGAACACGCTGCCTTGCTCTATAGCCCCATTCAGCCTAATCAGATCGGTGTTACACAGTCTGAAATCCTGATTTATAAATTAATTAATTCAGTTAGTTCTCGTTGACCACCAAAGTAGCCAATGCAGAATTTAATAAAGCAACGTTGGATACTGAGTCGCCCAGAATCGAAGGTGGAGATTGTCCCGTAAATGGTGAGTCAATACCCCCTTTTGTTACAGGAGTTTCAAGGGTTTGAAGATAAATCTCAATTTGATTAAAGGCTTATTTTTCCATGAAACCAAGAGAATAAGGCATAGAAAGAGGATAGAATTTTCAAAACACAGCATGCATGCTTCATGTTACAAACGCATATGTATTTCTGTTCAGCATTACAGAAGTATTCTTGTGTTTGCCAAATTTGCTACATGCCTCTCTATTTGAAATGCCAGAGAAAGGTGGTTTTAATAAAGGTTTTCTAATGTAATAGAACAAGCAGTAATAACATCCTGTTTGAAATCTCTGGGAAAAAAAGTTTCTTTTTGAAATGTTTTTTCAGGAATTGTTTTCAACAGACCAGAAGAGGAAAGATCAGTGTCAGGGCCCTGAAATTGGTCCTCCGTAGAATTTCATAGCTCTCCCTTTCATCTCACTGATTGATGATATTATTAGGGCTCAGAATTACTCTATAATCAAATGATATATCCAGAAAGCTAAGAGCAAAGGGAAGCCTTTGAATGTGGTCACAAAGGGAAGTCAGTTTTCCATTCCTGTCATCAATTAAAGTAGCGAAAGTGTACATATGCAATCTATATACGTACGTGTGGAGTGGTGAAATAGCCTTCGTACCATGAGAAGAAGGTGGACGGCTCTTTCTTGTAGGAGGACAAGTAATCCTTTAAGTGAAAACAGTTACATAACAGCAAAGAAATGTGATGCTGATCTGTGTGCTCTGAGGGAGGCAGCCCTGGCACGCGGTTAGCCATGACCTAAGTGACACATCATAACACTCTGGGTGTCTCAGGCTGTGCGTCAGCCCAGGAATTCATCTGTACCTATATTCTGATGCCAGTCAAGGGGGTTTAAGCAGCTGAATTTTATTTTTCATTTGCTTCTGGTTGTTACTAGTTTTCCTTCACGTTGACCTGGATGGGTTGTAATCGTATCTGCTCTGTAGACCTACTTTCCTAGGAGAACACTGTGCTGCACTCAGCTGTTGGTTCCTAGAAAGGAATTCAGGTTTAAACAGGACTGTCTTCTGCCAGGTGTGTGAGGTGCTAACAACGAGGCTGTGTGTGAGTCCTGGGAGAGGGGACAGACAGAGAGAAAAAAACTCCAGGCCTTAACCAACTCCACTGAGAGAGACCTTCCTTTGCAGGCAGAGGCCGGCAACCTCGGATGGCAATCGGGCGCTTGTTTGGTAGCTTGTGGAATTGTGACAAAGTGGGACAGGCCCCAGGGGCACATCTCCAAACTGAGGTCTGTGCTGCCACCACCTCGGGTTACAAGAGAAATTGCTTTTCTCCAGAGTCTGCACACAGCCTCCCCCTAATTTCTCTTCTTCCACTGACGCCTCGCCATCCTCCAGAGCAGTGGTTGAGGCAACAACAAAATCCACCTCCTACTGGGCACGTACTTAATTCTTTCAACACTTGTTCTAAGGAATTTCTATCAGGCCCATTTGAAAGATAAGATAACTGAGGCTTCGGGAGGTGGCCTCTAGCCCAGTTTACACGGTGAGGTTGACCACCTTCCAGGTTGGCCTGGGTCCAAAGTTATGCGATGTCCAGATGGTCAATTGTAGGTGTCAACTTGTCTCGGCCGTGGCACCCAGTTGTTTGGTCAAATACTATTCTAGATGTTACCCTGAGGATGCTTTGTGGATGTGGCTGACATCTCTGATGAGTTAACTTGAGTAAAACAGGTTACTCTCCACTATGTAGGTGGGCCATGTCTAATTAGCTGAAGGCCTTAAGAGCAAACACTGAGGTTTCCCAAAGAAGAAGGAATTGGTAAATAATATAGCTCCTGGCATAGATAGATACAGAAGTAGATATTTGCACGCATGTGTATATGTGTGTGTGTGTGTGTGTGTGTATGTGTATTGCATACATTGGTTTTGTCTCTTTGGAGACCCTAATACGGGCATTCACCCCTCCTTATGTCCCACATGTGGTACACCCAGGCTTTTCCACATTGTGACTGTAATATGAGAAAGTGGCAGAGTACAAACTATATGACACCGTGAGGCAGTAAATTCTGGGGTTCATGACAGAGCACTGTATCTCATTAGTCCCCTTAACCCTGTAAGAGTTAAACAGTAGCTCTAGCCCCAGACAACAGGGTGTCTCTCCCATGCAAGACCTTTTACTGACGTTTATGCCCCATGACCATCATCCAGCCTAATTAACCCACCTCTTAACACAGCTGGACCTGGGCTGAGTCTCTCCACTTGGATTCTTATGTGATTGGACATTCTTCTAGGTGATGCCTTGACTCTCAGCCATTGTATCAAACGGATTCTCTAGAGAAACAGAATTAATAGGAGAGATATAGATATAGATGCAGCTATCGCTAGAGCTAGAGATGATATATAGATGTAGATAGAGATACATAGATAGATATAGACATGCAGATAGATACAGACACATAGACAAACATATATAGATACAGATAGATATAGCTAGAGATTTATTTTAAGGAATTGGCTTGCTTGATTGCGAGGGCCAGTGAGCTCGAAATCCATGGGGCAAACAGCAGGCTCCAAACTCGAGCAGGAATTTATGCTGTATCTTGAAGCAGAATTCCTTCTTTTCCGGGCAACCTCAGTGCTTGCTCTTAGGGCCTTCAGCCGACTGGGTGGCCCACCAGCATTATCTGCTGATGTTAACAAAGTCAGTTGACTGTAGATGTTCACCTGCATCTGCAAAGTATCTCCGCAGCAACACCTGGTAGAGTGTTTGATGAAATAGTTGAGAACCGGAGCCTGGCCAAGGGGACACAGGAGACTGACATCACAGCACGGACTTCGGATCCGGCCACCGGGGGCTCTTGGGGCTCCTTTCTGGGGAAACTCGGAGGAGTCTGCCCCTTGTGTAGGGCTGCTTAGGCCCTTACTAAGTTGTCTGGATTCAGCTGACTGTCTCTAGGAGGACTGCGTAACTTACTGCCCAAACTGGAATGCTCTGAGGATCAGAAGCTTGCTCTTGACCATTCCACCTGGACTAATTTAGGCCGTGTGGTCCTGCCTGCACATCTTCCTCAGCACAGCCTACATGAGCCCTTGTAGTTCCTCTTCCAGAGCTTACGCTTAAGGCTATTAAGACATTTTACATCGCACCCTGTACACACTCCACGATCGCACCTCCATCCACTCAGCTACGAACTCTGAGATTTCCTAGTCTATCCTACTCCACTGAGAAAAGTCTTGCTGGCCCACTAGACTGATATCGTGATGCAGTAACGCACTGAAGATGGCAGTTTCAAAGGCTTGCCCCAGTGCAGTGTTTACCCCCAGCCCCGGCTGAATTGTCCTGGCATCTCTGACCCTAAGCATAGCCTCCTGTCTCGTCCTTTTCCCCTTCTGATGAACAGGGACACACACCTTCATTCCCAGATTCCTATCCTGTGTCCCCCACCCCATCCATTAGACCTCACTGCCCAAGACTGGTCTGTGTCAGGGTCTCCCACGAAGTGGCACATACCCAAGTATTCTTAAATCCAAAATTATTCTTTTTTTTTTTTTTTAATAAAGAAGATTTCAAAAGTGACATAGTTGTAGAAAATTTGGAAAATACAGACCTGGCCCTGATTCTTGCCCCTTTATCCACACCTGCTGCTGTTGGAATTTGAAGGGTGCTCTATGGGGGGGATGCTCTGTCCACCCCTTAGCACTGGCTTTAACCATGTGACTTGCTTCAGCCTATGGCGAGTTAGAAGATGCAATGCCAGCAGCGGCCTGAGAGGGCCTTTGGCCTGGTGCCTGGTCTTTTGCTTCTCAGCCATCACCATCATAAGCCACCAGGCAGTCTACTGGCCCAGGAGGAGGAAGAGGAAGGGTGTGGGCAGAACTCCAGGTGACTATACAGCTCTGAACCCCACAGCTGGCTGAGCCCCAGACCCAGGGAGCCCTGCCAAGGTCAAAGGAAACATCTCCCCTAAACATCCCAGCATGGACCACAAATTAAATAAAGGCTCAGGTTTAAGCCACTGAGTTTTGGGGAGGCTTGTTACACAGCATTATTGTGGCAATAGGTGACTGTTCCAAGAGAAAAGGCTGTATATCCACATTTTAAATGAGCCCCAGACAATCCTAATGTGAGTGGTTTGTTGGCTGAAATCTGATTAAGTCTAAGTGCTACTATGAGCATAGTAGCCTTCTGATCCCATGTTCCTAAAGATTTTTTTCTTTTTTCCTTTTCTTTAAACCAAGAATGGATATTGTAATTTTTTCTGATGCCTTTTTTGGCATCATTGGATCATTTTGTAGATGATCACATGGTTTTCTTAAAAAAATCTGTTAATGGGATATATTATATTAAAATATCTTTGTGCTTCCTGAATAATTTTACTTGATCATGAACCATTATCATTTTAATATAAACTTGGTCTGAAATTGCTAGTATTTTCTTTATAATTTTAATAAGCCTATTCATAGCCTGTCATTTTCTTTTATGTGCCACTTTTGTCAGGTTTGGGGATCAGAATTGTGCTGGCTTTGTGAATTGAACTGGAAGTTTCCTGTAATTTCCTCTGCTCTGGAGCAGTTTACATAGCATGATAATTATCTGTTCCTTGAAAGTTGGAAATAGTTTAGCCCCCAAAATCTGGGCTTGGCACCTTTTTTTGGGAGTAATGTTTTGATAATCCTTCAATTTTCTTCGGTGATCATTATACATTTAGATGATATATTTCATCTTCAGAAGGTTTTGGAAAATTACAGTTCCCTAAAAAAGCCATCTCTTTCTACAAGATTTCTAAATATGTTATCATAGAATTAACCATCTTAATTACAGCACGGTTAACCATATTATTAATTTAGTCTTCTATCTAGCTAGTTCCTCATTCTTTATTTTGTGTATGTGTATTTTCTCATTTTTCTAGAAGAGACTGCCAGATGTTTGGCATTTTAATTAGCTTTTTTCCCCTCAGAGTATAAGCTCTTTGTATGTGTATATCAAATCTGGTTTTATTCTATCTTTGCCACAATTTTCTTTTTTAAAAATTACTTCCTTCCTCCTACTCTGTTTTTCTTATATTAACTTCCTGGACTGAATGCTTTCTTTTATTTTCATTTCTCCTTGTTTAATAATAAAAGCTTTTATGGATATAAATCTGTCTTTGAACACAACTTAATTTTATATCCCTGTGGTCAGAGTATTTGGCATGCACAATTTCTGCCCTTTGAAATTCAGTGAGGTTTTATATGTGGTCTCATGCATGCTCAGTTTTTGTAAATATTCTGTACAACCCCTAAAAAGAATATGTTTTTCTATAGGGAACAAAATTAGGAATGTACTATTTCACTTACATTTACAATGACATCACTTAAGCACGCTAAAGATTGATTTTATTTTCTCATTCTTGATCTGTTCAAGACTGAAGAAGTTTTCTGATCGTAAAAATATTTACTTTATTGAGTAAAAATACATTTAAAAAAATTTATACACAGCAAACTCTTGAAAACTTCCATCTTTTCTTTCTCCATTCCCTCCATCCCTTCACCAAAAATAAAATAAAACAAAGTAAAATAAGTATACCATAGGAGCCAGCATTTTTACTTTCTGTATATCCTTTCAGAATTTATTTATGGAAATCAAGGGAATGCAAATATACATCCTTATTTGTTTCACATTTATGCTGAAATCTTTTAAAGTAAACCATAGACATCATGACACAGCACCATAAAATACTTTAGAATCCATCTCAATAATTAAGAAATCTTCCTATATAGTCAATATAGCATTACCCCAACTAAAAATTTGTAATAATTTTTAATATCTTCTAGTACTGAGCACATAAGCAAATCTTCCGAATTTGTTCTGTCCACATCGGCATGTTTGCTTTACTTCCGGCTATTTCATCTTGAAAGTCTTTTGTTTTTCCAGCGTTTTAGAGTATTTGCTCAAGTATTCAGTAAAGTGAAAAGAGACGCTATCAGTTACTGTAGACACAAACCAGGAAAGCCCAGGGAAATGGGGACATGTTTGCACAACTAAATCTAATAGCGGCAAATATGGTCTCTCTCTCTCTCCCTCTTGACAATGACTTCATTTATATTTATTAAAGCAGGTGTTTTCCAAATACTTTCAGTGCCTATGATCCTGGATGCTGTCATTGTTTCACATTTGGCCAGCGGTCATCCTTCGGCCTGGCTCCCGCATCCTCAGCATCCCTCCCTTAATCCTTGAGCTCTTTCTTGATCTCTGGTGTGACAGTGTGAGAGGATGGTTGGGCTGTGTGCCCCAGTCCTGGGAGCAGCCCTGGTGGCTTTTATTAGGGAATATGTCTTAGACACCAGGACCTCTGGGCCCGGGTGTTCACTGTGCCTAGAAGTCAGTCCTTCTAGGCTCTTTCAGTGAACAGTTTAAATGGTATTGGAATGGCCTGCATGTGAAAGTTTAAAAACTTTATCCGACTTAAAAATTTTTTTGAAATATGTTTGCATAGAGTGGGGTCTTCCCTGGCCGTCCAGTGGTTGAGACTTCACCTTCCAATGCAGGAGTTGCAGGTTTGATCCCTGGTTAGGGAGCTAAGATCCCACATGCCTCGCGGCCAAAAAAACCGAAACAGAAAACAGAAGCAATATTGTAACAAATTCAATAAAGACTTAAAAAAAAAAAAGTCCACATCAAAAAATCTTTAAAAAATATATATTTGCATAGATTGACAAATAGTTTCTTTTGATTAAAAAAAGTTCTCCATTTAAGGATTTTCTTCTCAGTCATTTTAAATTTTGTATTTATGCTTTTATCACCTCTTCCTCCTTTTCCTCCCTTGGCTGGGCTAGACTCAGGTTCATCAACATCACTGAAATTACAGGGAACTGCTTTTGTTTTTTTCACTTGTCCTACCCTTATTCTATTATATGCTTTTATCTGGGTTCCTTCAATATATTTTAATCTTTTGTTAACTCCTTGACTTGGATGCTTGTTTATTTTACTGTTTTATTTCTGTTGATATAATTTTTGAGATGATAACATTTCTTACTTTGGTGACATGTCAGATATTGTTGTATATTTTTCTTTGCATGCGATAAAATTCGTTTTTCACATACAGTTCTACGAGTTCTGACAAGCGCATGGAGTCATGTACCCGCAACGGCACATCCATCCCCCAATCCCTTTGGGTAGCTCTTCACACTCATTCACACCCTTACCCAACCCCCGACTGGCAGTAACTGACTTGTTTTCCATCCCTATAGTTTTGCTTTCTCCAGAGTGTCATACAGATGGAAACTTACAATACGTAGCCTCTTGTTTCTGGCTTCTTTCACTTAGCAAAGTGAATTTAAGATTTGTTCATATTGTTAGAAGCATTGGAGAGTTCATTGTTTTATACTGATCAGCCTTCCTTTGTATGGATGTACTATTGTTTGTTTAACCACTTATCCTTTGAAGAATATCTGCATTGTTTCCACTTGTGAATAAAGCTGCATATATGTATTTGTGTGCCAGATTTTACACACACATAAATATTTTTTAAAAAATGCTTTCTGAGTTATCTTACAGATCATAATGTTCACCTGATTAAAGTATACAAGTCAGTGGTTTTTAGTGTACCTACAGAGTTGCAGCATTTCTTTTATATGTGGCTGCACTTAATTTGTTAATATTTTGCTGAAGGTTTTTATACTGATGTTCATGAGGGATATTGGTCTGTGATTTTTTTTTTTTTTATTACGCCTTTGATCCTTTTGGTGTCAGAGTAAAGCTTGCCTCATAAAATAAGCTGAGGAGTGTTCTTTTCTATTTTCCAGAGGGATTGTGTAGAATTTGCATTATTTCATTTTTAAATATTTGGTAGAATTCACTGTTGAAACTATCTTGCCCCAGGATATTCTTTACCAGAAGGTTCTGACTATACATCTAATTTCTGTAATAGACATAAGATACACTGTGTTATCTACTTCTTCTTGAGTGAGTTTTTGTAATGTTTAAAGGAGTTGGTCTACATCATATAACTTGTGACCTTTATGCACAGAGTTGTTTATAGTGCTCCCTTATTATCTACCTAAAGTCTGTAGGGTCTGTAGTAATATAATCTCTTTCTTTTCTGATATTGATAATGTGTCTTCTCTCTGTTACCTCGATCAGTCTGTCCAGAGGCTTGTCAATTTAATTGATCTTTTCAAAAAAGCCGCCTTTTGTTTTCAATGATTTTTCTCTATTTTTATGGTTTTTATTTCAATGATTTCTGCTCCTTGTTTTATTATTTTTTTCCTTCTGCTAGCTTTGAGTTTAATTTTCTCTTCTTTTTCTTATTTCTTAAGGTAGCAGCAAAGACAGTTGTTTTGGGATATTTTCTGATGTAAACATTTCATGCTACGTATTTCTTTCTAAGCTATAATTTAGCTGCATCCCACAAATATTCATATATTGCATTTTCCTTTATATTTCTCCCAAAATGTTTTCTAATTTCTCTTGAGACTTCCTCCATTGCCAAGGGTCTAAAAATATGCTGCTAAATTTCCTAATATTTGGACATTTTTAAAGTATCTTTCTGTTACTTATTTATAGTTACATATGGCCAGATAATTACTTTGTGTAAATTAAATGCTTTTAATTTTGTTAAGGTTTGTTTTACGTCTCAGAATATGGCCTATTTTGATGAACGTCCTATGTGCACTTGAAACGAATTTTCATTTTGCTTGTTAAATGGAGAGTCAGTGAGGTAAAGTTGTTCAGTGATGCTGTTCAGGTTTTTAAGTTCCTTGCTGATTTTCTATCTTCTTCTTTGATCAATCACTACAAAGAGGAGTGTTGACATCTCAAAGGACAATAGTGGATTTGTCCATTTATTTTCAGGTTTTGCATCATATCATCCAGAGCTTTGCTGTTAGATGCATACCCATTTAGAGTTATTATTTCTTTTTGATTTATTGACCTTTCATAATTTTGAAATATCTATGTTTATCCTCAGTAATTTTCCTTGTTCTGAAGTCCACTTTTCCTGATATTACTATAGCCATTTCGGTTTTTTTGATTAATGTTTACTTGGTATATTATTTTACTATCTTTTCACTTCTAATTTATCTATATCATTATATTTGAGGCAGGTTTCTTGTGAATAGCATATCATTAGTGTTTTTTTTTTTTAAATTCCATCTGTCAATTTCTTTTAATTGGCACTATTTTAGGCCATTTATATTTAATGTAATTACTGAAATGGCTAGATTTAGGTGTCCGGTTTTATTGCTTATATTGTTCCAGATTTGACATTTGGGAATTTTCGAATAGGCTACTGTGTTTCTGACACATCTCCATCATTTTGGGGGCACTTCCTTAGTTTGTGCCTGAACCACAAGATGTTCCAGGCTTGTCTTATACTTTTCTTGCCCAACCATGGAACAGCTCTTTATTTAAAAAACTCTTGTTATCACCAGAAAATGATATTTAGGAACCAAGATATGGGTGCTGACTATGCTCATTGTTACTTTAGTTCATTCATTGTTTCTAGGCCTTCTTCATGACAGATCAAAAAAATATGTATATGTATACAAATGCACCTATATACATCTATACCTATTTCAATATCTATCGATCTCTGTGTGTGTGTGTTTTATTCATTAGTTCATGCCTTTAATTCCAATTCAACATGCTGGGGTTCATTTTAGCATAGCCTCCAGTTCATTTGTAACTTATTATTCTGACAGTGAGCGTCCTGGTTGTCATTACCTGAGTATATTTACTTAGTTTTTCAGTCTTGGAACACACAAAAACTAGTTTCAGAATTTCTATCCCACACTCTTGTGAAAAACAAATTTACTAACTAGAGTATATTTACATACTGTTCTATCTGCCTCAATCTTAAAGTCCCTAACATTTTAATTAATATATATTATTTATTAAATTAATTATATATATTAATATTTTAGCACTGCTTATAGCCAATTCTCTGGTGTTTATCAGTCATCCATCAACCATGGATCTGCTCCACTGAGGTGTGCTTTCTTTTTTTTTTTTTTTCCTCTTTTCTCCCTTTTTGTGGTACGTGGGTCTCTCACTGCTGCGGCCTCTCCCACTGTGGAGCACAGGCTCTGGACACGCAGGCTCAGCAGCCATGGCTCACGGGCCTAGCCACTCCACGGAATGTGGGATCCTCCCTGACCGGGGCACGAACCCGTGTCCCCTGCATCAGCAGGCGGACTCTCAACCACTGCGCTGCCAGGGAAGCCCGAGGTGTGCTTTCTTATTACTGCAGCCCAGTCTTCCTAATTGGGAGAAGAATTTATTTTGGATAATATGAAATAGACCTTTGCTAGAAATAATGAACTAACATGGCTCGAGTTCCAGAGGCATTGCTCCAGTGGCCCTTCCAAACTCAGCACCTGTCTCTGCCAGCTTCAGGTTCAACATGGAAAGTGCTATCCAAAGACAATTTTGCAGAACTGGAAGCAATTGAATAAATATAGATGTAGTGAGAAGGAAGGGATCAAACTGGTCCTAGGCAACTTAGAAAGAAGTTCTTTGTAACGGAGAAGCTCTTCCCTACTAGGTATGTAAGGGAGGGAGGGAAGGAGTAGGAATTGCTTCATTTCCTTGTGCATGATCAACTTATTATAAATATGTCCTCATTTAACTTTGGATTCTTAGAAATTACATCTCTGGTCTGGCAGAACTTGATATTTTCTGAATCCCATTTCTTTTGAAATCTTTTGTTTGTTTGTTTCTTTGTATTTAAGAGAATCTGAAGACATCTGAGGACTGTTTCTCCTAAAAACTAGCTTTGGTCATAATACTCATGGAGCCATTTTGTTTTTAGAGAGCCACCATCTTCCTCTGATGCTAGAAAGTTCCAGTTTGGTTTCTAATTTGTACTCTTCTGAATAGTCTAGAATATATACAACCTTACAGTTTCAATCTCTTTTTGCGGGAGGAAGATTATTTTGCTATACTGCATTTTAGGGAATTTTAGAGCTACACCATTTAACATGAAAGTGGGGCTGCCTTACGTTATTGGAGTCATCTACCAGTTATTACTGGTCTTGTTAAATTTAAGGTACTAATTGAATATCCAAGAATAAGGGCTTTTAACACTCCTGGAAGTATTTAATACTGAAAACTTGGTGTCATTTGTTTTATGGGTGCTTTCCATGAAATTGGAATATATTTCTACTCAGTTTCATAACTTCAATATCCCGATATTATCCATAGATGTGTTTAAGTGAAGTAGACATTAGCCTGCCTTTCAATTTAACCTTCTCTTTTAAGACAAAAACAGAGCTGAATGCAGATGACATCATTAATTTAGCTTAAGAGATGGTGACTATATGGAGTAGGATTTAAATAAACATCAATGCAAATTTGATGAAGTTTAGTAATTACTTTTAATGACTTTTATTCTAACCTGAAATTTGTTTCTCAACTTGAGAAGAGTAAATTTTTCTAATGTGTTATTTTAATATGTCCTCAGAACATTTTATTATGAAAATTTTCAAGCATTCAGAAGCCCTGCAAGAATTTTACAGTGAACACGTGTGTACCCAATACCAAGACTCAACCATTAACATTTTACTGTACCTTATCTCACGTCTATTGATCTATCTATTCATCAATATTTTTTAAAAATTATTTATTTATTTTTGTCTGCGTTGGGTCTTCGTTGCTGCGCACAGCCTTTCTCTAGTTGTGGTGAGTGGGGGCTCCTCTTCGTTGCGGAGCACAGGCTTCTCATTGTGGTGACTTCTCTTGTTGTGGAGCATGAGCTCTAGGGCACGTGGGCTTCAGTAGTTGTGGCACGTGGGCTCAGTAGTTGTGGCTCGCGGGCTCTAGAGCATAGGCTCAATAGTTGCGGCGCACAGGCTTAGCTGCTCTGCGTCATGTGGGATCTTCCCAGACCAGGGCTCGAACCCATGTCCCCTGCATTGGCAAGCAGATTATTAACCACTGCGCCATGAGGGAAGTCCCTCATCAATATTTTTTTAATGAATTCTTAACTTGAAGTCAGACTCAATATTGAACGATCCTTGGCTTTCAGGTAAACTTGAGGTCAACATCCCTTGAATCACATTTGCCCTCAGCTTCCAACCTGAGCCAGGTGGCTGCCCCAGCCTTGCTCATTCTGCGTCACAGCACAGCAGCACTGGACCTGGGACAGCCATGACCAGAGAGAAGACTTCACCGTGGGAGCCAGAGGTGACCAGGTCCTAAGGTGGAACCGGCGTGGGGTGGTGGCCATTGTTGGTGCTTATTCAAGCAGCACCTCAGAAGCCGCCCAGATGTCTGACAGCTGCGACTCCACCACCGCTCACCCCCATACACCCCAAGAGACTTTGAGGGCCATGCCAGCCACAACACGGGTTGTGGCTCTGCGACAGGGTGGGGGTGGTGGAGGCCGGGGGGAAAGGGACTTGCACCCAAGGCTGCATCTGAGCAGAGCCACAGATGCCAGCACAGACAGCATACTGGAGGAAGCTTGGACCTCTGTCTGCAGTTGACATGAGCCAAGAGCCCACATGGACCCCATTGCTCTGGCACACTCCCCTCTGGGGCAAGGGTCCCAGTGCGGGGAGAAGGGAAAACACACACTTAAAGGGAAGAGAGCCAGCGTGAGCCTGGCCCTCAGGGCTCCTGCTTCAGAAATTTGAGATCAGACACCACTCCCAATATGGCGGTGATGGCCACCGAGCAGAGGGGAAGCCCTGGATCCCACGTGGCTCCAGTTCTAGCCCCTCCATCTCCAGCCCCACCTCCTACCAGAGTGAGAGCTGCCAGCCCACCCTGAGGAAGGACCTGACTTATGCTAACATCAGATCCATCTCTCCCCTCAAAGGATCTGGGCACATGCGGTCTGTGTAGGGACATCTCCACATAAGGGCACTCCTGCAAGACTGCAACAGGTAACTGTTTCACTTAAAGTCAAAGAGACAGAGAAAGTTAAGCAAAATGAGAAGGCAGAGGAACTGCTCTCAATTGAAAGAGGAAGAGAAAAGCCTCAAAAAAATAAATAATGGAACAGAAAAGAACAATTACCTGATAAATAAGTTAAGGCATTGGTAATAAAATGTTATGTGAATTATAGGGAAAAGAATAGATGTACACAGTGAAAATTTTAACAAGGAGCTAGAAGATATGAAAAAGACCTAATCAGAGTGGAAGGATTCCAGAGCGGGGCACAAGGATGTGACGGCCTAGCAGGCTTCCCGGAAGCTCCACTCCAGGCGGCAGTGTCAGTGGACTGTTCCTCCAGGTTGTCCTGTCACTGCTGTCACCAGAAAGATGATCAGAAATCCTTCTCGGGTGCCCTGGAAAACAAGAAAACGAGGGAAATTTCCTGGGTATGTTTGATCATGGCAAGTTGAAAAGGCACACTCTTTTTGACATTTCAATGGAGAGAATTCGCGTTGACCTCACAGTGGTAATTATTTCTCTCTCCTAAGAAGTTGGGCGCACCGATGCTCTCAGATTACACTGCTGTAAATGTCAGGCTGAAGCCTGTAATTCTTTCCTCAATCCGTTTTCCTGGCACCTGGATGAGACTGATCAGCCTTTTTAACTCCTGGGATTTCCCTGCGGTTTCCTTTAAAAATAGAAATATTACAGGCTACACATTCCTCACTTTCCAGTTGTCCTTTTGAGAGGCTCTGACGCCTAGATCTGAGATTGCTGTTTGGGTTGTTAAGAGTCAGTAGAAACTAACCTCTAGTATGAGTGGCCTGAGTGCACATTCAGGGAACTTGTTTCCCGGGTACAAATATGCCGGTGAGAGGAGATCGGCATTGAGGTTTGTGTTAACCTTCCCCTCGTAACAACACGACAACGCTCATGCTTCCTGTTTCCTTCCAGGCCACCAGAGAACCATTCAGCTGCCCAGATCCTGATTACCTTGTGGTTAGGACCCAAAGCATATTATCTGGTTTTCTAATCCTTCCAGATAATTTCCTAGATATTGAAACAATTTTGAATTAAAGTGAGAGCATCATTCATTGATATCTTGGTCCGACGATGCCCCATGTTTTTTCCATTAACGGGACAGATCAAGTTTCCAATTCCTAGCGATGGGCCCCTGACTGTGGAAAGTGACTTAAGGGTGTTAAGACTGTCCCTGTTCCAAGAAGTATCTCCTCTGTTCACCTAAGACTCTTCCCCAGAGGTGCGTTTCTTTGAGTTATAGAGACTTTTATTCACTGTCGTGTAATAACCTATAATGGAAAAGAATCTGAAAAAGAATAGATACACATATGTGTGTGTACATATGTATGTATAAAGCTGAATCACTTTGCTATGCACCTGAAACACTGTAAATCAACATACCTTGATTTTTTTAAATGCACATTTAATAAGAAGGCTCGGTCCGTCACGTGTAGTGGTTAATAGCTTTTCAGGTGTTAGCTGGATGTCCTCCGAAAACCAGCTTGTCATGCTGGGGGTGGGCCGTGTGGGTGGGAGAGCTCCTGCCAGGGTCAGGCAGACCAACCTGAACACTGAAAGGAAAAGGGATTTGGCATCGGTGGCATCAAGGGTCTGTCACCTGAAACGTCCCATGCTGCAGGTGTACAAATCTAATATCTGAAGCCCATAGGGAAAACAAGTATGTCTTTATCAAAGTCCACAGCAGGGTGCATTGTATGACACACACGGCACATCTGGAAGCATCTCAGATTCTTTTCTCCAAGCCCCCTTCATCATGGTGCCCTTAGGATGAGCCCAGCACACTAGGGGACAGGAGAACACGAGACTTCACCTTTCTCATCTTTTCCCACACTGAATATTATGCTAATTAGATAACTGACTACTCTCATTAAGCACACTGTGTACCAGCCCCTATACCAAATCCAAGGGGAAGAGTTTCTATTTTCTCCTTCTTTAAATCAACCTGAGGGCACAAAGCAAACTTAAATCGATTCATCTCATTCGTGTTTATCATATTATGTCACACGAAAATTCTGGCAAAATGTGAAAATAATGGGTCTATGATCTTGGTGCATCTGAATGTGATCGACTTGGGAAAAATAGCTCAAAGTAACTTATGCTGAAAAAGTAGGATAGCGTGTCTCCTCATTAAATGTGCATTCTTTCCATTTGAAGTATATAAACATGAATTATTGCCCTCAAAAGAAAATAAGTGAGAGATCATTTCGCTCCTGCTGACTCAGGGCTGGTTTTAGAAAGGAGGTCAGGACAATAGTCTCAGAAAAGGGTGGGTTCCTTTGATGTGACTCTGAGTGGGTGGGGTGATGTCACCGCCCCATACAGAGATGGGTGTCTCATCCCATCAAGGTGGGGGCCAGGTCCCCTCTCAGGCACAGCTCCTGTCCCTAAGGGCTGTTGGTGTGGCAGCTCTCTTGAGAAGCTTTGCTGAGAGATGTTCCTTGGTTCAATAATTGAACCTAAGTGACATCTGCTTGGAGAATCTTTCTCCACCCTCTGTTCACTCTCTCTGTAAACCAGGCTTCTGTGTACATGTAGCAACAGTTGTCTCTCAGCATCTAATCCAGGGCTTCATATAGAGAACTTTTCTCTCCTTGGCACAGGCTGGCTGGCGGAACAACAAAGCAGGGCCAGAGACAATTGTGTTTCTCTTCCCCTCCATGTGTCATGGTCCTTATGTAGGAGACAAACTACTGAACGTGTAGGCAAGTAATTTCTTACACAATTGACTTATGTTTTAAGTACAAGTGCGGAACTCACATTTTAAAGGAGGATCATGGGGGAAGCCCTTGAAATTCAGATTTGCTTTTCTCTGGTTTTACGTGTTTTGTGATAAGAAGTTTAATATATTTAATTCAGTGACTTCGGGGTATAACTGACAGACAGCTCTTTCTTCTTACATGTTATGCAAATATAATATTAATTTCAAGACCAAACTTGGGATGTTTGGGGGAATGAGATAGGAAACAGATTAACACAACTCCCAAATTTGCCCCTGGATCCTGGCTGGGAAAAAGACCAGCACCTTAGCTTGGTGATTCCCAAGTTCCCTAACACAGCGATACAAATACTGCCCGAGTGAGGTCCAGTTCTTCCATGAACTAGGTGACGAGCAAAACTGGAGGCATCTCGAGTGGTAGGGAAGCTTATGCTTACCACTTCTTTGGAGGGACCTGCACACGTGGTCAGTGGAGTCGGTGGGAACCGCTCCGGTTTGTGTCACGGGTGTTGGTGGCACTGGCCCTGAGAAGTTGGACGTGACCACATTGATATTCCCAATCCATATCAGGAATGCAAATTCTATTCCTTCTGGGGTGTTTTAAAGATCACACATCTAAATCATAGAGGCATCTGCACCCGTGCCTTTGGAATAATTGGGTTGGTTTAGAATCCATTTATGAACGTTGAAGCCACGACACGGCCATCACGGCCAATGTTATGATATGATGTTCACGGAGAATCGTCCCTCGGCTGGGACTCAGCCCAGCTTCCTGGGTGTCACCAGCTCTAAAATACATGGAGACGTGGGCTTCTGATAGCTTCAGATCATAAATATGCTAATTGTGAACATCGAGTGACCCCAGAACACATATCTGAAAAAGATATATGGGCATATAAAAATAAAATTAATGGCACCATCAATACTAGCAGAATGTGTTAAAACTGAGGTTAGCACACGGAGTCCAAGGCGGCTGAGGGGTCAGAGACACTGAAGAGCCTGATTTGTGAATCTGAGCCTGAGGGGCAAGGGTGTGTTTTGGGAAAATGCAGACGCAGACGTTGGCACCACCGGGAAGGTGTCCCTGCCAGCTGGGATGCCGGGTCAGCTGCAGGGTGGTGAAAGCAGCGGCTTTGGGGATGCTGTGTGGGGTGACTCCAGGGGAAGATGAGGTTAGCTCAGCTCCTGGTGGCCCAGGGGGAGGATTCCTTCTTGGCAAGCCTTGGGGAGCTGCTGGGCAGAGCCAAGCCTGGACTTTGGGTGTCCCAGCGGGCTCCTCTGAAGGGGCCGGGCCCGCAGAGGAGGCAGCTCTGAGCGGTTGGCTATGCCCGATTTCTCTTCCATATGCGCTGCTTTGGGGAGTGGAGACACGTTTTCCCTGTGACTTTTTATTATATTTGCATTTTCCATTACAAAATAAAATATCTTTCAAAGAAGGGCCTCTCGACAGAGGAACGACCACTGAACAGAGATGTCGAAAGCCACAAAGGTTACTAATTGTAATCAGCAGACAGAACATAGGTTAAAAAATAGATCTACAGTGTTACAGTCATTTGTTTGTGCAATGTTTTTACATAGAATGATTTCCCTGAAAATTGGTGTAAGAAACAGAAATTAAAGAAACGAAACCCAAAAGACCTCAAGCCCTTAAGAGGAAATCAGGTGTCCAGAAAATCTACTCTGCCTACATTCACAAAGCACCAGTTTACCACGTGGATCTGTAGCACGTCTGGTTAGCTGTCTCAGACACAGAAAGGCACATGGTTGGGGTGCCTCGGGGCGGACATGGGATGCTCACAGAACTGGGTGGAGATGGCATTCTCCAGTTGCTTTTATCCCACTGGCCCTGGCGGAACTTGAGCCACAAGGCCACCAGGGACCTGCATTGCTAGCAAGGTCCCACCGCCCTCATGCCGGGCAACCCTTTCACAGGTTCCTGATTTGTTTCTCAGCATTTGAGTCTGTGATGTCTGTCGCTCCTCCCCCTCACTGCATGGCAGCTTCCCAGCTGCTAGTGGCTCCCTCTCCATCTCACTCTTTGGTCTCCCTCCCAACTTGCTGTGACCTGATGTGGCTTCAGGTCCTGCTACTGACGGCTTTATTCTCATGTTACTTTCATGTCCAACCTCCCAAGGGAGGGTTTCTGACTGGCCCAGTCCATCTTCCCAGGCCAGACACCTTCACAGGTGGCTGATCAGCCTTGCTCAGCCACGGACTCATCCCTTGGTTCCACAGGGGTGGTGGCTGTAGTGATGTCCACAGAGAGGGCCAGCGCATTTGCTGGCGAGTCCAGCACAACAGGACAAGAGAGGGCTCAGTGAGCAGGGAGAGTGAGCGTGCTGGGGTCTCCACAGGAAGCTGCCCCAAGGAGGTGAGTTTTGAAGACAGAAAAGATCAAGGGTCTATTCCAGCTATACTTCAATTAAAAAAAAAAAAAAGTAGATGAAAAAACAAAACAAAAACAACAAAAAAGATCAGGGAGTCCACAGAATGCATTTCCAAGTGAGATGAGAAGGGGTGGGTTTTGCAAGGGCAACTTGAGATGAATTTGACCAGAGGACATTGGCATTTGGAAAGGCCACCTGATCAAGTTCGAGGTCTCATCGCTTGTGCTCAGTTTCAGAAATGATGCACCCAGGTCCAGCTGGTAGGTTGCATCTGAACCAGGGTGCCAAGCTGAGGGGCAGGTGCCCAGAGCTGTTGACCCAGAGAGGGTGTCTCCTCTGCTTTGGGGAAAGTGCCATATGGGTTTGCTGCACGCAACTCCATAAACCAAATTGACCATATCCCATAGCTCCATCTTACCAAGGAAACCAACCTTTGCATGTAACTACTCAAATTTGCAGAATTTCTCCCCACCCCCACATATGCCAAGTAACTAAAATCCACTTGAATGCAAGCTCCCTTCTGTGCTTGTTTATCCCCTCTGAGCAAGGAGCCCAAAAAACAAAAACAAAAACAAAAAACCACAAGTTGACAAAAGCAAGGAGAAGTCAAATATTTTAATGGTATCCATGCTTTTTAAATCATTGAGAGTCAGACCCTCTCCTTCCACAGTCTGCAAAATATTTTGGTATGACCTCAAATTTCACGGAAGGAAAGCCCTTATAGCTTCCTCATGAGGGCGTGAATTCCTTAAGGGTGGGCGCTCTGTCTTACTTTCTCCGGGATCCCCAGAGCTTATTCTAAGCTCCACCCTGCACACGGCAGAAACATGATGAACACTGAAGGGCTCTCCTAGTCCAGTTTCTTGGTTTCTCTGCATGATGCTGTCGTGTACTTATACCCTTCCAGGGCAAGCGCACTGCTCGTCCTGATCGTGGGACCTGGGATATAGCTGAAGTTTGGGACCCAAGGTTGTCTTGTCTTTGCGAGAGTGAAGCCCGCTGCAGATTTGGGAACCAGTATTTATACTGCAAATTGCAGCTACTGTTTCTGGAGCTGGTGATAAAAGCAGAACCTCTGACCCTAGAATCAGGACTCCTGAGGTCACCCCAAGCAAGGAAGAACGGGGCTCAGATGGTCAGAGAACACAAGCCTTCCGGTTCTTTGAGAAAGACATCATCAGTTATCATGTTTATCACTGCTATTATTTGTATGTATCAGTATGCTATTGGCTGAGTGTAAGAAAATCTGACCATATTTACCAGTTTTGTATAAGGAAGTATAAAAGTCAAACGCAAGTAGTGGGCGGTGGTGCCCACAGACCTGCCTCGTGGAGCCTCCAGAGGACATTCCAGGGTGTCTGCTTCTCCGGGTTCCATGTTTTCCTCTGAGCCTGAGGAAGACTGCTTTGACCTCAGGGCCTGGAACGGCATTTTTGGACTTACTGCCTCACCCCTGGGTGAGGGACTTTCACCAAGACTTTCTTGGTGAGACATTCTTTGATCCCCAAGGCTGATGGAACCGCTCTTTCTTCACGTGTGTCTAGAACCCTGTTCACTGCATAGAGTAGTTCCCTAGGGCTGCTCTAGCAAAGCAACACAGACTGGGGGGCTTAGACAACAGAACTTATTAGCCATGGAGGCTGGGAAGCTGGAGACCAAGGTGTCTGCTGGGCTGGTTCTTAGGCTGTGAGGGAAGGAGCCACTCCAGGTCTCTCCTCTGGGCCATCTTCTCCCTGTCTTTTCACACCGTCTTCCTCTCTGTGTGTCTCCGTGTCCAAATTTCCCTTTTCTAAGGACACCAATTACATTGGGCTAGAACCCACCCTAATAACCTCTTTTCATCTTGATTTCCTCTGTAAAGACCCTATCTCCAAATAAGGTCACATTTCCAGTGCTGGAGGTTAGGACTTCAAATGAACTTGGAAGGAACACGATTCAGTAACTCTCCACTCTGAACACCTTATATTTTATATACCGTTCTTTGCTCCTTTCCCCTCAGTAGACCATGAGCTCAAAGGCAGAGCCTGGGATCTCGTCTCTGTGTCTTCAGCACTGTGGTTGGAATCTTGAAAGCACTTTAAAACATGTTTAAGTGAATGAATCAATAAAAAGTAGGTTCTCTGATGACTGTTGTTGAATGAATGAGCTGTTAGCAAATTTATGCTAAGGTGCCAATGACTGATATGACACCCTTTCTGAAAGTGGGTTTGGTTTGGGTTAGGAGCTGGTGCTCAGGGGAGAGCGAGACCTGTATGCTTCTGACAGATGGGGGAAGGAAGCAATTGACAGCAGCAAAGACCAGGACAGAAAGGGGGTCCCAGGACAAGAAATGCTGATTTTCTATTTTTCCTGGGCCGGGCCCTGCCCTGCATTTGGGACTTTTAAGCATTTAAAATCTTAATCTTATTACAAAAAATAAAATAAAATAACATCTGACCTTATTGTAGGTAGGAAGTGATTTGGTAACCAGGTTAGACTCCCTTGGTCAAGGCAAGGTTAGAAGCACCATTTTCTTTTTCCTGATTCATTCATTCAGTCATGTTCTCTAAACACTAGGCTGTTAATGGCCCAGCAAAGATTTTGGGATGACACCCACTGTCCCTATTACCTTTTCAGCTGGCTTGTCAAAATTTCACCTTTTTCCTATCTAATAGTCATAAAGGACTGTTGCATCCATGAGTGGATGAGGCTGCATAGAAAAGAGGAAAAGACATTTTAAGGGAAATTCTTAACTCGAAAGTTAAAAGACTTCAGAGCAAGCACACGTATGCTAATGACATGCAAATCACACACAAATCATATGCAAATCTATCTCTCATCTATCCAACACTCTTTCTGTTTTGATGTGGCCCTTGGGAAGCATCCTCCTGGAGATCATTAATCTAAAGGGTTGATTTAACAGCTTTCTCATTCTTTAACCTTTTGTTATCTAATTGCCTTCATTAGCTGGGATAATGCATAAACACATCCTAGAATTTCATAAATAAGAGGCCATAATTTCCACAATGGGATTTTTATTTGGTGAGTAGTCATATATATATATATATATATATATATATATATATATATATATATAATATATACACCCCCCACACACACACACACATATACATACACACGCACAAAAGCTCCATTTTGAAAGATGTTATAGAAATTAGAATGCAAATAGAAGATGTATTCATAATAGTTATCCCTTTCAAATTAAGTACATGGATAGAAATGCCATCTTTATGCCATACTTAAGAATTGTCATTTGAAATTTATTACTCTATGTCTTGGTAAAGCAAAGCAATCACTTTTTAGGTACCAAATATGTCTGACGAAAGCTGTCCCAATAGAGAATGAAATCATACTAACTCTCTTATGTGAGTTGCCAGATGTCAGGCAAGTTGTCCATAAATATTCCCTAAGTATTTCTCAATGGTGGCCAAGACCAGGAATATGAAAATATGGAAAAGTACTCAGTGGCAGACCTTCTTCATCACTCCCTGGTCATGGTCTGGCTGCATGATGTAGACAGCAAAGGGTACCAGAGTGGTGGACTCGGTTTAGAAATTTGATATCCTCAAAGGTCTTATTAACGTAGAATTGCATCTCAAGGAGATGAAGGGGAAAGTTTTACAATGAAGCGACACTCACATTTGTGGGTGTATCTGCAAATACTGTACTTTCCTTTGCACGTTATTTATCAACGTATTTTCTCACGTACAGATTTACCTAAAAGCTCAACATCTTATCTCATGAGAAGAAAAGAGAATATCCCCAAAGCAGTAGTGCCCTTTCAAAGTGGAGCTGCCATCCCAGGCACTTGGGCTGATCTGTAGACAGACAGAGGTAACCGGGCATAAACAAACAAATCCCAAACTTACTTATTTTGCTTAGGCTTATACAATGCAGATTCAAACCCAAGACAATTTAGCTCCAGAGTCTAAGATTCTAATCACTAGGTTAGGCTGCCTTGCTTTTTAGTAGGCTCGCATGATTCTCTAAAAACTTCTGTAATTTGCTAGTCAAATGTAAGAGTGACTCCAAGGATTCGGTGCTGGAGGAGGTCCAAAGCAAATTAGTTACCTTCCGAATTGGGAAGAAAACATACATCCAAAAGTGCATTAAGAAATAGAAACAATTTTTTGCTTATAATCTCAGTGTAGGAAGTGATGGACTAATCTGGTTATCATCTGAGCTGTAGGGGAGTTGAGTTCTGTTCTGCTGGAGGTATGAGTGTGCATTACAGGTGAAGTGCAGGCCAATTATTCCCAGGGACCAGACTGAAGATTTCAGCTGAAGCAGAACGGAAAATGCCTGAGGTTTTGAAAACTGTAGCCAGGGAAGAAGATAAGGTGGAAGGAAGCCAGACAAAAATCAAAGAGGATCCACAGCAGCCTCTGCCGCGAAGCAACCTGTGATCTGCAATGCTGCTGAAAGCACAGGATCCGGAAGGGAAACGAGACAGTTGTCAGTGGGTGGGTCTGCAGCTCATTTTCAAAACGGGTACGTGCTCCTTCTTGGAGAAGAGCTTTTGGGGCAGTCATGAAAATCCTTTTCGTCAAGCCCACCTTGATTACCTACAGTGCCCTGGGTGGGGGGAGATGGGACTTCTTCTAACTCACAGGGGGGCTTTGAAACCCCTTAATCTGTCGTTCGGCACCTTCTCCAGCCTGGCTTCCCGTTTCTCCTCTGCCTGCCTTTCAGCTCTACCTCACGCTCAAATACGTACATAATTTTTATTACGTGTTCTCTAGCAGCTAACAGTCTTCCTAAGAGGACTCAGTTTTAGCCAGTTTTGAGTCTAGGTAAGCAGGAATTTTCACAGAAAGAGCTATTAATTTCAGGTATAACAAGTGTGGTCCAGAAAGATGGGCTAGAATTGGTTGACAATCTAGATTCTGGCCGAGCGTCCTGGAATACAGAAGATGGGGTCTTTTATGGGGACTTTAGACTAACTTCCTTTCATCAGCAACACACTGATGGTTAATATTGAGTTTGTGGCTAACTAAGATTCTTAGCTGCAAATCCCTGTGTGGTTACAGCTCATAGCTATTCAGGGGGTCAGAACTTTTCACTTCCAGGTAGGAATCTGTGGCTGTCCTTAAGGGAAGATGCTATATCGCTTTTTGTCACCAGAATACGGTGCCTGCTACTATCTGACGCTTCAGATGTGTTCAATCAATGTTGAGTAATCAATGAATGAGTTGGCTGTATTCTCCAGTAATTTCTTTCTGTGGTCTGGCGCACCCCTCCACCTTTAACTTTCCTTTAAAAAGACTTTGTACTTTGGAAGAATTTTAGATTCACAGAAAAGTTTCACAGACAGTACAGAGTTCCCCTATATCCCTGACCCTGTTCCCCTCATCGTAAACATCCTATGTTGCCCTGGTCTGTTAGTCAAGCTAAGAAACTGACACTGGTGCATTTAGTATTAACTAAACTCTAAGTTTTATTTGGACAGCACCTGTTTTTCCATTAATGTTCTTTCTGTCCCAGGATCCCATCAAGGGGATCCCACGGCATTTAGTTCTCATGTTTCCTCTGTCTCGTCTGACCTGTGACAGAATCCTCATCTCTCCTTGACTGTCATGACCTTCACAGTGTCGGGGGTACTGGCCAGGTGTCCTGTAGAATTTCCCGAATCTGTGGTTGCACTATGTTTCTTGCACGGTTAGACTGGCGTTTGGGGGTTTAAAATATCCTTTTGAAGACTGTAATTCATTTAGCTTTTTCTGGCTTTGTGTTTTTGCAGATAATGGTTGAGCCTTTTTTCTATGTCATCATCTAAGTTGCCAATAAAGCTATAGGTAAGTGTGGGTAAGGACAAGCGTCTCTATCAGCTGAAACCCTATTTTATGAATGAGGAGGGTTTGATGTGATATTTCCTTACTAGTGTCTGGCTATTGCAGTTTTCCTTTTAATGGTCCATCCTGAAGTTGTTTTGTTTTGTTTTTTACTGAGATAGGTATCAAATTTACCTATCTTGGACATTCTCCTGTCTTTGCAGAGTGTAATGGGGTTGTGCCCGTGAGATAGTATGTACACGACGTTGGGTTGGCGTATGTGCGTTAACACACGTTAAGTCACATATCTGAGTTACTGAATCAGTACATGGTGAAAACTCTGTTGATAGAGTTTGTCAGGATTTCAGCCAGGCATGTAACAAGGTGTCTCACATGCTATGGACAAAACAGAGGGACACAGACCATCAGAGTGGGATGAGGCGACTTTGCTTCTGGTGGAGTGACCCTCCCCGAGTGTTGGTTAATGACCTGGGATGACCCGGGTGGTTCTCTAGGAGGGCTTTGCAGGGGGTTCCATTCTGAACTACACTAGTAACCACAACTTGTAAAAACACAAAAGGTGCGTAAGAAAAGGAGCGCATGACCCAAATCTGGCAGATTTTCCAGATTATCTAACCCCTTAGGTGAAAGTCATAGCACATCAAAATGATCTTGACTACAGAAGTCTTTTAGGTCAAACTAACTAGAAAGAGTAATGTAAACTTACATAACAATATCCAATTTTTCATGAGTGTTTTAGTTTTCTGTGGCTCCCATAACAAAATAACGCAAGCTTGGTGGCTTCACGAGCAGAAATGTATTGTCCCCAGGGACAAATGTATTGTCCCCCAGACAGAGAGCTGAGATCAGCTGGGCTAGTTCCACCAGAGAGCCCCGAGGGAGAATCCGTCCCATCCTCTCTCCCAGCCCCTGGTGGTTTGCTGGCAGGCTTTGGTATTTGTTGGTGTATAGAAGCATCACTCCATCTCTGCTTCCATCTTCGCTGTGTGGTGTCTGTGTCCAAGTTTTCCCTTTTTATAACGATACCAGTCACATTGGATGAGATACCCATTCTACTCCACCATAATGTCATCTGAACTACCTACATCTGTTATAACCAAATAAGGTCACATTCTGAGGTCCTGAAGGTGAGGATTTCAATATATGATTTTTGAGGGCACACAATCCAACCCATAACAAAAATTAGTGGTTTAGAGCAAAACTTGGTGGCTTAAATCACACAAGATCTATTGTGCTCACAAATCGCGTAGGTCTGGAGGTCACACAGAGCCCAGTGGGAATGGTTTTTCTCTGCTCCATGATGTCCGGGGGTCTCACCTGGGAAGACTCCTGGTGACGCCCTGGCTGGAAATCATCTAAAGGCTTGATGGCTCACACGTCTGGTGCCTGGGCTGGGTTGCCTCAAAGACTAGGACTGCAGACCTAAGCACTTCCCTGAGACCTCCCATACGGTTGAGCTCCCACCCAACATGGCTGCCTCCAGGTCATCAAACTCCCACCTGCCAGCTCCGGGCTCCCCAGGTGAGAGCTCCAGTGAGTAACGCAGAAGGTATGTTGCCTTTCATGTTCCAGCACTGGAAGTTACAGAGCATTACTTCCTCATACTCCTGGCATAAAACCATTGCAGGCTACCAGATTCATGGGAAGAGGAATTCAATTATACTTGTTGATGGGGGAGTGGCAGAGTCATATTGTGGAAAGACAGGTGGAACAGGAGTTATTGAGGGGGCATTTGGGGGGAGTACAGTCGACCACAAACAGTTCTCCTCCACACAGAGTTAGGGCTGGTTGATTGTGAGGTAATCTCATATGGCCTACCTTTTAGGATTTCTTTCTTTCTTTCTTTCTTTTTCCCTTCCTCCCTTCCTTCCTCCCTCCCTTCCTTCCTCCCTTCCTTTCTTCCTTTCTTCCTTCCTTCCCGTTTCTCTCTCCCTCTTTGTCTCTTTCTTTCTTTCTTTCTTTCTCTCTGTTTTTCCTTTTTATCTGAATTCCTTTGGTGTATTCCCTATTCTTTCTTGATTCAATTTTTCTATAGGAAAAAAAATCTATTTAAAAATTCATCCTATGACATACAAGAATACTAATTCAAAGTTTCTGTTCTATGGGACCCAGAATAAATCATACCAGACCCTGGTGAGACTTACAAAAAAGGTTTTGAAAGTAAGAGAAAGCCAAAGCAAAAGGGAAGTCCTGGCGTACATGCAAAAATTCAGTGTCTGTGCTCAAAGCACACCACTGCAAATAGCTTTTTGTTTCAAAGACGATTGCACAAATCCTCATGTAAAAATCAGTACAGAGTGTTTTCATCTCAGGGAGAGAAGATACAGGGCATATTATCTGTTAGAGTAGAAACTGAAGACAAACCTTTTCTGTCTTGAGATTGTGAGGTTAGCATTAACCAGCAATAATTCAAATTCTTCCCAGGCCTCAAAGAGCCCTGGCTCTCGCTCTCAACATCTTGACACCACGGGAAATTCCAGGTATGCTTTTCATCATCAACGAAGCAGGGTTGTAGCTTTTCCAAGCTATTCATGACAGGCTTTCATCCTCTCATCCCTGCTCTCTCAGTTCACGTGGGCTGAGAATGGCTGTTCATATTCTCCTGCTGATTGCCTGTGGTGGCTGCTAGAAACTTGCTTCCAGAAAGTTCACCTCCTTCCAGGACAGTTAGCCCTCTGATGGCTCAGGAATGTCCTCTCCCCACTGATCCGAACCCACCTCAACCTACATGCAGAAGGGTGACCTGGTCGTCGTTATGGGTTCGGTTGAGAATGGTCTCCTCGACGTGTCCTCCACCGCCCCATCCCCTGTCAGAACCCAGGCCCCACACAGCCCCAGAGAGGGATGCACACACGTGCTGCTGTGACAGATGCTACTGGCCGGTCCACCGTCACAGCCTCTGTGACGTGTAGGGTGTTCCTGCTGCAGTTAGAATCGGTGTTTAGATAAAAACACATCCATTGCTTCCTTGGGGCTTGTTTCTCTGTCTTCTTGAATTAAAGGCTAAGTTTACTTCTATTTCTTTAATTCTTTATAATGAAAATACTTTAGGGTGGGATGTTTGCCTCTCAGGATAGCTACTTAGTGGTCTCAATGTTTTATTATAAAACAATAGTTACCAGATGATCCAGCAATCCCATTCCTGGGCATGTATCCAGAAAACAGGAAAACTCTAATTTGAAAAGATACATGTACCCCAATGCTCATAACAGCACTTTTCACAATAGCCAGGACATGGAAGCAACCTAAGTGTCCATCGACAGATGAATGGATAGAGAAGATATACACAATGGAATGCTACTCAGTATTTTAATAATTCTTCTGAGCCTTGTTTCTGTTATTTCCCCCCATTTTTCCTACTACAAGCATCACTCTTGCATGTATCTCTCATGGGGGTCACGTTGGGGAGTTTCTTCAAGGAGGGCATGTAGATGTGACATAGAGAAACTATTGGAAATGCACATTTCTAACTTCAACAAATGTTGCCCAGTTGCCCTCAAGGTAGCAATTCACACTCAGAGGTTGGAGTTTTAACTGTAATCTTTTTTTTTTTTGGTACGCGGGCCTCTCACTGCTGTGGCCTCTCCCACTGCGGAGCACAGGCTCCGGACGCGCAGGCTCAGCGGCCATGGCTCACGGACCCAGCCGCTCCGCGGCATGTGGGATCCTCCCGCACCGGGGCACGAACCCGTGTCCCCTGCATCGGCAGGCAGACTCCCAACCACTGCGCCACCAGGGAAGCCCTAACTGTAATCTTTTATTAATCGTATCTGGTTTGCAAATGTTCAGAGTATATGGCTTATGTTGGGGAATCCTACAGAAAAAATATATATTATTGTATTACCTTTTACTTGAATCTAACAGATCTTCAATTTTTTTTCTGTTTTTTTAATTGAAGTATAGCTGATTTACAATGTTGTATTAGTTGTACAGCAAAGTGATTCAGTTTTATATATATATATATATATATATATATATATATATATATATATATATTCTTTTTCAGATTGTTTTCCCTTATAGATTATTACAGGACATTGAGCATAGTTCCCTGTGCTATACAGTAGGTTCTTGTTGTTTATCTACTCTATATACAGTAGTGTGTGTATGTTAATTCCAACCTCCTAAATTATCCCTCTTCCCAGATCTCATTTTAAGTTTTTGATACCCTATTTTTGATACATAAAGGTTCACAGCTCTTTTTATTTTCCATTTGGATTATCCCCTTTAACAACATTTCATAATGTCAGTCTCATTTGATTTTTTTCTTGTATACACTAAAATTGTGTTAAATTATACCATTGCTTGGCTTTTTTGTTTGTTTTTGCTTAATTTTTGGCCTGTTGTTTTATTTCTCCCATCTTCAATATTACATGGCATATTATACACTCTCTTGTCTTCTAATATGTCATGTCACTTGGCTTTTAAGAAATCAAAGAGTAATTTGATATTTGGTTCTTAAGATAACTTGTTTATGGTCTGCAGGCTTGTGGCAATTTTCCTTATGATTGCAATAAAAATTCAATATTTCCAAATGTTTATTTCCCTTAATTTTTCTTTGTGTGCTTCAATCTGTGTTTCCTGTATTTTCGTCAATCACGTTTCCACTTTCTACTCTGCATCAAAGCGGTGTCTGTTATTCTTCATTGTGTCACCCTTTTCTTCTGTACCCTGGAGGAGATCTTCAAGCTTGCTCCACATTTTGGATGTATTCTTGCAATACCAGTTCCCACTCTTTACTCTTCCCCATGCCAATTTACTTGCTTTATTGCACTTCTCGAATTATTTAACTTTAAAATTTTCTCACCCACGTTCCCTTTGTTGCCAGTTTCATGGACTTTTCCTTTGGCTTTCTGGAGACCTTCGTTGAATCCCATTAAGGTTGTTGAACAATCTAGAAAGCATCGCTCTGGGTGTTAAGTCAATTTTCAGAGGTGTTTCCTGACCCTGACAGTTTAGGGGATGACTTCACATCCCTCACGTGTGGGGTTATTCCCACGCCTTCCATGTGTGTGCACACGTGTGTATATTCATTCTGAAGAGAGATCTGTCAGACCCAACACTGGCCAAACGGCAGGTGGACCTTGTGCCAGCACCCAGCGTCCCGGTGCCCCGTGTAGTGAGAGATGGGAGTTGATGCGGACAGCCTGGAGCTCTCTACCGCTGTCGGCCGAGCTACCATGTGGTCTGCATAGAGCATCTCCTCAGCACCGCAGTTAGTCCTTGGATACCGTGACCTGACAGAACACACACAGGTCTCTCCAGGCTTGACCCCCAAGGCTCTTCTCCTCCTTCAGAAATACCGTCTCATCGGAAATGCTCTGTCCAGAATTTCCTGTGTCTCCCTGACCTCTATGTTCCTTCATTTTTCTTATTTTTATGTGGACATGTTAAGAGTATGAAAAATGTTGATTTTGGTGTTGTTTTGGTGTCAAGGGAGCTGTACTGGACAGTCAAGGTCAAAACAGCCCCCATTTATAGCAGAGGCTTGACTGCCAGCTTTCCTGGTCCCCGAGTGGGGAACAGGGAGTTGAGGGGGAGAAATGTCTGCTTATTGCTGCCTGTCTGGCAGTCTGCTCTGTTTGGGGCAGCAAAGAGGACATGTGTAAGATGCTTATTTCAGTGTCTCGGATTAGTGCCCTGTGGATAAACTTTTCTTTCTGAAATATGTGTAATAAGTGTGGTTTGACATCTTGTGCTTTGTCTTGGAGGACTCTTTCAGAGGCTACTGGCTAGAACTCAGGCTTGATAACATGCATCCTAGTAGATTTTCTGGGAATCCCATTTCTCTATTATAAATGATTTTCATTAGCTATACTTAAACATTGTTGGGTGTCGAGTACTTATCAAACAGCATCAATTCCATTGAACAGTGAACTCATCAGGGAATCACTAACTTGTGGTTGGTTCTCAATTATGTGGGTGGGCTGGTTGAATTTAAGGAAGGAAGGAAGGAAGGGGGGGGAGAGAAGGAGGGAGAGATGAAGGAAGGAGGTGGGGAGGGGAGCCGGGGAGGAAGGTGTGAGCTCCTGATTCCCAAACCTGCGAGATAATTAGAAACATGGATGAAACGAAATAGAGCATTTTCTACCTGCAGATCAATGGAAGTAAAAGTCCTAATTAAAGGGAAAAGGCAACATTCAAATAAGCAAAGTACATTTTGTTTTAGGTGCATATATGCTAATATTTTCTAGTTAAGAGCCATGGCCAGAATACAACTTCTATCCGGACAGTTTTGTTGATATTTTTGTTATACATTTAGAAGCATAGGACGTACTAGGCTTTTTATAAATGTCACAGCTTTTAAGTCACTGGAAAGCTGGCAAAAATCCATAGCTCTTCCGTATTTCAGTAATAATTCCCAGGCTGTTCTTTTGTGTATCTCCTTCTCTTGCCAAGTGCCTCCACCAAACAATTCATTTATTTCTCATTAACTTCAGCCTTTCTCTGAGTTACTTCATCCATAGCCTTAAAAGAATGCAGTTAGCCTTGCCAAGTATTTTTGCATGTTTCTGTTTTACTTATAGTTTATCTACTTGTTTCTGTAGTCTTTGATTCCAGACTTATTAACTGACACAAGAAAGAAGGCATTGGAACCTTCACCTACTTACTGTTAATAGATGTTCTCTGAATAGTGTCTCTTTGGAGAGTCGTCTTGTCCATACAGAATTTTCCTCCGATAGGTCATTTAGAAGTCTTCCTGACATTGAAATTTATTTGTGATTTTCTCTTCAGGAAAATTGTTTCCCCAGGTAAATCATGCCTTTGTGCCAACGAATCAAACAGTCTGGAGCACGGTTATCTGTGATTCAGTTACATTTGATTTTTGTGAAAGCGGCTCAGTTTTACCATAAGCCTGCCGTGCCCTCAAATTCCCATCAACGTGGAGAACTACCAAAGACGATGTCTCGGTAGGAAATCCTGTGACTTTTCACAAGGTACGTGCTGAAAATCAGTATTCTCTGTCTGCAAAAATAATAATAGTAATTACCGTTAAACTTAACAATGTGTAAATTTTTTGTCAGAATTTCTGCTCACAAAGGAATGTGAGCTGACAGCTTCTTATGTCAACCTGAGGATAAGTAAGTCATGGCCCCAAGAGTGTTTGGAAGACATAGGTCTAAATACCATCCTAATTAACATTGTTAGGCAAAGATTAATTAGTTTACCACGGATTCACAGGGCACCTGGAACATGATTGCTCATTATAAAGAAGAAAACCACATTCCACCACACTTAGATGAAATGCTAATTCTGGAGTTTGTAAGACTTGACAAAGCCTAAACAAGCTAATCACATTTTAAGAAAGGTTTTAATACCATGCTGATGAATAAGACCGATGGGAAAGCATTTTCAATTATGCATGACACACTCTTGTCCTTTGTACTATAAATAAGAGAGTTGGGGGCAGTCACTCACATTGTTGCAGGCTGGGATTATTTACCATCTGAGGTCACTAAAGCTTATTCTTGGTCACAGGTTAATGACCCAACGTTTTTTTCTAGAAGGACTGAACTGTGTGTGAATGTGTGTGTTAATTATGTCAGTTGCTAATTCAGTTCCTCTGTTCACTACTTCTGGGTCTATTTTGAGCAAATGATATCAATGAAGTTGATAGAACAGGCACACAGCATCGCCCATGATGCCTGCACGTGAGTGGCCACTTGGGGTTTTCCATACCAAGCAAAGAAGTTTGGCTTTAGTCATGAGACATGCATAATGACTAAAGGTAAGAGGAAGGAACCCACATATTAGGCACCAATAACCTAGAAAGAGGCAAAGGAAGGGCGCTGTGAGAGAAAAGCCATCGGGAATTACTAAATTCAGAAAAATACGGTGCTCGCGTGGAAGGTCACAAAAAGTAAGTCAGCTCTGATTTGATGTTAAGTTCTATTTGAGCCTAAGGATGGATAATTCCTCTGCCTGGAGATGGAAAAATGTAACAAAGGGGAATTGTCAAAGCTGGGATTCCCCTATAAGGCCCTTCCCATTCTTAAGAATTATTAAGGAAAATGAAAACTTTCAGAATGGTGTAATGGCTGGTGACATGACATTCTTGTAAACTTCCCTTCTTTCCAAATTATTTGCAAGGCAAAATGTACCTCCGTGGACGGGGAAATCTCCTGAAATGGTGGCACATTGAAACTGAGGTTCACCTTGAACATCAACTTGGTGTTCTGAAGTGCCATAAACTTTACTGGCATTATTTCATCATTTAAACCTTCCAGCAACAGACAAGTCCCATTATTTTCTCTATGAAAAGTGCTAGCCCTTGAAAAAAGTGCCGGGTCCAGTCTCACTGCTGAGTCCCTTGCCAACTTCAAGGATAGAGTCAGTACTATTTGAACCATTCCAGAGCTTTAAAAAGACTTCTTTTTTGTAAGTTCAACAAAACTACAGTATCAAAATGTGATGAAGATACCGCCTGGTACACACACACACACACACATACACACACAACTCTGACTAATCTAAGTGCATACATTTATGTGGATACAAAAAATCCCTACTTAAAACAATAGCAAATAGAATTAAGGAGCATGTAAAATATGATTCTCCATGACCAAGTGTGATAAGCCAGGGATACAAAGAAAGCTTTAAATTAAAAAATATATAATATATATGTGGGGGGGATAAAGAAAAGTTTATTATTAGGGGAATCCTCTCCAAGGCTTGAGCATTTAATTACTCAGCAAGGACCCTGAAGATGGACGTAATGTTACAAGTTTAGCTCTTGAAATCTTTTTTTTGAAATGTATTTTTGTATGCTTAATGAAAGAAGCCAGTCACAAAACATTTATTTTTGTGTCCACTTATTTCATATTAATGTATAACACAATGTTTCCATCTCAATATTAAGAAGATAAGCAGAGACACCTTACAAAAGAAGATGTACAGATGGCCAACAGGCACATGAAAATATGCTCAACATTGCTAGTTATCAGGGAAATGCAAATTAAAACCACCGTGAGATGCCAACACACACACCCATTAAGATGTCTGAAATCCTAGTTTCCTCACCTCTGTTTGCAATCTTTTCCTCCATTTATCCCAGATAACCACCAATAATCTTGTTTCTGTCACTAGAGAATTGCTTACCTTTGATAGAATTTTGTACAAATGTACACTACTTAATCCTTCATGTCTGGTTTCTTTTACTCAGCAAAATGATTTTGAGGTCCATCTGCATTATTGCATGCATCCCTAGTTTATTCCTTTTTATTGGTGAGTAGTAACTCATTGTATGGATATATCAAAATCTGTTCATCTTGCTGATGGGCATTTGGGATGCTTCCTGCTCAGATGTAATACAGATAAAATTGCTGTGAACATTTGTGTACAAGTATTTGTGGGGCGTATGATTTTACTTCTGTCGGGTAAACATCTAGGAATGGAATAGCTGGGTTATATGATAGATATATATTTTTACGTTTTGAAGAAAGTGTTAAAGAGTTTTCCAAAGTGTTGGATTGAATTGAAATCAACTGAAATATTTTCCACGAAACAACACTCAATCTCTCTTGAACTCACCCCATAAGATTTTTATCCCCAATACCCTGTTGAAAACTTTCTTGCAGTCAGATGGATGCTTTACAGTATAAATTGGGTCACATCGCTCCCCTCCGCAGCAACCTGCCATGGCTTTCCATGAATGTGGAACCACATGGACTCTGAACCCTAACTGAGTAACAGGGTCCCATGAGACCTGGGCCAGGCTGCCCCCTGGACCTCCCATCTCATCCGTGCCCGAGACCCACCTCACTCCACCCTGACTCTTTCTGCTTCTGGAATAAGCTAAGCCTGTCCGGTTTATGGAAATTTGCACCTAGCCTTCTCCTTTCCTGGAATGCTCTTTATTCAAGCATCTCATAAAGCGCCGTCTTTGTTCTCTCCAACATCTGATCTCTTCAGCAGAAACTTCTCTAAACATCTTATCTCCATGACGACGCAGTCTCACTCTATCTCTCCTCACTTCTCTGTCCTTCAAGGCACTCTGTCCACATGAAAGGACCCATGTGTAGCTGACTGGTCCAACTCTCACTAGGACATAGACATGCAGGGCTGGGGACTTCCTCTGTCAGATGGTCCAGGGGATGCTGCCTTTACAAATCACCGGAGAATTGGTGTCGGACACCATGAACTTTTGTTTGGGCCTCACGGTGAGTCCACTGTGGGCCTGGGTGGTTTCAGAGCCACAGGCTGTGTGCTTGGAGGCCTCTCAGGCTGAGAGGCGCCCTACCGTCTCCTGGCTCCACCATCTCGGACACAGGGGAAAGGCACTGCAGGAAATCAAGTGGAGAATTACACACTAGATCTTAAATACTTCCCCAGAGCTGACACCAGCTACTTGTGTTCATACTCTACTTGCACAACGCCGCACAGCCACACCCAACTCTGAGGCTGTGTGGGCCTGAGAAGCAGGGGCAATGATGGGAAGGGGGCAGCGGACCTGCCCACCGCTGCCTTTCTACTCTTTCGACCCAGAGCACCTAGAACTTGGCCACCAGGGCATGGCTTACAGTTGATCCTCGGTAGATGCTTATCCAATAAGATGAAATACGTCCAGATTTTGGGTTTTCTTGCCAGGGAGGCACAATCCTAAGAAAACCCCAAAGAGCTCTGTGCCATCAGCCCTACCTCCCTTCCTCTGGTACCTTTTATTAGACAAGACTCTCTTGTACTTCATTTTCCCTTGCATTAGAAATGATGTGTTTGGTAAGGCACTAACACAGATGTGTGAATTAACTTACTATATCATCCTGTCACGAAGAACTGCTATCACACATGGTGGTTCCAGTCTGGGAAGGATATTTTTTTCTAAAGGATATCTTCCTGGTGCTTTCCAACTACAAGACAGCGGTGACCACCTACTTCTAAAAGGATTGTTTTCTCTGACACCTTCTATCTTGTTATGTCTCATCACTGATTGTGTTACCTACTGATATTGTGCAATTTATCCTCAGCCCAGCATGACGGACTAAAGTTAGAAAAAAAGCAACCCTGTCTTTGAGCGTTCCTTCATTTTTGTTGGTACCAAGGTCTTGTCTGTGCATAGAATGATGTCCTCAGCGTGTTGGAGGCCTGAGGAATCGTCCATTCTGACTTAGAGAGGAGCAAAGTAGAAGCCTGGGAGGTTGGAGGAGTTCTCCAGTTGCACAGCTAGTTAAGGGAGGATTAGGTGTGAGCACCTGAACTCCCCTCTTCCAGCCAAGAGACAAACTGTACAAGAAAAAAAATTTTTTATGTTTACGAAGGAGTTGGTTCTTTAAAAATTCTTGAAGGTGGGAATTAAAACATGTTTCAAAAGGATACATGCACCCCAGTGTTTACAGTAGCCAAGTGCTGTTTACAATAGCCAAGACAGGGAAGGACCCTAAGTGTCCATCAACAGATGATTGGCTAAAGAAGATGTGGTATTATCTACAATGGAATATGACTCAGCCATTAAAAAGAATGAAATCATGCCATTTGCAGCAACATGGATGGACCTAGAGATGATCATACTAAGTGAAGTAAGTCAGACAGAGAAAGACAAATATCATATTATATCACTTATATGTGGAGTCTAAAAAAATAATATAAACAAACTTACTTACAAAACAGAAACAGACACAGAGGCAGAAAATGAACTTATGGTTACCAAGGGGGAAGGGTGGTGGGAGGAATAAATCAGGAGCTTGGGATTAGCATACACACACTACTATGTATAAGATAAATAACCAACAAGGGCCTACAGTACAGCACAGGGAACTCGCTCAGTACTCTGTAATAACCTAAATGGGAAAAGAATTTGAAAAAGTATAGATACATGTATACGTATAACTGAATCACTTTGCTGTACATACAAAACTAACACAGCATTGTTAACCAACTCTACTCCAATACAAACTAAAAATTAAAAGAATAATCTATCTTGCTTTGAATACGTTAGTAGGAACACGCTATCTTCTCATCAGAAAGAAATTACTATTTAATTCCCAGTGTGCCCTTAGATCATTGTTGAGTCTGGATTTATAAAACACAAACAAACAAGCCCTTGAGGTTTCCATGCAATTTCATCCTGTATTTCTGGGAAATGACACGGAAATCCTTCGTCATTGAGAGGAACTAAGTGAGATATAAGTTCAACTTTTTCTAGCAATTGTGTGTAATCTACAGATGTCAAACCCTCAGAATTGATGCCATATTTACTCTGTGGGAAAACTTAATTCTTACTAGCTCTTCTTGAGCAGAAATCCTGGAGCCTATGTATTTTGGAACAATTAGAGAAAGAACTGAAAAATGAGAGGGGAAATCTTTTTTTTTTTCCCCCCCAAAGACCATTAAAATCTCGATGGTGCTGTCTGCTTAAGCAACACATTCCAGACGAAGGGAACAGGGTGTAAAGGTTAAGGGCACAAACTCTGGAACCAGACTGTACATGCCAATCCCACTGCCTCTTACTAGCTGTGAGGCCTTTACCAGCGGTGCTGTGTCTGTGTAAACTAGGGATGCTAAAAATAATAGTACCTGCCTTATAGGATTGTTGGGAGGTTAGATGAAATGCTACAGAAGCATGCATTATTTCGACTTGCTCTGTGTTGATCTGCATCACTCACTTCTTTTTTTTTAATATGTATATATATATATATATATATATTTTTTTTTTTAATTGAAGTATAGTTGATTTACGTTTCAGGGGTACAGCAAAGTGATCCAGTTACACGTACTTAAACGTATCTATTCTTTTTCAAATTCTTTTCCATTGTAGTTCACTATAAGATATTGACTATAGCTTCCCGTGTATACAGTAGGTCCTGTTGGTTATTTTAATAGAATACTGTGTATCTGTTAATCCTAAACTCCTAATTTATCCCTCCTGCCCAGCTGACACCAGCAGTGGCGCTGTTGTCACATCCACATTCTCTGATGGAACAGAAGGTCCATCCTCCCAATAAATACTGTCGGGTATCCACAGCCACCGTTGCACGGAGGGATCTCAGGTTTGAAGGGAATGCACATAATTACCTTACTAATATTAACTAATTACAGAGGTCGTGGGGGTCACCCCAAGCCCAAATTAGCAAAATTCAGGTGGTGTCTCTTGTGGTTCCTTGAGCGCCCTGGCCACCCATAGGGTCACACAGGACAAGGGCTTTGGAGGCGTCTTTGACTCCTGTCCCTCTCAACCCTACATCCAGTCGTGCGGTTGATGTGATACACGTGCACCTGCCCAGGTGCTCTGGCTCTCGGAGAGCTCAGGGAAGGCCTTGTCCCTGCTGGGTTCGCCAAGGCCTGGTGTTCGGAAAAGATCCCCAGGTGGTTCTGACATACTGTGGTTTAGGAGCTGCTGGTATTATCAGGTAGCTATTGTTGATGTAATGTAATCATGGCGATGACATGCATTATGATATATAATAATATATTTTAATATATCATAAAATGCATTTAATATACATGACATAATTTAGTCGTGTCTAGAGAACTAGGAAGAGTTTAACTCAGATTTTTCTTGGGGATAGAAATTTATGAAGGTAGTTATGAGATTTTTATGAGTCTGGATTAATTATCAGATTATCTCTATTCTCTCTGAGAGAAGGATCCAGCCTGCATAAACCACACGGAGAGAAGGATCGAGGCTGAGTAAACCACACTGAGGGAAGGAAAGGGTCAGAGAGCTGATGGCCCTTATGTAAAATATGTTTAGGAAGCAAAGTCTGTCCTGAAACTGGTAGAACACCATCACCTCTCCATGGCTTTAGGAGGAGCACATCTCAGACCTGAGCACGGACACACACCCCTGGGGATCCGGTTGGATGTGGACCGATTTTGCGCGTCCAGGTGGGGCTTGAGGTCCTACTTCTGTGTTTCCTGGTGATGCCAAGGCAGCGTGGGTCACACGCTGAGAAGCAGGGCGTGGAAAGCGACACAGGTTACCCGCTCCTCGTGCGCCAGGTACCACGGTCAGATCCAGCAGCATCGGGGGAAGCAAGGCCAAGTTCCCACCCTCAAAGGATGCAGATAAAGGGACAATTTTAATACTGTGAGTTTGATGTTGTAAGGAAAGCGCACAGAGGTTACCGTGGGAACACGGGAGAGACTGGGGACCCCTGGGTGGCCGTAACCTTGGGGCAGCGTTGGACTCATCTCCTAGGGCTCAGAGGTCCTCCGGGTCTGGGAACAGGGGAACTGACTGAGCTGAGGGGGAACATGGGACCCCAGGATGTCCCTTCCATCCTACTTACCCCTCAGTCCTGTAAAACGAGGTGGCACCGGTGTTGATGTCATATCTTCATCAAGCAACACCTGTAACTCTTTGCTCACGTGACTAAAACATGTGGTTTATACCAAAGGGTGAGCAGGACACGATGTAGCTCCTCCCAGCTGAGCTGTGAGCAGGCTTAGCTTCACGTCCTGGATAATGTGACTTCCCTTTCTTTCCTGTCACCCCCTTAGTATGCACTTTATGTCTTTTTATGAACAGAAAGTTTTCCACATTTTCTTTGGTCATGAAGCTAGTTTTTTGAGTTGAGTCACTTTCATTAGAAAAGAGCTCACGCTATGTACTCTTCTTTAATAGGGGAGACTATGAATCATTATAATTGTAAGAAGGAACACTTGTTTTGTTTACACAACTGTATTTTCCAGACAGCAAACATCGTCACGTATAGAATCAATTGAATTACTTAGCTACAGTTTTCGCGTTGTCTATATTTGATATATTTGTTACACATTTGTCAACTACGTTATGTAGGTTGGCAAAGACGCTGTCGCTATCTTGAAATTCTAACCATGGTAATTGTAAAATCACAGAGAGACTGTTGAGCATTCAGCCACGAGTTGATAAAATGTTTGTGTTGAAAAATAGATATGTAAAAAAGTGAGATGGTGGCATCATTAAATCCACAGCTAAACTTCTGATAGTATTGGGAGGGGAAGTCACATTTTCACGCGTTTTGTCTAATGAGACACACACGTGGGCGAGGACAGGTCCAGACAGGTCCCTGCTCCACAAAGCATGGGCCGCAGGAGGGACCATAACTCCTCTTGTGCATGTGGAGAGGTCTCCACCTCCTGCTTCCCAAGACCCTGATAAGTAGGAGGATGTGTAGGCTGAGACCCTTCAAAAAAAAAAAACGAAAAACTAAATATCTATTTGGAACAACATGAACTGGAAATACTGTTGGGAGAGCACACTCTATAAATAGCACCTCTATTCTGGCTCCCATCACATCCTATCTGTGACATTTGAGAGCCTCTTAAGGGACAGAGCGCTGCTTTGGCCGCCTTGGATGGGTTCTTATCCACAAGCAGGGCTGACGGGAGCGTCTGGGGCAGCCCAGTGGTGCCTCCATAAATACCAGCATCATGGAGTAAGGCCACCCTTCCCTTTCCGAACTTTCTCCCCATAAACTCCTCTCACGGTGCAGACACAATCCTCAGCCCAGTCTCTCCCGTGTTCCCACGGTAACCTCTGTGCGCTTTCCTTACATCAAACTCACGGTATTAAAATTGTCCCTTTATCTGCATCCTTTGAGGGTGGGAACTTGGCCTTGCTTCCCCCGATGCTGCTGGATCTGACCGTGGTACCTGGTGCACGAGGAGCGGGTAACCTGTGTCGCTTTCCACGCCCTGCTTCTCAGCGTGTGACCCACGCTGCCTTGGCATCACCAGGAAACACAGAAGTAGGGCCTCAAGCCCCACCTGGACCCGCAAAATCGGTCCACGTCCAACCGGATCCCCAGGGGTGTGTGTCCGTGCTCAGGTCTGAGATGTGCTCCTCCTAAAGCCATGGAGAGGTGATGGTGTTCTACCAGTTTCAGGACAGTCTTTGCTTCCTAAACATATTTTACATAATGAGAGTCCTGGAGAGAAGTGGGGAACTCATGCCACTCTGATTCCTACATTTGAGGCCACCTAACCATGAGTTCAGACATCAGCACCCCCGATGTTCAGGTGGCTATTTGGGGAACATCACTGAACATCACTTTTCAAAAAAAGAACACTACAGTCTGAATACCACTTGCATGTTTGTCCCATTTTCAGGGCAATATTGCACTCTGAGAAAGAAAGACAAAAACTGAGTGTCATGAAATACAGCCTATTCCTTCCTCTAAAGATAAAGCAAAATAAAACAACACTCTTATCTCAGCTTCCAAACGAATTTTACCTGAACCTTAACCCGTTTGCTGATTCACTTAGAGAGGAGAGGTCACTTGGGTTGAACTATGGACCCAACTCCTCAGCCCTGTGGTCCCGGATCGTTCTGAAGCACAAGCTGTGTCCAGCAAGTGGACCCACGAGGAATCGGTCTGCTGCCCTCCAGGTATGGCCCCCTGAGCCCTCCTGCTACATCTGTCCAAGGAGGACCTTGCTGGGGTGACGTGTGGAGCAGCTGATGACACTCTGGTCCATTGTCCATGGAAGCAATGCCGAGAGAAAGAGCTGCACTACTTTCGAAACAGCAACAGGTGTGAGGTCCTGGATGGGCCAGTTTGGCCTCTGGAGACTGTGCCCCTGGTCTCCCCTCAGCCTTTGCTGCAGTCTGCACGGCATCTCCACCGTAGCAAGTGCCGAATGCATGTCTTGTGGGATTAAAGTTCTCTGAAATATTTTATTGGGGGAAGTGGCATTTTAACCTTATGCCTGGCATACCTAATTGCTTGATTGACATTGAGCTACAAGTGCAGAAACATTTTTTATGTAAAATAATATTTTGAGCCTTGACGTCAAAGGTGAGTGCAGGTGAAGAGGAGACCCTTGTTTAATTAAGAATAAGACCAGAAAGAACAGACCTTAAAGCACTGGAAACACTGATGCAAAGATTATTATTTTTTTTTTTCTGAGAATCAGCACTTTAAAATAGAAGGAAGGTGATTTATTTGAATTTTATTGAATTCAAAAATTGAATTTTATTTAAAATTGAATTTTACTTAAATATACCTAAAGGTACATGCTTAGTAAGCATATGGCAGCTGTCTCCGGCCGGGATGGGCAGACACTACGTGTGCGTCTCTGCTGAGCCCGCCAGCTCTCCTTGGTCAGGCAGCCAGCACACCTGTCACTCTTTCTTGGGGAGAATAATGTGAAAGAGCTACTGGTCTGACTTCACTCATTTTAAGTTGTATTTTCAACCTCCAAACTTCCGTACAGTGAGATGTTGATACGCTTCCATGGAGAGGTGGGTCTCAGCGTCCCTCCCCTATGTTTGTGTTACCTCAAGCAGTAGAGTCGGTGAAAGTGGTGTCGCACCTCTTCTAAGGCTGGGTAAGAAGAGGCAATATGGCCCGTTTCCCTCCTCACGCCCTTTCTGTGTGATTGCCCTGGAAATCCAGCCATCATGCTGTGAGGAAGCCCAGACCACCCGGGGAGTCCAGGTGTGGGTATTCCAGACACCTGCCCCAGTATCCACTACCTCACGCATGAAGTTGAGTCCTCCAATGATTCTGGCCCCTTGTGCTGGAGTGTCTGGATGAGCTCCAGACTCCATGGGGCAGAGGTGTGCCTGCTCCAGTGTGTCCTGCCTGAATTCTGGGGATAATAAGTGATTATTGCTGTATTAAATCACGACATTTGGAGTAACTTCTTATGCAGTGATAGATGACTAAAACAGGTTTTAAAAATCCCTTCCTGCAGTAGGCAAATTACAAGAAAATATAATTGGTGTGTAATTAAATGTGGAATACGTACAAATTACTAGTGGGTAAATGACATGGCCTTAATTATGGTCACAGAGATTAGGAAAAACTATGGAATGGTTATTTGCACACCGGTTTTGTTATTTAACTAATACCAGTTCTAAAAATATATATATATATTTAAACAATTATCAAAATTTAACATAATTTGGGGGAGCATTTGTATCATTGATAATTTTGTTACATAAAATAAAATAAAATAAAAATAAAAGTGAATATATATCCATGTGAAATATAGGTGTTAACCAGGTTATTGCCAACCAGATAATGATCTAATATAATAATATACATGTGTTATAAATAATAACATAACGTCACATTCATTGTAAAATTGGACTCATAGAGATTTCTAACATACCTGTAAATTTAAGCCACAGATTAAAGTCAATAATTGATTTCTAACATGGCCAGTTCAGATTAACTTTGCAAAAAGTCGACCAAAATGCAGGGCTATTTATTGAGGAATCATTCTGAGATTCTGTGGATCTGAGGTCTCACATACTTCTTGTATTCACAATTATTTTTTTCAGGGAAATCTAATTCTCAAAATTAAATTTTATTTAGTTTTGTAGGCAAAGTATTTCTACTTCTTCTAAAATGATCCCGTGGATGAAATGTGGAAGCATCAGTCAGAATACATTTCAAGACCCAAGTCTGACTGTGCTACTGATTTCTTGCATCAAACTCTCCCACCCTGCTTACCTCGCCTACATGACACCAGGGCTTACTCAGCTACCACGTGGCCCACACTTTGGTTTAGATTTCTGAAAATTAGAATGCATGCCCTGGTTGCTCTTAAAAAATTCTGTTTGGAACATTTCAATATATCCTTTCTTATCCTGGAATGAAAATAGCAAAGTAGCCATGGCATCTGCTCGATCAGCGTCAGAGCCAGAGGGCAGGACACTGTTCCTGCTGTCCCAGGCTGACCAACCCCAGCCCAGCAGAGATGGGCTTCCCTGAGGTCAGGCGATGGGTCACCCGGCGCCCAAAGAAGACTATTCACCTGTCATCAGTCAGCTGGGCAACTTGTGCCCGGCCCTCTGAATCTCACAGACGTTCCTTTTACACCTGGAAAATGAAAAGCAATGGCATTAATGAGAAAATGTATTCCTAACTAGAAAGAGACCTATTGACGCTCTGCCAGTCCTTGAACACTTGGGGGTGGAGAGGGAACCAGAAACTCACAGAGGGTCCAGGATGTCCTCCAGTCCCGGCTCCCATATGGGCACATCTACTCTGTACCCCATCTCCCGAGGCAGGCACCCCAGAGCCCCCTTGCCCTGGGGAACAGTGGGGCAGGCACTGTGGCTGGAGCAGTGAGAGTCTGTGAGCTCAAAAATGACGAAACAGCTCTTAAATAGTGACACTGTGATTGGAGACCCAATTGTTGATTTTCTGCTGGCAGATCCTGGGGCACGTCCCAAAGTGGAAACAGCTGTCCTGACCTGCACGGTCTTCCTCCCCTCCTTCCTTCCTCCCCTCCTCCCTCTCCCTCCCCGTTTCCTTCTCCTTTGCTTCCTTTTCTCTTTTTTCTTCTCTTTTTAGACAAAGTACTCTGTGTCTTCATTAAAACCATTCCCTAAGTGTTATCTTGAAGAGTCCTATGCATTATTTCAGCCTCGGGTTCTAACTAGGGCAGACAGTCCTATGTCTTTTACTCGTGTGAACACAAACCCATCTCTCGTGCTTGGACACCTGTCCAAACCTTGCCAGAAACCAGGGACAGTCAGGCCTGTTGTGGTTTTCTTTTATCGGTGAATTAGTATCCAAAAGGACCAGTATGGTCAGCTCTTAAGTTTCTTGGATTTTTGAGATGTTTTTCATACCAGTTAAAAAGATTATTTTATCAGTGACCTTTGTAGACTAACTCTGTAGTAAACAGGAAAATATTCAGCCACTGTGAATTATGTAATACTTTGAAATTGTCTAGACAGTCTTAGACGGGCAGCAGATGGAACAAATTCTTAGAAATGGAAAGCAATTCAGCAGCAGAGTTCTCCACCAAGACGATCTCCATCCCTCTCTTGTTACAATCTTTCCATCCGTCTCCTCTGCATTTTTTGCTCCTCGATCCTTTGGCCCCAAGACACAGAAGGATTTATTTGGAGTTAGTTGGGTCTACCCTTTCTGCTGATTAAGTAACAGGGTGTAATGTCAGCTATGGGCCCATCCGTCATATTTCTTCAGTGTCCTTGCTGCCTCGAACAGTTTTAATAGGTGAAGAGTCAAGGGTTTTACATGTCTAGGAGAATCCCTAACTGCCGGAGGCACGGCTGCGGGGCTATATCTACGTAGGGGAGAGATTTGAAAGAAAGGATGACAGATAGATCCTTTTGCATCATATCGTTGTTTAAACACAAACCTCATCTTCAAGTGCTTTACTCCTCCCAGTACAGAAAACAGTGTGTTCATAAGTCTGTCTTCACTTACAGCCTACTTACGTGGTGGGAGGGAAATGAGAAGATAAGGAAAAGACCTGAAAATCTGGTCGTCACCTACTGAGAAATCAGGTGACTGTCGGATGAAGAATAAATGTGAAGCTATTGTCAGAAGAACTTCCTTCCCGAATGAAAACAAAATAAATCAGAGCTCTGTGTCAAGGTCCGTTAGAGGCTACAAGAAAATATAAAATGGGGCTGCGACCTATGCAAAGCTTACAAATTCACTTGGGAGCAAAGTGATGTGCAGATGAAGATGGTAACTAGACCATGCATCATCGGGTCCCCTCAAAGGACCACAGTGACAGGCTGATGGAAAAGATCAAGTTCCCGTTGTCTCAGGGACTCAGATATGGGTGGACAGGGTGATGGCAGTTAGCTGGCCCTGGAAGGAGGTGAGCCCCAGACAAGTAGAGGAAGGGCACTTTGAAGATGGGAAACAGCACTGAGCAGGGTAGAGCTAGGACGCCGAGGAAGCAGTGGGAGGCTAGGCTGGGTCTGCAGCCCACGCAGAGCGCGGAAAGGGGTTCGGAGCATCACTGAGGTCCCGAGAGCGCCACACAGCCATCAGGTGTGTGTGCCCTGCAGGACACCTGCCCTGGCAGCTCTCTCATACACCAGCTCACCAGAGTTTGAGCCGGGACACGTCCCCTTCCTGTCCTATTCCATAGAGGCCTGGAGGGCAGTGTCTTCACTGCCCCCCACACACAGCAGATCAGGAGACAGGGATTTGTGTGCAAATAGTTTATGTGGAAACACGACAGAAGAGGGGGGGTCAGCCAACAAAGAATGAACCATCCAAGGTCATGAAGGTACTTCTCACATGGCCACCGCGAGGCGTGGGTCAGAGGCACAGGGATGCTGACCCCAGGCAGGTCGGGTGCCGTGATCACACACCCAGCCCAAGTCCTGGCTCCTCTGTGGTCAGGCTCTCCCAGGGCGTGAGGCCTTTGGGACGTGGATGCTGGTAGCAGGTGTTCTAGTGGGAAGGCTTCACACCAGCCGTATGCCCCCCAGCTCGGAGTCTGGCGTGTGATGAATGAAGAAGGTGTGGGCCGAACTTTCCCCCCAATGAAACAAAACAAAGCAAAGTCAAATCACCATTTCTTTTTTTTTTGCGGTACTCGGGCCTCTCACTGCTGTGGCCTCTCCCGTTGCCGAGCACAGGCTCCCAACGCGCAGGCTCAGCGGCCATGGCTCACGGGCCCAGCCGCTCCGCGGCATAGTGGGATCTTCCCGGACCGGGGCACGAACCCCCGTCCTCTGCATCGGCAGGCAGACTCTCAACCACTGCGCCACCAGGGAAGCCCCAAATCACTGTTTCTATAGAGCTTCCTTTTGGACTTATTTTTTAGTGACCTTGGATCCCTGGGGTCTCTGAACTACTGCCACCTTTGGGCACCACGGATTATCTGAGCCTGAGGTCAGGGGTTGGAGGTGGGCCCCTCCCTGGGTGCTGCCACCCCTCCACCTGGGGGTGTCTGAGTTGGGGCAGGGTGCAGGGGGAGGGGCAGGGCTGCCCTGTTAGGACTTTACTATGCTCCCCACGAGGACAACAAGAGCAGATTTATACCGAAAGACACTCGGAGAAGAAGGTTAGGGAGAGAATTGGCGGAAATTACTGGAAAACTGAGTTTTTGAGTACCACTTTTTTTGGAACTGTAACAACTTATTACTTCCAGGGAAGGTTACCTTTGACCTCTGCCTGCTCTCTCCACTGGGAAGAAACTCGATGATTTCTGGTAACATACAAGGATGAATGTTGACAAACCATGAGAAATGAAGAGTGTACCTAAACAGAGACCTGCTTCCACCATTTCTGTGGCCCCTTTAGAAGGATGCAGGTGATTCAATTAGTGGATTCAATTAAAATGGGCTGAGAACCCCGACACTGCAGGATCAGGTGTCTTGTACCTTCCAGCCTGCTCACCTTTCACTGACTGGAAATTAACCTCCTTCGGGCTGTTGCAACAGAAACCTTAGCAGGGTCTTCATGGGATGATTTGAAAGAACAAGCATGACCAGCTCTTCCCATAAGACCTAAAAAATAACCTCCCCTCAGCAGTGCCCTCCCTGATCTGTTGAGCACCCCTCCCTCACTTTGAATCCCCTCTCTCCTTGTGCTCACAGAGGGGCTGGGCAGAGCATGTCACATCTAGAGACAAGTCAGCTGGTCACTAGGAAATCAAGTCACCAGATGTCCACTCACCGCTGCGGAGGTCACGAGTGCTGCTTGAATCTTCCGGTGAGAAAAGACTTTTATGTGGAACAGAAGCGGAGACAGAAGAGGATGAAGGGGTTGTGGGATGAGCCGCCATTCTCTCTGGTTACCACTTAGGCAGATGTGTGTGTCAGGGGCATGACAGCGTTCACCTAGGAAGGCTTCTAATTGACATATTCAGCTAAGAGGGAACAAATTTACATTGCTGAGCTCAGAATAAAAATGAAGAGAAAATATGCATACATGTTTCTGATGTCCTGTATTTAGCCAGTTCTAAATATAACTGCAAGGAATAAAACTGCAAAGTGTTTTATCATTTAAAATGTATATCAGAGAATGAGATTTTGCCATTTGCGACAAGATGGATGGAACTGGAGGGTATTATACTTAGCAAAATTAGTCAGACTGAGGAAGGCAACTGTATGTTTTCACTTATATGTGGGATCTAAAAATAACCAAATAAATATAACAAAACAGAAACAGACAAATACACAGAACAAACTCGTGGTTACCAGTAGGGAGTAGGCTGAGGAGGGGGCAAAACAGGTGAAGGGGATTAAGAGGTAGACTCCTAGGTATAAAATAAATGTTACGGGAATATAATGTACAGCACAGGGAACACAGTCAATATTTTATAATAACTTCGCATGGAGTGTAATTTATAAAAATATCGAATTACTGTGTTGTACACCCAAAACTAATATAATCATGTATGTCAACTAGACTTCAATAAGTAAAAATGTATGTCACCTACAGGATTGCTGTCTTCATGTTTTACAGTACTAACCAGCAAAAACATCTGGTAGGTTGTTGTCACTTTTTTCCCACCTCTATGAGGAAGAATGTGGATTCACCTCTTCTTCCTGATGCCTGAGGCCGAGGGCGCGTGTGCCATCATGGCATGGCGATCAACAGTCTCTGTTTTGTGCGGAAAGAACCTTTGAATTTGAGTTACAAAATTTTTTTTTTATTGGAGTGTAATTGCTTTACCATGTTGTGTTAGTTTCTGCTGTACAACGAAGTGAACCAGCTGTATGTATACATATGTCCCCTCCCTCTTGAAGCTCCCTCCCCACCATCCCACCCATCTAGGTCATCACAGAGCACTGAGAGGTGAGCTCCCTGTGCTATACAGCAGGTTCCCAGTAGCTATCTATTTTACACATGGTAGTGTATTTATGTCAAACCTAATTTCCCAATTCATCCCACCTTCCCCTTCCCCCGCTGTGTCCACACGTCTGTTCTCTATGTCTGCGTTTCTATTCCTGACCTGCAGCTTTTGCACAGCAAAGGAAACCATAAACAAGATGAAAAGACAACCCTCAGAATGGAAGAAAATATTTGCAAACGAAGCAACGGACAAAGAATTAATCTCCAAAATATACAAACAGCTCATGCAGCTCAATATCAAAAAAACAACCCAATGAAAAAATGGGCAGAAGACCTAAATAGACATTTCACCAAAGAAGACATACAGATGGCCAAGAGGTACATGAAAGTATGCTCAACATCACTAATTATTAGAGAAATGCAAACCCAAACTACAATGAGGTATCACCTCACACCAGTCGGTATGACCATTATCAAAAAATACCAAAATAGTAAATGCTGGAAACGGTGTGGAGAAAAAGGAACCCTCCTGCACTGTTGGTGGGAATGTAAATTAATAAAACCACTATGGAGAACGGTATGGAGGTTCCTTAGAAAACTACAAATAGAACTACCATACGACCCAGCAATCCCACTGCTGGGCATATACCAGGAGAAAACCATAATTCAAAAAGTCACATGTACCCCAATGTTCATAGCAGCACTATTTACAATAGCCAGGACATGGTAGCAACCTAAATGTCCATCGACAGATGAATGGATGAGCTATAAAATTTTAAAAGAGCCCTCTCCCCTGCTGCCCTCTAAGCTGTGTCACACACGTGTCACAGCTGTGGTGCCCACGCTTCATTCTAGCCTTTATCCAGGGCTCACAGGTGCTGAGAAGACAGGACAGGGGAACACAGCTGGTGCTCCAGGGGCCTGGGGTCTGCCAAAGGGGACCAGCGGCTTCCTGGGACCCCCTCCTCCAACCTTGCCTGGTCAGGCCCTGCTTCACAACCCATTTGAGGCTTCCTTTCTTCTTGGGAGCCCTTCCTTCCTGGCTCCCCTGAGTGGCGGCTGGTCCTTCTCACTGTTCTCAGGACATGCACATCTCAAGTTGTGTTCTCTTACTTGCCCTTGATATGTCTGAACTCCTATCCCACCTTCACAAGTGAGAGCTGTTCTGTCCCAGGCCTGGCCACAGAGCAGAAAACCCAGATGTACTTTATGACAGAATGGAGGAAATAGGTGCCTACAATCCATGGTGACAAGCTGTGACGGGGTGTGCGTGCAACAGAGGGGTCCAGGGCCAGAACATCACAGAGAGTTTTGTGGATGAATAAGAGTTTGTCCAACAAAGAGGAGGGAACAGCCTCGCAGGCAGAGAACCAATGCAGGCAGAGGCACCAGCTGTGAAACAGTGTCCCTGGGACTCGAGAACAGGTCCCCACAGTGTGCTAGACGGCCCCGGGGAGAGAGGGGAAGGTGAGGCCAGAGGGCAGATGGGTAGGTGGCAAGGGCATCGCAGAGATAACTGGGGGCGATGGGAGGAGTCCTAGTTCTAAGGCTGTCACTAATGGGTGGAGAGACTGTCAAAATTACATGACCCAACAGTTCTGAGTGTCACGAAGTAGCCCCACCCAGACTCTCCTGGAGAAACTCTCTAAACCAACTTTCCTAGGTCCGGGCCCCAAAGTTCTGTCCTGGACGTTTGGGTGGGCCTCCTGTCTTTTCAACAAAGGCCAACACGGCAGTTAGAGCACACAGGCACTGTTGTGAGAATTTGTGCTGAGTGGGGTAGGGGAGTGGGTTGGGAGTGTGGGATTAGCAGATGCAAACTCTTATAAATAGGATGGATAAACAACAAGGTCCTACTGTAGAGCACAGGGAACTGTATTCAGTATCCTGGGATAAACCATCATGGAAAAGAATATGAAAAAGAGTACATGAATATGTATAACTGACTCGCTTTGCTGCACAGCAGAAATTAACACAACAGTGTAAATCAACTCTACCTCAATAAAATAAATTTTAAAAAAGAATCTGTGCCGATATTAACTTGTGTAACCGTCGTAATAACCCTGTGAGGGGGTTCTGTGTGATCTGGTGTAGGACTGAGGAGATGCGGCCCAGAGGTGAAGTGACAGCCCTGGCACCAACCCTGGGGCATCTTGAGGTCGTGCTGACCGGTAGCCGGGTTTGGAGAGAGAAAGGGCTCCCTGTCCCTTCCTCCCGGACAACCATCTTCTGGGGTGGCTGCCCCCCGGGGCGAGGGACACAGATGAGAAGACCAGTGTGTCCCCCGAGAGGTGCCGGCACTGTCTCCGCGACAGATGGATGCTGTTGCTGTATCATTTTTATTAATAATCGTAGCTACACGACTGACAGTTATTATTCCATTCTTCACGTGAGGGCTTCCTCGGTAAACAGAGTCCATGCCTTTATACTCAGTCTCCCCCCTTCCTTTGACACTCTGGTCAATTCCTTTCAGATTCCGGGTCTGTTTCTAGTCTGGTTTCTGCAGTTTCTCAGAGCTTCCCGTTTATCCTCTGGGAGCCCAGGAAGGGCCTGCAGGGGCTGGGGGAGAAGGGCGGCGCCTTTATGAGCGCAGTCCCTCCTCCCGGGCCGGGCCCCAGCATCTGCTCTCCTTTGTATGCGAGCCGCACCCGAGGATGCCCGGCTGCCTTTTGTCTGGGCCGCGGGCTGCCCTCGTTGCCTGGCAACAAGCGGGTGCCTGCAACTCGAGAAACCACTCTCTCTTCTCTTCCCGTCACGGGTGTGCTCAGCCAGAAAGATGACAGAGCGACTCCGGAGGCCACGTCCTCTCCTCCCGGCCGGTCCTCGCCTCCTGGACCGGGTACTGCAGATGGTTTCCTCACAGCTGATGCCTGATTATGTTTCGAGGGACTGTTCCGTGTTGTTCCCAGTAACACGGCCTTTCTCTCTCCGTTGGGAAGGAGGCTGCTGTGTCTGTGTCTGCCTCCGGGAAGGAAGAGAGAGAGTTTTGGAAGGAATGGTGTTTTTCTCGGCCTCTAGGTAACCAGGCAGCCAGGCCAGGTGTCTGCTCCGTGTCCTGCCGTGAACCTGCCTGGCAGATGGGAACGCTGTTAGCCCGGCCGTCGTTCCGCGTCTCCAGTGCCGCTACTCCAGGCTGGGATTTTCTTAGAAATGATGATGACAGCTAGTTCTTTTCCTCATCCGTCTTAGACAGTCACATGACAGCCAATCCAGCTGGTTGACATGAATCAGCATGAAGTCATTACCCCGTTGCTCCCATCTTATTGTTTTGTTTTGTTTTGTTTTGTTTTTTTAACGTTTCGAGGCAATCAAGGTACTTTGAAGCCGGATGACCTAAGGTCAATTTCTCTCTCAGAATTTTATGAGCCATGTGACCTTGGGGAAGTAATAACAGTAAACTCCTAATAACTGAGCTGCCTGTGTTGAGCCCTTCCTGCGGGCCAAGAATTGTGCTAAGCACGGAGCAGGAATTGTCACCTTTGCATCTCACAGGCACCCTGGGCAGGTGAGTCACTCACCTTATCTGCTCAATGTGGTTTCAGTGGAGGATAATTAAGCTGCCTTACTAAACCCAGAGATGGTCCTGGGCCTCAAAACAAGTGGCCTCCGTGGGAGGACTTTGTTCCCTGCAACCCTGCAAAGCAGCACACAGACGTGCAGCGCTGCTGCCCTGGCTTCTGTCTGAAGACAGTCCTGACTCAAGGTTCATAGCGCAGGCTCGCAGGGGTGTTTTTTCCAGAGCGAGGTAAAGTCATCTCAGCACACGCTCCTTAGCGGGGGTACCAGCAGCCCCTGTGACCGTGAGCGTGGCAGCCAGCCAGGGGCGAGAGCTTAGTTCTTAACACCCATGACCCCTGCATCCAGATGAGCAGCAGACTCTAATCAGAAATTCCATTGCCTACAACTCTCATAGCATTAATTCTAACAATGTTTGCTTAATTTTTAATAAAAGCTGACATTTCTCTGTATAAGTCAGTCTGAAACAGCAAGCGAATCTAGTTGTAGTTACTCCCAGTGACACCGTTTCCTCCACTGTGTAACTTTTGGCTAAGGACCAACAATTCTGCTTAAATAGGATGTTGGACCACTTTCCATGTTTTAGTCATACATCTGGAGCTCAATTACTGTGGCTTCATTTTTTTTATTGTCCCAGGTTATGTGTTAAATACAAAATATATATGTACTTTGAACTGAATTATAAAAATTTGCCACTAGGTATTGGAATAAAATTGTATTTTCCAAGAACAAGCTTTGATCAAAAGGCAGGATTTTATTAAAGGGCTGCAAATATTTTATGGCCCTTCTTATATGCTTGCTGGAGTGTGTATGTGTGTGTGTGTGTGTGTAGACACAAATAGTGTTATTGGTTGAATTATGTTCCCCCCAAATTCATATTTTGAAATCCTAACCCCCAGTACCTCAAAATGTGACTTATTTGTAAATAGGGTCTTTGCAGATGTAGTCAAATTAAGATGAGGTCATTAGGGTGTGCTTTAGTTCAATCTGACTATGACTTATAAAAAGGGGAAATTTGGACTGAGAAACACATACACTGAGAATGTCATGTGAAGAAAGTGGGAACCAGGGTGTGTCTACAAGCCAAGGACTGTCAAAGATCACCCGCCAGCCACCAGAAACTTGGGGAGAGGAACAGATTTTCTCTTACAGCCTCAGAGGGAACCAACCCTGCCCACACCTTGATCTCAGACTTCTGGCCTCCAGACTGTGGGACAATACGTTTCTATTGTTTAGGCACCTCAGTCTGTGTATTTTGTTATGGCAGCTCCAGCAAACCAATATAAATTTATAGATGATGGATGGATGGATGGATAGATGATTGACAGATAGATGATTGACAGATAGATGATAATTAGATGATAGATTTAGCAACCTGCTTTGTATCCACAATCCTTTTCTTGTCTGTTTATATATATCTATATACATTTTTATTGAAGTGAAATATACATTCAGACCAGTGCACGTATAGTAAGTGTACAAACTGGTAACTTTCTCAAAGTGGACACACCTGTGAACCACCATCCAGAAATAAGAAACAGAACATGACTGGCACCCCAAGAGGCCCCTCTCCCAGCCACAACTCACCACCTTCCCAAAGGTACTGCTACCCTTATTTCTATCAACACAGATTAGTTTGCTGATCTTGAAATTTATAAACATAGGATTATATAATACGTACTATTGTTTATCTGACATTTTTCCTTAGTATTATGTTATGCAATTCGTCCCTTCTGTTGGGTGTACCCACATTTCATTTGTTTTCATTGCTAGACAGTATTCCCTTGTACAAATACATCACAATTTATTTGTCATTTTACTACTGAAGGTCATAATATTTGTTTGCAGTTTGGGACTACCACAAATAATATTGCTGGAAATATTTTCATTTAAGACTTCGGTGCACATTTGTATGCATTTTGGGTGAACATCTGCTAAGGAGTAGAATTGCTGAATTGTAAAGTGTGCATATGTCGAGTTGTAGAAAATACTACCATTTTCTACGACAGTTTCAGTTCTGTGGGCTCACCAACACTCATTCCAAATGTTTTCTTTCTTTCTCTCCCTTTTTCCTTCTTCTTGCTTGCTTTCTTCTGTTCTCTCACTCTCCGTCTCTACTTCTTTCCTTGTCTTTCTTCTTTTCTATTTTTCATGACTGTTGCAATTCTGGTGAATATGTACTGTTACTTAATTTTATTTTCATTTCCCTGCTGAGTTTGAGCATCTGCTCATATTCTCATATGCTTATTGGTTACTTGGATAAACCCTTCTGTGAAGTACCATTTCAAGTCCAGCCTTCTTTTTTTTTTTTTTTATAGTATTCTTTTTTTTCTTATAGATAAGCAGGAATTCTTTATTTATTCTGACAACTCTCTTGTTAGATATATGTATTGTAAAATCTTTGGTGGCGACTTTGGAGTTTGCATTTCCAAGTTCTTAATAGTATATTTTCATGAACAGAAGTTCTTAATTTTAATGAAGGAGAGTTTTATGTTTTCCCGCCTTTCTGGGTAGCACATTTTGCATTCTATTTTTAAAAATTGTGCCTACTCCAAAGTCATAAAGATACCTTACATTTCACGTTTACATCTACAACCCACCTGGAATTTATTTTGTGTATATTATGAGGTAGGAGTCACAATGTATTTGCAAAACATGGACACTCCATTAATTCTGTAGCATTTATTGCAAAGATCATCCTTTCCTCACTATATTAGTGTTTCACCTTAAACTTATATTAAGTGAATGCATATGAATGGACCTTTTTCCAGGTTTTCTTTTAGTTTACCTGTTTATCCTCGTGACCATAATACACTATTTCAAAAGCTGTGTAATGAAAGCCTTGATATCTTCTAGGACAAGTTTTCCAATTTTGTTATTCTTTTTTGAGATTATCTTGGATATTCACATTTTTGAAACAATTGATGGTATTTTGATTGAGGTTGTGTTGAGTCTATAGGTCAAATCACTGATGACTTTCAGTCTCTCCTTCCATGAACATAGTATATCCTTTTATTTATTTAGGTATTCTTTGATTTATTTCTATAAAATTTTCAGCTTAGTTACTTTTGTTAGATTAATTCCTAGTTGCTGTATTTTTGATGCTATTATATTTTATATGATATCCTATTTTTTTATTGCTGGTATATAGAAATAAAATAGATTTTTGTATGTGAACTCATCAGTGAAATTGCTAAATTGGCAAATTCATTTTAGTAGCTAGTCTGTGGACCCTTTTAGATTTTCTGTATGTATTATCATGTTGTCTGTGAATCAATACATTTTTATTTCTTCTTTTCAAAGCCTCATACATTTTCTTTCCTTAAAACTTTGGCTTGGAACTCAAAAAGAACTATTCAGTAGAAGTGGTGATGGCAGGCATGCTTTCTCATTACTAATCTTGGGGAGAAATATTTCAGTACATTACAATGAAAAAAGATATTTTATATAGGTTATGCTGTAGATCACCTCTATCAATCAGATGAAAGAATTTTTTTTATTCCTAGTGATTTTAAAATCATACATGCATGTTGAATTTTATCAAACAATTTATTTGTATCTGTTAGGATGATCCGCTTTTTCTTAATATAGGGAATTACAATGATCAATTCTTGAATCTTAAATCAACCTTGTATTCCAAGAATAAATCTCAGCTTGGTTTGATGGATTACATATGTCATATGTTGACTGACTCAGTTTTCTAGTATTTTGTTCAGGGTTTATGCAACTATATGAAAGTGATAGCTTATAATTTTCTTTTTTTGTAATGCCCTCATCAAATTTGTCATTATCATTATGCTGATTTCATAAAAAGCTGAGAAGTGCTCCCTATATCTCTATGACCTGAAATAGTCTGTATAAGGTTAGTGTTTTTTCTTCCTTAAAAGTTTGGAAATTTTTACCAGTGAAGCCATGTGGCCTGGATATCTGTATGGGGGTGGGGAATAAGGGTTTTTAATTAATAAATTTATTTGCAATATATAGGGCTCCTCAAATTTTCTATTTATTTTTGTCTTCATTTTGGTAAGCTGCGTTCTTTTAGGAATTTACCCTTTTTATATAAATTTTCAAATTTACTTGTATAGGGGTTATATATAATATCCCTTACCATCTTTTCAATGTCTGTAAGGTCTATCATGATTTTCCTTTTTTAGTGATATTCTTAATTTTGGTAGTATTTGTCTTCTCTCTTTCTCTCTCTCATTCTATAAATCTTGTCAGGCACGTAACAATTTTACTACTCCTACAAGAAAACCATTTTTGACTTATCTGTCATCTCTACCTGCATTTTATTTATTAATTTCTACTCTTATCTCTATTATTACTATTCCCTTTGTGTTTAATGGGTTTGGGTTTTCAAACTCCTTGATCATTTACAGGGATTATTTAATATTTAGCCTTTCTTCTTTTGTAATATATAACTTTGAGGCTATAAATTTCCTTCTAAGTACAGTTTTCACTTCACCTCACAAGTTTTATTATGTTGTGTTTTTATTTTCATTATGATTTAGTAAAAAATATTTTCTAACTCCCCTTGAGACTGCTTGTTTAGCTCATAGGTTTTCTTTCAGTATATTACTTAATTCCCAGTATTTGGCAGCTCCTGGCTATATATTTTTATTAATTTCTAGGTTGTTTCCAATGTGGCCGTGTAACACAATCTGTACCACTTCAATGTTTTGAAATTTTTTGAGACATGTTTTATGGCCAAGCATATTTTCAGTTTCAGTAGGTGTTTATGGACTCTCACAAAAAAATCATATCCCTCTTTTGTTGGTTGGTGACTACTAATTGAATTTGAGGTGCAATTAAGAACACTTGTGGTCCTTGATTCACTCCATTGGCTTCCTGGAGAAGAAGTAAAAGAACTTTAAAGTTCTGAACACTTATGTAGCCATCGGCAAAAAGACAAGCTCTATTAGTGGGACATGTTATCAATCAAGCCAAGTGGCAGCCAATCTGTGAACAGTAAATTCGCTGTTCATCTGATGCCCTCAAATCCTTGGGGGGTCTAGAATGGGGGTAGACCTGCTCTTCTTTGTAGAGGAATGCAGAAGTGTTTTAGGTACTGTAAAGGTGTACTCTCCTTTCTGTGGTCCTAAGTCCTCCCATTCATCCTTTCTCTCTCTCCCAGTACCTTCACTCTCTTCGGTCAGGCTCTCATTGGTCCTTCACAGAAAGGACTGCCAAGCTCAATGTCAACAGACTCTTAACTGGTCTTGTTGCCTCTAATCTCACCTCTGCAACTAAGATTGTAAAGTCCAATCACCCATATCACTCCTTCAAGTGGCTTCATAGGACCTACAATAATAAAGTCCAAACATGTCACCATGACATCTGAGGCCCTGTGACCAAGCCCTAGCCTTGCATCCTGCCTCATCACCCCATACACTGTGTGCACAGCCACCAAATGTTTAGCATAGCCCCTCACTGTCATGATTTTAGGCTGGGCCATCAGTGTGCAACACTTGCCCCTCCTCACCAAACACTATTTATTCTTTTTGTTTCAGCTCCCTCTTAGCATCTTCTCTGAAAAGTTTCCTAAAGCCCTTCATGGTCCCAGAGTTTGTCCCTACTCTGAGATCCTATCCCATTTCTCCATTTCTCTTCTGTGCATAGTGTCCTGTGTCCTTTCCTGCCTGACTCACTGGAGTGCCAGCTCCTGAAATATGCAGCCCTTGTTGAAAGCATTTTTCGGTCACCTCGTCAGTATTTTACATGGATCTCTGCAGACACACTCAATAAATGAATGTGGAATGGAATCCCCTAGAGCCTGTTATTGCCCATAGTAACTTGTAAAGTATGTGTACTTCTTAGAACCAGTTTTTCAAGTGAAATGAGTCATCTGAGGGTCAGGCTATATCAGTGTGATATTCTGTAAGGAAGTCTAAAGCAGGAAGCATTAAGAAAGCAGTAGCTCAGCGTTGGGGATAAACAAGATTAAGTAGAAAGGGAAGTGTGGGTCGCCTTCCAATTTAGAAGATTAGAATTTCCACTTTCTTTATATTAAAAATAAATCTACTATCTGAAATCAAAGGATGTGGTCAGTGAGTGTTCCCTCCCCCCCACCCCTTGGAGAGCTTTGCCTCTTGACGGTCAGTGTTTCAGAGTTTGCCTCTATAATCCCGAGTTCAAATATATCAGCTGCAGCTTGAGATGCTTGAGGTGGGACTTGTTGAATTGGCTGAGAAATATAACCAAGAAGGAGTTTAGACGGTTCTCCCAATTATATTTCACGTCCTTATCCCTTTTGGGAAAGAAGGGGAGAAAACGATTTTATGACATATACCATAATGCAGTGGGCTTCTCATCAACGCAACACCCAGGCTGGAAACCTTGACGCAAGTGTCTGATCTTCGCTTCTTTCATTTGCTTCTTTCTCTGCCAACAACTGCTATTATTTCTTCCCCCCAAATTGATCACAGGTTAGACATTTCCTTTCCATCACATCCCCTCTGACCAGCTCTTGCCTCCATTGTTTCCTGCTGATTCTCAGGCCCTTTCTCCTCTTGCAATTACCTTGAATGTGTCTACAGTTATCTTCCTTAATCAAGGTGTAATCAGGGCACTCTGTTCCGAAGTGATCATAATGGATCCATACCACCTGGACAACCATATTTCATTTCCTCTGCCTAACTGTCAAGTCCATCCATTACTCGGGCTCACCTTATTATCCAATCCCATCTTCTTCTTCTTTCCAAAATGTAAAATCTAGTTCAGAGGTCGTATGACACGATGGTTAAAAGTATGAATTTAGCTCCATCACTTACAGGTTGTGACACTGAACTAACCTCTATGTGCCTCAGTTTCCTCACAGGTAAAGGGGGTGTAACCATATCACCTTACAAACTTATGGTGAAAATTAAGTGATTGTATATATAAAGTGCGTCAAATGGTAACACACCTAGTCAAAGCTATAAATAGGAAATAGATGATGCTTACTGCAATGAAGTGGATCTACTTACTTTTATCAGCCCTGTGTTTGCTCTTTTCTCTCTGTTTCCACAGAATTATCTGAACTCTGTAGCCTTTCAAGACTGTGACCACATCCCAGGTCACTCACAATGATTAAGTTGTCCTCTTTACTACACTCTTCCATCTTGTTAGATCAGTTCTTCACAGACCAACATGCTGCCAGATTCTTTTGTGAAGGGTCATTTTATGTGTCAGCTCGACTGGAGGTGGGGTGCCCGGATTATGGTTCTTTCTGGGTGGGTCTGAGGAGCACATTTCTAGATGAGATTAGCATTTGAACTGGTGACTCAGTAAAGCAGCTTGCCCTCCTCCCCTAGTTGGAGGGGAGGGGGCATCATCCAATCCATTGAGGGCCTCAATAGAACAAAAGGTGCAGGACGGAGGAGGGCTTTGCTCGCTTTCCTGCCTGCCTGCCTGTGTGTGCTGGGGGATATCCGTCTCCAGCCCTCAGACTGGGATTCCTGCTCCCCTGGTTCTCAAGCTTTTTGACCTGGACTGAATTACACCTGGGGTCTCCTGGGGTTTCTAGCTTGCAGATGGCAGATGGTGGGACTTCTCAACCGCCACAATTACTTGGCCAATTCCTCACAATAAGTCTCTATTTATCTATCTATCATCTATCTATCTATCATCTATCTATCCATCCACCCATCCTGCTGGTTCCTCTGGAGAACCCTGACTAATAAGAATTTAAGTAGTTTATGTTGCTCTTCCCTAGCTAAATTTTAATTTTAATTTATTCATTTATTAATCCATTTTCTCAACAAATATTTATTGAGATCATGTTACTAGCTTTACAACCTTCTGTTCAATAAACACATCCTTGGTTTACCTGTGATCTGTACCTTTATAACATGATAATAAGCTCACAGTCTAGAGGAGACTTATCATTTTAGGATTATGTCATCAGCGCTTACATTTAATTACATCCTGGAATTGTCTGCATTTGCAATTTTTCACTTTTAGTAAAATTTCCTGTAGGTATTTCTTTATATATATATTACATAAGTAATAAGTATATGTAATATACTTATAGAAAAATTCCACTCATATATAAATTCCATTCATGTATGAATTGCATATAGCTTTCTCTCTATATATATCTATATCTCATATATTTCAGGCTACCCCACATATTCTTTCCTGTGAAAAATGTTGATTGCTTAATACCTTAGAGTTTTCATTCTACGAGAAGGGGTTTGTCTTCAAAGAAGCTTTGGAAATGATGCAGACTGGAAGCCCCTCTGTAAGATTTACAATGAAAATGGGTATATCAAAGGCTCTAAGCAAGTCTTCAGTAAAGAAATGATTGATTGTTTAATTCAGCATTTTCACACTTACGTGGCTCTACACGATTTTTCCTAAGAAATGTAGTGCTAGGAGTTATTACAACTAAAATTCTATCTCCCAACAAGGAGTTATCATGTGATTTTGTGGAACTGAATGTACCCACAATAGATCTGAAAAGATCAAATATTAAATAAATCACTATGCTGCCATGGCAACTATACTATTTGTGTAAATGGATGTATGTATATATGAAAGTTAATTATTGATTAAGCTTATTATCTAAATTCCTAATATTCTGTTTATTCATTACCTAACTTATAGAAGTTAAAAACCACAATGGCACGTTAAGGCACATTTCTATAATATTCAAGCTTAGCTTTTTTATTATCCGTCTTTTCCTCACGATATTAGGAGCCTATCTGATTTGGCTATAACTGAATTTGAATAGTTAATATCCAACCCAAATTATCCATCATTCCCCTGTGTTGGTGCTGCTTTTATTTCTCTTTGAATTCTCTTGGTAAGTAAAGTGTCCATTCCTTAGTTTTTAGCCAATCAAAAGAATGTATAGGCTTTTACCATAAAGTAGTATACTAAAATGGCTTTTCAGACGTGTGGACGTTTGGAAAGACCAATTTTTTCCTTTAGGAAATAATCCTTTTGTGGTAGACAGAGTAACGGGTCCCAAAGATGTCTCCGTCTGTGTCCAGAACATGGTCATAAGTTATGTTGCAGATGGAATAAAGTTGCTGATTAGCTGACCTTGAGATGGGGAGAGTCCTGATCACCCAGGTGGGCCCAGTGTGATCGTGAGGGATTCAGGGTTGGAGAGATGCCCTGTGAGCCAGCCTCCACTGGCCGTTGCTGGCCTTGGGGATGACAGGGCCCACAAGCCAACAAGTGCAACCCTGCCAGCATCTTGATTTTAGCCCAGTGAGACCCTTCTTGGACTTCTCACCTGCAGAGCACTAAGATAAGGAACGTAAATTTACCACCAGGTGTGCAGTCAGAAACTAACATGATCCCCGGTGGCTTGTGGGAAGGGAAGTTGAAGAAAGCCGTTCTCCTGAAAGTTAGGGTTGGTTCAGGCTAGTTAGAGGGAGAAAAAAATTACCTTGGTCCGTGAGGCAGACACAGGGCTTGATCTAGGTCTTTAGCCCTGCAGACCCTCTCCACCGACTCACGGGTGATCCAGGGATCCCTCCCCATGGGCTCTGGCCCCGGTTCCCAGCGTCAGTCTGGGAGGTGGGGAGGACCCAGCTTCAGTGGAGACTCAGGTGGTCCCCGAAGCCCCCAGCTCCTGATCCTGCTTGGAAGCCCCTCCCTGCTGTAGCTAGGAGGCCGCCCACCTGTTTTTGTGAGCTCACCTCTGCCTTTCACCGGTAAACTAACTGGGCTGTAAGTTGGCCGCTGCTCCTGCTGGGAACCTCTTAGGTAGCTCGGTCCACTTCTCTGAGCCTCCCTGTTCCCACAGCCCATCTCAGGATGCGAGCCTGGGGCCAGCCTTCCGTCCTTCTGCAGATCCCACCTGATACCAAACACCCAACCGGGGAACCCTGGGTCTGCCAGTTCTGGCTGTGAATCCTGCCAGGCACAGCCCGCTAACTTCAGGGCCAGGACATGTGGTCCAGCCCAATGCCTCCCAGGCTCATCCGTTCAGACTCCCAGCTCTCCCTCACCCCACAAGCCTAACTCCAAAGCTACCACCTCAAGATCCAAATGGCTTTTTCTCTGCTAGAAAGCGTGACCCTCACACTCTGACCTCTTTCACTGCCAGAAAGGTCACCTCCTCGCTGATCTCCACACACCCATCTCTCCCTCTCTCCCCCAAAGACCGTCACAACTGTGCTCTGGATTTTCTTACCCTCGCTCCGCCTCTACCAGTCACGTCCTCTGGGACTTTGCTGGGTCTCTTGATTTTTCTTTTTAAAGATGGTAATTTTTTCTTTTTTTAAACTATGTTTTATTGTGATAAAATATATATAACATGAAATTTTAACCATTTTGACTATACAGTTCAGTGGCATGATGTACACTCACATTGCTGTGCAACCATCCATTTCCGGGACGCTTTTTTTTTTTTTTTTTTTTGCGGTACGCGGGTCTCTCACTGTTGTGGCCTCTTCCGTGGTGGAGCACAGGCTCCGGACGCGCAGGCTCAGTGGCCATGGCTCACGGGCCCAGCCGCTCCGCGGCATGTGGGATCTTCCCGGACCGGGGCACGAACCCGTGTCCCCTGCATCGGCAGGCGGACTCCCAACCACTGTGCCACCAGGGAAGCCCTCCGGGACCCTTTTTATCTTGTAAAACCGAACCTCTGTCCCTTTAAACTGTAACTCCCTGCTCACCCTTCCCCCAGCCCCTGGCAACCACCATTCTACTTTCTGTCTCTATGAATATGAGGACTCTAGGGACCTCACATAAGTGGAATCATACAGTGTTTGTTCTTTCGTGTCTGCCTTACCTGATTTAGCATCAGGTTTTCAAGGTCCATCTATGTTGTAGCATCTCAGAAGGTCATTCCTTTTTATGACTGAATAATTTTTCACTATATGGATGGGCCACATTTTGTTTATCTGTTCATCTGTTGATGGACACTTGGGCTGCTTCCATCTTATGCTCAGTGTGAGTAATGCTGCTACAAACATGGGTGGACAGGCATCTCTTTGAGTCCCTGCTTTCACCTCCTTTGGGACATCCCTCTGATGCGGTAAGTGGACAGTGTGGTAATTCTCTGTTTCACTTTTTGAGGAGCGGCCAGACTGTTTGCTGCAGTGGCTGGACCATTTACATTCCCACAAGAAATGTCTGAAGGCTCCAATTTCTCTGCATCATCGTCAACACCTGTACGTTCTGTTTTCTTGATTGTACTCATCCTCGTGGGCTGGTCTCTGGGTCTTCAATCACTTCCTCTTCCCTGGCTACTTTGGCAAACATGTGGGCTTGCCCTTAGCCTTAGTGCAAACCTCCCCTGGACAAGACTTCACATCCACGCACCCCATTCCCTGCTTTCAGCCCCACATTCTCAAGTCATTGGCCTTTAGTTTGTTGTTTAATCCAATCGAACATGCTTCTCAAACCCTCCGCTCTAGTGGAACTTCCTTCTGGCTCCTTTTCTCAACCCCCAGCCAGTGCAAGTCTCTGGGTCCCTGCTGCTCAGGGGCTGGTGCCAGAAACAACACGGGGAGCCTGTGAGAAATGTAGACTCAGCCCCCAGACGTGTAGGATCAGACCCGCATTGGTGCAGATCCCAGGTCGTGTTCTGTGCGCATCCAAGTCTGAGCAGACGGCTCCCACCGCCACCCATCCTCTTCTCCGGGCATCTCCAGCGCTGGCCCTCCGGACCCACGTCTGCCTCCCTGGACGTTGGTTCTCATGTCTTTGCTCGTTTACTTCCTCGCCCTTTCTTGTACTTTGATCCCCCAGGGCTCTCTTCTTAGACCCCTTCTTTGGAAACTCAACCCATTCTTCTAGCATGTCCTCATTCGTCCACGTGGCTCCCGTGGTCCCTTACACATCCTTGAACCTGGACTGTGTCTAGCTCAGAGCTCTCCTTCGAACTCCAGGTTGTAATTATATCTGCCAAGTGGAGCTTGGCCTCCCAGCCCCGCCAGGCACACGGCCCCCAGCGCAGCAGAATCCAGCTCAGCCCCAGCATCCGCTCTGCTTTTGAAGGAGGCATCACCATCTCCGCATCACCCTCAGGTCAACTCTGATTCCTACTTGTTTCCTCATTCCTCTTAGTAACCAAAGCCTATCAATTCTATTTAATAGCCAGATGGTGTCAGAACTACTCAGTGAGCCCCCAGACCTCCTCCCTCTCTGAGAGCCACATTCCATCATTTCAGAGGGTTCCCCCCATGACCCACCCTCCCTCCCTCTGAGGTACCATTGCAGAGCAGATCCTCGTCTGCTGTCACCTCTGCAGGGGCCTTAACTGGATTCTTGTCCCTAGTCTCAGTCCACTGTGACCCGTTTTCTTTCAAAAAATACGTAGTCCTATAATTCCCTTAATTAAAAAAAATGCAACGTCTCCCTATTCCCTATAGACCAAGGTCCAAATTTCTATGAAAGACTTTCATATTCTTTCCTAATCTGTTTAAAGCCTATCATTTTTCTTAGCCTCATCCTCCTGGTCTATGTCCTATATCAGTGACTCTCAACGCTGGCTGTAATTAGAATCACCTGTGGAGATTTAAGACACCAAAGCATCAATGCCCAAGACCTGCCATACATCAGAGACTCGGGGAAAGAGGTCGCCACCCTGGTGGTATGAAAATTAGAATAGGAGTAGACAAGAGTCCTTGAACTTCAAGGGCACACCACTTGCCATGGTCTCTAGCAGGTGGCATCTTAAGTCCCTACCCTAGCAAAGAACCATCTCTAGTTGTGGGGAAACGGAAAGTGAGAGAACATTCTTTCCTTTGCAAAAGCAGCCCCTCTTGTAATATCCATAATGGATTTCACTTTCATTCCAACTTAGCAAAGATGAAAGTGAATGTAAGAAGTTCAGTAAAATATGATCTTCTAGGAATTAAGACTTGCCAGGGGATGCATTAACTTAATTGGTCTCTATTGATAGAATGAAGGCAAGTAGCAGAGTGGTCTCCATATGTATCATAAAAGGATATTTGTCTAGATTTAAGAGAAAATCGTAAAGTGATGCGTGTGTATTCGTGTGTGTGCATGTGCGTGCAAGCATGAGCATACCGTGTGTGTGTGTGTGTGTGTGTGTGATGTATGGGTGCAGTTGTATGGCTGTGTGGGCCTTAAATGCTCTTTTGCGGACTTTTCCTCTGAAGCCTGATTTCACTGATTTTTCAACTAGGCACTTTACAAATCCTCAGTGTGAGTGAGACTTCACTGATATTCTGAATAGTGATGAAAACCATTTAAAAAATCCCAAACAAGTTAAGAGGATGAAAATGTTTTGCACCATTTTTTTTTTCTTTTGCGGCACGCGGGCCCCTCACTGTTGTAGCCTTTCCCGTTGCGGAGCACAGGCTCCGGACGCGCAAGCTCAGCGGCCGTGGCTCACAGGCCCAGGTGCTCCGCGGCATGTGGGATCTTCCCGGACCGGGTCACGAACCCGCGTCCCCTGCATCGGCAGGCGGATTCCCAACCACTGCGCCACCAGGGAAGCCCTGTTGCGCCATATTTAAGCAGCTCTTTAATTTGCTGAGATGCCATATTGAATTTTCCAGCCTATTCTCTACAGAGTTTTAGGATTTGATTCTTTCAAATAATAAAATATATTATATTGAGCATTATGGTTTTGCTAGATTACCATTTCCCCCAGTACACTAGCAGCTGGCTGAAAAATATTTCTTAGCCTTTTATTCCAATGGTATAAATGCTATTTCAAAACTTTTAAACACGATTCTTTTGGAAGAGGCAGTGGCGTTTCTGAGTCATCTTGAATTTCCGCCTACTGCCCAGTAAACACTCACAGTACGACTAGGACAGCACAACAGAAATTACGGGAAGAGCATCTGCTACAAAACTAGGTGATAAGACCCCCCATGGCCTTCAGAATGCCAGAGAGGGACCCATGACAGCCACAAGACTTGAGGGGAGTCGTAACTGGCTTGGCAGGAGGCGGGGCGAGGCGGCCCATGACGTGGGGACAGCAGAGCAAACAGAGCCTGCGACTCACTGGAAAGCATGGGAGTCAGTTTCCAGCTGTGGAAACAGGAGGAGCTTTGCAAACTCTGACTTGCGGGTGAGTGCAAGGGTCCCCCCTCGAACTCACCAGCCAGGCTCCCTTCCAGGACAGACTCCTACGTACAGAAGCTGCTAGGAATACAGTCAGAAGTGAGCAGGACAGAGCCGGTCGGGGAGGGGGCCATAGCGCTGGTGAGCACAGCCAGGAAGTCTCTGCAGGGACCAGCCACCACCTGATCCCCTGATCGGTCGTGAAAGCCACTGAAGAGGGCGCTCGAGAGCCAGGCAGCTAGAAAAGCTCTTCGAACCCCTCTCCTCCCTCCTGAAAACAGAAGAACTCACCTCCGGTGAAAATGAGCCACAGAAAAGGATCGCGGGATAATTCCACACAATGTTATCCTCAGACACAGCAGAGTAAGGAAGAGAATGACATTCCTACAGCCAACGCCTGCAAGACACAGCCATCCACAAAACCTACGAGAAACAAAACCCACGATACCTCAACATGAACCGAATGAAATAACAGAAGATAGTAAAGAATGACATAACTCAGAATTAGTGCGTCTTGGGAAGGTGGTGCCAGTAGTAGGGGATGAAAAGAAAAAATCATTTGAGAAATCAGATCTAAATTAGGAGAAATACACAGTGCCTTCATAGAAGGTGAAAAGAAGGGAATGTTTTAAAATCAAAAAGAAGGAATTCAAGAAAAAGTGGAAAAATTTAGACCATAGGCAAAGAAGTTTCAGAATAAGTATAACAGAATTTCCTAAAGAAGAAAGCAATGACGTAAAGGGTAAAAACTAAACTTTAATCACTCTTCCCTGAAATAAAAAGGAAAGCCTAAACTACATACTGAAATGGGACCCTGCATTCCTGGGCTGGGTGAACCGCCCTGGGCAGGGCAGATGGGTTATGTGAAAGGGAGCCTGACTCTACGCGTGCTTGGTTTCTGTTTATGAGAACAATATTAGGATTCGGAAACACCAATGTGGAGAAGAAACCAGTGAAGAGAAAGAAAATTTCAAAACTCTTTAGTTAGTATTGAAATGTGGAGGTGCAGCATTAAGGTGGTTTCTATACTTGGGAAAACTCACTTTCTATATGTAATGAATTTATCCAGATACTCCATGCAGAAAAGGAATCACTGCAGTAAGTGGATATTGTCCACTGAGCATATGGTCGCTCCAAAAGTGTTATCCAAAGACCCATCAGGGGAGGAAATGCACCAGCAAAGAAAGATGAGCTTCGCTCTCACGGCAGTAAATTAAGATGCTCCGAGGGCAACCCCTGCGGAGGGGTAAGGTCATTTTCCGCCTTAATTAAAAGAAAACAAAACTGAGTGGGCCGAAGCCTTGACTTATACAATTGACATGCACTTCCTGTTTGGAAATGTCATTGGATTCAGGGAATCAATAACGTTCACACCTGCCTTCCTTTCCTGGGACAGCTATTTTGATATTCTCGTAATGAACTCTTATCATTTCATGGTCACGACCACCTTCACTCTGGCACTTGTGATGTTCCCTTAACCTTTTAAAATAAGAAGCTAATAGGACCATGGGACCCAATAGGATGAAGAATTGCAAATTTCCTTCAGGCGTGAAAAACAGAGAAAGAGGATGTCTGAAAAGTTCATTCTAGGCATCTCTAAAAACAGCTAAATGCTCTGGCGCCAAAGCTGGTCACTTAGTCAGCTCTTTCTGTGTAAAACTAAACAATAAATGTATTGGTAAGGATAACTTGATAGATTCTTTTAGAAGCAATGAAAGTTGATAGAAAAAATAGTTTCCCATCTTTTTGATCAGAAAATAGACAAGTTTGAACTATCTGATGAAGGTTTTAAGTATGGAATTCCCCAAGGAAGGGACTTAACTAAGGAAATAAATGTTTTCTTATCCTGGAAATAAAATGGAGAAGAAATAAACAAGAGTTATTTATTTTATTACCTAGAAAGTAAGCAAAGTTTAAAGTCCTATGGGTGATTTTCCAGAAAGGGTATTATCATAATAAGAGGATTTCCAGAGAGGGTGTTACAAAGAAACCAAATGAGCAAATATTTGGGGCAGATGGTATGTAAAGCACTCCCATGCCTTGGAACGCCACAGAACATAGTGGTTTCTCCAGAAATAATAAAATGTGCTGCACTAAATTCACATATGTGCATAAGCCTTTGGTCAAATATCAGCTGACCCAGGATCTCCCTGCTCAGGAATGTGCAGCTGCCCAGGGAAGATGGGTGGACAGAGGATGGACCGGAGGCAGGGACAGGGCAGGTGAGCTTGCCCAGCGGGTCCAAGGTGATTGGAAGGGCTGCCTCTTCCTACGGTTCCCATGGGGGTTCCTGAGCCCCACCTGCCAGCCTGCTCTCCACCCTGGGCTTCCCTTGTCCTGTCTTGGGTTTCACGGCCATCAGTCACCTGGGGCGGGCACTCAGCCACCAGTGTTTTCTCTCGGGCACCACACATAATTCACATCCTTCCCAAATATGGGAAAGGCTGGATTCTTTCCGAAGCACGGGACGGGGGACTACACTCAGGCTAGAATTTGCACGTGTTTTGAGATCTGTTTTGTTTTCCTGTGAGTTATCTGAGTAACACTCACTAAAAGCATTGCATTCAAACGGCTTTGACAGAGCAAAGTATTGCATATTTGGAAATGAAAACCTGACAGGAGAAGGCCAGTGGCTCAGCGTTGGCAGGTCAGGCAGGGAAGCTAGGTACCATTCAGCAGGCAACTGGCCGGTGTGCCTTGTCCTGGACTAAGGCTGGACACCTTGTGCCGGAGATTCCATCAAGGACTCAGTGTGTCTGCCCAACTTTAGGTCTAGCAGAGTTGAGGAGATGAGTGATGAATGAAACACATCGAATGACTCGTACCCTGGAGCATTTTTGCAGAATGCAATGCAACAGTTGGAGGCCGTGTTCCAGGCCATCCTGTGAGAGGGCAGTGGGGACCTGGCCTACGACTCTATTTTTAATAAGTGAGGTCACAGAGTATTTATATGTACCCTTGGGGCAGTCCTACCGCCAAAACAGGGACGTACAAGCTTACACTTTAGTGACCCCGCTGCTCACCAACTTCCAGTTTCATTACATTTAAGCATTTTATTACTTTGGTACAAGGCAGTAGAGAAGAGAAACAAAAGAAAAACAACCTGATGGATGAAGAACGCATTTTCTTTCTACCTCCCTCCGAAATTGTCATTTTCTTCATTTCAAAAGAGAAGACAGATCAACAGACTTTGTCCATTCAGTCAATGGAGTATTATTTGGTGATTAAGAGAAATGAGCTATCAATCCACAAACTGGCATGCTGGCATGGAGGGATTTTTTTTTTTTTTGCCCAGAGTTCTCAAGTTTACTTTTTTTTTTTTTTTTTTTGCTGTACACGGTCTTCTCACCGCTGTGGCCTCTCCCATTGCGGAGCACAGGCTCCGGGCGCGCAGGCTCAGCAGCCATGGCTCACGGGCCCAGCTGCTCCGCGGCATGTGGGATCTTCCCGGACCGGGGCACGAACCCACGTCCCCTGAATCGGCAGGCGGACTCTTAACCACTGCGCCACCAGGGAAGGCCTATTTCTTAAAAAAAAAAAAAAAAAAAAAAAAAAAAAAATTATTGAAGTATAGTTGATTTACAACATCATGTAAGTTTCAGGTGTACAGCACAGCAATTCAGTTTCATATATATATGTATACATATATATTATTTTTCAGTTTCTTTTCTCTTACAGGTTATTACATAATATTGAGTAGAGTTCCCTGTGCTGTACAGCAGGTCCTTGTTGGTTATCTATTTCATATATAGTAGTGTGGATATGTCAATTCCATGGAGGAATCTTAAATGCATGGTACTAAGTGAAAGAAGGCAGTCTGAAAAGGCTACACACTGTATGATTCCAACTACGTGACATCGCGGAAGAGGCAAAACGATGGAGACAGTAAAAGATCAGTGGCGCCCAGGGGTTTGGGAGGACGAGGGATGAATGTGAGGGGCGCAGAAGACTTTTAGGGCAGTGAGACTGTCCTGCATATGATACTATATGGTGCATACATGTCACTATACATTTGTCTAAACCCATAGGATGTACAACACAATGAGTGAACCCTAATGTAAACTATGGACTTTAGTTAATAATAAAGTATCAACACTGGCTCATCCATTGTCACAAATGGACCACATCAATGCAAGATGTTACGAACAGGGGAAACTGCCCAGGGTGTGGGTGGTTAGCTATGGGAACTCTGTATTTTCCAGTCAATTTTTCTATAAATCTAAAACAGTACTAAAAATACAGTCTATTTATGTTTTTTCTTAAAGTGAAGACATACGCTGGAATTTCTTAGCGTCTCTGCACCGTGTTCTACAGGGAAGCTGGAGGCGGCGTGTTTCCTCCCCTTCAGTTTCTCGGCGCGTCCCTGCCTCGCAGCCCTCAAAAACCTCTCCTGGGAGACAGGAGTGTAGAGAAGTGGATGCCAATTTTGTTCCCATGACTCCTCTCTTGGCCCTCTGTCCACAAGGAATCTGAGTGCCAGGCTGGCACTCAAGCACACTTCGAAGCTTCAAGCCCCGACTCCACCAGGAGTTCAGTGACTGGAGTGAAAAACCAACAGTTTCTGCCCAGTTTCCAGGGCCGAGTGGAGCAGGGGCTGTTTCTCTTTCCCTTGAGATGACTCGTCCCAGGATGAGAGCGAATCACAGGCGTTTGGTAACAGTGTTTCCCACGTCCTCCGTGGCCATGGGGTCCTGCCCGGGGGTGCCTGGACTGTGCCCCTCAGCCAGCGCCCCAGCGGGCAGAGCCTAGGGCTGACACTGACCGGTCCCTAGGCCATGGGCCGTCCTCTAGGGGCCAAACTCTGTACCAGGCAGGGGACGGACGTAGTGGGGAACAGATCTACCCCCAAGAGACTTGGCAGAAAGGATGAGTCCAGCAACGTGGTAAGTGCTACGCAGAAAAAGGGTTCTGCAAGAGGGGTGTCTAGGGCCACGCCTGAAGGCTCAGCAGGAAGTAGCCAGACCCAGGGGTGGGGGAAGAGAGGGAAGCCCTCCCCGCTGCAGACACTGCCCGGCCGGCCCACAGACGCCCCTCTGCAGCCCTCAGGATGCCAGGTGGCTCTCTCCCAGTGCACCCGTTCCCAGCTCAGTTTGGACATCCCAGCAGCTCCCGGGGGCGCAGCGGGCGAGGACCCTGCTTCACACTCTGGTAGTACTTATGTCACTCCAGGGATCTTCCATGGATTATTCTTCAAGGGACCATTTCCAAAGCCCTTTGGGGCAGTTATGTTGCAGAGTAGGCCTGTGGACCAGTATAACCATTCATAATAACATCTAACAGTTCTAACTCATCTCATCACGTAGTATCGCAGCCAGGAGGGATCTCTGGAAGCCTTCATCCTTTCTAAAGCTGAGGAATGGAAGCCTCGAGGGCTAAGTCTGGTTAGGGCTTTCCCTACTCCACAGAGCTATTTCTTGGAAGCGAGGCGAGAAGAGCAGAGGACTCTTGGCGAGCTATCACCTCATTTGGGTGCCTCCGACCTAAGCAATGTTGTATTTATCACATCAAGGGCACAAATCCTCTGTTCTGAGATAAACCAGTAGATTGCCATGTACATACATGACCCCAACTGTTCTCAGGATCCACCCCCATTCCTGCATTCCTGAGTTACCTGGCAAAGAGCACAGGTGCGGAGACTTTGTGGGGTGCATGACATCCCCCCATTTCCCAGAAGAGAGCGTCCAGATCAGTGGTTCCCAGTGCAGCCCTAGATAGGTAGTCAGTGGCTTTGCCACGTGGCTGGAGTGCAAACAAAGCTGAGAAAGAATACGTGTCATTGATGCTGGGGGTGAGTTGATGGTTGGCAACAACTCCAAGCAAAAGTGTCTGTAGAGGGCAGGTCTAAACGGTGTCTCCAAGACCAAAAAACCACCACCAGCGCCAACAAAAAAAATACCCTGTCATATTAAAATACAAGCTTTCCAATTTCAAACTTTTCAATCAGTTTCAAAATTGTGAAGAAGGGAAGGTCTATTTTGCTGTGTGTCTGCGCGCGCCAGTCTTGGCGTCACTAAGGTAATATTTTGTCTGTAAACTGCGCGGGCTCTTGTTGCTGAAGGTGTTTTATCTGTGCTGGTGCTATAGCAACACTCAGAAAGAAATCCCACAGCGTGGGGAGCCGCAGGGCTGGCGTCTCACACGCCTGTGACTCCGGGGCCGCAGGGGCCCCGGCCAGTTGCGCCTATCAAGTTACAGCTGCAGGGTGGCTGTAGCACTGACGTCACCACCCAGATCAGCAGGGACTTTTATCAGAGTAAAGAGTGAAGCAAGCGAATGGAACACGCAATTGTTCTAAGCGAGAGGCTTTAGACCAGATTTGCAAACAGGTGTGTGTGCAACCCAGATCGGCCCTCAGGTGTCAGCTGAGTCCCATTCTCCGCCTCCGTGAGCCCTTCCTGAATGGTGACTGTGAACGTTTGAGGGGAGGACGGGGGCCAAGAGGCTGGCTGAGCCGCAGGGAGGGTGGCAAGGGGATCCTGACGACCAGACTCAGGGTTGGTGCTGTCCTCCATCCTCCTCTGGGACTCAGATGGGTGCTGGCCGACCTTCCGCTTGCCCAGCTGTGTAGCTCACTCTGTGTGTCGGTTCAGATCACACCTCTGGGAGAACATCTCTACCCCGAAAGCCTCCTGTGAGCCCCAAACCCTTCATCCAGGATGGCGATGTCACCCGGGGTCTGTTTCCTGCCTGTTCCACCACAGCTGAGTCCTGGAGAGCAGAGGTCAGCCCTGCAACTCTGTGTCCCCAAGCCCGGCAAGGTGCCTGCCACATGTCAGCTATTCATCAAACATGGATTAACAGCAAGGTCCTGCTGTGTAGCACAGAGAACTATATTCGATATCCTGTGATAATGGAAAAGAATATTAAAAAAAGAATGTATATATATATGTACAACGAATCACTTTGCTGTACAGCAGAAATTAACACAACATTGTTTTCTTTTTTTTTATTGGAGTAAAATTGCTTTACAACGTTGTGTTAGTTTCTGCTGTACAATGAAGTGCATCAGCTGTATGTATACCTAGATCCCCTCCCTCGTGGACCTCCTTACCACCCTCCCCCGCATCTAGGTCTAGAAAAATGGTACAGATGAACCTATTTGTAGGGCAGGTATAGAGACGTAGATGTAGAGAATGGACGTGTGGACACAGGGGGGAAGGGGATGGTGGGATGAACTGGGAGATTAAGTTTGACATAAATACACCACGATGTGTAAAATAGAAAGCTAGTGGGGACCTGCTGTATAGCACAGGGAGCTCAGCTCAGTGCTCTGTGAACACAACATTGTAAATCAACTATACTTCAATTTAAAAAAAATGTATTTGAGATGAGCAAGAGCCCGGGAGTCATTCAGCAGGATGGGGATGCTGACTTCCAGCTTGTGACACCCATCCCTGCTCTCGCCACCCCCGCCCCAGCTAAGCACCAATTCCTGGACCACAGGAAGTAGACCTCACACATCATGGTGGCTTTCTTGTCTCCATGCTTAGGCTAATCATGCCTGCACACTCTTCCTGTTTTCTCTGAAATGGCTCTTGTCTTCCATAATTATATATTTTTAAAGTACTTCCTGTGCCTTTGTTCTATTGGTTTGCTTAATTATAAAAAGAGGCTGCCTTTTTTAGATTGAGTTATATATTAGCCTATTGTACTATCAAGTTACGTAACAGATATTATTTGAAACTTAACGGAAATATTGCACGTCATCCCTGCCCCAAATTTCATGATATATCAAAAACTGGTTGCTCAGGTTAATTGACCCACAGTATGGTTAATCCATTCAAGACAAGGGCACTAATTTTTCCTTTAATTGCTCATGGTTTCATGAGAATGTCTTTTATTTTAGTGTCTGCCCTGTCAAACACGGATATGTTATGCTACAGCCACTAAGGGAAGCTATCGTAGAATATTTAATGACAATAGAAAAAGCTGGCTTCACGTCGTATATAAAATGAGAGAGTGTGTTAGAATCTCTATTACATTATGATCCCAAATGTGAAAAAAATGGGTAAAATCATCTCTGGTGGGTAGGCATATGGTTGATTTTAATTTTCTTCTGTATGTTTCTCTGGATGGGGGAGGTTTCTGTGATGAACAGAAATTTACTTGTAACAAGGGGGAGAAAAGTTTTAAAAATCTTTGGCATTTTGGAAACTTAAGCTCTTCATTTCCTTGAATATCTAGAGAATGAGGAGCCCTTAATTCACAGAAAGACCAGAAGATTCTGCCATTCTCCAGGGGTACTGGAAATCTCCACTGCAACTCGAGGTTTATGGCAGGTGGGAGGTCATCAGTATTAAAGGCTGCAAAGCTGGATTTGGGAAAGGACGAGAGCATTCTAAACTAATAAGTCATCAACAAGCAGGAGAAGCCATGTACATCTTCAACCCATGGGCCCAGAAGGGGTGTCATTTGGGGGAACTCATATATTCGGGTACATCTAGGAGATCAGCCCTCCAGGCACAATCACTGGGTCTTATCGTGGAATATCATGCCTTCCGCGGTGACCCTATGTAACAGCACCTAGGGTTGCCCAAGCAAGGGCTGCACCAAACGATACAGCTGATCATTGGAATAGGATGACGCAAGACTGAAGTGAGATAGACCATCCCATCACATCTGCCAGCTCGAGATGCTTTTAGAAATAACATTTTCTAAAAGGAAAAAAGAACATTTCCACGTGTCTACGCCATGAACCAGGCATTTCACATACAGCTTTCTGTTTAATGTCTGTAGAATAAATCACATCTTCGTTATACAGATGAGAACACTGAGACCCGGGGAGGTAAGAGCCCAAGAGCCAGGAAGCGGCAAGAGTTATAACGCACACCTGGGTCTCCAGATCCCATCCAATCCCGCGCTTCCCCACCATCTAGCGCCCCATCAGCAACGAGGTAAGTCGGCCGCACCCCCTTGAACGAGACCATGTCCCCCAGCTTCAGTTTCTGCCTATAACATGGGGTGAGTGAGTTAAGTGGATTTTGAGGTCTCTTTAGCCCCTGCATTTTATGCTCCTTGAATGATTTTACTCATATACTAGATTGACAGCTTAACACAGTTTTTAATGAAACGCGACATTCCTTTTGGCATTAACTTCACATGGTCCCATGAGCAAAGCACAGCAAAGTAAAGACCGGTTATAGGTTCAGATGATAGAGGATTCCAGAAAGCCTAGGATTAGAATTGCATTTCCAGAGGCCTGTGCTCCCCTCCCTGAACAAGACCAAAATGTTGGTGAAATTGAAACATTGCCTGTAGTTTGAAAGTGAGTTTCTGAGGAGTACATTAAATTATGCATTTACAGCGCGCTCTCTCTCCCGTTCCAAGTTTCACACGATATGTGCCGTTTGGGATACACACGTTAACTTTTCATCATGTTGGAATTCTAATTTCCTCCAAGTCTTTGAAACAAGATTCCAAAATGGCAAATGGAATTCCTTCCATCTTTACTTCAATACTAAACTATGATTGAAATAAACGTGTCCGAGTCGAAAGACGGGCGGCGCCGGGGAGGCGGGGCGCCGGACACGGGCCTCTCGGCTCCTAGCCTCTCTCCGGTCTGCGCCCCCCCCCCCACCCGCAGGACCCCGACTCCCCAGGAGGGCCATGCGGGAAGGAGAACGAGTGCTGCTTTCGCTTTCCCTTCCCCGTGCCCAGTCCTGACTCTGTGGTCGGCGCTAGACCCCTCGCCCCAGCCATGGCCACGCTCAGGGTCCTGCCCGAAGCCCGAGCCAAGGTGGCTGTGTTCCGTGAAGACCTATGTGCTGAGACAGAGACCCGCTCAGGAGCTATTTCCCCAAGAAGATTTCTGAGTTGCATGCATTTTTAAAGGAGCCAGCTCTCAGTGAAGCCAACCTGAGCAATCTGAAGGCCCCCTGGACATCCCAGGGCCTGATCCCGTCAAGGAGAAAGAAAATGAGCAGCGGGAGAAACAGCAGGAGAAGGAATACGAGGAGGAAAAGAAGAAAGAGGAAGATGACGACAGAGGTCCTCTTTGTGGCCCAGTGAACGGCAATGAGAAGGTCCTCCTGCAGCGCCTGAAGCCTGACAGCAAGGATGTCACCGAGTAGCTCAACCTGGTTGCAGCTGCAGATACCTCGGATTGAGGATGGGAAAAATTTGGAGTGGCTGTCCAGGAGGAGGTGTTTGAGCTGCTGACCACCCTCCACAGCAAGCCGGAAGGCTTCCACACTCAGACCTCCGAATAGTTCTCTGAGCGCTCTGACGCCATGACCAAAGCAGCTAAGCAGCCCCACGTGGGTGATTATCGGCGATGGGTGCACCAGCTGGATGAGGCGGAGTACTGGGATATCCGGCTGACGGTCATGGAGATCCGCGAGGCTTACACTGTGTTCTACGACATCATATCCTGAAGAGCTTCCCCAGGGGAGAAACAAAGGGAATGATCTATTGGCCTCCTCTCATGTTCTGTGATGGGTCCCGCAGGGACCTTCCTGACATTTACAGGGAACTCCAGACTTTTCCCACCTTCTGTCTGTTGAGATTTCTCCCTCACCTTGCCTCCCAGGCACAATAAATATAGTCATACCATTGTGCAACAAAAAAAAAAAAAAGAAAGGAAGGCAGAAACGTGTCCAAGCACATAAGAACAAATATTTTCAGTACCTTGTAAGGGTCTGAGTTTGTAAGGTGACTGCAAATCAAAACCGGTTAATAAACTCAGCACTTCAGACAATGAGCCACAGGGAGCTGCGGCGGGTCTTTTATTGTTCAGGTTACACTTGGACTCAGGTTTGTCTGCTTGTAATCGTTAACATCTAGAAAGAAGAGTACATTTTTTGTTAACGTCTGTATTGGAGTATAATTGCTTTACAATGGTGTATTAGCTTCTGCTGTATAACAAAGTGAATCAGCTATACATATATATATATCCCCATATCTCTTCCTTCTTGCGTCTCCCTCCCTCCCTCCCCATCCCACCCCTCTAGGTGGACACAGAGCACCGAGCTGACCTCCCTGTGCTATGAGGCTGATTCCCACTAGCTAGCTATTGTACGTTTGGTAGTGTATATATGTCCATGCCACTCTCTCACTTCGTCCCAGCTTCCCCTTCCCCCTCCCGATGTCCTCAAGTCCATTCTCTACATCTGCGTCTTTATTCCTGTCCTGCCCCTAAGAAGAGTACATTTGGATGCAAAAAATGTTAGAATTTCACGTGTTTTTTATCCAATGGTCAAAGTGGGAAATTAAGTCCATAATTTTTTATGAATGTTTTGATGTCTGTGAAGGCATACAACTGAGCTAATGACTGAGAATTGTTGAGACACAGAGGTTATCTGAATAAAGACTGAAGAAGGGTATTTAGACTTCCTCTGCGTTCAAAGGTGGCCACGGCGTCCCTGGTGGCTGAAGTGTCTGATGGCAGCTGGCGACCAGAAGATTCTGCCTGAGGACCAAGGAAGCCTCAGTGTCTGAGCTCCGAGGGGGGCAGGCAGTTCTGCTGTCAGGCAGCCATTGGGTTTTCACTGGCTCTGACACGTCTGACACAGGCATGTTACTTATATTCTGAGTCTCTGCCTCTGTGAAGGTGGATGAGGGGCTCCCCTTCTCTGTGAGATGGTGGTGAGGCTGGCAGGAGACTGTGCAGGTGGAAGCCCAGGTGACAGGCCAGCTCAGAGCTGGGTACAGGTCAGGTATCCACTGAAAGTTGGCATCCACGAAGAGGAAGAGGAGTGTGGATGGGGTTCCCTCTCCCGGGGAGTTGAGGAGGGGCTGGGGAGGCGCGCCTTACACGGAAGGCCACGCCGCTCAGAGGGAGACCCAGGGCGGGCATCAGCCACCTTGGCACTTCTTCCCTCCTGGGATTGGCTCGCAACGTGGCCTTTTCACTCTTTTTCTCGAGCGTCCGTCATTGGACGGCTCTCGCCAACCGCTCCTTCTCACCTCGAAAGTAACTCTCACTTGCATTTTTTCTCGGGGGCTGTTCTTGGTTCTTGCGTTTGCGGGAACCCCAGATTCATAGACATGTATCTCCATCTGCCGCTGGTCCAAGGTGCCATCTCTGCGTTGGTCTGCACAGGGGTCATGTGTGGGCTGGCAAAGCTTGACAGCGAGAGTGAGTGGCCTGGCGCTGCGGTTTAGCGCAGGCCATGGGACCTCAGGAAGCTGAGAAGCTGGTTGACCAGGAGGCCACGCCGGAGAACAGGGCAGGGGGTAGACCTCGGGGAGCACTGCGCTCCGATGACAAGCGAGGGCGCCTGGTGAGTCTCACGGCCACCGTCACCAAGTTGCAATGTCATCGCTTTTCTCCCCAATTTGGTCACAGTCTTCCCTGATTGGATGGTTAATCTTTGAGAGACAGCAAGCAACTCTGAATAATCTTGTGATTTATAAATACGAAATAACACCATATAATACCAAAGATGCTCTTTTGGAGGAGGAAAAAGATAAATATAACTTTAAAAAATATTCTTTAATAGCCTCAGAGTGGAACAGAGTGCAAGGCTCGCCATCCGTAGAACAGTTTTGTCATCGGCTTAGAAAGTGGATGGAAAGAATTTTGGTAAAGATATACAATCTTACAATGTTAGTGAGGCCCGTTTGCAAAATTCCACTTTTAAACAGATGTTGGTTAATCTGTAGGCAGCCGTAAAATAAGAGTTTATGAGTTTAAAAAAATTATTTTAGAGCATCCAAAGCTGTCACCCTTAACCTATTTCTCCTGTGGACCAGCAAAAGCACACATGGACAATTTGCTTTCCTGACCATTTGTACCATAATTTTACTTTCAGTGAAAGACTATGTCTGAATTAAAGGCTTACCTGGCAAAAATAAAGCTTTCCTATATATGATTTTACGGATGGTTCCATTACTGATCTTCCTGGCTCTTAATACTTCCCCATTGATTTAGGCCATGGGTGAGGGTGTTATTTAGAATCTGAAATATTACACAACAGTTTCAAAGGAAATATAATTATACGATCCATTATCCAGGGAGTGGGCCAGAGTTTTAATCTCATAACATCGAAGATATAATTTTTAGTATTATGTATGCCTGGGATTCTGTTAAACTATAACATTCAGAGACTTGTTTCTGTTGCACCAACAAAGGAGGAAATGAAGCTGCAAGAGGAGGTGCTATTTGCTTCACCTGAGATTTTTTTTTTAAATAAAGAGACAGACGACGGTGTGTGCAGTGCTGTTGGGCGAACAGGCACAGATGGAAGAGAGCGAGAGCTCCGTCCTGGAGGAGGGGAGCCGTGGAGGGCACGTTACGTCACCTGAGAATCTGTTAATTTTACAGAAAGACAGCTATGTTTCCTTATCCATCAACCATGGTGTTTCCTCATTCCACTCTGGGCCAATGGGGGGGATTTTTCCAAAAAATCAAGTCTTGGATACTTCCTGATGGTTTGTTCAAGCAGTTCATATTTTATCTCCAATGATTTGAAGCTCAATGTTTATGGATGGATGTTTACCTTCCTTGTGAGAGGGAACTGGAATGCTGCTCAGAGCAAAGTCTGTGGCCTGGGGGGAGGGGGCAGGGCCAGGCCATCGTCTTCGACTGGAATCCTGTTCCCTCCAGAAATCACAAACAGCACATGGGAGAGACAGAGTGATGAGAAGCTACAATATCTACTGGGAAAATCTTTAAAATCCTAAAGAACCTCAATATTCCAGCTGTGAGCCTATAGCTGAGGGCAAAGTAGATTCACAGGATCATAAAGAGATTGTCTGATCTGTTGGTTTTCAAAATATTTCGCATCAACATGTCCTATTCTCAAACAAAATCCTGGGCAGGTCTCTAATACTGAAAAATAAATAGTAAGATAAAGGAGGAGCTGCTCTAGTGAGGGCAGGGGTCAGGTGGGGAGCCCAGAGTGGTTCGTTCTAGATGGTTCTAGGTGGTTCTAGATCAAAACAGCAACCCTCAAGAGCAAGGGAAATGATGAGCCTATGTGGCTGTTAGCAACTCAGCTCAATGGACGCAGAAGTGCTACCAGAACTTAGTTCCTTTGAAAAACACAGTGGGGTGATGTTCTTTCCAGCACAGAGTGTGCCAACAAGAAATGTGTGTTTCAGTAAGAGTTATATTGTTTAAGAAGCAGAGAGATTCACTTTTCAGTTTAGAAAAAATTCCATTAAGTGGTCTAATGAATACACCAGGTGTTAAAGGTGTATTCACCTTTACTTATCTAGACAACTTATTCTCATGAGGGGAAACTTCATTTAGTGGTGCTGGACAAACAGGTGGTTTGGTACATACGTAGATAACAATACAAGTCATTTGGTCTTGTGTTTTACGTTAGTATGCACACCTTTCGGGGCCTGGGGACCCAAAACAGCTACATGCATCATTAACCAATCTCCTCCCCTCCAGCACCGTCACCTGCCTCTCCTGGTGGTACCCTGGAATCTTCTCTTAATCAAGGTACTATTACCCACGTCAACACTCTTCCCACCATTTCTCTCAGGGTAACACTGTCTGACTGTATCGATCAAAAAGAGCCTGTTGTAGGCTCTTCTCTTTCTCTTATAGGGTAAGTATGCAGGACGTGTTTAGTCATGGGGCTGTGGCTTATCAGAAGCAGGTGCCATGCCGTATGAAAACTATTGTATCCACGAAGACAAGAAGTTTCTGGGCCCCCTTCTTGCCTCTACCCTCCAACTCTCTTCCTGCCACAGCCCTTTGTGTGACAGGAAGGAACAGCAGTGGGCGATCTGTCTAGTGAGGGAATAGTCCTATATAGAAATCTACACAGATGATGACATGGCACCTAGCACATTGCAGCAATGTACATTTCCTGGTTGGGATATTGCAGTGTGGTTATGTGATATCTAACCATAGAGGAAACTGGCCTGTGGGTATCAGAGGCCTCTCTACATAATTTTTGTAACCACTTGTTAACCTACGATTGAAGTACAATAAGTCCCCTACATACAAACCTTCAAGTTGTGAACTTTCAAAGATGCAAACTTGTGTTCGCATGTCCGGTCACGTAAGCTAGTTCCCGTGTATGGCGTATGCTGTCACGTCCGTGCATCCTCTACAAGGGGTTGTGCTTTTGTGTACTTTACAGTACTGTAGAGGGTACAGTAGTACAATAGCTTTATTTCTAGCCGAGGATGTCCAGAAGTGAGCGTAAAAGTAGCTGCGATGTAGCTGGTGCTGCTACCAGCCCCTGTATGCCAGCTGTTGTACTGTACTACTGTACTTTTCAAGGTACTGTTCTGTAAGATTAAAAATGGTTTCTTGGGCTTCCCTGGTGGTGCAGTGGTTGAGAGTCCGTCTGCCGGTGCAGGGGGCGCGGGTTTGTGCCCTGGTCCGGGAGGATCCCACATGCCGCGGAGCGGCTGGGCCCATGAGCCATGGCCGCTGAGCCTGTGCATCCGGAGCCTGGGCTCTGCAACGGCAGAGGCCACAACAGTGAGAGGCCTGCGTACCGCAAAAAAAAAAAAAAAAAAAAAAAGGTTTCTTTATTTTTAGTGTTTTTTTTTATGTATTACTTGTGTGAGAAGTATTATAAGCCTATTACAGTACAGTACTATATAGCCGATTGTGTTAGTTAGGTACCTAGGCTAACTTTGCCGGACTTACAAACGTGCTCTTGGAACAGAACCCGTTCATATGTAGGGGACTTCCTGTACAAAGAAGGAGCCCCAGAATCTCTTTCCTAGTTGGTACTTGCCCCTTCTCCCCATCTTCCTGGGTATCCCACCTCCACGACCCCCTCCGTCTGGCAGCAGTCATCCCAGCTCTGGGGGAACGAGATGAGGGAAGAGCATGGAGCCTGGAAAAGCTGTGAGGTCCGCACTCCTTCTCCCCCTCTGCTGGGTCCCAGAACCATGCACATCAGCCCTAGCACCAGGATGCGTATAATTTTAAGGCATCTTTTGCTGTTTTGCATTCAGTAACGGCATCCACAGCTCTGTGTGACAGATCTCTTGAGATGGACATTTTTCTTTTTTAACCAAGATTACTTTAGAGAACAAACTCACAGTTTTTCGACTTCTATTAAAGTACGTGGCTTTCTAGGTACTTTTCAGTGTCTCACACAAATCCCTGTTGTGATAACAGAGCTAATCAGAGGATGCTCTCTGGGCTCCTGTGGGGCTGAGGGTGGGAGTCTGGGACTCCTCCTCTGTCCCTTTGATTGGAGGTATAGGAAATCTAGGTACTTTTCCCCACTGGCACTAAAGTCCTGTGTAAAATGAGTAATAGCACAGGATACCGGGAAAACCCAACAAGAAATTTTCAAGTATTTTCCCAAATATTCCTTTGAAAACTTTTTATGCACCATTGTCACAGTTATTATAAGACATAACGCCTGTGGCATAAAATGTGTACAGAGCAGGATTAAAGCGTCTTCAATTGTGCAGTGAAGATGCTGCAATCTTTTTTTTTTTTTTTTTTGAGGCACGCGGGCCTCTCACTGTTGTGGCCTCTCCCGTTGTGGAGCACAGGCTCCGGACGCGCAGGCTCAGCGGCCACGGCTCACGGGCCCAGCCGCTCCGCGGCATGTGGGATCTTCCCGGACCGGGGCACAAAGCCGTGTCCCCTGCATCGGCAGGCGGACTCTCAACCACTGCACCCCCAGGGAAGCCCAGATGGTGTATTCTTGACATGGGGTCATAGCCACCATTAATTTCTTTTTTTAAAAAAATTATTTTATTAAAGTATAGTTGATATACAATGTGTTAATTTCTACTGTACAGCAAATTGATGTTATACATATATATATAGTGTATATATATATATATATATACATATATATATACCTTTTTTCATATTCTTTTCCATTATGTTTTATCACAGGGTATTGAATATAGTTCCCTGTGCTCTACAGTAGCACCTTGTTGTTTATCCATTCTATATGTAATAGTTTGCATCTACTAATCCCAAACTCCCAATCCATTGTTCCCCTACCCAGGTGGGGCAACCCCTTGGCCACCACAAATCTATTCTCTATGTCTGTGAGTCTGTTTCTGTTCTGTAGATAAGTTCACCTGTGCCATATTGTGCCACTGCTAATTTCTAACTGTGTCATCGTTGTAATGGTCGTCATATCTGCTCTTAAAAAGGTTGCTGTTAAAAATTTTTTTGGAAAAAAGTATTTAATAATTCGCAAACACTGACTGCAAATGAAGCATATGTAAAATTTTCTCCGGGCTTTGAGTGAATTATTATTAAAGAAGTGAAAGCAAAGGGAAATAGCTAATCCCGGTCTTTGAAGTCCGTTTGGAACTTAATTGACCATTAGGCCACCAACTAACTTGGCAGACCACCATTCAAAAAAGAGAGACTCAGCCTTACATTAGGGATGAGAGCAGAGCAATTCATCAAAAGCTACACACCATTTACATTGCTTTCTGTGGAGATTTCTTGGGGAAAGTGCAGAGCACACAGTTTTAAGTAATTTATGAGCTTTTTAGTAGTGTTATAGCAATTGAGTTCTGACAATAATGAAACTGTTTGTTGACAAGTATGTGTGAGATTTGTTTGACTTGGGCCGTGATTGTACCTCGTCTCCTGCCTTAGAAGCTAAGGCTGCAATGAATGAAGTCACGGGGGGGAAGTTTTTTGAAAAAAATAAGTAATGCTGATAAACATAAACATCTCCAGTGTTTAACCAGACTAAAACAATAATACCTCCTTACATCCAAACAAAATCAATTTTTAAAATTGCATTGCTATTCTGACAGATCTCATTTGATCCATAGGGACCCAACTGTCAAAATATCAATTTAACAATTAATTTTCAGGCTTGAAAAAATATTACTCTCACATTAGCCCTATGATATGCTTATAACCAAGAAATATGATCAAAACCATTTTTTCAAGTTTTGATCTGAAAACGGACATAACCCGGGTCCCACTGGCGGGCTCTCCACGGTAAGGACACTGGATAGATTGCCACCAGCTTCTCTGTTTCGAGAGGTTGAACAAGATACCAGAAAAGAGGGATTCTGACTTTTCTTTTGATGAGCTCCATGGCCTTGAGTATAGCATTCAGCCTGTCTGGACTGCGGGTGCCAGTCCATGATTCTAGACTGTCCTGTAGAATTGTGATCTTCAAGCTTTGCGCACATGAGGACCATTTGTGTAACATTAACAACTCTACAGACCACCATACAAATAGTAGGTTTACCTTCATTCTCCACCCATGAAAAGAAAAAACTATATGTATATATATTTATTTAATTTACTCAGTCTATAAAATCATAAGAGCTATTACTCTTAGCTAGTAAGCATTGTGCTAATTATGTACTTGACATTATAAGTGAACATTATTAGTATACTGATTTTACAAGTGAGGCACTGAGGCCTTGAGAGGTTAATTAACTTGCTCAAGGTCACAGAGCTGGAAGGATGTGGACTATTGAACCCTCTCAAATTACTCCAGATCCTAAACGCCCACGTTCCAGACCTTGTGTTGGGTACTGCAGTCGGGTGGGGGTGGGGGGATGACGATAGGTTTCGTCGTTCTATTATGATGCTGGAGTCTAAGGAAATTCTTCCTCACCAGTCCCCAGAGGATCAGTTGAGAAGACCACACCTGTTTGTTTATTGCACCAGCGTTGATTTACTCTGTTAGAAGCAATGATGGATCTGGATCTACACACAAAGCAGTGAATAAATAATTAGCTGTGCTGGTGACCCCGTCATTGGCTAATAATGGGCTCGTACTTGATTCCCTATGACCGTAGGATATCCCAGGTAAGAAATGTAGGAGGCAATGTAATTTTTTTTTTGGAGAAGCTGACTTCAGATGAATAAACAAAATAATGACTTGAAATGTCTTTTCATGGACGCTACTGTATTATTTATCAAATGGTGTAAATGCCTACCTTTAAGGAGGCTTCCAAGGCAAACAACGTGTGAGTCTTGTTAAGTGCCCTAATATATATATTTTTTCTTTCTTTCTTTTTTTTTTTGCGGTACGCGGGCCTCTCACTGTTGTGGCCTCTCCCGTTGCGGAGCACAGGCTCCGGACGCGCAGGCTCAGCGGCCACGGCTCAGGGGCCCAGCCGCTCTGCGACACGTGGGATCCTCCCGGACCGGGGCACGAACCTGTGTCCCCTGCGTCGGCAGGTGGACTCTCAACCACTGCGCCACCAGGGAAGCCCAAGTGCCCTAATATTTAACAAGAAATTCGCTGCCTAGATTTTCAGGTATGGCCTTATCGTCTGTGAGGATACTCACTGTTACACAATTCAGCACCTCTGAAATAATTTTGAATGTCTCTGCTAGAAGAACCTTACTTTCCACTGTTAACATTGGGCAGATATAAGACCCTGATTTTGAACTTATACCAAAGGGACACCAATTGACCTCTGATAATGCTTGTGTCATAGATCCAGCTCTGTTCCCTCCATCCAAATCAAACCTCTTAAGCAGCTTTGTGCTTCATTAATCCCACGTGTGGTTCAGGAAGACTGTTTTAACTATAGGACTCACTTGGGGCACAGGGTGAGGGCATCCCCACAACTTCACACACAATTGAATCAAGTACACATATTTGATTTCGTTGTTATGTTAGGCTGGCATTTTTTCTAACCAAGCAGGATCTTTCTAAGGCTGTAACTCCATAGGATGTATTCATAGGGTGTTCTAGATTGAAATGTACATTCACACACATTATCATCACGGTGAATAATGCTAAATCGTTCCAAATTAGACTATCTTAATGTATTTATATAAATCTCGTTATGAAAGTTATTTGCATATGGAACGTTATTTAAAAGAAATTGTCATTCCTAATTATTTTTTAACCACATCCTTTATTTATTAACTTGAATCTTTACTTCAAATAGTCCGCAAGAGACAACATTCCCAACAGGAATCCACTGATGCTGGAGCTATTTTCATGTGAAACCGTTTTGCAGATGCCAACCGTTCTCCTTTTTCCAAATTCTACTCGCTATTTGAAGTTTGACCAACAAGTACTTATATTATATTTGTATTATTAAATGAGCTGCAGAAATTTTCTTAACAATGTTTTGAATAAATAGGAATATTGTCCCAATGATACTTAGACTGAAAAATAAGTAAATGCTTCAAGAAAGTATTTTGAGATGCAGGAATATTTGATGCATTTTCAGTAAGCAGCAACAACAGAACACACTGTGCTGACTTCACTAACTGAAGTGACAACTACAACGATAAACCCTCCACCTTATGTGCTGCTTCTAGTCACAAGAAAGCGTAGTTTAAAAAAAATTTTTTTATTGACTTATAGCTGCTGTACAATATTATATAAGGCACAGGTATATCATAGAGTGATTCGCAATTTTTAAAGTGTCTACTCCACTTATAGTTATTATAAAATATTGACTACAGTCCGTGAGTTGTACAATATGTCCTTGTAGTTTATTTTATACATAATAGTTTGTACCTCTTACTTGCCTACCCCTGTTTGCCCCTCCCCTTTCCCTACAAAAAGAGTACTTTGGAAGCTTTTCAATAGCCCCACAGTTTTCGTACAACTCTTCTTAACAAAATCTATCAACTCCTTTGCTTTTGACCAAAATAATATATTCCAGCTTGGCCTCTCAACATTTGTTTTCTATTAATTTTTTACTGGCATATTTAGTTGCTGTGCCTAATTTGTGGCTCATTACATCATTTTGAACAAAAATCGAAACCAGTCATTTTTTTTTCCAAGGGGGTGTATGCTCCAAAATATCTGACAGACTCTAAAAAAAGTGTTTGGGAGGAATCGTCGTGCACGCTGATAAATTACACAGTTAAGGAAGACTCACCAGGTTCCAGACAATTAGTACATCAGTGAGCACCCCAGATGTGGACTTTCTACTCTAATAGTGGGAAATGCAGTACAATCAGTAGAAATAGACATAGTCTTTGCATGTTACAAATGGACCTTTGTTATGAAAAATAAAGTAGAAGAGGGGAGAGAGACTTAAGGTGACACATGGGCAAAGCCTTGAAGGAGACGGGGGGATGGGAGGACATCCAGGGCTAGCTCAAGGCACCACGTGCTGGAGGTCCTCGCCTTCCGTTGGAAAGAACTTGACTTTTTCCTCCCAGAGTGCAACAGGGAGCCAAGTATCAACTGAGAGAAAGCCCTCTGTGCAGAGGGAGCAGACAGGCACAGCCTATACACGGTGGGTTAAATTGCGTTCCCCAAAGAGATGTCAAAGCCCTAACCCCCAGTACCTATGAACGGGGCCTTAGTTGGAAATAGAATCTTTGCAGATGTGATCAGGTGAAGATGAAGTTATCAGGGTGTGATCAGTGACCTTGCGAGAAGAGACACGCCTGCCGGGAGAAGGCCATGGGAAGCAGAGGCAGAGATTGGACCACGGCATCTTCACCCCAGCGTCAAAGGCCACCCCCAGCAGCTGGGAGAGGCAAGGAAGGTCCTCCCCTTGAGCCTTCGGAGGGGGCTTGGCCCTGCCAACACCTTGATTTCAGACTTCCAGCCTTCGAAGCGCGCGAGAGAATACATTTCTGTTGTTTTAAGTCTCCCAGTGCATAGTATGTTGTCACAGCAGCTCCGGGAAACTCACACATCAGCTGAGAGTGAGGATGGGGTGGGAGGGGGCGGAGCCTGAGGAAGGAGGGCCTGGGGCAGGGAGAGTGGAAGGGGTGATGGATCTGGAGATGCAGGAGGCTGTTCAGCGTCCTGGGTTCATTTGATGCTTGTGTTTGTGAGTTTCCCGGAAGACCCATCAGTGGGTTCCGTTTTCTCTCACAGCCCAATGGTGGAGAATTGCGTGAGGTACAGGTGGGCTCCTTACAGCGGGTGAGAGGCATGGCAGCATAGGGTATTTGCCAGGGAGTGACATAACTAAGTTGACCTTGGAATTGAAGTTGGGTATCTATCGAGGGAAGCGAGGGCTTGAGGGCCGGCTGAGAAATCATGCAGAAGTGGGGAAAGCACTGAATTCTGGCTCCCACTAAAGTTGTTTTTCATTTTCCAATTGCTGGAGTAGTTAATTCATATATAATTCCTGTCCAATGAATTGACAAACTGAAATAATACAGCCCTAAGGTTGTATTGCTTACAAAATCAGGGCTCTGGGTTTAAACATGGTTGAGGAACGTAATTTTTTAGAACAGGAAGGAGCCTCAGCAAGCATCTAACCAGACACCCACATGTTTTTAGATGGGAAATACTTAGGGTAGGTGCGCTGCCCGTAATTACATAGCTATTAAATCATACATGCGGGAGCAGAATTGAGGTGGTCGGTTGGTGTAGCGCTGCTAACGCAACTACAACCTACTTGACGTAAATGTCCATCAACTCTGGCATGCTGGAAACGACTCTGAAATACATTTTTTTAATGCGTCTGTTAATGTGTCTGTTAATGGTTATTTAGAACAGTTTGCTTTACGGAACACATTTTAAGAATCAAACAATATTAGAATAAAAAATAACTATTATTATATCTGTTCTATTTTAACTTACTTGCTTTTCCCACTAAATTACACCATTTTAAAAAAAAAAAAACCCCACAATTATTTTTGTGTCTTTTAGCAACCTAAGCAAATGCAGTCACCTGGCGATTACTCAGAGGGGCGACGGGCGTGGGGAAAAGGAACTGTAGCCTGTGTAGCAATTTGCATTAAAATGTGTGCTAGATGCTGGGTGAGAACTTACAGACGCTGCATTCCCTCGTATTCCCTTGGTTGTCATACGCTGAAAGAAAATATTAGTCACATGTGGGAACATCTGCACTACTGGCCACTCGAAAGCACGCTTTTGTGTTTCAGTAAAGCTCCTTGGATGGAGTGGGGTGTAATTTCCAGCATGACTGACTGTGTCTGTTACTGGCCTTCAGTCCACTGCTTTCTCAGCAATTTCTGTGTTTTGAAAATGTTCATGCAACCTCAGTACTTTCTTTTCCTTCCACTCAGCACCTCAAAGCTACAGACACCGAGGAACAAAGGCTAGAGAGGAGGTGGAACCTCACTTCTGCTCCACTGAGGATGCCAGCCAGGTGGACGCTGAAACGTAGAAATCCTTCCATCACTTCTGAAGGAGTCAAGAGCCCTCTGTGGTCTGTTCTCCCACGATTGCTTCTGGGCTACCTCTGCTGTTCCCGAGCTCTCCAGTTCCTTATTCTATCGGCCCCAACACTTCTCTTACCACTGAGGACGTACCCTCGCCCATCTCACGTGACTCCAGCTACAGGGTTAACTCTGAGACTCCCGTCTGCAACCACGAAATGGGCACCTGGCTGAGCCTGGCGTCCCATTTGCCCTTCGCAGTGATGGGTTCAAGGCGTATAGGGAACCCCCAGGTAGGACAAGTCTGAGTCCTTCTGTGACAATTGATACTAGATGCTGGGAGAGAGGGGTTCTTTCTGCCTTTAGAGCACTAGCTGTAAAGAAATGGCCATCTTTCCAACCGTGGGGAGAGAGTCTGCTTGCTGGTGGGGACAACGGAGTCAACAAGGAAAATTAAATATTAGAAATAAGTCGAGATGGGAGAGGGGAGGGAGAGACAGAGAGAGAGAGAGAGGTCAGGTTATATTATACCATCTAAGCTTTAAGCTCCAGGTCCAAATGCGCATTCCATCCAGATTGCGTGCTGTAGTTCAGTAAGCCTTTTCTAATTAAGTCAGTGCAACCAGTGGGCACCAGGAACTTCAAACACCTTCTACATCTTTTCCTCTTTCTGCCTCCTAAAGATACTCAAACCGGTCCCATGACTTTTCTGTCGCCCTCAGTCATCGGAACCCTCATTTTCTCAGACATTATAAATGCCACTCCCATACAAATCAAAACCGTACTCTTTCTTCCTGGTCAAAGAGCTCTTCTTTTCAGCTCAGGGATTCCCTGAAATGCGGGGACCAGCCATGAGAGAGGAAAGCTGGCATTTGTCCTTCTATTCTTGGCGTAGTGACCTTCCCCTTGGTACGATGACTTCTGCAGAAGGGAAGGGAGAGCGTCCTGCTTGAACAGTGTCATGGTCTGAGTGTTTAATCCTCGTTTGCAAATGCCTAGACATTGGGCGTTTCTATATTCTGGAGGCAGGTGACATTTCCTGGTACCCAGCTGGTCCCTGGAAAAACGTGGCACCCTTGCTCCTCCCCCCGCCCCAATTTGAGAAGAGCTTGTTTCTCCCCCTGCTGCCTGTCTTTTTGTCTTGTCACTGGGGGCTACTTCAGCCTTCCTGCTTCTCCAAGTAAGATTAGGTCAACAGTCTCTTCCTTCAAATATGCCCACCAATTCCAGGGGTGCCTGTTAGCCCCCCGGGGGCTCCTGGAGGTGCACTTCTTGATCACTTCTTGATCCAGTGCAGGTCTTGTGAGGTTCTAGAGGGTGTCTCCTCTTCTTGAAAGTACATCCTTGCTGCTTAAAGATTCTCCTGGGCTTCCCTGAGCTGACTCGGGAGCACAAATGCCACAAAATCCAAACTAGACCAACAAGTCCTGGCAAGGAGAGCAAGCTCGGCCATCAGTCTCCTTGACTCTCTCCTCTTCTTTCACCTTGGCTGGCGGGTGGGTGATGGGCAGAGGATCTCAGAAGGACCTTCTGCAGATGCTGTGCCTTTTCCCGTTAATAATGAGGACAATCCTGTCCCACTGTCCTGAACCTCTGAGGCACGAGGAAAGTTTAATGTAGTACCCCATGACAGTGATTTCAACTTAGGTTGACTTTATTGCAAGCAAAGGAGTCCCGACCTGCACACCTCCAGTTTCTCATTCATTCCTGAGGCCTTGGGGTCTCCTGTTTATAGAAACTCGCTTCTCCCCTGGAAGGCCCCTATACATGTCAGGTTTACTACTGCTGTTTCAATTCCCTGTCATCCAGTTGGCATCCCCTAGGAAATCCCCTCGGCTTATATAGAGGTCCCAAATATTCTCTCTCCCACTCCTTGGCAACAAGTGCTGGATGAAGGCATAAATAGACAAGTCAGTACAGAGATCAATGCGCTGCCATCATCCTGATGTGTCAGGTCAGTAACTTTCCATGTGAAAGTTCATGACCAATGTTCGCTACTGCCAATAGTCAGACCGTTTTCCACCCCTACGCCGAACAGTGTGCATTTGTCTCTGTAGAGACATGTCCAACCTAGAGAGGTAAACCCTACCAAATGCTATAAAAGACAATGAAGACTCTCAAAGAAAGGGCAGTGAGTTGCCATCAGCTTGCAAACAATGAGAAGGAAACAGGCGCACCCCCTGGGCAAGCCCATGGAACACAGGTACCACGCTGCACGAAATGAAGGCGGGGCTTAGTCAACTGCTAAAAGCCAGTGAATTTGTTACAGCAACCAGGTCAATACGCTGAATGATGCCAGCCTCCCCAGAAGCCCTGGCTGTGTCCCCCTCCCCATCACGGGCTCTCACCCCTTCCAAAATCACCCCTCTCCTGGTTTTGACACTAATCGCTCCTTTACACTTCCTTTTTGCTGTACTTAAACTTGATTAAGTTTTAAGTCCACACATCATCTCCCACCAACCAATTCTTTTTCTTACCGTTCATCTGTTGAAGAAGGTGGGCCATTTGTCCTGTTGTGTTTCCCAAGGACTACATCTTGCTGATTGACGTATATCATGAACAAACCACACAGCAATAATTACATAAAGTTTTACTGATCCAAAAGTATTATATTTGCCACAAAAAATGATTCTTTGTATATTTTTGTTCTAGAAATCATGATGATGCCACAATTCAGATTTACTGCCTACTTTTACAATTAAATATTAAATCCTTTTGGGAGATCATGATACACAAGAGGGAGGAGATATGGGGATATATGTATATGTATAGCTGACTCACTTTGTTATAAAGCAGAAACTAACACACCACTGTAAAGCAATTATACTCCAATAAAGATGTTAAAAAATGCATTTATTTCAGGAATAGCTTTTGCAAAGATGTAATTGATAATATTGAAAATCAGAATATGCATTTTCCATACTTACCTGTAAAGTACGAAAGTGCAGTGTTGAGATGTTAAGGCATTTCCGGGCAAAGGACACTTCCATGTTTCCTTAACTTAGAGCTTGCCTCTTTGTTTAGAAGACTCTTTCATCCTTTTGACGAAAGAAAGGTCCCCTACTCCCTAGGGCCAGTTATCCTGTACCCGCTGTGTGTGGCTGGATTCAGAGGTTCGTTCAGATCTGGGTTCAATTCCTTTGGCGAAGACCACACTGGGATGTATCCTCAGAAGGTGCTTTATGTCTGTTTCTTTGTCCTTTTCGACGCCTCGATCCATAGATTCACTGGAGATTGGTAAATAGTTGCATTCAAATTTTATCATTTTGCTTTCATTTATTAGCTAGAATAAGTTTATAAGTAGAGCTTTCCCCTCATCTAATCTTTAGTTAAATGTCTATAGTTGATGGAGGATAAGCATAAAAAGTGCTTGATCCTTTCCTTTCATTTACTGGGGTTTCAAAATAATGGGCTCATTATTCATGCCTCTCAAGACGTGACCAATTTGGTTTTGTAAAATATCATTATAATCAAGGATTTAAGCCAATGTGATATATGTCAATCTTTGCCATTTTTACCCTTTTTAAAACTCAAATTGCGCCCTTTTGACCAGGGAGAAATTTGTCAAGCTGGCTCCCTAGTTCTTTTGAAATAAACCTAGTAGTCTTTTATCGCTTAGTAATTACCTGGAATTACAACGGGTTTTAGGCTAATGGCAGTAGTTTCTTAGGGCTCCATAGCAAAGTACCATAAACTGATTGTTTAAAGCAACAGAAAGGTATTCTTCCAGTTCTGGAGACCAGAAGTCTGAAATCGAGGTATTAGTAGGGACGTGCTCTTGATGAAAGCACTAGGGGAAACGTGTTCCACACCTTCCTCTTGGTTTCTGTTGCTGGCGACCCTTGCTCTTCTGGCATGTAGCAGACCTGACACTCCAATCTCTGCCTCTGTCATCGGGTGGTTTCTCCCTGTGCGCCTTCACACCATCCTCCCTCTGCACGTGTCTGCCTCTGTGTCTCTTCTCTTCTATAAGGACACGAGGCCTATTGGATTAGTCCACCTAGTCCACCATCACCTAGGCTCTGTTATAAAAGGGAGATACACATGTCCAATTGCTCTCACCCTCCATTGTCTGAGGGTTGCCGCGTGGTATTGGGTTGCCGTGGGACTTTCATGCAGCGTAAGCCTGAGTGCTGAGAAGACACTTCCTTGTGTCTTTATTATCACAAAAGCCCAAGGAAAGAGCAAGAGAGGAGCGGCATGCACTTGAGTTGAGGTGCCGTCAGCATGAGGCAAGCTGCAGCCTCACTGAACTGCCAACCATCACTGTGGCAAGAATCAGAGAGGAGCCTGGAAGGGTGGGAGGCTTTGCACAGATGCATCCAAAACAGGGGCCTGGCCTGGGCTCAGCATCAATCCAGAAGTAGGTGGTGCAGAATTGGTAAGGCAGCTCTGCCATCGTCACCACACGTCTTTTACCTCTGGGTCCAAAGTGGTTCCAGAAGTGCAGAAGCTAAGGAGCACATGCCCACTCCCTGGGAGGACACATCCAGAATATATCACCCATCTTGTCCCGGCAGCTGGAACTACGTGAGTCATGCACGTCGGGCTCCAGAGGAGAGGGGGAAGCTCTTAGCATGCTCAGCTGGTGGTCCTGTGCTTCCCCAAGATCTCCATGAAGGGAAGCAGAATGGGAGAACGCACATCCCGACGCAGACGTCAGGACCTACTCTGGAAGGAAGTCTGGGAAGGAACGACGGCAGCAAACAGAAGCAGCCCATCAGCCGGCGGAGACGCCTCGCGGGGGGCTTGGGGAGGGCAGCTGGGACACTCATGCTAAGGCAGGGACCACCCACGGGAGTGCCAAGGTGTCAATGCTGCTGGGCTCCCTTTCTTTTCTTTAGCTGATGTGGTTTCAGTGCAAAGGAGTTGGTGTCCTTGCTTTTCTCCGTTCAGCCCAACTTCCTGCCCGGTTGAATGCCCTCCTCCCCTCTTGGCCAGAACTCCTCTGGGGCTCAACCTGGATCTCATGGTAACTTTTTCCAATTCTGCCAAATTGTCAGAGGAAAAATACATAACAACAGTTCCAAAGAATTACAGACAAAGAACAATAGCTTACAAACATTTATACCTGGGCCAAGTTTTCATACATTTGCAGCCAGGTACTTCCAGGAACCCTCTTAGCATCACGCTGGAAGCACCACACGGAGCCCAGGGCTCGGGGCCAGGGCATATACGGGGATGTATTGTGGGATTGTTTATGTCCAGGTTTGCATTTGGACTCAAGACACCAGCCAGGCTTCCCTGGAGTGCCTCTCGCCAGGGGCTGCTTGGAAGCAACCAAACAGCAAACGGCTTGTGGATCGGAAGTTCTGAGAGGCTGGCTAAGTTCTGGGGTCCCCTGGGGCTTCTGCGTGTCACTCTGCTGGCTGAAGGGTGTACAGGTCAGTCTGTGCAACTCGGGGCGTTCTTCAAACCAAACTCAGTTCCTTAAAGAAACTGAGGGCTAGAGGTTGTCTCGGGCTGGCCGGTCACCACTCCTTTCCTCACCGTCTCCTTCCTGATCTTCCTTTACCCAAAGCTTCTTCACCAGGAAGGAGGAGGGGGGGAACCCGGGACCCTAACCTGGGCTCGTGGTACATAAGCAAAGCTTAATCGCATAATCGCTGTACCGTTACTATGACGTCTGCTTCCTATCCTGAGGGCAGGACCCATGGGGCTGCTTCATTGTCCCTCCTGACACACAGCTCAGTGCACTGTGCACAGCAGGTCCCCACTGACCTTTTTGCTTAGCTAATGGTGGGAATGTGAGGAAGTAAGTTACTGGTAACCCTCCTCGCTCCTCACCAGCTGGCTGTGTGGGTGCTGAGCCCACCTGTGGCCTCGGGCACCACACAGCTTCGGAGGCGGGGGTGGCATGGCCCCCAGAACTCGGCTGCCAGCCCTGAATCTCGGCTCTGCCCCTCACTAGCCATGTGACTTGAGGTTAAGCACCACTCTGTGCCTCAGTTTCATCCTCTATAAAATGGGAATAATGACACCTGCAGTAGTTAGGACCATTCTTGCTATATCTTCTGTTTCCCTGACTCCGTTTTGTGTCCTTTCTCTTTGGGTCCTCAGTAGCCAGGGCTCCTGCATGCAGAAATACAACAAATGCTCAGTGAACTGAACGGACTGCGGTCCACGTCCGCCGTCAGCATCTGCTGCGTCTGCAGCCCCTCGGGAACAGTGACCATCAGACAGTGGCAGCGATGCTCACAGGCCGTATCTGGCTCTTCCAAACGCTCTGAGCTTGGCAGCCCGTGGGCAATGAATGCAAGTGGCTGAAGGGACCAGGTAATTGCAGTGAGGAAATGGAATGGTACGTAGCCATAAAAAAATCATGTTTTAAGAAATTGGTGGCATTTAAACATTTTAAAGCAGCGTGGTTTCCATTTTGCACAGCAACATATATGCATATAAAAAGACAGCCAGAATGTCCTTAAAGTGGTAACAATGGCTGTCTCCAGGTGCACACTTATGGCTCATTTTAATTCTCCTCTATTCACTTTTCTATAGTCAAAAATTTGTCTATGCTAAGCAATTATTCCTTCAGTAATCAGAATATAGATGTAGCATTTTACACGGCAACTGAAATTGTTGCCAACCTCTTCAAACCCATGTTACGACACTGAGGGTAGATGGGTGGCACGTGAAACCGTGCGTATGCTGTGGGAAATCAACGGGGAAGAGGGATGTGTGTTTGTTATGCAATAATTATGCGGTTGAAGGTTAAAAGCCTCTTTGGGCAATCAAATTAGAGCATTCCCTCAGACACTGTTCATGCAGGATCGTGGATTGTAATGCCTTCTGTTGGAGCGCATCCCAGGTGATCCAAGGTCAGGGCCCAGCACCTCCAGCACAAACCCCTAAGAGAAGCTTGTCAGTTTATCAGAAACTTTTTGTCTTTTGATCTGGTGGGATTAGGGCACTACCTTGTTCTCTTCTCCTTGACTTGGGAATGTCAGCCTTTTGCATTTTAGCCTTACCTTCCCTTTTTTCTTAATTTTCTCTATCCATTTCTGCTCTCCTTCTGTTTCCTGTTTTTGAAATAAGAACATCTTTGGGAAGAAAGATTATGCTTTGGTTTGTCTGTTGCAGTAGGATAACCATGGCGTTACCTGAACCCTCTCCGTAGAGGTGAGATGCTTTTCTTTAATCACGGTGGATTCTTTTAGGTGAAATTCACATCACATCAAATAACTATGTTAAAATACACAATTCGGTGACATTTAGTACTTTCTCACGGGAGATTTTTTTGGAAACAAAATTTAAGACTTTATTATTTAGAGCAGTTTTAGGTTTACGACAAAATTGAAAGGAAGGTTTAGAGATTTCCTCCTGCCCCCCTCCACCCATTCACAGCCTCCCTCATTATCACGTCACTCACAAGCATGGTGCATTTTTCACCACCAATGAACATATATTGACAGGTCGTAATCACCCAAAGTCCATAGATTACCTTAGGTTAACTCTGGGCACTCTCTATTCTATGGACTTGGATAAAGATGTAATGACACGGAACCATCATTACATCATACAGAGTGTTTATTTTCACTCATCTCTCGCCTTCCCCCAGAAACCACTGATTTATTTATTTTTATTGTCTCCATAGTTTTGCCTTTTCCAGGATGTCATAGAGTTGGAATCATACAGTGAACAGCTTTTTCAGATAGCCTTCCTTCACTCAGTAACATGCATCTAATGTGCTTTTATATCTTTCACAGCTTGACAGCTCAGTTTTTAAAAGAACCGGTGAGTATACCACAGTTTGTTTATCCATTTACCTATGACTGTGAATCTTGGTTGCCTGCAGGTTTGGCAGTTAGGACCAACGCTGCTGTAGCCGTTTGTGTTCACATTTTATATGGACATGAGTTTTCAACTGCTTTGAAAAAATACCAGGAAGCATGATTCCTGGATGGCATGGTAAGATTTCGTTTAGTTTTGTAAGACATTGCCAAACCACCTTCCAACCAGCGCAGTTTTCCTCCCTCGTCTCCCAAACTCCTCCGTAGGTTCTTTCAAGTTTGCGTTTGACTCTAACCCTGCGTCGGTCTTATGTGAACCCTCCTTCCATCCCGAGGACGCCCGCTGCCCTGTGCTCCCCGAGGATACTGCTATTTCTCCACCTCGGCTTCCCTCGGGATTCTGTGTCCTGCTTGGTCCCCACTGCTCCTGCCAGGACAGTACTTTCAACCCATAATGGAAGTACTTCCCTTGTTCAATTTCATCCTCAGGGACCCTGCTCTTCTTTCATGCTTTCTCTGGGCTTCCTTCCAACCTCCTTGTCTCCACAAACACCCTCCATGAGGAAACCGCTCCTGTCCAGATCCACAGCGGCTTCCGTGTCACCAGATCCACCTCCCTGGGTCACTCAGCATCCTTATCCTGCAGGGCTCTCCTCCGCTCACTCAAGTGATGCCTCGCCCTGCTGTTTTCTCCTGCTTCAAAGCCTACTTCTCCTGAGTGTGCTCTGAGGGCTCCTCTTCCTGTCACTGGCTGTGAAACGTGAGAGTGTCCTGGGTGCTCTCCCTGCTCTCGTCTCTCTCACTACGATTTTAGCCCATCCCACAGATTTAAATGCCACTATATGCCTGTGACTCCCAAACTGATACCTCCGGTCCAAACTTCTGTGACAGTCTACCCAGCATCTTCCCTTGGATCCTGACGGTATGTCCAAAGCCTCCGGCATCTCAAATCAACCTCCCTCTCCAGCCCTCTCTCCATGGCCAGTCTTCCCACCTCAGGAAAGGATGCTGCCAACCACCCAGTTCCCATGCAAGACGTTTCAGGAGCCATTCTTTGTTGTTGTTGTTGTTTTAATTTGATTTTTTGTTTTATGTTGGAGTACAGTTGATTTACAAAGCTGTGTTAGTTTCAGGTGTACAGCAAAGTGATTCAGTTATACAGGTACGTATATCCATTCTTTTTCAGATCCTTTTCCCATATAGGTTGCTACAGAATATTGAGTAGAGTTCTCTGTGCTGTACAGTAGGTCCTTGTTGATTATCTATTTTATATAGAGTGTATCTGTTAATCCCAAACCCCTGATATATCCCTCCCCGCACCTTTCCCATTTGGTAACCATTAAGTTTGTTTTCTGTGTCTGTGAGTCTCTTTCTGTTTTGTAAATAAGTTCATTTGTAACTTTGTTTTTCAGATTCCACATATAAGTGATATCATATGAGATTTGTCTGTCTTTGTCCGTCTTACTTCACTTAGTATGATCATCTCCAGGTCCATCCATGTTGCTGCAAATGGCACTACTTCATTCTTTTTTATGGCTGAGTCATATTCCATTGTGTATATGTGCCGCATCTTCTTTATCCATTCATCTGTCGATGGACACTTAGGTTGCTGCCACGTCCTGGCTATTGTAAATAGTGCTGCAGTGAACACTGGGGTGCATGTATCCTTTTGAATTAGACTTTTCTCTGAATATATGCCTAGGAGTGGGATTGCCGGATTATATGGTAGCTCTACCGTTAGCTCTTTTTTTTTTTTTTGCGGTACGCTGACCTCTCACCGTTGCGGCCTTTCCCGTTGGCGGAGCACAGGCTCCGGACGCGCAGGCTCAGCGGCCATGGCTCACGGGCCCAGCCGCTCCGCGGCACGTGGGATATTCCCGGGCCGGGGCGCGAACCCGTGTCCCCTGCATCAGCAGGCGGACTCTCAACCACGGCGCCACCAGGGAAGCCCATCTACCGTTAGCTTTTTGAGGACCCTCCGTGCTGTTCTCCATAGTGGCTGCACCAGTTTGCATTCTCGCCAGCAGTGCAGGAGGGACCCTCCTCTCAGAAGCTGTTCTTGCTTCTTCCCTTCCTCACAGACACACCATCAGCAAAGGTCTACGGAGCCACTAACCATTACCATACATTACTTTTACACCTTTGAATATTCAACAGATTCTTGTGTTATATTTTCTTTCCTTATACTGCATCTTCAGATGTTATGGTCCGTACGAATAAAGCTGCCTCATTTATGCCTCAGTTGCAGAGTATTGCATCCATATATGATTTGACCAGTTCCAAATTGTTGGCATTCAACTAGCTTCCAAATTTTTGCTATTCCAGACAAGACTGGAATGAAGGTCTTCCAATACGTATTATTTCACACGTGTATATCAGGTTCATTCTCAGCAATAATGCAATAAATACTCTTGTAAAGCAATCATTTCCAAAACGTACAAGTGATTCTCAGAAGTTAAATTGTCAGTCAAGGAGTGTGGGCATTTGTCACTTTGATAGATTCAGTCAAATTGCCCTGCATGGATGCTGCTTCCGTCTATACCGCCAGCATCCTTGTATGGGAACCTTTCCTGACATTCTGGCAAACACACTGTGTTATCAAACTCCTCGATTGGTGCCAATCTGATAGGTGAACAATTGTACCACTCTGTGGTTTTAATTGACATTTATCTTATTATGAGAAAGGTTAAGCAAGCTTTTATTGGATTAAGAATTTCTTGCATTTATTTTCATCATTGCGAGCTTTGTGTTCAGATCTTTCATCCATTTTTATATTGTGTTTGTGGTCTCTTTATTAGTGCCTTACAGGAGACTTGAAGGTATGAAATAAACACAAAATTAGCACCTCATCTGTGATATTGGCTGTGATTTCTTCCCAGTTTGCTGTCTGTGCTTTGATTTTGTATTTTTCTCCTCAGAATTCTGTTTCAGAAAGTTAAATTTATCAATATTTCTTTCCTTTTCTCCTAAGTTTTATGGTTTCATGTTTTAAGATGCAGAACTTTGATTCATCTGACATTTTAGTGGAGGGAGACAGGGATGCAACTGTAACGTGTCTTCAGATATATTTTCCGGTTGTGCCAACATCATTTATCAAAGAGTCTATCTTCTCCAGAAACGAAATAAAATGCCAACTTTAGAATACACCAACTTCCCTTGTGAAGCTGGATGTATTTCTGTGCTGAATGCCTCTGGCCCTTGGCTTTGGCTATGTACTTACAGGCTCTCTGTCCCCTCAGACGGAGCCTCCTGAAAGGTAGGATCTCAGGCTGAGATTTCATTGTACTTTCCTTATGAGCTGAGCACTTAGCCTGTCACTGTGACATGCTCACTGGCAGAGGATGTGGGCTTCTCGGGTCAGAGACTTGTGCCACAGAAAAGAGCAAGACCTGCTTCTGTCCCTCACCCCCCCCCCCCAAGCATCATGGGGGTGATATGGAGAGTCCCAATGGATGTCCCTGCAGCGGGGTCTAGGCTGTCACAGCTGGTTCACCGGGCTTGGGAAATCCACCTCTTTTGTAGCAGGAAATAAGCAAGCCTGCTCTTTATCCTGGAGGGAGCCATCCATCACCTTATCTCTTAGGGTGACTGCTGCAAATGCAGTCCCTGGAAATGGCTTGAGTAAAGGGGGGCCAGGGACCTGCACATCTCACCCAGCAAGAAGTATGGGGACCAGAGACACCTGTGGGAGCCTATCCCTCCCGACAGGCACAGCTCGGGGGCTGCTGTGGGTTTGCATTTTGGTGCCAACAGGACCACACAGACTTTAGCCCAAAGTAGATGCTTAAGACATTGATAAGTTTGATAGAATCAAATATTTTATTGGGTTAGTATGAGTTTACCACCAGATAACTTTAACTGCGGACCATCTATTAGTATTCCCTACTGCAGACCTTCAGGATCGGTTGTCTAAAATATTAGCTTTAAAAAATTTAACCTAAAAATAGTCTAAATAGAATTACTAATGTTTGACTAGTTAAAACTAATTTCCATGAAATGAAAGTTAGAGACTTTTTTTTTTTTAAACAATTTTCATTCCCTGCGGAGTTTTCAGCTTGGGAAGCAAGCACAGGGTTTAAGCACACTTAATCTCTTTTAAATGGATGTGCCTTGTTTGTAAAATGGGCACTTTGTTATTATCACTAAAATGTTTTAATTATGCATGGCTATGTTTGAAATTGTAGTCCAATCACGATTAGGAACAGCATCCAGAAAGCAAACTTGGGAAGACAACACGGGTTTTCCCCTCCTATGAGATCAGCTGGAGATTGCAAACAGCACTGAGAAGAGAGTCAAGTGAACTTGCTTAAGAATTTAAAGGGAGAAAAAAAAAGAAAAGAAAAAGAACCAGTGGAAAACAGCAGTGAGACACAGTAGCAAACAGCTTAATTACAGTTAGGAAACATTTTGAAATGAATGACAGGAACTTCAATAGCATTAAAAATGGGGTTGGGGCTTCCCTGGTGGCTCAGTGGTTGAGAGTCCGCCTGCAGATGCAGGGGACACGGGTTCGTGCCCCGGTCCGGGAGGATCCCACATGCCGTGGAGCGGCTGGGCCCATGAGCCATGGCCGCTGAGCCTGCGCGTCCAGAGCCTGTGCTCCGCAACGGGAGAGGCCACAGCAGTGAGAGGCCCGCGTACCGCAAAAAAAAAAAAAAAAAAAAAAAAAAATGGGGTTGTTACTCTAACTGAACATGGAATGAGGACAGATGAGCCATGGACATGCTCCTGTGAGACCAGGTGGAAGGTCTTTGATAGCTTAGGATCACCTGCAAATTGATTTAAATGTTAACTGCTCAACACCTCACATCAAGAAAATAAAATAAAATAAAAAGCCATTTAAAACAAGGTTAATGTTAAAGTTGCCTCAATTTACCTTTTACTTGTTCTCATGTATCCTCTTTCTTTCTTCTAATTGCAAACAGAATTTTAACCAGAAGATAGTTCCATGTAACCAAGATGAAGTTCAGCTTTTGTTTTCTTATTATATCTTCATATCACCTTTTCCTGGAATTTTCCTAAATGTTATCTAATGTGATATGGGATACTTTGTGAAACTTCCTGGGCTTAAAGATGAAAATCACTTTCTCTACCATATATTATTAATTAGAAGAGGTTAAAATAGCAACATTAGGAACCAAAATACAGCATTAAGAAAATTAAGAAAAATGCCAGATGACAGTTGTAATAACATATAACAATTTTTGTTTCTGAATTATATGTGACAATATTGTAGAGAAAGAAATTTCTCAAACGTAAATCATTTATTATTTAGATAGAAAACCAAAGGGGCAAAAACCTACGTTCTAGATAATTCCTAAAACGTTTGATGCTTAAACGAATACTTAACATATGTTTAATAATTTGATATTTCCTGATTTTCATATTTTAAATTGAGAAAGATAAAAATTCACCTACATAATAAAGGATAATCCTACTTTTCTATCATTCTATAACTGAAAAATAATGTAACTTTAAACAATGTTGCTCATTGACAATCTGCATATTAATTTCCTTTTAAACTGATATCATGAGGGATACGGTTACCATTTTGAAACTGGAATCCACTTTTAGTGTGTAGAAGTTTTAAAATCAGGGACACACTTGCCAAAATAAAAACAGAATAATGAAGTCTCAAAATACCAATAGATTTCATTTTCTGTGTGCTGTTTAACAGCAGTGAAAAATATGCCTTTTTAATCCTTACTACTAACTACCTAAAAAGACATTCTTATAGTATCAAATGTCATTTCAAGAAATTTTCAATATGTAATTCTAATTTTTTTTCTCTCTTCTAACAAGACGATAGGCTGACATTTTAATGAAGAACTAACAAACGTGAAAATGCAGGCTGATGTGTGCACTCCCAGCAGGGATTCTTAGAATGTGTTTATCTGAACTGAAATCTCCATTTAACATTTAACAGTCAGTGGGGAATGGCGATAGTGGCATCTGCTTTAATTTCACAAGTTGTTGCTCTAATTATTTTCTTGTGAACCTCCGGAATCCCTCTTGCCTCAAGTTACTTCAGTCTAGTTAATATCATTTGTGTTCTAAGTGTGTTAAACCAGGCAAAAAGTAGCGTACACATATAAATAGCTCATCATTCTTAAACATTGTATGTGGGTTCATAGTTCAAGTTACTAAAGATAACCCAGAACGGGAATTAAAGATCTAGCTGGATGCTCACTTGTGTCAGAATCATATGTTTATAATATTGGCATTATGGGAGAATGATGTATTTTATTATATTACATTGATACCTATTATAATAATATATCAATATGTTATTAATTATTATAATATAGTTATAACTATAATAATTATAATATATTAATTAATAATATAATAATATATATTACATTATTTGATTTGATACTCACAGATTGGTGGGAATCAAATGCTGTAACATGTAAATACACTGTTAACCCACTCTAATTAGTTGTTATTATTATTGCTATTGGGGTTTTTTTTTCCTCCTTCATCCAGGATAAAGGTACCTGAAGAACAAATTTGGGGACTTCCCTGGTGGCGCAGTGGTTAAGAATCTGCTTGCCACTGCAGGGGACACGGGTTCGACCCGGGGTCCAGGAAGATCCCACATGCCGCCGAGCAACTAAGCCCATGAGCCACAACTAATGAGCCTGTGCTCTAGAGCCCACGTGCCACAACTACTGACCCCGTGTGCCACAACTACTGAAGCCCGCGTGCCTAGAGCCCATACTCCGCAACAAGAGAAGCCACCACAATGAGACGCCTGGGCGCTGCAATGAAGAGTAGCCCCCTTTCGCCGCAACTAGAGAAAGCCCCCGTGCTGCAATGAAGACCCAATGTAGCCAAAAAAAAAAAAAAAAAAGAACAAATTTGGTAGCAAATAAATCTCATCTTCTGATCCCTTCACCTTATTTGGGTAACTTAGCTCAAATATCATCACTGACTTGACTATCTTTGTCACTGGCATTGCCTAAAAACTGAGACTAGAGCAATTATGAAAGATGGTATAGTTTATACAGTTAGCTTTGATAAATAAGCCATGAGTTCATAAGTTCAAATTAATCAAAAAGATAGCCACAGTTGACACTTCACTGCTATTTGTCATTTATAGCTTTTAAAATGTTGTTATTTATAGTTTTTAAAATATATTTTCTTTCCTCCATACTTTTTCAAATTTTGCTTTTCACTATCTCTCAAGATGACTTTGGCTTATTCTAAAAAAAAAAAAGAAAAAAATGAGACTGATAGGTCGGTTCAGTGGAGAAAACAACCAAAAGTTTGCATCCCTATTGTAACCCTTAGGTTTGCTCTAGGAAATGTTCGAGAATAATCTTGTTTAGATTCTTGTTTTTAAATTGTTGGCTAAGTCGTTTTCTAAAATCTTAAACGGACATTGGTATACACTTTTTATACAGTAGCTGTTCTTGGTAACTAGAGATGCAAATTGAGATTTAAAGAATATTAGAAAATGTGACCATGTTAGCTTGATACCCAATCCAAAAAAAAAAAAAACAGTTCTTAAACTTACTAATATACTCATCCCTCATTTGTCATCTGACTTTGCCCTTAGTTCACTTGTTGATATTTCTTTGTTTTATCTCAAATAGTTTCTATTGATTTATTTAAAGATTTGTGCAGAGCAAGTGTGGGTGAGGTTGCAACCAGCTTTCTACAAAAGCAGGCACCACTCTGGCTGTGACAACTCGCTTGGGAGCTGGTCCTGCCTTGGGATGAAGCGATGCCAGTTGGTGGCAGCATTCACAAGAGCGGGTCACATTTCCTCTCTTATCTTTAGGTTGGATTTCAAAACAACTCTAGAAAACAGACTGAAAGGCAAGCCTAGAAACAGCACGTGAACGACTGCAGAAAAGTGGAAGGTTTCTGACTACAGCCCAAAACACTAGAGCATCTGGCGAAAAGCGGGGCAGCCGTGTCCTATTTGTGTCCTAAGCAGTTTGCAAAAACAGGGCGAAAGCTTGCTCCCAGAACTAACAGTGGGATCAATGAACTCGGGTTGATCTTTCCCCTTCCTTAACATTTGCGCTCTGTTCAAGGGCACTCCCAGCGGGCCTCACTGCTCATCCCCCCTCCCTTCCCAGAAAATATAGCTGTGTCATTTTAAAGCCCCCCCCCCTTTTTAATGTCATCTGCTCATGAACTACACACTGAGAAGCAGACACTTTTGTTCTGCTCTGGCAGGAAAAAACAAACAAACACAATAAACAACGTTTTAACTCTGCAGCCAGAACATTGCAAAGCATCTATTTAGTCAAGCAAAATGTGAGTATATTGTATTTCAGGGCCAAGAATTCCAAGGAAGAGGGATGTTTTAAGAAGGAACAGGTTTTTTGTTTGATTGTTTTTTTAATGATTCAGTAATTTTATATAGCCATTAATGTGAAATTTTTATTTCAATCATGGGAAGTCTTTAGGGAAAAAAAAAAGTTCTGTTTGGTTTTGTTTTTAATCTAGAAATATATTCTCGAAATTTAAACACAACAAAATTCAGGGGTTAATGAATAAGAATTTTGAGTCACTGACAGCAGTCACTATGTAATTGGTTGTTTATGTGTTAATATTTCTTCAACACAATTCTATTTAAAATAAAAATGTTTTTAATATTGGATTAGCCTATCCTGGTGCCTACTACATAAATGAGCATTTTTCTAAACAGTATTAATTCAATTCATACACTTTTCAGAATAATTCTTAAGTGTTAGCTTGCTCCAGCATATATGCGCATGAGAAGTCATTTATTTTAGAAAACCCCTCTTCCCCAAATGAATATTTAAGGAAATGACTATTTAAAATATATCAGGATTTTTAATGAGCGAAAGAAATACTGAAGTGGAAAACCTTTACAACTTCCGAGAAACCGATACAATCTATGACCAAATCCTGCTTTTTCAAACATTTGCAAAGCCACCCGTTGACAGTGAATGATCCAAACAGCAGTTACACTCCTTCATGTAAATCACTCTGTTGCACAGCACTGGCATGTTACAAAATCCTTGTGAAATTTCAGTTGAAACATATTAGCAAATATATTTGTGAGAGAAAAAAACTAGCTGCTAAAGTGTAGGAAGTCCCCATATGAATCCTAGATGAGGAAAAGTCTGTCCTCAGGGTTCATTCATCACAGAAAGGGAAATGTATTAAATGAGCAACTGTCATACATTATTTAACAGTTGTTATCTACTTTTCTCCTGCTACAGATGTTTCCTTATATGAACAGAGAAGAAAATTAATGATGGTCACTATTATTGTTACCGTTATTTGTGTTATGGATTTATGATACGTTTTTAATGTCTACACGTTTGTGAAATTGACTACTTTATGAAAGGTAATTAAATTATTCCAGGAAGGACTTTTGGTTTTAGTAAAAGAATCCTTGTGTAAGATTCTATGTTAAAAAACAAAACGAAACAACAAAACCAAACAAACAAAAATCCCTCCTTGTTTAAAGATATGGCCATTTTGCTATCCATGAAAGGAAAGAGAATTTCTGATGAAAGCTTTCGGACCATGAGAAAAAATTTCACCCAGCCTCTTGCTGGCAACAGGCCACACAGCAGCACCCAGCCCTGTGCGTAGAGCAGGTTGGCAGATGTTATTTAGCTGACTTTTGCTGGAAAAGTATGGGAGAGCAGTTCGAAAATCACAAGGTGTCACACAAGCTTTAAATAAATAAATAGCTTATTTGGCAATGGAAAGGGATAAAGACAACCAGTTCCTTCGCTGAGGAAGAAGACTGGGATGCTTCTAATTACAGAGCTCCTTTCTGCCGGTTTCATGGACTGACTTCTTAATGAGAATGGAAACTGTGCTCCCACACTTGTAGTGAGAGGTTCTAGGACTTCTGAATGACAAGTAGTTTTGCTGTAGCTTTGTGATCTTATAGTATGAGAACGCCACTGAGAGAGGAGATCATTCTTCACCCTGCCTTGTCTGCCCCTAATCAGTGACTGAGGCAGTACTACATGGGGAAAGTGTCAACTGCCAAAGGAGAGCTTCTGACACCTTTACTTGAAACTGGCATTGAACATCGTAATCCCTCTAAGGGTCAAAAAACAAACAAATCCAAGGTGGACTTGTTAATATCTGAAGGCACAGCAAAGAAGTATTCAATGAATATTTGAAAACTTAATTTTGTATGAAAAGTCAAAATCAAAAAGAAAAGATACTTTCTCAGAAGAAATTATTACGGCATGATGCTGAAAACAGGTTGCCCCATGATCATACTATGCCCGTTAGGGTTACTGAACATACAGGTAGCGCTGCTTTACTGTAAATCATCACAAAACCAATAAAATTGGGCCACATTTTCTTCAAGCTCCCAGATAAGAACCCCTTCATTTCTCTCTCTCTTTTTTTTTTTTTTTTGAGTTCCTAAGAATTTTATTTTTCAAAGGGTCAAGGAAGAAGAAAACACGAATGGATATTAACTACTTAGCAGATTGCTAGGCAACATGTTACCATAAAAGGGGCAGCAAGATCTAAAAAGAATAAAAAACTGAAGCACAAGGTCCATAAGGGTGGTGCCCCCAACACATACACAATCATACACACACGCACACACACACACACAAATGTATATACACACCCATGCCCACACATAGAAATACACATGCACACTTACAAGGGCACTCTGAGAGGTATTACTTTTTAAAGCATGGTTTAAAATGAAGGATCAACTTTGCATACACCTCTTTTTTTTTTTTTTTTTTTTTGTGGTACACGGGCCTCTCACTGTCGTGGCCTCTCCAGTTGCGGAGCACAGGCTCCGGACGCGCAGGCTCAGCGGCCATGGCTCACGGGCCCAGCCGCTCCGCGGCATGTGGGATCCTCCCGGACCGGGGCACGAACCCACGCCCCCTGCACCGGCAGGCGGACTCTCAACCACTGTGCCACCAGGGAAGCCCTACATACACCTCTTTGAGGCAAATTCTATGATGATTTTTGTGTCATTGATTATTCTTATGTTTGTTACTCATCAATAATCATAATGTGTATACACAACAAACAAAAACTTCTATGATCTTTCTGTAAGTAAGGATCTCTTGGCCCATAAAATTAAGTAGCAGAATTTTTAGGTCACAGTTTTACAAACAGGTTAAAATATGTATCACCCTTTCAAATAATACAATCTTGCTACTTTTCTTAAATTTAAGACTTTATTATATTTAAAATAAAGACCTTTATAAAGTACAGAGGACATTCAAAGGCAAACTTCCAGGACTTAATAAAAAAATAACCAACATTATTGTTCCAAATCATTTCGTGAAGACACACAATTGAAAAAAACAAAAAACGAAAAAACAAAGACACAGGCTTGCTTTTAGCCTTCTTGGTTTCTGCAGGATCCGGAGCCTGCTCTGATCTGAACTCGGGGACTCCCACCCTCACCAGTAACCCTCACTGTCATTTAGGAGGCGCGATTGTATGGTGGGTCCTTATTTGTGATCGACTTTGAAAGTCACAGAAGGCACACAGTTGTAAAACTTCGAAGCATCCATGGGCGCCTTCCACGCGGCGGCCGCTGCGGGATAAGGGCGCGCGGGTCTGGAACCGCCCACTCCCGCGCCTCCGCGCGTGGGGCGGAGGGTCGAGCAAGAGGAAGGCACCCGCCGCGGGGACCCGGCTCACAGGGCTGTGTGCTCGCTGGAGCGCGCCCCCTTCCCGGCACTAAGGAAACTGCAGTTTTCTACGCCTGCTCGTCCTCCTCTTTCTCCTATTACATCCAACAGACGATTTCAACTTCCCGAGACCCTGACAAGTGAATGGCGCTGATGACGCCCCGGAAAGAGCCCACGACCCGGTGCGAGGGAAGGGTGCCCCTGAGCGGGTGGGACCCCGGGAGCACCCCGGCTCTCCTTCCAGGAAGGGGCACGAAACTGCTGTGGATCCAGAGCTCACTGGTGCCTAACGTGATGCTCGTAAACAAGCCGCGGGCCGGGCACCCGGGAACCACCCAGGAGCAAACCCGCCCAGCCGGGCGGGCGCGCGTCCACCCCAAGCCGGGGCGCCAGATCCGCAAGCCAAAGTGTGTGCTGGGGGGAGGGGGATTCCGAGAGGGAGGCCAAGTTCACTGCCCCTATCTTGGCCCCCACTAATGGGGTCCCACTAATGGGGCGGCGGCGAGGCTATGCGGGGCCCGAGTGCGGTGCCACCGTCCCCTCCCACGCACCGAACCCTGGCGGGCGGTGTCGGCCCTTGATCTCCGCCGGCCCCCGCCCCCTGCAGTCCCAATTCCTCCCCCCCGCCCCCCGCCCACCCCAGTCCCCTCCCTGGCGGAAGCTCCCAGCCCAATTAATTGAGTCAAAGGCGGGAGGGCAGGGCCCTCCGCGAATCGGCCGCCGGCCCCCGCCCCTCCCGCGCGCCCCTTTTCCCGCCCTGGGTGGCATCACCTCCGCCGGCATCCACAACGAGCCTCTGATTAATGAGGCCCGAGCCGGCCCCCACCCGACCCGGGCCCTGGCCTCCGCGGGAGGGGGAGGGGACGGCGGGAAACGCGGCCCCGGGAGAAAGGGGGGGCGGGGCGGGGTGCGCGGCCCGCCCCGCCCCCCCGCGCCCCGCGCCTATTGGACGCGCGAGCCGTCCTTCGCGGAGCGCGGCGCCAATGCGGGCGGCGGGGCGGGGCGGGCCGCGCCGTGTGTGCCTGCGTAACGCCGAGTCACATGTTGTTTTGCTCTTCTTAGTTCAGTCACTCGGTGCGCGATGTGTTACTCACTGTGCGGCGGGGACCGCGACGAGCCCGGGTCGCCGTTGGCAGCACCAGCAGCAGCAGCCCCGGCGGCGGCGGCGGCGGCGGCGGCGCGGACCCCGAGTACCGGGGCACACCCCAGCACCCCGGAGCGCGGCGCGGCGGCGGGACCCGTGCGGCCGGGCGCGCCTTAGGCTCGGCCCCGAGGCTCGGGGACCCCCGACTCTCGGCCCAGCCCGCGAGCCCCAGGCGCCGCCCGAGAGCCCGGGAGGCAACGGCCGCCGCCGCCGCCGCCGCCCGCGCCGGGCATCCTCTGGGGCCCCGGAGCGCGGAGGGCGCTGCGCCACCGCGCGGTGCCGGTCCCCCGCCCTCCACCCGGCGGGCCTCCCCGAACCTTCCCCACCTCCTGGGCCTGAGGGACGCGGGCTCCGGCGGGCGAGCAGCGGGGGAGGAGGCCGCCCGCGCCCCCTCCGCTCCCCTCGGCCCCTCCACGCCGGGCCGGGCGGCGCGGCCTGAAGCGCCGGTGATGGCGAGCCCGCCGAGGAACGGGCGCCCCGGGCCGGCGGGTGGCGACGGCCCCAACCTCAACCTCAACCACAACAACAACAACAACAACAGCGGCGTGCGCAAGTGCGGCTACCTGCGCAAGCAGAAGCACGGCCACAAGCGCTTCTTCGTGCTGCGCGGACCCGGAGCGGGCGGCGACGAGGCGGCGGCGGCGGCGACAGCGGGCGGGGGGCCGGCGCCGCAGCCGCCGCGGCTCGAGTACTACGAGAGCGAGAAGAAGTGGCGGAGCAAAGCGGGCGCCCCGAAGCGGGTCATCGCGCTCGACTGCTGCCTGAACATCAACAAGCGCGCCGACGCCAAGCACAAGTACCTGATCGCCCTCTACACCAAGGACGAGTACTTCGCAGTGGCGGCCGAGAACGAGCAGGAGCAGGAGGGCTGGTACCGCGCGCTCACCGACCTGGTCAGCGAGGGCCGGGCGAGCGCCGGCGACGCGCCCCCCGCCGCCGCCGCCGCCGCCGCCGCCGCCCCCTCCGCGTCCTGCAGCGCCTCCCTGCCCGGCGCCCTGGGCGGCTCGGCCGGCGCCGCCGTCGCCGCCGCCGCCGCGGCCGATGACAGCTACGGGCTGGTGGCGCCCGCCACGGCCGCCTACCGTGAGGTGTGGCAGGTGAACCTGAAGCCCAAAGGCCTGGGCCAGAGCAAGAACCTGACGGGCGTGTACCGCCTGTGCCTGTCGGCGCGCACCATCGGCTTCGTGAAGCTCAACTGCGAGCAGCCGTCGGTGACGCTGCAGCTGATGAACATCCGCCGCTGCGGCCACTCGGACAGCTTTTTCTTCATCGAGGTGGGCCGCTCGGCCGTCACGGGCCCCGGGGAGCTGTGGATGCAGGCAGACGACTCGGTGGTGGCGCAGAACATCCACGAGACCATCCTGGAGGCCATGAAGGCGCTCAAGGAGCTCTTCGAGTTCCGGCCGCGCAGCAAGAGCCAGTCGTCCGGCTCGTCGGCCACGCACCCCATCAGCGTCCCCGGCGCGCGTCGCCACCACCACCTGGTCAACCTGCCCCCCAGCCAGACGGGCCTGGTGCGCCGCTCGCGCACCGACAGCCTGGCTGCCACACCGCCGGCCGCCAAGTGCAGCTCGTGCCGGGTGCGCACGGCCAGCGAGGGCGACGGCGGCGTGGCGGCGGGGGCTGGGGCGGCGGGCGGCAGGCCGGTGTCGGTGGCGGGGAGCCCCCTGAGCCCGGGGCCGGTGCGCGCGCCCCTGAGCCGCTCGCACACCCTGAGCGGCGGCTGCGGCGGCCGCGCGAGCAAGGTGACGCTGGCGCCGGCAGGGGGCGCCCTGCAGCACAGCCGCTCCATGTCCATGCCCGTGGCGCACTCGCCCCCCGCGGCCGCCACCAGCCCCGGCAGCCTGTCGTCCAGCAGCGGGCACGGCTCGGGCTCCTACCCGCCGCCCCCGGGCCCGCACCCGCACATGCAGCACCCCCTGCACCCTCAGCGACCCTCCAGCGGCAGCGCCTCGGCCTCGGGCTCCCCCAGCGACCCTGGCTTCATGTCCCTGGACGAGTACGGCTCGAGCCCTGGGGACCTGAGAGCCTTCTGCAGCCTCAGGAGCAACACCCCCGAGTCCATCGCCGAGACGCCCCCGGCCAGAGACGGCAGCGGGGGCGAGCTGTACGGGTACATGACCATGGACCGGCCCCTGAGCCACTGCGGCCGACCCTACCGCAGAGTCTCCGGGGACGGGACCCAGGACTTGGACAGGGGGCTGAGGAAGAGGACCTACTCCCTGACCACGCCTGCCCGGCAGCGGCCAGTGCCCCAGCCCTCCTCCGCGTCCCTGGATGAATACACCCTGATGCGGGCCACCTTCTCCGGCAGCTCAGGCCGCCTCTGCCCGTCGTGCCCCGCGTCCTCCCCCAAAGTGGCCTACCACCCCTACCCCGAGGACTACGGCGACATCGAGATCGGGTCGCACAGGAGCTCCAGCAGTAACCTGGGCACGGACGACGGCTACATGCCCATGACCCCCGGCGTGGCCCTCGCGGGCGGCGGCGGGAGCTGCAAGAGCGACGACTACATGCCCATGAGCCCCACCAGCGTGTCCGCCCCGAAGCAGATCCTGCAGCCGCGCGCCGCCGTCGCGGCCTTGCCCCCCGCGGGAGCCGCGGGGCCCACGCCCGCGTCTGCAGCCAGCAGGGCCTTCCCGGGGAGCGGGGGCGGCTACAAGACCAGCTCCCCGGCCGAGAGCTCCCCGGAGGACAGCGGGTACATGCGCATGTGGTGCGGCGGCTCCAAGCTGTCCGTGGAGAGCGCCGCCGACGGCAGGCTGCTTCCAAACGGGGACTACCTCAACATGTCCCCCGGCGACGCGGGCGCCTCGGGCACCCCTCCCGACTTCTTCTCGGCCGCCCTGCACGCCGGCGGCGGCGGGGAGATGCTCCGGGGCGTCCCCGGCTACTGCTACAGCTCCCTGCCGCGCTCCTACAAGGCCGCCTACACCTGCAACGGGGACAACGACCAATACGTGCTCATGAGCTCCCCCGTGGGGCGCATCCTGGAGGAGGAGCGGCTGGAGTCGACGGCCGGCCCGGGGTCCACGCAGCCAGCCGGCGCCTTCGCGGCCGGGGCAGGGGGCGGCGGCGGCCACCCGCCGCCACCCCACCCGGCGGTGCCTTCGCCCGGGAGGCCCGGTGGCAGCGGCAGCGGCCGCCTGGAGGGCTTCCTGGGCCAGCGCTGCCGGGCTACGCGGCCCACGCGCCTGTGCCTGGAGGGGCTGCAGACCCTGCCCCGCATGCACGAGTACCCCCTGCCGCCCGAGCCCAAGAGCCCCGGCGAGTACATCAACATCGACTTCGGTGAGGCGGGCGCGCGCCTGTCGCCGCCCGCGCCCCCGCTGCTGGCCTCGGCTGCCTCGTCGTCGTCGCTGCTGTCCGCCGGCAGCCCGGCCTCGTCGCTGGGCTCGGGCACCCCGGGCACGAGCGGCGACAGCCGGCAGCGCTCCCCGCTCTCCGACTACATGAACCTCGACTTCAGCTCGCCCAAGTCACCCCAGCTGGGCGGCCAGGCCGGGGACCCCGTGGGCTCCCTGGACGCCCTCCTGTCCCCCGAGACCTCCGCATACCCGCCGCTGCCCCCGCGCCCCGCCGCCCCCTCCTCGGCCCTGCAGCCGCCGCCCCCGCCGCCCCCGCCCGGAGAGCTGTACCGCCTGCCTCCGGCACCACCCTCCCAGGGCCCTGGCGCGACCTCCTCTCCGTCCTCGGGGGTGGGCGACAGCGGCGACTACACCGAGATGGCCTTCGGCGTGGCTGCCACGCCGCCGCAACCGATCGCCGCGCCCCCGAAGCCCGACGGGGCCCGCGTGAGCAGCCCCGTGTCCGGCCTGAAGAGGCTGAGCCTCATGGACCAGGTGTCGGGGGTCGAGGCCTTCCTCCAAGCTAGCCAGCCCCCAGACCCGCACCGCGGGGCCAAGGTCATCCGCGCGGACCCGCAAGGGGGCCGCCGCCGCCACAGCTCGGAGACCTTTTCCTCGACCACCACTGTGACCCCCGTGTCCCCGTCCTTCGCCCACAACCCCAAGCGCCACAACTCGGCCTCGGTGGAGAACGTGTCTCTCAGGAAAAGCGGCGAAGGGGGTGGTGGCAGCGTCCTGAGTGGCGGTGACGAGCCCCCCACGTCCCCCCGCCAGTTGCCGCCGCCGCTCCACCCGCAGGCGTGGCCCTGGACGCCGAGCCAGCCCGGGGGCTTGGTCGGCTGCCCCGGGGGCAGTGGCTCACCGATGCGCCGGGAGACCTCTGCCGGCTTCCAGAACGGCCTCAACTACATCGCCATCGACGTGAGGGACGAGCCCGGGCTGTCGCCGCCCCCGCAGCAGCCTCAGCAGCATTCTCAGACGGGAGACAAGAGCGCCTGGGGCCGGACCCGGAGCCTCGGGGGTCTCATCGGCGCGGTAGGGGCCGGCAGCACCGGCGGGGTGTGTGTAGGGCCCGGCCCTGGTGCCCTGCCCTCCGCCAGCACCTACGCCAGCCTGGACTTCTTGACGCATCACCTGAAAGAGGCCACGGTCGTGAAAGGTGAGACCCCTGCGGCTGGTGGAAGAAGGGTGGGCACGCGAGGGCATCCGTGGCCAAAAGCCTCTTGTCTTCTTTGGTACCTCGACCTAAATGCCAGAGTACGGGCGCAGGTTTCCTGTTCTGTTTCACTTTTGGCCCGATGTCAGCTCTCGAACCCCAGAGCCCTTGCCAGGAGCACTCAGGTCATCTTTGAGTTGAGTGTGAAGCTTCGGACTCGGGAGACATTTGATTTGTTTTCTTGGGCCCAGACTCCCCGTCTTCCCATGAACACACGTGGCGGGTGCCCCCAGGTCAGCCCCCCAGGGGGGAGGCAGGCGGCAGAGGGGGTCTTCTCCATCTGAGAGGTGGGAAACTTGTGCCGGGAGGGGACTTGAAGTTCCAGCAGCTCCCAGGCCTCAGCCTTCACCTTTCTCTTTGTTTTCCTGGAGCCGGGCCCGGCTGACTCTTGCCGAGCCTCAGAGTTTATAAAACACAGGCCCAAAAGTTGTTTAGGAAACGAACATCCATTTTGGTGACTGCTGCAGCGAACAGCGAACCATTTCACGTTTACACGTAGCCTGTGGGAGCGTTTCCACCAGAGACGTTCCTTTGCTCTGCACAGGCTGAAATGGTAACGCTGCTTAAACACAGCTCAAAAGCAGTGATTCTCCAACGGGAGCCCACCTGGGAGCCACGTGGAGGGTTTGCTGAGCCCCGGACGGCCGGGCTAGGTGAATCCCCGAGATTCCAGTGCAGTGGGTCTGGGATGCGACTCCCAGTGTGCTTTTCCTAAGAAGCCCCCAGGTTGTAGTGGTGCTGCCAGTTTGGGGACCATGGCTGGGAGCACCTGCCCCAGTTAGACCGCCTGAGTAGGCTTGAGAAATGGCCTATGCGGGCAGCCCAGGCGCAGTCCTGTGAAGCGGCCAGTGGCCGGGGCCCAGGCCCCCAGCATTTTTCGGCCGCCCAGGTGATGTGAGTCTGGGCTTCAGAGGAGACAGTGAAAGATGACCATGCTGGTCTTCTCAGGAGCCATTGGATGGGATGGTGTCCAGCATTGTTCTTTGCAGTCTCATCACAGATCCAAAAGGAGAGAGGTGTGCTTGCCTTGCACCTGCAGGTGCATCCTGACTGTCTCAGAGGTCCTGACTAGCTTAAACTTTGAATGATGTGGTGGACGAGAGGTGGGGGGGGGTGGGTTCAAGAGAGTTTCTTCTTTAATTTTGTAGCCGCTTCTGTGCAGCGTTGTCAGGAAGATAGAGGCTTTGTGGGAACCGCAGAACACAGAGCAGTGAACACGGCTTAGATGCTGGCCCGAGGTCAGCAGCCTGCAAGGGTTACAGGGTGACGATTGAGGTAGCTTGGGGATCTGTACACCTTTTTTTCTAAAAGTGAGCAGAGCCCTGTAATGCCATCTAAATCCAGCATGTGTTTTCTAGTATCCATGGGATTTAAAGTTATAGCTGTAGAGTGGATACCCTGGAAATCCAATTTAACAGAGGAAACGCTACCTGCTTTTTTATTAAAATTGTGGAACACAAGGTAAAAAGAGTCACGGAGAGCTATCAGAGTATGGTGCTTCAACAGCTAACGAAGCCCCCTGGAAGTTGTCAGGATGTGTCCCAGAAACGACGCTCAGCGGAAGGTCACTTTGCTTGGAGTTAACTTAAGCCCTACAGGCGCGTCTGAAAAATTGCGCGTGTGTCTGGGACTCGAAGGATGATTAGCTGCCGTCCAAGATGCAGACCAGATAAACACACACCAGCGTAACTAGACTTGAGTGGAGGAGAAATCTGTACACACAGGAATGGGTACAGGCCCTCGTGAGCACGAAAGTACGTTTTGCTGAAATCTGATTCTAATCAGAAAAACAGCCTGAGAACACAACACCTCTTACTGCTTATGTTGGAGTAGGCGGGAAAAACCTGGACTGGATTGAGGAGGGCCCTGGGAGGCGTTTCTTGCAGTCACAGGGCAAACGAACTGGAGCGTGCACCTCCAGGCCTGAAAGGATTCAAGGCCTTTCCGATAAAGTAGATACTTTCAGAAACGTGATTCACGTCTAATATAATGCCCTTTTCAGATGAGGGAAAATGTTAAACCGCAAGAGATAAGTTTATGAGAGGCCTGATGTGGCCTGTTTTGTTTCAGATTTCCCACCAGTATAAAATTCCTTACAACCTATAGGATTCAGGATTCTGAAATCAAAACAGCAGTTTGTATGTTGGGTGGTGGCTGAACAAAGATGAGAGATCGCTTTGGATTGCTGGTTGTCCAGAGTCTCTGTGGGCGTTAACGTAAACACTCTCTTAAGAAGGAAAAAAGACTATTTTTAAGCAAAATGGATAACTACAATTGACCCATTGTGCCCAAACCACATTTTTTTTTTTTTTTTTTTGAAAAAAGGACTACATGCTAAATGGATTTCTAGTAAACTAATTTGAGCACAGAGAACAGTAGGGTAGGGAAGACGAGCATCTCATCTTAATTAACGGGGAAACTAAATTGCATTTTGTGGAGCCAGAAAGGGACTGTCGAGAAACCCAGAATGAACATCCACTTTTATTGAACTCACGTTTGCGCGTAGACATTTGTCTGTGATGCTCATAAATAAAAAGTTCACAGGAGATAAGTGTTGTTTGAGAGCATGATTTATGGAAGGAAGACTTGCAAAGCATTTCTTTGAAGATAAAATGGAAAATGAACTTCCCGAGTCATTGGGTGTGCTGCCCGGACTCTCGGAAGTGGCCGTGTCTCCACATCCAGCTCCTTGGGTTCCGCATGGAAAAACTTCACGAGTTACGCTGAAGTGGAGCCATTCGGGGTCCCTTGGGGGGTAGAGTTTGGTTTTTGGAGAGGTGGTGACAAAGAGGTAAGGTTCCAGCAGTGTTTGATGGTTGTTTCCAACAGAATTGGGGATGGCGGTGGGGTTTCAGTGGTGGAGCCAATTAAAAAGTTAGTACGCCTTAGATTGACCCAGATGTGTGTATATGTATTTGTAGGTCCTGCAGAGCAGGTACAAGTTTAACTCGAAACTATACGTGTCTTACTTGGGAGCAGGGAGAAGGTTACCTACCCTGTGTTTTGTGGGTGTGTATGGGAAAAAATATCACCAATCTTTAGTGTATTGTTGTTTGGGAACTGAAACTATGCTGCTGAAGTTACTGTGCTTTAAAACCACTTTTAAAAATGAACTTTATATATTTGGTTGTTAGGGTTATAGGTCGGTGTATACCATAAACTGTGCTATTTTACTATTCCTCTTTAGTGGGGTTTTTGTTCTAAAATTGGTTTATGTGTAGGTACAAGGCAGATTAGATAAGAATTACCCCCGAAAGCATCTGTATTTAAATTTGTTCCATAAAAGGACTGTTTATTCACCTCCCACAGTGAAAGAATCAAGGGATGAGAGAGCAACACAATTGTTTCTGAAGGGGCAACAGAGTCACAGGCATGTTTCAGAGTATTGTCTGTTGAAGTCTTAAAGCAAAGGGACTTGAATATTTTTAGAACTCCAAGGAGATGACTTGACAAACCACACACGCTTTATTTTTCCTGTCGTGCATGCTTTTCCGCTTTGGTTGGCTAGCTCTTGTCATAATAAGGTAATCCGTGCCCTGTTCCCACCCCGTTCCCAGGAACAGACAACTAAGGTGCTAATGAAAACACACACAGGCTTTCCTGAATGAAAGTCACATGACTTGTTCTAGTTCCTTTATTGAGAGAGAAACCTTTACCAAAATAGTACTTCAGAGCAGGAAGCAGGGTGTGTGGAACACTAACCCAGGAATCAGGAAGCCAGGTGTCTAGTTGCTGTGCTTCGTGAGTCACGTGCGAGAGAGGAAAGCCATTTAATCCCTCTTTCTCACTTTCTCTGTCTGTAGAATGGGGTCCTTAAAACCCTCTCCTCCTGTGCTCAGGGCCCCTGGGAGGCCCAGGAGGTTGTCAACACCCGGAGCGGTTCAGCTCCTCTAAAGAAACATGTTAATAAATCCAGCGATGCTACTGATGCTTTATTACTACCTTGAAACCATGAGCGTGTACAGGAAAGACACTTTCGTAAACGGGTGTTCTTAAATTAAAAACCAGGATGCTCAAAGTTGTCTGAACGTGGAGCCGGTACCTTCCTAAGAAATTCAGGCCTTCTCTGTTCTGGTGGCTGGTTTTACTCCAGTCTCCAAGCACCCTTGTTTTTTTCCCCTCTTTGTTTCACTTGAGATTTTTCTTTTCCTAGATAATTATCAATTGTCACGAAGTAGTGTTTTAAATTACATAGTAAAATAACAATTAAGGGAAAAGAGCATTCTGATCCTGAAACTACATCAGGACCGCACTTTCTGATGACCTTTTACGACGTGGTTGTTAGAGATAGTGTCAAGATGAAAAACGTGTAACCGGAATATAGGTTTTTTAAAATTGACAGTATTGCTCCCAATATGGGGCGCCTTATGAGAAAAACAGAACCCTTAAACTGTTCGTTGCTGAATCGGCCATTGTTTGGCCTCTGGGGCTTCACTCTTCAGGGTTGATTTAATGAGGGTGATCACTCCAGCCCTGTTTTGATTTGTCTGGTTGTCAAACTGGGTAGGAAAGCCTCCAGAGTTTGATTCTTTTGTTCTTGCACAGGCCCACTAACCCCCAGAAGAGGAATTTTCATAGGTAATGAATGCTTTATTTTCTTTAGAACTCTTAGTATTAAAATGAGTCTCTTTCTGAAAAGAACTTGCGAAAGTTTCAGGACCAGCACAGGGATAATGGGTTTTCTGTTAAAATTCCCACTAATGCGTTTTCTGTACAAGCAGAGTCCCAGGAGCCGGTTAACTTTTGGTATCAGATCTGGCAAGTGGAGAGGGTTTTTTGTTTTGTTTTTTTGGGTAGCACAGAATCAGGTGTTCCCATTTCACCTCAGAAACTTAAGGGAAAATGTACCTTGACTCCTTTATCTGCTTTGCCAAGTACACCAAGTTGGGGAAGCTCGGAGGGAAGGGGACCAGCGTGCCCTTCCCCACAGCCCGGTCTTCACTGGGGCTCCTGTGATAGGTGAACACTCTGCAGACTTTATCTGCCGCAGACATGAGCAGAATGCTTGTTTCCGTACAAGTTGGGCAAGGCCTTTGAATGCTGGCATTCTCATCCACCAAACGGAATTTTCTGAACCTCCAAGATCAGCAGTTATAAACGTGTTATCGATCAGGTGGTCGGTTTTATGAGAAGAGCCACATTTCAATGGGAAGATTCTTTCTGTGTTCATTTCATCAATTTGAACGTATTCTTCAAGGTGGCAGTGATTATTCTGAATCACTCCAGGTCGATTATTGTAGACAGAGTTCAGCAGTAGATTTGTTTCTGAAGAGAACTGGTCAAGTCATCACTCAAGATGGAGGAAATGCTGAGGCTGATAGTTGCTCCTGATTATTCCATTGCTTTCTAGATGGCTGCAGAGACTCACGTGAACTGTGCACTGAAATAACGGGCACAGAAGAAAGTGTGAATAGAGAGAGCTGGCGTCCATGTTGGACGCTAGCATTTTGCTCTGTGGGTGCGAATAATACAGGATACTTCTGTGCTTGGCCGTCTCATTTAATTGAATTCATTGCATTCTGCTGAAACGGAATTGGGTTAAGACTGACACGCTGCACTTTTACAAATGACACAATGCTTAAGTTAGCGGCTCCGGATGTCTTTTCCATTGGACTAGGAAATACTAAATTTGTATCAGGTCGCTTGTACCTGTCCAGAGACTTTGTAAAAGTTGATCAGGCAAACGTGTCTTCAGACTTGGCCCAATTTTCTTATGCCATACGTGATATTTATGCCCAGAGATGAGATTTGCTTATGGTGCTTTTACTGAAATTTGGAATATTTGGTCAAATATTGTGATCCATGATATACCTTAAAGATGAATGATTACAAAATGTACAGCATTGTGTAAATACTGGGCTTTTTAGTATCAGTTTTAAAGAGTACCAAATTGGGGGGAAATAAATAATTACTATTTTGGGGTGATGTGTGTGTGTGTGTGTGTGTGTGTGTGTGTACATGTGTGTAGTTTCATAATATCTCATCCAGTTGTGCTCCAAGAGGCTGGATGTGGAAATTATTTTCATAATTGAAGCTCCAATACTGAATAATAATGTGTTCTCTAATCGCGTTAAAACTTTATAACCTTAAGTATAACTATAGTTTTACTGTTACTTTCATCTATCCATACGGTATTGTTAGTACAACTGCTTGAGTGAGTTACTATGGTATAGTACTAAATTTCAGTCTTTCCAATGTGAAAAAAAAATAGGTATTATGATAGAGTTCATTATATTAGTGATTTTAATGATTACTTTAAAATCCATATGTATAGCTCAAGAATGACTTACACTTTTGCGTGAATGCAACATAGTGCTTTCTCTATGCAAATTCAAAAGTACTTACTTAAATCCACCCACCTTTTGCCTCCAAATTATAAGTGTAACTAACAATCCCCAAAACTTGGTGGACAGTGAATGATTTTGAAAGAATGCCGCTAAAGTTGATGAGCTGATGAAAACGTAACCATTGTTCTGATCGATATTGAAAGGTAATTGCATGCCCCTCTCCCCTTTCAAGCAAAAGAAGTGTTTAAAATCCAAGAAGTATTTTTTTTTTTTCACTTTATAGCGTTGACATTTTCATACATAAAGTCTCACGTAATACTCCAAAAGCCCTGTGTTATAGGAGGGCCACCTGGATCTCCATTTTTGGAACGAGGAACCTGCAGCTTAGAGAGTCCCAGTGACTTGCCTGGGAATCCCTGAGGCAGAAAAGGGCGGTGATGGGCTGAACCACACGAAGATACTGCTTTACCAGTGCTCTTTATTTTATATCCCGTTTTATCCAAGTCCTACACACTGTCTACTTTGGAAGCTCATATACAATAGTGACCTTGGGATTTTACTGTAGATCGGCCTTAGGCAGCTTTCAAGTTAACAGTTGGGTTTTTACTTCACTTGGTGGCAGTTACTTAATTTCTCTCTCTTTTCTTCCACACGTTATTCATTCAGAGTAAGACGGGGACAGCTAAAAGCAGGAAGACTGGACAATAAAGGAAAGCTCTGTCATTTTTTAAAAATGTATTTATTTTATTTTAATTTTAAATTTTCGTTGTAGTACAGTTGATTTACAAGGTCATGTTAGTTTCAGAAAGCTCCCTCTTTTTTTTGTTTTTTGTTTTTTGTTTTTTTTGATGTGGACCACTTTTAAAGTCTTTATTGAATTTGTTGCAATATTCCTTCTGTTTTATATTTGGGTTTTTTGACCGCGAGGCATGTGGGATCTTAGCTCCCTGACCAGGAATCGTACCCGCACCCCCTGCATTGTAAGGCAAAATCTTAACCACTGGACCACCAGGGAAGTCCCCCTCAATTTTAAAACTGTTTTCCACACCTGCCAGTTGGAAGAGCTCAGGATTCGACATTGTTTTCAAAGCTCTTGTGATGTTGGTGAATTTTAGAGCTGAATCAAAATGTTGGTTGGTCGTCTCTTCTGGGGGTTCTCAGGCTCTTTTCCTGGACTTCCAGTGATCTGCAGAGTTGGAAAACTTATATTCCTCCAGCTGTCTTTGTTTTAGTAAAGCAAACTGTATATTGTACTTGATAAGATACCCCCCCACCCCCCGCAACACTAAATACTTGAAAACTCTCTCCACACAGAGTGGTGACAGGAAAAAAAAAATACAAGGTCATTTTGAGCGAGAGGAGTTGAGAACCATCCGTCTAATGTAACTCATTTTAAGGTTGTGAAAACAGAGGCCGAGGGAGGTCGGGCGTCTTTTCCAAGGTCACTGATTTAATTAGTGGGTAGAGATGTTTGTAAATATTATCAGGAAAGAATAGGGTTTGCTCTGTCTCTGTGGGCCTTTGTGTGGAGATGAATACCTTTCTCCTAGGATATGGCCTGTTCCCTCCAGAATGATTCATTGTTTGTAGAAGTGCTATTTGTCTTTTGATTTGGAGCCTTGCAGGAAATTGCTTCATGCATATACTACAAGGTATGCTGGTGGACAGACCTAGAGGAAAGCAGACACTTGAATAAGGAGGAATGCTATAAGTTAGAGAAATAGGCTACTGATGCCCATGTGGGCAGTGTTTTCTGATGTGGCAGAAGGGTGGAGGCCTGGCAAGCATTCAAGATCATATGCTTACTTGTGTTTAAAAAAAAAAAAAAAAGAAGAGAAAGAAGGAAAATTCTTGGGATAATTCAAATCGAAAGGCCTCTATGATCTGGGAAAATGTAAGTCCTTTTTCTCTATCCGTGGGTCATCCTGGGGCCCTGATCTGACATCTGCCGGGGCTGTGTTTTCAGTCATTCCTTGAGGGGTCCTTAAGATGCATTTCTTCTGTAAGTGAAATATCCTATACTCATCATTATGAATAAGGCCATTAGCAGTTTCCTAAGAAACTGTTTCATGATGAGTCATCACTCCATTTGATGATGAGTCTATTTGAAAACGAGCAATTTTAGAATTTGCCTGAGGACCCATGAATAATCAGTGGTTGCTAGGTGGTGATCTTCTGGGGAGCGGATTATCTCACCGGTGCCCTTCTTGTTTTTAAGAGCTTTTATTTTTTTCCGAGAAAAAACTTACTTAACTTCATTGTTATGGGATGAGAAATGGTTTTTCAGAAGGCACTGCCTTCCTAAGATGTGATTCTAACCCCCCTTTGAAAGGCATGAAAGAAGACATAAACAAACATAACAGTTCACACAACAGCTATCCATGTTTGAAGAAATGTGGTCGGGAATCTATAGCCTTGTGCTCTGGGGAGTGGTTCAGGGCTGTGTTTACACGAGCTGCCAGTCTCTCCAGCATCCGCAGAGAGAGCACTTCCTTCCCAGCAGACGGCGGCCTCAGGGCCACACGCCTGCCGTTAGAAGCCACGCGCGCCAGTAATCCACCCAGCATCGCTGGCGGCCAGCGGCTCAGGATAACAAAACGGGAATGCTTGTCCCTCTGTCAGGAATGAATGGAGTGATGAAACTGCTTCTCAGGATAAGAAGAAAGCAAAGCTCAGAGGACCCTGTCGGGGGGCATTGACTCTGTGGAGCACTTTCCCAGTTAGGTGGAAAGCGGACGGGAGTAAAGATGCTGATGTGCTCTGTGGGGAGTGTTTGTAAGTAAACTCGGTAGTCTTTCCTTGGATGAGGTCTGGATCCCTTCTGTGAAAACTTGTCTTCCTCGGAGGACCTGGGACGGAGCTCTGGCTTCCCGGCCCCGTGCTAGTGATGGAAAGCAACTGAAAATAGAGGCTGAGGTCAGTGACCGTCAGATGCCCGTGGATCCCCAGGTCGTAGAAACCCCCCCCCCCAACCTGTCATGTGAGCGACGCAGCCGTTTTCTGCCCTGCCAGGCCCAGCGCAGGCCCCGCGCAGGCCCCCTGTGGTCCCCTGCTTCTTTCTTCCTGGAGGGCTTCCGGAGCCCGACGTGGGTGGATGAATGGATGGATGGATAGACGGATGGACGGATGGATGGAGGGAATTGTGAGGTGGGGGAGAAGTTTTGGAAACAGGCCAGGACGTTCTTACTGAATTTAAAAACTGTGCTTATAGTACTTTAGAAACTCCAGGCAGTAAGCAGGATTAAACAGGGCATGGACTAGAGGCTGTCGTGCACATTGATTTTGTTTGAAAATCAGAGATGGACATACAGCCAGAGCTCCTGAAGTACTAAGGCAACAAGAATTCCTAGAAAGGGAAAGTGGTCAGTTTCTTATACCACAGCCTGGATGCATTTTTTTAAAAGATAATTTGCTACCGTGATTTGTGGTGGTGTCATGCGTCTGTTTTATTCTTATATGATGCAGGTAATTTAAAAAATGTTTTCCAGCATGAAAGGGACCTAAAATAATACTTTTGGTATTATGCAAATGAAACAAAACAAATCCATGAGCTACTCATAAGCTCTTCCAGTTATGTTTATATCAAATTTTTTAAACAAGTACTTTATCAAATATTTATATCAAATAAGCTTGGTGAAACTAATACAAAGAACTCTTCTTACTTCACCAATTAGACTTATAAGAAATGTACAGTTCAGCTGAAAATATTTAGGTGCGTTTTCGCAAAGTATCTTAGTTGCGAAACTGCAAAATCTGTATTTCTCCTTTCTTTAGAATATTATAAAACCAGGAGTGGACATTTATCTCAGTCAATTTCAGAAAACTCACTTTCACTGGTTGAATAAACAAAAGAAAATTTAAACTTTTAATAATGAACTGTGTGGAAATATTCAATATGAAATATTGACCCATTTCTATAAATACAAACATTCATGAATTTTGAAACATTCTTTCGATTTTAGTTATTTTGACAAGTTTTTGAAATGAACATTTTCTTTTCAAGTTGAAAGTTTACAGTAGCTTCCAAATATTGATAGAATGACATTTTGGTGCTGAGGGTCATCCTCAAAATTGTAAAGACGCAGTAGCACGGACAGATCTTAATTCCGGTTTACTTCTTACTGTCATTTGCAGTGTAGCTTGTGGGTAGTGCTGGTTTATGAGTAGATTTAGTTCTCAATGAAATAAACACTGCAGTAAAAAACCCAAGCTTAACCCAAGTTAAACGCGTGGAGCGTTTAACTCAGTTCCTAGAATAACTCTGGGTGATAAGCATGCATCTTCACGAGTCTGGAGTCCGTGCTGTTCAGCTGGAATGTTCAGAATTCATCTTTGAATTTATTCTTGAGCCATTCTTGGCCAAAGACACAGGATGGGCTGTCCCTGCTGGGACCACAGGTGTCCTTGCTGGAAAAGTCTCGTGGAACCACTCAAACATGTAGTGCCCCCGGTTCCCCCCACACACTTGGGGTCCATCCAATGAAGTGGAATTTCCACACCAGTTTTCTCCTCTGAGAAACCACAGGTTTGATCTTGCTGGGCCCCGGCTCCGAGCTGTCAGCCTCTCTGAGCTCTGGGTAGCCTCGCCTCAGAACTCCCAGTATTCCTCTGTGTGCTCTGCCTTTGCTGTTAGCCCTCGGATTCCAGAAAGTTCAGGTTAGTGGCCTCCCTCTCCTGTTCCCTCTGAGTCTTTCCTGCTCACCCTCAGCTCTTGCCGAAGAAGATGCTCACCTGTAGTCTGTGTGATGGGAAGCATCCGTAGCTGCAAAGCTGAGAAAACTCGCACGTAAGGTGTGCTCAGTGCTGTTGCCTGTCCATGAGAAGTTAACATTTCGATTTTAGTTAGTTTTTTTCCTCGTAAGTGATCCACAGACATTTCATGTGATCACAGTTCCATTTATAGTGTAGGCTTCAAAATTGCTTAATTTTCAGACGTCCTATTAATTTCCAAGTAGAGTTCTCTTTTTCTTAAGACACACCTGAAACCACGTGCAGGCAGCTCTGAGCCTTTTTAAAAAGTGTGTGTTTTACCTGTTTTTCTCCGAAAAAGCCAACAAAGAAATGACAGGAACTTCCCTTAAGGGCTCCTTGGGAGGATAGAAAGGTGGCCTGTGAGGCAGGAGAGACAGAGGCAGGAAAGGTTAGATGATCTTTCAGCTTTCGGATTTAACCAAATGGTTACATTTTCTTATTTTTTCGTTACAGAGATGCTAATTGTGACCTGTTGCATACTTTAAAACTATTTCACCCATTTGAAAAATATTACAGTGCAGGCTAGAAAGAAAGAGGTTTGGCTTCCAAGCTAAAACAAACAAACAAAAAACAACCCAAAACCGAAAGTACCGAATCTTCAAGCCTACCTTGGAAACCAAGGAAATAAATGTAATGTTGACATGTGTTGGGAACATGAAGCAGTGCAGGTAGTAACAAGTGCTCCAGAAAACAAAGCAGGGAAGAGAGAGGGAGAAGGTGGAGAGGAAGCAAGTCCTGTAGGTATTTAGGGGGAGAGTCCATATGAGGAAAGGGAATGACTAACTGTGCAAAGGCCCTGGGGCAGAAAGTTGCTGGTGTGTCCCAGGATCAGAAGGAGACCCGTGTAGCTGACCGAGAGGGAGCAGGGAGAGAGTGGTAGGTGGTGAGAAGGAACTAACAATGAACCGTGACGTGTAGAGCCTGGTCAACCAGTGTAAAGACTTTGTTCATGTTCAATAGCGAAGATGGAAAATATAGTTCCTTTGGAACAGTATGTGAAGCGTTGAAAAACTTTTCATATCATTTCGCCATAGCATCTTTTCCCACGTAGTGTGGTATATGTCAACTCCTGACTTTCTCAACAATACGATGTAAAAGGTGAAAAGACCTAAAAGTTTCTGGGGGAAGGCATATGCTGAGATGTCACTGCACTGGGGAAGGCAGAGGGAAATTGTCACAAGATAAACAGTGCCATCCGAGCACAAGTGTCTGCTCGTGGAATTACACGCTCGGTTGGTTACACGGACGTATTTGTAAAGCGCCTTATAACATGCTTAGATGGTGTTTCATCCTCAGAACCTCCAAGGAGGGAACATTCTTGCCCTTACCGTTATTTTTGAAAGGAACCACCTGAGGGTGAGGGGGTCTAGCGGTGGACCTCAGGGGAGCCTCTGCCAGGCTGTAGGGAGCGAGATGCTCTGGTCCCGCTCGCTGCTTGCTGCTTTCTGTGTCTTCTCAGAACCCCCAGGGGCTTCCTTTGAAAAACCGGGTCAGTTACCCCCAACTCGCCCTCCCCAGGGCATCCATCCTCACAGTGTGCTTTCCGGTAAGGAGCGTGAAATTCAGGCTCTGCAACAAATTGATTTTCTTCATCAGCTGATTGGGAAACTAAAATGATAGAAAAGTCATTATTCCATGTATTTCATGGAGATTGGGCCTCAACGCGAAAGCACCGATGGGGGTGAGCTTGGAGTTAAGGGGCGTAAGGCGTCCAGAAAAGCTAGTACCGCGTGTGGTATAAAGACCCTCCCTCCTTCTAGCCTGTCTGTGGAGAAACTGCGCCCTTAGTACGTGGACTTTGTGGCCATTTGTAGCTTATGTCACTTTAAGGACTTGACATGGGTTTAGGTCTACCTTCAGAACGTAAGCTCGGTTTTACTTAATTTTTCTGAGATACGTAAAAAAGGGATGGCCTGCATGAAGTGTCTTAAAGAAGCTCATCCATTCGAACAAGAGAAACATGACGATCCCATCCTAATTATTTATTTCTACTGTATTAGTAGTTGTTCCTTCTCATAGGGGTTGCTGTTACTTTGTCTAGACCGGAAGTGTGAAATTTGCATTTTCTCTGTCCAGTGTATATTTTAGGAAACACGCTTATGCTCGTGGGTCTCTTTAAGTCATTCTTCAGAATTTGATGTGTAAGGAATCAGAGCAGGAAGGGGTGGATGGCGGGAGGCTGCGTGTTCGCGTTGGGGGGAGGTTTGTGACCAACACGCAGGGTCTCAGCGGGGACACACAGCCGGGGAGGGCTGTGCTTCCCCCTCTGTGTCTGCCACTCTCGCCCTACAAGCAGATTGCTAGCATAGACTTGTAAATAACTTGATTCACGCGTAGTCTTGTCAGATCTGTGCAAAATGTGTGAAGTATGGGCAAGTCAAATAAGGCTCCAATTCAAGCTTATCTCCAAAGAATGACAATGGCTAAATATTAATATTTCTTTATGTGAGCATATTGAAACGACCAATTTTTTTTACACATTCCAAATCTTTTTATTATAGTCATAAAATCATAGAAATACTGTACACTCATACTTTAGAATTAGACTTGATTTCTTTCACTTGAGTTTTACAGTTGTTTCCCTCAAGGTTTTGGTTGTTGAAAGAGAATAAAATCAATGACAAAAATACTAGTGAATAGCACTTGCCCTCTCCTGCCCAATAAAACCCCCCACAAAATCCAGAAAATACTAATACTGTAAAATAAGGCTCCAATTCAAGCTTATCTCCAATGGCTGAATATTAACATTTCTTTATGTGAGCATATTGAAACGACCAATTTGTAAATACAGTAAAAGTTACAATGAATAGGCCAGTTTACTCTGCTGCTTTACTCGCTGTTTAGGTCACTTTGAAGCCTATGCCCCATTCGTGTTCAGTTCGATACAACGAGTAGAGTTTGCAAAATGTCCAGCTGCCGTCTAAGGAGAATGGAGAAAATAAGTTATTTTATGTTAATTCACATAGACCGAGTGTCACAAAATCATAAAGCTGCTAAATGTGAAAAGGCGGAAGTGATCTCTCAGGAAAGGACATCCCTGTGTGCATGATGCTTTTCTGGAGGGGAGGGGCCTGGTGTGTGATGTATTGGGCGTCATCGTGGTCTATCAAGTGGTCGTCTGCTCAGTCTGGAGTTTGTCTTTTTGGTTCCTAAAGAGGTGGTTGGGAAGGCATGACTTCTTTAAATCCATTGTTAAATGTCATAGAGAAACCCTGCCCAGCTTTTGGAGCCTGGGAAGGTTTTCGTGTCAATCAGTAAGAAATGCCGTCTTTACACCAAATGGGTGGATCGTTTCCCACCTTTCCAAGTCTTCAGCAGTTTGGGAAGCTGTCTTTATGTCACTGGGTATTTTGGTCCTGCCCTCTGCCTTCTCCCTGCAGAAGACGGAAGGATGAGACAGGTTTGTGATCAGGGGTGTCCCAGCAGCGTCCCCCTGTGTGTCACCGCCTGGACAGGACTGGGTGCCCTCCAGCCCCGGGCATGAAGGCTTCCCACCTGGGGGCAGCGGCAGGCACCTCCCTGCTCTGTGTCTGACAGCTGGTGGCCCTGGGCACTGCAGGAGGGGCTGGAGGGCAAAGTTTCCAACCACTGGCTTCTGCGGATCTCCCGATGGCACGTAGAAAGTCCCGGGTCTGAGGCCCCTGGTGTGCAAACGAGCCAGTAGAATGTCTAGGTTAGGCTCTGACAAGTCTGCACAAGTTCTCTTCAGCAGGTGTACCCAGCTGAGGCTCAAGTTGTGAAGGACATTAAAAACATTTCAGCATTTGGACTGAACCAGCGTGCAGGGCAGCTTCACCTGGCTGGTCTGGGCACTGCCTGCTGGGGAAGCTGGGGGTGGTCTGCAGCCTGGGGCGCCGGGGCCTGGGTCCCCCTGGCTCCGCTTTCCTGGGAAGGTGTGGCTGTCGGCTGCTGCTGTCTTACTTTATTTTTTAGCATATGCACTTGATAAAGATGGTCTGTAACTTCACACGTTCCACTTTTCATTCCTGAAATTTCAATCAGGGGCACTCCGTTTGGATGTAAGTCGCTCTCATCGGCCACAGAGGAATTTACAGAGGAATTTAAATGTCTGTCTACATTATGGGGCACCGCCGTGTGCGACCCCCGAGAGAATAGAGGTCCTGTGCCCCGTGGCCCCGCCTAGTTGCGGCCCCGCCGGCTGCTGGCATCTTGCTCGCGGGCCCTGCGATGCGGAGGGGGATGTGTGCGTTCTCTGGTGATGCAGAGACACGCGTGGCCTGTGCCTGAGGCGTGCAGAAGGCACGCAGGCAGGGTGCTCTGGGCAGGGTCTGAGAACTGTTAGCTTTAAATGGCCTTGAGTTACCCCCCCCCCCAAAAAAAACAATTCTGCTTCTCTTCCGCTTCTAGCCAATGAAAACAAGTTTATTCATTTCCCCCCCCCCCCCCACCCCGCCGAGCTCTTCGCCCTCGTGTTTGTGCATTCATGGCTTGTTTACTTACTGCTTGAAGTTGCAATTGCTGGTGATGTCATTCATGGGTGTAGTTTTGAATGGAGGAGAAGCCGTGACGGCAGATGGATGTGCTCAGAGATTCCCAGTGCACAGGGCTGCCAGGCCGAGGGCTTTGTCATTCACAACACAGCGTGGGGTTACACGTGTACATCATTTAAAGGTGCGGGAAGAAGGCAGAAGGACCTGGCCCCAAGGTACACATCCTGCCAGTAGCATGTGCTTACTGTGTGTGGAAAAAACAATTTGTGTGTGTGTATATATTTTTTTTCTGTTTGTACTACTTAGTTACATACTGTATGCGTAAAATCTCTTTTGGTCGTTTCCCCGCGCCCAGTGAGAAATCTAGGGCGGAAGAATAATGTCCCCATTTTCCTAACAGGGAACAGCCTGGTGGGTGCTGCCTGCTGGGCCTGGGGACCCCGACTCTGGTGAGGCCAGTGGCTCTCCACACTCGCATGGCCTTGAGCCATGGGGACGGTTGCCCTGAGTCCTTCCTGAGCTCCCAGCAAGGCTCCTGAGGGTGGCCGGTGGTAGGAGTGGGTGTCCACCTGTGCCAGGGCAAAGGACACGGTGCTCAGCCTCCTCTTTGCTGCGAGGTCCTGCATCTCAGTGTAAAGGCCAGGTGCCCATCAGCACAAGGTGTGTTCTTCCCCCCGAGCCAGGACGCTGGCATCCGTCTCAGCGAGGTGTCATCCGTGGGAGGGAATTTACTCGCAGTCTGGAGGCCGAGGCTGCTCAGGCCCTGTGGGTCTGCGCCCAGCAAGACAGCTTGGGGCACTGGCTGGGCTGGCGGTGGGTCACAATATGTTTCCCCCCATTTTTTCTAATCCTTGCTTTTTTCTTTTTTTTTTTTTTCTGTAATGACAGACAAGCACTTCACAAATCCCGTTTTCAGAACATTTCCAAATTATTGCATTATCATTATGTGTAAACCAGAGTAAATTTCAGATTCCTGAAGGCGTACCTTCTTAACCGTACTCATAAGCACGCTTCCTGTTAGTGATATCCTAGAGGTAATTTGCCTTACATTTGGCATAATTTCAGACTTCCAGAAAATGCTTATTTCAGTTGCAATAATAAAAACAAAAAAGGTATCAAATTATAAAACGAAAACCCAGCAGCAGCTGTTAAATATTTAAATATTCGAAGGGAAGAATGGTTCATTTGAAATGATACGTAACAGGATATTTGGGGACGGAGACATTTTGAACAAACTGTTATTCTCCACCAAAAATGTACTATTTAGGTTTGGGAACCTCAGACAGACACAATATAAACATTTTTATAGTGTACGAAAATATACCCCTGAGGGAGAATTACACCGTTCATAGGATATTTGCAATTTTAACGCAAGTTCCATCCCTTGGCCCAAATATTGTTTCAGAGGGTGGGAACATAATGCTTATAGTCACATTCTCAAATGACTCAAGCAAGAGGAAAGAATTGGGCCCTTTCTGAATTGCAGATCTATCGTATATAACTTTACTTATTATGTTCAAGCTGAAAGAGTAGTACTGTAGGATATATTTAGTAATCGGATTTATTCGGGACTGTGGTATTATGCATGGAATATCAAGTGGAAGAGTAAGGGAAACTAATTCCTAAAGTGTGTGCTAGCTTCATAAATGATTTTATGACTTGCTTCCTCCTCCGTAGGGTCTGTAACAGGATAGCAGGCTTTTAAGTCAATGGGATTGCATCTCTGAAGCACGTAAGCCTGCCGATAATTTTCAGAGGGGGTATCAGTTAGTCTCCAGGTGTAACACGCAGATGGAAATATATGTTGTAACTTTCACGAATTTACCCCTCTTTCTCCTCCTTGTCTTCCTCGTGTCCTGGGACACAATGTCTCTGTCACCATCACTCAGCTCCACTGTTAAAGTGAGAAACAGCCGTGCCCAAGTGAGTGAACGTGGCTGTGTTCCAATAAAACTTTATTTCCAGAAACAGGCAAGGACCCGATTTGGCCGTACTCTGCTGACCTCTCTCTCAGAAGGCCACTCTCGTGTGAGATGACAAAGTTTTCTTTTCTCTTGGGCCTCAGACAGCCCTAAAGTTCTGTGCTCCTTCCGAAGATTTTATTCTGCTTTTCTGCCTATGAGAAATGGCATAAACCACGTGGGTTTTTCTTTCTGTTTAGCTCGTCAGAGCTTCGTGAAGGACCTAACAGGCATGTGCTGTATGCTGGGGACCGAGGCGGTCCGGGCCCTTGACCAGCAGGAGAGATAGGTGCATGAAGCAGAAACGCACAGTTGGCAGGGTTCGGTGTCTTTGGGGAGTTTATAAACAGCTGATGGTACCGTGTAAAGGTTTAAACTCCAGGACCCAAATGGAAGTTCCAGACCTCCTCTCACTCCTTCCCGAGTCCTCCCGTCTTTTATTTGCAAAAATGGGGGCTGCATTGTCAGCCCCCAGTGCAGCAGTGAGGAAAGTTCTGGGAGAAGTTAAGGATCGTCCTTTCCTGCTGATCTGCTCCAAGGCAGCAGGCGAGTCACCAAGGCTCCCTCATCTGGTTTTTACCTAGAAAAGGTCTAACGTTTCATAATTTTAAGAGAAGGGTCCACCAGCAGTTTAAGGACATTTTTGCCTCTCGGGTGTTTGCGTTAGGGCATGATAATATTTCTCCAATGATGCTAGAAAACTCTTGCCATAAAAGGGTAGCTTCCAGGATCCACACACCAGGCTTTTCAATAACAAACAGAAAAGGAATGGATACTTAAGTATTACAACATAAAGTTGGTGTAGGCTACCCACTATAAAGTTTATGCTGGTTGCTGTGGGTGAAACTTGGACAATGGGGGGAAATTTGAAGTGCGGTAACAGTCTGGGACACCTGATTGCTCTAGTCTTTGGTGATTAAGACAAGGTCTTATGTGAAGGATTAAACAAGAGCTAAAGAAGGAGAGATGCCTTTCATTAACCCCAGCCTCACGTGAAAACTTGGTTGTCTCGTCCTGTTTCATGTTGTGTCATTAGCATCAAGTTGCAACTTGATGCTGGGAAATGTCTTCAATAACAAGCATGCAGGATGACATGACTTCAGTTGTCAGCGGAAATGATGAGCTCAACGCCAAGAAGCTTCTAAATCTTTCAGGAGGCGGGTTGGTGACGTCAGTTACTGAGCCTGTTGGTTCTGGGGACCCTGTGCTTCCATATTTTCCTTTTTTTTTTTTTTTTTTTTCCACTTGCAAAGTTCAAGTAACCGTTTTTCTTAGAATCCCTGGCTTGTTATCACACCCGACCTTACTTTTTTTTTTTTTTTTGTATATTCTAAGAGTGTTTTTGCTTCTAGTAAAGTGAGGAGATACTGAATTATCAGGTTGACTTTTCTAGGAATTTCTCATGTAACAGAAAAGTTTATTTTCTCCCGTCATTCTGTGTTTAACATAAAAAGTCTCAGTGGACCTGAAGGACATGTTTGGGCTCACCATAGGGTTTTTTTTTTTTTTTTTTCCAATCATAGTTGCTATTAGAAATATAAATTTTAATCTTAAGAAGTGTAATGTTTCATTTTTGTCATGTACGTAAGTGTCTGCACTCGTCCTCATTCAGATCTGCCTGAAAATATGAAGTCATTGGTACCTGCTTCGTGGGTTTGCTGTCTGTTTTGTCCACTGCTGCTCACCCAAGGCCCGTGAGACCAGGCCCCGTTCCTTCCTGCTGTGCCATGGAGCCCCACATGGGACTCTGTCTGCATCCAAACCCAAATAATCATAAGAAATCATTAAAAAAAGAGCCGTGAGTCAGAACATGCTCCCAGAATGCTGTTTGAGTATATTTGCCAGAGCACATTTACCCGATTTATTTCTAAAACCTTCTTGACCCGACACTCACTGCATTTTCCACTGAAGTGTTTGCGATCTTGGAGGCCAGCTCGGCGGTGGTATGATGTGGCCGTGTTCTGACATCCGAGCCTTCCGTGGCTAGGGGGCTTCCCCACTGGGCTCAAGGACAGAGTTTTTCAGTGATTGTTTTCTTTTTCTTTCCTTTTTTTTTTTTTTTTTTGTAAAACAGAGCAAATTGGAGGTGGGGCCTTTGTTGACAACACCCGTGCTCATTTGCCTTCTGATTGGTCTTTTAGATGGAAGAGAAAGGGCAAAAATTAGCACTGGTCCCTAGGGAGTTAGGATAACTGCATAAGGGACTGTATCCCTCATATGAACGTCATTTGTCATATGTCACAGAGTGAAAAGGAAAATGATAGCTGGGCTGCATGACATGCCATGTGGAACAACGTCAATCTTTGTGCTGAAAGTTTTTTTTTTTTCAATCAAATAACTCTAGATTGATGCTTTCCATGAATGCGTTTCTTTACGAAGCAATGTCTAGGCTACAGAACAGTACAGTGTGTAATTATACCACAAATGCAATGTGTATCAATAAATTTAAATTATTTTAGAAGCATTACATCTAGGAGCAGATTCAGAGCTCGTGCGTATGTTACTCTGTAATTTTCACAAGCAACACGTGCTTCTGGCCTTTATTTCTTCTTTGTGTCGCCCCTGTACCCTCACAGTTCAGAGAATGTCTCCCATCTTAATGATATTCACTGTGGAGGAATTGTGAAATTAATCATTGGTTCTTTGCCTCTAGTAGAATTAACATAGGTCATAAAATAAATAAAATTTTGCTGGAATCTCATCATTACGAAGCATACATATTTAACAGTTGAGTGTGATGGGCTAGCAGTGTTGGAAGATATTTTTTTCTAGTTGGCTGAACCAGACTAATTTTCAGCGGGAGGGGTAATTTAACCTACTTTAAAAGTAACTAAATAAAAGGCAAAAGTGGGCTCACATTCCCAGGTCCCCGCTCCTGCCTCCGTCCCCTTCTTCCTGGGATGCGGGATGGAGTGACAGCAGTGAGAGGCGGTTCGTGGCAGGCTGGTCTCGCTTTGCTGGCTGGCGGCTCGCCTGACCGCAGAGAGCCTGCTTGTTTGGCGCACTTGAGCCCCGAATCCCAGGCATCTTCCCCGCGGGGCCCCCTCCCGGTGATCCTAGGTCGGGATTCTTGCTGGGGTGCGTGCGGGAGGATCTCTCCGTGAGTTGGGGGTGAACCCAAGAGGTTTCAGTGGCAGGTGACTTGGGTGGCATGGACTGAAGTTAGGAGGCTGTGTGCCTCGAGGTGTCTGTGCAAGGCCACTGTTATCTGACCCAGTAGGAGACAGATTGCATCCACGTTGGGTCGATGTGTTGGCTCCAGGGCACATCTATACGCTTAGATATGTGTTTGAAGCATGGCACAGCTCTCGCCCAGACATCTGTCTCTGAGCTGGTGGCCGTCCTCTTTCTGGTCTCCTTGGCCTGAGGCTGCTCACGTCCTTCCCACGTGCCGTGAACGAATCCCCCTCCCTGTGATGGTACCTGTGTGTGCGTGCGCGTGCGCGTGCACTCAGCCTCCCTCCCCAGTCATCCGTGGCTCTCCCTGGCCATGTGTGGGACCACATCCCTGGCCCTTCCCTTCCGTGGAAGCCTGGGGCTGCTCGGCCCACGGCTCAGCATCTTAGGGGACCATGTTCCTTACTGTCCCCACATCAACTTGACTCACTGGGTGGCCGACAGCCCAAATCTCTCTTGTGCCCTTGGAAGCGCTTTCTTCTCCCTTTGCTGGTAACTGCAGCCGAGCAGCCTTCAGAATGCAGGTGTTTGCAGAGGGCGCACCTTTGAAAGAGTTGCTTCCTTCCCTGCCCAGAAAACAGCTGTCATGCAACTCCCATTCTCTACTTCATCATTCTCCCATGTGCCTCACAGAGGCCCTGCACCGGAGCAGAGTTGGAAATAATGTTGAAAGGTCATTGTGTGAATAAATGCATGAATTATTTCCTTGCTTCTTAGCAGCTCTTTTCTTTCATAACGCTAGTGCTTAGAAATTAAGGTTTTGACAATTGTGTTGTTTGTACTTCAAAAAAATGAAGTTACACTTTCAACTTGATTAGAGCTCATGACGGTCTAATGATAGTTATTTCATAGCAATAAAGCATCCTTCAAAACAGAGCAAAAATGTCTATGGCCCTATGAGTTTGCAGTAAAGGAATGTAAGTTTTTCAGCAATAATTAACTCTGTGTGTTTGAGTTTGAGGGATTAAAGAATTTACTTGCTTAGCCGTTTTCAAGGTAATGGGGTTTTAGCGTTAACAGGAGACAATTAGGTACATTTAGCTAATCGTTAGTGTAAAAATAAAATAAACTCTGAATAGAAACCTTCTGAAAGTGGACCCACAGGGTAGTACTACCTCTAGGGTGGCCGTCAGATTCTTTTCACAGTCAGGGCCTGAGTGGCAAAATGCAAATTCATTTAGGGTGAGACTCAAGTGCAGGTGGATTTTAGCAAATGCCTGTATTTATTAAAGGGACACGAACATCAGGTTCTCACCAGAGTCTCTTAGGACCAGAAATCACAATAATGAATAAAATAGCTGGAGACACATCTTACCTTCGGAGGAACTTTGGGACCCTGTTCTCCGTTAAGTTTCATGTGCTGAACAGTTTACTTGTTCCATTTCTTAAAGGACGTAAGCTTTTTTAAAAATAATAACGTGGTGCTGCCTCAAAATGTCACATTGTAGGGAACTTTTGAAAGCGTCATGAAAAGATACAGTATTTATGTTGCGTGTAGACAGCACGTGTCTACACAGGCTCTTGTTTGGGTTCTGCCGGGCTACAGAGCAGGTGCTTACCCTTGGCTGTGGGATACTGGAAGTTTCTCTCTTGCCGGGGTTAGTTCTCTGAACTCAAGATCAACAGAAAAGAAGTAGACACACAAAAAAAGCAAACCCAGGAGTGTGGTGAGCGCCGAGCACAGAATTCTGAGTGATTTTAGAGGAATATTCAGAGGGGCAGGTTAAGTAACTACAGCTGCAAAGGAAGACACTGTTCTGTTTACGGTGGGGCGTGACCCACCAGGCACGCGTGTGACCAAGTAGTTACCGGCATGGGGAGTGATGAACAACTTGGCATTTTTGTTTAAAAGCCAAGAGGCTTAAAAAGAAAAAAAAGGCAGTATGCTGGGAAATGTCAGTCTCTCCAGTTGGTGTGTCCCCTAAAGGGACAAACACCTCCAGTAAAAACATGCTGAAAACACCGGGGACTGGGAAAAAGTTACGGAAGTTTGATCTTTCAGCCCAGAAAGAGGGGAGCAGTTGAAGCTCGTGAGGGTCCTGCTGGCTCCGCCCAAGGGCAGAGGAAGGGGGTTGTGGAACGGGGGCTTATTTTTGAATCTTGGGTCGTTTTAGCAACGGGATAGAGTACCCAGTGGGAAGGGTTTTCCGAGGGCAGAAGTGTGAACGTATTACTTCTCCCACTTTCTTACCGCGACCCACATTGGCATTATCTGTGTCGCTGAGAACACGCAGTGACACGTGGCGTGGTTTCCATCCTCTCCGCAGCCCTGTGAGGAAAGCAGTGGTTTCTCCCCTTCTGTCCACACGAAGAACTGAGACCTGGGCATTTAAGGGGCCGTTGCCAGGTCGCTCAGCCCCTCTCCCAAGGGTAGACTCATGAATGGTTTTCTTGCGTTGAAAATGTGAACCTCGCTTTGTGGATCTCACAACTCACTGTAAACCCAGTCGCCCTGCTTCTGGGGAAACCGAAGGGGGGTTTACCCATTGAACTTGTCTCTGGAAAACGGAATGAGTAAAAGTTTACTCCCCAAAGCGGATCATTTCCTGAAAGCGACACAGATGGTAAAGGGGGTCGAGAGGGACCTCGTCTCCGGCAGTAGGATGGCTCTGTGTGCACAGCAGCCCCGCTGACTTCTTTCCTTCCTCTTTCAGAGTGAAGACCTGCCTGGCTTTATCCCCGTGACGACACACATCAGAGAAAAACACGAACAGAAGATGCTCAGCATTTTTTTAAAATCTGAAACTGCTCAGTTTCCTTTTGAATCTGAGCGATTACCACGTGTGAACGCCTCCGGATTAGACGTGGAACCATCTCTATCCCTCGTTCCCACAGGGGGCATTCATCCTTGTGCTGGTCGTGTTGTGTTTTGTTTTTCGACAAAATTAGCGGAAGGAGTGATTCACAAGAAAATTGGACGTTTTCGTCGGCCTTTTCCGTGGTGGCCAGTGTCTTAATTTCTCCTTGACTTTCATTTTGGCAAAGCAGATATATCCCTCAGCATGCTAGGAGATTCCACCAATTCGCATTAAAGTGGTAAAATCTGGTATTTACTGGCATCCTCTCAAAACTACCACCGTCCTACCTCAGTTCCAGGTGAAGCCAGATCGGTGTGGTCAGGGGCCGGCAGGACCTCTGGGTACCTAGAGTCCCAGCGCAGTCATCTGCCTCATCAAACAGGCCCCGTACACAGCTGCTTGTCAGACTCCAACCCAGGTACCTGCGTGTTTACTCACAGACAGAACCCAGTGTGGGACTGACGTTTCCCAACGGAGATGAAATTTGAGATTGGACTTTGAAGATGGATGGATAAATAATAATTATTATATGTAACTGAAGCAACCTACTTTGGAAAACCATCCACTGTATTGGGGGATGGGGGGGTGGGAGGGGCAGGGTCTGGGAAGGGGGTGAGTATCTCTTTTTACCTTTAACAGACTTGTTTAATCTTCTCTCTGTAGATGTTTATGTAGGTACTTCAAATTGCAAACGCCTTTGATCCTATGTACAAGCTCAAATGTCTCTGCTATCCTTAATCCTGAGCTTGCATTTCTCTAACCAAAAATTCACATAGGCATGCTAGCGGTTCAAGGCTGGTCAAGGGTTTGGCAGGTTTCTTTTAAAATGTGTTATCTTTACTATGATGCTATTGTGTCTGGCAAACGAGGCTGCCCTCAACAACAACAACACACACACACACACACACACACACACACACACACACACACACACACACACACAAGGAACTGATAAAAGAGGCATTCTGGCCCCTGTGTTATTAATAGACAAGGAAGAAGAAAAACAATCTTACAGTACATGTCACTTGTGAAACAAATTCCCGACAAGGCTACCCCTCTTTTACATGTTTTCAGTGTGCTGAAAATATCAGTGTGGTGGCAGTTATCGCGGGTGTCAGGGAAAACTGCTGCCCTTGACCTGCAGGATGTCAAGTCATCTCTCTGCTGCCTTGACACGTTGGGGGAGCTCTAGAGCCCCCCTCCCGTGTCTGGGTCCCCAGTGCCTCTTCTCTGAGAGTCCTGTAGAGGTTACACGAATTCATTGGAGATACGAGTTGGGGTTTTTTTTGGGGGGGGGGGGAGAAAAATATATATAAATATATAGATAGATATCACTATAGAATAATGCATTCATAAAATGAGGCTTTTCTAGAGGAAGACCAAAAATTCAATGTCTTAAACATATATTTAATCGCAATGCAAAAGTCTTTCTCCTGCCATGCTGACCTTTTAGAACAGAGGATTGTACCGCAAGACAAAGTTGAATGTAAAGTGATCGCCCTGAGCATTTTCCAAGTTTCACTTTTCTAGAGAATCACACAGCACAACAGTGCGTAAACTATACCATGTTAGTTTGATGGTCATTTTCAGTGTGTAATATAGAGAGACTTTATTAAAATGTATAAAATGTCCTAAAGTTTTGGTTTAGTTTTGGGACTCGGGATGGATGGAGTTGCTATGGAAACCACCCCCCCCACCCCCCCCACCCCCCGTAGATAGGACTGAACGTGGGCGCTGCTGATCGCAGTGTCTGACTCGTATTTAAGTAGCTCTCCCCCATCCTTCACGTGGTCCTGCCACCCTTCCCATGGTTCATGTTCCTCCTGCAACTTTAAACAAGCGAAGTAAAAAGTTGATAATATACTAAATTTTCTTCTATCCTGTACATTTCAAAAAAAAAAAAGGCATATGCAATATTTACATTTTTAATTTAGTTTACAGAATGGAACCAAAATGTATAAATGTTATGTTTGTTAAAACTTCACAATGTATATTGGGTCTTTGTACATTTTGCCTGACTTACCTTAAATTTAAAATATTTTTTGCTATATAAACTTTAACAGTTATTAAACAGTGTTTTCTTTTGGGGTACGTATTGTTTCTGGAGATCAAGATGTTAAATATATTTCTTGCTATTGTGATATGACAAAAGACTGACCTTCTCTTGCTGTCTTCCACTGTCCTTGCTGTATATAAGGGCCTATATGGCACTGCTGGAAACCAGACTCAATGGAACTAGACTAGTGCATTGTATTTAGTCTGTAATGATCATGGATGCTCTCCTTAATAGCCATATGCAATACAATAAAATACATTATTTATGAAATGAAGAAAGCCTGGAGAATGCTTTTTCCTGTGTGGATAATGAATTTGACATCAAGCCACTCTTCTAGTGTTTGGGGTCGTTAAGTAAATATTTGGTTCTTTAAAAACACTTTGTGACTGTGTGACCTCTTCACTTAATGTTTGTATTCTGGAAACCAGAAAACACCCCCCACATCACAACATTTATGAAAAGTCGGTGTGTTAATTAAAAAAAGAATATTTTACTCACTTCACCAAACGCAGAATCATTGCCTGTGTGCTGGATCCTGTTCTCAGTCCTGTACAGATACTCATTCCTTCATCGTCCCTCACACCCTTCGGTGGTGGCAATCGCCATCCCATTTTGCAGATGAGGAGACTGAGGCACAAAATGGTTAAAGGACTCGCCTGAGGGCACAGGGCTCACTAGCAGCGGAACCAGGACTCAGACGCAGAAGCACAGCCCCGGAACCTGTGCCCGTGTGCTTGCTGCCATCCTGCTTCCGAGACACAGGCATGGGACAGATGACATCCAGAGCACGTGGCAGTCAAGTCAGCAGAGCCAAGAGGTGCAATTCAGGAGGTGGAAGATATGAAAAAGGTGTCTGTTGGTTTTTATCAAGGATGGTTTCACCTCCTTGTTAGAAATCGTTTTTCTGTACCTCTGCTTTACCTGGGCATTATAGTAATGCAATAACATGGGTATCGTCTCTTTTGAACAAATAAAATCAGAGCGATAGGGAAGGTGATTTTTTTTTTTTTTTTGCGGTACGCGGGCCTCTCACTGTTGTGGCCTCTCCCGTTGCGGAGCCCAGGCTCCGGACGCGCAGGCTCAGCGGCCACAGCTCACGAGCCCAGCCGCTCTGCGGCACGTGGGATCCTCTGGACCAGGACACGAAGCCGCGTCCCCTGCATCGGCAGGTGGACTCTCAACCACTGCGCCACCAGGGAAGCCCCGGGAAGGTGATTTTTAAATGATGGAGTTTAAGTCACAAGACTGGCGTGCATTGTGTGGCATCTGGGAACTTGTCGGTGACGTGCGGCCCGTTGGTGCCCAGACTGATTGTTCCTGGGGGCTCGTGTTCGGCACCGGGAGGAAGGCATGATCTGCAGGGTTTAAAATCCCTGAAATCTGCTATTTTAGTGACGAGAGGGCTGTCATTCTAAGGGAGTCGTACAAGGCAGGAATTGGTGAGTGTATTTACCCAGAAAAGTTGATTGTAAAGAAAGAAGCGAGGAGTTGTTTCAAAGTCCCGTAGATGCTGGAACTATTCACCAGAAACCAACTTGTAAACTTGGAGGAGAATGCTAGGTTCCAGGGCATCCCGCGCTGAGGGCTCAAGGGCCCCCTTGCACTGTTTTGGGAGAGTTTGACCCATTAGTGTTCAGCTCGGAAGATGCACATTGACTCCTGGTGATCTAGTGATGCTGTTACCATCTTCAAGGGTCCGGCAGCATCATAGCTAGTCCCTCTCGAAGCCCCTGAGCCCCAGGTTAAAGATCACTTGGCAAGTTTGCAGGCTACTTGGGCAGGCGGTTCGTTCCTTTGTGTGTCCAACCCTGAGCTACACCAGTGTTCGACTTCTGTCATTTCCGCTCTTCAGTGCCGCCAGTTGAAAGACAAAGGGGGCCGTTGCTTCTTTAGATCTTGATGACGCTGTTTCCATTGCCCTACATTTAAGATAGTGCATGTGATGAGTCAGGGTGATCCAAAATTGCCAGGCTGTGTATTTTCTTCATCCACGGATAGAATTGCTGTTAGCACATTATTGTGATCTTGGTTAGTATGACCATCAGTGATGTCTGCTATACACGGCCATGCTGTGTCCAAAAAAAGCAAAACACACAAGAGTCACGGTCCTTTTGTCCTCACCCGGAATGAACGCTTCCGGGTGTGCTGAGGAGGGGGGATTGGCACCTCCTGTTACAATAATCAAAGAGGAGGTTTTAATGAAGTTGCCGTCTCTCTCGCAGTGTTTTCACAGGCCACCTACCTTCACCACCCAGCGAGGCCAGAGGATGCCCAGAAGTGGTCACGCCCACGGCGACTTCGCAAGATTAGAGATTCGGTTCATAACTGTGTCCTGCGGGGTGTGCAGAAACAGGTTTTCCCCTAAAAAAGCGAGAGAGGCCAGTTAATTTGCGAGGGCACCGGACGACGAACCCCAGGGAACGGTCTGTCTTCGCAAAGTTCTTTTATCCTTGTGGATGTGGTCATGCCCCTCTCAGACTCCTTGTGAGGGAGGAAGGGAAGCCCTGGGCTAAGACCCAGCCGGGCGCTCCCTGCAGGACCCCGTGGTAATAGGACCCTCTCGTGAACGAGCTCCCGCCCCGCCAGAAGCACCTGCTGACAGAGTTCGGGAGATGCCGCCTGGCCGTTTCCCTCCATCCTCTTTTCCCATCAGGGAGCTGAGCCCTGGTGGCGTTTATCCCAAACACCAAAGCCAGCCTGGGCTCTTCCTCTTCCTCTGGACCATGGCCCTCCCTGGGAAGGGAGGGAGGAGAAGGGACGACCCTCCCCACCTCCCCCCACCACCACCACCACACCGCCCCTGCCCAGCAGCCCTCCTGCTGCCCATTCCCAGCCCTGACGAGGCCCCAGCAGCCGCCAAGCTTTCCAGGATCCTCTGGAGATGTCAGCTCCTCCCTGGCAGGCAGCCAAAGTTTTGTTTACTGCTCTCAAAGCAAACCCGTGCTACTTCCTCCCGTCCGCTCTATTTTTTGAAAACACCCAGCTCTTGGCTCACAGACATCGCTTCCTGCTTTCATCTGCTTGGCCTGGACCAAGGACGTCCGGCCAGTGGCCAGAGCAGCCCTCCAAGGTCAGGACCACTGGTCCTGCAGAAACACAGAGGCCCGGGGCATCCTCTTCTTCTCACTCCCCTCCGAGTTACTTACTAAGCTGACCTTTGAAGACTCACGTGAAGGGGAGTGTATCCAACTTGGGCCACGGGATGGAAAGTTGATAATACATCTGTCTCCAGCTCAGCCGTGCCCTCAGCCACCTTGATTTTTGCCAGATGGCAGCCCCCGGGGTGGTCCTCCAGCGCTTAGCCTAAATTCTGGAGTCGCGCTGCTAACGGCCCCTTTCTGGCCTCCCCCAAAGGGTAACTGAACACGGCAGGATGCTTTTCATCACATACTTTTCCAGTAGGAAGTGTAGCTGTTCCACTGCAAGGATAGTGAGTAAACCCCTCCCTCCGCTTAGCCTTCCTCTGCACACAGACTCCCATCAGCCAAAGCGATGTTGTTTCCCTTCCACGAAACATTTTCTCCTGACTACCTGGAGGCATCCAGGTGTGGCTGAAAATATGCTCAATCCGGGAGTAAATATCTACACCTGAGGGCAGTGAACAGCCGTGCAAGGCAGCTGGGCAGGGCACCGATGCTCACAGTAACCTGAGCTATTTACCTGGTGACTCAGGAGGGATGCAGGGGCCAGGTGGCTGGCTTGTTGCAAAGGATGCCGGGGTGCTGATTGCCTAAGTTTTCCGGAAAGAGGGTTTCACACGTCCTCATTCTTTCTGGACTTCACGGGTTCATTACCCTGCTCGCTAAGCTCGTATCTCGGGGAAGAAAATAAGACTTTTCATTACATTCCTGTGCATTCAAGATCTGGTAGAAAGGTGAGACTTGTAGTGATTGAAAGGCACCAAAATGAACATGTAAGGAAATTGAAAATATAGGTTGAAATGGTTTCTGTGTCATTTCCTAGAAAATAACTTCTCATCTTTATTTGTTGCTATAGACGGGATGTGTGTGTCTCTTCCAGATTCCTTTGTTGAAACCTATGTCCCTGGGTGATGGTGTTGGGAAGTGGGGCCTTTGGGAGGTGAGGGGCTCATGGGTGGGATTAGGGCCCTTATGAAAGAGGCCTGAGATGGCCCTCTTCCACCACGTGGGTACAATGAGGAGTCTGCAACCCAGAAGAGGCCCTCACCAGACCCTGCCCAGGCTGGCACGTGGACCTCGGAATTCCAGCTTCCAAAACTATGAGCAATAGGTTTCTCCTGTGTTTAAGTTGCTCAGTTTACGGTAATTTTGTTACAGTAGCCCAAACGGACTGAGACTTTTATAAAGTACCCACCCACCTAGGATGTGAAAATGGCTAAAAGGATGATATACAATTCAAAGCCAGGAGACGGCAAAGAATGATGCGCTTGCTTTTCTTAGTCTCTGGCACTTGGACATTGCAGGGAGCTGTCTCGGGGCCCAGGATAGAGACCAAAGCCTGGGTCCGAGTCTCGCTCGGCATTGGACGAATGGCTTGGAGCCCTTCGGCAGCCACGGGTAGAGGGGAGACCTCCCAGCCCTGCTGTGCCCTCAACGCGGTGAACAAGCGTGAAGGCTCTCCAGAGAGTGAGTGAAGCCTCGCGTCAGGAAGTGTTAAAACCACATGGGCCACTCCTGTGACACCAGCCATCCGCCCTGCTTTGCTTCGTTTTTTTAAATTTTTCTTTTATACTGGAGTATACTTGATTAACAATGTTGTGTTAGTTTCAGGCGTACAGCAAAGTGATTCAGTTATACATATACATGTATCTATCCTTTTTCAAATTCTTTTCCCATTTAGGTTATTACAGAGTGTTGAGCAGAGTTCCCTGTGTTATCCAATAGGTCCTTGTTGATTATCTATTTTAAATAATCCCACTTTGTTTTGATTTATATAATCAGCGGATAAGGATAGAATCCTTTATAGGAAAAATAGGATCCCGTGATTTCCTTCATAATGTGATGCCTATAAATCCACTCCCAGGACACACAGCTGTCCTTTGCTGATCACGTCTTTTTCGCTGCTACAGATGTTTCCCAGCCAAACCACGTGTCCACCAGTTACTGCTCGTGGCACGTGCTTCTGCTGGAACCTCGTCTGTGACTACTTCCCCTGGGCTTTCTTCCGTACTATCACTCCTCTGTGGTCCAAGGCTGCTCTCAGCCAAGGGCCCTCCTGCAGTCTGAGGATGGAAAATCCCCACTTGCTTTTGACAAAGGGAAACACTGACCAGCAAATTGAACATAAAAAGCCGAGGATCCTCTTGTACTGAAGTCTTTGTTGGGTTATTCAAGAAACGACTTCTCCAGACCTAAAGAGAGGATCTGGAGTGAATATGGGATCAGCTGTCCTGGAAAAATCTGAGGCTGAAATAAGTACCGTTTGATAAAATAATTGAACAACATTCTTGGGTTTGATGTCCCAAGGCGTGGTGTTAGGTAGTCGGCAGAGAAACTGGTTCTCCTTATATTACAGGATAATCTATTTCATATCGTCGAATATACCACCGTAGCCACACAACTTTTGAGCGAAGCTATAGGTTAAATAAATTTAAAACGATAAAACATATTACGTGACTTAATGTTACAGTGTCTTCAATCATTTTAGATTCATTCAGCAAATACCTCTACTAATCAGCTACCTTGTGTCAGGCACAGGTCTTTCATAAAAGTTCCTTAATTTTATAATAAGTGACAAGCGCGAAAATAAATTATATAAGAAACTCTAAAGATCCTTCCCCCAGTTCCCTAAACGGCATTCTACACGACAGAACATCGTGTCAAGTGGCAACTCATTCGGCCTTATCAGGAGTTGAAAATGACCCATTGCCAAGACTTCACACTCCGAAGTTCCCTGCCTGACAACAGACACCACCGTAGCACCATTTTTCTTTGTCTCCTTCCTCTTCCCCAAGCTTCAGGCATAGATTTACTGCCAAAACGCTCCCACTTGTGTCCCTCTCCGGCCCCGCTCTGCATCTCCCCCCTGAGATGTGACCCCTGTCTCATCAGGAAATGGAGTCTGTTTCTCCACTCCTGAGTCAGGCCGGCCGTGACCTGCTGTGTCCAGGAGGATGCTGGCACAAGTGACAGGGACCGAACCTGGTCGTCCCCAAGGCTGGCAGCTTCCACTTGCCCCCCTGGAGCCTGGGGCTCGCCGTGCAGCAAGCCCAGGCTGGTCTGTTGGCTGAGGGGGGACCACACACAGCAGATACCCGTCAGGCCGGTTGTCCCAAAGCCTTCTGAGAGCCCAGGCTAGACGAGAAGTCACCCAGCTGACTCAAAGTCTCCCAGCCCGCCCTTCGGAGCAAAGGGGAAGGTCTGTCTGCCACTGGGCTTCCCTGCTTGTTCGGTGACAGGAAGGTCTCCTCTTGAACATGCCCCCCTTCCCCCCGTGCTGTCCACGATTATGGCACTGCCCCTCGCTTTTCTCTATGTCCCCAGCCCATCCTCCCTGCCACCCCATGGTCTCAGGTGCACATTTATCCTGAAGCAGGTGGGCAAGCATAAATAGAGTCGGGAGATCAGTCCAGAAAGGCCTGACAGGTTTCACCTTCCTGGCCCAGAGGACCCTGTGGTCAGAGCCTTCCCGACCTCGGGCTACAAGGACACCCCACGTCAAATCTGCACTTTCTAATCCTGGCTCGGGTCTGTAACTGACAGCTCCCCGCCCCTCCCGCTCTCCAGGATGCTGGCCGCCTGGGTTTCTCCCTCCCTTTCCCCACCCCCACCCCCCCCACCCCGTCCAGCCAGCCCCAGGGGTCCTGGTTATGCAAGGGGGGTGGGGGGAGACGGAGTGTCTACCACGCAAAGCCCCCTCCCTCCCCTCCTTCTGCCTCATTCTTGTCAGCCAACTGTACAACCAGCACTTGATCCCATCCTGCTCTAGGACATGGGCATCATTACTGCTTGAGTCTCTCTCTCTGTCTAATCCGTGTGGGCGGGCTGGTGCCAAACCAGCTGGTGAGAAACTCAGTGGCCCCCCCTTGGGCCTCATATGAAAAACAAAGACCAGCAGACGCCAGTCGCTGAGATCCCAGTTCTGCTCTGAAGAGTTGAGGAAAGCGTTCGAGGGAGAAACTGTCAGTTATAGCTTTGAAGGAAGGCAGGGAGACAGTCTCCATGTTTTCCAGGTAGAGAAGGGACGAGCCGCAGTGGCTCCAGTGCCCCGTGCCAGCAGGTGCCACTGATGCTGACAACCTCGCGGCCACCAGAGCCATATGTTACGGCTCCTCCGAGCGGCCTCCGCTGTCCCGGCTGTGTGATGTAGTCACAGCCCCTTTTCTGCGGGGCGGTCGTGGGCCAGACCCTGTGGTCTCACTTCATCTGCAGAGTACCTCCCCCTGGAACATGAGGAGATGCTGGCAGGGGGAGCCTCGCTGTACTGTGGCCTCAGGAGGGGCGGGCCCAGGGCTCACGCCAAGTCTGTCTGGCCTCACGCCTTCGCACGGCGCCCACCCTCCCCCGGGGCTCTGGTCGCCCAGCTGTCCTTCTCCTCCAGCCCTTCCTGCATCCTCTGCCCTCTGACCCTCATCGAGCCCCGTCTTGCTTCCGTAACCTCCCGGCTCTGTGCTTCCTTCCTCTCCGACCTCCTTCCTGGGGTCTGCTCCCATCCCTCAGTCCCAGAAGCCACGGTCTCGCATTGACAGCGGCCTGCAGGACACCTTCACCTGGTTTTCCTGATGGCGTCGTCAATCCAGCAGGTCCCAAAATGGACCCTTGTCTTCCCTGAAAACCACTTCCACTTCCTGACCACATTCTCTGAGTCAGTGAGGCTTAAACTTACTTCCGACAGCTCCCTGGGCCCTCCCGACATCCAGCCAGTTTCTGTCTTTGGGGCCTCACTCAGCTCCACCCCTGCTTCGCCATCCCCACTGATAGGACTCTGTTTCCTTCGCCAGCTCCTCTGGGCTCCCTGTTCCAGCCCGGCTCCTGTCCAGCCCACCTCTGTGGCATCGCAGACTCATCGTTCGGATGCTCAGCTCAGGTCACATCACTGCTCAGCGCACAAAACCTCGACAGATCTCCCTTTTGTTACCCAGCAACGGCTAAACTCTGGTCTTCAGGGTTCTGGGCCCTTATGACTCAGCCCCATCTCCAGCGACTCATCTGGGCATCCCCGGTGCCACATGGTCCAGGGGCGGCGGGAAGGAATCAGGAGCCCTCCCTACACATGTACGCCCCCCTGTCTTTGTGGATGCTGCTTCCTTCTGTCCCCTAAGCCGGCCTGGTAAAAGCCTAGCCATGCTCGAAGGCCTTTCGCCACTGTTACCTCCTCCCGGAAGACTTCCCTGATTCCCTCAAACATAACGACGGACCCATAGCACGGGGGTGGGGGTGGCGGCTCATGTTTGCCCCTGAATTGAGGAACCTGGTCACCCCTCTAGTAAAGTGTACGTTCTCCGAGGGTAGGGATGGACAAATGTCCAGCCTACCTCGAACTTGGACTTTCACGGATGTAAATGTTTAGAACACTGACTCAGTATAAGAGTATGGTGGTAACTGTGGTTTTATAACTCAGGGATAGTCCTTTTAGAGGCGTGAACATACTCCAGGAGAGTGGACGGGGGAGGTAAGCTCCGCGGGTGCTGAGGCGCGAACGGCTTGATGGGGGATTAACGCTAGCAAGGGGCTGGGCTCTCCCTGGTCAAAGTGTTCCCACCAGTTGCTACTGGATCTCAAAGAATGTCAAAGTTCGGGTCTTCAAAATCATTTGTGGACTTGTGGGTTGGTGTGAAAAGGCCGTTCTGTAGGGAGCCACCTTTGGGTTTTGATAAATGACTCTCGTGGGCAGCTCAGCTTTACCCAGCTACACACTGCGCTCTATATTTTGGCAGGTCTGTTCTTGAACGACAGGATTATGTGTAACTCGGACAAACATATCGTAAGTGTGTATCGCTTCTTCTATTTGGACTCTCAGATTAAATAAATCTATTCATAAAAGAATCCCAGCTGTATCTTTAGAAAATCTAACCAGTTGGCATTTTGAGAAACCCTCTCCCTGAACTCTTTCATTCATTGAAAATTATGTTAAACCCCATAATATGCACAGTCATTTTTTTTTTTTTTTTTTTTTTTTTTTGCAGTACGTGGGCCTCTCACTGCTGTGGCCTCTCCCGTTGCGGAGCACAGGCTCCGGACGCGCAGGCTCAGTGACCATGGCTCACGGGCCCAGCCGCTCCGTGGCACGTGGGATCCTCCCGGACCGGGGCACGAACCCGCGTCCCCTGCATCGGCAGGCGGACTCTCAACCACTGCACCACCAGGGAAGCCCTGCACAGTCATTTTTTTATGATGTGGAGACATGACGAGGAATAAAATAACAATTTGAGTCTTGGCAGGGGTGTGAGGCGGCGGATAGCGGAGTCCAGCTTTCCCTCCCTGAGGCCAAAGTATCTTAACGGAAAAGGACATCATCTCCCAGACCCACATTTCTTACCCCATCGGCAGCAAATACAAAGATTTCCTTACTCCAGTGAGCTGCATGTTTCACACTCTTGTGCTATATTTAAAGTTTGAAATCCCGACTTGGCGTCAGAAAGGCAAACACACAAACAAGGCGACACAAGGAGATTTGTTTTAATTCACACTTCCTCCCTCTGCCTCCAACTTCCTTGTACTTTTGCCCCACCTCTCTCTCTCTCCATCTTTCTCTCCGTCTCTCTCCTCTCTCTCTCTCCGTCTCTCTCTCCATCTTTCTCTCCGTCTCTCTCTCCATCTTTCTCTCCGTCTCTCTCTCTCCATCTCTCTCTCCGTCTCTCTCCATCTTTCTCTCCGTCTCTCTCCATCTTTCTCTCCGTCTCTCTCCTCTCTCTCTCTCTCCTCTCTCTCTCTCTCCATCTCTCTCTCCATCTTTCTCTCCGTCTCTCTCTCTCCATCTTTCTCTCCGTCTCTCCCTCCATCTTTCTCTGCATCTCTCTCCTCTCTCTCTCTCTCTCCCTCTCTCCAGTTTCCAGCTCTCTCTCTTCCTGCAGACGTTCCAATCATGCAGACTTGACCTAATGCTGCCTGGGACCCCCTGACCCAACTCTTCCCCGGCCGACACCTCTCCACGTGGTCCTCAGAACAGCCCACTCCCCGACCTGGGCCCTGGCTTCCTCCCGGATTGGGCCCCCATCTTCGCTCTCGCTGCCTTTCAGTTCACTCCTCTTTAGGAAGCACTGTGACCCTGTTAAGAAAATAGGTCAGATGTGTCCCCACTTGACTCGGGGGAAAAGTCTGTGTCCTGAAAACCTTCCTGGCTCCGTTCCCAGCTCCGCTTCCCCAGGCCACGCCACACGGCATCTCCCAAAGTCACCAGGCAGGGCCTGGTGCCCAGCGAGTCCCCCAGTGCTCACCACGACGGGCAGCCCCCTGTGCTCCAGAACTTTCTGTCCTGCCTGGTCCTCCGTCTGAGGGGGCGTCCTGAGCTGTGTTCCCCATGTTCCCTCTGGTCCTCAGCCGCCCTGAGTCCCAGCTGCCCCAGTGCAGCTCACTCTCCAGGCTCCCTGCTCACCTCCTACTTCCGCGCTGGGCTTCCTGGAGTTGCCTCACGGGTAAAGGAATTGAACCCAAATCCTTGCAGGGGCTGGTTATTTTCGCAGTCAGTACTTCCCTGGCTACTATTTAAAATGAAAACTCCAGCGTTGCCTCCATACTTCCTATCCGCTTTCCCATCTGTTGCTTTTTCATGCTTGTCCCTCTGTCGTTCCATTTGCTGACCCTGTGTGTTGTCCGTCTTTCCTGCCAGAATGTAAGTGACCTGGGCGGTGAGGTCTGCTTTGCTCACTCCTGCTATCCAGACCCTAGAAGAAGAGTCCCCTCCATACAGTAGGCATTCGATAAATCCTTTGTGAATTTTCTGTCCTGACAAAGTGGGACATTTCAAACAGGTGCAACATTGCAGGCTCTTGGAGCTGGGAGAAGCCTCAGATGGGCTTGAGTCCTAAGCTCTCAGTACGGAAACGCTGGGATGAACTTCCCGACTGGTAATCCATCACTTCCGTCCCCTTGAGTGATTCTTGGGATGGGGACTTGCAACTTCGCACCGCTGTTCCCCTGCTAGAGATCCCCTGCTTCATTCCACAGGCATTTCTAAGAGAACGCTGAGGCCCCGACGGACCTTATGCCGGAAGGAGGCTGGTCCCCCTGCAGCTCCAGGGGGGCTGTCTTCTCGTTGCTGGGTGGTTCGGGACCCCGGATGGCACGTGAGGGAGGCTTAGGGCTCATGGAAGGGTTTCCCAAGCACCGCTGAGAACCTTCTGGAAGCAACTCACTCAGTGAATGTAGGTAAGTTCTCAGGCAATCAGCCCAGGACTCCAAGAGGTGCCAGCCCGGGACGGAGCTAATGCGGGATGAACAAGCAGGAGGATGGAGACCTGAGGCTGATGGGGAGGGGGCAACACAGGAGTCCTGGCCCCTCCAGCCCTGAAACAGGCCTTGCCTCGGGACTGAGGGTCCGGAGGAGTCGCTACATTTCCTTATTAATTAAACCAGTTTAGTACTGGTGCCCTCTCACTACGCAGCGGCGGGGTGGAGGTGAGCGTGTGGTATATACTGTGACATACTTCCAAGGAATACGTCAACGGTGATGGAATTTCTGCTGCTACAGCTCACGTTTGGTGTGGAGGTCCCCTTTCCGTGGCACCCCGAAACCCTCATTACAATGAATCCTGACCTTCTCTGATCTCTTTTGAATTTTATAAATGAACGCTAAGTAGGGAAATAGAGAGAGTAGCTTTATTTTATTTTCAGTAAATCAACTGAATTTCCTTATGTATACTGCTATCTACTTCCACGTGTTACATAAATTTTGGAATAATCTTCTCTTTGGTCTAGAAGCAGAGTTGCCTTTGTTACAGGTGACCAATTAGCCCTACAGTTTGCATCGTTGAGTTTAAATCACCTGACGCTTGATTTTATAGAGAACAAAGTTCTCGAAAATCACAAAGAAATACGTAAACTTAACATAATCCAAGAAGTTCATGGATACAGTCCAAATTATAATTCAGAACTGAAAAGGATGTATTAGGCTGAACTATCTAAAACCTAAGGCAGTACTATGACTTAATTTTATTATCCTGGTGACAGATATATGAACCACATGTATCTAACTAGAAAATCCTGGCATTACTGTATATCTGGAGCAGCACTATGAATCTTCAATTAAAAAAAAAAAAGATATTTGAAGGTGCACATCGGGACACAGAGCCTGAGATTGGAGCAGGCGGATGGAAGCTGAGCTCTGCGGAACAATTCTGCATGTTGAGGGCTCAGGTTTCCGTGGTTTTAAACGTTAAGCCACTGTGATTCCCTCAAAATATATGATCCAAAACAAGTCAGCTTAGTCTTAAAATGTGAGTTGTTTGCACGTTTTTCCAAACACTGCTGGAATAGGAAACAAGAAAAAGAAAGGAATAGGCTCGTGAAAAGAAAAGAAAGGAATGGCTGGTGGAGAGGAGAGAGATGGAGGCCCTTCCAGCAATTTCTCCTACAGCCCAGCTCCCTTAAATTGCACAGCACAGTCATCTTTGGGGGAAGTGACGGGTAACTTTTTAAAGGCCTTACTGGAGCGTGTGTTCTCTAGCGCGGTACCAGCCAGGGAGGACGGGGTCCCTTGCAGACTCGGGAGAGATTTAATCCTGGAACCCTGCACAACGGAGCCTGGAGCCAGGGCAGAGCCGGAGGAGTGAAGGGCCTTTGCAGAACCCAGCCAGCCTGCAGGCATTCCAGATCCAGGGAAAACATTTTAATTAATATGTAAAACAGCAGTGGGAAGAAAAGCCAGGTTAATTTCCAAACCACATCACTCTGGGCAGCATTCAGGTTGTGCAACCCGGGAACCCTTACAGGGGTTGCTGTTAAAGGCACAGAGGTGCTTTTGTGAGGCTGTGAGCTGCTTCTGAGATGCTCAGAGCCCTTTGATCTGCTCCCCGCCGTGGCATTCCTCTTCTTACGCTTAACAGCATTGCCTTTGACTGGCAGGCTGTTGTTTTTAATCTGCAATGCACCCTCCCCTTGGTGAGGCCATCAGAGGGCCTCCCAGTGGCTCTGGGCAATTGTTGGGGACCAGCCTGAAAGCAGCGTTGATGGGGGGAGGGTGGGGGGGGGAGAGCGGCTGCCTTTCCTTCTCTTTCCTGCTGCTGCTTTTCGCTGCTGCTGGCTCCCTTTGGAACGTGTGAAGCAGGTCGTCTCTCTGGGCTCAGGAGACCCTACTTGCCTGGGGTGAGACTGTAGCTTCTTTCCTGGGCTGAGGTCTCCAACCCCGACCCGGGCAGAGTGTATCACAACCTCACTGTGCTGAGCAGCATGTGGTCCCTCCAAGGTGAGCTGCCTGGAGATGCAGAGCGGACGAGCCTTCCCTGGGTTGAACTGAAACAGCTCCCTTCCGTGCTGGACCGATTAACCCAATTAAAGAACACGTGCAAAGCACCGAGCTGACCTCCCTGTGCTATGTGGCTGCTTCCCGCTAGCCACCTATTCTACAATTGGGAGTGTATATGTGTCCGTGCCACTCTCTCACTTTGTCCCAGCTCACCCTTCCCCCTCCCTGTGTCCTCAAGTCCATTCTCTACGTCTGCGTCTTTATTCCTGTCCTGCCCCTAGATTCTTCGTGACCATTTTTTGTTTGTTTTTTAGATTCCATATATACGCCTTAGCATACTGTATTTGTTTTTCTCTTTCTGACTTACTTCACTCTGCATGACAGACTCTAGGTCCACCCACCTCACTATAAATAACTCAATTTTGTTTCTTTTTATGGCTGAGTAATATTCCACAGTATATATAGCCACATCTAGAGGGGTGGGGTAGGGAGGGTGAGAGGGAGACGTGGGAGGGTGAGAGGCAGGCGTGGGAGGGAAAGGATATGGGGATATATGTATACGAATAGCAGAAACTAAATGTTTACAGCATTGTAAAGCAATTATACTCCAATAAAGATGTTTAAAAATAAAGAAATAAATAAATACATCAAAAACCACACAAAAGAACATGTGCACCTAAGACTTGCCGACCTGTGAACGCGTGTGCCCTCTGACGCTGCCCTCTCCCTGGCGTGTCTGCAGGCTACCCTCCTCCTAGGCTCCCTGGAGAGAAGCCACAAGCGTTAAGAGTGACGCCCCATTCCTACCTGTCATTACCCAGTAAAACACCCAGTCCTGCCCAATGGACAGCACGCATCTCCAAAATTAGATAAGGACGTCTTCTTGGGTTGCGGACATCTTTAAGAACGAAAACCGTCCCCAGGAAGAAAGGCAGACTTGCACACGTACGCAGAATCTGCCCCCGGTGTCAGAGCTTTTCACATATGCCCCCTTCTAACCCAGTTACGCTGTCTCCTGCACACTCTGCCCCGCTGTCCCATTTCCTCTGTTACTGCTGCTGTTGGCAACTCCGCCCGCCACCTGCCTCTTGCCTGGACTGTGACTCTCACCCTCCAGCCTTGGCACTGGTTTCTTTCCCATCCGCGGGGCTGGCAGGTGTCTTGCCGTGTGCCCGGGGCTTCCCGATGGCCTTCACGGTGCAGCCCAATCACCAGCTTGGCCTCACGGTCCCAGGAGTTCCTCGCTTGCTCTGGGGATGCCAAATGGCCTGGGTTTTCCTGCACTTGGTCATTCTGCCCTCCTGCTCCTCCTGCTATCCTGTTGCCTCTTTGTGAGTCGCCTTCTCCAACTGGGTAGCTCCTATTGGTCTAAGGTGCAGGCCCTTCTGGCTCCCTCCGGGAATTCCATGCTCCGATGGACTCGTGAGCCTCCCAGGAGCACCCCGGGTCGACCTCTGTGCTCTACACAGTTCAGCATCGTCACTACCTCCTTACCTTGACCTTGGGTTTCTGCAGTCACCGTTTCTGTCGTTGGTGTCCTCATCTCTAAGGACAGGGGCAGCCCCGGATTTCTACAGGGAGGACCTGTGGGGAGGTGGTGATCTGAGGAGGGCACTTGTTTGGAAGCTGAGTTTCATGGCAAATGCTCTTTTCTAACTTATATCCAGCATCTATTTGAGGGGGCTTGAGGGCTTGGAGATTACACGGGGCAGGAGCTAAGGCCCCCAACCCTACCCTACAACTGTTACCAGATTGGTTGACCACACCCATGCTGGGGTCGTAGCCCGGGCGGAGACGACCTGTCTCGGTTGGGGAGGTTCTTTCTCTGATCAGATTCACGCAGCCAATAACAAAACTGATGCTGAGACTGGAACAGCACCAGGTTTATTCAGTGGCCAAAGGATGGGGAAGTGGGAACCTAGTTTGCAAATCAACTTCTCAACACAGTTCGGGTGGAGACACCAAGTATACAGGAAGGTCGAGGTAAAAAGGAGGGATTTGGAAAAGAGTGAGAGGAATACGTGAGTTATCTAGAAACAGGGTTGTGGCTTGGGCCCAGAATTGATGCAACCGTCCTTTTCGGTCCTTGTTTTGGCTTTTCTGGTTGTTGTCATGGCAACTGGCAACTGTGTGCAGCTGGTGGGTGTGTCATTTAGCTAATGCATCACAGTGAGCCTGTAATGAGGCTCAAGGTCCACCGGAAGTCAAATCTTCCGCCATCTTGGGCCACGGTGGTTTGAACCAGGTCTTGTTTTTTTCTCTTTTTAGCTTCCTCCTGACACTTGGATAACAGTAATTGTTTTCTATTCAAGGGAGGGGCAGGGGCATGATTCTGGGGCGACAGCCGTGGTCACACGACTCTCGCCTTGGGAGTTGCTATGTCTCTGTGCACGGTCACATTGCCTGGCGTAGAAGGTGCTCGTTGAACATTTGTTGGATGAATAGATGGGTGACTCTGGAGGGACAGAGTGCAGACCTATGGGTGGAAAGCACGGAGCCCAGGAGCCAGAAGGTAGGGGTTCCAGCCCAGCTCTGCCCGAGAGCCATGTGATGCCTCTATCTCTCTCTCTCTCTCTCTCTCTCTCTCTCTCTCACTCTCTCTCACACACACACACACACACACACACACACACACACACCTCTGCAGCCATGAGCTGCCCCACTTTTACAAGAGGGTTGCCTCATAGGATACCTCACACCTCCTCTCTTTTCCATTGCTTCCTACTCACCCCTCCACTCAGTTTATAAGCATGCGGCCATCCATCCTCCTAGGGCACACCCTCCTCCAGGCTCCAAGTCAGCCACTTGCCATCCACAACCTGTATCCCGGGGTGTACACCCCACCCCCAGGACAACTGCCTGTAGCATCTACTCATTCCTTTTCCAGCGTAGCTTCCCTCCCGTCTCCATCCTCTGCTGAAACAGCTCACCAGTCTTCTCCATGGGCAGATCCAAAGGACGCTCCTAAGCCCACAGCCCTGGACCTCTGGGAGGAGTTTTAAACCACTGGCCACATCCTGCTTCTCTAGGAGCACCGCATGCAGTGGACCACTGCCCGTGAGAGCTGTCCCCTCATCCACCGTTCTCCTTGCTCTGATCTCCTGTGATATCTTTTTCAGCCATTCTTTCTCCATGCATTTAGCAAAGGTAAGGATGCATGTCATTTCCAAGTCTTCAAATGTTTCTTCAAAGATTTCATCGTCTGTCATTTTCCCCCTCTTTACTAGAGTTCTGTGTTGTTTGAATTGCGGTGTTCTCCAGTGACCACATCTACGCTTCCAGCCCCGTCCTTTCTCCGTGGCCTGGACTCCTATGGCTCACTGCTTCCTGTGTAAGTGCCAGCCGCTCAAATTCCACATCCCCAGCAGTGCTTTCCACTGTTCAGTGCTCACGGCGTCAAATACGACTTCTGTCTGTATTTGGAGCTTCAAATTTCCTCTTTCTTGTAAGCATCAGGGAGATACTAACAAACGCAACACAAAACTGAAACACCCCCCAAGGCACCTCTGTAGTGAAAAGCTTCTCATTAGAAAATAATTGTTTGCTTGTGATGTACAGAAAGACTTTAACTTTTTCATGAAAATAATTCAAAACTCTCTTGGTTTTGTTTCTTTTATTTTAATCAAAGTCTAGGCAAAGAAAGGGCATTTATTAGCTCATGAAAGTAAAGACTCCGTGGTTTACCTAGAGCCGTGGTTTTCTAGGGGAACTTGCATCAGCCTCACCTGGAGGACCCCACCTCCAGAGTTTCCAATTCACTGAGTCTGGGGTGGCTGAAATTTGCCCTTCCAACAAGGGCCAAAGGGATGTTGCTGCTGCTGCCCTGGGTATCCCACTCTGAGAACCGTTGGCCCAGAGATGCCGTCACCGCTGGATCCCAGGGATGAAATTCCTAGGAGTCTATTTCTCTCCTCACCTGTCCCTGTTGTATTCCTCTTGGTTGGAGCCCTGACACAGTAAGCTCCCGGCAGCCCCAGGCCTACATTCCCTTCAGAGTTAGCAAATTTCAAAAAGAGATTTTCCCAACTTCGTACAAAGTTTCCTCCAGATGATTCCGGCTCTGTATGGGTTGCATGCTCACTCCCAGAACAGTCACCGGGGGACCCTGTGGGATAGCCTGATTCCGCAGCCTGGGTCAGCGTCCACCCTATGTGACAGCTCTCCTGCCCACCCGCATTCAGAATCCTAGTGAAAGGAAGGACGTTAGGGTGGACAAAATGTTATATGTATCGATGTGTATTGAGCTGGGCAAGGTACTCAGTCTCACAGAGCCTCATTTCACTTATCCAGCTAACTGATTCAATAACATTACATTCCAGGACCATTGAGGGGATTAGAAATATCACCTGCTTAAAATAGCCAGCACATTGCCTGCCACATAAAATATGTAGAATAAAAGATAGTTAGTTATTAAGGGACGATTGCCTCGTCCTGGACCCCTACCTCTCCCAGTAAAGGTGATTCCTTAGATGCCTGGGAACTGACAGAGTGCAGCCCCGTTGAGGATAACCTCCCCCATCATTCGTCCTCACCCATCTCTTTCTCCTTGACCAGTGACCACAGCCCTCCATCCATTCACGTGAGGGCTGAGGGTCTCCACTGGAAAATGAGGCCTATGTTTAAGAAACACTCACCTAATTAGCACCCGTCAAGATCTGCTTCCATTTGGTCAGAGATGCTGGGCCCCAAAGGGGCTCCTTCCTGCTGCTAAAGTTCATTTTTTGTGGCTTTGCTATTTCTTCCTTGTTGAAGTTTTTCTCAAAGGCTTCGAACAGTCACAGGTCTGCAAGAAGGCTGTGAGGCTGAATTTTCCCTCCTGTTGGAGCTGATAATGTCAGCTTTGTACCTCTTTCTTGCAGGTCCCTCCTCTGAGCTTCCACACGGAGAACATTTCCGTGAGGCTTATATTAGGGCAATTACGGTGCTCCCTTGTTTGGCAGGCCGTTGCTTCTTGGTGTGGACTTCCTTCTATCACAGCAGCCTGAAACATCATAATAATAATAACTTGTTTGCTGAGCGCTTCTGTGCCGGTCTTGAAGCCTCACAGAGCCTGTGAGGTTGATAGCCCATTTTATAGACGAGGAAGCCAAAGCTCTGTGAGATAAATGTCTCACTGGAGGCACAGCCGTCGGGTCCCTTCAGACCTGGGCTGGGTTTCGCCCTCACAGAACAGGGAACGTTCAGTTGATGCTGTTGTTCTAAATTGGATTACATATAAATTCTCTCTCCCTCCAATATTCTGTGAGATTCCTGGCAGTCACTGAAGACTCATGGCCTAATTGTTGCCATGGGTGATTTTCTCAAATCGCTGCTCTGGGCCCAGGGCCATCACACCGATTTACCATGCTGAAGAGATGCCTTTGTTAGTACAGAGGCAACCTCAGGTAATCCACCCTTTGATCCACCTCTGAGGCTAAGCACCAAATTAATTTTAGGAGTTGCATAAGGAAGGGCTGACCTTTCTGTTTTCTCTGGGAGTGGCAGCCAGCGGTGAGCTTGTGGGGTGGGCAGCTCTGCCTTCATCCCTGCCCTCAGCACAGACTGGAGCCGTTCTGGGGTGGGTCGAGGGTCCTGCACCAATGTCATGGGCAAGTGCCAAGGGCTTAGAATGGCCGGAAGCTTAAATTACTGGGCTTCAAATCCCAAGGGGTCCACCATCCTGTCCTATATATCAGAACATTTAACACCCCACTTCCTTTCTTGGCAGATAGATTTATGTACTTGAGTTACACTTTAATGGTTTAAGAAAGTTAAAAGTAATCAGTTTGGGGGTCCCTACATGGTTTTATACACTTCCTGCAATTCTGCTTTTGTGTGATGTCAGGCTCGGAACGAAGTGAATGAATGAATGAGTGGATGAATGAAGGCTGTGAACCTAAAGAAATCAAGCACTTGAGAATAGAAATGATGACAGGGCTTCCCTGGTGGCGCAGTGGTTGGGAGTCTGCCTGCCGATGCAGGGGACGCGGGTTCGTGCCCTGGTTAGGGAGGATCCCACATGCCGCGGAGCGGCTGGGCCCGTGAGCCATGGCCACTGAGCCTGTGCGTCCGGAGCCTGTGCTCCACAACGGGAGAGGCCGCAGCAGTGAGAGGCCCGCGTACCGCAAAAAAAAAAAAAAAAAAAGAAATGATGATAAATGTGTAATCGAATTTTTATTTAAGGCCAATTAGAGCTTCTTAAAGGTTTGGGGCTAATTGGAAAACATTCACAATTTATGGAGAAAATAAATCACACATTTTGGTGTATCTGACACCACACATTACCTATCTGAGAATATTTTAAATTGCTCTTCTGAGAAGGGAACCCTCCTACACTGTTGGTGGGAATGTAAATTGGTGCAGTCACTATGGAGAACAGTATGGAGGTTCCTTAAAACACTAAAAATAGAACTACCATATGACCCAGCAATTCCACTCCTGGACATATATGTGGAGAAAAACATGGTTTGAAAAGTTATATGCACCCCAATGTTCATTGCAGCGCTGTTTACAATAGCCAAGACATGGAAACAACCTAAATATCCATCGACTGATGAATGGATAAAAAGATGTGGTACATGTATACAATGGAATATTACTCAGCCATGAAAAGGAATGAAATAATGCCATTTGCGGCAACATGGATGGACCTGGAGATTATTGTACTAAGTGAAGTAAGTCAGACAGAGAAAGACAAATATCATGTGATATCACTTACATGTGGAGTCTAAAAAAATAATATAAACAAACTTATTTACAAAACAGAAACAGACTCACAGACATAGAAAACAAAACTTACAGTTACCAAAGGGGAAGAGGTGGAGGGATAAATTAGAAATTTGGGATTAACAGATACACACTACTATATAAAAAATAGATAAACAACAAGGACCTACTGTATAGCACAGGGAACCATATTCAATATCTTGTAATAAACCATAATGGAAAAGAATATATGTAATATATACATATATACACACATATATGTATTTATATATATATATATATATATATCTCACTGTGCTGTACACCAGAAACTAACACAACATTGTAAGTCAACTATACTTTGATCAATAAAATAAATAAATAAACTTGGGAGTACAAATTTAGAGGATAAAATAAAATGGCTCTACTGGAACCTAGAGCTGTTCTCTCTGTGACTGAGAGATTCAGGGCTCTACCTGGACCCGCATGAGTTATACTGGTGCTCAAGTTGTTTCGCCGGAGTAACTTTCTAACCTGCTTGTCTTTCCTTTTCCCCTGTTTTTTCTTTTTCTTTTTTGGGAAGAACTACCTGAGGAAGGGGGACGCCCAGCACATCTGACTGAGAGTTGAACTTAGGAGAGCCTGGAGGTGACATCTGCAGATTGAATTTTGCCTATTAATGGAAGTCCACATACATCAAGGCTCACACAGCTCTTCTATGAATAAGATATTATACCTGGAGGCAGGAGGATGTGCTGTACTTTACTACTTTCATTAATCTGCAAGTTTGCTGTTCAAGGCAGAGGCTGCCCATCATGCTAGAGGGGAGATGTTCTGCTATTTCCACAGATCAAGAAAATGTTTTTTCTTTTGTAAAGGAGCATCTCTTTGCTCTGATAAACACCTCACTGCACTTGTTTGAGGATTTACAGAATTACTTAGTCATTTCCAGCTTCAGGTCTTGGCTAGGTCCTTGAACGCTGTCTTCAGGAGATGACCACCCAGCACTCAGTATCACCTTTTACTGATTACCTTTTACTCAGTTCAGACGCGGTATCACTACAAAGACCCCTGTGTGGTCAACAGAGTAAAGACTGGATCCGCAGACATGGCCCCAGACCGGTTGCTGTGAACGAAGGGATGACGGGAAAATCTAAGATGAGGTCCAGGTCTTAGACAAGACAGTTACCTTGAGCTCTGGAAAATTCGATACCTTAAATATTTTGGTATGGTCCAGTCAAACAGCGTTTGTGACCTAGTCTGACAGTTATTCAGGATGCGCAGGAAGGTGATTTTCTTCTAAACCATCTTATCAACCAAGCAGATTCTCCCATGGGGTGATCTGCTCAGTTCTGCAGCCCTCAGCAGTTCTTTCTTAGAACTGAAAAAAATAATCCTGCTCTGGAAAAACAATCAATGTACTTCTCTCACAGAGACATAGATTTACTATGTCACAGAACAGATGCTGTAGAAATCTCTAAACTGATCACACTGATCATATCTCCATTTGATCGAGAGAGCTCAGGGCAAATAAAGCGTGGCTCCATGGAGGAGACGTCAGAGTACTTAGGCTATTGTTTTAATAACGAATTCAGCAATTTGAGAAAGCAGAATAAGCAAATCCCACAGCACGCTGAAATAGATTGCGCGAATCTTTCCTGTAGCGATGTCTTGTTGACACTGTTTTCCTGGTGTTTTTGAAACTGTGGTTCTCTACTGGCACTTTCGAAAATAAAAGCCTTGAATTTGGATCCATGTGGGGTTCAGCAAATTAGCGCAGTTGGTTCTGGTTTGTGTTTGAGGTTCTGTTTGGTACAAGTCCCAGGGTAGATGCCATGGTTGTGAACAGGGCCCGCTTCATCTGAGCATGTAAATAACAGGAAAGGCTTGATGGGCAGCACACGGCTGTAATTACCCCACCGCATCTGCATTCGCGTCCATGACTCTGCATTCCCACCTCGAGGGGAGAGCGGGCTTCTCCATCTAGATATTCAGGCTGAGCCTAAGGAGAGAGAGCAAGGGTGTCAGTTAGTGGATAAATACAGCCGTCCAGATGCTTGAGCTCTGCTCCCAGCCCGGCACACCTGCCGAGGGGTCAGACGCACACCTGTCAGTGCTTGTGTTTGCCATTGGGACGATGCGGAGGTTTCTAAAGGGGAAGGCGTTGATTAGCATCCCCGAATGCCTCTCTCCTGCCGGGCAGAGTGCTCAGCCCTCCTTCTACCCACGTGAACTTGGCAGTTACACCAGCTCAGCTGTAAGTCATATCGTCTGCATTTTCACATTTGAGGACAGTCAGACTCAGAGGGGACTCAGATCCGAAAGTCCTATGGCGGAGTCTGTGATGAAGTTCACTCAGATGCTTTTCGGCTCCCAAGGGGTTCTGGTTTCTTTCTCGTAGCCTCCATAGATACAGGTAGATGGTAGCACATTAATTGTAAACTTCAGCATGTTTACAGGCCAAACATCTGTGAAAGCCACAGCAGTATGATTATAAAAATCTGATGTAAATCAAATATTTTAATATGGTACAACCAACCACAGCCACCTGTCCTATCTGAAGATAGCCTTTCATTGGCCAAGCAAGATTTTTGTCGAATATGATCGTAGCTAGTAAACCTGCCACTTTTTGGAAATACACGCCCTCATCCTTGCTGCAAGAATGGCCTTTTCCGAATAAAAAGATAGATGATGGAGCCACAGTCTAGTCTTTTGTTCACCAGGAGTGGGCCGACCCATGGGGGTAGGGAAAGCTATTCATGTAGCAGAGAAGAACATTTGTATTCTATTGTGAGTTCATCACTAAGGGGATGCTGCTTATAAGCTTAATTCCTACATACTCGCCCATCTCCGGGAAGTGTGCCTCCCAGGTTATGAGCGTTAAGCTAAGATACATTTTTTTAGCTCACAGGAGACATCCTGACCAGGCCCACCTGTGAATGGCTGCAGGAAGGAAGCAATGAACATATCCCCTCCTAAGTCTTACCAGAACCAGCACTTTTACCCCTTTACCCTTTTAGTATAAAAGAAGCCTGAATTCTAACTCAGGGAAGATGGGTCTTTGGGACACTAGTCCACCATCTTCTCAATCTGCTGGCTTTCTGAATAAAGTCACTATTCCTTGTCCCAACAACTGGCCTCTTGACCTATTGGCCTGTCACGTGGCAAGCAGTACGACAGGAGGTGGGTAAGACACATCACTATTCATCCAATCAAAGTAAACCCTAAGTTCAGGTAGGGACTCCATGACAGTCTAGGCACAAATTTATATGAATCTCTATTTTCATTTGCTGTGGGTTAGCTAAATCAAGCAGACAGAATATGTTGCCAATGCAGAATATGAATCAAACAAATAAATGAAGTATTTATAGCAGCTGTGATTATTACTTTCAGTATAGAGTAAAACTCTCGCAGTGTGGTTTGCCCTAGCGATTTTGTTTGTTTTTTCATTTTTTTTTTAAACGAAGGAACGATATTTTTATTGTTTTTTGTATTTCGTGGTTTATACTCCTAAGTTTTCCTACTAAGTTTACTCACAATTCTAACTCACCTTCCTTGGCTATGTCTTCCTATATCGTTACAGTCACCCTTCAAATGAACAGAATGATCCCTTTGGACCATGGAATAGGTGAACAACCTTTTGGAATAAATACACACTCCTGCAATGCAGCCAGCAAAACCAAACAAATTGCAGCCAAATAAAAAGCGAGTGGTTCAATGGAGGTACACCTGTCAAATCGAGGTTTCCAGCTGGGAAATACTTACGCATTCTCCTAAGCTGCTGTTATATAAAAGTACTGAGGCTGTGTGCATCTGTAAGCAGCCATCACTCTGATATTTAAAGAGCTTTGTTCTTTTCTTTTTCCTTCCTGGAATGGAGACACAAGAGACCAGGGTTTACATATTGAAAATGAGAAACCAAATCAAACAGTGGCTTATTCTTTAAAGTAAGCAGAGCGAAGGCTTTCCACAGGAGGTGTAACCAAGAGCTGCCTCTCTGCACAGAGAGGGGGTTAGGAAAACAAAAATCTCTTCCACTGAAATAATTATCTTGAATTAACTGAACTGCTTTTAATGGTTTTCGTTTGCACAGAATTTTAAAGGTAAATGATGCTGACAAATACTGATGAGAAAATGGGAAAGACTGGTTTATAGATTGGGGGTGGGGCTCTGAAAGACCTCCCTTCTCACTTTGCCTTCATGGACCCTACATCTCCTCCAAAGCCCTGCTGGGACCCCTCCTCTTCAGGGAACCCCCTGAGCCCCCTGATCCTTTCCAATGTCCAACATCCACAAGGTCAGCAATCAGTGTATCCACGTGGTCACTTGGTGTAGCCTTTTCTCTTTAGCTGATGACCTGGGGACAAGGCGGGCTCCATTCAAGGTTCAGAGTTGAAAACTGAAATTTGATTAAGTCTCCCATTATGCGTATTGTCCGCGGCACACCGTCTGCACTGCAGGCAGCAGGGCAACTTCGTGTCGGTCTCTGCCCTCCCAGCCCCCACTGGATGTGGAAAGGAGGCCACGTGATTACACTCTGGCTTTAAAAGTTTCTTCAGATATTGGAACAAAATCAGACACTGTCTCCAACAGGTGGTAAAATTCGATCCTTCAGCCAACCAGCTGAGGGTGACTGGGCTGTCTGCAGAATCGCCCCAGAGCCATGCCTGCTGCCAGTTTGCAGAGGACTTGACCTCTGCTCTGGGTTCTGTGTGTCCAGACGCCAGGGCTGGTCAGGGTCTGGGAGCGGGTGCGTTGCTGTTGTTTGGTTTCTCAGGTCTGACCCTCGTGCAGCCGTTCTCTGTCCTAACAAGGTCCAAGCTCTTCCCAAGAGGATCCGTTGTCCATAGTAAGCAGTGTCGCAATGGGAGCCGGATGTTTCCCGATGAGATCACTGGACCTTCAAAACCCCATGACCGGTCCTTTATCAAAGTCCCTGCACAGAATACGGTCAAGGAGTTCACGACCCTTTGTTAGCCCAGGTATTGCCAATTCAGCTGTTCATCCTAAAGACAAATTCTTGTTTTGGATTCCATCTACATTTATTATAAATATTGCACAAACCACTAATTTTCTCCTTCTCCAAAAGCAATGCGATCTCTCTTTTACTCGTTTTTATGAAGTTCTGAGAACTGTTAGATACTCAAATCCCATTGTGTGTGTGAGACCAACTGTGAATTCTAAGTGTACAACTAAACTTTAACTACAGGCACAGTGTTTTACCCTGGTGATTGGCACAGTGGTAGTGCATCTCCATTAAGTGAGGGCTGTGAGGCTGGGTCACAGTATTCAGAAATAGATCTGGTATGAATAATGACTACTAGTGTGTGTGTGTATAGATAGATAGTGTATGAATGTGCTACAGGGCATGTATGTAGTGTATATGCATATTGATGTCTATATTATATAAGTACATATGTGTGTTTGTGCACCACACACACACACACCCCCTAAATACATATTTAGGTTGGTAATTCAAATAGGATTTTCCTTGAAGACAAAGCATGATCTGTGTTCAGTTTCACAGGGTTCTTTGAATCCTTTCCACACCCTTGAGAATTCTACTTTAAGGAATTTCATCTTTTTGCCCTTTCTGTAATTCACCATCAACTGTGAATCAAGTTCCAAGAACAAATGAGGCTGTTTTGTCAAATCAGTAGGAGACTGATAACACCTTTTGGGGGGGCTTTTTTACTTTCTCTTCTTCCGAAGTTCTGCCCTTCTAGCACCTTTCATATTAATCAGCCAGACTCCCTGCGTCTGCCTGTCTGTTTATCTGAGTTTGCTGTCACCCGGGAGAAGGCATATTCTGTTGGAAGTAGGAGCAGGCTACTTACAATCATATTTACAATGAGCCTGTTGAATTAGATATTTAGATTTAGATTTTGTGTGTGTGTGCCACTGATTTTTATTTTTTTGAAATAAATTTATTTATTTATTTATTTTTGGCTGAGTTAGGTCTTCGTTGCTGCGCGCGGGCTTTCTCTAGTTGCGGCGAGCGGGGGGCTACTGTTCGTGGCGGTGCGCGGGCTTCTCATCGCAGTGGCTTCTCTTGTTGTGGCTCACGGGCTCTATGGGCGCAGGCTCGGTAGTTGCGGTGCACGGGCTTAGTTTCTCCGCGGCATGTGGGATCTTCCCGGACCAGGGCTCGAACCTGTGTCTCCTGCGTCGGCAGGTGGATTCTTAGGCACTGCGCCACCAGGAAAGCCCATAAGGGACATTCTTATTTCTCATTTTTAAGTTATAATTCAACTCCAGTTGGCTAATAGGTATATATTAAATAATATTTTGACTTCTGAGGAAAATGAGTTTGGCCTTTGAAATAAAGCAATTTTCTCTTATACTAAAATCAATCAAACAAACAAACCCTCTAAGTATAACCCAAAATCCACTGAGTCTCTTATGCACCGAAGGCTGTGTTGCCCCCATGCTCTCAACCTGGTGACAATGTAACCTAAGTCAAACAGGCCCATGTCCTCTGGGTCACCCCTCAGGGTGGTTTCCATAGAAATTCTGAGGACACTGTGCTCGGAGGGCTTTCCTGCCCCTGCTGCAGTGAGGAGATCCCTGGGCACTTCCTCCAGGATTTCCACGGCTGATCCCTGGGCTTCCTGGGGCCATCCCGAAGGGCCCAGAATTGTGGAGCTTCACGTAATTGTGGGAAGGAAAAAAAAACCTAACGTGTTTGTGTGCATATGATGGTGTGATGTGTAGGTTCTGAGCTGCGTGATTTTACAGTTACCCGTAGGTTCAACTTTGTGGACCCTGAGGTACTGAGAGGTGAAGTACAGAGCTGGGGAGTGGGGGAGGGGAAAGGGAGCCCCACTCAGCATCAAGCCTGCTTTCTCTTCTTTTAATAAGAATTATTTCTTTTAATACATTTTTATTTTTTGGCCGCACCGTGGCACGCAGTATCCTAGTTCCCTGATAAGGAATCGAACCCGTGCCCCCTGCAGTGGAAGTGTGGAGTCGTAACCACTGGACCTCCAGGGAAGTCCTCAAGCCTGCTTTGCTGCAACTTTCTTTCTGACCTTGGTTCCTCTGAGAGAGACGTCTTTGCTTTGTCCTCCTATTGCCGTGGGCTTGGAACTGCAGGTTCTTTGTGGGGCATCTTATTCGTGTCTGTGACTCATTCCCTCGGGTGCTGGGAGCTCTGTTAGTCCTGTTGGTTATAAATCCTTAGTGGTACTTACATCCTGCCCACAATTCACCCACTTACTCGTTCTTTCATTTAACCAGTCATCCCCTTCTCAGTCAGCTACTACAAGATAGTGGGTAAGAATTCTCAGTTTCAAAGACATCATGACTTCCCTGGAATGAATGACCTCTGCTCCAAAAATGATCATGATAATTACAGTAAAAATATCGATTATTATTATTGTTATTTATAGCAACAGTGTTATGGGTTGAATTGTGTCCCCTCCAAAGTCATATTTTGAAGTCCTCGTCTCAGAAGGCGACTGTTTTTGGAGATTGAATCTTTAACAAGAAAATCAAGGTAAAAGCAGGTCCAGGATGGACCCTAATCCAATGTGACTGGTGGCCTTAGAAAAATGGGAAATCTGGACACAGAGACAGACACGCACAGAGGGAAGATGATGTGAGAAGACATGGGAAGAAGACGGCTGCCTGCAAGCCTAAGAGAGAGCCCTGGAGCAGACCCTCCCTCATGGACTCAGAAGGAACCAACCCTGCCGACACCTTGATCTTGGACTTCCAGCCTCCAGACTGTGAGAGAATCCATTTCTGTTGTCTATGGTACTTTGTTATGGCAGCCCTGACAATGGAATAAAAACAACACTAACTATTAGTTATTATTACGTATATTATATATCTATTACATATATGCCAGGTACTGCATGCCTTTAAGGTGTAGAGCAAAATGCTTTCAGTGCATCATCACATATAAACCTCCCAGTGATGCTTCTAGTGCCATTAAGATTTAGAGATGATGAAACTCGCCCAAGACCACCCAGCGTGGAGGTGGGAAAGGAGGGTGGAAACCACACCTCGTGCTCCAGAGCCGCTACCCTCAGCCTGGCTGCGTGAAGTCCTTCCAATTTGCTGGATCTGAGCCCGAGGCATCCCCACTGTGCGTGGCTCTTCTGTCTGAAATGTCAACATCCTTGTCAAACCAACGACGATGTTTTCAAATAAGTCTAATGTTCAGCGGGCATTAAACTAAGTAGGGTTCCTCATTCCTAGTCTCCAAACAGCAGGAGAATCTATTAGAATGAAGAAGGTCATCACATCCTTAGGCCATCACCTCGGAGCTGACGAGCAAACAGGGTTGTTGGTATCTCTGGTGACAGAGGGTTTGGGTCCTGAACAAAGCCAGGGGCTGCCACACAGGATATACTTTTAATGACTAGGTCACTGTTTACAACACACAAGTGACTGCTGCCTGGGAAGCAGCCTGGCTTCCCGTCTGTCGTGTGAGCCTGGCTGGCAGGCGGCCTATCTCTGAGGGTTCGTGTGGAGATGGAGGGTTTCAGGCTCCCTTCTGCCTGCACCCCTCACCCCAGGAAGCTGAAGAAGACCTTCTTCTCTTGAAAGACCTAGAAATGGCCATGGGGGCAGGAGAGTGAGGCTTTGAAAATCAGACACTGTAGATTGGGAGTCATCCATTTTGACGAGCCTGTGTTAGCCACGTCCCTTTCAGATCCATCCATTTGGGGTTGAACTGTGGCCTTTGTAATTAGATTTCTCTGACTTACCTTTTCGGATTGTTCAGTATTTATTGCTTTCTCTAAGGTTTACTGACCTTACACACACAGGTTCTCATACACAGATTCGGAGAAATCAGAGTAGATTTATAGTATTTATAGGGCTAATGAATAGAACTTTCCCCTAAGATTGTTTAAAGTCCAAAATCTAATAGCAAGAGAACACCTCCTTTTTGGTTGCCTCAATCAAATCAGATCAGTTGAATCACTGTTCCTGTCGGCTTTGTGGAATTCTTGTACTAACCAGGGGCCGTGTTGGTCCGCATTACACATTTCCCTCATCCGACGTGATATTTTGAATTTTCTACATAATGAGAAGTTGAGCGCCCCTCCCCTTTTTTCTAAAATATGCTGGTTTTACCAATTGGTCTACATTTACATAATTATTCTTCCTTAGCCATTAAGAGCCTAAACTGAAGACCTTCGGCAGAGAGAGGTGTGGACGGGATTGAGGTGCTTTAAGGGATGTAACACCTGTCACCCACCCAACGGGTGACAGGTGCTCTAGCCATGAACCCTGGTTGCTCCCTCACTGGACTTGACTCACAAGGAATCAGACAATTCTGGATCAGAAAGGAACCATGGCCAAATGTCACATTTTACGGGGAGAAACCCGTGAGACAGACATTGTGACTGGTCCAAGGTCACACACCTAGTAATTGACAACACTGAGATCATAAGCCAAGTCTCCTGATCATTAGTTGAATGTTTCGCAGCACAGTTCCACCCTTGCTAGTTATTTCGTAAATCAGACCCAGTTTGCACATGGCCACGTGATACTGTCCTGAAAGGCGACAGCCGTATTCCCTCCCCTGTCTCTTCAAACCCACTGTCTGGTGCACCGAAGGAGCTCAGCTACATCTGCCACATTAAAGCTTAAAGAACAAACCTGTTTTCCCTTCACGCTCACTTTCAAATGATTCTCATGCTCATCATGCTCATTTAATAGTTTTGACCCTTCCATTGCTCATGAATATGGTCACCTGAGTGTGAAAATAGGGAAAATGAATTAAAACTCATGTCTGTTCTGCTGCTCATTGTTAGTGATGGTGAAAAGTTTTGTGGCAACAGAGACACAAATGGATGTGAAAGTGGAGTTAGGAGGCAACTTTTGGTTTCTTCTCTCTGTGCTGTACACACTGCCCCTTATCACACCTGGAGAAATGGAGCTAATATTCACAAAATATGTATTTCCAAAGCCCGTGCTCAGCAACTTCTGGTAGCACTTAAGGCCATTAGGGTCTGCCAAGGCAGTTAGACCCAGTGAGGTCAATTCAACTTTGAAGAGCTTGCTCCATGCTATTGCTTCTAGGAAGTCTATAGGAAGAAGTGTGAAAAAAAAGCAACAGATTATTTTCTCTGCATGGTATGGTTCCAAGGAAGCATTGAGACAAGCTTCTGTCGTAAATTGATCAATACAAGCAGACATTTGAAGGTAATGTATAAATACTCTAGGCAGGGTACTAAGAAAAATTAAAAATAGATTATTTTTAGACATGGGATGTAATGTACAGCATGGTGGCTATAGTTAACAATACTGAATTACGTATTTGAAAGTTGCTAAAAGAGTAAATATATATTTTTAAAAATTAGTTATTTTATTTTATTTATTGATTCTTAGCTGCGTTGGGTCTTCGTTGCTGCGCGGGCTTTCTCTAGTTGTGGCGATCAGGGGCTCCTCTTCGTTGCAGTGCTCGGGCTTCTCATTGCGGTGGCTTCTCTTGTTGTGGAGCACGGGCTCTAGGCCCACGGGCTCAGTAGTTGTGGCTCGTGGCCTCTAGAACGCAGGCTCAGTAGTTATGGCGCATGGACGTAGCTGCTCTGCGGCATGTGGGATCTTCCCGGACCAGGGCTCGAACCTGTGTCCCCTGCATTGGCAGGCAGATCCTTAACCACTGTGCCACCAGGGAAGCCCAAGAGTAAGTATTTTTAAAAATTTATTTTATTGAAGTATAGTTGATTTACAATGTTGTGTTAATTTCTGCTATACAGCAAAGTGATTCAGTTATAAATATATATACTTATATATGTGTATACATATACATATTCTTTTTCATATTCCTTTCCATTATGGTTTATTACAGGATACTGAGTATAGTTTCCTGTGCTATACAGTAGGACCTTTTTGTTTATCCATCTTATATAATGAATTTGCATCTGCTAATCCCAAACTCCCACTCCATCCCTTCCCTACTGCCTCCCCCTTGGCATCAACGAGTCTGTTCTTTGTGTCTGTGGGTCTGTCTCTGTTTTGTAGAGAGGTTCATTTGTGTCATATTTTAGATTCCACATGTAAGTGACATCACATGGTATCTGTCTTTCTCTGTGTGACTTCATTCACTCAGTATGACAATCTCTAGGTCCATCCATGTTGCTGCCAATGGCATTATTTCATTCTGCTAAAAGAGTAAATCTTAAAAGTACATCTGAAAAAGGAAAAAAAGAATAGACTCCTGAAGCAGAAATTTATTTTTCCGATCCTTCAGCAACATAGTTTTTGGTAGAATATCTTAGTTGCATCGCTAGAAGAATCTGATGAGTTTTCAGGATAGAGATTTATCAGTACTTGCTATTCTGTTGACTATGTCTTTACCTTAAAGTGCATTGATAGTTTTTCTAAAGTCTGATCTCAAGTGTACAAACACCCCGTCAGGGATTGTCTAAATATGTTTGAAGTAAAAAGTCAATGCTTTTCAACTGTATTAAGGGTTTATTTCGTTTGCTGTCCTGCCTGCCCCACTCAGGGAATTCGAATTGCTTCCAAGATAACCTGGGAGACTGTGCCTAAATAGCTTATGTAGCAGCACGTGAGCCATCGTTTATCTTTTTGGTCAAAGGACAGCGCTCAGAGGTTAGGAGTCTGGATTGCAGACCAGAACGCTCTTGAGTAGGAGAATTTGTCTGGTTATCAACTAAGCTTTCTTCCCCCCTTTGTCTCTGGCCTTCCCTCCACTCCCAGGCACTTTGCCTAAATCCCATTCTTTCTTTCTGTGGGCTGCCGCTAATCTCTCCGAAAGTGTCAGCTGATAATTTAAGGTGTGACCACACTCCCAGGAGTATTGCATTTCAAAAGAGGCCTCCAAGATAGAAGATAGTTCAATTAAAGGAACAAGGAAAAGGGAGGACCCTTGTTATTTTTTAACTTACTTGTAAGTTGAGTTCCGGGCCATTTAACTCCATCTTTAGCTGGAGCCCCCTCCGAGGGCCTTTCTGCACGTAATTCCCTCCAATCCCGAGAGCCCAGGACTCTGAGAGGCACTTCTTGCCTTTCAAGCTTCACCTCACAATAATTTCAGCCTAAAATCCAGTTTGCTCACCTTGTCTTAGCTACAGATTGTGGCTGAGTGTGGTTGATTTCATCCCGAATAGAAACATGAAAACTATTCCATTCTTAAAGGATGCCTCATCGGCCTGTGAAGAAAGAATTGGTATTTCCAGGACCCTGTACCTGCTCTAACTATTTATGCCTTATAAACATAGTAATATAGTTTAGGCTTTGCGTTTAAAATGCAATTACAGGGACTTCCCTGGTGGCGCAGTGGTTGAGAATCCGCCTGCCGATGCAGGGGACGCGGGTTCATGCCCCGGTCCGGGAAGATCCCACATGCTGCGGAGCGGCTGAGCCCGTGAGCCATGGCTGCTGAGCCTGCGCGTCCGGAGCCTGTGCTCCGCAACGGGAGAGGCCACAACAGTGAGAGGCCCGCGTACCGCAAAAAAAAAAAAAAAAATGCAATTACAAATTCAATTCCCTACTTTCCCAGATATCTGAACACACTGAAATATGAAGCATCCAGTGTGCCAGGGTTTACTCACTAGGGTTTTTTGCTGCTGAAGTCTGTATGAACAATTTGTCTACTGTATATAACTATGTGTGTTAAGATATACATAGGATGTACCTATACTTTCAACTTATTCTCATGTAATGAGATTGATAACAATGATTTCTATGCTCAAGAGCAAACGTTTCTTTTTTTAAAAAATTTTTATTGAAGTATAGTTGATTTACAATGTTGTGTTAATTTCTGCTGTACAACAAAGTGGTTCAGTTATACATATACATTCTTTTTCATATTCTTTTCTTTTATAGTTGATCAAAGGATATTGAATATAGTTCCTTGTGCTATCCGGTAGGACCTTGTTTATCCATCCTATATATACTAGTAAGAGCAGACATTTCTGGAGTTCTTTCTATGCCCAGCCAACCCTTGACATTGGTTATACAACCAGGAATGTATACAAAGAACTTTAGGTTCTGACGGTTTCTCTTACCACATTTCAATCTTTCTCCATTTTTCTCCTTCAAAAATAGCAAATGATAAAATAAAGACAGACAATCGTGCTCACAATTTAGGGAGGTAAGTTCAGTTTTAGATTCTTTCAGTCCTTAGGGTTACAACTGTCTACTTTTGGTTTGGATCGGTCAAGGATTATAGCCAATAAGATGAGAATATACCTTCTAAAGGGGCTTAGTCCTGTATGTTTAACATTCACACACATAGGCACTACAGACCTTCAGGCACAGATGGTCAACTTTATGGACTGCACTAGTAGTGACGGGGCTCATGGCAGCTGGCTTTCCCAACCTGCTCCTGCTTATGGGTTGCAGGGAGCTGTGCCCACGTGGAAAGGCCTATTCCGGTATACAAGCAAAAACAAAATCAGAAGCCTCGATTTATAAAATTTGGTGAATGCTTCCTAGTCATTGAGTTTTCAAAGACTCACATTGCTAGAAATCCTTTTAATCTCTTCTGAATAATAACGCTGTTTTTAAGTTTGGGGTTAAAAAATGGATTTTTCCCTGAAACAATGTGGCAGCTCTCTGTTCAGCAGGCAGTTGCACAATAGGATAGAAAGTCCTACAGCTCTGTTTCCTCTTCTAGGGTGATAACTTCCCAAATTACCTGCACTCTGTGCATCCAGACCCCTGCAGCCACCTGCTAGGAAACCATTCTAATAATACCCTGTTCACCGAGTTTTCTGTTTTCATTGTTTCCTTCAGAATGTTGCTCAATAAGCAAATTTGGCATGAAATATTTATTTGTTAATGGATATTACTTTTTCACACTTATTTAAAAAACATTTTCTAATGAGAATTTTTTTTTAATGGGCAGAAGTAGAGAGCAAGGTATAAGGAGTAGCCACATATTTATCACCTAGTTTCAGCAGTTATAAACTCACGACCAATCTTGCTTCACGCATTTCCCTCCACCCAGGGTTACAGTAGAAAAATGAAGTGCTTGAAAGAGGGGAGAATTAATGAATTAATAATCTTAGTGAGCAGTTATTGTGTGTGTGTGTTCCTCTGTGTGTGTGTGTGAGAGAGAGAGAGAGAGAAGGAGAGAGAAAGAGATTTGTAGGATTAGGGCTTTCTTAGTTCTTCCTCTTAAATGTATTTTAATATATCATATAGCTTGTGAACCCTTGTAATATTAGTATGGTAAGGTTGACTCCAGAAAATTTACACCTATATTTTCATGCTAAACTTAATGACTTAATGTGTATATTTGAAAGACATCAGATGTCCATGTGTCAACTATCTGGAAGTTCATATATCTAGATAGCTGTCTTTGTGTGGATAAAATATCTAGCTTATGTTTAAGACCGAATGAGGCCAAAATGGGTTCTGGTCCTGGATGAACAGAGAACCTAGGGTCTGCTTCCTGCAGGGTGACCTTAGGCAAGTCACTAAATCAATTGCTGTGGGCTACACTTTCCTATTCTTTCATTTTAAAATTAAATTTGTATTGAGTGATTACTTTCTGCCAGGCACTGTGGGGATACAGGGAAAATAAATCAGCCTTCTAGACACAAGGGGCTTCAATCTAGAGGAGTGGGAGTGGCGGCTGGATATTCTCTAAAGCCATTTCCAGCTCTGATAGTATGTTTTTAGTGATTCATTTTATGTTAATATTGTTTCCCAAAGCATCCACTATTCCCTGTTACCTACAGGATAATGCTTTCAGCCTAACATTTGAGAATGACCACATTCTGACTCCAATCTGCCTTTCTAACTTACATTTCTCCTTCTCCCTTACTGAAGTCATTCTCTCCAGTTACAATGATTTCTATTATTATTGTCACCCTGACATTGGATCACCAAGGAGTCCCCTCTGCTTCCTGGGCCCTCACTGCTTCCCTCTGAGCATCCAATTTCCACCTGTTCTCCGAGAGCAAGCACAATTCTCACTTCCTGTGTAGACGCCCCCCGCCCACCCCAGTTCTCATGCTTTCCCAGGAACTGCAGCCCCTTCCTATTCAGTGCAGATGCCCATCTTCAGGTGTCCTCTCTCCCAGAGGTTCCCCGGCCTGGTTCCCATGGCAACCACTACTTTGCTCCTTCTCACCTCCCTTTCCCACCAGGAAGGTGATGGATAGGAAGTAAGTTTGTGTACAGGAAGTAGTTGTAGATAGGAGTTAAGTTTGTAGACAGGAAGTAAGTTTGTGGACAGGAAGTAGCTTGTGAACAGGAAGTAAGTTTGTGGGCAGGAAGTTTGCCCCACTGGTCTCTGAATCCCAAGCTTAACCAACACAATGCTTGGTCCCAGGTGCACGATCAGTAAATGATTGATGGTGGATAAAAGTTCATCTCTTTTCCTGTCTTGTGATATTATTTCACCTGAGCGTGCATTTGGGGAAGATTGCGGAAAAGCTTTAATTCCTCCGTGGCTCCCCAGGTGTGATTTACAGAGAAGATCTTCAATTAACAGGATTCCATTTTCAATTTATGAAACAGTTATATTTTCGGGTATTTTTCAAGAGCTAATAATTTTAAAAGATTACTTAATCAATTGCTAAAGATCTTATGAATCACAGCAAAGGTATTCTTTGATAATTCTTAATTACATACAATTCCAAATGCTTAGATATTTGGAAACACCTGGGTGTCCTTAGTAGGTATATAAAATTTGTTTAATGATGTTTTCACAATCTCAGTGGAGAAAGATTTCTCAAAGAATTAAAAAAAAAATGATTTTCTTTTAATTCTGCTTCAACTGAGAGAAAATCTTAAAACCCTCCAATGATGATAATCCCTGGGTTCAGAGCCCCTGAAAGGCATTTGAAACTGTTTCATGGATCCTGTTTTGTCTGAGCCTTAAACAGTGAGGTAGGAGGTTTCCAAGCTTAAGTATTCTCTCACAGTTAGCAATGAGGAAATGAGGTTTAACACCCATCTTTGTAGAGCTGCGTAGAGAGCAATAAACAGGCCACGGTCTGGTTCTCGTTGGCCAAGCTGTTAACCACGTAACCTGAAAGCTTGAAAGACATCTGGAGTATACATAACGAACAAGATGAAGCAAATATGACAACCAGGAAAAGACAGGGATTCTTGAAATTGTGACTTTGCTGCCTGCTGCCCGCCAGAGTGGTCTAGAGCTGTGACTCCCTGGGGTCGAATCCCGCCTGCCCGTCGTTGCTGCTCTGTTCTCGGCGTGTTGCCTGACCTCTGCGGCTTCAGCCTCCTCCTCTGTGAAATGGGGATGGCGTGAAGACTGATGCGCTTCAAAATGCACGAAGCTGTTCCATCAGTCCTGGCACATGTGCTTGTTTTTATTATTGCACAAATGAATTTTATAATAGGATAGTAACGTCACGAAGTATCTTGCTGGTCTGTGTTTTGTTCTTTATTTACTTCATCCATTTATCCACAGATAAAATAGACCCTTTTTTTTTTTTTTTTTTGGTACGTGGGCCTCTCACTGTTGTGGTCTCTCCCGTTGCGGAGCACGGGCTCCGGACGCACAGGCTCAGCGGCCTTGGCTCAAGGGCCCAGCCGCTCCGCGGCATGTGGGATCTTCCCAGACCGGGGCACGAACCCGCGTCCCCTGCATCGGCAGGCGGACTCTCAACTGCTGCGCCACCAGGGAAGCCCAAAATAGACCATTTTAATAGCTACTTCTCATCCGTGTGCTCATACATATTACTTGAGTGCATGTTCTGTGAGAAGCAGTGTGCTACGTGCTACATATCCATGTAAGGCCTGGAGAGCAAGTCTCCCTGCTTGCGCCCTGTAGGCTGCAGGAGGCTCACATGCTGTTTTCACGGAGCCATCCCGAGGGCCCCAGAGATGCAGGGCACGTTTCAGGGAGCTTTCAATTCTCTTCACTGGCCTGGCCAGCGCTCACCTTCTGTGACATTCACCAGGCTGGCCTTTGCTCCTTGGGAACCAAGGAGAGGAGAAAGATGCTCCCGGTCCTGCCCCCGAGGCCCCCAGGCTCAGAAGGGGCACCAAGGACCACCAGCATCACTCCTGTTATCTCCGTTCTTAGGGGATCTTGTATCTGTGGATGCTCTGCTCCAAGCCCTCTCCCCATGAAGCACGGAGCATTCACACAGCCATTCTGAAATAAGCCTTGACGTTTTATCCAAAGTTTTGTATCATGACTCCTGCCTGCAAGGACTCCCACCCTTTTCTTTAATGACTGAATCCTTCTTTCTCTTTGGAACCGCAGCACTGTTTTTGTGAGCTCCCCCAAGAGGCAGTCTGCTCCACCCTCAACTGCTGGCCTCCCAGCCCCCGGGCTCCCTGAGACTTTCCATGCTGGCTGCAGAGTTATTTCCTCCTGTGACAAGTTGCGTGTTGCTTTGCATCAGGTTGCATCAGATGATGTCAGAACGCGGAAAAAAACCAAAGTGTCCTCCCCCAGGACCTGGGGACTCACAACAACAGACTTGGTGGAGATTTCGATGGGAGAACGTCTGCCTCGGCTTTAAACAGTCATCCTTTTCACCCATCATCTTTATCATATTTGTTTCTTTCTCATGGGCATTAAAAACATGTTCTTTGTTCTGAAGTGTTTTCTGAGGCTTAAAACTCATTTTGTTTATAGAATAACATTCAAGGTTCAGTACACGACTTGATTTTGTGTTCATGCTTTTCCAAGGACAGATGATTAAAATACCATCCACCATACGTAGGGGGGAACCTTGTGGAAAACTTCACCCCAGAACTAATATCCTACTGATGACTGTCCTGATTTGTTTAAGAAAATCACTTATTGTGGAATACATTCTGGGGATCAGATGCTTTGAAATAAAAATTTATATACAAAAAATGTCTGTGGTTTTGTGGGTTTTTTTTTAAAACAAAGGCAACAATAGGACTTGAGTTGTACTTATCGATACTTTTTTTTTTTTCCCCGGTACGCGGGCCTCTCACTGTTGTGGCCTCTCCCGTTGCGGAGCACAGGCTCCGGACGCGCAGGCTCAGCGGCCATGGCTCACGGGCCCAGCCGCTCCGCAGCACGTGGGATCTTCCCGGACCGGGGCACGAACCCGCGTCCCCTGCATCGGCAGGAGGACTCTCAACCACTGTGCCACCGGGGAAGCCCTCGATACTTTTTTTTTTTTTATCATGGTTTCTTCTGCTGGTGCTTTGATTACATTTCAGAAAAGAGCCTTTGACCCACATTGATATTTCTTCGCTAGTGATATCCTGGTCAACATGCCAAGGTAAGATCTTGGAGTGTAAGGAAATCCCCAGGAACCGGCTAAGGTCTTTGCTCAGAGCACGAGGTTCTGCTGTGCAGCCCTTTGGAGAGCCTAGGGACCCACCCGCTGCAGATGTGGGGTTACGTCTATGGGAGTCTTTAGTGTGTTAAACGCCTCTGCGCGTGAGAGACACAAACACAAAAGGGTGGGAAAATGAATCACATGCCATGATCTGTCCCTCTAACTCACAGTCTGCGTGCGGTAAGGGTAAATAAGAATTAGTCCCGTTTCCTTCCCCACTCATAATTTCTTCAGGGATGGCAAAACCAGGCCATCCTGAAACCTCGGGGCTGTGGTCGCCTGTGTGACTCTAGCTCACTCCCACATGTCCACCTATTTGAGGGGCATCCCCAATACGGAAGACCAGGAATGGGTGGGATTGGGGATTCAATCAAATGCTGTGTTCTCCCAAGATAATCTAGAGTTTTCCGCCATGTTTGGGGGCATTTTTTCAACTACATTTCAGAGCCAGGGGTAGCTGGTGCCATTGCTGATGGGACAGTCATGGAGGGCAAGAAGAAGAATTGTGTGGCTAGTGACCCTCATTTTGCTTGCTTTGGTTCTGAGCATGTCCGGTAATTTAACTCCCCACTAGGAGTGCTGCCGTGTAGAGAAATAAGGTTTAGGGCAGGGAGTCTGGATCCCCAAACATTGATCCAGGCTTCACGGTTATTGACTTCCTCTGTCTGTGCACGATGGGTGAATCCACTTAGGTCATAGAACAAACCCTGCCGAGGGTCAGACGTGCCATTTCCGTGTTCTGGGCCAGAGCTAAGTCATCCTTTCCCTACTCTGTCCACTCCTGGCTTCCCTCTCTGGCCCCATCTGAACGTGGGAACCTGATCCTTCCCTGCCCAAAGCTCTGGCATCTTCCTGCTCGGCCCTTTCCACTCTTGGCATTCACCAGCCACACGGATTTTCTTCACTTCTTGAGCGCACCATGCTCCTGCAGCCCCCATTTTAAACAGAAATTTTCAAAAGTAATCTGTACTCCTTCCTAAAAAAAAAAAAAAAAGGAGAGAAAAAGTATCAAATGTTGAAGATAAAAAGCCAATGTATTCTCCCAAATTCCACCTGTGTACTCTGTCCTTTTAAATGCTTATCTCTATCTACCTATCTATCCATCATCTATCTATCTGTCTATCTATCTATCTTCATCATCATCATCTCTACCTGTCCAGTTTATTATGTGCATGTGTGTGTATTTAGCTTCAATAGGATAAGATTGTCCTTTTGTTCTGCAACTTGTTTCTTTCACATAGTACACGTCCCTCCAGGGCAGCACATAGTATTATACTTACTCAATTTTAACCTCTTCAAAACAAGGTGGTGGAACCTGTCGCAAAGGCGATGTACTTCACGTCCCTCAGTCCAAGCACGGGAAGGAGAGTGAGCCGAGGCCAAGGGCTCCTGGATTCCTTTAAACTTCCTTGTGAATTTTCTTAGCTTCCCATTGGCTGCCAATGGTTCATTCATACCACACGGCCCTCTTCTATTTTTTGTTGTGGGAGCTTTTAGAATGTTCCTTTTACTTTTGGTGTTCTCCTATTTTCTCAGAATGTGGATGTATTTCTTCTTCATCCTGTTCTGGCCTTGGTGGGCCATTATCTAAGAAACTTCAGCCCTGGAAATGATGCTTCAATTATTTCTCTTGTTATTTCTTTCTCACCTTTCTGTCTCTAAGTTTCTGTTAGTTTGACCCTCCTGGATATATCTAGCAAGACTGTTAAGTTTTCATTTATTCACTTGTCTGTTTAGTTTTGCTTCAGGAGATTTTGCTTTGACCGCATCTGCTGACTGTCTGGTCTGCACAGTGGAGAAGGGCTCTGGTCTCGATAACCAGCTTGGTGTTTCCATCCATTTGTATTTTGCTGATCCTGCGATCCTACTTGTAGTTCCGGGGTCTCTTCCTTTTCTGTGGGTGCTGTCCTCTTCTTCTCGTCTTCTTTTGCCCCTCCCCCTTCCTTCTCCTAATTGCAGCCAATTCTGATTTTATGGGTGCAATTTCCTCTCTAACCTTTCAAGATCAAATTGGATTTCTTTCATTATTTCTTTCTTTTTTTTTTTTTTTTTTTTTTTTTTTGGCAGTAAGCGGGCCTCTCACTGTCGTGGGCTCTCCCGTTGCGGAGCACAGGCTCCGGACGCGCAGGCTCAGCGGCCATGGCTCACGGGCCCAGCCGCTGCGCGGCATGTGGGATCTTCCCGGACTGCGGCAGGAACCCGCGTCCACCTGCATCGGCAGGCGGACTCTCAACCACTGCGCCACCAGGGAAGCCCCTTGGATTTCTTTCATTATTATGATTATTTCTGTTTTCTCTCCACTGAGCTGTTTTATTTGTTCATCATTATTATCTTCCGTGCTGGTGTTTTCCTTCTGTCTCGTGGCCCTCGGTTTGCTGAATTTTTATGAATGGAGGCCTGGGCTGGTTCACATGGGCGGTGATTGTGGGTTTCCTCTGCAGCCTGCACATCTGTTTCCGGAGGAGGCATTTTCCGTGACTGGCTAATTTCAGGCCCCATATAAGTGGGTGAGGCACCAACAGTAGGAAAAACAAGAGGGCATGCTGGGGCCCTCCCCTTCCCGGGCCAAGTGCCAAACCAGGGCATTGATAACAGAGCATAGAGATTTCCCTGCTTCCTCGGTTCTTGGCCCCTTCGTGTCTCAGTGATTTTTCATAGCAACTCCTAAGCCAAAAGTGGGTCCTAACTGCTCTTTGTATAAGTAGTTAGGTTCAAGCAACTTATTAGCTATTTATGTCCTAACAGCTTAGTAGCTGTTTAAAAGATGAAAACAGATGCCCACTACTGTATATAAAATAGATATACAACCAGGACCTACTGTATGGCACAGGGAACTATACTGAATATCTTGTAGGACTAGTAATAGAAAAAGAATATGAGAAAGAATAGATATTATATGTGTATAAATAACTGAATCATTTTGCTGTACGCCTGAAACACTGTAAAGCAACTAAACTTCAATTTCAAAAACGAAAACAAAAACCCCCAAACACAAGTAAATTAAAAGGGGAAACAGTATTTCTCTGCCATACCAAAAGAACCCCCATACTTAGCGGTGGGCTGGATGTGCCTGACAGAATGGCACTGCATCTCAAACCCTGGGGTCGCATCGGGTACCTCATCCTGCATTTTCTGGTCCACCTTGATTTTGCTTTTCGTTGTTTCAGCGGCTGTTGAAAAACTTCGCTTCTAAAAGATATGACATCATGGGAAAGAATGCTTCTTATTGCCTTTTCCAAGAAAGAGTCGAGTGGCTTCATACTACTCCAAATGTCTGTAACTTCCGTTCTAGACTAGTTATCCTTTCGCCACGTGTTTGGATGCAATGTTCTTCTTTCTTCCAACCTTGCTAAGCAAAATCCAATTCTTAAGAAATCTATAAATCAGGGAGCAAACTTGGCATGTCGGCAAAAATGTATGTTTTTGGGTTTTTTTTTTCCACTTACTGAGATTTACCCGGGAAGAACGGAGTGCACTGAGAATCTGAGTCTCTAATGTGTGACATCTAACCTTTCTGGATAGAATAATTTCAGTTGTATAATAGATTCGTTGTAAGGTTTGAAACACATATAAGGTGTTTTTTTTTAAAGCTATGTGGTAGTGTTCAGGCTATTGGAAGGCCTGGGTAGGTTATCCCAGTTTGTAGGAAATCCCATGCTCTTCAGAGTGTCTCCATACCCTGGTGGGGTAGCAGGTGGCAAGTATTTTGGGAAAGAAAATGGAAAAGTCAAGCCTGGGGCAAAATAGAATTTCCGTCATAATTATCTAAGAAACCTACCTTGGAGCCAAATTTGGGGCTTTTATGGGTAGTTCAAAAGTGATGCTTGTGTTCTACGGAATATGCGGAGCGGAAAGCAAATGAAGTACCCAAGTAGACTGGTGATTATTCACATAAAAAAACAGAAAAATGGAATCAGTCCACTCATGCTGGCTCTGGCTTACTTGGCTTGGGATAGATGAGGTTTTTCTCCCATAAGTGGACATAACAAAAACTGATGGGGAAATGTGTTGACTAAAATATATATTTATAGATCTATTTTATGGAAGACGTTGAAAAATCCAACTATTCATTCCAACCCCCAAGCGTTTTGGTTGCCAGTGGTAGCCTTACCATGAATTAGCCATGATTCTCAAACAAGCCAAGTAGCATCTCTAGGACTCGGTTTCTTTAGCTGTGAAATGAGGCTGTGGACGGGGGGCGGGGTGGGGGGGGGACACACACAGATGACTTCCTGGCTCTGTGAACGGCTGGGTTGCTCATCCACCTGTCACGTGATAATAAACCAGACACAGCGTGTTGAATCCTCTCTTCTTTCCTCCTTTGCTTCTGGGTCGTCCTTTTCTCCTGGTCCTTTTCCTTTTCTCTTTGGCCATACATTCTCAGCTTCCCTTCTCTCTCTGTTCTTTTCAGATACTGTGATCCCCCTAATTGCATTCCCAAACTGCTTGTTTCCCCCCTGCGACCCTGTATACAATTCATGAAAAGCAACGTCATCCGTACATATGAACTCAACCAGCAAATTGACAGTCTTAGCCCAGGCCTCCTTCTGAGCTTTAGACTCATATATTCAACCCCCTATACACGTCGTTGCTTCAATGTCCACAAATGTCTCTAACTCAGAATGTCCAGAGCTGAAATCATTATCTCTTGCCCTTAACTGATCTCTCGCAGTAGAATATTAATTGATTTTTTCCCCTTCAGTGTAACCCTCTCCAATCCGCCTTCCATCCTGTCAGCAGAATGACCCTACTAAAACCCAAATCTAATCATGCTTCTCTCGTGATTAAAATCTTTCGTTTCCCCATCGCATTCAAAATTCACTTACAACCTCTTTGCAGCTCTTCACAGCTCCGTCTTCACCTGCATCTCAAGCTTTTGTTCTCTACCACGAAGACCTTTCAACCACACAGCAATGGTGATTTTTTTTTTGGGGGGGGGGTTGCAGTTCTATCAATTTTGACACATGTATGGATTCCCGTGACCACCACCACTGTCAGAACACAGAATGGCTCCATCATCCCCAAAACCTCCCTCGGGGCTATCTCTTTACAGTCAGATCCAACCCCATCGCTTGTCCCTGGCAAGCACGAATCTATTCTTCACCGTTGTACGTTCGTCTTTTCAATAACATCGTGCAAATATAATACGACCTTTTGAGATTGGCTTCATTCACTCTCCACAATGCCTCTAAGATTCATCCAAGTTGTTGTGTGTCACAAATGTGTTCCTTTTTATTGCTGAGGTGTATTCCATTGTCCCAAGATACCATGTTTTGCTCATTCATTCACCCATTGAGGGACATTCTGATTGTTTCCAGTTTGGGGCAATTATAAATAGAGCTGCTGTAAACATTCAAGTACAGCTTTTTGTGTCAACACACATTTTTATTTCTCTAGGTTAAATACCCAGAAGTAGGATCGTTGGGTCCTATGATAAGGGTACGTTTAACTTTGTAAGAACCTATAAAGCTGTTTTCCAGAGTGGATGCCTATAATATTTTTTAAAGACTCGTAGTTAATTCTGGTGTTGTCTTAGTCTGTCCAGGCTGCTGTAACAAAGACCATAGACTAGCTGTTTATAAACAACACACATTTATTTCTCACAGTTCTAGAGGCTGAGGGTCCAAGATCAGTGTGCTGGCAGATTTGGTGTCTGGTGGGGGGTCCCCTTCCTGGTTCATAGATGGCCACCTTCACCATGTGTCCTCACCTGGTGGAAGGGGCGAGGGAGCTCTCTGTAAAGACACTAATCCTATTCAGGAGGGCTTCACCCTCATGACCTAATCACCTTCCCCAAGGGTCCCCCATCTCCTTATACCATCACATTGGGGTTAAGTTTCAACATACAAGTTTTGGGGGACACACAAACACTCTACAGTAGGTTTGGAAACCATGGCTTTGTGTAATCACATGTATGTTCTTCTCCCCCATAAACTATAAGGTGCTTGAAGAAAGAGACTGTGTGTATTTATTCTTGTAATCTCCGCATCCCCCAGACCTAGCTGAGTGCCAGCATATACTTGTTTATCGGTGCAAAAATGGAGGTGACAAAGGGTGCCAACTGGCCTTCCTCCCCACAGTGGGGAAGTGATGACTGTGTCATAGTGATAATTATGCTTTTCTTGATTTGTTTTTTAGTTTTAAAACAAATAGCAGTTGAGATAGTACCTTTCTATTTTAAAAAATGTTTTCCAAATTCAGTAAAATATTTAATGAACTGAGATTTGCATTTACCAGACAGAAATATTCCATCTTGCAGTCCACCCTCTGTCCCACTGTTTTAAATTTTAACCATAAATAAAAGCTCAAAAAGGTCACCATGAAAGACAGAATTAAAATAACTCAAGTATGTTTCTTTGTTGTTATGGTCAATGTACCACTACTTCTTACTTAGAATCTAAGACTGAAGTGCAAGAATATGTCTAAACACAGGGGCTGGAAAAGCAGCTGGAACAAGCTTGACCTGGTTCCTACCCTCATGCTCCTCCCCACCAAGCGAAGACAGGAGCTGGTCCTCCTGTGCAGGGGCCACTGTGTAACCTGGGGTTCTCTGGGTGAACTTTCACATAGAATCGATGTTTATTAAATGATAAAAATACAAATGCATTCATGGGAGTTTACGCATCCGTATTAGATTCCTGTGGTTGCAGTAACAAATTAGCACAGACTGGGTGGTTTGAAACAACAGAATTTGATTCTCTCACAGTTCAGGAGGCCAGGAGTATGATATCAAGCTGGTGGCCAAGGTTGGTTCCTTCTAAGGTCGTGAGGGTGAATCTGGTCCCCGCCTCTCTCCCAGCCCTGCTGGTGGCCGGCGATACGTGGAGTTGCTTGGTTGCTATAGTCACGTGGCTCTGATCTCTGCCTTCATCTGCACGTGGCCTTGTCCCTGTGTCTGTTTCCTTTCTGTTCTTATAAGGACATGTGTCCTATTGGATTCAGGGCTCAGGGTACTTCAGTAGGACCTCATCTTAACTTGACTACATCTATAGAGATGGTCCTTCAGAATAAGGACTCTTTCACAGGTACCAGGGGTCAAGATGTGAACATAAGTCTTGGGGGGACACAGTTCAACACACACACACACACACACACACACAGCTCAACAGTGACGGATAGCAGTTATTAGATCTTAGATCAACACATGCTTTTATGTGTGTGGAGGAGGATTTTATCACCGTGTTCACAATGATTAGCTTTCAGTAATAATGAAAGCAGATCATTTTCATCTGGTTTTCTTGTCGCGGCCCTTGGGAGCCACTGACCCAAACCTCCTCAGCTGGCTTATGATGGTGCTTGAAATTCCTGGTGAAGTTTCTTTTGCCTTAAGGCCGTACTTTGCAGACAGGACCAGAACACCATGAAGAGAAGTGGTGGCCTATTGTTCTGGGGTCCTTGAAGCTCTGGAGTAAACACCGCTTTTCTTCCTGGACTATGAATTTTACTTGACAATAAGCAATTTAAATATTAACGTAAATACAGTAGGAAGCAGGTTGTGAATTTTACATCTACTTTAAAAATTGAATACGAGACCACAAAATAGACCATAATCCCAGGTGCCTGAAATTACTTTCCTGTGTCATGACATTAAACCAATAAACAAATTAAACTGAGACAGGGTGGAAAGGGTACATCTCAAAGCAGCGAGACATGTCGTGTTTTCCTCTGACTTAGAGGCAAAAAATAATTGGGAGAACAGAGTAAGCGCTGAGAGCATGGAGGAAGAGGCACTGAAGTTTTCTGTGTATTAATTTTCTGTCTTGATGGAAAATTTGTGAGCATTTATATCTTTGCAAAACAAACTATTACTCAGACTTCAGGATTTATGTGAATATCCTTGATACTTCCATCCTCTGAGATACTGGACATCGCAGAGAGGTGGGAAAGAGTGCAGGGAGGAAGGGACGGGAGAAAGCCCCCCCATACTTCACCCGACGTCAACTCAGAGCCGCAAACCAGTGTTTTTCAAGGCTCGGGTCCTATTTGCAGGTCATTAAACCACTTCAGTGGGTCATGACCTGAATTTAAAAAATAGATCTGTTTCCACTCCATGAGACTAGCATGGAGAATAACAGAGTGTGTGACTTATAGTATATACAGCATCTTGTGACTTTTCGTCACACACGTGAACATACAGGTACACTAGGTTGCCATACTTCATCACAAAGAGCTGTCACAGAAGAAAGTTGTTCCCAGGAAGTTAACGCTTTGGCGAGAACATGGGTGAGTCACTAACATTTTTTTCTAAGTACGTGTAGGTGTGGCAATTGTGGAAAATAAAGAGGCAACCAGATCTAGAAAGACTTTGCATTTTGATCTAGAAAGATTTTGCATTTAGATGGCCTCCCAAGGGCTTCTTAAGTTTTCAAAAAGCTCCAACTAGAATTTAGGAATAGATACTGAGAGTGTTTTATATATATATATATATATATATATATATATATATATGTGTGTGTGTGTGTGTGTGTGTTAAATTCCAACCAGCTGGCCCACCTTTAAGAAACGCCTCTCCTCCAAGCAGAATACCGGCTCAGGAGCGTACAGTGTATGGACAGATGTTTCACAATCGCTGGCTCACGCCCAGCTCTCCTTCGAAGGGACAAACTCGAGGTCCGAGTGCGTCCTGCTAAGTTGCCCTGGCTGTGGTTGGCAGGGACTCTGAGGTCCTGTCCAGATGAGAGTGAATTCAGGACAGGTGAAAACCAGCAACTTCCAGCTCGTCCTTCCTTGCCCTCTTAGGATGGTGGGGTTTGGTCTCAACTTCCCTCTGTCCCTGACCCCTGGCCTAGGCAGACGGGTCACTGTGGGTGCAGAGGACTGGCAGGAAGGAGGGTGGGCCCTGCCCAGGCGGCCCGGCCGACCCCCCGACCCCCTAAGTCTTCCCTCTGTAGCAGACTGTCCCCTGTCCTTCCTCAGGGAGGGGTGCACTGTGCCCAGTGCAGGCGGTGGCTTCCTCTGAGTGGGATGGAGACCGAGACTCCTCAAGCATCAGATACCTCATCGCACTGGCAGGGCTGCGAGGAGAGGCGGAGGATGGTCTGGCCAGTGGTCCAGGCGGTCAGTACTGACGGCAGAGAAGAATCGAGGTGGAGAAACACCTTCACGGTGCCAAGAACTCAAGCTCAGTGTGTAAAGTTGAGGCAGGCGATGGTTGATAGAGAAGTGCCACTCGACAGACAATAGTAAAATCTCCTGCTTTTGCAGTCTGATGTGTTCTCCTTGGGAGGGTCTCTCTGGGGGCAGCTCAAGTGAAAACTAACGGAAACAGGAAATGCTGCAGTCTGGGGTCACCGGGCTCCTGCCTCTGTGTCTCAGCCCTGAGCGGGCGTCTGCAGTTGGACTGGAATGCTTGCTGGTTGGTGCCAGGCCGCAGAGCTGCCCCTGGCTGCTGGGTCTGGGGACCACAGCCTGCTGGCGGCGGCCGGCTGTTAGGTTTCCACACAGCAGGCGAATCTCAGCCCAGGGGAAGAAATCCAGCATGGCGGCGGGATGCTACAGCGTCCTGGAAGCTTTAGTGGCATTCTCTTATAACATCATCACCTAAGGACAAATAGATGCCGGCTGTGAAGTGGTATGGGGTCTGCTTTTCTAGAACGTCTGGAGGAGGGAGGAGTCTACACATTAATAGCAAATATTACACATAAATGATACACAGATGTATTCCACCCTATACATTAGTGAAGCTCAAAGCATCCAGCAGCATTTTCATTAATATATTTTATTAGTAAATATTGATGACCTTTTATTATATATTCATTATTAAATATATGTTTTTTTCTTGTTAAAATATGTCTGTATGAAAAGCTAGACTAATACAAGGAACACTATGTCCTCACCACCCAGCATTGCTGTGTATTACTAGCATTTTACCATGTTTGCTTGGGTTAGTTTTTAAAGAATTAACCTATTAGATTCTATAGAAGCCCATCCTACTAATTACTAGCCCTTCTGAAATAGTTTATTTTATTTTTAAATTTTTATTGCAGTAGGGTTGATTTACAATGTTGTGTTAGTTTCAGGTGTACAGCACATTGCGTGGGTTATACATATACATATATCCACTCTTTTTTAGATTCTTTTCCCATATAGGTTGAAATATTTTAAATGATCCTTTTTTTTTTTTTTTTTTTTTTTTTGCTAAAGCAGCAAAGTTAAAGGCCTGACATTTCTGCCCAAGGGGTTTCTCTCTGAGGGTGAAATACAGGAGCTGCTGCAAGGCCTGTTGGGTGGGAAATTCACATGCGTGTGGATTTCAAACAAATGTCTTTTCCTTTTCAGCCCTATTTTTGGTTTTGTGACCGAGAAGATACATTTGTTAACACAAGGACAGCTCTTCCCTGGTAGCACCTGCTGTTTGGGGCTGCGGGGACCTGGCCATGACCTAAAACGCACGGCTCTGTGGTCAGGTGGGAAAGGAAGGCCCTGACAGTCGGCACCAGCCACTTGAATGCAAAGGTCATATGACCTCAATCCCATGAAGGTTGTGGTTGTATTTTCTGCATTTCTGTGAAAAGGTAAATTTGTAGTAGTGGCCACTGGACTCTTTCTGATTGGATGGGTGGATAAAGTGATCCATTTCCATGCAGGGATTTTTGTCCTACTCTCTGTGTCATTTTGTTACACAACTAGCTTGCCAGCCCCTGTTCCCACCACCCTGTTCACAGGCAGACTGAGGCTTGTCATGGGACAGGGTGGGATTTCCCTCTGCCATCTGCAGCGAGGGATGAAGTACAGGTGGGGCAAGGTGTTCTGAAGTGAGCAGGTGTGACCATCATGCCAACGGCACAGGTGAGTCTTTGCAGAAACCCCCCGCCTCAGCATTTGGGTTTCTCCGTGGCTGGTTTTACTGCAAGTTGCACGGGGTTCTGACCCGGCACCATGGAGCCCAGGCCTTTGTGGAGGACCCTGTGGCCCGGGCTGTGAGAATGGCTGCTGTTCCCACACCAAGTCCAAGTGGAGCAGTCCCTCAGTGGTTTTTCTGTCGGTGTCAAAGAAATCTGGGTCCACTGAGGAAGCTCTCTGACAATTTTCAGGAAAATATCAAGATGACCTTGGCGGGAATCAGGAAACGTCTGCAAGCAGATGTGCTCAGCGGTCTCAGTGAATTTGCTGGAGAGCTCAATTCTTCTCTGCCCCCCGTGCAGTGAAAGTACATGAGTGGAAACCATTGAAAGAACGCTTTGAGAACTTGTGTCTAACGTTGAGGATACAGGGGTGCCCGGTGGAGGTAAGATGGGGAGCCTGAAGACAGAAAAATTCAATCTTAAAGACTTCAACTTTATACTTATCCCATCAAAGAACTCATTTGGAGGCTCTTACGATGTATAAACCTACAAAGGCTTTATGGACACATCGGTTCTAGGAGGGTTAAAGAGTAAATCCCGCCCAGAGCCGGCCACCTGCCAGCCCGCTTCCTGGAAGGCTCTTGCCCCAGAGAACCTTTCAGGCCTTGCCCTGAAATTTTCTTTCACTTTCCTGTTTAAATGGCACCTTATCTGAGGGACTTTCGCTGAGCACCCTAGGTGAAACCTCCTTCTCATCCCCTGTGCCTTGCTTGTTTTTAATCATAGCCCTCACTACCACCTGTCATGTTATATTACTAAAGGTGATTTAATTGTCTGTCTCCTGTTTACCCCTTCCAGAATGTCAGTTCCATGGAGCCGGAACTTGGTGTGTTTTATCTACTGCTATACTCCCAGCCCTCAAATAGTGTCTGGCATAGGTAGAATAAACGCCCATTAATTACTTGTTGAATAAACGAAAGACAAATATGAGGAAACAGAACTCTGAAAACTCTAAATCCTCTGATTCCAAAGTTTGGTTTTTTTTTGGGCGGGGGGGGGGGGCTGGTCGTCGAATTTTGTTCTCGCGTCTTATCTAAATAGTTTTCACCTCTTTTCAACAGGGATGTAGCACGTCTCATAAAATGTACAAGACAATAAGATCAAAACAGATGATGAGGTCAGAGCCAAGTGAAAAAGAAGAGAACTTCGATCCTGTAGGAAGAAAACTCCACTTCTAGAAACCACTTTCTAATCTATTCTAAGACAGAACGTCGGAAGTCAAAGACATCTCAGGACAATGGTTCTCCATCTGTATTCTTGTGGAAAGCGTGTGTTCTACGGGTTGAACCAAGGTTCCTACTGTTAAAATAAAACAAAGGCCTTTTCTCGCGGCACACACAAGGTTGAGAAAATGGATAGAAATTTCTCAATTTAAAAAGCCTCCACAGCTACTGTTTCTTAAACCTTTTGCACATTCTGTGGCTCATCTGCCAGAAAACACTTAAACTGATACAGAAAGGAGTGAACAAGTACAAACCCTGAGCGGAATCCCTTGGAAATGGCTCAGGGATGTCGTTTGACAGCTGGGTTTTCACAGAGAGCTGTCTTCGTAGTTGTGAATGTGTGTTGCATACTTTCGATATTGACATTCTTCAAAGCACTAAGAAGGGAAAAATCCTAGTTTTGAAAAGAGAGTTGAGCATCAATCTTTTCTTAGGCTCTGTAACTTTCTGGTGGTTCACTCCCTAACTAATTTTAAGAACCCCTGTTTAAATAAATGACTCTACTGGATAGTCAAAAACACGAATTGAGGCATTTTTTTCCAAGACAATTTATGCCCAGAAATGTGTTATTGAAAATAAGGAGGGGTCCATTTTGCTTGATATTGTTCGTCTTTCTTTTTTCCTGGGCGATAAAGATGAGTTCTTTCCCGAAATTGCCCCAAATAACTGTTCAACGCTTTGGTTATGTCAGCCATTCTGTTAGAGTTGAAAATGTCAACCACCACATTCCCCTTTCAAGACAAAAGTCCAGATTTACTCCAGAACCTTTGGGCCAACGTCTTTTATATTTGGCCTTGAAAGGCTCCATTTGCTCCAAGAGATTTGTAATGAGCTGGTTGCGATCAATCAGCAAGTGGCAACTTTTCAGGAGCAGAAACAGACGAACGCTGGAGCTCGAGGACCCCTGTATCAGAGCCACTGGGTCTGTGTCTATCGCCATGGCCTCCCTCCCTGGGCATCCATCCTGAGCGGATCCCAGTCTATTTAATCAGCACCGGGAAGTGCAGCTGGCACTGGTGTCTTCTCCCAGTCCATTTTCGTGACCCTTTCCTTCCTTTTCGCCTGTTGCCCCAGGCTCTGTGTCCTGATCTTAATCTTCCCTTTTTTCAGACGGTTGCCTAACTGTCCCCTTCGGCCCATCTGTGCAGGGCTGGCTCGGAGGGGCCGCTTGCTGTGGCCCCTCCTCATTTGCTGTCATTTCAGCTCCGGAGCTGCCGAAAATTCACGTTTCCCGAGCCCTGCAGTAAACATCACCTTTTCCCCACTGGACCTGCTGGTGCGCACAAAACACACCCACCCCTTCCTGCTCAGATTACACACTTGGACTTGACCATGAGCCCAGTTCTTTTCACAACAGAGCAAATCCTCTGCCCCACGCTCAGCTCAACTTTCCAAGCGGGGGTGGGCACCCAGGCCGGCAGAGACAGTACCCAAGGCTTTTTATCCTCTGGGCCACAGACAACCATACCACATTTATTTCGATTAAGTGAAATTTAAATCGAGGAAAGGTCATTTCTCATGTGTCCCATTTTCAAAAATTTGTTGGTTCTCCATCTGACCGCACACCCCACTTTCCGAGCGGGCTGACTTAGATATGCCCAATCCTGCAGACGTTTCAGGGGAGGCCCATGAACCCCGAGGGCTCAGCACCGGGGGCAGTTACAGGTTCGTCCTGGAGGGGCCCTGTTACACAGACGCGTTATCCTGCCTCTTGGAGATTAAAGTCCAGGGCTGGCAGGTTCGCTAGGCCATGAAACAACGTTAGGAAATATTTCTGACGTACAATAAACACAAATGAGAACTGAAAGCCGCTGGGTTGGGCATCAGCATTCTGGGAACGGGGTCAAATCGTGTTACATTTTCACCTGGCTTTACGTAGTTTAATGACTCTTCTTTGGTTTAAAAAGCAAAACTTTCAGACGGCATCGTTCTTTTGGTGCTGACTTCCCCCACTTCCAACCCCAGACACCAGACCTGGACCACTTTCTAGAGCCGCCAGCCCTGAGGTGGTTTGCTTGCACTCCTGACTCCCCTGCCCAGGTGATGAGCATCTTCTCAGCCGCGAGCCCCTCTCTCTACCTCTCCGTTTCGCGCTCTGCCCCCGGGCCTTCCCGGGAAAGCACGCAACTGCGTCGAGTGATGTCCAAACAGCTGGACATCGGTGCTGCGGGGCTGGGGGAGGGTTGTCTTCTGGCCTCTGGAAAAAGCAGCCTTTCCCATGCTCTTCGGGGGTCATTTTACACTTTAATGGTTTCCCTGCAATTCCCCAACCTGTCCCTCTCCTCAGCTGAGCAGGTGACCTTGACTTAGACTTTCAAAGAAAACAGAAGTCAGCAGGACAAGCCCTGGCCTTGCGGACCCCCTTCCCCACCAACGACTCTATCCGTTCACACATCTCTTTGAAGTTTATGGCAGGGGAGGTCGTGCCTCTGCTATGGATTGGATGTTTGCATCTCCCCAAATGCTAATGTTGAAACCCTACCCACCCCCAGCGTGCTGGTAGTAGGAAGCGGGGCCTTTGGAGGGTGATTAGAGTTAGATTAGGTCACGGGTGGGGTCCCCATGATGGGATTGGGGTCTCTATAAGAAGAGGAAGAGACACCAGAGCTCTGCCCCCGCCACAGGAGGACGCTGGAAGGCAGAAGCACCTCTCTTCAAGCCACAGGAAGTGTTTCCCACCAGAGCCCAGCCATGCAGGCGCCCTGATCGCGGATTTCCAGCCCACAGAACTGCAAGGATCCAGTTCCTGTCGTTTGAGCCACCCTGGCTATGGTGTTTTGTTCCGGCAGCCTGAGCCGACTAAGACATCCTGTAACTCTTCAAGAAAATGCTCACCACTGCCTTTCTCTTCATCAGCGAATCCGTTGATGAAGTTCTGCCCTTCCCCTTTTCTGTTCTTTGTCCCCTGCTCTCTACACACACTTTTCTATACCGAACACTTCGTCATCATCCTCAGACTCATATTTACCATTTCACGCTCATTCAACCAATTTATGGGGCGTGTCCTTTGTGTCAAAACCTAGGCTGGATCTTGGAGGATAGAGAAGAAAGCTACAGTCACAGCGTACCCATCCGTCTCGGAAATTATGTTGCTGATTTACGGGATTGCTGATTGATAAGCATGAAAATTCCAGAACTTGTGCCTTAACTGCTGTGTGCCTGGTGAGTGTGCCCAGTGAGTGCCTGGTATGTACTGGGGCTGAATAAATCGCTTTTGAACGAATGACCGAAGTTTCCTCCAGGGGCCGCCGTGCAGGAGACAAGAGAAACGGATCATTGCCCAGCTGTGCCTGTGAAGTGGACGAAGGAGTTCTGCAGCGCGTGCTGTGCCGGGAAGTTCTCCCATCACTGGCTGTTGGGAAGGTTTACCTTGAGCTGTGCGTTCAGGGATGAGATGGGTCAGGTGCAGGGGGAGAGACGGGGCGGGAACATTCTAGGCAGGCAGACAAGACGGAGGCTCAGCGCTGAGGGCCTGAGCTCAAGCTTGGGGTATCCAGGGAGGTTCTAGCAGGAGAGAATTTCGGAGGACGAGGTGGTCCAGGTGTGGCCTGGGGGAGGGGAGATGACCAAGGGGAACTCCAGCTTTAGCCTATGGCTATGGGGAGACCTCGAGAGGGGTGTTCCCACTGGCATTTATGGAGACCCTGTTGGTTTCAGTGCAGAGTTCACTGGGATGGGGCCACACCGGAGGAGAGAAACCTTTCCAGGGACCCAGGTGAGGACTAGGGCGCTGAGTGTCAGCATCGATGGTGGGGTTGCGGAGCTGACCGCAGGTGCACGTGGACTTGAGGCTGGAGAGAGAGGACGCCTGCACGGGCTGGGGGGAGGGGAGACATCTGTCACGTTCTCCTTGGTTTTACAACAGGTTTACATCACAGACCATCAATTCTATGTTAGTTATCAATCTACCTTCCTCAAACAATAGCGGCTGTGCCAGAGGAGGATAGACAAGCGGTTTTCCTAGGCAATGAGAAGCCCGTGCGAGGGCAGCAGCGGGAAGGGGCGGCCCTGCGCCACCAACCCCGGCTGCTGGCTTTTGGACCCTGGGCCCCAGCTGGCAGGGCTGAGGGCTGTTTCTCAAGCCGCTTTCATTGTTCTGCGTCTCCATTGGCATGTCTCCCACATTCTGGCGGCGGGTGGACGGGCCGTCCCAGTTCCCTGTGCTGTGTTTTTCTCCTTTTCTGTGTTTTCATAGGTATTCTAGTAGGAAACGGAAAGTGGCTGAGTCAGGCACTGTTTGAAAGACACCATTTCGGTCCCAAAGTATCTTTTGCTTGAAGTAACAGTTTTGGGGGAGAAAAAGGAACTTTTTGGAGGAAAGAAAGAGTGTACCTTTGAACTAGTTGGTTTTCAGAACTTTCCAGGCAGTGCGTGTGTGTGGCCAGGTGTAAAGAATGTGGAGTTCTGGAGACAGCATGGTTCTCCAGCCCCTGGTCCCCCGTTCCCAAGTGAGACATCGAAAGAGCATTTAGGGTCTCCAGGGGCCCCGGGTGTGGCTCTGGACCCCTCTGGGGGAGGGGGAGAGCTGTGGACACACTTGAAGACGGTTCTCCTTGGAGACAGTAGCCCTGGTCCCCTCCCCTCTCTCCCGATCCTGGCTCCAGACCTGGAGGCACAGGCTCCCCACGGCTTAACCTCTTTCGTTATAAATGCACGTTTTCTAGTTGACTGTGTGTCATCCTGGCCCTTTATCTGTGCCACATGATGTCTCCGCCTTCTCTCGACACCTTCTCTGCTTCAGACAAAGCTCCTCCTAGGGGCCACCCAGGGGCGGCTTCATGCCTTTGCTCAGGTGTCCTCCTGCAGAATGTCCCCTCCATCTTCAAGTGCATCCCATGGGAACCCCCCTGGAAGTCAGACCTCTCTGTTGCTCCACCTCTCACAGTTTTCTAGTCTTCATTCACGGATGTGTTTCTGCACCCCTTCTGGACTGTACACTGCCGAGGACCTAGGTCCTACTTCAATTCCCTGCTGCGTTCATCACCATATTCTGCCCATGGCAGGTGGCCAGTGTCACCCCCATGGGGATGGAAGGCTGACCCTCTCCTCCCACCTTGGCTTGAATGCTCACGTCACGCTGTCTGCATAGCAGTGCCCCCAGAAGGGACAAGCCACACACAAAGCTTTCCTTATTTTTCTTTTTAGTCTCTACCCAAAAACTTTGAAGTAAAAATTAGACCATTGACTGCTTAAAATTCATTCATTCGGTAAACAGATATTCATTGTGCACCAACTCCATTGTAGGTACATCAGTGCATGTCTCCTCCACCCATCCCAACCCACCCCCAGAAGATCTTTGCCTTCATAAAGCTGATTTTCTAGAAAGGAAGACAGATGTTAACTGTAGACATAATAAATGTTAGGATATGATAAGTGCTGTTGAAAGAAGACAAAGTAGAGCCAGGTGAGGGCGTAAGGAAGACCCCAGAGGGTAGGGGGTCTGTGCTATTAAACAGGGTGGCCAGAGTGAAACCTTACTGAGACACCCTGGCGGTTAAGAGAGATAAAGAGAGAGAACTTAGCCAAGTTGGCATCTAACGTTACCATTGTTCGGGGTATAACGGGAGAGAATTCTATGTGGAACATAATTTATAAATAAGGCTTGTGTGGGTTTTGAGCATAATTTAACTGTGCTTTTTTCTTTAGCCCTGCATTATAACACTTCTGGAGATAACAAAGAAATTAATTGAATAGTGTAGTGGAGTTTTTATTATGAATGGAAGATTTAGAAATACTATAATAAAGGGCTTTGAATCTATCTTAATTTTCAAGCAAGGATTTGAGTATCTCATATTTATCTAATGTATGTATCTGGATGGATTCTCCCGTTTTGTCCTCTTCCTCATCTGCTGCCTCATCCATCTGGGTGTGGTTTTGCTATTCTAATTTCACTGATTTTTCTCTTTGACCTACCCTTCTAACTGCTGCTTGTCTTTGTGGTGACTAATCGTTGTGTTAGCAAACAGCATTTGCACTCATTGTACTGCATGCCACTGCAGTGAAAAGTATAAAAAGTTGATTTTCAAAACAATTAAATTAAAAAATATGTAAAGCCATGACCCAAGATCCCTAGTTTTCATAGAAGTTTTTATTCGGATATTGTAGATTCACATGCAATTGTAAGAAATGATACAGAGACACACCCCATATGCCCTTTGCCCAGATTCCTCTGATGGTGGCATTTTGCAAAACTGTAGTAAAGTATCACAGCCAGGCAGTTGTGGCATCAACAAAATCCACCAAGATCGTATTTGGATTTCCGCAGGCAGTTGGCATCAACAAAATCCACCAATCGTATTTGGATTTCCGCAGGCAGTTGGCATCAACAAAATCCACCAAGATCGTATTTGGATTTCCGCAGGCAGTTGGCATCAACAAAATCCACCAAGATCGCATTTGGATTTCCGCAGGCAGTTGGCATCAACAAAATCCACCAAGATCGTATTTGGATTTCCGCAGGCAGTTGGCATCAACAAAATCCACCAATCGTATTTGGATTTCCGCAGGCAGTTGGCATCAACAAAATCCACCAAGATCGTATTTGGATTTCCGCAGGCAGTTGGCATCAACAAAATCCACCAATCGTATTTGGATTTCCGCAGGCAGTTGGCATCAACAAAATCCACCAAGATCGTATTTGGATTTCCGCAGGCAGTTGGCATCAACAAAATCCACCAAGATCGCATTTGGATTTCCGCAGGCAGTTGGCATCAACAAAATCCACCAAGATCGTATTTGGATTTCCGCAGGCAGTTGGCATCAACAAAATCCACCAATCGTATTTGGATTTCCGCAGGCAGTTGGCATCAACAAAATCCACCAAGATCGTATTTGGATTTCCGCAGGCAGTTGGCATCAACAAAATCCACCAATCGTATTTGGATTTCCGCAGGCAGTTGACATCAACAAAATCCACCAATCGTATTTGGATTTCCGCAGGCAGTTGGCATCAACAAAATCCACCAAGATCGTATTTGGATTTCCGCAGGCAGTTGGCATCAACAAAATCCACCAAGATCGTATTTGGATTTCCGCAGGCAGTTGGCATCAACAAAATCCACCAATCGTATTTGGATTTCCGCAGGCAGTTGGCATCAACAAAATCCACCAATCGTATTTGGATTTCCGCAGGCAGTTGGCATCAACAAAATCCACCAAGATCGTATTTGGATTTCCGCAGGCAGTTGGCATCAACAAAATCCACCAATCGTATTTGGATTTCCGCAGGCAGTTGTGGCATCAACAAAATCCACCAAGATCGTATTTGGATTTCCGCAGGCAGTTGGCATCAACAAAATCCACCAAGATCGTATTTGGATTTCCGCAGGCAGTTGGCATCAACAAAATCCACCAAGATCGTATTTGGATTTCCGCAGGCAGTTGGCATCAACAAAATCCACCAAGATCGTATTTGGATTTCCGCAGGCAGTTGGCATCAACAAAATCCACCAATCGTATTTGGATTTCCGCAGGCAGTTGGCATCAACAAAATCCACCAATCGTATTTGGATTTCCGCAGGCAGTTGGCATCAACAAAATCCACCAATCGTATTTGGATTTCCGCAGGCAGTTGGCATCAACAAAATCCACCAATCGTATTTGGATTTCCGCAGGCAGTTGGCATCAACAAAATCCACCAATCGTATTTGGATTTCCGCAGGCAGTTGGCATCAACAAAATCCACCAATCGTATTTGGATTTCCGCAGGCAGTTGGCATCAACAAAATCCACCAAGATCGTATTTGGATTTCCGCAGGCAGTTGGCATCAACAAAATCCACCAATCGTATTTGGATTTCCGCAGGCAGTTGTGGCATCAACAAAATCCACCAAGATCGTATTTGGATTTCCGCAGGCAGTTGGCATCAACAAAATCCACCAAGATCGTATTTGGATTTCCGCAGGCAGTTGGCATCAACAAAATCCACCAAGATCGTATTTGGATTTCCGCAGGCAGTTGGCATCAACAAAATCCACCAAGATCGTATTTGGATTTCCGCAGGCAGTTGGCATCAACAAAATCCACCAATCGTATTTGGATTTCCGCAGGCAGTTGGCATCAACAAAATCCACCAATCGTATTTGGATTTCCGCAGGCAGTTGGCATCAACAAAATCCACCAAGATCGTATTTGGATTTCCGCAGGCAGTTGGCATCAACAAAATCCACCAATCGTATTTGGATTTCCGCAGGCAGTTGTGGCATCAACAAAATCCACCAAGATCGTATTTGGATTTCCGCAGGCAGTTGGCATCAACAAAATCCACCAAGATCGTATTTGGATTTCCGCAGGCAGTTGGCATCAACAAAATCCACCAAGATCGTATTTGGATTTCCGCAGGCAGTTGGCATCAACAAAATCCACCAAGATCGTATTTGGATTTCCGCAGGCAGTTGGCATCAACAAAATCCACCAATCGTATTTGGATTTCCGCAGGCAGTTGGCATCAACAAAATCCACCAATCGTATTTGGATTTCCGCAGGCAGTTGGCATCAACAAAATCCACCAATCGTATTTGGATTTCCGCAGGCAGTTGGCATCAACAAAATCCACCAATCGTATTTGGATTTCCGCAGGCAGTTGGCATCAACAAAATCCACCAATCGTATTTGGATTTCCGCAGGCAGTTGGCATCAACAAAATCCACCAAGATCGTATTTGGATTTCCGCAGGCAGTTGGCATCAACAAAATCCACCAATCGTATTTGGATTTCCGCAGGCAGTTGTGGCATCAACAAAATCCACCAAGATCGTATTTGGATTTCCGCAGGCAGTTGGCATCAACAAAATCCACCAAGATCGTATTTGGATTTCCGCAGGCAGTTGGCATCAACAAAATCCACCAAGATCGTATTTGGATTTCCGCAGGCAGTTGGCATCAACAAAATCCACCAAGATCGTATTTGGATTTCCGCAGGCAGTTGGCATCAACAAAATCCACCAATCGTATTTGGATTTCCGCAGGCAGTTGGCATCAACAAAATCCACCAATCGTATTTGGATTTCCGCAGGCAGTTGGCATCAACAAAATCCACCAAGATCGTATTTGGATTTCCGCAGGCAGTTGGCATCAACAAAATCCACCAATCGTATTTGGATTTCCGCAGGCAGTTGTGGCATCAACAAAATCCACCAAGATCGTATTTGGATTTCCGCAGGCAGTTGGCATCAACAAAATCCACCAAGATCGTATTTGGATTTCCGCAGGCAGTTGGCATCAACAAAATCCACCAAGATCGTATTTGGATTTCCGCAGGCAGTTGGCATCAACAAAATCCACCAAGATCGTATTTGGATTTCCGCAGGCAGTTGGCATCAACAAAATCCACCAATCGTATTTGGATTTCCGCAGGCAGTTGGCATCAACAAAATCCACCAATCGTATTTGGATTTCCGCAGGCAGTTGGCATCAACAAAATCCACCAATCGTATTTGGATTTCCGCAGGCAGTTGGCATCAACAAAATCCACCAAGATCGTATTTGGATTTCCGCAGGCAGTTGGCATCAACAAAATCCACCAATCGTATTTGGATTTCCGCAGGCAGTTGGCATCAACAAAATCCACCAAGATCGTATTTGGATTTCCGCAGGCAGTTGGCATCAACAAAATCCACCAATCGTATTTGGATTTCCGCAGGCAGTTGTGGCATCAACAAAATCCACCAAGATCGTATTTGGATTTCCGCAGGCAGTTGGCATCAACAAAATCCACCAAGATCGTATTTGGATTTCCGCAGGCAGTTGGCATCAACAAAATCCACCAAGATCGTATTTGGATTTCCGCAGGCAGTTGGCATCAACAAAATCCACCAAGATCGTATTTGGATTTCCGCAGGCAGTTGGCATCAACAAAATCCACCAATCGTATTTGGATTTCCACAGGCAGTTGGCATCAACAAAATCCACCAATCGTATTTGGATTTCCGCAGGCAGTTGGCATCAACAAAATCCACCAAGATCGTATTTGGATTTCCGCAGGCAGTTGGCATCAACAAAATCCACCAAGATCGTATTTGGATTTCCGCAGGCAGTTGGCATCAACAAAATCCACCAATCGTATTTGGATTTCCGCAGGCAGTTGGCATCAACAAAATCCACCAATCGTATTTGGATTTCCGCAGGCAGTTGGCATCAACAAAATCCACCAATCGTATTTGGATTTCCGCAGGCAGTTGGCATCAACAAAATCCACCAATCGTATTTGGATTTCCGCAGGCAGTTGGCATCAACAAAATCCACCAATCGTATTTGGATTTCCGCAGGCAGTTGGCATCAACAAAATCCACCAATCGTATTTGGATTTCCGCAGGCAGTTGGCATCAACAAAATCCACCAATCGTATTTGGATTTCCGCAGGCAGTTGGCATCAACAAAATCCACCAATCGTATTTGGATTTCCGCAGGCAGTTGGCATCAACAAAATCCACCAATCGTATTTGGATTTCCGCAGGCAGTTGGCATCAACAAAATCCACCAATCGTATTTGGATTTCCGCAGGCAGTTGGCATCAACAAAATCCACCAAGATCGTATTTGGATTTCCGCAGGCAGTTGGCATCAACAAAATCCACCAATCGTATTTGGATTTCCGCAGGCAGTTGTGGCATCAACAAAATCCACCAAGATCGTATTTGGATTTCCGCAGGCAGTTGGCATCAACAAAATCCACCAAGATCGTATTTGGATTTCCGCAGGCAGTTGGCATCAACAAAATCCACCAAGATCGTATTTGGATTTCCGCAGGCAGTTGGCATCAACAAAATCCACCAAGATCGTATTTGGATTTCCGCAGGCAGTTGGCATCAACAAAATCCACCAATCGTATTTGGATTTCCGCAGGCAGTTGGCATCAACAAAATCCACCAATCGTATTTGGATTTCCACAGGCAGTTGGCATCAACAAAATCCACCAATCGTATTTGGATTTCCGCAGGCAGTTGGCATCAACAAAATCCACCAAGATCGTATTTGGATTTCCGCAGGCAGTTGGCATCAACAAAATCCACCAAGATCGTATTTGGATTTCCGCAGGCAGTTGGCATCAACAAAATCCACCAATCGTATTTGGATTTCCGCAGGCAGTTGGCATCAACAAAATCCACCAATCGTATTTGGATTTCCGCAGGCAGTTGGCATCAACAAAATCCACCAATCGTATTTGGATTTCCGCAGGCAGTTGGCATCAACAAAATCCACCAATCGTATTTGGATTTCCGCAGGCAGTTGGCATCAACAAAATCCACCAAGATCGTATTTGGATTTCCGCAGGCAGTTGGCATCAACAAAATCCACCAATCGTATTTGGATTTCCGCAGGCAGTTGGCATCAACAAAATCCACCAAGATCGTATTTGGATTTCCGCAGGCAGTTGGCATCAACAAAATCCACCAATCGTATTTGGATTTCCGCAGGCAGTTGGCATCAACAAAATCCACCAAGATCGTATTTGGATTTCCGCAGGCAGTTGGCATCAACAAAATCCACCAATCGTATTTGGATTTCCGCAGGCAGTTGTGGCATCAACAAAATCCACCAAGATCGTATTTGGATTTCCGCAGGCAGTTGGCATCAACAAAATCCACCAAGATCGTATTTGGATTTCCGCAGGCAGTTGGCATCAACAAAATCCACCAAGATCGTATTTGGATTTCCGCAGGCAGTTGGCATCAACAAAATCCACCAAGATCGTATTTGGATTTCCGCAGGCAGTTGGCATCAACAAAATCCACCAATCGTATTTGGATTTCCGCAGGCAGTTGGCATCAACAAAATCCACCAATCGTATTTGGATTTCCGCAGGCAGTTGGCATCAACAAAATCCACCAATCGTATTTGGATTTCCGCAGGCAGTTGGCATCAACAAAATCCACCAAGATCGTATTTGGATTTCCGCAGGCAGTTGGCATCAACAAAATCCACCAAGATCGTATTTGGATTTCCGCAGGCAGTTGGCATCAACAAAATCCACCAATCGTATTTGGATTTCCGCAGGCAGTTGGCATCAACAAAATCCACCAATCGTATTTGGATTTCCGCAGGCAGTTGGCATCAACAAAATCCACCAATCGTATTTGGATTTCCGCAGGCAGTTGGCATCAACAAAATCCACCAATCGTATTTGGATTTCCGCAGGCAGTTGGCATCAACAAAATCCACCAAGATCGTATTTGGATTTCCGCAGGCAGTTGGCATCAACAAAATCCACCAATCGTATTTGGATTTCCGCAGGCAGTTGGCATCAACAAAATCCACCAAGATCGTATTTGGATTTCCGCAGGCAGTTGGCATCAACAAAATCCACCAATCGTATTTGGATTTCCGCAGGCAGTTGGCATCAACAAAATCCACCAATCGTATTTGGATTTCCGCAGGCAGTTGGCATCAACAAAATCCACCAAGATCGTATTTGGATTTCCGCAGGCAGTTGGCATCAACAAAATCCACCAATCGTATTTGGATTTCCGCAGTTTTGCTCATACCTCTCTGTACAGGATACAAAGGTACTATTTTACAAATATCTGTAGATATCCTCATGACCGACGGACTATAAACCGTATTCAAACATTGCTGGATTAACGGTAGCTTTGCGTTATACGTTTTTCTCAAAGATTTGTTTTTTCAAACAGAAAGATCCCCCTCCCCCAACCGGCTCTCACACACACTCACACCCCACACATATCGTACACATCATACACCCACTCGGATGCCCTCACACACGCTCATATACACCCACACACGCACACACACACGCACACACACAGGTTGCCCATCCCTGAGATGCGGACCCAGCAGGTCCGGGGCGGGGCCTCATCATCCGCGTTTCTATTGGGTGTTGCAGCTCCTGCTGGCCTGGGGACCACCCGGGCCAGCATCACTGTAGCCTGGGAGCCATAGACCCACGTGCTGTTCCTTCCCATCTCCTCGCCTCCACGCCTTGAATAACTGAGTTGCTCTCCTGAGTGTCACCAGGGGACCACACCATTGTCCCATCTTCTCATGGCCTTTCCTAGCCCTGTTGCCCTTCCACCTCTGCCCTGTCGGCTCTCCCCTCCCGGAAAGCCCCTCCCCCCTAGGCTCCTGTCACCCTGGGGTCACCTGGCCCTTCATCCTCTCTTGCTTCCTCTGCCTCTTCTGCCCCTCCGACCCTGAGAGGTGGCTGTTCTCCTGGGGTCCTTCCCTGACCCTCATGTCTCGATCCACTCTCTCCTAGAGCCATCACACCCATTGCTGAGGCTTCAGCCTTCATTTCTAGGCAGGTGATGCCCCCATTCTGGTCCAGTCCCTCTGACAGCAGCAGAACACCTGTCCCTCCCTCTCAACTGCAAGGCATCCCTCCTTGCCTGAGCACCTGCTTTGACCTTTGACATGAACCACTCAAAACTTGGGAGCTCATTCTCACCTGCAAATCAGCATCCCTCCCACCCGCTGTCCTTCTCATCTGCATATCCGCTTTGCACACTGTCTCCTGGAATCCCAGCCGTCTCCACCTCAGCCTGTCTGGCCGTCTGCCTCTGTCTGATCCTGTTGCCTTAGAGACCAGGAACCTCAGCTTCAGAGCAGTCACATCCCTGCTGAGGCCAGCAGACCAGCAGCAGCAGCCAGGATTCAAACCCAGGTCCTCCGGCTCCCAGCTACGGGCTCACCATCGGGGTGAAAGCTTCTGTATTGGAAATCATAGCTCTTAGCATCTAAGGAGCTCTGGGGCCAACAATTTCATTGTACGTAAGTCTCAAATTTGAGCTATGAAAGGCTGTTCACCTTCATCTGTTAACTCAGCACACACGTGGCAGGCCTTTTCGTCTAGGCCCTGGAATCTAGGGGAGGGAAGATGGATTAGTCAGAGACCACCGAGATAGAGAGCAACCAACCAACCAAGGAACCTGCCCCCAGCCCTCACCCTGCTCCTCCTTTCACGTCTTACCAGACGGGCACTCTCCCTGAGGACAGTCGGCACGATGAAGAGGGAATTCATTTGCTAGTTTCCTTTGAGGCTGAGAGCTTTGAGAGTAAGCCTCTCCAAGAGGCACTTGAAGAGTCAACAGAATGATGCTTGGGCTGAGCTGCAGTCAGAGAATGAGGAGAAGGGGGTCCAAGAGCAAAGAGGAGCCTATGCCTGGACCATAAGGGCAGGAAGGGGCAGACATCTGTGGGTGAGTTCTAACAGAGTTGTGGCCCTTATGGATCTGTGCTTTGGTCTCTTTCTCCTGCCACTGTTGAGTGGGGTCCGCAAGAAAGGGCAGAGCCATCGAGATGCCTGAGGATTGGCGAGAATGAGTCTCCCTTGTCTATTCATACTCGCTCATTTAGGTCCACTTCATGTCTTCAAGATCTGTGGTGACAGGGACATCGTGCCGTTTCCCCTGTATGTCTGTCCTTGGTGTCTAAGCAATTAAGAAACATAATTTCTTACTCAACATTTACTGATGTGGAAATTGGGGATGTGACCCGGGGACTCTGTTGCCATCAGGCCATGGACATGTGCACAGAGAGTTAGCAAGTATACCTAGGTTGAGAAATCTGCTTGCCTACCAATCCAACCCAAGCTGGCAAGACTGCGTTCTCCTATAGACAGCAGAGGCAAATCCCCCGACACCAGTTAACTGCAAACACAGTTCACTGAGTTGAGGATTAGTTATGAAATAGATGAACGTGCATAGCTTCCAGGCCAAAGTTATTCAAACAACTAAGGTCTTGGCCAAGCTGGAGGTTCTTTCTAGATGCTTCTTATTTCCATTTCAGGTTCATTCAAACTGAAACTCAGAGGGACACGTGCCTTAGCCAGGAAACCGAGTAAAACCAGGTCGTCTAGAAAGTTTTATTGTAATGTTGGGTCCTCGTCCAAATCCCAGTGACCTTTGCCTCTAAAGAGATGATTGCATGAAAGTGGTGCAATGTTGAGGCCTTGCTTGAAGGCATAATGGATAAGGGAAGTCATTTCTGTTCCCATCTGCCACTGCCCCTCATTTATTTTATTTTATTTCTTTTGAGATATGATTCAGATATCGTAATATCTACCCCTTCAAAGTGTACAAGTCAATTGTCTTTAGTGTATTCACGAAGTTGAGCAACCATCAACACTACCTCATTCAAGAACATTTACATCACCCCAAAGGAAGCCCCGCGTCCATCTGCGGCCACTCCGCATTCTTCTCTACCCCCAGCTCCTGGCAACCACCCATCTACTTTCCACCTCTATTAACTTGGGCATTCTGGAAATTTCAAATAAATAGAATCATACACCATGTGGCCTTTCCTGCCTGGCTTCTTTCACTTAGATAATGTTTCAGGGCTTATCCGTGTGTATCAGTACTTCATTCTTTTTATGGTTGGGTAGTATTCCATTGTACAATAGACCATATTTTGTTTCTCTGGTTTTATAATAAGGCAATTATTTTTTTAAATTACCGATGCAATGTGCATTTTTTTCAAACGTATTTATCCCAACACCGTAATGACTGGATTGTCCCCCTGCCGTTTTCCCAATGCTCCTGTGTTTCTTTGGTGATTTGTATACTTACTCAGTGGTGTTACCTTGCTGTGTTCTTGTCCTGCCCGGGTTATGCCTGTTCTGTAGACCTAGAAGTGGCTTTGATGGTGCCCTTGGCATAGGTGGCTGTTGGTCTATCCCTGCTAATTTCAGGTTTTCCCTGAGATGTGCTCTCTACACTGGGGAAACACAGGGTCTTCTGAACTCACCGATGGGGAAAGCATTTTCTAGCTCCAGGACATAGGAGCACATACTCTGCACTGAGAGGAGAGCCAGCCATGGCGTGTGGGAGGGTACGTGAGGGGGTGGAAAGAATCACTCTTTAGCTTCTGATAATCTTTCAAGCCATGGAGCAGTCTCCATAGTGGTCCTAAAGATTGTTTCCTCCCTTCCATCCCTGGCTTCACAAGTTCACAGTCATGCGATGATCTTAGGCCGAGTACCTGGAGGGGTCACGCCCAGAATAACCCTTGTAGGGTCGAGGGGCTCTCGCCTTGATGTGACTGGGTACTCAACAGGACCAACTGGATGCAGCATGGCAGCTGGGCAGAGTCCATGGTGGGCCTGGTCATGTTGGGTAAGAAGGTTCAGTTCAGCCGAAGCCACCGCATGTGCTCAGCTGGCCCCATAGCCACATCACTCACCATTTGGAGGAAGTGTCACTGGAGACAGAGGCGAGGCCCCTCCGTGGCTTTACAGAGGAGGAAATGCCATCCCACCCTCCACCCCAGCAATGCTTTGTTGTTCTCGTGGGTGCAGCCCGGAGCTGGGAAGAGGGCAGAGGTTCCTCCCTCCTAGGCTTGTGTGTTTTCTACTCTTAACCAGCTCAGCGCACCCTATGCCACATGTCTTGCAAGGGTTTGCTGAATCATTTTTGAAGTTTGTCACAAAGATTTCTGGCTCTGTACCGCAATGTTCTTTACAGCTCTATTTACAATAGGCAGGACATGGAAGCAACCTAAATGTCCATCGACAGATGAAAGGATAAAGAAGATGTGGCATATATATACGATAGAATATTACTCAGCCATAAAAAGAAACAAAACTGAGTTATTTGTAGTGAGGTGGATGGACCTAGAGTCTGTCATACAGAGTGAAGTAAGTCAGAAAGAGAAAAACAAATACTGTATGCTAATACATATATATGGAATCTAAAAAACAAAAGGATATGAAGAACCTAGGGGCAGGACAGGAATGAAGACACAGACGTAGAGAATGGACTTGAGGACACGGGGAGGGGGAAGGGTAAGCTGGGAGGAAGTGAGAGGGTGGCCTGGACATATATACACTACCAAATGTAAAATAGCTAGTGGGAAGCAGCCACATAGCACAGGGAGATCAGCCTGGTGCTTTGTGACCACCTAGAGGTGTGGGACAGGGAGGGTGGGAGGGAGGGAGACGCAAGAGGGAGGAGATATGGGGATATATGTATATGTATAGCTGATTCACCTTTTTATGCAGCAGAAACTAACACACCATTGTACAGCAATTATACTCCAATAAAGATGTTAAAAAAAAAAAAAAAGATTCCTGGCTCTGAGTGGAAAATTCTCCCCCCCTTTTTTTTTCTTTCTACAAGAACAGAATTGGGAACTAAGCTTGTCTCTGAAGGTGCCTGACCAAAAAATCCAGGAGCTCCAGGGTGGGACTGTCTTAGTCCTTGAGAGCCAAGAGCAGAGTTGGGCCTGTGGCTATTATGAGCTCTAAATATTTGTTGGATTGAGGTTTACAGGATTGGCTAAAACTGACTTCAGAGCAACACGGGAAGGGAGCATCGTCTTTGTTTTGGGGACTGTGGATCTGGGCTGCGTGGAGGCAAGCCCTGCTGAGCCAGTGAGGACACTGCTAGCCAGGGTCTGGCCCTTGGTGGCCTTGGGAAGGCTCTCGCTGGCACAATTTAGGATGTGAACTTCCCCCTCAGTTTCTGGATTTCTTTTGTGATAAGTGGCTCACGGAAGGTCACAGGAGTTGAGTCTGGCTTGACCCCAGCTGATGCCAGACACATACGTGGAGGCTTATACTTGCCTCAGACCCTTGTCTCTTCGGGGGAAGGAAGGAGGATCAAATGTCCAGCCCAGCTGCTCTTATCCAAACCTTCAGCAAATCACAGGATGGAGGAATAGTGCCAGCGCCCCTACCCCCAGCAGGGCCGAGCAGGTGACCATGGAATCAAGGCTGGCTCACGTGCTCCGTGGCTCTTCTCCTGGGCTCTGGCGCAGGGTGCCACAGAGCAGACCTAGAACATCTGAGTAAGACCCGATAGTAGGAGACGTTTTCTCAGACGTTTTCCTAAAGGCAGCATGGCCTGGACAAGTGGACACAATTCAGTTGAGCCCTGACTTTCTTGGGACCATCAGGCAGCACAGCCCAGGTGCCTGTCTGAACCTCTGAACTGGACGCAGCTCGGGACCCCTCTCTCTACTCCAAGCCCTGCAGGCTGTCCTGTGACAGGCCCCCAAGGCTGCAGGGCACAGCAGGGGCTGCCCCAGGGGACAGGGGGCAGCAAACCCCGGGGAACATACGAGGCTCCTTCAGTGAATGTTAACTGGGCCCTTTGCTACGTGAAGACAGGCTGATCATCTGGTCTGTTTGCTACATAAAATGCTGCGGTTCCCCAAGAAATTGGAGACTCTACAGGGCTGTCATCTGCTGGGAAGGGGTGGAAAGGACTGAGCTGTTTTACCTACTTCCTCAATCCCTGCCATCCACCCTTGTGACACCACAGAGGAGCACAGGGTGGGGAGTTGGTGGGCCAGGGCCTCAGGGCAACGGAGGGGGAAGGGTGTTCCGTAAGTCACTGTAGATCTCTGGTATATTTAAAATGTGAATTACAGCCTTTCACGCAAAAGCATTGGAAAACCGGCTCCAAATACCTCATCTCATACCAGCGGGGCCTAATTTTACCTGACAGCTTGAAGGCATTTGGAAAAATCTCCACAGGGAAATGGGAGGATTACGACTCCAGCCCGGGGAGGCTCGGCTAGCCAAGGATCTCTCAGCACGTACAAGTGTCTTTACAAGGAGCGTTACCCACCTTTGCGGCTACCTGCAACTCTGTGTTTTCAAGGAAGTATTCACTTAAAAAAAAAAAGTGACTTGTTCTTTCTAAAGCAAATATCTGCAGGGACATTTGTCACATGATCATATCTCTGGTTGGAAACAATTACATTTTTGACTTGAATTTTTTTTTTTTTTAACCGTTAGAAGCTGCTTTTTGATTCCCAAATATAAAAATCTAGGGTCAAAGTAAATACCTAGCCAATCAACACCAGCTAAGCCTTCCTCCCCCTGCACCCCAACCAAAAAAAAAAAAAAAAACTCAACAAAAACAGAAACAAAAACCCCCCTCTCACAAGGCCAGAGATTGTAAGGGGCTTTTAATCCGGTTTCAGAAACTCCAGTCCCAACAGGAATTCCTGACATATTCCAGGCAGCTCTACCTCCAGGCACTTAGCAAAGGCAGGCACAGTCTTTTGAGTTTGCTTAAAACTATTAAGAAGTAATTATGTAGTTAAAGGGTCTTTTTCAGCCTGGCTGAGTTTGGGAGGTGGGTTCAAAGAAAGAAAACAGCACCCTCGCCAGCCTCGCTTTCCTTTTAGCTGACCTTGCACGCTAATAAATTCATCCTGTACTTTTCTGCTACTGCCAATTTATGGCCTACAGGAAACTAATCTCGTACAATAACTACCTTCCTGTACTTAGTTCCTAAATAGAGCCAAATGGATTTGGTGGCGGAAACGCTGGTCCGCGGCCCCTGGGAAACAGTGCTGAGCCCGCAGGAGCCCAGAGGCCGGCACTCAGCCACCATCGCAGATCCCACCACGTCAGGGTGTTCTTGTTCTGGTCGCATGCACTCGAGAACAGAAAATCAAAAGCAATCCTCCGTGCAGGGCCTCCCACAAGGATCTCAGCTTCCACGGGAGGGAGAGCTGTGCGTTTGAGACAGGCCAGGGAGACAAGGTCACGGGAATTTAGGGCACGAGACACACACAGGCTGGCAACCTGGCACTGAAGCCCTTAGATGCCCTCGGATGTGAAATAAGATTCACAATGGAGTGAACTGCGTGATGAGCTGGTGAAAAAACTGTGTTCTCCTTTTAAAGTCAAACGTGTTATTAAGAGAAGGAATCCAGAGAGAGAGAGAGAGAGAGGCTGAATTCAAACGTAGTGAAGTGGGAGTTTGCAGCCAGGTTGAGTTGGGAGGGCTAAACACGAGGGATGTGGCCAAAAGGCAGGAGAGCCCACGTGAGGCCTCAGAGCCACCAGTAACTGAGCGGTGAAAACTCAAGAGCTTGTTTTTGAAGAAACCCCAAATCTCCCAGTAGCTGACAAGGACCCCGCCCCTCAGGGTTCCTGCTTCCTGACTTCTATCCACGCAGATCTGATGACTTCACGTGCACATCGCTTGGTGCCGTGTAGACAGACCCCACTTCCTGTTAATTGAGAATGTTCTAGAATTGTAAGGAAGCCACTAATGCAGAGGGAAATGGAGCCTTCTATAAAGGCCAGAAAATATCACCCTGACCAGGTGAGGAAAGGAGGACAGTTATTTAAACTGCTGGGTCAGAGATTTCAACCCAGCGAGATGGGACCCCATAGGGACGTACTGGGTGGGAACCTCTGGGGCCCAGCCTAGGGTCTCTATTTCCCTCTTCCACGGGGCCCTGACTGGTGAGCCTCAGGGGTTGGGAAGGACGGCCCTCGGCCATGAAACACCTCAGATCTAGTGAGTGACCTGTGGCCTCTGTTGATGACAGTAAGAATCTTGCGACGATTACGGATCATGAATGAAAAGTCAGAGATATGCCAGTGTTCTGTACTGGGTGACACCATAAAAGCTGAAAACAGTCTTTGTTATGGTGATGAGCCGGTGTTGTCATCCTCGTTATTAAGGTCAGGGGTGCCCTGTGAGCCAAACAGCGGCTTTGAATTGTGGATGGGAACAGCGGAAGGTCTAGGGCGGGTAGGAGCGAACGGCACACGGATTAGTGGAAGAGGCTATAACAAGGAGATCCGAGAGCTGGCTTTGCACCTAATTTATTTACTGGTCATCCCACCTCGTGCTCCTAAAAGTACCAAGTGTGACAGTGTTTACGCCTTGTGTTTTACAGCACTTTGTACACGATGTGTTCCTTTCATACCCCTCGTCTGCTTTAAACATTTGGGCCTAAACATGCAGCAGAGGAGACGTGAGTGTGCAAGGCCACGTCCCAGCGTGGCCAGAGTGGCTCCCATCTTTATGGAGCAAGAGAAGCACTGACATCTGGCCTCCTGCCTCCCGAGGGCCAGGGCAGAGGGAAGATCACCGAGCAGAACTGGGCTGAGGAGTAGAGATGCATCATGCCTCCACCCAGACTCACGGCGGCTACGGAGGCCGGGCAGTGGGCTCTACCCCTTCTCATCCTAGCCTTTCGTGTCCTGTCCTAAGACACGTGCGAAGCCCTGTTCTCGGACACATGAGAGGGCTGTGTGTGCAGGATGGTCCTTGCAGATTCGGTGGCTCGGCTCCTGGGAACACGGGGTCCCCGTCTCCTTCCCTTTGCAGCATCCTGGGTGCTCTGCAAGTATAGGGGGACAAAGGGGTAGATGAGAGACCCCTGGGGCTGTCCCCAGGCACCGGCCCTCCCCAGGCTCTCCCTCCCTCGGACCCCAGCCGCCCCGCTCAGCTAGACGTGGAGGGAAAAATCTCAGTCACGGGGAGGGAGGGGGATACGGCATCAACCCCACGTTAAAAGCAGATGGCCTGGCTGGTGACGGCAACAGGCTGGCCACGGGGCTCTGGCCGCTGCCCGGCCTCCCCCGCATGCCTGGGAGTGTCCCCTGTGCATCCCTTGGTGACGGCCGCTGAGATGGTCCTAGAGGATTCGATGGCTCTGTGTTTAGCCTGAACGCCATCACTATTCAACCAGAGCAAGGATGCCCGACGCAGAGCCCACACCGCGGGCCCCTCATCCTGGCCATGTTGGGTGCGTGGTTCCACTTGCCAGACAAGATGTGACTTTACCCCCTCGAAGGTGACGATTCCAGAGAGTCACTCAAAGCACAGCAGGGACGTCGGCGTGGTGGGAAGGAGGAGGCTGTGGGCTCCCAGGAGGAGTGGAGGGAATTGTGCAGAAGCCCGGCGGCCATGGAGCGTGACCCCTCCCCTCTGTCAAGCTGCTCGTGTTGAAATGTGCTCACAGGGCTTTCTACCAAGTTTTGCCGTGACAAAGGCTGTGTCTGTGAAAGCAGCCCTCAACACAGGTCTTGGGAGTCTGGGGCAGGCAGGCTCAGAGAGCAGCCTGTGAATGAGAAAGCTGGGTGTCCGGCTCCCTAATCGGAGGCTGTGACCCTGGGGGAGGCCCCAGCATCACCGCCTCGGGGTCCTCATCTGTGAGAGCCAGAGAATACGTGCCCCTTCCTAGGACCACTGTGATGCTTACATAGCAGAATGACCATAGCCACGCTGTTTGTTTGTCTATGTTTTAATTTTCCTTTGAGTTGTAATCGACACACAACACTCTGCGAGTTTCAGGTGTGCAGCACAGTGAGGCCACCTTTGCACGTGTCATGAGATGCTGGCTGCTTCCAGTCTAGTTAGCAGGTCACAGGTGTCTTGTCCTTCAACCTCCCAGGCCTCAGGTTTCCTCCTCCCTCGGGGGCACTAATTATACTCACTTCTCAGGATGCTGGCGACGGTCACATGAGATGTCGGAGCCGAGGATTTAGCACCGAGCAAGCCCAGCCGCTCCGGTTATTTTTAGTGTTGCCATTATCCCTGTCCTGAGATCCCCTGGTCGCTTCTCATTGGAAGTTCATCTCGCCGGCCTCCCAAAGCAGACCTTTCCTGACCCGCTCTGGTCGTTAGTCAGCCGCTCCCTTCCTCCTGGTTGGCAGCCCAGGGGTGTCATCTGTGGGTCTCACCGTCCTTTATTTAGGGCGCTGGCACACTGCAGAGGCTTTCGTCACCGTGCGCTGCGCTGGCAGCCCGGGGCACGCATGTGTCATCACAGGTCACGCTCATGTGACCTGGGAATGGTCCATGCCAGCTGGGGGAGTGGGGACAGGATGCCCTATGTGGGTGCACAGGCTGCCAGGGGTCCGGGGACTTATGTTCATCCGAAGTTTTTTTTATCCTCCCTTTATGCATAAAGGAATCCCCTATAGAAAGTCTGAGTTTTTCAACAAGCAAAAACTACTTACAGAAAAGTTGAAAGTACCGCCCAAATAATTTTCTTCCTGAAACTTTTGAGAACAAGTTGCCTCTGTGATGTCCTGCGATCCCTGAGCTTTGTAGTCTGTATCTTCTAAACACGTGAATATTCTCCACGTGACCTCAACAGGGCCGGCAAAATCACACTTAACAGGGTACATCACCAGTCCCCAGATGGCACTCACGTTTGCCCTAAAAAGTGGTTGAAAACAAAAGGATCCACTTCAGAACCTCGTGCTGCATTTAGTCGTCACGTTTCTTTTGTCTTTACCACCCTGAAGGAGCTCCTGGACCTGTCTTTGACTCTGGTGACCTTGACTGTGAGGGTCACCGGCGTTGTGGAGACTCTGGGGCTGCCTGCTGCCCCCTCGTGATGCTGGCAGCTCCTCCAGAGGCTGGCAGGAAGGACACAGGAGGGATGGCACAGGAGGGATGGCGACGGTCACTGACCGCCTGATGCGATGGTGTCTGCTGGCATCTTCGCTCCTCTTCCCCTTCGTGACTAATGCGAGTCGGGCGGGAACCACCTTAAAACTGTGCATAAGGGGCTTCCCCGGTGGTTGAGAGTCCGCCTGCCGATGCAGGGGACACGGGTTCGTGCCCCGGTCGGGGAAGATCCCACATGCCGTGGAGCGGCTGGGCCCGTGAGCCATGGCCGCTGAGCCTGCGCATCCGGAGCCTGTGCTCGGCAACGGGAGAGGCCACAGTGGTGAGAGGCCCGCGTACCGCAGAAAACAAAAAAACAAACAAACAAAAAACAAACTGTGCATAACCTGCTTCTTGTCCAACACTTACTTTGTTCATTTCCATATTTGCCTCTATTGGTATGAATTCGTGGTCTCCATTTCACTCAGTGGCGTATAGTCTGTTATCATCATCACTTATCGCGATGCTCCAGTGTGTCCAACTTTGGGGGAATCTGAGTATAGAGCCTATGTGCCAGCACTCTTGAGGCACGTCTTCACCGTCAGCATGAAGGCAGGTTGTAGGCGGACCCTGGCCCTTCCCTGCCCTGGCCTCCAAGAAGCACTGGTTCCCCCGAGGGGAGGATGGGGTTTGGAAGCGAGCTCTGGAGTGGGAGCCGGTGTCGGTGGACAAAGCTGATCGGCACGTGCACGCACCCACAGCTCCATCCACGTTTTCTACACATACTTACTCGTATTGAAGACCCCAAGTTCAAGCTGAGCGTCAGAGGCTTGGCGTCACCTTTCCTCCTGTGTTTGTAACTCCCTGATGGTAAGCCTCCCTGGCCGCACTCTCCCACCTCAGCTGCCCCTCCCCTGCACGGGAACCACCAGCTCCTGTTCGGCCTTCCGCCAGACTGCACCCCGACATGGGCTTTCTGCCCACCTGTCACACCCTGTCTGGATTGTCCTCCACCTGTAAGCTCTCCTGGTGCCTGCCCCTCCCACATGGATACACCCTCCATCCTGCTCAGTACCCAGGGTCCCAGTACCGGTGTGTGCCCCCCGTCCCGTCCCACTGAGGTCTGATGCCAAGGATGCACCAACCCCCAAGGCCACCCTTGGTCCCATTTCTCCCCCACCTCTCGCCCCAGTCCCCGTCTCGCTGGACTCTGGCACCGAGGCTGCACCACAGCCCCGGGGACACCCCTACACCCGGCTCAGGCTCCGGTGAGCCTCACCAGATGCCACCTTGACCCCCTGCTCCTCTGTGGCTCCTTCCACCCAGCATGGACATCCACCTGGCTCCAACCCACCGAGTGGCTTTAGGATTGAATTGATGGAGAAGGGAAGGGTACGGAAGAAAAGAGGGAGACTCCCAAAAATGTTTTGATAGTTTCAGCTCATTTCTAGAACAGTGTTACTAAGAACTCACCCCAAAAATTCACCTTGTTATGCCCTAGGGATTAATAGGCATGAAGCTTGGTAAGGATGAGACATCTCGTCACCCAGATCTGCCTGTCGGTCAGAAATGCCTCTGGTGGTGTAACTGGGGTGGGTGGGCAATGCCATGGGTCATGGATAGAAGCGCGGTGGCCGTGACCTCACCAGGAGCCTCCATGTTAAGAGTACATGCATCTGCAATCGGACGTACTCTTGCTGGATGGAGTCCCCTGGCTTCTTTCTAACCACTCCTGTTGACCCGTTAGGTGTCTCTGGACATCCATCCGGGCAGGTGAAAGCAGTGTGGCAGCTCTAACCCCAGGGTGGTCAGGGCCCAGGGTGATGCTCTCAAGGTTTTTCCCGTGCCCTTGAGACACAACTTGTCTAGAGGCTGGACCCTCTGAGCTGGGTGCGCTCCCTCTGGCTCGGAGTTCGCATCTGCTAAACACTTCAATATGCAGTAACTTGTTTAGTGAGTGCAGTGTTTACTCAGGAAATGCCAACCAGCCAGCAAAAAGGTTCCTGAGCCCAGTACCTATTAGCAAAGGGGCCTCATGCAGCCAGGGAGGGGAAACAGCTGTGGGAAAGGGACGGCTTCTCACGAGAGATTCTCTGAGGCATGGTTGCCTCTTTCTCTTCTCGAGTCACGTAAGTTCTCGACTTTTCCCACCTCATCTGTAGATGTTGACAGATATTTAAGAGGGTATATTCAGGGAGAACTGCCCTTAGATAAAACATGTATTATGTGATAAAGTAAGCATGCTCAAATCAAGTGGAAAATGACACTTTCATTTAATAGATAATGCTAGGACATCAGCTAATATTTGTGAAACACAGCAAAGCAACAAATAAACAGACAAAACTTAGATTCTTACCTCAAAGAAACTACAAAAAGACATCCAGATGGATTAAAGAGTCAAATATAAAAAAGAAAAATATGAAGATCTAAACTAAAATACAGGTAGCAATATAACTAACCTTGGAAGGATGTTTTTCTAAGCGTGAATCAGTGGAAGAAACTACAGAAGGAATAGTCACAGATGTGACTTTGTAAAAATGAAATACAAAAGTTTAAATGAACAAAACCCAAGAGCAGGAGTGAAACGAAATGACAAACACAGACACAGGGTAAATATTTACAGCATTTTGGGCAAATCGTTCGTGGCCTTCATTTGGGCAGATCTGTTGCCAGTCAGTAAAAAAAAAAGATAATGGTTCCCAAAGAGAAAATTTCCAAGGCTAAAAACAACACAAATACAATAGGAAGTGGCTTAAATGAACTTTGATCAACTGCAGAAGGAGAGACGGCTATTCCAAATTGATATGTCAGTCCCGGTGTAAGGAGAGTCTCAATTTGACATCGTTTGTTGTGATATACTCTGGTGTTACTTACAAATGAGGCTGAGAAAAAGTTGCAAGGAAACTATATGAAAGAAAAGCTCTCAGATTTTGTCAGGAGTTTTGCCAACCCCCTAGCAGGCAGGGTGTGGTAACGCAGGAACCCCACCAGCGAAATCTGAATTACATTTTGTTTCATGACCATACACAAGCTATTCTTGGGTAAAACGTATCATAAAGTTTTCCAACTAGTTTGCTACCATAAGTGTTCACTCCCTATCAAATAATCCATCTAATAAAAAAAGAATAAAAATGACAGTAGCTAACATTTACTGAGTGCATTCCAGGCACAGTGTAATATATACAGAATTTTATTCAACCATCACAATAAGTCTGTGTCTTAGGCTTTATTATTATTATCCTCATTTTATAAATGAGGAAATGAAGCGTTGGTGCCCCAGATTTCATATATCAGTTAGTGTCAAAGACAAAATTCAAATCTGAGTTCCAAGTGCCCCCAAATCAGCACCTTAATGTTACTCATCATCAATCATCATCATCACCACCACCATCACCTTCTTCATCACCATCGCCACCATAATCACCATCACCTTCATCACCATCACCGTCATCACCTTCATCACCATCATCATCATCACCTTCATCACCATCATCACCTTCATCATCATCAACATCACCATCATCACCACCACCATCATCATCATCATCACCTTCATCATCATCATCATCATCACCATAATCACCATCACCTTCATCACCATCACCATCATCACCTTCATCACCATCATCATCATCACCTTCATCACCATCATCATCACCTTCATCATCAACATCACCATCATCACCACCACCGTCATCGTCATCATCATCATCACCTTCATCATCATCAACATCACCATCATCACCACCACCGTCATCGTCATCATCATCATCACCTTCATCATCATCGTCATCAACATCACCATCATCACCACCACCGTCATCATCATCACAAACATCATCATCACCTTCATCATCATCATCATCTTCACCGTCATCATCACCACAGCTCTGGACCCAGTTCACACTGCCCCTGTATCCCAAATGCCCCCCACCCCCCTGATCTTTGATATCCCCCCACTTTGGCTGTTGAAAGATATTTTCCTCTGAAGGTGCATGTCAAATGCTCCATCCCTACAAACCTTTTCTGTGGTTCCACATCCTCGATGCCAAGTGAATGATGTCTCCTCACTGGCCCTTGTATCAGTTCCCTAGGCCTGCTTAACAAAGTACCACAGACCGGGTAGCTTAAAACAACAGAAATGAATTCTCTCAGTTCTGGAGGCCGGGAGTCCAGAATTAAGGTGTTAGCAGGGTTGGTTTCTTCTGGAGGATTCAGAGTGTGCGAGTTTGCTCCCTGCCTATCTCCTAGCTTCCGCTGGCAACCCTTAGTGTTCTTTGGATCATAGACACACCACTTAGTCTCGGCCGCCATCACGTGGAATTCTCCCTGTGCCTCTGCTCTTTCTCCTTATGAGGGCCCCAGTCATTGGATCCACCCTAATCCTGTATGACCTCATCTCAAAGGTACATCTGCCAAGACCCTTTTCCCAAATAAGGTCACATTCTGAGATTCTGGACAGACGTGAATTCTGGGGGGACTCTCTTCCACCAAGCACAGGTCCCGCTCAAATGTGGGGACTTCCATTATATCAGATCCTGCCCTGGATCCAAATACCCGTGAATAGACCCATGACGGTACATCAAGAAACGCTCACTAATCCAATGCAAAATGGAAAAAGATGAGCAATCCTAGAGCTTTAGATAGAATGATTGACTGATGGATCAGAGTAGCTTTTCTAACTATGCTCTCTTGGCAAGGACTGTCTTTATTCTGAGATTACGTCCTTTTTTTCACATTAAAAAATTTTTTTTTGAAATAAAAAGATTTTAGTATTTATCAGGAAGGGGTATAGGGAATTGTCCTCATTTTGAAAACTCTCCTTCCTTGGCAGCCCTAAATCTTCCTCTTATTCTTCTTTTTCTTTCTGGGCCTGTGAAACCCGAGTCAGGGAGCCCCAGCTTTGTAATAATGATTTATTTGTACGTCTTTCTCCCTTCACTTAATGAGAGCTCCTTGAAAGTGGGACTGGAATGTTATTTACTTTTATTTCTTCACTGTTCCACCTTTGTCTAGTTCATCATATTCACTGAAGGAAGGTACAGATGATGAGCAGGTATAGAAAGTGGGGAGGGGACGAGAGGACAGCCCCCTCTGAGTAGGACCAGTGGATGCCGGGCTGTTCATTGGGACACAGTGCAGCACGTGGCTTTGATCCAGTTTCTCCAGAGCCAGCAGCAGCTTGAGTCTGGCTGGTCACGACTGGCTCTCTGGTGGGAACTTTCATCTTCAGTAAAGTGCTCAGGTGACACTGCCTGGGTGCTGTTCTCCACCACGTGGGCCATCACAGGGCATCCAGCAGGAGCAAAATCACGACTATGTGATGGTCACTTGTGCCAAAAAGTATTTTTCCTAAAAAGGTGAGTTTTTTTTAAGTACCTTTTTTAAGAAACCGTTGGTTGTGCAAATAACTGTCATGTGGCCCTGGTCACCTTTAGGATGAATATTTCTCTCTTTCTTGACTTTGAAAAGTAAGAGGGAAAAGAGAATGAGTGGACGCTGAGTTAGCCTACCTGGAGGGGTAGGTACACCAGGGAACGGAAGTTCGACTGCGGCTGGCGGGGCTCCGGGGCGTGCTGGTCTGCAGCTGGGGGTGTACACACCTGGACGAGGGGAAGGGGGTGTACACACCTGGAGGAGGGGGGATGCTTCTGTGTCGGTGCGTGGTGCATCTTTTCGGAGAAAGGCTTTCAGAAGAGAAAGATTTTCTTGTTTTTTAGCTTCTTTAACTTTTGAAACTTCCTCCTCTTTTCAGAGGCTCACTGGGAAATCTCAGACTCCTGTCCCCAGAGTGAGCCGCCTTCTGCGCTGTCTACCCCGAAGGCGCTGGGATACAGTTTCTAAAACTCAAGATCATTCTTCTCATGAAAAATACCACTTACATTCGACATAGAGAAAGCACAAAATGTAGACAACCAAGAAGAAGGAAAAAACGACCCATAATTCCCCTGCCCAGAGATAATCAGTTAAAACTCTGCTGATCTGTATTCCAGAATTCTTGTTCACATTTTGCTTATTTTTCCAAAAAAACAATCGTACTTGGCCTGATTTATTCTCACCACTTAACACTGTTTGGGGAATATCTTTTCTGTCAGCAAATAACTATGTCCACTCTTTCGGTGGCTCAGCAACGTTCAGTTGTCGCATATATCCTTATTTATTTAAGTGCTTCCCTGTGATTATATCTGACTATTTTACTTAGCTCTGTAGGATCCCTCTTTTAAATCTTTGGTACAGTCTTGACCTTTGTATTTGTGAGATCTATATATGTTTATAGCTGCTGACTCATTCATTCAGTGACTATAAATATGTGAGTGTGTGTGTGTGTGTGTGTGTGTGTGTATGTATATATATAATTTCAAAAATTTACATTTTAGACCTGCCTGGAGGTCCAGCACTTAAAACACTGCATGGTATGGATGTGTGGAAGCCATGGAAAGCACACAACATTGTACACACTTCCTATGTTTGTATCAAATAACTCGGTTACATACTAAAATTGAATGAATTCTGGGATACCTGCTCTTTCCAGACCCACCAAATACTATGCAAACTACAGTCACGACCAGTGAAACTCAAAACTACAGCGTAGCCCTACTAGAGAATGGACTTGAGGATACGGGGAGAGGGAAGGGTAAGCTGGGACGAAGTGAGAGAGTAGAATCGACATATATACACTACCAAACGTAAAATAGCTAGCTAGTGGGAAGCAGCCGCATAGCACAGGGAGATCAGCTCGGTGCTCTGTGACCACCTAGAGGGGTGGGATAGGGAGGGTGGGAGGGAGGGAGACGCAAGAGGGAAGAGATATGGGGACATATGTACATGTATAACTGATTCACTTTGTTATAAAGCAGAAACTAACACACAATTGTAAAGCAATTATACTCCAAAAAATAGGTTAAAAAAAAAAAAACCCAAAACAAAAGTACTATAGCACCCATTTGGGAGCAAATAGGGTTGTTATTTGATATCTAAAATGGATTGATCTCTTGAAAAAAAAAAAGCTAGGTATACTTATTGGGTTTCCCACCATTGTCTCTGAAATTTGACTCTTTTGACTATGCCCTGAAAACGTTAAATGCTAAGGATGTTTCGGAGCCTGGTCTCCTGAGACAGGTGAGGGATATTCCTGAGCCTTGGCTGTCACTGTTTCAAAGCAGCAACGAGAAATTACGAGTTAGTCATCAAAACTGGATATGTTTATCTGCACCAACATTCACCAGGGACAAATACCAGATCCACTCGTAATTTTTTCCTACTGTTGGAAGGCATTACCAAAATCAAAATTGAGCTGGTGTGAGTGAGTTTGGAGATTATACATATATATATATTTGTTTTAAAATGATGTTCTAAAATTATAGCTAAAGTGGATGGGCACTGGTCCCAGAGGACTGCATTCCCTCCTGTGACAGCACTTCTAGAGAGAAAATGTGTTTGCTCTGCTAAGATTTGCTTTTAGGATTTCTGAATTTGTAGCTTGCAAGAGCCCACCCAAAAGATGAACAGTTTTTAATCCAGTCGATCCCAGTAAGCAAATATATACCCTTACGTGTGGAGCATCTTGATATCGCCAACTTAGACAGATGCACATCGATACAAAAAGAAAAGCTTTTGTTTACACCCTTTGATACAGGGTTTAAGACGCGAGAACAAAGAAAATGCACCAAGTTCTACCCCCATCCCCTGAATCTCCCGAGACTCTTTCCTCTGTCCAATTAAATAACTTCATCTTGACTATAAATGCTTTCATAGGGCTTGGTTCTTTTAAAAATACAAACCAAGGCTCCGCATTGTAAATCTGAGACTCAGGACCCCGCAGAAAGGCAGCGTTTGGATTTTGGCTGGGGGATGGCCTCCAGCATGGGCCGTGGTTCATAGGATTGTCCAACCCTTGGATGGTGGACTCCATGGCCACCTGAGGACATATTCGATGACAAATGCTGCGCTGCTCATTCATTCTGGTTGTCATGACAGCCAGCCAGCCAGCCATTTTTTCTTGTAGGCATTCCTTACGAAGATGGGACAGTGGGAAGGAGGGGGCGGAGGCAGAAGAAGGAAGATGTCAAGTAGGAAATAAACACTCAGGGGTTCAGTGAAACAGCGACAGGGAAGGGGGGCTACATAATATAAGAGGCAGCTCATCTCACAGAGACACACTCCACGTTGTGGGTTTTTCTTAACTGTGGTTTTTACGCGGGGCAGGTTTTTCAGATCAAAACTAGCACAGACAGGACCTAACGGCCAAAGGAGTTTTACCACTTTGGGCATCACCAGCGGACCGACCGACTTCTTGTCCTGTCGTCTGGTTTGGCAGAAGTCTCTCCAGATCCCCTTTAGCCCCCATGGTTTAAAGGAAAATGAAGAAGAGAAATTTTGAGTACATGGGAAGCAGCCATCTCATTTCTCCCGTTCGGGATTTTGGAGAAGCCCAGTGTACCCTGGGTGACTGTGGAGGCATCCATGGTCACCTCTACTTCTTTCTTTTCGGTTTTGCACCTTTCCCCGCCCTGTCCCACCGAGGATTCTTCTGTCTGATGCCCCAGTGGCTCTCTCCTCTCCCCACGAGGAGCTTTTGCAAGTTTTCTCACTGATAAAACTTCCAGGCCGCTGATTCCTCCAGAGAATTTCAGATAGACAGCACAGTCCATATAAAGGCACCTGTTATTCATAAGGCCCAGGCCCTGACCTAAGCATTTCATTGTATTTCTCATCTATTTTCGCAAAAACCACTGTATGCATCTCCCTGTTATAAAGAGGAAAGTCCTAGAGAGGTCAAAATTTACCCCAGTGACTTTTACGTGGGGGCAGCCAAGATGCCAACCAAGACGGTTGACTCCAGACCTTCTGTCTTAACCTGAACATTTCCCATGAGTGAGCAGGTCTTCGACCTGTTGTGAGAAGTTAGTTCCCAGAAACAAGCCTAAAGGCCCCAGGGCGTCTCTCAGGAACTGACCTGGGATCCAAGGGTGTCTAGGCTGCAGCCAGCAAGGGATTCTGCAAGTGGGCTTCGGAGAGGACTGCCTAGGAGGCTCATTATAGGAGGACTTGCGATGCTCAGATAATCCTAATACAGCTTTGCATACTCTCTTTGGGACGACTTTGGTTCCCATCCATTTACTCACTATCCATGGTTTTCTCCTATATCCATCACGGCTTTGGAAGGATCCATTGCGAAATCCCTCACTTGTCATCCGAAGGCATGTTATTGCTAAATTCAAGAGAAAGAGAAGGAAAAAAGGGAAATGAAGACAACCTTGGTTTAAAATTTAGCTCTTCCCCTGAAACTGGGAACAAGCGTGTTATTTATGTTGAAACTTCAGCCTGGCTTAGCTCACACAACACCATCTATCAAAATTCCTGGCTTGCAGAGTCATTCTGCCAGACTCAATTATGGAGTTAATTCCACCCTAACTGGAAACAGAGGTTTTGGTTCATTTCCTCTCCAACATCTCTGGGGATGCCTTTGATCCGATTCCAGGGCGTCCAAGTTCAAGCCAGTTTAGTCGGAATCAATGGGCATCTTCTGGCTCATCTTCTGTGAATGTAGGAACACACACACACACACTCACACTCACATCCACCCCACACCCACACACAGGTACGCATACTCACACGTGTGCATGCATGCCCCCCAAAAGCACACACATGCACACTCAACCACACTCAAACACAGGTGTGCACGTGCACACACACTCACACACACACACTCAGGCTCCCCTGGAACATCTGGTCACACGTCTTTAAGAAGGTACATTTTTCTTCCTTCTCAACATTTGCAAGCCATGTTATTTGGTTTTTACTCACAAGCTGTTTTCGTAGATTGCTGCCTTCATTCTCTCCCTGGTTGCAAAAGCTACATTTCAGAGTGCAGGAACTGACAAGAACAGAACACTGTGTCTTAAGTGAACTCACCACAGACTTTTTACAACATTGCTATCATCAGATCGCTTCCTCAGACTGAAAGAATTCCTGCCAGTTCTGATACGCAACTGAATCGTGGTTTTAACTCCTCTTGCGGAGAACACGAGGGGCAGTCTGACGGAGTGCACATCATTCTGTATCTATATGGTTGCATGTAGAAAATATGTTTGCAGAAATACATACAGTGTAACTCCAATATTCTCATTCATTAGCTTCAAGGTAATATTTGCAACGTTTTCTACTTTTTGTTCAACTAGATATGTTTGGTAAAACTGTATGAAAGTATTATTTTTTGTAGGTGACAGTGATTGAATACCATCAATTTTATATGCCTTGTTATTAAAGATAAGCTTCCATGCATTGGAAATGTCAGATAGAAGGAGAGTCTGACTTTTGACATTATTGTAAGACGTGTGACAATTAGCTTGAGACAAAGCATAAAACTTTAAAAAGTATTCAGTGAATTAAGCTGAATTAAAATAAGAATATACGCAAACTTTCTACACAAGAACACTTATGTTTGATGACAAGCCATTTATATGGCACAAGCAAGCATGTACTTTATTTTTCATTTATTTGTTTTTTTGGCCGGGCCATCAGGCGGGCGGGATCTTAGTTCCGTCACCAGCGATCGAACCCGTGACTGCTGCAGTGGAAACGCCAAGTCTTAACCACTGGACCGTCAGGGAATTCCCAAGTATGTACTTCAGTAGAATATACAAAAGTACAGTATATATTTTGAGCAGATATTCACATTTAGGGAAAGGGCAATATATTTAACTTTATCACATTCTTGAGATATTAATAAAATATGGCAATGTAGTCACACAAAGCAAAATATACTCCTGAACAGGAAAAGCTCTTTTGTAAGTTTCATATAGTATTTTCATCAGAGACCCAGAAAGATAGGTTAAATAAGAACCACAGAAAAAGCAGATGCATAGTACTATAACTTAATGGAAAAAAACGGTAGTTTCATCTTTCCTGTGTGAAGGTGAAGTATTTTGATTTTAAGTGTTACTCCATTACCAGATCGCATGTGAGTTTTTCTTATAACTGGGAAGGTGTGTAGCCTTTTTTTTTTTCGGTACGCGGGCCTCTTACTGTTGTGGCCTCTCCCGTTGCGGAGCACAGGCTCCGGACGCGCAGGCTCAGCGTCCATGGCTCACGGGCCCAGCCGCTCCGCGGCATAGTGGGATCTTCCCCGACCGGTGCACGAACCCGCGTCCCCTGCATCGGCAGGCGGACTCTCAACCGCTGCGCCACCAGGGAAGCCTAAGTGTAAGCTTTTTAACCCTACTTTTCAGCTAGTGGGTTGCTCCCAAGGTCAAGTTGTCTGAGGAAACGCCCAGAGCTCACAGTCAGTTGTTGGCATGGGTCAGTGGCTAAAGGACACAGGTTACTGATCCCCTGGGACAGAGGGATGCTAGGACTCAGCTTCTAAAACTGTGGTGAACAAACCTTAGATGCACCTTCGTCATTTCATTTCTGAGAAGGAAGGTCAAATCGTCACTTAGCTGGGCATTTTCTGACACTAATTCTGCACATTCACATCCCACGTCTTTGGGCTCCAGGTGGGGTGGTGACGGTCGTAGATTTTGGGTTCTGACCGCTTGAGTTCAAGGTCCTTGTTAGCTGTATGACTTGGGGTGAGTTATTTAGCCTGAAAATTAGTTTCCTCCTGTTGGAGTCCTGACAATCTCTTATCCTTAGGGCTGATGTGTGAGTTGAATGAGAAAACTCCTGTAAAGCTTTTAGCAGTGAGCGCATCACCTGTGGGGTATTCGGTCAGTGTTTTCTGGGAAACACTGCCACCGAATTACTTTCCGTGCTGGGACTTTTAACCCCATATCTCAGGCCTTTGGCAATAAGGAAACACTTCGTTTCCGGCTTGGGAGCGAAAACCGTGACTCCAGCTTTATGACAGGAAATACAATCCAAACAATACGATATTTTCCCCCCAGACTCAAGTTTCCTCCTTGAGATCTCACTGTGGTAGCCTTTGCTGAATCTCAGCTGGCACTTACAACACTGGTTTCCAAAGGCTGGACCCGTGAGAGCACACTGTGCATTCCAGTAATGCCTACTTTTTGAATGTCAGAATTATCTCACCCAAATGATTCAAGCCGGGGCTCCAGCCCTCGACTCTATCACTTTCTCTCCAGCGGACACATCCCTAATGAGGTCAAAGGGAGCATTTGGGTGCCAGAACTCATTGGTCTGGCGTAAGTATCATAAATCTCAAAGCTGAAGGGCACATTCGATGTTATTATTCGAATCCCTTCACTTTGCTGGGGATGAAACCACGACTGAGCAAGCGGAGGGAGGATATGTACGGTTATTTCCCTGCAACGTTGCAGAGTTTAACTACTACGGTCTGAACCTTAGAGGAGCAGGACCGGGTAACAAACTTCTCTTAACAGCTGTAATCTGCTTACCCTGATGTGCCCTTACTGTGAGGGTGGACGTTCACTGAGGAGAAAAGGGAGGAGGAAGTATCCTTCTCTGTACAGTTGTTCAAATAAAAACATAAAACCCCAAGACATGGCAGGGTCCCCGTATGCAGGCGCTGCTTGCCATCTTGTGCGTCGTCTTGGCGTTTGTCTGACCGGCTCAAGGGCAGGTTGGAGCGCTGCTGCTCTGGTAGTTCCCTGTGCATGATTTCATACCCACTTTTACCTTTTGAAGTGTCTGGCTTCCAGTCACCCAGAACCCCGTCTGCATGTGGCATGATCTTTCTGGCAGGAGTGTGAACAACTTCCCTCTGATGTGCTGTCACAAAGCAGCATATATCCAGCCTGGTCCCCCAGCCTCAGTCGTTTGGATTTAGTCTAGGTTAATGTTTTCATGGCACTCAGATCTGGGAGCCAGCCAACAGAGGAAACATACAACCCATGCAAACAGCAGACGTTCAAAGATGTTTTTTACCTCCTTCTCTCATCAATACTTTAAGGAAGCATTCATTTCACACTTCTTTTTCTTTTTTAAACTTCCTCTGGGAAGCTTAAAAAGGAAAGGCCTTATTAGTGCTTAGCCTCTGAATTCGTTGTTACCCGCACATCCAGACCTCCGATGATATGCCCACAATGCACTTGCCATCTGTGTCAGGAAGATTTTTACAGGTTCCAACATTCAGCTTGGATAAAATGACCAAAATCAGGGAAGCAAGCTGAGGTTTATCCATATGTGCATAAAAGAGGCTTCTTATTTATTCAATAAACATTTAAACCAAAGAAGGTTTAAATGTTTATTGAGTAAATGAATGACTGATCCCCATAGCCACCTCGCTGCTGTGATTGGAGACAGACTTAATTCACACTCTGCATGCTTATTTCAAATATCAGTCTGCAGAGAATTTTTCTTTAAATACACATTTTTACCTTGGAATAATTTTAGGTTTTCAGAAAAGTGGCACGCATCGTTCAGAGAACTTCCCTGATGTTAATATCCTGTGTAACCATGGCGTGTTTGTTAAGACCCTGACATTAACATTGCTGTAACACTTTTAACTCTAGACTTTATCAGCTTTCACCATTTTTTAAACTCATGTTCCTTTTCTCTTCCAGGATTTAACTCAGGGTACCATATTATGTTTAGAAGAGGTTGGGTGTTTTGTTTTTTTGTTTCCTCCCTCATAAAATTAAACGAGCAAAACTTCCCCCTAAGAAAATAACAATGGATGAAGTTTATGAGGGGCTGGCCGGATTACTCTACGAAGGGCCAGTTAGTAAGGGTTAGGCTTTGTATCCATGCGCCTTTGCCGTTGGAGCGCAAAAGCAGTCACAGACTATAGGAAAACAAATGAGCGTAGCTGTGTTCCAATAAAACTTTATTTGCAAACATGAGGTGGCCCTATTTGAGTTTCAGGCAACAGTGAGCTATGATTTAACATCCAGCCTGGTGTAATAGTCACTAAAACCTACCTTATCTCATTGTTCCCGAAGTGTTTAGGGTCCTCCTATGCCCTGGAGTGAGTGGACCCTGTGCTGAACGAGCTAAATAGACCCCTCTCTCCTGTGGTCCAGACTGAAGGTGGCAGAATTCTCTTAACTGAAGGATTCTCTGTCTACTTTTATCTACACCCAGAAATCCTCTTCCATAATACCAACAGAACAATCATTATACAAATTTAAATGGCCAATTCACGATTATTGTCATGCCCTAAGGGTGTGAGTTAATACCTGCTTGGGCTGGGGGATGCTTTTGAACAAGCAGTCTGGTGAATGTAGCTAATCAATTCCATTTCACTGAAATTTATTTCTGTAAAATTCATTTACCTTTCATGCAGTTATGTTTGGAGGTTACTTCTTTGAGAAGCGTGCTATTCATTCTGAGCTGCTAATCTTTTTTTTTTTTTTTTTTGAATATATTCTTTGGAGCACGTTTATTCTGATTCTTTGGAGCACTTTTAGGTTCACAGAAGGATTGAGCTGGTGGTACAGAGCGTCCCCATAAGCCCCCTGCTCGCACAAATGCACAGATTCCCCCACTGGGCCCACTGCGATGGCTCATTTTATGTGTCAACTTGGCTGGGCCACGGGTGCCCAGATCTTTGCTCAAACAGTATTCCGGGTGTGTCTGCCAGGGCGTATTGGGTGGGATTACCATTTGAATTGGTAGACTGAGTAAAGCATGTTGCCCTCCCCCATGTTGGTGGGCCTCACCCAATCAGTTGAAGGCCTCAATAGAACAATGGCTGACCTTCCCCAAGTAAGAGAGAATGCCTCCTGCCTGACTGGTTTTTAATTGGGACATTGGCTTTTCCTGCATTCGAGTTTGCTGGCCTTTGGAGTGGAACTTACAGCATCTGCTCTCCTGGGCCTCCAGTGTCGACTGCAGATTTTCATAATCATACCTCCATAAACACGGGAGCCAATTCCTTATGATAAATCTCTTTATGCGTCCACATTCTATTGGTCTTGTTTCTCTGGAGAACCCCAGCTAATACATCCACCACCAACAACCCCCACCAGAATGGTACATCTGATGGACCTCCGTTGACACATCATCCCCCGGAGTCCATACTTCACACGTGGGTTCACTCTTGGTGTTGTGCGCACCAAGAGTTGGGGTTTGGACAAATGTATAATGACATAGAACCATTCACTCCCTTCAAAATCCTCTGCGCTCTATGTATTCATCCCTTTCTCTCTGCCTCCTTTCAACCCTGACAACCACTGATCTTTTTAGCTTTTGCCTTTCTCCAGAATTTCATAATTGGAATCATGCAGTTATAGCATTTTCAGATTTTGCTTAGTAATATGCATTTAGGTTTCCTTCAAGTCTTTCTGTATCTTAATAATGCTCTTCTTTTTAGAGCTGAATAATATTCCATTGTCTGTATCTACCAAGTTTATTTATTCATCTTCCTACTGAAGGACATCTTGGTTGCTTCCAAGTTTTGGCGATTATGAATAAAGCTGCTATAAACATCCATGTGCAGGTTTTTGTGTGGACATAAGTTTTCAACTCCTTTGGATAAATACCAAGGAGTGTGATAGCTGGATCATATGGTAAGAGTATGTTTAGTTTTGTAGGAAACTGACAAACTGTTTTCCAAAGTGGACCATTTTGTGATTCCACCAGCAATGGGTAAAAGTCCCTGTTGCTCCACGTCTCCACCGGCATTTGCTTTTGTCTATATTCTGAATTTTGGTCATGCTAATAGGTATGTAGTGACATCTTGTTATCATCTTAATTTGCATTTCCCTAATGACCTATGATGTTTATGTATTTTCATATGATTACTTGCTATTTTCATATATTCTTTGGTGAGGTGTCTGTTCAGATATCTTGTCTATGTTTAAAGCTGGGTTGTTCATTTTCTTATTGTTGAGTTGTAAGAGTTCTTTGCATATTTTGGGTACCATTCCTTGGTCAGATGTGTCATTGGCAAATACTTCCCCGCAGTCTTCTGTGGTTTGTCTCATCCTCTCGACGGTGTCCTTTGCAGAGCAGCGGTTTTTAATTTTAATGAAGTCCAGCTGATTCATTGTTTCTTTTTTGGTACATGTTTTTAGTGATGTCATCACCAAATCCAAACTCATCTAGATTTGCTCCTATGTTACCTTCTAGGAGTTTATGGTTTTGCATTTTACACTTATTTCTATCATCTATTTTGAGTTAATTTTTGTGAAGGGTGTAAGGTCTGTGTCTAGACCTATTCTTTTGCATGTGGATGTCCAGTTGTTTCAACACCATTTGTTGAAGAGACTATCCTTTCTCCATTGATTTGCCTTTGCCAATGGCTTTATTTGTATGGGTCTATTTCTGGGCTATGTATTCTGTTCATTGATCTATTTTGTCTGTCCTTTTGCCAATACCACACTGTCATAATTGCTGTAGTTCTATAGTAAATCTTGAAGTTGGGTAGTATTAGTCCCCTGACTTTTTTCTTCTTAAATATTGGGACGTTGTTCTGGGTTTATTAATTTTTTAAAATTTTGTAAGATTTTGAGATATGGATTCTTCAGACCTATCTCTTTTTTTGTGTGATATAAGTAAAAATACATACGGCTTTTAATTAATACACAAAAATTCCTTGGAAATCGTTACTTATTTTCTAGGCCCTAAGCCCTCCCTCTATTTTGAGCTTCCTTGGAATTCATTTAGAGCTTGATTTTGTTTCATTTTTCCTGTCAGGGAACCATGGGCACAATGCTGTTATTTGGTTGTTTTAAAAAAAAAAAAAAAGTCTCTGTAATCTTTTAACGCCCCAGTTAGCATCTGTAGGAGCCACAGTTTGGGGTCTCCGTAGCTGTGGAAAATGTATTTCTCAGAGTTACAAGGTGTGGTTTTTGGCATGTTCAGTAAAAAAACAAACAATAGTAAAAAGGAATTTCTAAGAACATTCTTTCACCTATGAGTAATCTCTTTTTATTTTGTGCTTGACCTGTCTAAAAGGAATTGATCCTCCTAGGAATACCCCCAGGTTTCACGAGACCCCGAGGAAATTGCAGTTTATGACAGAGCTAAAAGAAATTGGTGAGTGTCGATATTACAGAAGAAGGAATTGACAGCTTTGCTTTGTGATTGCAGACGGCTTGAGTTCTCCTTCCCCTGCCTTGTCTGTGGAGTTTCTTGGGCCCAGGAATGTGACTGGGAAAATCAAGCAGGACTAGAGAATGTCATTGCTAGTGGTTTCACACATCCTTGTCTAGAGTTTGATAGAGTGATTGGTACAGTCATTATTGGAAAGAAAACTGGAGATTGCCCACTTGGGGATTAATGTTTCATTTTAAATCAGTGATTTTTAGCCTAGTCTTTTTTTGAACACTTTGGGAATCTCCTGGCAGTTATGGATTGGGTCCCTAGAAAAATACCCTGTTACACAAAATTTTGCTTACAGTTTTTAAGAGATTCAAAGACCCTCTGCACCTCAGAATGTGAGCCCATCTTTTAAAATCTTACTTTTGAACTTATTTGAAGGGTGTATATCATATATACCACGTAAGTTTTTCTAAGTTGTGTTTCCTGGATGGATACTCTGTTTACTATAACAGTTTTGTTTCAATGCTATAAACCAAGAGTGAGCCAACTGTGGCCCCTGGGTCTGATATGGGCACCCACCTGTTTTTGTAAATCAAGTCTTATTGGAACATGGCCCCGACCATTTGCGTATGCATTGTCTACTGCTGCCTTCATGCTACAAAAGCAAAGTGAATAGTTGTTGGGGGCGAGGCTGCAGGGCCTGAAAAGCAGAAATTATTTACTATTTGAACCTTTTTGGAGAAACCTGACTGACTGCTGCTACCAAGAGTGAAATCTTGGAAAACGGAATTTACGGTTTTGCATTTAGTTCACATCGATAGTTAGCTATGTGTGAAATAGTTTCCGAATCACAGGAGCTTAATATTTCTGTAGCAGGATGCTTCACGAGACTTTCCCTGTTATCTCAGAATCTGGCCCAAGCTTCCAAGCTGAGACAATGATCACTCATCCCCCAGGGTGAGAGCAAGACCCCCCCACCCCAGCCTCACCCCTGCTCCACCAGAGACCTGAAGTGGCTCCACTCAACCTTCCCTACACTCCCCGCACTTGAACACACTGTCTAGTAAATAAATGAGTAAAGCTCTAAAGGTCGCCATTGTTTCATATTAACGGGGTGTCGTGTGTGTTTATTGCCTTCCTCATCTTTCTGCCGAGAGAATCCAATAAGAGTACGTGCCGTGGCACCCAACCCACACTCTTACCCAATGCTACTGCTTCTATGCCTTGTATAAAAAGCAGAAACTCGGGCTCCCCTGGTGGTGCAGTGGTTGAGAGTCCGCCTGCCGATGCAGGCGACGCGGGTTCGTGCCCCGATCCAGGAAGATCCCACATGCCACGGAGCGGCTGGGCCCGTGAGCCATGGCCGCTGAGCCTGCGCGTCCGGAGCCTGTGCTCCGCAACAGGAGAGGCCACAGCAGTGAGAGGCCCGCGTACCGCAAAAAAAAAAAAAAAAAAAAAAAAAAAAAGCCCTGGGAAACCAAAAAAATTCTTGTTTTATTGTGATGTCCGCTTTATGGCAATGGTCTGGAACCAAACACCCAGTATTTTGAGGTGTGCCTGTTTTCAGGTTTTGGTTTTCAAGGCTGGGGAACATCTTTTTCTCATTCTTAGCCCTGGAGAAGACAAGCACATGGTGATATTCATGGAGACATAGCACTGGACGCAGAGCTTCTAGCTTTGGGAGAGGTGGGACATTTCCCCTCAGAAGATGCCCCCTAAGGTAGGTCAGCAAATCACTCAGTGAAATGGCCCAGCTGCAGAGGGCAGGGCTGATCAGACCTTCTGGTTCAGGCTGTCCAGGGTCCTGCTGGCGCCACGGCATAGCGGCTTCCCTGCACCTCTGCCGGGGCCAGGCCTCACCCTCCTCCAGGCCCTGCCCACATACTCATGCTTACTGCTGGGGACCACTGGTCACCTGCTACTGGCCTGTCCTGGATGGGTCAGGGCCTGTATCCCACCAGCATCCCAATTCCTGGGTAGCTTTTTCCGAACAGGAAGTGGAAATGGCTTCTTTTCTTCACTGTGCATTTTTAGTGCGACGCATAGTTGATTTAATTTAATTTCTTAGTTTCTCATAGTTCTCTGTGTCTAGGAACTTTGGGAAAACTTACCTGAGTCTTGTTTTGGGGGATATTTGAAGGATCTAACCTGCTGCACCCCAGCGCCTGCTCCCCTGAGATGTCAGTCCAGCCCCAGTACAAGCCTCACCTGGGGAGCATCCTGTGCTCGGGGCCTTCAAAGGGTGCAAACAAGACGCACTGCTTTCTGTTGCAAACATCTTAACTTCAGCTTATAGCCTGACCGAGCATCAGAGATGTTTGCCATTTCGTGCTTGAGTACCACTGTATCTCCGGACATCCAACACCTGACCACTCTTCTGGTCAAGACAGGATTTCAGTGAAGGACCTTATCACCAGGACGACCCTTCCTGAGCTCTCCGGGTGCCTACAAATATGTATCAACTCTCTTGTCACAATCAATAGTCTTCTATGTAGAGACGATAAGGAAAATGTATACTTCTTAATACATTGATTTTCTCCAGAAATTTACTGATCACATAAAATGAAGTCGAGCAAAACATGCTACATTTGACAATTATTTTTAACGTCTTTGTGCAATCTTCCTTTTTTTTTTTTTTTAAAAAAAAAGGGGGGAATATTTTAGTGCTAAAGCATTTTGCAAGTTGCCAGGCACCAGTTCGTATGTTGGTGTAACACAACGCAGAAGTTTGGACAGGACAATTGTCCTCCCGAGGCAATCATTTTCCACGTAGAGCAAACAGTCTGGGAATGCCAGAAATTAGGGGGCTTCTCATTTTTTGACCTAGAAGGGCTGATCTAGACTCGTTTATAGACCTGAGCTGGATGAGTTAACATGAGTAGTACATAGTGTTCGGAAGCATTTAGCCTGCTAGCAATTACATAAGCAAAACCACTGGATCAAAACAAACCAATAAAAATATTGTTTTGGTGTGTGTGAACTCCTTGCACTGACCCTATAATTAGTTGTGACTGCCCCTGACGTGGAGGTACCTGAATGGGGTGGGAGGAAATGGTTTCACCCACAGAAAATTCTCATTTTTGCATGACCTGACTGACCTCATTTCCCAGAGAGGAGCTCATTTGGACAAACGACATCTACCATGTGCAAAATCTGAATTGGCAAATGCAGTAAAACTAACAAAAAACGTAACAATCCACGGAGAAAGAAAGTCCAAATCAATTTCACAACATGAAGAGGTGACAAGAAGCAAGTGGTTGTCAGTGTGAAAAACAATGAACTGGGGAAAAACACATGGGACTCCAGCCCCTCGCCTCAGCCTCGGTCAGACCGCATGTCCCTTTTGAATGTGCCTTGAGCACAGAAATACGAACGTGAAATACGGCAAATTGGTACCCTGTGTTTCTTCTGAACGACGCAGACTTTTTGTTAGGTTGGGAATCAGTCTATGAAAAGAAATCAGTCTGTCAATATGTTCTTGTTTTTCTCCACCGGCAAGAAGCTCAGCTTATTTTGAAAAGCCAAAAGGAACACAGGCTGCCTTTTAGAATTAAATGCCCCCAGGAAGCTTAGCCTTTGGAGGTCACATTTTCTTAAAAGACAAGGAGAGCTCCTTAGCTTGCCTGGTCATGAGGAGGTGGAGAAAGCAAGCCTGCAGTTGATGAGATGAGCTTCCTCTGGTACCTTGGAAACCGCCCTGCTGCCCACTGTGGAGGGCGGGTCAGGCAGGGAATCCACAGGGGCCCGCGTGGGCGGGAGGGACATAATTCTGCACCAGAAGAGATACCTTGGGGATGCAGGCCAACAGAGGTCAGAGCATCTCCTTAGCTCTCTTTCAAGGAGCTCTGTGATTGATAAATAGACTACTTGAAAATTACCAAGACCCCCCTTCCCCTGCCCCCAGAGTTTGGGGCGTAGAAACAGGACAGGGTACTCTAACTCCCATGCAGTGGTTTACTGAGAAAAAAATGTAGCCCTCATCTGTCTTCTGTCTGTAATTCCCTCTCCCCATGAGCTCCTTTCCACCCTGGCCTTCTCATCTTGAAGGAAGGAAAAAAAGGATTTATATAAAGTTGTAGGGTATTCTTGCCAAACCTAGTAGGTTCAATCATTCAAAGCTCCTGGGTTTGTGTAAAGAAAAACAACAACAACAACAAACAAACAAACAATCATGAAAAGCAAAACCCTAAAACCTCCAGCAAATTTGAAATACACAGTCAATGAGTGACAATATTTATCTTTTGGAAAAGACCTTTAAATAAAGACTCAGGAAAAACAAAAGAAAAATAATCGTTTGGTATATTTCCCCAACATATTGGCTTTTTAATTGTCAGTGTGTATGCATTTTTGCTTCCGCCAAGAAATCTGCATCCCTGCTCCTTCCTGAAGACTGAACCTCACCAGGCAAGTCTGTTACTATGGCAAACGCTTTTATCGGAAGAGGAAAAATGTAAATGAGAGGAAACTCACAAAATGTACAGAAAACAGAAAGGCAGGAAAACATTCTTCGTTCTTGGGTCCGAGCCTTTGAAAGGAGGTGGTGACCATGAAATATTTAACAATTACTTATTGGGTGAGCAACCTTATTGTAGGAACTGTAGGAGGTACAAGGCAAAAATGGATCTGTGTCCTGGCCTCAAGGACCTTACATTCCATCCGGGAATGCTGATGTAATCACAACAGACAGGTGATCCCCTTAACGTAATACACATGAGATGGACTGAGAAATAAATTATTTAGGCAACGGGTGCTACAGGAACCCAGATAAGGGAGCTACGATGGGCAACGTCTGCTCAAGAAATGCCTCCTTGGGGGAAGGGGTCTGTAGACTTTGTTTTTTAATGGCGGATGGTGTTGGATGGGTCAGAGAGAGTAAGGGTTATGGAAAAGTTCAAATGTATACTTGAGGGTTTAGGGGGTTGACTAAAATGGGGAGGCTGTGAAGGAGAAAGTTGGGATCCCAGATTTAAAAGATAAATGAGTCTACATTCTGGGGGTTCCTTTTGAAATGCTGAGGGATTTTGACCTTATCCTATAGGAAAGGAATAGACGCTCAAGATATTTGATGAGCTCTGGTTTCCGACTTCTTTCAAAATAATGACAGCTGTTGAATGATGACCCTTGGGCCACCTTCCCCCGCTGGGGTCAGGCACGGTGAGTCCTAATTCAGCAGTTCATCAGCTCACCATCCAGTTTTGCTCTAGCTTCTATTCTGAGGTTGGCAAACACTTCCCTGAAGTGTATTGTACTCTCTGTTTCCAGGCTACCCCTCACGTAGCTCAGCCTCTCCAGAGTTTAGGCTTTCTGCCAACAAGCCCCAATCTGTCCCTAAATCAACACTCAGTGTCTGCTGCAGTATCTCCCCAAAGCTTGCTGCCCACCTGCTTGAACCTGCTGGTTTCTAGGGTTACAGGCTCATGCTGGGCTCACTGTCGTGGGCAGGGCCGGGCTTCTGGGGGAATGGCTTGCACACTTCACATACTCTTGACCTGCCTTCCAACAATCTTCTGGCTGCTGCCCAACTCTCCAGACTCACATTTCCAAGTGCTAGAAAGGTCACAGCTCCATCACCCTTCCCTAGCTGGATGCTTAGACCTAGTGGATACACTGTCTCCAGCTGGAATGTTGGCTCAGCTCTTCCCCACTCAACCTATCTCCTAGCTAAGCAGACGTGGGCAAGGAGTAGGATCTACAAAGCAGTGCCCTAGAGCATTAAAATTGCCACTGTGTAAAATATATCAAAAGAGTAAAAAAAAAAAAAAGGAAGAAAACTAGTTAAGAGAGTTTCAGTGTCCCATGAGGTGAAAAGATCTAGGCTAGGGAGGTGATACTAGACTAGAAAGGAAGGGTTAGATATGAGATAGATGGGAAAACGGACCAGGGTCGGTGACTCCTTGATCCTAAGGAACAAACAGAGGGGAGTCCAAGGTGCCTGAAGAGTTTCTGGTGTGGGAGATGGAGAGGATGAGGGTGCCGTTAGCAGAAATAAGGAAACAGAAGGGACATTTACCATCCCTATTTAGGGATGGGTGGGTTGAATTTAAATACTCAAGTAAAAATGGAAATTTTCCTCAATGTCTTGGAGGGAGAAACGTTGCTAGTGGGTGAATTTGCTAGTGAAGAAAAAAAAATAGGAACAAACTAGTAAGAGATAAAGGAATTAGCTTAGGGAAATGTACATATTTAAGAAGAAGTTAGAGAGAGGAAGAGGAAGAAAAGTCAATAAAGAGGTAGAGAAGTGAGAGCCAGAGGTCACGATTGAACCAAGGCAATTCGGGGTCACAGAAGTCAAATAGATAGCTCAAAATTTCAAAAGAAATACGCTAGTCATGTCACATGATCTTGAGGCATCGCGGTGAATGGGTAATAAATACGTAACCGGGAGACAGGAATTCACGGCTCCTCATTGGTGCAGTTTCTCTCTAGTGGTGGCGACAGAGCCAGACTCAGCTAGCCAGGAAGCCAATAATTATAAATAATTCTAGAAGTTTGCAGCTAGATTTGGGTATGAATAAGCAGTGATCGTTCAGAAATTTGGCAACAACAGGAATGAGGGCTTCTGCACACGGTGGGCAAGGCATTTACAGAGACTGAAAAGATGCAGAATAAAGAGGTAGTTGTTTAGAAAAGGGGAAGGAGATGGGGTGCAGCTCTCACGCCTCTCAGCCTGTTTTGTGAATAAGTTAGAGGCGAAATCACTTACCTGGGAGGGGTACGGAGGACTGGGAACTTGAACTGAGGACAAATGATGGGGAGGGTCATTAATAGCTTATGAGTTAAGGAGAAAAGGCATGTACAAGACATACAGGAAATCACAGTGCAGTCGTAAGGGCCAATTAAAAGTAGAGAACATGCGGTTTTAGTGAGTTCAAACAGCTCTGTGAGAACAAGGCAGTGGAGCCCAGCAGCGGGATGAAGGAAAGCAATGAACTTGACCCGGAGGTCAAGTTCACTGGTAGTCATGGCTGAAGTTCAAGGGCGAAGGCGATCCACATTAGTGTAAGTTGAAGTAGTATAGTGGAGTTTAGGGCTTCAATATATGAGTCTGAGAGGGTCGTGGTTCTGTCCCTATCTTGTCCTTTCCTGTTTAGTCTGGGCAAAGGGCAAAGTCCAACTTCAGATAATCCTACCGCAGTTGCTTCAGTGCATTCCTGAGTGAGGCCGGGGCATCCCTCTAGGAAAGGGGATGCTGGGACACAGTGATGTGGAGGGTGGACACGGCAGGCAAGCAAAAGAGTCCCTCCTCCAGGGGAGAAGCAATGACAGACTTGGGCGGGAGCAGTAATGAGGATGAAATGTCACCGGTGCAACCCTGAACGTTGCTTATAACCTCGGGAATAAATGGCGACCGAGGATTTGTTTACACAGCAGAGGGGAGCTTGAGATCTGTGGATATTTACAACTTTCTGAATGTATAATTCCTTCAGGGACAGCAAAATAACCCAGTATTTTCCAACGCTATTAAATATCGATAAGTAGGAGATGGCCTCTCTTTAAAAGCGGAGATTTTTAAAAGGAGATTTCTGCGTCGTGGGCCACAGATTTGAGTGAATCCCTGACCAGTGAGAATGAGAACATTTAAAATAACACTCTTCCCTGGTCCAGCGCTTTTTTCCTATTTATTCTAAGGGCCTAATCTTCCTATGCTTATGTCTTCATGCAGCTATGTTGAAATAAGTGGCATTTAGCTGTTCAGCGTGATGAAGTGCTAAATGTGGTTTGTGCCAGATTTAACTGCCACTACAGATGACAGCAAGGCTCTGTCCCTTGGCCTGAACTTGGACTGCAGCTTGGCTGATGTTGTGGTTTGGTCATTCTTGCTACGGCTGCGGATCACTGCAGGATTGATTTGATTTGTATTGACCGTGAAGAGAGCTCCAGGGAACGGCTGGGCTGGACCAAAGTCTAGTTCAGATGTTCAGTTGAGCTACAACCATTGGCTAAATGTATATTTTAAAATACACATTCCAAACAAAAAAGAACAGCGAAGGAGAAAGCATCGTGAAGAAAATCTCTATGGTTTCTTTCTAAGCAAATCAAACGAGGCAGTAGAACATCAGCACTCTCGAGCCGGCGGGTGTGCCTTGAGTGAAGAGCACGGTACTGAGAATCCTCCTTCCTTCCTGCGTTGTTGGAACAAGCATTGATTGGCCCATCTTGACCATTTCCTCTCTCTTGAGTAAGCCACCCGAGCTGGTGTGAGCTATGGATGGCCAGGCCTCGCTCACGTCTCCCTTGTGTCCACCACCGTGAACTTCTTCTCACTGTCTTCACGGCTCTTACCTCAGTCTCCCCCTTGGCCACATCCCTTTCAGCTTTCTCCCATTCACCTTTTCCTTTCCCAGCTCTCATTCACTAACTCAGAATCATCCTCCTTCCTCCCTCTTCATTACCAGGTATCCCACCTACAATGGACCCCGGATTCTTGGAACCGCAGACCTGTGTCTTCTAGTCTATGCCCTCTAGAGACACAAAAATGCACTTACGCTGTGCGGACCACTGGCTTTGCAGGCTTCTCTTCATGCCGTCCGGCAAGCGAGTCTGCACAGCCACGCCTACACCATTCTCTGTTCCTTCACTCCAGTGCTGGGAACGCTATCCATCAAGTTACAGACACTTTTGGGAAAACCTGTTGGTAGCACATTATAAATGCAAAATGACAGCGTTAGCTTATGTGCTCTCTTCTCCTAACTAAACCAAGTCTTGACTAGCTAAGATCTTCTTCTTTAGTAGCTAGATCACTTCCACTTTGGACAGTGGGGGTAAAATGATAGCAATTCTACAGGGAACTTAGAGGCACGTATTATGGCATCATCAGCAACGTTCTCCCGGGTTCGAGTTCTGTGGTCTTGGGTATGAAAAATACATAAGGCCTGTGACGTTCCTCAAGTTCTAAAGCTGTGCAAAACTTCCAGTTTAAATCTACAAGATCACAAGCTTTTTAATCTTTCTAGAGAGTACTGCTTTACATTGCTAGTGTGCCCTTGCGTTTGGTTGCTGCCATCCACCAGTCTCATGAGTAAGCGTTCGGTGCCAACATAATACACATGAATGGGGGTCATCAGATGGCCCTACGTTGCAGAGAAACTTGGTAAAGCATCAATCAGAGGGTTCTGCACACGAAGACCCACCTGTCTCTACGCTCTCCACCCCACATCCCTGGTTCTCACACAAGGAGTAACCATATCCCTGTGCCAAAATGGAATTCTCAGGCACCAAGGGCAGTGCTACCAAGGAATTCTTGAGGGTCATCGCACAGTTTTGGAAATTGGACCCTGAGGTCATCCCGGCCCCCAAAACGGTCTTCTGCTCCATCAATTCTCTTCCATCTGGGAAGAGAGCAGAGAGGAACCCAGACTGGGAACATCAGAGCTTAGAACCTAGCAGAGAGGTTGAAGATTAAACAGGCCACGAAAATGTGATAAATGTAGCAAAGGGTAAACAGTGCAATGGAAGTGCCATCACTGAGGTCCCCAAATCAGCTGAAGGGGTCAGAGAAAGCCCTGGCCGGGAAGGGGCTTCTAAGTGGAGATCTGAGGGTGAGAAGAGGTCAGCAGGATGAAGTGGTGGGGAGCTGGTGGAGAGAGAGCAGGGGCGTGAAGAGCACATGCAAAGCCTCTGATCTGAAACTGGAGGAGCTTCAGTTTCAAGAAAGTAAAAAACTACGTTATTGCTTAAAGCACATAAAAACAAGGATAGCGAGAGATCACAGGCTAGGACAGTTGGGTGCAAGATCACCTGAGAACTTGTAAGCCAGACCACAGCTGTCAGATTTTAATCACACCAGGAAGCCCCCGGAGAGTTCTAAACAAGACATAGTTGTGTTTCAAAAGGGTAACTGCAGTCTGGGAAATTGATTGGAGGACCCAGGAGTGAATGTAGGTGGGGAGCAGCTGCAGAGACACAGGCCGTAGGTGAAAGTGCGGTGGCTGGCTCCAGCTGGGACAGTGGTGCTGGCTAAAGAGACCACAGACTTGTGTTATGGTGCATGTGTCCAGTTGAGGTTGTGGCCGTGGGTTTCCTGTGGTACCAAGGTACCCAGTTGTGGGACATCCTCTAGCATCATTCAGTATCTTCAGTACAGGTGCAGATAAGATGGAAATTTGGATTCACTTCCCCCTCGATAATTTTCTAGGCAGATTTGATGGATTGAAACCGGGGCAAGGAGTTTAGCCTATTGGGAAGAGAGCAGCTGAAGTTATTGACAAGAGAGTATAAGCTGGAAAGTGGGAACGTGAACAGGGAGAGAGATGATGGTGAGGGGAGAAGTGGAGCTGTAACTGGACTGGTAGGATGGAGGAGGATGAAGAGAAGTTGTTCTCAGGGACTAAAATGTCTCATTTTAGTGGCAGAGCAATTTCAGGGGGTAACAAGTAGAAATGAGTAAAGAAACCACATAGTCAAAGTCCTGATGGCTTGTCGGCACAGACACTGAATTTTATGGTGGCTGTGAGATTTGTTGGTGAGGAAGATTATGACCCAGTTAGCAAGACCCTCAGCAAAACCCTTGCCCCATGGAGGCAAGTCTCAGAGTTGGGGGATGTTCCCATGGCAACTACGTTCCAACTGCTACCCTGGGGGCTTCAATAGACTCAAAAAAAGACAGATGTAGTCCCACCCTCACAGGGCTTCTATTCTTGTGGGAAAAGATGGACAATACTCAACATGCAAATAAAATAAGGAAAACGGGGAAAAGTGGCAGCACTTTCACAGAGAATTTGAGTATAGTGATGTGATTGCAAAGGCCTGAAGAGGGACCAGTGAGTCTGACACCTCTGTGGCACAAAGGAGCTGGAAACCAGTGAGGCTTCCATGCAGAGAACTTGCCTCTCCCCTGGCGGGCTGGGCTGCCCTCCTTAAACCGTGGAAGGCTTGGATTGCTTCGATTTTCTCTTTGATGTAAGGACGTAAGCACTTCCCTGACCAGGATTGCTGGATGCCTCATACTGGCCCAGCGCCCCTTGTTGGCCTGGGTCCCCCACAGGCCGATGACCCCAGCAGACAGGCTGGATTTCACACTCAGTGGAAGCAGCAGGGCATGGCCTCTCTCTCCGTATCATCGTCCTTCCTTAAAATGAGGTAGAGAACACGCTTGGAAGAAAAGCAGCCATTCCAACCTGCGTGTGTGTGCAGACTGACCACTCACAGATATCTAAAAAGACCCTTTCTGGAAGTTAAAAAATGTGAAGGTGTAGATTTCATTTATCATCCCCTTAAGAGTTATCTTTCTAAAAATGAAATCCAACTTTGTCCCATCCCTCCTGATCATGGGAACAAGTCCCCACCCCATGGCGTGACATCTAAAACTTCCAGGCTGGTCCCATCAAATCTTCCAATCACTTCTCACTGTGCATCCTGAGCCCCATATTTGACTTTTTGTAGATCAAAAATAGTCAAGTGTTACAAATTTCATATTAGCAGCCAAATGGTTGTCCCTTCTTGTCTATATTTTTTCTTTAATAGAAATAATTTTATCTAGGCCAGTGGCTGCCAATTAGAAAGATTACATTTTGCAAATGTGCTCAAATGACTAAGTCTGGCCAATGAGATGCAAGCAGATGTATTAACCGACAGCCTCTAAGAGTCTTACTTAAAAGATAGCTTGTTCATGTCCTTTGATATTTCTTTATAGTCCCTCTATCCTGCTGCCTGGAATGCACTTAAGATTGCTGGAGCTCTAGCAACTCTTTTGGGACATGAGGATAAGGGCTCTACCCTAGACATTATGGAGTGGTAAGCTGGAAGTAGGGTGAGTCTCTAAGTTCTCTGGTGGCTAAGCTACCGTATCAGCCCTGGACAGATAGAGAATTTTTATTTTTTTAAGTTAATGTTATTTTCAGTGGAACCAACTCCTAACTGATGCATAATGAATTTGAATTATTTCTTTATTTGTTTGCTTTCTCCCTAGACTGAGTTTCTCAAAGTCAGGGGCTTTATTTTTAAATCTTTGTGTCCTCAAGCATCCATGAACAAGCACTGAGCATGGCATATATTCTATGCTTAATAATCTTTGTAGAGTAAAATATTTTGTTGTTGTTTTGAACAGAGTGATTCAGGAATAGCTCATGTGAACGAAAGACAATATTTAAGTATTCAATGCTATTTAAGTTAAAGACAAACAGTCTCTCTTGAAGAATACCTGTAAGCAAATAGAAAACTACATGAAAGTGCAAGGCGTAGACATTCTTCACACAAGGCGATGTCAGTACATATTAAAGCATAACAATATTTGCTTTGATTTTGTTAAGCTCACCTAATGCAATTCTCTCACTCTGAGACTCAGAGGATTGAGTCCAATGAATAATAAACAAGGTAAATGGTCAACGGACACTTCTGGTGAAAGATGGAGGAATAGGAACGACAATTGGCGAGACACGTGACTCCCTCCAATAATTGACATTGATGGGGCTTACATGTAAGTAAAGGCTGCAGACCCAGCCTCAATGGGAATTTATAATGTCTGAGTTTAGGTAATGCCAGCAACCAGTCTTTCCAAAATTGAAAACGTTAGAAACTCTAAATCTTCTTTCTGTGAATTATGGCTTCCTGTTAACTGCCAGGAACGTTACAAACTCTGCACATAGCGGACTGTAAAATTATTATAAATCAGAAATCAAGCACACAGCTCCTCAATAACCAAATATTATTGGACATTGCAGGCTGCACCCAATTCAGTTCAGTCTACCCATCATGGGCATAATAATGAGATTACAGCACCCCCATTTTCATCCAATATGAAAAGTTTATTAGTTCAACTAAAACTATCAAAACCATCAATTTATAAATCTAAACACACGATTAGAGTGAAGGAGCCCTAGTAGATATTAGGCTCAATGTCTAAATCAACAATATCGTACAACCCCAGTGAAGTTGGATGTACAGTAGGGGATCAGTTTTGCTCCTGCAAATGAAATCACTAGCAATCAAATATAATTTAGTAGCACAAAAGACAGACGGCAGGCATAAGAGATCTAATTCCCCTCCTCTGATCAAGGAGGAGACAGGCGTTCAATTATTGTTCCATTCACCGGGAAACAACTTGTTAAAGAAAAGCTGTTTACACTAGTTAAGAGACTGAAATGTAGAGGTGACAGTGTCAGAGTCACATGGCAGAAATGGAAATGGATGGAGCGAGAGAACCTGAGTTTCTGATTTGCTACATTCTCCTTCCTGGCTGGCTGGGCTTGGGTTTGGGCGAGCCATTGGGCTTCTCCTGGGCTCAGTGTCTTCCTGTGTTAACTCAGACAATAATGGTAATAAAGCTACCAACTTGCAGCACTCCATTGGTTTCCTAGGGCTGCTGTAGCAAAGTATCAATTCTGCAAGTTGGGCAGCTCAAAACAACAGAATTTTGTTGTCCCACAGTTCTGGAGGCTGCAAGTCCAGCATCGAGGTCTCAGCAGCCCCACGTCTCTCTGAATGCGTGAGGGGAGGGTGGAGTGTCCCCGCCTCACCACGGCATACCCCAAAGTCCTTGGTGTTCCGGGCTCATAGAGGCACCTCTCCAGATGGTGACCCATCTTCACCTTGTCTGCCTTCTGTGTCCCTCTGCATCCTCTCTTCTTCCTATAGACACACTTGGATTTAGGTCCAGTATGACCTCATCTTGATTTACCTAATTCCATCTGCAAAGACCCTATTTCCAAATAAGGTCACATCCTGCAGTTCTGGATGGATGTGAATTTGGGGAACACATCGCGTGGGTTGCCCTCAGGAATCCGGGTAGTCACCTGCACATGAGCTGCAAGGACCTTTGTGATACTGGACATTTGTAGCCACCGATTTCTGCCCATTCTTTCAGCCTTGGCAGAGCTGACAGATGGCAAAGGTCACCGGGACAAAGCAGTCGGTGGAACGGAGCTTCCCTCAGCGCCCTTCCTTCTTTCTGGAATCTCAGACCCTCCGGCTCTGGCTGCCTTGGTTGCTCTCTGAATGCTTTTACACTGATGTTTGGTTTCTGTTTTGGTGCTTTAGTCAGCTTTTTTTTTTTTTTCGGCACGCGGGCCTCACACTGTTGTGGCCTCTCCCGTCGCGGAGCACAGGCTCCGGATGCACAGGCTCAGCGGCCATGGCTCACGGGCCCAGCCGCTCCGCGGCATGTGGGATCTTCCCGGACCGGGGCACGAACCCGCGTCCCCTGCATCGGCAGGCGGACTCCCAACCACTGCGCCACCAGGGAAGCCCTGGTCAGCTTTTATGGCTGTTCTTGGAAGGGTTGTGCTTTCAACAAGCTCCTCTCCTGGCTGGGAGCAGAGTCCTTATCTTTACAGCCTGTCCTGTCATCTGTCTTACTTGTAGTAGGAGATAAAGAGGTACTTCATTAAGTTTACATACTACATGTCCTCCAGCTACCATAATCTCGGGACTATTTCTAATCTACTAGATCTGGTAAAATAGCACTGGTACCTTAAAAAGTTCTTTCATCATATTCCACTGTCTGGATGTGCCCCCTTCTCACAACCAACCCTGTGAAGTCATTAGTGTAGATATTACATCCCCATTTCAAATACAGATAAATTATGATTCAGAAAGTTAAATCACTGTGCCAGGGTTTCTATTAATAAATGAAAGAACAAATCACCCATGCTTCCCAACTTCAAGCACCTTGCTGAGGGAGGGGTTGTTAAATGACATCATCAGATGGACATTTCTGCAGATCTTAATACAAGTTTTATGTGAAATTAGATATTCACACATTTTTCTCCTGTAGCATTCTACGTCTGTATGTTTCCACTTAGTTTAGGAAACACATAACAAATTAGATCATATTAGTCTATTTGGTTAACTTTTGGAAGCTCCGGCTTCCATTGGGAGCGATAATTTATTCCTCTCCATAATTCAATTGATTTTTGAGCACTTTTGTCTTTCACCGTCTGGGTAACCCAAGTCTTCTGGGCTAGTGTTTCTATCTTGAGCCTACCTTTCTTGTGATATTTGTGAATGTAATCACAGCAAATTGCCAGCCAGTCATTTGACCTTTCTGCCTCAGTTATTCAGTTTGCAAAATAGTGATAATTAAACTTTTTTTAGAAAAGAAGAAAGAGAGGGAGGGAAGAAGGGAATACACCAAATATTCAATTTTATCAGAATATGCGGAAACGGTCATGTCACATTAAATGTAAAAAAACTTTATATATACATGATGTTACTGTGTGAAAACACTTGTAGGGACTAACATTATGTTAAAAATGGTATGTACTCATCATACGAGTGCATTTTAAAGACAGGAAAAAAAGGTCTTTGATAGTTAATGACACTTTTCCTGTTGTGATCAGAAAAGAATGGTAGTATTCAAAACTGGGTGGATGGACATTGCGGTTCATGAATGTTGGGTGTGAGTAACATCTCACGTGATCATGGGCAGATTAAGCCGTCCAAACGTAGAGGATGAATAGAATCATTAACGCACATAATCAGGTAACGTAGGAGAAAACCCAAACCACACTCCATTTTGGTTATAACATTTTTCTGAAGGATGGGCTGGGACCTTGATTTACACACGTACTCAAATATTTATTAGTCATCTACTGTATACACAACGTAAGGCCTTTCCTTTCTGGTTTCTTCCTTAGGTTCATGCCTTGATTGATCAAATTCCCTTACCAGCAGACTACTGTTTCTCTGTTGTTACCTGTCTCCCAAGCTCCTTTATAACCCAAATGAAAAGTTGATAATGTTTTATTTACATTTTGACTTTTTAAAATCATGTCTGTTTAATTTTACTGAAGGCACACATAGTTTTGTGGTGTACTTCTCCTTTAAATTTTATTTTTACTGATTGTCTCTCTGTAATGGAGATCCAAATAATGCGCTGGCTTTTTTTTTCTTTTTTCTTTTTTTAAGAGGGCTGCTTCCTTACTAATAGCCAATGAGCTAGGTTTATCCCCCGTTTTATCGATTTTGTATATTGAATTATGGAATGTGCTAGTAACAAAGATGTAAAATGAATGAGAAACATAAAATCCATTGAAGACAATGAGAAAATTGGACTTTTGGTAGGCACACACTGGTTTTGGATTAACATGGAAATAGTAACCAGGAAAAATTACAGATTCTTATTGGATTCAATACCAAATTGTGTGGTGAGATTTCAGGGCTGTAGAGATGGGGGGAAAAATAAAAAACTCTGTGTTTTCTCAGATAAGAATGTCTTACTACTGGGAATAGAATGAAATTGGTATTTAGGTGAAAGCATTTGATTTGGTAGATATTGTGAAGGATAGAGATAAGAATGCAGGTGAAGGAATTTGAGCAATAAGATGGCTTTGAGAAAGATAGTGACACCTGGGTGTGACAGTACTTGTTTTTAAAGGTCCTCTTTTGAAAATTGTTACAGGAAACCTCTTAGCAGAGAGGTATAGTCATGATGGACCCCTGCCTACCAGAGTGAGGTGTTAGATTTGCCTGGTTAACACCAGAGAGTGAAGTTTTATTATTATATCAATATTTTCTGGTAGGTAATACCTGTTTTACTGCAGAGAATTTAGAAAACACATAAAAGCATAATGGAGAAAACAGAAGTCACTTGTAATCTTACCATTAGAAAGAAGAACTGGGCTTCCCTGGTGGCGCAGTGGTTGAGAGTCCACCTGCCGATGCAGGGGACATGGGTTCGTGCCCCGGTCCGGGAAGATCTCACATGCTGCGGAGCAGCTGGACCCATGAGCCACGGACGCTGAACCTGCGCGTCCGGAGCCTATGCTCTGCAACGGGAGAGGCCACAACAGTGAGAGGCCCGCGTACTGCCAAAAAAAAAAAAAAAAAAAAAAGAAGTTATAATATTGACAAAACACTGGTGAATTAACAAACGTGTAAATAAAGCCCAGATGCAACTATCAGGAATGCAGTGGGGAGATATAACCATAGTTGTTGCAAACATTAAAAAGATGATAAAACAAAAAAGAATAACTTCATGACAATACATTTGAACATTTATTTTAAAAGGAAAAGAATCTTAAAAATATATAACTTGCCTGAACTGACTAAAGAGAAAATAGAAAACTTGAATAGTCCTATACATTTAAAGAGATTGAAACAGTAGTAAAAAAAAATTTTCCCAAACAGAACATAGTAGCCTAAATGGTTACACAAGAATGATCTATCAAGCATAACATTTGGAAAATAACAAATATCTCCAATGTTACACAAATATTTCCAATCTTGCACAAACTTTTCCAGATAGAACATGAAGATATACTTCATTATTTACTTTATGAGCATAGCCAGTGGAACAACCCAGGCTTTGTGGAACCTTTCGCATACCAAATTTTGGAGAATTTTTATAAGAAAATAATATAAAATTATAAATATAGAATTATTCAGCAGGCATTTGATGTTCTGTGCAAGTGAGAATCCCCAAAGCTCCACCTTCATTACCATCTTGGTAAATCTTCCCTTGAGGCTAATGAAGCTTGGATTGGTACCAAAAGCTGACAAGGATCGTGAGATAAAGAAAAACTTAAAGCCAATCTAATACACAAACACAGACTAGGAAATAACAAATTGTACTCTGTCTTATCCAACAATACCTTTAGTGAGCTAACACATCATGATAAAATTGGGTTTGTTTATCTCATGTGTGCAGAATTGATACAAATTAGTCAACATAATTTCCATCAAATAGTAATATAATTTCTATTACCAGGTTAGGGAAAAACATACAATGATCGCAATAGATGTAGAAAAAATATATGATTAAAAAGTTAACATCCATTTGTGTTAATATCCATTTATATATTTTTTAAAAGCATCTCCTAGCCAACTGGAGATAAAATGGAACTTCCATTACTTCATGAGCCACATCAAAATATAGCCTTCATATCCTATAATGGAAGAGAATGTAAAAAAAGAATATTTGTATATATATATATGTAAAACTGAATCACTTTATTGTACACCTGAAACTAACACATTATAAATCAACTGTATTTCAATAAAAATTTAAAAATAAAAAAGTAAAGACCACAGCTGAAAAAAAACTCAACTCTACTATCTAAAAAAGAAAAGCCTTCAGCCAATATAATATCTTTATTTTATTCAAACAGAGAGTCACAAAAATTATAATCATCCTCATCAGTTCACTCAGTCCCAGGTAACTAATTTTTTTTCATCTCAGCCAATATAATATTTAATGACATAATTGCAAGCTTTCTTTTAAGATTGAGATCCAGGCAAGGACGTCTGTGTTACCACTTTTATTCACTTGTGTATTGAGGGTTTTACATAGTGTAGCAAGGCCAGAAAAATAAGACCTAAGAATTGGAAAGGATGAAATGGAAGTGTGATAGTTTCAATTTTCCATTTTATATGATTATGTAAATAGACTATTCAAGGGCTCTGTAGATAAATACTTAGAATTAACAAAAAATTTGGTTAAGTTGATGGAGCCTAGGTAGAATTGCATGTCTATGTGCCAACAACAATGAGTTATAAAATGCAATAACAACATGTCACAGACTTAGAGAACAAACTTATGGTTACCGGGGGGGGAAGGGTTGGGGGAAGAGATAGGGAGTGTGGGATTGACATGTACACACTGCTATATTTAAAATGGATAACCAACAAGGACCTACTATATAGCACAGGGAACTCCACTCAATATTATGTAACAATCTAAATGGGAAAAGAATTTGAAAAAGAATAGATACATGTATATGCGTAACTGAATCACTGTGCTGTACACCTGAAACTATCACAACATTGTTCATTAACTATACTCCAATATAAAATAAAAAGTTAAATTAAAAAGCATAAAATATAAAGTATTTTCATACAAAATTTGTGCAAGTATAAACTATGTAGAAAATTTTACCAAGAAACATCAAAGAAAACCTATATAAAAAGAAGGATCTAAACATGTATCTTGTTAGAGGACTCATTAAAATATTTTAATTCTCTCATAATTGATTGACATATTTAGTATAGTCACCATCAAAATCCCATTACTCCTTCTCTTTCTTTCTTTCTTTTTTTTTTTTTTTTAGCATCTTCACAGCTTCCATACACAATGTGTTTTGAAGCACAAAGACTTTGAATAAGAAAAAACACACTTGAAGAAAACAAGATGACCTATTCAAAAGCTACAGTAATTAGGAGAGTGTACTGTGAGTTTTGGGATAGGAAAAGAAACCAATAAAAGAGCACAGCAAGTTAACAAACAAGACTGTGTGGTCTTTTGATATATGACACAAATGGTATTGCAAATATGTGCAGGAAAGTTTTGACTTTTCAACTAATGGTACAATTGAGTACCCATTTGGAAAAAGAAGGAAAGAAATAAAAAGAAACATTTACCCTACCCTACATCATCAAGCATAAACCTCAGGTGCAAGTCACTGAGTACCTAAAGGGAAAATTTATAAAATCGTTTGAAGGTAATATAGGAGAAGTCTTTATGACCTCATAGTGAGAGAGGATCTCTTAAGCATGAAAAGCACTATCAAAGAAAGTATAAATAGATTTGACAATATTAAAGTTATCAGCACCTGTTCATCAAAAGACACTATTAAGAAAGTGACAGATGAGTCATGCTCTAATAGAAGATATTTACAATATAGCTAAACAACAAAAAACTAGTACCCAGAACATATAAATCAGTAAGAAAACAAACAAACAGGGACTTCCCTGGTGGTCTAGTGGTTAAGACTCTGCAGGGGGCACAGGTTTGATCCCTGGTTGGGGAACTAAGATCCCACACGCTGCATGGTACGTTGAAAAATAAAAAAAAAAAAAAAAATAATAATAATAATAATAATAAAGAAAACCAACAAACAGACGACCTAGTAGACAAATGGACAAAAACCTGAATAAGAACTTCACACACACACATGCACACACACACACACACACACACACACACACATCCAACAAACGTATTAAAGTAGGATTGATATTAAAATTAATCAGAGAAATGAAAATTAAAACCAAAATGAGATGTCATTACTCACCAAGCACATTGGCAAAAAAAAAGTCAGAGAAGATACTGTTATTGAGGGGGTGGGTGGAGAAAGGATCTCAAATGCAATGTTTTTGGAAAGCAGGTTGACATTATCTAGCACATTTGAAGATGTTCTTACCTTTTGACTCGAAAATTCTACTCCTGAATATATATCTAGAAAAAGAATTGCATTTGTGCATGCAGGTACACATTGGAAAAAACATACAAAGTAGTATTTTTTATAAAAGCAAAACTTGGAAATAACTTTCATGTTCACCAACTGTAAGTGGATATAGTAAATTTGTTTAAGTATGTACCATGGAATTCTATAAGGCAATGAAAATGAACAAACTACACCTGTTTCCAACAAGATGGATGAACTCCACGAATGCAAGTTTGGGGCGTGGGAATTCACAAAAGAACATGTTATGGACTGAACTGTGTCCCCCAAGTTCATGTGTGAACGCCATAACCCGCAATGTGACTGTTTGGAGATAAGGCCTTTAAAGACATAATTAAGGTTGAGTGAGAGCAGAGGAGTGGATCCTGAGCCAGTAGCATTGGTGTCTTTATAGGAAGAGGAAGGGACACCAGGGCACCTCGGCACAGAGGAAAAGTCCACGTGAGGACCCGGCCAGAACGCAGCCATCTCTAACCGCAGGAGGAACCAAACCTGCCAACACCTTGATCTTGGACTTGCAATCTCCACAACCCTGAGAAAAAAAAATTCTATTTTCTGAGCCAGTCTGCGGTACTTGTTATGGCAACCTTACTGACTCATACAGAATACATACTTCAAATAAACGATTCCATTTATGTAAGTTTCAAGAGCAGGCAAACTTAAATTATGTTGCTTCAGGATATACAGGAAGATATAAAGGAAAGCAAGGAAATGACTTTCCTGAAAAGTCTAGATAATGGAGGGAGCTGAATATGATGTGGAAAGAGTCCAGAGAGGATGTCTGGGGGCTGACAGTGAGTGATCCCGTTCTGGACCTGGATGGCGGTTATACGTGTTTCTCTGTGTGATTCCTTACACCGTACATGTGTTTTACGTAGTATTCCATATAAGTGATAAATTGCACAATTAAAAGAAAAATGCAAGGGACTGGTAGGTAGATAATCTACAGTGCTATTTATTCTGTGTAATGAGCCAAGAATCAGACCGTGAAGACAGACAGGACTGCAGATGCGAGAGGGGGTGCTCCTTATTTCAACCTCGTAGGTAGTAGGCACAAGGATGTGCATCCCATCCCTGCTATTTATGATGTCCATACAGTTTATTCAGTACCTACTCAATAGTTTAGGAAAGCAATTGTTTTTTAAAAAGGTAAAAAGAATAGTGATATCCAACAGTCTCAGATATTCAACTATTATTTCAATTACAAAGTTGCCTAAGTGACAGGGTTGCTAGAAAAAATACAGGATACCCAGTTAAATTTGGAATTCAGATAAACAATGAAACAAAGAAAAAATTTTAGTGTTGGTTGTGCTAAACATTGCCTGAGGTCTACTCACACTAAACAATTGTTCACTGTTCATAGAAAAATTCATACTAAGCTAGGTGTCCTCGATATTTTTACTTACAGACTCTGACAACCCTACTTAATATCCATGCCTGAACAACTGCCCGGGAATATCCCCTTGCATATCTTTATTTCAGTGCAAAGCATCAGTACCCAGCCTAAGATTTATTTCCCTTTTTCACATCATCAATTCTTCTCTCTCTTAGCAAAGGACTGTTGTACACATTTCTTCTTTCCTTGGGCATCCCCACCTAAATGTGCCCAAAAACACACTCATTATCTTGTCTCTAAAACAAGACAGTGCTTTGCCCCTGAACTTCCTTATTTATGTCAAGGGTGCTCCCTTAGGTTTCCCTGTTGCAAGCGACAGAAACTCAATTGGACCAGATGTAGTCAAGTGACAGTTTATGGCCTCACGTGATGGACCCGCCTGAAGGGCAAAGGCAATAGGGCCCCAGGGACGATGGAGCCGGGGCTTGAGCTGCATCAGTATCTCTTCTCGTCCCTGCCCGCCCCGTAGGACGGCCTCATTCTTACTGGGCTTGCAGGGCTCCCACACGGGCAGCCTGGGTTTTACTGTGGCTCTGCCACTTCACAGTACGGCCCTTGCACAAGTTACTGAGCCTTTCCGGGCTTCCATTTCCTCATCTATAACCCCCATCCTAAGCCCGGTTCTCTAGAAGCAGAGCCTGGGGTAGGGGGTAGGGTTTAGGATAAGTTTTGTTGACTGAGGAGATAGTCTCGGGAGAAAAGGAGGCAGGGAAGGAAACCAGCCTTGGGCAAGGAAGTGTGTGGTCTCAGCTAGAGTCTGTGTTCCCTCTGATTCCACGGGGAGCTCTGCAGAAGGAGCTGCAGTACAGGGTTGTCTCAGTTCGAGGCAAGGAACTAGCCTGCGATGGTTGGCTGCAGGCTGCCTCTTTGGGAGGTGGAGGCGGGTAGGAATAACCTTCTGGGAACAGTGGCTCCCAAAGGGTCAGGGCCACTGGAGGTGGAGGGCGCATCCCTGACACAGCAGCGAGGGGCCAGGGAAGGACGCCGAGAGCTTCCCACGCTACGGATGAGAGTAGGACATGGCTCACGGGACTGCGGTCAGGAGTGATGGAATGGATACAGGAGATGTGCTTAGGTCATTATCTGGCCTACAACAGGAACTCCGTGCATGTTACATTAAGATTGGAACTATTTTTTATTTTTACTAGTATCTCATGAGAGAGATTATTTCTGGAAAAAAAAAAAAGAAAAAAAAAATACATATGATCTGGCAATCCCAATCCTGGGCATATATCCAGAGAAAACCATACTTAGAAAAGACACCTGCACCCTGATGTTCACTGCAGCACTATTTACAATAGCCGAGACATGGAAACAACCTAAATGTCCATCAACAGAGGAATGGATAAAGAAGATGTGGCACATATATACAATGGAATATGACTCAGCCATGAAAAAGAATGAAATAATGCCAATTGCAGCAACCTGGATGACCTAGAGATTATCACACTGAGTGAGGTAAGTCAGACAGAGAAAGACAAATATCATATGATATCACTTACATGTGGAATCTAAAAAAAAATACAAATGAACTTATTTATAAAGCAGAAATAGACTCACAGACATAGAAACAGATAGTCAACAAGGACCTATACCAATAGCACAGGGAACTCTACTCAATATTCTTTAATAACCTATACAGGAAAAGAATCTGAAAAATAATGGATATATGTGTATATGTATAACTGAATCACTTTGCTGTACACCTGAAACTAACACAACGTTGTAAATCAACTATACTCCAATATAAAATAAAAATTAAATAAAAAAAGACCTTGCAAGTGCAGAAATGTGGAAGTACAATATTTATAATACTATAACCATGTTTATTGTAAAAACATCATAAAAGAAAGAAAGAAGGAAAAAAAATACAGACACCAACATTTTCCTAGGGGTCCAGGAGCCAAAGTTTGAAGAGAGTCATTGGTTCCACCTTCTTTGTCTTATCAACCAGTCCTAAGGCTGGACCTGGACCTTTGGATCTGGGCCTCCCTGTGGTGTGTCCAGGCCCACACCGCTGAAAACATCCACTGACAGATTTGCTCTCAACAATGTCCCTTCGTACACACATCCTCAGCCGTGTGATGTTTCCCTTCGCCCTCTCTCTTTCTCTCTGTTTTTTTCTGTCCTAGGTAGGACTTGATATATGTTTTAAACATTTATTTTTACCCAAATAAGAATTGCATGTTTAAACAAAGTCGAATAGCAGTATAGCCAACAACTCCAGCAACCCCCTGCCCCATCACTTCCTGCATCCCTCCATCCACTCCGGTCCTTATAGCTGTCTTCCCTATGTACCTTCTCCATGTGTTTGTAACCTTGATTCTTCCTTTCTTAATTTAAGGCATGACCCGTTTTCCTTCTGTTATGGTGAATGAGCTCCCCTAAGCTCCTTCAGCTCTCACATTCTCACACTGACATCATATCACGACGTCTGCAGAGGTCGGGAAGCCCTGTTTACATGGGCACGTGTGCACTGCTCTTTGCAGAACCAGGTAGTGTGTTATGGTTGCCCTTCCTTTCTTACATTACCCTTTAAACTGCAGAGGCATGCTTTATTTTTAACCTCATCTGTCTTGAATTCTATCCCCAGGCCCCCGAATGTCTTAAAATGTCACCATTCTTTCCTTGCGCTTGCTATTTTGACTGACTTTAGAACCCTAAATTGAAGATTATTTTCTCTCTGAATTTTAAACGCATCCATCTCTCCACTTTCCTTAGTATCCAACATTGCTGTTGGGAAGCCCCGTGCCTTCCGACTTCTATTTCTGAGCCTGTGTCTGTTTCTGTTGAGTTCTGTGCGTAGACTTCACCTGCACAAGCGTGTTATAAGGTGTTGCAGGGGCTGAGTGATCACAGAAGATGCCTTCCGCCCTCCTTGCCCACACTCAGAGCAATGTGAACCTGTTGACAACAGACTCACGCTAAGGTTTCCCTCTACACCCTTCTCTACTCTGAAACTCTCCCTTGTTTTTCCTGTGTCCTCCTTAGCATGCATTGCATTTCACTGGGAGTCACTGTTTAGTGAATGCCTCCAGCTCGTCAGTTAGGCTGTCCTCATTCAGAGCTCACGCACTAGGCTTCTATATTTTGCCAGAGTTTACGTAACTTTTAGCTTTTGCTCAAGAATCTGTGGTTGGGGATCCGTGGTCCTATCATTTTTGGGTACCATTTCTGAAATTCCAAATATTCAACAAAGACAACCTGTATGACCATCTTTTGACTGTTGGTTTTTAAACAGAGTTTTCAACTCCAAATCCAAGGTCACTTTTGTTCTAAGTCAGGGTTCAAGGTAGGGACCAAAGAGACAGTTCTATCTGTTCCTACTCGATCACTGGCCATCTCTCCTTGGCTTTCTGTTCCAGTGACAGTCCCAACCTGCACAGATGGATTTTGCAAGTCGGATTTTGTGCAACACTGTATCAAATGTATTATAGTCGTCATTCTAGACATGCATCAACTACATTGCTTTCATCCGTAAAACTTGTAATTCTATCACAAAAGCAATCAAATTGTCTATGGAATGATTAGTGCCCTACAAACACCTGGTGATTATGGCTCCTGGCTCTATTATCCATGGATGCTTTCCGATCCCGCCCCCCTCCATTATTTACTGGAGATTCAGGATGTGCACAAATAATTCAAATGTATTATGTCTCACTGATTATTTTAGAACCCCATTGAGTAGGAAGATGGTACAGTATTTCATAGATGAAGAAGGTAAAACAAAGAAATGTGTGGATTGAAGTACAATTTTCCAAGCGTAATTTGTGTGTTTGTTTGTTTTTGCGCTACGCGGACCTCTCACTGCTGTGGCCTCTCCCGCTGCAGAGCACAGGCTCCGGACGCGCAGGCTCAGCGGCCATGGCTCACGGGCCCAGCCGCTCCGCGGCATGTGGGATCTTCCCGGACCGGGGCACGAACCCGTGTCCCCTGCCTCGGCAGGCGGACTCTCAACCACTGCGCCACCAGGGAAGCCCCAAGCGTAATTTTTATCTTAAAAGTCCTCATGTTCCCTGGAACTGAAAACTCGGTCTGATAGAGTCCACCTTGCCTATCATTTTCTTTGAGGTCCCCCACGCCCTTCTGATTTAGTGGGGTTGCAAACGACCACCACACACTTGATCTGCCTACAGAAAACCAAAGCTTTATCAGTATAGCTCTTCTCAATATACCTACTAAGTTTGCAGCCCCAATTTTTCACACTTTCTCCATTTTGTAGAATTTGGCAACGCATCCGAATATTGTAATTTACATGATCACTGAGTCAGAACGTATCATTGTGCATGGAAGACATGTAGCCCTCAGTTCAAACTAAAGAAGATGGAGCCACATTACAAAGAGGATGGTTCCAGGAGGCCAGCTCTGCCCTGGGGCGAGGGTGCTCCAAGCATGTGTATCCACTCTTTGCCTGACAGATGAGTAGGCAGTTGTACCCTGGGGATAAGAAAAGAAAATAAGAGCAGGGAAATGGGGGAGAGAAGTGCCCGAAATCTTTTCTGGCTTGAGTGGGAAGTGGTAAGCAGGATGTGTACATGGCAGTTGCTGTCTTCATGCTATGATCTTGGAGTGCTTTTCATGTAAAAGAGCTCTTTCCCGCTGAGGGCAGTAGAAATTGGTATGAACGGTTAGGAATAGAGGGTTGAGCTGTAGAGTAAACGAGGTTTTGAAATATCAAGTTTAGAGGTTAACTGATTAACCTCTATTTGCAGTCAGAGCACTTTTAGAAAACTAAGGGCACAATTGCTTTATGACATTGTATTTTGTTGAAACATGAAGGAGAGAGTGGGCTGGCTATTTTGAGACTCTGCAGAGATTCTTAAGATGCTGGGGGGCCAGCAGACCTACTGGCAAAGGCAGCTCCTCAGGCAATGGGATCATAGACGAGGAAGCATGAGCAGCCTGCCTGCTGGACTCAGGTCTCGCACAAAGACCGGGTCTTGTCTGTGTCTGCGGAGTGGGTGGGACATATACTCAGGACCCGGTGTTCCCTGGCAAACGGAAGTTAAAAGGATGTTTAATCACAGTGTTTGTACATTTGGTGACAAACAATTGCACGAATCACAGACTAGCTTTATAACTAGAATTTACAGGTATGTATTTGTTCTCATTTGCTTTTTTCTTATAGAATGATGTCATTCCATTGATCTCCTCTACACGTTAGCCACCAAACACACCTGCACTTTATGTATGGAAGATGGAGAAGAGGTCCTAAAGACACTGGATTGGCGAGATACCATGAATAAATACCTCGCACATGGATACCAGTATGGTTGTATCCCAAACTCTGCCATTTGTGGGGTTTTATTGGCGTCCTAACGGCAACGGATGGGTTACATAAACACTTCATGTATTTATAGTACAGTGCTCTGCACCAAACATGCTACGTTTACTGTGGGGTGAAACCTTTCCAGCTGTATGCGCTCCACTGCCTATACTCTGCCCATAACTTAAGCCATGTGCTTCCTAGCGTGGATGAAGTGTAACATATTTATTCTAAAAAACGAGTAAGACTTGCCCCAGTTTACTCCAATTCAGCTGCTACAAGTTAAAGATTGTGACATGGAATGTTCCTGATTGATACTTTCCCATCCATGAAAGCAACAACCTTATGAAGTTAGAAGCCGTCTTCCGGGTGAAGGGCTGAGTACAGACCTCCATGACTGTCCGGAGGGAAGGTGGGCATAGGGGGCCTTCCAGGGCTTGGAAATGGGGTCTCCTGCTCTTAGGGTGAAACAATGGGTGTCACTGGGAGTGGAAGGACTAGTGTCACTGGGGTTGGGCAGTGGTTGGTTTTTTCTATGTCCGTCTTCGGGTGTCACATACTGGACCGGATGTGACATCCACGTGGAGGATGGGAAGGCGGGGTTGACTCCTATCGACCTCCATGAATTAGCACAGCAAAGTGAAAATGGTGCGACTTAACGTGAAGTTAAACAGATGTGAACTGTAATCCCAGTTCTGCCTCTATGTTGCTTGAGGGCTTTGTTAATCTGTGGGGATCCGGGGTTTCCTTCTGGGGAGCAGGGCGGTCCTGGTCACCTTGCAAGATCGCCAAGTGCATCACCCACTGTGTATGTGGAGCAACTGGCAGAGAGGCCACTCTAGAGACAGGAGGGATGGTGACTTCCTTTATCACAGCCAGTAAATAAACAAAGAAGCATTTGTTTATGTTAGACTTGCTGGGTCTTTTCTTCTTTGCCTTTTGATCTGTAGCACTAAGTGCAAACTATCCTAAACGGCGAAGAAATGAAAATAGCTTTGCAGAGCTGAATAAGTTTGCCTTTCCTGAAAACCATCGAATCAACAGACTATCGATCGGCTCTGATGACACGTGGCCCCTGACTCCTAAATGAACAGGATAAGCAGCATCTTTTTCTCAAGATTTCCGATCTTTGGCCAAGGTCAAGTGTGAAAGGCAGAAGGTATTTCTTTAGCGGAAGGAAAGGGGGGGAAATTTAAGTAAATACATCTGCGTTATTAGGTCATGGATCAGGGTCTAAAACCTTATCTGCTGAAGTTTTCTTCCATTTCTTTACTGTTAAGGATGAGAATGACTGTTATTAGCTGATGGATGTTTACTTTGCATCTAGGACTCAGTTTGTAGATCTCATTACGAGATGTTCACTGGTGACATCGGGGTAGTTTTAGTCTGTAGAAATGTGTATACCAGGAACAGAAGAGCATCCCTGCTTGGCTTGCTCAAGTTCTTGCGGGTTTACAGCCAGAGGTAGGGGGATCTGACGGAAACCAGAACAGCTAGAGTCCAGGGAACCAGAAAGGGAGAAGCAAGAAGTTTCTCTCTCCACTCCTGCCCCTCCCCAGGCTCTCAGGGTCTCTCCTCTACCCCGTCTACTCAGCACTCCCTGCCGGCCACACCCTCGCTCCTACCTGGCCTGACCGGAAACAGGACCCTGGTGCCCAGTGAACACGCTAAGTGCTGACGTTCTTTCTATAGAGCTGCCACAAACACTGAACTAGGGAATCCTGAACCTTCGCTCCAAGGGAAATACAGGACTAGGTAGGTCCCGCGAGCCTCGCGTCGGCACATTTTCATCAACTGATCAATAGAGAGCATCGTTTTGTGTGTGTTTCTGTTTAAAGACACCTTGTTCCGTATGTACTGTTGATTCACTAACACTGAACTCAGGACCATCAGTGCCGGAACCCAGGCCCGAGGCAAGCTCGTGTAATACGCTGCTGTCTCTGAGAGGCACGTCCCAGCCTTCCTGAAGTGCCAGCGTGATGCCTGGGGACAAATCTAACCAGAGCGTGGCCTTTGAACCCAGGTGGACACGTGAAGCTCGGGTGACCGGAGACCGTGCTGCTCTGCGTGTGTCCATGAACCACCAGGGGAGCACTGCTATAGTGCCGACCTTGGGGGTACAAGTAAGTTTTAGCGAGTAGGCAGATCTGCAAATACAGAATCCGTGAATAATGAGGGTCTACTGTCTATGACTTTGCAGCTCCTGAGGGCTCAGGCTCTGTACGTTGACACCAGATGGTGGGAGGGAGTCTGATTTTCTGGGATGGGGCTACGTCCTGTTCTACTCAGCTGGGGGATGCAGACCCTGATTGGGGCAGTGGGCTCGGGGGGAGAGGGGCTGCTATAGGTGGAGCTAAGCTTCAGTAGGGAGTGTGGCTCAGCAGGAGGAAGGGACTGGAAGGTCGGGCACATGGGCTCCTGGAAGGGCCCTTCATCTCACTGGCATCGCTACAAAGAGGTACTTAGCACTCCAAACACTGAACGAATGTTACAGGCCAGAGTGCAAGGACCGCATTTTGGAATTGACTGCATGTCCTCGCTTCCCCACACCCCTAAGCTGTCCTGGGAGCCCACAGCAAGCCCTGGGTGGAGGGGCTCCCGTAGCTCACAAGCAGAAGGGTACAAACACTTCGCTCAACCCCCCGAAACCCCATGTCCATCAGACGACAATGCCTTGCCTCTCAGGACTCCTGTGACGATCAATGGAGAGACCCACCCCTCCCAACGGTGCATCAGACACGACAGGGCGGTTTGGACACTTGGGCACATGCACATGACTGTGCCACGTTTGCCTGTAGCTGTGGCTGAATAACCAAGGTACTGAGATTCTTCTAGCCTGAGTCTAGATCAGGGGTGTTCTGACAGACAGAGAACGGCCAGGTGATGCTGTGTCCGGTCCTGTCCTCTTTCGCTGGGCGTGACTGATGCCCACCAGAATCCACCCCCCAAATCTGAGGGGGGTGATGAATGGGTCACCACTTAACCACTGAGCAACGAAAGTAACCTCTTAGCCAACGAAAGATGAGACTTTCAGTAGAAGGTGAAGTGTGAGAAATCTCCCCGTCTTTCCTGTATGTCTTTTTTTTTCCTACCTAAATAAAGAGACTTCTGAATTTTCAAAATCTTTTTCTTTTTGGCTGTGCAGGTAGCAATGGAAGGAGTGGCCTTTCCAGGGATCCGCCCAACTCTCAGCTCTGATTTACACACGTGGACAAGAACACAGACACACACGGGTCTGAAGTCAAATGCGCGGCAGCCAGCCGCTTGTGGAGAGGTGGACGGTCTGAGGCGAGAGGCCCTGAGGGGTCCACCTGGTCGCTGGGGTCCTGGCGAGGTGGCAGTGTTTCCAGTGCAATTTTGTCCCCGCTGAGAACCCCATGTGAACTCATAGATGAGAGGAATAACTGGACACATAACCTGGCAGGATCGTGTCAGCCTTGTTGGTTTGAGTCAAACACTGGCCTCCCCGAGATCTCAGGGACGACGGCAAAGGGGATGAAAGAACTAAACTCAGAGCTTCTCAGAGCCGTGTGGTGGCCCCGATGGCTGTGCCACCCTCAGGGTTGGAGGTGGTCCTCCGACTCGGGGGAGTTGATCGTCCACCACTTGTGCTTGACCGTCGCCTGCCCAAGGGTCGAACAGTAGACCAACATGTCATGAATGCCAAGAGGACCCGTTTGCAGGGAGCTAAAGCTGTGAGAAGGCCCAGCTCCCGGACCTCAGCAGACCTTTCCCTCTCCTGGGAGACCAGCCTGGCACCCGTATTTCCAGCTGTTTCCACTTTTCCTTCACTCCTGTTCATCCTGGGAAAAGAGTGGTTTAGCCCCCACATTTTTTTTGTTTTATGACTCAAAAATTTTACTGCTACATGTATACTGAACAATAATTTATACACATACCACCAAAGCTCAAGTTCTAGTATTAATATACCAGTGCTATTCTCAATAGACACAAACTGAAAATCGCTCACATTGTAATACACATTGGAAAAAATTAATTAATAGTTAAGTATTTACACTGTGGAATTCTATGCAACAACAACAGGGAACCATATGGGCATATTCACAAACAACATAAAATATAAAAGTCCAATCCAAAAATGATTTTACTGTGCCATTACATTTATATAAAATACAAAATACAGGTAAAGTGATCTTTTTTTAGATACCAGAACAATATTAAACCTTAAGGGGAGTCACTAGAATTGGACAAGGGGGCCTCTGAGTGTCTGGCAATTTTCTGTGTCTGTATCTAGAAGCTACGTATAGAGTGTATTCAGATTCTGAATTTCTGAAATTTGTCATTTCCCTACAAACCATGCATGTTTTTTTGTTTGTTTGTTTGCTATGAACAGATTCTTTTATTTTATTTATTTTTTATTTTTTTACATCTTTATTGGTGTATAATTGCTTTACAATGATGTGTTAGTTTCTGCTTTATAACAAAGTGAATCAGTTATACATATACATATGTTCCCATATCTCTTCCCTCTTGCGTCTCCCTCCCTCCCACCCTCCCTATCCCACCCCTCTAGGTGGTCATCACAAAGCACCGAGCGGATCTCCCTGTGCTATGCGGCTGCTTCCCACTAGCTATCTACCTTACGTTTGGTAGTGTATATATGTCCATGCCTCTCTCTCGCCCTGTCACAGCTCACCCTTCCCCCTCCCCATATCCTCAAGTCCGTTCTCCAGTAGGTCTGTGTCTTTATTCCTGTCTTACCCCTAGGTTCTTCATGACATTTTTTTTTCTTAAATTCCGTATATATGTGTTAGCTTATGGTATTTGTCTTTCTCTTTCTGACTTACTTCACTCTGTATGACAGACTCTAGGTCTATCCACCTCATTACAAATAGATCAATTTCATTTCTTTTTATGGCTGAGTAATATTCCATTGAATATATGTGCCACATCTTCTTTATCAATTCATCCGATGGTGGACACTTAGGTTGTTTCTATCTCCATAGCCCCCACATTTTAAACTTTCCTTCCAGAATGACTACCCATCTGAAATGAGAGGAAAAATTTTGTTTTTCTCTCAGAAAGCAAAACTCATACTGGGACTCCCACAATCCTCCCTGGGCACCTCTCTGGCTGCCAGCTCTCTGCCCACAGCAGGTCAGCATGAGCCAGGATGGTCAGCATGGCTGGGTATAGAAAGGTTCTGTAGCCTGGAAAGCACCATCTTCTTGTTCAGGAGGCTAGTAGCAAGCAAGTTCCCCGCTCCTGGTGGGTTATCATCTGAGGGGGATGCCCATGAGGGCCAACCCTGGGCATGCTGAGTTAAGAGACTGAAAAACAGAGACAAGGGATGCTGATGGGGCTGAGAGAACACATGACAAGACATCCTCCCATTTGAGGATCTGCCCCCGGCATCCTGTGACTGACCCTTCACTTCCACTGTCTCCATCTGTCTTCCCTCTTCCTCCCCTGCATCACTGGGGAATGACCCTCCAGTGAGGACGGGGTTCAGAGGGATTTGACTGAGACCTGCATCCTTCTCGTCGCTCTGTTTCTGTGCTGGACCAGTCAACTATTTGGAGCATCACCCTGGTCTGCTGCACAACATTGCCTTGGAGGGAAGAGGTATGTGTTTCACACAACACCTCATACAAAGAGTATTGCTCGCAGCCAAATAAAGATAAAGCTGGCCATAGAGAGACAATATTAGGGACATCAGAGGAGATGAGAGTGACACCAAGCAGGACCCTGTGGGGTTCCTGGGTACAAAAGCCTTTCTGTGTCCCGCATTTCTTGATTACAGGAAATGGGTTTCATTCAGCCTCCATGACCTTCCCTGAGTTCCAACTGGCACGTTCAAACCGTTGCTAATCAAGGAAGGGAGTGGATGCAGAGACTAGGGAGGAAACGTCAGGAAACAATAGTGCAGCCTTGGGGGCAGGGTCCTGGTTCCCCTCAAGGGATACATATTACAATATCTTTGAACTGTTTTGCAGATACTGAAACCCCACCACGTGGGAGAAGTCAAGGGTTTGCTGCCCACAAGCACGCAGACCCCAGACCGGTTGGAACCAGAAGGTTGATGATGCCGACGCCCAATTACCTCCCCATCAACCCATCAGAAGAATGTCCGCGAGCTGATCACGCCCACTTTGACCCATTCCTATGAAACTCCTCACTAGCCCCTCCAGGTTGGGACACAGTTTTGAGGGCACTAGCCCACTGTGGCATCCTTTGCCTGGCAAAGCAATAAAGCTATTCTTTTCCACTTCACCCAAAACTCTGTCTCTGAGAATTAATTCGGTGTCGGGTACAGAGGCCGGATTCAGCTTCAAGAGCATGGCGTTGCCTTAATTGAGATGCCATCTCCACCCGCTCCTACCGTCCAGCATATGGAGCTGTCCTCGGGATGATGAGAGCTGAACAGGACTGAGATACAAGTACGTGGCAAGAAAGGATGTCACGGGGAGCAGGGAATGATTTATAAATCCTTCTCAGAGTGGAGAGCCGTCTTGCTATCAGTTTCACAGCCGAGTCCTCAGCTCTTACAGATGGACCTGTGATATCTGCATGATCACAGCTCTCTGCTTTTGTCCCTTGCACTTTCGTAATGTAGGAAAGGGAGAGATTAATTGTATGGTGAAACTCTTCCACAATTTGCTGAACCTTTGCATTCCCGACATTAATCTTTCCCCAAGTGCCCTATCATTAACTTGAAAAATCAACCGGGCAAAACCGTAGAGTAGATTCATGTAAATGGAAACACATAAATAGCGCACAGGATGGAGATAGGGCAGGGCTGTCTGGCTGCCTGAGGATGTGTAGCAAGATGATACATGAAGTTTTTTTCCAGAATGCTTCATCCGTGGAGCGTGTCATTTATCCATCACCCAGTACTAGTGAGTTAGAATCGTTTCTTTTGGGCATGGGCCTGGTAAGAGCATGAAAAACCGTCTCCATTTTCAAGTTGTTTTCAAATTATGCAAATAAAAAAGGACTTCTCTGCCTTAGTCTGCAAAAGAAAATCTCTTTTCCTTCTCCATTTGTGGAATTCAGCAAACAGCTGCCCTTACCTAGGTTTTCTTCTATGTGAGAAGAAAATAAGCAAAGGACATCTCCTGGAGATTTTCGTAATGAAAAGTAGGCACCATTGTTTCACCAGCTATTCAATGCTTTGAACTCACCCTCGGGCATCTGTCCCCAACTGCATCTCCCCAGCACAGTATCCTGGTCCACCAGCCGCCTGACAGAGGCAAAGCAACCAGGACATAATTCAAACAAAACTAGGTCCAATGAACTGACATAAGTAGAGATTCTCGAAAAGAGAAATTGAGGAACATGCTCAGACCGTTTTCGAAGTTCAGTCAAAAGTTAAATACGTAAGTCGTATCAAGCCTGTAATGTTTGTGCTTGAAACAAAAATTAAAGTGGCATTTAGAATGAAAAGTGACTCTCACTGATTAGATTTTTTTCCTTTGTAAATAGTAAGTGATTATATGGATCAAGAAAGTCAAAACTTAGCAAAGGCTTGGATCTAAGTGAAAAGGCATGTAGGTTTATTTTCAATCATTCTTTCAATTAATGTTTATTGAGAGCCTCTAGGGTGCCTATCTCAGTACTGAATGAGGCAAACAGTCACGAAGCTTATAATTTCGACAGTCCCAGACAAATACTTGGATAATAAGAGAATGTAATTACATATAAACAGGTCACATGCAGAGTTTCCCGGCGGGGTGGGGGGGCCAACCCTCTTCTCTGTCGTTTGCTAATGTCTGTTGCTGGGAAGAACAAAAGAATAATTAGCAATTTCATGATTAGGGATTTGTTTGGACTTTGATTACCAACTAAATTAATAATTTATTTTTATAGGCTAGATGTTCAGCTTAAAGTCACATGAGTTTGTATGCAAGGTAAATACTTCTGAATTTTCACACCTTTTTTGGGTATAATATCAGGGAGCCAGATTGGACTAAAATTTGGCGGAAACATCATTAACCTACACAAATCACTTCCTTAAACTAAAAGAGATAATTAATACTTACATAGCATTTATTAAATGCCAGGCGTTGTTCTAAGATACACCAACCGCCCCTCACAAACACACACATATAATTCATTTATTTCTCTCAAGCAACCCTATGAAGGGCATACAACCTCATGTGCATAAATAAATGAAGGGTAACAGAATGTGTCACCTGAAAATATGCTACTTTGGCATAAGGAGTATTTTGAGCTAAAGGCACTTGAAAAACAGCAGGTGCAAAAGGGTACTCTGTTTCTCCCCTTCCTTCCTGAAAGCAGGAGATAAAAATCGCATGTGGAAGATGTCCTCCTTGTACCAGGAGGAGAGAAATAGTCTTCTCACCAGAGTTGGAAGTGGAGGTGGAGAAATCTGTACAAACCGACCTTTTCAGAGTAACTCATCTTCCTTTGGCTCTCCGTGCGTTTTAGTTACTTTTCCACAATTGTCTCCCTTTGTTCACCCTGGTATATGGGCACTGAAGTTTACCCCTTCTTTGGGTCTTCATTTTTCTGTAGGGGCTCCCATGGACCTGTAAAAGTCTGTATGCTTTTCTCCTGTTAATCTGTCTTCTGTCAATTTAATTCTTGGGCCCAGCTGGAGCCCCTAAGAGGATAAACTTTTGCCTCTCTTACCAAATTTGATGGTGCAGCCCAGTGGAAGTGTTAATAGAATTCTTTCTCTTGCAGGAGACTTAAGGGATGGTGGTGACCAACAGCCACACATTATCAAATACCTACCGTAGGGCAGATAATGGAGATACAAAGATGGTTAAGACCTGATCCTTGGCCCAAGGCTTGCCTTCTAGAGAGAGGTGGGCTTGAAACCAGGTGAGCGCACAGGGTGGCGGGTTGCCAAGGTGGAGACCCCTGAGAATGGGGTGGGCGTGCAGTCCTGCCTAGATCCCTCACAGAGGACTTGACACTCTGGATTCTTGGGTTGCCTTCTTCTAGAAGGTAATCTGTGTGGGTTGAAGGCATGTCTAAAGATTCCCCCAGTTCTAAGCATGTGCTTGAGGCAATTCGGTGTTTTTAGCTGTGGCCTTTTACCAAGAAGCACCATGACCTCTGTTATAAGCAACTATGACAGGGCATTGCCACGCTTGTTCCTTCGAATGGAAAGCTCTAGGTTAGCACCAGGAGGCGGAGAATGGGGACAATGTCCTTCAGGTAAAAGTAGAAGAAACTAGAGGTCTCTGGAGATAGACTGAAACCTCCTTCCACTAGCCCCCTGCTCTGTTCATGAAAACATCCAGCAGCAACAGACCCTGACGTTGACCCAATATCTAGAGTAATGAGAGTACAAAAGGTGACAACCAAGGGGAAATTAGTACTTTTGAGAATTGTATAATCTAGTGATTTTAGCAGCTGTTTTACAGTACTTAGCAAATATTTTTGAAGTGCTAAAACATGCCGGGGCCTGCAAAGCACTTCGTGACATCAGTGTATTGGAAGTTAGCCCCTATGGATGGTGTTGTCCACCACAGTGTACTTGCATGTGTGTGCACACACATATGTGTGTGCTTGTGCATGCATGTGTATGTTTGAACGTGTGTGTATATGTGTATGACTTAACAGTCTCAAATAGCAACATGTGATGTCTACGTCCCAACATAATTTACCCAAAACCTTTCACCTAATCTCGTAAGGTCAGACTCACTTTCACATACACGGTATCTACGATTACGCACTTCCTATGGTTGTCTACTTATGCTGGCGCCATTATGGGTAACTCTTTCCCTAAAGCACGTTATACATTTTCTTGATAACATTTTAATAGATTTTCAAGCATTTGCAGGTCACTTGCAATCTTTCCTAACTTTAAAAAGGGGAGTGAACTGAACACGTTATTCATATCATGAATTTCTGAAGACTCATGGAGTTGGTTGTTCCTGGCCATAATCTTGAATCATGCTTTGCATCTTAATTTTGTCTAAGGAATTGTGCCTAATGGAAATATTTGGCCATTAACCCCATAGAACCTTTATCAGATACCTGGTCATTTGCCTCATAAAAGATCAATAGCAATCATAAGAAAAGTCAAATTTTCCGATTAGAATGTATGTCATCTTTATGAAATGGAGACAAGTCGTGAATTCTTCAGCCTCACAGCCCTGAAGAGTACATACCACTTGATTGCTGTCCCCCTGCACGCTGTATTCTTTGTCTGCATTAGGGGAGATCCACTGATGGTCCTAAAGTGATCATCCTTCCTGCACCAGGGAAGTTTGAGAGAATGACTCTGTCACAGGGAGTGTACACAGTGCTATAAGGAATTCCCTTCCTAGAATCCTGGAATCCTGCCCTGCAGGGTGGCCCAGGGATTTGAGAAGACGTCTGTATTGAAAAAAGGGTACCATTTCTCACCTCTCTTAAATAAGATTGTTATCGTGTACTTCCGCCACATTTTTTGAAATGAATTCTGAGAAATTAAGACATACTCTTCACATACCAGTACAAAAATTTTCCTGAGACAAATGTTGATGAAGATGTGGAGAAATTGGAATTCTCCTTCCATTGCGGGTGGGAACTGAAAATGGTGCAGCCACTTTGGAAAACAGTTTGGCATTTCCTCAAAATGTTACATATGCCCTTTGACCTAGCAATTCTACCCCTAGGTATACATACACCCAAGAGAATTGGAAACTTTTAGGTAAAAACTGCCTAGGCAAAAACTTTACACAAATGTTCTTATCAGCACTATTCCGAATAGCCAAATTGGAAATAACCCAAATGTTCACCAACAGATGGATGGATAAACAAAACGTGGTATATTTGCACAATGGAGTAGTCGATATTTTATAAAAAGAATGAAACTCTGATACATGCTACTACATGGATGAACCTTGAAAACATTATGCTGAGTGAAAGAGCAGCAGCAACAGACCACATATTGTGTGATTCCATTTATACGATATGTTCGGAGAAGGAAAAATCTGTGGACACAGAAAGTAGATTAGTGGTTGCCACGAGATTGGGAGGACTTTGGAGGGAAATGGGTCGAGACTGTAATGTTTTATTTTGGCACGATGACAATTACCGCGTGATAATGATTTCACAACTCCGCAAGTATACTAAAAACCACTGAATTGTATACTTTAAAAGAGTGAAGTTAGAGGTTGTGAATTATATATCAATAAAGCAGTTATCACAAATCTTTTTGAGCTGCTTTCCAGAGTCCAAGCCTGTGTGTCAGTCTGTAAATTCCTGTCAATGATCACGATTTAACTAGCTGCTTTGAGATGTATTATAGCCTGAAGACAAAATAAAACATTAAAAAAATTTTTTTAAAGAAAACAAAGCAATGAGAAGTGATTTTTTTTTCCCCCACATGTGTTCGAATTCCATGTTTTCAAACTTCGGAAGGGAATCATCCATAAAATGAATCAGAATGATAATAGATATGTTTTTGCAGTGCTTTCACAGATGGTCTTATTCAAACACATTCCGGGTGATGATAGATACAGAAACTTACAGAGTTAGAGTGTACTTGTGAGATTCTGGGTTGGGGATGAGACCAGAGAGCAAGTTCTCTGAGGGGTATTTGTTTTTACCGTTTCCAGGGCAAGGATTACATGTCAGTTGAAGGAAGGATTAAATGGGTTATCGCTTTCTGAGGGGGCACCTTCAACCAGCAATAAAATAAATATCCTTTTATCTCTTAGATAATACAATCTTGAAGAATCGCCCATTTCGGAATGTGGTAGACACTTGGTAAATGTTTCATGAAAGCCTTTAGGAAGTAATAAACCTGTGAACAGATAAGTGTGGAGTCTGTACCGGTGGCTGTCAGAGCAGAGCCCCAGTGCACTTCTAAAATTAGCTTCTCCTTTGCCTTCAATGTAACGGATTGGAATTTTGAAACATTTTTAAGAAATGAAATGATCCACAAATATTTGTGGTCTGGTTTAGGTGTGGAGTATGTATCAAAATGTTCTCTTGTTTCCTAATTGCATCATCAGTGATGCTAAGAACTTCAAACTCGATGGCATTGATGGCATGCTGCAGCCCTCCAAACCAAAAAGCAAGAACAATGTCTCCTGAAAGTATCCTCTGTAAAGTCATTATTTTGGAGTGAAACCTAGTTCCCAGTTATATCATGAGATTAGAAAATGCTTTTAAAGGAAGTAAAGTTACATTGAGTCAACCTGGGACTTTTCACCAAGTCTGTAACTGTTGGTTTTCCCTCACAAGCCCAGGAAAACCAATATTCCCCAAGAATATATGTACTTTAAAATTTCCCCAAAAGGGAAGCATACACTGTGTGCAGGGGGTGATGGAAACCAAGGGGAATGTGGTTTCTGACTATTATCATGCTCTTCATTATTTGAGATCCCTGTGACGTTTCAAGTCGCTTGCCTTTTTGAAAATATTTTTAAGTAAAAATCAGCAGTCTTCCCTCATGGTATTGAGTTGGTCAAGTTTATGGTTATTAGAATCTGATTGTTTATTGATTTAAAGAACATGAAGGTCATCACTGAACCTTCTCTAAAATAACCAACAAACAATGAGTCAGTTCACACTAGCCGTTGGCTGCACCAGCATCTATTTACGAGGTCAGAGCTCATAGCCCAGGAGGGCAGAAATGTCGGTCAGATCAATAGATGTTTAAACATTCTGAGAATTCCTTATGGGTTTATTTACATGGATTTGCACACTCCGAGATCAGGTAAGTATGTCAGACTTCTCATGGGGAAACTCTTGAGTTAAATTTAGGTATGAAAGTATTATAATATTAGTCAATATCATAGAGCGTTTTACAGGTAGAAAACTATACAGTGTGCTAATTCTCTTCTAGAGTTTAAACGGTTGTTGTAGTTTTGCCTGATTATGCGGTACCTTCTTCTCATCCTTTCAGAGCTCATCCTAACTCATAGTAGATGCGAGACCCCCATCACCTCCATTCTCAGTGATGTCTCCACCTGATCTAGCTCATGAGCTCTCGTCCAGCCAAACCCTCTAATTCTCGACGCTCTGATTTTGCTGCCTCTACTTCCACATCCTGGCATTTTTCCTCCCATCAAAATTTCATGAGGCATTCCGCCACCCCAAATCTATGTCTTTTGTAAAACGGTCTCTGAACAACAGATTACAAGTATATCACCCTCCCCTGAACTCTTAGCCATTATTCTCGGTATCAGACACGTGGCATGCACATTAACAACTTTGTTTTGAAGTTAAACGTGGCATGTTGTACCCAGTGCGAGATGATACATTCCTGGAATTCACAGACCATCCTAGTTGATTTCTGCACGTGATTTCACTTCGCACAGGGCAGCCTTGCAGTGACTGTTTGTGGACTGCCTGAGTGGAGGAGAGGAGGGGAATACTGAGGCAGTTTCTCAACTACAAGGTGTCTGAGGGCGAATGATTAAACCAACGCAGGACACATTCCATTTTTCCTTTCGACCCGTGCTGTTGTTTTGGAAGTTGATGTCCTCCAGTCACTAGGTGGTCAGATGTATAGATATACGCCCTTGAGATGTACCCACAGAGAACTTTGATCATCACACACAGAGCAAAGATGAGGACAGGTCTGAGACCAGCTCCCTCGTTTTTTGCAAAGAGGCATACTTTACGTAACACCCCTTGGTCACAAAGTGGCCATCCATTTCTCAAAATAGTGTTTAAAATTTCACTCCAGAATGCTTCCAAGGAACGCGGGATGAATGTATTTATCTTGGGGTGACAGTAAATTTGAATTTGCAAGTGAAATTGTAATTTGGGTTTCTCTTACGTAGCAGGATGTGATAGCAACCAAGCCACAGGATTTCCGTTAAGTACCATAAACACATTTAACCAGGTAGATTGTTTTCAAAAGGTTCCAACACAGACCACTTGGGTACAAAGGGTCAAACGCAGTCCAAACAAATGCATGACAGTAATAGGTACAAAGGGCTCGTGTCCTTGGTAAATGATTAATCATAAGCTATCATAAACAAAAGTGTTCTATACATTTGATAAACAGGTTTGTAAAAGAGCACGAGAAACAGAAGAAAGGCACATTTTTCAAAATTAAATGTCAGTCATAAGAGAGAGCTGGGTGCTATCTGGGGGCTTTTATATCTTTGAGGGGTTTTTGTTTAATACTTGGAGTCAGACTGGGGTGGCTGTGTCTACACCCGCAAGTTAGTAACATATATACATCCGTAATTGAAATGCACCCTTAGCATTCTTATGTATTTCTTTCATTCTCTTCTGTTCTCCATTCAGTAGATTATTTTATGCACGCCCACTCCCAGAAGCCATAGAGGGGACATCACTTTTCTTTCCGTGCATCTTCTCCTTGTGGGAATGAGAGGGCAATTAGCCGTGGCAGCCACTGAGGTGGAAAGGCTGTTATACCCAGTTTGCAAAAATAAAAACAAAACCCTTTGTCACATCTTCAGAGTAGCCTAAGAATAAAAGTGACTATTAAAAAAAGAGAACAACTTTTGCTTTTTTCACAGATGTGCTGAATGACATAGCCAAATGCATGTGGTCTGCTTGGACGATTACACAAATATTTTCCAGTTTTCCAGTAATTTTCCTGTAGGTTGGAGCACTTCTGAAGCTTAATTTTAGGAATTATAATTGAGGACCACTTTACAAGTCATATAAGAAAACCATTTCTTTCCTTTGCTTGAGAGTCAACCAAAGTATAGCTACGGTCAACCTTCTTGATACGGAAAGGGGGAAGGAAGCCCATGGTGGACACAAAACTGATGGCAATAGAGAAATCCGCAGGCTTCCATGACTCACGGAACAGGTCATGAGAACGCAAAGGAAGTGGGCCTTGTGATGACAGGGCTTTCAAGTGGTCACATGTCAATGGCAATGCTTGAGAGATGGTCTCTTAGCCTTGTCACTGGGGGACAAGACAGAAGGAGCCCCTCTTTCTTCCCCACCACATCCCCTCCCCCCCAACCATGGTCCTCGAGTCTTGCCTCTGTGGACAGTGAAAACAACAACGAACACACAAAAAACACATGAATTCCAGAAGCTTTTGGTCATGAAGTGTCCGATATCTGGTTGAAGCATGGGGGAAAAAGGGAATAAAGAAATGGGAAGGCAGAAAATACGGACCCACGTGTCTCCTAAAGGACATTCTTTCCTTTATGTGAATAATATTTTTTTGAAAGAATTCTAGAACCCATATTCTCTTCTCCTCCTGCCAAGAGTACAGGGTCTGAAGCCTCCGTAAATGGAATTGCCCATGGGAAGCGCTTTTCTTCCGTGATGTACCACAGCTCTTCGGATGAGTGTGCACCTAGGTCTGGTCTCCTGAGGTCCCGCTCCTGCACTGACCCCCACGTACCCCTGGACTCTGGGGTCCCTACTAGCGACTGCTCTTGGTTCCCTTCTGCCCCCGTGGGGGCAGCCAAAGCCCGGGGGTTTTGAATGGATATTACAGATTCTCTGATTCTCTTACCTTTTTATGCTGGAATTGTCGATACAACATTCTTTTGCGAGGTTCTCCAATCCCCCAGGACTCTTCCCTTTGGAGAGAAATCTCAGCCCCCTAAAGTGATGTAAGTATTAAAGGAGACAACGCACAGAACTCGTGTAGTGTGGGGCTGGGGCATCGCACGAACTCGTTTGATGGCTTCTGCCACCTTCAGAAAGCTCAGACAAGCCTTGCCTGGTCACAGCAGTTCCTGACCTGAAAGTGGATCCCTGTAACTTCATTGCAAACTACAAAACCATGATGACCCCTTGAAGGTCCCTCTTATCAACTTCCTGCCTTTTCAAACATCCTTGTTTTCAACTGTTCTTCGGAAGATATGATTCTTCTCTCCTAGTAGGTTCCAGTCTATTTTTTTCCTACCACGCTAATATTTTAAAATTACCATTTTGATGGATATATTAATTTTTATGTACATCAACCATCAAGTTGTACACCTTAAACATACATTTTTTTTGTTTTTTGCGGTACGCGGGCCTCTCACGGCTGTGGCGCCTCCCGTTGCGGAGCACAGGCTCCGGACGCGCAGGCTCAGCGGCCATGGCTCACGGGCCCAGCCGCTCTGCGGCATGTGGGATCTTCCTGGACCGGGGCACGAACCTGTGTCCCCTGCATCGGCAGACGGACTCTCAACCATTGCACCACCAGGGAAGCCCCAAACATACAATTTTTAATTGTCAACTATACTTGAATAAATCCAGGAAAAAAAAATATATACACACACACGCACCACACACACACACACACATATATATATATATATATACATATATCATAGTGCTATAGTTTACTTTTTCAAAAACTTACACTTCTCTTTTTAAAATGCTCTCAAATGACGTTTTAAATGATTCTAGTTAATGATGGTGAGAGAGAAGGGAACCTTCTACACTGTTGGCAGGAATGTAAATTGGTGCAGCCACTCTGGAGAACAGTATGGAGGCTCCTTAAAAAACGAAGTTGCCATATGGTCCCACAATCCCACTCCTGGGCATATACCCAGAAAAGAGGAAAACCCTAATTTGAAAAGGCACTTGCACCCCAATGTTCATAGCAGCACTATTTACAATAGAAAAGACATGGAAGCAACCTAAATGTCCATCGACAGATGAATGGATAAAGAAGATGTGGTGTGTATATATATATATAATGTATATAAAACCTATAATGGGAAAAAAGAATCTGAAAAAGAATATACATGTATGTATAACTGAACCACTCGCTGTATACCTGAAACATTGTAAATCAACTATATGTCAATAAAAATAAATAAATAAATAAATGATGGTGTTAGGTGTGAACTCTCGTTACAGACCACATGCTGTACCAAACCTATTCCATTCACATCCATCCTCTGCTTATCATCAGCATTTTATAATTGAAAACCGCGACCAAGCCACGCTGTATACAGGCTCAAAACTGACCCAGGTTCACTGGGGACGAGATGGACAAAGCCAAGATTCAAACCCAGGTCTGACCAGTTCCAGAGCCTGGGCTCCTCTCTGCATTCTGGTCTACCTTTCTGCTTCTCTGTTTTATTCTGCTTATGGCTAAATGGTTCTTTTATTGCCTGTAAGTCCAGCTCTTCAGAATGTTAGCCTCGTGGCCATGTTCCAGAGGTCCACCTTTCTTTCCTACACTTATCTTCGGTTATATTCCATTTTGCAAAATCATGTCCATGAACCGTCAGGAATCTGAGCCTGTAGATCATCTAACTGGCTGATACCTGTCAGTCACTTTCATGTTTCAGACACATTCCATGTTTCTTCGTTTGGATCAGGGTTGCCTTTCAAGTCTCGTTTCTTGGGATCTACTTACCTCTCCATCAGAAATCTTGAACTGCCTTACTGATGCTCCGATGACATGTATGACTTTGGAGGGCCTTTGCTTTTTTTTTTTTCTGTCTCTGCCCACCCCCCACCCCCCCGCCCAGGGCACCCAGTTCTTCTTCTTTATCAACTAGTAGTCACTGTCAATGTCTCTTCTAAAATTGAGGTGTTGACTCATCAGTATGAGAGCAGACTAGCTGGCCACATCCTCTGCGTTCAGCCTGACGGTTCTAAAGAGTTGAATTCTCCAACCATCTCTCTATTTCATCTCTGTGTAAAACTTAAAAGCTATACCAGGATCACAGCCTTGAGTTTTCTCTTCTCTTTCATCCAATGAGTGATTTGTGATGTGCCCTTTGACATATTAATACAGCCTTTAATCTTCACCGAGATCCTCTCCTACGTGCCCAACCCTTGAGCTTGCAGTGTTTCTCAAAGCACAGCTCCATCTTTTTTATGGGCGTATCCATCTGTTACGGCTGTTGTCACAAAGGACCACAAACTGGGAAGCTTAAAATCACAGAAATGTATTGCCTCATAGTTCTGGAGGCCAGAAGACCCAAATCAAGGTGCTGGGAGGGCCGTGTTCCCTCTGAAACTTAGGTGGAAGAGCCCTTCCTTGCCTCTTTCAGCTTCAGTGGGAGCTGTTCCTAGACATTCCTTGGCTCTCAGATGCATTGATCTCTGTCTCTGTCTTCACATGACACTTCAGGTGTGTCTCTCTCTTTTATTTATGAGTCATATTGGATTAGGGGCCCACCCTAATGATCTCATCTCAAGACGATCGCATCTGCAAAGATTCTAGTTCCAAATAAGGTCACATTTACTGGTGCTGGGAGTTTGAATATTTCAACCTAGCCTTTCCGAGGACACCATTCAACCCATAAGAGTGTGTAAACCTGCTTCTTTTTAAGAGTCTATACTCTTTGTCACCTAACTCTAGTCATAAATCCCACTGGGTCCAAAGCTCAATGTCATTTGTAAGATTATTTACCACCTTAAATTTTAGCCTCAAATTCACATTTTTTATTATGCACTGGGTATTGGCCAATAGACATACAAGTCCACACTCTTGTTTTGCTCTTTCTCTTACTCCTACATAAGTATTTGAAGACATTAGCACCCCAACATCCACATCCTTCTGCGTTGCACTGAGCATCCACCACGCGCCAGGCTGTGTACTAGGAGCCGCAGGAGCAATGAGGCCAGATCTTTTGCTGCCCCTTCCAGCACGGAGCTTAACCTCAGTAGGAGAGATGACACCAAACACATCTGAAGGGGAAGTGGAGGGAGCTCCGTCCTCTCCTCACAAGACCTGGACCATAGATAAGCCACCTAACTTCTCTGTGTCTCAGTCTCCTCGTCTGTTAAAAGAGGATAATATGAGTAAAAATTTCATAGGGTTTTTGGAAGGACTGACTACATGAATCCACATGAGATTCCTAGAACAGGGCCAGTGCATAGTCAGTGGTCTCCAAGTGTTAGTTATTATTAGGTAGAGAGGTCTAACCTCACCCGGGAGTAGGAAGCCCCCCCTGAAGAAGTCAGGGGAGCTAGACCTGCGGGCCCTGCCAGGAAAGACAGCAGAGAGGGGACCAGACTTTTCAGGGCAGCTTCTTATGGAGAGGAGGTGAAGCTGAGCATCTCCTCCCCACTCGTGAGTTTTGTTTGAGCATCTTGCTTGCTGCCTCTCCTTAACCAGCATGGCCCCTCATAGAGGAGCTGCCTGTCAGGCAGACACTACCTCCCCATGCATCTCGAGCAAAAAGACCACCCAGCTCAACGCCAAGCCACATTCTGATTCTTTTTTTTTTTTAATAAATTTATTTATTTTTAAAATTTATTTATTTTTTCCTGCATTGGGTCTTCACTGCTGCATGTGGGTGGGCTTTCTCTAGTTGTGGCGGGCGGGGGCTACTCTTTGATGCAGTGCGCAGGCTTCTCATTGCGGTGGCTTCTCTTATTGCGGAGCATGGGCTCTAGGCGCACGGGCTCAGTAGTTGTGGCATGCGGGCTCAGTAGTTGTGACTCGCGGGCTCAGTAGTTGTGACTCGCGGGCTCAGTAGTTGTGTCCCGCGGGCTCAGTAGCTGTAGTGCACAAGGTTAGTTGCTCCGCGGCATGTGGGATCTTCCCAGACCAGGGCGCAAACCCGCATCCCCTCCGTTGGCAGGTGGATTCCTAAGCACTGCGCCACCAGGGAAGCCCCCAAGAGCTGATCCTTGTCTTAGCAGACTGCACGACTTTGTCACTGGAACACCTGACAGGCTGCCTCCCATGTGGCCTCCAGCCACAAGTACTCCACGATCCTGCCTGGAGAGAACGTCTGGCCATCTTACCAACACTGCCCTCTGGAGACAACGTTTCCCAGGACACACATTGCTCAGCTCTTCTCTGGAACCCCTGTTCTTTTCCCGTCTTGCATGATTGACAATGTCCAGAGCATAGTGGCTGGAACTTTAGCACCCTAGGACTTCCACGGTTTTGAGGACCCCAGCCTCTGATGGGACTCTTCCACCTTCACGATGTTCACACAGGTCAGTGTTGGGATCGTCTTCAGGTCAGGAGCCCTCAACTTGACGGGATGTTTCTGAGGATATCCTCCTGAAAAACCACACGTATTTCCTACCTGATCTTTTTACTCCTAGGCGACTTCAGGCCAGGGGTCTGCAATCTTTTTCCCTTAAAGGGCCAAGGAGTAAGTTTTAGGCTTTCAGGTCCTGTGGTCTTTGTCACACCTGCTCAACTCTGCTGTTGTAGCTCAGAAACAGCCAGAGGCAATGTGTAAATGAATGGGCAAGCCATGTTCCAATAACATTTTATTCATACAGAGGTTCGGCAAGTAGGATTTGCCTGTGGGCCATAGAATGGCCCCTCTCGCCTGAGCTGATAATATTTCCTCTGGGGAGTCAAAGTTGTTATATCCGATACGGAACCATTGTGGATTCGTGATTCAGCTCAACACAATGAAAACCAGAATCTCTTTCCTACTAAAATGAGCTCCTTCCCTGGATTTCCCTACGTGTGGCAATGGTAGCGACATTTTCCAACTCATACACATTTAAAAACATGAGGTTAAATATTTGATTCGTCCTTTCTGCTAACTGCCAAGTATCTCGCATCTGCGCGCTTCCATTTTCATAGCTGTCACAGTGTGCATCATCTGTATTCATCCTCTTGCCTTTGGGACTTACCCATTTGCCTTCACTCTCTCTCTGCACCTCATCCGTAACATGGTTTTGGGATTAATCATTCCTAAAATTTGCTTTTATCCATCCTGTCCTGTCCAGTCTTCAAAACCTACCAAACTCTGAACTCAGTCTGCCTCTCCCCTTGTCTCATCCCCCACATAACTCCACTGATGCTGTTTTTTAATTTTTGAATCACTTTGTTGAGGTATGATTGACATGTAAAAAGCTGTAGATATTTAATGTATGAAACTCAGTGGGTTTGGGGATAAATATATACCAGTGAAACCATCACCACCACCAAAGCCACAGACATCTCCATCACCCCAAAGTTTCCTCTTGTCCCCACTATTATTATTATTGCTAGTGTATGTGTCTGTGTGTGTAAATAACACTGAACATAAGATCTACCGTCTTAGCAGATTCTAAGTATACAGTACAGTACTGTTAGCTGCAGGCACCGCGCTGAGTAGTAAGCCTCCTGCCTCACTCATCCTGCGTAACCACAACTTCGTATCCTTTGACCTTCATCTCTCCAATTCCCCCTCCCCACAATCCCTGGCAACCATCATTCTACCATCTGTTCCATGGGAAGCGTTCTCCATCTGAACGCTTATGTCACCATTCGGGGATCTTAACTTGCATATTTAGTTCTTCATTTCTTCCACCCTCATTGCAGGTATTTTTCCAGTCTCGAGGTGAGATGTTTTATCCGTATGTAACATCGTATGTAAACCATAGAATCATTTTAATGGCCTATACTTTGAAGATCAGTTTTCAAGAAAATAAAGTATACTCCCGAAACGCGGTGGCTTGAAAATATTTTTAAATTACTCTTGACTATAAAGAGAAAGCAAGAAAACTTTTTCTCTCTTGAAATGGAATACAGTTTCCAATGTGCCTCTTTAGGATCACACCTGTGTGGGCCGCAAGAAGGTGCTGGTTCCGATTTAGCTTGTAGGAACATTCAAATGGTTGAATTGAATTCAGTATAATAAAAACAAAATGAACGAATAAATGCCAAACTGCATGATCCCAGTTTGTGGGTGACTCTCAAGTGGATAGTACTTGTGTTTATTTCTTGTTCTTTACGCACGTGTGGTCTGTTTCTCTGTGGGGCTTGTGATTATGTCTGGTACAAACCCCCGATGGGACTCTGTCCATTAAGAAAGTCAGCTCAAAAGCACAGTGACAGAGGCATTTAGACGTTCAAGCACATCCACAAATTATGCAGCATTCTCTCTGCAGAAGCTGCTCATGGGTGCCAGCCAGTCTCCAGCCCAGGGGAGACCTCCTCAGATGCTGGCTTTCAAGTTCCTTGACTTAAAGAAAAACCAAGCAAAAAAAAAAAAACAACCAAACTCCCTCACGTTTCAAAAGCTAGCTCTGGGCTTCCCTGGTGGCGCAGTGGTTGAGAGTCCGCCTGCCAATGCGGGGGACGCGGGTTCGTACCCCGGTCCGGGAGGACCCCACATGCCGTGGAGCGGCTGAGCCCATGAGCCATGGCCGCTGAGCCTGCGCGTCCGGAGCCTGTGCTCCGCAACGGGAGAGGCCACAACAGTGAGAGGCCCGCGTACCGCAAAAAAAAAAAAAACAACAAAAAAAAACGCTAGCCCTCTTCCTTCTGTTTCTTTTCGAAACAATTGAATATGGTACCTGTCAACACTTGTTAAGATTCAGAGACATCACTTGAGTTAATCTCCCAATTTTAATCTACTTCCTTTCTTACAAACACACCCCAAGTCTAAGCACATCTGTTGCAATGCCTTCATGATTCTTCATTCTCTCCCCATAACGTGAAAGAAGAAAGAACACAACTCAACTTGTCTCATTGAATACCAGTCTACAACTTGCCATCACTTTCCTATGTGAGTGAGAACACAAAACTTTTTCTCTCTTGAATTGGATTACAGTTTCCAATGTGCCTCTTCTTTCTGTCCTCTGGAAGAAATGTCCGTAACTATGTATTCATAGAAGGACACACTCCCAGTCAGCTCTGAAGATGGACCGGAGAGCCAGACTAGGACATGGCATCGGGCTTCTGGGGCAACTCCTCTGGAGAAGGGGAAACTCTTGTCTGCAGTGCTGACAGTCTGGACATTTGCCACCTCCGAAGTGGGCCAGTTGGGAAAAGGACTAGTCAACTGTGTATCTATTATTGTTGAAGGGGGTCCACTATTGAATATAAACGGAGAGACCTTTTGTTTTGATCCCAAGTAGGTCATTACAGCCATTCAAACTGTGGTGACGGATAAATGGCAAATTACTGTTTCCAGTTGTGACGAGCTAGAAATGACCTCTGAAGGGAGACAGAGCCATCCCAAATCAGTAAGCCGATGCCAGAAATGCCACCCATTTTTATTTGCTTTTCACATATCCATGATAAAAGTGTTAATCTGGTAAGAGAGGTCTGTGGGTACCATGCCTTTGGGCTCACACACCGACATATTCTAGCACTGAAAGATGCTACTATGGACGCCGAGTAATTCATTGGGACCGGAGTGGCTGGACCTGTCAGGTGAGGCACCTGGCAGCCCTAACGTACTGCAGGTGCGTAACGAATGTCCTTTGGGCAGCGGTCACGGCTACTATTTGCATTAGGTTGTCGCGGTGACTCTGAGGCTCACATTTTTGGCAGCAAATTGACTTTTCTTTTCCCCCCAAGTGGGTTTGGTTATAAAGCGAGGCATAGCATATTAATGGCTGATATTCACGTTGGAAGACTAAATTGAAGGCACTGAAATTCAAATTGGCTATTCAGATGTAGACATAGGAACATTAAAAAGAGAGAGAGAAGCCCCAGGCTCTAAGTTACCCCAATGGCTCATCTCAGCCAGCGCTCCCCCTTGTAAGGTAACAGGTCATCTGATTTGTGATCCCCCATCGACCCTGACCCCACCTCCAGCGCTGTCTCCACCTCTGTCTGTCAATCTCTTCTGTTCTTCATTGGTTTCTTTTCCTATATGCTTTCCTTGTAGCTTTACTCCATCCTTAAATGAGAACATACTTTCGTAAATAAGAGTCTGTTCACATTGAATATAAGCTTTATTCACTCAGAAGGTGTCAGAATTCCTTGGATACTCATCAGGTTCCTCGCCAGGGTATCCAACCTGTGCTCATCACGAAGGATGTCCAGGCAAAGCATGGAGAAGCTACAGCAACAAGCGACAGCAACCCCACCCCGTAAAAAAAGGAATCAGAGAAAAATGACCTTTCTTTGGCCTCTCTCCTGCATTCCTAACCCCTGTCGCTTCTAATCATGGTGTCCCAATCGTTCTCATCTCCTCATGGTGTTGCCACTTGGATGGGGGTTAAGATAGAATTGAGGAAAGGCCATCTGCTTCACTCAGCCTCCTGGTTCAGATGTTAATCTTGTCCGGAAACAGCCTTCCCGACACACCCAGGAACACGTTTGGCCAAATGTCTGGGTGTCCAGTGATTTAGTCAAGTCGACGCATAAAATCAACCATCACACCTCCCGACCCCAATCCCTAGCTCCTTTAAAGATATTTTAATAGTAGAACAAGAGGGTTGCATCTCCTTCTCAGGCCTCTGTTGGAATCTGTTAGGTATATAAGGAAATGGATGATACCCACCGACAGCGAACTGTGGGTAATCGTGTCTGTGAGATTAATGAAATATGTGATCTAAACAAGCAAGTTCACAATAAGCTTTTACAGTGTTTTGCACACCAAGTAACTGCGAGTACATCGGATATAATTTGCCTCTCCAAATAAACTGACACACACAGGTATTCCTGTGTCCTGAACTCGAAGACTTCTCTCCGAAAACAGCCCTGGGCACATTCTAAAACCTCTGTGAGCCAAGCAGTGTTGAGATTGGTCTTCGTACCATTTCTCCTTCCTGGGATTAAATATCAGAGGGAAAGGCAATTTACATGCTGTTTATATGTCTGCCCAGTTTCACAAGATAAACCATCTGTGTTCTGAGAGAACGATGGGTCTGGTGTGGTTGGAAATTCACTTCAACTCTCCCTCTAGTGCAGGTCATCGGCCTGCAGTTAAGAAAGGTCTTTTGTGGAGAAACATACCCTCATGCACACACATGCACACACACGTGCGTGCACACAGAGCAACTAAGAAATGAGGAGGGAAGGGAAAGATACGAGTTGAAAATCCACGGTACCCCCGGGACTTCTGCTTTTCGTAGGCAATTTTCATGTCAATGGGAAAATAGAAAATGTGAATAAGAGTTGTTTTTCAAACCCGAGGGAAGATTCTATCTTTACCCCCAATTCCGGTGTATTCTGTGAGAGCTGTCAGTTTAGGGAGGCTTTTTCAGTGAGGTTCCTACTTCACCTTTCCTTGGATGGGGGCTGCTGTCACATACATAATAGAATCTCTGCTCCTCTCCCTATAGCTTGAATGTTACAGAAATCTATAGCTTTACTATTTTAAAGTTAGAACTGTTACCCAAAACTCAGATCTTTTCCCTAGATAAAGTAACTCCTGGGTACCATTTTGACAATTTCCTTTCTCTTCATGGTAGGTGATTAGGAGGACCCCAGGGGGTTGCACTAATTTAAATTAATTCCTTTGTACCCAGACGATATTGGCTGGGTTCTTCCTTGCCATCATTTCTATAGTTTCTAAATTTTGCTTCTCCCTAAGCCTCTCTTGGCCCCCAGCCAGATTTGAGGCCATGACTCTCACCCATTTCCTTGCGGCTTAATAGTCACCTCGAGCTCCCACTTTGCATCTCAAGATCCCCCGGCAAATTGCTTTCCTGTAACGGAAGTTTGCTTTTTGTTTTATGATCTGGGATTAGCAGTGCTTTTATGCGGGTCTGCTTCCGTGTGTATCTTTGTTACTTGTTCCCTCCCGAGGGGGTTCTGTCTTAGATGAAAGATCCAGGGGTAGATCTTGGCCAGTTATTTTGAATAATGGTTATCAGGGCCCCCCTCCAAATATTTCAAATAAATACTGTGGATTATAATAAAATGGAATTCTGAAAGAAAGCCTTAGTGTAACAGACACCAGCCAGACTTCAAAACAGGTATTTTAATGTTGTACTCAACCGTAAAATCATTCACTACTTGAATTGTTACTTGATTTATTGACATGATTCCCCTTAATATCAGACAAGAGTTCCAATGACATCATAGCTCACATAGTGCATTTTGCTCACCATAGTAGTAGTTCTCTAGTGGTGCACTGTCTCACAGGGGGTCCAAGTGTTTGGAAGTGGGGTGCTCTGCAGAAAGGTATTTCTGGGCTACATTCCATCTTTTTTTAAAATTAAAGTACACTGTAGTTGATTTATTATGTTATGCTCATTTCTGGTGTACAACACAGTGACTCACATATATATATATATATAATATTTATATTCTTTTTCATACTCTTTCATAGCCTGTAGGCTATTCTAAAATATTGAATATAGTTCCCTGTGCTATACAGTAGGTCCTTGTTTTTTATCTACTTTGTATATAATAGTGTGTATCTGTTAATCCTAAATTCCCAGTTTGATCCCTCCCTGCCTTTCCCCTTTGGTAGCCACAAGTTTGTTTTCTATGTCTGTGAGTCTATTTCTGTTTTGTAAATAAATTCATTTGTGTTATTTTTTTAGATTCCACATATGATATTATATGAGATTTGTCTTTCTCTGTCTGACTTATTTCACTTAGTATGATAATCTCTAGGTCCACCCATGGTTGCCCAGATGGCATTATTTCATCCTTTTTGATGGCTGAGTAATATTCCAGTGTATGTATATACACCACATCTTCTTTAACCATTCCTCTGTCTATTGACACTTAGGTAACTTCCATGTCTTGGCTACTGCGTTCCTTCTTTATAAGGTCTTGGCATCTTTGAGATTTTCCCCACTAGGTCTGTGTAAGAAATTGCTCTACCTGGTCGTGAATTTTTTCCCACTTTCCTCTGCAACCTTGCACAGACTCTATGACCACTGTGAACTTGCTGGAGGGGTGGGGGCAGAGGGAGATGCTATGTCATTGCTAATTATTGTAAGAAGGATCTCCACTGTTATTAAATGAACTGCGTGACCACTGCGGAGTAACAGAACTAAACTGTTGGCCCAGTCAGAAGAGTCACTTTGGAATGCTACAAACTTCTCCTTAAGATGCTGCTATCTCTAAAACACATCTCAATTCAGAGGTATTTTCCAGTCATTTCCAAGGCAAATCCCTTTACTTATAACTACATTTCCTTTTGCACCATAAACTATATTATTTGGCTTTACAACTGATCACTTTAATAAACTGGCATCAATATTTTTATAGTTTCCCAAAATTAAACTTTCTGTCAAAGTCTGACGATTTCATTCACTCAGGATATCCAAGGGGCTGCACCCTTTGAAGAGAATTCTCAAAAGATGAACTCCAAGAATGTTTTGAAGGAAAGAAGGACAATCGAATTAAACCATGGCCTCTCCAGGGATCGCAGGGCCATTGACGGACTGGCTCGAAAGCTCCTAGGTTTGTGTTCAAAAGGACATTCTCCTCTGTACCCTGGCAGCCCAAGGTGTGTAAAGAGAAAGGGGCTGGAACCAGCGCCAGGGCAGAGGCCGGCCTGTGCACCCCACTCTCCTTTGGATATTGAAGAGCCCGGTTGTGACCTGACACATGACTCTTTCCAACCTGCCCCACTCATGGAGCATCATAGAAAGATTCAGGATCTGAATCGTGGATTCCCCTCCACTGTCTATAAATAAAATAAACAATAAGTTCGCTCCTCCGCCCACTGGGGCACCTGGGAAAATGTCTAGTGCCTTCTCGGGTTGCCTACCTCTGGCTGTTCTTATAAAAATCAGCAGTGCTTTCTTTGGATACGAATGTTCAGCTGAAGTATAGCAACAAAGGCAGTGAGCCTTGAGAAATCATCTATCTTTTTCCTCTTTTGTTTCTCCTTTTGGCAGCTTTTCACGGGAATCTGTGTTTATTGGTTGAGGACAGATCTTTGTGTTCATAGTGAATTGAAAAGAAGTGGGAGGAAGAGGCAGTTAAATCAGGAACTAAAGGGTTCATTGACAAAAGTGGGTGTGTCTAAAACAGATTTTTTTTGTGGACTTAACGACCTTTCAAAATACATGGAACCTCATAAGGCCTTTAAAAATCGGATAACAGTAACACGGCGATGGTGCCGCTGGTAATCGCAGCTCACGACGTTCGGGTTCGTAAAAGCAGGCTGCTCGTTCGTGCCTTGGCATTTCTTTCCTTGGATTCTCAGACTTTGGCAGAGGCAGGGGACAGACCTCATTTTAAAGCCAAAACAATTCGAAGGGGCTGGTGGGAGGCCCATCAGTATCCCTGGACTGTAGGATGCGATCGAGATGCACCAAATCTCAACGACTTGACTCAGCTCTCAAGGCCGAAAGGGTCGGTCTGGAGGATGGAACCAGGTCCTCTCACTCCAAAGCCACGTGGTCTCCATTCTCTTGAGATAGAAGTTATCTACTGTGCTTCGTCAAGTGGGATTTTCAAGGTGATTCTGGTCGGCACACAGATGCACTGTGTCAAGTCAGTGACGTCTCTCTCTTTTAAAACAAAACAACGTGCCTCCCGGTTGTCCCCTTGTGCGTAGATGGTGGCAAATGATTGTTTGCCAAGCTTTCTATCTCCTCCCTTTCTGTGTTCCATTGAGATCATGGAAATGCCAAGTAAATAACCATGGAGTAAAATGCCTCGGAGAGTATTTATTTAAGAGTATTATTCCAGGATATGCACTCAGATAAAGGCTTTGTGTAATGAATGAGTGACTCCAGAGGCCAAACACCAAGAAGTCATATTCTGTACCCAGTGTGTCCTGGTCAGGGTGGGGTCACTCAGGGTCCCCTCAGGACATGCCTTTAAAATAAGGTCACCTTGCCAAGCTCCGAATCCACAGGGGCCGACAGAAACTCGAGGAAGGATCTTAGGAAAAATCCTGGGCTATCGTCAGTTTGTCAAAATGACAAAGTTGGAAACAGGCAAACTAAAATCAGTGGATGCAGGAGGGACAGGGGAGGCATTCTAGAGCCTTCTAGAGGCAGTGTGCCCTGGCAGATGTCTGAGAAAGGCCATCCTGGGAAGGCCGGCCTAGGGCAGCCTGGAAAGCTCTGGAATTGGCGAACGCTGGCAGCTGAGAGCTGGCTTCTCATTTAGTTATTCAAGGGCCCAAAGAAGCCATAGCAGTTTTTGCTTTTGGTGTCATGTGGCTTCGATGGGAAAGACAGGAAAACCACTGGTGTCTAGGAATTCAGGGTAATAGGCACTAACATCCCCCTGTTTCCTGCACGGGCAGCCAACAAACAAACTAAATGCTGACAGCCTGATATGGAATAAAACGCAAAGCAGAAAGCACACGGATGTCTCTGCATATTTCATGATTATTGACTTTTTAAATTGGTTTTAAAATAAAAGCTTTCTGGATGAAATACAGGTTCGAGAGGATGGCCAGGAAGCATGGCTTCAACACCCCACTATTTCTCGTTCCTTCTTGCCTTCATGCATTCGCTCTACCATCCCCCCAATTTCCCATAATCACGTATCTGTCCTGCAAATTGTTTTACCACCGAAAATGCCATGGATGCGGCTAATGGTGTAATGAACAGATTTTTCATAAACAGACCCGTTTGTTCACCGGCTGCCTGTGAAGTAGGCTGTGAGGTGTTCGTGAAAAAAGCACCTTCGGTCCCAGCACCATCTTCCTCGGGGAGCCGGGCTTCCCGTTTTACATAATAAGGACATAAAGAATCGCGTTTTATTGATATGGGAACGCAGTTTATTGCTTCCCCTGATTTAGCACCTTTACCAAACGTAGTGGATTAGACTCCCCATTTCATTAAAGCAAGATTACTGGCCCTGTTTCATTATCAGTGTTTTGATTTGGGGGGAAAAATTATCTTCCACGAAGTTTTCAGTTACTTAATGATTACAGTGGGTAGCGATCATAAAATTCACATGGAACTCTGGTAGAAATGCACACATGGTCTTTGTGTCCAAGGTGTGGAGAAAACAAAAGGCTGTCTTTTTCTTTCCTTTATTAGATCGCCTTAGTAGGAGAAACCCTTCCCGCTCACCTGAGATGTGAGAGATGGTCCATTGGTCACACGCTGGGTGGTTCACAGCTGGTGTACGCTATTCTCAGGTCAGATGGGTAGCAAAGCAATATGCATTTCACAGATGGAAAGACTGAGAAGGGCAGTGTTAGTAACTCTCTTGGGAAGAGAAAATGTGCAAGTTGAAAAGTGGAGAGGAGAATTTGAGATGCTCCGAACTTCTCATCAACCCCTCAACCCAAGACTTTTAAAAAATGGCAGTTGCGTACAACCAAAGTGTTTGCTGATTCATATCAAATACAGTCTTTTCAGTCTCTCCTTTCTTGTCATAGACCCAAGAAAACCCTCTGTTTGTCTCTCCTGAATGTTCTGTTCCACTTGGACGCTCGCCTGCTTCCAAAAGATGATCTGTCACCTGCAGCTGGCGGCCCTGCAGCCACCAGCCAATGCGGCTCGTCCAGGCCGCCCACATCCACGGGCGCTGCTGCCAGGGGACCAAGGGCACACCTGCTATCACATACCTTGTCCCTTCTTCTGTCTACACTGGGAAAGGGAAACTTACCCAGCAGCCAGAAGCTGTGGGAGATGCTTGACAAAAGCACGGACTCTAACTCCAGGGGGAGCTGGGGATGGAAAAAGGCATCCCGTGTAAAAGGCTAGGGCAGCCCTGCCCGCCTGGAGAGGACACACCCTATGCCGGCTCTGACTTGCATTCTTAGCAGAGTATGGACACTGATACCGTTATTTCACTGAATCTCCAATTCACAAGGTCTTGAACACTGAGCCTGAGTTTGTGGCCACACTTTCCGCTTCAGTTGGAGGGACCCAACCTGGCTTAAAACTTTTCAGATGACTGTGATATGCAGGCCAGGTTGAGAGCCCACTGCTCCAGGCCCTGCGGTGGAAATGGTTGTCCCCCCATTCACAGAGAACACAGAGGCCCAGAGAGGTGGAGTCATTTGCCCAAAGTTGCACAGCTGAGGGTCGGAGCTATGGTTACGACCCTAGATATTCTGAGCCCAAAGTCAATACCCTGGCTGAGGATTATGATCACCCAGGAAGAAGTTCTAAGGACTGAGGCCTGGACCTCATCCAACATCAAGCATCCTTATTTTCAACGTTCCCTCAAAGAATCTAACGTGAAAATTGGATTTCAAAACAACTTCACTAACCTGAAAATGGACCACCTGCTTCAAAATTTCCTAGGGGATGTGTTAACAATACAGATTCCAGACACCACCCCAGATCTCATAAATCAGAACAGAGAAGCCAAGGATCTGGATTTAAAATCTAGGTACAGCTTTTCTGGAAATTTTTTTACACACAGAATTTTGAGAACTAGTGTCCTACCTTATGCTTCCAGCTATTTCCATTTAGGTCGTTTTCTTTCTGTTTCTCTCTCTCACTTTTCTCTTCCCCACTACTTCCTCTTTTGGTTCTTATTGTAATAATACTAACAATAATTTCTAAATTATATTTTATTTTTTCATTGTGGCCTGCAAGTATTTGTTTCAGTCAGTTGCAGTATAGAGAAAAAGATTCTCTCCCTCCCTCTCTCTCTCTCTCTCTCTCTCTCTCTCTCTCTCACACACACACACACACACACACACACACACTTTTTGTAGTTGGTCTGTTGGTCTGTGTATTAAAAGAAAATGAATCTAGCTTCTTAGGATAAACTTCTTTTTAGCCTAAAGACTTTTAGCAGATAATTATACATGATACTTGGCAACTAGCAAAGTTACAAGAGGAGCTGTCCTGTCCTTTCCCTAGCAGGCAGAATTGCATATATGTTTTGAAACTTATTTCATTTTTAATTTAGACTAATCTGGTTCTACACTTCTTTTTCTTGCCAGTTAGGGTAAAATGGTCTTTTATTCATATTTCCTGGATTCACTGATAGAGAGAATGGAGAAAACAGAGAACACAAAATAGGGACAGAAGAGAGAAAAGAAGAAATTTCAGAAGGCAAAGAACAAACAGAAGATAATAAAGGAATTACTGGAGGGGACAAAGCAGAGGAGGTCAGAAAAGAAGGGAGATGGGGAAGGATGGGGGAGGATGGCGGGAGGATGGGGAGATGGGGGAAGATGGAGAGATGGGGGGGATGGGGAGATGGGGGAGGATGGAGAGATGGGGGAGGATGGGGAGATGGAGAAAGAGAAGAAACTGAACAGTAAAGGGAGAGGAAGACCCACATGGCATTTTGTCCTTGTTTTGAGAAGTTCTTTCCTATTTGATCCTCAGTCAATCTGGCCAGGGCAGCAGAACATGAGACAACAAATGCGTACAGATGACAGCCCTGAGGTCCAGGAGGTCAGGACCTTCCTCTGGCTCCCCGGCCAGGAGCTGCAGCCAGAAGCCAGCATCCTGGTTTTCTGATGGTGCTTTAAGTTTTGCTTTCTGTTCAGCGGGTCCCACAAAAGGCACTTATGGCACCGCATAGGCCTGCCCGGGAGCAGATGCCCAAGATGATGGATGGAGGGGTTGAGCGCAGAGCAGACCCAGGCTGAGGGCCCTGCATGGGTCTCCCACTGGACAGGCTGCCCCTGAGTTGTCACATCAGGGAAATCCTGCCTCCAAGCCCAAGGCAAACGTGGTTTGGGTTTTTCAGTTTCCTTCTCTTGCCTAACTCGGGCCAGAGCTCACGTTCCAATCAGATGTGAAGGCTTAGTTTCGAGGCGACTGGAATTTCCTTCCCGGGTGGTGAGCTGATCCCAGGAGGCCCTTGGGTGCCCCGCTGGCCATGGCAGCAACTAGATCTGCACGGAAGCTGGCTGAGGCCACACTGCGCCCATGACCCAGAGGATTATTGGTGCAGGCTAGTCTCTAACTTACCGGCAGTATCTGCTTTTTCTTTTACACGCTTGAAGGAAGAGGTGTTTTGAGTTCCCTGCCTCTTATCTCTCCTCCACTGCTTGGAAATACACAGAGGGAGCCTTCTACCTGTGGGTAGTTTGCAGGGCATACACCCTCTGCGGTTGTTTTATTCCCTAGGTTTAGAAATGTAGGAAGTAGTTCTTTCATAAATGAACTTGAAGACATAAACACTGAGTGCAGAGCTCAGGGTAGGTGGAGGTCTGGGAGATAAGATGGGGATGAATTGTAAACAAATGGAGCAGAAGAGGCAAAGATTCCAACCCAAGCCAGGAGCCGGCATGGAGCAGGGGATGCAACTGAGTCAGACTGCACTTTTCCTACACTGAGGATGGCGCTTCATTGGAAAAAACCATCCCAAGGTGATGGTGTTTTTCTCCACTTATCTCTAATGCATGTTTTATGAGCCAAAAGCCATGTCATCCGAGCAACACAGGAGTGAAAACACAGGCACAAAAAGTCCTGCTGTGTATGCAAGTCTTAGAAATCTGTTTTCCTGAACAAACAAGTCCGTTGAAAGAACAAAGTCTGAAAGTGAATCATAAACTCTTGTTTTGTTGGAGCAGACACTGTTTTTGAAAACATCTCTGTTGGATTGGGGGCCACAGATGGGCAATGGAGGATCAGAAATTAACTACAAACTTCCAAGAAGGAGATAGACCAGCTGACAAGTCTGTTCTGTCTTTCTTTCTTTCTTTCTTTTAATTCAAAGGCAAAGATAACACAAATTTTCCAACACATTGACAACATTGTACACTGTGTAAAGCTTCAAGTAAACAGCTTTTGTTAACTTTAACATAAATGAATTTAATAAGTGGAAACAACATCCTTAATATAAAAGTTTTGTCAGAAGCCCAAAATGAATTTTGAATCTGGCTTCACAGGAATTAACGTAAGCAATCTGGTGAAGACTTTTTTTTTTTTTAAATAAATCCTAAAGCATTATGAATTACTGAAAATTATCTAGCCGAAAGAAATCCTCTGAACTGTATTACTTTCTCTACTGGAGGTTGGTATTGTTCTTTCTCACGGGAAAGCCAACTCTATTAAATGTAAAAATCCAGATACTTTATTTTGAGGCAATATGTTCAAATATTTTCTTTTCAGAACATGAACATGGCTCCTCGGAAAGCTTTGGACATTTGAATGAAAAGTATAAGTCTACTTAGACTGTAGACATACTTGTTTGGAATACTTGAAAACTACTTAAAATTTCTCTTTAATAATATGATCTGGGGATTAAATCTAACAAGTGTGGGTTTCTGTACATACACACAGGATACTTGGGGGACATTTGTCCTTTTGTAAAAGCTGGCTGACTTTGAAAATGTCCAAGAGAGCCTCTTCAAGCAAAAAATAAAATATCGACTTAAGCTCTAGGCAAATTCTTTCAAACACCAAACTGCGATTTTCCGGAGTTTTAAAATAAGTAGATTTATCATAAAAGTTCCCACTTTTGGATGATACGTCAAGCCACGGTAACTTAAATTGTTTTGGAAACCCCTGAATCAAGCTCTATTCATCTCCATTTGCCTCCAGCAGTGAAACTGACCTATATTTGACTAGACGGAATGAACGGGAAACATATAAAAGAATGAATTCTCTTCTTTGAGTATCAGCTATCTTTTAAACTGATTTACAAAAGACCTGACCAGTGTGGCCATAATTAGAGGTCAAGGACATGAAAATATCATCTTAGTTGTGTACACGCTGAGCTTTCAGTTATTTTCCTAGTTTCTCATTTTGTCATAATCTCTCCATTTGAACACAGGCAAATCCCCACTTTAGCTTCATCCTCCTGAGCGCCCACGGTGCTCTGGGCAGCAGGTGGGCACGGCCAGGGCCCTCGCGACCGCTGGCTGCCCACCCCACCTGCCTTGCACGGGGCAGGCTCTCGGGCACACGGTCCCTTTGGACAATCTGTTGAGGTGTGGCAGGATGTGATTTTGTTTACAGGGCAATGGCTCTCCTGGTGACTCTCTGCCAGGAACGCAGACTTTTCCCAGAAAGAATCTTTTTTCCAAAGGGTAGAGCAATATCCCCTGCTGTTATACGGAGAGTTAGTAAGATGACGCGAGAACTACAGGTACACACCCAAGGGCAGTGTCGGGTGTGCCTATGCCTGAGGCACAAGCGTGTCACGAGGAAGGCTGAGGGCACGAAGGACAACAACAGGCCACCGGATAGGGCAGCGCACAGACCTGCCTAGAGGGGAGATGCTACACAGGTGCAGGAGGACCAGGGAGACAGAGTCTGCCCAGGCTCCTGAGTTACAGCTGGGGGAGCGTCAGGAAAGAGAGAAAACTGAGACCGGGGCGGAGGGTGAGAAAGCCCTCACACATGCATTTATCAGTTGAGACGGAGTGACAGACTAGAGAAAGAACAGATAATAAAATATGGTCCGTTTCCTTAGAACACAGCCCAGAGAGGGAGCCAGGTACGCAGACAGTCAGCACCGGAAATAGAGGACTGACTGCACCTGGATGCAGGGATGAGTCAGGACTGGCACGGTACCAGGGGGGTCCCTCACTTTGCTCTGGGGCTGTAGGAAATCTCTGCCGAGGAGAGAAATTGGGGTTCTGTCGTAAAGGATGAGAAATAACTTTCTGGATGTAAATTGAAAAGTTAAGTAAATTCTTGGTAGAGATAAATGAAAGGAGAATGCACACCTGAGGTGTAACGAGAACATCAGGGTGACTGGAGCAAAGGTGCTATCGGGGAGGACATGAGCTGTGGTGAGATGGGACGGGGTCCATGGGAGGGTCTGGGCCAACACTCTCCAGGACCCGATGGACTTCTGTGGCATTGGGATCGGTTTTTGTGGAGCAGGGTGTGTGTGTGTGTGTACTTGCACACACGTACATGTATGTGACTGTATAGATGCTTATTTCATTCAATGAGAATGCGACAAGAGATGGAAGAACAGACCCTGAGGGAAAGATAATGACTTTGATTTGGGTCATCTTCCGTTTGAAACGCTGAGAACCTCCACAAAGAGATTTCCAGAAAGCAGATGGAATTACGCCTGTAAGGAACTCGTTAGCAAGATAAAACCCAGAGCCCCCCAGGTTGGTGCAGGCAGGAGCCTATCCTGTGGTCATCCAGGGTCAGCTGGAGCCCAGGACTCGGTCACTTGCCCTCAGAGACGCGTGAGCCCCACTCTCATTTCAACACCGTGATACTCCCACCAGTATTTCTCATCTTCCACATCACTCTATTGCACAGCTGAGAAGAGCTCGGACTATCTCAACAGTCATAACCCAAGATGAATAAAGGACTTACCAGACAGTATTCCTGGGATTTTCCTTAAAAATAATCAGTTTCACAAACACTGTATAATATCTATGTGTCACCAATGCTAAGCACACATTGACGCTTTATGTTTTAATATCTCTGAAGTTTGTATGCACCTGCCAGGCACTGATGGCCAGGCAGCCTGTGCCCTAATCGTGTGTGACCTTAGCTGTTATTCCTATGGCATCAGGGGCAGTGAAAACCCTTCCGTATTTCAGCCATCAAAACACTTATGGGGGCTTCCCTGGTGGCGCAGTGGTTAGGAATCCGCCTGCCAATGCAGGGGACACGGGTTCGAGCCCTGGTCCGGGAAGATCCCACATGTCGCGGAGCCACTAAGCCCGTGTGCCACAACTACTGAACCTGCACTCTAGAGCCCATGAGCCACAACTACTGAGCCCGCGTGCCACAGCTACTGAAGCCCGCCGCCTAGAGCGCGTGCTCCGCAGCAAGAGAAGCCACCGCCATGAGAAGCCCGCGCCCCGCAAGGAAGAGTAGCCCCCAGGTGATGCAGCTAGAGAAAGCCCACGCACAGCAACCAAGACCCAACACAGCCAAAAATAAATAAATAAATTTATTTTAAAGAAAAACAGAAACACTTATGGGATAAAACAGCTCATTTGTAATGATAAGGGGACCAATTCATCAAGAGAACATGACAATCCTAAAGGCTCACGCACCTCACAGGGCTTGTAACTACCTGAAGAAAAAGAGCTGACATACATGAGAGAGAAAGCTATGGTTCCCTCATGCTGTTCTCGGCCATGTCCATCACTGTCACCTGGAGGCCTCGTGAGGAGAGCAGACTCCCGGCCACTCCTGCAGACATACTGACTAGGGAGGCCAACAGCGGGGTGACCGAGAGTTTAACATGCTCCCCAGTTATTCACGGACAATCTGAAATTTGATAACCATTGACCAAAATAACCATAGCCTGAAAAACATTGCAGAGCTGGTGTTGCCATTTTGGCAGAGAAAGAAGCACCCCCTCTTTTCCTCGCATCCCTTATTTCTATTTCTTCTTTTCTTCCCTTCCTTTATTTCTTCCTTTCCCTTTTCCTCCTTTGTGCATTTATTGAACAACTACTATATTCGAGAACCCTCATGAGGTGCTTAGGCTGCAGAGACGCATGAAAGATCATCCCAGCTCCCTGAGCACATGGTGTCCACTGTGAGAGATGGGAAGAATTCATTACCAAGGAGGTACCGGCGGAGGGGCTGAAATAACCCGCTCTGTGGGTGTGTTCATGCTTATCACGTAAATGGTGGAGATATCTTTGCTTTGATGTGAGGAATGTTCAACCCCTGTTTATGGAAAACAGAGAGAGACTAGAACGATTTATCTCTTGTAAACATTCCTGCTCCACCATAATAAAACTCTGAGCTGTTTCTGTATCAAGTTCTGGTTTGAAAACCCTCATGTAATATAGGTTGTTTCAAAATATTCACAATCCAGGTGCCCCCTCCCCCCAAGCTATGTTCTAGAACCAGAGTTTGGGAGACGTGAACCTCATTAAAACTTTGCCTGTTTGGTACAAAAAGAGGAGGTGAGGTTACATAACTTAAGCCCCAGGACATGCTGGGTATCGGGAGACTTGAACATTGAATTCTCAAAATGCACAATTCAGAGGCTGCAGGGATTCAGGCAACAGCAGACGTTTCTGCATGTCTGTTACTTTCCAGGCACAATACGAACCTCTGGGGATTCAGAGATGAATAGTATTTAGTCCTTCTCCTTACGGGGCTGAGCACCTGGTGACGGAGGCAGGTAAGCCCATGACAGACAGGTGTACTCAGGGCTCCTCTGAAATCTCTGTCTGTTACGACCACACGTCGGTGTTAATGTTCTATTTCTAGATCCATTCTAGTTTCTTGAGCTTCCCTTCCTTTCTGTTCCCTGTCCCACGTCTCACCCCTCCGGAGGAAGGTGGTGGGTGCAGAGGCCTCAGCAGGGCAGCTCCAGGCGGGAGGCTCTGGCTCGGTCTGGCTCCCCATCTTCAGCCTCCTGATTGCTGCATCCTCAGCCAGAGGTGCACCCCAGCAGAGAGGGGTGGGTCAGCTGACACAGGGGGGAGGGTGTGTAGCCCGGGCCTTATCTGGAGTCCACAGCCACGCCTCATAAAACACAAGCAAAGCCCCACTTGGCAGACGGGACTTCCTCCCCCAGCCCAGCTGCTGGGCTGCTGGGCAGAGAGTTGCCAAATGACATTCTCCTCCTGAGTTCCCGTGAGGGAAACTGTGAGGAAAAAATAAATTTTTTTCTTTTATTTTTTGTGTGGAAACCCCTGCAGGACAGCCTCCCTTTCTGGCTGTATTCTGGTATTTTCTTTGGGGTTACGAAGGACGCATTGACATTTCGGAAGCAAAGCCTCAAATAGTTAACTGAACGTTTAACAGTTGACAGTGTTGGGACCAGGCAGTCCCCAGCTGGCATGAGGAGGCCAGGCCAAGCCCCACCTGCTCACCTATATGGCTCCATCTGCAAAGGTCCAGGGAGGAGAGAGCACCTGCTTTGGCAGGTTGGATGCCTCTTCCTGTCCACTTATACCTGATAAACTTCCCCAAATCATCACGCAATTGTTGATGGGCTGTCTGTCTTCATGGCAGATGCAGGGCCCTTTTTTCTCTTCATTTCTTCTGCCCACCTCTGGTCTGTTACTCATCCATTTAATACGTTGTTTGAGAGCCTTGAAGGTGCCAGGCAAATGTGGTGTTCATCTGCCACATAATGGTCTGGCCGTCCAGCAATAAAGCAGGCCCTGCCTTTGTTTGCCAGGTGCCCAGCTGCTGAAGGCTAGCATGGTCCCAGTGAGAGCCAGGCCTCTGAATATCCCATCACGGCTCACGTGTACCCCGGGAATCCCTTCTCTGCATCGGCCACTGCATCTTTGACAAAAAAGGCGACCGAATGTACAGAGATCTATGGTGGTCCTGCTGTCCAACGGCCCTGGTCCTCAGAGCAAAGGGGATTTGAGGCAGAAAGAATGAGGTAAAAGGAAAAACAAATTAATTAGCTTGTCAGATCCTTCCTCTCAGACAGCACAGATGCAATAGTAGGTGTTTGCATAATGAGGTATGATTTCCCAGTAACGCACGGCTTCCGTTACCTTGCTAGGCTTTATGTACCGATTTTTGCCCCAAAGGTATTTGTGAATCAGCACCGATTTCACAAAGTTGTAAAAGACAGATCAGGGGACATTTTGCCACATTAAATAAATCGAGTTACTCTTAAATGTGTATGTGTGTAGGTCTAGGTGTTATGAGGTCGAAGTATGATACCAATTTTTTAGCTGGGAACTCAATGGATATTAAACAAAAAACTGAATTATTTCTAGTAAAAGTAGTTAATAAGACTAGTATTAAATTTTCAAAAGCACATTTAACTATTTTGATGTAAAATTTTGTTGTTCACTAATTCATGGCTCATGCTTTGCAGGACTATTAGGAGGAAGATGCAAAAATCCTCAAAAATCTGTGCAATGCAAATAAGCCTCAAATGAATTTTTAAGGAGACTGCTCTGATCACAAGCAACTTACATCTCTTTTTGGTTTAATTTAAAATTTCCCTGCATTGAAACCTTTGAAAGGACTACAGAAATATTTTGTGGATCCAGCTACTGATTTAAGTAAACATTGCTACATAAGTAATAGTCATTTGTACGAGCAAATTAAAATATTTTATATTATCTGCAATGATAATGATTCACCCCTCATAACCACACTACAGTGTTTCAACATGGTATGTAAAACTCATAGTTTATTTTCAAATCTATGAATTGCTTCAAGAATTTTATTTATAATTTCAGTTTCTTTTGTTCTAGCAGTGGGATATTTTTCCAAATTGAAATAACAAAAACTGCCAACGAAAATCTGAAAACTACAACAATCCAAGAAAGATTGCTTAGGGTGCTATTACTGTCAGTAGAACACAAATTATGTGAGAAAAGTCTTCATGATGGCACCAAAATTAGTGAATTTTTAAAAATAAAGGCAAGGAAAATAGTATATTTTCTATATACAAAATAGATTTATAAATATATTCTATATATAAAATATTTCTATAGATAAAATAGAATATATCATAATTTATTCATTTTATATGCAACTACTTTATCACGCATCCAAACATCTCCAGTCCATCAGCAGAACGTCTAGAACTGAGCACGTGTAATCTACTTTGTAATTATAAAGACACGTTTGTCGAGGTGAGGATAGGTGCGCTTTATTTAGCTGCTTGTCAGCGTCTTAGTGCATTTGTACCACTGTAACCAAATACCACAACCAGGGGGGCTTACAAACAGCAGAAATTCATTGCTCACAGTTCTGGGGACTGGACATCTGCAAATCAGGGTGTCAACATGGTTAGGACAGGGGGCTCTTCTGGTCGCAGACTTCTCACTGTGTCCTCACATGGCAGAAGGGGCTAGGGAGCTCTTGGAGTCCCTTCTATAAGGGCACTAACCCCATTCATGAGGGCTCTGCTCCCAGGACCTAACCTCCTCCCAAAGGCCCCTACCTCCTAATAACACACTGAGCATTAGGATTCCAACATGTGAATTTTGAAAGGACACAAACATTCAGACCATAGTAGTTAGTTTGACTTGTGTCTCTTAAATACTGAGACATGGTGTGCCAGCTTTGAGTTTCACTCTCACCCTGAGCCTTCCGACGTCAGGGGTGAGCCTGGATGGATACGTGCACAGGCTTCCGCCAGAACTGAGGCTGGTGTCAGGTTCTTTGGCTTGTTTGGAGGAAGTTATCGGGGAGGGTGTTTGAAGAATCCATTGTCTGTTGACCTTTTCAGTGAAGGATTTAATTCTGCTGTTGAAAAAACAGTAGGCATCCCACCCACATTCACTGTGGCTTCTTGGTTCCGAGGTCAGGTGAGTTTACAGGGGTTTGAGTATAGGTAGACCAGGATAGCACAAATCTAGACAATTATAATCCACACAGAGATGGTGTCAAAGTCCTGAGCATCGCATTTCATCTCTCCGTGTTCACAGAGAGAAACCAGGTTGTCAAAGACAAGGCGGACTCAGGAATCAGGCCTCGGAAACTTGTCACTGAAAAATAGAGTTTGGGGAACTTTAATTAAGTAATTAAACTTTAATTAATTACCCCCAATATTCAGAGAGGCAGCCTCTTAAGACAGTGCTATCACGGGGCATAGAACCTGGCACATAGTAGGCATTCAATGAACAAATGAAGGAACAGGCGAAATGAACTTATATACCAGCATCACCCCATAGCATAACTAGAATATTCTGAATTCTCAAAGGAGCTTAAAATTTGCTTGATATTAAAGGTGAAGTGAGAAACCACGTACTCAGGTCAATTTGGTTTCTCTCCAAGTAACAATGTGACTAGTGTTTCCTTTGGACCAATGTTGAAGAGTCCAGCATTTTCCTCCCAATACTTATGCTACTGGGAGGCCACTAAGCTCCCTACCTAGAGGAAGGAGTAGGTGACTCATCAAAAAAAGGTTTTTCATTTTTTCTGCATCTTCGTAGAGCATTTAGTTATCATCACTACAGACGTGGTCACATTTAACACTGCCTCGATTCCCTAAGCAACATCTTCCAGAATTCAAAGGCAAAAAAGAGGGGGATCCCTGGTTTCCTATTTGATCCTCATAAGTTCAAATCAGTGAATGCAGAGAAAAATTCTCTTAGATTTTTCAGTGACTACCATGTTTCTGGGCCTGAGGAATGTGCTCTAGAAATCCTCCTTTAATGGGTTTTAGAACATAGTGATTCAACTTAGCACACTGGCTTGGAAGTCTCCTAGTATAGCAAATGAACTTGGCTAACTTGGGCTGGGAAGAAGGAGGAATCCAATTTTATTTTTTAAAAACAGAATTGGGCTTCCCTAGATGACCAGCACTCATTAATGTTAAGTGAAGGGTAACTTGTTAAACTTTAAAAAAGTGAAGCTTGATGGAGCATCATGGGACATCACTGTAACCCAGCATCTTTAAAATAAAAAGCAACACTTGAGTGTTACTTAAAATTCCCTGAACCAGCATCTCTCCTGCCTTTACCACGTGCACGTGGGCAGTGATGGCCCAAAGTCTATTTTCCTCAAACTGGTTCCTTTGCCTGGTGCTTTCATTGCCTCCATAGAAAGTTCTAGAAAAATTTGACAAGTCCCTCTTCTTAAGGATGGGAGTCATAGTGTGGCATTTCCATATTATATGAAAAAAAAAAAAAAAGTGCCAGAGTGAAACGTTAACCAATAAAATGACGGGAGATTCCGGAAGTCACATGGAAGTACTGGCCACCAGATTCTGAGCTCAAAACAGTCTTGTGTCTCATTTCACGGGCGCCTCGTTTGCTACTGAGTCTTTCCTAGTTCTTTAAAACAAAACTATTATACCAGGTCGAAAGCCAAGATGCACATTTACTAATGAGTCTCTGTCCCAAAAAATAGATTTAAAATTTTAATCTTGACTGACTTTTAAACGTAACCTAAGCCCAATAAGGGTCTCTATTAATATATAGACATATCGGAATCATTATGTAGATTTCGCACCGGCAGGGAAAGCGCTGATTTTCTATGCAATTACCAGCTCCCATTCTCCCCTCTTTAGGAGAATTAACATATTATGTAAATTACTTGACGAATATGGTGCAGATGTCATTAATAAAACATGAAAGTGGATCAGTGTCGCCAATTAGCATTTTCATTGTATTTCCAGTCCATTCTCAGCTTACAGCTTCTCTACTTTGTGAAAAACCGTGTTGCCATCCTCAGAAACTTCTCTATGTGAGAGTTCCAGCCTGAACAGAGTGTGTGCTGACGGGCTGGCTCGTCGGGAGGCTGGCAGCGCTCCTGTAGGAGGAGGGAGGGGACAAGGGGGGAAAGCCCAGGTGGATCCACCCCCCTCCACCCCGGCCCATCCCGGTACCTACGTGCCTCAAAAAGCCTCAAGTCCATCCCACCTGTTTCCCGGGTGATGACATTCTGGGCTTGCTTAGGGAAGCTCGCTAAGCAGAAGGTCAAACTTAGATACGGTAAACTTTACCCTCTTCTAATAGGTTGAGATATTTTTTCGTGGCTGGATTCAGAATCATCCCCACAGCGAGATTTGACATTCAGTGATTCGTTCTGGGGCGTCCGTTGGTGAGCAGTGGATGCAAGTTTCCTGTTCTGGGGTGAGGTTTCTGGGAGACCATCACAGAACAAGCATGCATTTCTGCTCTTGTGGACTTTTACAATCAAAAATGCTTCTTACTTTGAGGCAATCTCAGTCCCTACGTACATACATACCATTTCAAAGGAAAAGAGGGTGTTTTTCTTCTCTTTTTCCACACGGATAGTGTAGTAATTGTCGTCATTCTTAACAAGGTGTCACAGAGATGAGACCTTGCTGATAAACTGGATAGAAAGCACTGGAGGAAAATTACTTGGGAAGGGATGTCCCAAGCACTCATTCTAAAATTAATTTCTCTAAAGGAAACAATACTGCTAATAATTAAAAGATGTGTGTTATCAGGGGGCCAAATAAGAGAGGAATTTATCTCTCTCTGAGTTGCTTGGATCAACTCAGATGGCATTATGTATATATGTGATTTAGCAAGACAGAGCCACTGCTGTTGCTGCCATTAGCCAGACTCGGGGGACAAGTGGTGGCAGCTGAGGGGCCTGGGGGGTGGATGAACAAAAGCCAGGGGGTCTGATAACCCAGCCTGCCTGCCAGGCTGACCGCGGTCAAAGACGGTCAACCCTCCCTTTCTCTCTGACCTGGGTGGACCGGTGACCTGGGTTCTCCTTTCACGTTTCCAAATTCCCACTTTTGTTGTCAATCACAGAAACCCTTTGTGACGTGGTCAGCAGCTCCTAGATGAGGATAAAGGCATGAACACCTCAATCGCCCACCAGGTACCATCCAAGCAAAGAAAATACCTGACCCACAACTGCCAACAGTGCCCCATCCACAAGTCTTACGAAACACCGACAGCAGGCAGTGACCTTGCAGCGTCTCACGCATCTGCCCTCCCTGGGAGACTCCAGCTTCATTTCGTTTTCAAATATTTAACTTTAACCTGTTTAATATTTAGTAAGGCTAAAGGAATAAAAGATGAATTATTGAAGACATTAATGTTTTTAATCACCCCCCCAAAAGTCACAGCCATGCTGCTTTGTATCAAAAACTCATTTCACAGGCATTAATTTTTTAATAAAATACTGATTGTGTGATGACGAAGTGTTTCTAATAAGCTCCAGTAGTCCGTGGGAAGGGCGTTCTTATTTTCTTGGGCTAAGTGCAATCTGAATTGCGTTCTTTCTTATGCGGGTTCCAGAAACTGTTGGGAAAAAATTCGAAAGGGATACACCCTTAGTTTTTCTCCTAATTTGTAACTTGAGTGAACATTTGAAACCCGATGACATTGGAAACCTCCGCCATGAAGGGGAGGAAATGGCTTTTCAGACCATAACCCAGCAGACAAAGGGATCACCATTAGGGATTGTGCTTTCTGGAGGCAAAAGGAGTGGGGGGACAGGGTGGTGAATGTTCAAGCAGAGGCAGTGAGGTGGGGCTTTGTTGATAGAGAAATCCAGTTTGGAGCCAGCACAGATGGTGGGGTGAGGGAGGGGTGAGTATGGGGGTGGGAGGAAGGATGGTGGCTAATTTCTCCCTCCACCTTTGTTTTTTGCTATACATGTAATTTGCAATATCACCTTGTGTTTCTCTTTCACTTCCTCAGTTGAGAAGAGGCGCTGTCCTCACATCTAGTATTGCAACTTACAAAAATTCCTTAGTAATGTTTCCCAGGGAGCAGATATTTTCAATGGTACATGGAAGTGATAATGGTGGAGAACCCTCCCCTGCACATTATTTCAAAATGAATATTGTAGAGGCAGACAAGGAATGTAGGTGAACAAGCTACCATTTGGAGAATATTGACAAGATTGAGACTGAAAAACCTTGTCACTGGAAGAAATTTGCAAGGTTATAACATCAAATTGGAAAAGAGGGGGAAGCTTGGGTCCAGAAAAAAGATGAAATTGTTTTCATTGGAGAAGGAGGGAAGAGGCAGTCCTTGTGGCACGCACCGCAGCATTGACTTTCTGCATAGAGACAGTTCATGGGGATTTATGCCAGCCCCGCTGCAGGGATGCATTCGTAAATGCATATTTGTTAAGTCCTCCCGAAGCTGGAAGCCAAGCCGTGTGACGTGAGAGGGTCCCTCTCAGTAAGTGACTGATTCCTGCGCCCCTGGGCGGAGAGGGGTTCCCGTGATCCCAGAAGCGAGGCCCTCTGTTCCCCTGGGGGAAACTAAGTCTGCACTGCTCTTAGCATCTTTTAGAAGCTAGGCAGCACAGGGGACTGATAGCTCTAAAAGAAATGGGAAGCCACTTTCAAGAGATTGCATTTCAACAAGCTGGATGCATTCCTTTGTGTTCCTTCTTTTGAAGGAATGATAGCACCCAAGGTGAAGGGCAGCTGTAGTTGCAGAGACAGAAATACACGCTCCCCAACTCAGCTTTTCCCTGGAGAAAATGCAGGACAGTGAAAACTCCTTTTAAAAACATCAATACCTTCTATTTATAGAGCTTGCAAAAGGGTTTGAAGTCAAAAGCAATCATAGCCAATGCTTTAAAACTCTACATGTGCAAAACAAACTTACAAAGATGTTTAAAAACATTAGGTCAAAGGTCCAGAAACATACATCTGCGTCTGCCATCTCGAGTTTGTCTTGTGTACGTGGAGGAAGGTATGTAAAATGACCCCAAAATGCAGTTTTTATGATGACTTTTACAATGTGATCCAATTGAACTTACACTCTTTGCTTCAAATAGATTTCTAGAGTTTTGTCTGATGATTTCTTTTGGTAAGTTATATATTTTATTTTTCCTGAAATGCAACTCATGTATCTCAGAAAAAGAAAAATCTCTCGGTTTAGGGACTACAGTTATGAGCAATCGTTCATTGCGAATGTTTGTGACTGGCTAAGTTTAGATTTGCATAAATGCTTTCAAGCAACAGTATTTTACTTGAAGATTCTCAAGCCTTTCAATCAAATAAAAACTTTTCCCGTTTTGGGGGGTGGAGGGCTGGAAAACTGGGGAGAGTTTTCTTACAAAGCCCTGGTTACAACACACACACACACACACACACACACACACATCCTTGTTTTATAAAAGAATTTACTTAAGAATGTCTTTGGGAAGCCTTCAGGTGCATGGTGCAGTTTGTCTTTTTTTTTTTTAGTTGAAGTATAGTTGATTTACAATATTGTGTTAGTTTCAGGTGTACAGCACAGCGATTCAGTTACACATACATATATTCTTTTTCAGATTCTTTTCCATTATAGGTTATTACCAGATATTGAGCAGAGTCCCCTGTGCTGTACAGTAGTCCTCGTTGTGGAGTCTGTCTTATCTGGAGGTGCCGTTGCGAATTTGCTTCACACATATCCCTTCATACGGAACCAAGAACAAGAACGGATTCTCATGAGGCAGAGCCTGGGGCATCTGTGACGCAGAGACCACACCAAATGTTTCCTGTTTCTCAGGTTTTCCACCTAAATCCTGATAACTCTCAACAGATGGCCTCCTCCCCAAATCCGCTGAGAGAAACCTACCAGGTTACTTGCTATTTTCCATTCTCCTCCACTGATTTTTGTCTTTCTTACTTGCACCCTCTTCCCCCCTTCTTTCCGTCCAGCTGCGAATCTGCCCCTCTCCGGTGGCACTCACCTCCACCCTACTGTCCACGCGGTCCCTAGCCTTCCCTCGAGGCCGGCCGTGTGCAGAGGTGGGTCCCCCACTTCAGAACCGCCTCAGTCCTGAACTTGGAATTTCACTTCCAGCCCGAAGCTTGATGGACGCGGCTTGTGGACATCACGCCGACACTTAACAAACCTCTGCACCTTCCGTTGCTCTTCCTCCGTTTCTTCTGTCCTTCCTTCTGGCCTTGGTCTCACATCTCATAGCCCCCTGCTGTCCAACTGCCACGGCATCAGTGCACTGAGACTTTTCAGGGACCCAGATCCAAGGGACCCTTCTGTCCCCGGGGGGAACCTCCCCCACCGAGGCTGGGCCGTCCCCTCCCTCTACCTCCAAGCCCCACATGCCTTGTCCCCCAACTGTCTCTGGGATCATCATCTCCAACGGTGCTGCTGTTGTTTCACCTTCATTTCCTACCTGAACCATAACAGGAATGTTGCCAAGGAAGGCCCTCATTCAGCCCACCCCCCTCTAGGATCACCGATGGGCACCTCCAGGGCCCTTGGGCTTGGGCTTGGAGTTGTTGATACAGTGTGGCCACGCAATCCTGCCTCAGCAAGACACATCCATAAGAAATGGGTCACTTAGGCTGCAGTGAGATGGAAGTGTGCAAACAGGGGCACAGAGAGCCCCATGGGGACATAAAACAGACTGTTGATCGGAGGAGGGGAGAGGGGGAATTTCTTGTCTCTTAGGGGTCACTGACGGTCTTCCAGGAGCTCCAGGCAACCCACAAGGCTGGGGCAAGACTGAAAGGTCAAGAGCGGAGGGTACAAGGCAGAAGAGGAGGCATGGACAGGATCGTGACGTGTCATCATACAGACCGTTTTAGGGAGCCGGTACTTTAGCCTGGGCCACTGAAAGGTTTTTAAGCAGCAGTACAATGATCACATTTTGCGTTTTAGAAGCTGGACTTTGATAGCTGAATAGAACACCGACTGAGGGCACCCAAGTGAGCAAGGCAGACAAACCAGTCAAGGGGCAATTTGAAAACTTACAGTAAAGTGGGCAGGAGGCGGGGGTCACCTGGATGAGCATCACGGCGGCCGGGAGGGGCAGAAAGATCATTGGCAGGCTGGAGGCTCACTAATCATTTTTAACTGCTTACGCTGTGCTAATTAGCACAGCATAGCGACGCTCACAAAGTTGGACACAGTCTTTACTGATAACTGCGGTAGAAAAATCCAAGGGTGGGTTCCAACTTGCCTACATGTGGTCCCGGGGCAGAGACGTGGGCGCCCTGATGGAACAGCCTCTCGCGTGGCTGAGCCCGGGAGCAACGTCACCAACCAACGGGCGACGCTGCTTGGCACGTGTGTGAGTAAGGACAGCTTTGGTGGCCGCCATTGGTTCATTGATATTCCTCCTGTATTTCTTTTTTTTTTTTTTTTTTTTTTTTTTTTTGCGGTACGCGGGCCTCTCACTGTTGTGGCTTCTCCCGTTGCGAAGCACAGGCTCCGGACGCGCAGGCTCAGCGGCCATGGCTCACGGGCCCAGCAGCTCCGCGGCACGTGGGATCTTCCCGGACCGGGGCACGGACCCGCGTCCCCTGCATCGGCAGGCGGACTCTCAACCACTGCACCACCAGGGAAGCCCTCCTCCTGTATTTCTGATGTTGGGACAGGTGTTGGGACATGGAAATGCAGCCGTCATGATTCCTCCCATCAGAGAGTTCACAGCCCAGAGAGACACGCGCGTGCACACACACACACACATGCACACGCACGCACACACACACACACACAGAGCACCACCATTAAACTCCAATGTGACTTGTTAACAAAAGCCATAATCCAATGTGACCTATATAATGAACAACTGCATAAACATCTGGTCCGTGAAGGGAAGGGCACCTGCTCTGCTTACACCCATGGAGAAGCTCATTCAGAGATCTCTGACCTCAAGGAACAAGTGAGTGTTTATCAAACATGCTGCCCTTTCAGGGGCAAGTGAACTGCAGTCCCAGTACCAGAAAATGCTGTAGCCCACCTTTTAGGGAGACTCAGTAGGTGGGAAGTCTTCAGATACCAGTGCCTCCAAACACATTACTTTTGTGAATGTGCTATTTTCTAATATTTGTAATTTTAAGACAGATCTTCATTTTAACAATATTTATTAAGTACAAGAATTCCAGGAATTTGGGGGTGGGCTTTGGGCACAGAATTCTTTCTTGCCCCTCTTCCCTTGGGGTATCCTTGCTGAGGTTGCCACCCTCGAAAACGTCTACACCTAAGAGTGAAACAAAACACTATTTTACCAAGACCCCGGCAATCCCGTGGGTCTCCCTGATGTCTGGTGAATGCTAACTTCGACAGTCTGGGTTAATGATTAAACACAGAGTTAGGGGAACTGAGCACGGCTTTTTGCTTCCTACTCCTTCTTCTTTGAAACCAGACTCGGGGCAGCCTCGGCCCCATGGGGTATCGGGGGAGCTGCTGCTGGGAGACTGGCTCCATCTGTTTACGGCAGGTCTCATCATCCGTAGAGGCCGAGGGATCGGGCCATCCCCCCCCCCCCCCCCACCAAGTGACTCTGGGCAAAAGGGGAAGCAGAGGAGTGGCTGGTGGATGCTGGGTGCTGCCCTTAAGGTGCAGCCACCCTGCCCAGCAGCGGAGCTAGGCCAAGGGTCTCACCCATCAAATACAGTTTCATCCAAGTGTGGCGTGTGGTTGGGTGGCTCAGAGGGTGTGTGTGTGTGTGTGTGTGATAAACAGAGGTAGAAAGAGAGAACTCAGAGCTCAGGTTCCCTCCATTGGTGAGACCCAGAGAAGGAGCCCCAGCTTCGGATCACACCACGGTCAGGCTGAGGGGATAAGGAGGTCAACACGAGAGCCGGATGTTTAAACACGTTATTCTGCCCTCAGGGAGCTTAGAATCGAGACAGGCGCAGCATTTGTTCCACTAAACTGATCACTAATACAAAGTTGCCTTAGACATGAGTTGGATGGAGTGAGGACACGTAGCTGGCGTCTGGAGAAGACCCTGTACTGGAAGCAAGATGTTACTTCAAATATGAAAGATGATTCCGTCTCCATAAACACAGAGGATGGCATCTGAGAGGCGTGAGCCTAATGCAATATTAAAAGCTCAATTTCTTACCTGGTTCCTCGATCGATTCTTCGTCAAGTTGTGACAACGACCAGGTAGCCTGATAATTTCATGTAGGGCACTTGTTCCCGTTTTAGAGACAAAAACATAGATTTTACAGAGGCAACCAGGGAACAGACCTTCACCAAATGCCACTCTTCCTCCATTCAACGTTCTGGAGTTTAGAACCCGCGCTGATAGATCCTGTTGGCCGTTGCACAGTGAATAGTTTTCTTGTCTTTGACCACTTGAGTTCCTGAAGGTAAAACTGGAATTAGAAATGTTAAAATAAAAATTCCCCAGGCAGAATGTTGTTAGGAGGTTGAAAACCCTAAGAGTTCTCATCACAAAGAGATACTTTTTCCTTTCCTTTTTATTGTACATAGAGATGAGAAGATAGACGTTAGCCGAATGTATTACGGTCTTCGTTTCACAGTATATGTAAATCAAACCATCATGCTGGAGGCCTTAATCTTCCACAGTGATGTATGTTGATTATTTCTCAATGAAACTGAAAAAAAAATTCCCCAGGCTTTGGAGGAATCAGACTTGGGGTCGGGGGGTCATACCTGTCATATGAAGTTGTGTCTCCTTGTCCTTTTTCCCTGTTGATGGGTAGAGCCTGCGTGTGTTGAGTTGTATCATAAAAAAACCCAGAGCGTTACTACAGACACACCACATGGGGAGCAAGTCTTGTCCGTCGTGAGATTCCACACATGGCCTTGGGTATTGTCCTAACCTCAGATCAAAGCGTGTGGAATTAAGGAAACTGGTCTTCATCACTGTTCCCCAGCATTCCCCCTCACGGTCAACATTTCCATTTTACAGACGAGAGGAAGCCCAAGGCTTCTTGGAAATTCACCAAATAGTAGCTGAGTGTGTTCTTTAAACTCCGTCTTTTCCTATTTCCAGGTCCAGCTCCAGGAAGATGTGGCACCTGGGAGCAGAGTCAATCCCATTTAGCTTTTCCCATTCATCCCTCTTAAGTGTCCTCTGCTCCCTGACTTAGGTACCCAGATATTTTGTGTTAAGACATTTACATCTTTTTTTTTTTTTTTTTTTTGCAGTACGCGGGCCTCTCACTGCTGTGGCCTCTCCCGTTGCCGGAGCACAGGCTCCGGACGCACAGGCTCAGCGGCCGTGGCTCACGAGCCCAGCCGCTCCGCGGCATGCGGGATCCTCCCGGACCGGGGCACGAACCCGTGTCCCCTGCCTCGGCAGGCGGACTCTCAACCACTGCGCCACCAGGGAAGCCCGACGTTTACATCTTAATGGAGTTATGGAAAGTGCACTTTCCCAGAATCCAGATACTAATTAAACAATGGTCCCGAAGTCATCATACCTCCTTCAGCCTCTGTGTCTCCATCTGCGTATCAGGAATGACAGTGTTTACCCCAGCATGGCAATATGGTGACGTGCAGGTAATGTATGCATTTGCTTATGCATCAGACCCTATTTACTGAGGGTCTATGATGGACCAGGAACAATGATGTGAACATAACAGGTTCCCTTCTCTCACGGAGTTTGAAGTGAAAGAAAGGAGGGGCAGACGCTGCACTGAAACAGATGCAAAACAAGCACGTGTGAATGGGGCACCAGGAGGAAGGTTAGCACCAGCTCCCGTTTGATTTTCAGTGTCAGGCTTGTCTTTGAGAAAGTTACCTTCCAGCTGAGATCCAAAGGAGGGGAGGGGCTTGGATCAATCCAAGTCAAGGGAGGGAGATGGCGCATTCCAGAGACATGGGCAATGTGTGTGGTCCAAGCCAAGTGTGAAGGGCCAGTGCGGGGGTGGGGATGCTGCATGTCCTAAGGCCCACCTGGAGAATATGGGTTTCATTGATTATTTTTTTATTCATGGGCACGTCTCCCTTTATTTAGTTATTTATCTATTGATTGAAGTATTGTTGATTTACAATATTATATTAGTTTCAGGTGTACAACATAGTGATTCAGTGTTTTTATAGATTGTATTCCATTTAAAGTCGTTACAAAGTAATGTCTGTATTTCTCTGTGCTATACAATATATCCTTGTAGCTTATTTATTTTATACATAGTAGGTTGTATCGCTTAGACCCCTACCCCTAATCTGCCCCTCTCCCCTCACCCCTCCCCACCGGTAACCACTAGTATAATACTAGGTAACACTTCCTACTTTTTTAATTTAATTTTTATTTTATATTGGAGTATAGTTGATTTACAACGTTGTGTTAGTTTCTGCTGTACAGTTATACATATATACATATATCTATTCTTTTTCAGATTCTTTTCTCATATAGGTCATTACAGAATATTGAGTAGAGTTCCCTGTGCTGTACAGTAGGCCCTTGTTTGTCATCTATTTTATATATAGTTGTGTGTATATGTCCATCCCAAACTCCTAATTCATCCCTCCCCCCCTTTCCCCTTTGGTAACCATAAGTTTGTTTTCAGTCCGTGTGTCTGTTTCTGTTTTGTAAATAAGTTCATCTACATCTTCTCTTTAGATTCCACCTAAAAGTTGGTTTCATGTTAAAGGCGAATGGAAACCTCTCAGTGATCCCGTCACAGTATTACCTTGTCTCTCCTGGTACACTGTAAACTCCATGAGGCTGCAAACCTAGATGAACATGCCTTTGCCTTTCTAACGGCAACAGACACTGTGATTTGTCAACTAAACATTTGCTAACCAGTGTCCTAAGTTACAGAGATGGCAGAAGTGCCTCATGAGGTGTTTTTCTCAAGCTTTGCAACAACCTGAAAGGCCCTTGAGCTGCAGGAAGAAGAGAATGTTAACTTTGTTCCGTCAAACTAGGTATGTTTTAAAATTAGAGGCAAATACTTCACCCAATATAGTCCGTGTGTATATTTGAGTAACAACGAACAACTCCCCAGAACACATTTCCTTCCTTTTGAAGTGTTTCGCATTTGTTTTTTCTTGTTCCCTTCGGGCTTTTCAGGATATTACAATGATGCTGGTGAATGTTTCCCGTAGCTCTTGGCTGTCATATCACAGAAGGAAAAACAAATAGAAAGACCTCAGGGTAATTGTCTCTGTGCCCTGGACGGGGAGAAGGTCATTCCGGAAACTTGCCCTCCTGGCCCCGCAGACGCCAGACCCGGCTGTGAGTGTCCCATCTCGTGGCATGGTAGTTTCTCCATGCTCTCAGCTGAGTCTGTTTTTCTCTATCTTTTTAAAAAAATTTATTGAGGTATAGCTGATTTACAAAGTTGTGTTAATTTCTGCTGTACAGCAAAGTGACTCAATTATACATGTATATTCTTTTTCATATTCTTTTCCATCATGGTTTATCACAGGATATTGAATATAGTTCCCTGTGCTATGCAGTAGGACCTTGTTGTTCATCCCTTCTGTATATCATAGTTTGCATCTGCTAATCTCAAATTCCCAATCTTTCCCTCCCCCATGTTTTTCTCGATTTTGAGTAAAAAAGGATAGATGTTTTGTTTTACTTTCATGGAAGCCCACACCCTCATGGAGAAATGCCTAATTCTAAGAATTGTCTTCAGTGCTATCATTTGGGGCAGTAGAGTGGTACAAGAGAAAGTGAACTTTTTATGATACTAAAATTCTGTGGATACCTGGAGCCCTGTGTTGGGGAGAGCATGGGAAATATTCATTTGATAAATATGAATCTTTTGGGAGCACCAGATGCAAATCAACTGCACTTCAGTAAAATAAAAATATATGAATCGAATGGTAGTGAGAACATAGCAGTGGCCAAAATGCTGTCTCTTCCTGGCGGGGGGCCACCTCCATCTGTGGATGCTGGGATGGATGGGAACAGGTGTGAGCATCTCTGACTGTTCCCAGTTGTCAGGTGTGAGGTGCGTGGTGACTGGAAGCAGGAAGGACCAGGGGGCTTCTCCCCAGGACGTTACCGCCAGCGAAGTGGCATGAGAGCCACTTACAGGCCACATTCCACCACGTGTCAAATTTTCACTATCAAGTAGCCACAGAAGCCATGATACACCTTTTCTGTGCTTTGGGTGAAGTCCCCTACTCTGTCTTCTTTGATTCCAATGGGTATTTCTGTGAAGGGAAAAATGCAACAGCATTTGGATGAGAGGATAAGCCAGCCTGTGATCTTCAAATGTTTTCCCCGCACCCCTTAAAGTAATTTGGAAAAGCTATGGATGTACCTCCTCCCACATTTAAGTTGGAAATGAGATGTTCTCACCTGTTGTTGTCAGGATGAACTTTCCCTTATAATGTGTATGGAGGTCTATTTGTTCTAAACGTAGATTTGTTCAAACCTTGGAGTGGAAGATTTTTCTCATCACATTCATGTAAAGTGATTATCACACGATCTAACAGAATAAGCCAGTTCTCAAGGTCAACCTGGTTTGCTGAAGTAGACTTAATTTTTGCCAGAAAAAGGCTGACTTGATTTTTTTACTTAGCTAAGAATGTCCCCATGGCAACCATGTTCATTCTGAGTTCCATCCTGGGGGGAGTTTGTAGGTAGACGCAGAGGCATTGGAACTGCCCTGAGGGTGTCACCCACCTACATGGCATAAGGCGCTGATGTACGCGGTATGTCTTTCCTAAGCTTTCTGGGCTTGTTCTCAAAGGACTATGATTGTTCTATTGTCCCTTTGTTCAGTGTTCAGAGGATTTTTGGTCTTACCTTGACCCCAGTCCAGTTAGAATGGGGATGTCTGAGTATCTTTGGTAAAGTGGGAGATGACAAATGTGAAGAGGGGATTGTGGGGGGAGATGATGTTTCCAGCTAAAGGAAAGAGCACCTCTGCAAAGTAAGGATCTGAAAAATGATTCCATCATAATCATTCTTCCCTGCCCCCTACCTAAAAATTTCATACACCCAGGGAAACACGCCCTCCCATTCTGAAGACTGCTGGCCAATGATGGCTCTGCTGTAGATAATAACAAAACACCTTCATAAACGACCAGATGTGTTGAGTGCACTGGGGGGCAGGGACTAGAAGAACAATAGAGGTGAGTCTGATTTGGGGTGTTATTTTGATCTGTGACTTTTGATGTTGGAGTGGAGATGTTCTGTGAGCACTTGGACGTTGAGGTGAGCCCTAGCCCCACGTGCCTGTCTTCCTGCTTGCCTCCGTGGGTGACCCGCCGCTCCTCTCTGAGACAGTCCTTCTCCTCGCGTATTCCATCTCATCCTCTCCTTTTACTCAGGGCTGTCTCTCCAGCAGTTTCCACCATCTTCCTCATCAATCTCTTCCTCTGCATCCCTCCCATCAGGTAAACGTTAGAGGAAAGGCAGGCTTTCTAAAGAACACCCACTCTGGAAACCAAAAGACTTGAAAATGAATACAACTTGGTTATCAGTTTCCAGAAGGAGTGAGTTTGTCCTTCTCTACGTCATTTTCGCAGTTTGTGTAGTAGGATGCTCTTAACTTCTTACCGCTTCCAGAGGATTTTAAGCTGAAAGAGCGTGCTGGGTACTCTTTCTGGGTACTCTTACCCTCACTGACTTAAATTGTTTGCCAATTTCTCCTTTTTTATGCGTCTTGGGTTCTCACCCCTGTCGAATGACTATGACCAAGCACAGTTTTAATCAGAATACTTTCAAAAAACAAACGTAAAGACTTATGATGTCAGTAATCCATTTCAACCTTGTTTGCTAGCCATTCAAGAGCCCCTGCAAGACCGTCTCAAACCCCATTACTGCCTTATTGGACTGATGACGTGATTTATATTCCATGTGGGGTAAATAAATGATACTTTGCTAATTACCTGAGGCTATTTCCTCTTTGTCCTTTTCTTCCAACCATTTTGTACACCTGGGTTACCTTTCCTCTTCTTGTCTATTTCTGTCACAGTTTTACCACCCTTTCAACCACAACGCAAGTGTCAACTTCTTCTGTGGGACCCTCTTCCGAATCCCTGCCCTCCTGAACCATTTTTGATGATATTTCTCCTTACAGTGTTTTTAAGACACTCAGCACAATCTTATTTGTTTTGGAATTATCTGGGTGTTTCAATAGATCAGATTCTGTATATGAACGAGGCCAAAGCCTGAAGCCTTACACAGAGGAAAACTAAAAAGCGTTGGAAGGGAGGACTGGTTAAACGAGTGAGAAGGTTGCTCCTCCCATGTTCCCTGGCACAGTTCCCCGTACACAGATCCACTGAGGCTTCTGCTGGGACATGATCACCTAAGGGAAATTCGGGGGTCGTTCTGTATGGATGTAGCATCACGCACTTAGATGTACATTTATTGAAGAGTAGGTTTCAATAATATTACAATGAGCCATAATTTTTCTTCTGAACACTGACTTACACAATGGAAAGCTTTTATTTTTTGAATGTATATCAAGATAGACAAAAAGCCTTTTAACTGTTTTTTTTAAAAAAAACAAAAACTAAAAACAAAGCCTTCTTTTCAAAAACTGTGTCAAGAGTTCAAATGATGGCCTGGGGGAAAGACATCATAAGGACTCGTGGTTACCCAAGTTGACACCTGCAGCTTCAGGGCCACTGTTTAAAAGTGGATTGGCCTTGTTCTTACCACTTGAGAGCAAAAAGCGCTCATCAAAAACATACTGAAAAGATACTAAATATTCAGTCACTGGAAATCATCTTTTCCGTGAAGAAATAAAATAAAAGCTTAAGGGGAAATGTATTCCTCACCTCAGGAACTAGAAATCCAGCTTCAAATACACACAGTGGTTTCAAGCTCTGCTGAGCCAGAGTCATCCCATTAATTATGGATGACATTAGGTTTTAAACAAATACAAATGGTTTTGCCCTCACCTTAGAACCTCCTGAAGCAAATGTTTTATTCCTAGTGAGAATCGCTTTGCAGAGGTCAGATCCTTGAATTATCAGAAAAGCTACATGGATAAGATGCCGTCCAAAAATATAATGTTGTCTTGTTGATACCTGGCTTTTACCGTGCTGTGTTCTGTTATTTATGGGAGGGGCAGAGGAAGGACACCGTCCTCTGTCCAGTTACTGAAGATGACTCAACAGGCAGGATGAAGGATTATGATGGGGAAATGTCATCTCCAGGCCAAAGATTGTACAATTCTGACATTTTGCCCTAGTCTGGGCTCATGGCAGACATCACTGAGGGGTGAAATCTTCTCCACTCAGCTCGAACACAGTTTAAGAATTTGTTAATGCCCATGCTAGGGTTTGTCATAGTTACAGTGACTAGGTTGAAAAACAAGCAAACAAAAAACGAGTTTGTTAAGACATAGAACTCCAGTTAGCCACAAGTCACTGGTGAGAGAAGCTGGTCTGCATCTCAGTTATAGCTAATCAAAGTCAGTAAGTCTTTCTTCTGGGTAACCATGGACTTGAATGAGTTCGTCTGGTCTGGTCTATTCTATTCTCCCTTGAAGAGTCAAGTGTTTCGAAACTTTTTTTCGACCTTTCGTGCTGGACTGATGTGTGGTGTGTAGACAGTGAGACTCAGGTCTACACTTTTCTACAACCAAGTGTCCTTTGTCTACAGGCTAACTGTTCAGTGTGCTTCTGTAACATCAAAATGAAGGTGGTGCCCCATGGGAAGGAAGGCACTTTCTCTGCAAGAATGTGTTTTCCAGCCATGGTTCACATGACAAGCCACAAGGTCAGAAAAGCTTTGTCGGAGGATGCAGGTGGGTTCAGCTGAAGTGGCTTCTGGTTTCACACCTTGTCACCCACTTTGGGTCTTCTCCACCTGGCTCACAAATCTCTCTCAGTCATCTCTAGACTGAGAACCTGGTTTAATGAAAGGGGATACCGGATCTGGAATCCAAATTCCTAGTTCCAAATCCAGTGTTTATTTGTCTTTTAAACAAATGTCTATAGTTTGGGATTGACATATACACACTACCGTATTTCAAATAGATTACCAAAAGGGACCTACTCTACAGCACAGGGAACTCTGCTCAATATTCTGTAATAAGCTGAATGGGAAAAGAATTTGAAAAAGAACCGATATATATATGTATCGCTGAATCACTTTGCGGGACACCTGAAACTAACGCAACATTGTAAATCAGCTACGGTCCAATTTAAAATAAAAATTAGGAAACAACACAGAAGTCTATTGAGAGCTTACACTGTTTTAGACACTGAACTTTAGCTTTTTACATTCGTTATGTCATCTAACTTCACATCATCCCTAAAACAGATTCGCAAATTATCCATATTTATTCCAGTGGAATGGAGGAAAAGAGCCTAAGTAGAAAGCCACACAGAGACAATACAGAAGCTATGATCTGAGCCCGTTCTACCCAAATCTGGAGACAGCACTTTCGATCAAGATACTAGATTGTCCCTTTCCAGCCGTGTGCCCTCAGACAAGCTAAGCAACATCTCAGACCCACGGTCTTCCCGTCTGAGTTTGTTTTCTCATGTGAAAAAGAGAGGGTGAGAATAACAACCTCAGGGCATTATCGTGTTTGTCGAAAGAGATATGAAATTTCTTTGTGAGCACCAGTGACCTGTGAGTTTATTCGCTATGTTTTATAAAGTTTATTTGCCTATGAGAAGTTTATTTGCTAGGTTTTATAAAGGAGAGCACAGTTCAGAAGCAGGGAACTGGTGGGAAATAACAAAGCCACATAGGTGGGAGGGAGGAGGCCTATTTTTCTCCACGATTTTTAGCGGCCAAGTCAATTGTGAATATTGTAGGATAAGAAACAGCAACACGTAAACATCAGGCTGGTAGAACACATCTTCTTCTCTTATTTATACACAAGTGGAATTTCTCTTATGGGTCCTCAAAAATGGTAGGTGTGAAATTATGGGGATTTACACCTTAAAGAGCTTTAATAATACATTTTAGGAAGGTGGGTCTTAAAATGTCCATCCATGCAGTCCTGTGAAAAGCCAAAGCAACGTGGTCCAGGGGGGAGAGCCCTCTGACGGTGTGGCTTGATTCAAGTAGGAAACTCAAGCTATAGATTTCTCAGCATCTCAGCGGAGTGGGTCAAGGGTCATTGCCCATTGTTCTTCACCTGGTGGATGAGAACTTGGTGGGCAGAGGTGAACCCTGACAGCTGAACTCAGAGCCAGAGCACAAAGAGTTTGGAGATGCTGACAGCGCTGCCAGCATGACCCACAGCTGCAAAGATGATCTACTGAAATAGTGGGATTGCATTCCCCAGGGGCCAACTTGAGATGGGCATGGAGATTGACCACAAGCTGATTTCAGGCACAAAAGAAAGCTGAGGATAAACAAGGATGAGGCTCCCACAGCAGAGGCTGTCACTCTTTCCTAGGATCTTCCATAATCTGTGGGCTAGTTGGGCTTCCTGACTAATTAACTATTCATTCAACACTTCCACCAATATTTACTGAGTCCACTTTGTCCTGGCAACCATGCTAAGTGTTTGGTTATGGAATCATCCCTAACCTTAAGGAGTTTTTCCTCTTGCAAAGAAGCTTGACAGACCGCGTAATCATAGAAGACCAGGAAAGACAGTATGCCAGGGAGCGGAGGGCTAAAGATGCTCTCACAGGGCAAAATCATTTTAAAACGAGACTCAAGGATGAGTAAGCATTCTCCAAGCGAAGGCAGTGCTGCATGGCCGACAGAAGGCTAGGGGGAGTGTGCTACCTTTGTGGAGGGGAAAGAATCCTACTACGCCCTACGCCGGGAAGATGCAGGGGTGGGGAAAGTGATGAACAGCACAGAGAAATTCAGGAAGGGAAAAGAAGAACAGTATAAGAAAAGAAACAGTAAATAAGGTAATTGATATGTTAGTATTACTCCTTTTATAAAAAATAATGGAAGTGATTTGAAATACCTTATTAAAAGATAAAAACTCAGATTACGTACACAGAAAAGTAAACTCCGATCATGGGCCACTAAGTCTAAAAATAGGTAAATGCAAAACACATACATGGGCGAATGCAAAGAGGAAGGCAGAACGGCAGGAAGGGAGGAAGAAAGAAAAGAAGTGGCATAAATATTATTCAGTTAAGGTGTTTCAACGTACACGTGAAAAGAAAAAAAAATCATAGATCTGAAAAATGCAAATACAGCATGGAGCTAAAATGTCATAGACTTTCCAAATATCAGGCATGTTGGCTTCTTTCCTCTCGCCTGCCAGGCGAAGCAACCAACTTCAACTCTGCTGGAAAGTCAGATGCGATGCTCTGGAGTTTGGTCGTGTTGCCGCTCAGCTGGGCTCTGTCTGTGGTCTACAGCTTGGAGTGTTTCTGTCCAATGCCTATCAATCTGCAGATTGAGAAGACAATTTAAGACAGAGATGAGTGAAGTTGCTTTTAAAGAGTACCATGGACTCAAAAGTCTTCTATGCTCATTGCAGCCACAGGATTTAGAAATGTTTTGGGGACTCAAGTGGGGACCCAGGCAAGCTGGTTTGAGGGGCACCATGCCTCCTCCTGAGGGACACTTGGATTACTGCAGATATAGTCAACTAACTGGTAGCCTTGAAGCCATGTGGATGCAGGATGGAGTTTGTGTGTGAAAGACGGATGCTTGAATCAAGCTGCTGTGATTCATGCTGGGAGCATGACGGTGACTCAGGGTAAAAGGCGAAAGAGCAGGCACGAAGTGGGCGGGATCGATTTGTCACCCACTTTCCAGCTCACTGTCTTCTATTCCAACACGCTTGTACACACAACCCCGAAAGCATGACTCCCCGCTTGTTGACGGGGAGCAGAGCTCAGGATGCAGTCTTCATGCTGGATTTCTCTAGGTGAAGAGATTGTCTTCGGAACAGATAGTAAGTAACCAGGCTGAGCAATTGATCAAGGCAATTGATCAATTTCATTCCGCTGGGACATAAACCTGGTATATGCACTCCTCTGGGGGGAGGAAAGGCAGCCAGAAGATCCCAACACTTGGCTTCACAGCCCGCATCCTGCACCATGTAGATGGCCTGGCTTTCATCACCTGCTATCCTGCAGTTACAGATGAAGGGCAAGGTGTCCACGCTGGTCCTTTTGTAAGTAAAGCAGAGAATCACGGTGATGCTATCAAGTGTTAGCTTTGTATCCTTTAAGGGTTCAGGTGGGTGTGCATTTACAGAGGGCACTGGAAGGACACAGATAAAGGTCTCCGAGCCAAGAACAGAGATGTGTATCAACACTTCCACCCAAGACAGGCAGCTTTGAAGGGGTCCAGAAAACTGTCTTTTCATGCCCCATCGTAAAGCTCTTCCATGGCCTCCCAATGATCTTAAAAGTAATGAGGTGAATGAGAAAGGTTTCACAGAATCAGCTCGAGGACCAGTTTGAAACTAAGGGGCCCCTGGGCCTGTGTGCTCTGCTTAGGGCCCACGTGACCCCGAGGAACAGCCCAGCGTGAGGACCGCAGGTCTACAAGACACCATCAGGGTGGGCACAGCTCACCCCCTTGGTCTCTTCTAACCCCATGGTCCTTTTAGCTGCCCGTGCAGTCCTACTCACTGGTTTTCCATGGTCCTTGCTGCCTCAGGGACTTGGAAAACTCTACTCCCTCCCACCTGGCTGACTTCACCATCTCCTACATCCCCAGCGGCTGTGAACTCTAGTCACCTTTCAAGACAGCTAAACCGTCTCCAACTTGGGGAGGCTTTTCTCGACCTGTGTCCCACTGGATTGAGTGGTAATAAGCACTCAAGCAGTTGTAAAAACACAGTTAACAAGCAACTGTGATTACGTGTTTGCCTCTCCCGCTAGCCTGAAATCACCATGAGGGAGATACAGACTTTATTCCTAGCTGAATTCCCCAAAGAGCCTAAACCTGTATGTAATAGGCATGTGCATAGGTGTAACATCAATGAGTCAATGTAGTTCATGCATTGCTGTACTTTGAAGGCTTTCTAGCCTCCCTTTATGGGTTGAGTTTCGTTACCCAAAAAGATATGCTGAAATTCTAACCCCCAGTACCTGTGAATGAGAGCTTATTTGGAAATAGGGTCTTTATGGATGTAATCAGGTTCGGATGGGGTCAACAGGATGGGCCCTATTCCATTATGGCTGTGCCCTTCTAGGAGGAGAGAAGGCCGTGTGAAGACAGACCCACAGGGAGGAGGCTCCCATGATGACAGAGGGAGAGTTTGGAGGGATGCTTGGCTCATAGCTGGGAACCAAGGGACACTAAGGCTCAACGGCCACCACCAGCAGCTGGAAGAGGCCAGGAAGGATTCCTCCCGGAGTCCAGAGGGAGCGCAACCCTGTAGACACCTTGATTTGGGACTTATGGCCTCCAGAACTGTTAGAAGATACACCTCCGTTGCTTTAAGCCACCCAGTTGGTGGCACTTCGTTGCAATCACCCTAGGACGCTAATCCACCTCCCAGTGTATACAAGGAAAATCTGACCTGGGTCTGAGAAAAAGTTCCTCCGAGTCAGAGAGAAACTGCATTGAGCAGCGAATGCAAAAGTGACTCTTAATTTTCTTATAATGTTGGAAGAGGCTTTCAGAGACTTAATCTGTAAAGAATTCCAAGAAGTCGATAGTGCAAATATTTCAGTTTCCTTCAAAATGTTCCTGTTGGTGAGGAGGGAAAAAAAGACACGATCACAGCTTTGAAATTTCCAGAAAATTTCCTTTTCTAAATGCCATTTGTTTTGGAAGTCATGCAAAGACAGAGGGCGTTTAAGTGTTAATGTATGTTCTGAAAATGGTCACTTATTAACAAGAATGCCCTTGGAAAAAGTGATTTAACATCTCTGTGCTTCCATTTCCTCTCAGGTAAATGGAAATAATCAACCCTCTTTACAGTTTATTAGCATCAAATGACATAATACGTGAAGAGTTCTCAGAATAACACACAATACAGAGTAGATACACGCTATTGTTTTCTCTTTACTTATATCACTAAGCATGTTACTCCAGAATCTAGTTCAAAATTTATTTAGTTTTCCTCCCGTTTTGTTTTTGGATGTTTTACCCCGTGATTTGATTTTCTCACTTAAAGCTAACATCCTAGCTGGATTCCTGAAGGGACTATCAACGTTTGTTATCCGATCGGTACCTCTTTTGCATTCTGTTTAATCCATCGCTCTCAGCCACCATATGCTTCCCCCAAAGAAAGGCAATTTTAATTAAAAAATAGAATGTTTTCCCTGGCTCCTTGCAGACCAGATGAGGAGGGAGGACAGGCTGCAGGACTAAGGAGGCACCTGTGAGGGAGGGCGCCTGAGACAGTTTTGACAAGAAATAGAGACTCAGAGGACTCTGACCCATCGTAGAGAAAGAGACTGAAAGGTACCAGCGAGTGGCCAGTTGGCACGCATCCTGCTGCAGGGCTCTGCTTCCCGGGATGGTACACAAGCCTTTGAAGGCTGCGCTGATTCCTTCCTGAAGGCGTTCCCTGGGCCAGCATGGACCACCCCTCGTATCCTCTTCAGCTCCTGCCCTCTCAGGGGTCCAGCCCAGCCCAGACTAGGGCTCTCTGAGATGCGCCTCTGGCTGAGGGGTACCAGGCCTCTGGGGGACAAGGCTGGGTGCCCCTGTCTGCCCGACAAGTTTCCCGCAAGCCGAGACCCAGGCTAAAACCCAACCAAAGAGGAGAAAGCAAAGGACTTTTGAGCTCCACTGGGGCGTGAAGCACTTGGCAATAGGAAACAATGATTTTTTTTTCAGCTCGGCTTGTTCAGTTTCCTCTGGAGGATAATAAGTCCCTGAATATTCATCGGTAACCTTTTCTAGTGCTGTGTTGGATGCTTATTCATGCTCTGGTGTGGGTGCTGGTGACTCACCGTGCCTGTTCCTGGCTGTTGAGGCTCTTCCCTGAACACCCACCCCTCACTTGTGCGTCCGACGGTTCTCCATGGAAGCCTTTGTTTGTTGTTGTTGTTGTATCATTTCTTTAGGACTTTGAAAAGACACGTGCCCCACTCCTACCCCCGCATCGGCACCTCGGATTCTGCAGCCCTTGGCCAAGGAGAAGCCACCACTCTTTCCGAGGGGACCTAGTTGTGACAGCTTCCGGCCTCTGCACTCACTGGTGGCCAGCACAATCATGCCCTCTCCTCCTCCCCAAACGGTCCAAATCCCAATTCCCCAGACCCTGTGACCACATCACCTTACATGGCCAAAGGGTGTCTGCCGATGTGCATAGTTCAGGATCTTAAGATGGGGAGATGACGCTGGGTTATCTGCTTGGGCTCAAGGTGACCACGGGGGTCCTTACGGGGAAAGAGAGAGACAGGATATTCAGCATCTCAATGACGCAATGTGAAAAGCTGACCACCGCAGGCCTTGAAGGCGCCAGGACCCGAGGAACACAGCAGCCTCTAGACGCTGGAAAAGCGTCTCCCCTGGAGCCGCCAGAAGGGACCAGCCCTGCAGACAGTGAGACACATTTCTGACTTCTAACCTTTAAGAGGGTGAGCTTTGCTCAATGTCAAGAAGGCAACATGTACTCGGTAGAGAAGAGGGAAGAAAGGAGCTGAGATTTGCTCAGGGAGGGAGAAAATTACAACATTTAAGGGGGGGAAAGTTTTTCCATGGTTCCAGCTCTGCACGATTTCATCCCTCATCATCTTCTAGCGCCTTCATTCTAGAATTCCTCATGTCATCTTTCCCTTGTTATTCCTAGCAATCATTTAGCAGGAAATAAAGCATCTGTAGACCCCTTAGAAGCAAAGGATAATCAAGCAAAATTTAGCAACATGGAGAAATCTTGAAACACAGCACTGAGTGGAAAAACAAAACAGGGTTTGTAGCACAACATTATTTGTGTAGTTTAAGATCACATTTATACTGTATGTCTTTCAGGGATACATTTGTATCCAAGGACATTGAATAGAAACATTTAAGTTGGTGCCTGGTATGGAAAGGATTGGGCCCGTGCTGAGCGATGAAGGGGAAAATGATGAAACAGAATAAAACAGGAGGCTCCATGGATAGACCAGTAATTACAGTGTGCTGTGGCCCCCTCCCCTCTCTTCACTGGTGGGAAAGAGAGAGAGAACTAAAACAAAAAGAAAATTTCACAATTCTCTTAACCCAATGTCCATTTTATTTTTTTAATGTATTATTATTTATTATTATTATTTTTTTGAATTTACTTTTTGGCCACACCATGCAGCACGTGGGATCTTAGTTCCCCAACCAGGGATGGAAACCACGCCCCCTGCAATGGAAGCACGGAGTCTTAACCAGTGGACTGTCAGGGGAGTCCCCTAGTCTCTGATTTAAACACATACATCCTATCATGTCCAGAATCAACTGGGTTTCAGCCATTCTATAGGACGTAGGAGCTAAAGGGAATCTGCCCAAACCCCTCCTTTCCAGAAGAGCAGAGGTTTGCAAGGAGATCAGCTGAGAGAAGGGGGAGTGGATCAAGTTTTCTAAAATGTCCTCATGCTGAATAAATCACACACACACACACACACACACACACACACACACACATCCCACCCCAGAACTCTCTAAGGGTTAGAAAAAATATGAATAAAATGAAACCAGAACTGGCTGAAGGCAAGTGTGAAAGCTAATATGCCAAAGTTTGGGGGCAAATGACAACCCTGGCGATCTCGCTTTGGGGATGGATGTGGCCATTTCTGGATGGGACCTTGGGTGTGCTTGCAAAGTCCTGTAGTTGAAGCCAAGCCTTCTACACAAAACTAGGACAATTGAAGGAACTATAGCTTCAGAGGAATGGTGGGTGAAAGAAACCTGACTGCCTGCAACGGAACTAAGAATATCTCTAACTCTGTCCATTTCCGAAGGGACAAGTCATCTCCTCTGAGAACATGGGATCCTGAGCTTGGCCTCACGTGGATCTGGAGTTCAGCTCTACTGGGCATCCCTTGTGCTCAAGGAAGCCCCAGGCTAAGGCACCACAGGGACATTTCCAGTGGCATGCAGTATATTTTAAGGCAAATCCTCTCTGGAGAAAATAATCCTCAATCCTGGATCCCAGGGATTTCCATATACTACATTTGGCCAAAATATTAACTCACAGCAAAATCAAATCACCATACCTTAAGGACACACGAGGAAGTGTAAGCATAAGCCATAAGTGACTCATCTCAATTCACAAAGACGTCACATACTATAAGGATAAGACACACATATAAAATGACCAAGAAACAAGAATCCGAGGGAGGGAAAAAGAGAAGAGTTGATAACTGAGAATTTTTCAGAACTGATTAAACGCAACGAAGCCAAAGGTACACACCAGAAAAAAAGAGTTAAATAGCATCTTTAAAGGAGTGAGAAGAACCTCAGTCTAGGTTCCTGTATGTGACGAAATGATGTCTCAAGGTCAAGGGTGAAATAATAATACTTTTTAGAAAAACAAAAGTGGAAGAACTTAGAACCCCAGGTCCTTCCTAAAGGGACTACGGTAGGATCGATTTCAGAGGGAATGAGAGGGGTACCTCAGAGGACAGCGTGAGGAGGGAGGGCCCTCGGGGCACATGGGAAAGTCCAGCCATCATTGGCTTGTGGGAACTGAAATGTCTAACTTATTGGGGTAAAATCAGGACTTTGGGATCAGATGGCCAGCAATAGCAGGTAAGCCAGAGGCGGATGGTAAGAGTTTCCTAAGCTCTCTGCCTTGTTCACGAGAAGAGTAGATATATTGAATTAACTTTAGACTTGTGTTTTAAGTGAATATGTGTACACACATATACATATATGTATATCTATATTTATATGGGTATCAATCTATAAAATAAATGAAAAAAGAAAGAAAACAGAAAGCAGAGTGACAAAGAGAAAGTACAAAATGAGATGGTGGAAATAAATCCACATACATTAGTAATCGGAACAAATAAATTTGCTAGGTAAATGAGATTTCCAGAGGGAATTTTAAAACTCAAATTATGTGTTCTTTGCAAGAGATATGCCTAAAGCATGAGAACATAGAAACGCTCAGGTAATTAATTGAAAAATATGCGCAGGGCAAATAACGACCCAAAGAAATCTAACACAGTGATATTACTATCAGAGAAAAGGCTAAAAGGCAGAAACTGTTATTACAGATGAAGGAGGTCATTATATCTTGATTTAAGTTTAAATTGCCTAGGAGGGTATAAAAGTTCTAAATATTTATGGGTGTGATAAAATAGCCACAAAATATAAAAACAAGAAAATGGACAGAATTACATGGCAATACGGACAAATTCATTAAGACATTTGGATATAGCCGCATAACTTGGTTAGTGATTGACAGGTCAGGCAGAAAATATTTAGTACAGATAGGAAGATTTAAACAATACAATTAACAAGCTGGATTTAATTTAACGGGCATATCATAAAAACTCCACTCGACAGTGTAAGAGTACCATTATTTTCATTGCTACAAGGAACATTTACACAAATACCATGCACTGGGCCACAAAATAAGTCTAAATGAATCTCAAAGAATTAAAATGCAAAGCAGACCACACTCTGATTATAATGCAATCAAGTTATAAATCAAAGAGGGGCTGATAACTTCTGAAAACTGCATATATTGAGACATTTAAAAAACTTCTAAATTATGTCAAATATCAATTCAAGAAAAATCAACACAAATAAAAAGAACACAACTAAACAGTAATGAAAACACCACCTTTCAAAATACGTGGGACAGTTCAGATGAGGCTTACAAGGAGATCTAGAGAAATATTCTAGGAAAGAAGTTAATGAGATAATAATGTTAAACTTCTTATTTAAGAAGTTACGAAAACCAGGGCCTCCCTGGTGGCGCAGTGGTTGAGAGTCCGCCTGCCGATGCAGGGGACGCGGGTTCGTGCCCCGGTCCGGGAGGATCCCACATGTCACGGAGCGGCTGGGCCCGTGAGCCATGGCCGCTGAGCCTGCGCGTCCGGAGCCTGTGCTCCGCAACGGGAGAGGCCACAGCAGTGAGAGGCCCGCGTACCGCAAAAAAGACCAAAACAATGCAAGCCTGGAATGTAGAAAGAAGTAGTAATGGTAAAGGTAAGAATAGAGAGGAATAAAATAGCAAAAGCAGCACTGGGAGGGTTGGCCACGTCAAAACCGGTTCTTGGGAAAGACAACAAAATTATCCTGTGGTGACACTGACCGAGAAAAGCTGGAGATGGGGTGCAAAAATACTCAATAATAGGGCTGCAAAGGGAACGTAGGGGAAGATTTTTAAAGATTTTAAAAATTATAAAAATTTAAACACAATGGACAGATTCCTAGAAATATGCCAAAATTGGCTTTTAAAATTCTGAGATGATCAGTATTTGAATTAAAAAGCCTGAACAGTCTTATCAGCATTAAACAAATTGAATGAATATTTAAAAATCTTCCCACAAACAAAATACCAGGCTTCTGCAATTTTACAGGCAAATTCTTCCAAGTTTTCGAGGAAGCCTCAGTTTCAAACATTTACAAACTCTTCTTGAAAGTAAAAAATGAAGACTCCCCCAATCGTTCTTGGTACCAAAATGAAACAAGCAAAGAATGAAAACCTTAAAGATAAATCTCATTCAGGAACAGTTGTGAAATTCCCCGACATGAAAGTAATGATACTGGTGAATCCAATTCACATCCCAAATCGTTTTTTGGCGGAATCAGCTTTCATAGCTATGCCTTCCAACTTCCTGGCCGTTGCCTTTCTCATCACCTTTTTTTTTTTGCAGCATCTCTACAGGCAAGTGTGGGAGGACATGCAGGGCAGGGAAGGATCAACAGCGATCCTGGGGATGATGGGATTTCCTCCCTGCCTTGGGTTCTTCCTGACTCTGTCCTCCATCCCGTGCATCTTTGCTGAGAACCAGTTGGCATAGGGTTGGTGAGCCTTGGTCCTAATCAGGGGCAAACAGCTTTGGTCCTTGTCCTCCTGGAGCTTCTAGCCTCCTCGGAAAGACAGGCATCAATCCAAAACCCACACGAATAAGTACAGATGTGCAAACCGTGACAAGAAGGACGATCTTGCAGGTCCTGGGGGTTCTAGAAAAGTATATAACGGGGATCCTGGCTTTGCTTGGTGGTTAGGGAAGCCCACACTGAAGAAATAAGGTTCGACCTGAGGTTTAAAGACGTATGAAAAGTAAGCCAGTCAAGGAAAGAAGAAGACGGATCAGGCAGACGGAATGATGTCCCCGTGTCCCTCCCTACTCAGGAGGGGGCAAGGTGTCCTGTGGAGCTGGGGTCTGGTGCAGGGAGGGGGCGGGGGGGGAAGGGCAGCCTTGGGCCTACAGGCCCAGCATCCCACAGGCGATGACTATGCTTGGACTTAGACATTCGAAGGCTTTAAAGGGGGAAGGACACAACCCAATTAGTCTTTTGTTAAAACGCTTTCTGACTGTAGTGTGAAGAATAGAGCAGATCAAGGAACGTGGAGAACAAATTAAGACCCTCACATGCATCCAGATGAGAGTGACTGTAGCTTGGATGAAGATGGAGGTGGGGCAGGAAATGTAGGGAGGGATGCTGATGAGATTTAGGAGGAAAACTGACAGAGCTTAATGATTAGATACGGGATGTAAGGAAAACAAAGGAATCAAGGATGGACAAATGGAAAGAGGGAGGGGCCGTTCACTAATAGGAAACAGTAGAGAAGGACCAAGTTAGGGCGGGGGCGAAGGGAAGGTAAAACTTTATTCAGTTTGGTGTGCTTCTGAGACAGCCAGGCGGAGATAGTGGTGGAAAACACAAGTCTGGGGCTCAGAGGTGAGCAATGTCAGAAATATGAATTTAAAAGTCATCTGTGAATAGATGGAAGTTTGAAGCACATCAATTGTTGATGATGATCAGTAGGGAAAGATGACAGAGAGCAGAGAAAAGATTTAGGATTAAGGAACTTCAACACTTAGAAGTTGGAGCAACAAAGAAATAGAAGGAAGACCAAAGAATATGGAGTCATGGGGATCAAAGATGGGAGGGCGCTTCACGAAGGAAGTTGTGATAACGGGGTTAAATGCTGCTCTCGGATCAAGCATCTAAAGAACAGAGGAACACGTGCTGGACCTTGTGATCTGTGTGCCGTTGATATGCATGGGCTATGCGGGTTATGAGGAACTGGAGCATGCCTTTGGCCAATCCTGCCTTTCTAATTCCAAATTAGTGTTGGTGATTCATGATGCTCTTGCTTCCTGTGCTTTGGGCATTTACCTTTCCATGGAAGGGAATGATTTCTCCAGACAAAGGGGGAGCCATTCATTTTTCTACTTCTTTCACACACAGCTCTTTTCGGTATCCAACTGAGAAGAGAATGTTTGCTTATTAAAGTAGAGTGAATTTTAGAGTAACTTTTACTGAGAATTGAAAAAAGAAGAGAGATCTTGCCGTGGTTCAGCCGACCTGTTAACAAGTGTGTCCCCCTCTCTCGGAACCAGAAAGCCATTGCCTCGCCCAGTCATGTCCTTTGGAAAGCAGGGGGTCCTTGTCCCTTCTTTCAGCAGAGTTCCCCACCCGAGCCTATCATTCTATCTCCTAGGTATCCCTACAAGGACTGCCTTTTGGGAGTAATCACGAGCACTTGGAGAAATGAAGGGGAGCCAGAACTGAGTCTGTGTTGTTCTAAAGGGACAAAGAAAGAAGAGATAAAAACCAAGATACAAACTATTTTGGAATTTAGATTTTTTTCCTTTCCTCAAATCTTTGAAGTTTCAGGCCAAACCATAGCAGAGAAAAGTGAAAAGGAAAAAAATGGCCATATATGTTCCAAATTCTATAGTTAAATCATTCATGATTTGCTTATTTTTGCTGGTTCTATTAATCTTCAGAAGAGTAGCCACATGCAAATGCAAGCATTTTAAGGCATTAAAATTATGCAGAAAAATCTAAGCTCCAAGAATGTGTATGTAAAATGCAACATATAAATGATAATTTAAGGGCCTTTCCAAGAACATTGGCTTAATAAACAGGAAGAGAATGGGAATTTTTGCAATGCTAATTATGACACTACTTTCTCTTTCCAAATCTTACAAGATGTCAGGAGATATGTTACAGGTATTTATTTGGAAGAGAAATTAACATCGATTTCGTGAGAAGAATGGAAGATTAAAGAAAGCCAAAGTTCAAGTTCAGAAAGGGTGTTTCAGAATATTGTAAATATCAACGGGTGTTTGGGTAGTGATGGAAAGAAAACATATTTACTCAAAGGTAGCAAAAATCGTCAAAGCCCCGGTCCAGGAAATGGGTTGGAATAAATCCATCCATCGTTTCAAAAATAGAATATGGAGAGGCTTGGTTTTGATCATGATTGCTTAAGCGACTCTTTCATTAAGGAAGAAGGTATTATAATAGAAGTACAGGCTTACTCAGTGACCTCTGAAATAAGAGACTAATAAACTTCTCAAGTGATACCCTGGCACGAACTCGCCTCAGGTTAGTTTCGCAGAATGTAGAGGTCGGGCAGGAATTCAGGAATGTGAGTGAGGTCATATTTCTGCCACCTCTGGACGTGCTGTACCGCTTTCAGATCCTTCAGTAACCGTCCTGAGCCCTTTTCTTTCCCTGTGTAGAGGCAGATTTCAACCAGTTCCACGGTGATCAGTTCAGAAACTCAGAAAACAATCACCAATGGATGGTTCAGCGTACTCAAACACAAGAGTAACAAAACACATCCTGTTGAAAATGCTGGACGTTGCCAAGGAAAGTCTCTCCTCCATCAGAATATTTCTCTCAGATCTTTGCCTGTTTGTGGTTGCAATTCTTTCATGCTGGACTTATATTTTAACAGCACTGAACACGTAGATGTGCCTGATAAATTCTGTTTGGGACATGAACCAAGAAATATCAAAACATGGATGTAATGCTGCTGTTTAGCAAGCATGGGCTCTGCCCCTGAAGTCCTGTGTAGCTAGATGGTGGAAAGCATTCGTTTCTCCACTCTGCACATTGAGAACCAATGTACCCAGCAACTGAATTACTTATGAGAACCCACACTGAGAATCAGTCATTGCTCAAGAAACCGAGCCCCGGGATCCTGGCTGCAGTGGCACAGGGAACCCATTACACGAAGCTTGTATGAAATTCAGCTCCATGGAGCAAGGCATTGTAAACACAAACAAACCATTACTCTAACCTTGTCAGTTTCATTCTCCCTTCAAAGGGAGTAGACTATGCAGAGCTTTATTAAAGATGGGAACTGAGAGATTCCCTGGTGGTGCTGTGGTTGAGAGTCCGCCTGCCGATGCAGGGGACGTGGGTTCGTGCCCCGGTCCGGGAAGATCCCACATGCCGCGGAGCGGCTGGGCCCGTGATCCATGGCCGCTGAGCCTGTGCGTCCGGAGCCTGTGCTCCACAACGGGAGAGGCCACAACAGTGAGAGGCCCGCGTACCACAAAAAAAACAAAAACAAAAACAAACAAAAAAAAATGGGAAATGAAATTAGAAGAGATTATCTAGGCACACAATCCAATCGCCACAGCCAAGCTGAAGAGCCACCATGGAAGGGGCACAGCTGGAAGTGTCCTTCACTTCTGTGGTCAGTTTCTGAGACGTCTTCATAACTTCACAGGTGTTTTATTGGGGGAATGAGGAAGTGTGGGCTAAGCTTTAGCTCACATACCAGGGATGAGGATAAAAGTGGTTCAAGCTCTTTAAGGCGCTGCATTTCTTACTGTTTGCAACTCTGAGATATGGACAGCCTGTAGAGTGAACTGGTGTGCATCCCTTGGTGCCATTAAACAGGCTGAAACTGACACTGAATTAAAAAGTAGCCAATTTAATTATTATTTTATTTCTTTCTTATGCATTATTTTCCTTCCCTTCCTTTCTCTCCCTCCTTCCTTCCCTCCTTCGTTTCTTCCTTTCTTCCTCCTCTTTGCTTTTCCCTTTCCCGTGTTTGCTGTGTTCTTCCCCTGCCCTCCCCGCACTCCATCCGCTCCAGCTGCTGTCATTATCAAATACCAGAGAAGCAGAAAGAGATCAGAGCTGTTGTCACATCAACCTGCTCCCAGCTAGGGTCAAAGCATATTCTGAATGCTCCACTCCTCTGCCTCCCATCTTGGGGCATGAAGGGAGTGTTTACGTCATCCCCATCATGGCATCTCAGGAGACAGGATTGGCTCATTTTAGCAGGCAGGTGAGTTTCTAGGGTCCCAGGCCCTGAGACAGACTTCTTTGATTTTATATTGGTTCCTCTTTTCTTTTACGTTATCAATTTTGATTTCAAAAGAGAATAATATACTTGTTTATTCTTGTCCAGTGTATAATAATTCTTTTAGCAAAATAATAGCGGTATTCTTACTAATAATATGATTCTGAAAACAGCTTAAGGTTTTTTGCTTCATTTTGTTTTTGTTTTTAGTTCCATTTGGCCTCTCATTATATGCCACCGAGAAGGCACAGTGAAATCACGGTGTTTTAAACGGCACTTGAAATAGCTCTTCTCTCTGTGATTATTCTTCCATCTCCATGCACAGTTAGGTTCTTTTTTTTTTTTTGCGGTACGCGGGCCTCTCACCGCTGTGGCCTCTCCCGTTGCGGAGCACAGGCTCCGGACGCGCAGGCTCAGCGGCCGTGGCTCACGGGCCCAGCCGCTCCGCGGCATGTGGGGTCTTCCCGGACCGGGGCACGAACCCGTGTCCCCTGCATCGGCAGGCAGACTCTCAACCACTGCGCCACCAGGGAAGCCCCACAGTTAGGTTCTTATACTCCACTTTATTTTCATTTTTAGGTGCTGCTTTGTAAAATTATGTATTACGACACACAACATTTACATAGTTCCAAAATTAAGTCTACAAAATACAGTATAGACAAAGAAGTTTAGCTCCAATCCTCTTGACTCTATTTCCTTTTCTCTTTCCATTTATAGATAGCCTTTTAAAATAGATATTGGCTTATTTGTCCATTTTTGCATATATATGTATGTATATAGGTATACCTATATATATATATATATATATATATATAGGTATACATATATATATATATATACATATATACATGCATATATATTTAACATATTTTGTTTTTGTTATTTATCAGTGTACAAGAAATTGCCAGAAAACTAAATGACATAAACATAACAACAATCATTTCATATCTCTCTCCGTTTCTGTGGTTCAGAAAGTCTGTGGACCAGCTGAAGGGCTCAGCTGGATTATCTGGGCTCAGGGTCTCTCGTGGGGTTCCAGTCAGATGCCGTCTGGAACTGGAGCAGGAAATGGAGTCTCTGGGAGCAGCTGGGATTCTCTTGATGTAAATCTCGGGGCTACCCCGCGTAGAGTCACTTAATGGGCCAGGTTGGGCTTGCTCAAGCATGGCAGCTGCAAAGATGACTAGCGTAAAGTTAGAAAGACACTGCAGTCCATTGGAAGAGGTTTTCCTGGCCAATAAACAATATGAACATTGATAATAATAACAGCTGCATGGAAAAACATTAAATATGTTTAAATCCACTGGTTCATAATGATAGAAATATTTTAAAAAAGAACTCATTGGCCTTCTTGCTTGTTTAAAAGATGCCGGAGAAGCAACAAACAATTTGGGAAACTGGTAAGTAAAGGGAAAGACTCAAGACTTTATCCTGTCTTTCCTAAATAAACACAGTGTAATCAGAGAGTGGATGAGGGGAAGTTTCATTTTATGAATGTTCTCTGGCTTATGAATGCAAAAAGTAAGACAGTACATCACCAATTTATCACCCACAATGAAACAAGGGAGCAGTTAAAAATCACAGGTAACATCAGTTTCTAGCAAGTATGGGTGACAGAAAAACATGGTAAACGATACCATAAGAGTTCAACTGGCAAAACCAACAACATTCTCCAACAAATAAACTGCAAAAAAAAAAAAAACCAAACCCCCAAACTGACAACAAAAAAGGGAAAAATAATCTAAAAGTTATAAGAGCCTTAAAAGACACTGAGGTTAGGTGGGTGCCCTGAAGTCTGGGGCCCGAGAAGGTCTACCCTTCCCTCCTATAACTTCACACCACCATGCTACTATCCTCCAGCTCGAAAAAACTAAAAATATTTCCATAGAGTAAGTATTTGAACATTTCAGTTTGCTTAATGACTTGAAGTCTGTTAACGGTTTTAGTGTGTGTATCTGTGTGTGTGTATGAGACAGAGAGAGCAAGAGAGAACAGAGCAAATGAGATAAACTTTTCTCCCTCTCTGTTTTCACTTCTTATCTGCATTTACTCAAGACAAAAATGTATGGAAATTGTCCAGACGTACTTTCCTTAGATTTGGGGTACTGAATAAACCAGGCAGGCCCTGGGGCTGGCGACCCCATCTCCCTTTCAGACTCACTTGCTAACAGTTCATGGAATGCAGGATCCACAGGTTCTTTAATAAATACCCTTGGGTGGATCACACTTGGGTCTTTCTTGTTTCCAGCATCCTCCTGCTTCCTATCAAGCTCTTTTCCTCAGTGCTACTGTAGGAAATAAATAGGGAGGGTGGGAGGGAGGCTCCAGAGGGAGGGGATATGGGGACATACGGATGCATATGGCTGATTCACTTTGCTGTACAACAGAAACTAACACAGCATTGTGAAGCAATTATACTCCAATAAAGATCTATTTTAAAAAAATACAGAAAGAGGAACGAGGGCTTTCCTGGTGGCGCAGTGGTTGAGAGTCCGCCTGCCGATGCAGGGGACACGGGTTCATGCCCCGGTCCGGGAAGATCCCACATGCCGCGGAGCGGCTGGGCCCGTGAGCCGTGGCCGCTGAGCCTGCGCGTCCGGAGCCTGGGCTCTGCAACGGGAGAGGCCACAGCGGTGACAGGCCCGCGTACCGCAAAAAAAAAAAAAAAGATGAACGGGTATCGAGGGCTTTCCCTGCAACCCTGCAGACGTAACTGAAACTGATTCTGCCCAAGCACCTCGTGTCACTGTGCACAGCGCGTGCCTTATACGGTGCGGAGGGATAACACGCTTTGTCTGGTATCGTTCGGGGGGTGGGGGGGGAGACTATTGTACTCACACAGTGGGTGCACGTGGGTGGGGCAGCTGGTTTTCCTATGTTGGATCTGATGCCGCCGTTCAGAGAGTTCAGATGGCACCAGAGGAAGCCTGCAGACGCGAACACACGCCTCCAAGAAGTCCATCTCGGCAACACCCAGGTGATGCTGGGTCTCAGATCTCATAGACCGTCCCGAGCTACGGCATCCTTCGCAATGCGGGAATCGTGACGCTGATGCTACACTGTTTCATCTTCTTGGAGCCCTGGCCGCTCTGACTTTACCCTGTGTCTTGGCGTTTTCTGGTTGGAGTGGGACATTGTCCCCCACGTGGCGAGGGGAGCGGAAGCTCTTTACCACTTTCCCAACTCTGCTTAGGTTGGCACACAGCAGGTAGGAAAGAATGATTATCACAAACAAACAACGTGTAGGAAAGAAAACACAGAGAGATGCCTGTTTTAGCCCACAGGCTGGGAGAAACGGATAACAGCTTGGCTGTCCACTTGCTGCCCAACTGCCATCAGTGAATGAATTTCATCCCCAGAAGGTCTGGGTGTAAAACAAGCCATTTAATCATTTAGTCCTGTATACCTAAAAGAGAAGTGTGAAAATGTTTAAATGGGTCTGGAAACTTACCAGCAGGAGCCTCTGTTCATTTATTGTAATGGCTGATGGGAGGAATTCTCGAAATTCGTGAATAATTTTATACCAACTCCCCGATGATTAATTGGGACCCACATTTAGGTATGACTGGTTCGGGAAAAAGAACAATATCATCTGCTTTCTTATCATCATGTAATAATCACACGACGAAACGTGAGGAAAAATCAGTTAACTATATATAGAGTCTGGAAGGTGGGGAGATTGAATCATGAATGAAAAGCAGGGATTTTCATAGAAGGGACAACAGTACTGGGTCTATTCTGTCCTTTGTTATTGCCATGATGAGATACCCTTTTAAAATACATCCTATATATTAAATCATTTCTTAAGGGTCTGCCATTAAAATGAGGAGCACTTATTACATTCAAACATAGGTAATTCTCTTCAGCTTTGTCAGGTGTCTCACAATATTTTCCTCCTATACCCATATAGCATGAGTAAAGATAAATGGAAGAAGTAAAATAAAATAACGTATCAGATACAATTCTCTTCGGCTTTGTCAGGTGTCTCACAATATTTTCCTCCTATACCCATATAGCATGAGTAAAGATAAACGGAAGAAGTAAAATAAAATAACGTATCAGATACAATTCTCTTCGGCTTTGTCAGGTGTCTCACAATATTCTCCTCCTATACCCATATAGCATGAGTAAAGATAAACGGAAGAAGTAAAATAAAATAACGTATCAGATACTCTACTTCATCCCTCACCCCACAGGACAAATCTAATTTCTCACAGTGGGTATTTTCTCCTGAAAAATAGCACGGCTTCACTTTTTACCAGGTGAGTAAACATCCCTGGTGCAGTAGCACCACCTTGGCAGCACGTTCATTTTATGCTGGTTTTTAATGGTCGTGGCTAAAATCAATTTGATATTTCTTTACAAACCCAGCACTTTATGTCATCAGCTTTATGAAGTAACTGACATCAATCCACAGCAGATTAATAGCCCATGATTAAAAATAAATTGTTTTTGAATGGCAGGCCATGATCATAACTTTGAAAATATCCCCAGACACCGGAAACAGAAGCAGCCATTGCCCTTGTCCGTCTGCGTTTGTGATGAGACATCACTTCGTCATCCTTCCCAGGCTGTAAAGCCTTCTAGAAAACACAGTTTCTGTGAAATCTAGGTTGTCAGCATGAAAAGAAAGTTGGCAGAACACAGGGTTCCGTTGCTAAGTGATCGTCAGCAAATAAGATACGTGTACCTTATGGCATTTGATGACACCTTCAGGAGAGGAGAGATTCCAGCTTGATGGAAACACACAATTTCCAAGAGATACGTGAGAGGGTGGGGAGTCTGTCCTGCCCATCTGAGAACCCCAAGCCTGAGGTCATCTCAATCAGGAAGTAAAATTAAGTTCTATTTAATATTTGGAGACTCAGTACTTTCTGCCTGTGTTTACTCTTGCCTGACCTTTGGAAGGGACAGAGTGATGGTTCCTTTATCACTGGGTCAGAAGGGAAATTCAGTGATAGCTACGTGCCCAAGTGAGCAACGGTTCTTGAGTGCAAAAGAAAAGGAAAAAACATTTATTGAATACCACTGCATGCACCACAGGGAAAGCATCTGGTAAAATGCCAGGGGGGTTGGTGGTTTTTAGTACTAAGTTCCACCCAATTAGACTGGTCCAGTCTCCTGTTTTACATATGAGGTGCAGAGGTGTGGGATGAATGGCCCAAGGTCCCATGAATGATGACCTGTTGGGACCTGGGTCCAGCCATTGAACCCCTGCAGGGCTTACCTCAGTACATGGCCATGTCTCTGTGACTAAACCATGTGGTAAAATATAGACGCTGATCCTTGAGAATCATCGAACCTTAATTTATTATCTCTTTAATTCCAGTGAAAGTGACCCTTAATGATCCAGCAAAGACACTTTGCGAATGAAGAGAAACACGGATGGAAGATTTGATTACGGTATTACTAGCTTGCTTGGCAGGGCTTCTTCTATCACTTCCCTGTGCTCGTTTCTCTGAGTTGGTTTGGTTGTGGATATTTTCTCCTGATTTTAACTAAATCCGTCATATTTTCCGGGCCAGTTGCTCTCAGTTAGAATCAACACCTTCATCCAGGTATTCTCAACACTTCAAGCTGACAGCTGTGCCCATGATAACAATACAGTTCTTTCTATAATTTGGGGATAACATGATATTCTTAGTTACCTCTGCTGCCATATAACTCTTGCACACACACTGGAAGATGTTTACCAGGATGGTCAGCCATCAGGAAACCTGACAAGAATAATCATAAGTTTGCAACACTGAGAGGAGAAAACATTTCAGAACAGTGTGTTATTCTGAAATTGAGACATTTCTCTAGCAAACAACATGAGCCTGACAGTTTAAAATTGTCCAGCATGGATATTCAACATCCATATCATTTCAGCTGGGACTCCTTTATCAGATGTAAAGAAACAGCATCATTGAAAGTCTCCTATATTTCTTAGTCTTCCACAATCAACGCTCTCAAAATTGTGTTGTTGACAAGTAGGAAAGTCCCCAGTGTGAGGATTTTGAAGGTTGGGTCCGTTTAACTCAGGGGCCTTGAGAGTTAGGAGTTCATACTCTGGAGACATTTAGCCCTAATTGGGTTAGAAATCTGGCTGCTACCCACCAGCTGTAAAATGGGCCAGGTGGCTGTCTCTTGAAGTTTCGGTTTCTTTATAATAAGAAGAAAATAAAACGACCTACTTCTTGGGGTTGTTATAAGAAGTATATTAGTTAATATGTGTGCAGTGCTTAATAAAATAGTTACTATCACTTCTTCATCTGTAAAATTAGGATAATAAAAATACCTACCTCATAGGGTTATTGTGAGAATTAAATAAAATTTGTAGGTAAGTGCCTAGAAAATGCTCAGTAACAAACCTATGCACAAAAACGTGAGAATAAATGGATGATTGGGGAACACTAGCAAAACTGACCCCAAATGACAGGAATAAACAAAGCAAATTATGAAAGGAAGAAATGAGCACAGTTCACACAGAGCTATCTCCTAAAATGCAGCAGACTCAGAGAGGTTTGTAGACTAATTCTAGCAACTTTTCAATATCCAGATAACCTCAACATCTGTGTGTGAAGCAAAGCTGTAGGGATTGTGGACAGAAGGACCCCCCCAAAGAGCCAGCACAGAAAGTGAGGTGTGCTGATTTGGGACGAGCAGCTGAACCTCAGAGGTGTTTTCCTGACTCTGAGTGCAAAGGGTCTGTGGAAAGATCTGAAGACACAGGATCTAAACTCTAAGAACCCTTGGAAATGATCTTCCAGGGTGTCCTTCCAGATCAGAGCACATTGGGGAGGAACCAATGAGAAGAATCAGAATTGAGTAGGATAATGACAGCAGAGGAGAAAGAAAGAGAACGTCCAGGCTCACATGGAGGAGAGGGACAGAGACACCGAATGGGAAAAATCAAGCTGCCATGTTTTTAAAAGATGATACAAAACAACATAAGAAAGAGCTCTTCCTAAGTTAAAAAAGTCAGTCTGAAGAAAGCCTCCGTCTAAGAATTCAGGAAAACTAAATTCATATAAAAAGTGCAACAGGAAATATGGAGGTTAAATTCTACATGAAGTTACTTTAAGAAAAATAAAAAGACTTAGTAGAATAATGTTCCTATAGACAATGAAAGCATGGCAGAAAGACAGCCTCAGAAAATGCAATGAAACTATAAGGAACAATTTTGAAATCAGATAAATAAGAAATAAGAAATAAATAAGAAATAAGAAAAGCATACAAGACATAAAAGAATATAAATCAGAATTATTAAAAATCAGAAATGAGGTGAAAGAACCCAAGAAATAATTATAAGTATGAAATAAAAATTTTAGAAATATAGACTAAACTTAACACAGGATTGAATGTACACACCTTACGCCGCCTGAAGAGAAGTAGAAAGTGAAAAGGAATAAAAGGGAAAAGAAATGAAGATAATGAAAAGAATGAAAGTGACAAACATCCAAGATGGGCAAAGATGGTCTGATATATTGATAATAGGAGTCTCTGAAATGTGAAATCAAAGCAAGAGACAATACAAATACTGAAAATTGTAACAGATAAAGAGTCTTCTTCCATTAAAAAATATAGATTCTGGGCTTCCCTGGTGGCGCAGTGGTTGAGAGTCCGCCTGCCGATGCAGGGGACACGGGTTTGTGCCCCGGTCCGGGAGGATCCCGCGTGCCGCGGAGCGGCTGGGCCTGTGAGCCATGGCCACTGGGCCTGCGCATCCGGAGCCTGTGCTCCGCAACGGGAGAGGCCGCAGCGGTGAGAGGCCCACGTACTACCATAAAAAAAAAAAAAAAAAAAAAAAAAAAAAAAAGGACTAATATATTTACAATACTCAAGGAAAGAAAATATGAGACAAGGGTATTCTATCTATAGCCAAACAGACCTTCGAATATACAAGGCACAAACTGTTATCAACGTTGAACAATCTAGAGAATTTTCTTCCCTGAGATCTTCCTACAGAATCTCCTGGAGAATGAGTTTCTCAAACCAAAATGATTACAGAAAAATTAACATGAGAACTAGTGGAGAGAACTAAGTGTATAATCACTGTTAACAAGAAGACTAGATGAGGAATGAAGGAGAGAGCACAGTATGAAATGGATATATGACATGACCATGTAATAAAGGACAAAACAAACACTGGAGAGAGAATTTGGGTACCAGTATGAATTCTACACTATTTTTAATTATCAAAATTGGTAGTGGTAACTAAGTATTGTTATTCTGAGGCTATTACTTCTGTACTGTGGAAAGGCAGTGAGTATTATGGGATTTTATAAATGTTTTGTCATCATTGTCTTTGAGACCCAGGATTCTTGGTATGAAGGAAAGAAGCCAGAGAGTTCACATAGAGTAGGTCAAATATAGACTCTTCAGACCTGAATTTAAGTTGGAAATGTTGGTATGCGCTCAAGAAGTATTTTATCTTTAAATAGATAATTACGTTATCTACTCTCCATCATTTTTCCTCTTTCCAATAGAAAGACCTAAAAACCATGACCAACCAGGTACAAACGAACATTTCTAATGCCAAGACTGTGGCCTTGCATTATTATTTTTCTTAAAAGAAAGCTGGGTTTCTTGGAGAAATGGCTGATTCGGGGTGTAAAGTAGGCAACCTTCGATGTAGAGCTGGTACATCCTGACACACAAGACAGCAAGGAAGCTATCAGAGGGTAGTACAGTCAGGAACCAATATTAAAAGGCTCCTACTGCACAAAGATGGGACCATTTGAGCCTCAAAAAGATAAAAATTGTGACGAATTAAATCCATCAAATAGGTTTACCTTTATGAGTTCATAATGATATTAAAAAATAAGAATTTGTTGCATTTTGGAGCTGACAGGGAAACATTTTTTGGCTTGAAAACTGGGTAAATGTAAGAAAAGAATTAAGCATTTGTCCTGGCTTTTAAAGTACAAAATGTAGTGTTGGATAACCAAGTAAGAAAGGAGAGAATGTTTCTCCCTGTAAAATTATTCCAGGTAATTAAAAAAGATAGAATTAGGAATCATCATTTTGCAACCCCAGTGAAGGAATGCATCTAGATTAATAAGGGCTCCTATCAAAAATGAGTGAACTTTCAGATGGTATGTGCCTCCTGAGGAAACAACAGTATGGCACTACCCACGCTCTTGCCAAAGGGATCAAAGCTAGGTCTGACCAAGACACTAGATTCAGCTGTTGATGGGCAGCAGATACAAAGGGCAGGGAGCTTGCTGGATGGCACGGAAGCAATGCAATCAGCAAGAACCAGCCTGTGGGGAGCATTACTGGGTTAATGGTGTTTCCCAGGTTTCCTGGAAAATAGAGGGATGGGCAAGGTAATGTGACTTAAAAGAGACTTAAAAGATGAATTGAATTTTTAAATGGGCAAACCTAAACAATAGCAGGTAGGGTGCACACTGGGGTGAATAAACCATAACAAAATACAAGGGAGTGATGGCCACTAGAGTCTGGGTGGAGAGGGGGTCTTTGTGGGAGACGGGCCCTGTGGAAGGGCTTCAGCAGCGTCTAAAAAGGTCTATTTTCATACCTGAAGGGTGGGTGTGCACCTTGCCATCATTCACTGAGCTGTGCCTTTGTTCTGAGTGTTTTTCTGTGTATACGTTTTATTTTAAAATGATAAAAATAATCTATACCATAAAAGAAAAGTAACTATGAAATGTAATTTATATCGATCCCTGTATTTATTCAGCAATTATATAAAGAGCCTTTCAGATGTGCCAGGCACTGGCTTAACACTGAATACTGTCCCAGAGAGAAAGCCAAGGGGAGCCAGGGTGTAGGGTGAGATTCGAGCTTGGGAAATTTCAGAAACCTGAGATCTCACCCAGTTAAATGGTTTTCTGAATCTTGTTCAGTATTCAGACCAATTTGAAAATAGAGGTAAAACACTCAAAGGTGTTTATCCCTGAAGCAAAGACCTGAAAATAGCCATAGCCATTTGCAGGCGTAATAAAACCCATTCTGCACACACTCACCTGCGGGGTCAGGAACAGGAGAGGCGCCCTGTTATAATCTTGTGTCCCACAGGTTTTCGACCAGTCAAATCTCAAATTAAAATGTAGCCCAAGATAAAAAATGGCCAAAAGTTCCGCCAGAATGTTTCCTAACAGCATTGGCAAAAAAGAAAACTTTATAAATGAGCCTTGGATCAGATCTAGATGCCTTAAGCTTGCATTATGAATTAGAAAGCAAAGTGATTGGGAGTGCTTTTAAGATAAACAACAAAGGTAAAATCTCTGCATGGTTCCAGCTTGTATCCATGCCATAAGACAAAAGATTGTCTTTGAGAACAGAGATATTAAAGGATCTATCACCTTTGGCAGAGGATGTGGTCATTGGGAAGATATCTTTTATTTAGAAACACTTGATCCCTTTGTTTGAAGGTATTTTATGTTGCATTTGTGTGTGAGAAAAAGAAAAGTTTCTAAGCAACTGTACTGTACACTGACTCTCTAATCTCAGTAAAATCAGAGGTGTTTTTTTTTTTTTCTAGAAAAAGGCTATGTATCTACTTCTTATACAGTGAATCCTTCAGGTGTGCGTCACTCGGCTATCAGAACTGTTTGGGAGTTGACAAATTTTTGACATCAAAGTTTCCAGGTGGGAGAAAAGGTCAAGCCAGAGGAATAACAGACAGAGACTAGATTGTTTTCCTCTGCCCACGACTAAAATAACTGCAGCTCATTCCCGTATAATCGCTTATCCTTGCCGACCAATAGAAAAATCAAATGACTTTTCTTTTCCACCCAACAAACCCACTGATGGATCTGATGATAAACTGAAGAATTGGATGCCGTCCAGTGGAAGCCACAGGTTTGGACCTGTGCAGCCATGTTCCACCAGGAGAGATGATGCCTCAGATCACGGCAGTATGGCCAATTGTTTTATCGTTTCGCCTGTATTTGTTAATGAGCAAAGCCATCTATCCTGAGCCTTCCAGTGAAGCTAGTTTTATCCCTGGGCTTGGGGAATTCATTTAGATAATGGTCTTCGTGTTTCATATGCTCTTTTCCAGATAGACAGCATCTGGTGGTTTTTAATATAGCAGTATTCAATTCATTATGTTATGCTTACAGGGCAACATTATAGGACAATAATTATGGGCCAAGAATAAACAGTGACTCTTTCTTAGCCCCTCAGAGTTGGGTCCAATCCTGAGAGGAGGTATTTTTGTCGTTAAGCGTGCAGACTGGCAAGACGAGCTGGGTTCACACCTTGAATCCACCACTCACTGCGTGTGTTTCTGGACAATTTAGTTAACCTCTGTGTCTTGCGTTTCTTCTTTATGAAATCGAGCCAATGCCATCTCGCTCATATGTGATGTAAATGCTCATTAAATGTCACCTGTTATGGGAGATTCTGGGCTTAGCATCACAATTTCTCCACAAAATAAATATTTATATCAAATTAACAGTGCATTGGGGTTTTCTCCTAGAATTCCTTCATGTACATATATGTCAGGAATGGTGTATTCAAGCAAGTCTGACCTCAATTTGGGAATCAGTCTTTAATCATATTAAAGTGTTATTTAGACCATCTATTCTGAGAGAGATCCCAGGCCCTTCTTTTGACTTAGAGAGGAAAGGATGTGGTCCACTCGATGATGGCTTTTGTGGCCACTGGCCCTGCAGAATTATTTTGTGTTTGGTCTGAACCCAAAATATCTCTACTTGCCTTTGCACATGTGGGAAGGAGATCGGTTTGGTCGTGAAGTGATGCGTCCTCGCCTGTTTGTCAACATCCTTTCCCAGCTGCCCCTGTTTCACTGTGCTTCTGTTTCAGTGGAACCTTCTCCACCAGGACGGAATACTAAATAGACAATGGCCAAAGGATTCAAGCCTGGGTTCACTGCCAGGTCAGCTGGAAGCAGGGAGAAGGAGAAAGAGGCTGAGAGAATAATGGATCTGGACAGTGTGGACCTCGGAATGCAGGCAGCCCTAAGTGGACTTGTGCCAGCGGGTGTCTCAGTGTGCGCCGTGCATGCGTGTGCCCTCAGGAGGGAGGAGGAGAGAGACCTCGCTGTCATCCAGGGTCCCCTGAAGTGCCCGCAGGCTGCAAGGATTTCCAGGAGGCTGTACCTTATCTCTGTGTCCATCAGTGTTTTGAACTTCATAGAGTAATGCACGCACTCAACGCAGCGTGTACCCTGCACACCTTCTCAGACGCGGCAGCACTTGGGCGGGGCGGGGTGCACAGGAAGCAGGCTTCCTCCCCACCCCAAGAGCAGATGGAGAACCTCCTGGGTCAACACTGGGCCTGTTTCCTCTGCCTTGGTGTCAGCTTCTGGGAGAACCATGGACTTCTCCAACTTTTGCGTGTGGCCCCGAGGAAGCGCGCACAGTAACGAAATGGGTGGCGTGTGTTTAAGAGCAGAGTGGAGGTGGGAGGGGCTCAGGAGGGGAGAGAAAGCACATCCTTCCTGCTCCTGCATGCCCTCACCCCCGGGGCCCTGCCCTGTCCATCTGTCCAGCAGTACACCCTTGTCTGCTCCAGTCACGCCATCCTCAGGTAACTACGCCCTGGGTAAGGCTTGGTGCCAGGACTTCTCCACACGGGTTACAGCCCAGTGGGTGGTTGTGCAATCATTTTAGTTGGTCATGATCATTATGTTTTCCATCAAATTTAATAGGATAGAAACAAAGTCAGCATTTATCACATTCGGTAAAGACAGTCATTACTCGGTGAAATTTTTGTTCCAGTGTTTGTGTGTGTGTGTGTGTGTGTGTGTGTGCGCGCAGATGCACACACATACGGTTCTGCCATATAAAGTGCATTTCTTCTTACAGGTCGCAGTCTAGGAAATCACGGAGTTAGAGCAGAAGTTCCACAAGGCCAGGACTGCTGTGTAGACGTACCCACTCTGCCCGGCACAGTGCATACCTGATGTCAACATGTGGCGGGGGGCTGTCCAGACTCGGCAGTTGAGACTGGACCACAACCCTCTTCCAATCGCTCTTTTAAAAAGTCCCAGATGAGAAACTAAAAATAGAGCTACCATATGATCCAGAAATCCCACTCCTGGGCATACATCCAAAAAAGACAAAAACTTTAATTCGAAAGAATACATGCACCCCTATGTTCATAGCAGCACTATTTACAATAGCAAAGGCATGGAAGCAACTTAAGTGTCTATCGACAGAGGAATGGATAAAGAAGATGTGGTATATAGACACACAATGGAATACTACTCGGCCATAAAAAAGAATGAAATAATGCCATTTGCAGCAACATGGATGGACCTAGAGATTATCATACTAAGTGAAGTAAGTCAGACAGAGAAACACAAATATTATGTGATGTCACTTACATGTGGAATCTAAAATATGACACAAATGAACTTATCTACAAAACAGAAATAGACTCACAGACAAAGAAAACAAACTAATGGTCACCAAAAAGGGAGGGTTAAGTTAGGAGTTTGGGATTAACATATACACGCTACTGTATATTAAATAGATAAAAAAAAAACAAGGACCTACTGTATAGGACAGGGAACTATATTCAGTATCTTGTAATAACCTATAATGGAAATGAATCTGAAAAAGATATATATATGCATAACTGAATCACTTTGCTGTACACCTGAAACATCATAGCTCAGCTATACTTCAATAAACAAGGATCTTAACAAAATTAGAGAAGAAGAGTTCCTGACATTCTCTTGTCCGTGTAACAGAATAATATTGTAAGCACGCTTTGCACAGCCTACACGCGGTGCCAGTGCACTATCTGTGATGACGTAATCAAGAACGCAATGACAACAGCATTATAGTGGGCTCTCCCGCGCAGAGCCCCATCCCAGTCAGCAAAAGCCTTGCAGGAAGTGGCAGTTTCTGGAATTGACGGTTAGCCAGCGGAGGCTCCGCACTGAGAATCTGATGCTCTTTGCCAGGGACTTTTTGATGCATCAGCATGGTTGTCTGCAATGACTGTGAAGACATTTCCACGCTACGTGTTCTGCTTTCAAAGTTGTTCCACTGCGTCCAGAATTCTCCCTGAGCCACTTTCCCTGCAGGCTCCGCTGTCCAGTCTTCTGTGCGGCTGCTTATTCTTAATTCTGTATCTCAATTGATCTTCAGCCCACATCTGGCAGAGGGAAATGAAGTCTTTAACACTTGCAGCCCATTCAGAGAACGCTCCTCCCTTGGGTGTTGTCTCTGGTCTCAGCAACTGTATTTTTTTTTTATCCAAGACATTTTTATGTGAATAAAATAATCTCAGTTTCTTAAATGAGACAATTAAACTCTATTTTACCTTGTTTCCCCAGGGCGGTGGGGTCTTAAACTGAGAGAACGTCTTTGTTTGAGCCCCTGATAGGAGCACGGCTTTTATTCTCTTTATTGACTGACATCTATGCTCTGAATGTTTCATGCCTGCCGTTACAAGGACAGGATGGGGCGGGAGCTGAGTGTTACCCTGCGGATGCCTGTCTGAATAATTTAGACACACGTGATAATTGCCAGCGTGAGGACTGAGGGTCCCATTCTCCTTCCCAGCAGCCAACATCCTGATGAAAGCAACAGCTTAGCCACTCCAATGCTAATTCTTGAAATTCCAGGTATGCGACAGCATTTTGCTTTGTGCCCGGGGATTTGCAGTTTGCGGCTCTTTCATCGCTGGAGGGGACTGTAAGCGTGAGTATTTAGTCACCTGTGAAGCCTGTCTTGATGGAAAAAGCCCTTACTCTTGGGGGATAGATTTTATTATTGTTCAAGATACTCACTTTCCTTCCCTGGGGCGATGACACCTCCTTGCCCCTGGACATCAGGTGTGGCCATGGCATCGTAAGTGTGTCTTCTGAGAGGAGACTTGGGAGGATTGTGTAAACCCAACCCCAACCTGGCCGAGTGGCTTGTCATTTGTGTGGACAGTGTAATGAGAGAGGATGTGACATACATCATCTCTGAGCAGAATCCTTAAAAGCCAGCTCACGGCTCCCCTTTGCTCTCTTTTCCTCCTGTGTCAAGACTGACTAAGTCTCAGAGAGTGGCCGCATCTGGATAGGTCCCAGATTGAGGATAACACTGATAAGACTGACCCCAGTTGGACACACATCATAATCGAGAAGGTATGTGCGGGGGGGTATTTGTTAGTAAGCAGCACACCCTACACTACCCTGACTGATACACTTTCTAATCTGTGAGTGTTACCTGGAGAGTTACCACACCTTTGGACCTGGGGTCACTGTGAATCATTCTCTTTTGCCCCTCAAGTTACAGGATCCTAGTTTTATTTCTCTTCCTCAGTAAATATTCAGATATATGTTTTTTTTGTTACAAAGTTGTACGAGGACTCTTAAAGAAAAGTTTAAGGGATGTCAACCCTGGTGATGGAAGGAGCATGACCCGGACAGTGCTGGTGTGACTCGGAGAAGGGTCCATACCCAGGGTGCAGAAGACACAGGATTGAGAAGGGGCTTCCCAGGTGGAGCTGGGTGACCTCAGGGCTCTACCGCAGGGTGTGTGCGTCTCTCAGACTCCAAATCCATACACCATGTGCCCTTCTACATCCCACCACAAGTTTACATTCCACCTACTACCGCAGCCCGTCCAGCTTTACAGCAAAGCGTAACAGATGGGGGATGGTAAATGAAATCCATCCACACCATTGTGTGGCTATCATATGACTTCAAGAGCATCAGAGATGGGCTGGGTGGGTGGACCTCAATTACTTGAAAAATCATATTCCTAACTGAGCTACTGCATAAACTTTGTGGACATAAGATGTTTATTTGTGCGTGTGCATGCCTTTATATAGTGTAGTACATTGATTTTGACAGGTGCATTGAGCACAAACAGCTCATAAAATAGGCAGAAAAGAGAAAACGTTGTTGTTGTTGTCACTTGAGAAGCAAGGAAGAAGGTTTCTGCATGGCAGTGTTCAGAGAGATGGAGAAAAGTGTGCCTGCCTGCCTGCCAGGGGCAGGGACAGCCCAGTAGCATGATTTCCTAATGATGCAGAGTCCTGTTTCCCTAGACGGCAATGGCCTTGAGAAAAAAATAAGGGTGTGACTAATAACCATAATACTGAATATCTAACAAAGCCAACACGAGGCCATGCTTTTCCTCAGCGTCCTAGTTGCTACTATTCAGTTCTTAGTAACTTTTGAAGGTATTCTGCCCTGTTAGAGTCCAGACTCTTAAGTTCGGTAAGCTGGGTTCAACTCCCAGCTCTTTGAACAATTTACCTAATTTCTGTGTCTTAGTTTTCTCATCTATAAAATGGAAGTTTTTAAAGTACCTACTTCAAAAGATTGTTTAGAGTAATAAGTGAGACGATTTATATAAGTGCTTAGAATAGACACTGGCACTCTGAAAGACATTAATAAATATTCTGTCGTTCTCTGTGTGATTTTATTTAATTTTGTCATTTTTGAGACAGTTTTTGATGATTCTTTGCTCCATCTAGCCCCTCCTTGTACTCACCTAAGGGTCACCTAAGGGCCTTTTATAACTTTATAAAAATAGGTCTTGGTTATTTCAATTCTTCTTCTGGCCCAGAGGAGGTTACAGGGACTGGGCTTCTCTCCTACCTGAAACAACAGAGGAAACTGAAAAATATGAAACAAGGGTTTTCTGACATTGGATATCAGCCAGCACAAGACAATGATCCTTAGAGATGGGAAGCAAACAGGATAAGCTCTGTAATTGCCACCATTTCCTGTCAGGAGGATGTCTCTGGCTGCAGGGTAGGAAGGCGATACCTCAGGAGAAGCCTGGCTTTTTCCCCCAGTTGAGGAGGTGGAGCTGACAATCCATAGAGTCCAAAGTGGATAACACCCCCTGAGGGGTGCCAGGAAGAAGAGAGCTGAAGAGTGGCGGGGGGGGGGGGGGGGGGGGGGCGGTGTCTGAAGATCTGAAGAGTGGTCCTACCATGTCTTCAGCTGAGGGTCATTGCCTGCTCACGAGGAAACCCCCCTCAGCTGCAGAAAGAACTGCCCAGAAGCATCAGGATAATAGTCAGTAGTCTCTGGAGCTCACACAAGGCTCTCCACCAACCGGAGAGAAAAACACTTTTAATTCACAGGGCATCAGTAGAGCTCTGAGAGGGGTCTTGCCTGAGAAGTGGGCATCATTAGCCTTGGACTCAAGGCTGCTCTGGTCCCACTGAAAGCAAGACGTGAAACGATCAAACTGTTCCCAGTGATGCAGCTGTGTCTTAGAATAAAGCCCAAGGATATTCATAGGAATCTAGAAACATTCATCACGGGCTAGATCCATGATGTCTGCCATTCAATAAAAAATTATCATTATGAAAAGAAGCAGATAAATAGGAACAGACCCCAGACAGATCTGAAAATCACACAGATGATGGAATTAGTATACAAGCACATTAAAACAGTTGCTATAACTGTGTCCCCTCTGTTCAAGGAACTACAGTATAGGAAAAATTGAGCATGTTAACAACAGACTCAGAAGATATAAAATGACTCAGATCAAACTTCTAGTGTGTGTATGTCAATCCCAATCTCCCAATTTAATCCCTCCCCCGCTTCCCCCTTGGTAGCCATAAGTTTGTTTTCTACGTCTGTGACTTTATTTCTGTTTTGTAAATAACTTCATTTGTACGCTTTTTTTTAGATTCCACATGTAAGTGATATCATGTGATATCCGTCTTTCTCTGTCTGACTTATGTCACTCGGTATGACAATCTCTAGGTCCATCCATGTCGCTGCAAATGAAAAAACAAACAAACAAAAACACCCCCAAAACTTCTAGTGATGAAAACTATGGTGACTGAGGAGAAAAACATACTTGATGAGATTAGTAGCAGACTAGACATGGCAGAGGAAAAGTACTTGAAAAAATAGCAAAAGAACTTGAAATCATAGCAAAAAATACTATCCAAAATGAAACTGAGAGAAAAAAAGATGTGCACAAACACAAACAGCACAGTCAATGGTCTGTGGGACAATGTCAAGCGGCCTGGTTTATGTATAACGGGAGGCCCCGAAGGAGAGAAGAGAAGAGGAACAGAAAAAGTATTTGAAAAAAATAACATGCAAAAATTTCCCAAATTGGACGAAGTCTGTAAAATCACTTACCCAAACAGCTCGACCAACCCAGCCACAAAAAGTCAACATGGAGAAAACAACCTCAGGGCACCTGGTACTCCATGATGGGCCTTTTCCTCCTCGGACACACGGGGTTTTACTCCATAAGAAGGCCTTCCGTTCGCTTTACCTTCACCCGGAAACGTTCTGCTCTGCATTTCACGGGACTGCGGTCTCTTCATTCTTCCCATCTCAGCGTCAAGGCCTCCTTACGTCAGGTGTTTTCGACTGTTATTTTCCATCACAGCACCACTTCTTTCCTTCGAAAGTCTCATCACATCTTGTAGTAAGGCCAGTTCTGACGGAATGGGCTCTTTCTTCCTCTCTGATATGTCAACAGAAGTAGGAGGGACCAAAAAGTTAGGGGAGGAGATATTTCAGGCATGAACCTAGGATGCTACACGTTGGTGTGTGAATTCACACCATCCAACTCTCTGGTCCTGTTAGCCCTCAGAGGGGAAGCCTAGAGAACTGCTTGTCTTGCATCTTCTGAGGCATAAAATGGAAACCCCTCATTGATCACACAGATCGCTGTCACCCCAGGACCCCGTATTTCACCCCAGATGCAAACAAACCTGGTTACTATTGCATGAGGTACTTGTGCAGTGCGTAGAGGTTATGGCTGGGTCAAGGCTGTGGGGTCGCTTGTGCCCTTTTGAGAGTTTTATAAGTAAATAAAGTTGCTTTAAAAATAAAAAGGCAGCAACGAAGCTGACTCTTCCTGGAATTATTCCCAGGACCCGCTATATAACAGAATGAATGTGTTTGTGAGTTAAATGAAAGAGCCATGAAATCCTTGGATAAAAATGGAGCATGTTGTGTTTTGGTCTAAAAAAAAGGGAAAATATCCTTTCCATGATGCCATAAAGGGATAAAGCTTTGGCATAACTAATGAAAATAAATTGTATAGTCTTACAGAACATACGGAAAAATAGGCGCTATTCGTAAACTTAGAAAAATGCTGTCAGTGAAAGAAATTTTCATATGCTTATGATTTTAAAATGCAATAAAGAATGCTTTGGTTATGAGGCACAGGAAATTAGTAATAATAGAATGTGCTAGTTGGGTGACTTAGTTTGCAATACTTAGTAATTAGGGATTATAAAAAGATGTTATTATAAACAAACTAGGGACTGCCCTGGCGGTCCAGTGGTTGAGACTTCACCTTCCAGTGAGTGCAGGGGGTGCAGGTTCGATCCCTGGTTGGGGAGCTAAGATCCCACATGCCTCGTGGCCAAAAAACCAAAACATAAAACAGAAGCAATATTGTAACAAATTCAATAAAGACTTAAAAAACTAATAAACTATACTACTTTTAAAAAAGCTCAGTCATATATAATTCATTACTTAACTACAGCTTACGAACTATTTTCATTGTACTTATGTGCTCCTGGACACACATAGTAGATATGTTTTTGACTTTATGAATTTTATTAGACTATTTGATTCATCGATTCTGTTTTGTTATCTTCAACATATACAAATACATTGAACAATCTATATATTCAGGCAGTCTGCTATTAGACCTCTCATCTTCCGTAAGGGGCATTTAAATGCTTCATCTTTCCTCCCTTCCTTCCTTCCTTCCATCTCTCACTCTCTCTTTTGAACAAATTTGCCCTCCCCTGTAGTGAAATAATGTAAAACCCTTAGATAACCACAAAAACAATATATTTGGGGAGCAGACCTGCGAAGGCATAGCTTTCCTGATGCTGAGGAATTCTTTGGAGCAGAAAGTAAAATCCCAAGCGTGCAAAGGACTCTCCTTTTACAGCAAATTTAAATCAAGAATAAAGACCAATAGTGGTGGATGTAACAAAGGACAGGCCACGTACTGCTCATAATTTACAAACTATAACAGATGAAGCATATTAATAAGACTCCTAGTAAAATAATACAGGAAAACCATGAAAGAGATGTTCAAATCCTTTGACATCCCTAATTGGCTAATCCTTGAGAGTTTAGGGCTGTTTTTCCCAGTTATATAGATGAGGAAATTGGGAGAGTCTCTGGTTTAAGCCCGTGAAATGAGCAAAGAAAAGGGCGAAACTCGTAATCAACAGCTCGGCGCTCGGACCCCAGAGCGACAACCTTTCCAGTTTACGGAAAGCAAAACGAAACAAATCCGCCACTGTTCCCTGAATGACCAGTTCAGCTGACATATGTATTTGCAGCAGACAGAGTCTGTTTCTGCCCCTCCTTTTTCTCCCACACAAAGCCCAGTTCTCGGCACAATAAGCGTTTGTGAAAGGAATGAATGGGAAGAACAAACAGATAAACAAATAGGCTTTTGAGAGAATATCCGTGCGTGTTGTGTAAACGCCGTTACCAAATGTTGGACCACAGTGTTCCCAAAGAGAACTTGATCACGTTGGGAAAAACAGATAAACCAGGAAATGAGTGCTTTGATGGATTAGCACTGAGGCCCATTCAAATGTTCACTTTTGATACTAAGCCAGGACTCGCTGGTGATGACATTAGAGAGACGGGAACACAGACACGAATCTCTGCTTAATAAAAACCATTTTACTCTGTGCTTATGGACAAAGCAAGAACTAGCTTTAAGAACAAACATGTCTCATTTGTTTCCTCTTTTCAACTTCTTGAAATGACAGTAGCAGCAATGGTTTCATCGCCCTTCTTCTCCTGGATCTACCGGGTTTTGCAGTTGAGGTCTTGACGCAAAAATGTATGTAAACAGCAAAGGTTTAATCATTGAACACACAGCTCTCTGCTCCCTCTGCCCGACCTTCCTGTCTACTGCTTAACAAGGCCAAGTGCGCTGAATGCCAGTGACCCACACAACATTGTTCTGTCAACCTGGAGATCAGTTCTCAAGAGACCTCACCCATGTCCCCAAACCTCTCTGTCTCTGAGTGTTGAGCTGCTCAAGCCACCTTCGTCTTGCTGCAGCTCAGAGAGCCTTATTTTTTTCAATGGAAGCAGAGTTGATTTACAATGTTGTGTTAGTTTCAGGTGTACAGCACGGTGATTCAGTTATATATATTCTTTTTCAAATTCTTTTCCCTTATAAGTTATCACAAAATATTGAGTGTAGTTCCCTGTGCTATACAATAGGTCCTTGCTTATCTACTTTATATATAGTAGTGTGTTTTCATTACTTACAACCTCTCAATTTATCCCTCCCCCAACACCTTTCCCCTTTGATAACCTAAGTTTGTTTTCTATGTCTGTGGGTCTATTTCTGTTTTATAAATAAATTCATTTGTATCATGTTTTTTAGATCCCACGTATAAATGATACCATGTGATTTTGTCTTTCTCTGTCTGGTTTACTTAATTTAGAATAATAATCTCTAGTTCTACCCATGTTGCTGCAAATGGCACTTTTTGTTCTTTTTTATGGCTGAGTAGTATTCCATTGCATTTATATGTACCACATCTTCTTTGTCCATTCATCTGTCAGTGGACACTTACGTTGTTTCCATGTATTGATTATTGTGAATAGTGCTGCTGTGAACATTGGGGTAGAATTAACTGAAGCCAGATGACATGCGACTGAACAGATATGGACCCAGTATGGGTCTGGCACGAGGCTTAAGCTTCCGAGTGGAGAGAGCAAGGAAGTTCTTGAAGGTCATCCTTCCTCAGCATCTCTGGGTGAAATACTTTAATGCGTGCTTTTTTTTTTTTTTTTTTTGCGATACGTGGGCCTCTCACTGTTGTGGCCTCTCCCACTGCGGAGCACAGGCTCCGGACGCGCAGACTCAGCGGCCATGGCTCACGGGCCCAGCCGCTCTGTGGCATGTGGGATCCTCCCGGACCGGGGCACGAACCCATGTCCCCTGCATCGGCAGGCGGACTCTCAACCACTGCGCCACCAGGGAAGCCCATGGGTGAAATACTTTAAAACCCATCTGGATGGTTGCAAGTTAGAAATATATATGGGGGTCAACAGAAAAGCCCCAAAGAATTATGAAACAAACATCATAAATCTGCCCCAAATAAAAATTCTCGCAAGAAGGTCTCTTACTTCCTTTACCGAGTGTGAGAGTTTCTTTGGCTATTAAAACCAGGAGGAGAGTCTTCAAGTTCAGATTTGTTTGTCTTTAGGAACGATGGACAAAGGGAAAAAAACTTCCATCAAGATAATGTTTTCTTGGGCTGAGAATACACAACATTACTGAAGGGCGTTTCATTGTATTTACTTTTTTTTTCAAATGCGGGTATCAGCTTAAGTTGTTCTATTTATTTATAGCAGCATTAAATTGGTACATTCGTGATTTCCATCTTGCTTTGCAATAGCACAGTACATTTTTAATTATATTTATTGTAAACATCTCAATCTATTATCACTAAAATGTATTTTAATGCACTTTAATTTAAAAAAAAAATCCACTCAGTCATGGAGGAAGAGTTTATGCAGGGGAAGCAGTGTTGTTGAAAAACCAAAGAGTGAGAGGGTGGTACAATCCTGAAGGCTTGAGAACTTCAGTGCTGAATCCTTCTGGAGTTCTCTACTATCATTTCCCTTCATCCATTGGCCCCTGCCCTCAGAAATACACCACTATCTATGACAAGAATACCTTAACGAAACCTGTCCAAACTTCCAACATCCCTCCCAATCATTTCAGAATTTCTCGCTGAGGCTCCACACAGAACTTGCTCCCATTCCTAGAGCTCCCCTGGGGAACTGGACCATGCCATCGGAGCCCAGGCCTGCCCCCCCAGGGCCTGGTCAGAGTCAGCTCACACTCACTTTGGTTGGATGGAAGCTGAGCATTTTAGCCCTGGGTTCATGTGGGGAATCACGTTTCACCCCCATTACCGACCACACTTAAGGCTGCTGTCCTCTGGTCCAAAGCGCGTGGCTGGATATTTGTTCTTCCTCACAAAAAATGGGGTTGAAAATGTCTTTTGCTCTGGTGCCTGGCGGCTGAAGGGCCCTGAAGACACCTCCAGCAAGCCCCCCACTCGCTCAGACACAGAATGTCTGAGTGTATGTCTTTCTGGGTCTCTGGAGCCCTGCAGGATTGTCCTAGGCCCCCGGCAAGGCTTGCTGCCCACCCTCACCCCATTCTTGTCAGATCTGCTGTCAGGGATGGAGCCCTATTTCTGATCACGCCCCTCATGTTAGTCGTGGGCACAGGTGACAGATCTGAGAAGCCCATCACCCCCTTCCTTTCCCTACTGCTGTCCTGTCTTCTTCCCATAACCTGAGACTGAACTTGGGTTTCAGTTTGACCCTTGCCCGTGGGTACAAGGTCTGGGATGTGCAGCCCTCCCTTAGATCTGGGCAGGAAAAGGCTCCCATTCCCACTAGAGACTCCCTGAAAGTCCAATCCCCTCTTCCCTGGACTTGCTCTCGCAGGATCCATAATGGCCCTAACTATGTGGGCTTGGGGCAAAGTCTCAAGTGTAAAAAAGTCTGTTCTCAGTGTTGGTTGGAATAATTAAATTTGATGACATGTCTGAATGGCCTGGTAAATGTCTCATGATGTTTTTAAAATTTTCTTTCTGATTACGAATTGGTTAGTCTGTAAAACACTTAAATGCTGGACATGACAACATTAGACTCACTGTAGATACTAGATTATAAAGATGATTTTTTTTAAAATGGATGTTTGTCTGACCTAAACTGTTACTTGGAGGCCCCAAAGCAACATACGTTTTCTCCCTTTTATGGGAAATATGGAGGATTCCTAGATACCTTGAGCATCGACCCCAGTGGCATCAGCTTTAAACACTGCGACGTCTTCTGGGAATGGCCTTGGTCTCAAAGATATCTTTTTACTTGTTTCAGTTTTATGCACTATCAAAGTCCCCCTCAAAAAGGCTGGGAGAAAAGAAAATAAGAGAGATACCAGCAGACTCTGGGCTACAGAAACGGAACATCGGATGGGTGTATGTGGAGGATCTCATCTGCTGATTACCCAAAACCCAGACAAGGGGTCAGGGATATCTGTCTTTTTTTGTTCAGTGCTGTAATGCCAAAGCCTACTATGATGACTGACACAATCAGTAAAGATTTGTTGAATGAATGGTATGCATTTTATGGGGGGGAGGGGCAAGCAAGCCTTAGGGGACATTTTCTAAAAGTGTGATTCAATATTGCCTGAGTCTGTCCTTCAGGTTACAATGCGTTAATTACTCAAAAGAAGTCTCCTTAATTCGTAAATTTAAAAAAGCAGACAAAACTGCTTTTTTTTCCTTTTTTTGTTTTTGTTTTTGTTTTTTACAACTTCTATTTCCATGTTCAAGTTTGGCATTTTGTACCACCATCTGAATGAAGTCACCATCACATATAAAAGACAAGGTCATTCCCACCAAGAGTGTAAGAGGGCTCCCCTTTCTCCACACCCTCTCCAGCTTTTATTGTGGACTTTTTGCTGATGGCCATTCTGACCCGTGCGAGGTGATACCTCACTGTAGTTTTGATTTGCAGAAACTGACACAACACTGTAAAGCAACTACACTCCAATAAAAAAGATAAAAAATGAATAAAATACAAGGTCAGCTGAACAGAGAAAGTAGTACAACAGTCATCACAAAGGATATAGCAGTATTCATATCCATAAGAGCAAACCTTGTTCCAATAACTGAAAAACGAGTTAGAAATACAATGGCTCTACGGTAGCTAATGAAGAATTCCTATCTCCATGCTGTGCTGAAAAAATGCATGGGTGCCTCTATCATTGTTTCTCTCAAAAATGAAAGCAGTAAAACAAACAAGAGCCCTAATCCATATTTCAAAGAAATGAAAAGAAATGGGCTGAAATCTACTTAGTTCTTTGAGAAAAAGAAAGAATATGAATGAGGTTTATTATGAGGCTTTTGGAAACTAATGATCAAAAGTCAGATGTAGGAATATGCTCTTGGTCAGCATATGGTTTGTCAATGCCACGAGCAGAAAACGCAGCCTTGTGTTAAAGCTGAACTTGGTCTAAGAAGGTATGTCCTTTTGTTTTTTTTTTTTTTTGCGGCACGCGGGCCTCTCACTGCTGTGGCCTCTCCCGTTGCGGAGCACAGGCTCCCGACGCGCAGGCTCAGTGGCCACGGCTCACGGGCCCAGCTGCTCCGCGGCATGTAGGATCCTCCCGGACTGGGTCACGAACCCGTGTCCCGCGCATCGGCAGGTGGACTCTCAACCACTGCGCCACCAGGGAAGCCCCTGTTGTTGTTATTTTTTCCTTAACTAACTGTTTTTTAAATTTATTATGTAGCCAAAGAAAATGGAGAGAAAATTATTTAAATCCACATTACGTAGTATATGTCAAAAGAAACATAGACTAAGAGCTAAAAATCAACAAAGAATTTATTTTAGAAAAGCAGGAAAAAAATTTAAAACAGATTTTCCACAATTTTGGAAAACGTATGTCAGACAAGAAATGAAGTTATGGAAGAACTGGTTGACAGACATTTTACTCAAAAAATGTTAATCATCAAATGTGAAAAGCAACAGAAGTGAAAGAAATAAGGAAAAAATAATAGGGAAGATGTCTGCATCAGGTAAATCAGAGAGTTAATACCTGTAATAAATAGAGGTCTTCACAGATATAATATTACAAAGACCGTAGTAAATGAAACAGCCCAGGATGTGAATAAAAAATTCACAATGAAATATAAATAGTAAGAAGAAAATGTCTGTCTTCCTAGTTATCAAAGAAATGCAAATTAAAGCAAGATCTGCAACCATTTTATCCCTGTGAATTTCTTTTTAAAGAATAGCATTCCATTCTGTTGGGTATGGAATTCCATGATGGACACAACACACATGTTATTGCCTTCATATTTCTTACAGTTATTCTAAGGAAACTGATATTAAAAAATAAAATCATGTGCATTTTCAGTTGTTGGTATAATCCTGATGAAATGCAAGTTCAGCATGTATTAAAGTGGATTCTAGATTGAGACCAGGTGCCTTAGGTCAGTGAAAGAGAGCGGGCAGACACCAGACAACTGGTGCAGACTTGGACTGTGCAGACAGACCCGGACACTTGGGTACCTCTGTTACAGAGGATTTAACCTCTCTGGAATCTGGAAAACCTTCCCAAGAAAGCAAAATTCCAGCTGAAGTCCTGAAATTTGAATAGAGCACAGCAGGAAAAGAAGGAAGGAGGAAAGAACATTCCAGAAGGAGGGCAGTGAGAGGAAGATTCTGAGGCAGAAGGGAGAGAGCTACAGTCCAGGAGGTTTCTGCATGGTGAGTGCCTGCAAAGGCCAGGATGTAAGGCCCATAGGCGATGCTGAGGATTTTCATCTTTCTCCCACGAACAGTGGGAATCCATTCGGAGGGGATTAGTAGAAAAAAGGCACGACTTCAATTTACAAAATGTCCCTCTGGCTGCAATAAGCATAATATTGGGGGCGAGAAGGACGGGAGGAAAGTGCTGCCAGGGTTCCAGGAAGGATAATGTGGTGATACTCCAGCTGAGAGCAGGTGGTGACAAGAGGTTGTCTTTAAACTGAAGTATAGATACCCTTGGAGACACACAAAGGTTTCTCATGTGATGTGAGGACATGAGGACTCAACCCACCGAAGCTGGCTTTGAAGATGGAGGAAGGCGACCATCGGACAAAGAATGCCAGCACCTCTAGAAGCTGCCAGACAAGGAAATGGATTCTGCCCTAGAACCTCCCAAAGGAATGCAGCCCTGCCCAGTGAGACCGTGTCAGACTTCTGACTTACAGAGCTGCTAGATAATAAATTTGCATTCTTTTAAGCCACTAAGTTGTTAGTAATTTGCTACAGTAGCCACAGAAAACTAATACAGTGTTCAGTAAATATTTATTGAAATTGAACTGAAAGAACTTACAAATATATATGATGCATTAAACATACATGGAAAGAGAAGAATTTTAACGTAAGAAGTTCCAGTTAGTAAGTTTCTGAACGTCATGTTTCAGAGAATGAGACAAAAAGATACAGCTCAATTCAAGTTTCTCAAAGGAGAAAATACCCCAATTATGAGAACTTGCAACCATGTTGAAGAAACATTATGCACCAACTTTTTTGAAGTATCTACTGCAGTAGTGTTCAGAAAAGACAAAATATTTGAAAGGACATCGAAATTACTACATTTCCACTGCTTTAATATTTTTTTGAACTTGCATTTCTGAAGCACATTAAGAAGTGATGTAAAGCCCTTTTGGTGGCTTTTCTTATGTAATCAATCCCTTAGGAATCCTCGCTCCCCTTTTATGGTTCATGGCTCCTCAGACTAGGGAAACCTTTGTTTTCAAGAGGTCTGCGTGAGAAATAATGGCTATCTTTTAATAAAAATATTTTGCAAAATATTTAAATGTCTGATGAGGTCATCAAGGGACAGTATGCACTTTTTCCAAGATAATTTTTATAAATCCAATTCCAATGCACAGTCAGAGTAATTTGATTAAACCCTGAAATCTGTCATTACAAATGCTTTCCTTAACCCCCATGAATAGTGTATTACTAAAAACCCTTGATTTTTCCCAATAGGCATATAGAGCTACTGCTCTATAACTACATTTGGAAAAATAGTACAATTCTTTCTTTCTGGAAAAAAAAAAAGGTATTTTCCTTTATTATCCTTTAGTTTCTAAAAATAGGCTGGAATTAAATGTCATGTACCTTTGGAATTCATTTTATAAATACACTTGGTAACTAGGAAACTCACATTGCCATTATTTATAATCTAGGAATTCTTTCCATGGTAACTGTTATAAGGTCACAATTATGGAGCCACAATGGAGGCTAGGAGGCTATTTAAGAGTCAACCAAAACGGCCTATTCATAGGAGGTGGTCTGATGTCTGATGTCCTGATCACCCAGATTAATGAGGTGAGGCTTACGGATTTAAATGAGTTGCCCCACTTACACTTCAGCTCTGTCTTCTCACCATGGACCTTCTTTGGGCCAAGAAATGTTGCCAGCAGTACCAACCCTTTGATTTCATGGCCCTTGGAGACCTTGGGTGCCATTTATAGTGTTCTCTCCTTCTTGGGACATCATGAGGAGGTTAATTATGTTGGCATGTCACAGGGCTGCCAAAGTTCAAGATTTAGGGCAGAAGTGGGGGGCAGCCTCTCTCTGAGGCTTGCTCTACACAGGTTCAAGTAGGGTCTTCACCAGGTCCCAGAGCCTTGCTGAGTAGTTCCTGGGGAGCCTGGGGACAGGCCCCAAGGGACACATTCCTGCAGTCAGCTTGTACTCAAATCCCACAAGAGGTGGAAATCGGTTCACTTAGCCACACAAATAACAGTTGCTCCATGATGCCTTCATACTTCGTTCGTAGTGATCAGAGATACAAACCTCCTGTCTTTAAGCTGACAGTTCTTACTGTGCCAACATCTACCCTAACCTCCATTGAGGTGGAAAGGAAGTTGGATTAGGATCAGCTGTCCAGAAATGATCTAAGAACTTTGCTTTTCCTGCAACCTGATTGGTTAAGAAGGACGTAACCCCCATTCTTTATATAACAGTAAGGAAAAACACTGGTGTGATCAAACACTATAAAGAGAAGTGATGTGAATCAAGAATTCAGAAAATAAAATTCATTAAAATAAAGCTTGCACAAATGCCAGAAAAACGCACAGCTTTGGAAATGTCGTCTTGGGTAAGTCACGTGATTCATGAGATTGCCCATGTAACTCCGTAAAATTAGCAGCGGTTACCTGGCCCGGCTTGATCCCACCTAAAGGGTATTATTCAAAGGACATGAAGGGGCAGTTTATGTAAATACTAATATAAAGAAAGAGAGATGAGCACCCCCTTACTTATAATTAAATAACAACCAATGGAAATGAGATGCTATTTTTTTTAACCCATCAGATGGGCAAAGACTGAAAAGTTGCCATTTCACAGTGTACAGAAGACGTGGACAAACCGATGGTGTCTTTGGCTATTGGTGGGACTGAAAATTGATGGAATGTCTTTGGAGGGCACTTTGGTAACATCCAGCAAAATGAGGGGCACATTTACTTTGACCTCCCAACATCACCTTGGTAACTTACCTAAGAGGTGTACAGTCATACCTGCATGAAGACCTGCACAAGGATTCTCCTCAGAGCATTGTTTGAAACACTGAAAAGTGGAAACACTAGAAGTCTCCACAGAGACTTGATTAGCTAAATTGTGGTACATCTAGAAGGTAGAGCTATTTTTTTTAATGTGATTGATAAATAAAATCTAGAAATTTAAATAGAGAAATTTATGCAAGATAGATAGGTGGTTAATTTTTAAAAAGATGCATAACGATGCAAAGAATATATTCCCATCTGTATCATAATAAAAGGAAAGAAAAAAAATATATAGGTGTTTATGGACTTAGAAAATTCTGAAAGATACAAAAGAAACTGCTAAGTTCGGTTTCTTCCACAGATGATGATGTAGGTACATGCGAAAGATTTCTGCTTCTTTATTATTCTACTTGACTCTGTGTGTGTGGAGGGGGGAAGTATACAACGTACATGTTTCTTTTAGTTGTAAAACTAATTAACTGAAACTTCGCATCTACTAATGAAACACACAGGGTGTAATTTTTTTTTTTTTAGGGTGTAACTATCGATAAAAGGAATAGCACAATTAGGGGATACATTACAAGAACTATAAATCTTGACTTAACATTATTGCTTTTAATAAGTAGCCAAAGAAAATTATTTGAGGTATCTGTATACAGAGAATTATACATAGGCGCACGAAGGTTTGTTTGTAATAGCAGAACAATTTCACGAATAAGACAGGACCTTGATAACGTAACTGGGGCCAGAGTAACCCCATTGGCCTAAGTAACTACCAAATGATGACGCAACCGTTTTCAGCTTTCAGACAACAGGAAGGGTAGGCCTGTCCTCAGAGAGAGAAGAAAAGCTCACAGTTTATTCCTGGATCGCCCCAGTTTTCTGCTGAGAGGTCCAGCGTGGACCTAAGGCAGGGAAGCAGAGCCCGAGGGAAGCAGGGTTGGGGGCTGCTGAGTGGCTGGAATTTGTGGGCAGGACCCAAGAAAGGAAGCCATGCAAGGAAAGAGCCCCAGATAAATGCGTCTGGTCCTCTCAGGTCTCCGGGTGAACGTAAAGCTGCACTTGTGTATGATGGGGCCCCTGGAGCTTCAGGAGACTTTGGCAGGACAGCAGCTGGAGACAGAAAGTCCAGACAGCCAGGAGGAAGATGCCTCACAGGATGTCCAAGGCATTCAGTCATCACCCGAGGAAACCATGTCCTGGGAGAGGGTTACTCTAGTCCTGTCCTGACAAATGTTACAACAAACCTTGAAAGGATCAAGGTGCCAGCAAACAGCGAAGAGGTGGATGTACCAGATGTGGTTATGCATACAATGAGCTACTACAAAGCTGTTAAACTGGTGTTGAAAAAGGATATTTAATAATGTGAAAAGATGGTCTTTGTTAGTTTAGCCTCTGAAGCAAAGTGCCCTGGACTGTGGGGTTTAGGCAACAGATGTTTAGTCTCACGGTTCTGGAAGTCGGAAGTCCAAGATCAGGGTGCCAACATGGTCGGGTTCTCGTGAAGGCCCTTTTCCTGGTGTTGACTTCACATGGCCTTTCCTCGAGGTGTGTCCACAGAGAGAGGGATCTCATGCCTCATCCTCTTCCTTTTTAATTGGAGTACAGTTGCTTTACAATATTGTGTTAGTTTATACTGCACAGTAAAGTGAATCAGTTATACATATACATATAAGCCTTCTTTTATGGATTTCCTTCTCATTTAGGTCAGAACGGCGATCATCAAAAATTCTAGCGACAATAAATGCTGGAGAGGGTGTGGAGAAAAGGGAACCCCCTTGCACTGTTGGTGGGAATGTAAATTGATAGAGCCACTATGGAGAACAGTATGGAGGTTCCTTAAAAAACTACAAATAGAATTACCGTATGACCCAGCAATCCCACACCTGGGCATATACCCTGAGAAAACCATAATTCAAAAAGACACATGCACCCCAAATGTTCATAGCAGCACTCATGCTCTTCTTATAAGGGCACTCATCTCATCACTGGGCCCCACCCTCGTGACCTCATCTAAACCATATAACCTCCCTAAAGTCCCATCCCCAAATACCATCATATTGGGAGTTAGCACTTCAACAGGTAAATTTTGAGAGGGCTCACTCGGCCCATGGCAAATATTCATCATATTAAATGTGTGTGTGCACGTGAGAGCGAAGGAGAAGTCTGGAAATACACAACCCAAAGTGCTAATACTGTTTATGTCTGTATTTTCTATAAGATCATTTATAAGAAGTTTTCTAAAAGCACCACTTTTCTGGTTTAGGGTCTTCACAAATGTTATTTATTCTCCCTGGAATACCGTGTCGTCATCAGTCATTTGAAAATGAGCATTCAGATCACCATGAGACACCACTGCACAACCGTTAAAGTAGCTAATTTAGAACTCTGCCAACCAATAATTGTTAGGCTGCAGATCCACTGAAATCTCATTCGTGGTTGGTGGGAGTGTAGGACGGTGGAACCACTGTGTTCAATGATTTGGTCGTTACTGGAAAAGTTGAAGACGAATCTACTCTATAACCCAAGAATTCCACTCCCCGAAGAAAGGAAACAAAAGAGCACGTGAAAAAAAAAATTTTAACAGCTTTATTGGGGTATAATTGCTTTACAATGGTGTGTTAGTTTCTGCTGTATAACAAAGTGAATCAGCTATACGTATACATATATCCCCATATCTCCTCCCTCTTGCGTCTCCCTCCTCCCACCCTCCCTATCCCACCCCTCTAGGGGATCACAAAGCACCGAGCTGATCTCCCTGTGCTATGCGGCTGCTTCCCACTAGCTATCTATTTTACATTTGGCAGTGTTTATATGTCCATGCCATGCTCTCACTTCATCCCAGCTTACCCTTCCCCCTCCCTGTGTCCTCAAGTCCATTCTCTACCTCTGCGTCTTTATTCCTGTCCTGCCCCTAGGTTCTTCAGAATATTATTATTATTAGATTCCATACATATGTGTTAGCATATGGTATTTGTTTTCCTCTTTCTGACTTACTTCACTCTGTATGACAGTCTCTAGGTCCATCCACTTCACTACAAAGAGCACATGAAAATTTATACAAAAATGTTTGTAGATGATTTATCCGTAATAGCCCAAACCTGGAAACAGTGCAAATACCCATCAGTGTCTCGGCATTGAATCAACATCCAGGGAAGGAGACTCAGGGGCTTGGAGGGCTGGGGCAGGGGGCGGCTGTGAGAGTCGGACGTGTTATCTGACTTTTTGCACTATTAAGATTGTTTGCCAGGTACACGTACTGAATTTTAAAATATTCTAAATATATATACTTCCCACAGCATGATGGAGCTTGTCAGAGTCCGTGTAAAAATTTTTTTTTACAATTTTACGCTATGTTTTGAGGCCAGTTTTGGATTCTCCTTGAATCAGCAAATTCATGTCTGGAAACGGATCTGAAGGATAGCAAGAATGTCCTTCACAGAGCTATTTATAATAGCAAAAAATTAGAGGCAATTTAAATATCCAAAAATAGGGGTTCAGTTGTAACGATTATAGCACATCTATACATCCTTTGCCATGTAGCCCCTCAACAGCATTGAAGAATAATATTCAACACCACAAACAACATATAGTATTAAATAAAAGATGTGCACACCTGTGTAGGGTGTGGAAGGTCATACCATGAAACGCTAATAACCAATATGTCTTTATCTTCTATAAGAACATGACCGAATTTCCCAAAAGACCTGTCCTTTCTGCCTTAGCATTCTTCTTGGAAAGCTGTGTGCATCCATCTGCATTGCCCTGTGGGACATGGGAGCAAAGGAAATCGGTGTAGACAGGCAAATGCTCATGCTGCTTGCCATGCATGAATAATAATAAAGTCTTTGCCTCTGACCCAGGAGTCTTGTGTCTCCTGCCAACATCCATGAAACTCTGCCCATCTAACTTGATGGCTTGTGAAAAGGGTAACATCTCAGGCCCTTTGTGGCTCTTTGCAGCTCTGATGGCACCTAGAGACTGGCATTTTTGGATGGAGACACTGAGTCACCTGGTTCATCAAGTGTGGACACACTCTATTCTTCTGGACTTCCTCTGATCTTGAGCATCTCTTCATTATGGCTCTGGTCCACCCTTGAATGATGGTGGTTATTTTATGGCTTCCAATGCTGGATATTGGTCTCCGTGCTCCTCTCTGAGGTCAGTGGGTCCTCACATTTGTCAGGGCAGGAACTCCGGTCCCAAGGACCACTTCTCCTGTTCATCACAGGCTTCATTTTTATTTAATTAAATAAATAAATTTTAATTTAATTTTTATTTATTTATTTTTATTGACATATAGTTGATTTACAATGTTTCAGCTGTACAGCAAAGTGATTCAGTACTATATATTTCTTTTCCATTATAGGTTATTGTAACATATTGAATATAGTTCCCTGTGCTGTACAGCAGGTCATTGTTGATCTATTTTATATTTGGTAGTGTGTATCTGTTAATCCCACACTCTAATTTATCCCTCCCCCGACCTTTCCCATTTGGTAAATGTGTTTGTTTTCTATATTCACAGGGCTTTTTGAGGTGCTCATTTTAAAAATCATTCCTCTCTAAAGGGATACATCTTCCCCAAAACACCTGAACACCACATTCCCACCAACAGAAAATTAAAGTAATCCAACAGGCAAGACACTAGTGACACCCCCATCCCCCAAAAAAGGTCAGCAAACGTCATTTCGTGTGCAGCTCACAGATCAATCCTGATCGCTCATTAAATACACAGATTTAATTTATAATAAGGAAACCTACTAGAGAAACGAAAGTAGAGGCAGCTCTGCTGTTCTGAGGCACCTGACTGCTTTATTTAATCAGAGTATCCAAGGAAACTATAGAATGGGTGGGCCACAGCGGTAACAGATACCCCGGTGGCCAGGTGACCAGCCAAGGGAGGAGTACTTCCCCTGTGCCCTTGGGTGTGAAGCTGAACCCCTCCCACACAGCACAACCTGCCTTATTCTCCATTTTCCCCCACCGAGGCCGCCTCTGTTCCATGCGATGGGTAAGTTAGGCTGGGAGAGTGTGCTCAAGGCCAGAACAAAAATAAAGGAGGACAGTGTTTCTTTTGCTGTCTTTCTGGACTCTCATTGGTAACATCGCCCCCCTCTCTCGCTCTCACTACCTACACAAGCACACAGACATATGTGCAAACCTTAAACATACATACATATGCATATCCATACACACATGTATCAATATCTGCATTATATATCGCCATACATATAAAACGCTTGGCAATTCCAAAATATCTTCACATCCATTACTTACGTTCTATTTTTGCAGTCACCTGATTTGAACGATAAGGCAGATATCAGTTTCGTTGTTATTTGTAAGTCACCTGCTAATAAGAGCAAAAAACACTAGGAACACATTACATGGCGTGAAAAACACTTAGCAATAAGACTGAAGAGATGAACACAGAGTAAAAGGGAAATTAAAAATCGTATCAGATCAACAGAACTGAGGCTGTCAAAAGGGTTGAGTACAAAACTCGCTGGCTGAGAATTTGCAGGTTTTTAAATTCTCACTGCCTAAGAGAGGAAACCAGAGGAAATATTGGTTTTGGTTTCCAGACAGAAGACTGAGACCAGGATGACTTAGAGATATTTAAAAGTCACACAGCTAGCAGGCATCTGACTCTCAGCTCAAACCTGGGTCTCCAAGCTGACATGTTGGTGCTCCTTCCTCCGGACCCTGTAGTAAGACAGGCTTACTCAATGTTAAGCAACTAGTTACTAGTTTAGGTGAGTAACTAGAAACAGCAACCCGCTGAGGCTTGATAGCTTTAGCACAGTCATGCCGCTAATTTAGGATGTCTTCTAGCTCAAAGCCAGTCTTTATACAATTGAGTTGGTCAGAGTAATCAGCACTGTTTATGACAATGGCCAAAATGGTGATGGGATGGGGAGAGCCACATTTTGACCCCTGGTTTACGAGAGCATCTCCACTGAGGAGAACTGAAGTGTTGTTAATTTTTCTGTGATTCAGGCATGTGTGTGTATATCTGTATCTATATAATATATGTATATCTATATAGATATATAATTGAAGTATAGCTGATTTACAATGTTGTGTTAGTTTCAAGCGTACAGCAAAGTGACTCAGTTATACATACGTATATATATATATATTCGTTTTCATATTCTTTTCTACCATAGGTTATTACAAAATATAGTTCCCTGTGTTATACAGTAGGTCCTTGTTGTTTATCTATTTTATATATAGTAGTGTGCATCTGTTAATCCCAAACTCCTAATTTATCCCTCCCCCCTCCCCCTTTGGTAAACATAATTTTGTTTTCTAAGTCTGTGGGTCTATTTCTGTTTTGTATATAAGTTCATTTCTATCACTTTTAACATTCCACATATAAGCAATATCATAGGATATTTGTCTTTCTCTGTCTTACTTCACTTAGAAAGATAATTTCTAGGTCCACCCATGTTGCTGCAAATGGCATTATTTCATTCTTTTTTATAGCTGAGTAATGTTCCATTGTATACATGTACCACATCTTCTTTATCCATTCATCTGTTGATGGGCATTTAGGTTGCTTCCACGTCCTGGCTATGGTAAATAGCACTGCTGTGAACATTGGGGTACATGTATTGTTTCAAATTAGAATTTTCTCCAGATATACACCAAGGAGTGGGATTGCTGGATCATATGGTAGTTCTATTTTTAGTTTTTAAGGAAATCTCCATACTGTTCTCCATAGTGAAGTGTTACAATGGTAAGAACTTCTCATCCTCTCCAGGCGTGGCCGATGACCCAGGTAGCTTCTAGAACATTCGCTGGCAGGAAGTCCACAAACTGCAGCCCCCTGTCCAACAGACAGATGACTGTCTACCTACATGGCCCTACATGGGACAGTCATGCCACCCCACACACATGTGGAGAACAGTCCCAGGAGCACGTAAGTTCATTGTGCAGAGGCTGGTATCGGTGATCAGAACCTTGGGTGTGCACCACACCAGGAGGCTTGTTTGGACGCGGCCTGACTTGCTTTCTTTTGGAAAACCAAAGAACAGAAAACTTAACTCATTGCCCAATGGCTGAACGTCTCCAGCCTGGGGTGAATCTAGCAACAGAGATGCAGGCTCTAGCTTGCTCTCCTCCACTCCAATAGCTACTCAGACTGAAATGGAGCAGGACCCTATGGTCCCTGACCCCAAAGTCCTCCACCTGCCTTTTGTCTGTGGAAAAACTTTAGCCAAAGAGTAAGTTTAATCAGAGAAGTGAGAAAACGCAGAAACAGAGGAAAGCAGTCAAACAGGACAAAACAATAATAGTTTAGTCATTCAGCAAAGTCAAGGACTTTTAGTTCTTCCTCAAGGGTTATAGGTAATATTCTGAACCATAACTCTTGAGCTTTTTTATAGGTACTGAAACCCCCATCAGGTGGGAGAAGTTAACCGCATGATGACCAGACTGTAGCCATGACACAAGCTGCCTCAATTCCGAGAACAGGACTTGAAGAAATGGGAACAAACCGACCCTGGAACTGAAGACTAACTGTACTGAAAACAAGCAAGATGACGCTGGTCAGACCACCAGTGACCAGTATCAAGATGACTGTCAGAGCTGACGGTGCTGTTTCTGCATGGAGCCCCCTGCCTCAGCCTATACACCCCTGAAACTCCCCTTTAAACGCTCTTGCCCACTGACTGTCAGTGGAGGATGATGTCTGCCTTTGGACACAAATCCACCCACCCACCCACAAACCCCAGGTTGCCGACCTCGGAAATAAAGCAAACTTTCCTTTCCTCCAACCTTACCTCTTTATTGGCTTCTGAGCGGCTAACAGCAGACACCGCTTTTGGTAACAAGACCACAGTCTCTGGACAGCTGGTGACAGTGTCCATCAGGATGACCCCTCATTGACCACACCCCAGCTCTCCCCTTGTCAGAGAGCTTCCCGAAGCTGAGAGCAGGCAGTGGCCCTCCTGTTCTCCATCCTCACTCAAGCATCTTTCTCAGTCTCTCCATACCTTTCAATGAACTCCAGCCAGATTCCTGCCAGAGGATCGGACTTAAACTGATGCCTGGCAGGGTTGTTCTTTCCCAGGAAGTACATTCTTATTCCCAGCCCACTAGAAGTCGATTCTTGTTTGGATTGTTATTTTGTTCAACACGATTAGAAGGATCCTTGCCTGCATGAAACCTGTTTCCACTGGACATGGGGACCATCCTTTAAGAGGCAGCTACCATTAAGAGTTTCAGCAGCCATCACCACTCTCTGGAAAGGAGTGCAGTTTTGTTTTAAAAATCCCTCTTCTTGTCTTTTAAAAGTTCCATCATTTTTATCATCCGCAGAAATACTTCAACTCGTATTCATTATGCATTTCTCTCCTTTATGTCATTTATAGCACAGAAAATCAAATTCTATTCCTTTTTACCTTACAAACATTTGTAATCTATTTTGTAATATGTCTCAAAATCCTTTAAAATGTTTATTTGAATGTCTTAAGAATTTAGTTGATATGTTTATATGATTTCATAATAATAATAGTTTTCTGATAACCTGGAGTTCATTTTATAAAGCAAATAAGAAACTCTGTTGTTAAAATATTTATACTGATTTATCCAGTAATTCTTGCTCCTGGGTGATACACTGGTCCATTACAGCAGGATACATGAAAAAGAGAGGAAAATGGGATCACAGCTCTGAAAATGAAATCAGAGAAAAAAATCTAGAGGGAAATAATCCAAAAATTCACCTTGCTGTGTCAAATGGTGTGACTAGTCACTGACTTGGGTTATTTTTTCATGTCTAATTTTTCAGCGAGAAGCTATTTTAAGGTGAAAGAAAATTGTCACTAAAAGCATGCTTCATAACTTATCTATGAAACAGAAACAGACTCACAGACATAGAGATCAGGCTTGCGGTTGCCAAGGAGGAGGGAGAGGGAGAAGGGAAGGATTGGGAGTCTGGGGTTAGCAGATGTAAGCTACTATATTAGAATGGATAAACAACAAGGTCCTTCTGTATAGCCCAGGAAACCATATTCAATACCCTGTGATCAACCATAATGGAAAAGAATATAAAAAAGAAGATTTTATATATATATATATATATATATATGTGTGTGTGTGTGTGTATAACTGAATCACTTCGCTGTACAGCAGAAATTAACACAAAATAAACCAACTCTACTTCAATAAAATAAATTTTAAAATTTATGCTTCATATGTATAATTAACACTGCCGTACATTGTATATGAAAATTGTTAAGAGAGTACATCCTGAGTTCTCAATGCAAGGAAAAATTTTTTTTCTATTTCTTTAATTTTGTATCTATATGAGATGATGAATTTTTACTAAATCTATTGTGATAATCACTTCATAATGTATATAAATCAAGTCACTATGCTGTACACCTTAAACTTATATACTTCTGTATGTCAATTATATCTCAATAAAACCGGAAGGAAAAAGATGAAAATATTAGAAGAAAAATAAATAAAGGCTGCATAATAGTCCTTTGTATGTAAAAAAAAAAACATGCTTCATTTGTCACCAGTGAGAGTCTGTCACTACATGCAGGACAGTGTAAAACTGACAGTACATTTTTGGAAAACCCCTTCCGGAATGTATTATAATTATTCATGCTATTTTGCATTAGAGGTTATGTGTCCAAACCTCTATGCTCTTTGGTGTCTGAGGCCAACAAGCATGTAAGTCACCCCTGCCCCCTCCCCTGCTCGGGACCCACTGTTCACATCCCCAAGTCCCCGTCCCCTAAGCTTGCTCATCACAGGGACAGAGGGCACAGCTGTCGGAGGCATCCATACTGCCCTCACACAGCCTCCCGCCGGAAGTGTATTCACCACCCTGAACTTGAATCTCTCTCTCTTTTCATTTTGTGTCTACACAGCCTTAGAAAACAAGCCCAAACCACTTGCACCTCAGAGGGTTTCCCTCACCTGAAGGTAACACTCAGAACATTTTTGCACTCAAATTCCCCAATTCCCTTCTCTCTGTACATGGAGTGATTCAGAATTTTCCCACTAGACTTGAGCCTCTAATCTGAACATGCATCTATAGGAGCCTAAAATGCAGGAAACCCCGTCTTCTACTTTCACTGTAGGCAAAGGCAAGGGATTCAGCACCAGCCAGATGTGGCTGCCTGGGATGAGCCTTGGGAACAAATGATGGGAGAGGCAAGAATGGTAAACCAAAGTGTGTGTGTGTGTGTGTGTGTGTGTGTGTGTGTGTTTCTCATGATCTCTCTGTCTCTGTTTTTATCTGTCTCTCTGTCTCAATCTCTCTCTCTCTTTCACTCTTCAGAGGCAGTACTGAGTTTCCAACAACTGCTCTCCTGACCAGTTCTAGACGATGTAGTTTTAGAAATTGTTCCTGGAAACTTTTAGCCCCAAGCCTGGGCTTAAACCTATTCCAGTGATTTGGTAAAACCCTACAACCTGGTTTCAATGAATTCATTTATTTTTCTGAAATCAGCAGGAATCAGTTTCTATTATTAACAAATAAGGACTCTAAGCAGCAATTCTCTTTCTCAGGAAGAGCTTCCTAAACTTTCTTTATTCATGGTACCCTAAATGTGTCAGTATATTTTTCATAGCATGCGTAAGCTAAAAGGAATATCTAACAGTATATATTTATTAAATACTATTAACACAATATCTACTAAGCAGTTAAGTTAAAATATCTTAATAAGTATTTATATATTTATATCCTGACAACTTTGTCATGATTTGAAAAAAATAATATAGATATATTAAAAGAAAATGTATTTCTTTCACTTTTTCTTTTTTTTTTTTTTTTTTTGCAGTACGCAGGCCTCTCACCGTTGTGGCCTCTCCCGTTGTGGAGCACAGGCTCCGGACGCGCAGGCTCAGCAGCCATGGCTCACGGGCCCAGCCGCTCCGCGGCACGTGGGATCTTCCTGGACCAGGGCACGAACCCGTGTCCCCTGCATTGGCAGGCGGACTGTCAACCACTGCACCACCAGGGAAGCCCCTTTCACTTTTAAATAAACAACATCACTTACTAAGGGACGTGTATGCCTGTTGGGCACTGTACAACTTGTCTAATTGTGGACTGGATTGATTACAACCCCTTCCTTTCCTGCTCACCTTGACATTCATGTAGAATTTGCTTTCTTATCAAAGCAATAGCCCAAAATCCAGCTTTACAGCAATACGATGTCATCAAATGAAGCGTAACATGATCTAACATTGAAACTGAATTACTTAGGGCTGGTCATTCATGAGATGGCCAACAGATGTGGAAAATGACTGTGTTTCCCTCATATGTGCAAGATATCCTGGGTTTGCCTTGTTCACTGGCGTTCCCTGGGGGCCCCTCCGCATACAGTTTGAGAAGCATGGATCCAGGGCAATACAAATTTTCATCACAATGCTTGATACAAGATGATGTACAGAGGAAGATTCATTCCTGCATCTGACAAGTGTTTATTGAGTGCTGTTCTCCACCCAATGCTAGACTCGCAGCAAGATGTAAAAGTACATAGTTCCTCATTCAAGGACCTTAGAGGCCATTGGGAAAATATTTGCCTGTTGGAAAGATGGAATGAGGGCCTTTCAGGCTGGGGAAAAGATGCACAAAGGCCAGAGGTCATAGGACACCAGTCTCACATGTTTTGGGATGGCAGCGTGAGTCAGAGGATGGAAAAGCAGAGGCGGAGGCTGAATGCCTGCAGGACTCGTCATTGGAAGGTTTCCACGGGTCATCTGTGGATGCTGGATGCTGTAAGATGCTATGTGCAGGGCACTGCTGTCTCATTTTCATGACTGAATGATGACTAGAGGCTTTTGGCGCTTGGGGGTTAGGTTGGGGAAAAGGAGAGATGGGGGATCATACCAAAACCAAGGAGGCATAATGTGAATCGATCACCCAAAACAAGAGATGCAGATGGGGCTGACTTCTTTTATTGGGGAGGAGAGAGATTCTGCACAAATAAGAGAGGTCAAAATATCAGGAGATGATATGTGTTAGGGAGAAAAATAAAGGAGGTGAATGAGCTGGAGTTGCCAGTGAAAGTCCAGTATGGGTGCAGGATGTGTGGCATTTCAATGAGATGGCCAGGTGTGACCTCGACAACACGGTGACCTTGAGCAGATACATGGGGGAGGCGAGTGAATAGAACATGTTGGATTGGGGGGAGACCATTGCAGTGATTCATAACTGGGGTTGCTTTTGCCCTCAAGGGTACTTTTGGCTTTGTCTAGAGACATTTGGGCTTGTCACAACCAGGAGGGGTGTGGCTGCTGATAATGAGTGGGTAGACACAGGGATGCTGTGAAACACCCCACAATGCACAGGACATTCCCCTCAACGAATTGTCCACAGTGCCGAGGTCAAGACACCCTAGACAGAGGCAGGAGTGACTATCCAGTCCTGAGTCCCTGCAGTGTGGGGAGAGGACGAGGTCGGATCTGAAAATATGGTGGTAGAGATGAAAGCAATGTTGTAATCGAAAAATGTTTCAGGGTAGGACCCACAGAAGTAGGAATTGATGAGACGTGAGCTATGGGGAGAAGGCTTGGTTCAGGGTGACACTGGAGTTTCTGAGAAGATTGACTGAACAAAGAATGGTCCCCTCCCCCCATCACAGCAGGGGGCATGCCAGGGATGGACCCTGATGGGTCTGACCCCCCGGGGCTTCCTCGTACCTGGTCTGAGTTTGATATCTGTTGAATGACTGAAAATTGATTTCGAAGGTGTTTGAAAGCCCTAGGTGGAGGTATCTAGCTGTGCTCTCCAGGAATCCATCATATCACAGCATTTTGTTTTCTTTGTCTCAATGATTAATGGAGATTTTCTTTGTATACATTTGTTTACTTGTGAATCATCTCTCTCTTCCCTCGAGAATGAAGCTCCATGGATGCAGGAATCTTGTCTACCCTCCTGGTTACCATGTCCCCAAATCCTAGAACTGTGTCACAGAGTTGCTGCCCATTCACATGGTTGTAGAATGAATACATGGATGGATGGATGGGTGGGTGGATGGATGGGTGGATGGATGGATGGATGGGCGGGTGGATGGATGGGCGGATGGATGGATGGGTGGATGGATGGATGGGTGGTTGGGTGGATGGATGGGTGGATGGATGGATGGGTGGATGGATGGAGGGATGGGTGGGTGCACACATGCATGCGTACATAAAAGAAATGTGCGTATGGACCTCAGCAAAGCTCTAGGATGGAAATAGAAATGGTAAAGTAGGTGTTGTACACGCTCTGAGCACAGTGAGGCTTATCTTGGGGAAAAAAAGAGAAGACAACCAAGCACGGAAACTAAACCAAACTTGGGAAACACCCAAGTATAAACATTTGAAGTCAGGGGAAGGAAAAATCTGGAAAGTTATTAAAGAAGCAGAGTCAGAGAGGTGTCAATTCAAACAAACAAACAGACAACGAGGGAGTGAGGAACGTACCCTGGGAAGGAGAAGGGTCATAAGGGGAGTGAACAGACAGTAAGGATGCGTGTGAAACATTGTAGCATAGCAAGAAACGGGAGGGGCCGGTTTAACCTGCCAAGAGGAGACCGTGACGGGGGATTATACCAAGCCTGTGACCCTCTTGCATACGCAGCTCCCAGCCCTCCAAGACCCTGCCTGACTCCGGGCCCCAGGGAACACTCTCCTCCCCCCCTCACCGCTGTCTTGGTCTCCTGTGCGCCCTCCCCTCCCCAGCCCACCCTACCCCATTTGCGCATGTTCCTTCCTCTGTCTGGGGCGCTGCCCTTCGCCTGGAGGATTCCTACTCATCTCCCAGTGACCCCCTTTCAGAGGGCCCTGATCGCCTACTGCAGCGTCTCGTATCCCCACAGTGCCTCGTATGCAGTAGGTACACAATAAAAACTTGTTAAACTAAACATTTAGTGATGCGTAGACCCAGATCACGAGGGATGAAGGAAGTGAAGAGAGGGGACGGGATTAGAGAAAAGCAAAAGTAACCCATTCTTTATGCAGTGTGATTATTTAGGAAATAGAAGTGTGAAGATACTAATTCTCCCAAATATGTCGTCATACACTCCATATTCCTTCATCCTGTCCTCAGAGATAAGCATCGAGAAGTCTCATCAAAACGCCTTACCCAACCCCAGATAATATTGTAAGATCAGCAATTAGGTGGATATCTGCTGGGCACTTTGTATGTGTCAGGCAATCCGCTCTGTAACACGACTTAGTTTAATCCCGGCCACAGCCCTAACACATCTCGGTGTATTTATGGAAGGAGACGCTGTCGGATTTGTGTGCTGTTGTATTCTGGGCACCCCGCAGATGACCGGACACCTGGTACATCCTTAATAAGCATTTGCTGAAAGGAAAAATAAATCACTTCTACAAATGAAGGAACAGGCTTGAGAGAGCTTAAGCAATTTGCCAGAAACATCACAGCTAGTAAGTAAAAGGGTGGGCATCTCCACCCTGTCTCCAAAGCCCCACTGGGACAATGGCTCTGATTTCCTGATCCCCTGCTGGCTGCTCGTGGTCTGACCTGAGAATTCTCAGCTTCCAGGGACCATCGCTTCCTGTGTAAGGACTCACCTCCCACCCTTTTCAAAATGTGTGTTGGATTTCAACTGTAGTCACGTCCCCACTTTCCAACTCCGTTTACTATAGAAGACCCCTGTTCTCTCTAGATGATTAGAGCACCTGAGCTAGAACCAAAGGGTCCTTTTAAACCTGGTGAGTCACCTGCCGCCGTCTTCAGGAAGAGAAACTAGACCCGCCCCTTCCCCAGGCTCCCTCTTTTGTTCTCTCCCAGGAATCCCGGGATCAATAATTCAAGGAAGTCATCTCCAATCCATCACCAGTTTTCACCTTTTCATAGACAAGAGATGATTTCCTGGGACTACTGATTTCAGAGTTCTTGAGAAAAGAGTGAGTGTCCCCATGTGTGTGGTGGGCAGAGGGGAGCAGGGCTTGGGAAATGGCTGTGTGTGTATGGATGTTTCAAGTGTACTTGAAGCCATAAAGCATTCACATCACCCTGTTTTTCACATACGCCTTCCAAGCATTAACTCATACTGATAAGATCAAAGATTCCTTGTTATTTAATCACAGTAAAGCGCCTGTCCATGCAGTTAATGAAAGCACATCATCCTATAAGCCTGTTAAAAATGAAATAGACGAAGTATAGAAAACGCTCTGTAGGGAACAGTGTGATGCTGGTCCCTTTGGGGATGATTGAGATGAACTAATAGGTCTCTTTCATGTCTAATTTATATGATTCTAATTATAGAGTCATTTTCATTCCTGTGGTTATTCTCATCTGCCAACATAAATGTGCTATACTTGTGACCCAGCCATTGTTCCCTCCACTCTGCAACTCTCTCGGGTCTTTTTCCAAACTTTGATGTCAGTCCTTTTAGGAAACATTTTGTAAATTGCAAACTTCTCCCAAGCAACACTGTGCATTTAATAGAGAAGGAAGAAACCCAAGAGAGAACTCTTTCTGTGACCAGCATTAAAAAAAGCTCGTTATGGGTAAATAGAGGGAAATGATACAGAACATCAAGCCAAAGGAATGTACTGATGTCTCCATGGAATCTGTGATTCTGTTCCTTGGTCCTGATTGGATCTGATGTATCACATTCACGTTCAGTATTTAGGCAAACACCTCGCATTTTTGCAGAAAGGAGGGAGCATGTTCTGGATCCCAGACTGTTGGTAGCTTTTTGTCTCTACTGAAATTCAGAAGATTTCAAAATGGTCCAGAAAGAGCTTGCGCTATCTGGCTTGTGTTTGTGCCAGTTTTGGAAGTTCTGAAAACAGATATACTCAGCCCAGAGAGCATACTCTGCAGAGGACTTCTGAAACCTGGATAGTTTGCTCTTTGCTTCTGTCTCTAATCAAACAGCAGAGGAGACAGATAAAAGAGCCCAGAGCACTATCTGGGTATATGCCCAGGAGCGGGATTGCAGGATCATATGGTAATCTGAAAAGACACATGCACCCCAACGTTCATTGCAGCACTATTTACAATAGCCAGGGCATGGGAGCAACCTAAATGTGCATCGACATGTGATTGGATAAAGAAGATGTGGTACATATATACAATGGAATATTACTCAGCCATAAAAAGAATGAAATAATGCCTTTCGCAGCAACATGGATGGACCTAGAGATTATCTTACTAAGTTAAGTAAGCCAGACAGAGAAAGACAAATATCATATGATATTGCCTATATGTGGAATCTAAAAAAAAAAAATACAAATGAACTTATTTACAAAACAGAAATAGACCCACAGACATAGAAAACAAACTTATGGTTAACCAAATGGGAAACCTGTGGGGGGACAGGGATAAATTTGGACTTTGGGATTGACATATACACACAACTACGTATAAAATAGATAACCAACAAGGACCTACTGTATAGCACAGGGAACTCTACTCAATATCTTGTAATAACCTATAAGGGAAAATAATCTGAAAAAGAAGATATATATATATATACACATACATATATACATATAGATAGATAGATAGATAGATAGATATATGAATCACTTTGCTGTACACCTGAAACTAACACAACATTGTAAATCAACTATACTTCAATAAAAAATAAATTAATTAAAATAAAAAATAATTTTAAAAAGAACGTAGAGCAGGTCACGGACCTTCCAGACATTTTATTCCCGACACTGGATCACTGAGGTGTGTTTTCTGGTGTCCCACAGGGCTTGTGGGAGAGCCGTGTGTGAGGACACAGGCAGAATTAGGCGGTGGGCATTTCTACAGTGGGTTTATTTTGTCTTTGTCCCATTTTTAACCCAGAGGAGTTTTGACCTTTGCTAAGGTCCTCATATGTATATTTCACTTGCATCATCTTTGTTTTTATTTGTCCTTCTGTAGTTGTGCTGTTTCCTTTCATCTCTCTGCAGAGGCCACACCATGTTTCACAGTGTTTGATTTTCTCAGATTTAAGCACTGACAGTGGCGGTGGACTGGCCGACATAAATATTCAGCTTTGAAAATCCACATAATCAAACAATTTCCCTACGTCGTTTGCATATTTTGGTTACTAACAGATGAAATTAACTCACCAGGCAATCTTCGCATACACACTTTCATCACTGGAGAATTTTAAAATAATATTCTGAATGATATGCATTTTTTTACACAAAGACACTCTTCAGATGGATATTTTTGTCTAAATTTTGACCTATTGAAAAAGGAAAGAAAACAAAACACTCTTGCAAAATAGTCTTAAGTGTGTTTAAAGTGTGCCGTGGTTCCTTGGGCCCATTAAAGCCGTCTGTCTCAACAACAAAAGAAGGAATCAACACAGAACAGGGCTGGAATTATGCATGTCACTTATAATGAACCTCATTATACAAGGGGGCCTCATTCTATTATGAAGCGCTGTAGTTTACAATCTTATTGCTATTCAGCTTTGAACAATGACAAAGAAAAAAAAATCTCCCTACCCCATGTCAGAGCTAATCTTTTTTAATGCTGGCAATTTTGTATTGCTTGTATGTTTCCCTCAAAGAGAATTTCCCTGTCACGTTCATTCCACTCAGCTCCATGTATACCCATAAGCTTAGCCACATTTAGTGTCTCACTTTCACATTTCCTAAGAAAAAGTAAAGAATTCCATATATCGTTTTGCTTCTGATAAGTCAGACACAACGGCCATCCACACATTCGAATCTGGCATTATATTTATAAACAATAAGGTCCATTTACCATTCCGTAATAAGCCTCTAATTCCATCAGGGCTGTTTATGTGCCCTCCTTGACAGAATTATAGCTGGGTGTGCGTTATGTGACCCAATGCTATGTCCTGGCTGTTCGCATGGCTCCTGGGTTTAATAAGACTGTTTGCCATCAAACCCTTTTTCTACGCATTTTTATTGCCCTACAATAAATACAGAGGGGGAGATCCTGTTTGGTGCACACATATTTTGAGGCATTTTGGGGCTGTTATTTTTAAGCACCAACTCATAAATTTCAGGATATGGTTTTAAATGCTTGAGCATTTCATCCTGGTGTGGCTCTCGTTTCTCATATAACACCCTGGAGAGGACACATGTCTCCTGTTTACCTGGGGTGTTTGTCAGCGTAATTTATTTATCTGCATGGAGAAGAATGTCATGTTAGGGCCTGTGGAGAGATTGAAAAGAAATACAAAAATTAACCTTTGTTCTGGAAGAGGTGTTATTTGTGTGTTTAAAGAGGCAGAGGATCTACCTGTGAGCAGAGCTCAAGAACCCTTAACAGGCCCAACAATTAACTGAGGATGAATACAGGTACCTGGCACAGAATCTGGGTTTTTCTTTCTATTCTTTCTTCTTCCCTTTTCTTCTCCCTTCCCTGCCTCTTCTTCCCTTTCTGTCTTAGGCAGAGATGCTGATTTGTATGTTTGGAGTCCAGCTCCATCATTTCCTAGCTGACTGTGGGGTAGGTATCTAATACCCACTAATCCTCATTCTCTTCAGCTGAGGAATAAAGGTAACAACAGCTCCTCCTCCATGCGTATGTGGTTGAAATTTCATTCACGTGACATGTGCATGGAAATCACAGTGCTTGGGACATAATAACGGCTCAATAAATTTTAGCTTTTCTTTTCAACTTGTACCCATTTTTAAAGAATTTATTTTATTGAAATAGAGCTGATTTACAGTGTTGTGCTAATTTCTGCTGTACAGCAACTTGATTCCGTTGTACACACATATATATTTATATATATACATTCTTTTTTATATTCTTTTCCATTATGGTTGATGACAGGACTTTGAATACAGTTCCTGTGCTATATAATAGGGCCCTGTTGTTTATCCATCCTATATATAATAGTTTGCATCTGCTAATCCTGAATTTCCACTCCATCCCTCCCCCTTGGCAACCACAAGTCTGTTCTCTATGCATGTGAGTCTGTTCCTGTTTCATAGATAAATTCATTCGTGTCCTAGTTTAGATTCCTCATGTACGTGACATCCTATGGAATTTGTCTTTCTCTTTCTGGCTTATTTCACTCAGGATGATCGTCCGACTTATATCCGGTTTAAAGAAACAAATGAGAGCATTGAATTGAAATTGTATTCTCTGGTGAGCAAGGTAAACTCTGTGTTAAGGGTTCTTGTCTGAATCCTTAACAAGATGTTCATCAGAGACAAATGGGAGACCAAGTTGGGGAGGGGTGGGGAGGGGTCGGCAGTAAGTGACCCACCTTTACCTGCACAGCCACCTCCCCACAGAAGCATTTATGGAAAGGCAGGAGGAGATTGGGTCACAAAAGGCAGAAGACACCAGTACATGCCCCAACATCTACGAACCTTGAAAACACTATACTCAGTGAAGAAGCCAGCCGCTAAAGACCCCATATTGTATGATCCCACGTAAGTGGAGCGCCCAGAGTTGGCAAATCCATAGACGGAAGGTAGGTTGGTGGTTGCCAGAAGCTGAAGGGGTGGGAGTGGGGCTCTGAGGAGCGAGAGCTCGTGGGTAGGGGGTTTCCTTGGGTAGGGATGACCATTCGAGAGCTGTGATGTTGACACAGCTCTGTGACTGTACTAGGAACCACAAACGGTCCACTTAGAGAGCTTCAATTTTATGGTACATGAATTATTGGGGTGGCCAAAAAATCCATTCAGGTTTTTCCACAACATCTGGAAAAACCTGGATGAATTTTTTGGCCAACCCAATATATCTCACTAAACCTGTTTCGGAAAATGAATATCAGACAGAGCAGGGCCATGGTCAGAATTCTGAGGTTCTAGGTAGGAATCTTTTCATGGTTTGATAACTAATGAATTATATAATTTTTTTTCTGGAATTTACTCAACAGAAGTAAGTCCAAATAGCATCCGCCGCATGTGCGCGCACGCGCGCACACACACACACACACACACACGCACACACACACACTGGTGGCAATATTTTCCTTCACTCTTATTTGCTGGCAAAAGGCTCTCAGTAAAGCAACACATCTAAATAAGGATTAATTAAGATAACATCATGACTCATTCTGATACTATAAAGTATTTGAAAAATCAAAACTCCTGAAAATTTTTATCAAAAGAATGTTAATAAAGCGAATGAAAATAGAGTGAACCACCAGAATTTTTAGCACTATTTAATAGTTAGAAATGATTGTGTGTTTTAGACACTAAATATTAAATAGACTTTTAAAAAGATTCCTATAAGTAAGAGTGTTTCATTGAAAATCAGGGTGATAGTCCCTGTTGTCACAAAATTTTGATCTTTCTAAATAAGATAGTGAATTTTTGGAAAAACATAAAAATCGAGGCAGTAAAATTTCAGACATTATTGATGGCAAGTTTTCACTTAAAGGTGTTTAAATAATTTCATGTGCAATTCTCTCTCTCTCTCTCTCTCTCTCTATATATATATATATATATATTTTTTTTTTTTCCGCTACGCGGGCCTCTCACTGTTGTGGCCTCTCCCGTTGCGGAGCACAGGCTCCGGACGCACAGGCTCACAGGCCATGGCTCACGGGCCCAGCCGCTCCGCGGCACGTGGGATCCTTCTGGACCGGGGCACGAACCCGTGTCCCCTGCATCGGCAGGCAGACTCTCAACCACCGCGCCACCAGGGAAGCCCAATTCAATATTTTTGAGCTTAGTAACGTTTTCTAGGGATCTTGGGAGATGCAAGAAATGTTAGCTGTAAAAAATTAAACCTTGTTCTTAGTACACAGGAAATATATTTTAAAGAGAAAAGTTTACAATAAAATCTTATTGGATTTTGTACAGATGTTATCCAGATAAAGCTATGGAGAAAATCTGAAGTTTCAGCCAAAATTTATAAACATATGCTTTTTTTTTTTTTTTTTTTTTTTTTTTTTTTGCGGTATGCGGGCCTCTCACTGTTGTGGCCTCTCCCGTTGCGGAGCACAGGCTCCGGACGCGTAGGCTCAGCGGCCATGGCTCACGGGCCCAGCCGCTCCGCGGCATGTGGGATCTTCCCAGACCGGGGCACGAACCCGTATCCCCTGCATCGGCAGGCGGACTCTCAACCACTGCGCCACCAGGGAAGCCCTAAACATATGCTTTTAAATTTGGCTACATTAAAGCCATGATAAGATAACTACTCTGATTGTGCTATAAAAGATATAAATTATCAGCCTCTTTACCACTACTCCAGATAACTCTCATATTTGTACGATGTACCAAATAAACCCTGGAGAAAATTAAATAATATATCTGAAAAGAGTGGGATTCAAATAAGGAAAACTGGAAGACAATTAAATGTCAATAGTATATTAGTGCTAAAGTTGCCAAAATAATTTGAAAATTACATCAATTTTTATATTCACTTTATTAGTAATTGAATGTGGAAACAAACGTTAGAAAATAATTCCTTTTGACATTTAACTTTAATAAAACTCTTTCTGAATAAGGTGTTACTCTCTTTTTTTTTTTAAAGCAATAAAACCATTTATTTCTCTTAATAGCCATCCAAAAGCATTAAAGTTATTCTCTTTGGCTTAACAATAAAGACATGCTTTTAGTCATCACGGCTGATCTATTCCTGCAAATCTCTATGGATTGAGAGTGATCTGTTAATAAAATTAAGTCAACAAAATGGATGGGACATGCCAATAAATGATGTTTGTGACTTTGATAACTGAGATAGTTAATATATGTAAACCTCAGACTATAACTGAGGCTAGAAAATGCTTTGCTTAAAATCGCTGTTTGTGAAAAAAATCTGAGAACGTAAGGATTGGACAGCAGGACGAATAACGTGGACAGTGATATAAATTCTCCACTTCCTGAGGCTACATGTGATCTACTGACTATCCAGTGAATGGAGCTGTCTTCGGAAGACTTGATGCAGTCACCTCTGTCACATCATGACAGGCTGGGTCTCCACTGACCTGATGATAGTAATGTCAAAAGATTACAGAAACTATTCCTCAACTATCAACCAATAATTTGGAAATTAGTATGATGATTTTGGAGAAACTTATGCTAAAATATCACATGGTAAAGGCTTTAAAAAATATATGTCGTTTAATTCAAGTAGTTAATGGATAAAGGAAGACATAATTTTACTTTTTGGTTCGTATATTGATTCATATATATATATATATATATATATATATATATATATATATATATATATATATATATACAATTTATATGATCATAACGGTTGTTAAAATTTGTAGTATCATAAAAGGTATCATTTTTCCCAAGTGTACATAAAACAAATAAATAAGAACTGAGAATTCAGAAAACTGAATAATTTTTTTTTTCTTCTCAAAATGAGTTTAGTGTAATTTATTGTAAGTTTAGTGCAATACCAAACAAAATCCCCATGGAAAGTTTGGGGGGGCGGGTCATAGGCAAAGTGATTCTGAAGATGATCAGTAAGACCAGCCATATGAAATTGAAGAATAAAGTTGTGAAAAAGAAGAAACCAGAAGCATTTTTCTCCAGACGTTGAGCTTTGACAGATCACTTTGGTCCTGGTGAACGGATCAATGGATGAAATAGACAAATTAAAAACACAGTGACATCTTGCAGAAACAATAAATAATATTAACAGCACCATATGAAGTTATGAAAAACAGAAGGATTACATGTTACATTTTTCTGAAACAATGTATTATCTGCTGAGAAAACAAAAACAAAACCAGATCAAGTCTATCATTACATATGGAGGAAAACGCAGGGGGAATATTTCTCTGTTCTCAAGACGGTCAAGAATTTTACAGTCAAAGCAACGGAAGAGAGTGTGATGGTTAATCAATACAGCCAACTACATAAAAAGCTTCTGTATTTCACAAATCAGCATAAATAATATTAAAAGGCAACAACAACCTAGGGAAGAACTGCAGCAAACATGGCAGACAATAGATTAATGTCCTTTATGCAGAAAAATGGGGTATAAATCAATAGATGAGATAATAATGCACCTAGGAGAGGAGTCTGCAAGGAATGAGAACAGGCAGTGTATTAAAGGAAAAGCTTATAACCAGTTTATATGAAATCATCTTACCTTTGCTTTCAGTGAACAACTTTTTCTATCATGCTAATGAATATTTTTCCCCTGAGGATGTTTATAAAAATATGTTGTGGTTTGGTATGTTTTCCACTGTAAAGTTACTATTTTCCCCCTTTGTAATCAATGTGTCGCATAGAGATATAACTTGAGATTATGGAAATACCTTCATTCTCATCCTATTTTGGGTACTACTTTTAGCATCCAGTGCTGATTTTTGCTTGAAACAATGTTTACCGTGGTGTTTGCCAAATGGGGATTTTCTACGTTCATCATTTTTTCTATATTTATTAACTGGAATTCTACTGAAAGGTCAGGTTTCTCCATTGGTGGGGAAACCTGGCAGACACCACCACCTATGGTGTCTACCAAATGGCGATTTTCTATTTCTGTCTTTCTTTCTATGCATATAATTGGGACTCTACTGTGAAGACAGATTTTTCCATCAGTGGAGAAGCCAGGCAGAGGCCGCATTAACCAAATGATCAACGTTAACATCATCTGCAATGGGGCAAACTGGTGTGTTTCTAGGTGTGATACAACAAGAACCTAACGTCTCTTCTGTAGAGAATGCAACACTGACATGTAGTCTTGAGGAAATGCCCAGCAAACCGAAACGGAGGAACTTAGATAAAAGAGCTGACCACTAGTCCTCCAGAGTGTCAAGGTCTCGAAGGACAGACCGCGAAAGTATCCAGTTTAAAGGAAATTAACAAAACATGGCAACTAAATGCAACCAACTTTCGGCCTTGAATTCTATCCTGGACCAGAAAATGGACATTAATGCAATGGTAAAATTTGAATGAAATGTGTAAGTTAGATAACAGTAGTGTACCAATGTTATCTTTTTCTAATTTTTATCTTTTTCTCATTTTTTTCACATCTGCAGTGTGACTACCTAAGCTGTTATCATAAGGGGAGTTGGGGTGATAGATATGCAGGAATTCTTTATAGTATTTTTTCAAATTTTAAAATTCAACAAACAAAAAAATTAAAAAGGAAATGAATGCATAGGACTTTCTGAAAATAGTTTATTGATCTACCTACTTCAAGACACTTAACAGTGTTTCAGCATTTCTCCACTTCACTCCTCTGGATAATTTTCCTAAAGAAAGAATCAGAGTTGTAGGTAAAAAACACATCATAAGCATTTTCATAACAGTGTTTTTACTTTTATATAAATGCAGTAAATTTATATAAAGACTGCCATAGAAGCAACCAAAATTGGGTCGAAATATTGTTTGATGACATGATATTTGGGAGCTTGGTAGGGATTTTATATGCAGCAAAATCCTAAACCAGACCAAGAGCCTCAAAAGAACACACATCCAAAGACAGAAATAAGTGGAAAGTGTTCAGATCTCTTTCATTATTAAATAGGTCTGCTGTTCAGTTGCCATGTTCAGATGAATCCTGTGACTTTAAAAAATATCACACACCTGGAAGAGAGAAAAGGCAGCTACTCAGACCTCACGGTGGCTGTTTGGGGCTTTCAGAGCTTCTGGAACTCCTCTGGACGTTCTAAAGACTGACATAAACACACACACACACACAACCTCTGTACAAACAACCTCTGATCAAAATAACAGCTACTGATGACCATATTGTCCAAGAAATTAAACCACTTAACCATTAGACGTGGAAAAGTTTCATGATACCCATGCAGGTTACAATATACACTATACTTAAATATTTCTTGTGGACGTACAGAGAGAAGAATAGATACATTGAAGGAGAGATGGATAGAAATATAGATAGAAAGATAGATAAATAGGAAGAAAGAAAGAAAGATAGAAAGATAGATGATAGATAGATGATAGAGATAGATAGATGATAGATGATAGAGATAAATAGATGATAGATGATAGACATAGGTAGATGATAGACATAGATGATATACATAGATAAATAGATAAATGATATAGACAGAGATGATAGAAGATAGATAGATATAGATAGATTGATAGAGATAGATAGATGATAGAGATAGATAAATGATAGACAATAGAGATAGATAGATAGATGATAGATAGAAGATAGATATAGATAGATAGATGATAGAGATAGATAAATAGATAAATGATAGACAATAGAGATAGATAGATGATAGATAGATAGAAGATAGATATAGATAGATGATAGAGATAGATAGATGATAGAGATAGATAAATGATAGATGATAGAGATAGATAGATGATAGATGATAGACATAAATAGATAGATGATAGAGGTAGATAAATAGATAAATGATAGATGATAAAGATAGATAAATAGATAGATAAACAGATAGGTAGGTAGGTAGGTAGGTAGATGATAGAGATAGATAGATAGATAGATAGATAGATAGATAGATAGATAGATGATAGATAGGTAGATAGATGATAGAGATAGATGATAGATAGATAGATAGATAGATAGATAGATAGATAGATAGATATAGATAGATAGATAGATAGATAGATATAGATAGATAGATAGATAGATAGATAGATAGATAGATAGATAGATAGATAGATAGATGGTAGAGGCAGCCACACCACGCTGCAGTGGGGATTGTGGATCCAGGAACGCTTAGGAGTGAAAACTAATTCCGATGGTGGTCTGAGCCCAATTCTTTGACTTCTTATCTGGGTCATGTTGACCGTGGGCCCCTACAGGTTTCTGCCAAGAGTCTCATTCAGGGAGGTAGAGAGGGTCTGTCTACCTGTGATGTCCCCCATTTTTCTATTACACTGCCCCTCCGAAGGGTTTGCATTGTGTAGGGACAATTGGAAGCCACGTGTGTGCTCTGTACAGATCAGGATCCTCCTCAGGAAGCAAATGCAAAATTTGAGTGAGTTTAATAGAACAAACCTTATTTTCAAACATGGGGTTTGAAACATATTGGTTTACAGAAACTACCAAAAAAAAGGAAGTCATTCTGGGACTAGTGTCTGCACAAACCCCTTATGGTCCCCGAGATGGAGGGGCTACGAGGAGGGAGTGGTGTCCAGCACTGGGGTACAATGTAGCTCATGAAGCAGATAGGAGCCATGGTCTGCGGTGGAGGGATGCCTCAGCTCTCAGAGGTGGGCAGGTAGGGCTCCTGGGAGCAAAGACCCACCTCACTCTCCCCAACTTTCTCATTTCTTGCTTTCCTGTGGCTGACTCAGTGGGAGAGGAAGCTCTCTGATGTGGTCCATCCAGGTCAACCTTGGTCAACCTCCAAGCACAGAGTGGGATGAGGAAAGGTGGAGAGGAGGCGTCCCTCTCAAGCCTGCACCTACTTCTCAACCCTTTGATTTTCTTTCTTTCTTTTTTTTTAATTTTATTGAAGTATAGTTGATTTTCAGTGTTGTGCTAATTTCTGCTGTACAGCAAAGTGACTCAGTTATACATATGCATATTCTTTTTTGTATTCTTTTCCATTATGGTTTATCACAGGATATTGAATTCCCTGTGCTGAGTTCTCTGTGCTGTACGGTAGGGCCTTGCTGTTTATCCATCCTATATATAATAGTTTGCATCCGCTAATCCCAAACTCTCGATCCATCCCTCCCCCATCCCTCCTTTCCCTTGGCAACCAAGTCTTAAACCTTCTGATTTTCTACTCATTCCCCCCACATGGACCCCACCAGAAAAGTTTGACTCCCACCTTGTCGCTCCTGTTTATCTGGAGCTCAAAGGCTCCAGTGTAAACCTGAACCCCAATCCACCAAGCCTGGCACTTGCTTGACACGTCAAAGGTGGAGATGGAGGAAATTAGAAAATCCTTTCTCAGGGCAGAATGATGATGAAAATGCCCTGAGAACTGTGAAGTGCGAATCACTGACCTCTCTGAGCCTGAGATGAAAACAAACAAAATCCGTGTCTTTCTCAGCAGTGTCTTATGTGCGGGAAAGAGGCCCGTTTTGAATGTCAAAAGCTACATCTTTCTCTGGGCATCTCTGACATAAAATCTTCATTTCCTCAAGGCAGCTGTGTACTGGGGAGACTACAGTGACTGTCTCACAAATGAAAATGAGAGAAACCCAACACATTCGTATTTATGTTTGTCAAACTATTCCTCCTATTTCTCTAGGAACAAATAGAACTGGAAATAAACACGACATTAATATTGGTTCTATTCAAGTGATGGTATTGTGAGAAATTCTTACTTTCTCCTTTTATGCTATTATTTTTTTCCAAAATATTTTTACTTTTATAATCAAGGAAAAAAACCCTTTTTTCCCCAAAGTGACCAGAGTCATACCTGGTGATAGAACATCAAGTTTGAGAGGTTATATATCAGGGAAATGAGACAAGTCTACATAAGAGGTACTTTGCCCATCATTTCTCTAGGTACTCAAAATTCTTTTCTTTGATAAATTTTGATCCTTATGTAATTATATTATATTAGCTTTTTTCAGAGTCACATTTTCTGAATTCTGTTATAGCCTTACCTTTTATTCAATGTTGCTACTCTTGACAATTTACGAGACTTCACGTGCATATGTTAAAAGATATCTTATAAAATAAAATTGCTCTTTCTTTGGAACATCTGTCTCCCTTATGTGGCAGTTATAGGGCAATTTCTTGGGAAATTTATTATTAAAACAGAATAAGGCAAAGAAATCTCAGGATAAACTGTGGAAATTATGTTGTATGTGTGGCATGATTAAAAGATAAGATGCCCTAACGCAAGAATTCTGGAAAAGCTCTTTTTTTTTCCTAATGTTTCCTTGATTTTATGCAAATAATCTGAGTTCGCTTTTTGCCTCAGTTTCTCAGGATGTGACTAATTTGAATACATGTTCTAAGACAGCCGAGCATGAGAGAATATTTGGAAATTTTCAAATATGACGATATCCATTTTCTTCCAAAAACTGTCAGTTAAGTTGATATTTTCTTCAAGACAGCATAACAGGTGCCAAATTAAAAGGCAGTTTCTGAAAGAAATTGTTTTGTATCTGTAAGCTTTCATTTTGTTAGTTGGGAATGACTGCAACTACCCAAGAATTTACTACTTGGAACAACTGGCTAGCAATTGTTGTTCAATATTCTCCATCCTTTACTCTCCTCCTTCCTTGCTTCCTTCTTTCCTTCCTCTCTCTCTCTCTCACACACACACACAATTTAATGCCAGCAAAGTGCAAAGCACTATTCAGGACAAGAATGATACTTTTTAATATGCTTATTATTAGATTTGATAGAAACAAGGACGTATAAGTTTAGGATCTTCATAAAAATGTTACAATTTTTCCTATTCTCAAACTTGTTGCATAATCCTGAGTCTTAACCATACATCTCTCTGCATTATTATAAATTATTATTATTATCATCATCATCAGTCAGATGGGAGCCAAAAAAGCAAATGACTTCACTTTAGCATCTTCAAGGATCAAATTGTTAATAAATTGATCAAACTTGTGGTGACACAAGTATATATGTGAAAAAGACTAGCTGAGAAATGGGGCCATCGGAGGGACGAGCGGCAGGTGCCCTCCCTACCACTGGGCAGCAGGTCAGGGCCTTAACATGCATCCACGAGGACCCCTAGCAAAGCCAGTGCGAATCTTTAAAATTAATTTTGTAAATGTAGATAAGGAATTAGGTGCCCTAGATCAAATTGGGTTACTCTTTCTTATACATTCCTGATGTAGAGGGATATAGTTGGCTCATTTTTCTAAATAAAAAAGAAAAGATTGGGGCTTCCCTGGTGGCGCAGTGGTTGAGAGTCCACCTGCCGATGCAGGGGACACGGGTTTGTGCCCCGGTCCGGGAGGATCCCACGTGCCGCGGAGCGGCTGGGTCCACGAGCCACAGCTGCTGAGCCTGTGTGTCCGGAGCCTGTGCTCCGCAGCGGGAGAGGCCACAACAGTGAGAGGCCCGCGTACCACTAAAAAAAAAGAAAAGATCTCTCTTTAAGACATATCTTCTGAGAAAAATAAATGAGTTCTGTGGAATGCGGCTTTATTTTTAGCTCTCGATGAGCTATAGTAAGACTTCTTATGCCAAATATCTCTTCAGAATGTACCTTTTGGGGAATATTAGTTCTTTGAAATAGGAATTTATGATTAGTTCAAAGTGAACAGGCCATGGTTTCTTTTTCCTGAGAGATCCTTTAAAAAGTCTGAGTTCTAGATTTTTGTCTAAGCACAATGAAAACTAAAATAAAAACTCTTTCACTCTGTACAATCAAAAAAAAGGGCAAGTTATTTGTCCCACGGTGTCTCATCTGGAAAATCTGTTAGCCACGGGGCATTTTAGTTCTTTGAAGATTTCCTTATAGCAAGTAGAGTAACGCATGACAGAAAGAATGCGCACACAGTATGGGGAACACGCAGCGTATAAATTTTATGGAGCTATAATTCCCTTCATTAAATAGGAGAAGGCACTTTGAACGACTGGGTTAACACCCGCAGAGCCATAAGCTTCGTGTGGATTATAATATTTCTATTTGATGCTTCATGTTTTTTGCAATCACGGTGCACATCTAAGGTTTTGAGTCTTAAGGTTAAAGCTGGTGCATTTACAGCCCGGCCTCACTGGGAACCTGGAACCCCAGAACTGTTCTAAAGCAGCAGCGTTTTACCCCCACGTCTGTCTTTTTTGGACAATCAGTCTCACTCTCCTTCCCAGCGAGGAAAATTGTGTTCATCATCTGCAAGCAAACGCTTTCACAGATAAGGGCTGCAGGAGGCTTTGCCTGCAGCCAGCCACTCGGGGCAGGAGGGGCCGAATGCTCTATGGAATCCAGGGACAGACACAGTGTTAGGAGTCGCAGTGCGACCTTTGCAGCATTGGAGTGACAAGCACTTTGGGAATTTAAACGTTTTTTAAAGGAAGCCTTAGCGAAGGGCTGCAGGAGGCTGCTTCTGGTGTTGGGAAAAACAACCAAAGTAAGTGGTCTCTCCCTGTCTAGACAGAATGGTACTGTCCCAGACGGAAAGGTCTCCACAGGCCAGACAGTCAGTGCAGCACCGCAGCGCTGAGAGTGCCACGATGCCCAGGTGTAAAACACGACACACAAAACAACGGCTGTGTCCTCGGGGTGGTTAACAGGGCCGGCCCAGCAGACAGCCTGGGGTGTGTCTGTGTGTGTGTGTGTGTGTGTGTGTGTAGTTCTCTGCACAGGGCTCATGTTTTGGGACACAAATTCAGACACAAGCCCAGTGCAACAGCAATCCACGTGGATGTTTAAATGCTATAAGTGCACAGAGAAAATTATTTTGAGCTCCGGATTGCTTCTAATGGAAAACACAATTTGGTTTCATTATTTTATTTGAAAATCAGTTTTCAAGCTCAGAATTCCAACCATGATGTCAGCAACATCTAAGTTTTACTTGGATTTTGATTCAGAAGAAAAATGGTTCAGAACCCATGTTATTGGGACAGGGTATATTTTTAAATCTTGACTTGGTAAATTTCACACTTCAAAAAAAAATTCTCCTCATTTTCTCACCTGGTTCACAGGCACAAAAGACAATGATTCCTTGGCCTCCCTGTGGCAGTGCCCTGGGTCTCCTGTGACATGGGTACCCCTTTACCATTCCAAGCGGCTCTCGGATGTTAGGAGACCCAAGGCAAAGCCTGTGTGAATTTGGGATACGTTTAATTCTTAAGGTCTTACTTTGTCTTAGACACACCCCTACTGAAGACCACAGAGAGTAGCAACTTAGTCCCTTTCTGGATATTTTTCTGCTCTAAGGAGAACAGTAAAATGTACTTGGCTTTAAACAACTTAAATGTGCCACTTTCGATGTGGAGAAAACAGTCACAGTTTATCTCAGAGTTTATTCTGATCGGCCCCTATTAAATGATGAAAATTGCTTCCTCTGCTTATAGACTAGTGCAATTCATTGCCTTTGTCTAGAGCTGACACAGATTTGAGAAACACTGCATGAAATATGGCTGTGGAACTCAGCCAGAGTCCCGAAGATTTTCACTGCTTCACTTGAAATATTGGAGAATTTCAAAATATAAGAATGTAGATATTTCTGCCACTGTGATTTCCAGGTGAAAGTTTGAATCTCAACGGGTAGGTGAATCTGCTGAAAAGGACCTTGCAGGAAATCTTTCAGAATGTATCGTTGTTTAAAAGAATTATTCTCTTGGCCAAAGAGGGTGTGACCAGGAACAGGGCAGGCATCGCGCCATCTGGCTCCTCTGTGCCCAGGGGCAGGAGAGAGACCAGGGGTGGCTTTTGGTGGGAGCTGGCCTCCTCCCCACAGCAGTTGTGGACTCAGTGGAGGAGTTGATCTCCAGGCAAGCACAGATTCGCTGGTACAGAGCATGGGGGAATCAGGCACTGACTGTGAGATCAAGTGGAAGTTCAGACTTGGGCCCACCAGGAAGAGATCCTCTCCAGGTCTTGCAGGAGGTGATCTGAGAAAAGGTGAGCAGCAGAGATTCCACTCCATGTGCCCAGGAAATGCCTCAGCTGCACCTTGGTCTTGAGGAAGATGACTCTCCTCCACTCCTCCTGCCCCACATGGCAGTCTGGTTTCCTGACATTATGGCTGGTGGCCTGCCTGCTGGGTCTGTGTGTGTCCTTGTCACCTCTCCTTACAGTGTCCAGCTAAGGAGAAGCTGAGGATTTGCACAGCTAAACACACGACGACTCCCCAAGCTACAGATGGCTACCAGAAGCTGAGAGTCTATTTTAGTCTATTCTGTATGCTCTGGACATGTGGACTGGCACTTAATTTTATGCCTGATATATAATCTAAAATTGTTCTTGAAAAAATGCCTAGAGATAGGTTACTAGAATGGGGAAAGATATAAAAACAAACAAAGCGATACACACAATAATAGCTACATTACACAAATAGCAAGAGAAAGCTATTGTACTGAAATTGGTCCTCCAAATATGGGTTTGAGAAATATAGAAAGGTTATACCTGACTTAGAAAAGGTGAAAAATTGGTTTCTATGAATCTTGGTCTACAAATTTTTTTTCTTTCTTTTGCAGTACGCGGGCCTCTCACTGTTGTGGCCTCTCCCGTTGCAGAGCACAGGCTCCGGACGCGCAGGCTCAGTGGCCACGGCTCACGGGCCCAGCCGCTCCGCGGCATGTGGGATCCTCCTGGACCGGGGCACGAACCCGCGTCCCCTGCATCGGCAGGCGGACTCTCAACCACTGCGCCACCAGGGAAGCCCCTTGGTCTACAAATTTTAAACTCTATTTTTTGATGTTTATGTATTTAAGAATGATTTTTTTTAAGTATTTTAATAAAAAATAGCCATTGTGAAAATAATTTTCTACACATAAGAAACAATTCATCTGCCCTGTAGCCATGTGGAAAGGTTTCTCAATTCTCTACATTGAACATTAAAATTATAAATGCATTTTCTCAAAAACTAAAAGTATTCATCATTATATGTCAAAGTATAGAAGTCAACTGCAAATAACTAAAATGCAAATTCTTTCTCAACCTGGATCTTTCCAGGTTTTTTCAAGGTCTGTACTAGTTTAAGGGAGGCATCTAATTGAAAGACACATGGAAAAGTGTGCAAAGTGTTTATCCTGGAAGGATGGGATTATAAGGATATTATACTTTCTTCTGTATGAGGTTTTATATTTTCCAAGTTTTAGACAATAGACTGTGTTAAAAGTCAAAAGGATACTTATTTTAAACAAGAGACTACATGTTGCTGGGCTGGAGAGAATACATCTTTCTCCCCGCCCCCACCCCCTTTGTTTCTGTGGCCTGAGTTGCACCATATTCTCTGGATGCTACTTTCCAAACTCCTTCTCAGACTCCACTTTCTGGGCAGGCCAGTGTCTACTGTTCACTGGGTCCATCTTTGGGGCTCTTCATTTTCTGCCCCCAATCCTAGCGCATGGCTGTCACATTTGATTGACTATTTATACTCTTATTACCTTGACGGCTGAATGGTCAGCCAGCCTCATACACTGGCCCTTCCCCTCTGTGGAATCCCTAAGGCATGTCGCAAAAACCTCTGAAACTCAACTTTCGAAGCTGAGTTCACCTGACTTCTTTCTATCGTGTATATGCTCCTGTCCACTCGCTGCAGTTGCCCTCCCATGGGGGCAACTTCGACACGAAACCTGACTGTCCTCTCTGCATCTGCCCTCAGCAATGCCATCACTTCCTGCCGGCCCCGCCTACTGTAGGGCTCTCACCCCTCAGCATTGCCAGAAGCCTCTGGATTGGTTTTCCTAAACTTCATCCTCGTCTTCGTTTCCTACCAACTTACCTTCTCTCAAGGCTGCCAGACTGACTTCTTCAAAAAACCAAATCTGTGTCAGATCTTACAGTGGCCCCAGATGGTCCTGGGGTGATTTCAGACTTTGTGGTCCAGCCAGCAAATTCCATCATCTGCAACCTCATCTCCTAGCACTGGACTTCCTGAAATGTAAGGTTACAAAAATACTTGCTTTTTCTATAAGGAGCCCCATGTTTTCAAGCGTCCCCTGTTCCCCAGAAAGCCCTGCTTCCATTATCCACTTAACACAACTCCCACTTCTTATTTCAAAACTCAGATCTATTGCCACATCCTCCAAAAAAGAGTCATTTGAGCCCTGCAAACTGCGCTGGGAACCCATCCAGAGTTTATCATGCCCTATGTGATTCCCTCTAGCCATTGTTTTCTGCCCTCCGTCTTGAGGTCCTTAAAGGCAGGCGTGTTTTATATTCATTGTACTGTTCCCAGCCTTCTGCTCAGCGCCTGGCCCATGGTAGATGCTCAATAAATATGTACTGGGTGAATGAATGGATAGGGGGCTCTCAATAAATGTTTAAGACTGCTTGTAAATAGGTTTGGGAACCATTAAGGGGCCAAAGAGGATTCCTCATTGTGAATTTTGGGATACACCTTATCTTTGCTAACGTCTTGTTTTCCAAGCAGTTGTCCCAGATTTAAAGCATCTCAGGCCTAAGGTAATAATAAATGACCTGGAAATGCAAATGAATTTTAGACAGAATTGTTGGCTAGGAAGGTGTCCCACTGGAGTTGAAAAGCATAGGTCTTGAGGGTAACGTCATCCGGGGCTCATGTGGCAGACCTGGCTGACTAAGTGACTACAGTCAGGTCATTCAAAGTCTTTGAGCATTCATTCCTCCATCTAAAAAGCATATCTGTAAAGTTTATATATAAAATACCTACTCTGTATGGCCATCTCTTTGGGTGGGGTGGGGAGTGCCTTAAAGAAGTCAACATCCCTTTGTTGTTGCCACTCTCAGCTTAAGAATTTCTTATTCCCAACAAATAGTTCATCTGATCTCAACTTTTTTCTTCAGTTTCCCAGTTTCATTGAGTATGTTTGTTGGATATTATTCTTCAAATAGCTACACATCTTTGTGTCACTCTTACTTTTTGTCTCAACCTGGCATAGTTTTAGTTTGTTATAGTATTTTATTTTCCTTAACTTAATATTAGTTATCTGTGATGCCTAGTTACACATTTTGAAACTAAATCAATGTTTAGAAACAGTAACCAATAATCTTGAACCTGTATGTGTTTCTTAAAGATTCACTGAAACAGTCAGCAACACATACGAAATGTCTGTCTAACTATTTAACAATTCTTTTCCTTTGAGGCTGATCTGCTATGCACTTAATTACCAATAATTGCCCACCAGGTATGATATTATAAGAAGTAAATGTCAATAATTAGTAATCGTGTAAGACAGCTTAATTTTTCTTTGGAGAGATTTATTTCTAACTGTTTCTCTGGTGTGTAGCAGTTGAAATATTAGATAGTGTACTTTTATTGATTTTTAGCTGAACACGGAAGAGGTACGAAATACATTTCCATAACTTTGATGGTCATGAGACTCAGAGCATATTGATTGGATGGATGTAATACATTTGTTTGTTTAGAATATTAACGTCATGAGAAGAGAAAACCATTCCAGCAGATAGATGCCACGTGCTGTGCTGGAGGAGAAGAAGGAGGGTGTGTGGGGAGGGGAAACGTTTGAGTTCTAAGCCAGTCATCAGCCTGATTTACAGTGTGGTTCAAAGAACCACTCATCTTATCTACTGCTGCTGCTCTTGTCACAAGAGCACATCATACAAACGCTCTATAGCCTTAGCATCCTCCCTTTTAAATGACCGAGACCATAAAGTAGCAATTGTCTCTTAATGTGTTTGTGGGAAGAGGGCTTAGGAAAACACGAGATTAAGCTCCGATATTTACAGCAATGAGGCCAGTGATGCTTTCTCATCAGGGTCGCTTTCAGAGAAATGGGTCTTCAGTGTGAGTATGAAAGTGGCCGAGTTATGTTTACGTGCGGGATCTTCTTTTCTTCCTGAGAATGGTCTGCAAAGTTCATTCAAATGCAGGTGGTGCAAGTGACAAATGCAGTGTTAATGTGCTTATCAGATAGACAATTCGGGCTATAGATCATTCAGGCCTAGGGACTGTCTTTAAACCCGAAATAACTAGACCAGGGCAGAATCAATCCAGTTACTGTAGCCATTGTAGGAAATAAATCAAACTGAATATAGTCAATCCAAGCAGTTGCCCGTCTATTGATCTGGAGGGTTGGAAACACAAAAGTGAGGCTGTATATCGTTGTCTTGGTGCAAGGAGGCTTTACTGGTGGAAGGAGGTTTTAAACCAACTCCTAGTGAATAATCACGGCCTGTTTCCCTGGCTTTGTGCATTGGGAATAGAGAAAAGGCAAGGGTTTTGGAGTCAGATAGGATGTGAATTCGAATCTTGCCTCTTCCACTTATTAAATATATGACTATGGGCAAGTTGGCTTATTCCTCTTATTATTGTCATCTATCAAGTGGAAATAAGAACTCAGCTCACAGGGTTGCTCTGAGGAACACATGTGCAAAGTGTAGATGGTTGTTTTCAGCTGATGGCTTCCACCTCCCTCCTCCCTAACTGGGAGCTCTTCTTTGTTTACCAGTGTTTTGTCAGAAAGAACGGTTGTCTTTTGGGAAGGGGGAGGGAGGGGGTGCTATACAGATTTAAAAATTTATTTTTAGGTAATTAATTTGGGGATGTTAAAAAGTGGCCCAACAGACCTTGACCGCCACCTCCCATTACATATAAAACTCAATTCCTGATGGATTACATATCAAAATGTGAATGGTAAGATAATACATTTTTTGAGAATAAAACGTAAGAGAAGCTCTTCATGACCTTGACTAGGAAAAGACTACTTAAATAGGACCCCCAAACCACTCATCATTGAAGAATGATAAATGGCACCACATTAAAATTAATAAATTCATATCACAAAAGAGACCATTAAGAGAATAAAAATGGAAGCTGCAGAGTAGAGAAAGATGCTTGCAATTCCCTACATTACACAAAAGACTTGTATCTGGAAAATGTTAACAAGTCCCGCAGATCAGTAAGACAGACAAACAGTCCAAGAGAGAGATGGGTTAAAAAAGCTCCAAGACAACATGGATGGACCTAGAGATGACCATACTAAGAGAACTAAGTCAGACAGAGAAAGACAAATACCACATGATACCGTGTATATGTGGAATCTAAAAAAGATGATACAAATAAACTTATTTACAAAACAGAAATAGACTCACAGACATAGAAGACAAACTTATAGTTACCAAAGTAGATAACAGGGTGGCGGGGGGCGGGGGGGGAGATAAATTAGGACTTTGGAATTAACAAATAAAATAAAATAAATTATGGTTTTAAAAAAGCTCTAATAGTCACATCTCAAAAGAGGAAATCCAAATGGCAGTTAAATGCAGGAAAATGTGCCCAACTTCATAATTCATGAGGGAAATGCAAACTGCTTCAGTGCAATAACATCACACACCAACTGGGACCACCAAGTGTTGGTGAACATGCAGAGTGAGCAGACCATGCATCCACTGTTAGTGAGTGTAAAAGGTGTAATCACTTAGGGAGACTCTGGAACTCCTACCAAGGTAGAGTACGTGCATCGACTATGGCCCGGCAATTCCGCTCATAGAGATGGACCCAAAGATATGCACTTGTAAGTTTACCAAAAAGTGTATACAAGAATGATCATGGCAGCACTTTCCCTAGCTGCTCCGTAGTGGGAACAGTCTCAGTGCAGCAAGTTTACACAATGGACGTGATATAACAAAGAGAATGAAAAGTCATTGCTACCTGCAAAACCAGGAATGGATTCTCTTAAGCATAGTGTTTGTCTAAATAAGCCAGGGGCAAGAGTACATACTGCACTGGACTCCACTTAGTAAAATTCAAAAAACAAGCCTACTATTCTACAGTGTTAGAATTTATCTTTGAAGGGAGGTAATGATTGGAGGGGGCACAAGAGAGCCTTCTGGAAATGCTGTAATGAGATCTTTTTTGGTCCAGGTGCTGGCTCCATAGAGGCATCTCCTCAGGGAACTTGTCCAGCAGTACAGTTATGACTTGTGCACTTTTATTAGTGCATACTGCAATTAAAAGGTGTTTTTTTGTAAGTGTCTGGTGACAACTTTTTGAAGAAAAAAATTTCTTAACGTAAATGTAATGCATGTTCATTATGACGAATTTGGAAAATATAGAGGAGAGATTTTAAATCATCTATAAATCTGCTACTCTTATACACTGTTTATATTTTGACACACTCCCTTCCAGTGTTTTTCCATTTATACATTGTTGTGTATGTGTGTGTAAAACCTAATATGCAATATACAGCACATCCATTTTTCAGCCTCCTTTTTTCGCTTAACAGTGTGTCCAGAGCACTCTCTCCTGCCATTAAATACTCTTTAGAACACTCCCAAAGCATCCCTCCTCCAGACGTGACCCACTGCCGCATTTAGCCCATGGCCTTGGCCACACGTACTTCCATCTCAGCCTTGTTTAAACTACACATCTGCTAGAGCCTGGAGCTAAAACTGAGTCAATAAAAACAGATCAATTTAGACCCAGCAGGATCTTACCCACAGTCTTTGGCAGTGGGGAGCCTTGATCGTCACTGTAGGCCTGGGTGAAGTCATCTCAGCTAGAAACAGGACTGACTGCATGCAGAGTCCACCCCACTCCCAGGTCCAGTCCCTTGCTGGGCAAGACTCTGCCACAGGAAGACCCCAGGGTCAGGGAGACAAGGGCCAGGCACCAGCTCTGCAGCTACCATCAGTGTGACTTTGGCCAAGAGAGACCTGACAGCCAGAGGCTACATTTCCTAACTCCCATCTTGTAGCACAATGTTGTATTTACTGAGTAGTGGAGGCACATAATGAATTATAGAGACATTGAAGGGAGTGATGACCAAGTCACTTCCTTGCTTTCAAACCTCGGAGTCAGCTCCTTAGTCTGGCAGTGAGAGCTTCATGCCCTGGCCTCAGCCTCCTCTTTCCATGGCCTATAATCTCATGGTCTGTGTGCCAACCATACAGGGTGATTTACAGCTTCCTGAACATAAAATGACTCGCTCATTTTTTCTTATCTAGAAGCCAGTTTTGCCTCACTCCCCACCCCCCTGCCACCAAAACATCACCCATTTGCCTTCTAATTTACACTCACCATGTGTTTTCATCCAGATTTGCTCTCTTATCATAGAAATGTTCTTTGATGCTCCCACCCAGCTCTCTAGAGGCCCCTCCCATGGTTCCCACGGCCCCTGGACTGACAAACACGTCATGGGGATCAGCACATTGTAGTGAAATGGCCTGTTCACCCCACTGTGTCTCCTTCAGACAGTCAGCTCCCCAAGGGTAAGGTCTATTTTGCTCATCCTTACACCTCCAAGGCTTGACCCAGAGCCTGGCAAAGGCTACTGCACACAAAATCATTGCTCACTGAATTACTCTATGTTGCAACTTAATTTCTATGAGCAATAGCTTCACAAGGTCCAGGGTCCAGTCAGAACTATCAGGTTTCTCTCCCCTGGGGACCAACAAGGGAAACCAAATCACATCAGAAAGAGGTTGCAAGACCTAGAAAAGTGAGAAGAATCTAGTATCTAGTTCCTCAAACTGAAGGTCCTCAGGCACCCAGCCAACTACAGAGATAAAGTAGTTTTATTTCTTTTCCTAATATTTCATTGTTGGGGTATAGAAATGCAACTGATTTCTGCATGTGGCTTTTATATCCTGCAGCTACACTGAATTCATTGATTCGTTTCAACAGTGTTTTGGTTGAGTTTGAGTCTTTAGATTTTCTATACATAAGGTCATATCATCTGCAGATAACAATTTTGTTTCTTCCTTTCCCATTTGGATGCCTTCTATTTCTTCGTCTACCTAATTTCTCTGACTAGGTTCTCCAGTACTATGTTGAATAAGAATGGTGAGAGAGGGCAAGGTCTTATCACTGATCTTTGAAGGAAAGTTTTCAATCCTTCATATCTTTTCACAGTTGAGTATGATATTTGCTGTGAATTTGTCATATATGGCCTTTATAAAGGGAGGCATGTTTCTTCTATATCCAACTTCATGAGGGTTTTTATAACGAAAAGGTGTCGTATTTTGTCAAATGCTTTTTCCGTATCTATTGAAATGATAATATAATTTTTATCCTTTATTCTGTTAATGGGATCTATCACACTTATTGATTTGCATATGTTGAACCATCCTTGCATGCCAGGGGTAAATCCCATTTGGTCACAGAGTATTTTCCTTTTAATGTGTTGTTGGATTTGATTTGCTAACATTTTGCTGAGAATTTTTGCATCTATGTTCATTTGAGATATTGGTCTATAGTTTTCTTATAGTGTTTTTATCTGTCTTTGGTACTGGGGTAAAGCTGGCCTTGTAAAATGAGTTTGCAAGTGTTCCCATCTCTTCAATTTTTTGTAAGAGTCTGGGAAGGATTAGCGTTAATTCTTTAAACTAGATGGTTTTGCTCATGGAGAAAGAATGCTTTGAAGTATTTGAATAAAGCTCTGAGTCCCTAAACAATGGATAAGCAAAGTCTACTTTTGTGTCAGTTACTATGATTTTGTCTGTGTTTATAGCTCTATCCATCCCCTTCATCCTCCTGACAATGGTTTTCTTCCATGGAATGTCTTCCACCACCGGGAAGTTAAGTTTTGTAGGCATGAGAACTGTGCTGTTTCTTTAAGTTGATTTTCTATCTCTGCTTGGATATGTGCTTATTTCATGGCTGGAATCTCTAAAATAAATCTTAATTTTTTAAAGTCCAAGTGATTGAAATGCAAATTCCTGAGATGTACCCATTATAGACCACAGCTTATCAATAATTTTGTAATATAAATATTACATGATATGGTTATGATATATGACATGGTTTGCAGCCTGGAGAACTGGCAATCTGAATAGAGTCTGAATGCATGAATTTTTAAAAATTAACTGTAATTTGTCATAAATCATCTTAAAGCAAAGAGTTATTGGAAGGGTGTTTATCACAGTGTTAGTTATTTTAGTAAAACTATAAAAATAACCAATACTCAAATTTTAAAATTATAATGGATTCTTTTGTTGCTACAGAAATTATACTTTCAAAGATACTTAATAATGTTTCTAAGGGTAAATAATTTAGAGAAGAAAAGTAAAGAGCACGAGTTCAAGATACTAGGTCATTATCTGCTATTACTGTGAAAGAGAAATTATACAGGTATTAGAGAAGAAGGAGGTGAAAGCCAGCAAAGTTGTGTTTCAGAGAGTTAATCACAGGTCTCTTCTAATTTTATTTGCTGACCCTCTCAAGGTTTATCTTATGTCCTTAACACTGATGAGATTTTTCCTAGCTTGTTATAGCTAATTCCAGGTTCTCTGGCAATGTCAAGAATTAGAAATCGATTCAGAGAAGGGCCAGCCTGGTGGGCGGGGGAGCAGGTCTAGATTTCCATTTCCTACAGGTTTTAGACATATGACTATGCATTTATCTCTCTGTGTCATGTCTTGGGTTTGGTCTCATCTCAGTATATGAGGCTCATGCATTGTTCATTGGTGAATCTTTTCTAAGAAAAAGGGCTTTCTAGGCAACTTCCAGGGGCACTAAGCAATAATGGATTTTAGTTTTGCAAAGTACGTTGGAGATCTAGTACAACCCCTACGAATGGGGAAACTGAGGTACAGAGAGTCTAGGAGACTTGCTTGGTACTTGATGGCAGAACTATTTCCCCCACATGTCCTTTTCTGCTTGCCTGTGCCCTATGGCTGCCCTTGCACTTGGCAAATAATCCCACAGGGCTATTTGGAGTCAGGCCCTGCTGTTTTCTGTCTCCGTGCTGACTAATGCAAGAAGACCCGGCAGGGCAAGCAGGGAGGCCTTCCCAGAGCACAGTTCTGTGCAGACATTTAGGAAACAATAGAGGAAACATCATGGAACATGTATGCTATCCTTAAAGCCTTAGCTTTAGCTCTGACTGGCCTGTCTTGATGACTTATGTTTATTTTCTCAGAATTATGTATATTCATGTAAAAGCCTTTCGGAAATAATATAATAAGGATGGAAATAATAAGAATATATTTAGAAACATAAAGTGACCCAGTATTATCAGGGTTTCATCATTTCAGAGGAACTTTTCCAAGAAATTCAGTCCAGAATTAAATTTGGGGAATAATAATTATACCTTAAATATTTTTGGTAAGACCAGGGGATAGAATATGATTGTTGAGATGATTCTTCTAAGGAAAAGCCATGTCTGCTTAGCTTTGCATTAAATGCTTTACATTTGATATTTTTCCTTAAGTGTCTCTAAATCACAGTGCACATCATAAAACAGGCATAATACTCTCCCACGTTCCCTTTCTTTGTGACCATTACTTTAAAACAAAAATAAAAACAAAAAAACCCAGCCAATTCTTTGACCTTCAAAGGCAAAAACAGAAACAAACAAACAAACAAACCCAGCCAATTCTTTGACCTTCAAAGGCTATGTGTGGGTATTGGGTAAAAATGAATATCACGTGATTCGGGGGAGAAAATTGTCATTTTCTTAAAGCAAACTTGGGAAGGGCTCTACCACGTGCTTACTGGACCCTCCTGATGGCAGCAAAGCTGCAGGAGTTCGGCTGGACTTCCCCTGAAGCTCAGGGTACCCATCACCAGATCCACTGTTGCACAAGCCCTTCTTTCTCCGAAAAACACATTTTTGAAGAATTCTAATGACTGCTATTTCCCGAGGCATAAAGGAAGCAATGCAGGTATAACTTCGTGACTGAATGAAAGAGCCACATGCTCGTCTGTACATCAGGTGGAATGGCCCTGATGGATTTAGCTCAAATCAAAGATTGTTTTCTTCTTTTCAAAAAATCTGTTAGAGTCCTTCCCTTTGCCTTCCTTCAGTTTTTGTGTTGAGGAGTGGAAAAATCAATAGAGCCAAGGGCAGCAGGATGGAATGATAACTCACCCACCCTCCTTTGCTGTATGCAAGCTGTCATCTGACCTCTCTATTTGTTTTGCGATTTCCTACCGTTAATCATCGATTTCTTCTTTATGTGACTTCACTTCTCATCGGCCTATGGTCCATATCTTTGGAAGCTGTCTGTGGCTTTCTACCTGAGTTGACTTAAGTGAATAATCAGAAAACAAATTGTTGCCTAATATTGGCTTAAGATGAACTGAAGATTCATGTCTGGAAAGAATGTTCTGTGAGTGGTGTGTCTGGGCTGTCATCTGCCCTGTTGTTTGTGTAAACGTATTAGTCCTTCACGCTGAGATGATGCTCCGGGTGGTGGGAGTAAATTACGCTGAACCTGTTATCCTTTCTACAATGAGGACGCATGCGATTGTTTGTTTGTTTTTCTGCCCTGTGGTTACAGCAGTGGCCCAATTCCAGAGATGTTTACTGCTCCCAGTGCTGGCCTGTTCCTAGGTTTCCTTTATGTTTTTGCTCCATCTTTTTACAATGTGTTTTAGCCTGTTTGCTCCATACTAATATGTTTGTTCACTGGCTGTTTCATGGTAACATTATTTCAAGATGTTTCACCGTACCTTTGTCTTTCTTTTCTCTGCTCATATTGTTTCTAATTTCCCTACCAGAACCTTCCATGGTGCCCAGGACAGTCCTGGTTTTCTACCTGTTGCCCTACTGTCATTCCCAGTGGTTCCCCCTCCCCCCCTTTCCCACTGAAAAGGGAAGGCATTGAAATGAAAATTACAGTGGTCTCCTCACCCAAAATCATGACTTCCCTCAGATTTTATAACCAACTTCTGAGACTCTTTATTCCAGGGAAAGTCTGATTGGGTAGGTACTTAATTTACAGCCACCCTCCCTGGTCATGTATGAAATCATAAAATGGGACCAAACCCTGAACCAAACACTAAGTAATAAGTAGGTCCTAATAGATGATTCTAAATGACAGACTAGGGTGAGAAAAACACTTTAAAGTCTTGTAAACTTTTCTGGCCATTGCTATTTACTCAGAAGCTGTGGAGAATTCTGGATTTGTCAGCATGACTACCGCAGTCTTTATTTTCCTCCTTTCCCCAACATGTTTATTACGTTTATACAGACTGTGTACCAAACACTGCTCTGAGCATAAATCTGTATCAGAGTGTATCAGATAGACCCTCTACTGTCATGATGTTTATTCCAGGGAATGGAGATAGAGTCACAAAATAACAAGTTAAATAATTAAATCCAAAAAATCAGATAATATTGTCTTATTTTTTGGAAAAAAAAAAGTGATATGATAGAAACTGAAAGTTGTCACGGAGCATAGCTCAGGATGAGAGACAGAGGAGGCATCCTCAGAGGAGGAGTCATTTAAGAAGCGAACCAAATGGTAAGTCGGTGCCGGTCACAGGAGGATGAATGGCAAACTCATTCCAGGGTGAGGAAACCATGAAAGCAAAAGTCCTCAGGGGGAGGGAGCTTGACACATTTGAGAAACAGAAAAAAGGCCAGTGAGATTGGACTTCATGGGAAAGTGGAAGCATGCAGGGGGTGAGGCCAGAGAGAGACAGGTCAGGTTGGGGATGAGGAAGCAGTAGGGAGGGGCCGTGGCCAAGAGCTCAGACCAGCCTCCAGGCGAGTATGTTTCTTGCGATATTGACATGTCACAATGTGCATGAACTAATATTCTAGCTGTTTCGTGCAGAACAGGGTGACAAAGGCAATGGGAGAAGCAGAGAGGCCAGTTAGAGATCTCACCATGACCTGCTGAAGAGCTGGATGAAGGAGGAGAGGAAAACGATGGATCAAGTATACATCCTAAGAACTGGGAGGAGGAAATGGACTGACAGGAGGCATCTAGCAGGGCAGATGGTAGGCTGGGGGCAGGTAGAAAACTGAGAGTTTTGTGTTGTCACATTAACTAGTCATGAATCCCATTAGATTTCCAAGGGGAGATGTCAAATGGAAAGCTGGCTGTTGGATCCACAAGCCTGGAGTTCGGGGCAGAAGTCAAAGCCAGAAATATTGGTATATAGTCTGTATTTGAAGTCATTGGGCAGAACTGGATAATCTAGAAGGAAAGCATAGCAAAAAAGAAAACCCATCCAGGCTCAGCAAAGGAGAATGTGATGTAGGAAAAGGAAGACAGTGGGCGTCATGGAAACTGAGAGAAGAGGTGTTTCAAGAGGTGAAATGTGTTCATAGGAGCTGAATGCCGCTGACAGGCTGGGAGACGGGAGAGACCTCTGCATCTCCATCACCAGCAGCTACGACCTCTGCATCTCCATCACCAGGATAGCTCCTGGGAAGAGGCCAGAAGCCCTGATGGGAGAGTTCAGGGCAGAGTGAGAGGCAAGGAAGTGGCTCCAGATTCTTTCAGGAAATTGATGTCTACAGGAGCAAGGAAATGGAGCTTTTACTAGATGGAAGTAGGAAATCAAAAAGGGTGTTTTGTTTCTTTTTTAAAAGAAGCCAGAACCCATTTGTTTGCAGATAGAAATGGTCCAGTAGAGAGAAAGCAATGATGGAGAAGGAGAGGTGATGGTGTAGAGTAGAAATGAATGGTTGACCTTCGAAAGGAAAAAAAAAACAAAAAGAAAACACTTCATCCTTTGAAACCCGAGCGCAAGCACAGAGATGGGAGGACGCTGAGCTTGCTAGGCTGGCGGGGCTGGTGGCAGTAAGATGAGGGATTCCTCTCCATTTCCTTCCATTTTCTTAATGAAGGATCAGGTGAGGTCAACAGATACAAGCTTTAGGAGGATGCTGTATGGCAGAGGTTCAATGGGGATCACTTTGATCTGACCGTGAGTCATACATCCTAAGGTGACTTCATGCCTGTGGTTCTGGACTGACAAGATGCCCTGCATGCTGTGACTACACCATCAAAGTCCTCAATGGGGGCTTCCCTGGTGACGCAGTGGTTGAGAGTCCGCCTGCCGATGCAGGGGACGCGGGTTCGTGCCCCAGTCCAGGAAGATCCCACATGCCGCGGAGCGGCTGGGCCCGTGAGCCATGGCCACTGAGTCTGTGCGTGCGGAGCCTATGCTCTGCAACGGGAGAGGCCGCAGCAGTGAGAGGTCGCGTACCGCAAAAAAAAAAAAAAAAAAAGAAAAAGTCCTCAATGGTTACTGAGCTGAGAGGTGATTTGCCCAGATGTTCGCATGCAGTCCTGGCCCAGTCTACTTTTCCAGTATTTTCTCACATTTCTCCACGTCACCATGTCTTTCTGTCTTCTGTTCCTCTCTTGAGCCTTACCCTTTCTGGGCACTTGTTCCCATCATTTTCCTGGCTGGATTATTCATAGCCTACTCCTCCAAGGGAAGTGGGTTAATTCTTTTTGTCCCAGTTGAGATCACACGTTCAAAATGAAGGTGTGATCTCAAAAATCACACCTTCTGCTCGTCCTCATGACCGCCGTCTCCCTCTCCAATCTGAAATGAATGAGTTCTGTCTCTGGACCCCATAGAACTCACTCATTCATTCATATCCCCCCATTCATTCATCCATCCATTCACTCATTCAATAATATTTCAGGATCTTCAGCAATGTGCTAGAAGCATGGCAGGCAGGCCCCGAGAATACGGAGGGGGGGTGCACAAATTGACCTGGTCCTTGTCTTCATGCTTACAATCTAGAAGAGACTATGACAGAGCAGATGCCATCAGTAACTTTATACCCTTCATCCCTTTATTTTTAGCTGGGCAGGGATCACTCATCATCCACGACATTTTTCAGACTTCCCTGCAGCTAGCTGTGGCATGTGAATACGTTCTAGCCAATGGTTTGTACATTGAAGCATTGTGTATAGTTTATGGGATGTAGTCTTCAAGTGAGAGGGCATCCTTCTTTTTTTTCTTTTCTGTTTCCTTATTCTGCTGCTTGGAATGTAGTTCTGGCTTCCAGATTTCGATCAGCCATCATGGACAACGTGGTGGGGCCAAATGCTAAATCTGATCTGAGGAAGATCCTAGAAGGACCCTGGGTCCCTGGTTCTTACAGAGCTCTCTTTTCAGCTCGGCATGCTTTAAATAAGAAATTGATCTATTGAGCCACTGATATTTCAAGTTTTCTATCATACACAGTTGTATCTTAATAAAATAAGGGCTAATAACCCCAAATGCAGGATGCTGTCAGAACGTTTCATGTCCTGCGGTCTAGTAACTCAGAGGAGCTTTTCCGGGGCTGTAGACTTGTAGCTGAGCTCAGAAGGAGGGTTTGGAGCTTCCTACAGCCGTGGAAGGAGAGAATTCCTGGTGAGGTAGGGTGCGGGGGGACAGTACTATGAAGACACTAGACAGGAGAGGAGGCACACATTCAAAGAGCCACACACTGTGCCTCGAGCAGAGGAAACCGGTGGTCAGGGGGAGCCGGCAAAAGCAGGCAGGGTCAGATTCCCCATGACCTTGGAGGTCATGGCGGAGATGTCCTTTACTCTAAAATGAAATGCGAAGCTATTTAAGAGTTTTATGCAGATATTTCAATGATCAGATTTGGGCTTTTATAATATGGCACTTACCTCTGTAGGGAGAACTTACTGGAATTGAACAAGGGTGGATACAGGAAGACCGCCTGGGAGGTTGTTACGGTGCTATTTGGTCCACAGAGGAGGGGGAAGAGGTGCCAGGATGTAGTGTCAGAGGGTCAGGGAGAGGGTGGGGGGACTGGCTTCACTGGGATTTCCCTTAGATGGGAATTATCTCCTCTGTTCCTTAGACATCTCCATATATACGTCCTCTTCTACATCACAGGCTATATTTTACCCGTCTTTGCATTTTCTCTCTCACCCAGCAGAGCGCCTTGCTCACAGGAGGTTCTCAATACAAATTTATTGATTTATTAAGGGATGCGCGAAGAAACAACGGTTGTATAATTTTTACCAAAGGAACCCAAGGATGCTCGCAGAACGTGCTGGCAAGCTCCTCTGCGACTTGTTTCTTTGCTGACTCTTTGTTTTTGTTTGTAGCTATGGCAGCATAATCTGGAAGAGTAGGTCTGATTTTGCAAATTCATTTGCCTATGAAAACAGCCCATATTGCAGCGTTATCAGCACGAGCAGCGGGAATGGTGCAATGCAATCTGTGGGCTTTTTGGCAAATAGAGTTTCTGGAGGAAAAAAATACAACTTTAACCCACTTGCTCTTTTGCAATCATGTAGCAATATCTGTAGGAGGCCACTGGCTTTTCCCCTTGGTAATAATGTAGGTTGAGTAACAAATGATTTCACTCTGTCTGGTTAATTATTATGGGTGGTTTATCCATTGATTGAAAGCTTTTTACAAGTATCAGGAAATGAAAATAGGAACAGAAAACTCCCTCCCATATTCCAAGAATTGCTAGCGACTGGAAGAATCAAATGTTCCCTGTTTAGCAATGTCATTCCCAAGCAGTGCTCTCATTTAGGGTGAAACAGTTCATGGACAGAAGCTCAGGAGAAGACAATGCCACTTTCAGAAGGGCACACATCACCGATGTCAGCGAGACTCGCTCGACACAGGGAGACAAGGGTGCCTGCAGACCACTGCACAGGGATGCTGCAAACAACAGTCTTTACGAGAATTCATAATTTGTTCCTACTCTTAGAGGCTCATTCAGCATTTTGAATGGTGGTGTTCCCATCACCACATTTGTGAAAGAGTCAGTGAAGCCACTAAAGGTTCACAGTGACCCCGAAAGAGGCAGACGTTGCAGAACTTCAAGAGTTAAAGAACAGGCCAAGTGTAAAAATACATCAGACGGCCTCCTGAGAGGTGTGGAGGGAAGGCGTTCTTTCCCAGCAGGTCACTTTGTTTACTACTTACACATAATTGTTGACAGCTCATCATGAATCGATCTGACTTAAATACTTCCCGAAACAAGGTAAAATACATGAGTTGAAAAGAAAATGTATGAATGTAGGTATGTTCTCCATCTCTCTCTCTCTCTCTCTCTCTCTCTCACACACACACACACACACACACACACACACACACACTTATTCCCAATCCATAAATTTTGGAAAGTCACCACTCTCTTAACCATTATGCTCTCAGTTATTAATCAGCCAATTTAAATAACTAAGAATAACTAAGTCATCCAATAAAACTAATAACTACTTCCGAAAGAAAATTTGTCACTTTGGAGGCTATATTATGGGTTTTTTCACTGCATGATTGCTTCCGTTGCCCATCTCATCTTGTGAATGTCAGAATTAACTCTTTGTCATTTACAAACAATGTGTGACTGTGCAGATGTAATTTTCTTCCTCTTTGTCACAGATTTTATTTTAATGACGAATGCCTTATAAACTCACTGCAGAAAATTTAGACAACACATAAGAATAAAATTACTTGAAATCCTATTTTGAAGACTTTGTTCCATATTCTGGATTTTCTTAAATGTGCAAATGTATTCAATAGATTGGTTGAGATAACAGTGAACTTTGATTGCACACGTGTCAGGCATATTTGTATATACTCTACCAGCATCAACTAATTCATTCATCCATTTCTGCATGACTTTGCATTTTTTATTATGACTTTTAACATTCTTCTGTATATTCTTTTCTCTATCATTAAAAATTCTTAGTAAACATGACTTTTAATGCCTGTGCCTTTTATGGGATAGATATATACCAGAGCAGGTTTATGTCACTCAAACAATTAATGTTTCCAATTTTTCATTAATGTAAATACTGTCACCTACTATAATTGTATTACAAATATTATTCTGATGAAATATTATAGCAGTTACTTTTCATAAATTCTCAAGTGTGTTTCTGATTGCGAAACTAAGACAGATTCCCAGAAACAAAATGCTGACTCAAAGACTTGGAATATTTTCTATACACAGTATTTTTCAAGGGGAATTTTTATAGTAAAAAGAATTTTAGTTTGATCAGATTTGCTTGTTAAAATGCAAGGACCAAAAATGAGTTAAATATTCAGATTTCTCCCCAAACAGGAGAACTGAGCCCCTAGCCAATTGGATATTTGTTTCTAATCCTCTTCTAGTTTTATTCAAATTCCCTATGGAAGTGGGAAAGATCACACACAGCGCTCACTGTTTTGATTATTGGTGATGAAGAGTCAGCCTTCCTTTGTAAGCATCTGAATGCTGCCAAGGGCGGCAGGTTTGTCAGAAGGATATCCCTCGCATGAGCCTGGACAGGACAACTGGGAGCCAAGGCTGGGGCGCCTGGTGCCCAGTGAGGCCCTTCCTTCACGCCCTATTCAAGAGGACATTTCCAGCTCCATTTCCCCTCAGAGCAAACTAAGCCAGCAGCTGTGGTCAGGACCCAGAGAGCATCTCTGAGTCGTCCACGCCTTTGAAATCTCATTAGTACCTTCCGCATAGAGAGAGCGGATTTGGGGTCCACGTGGAAAGCCTCCGTTTTACTAAATTGCTGACGTCATCTTCCTTCTCTGCTGCTCTTCCTTGAAAGTAAGGATGGTGGTGCTTAAAACAGAACTGAGTAAACTTAGAATAGCTGCAGTATAACCGAATAAGGCTCCATTAGGGAAACCAAAACACAGGAAATGAGAGAGATCTTTGCAAGGAAGAACGAGTTTGCTCATTTTAGCCCACTTCACACGTACGAAAAGCTCATAAGATAGTAGAGTCAAATTGAGAATACATCACTGAAACATGAATCAAGCATCTGCAATGACAATGAAGAAGAATATGGTTATGTGATCTATAAAGCATGACGGGGTGTCAGGATAAACACTGGAAATTTTACTCTGATCTGATAATTAAGTGATAGGAGACATGTTGGCAAAATTTTGGATTTGGTAAACTATTTTGCATATTTGGTGATATATCCAAACAGTTGTTACATATCAAAACCCAACTCATACTGTGAGAAGAAAAATACATATGTAATTTTAACAGTTTTATTGAAGTATGATTAACAATCATAAAATGCACATATTTAAAGCACACAACTTGCTAAGATTTCGCCTGTGTGCAAATCCATGACTGCCACCACAGTTAAGGTGATGCATGCATCCGTCATTCCCAAGGCTTCCTCATGATTGTTTGTCATTCTCTCCCTCCCACACCCCCCCCCACCGCCTCCTCCCCAGGCAACTGCTGTTCAACTTTCTGTCAGTGTTGAATAGATTGCTGGAATGTTATAGAAAGGACCAAATGTACCCACTCATCCTCTGCTTTAAGAGTAAACAATGCCATAACAATGTCTTTAAACAATAAGGAACAGTGATGTTATAGAAAATCTTGGTTGTGAGGGGGAAAAGCTCATAGTTATGTGAATTACACATTTTCCATCTCCTACCCTTTCCTACAGTCTATCTTGCTGGACCAGAGAGAAATGTGTGTAACCGTGCAAATGAAATGAGGTGTTCACCCATGACCACACCAGCAGGCAATGCAGGTACAAATTCCAGTGGTCAAAGTGAATGATGTCAGCCGCAACAGCAGCTTAATAAATGAAACAATGTTTACAGCTAGACTAAGACTTGGCATTTATCAAATACTATGTATCTGCTACTATGCTATATATTTGATGTGCAATAGCTTAGGTTTTTCACTTGATTTCCCCCCAAATTCTACATACAATTTTCATTTTCACATCATGGTTCTTTCCTTTAATATTATTCTGTATGCATTTTCAGTGTTATTCACTAACTCAATAAGCATCTAAGAAACTATGTCATAACTTCTTTATATCATATCATATCATAAAGACAATACTTACAGCTAGGAAAAAAAATTGATAAAATTTTCATTTGTATAAAATCCCCTGTAACATACCTGTGGCTTCAGCTAAGGTAAAGACAAAGAAACAATTTGGGAGGGAATTTGTCCCAGATAATACGATCTGAGGAGAAGAGAACGGGCCACATAAGTAAGATCAGAATGCAGGCGATAGCTCAGATGAAGGGCAAGAAGGAATCTGTTACGAGGCAGGAGAAAGAAATCAGAATATACACAGGAGTGTAGGGGCAGACCGCTCTGGGCCTGGACCAGTGGGCTGTGTGCTAAACTACATATTTAACACATTTGTTGGGTCCAGAGAGAGGACAGGAACGGTGGGCCACCTTATTAGCCTGCGTGGTTCCCTGGAACCATGGGAACTCCATCAGCTTGCTGCTGCACGGAGCTGTAAACCACTCACCCTGAAAAAAGGTTGTGAAAAATATATCCAGGGTTCTGAGTAGGCTAGGCTAGATTTGGAGTCTGTGGTTGGTAGCCTGCATCAGTAAGATAATCCAATCCTCCTATATTACATCATCAGCTATCTCCAGGAACCGAAGCACTTTGAATTTGAATGATCTGCTACAAGTGGGAGGTTTAAGACTTCCTATAAGCCCACAAAAGAGTTGTTTGAAAAGTTTATTTTGTGAGGAGAGGGACAAGAGTTCACTTTCATTCTTCCTTGGAGAATGTGCATGGTCTGGTCCTCAGAGGTGTCCCATTCTGTCTCACTTCTCACTTGACACGGATTGGTTTCCCTTTCCTGTACACATCATTTCCCCTCTATCTCCTCCAGCTTCCAAGGCACCCTTCAGATTGTGATGTTCCCCTACACACGCTCCCCTCCCGCCCCTGCCCCCAGCATGGTCTGAGCAGCTCAGGTGGTCGCCCTCACTCTCAGTCATTGTTCAGTTGGAGGCGTGAGCAGCTCAGAGCCTGCAGTGTGGTGCTGTTAGCCTAGACGGCCCCTCGTTGCCAAGCCTCACCTGCTATCTGATAGGTGCCCAACCCGGCTCCCAGGCCTTCCTCTTCTGGACTTGGACTTCATACTCATTCATGTCAAACTGTGGCTTGTCCAGCTTGTGGCATAGGACTCCCCTGCTGCAGTGCACTTGGGACGTTTTTGGATTCAGACCCTGAAATTCATTGTATTTGCCAACCCTCATGCTGTTGGGACTTGCAGATTTGATGACATGTCTTCCATCTTTGTATCAAGTCACTGATAAAAGAACCAAAGAGAGCACAAGTTGAAGCCTGCACAAGACCCTGCACAAGACCAACACTAATGGTTATGGAACTTGACACTGGCTCTCCTCTCTTAGCCAAAGCTCCAGCGCTATGGGGTGGGAGCTGCATTTCCCATTTTTGTACCCCTAGTACTAAGCAGAGAGCCGAGAACCAACAGGCATTTTACAAATAGATGTGGATTGGATACGATGCTTGCCAAAATGTTTTATTTTTAAATTTCATCTAATCTGTAAGGATATTACAAAATACCATGTTATAGTTGATTGAAATCCACTTAATTGCTTCTTAAAACATTTCTGTGAAATCTGAGTTTAGTAATCCTTTCAAGAAAGGACTCATGACTTATTCTTCTTGACTCTTACTGGATCTTAGTTACCATTGTTTTCTCTTTAGCTGTTCTCAGACCATTATTATAATAAGCTTCTAGATTCTTTCTAGGGATGTACTTTAAATTCACTAACCTGTAGTTCGCCTTAAGTGAATCTTCTTTTCCATTGGGGTTTTGAAATGCCATTTATTCACTTTTGTTTTTGGCAATCTTTCCTTCTGCTCTCTGCTTTCCAAAGATCCCTCAGATGTCTCAGTGATCACATTTACAAAAGTTCTCTGGCCCCTGAGTTTCATTTAGGGAGCTCACAGGCTGTCTACCTGCTTTACCCACATTGGGTTTCTAGTCTTCTGATGCTGCCCTGAGCTGCTGGCCTCCCGTTTATATCAGCACATCATTGTTTCCAAGATTATCTTCGGGATTCAAAAAAAAAAAATGAGGGAGCCAGAAAGAAAGAAAGAAAGGAAAAAAGGAAGGAGGGAGGGAAGGAGGAAGGGAGGGAGGAAAGAAAGGAGGGAGGGAGGGAGGGGGAAGGGGCGTCATGTTGAACACTTTAGAGCACAATCTCATTAAGTCCTCACGCTGCCCTGTGAGGCAGGGCCTGTTTTTCTCTTATTTACCAGTGGTCACTCTGAGGCACACAGAGTATGGGTCTGGCTTTCCAGACTCTCAGACACATACTTTAAATCTCTTCCAGCTCTTCTCTGACTTGTTATCCTTTTCTTGTATCTTCTCCTTTCTAATGGGCCCCTTAACCAGCTCTCCACTCTCAGTAGCTTCCACCTAACTGTTCTTTTTTTTTTTTTTTTTTCCTTTTCTCACAGAAACACTAAAAGATTTCCACTCTTCACAACTCTACCCTGCAGTCCATGGCGATGACCTAGAACATTTAGCAGCATTCCAACCTCATTCAACACACACGCAGGCCCTTTGCCTCTGCATTGTCTTGTCCCTGAAAAATAGAAATGTGGGTTGGGGTTACTTTGACTCAGATGGGGGGTTGGGGGGAAGCCTGCCAGAGAGAGGAGAAGAGTCAGGTATCATAAGCATCTGGGGAAGAAGAGAGGATATCCTGTAGCTGGTCCCGGCTCCCTTCCACGGGGCAAGGGATAGGTTTCAGTTTACAGAGGGAAACATTTAATCAAGACCACATTCTTCAGAACCCACATGTATTTCTTATCACACCCACCCAAGCAATCTGGGGTCCCACACAAACGTGCAGTGGCTTCTGGAGAGGAAGTTTTGGTGAATATTTTAGAAACAAGAACAAGAACAAAAACACAACCGGCTGGCACAGTCTGAATCTCAAAGATCTCAAGAGTCTTCCTCATTTTGAGACCTTCCGAAACAATACGAACATTCTACTTGGTAAGTCAATAAGAAAACTCACTGACACAATAATGCTCTGTCTTTCTCAAGTTGGGGTGCCGACAAAATGGAGAAAGTCCCTGCTCTGAATGTCTCCAACCATATGAAGTTTAAAAAGCATGCAGCTGGGGGTCGATGCTGGGTGAACACACAGGATTACGGGGCAGAAGTGAACCTCCACCCGGCTGGACGCTTACAGGTTTCCCTTGATCCCCTGAAGAACTGCTAAAACCAGCAATTAGGAACCAGTAAACACCAGTACTTTGCCTTGAGGGAAATTGGGACTTCAAGGTAAAATATCTAAGAGATTTGAAATCTGTCGTTAAACACAGCCGTGGTCTTAAATGTTCATAATCCTTTCCCTGCCCTTGACTTTCTGCAATAACTTCTTTCTGAATTTCTCTGTCTCTGTTTTTACCAGTTTACTTTCTTAGGGAATAACCTCCGTAAGCTACCAAATGATCAACTGTTTTTCATTCAGGTGTTGTTTTTCCAGCACCCCTTAATTGGAATAAATGAACATATGACTTGACTTTTAACCTACTTTTCCTTGTGCTTAAAATAAAAGAGTATAGCATTATTTACGTGTGTCTGCATATATGCATTAATTTCTTATCAATCCCAAGGACCTCACCAGTGTGAACTGGAGATTAAGCAAAATGGGAAAAATTATTCTCACCCTTTGCTGTATCTAAAATCAATGGCACAACAAGAATAAAATGGAGTAATGATATGTCAGATAATATCTTTACTGAAAGGCTACTTAGAGTTGTATTTTGGACAAAGAGAGTTAACTTAGTACCTTTTGCTGAAAACTTTTCATAATACAGTTGATTCTTGTTATTCATGGTGGTTAAGCTCTGTAGTCACAGTGAACACAAAATTAGTGAATACTGGGCCATTGCTCCTATAGGAAATATAGGGTTACGTTCCTGCAGGCTTCTGCCCATGACATTCCCGCCAACCGATCAATTCATCCCTTTGTTTTATGTATGTTTCTGTTTAAAGACACCTTATTTAATAGATACTGTTGATTTAATAATAATAACATTGAAGTCGTGGTCAACAGCCCTGTAACTCAAGCCTGAACAAAGCTGATCTAACACAGGTTTTTCTACACAAGGCTCATCAGAGCCTTCTCACCCCTAGATACACTGGACAGCACTACAGCGCCATTGGGGGCCATGTTAAACAGCAAAATCACCCAAAAGGGCACAAAAAGAATCCCTGTTTACGGTCTGAGAGCTGGGACAAGAAGGCAGGGCATCCCTTGTTAGCTCTTAGCTGGGAACATGCACAACAGGCAACTCAGATTTTTTGCCACTAAGTCTATGTCCATGAATGAGTAAGTACCACAGTATTGATTTGGGGGTTACCAAGAAATGTAATGAGTTGACATATCTGCAAATACAGGATCTGTGACTAATGAGGATCCGCTGTACTTCCAAAAGAACCACTTAAGGCATCTCTATTCTGTACTATTATATATTCTGTACTAAATATATTGGCGAATATATTTTTTGCCAATACTGATTCTGTCACTTCTGAATGTTCCTGCCTTCCTTACTTCACTTTATCTTCTTAAAACAATCTTTTGGAATTAAAAAAAAAAATCCTCTTGCTCTTATTCTGCACACCAACCCTCTAATTCAGAAGGATTGCATTTTGGTTGTTTGTGGTGAACGTGTAAACTCAGTGACGGGAAAGGAAGGTCAGGGGATGCTGTTGGTGTGTCCCACACACATCCCCCAGCCCACCCCAAATACAGCTTGCAGACATGCCCGAGGACATTCTCTGTCCAGAGGAATATGCTAGACCCACAGAGGGCAGAGCAGAAGTGAGGCAGATAACACCTGCAGAGTGATAAGTCATCCCAGCTCCCCACCCCTCAGTGGGATGACTCTGGGGCATCATCCCAGCAGGACATTGTCCTGTCAGCCACAGCACTCACCTGCACCGTCCCAGTCTCAACCCCGCATGTTGTGGATTGCCTCTCACATTAATTACTTTTATTCAAATCCTCAATGCGGGTTCTGCCTTTAGGGTAACTCACACTGAGGTAGAAATATCTTCCCTGGGAATCCTGATGGAATGATTTGCTTTTCTGTAGAATTGCTTGAGCTGAGAGAGGCCCTAGGGCCCAGTGGAAAGGATGCTCGTGGGACTCTGGCCTCGGTTCCACCACTGCCTAATTCCTTGGGGGCCCTTATAAGTTTCCTAGGGCTGTTGTAACAGATCACTGCACACTGGTTCACTTAAGGCAGCAGAAATGTATTCTCTCACCATGGGGAGGCCAGCAGTCTGAAATCTAGGTGTTGGCAGAGCCATGAGGGTTCTGGAGGCCTCAGAGGAGAGCCTGTTCCAGGCCTGTGTCTTGGGCTCCTGTGTGGCTGGCAGTCCTGGGTATCCCCTGGCCTGTAGGGGGATAGCCAATCTCTGCCTATGTCACTATATGTCAGTGTCTGTATCGTTCTCCCTCTTCTTTTTATTTATTTTTATTTTTGGCTGCATTGTGTCTTCACCGCTGTCTGCGGGCTTTCTCTAGTTGGGGCGAGCCGGGGCCACTCTTCGTTGTGGTGCACGGGCTTCTCATTGCGGTGTCTTCTCTTGTTGTGGAGCGTGGGCTATACGTGTGCGGGCTTCAGCAGTTGTGGCTCATGGGCTCTAGAGTGCAGGCTCGGTAGCTGTGGCACACGGGCTTAGCTGCTCGGCAGCATGTGGGATCTTCCCGGACCAGGGCTCGAACCTGTGTCCCCTGCTATGGCAGGTGGATTCTTAACCACTGCGCCATCAGGGAAGCCCTCCCTCTTCTTATAAGAACACCAATCATTGGATTAGGGCCCGCCCTATGACCTCATCTTATCTGCATTCCATCAGCCAAGACTCTATTTCCAAATAAGGTCACATGCACAGGGGGTTGGGATGTGAGCACGCTGTTTTGGGGACACCATTCAACTCAGAACAGCACCTGACTCCCTTGTCTATAAAATGCAGGTATTTGATGGGGAAGATGATCTCCAACTTTTAGCTCTGTAGGTCCACAATTTAGACCTCAAAGGTGAGTGTTACTTTCATTGCTATTGTTCTTTTTCTCTTTATTCTCTTGCTGTGCCATTATCACCAAGAGTAGAAATCATTTTACAGTTCCTCTAAAAAGAAATACACATATCACCTCACATTAAAATATAGAAAAAATAAAGCATACATCAAATTGATGGCTCTTAAAATAATTACATTCTCATCTCTAAGCATTTAACTTTCTAATTCAACCTAAGATTCTCACTGAACTTTTATAAAATATTTTGAAAGCACTGGGTGAAAGTAACAATTAGTCATGACACGGATTTCCTCCAAGACCATTATATTTCTTCAGATCCATTGCTCAGGTACAATGAGATAAAAAATTAACGTCACAGTTTTATCTGCCCAGGACGCAATGTGGGTTTGCAAAGTTCAGGGTGCCTTCCACACAGTTTAATTTCCCCTGCCAGGGCATAGGGATGAATAGGGCTGATGGTATTTTATTTTTCTCTAAGCTGTAATGTTTTTAACACGACCGTGGACTGGAAATGGAAACAACAGGTATAAATCATATCATTTACCCTGGGGAGCAAAGCTTGAGCAAATCTGCTCTCCTGGAAGGTTTTGGTTTTTTTTCCTGATTGCTTATTTTGTAAGATTTTCACTTTTTAAAAATGTTCCAGGGCTTCCCTGGTGGTGCAGTGGTTGAGAGTCCGCCTGCCGATGCAGGGGACGCGGGTTCGTGCCCCGGTCCGGGAAGATCCCACATGCCACGGAGCGGCTGGGCCCCGTGAGCCATGGCCGCTGAGCCTGCGCGTCCGGAGCCTGTGCTCCGCAACGGGAGAGGCCACAGCAGCGAGAGGCCCACGTACCGCAAAAAAATAAATTAATTTAAAAAAAAAAGTTCTGTTTATGCTACAGCAGCCAATGGAAGTAAAAGGAAACTACCTTTGGAAGGAGGTAGCAAGTTGTTTAGAGAGCTGTGCAGCAGAGCCCCAGGCATATCTGGTGAAAGGCAAGAAGATGCCTGGCCCTAGGTACTGATGGGAGCCGCGTGGGCCACCGAGCCTGGACCCCGCGATGTCTGCCGGGCTTTGGTGACAGGAAATCACATGTGGTGTCGTTTTCACAGCTGAGAGAGACAGATGCACCTAGATCAATATCACTGTCCATTTTCAAAGAGGTATTGTGATCTCACTGAGCATTTTTAACCAAGCTGAACAACAAAACTTTTATTCCATCAGACCTGGCAGGAGCCTCCGGGGTCTTTTCCCTTTTCCAAATCAAAGGCATGAATCAAGGCTTAACAGGTGATTGGGGTTCTTATATTTGGAAACCCCCTTCAGCTAAAAGATAGTACGATCATTTTGATCTAATTATTTTGTTTGTTGGAGTCGGTATAGAGAATGAGCGCAGAGCAGCAGTAACCTTCTGGCCTTTCCTGACTTGAAAGAAGCATGAAGTGGTTGATCTGTCTTATGTGCCGATGAGTAAGCTTGTCACCACCCCACCTGTGGCATTTGTGTATCATTTCAAAATGTCCATGAGCTGTTTTCTTAAGATGGTCAATTAAATATGAGTACTCTTGGGCTTCCCTGGTGGCGCAGTGGTTGAGAGTCCGCCTGCCGATGCAGGGGACACAGGTTAGTGCCACGGTCCGGGAAGATCCCACATGCCGCAGAGCGGCTGGGCCCGTGAGCCATGGCCGCTGAGCCTGCACGTCTGGAGCCTGTGCTCCGCAACGGGAGAGGCCACAACAGTGAGAGGCCCGCGTACCGCAAAAAAAAAAAAAAAAAATATGAGTACTCTTGATGTGTGATGAATGGGACTCTTGCTTTCAGAAGTTACCCAGGCAAAGTCAGGTAGAGAATTGAGGTGATATGCTCTGAAAGAAAAAGGGGAAATTGGTTTTACTTTTCTTTTTGCATTCACAGGATAATCAGCGTAATTTTCCACTTCTCACCCATGGGCGCACAGGATGATGGACACTGCCAAAGGGAAGCCTTCCAAGCTTCTGTTTGTATTTTTGCCTGGGTGCATCCACCATCAGACCATATTAGTGTTTCACGAGCACATGCAATAGGAACGGGACATTACAAGAGTCTTCCAAGGTCCCTCCAATGTCATTTTCTACAGGTATTTCCACAGGTGGTAGGATGAGGTCTTAGTGCCACGTGGCTGCAAAGTGAGAAAGTGGCAACATTTTGTCTACTATACATTTTAAGAGCTGGAGATTAAATGACATCACCGAGGTCATCCCAGGGCAGAAACAGTGGAGGATGCTTGCTAAGTCCCCAGGCACTGCTCACTCAATTGCCCACATGGTGAACTCCCAAAACCGTGGTTTTAACTCAACTAGATTCAAATAGAGGGTGGCTGGCTCCCCGATAGGTGGGCCCCCCAGAATCAGAGAGAGATGTGCCTTTCTCAGGCAATTGGGAAATTTTCAGTCTCTCACATCATGTTCCTAAATATGTATCTTTTCATCACCTAGCTACACTGGGGACTTGTTTTAGTGAGAACAAACTCAGAAGGACAACACCGCGTGGGAAGCATCCTGATCGTGAGTCCCCGCGTGCTGTGACCGTGGTTTTCAGCTCCTTTCTCCCGGTATCATCACCTGGCACACATGCTCATTATCATGTTTCTTATAAGAAGGTTTTTGGTAAGAGAATATAGACCAATGGTTTATTTAACAAGGAATAAAAATACATTCATCAGGATTGGCTTTGGGTAGTTCAAGGCTTCCAGCCTGGACTGGAAAATGGGCTGACATCCAGCACCTGCTTATAACGTCCCAGAGCCCAAGGCCACATTGAACGGATATGCCCAGATGTAAATGGGGTGCCCATTATAATATTTTAAACTCCCCAAATCTGGTGGCTCATCGTTCACACATTTTTGTGTCACTTTGTCTGCCCAGTGAGTTCTTCTTCAAAGAGCCTTTAAATGTTAATTAATTAGACAATGTGTTCATGCTGTTCTTTTAAGTTCAATTCACAATTGGATGTGGCATATGGCGCCAAAGGAATGTGTCCCAAGACACTCCTGAAATGCACAGAGCAGAGAGAGGAGCCGTCGCCGCATGGCCCCAGTCCCTGCAGAGGCTTCGCAGAAGAGCACAGAGGGAGCCCCGTCTAGAAAGGAAAAAAGCCAAGTGTGGCTTCTAAGCTCAAGAGAGACTTTACAGAAGGAGAAAACATGTTTTCCGTCTTTCATAATTAGCCTCTGTAAACAGGGAAGGAGTTGTTCTATTTTGCTTGAAAAAAACTCTGCTGTTCACGGGTCCATACACTTATTTGTGAAGCAAACAACATTTGGGTTGGAGGAGGCCTGGGGATGATCACGCTGGTGGTCGAGAGCCCATGGTGAGGAGAACGTGGCCCTGCCAGCTGCAGTCAGAGGCAGTGAGAATGAAGGCCAAGGGTCATTGGAATAGGTGTGGCTTTATTTGGTTGGAGCCAATGCAACTAGAGGTTCAGGTGATGGATGCCTTGGAGAGAGGCCCAAGGGGCTCTGCAGGATGGGGTCCCCATCCCCTTTTGCTGGGAATCCGCCTCTTGGAATGGCTTCAGCTGGAGGGAGCTGTCTTGGCCAGTTTCAGCCCTTCCCAGCAGCAACCTCTGTCTGGTCCATTTGGGCAGCTCTAACAAAAATGCCCCAGACTGGGAGCATACACAATAAAAGTTTAATTCTCACACTTCTGGAAGTTGGAAGTCTGAGGTCAGTGTGACATCATGGTGGGGTCCTGAGGTCAGAGATCATGGTGGTTGCGTGGTAGGGTCCTGAGGTTGGAGGTCAGGGTAACTGCATTGTGGGTTTCTGCTGAGAGCCCTCTTCTGGGTGGCACAATGCCGAATTCCCATTATGTCTGCACAAGGCAGAAAGAGTAGGGGGGACTCTCTGGGGTCCCTTTTACAAGGGCACTAATTTAATTCATGAGGACTCCACCCTCATGACCTATTCATCTCCCCAGTGACCTACTTTCTAATTCCATCACCTTGGAGGTTAGGATTTCAACGTATGAACCTTGAGAGGAAACAAGGTTCAGTCCGTTGCACATCTGTCAAGTGACGGGTCAAGGCAGGCCTACAACACTCAGCCCCTTTTGCCTTAACTCCTGACAATCAGCAAGCACTGTCCTGTGTCCAAGGCTCCTAGGCTCCCTGTAAGATCAGTGCAGCTGCAACACATTTTAACCTCTCCTGCACACAATCCTGCTTTCTGGTTCCCCAGTGATTGCTGTTCCCAACTATTTTCCCCAGTGTTGTTTCTTCATGCAAGTATGTGTCTCCGAGTCTGCTTCCAGGGGAACTTGTGGTCAAAGGCAGCCCCCCAAAACAAAGAACCATCAGGCCTCAAATGTCAACAGGGCCCAAAATAAGAAACCCTGCATTAAAGAAAGACAGTGAAAGGCTAAGAATGATTAAATTAAGACAAGTGTGAAAGTCAGGGGCCTATGTTACTTATTGTTTGTGTCCCCCAAATTCCTGTGTTGAAGGCCTAAGCCCCGATATGGTGGTATTAGGAGGTGAGGCCTTCGAGAGGTGATTAGGTTTAGCTGAGGCCGTGAAGGTGGGGCCCCCACAATGGGATTAGTGCCCTCATAAGAAGAGGAAGAGGCACCAGGGCTCTCCTTCTGCCATGTGAGGACATGGACAGAAGACGGCCATGTGCAAGCCAAGAAGAGGGCCCTCCCAGGAACTGAATCTGCCAGCAGCTGGATCTTGGACTTCCAGCCTCCACAACTATGAGAAATAAGTGTCTGTATTTAAGCTGTCCAGTCTATGGTATTTTGTTATAGCAGCCTGAGCTGACCAAGCCTACCCGTTATGAGTAGGGGTCTACAGCGAGGCCCTGAAATACATTTCTTGGTGAAGAAAGATAGTTAATGGCGTTGTTTACAAGATGAAGAGGGAAAACTGTGGAGCAACTATTAGAATCATATTCGTTTATCCATTCTGTGCTGTCCTTTTAATGATTGTGGAAATGTTACGATAATATGGAAACACAGGTAGAATAATATTGAAATCATATGGAAAATGGTTTAAATGCAAAATATCAAATGTGAAAAATGATACATTGTAGAGAAAAATGAATAAAAGTGTATGTTTGCTTAAAAACGGGAAACATATCAAAATATGGTTTTTCTGTTACGTTAGAACGTTGAAACAGTTTTGTGTGCAGGATGATATGAAACTGACCCAATAAAACACTGTTTCTGAAATATTGTTCTTAACGAGTGTAAATTAATAAGCGCAGTACCCCGTTGCCACATATATGTATAATTTACACAGCCATATGCCCCGTACAAAGGCTCCCGGCTTTGGGGGCTGACATCCAGCAAAGAATCGAGAGAGCAAGACCCAGTGCTGTCTGTGTCCCAGATACCATCCAGTGAGGGTCCCCGATTCTTTCTTCCTCCCTGGGGGGAATTTTCTCCGTGGCAAATAGGCACAGCTATGCGGGGAAGGAACCCACAGGAAGTTTCAGGACGCTGCTCACCAAGAGGACAGCTCTACATTTATTTGCTTTGCAAAGGAATCCCACAGACAAAGTGATTAGACCCCTACACATAAAGGGCTTTGGAATATGACAGATCAGCCTCCCCTGGATACGGGGCTTGAGTAACTTACTTCTCTTCTGTGAAATGGGGACGCGCAAGTGAATCAGCAAATGGTGAAGGCTCCATCTCTTCTCCTAGCCTGGCTTTCCAGCAAAGGTCCTGCTCTCCTGGCCCAGTTCTCACGCTTCCGTGAACAAGCCCCGGGGTACAAACGCCGAAGGCGGGGGCTGGGAAGCAGGTGGCATGGATCTTCCCAGGTGCCACGACCCGTGAGAGTGGGGGCGGGGAGACGCAGTGGGAAAGCATAGGATGCAGTGGTGTTGAGACTGCGTATCCATCCGCTGCCTTGGAGAGAGAAGGAACAGTAACTAAGGAACATAGTTCCACTCAGAGAACCCTGGCTACTCTCCAGCTGCCTTTGGAGACAAAGCTTGATGACACAGTAACAGGACACAGAGGTCACGGTGAGGACAGAGAAGTAACGCCTGTGGCCCCTGACAGGTGCTGTTCACAGGTGAGTTTTTTCCTCTATACCCTTTCCTAGGAGATGGAGAGAAAACAGGGAAACACGAGTGGGCGTCAAGAGCTGAGGGACTGAACGTGGGTGTGGATTGAAGCGGTTACCTCCCATTATGCTGGGGGGTAAGGACGCCGAGGGGAGGGTGGAGGTTGCGACTGCATCCCCAGGAACTGGGAAAAGCCACTGACCAGGGACAAGGGAAGGGTGACAGCTGGATGGCAGTGAGCTGAGCTCTGAGCGCAGTGGGAGACGCACCCCTTCCCTCTCCGGCCTCTGGGTTTCCCTCCAGTTTTGAGGGGCGCATGGGTAGCCCCACTGGGGACGCTGTTGGTTTGCATCTGAGCCTTCTGGCTGCTCCTCCATCACTGTCAGCTGGTGTCTCCCTACGCAGGTGACCCAGGGTGCTGAGCCAGCCTCTGACTTGCAAGCTGAGGTGTCATTTCAGCAAAGAATCGAGAGAGCAAGACCCAGTGCTGTCTGTGTCCCGGATACCAACTGGAAGCAGCGGTTGCCTCTGAGTCCAGCAGGGAGATCCCGGCACAGTGAGAGCTTCCCTCGGGTTTGGGGAGGAAGATGAGGCCCCCGGAAGCGCTTCTCCAGGCTGGTGGGGGGTCAGGGGCTCCTGGCCTGAAAGAAATGGCCTGGACCCCGCGAGGACCCCAGCAGAGGTGCCCCGCCTCTTGTGTGGAACACAGGCGGAGAGAAGCCCCGGGCTGCCTGAGCCCCTCCCTTGAGCCGGCTTCAATTTGGAAAGTCTGAGCCCGTTGACCCACAGGCTTTGAATGGATTTTTCTATTTCTGCCGCTGCCTCTGCTGCTGCCGACAGATTCTAGCGTTTTTGACTCTTTGGACATCTCTTGCTGCCTAGATGGAGATGCAAACATAATGCACCAGGGCGAGGTTCCAAATCAGGGCACCAGAGAAATCAAAACGGGAAAGGAACAACATATTTCTTGGGTGTGTTATCTTTCCTCTGCCAGCCTACAATACTTTATGTCACTGGGGTGGGGATGCAGGGCCTGGTGTGCTATAAAGTAGCATCCTGAGGACTTTTATTGTTATTTCAGTGATCTTTGAAAACTTAACCTGCCTCTTGGCCTGAAACGTCAGCTGTAGAGGTTTTGTAAACAGGACAAATGTACAAGGAGACACACACACACACTCACACACGCGGAAACTTTTCTTTCACGACAGGAACTTTGAATATGCACTAAAGTTGATTTAAAGAGGAATATTAACACTTTTCAGCAAAGCTTAAGTAGACTGAGGGGAAGGGAGACTGAGACCTTATCTGATGGATTTAACCGAGGTCGAGAGCGAGGTGAGGTGAGGTCACCTTTCAGTAGGACAGGAGGGTTAGCTGGGATTTACCCAAAACATGACATCAGGCTTCCTCTTGCTTCAGCAGGTCGAGGCCCAGGTCAGAGCATCCGGGGTCAGAGGGAAAGCTACATCCTTTGGCATCCCAGGGGAGCTGCTGGTTGTCAGAAGCCATCTAGAAATTAAATGATGAAGGAGACAAAACAGATCAGAAGCGCTCGACGCAGCAGTTGTCTTTTTCTCCCTGCCCTCGACACCTCGCGTGATACCCGGCCTGAGATACGCGCTGAAACTATGCTTCTCCAGAAAATGGACATGGACGTGAATACATTTCTTTGTGTTTTCTTGTCTTTTTCTTCTTTCTCCATCCTGTTTGTCCTTTATGACACAGAGGCAAACCTGTACACAGTTTTCTCTTCTTACTGGATTATCTTGTCACTTAGGGCCTGGCCAGAAAGACAGGCTGTGGTTATAAATCTCCTCCTCTGGGCCTCTCCTGACACTAAACATGCTTGTTATTGAATATGTTCAGAGGCTGCTAAGAAGATGGGGATGAAATTACCCGAGTGAGCAGGTCGTGGAAAGGGCCCACTGGGGACCAGATCCTGGGAGATTTATTCTCCTTAATTCTGGGAATGAAAGGGTACAATGAGGTGGCAGTTTCCACGGGGTCCTGCAGCAGGGTCTGTGCCGTTTTCAACAGGGAACAGGGAGTCACAGGCTTGATGAGATTGTTCTGAAGTAAGTCTGGCCCTTAATTCCAGAGCCTTGGTCATTGGCTAGTAGTAGGGGGACTGTATTAGTTTCCTGGGGCTGCTGTGACCAAGCGCCACAAACTGGGCAGTTTAAAACAATAGACAGTTACTCTCCCAGAGTGCTGAAAGCCAGGATATTGAGATCATCATTGTAAAGCAATTATACTCCAATAAAGATGTTTAATAATAATAATAATTGAGCTAACAAAAAAAAAAAAAGGCAGGGTTGGTCCCTTCTGAGGCCGCGAGGGAGATTTTTCTCCCAGCTTGCGATGGTTTGCTGGTCATCCTGGGTGTCCCTGGGCTTGGACACACATCCCTCCCATTTCCGCCTCCATCTTCTCATGGACTTCTCTGTGTCCAGATTTCCCCTTTTTATAAGGTCACCAGTCATATCGGATTAGGGCCCACCCTATGACCTCATCTTAACTTGATTATTAAGATTAAGATTATAAAGACGACCTCCAAAGATGATCACTTTCTGAGGTTTTAAGGGTTAAGATTTCAACATGCCTTTTTTGGGGTGTCGGACACTGCTCAACCCATAACAGCCACCAATGAACATTTTGCTTGGCCAGCTCACGACTTGCCCCTGTGACATGTGCTGTGTCCCGTATTTACTGCGAAGGTGCTTCTGAGGTCCCCAGAGAGAGCTGATTGTATAATCGAGGAGAGCTTCAAAACAGCATTAAGATTAAATATTTATCTTGATCTTTTAGAACCCTACTTACACAAGGGGCAATTATTGTGATGCTAATTAGTTTTACCAGCATATAGTTCTTGGCAATAAAAGGCTTGGTACATAATTAGTTTGCGTGAACAAACAACCCTGGCAAACATTAAATATTTAAGAACTCAAAATAGCTATGTGTCGTGCTTGACCATAGAACGTACAGTCCTGGCTTCAGAGTGTGGTGATGGTTAAACGAGTTTATAAAGCAAACGTGTCTGTCGCTTTAAATCTCACCTGGGACAGGCCGGCCTCTGGCCCTGGGCGGCTCAGCCTGCAGGCAACCCCATCTTTCCAAGCAGCATCCCTTACAGCCCGGGTACTGACAGCCAGTCCACAAGCAAGGCAGAATGAAGAATGAAACCAGTACCGTTTCCACCAGATGGCAGGTGTGAGTTCTGTGTGGACAAAACCTTATCATGACTTTCAGTTTCACTCGGGGCTCTTGAGGTGAAGGCTGTGTGTTCTTCCAAAAGTTCAATTTCTTAGAAATAATCTTCACAAAAGTACTGGGTGCACTTAAACTGTGACACAAATGGGACCATGACGCTATTACTGTTGTCATCCACATTTCCATTACTTCTTTCGACACAGCTAGAGCGACCACCTCTTGTTCCTGTGTAGCCGTGTTCCCAGGCCTGGAATGGCTGGGCGCGCAGCATCGTCACACAAGTCCCAGTGCCCCCTGCCCCCCAACTCGATGCCCTCTGTGGTCCCCTCCCCTGAGTATGCCTGGACTTGGTTCCATCTCTTAATGAGCGGTGTGTCCAGCAGAAGGGCTGCATGAAGTCAGCTTATCAAGGGTGCGACTTTGCTGTCTTTTCCTCTCCTCTCTCTTCCTCTGTCTCTTCTCAAGTGTTGACTCTGATAAAGCTAGAAAAGCCCACAGGTCAAGGGGCTGAGAGCAGCCTCAGGCCAACAGCCAGAGAGGGACCCTCAGGAGGGAGCTTACCACCTGAGTGTGCTTGGAAGAGACTTCTCTCTTCTCGGTAGAGTTTGCAATGACTGCAGACCTGGATGACATCTTCGCTGCAGCCTGAGAGACAGCATGAGCCAGAGGACCCACTAAGCGGTGCCCGGGCTCCTGGTGCATGGGAACTGTGAGTGATAAAGGCTGTTTACATTCTGTTAGGGACTGAATTCTGTCCCTGAAAAATCTATATGTTGAACCCTTAACGCCCAGTGTGACTATATTTGGAGAGAGGGCCCTTAAGGAGGTAGTTAAGGTTAAAAATGAGGTCCTTAAGGGTGGGACCCTGATCTGATAGGACTGGTGCCCTTATCAGAAGAGGGAGATACAGGCGAGCAACACCCAGAGAAATGCCATGTGAGGACCCAGTGAGAAGGTGGCTGTTGGCAAGCTGAGGAGAGAGACTTCAGGAGGAAGCAACCCTGCTGACACCCTGATCTCAGACTTCTGGACACCAGAACTTTGAGAGAATAAACTTTTGTTGTTTAAGCCACCCAGCCTGTGGTGCTGTGTTATGGCGACCCCAACAGACTGATAAAAGCTGCTGAGCTTTGGGGTGATTTGTTACTCAGCAATAGGTAACTAATACAACAGTCAGCAAAATTTGCGTTCACATTCCCTTTGGGCTGGGAACTGGGTAGAACAAGATAAAAGCTCTGGCCCATAAGAATCTCAGTCTACACAGGGAGACAAACAAGTAGGATAAAGCAAAAGACCAGAGGGTGGAGAGAACAGCTTACCAAATAAAAGCTGCATGGTGAAGGCATGGACCCAAGATAAACCATCCTCTCTGCCTGCTCTGTGCTCTGTAACTACGGACACAGGCTCTGCTTTCTCTGATCCTGGTGGTTCCACTGAAGTTGTTCTGTGATTCTCTCCATGTTGTAATTGGTACACGGAAGCTGGAAGAGGTTAAGTTGCCTAAGGTCACATAGCTCGTCATCGAGTTGTCAAGATTCACACTCAGGTCTGCAAGGTGAGAAGAGAAGAGATCCTTGGAGGATACCAGGCTTCTAAGAGGTCAAACAGAGAAAAGAACCTTGGAGAGAAGTCAGGAAAGTAGGAGTGATAAGAGGAAATTTACTATTCTCCCAGAATCGAAGGAAAGAGTTTCTCTAGGTTGGAATAGTGTTCGATGCCAAAGGCAGTAGAGACATCAGGTAAGTTTTGGGCTTTTGGAAAATTCCTTAGTGACAAGTTTCAATGGTTTAAGAGCAGAAACAAGATTCCTGTTCAGTGAGTGAGAGGCGAAGAGCTTGATTGTAAAGTGAAGGGGAAGTAGGGCAAGGGCTAGAGCATCTCCTGGTAAATTCTGGTGTACAGACACTTCCTTACTTGATTGTCCATCGGATGCTAGAAATTTCTTAATTCAGTTGGGTTTTGAATGTAAAGACATCTGCATGCTGCTCTCTTTGAACATTTTCTTCCTTTTTCATTGATCCAGAGCATTACTGCTAAGCACGCTGTCAGATGTTGACTGTCACACAGCACATGGTGGGAGAGTGCTAAGGTCATCACGGGGCAACAAGAGATCTGATTACAGTCTATCTACACACAGAGAAGGTATCTCAGAGCCAAAGTTCTTCCCAGCAAGGTCCTCCAGCCCCACCCAGCCCGTGATTGTGGGGCAGTGGAAGTCTTGTACCGAAGAAAGGATTGGATTAGAAAAGACAGAGCTCGGAATTTGAGATTTTGATTTTTGTAAGATCTTGTCTGAGAGTTCAGTTGTTCATTTCCTAATCTGCAATAGAATGTGCACGGTAGGACTGGACCACAGCCTAAATGCAGCGTGAGCTGGGCGGGCATCACTGGCTGCACAGAGGGGCTGTGGAATGGAGCCCATCTCCATGTGATGCACAAGTAGTAGTGTGGGAATTGTCACTGTCAGGACCAAGGGATGTGAGATGCGCTACTTGTAAGTTGTGACAATGTCAACTAGCAAAGTGCCCTGAAGGCTAAAGAGAGCACATGTGTGTCTTCTGATGGAGGGACCCACAATGACCCCAGTTAACTACGCCAGGCTGCCCGGGCTAAAGGAGCGTCCAGTCCTGCCCCATCACATACGGCTGTTGTTTCTCTACATAGTGATTATCGTGAACCAACCCTTCTCTGTTAATTCGCATTTCTATGTGTTGTCTGATGGAGGGGCTGTTTGTTTTGTTGGTCTCCTTCCTCAAGAAATTGTCATCTGCCTACTGTTGGGTCCATTGTCCCCGGCATTCACTGCTGTCTTTCCTGCTCCCAGAATCCGGCCTGACCTGTTTGGCCTGTGGTGGCTCCATATTGTAAAAAAATATGTGTCTGTGTCCACCAGCCTGCTCCCTCCCTCCTGTTCCCAAATATCTTTTCTGCTCTGCCCGGGGAAAGGGTGCAGGGATAATATGGCAAGAGATCAAAGCCAGTTAACTGGCTTGATTATTTTAGATAAATGTTCTGGGTTAAAATAAATGTTCTCCCCCCGCAAAATAAAAGATAGGTTGAAGTCCTAACCCCTGGCACCTCAGAGTATGACCTTCATTGCCATGAGGTCATTGTTGATAGAATGAATTAAGATGAGATCATGCTGGAATAAGGGGGGCTCTGATCCAGTATGAGGCTGGTGTCCGTATAAGGAGACAGCCTGTGAAGACAGGCCCAGAGGGAAGCCCTCTGATGACAAAGGCAGAGATTGGAGGGAGAAAGTTGCAAAGCAAGGAATGTCCGGGGCTTCTAGAAGCCAAAAGAAGCAGAGGATTCTCTGACTGGTTTCAGTGGGAGCACAGCCCTCCTGACGCCTTGATTTTGGACTTCTGGCCTCCAGACAGATGAAAGAATAGACCTCTGTTGTTTTCAGCCCCCTGGTGTGTGGGACTTTTTTAAGGCAGCCCCAGGACACACATACAGAAAGTCTTATGACAGCCCTGAATCCCTCATCTCAAAAATGAGAATAATAACAATGTTACTTAAAATGGTTAAGGAAAATTTAAAAAGAAGACCTTCTTCAGGGACTTTGCTGGTGGCGTAGTGGTTAAGAATCCGCCTGCCAATGCAGGGGACACGGGTTCAAGCCCTGGTCCGGGAAGATCTCACATGCCGCGGAGCAACTAAGCCCGTGCGCCACAGCTACAGAGCCTGTGCTGTAGAGCCCGTGAGCCACAACTACTGAGCCTGCGCTCTAGAGCCCGTGAGCCACAAGTACTCAGCCTGCGCTCTAGAGCCCATGCTCTGCAACAAGAGAAGCCACCGCAATGAGAAGCCCACGCACCGCAGCAAACAGTAGTCCCTGCTTGCCACGACTAGAGAAAGCCCGCACAGCAACGAAGACCCAACGCAGCCACAAATAAATATATTAAAAAAATAAAATAAAAATAAAAAGAAGACCTTCTTCAAATTAATGTATCCACTGCATTATGCTCCATCTTTAAAGTTCAGACAATCTACCTCATAAAACAGGAATAGATTGATTCTTGCAACAATTTACACCCAGTTTTCTCACCTTTAAAACCAGTGCTGGGACACTGGCTGCCCATCTTCACTCACCCACAGAAAACCCAGCAGCTCTTCCCGATTTCATTTATTTCTGATTGCTATCCCATGTACTCCCAACGTGGATGTGAGGCTGCTTACCATCAAAACACGGACTCAAGCATTCCAAGCACCTTAACGCTGCAAAAGCAAGACAGTAAAAGACGTGATAATATATGCTTATGCAGATGGATATCACATGCTGAAAGGGTGATCCATTTTTGTGGCTCGTGTATGAAGATGTATCTTTCCAATACTGTGTGACTCGGGTTCTTTCATTCATTTATTTCATCAATTTTGTCCTTTTGTTTTCCCAGCGATTTCTAGGAATGACAAACTGATCATGGTATGATACACCCTGTCACCCCCTGGATGTGACTTAGAGGGGACTGAATGACGGATGGGGTGCTTGTTGACTCAGTTTTCTCTGACTCCAGGCGGAATTCTGATTGATTGATGGGCTGCAGATCACACGTCGATTTCTGTTTGGTGTCACGGGCAGCCTGCACAGTTCTGGGTCTACGGGTCTGCTCTCCAGTGCTGATCTGTTAAGCAAGACAGGGGAAGCTGAGAATTGAGAGTTCTGGCCTGAACAGGTAAGGGCATCCCCGCTTGATTTCCTCTTTTCCTGATAATTCCCTCAAAGCCAAGTTCAAATCAATGGTCACTTATCATTTCACATATCTTTTGCTTCACTGTTTGACTAATTAACCAAGTGATATATTGGTATCATACCTTATAGTTTAGAAATCACTTTCACTTTAAAATAATCATCTTTGTCTTTTTCTGTGTGTGGTTGATCATTTCAACAACAGACAGACCACCTGCCTTTTCCCAGGTGGCTCTTTCAGGAACCAGAAAAGCTCTACCTTGAGGGCCCACACTTTGCTTTGTCTGCTCTTCCTGTGACACCCACACCTGCCGGCAGATACCTCTGAATTTTTCTCAGGACCTATCTTAGCCTGCAGCACAGTGGACGCTTGTCTGCCCCACCGATTACTGTTGGGAATCGTTTGAGGGCCAAGATGCAAAGCAGAGATCTCTTTGCTCATTTTCTGCTGGAGACAACTCTGCTGCATGTTCAGTAAGTGGAAAGTTCGCCTCAATGAACTATCTTTTCATCAGTCAGATTTTTAGAAACATGTCAGATGCTTCCAGATGAAGGGGAGAGCACAGAAGGAATCCTGGGAAGCAGTGTTTTGTCTGTTTTGGAGAGAGAATGCTGAGTGAGGGACGTAGGTGTCAAAGGGGGTGGCCATAGCCTTCCCCTGAGGACAGGTGGAGCAAGGTGGGGTAGGGGGTGGTGGATGTCCTTTCCTTGGACAAAAGTGGCAAAACACGTAATTTGATTCTTCCCTCCGTTTTCTCCAAAATCAATCGATTTTGCAACCTGTTTTGTTATCAACTGACTCTACCAAAAGGAATGCACAAATTAAAAATAAAATGATCAGGGAGCTGTGACCTGCCTTCAAGTTGAATCATCTTTGATTTTCTGCTTTTTATTTTGAACCCGGTTACCTCTGAGTGTTATTTTTTTTTATTTTTTTTTTTTTGCGGTACGCAGGCCTCTCACTGTTGTGGCCTCTCCCGTTGGCTGTGGAGCACAGGCTCCAGACGCGCAGGCTCAGCGGCCATGGCTCACGGGCCCAGCCGCTCTGCGGCATGTGGGATCTTCCCGGACCGGGGCACGAACCCGCGTCCCCTGCATCGGCAGGTGGACTCTCAACCACTGCGCCACCAGGGGAGCCCCCAGTGTTAATCTGAATGGATAGTTTCAAATATTTATTTCTTCAGTCTCCTGATGAAAGTGTTAGACATTTTAGGTTATGAATGGGATTGATTAATCCTGCCATCTCAGGCCTGGTATTCAGTGTGTGTGCAGTAAACGTGGATGCTAGCCTGGCCGTGTAGCATCAACCCTACCCTTACCACTTTATGTGAAATATTGATTTAATGGGTCCAGGCAGAAATAGCAGGTGGGGACCAGGTGAGCTAAAAATTGAACAGGGACCAAGGGCAAGGCCAAAGGAGAATTAGACTTAATAAGTATTTGACAGAATAAGGGAGATCTTAGGATCAATGAGGAGCTTCAAGGCCATCTGTCATTATAGGACATCAAAGTTGTTTTTTTCTTCTGTGAATGTATCTGTATGTCCTGAATAACTGGAAGAACTGAATGTCAACTCTCATTTACTTTTCATAAGTACATCTAACTAGATCATTTCAACTGGGTAAGTACCAGGGACCTGGGATATCAAGCTATAAATAAATACCATGGAGTCTGTACCCGAAGTAATATTTTGCCTATGGGCCTGGCTATAGTTATTTCTTAGAGTAGCTCAGGTTGGATCTACAGATAAAGGGGGAAATTCTGATGGGTCTGGATCATGTTAATTCTGTAGAAAGCAAGGTCTACATCTTCTACTGAAGGTCTATTGGAAGCTCGTGGCCAGGTAAGTAGTTGGAGCTGGAGTCTATGACAAGTCAGTCTATAAAGAAAAGTGAATTAAAGAACCAGTGGCCTCTTCTAACGATGACGCCCTATGTAAAGGAGAAATGTAAGAAGGATTAGGAAGGTAATTGAATCTCTCTTTTTAGTTTTCTTGACACCTTGGTGTTATATGGTCGTGGCACCGTTCCTCATTCATCTACCTCTGAGTAGACAGAGGGCTCTGGTTCTACCAGAATATGGAAGCAATACAGACATATTAACAACCTATCCATTGCCAGCTAGTGAGTGGGCCATATTTCATAGCTCTAATGTAATCGGAGGCTACAAAATTTAATCAAGGGCTACAATATTTCATGCTTCTGAGGCCATTACTTTGAAACATTGTTGTGTTTTTTTTTTTCTTAAGCACAAGAAGAGACCAGTACTTACATTGGATCTTGAACCAATACTACTGAAATATATAAAAGAACTTAGATGAAGCTTGTACCATCGAGCTCAGATGATTGGAAATCTTAATCCGAAATCTGAAAACATTTTCCAAGTAGGAGATGAAGAGTAAAATTGTCAATTGTTTATTTTTTCTACTTCCTCAAATAGAAGATGACCAGCCGGTGGCCAAGGTATTGTGCTAAGTCAGAAAAGAGAGAAATATTTCAATTGTAATTATTGCCTTAGTGTAATTTTTTCTGAATTGTTTTTAAAGCCAAAATACCATGGAACGATACTAGACTGAGTGTAAGATACTGAAGCACGCTGCAATTGCCAACACCCCATGTCATGCTCATTCGGCAGCAGAGCTTTCCAGTTTAGGGCTTGCAGCCCTCATCTTTATGAGGGAGGATTTATAAAGGCCTTTCGGAAAGTCACTAGATATATTTGCAAGTTAGAGACTGATAATTCCCATAGTAAAGAGAAAACCATAATTCAAAAAGATACATGCACCCCAGTGTTCATAGCAGCACTCTTGACAATAGCCAAGATATGGAAGCAACCTAAATGTCCATCGACAGATGAATGGATAAAGAAAATGTGGTACATATATATAATGGAATATTACTCAGCCATAAAAAAAGAATGAAATAATGCCTTTTGCAGCAACATGGATGCACCTAGAGATTATCATACTAAGTGAAGTAAGCCAGACAGAGAAAGACAGACACCATATTATATCTTATATAATATAAGATTATATATAATCTTAAGAATGGAATCTAAAAGAATGATGCAAATGAAATTATATACAAAACAGAAATAGGGTCACAGATATAGAAAACAAACTTATTGTTACCAAAAGGGAAAGGGAAGGGAGGGATAAGTTAGGAGTTTTGGATTAACAGATACACACTACTATAAGTAAAATAGATAAACAACAAGGACCTACTGTAGAGCACGAGAGACTGTACTTAATATTTTGTAGTAACCTATAAGAGAAAAGAATCTGAAAAAAAAATATATATGTATGACTGAATCACTTTGCTGTACACTTAAAACTAACACAACACTGTAAATCAACTATACTTCAATTAAAAAGAAATGGAACCATTGCAGTTAGACAACCACCATACAAAAAGCCAAAGGCATCTCTCTATACATGTCTTAGACTACATAGATTATTGAACTGCATTGTGAAAGGAAACAGCATATCTACACTTTTTCAGAAAATGATATCTGTTATCATCTGAAGTAGAACTATTTAGTTTATACATACTGAGGCAACCTCTTTACCATATGTTATATGGAAGCCCTAAAACGGCTTTTTAAACAATCTCTTTGGTTTGTAATAAAAATCCAGAATTTCTATATCCAATTCCCATGGTGCATGATTTGGAGCGCTTCAAAACTGGTCATTTTCTCTGTTGTGTTATGACTGCAGATGAAAAAGCAATGGCATTTAACCACAGGACCCAGACATGCCCAATGGTGGGGTTCTCTTTTCTTATTACTTGTCAAGACCCCAGTGAACACAGGGAGAAAGCAGGTTAAACCTGTTCCTTCAGTTAGGCTAATGGATCATCTACCTCCATGACACTCTAAAGAACTGAAGAAATGTGAGAGAAGATATGAAATACTCATATTTTATGTTCCTTGATTCATGAACAGTAATAGTGCTGTGGGTTCAGTTGTGTCCCCGCAAAATGAATGTCCAAGTCCTAACCTCTGGTACCTGGGAATGTGGCTTTATTTGGAAATAGGTCCTTGCAGATGCAGTCAAGATGAGGTCCTCGAGGTGGGCCTTAATCCAATGACTGGTGTCCTGACAGAAGGAGAAAGGTCATGTGGCGTGAGGCAGCTGCAAGCCAGGCAGCACCAACGATTTCTGGCACAAACAGAAATTAGGAAGAGGGGCACGGCCCTGCAGACACCTCGATCTCAGGCTTCTGGCCTCCAGAGCTGTGAGAAAATGAATATTCGTTGTTTATGCTACTCAGTTCGTGGTACTTTGTTACGGCAGCCCCAGGAAACGAACACAAATAGTCAGTAGCTATTTTGTTTTTTCCTTTTTACTATTTTACGCATGGTGCTAGACCATTTACATACTTTATTCCTTACAACGGCTCTGGCTGTAAGTAAGTCTATTATCTATAGGTACACATAACAGAAAGTTTTGAATGTTCTGGAGCAGTGGCAAGAGTATCACCTGGGAAAAGGCCAGAAATCTAAATTCTCAGACCCGCCCCAGACCTAGTGAATCAGGAAGTGAGGGGGGTGGACCCGGCGCCCTGAGCATCACAACTTCAGAGGATGCTGATGCAGGATCCAGAGTGAGCACAGGTGGGTTAGACATCCTCGGGGGGATGGAGGAGAGATGCAGATTCAAATCTCTCCCTCTAAAACCCGTGCTCTACCTAACAAACTGGGTACACAACCACACACACACACACACACTCACACACAGCCAGACACACATTCACATAGACGTTCACACACTCACACACAATCGCACACATGTAAACACACACACACACAACCACACACATTCACACACACACAACCACCCACTGACATATCAGCACCCACACATTCACACACAGCCACATAACCACACACTCACACGTGAAAACTTATTGAACATACACTTCTTTACAAAAAAAAAAAGAAAAAGCAAGAAGGGGAACACGACAGCAGAGAAGCACAGCTCAGCAGAAAGCCCGGGTGACCCTCCACTAGGATCCACCATCCCCTGGACGGTCAGACACTCTTTTATTGTTTCAGAAGACTTTGCAATGATAACCATTATTCCTGCTCTGATATATGTCAAGGACAAAGGCTAAAGGACAAAGGCCAAGAAACTCCTTCATCCGGGAAGAAAAATTAAAGAATTCATTTAAAATAATTTGTTTGCCTTCCTGTTTCTTCAAGGACCTTTATTTATTAACATAGCAAGTTTATTTTACCTAATACAAGCGTCCTTTCAAAATATTCTCACTTCCTGCTCTACGAAGCATTTAATGATTCTGACTCTAACCTGTAAAGTGTCTGCAAGGCAAACAGGGCTTATTTTCTAAAGACCTAGCACCAAGGCAAACAGCCTATTTCAGGTGTTGATCTGGGAAGGGAACTGAAGGATGGAGCAGTTTGTGACTCACATAAGTTCTTTTTTCTTCTGTCCTGGGCATTAGCCAACAGTCTTCAGCTAATACATTAGCCTTTGATGTCACATAATATTGATAATATAATAGCTATATCAGAAAAGCCATTTCTCTCCTTGTGGAAAGAGCTGTGTGTACTGCTCAGGGGTTTCCCTACCGTAAGGCTGTGGGAGCTTCCAGTACCCAGGGCAGACCCAACTTCATCTGATTTACAGGTGGACCTCTGCTTAGATAGATGTATTTGTCTTTAAGAAGTCAGCATTTCATGCTGCAGAGGGTGTGGAAAAAAGGGAACCCTTTCGCACTGTTGGTGGGATTGTAAGTTGGTGCAGCCACTGTGGAAAACAGTATGGGGTTTCATCAAAAAGCTAAAAGTAGAGTTGCCATAAGATCCAGCAATCCCATCCCTGGGCATCTATCCAGACAAAACTAGAAAAAGACACATGCACCCCTGTGCTCAGAGCAGCGCTATTCACAATAGCCAAGACATGGAAACAACCTAAATGTCCATCAACAGATGAGGGGTTAAAGAAGATGTGGTAAATATATACTATGGAATACTACTCAGCCATAAAAAAGAACGAAATAATGCCATTTTCAGCCACGTGGATGGAACTAGAGATTGTCATACTAAGTGAAGTAAGTCAGAAAGAGAGAGACAAATACCATATGATATCACTTATATGTGGAATCTAAAATACAACACAAACGAAGAACATATCTACAAAACAGAACCAGACTCACAGACATAGAGAACGGACTCGTGGATGCCAAGGGGGAGGGGGAGGGGGAAGGAGGGATGGATTGGGGGGTTTGGGATTACAGATGCAAACTATCAGATATAAGATGCATAAAGAAGAAGGTCCTACTATAGAGCACAGGGAACTCAATATCCTGTGATAAACCATAATGGGAAAGATTATGAAAAAGAATGTAGGGCTTCCCTGGTGGCGCAGTGGTTGAGAGTCCGCCTGCCGATGCAGGGGATACGTGTTCGTGCCCCAGTCCGGGAAGATCCCACATGCCGCGGAGCGGCTGGGCCCGTGAGCCATGGCCGCTGAGCCTGCGCGTCCGGAGCCTGTGCTCCGCAACGGGAGAGGCCACAGCAGTGAGGGGCCCGCGTACCAAAAAAAAAAAAACAAAGAATGTAGATATATGTATAACTGAGTCACTTTGCCGTACAGCAGAAATTAGCACAACATTGTAAATCAACTCTACTTCAATAAAAAAGAAGCATTTCAATACCCCTTAACTGGATGATTTCTAAGGTTTCTTCCGGTCTTTAATGCTCTATAATTCTGTTCCCCTCATCGAGGGACTTTGAAGAACAGGCATTCTCTTTTTCTAGCTTTTGGCTTTGCCCATCTCTTCCCCAGCCAACCCCCATCTAGGAATCACTTATTGGGAGGGATTTAGGGGAAGTATTATCAGAAAGACATGTTTTTTGTAGCAAGTGTCTTTCACAGTACACTGACCTAAAGCATAAAAAGTGCTCTGGACTCTGAAACAAAACCATGCTCCTCTCTCTCCCAGCTCAGGACCACCTTCAGAGTGTTCAACATGCTTTCCAGTCGTGGGTCCCTGGAAGTGCAGAGAACAACTGTCTTTAAATAGTGGCTGATCTTCGTATCGTGAATTTCCTACTCCGAAAACTGAAATGTCTTGTAATTAACCAGCTGTAGGAACACATAAGACGGTACTAAATTTTGCTTAAGTACAGCTTATTTTGAGAACAGAAGCCAACATATATAATTAGGTTGGCATTCGTATTCGCTGGCTGTGTGTCTGGGAGGGGCACGGTGGCTGGGACACTTGTGAAGGGCAGGCTGTCTGGGTAATGTAGCAGAAACCCTCCTCTAAGAGCATGGCCTCCCGTGCCCCTGTCACTGTGCCAGCATGTCCGTGCTATTCACAGTCGGCCAATACAGTAGGACGCCACTTGGCAGGCTCTGTCGAAAGAAGCAGTCTTGCCCATCTTTGGAGCAAACGTCTGCCCACGTAAATGAAAGCGAGGACCAATCAGATCACCGTGCTTCTGGAGGAACTGATGCAAGAAAATCGTCCGTCTCGCCCGTTTACATAAATAAACATCCCACTCTTCCCAGACGGTGTTCACAGGACAAGGGTCATGATTTTCCATAAAGAATTCCAAGTGAACTCTTCAGACAAGGCAAGAAAAGTGCTTGCTTTGACTTGCGGTCTGTCCATAATTGTGATTAAAAGTCACCGGTGATGTTGCGACATGTATGTTATGTCCTATTTCCAGTCATGGTTTTTAAAACTCCGTGATATGGCTGTTGTCAGGCCAGTGTGAACCGTCGGGCAAGAAGAAAATAAACATTTTCTGCTTACAAGTGGCTTACAGCTTACAACATATTCTTAGAAACAAAATGATATTGTCAGTTGCTAGGGCGCTGTACAGCATTTAAGCTCTACTGGCTGATAAAAGGGAGAGTATCAGACTTGGTGGCTTGGAAGAAACAAATCCTAATTACTATTAATGAGATTCATTATACTATGGAGTCTCCCAGCAACGAATTTTGAATGTCCCTTGTCAGTTTTTCGATCAACGTGGCACAGAAGAAAACATCTGCTCCGGAGCGCCCATGGAATTGCATCCTTATTAGCTGATATGGTTAATCTATTTTTGGACTCATCATGTTGGTAGACAAGGGATCAATCCCTCCCTCAAATCAATTTTTCCACCCAAAGCTAAAAGCTGGGGTGTTCGTGTGGCATATTTTTAAAATCATATATTAAAAATAATTGAAAGAAATTAAACTGTAATGGCTTTTTTCTTCTTTTTTCTACTTTTTTTTTCCTGTTTGGACTAACACACATTACCCTCATCATTTCTTATTATCAGATGAAGGAAAGCCTTATACTAGTATATTTCAGAAAAATCAAGTCTTTTTGTGAACAATACAATTCCAACTCTTTATTGGAGGATGAATAAGATCTTCCTAGAAGTTACTGTCTTGAAAAGTGATGACCAGTAAAAACGGAATGTGAGCCATACAAGCAATTTTAAATTGTCAGTAGACACACATTTAAAAATAAGAAGAAATATGTGAAATTAGCTTTAATAATGTTTTATTTAAGCCAATAGATCTAAAAGAGTTTTGTCAACATATAATTGACATAAAAGTTGTAAGATACCTATTTTACTTTCTCTTCTTGTATTCTGCACTTACAGAACTTCACCCTCATTTCAAGAACTTGACAGACTAATGTGTCTAGTGATGTCCATCTTGGACAACCCTGGTCCTGAGGAAATGCTTTCTCTGATTCTTATTTGAAAAACTGGAAGGCGATGATTTAAAAGAAAATAGATGAAACTTCTTTAGATAAATGTTTGCAAATATATTTCTTTAGAACAGGTTAAATATCTTACAGCTTTTAAGCCTCACTTTTCTAATATTTGAATGGTGTATCATTGCTAAAATACAAACTTCTTTTTAAAAGGATAAGACAACTGAATGCATTAGGGTTGAATTTCACTAGTCAAAATAGCTTCAGCTCTTTAGAAATACCTACATCTGGCCAAAGGTCTCGGTGGGTGTAAAACAACTTAAAATTTCCATGCATAGAGACAAATGATTTCTATTTATATTGCATACGGAAATTAAGCAATTTAACATAGTAAAATAAAGTTTTTTATAGTACTTTTAATTAGTCAAATATACTCGAAAATGTTCGTAAAAAAGTATAAAAAACATTAATCTTAATTTCCATCTAAATCCAATTAATTATTTTAGTATTATTTGAGTAAACTGCCCAGAAACATTGCCTGCTCCGTTTTTCCTGACAATTTCGCTATATTTGGTTCTAACCGGTGACAGCCAACCATGTATGAAACAAAAGGAAGCTTTTTTTTTTTTTTTTTTGGTGTGGGTTTTTTTTAATTTTTATTTTATATTGGAGTATAGTTGATTAACAATGTTGTGTTAGGTTCAGGTGTACAGCAAAGTGATTCAGTTTTACGTATACATGTATCTACTGTATTCTTTTTCAAATTCTTTTCCCATTTAGGTTATTAGAGAGTGGCGAGCAGAGCTCCCTGTGCTATACAGTAGGTCCTTGTTGGTTATCTATTTTATATATAGCAGTGTGGACATGTCAATTGCAGACTCCCAATCTATCCCCCCCCCACCATCCTTCCCCCAGGTAACCATAAGTTCATTCTCTAAGTCTGTGAGTCTGTTTCTGTTTTGTAAATTAGTTCATTTGTATCATTTTTTTTGAGATTTCACATATAAACGATATCATATATTTGTCTTTCTCTGTCTGACTTCCTTCACTTAGTATGATAATCTCCAGGTCTGATCAAGTTGCTGCAAATGGCATTATTTCATTCTTTTTAATGGCTGAGTCATATTCCATTGTATGTATGTACCACATTTTCTTTATCCATTCATCTGTCAACGGACAATTAGGTTGTGTCCATGTCTTGGCTCTTGTAAATAGTGCTGCAATGAGCATCGGGGTGCACGTATCCTTTCAAAACATGTTTTTCTCCTGATATATGCCCAGGAGTGGCATTGCTGGTTCAAGGAAGCATTTTCAATCAGCATAAATATTTAGGCTACCTTGTATATGCTACATATTGCAGCTCTGTGGGAATCAAGAGCGTAATGTATGTAAAGAGATATGACGATCTCCCTGAGGATGTAAGGAATATGAAAAGTTGCCTTCGTCTACAATGCGGAGAATGGCTGGTCCCCAGCGATGTCCACACAGAGCACACGGTCAGTGCTGGGACTTTCAGAGAGGTCAGCAGTCTCCCTCTGTGAGTGCTATTGAAAAAGACTTTTCGGAGGAGCTGTGATTGAATGATGAACAGGACTTGGCAACCTGGAAAGGAACAGAGCGTTCCAGGCAGGGGGAGTATTTGAGGAAAAGCAGATGAACAGTGGTTGGCACTTAATTTTAATAAAAAGGAAAATAAGGTAAAACAGTGGTGGTCTTATTAAACTATGGGTTCATGGGAAATTTCTATGTAGTTATTTAAGCGGAAACACAGTAATAATACTGGTTCCAAGATACAGCAGGGTGGCCCCTCATCAGGAAGTATGGGTATTGAAAGAGCCACCAAAGAAACAGAGAAAAAAAAAGTTGCAAAAGCTGAAAAACTCTTTCTTATCCTATGTCTTTAGAACAAGTGTCTTCTACTTGGCATTCATTGGTGAACTTAAAAATCTTACGACAAATATTCAATAGCCCCTACGTATCATTTTTCAATCTCCAGCATCTCGATTATTTTTAAAGCAAACACAGAAAGGGAGAGTTTAGTGATGTAGGTTTTTAAAAATTGGAATCAGTGTCTATTTTTACTTTATGCAGATCGCTGTGGGCTCTGGAGCTGGCTGGGTGAGTTTGAACCTTACCTCTGCCACTTACCTGGTGTGTGAACACAGAGGGAGATGCCAGACATTCCTGTAACTAGTTTTTCTCATCTCTCTAGTCCTTATTCCCATTAAAATGGGGATAATAATGGTATCTACCTTAGGGACTTTTTTTAATAGACTTCATTTTTGAAAGAGAAGTTTCAGGTTCACAGCAAAGTTGAGCAGGAAGGGCAGAGTTCCTGTCACCCCTCCTACATGGACACGTCATTACCACCCAAAGCCCATGGTTTACATTAGGGCTCACTCTTGGTGCTGTACATTCTATAGGTTTTGACAAATGCATATAGGGTTGCTTTTATGATGAAAAAAAAATACACAATAAGCTTAGAAGACCACATGGTATAGATTAAAAACTCAAAATGTTATGTGTTATTGTTAATTATAGGAATATATTTTAAAATCGTTTTCTGAGGCACATTTTTTCCTTTCCAAGTTAAGGTATAGTGGTAAGTTTGTAATATATATAATATATGATATGTAAGATGTAATGTATGTATATGTGATGTGTAATAAATATGATATAGCATACATATTATTTAACACTATATAATATATTATACATTATATATATATATATATATATATATATATATATATATATATATATATATATATATATATATATATATATATCTTTAGAAACTGATGGGCAGAATCTCTGAACCCTGACAGACACAGAACACTTTTTCACACACAGGAGCCTACGTGATTGGGGTTTGGGGTCAAGAACTTTTGGGAAATAGTACACTTAAGGCAGACTCCAAGGTCTGAAGTTTCTAAATGATAGAAGCTCTCTACACACAAAGTCAGTTTCTGGCTGGGGTCTGGATCTGGGGTCAAGGATCTCTATGTTCTTTCACTCACATGGAAGGTGTGATTTGCCCCCTCTGGGCGATCATAGCTTCAGATTGGAAAACAGAATCTTGACACTAAAGGAGATCTGGAAGGGACGGAGTTCACTTCCAGACACAAGGATCAGGGTCTGTTGGACTAAAGATTCCAAACAGTTAGCAGCTTCACTGTGCTGGTCTACACTAAGCTGGAAAAAAATGTTAGCTCAGATCATAAAAGCCGTGCTTCAGATTGGCTCATGTATCTCCCCCCAGCCCACCCCCCACGTCTCCACACAGACGTCCCATCCCTGGACCTCCGTTTGTTATTCTTGAATTAGATACAGATGTCCAGGGTCCTGTAGTCCAAGGGTATTACCCACTCTGGAGCTTCTAGGACTGAGTCCATTATGTGTTTTCCTACTGTTTTTCCAAATCAAGTATTTTGTAGAGCTTATATTTTCTCATGCCAGCTCTCATATGCTTTTATTATGGCAGTACTAGGGAAAATCAGGGATCTCTTGGAATTTTTTAGGCCTATTGGACATGATCCAGGGTCCCTAGTTATACCTGGTAAAGGAGAGCGTCTACTCGGCCCTCCTGACTTGAAGACTTAGAGAGCCAGCGTGGGTCACTTTACAGCTCTTCTCTGGAAGGCAACCAGCAAGATTTGACCCCAGGTCTCCTAACTCTTGGTCGAAATCACCTTCTCCTCCGCCATATTCTCTGACCATGGTCTAGCAGTAACTGTGAATGAACAAACCTGTATTGATTTTTAGCTATGTGTAGTATATTTTTAAAATGTGGCATGGCTATTCCCTTGTGGGCCTTTATAAATGTCCTCTGAGTATGACGTTGAACACCCCTCACCATTAGAAATGGCACAACTATCCAGGTGTGACAATATTTGCTTGTAAAGGGTCTTTAGAAAACCAGTAATTAGGTGCTTAACATTTAAGCAATTTCAACGAGTTTATTACAATCATCCTTATTTGTTTCTGCAGAGAGCCCTGTGACCGACACAGAATATAAAAATGGTCACTTCTGTCTGTGCCTAGGTATCAGGGGCCAGGTTGGGATGGAATTCAGGTCACAGCCCATGAGAAAGCTCTTCCCGTTCTGGATGCAGCATTTACCCCTTCAGGGCTTCGTGTATGTTTGTAAATACTAACATGTATTTGCTGGTTTCAGGTGATTTTCTTCTAGCCTCCATGAGGAGCCCTATCAGGTAGGACTCTGGTTATCCTCATTTCAGAAAGGGTGGGATGGAGCTGCCATAGGAGAAATGATTTGCCAAAGGAGCAACAGCCGGAGGAACTTGGTAAGAAAGCTCACAGGAAGTGCTCTCAAGGCAGGCAGGAGCCCTAGGTTTGGGTTCAGTGTTAACAGATGATAGAAGACAAAACTCCTTCTACCCTAGTTGGTTTTTCCAACCTTTTCTGTTAGCGAGATGGATCTTTCCAGTGGAGCTTTGGGAGGAAATAGGACAGCTGTCCCTGACAGCTGAGGGGAGGGTAAGAGAGGGCTGGTCCTGTGACAGGGATGGGGTCTCCAGGTCCTTTTACCACAAGGTGTGCAGAACATAAACGTGTCATTACAAAGCCAATTTCAGCTCCATTTGAAGAATTGCAATGAAGTAAAAGGGCAAAGCCATGGGTACCGGAAGCTTCAAATAGACACACTTGATGACAATTCCTGGTAAAATTGTAGACTGAGTTATCAGATGATAGATTTATTAGCCCTTTGGATAAAGAAGGAACGATTTCAAGGAGTCATCGTGGGCTTGCTTCCAGCAAGTCATACCTCATTTTCTTTCTGATGCTCTTACTAGTCTGGCAGCTAGTGGGATGACATGGACATGGTGTATCTGGGTCTCATCAGATCATGCGACGGAGCCTTTTTAATGCTCATGGAACAGCAGGGTGCCATGATCTGACTGATAGTAAAATTGGATGAAATGTAAAGTAGTGGATAACTGTAAAAAAAAAAGGTGGTGATTAATGTACTGATAGCCACCTGAGAGGAGGTTATTAGCAGCAAGTCGAAAAGCTCTGATGTGATTAAGTACAGTCGAACGCTTTTATCATTCAGTTATTTGAAGGCATAGAAAACACGCTCCTCAAATTAGACAGTGATCTAATGATAGAGGGGAAGAATCTACTACAGCAGATGACTGCATCGAGATTCAAATAACCCAGATGTGCCAGGGTGAAGTTAAAAAGAAAATGTGGGAAACTTCTCCTATGGAAATCCTTCCAAACAAGGTATATGCCCATCAGTTCAAGGTTGGCAAGGATTTCTGCTTTTACCATGGTGAAAGGAAACTGGCATTCCTCCTGTAAGAAATAACTTCAAAATCAGAGGCAAAAATAGAAATAAGTAAATTTCACCATTGATGAAAAGGAAGGAAGAAAGGAAGGAAGGAAAGAAAGGAAGGAGGGGAGAAAGAAGGAAAGAAAGAAAGAAAGAAAGAAAGAAAGAAAGAAAGAAAGAAAGAAAGAAAGAAAGAAAGAAAGAAAGAAAGAAAGGAAGGAAGGAAGGAAGGAAGGAAGGAAGAAGAAAGAAAAGAAAAAGAAAGAAAGAAAGAAAGAAAGAAAGAAAGAAAGAAAGAAAGAAAGAAAGAAAGAAAGAAAAAGAAAGAAAGAAAGAAAGAAAGAAAGAAAGAAAGAAAAAGAAAGAAAGAAAGGGAAAGAAAGGAAGGAAGGAAGGAAGGAAGGAAGGAAGGGAGGGAGGGAGGGAGGGGAAAAATAGGAGATTAGTCTGTCAAAAGCAATGGACGTCCAACTTGGAAGTCATGGAAGGTGACAGCTGTGGTCTCAGATTCCAGAAAAGTTCAACAAAGTCCACGTGTTCACAGTAAATGGCAACCCTGGGGGCCAGATCCAACCTCATGCCCACAAGATCTGCAAGTTATTTTCTACACCAATTTAAAGAGAATTTACCCATTTGTCTTGACCCCAGAATGAGTCTGGCTCTGAGGAAATTTGGCTGAGAGAGGAAGCACACAAACGCATGTTGGTAAGTTAGAGCTCATTAAAAAATAACAAACATGATAAAACCATGGTGAGATACTTTTTGGTAAAGTTCAGCACAGATTGTAGCACACAGTGTTAGCAAAGCTGCCATGAAACAGTCATTTTCCTACTTTACTGGGGAGAGCATACATGTGAATAACCTTTCAGGAGGGCAGTTTGATCCTTTATCAAAATTTGAAGTGTACGTAATCTTTGATTCAACAGTTCCACTTCTGGAAATTTATTCTACTAATAGACTTACATGTTGGCAAGATAATATGAAAAAATATAATATATAAAGTACTATTATTATAAACCAAATATAGAATAAATATCAGTTAGTCCATACTGGTATAAATAAATGATAAATGTCTAAATAAATAAACTGGGGCGAAGAGACAGCTCTCCCACACAGAAGAATCCCAAATAATTTACGCAGAGTCTTCACCTTCAGGACAGGAAGCATTACTCCCACTGTGCAGTGGAGAGATCCAGTGCTACCTGAGCCAGGTGGTCAAGTTCAACATCACCAGTGATACGTCCTGTTGATAGTGTGGACCTATCTTACACTGTGATGAAAATGTACTTCATCTCTGGAGTAGTTCTCCCAAAAACCCATAACCCCAGTATAATCATGAGAAAAACATCAGACACATTCTCTGCAGTCATTCTACAAAATACCTGACCAGTAGTTCTCAAGACTATCACAGTCATCAAATCCAAGGGAAGTTTGAGAAACCGTCACAGCCAGGAGTAGCCAAGGGAGACGTGGCAGCTAAACGCAATGTGGGATCCTGCACTGGATCCCAGAACAGAAAAAGACATGAGGTAAAACTGAGGAAACCTGAATAAACTATGGGTTTAGTTAATTATTGAGACTCATCATCAGTTTATTAATTGTAGCAAGAGCACCATACTATCATAGGTGTTAACAACAAGAGAGGCTGGATGTACCGGTACATGGGAGCTCTCTCCAGTACAATTAAGATAATCCTACTGTATTTCTAAAGCTGATATAAATACAAAATTCATTAAAATTAAGGGGACGAGAAAAAATTGGAAATCACACATATCAAAATATGTGAGATGCAGCTAAAGCAATGCTTAGAAGGAATTTTTTGGCTTTAAATGGTTACATGAGAAGAAAGGTTCAAAATCAATGCCCTAAATTTCCACCTTAAGAAGATCAAAAGAAGATCAAATCAAAGCCAAAATAGAAATAAGGAAAAAGAAAGAATGGAAAGTCAATAAAATAGTAGACAAGTTAAAAGGAGGAACAGAAATCAATAATACAATCAAGAAAATCATCATTGAAACAAAAGCTGGCTTTTTGTTTGTTTGTTGTTGGTTTTTTTTGCGATACGCGGACCTCTCACTGTTGTGGCCTCTCCCGTTGCGGAGCACAGGCTCCGGACGCTCAGGCTCAGCGGCCATGGCTCACGGGCCCAGCCGCTCCACGGCATGTAGCGATCTTCCCGGACCGGGGCACGAACCCGCGTCCCCTGCATCGGCAGGCGGACTCTCAACCACTGCGCCACCAGGGAAGCCCCAAAAGCTGGCTTTTTGAAAAGACAAATGTTATTGGTAAACCTCTAGCTAAATTTAAAAAAGAGAAGGAAAAAAAATGAGAGAGAGAGAAAGAGTCAGAGAGAGAGGTCTGTTCATGCCTTTCTCACATTTAACGTATTTTGCCCTTGGTCTTTCAATATTTAATAGATTTTTGTTTATTAGGGATATCATCTCTTTGAGTTATTTGTTTGGAATATTTTCTCCCAGTTTTCAATTGTCTTTTGCTTATGGTGAGTTTTTGACATATAACTTCTTGTGTATTTTGTGTAGTCAAATTTATTCATCTTTTCACCTGAATTTTGAGCCATAGTTAGAAAGTTTTTCTCTACACCAAGTTTAAAGAGAATTTACCCATTCGTCTTCTAGTACTTGTGTCTTTGTTTTACATTTACTTCCCTAATCAATTTGGAGTATATTCTTAAGTATAGTGTGAAATGTAGATCTAATTTTTATCTTTTTCCAAATGGCTACCCTCATTTGTTCTAGGTCTATTTATTAATAAATCCATCTTTTCTCCAGTGATTTGAGAAGCCATGTTTGTAATATACTAAATTCCCATATGTACTGGGATCTAATTCTATATTTTATATATTTCTTCCACTGGTCTATTTGTCTATTCCACGCCAGTACCACATTGTTTTAGTTATAGGAGACATATAGGATGTTTTAATATCTGATAGAGCAAGACCAACCCTTTTTGTTTCTCAGTGTTTTCATAAGTGTATTTGCATGTCAGTTATTCCGTATGAATTTTATCAAGTCGTCTAATACTATAAAATAACTTGTTGGTATTTTTATTGATACTGCATTGATCTTATAAATCAACCTAGAGAGAATGTACATAATGTTGAGTCTTTCTATTCAAAACATAGGACTGACCTTCCAGTTGGTCAAGTCAACTTTCATGAACACTTTCAAATTTTCCTGATGTAAGTTTTGCACATTTCTTGTTACATTTATTTCTAAGTATTACAATTTTTACTGCTATTGTAAATGGAACTTCCTCTAACTGCTTATTATTTGTACATATGAAGGCTATTGATCTTTGATGTGTTGATTTATATCCTACTATGTCACTGAATTCTTTTATTATTTGAGTTAGTTTTAGCATGGATTCTTTGGGGTCTTAAAAGAATAGTAACACAATACCTGTAAACAGGGAAAATTTTACTCTGTTTTTACCCAGTCTCATGTCTCTAATTGATGTATCTTGTATGACTGAATTGGCTAATACTGCTAGTACAATGCTGAGAAGTAGTGGACATAGTGGGGCATCTTGCTTTGTTCCTGATCTAGGGGAAATGTTTCTAGAATCTCTAGAATTTCCCCCATTAAGTAGCATGGTGGATTTTGGACTATATCTCCATCTATCTATCTATCTATCTATCTATCTGTTTGTGTGTGAATGGTATGTATATCCTTATTAAGAAAACATCTTTCTATTTTCTTGAGTATTTATAATCATGAATAGGTATTGAATTTTGTTAAAGGCTTTTCAGCAACTAAGAGATGGGAAAAAAAATGAGTTAATATTAAACTAATTTTTAACTGGAGATATCTCAGATTTTTTAGCAGAAAAGGAATCACTGAAAGTCATTAAGAAAATACAGTAAACAGCATTTCCTAATTTAAGAAACGAGAATCTTTTGTTCATAAGAGATCTTCCAGAGCACGTGTAACAATGAACACACTTTGGAAAACACAGGGACCCTGCTGATGCCCATCTTTCCCTCCTTCATTTTAGTTGTGGGTAAAAGTGATTCTGCAAATGTTAACACAAACACTAGTAAATATTAGGGTCAGAATGCAAGGCCGCAGCTCAGGACCCTTACTCTCCTGGTGAGCTTCCTCTCAAAGCCATTTTCAGGAATTTCATTATGAGATCTTCTCAAAGATATCCCAAAGCCAGCCAATTGGTATGACAATCTTCAAAATCAAACTATTTGGAGAAGGCAGCACATCCCTATGGAGATACTGAGCATGGGTAAAAACTTACATGAAAGAAAGACTTTTGGCAGTAAAATTATCGACATCTTGAGAAATGGTTTTGCATGTGTTTTCTTTATTCCTTGTGAACTATCGAGGTTTATACAAGTTAAAATACATGAGAGAATGAATTGTTTGGTTTGTTTCTTGTTTCTTTTTCTTCTTCCTAGGGGCAAAGGAAGCCTATAGAGGATAAAAATTCCATGGACAAGAGTGTGACTTTCTATGAATTGAATTCCAAGAATAGAATCACTGCAACTGGAATTGGAAAAAAGAAAGGGGAGACAGAAAGAGATGGAGTGCAATTAAGCAAGTGGCTCGCATCAGTATCTTTGTCTGGGCTTTTGGCCCATGAGTTGGCTCACCATCGAGGCCAACTTTGCATGGCCCTAAATTCAACAGGTGTGTTACAGCTCCAAGCACCATGATGCGCTTTTTCTTGGGAGGATTGGATTACATTGCCCTTCACTCTCCAGAGAGCCATAGACGTTTTTACTGTCAAAGCTAAAAACCCAATTTTCCTCATCATCTGGTAACAGCTTTTAACAGTTGTCTTAGGAAATGCCACTCAGAGTGCCACAAGAGGTATGTAGTAATGAGCAACCTCAAATGATGGCAAAACCGCCCCAAATGTGCCAGTTTTGCTCTTTGCCATGTACTGACCTTACCTTTTCATGCACACACAAATAAATCAAGTCCAAATTTGATCTTCCTCCTTTTCACAGGAGCGCCCCAGGATTTTAATAATGACCATAAACCAGGATGCATAAAGGGCATATTTTACAGGGGTATAAAGATAACGTCTTTATCTTGCCATGGCACGGAAATTGCCACTTTAAATTGTGGACTGCGTTACTTTTTTATTGCTGCAAAATTAAGCATTTTGATAGGTGTCCACCTCTGGTCCTCGAGGTCCTCATCACCCTTCTCTGTAGGGAGACCTGCCTGCAGAACAATTTGCTCTTGACTCAAGGTCCCGAAGTCTCCCCGGAAGCCTTGGACGTTGGGCTTCAAGGCAGTCACTGCAGTCCTTCCTGGATTATCTTTCAAATGCCTTTGGGCTAAATTTGTGTCCATCGTTTGCTGGCAGATTTATCCTGAAGCCTTAGGCTTAAATGAATTTTCTCAGAAAAAATCAGCCATAATTTTGCATTAATGAAACTTATTCACTTGGTTATGCAGGGTTCCTTTCTTCCATCAATGTGCATGTTTAGTTCCCATTAATGGTGAATTATGTGGACACATTGACATAAGAATAGATCCCTCGGGCTCTGTGTGTAGAGGACATTTGTTCATTGGGAAGTACTTAAAAAAAACAAACAAACAAATACATCACAAATCAGAAAAAAAACTAATATTACTTTGGGAAGAAAGAGGAAAAATCCTGTGCTGACTTGGGAAGGATAGCGTTTGAAAGGATGCCAAACTTACTTCCAAAGTATTATGGAATGTTTTTCCCAATAAGAGGCATCCAGAAAGAAATGTACCTTCATTGCTCCAGCCTCCTCGTTTCTCTCCCAGTTCCTACTGACCATAGGCCCCCTCGGGTAAAAAACGTTCTCTCTGCCTGTGCCCTGCCTGTGATGATGAAAGGGGGTCCCCTGCACTGGCTGTACCACCCCTTTGTGTACACAGCAGGGGCTCACTGTGAATGTCCCCAGGGGAGTCTCATTCAGAAGATTTCTCTTGTGGCCTTTAATGGGCTCCAGGGACTGTTCCAAGGATCTTGGCTAATTGAAGATACCCTTCCTTGGTATTTCCTAAAAGTGTCACTTTTCAGCAAATGGTCAAAAGCCTCCTTATTTTCCTCTGGGCAGCTTGTATGCCTGCCCCATGCTGGCTCATGGTGACAGTGATGCACTTGAACTTCTGAGTGATAATTTTACATAGTACAGGGCACGTAACTCAGAACCAGCCTCCGACCAGAGTCCATCCTGGGTCGTCCTGTTCCCTGTATGGCACCTTATGTTGCAGTGGAGTGGACTTGCATTTCATGGATTCCAGTTCAACCAGACACGTGAATAATTTCCATCACAAAGTGAAGGAGCCCTACAAAAGAGTGAGGTCTGCTCTGAGAATGGGCTCTGTCCCACCGAGGCTTCCTTGGGGTCTGACAACCTGAGCTGCGGTGACAACCTGCACAGATGGCTTTGGCAGCTGGGGGAACCAGGTGCAGATTTGGACCGGCTTCAGGAGGTCTATCGTATTGTTACGACAATGTAGACGCTCTCCAGTGAGGGGCGGGAAGAAAAGGGGAGTGGGCAGGGGTGCCAGCTGTCGCTCTGGTCTGCCTGGGTTGGCATCCCCACACCCCCCGTGCTGGTGATGTGACCTTCATTAAAGCCTGCCTCTGTCAGCATCTCTCCCAGCCAGGAAATGTCACAGGAGGGATGCATGGGGATGGAGAGAGAAAGTTAAATTCTCATCAGAGGCACAGGAAATAGTAAACAAACGCTCTCCTCTCCTCCCCGCTCTCTGTTTCAATTAGTGATGTAAATATATTCAAATGTTCTGCCTGTTACACCCTAGGGTGGTGGGGGGAATTTGCTGCCATAGGCAAGATGGGGAGAAAAGTGCCACAAGCCCACCTACCCCCCTTACAGCTTACAGACCCACCCGTAATAGAGTCACTAAAACATTTTGCTGCCCTAGGCAACCACCTGCTCTTCCCGTAAAATCCGTCACTGGCACGACTTAATTCATCTCAGCCTGGTGGATCCGGATCACGGGCAGACAATCTCAGGTCAGGGTGAAAGACAATTCAAATGCATTCTAATATAAAATGGAACATCCACTAGGCTGCTTTTAGGGTCTCCTTGTTAAATCCCGGATATTTAGTTCTTTGCATTACTGTCGGATTTTCCTTGGGATTAGAAATTCTAGCGAACTGGTTAGGAAGAACGAAGGGAAGAGGAGCGTTTTTTGTGTTGTTTTTTTTTTTACTAGAAATAAATTTTAGCTCTTTTCCCTCCCTTTTGACCTCTTTTCCAATTTTCTTATTGCTGTGTGTATCACATGTCCATTCCAATGCTACCTGGTCCATCACTACACAAGTTCTTAAAAATCCCTTTGAAAAAGGACAAAAATAAACAAGTCAAAGTATGGCTGCATAGAGTAGTTTCTCGGTGTCCATGTAGGTGCTTCACATCCTTGTGACACGTGTGCTGTGTGTGTGTGTGTGTGTGTGTGTGTGCAGCCCGCCACTGCCACTTGTGGCGGCCAAGTCAACAGTGCAGATGGAGCCTTCACACCATTTGTGTAAATATCACAAAGTTACGAATCAAGCTGGCAAGCAGTGAAATAAGGCATATTCTGTCTGCCTACCTTGACATGCATGTCTAACTAATGACCAGAAAGGTCAGGTTTGAATTGGGGATTCTCAGACTCCTCCAGCCTCTGAGCGAAAACCAGGACAGGACTCCATCACCCGGCCCCTGGCCTGCCTTGGGTGTGCAGGTGGGTGCCCAGCCCACAAGTCCAGCTTCCATCCACTCCCCACAAACAGCGGTAGCTACCTGGGGCCACGTGTCCCCTCAGGAAGATGGATGAGAATGTGTTACAGGCCTTGGACGTGACCTCAAGACTGTTTTCTTGGGATTTCTGGCTCTGGGGTGTGCAGGGTATGGACTAGAAAAGAAAGCATGGCTCCTGGGGCAGGGGCCCTTGGCCCATTCGGCATCTTGCCCTTTGGAAGGACAACGCCAGAGGAGGACCAGAGCGGGGACTGTAAAGGTGAAGGGTCAGGAGAGAGAGCTCTGTTGCCCAGGCCAAAGAGTGACGGCCACATGGCCTATCCTCACCTGTTGGATCTTGTGAAGCTCATTACCTCATTTCATCCTTGCAAGCCCTACAGGGTGGGAGTCATTCCAAGCAAGGGAAGGGCACGTGGAGGAATTAGCTCCCACAGATGTAAGTCCAGAGCAAGTGTGACCGTGAGAAGTGCCACGCCTCCCTTCTCTCCACCATGCCCCAGGACGTGCGGCGCTTAGTAAACATTTCATAAAGATGCAAGAGGCCGCGGTGAAAGCTCAAAGCTGAAGAATCTGCTAACAGTCGAGGGAGGAAGACAAAATATTAGAGTGAGGAACAAGAGATAAAGGAAGGGGAGTGGCTTGTAAATGATGCGGGAGAGTCAAAGATGAGCGCCAGCATCCCTTAGAACAGTGAAGCTGCCTGGCGGGGGTGAAGGAGCCCCGAGCCTCGTTTTCACCCGAGCAGTCCTGTCACCCACGGAGCTGTCCTCAAAGGGGCCCTGGCCGCAGCATGGCCCCATCGGACCTGACCCGTCCTCTGTTTTCTGTTCCCAAACTCCTCGAGCCCGTGCTTTCAAGTGGAGGTCAGACCCCTGTTTTGCAGATTATAACTGCTGCAGGAAGTGGGTTTTATGACCTCTGTAATGAGCTGATTTCTATAGGAGGCCTCTAAGGCCTGTCTGGAAACTTAACACCCGGAGCTCCAGGCCTTTCTGAAATGTCTTGTATTCTGATACGTGGGTTTAGAGTCGGGTTCCAAACCATGAAAGTCAGGGGTTGAAATGACAACACTTCCCAATCCAAGAGCCTCCATCCTCAGGGCAGTTTGGGTGGCGTTGCTATGGTAACCTCTAGCCAGTTTCAGATAGCTGACGGTTACCCAGCGCGTGACAATGGAGAAAAGATCAGGTTCCGGGGCCAGCATCCGGTGTGATGGACTGAGGAATGAGGCAAGCCCAGTTTCCCAGCACAGAGGGTTTCTGCAGCTTGGAAAGGAGATGTACCACGTCACAATACCGCTACAGCACAGGTTTGCAAATATTGATCGCAAGCGTCCTCCAACAATCCCGCTCCAATTGTGCTTTTGTCTTCCGGAGGTGCTGAGTGAGTCAGTTTCCTACCCTGCACAGCCATTATCCTTAAACTGTAAATGTCGGAAAGAAGAAATACAATCTGTGAAAGCTTTCTTTTGTGTTTAGTTGGAAAAACAGACAGAGTGGCTGAGCCACATTGCCTTCCCTTCCCATGTGCCTTGTGCATAGCGGGCTTCAGCACCCATGCAGAGGAGCTGAAGGAGCACGGGTGGCTGGAGTGGCCGGCAGACGCTGGGAATTCCAGGGAGGCGGGAGGTGGAGGGGGCAGGAAAAGTGTGGACACTTAGAGGTGCCCAGGGATGCAGTGGCCTCCAAGTCCCACTCCCTTGGCCACAGCCGATTATTGGGAGCAAAGAAAACGTTGTCCAGTCCTTCTTGTAAAATCCAATTGTCTCAGAAAACTTAAGAACGTGACATTCAGGGCTGAGCCATCCGGGTCAGAATCATATCCATTCTTTGATTTTAAAAGACGCAGAATCTCTGTACCTGGAATATAATATTGATGCCGTGATTATTGACTCGCACATGACACACAGGAAGGCACCCTGATTAAATGTAACGGGAAAATGATGACCTGCGTGTCCGTTGCTTTTGCATCATTATCACGTCAACCATTTGTCATCTTGCTGGATGAACAAATTTGTATGTTAAAAAAAATCCGGGATCATCGTGAAAGCAAAGCGAATGTTAATTAAGGGTAGAAGCAATAACAGTGATGCGTGGCTGTGACTCATCCGGGTCAAAGCCAGATTATGAATCCTGAAACTGTGCATTGATTATTTGGTATCATATGATCACCCAGGGCACAATGTCTGCTAAATGCTCGTGTAGGACCTAACGGGCTGTGGGCTCGGGCTGCTTAGCCTCCCAGGCCTTCTCCTCCGTGTCAGGAAAATGAGGGGTTGTGTGTAGGTGATTTTCAACCTACACTGTGCGTTGGAATCACCTGGGAAGTATTCTTACAAACGTGTTGCGGGAGCCCCATCCCAGACACACTGAATTAAAATCTCTGGGAGTGAGACCCAGGCAGATGTACTTCTTACATGCTCTGCAGATATTTCTAATTGCATCCAGGATTCAGAACTACTGTACTGCTAGCTAAACTCTTTTTTTTTCTTTCTTTCTTTCTTTTTTTGCTGTACGCGGGCCTCTCACTATCGTGGCCTCTCCCATTGTGGAGCACAGGCTCCAGACGCGCAGGCTCAGTGGCCGTGGCTCATGGGCCTAGCCGCTCCGCGGCATGTGGGATCTTCCCGGACCGGGGCACAAACCAGTGTCCCCTGCATTGGCAGGCGGACTCTCAACCACTGCGCCACCAGGGAAGCCCTAGCTAAACTCTTAAAATCTCTGTTCATTCTAAAATAATGTGTCCTAAGGCAGTGGTTCCCACACTTGAGAACATCACACCAGAATCCCTTGGAGGACTTGGTACCCGGCAGGTGGCTCGGGCAGCCCCTCTGAGTTCCTGATTCAGTTACCTGTGTTTGGGTCCTGGTAACTCAAATTCTAGGAAGTTCCTAAACAGTCCTGATACTGCTCTTTGGGGAACCAGGCTTTAAGAATCTCTGTACTAGGGTTCATTGACACACAAAAATACACACTGTGATGTGTAACACAACAATTTTGCAATTTAATAATATACATGATAGTTTGATGTTGTAATTTCACAACCTACTGACTTCCATGACCCAACCTCCCCCAATCAAATGATCGCTTTTCTGTAGTTGGTTCTTGGTGACACAGCCCAGGGGGTAGGAGGGTGTCGTGAAGTGCCCTGAGGGTATACTCCCTGGAGATGTCTGGCGGACGGTCCATAAGCATCACTGCTCAGCCCTCACCGAATTACAATTGCTCAAGTCTTAACCCCAAACTGGCAAAGACATTCAGTTCTCCTGCCACGGTCTCTGCCCTTGCTTCCGCCTCACCCATTGCCTGTGGCACTGGCTTTGGGGCTATAGCGTACACATCATAAAGCAAGATATGCAGTCTCATCTGTGCTGTTTGCCAGTCCTCCTGCTTCTGGCTACTTGGAAGCATCATCCTCTCCGGTTCTCACTGTGGAGCAAGGGCCATGTGACAGAGGTGGCCAGTGAGTGATGAGCTGTGTCCTTGTGAGGCTGAGTGTCCCTCACCCAGAAAAGCACACCTTTCCTTCTGCCGCCTTCACAAACAGTGTCGCTGCTTTCTCGGCCTCAGTTGCAGAATATGGAGTATGCTTTATAAGAGGAGACCCCCTAGATGGTGGGTGTGGGTACGCAGATTGAGAAATAAACTGACGGCTGTTAAGCTTTCGAGACTCCTGGGCTGTTCGTTACTGCGGCAGAACCAAGCATATCCTGACGCAGACTCTCTGAGGCCGGGCTGCCTTTGCCTGGATTCACGCCAACCAAGAACTATTCCAGTCCTAGGAATACCCAGTGCACTGTCAATGCTTCTGCTCTTATCTCTTCTGTGGGTCTGAACTTCTGCCTTTACGTCTAGGACTTGGATACTTGCTACTCTAAAAATTCGAATACTAATTGGAGCTGCTTAGCTTTAAAACTATTTAATGTTGACAAGAGAACAGACAGCTCAAGTTTTGGTCTCTTAGCTTTCCCTTTTCTTCAAGTGTCACATGGTAATGGACACAGCAGAGACCTTCAGAAGATAGGTGACCTTGATTTCAAAGGTCTGTCAGAGTTTCAGTGGAAGTCAGGCTCTGAATCCTCTGGGGCCCCTGACTTGGTATGTTTCCTGTTTTCTGGCGTGTGCTGGAAAAATCCTTTCTTGTGGTGGTGACAATCCCCCCTCAGGTGGCCTCCCCACGGCAGGGCCTCTCTCCACGGTGGCTTCTTCAAGTTACCGAGGCTGGTTCTCCAAAGAATAGCTAGTTTGGAGGAAGATTCATCTGTATTTCTTTCAATGCATCAAGGATAAAACCTGTATGTTTTATATGGGGTCCATCCAAATGTCTGATGTCATCATTTCCTGAGAGTATCTGAGGTACGAGGCACAGAATTAAGAGTTGGACGTGGGTCATTGGACCTTTACTACACACTGGGAGACAGGAGAAACTATTGACCCCATTTCACAGATGAGGAAACTGGTCCTCAGAAAAGACAGACATGTTGTCTAAGGTTATACAACTGGTCGACAGCAGATGTAAGTTTGGCATCTAGGCCCATTTGAACACAATCAGTTACGTTTTCTAAGGGCCTGAGTGGTGACCTGATACTTTGCGGACGTGGGACAGAGACTCCCGACCTGGAGACCTGGCCCCTGGGACAGTTTCTGTCCTTAGCCATCCTTAACCACTAGTATTGCCCTTTGCTCTCCGGGACCAGAACTTTTTTTTTTTTTTTTTGCTGTACGCGGGCCTCTCACTGTTGTGGCCTCGCCCGTTGCGGAGCACAGGCTCCGGACGCGCAGGCTCAGCGGCCATGGCTCACGGGCCCAGCTGCTCCGCGGCACGTGGGATCTTCCCGGACTGGGGCACGAACCCGTGTCCCCTGCATCGGCAGGCGGACTCTCAACCACTGCGCCACCAGGGAAGCCCTTAGAACTTTTAATTCAGAGATAACAGTGAGGGAGGAGGTGATTAAGTGAGCAGAAGAAAGGTTTATCCAGTTGCTTTTATATTAAAAATGGTTTATTATAGACAATGGGAAGAGGAATGTGTCAAACTGACCAACTTCTCTAAGAGGCAGGCAGAGTTGGGTCCTTTCAAACATACGGACATTGATATAAAACCTACACTCTATTTCTGAACTTGAAGGTGCCCATAAATAGCTAACATTCAATCCACATTCCTGTTTTTTTTCTTTCACCAGGACTGTTGATTTTTCCCCATAAATTTACAAATAAATGGAGAATTCTTCATAAACTATAGAATCTGATTTCTGCAAGAGGTTTGAAAAGTGCAAAATACAGTCCTGGGCATGGGAATTTAACCTTCTTTCCAAAGGCCGGAATGATTGAGCCTCACCCCAAGCAGTGCTCAAAATAATAGCCCATATGACTGTTGTGGTTAGTGACCATCAGTGGCATATTATTTTCTCTGGAGGTATTCTGTCTAATTCACTTTAGGTATCAGTAATGGGCACTTTCAAACAGTAGTCCAAATGGAAATAACGATCCCTGCAGAGTGAGAGCAGGACAGAGAAGCCTGGCTAAAGCACAATTATCTTAATACACTCCTGATTCAAGGCTAATTTGCAGGGCTATATGTCTATTTTCATTTGCTCCGGAGATAATCCCATAAGACAAGGCTTCTATACTGGGAGAAAATTCTACAGTGGAGGATTAAGGGGCCCAGCTGTGCACGGAGGATTTGCCTGTGGGATGGCAGGCCCCATGTCAGGACTCCTCTCTCCCAAGCCCCCAAATCCCACGAAGGAGACGAGGAAACCCAAACACTCTTTATCTGGCTCCCAGGCAAAGTAGAAGACAGCTGGCCAATTTTCAGCTTCCAATTGGGTAATTCATTACAGGAACAAAATTAATGCTTGTGAAATTCGCGAGGCAGCTTTATCACAGTCTGAGGGTTTGCCCATCCAAACTTAATTTCTACAAAGTGGAAATAAATACAGATTTACTGAAGATGAAAAAGAAAAAAAAAATTGGGGTAAGGGTTTGGAGAAAGGAGAAGAAATCAATTCCTTTGTCCTGAACCAAAGTGGAAAATAAAAATTGTTTTGAATTTTCATCTCTGAAAACTTGAGTTTTACATAACAGTTTGGGTTTATTTGAGGAAGGGAATCACTTTTCAAATATGTATTTTATTTTGTTTACAGTTTTTTCCTTTGTTTCAAAATGTGTACTCAAGTCATTTGCTAAATAAATATTATCAGTCTTGGTTTACCTTTGAGTATCAGGGTCTTCCCACCCTATAATCCCATAGTAATGCTTGTAAAGATAAGGGCTGGGGCAGAAGATGAGGTCTTAGGCTGTAACAAAGTTGGGACTTGCCTGGTGGTCCATTGGTTAGGACTCCATGCTTCCACTGAAGGCGGCCCTGATCGGGGAACTAAGACCCCGCATGCTGAATTGTGCAGCCAAAAAAAAAAAAATATATATATATATATATACATATATATATATATATGTATATATATATAAAGAGAACTTGAAAATTCATTCCAGAGTGCTGGGAAGGCGATAAGGGCCACAGAAGCTGCCAAGAAGGGCGACTTACTCCAGTTCTGCAGTCAGAGGGGGCTTCCTGGGGGAGGGTGCACTTGGTCCCTCAGGGTTTCCATATTTGCGATGCTTGTGAGATGCAAGTAAAATGTAAGGCATTTGTAAAGCACTGCCGTGGCACATCCTAAGTCATCAAGTAACGGTTGTAGTTATTAATTAAATATTTGGTGAAATTCCAGGAACACATGTGATACTAGTGTGGGAGAATTTCCCACACTCTATCCTGAAGATGGTCCAGGGCTTTTCTCTAATGTATAATCTGGTCTCTTTTTTCCTTGTTTTGTTCTCCACAGGCCGTGTTGCAGGGAAAGGGAGGTTTGCTTAATTAGAGAGATGTGTGCAATTTGGGCTGGTGGTTAAACATGCCCTACAGTGGGGCTCATTCCAAAGTTAACAATTCTCTCAACACAATATTTACCTTATGAAGGGGAGCTGTGCAGTCTGCCTGTTCCTTCAGGGAGATCTCCTACTGAGTCAAACCAAAACCATCAAGGCATATGTTAGCTCTTCAGAGCGCAGGGCTCTGGAGCTGGGAAGTGGTGGGAATCACGGGGGACCCTGTCATGATCCCCATCTTCACGATCACGTCATCTCACCTCACTTGTCTGATTGATTGCTTCCAGCAGGTGGCCTCAGCACCTACACATGTTTCTTCCAAATTATGTCAGTGTGTGGCATAGTTGATAAAGCCCTGATCATTTTCTTCTGCTAAGAACAAGTGAAACTTTCTGAAAGCATTACCAAGGGGTAACTGTATTGACTGTTTTTATTATTTTCATAGTTGATCATCTTATCTTATCCAAGTATTTGCCCATACTCCACTTAACTGAGTGTGATGTAAATGCAGTCTTAGGATATATGGGTCCCCCAGCAGATCATAATCAAGGTCAGTGTGAAGTTACTAGAGCGTTAGATTGACAAAACCATAGCCATAGCCCAGTCTTTAATATTGGCCAGATCTATAAGCAGGGTTTTATACCTGTTATATAAAAGCAACTAAGACCTCTAACTTCACCCAGCTTCTGAATTACTTTAAGATGGAGAGTGCCAACCATCACATCGCTGTCCTATTTTTCTATAACGTTGAGTTATATGACAATGATATGCTGGATTAAGATGTGAATGGTGGGTGACCATGGAAGCTTATGTAGATCTTAGGTAGATCTGCAACCTGCCAGCCCCCTCATCGACGCCTGGAAGAAAGAACCTCTCAGTTGGGGCTCAGCTGTGGAGCCTAAGTTGGGGCTTCCTTGTGGAGGATACAAGGAAGTATGCCAGCATCGTACTTCTCTGGAAGAACTTAAAACCTGGATGAGAAGATTTATGGGCGAGAAGTAATTAGAGAATAATGCAGTTTAGTAGATAGTCAAGCACTTAACCGACTATAAATATGACCAGATTTATGAGAAGAGCTATTTAATGAGCACTGAATAAGAGAAGAGGGGCTTTTTTGAAAGAAGGCAAAAACTGAGTTGGATTTGAAATAGTTTTATTCCATATATATTAATTTGAGGCAAATAATTTTCATTAATATACGTATTCTTTTTTGGCAAATAATTTTTGGCAAAGCTACATACATTTGTAGTGTTTATTATTATATGTCAGCATTGCCAAAAATTATTTGACAAAAATCTATATGTGTGTGTGTGTGTGTGTGTGTGTGTGTGCAGCTTTGCCAAAAATTCTTTGTTCACAAAATGCAACAGAATGTAACACATACAACACTGTTACTGAAGGTACTTTGTTACACACACATACACACACACACACACGCACACACACAGAGCACTGTATGCTCCAGCAACACTGAACTATTTGAGAACTCAAAAACAACTGTGAGTTGCTTCAGAGTTTTATTGTACTAATTCTCAACTTTGACCCCACTGATTTATCTGTTAAAGATTACCGTTGTCTGAAATAATCAAATCCCAGGTTTGGGTGGTGGGGTCCAAGCAGGACCTGCATTTTAGGGCTTTGGGTGATTCCGGCGTGCAGCCAGGGTTGGCGCTACACTCTTCTGGACAAGTTATTGGCTATGCTTTCTCTCGAATTCCCTCGGTCAGAGTTCTGTCTTCTAGGTGAGCCTCTATGGACCCTTTAAAGCCCATCACAGAGTTAAACTTTGCAGTAAAATCCCTGCTCCTTCCATCTCCCAAACTGCTAGTGAAGAGAGTCACGCTTTCCTCTGTATCTTGAACTGGAGGATAGTTCACCGACTGCCACCACCAAACAGAAACAGATGACATCCATGGAGCACAGGTTTTATGGGGTGAAAACCGGGACAACTTGGAGGGACATATCAGACTCCAGACTCCACAGTCCCTAGTGGGGCCAGGCTGAAGCAATCATCTTTCTGCAGTCCCTTCCCTGCTCACCTTCTTACCCATCCCTGTCTTGTACTCGCTCCCTTCCCGGTGTCCCATGGGAGCACACCCTTAATAAATTACATGCGTCCAATTCCTGGTCGATTCTGCAAGAACCTGACCTAAGACGTAAGACCTAAGACATTCACAATAAGTATTCTTTACTCCAGCGGCGGGCTGGAGCTGGCTTTTACCAGCTCACAAAAGCTAATTGTGCACATCTTGTCTCAATCCTTTATTGAGGGAAGTCACGTTGGTAGCTTGAAACCATCCATGGTGGGAACGGCACAGAGAGAGTGAGGGTCTAGAGAAATAATATGAGTAGAAACCATAAGAGTGCGTTTTGGGTAAAGGGATGTTATCGATAATTTTAAGACAATACTGAATCAGTGAAGTGGTGGTTCCATCATGATTTTGGTCATGGATGCAGAGTAGACGTGCACTTTGAGAATCCAGGAAGTAAACCAGACTTCCCACTTCAGAGGTTACTTCACAGCAGGTCAAACCAGAGCTAGAAAGATGCTTGTACCATGGGGAAGGGACTTTGGGACTTTTTAAGATGCGTAAGTCCTTAGTCACAGGTGGGAAGTGACCTATTACGAGCAGAAAACCGGCCTGCTCCCTGGAGTCTTCCTCTGACTAATTAGAAACCCTTTTTCCTACATCGTTATTTGTCCTTCTCCCCTGGGCCATTTTCACTACCATCCAAACATGCAGTTACTTCCTCTGGCTACTGCTCTGGCTACCTCCCCACTTCTCTTCTTCCTGTATGTTCTGTACTGTTGTCTCCCATGCTCCTTCCATTCGCTCTTGAACTGTCTTCAGCGGGGCCCTTCCTCCCTGACTCTTGAAGGTTTGTTGATGGTTTCCATGGTGCTGCTCACAATGAACAATTTGCAGTCTCCACCTCTTTCAGTCTCCAGCATTGGTTGACACACTCAGCTACTCTACCCTTGGAAGAGGACATTCTGGTTTTGCTCCCACTTCCCAGGTCATTCCTTCTGAGTCTCCTTTGCTGGTTATTCCACATCAGTCCCTAACTCCCTAACATGGGAGTGTCCCAGGATTCTGTCCGTGGTCCTTTTCCCTTCGTTACATGAATTAACTCCATGACTTCAACTAAGTGTACATCTTTCAATGCCAACCATACCCTTGAGAACTTCCAAATGCCTGTTAGGTCCAGACCCCTCCCCTAACCCCCAGACTCACATTCTACTCAATATTTCTACTTGGATGCCAGAAAGACATCTTGAATTTAAGGTGTCCAAGACAGAACCACTGCTCCCAACACATATGCGCACACACACACATGCACACACACACGTGCACACACACATGCACACATATGTGCACATGCAATACACACACCCAAACACATACACACACACTTACACATACACACACACACACAAACACACACCCTTCCTTCCCTGTGGTATCTTCCATCTCAGGACACCATCCTTCTAGCTTCTCATCTTTGACCTCTCCTTTTTTTGCACACTCCACATCCAGTCCATCAGAAATTAATTGGGCTTTACCTTCACAGTATATCCAGAATCTGACCTCATCACCTCCACTGTGACCCCTGGTCTAAGCCTCCATCACATCTCCAGAAGGTCACTGCCTGCCATAGCCTCTTCACTGGGCACCCAGTGTCCATTCTAACCCTCCTAGAGAACATGCTCAACACCACAATCCCTTTGCAGTATGTCAGCACATGGTTATTCCTCTGCTCAAAACCCTCCAATGGATCTCCATTCCTCTCTGAAACTAGAGTCCCTACTATGGACTGGTGGGCAAAGCCCTTCATGATCAGGCCCCTGTATTTCTGCCTCCATGGAGTCCTTCAAACCTCACGAGCTTCCTTGCAGTTCCCTAAACCCAGCAATAGGTTCCTTTTCCCCAACGCTTTTGAACTTGCTTCTCTCTCTGCTTGGAAATTCTCCCAAATATCACCTTTTCATAGAGATGACTATTTAAAATTGCAATTCCTCCCCCCACCCCGAGACTGCCGTTACCACTCTCCCGGTCTCATTTTTCTCACTGGCATTTATCACCATCTGACAAATTACAGAAACAGTCCCGTCACTTTAGGGCTATTTGATTCCTAGTTGGGGTGCTGAGTTTGAACAGCAGGAGATAAGGCATTATTGGAATTTATTTGGTGCCTGAATTTCAGACGGCAAGTAACAAGAATTTGGATAACAAGAGATTTAATGAAATATTTACCTGTATACGCACAGTCCCCGAGTTTGGAAAGCCAGGGATCGTTATTACATTTACTCACTTATTTTGTTTGTTGCTCTTCTCAAGTCAGAACGTAAATGCATGGGGTTTTCCTGTTTTGCTCACAGCAGTGTCTTCTAGGACAGCACCTAGCACAAAATACATATTCAGTAGATAAATGCTGGCTGACAGCTAAGGAAGGGAAGAAAAAAATAAGAGACATAAACTAGATGGAAGTGGGGGTGGGTGGAGAGGGCATGCAGTCAGAAGAGATAATACCTTACCTCTCCTCCAACCCTGAAATATTGGCATTTAATGTTGCTGGCCCTCTTATTTCCAAAAACAAATGGAAATTCTGGTCCCAACACCCGGTGTGAAGCATAATTGCCATTTGAGGCTCATGTCATCTCTGCCTAACTCCACTGGCTTTGGAGGGTTCCAGGTCGTGAGCCCCATCTTCTGAGACTAGATACTTTTCTTCTGCAGCCACCCTTGAAGCAGTGTACCTGTGCATCCCCACGGGTCCTCCATAAGATGTACCTGTCCCAGATACTGATTGTAAAGCTTGCAAACGGAGCGAAAGGCCCCTGCATGGCCCTCTGTCCCCAGAGATGCTGACAGAGGCTGCATCTCTGGCACCAGCTCCGCTAGCTGCAGCAGCAGAAGTGACAGTCTCTGTCAGGCCCTGTTCTGCGATGTGGTTGCAGCCCTTATGGGAGTTCAGGGTTACCCTCTTAAAGCAGCCCTCATGACAATTTTTTGAGCTACTTAACTTTCTTTAATAAACTTATTTCTTTTTGGCTTAAAATAAACAGAGAGGGGTTTGGGCTTTCGCAGGTTGGTACCAGATCTTTGAGGGAGAAGTTTTGGTTTCTAGGATACTTCCTGTTTCCTCTGGTAGAAAAGGACCGGAAACAAAGTTGCGGGTAGGTTGGTCTTTTAATTGCAGTTTGAAATTTTCAAAGTTGAAATGCTTGGTTTCTTTTATAAATTATTTGACTGCGAAAGAGTTCATCTAGGCCAGGATTCCTCAAGCTCAGGAATACTGATGTCTCGGGCTGGATCATTCTCTGTTGTAGGGGGGCCTACTGTTCACGGGAGGATGTCTCCCAGCATCCCAATTTCTACCCACGTGAGGCCAGGAGCATCCTTCCTCAACCATGACAACCAAAAATGTCTCTAGACATTGTCTGTCTAGTGTCCCCCCAGAGCAAAATCACCCCGTAGTTGAGAACCTCTAACCCAGAGGCAGTTAAACATTCTACATGTTACTTCCTTGTCATGTGAGGGATCCACAGTTAAGGGGCAGAAGCGCATACAGCGCTCCCTCCTTATCCGCAGGTGATAGTTTCCAAGGCCCCCAGTGGAGGTCAGAAACCACAGATGGCACCGAACCCTCGATATACTGTGTCTTTTCCTCTACATACATACTTGTGATAAAGTTTAATTTATAAATGAGACACAAGAAGACATTAACAACCATCACTAATAATCAAATGGAACAATTATAACAACATATTGTAATAAAAGTTACATGAATGTGGTCTGTCTCTCTCTCTTTCCCAAAATAACTTACTGCGCAAATTTCACACCTTTTCCATCTTAGCTAAACACTTATCATGCACTGTGGCCGTAACTACTGCAGTCTGAGATGTGACAGCAAAGCTAGGATGAATTTCTTCTTCCCAATTTCATGGATAAAAGATTCATTCTTCCTGTAGATCTTAGCTATACTGATTTTTATACTTTTTTTTTATACGTAGCATACTGATCTTTTCCCCTTTCCTTATGAAACTGAGAACTTTGACTTTTTCACTTAAAGGAAACCCTTTATGACTCTTCTCTTTGGCGTACCGGAGTTGCCAGCATCGCTGTGCTTTGGGGCCATTATTAAGTAAAATCGGAGTCACGCGAAATCAAACACCGTGATACCTCACTAGTAGATCTGATAACCAAGGGGCTACGGAGGGACGAATGGGAGGGACATGCCGGACAAAGGGAAGATGCACATCCCAGGTGGGATGGAGCAGGATGGTGCCAGATTTCATCACGCTACTCAGAACTATGTGCAGTTTAAAACTTACGGATTATTCATTTCTGGAATTTCCCATTTAACATTTTTCGACTGTGATTGGCTGCAGGTAACTGACACTGTAGAAAGCAAAAGCAAGGCTGGAGGGGGACAACTGTACAACGTACCATTGTTCATCGGATGTGAAATTCGGAAAGAGTGGTTTTAGCCCAATGCACTCCTTATTGCTCTATTAAAAATAAAACAAAATAGTTGCTTTGGATCATAAACATCTAAATTGTTTTATTGCTAAAATATGTATGATTTAGTCACTTCTCTGTTATTAGAAATGCCACACTTTTATTTTATATCGTATATCATTTCTTGAAATGACTTGGCTGTCTAAAGCTAAAATCAGTAATGATGCATTTGGAAAAGTATATAACGGTAGATGAGCAGTTATATTTTATGTTTTTTTTCTTTTCTCCCAAATCAAACTTGGTTTTCTGTCAACATATTCTTACTTAGGCCCTAATGCTCTGCTATTTTCATGTTCATGGCATGTTTTGGACTATCTATCGCTCCGCATTTTACATTTCCTAGAAGCTTTATTAAAGCCATTTATTTGTAATAATAAGGTGAGTGAGATATTTATAGCAGTCTCATTTTTTTAAATACTATAAACACATATTACAAACCTAACAGACCATAACTAGCATTTTGATTTGTGGAAAATCTGTCATTAACACAACAGAATTACTAACTTTCCAGCACAGCTGCTAAGATAGGTTATGGCCAACAGCAATTTCTAAAGGTTAAAAAAAAATTAAGAAAACTATTGTTAATATTATAAATAACTGATTATCATTTATTACAAAATAACTACCTTTAAGCAATTATCACAGTTAACAAGTGATTGTTTCGGGATTATTGCTGAATTACTGTTAAACAGCAAAGTACATATGGTGTATGAAATTCATGGTTTATTATTATTTTTACAAGCACAGATGGCTTAGTACAATCAGGGAGACTAATGGAGAGTAATCTTTTTTTAATGTCATTACCATATGACTACCTCAAGTGATTTTTTTTGTTTTGCTAACATTATAATGTTATTTTAATTAAGATGCTAAGGACAGTAATTTTTCCCACCTAACTGGACCAAAAGGTAAAGGGATATTCAATATATTTTTAAAACTTGATTATGAAATTTTCATATGAGTTCAAATAAGTATGAATCACATTGGTACATCTAACCTTGCTTTTATCTTAGTTGAAAAGACTTCATTTAAAAAATCTTATAAGTCAATGACAGTTCAGTATATCATAAAACTCTAATGGTCTGTATCAAAATAATAAAGTACTTATTATGGATGTGTGTATAGTTTTGGAAATAATGGCAATGAGAAGGAAAGAGAATAAAAGTGATGATTGCCAGTGCAGAAGGTGGTTCGGATTTCTGCAGGTCTTTTTAGACCAACACGTCTATTCATAAAGATAACATATGATTCCACATCACTTTTGTAAATTTAGGACTGATAATTATGGAAATATGGTTGTAGGATAGAGGGATGACTTTTCTATAGGGGGATTTCTGCACCACCGGTCCCTCCAAGACTCTGAAACCCACACTGCATTCCCCATAACAAAACCCAACATGAACTTTGTCCAGATTTAAACAAAACCAAATGTGGGCAGAAAAGAAACTGGTCCAGGAGTGAGTGCCTCTGGCTATCGGGAGGATCAGGGCTTCCCAGGAGAGCTGATTCACAGCAGGTCTCTCCCTGAAGCCTGGAGGATTTAGGAACTGAGTTTCAGGGCACACCCCTGCTCTTTTGGGGAAAAGCAGCCTCGTGTGAAAAACACAAATGGTCAGCTGACTTCCTGTAGGTTGTTGGAAGATCCATTTTGTCAAACTGAATAGCTGGCTGGAGGTCTGGATCTCGCGTCAGGTCCGAATCACTGCTTTTGGCCACAGATGGTTGCAAGACGGTGGCACATATGGTTATTTCCAACACTAGCACCATCGGCATCGTCGTCTCCTAAGGTGAGGCTCAGGCCTTTCACGGCTCCCCAGGCAGGTGCTGAACAGATGCTGAGGGTTCTCCCTGGGGTGCACAAGCTATCCGTCCCAGCCACAGGGGTCGGGGGCTGCTCTGAACATGCTCTCAAGTCCCAGGACCCAGCTGTGCTGGGACCCAAAACCTGATTTCCAGGGCACGGCTGTGACCTTGTGTGTATTCTATCAAGCTTTTGTCTCCCAGGTGGACACCAGCACCTCCCTGTCCTAAGGCAGTGCCAAGTCCCCCAAAACATGTGTTCTCTGGAGGACACATCCCTTCCTTCTTAGAGGCAAAGCCATATGTTACTTTCATAAACTGGGAGAACTCAGGGCTGTGTGGCCCTAGTGGCCTGTCCCCAGCGTGTAGCTTTCCTTGTTCAAAGATTTATTTAAAGTTCCCAATAGTTCAGGCCAATGACTATAGACAAGTCACTAGAATCTACCTGCTTTTGTTCTTTCCTCCGTGTTACCGTGAGAATAAACTTTCCAAAGCATGCGTGGAGAAGCCTCAGGATCTCACTCACGGCTCTTCGGTGGATCCCTGTGCTACTCTGCAGTGATTCTCAGCTCTGGCCACCCATTACAATCATCTGGGGGTCTTTTAGAAACTACCTAAACCCAGGTCATACGCACATTCTCACATACCTAAGGACAGGGTGGCTTTCATTCTGTCCAGCGTTAAGCCCTATGACTTATTCCCACTAAAGTCATCCCACTGAGTAAGTAAAACCTTTTCTAAACCTAGAATTGTCCACCAGAGAAATGATGCAGAGGCACTGGGCAGAATAAGCAAGCCTCTTCTGAGTCAAGGTATTTTAAAAAAGAAAGAGGGAATTCCCTGGTGGTCCGGTGGTTGGGATTCCGTGCTTCCTTTGCCGGGGGCTGGGTTCAATCCCTGGTCGGGGCCACAAGCCACGTGGCTCGGCTTTAAAAAAAAAAAAAAAGAGAAGAAAGAGAGAGAGAGGGAGAGAGAGAAATGTACTAATGGCTAGCAGGTCATTTAGTGTGCTCTGTGGGGAGTCATCCATTCCAATTAAGCAGCTTTATTATATTCTAGAAAAAACTATGAATTGTTCATTTCAAGATGTAAAAAGACCTTCAAATAGACTGTCAAGAAGAATAAAGAAGTCCCGTGTACCAGACCTCACTGAGTCTGACTCCACAATGAGTGTGTGTCCTGTCTCATAGCTGAGTGTTTGTGGTGTGTGACATAACCCAACCAGTTGGTAGATAGCCACTCACTTCAACACCTTTCCCAGCTACTTTTGCAAGTTTTTGGAGAACTCACTGTGGTCCAGAGGGCAGCCCACCACGCTCTTCCCTTCCCAGGTTCTCCTCTTGTCTCCCCTGTAGCTGCCTCCATGGCTGATGACTGCTGTCTGCTTTGTGTGGCTGGAGACCAGGCGACCCAATAGGACCTCAAAAAGTGTATCTAAAGTGTAACTAAAAAGTTATCAACTGTCTAGAAGCATTGAGCAAGATCCTTTGACACCAAACGGTTATAGAATCTGATTAAATTGCAGGTTTTCCAAAGTGTAATCAGCACCATCTAATAGAACTTTCTGTCATAAGGAGTATCGTGCGTCTGCACTGTCCAATGTGGTAGCCACCAGCCCCAAGGTGGGTCCTGAGCGCTTGAAATGCGGCCCCTGTGACTAGGGAGCCATGTTTAGTTTGAGCAAATTTCAATTTATTTACACTGAAGTCGCCTCAAGAGGCTAACGGCTACTGTACTGACAGCTCAGGTCTGGTGATTCAGTGGTCACCTTTGTAAAGATGAGTTACGTGTCTTACACAATTAGGATGATCAAATCAAGCCCATCACCCAAACATGTACTCAAACTCTCTTTCTAAACCATAGATCTGATTATCATCACACCATCTGAACAGTTTCCCTCAAATTCTGCATCGAGCCCTCATCTATGAAATCCAAACCTCTTACCATAACTATCCAAGTCTACATAGGCTGACCCTAACGCCAACTACTTCACTTCCTAAGATCCATGTGTGCAACGCAGTTGGCTAGCGTGCAACATGACCCCAAATTACATGATCTGTTGAATGAGTTGACCTTGAAATAATAAAAGTAATCTTTCATCCATCTATTTACTGAGAGTAAGATCATCATCATAAATAGTTATTGAGCTATTTCTTTGTGCCAGGCACTGTGTTATTTCATAAATTTTCTCCTGTGAGCCTCTTAGTAACTCTACAAATGAGGTACTTAGCGTAGGCCACTGCTACTACTAAGGCATCTGACCCTCAGACACATAATTTCCCCCTAGTTTCTGCTATTGATTGATGGTACACCTAGAATGTAAGGTCCACGAGGGTCGAGCGTCCTGCCTTGTTTACACTGTCATACCTGGATTAGGACCTGACACAGAGTGGACGTTGCACTGATATTGGTTGGATGAATACATGAGTCAGATTTTAAATCAGGTCCATCCTCCTCCAATGCACGCGCTTGTTCTTGACGGCAAGGGTACTGCCCCACAGTCAATTATTTCAAATCGGTTGGAATTTTAGTCTTGCAAAATTTTTCTATAATCTGGGAGTTTATAAGGTTTCTGTCACAACGATTCAGCTGTGCCATTAGCAAAAGCAGGTACAGGCAGTAGTAGGTGAATGGGGAAGTAGACCTGCATTTAAAAAAATTTATTTGGAAAAACAGGCTTGGCTGACGTACAGATGGCAATTTCCTGACCTCTGCTAACTCTTGACAGCGTTAAAGTTGCATTGCGAATTTAACATCGGTCTGATGACACGGTTTGCAGAGGCACATACAGTCGTCTTGTGTGGCAACTTCAGCCCCAAGCTCCTCTTCTCTTTGTCATCAAAATGACAGGGAAGTATTTTGTATTGTTTTCTTCTTCATTTCCGTTGCTAGAATAAGAATCTTTGAAAGTAGGAACGAGTTCTCAGAGCTTTCTCAGAGGCTCTTCCAGGGTTATCCTCAAATTTGGCTCAAGTAAAATTTTCACTTCTTTCATTAAAGAAAAAAAAAGAATCTTTGATTCCCCTGCACTTCAATCGCAGTCGCCTTAGTGATAAATACCCCAGAGGCCAGGCTGAAAGTCACATCCACTAATAAGAGCAATCGCCTCTAACAGAGGCTCTGATTCCTTTCCCAGATGCAAGCAAGCAAACAGAATTTCTGCTTACGCCGGATCTCAGAAGCCTGCGCTCAATAGCTTGGGATGGATTTTGCCAGCGAGAGGAATAAATGCTTTTGGGTTTTCGAAATACAGAATCCAAGGATGACCTGAAGGTTAACTGGAAATGAATAAAACCCAAAAGTTCACACAGGTTATAGGAGGAAACCAAGGAGCTTGTTTCTAAGTGTGGTTCAGTGTTGAGATCATGTCAGCTAGGTCTTGTCATAATACTTCAGTGCAAGCATTTCATTTTTTTTCCATTTTTTCTTCTGGTACTTTATTCCTGTTGCTGGAGTGAATGCTGAACTAGTGGAAACTAAATTCAGGTTTCACAAACAAATTTGGTTGTTAATCGACTTTTGTTTCAGCCTGATGAGCCCTTCTGGGATCCGTCCACACTTCGGCAAGTGCGCAGACGTTGTCTGTGCATGTAAATTGTAAACTCCAGGAGTCCCAGAATTCCAGCTGGAGGGATCCCAGGCATGGAGACCAGGCTACAACCACTTGCCCTCCAGCTTTTTCCTCCTCTAAGAAAGCCCTCGTCCGTGACAACACGCTCCAATGTCCCTGTTCAGAGGCATTAGAGCCTCTGAGAGGGCAGACCTGGCCTTTGGTGAACAGCAAAGGAAGAAGAATGAAGGGCAACTGCTTCCATCTTGAGATAAGGGGCAGTGGAGTCCTTGACTTATGGCTTGGTGTCCAGCTGAGGCCGGGGGACCTGGCTCGTGCCAGTCACTGCCTTGGAGTGGGGTTTCAGATCTAATTTTTGAGGACTGGTGTGAAAATTCCCGATTTGTAAATATCAGTACTTATTGATATTTACAAATTTACAAAAATAAAGTACTCCGCAAGTACTTTTCTCGGCGTAAGGAGAGAGCCAAACTTCCTGTACATGCCAGCTTCACCTGGTGGTATGGTCATCTGCCTATGGGCTCTGCTTTAGCTCTTGGAAGGCTGTTTAAATTTCAGGGATCTCTTGGGCTTCCCTGGTGGCGCAGTGGTTGAGAGTCCACCTGCCGATGCAGGGGACGCAGGTTCATGCCCCGGTCCGGGAAGATCCCACATGCCACGGAGCGGCTGGGCCCGTGAGCCATGGCTGCTGAGCCTGCGCGTCCAGAGCCTGTGCTCCGCAGCGGGAGAGGCCACAGCGGTGAGAGACCCGCGTACCGCAAACAAACAAACAAACAAATAAATAAATAAATACATTTCAGGGATCTCCCTCAATTACAGAGAAAATAATCCTGGGGGAAGGTAACGAAGTCATTATCAACAACTATCTTAATGGTAAGACCAAATTAAGACATACTAGCAGCAAAAACTGTACGCAGAGGGGTGGGAAAGCCCCCGTGATGAACATCAGGGACCTCAGAGATTGGTTCCACTCGTCCAGGGCAAAATACCAGCGGGGAACACACGTCTGGTATGTCTCAATATTATTAAGTTATGCTCCAAAATTACATTGAATAAAAAATGTTCTACTCCCCCCGCTTCCCTAGATACATGTGTACGTATAACTGAATCACCTTGCTGTATACCTAAAACACACACAACATTGTTAACCAACTATACTCCAATATAAAATAAAAAGTAAAAAAAAAAAGTTAATGCATTTCACAGAATGCATAATTGTACTCCACATGTAATTTGCTTTCTGGCTACCATGCAAGTAAATGAAATAATATATATTGAAAGCATCTGTGGATAATTATAATGGAAACTTTATTGATTTTTTGAGGTTTTTTCCCCATATGTGAGAAAAAAACCCTACATACCAATGAAATAAACAACTATGCAAATCCATGATGCTAAGGCTGGAATGTCAGCAAGCTATCAAAGATGAGGTAATTTAATTAGTATTGTGAATGTCTGGGTGTTCTCACAACAGTGATATTTGATATTTAGATGAGTAATAAAATACAAGCACATAACACAACAATTGAGTAGTAGTTTGAATTTTGGGGTGTTGCAGACTACTCCTCTGCAACTATCGTGAGTGTGGACTGGTTTCTAGGACCTGCGGACCCACGAAATGGTTGGGCAGGGCGTGCGAACAGATGGTCAGCCCCCCTGGGAAAGGAACCCGGCCACACAGTTGAGTGCATCCCAGCTGATTTGTCTTTCCTCTTACCAAGGGGCCATGGAAATCCTTCTGCCCATGTAAGCAGAGCCTGTGTGTCTCTCACACGACAATGGCTCATCCCAAAATCTTCACAGTTGGACACAGTAGTTTCTTGCTTTAAGGACAAAGGGAAAGAGGTGTGGAGACATGTTGCTTTGGGTCTGATGGGCCTCTGTCATGAGAGCGATGCTTAAGGTGTTGTTGTCAACACAGAACACTGGGTTTGAGTGACTGAGATACCCATGTGCTCTTAAACAACTTTGTAGTGTGTGTGTGTGTGTGTGTGTGTGTGTGTGTGTGTTTAAAGTGTGGGACTCAACGGCAGAACTCCACTTGCTTGAATGTAATGGTGGGACTGCAGCTGGGGGACTCTTAGAGTATTTCCGGACTCAGCACATTTTTCCTGTAGCCCCTGGCGTAACTCACCCCATTCCTGGGCAAAGAAGAGCGTTCAGGAACCCACTATCTTGCCTCTTCACTTGGTTTACGATATTAAGTTTATCCAACATAAATCCCAGGAAACGGAAGATAGGTACACTTTACTACAAAAATGACCTTAAGGACGTAGGCAGCGGAGTTTTACAAAGAAGGCAGCCAGGTGATGGAGGCCTATACACACTTCAAGCCAAAAGAAAGAAAGGGGGGTTTGAACTTCCAAGGTGGGGAGACAAGTCATGGGAAGGTGAGGGGAGAACACGTACGGTACGTGAGGATCATCTTGTTATGTAGATAAGAGTCTCTCCAGCGATGAGATGTGTGTCCGGAGTAGCTCTCTTCCTGGTAGGAAGACACCTTTACCCATGGGAATTTCCTTGATGAAAAGGGAATTTTATCCTCTATTTTCAGGCAGTTAGTGGGAGGCAAAGAGCTTTCCCTGTGTCTGCGGGCGCTCAGTCCAGTTGCCTTTAGTTCAACTAGTCCATGAGCCAAACAGGCATATTTGGGGCAAAATATTCTGGTACACTTCATGGCCGATGCCAACCTAGAGGTTGTTTCAGGGCCAGCATGTTGTCTTAACAAGCTCCTTCCAATCATAAAAACTGATTAAAGTTGACTTTACAACAAAATTCTACCCATAGAAGTTGTAGTCTCACGCAACATAGTTTAATCTTTAGCGTATTGCTTTCTACTTATTACACCCACAAAGGATGAAAAAAGTACGAGTGGGAGCTATGGAAGGCGTGGTATAAGTTTGGGGTGTCCGTAGCGCGGGCAGCGGCACTGAGGCATTTACAGTGAGGCACTCGCCATCCAGACATGGCCACTCAGTTTCCCCGGGGGGCCCTGAAAAGCGAATCTGGTAGCACAGGAAGAGGCAAAAAGCTGATGACCGTTGTTTTTGTGGGCGTGAGAACTTGTTGGCGGGGACACAAGGGAGAAATCAAAATGTTTTCCCTTTTGGGATTTTGGCGCCTTGGGAGTTCATTACCTGTTTTGTAGCTAAGTCATGCAATGACTCAATGAACGAATGAATGAAGACAGGCCCAGGTGTATAGCAAGAAGCCAATTTAATACCCTGGCAGAAGAAAGATGGGTGATGTGAGGAACCATATACACTGTCACCACTACCCCGCATGCCTCTTTGGAGTGGTAACTAAATGGAAAACGAGGTGAAATAGGAGAATAGACTCTCCGCCCCTCTGTTGAACATACCACCTGACACCACACTGAGGACTCTGTGCTGGTGTCTCCTTGCTGGTGTGGATCCCACGTGCTTAGAGGACTTAGTGACAAAAATAACTCTCACAATGCATTCAAAAACTTCCTTTTCATAAAAGTCATTCATGTAAAGTACTTATTTATAAGCATGTCGACACTAAGTTACTAACGTTCTTTTTTTTTTTTTTACTGTGACATCAATTTTAATCTATTGTGAATCTGATGAGCACCGTCTTCCTCTCTGCCACGCCCACTGCTGGGCACTGCCTGGAACAGCAGGAGGCGTTGGAACAGCAACCAGGCTGGTGCGAGGGGTGTTGGCAGCATAATCGGTCAAAGGCACAAATTCCTCCCTTCCCCCCATCCCTTCTTCTTTCCTTTCCTCAACTATCTGTTTAGTATCTACTGTGGGGCAAACACCACGTCTGTACGGGTGAGTCTATTAGACATTCTCTGTTTCGTAGACTTTACAATCTGATGCAGGAGACAAAGTATAAATAAGTGGACCACATTTGAAAGTGCCCTTTGAGGCTCTTGGACACAAGGAGCATATTGAACACCAGCAGAAAGGCGCTGTGTTCTGCCCGGCAGATGCCGAGGGTGCGGGAATGCACAGTCACCTTGGGTCCCCTTCACCCTTGTTCCCGGACCAGCCCCTCACAATAGCTCCTTGGTGCGGCCCAGTGGGCACTTTCTCTTACACCTTCTGTGGCTTCAAACAGAAACACTACTATCTTCCTCACCCCTTTCAGAGGGAAGGTTTTGGGGTTCTTTTCCATTGGAGTCTCCAGAGTGTTCTATTCTGCGCAGATGCCGGTGGCAGGATATTAGAGGGTTTCCTGGCCAAAGAACAAGCCTGTCTTTCTAACAAAAATAAACAGGCAGCCAAATGTGCAGGAGAGGCGGGGCTGAAAATAGCTCAGAGAGAGAGGCTAGCTCACTTTTACCGAGACCTGGCCTCTTCATTTCAGGATGGCGTCATCGCTATGACATGCTGGAATTTAGCTAGGAAGTGGATTCCTCTCTTTCAACTGTCATAGCTTTGGGGGCAGAATGGCTTTTCTCTGGGACACGGGTGTCCTCGGGGGCCCTCAGTGGCTGACCGGCAGTGTGACACAGAAATAAGCAGTATCTCAGAAAAGAATCCTATGTATTAGAATCTACCAGGCTTTCCTATTTGGATTGATTTTCTCTGAGTGAGAACCTCAAAAACCACACACACACACAGAAACCCATTCAGAATAGATTTTGCAAACAGTATGAAAAATCTACTAGAAATCCGTCACTGCCTCCCACTTAGATAAGGAAGAGTACCACACAGAGTTGTGTCTTATTGAAATGGCAGTGACCAGTTATATTTGGAATGACCCAGGTCTTAAGTTGGAAGGATTGAGGGAACCATCTGTCTATCGCCTCTGGTCACGAGAAAACAGCAGCAGTCACTGGCGTTTGTCATCCACAGACTGTTCCTCAGGGTTTTCGTATAGACTGTTTCATAATCTGCTGCAATGGGAATTTACACACGTGCTGTTGGTGACACAGATCAGCAGTGTGAATTCAAACAACTGGAAAGACAGACTGGGCTGAATCTTACCAGCAGATCGCTTCCTTGCTTTTGCCCACTTTCTCTTCCCCTTTTTCCTTCACTCTTCATCTTTCTCTCCTCTCCCTTCCTTTAGGACAAATTAACACCAAAGTGTAGGATGACCAGCATAGCAGAGATGGACCGCTGCTTTGGGACCTGAGGCCGCCAGGCTCTCTCCAAGCCACACACAACTGGGCTGATAACTTAAAAATAGGGACGGCATGGTGAGGAGAGACCCGAAATTTTCCAAGATTAAAAGAACTTATTTTATCATATAAGTGATAACATGACCATTGTGGGAAAAAAATAACAATACTATAAATTATAAAGAAGGAAAAAAATCACTAGTAATCTCTTAGGGAAAGCCACTGCTAGCTAATATCACTACTTGATATTTGTTTCCAGAATTTTCTCCATGTTTTCACATTTGTATGTATAATTTTTAAAAGGTTATGTTATAACTTTTTAAAAATCTGCCTTATAAATGTTGCCATGCCAATAAATGTAAATCTGTTTTATCATTCTTAAAGAACACACCTTGGAAGTAGCTACAATAATTCAATTAATAATGCCTCTACTGATGGTCAATTCGGCTTCTGATATCTCTTATTTAAAATCAATGTTGTGAACATTCTCACACACATATATATGCATTTGTCCTCTTATTTATTTGGATCAATTTCAGCCAGTGCAGTTCCTGGGCCAAAAGTTGGCTGACATTTGAATTTTGATTCCTATGACCAGAGGTTTATAACCAAATAGCCCCACAAGAAGATCACCCCATGGTAATCCCAGGTAGAGGGGGAAAAGGGTATTTAAATTGAAAGACGACAGGACCACAGAGGGCTCTTCTGACTCAGTGGCCCTCCTTCTGCACCTTCAAATACATCTAAACCTAGTCTGTCTTCAAGACCAGCTTCTTGCAGGGTTGTCATCACCGAACGAAGTCCACTCTGTTCCCCCCAGGTTTCCACAGACATCATAATTATTGAGAAAAGACTACAGAGAAATAAAGAAAAGGTGGTGAGATGTAACGGGTGTGAGCAGGGAGAGGGTCACGGGAGTGATGGGGTTGAAACAGGATGCAATGAGGGGAGAAGTTCCGCTGAGGATTGAGGGAGTGGTAACTGGGCCATTTTGCTCTGGGAGGAATTTTTTTTAATGAGAAAGCCTTGGGAATATTTAAATGATGATGCGAAGGGCCCAGGTGCAAGGAGGGAGACCTGAATACACAAGAGAGAACCGTTTATCCGTCATCACACTCTTTGGTTACTAAGGAGGTGAGATGAAATGGGATCCAAAGCCCCAGGGAAAGAGGAGTCTTTCGATTCAGTGGGACAGGTCTTCTGTGTAACAGGAGAGACGGAGGAGAGTGAGTGCCAGGGTCTCTATTAGCAAATAATAAATTATGGATGCCCTCGATGGAAGGAATGGCACCAACGTCACCTGCGGCATCCTCCTCAAGGAGGAGAGCCGGGAGCGTCGTGAATGACAGGGAGGCCGTGGAATTACTGCCATCAGCACGTGGGGAAAGCCTGAAACAAGGGGCTCAAAGTGCAGCCAGAGGAAGAAGAAAGGAATTTCAAAGAAATTTTCATTTCATCATCTAGTTTCTTAGATCTCTTTCATTCTCGCCTAAAAATCAGCCACAGATGGTATTCTTTACTCCCGGCTTTGACACTGACTTCTGAGCACCAGCCCTGCCCCTGTGTCTTAGGTTCTGAGTCATTTAAGTCTCAGCTCCAATGATGCCTCACTTCTCCGTCTTGGCCACTTGGAGGTGAGGAAGTCATCTTCTGAGGCCCCTCATCTGATAGGTAAGGAGCTGTTTCATCTTCCTGTCTTGAGCCCCTGTCATTTCTTATCTTGAAAGATAATAACCTATGGTCCAGTTTCATGTCTTCTGTAAGACTATAAAACCATCACCACCTTTTTCCCCCCACGGTCGTGTCCCTTGATCAGAGCACAACGTGGTAGTGCTCCAGGATTAGCCTGTTCCACCAACTGGACACATGCGTTTCAAAGGACGCACTGGATGTGAGAGGAAGAAGGAGAGTGATATTTTTTTTTTTTTTTTTTTTTGCAGTACACGGGCCTCTCACTGCTGTGGCCTCTCCCGTTGCGGAGCACAGGCTCTGGACGCGCAGGCTCAGCGGCCATGGCTCACGCTCCGCGGCACGTGGGATCTTCCCGGACCGAGGCACGAACCCGCGTCCCCTGCATCGGCAGGCGGACTCTCAACCACTGCGCCACCAGGGAAGCCCAAGGAGAGTGATTTTTGAAGATGATTCTTAGGTTTTGAAACAGGGAGACCAGAAGACAGATGGCCATCACATCACGACAAAGCGGGGAGAATTGAGAGCGATGGTTTGTGGAGGGAAGATGATGAATTTCTTTTTGGCTTGGTTGAGCCCAGGAAGACTTTGAGGCTTGGCCAGGGACAGGATTTCTGACACAGCATTGGCTGCCTGCAAGTGGGGGGAACTGTATCCAGGCAGATGGAGTACGTGTTACCCAGCCGGACAGCTTATCTGAAAATCCAGGTGAGGCCAGGCTAATCCTGCAACCTCTCCCAGTCTGATATTCTCCCTCTTCCAATGGAGATGATGAGGATGGTAAGAAAAGGCATGCTTTATCTCACGGGCAGCAACAAAGGGGAAATAGGATGAGTTCTGTGAAAATACTTTTTAAGGCTTTATAGAGCTTTCTGTATGTCAGTTGTTATTATTGTGAAACGTCGGAAAATTGATTTTCCGTGAGAGACAGAGTGAGCTCTGAAGCCGGATGCCATCTGTAGTGCCTACCTCATAGGGTTGTTGTTAGGATTAAATAAGTGAATATGTGTAAATTCCTTAAAACAGTATCTGGCACATGATGGTTGCTCCATAAATAAGAACAAAACCCTTCCTACCGTGATGCTCTCTGTTATGCTTATGTGGGTCTGTGGCTGGAGTAAGAATGGAGTGAAAAGCATCATGAAAGTGTCTCTCGGATTAAATAAGACAAGAAAAGAGATCTGACTGGGGAAATGTCCTCGAGTGGGTGATTTGGCAAGAAGCAGATCTCACCCAGCTCTCATTAGAGTTCAGACTCACCCATTTCCCTCGTGTGGCTCAGGGAAATACGGCCCTTTGTCTCCCTCTGGAATCTCAGGGAAAGTGTTCTCCTCAATCTCCAAAGAAAGCAAATGAAAGAAAACCCAGGGTGGGCAGAAGTCCTCGAAGTTAACTGTTCACACTCCTGGGTCCCTCACGCAAGAGACAATTCAGAAGAAGGGACTTCCTTTTCGGGTGACGATTCTATTCTACAGAATCTGTGTGTTTGGTGATGGGCAAATTCCTAGGAAGCCTTGCAGAGGCTGTGAGCCAAGTGGGTGAAGATGGACAAGGAATCTGCAGAGAGGTCCTCTGGTTTCTTCACTGAGAGTCTCCTCAGATTTTGACACTTTAAACCCCTAGGAATTTGGATGCTCTGCACATGAAGCCTCTTGCCGTGAAACAGTTAAGTGGACATCAACTTGGACTTCGGCTGCCCCTGTGAACCTTCGTCTTCAGTCTTGGCCAGAGCTGTTCCCCTAAATGTAGCCTTTGAACGGGAGGCCACGCAGGGTCCTATGCGACCAAATGAGTAAGAGTTGGCTGTGAAGACTTGTTTTGTCTGCAGTGATCTCTGGAGACTTCAGATCTGATGGGCTTCAGAGAGTTCCGCCCTTTCAAATTCACGATTCCTCTCACAGCTGTTCTGTTGGGGGCAGGAGAGAAAACAAAGAGTGAACTTCCCTTTCTTCATCAGAGGATCGGTGTTGTTTTAAAAGAAAAGATAGAAGGAAAAAGCACAGCAAAACAAAACATCTCTAGGCAACCAGTTCTTTAAAAGATGAGACAATTTCCCTGTGAGCAAAGCATACGCCTGGAACTCTGCGGACTGTAGCAGGCAGTGCATATGTTTGCTGCTTTGCTTTATGACTCAACACATACTTCTGGCATGAGATTCCCATGCATGTGTAGTGAATTGCTCCAAATCCACCAGATTTTCAAACACAATGCCCCAGTCAGCTGCCTTTCCTGAGGTGACAGTTAATTCTGTGTGTCTATCAGAGTGGCCAGATCTTTGGTTCAGTATTAGTCTAGAGGTTTCTGGGAAGGTATTTTTAAGATGAGATTAGCATTTGTATCAAAGTACACTTTGAGTAAAGAAGATTACCCTCCATCATGTTGGTGGGCCTCGTCTAATCAGTTGAAGGTCTGGATAGAGAAAAGAGTGACTTCTCCAGAGAAGGAGGGAATTCTGCCAGCAGAGGCCTTTGGACTCAAACTGCACCGTCAATAATCCCCTGGGTCTCCAGCCTGCCAGCCCACCCTGCTGATTTTGTCTTTGCTCCAAAAGCTCTTATCGTCTCAGTGCTAATAATAATGTCATGTTCTCCAGAACCATCTATTGGTTCTGTGTCTCTGGAGAAGCCTGACTAATGTACCTACCATCCTGTGATCTGCCATTTCCTGTTTCACTTTTAAAGACTTAAGGTAGGGCTCCCCTAGTGGCACAGTGGTTGAGAGTCCACCTGCCGATGCAGGGGACACGGGTTCATGCCACAGTCCGGGAAGACCCCACATGCCACGGAGCGGCTGGGCCCGTGAGCCATGGCCACTGAGCCTGCGCGTCCGGAGCCTGTGCTCCGCAACGGGAGAGGCCACAACAGTGAGAGGCCCGCGTACCGCAAAAAAAAAAAAAAAAAAAAAAAAAAAAAGACTTAATGTAGACATCCTGAAAAGTGTGGCCAAACCAGAGTTAGCAAATTCAAACACAGGAAGCCCCAGTTCAATTCGAATTTCAGATGTACAAGAAATACATTTTTACTATAAGTACACCACATGCAATACCTGGGACATACTTACACCGAAAGGTTACCTGTTGTGTAGCTGAAATTCAGTCGTCACTGGCCGTCGTGTATTTTATATGGTGACCTTCACAGGAAGGGCTGGTTTGTGGTGAGGTTCACCTTCCTCCTGCTTCGTGGCTCAATCCTGCTTCTCCTGGCCCTTCCCTCTCCCCCTTTTCCTCACATTTGTAAGAATGGGATTCTCTGGGGGCAGAGGCAGAAGGGCGGTGCCCTTAGGGTGCAGAGGGTCCCGTGAATATCGTTATTCATGCTGATGGTTTATACTGAGCAAATTCAAACAGGCCAGTTGGAACTGGTTAGAGGCGGCCGCGTTTTAATCGAATCTGGTCAACTTCACACCTTGGGCGCCCCCCGGCCCCCCATCCCGGGGTGGGGGGTGAGCTGGGACCCAGCCCAGGGATGCTGTACTTAGCGTCTTGATCAACGCCTCTCCCTCCCTCCTAAAAGCCCTCACAACGTTCAGACACCCACCTTTGATAACAAGACAAACATTTCATTCCCTTCCATCACTTTCTGACCGGTTTGCATTCACCGGGGCTTCTCCTGCAAAGCTGAGCCGGGGGGCTTTGAAAATTCCAGATCTGTTTCTTTCTGCGCTGTGTGCTTCCCATTTGCTCCTTCCCTGGGAGGCTGAGGACTCCTCTGGGATCCTCCCGGAATGTTATTCTGGTTTCTTGCTAGAACTCTTGTTTGGCTCTATGTGTGTTTGTGTGTGTGTGTGTGTTCACACAGCACCCGCTATGTGAATACTGGATGAAACTCTTCCCCAAAAGCACTATGAAAGGCGTATTAATTGTTCTCTTTCTTTAAAAACATTTTTTTAAAGAATTTTTGTTCCTGGCATAGTAAGAATTAGAAGATTTCATTTTTCACTGCAAAAAAAAAAAAAAAAAAAAAAAAATTGTGCCCACTGCAGACTACCTGCTTTGGGTTTCTGAAAGATTTTGCAAAGGAGCCCTGGATTTACACCTCCATAGGCCCATTTTAGCAAGTTCAATCTTTCCATTAACCCCTGCTAACCATAATGACTTCCTAATACCAGTTAATTAACAAGTTCTGGTGTGTCACCAAATGGATTCCCAGGACTGTCTTTGGTGTGGCCCCAGGTCTGCTAAAATGAAACGCCAGTCCCCTCTTTGTTCTCCGCACCGCTTTTCCTGTGGGCTCACATCATTCTGAATCTCAAATGAACTGCCTAATTAATCTCCAGCCTTTCCTGTGGGATGGGAAGGGCCTGTCCATTATCTTCACTTTGCAGATAGTAACAATTCGCAGGGCTGGGCTGAGGTCACAGGAGAATTAGCAGTGGAGCCAGAATAAAATTCCCGGTTCCTAAACCCCGCTCCTCTTAGCCTGTTCCCTAGACAACATCGTTTCATGCTCTTGGTATAAAATTAGTAAATGCAGCGCAAGGACCTTACTGAGTGGTAATGAACTACTGTTTGGTACACGTGGCACAGCAGCTACAGGGGGCTTTAAAAATGCAGAGACTGAAAAGGCACTAAACCATGTTTATTTGGGGAATATATCTTACAGGATGGTTTTTAGACGCCACGCTAGAACCTGCCTCCATGAAATCAGAATCATTTACATGAACCACACAACATCTGCGCTCAGGGATTTCTGTACCAGGTCCAAGAGGATGTGTGGTCCCTCAGGTGTTTTCTTGCTAACAAAATGTGGGTGAAATATTTTGAACTCAGTGTGAGATGTGATGACTGCAAATGAGATTACCTGGACATGTGTGTGTGTGTGTGTGTGTGTGTGTGTGTGTGTTCTTCTGCAGTTTTGCTTGACCTCTGAGAGTGGTTAATGGTGATAATTATGGCCGGAGACATCTTTTCCCACATCACAGCAGGAAACATCTTAATAGCTTTGCGTGGCTGAAGCACAGGTCTCTGTTTTTTTTAGAACTAGATATCTGACAGGCAAGGGTGTAAATCCAAGCTGTATTCATTCAATTCCACAAACATCCATGAAGCATTATCTCGGGACAAGTCGGGAGCTGTGCATGGAATCCCACGCAGGCAAGTTTCCCAGACAGACTTTCCGATGACATTCCCCATGTGCTTATTTGCAGAATCAGGAGGGCGACGGTGATCTCTTGATTACCTCTAGCTCAACTGTCCGGGAACAGTGTGCACACTTCAGACAAGTTTATCTTATTTTTGAGGTTCAATTGACTCGGAGGCTAGACGCCCCAACCTCTCTGTTAACAAGTAAACGAGTTCTTAAGCAGATCGTGGGAACTAACTAATGAGTAATTAGATGCATTCTGTAAAGTCACTAGAATGGAATCCCAGGGTGGACCCCTAGGTAATGGGAGAGATCTTGGACAATGCAAACACATTCTTCGGATTCCAGGTTTCAGCTGGGTTTCTGAGCTCCAGAGAGCAGAGCTTGCTTTCGAGCTGGGATTCTGACTTGTAGGAGGGCATATTTGACCCTATTAGCTGTTATCAATCAGGATTCTCTGGGCAGGGTCTCTGGAAACACTAAGATCATTCTGATTGTTGTTGGTCCTGCTTTGAGAATGAAATCAATCTTAATATAAAAAGCATACTATTCTATGCTTTCAGGCTTACTATCAACCTGCAGCCCCAAAAAGCTCTACAATTGTTATTAATATTATTTGAGTTGACCTCCAAGGAAATAGGCATTCTTTCCATTTGGAAAATTGCAACCAATAAGAGGCATTCCATTTATCACGCATTTAACTTCTGAGACATAACGAATAGTTCAAATAATTATCAAAGCTGAACGTTGACGGAAGAAACACCCTGTCCATAAATGTTAAATATTGCATGTCCTTATAAGTGAATCCCATCTCCAAATTTGGAAATCATTACAAACGTTTGTTGACTATTTGAAGCTGACACATGGTAAACAGAAACGTCATTTCTTTCATTAGTGCCGAAAAGGGCCCCTTCTCCCCCTCCTCCAAAGTCTGCTGCTCCCTTTTGATGAATTGGTCAATTATATCAAACAATATCATTGCACAAATAGACATTAACTTGAATGATGGCGGCGTGTCACTTTCCCGGAATTGCATTTGGGGAGGTCCGTGTATGACAGCTCACATTGTCTTGTCTTCAGGCCTGTTTCTATGCAGCAAGAAAATAGCCTTTTGCAATGGATCACTTCATCACAGGTGGCTTACCTACCTGAGAGACATCCTCCTGTCAAGACTGGCAGACTTTCTCATGCATAACTAACCCATACTCCAAGGGGGACTGAAGGACATGATGTTCATCTGTTTAGTATGTCAAACCCAAGAACAAGCCCCAAGGTTTAAGTTTGACAGGAGACTGTGCTTTTTGGACATGCGAAAGAAAAATAAGAAAGGAAAAGAGAAAGAGAGAAACAAGAAAGTCAATGGTATTTTTGACGAAGAGCCTCACGGAGACTGAAAGTTCTGAGAACCTCAAGGCCAACCCAGTGTCTTACGGCTGAGGAAAGTGAGGTCCAGAGGTGGCACTAGTTGGCAAATTTACGAAGCAAAAGTGACATCTAACAGACCTTTGATACTATCTGTTGGTGGCGGAGGAGGATGTCACCCAGACACCCCAACTGGCATCAGAGGGTGGCATTCCCCAGATAGAGTCACCGTGGTCAAGGGCTTGCCCCTCAGCTTTGAACTCCTGGAAGAGCAAACCTGTCAGTCTTCCCGTGATAATTTGGATTCAACATTTTAATTCCTAAAGGGAAAGGTGAATTCATAAAGGGCAATTTCATGTCCTGTACTCAAGCCCTCCCATTCTTATATCCCCCTTATGACAGGAAGTCATCCTGACCATGCCCGAGACACTGGGTGAATCTGAAAGTTGTTAGGTGAGCATAGAAGGGGTTGAGGAAGAGAGTGGTGTCCAGGCATGACATCTGACCGCCCTGATTGGACCACTGAGGCCACTGCTTTATTGATGTGTTAAAGCCTGATCACATCACTCTGTCTCTTTCCTCTGATTAATTATGGGGAAATTCTGGCTTTCTGGACTTCCCTCATCAAGAAGCCAGGCTGGTTTTTGCCTAGTTAGCTTCCAGATAAGGTCCTGGTAACACAGATTTGGTTTCACTTGACTGGATTTCATTCACATTTCAATTTTCCACCTCGAACCAGTCACCTTGGTTGGAGTTCTAGAGGTTCCGTTGATAGGGGTTCTTATGGGACAGTGTCCTTTCCGCTTATTGGGCCATTTCTCAGGGAAGAGGGTCTGAGGGCCCACCTTCCTCAAAATCATGAGACCTCAGACCTGCCACCAGCAGATGCTACTGCTGTTGTACCTGCCGGGAGCAGATGACAGAGGAGTGTCACCCTTCTGTCTACATGAAAGGGGACTCAGCCAGGACCCACGGCTGCAGGTAACGCCAACGTCTTTCTCTCTTTCTCCCTGGAGGGGCAGATGCTTTCCACCTCTGCACCCCTCTTGGCTATGGATGCTTTCTTTTCTTCCCCACAAGTTTGCCAGACAACAGGAAGCAGAATTAAAATTTGCTTGTATTTTTATTCGGACTCCAAATATTTTACTCTCTAAAGATATAATCCGTCATCAGACCTAGAAATGTAAGTAGTCATCAGAATCCACAGGTAAGTGTTAAGCATTTCAGTCACTTATTAGTAGATCACCTCTTGGTTGATTATCAAATACAGCCAGTCGTATTCATCACGTCTGCTTTTGGTTATTTTTTCTTAGCAGGCAGCCTTAGGCCAATTCCTCGAGGGGTGGGAGGGGGTGCCCCCAGATGAATCCAATGGTCCTGGGAAAGGATAGGAAGAGAGGGTGGCAGATGATCTGAGCGGAATTCCAAAAGCAGCTAACTGGATGGAAGAGATGAGGATGTCCAAATGATTACGGAAACAATCACCAAGAGAAAGTATTTACAAACTCTGGAACGTGACACAATTGTTAGCTGTTTACAGCTCTTTCCTGAACTAGATGCAATTTCTCGGTTAGCAGGGAACCTGTCTTTCAAGCCAAGTCCGGTGGGTAGTTGCCCATGATGGACTTTCTAAGGAATGTCAAAACATCCCCTGGAGATAGTGCAATGGAGATATTTTCCTCTCCACCGCGTCTCCTTGACATATTCCTACACTTGATTAGAAAGAATATCTGGATAAAGCTCCCTGGCTTGGTTGTGGGAGTGATTCCTTCAAGGGGGATGCTTGAGTAGTAACATATAAGTAGCATAAAATTCTCTCTTGTAACTTCAGGGCTTTTCTTCTGTTAAGCCCACTCAATAGCTGTGAAGATGTCAAGTGCTTGGGACAGTAAAAGTGGTCCTTCTTTCTTGTTTCTGTTCTTCCCTGTTCTGTACTCGGCTTCTCTTAATACGTGGTTAACGAATCTTTATCGCCCAAGGGGCCACATTGCTAGCCCAACAGGGTACTCAGATTGTTTCCATCTGGACTTGCCTTTCCCTTTCTCTGTCCTACCAGGCCTTTCAAATAAATATCGGTCATCAGTATTGATCGCTAATAAAATAAATACTCAGTACAACGTAGCACTTACCACAGGCTGCCTGGCTAGGAATTCTGACCCTGCCCCTTGCTATTGACATCAACAGCATAATGCAGGGCAATTTAATTAACCTTTCATGGCCTCAGTTTTCTCATCTTTAAAAAGGAGATGTTCGTACTCCCTCATGGGATTGTTTGGGGATTAAATGAGAATACACATAAAGCCCTGCTGATAAGTCCAGCCACATCGTGATTGCTCAATCTCGCCGGTAATCAAATGTGCTCATTAAATACCCACTAGATATTTGTCATCTGCCTTCAACTGTCTGCAATGTTGTGCACATCAACGGGTAATTACATGTTCACAGGATCACATCCCCATGATAATAGTCTTAAGAGATAGGCAAGGGTTTATGACCCTCTTTAAACAATAGATCCAACTGATGATCACGAACGTTAAGTGATTTGCCCAACACATATATGGTCTGGACTTCTATAATTGAGCCAAGTGATATTTTCCCAATTATATTTTAAAAATAGCAGACCGTTAATATATGTAAATATCTAATCCCTAGAACTTCAGAAAGTACAATAAAATAGGGTGAAAAATTCAAGGCTAACCACTGGATGGTGATATACAAATCCAGGTCTGTGAGATTAAAAAAAAAAAAAAAAAAAAAAAAACCTCTGGTCTTAAAAATCGAGGGATATGGTAAAAACTGCGGACCTTTTAGAGATCCCATCACAAGGGAAGCCAGAACATCTTCAGGGCTCTTTACACAAATTAGAGAAAGGAACGTCTCTAAGACATTTTATGACTTAGTAGATGATGACACTGCTGCCTCATACTGGGAAGCGTGGGGATGCAAGTCCACCCTGTTTAGATGTGAACTTTGCCCCACGGAATGTGGCCTGGTGGGGTACCACCCAGCATGTGCCACTGTAGGCAGCAGCCCTGACCCTTTGCCATGGAAAAGCTGTACATGCAGGAGACGCCAAGGGAGGCTGTCCACTTGGGAGACCACAACCCCATGGAAAATGGGCCAGTGTTGGTTGTGTCTGGGCAAAATGGCAAAAGGGCTTTTTTGTCAAAAGAAATTCAGGGAGCTATTCTCCCTCTACATGTGATTCCTCGGTTACACCTCTTGGGGCATCTTATCAAAGGTGTAAGTAAAAATGTTTTAAAATTGGCCGCAATCTGTAGTAATTTGGGGTCACTTAAACTTACTATTTTTATGACTTTTTAAAGCTGTATACAAACTGAAAAGATCGCTGCACTGAGTATGGTTTTCCTTGCATATTTCCTTCCTAATTTTCCTCCCTCCCTCCCGCCCTTCTTTTCCTTCTTTTGTCCCTTCTTTCTTTCTTTCCTTCTGGAATTTAGAGAATGTTAACTCTTGACTGTCTTTTTACTACCAAGAAATCTATATATTGCTACAGATCACAAAACTTCTTTTATTTAAACGGTGGTAAGGCAATTTTAAAGACACTGCTTAAAGAATTATTATGGAAATTTCAAAGCTATAAGGAGCAGAAAGAGAGGATATTATAATAACTTCATGTACTAATGACCCAGCTTCAAAACCTAACTTGAGGACAGTCTCACTTCATCTCTAATCCTAGCTTGCAACCCGTCCCTGATTATTTTGAAACAAATCCTATACATCATATCAATTCTTCCATAAATATTTCAATTAGCATCTCCAAAAGGTAGGACTCTTACAGATGTAACCTCAATACCATCATTGCATACAGAAATTAAGAATAGTTCCTTACAATTATGAAAATTCTGTTGGTGTTAAATGTTTCCGATTCTCTTTTTTTTTTCTCTTACAGTTTTTTTGATTCAGAATTTCCATAAAGCTCCAAACATTGCAATTGTTTGACTTTTAAGCCTCTTTTCATAGAAATGTAGACCCTCCTTTTCTCCTTGCATTTTATTTGCTGAAGGGTCTGGGCTGTTTGTCCTGAAGAGATTTTTTCACAGTCCACATTTTGCTGTATACCTGCTGTGTAATTCCCTTGAATCCCGTATGTTCTGTAAATTGGTAGCTAAACCTAGAGTTTTGATGAGATTTAGATTATAGTTTTATTTTATCTCCCTTTTTATGCATAGCATCTCATAGGCAGTATTATATATTTCTATCAGGAGGCACATGATGTCCAGCTATCTTTCTTTTTGTAAAGATAGCTGCCATTAATAACCTGTCTAGAATAGACTTAAAATAATTTAGGGGTTGCAAAATGGTGATATCTTAATTTGAGCATTCCTTTTTAACTTACTGTCTATAATGTGTCTTTCTCTCATATATTATTCAGTTACCCTCAGGTAGAATTCTTTCAGAAATGGCAAGATAAGTGCTTGGTTATGTCTTCTTACTATTTCTCAAGGTAACGAGTCATTTTCCTGGCATTCTCTAAATATGACCAACGAGATTTAAGTATTATTATAAACACATGAATTAATATATTTGATGAACTTCAATTTATTATATTTGTTAATTTTAAATTTTTCTTCAGATTTACCCAGTACTGGGTAGTGAAAGCCTCTTGAAGGTGTCCCCTGAATTTTTTGGTCATGAGTCCAGTGGGCCTTTCTTGCTTCTTGATTTCTGGTAGTAGACCAGCCCTCTAGTCATAAACAGCTACAAAAACTGTACAAAGTGTATGGCTTTCAGATACCCAACAACATTGTATTCAGGTAGCACAGGAATACAATCCATGGCAGGAGAGATACTTATGAAGTGATTGCTTGATGCCTTGGCTTTCTGCCTGGTTGGTTCTTCTGTATCGTGGCCCAGGAAAGGGGAACCCAAGCAGAGTACAGGGCCCCACTGAGATGAGATGATGGAGATCAGAGTTCAGGAAGCTGAGATTGCTGGTTCACAGGTAATTTCACAGGTAATGCACACTTGGAATTTGTGGAGCAGAATGGTGGAGGGCAAGGAGCTCTGTAGAGAACGAGTTTGCCTTGAGTCTTTGTCTGAATGTTAGTCTGAACAACTATTAAAGAAAGGAAACTACGAGCTGAAAAAAAACTACTGGGGATCCCAGAGAGCTGCGAGATATTTGAATTCCACGCAGCCTGAGTGGAAATACATTGTTGAACCCCCAGGGCATTCAGTAGAGGCTCCAGAAAGGCCATACCTCAGGAGTAAGGCTACTCCAGCCCTGAAAAAAGCCACTCTAAACCCACTCTAACACAGCATTAAAACATAAGAGTTATAAGGCTTAAATCTTGCTCAAATTAACTGCCACCCAGAACAAAGCCCAGTGATCTTGAAAGGAAGACAGGAATCCAGACACTGGACAATATGGACACTGTCAAGCATCTGGTTAAAATTACTAGGCATGCGGAGAAACAGGACACGTGGCCCGAGACCAGGAGCAAAATTAGTTCATAGAAACAGAGCTGTGACTTCCTAATCGTCAAACCTAAAGATTTCAATTCAGTTGTGACCTTCCTACTTGCCATCGTGTTGCGTGATATCTACAGCCACTCGGCTCCGGCACTGGTTTCCATGACACCAGCCACACCTAGTTACCCACCACTTCCACCATCACTTCTTACTCTTCTTTGCTGGCTCCTGGCTAGGCCTTATTCCTAAGTATTAGTGTTCCTCAAGGTTTTTATTTCCTTTTCTTCGTTCTGGCTGACACCAAAAGTTCTCTTGGACACAACAGCCTCATTGACTCTTTTGTTTGTTTTTGCTATACGCGGGCCTCTCCCTGTCGTGGCCTCTCCCGCTGCGGAGCACAGGCTCCGGACGCGCAGGCTCAGCGGCCATGGCTCACGGGCCCAGCCGCTCCGCGGCGCGTGGGATCTTCCCGGACCGGGGCACGAACCCGCGTCCCCTGCATCTGCAGGTGGACTCTCAACCACTGCGCCACCAGGGAAACCCAGCCTCGTTGACTCTTATGTCTTCAAGTAAAACGATGGTTTTGCAGAAGACTCTTGTTTTGATAATCATAAAAATATTATAGTAATTATTCTAATTAGTATGCCTATATGCAGTAGACTTCATCAAACCTTATTCTATAAATTATCTCCTTTGATTTTCATGAACGTCCTGTGTGAAGGAAAATCCAGGGGCTCCTTAACGAAGGAGAGAAAGAAGCTCAGAGAGATTAAGAAGGTACTTTCTCAAGGTCACCTGTCTGGGAAAGGGTTGGCACATTCTAGAATATAGGATTGCTGTCTGCATACCGTGCTTTTTGCAAATCTGTAGTTTCCCCGCAAGGATTGAAAACACGGAGGATTGTCTCATATTCTGTAGTCATGACACCTGCTGCTAAGAAATTGGTTGAGGAGTTCATTTAATTTTGAGAGAGCAAAGCCTCCTTTTTGGGCAGTGATGTGCAGACAGAGTTTCTTTGAATAATGGCTTTAAACGGACCGACGCAAAGCCTGTCAGGTGGTTCATGCACCACATTGACATTCCAAAGAGTTAGATGGCTCAGTGTGCTTTTGGCTTTCTCTCTCTCAGCAATTTGAACTATTTGTGCTCACGTGTCCTATCATGGAGTCATGTGCCAATGTGGATGCTCTGTTTCATTATAGACTTGGATTCTTACCTGTGTGGAAACACGCAGGAAACTCCAGGGTAACTCCAATCTCAGGCCTTGGGTTGCTTACACTTGAATTCGCTGGTATTTGCTTTCTTTATAGGGAATCCAACACCTCATATAACAGGCATTTGTCAACGGTGATGACAGCTTCCTTCTATAGTTCATGCCCCATCATGGTAGTTAGCAATGTCCCTGAACCCAGGAATCTCTAGTATGCTTTCTGATGTAATCCCGTATTTTTTGTTTGGTGTCTGACTTGGAAAGTCAAAGGGTTGGACACATTTTAACTTTCCTCAGGTTGCCTTAGCACAGTCAAATATTGGTCAAACTCTGTGGTCCTTGACAAGCACACATAATCAAAAACAAAAACCGAAACACACACACAAACAAACAAACAAACAAAAACCACCCTGAGAAAACTAAATTTTTACTGAAGCTCTTTTCTATCCAGATCTATTCTATCATTCACAGTTTAAAAGTATTAATGCAAAACATAATTTAAGGTACTCTAATAACAAAATATTAAGTTACTGCCTCTGTTATACTTGGGAATCTAACACACATCTTTTCTATTTTTCAGAGTAGCCCCTATGATTGCTTATCTAAGTCCCACATAACCACAAAATTAAACTTTTTTTTTTTCAAAGGAGGAACAAATTTCATATTTCTAGGTATTAGCATTTAGAATGCTAAAAAAAAATTGTATTAGTGCCCTGTGCATGTAGTATTTAGTTTAGTGGGGATAAAATAATATTTTGTAACTTTGTATATTTATTTCTATGTAAAAAATATATGCTTGTCAGTAGGAAGCAAAAGTAAGGGTTAAGGGAGTAATGACCAGAGAGAGAATAAGTTTGTCGTGTCATTTCCGACTTCCTTCTGCCCAGGTTCCTGTCTAGTACAGATTTCTCACTAGAGTGAAAGTGTTGGTTTCTGTTGGTTTTTGAGTTTTGTGTTAAGCTTGTCTCACACTTCATCACACCAGGGATTCACTCAATGCTACACAATGTTGAGAGTTTCTGTTTTCCTAATGTACAGCCACTTACCACATCAGCAGAATTCACCTTGTGAAGGCTGTATTTCCTTTTGCAAACAACCTCAACAATTAATGTTCTATATGTTTCTTGCCACCGTGAAGCAATTAGGTTTAACGTGGAGTTTTCTTGTGGCGATTCAGTTGCTAAGAAAGCGAGATGGTGTTTGGTCAACTTATGTTTCTAGAAAATACACAGTGTTGATTTCACTAGAAAATGTATTTATATCAGTGGTTTAGTAAATAGATTATTGTGGGTTTGTTTGCCAGGATGCTCAAAATTTAAAGTTGCAACTGGTGATAAATTAACACTGCGTGAGTCCTCAGATCTTAAATGGAGACCCTCTAAGACCTTTGGCGACACCAGCACTTATGGAAAGCTTCCGTTCTGCCACATGGTAAGGACTGCAGTGGTTGGCAGTGCCTCCTTAGTGCTGAGGACTGGATAGCTGTCACAGTAGTTCTGCGTGGGGGTCGTATCATCCCCCTTTAATTAAGGAGGAAACTGAGCTTCCTATCATCTAAGTAATTCATTCTCTTACTCTTTCAGTAAATCCATCTCTTATTAGCTTATTCTACATTTTTAAAAAGATGGCTTCCCACGTCCATTAGTGACAGGAATGCTTATTCTGAGTCCCGTGAATATTTAAATCGGGTTTGTAATGAGTCGCTCTATTTAGCCTATGCAAGTTGTGTTATAATGATGTTCCATCTAAAGTGAGATGAAAGGGGCTCGGAACCAGAAATCAGACGACTGGGTACAGCAGTCAGTGTCCGTAGCTACCTGGCTGGGTTCTGTCCTTGTAGAAACCTCTTAGGCTTTTCTGCCATAGTTCCCACATGTGTGTAATCAACGAATCAGGTGACATAACGGCTAGGTCCTCCCATTGCTAAGTTTCTGTGTGTCTGTATTGTACCATTTGGTTAAAATGCATATTCTCTTTCAATATGTTTGCTTGTCCACTTCACAATCAACAAGACAATAGAAACGGGTTTTGGTTAAATAACCTAGGATGCCCTATTGGGAGTGAACTCCGGTGGATGTAAGAATTGACGTTTAAAGGGTGGCTCCGGGGAGAACCCCACGTGTCCCAGAGAAGCCTTTCAGGGATGACAGAGTTCCCTGGGTCACATGGCTATTGCCTGGCTGCCTCTAAAACTCCATCAAAATAAACTACATAAATTCTTCTTTCTGATTTTTGGAAGAACTTATATAATGAAAAGTTGGTTTCAGCTACCTGTTTCAACGTGATTGATTACTTGGCTGAAAACTCCCCTCCACGCTGCAAACTAATTGCATTAAAATCAAACATTTAGCTAAAACGTTTTCTTCTCTGCTGATCTGATATCAACCAAAGGAGCAGTGGCCCCTATATCCCATACACATTTTGTTCCCTTTCAATATATTGATGTCAAATAAATATGTAGACTTTAGAGTAAATGGGATGAAAATATGTGTGTTCTACTGTTTTCTAAATATATGTATATAAATAGATGTATATATAACTCTATAATTGAGTTTTTATATATAAACTCTGTTTTGATTCATTTACTTAAGTAGAAATGGGGAGTCTTCCTCAAATAAGGATTTTGTAATATTCTCAGGCAGACTGTAAATGATGTATGTGCCTTTCAGTGCCTCCAGTTCTAGTACCAGTCGGGGTGGATGAGGCCAGACTACACTACGGTAACAAATCTCGAAATCTCACTTGGAGTAACACAAAGTTTTGTGTCTCCCTCCTGACCCCTGTCTGACGGCGGTCAGGCGGCCCCGAATACACAAGTGTGTATTAGGGACCAGGGATTCTGCCATCTTAAACATGTGGGAAGGTTTTTACAGTCAGGCTATGAAGCAACTTCTGCCCACATCCCATTGGCCGGGATCTGGTCACTGGCCTCATACATAAGAGAGACTGGATAATGTAGTTTTTGGTGGGCCCAGGGAGGGGAAAATGGGATGGAGTTCAGCGAAAACACAGCATTATGTCTGCAACAAGTCTTTATTCACATTTAGTGTGATGTTCCTTAGGAATATCTCTCGAGAGAAAACAGACAAGTGTATTTTCCTCATGGGCCACAAAACCAAAGGAAAACAAAAGAGTTGAAAGTGTCTATCTAGACAGCAAGAATGCTGTAAAAAATAATTGTTCAATGACAATGACACTTTCTCTTTAAAAATTTACTAGTAGTGAACTCAAAGGAAACAGAGCTGGCTCCTGAAGTTCAACAGAGGGCACTGACATGAATCCTTCTCTGAGTGAACCACGTGGAAAAGGTCAAGCTCGAGACAGGGGAACACTTTAGAAGGCGCGTGGTTGGTTTCTTCCAAATAGAATTTACAAGGAGAAACTAATAGATGGAAGGGGAAATCAATACGTTATTAAATATTTCAGTAATACAGCAATGAATGGCAATCGTGGACCTTGGATTCTGATTCAGACAAATGATACAAAATGTGACATGTATGAGAAAATTAGAAGTTTGTACGCTAACTGGATATTGGAAAACATTAAAGAATTATTGATAATTTTTAGATGTGATAATGATATTATGATTAGTTCTTTTAAATAAGTTTTCATATCTTTTAGAGATACATATTAAATATTTTAAAATGAAATGATGGGTCTTGGGTTTTCTTCCAAATAATAAGAGAGGGGAGGAGGTGGGTAGGAGTGAAAGTCACTGACATTGAGTTGGTAATTTTTTTTTTTTTAAGAGGCCACTTTTTTTTTTTTTTTTTTTGAGAAGATGTTGGGGGTAGGAGTTTAGTAATTAATTTATTTTTATTTTTGCTGTGTTGGGTCTTCGTTTCTGTGAGAAGGCTTTCTCTAGTTGTGGCAAGCAGGGGCCGCTCTTCGTCGCGGTGTGCGGGCCTCTCACTGTCGCCGCCTCTCTTGTTGTGGAGCACAGGCTCAGTAGTTGTGGCTCACGGGCCTAGTTGCTCCACGGCATGTGGGATCTTCCCAGACCAGGGCTCGAACCCGTGTCCCCTGCATTAGCAGGCAGATTCTCAACCACTGCGCCACCAGGGAAGCCTGAGTTGGTAATTTTTGAAGTACGGGATGGGTTCCTGAGGATTTGTTTTATCATCCTGTCTACTTTGTTTATGTTTGCTATTTCACACAATAAAATATTTAAAACAAATCCCCCCAAATATAATATTTTATTATTAGAGGATTATTTTTTTTTTTTTACTTTAGATTCATCACCTCTTTTTTGATATCTATATTTCTCTTCCTGCTTACTTTACTTGCAAAAAATTTATTTTATTGAAGTAAGTTGATTTACAATGTTGTGTTAGCTTCAGGTGTACAGCGAAGTGATTCAGTTATACATATATATGTATAACTATGCTATAGAGTAGGTCCTTGCTGTTTATCTGTTTTATATATAGGAGTTGCATCTGTTTATCCCAAACTCCTAATTTATCCCTCCTCCCCTTTGTTTTTTTTTTTTTTTTTTTTTTTTTTTTTTTCTCTTGGCGGTACGTGGGCCTCTCACTGTTGTGGCCTCTCCCGTTGCAGAGCACAGGCTCCGGACGCGCAGGCTCAGCGGCCATGGCTCACGGGCCCAGCCGCTCCGCGGCATGTGGGATCTTCCCGGACCGGGGCACGAACCCGTGTCCCCTGCATCGGCAGGCGGACTCCCAACCTCTGCGCCACGAGGGAAGCCCCCCTTTGTTTTTTTAGAAAAGTATTTCACTCATTTTATATTGACTATGGTTTTATCAGATTCATTTTTAATAATTTTGGTAAAGAATGCGCGTACGTAGTGGAATAAACCATCTTGAAGCTCCCCAATGTAAGAAATCGTTGCCGCCCGGAGGATCTTAGGGTGTGAAAGTGATGCGCTGATTGGTTGCCAGGTAGATTCAGCAGACGTAACCCGTTAAGGAAACAGGCCCTCCTTCATCACTTCCTGAGCATCTCCCTTGAATTTTCAAAATTGCTTGGACAAAAGTTTCCTAAAAACAAAGCAAAAACCAAACCAAAGACAAACCCAAAAAACAAAAAAACCTCTTCTTCTTGTCTTAGCAAATTGTGCCAATCCAGCCACAGGGAGAAATATTCTCAAGGTATTTGGGTCTTGCTTCCAGCCCTGAAACACTTGAGATGTAACGACTGAAGATGACCTAGAACTTTCTCAGGATAGACTCCAGCCATTGCCTTGAGTGTAAGCTCTGTTGTCCCAGTTAGGACCAACTCCTGCCTTTCTACAGAGGGAACACTGTTTTTCTTTTTTTCTTCAGCACTCTTGATCAAAATAATAAAGCTTTATTTTGGGCACTTTGGGTGAAGGAAGAAGATTTTATGAAGCTACAGTTCAGAGTTTAAATCAGACTAAATGCTACTTGTTTGCCTTTCCAAGCTGAATTTTTCTCTCTCTCTCAAATCTGATCAGGTTCTTAATAGGTAGCTCCTAATCTTTGTATTGTATTTCAGACCCTTTAATTGAACCACACATTATACTTTTAATATGAGGAAACAATTTTGTTGACGTTTCAGTAGAGAATATATCTTTCAATATTCTGTGATCCTTTCCAACTGGATCTCTATCGGATCTTCAACATGAATCTTTTAAAACCTACTGTCAGAGAAGAAAATCCTCTATGATCTCGTCATTCTGACTGCCCAGGATCTTCCTGTTACACCCTCTCACTCATTTAAATGACCTCTAACGTGTTACACGTATTCGATGTCTCGTAATGAGCACATAAAATGCCCTTGTGTACTATTGTGGTTGGAGTTTCACTTGGAAAATAATGCCAGTATTAATTCAAAGAACTTGGAAGAAACCAATTAGCTTCCTCAAATCAACAATTCAGACTTGCAGGTGGTATTCAGGGGATTCTCGATAATGAACACTTAGCCATATTGATCTAGAAAACTCCCAATGTTACTTTGAATAGATCCCACCGCCTCTGTAGACAGGGAAGTCAGACTAAATCTGGCACCTGCTCAAACATCAACAAGAAAGGAGGTTTCCGGACTTCCCAGCGCCTTTAGCCCATCAGTCAGACAAAACGTGTCTACTGAGTTTTCACTTTCTAAATAAAAGACATGAAACAAAGAAACATGGTTCTGACCCCACAGGACTATAAGCATTAATATATAGAATATAAAAAATTGCAAAACCATATACTATATTGTGTCTGGATCCTTACATGCTCAAGGATTATTAGAGGTAAACTTTGGAAGAGTTGACAGTAAAGAGTGATGAGGAAAAGAGTGGAGTAAAAGACCAATGTTGGGCAGTAATGAGAGAGAAATTCTGACAGATGAGAGTGTTTGAAAAAATATTTTGCAAGTGAAACCAAGGTGAATGTGGGATTAAGACCATGGTCATCACCTCTTTTCTTCTGTACCACAAAGGGGTCAGTTTCTCCCAAAGGACATCCCTATCAGTAAAGGTGAAGGATCACAGGCAGTGAGAAACTGAAGATTCCTGTCCATCCTTATGGGTCCACTCACCCTGGCTGGTTCCAGGAAGTCCCGTCTTCCCCACTCCGTTCTCTCCTCCTTTCCCAACAGTCTGCTCTGCTGACTTGAAGTCAGCAAGTTCCCAGAACTCGGGAAATTGTTCATTGCAAAGAAAAGAACATAAGACCATAAGCAGAGTCATGTATGATCTGATATCTCTATCAGGTGAAAAATGCAGAGAGGGGGAAACAATTCACTTGAACTCAAAGTGACCTTTCCAATTCTTGAAATTAGAAAGGATATTTTGCATGAGCGTTTTACAGCAGATGACGACCGCATAACGTCCTCTGCCCTCTCCTGAGGACCACTCCTATTCCATTCAGTACAAGAAGAAGACGAGAAAAGGAGGGTGGAAGTAGGAGAAAGATGAAGAGGGAAGAGGAAGAGAATAGGTGAAGCTACAGCCTAACTGAGATCACGTTGACGAAACTCTTTCCTAAATATGAGAATTCTCTTCCATAAGAGTCGACTCTCCCACCGACTCTTCTCCGAGTCATGAGAAGACATTGGGTTCTCCTCCCTCCGCCTTCCTGTCGGCAGGCGTGGCCCCAGATGCCAGCTGGGATGCTGTCAGGTTACGTACTCACCCTATCACACTTCTGTCTCTCAAAGATTCAGCACGTTTCCCCTTAGCTCAGAGTTGCGTCCCTTGAAAGAAAACGAGTCCCACTTACTGCCAGCAATTCTACGCCTTACTCACTGTGCTGTAACTGTTCTGTAGTCATAACAGGTTTTATCTCTCCTCTTGACAGGTGAATTCTTCCTGCTTTTCTGATGTTGGTTTATGGCTGGTTGCCCTGCGCTTACCCCTTTTATAGAACCAGGAACAGAAGGGAGCCGGGTGAAAGGGTTGTAGGACAGGAGCCCCCAAGAGTGCACAGTCACCTGGGCCATTCCAGGTGGTCCTGTTTTTAATGCCTTGGGCCTCCTGGTCCCAAAGGCTTGGAGGAAAACGCAGACACATCATGTTCAGCCTTCCTTACTTCAGAAAAAAAAATCCCAGGGAATCACAGTGTAATTATAAGTCGTCTTATTCCTCAGCATTTAATAAAGCCCCCAGTGAGAGATGCTCAACATAAAATAAGCTGGTGTGGTATCTGCTCTTTGAAAAGACGAAGCTCAAAAGACAGACCAGAGTAGGCAAGTCATACAGATGGACGGAGGATTGAAGCAAATAGGGAGGAAGGGGGACCAAGACAGGTGGTTAAGTCCACGGATCTCTGCTTTTTTTTCCTCCAAGATAATTCTTCTGGGTAAGGACCACAGAACATTCTGGAAGGGGCTTTTTTTTCTCTTCTTTCTTTCTTTTCATGTTTCATTTGTTTGTATTTAATCAAGGTTTGCTATAAACTGTGGAGCCAAGCTCCTCTTAACCATGCTTGCCATCGGGGGTTTCAATACAAAACTCCCACTTAAAATTACAACTCTACTTTGCTGAAAAACCTTTCCAACCCACTCCGTTTTACATTTTTCCTATTGGTTTTCTAAAATAGGACTGGAAAGTGCTAATGGAGTGTTTTGGAACTCCGAGTTCTTTGTGGTTTTTTAAGTCTCTTAAAAAAAATCGGTCCTTATCACCACTAATCAGGGCTTACGTGTGACTGGAAAATTAGAAGCCTCACATGTGGCTTGCAGGAGACACAGAGGCCTGGTCTCAGAGAGAAAACATCTAGACACTGATGTGATTACTAAGGATGAAACACTGTACCCCGTGTGGGTCTGGATGCCGTCCAGGTTATTAATAGCCACGGTGACAGGACTTTACATTATATTGCTTCCTCATCAACAAGAACAGAATGTGAGCTCTGGGGATTGTGACATGGAAACTATGTGGTTGGCTCAGTTGTGTTTTATTTTCTCCTTTTGAGGGCCATCTCTCATTGGCGCTTTTTACCACCGCTTGTGGGCAAACATCTCCACAGATGATGAACAAGAAATGACCCCATGGAAACAGTCCGGGGGTGACCCTCCACTGATGTTAAATAATATATACAGAGGGAAGGGAGGTGACCTGCTTCCCACAGGGCCACTTGGATCCACTGAAGAGAATTAATCTGAAGCTTTCTACAATGAACCCTTGGGCGGAAATGCCTGTCCCAGGAAATACTGGCCTCAGATTTCCATCTGGTCAAAAAGAGAGCATTTTTGTTGCTACTGAGGTTGGGATTAACTCAAAAAGGGAAACAGGGTGTGGACGGCCAGACTCCCTCAGCCTCTCATACAAAAGCCAGCTCTGGGCACAGAAACACAGGTAGGGCCCTGGGCAAGTTAAAATAAAGGCATGAATGAAACCCCGAAAGGTAACATTTTAAAAAAACCTATGATGGCATAAAATAATTCACTCCCTCGTTAGTTGTTTTTCTTCCTCCTTCCAGTTTTTTTTTTTTAAATAGGGCTGTAGTTTTTTCAAAATTTAATTTTTATTTTATATTGGAGTATAGTTGATTTACAATATTGTGTTAGTTTCAGGTGTACAGCAAAGTGATTCAATTATACATATACATATATTCATTCTTTTTCATATTCTTTGGGGATAAATCAGGAGTTTGGGATTAACTTATACACACTACTGTATATGAAATAGATAATCAGCAAGGACACAGGGAACTCTACTTAATATTCTGGGGCTTCCCTGGTGGCGCAGTGCTTGAGAGTCCGCCTGCCGATGCAGGGGACACGGGCTCATGCCCCGGTCCGGGAAGATCCCACGTGCCGCAGATCGGCTGGGCCCGTGAGCCATGGCCGCTGAGCCTGCGCGTCCGGAGCCTGTGCTCTGCAACGGGAGAGGCCACAACGGTGAGAGGCCCGCGTACCGCAAAAAAAAATAATAATAAATAAATAAATAAATATTCTGTGATAACCAGTATGGGAAATGAATCTCCTTCCAGTTTTATTGAGATATAGTTGGCATACAGCATTGTTTAAGTGGTTTTTGTGTTGTTTTTTTTTTATGGCTGTACGGCTTGCTGCAGGATCTCAGTTCCCTGACCAGGGATTGAACCTGGGACCACAGCAGTGAGAGCTCAGAATCCTAACCACTAGGTAGCCAGGGAACTCCCCAGCACTGTTTAAGGTGTGTAACACGCTGCTTTAACTTACATACATCATGACATTTACATTCACAGTAAGTTTAGTGAACATCCATCATCTCCTATAGGTACAAAATAAAAGAAAAAGAAAAGCAATATTTTTTCCTTGTGATGAGAAGTCTGAGAATTTACTCTCTTAATAACTTTCATATATAATGCAAAGCAGTGTTAATTATATTTCTCACCTTGTACATCACATCCCTAGTGTTTATTTATCTTATAACTGGATGCTCATACCTTTTGACCGCCTTCATCCAATTCTCCTCCCCTCCCGCACCTCCGTAAACACAAATCTGATCTCTTTTTCTATGTTGTTTGTTTGCTTTTGAAGTATAAATGACCTCCAACACTATGTTAGTTCCTGTTAGACATTAGTTAATGCATTTCTTTAATTGTCTATTCAAAGGGATGTTCCCTTTGGCATCTAGCACGCAAAATTTAAGAATTTTTCCAGACGTAAAACAAGATTTTACATTAAGGTAGCTCATCAGTCTGACCTTATTTCTGCTTTTTCTAGGTTTTGGATGGCATATGGTGAGATAGAGAAGCACCTGTCTCTCCTTCCATGTCTTAGAGTTAATTTATTATTATCTCCAAGCCACCTGTTCTCATAATGGCTAGATTTTGAGGCTTTAAGCCTTATTGCTGCTACTCTTTTACTCAACGGTCCAGATTGTTACATATTCAAGACCTGGAGCTCTGGAGTTTTTGGGTTTTGTAAACCCTTGAACCACTGTAGACTCACCACGTAATAAATTCTCAAAAATGTGAATTGTTTGATTGTATCAAAGACCTAAGGTATTCTCTTTGGAGTTGTTATCTAGGAAGCCATTCATTTTGTTGTTGTTCTTACTTTTTTTTTCCCCCCAGTTTAATGAGGGGGAAATATTAGTATATACAAAACAAACACGTAATAGTTTTACTTGAAAAAAAAAAGTTATGTCGTCTGCCTTGTTTGAGTTCTGTTTTGATAACCGCCTATGTATTTAAAATGTGTGATGAGACAGCAGCTTAGGGGTCTTTTCAGTTGCTTTGATTCCAGGAACCTCTTAGGTTTTATGGAGACTCATGTGCAAATTCTTTAAATTCTCACTTCACCGTTCTTGCCACGATTTTAGATTTCAAAGGATCCACAGTGTGACCCCACTAGGAGGAAGTGTGCATTTCAGGACCTCCTAACACCCGCACTTGGTCAGGTTGGATGTTCTTTTCTGTGAAATCATCTTTTAAACTTCACTTGCAGTTTTCAAAAAGATACCGTCTTGACTTTGATAAACTCTGGCGCTAGGAATTCCTTGTGTTTCTTTGTCTTTTTCCTTGGGCTTGCCCGAGACAAGGTCTAACATTGTCAAATCATTAGGGGGGAGGGCTTTATTTACAATTTCAAACCATTTATTTTCATCATACAAAAAGAAATGCCACGTCTTGGGAATAAGTGTCAGAGCATCCTTTGAAGACAATGGGCTCGTGTTTCCAGCACAGTGAATCCCTGAAGTCACTTTTGTGTTTTGTTTCTTTAACATGTATATATTCTTAAAACTGACTATGTACCTTGGATGTGTTTCATTCTTCTCTCTGACCAGAGACAGGCCATCTCTCCTTTTGTGGTCGACCATCGCTTTTATATTTTCTGGTTGGGACAAAATAATCTTTTGGCGATTCTATCGTGTTTTTTCCAAAAATGTCAATTATCCTATTATGATGAGAATCATAACATTTTAGAATTATTGTTTAGTAATTTACTACACACCCTCTCACCTCTCTGCCTCCCAAACACACACACACACACACACACACACACACGCGCGCGCGCGCACACACACACTGACAAAAAACAAGCTAACTACTAAGCCAGGACTTAGAACCTGGGTCCCTATAGTTTCAGCCTAATACTCCTTAGGAATGAATGGATATCAGACCCCTCCATTCAGCACATCGTAGGGACTGGCCTCTTAGTTTTTATCTTTCCTGGGGTAAAGTAGAATAACAGATAGGAACCGTATTTATTCTTTTTCTTTCTTTGCCTCAAAGCTGTCTAAGCTCACTTAGGAAAAGCAAAAGTTAAGTATTCGTTAGCTGCTCCAAGAGCTACAAGAAGTGAGCAACAAAGCAGTTAAGTCCAAAGCAGTAATTCTAGGTAAAATAATGGCAGCTAATGTTTGCATAGTCCAAACTACATTCACATATGCCATTCCATATCATACTCACTTCTTTATATTACCCTTCTTCCATTGTCGAACAGATTAGGGGTCATGACACTTGAAAGAATTTTTCGCAGAAGGCAACATACTCTGACAGCGGGTTCCATTTCAGCGAACTGGATTTCTTTTCTTTTCCATTTCCTTATTTAATTTCATCCTCCTTTTTTTTTTAAGTGCATTTTGAATTTCACTGTCCTCTCAGTATAGTCTGTTCACATTTACTGTGCTTTCTGGTATTCTTAATTTATGCTTGTAATGGACCATGCTTTGGGTTTGTTTATTGATGCTTTGGGTCCTGCCTCGTTGTGATTTAGTCACAAAGTGCTTTAGGTTAGTTTTCTATTTTAGGTTTAAAATTTTTCCACTATTTGTTTAAAATGTAAACTACCTGTATCATTCCTTGTAGTGTTTCTTCTATAGTTTTAATAGAAGAGCCTCAAATTTGGTCAGCTCCTGTTTTGTGTTGACGTGAGCACTTCCTTGCATTCTGATCACAAAAAACCACCCAGGCTCACCTCTTATTCTCTCTGCCCCAGGGGTGACATTTGCCAATTAGAAACCTAGATCTGTGTGCTTGGTGTAGTCACTGCTAATAGGGTTTATTTCTAGGTGCCTTCTTCACTGGATAGAGCTGGGGTTTTTTTTTAATGTTTTATTCTGAAAGCAAAATCAAATCTGAAACCACAGAATTCTTTCTCACATTTCCTCATTCTATGTTTGTACCCTTCTTTTCTGATGATTCCCACCAACATTAATATGTCGACTCATTTGACTGATCCTACCGTGAAAGCAAAGTACTTCAGAATTATTTTCATAGTACCAAGTTATCAACAGAGTTATTAAGTAAAGTTCAAGGTTTCTTTGAAATTCTTTTCGTCTTTGGACTCCATTCTATTAGAGATGTACAGTTAAAATACTCATTCAATTAATTCCTTTAATATATGATTACATTAGTATTTTGATATGCATCCTGGTTCATTTGTATCTGTAGTTAATTTCAAGATACATTTTTTATTATTTTGATTAAATTTTACTTTTTAATATGTAAAACACTTAGATGTGTCAAAATTATGTAAAAAAGATACTCGGATTTATTATACCTGATTCTATTTCTTTGAGCTCACTTCTACCAATCCCCTATACAGATCTTCCTTGATATATGATGGGAGTACATCCCAATAAACCCCTCGTAAGTTGAAAATATTGTGAGTTGAAAATTCATTTAATACACCTAACTTACTGAATGTGATAGCTGAGCCCAACCTAGCTTAAAAGTACTCAGAACACTTACATTAGCCTATAGCTGGGAAAAATCATCTCACACAAAGCCTATTTTATAATAAAGTGTTGAATATCTCATGTAATTTATTGAATACTGTACTGAAAGTGAAAAAGAATGGTTGTCTGGGTGCAGAATTGCTGTAAGAGTATTGGTTGTTTACCCTTGTGAGCCTGTGGCCCGGTGCTACTGCCCAACTTCATGAGAAATGAAATTCAAAATTTGTAGTATGGTTTAATTCGTATCATTTGTGCTGTACTGTAAAGTTGAAAAATCATAAGTCGAATTATCCTAAATCAGGGACCATCAGCAATATTTTACTAGCTTTGAGTTTTTTACTCTTATTTCCCTTTTTTATGACATAAAATATAGCATACCACATTTTTTTTTTTTCTGCGTTACGTGGTCCTCTCACTGTTGTGGCCTCTCCCGTTGCAGAGCACAGACTCCGGATGCACAGGCTCAGCGGCCATGGCTCACGGGCCCAGCCGCTCCGCGGCATGTGGGATCTTCCTGGACCGGGGCACGAACCCGTGTCCCCTGCATCGGCAGGCGGACTCTCAACCACTGTGCCACCAGGGAAGCCCCCACATATTTATCTGTAGTTTGCTTTTGCCACGAGATGGTGGATCTTTGAAATCACTTCATACCAGTTTGTAGAGATCTTTCTCATTCTTTTTTTTTTAAAGATACATTTTTATAACTTTTTAATAACTTCTGAATGCTTGCAAATCTGATAGGCATCTCTTGCCAGGAGGGGAGAGGGGCATTCAGGAGTTTGGGGGTCTTTGGTTATTTAGAGTAATTTATTTCTCCCATTCGTACCCGTTCTGGTACTTTGGGTCTCACATTTTTGTGACCAATGCCTTAACCTTAAGTGAGCCTGCAAACCCCAGACTTATGATCAGATGCTGATTTTTACTACATCTGCCGTTTGGCTACAAAAGATAAGCTATCCTTGAAAACAGAGAACTTTCCTGGTCTCCTATTTCCATAAGCAGAGAATGAAAAGCCCTAAGGTTTTCATCATCTACCTTTGTGATCTCCAACAGTTGAAAATGACCACACACAGCCCATAACCATTGTATTCCTCATCCTGCCATGTTTGTGACAGCAGCCGCATAGCCCACCAAAGCCAAAGCCGTTCCTTCAACGGACACTTCATTTCCCACAACTCTGGGGGACTCTTTAAGTGTCTCCTTCATCACTGGACGCCACAGAACACCAATGTCCCATCCTTTAGTGCTAGAGGAATCTTTGCTGCCTTCAAGTCTAACAGATCAGATCAGACATTTCAGATTCTTATCCTGAGCATCTGTCATCCTACTTCTGGTACCAGTTACTCTACTGGTAACAGCCAACACCAGCTAGTTTCTCCCAGATTTTCCCCAGGATATTAAATGGGTTAAAGAATCTGAATTTTGGCTGAATAGGACAAAAATCACAAAGATACCTCCAGAATCCGTAAGTAGCTCCAGAGCCATCGCACCACCTGCCAAGTTGGAAAGCTGTCCCCCAGATTATCTACTCGTTACTTACATCAACATAGCTCTGCTTGTCCCAGTGACTGTTCTTTGGGCAAAATTTCTTTATCTTGTTGAAGTTCTTGTCTTTCGTTTCTCCGATACTTTGTGACCCTTGATGGTGTTGTGGCAGTTAGATGTTCTGCGGAATTTGTTTGTGCTGCCACCTGAGGGAAGGGGTGAATTGTGCAGCTGTGATTTCCTCCTGGGATTATTCTGATGCAGCAGCTGGGAGGGCTGAACGGATGACCAGCACCTAGGACACTGTCTTCCTCTCTGAATAAGACGTTACAGACACTGATCCTATCAATTCTGTGTGGCCGATAGTGGGAAAAGAGGCGTCATGGGTTAATGTGTCTGGCTTCTCCTGCTGGAGTATCCCATTAAGCCCCTTCTAGGTGTCCCCAGACCCTACCATGTGTGTCCATGATGTACTGTGGCAGGTGTCCTGTATGTCCTGCATCCATGTTAGGCTGTGGTTTCCTTTTGCAATTCTACTGTCCCTCTATTCTAGGCTTCTGGCCTTTCTCACATTATCCTGTCCACCAAAAGTCCTACCTAATGATTCAGGTATGAAAAAAAAAATGTTTTTATATTATCTGTAGGGATTTGGGATAGCAGAAGGATACCTTGACAGTCTGATGCCTTGAAAACACTTTCATTGGCTTTCATTCATTCATATATGCATTATTTCGTGTATTCGTCCATTAGGAGTAGGTTGCTGCTTTCTGTGTGCCAAAGATTCTGCTAGAATCTGAGGAATATCAAGATCGCTTAAGTCCCCACGGTTCAGTAGAAATGTTAGAAATCATGACAGGAGCTATAATGAAGGTGTGTGCAGAGGACTCAGAGCTTTTGGAAAGGAAGAGGCGTTTAGAAGAATACAGTACATCTGAGTTTCTTTCCCATTTCTGGGGCTTTCTATATTCTACATGGCAATCGAGTCATATGCCTTTTTAAAAATTTAGTATTATATCTTATTAAATATCTACATACCACAAAAGTGATTTCATTGAAAACTACCCAAGAAAGTGTAAGATCACTTAATAACTGGTTTTTTACACCTTGGTTTGGTTGAGAGACTCTTATAAGCAAATAGAAGGTAACTAATAAGTATTTACTACACTGAACAGTTTTCAGAACTCTTCTCCTCCTCCCATGTCTGCCCATTTATGTCTCGGTACAAATTCTGTGTTAGAAAATACTTCCATGACTCCTTTAAATAAGTTAAGTTTTCCTTTAGATTTGTTATACTACCCTGCACTTCGCCTTCATGACACTTGACAACGTTGTTTTCGAAATAGCGGTATGTAGAATTATTTGTCTGACTTCTTTCCTCCCCACTACGTTGTAACTTCTTAGCAGGAATTTTATCTGTTTGAACAAGACCACATAGGCAGAGGAGGAGCTTTAAAAATACATGTTTCATTTTGAGTCCATGAACTTGTTTTAGGTGTTCCATGCAGAAAAGCAAAGCATCCTCACAGACAGAATGTCAGTGGGCTTCTCTGTGAAATTTGGTACCAAACTATAGGTTCTATTTCCCAGTTGAAACATGCAGATAGAGCGCATTACCTGACTCAGTCTCCTTCTCATGCTCATGATGAATCCAAGATGAGGGTGCAATTACACCTGCCTTCCACTGCTCCTTCTTTTCTCTCTTCATCTGGCTGGAGAGAGGAATGGAGTCTCAGCCCTTCTCAGCTCTGTGAACTCCAAGTGGATCCGCGGACAGCGCTGTAGCTGGCGGTGGGAAACACTGCCCATTACACCTGCTGTGGTGTCACTTCTCATCAAATCAGTGCTCCCATTTACAGTTTTAAGTGAGCAAAAGTTTTGGGACATGTCACCTGTACTCTTGTAAAGGCTGTAAAGAGGACAGGATATAAAGAGACCATCAGTAGAGGTAAAATTTAAAAACCACAGGAAACAAGAAAGTATTCAGCAAGTAAACATTGGTCGAATATTTTAAAGGGTGATTTTCAGTTTTGGAATATTTGTTACAATGATTGATTTTCAAGTGGAGTCCTTCTTAGGGTAATATATTTCATGGTGTTCTCCTGTGTGGAAATGATACTGAAAGCACAGGTCCCGTGGCAATCAAATTTATCAAGAGCGAATTTGTGTTCATTTCATCTGGTATTAATGGCTTGACAGGAGCCAGGGGAAGGTTTGTTCTTGATTAAGAGATGGAAGTTCAAAGCAATTTGGTGTTAGGTTTAATATAAAAACCTGCAAACAAATTTTAGATGGAAACTTTGAACCAGGAATAGTTATAAGTGAAAATATCAGTATGACTGGAAAGCAGCATAAAGCAAATGACTTATTTAAATACTAAGAGTTGTGCTGAAAACGAAAAACTAGTGACATATAAGTTATATCTGTAAAAATCATCACCTGTATGAGCATCACAGCCTCCAGAATCAGAGTAAAAGAAAGCAATGATCATGGGCTTCCCTGTTGGCGCAGTGGTTGAGAGTCTGCTTGGCGATGCAGGGGACGCGGGTTCGTGCCCCAGTCTGGGAGGGTCCCGCGTGCCGCGGAGCGGCTGGGCCCGTGAGCCATGGCCGCTGGGCCTGCGTGCCTGGAGTCTGTGCTCTGTGACGGGAGAGGCCACGGCAGTAAGAGCCCCACGTACTGCAAAAAAAAAATAAAAAAAATAAAAAAAAAAGAAAGAAAGCAATGATTAACAGAAATGCTCTTGCAAAAAAACCCAACAATTTTGGGCTTCCCTGGTGGCTCAGTGGTTGAGAGTCCGCCTGCCGATACAGGGGACACGGGTTCGTGTCCCGGTCCAGGAAGATCCCAAACGCCGCGGAGCGGCTGGGCCCATGAGCCATGGCTGCTGAGCCTGTGCTCCGCAACGGGAGAGGCCACGACAGTGAGAGGCCCACGTACAGCTTAAAAAAAACAAACAAAAAAAAACAACTTTGACTGTGTTTTTTCTTTTTTTTTTTTCACTATCGACCCTCTCTGAAACCAGACTCAAGTGTACACATGTAGAAATTAAAAGTTTGTGTGGACACTGGTGCCTAGAAAAACGTTTAGAATTAAGCATGAGGTGCTTCCCATGAGAACAGAGGGTGTAAGACTTACCTGTTTCCTGGTCTAATGCAGATGATAACTCTCAGCTCCCAGTTTTACCCAGAAGAAACTTTTCGGTGGCATCATTCTGCCCAGCGAGCGTCGAGGATAGTTCGTCACGTGTGCGTCATGAGTTCTTTACCTTCAGAAGTATAAAAATGGAGAAATCCTTCAGGGGGCCGTGTACACTGCAGTTAATAGCAAAACATTTCAGCTGTGTCATGGGGGTAAGACCCCTCCGAATTAGCGGAGACTTGTGGAGCATTTGAGGACATTTCATATTTTACATACTTTTAAGGATTGTCTCTGTTACAGGGGATTGAATTGCGACGCTTTCTTCCTCGGTTTCCGCTAAACCTCAGGATGACAGTAATTGGGACGCCGCTGTAAGCGTGGGCCCCTTGATAACACATGCCTACTTTACGAGGGAGAAGGAGGAAAAGAGGCTGGCTGTCTCCTGGGCCCTCAGCAAGACTAAAGATATGAAAAGAAATGTGAGAGAGGATCCAGGGAAGAGTGATGCCCCTTTGGGCAGAGGGGAAGTCCCCCTCCCCACCTTTAGGGGGGTCTGGGGTGCATGCTAACTCTCAAGTGCTGGGCTTCATGAAAGGGGCTTCACAGGGACCCCCGGGGACATGGGTGAACAGGAAGACACAATGAGCTGGTACTTGGCCCAGGCCTAATGGGACTGCAGCCCCAGGTGTGACACCATGGAGCCACTGACAAGAGCCACGTCCAGGCAAGCCATGAGTCCTCCATGGACCGCTCTCTGGGCTCCGATCCCATCCACTGGCTGACCTCCAAAGACCAGGAGAAGGTTGCAGCCAAGAGATGGAAGGACGCTTGGTCTCTGGATGACAGCTTGGGGTCAATGTGTGGAAGACTGGGGCTTCAGGGAGAAAATGAAAATGGAAATACAGGTTTATTGTGTGAAGCCAGTAGATTCTGCAGCTGTTTCTTAAATCAGTTAGCCTACTTGATTAATAAACATACGTAGGTGGAGACTCAAGACAACTGCTCACTAAGGAAGGCCAAATGCCAACTGTCGGGAGTGAAATTGGGAGATGTAGCAACTTGAACCTGTTGGTTTTTTCTTTTTTTCTTTTTTTCTCTTTTTGAATTTTATTTTATTTATTTTTTATACAGCAAGTTCTTATTAGTCATCCATCTTATACATATTAGTATATACATGTCAATCCCAATCTCCCAATTCATCCACCACGACCCGTCCCCCAACAATTTCCCCACTTGGTGTCCATGTTTGTTCTCTACATTTGTGTCTCTATTTCTGCCCTGCAAACCGGTTCATCTGTACCATTTTTCTAGGTTCCATATATATACGTTAATATATGATATTTGTTTTTCTCTTTCTGACTTACTTCACTCTGTATGACGGTCTCTAGATCCATCCATGTCTCTACAAATGGCCCAATTTCGTTCCTTTTTATGGCTGAATGATATTGCATTGTATACATGTACCACATTTTCTTTATCCATTCGTCTGTCAACAGCCATTTAGGTTGCTTCCGTGACCTGGCTATTGTAAATAGTGCTGTAATGAACATTGGGGTGCATGTGTCTTTTTGAATTATGGTTTTCTCTGGGTATATGCCCAGTAGTGTGATTGCTGGGTCATATGGTAATTCTATTTTTAGTTTTCTAAGGAACTGTTCTCCATAGTGGCTGTATCACTTTACATTCCCACCAACAGTGCAAGAGGGTTCCCTTTTCTCCACACCCTCTCCAGCATTTGTTGTTTGTAGATTTTCTGATGATGCCCATTCTAACTGGTGTGAGGTGATACCTCACTGTAGTTTTGATTTACATTTCTCTAATAATTAGTGATGAGACTTATTGAAGACTTATTGAAGAGACTGTCTTTTCTCCATTGTATATCCTTGCCTCCTTTGTCATAGATTAGTTGACCATAGGTGCATGGGTTTATCTCTGGGCTTTCTATCCTGTTCCGTTGATCTATGTTTCTGTTTTTGTGCCAGTACCATATTGTCTTGATTACTGTAGCTTTGTAGTATACTCTGAAGTCAGGGAGTCTGATTCCTCCAGCTCCATTTTTTTCCCTCAAGACTGCTTTGGCTATTCGGGGTCTTTTGTGTCTCTATACAAATTTTAAGATTTTTTGTTCTAGTTCTGTAAAAAAATGCCACTGGTAATTTGATAGGGATTGCACTGAATCTGTAGATTGCTTTGGGTAGTATAGTCATTTTCACAATATTGATTCTTCCAAGCCAAGAACATGATATATCTCTCCATCTCTTTGTGTCATCTTTGATTTCTTTCATCAGTGGCTTATCGTTTTCTGAGTACAGGTCTTTTACTTCCCTAGATAGGTTTATTTCTAGGTATTTTATTCTTGTTGTTGCAATGGTGAATGGGATTGTTTCCTTAATTTCTCTCTCTGAACTTTTGTTATTAGTGTATAGGAATGCAAGAGATTTCTGTGCATTAATTTTGTATCCTGCAACTTTACCAAACTGGGACCTTTAATGAGGTTTTTCTTAGAGTCATTGTGAGCCACCTTTTGGCTTTTGGATGCTCTGGGCACTAAGCATTCCATCTTTGTAGGGTTTGCCTTTCACCAGGGGCTGGAAGGTGGACGTTCCTGGTGCCCAGTAGTTACGCAATGTCACCTTGAATTCCTTACTTCCCTGCCCTTGACAGCCTTCAGGAGCTGAGGTCATGACTATGTGGACTTCCTGTGGCTTCTCGTCTCTTCTGCTAGGCAACTTTCCTTGCTTTTTAAAATATGGAATGTTATCCCCTTATAACAGCTTCAGAGCCCAAGGGAATGACAACAGTTCGCTAAATGCAGAATTTTCTGAAGAACCCGTTCGCCTACAACGCACATGTATGTACAACCTATTTATATAAAAAAGTATCCAAAATGCTTAATATTTTGCAGTATTAAGATTGATTATTTTATTCAACAATAATGTGGGTGCACTACAACAGGGAATTTGCTGGGTGAACCCGTTCTGATTATCATATAAGACCTGGTTTGATGCAATGCAGCTTAATAGAGCCCTCAAGATAGGTTCAGTAAGAAAACCACTCTTCACAATGTGACAGAATTTATACACTTGCAACCCATTGTTTTAGATCAGGGACATCCAGCCTCTTTGCAGAAATCTTAAAAGATCAAAACCTCCAATTGAATTTGGTTTTATTCCATTTTTCTTTAGAGATTTGAACTTCCCCCTTTGGAATTTATCAATAGTTTCATTCTCTTTCATTTTCTTTAGACTTTAGAAACTAAGGGGTGACATCAGGAAAATGTCATCTGGGCCAGCTCCAGAGCCTTCTTTTGAAGCAACGCACGCTCCCTGGGGCTGTAGGAAAAGGCAAGCTAGCAGATATGCCAGGATGTCTGTCGATGATTAATTCAAAGGAAAGAGAAGACACATCTGATGCATTCCTATTATAAAACAAAAATTGAAATAAATGCATAGATTTATTCACCTTTGATATTTTCTTATGAGAAAACATCAAGATTTTCTTCTGCCATTGTAATGATCTGGCAAACGACATAAAATCCAGGTTATATTGTGCTCTCAGATCATACAAAAATGATATTTTAGGTAGAGATTTTTTTTAAAAATCTGAAAAGTGATCTGAGAAATTAGAACAGTGATAGAGATGTATTATAGGCAATCCAATAAGACTTAGCCTTTGAAAAAGTCATCTTTAAAGTTTTACAAAGCATCCTGGATTTTAGAGAAACTTACTGAAACCACAATAATGGAACATCCTAGGGGTCCAGGGTACTTAGGTAAAGAGAAAAACTACAAAGGTAATTCTTCCAGGCTGTAACTCAGCATGCTACAACCCTTTGCTAGGCGGGTAACTTTGTAACTCATATGAGTAGAACATTGTAGAATTTGTTTGATAAAGTCATTGCTTAGGAATAAGATGTAAAGGAAGTACAACGGGGATAAAGAATATATTTTTCAGTTTTTTGAAAGCAGTGCTACTGTTTTGGGAAACCATGAACGTTGTGGAGTATATATCATTGCACAATAAATAGAAATATTATGGCTTTCATCTCCATTACCTGGATTTTTTTTTTTTTTTTTTTTTTTTTGTGGTACGCGGGCCTCTCACTGTCGTGGGCTCTCCCGTTGCGGAGCACAGGCTCCGGATGCGCAGGCTCAGCGGCCATGGCTCACGGGCCCAGCCGCTCCGCGGCGCGTGGGATCTTCGCGGACCGGGGCACGAACCCGTGTCCCCTGCATCGGCAGGCGGACCCTCAACCACTGCGCCACCAGGGAAGCCCCATTACCTGGATTTTTATGTAAAGCTATAAGTAATTTGAAAAATGTAATGAAGTTACATTGACCTTTTACTTGCGACACCGTGTTTGTTTGTTTGTTTTTCCAGCTTTGAATGTTTTTTGTTGAGAATTTCCCAATGAGAATTAAAATAAAAATAAAACTTTTTAACTTCTAAGACATACATTTAAAAGTTGGGACAAAATTAGCAGTGCAGAGTAATAGCCAGGGGGTAAAATGTGTCCCATTGTAGAATGTTATTATGTAATAACTTCCATGTCCTTTACTGTGATAGGAGTTGAGTTTGATGTCTGGCTGAAAATGGACAGGAATAGAATTTTCCCAGATATTTATCCAACTATAGACTATGGAATTCAGAATGTACTTTTTGTCCAAGTTGTGTAATGTTTCTGTGTTAGGTTCATTTACAAATCTAAGATTTTAATTGGCTATTGCTTTCATTGGGTAGCATAATTCTACTAAATTATATGCCACTATTTAAGAATACTAATGATATATTTTTCCACTGTGGAAAATTAATTTTAAATCATTTTAACCCACTATGAACATTTTTTTAAAAAATAAATTTATTTATTTATTTTTGGCTGTGTTGGGTCTTCATTTCTGTGCGAAGGCTTTCTCTAGTTGTGGCGAGTGGAGGCCACTCTTCATCGCGGTGCGCGGGCCTCTCACTGTCACGGCCTCTCTTGATGCAGAGCACACGCTCCAGACGCACAGGCTCAGCAATTGTGGCTCACGTGCCTAGTTGCTCCACAGCATGTGGGATCCTCCCAGACCAGGTGTCCACTGCATTGCCAGGCGGACTCTCAACCACTGTGCCACCAGGGAAGCCGCACTATGAACATTTTGATAGTAGTTTTTAGAGCCCTCTCATAAAGCATTTTTTTAAAGCAATAAGACTGGGCAGTGTCTCAACATAGGGTAATAATTCACACCAATTATATCACTAAACATAAGGTCTCAGGCCTGATAATATATCATAATTCATACCTTATGGTCTGATAGCAATTAAAATATCATCTTTAAATATATTGCAAACATACACAATTGTTGAAATCTTGCTTATGTGGAATAACATTCCGTGCTTTATTACCCAGAATGGCACCCCTGTTCATTATCCTGACAATGTTGTCATTGTTAGAGAACCACTCTGAGAGTACCTTTAATATCCCCACAGACTTGGACTTTATCTCATATTATTTTGACTATTAATGTTGTTAATACTCTCCTGGCTATGAAATGCTTTGAGTCTGAGCTGATTTTTCCATCATATAAGTGGAACAGGTACAATCAGCTGGTGTAAGCTACTGATGAACACACACCGAAATCTCTCCACTGTGGGGAGCAGAAAGCAATGCACAAAAGGCTGTACTTACTGAGTCAGGAGACTGTGTGTCAGAAAATCTTCAAGGGGTTTGGCCTTTAGCTCTGGAAGATGAACAACCTTAGATGAGACGAAGGGATTACTAGACAGACTAAATATTTACTCTTGCCTGATGCTTGAGCAGGTGATGGTCAGGGTCAGGTTATAACTACACAGGCCCCACACTGTGACCAGGTTAACAGAACAGAGAGTGTGTCATGTGGATCCATATGTGCCTGGGTGGCTTGCTTCATGTACACCTTCCCTGTAATAGGCTTCCATCAGAGTTTCCCACAGCAGTGTACCCCCCAAAAGATCATTTAATGAAGTTTTTCAAGCTAGACTTCCATACAATAAGTATAAAATTTCTATCAAGTTAAAATGGCATGAGCTCTGGAACCATAAAGATGAGGGTTTATATTCTAACAGCCTCCTTAAAGCTCTGCGGGTCGGTACCCAGAAGATGAGAATTATCAGGAAGGCATATGTCAGTGTCAGGGTTGGAATACTATGTGCAAAGCAACCAAAACAGCCACAGCAAGTGCTCAATGCACATCCGAAACAAGTTCTCACAAGTCGAATGCCTGGACGGTTCACTTTTCATTCTGGTCTAAATAAAAACACCGTGTGTGTTAGCAGGAGAAATCCAGTTCCCACTTCTAATGCAGCCAAGGTCACGAAGTGCCTACAGTGTGAAGGCTTGGCCACGGAAGCAGGTGTCTCAAGGGAATTGGTGTCGCGGTTACTTAGGGACTGGGGTTAGGAGGTTGGATGTGCGAAGAAAGAGCAGGGAGCGAGGCCGGGTGGCTGTCCAGCTGGCGGCTGCGTGGACGCCCCCCTGAACTTGTTGGGTGACATCAGTCCTGTCGCCACTTAACCACGTCTCAACTACGTCTTTTAATTTTCTCCACTCTGATGCTTCCATATCTATCCCTGGCTGAGGCTGAAGGAACTACCCCACCCAGGGCTGGCCAAGTCCCAGAGATAGAAGACAACCCCGACCCTTCCAGAGCCCACAGCCCATCCACTGCCTTCGCCCACCTCTCCCACTCCAGGCCACCATCCCCCCGCCAGGGGCCAGCAACCAGAGGACTAGGGGCAGCCTCTGTGCCCGAGAGAGGCGGAAACCATCCAAGCCCGTCAGTCCACACGTGCACACCCGCCTCTCCCGTTCCTGCCCAGCAAACCCCAGGAAAAGCCCTGGCCCACCAGCTCCCCTGCTTCCTCTGCCTCTGGCCGCACCCACGTGCTGCCTCTCCGTGCGGCCCTCCCTGGCTCGCTGAGGGATCTGAGAGCATCACACACTGTCTTCTCAATGGAAGTCCTCTCCTGATTTACTGGCCTATTAGTATTCCTAAATAATTGACATATTTTTCCTGCAACTGACGTACGCCCACCTGGTAGTTATGTATGAATAACCATAAAACTCTTTCTTTTAAAACAAACCGTAGATCCTAAAGTTCGCAAGATGCTGTGAGAAGAACACACGAACAGAGGTCTCCTTGCCCTTACTGATGTGATCCAGAAACGGAAGTGTTTGTGGAAAACAACGGTGGCACATAAATAACACCACAGAAGAACAGAGTTGTACCCTTTTATTGGCACAGTAACTTTGCCAAGGCTGGTAATGAAAACAAAGTTCCAAGGAGCAAGACAGCATGGTCTGAGGCCAACAGAAGCACATGGATAAGCAAGGCAGGTGCATCACAGGAGGGTTGAGGACATAAGGTGGGTGAGACATGCAGTGGAGCTCAGAGAGGACAAGCGTCTTGTGGGGCAGCATCACGGCTCGGACCAGCAAATCTCAGCATGCTTATTGGTACTGTGTTGACCTTTGAATGGATATGCCCCCTGCACACCCCCAGCTATGAGTCTGAAGCCATATGCATTTAAGGGGGTGTTGCATCATGTCCTGTAACCTCTATTTAAGTCAGGGGATGAGATTTCAATAAAGAGCTCACAGTCCGTGTGCCTGGAAACACAGGGCACAGGAAGGAACCGTCTCCTGATCAGTGAATGACACACAAGACATCGGACTCCGGCTGTACATTTGCAGAGCTTGGAACGGTGAAGCTAAAACAGCAACACGGCCTCGGGATTTTTCAGTACTCTACATTAAAAAAAAAGGTATGTAGGAAAACAAAAGTTCTAGAAATGATTTTTTAAAGTCTGTATTTTGAAGAAAGGGAGCACCACTCATTGCATAAAATTATAAAATACAATAACAAACATGTAAATCATTAACAGGATTGTAATTCCAATAAAACGCAAACACCTACAAAGAAATAAAACCTAGGTCCTGGAGAGTGTATGAGAGTAACATGACTGGAGGACAAGACGCAAGTGGTCGGACCCTATAAAAACAACTCTGCGGTGTAGGGGTCCCCCTCCTCCATCATCCTCTCCCTGCTCAGCCACTCTTTGTCCGGCCTTTCTCTCGCTACCTCGGGGTAGCACGGCCCTAGGACCACAGAGCCTGAAGATCAGAGTGCATCCCCGCAGAACGGATGAGAAAACACAGACACGCACACAGAGACACGCACACTCACACACCCAGGGAATCTCGTGTATTTAACTGGGCTGTCCTGTGCTTTTCGTGTAGATGCGGACAGAGCCCCTAGCATGTACCAGGGGCAGCCTCTGTCTGTGAACCTGGCATCTCCAGGCAGCAAGTCTGCAGTCGGGGCCCATCACAGGGTAGTGTCCCAGAACTTGGGGGGCGGCCTGCTGCAGGAGGCCCCCTCGGGCTTCTTCAGGAGCGTGGGCTTCTTGCACGGAGGTGGCGGAGGTGCCCTGGGCTCCGCGTGGCGCAGGATCTGTGGCCAGTCTCCTCTCTCCTCGCAGAGTTTCCGCCTCCAGTCCAGGAGCTCCCGTAGGGCCACGCTCTCATTCTCGGACAGCCTCAGCTGATGGATTACCTGGGGGAGGGAAGCAGGGGGTAAAAAGAGTAGCACCAAATACTGTGAATGAATGAGAAGTATAAGAGCAACACCTGGACGCCAAGGCTCTGATGGGGTGGAAAGAGAGCTTGGACATCCCATCTAGAACCTCCTGGCTCTGCTGCCCTGGGAAACGGCATCCAATGCAGGTCGGCTGTGAACTGCTGAATTAGGAGGATGAATGGAACTTGGAAATCAGTTAGGGTAAGTGCCCTGGGGAACAGGCGATGTACCTCCAGTGGTACAGGAAAGACTCACATGTCTGTTTGCCCTTTGCCCTCTTGTTATATACATTCTTACGACATCTTGGACTTTTTCTTCATTGAATGTATGACGATTGTAATTCTGTCTATGATAGATGTTTCTGGATTTCTTCAGCTGCATCCCACTCCAGGATCCACCCCTCTGTCTACGCACAGTTACTAGTCAACACCTTTTAAGGTCATGTGACCCCAACTCTGACCATCAGGCATTAGCCCCAGGAGTCCACAGACATGGGAACTTCAGGGGTCTTTGCAGGAGGGCATCATCGCGTGCAAGTGTATCGGCTGCTCGGTCTGGCTTCCTTGGGGTCCCTGAAGAGAGGCAGAGCTTGCCCCCAGGGACAGCTAGGGCATGTGGCAGGCTACATGCTGTGGGCTCTGCCCTCTGCCAGCAGCCAGTCATCTGGAGCAGCTGCACGCTGCAGAAACCAAATTTTCCATCACTTCTGTAGTGAGTATGCTGGTTTAACAAAATGAGATTCTGGACATCAGAATGGGACTACTGGGGAGAATTCAGAGGGAACGAGACGGCCTCAAGGCACCTACTACTTGGTTCCCACATCACTTCCATCCTTTCCATCAAGATAAATGAGAATAAAACAGAGCGGGGCATGGTGGTTGGCTTATGTGACGATAGTCACTTGAAAACAACAAGGCCATCCATGTTCCATACAATTCTAAAGCCAACACCTTCACCTGGACACCCAAGCCTCTTGTTTACCTGCGGAAGAAGATTTTAAAGCCTAGAATCACAGAAATGGGCTGAATGTCAGGAAACGATGTTAAAACACAGAAGCTGGGGGGTCAAACCCATACCTGAAGTACATAACTGGATTTCTGGGCTGGTTATTAGCAAAAGGAATTTCTCCCAATTGAAGCCTAGACAAACAGTGTGCAAAACAGGCCTGTGACCGTCCAATCCCCAAAGCAACCTCCAGGCACTGAAAGAAAGTGAGTGGCTAAAGCAGTATACCCCCCTTAAAAGGGCGTTTCTCTCTAGTCTCCAGGACTGCACCAGAATGGCATGGAAGTCAGAATCCTCCTGCTGATGGGCTTCCCTGGTGGCGCAGTGGTTGAGAGTCCGCCTGCCGATGCAGGGGATACGGGTTCGTGCCCCGGTCTGGGAAGATCCCACATGCCGCGGAGCGGCTGGGCCCGTGAGCCATGGCCGCTGAGCCTGCGCGTCCGGAGCCTGTACTCCGCAACGGGAGAGGCCACAACAGTGAGAGGCCCGCATACCGCAAAAAAAAAAAAAAAAAAAAAAAAAAGAATCCTCCTGCTGAGAGACTCCTGTGGAAGCCAGATTGCCTCTACTGTCAGGGAAGTGAGCCAGGAGAGCTGGGTGGAGGGTGTGCATAAAATTAGTTATTTAGTAAACACTTCAGAATGCTAAAGATGCGTCAGTAGCTTTCTAAGCCCCTTACAAATATTAATTCATGCAATGCTCCCAAGAGCTCTACAAAGCGGTGCTAGCATTTGGCAGATGAGGAAATTGAGGCACAGAGAGGTTAAATCATTTGCCCAAAGTCACACGGAAAATGGTGGAACCAGGCGGTCTGGTCCCAGAGTCTGTCTTCCTATTACCCCACAGTGCCTGTAATTTGCCCAAAGTCACACGGAAAATGGTGGAACCAGGCGGTCTGGTCGCAGAGTCTGTCTTCCTATTACCCCACAGTGCCTGTCATTTGTCCAATAGCCAGTGTCCAGGACCTGATATATGCCAAAGACCAGCGTCCCTATATCATCTTCCTCTTTACTTCTTTTTCTCATTGGGATTTGAGTGAAATCTGTGTGTTTCTTTCACTAACATCTCTTAGTTCCTCTATTTTCTCCACCAGTGGATGTTGTGTACATTACATTTAGCTTCAGTCTCGTTTCCTCATTGGATATTGAATATTTGTATACATGTTCCTCGGCACACTCAGCACATAATAGCCATCTCTGAATAATACAGTCCTTGGATTTATTCTTATGAGAGAATATTTAATTGATCGTCTCCGTAGGTTATTTTGCCAGCACTTCCTTGAGACACCATCTTTCTGAAGTAACACAACTTAATATTGATCTATTTAGAAACAAAACAAGGAACTTTTACGTCTGCCTATAGGATGTTTAGGTCATGACAGGTTACTGCTCCCACTGCAAAAGTGCAAAAATGGGATACAATACCAAAAATCATAATTTTGAAACAACAGAAAGCTCTGGCAAAACTTTGAACTAGAGAAACTAAAATTCTGGTTGGGAAGAATCCTTCTGAGTGAATAGATAATCAAATAATTAACAGCTACTATTTTTTTCTCCTGGGGACATTTGCTAATTCTGAATTCTTCTGTAGGTCTAGAGAGCCCTTTCTAAAAGAAAGAAAGTCCATACCATATTTTGCAGTTGCATGGGAACAAGAGACACAATTTGAAAATTTGCGGACCCTCAAATGCATGGTCATTTTCCCCAAAGGACATTTGTTGAGTTCTTCAACTATATAAGCGAGTGGTGCCTTGAGTCAAGAGCTTATGAAAAGGCAGAGCAAAATCTCCTATAGTGATAGAGGCGCTTCAGAAGTAAAAGTATGACAGGGGAGATGACAGCCTCAAGTGCCTGACGAGTCTCATCTTCAAGACTTGCAGATGTTGAAACTGAGTGGGGTGCACAGCTGAATGGGGCCTGGAGCTCTGAAGGGCAGAGCTGGAGCCACTGCAATGTTTCACTGCTGATGAGCAAACGCCTGTCAGGTTCTCAGTCCAAGCACAGGAGTGTGCAGCCTGAGGATGCGAGGAGAACCAGAGGGAGGCTGGTCATCACTGTGGAATATTTGATTGGATTGAGGTGACCACCTCTTACCTCTGCTTCCTAACACAGAATGGTGGAATCGCCTCAGTAAGAAGACATCATCAGTAGTGTCTATAGTTTGTTTACACACAATGCTTAGCATGCAATTAGAAATTACTATACATGGGAAGAGACAAGGAAATCTACCCCAAATCAAAAGATAAAACAGATTCACAGATGATCCAGGTTAAGAGTTATCAGATAAAGACTTTAAATACCTGTGATTAAATGTTTAAAAGAATGGAGAAAAAGATGGACAAATTAAAAAATAGAAGAGTAGACATAAACAGAAAAGGAGTAGCAGAAGTATTGATAGAAGAGATATAAAGAAAGTGGCAAAGCAATATTCAGAGATAAGTTTCCAAAACTTGTGAATGGCACCCACATACATTTTAAGGAGTTTGGAAAACCATGATAAATACGCTCCACCACCAACAATAAGGAAGGAAGGCAGATCATATTAAAAATGCCAAAGGTCAATGACAAAGAAAAATGTTTTCAAAATCTACAAGAAAAAACGCAATACCTTCAAAGGAGCAACAATGAGAATGGAAGCTGACTTCTAAACAGAAAGACTGGAAGCCAGCAAACAATGAATCACAAGTTAAAGTACTGAAAGAAAGTAATTCAACCTAGGATTCTAGACTCAAAAAAAAAAAAATCCCTTAAAAATGAAAGTGAAATAAAATGTTATTGGACAAACAAGAACGAGGAAGTTTGCTATCACAGGTCTTAACTATTTTTTTTAAGGTGAAGAAAATGATCCTAGATGAAAAAAAAAATGGAAATTTAAGAGAGGATTAAGGACACGGGAATTAACTCCATGGGTAAATACAAGTTATGCGTTTGGAAAATGTCTTATAGACTTTAAGTCATATGTAGAACAACGCGCCAACAATAACTGCAAAAGTCAGGAGGGGTTACATGGAGTTCAGAGGTTCTGAGGCTCTAGCAGTATTAGGAAAATGACAGAAGTAATACAATTTAAGATGAAAGAAATCAAGGATTCATGCTTTATTCTCTAGGAACGTACAAAAAGAATAATGATAGAATGTGTAGTTAAAAAATTATTATGAAATAATAAATTTCAATTAATCTAAAAGAAAGATGCAAGTATCTATATCTATATCTGTATCTATAAATGGAGGTCAATTCCGAACAAAACAGAGTAAAGCATAAAAATCTTTTTTTATGATCCAAATCTCCACCCTGCATTTGATGCTGCTCTTCTGCAGCCGGCTGGTATGTGCTGTATTTATTTTCATGCTGTTGTGACCACACACTCTGTCCTCTTATCAAGCACAAAATACACCTATTCTATAGTTATTCTCAATCCTAAACTCTTTTCAGCAGCTTTTCATAATGACCAAAAATATACACTAGGTGTGGCCCTCTGCTAAGACCTTCGTTAACAGGAAAGATTTAGAGATTGAGTCAGTCCACAGAAGCAGCCCGATCTGCTGAGAGTGACTTTCAGCAGCTGCTGATCTGAATTAGGCTTGTGGGGAGCGATTTTGACATAAAATGTCCCAAATCCCCTGAGTCACTGCTTCACTGAAAAAAAAAAAAAAAACAATGCTCTCTATCCTTTCAAAGCTTCTCAACGTTTACTAAAAATATCTGAATTCCCAAGCACATTATAAAAGGTGAAACTTATACACACAAAGCATTACAAAGCACTTTCTTAATGAGGGTATTGATGTCCTGAATAATGTAGTGGGTACAGAACACCATCTTTGAATCCACCACCAAGAGCTCTCCAAGCTTCCTTGATAAGCAAAAATTTGACTGATGTTTGCAATAATCAAACTAATGCTCAGAATACATTCTCCTTTTGAGAGATCCCATGAAACTGTGTATTACAGAGATTAATAGGTATTGAGTAAAATCTAATAGGTATAGAAAGATAGTTGCTGGAATGGCATAAATGAGCTCCTAAAATATTAACATTATTGATCTCCATTTAAAAAAAACACAAAGAATCTTCACAGGTTATGCCTTAAATGAAGGTTAAAATTCTGTGTAAGGATATTTGATAGGTCACTACTTTCAACACAATGAAGTTCAAAGGGTAGTTTAAAAAATTGATCTGTGAGACAATAAACGGATCAGAAGATGAGGACAGGATGCCCTGACTAACGATGTTTAATCAGCTTTATTTAGATTTATTAAATGTATCAGGTTATGAGGCACAAGAGTCATATTTGTCACAGGCAGTGAAAGAGCTTTACTATTTTAGAATAGCAACCAAATACAACTATGAATGTTATTTAAGTTGTGGTCAAGTAATAGGTGAGGAATAAAAAAGTATCTGCGTTATTATCTAGCACGGTAAAAACATCTAAATCAGTGTTTTGTCATTCTTTAAATTTCAGGTCCTATTTGTAGTAACAAAAACCATTACAGCTTCCCTTACCATTATTTGTTATTTCACAAGTTAAATATTATCATTAAAAAGGCAATAGTGATTTTGTAATACAAAATAGCTTTGGTATCGAAAGGGAACCATTTCTTTTCATAAAGAGAAGTGACTCTGGGGCTTAAGGGTGCCTCTGGCAGTGTGGGCCTGGAGTCAGCTGGCTTCACCCAGGTCTCATTGATCCTGATTTATTCGGAGATTAAAGGATGTCTTATTGGTGTCTTTTAACTTAAATCGTGCTCCCCATTGCTTTAAAAGATGTATCTACAGCCCATGTCACCACTTCAGATAGCTACTTCCTTATTTTCTTTTCTGGCATGTTTTATAGACCAGTGTTTGTACATGAAAACATTCTCTTTCAGAAGAGCTGTAGTTGGGAAAGTAAGAAGTGTTCCACACCCAGGAACCCCTGGGTTCCACGTGGCGCCACCTCTGTGTGCCATGAAAATGACTAAACCCTGCTTTTAAAGGAATTTTTAGACATGCCAATGACATCAGTGCCTTAACATGCTGCACGGGACATGGAGATGGGGTAGGTCCACGAGCGGGAGATTTTTAAAAAATTTTTTTCACTGTTTACCTGGGGAAGGGGGCTGTATGGAGGAAGGTCTGGAGAGACTTCACAGAGGTGGTAGCTTTGATGTGAATTTTGAAAAATGAAATGGGCACCGGGTAGAAAGGGGGAAAGAAGGCACTTCCACGGGGCTTGATGTAGACAAGCACCAGTAATGACACTGAACTTCATTCTCTAACAGGGAATCACAGACCCACGGGGACTCTGATTCTGGTGTGAACAGGGATGGGATGGTTGACAAACCAGGACTCTCTAGCCAGGGTGCCTGGACTGGAATCCTGAGTCTGACACCTAATGGTTGTGTAACCTTAAGCAAGCCCATTAGCTTCCTCACCTGTAAAGTGGGTGCACAGTAATCATCTACCTCAAAAGGACGGATCTGGGCTACTTAAGAGTGCCCTAAAAATGTAATGAGTGCTCTATAAATGCGGGCGATTATGATTGTGTCATGGTTAACCCTTGGGCTTGAGAAAATCCCTAAACATTCTGAATTGTGATTATCCTGATGACTCAATCAGATAATGTTAAAGGAAAGTACTTCTCACAATTTGTGGCCCTATAAACATATACAGTAGTCTTTTCCTTCCTTAGTAACAAGATGATTTCAAAATACTGAGCAACACACTAGACTTAACATAACTAGGATTTATATATGATTTACAACTAAAGAAAGTTATGCAAGAAGAAGGTCTAGCAGCTTTTTGAATTTCAGAGTAAGATATAAAGGGCAGTAGTGAGTAGTTTAAACAACAGTTAAATGTTTTGGAAACTGGGATTTGTATATGTATTTTCAGGGGTCCTCAAGTTCTTGGGACAGCCTAAAATTTTTTGCTTTTGTATTTGTATGTGATTTGGATCACTTGAATACCTACTTTTTAAGCTGGTGCTCAGTGAGATTTAATTTTCTGACTTCGTATTTTATTTACAAGCAGATTGACACAGGTAATATTGTTTATATTGTTTCAGGTTAATGAGAAAAAGGCAGATGGATTTGATATTCAAATAAGGCACTTTCCTCCAATAAAAAGCTAAGTGATTTGACATCATAGGGTAGGTTGCCTAGCAGTTCAAACAGAAGTGATAGACTGGGATTAATCAAAGGTACAAGATGGCAGATCTGTACCAAAGTTCATGGATTTGAATCAGTACCAGATTCATATTTTCAACAGTCATTTCATCTAAAGAAAATCATACCTAACATAAATGTTGTGAATTTCAATGTTTTCTTGCTTTTGTAGGTTTTTGTTTCACTCAATTTGTAAATTGGCTTTGATTTTATAGCTGTAGTAAAAGCTAAAAGGATAAAGAGATTTTACAGTAATGATATGTGTACACACTTAATTAACATTATAGTGAAATAACTTAAGAAATGTTAAGGGTCAAGGATGACTTTTTATTATTTAAAAAGGGTCATATGTATTACAATATGCAAGTGGGGGAAAAATGCTGATCTAAGTGGGTAGAATTCCCTGTGAGTAAAATTAGTCACTGCTTGACAAGACTATGCGTGTCCTTTAGAGTCTAAAACTGGTAAATTAGTAAATTAATCTCTGCCCAGCACAATGCATCCAATGCACTTACGTAGAGGGTCTGGATGGAGTCAGTGTATGAATGCCAAGATGCATGTTTGAGAAAAGGGACAAATGTCATCACAGTGTATTAGACTTGTGGTTTCACTTTTTTGTAAACTTGGGGGGCAATTGAGCACCACACCTCCATCAATTCCTGGGAAGGGAAAGGAAGAGAGTGCCTTTGAGCAATGCCAGATGGACTGTGGATGAATTCTCAGACTTGAGATGTAATTCACATCTCACAGATTCAGATAAGACCCTTTCAAACACTGTAAAGCCCTGGGAACGTACTCAAAATGCTCTGCTGCTCTGAAATCACACAGGGTGTGAGGCGCCCCGGACTCATTAGTTACTCTGAATTCAGACCTGCCTACACGGGTTTGAATGGTTGGTGAGAGGGGTCATTGAAGAGCGTGGGACAGTCACCCTAGACTTCAGGGTGGCCAAACGATGCAATGCCTCGAGCAATCAAACAGGCTTATCCTATTCTACTGTCTGAATGTGTGTCCCCCAGATTCACATGTTGGGGTCCTACACCCAAAGTGATGGTATTTGGAATAAGGCTTTTGGGAGGTGATTGGGTCATGAGGGTGGAGCCCTCATGAATGGGATTAGTGCTCTTATAAAAGAGACCTCACAGAGCTCCCTCACCCCTTCTGCCCTGTAAGGACACAGCCAGAAGTCTGTGACCTGAAAAACAGACTTCACCCAACCACTCTGGCACCCTGATCTCAGACTTCCAGCCTCCAGAACTGTGAGAAATAGAATTCTGTTGTTTATAAGCCACCCAGTCTGTGGCATTTTGTTATAGCAGCCAGAATGGACTAAGACATCTTATGTCCAGAATTATTATTTTTGGATGTCACAGGGAAAATGGTACTATTCTATAACAGGTGCAAAACTCGGGTTTCTAGAAAAGGGCACACACTGTCTGTCAGCTGAAATGTCTTTGAAAACAAATTGTTTGGTGGAGGATCTAATAATACACTTGGAAATTATTCTGTGGTTTTTATTTGAAAATTTGACACCTGGAAGAGATCTGGAAACTTCAGAGCTTAGGGTCCACTTGGATTAAGTATTTCCTGGGAGCTGAGATAATGTGACTCCTCCAACACCACTGGAAAGCAACACCTGAGGCACTGCAGGTAGGCTGCACTTAAGGGGTGGTCAGCATTTTAAATTGACACCCTCCTGTCAGTTTAGACCCCCTAAAACGTGGCCTGGCTTGCATATATAGCCCCACTTTCTCCCTTCTGCCCTTATGGAAGGATTGAGCAAGGGAGAAGCTAAGCCACCCATTTTCAGTAAACAGGCATGCCTCTGATCAGCCCATGTCAAGCTCCCAGAACATGTGAACAGACACACAGATGATCACAGTCTGAAGTCATTTCCCTATGGGCTAGGGTCCTCATCCTGGAACAAAATCCTTTCCTTTCAGCAGATTTTTAACAAGAAGATTCCTTAATTGAAATTAATCCTTAGAAAATAGTGTTACTTAAGACACTGGTGATTACGACCTGAACACCTCAGGATGGGGTTAAAAATAATGTGTGTTTCTTTCCCCTGTTATTGAGAAAAGTCTTGTTGATTTGGTATTTAAAAGACATGAATGTAGACTCCATCCTCTTCACCACCCCGCAACTCCAGGTTTGTGAACTGTTTTGTGTCTTCTAATGTCTAGGAGACAGCAATTAGACGTGAAGGTAGAATTTGACTAAGTGACCTCTTGCAAGTTCTACATCCCTAAGTGGAACTTTTATAATCTGTGCACTTACCTTCAGGGGTTAAAAACACAAAATCTCTCACAACCCAGAGGGAAGCACAACATTATGTAAAGGCTTAATGAGGTTTATTACATATATATCTACTTGCTAATTTTTAATGGTTTTCTATTGTGTCATTAACAGAGTCCTATGACATGAACTAATTAAAAAATGAGATACAAATTTTCTTCACTTCCTGTGGCTATGCATTTTTATGAATAATATTAATAAATGTAAATTAATAATTTGCTGCTGATTTTTACCTTAAGTCTTTCCCTTCTAGGATAAAAATAGTATTTGTTAAATAATTCATATGTAAAATCATGTTGCTGTTCATTTGTCACAGCATTGATTTTTCTATTGACTATTCACCCAAAGGTGAAAAGAGGCATTTACTGACATTTATGGAAATTAAAAGAAGACAGCCTCTTGGCTGACTGAATAGTGAATATCAGTGTTTCAAATGCAAATTCCATTTCCACTCATGCTAACAATATGTTGGAGGAAAGGCATTAAAAAATGAAATTTGAAAATCAGTTTGTAAAACCAAAGTTTACCTAAATAGATCCCAATGACATGGCTTAAAATGAAATTTGATTCAAAAAGTCTCTGATTAAAGGGTTGCGTATCTCTATACTTTAGAAAAAAAAATCAAGAAAATGATCTGAAAGCAAAACAGCATTTCTGGTTTAGGCAGAAGAGAGTTGATCCCTCTTAATTCAGAAATAGTCATTTAGACAGCAATCCAATTAAGTTCTTTCTTGCTATTTTGTCTCCTTTTTCCCCTACGGGTTAAAAAAGGGAAAATATCCCTTAAAAGGAACAGGTTCTATTGGAAACAAGAGTATATCTGCACAACAGGCAGTGAGGGAAGGAAGAGAGGATTTTAATTTTTTTACCTTATCTGTGCAAGTTGATTTCTTTAAAAAAAATTAACCACTGTCCTTTATTTTTATAATAAGTAATATTATATTGGAGCACATTTAATATAATTTAAATGGACAGTTATTTGCATTTTGCAGCTGATCTTAAGTCCATAGCTAAGAATAAAAATGGACTCTGATGAGTGGAAGCATGTTTCTTCCTACTGAGGGAAAGTTATAAAATAGAAATTCATGATTGTGCATCACACGACAATTAATTTGTGACATTTCAGGATATGGATTTTGTATGAGCTCTGGTCTCTTACCTCAATTCACTTAAAAACATGGCAGTACCAGTATTAGTGACTAGAAGATTGTAGCAAAAACTAATAACATATATTTAGAGTACATTTATAGTAATGACATATTACATTAATGGGTTCAAATACAGAGAATACATGGAAAAATATAAATTTATTATAATGGAAACATAGAAAGTAAGACTATTACACTTCCTTTAAAAATATTTTTCTTGGGATTATATGGGAGGCTCACTGCAAATACCAGGAGGTATTATTAAGGACAAATAATCTACTAGATTTTCTCTCTCTAAAGAACAAGTCTGCTTATAAAATTTGCTTGTTCAAAAATCTTCAATGCTGCCACCTTGCCCTAGCCTAAAGAGTCAAGGCCACACACCTCAGCATGTTACAGAAAACCCTGTATTTTCTGACCACACCTAATTATTCCAGTTTCATCATCACTCACCCTCACATAGACTCTATATGTCAATTCAATCAGATGTACCCAGAACACACTCTGTAATTCTATTTATCTTCTCTGTAACAGTCCCAGTTTGTATGCCCAGATACAGAAAGCTCTCAGGTTTCCTGAGCCCATTTCAAGCATCATCTTCATGATCTTGTTTCATATTCTTAAAGCATTTTCACAGGTTATTCTACTAAAATCTCATAACCATGTGACATAAGCAGGTTAAGGATTACTAGCCTCTTTTCATAGATGCTGAAGTTCATCTTTAAAGCCCAAACTCACTTGGCTAGTCAGTGGTAGAGTCTCGATTCAAATGCAAGTACATTGAGTTTAGTCGACCTTCTTAATCACATTGACTTCTACGAAGCTTTTCTTGTCTGCTAATCAATGAACACGTGTGCTTTCAGTGATTATGAGACAGAAAGTGCCGTGATGGGGTCCATGGGACTTAGAATCGCGTGGTATGACCTGCTCCCTCAAGAGGCTTTCATCTGAGTATGAGCAACAGGACATAAAAACGTAAAGAGTCAGATGAACAAACAAGCTTAAACAGGACGTCAGTGCAAAAACTCCATGAGGAAGCCCAGCATTAACTGATTAATAAATTACAGACGCAACGACTGTTGTTGGGATACAGAGGAGACATGACTCATTTCAAAGCCAGTACGGCCAAGAGATTTCTGTTGGGCTGTGGGATTTGTTTTGGACTAAAAGGATGAGTTGGACACACAAAGAAGAAAGGCAACTTGGGTCGAGTGGGATAAGGGATGGCGTCCACACTTTTGTTCACGTCTACATTGACAGTGACCGAAAAACACAAGAGAGAGAAAACACTGTGCCATGTGGTGTACAACTTGAGAGTTAGCTTTGAACTAGTAATGCAGGTGTGAATAAGTCAGAAAGGAGATAAGATATAGGTATGAAAGTGAGGAAAGCAAGGGTCATGACCATGGCAGATAAGCACTCCACAGCCTCCAGAGGATGGAGGGTCCAAGTCCAAGGATGCTTAACCCCACTGTCCAAATGGCCAGTATCTTCACTTGCATTGCTTTGTAGGGCACAGTTTACCTGTTAACTTATTCATTTCTCAAAATACTTATTTCTGGGAACAATCACAATCTGTGTTATGGTATTAAATATAATTAAATAAGAATGAGGAAAACCACTTCGTGAAACTGAATGCTAATAAAACTATTAGCCCAATCCAAATGGATTTTAAAAATCAACTATATTTAAGAAAGGGGCATAGTTTAGCAACTCCACTGACCGTGGAACTCACTGCATGGGGGAAACATCTTCTCTGTCCTCAACCTTGAGTCTCCCTCCAAAGTTTAGTTGCCAGTTAGAGCCACCCGCTTAAGAATGAGAGATAAGAGAGGCAATTCCTTCTAATCATTAAATGCACAAATAGGTCCTAAGAGTATTAGGTCATTTCCCCAGGATGCCCAGTTTATTATAGGGGTCTCACTTTGTCCTTGAGTAAAATAAAGTCTATTGATTTGGAGGGATTTCTGTGCGACCAGTTGTTAAGAATTTACAAGCTTTGGTTTTACATATCCATGACTCGGTGGGAGCACCAGTGATCATTATTTTGTATTAAAATGTCTGATAAGCAACATTCCAATCATCCTATCATCAGAAGACATGAAGAGGCATGATTTTTACCACCTTAAAGAATAAAGATTGCTAAATAATAATGGAGGCTAAACAGTGAATTAAGGACTATAAATAATGCTCAGTAGCAACACATAAAACATTAGGCCAAATAAATGAGAAAGGGTACCAGTTTACGTTACCCAAGATGCTGTAACAGACAAACCACAAATACCAGTGGATTGACACAAAATCCACCCATTTTAGCCTTGCTCATGTTAAGGCTAAAAGGGGTGTTTCTGATCAGTGGATGGATGACCTCCACGTTGTCACAAATGTACTCTGCATCTTCCAGGGTCTTGGAGTATTGTGTATCCAGCTTTTGGATGGGAAAGGGCACAAAGCACTCACAGTCCAAGGGAGGTTTGCATGGGCCAAGGCTGGAGGGAGCTCACATCAGTACGGCTCCTGCTCCATTGGCTGCATCTCAGTCACATGACCACTCCCAACCACAAGCATGCTGGGAAACGTAGTCTAGCTAGGCGCTTCCAAAGAAATGGATTTGGGGGGCACTGTGTCTGCCAGGGGTGGTGCCTAGGGGTCAATGACTGTGTCTTTAAGACATAGTCATTGCAAATCATGCGGGTACAAATGCTAGAGAAAATAGAGAAAGGAAAAGAGATGTCAGGAAGCATTAGAAAGGAAAATAGACAAGATTCTGCCAAAGTAGGCAACATACAAGAGCAGATCTTTTTAATCAAGACTCCTTTCCCAAAATAGATATTAAAAATCACGTGCAAGTGTATACAATTAATTTAAATCCACTTGGGCTTCAAAATCCAGGCTTTTTATGTCATTGACTTTATGACACTTCTTCCCAATATCATAGTTCATCTGTTTTAGAACCTATTTCTGACTCTGTCAGAAATGACAGTTTCAAATAATAGCGTAATCATGGAAATCAGAGAAAAATCAGGTCTTGGAGGTCTACTAAGGTCATAAAATAAATTCCTTTACCAAGCTTGGCTAGATTATGTTTCAGCACCATGGAAAACTTTGTTCCTTTAGCCTAAATTTTTCTTTCAAAGTTGTCAGGCCCCATTAATGTACAGAGTAGTACACTTAATAAGTCAGAAACTCTGGGCCCCAGGTTCCCAGGTATCAATCTTCCAGTTCTCTGTATCTGGAGCAGGAACAGAGCTATCTGTCTTATATTTTCCACTTATAAAAAAGGCAAACCTGGTTAACGGTTTTGAAGAAACACAAGGTAATGATTACATTTAGCCTCTTGCTGTCGTTTATAACTCAAAAGTTCCCATTTTCTAGAATTAACACTTATAGCTAATGGTAATTTCTACTGCTCTTCAAGGAAACATCTAGCCGTATTGCAGAATGGAGTTACTCCATTCTAGCCGCGCTGGCCATCTTGCAATCCAGGCCAGCTCCTGTCCAGGGTCTTTGCTCCTTCCCCACCTGGAGTGCTCCCCTGACCTCAGCCTGCAGAGATATCACAAGACCCTTCTCCTTTTTAGAAACATAGTCACCACGTATACTTCAACAAAACAAACAAACAAAAAACACGTCACAATTCTGCGTTCTCGTTCCTTTCATATTTCTTAAAATTGATTTTTCCTCATTGATAATAGTCATTGTCGTCACTGGAAAAACATTCTGCATTTAAATACATTTAGGATGCACATATGGTGCAATTCTATGAAGGAAAAAATACAAACTATAGGATTTGTCTGTGTTATTTTCCAAGCTTCTATATATCTATACAGGACATGTCGCTTTCCTGTTGAAAACACTGCCATTTAACTCTTAACCATAAAATTAATTTACTGCCTTCATTGCTTGCCCATAATATGGAAGTCACGAGTGGTGCATAATACTGATTTCCCGAAACCTCAGCTGTGTGGAGAGCTTTCTATGATAGATCTCCTTCGGTTTGTAGCTTACAAGTGAAATACACTTATTTCCTTTGGAAATGGTTATCTAATTTCTATTCCCCATCATGTGTTTTAGAATTACCCCCTTAAAGCATTAAAGGAAAAGTGTCTACATTTTGTTATTTTATCTAACACACTGTTTCTTTTCCATGCCACAATATAGTTCAAGCAGTCCATGTGACAAACAAAATGAAGACAGAAAGAAGGCATTGGGTTTATTGAGTGCTCTGCAAACTCTTCATTTCTTTGATATGTGACATTACAAAAAGGTTCCTTTGATGGTTCAGTAAAACAAACCACATAGCAATTCGCTTCTTGATGTGGATCAACTGCATATTGATTCTGTTAGGGCTTTCATTGGCGGCTGTGACGGAAGGGGGTAGCTATTTATTAAGCTCCCAGGCACTGGATTGCCACCATTTTATCAGAAACCATCAATGATTTCTTACATTGAATATTTGAATATTACAGATATTAAGAATAACTTTTAGTGCTCTTTTAAAAAGCCAAAGAATGTTTAAAAAGTTTGGCAAGAAATACAATAAATGCCCACAACGAAGATCGAAGATTGTAAACCGCACAATATTACTGGGCAGAACAGATAGATGAGAGGAATAAAATGTCAGGAAGTGAATCCTGGTAAAGTTATAATGAGAATGTAAATACAAATTAACTATGCTCAAATAAAAAGTAATCTCATTTTTCAATGTCAAGTGTGGACCCCTAAACAGATGTGTAAATGGCAATTTTATGCCGAGGGCAAGCACTGAGCGCTTTATTTCATCCCTCCTCTCTGCTGCCCTCCTGCCTCCAGGCCTGCCCACTTATGCTCTGTTCAGGCTTTTGCTCTATTTATAATCCGTGGGCTCCCTGTGTCAGGTTACCTGGCCCCCTGAGTCAGCACTGCAGTCTCAGCACAAACGCGAATAAATCCCTCTAGGCTGGTGGGTGTGTTCTCAGTGTTTCATTCAGTGCTGAGTCTCTCCCCACTGACTTACCTCTAAGGGACTGCATCATGCCAAATGGTATAAACTTAAAAAAAAAATGATTTCACATGTTACAAAATGGCAAGCAGATAAATGGCATGGTATTTTTATAAACACTGTCTAATTCAAAAACCAACACGAAGTGGCTTCCTCAACCTCTGCGATTCCAGAATGCCACAAAGCCCCCCTTCAGGACTAGGATGTGGGATTCCGCGATGTCACACCTTCACTGCTGGTCTACCTGCGCCCTGGGGTGCAGGAGGACATCAATAGTTCGCCTTGGTTCACAGCCTGGACCTACCAAGCCTTCTACATAAGGAGCATAAATGACCACAGCCACACACCCGATCCGGCTAGTGTCTCAGCTTTTACTAGTTCCAAATATTTTAAGCAAAATTGATTTTTTACTACTTTTACATAAAGTCCTTACAGTGTGCAAATTAATTTTAAAAATATGATGGAATAGAACATAAACTACATTTTCTATATTCTGTACCTTGAGAAAAGAAGCTATTTATGGAGGTGCTACCCCTATTAAAAAATTGTTTACATCTACATTAAGAATAATGCACACTCTATGTAAAACTTGAAAGATGAATGGATAAAGATGTGGTACATGTATACAATGGAATACCACTCAAACATGAAAAAGAACAAAATAATGCCATTTGCAGCAGCATGGATGTGACTAGAGATGATCATACTAAGTGAAATAAGTCAGAAAGAGAAAGACAATACCATATGATATCACTTATATGTGGAATCTAAACTATGGCACAAGTGAACCTATCTACAAAACAGAAAGAGACTCACAGACATAGAAAACAGACTTGCCGTGGCCAGTGGGGAGCAGGGGGAGGGAGAGGGGATGGACTGGCAGTTTGGGGATAGTAGATGCAAACTATTACATTTAGAACGAATAAACAACAAGGTCCTACTGTATGGCACAGGAGACTATATTCAATATCCTGTGATAAACCATAATGGAAAAGAATATAAAAAAGGAATGTATATATATGCATAGCTGAGTCACTTTGCTGTACAGCAGAAATTAGCATAACATTGTAAATCAACTATACTTCAATTAAAAAAACAGAGAATAAAAAATAAATTTAAAAAAACCCTTTGATATAAAGTAACTTTTATAGATAATAACAGTAAAATCAGATTAGTGTGTCAGTGAAAATTCTTCTTTGCAAAAAGCAACAGAAACTCACTCTAACAGGTAGAAGATGTATTGGAAAGCAAAATAATTGGACGTGAAGTTAAGGACACGTTTGGCACGTGGGCTGCGCCCAAGGTGAACGCGGTGACCGGCGGTCACAGACACAGGCTAACATCTTCGGCCACTGGAGGGAGCCACTGTGGCCAGATGACACCCCATGGCGACATCTATCCTCGTCCCTTCCATCGTATGTCTCTCAACCCATAACCCATGGTGGATAGACAGAGCCCATCTCACATGCATTTATCCAGCTCTCAAAGGAAGGGAGGAAGGTGAAATCTCTCTCCTTATATTATCATGGTGGTAGGCCAGAAACTTAAAAATGTGGCCAGCAGCTAAGAACACAAACCACAAATGTCCACTACAGCTACTTAAGATTTTCACCTTGACCAAAACTTCTTTAAATTTTATGTAAAAGTTGGATGACTCCTCCATTGCTTTTAATGTCATGGTAAACTCACTCTCAGAAACAAGACATAGGATCTTGGCCTCCATTCAAACTGTGGACACTGCATTTTCCCTATGACCTCTGGCAAATTACTAAATCTATTTCTTGTTTTCTTTATCTACAGTAACACCCAGACATTTTATCTTCCTTAAAGGGATTTCATTAAAATCACTAATGATGCTAATTAAAATATAGACATCCTCAAATAGGAATTCAGTTTTTAGTCAACATTTAATTTTATTGCTACATGCCCAATCAGTTCAGGGCTGATTTTATAGAATTCTCATTTAGTAGCATTACTAGAAAGTCTAGAATTCAATATGCCTGTATGTGTCCATCTTTCCTATATAAATGTCATACAAGAAGCATTTATGCTGAGAGATGTGTGGCCATTCAAGGCATAGTTCCACATAACTGTTATAGGTCCCCAGCACTGACACGTGTGTCCTGCCAGGAGAATGCCCACACCAGGCATGGAAGAAAATGAGCCTGGTTTTCCATTTCCTTGAAAATATGCACTGTGAGATAACTGGAGATTGTTTGCATTTGAAAACAAGCCCTCATTGAAAACTGGGAATGGAAGAGTATTGCCGGTGGTCCTTCCCATCTCTCTTTGCATCTTAGCCAAATCCATGAAAGATCAGAGGGAAAGTTCCAGAGATGCCTATTTTATGCACCTTCTTTCAAAATTAACCCTTTTCTCTATGAACCACATGGTAGTGAGAGCCCTGGGAAGGATGTATCTATCACTGTGATCTAATGTATAGGAGACAACCCTATAATAAAAATCAAGCCAATGTGCTTTACAAGCAGGTTCCCCAGTGAATTATCATAGATAAAGCAGCTGTGATGCTTACAAGGTAAAGTAAATGCATCTCTAAGGAACAGAGGGGAGATTAGGACAATCTATTATTGCAAGCAATCAGCATTTTTTTTCTATTTCAGTGCCTATATATCAGCGTAAGTGATTTCAGAATATTGTCTACTGTAAGATTTATTTTTAAGATTAAATTATTGATTTTTCCCACTAGCTCATCAGTGTTATTTTAAAAATCTCAGCTGATAATATAACCGTGCCTATATAATGTCAAATGTTCAGGTGGAAACAGATCTTTGGCTGGATAATTGGTTTCATGAAAACATCTGAATACTTGACTGAGTTTTTAAACAATTTTAATGTAGATATTGGACAAAGCAAAAGTTGTGCTGTCACTTAATAAAAAATAATCTTGCTGCTAAAGCAATAATCTTTAATATATTGATAATAAAGTCTTTGATACATTGTTGGTTGTGTACCACCTTCAAAGCAAAGTCATATTTTTTGAAGATACTTATTGAAAGCAGTATTTTAAAATTCAACATAAAAAGGACACTAAACTATTGATATGAATCTTTTATTCTTTCTACAAACACTAGAGTTTATTTTAAAGTGACAATCCTCTTTATTTTGGCAAAATTTTTGAGGCCAAACACATTGTGCGTACACGTGAAATTACTGAAGCGCATCAAAACAGTTTTGTGAACTGCAATCTCATTTTGATTTTGCAGTGTTCTGATCATATGATAGTTTATAAATGAATTTGGATTATGTGGAATTTGAGGTGGAAACTGAGAGATAATGGCCATGAAACCACAGGGACTTCAAGCATTTTATTTCCACGTTGTCCTCACTTACAGCCTTCCTATTTCAGCTGAGGTCAAATGTAGGAAATACTAATGTCATTCAGCAGATGCAATATACCTTTCACCTGACAGTGATTTTAAAATGCCACTACATAAATTACGTCATAACAGTTCATATGAAACCATCTATTAATTTTTATTTGTTTTGGATGTTCTTTTTTTGAAACCAGCAGAAAATAGAGAGCAGTCAGCTGATACAAAGGGAAAGAGAATGTTGAGGTGAAGAAACTCACAGCAGAGTTGAAAATAACTGTTCCGTAGTCCAATAAGAACAAACACTCTTGGTCACACCTTCATGAATCTCTTGTAGGCATTTAACTTCAGTTACCATAGCAAAGGTAAGCATTGAGGGGTCATTACCTGAGTGGTGTGACTCTCTCTATGTCTCTGAAGGGAGGAGGTCCCACTCCCAGGCAACCTGGAGAATCCATCGTCTTCAGGTAAACCTATGGAGGTCAACACAAAATAGCCGTTAAGTTGTGTGTTCTTTCCCCAAATAAAGTAAGTCGTGTACTTACTGAACAAATTAAAATGGTGACATTTCATGGATTGAAATGAAGGTCAGTAAACACTCATTGAAAAATAAATTTCCCAAGGCAGCATGGTAATACCAGGTGTTGCTGGAGTTCCATCTAATCAAAGAGGAAATGTACTGGCAAAAAAAGCTGAAATGATCACGAAGAAATATGTCATAATAGCACAGACGTGGGCAAAGAAGTACTGTAGGGGAGCAGGAAAACTTTTCTAGAGGCTGAAAATAGTCCGATGAAACACTGATGGGGAAAAGAGAAGCCCGTGGGCAATGGAGGGTAAATGGGTCCTTGCGGTGGCAGTTTGGTTCCCATTTGTGGGGTAGCAGGGTGGCTGAGAAGGGATGGAAGACAGATAAGATAAGACACCATCAAGTCTACGTGTCAGATGAATTGTATTGACTATCGTTCATTCTACACCCAAAGGAAAGGAGGAGATTGGGTGAAATTCCATGCGGAAAAGGTCAGGGTAGCTGCCCGATCACAACAGACCCATACATAACCAACCCTATAGGCTCGGTGGCGGGTCTGAGGCAACTTATATCTCCCACGATACAGAAGTGCCTTCGAGGCTCCAAAAGGTTATAGTAATTATCCCTCATGACCCACGCAGGGTTTTTCATCGTCAGCCTGGCTGACGTTTTGGGCTGTATAATTCTCTGCTGGGGGTCTGTCTTGTGCATCACCTCCTTAGCTGTGGCAACCAAAACTGTCCCCAGACATTGCCAAATATCCCCTGGGAGGCAAAATCATCCCTGGCTGAGAAGCACTCTGAGAGAGGGATCAATCCGGTGACTTACTGATAAAAATGAATGGGCTAAAGAGTAACAACTGTCCAATGAAAGTTCAACCTAGACAACTTTAGATTCTGAAGTGATTGCTCCTCTCATCTGAAGTCATAATTAACCAGTATGGTGTAACTGATTAAACATGTACATGATTCCTGATTTAAACATCATTAGAAAATCACTCATAGTTTTCCAGTTAGAGAGTTAGTTCTGCAGGGAAGTCCACAACATCCTGTTAACACATAAGAGGTCTTCCCAGTTGATCTTCTTGATATATATACAAATACCTTGGCGTGGAAGGGTTAGTTCATTGAGACTGGGCAGGAGAGGGCCAGTATCTGGGAAGTGATAGACATACGGATGGGTGGTCATGGGGGGACTGGGTCTTGGTCAAAAGTAATAGCAATGTCTAAAGTTGCCCAGGGGAATACTGTATCGAGACCCAGGTAGCAGGTGTGGGGAAGGTTCCAACCAAGCAGTGAGTGTTAGAGTGATCAGAATCAATACAGAGGAAGGGTGGGTGGAAATCCAAGATCACACACAGGTTGGCGTTCCAGGCAACTAGATACGCATAGTCACAATAAAATGTATGTCCAGGTAGCAGGGCACAGCTAAGAGTTTGGGATTCATGTGAGAGAGGGATGAAGGGCCCACTGACAAGCAAGACAAACGTCTGCTGCTAGAGAATCCGGTTCACTGGACGTCTTACAGAGACTAGGAACCTGCGGAAGGAGAAGGGCGCTGTGATCCATTTTTAAAAACGAAATGATCGATTAGAAGATTGCTCGCTGAATCGGAAGAGAAACTCAGCTTCGTGCGGACCCAAGCTCAGAGCCAAGTCATTAGCATGAGCTGCTCTACACAGTGTCAACTAAATAAAGTTAGGAAATATCTAGGTCACCCTCTGGATAAGGCACTGGGAAATGCGCCAAGACTCAAGAAAAGGTCTGCCTCCGAGGATCTCACATCTTCACGGTAATGCTTCTTAAGCAGAGTACACAACAGAATGACTTAAGGGTTCCACAGGGCACAGGTGGCGTTGGGATGGATCTGGAGAAAGCAGGGATTCACTCTGGGCGAGGGATTAGAGGAAGAGTGACGGTGGAGATGCCAAAGGCTGTGGGCCTTCCAGGATGGGGAGGATTTTGAAAGGTGAGCAAGGTTGAGGAAGGTCAGCCTGGCCAAGGGAGCGGAAGCACTGAAGCCTCGTAACATGGAACACGAGACGTCTCCAAGTCCTGGGGGTGGCCTGTAAGATGGCCGAAGTAGGGGACCTGGAGGGTGTAGTCCAGAAATTAAAGGCGTCACCTAACACTTCACAGTATGTGGCGATATTTGAAGGCAATGGGTAGCACTGTAGATTTCTGAGAAGGGCTGTGGCACCAGGGTACCACAGTGGTGGATGCAAAGGCATCTCTTACCTGTCGACTAAAGAAGGGTCAGGACACATAGAGTCAGTGTCGGGGGTGGGGATGGAAGGCTGGGTGGTGACAGAGAGTGACAGAGAAGAAAGGGGCACTGGAGAAATTCTGGGAATGTCATTTCCTCCTGGTGATGCAGGAGGTGAGGGGGCTCCAGGGGTAGATGACTCTGGGGTAGCACTGACCCTGAAGGTCATAGCAGGGAGGTGAGAAAGGCCGGTTATGGCGAATACGCATGGGAGTGTGAACCCGGAGGTGCAAAGGATTAGCCGGAAGTGCTGAAGGTGCAAAGGAGATTGGAAAAGGCAGGGTTTCATTTTTTAGCCAACAAAACCTTTTATTTTGTTGCCATATTAGAAGCAGTACTTTTTAAAGACAAATGATCTAAAAATGACACCAAAGACACACGCCATGAAGGAAAAGAAAATGTTTCAATACTTCTATTCGAACCTTAAAAATAAATACACTTTAAAAATATCAAAGAAGCAAAATGCAAATTAAAAAAGAACAACATAGAACATTTAAATACACCAAATAAAAGGCTCTATTATTCTTAAAACATCCTACAAGTCAAAATAAAGGACCTACTCTCATATTTTAAAATATGGGCAAAGACTCTGTACAGAAATTGAGAGACTTTAAGTGACCACTAACTAATAAACCAGTTTATTTTCATTAAGTATTCCAAGAAGGGCACATAAAACTACAATAATTAACCCATCTTATCTATCAAGACAACAAATATCTCAAGACTCTTTATTATAGAAATTTCATGTACATATAAAAGCAAAGAGAATATGGAGTGAAACTCCATGGGCCCATCCCCAAGCTTCAGGATTTTCAGTATTTCAGTCTTGTTTCATCTACTTCTCATTGTCTTTTTAAAAAATTACAGAAATTATATTATTTCACCTGTAAATTCTTGAACATGTGTCCCTCATGTAGCTAAGGGACATTGTTACACAAAGGCGTCAGAAGAACCCCAAAGCCTTGGGGTAGAGAATCCCACTGTGCTTTCCCATGGGGTTGAAGATCCCTGACTGGTGCTGGGGGCACATTCAAGGTTCACCTGAAGCCCCTTATTTGTTGACTTCCATTGGAAGTGGGGTCTCTATCACAGAACCATTTCTCACGCATACTTATAAACATGCTCTAGTTTTCTCGGGGCACAGCCCTCTCCCAGACCAGACTCTGGGGCAATAATTCCCAGCAAACACAGTTCTACACCCCTCCTCCCATGTACTCTTTCTGCGGCAGCAACAGTGTGCTTCCCTTCCCTTGAACTCTACCCACATACCCCGACTTCCATTCAATATAAAAAAACAGAAACCTCTCCCAGCTTGCATAATAGCCACTTAATTTATGACAGAATTGGCATTGGAGAAAGAATAATCAATTGCTGTCCGTGTGAGGAACAAAAATGAAACTTGACCCCTACCGTACACTATACACACACAATCCCTGGTAGATTTTAGATCTAAACGTCAAATGTAAAATAAACAACTTCATAGAAGAAAATACAGAATAATAATTTTTTAACCTCAGAGATGGGAAAAGAAAGGACTTCTTAAACAAATCAAACAGGATACAAAAAAGTGCTAACCGTAAAGGAAAATATACACACACACACCACACACACATATGTAATGGGATAAAATATTTTCAACACATTTAACCAACAAAGGGCCATATTCAGAGTTTACTTAAAAACAAACAAAAACTACTGAACAGAAAAACAGAAAGGGCAAATGAAAAGGCATGTCAACATTTTTAATGAAGTCCAACTTTATTCGTAATTAGAGAAATGCACATTAAAACCACCATATGATCCTACTACAGACCCTATAGAATTTCAGAACTGGCTGACCAGGATGCGGAGCTTTGTAAAAGGATCACCAGGAACGTTAGGGCAGGGATTTCATTCGGTGGAGAAAGAGCCAATACTGATTTGAGAGAGAACATTGGGAGCTTCTGGGTAATGGACAATGTTCTATTTCTTGACTTGTGTGGTAGTTACAGTTCCTCACTTAAAAAAAAAAAAAAAAAAAGGGAGAGAAAGAGGGAGGGAGGGTATTTCAGAATGGCTGTTAGGTAGCCAGGATGGTGGTACTCCATGGCCGTCAAGAGATTCTGGCTTCACCATCTTATCTCTGGCTTCCCTCCAGGTCCAAGTAAGGTCGGGAGATGTCGTTTTTCATCTGAGCACATTGCTCACCCAAGGATGTTCATTGCTGACCTGCCCAGCAGGAGGGGGCGAATGGGTCTTGGGGAAGATCTAGCCAGGCAATTCTCATCACAAGTCACTCTTTACTTGGAAGGAGTCATGGGGTGGATAGTTGATTAGGGCAGGGCTTGTTCAAGCCTAGCATCAGGGACCCCAGGGTAATGCGGGAGTGTTCTGCTGGCACGCAGGAAAAGGATTGTTTTCATCACACACACACAGAGAAAAAGCCCCAAAGTGTTTCTGAATGCTACCCCTCCCCCTATATTAAGCAGGGATTCCATGTAACGATTGGTTGGAAGTATTTGGCTCGTAAGACAGAGGCTTTTTGGTATGATGGGAGGAAATGACACTGGGAAGATACAGAAGGATTTTTATACCTGCGGTAAAGATTTCTAGGGAAAGGAACTGCAGTTACCAAGAACAGGCAGATGTACCGGTTCTCAGGTTCCCAGAGCACGGGTCTTTCCTAAGTTTCTCCTCTCTTCTTGAACAACATATTACTATTCATCTGGCGTTTTAATTTTATGCAGGCTATAAAAGCTGTACATGTTTTATGTGACAATTTGGAAAATACAGGAAAGAATAAACAATGAATAAAACCTACCATTCCTTGTATTACCCAGAAATACCCAAAACATGTCTAATCTTTCACTGTGTAGAATTCTGGCTTTTTTCATACAAGTATGTGTGTGTGTTTATATAAGATGTTTGGTTTTGTTTTCATAAAGTTTGAGTTATACTGTACACGTGGTTTTAACAATTTGCTTTTTTCCCTTAGAAATCTCACGTGGTATATCTCTAGGTCAACAAATGCAGATCTGCATTGTTCACAGTTGGCCGTTAATCGTACATGAGGCATAGCATCTCATCAGATAGGACTAACATGATTTAAAATAACCCAGCCCTATTTGTTGGTTATTAGAATTACCTCCTGATTTCCTATCCTTAAAATAAAACTGAGTGTTTATGATGGATTACTCCAACTTGATTAAAATAGACATTTTGTAAAACTTTCCATGTTAATGTGTCATGTTCAGATTTATGTGTATGTGTGTTTAGATGGAAATATGGAGATATAATCTTTCTTTTAAAACCATTGCTTTCTGAAACCTCTGATGATAACCCTTTACAAAAAGGATAACAAAAACATTGTATACCCTTATACTGAAATTCAATATTCCTAAAATAATAAAAATGGAATTTGAGTGATAGCAATAAGTCAACAAGTATGTGATAGAATATTTCGCAAAGGTTGCATATATCTAGTAAGAAGGTAATTAACTCATTTTTTATTTTCAATTTTGGAGTACTTAAGGATAGCTGCTAAACAAAAAGCGAATTTAAAATATACTGGATGATCAAAACTGAATGCAAAAACATTTTTAAAGATAACCATATATCCTTTCATTTTTATTAAATTTTCACTCCCCGCCACTCTCCCTAGCGCACCTTGGGTAATTTTATTCTACCACAAGGAAAGAGAAAGTAGGCACTCCCCCTTACCAAAATATTTAATTTGTCTGTGTTTTGAGTCAAAAGCCAAAAGCTATGGCTTGGTAAATGGTCCTAGAAAACTTAATACAAAAAACTCTGAGTCTTACTCTAAAAATCAAAATAAACCCCAAAACCAACGGAACAAACCAAAAAACCTTCTAGACCAAATGGAAATTTTTGTGGAATATGTTGCCTGATATTAATCATATAAAATTAAATATTTAGGAATATCAGGCTTCAAAACTTCAGTATGTAACTGATAGCATATGTTCAAACCCTGAAACAGAGATTTACACGTTATCCCTTAAATGCTCATAGAGACCAGATTTTAAAATAAAGCCAGTTCTGCGTTGCTGTTCATTGAAGATCACTTGAAAATCTCGAGTTATGTGCACAAAAGGGAAATTATTTCAATTGGGATTTCAGTCTTTCAAAGCAATATGACATGTTTATTTTGATTTACCTGTGTGGACACCATGAGCTTCTGGGTTCCTGAAACCTTCCCATGACTATTAAAATATCCGGCACGATGCTCTGGATACTCAGGCAGGCACTCAGTAACAGCATTTACTGATTGGAATAATGTTGCACATTTCATAAGAACCAGTAAGTCTTATGCTGGGGCCAGAGTCAGAAAACCTCTCCTGGTCGGTATGATAAAACCTGATCAGATGTTATATACGTACAGCACATGATATACACATGGTCATTACAACTCAAATCGGTTAGTCGTACTGGTTCACAATTCACAGCGTATAGTCAATATGCTTACTAAATAAAGGCACGAGATGGGAATAAATGTTTAAAATAACTTGAAGTTTTCATTGATTCAGAAATAGTGTTATTTTCAAGGAAGCGATTTCCCTGGAATGCCAGTAACTGCATGTTACCTCTGCTTCCCAGAAATAATTATCTGTTCGTTCATTTGCTGAAATATAGTTATGTGTGGGTAATTATAGCTATCACTTACTTTAATTGCCATCCTCTTACTGATGCGAACACAGGCTTAGATCTTGTTTTGTATATTTAATTATTCCCTGGACTTACGGTTATTTATCATTAGATTAGAGAACAGTTTCTAGTGCTAGAACGTTGTAGTTACAGCAAACAAAATATTGTGAACCTAAAGATGCTTAGTGGGGAAATAAAGATACGACAAATTCTATCTAGGCCATTTTATGTTCAGTATGATTTTCTTTCTTGCTGCTGGATGACTACACATTTTATGGCTGGGCATCAGAAAAAATGACAATTAAAGAATACAGTCATTACATTTGATTTTCCATTTACCATTCTCTGAAGAGTCTTTCTTTATTTGTGCTGTGTTTATCCTCGGTGCATCGTAAGGATAATCTATGGTGATAAAGTACTGGGTGAGCCCATTTACAAGACCAGAAACTCTGCATTCTTTACATAGACTCCAAGGCCACATTGAACCTAGTGCTACGGTAGCACCAAACCACATCGACTCTGGGAACTTTGGAGAATGGCTTTTTTCACTCATGCTCAAGAAAGATCCAGACCCCTAGCGAAGGAGCCCTTGGTTAGAATCCATGAAATGTATTCAAATATAGGTTTTACAACCTCATCTTTTTTATAGGAGCTGTATAGATTCTCTGAAATTCATACTGCTTTCTGATACAGAGCCAAACTGCCAGGGGAAGCAAGCCTTCACTTGACAATCTAGAATCCGGTGCAATTATCTATTTTGAGCAGCAGAAGGTAGGTTTGTCAAGAAAGCAAGCTCCTCAGGCATTCAGAGAGCCCTGCTCCACTCCTCCTTTTCATTAAAGATAGTTTGAAGTCATATTGAATAATTTCTAATTTGGACTTCATTTAATTCAGTTTCCTCCACTGTAGTTGAGAAGTCGGGTTGAAAATGGCGGATGGAACTGCTGACTCTGCCATTTCCTAGCAGTGTCGCGTGGCTCCTCTCTGCCTGGGCTCAGACCCAGGGCTGATGCACACTAACTCCATGACCCTGAGAAAATGACTTAACCTCTCCAATTCTCAGTTTTCTCAGCTTAAAAATGGGGACAGAGGACCTGCCCTGTGGGATTGTTATGAGGATTTAGTATCAATACGATGATGCTAGCTAAAATTAGTGCTCAATAAATATTACCTATACACAGATATCATAAAAGGCTTAGATATTTTGGAGCTAGAAGATCCCTGAGGATTTACCCAATAAAAACAAGAATTATGTACATTACATAGATGGGGTATAAGGCAGTGAATTAATTCCTCCGAGACCACACAGGCTATCATACTAGAATCAATGCCTTATGACTTGTTTACACATAGACCCAAGTATCCTCATGTGTATAGTCAAACACGCAGGTCATTTTGATGGTCCACACTGATGTTCAGACATTATTCTGAACAGAAATATTATTATTCTATTTTACTCTATTAGTTTGGAAATTACATACCTCTCTACTGTTCTTTCAGTGGTTACCTTTGAAATTATAACCTGTTAATATGATTTATCAGTGTATAATAGTAAATATTATTTTTACCCCCTCCTAACTTTACTTAGTTTTTTATTGTTCATTTTTCCTTCTTTTACCTGAGCATTCTGGGTCTGCCCATGTTTAATTCTTTCAGTTTTTGTTTTGTTTTGTTTTGATAAGATATCCTTAACTCCCCTTCATTCTTACAGGAGTATTTTACTATTTGTAAAATTCTAGATTGGCAGTTACTTTATTTGAGCAGGTTAAATATGTTATTTCATTGTCTTTGGACTTCCACTGCTTCTTTAAAGGTAATTTGTCTTTTTTTTTTCCTTTTTAACCTCTGGCTGCTTTTAAGATTCAGGCTTGGTTACCAGTGTCTCACCATGATATGCCTAGGAGTATTTTTCTTTGTATTTATTCTACTCAGGCTTTTTTTTTTTTAAAACAAAAGTGACATTTACAGAAAGAAAGATTCACCTTTATCCTATGCACCTGCCTATAAACTTATAGGACCACACTCATTCCTGTTTGTCAATACCACCACATGCCCCTCTGTGGTCTGCTGTGGTCTGAATGTTTGTGTCCCCCTAAAACTCATATGTTGAAGCCCTACCCCCCAGTGCAGTGGTGTTAGGAGGTGGAGCCCTTGGGAGGTGATTAGGTCATGTGGGTGGAGGCTCCATGAATAGGATTAGTGCCCTTATAACAGGGACCCCGGAGAGCTAGCTCCTTCCTTCAGCCACATGAGGGCAAGCAGGAAGCTGTCAATCTGCAACCTGCAAGAGGGCTGTCATCAGTGCCAGCACCCTGACCTTGGACTCCAGCCTCCAGAACTGTGGCCAACACATCACTGCTCTTTACAGGCCACCCGGCCTGTGACATTTTGTTACACAGCCCAGCCCTGGCCACTGCACCCAGCCTCCGGTAACCACTCATCTCTTACTGTCCCTGTCGTTTGCCTTTTCCCAAACGTCATATAAATGCAATCATACTTAGAGTCTTTTGATTCTTTTTTCACTCAGTGCAATGCATTTGTGATGCATCCATTTTGTCATCTGTAATAATGGTTCATCCTTTTTTATTGCAGAGTTGATGCATGCACTGGTCAGCCTGTGAAATGCTCCTGATTGGCTCACCCAGAAGCACTCACACCCCATGTAACCTCTTCCCACGATTCGACTGGACATATGGCCTGAATCCAACAAGCTGGATGTGGTTGGAGTGCTGGCTGTCCCCTCCACGAACAGCCGTGCAGTGGGTGTGGCTTCCATCCTGGGTGCTCTTCCTTGCTTTCCCATGGACAGCTTGCTCTGGGGGAAGCCAGCTGTCCTGTTGTGAGGCCTCCCTTGTGGAGATGCTCCTGTGAGTGATGTTGAAATCAGACCATCTTTCCAACCAGCCTCAAGATGACTACAGTTTTGACTGATAGCTGATCGCTTCCTCATGAGGGACCCTGAACCAAAGGCACTCAGCTCAGCCGCACCCAGATTCCTGACCCACAGAAACTACAAAACAACAGCCTCTAAGTTCTGGAGGGTAATTTTTACACAGCAATTAATAACGAATACAGTCCAGTCACCAACTGAAGGACAATTCATTTATTTCCAGTTTTAGGTGATTATGAATAAAGGTAGGATACACATTTGCATACAGGTGTTTATATGGACACTGTTTTCATTTCTCTCCGGTAAACACCCAGGAGGGGAGCTGCTGGGTCATATGGAAAGTGTGTGTTTATAAGAAACTGCCAACTTAAACCTGTTTCTTAGTGCTTTCATCAGTGTTGGAGAATTCTCTCCCATTTCTCACCAGATCTTTTCTCTTGCCCACAGACTCTCTTTCCTTTCCCCAGAATTCCAAAAGCAGTTCTCAGCATATCCTTCAGGTCTCTAAACTATTTTACTGGAATATAGGTTCTAAACCATTTTCTGGAATTTCCACTTTTCTGCTTCTTTGTGTTTCATTCTTGATATTTTCTGGTTTATCTTCCACTTCCCTAGGATTTTTTTTTAATGGCTGATGTGTCTAATTGACTTTAACCTCATCCTCTATTGTACCTAGTTTTATGACTGCATTTTTCAATTTCAGAATTTCCATTTGACACGTTTTCATGGTTTCTGATTTCTGCTGAGATCCTCATTCTTTTATCTCCTTAGGCCTAGTAAACATACTTATTTTAAAGTATATGGTTTTGAACTCCAATCTTTTGAGCCCCCACGGATAATACACTGCAATGGATTTTGCTGTTTCTGCTTGTAACTTTCATCTGCTTGTGCGTCCTCATGTGCCTGGTTCTTTTTGCTTATGTGCTGAACTTGGGATTTGAAAAATGGTGTGTAAGAACATTCTGAAGTCTACACTACTGTAATTGTCCTTTGGGGTAGATTATACTCTTTTTCTCCCAGGTACCTGTGGGCCCTGTCCATCCTGGAGGATCTCATTCCTGCCCCAGGGATTGAGATGCTTCACAGCTGAGCTGGGGTTCCTGGTTTTTCTCCTGACTCTCAGGATGGACCCTTCAAGGCTTCACCCCAGGGCCCTGGCAGGTGCTGGACTCAGCCTGTCCCCACAATCCTAAAAGGCACAGCCAAGCTTCTCAGCTACCTCCCGTGGACTCAGTGAATGCCCCCAATGTCCTTCAGAGGAAAGCCTAGAATATAGGCTTCTTTGCTTGGCCTTCATTGCATCCCATGCCCACCTTCTCAGTCTCTTCAAGAAAAGATTGGTCTGAATTTTCCCTTCAGACAATACTAGAAGCCCTGGGCTTCCTCTAGTGTGGGAGGAATAAGCTATTTGTTTAAGCCACTATTAGACAGGGTTTGGATACACACAGTCAAGCCAATTTCTACAGGATACCTTCACTGATGCACTCACATCGAACACCTAAAGCCAGTGTGGTGTTTACCATTCCTTCACACTTCTGAGGTATGTATGAAAAGAAAAAGGGGAGGGGGGAGGGATAAATTGGGAGTTTGGGATTAAAATATACACACTGCTATATATAAAATAGGTAACCAACAGGGACCTATTGTATAGCACGGGAAACTATACTCAATTGCTTGTAATAATCTATAAGGGAAAAGAACACACACACACACACACACACACATATATATACATACACATATACACACACATATATATATCTGAATCACTTTGCTGTACACCTGAAACTAACCAACGTTATAAATCAACTATATTGCAATAAAAATTTTTTTAAAAATAAATAAATTTTTAAAAGAAATGAAAAAGATATATTTTTCATTAAAAATACTGTTAGAGCATCCATCGCCTCCTTCTGCCCAGTATACGTCTCATTTTATACTGGTTTCCACAGACCAAATACTCCATAAAAATCTCTGAAAAGTCAACTAATACAGAATGCAATTTGAATTCTTTAACTTGAAAATAATAAGTTGACAACACACCCTAGAGTGATATTTCATACTTTATACCCTTTTCCAGTTTTTAAGCCTACTTCATTTTTGTTTTAATTCCATTCTCCCTAGAAAGTTGATACAACTTAGAATGTATATCTATTTACTTCCGGGTGTAAAGCAGTGCTTACCGTTTGCGACGGAATTTCCATTTTCAGCAGTGATCGCGCTGGAGAGTGAATTGGATAATTGAATCCCATGGTTATTTGCATTTCTATCTTGGGTCTCTGATGCAATTTCTGATGTACCAAGATCATCTCGGCTAGTAAGGTTCATGTTAGTTTCAAAACCTGAAACAAATTGTAAAAAAAAATTCTTCTTTTCTGATAAAGTGTACTGAGCAAGTTGAATCAAATAGTGGAAGGAAATAATAAAACTTATGAAAACAAACATTAATTATGTTTGAAACAGTAAATTAACGATCACCCTTAATCAAACGTATAGCCTACAAAATATTCACCAAATGTTGACATAATACTGTTAAACATAATGGGATGCATTCAGTGGCAACAATGAATTTCATAACTTGTTATTTTCAAACATTATTATGAAATTCTATAAAGAATTTTTGATGTCATATGTCTAATTACTTGTCATTACAGAACTGCCTATCTTGGGAAGGTTATTTCCTAAAAGAAGCATGGCGATTTATTCATGTTTCAGAAGTTTTCTGAGCTTTTAAATTAAGTGGAGCTGAGGCAACCTTATAGCTTTGAAAAAAATGTAACAGATATATTTTCACTATTGTTACAAAGTTTATTATCCACTTAGGAATACTAAACTTCAAAACCCTACTTCTGCATTCTATACAGTAACAAAATTACGTAAATGTTTAATGCATGTGCTTTACTGAGTTCTCTGAGGTGAAGAACACAGAAGCCACTGTCCAAATTAGGCTGAAGAGCTGAAAGACGCGCTCCAACCCTCTGGGGAATTTCTGTTCAACATCAGGGATTTGCCATGTTGCTTCTGCCCCTTGTCTGTGGGTGCATAGTAGGCTCTGGGTATCTCTTAGTCAGACTGTTCTGAAGTTTTAGGCCAATACGTGATTCAAAAAGGATAATAAACGTAATATGCCTTATTATATTTTACGGATGGAGGAACAGTTTACCCATTCTGATGGCAGAAGGAAGCTCAAATGCAATCTTGGTGCCTCCAAGGGTGTCTGCACATCGTAGGTGCTCAATAAGTATTTGTTGAAAGAATGAATAATAAGTGAATGAATACAACAACATTGCTATAAAAAATCCACTTGCTTAAAGAAACCACACTCTGTGTAACTGTGAAATAGTTGACAAGTTCACTAACTGAAGAATTCATGTGAATTTTTACAGAGAAATCATACACCACAGTAATCATTTCTCCCCATTCACATGAGATTACTGGAAACATAGAAGGATTTCCACTGTTAATGATATGCCTTGAGTTCTAATCTCCACTTATTTAACATTTTAAGGTAAGGAAATGTCAGTGTGTGTGGTAAACATGTTTTACTCATTCAAAGGGCCAGAGCTGTTTGCTTTCTGCCTAAGAGTGTTAAACTGGACAAGACACAATAGCCAAGATATGGAAGCAACCCACTGATGGATGAATGGATAAAGAAGATGTGGTACATATATGCAATGGAATACTACTCAGCCATAAAAAGAATGAAATCTTGCCACTCGTGACTACATGGATGGACCTTGAAGGTATCATGTTAAGTGAAATAAGTCAGACAGAGAAAGACAAATGACTGCATGATTTCACTTATATGTGGAATTCAAAAAACAAAACAAGTGAAAAAACATAACAGAACAGACAGAGAGCAAACTGGTAGTTGCCAGAGGGAAGGGTGGCAGGGGATGAGAGAAATAGGTGAGGGAGGTTGAGAGGATCGAAGCTTCCAGTTACAGCATAAATGAGTCACGGGTATGAAATGTACAGTGTGGGGAATATAGTCAATAATAATGTCATAGCTTTTAAACAACAAACAAAATCAAAGGGCCAGAGCTGTTTGATTTCAACCTAAGAGTGTTAACTTGCACAAGAAAACACTTGTGAATATTGGAAATCTCTTCCTGACCGACGGTAGGAGATTTCGTGTTTTCACTATTTTCCCACTCATTACCACTGATAATTATGTCATTATTGTCCTACAAATACACAAGGTTTATGCATAGTTGCTTTTTTAAAAAGTCTTACTTTACATGGTTTTACAATGTCGAATGTCAGGAAATTATAAACGATTTGGTCAGTGTTGACTCCTGGAATCTTAGAGGCTGGAGGCGGGTGGAAGCCGGTTGGCCCCAGGTCTACAGGGGAGGCTCCAGACCACACGCCACTTTCAAAGACCACTGCTAAGGCCCGTGGGAGTCAAGCAAAGCACCCACAGTTAACATCTGTGTGCCTGACAGCTTTTTCTGACAAAATTTCTACAGCAATGTTGTTGTAGTGATTTTTTTGGTTACTTCTTCTTTCTTTTTCTTTCAACAGATCTTTATTGAGCACCTAGTGTGCGCAGGCACTGTTCTAAGCACAGAACAATGAGTGTTTTGCTTTGCTTTATCTTCTCACTTTAAATAAATGTCCACTTTGCTCCCTAAATTTTGGTCATTTTTATTCTTTTACTTAAATAAGTTTCTCCCCCAGTTGCATAAGTTTCAATTTCTTGAAAACAAAAAACCCCAGAAACTGTCCCAAACGTAGAGGTCCTGGCAGCAATGCATGTGGTCCATTCCTGGCTCCTAGGACTTGACTCTCGCCGGGAGATGTCACTGAATAAGGTGACAAGGGCGCATGACACCTGGCTGTCACTGATACTCCGCGCAAGCGGGCTGCTGTTTTACACGACCCTCAGAGCTATGTCCGAGCAGCAAAAGCCTAACTCTTCACTGGTCACAGGGCTGGAGTGCAAGTTCACCTGGGAGTCAGAGGTGTAAGTTCACAGAAGGGGACATGTCTGGAAGAGGAGAGGAAGCAGGGTTTTGCTGGGAGACGGAGGCTAAGCAGAGGGACGTCTCTCAGGAAAGGGATGCAAAGATTTTCAGGGGAGGAGAGAAGCTTCTCACTGGGGAGGAAGATGACTCCTTGAATAAGTTTGGGGCGCTCGAGAAACACGTGAGTGCGGTGAGCGACTCAGAGAACTCCCTCCAAATCTACAGCCAGAGGAAAGTGGCCAAAGGCACAGGGGCTGGTCCATCCGTGGGAAACAGTGAGATGCCCTTGAGTTGGCGGCCACTCTGGGGGCTTTGTGTGAGCTGAATGCAGAGTGATGAGCCGTGGGCCAACACGTTCCTCCTCTATGCCAGGAGGCTTCTGCGGGGATGGAACACGTAATTCTGAAGTCCTACACAGTTCAATTGGTATGCAAAGAATTAGCCAAGAGCTTTTAGACATATATACCTAAAAGAAATGATTCCTTAAATGCTCCCATTCTAGAAGGGTGATAAGACACAATAAATGACAGGAATGTATGGAAACAACTGACAAAGAGCAAGAAGAAAAAGCACGGATGACTGTCCAACTATCTTGGGGAATTTAGGGATGAATAATCCGTAATAGTCATTGTGGGATGCTCATTCTCCTCAGCTAAATTAATGTTGGCTGGGCTTTGTGTGTGTGTGTTAAAGCCTTTGACACTTAAGATGCCAGCATGTACAGGAGATCCAGGGTGCATCCTAACAGGTGCCTCTTCTTAGGTGAAGAGAATGGTGACTCGACACAAAAGGTGATCAACACCATCGTCTCCAGAGCACCTTCAGCAGCAGACCAGGGGCAGAAAGGAAAGCCGTGCAAATGCCCAGGGATCCACAGGAGAGGCGGGGGCTTCAGTGGCCAGGTGAGCCCCGCAGGGCGGCATGGGGAGAAAACACTTGATTTGCAAAAGCAGGGACAGAATGTGGCGAGGAGGAGGGAAAATGAAGCCACAATGTCGAGCGGCAGAGTGAGCACCTCGTGGGCCCTGCCCCAGCTCTGCCCTGGGGTGTGGGAGGAGCCTGGACCTCCCGGGGCATCACACGGGGAGTTCCAGCAAGTATCCGAGTGAGGGTGTGCCGGGAAGGAGGCTGTATCTGTAAAGTGTTATTCATCCAGCAACACAGGTGTACAGCTGACCAGCCTCGAAGAGAGATTGCAAACGGAAAAGCAGTGAGAATTTAGACTCGGGCAGCTGCAGGAGCAATGCAAGTGGGGTTTCACCGAGTTACAGATCCCTGGGAGTCGGCCAGGACCAGCGATGGGGATGCCCTTAGGGCTGCGAATGTGGACTCTGAAGTGACAGCCGCCTACCCAAGGGTTAAACCGAGTGGCGATGATTTGAACAAGAGCATTTGTTAGGACTGAAAAGATAATGTCTAGGGGGGGACTTAAAAATCTCTCGGGGGCTTCCCTGGTGGCGCAGCGGTTGAGAGTCCGCCTGCCGATGCAGGGGACGCGGGTTCGTGCCCCGGTCCGGGAGGATCCCGCGTGCCGCGGAGCGGCTGGGCCCGTGAGCCATGGCCGCTGAGCCTGAGCGTCCGGAGCCTGTGCTCCGCAACGGAAGAGGCCACAGCAGTGAGAGGCCCGCGTACCGCAAAAAAAAAAAAAAAAAAAAAAAAAAGATCTCTCAGGAGGGAGGATCTCTTCCAGGAAAAGTGACATTCCTACAAGTAAAGAGGCAGACAGCAGAGCACACGTGATAGAGGATACGAACGGTCAGATGTAAGCATGGAGGGGGGAGGATGCGGGACGGGAGGGTGGGTGGCTGGCAGAGGGGAAAGGCTTCTTGAAGCAGGGGGAGGCTCACGGTACCAAATGCCACAGAAAGGTCAAGGAGAATGAGGAAGGATTGAGCGAGGGAGTGTTTCTTTAGGAAGAATGCTTAAAAACATCACTTCTCTCTTGGTTACCTGGATTTGAGATATAGCTTTAGGGCGTATTTTGGAAATGGATGAGATTAAGATCCAAGTTTCTGGAACACAAGAGAAAAACAAACTATAACCGTTCGACTGACTGAAGGTTGAGAGTGCTTTGCAAGGCATAAAACATGTGAAAATACATTTTAAACTCATTACTCATGCTATCATTCATTCTGCAACTCTATAGGAAAATTCCTCTCCAGAAAGGCTACTGCAGGGAGGAATGTGCTTGTTTTTTCCTATTTGGCATTAAGGAAAAGTACAGAGTCTGAGACAGGAGGCTGGCATCATCCTGCTGCTTTTCAGCCTCTCGTTTCTAAAATTGAGAAGTCGCAGCTCAACTCTGCTGACAGACACACATAGATGGTGTGTCACTACGCATGGGTAGGACCGCTCAGACCCGAAATCAGCATCCAGCTTGTGTTAAACCAAATCTACTTTGAGTTCCAAGGAACAATGCCTTTTAAATCTCTTATTTCTCTGAAATCTTACATTATTGCACATGAGGAAAACACACACACACACAAATAAGGATCTAGAGGTCACTCCCCCGGCGCCCTGCACTCTGACAGCTTCTAGGACATGAATAAGGCTTTTTCTTATCCATGAGAGTATAACCCAGACGTTTGGCAGATCGCCTCAGGAAAAGACAAACGTCAAGGGTAGGGATTCAGGTAGACACAGTGGCTGGTCCTAAACTCAAACAGGAAGAGAGATTTCACGTGTGGTGTTGTGTAAGGAGATGTCAGATGTCAGCAGAGGGCACATTATCAAAGACGTATGGTCAGGGGGGCACACGGAAGAGGCATGTGTTTTGAACAGCAGGCGTCTACCTGACCCTAAGCAACGTGAACCAGACTCCATCACCCCTTTGCTAATAGTCTCAGAAATGGATCAAGAGAGGGCTTCCATGTCTACTGGTGCTGGGGACCACATGAGGTCCCCATGCGATGACTCTTGTGGCAGCCGCATTCCACAACATGGTCATATGGCTATAAGAACTGATTACCCAAGAAGCAGAAAAGTACAACACTGTGGCGACTGGCAAGGATGGGTGGGTTGAGAACACGTATTAGCTGGACTTGCTTCCTACCCTAAGAGGCTGGAGCCGGCGCCCCGGTGTTCCTCCCTACTTTTAAAAAACCCCTTATGAATTCATCATTCTTGAATAGATCAAGATTGCTCTTGACCTTGTGTGTTGAGCAGTCTTCTGCGGCACAAAGTGTCACCAAGACGCACGCTTGGGGTTAAGTCGGGTGGAAGGAAAGGGCTTCCTTGCCCACCCCGCCTTAGCTCCCGCCACCCACTCCCCTGCCAAGTCTTAGGAGATGGTTTGTGCTAAAAACACCAACCGAGGCAGGAAATAGAGTGATATCTTCAACAACATATGTGCTGAGCAGGGCAAGAATGTACCCATAGTAAAGCTAAAAAATGACTGTCAGTATAAATAAGGTTTGCAGAACCCAAAAAGGCACAGAGAATTATGTTGTGTCAACTTTCTTTTCAGTTTGACGAGCTGTGGCTCCTTTTGGGCCCAACTCTCCGGTCCCTGCCATCGCGGGAAGCATGGCCACCCTTTCCTTTCCCGGGAGCTCGCCTGCCCTATAATGAGCTGAATATGCAACATCTAAACAACAAAGCTGGCCTGGCCTGGAGACCCGTTCCTCGTGTCTAATCTCACGGGTCACGCGGGTATTTACATAGCTGGTATTTTTACATTTCCTCAACGCCAGGTGGTAACAGAAATCCAGGAGGCCTGGAACGCCACGCCTGCACAGCTGCACTAGGTTGACAGTGTATGTCCTGGTTTAGGTGTGTGCTTTTCTCCAGATAGCAAAGGTGGAGAGGACGATATTCCTTTTCTTTTATTGGGAGCTTTCGGTATTTGTTGACACTTGTATGGTGTCACATGGATGGGAGGCTAGTAATACCTACTATCTGAAAGAAACAAGGAGGGTACCCCCAAGACACCCGCATCAAGTTCTACGTCCTTTCTCACGGGAACAACCAACACCCAGCAGCAGATCCCTTTAGAATAAGAACTGCTTATTTATTCATGTTTTCATTTCCATGAGAATTGTACTGACTTTATTTTGTCTCTTGGTATTTAACCACCTTTATTTTTTATTTTTATTTATTTTTTTGCCGTACGCGGGCCTCTCACTGTTGCGGCCTCTCCCGTCGCGGAGCACAGGCTCCGGACGCGCAGGCTCAGCGGCCATGGCTCACGGACCCAGCCGCTCCGCGGCATGTGGGATCTTCCCGGACCGGGGCACGAACCCGCGTCCCCTGCATCGGCAGGCGGACTCTCAACCGCTACGCCACCAGGGAAGCCCCACCTTTATATTTAGCTCGTCCTGGAGCCCTTCTTGGATTTTTAATGTTTAGCTAAATTGTTGAAGAACAGCTACTTCAGTCCTTGAGAAATATATAATCTACGTTTGCTCCATTTCAGGGACACCAGCTTGTGCTCCCGTCACAACGTGCTGTCCTAGTGCCTTCTGTCCATCCCCTACCTTCACAATGTGAACCTCAGAACAACCAGAGACGTGGCTGAATCACTTACATGTCATACGAGACAAACTCTCATTGTTGGCATTCATTTCACTGATGTAGTTGCAGCTGTGGGTCAGAGAGAACCAGTAAAATGAGCAAAAGCCAGAACGCAGTGGTGTAAACTGAGTCTTTTCAAAATCCTTGTTCAGAACTAATTATAAACTTTATCCACCCCAGATATTTAAGAGCCCCAAGGTCACAAGCCAGGACCAATGAAAACAGGCAGGAGCCACAGACCACAAGCCTCTGCCTGTGGGCACATTTCACGAGGACACAGGGCAGGCCTGGGGCAAGACCCCCGGGGCTGGGGCTTGGGAACCCCGGAGGGCTCAGGACGGCAGTGATTTCCACTGGTGCAGAGACATGGCCACATGTTAACAGCCTGGCGGTGCCCTGCACGTCTGTAGATCAGCCCCACTGCCCACCCCGGGTGGCTGCTAGGCAGCAGCTCTGAGGCCTTACATAACAAATTAAAAATATCTATACAGTCTTGTCAGAATTCTCCTCAAGCCACGTGGCCCGTTTCTTCGATGGCTCCCATGATTGGGTCCTTTACGGAAGTAGACGGGTGCACACTACTGATTCCTTGTGCCTTCAAACCCTATGTGCCTGAGTGACTGAATGTCCCCGGAGCCGTCGCAGTGGCAGTGTTACATCACAGAGATGTCGGCCACTCAGGAAGGATGGGACACTGGGAGGGACACTGACGGAAAGGCTGGGCTGACCTCAACGGCTTTCATCTCACCCAGAACTACAGGAAGAAAGCCCCTCGGAGGCAGTCGGGAGGTGGCGGTCCCATCCTCACGTGCCCACAGCTAAGCATTTCTCATCCTTCATTTTTAAAGTATATACGTTTACAAGTACATGAATGTAGAATGAACCCCTTTCACACACCCTGGTGTAGTTCCTCCAAAACATCACTTGGTGACGCCAGCACGTCCCTGCATAAACCCTCCTCTTACAGTGCAAGGTGCACTGGTCTCAGCCTGTTTCTCTCGCTGCTTTGGTTTCACCCTCCTCCTTCCCTCCAGATAAATCCTACCTTCCAGGTCAGTGTTTCAAAGGACATATTTATGGGTTGGAAAATCAATTTAGTGGGTCACGATAACCATTTAGAAACGGAAGAGAGTAGAATGAATTGAATAAAAATGCAGCATTTCACAAGCATTCAGGGTAAAGCAGTTTGAGAAGCCCAAACAGCATCTTCACGGACAACGTTTCTTGCTGCCTGGGTACCTCGGATCTCTCGTGTTTCCCTGATGTGAGCTGCTTCTGAGCAGATCCCATATTTTACTTTTAAAATCCATACAATTTAGTACAATGCCCTGCACAAAACACACCCTCAATGCATATTTTGAATACATGAATGAAGCCCACCCTTCTCATTTAACGATGTTTCCAAACCTCTTTGAAAACTTGAGGCAAGTAGCAAACAGCAACACAAATATTGTTACTCACTGAATCATTCTGCCTGAAGTTAACCTCCGATTTTTTTAATCCTGAAAAGGACTTTGTGTCTTAGGGGCGATGTCATAGAATGATTTTATTGTCTGAAAAATGGAACCTTTTCCCTAAAATCATTACAGAGGGTTCCTTAAGATGGATTTGACCCCTGCAGCAATGGAAATGCTCTCTGATTAGCAGCTGGACCACATCGCTGGGTTTTCTAATGATCATCAGATTAAAAAGACATTTTTATAAGCCCTCATCACCACACAGAAGCCCAGTGCCTCTGCCCCGTGTCGCTGTCCCAGCCTCTGGAGATTAGACGTGACTTCCAGCCTGGGTAAGTGAACTACATCAGTGAAATGAACGTCAGCCATTAGAGTTTTACTGTCTCGTTTGACACGTATGCAATTCAACCAAATATCTGGTTGTGCTAAGTTTCATGTGGTGGGTAGGGGATGGACAGAAGGCACTGGAAAGCACGTTACGACGGGAGCACAAAGGAGTCCCTTAAATGTAGATTACATATTTTTCTCAAGGACTGAAGTAGTTATTCTTTCTTTCAGTCTTTTAAAAAATTTTTATTTTATTTTGGAGTACAGTTGATTTACAATGCTGTGTTACTTTCAGGTGTACAGCAAAGTGATTCAGTTATATACATATTCTTTCTCACATTCTTTTCCCTTGTAGGTTATTACAAGATACTGCGTAGAATTCCTGTGCTGTACAGCAGGTCCTTGTTGGTTATATGTTTTATATATAGTGGTATGTATCTGTTAATCCCAACCTCCTAATTTATCGCCCCCCCCCCTTTCCCCTTTGGTAACCATGAGTTTGTTTTCTATGTCTGTGAGTCTGTTTCTGTTTTGTAAATAAGTTCGTGTGTCATATTTTAAGTTCCACATATAAGTAATATTGCATGATATTTGTCTTTCTCTTTCTGATTTACTTCACCTAATATGATAATCTCTAGGTCCATGAAGTAGTTATTCTTTTTTTTTTTTTTTTTTGCGGTACACGGGCCTCTCACTGTTGTGGCCTCTCCCATTGCGGAGCACAGGCTCAGCGGCCATGGCTCACGGGCCCAGCCGCTCCACGGCATGTGGGATCCTCCCGGACCGGGGCACGAACCCGCGTCCCCTGCATCGGCAGGCGGACTCCCAACCACTGCGCCACCAGGGAAGCCCTGAAGTAGTTATTCTTAACACAAGTTTCTATTAAAAATCCAGGAGGGGCTCCATTACAAGCTATATATAAAGGTGGTTAAATACCAAGAGACAAAATAAAGTCAATATAATTCTCATGAAAATTAAAAACAACTACACTCTTCTGCACTAGAGAATCTGCTGCCGGGCATTGGTCATTTACTTGAAAAAAGACATGTGAACTGCTAAGAGTATGGCGGGCGTTCGGCTACGTTAAATGGATGTAAATGGATGTAAATGGATGTAAATGGATGCCCTCCATCCTGCTTCGGAAACCAGCCTGGCCCCTGTCCGGCCGGTGATCTCACCTGAGAACTGGAATTAAGCAGACATAACTCCGACAAACAGATGTGACTTCAGGAAGTAATTTAAGGGCTGCAAGCTTTGGTTCCCTTTTCAGTAACATGGAAATGCCTGAATAGGGGTACTTTTCACCCACTGCTTTGCTCAAGTCTTCTGTCTCTTACTCCTTTCTGGATCTTTCCACATCAAAGGAGAATAGTTAAACTAAGATCGAAAACATGCCTATTTGCTTGGGAATTACCCTGTTGTACCTACAGTGCACATATGCCAGTTCTTCCATTCTTTAAAAGGGACATTTCGGCCGGGGGGGTGGGGGGAAGAGTATGTTTGATCATGAGTCAGAGCTTTGGGTGTGAAGCTCTTTTGTGGGTTTTGCAGGGCTTTGGTAATACACAAATTCTCAGGTATGCTACCCTGAGTGTGCCACTGTAAACGTGTGTCACCTGGGCTCCAGCTCATGTCTGCCATGCTTTGGTCCCTGCCTATTTTAGGACCAAGTCACCCGTGTGGGGAGGAAAGCGAACTAGATTGTCGTTGATTTGGCTTATTACAATTAACATGTATTAGTGAATGTAAAATTGCAATTGCCCGGTATATTTTCAATGTACAATGTCTAAGTATGAACATTTCTGGTTTCAAGGAGAAACCAGCAAAAGAAAGAAGCGAAAACCAGCATTTTGAAAAAGGTCTGAGAAGCTTCACACGCAGCAGGTGTGAGGTGATGGCTGCTGACTCATGGGATAGGGCAGTGGGTAAAATGACATTGAATATAGCTGGCTCTCAGGTGGTGAGGAATTTTCTAGGCTAATCTGAGAATTAATCATAAAAATGATTCACGTCAGCCTAAAGAACCTAAACACTCTTAGGTAATTAAGAAACATCTTTTTCTCTTCCAATCCTCTTAAGGACAGAGAGAACATGGCAGCGGTCCAGCTCATCTTTAGGAAAACTTTCCATGTACCCTGTCACTTCTAAGAGTTGCTTCACAAAAGGAAGAAAACCCCGGGATATTGTATTCTGTGGCAATAATGAGATGCGGATAGCCAGGAAGGTCTTTATTAACTTGCTATGGGAGAGTTGCTGAGTGGCTTAGAGGATAAAGCACTGGGTTTCTCTTTGGAGCCCCCAGTGGGCACTTAATTCAAAATCTAGTCTAGAGACCCCCAACACACAATGGCTGCTTGCTTTAAAGCGTTGATGGTATGAAAAATATTTACTGGTTAGGAAAGATAATCCACTTCTGAAAAGACTGCCCTCTTTTCCAGAATTCCAGGTACAAAAGAGTCTCCTCCCACTGACTGTGCATCAGAGAACAGCCGAGCTGGGATGGCTTCTCTGCCTCTTCCGGCTCATCTCAAAAATGATGAACTATTTGTGCAAGATACCTACCTCTGGTCTGAAGGCATGCTGGCAACTGTAGACTCACAGCCAAGACATTAAGCTAATTTCCCAGGATAATTCACACTATTCAAAGGGTAACTTTTTGATCAGGTTGATCTAAATATTTAATTGTCACAACTCTCTGGTTGGTTTGGCTCCTGGGTTTCAAGGAAGAATGACGCAGCCGTGCCTAGTGGAAGTACCAAGCTCAGGAGACCTCTGAGTTTAAGATTCTCCCAACAAACATTTATTGAGGGGCTCTGAGTACGGGCCTGACACTATTTTTTTTTTTTCAGCCATGTTTCTAATTTGGCCATTATCTATATTTCTGTCTCTATAGCCACGTAACTTAGGAAATAAAAAGTTGCCATAGAGACACAGATGAGGAGGGCTTTTTTGGGTGTGCCTTTCTCCCACCCCAATCATGCTGGCTGTTGAGAACCACTTCTGATCATCTGTGCAGCCCTTAGCGTGGCCCTGGGACAGGGTGAGAGGTCACTACAGCTTTACCTTTTGGCTGGTCCTGAGCAGGCATCTGAGACGCTCCACTCCCAGGACGGACACTCACATCCCACAGAGTCAAATACTTCCTTAAGGAAAGATGCTGGGTGAGCGCTTTGCAAGTGAAAACAACTGCTGTGAGTGATTGCTCACCTGTAATTAGGAACTGTTCCCAAGCAAAACCTCACAGAGGCTGAGTCAAAGGGAGACAGAAAGCGAGCCAGCAATCCTTTGGAATGTGAGGAGATATTCTGGCCCCACCGGTGTGCTGTGGGTCCCTGACACTAGGGAGGGCAGTTTGTGGGACCAGAGAGTAGAAAGGGCTTTATCAAGAAGATGAAGGCAAGGCGAAAGGGCACTCAAGGAACACGCCCTCAGCTCAACACCGACACTTCTGTGTCCCTTAGGAACATTTCCAACCGTTTTTATGTGACCTTTGGCTTTTGTGTTTTTACAAAAAGAAAAGTTTTATGTGTCCTCCTCCCGTATCTTTTCCTGGTAAGGAGTTTATCTTTAACTTCAGAAGGGAATTACTTTCTGAGACAGGGACTGGGTATCATTTTTACACTTTAATTGTTTTTTGGAGACTAAGAATGCCACAGTAGAAAGGACCCAGGGTCTGGGAGAACAGAGACGTGTTTGATTCCTGACTCTGGGGCTGATCAGTTTCTGCGATTATGGGAAAATCACTTCATCCCTCAGTCTGCGGCTGCTCATTGGTGGATGGAGAGGCTGACACCTGCACCTCTGGCTTCACAGACAGGACCCCGGGGAGAAGAGGCACGTCTGCATGCTTGGCCGACAGGAAAGAGCCACTTACAAGCATTAGCTATTCACACTATTAACAGAACACCATGACCAATGTTCCAGAGCGTTTCTGAGTAGCTCCCATTCTCTGAGGTCACAGGCACATACCCAGAATTGCTACTATCGGTTTGGTTTTCTTTCTTCCTTTGGCTCTTAATCTGTAGGGGAGATCCTAAGGGTTAACGCTGAATTCTCGCGGGACAGAAGAGGAACATTGGAGATGCTTCCAGGCCTTGTCGTGGAGCTTCCAGGTGGGAAGCTCGTCCTGCCCTGCTTCCGTGCGCCCCCTGTTTTCTCTCTCTCTCCTTCAAGGCTCATGGCCGGATGCTAAAAGGACCAGGTACCCTGAACTCACGTTCAGAGGCAGGGCTCACCACACATGGCTTCCTCTGGTTGCCATACCGGCTCCCCTCTGCACCCGGGAAACTAACTCCACACCCCATCATTGTCCCCATCACCCTTCCTGCCCACGTGCCAGCCCTGGCGTGAGGCTCTCCTTGACTGCAGCCGTCACGCACTTCCCCTCTGGGCTGCCAGGCACGCCAGCTGTGCACATCTGCTGTAGCGGCCCTGCACTGTGCCCTGCTCACCGACACTTTGTGATGAAATCTGTGCAACCTCTCCCTAAACAAGGTACAAGCAAACCCCTGGGGTTCACGGGCCACTTGGGGTTCAGTTACAGACCCACTCATGGTTTATAGCCTCCACGTAAAGCCTCTCATCGAAATGGGGTGGACCCACCTGCCACCTGCACTGCCTGGACAGGGCAGGGCACACTGATTTCTTTCTCTCTACTTTGGATTCCCTGTGGCAAGCCCCGTGCTCACATTAAGCGAATGCTTTTTGGATGACTACAAGGGAATTAGCTCTACAAGTTAATACAAGTCCTGTTTATGGGTCCCTGGTTGCACAATTTCCCTGTGTGAATTCTTGGGCATTTAGAGAGAGAAGGTGCCATAAACTGGGAGAAAAATGTCACCACATTCACAACCAATATTAGGCATTTTTTTCAACTGTCCAATTTAACATAGAAGACAAGGAGCTTTGTGCTCTTAACATAGGTATGTTTGCCTACTGATCAAAGCTCATTTCCAAACGGAGATAGACAAAGTATTATTTCTATTGGACATCTGGGGAATTAGAAACACTGCAGTGTCCGGTTGCCAGTCCCAAACACAGATACTCTCCTTTCCTGCAGCAGGGCCAGGAACTGGGTGAAAACGTCCTTTTCTCACCGAGAGATCTACTCTCCTTATGTGCAAGCTCAGGTTCACTGATACGGTAGGGGGAGCCATTTCTAATAGCTCATCCTCGCCAGATAGCCACCTAGTGATAAATGGACAGCTTGCTTCTCTGGGGATGTGAAGCTCGTCTTCCCGGAGGACTTACTCATTTGGAAAACGAGGGAAACTTAGGGTTGATTTAAAATGGTTCCAGAAGGCCGCAGAATTCCTTCCTTTCACAGGAGGGAGACCTTTATGAGAGGCAGGAGTGCGCTCAACTACACATCAGTAAACTATGTGCTTGCTCTCCACGCCCTTTATAATTTTCATGAAGCCTCAGGCCACCACCGCTCACAAATAAATCACCATGGAGAGAAAGCAAAGAGACTGGGGAGTGAGAAAGATTAACAGCTCGGCACGGATAAACTGCTAGTAGAGCCTGCGTGGAGGCAAGAAGCCTCCGGGATGTCAAGCCCTGCATCCCATGATGGGATCTAGACATCTGCACGAGAAGGACCAATTTCCTATGCTGCAATTTCATTAGAATGCCTCACAGATTAAATGAAGATGGTGTCGAAACTTCTGTCTCAAACACCAGGAGCAGAGAATGGCAATTTACCAATACTGTCCTTGAGCAGGTCAGAGGTTTCTGCCTGTAATTCTGTGATAGCTCACTGATTTTAAAGCATCTTCTTGCGGCTGAACAACGCATAAGTAATTGTACTTAACTTGGCAGTGAGGCATCAAAACCTCACAGAATGTTGATTTAAGATGCAACCGTATGTCTTTTGGGACCTTTATCCTTCATACTTAGTTCTGTTTGGATGCGATATTTAGAAATCCACACTTGTTGTCGTAGTAGAAAAGTTGTCTGCATAGCTGCCCACGTCCGGAGCTGTGCTCAAAGAACCTGTGGAAGATCTCGCAGATCGGTGTTGTTTTGGTGGAAAGCTAACTCCGGAGAATTATTTTGGTTATATCATGAAAAACGAGTCTCCAGCATCCAGAGATAGCTTCTGTCCTGAGCAACAGTCTCACATTCACGAGGCTCAAAAGGATTGACTGGTCTGTACTAATTAAAGTGACTTAAGAAGAAACCTTTTATTTTTTCTAAAGCACTTTTCTAATAAAAGGTTTATAAATATTTATTAGTAAATTGATTTGACACTGGGACATACTTCCAAATAATCCATTGATGGTGGAGAAAACTGGAGATGAGCTAAGATTGGCCACAGAGAGAGTTCAGTAATCTACTCTCTACTTTTGTATGTTTGAAATTTTCCATAAAGCCGACTTTAAAAATAATTCTTTTGAAAATAAATGGCCCTATGGAATCAAGTATCAGGCTGTAAAAAATTCATTTAAATAATATTTTGATTTAAAAACTCAAAATATTCTTTCTTGGAGTGTTTATGCAATGAAATTAAATATTTGAAATTAAGAGTAATTGCCATTTGGCTTCAGTGGTTCCTATGTGTAAAAATGCCACAAGGGCCAGGTTTACTAAATATACTTATATGCAAAAGTGCTTTTTCTTTTTTAGCTAGGTTTTCATCAAATGTATTTAATAAACACCTATTATATGCGAAGAAATATTGTCTCTCTATATTTTGTGTTGTCAATATAATTTTTAACTACCTATTTATATCACATAAACTAAGGATGCACAGTATCAGAAAGTAAGAAAATAATGTTTTTTCACAGAATCTTCTGCAAATCAGACTCCTCCACATTCTTCTCCGGATTTCTGAGGTGTACTGCGTTGTTATCAATGCCCTATCATCCTGATCTTTTTCAACGGGTACAGAATAACATGCTCATTTCACTTCATGTTCTAGATAAACAACCAGCTGCCGTGGAGCCATCTGGAACAATGGCGCACCCTCGTGGCCCCAAGAAGCCAGTGACTCTCCCCCTGCATTTGAATTAGGTCTCATAATTTTTGAAACTAAGTAACTATAAATAATTAGCATAATAATATTAATCATATTATGGCATCAGATGAAAAACACCTTGTGAATGAATGGGATAACCAGAAAGTCACAGACAATTAAACATTTAGTCATTCTTCATTTTAAGGGCCCAGTGGGTATTCCACAATTGTTTACATCCATGATCTGTAAAGTACATGTTTGGAATTTTTTGACTTTATGAAACAGTTTTCTTCGTCCAAACTGTAGGACTCTTAGTTGTTGCACCTCAGGTGAGCAAATATGAATTTTTAAAGGCTCATCCTCTGTTTTTTGTCTTTTGTTTTTCCCTGCAGTTCTGGGCAGGTAGCCAAGACAAATGCCCCTGGAGCCAGAAACACTGCATTCAAGTCAGGCTGCGTCTCTCAAAGGAGGGAGACTTTGAGCAAGTTTAATCTCTATGCCTTAGTTTTCCCATCTGTAGAATGGGGATGCTAACAGCAGATACATTTTAGTCTTGTGAGAACGAAACAGGTTACTAAAACAACGCCTGGAGCATAGTAAGCACTGATACTACCCCTCCCAGGCTGCAGTCACATCTGTCACCTGCACAATTACATTTTGTCTATACCTGCATCCCAGCGTCTTAGAATTTCTGTGACCTGTGTACCTCAAATTGAATATCCAAGAGTCTATAGAAAATGGACTGTTTTGAGGGACATGATATTTATGAAATCCCACATAGATATTAAGTCTACGGAGTAGTGACGTTGTAGAATTAAACACCAAAGGACCTCCTTTTCTATACGCAACTCACCATCCTTTATATTTTAACTGGAAATACCTTTAGCAGGGTAATAAGGAGCAGTTTAGTCTCTTCAAGGTCACTTTCTAAGGAAGCGGGGGGAATATTTTGAACCCTTCTGCAAATCTGCAGTGCAGTTTCCCCATATCACAATGGTCCAAGAAATGAGCTGTAATTAATTCAGGTGCACTGAGGCGGAGTTAGCCGCGCACTGGATTATTTGGTAAGGAAGCTATTTCAGGTGAAGAGAAGAATATCTTGAAATATAAAAAGAGTAAAGAAGAAGATTTAAAATCTTAAAGGGGAGAAGTCCCAGGACTCCAGTAAATCACGAATACCAGCCATGCGATTCATTCAGAAGAAAATGGATTACTGGCTTCAGGATCACATTGTGTAAACCCTAATAATCATATAAGCAGCTCCAGTGATTAGCTCCAGCATCAAGACTATTTCTTCTTCCAAGCCTTCTCTTTAAGCCCCTTTGACATCCTAAAAGAAGAGCCTGTACGATCCCAGGGGGACACGTCCTGCACGCTGGTCAACGTTGTTTCCTACATCGTGGACCATCGGGAATCACACCGGTCTCAGCTGCACAGTTGGACTCCTGTCATCTGGTGCGAGGGGACGAGCCATCTCCTACTGCAGTCTCCTGTTATTACAGCCACTGTGCTGGGGCAGAAGCTGCCAATTCATATATTTATGAGAAAGTCGTAAGTGGCTCAAGACAATCTTTTCAAAATAAAGAGTGTTTTGTAAAAGCCCACAGTAGAAAAATAGATATTTTATAATTTTAGAGTTGCACTAACAATGTTGTACTTGAGGCTTTGATACATGTTCCCAAATACCGGTTAATGTTACCAAGGGTAAATATTAGCACATCCACGCACCCTGCCTGGAGGCCTCACTGGAATCCTCCCCTCGAGTCCTAGACTTAGGGATTTTTCCAAATGATGATGCCTGTCTACAGATTCATTAATTTCACTTCCTTGAATACAGCCGAGAAGAATTCATCCAATTCCCATCTATAGTAAAATTTGGTTTTAATAAACTTTTAGTTCCAAAAGCAAATAGTAGTTTGTTCATTTAAGGCTTTTCTCCTAGAGTCCATTTTGTTCCTTGGAATGAAACATATGACTTGTGAAATTCAAGCCATCTCCTACTTACAAGGACAATTTCATTTATTAATGGCCTGTAATTAAGAAGAAATTGTTAGCTAAAAATACAATTAGCTTATCTGACTGAAGAATAAATGGGAGTGGGGAGCTTCCGTGGTGGCACAGTGGTTGAGAGTCCGCCTGCTGATGCAGGGGGCACGGGTTCGTGCCCCGGTCCGGGAAGATCCCAAGTGCCGCGGGGCGGCTGGGCCCGTGAAACATGGCTGCTGAGCCTGCGCGTCCGGAACCTGTGCTCCGCAACGTGAGAGGCCCGTGTACCGCAAAAGGAAAAATAAATAAATAAATAAGTGGGGGGTAGGTTATTCACTCATTTGCTAAGTGTTCGTAGTCTTGACCTACTTTTCACTTACTGATAACGTTTTCTAGATTTTCTAGAGACGTTGGACCTAATCAAATGATGAAAGTCAATATATTTATGTATTTTCTTTAGGTGAAAGAGCAGGTTAACGCGTACATAAAACGTCACATCATAAGCTTTTATTTCTAGTCCTACCACCTGACGTTAAGGAAGGTGTTTAACCTCCTGACCTTGAAGTTTCCCATCTCTGTAAAGCGAGGACGCTAGTAGTTGCCATCTACATTCGGGTTAATGGCATCATGGTCGAGGGACCTGCTACAATTTCCTTAAAGAGAAGATGCTTTGTATTCACGTAATTCCCCTCCCAAATACAGAACACTGGAAAATATTTTGGTTCTGTATAAAAGCCTTAAAAAGATGTTTTTTGGAAGATGACTACATTCTCTGTGATTATTAAGAGAATCTGTGCCCAAATGGCACCTCTGGCTCAAAGGCAACCTCGTCTGAATGAATTAGCACATGGTGAGCTACTTACAAGAGATTAGCAACAAATTCTTAATGAGGGCTTTTTGTTTTTGGCGGGGGGGGGGTTTGTTTGTTTTTTTGCTTTGCTAGCTACCTTCTGCTTTTATATGGACACAAAATAAATACTTTTTAATACAGGCAACAGCCTCTGGCTGCCACAGCTTAGCCCTGAGCTCACCTGACTGGCCTGTCAACAGCTAACTAGTTATGAGACAGAGCTGCTCAATGAGAAGATGCAGATATACCAGAACTGAGTTAAAGTTTTCCTCGGGTGGCAGAGGAACAGAACAAACAGCATTCATTCAGAACAACATAGCGCGAGTGGTACTGAGTGAGTGTAAGAGAGTAACTGAACACGTAACCGTCCCAGATGCCGGGAGTGGAAGTGAGACGGACAGCAGGTTGGAGGACACCCGGGTTTGCCGTGAGCTGTAAACCAAAGGGGCATCTCGGGATGATGTGACACAAGTGCCACTTCCATGTTGCAAGTGAATATTATCAGGAAACGGAAATCAGCGGCTCAAGCTGAGTCCTGCTCTAACACTTCTCAAGTCACAAGGTGTATTAAACCCAGTTTTAGCGCTGTGGGTTGTTGTATCGTGAACTTCTACCTACGAGACGGCAAGATTCATTCTTACCTACCTGGCCACACTGGTTGCATAAGATGTTTGTTTTTAAGTTGGTACCTGCTCTGAACGAGCCCCGCAATGACCTCAAGCGTTCCTCAAAGCGTATCTACGGCACATCGGCACACATCCGCATCTGCGGCTACGCCTCTGCCTCCGTGTGCGAAATTCACCTTCGGCTTCGCGGATCCTCCGGCCCGCCGCCGACCTCCGGAGCACGCTCCTTCCCGAGCTGAAGAGGCTGGCCAGCTCGTCCAGGGGGCTGCCCACAGGCCTGCAGTTCGGGGGGCTGCAGGCGGCCGGAGAGGGGGCGCCGGGGGCGGCCTTCCCGGGCTCGGCCCGGGCCGCCTTCCCGGGGGGGCGGGGGCTCCTGGGGCCGGGGCTGCAGGGCGCGCCCGCGGGGGCCGAGGTGGGCCTCGGGGGGCCCCGGGGCTGCTCCGCCGGCCTCCCCGCGCCGGGCTCGGGCGCGGAGGTGAAGTGCGCGGGCGGCCGCGGGGCGGCTCCGCGCGGCCCGGCGAACGCGGGCCGGTCGCCGTCGCCCTCTGGGGCTTTGGGGTGCTGCGGGGACGGGGGGCCGGCGCCCTCGGGCTGCACGGGGTACCTGAGGCTGGTCTCCAGGACCGGCAACCTCTTCACCTCCAGGGGCGTCAAGGGCGACTCGTCGGACGCCGGGGAGCAGGTGACCGGCGTCGGGGGGAACACGAGGAGCGGGGGCCGGTGCGGCAGCAGGTCGGGGAAGGGCGCGGGGATGCCGCACGCGTCCCCGCAGGGCCCGCCTGCGTCGCCGTCCTCCGAGGGGAGGGGGCTGCGGCCGTCGCGCGGCGGAGGGGGCGAGGCGGACGCCGAGACGCCCGCCCCCGGGCCGCCGCCCGCGGGGGGCGCCCAGTACTTCATCTCCTCGTACACGGCCTCCGCCGGCTCGGGGCTGCCGGCGCGGCCCAGCATCTCGATGTACACGGGCTCGGGCTCCGGGGGCGCGGGCGGCGCGGGGACCCCCGGGGCGCGCCGCGCACCGCCGGCCGCCGCCGCCCCCGGCCGGGCGCCCGAGATCTCCTCCGAGGAGCCGCTGAGCTTGGTGTGCGGGCTCCGCGTGGGCTTCCGAGGGGGCATCTTCTTCACGGCGCTGTAGTCGTCACTGTGCGGCCGGGGCCGGCTGAGAACTGGGCGAGGGCGGAGAAGGGGCGGCAGTGTTAGCGGGGGACCCGGCCCGAGCCTCGCGCAGCGCGCGGAGCTGCCCCGGCGCCGCGACCGGCGAGGGCCCGGCCTCCACCCTCCAGGGTCCAGTCCTACCCCACTGCGGGGTCCGGGTCCCTCCCCCGTCCAGGGTCCAGTTCTCCCCCCCTCCCGCGGGGTCCGGGTCCCTCCCCGCTCCAGGGTCCAGGTCGCTCCCCCTTCCCGCGGGGTCTGGGTCCCTCCCCACTCCAGGGTCCAGGTCGCTCCCCGCTCCAGGGTCTGGTTCTCTTCAACCTCAGGTTCCCCATCTCCCCACCCTCCCTGGGTCCGTGTCTCCCCGCACTTCGCACGACTGCCAAGGGGAAAGCCAGTTTTTATCTCGGAGGGGGAGGACAACTCCCACCAGTCAAGGAAGAGGTAAGGTGGCCAGTAAGGAGGCCCAGGAGTGCCAGCCTCCTGCAGCGGGAAGGGCCTGGGATGCAGCGGGGTGGGCACCTTCCATCTGCGCTGGCACCTGCTTACGCCTGGGTTCTAAGGGCCTGATACACGTGTGGACTAAGTACTGGCTGAACTGCTCCTCATGGCTTTTAGAGAAGAGAAAATAGGAGACTGGAGAGAACCAGCAAATTAGCGAGTTGGTGCCCTGTGGGTGTTTCCTGTAGGAGATGATACCTTATAGCTGGATTATTTACATGGTCTAAAACGAACACGACAAAACACCATTGAAAACAGCTACATGCATGGAAAGATTAGTTTTCTAAAAAGCACGTTGTTAAAATGATGCCAAGGGCTTGTTTTACAGTTAATTAATATATTTGAATCCTAACACACTTAACAGGGAAATCAAGAGTGTTCTATTTCACTAAGAACTTTAGCGGCAACTTCGTAAATTGAAAAGAAGGAGGATATTTAGAAAAACAAAAGAGCATAATATTAGCGAGAACTACTTTTTAAAGAGGCAGAAAGACTACTTAAATATGACTCAAAACGTTTATTAAAGTTTATGTTAAAAAATTCTAAAAGACTTATTTTTCTAATTTTTTTTACTATAAATTATAGATTTTATTAAATATAATTTCTTTGGAGCCAAGATGTTAATTTTAGAAAATTACACACAGTTTTACTAAAATATCAAAACTTCCCAAAAATCTTGAACTATTTTACCAATTTGGTGCTTTGCTAATCTGTAGGAATTCTTGATCTGAATAAGCACATCTAATTTTGCTGAGTTCCTGAGTTTTAAGGCAGCCACGCTTTCCTCTCATTATGACTGCATATATGAGAGTATCCATCTCCACTTTCAGGGCGACAACTCCACTTTTAGGGTTAAAATTAAAGGCTTTGGAGTCAGATGGGCTTGGATTCAAACCCCAGAGATTGAACCTGGGACCACCCTTTCATGCTATCATTCATTTAGTCGTGCATTTAACCAGTATTTATTCAGAGACACATTAGTGAATACACAGTAATTGTCCCCTTCCTTCCTCTGCCCTCCTGGGTAAAGTCAGACAATAAAAAAAGTAAATAAAACAAATGAGTTAATTCCATAGCATGTTAGAATATGATACATGCTATGAGGTGGGAAACTACAGGCCACAATAATCACAGAATTGGGTCTGTGTGTGTGTGTGTGTGTGTGTGTGTGTTTGTGCGGTGGCATTGGTGCAAATTATAATTTTAAAAGAGGTCTTGGCTTCAGTATAGTCATGCCTAAAATGGTGATATCACTAAATCATCTCAGAGGAATAAAATAATGTATATAAAGTGCTTAGCTCAGATGCTGGCACTTTGTAAACATGAAACAAATGGGAGACATCCAGATGAGAATGGAAAAGAACAAAGTTAATTTTCTAACTCAATGGATATCTTTGAAGGCCAGTATTATACAGGGTTCACCAAATCAGCCAACTTTTAAGAGTAGAAAATACCCCAAATGCAGAATTCTGTAATTAATGAGCATTATCGCAAAGGCGTTCAATGTACTAAAACACAGCAACTCATAAGCTTCTCCTAGAAAGTTAATGAACCGAACAAAAGTTTAACATGAGTATCAGAGAGTTGTTCTGAAGATTTGAATAATTTAAAGGACTTGTGGCAGGTTGTACTTTACGAAACTGGCTTCAACAATACTTTTAGTCCTTCGTGCTCTTCTAGAACCTTGAAGCTGGAAGGACCGCTGTGACCACCCCATGAGTAAAACATGGCAAAAGCAAATGCCGCCTGCCTGCTGAGGCTGGGCCAGGGGCAGCGCAGCTTCTGGCTGGCTCTTCCTCTCTCGGGACACATCTCTTGGTGGCCCTGATCTCTATGTGAGAAGACTGCTTACTCTGAAGCACCCATTCTGTGGAGAACATGTGGAGAGGCCACACAGAGGTGAGAGAGATGCCAGAGGACCCCATCTGCTCCAGCCCACAGTTGTCCAGGTTTCCCCAGCCCAGACACCAGAAGTGTAATGAACTGAGCCTGTGGACGATCCCAGGCCCAGCTGCTGTCTGACCACAGCTGTGAGAGAGCTTGCATGAGAAGGGCTTAGCTGATACCCAACTAGTAGAATGTGGGGCGTGGGAGGGAGAGAGAGAGGAGAGCGAGAGAGAGAGAGAGAGCGAGAGCGAGAGCGAGAGAGAGAGAGAGAGAGAGAGAGAGAGAGAGAGAGGGAGGGGGAGAGAGGGAGAGAGAGAGAGAGAGAGAGAGAGAGAGAGAGAGAGAGAGGGGATGATAACACCTTTGTCATTTTAAGCTACTAAATTTTGGAGAGTTTTGTTAGATAGCAATAGACAACTAATACAGATATTGGTATCGGAAGTGGAATGCTGCTATAAACCAAAAAAACCCAAACTTTAAAAGCCTGGCAGTAGCCTTGGGAAATTGGAGGAGTTTGTTGTTTTTTGGTTTTTAATATTTATTTATTTATTTATTTATTCATTTACTTATTTTGGCTGTGCCGGGTCTTAGTTGAGGCAGGCGGGATCTTCGTCGTGGCATGTTTAGTTGTAGCAGGCGGACTTCTTAGTTGCGGCATGTGGGATCCAGTTCCCCGACCAGGGATCGAACCCGGGCCCCCTGCATTGGGAGCATGGAGTCTTAGCCACTGGACCACCAGGGAAGGAGGAGGAGTCTTGAAGAGACTGTTAGCAGAAGCATGACACCCAAGAAAGCTCTGGGTGATGTTTAAAGGAAAGTAAGAAATATGCTGGACGCTGAGGGAAACAGCCGTTTTTATACCTTTGTGGAAAGTTTAGCAACACTGTCACCTGCAGTACTGTGGAAACGAGACAACACACTTAAGGAACTGGACGATCTAGGTAGGGAGATCTTTAGACCAAGTGTGAAAGCAGCCTCCTGGATTCGTTTACTTTCCTGCAGGAAAATGAGGGTAAAGAGATAAGCTAAAGAAAGAACAAACCATTATCTATAAAGGAGCCTGGGCTTTCTGAGTTTGAAAATAAAATAGTTTCTCACTGGGCCATCAGGATAGTAAATAACTCCGAAGTTAAGAAATGACTTGTAAGCAGAGATTGAACCTGGGACATTTTCAGGAAAACAGGATCTAAAGCTGAAGCCAAGGTCATGACTATGAACCCCTTTATTAAGACTTCAGAAAGATTTCAGGTGGTGCTCCACTGGACCTTTTCAAAGAAACAAAACCACAGGACTTCTCAGGATATCAAGAGTATGGCCCCACAGAAATCTTGCAGAAAAGAAAAATCGAGAGGAGATTATCTCAGAGGGATTTGTGGACGTGGCTGTTGACTAAAGGAGTAGATTATAAATTGATTCACAGGAAACTCGCAAAGCTTTTAAAGGAATTGTATCAGCTGCGTTGAAAGAGGTTATGATCAATACAAAATCAAGAGGCTCTGGAGCTTCAAAATTTTATGAGCAGGAATCAGGCTGAGAAAACGACCAGCCCCAAACATGTCACCTCTTGTGGACGAGGAAATAATATCCAAAGGTGAGCCAAGATTCCGCAGCACGGACCTAATGGCCATGGAAAATAACTTCCGGGCACCAGGACTAAATCCTAACCAAGGCACAAGCAACATGTTAGTTGTGTGGAGAATAGGCAGCTTGTCTTCGATAGTTAGGGACAGTCCTGGAGGAGCTGCCCACCTAAGGAGCCTTACCTGAGCAGCCAGGATACCTGGACCTGATTTAGATGATGGGATTTGGGGCTTGGACCTGAGCCTGATGTGATGATGGGATAAGGCTCTGGGGAGCATGGGAGAGGGATGAGTGCATCTTGCATGTGGAAGGGATGTGAATTGTTTGATCCAGAGGATGGATTGAGGCAGGCTGTATTTTCCAAAAGTTGGCCACAATAGTTTTCCCAGTCTTATCAAGAGTTAGAGTCTATGTCACCTTCCTCAACCTGGGATGCGCCTTTGAGACTGTCTGGTGGCAGTGGTGGAAGTGATGCGGTGTGGCTTCCAAGGCTGCTCGTCAAAGGTAAGAGACTGACCGCCCGACGTTCTCTTTCCTGGAGCAGGCACCGGGGACACACTGATTGTCCACGTAAGAAGTCCAGCTACCCTGAAGCTGCCAGGCTGCACAAACTGGGTGGAGAGACCACCTAGACACAGAGATGGCCAAGCAGTCCCAGTCCTGAGACATCTATGGGCACCAGGCATGCAAGTGACCAGCTTTCAGGTGATTCCAGCCACCACATGCAGCTTCATGGAGGACCTTGAGGGACAGCCACTCAGATGAGCCCAGTTGACACCCAGAACCTGAGACAGTAATACAATAATCGTATTTTATTTAAATATCCAAGTTTGGGAGGAGTTGGTAAGCAACAATAGATAGCTGATATGATATTCCCTCAAGGTTTGCTTTAGATGCAAAGCTTTTTTGAATTAAACGGTGATAAATAAAAGTAGCATGGGTTATCAGGAGGCAGTTGAGAGACTGGCCTCCGGAATCTGACTGCTTGGGTGTGTAGCATGGGACAGGATAGACCACTGTTCCCCTGACTCAACATCCGCATCTACAGAGGGGTCACAGTGACAGTCTCACCCCATCGGGTAGTTGTAAAGATTGAAGATACTTAGCATAGTGCTTGTCACATGATAAACAATTGTAAGTGTCAGCTGTTACCATCAACATCATATTATTACTACAGAACCAGAAATTAGTCATGAGTCATAGAACAGGGTTCTGTAGGGCGTGGTCTGCAGTTCATCAATAGCAGATCACCTGGGGTGCTTTACTGAGGATGTAAAGAGCACAGTTCCTGGCCTTGTCTGTAACTACCAAATTAGAATATCTGGGCCAGGAACTGGAAAGCTTCATTCTTCATAAACTGAAATTAGAATACCACAGTTAGAGAATTAAGAGTCTAATTTGGTTTTATGGTTATTCCTTTGCGTGCGTGTGTGTGTGTGTGTGTGTGTGTGTGTCCACACAAGTCCTTGCTAATTGTTCATTTGCAAATAAGGATTTAAGGGCTGTTAAGAGTGAATTTATATTAAGAGTTTTCTTAACAATTTTTTTAGTCCTTGGATTTATGGGTAAAAGTGAGATGGGATCAGGGAGACATTTCATGGTTACAGATCACCTTGAGGGCAAGTCTTAGTGTCCTGACAGTAACTTAAGGGATAAATCCCACATTCTCAAGCCCTCTCATTGTTTCTTAAACTTGAGTCTTATCTGAGTTACTGTGCAATGATCTAGGGACTTGCATCATTTTTAGATTCTGTTAGGAGATAAACATTTTCTTGTACAAAATAGTTTCCCTTTGAGTTTTTTGCTAAGGCGCGTCGGTGACTTTGCCGCAAGACACAAGTTACTTGGCCCCATTCTCACTGAGAATAGATGCCTACATGTTAAATCTATGAGAAAAAAGAAATGAGAAGATCGTTCATCAAGAAAATACCTGTATCTGTGTGTGTTGTTATCCTCTGTTTTACAACTCTTCCAGTGTGATTTTGCCCAGTTTCAGAGCAAACTGTGTGCCCTTCTCAGGACCTAAGACATGAAGGATGCCTGGATAAAGCCAGTTCCCTGGCTGGTGGGCCTGTTGCATACTTGAGTGAGGTCAGTATCGATTTGCAACCAGCTTACAAACTGGACAAGAAGGGCTTCTACTGAGCTGCGATAGATTACAACCTTTGCTAGGTCATTTTTTTGAGGGAGGAGTCTGTTACCTTTGCTCTCGGCCCATCTGTCCCCACTGACTGCCCTCCACGTGTGTAAGGCCTCTTAAATGTCCTTCTCGACCCCTTCCACAGGTCCCAGTGAGGGTTAGCCCCTCCTGCTCTGTGCTCTTTGGTGCCCTTGCTGATATTCTGCCTCTCTCATAATTTGTTTGCCCATTTTCCTAGCCCAGTGGTCTCTAAGGCCCTGGGGGAGGGGCCAGACTCGTGGAATATACTGAATTAACATGTGTTGAATGGACAAATGAGCCATAAGTTGTGAAACATAATTATGTTCTCCTGTTACGCCGCGTCACACATTCTCAGGGCAGCATTCACGGAGGACCTAATTTTCATCAAATTTCAGGTAAGAGAAAAAAATATTATAAAGGGGATTCTGTTAAAAATAATGCTGACAAACCAAGTCTGACAAATCTCAAGGGTACCTGCTGAAACTTGCCAAATTGTGCTCATTTTGATTTACTGATAAGAAGCTAATTCTGCTTTCATGAAAGCAGCACAAAGAAATATTTTTCTATTATATTGATTTATTTGTTCAATAAGTATTTATTGAGGGCTTACTGGGTGTCAAGTGCTATTCTAGAATAAATTTATAAACAAGACAATAAAAAAGGGAATGAAATGTAACGCTATTTCCAAATTAAGCCACACAGCTGAACCATTCTCGTACCTATACATATAAACTGTGTTTTGTTACAAAGGGAAACTGTACAGCATTTCTAAGAAATACGGATTCCTCAGGTGTTATTTCTAAGGCGCGAGTGGCTGGAGTCTGAGGGAGGCTGGGTATGCATCTCACATCACCTGGCTTAAGTGGTGGCGCCTAGAGCTGCCCCCCAAAAACCTGTCCTGTGCTGTTTCACCATCCAGGTGTCACTGTGCTGGGGAGAAAGCCATCACATTGGGTTTAGATACTCAGTTCTTCAGGAAAGCTCTCAGCTGGGAGCTTAACCGCAAACTTTTAAAAATCACACTTTCAAATAGTTGGCTCTCACTCGTTAATAGTTTGCAAACGAGTGTTAAAATTTACTGGCCCATAAAATTGTTTCCAGCTTTTCAGGCACAAAGATAGAGAAGAAAAACGAGCCCTCTGGCCGGCCTCTCTTCACTATGACCGTGTATACTGGATGAAAACCTCTAGGAAAGGCACGTGTTAATAAGAACAGGACTGGGCATAAAAGGTGTTGACTCGGGGCTTCCCTGGTGGCACAGTGGTTGAGAGTCCGCCTGCCGATGCAGGGGACACGGGTTTGTGCCCTGGTCCGGGAGGATCCCACGTGCCGCGGAGCGGCTGGGCCCGTAAGCCATGGCTGCTGAGCCTGCGCATTCGGAGCCTGTGCTCCGCAACGGGAGAGGCCACAGCAGTGAGAGGCCCCGCAAAAAAAAAAAAAAAAAAAACAGTTAAAATATTCCGTGTATTTATTTGTTTATTGTGTTTACCATCTGTCTTCCCCACTAGAATGCCAACCCCATGGGGGAAGATAACTTTGTTTGTTTTATTTATCGTGTACCTTCCTGGGCCTAGAATAGGGCCTCATACTCTTGGGTGATAAGTAAAACCTGTGACTTTAGTAAAATGTTCTGCAAAGAAGGACTTCCTCTGATTTTCACAATTCTAAAAATTAAAAATTAAGCAATAATATCACATGAACTAATCTATGAGAGAATTAATTGAGAATAAACTGTGGTTTTGCATAAATATGTCTAGACCACTGATGCAGAGCCCTTTGTTGTCTAGTCCCCAAAGCTTCACTCACTGAATTTTGCTGAGTCATGATTCTCCTCTGCATGAATCGTTTCACTTTACTGTATGGTGATAAAGCAGGCTTAATTTTTAATTAAGTTGTGATAACAGGGAAGCCAGATGAATCTTTTTAGCTTTTTAATTCACAAAAGTTTACATGGACGAGCGACCGACTTTCTGAATTGTTCTGGTTTGAGGCTCCTCATTCAATGTGGGAGTCAGGAGAGGCCCCTGGTGGGCTTCCCTGGTGGGCTTCCCTGGTGGTGCAGTGGTTAAGAATCTGCCTGCCAACGCAGGGTACACAGGTTCGAGCCCTGGTCCGGGAAGATCCCACATGCTGCGGAGGAGCTAAGCCCGTGCGCTACAACTACTAAGCCTGCGCTCTAGAGCCCTCAAGCCACAACTACTGAGCCCGCGCGCCTAGAGCCCATGCTCCGCAACAAGAGAAGCCACCGCAATGAGAAGCCCGCGCACTGCGATGAAGAGTAGCCCCTGCTCGCGACAACTAGAGAAAGCCCGCGTGCAGCAACGAAGACCCAACGCAGCCAAAAATCAATAAATAAAAATTTAAAAAGAAAGGGGAGGCCCCTGGAAAGCCAACAACGGATTTAATTCTACTAAAAATATATTAGGGCAAAGTACTGCCACGGTGCACTCAAAGACCGGCAAGTCAAGCATCAGTAACCCAACGGGGGTCGGGGGTCCCCCTTCCCCGAGGCTAACCTTCATTGGAGGAGTCCTTGGTGACAGCCCACAGGCAGGCGCTCACGGCCTCATAGGAGGCGCTCAGCCGCGTGGTGGGGTCCCTCTTTGGCTTGGGCGGAGGCTGTTTCCGTGGTGATGGGAGGCCGCTGCTGTCATCCAGGCTGAGCACCGAGTGCAGAGGAGGAGACGGGGTGGATGGGACAGCCTGGGACTGGACTAGGCTGTCTACCGCCATTGGCACTGGGACAAAGCTGCAGTGGAGGCGCCTGGGTCCACCCTTGTCTTCAGCTCTGGGTGTGTGTGGGGGGAGACAAACACAAACAGCCCCACCAGAGAGACCCAGATGCATTATTCAGATGGGAACAATGAACCAGCTCAAGCAGACATAATCACAGCTTTTTGGTAAACAGCCTTCCCGCCGAGGCTGGAGGATGCGTGCGGCGCTCTGGTATCCAGCGCATCCTTCCAGCCCTTGCTTCATGATAAACACGTTCGAGACTCATCATTATTACTTTAGAAAAAAATCTCATCGGAACCCAAGACGTCTTAAGGAGTGCCACATTTGCTATCAGGCATTCGCTGAGTGAAGTTTTCACACCCTGATTATTAAGCAAATCAAAAAACCAGGATTTCAATCTGAATGATAATTTCTGGGAAATCCATCTTAATAGAGAGTTACTGATGCATCAAATGCTGGGAGTTATCTCTGTTTGCCCTTGCAAGAGAGTAGATGGTTTACTTAAAACGATCAAAGATTTTCATTTTCCCTGTCTCTCTCTCTCTCTCTCTCTCTCTCTCTCTCTCTCTCTCTCTCTTTCCCTTGCCATTTAAATTCCATCAGCAATTATTTAATTGTGTGCAGAATTGTTATTTTTCTTCTGTTATTCCATCTGGTTGCCCAATGCCAAGTGAACTGCTGGTATTCAATAAATAAATAGACAAATACTTCTTCAATTAATTTTATATCAGGCAAATGAATACATAATGAAATGGAGAAATTGGGGTGGCTGTTTAGCTCCAGCAGAGAAAATAATAAATATTATTTTGGAAGTCATATAAAATTAATAGTTATCTGGTTTAAAAAATTTCCTTCTGGCTTCACATGTCAATGTAATCATGTGCCAGGGAGATGCCAATGCATTCATTTTACCAGGAGTCTCCGAGCATTTGTTTTTATAATTATATCTTTGTGTGGCAGAACACCAACAGAGCTGGGATCTACTGCCAGGCAGAGCCAGACGCCCATATAGGAAATGAACTAGCTGAAGAGGAAAACGTGGCACTCAGTGGATAATTTGTTTTCCCTGTAATGTTTAATTACAGTTTTCCGTACAAAGGGAATTTTTTCAGTATTTAATCACTGAGATATTTGAGGCTAATTAGTGAGAGACACACCACCACTTCCACTTTAATAAAAAAAATCATTCGACATCACAGTCAAGGCAAAGGGGGGTCATTTTCAGGGAGAAACAACTAGATATTATTACTAAGTTCCTATGGAAAAACAAACATCTCCCTGACAGCAAATCAGGATGGAAAGACCCAGGGAGGATTGTAAATCACGGGTGTCCTCGTCTGTCACAGAGAGACAAGAGTGGAAAAGTGGAGAAGGACTTAGTTTTCTTCACATGCCTATTTCAAGCTCAGCGTCCAACGTGAACTTTAAAATAAAAATCTTTCCCCAGAGCTTTCCTTTTTGGCAAAGAAGATGTGACAGTTTCCTAAGGGAACTATAATACAGGCAACCATTCATTGATTTCACTGCTCTTGTGTTTTTAGAGTATCTTCTCCATTTGGGGGGTCAGGTTTTCAAAAGTGTCTAGGAGTCAGCCTTATTTATATACGTGACACTTGCATAAAGATGTCGAGAACCAAGCTATATATCTTTGCTAAGACGTAAAGATTAGATGCCTTAAAACTTTGTGCTTGAGATGGTCAGTGATGCAAGCACGGTAGGTGAAGCAATTATTTCATGGGACCTAAACTAACATGTAGAGCATCTATTTTGTGGAAGGAAAGCCCAGGAAAAGCATCCTTTCAGATGTCAGGAGGTTTCACGTAATGCACTGCGCATGCATACATGCATGTTCCTCTCCCTACGGTCATAAGTGATTGAACTCTGCGTTAAGGGCTATTGGCATTTTCTTGACGCCCAGGGATCAATCGCGTGGGTCAGCGAAGTTGCACGCTATCTGCCTTTACCTTTTGGTTGCTTCCTCTTGCTTGTTCCTGGCCTCCAACTTCTCTTTGTGGAAAGTAGCGTTCATTACGTTCCGGAGCCGGTCATTCTCACGGGCAATGTCCGAGGCATTCTGAACGACCAGGGCATCGTAGGTCTTAAGCCCCAGGTCCTCTGTAATCTGCAGGAAGCTGTTGATGGATGTGACCTCTTGCTGCTTAATGCTCCTTTTCTGATGCAAGTGCTGGCGTGCTAAAAATCCTCTGATAACTTCAGTAAAAGAACACAATGATGGGTCAGCGAGAGGAGCAAAAGCAAAAAACCCAGATGTACATCAACAAGTCCAAATACATTATGTTGGAGCAGCTCTAAAATAAAATATATTTAACCCAGTCTAGGACTTTACTAAAACATTCTAATCTTATATTTAAAAAGATAGCTACATTCAGTAATGTTAACAGTGGAGGCAAAAATCCTCACCCTGAATGAGATCGTGCAGGTAATATTCTAATGAAGCTTCCCTCCTTCTTGTGGTAACACAGGCTGAACACTGATGGAAAGAACTAAGTCCAAAGCCCAGAGAATTCTGGGTGTGGCTCTCATCAGACCGTTTTGGGGATGCACCAATCACATTATTTTATATCAGATTATAACAGAAACGTCTGGGGCTCGCGGATGTAGTCTTTGAAAACCATGCACATATTGCTAACAGGATTGTGACTTAACTCCTAGAAAAACTAACACTGCATTTAAGGCTCTGGGAAGAGACTGTGTAGAAATATGGGTCATCCTTCTGCTTTCTGGGGAAGCAGGGCTAGAAAAACGTGTAAGAATTGGGGGAAACAGGTGGATGAACACACTTTGAAATCACTTATGTGTCAGTAACAAATGTAAGACTTGAAAATAAAAGTCACGCCCACCGTGTAAAGGCACTGCCATGTGCTAGGCGCTCCAACCCATCTTTTAGTGCCCAAACTCGATGGTCATTAATGTACCAGTATCTCCATTTTGTACCCAAAGAAACAGAAGCTCAGTGAGGCTGAGAAAATCCCTCCAGGTAAACACAACCAAAGAACGGTAGAGCGGGGATTCGAGTCTCTGCCCTTATGAGGCCAAACTCTACCTTGCAGCCACGTAGATGCAATCTGTGGCTCTCCAGAGAGCAGGTCACAACAGGGAAGGTGTAGGGAAGCACATTTGGGATCAATATGAAGATGACCTTTTAACAATGAGCACAGGTTGTAAACAGATCAGGCATCTCATGGGAGAGAGTCAGCTCCCAGTACCCAGGCAAGTTCAAGAAACAGGATGGCCCCCGCTCAGGGATGCTCTGACAGATGTGTGGGAGCAATGCTGATTTGATGCTCGGATGCGTCCCTTCTCATTCTAAGTTTCTGTGATTAGAAGGAGTTGTTCGGATTATAGGAAGAGCTATAATTGTAGGGAAAACCAATGTGGGTTACAAAGACACTTTATTCTCCTCCTATAAAATATTAAGTGCTTTAAAATATTCCCTGGCTATAGGAGAATAAATGTGTGGGTATCTATATATGTTTAGGACATTCACTTAGATGCCTTTACTCGATTAGAAGATGGAAAGGCGAACACAACTTTCCACAATTATGGCTTCAGAGGCAAATAATATGCAGCCGTCTAAAATGCTCAGGGCTTTTCCTCAGATGGCAGTACTAAGTCTTTAGTTACTTTGGAATGCAGTGTATTAAGATAACTGTAAAAACAGTCATGCTGAACTAATCTAAAAGAGAAAAAAATTAAACAGCTAAAGGTACAATCAGACTCCCAGGAATCAAAAATGCGGAATAAAATGTAGAAATTTTAGCCATGTGACAGGCACAGTGAGAGAGAGAGGCAGAAGGCCTGCTCTCTGTTCATTCGCTCATTCCTGTTACATTAAACAAAATCTAGACATGGACAATGGGAGGGTATATTTAAGATGTTTAATCTCTTGGAATAAAGGGAAGATTAATGTGGACAAGCCAGACTTCTGACCTCCAACTACAGCAGGACTATTCATTGGATCCACGTAGACCTGGGAATCCACTGTCCTGTGTCCAGACCGTGTTTTCCCACACTTTGCACTAGCAATCTTTGAAAATTAAAAAAAAAAAAAAACTATACTAGTTGCTAAAACATGGTACCTTTACTAAGAGACAATTAATACAAATAAATTTGGCACAAATAGATAATTAATACTTGTCTCTTTCTGACAATTTCATGCAGGATAAAATGAAAGGTATATAGTCAGAGGGAAACTTCTGTTGGGAATAATCTGAAATTGAAATGATTAAATTTAAGACTGAGGTGTAACTACAGCTTTCTGCCACCCAATATTTACAAAGAAAAAATGAGAACTCTTAAAAAACTGGAAATGACTCCAGATGATACAAATTCTGAGTGAATTTCATACTAGCAAAAAGGACTGAAGCAATGGTTCTAAGAGATGTAAAAATAAAAATCAATAATTAATGCTTTGCATTTAAGAGCCTGTAATTTTTAAAAACATGCTTTTACAGCCATTATTTCATTTATGCAATAGGAAATTGTGGTTTGTCTCCATTTTTTAAAAACCATTCTCAATTTTTGTCATTAGAGGTGAAGAAAGAACTACAGTTCTGCTAATTTCTTCTGTTTCAGGTCCATAGGGCACAGCGACTTAACATTTGTAACCAACCAGAGGAGACATTACTAGCGGGCACCCCTGATGGAAGACAGAGTACACAGCCTTCTAATTACATGTAGGAAACTTTCCAGGAGAAAGCAATACCCCGCTCCGTGCGTGTATAAACGCGGTATTAAATGGAATTCTCGGTTGGTTCCGCAGCCCAGGGGGTAGAGCGCTGGTCTTGTGAAGGGGACTCTCCCCAACCCACTTTCAGCCTGAGGCTGCAAATGCTGATTCTGATTCAGGAGCTCTGGGGCAGGGCCTGAGACTCTGCATTTCTAACCAGCTCCCAGGGCATGCCTGGACTGACCACACAGAAAGGAATTGCAAAGGCGATAGAGTCAACAGGAGACTTGTGAGCCCAGCCCTTCCCTACACTGATGAGGGAGGCCAGATTACCCTATAACCCAGAGAGAAGCGAGGACTGCATAGAGCCTCCCTCACCCGGGGCTCCCCGCACAGCCCCTGAACGCCAGGCTGGTGAAAGTGGCCTCAGGGGACCAGCCAGAGACCCTGCCACATGGTCTGGAGTTTGGAGGACACGGTGGCCTGGGAGGCCAACGCTGCCAGGGGCTGAATGCGGCTCTACGGGGAGAGGCTCACTTGTCAGGGTCCCCAACTGTGCTTCTGGGACACCAGACCTTGTTTATTGAGACAGAGACACCTGCCAGGAGTCATTTAAAGAGACTTCCTCTTGGAGAGCACCCAGGCCCACAGGCAGTGTCAACGGGGAGTTCCAAGTGGCGCCCAAAGGAGAGATTTTGCGGTTCCCAGGTGGGTAGCACAGGTGAGGGCTGAAAGGCGCCCACATATGCAGAGAGCCTGTTGACCCCTGCCTGCCTGCTGGCCAGAGAAACCCCAAGCCAGGTCACATGGGTGTGGGTCGGGCTGAGGGGCGGCCCTGTCCCCTTACCTGTGCCCTCCCCCCGGAGGGCACCTAAGTAAGGGTGGGAGCCTAGAGGGACGATTTAACTTGGAATGAGATTCTGACGTTTGACCCTCCCGTAGACTGGACTTGCTAAATTCTGAACCGAGTCTGTTTGAGGGACCAGCATATAGCAGGACTTCTTATCATCAGAAAATGATGGGACCCATCAGAGGTTTCAGCCAAGGGTATGCCTGAAGGAATCCCCCAGGGGCTCACATAGACAGAGGCTTGAACAGGATGAGGCAGTTCTCCGCGTTCTCTGAGATGCACTTGTTTTTAATAGTTTCAGATAGATTAGAGAGCTAAGCTCATCACGGCTGCTTCCACCAAAAAGTTAGCCTGTAGATTAATTTCTCCCCTTTTTACCTTTCTTTAGAGATATATAATACAATTAAACGATTAAGCAAATTAAAATTAAAAATCTATTAAATTATGTTTTATGTGAGGCATAGTTATGATTTTTAACATGTACCTATTTTTGACGGTCACTTGGGTTTTGATAGAAAAAAAAAATTCTAAATGGACTCTCAAAGTTAACATGAAATAGATGGTATCTGCTATCAAAGTTAACAGTCCAAATATTATTATCCCTTCACAAAGGAAAAATAGTCAAGCATTTATCCAAGGCATACATGGAATTACTTAAATTACAAGGCATACATAAATCCAAGGCATACATTGGCTAATTGGCTGTGGCAGTCCTCCAAACTCTAGCATACCGAGGGCGCTGACTAGCGTGGCCTAGGAATCTGGCTCCAGAGCTGCGCCCGAGTGTCACATGGGTTGTTTCTTCTTCCCCACTGTGGGTTCAAAGGCACACTCTTCTTGTCCTGTGCTTCTTGGAGGATCAGCAAGCATGAATATTTTCCAGGTGAGGGACGCATAAATTACAAGGTATGTATATCCCCTCTTCCAAACTATGACTTAGGTGAAAATTTGATGCAGAATTACAGATAGAATGATCATGAAATAAAGCATGAGCTGTGGCTGCATACTCTGATCTAGAGACAAGTAAATAGCCAACTTAGCTACAGTGCTTCTGAAACTCCTGAAACCTATTTATTTGCCTGAAGGTAGCGCCATGGGATGGATGGACATAGGGCCATGGCAGGGTCAACTCTAATATTTAGGTTAACCTAAATGTTAGGTTTCCCTAACATTTAAACTTGGGGGTTCACTAAATGATTTTGTATTTTCCAACTCACCAAAGTTCAGAAATGTCACTGAACTGTTACTGTGACGTGTGTAACTGTTACCTTTTTGGCAGGTGATAATTTTTCTCTGCAGCTGTAGGCACAAATCATTTAGCTGGTTGGCATGCCAGTATTTCAGAAATACTTTCCGAACACCAATCTAAAATGCAAACAGCAGGGAAACATTTAACAGCACGAAGATGCCAAAATAACAATGGGAAAGTAATCAGCCAAGAGGTTTTTCCAGAAAAGGATTTGAAGGAGCAAAGCTAACAAAAGTTATTCCAGTGCATCTGCCATATTCTTGTAACACTCCTACAGTTCGTCAGAATCCCCAAGCTTTTGTTCTAATAAGTATGTTTGCTGTGTGTATACACTGTCACTAATGTTTGCAAATACCCATACACCACAGCTGTCGTGGTTGCCCCCTGCAGCACAAAGGGAAAACATGGGCCTTGACTCTTTATTGGAAGATACAACCGTTCCCATGAATGAATTCCCAAATCCCAAAGCTAAACCCTTATCTTTATTTTATGATCCTTTTCTTTCCGCAACTCAAAGCAGGGAGGCTGCGTCTGTGAAAAGGAAAAGTGAACAAACAAAAAGACCAAAAACAAAAACAACTTAAACGTGATGCACAAAACTGTTTCATTTCAATGATTTTTTTTTCTACTACACCATATGTTATTATAAATCAAATGTTTATACAACTGCAGTGATAGAACCGCAGCACAAAAGTAAAAAGTCTTCACATCGTCATCTCTGAGCAATAATCTTCTAGATGCCTGCCTAAACAGTAGCTATACAATGAACATTCTTGTCTAGAATTTTAAAAAAGGAATTTCAGCGTGTTACCGAATCAGTTTCTAGTAAAAGCTCTGGTGGTATGCAAGCCAGTCCAAATGTTCCACTATTGATGAGAAGCGCTGCCAAAGAAAGTTCTGAAAAACACATAACAATAAGCCATATCCATGCGTTTTCAAAATAATTTTCTGGTGTGTTGTGCTTATTTTCTAAGAATTCACAGGACTGTGGTAGGTGTGAGGAATGCCCTTCACAATGGAAATGCTCGCAATGGAAATGCTCAGATGTAAATAATTGCAGAAGAGCCTGGGAAATACTAACACGAAGAGCTGTGGACACACAGAGGTGATGTCCTGTTAGATACGGAAAAAATACAGCTCAGGCAAACCCTGTGATATGTTCATAGTCGTCTTCTTAGCACTTGAGACCAACACCATGAAGATGAGAGACCAACACGTGTGCTCCCAGGCATGGGCTGCGGACGCTAAAATGCTGACACCACCACTTACCCCCGCAGCCTGTGTCAGACGTCAAAGGGACACCCGAAGCTGCACATTGGCACATTTATACACACTATTAGGTACCGAAAAGGCTGACACGTCAGAGTGCTTGGCCAGAGGTAGCTTATGAAGCTTTTCACAAGGAAACGGAGTTGACTCCGAACATCTTTTGTCACTTCCCATCTTATGTAGCTCTCCCCTTGGCCAAGATTTGTTGTCTTCATGAAGCACGCGGTTTTGCAAGAGACTGAGACTCAAATCTTGCATTATGGCAGTCGGGCTAGCCACTTGGATGGACAGGACAAGCCCTCAACCGCTCTCCTGTTTCAGAGGCCCCTGGTTGACTGGATGTCCTTCTTCAATTCGTTTTCTTTAAATTGGTTGAGATTTGAGGCAGGCACTTGAATGGGTGGCCACAGAGAATTGTCACGTCCTCCCCCCCCCCCCCGCATTGTAGTGCCCTTCTCTCTCCCTAGTTATTTTCCATAATTCATAGAGTTTTTTTTCTTCCCAACTGCTGACTGATTTTGGCAGTCAACAGGAAGAACAGTTGGTACTGTCTGTGAGCACCACAGAGCAAATCTGTGAGGCAGGCTTTGGGAAGGAGGGAGCGTGTCATCTTTCTGCTCATTGTCGACTGTGGTATGTAACTCGCTGCAGGAAACTCGATCCCCAAAGCAAAATTCATGCAAACTTGGGTTCCAAAATGAAACCCCCAGATAGTTAGAGGCAGCAATACTACAGAACTGGTACAAGCACTAATGACCACTCTGGGAGAACTAATGTATGAAGGGAGCGCACTATGGGGACAAGACCTCCGGATGGTGGTGGAAGAGCTGGATTCTAGTTCTACTCCCTTAAGTCAGTGGAGACCCCGGGCAGGAAGACAGCTGCATGGGATGACTAAGATCTCTTCTAGCGACATTTTTTTTTTTGGTCTTGGATTGGATTATGGTTTATTTTTACTCCTTACCCTGTTCTTTTTTTTTTTTTTTAATCAACTTTTATTTTATTTTATTTTAAAAATTTTTATTGGGGTACAGTTGCTTTACAATGTTGTGTTAGTTTCTACTGTACAGCAAAGTAAATCAGCTATATGTATACATATATCCCCTCTTTTTTTGGATTTCCTTCCCATTTAGGTCACCAAAGAGCATTGAGTAGCGTTCCCTGTGCTGTACAGTAGGTTCTCATTAGTTATCTATTTTCTACAGAGTATCAGTAGTGTATATGTATCAATCCCAATCTCCCAACTCATCCCACCAACAACCCTTTTCCCCTTGGTATGCATACATTTGTTCTCTACGTCTGTGTCTCTATTTCTGCTTTGCAAATAAGATCATCTAGTGACATTTCTAACAGCCGTTCCAAAAATCAAAGTAGGTTTATCTTGAGAATTGTGCTAGATGTGGGGATATAAAAATTTTCCAGGGATGATGGGAAAAGATGAATGTGGGACAGAAAAACTAGGCCAGGAACAGAAGACGACAAACCATCTTGGGGTGCAGCCCTGTGGGGTGTGATGAGGGAAAAGAGGCTACACAGGTAACCGGTGGCCACATTGTGAAGAATAGACATTTTCCTGTGAACACTGGGTATACACTAAAAGATTTAAAGAGGATCCCATCTAACTTTTATAAAAATAATTTTGGAAACTGTATTCAAAATTTATAAAGCTCCTGCTTAAAACTGGCGGGAGAACGGACTGTTGGGCTTGGCTGTGAGCAGGACAGTGTAAATGAAATCAATTATTTGGGTTTGGAAGATTGTACAGCTGTTGCTTGTCTGTTGGCCAACTTCTGTTTACCTTTTACCCCACCTCCAGGAGTGGATTTGTGATATCCTTTTCCCCACATCCAGTAGGGCTTGGGTGACCTTCATTTGTGTTCCCACAGCACCCTGTGAATGACTCTTTGTTTCACTTATTGTCCTGCATTAGGTATTTGCCATTGCACATGTCTATTTACATCTCCTGAAGAATATGAATTCTTGCACTTCACAAGTGGTGGGGCTGTGGGGAAGGTGGATTCAGATTAGAAACAGAAGACAAGGAATTCTGAGGTCTTAGGATAAGATGAGTCACAGAGACAGATGATAACGTCCTCAAGGATGAAAAGAAGGTGTGATGGGTGACGAACACATAAGCCAGGCCCGGAAGTCATTCCTCAAGCTGGAAATGAGTCCTGGAACTCAGCAGGTGACAGGATAAACCATGGAGGGAATACAAGACATAAGCATAAGCTAGAACGCTGGGGGCAATGATTCAGCTGCACCCCTCTCCTCCACCAAGACAAGGAAGATGAGAAAAAGTGAAGCCTCGTAGTGGAGTATTTTCAGGAAATAGGCAGTTTTCAGGTCACATAGGAAAGCTAAATTTGAAGGGGAGTAAACATGGATGAAATGGATTTTCTCGCAATGATTAGAAATTTCACAGCCCTCAATAGTGGGTAGTTAAGAAGTGGTCTGAGTGTTTCACATGGCAGATCCGCCTGTCAGGCCAGACTCGGAGGCAGCAAAAAAGGAGGTGTTGCTGGGATCCACGGTTTGGGATAACGAGGAGAGGGTGGGAATGTGAGTCACAGGACACGTACGAGGGAAGGTGGGATGCTAGACAGGCAGACACAGGGAAGGTGGCAGCCAGAGGACGGGGCCGCTCCCAAGCTCCTGGTGAGATTCTGGTGTGGTTACACTCATGGAAATTCTCCCTGCACAGGTAAAACTAAGGGCTTTGTGAGTGAGGAGGGCTTCTGATTCAGAGGGAGGGGGACGCGGAAGGGAGTCTGAATCCACACTGCAAGTGTCCTGCTAAGACACAGCTGACGACTTTGTGGAAATGGCTGGGTATTGTACTGCCATCGCATTCAGATGATTTAAAAAAAAAAAATTTATTTAGCTATTTGGGTTTACTTTACAGTTATCCAATAGGTAGATTCATTCACTCTTTATTTTTATTGCTTACCACATGACTTATCTCGTCTATATCTGGAGATGCTCGCTAGAAATTTTAGCATTTGTTTGGCTGTGCTGGTCTTTTAGTAAATGTTTCTTTCTCCTTAAAGAATGAAATTAGCTATTTAGTAGTATTTCAGATTCCTTCCTCAGAAACCATTCTGAATAATACATTTTAGTCCTTACGGCCTCTGCTCTCACTGATACTATGGATTAGTGAGGCATAAATCTAGGGATCTATCTTCATCAGGAAAACCCAGACAAGATCCCAAAATTTTCAAGGATTTACATTGTCTATTAATGACACTGAATAGGAGAAAAGTGTTGGCCACTTTAATTTTGTCTCTGTGATGAATTCATGTACAGTTTCTCTGTAATCAGTGCCTTGGTATGCTATATCAAATCCAACAAATTAAGATTCATCTGAATGAGACCAAATGTTCGGATCACCTACATTCTTGATTTTGGCTGCATTCTATTATAAAAAGATGCTCTCACAACCAGAGAAAAGGAGAGGTTGACACGTCCTCCTACTGAGTCCTCTGCTTCTGTGTTCCCTAGATGCAGAGTGCAACTCCTAGATGCATCATCTCCTATGTGAGATGAAAATGTTAATGTCATTCTGACTCCTGTAAAAGTAAACCACCTGTGAATTAGAGTCTTCGCTATTTTTATTAGAAAACCATTAGGTTTTTTGTTTTTTTCTTCTTTGAAGTGACAGATTTTAAAAGATTAAACACAATTGTCATCGATGACTTCGAAAGTTTCGATTACAGCTATAGTTTCCAGGGATTGTTTTAGAGGTGTAGGCTGTAGGAGCACAGACAAGGGCCGGATGGGCGGTTGCCATGGAGTGTAGGTGGCCTGGACACTGCAGTAGAGAGAGATGTGGAGGCACCTGTGAGGTTCCTCTCCTGGCGCTCCGTCCCGTCACCATCATCACTGATTACTGCTTTTAATCACGGAGAGGCAGACGCAGAGGAGGACTGCCCTTCTTGGGAGCGTAAAGGGACTCACACTTCCCGCTTCCATGGCAGGAAGCGCACAGCACTGGCCTCACCTTTTTAGGGACGTCCCCCATCTGACCACCCCTCGCTGATTGGCAGACCACGGGCAGAACTATCTTCAGAGTGATCTTTCTAAACATCAATCTCACTATGTTACTTTCACACTTAAAATTATTTAATAGGGGCTTCCCTGGTGGCGCAGTGGTCGAGAGTCCGCCTGCCGATGCAGGGGACACGGGTTCGTGCCCCGGTCCGGGAAGATTCCCACATGCCGCGGAGCGGCTGGGCCCGTGAGCCATGGCCGCTGAGCCTGCGCGTCCGGAGCCTGTGCTCCGCAACGGGAGAGGCCACAGCAGTGAAAGACCCGCGTACAGCAAACAAACAAACAAACAAAAAAAATATTATTTAATAGCAGGTCATGATTTTCAGGATATTGCTCAAACTCTTTTGAAATGTTTGTTAGACTTTCTGTAGTAAGATCCTTTTTCAATGCATTCCAGTTTATCTATTCTCAAACTATATCATAGTTCTTACCGTTCCAAAATGGGAACTTGTTTTTTTCCTCTGGCTTAACGTATACTGTTTATTTGTCTTCATCTCTCTTTGAATCATCTACTTGATAAGCCCCTGTTCATCCTTCAAAACCCAGATGGCTTCATGAACTCTCAGTCTAGTGTACACTTTATAACAATGAATTCATTACAGTAGTGTGTCTATGTCACTAATGTACCTTGAAGATATCTCTAGAGTACCACTGAATTACCGGTTTTGTCATTATTGGTATACCTGTCTGAATGTTCAACTTGACTGTGAAGTATTTGTGGACTAGAATAATGTTGGAAAAATATAAAGGTCATAATTTAGACATATTGGGTGAAGGAAAGTAGATGGAATGACAAAATGGAAAAAGCAGAATTTCAAAGAAAGTGACTTTAAGGGACATGAGCTACAACATGAACACAGATATTTAAAATTTAATTTACTTCAAATAAATAAATCTTTAAAAAATTATATCTGTTTAAACTACATGAATTCATTCATTTTATAAAAATGCATCTCATGCAGTTCAAGAAACAAAGATGTTAAATTTCGTATTTCTGGTGCCATCACATTCTGGTATAATTGTAAACCAAAATCTAGGACCTATTTCATCCTCTAATTCTTTGCCTACTCTTGGACTCACCTTGCCCACTGCCTCCAATTTATTAATATTCCAGAAACCATCCAGGGTTTTATATTGCCTCTAAGCTAAAATGCATACTTCAGGATTTAGTATTCAAAGCCTTCCATAATATGATCTTTATTAATCTCTGAAGATCTAACACATTTCACTCCTCTGAAGGAGAGGCTATTGACTGTTATTCTAACTTCCCACATACTCCCTGAGAGCAGAAACCAATTCAAGGCTTGCGCAGACAGTATCAGGGCCTACGGCATCTGAGCACAGAGTTCTTATTGAATGGTGTCACCGCTGCTGCCACTGTTATGTTAGATGCTATCTCGTATGTCTCGTATGTATTGTATGTCATATTATTGGAAGGTTTTTTATTAATAACTACCACATGTAATTACCAGATTATCTTTTAATGAGAAATAGTTTCTTGTGGATGCTTATATCTTTGCTGGAAAATGCTTTATGCTTGTTATTACAGACAAAAAATTATTCTTAAAAAATTTTAATCTCCTTTGCTCTAAAAACATTAAGCATTGTTCAAATACTTCCCATTTAAAGACAAGATATATCATAGCTAGATTAAAAGTAGTCAACTTCTTTTACTGTAATATTAGAATTTCAAAAAATGCCCTGGTATCTCTCTCTTAAAGTGCCCTACCAATGTCAATCTGTTCAGTTTTTAAAATAGCTTTATTGGCAATCGTAAGAACAACACACTGTTTTATGTGTTTTGATGTCTGTGTCTCTCTCCCATCAGGTTTGTTTTTCTTCCTGCTGATCTGAGAATGTCACTGTGTTCCTTTAAAACACAGATCTTTCTCCTTTTTACCATGCAGGGCACTTTCTGTACCTACCAGGTAATCTCTTTCAAACGGAAGCAGCCTCCCAAACCCCAGCATTTCCACAGGCACGCTATGGACAGTCCTTTGCACATTCCTGGTTATTTCTCATTGTCATGTAGTACCTAGGTGCCTTGTATCTCATATATTTTCCGGGTTTTCCTGTCTCACATTTATTCACCCACCTATCCTACCATCTGTCTGTCTTATCCATCTATTCACTCACCATTCGTCCATCCACCCATCTGTCCCTCCATCCATCCCCCTATCCCTCCGTCCTTCTACCCATCCCTCCATTCATCCTTCCATCCCTCCGTCCTTCCACCCATCCCTCTATCCACCCCTCCATACTTCCATCAATCCCTTCATCCATCCTTCCATCCCTCCACCCCTCCATCCTTCCACCCATCCCTCCATCCATACTTCCATCCCTCCATCCTTCCATCCATCTACCCATCTGTCCCTACATCCCTCCATCCATCCTTCCATCCCTCCATCCACCCTTCCATTCCTGCATCCATCCTTCCATCCCTCCATCCCTCCCTTCATTCCTCCATCCTTCCATCCATCCCTCCATCCTTCTGTCTATCCACCCCTCCATCCCTCCACTCATAAATCAAACGTGTGCCTAGGGCCTTCCTAGTACCAGGCACTGTGCCAGGCTCTAGGACCACAGGGATGGATAGAATCTGCTTCATCCTTTGAGGAAGTTCAGTAAAACAACCATTTAACTAAAAGCCATCTTTTTCAGGCTGAATTCACATATTTCCCCCATTTGCTTCTTTGATTCCTTAAATTTCTACAGAAGACCACTATTTTGCATATTTATATTTATTAATAATACTACAAGATTTTACATATTCATGGCAGCTTTGAAAAACTACTAAATATAAATATTCTAATGTTCAGTCTGGCTCTGAATGTACTTTTAAACATCCTCAAAGGATACATTTGTACTAAAATACAAGTTCTTTTCTCTTTGTTATAAATAGACTATTCTTGAAGTTTAACTTCAATGCAGAAAAGATAATTACAGCTACACACATCTAAAAGAGTACTGTATCTTCTGGTATTTGAAGAAAATGGTTTGGCTCGAATTACATATAATTACAGGTTAAGAAAAATTAATGACTCTCACCCAGAACAGTATGACCTGTACAGCAAGCAGTGATGAATAAAAACTACTATTTTGTGCTTATGAGTGAACTACGCACCATGTGATCCTATGTATTATTTCATTATGGAAATCGTACCAGTATGGTCAAGAGTGCTTAACAGAAAAAACAAATCTCTTCACCCCATAGTGACACGTTGTGAAAAGCAAGCCAGTGCCAATCCCAGACGAGGCTGATTAGCTCCAAAACCACAGAGGAAAGTGCACTGGATAAGTTAATGGATTCATTTAGGGAGCACCTTTAGTCTCTTGTCTTTTTAACAAAATGGGCTCAATGATGTAAATAATATTCACCTGCCCTGTGGAATGTGATGTTATAAATGATTAACAGCAGCATAAACACAATCAGAGCCACTGTGCTCACCGGGGTGGGTACAGACACAAACTCGGAGCATTGCCACCGCCAGCAACAGAAACGTTACTGCCGTTTATGTACTTTGATGTTGGCTTTACCTCTAAAAATACGACTCCTCATAGCCCTTCATCCTCATCATCTTCTTTAAGAGTATTTCTAGAGTTTTAGATTTTTAAAAAATTACCTAGCTTTCCTAATGTTCTGTGGTGTGCTCATCCTTGCTTTGAGACTCATCTATGTTTACTTTTGTGAATCGTCTTCTGCTTTCAACTCCAATAGGGCCAGGTCCTTTCCATCTTTTTTTATAATTTTTATTGGAGTTGAGTTGATTTACAATGCTGCGTTAGTTTCAGGTGTACAGCAAAGTGAATCAGTCATACATATACATGTATCCACTCTTTTTTTAGATTCTTTTCCCGTATAGGCCATTACAGAGTATTGAGTAGAGTTCCCTGTGCTCTACAGCAGGTGCTTATTAGTTATCTATCTTCTATACAGTAGTGTGTATATGTCAGTCCCAGTCTCCCAGTTTATCCCTCCCCCTCCCTTTCCCCCCCGGTAGCCATAAGTTTGTTTTCTACATCTGTGACGCTTATCTCTGTTTTGTAAATAAGTTCATTTGTACCTTTTTATTTTCTTTTTCTTTTTAGATTCCACATATAAGCAATGTCATATGATCTTTTCCATCTTTTGGAGCGCCACACATATTTTGTGCAGCATATTCATCACACCTGCACAGAAGAGCTTGAGCATATTCCTGACCTAAACTAATGTGCCGGTTTTAAAAGAGAGTTCACTCTTTGAGTCAGTTAAATGTGATAAGACTGTTGACTGAAGGTCCCTGTGAGGTTCCGTCCCTTCTCTGCCTCAGCTACCCTCTCTATCCGTCTACCTCTGCTCTGTCTCACGTAGGTTACGACCTTAAGTTCACTGCCTGGCTTCCCAGCTCTAGTCCTGCTTGATACGTTTTTTCATGTTTAAAGCCTAAATCAGATCACGTTAACACCCTCCTTAAAGCTCATCAATGGCTTCACGTTGAGCTTGAAGTAGAATGCTGTGCTTTGCTCATACAAGTTCCCCTGGTTCTGGCCCCTGTGTCCCTCTAAGCGTCCATTCTCAGCAAGGTGGATTCTGCCTCAGAGGGAGATGTTGGCTTCTGATGGGCAAAACCCGCCTTAGCTATGACAAGATTGGTGGCATACAACAGATGCTTAATAAGGGCTTATTGAATCTGGAGTGGGGAACACTAGACTGATGCCGAAGAGATGGACTTGGATGAGGTTTAGGCAGGACCACCATTCTTTCATTAGTTGTCAAGAGCCAAGCTTGTCCAGGATGACTGATCCTTGAAGGGCCACAAACTACTGTGACAGCTAAGATTTTGTCCCCCAGTCCTATTCCCTCATTCATTTTTTTCCACGGAGGGGAGCGACAGTGAAATAACAAAGGCTGAGAAACTCTGCCCCATGGTGTGGTCTCTCCCCTTGTCACCGGTGGGTGTTCGGGGCTCCACTGTCCTGCTGCCATCAGCGTTCTTCTCTTCGGCTGCCCTCCCCTCGGGACAGCACAGAGGGCTCCCGCCCCACCCTGTTTTCTGCCCCATCACGTGACTGGCTCCTTGCCAGCCCTCAGGTCTCAGCCTGAACGTGGTGGCTGTGGAGATGCCCATTATGATGCCCGCTCACCTGAGCTAGGGACCTGGGATTCGCCATCACGGTGTCCACCTTGGTTCCCTACCAGTGAGGAGTTACAGGACCCTAACCTGTAATTATTTATTCATTCACTGCTCACGGTACAGACCTCCCATCCCGCCCCCCCCAGACTAGACTGTAAGACCCCTGTGACGGGGACAGGCCATTCCTCCTTAACATTGCATCACAACTGCTTGTGTAATTTCAGGACACAAACGATGCTCGGTAAGGCTGTTGACCTGGACTTAGAAGAAAGTAGATTGATTCCTAAGACCTGAAAATTGCATTAGCCATAGGCATACCCTGTTCTCACTTAGCAACGGCTGAGTGCCAGATATTACACTAAGCCTTTTGCTTAATGAGGCTGAGAGGGAAAACATAAAATGACTTTAAAAAAGAAACTATCACACATATCAGCCAGACTCGATTGTGGGTACTTCCATTTCCAAAAGAAACGTGATAATAGGTAGGAGGTTCGTTCGTTCATTCATTTAACAAACACTGGTTGTCTACTATGACCCAGACCCCAGGAGACGTGATCGTGAAACACACACACACACACACACACACACACACACACACACGTGTGTGAAAATATATAAGAAAAAAAGAGATGTAATATTTGTCCTCAATAAAGTTCAGAGTGAAAAGGGAGACACACTGTCCAAGAATCAAACATCTGTAATGTTATTTTTAAATACTGAGTGAACACACACCAAGGGTTTGGAGTAATTATCTTTAGGTAGTTCAGTTGTGGGTGATCTATATTTTCTTCTCTAATTTTCAAGTTTCTTATAAAGATTGAATACTATAACAAAATTATATTCATATACATGTGTATACGTACGTGTTTAGTACACGAGAAAAAAGGAAACACATATACGTGCATATATATAGTACTTCCCAGTCACAATGCACATAGTACCAAGAGATACTCTTAGATCCCTAATTTTTATTATTTCCAACATTAATAATGCCAGAGAAAGAGGAGGAATATGAGAGAAAGAGTAATTTTATAGGCTATTTTCTAGCTTGAACTTAGAGTTGATTCATGAAGTGCCCCTCGAGTAATAAAACAAAGGCTATAAACCATTAATTTATTGTCCCAATAAGAGCCAAGGGCCCTTATACAATGGTCTCGTCTTCAAAGATGTCAAGAAAGCGGAGCATGTTTAAAACTTTTAACAGTTTCTCGCTCTTACTTTTATAATCTTTTCTCTACTGGACTATTTGGGATTAATGAAATAATCCCTCCTTCATCCAATGATTTTATTTAATGTTACGCTAATCTTGCAATTCTTAGTACTGTCAGAGTGAATCCTTCCAAGGCCGTATATTTTAGAGAGACACGCAGCGGAATCTAGGCCATGCCTTACATGAGAAGGTATAAGGAATGAAAATTACATTAGAGGGTGATGAGGAAGAAAATAATTATTGTAATTGTTTTTTAATTAATTAATTTATGGTTTTGGCCATGCCACTTGGCATGTGGGATCTTAGTTCCCTGACCAGGGATCGAACCCGTGCCCCCTGCAATGGTAGCGCCAGGGAAGTCCTGTCATTGTTTCTGTTAGTGAATAAGCACAAACAGGAAACGTATATTTCATTGAATGTGGAGTCTGCCCTTTGTTACTTCCTTCAGAGTCTCTCTTCCTTTCTCTCTCACGCACACAAGGAGTAAGAATCATATCAGGTGGGTAGTTGAGGTCAAGTTAAAGTTCTGATTGCGTTTCTTACTTCCTGGCTGTACCATGTTGAGCGAGTCACCGGCAGCCTCTGACCCCCCATTCGTACAGCCTTAGAGGAAACGTGAAGTCCCTCGCAGGTTATCATCGAGATTTCTCCTTCCATGCTGTCCTGCAACAGGTGTCACACAGGACACTCTGCTTGTCCGCAAAGCTCCTCTCACCCCAAAGTTCTAGAAAAGTCTGGAACGACAGTGCAACCTACCCCTGTGAAAGCCTTGCTAAGTGGGGGTCAGCCATCCCCCAGCCCAGCTCCCCCTGGGCCCTATGAGTGCTCGGGGCTGCACGGCACCCCTGGCACCCATGAACGGGCTCTAACAGATTTGTTTCTCTCTTCGTCACCCTCCAGATGGCGTTAAAATGAATATAGCATTCAAATAACTACACAGAAGAAAGCATCCTCTAACCAGTTGATTCATATAAAATGTGTGAAAATCAGATGATACCATTTATTTTTCCACTTAGAATTAGTTTCAAAAGTTTTCCCTTTATATAAATGACATAACATGGCAAAACACGCATGTTTCACGTGAGCCAAAGTGCCTGCCGGTCGCTGGTCTATGGCTGGGGGAAATCAGGGCAGAAAGTGTTTGATTAAATGTACACAGTCCGGAGGGATTATTTTTAAAGTTACCTTTTAAAGTGGGACCGAATTAAAAATGTATATATTCAAATAAATGAAAAACCTGAATAATTAAAAAAAACACCAAATAGTAGAAGGTTAATAACTAGCAGCTTAATTTAACTTGTTTTCAAACTGTGTAGTTTTTTTTTTCACCACGAACGAAGTACTCCACAGACTCTTTGTTTCATAAAGAGAAATACCTCTGGTGAGACAGAATACAGTCCCGGAAGGCAGTCATGTAGAGTCCACTCAAATCATTTCAAGAACCTTCTATTTCTTTTTGAGCAACTTAAATTCTGCCTTGAAATAAGGATAAATCTCTGATTCGTCCAGCATATTTTTAAAATATGTCATTTCATCAACATGAACGAGAAACCATCACCGAACAGGGTGCTTTTCCAGCCATCACTACCTCATGATTTTTCTTCACGTTTCGTCAAATTAAAACCCCTTCTGTTAAAACAGTGATGCTGAGTATGTAAAGGGAGTAATGGCCCGAGTGCGTCTGCCCTAACTTGTGGGGACCAGTTCGAATCCTGTGAAGATGCCTTTGAGAAGAAAGGGCCGGTGGTGTAAATTATGCGATAGGTTAATTATTATTTGGAAACAAAACTGCTTTAGGGAAAGCACTGGCAGTGTGATTTACCGTTTTTTTCATAAAAGCTTAAAATAATTAAGTTGACCCTACACAATATTCCACGTAAATTGTACTTAGGGAGTGGCTACACATTTCAAAAGTCATTTGTAATTACAGGAGTGATGCATAGATACATGTACCTTCTAAACATAGATACAAGCTAAAAATTCCATTTGATTCTCATTCCAAAACCATTCCCCAGATATTAGCACTGTTAGTTTTTTGTGAATTGTTCCAGGTTTTAAAAATGCGTATATGTCTGTGTATGCTCGTACCTAAACTATAGCGTAGGTTTGGTGGCTTCTTATTGACCCAGGTTCACTTACTGGCCCTGCAAATCTGCAGAGTGTCTGCCTGCATCTTTCCGTCACCTGTGCTGGAGACACAGCAGCAAACCGGGCAGCCGCAGCCTCCCTGGATGCGCTTCCTCACTGGTGGAGGACAGACAGGCAGCACCTTGGTCGAAGGTGGGCAACCTCAGGAGCGAGAACAAACAGAGGACACGGAGGTGGGGGCTCGGTCGCGAGCAAAGCTGGCAACCTGCACGCTTCAGCGGGGCTGTTCTCCACCTGCCTTTGCCCACGGGGTGAACATGAGGCGAGCGTCCCCTAGACTCGCATCTGGCCTGAGAATCGTCACCACACCTGCTGTTTCCTCCGGATGCCCGGAGGATCTAGGTCTCCGCTCTCAGACTAGAGCCTACATTAAACACTGGACAGAGCCAAACACTTCTTCCCTTGAGTCCAATTCCTTCTTTTCTCCTTTTCTCCTTCTCCTCCTTTTCTTTGCAGAATGCAGTCAGGACCTAGCCTCCAAAAGCCCTGGCTGCTGAAGGGTCAGTGGGCTGACGGTTGCATACGAAACATTCCGATCAGAATCGCCAGCAACGGGAAGCAGCCGGCTTGTTTTTCCTCCATCTACTGGGCGAATCAGAAACAGAAAAGAGACACGAGCTGCAGAAAGCAATCTGCTCCGACTCCTCAACGAACCTACCAGGACCTCTGATTGAAGCTCAGGCCGGGACGCATGATCCATGCCTTTCAAGTTCTGCAGTCTGAGGAAAGGGACTTTTGGTAGCTACATTAAAAGAGACAGATCGAGGCGAGTGCACTGGAAAGAACACAGCACAGAAGGCCCGGGTCTGGTCCCAGCAAAGGGGCCTCCCCACCGAAACGAAATATTCGCCGCACCTTGTATTTTGATCAGTATGCCTTGCTCTAAGGTGACCTCCTCGTGTCTGAAATGAGGTTATTCCTGTTCACTGCCTACCTTCCTTCCTCTGCATGGAATTGTTATAGGGCTTAATTCAAATAAAGCCAACAAAACAAAACCAAACAAGACAAACCCTATAAATAGTTGTCGCAAATTCCAAGGATGAGAGGCATCGTTACTTATGAAATAGCAGCATTTCCAGGGCCTCACGTACCGACTCCAAACCCACGGCTACATAAACAATAAACAGCACACGTGGATTGGTAAACAAACGCGCGACACTGAAGGGAAGGCGTCTCTCCTCGTCTGAAACAGAAGGACACCCCGGTGTTCAGCACCACTGATGGAATTGCTGTTAACGTGCAAAAGAACAGGAACAATGGGGCTAGAATCCCGCTACTGATGATGCGGGAGGCTTTCCTGCACAGGCTCTGATCCATGTCTGGGAGAAAGGAAGCAGTCGCACAAGATCCCCAAGACCCATCAGAGCCACAATTAAAGGATCATATTTTTAGCTAAGAGAATTGAATTTCTAGCTAACACTCTACGCAGATTCACGCAGCAGAGGATGACTCCGGTCCCTTTATGTTCTAGCATCACTTCTAAAAACCTTGGAGAAGAATAGCCATTAATCTCACGCTAACCACTCACAGCCAAAGGATGAACACGGGCGGCTTCACAGGAAGTGTACGTTGGACTCAGCAATTTGAGGTCAGGCTGCCCATACAAGAACCACCCGTTAGGACCTGCCGTTGCTTCAAATAGCTCCTATTTAATCCTTGTCTTCGTTAACCAGCCAGAAGAGAGCGGTAACAACTCTGCCTGTAACTATCACCGCGTTTCGAACAAATGCTTTGTTGCTGAAACCGAGGGGTCTGCCTTTCTAGGTCAGAAATAAATAATTTTTTTAAAAAACTTCATTTGCCGTTTGACTAGCACAAGAGTGAAACATGAATAAGCTTTATTTCTGTGAAGTCAGTGATTTGCCTTATAGCATAAAGTATATGAAAGGCTACGTCTTGGAGAAGATGGAGGAAGCTGTCTTTCCTAACTATTCAATAGGGAACGTATAAGCAAACATCAGCAAATGAATACATTTCTTTTTTTTTTGCTTTGTCTTGTATTTTTGGCCTCCTTTGGGGAGATAAAGAGTGAGGGAAAATAAAGTCGTGTAATGAAATGGGAACTCTTCCTCATTTTTTTATTGTGATGCACTTTTTCAAAGTCCCAATGTACGTGGGATTGAGTGTCATACCGTCCCCAGCTGCACTGTCAAGTGTCCTAGCACACGTGGGCGGAGGGACAGCTGCCAGGCTGCACTGGCTTGCTCCCCAGCCCCCTGCCGCCTCACGTCTGACCTCACACTCCTACACAGGTGTCTCGGAGGAACGACGGCTGGTCAGGTGTCATGGTCCCTGCCAGTCACTCTCACAGTGGAAGAATTCTTCCAGATTCCCTCACTTTGTCTCGACAAGTCAACCTTCTTTCTCAACATTAATAAGGTAAATTATTCTTATCTGTGTTTTTTTAAGGAACAAAATGCAACGAGAAAATCTTCGTGTTCTATATTCAGGAAACACTAGTGTTCAGGTACTGGCTTAAAAGTTCTGACAATGAGTCAGTTGAAATAACTTCACCGCCTACAGGCCTGTGGAACAATTCTGCATGTGAGCCCACATCTTATGCCACTGACTGGAGCGGGGCTAGCTGACATCACTCTGTGTTAGCAAGTCCTCCCTCCTCCTTTTTTTATCCAATCTTTTGGCACAAATGTGCATTCATGCCTACTACCGACTGTGTGAGCGTCCTCCCTCAGACCGCTATTTAAAGCTTAACTCCATTATTAGGTAAAAAAAAGGAAAGAGCAGGGGACAGGATAATAAAGAAAGAGGTTGGGTGGCATAGACGATGAAAACGTTACTCATCGATGCTAAAATGCGAGGTTCTTAGTTCTTCATCGTAGACGGATAAGGATGTTAGTGTCAATCCAGGATTCAATACCTGTCTTACCCACACGGGGCCACTTTCAGACACATCAGCAATTCTGAAACTTCTCTTCATGTCCTTTCTGCACTAAAGTACTCTTTTCTGGCCTCATCAACTATCATGCATTTTCACTTGAAGATGCTCTATCTCCCTCTCATTTTAAAAAATGAGATTTATGTCTGCTTTCCAGTAATGGTTATGTTTTGCCAAAGCCATTGGCCACCAAGCTCTTTGCCACTAATGCACTTTCAGATGTTTTATATCTAGGAACTTGCAATAATTCCTGGTGTCGTGGACTCTATTCTATTTCCTGTTATTGCTCTAACATTACCTTCTCAGTTCTTTTACTTTTCAAATTCCTCTTTCTCTTCCTAACCCTAGTCACGGTGACATTCTGAGCTGCTTCAGGGATTAAACAAAATCCAAACTGTGCCCTTGTGTTTCTGGGGAGCATCTCCCTGCTCTTCTGTCTCCTGTTCCTTCCTCCTTCTGGGAGCCTGGCTATCCCTCCAGCAGACCCCTGAGCTCTTCCAATCCCCCTCCGTTTTGGATCCTCTGACTTCTGCTCCCTTTTAGACACTCCAGAAAGCTCTGGTACCAGCACTGGGGTCTGGGATGTGGGCAAACTTAGTGGGGCTTCCGGACCTCTCCCCGCACTGTAAACAGAGGCTCCGGGCTTCCTGCATCCTGTGTTTGCTGACGAAACCGGTGAATCAGGACTGATATGTTTCCAGGGGCTACACTTAGCATCTCTCTTTGCCAAACACATCACAGCAATTTGTTTTTGCCAGTGAGACTGGGGCAGCTCCCCATGGGGACTCGGCTCCCCTACTGGAAACCCCAACTGCTCTCGTAGGAGCTTGTAGGTCACCCACCTGCCAGCCTGGTAACGGGCACTGCTGCAGAGCCAGCCGGCATCTCTCCTCGGCCGGCAGCATCCTCTTGTCATCCGGGAGGGTCTCGGCCAAGGGCTTATACCTGCAAAAAGCAGTGGGGACAGGAAAGCCATGACTGAATTGGTCATCAAAGCATTATCTCCAACAGGGTTGCCTTTGTTACCTTGTTTCTTAAACTTTTCCCATTCTTACTTTATCCCACGCGCCCCCAAATCTCCATCCATTGTCCATTTCACTTTGGACCACTAGGAAACAGCCCTTATCCTTTACAAGGAAAATGATTTTAAAAGGAGCCAAATGTATCTCTCAATCCTGTAATGTTATCTTTAATATTATCAGGAGTGATGCCAACCATTTATCAAACGAAACTTCGAAGAGGGAGAATATGAATCTATTAGTTCTCACTTAAGTTTGTAGAAAACTCTTAAAATACACCTTTTAAGGTGTTCCAACATTCTTTGTTAGTGTTTGAGAGTGAATCTAGAGGCAGTTAGTATCTACAATAAAGGGACACAAAACACCCAAAAGTTTTATTTAAGTGAGACGTAGGAAAGCTTCCTCCCCACTGAGTGGATACTGAGTATTTTAAATCTTCTAGAAGGACATTTTATTTCTGGAAAGTTCCTCAGAATAATTAAACTTCACTCTTTGGCTGAAATTCATGACTATATAAAGTTTTTCTATGGGTTTCTAAAAAAAAAAAATGCCTTTCAAAATTATATGACCCATTAAAACAAAATCTATGTGAAATTTTCATTTGCACTTATGGCATTTAGCCTGACATGTAAGCCAAACCACATTAGGAGGAGGAGGAGAAGGGGGAAGAGCAGGAGGGGGAGGAAGGGGGGAGGGGGAGGGGAGGAAGAGGGGAGGGGGAAGGGGATGGGGCGGGGGCGGGGGAGGGGGAGGGGGAAGGAGAGAGACAGGAGAAACGAGAAAAAAATCTAGCTGCACCTGGTGTGCTTATGATCCTCACGTTGGGCTGCCCTGGGAACTCAAAGGTGATAATTAAATCACCTAAGTATTCTGTTATTTTCTGTAAAATATCTCAGCTTTTCATCTAAAGTTTGTTGCAGCACATTTGGCATCTTCTCAAATGAGTCCTTTGTTTCCTGAGGACATCTAGGGAAGGCGGTGTGTCGCCTACACACCCGGTTCACCACCCCCGTCCAGCCGAGCACTGAGAGGGCTGGACGTGTCCCACTGGCCGCCACCGCACTTCTTTATCTCTGCACGTGAGGTAGAGAAGCGAGGTTGGCGGGGGAAACGCAGCAGCAACGGTGGGTCTGGGGTAGAACATGAATACTGAGAAAATACACCTGTGTGACCTTTTCGGTAGCAGACTTTCACTTCCCCTCTAAAATCCTTTTAGCATTGTCACCGAAAACTTACCGTATTATTTGTCCTGGATTGAGAATTGTCATGATATTGCTAGCCGTGAGTCAGACAAAATAAATACGGCTGCATCAGCAACACCCTCCCTTCTCACACATAGATTTTCGCTCATGTATCAACTCAGGGTACAGGATGGGGTAAAAATAGCAAGCAACAGAGACTGAACAGGAATTGTAGTGCTAGAGGCACGGCTCTGAAAAATCTAGCTCATCATTTTGATCACACCGAATGGTCTCAAATGATCTATGGATGATGGAAGTATTCCGTGTTGGTTTTTTTTGTTTTTGTTTTTTTTTTTTGATAAGAGGCAAGAATATGATTTTCTACCCTGCAGTGTGCGGAAGGCCGGGAACCAGGAGGAGAGTGTACGGGGGGCGGTGGAGGGACCACCTGAAGGTGATGGGCATCCCCAAAAGATGCTGGTACATGACATCGGAGCATCAGTGGGCAAACAGGGATTATGTGTTATAATGTTTAAGTGGTTCAAAGGTGATAACTGATATAACCGTGCAATGTATCTGAATAGGAGAGAAACTGGACTGGGGATCTAAACCAAGATTCAGGTTCCAGCTTTGCAGCAAATTTGCTGTGAGGCCCTTGGCAAAGCACTGAGCAGGTAATCTTCCCCTCTCTCAGTACCGCACATGTGTGCGACCCAAATTCTATGTTCTGTTGTAATCATTAATTTAATTTTTATCTGTCCTCAAAGTGTGCGAGCTTCCCCAGGGCGCGGGGTCATCTCTGCGCACCCCATGGTGTCTGCTCGATTGCCTATGCGTGTAGAAAGTATGCATAAATGAAGAAATTGGGCTGGGGGAGTGGAGGATGGGGAATGACACTTCTCGAGCACCGAATGAATGCAGGGGACTTTTCATAAGTCGCTTCGCACACTCCTTCACGATGCAGGGGGCATGCATGATAATCTCCTTTTGATGGTGAGAAGTTGACGGTCACAGAAATTAAGTCACTTGCCCAAGTTCACACAGATGATGTTGAGTTGTGTCTCCCCAAAAGAAGCGTGACCTGACTTGGGAACAGGGTCTTCGAAGATGTAATGCAGTTAAGAGGAGGTCAGTAGGGTGGGCCTTAATCCCACAGGACTGGTGTCCTTATAAGAAGTGAAAATGTCACGTAAACACAGAGACACAGGGAGGACGCCACATGATGATGGAGGTGGGGAGGGAGGTGACGCAGCTGTAAGGACTGTGGGGCCGCCACCCAAAGCCCAGAGAGGCAAGGAAGGAGTCCACCCAGAGTCTCAGGGGGTCGGGGCGCGGGCGATGCCCTGATTTTGGACTTGTGGCCTCCAGAACTGTGAGAAGTACATCTGCATTGTTCGCAGCCCCCCGGTTTGTGGTGCTTTGTGAGGGCAGCCCCAGGGACCTGACACAGATGGTGGAAGGGTCTGGGATTGAACCTGGGGCAGCCTGACTCCAGAGGCAATGTCTCCACCACCATCACTCCGGCCGAGGCGGGAAGGAAGGCCCCAGATGGTTCCAGAGTGAAAAGAGACGAGCTTGAGCATCAAAGACCCAAACGCACAGTAAGCATCAGCATACGGGACATGCAGAGGTAAGAGCTCTTGGTTCTCTGACCTTTGGGTGACTGAACTTTTCTATAGCAGTAAACTAAACTCACGAAGACATACAGACTCATTCAAACACTCAGGAAAATCAGCACGTTTCCACCACTTACCCAGAGTCACACAATGCAATGAAATCACTCAAATTATCTTCTCATTCTTTTATAATTGTCTCATTCTGGAACTTTGCTAATTATCACCAAGAAGTGAATTGACATAATTCAAGTATCTGAATACAGTATTAACAAGTCAGAACCAAAAACCTTAACACTTGCTGCCTTTTTTTCTCATTTTATATTGTTCTTTTGACACCTAAAATGGTATAATTCTGACATTTCAACCGAAAAGACAAAAACGTCATCTTAGACGGGGTGAGGTACTCTATTTTAGTGTAATTAAAAACATCTTGTCTTTTGGAATGTGAGTGTCATCTCTGGGTGGTGTCACGGGCCCATCACTGCACTGAAGCATGATCTCATAGAAACTTCAATTTCAGACCAAATGGAAATAACCAGCCCGAGCCTGGGGCTGCACATGGTCCTGAGAGTGCTGGTGTGACTGGAGAAGGGACTTCTTTGCTCTCGTTCCCCACACCCTCCTGGCCTCTGTTGCCCAAGAGGTGGTCGCCTCCATCCACTGAAGATTCCCTATCCTCAGGCTGACACCTGCCCTGCGACCCAGATAAACCAGCCGATTCTGAGAACTCAGTGTTAACTCTCCCAGCTGACTCACCCTTGCCTCATCCTGGTTTGGCATGAGGGGCATGATTGGCACCTAGTTCCACGTCCAGAAACTGGGTCGTGTGGCTCATTCACTCGGGCTCATTCAATCAATCAACCAATATTGACTGAGCACAATATAGATACTGGGAATGCAGCAGGAAACAAAACAGATCCTTATACCCCTTACATCCCATGATGGAGAGAGAGATAATAGAAATGTAAATGAGGACGGATGTCAGATATGACAAGAGAGATGGAGAAAAATAGAGCAGGGAAGGTTTCAGGGTGAGCAGATACCTGCTGGTGAGGAAGGAGACATGGCTCTCTCTGGGGAACAGGGGTCCAAATTGAGGGCATGGGGTCTGGAAGCCTGGGGTGGGATGGTACCTGCTTAGGGAATCAAGGAAGCAGGCATGGCTGGAGCAGAAAAGGGGGAGGAAAGATGGAGGAGGTGGACCCACACAGGTATGCACACAGGGTGAGGACGAAGACCCCACCAGTGATGCCAAGGACTTTGGCTTTGACTCTGAGAGTCCCGGGGAGCAAGGCTTTGAGCGGGCGAGTCACATCACTTGACATTTAAAGAATCGTCACAGCCGTGAGGCTGAGAGCAGGCAGAGGGAACAAGTGGGGGGCTGGGGAGACCCTCTGTACGCTCTTCCCACAGCCCAGGATGGAAGCAACAGGAATGGTAGGAATTGGTTGAACTCTGTCCATATTTGAGGCAGATCCGATAGGATTTCCCAGTGCACTGATGTGGCTGTGAAGGGAAGAGAGCATGACGTCGTTTCTTGACCTAGGAGACTGAGGATGACGTTGACATTTACTGAGATGGAGCAGTCTGGGAAGAGTAGTTATTTCCCTGGGCCAATGCTGCATAAACAGAGGGAAACAGTCAGTGCAACTCAGGAGAACCAGGAACGGGGAGTGGAGGTGAAACTCCCAAAGGAGGTAGAGGCCAATGTCACCAACACCCGCGAACCAGACCTAGTGCCTCCCTGGTTGTCAGCTCCTCAGCCGGGGTCAGTCTCTTCTCTGTCATGACCTTCTGTCTGACCGAACAGGACAGTACTTACCATGTGGGAAACTGGTTCTCTTTCCATTATGGTTCTGAGTACTCAGGGTCCTCTGTTACTCGGGGTAACACAGCTGAAACCTACAACTGTGTTAGACGCTCCATTTGCTTCACTTCTCTTGTGAACGTGTCTCCCACGACTTTCGTCCTCCCCTTCCTGCCAGCCTACATCCTAAGTTGCCAGTATATAAGTGCGGGGTTTCCCAGCAAGTTCCATCATGGTTACTGAAAAGTTCTATAACACGCACACTCGTCATTAAGTGCTCTTTCTACGTCAAGGACTCATGAAACCTCTCCTCAATGCACTCACAGAATCGAGAATATGATGACAATAGAAGAATAACAGACACGAGCACACCTTACAAAATTGTAAGTGAAAGAACCACATTACTGGTCCTTTTCATTTTGGGGTCTCTCTTCTAAGATGGGTAGATTGAAGTTGACGTAGCAGAGAGAAAGCTAACAATTAAGAAATGTAAAGTACAATAGAACCTAAGGAAAGTGATGAAATAAATATTCCTCTTTTCAAAAGGGGTTGTTCCTTCTAGTTTCAAGGAGAACCTTGACATTCTATCCCTCATGGTCTCAGAGACAAAAAAAAAAAAAAAAGAAAAGGCTATGCGGTGACCGTAGATGTCTGGTTAGACATTGTAGTGACTCTTTGTTGACTATCGTGAGATCGTGGAATCATTGCCTGAGAAAGATGCAAAGGGTATATATTAAGCTAGTGCTTTAAAAAAAAAAAAAAACTTAGACGCAATTTCTCTGAAATTGTTTCCGTTTGCTGAATACGGACTTCATGTCTTCATTCTCAAAGAAAATTCTGTCGTGACAGTTTCAATCCCAAAACCACTTAAATAAGAAAACCAAGAAATAAGCAATTGAAATAAGAAAACCAAGACCTGATGACATTTCTCTTATTAGGGACGTATTTTAATTACTTATTTGAGAACAACAAAAGAATGCTTGAGGATTCCCGTTAACCTCCTTCTACCTGAGACAGGCCTGGATAATCCACAGAAAGAGGAAGATGGAGCATGGAGGCAGCTCTCCGTCGGAGGAAAGATGGAGAGGGACACCAGGTGAAGGTAGGTGCAGGAGGCGGGGGGGAGGGGCAGGTGGGGCTGGGACTGTGTGATTTCAGAGCAGCCCGGGGAAGGCAGGGTGCGAGATGGGGTCCACAGCACTAACCCTTGTGGAGAGGTGCGAGCATGTCAGCACTGACAAGGGGCTGCTGGACTTGTGATTGAGGACTTGAGACAATGTCCAGAAGAAACCAGAATCCTGTGGCATCAAGACATTAGCAGATGGTGGAGAAGCCCGAGGACCGTGCTCTCGTGGTTCATGGCGTAAATAAAGAAAAGGTCAACAGCTTGAGCATGAAATAGAATCAAGCAAAGTTCTGGGGTGTTTTGCTTTTCAGTGGCAAGGAAGAATGTTCAGACCCCCTGGGCAGCACTTGTAGAAATCGACGAGTCCTACATTCTATCCATGCTAATTTTTGTGTATTTCTGTTTTCCTCCAGGTTATCTCGCTCATTAAGGTTTAGTTCTGGTAGGATGAGGACACAGTTTCTTCTCTAACCATTCATTTGAAAATTTCCCACAGGGCCCTGTGTGGTTTCTCTACCTGGCGTGTAGCACGAACGTAGCCGCCTGGCTGTGGTTAAACAGGGATGCATTTTACCCCCTCCACAAACGCCTGGATTGTCATTGTACTGTTCATATTCCTGCTCTCACGGTAAACACAGTGCAGGTGCAGAAGGGTGATTTTTCTAGCTATTTGGGGCCAATTTCCAGCATTCAGGATGCTGAGTGGTGGGTTGAGCGTAACAGCTGCCTAGCAACGGGACTGACATACGTCATGAAGATGGTGAGAAGTATGACGAAGCAGGAGTACAAGTGGGCTTGAGAGAGAAATAGAATCTATTTCAACGTGGAGGTTGGGGGGAGGACAGGAAGGAGAAACGAGACACAGAGAGAGTGGATTTGCACAAGTGCTTTTCAACTAAAGAGGATCACTTTGTATTCCTTTTAAAGGATGCGAAAGCAAAAAGTCCAAAATCCTCTAGCTCACACAGAAATCCATTGTGTTAAGTGTTACCCATTCTTTGCCTTCTTCCACGAGTCTTAAGGTTTAGAAATCCCAGCTAGGGCTGTCTGTTGGTCTGGGTGTTAGCCCCCGGAGCTGACGGTCCTGTGATGGGCGGGCTCTGCTCCACCCGCCACGCCCATCTCCTCTGCGGCACAGCAAAGCCTGAGCTGCTCAGTGGACCACGTGGAGTCTTCATCACAGGCACCTGCCCGTCTTCTCTCAGCTTCCCACAGGTCCTCTGCATCAAGCCTATCAAGCCACTTCTGCCCCCCCAACATTTCTCTGCACCTGCTGTGCCCTCGTCAGCCTGATACAGTTTCCAGTGGGTTCACCTACATCCCCTCCTCAGTAGGCACCCCCTTTTCCTGTATATTTGCAGGAAGAACCGGAAGGGGATGTTCGCTGTCTTTTGCCATGGCCTTGGGGTCTCCTGGAGTGTTCGGAACTGGAATTTGGTCTAGAGTTTCCTTTTGCATCTTTTGGGACCACCATGAAGCCCCTTAGGATCTACATGTGACTCTATTAAGGGGAAAAGTCTTTCCATCGTGACTATGACAATTCCAGACCTACTGCTCACGCCACTGGGCAAGACTCAGTTCTCTTCTCTTTCCAAATGATGGTAACTAGGCTGCTGTCATCTTTAGAAAATGGTTACACCATTCAAAGGCACTGTGGCTCTTCACATTCCCATGGGTTTCCTGGTTCAAGAGCCCCCTAGGAGCAGAGTCCTTGGGAAGAGTTGCTGGCGGGGGCGGGGGGGAGGTGGACAATAGTGGTGGAAGAGCTGCCCCATTGATGTCACCCCAGAGCTGCACGCCCACATGACAGTTCTGTCCGAGGCTGGGTGACTAGCTTGGCGAGGGTCATCCCTAACTTCTACATGCAATTCTCTGGAGCTCAGAATGGGTCAGGGGAGAAGCAAGGTGGGGAGAGAGAGACGGGAGGAAGGGAGAAACACCAAGGAAGAGTTATCCAGTGCCTAAAGATTCCAGGTATGATGATGGGTCAGTCCGTATCATCACTGAATTCTCACAGCAACCGCAGAACAACATTTACAGAGATTACATGATAACTGCAAAAAGTTCGTTTACAGCAAAGCTAGGTTCTTAGTCCGGGCTATAGAATTCTGAGTCTAATATGGCTCCTACTAAATGTGTACGAGAGATGGGACAAACACAGATACTTGCCCCCTTTTTTTTGAGCCTGAAAGGGTGACGGTAACCGTCATACAGATTAATGTATAAATGAGGACTATTAATAAAACAGGAAATGTAAAGAGCAGGACCCCATGCTACTGCCTTAAATTCCAAGCTTCCTATGGCAAGATGATATTCCCCTTCTCTCTCTCCTTCTCTTCCTCCCTCATTATGCTGGGGGGGGGGGGGTGTTGCTTTTGTTACTGTTATTTTGATGACATTATTATGCTATTATTTAATGTCATCACAGCCACATTTATTAGGCATTTATCTGTTATGACTCTAAAACACAGCATCCAAAATTCAAACTCAGTGCCTGGCTTTTACATCACTGCTGGTGGAGATGCAGACTCAAGAGAAAGGAGATAATACAGAAGAGTGAGGGAGGCCTTCCCTGGTGGCGCAGCAGTGGTTGAGAGTCCGCCTGCCGATGCAGGGGACACGGGTTCGTGCCCCGGTCCAGGAAGATCCCACATGCCGCGGAGCGGCTGGGCCCGTGAGCCATGGCCGCTGAGCCTGCGCGTCCGGAGCCTGTGCTCCGCAACGGGAGAGGCCACAACAGTGAGAGGCCCGCGTACCACAAAAACAAACAAACAAAAAACAGTGAGGGGAATCCTGGACCCTACTTCCTGGGCCAGCTGAGAGGCCCTGGAGAAGCCCTTTGAGCCTTCATCTGAAAACCCCCGGGATGATTTTGTGTGAGTTCTACCGAAGGTGTGCTGTTTCCCTCGGCTCTGACCGCTCATGTGCCAACCGGCTGCAGCCTGGGAGCTGCCGGCACGGTGAAGGTGGTGGGTACCGAGGACCACACAACCAAAGCGAATCCACTCACGCCATATGGTCACCTCCTCGGAAGCATCTCACTCCGGAGCCCGCGGCCAAGCAGACTGTCCGGGGATGCGGCCTTAATTGTGTGGCATTCATTCAGGCACTTCATGTAATTAAGCCGGAGGCTCTCCTCCCATACAATGTGGGAGTTGAATAATAAAAAAGAATGCGAAATTCTGCCTTGGTTCCTGGGATTAGCCAGTACCACTCTGCAGATAAAAAATGGATTCAGAGCATCTGCCCAGAATTTACATGACAATGCTCTCACATTCTCTTACTTCAAGCCCATCCCACCGTTTCATTTTAATTGCACAACGGAAGAACGTTCGAATTATTCAGCAAATGGATGGACGTGAAACACTCAATTAAAAGTGTCCTGGTGTGAAATATACACAGAGTTCCATTTCCTGAGCAGCCTTTGCGGCAGGTAACCTGTTTCTTGGCCAGGATTGTACTTGCCTCTAATAGGGCCGGAGGACATCTTTCCACACAGAAATCCCATCCCTGCACGTACGGCACTGCAGGGCCATCTACCGTGGGGACATTTCCAGCTGGGCCCTCTCGGGGAACTGAATCTGCGATGGAGCTGAACTAAGGGTCGCAGGAGAAGGAGCCAATGCTGCTGTTTTCAGATCCCGTTACACATGCCCAAGAGGATGCTTAGCACAGTCGGTGAGGACGTGGAAGCTGACGTGCTCCATCCTTCCCCCTCCACACTTTGCAGAATTTACTGGCTGAGCCATAGCCTGTATTCATCAGGTACCAGAACAGCTTGTTTCCTTAAACTGAAAAGAACAGCTGTTCATTTGTTGTTTAAGCCTAAATGAGAGCCCTCTCTAAGCTTTGTGGTTTCAGTAAAATTATCCTGTTCCTAAAGCAATTTGCTCCCTAACCAAATATCCACTGAGGTTAGTCTGACCTCCTATCTTTGAGTAGGAACAGGAAACCAAGGCAGGTTGACTTATTTGTTGGAAATATTTGCTGTTCCAGTGTTTTCTCTCCCTACTAAACACAGAAGACACTTCTTCTCCAGGTAAATGGCTAAAAAATGTTATGAAGACTGGTGGCTTAATGCCAGCTATTTTATGATTTCAATACATTTATGTCGATTTCAGATATTGAGTTGAGTTACTTAACAACCATAGGAACCTGCTATTCTGAATATCACTGTTAGTGTAATTGGTTAGCAGATCATGAAGAAGAATGAAATTATTATGAACTCCGAGCGAACGGCCTGGCACTGAAACCACATCTCCCGATTTGCACAGTGATGAAATTTTCTTTTGAATGTCTTCTTCTGAAAATGTGTGACAAGAGGTGAATGAAGAGTTGGGGCTCAGTATCTGAACCCAATAATGTTTGTTAATTTTGGAAAGTATTCATTGTTTTAAAAAATGCTTTATTGAGGTGTGTCCACATTTAATGCATTCAACTGGATGAGTTTGGAAACAACTGTACCTCTGTGAAGCCATCACCACTATCAATGCCATAAACATAACTATCACCTCCGAAAGTTTCCTTCTGCCTTCTTTATTTTTAGTTATTTACTTATTTACCTGTGATAAGAACACTTACATAAGATTTACCCTCTTAGCAAATTCTTAAGATAACAATACAGAACGGATAACTATAGACACAACGCTGTACAGCGGACCCCTAGGACTTACTCATCTTGCAGAACTGAAACTTTGTCCTCTTTGACCCTCACCTCCTTGTTTTCCCCTCCCCCCCCACCCCCTGGAAACCACCCTTCCACTCCCTGTTGCTATGATTTTGACTATTTTAGAGCCACATATAAGTGAGATCATACAGTATTTGTCTTTTTGTGTCTGGCTTATTTCACTTAGCATCATGTCCTCCAGGTTCATCCATGTTCACACAAATGGCAGAACTTCCTTCATTTTTAAGGCTGAATAATATATTCCATTGTATGTAAATACCACACAAAAGGCATTAATTTTAAAATACCGTCATCCGATACTTCCATTTTTCCAAAGAGGAAATGCAGATGGACAACAGGCACATGAAAAGATGCTCAACATTGCTAATCAACAGTGAAACGCAAATCAAAACCACAACGAGGTATCACCTCACATCTGTCAGAATTGCTAGCAGCAAAAAGTCTACAAATAACAAACGCTGGTGAGGATGCGGAGGAAAGGGAACCCTCGTGTGCTGTTGGTGGGAATGTAAATTGGTGCAGCCACTATGGAGAACAGTATGGAAGTTTCTCAGAGAACTAAAAACAGAACTACCATACGACCCAGCAGTTCCACTCCTGGGTATATATATCCAAAAAACACAAAACCATTAATTCAAAAAGATACGTGCACCCCAATGTTCAGAGAAGCACTATGTACAACTGCAAAGACATGGAAACAACCAACCCTGGTGTCCACCGACAGATGCATGGAGAAAGAAGATGTGGTACATACACACAATGGAATATTACTAAGTCACAAGAAAGAATGAAATTTTGCCATTTGCAGTAACATGGATGGATTTGGAAAGCATTGTGCTGAGTAAAATGTTAGACGGAGGAAGACAAATACCATATGATATCATTACATGTGGAATCTAAAAAATACAACAAACTACTGAATATAACAAAAAAGAAGCAAATTCACAGATATAGAGAACAAACTCTTACCAGTGGGGGGAAGGGGCAATGCAGGCATGGGGAAAGGGGAGGTACAAACTATTGGGTATAAGATAGGCTCAAGAAGGTACTGTACGGCACTGGGAATATTGCCAATATTTTGTAGTAACTGCAAATGGAAAGTAAACTTTAAAAATTATATGAAAATTTAAAAAAGAAAAAGGGAACCTGAAACAAAAAGACAAAATTGACATTTGTATTGTGGTGAGTCATGGAAAATTAGCAGCAGTGAATTCTAATGTCAGTTAACTGAGTTGTGTCATCTTCAGCCAAGAAATGCAAGGAATGAACATTTTTAAGAACATAGGATCAAAAGGAAAAATTTAACATCTATTTTTTTTTCTCTTTTAATGAGACACTTTAAATACAGATAATGTTACTCTTGAATGATATAACAAATAGTGAAGGGTAACTAACATTTTTGAATTAGGACCCAGTACACCCATATTTTGAGAGAAAATAAGATGTGCACATAATTGTCATATTAACTATTGGTTACTTGTTTTTACTCTTTGAAAATATTGGCTGGATAAGTCCAAATGATGTAAGATGCATGCTGTTTGGGATATCTTGGAAATTTAAGTACATCACTCACCATTAGGTACTGATGCCTCTAGTGAAAGTTTTAGTTCAGAGAAGGCATGATTAAAGTTAGTATTGATTAAAACCCTAGAGGAATTAATAATATGCAAAATGCTCTGTCTCTTCATGTCCAGTAACATACTATACACCTTTGGCATTGCACACACTTAAAAGCTCTGGTTCCAATCATCTCTAGCTTTTCTATCACTTCTCTTGATAATTACCATTAAGATTAACGTGTGTACAACACTTTGCTGGATACTGGGAAAAATGTTGAACAAGACATGGTCTTGCCTTTGCATGTCCTCTCAAAGGAATTCTGGGCATTGTCCAGTGGACCCTTGGGGATTACCGAATTCTATAGAGGTATAATCTTTGATTGCTTTTAACTCAGCTATTTGGCAGCTCTGCTGTGATAGAACTTCAACTATAGAAACGGATGACATGCAGACAGTTTCTGTCCAAAGCCACACAAAGGACGTTCGTCATGGCGGGGTAAATAAATTTTGCCCCTAGAGAATATAATCTCTGTAAATAAATTCTTCACTTGTAAATCAGATCTGGTTGTAGCACCTTATTAGTCTCCCCTTTACCTAAGGAACTGAACAAAGTCTTTGATAGGTGTTCATAACACATTTGTATGACAGTCATGATTTTGAAAGTTGTGTACCACAACGTGATGTGGTAACTGAGAATTAGCAAGGGGTGGGTTAGCACTGGAACAATAATCAAATCCAATTCTCTTCTTCATCCCAATATACCCTCCAACCTGTGCAATCCACTTTCCATTTTTGGTGCCCATCTTTTTATCGAAACCTCATATGTCAAGATAGCTAACAAATTCTCTACTGTCAAATCCAATGGCTGCATTTCAGGGCTTTTTTCTCCTGCAACCCTTTCTGTTTTCATATAACTTGACCTTTCTGTGGCATATGAAACCACTGGCTCCTTCCTCCTTGAAATATTCTCCTTGCCATTCTTCGAGGCTGCCCCTCAGCTGTTCCACAACTTCTCAGTCTCCTTTATACACTTCATCCCCTCCATCCTTCTCATCAACACGTGTGCTTTTCAGCACTTGCTTCTTGCCCCTCCTGGAATTTCTCCCTGAGCCGTCTCAAAACCCGCAAGGCTCTAAGGATCCCTTATAAACTGATGTTAAAATTGTGTGTATGTGAGACACAGTAACCACTTTCCTGAACTTCACACCAATGCGCCCCCTTGCCTCCTGGACAGCCAGTGTGGATCTCCCATGCACACCTCAAGTTCCACACCCCCTCCTAATACTCCTCTGTGGGATCTACCGTCTTTCCACCTCCTCACCTGGAAACCTGGACGTCTCTAAAGACAGGTCCATCAACGTGTACGGATCATTTCACATCCTAAACATCTCTAAAGTTTCTGTCCTCCTCCTCTCAATTAAGTTCTCGCCATAAAGCCTCCGCTACTTACGTCTCAATTCCTGGAATCGAGAGTCTCCTAAGTGCGCCTGCTTTGCCCGGTCTTTCCAAATCCTCACACCGTTTTTCTCAGCATTTTTCGGGGACTCCCCGCCTTCAGCACGCGGTCCTAGTTTTTTTTTTTACAGGCTTTGTGTTTCCCTAGTTAAACATCTCCCGGCCGTCAGGACCACGCACTCCCGCCACGTTGAATTTCACTGAACTCACAATTCATCCTTACTGTGGTGCTTCTGCACCTGCTTGTGTGGACAACTGTTCTTTGATTTCTTTTCTGGTTAATCCTAGGTGGTCTTCAAGCCTGGGGTCAATGACATCTACTCCAGGGGACTTTGTGAGCCCTCTCCCTGGAAACCTACCTGCCTGGACTAGACACTGCATGCATCCTCTTCTATCACATCACTCACTCCCTCTGTCATCCTCGAGTTCCCTAGCTTCCGAGGCAAAGGAGAATATTCTATGCGTTCCATATGTTTATCCCTAAAGTACCGCACAGTATTTATTATGTTGGAGACATTCCACAAGCTACTGCTGGCTGAGTGACTAAAGGAAGGATAGGGAGAAAAGCAATGAGAGGAGGTGGGAGAAAATAAAATTTTAATGGTTATTTAAATATTATTTTATATGGTAAGATAATTAAATCTATAATATTTATAGATAAGTATATGCGTCTATAAAGTAAATGCACTTAAATAATATTTAATATTATTTTAATGATAACTCAGGGATATTGTTTGGCTGGTGACCATCCCCTTATGTATGTAAATATATACAAACCAATGATCGTACCATCCCATCGCATATTAGACATCAAGTGAAAGCACAACAATTTCATAGTCACGTATTTCTTATTTGTATTTGTAACATATATTTAGGGGAATTGGCCATTTTCGTCTAGCTGGCACCTGGTCACCATCTCCGAGGTGGAATTCACTGTCCACCTTTGCACGGACTCATAGCAGCAAAGAGGTGCTGGTTACTTCAGCAGCACCGGACCCAAGCCGGGGGAGCAGATGTGGTCATTAGGAGAAATCAGCAAAGACCTTTTCTTCTCCAGGCCACTGTGCCCTGCGCAAGTGCTGCCTAGCAGCACACTTTTTCTCCTACTCATTGGATGGTTGAAAACACTTTTCAAGTCCCCGCGGTTCTTCGGATGCGCCTTCTTCTGCACCTTCTGACTGGGTGGTATTAAAAGAAGCCCATGGCTCATTTATTTAAAACCATTTTTAAACTATCCCCAAACCATCTAAAGACAGGGCTGCTGAGTGGATGCATTTCAGTGAAAATGACAAAATGGATTAACTTTAAACCTGTGTTTACATGTAATACATAATACACGTGTTGCTCTAGAAAGGTGTGTAGTGCACACGTGAGCCTAGATCTACGTTACGAAAGGAGAAAGAGATGCAAGCTCTGACTTCAGTTACATCCCCAGACACTTCACCTCTTTCACAGACTGTTGCCAGTACCTGGTGTGATGCTGGTGCCCGCGAAAACCCTCTCCTGCCGTCACAACTGCCACCTGCCAAGTGCGATGACTGTACACGCTAGGAGTTAATTCATCAGGAACCTGCCCTTATAAAACATGTAAGCAAAGTGTCTTGCTCACCTACACTCGTCTTGGGAAGGTTTCAGGCCACATTAAGTGCTGCCTCTCCTTACCGTATTCCTTGGAGGCCATGGAGCTCTTGACCTTCCATCTCTTCTTGTCTGGCCTCTTCTCATTCTATCTTTCAAAGGTCCTGGGCTCTCAGCCACAGCTCAATGTACACACTCTTTCCTCTGCCCGGCACCCTCTGTGCATCTCTCTCTCACACAGAGATACAGCAGACGACCTGTGCTCCTTCTCTGGTTCTCTCTGCTGCAGAAATTCCTTCGGTCGCAGTTCCCACAGTCTTCATATTCTCATGGCTTTGCTGATGCTGCACCCTCTGGTCTTCCGCAACTCTGACCACAATCTAGTGACATTCCAATATACCTCTTCTGCCAGCATTTTCTCATATTCAACAGCTTATTAGCTTTCTTTACCTTAACACATCGAGGTACCTGAACCTACTGTGTCCAAAGCCAAACTCATTTCTTACCTCTGATACCTGCTTGTCCCTCTGTGATTATCTCAGTGAAGGACACCTAACTGTGACCCAAGGCACCGGACTGAACACCCAAGCCAGCCCTACAGACGTCATCCCTGATGCTCATCTGCTTGAAGCCTCGTGTTTATAATCACTAAGTGGTGCTATTTCCACATCCCAAATACGTTTTTTTTCCCCCCACATCTGTCTTTTCAGTTCCCTCAAATTCTCACTGTTTCAACTTTAGCTAAGGTCATGTTCACTAAAACCTAGCTACTAGAAGCAGTTCTTTTTTAAAAAAAAATTATTGAAGTGTGGTTGACTTACGTGGTTGTGTTAATTTCCGCAGTACAGCACAGTGACTCAGTTATACACATATATACGTTCTTTTTCATATTCTTTTCATACTCTTACGGTTTATCCCAGGATATTGAACATAGTTTTCTGTGCTCTACAGTAGGACCTTGATGCTTATCCATAGAGACAGTTCTTAACCCGAAGTGGTTTTGCCCTCCAGGGCACATATGGCAATGTCTGGAGACATGTTTTTATGTCATGAGCGAGGAGGGGAGAGCTCCTAGAATCTGGTGCGTAGGGTCCAGGGATGTTGCTAAATATCCTACAATGCACAGGCCAGCCCACCATGACAAACAATTATCTTGCCCCCAAACAATGATCTGGTCCAGTGTCAGGTGAAGAAAGTGTGCTGGAGAGGTCTAGCTCAGGGAGGTGCCAGCTAACTTCTGCTGTAAAGAGCCAGACAGGAAATATTTTAGGCTCAATCTTGCCTTTGTAATGTGAAAGGAGCCACAGGTAGCACGTAAACAAACGGGGTACTGGGTGCCAATAACACTTTAATAAACAGGCTGCCAACTGGATGTGGCCCATGGGCCATCGTTTGCCAACCCCTGATCTAGCTTGAAGGGGAATGAAACCACAGCATCACATGGTTTTAAACATTTAGTGCCTCTTAGCTACAGGATAAATTCCAAGTTTGTACCTAAAATACACAGTTCTTGCCTTCCTCTCCTCTGTCGCTTGCCCTAAGGTACTTAGGCTACTGCAATGAGAATGTCTTCCCCAGACGCCCTCTGATGCTGCTTCCCTCCTTCCCTTTGTTCACGTCATATCCTCAGGTCTCACTCTAAGTCTGGGATTTCCTCCGTCACCTCTGGCAGCGAGCTTGTTTCTCATCATCGCTCAAGAGTCCTCTTGGAATTCCTTCTGGTGGGATAACGGGCTTTACTTATAGGCTCCGACGGCACCCCAGTACCATCTCATGCGTCTCTTCCCCCAACTTACCTGGGAGGAACATCAGATCTGGGCAAGACTCACCCATCTTTGTATGCTTAACACTTAGCAGGGCAGGGCCTCAGGTCATTTGTAGGAACTCAATATTAACTCTAATGGAAAACTGTTGTAGAGATGTGTTTTAGCATTCAAGCTTGTAGGTCTTTAGAGGAGTCCTGGGTAAGATTTAAGGCAAGAAATAAAATAACCTTCAGGGGGAAACGAAGTACAGGCATCATGTAACACTGCACTTCGTTAGGTTTCACGTGTGATTGCTACGTTTCTTAATTTTAAATACGTCAGTGAATGATGTATCTGCAGCTTCATATGAAGACTTTATTTTTTTAAGTAAATGAATGTATAACATGAAAATCCTGAGGAAAGAATGTACAATACTCATTTATCTATCTATATATAAAATAAATACTCATTTATATATATATATATATATATATATATATATATATATATATATATATATACACGTTTCAAGGTCTGTCTTGATTAGGTTTTTTGTTTGTTTCTTTGAAACAGATCAATTATTGCTAGTATTCTATATATTATATATTATACTATATATGCTACATATGTATGTTTATATATTCCCAGACCACTGAAATGGAATGGCAATAGTACACAGTAAAGGCCAGAGGTATTTGCTTAAGTCTTAACTTTTGGAGTCTTACTCTTGATCTGATAAATGCTTATAGCAATATTTTCAGGTAATGGCTGTAAAGATTTCTGAGATGACATATGAGAAATGTAAGTGAAACGTATCTATCCTTGTTATTTATTAATTTTTGAAATACCTTAAGATCTTTTTATGTCTCAGGGTTTCCCTAGGTTAAAGCACTGGTAGATCATCAATGAGAGAATGGGAAATTTCCTGCTAACTCTCAAAATTCTACTGTGGGCAAAGCAGGTGGAACTTTTTTCTTGAGTCAAAATAATTTTTTTTTTTTGGCACAGGGTGTCGGGTAGAATGTTCATAAGTCTATTCAGGGCCCTGCACATAAATATGCAATTCTAGCCATTTTGGTCATAGAAACTTCCAACCCATGAATTCTCTAAGAATAAGAAAAAAGTCATCAGCTTCCTGGACAATTTCTAACATGCTTAATTTTAGCTTAATTAGAATCCCATGCACATTCAAGCAAATATAGTATTCACCTCCACTTCCTATCCAAACTCTTGTCTAGAATCATCATTTTATAAAATACCAGCTGCTCTATGTTAATTTTTCTACAGAGATACAAGTCTGTTTAGGAAAAGTTGGTATACATAATTTGAAGATCAAAGGAGCAAAGTCTACTATTATCCAGAGTATCAAAAACTACCTAAGAAATACAAGCCTTCAAACAATAGCATTCATTTTAGGAAGTTCTCTGTTGTAAGAATAGATTATAGGTGCTCACAACCTGGCCCAGGAACAATTTAATAGGTAAAAGGCCCATCCAGTAGGAATCCAATATAAAAAATAAATTTATAAATTTCTGCTTTCAGTCAAGATGGAGGAATAGGGACTGGTTTTACTTGCCATCCTCAAACAATTTAAAACTGGACAACATACGTGAGGCAATGATTCTCAGGGTACTGGACGCCAGACAATGAAGGTCAGTGATCCTTGAGAGACAGGAAGACAGATGAGTTAGGCCCTGACAGTCCCCCAGCCTACTTCATGGGGGGAGGCTCCAGGTTGTAGTTCAAAGAGGGATCCCAGGTGAAGCCTGAGGCTCTCCCTGAGTGGAGGAGATGGTGCTGGGACATGAGGGATGCCAAGGCAGCCAGAGTTCACAGAGCAGACGATCTGAGAAGAGAGAGCTGCACCGAGAGAAGAGTCCAGAGATCCTCAGAGCCCCCTTGAGTCTCAAGCAGAATACTGATCACCACATACATGTGAATAAACCACCAATGTCCCAGGAAAGAACCACCCAAGTGGAGGAGAGGGAACCAACCTCACGGCAAAGACAAGAAGAAGGTTGTGCTATTCCCATCAGCCAGAGTGAAAAATTCCACAATTCATGGGGCACTGGAAAGAGAACTCAATTGTTTTGCATCAGTAGCATAAAATAATTAGGCTCAGACTACATACTGGTTTGGTTCTAACTAACGAAGCGTGCCAGGAAAATCTCAAAACAACAAACTTTTCCAAGTGACTTACTTGTTTCTTAGTCAAAATTCAAGGATATTTATAGAAATACAAAAATACGTACCACCTGAAAAACTAAAATTCATAATATCTGGTATGTAACCAAAAATTACGAGGATGCAAAGAAGGGGAACAATATGATTTATTATAAAGAGAAAAAGTAACCAGTCAACGCCGACCTGGAAATGGCAGATAATGGAATTAGTAGACTAATATATACTAAAATGAAGATTAAATATGTTAAAAGCATGAAGGATTTTTAAAAGATCCAGGCTGAACTTCTGAAGATGAAAACTATAGCAACTGAAGCAAAAGATTCATTGGATTGGATTAAGTGTAGGTTAGACACTGCAGAAGGAAAGATTAATGAACCTGAAGACACAGCGACAGAAACTATCCAAAATGAAACACAGAGAAAGAAGACTGTGTTCAAAGGCGAACATCAGTGATCTGTGGGACAACTTCAAGTACCTAATACACACGTAATTGTAGATTCTCAATGAGGGGCAATCGTAGGTGAGAAAGAAAAAATCCTCCATGAAAATATGGACAAAATGTTTCCAAATTTAATGAAAGCTGCACACTCACAGATACAAGAAACTCAAAGATCCAAGGAGCTTGATGAACCCCAAGCACAGGAAATATGAAGAAAACTTCTCCAAGATGCACCATACTCGAATTACTCAATTAACTTGTAAAAATATCTTTGAAAAATGAAGGTGCAAATGTACACCACCAAGAGTGAACCATGTATACCATGGACTTTGGGTGACAATGATGTGTCAACGCAGGTTCATCTATTGTGACAAATGTACCACTTTGCTTGGGGATGTTGATAATGGGGGAGGTTGTGCAAGTTGGGGGGGGCAGAGGGCATAGGGGAAATCTCTTTATCTTCCAGTCAACTTTGCTGTGAACCTAGAAGTGCTCTAAATATAGTCTATAAAAAATAAATTGAACGGAAAAAAAAAGTGAAATGCATCTGTGACCCTCACACACATAGTCTGGAGGTGAGCCTTGGGTTCTTAAAATGCTTTATTGTGTCACCTTCCAGGGCCCCCCCTCCTTCCCAGTCTCACTAGCACTTTCTTGCTCCTTGAGTCTCCCCTTTCCTGTCTTCCAGCCTGAAGTCTGGGGCTTTATTATCCCCTCCATGGTGCATCCCTTTGACTGTGCCTGCATCTGGGGCTGAGCTGCAGGTTGACAGGAAAGAGAGAAGATCAATAGGGGTTCATCCCACCCTCCTGGGAGCTCTTCTGAGTGGGGGAGAAAGTTCCCCTCCCTCAGAGAATTAGCTGCCTATGAGCCTTCTGCCACAGGCCTGCTTGAGATGAGGCATGAGAGATGGGAGGGGATAAAAACAGTGCCTTTCCACATGCTTGGATCTTTACTAGTTTCACGTCCTGCCCCTTGAGCCTGGAGTAGAGGGCTTCTCCTGGAGCTGTTTCTCCTTGCACCAATACCAACTTCTGGGTTTACAGCTCCCTGGATTCCAGGCCAGCGGCTACTGGAAAAATGCGGGAAACTCATCATCAGCTCAATGATGATATTTTGACAAGTAGAGAGAAATTTATATTAAATGCTTATATTCAAAAAGAAGAAAGAATTCACATTGCTAAAGTTCTACTGTAAGACTGGAGAAAGAAAGAACTAAATAAACCTAGAGCAAGCAGAAGGAAAGAAATAATAAATATAAGAGATGAAATCAGTGGAAGTATTTGAACATAAAATAATAATCAAAATCAAAAGCTAGCTCTTTGAATAAATAAAATTGATAAAACTCTAGCAAGACTGATAAAGAAGAAAAAAAAGACAGAAGATGAAATTAGCAGAATAGAGGATATTGTCACAGACCCTGTAGATATTAAAGGTGTAGTAAGGGAATGTTACAAACAACTCTTTATAGATATATTCGATCAATTCCTTAAAAACTACAAATTACTGAAATCCAACCAAGATGAACTAGGCAGCATGGATACCCTGAGCACTATTTTTTTTTTGACAATCTAAAATGTTACTCATTTTTTCAAATTAATAATTAATTTGGGGCTGTGTTGGGTCTTCGTTGCTGTGCGTGGGCCTTCTCTAGTTACCCTGAGAACTATTAACTAAATTGAATTCATACTTAAAATCCTCCCAAATAAGAAATCTCCATGCCTAAGTGTTGTATCTAGTAAATTCTACCAAATATTTAAAGAATAATTGACGCCAGTTCTATGTAATCTTTTTCACAATGTAGAAGACAGGACACAATCTTAGAGAAAATGTGCGCCAATTAAATGTTTGATATATACGTGTCTTCAGGATCTATAAAGAAGTCTAAAAATCAGTCAGCCCACTGGAAAATTAGGCAAGACATTTGAACAGCAAATTCACCAAATAAGGCGTATGGATAGCAAACACGCCCACGGGAAGATGGCTGACATCATTAGTCATCAGAGAAATGCAACGTAAACCCACAATGAGATACCAGCTTATACGCATTAGAACGTAACAAATGACATGACTGATCACACCAAGTGCTGGAGAGGATGTGAGTAACTGGCACTCTCATACCCTGCTGGTGGGAATACACAATGGTACAACCATTTTGGAAAAGAGTTTGGCAGTATTTTAAAAAGTTAAGCATATGCTAACCATATGCCTCAGCCATTCCGCTCCCACATTTTTACCCCCAACTCCACCGCCAAAACATGTCCATGTAAAGACTGGGACACAAGTGTTCATAGTAGCTGTACTGGTAACAACCAAATACTGGGAACAACCTAAATACCTATCAACAGGTGAGTGAACATTAAAAAGACATACAGCCCAGCAAACCACTGATAACACACAACTACATGGTTGAATGTCAACATTACCATGCTGAGCAAAAGAAGCCAGATAAAGAGTACACAACTTACGATTCCATTTGTAAAATATTTTAGAAAATGAAACTAATTTTTAGTAAACAAGAGCATCATTGATTGTTTGGGGATGAGGAAGCAGGGATGGGTAAGAAGGTGAGGCTACAAAAGGGGCAGGAGGAATCTTCTGGGGCCGATGGACAGGTTCACCATCTTGATTGGTGAAATGGTTTCTGAGATGTAGGTTTACGTCAAAACTTGTCATTTTTTTTAAACGGAAAAAACAGGTGCGGCTTATTGCACGTCAATCATAGTTTATTAAAACTGTTAAAATTTTTTTAGAAATAGATAAATTCATATTCATAAAAAGAATTCAGAGAAACTTAACAAAAAAATCTGTTCTGGGTGCCTACAATAGAAACCAAAGTTCTCTCTTCTTCTGATATTTAGTTTGTATGTAAGTAAACACCAGAGGAGTACCTCCTCTTGACGGAAAATAAAGCAAGGAAAATGGATTTGACGTTTGTTGTTTATCTAAAATTTAAATTTAACTGGGTATCCTGTGTCTTATCTGACAACCTTACCTACTGCCCAGGCCCCAACACAGCCATCCGTACTTTTTTTAAAAGATTTAAACCCCAACGAGTCTACTGAGCTGCCATGGTTGAGAGGTACTGATTTAAAGAATTTGGTCTGACAAGTGCTTGGTGTGCGTACGTGTGTTGTGTGTGTGTGTTTAATGACACAGAATTTATAAACATTAGTGGAGGCATAAAGAGGAAGAAAATTCCCTTCAAAATGGCTTGAATGATTTATTAATCACTTCAATAGCAACAGCAGAGTTATTAGCCACCAGCCTTGTACCAGGCCCTGTGTTAGGTGCTGGGGACACAATCTATGAGAGGACACTTGTATATGTCACTAAGGTTCCATCTAGGTAAGGCTGTAAGGCGATATCATGGTAGACTGGGAAGACCAAACTCCTTTATTCCAAACCTTTTCTATTCCAATACTTCCTATCCCCGTACGAGTTGGGATGGGAGAAGGTGCCTTTGACACTGCATTTCTAAGGTACTTTACAGCATGGCATGAAGAAATGACCCATTCTCAGTGGGCGTGCACCATGAGTGTATTCACTAAGAGGGTCCAACCCGTACTATGAAACAAGAAACACAACTAGGACACAGAAGCTGCTGCTAGATGAGGCTGTCAATCAATTGCCATGAATAAGGGTGCTGGGCTAAGCGCTGGGGGAAATGCAGGTCCTGTTATCAGCATGTGTACGCCTTATTTGGAGTAAGGATCAAAACACAATAAAGAATTAGAAGTCAACATATAAAAGTACCTAATGAAACAATGCTCAGCTGTTCAAGTGCAGGAAGATGATTGCGGTGTCGACGTTGGTCTTGACAGTGAGGTGTATTGGGCATAGAGAGTAAATTCTCTTGCATCTGTACCTGCTCCAAATACATCTTTCACTGGGACGAGAGCAGCAGAGTCTTAAATAGCCATGGAATGACTCCTCTTAATAAGTCTCTTCCTGATAAACCTGTAGGAGTCAATCTAGAAATGATGCGTAGGTTATCTCTAATGGGAAATGTATAGATACAGCTTTCTTGTTTTATTATTTTGTTAAATAATCATTGCTTTACTAACTCTAATGTATAAATGATTACTTCTATTCCTCAGCTTTGTAGAGATCTAAGGGAAGTTTCTTCAAAAAAAGGGGAGGGCGTAATTTTGCTGAATGCCACATTTTGTATTCTAGTTCTTGAGTGGGACTCTGATTTTTAGTGTCATGATGATCAGAGCTGGAAAAAAAGTCACACTGCCCCATCTCTAACCATCTGTCAGTTGTCGAGAAGGCTTTTCATTCCTATTAAAATCTTGTTCTTCTGGAGTCCCTCGCTATGTGCATTGATAATTTTCAGGTCACTGTGCATGATTCATTTTCCTGCAAACTTCATTGTTTTGAATACATTATAAGTTCCTTCCTAATATAAGTTATCCCATTTTTGACAGCTGTGAAGAAAATAGCTGAGAATGATGTACAGAAATACACTGGGATTTTTTTTTTTGGTCGTAAGTGGAGAGAGATCTGTAAGAATATTAGTTTAAAAACACATTGTCATCACCATACTTTTAAAAACCATGGATTAAAAAATAGTAAGGATTTCCTAATAATAAAACAAATTACTTTTATCTCAAAATTGATTTCTACTAAACGTAGAAATCTTTATTTCACCTAATTTAAATATTTATTAACTTGCCACAAAAGTAGATTTTCAAGTTTAAGTAATAGGCTCTCACAATAAAGTAGTTGTAGTGAATGATTCAAGTGAGTATATGGTGGAAATAGTATTAAATGGGTCACAGCCCGACTTGTAAATTACTCTTAGTTAGTAGCAGCTTCTCCCCTAAACATAGATCATCAATCCAGTGTCTATTGTGATGTTTTTATTCGTAAAAATATTTTTACTGAATAAACTGATCCTCCCCTTGCAGTAAAACAGAGAGTACTTTCAGTTAACAAAGCATTTCAAAGAACAAAGAAAGAACCATCAAATGAAAGCCATCTAAAAAATCAATATAGAGCACTAATCCATGCATTATTGTACAGTTATGGCTAGGAATTTCAGAGAATAACTCAGTGCTTTTCGAGGAGTGAGAATATTATTAAACTGTGACAAAGGCAAGACTGGAATCATTATCTCACCCTAACGTTTAAATGGCTACCCTAAAATGGAAATGTTTAGGGACTTGCCTCGCGGTCCAGTAGTTAAGACTCCGTGCTTCCACTGCAGGGGGCATGGGTTCGATCCCTGGTTGGGGAACTAAGATCCTGCAGGCCACGTGGCACGGCCAAAAAGAAAAGGAAATGTTTAGGCATAATGAAACCATACGTTTTAAGGTGGTCTGAAAGTCACAGCTGGTTTGAGTTAGGAACGCATCACAGGTTATCAATGAATGCTACATCTAGGGCACACGATGTACAGCTCAACTATAAAACTATACAGAAAACTAACACATTATTAGCCTATTGAACAAATGCTTGTTGGCCACCTATTACATGCATATAGTGGAAGGTTTTCCTTAACAGGGCTTATAATCTGCTGGGAATGACAGAGATGAAAGCTTCCTAGTAATGAAATGCAGTGAAACTCATGAGAAGGTTAAGTGCAGAGTAAAGACAGTTCGGGTGACCAATGTCCTGGTTTGCCAGGGATAGTCCCAGGTTATACCTGTATTTCTGTCAAAATTATTAACAGTGGCCCCATTTCACTCTTAAACATGCCCTGGTTTGGTCAATATACTATATGATCACCCTTGTCTCTGGCAACACAAAATATTAGATTCTAGAATAATTCTTCCTGTAATATTCTGCTCTAGGACTAGGGAAATAGTTCTAAATTTAGTGTGTATGTTAGTTCTAAATTTAGTGTGTATGACATTGGTATCCAAATAACCTTATGGTTAGTATTTACTCATTGGACTTGATGTGAAATTGATAAGCGATTTGGCAGTGATATACACAACAAATGAGATCTAAATTAGTCACATCATTAAGATGACTACTGCACACTGAATGGTTCTGTCCCCCTGCAAAAAAAAAAAACTCATATTCTGAAGCCCCCGTACCCAATGAGGCTGTATTCGTCTACAGGGCCTCTAGGAGGTAATTAAGGTTAAATGAGTTCATAAGGATGGGGCCCTAATCCAACAGGACTAGTATCCTTGGAAGTAAAGACACCAGAGAGAGTTTTTCTGTCTCTCTCTGTCTCTGTCTCTTTCTGTCTCCATGGCACCTTGATCTTGGACTTCCAGTCTCCAGAACTGTAAGAAAATAAATGCCAATCGTTTAAGCCACCCAGGCTACGGTATTTTGTTACGACAGCCCAAACAGACTAATATAATGACTAACTGCTCAGAATGTTACACTGAAGAGTCCCCAGCTCCACCAAGACATATGGAACCTTTTTAGCTAAGTCTGAGCCAAGTTAGAAAAATGGAAAGAATGCTTCTGAAATAGTAATTTCATATGCATATGGAATTTTGGACATTTAATTCAGAAAGTCAAGATAATCAGGTTTGGGATTTCAATTCCTTTGGAACTGAGTATCTCTGGACTTGAATTTATAAGACGTATTAATCTTTGAACTTTCTTTTCTCACTGGGAATTTAACAACGGAAGAAGATTCATAGTCAAATTTGGGAATATTTAGGCCACTGGGATTTTATTATTTGAGTTGCTCTTTTGTTTTAATATTTTCATTTATTCTGGCTGCAGAATCCCTGATGGGCTCTGTTGGACAATGTGTCGGGACGGGTTGGGGATGGGAAATAAAATTCATTTATAGTCTTGAATACAGAGTGGCCCTGAAATCAATTAAAGCAATGCACTGTTGGCCCACTGCAGAATCGCTGGGTACAAAAATCTATATTGCTTCTCAGTGGTCCCAGAAAGATACATCAGAAAGCAGTGGGTGTTCATGAAGATGGGGAGAGAATGTTCTGAAAGACTCAAGACGTCCCCCCAAGAATAGAACCACCCCCCCCTTGTTATTTGTAGGCTTCCTGGATGCGTTCTCTGGTTCAGAACACAAAACAATGCAGAGGGTTAGCCAAGGGCGGTGCCTCTTCTTTTCGGACGTTTCCTTAGACATGGAGGTAGGGTGACACTCTGGGTCACTCTCTAATACTTCACAATCCATGAGGGAAGGCGAAGTGACTGACCAATCTAACTGGTAACTCTGGAGAGAAAACAAAACAAAACAAAACAGGGGATTCTCAGCTGTTTGAGAACAAACTGCTTGCAAAGGAATGCATGTCTTCCTTCTCTTCTCCAAGCCTTGCCTGAACAGCATCCCTCATTGGGAGGTCTACCTGAGCCCAAACTGTCCGTAATTGGGGCGTGTGTGCAATTCTGTCTAATTCTGGGGTTCTATTAGCAGACACTTTGCCTCTCACACCAAGCAGTGTCCTTCATCCTAGACTTTACATGCAAGAAAGATGACATTTTGATGATTTTTGTCTTCTCACTTTGGTCAAGAACTGGGTAAGAAAAATGATATGAATCAGGTCCCCTCAAAAGTCCTAACGATGACCTGAGCTTCTTTGTCGACTCCTGAGTTACAAGGATCATTTAGACACCATGAATGAAAACTAGCATATACTAATGATCCCACTACATTAACGCTGTTGCCCTATAAACAGAATTAAATAATTTATAATCATGAAACAAGCAACTTATAGGTAATTATTTAAAACTGGTTTGGCCCCACAAGCAACGTCATCTTGCGATTATGTTTCCCCTGACATAACTTATAATTAAAAAATTAAAGGCATAATGGCATTATGATTCCACAAAATGCCAGCATAAAATAAGAGTGAATGAATAACAATGGAGAAGTGAATGGTGAAGGAATGGGTGAATGAATGCTGTCATGGCAGATCATTCAGCTTATCAGAGTAGAAATTAGGATCGAAGCCAGATGATGCATGTACAAAAGCAAACATCGTCACCTTTCATTATCTGTCCCCTATTCTATGGAAAAATGTCCCCCAAATCTATCAGAAAGAGGAGGGGTGGGGCTAGATAAAGGGTTAGGTACCCCTGGGTCAAAACCACCCACCTCTGTTTATGCCAGCAAAGTTTATTGGAACCCCTCCTCACCCGTTCGTTGACCTGCTGCTGTCTATGGCTACTTTCTGCCATGAGGCAGAGTTGAGTATACGTTAAGTCAGCGACCTTGTGGCCTGTAAGCCTACCATAGTTACTATTTGGTCTCTTAAAGAAAAAGTTTTCAGATGTCTGGAGTGGATCACGGGGTAATTTATGATTCCTAATCCATTGAACAGTATAACAAATTCCCAATAAAGATAATAAACTTAATTATGTTTAAACTGAAATAGCTTCGAGAATCTATTATATTTCTCGTTCCTATTTTATATTTCATTGAAAAGTAGCAGGCCCTCTTTCCTTCCAAATGTCATTAAACCTTAGACAATCAGCCAACCCTCCAGAGTGGTTTTAGCAGAAAGAATACGTTGAGACTTGGCAAAATTACCCAGAAGAAAATGTATCCTTTGCCAGTTGAATTAGAATATTTAACAGCTCTCGAACGTATTAACTCACGTTTCTATTAAAGATGTATTAAAAAAAAAAAAAAAAGATGTATTGACAGTAACTGACATCACTTCCAAGGAACAAAGAAAACTTTTCGATGATTCCAACCCAGATCTGTAGCTGTGATTCTGCTGGGCTGGGTGGCCGCTGCCCATTAGTTTAATCCAATCAGCTGAAATGTGTCTCTTCATCCCTCTCCCCGCACCCAGTTTAACATCAAGGCTATGCTCTTTCACAGCCTGCCCTTTCAGCAACAACTGTGTCATTTAAACAAACGAAATGACTCATACTATTTCTGCGAGGGATCTCATCCAAACACAGATCATGTGCCCTCACCTTGCCAAGCATAAGACCAGTCCCTGTGGTGCTTTTATTGGACAAGCCCTTCTGTCTTTTCCACATAAGGGCACCTCATTAAAGGGTCAACCTCTCCCCGTGGTGATGCTGTCTTGCTCTCCCCTGCCAACCACAAGGAAGCCCACAGATGAATGATGTGACCCTTCCACACTTGCCACCCAAGACCCACAGCTAGATTCCAAAAGATGTCCCTTCTAAATCTGGAAAAAGACGAACATTTAGAAGGTTAGCACCCTGAGAAGAGTAGAGATACAAAGGACTAAAATCTGGCACAGCCTTGGATGACCATTAAAAAGCCATGATAAGTATAATGTCACAAGCATACAGGGTATTGAAGAAAGCGTTGAAAACGATGGTACAGTGCCATACAAGGTACCAGGCATGGCACCTTACCTTTAAAGACACCTCAAAACTGTTTCACCATCATTGCCTCATATTATTCCTTCCCTCAATTCTATAGTTTGGAAAAAAAAAAATTCTGGTATTACAGTATTCAGCACACCAAACGCACATACACTTACTGGTGAAGGATGATATAATAGCAATTCATAGGTATAGGCATGACTATCGAAATTTTTTTGTTGTTCCTGAAACCGAGCAAGACCCTATGGGGCTCCTGGGCACGGGAGCCTCTCTGTTCGGCCTCCATGACCTTCCCTGAGTTCCAAGGGGGAGGTTCAAACAGTTGCTAATCAGGGAAGGGAGGCGATGCAGAGACAAATGGGGAGCAGTCAGGAACCAACAGCGCAGGCTTGGGGCAGGGTCCTCGTTCCACCTCAAGGGATACACGTAACGATATCTTTGAGTGCTTTACAGGACTAAAACCCCCAACAAATGGAAGATGCTAGCATTCTTCGTTCCGGATTAAAGGAACCACACAAGCCCATCAGGAGATCATCTGAGGCCAGATTAAAGGAATGCAGGCCCTGCACACACCCTGCATCTTACCAGCAACCCCGCCCTTGAACTACTGCTATAAAACTCCTCACCAAATCCTCCCAGGTTGGGACACGCAGTTTTTCAGGGCACAAGCCCGCTGGGTCCCTCTTTGCCTCGCAAAGCAATAAAGCTATATCCTCTTCTACTTCCCCCAAAACTCTGTCTACAGAGATTCGATTCAGTGCCGGTGCACATAGGCAGAGCTTTAGGCATCGTTCTCAATCACTTGCGTGTTCTCCCTTCAAGAAGATGTGATAGCCTGTCCCAAGGTTGGCCACTTGCTTGCTTCCCAGTGAAGATATCTCAGCTGGTCTGCAACTGCTTTGACCAATAAAATACAGGGGGAGTGATGCTGTGCTAGTTCCCAACCCAGCTTGTGAGGGGACTGCAAGTTTCCTTCCTTGCCCCTTGGAACCATGAGCTGCCAGGTAAGAAGTCCGGATTATTCTGCCGGAGAGAGAGAGACCACATGAAGGGACATCCGGGCACCAGACACAGGGGTAAAGATGCCGTCTTGTCCATCCAGCCCAGCTGACACCAACCTCCTTTGCTGTATGGCTGCAATGGATGGAGAAACCCCAAGCAAGAAATGCTCCACTAGGCCCAGTTAACCCACAGAACTGGGAGAAATAACAAATTGCTGTTTCATGCCACTAAGTTTTGGGGCAACTGCTAACCGAGCCAGAAGTGTATATACCCCTACTCTTTGTTAATTGCTCTGGGGTACCTCCCATGAATAAGACACTTCTCCACCCCACTGATGTTGGCCTGGGCCATGTGACTGCCTTTAACCCATGGAATAAAAGAGAGTGACAGATGCTGCATCTCAGCACAAGTTGTAGCAGCCACTCAGCCACGTCTCTTCTCCCCCAGCACAGAAAGGGCATGTCCTAGATCTGGGCTATTCCTGAACCCCGGGGTGCATCATGAAAAAGAGGCCCAAATCAGAGCTGATTCGAGCTTAGGTGTGCAACTTCTAAACACAGTCAAATATAATGTAAAAGAGAAAGGAACCTTCGTTGTTTGCAAGCCACCGACTTGGCATTTTATGTTCTACAGATTGTATTGGTGAGAGTTGGTCTTTTACAATGCCATCAGAAAAATTCTCACAAACTGAAGAATCCATCCAACATTAGAGACCGTTGTTGAAATGGAAGAGGATGTCAGGTCTTTTTTGTTCAGTTTCATAGAGTTTGGGCCCAGAAGGATGATGGCTGGTTGGCATTATGTTAGCATCTGCACAGGCAATAATACCGGCCCTCATCTAAGGAGCATACGGTCTAGGACAGGGGTGGCAATTTGTTTTCTGTAGAGGGCCAGAGAGTAAATATTTTAGCTTTGTATGCCAAGAGGCAAACTTGAGGAGATTACGTAGGTATATGTATAACCATTTAAAATTTGACAATTGAAAAATGTAGAAGATATTCTTAGCTCTCAGGTCATACAAAAGTAGGTGGCAGGCCAGATCTGATCTGGTGGCTATAGTTTGCTAACCTCTGCTCTAGTGGTTAAGTGGTTAAATATTCACATAAATGAGTATTTCCAGTGAGCAAGTAATAAGTAAAATACTTAAGGCCTTTTTGAAGCTTAGAGAAGAGACACAAACCAATTTGGGATTTTATAAATGACTTTTCAACAGAGAGGATGCTTGAGTGAATCTTAAATATCAAGTAAATGCCATTGAGTAAACAGAGAAAGAGATAGAAAGAATATGATTCCATGAACAAAGACACACGTTTTTGAAATCACATGATATGTGCATGTAAACTAGACTTCTTCCCATTAGCGCAAGAGGAGCACATAATACGAACAAAGTCCCAAAAACTTCCCAGCATAACATGTCCAGCTATGCTACCTGTTGAGACCATATCAACACACACCTACGAACACAGGTATTCGCAGCCAGCTCAGGCTGCCATAACAAAATCCCACAGACCTGGCGGGTTAAACAACAGAAGTTTATTTTCTCACAGTCCTGGAGGCTGGGAAGTCCAGGATCAAGGTGTGGGGCAGTTGGTTTCTACCAAGGTCTCCTCCTGGCTTGCAGACAGCTGCCTTTCCACTGCCTCCTCAGAGAGCAGAGAAGAAGGACATGCTCTCTGGTGACTTTTCTTATAAGGACACCAATCCTAGTGGATCAGGACCCCACCCTTAGGACCTCACTTAACCTAAATTACCTCTTTATAGAACTCATCTCCAAATACAGTCACATTGGGGGGTTCAGCTTCAATGTATGAGTTTTTGTGGAGGGAACAATTCAGGCCACAGCAATAGGTGATCCAATTATGTATCATGATTTGCACATAATAATTTACTTCTATTGCCCCTTTCCTTCTTCCTCATATACCCAAACTTGTGAGGTTTCTTGCCATGGAGATAGGAACTTGCATTTTTACTACCCCATTCAGAAACTATTGATGCTATTAGGGAAAAAAATTCAACAAGCGTGCTTCCCGTTTAATCAAAATAGGATTTCTCGACAAACACAATTCTCCGGTTTTGATTAGGAAGACTCAGAATGATGGACAGTTATTAAAGCCAGGATACCAGGAAGCGAATTTGCAATACCATCACGTCCACCTACAGATTCCGCAGAACTGTCCATTATCCACATTTACTGTCATGCTGGGTTTCGGAAGCGATAAATGCTGTTGAGATGAGTAGGTGCTGGTTTCAAAACTGGACATATTTTTCCTCTTTGTCCAGCATTTTTGTGGTAACCATATTCCTCTTTGTAAACTAAACAAAGTAATTTGTTTGATTGGTTTTTATTCTCTAACAGTTAAGACAAGGTGATACAAATAGAAAAGACATGTTTTACACAGAAACTGTTATCTGATATTTTGGCAACCAAAAACTATTAAATTGCACCCGGAGGCTTTGTTTATACAACGAAGCTTGATTGCCTGGGGGAATTTCAAGGTTCTGATGAGCCTTCTGAATAAATACGTTACTTGGTGATGTGACAATGTGTGGATTGCGTTTTATTCAAGCTCTGTAGACGCTGATAATCTCTCTACAGGTCAGTGTTTTCGTGATAATATTCCAGACAGGCGTCCTTTATGTAAGAGAGACGGTGACAAACTCCCACTGAAGTACATTAATAATTCCATTTCTACTAATGTGCAATTACAAATAAAGCTGATAAATTGAAATCACATCTCTTTTTACGTAAGGGGCTGGTTGAAGAAAAGCAGAGATGTACCAAAAAGTGTCATTTCCCATCCCCACCATTCTTTTCAACAAACATAGTGCAGCTATCATCTCTGTTATGGGGAAACATTACTTTACACTGAACAGCTATTAATCTCCAATGCCAGCTTCATTCCTAAAACGTTGACTAAAACCCAAAACGCACCGGTATTGTGACTGAATAAGACATGGTCTCTGCCTAGAAGTAAAAGTAAAACAAGAAATGCATATATATGGAAGACTGCACTTAATTTTAAAAGATAATCATTGCGTATACTATTGTAATAGAGATAAGAAATTCTGGTAGGTATATATGTATATATGTCAAACTAGACAAATACAAATAACAACGGTAAAATGATTTTCTAATTATTATGATATATAATACTGGGAACATACACATGTACACACATGTACACACATGTACACACACATGTACACACACACAGCCACGTTCTCCACCCTTTTCTGGGAAAACAGGACAACTCAAGTGACTGCCTGTTGGAGTAGCTGTAAGGAAGGTCCATTGCAGCTACTAAAGATTATACCAGAGAAACTCTGAGGGACACTTTAACGCCAATCTTCTTTGATTCCATGAGTCGAAGACATTCTAACAAAATAAACAGCAGAAAATGCACTGAATGCACTTTTAAAAAAATTCATAGGGTGAGATTAATCCTGTTAAATTAATCTATTAAATTAATCCTATTTAATATCCAGTGCAGGAATCCACTCACAGCGCTTCTGAAACTGCAAGTGCATATGCAGATCACTTGGAAATCTCAACAAATTTGCAGCTTTTAATTCAGTAAATGCCTGAGATTCTGCATCCTCAACAACTTCCCTTTGCTTATCAAGGCATTCACCTACTTCCAACCCTTGTCTGCGGAAAAACAAAACCAAACAAAGACGTAATCCCCAAGCGAGTAGATGTTCTAGGGCAGGAGTTCTCAAAAGGTTGTCCACACACCAGCAACACCATTATCACCTGGGAACTCGCTAAAAATGTTGATTCACGGACCTCACCTAGACCTACTGAACCAGGAACTCTGGGGCTGCTGCCCAGGAGTCTGTATTTTAACAAGCCTATGAGGGACACTAACGTTGCAGAACTATGATTCTCAGCACGGCTTGGGAAGGGAGTCAGTGCTGCTGAGTGAACTACAGTTTATCAAGGCTGGTGACCCCCTGAGGCCATATGATGCCAGCAGATAACAGCACCACACCCCTCCCCATCAGACAAACCAGGGGGTCCTTGGACCCCACTCTCTGTTGACTGTCATTCAGAAGGTCTGGGGTAAATGTGGGAATCTATTACTTTAAACTTGTTTATGGGCAGGTCTTAAACTCATTGATTCGAAGACCACTTGGACTTAAAGGGGTGGGAAGGCTGACTTTTAATACTTAAACTGTAAAGTGTGAGAAATATATACTCATTAACAGACCAAACATTTCTGGAGACTATAAATGGACGTCCACTGAGGGAACAGGACGAGGCAGATCAGAGCTGTCCCTACCAGATACCTCTTAATGTACAATAAGCAGTGATGTGACACCACCATCCCTACCCAACAGAAGCACAAATTAATTCTTATCTTCAGCACATATTAATTCTTAATGTATCCCTGCGTAATGCCCAACTTTGCAGTTTTTCCCTATAAATAGTAGACAGTGTGTCTATTAGCTCATGAATTAGCATCTTTTAAGTTTTTAAACACAATTATCTTGTCTATCTACACTGTACACTCTGCAGCTTAAACATATTCATTCTCCACATACTTTGTCCTGAAATGCGGTGGATTTTCTCTTCTCCCTTCTGAATAGTCTACCAGCTCTTGGAGAATGAATGGCTCATATGATGTTGATTTTCTTACTTGTGTCTTTGTGAAATTTACCAAACTACACAATAAACAGATGCTACTTCTGTCCTCTGGAAAAACAAACGTGATACAAATTAAGCACGGAATTTTAGGCATAGTTTAAATATCGTACCCTTTGTTCTGATTATTTCCAACGTGGTGATTCAAGGATTTTGGTTGATTGCTTTGCTTGAATTTAACACCTTCTTCAAACCAGTAGCTCAAATGGAACTTCTGGGCAACAAAATCTTAAAATCTCTTTTTTTTAGGTGAATGGTTTCCCAAACATATTTCTCCATACTATTTGTACAGTTAGTTTTGAACCATAAATGCTAGATTTCATACTTGTAATATTGATATTACTTTATGTCAATGTTATTTTTAAATTTCATGTTTTTATATAAGATTACAAATACTTTCTTGTTTCCTTTTTGCCCATCCTCCCTTTTACTGTTTGATTGCCTAAAAACAGATATCCTCATTATTTTCACTGCCTGTATGCCAATAAAATTTTATTTACAAAAGATAGGTAGTGGGCTGGATTTGCCCATGAATGCAGTTTGCCAACGCTTGACCTAAAAAAAATTTGTTCATACATATAAAAGGAGAAAATAATCACATACTTAGTTTCTTATATTAAATTATAATTTTTATGTCAATATTACAAGCAACGGTTTTATAAATGTTTAAATCCAAGGAAACCTAAATTTAAGGGAACACGAAAATTGTTTCCAAGCTATCGGGTCTGCAGTAAAGTTTAGTAACTTTTTTTTTTTTTTTTTTGTGGTACGCGGGCCTCTCACTGTTGTGGCCTCTCCCGTTGCGGAGCACAGGCTCCGGACGCGCAGGCTCAGCGGCCGTGGCTCACGGGCCCAGCCGCTCCGCGGCATGTGGGATCTTCCCGGACTGGGGCACAAACCCGTGTCCCCTGCATAGGCAGGCGGACTCTCAACTACTGCGCCACCAGGGAAGCCCAGTAGCTTTTTATATAAAGCTTTGTCAGTGTAGTTCATTGCTTCCCAGAGTATTTTGTCTACTCAGGATAAAAGAATATGAATAATAAAAGAAATGCCAGAGAAGAAAACAGAAGTTCCACGCTACAATATTATCAACATGGTCCTGGGAACAGTGGACACAAGAGCAAAACCTACCTTGACAGGAAATCCGAGAAGGAAAGGCGGACAGGGTATCCGTGTCTGATGATCTTCACCATCTCCAGGACCCCAATGTATTGCAGCTGAGCAGACACGTAAAAATTATCAAAAGTATCTGGCAGCCTCGAGTTATTGGGCTTGATGCAATGAATAAAGTGTGGAGTGCACTTCTGAAGTTTTCCAGTAATATCCATCAGAGTTTTCTAAGGAGAGAAGTAAAGCACAACTGATTCCCCAAAGAAGACACCGACTGACAAGGTAAAGCAATTTTTCAATAAAAATCTTTATCTTCAATCCATGATTCTTATTTATTATGCATTCACTTGCTTTGTGCGTGCGTGTGCGTGTGTGTGTGTGTGTGTGTGTGTGTGTGTGCGCGCGCATGCTTACTTTTTTGAAGGTCTTTAAGTGCTGAAAATGACGGAAAGTTCCATGTAAACCCTCTACATGGGTTTTGATATAATCAAAATGGAAGTGTTTGAAATCTGAAAAATTCACTAACCCTGAGTTGCGATGCAATGGTGGCCGGGCCTCCCCGTTCTAGTCTTTGAAGAAATGTAGAATTTCCTTTCTTTTTCAATAACTGTAATGAAAACAAAAGGAAAGGGTGAGCAGGTTTACTTTACTAAATTCCAGTTTAGAGGGAAAAAATTAACCCTCTGATTCATATAAACTCACTTACAGGCAGATGTAGATTTAAAACAGACTACAAAAATCAGTGCCAAATGATTTCCTGTAATGGTACTATGAGCTAGAAAAATGGGCAACTACATGTAAAATAACCATTTCTGTAGCCTTTCAAGTCCATGGCTGTCACGAACCTGAATCTACTTTAATTTGAGAATAGACAGATGTTGACTTGCTTGGTGGTACAATAAACTCACCCTGGTATCCTGATTGTATTACTAATTGTGCATGTTTATCATGAAATGTAGCTTACTCTGGGGTAAAAGGATACTATTGATATTTTACGTGACAAAGATTTGATGTTTTAACAATCACTGGTTTGTTCCGTAAGTTTAACTATAATCAGCGTCCTACTCATTTTTTCTTTCCCTTCCTTTTCTTTTTCTTTTTCTTAATGACTAAAAGGGGTCCGTAAATTACTTGCCTGTGAAAAATGACAGTAGACTGTTTTCTTCGATAAGTAGTTATATATAGCTCTTAAAAGAAAATAATTCATACGTAGCAAAGATTAAATGATAATGCAGATAAAAGAAGTCAGTGAAAATGAAGCCAGTGGGTGAAGAACGAAAGGGCAGAAAGTAATTAATTAAATCCCACCAGGGGTTAAAAGAAACCTCAGCCACTGATGTACTGTTACATTTCACGAAATCATACAGACTGAGACCAACAGATCTATCGATCCAAAATCGTTTATCTTAAAATTAAAGGTCTCGATAGGACAAAAAATTTGATGAAACATTCCTGTCAATATGGTGCTATTGCTATCATGGCAATAGCTCATTTCCTTCCGTTGAGATGAACTGTCAAGCTGAAAAGATCAATTGTAACTGACAAGGGAATGGAAAACGAAGCGATCGGTCTAAGATCAACTTGTTTTCTACAAACACAAAGCCCAACGTGACGCTCAGTTGAAGGGTGGGTAGATGGCTACCCTGCTGGTCACGGGGATGGGTGTGCAGGGGTGAGGACCCTCGGAGGGCAGAGAGGAATGGAACGCTTAAGGAAAAATCACGATAAATAAATCTTCATCCCTTGAAATTGAACACTCAATTTCCCTTTCCGGGTGGAGGAACTGCTGTGAATTATCTCGCTTTTGCAGTTCTTCAGGGAAAAGACTAATGGCATCTACGCCTGGTAATGTTTAATAATTAAGGTCAGAAATTACAGTTTGGAGGTGTGTGGTGATTTCTTGCTCGTGATTTCCAGGGTGCTTGACAAAGGAAGGGCCAGAAGTTTCAGCGAAACCACCAGGAATAGAGACTGAGCTTTACTAGGGGAACGCTTTGCCCTTTTTATGTAAAAGATGCCATTTTATATGCAATGAGATTGAATTCCTGTGATGGTTCAGGTCTGGAACAACTATATCAAAGGATCCTTAAATCTAGGGTCTAATGGCTAAACACATACACACACACTCAGGAGCACACACACACACACACACACACACATTTTTAATACTCTACACACATTTCTGCCATTCTTCTATAATGCGGTTGATTTTAATTAGGCTTTTATTTTAACTGGTAAGTTAAAATGCAGTTCAGCAAGCTACAACGACTGAATTTCTGAGATTGATTGTCCTGGACACCTTCCCAAGCATATTTCTCATTTTTTAAGAGTTTTTATAAAGGCAAGCAAAACAAACTGGGCTACAACTGGGCACTGAATTCATAAACTTAAAGCATTTCAGTTTGAAACAACTCTTCACTGAATTTTTTGTTCTATTTTACAAATCGTCAGAATCTTTAGGTTGTAAGTACAACCATGCTGGTGTGGGACAAATACCCGTTAAACGGTACAGATGAAACTATTTGCGGGGCAGGAATACAGACGCAGACGTAGAGAATGGACGTGTGGACACAGGGCAGTGGGGGCGGGGTGGGATGAACTGGGAGATTAGGTTTGACATAAATACACCACCATGTGTAAATCAGATAGCTAGTGGGGGCCTGCGGTATGGCACAGGGAGCTCAGCTCGGTGCTCTGTGGTGACCTAGACGGGTGGGATGGTGGGGAGGGAGCTTCAAGGGAGGGGGGGGATATATGTATACATATAGCTGATTCACTTCGTTGTACACCAGAAACTAACACAACATGGTAAAGCAACTATACCCCAGTAAAAACTTAGTATAATGCTGAAATAAATTAAAAATCTGCAAAACACAGTGAAAACACTCTAGGACCTGAAAAATACACTGTGTCTATATGAGAAACTACAGTTTATTGTTTAGAGACCTAAAGCGTCTGAAGTGATTAATATCAACAGAAGAAGGCAGCTAAGTTTATTCCCTTTAATCCTACTGTCCCTGAAGTTACCTCCCATTCATCAAAAAGACAGTCACAGAGATGAGACGTGAAAAGGACGCTGCACAGACAACACATAAAATGACTGATACTCTATTTGCTATCAAATTTTCACTCCACTGCACTTTCTTGTAACTGTCCTCAGAGGGCTGGACTTTAGGTAAGCAGTCTTTCCTTTAATTTTTTCAATTAAAATATCCATTTATTTCCATTAGCATTGAGGATTGTGCTTGTTTTTCTTTAAAAGAAGCAGCAAACGTGCTAATAAGCAAACTTCAAAACAAAAGACACGAATCACAAAAACTCCTACCTTACTAAGTTCTAGATAATTCCTGTTTTCTCCAATCATTGAGGAAGCTGTCATTTTCTTACTGAACCAGGCAGATTTATGTCCTCTGAATTTAAAAGAAGGAGAGGAAGGTACGAGGGCTCCTGTTGGTGACAGTTTCGACTGGAACAAATGATTGATCATGACATTTTCACTAGCTAGGAAATAAATAAATGAATATCGTAAGCGGCATTAAAATCGTAATTCATGCAAGCATTAAGCTCACACGTCATCCGAGCGTTCTAACCACTAAAACATTCTGAGTGGGGAGGGAATTTAGGAGTCTGCCTTTCCTTTGGCCTCTTTTTTATTTTCCCCACTGCCCATCACGCTGTTTGATGAATTCTGACCTTTTTTTTTTGCCCTTGGTCCAGACCCCATGCTCTCCTGTCCCCCACCTGAGCCCTGAATCCCTTGCTCTTGGACTGAGTGGCACTTACTGCTCTCCTAACAGCCAGAACGGGATCGGCCCTGCTCACACCTAAGGGGCCTCAGTGCACCTGACCAAGTCATGAAATGGTTTTGGTCAGGAGCTCTCCATTCCAGGAAAATAACTGCCGGGGACACACGTCCCCAGGAAGAACCTCTCTCCGAGTGGAATGCAGACACTGGGGAGCCCCTGTCTCATTCGGCTGTCTCAGCTGTTAGGGGGAAAAGTGCCTCTTTTTCTGATCCAGTTAAGCTGGAAAGGTGAAAGCAAGTTGATATATTAGATGTTAGGTTATAAAAATTCTGGTAAGTCTGGGTCCATATGTCTTTCTTGACACCTCAGGGAGAAATGGGCTCATGAGTGGATGGACACATTTGAATAGCAAAGTGAAAACCATGTCTGTGACAGTTAAGGATCTAGAAGGCATGTTTCTTGGGTTACTTCTATCTGTATGTAGACAGTTTTTAAGCCTTAATTTCCTTTTCTGTGAAATAACCACCCGAGTACCTACTCTGTGGATTCCTGCAAGATTAAAGTGTGATGTAACATGCATAAATCATTCAGGATCAGTCTTAGCCCATCGGACAGCTGGCAGCGTTCGGGAGCAAAGTGCTTTAGTTTCCACCATTTCTGCACTCATTATTTTGTTTGCCCAGCTAATATATTTATTAGCAGTGCCTTGAGTGAAAAGTCGCTATCAGAATAAACAAATAGGGAGCTAGGAGGAGGGTCAGAGAATGGAGATACAATTTATGGATTGCAGGAAGGCAAAAAGGAACCCTGTGGTGTTGGCTGGAAATTATAGGTATCACAATAATATACTGCGATATATCTATCCATATCTATATCTATATACACACACACAAACATATATGTAAAATCTATGCCTGTATCTTAAATTTTCTAGTTCTGAAAGGATCTAAAAGCAATGACGCCCCAGTAGCAATGAGCTCACCCTGCCCCCATTTCTTAGTGTTTCTTAACACCATTCACCTCTAAAATAAATCAAGTCTTCTTGGATAAGTGGCCAATTCTGGGTCTGAGGCAACGTAGAAGATCCTAGAACATTTTGGAAAAGCCAGAATGGAAGAGAGTGCCCCAAACGACATGAGAACCTGTCAAAAGGACATAGGAACTAGCTTGGAGGGGTTCTCATTGGCCAAGTCGTGGGCAATTTTAGTATCAAAATAATGACCCAACTGGGCTTCCACTTCTTAAAATATTAATGTCATGAAGAAAAAGGAAAGCTGAGGAAATGTCCCAGCTTAAAGAAGACTGACAAGAAATGGCAAGTAAACTCACAAATGGTCCTGAATTGGGGGGAAAATCATTAGGAAAGACATTCGTGGGATAATTGGTAAACGTAAATTGGTTATGTAAACTCTGAATTAGACACTGGTATCATATCAATGTTTAATAGTCTGATAATTTACTGAGGATATCTACGATCATGTCCTTGGTCTCAGGATAGGGACCAAAGTATTTAGGCACAAAGACACTTTTGGCCATTCTCCAGTGGCTCAGAGAGTGTGCGTACATACACACGCACGCACACACGGAGATGGAAGGAATGAGAGAGGAAGAGAGAAAAGGAAAGGAAAAAAGTCAGTCTGGGAAAAGAGCATCTGGGAGTTCCTTGTACTAATTTTGTGACTAAGTTTGAAATCATTTAAAAACAAACAGTGAAACAATAAACATATAATACCATGGCCTATTTAACTTAATTAAAAATATTATTTATATTTCTAGCTAGTCTGTGGATGGATGGAACCACAGATAAATAGTGCAACTTGGTACTCCCATAACTGGGGAAAAAGGCTTTACTACATCTATAAATACTAGACATAACTATGAACCAAAACATGTAAGTGACCTCTTTCTGTCCTTTCTCTGGATCACACACCCAGGATGCATGAAGGTAAAGCAGGGGTGGCATCCCCCTACGATGGAGGTGCCATCAGGCCTCAACCCTAACAGTAGAGCCCGGCCCATAAGCTGAGCCAGTGGGAGGTGAGAGCAGGTTCCTCAGCACATTAAAAAGAGAAATTCGGCCATCGTGTTGCCACCTAGAGCCTGAGAAGGAAGTCCCTAGCGAAAGGACAGCTTTGGCCTCCCTTCCCTATTTCTAGGAGTCACTTGCTGCAGGCATTTTTCTTCATGTCACCCTGTATACACATTGCAATGGGAAGCATCCCTCTCTGGGCTCTAGACACAATGCACTGGGCGCCTTTCTGCCCGTAAAACGGGCTGAGCTAACTGAGGTGCCCACAGTCTATAAGCAGGTATGCAGAAATGCCAACAGCATCATTGACAATAAACAGTAAAATCTCCTCTACTTCTAAGTAGACTTAGGAGTCTGGACTTTACCTGCTTCTTTCTGAGTCAAGTGCACTTGACTTCTCATCTTGGGCATCAACGAGGGCACTGTCTGTGTGAGCTGTGCCACCCAGCTCCCTGTCTGCACTGGTCAGGGGTGTCACAGACACAGCTGGATTTGTAGGGATCCTGCCACAGACCCTGTCTCCTTCCTCACCTGGGAGCTTTTGGATAATATGAGAATTGAATCAGATGCTGTAAGCAGAGTACTTAGCAAGGTGCCTGGAAACAGGAATTATTACTATTATCTATAAATTACACTTGTTTTTAGTAACTATTTGCAGTGTCAAAACATTCCATAGATTCATAAGATACTATCACAACCATGCATCTTTGCTTGTGTGCTAGAACGGGTGAGCAACTGTGGCCTGTGGGCCACATCCAGCCCATTGCCTGTTTTTGTAAATAAAGTTTTATTGAAATACAGCCACATCCATCTGTATTGTCTACGGTTGCTTCCTCATTATCATAGCAGAGTTGAGTAGTTGCAACAGTGAACTTACGGCTCGCAAAGCCTGCAATATTTACTCTCTAGCCCTCTGCAGAAAATGCTTTGCACCTCTTATATGAACATATAAGGGCACGTTGCAAATTTGTCGTCTTGCTCAGATGTATGTATAGTGTTAAATATTTAGAGTAAAATAAGATTCGCCTGTTTTCTCTTGGCACTTGTTAGCAAGCATATACAAAAGAATGACTTTAAGATACAGGGACTCTGTTAAGATAAGCAGAATTGCAATATCTGAAGCCATCATGCTTTCTTTCTAAATACATATTCCGTCACCATGAAATACAAAGAAAAGGAGGCCTAGTGCCAACTTTGAAAACATGCTGTATATTAGTTCTTCATAAAATACATGGGTTTTACGTACGTCATAAAATTTTAAGTATGTTATGAATGAAAGTCCAAATATTTGAAAACTAGAAGGAAGATATTTCCAGTGATAATCAAGAAGATTAATTATCTCACTTCTTTCTTTTTACACAGTACTATTCCAAGTCCACGTTTTTATCGTTAGTCTCAGCCTTCAAGAGAACTCAATAACCATGCATTCTGAGAGGCAAGCAGAGTCATTCCCCATGAAAAGCAATATACTGCAACTCTACTATTTGATTTAAGGTAAATATATTCCTCCAGCCGAAGTGATATGGATGTCTTATTTCCAGCTCAAAGGCATCCAACTATTTCATGAAAGGCTATGATATACTTCTTTTCCCAGGAATGATAAATGGCTCCATCTCACTTAGAGCAACTTAAAGCACAAAGATGATACATTTTAATTCGCATATGAAGACAATGTGAATCGCTGCAGAACTGCTATTAAGAAAATAATTACTAGAGGAGACAGAACTATACATATATGTAAATTTATAGATCTATATGTAAATACAGAGATATATATAATTATACCACATATAAACCCAGTACATCATTTTACATATAGTATAGAATTATAGATATATGTATAGAGATATGTATATAGAGTACTAAGGTTCACTAAGTAGATGTCACCTATAAATTTATATGGATATATACATATATGCATGTGTGTATGTATATATCAATTTGTACTGTCATTTTACTTTGTAAGCATTAGTTTTTTATAGCTGAAAGTACACAAGAATAAAATACCACCCTTAGATGTGCTCCAGAGTCATCTTAAGTAATGAAGTTCACCCTGCTGTAGCCTAAATAAGTGTGGAAGCCATATGCGTCTTCATCAGTCTTCACACAAGAGCTTCCTTATAGTCACACGCCAAACTGGTAAATGTGTTTTATATTTCTATCTGCTAAAAGCTTAGTTAAATTATGGTTTCTACTGGACTCCAAATTAAATTGTAACCAGTGTGTAGCATGGCAAGGTCCATCCCTTACTATTCTGGGCATTAGAACACGAAAGATAGTTCAATTATCCTTAGCTGGTGGCATATTTTATAGGACCATGTTCAGAGACAGAGACATAAAGAATGTGTGGCATTTTAACCGTACGGGGAAAACTTACTTTTCATTACAAACAGAAGATTCTGTGAAAGGGAGTCTTTATTTTTTTCAATTGCTCCAACAATTTCATACGTTACCTATAATAAAAGAAAGTGGCATAATTACTAATGGTTAAACATGACCACGAAAGTAATTTCCTTTAAAGAATAACTTGACTCAGCAGCAGTTTTAAATTATTCATAAGAGCAGTGTCTTCAGGTCTTAGAGTTCTCGCTACAGGCAAGTTCAAAGCTCCCATTCCCAGGCTCTCCTTCTGCACATGGAGCCAGGAACGCCTCCTCTGCTCTGATCGCCGGAGCCCTCCTCCAATCGCGCGTTTAGGAGAAAGGGGTGCTGACTCACAGCCATCATACCCTGTTTATTCTGAAAAACCCTCACCTGCTCAGAAAACTCTCTAAACCAAGCAGGAAGACTTCATGACACCTTGGGAGGGAAGGAAATGAGGCGTCAGTTTGAGAAATGGAGCGCTGTCTTTGTTAAAAAACTTAAAATAGAGCTACCGTATGATCCTGCAATCCCACTCCTGGGCATATATCCAGAGAAAACTCTAATTCCAAAAGATACGTGCAATGTTCACAGCAGCACTATTTACAAGAGTCAAGATATGGAAGCAACCTGAATGTCCACTGACAGATGAATGGATAAAAATGATGTGGTATATATATACAGTGGAATATTACTCAGCCATAGAAAGAAGAATGAAATCTTGCCATTTGCAGCCACATGGATGGACCTAGAGATTCTCATATTGAGTGAAGTAAGTCAGAGAAAGGCAAATATTATATGATGTCACTTATATGTGGAATCTAAAAAAATGATAGCAAATGAACTTATTTACAAAAGAAATAGACTCACAGATGTAGAAAACAAACTTATGGTCACCAAAGTGGATAGCTGGGGCGGGGGGCGGGGGGGGGGGCGGGGCGGGAAGAGATATATCAGGAGTTTGGGATTAACAGATACACACTACTATATAGAAAATACTAAACAACAAGGACCTACTGTAGAGCACAGAAAACTATACTCAATATCTTGTAATAACCTATAATGGAAAAGAATCTGAAAAAGAATAGATATTGAACAGATATGTACATATATATGTATGTGTGTGTAACTGAATCACTTTGCTGTACACTTGAAACTAACACAACATTGTAAATTAACTATACTTCAGTTAAAAAAAAAAAAAGTGTTCCTTTGGATCATTTAAGCAGTGAATAAAATCTGAAGTCCTTAAAACAAAGAAAACTCAGAAAACAAAGAAAATTAATTCTGGATTATCCAAAGAACAGGTTTTTTTTTCTGTCAGTTTACTTACGAACATATTTAAATGACTTTATTGTCTGGTTTTGCTGGTATTCCCATCTGGCCTGGGAGACTTGATTTTTGAAGAGAGACGTGGTTTTATTGTCTCTCTCAGCCTCAGCCAAGTGTGAGCTCCCAAGTGGGGTCCTGAGGGTCAGATCAGCCACAGGGCTCATCAGGTTCAACAGCTGCTGCTGCCGTTTCGCCACGGTTGGGTGTCACAGGCTGTCCTTTACCCCGGGTAGACCAGGACTGACCCCGAGGAGGGCAGCTGCTCAGTGATGTCTCTTTGTTCTGCATCACCATGAGGGAGTGTGGGTGGTTAGACCAGCGAAGGTGACAATCACCCGACTCCTTTGGGAATTTTAACTGGACGGCCCAGAGGAGATTGTCTCATTGGGAGCAAGATGGGACTAGACAGAAAGAATCCATGAGAAAGAGGCTGAGTGGCCAGTGAGAGGAAGCTAGAAAAAGGCCAGATGACCCCCAGTGAGTCTTGGTTCCTACCGGGTTTTCACGTTCCAATGCCTAACTGTGTCATCCTTACAATAAAGCCTTGCTGAGATTTTATTCTTTGCTGTCACGAGAGCCTAAACGGCACAGAAATCCGAAGACACCCTCCAGACTCCCAGAGTTTCCAACATGAATTTGGATCAGAAGACTGCTTGAGCTAAGAGGCAAACAACTAAACAACTTTAAGATATTTCTCAATCATTATCTAGTTATCCAGTTTGCCCCTAGGCCAGAACATGGCTTGCCAATATTAAAAGGTAAGTTATATATCATGTTACCTATTACACATTGTTGAATATAAACGATTTTTACATCATCTAGGGCACTGGTTCTCAACCAGGGATGATGGTGACACTTTCAGTGCCCGGAGTCTTTTGTGTTTGTCACAGCTGAAGGGTTGGAAGGACAGGGATGCTACAAGCATCCTACAGTGCCCTGGACAGCTCCACAGTAAAGAAACATCTGGCCCCCAATGACCATGGGATTGGGGTTGAGAAACCTTAACCTGGAGTTTGGCTTCTGCATGCCTTCCTGTATTAGAGACAGCAGTGCCCAAGACCACAGACACCCAGCTAAGCTGCTCTGCATCTCTATGGACTTTGACAGGTTATTTAATGTCCCAGAGCTGATCCTGCAGTATAGGGTCCTCCTCTGTATGGTTCCAATCTATAATTCTAGCCTCTTCTTTTCACGGGTATCTGATGATTCTGAAGTTATCTCTCTCTCTCTCTCTCTCTCCCTCTCTCTCTCTCTCTCTCTCTCTCTCACACACACACACACACACACACACCACACACAGCTGGACTACCTGATTTTTTTCTAAATACATTCTTTGCCTGTCTTTGCTCCTGTCATGCCTTGCTTTGTGATGGGCCTTCCTGCTGTACCTTGAGGGAGTGACTATGGATTGCTCAGCTCTGTCTCTGCAGCAACAAGCAAAATGCTTTGTCCACTGGGCAGATTCATTTCATATTTGGTGAAATGGACAAAAAGGTTTCGTTACATTGTGACCACATATAGCATAACATCGAGCTTTCCCTTTTTATTTCAGATTATGTTGATGGGTCTTTCATTATCACAAGATCATGTGCTCTGGGAAGTCCTCATGAATGGCATCCTGGTTGTACTTGGATAGTTAGACAAAAAGCTAAAGGTCTTCCATTAAAACTAAAGTTCAAAACCTCCCGGTTGGAGACACCAGCTGGAGAAGTTACGTGGAAAAGATACTTAACAAAATCCATATAAGTGCAAACACTCAAGAAGGGCAGTTTGACGCTTGTAGGAAGCATGGAGTTGGGCAAAACTTTTTACTTCATATAAAATTAATGAGTCTTGAAGCAGGTGAGCTTAATTATTTTGTGACAATGGGAAAACTGCTTTAGCTCTTTGAGCCTTTCTTTGTGGGTTAAATTAACATTCTGCAAAGGCATTCCAAGTCTAAGAGCTTCTGAGCCTATTCCTAAAACATGGATGATTACAGTACTGACAGGATTTGAGTTGACAGTTCAACAGAAGTATTAGACATTACCCCCCAAGACAGCTTATTTTATCATAATTAATACAATAATGCTAACGACTATGTGTTACATAAACTTGGCATTAGTGGAATGCTAACACATGGTTCCATATCATGGTTTTTTTCTTCCTGGTCCCAAATCTGGAATCAAGTATTTCCTCAAGGAGCCCTTGCATATTTTATAGGAAAATTGAAATTAGAGACCTAGAGGTGCACAATAGCATAGTATTATCAAGCTAGTCAGTGTTTCTAGGACTTTTCAGGGAACGGGCTGAGAAATACATGCACACAACACACATATGTGTGCACATACATCTGAGATGGGTTTATTTTTTCTTTTCTTTTTTTTTTTTTTTTTTTTTTTTTTTGCGGTATGCGGGCCTCTCACTGTTGTGGCCTCTCCCGTTGCAGAGCAACAGGCTCCGGACGCGCGGGCTCAGCAGCCATGGCTCACGGGCCTAGCCGCTCCGCGGCATGTGGGGTCTTCCCGGACTAGGGCACGAACCCGTGTCCCCTGCATCAGCAGGCGGACTCTCAACCATTGTGCCACCAGGGAAGCCCTATTTTTTCTTTTTAAGGGTAAAATACAATGTTTCCAGACTTGGTCTTTTAACCATGATGATTTCCTCAATCCAGTAAAGTTTGGTATTGGCCTTGTCAAAGGCAACTAGAAAATCTAAATAAATGATATCCACTCATGCCCGTTTATTACGTCCATAGATAACCTGCTCCCATCACCTTTAAATACTTCTTAAACTTTTAATTTTGAGATAATTGTAGATTCACCGTTGTAAGAAATAACACCGATAGAGCCGGTGGACCCTTTACCCCATATTCCCGCCAATGATAACATCGGACAAAACCATCACCAGCAGGATATTGACATCAGTGCAGGGAAGACTCATGACTCTATTTCATATGTGATGAATTGAGGTCATTTGTGTTTTGTGAGGAACTGGTCCAGTTCATCTAAGTCGTCAAAATTTATATGTGACGGTTGTTTGCAGTATTTATTCCCTTTTGATCTTTTTGTTGACTGCAGGGTCTGTATTCATATTTCCTGTTTTATTCCTGATATTAGCAATTTGTGTCTTTTCTCTTTTTCCCTTGTCATTCCTTACTAGAGGTTTGTCATTTTTATGGTTATTTTAAGAGAACCAACTCTTTGTTTCATTGATTTTCTCTATTTTTAAAAAAATTCCACGCATTTTGCTCTCGGTTTGCTCTTGGATTGCCTTTCGTTTGCTTGTTCTGGGTTTATTTTACTTTCCTTCTTCGAGGTTGTTGAGGTGGAAGCTTAGATTACTGACTTGAGACTTTCCTCTTTTCTAATATGTGTATGTAGTGCTATAAATTTTCCTCTTGGCACTGTTATAGGCCTCAAAAATTTCATATGTTGTATATGATCGTATTTTCATTTTCATTCAGTTCAACATATGTTTGAATTCCCTTGAAACTTCATTTTTGATGTATGGATTATTTAGAAGGGCATTTTTTTAATTTCCAGGTATTTGGAGATTTTCCTGTTATTTTTCTCTTCTTGGTTTTTAGTTTGAGTCCATTGTGATAGGAAAGCCCCAGTCTGTATAGGTTCAATCCTTCGGAACTTTCGGTTTGGTTTATGGCCCAGAATATGGTCTTTCTTGAAGCATGGACTTGAAAAGGATGAGTATAATTCTGCTTCTCTGGGTTGTACACCTATAAATGAGCAGAGATCCCATTGGCTGACGGTGCTGAATTCTCCTACATCCTTTCTGATTTCCCACAAAGCTGTTCCATCAATTGAGAAGAGGACGTTGAACTTTCCCACTTAACCTTCTGGTTAGTTGGCCTCCTCTGAGAGCACTCAGCAGGGGAAGAGAGGCACAGCCTCATTACTGTCAAGCGGAGAATTCGGGGTCCCCGCTCAACCTCCTCTGACACAAAAGAAGGGGGGATTCTCATTGCCGCTGGGTGGGCAGGAGTTCTGGGTCTCCACTGGGTCTCCAGACACACTTCCCTGGCTGCAGGGTGAGCAGGTGGAAGGGGTCGACGTGCCTCTCTACTGCTTCCTAAGTGGGCGTGGGGAGAGGAGACCTGCGGCAGGTTACCTCTGGGCAGTGGCGAGAGTCCTGACCTCCCCCCACTCCTCTGACATCACCCCCTCCCCCCAGCAAGGAGGTGGTGGCACAGGACAAATGCAGAAACTTCGCACAATACTGAAATCTGAACTGTGCCTAAGCATTTCAAAACTGCACATTCTAAAAAGGCGCACTGTCATTTTTATAAAGGTAACTAAAAGGTTTTGGGTTTTATTTTCACTTGCAAACAATTATAGCAAACGAGCTGGCCACAGTTAAAAAAATATATCATCTAGATGATGACAACGCACACACTTTCTCTTAGTCCTAAGTTAACATGAGAACTATAAGTTACTTTTCAGAAGAAGACGTGAATAGAAAACCAGAAATCTAACTGCATGATCGCTCGTGTCCAATCCTTGGTAGATCCTCATTTTCTACAGAAAGGTGTCTGCCTCACTGAACACAATCCTTTGACATATGGCCTATTTCCAGGGGCTCCCCTTTCTTTTTAGAAAAGTCCTTTCCAGCTTCACCAGCTGCCAAAGCCGAGTCTACTTCTCGCGGCCCACATCTAGGTAGGAGGCGCCAAGCTGTATTGGAAAGAGGCCCAGCCTTGCACGGCCGCCGCCTTTTGGGCTCCAGCTTCAACCAGTCCTGGCGCCTGGGAGGTGAGGACAGCAAGGTGCTGAGCCTTCCTGATTTCTCGTCTTCAGAACATGGATGGTAATGTCAACCTCTCTCTCTCTCTCTCTCTCTCAGTGATTTTGAAGATGCATGAAAAAGTATGTTAGTCCTAGTTTTGCATAGTACCTATCGTTTTCTTTTTTTTTTTTTTTTGGCGGTACGCGGGCCTCTCACTGCTGTGGCCTCTCCCGTGGCGGAGCACAGGCTCCGGACGCGCAGTCCCAGCGGCCACGGCTCACGGGCTCAGCCGCTCCGCGACGTGTGGGATCTTCCCGGACCGGGGCACGAACCCGCGTCCCCTGCATCGGCAGGCGGACTCTCAGCCACTGCGCCACCAGGGAAGCCCTACCTATCGTTTTCTAGTCAGCAACCCCCATATCTGCTCTAACGCTCACCTGTACCTTCCTCTCATCCCTGTTCCAGAATATTTTTACATTACTGCCCCGAGAAGGACTCATGGAGTCATCCACGCCATATAACTATGAGGCTGCTAAAGGAGCTGCCATCCGCAAAGGAGGCTCTCATCCTGTAGCTGCAGTGCCATCAGTCAAAATTCATTTATTACTTTACAAAGAAATTGCTTCCGAACAAAGCCCATCTCCCTGGAAGAGTAAAAGCACATTACACTCACCGGCCACCTAGCCTCAGCCTCTGGGCCTCACTGGGACCACTGGCCTGAAGAGGCACTAAGGTGGCATAGATGCCACGGATGCTACAACTCTGAGTGGGAAAAGGCCACCCCACTGGGCTCCGGGTGATTCAAAGGGCAGTGAGCCTCAGAGCCTAGTTAAATTGACAGAGGAAATCTGTATGAATGGGAAAGCAGCAAGGAGAAAAACTCAATGTACCCTAGGAATCACCTTAGCTCTGTGAGTCTGTGATGCCAGGGCGACAGATAAGGCCTGTCCTGTCTCAGCTGTGCCCCTCGGGAGGGACGTAGCGGGCATTGCTGGAATGGGAGGAGCAGGTTTCAGGCATGGACCTTTCTAGGTCACTCAAGACAGCTCCTCTGTTCTCAGCCCCACCCTTCCTTTTCCGGCTGCTTTATTGTTTGGGGGATGAAAGGAGGAAAAACCTGAAAGTCACAAAAGATAGAGGCCAGGATAAAGGCTCTTTTTCCCCCTCTGTCTTTACATAACTGAAACTCAGGTGTTTTTATCTTTTTCCTCTTAAGGATTCATGCTATAAGTGACAGCATCCCCCATGCATGTAACAGAGAAATTTACATGCCTACAGGTCCATACAAATCTTAAAGGAAATTGTCATGTAGTCAAAGATTTCCTTTGGAATGATTCTGTTCAATAAAATGGCTCCAAAGGAAACTGAGCATTTTCCTCACGTTTCAGCAGTTAGCACACGCATCTAAACGCTTTGGTGAGGATGCCCAGTGAGAAGGGTGTAAGCTAGGGAGCCGCGGCCACGCGCTCCCTTTTTGGATGTACTCGTTGTAACGAGTACATCCGGCTCTGCAATACATACTATTAAAAGAAAAATTACGTTCGCTGTGTATAAAAACAGGGGTTATAAAACTTTCGCCATGGGTGTGAATCACAATCCATCAAGATACTTAGTCTCCCGGGTCCACAAAGAAAAGTTACAAAAGGCCAAAGCACATGCGTTGTCTTCCCAACTGGAGGCTGTCAAGCTTAGGTTTGGCTCATCTCCAAGGAAACTGAAGTGCAGGCGTGAGTGAGCTCCGGGGAGATGGCTCCATCCACCATCTCTGATTTTAATCCCCTGAATTAAAGCGAGAGCAGTTGGCTTACTCCACCTGGATAAGGAAAGCATGGGGTCTGCCCGAGCTGGGACCTAACATCCTAACGTCTGTGGTCTCAGCCCCGCTCCAGGAGCTGGCACACGGGAGGAGGGCCACGCGAGTCCAAGGAAGGTGCGCCAGTCTGCCGTGCTCCCACCAGCTGCCCTCAGCTCCACTGCCCGTAGAACAGTCTTCGCCCTTCCCATCTCCAGCCTCAGAGGAGGTAGCTGCTTCACACGTCTCTGGGTCACTTCATCGTCTCCCATCTGTCTCAACTTTTCCTGGGGAACCGAATCCCTGTACTCCTTTTCTTCTGCTTGAAAATTTGGAGCAGTTTCTTTTTCCGGCTAGACGCCGGCTGACCTCCACCAGCCCCAATTTCTCGCTCTGTCTATTCCTGTCTTGCTGCTGACAGCTCAGCTGTTTCTACCTGCTCTGCAGCTCTAAAGGACACGGAGGGATACCGCGTTCATCACTGTTCAGAACACCTGACGAGAGATAATGAAGCCCTCGAAGGTATGAGGGGAAGCCAGGAGAGCAAGGCAGTCCTAGAAGGGCGGAAGGATGGATGCAGACAGAGCGATAAAAACTACTCGTTCCGAGAAGGCTGGGGGTGCAAGGAGATAGCATCGCAGCCCGTGAAATGAACCTCGTGCAGCGAGCCGGGGGGGGGGGGGGGGGGCGGGGGGGCGGGGGGGCGGTCTCAGCGCACCTGCAGCGAGGCCTCGCAGGTTAGAGAAAAAGAAATGGAAACAAATAGAGCATGTCACTGTAGGCTAGAAACATGAAGCGTCACAACCAATTCTCCATTCAGGCCAGAGTCAGGAGGCCAACAGGAAACCACCTGAGGGGGAAAACAAGGGTGGAGGACTCTCAGGAGAGCCTTTTGTGGCATCACTTAGGGATTCGCTACCTAGACTTCCTGCGTCTTCTTTGTCCTTCCTTCTCCTACTGGGCTGAGACGTTACCCATAGTAACATATAAAACACTGCATTAGGATGAGAGCCTTTTCCAGAGTGGACACTCTACCTTGCAAGGCAAAATGTAAAGGACAGATTAAATTGCTAATTATAGTATCACCTAATTAATGTAGTTCCGATGTGGAAATCTGTATTTCCATGTGGTTAAGTGCTACAAGTTCAACTTCCTCTAATGAAGCTACCCTCGGTGATAACTGAGGCATTTCAGGACATCCCAGACTACAGCATGGACGGCTTACGTGTGCTTCTGGCGGCATTGATATTGCCTTTATATATATATGTGTGTGTGTGTACATATTTCTCTAAGTACGGTATTTGACTTGGACATCTCTGCCTAGCTATGGGTCTATGGATTTATTGCCCTCACACCAATTTGAGGGCACAGCAGTGATTGCTTTATACAGCAGGCCAATAGGGCCATAAATATTTTTACACAGTTTCTTCCCCCAGCACCTAAACCAAGAGGGAGGAGACTTCATGGAACGCCCTCATACACTTGGATAATGTCCCAGCACTTAGGGAGACACTGGGAACATGTGATCGACCCCCACTAAGTAGCACAAAGTCAGAAATGGGCAGAAGGATGGGGTGCGTGTGAGGGAAGGGACAGCCCTGCTGCAAGAGGAAGGGCCGCTGTGTGTCAGCTCCAGAAAGTGGAGAGCAGGACATATTACGTTTTTTGATGAACTACAAAGGGTGTGATGAAGTTTCCTCACCTGGTCCACAATCCCAAGTTGGGTTACATCCTGCCCAAGAGGCTATATGTGAGGCTGAGAGGAGTGGGGTCCGGTGGAGAGCGTCTGTGGGTGAACATCAGAAACAGGGCCCCAGGGGAGCAGCCATCTGGGGGGGTTAGGTGGGGACAGCATCACCAAGGGCACGGGAAGGGCCTCAAAGCCCTCCCAGGGGAGGGTCTCAGGGACGCATGGAAGCACCCAAGCCAGCATCAACCCTAAATATCGAAAGGAGCTGTGTGCGTGAAGCCATATTGGGATGAAATGAGAGGACCCAGCACAAGAATAGACAGAAAACAGGATGCTCCAGGCCACGGTACAGTGTCTCCTGTGTGGCTGAGGCTTGACGGGACTGGACGGTCAGCTGAAGTTCGTGGTTCTGATCACTATACGGGACCAGAAATTCCTCGTCTCTGAGTTGAGTCCGTGAGCACCAATGAAAGCAAATAAAGGGCTTTCTATTACTTAGAAGAGACCAGAAATATCGCTGGAGCTGCCAGGGTATTTTTCTGGTTAAAAGGAAGGGTTGTCCCAGCTGAATATATTTTAAAAAGTGGTGTGAACCCAAAATAAAAATCGAATCCTGATTACATCTCCCGCGTTGTGCACATTCACCTACCAGGTACAAGAAGAACAGGAGTGTTACAACGATCTGGAAGATCTGATCTTTAAAGAAGAAACCAGAGTCAATTCTTCTACCAAAGGAGGCAAACTGGGGGGTAAAAATATGGAAAAGAAAGCAGGCGTCACCGCCACTGTTTCAGGACTATTACTAACACGTCGAATCAGAATGATCACACTTAATTCTGGATAGTGTCGCCAGGGAAACACGAAGATAAATGAAATAAAAGCAGTTCATATGCCTTTAAGTAAAGCTATTCACTCATCCCTTTATTCGTAATTCGCAGTTCTCCCATCAGTTAGTGTTAGGAGACTGTTGAAGGGACCCAAGACGGGGAGGTGATGTGACCTCGGGCTGTTGAAGGGACCCAAGAGGGGGAGGTGATGTGACCTCGGGCTGTTGAAGGGACCCAAGAGGGGGAGGTGATGTGACCTCGGGCTGTTGAAGGGACCCAAGAGGAGGAGGTGATGTGACCTGGGGCGCTGGAATACAAATGAGGGCTATTTGGATTCTAAGGGTAAGTGGGGAGAGAGTAGCTCGTATTTGGTAATGAACTGGGTTTCTGATTTTACCATGAGTTGAAAAGTGGGACAAATACGGCAAATCAGTTTTATTTACTTTTTTGAAGTCAGCTGAGAGAGTGTTTGGGAATTCAGTTTAGTTAGCCCCTGGATCTGTTAATGTGAAGATGCCACTCAAGCAGAGATACTAAAAAGTAGACCTGTAGGTGTGAAGCCCACAGAGAAACAGACTGGAGAGACATGGGAGCCATGTCATCTACGAAACTGAATCATGACAGCACACAAACTCCTAGAAAGAGACATAAGATACTCTCCTGGGAATCATCAATATTTACAGAATGGAAGTAAATTCACTCATCAGTCAAATTCATAACCCCCTTCTCCACCACGTTTATTTACAGGATGCAAAATATCATCCCTAGGAAAGAGGGGGATTAACAGCTGATAAAAATGGGCAACTTTTGAGATAGACTCTGGAGTTCACTGTAGCGCATCAGAATGTGTTTACACACATTTTAGCAAAAGACTGGATTTTAGCAAAAGAAATAAGATCGTTTTCAGTAAATATAAATGGGTCTGATAATTTTTCATGCCCGGTTTCAGCTTTCTATCTGAGGTCTGCTGAAAACTGTCTGGATTTCATGCAGAGTGGTAAATTGATCTCTCTCTTGCATCAATATTTATAAGCAGAGGCTCTTCTATTTTTTACTTTTCCATTAAGTGATTCCATCTAATAGTTTTGCTTGCTCTCATTCTGACTCACTTTAAGTTGATAAATACTAATCAACAGAGAAAGTTATGAGAAGCACATAGTATTACTGTTAAGAGTCCTTGTCTAGATATCTAGATTCTGGATATGGGCAGTGAGTTAAAATTACCACAACTGAAATTTATGAACTTGCTTCACTGGTTCCTTTTAAGGAGAAAAAATACCAATCAACTAATAATAAGATATCAATATTCTAGGAAATCTAAAGTTCCCTATTTATAAATGTCTGTCAACCCATGAAGATAAAAGAATCAGTTAAATCTTTGAAAAAAACGGTAAGATTCCCTAAATAAGAGCCTGCATTTTCTCTTCCTAATAAAACTCTGGATAAGGAAACATTTATCAAGTCTACAAAAATGTATTTATGCCAAAGGTGAAATTGATGGAAGAAATGGAGCGCAAGGGGCCTGGGGGAGTTCATTTTTATTCTTCTAAAAGTTTGCCCAAGAGGTGAACAAATACAGATGTAAATTAAGCTCTCTTTGTGTGGGTCAAACTATCTTTGTCAAATAACCTTTAATAGTATCAGTTTGGCTTGGACCAGACAGGTTTCATTGTTACGTCTGGGGATTCTGCCTGGAGAAAAGAAAGAGGGAAATAAATGGAAACTTCCTCATTGATGAGTTCATCTCCGTTTCCCACTGATTTAAAGGTTCACTTTCAGAGCCTTCTTGGGAACACTGTGTCCCCCACCAATCCCTGGAGGTGAAGGCCAGGAGACAAGCTACAGAAGGTGTTCCTGACACAGGTGACACAGGGAAATTGAAGGGACCAAGGTTTCACCCACATACATGTTATGTAAATACGTCTGAGGGCAAAGAGGTCGGCTTTCATCACTCTGTCACCTAGAATAGCCTCAATGAGATAGAGATCTCTGCTTCTCAGACGTCTGGGCAACACCATAAATCTCAACCGACATATTTCAAACTTAATTCATTCCACAGTAGGGGTAGATCCTTTTCAAGGAGAAGGGAAAAAAAAGTTCAGGTATTTTATAGACTGGCCACAAATCAGTCTTTTCCACACATCACTCCCATCAGCAATGTTTTAGTAATTGGGTTCCCGGAAAGGCTTGTGGAAATCAGTGACGTGATGATAATGATCAGGGTCTACAGTCTGGGATTTTAGGACTTTATCCACCTCACCAGGATGTGATTTAGGAGGATGGAAAAGGAACCTTGATGAATACAAGCAAACCCCATCCACATAAAGACACACCCACGAGCACTTTATATATACATTTTTCTTCTGTTGTAAGTTACATCTTGGAATATGTATGTAAATTGCAGAGAGCGCTTCAATTTTCTTAAGGAAAATGATATTGAAAGGACCTTTAAAAATCTGCAGTAAAATTTCACACACCTGTATGCTTGGTTAAACTATTAGTCATAAAGCTAAATGGGAAAGAATATAATTTTTTACCAAAATTCTCTTTAATCAAGGCAGCGTTACCCATCACAAAAACCACCTGTATAGTCAGTGAAAAACAGAATGTCACATTAACATAAGGTGAAACATTTATCTAAATATTTTTTCTTTTAATATTATAGTTTCCATAGGTCGAGACAATCTCTATTTCCTGCACTTACCTTCCACTGAAGTCTTGCCAGTGTGGTAGGAAGTACAAGAAAATACCATACTATAACTTTGGTGGTTACATATTCCTTATCATCTGCTAAAGCGCTATTAATAACATCATGATAAATATTCTAACACATTTATAAAACATTTACTTATGCAGCGTGAGCACATTTATAACATACAAGAATTAACAAATATCTTTCCTAACTAATCAAGGACATTTACCAATGATTCAATTTGAGAAAGTCAGTTGGGCCTCTAATATTCTCAATACAGCCAGTTGATTAGGTGATTCCCGAAATATTTTCAGGACTTCGATACTTGTGATTGAAGAGTTTAAAATTTTGCCAGATATGGTGGTATTCCCGCATGGAAAGACCTTCAGCAGTCGTTGGGGAAACAGGACTCGCATCTTTGACACAACGTCTCAAAACAGTTGTACCTGCACTGATTGCTTGCCCACCACTTACCCCTCAGAACAAGTTTACGAGGTTCATAAGTATATTCCCCTTAATTACAAACCCCATGGGTATGTTAGCTGAGGGTCAGTGCACCCCTCAAAGTCACAGCAATGGAGCCCCAAGTGCCCCAGTGCGTCTTCTCTGTTACACAGCACAGATTTCATGACTGAGATAATAAACACTAAGATTTCAGCACATACCATGGTGGAGACAGAAAGATATGGGGGTGGGGGTGGGGGTGAGAAAGCTGAGACACCGTATTGTGACCTACTGGTCTGTAGTGGGTTGAACGGTGTGCCCTACAAATTCATGCCCACCCAGAACCACAGAATGTGCCCTTTTATGGAAATAAGACCTTTCCATAACAGGTGGAGGTAATTAGTTAAGAAGAGGTCCTACTGGATGGGAGGGGACCCTAAATCCAATGACTGGTGTCCTTAAAGAAGAGAAAGGGACACAGAGACACACGCAGAGAGAAAACCTCGTGAAGACAGAGGCAGAGACCTGGGTGCTGTGTCTACAAACCAAGAAACACCAACTGCTGGCAAGCCCAGAAGCTGGAAGTGAGGCTTCGAACAGATTTCTCTCGGAGCCTCTGCAGAGGGACCCAACCTGCGGACACCTGATTTTAGACTCTGGCCGCCAGAACTGTGAGAGAGGATACGTTTGTATGGTTTTAAGCCATGCTGGATGGGGGACTTCGTAATGGTGCCCCCAGGAGGCTCACACATAACTGTAGAATATTTGGTGAATCACTAAACTCCACCAAGGCTTACTTCACTGGAAAAATGACACAGTAATATTTACAAAGAAGGCTGTGGTGAAAATGTTTCCCAGGCACTCTGCAAATTGAACACTGCTAGGTAAGCATCAGGCGTGCTTATGGATGAGGGAAGAGACAGAGCAGAGATATTCGGATCAGGCCAAGAACTTGGCCTTGGGAAGATGGGTACGATTTGGAAAGAAAGAGGAAAGGGGCATTACAGGTGAGGAAACCATGTGAGCAAAACTAGAGATGAAGAAATGCAGGAGTCATTTTCAAATGGATCAAATGTGTTAAAAGAAAAGAAAAAAAACTACAGTGCTACGAGTTAAAACTCCTCACCGCTTTTCTAATCTGTAAACGTTGACCCAACGAACACGTGCATTAGCTTCCTGCGGCTGCTGTAACCACAGCAACCACTCTGGAACTTAGCATCCCTGCCCTCCTTCCCTGCTTCCTCAAGCTTCTGGCGGCCTGTGGCAGCATCACTCTGGTCTCCACTTGCTTTTCTCTCTCAAATCTCCCTCGACCCCCCTCTTATAAGGATACTTGTCACTGGGCTTAGAGCTCAACAGATAATCCAGGAAGACCTTCTTGTCTCAAGATCCTTGACAATTACATACGCAAAGAGCCTTTTCCCAAATAAGATCCCAGTCGTAGGTTCTAGGCATGAGCCCGAGGACCTGTCTTTTGTGTGGGGCAGGCACCGTTCCATCCACTACGATACTTATGGGTTTGGAAACAGAAGGAGGCTAAAACACAGGCACGCGTCACCTTAGGTAAGAGCAACACCACCAGGATGATTCGTATAAATCATCAAGGCCAGTCATACAATGGGACACTTATCCGAGATCCCCAAAGAATCACTTCATGCCAAAAAAGAAATGATCATAATAAACAACGTTCAGACAAAGACCTTACAAGCAGACACCAAAGAAGGTCAAATATGTAAGTGTCATATATTTTATAGCTATTAATCTTAACCTCTGTTTTCAAGAATTTAACTTTTATTACTTCAGATTGCTTTACTATCTCTTAATCGATTTCCTTTTCTCATGTTAAAATGTAGGAACTTCAGGGCTTCCCTGGTGGTGCAGTGGTTGAGAGTCCGCCTGCCGATGCAGGGGACACGGCTTCGTGCCCCGGTCCAGGAAGATCCCACATGTCGCAGACCTGCTGGGCCCGTGAGCCACGGCCGCTGAGCCTGCGCGTCCGGAGCCTGTGCTCCGCGACGGGGGAGGCCACAACAGTGAGAGGCCCGCGTAGGGCAGGGAAAAAAAAAAAAAAATGTAGGAACTTCAAAATACTATTTCCTATTAGAGTTTAGGAATCACCTTCATGGAAATTCAACTTTCCTAAGAGCCAACGTCTTTTGCCAAATCCTAATTCTTCTTTCCTTCAAGATTCTTAATTTTAAAAGCCAATAAAATTAGACACACTTCTGGATTTAATGCTTATCCACCATGTAAATCACTAAAGAAAGTGTAAGAGCAACTCCTAAAACAGGTAACCCCATACAAGGTTTAAAATTTGCTAAAACAAATAACAATGATAAAAAAAAAAACACAACTCACAGCTTCTTTAATTCAAATTCATGCTCATTAGTGAGACCCTGTTAATATTTCATGTACAGCCTCATCCCATTTACTTTAAAATATTTCTGTAATGGAGATTGGAAAATACACCACGCTCCTATGAGTAATGAAAAATTCAAATGTGTTTAGGGAAAATCGTCAGCTATAATTTAAATAATGTTGCTTAAACATTTCTAAAAGGACTTCTGAGCCTTTGCTCCAAATGAGATTCAGAAGCATGGCAGGGTCTCGCAGTCAGAGCAGAACAGTCACATGTGTGGGTCTCTGGGGGCAGGAGGCTGGATGTCAATATCATCACCAGCAGTAATGATTGTCCTTCCTATGAGATACGGCATGTTTTTACTAACAAAACTAGGTAAACCAGGCATGGAGGGGCAAGTGGTGATAAGAGCTCTCTAGCACATCCATCTGGACAAGAGGAGACTACGAACAAACCCACGAACCCCAAAGTCATTGAGGTCTCCTCTGGGATCAACTTTATCATCAAAGAGCTATTCAGGATTGGTCATCCTACTGTCCAAAACAGACCCTGCCTACTGATTTTAAGCCAATTAGCTCTTTGCTACATCTCCTGATTTATAAAATGCAGAAAGTGCTGCTTTCCTTGAAAATGCAATAGCTCAAAATTTAAGTACACAAAGTTACATCTGATGATTAGGATGGCATATGGCTTTTGACATATTGCCACAAATTACATAGAATCTATACTTTAACATGTGAATGAGTCCTCAGGGAGTCCTTGGGCTAAGACTCTTTAGTACATCTCAGTGAAATGAAAGACTCTTATAAAGCCACAAAATTGACTCCAATTATGGAAAATCCTGCTTTAAAATACAAAGGTGCTTTTACAGGAAATTTCGTGATTCCACAGGGCTGTAGCTCTGTGGCAACTAATCAACTGGCTTTCTCTGCTTTGCTTTATTGCTATCAGAACTCGGTGAAATGATTCCATTCACTCAAACTCTCCATTGTTTTTTCCCAGATTTTCTTAAAGCCATTGACATTTCACTAGGTGCTTGTAGAATACTTTTAAAATGCAAACATACAATAATTAGCAAAGCAAAATTTTATTCCAAAGCTTGGTACCATTCAGTTTAATGCAATTTTCACTTATTGAACATCTAGTATATCTTCAAGATACAAGACGAACAGGCTTACAAGGCGGGTCAGGTATATACCGACTGAAGATAGCTTCCACGAAACTTCCAGAAAAATAATTTTCCAAAATCATTAGTTATAACTTATTGTAATTTTTCAACTAAATCCTATGAATTCAATAAATTATTTTTTAAGTATCAAATAATTCATTTATTCATCAAATATTTATTGGTGCATTTTATGTGCCAGATACTCTCCCAGGCACTGGGGATTATCAAAGAATATAGAAACAGAGACACTTGCATAATAAAATGTCCATCAAGAGACGAATGGCTAAAGAAGATATGGTACATATACACAATGGAATATCACTCAGCAATAAGAAAGAATGAAATAATGCCATTTGCAGCAACATGGATGGACCCAGAGATTATCAGACTAAGTGAAGCATGTCAGACAGAGAAAGACAAATATCATATGACATCACATCTGTGGAATCTAAAAAAATGATACAAATGAACTTATTTACAAAACAGAAATAGACTCACGGACATAGATAACAAACTTATGGTTACCAAAGAGGAAAGAGACGGGGGATAAATTAGGAGATTGGGATTAGCAGATTCACACTACTATATGTAAAATAAACAACAAGGACCTACTGTACAGCACCAGGAACTATACTCAATATCTTAGAATAACTACACTCAATATCTTAGAATAACCTATAATTCTGAAAAAATATATATATATATTTATGTGTAACTGAATCACTTTGCTGTACACTTGAAACTAACACATTGTAAATTAACTGTACCTCAATAAAAAGAATTCTGACACAAAAGCTTTTGAATTGAAAAGTATTCCAACACTCTAACATTTGAAATGAAAAGTAAAATTACATGTTATTTTATTATGCAAGTATCTTTGTTTCTATATTCTTTAGTAAATTCTTAATATAAAGAAAATATAGATTAAAAAGTCTGCACATAGGACTAAAAGATTGCTACTGTTATAAAAAAAAAATGTAAAGGCTAAATCTCTCAACTCTAAAGGATAGTTGATAATTTCTGAGAATACCTATTTATTATATAAAATCATCCACTGACTTCCTCCCCACATCCACTAAGCCATCACATGGCACCGTCCCACCAGAACCTCTCACAAAGGTGTTCCTTGGCCAAAGTGTCCTGTCAAGGCTCACTTCCTGTTGACCCGGACGTCTCTTTTCTCTTCGTTTCTGTGATACTTTTCTTTCCTACTAACATCTTTCTCCCTCTTCTCCATGTGCAATTATACACATTTCCCAAACTATGACTAGATTTCTAGAAACAGCCAGCCTCCCAGTGTCAAGTATTTTCAGCATCTCATGGGAATTTCCATTAAAAACCTCAAATTCCAAACATCTAAAGTGGAATATCTTTCCTTCCAAACAGCCTCCTTCTCCAGGATTTCCCTTCTTGGTTGGCCTAAAATAACCTCCATCAGTCAACAGGGTGCGGCCCTCAGGGTCATCTCCAGCTGTGTCCCCTCCCTGGCTCCACACATTCAGTCACTCACTCTTCCCTGGGAATGCCACCACTCTGTCCTGCCGCTCTGGCTCAAACGCAGTCCTTGTTGGAGTCTTTCCATTGCCCCCCTTCCTTTCTTCCCAACCTACCTACATCATGTCTGGTTTTCTCACTTCATCCCCCACCCTGTCTAAAAACATCTGATAAGTTAACACTGTCAAGAAGACAAAGTCCTGAGGCGTACATGCATATTTATTCATGATTTCACCACAAACAACCTTCCTAGACTTTTCTCCTACCAACCTCCATACACTTGACCAAAGGTCTGGTACCATTTCCCAACTACGATGTGGTTGGAAATGGCGGAGTGTTAGGTTTATCCTGGTCACTTCATGTCCTGCAGATGTTGGAAAGTGCGAATATTACTTCTCCCAGACTCCCTTGCAGCTAGGGTCCACTAGTTCTGCAGCTTCCACCTGTCTGAACTACTGCCTGAGATTTAGAAAGTTGAAGTGGTGGAGGCTGCATTTCTGCTGTGTCTGTGTTTTACCTGGTGAGCACGTCCAGGAGATGTCGGTTTTCTCCAGCACTGAAGGCTCCAGGCTCAGCCACTGACTCCTCCTTGTTGAGTGCTGGGGAATGGGCCTCTTACTGGTTTAGGTGGCAGCAGTTACTGGGAGTCAGTACCTGTAGCAGCAGTTTCTCAATCAGGCTGCAGGCTTCCTGATCAAAGACGTGGCCCTAACTACAGAGGGAGCCCTGTCCTGTGGGGTGGTTTTAAGGTCATTTCTGAGAGTTCAACTTAGAGTCCCCCCAGCAGTGATTTTCCCGCACCGAAGTTATTTTCTGCTTGAACAGCTACACAGGATTCTGTCCTTTGCAACTGAATCCAGACAGACGCACGGTTCATTCATGTTCAAAAGCCCTTGTCTTTACTGGGATGTTCCTGCCTCGCAGTCTCAGGCAGCTCAGCATCCCCCTTAAAGGCCAGGGTCACATTTTACCTCCTCCTGAAAACACTTCTCCACTCTTTTTCGGAGCCAAAGAAGTTCTTTCTTCTTTGTGGTAACAGAGAATTTTGTTAACATGACTAATATTACTATGAGCAAATTATAGCGGAAGTATTTGTTAACTTTCCTTTTCCTTACTTGACTGTGACACGTTTGAGGGCAAGAAATATGCTTTACTCATCTTTGATCCTCTAGTGCCCTGGGTTTGGCATATAGTAGAGTCTCAGTAAACACTGGCTGAAGTGAACTGAAATATACTGAGAGTGAGAGAGTGACTAGGGATTTCACCCCCTAATAATGGTATTTGTGCTACATCCCAAACAGGGAGGAAAGCCTGGCGGCTACAGATTCAAAAGTGGAAGAATTAACTAGAGATGGAAGCTGGATCGGAGATTAAGTGGGATATGGATGTGAGCATTAAAAGATGGATAAAATTTGACCTTGTGAAGAAGACAGAGAGGATATTTCCAGCTTGAGTGTGAAGAGGCGTCACGCGTGGGGGGCGGGATCTGCGGGAAAACAGGGAGTGGATTGGAAAAAAGAACCTGAACAGGGGTTTTGCAGAGGAGAGTTGTGGCAGGTAAGCCTCGGAGGAAGTGACAGGGACCAGCTCGGAGAAGCCCGATAGGAGGCTGGCCTCAGGACTGTGACATGTTTTAGACAGATAAGGGTCGGTCCTTGAAGGATTTGAAGAAGGAAGCATGTTTTACAAAGCCGGTTAGGCAATGGAGAGGGATCGGAGAGTTGCTTTCTTCCTTAGGTTTAGGAAAAGTAATTTAATACTAACAACTATATTGAGGGTAAGTAAACTCAGATGGCCAACGTTTGGCTCGATTTTGAAAATATCCCAAATTTCACAGAAGAGCTCTTGTATTAAATCCAGGTCTCTTTTGCTCGTATTAACTTATAAATATGGAAACATTATGAGAAGAATCATACCGCGTGCTTCATCACCCACATTCTGAAATGCTAAGTCCTTATCAGGCTTAGGAAAGAAACATTTTGTGGGTTGTTCACCCAGTTTCAATGATCAAAACTCTAAAATATCGAAACCTTTAAGGTTTGTTCTTAAGACCTCTGGCCCATTAGCGTGTACCATAAATTGCTCAGTTCTCTGAACTCACCCGTCCTGCGTAGTGCATAACGGTGAAAGCTGTGCCTTGGTCTTTGAGGGCGAGGTTCCCGTTCCCATCCTTCATGGGGGAGTAAACTGCATTTGTGTTTGAGGATTCTAGAAGACTGTGTAGCTTTTTGGGAAGACTTGGTTCCACTGACCAAATCATTTGACTTTCTTCATCCAATAAAGAGAGAAATCCAGAAGGCTTCTGAAAGTTAAGAAGAGAGAGTTTTTTCCTTCTATTACTCAATTTGCTATCTTTGTTATTGCTCATGTATACCATTTACATCCTCATCACGTTCATACAAGCACTGAGAAAATAAATTAGTCTTTATTATCAATACATGTCTATTTTTGTTCATTGCTGTATCTGCACCACCTAGCAAACCTCTGATGTCATGTTGGTTCTCAGTGGTATTTATTGATTAGAGGAATTGAAAATAAATAAGTGTAGTTGAAAGTCATTAAAACACTGGCGTTGTTAAAATATATATTCTCACCTTAATAAAATTTCCAACTACAGAAAAGTTGTATGTTTTCTTTCTGGTATATAGACCTACCTATTTATAGGTAAAAATGCAAGTTTCACCCTATACTTGGTATGTCTTTTCATTTCATTTTGGGGGGTATCAAAGAGGAGTGGCAGCAGAAATATCCACTGACATTTCCAGTTCATACTGATGAGGTCCCACTATTGAAATAACCATTCCAACGATGAGACCCCAAGGATGATAACCAAAGAGACAGAAATAACTTCATTCTGCTGGCCGCGGTTTAGCAGTCAAGGACATAGCAGCAAGCAAGAAGTGGGGTAGTAGGTACCCAAGGCTTCCCATATACAGGTTAAGTATATATTACTGTCAACCCATCTTATAACCTTAAGGAGGTAAACTGTATACTATCTGTGTCATGATGAGGGAGGGCTTTCTGGAGGAAGAGAACTTCTTCTGTACTTAAAACAAGGAATGTTGACAAGTTGGTACCAGAAACAAGAACATTGCACATATTTGGAAAATGAATAAAGTAATTTGTAAATATACATTTATAAAAATAAAGGGTAGAAAATTATACACTATCCTCCTCAATAGCTAAATGGTATCAGTTTTAAACAATGTTCAAGTGTTTTAGAAATATTACTGGTGAATCTATATAAAGCCTTATATTAGTAGATAGAGACTGATGTTTGTGTGATAGATTTTTGTTCTTATGATGGAGATATCGAGGCAAAGATTCTAGCTTTGTAAGGTAGAAACAATAAAGATAAGCATAAACACCTGCAGAAACACTAACGTGATATGTACGTATATATATATTTTTTTCTGCCAAGGTTTTCCATATTCAAACTTAGAAATCTGGAGACAAACAAGATTCTGCTGAATTTGTTTTATGGTCTTGCTAGTCTTGGAGCTACTTTATAAAATATTATATTTGTACAATGGGTATTTATAACTATGCCAAGAGGAGAGTTTTAGCGACATAACTGCAGCTGAATATTTTTTATAACAAAATGATCTGATACTTGTCCTTTTAATCAATTGGTAATCCTTCAAATGCCCTTTCAGAGAAAGGTCGTGTGCTCCTCAATCAACACTGAAAGATTATAAGTAAATTAGAAATTGCTGAGTCTCCCATAAAGCTATCCTCAAAATAAGGCCCCGTGAAAGAAAGTTCTTTCTCTCCAGTATATTTAAATGCATGCATCCTGTAAAGTATCTAATTATATTATGTGAATACCTGGAAAAAAAAATCCAAAACTCCAGTCTGGTTACCAAGAGAATAAGCCGTTTCCATGGTAACTCCCTCTTGTACACATTCTGTTTGCTCCTGTAGAAAAAGCACTTCATTGATATAGTGGTGCATCTTCTCATTGGTCATGTTGACACAGAGCTATTGTGGGGAAAAAGGAAAAATTCACAAGATGATTCGGCATGCAGATCCATGGTTCCAGGACACATTTCAGACCAGTGAAATGTTGACTCAAGAACGGTCAGCACACTTAGTGTATCTAGATGCCGCACTACAGTCGCCCCCGAGAAGCCAAAGGAAAGAGCTTCACTTGATGCTGTTGACCTCACATGGTCTGATTACGCAGCTGAAGACGGGCACGTTAAAAACAACAAGAAGTATAATTACAGCATTAACTTACAAATTTGGGGTCTAAAATATATTTGAGTATTTAAAAAATATTTACAAAAGGAATGTATATTTGGGCCCTTGTCAACAAATATTACACGTATACTTCTTTATCCATTCACCTCTTGATGGACACTTAAGTTGCTTCCATATTTCCATATCTTGGCAATTGTAAACAAAGCTACTATGAACACTGGGATGCAGGTATCTTTCTGAATTAGTGTTTTTGTTTTTTTCAGGTATATACCCAGGAGTGCAATTGCAGGGTCACACGGTAGCTCTATTTTTAGTTTTTTGAGAAATCATACTGCTTTCCATGGTAGCTGCACCAATTTACATTCCCACCCACAGTGTGGGAGGGCTCCCTTTTCTCCACACCCCACCAACACTTGTTAACAAATGTGTTATTTCTTACAGTTTTAATTTCTTAACTTAAAAATATCTTAAGATATTAGAAAATAAAATAAAATAACACAAATCTAGCCAAGATGAAGTCTTGCTTTCCCCCTGGGCTATTCTCCTATTTTCTGCTTTTTTTTTTTTTAATAACAAAAACCTCAAAAGAGTTGTCTTTTCTTCTCTCAAATTCCTGTCCTCCCCACTATTCAAACCCCGCCAGTACATTTTTGCCATCACTGCTCCACCAAAATGGCTTTTCTGGAAGTCAACAGTGGTATGTGCATTTCTAAATCCAGCGTTCAACCCTCCGTGTTCATTATCCTTGACCTCCCGGTGATATCTACAGCCGATCCCTCTGCTTCCCTGGGGCACTGCCTCCGCTGTCTTCCAGGACATCCACTCTCTTGGTTCCTACCTCACTGGCCACCCCTTGTCCATCTCCTTCTCTGACTCCATCCTGGAGTGGTCCAGCACTCCGCCCAGGGCCTCCTGTCGCCCATCTCTACACCTACTACCTTTGTGAGCTCAGGAAGTTTCACAGACCATCCTGTTCCCCCATCTGCACTATGTTATAATAGGAAGAATCCAAAGTCACTTAGAAATATTTAGAATTCTGTAACTCACTGAAAATAATTAAATATGAATAATTTATATAAATCGAAGTTACCGATAAAGCGTTTGTAAATGGAAATCAGATCTCATTTGCAAAGGGAACAATATTTAGGATTATGTTTAATGTGAAATGGGATGTATTTATACAAAGTAAATGCCAAAGTTACTGTAAATCGCACAAGACTGGAATAGTCACCAAAAAAAAGAGAGACCGCCCTGGGTTCCTCTTGTCCACGTGCCCAAATTCTTCCCCAGGTCTGGTACCATCTCAACACCTGCTAAGTAGGACTCCTCTCAGACATTCCTGTCCCTCTGCTGGGAGCTCATGGCTTCTCTCCTGGACACATAAGAGCAGCCCTTACATTCCAGCTTCCAACCAGCAAGCCAAGTCGCCCCCCATAACCAACACCAGAAATGCCCTAATTCTCCATATAGGTGGTCTAGGCCTGACCATAAGCGTGTGGCAATTAATAAATTAAGAATAACACACGCATAGTTTTCCATTTTCTCACAGACCTAGCTATTTGGGAGGATGGGAATTTACGAGATTCTAGGGACACAAAGAAATCTTAGAGGGAAATTTTTTCAGAGGAGAAAAGAAGCAACAGATTGGGGTGCAGGGCATGGGTCAGCACACAGAGGGGGTTCGTCCTGAGGCTGGAATGGTTTGCTGAGAAGTTCTGTTCTTTAGTTCTTGCCGGGACCAGAATTTTTTGAGTAAGTAGAGGCGGTTCAAACATCTTCAGAAACAGGGTGATTGGAGGATGACAATATTGCAGACGCGGGACTACCCTGGTGGAGGAAGCCAGAGACCTGAAAATGTAGAGGCTCTTATGACCTGTGACCTAGTCACGTCATTTGGATGATGAACATACATCGATATTTCACTATTAATATAATAGGTGGAGAGTACAGTAGAAATATACCAAATACGATATTTAAATAACATATTTAGATGAGATCTAAATACCATATATTGACACACAAAGAAAAACCAAAATAATTCTTAGCTCCAGGTCAAAAGTGATGGCCCAGGGTGACGGCCCTTGTTTCCAATATTTTTTCTTGTTTCTCTGTTTCATAGTAAAAGATGGCTTCTGTAAATTTGGTGATCAGTGAATGTCTGTAGACTAAATAAGCTTCCCTACTGCATTCTATTACAAAATAAGATCTTCTGTTTAAGAAAACAAGAAAGAGGGAAACTTGTTATCTGTATCTCCCATTCCCAATTAAATAGCTTGACGTAAAACAACCAAAAAAAAAAAAAGGTGTCTGTCCGAATGTCCCCTTGATTGTCCCAGCCCTGGCCAGTGCCTGTCTGCAGATGGTGGACTGCAGTCTGAGGACCCAGGGAGCTGGGTGTCCAGGGGCCTGGAGGGACCAGTGGTCACTGGGACCTGGTTCCAGCTATTTAGCAGGTAGGCGAAGGGGAGGGCCCCAGGGGACTTGTGCTTTCCAGTGACTGCTTGCCCCCTGCCCTGTCTGGCTTCATTCTTGTATATAATTAACTAAACCCTCCTTTTTTAAACCTGAAATAAAAGTTTAAAATAACTATGCCACATTGCTGCTGTCTTGGAAGCTATGTTAAAACCTGAAGACCTTGAGTGAACTTGTTCTAACTTGCAAAATCCCCCTTTTTTTGCATCGTCTCTTCCTCTACCACTCCATCCACGATCTCTGAAATTTTTTAAATTTTCTTCCTTCTATCTGATTTGGCCAGTGGTTAACCAGAGCTTTTCCCCTCTGCTCCCTGACAACTAGATTTCATGAGATATATGCAAAGCTGAAAGTTCTTTAAATTTAAAACTAAAAGTTTCCTAAATAAACTCACACTTTTGTGGATCAACTCCCTGAATATAACAATATTAAAAACATAGCCACTTCATTTGAGAACATACCATACAGGACATTTAACTTTAAATGCTTGATTGTTAAGGCAAAAAGAGTTTGAATACGGATACAGACATATAAATTCTGCACATGAGAGCTGGCAAAGGAAGGGCTGGAATTCAGTAATTAAATATCATCTGAAACATATTTCCTTCCTTATACCTGATACAATCTAGCACTTTCATCCCCTTGAAGTGTCCCATCAAAACTGACTGATATCACATGAAAGGATGCACAACATCACTAATCATTAGAGAAATGCAAATCAAAACTACAATGAGGTATCACCTCACACCGGTCAGAATGGCCATCATCAAAAAACCTACAAACAATAAATGCTGGAGAGGGTGTAGAGAAAAGGGAACCCTCTTGCATTGTTGGTGGAAATGTAAATTGATACAGCCACTTTGGAGAACAGTATGGAGGTTCCTTAAAAAACTAAAAATAGAACTACCATATGACCCAGCAATCCCACTGCTGGGCAAATACCCTGAGAAAACCATAATTCAAAAAGAGTCATGTACCACAATGTTCCTTGCAGCTCTATTTACAATAGCCAGGACATGGAAGCAACCTAAGTGTTCATCAACAGATGAATGGATAAAGAAGATGTGGCACATACATACAATGGAATATTACTCAGCCATAAAAAGAAATGAAATTGAGTTATTTGTAGTGGGGTGGATGGACCTAGAGTCTGTCATACAGAGTGAAGTAACTCAGAAAGAGAAAAACAAATACCGTATGCTAACACATACACATGGAATCTTAAAAAAAAAAAAATGGCTCTGAAGAACCTAGGGGCAGGACAGGAATAAAGATGCAGACGTAGAGAATGGACTTGAGGACACGGGGAGGGGAAAGGGTAAGCTGGAATGAAGTGAGAGAATGGCATGGACATATATACACTACCAAATGTAAAATAGATGGCTAGTGGGAAGCAGCCGCATAGCACAGGGAGATCAGCTCGGTGCTTTGTGACCACCTAGAGAGGTGGGATACGGAGGGTGGAAGGGAGACGCAAGAGGGAGGAGATATAGGGATATATGTATACGTACAGCTGATTCACTTTGTTATACAGCAGAAACTAACACAACACTGTAAAGCAATTATACTCCAATAAAGTTGTTAAAAAAAAAAACAACTAAGTGATATCAGTAGATCAAGATCTATGTTAATCTTACTTATTGTGTATTAATCTCTAGGAATGATTCTGGAAAGACAAGTTATTTTCTATAAAACTGTGCGGCATCTGTCCCTAGTAGTAGCCCACCGTGAAAGAATACATTTTCTTGTTGCTGTCATTTTAATCATAAATGAAAAACAGAAACTTCTGAAAATTATTGTTAGGGTAAAAATGAAAATTTTTTTAAAATATTCAATTTGCTTAAAAATTAATATTTTGAGGTGTTCCTCCCATCTAATAATGTGATAAGCTCCTTTAGTCCTGAGATAATTTCTTTACCAAAGATTAAGAAATGCTATAAAGAAACTTCTTCAATTTGTAGTGAAATATTTACAGTAAATGTACAGAAAATAAATGACTCCATTATGAAATGAAACCACTGGAAAAGATTCTCTTTGATTAGATGATACACACAATTGTAATTTTTCAAACTTTTTGACATTAAAGTATGCATTGAATCATTTAAAACAACACAAATAGATCTTACATCTCAGCAGTTTGATTTAAAAGTAGTTATGGAAAGTGTGGCTAAATGTTATATATTTTGGGAAATAGGTTACTCAAGAAATAAACGGAGAAGCCATGAAAATAACATGATGTCTGTTACTGCAGGAAAAAATAAAAACGTCTGATAAAGGATTCTGAAATAAGACCACCAACGGCTGATTCTCTACTGCAGAAGAAATATCCAAATTATATGACACTTATCATTCCCCTCATTTTGAGATGCTCTAATTGAAAATACCTAGGTAGATGTGGATGTCTCAAACACATTAAATATCATAATTATTATAAAATATATAAATTATATAATATGACACATAAATTGTAAAATATAATTCTCTTATCATGTTGCATTCAGAATAGAGCTCAGCTCTGCAGTTACAAAAATTATTTTTGATGACAACTGAGTAAACCTTCTTGCTTCTGACTTTATATCTGACCATCTCTGTATATAAACCTGGCTGTAGTGTTTCAGCTGACTCAAGCATTTTTATAATAAAAACTAGATATTTTAATTGGTTTTGTTTCCTAATATTTTACTGAACTGAATATTGGCTTCACTGAATTGATCCACTGTTTTAGTAAGAATGGTGATGTCAAGTGTGAATGTGGATAAAGCCACAGTCACGAGAAAGAGCTGGAAAAGGGCTTCTAGTCTTTTTTTTTTTCCAGGAAGGAAAGTCTAAAGCAGAGTACCAAACTTTGCGTAACAAAAACATGATTTGGCCTGTACTTCTGAACAGAGCAACTCAGTTGAATGCTTTCCTGGTCAAAATGATTCATAAAACATATAGCTTCCCTCCTGCGCTTTACTTTTTAAGTAAAGCTTTATTTTTAAGCTGCAGTGTCCGGTGGGGCTTGGTGACATGGGCTGATCCTTACAATATATCTGAGCCTTTAATTGTACATTGTGTTCTTTGTATTCTGGGGAGAAAGAAGTCATTTATTAAAATCCCACAGAAAAATCCAGCCAGATGTGTACAACTGAGCAGCCTGTGGAGTGATTTTTGACTTGTAGCTTTTTTGACAGGGGTGCTTCCTGAAGCTGAAGGTGGACCTGCATTTGTAAGAGAGGCGAGCGAAGCTAGGTGTTAGAGGAAATCACGGGGAACGCGTGGACTTTGAAGTAGACTGTTTTTCAAACTCACTTTGAAGCAAGGCGTCCATTAAACTTTTTTACTAAAACCGTTTGCCTTTTTCCCTGCTCTAAACTGTTCGGAGCACTCACTGTTTGAACAAAAGTTAAAATATAAACGAAGTGCTAATAGCATGAACTTCAGAACTGCTAGGAAATGTAGCTAAGGGGACGAATGCGGACATATCGCCCTGTGGCAGGCACCTTGCTGGCGAGTGGAAAAATACATCACGCCAACCAAATGGTGGCCAAAATCAGGACAAAAACCTGCACATTCTTGGTTTATTTTCACTGGGCTGTCTGTGTTGTGTGTGCATATGTGGGTGTGTTTAAACACCATCAGAGAAAGATAGAATGAAAGATTTGTAAGGCAAATTAGTTTATGTATCTAGAAGCATAAATCTCCATCAATAATTGAGTATATCACTGACTTCAATGCAAAACGATCATTATTTTTACTTTTTAACTCTATCCATCGGAATTATGTTGGGATTTCATTAAATTCCCACGTATTCCTCAGAGGAGACTTGAATGTGGGTAAAAGGTAGGTATTCATAAATGATAATGAACAGTTATTAAGAGCTGTTTAATTAGCATGCGCCTTCTCTGATTAAAATACATGCTTTGTACATTAGGTGCCATTGCTGAGTGGTTTAATAATAAAAATCATGCACCCTTTGAAAACACTCTTTAGTAACAGACTATCATTGCTTATCCAGATGGCCTATCATTTGTATTAATGACAAAATTAATTTCTTGAGTAAATTTTCACCAACTGTTCTCCCTTTATTTTCATTACTCAGTGAAATTTATCTGAAGCAAAAATATAATAAAGCATGATGTATGCATCACAGAATTAAGGTGGAGATTAACTGAAGCTCACTCCAGTTGACAGAGCTCCAGGCGTTAGACAGGGATTCGAAATCCTACTGAACATTAGAATTCACTGGGAGCTTTTAAAAAAGGCTGATGTCTGGGCCTGACCCCAAACCAATTAAATCAGAGTAGGGCCCAGGCACTGATATAGTTTGAAAGCTTTCCAGATGATTCTAATATGGAGACATGATTGAACACACTGAGATAGATGATGGCATACACAATCCATTACCTGATTTCCTCATCAGTTTATATATACATACACACACACACACACATGCATATGTGCACATGATGCATATATTATACAGTTACACATTAAAGGACATTTGTTCCTGTCCAAAATGTCCTTCAGATATCTGGCCGGTAAGACCTTTGGTCCATGCCAAAAGGTCCTTGACATTTGGTCCTGTCCAAAACCTTTTGGCATAGACTAAATATACTCAAGGACATTTTGGATAGGACCAATTGTCAAGGACCTTTTCATGTGAACTAAATGTCCTATGGAGGTTTTGGACAAGACCAAGTGTCTGCTAACCCATTTTTATCTGACGGGGCAGGAATGAGGTCAGGTTTCAGATATTCAGTATTTCTCAAATATGTTCAGCAGAACATTAACTGCATGAGATGTCAATTACTATCGTCTAAAAAACAACACAAGAGAAGCCTATTAAACACTAAGCCGAGCCAATAGTATTCTCTGCAGGGGCCCTTTCTGGGGCCTTCACTGTGTCAAGTGTACTCTGCATCTCCAACTTACTCTTTTGAAGAACGCCTCTTTGGGTTTCGAGACTACTGTATATAGTTTCCCCAACCAATCGGTCATTCCAGATTTCAGCACCTTATCTATAAAACGGCAGGGGTAGGGGTGATGAGGGAAGAGTATGTCTCCGATCTGTTTCAGCCTTAAACTTCTATAGTGTATTTTGCCTTCTTTGAAATTCCTATTATTGTAGAGCCTTTCTTCTCTCCACCCCTGTGTGGGAAAGGACATGTTCCCTTTCTCCCGGCACCGCCCATCTTGACTTGACACGGATAAAGACCCTGATATTGTTCCATAAATACAGGAGCCTGATGCTTGGGGAACACGGCGTGGAAGGGCTGCTCCCTTGCTGGAGTCCTGTGTCAGGAGCCTCATTCCCAGATCCCAGGCCCAGGGCACTGCGGGGACCTACTTCTGCTCTTGTTTGTTTTTTGGTTTTCCAAAACCAAACTACCTTCCACCCCTTTTTGGTAGATTACTGTTTCTTAAAGGAACCAAACACCCTTTCCTCCCCTGGTTTCTCTTTGAGATTTTTCCAATCAAACTCTGTGCAATAGGTTTTAAGCTAATAGAGGTGGCAGTTACTTCACAGGAAGAAAGACACTGGTTTTACACAGATTTAAAAAAAACACTTTCTCTCTCTCCAGCATTTCTTTTAGGGATTCTATTACTCAGTGCAACACAGATTCATAAAATAAATCCAATATTTTAATGCGTGTAACTCATGCCTATAATCTCCTTTAACATAAAAACCACCACTGTTCAGGGATTTGAGGGACTGACTGAAGGGGTCAGCCAACAATAAACCTATTGGCTAATTTTCTTGCCATTTTCTACGTAACAATCTGCTCACGTCAGATTGAAAAATACAAATGCTACTGAAATAGTTGTCTGTTTCAAAGAGCTGTCATTATCCAGGATTAAATGCAAGGCCTAGAGATACTGAAAAAAATCACAGACTGCAGAGCCCTGGTCCTGAGGTGTCAAAGGAAGAAAGAAAATGGCACAAAGAGCACTACTTTGGGACCAGATAGATTTGCATCTGAATTCCCACGTGGCCCCGCAAAGGCTTCTGGGACGTCCCTGAGCTTTTTGAGAAGGTTGCTGCAGGAGCTAGTGATCATACAAGAAAAGCATCTGACTCATAGCAGGGGCTCTAGAAGTTGTAGCCACTGGCGATTATTAGCAGAAAAATAAATGGAACCATATTCGTAGTCAGCACATTGGGGGCTTTGCACCTGCACAGCCACTGCTGGAAAGCTGGGCTTCTTCCTGGTTAGTTGTCATTAAAAGAACTCAATTCACTCTTCTCTAAAGTGACCTGATATACATTTTCAAATCCACATATTCTCCCTGTTACATTCTGTAACACTTCCTTTTCCCCGTCCTGGTGCAGGCAGGCCTCAGAGATACTTCGGGTTTGGTTCCAGACCATGACAATAACAGGAATATGGTAATAAAGCGAGTCATGTGCATTTTTTGGTTTTCCAGTGCATAAAAACGTTATGTGTACACTATACTGTAGTCTATTAAGTGTGCAATAGCATTATGTGTGAAACAATGTATATACCTTAATTTAAAAATACGTTATTGCCAAAAAAAAGTGCTAACCATCACCTGAGCCTTCAGCAAGTTGCATTAGTAACATCAAAGATCACTGATCACAGATCATCATAACAAATATAAAGTAATGAAAACATTTGAAATATCATGAGATTACCAAAACGTGACAGTAGACTTGCTCGATGAAAGGTTGCCCCCAAACTGTAATTTGTAAAAAAATGCAGTGTCTGTGAAGCCCAATAAAGCAAAGTGCAAGAAAAGGAGGTCAGCCTTCACTTTACAAGGAAGAAGATATACCTGCATTCTCTCACTTATTTATTCGGATTAAATAAATGCATTTGGTGAAAAACCCCACTATGGAAAAAAATATATCACATAAAATTTATTCAAAGTTTATTGCTTCTATATTTAATAGAATAAATAATATTGTGTCTTAAGAGAAATACAAAAAATATACTTATGAATGGGAAGCAATTAAAGTTCAGAAAATTTACAATAATAATAAATCTTTAAGTCTAACTTTCAAAGAACCTTTGAAACTGGAAATAGTGCAGATCATTGGTTCTCCAGGTCCTTCCCTGAGTTACTTAAATTATCTGAACCCTGGTTTCTTTAGCTCTAAAATGGTGATATTGTTTAAGTTAAAAGCTTTCAAGAAAAAAAATGTCATTAAATGTAGTTTACATGGCCAAAATTGCTTTCTTCTGCTTCATTGTTTATCTCCTCAAAACAAGTTTTCAGAAATTGTTAGCTTAAGGACCTCTAACCACACTATTTTTAAACACAGAATCCAATATTATTATAGGAAGTACATTAAAATAGCATCTCATTACTTAATTACTCTGTGTATTTTTCTATAGAAACCTGAGTAGCACTATACTGGGGTTCTGCTATGTAAAAAAAAAAAAAAAAAAAAAAAAAATTTCCTTATTCAAATTTTTCTTAAACTGTGTTATCAATAGCTTGTTGAGTTCCTGAAAAGATTTCAGAAAGTTCAATATCAGAGAGTAGAAAATGTGGTAAGACAGAGTTAGATATTTAATGTATGCATGATTTGAGAATCTGCATATTTAACAATAAAATATTTTTAGATTCATAGATCAATTCATTGAGCAGTAAATAGATCATACTGATACCTAATAGCTATCACTATCAGAACATGAGCTATGATTAAATACTAAAATGAGGTATCACCTCGCACCAGTCAGAACGGCCATCATTAAAAAGTCTACAGATAATCAATGCTGGAGAGGGTGTGGGGAAAAAGGAACCCTCCTCCACCGTTGGTGGGAATGTAAATTGGTGCAGTTACTATGGAGAACAGTATGGAGGGTCCTTAAAGAACTAAAAATAGAGTTGCCATATGCCACTCCTGGGCATATATCTGGAAAAGACAAAAACTCTAATTTGAAAAGATGCATGCACTTAATGTTCACTGCAGCACTATTTACAATAGCCAAGACATGGAAACAACCTAAATGTCCATTGACAGATGAATGGATAAAGAAGATGTGAGATATATATATATATAAAATGGAATCCTACTCAGCCGTAAAAAAGAATGAAATAATGCCATTTGCAGCAACATGGATGGACCTAGAGATTATCATACTAAGTGAAGTAAGTCAGACAGAGAAAGACAAATATTATATGATGTCACTTACATGTGGAATCTAACAAAATAATACAAATGAAGTTATTTACAAAACAGAAATAGGCTCACAGACATAGAAAACAAACTTACGGTTACCAAAAGGGATGGCAGGGTGGGGGAGGGATAAATTAGGAGTTTGGGATTAACAGATACACACTACTATATATAAAATAGGTGAATAACAAGGACCTGCTGTACAGCACAGGGAACTCTACTCAATATCTTGTATTATAATAACCTAAAATGGAAAAGAATCTGAAAAAGAATATATTATATATGTGTGTGTGTGTGTGTGTGTATCTGAATCACTTTGCTGTACACCTGAAATCAACACAACATTGTATAAATTAACTATACTTCAATTAAAAAAAAATACATGGGACTTGCCATACTGGGAACGAAAATAGCAGCCTCTTCCTCATTAAGGTTTTCCTAATCCTTCTCCCAAGATATCCAATTAGAATTGGTCCTTCTCGTATTTGTACCCTACCTACCTCACCATAATGTCTGTACATTTCTTAGTTCCCAGTACAGGGTCTGGAACTTGGTACATATACAAAAACTACTTATTGAATGAATGAACCACAGAGTACCCTGATGCAAATGAGCCAGAACAAATGCATCCTTCTAGGTACCGATAAAACACATTCCTACAGAGAGCAGAGACCACAGCACTCTCAGTTTTCCCATCTGTAAAATGGAATTATCTACATCAACAGTACATGGTATGAGTTCAACCGATGGTCGTTAAGATGTTCTTTGATTTATCTTTGTATCGTATCTAGGATAGTGATTTCACAGCTAAGGATTTTATGGGGTTTTTTTGAGGTTGAGGTTGACACATTATATAATCTTATTTCGTAGAACTTTAGAAGTCGAGGCATCTGGCTTTTTCCAAACCATTGAACACTTAGCCCAAGGTTGTCCTGTTCGCCAGGACTTTCCAGGAAATCTCACTCTTTAGAAAAGAATTTGTAAGCAAGGAAATGTTTCAAAGCTTTTACTTTGAACAACTGTGTTCTCTTTTCAAATTCTCTGCAGTCTTATAGCAAATTGTTAATAGGCAATTTTACTAGATTCCATAGCTTCAAAAGTTTCATTATATGTAGCTGCATGTTATGTGTCTAGTGGGAAACTGGGGGAAATTATTGAATATTAAATCATTAGTTTCCACTACTTTGTTCTTTAATCCTTTTGTGAAGATCTGTAGTCTGCAGAGCTTGGCGTTTTTTTACAACTGTTGGGAGAGAACATATTCTAGCATTTATTAAAATTTATATAATCTCAAAGTTTTCTCATTTACTTTAAATAGCACAGGAATACCTTATTTTTTTGTGCTTTGCTTTACTGTGCTTTACAGATTGAAGGTTTGGAGTAACCCTGGGTCGAGCAAGCCTACCAGTGCCATTTTCCCAACAGCATTGATCATCTCCTGTCTCTGTATCACGTTCTGGTAATCCTTGCAATATTTCCAACTTTTATTATTATTATCATATCTGCTATGGTGATGTGTGATCAGTGATCTTTGATGTTTATACGAAGACTTGCTGAAAGGCTCAGAGGACAGTTAGCGTTTTTTAGCAATAAAGTCTTTATAATTAGGGGATGTGCATTTTTTTAGACGTAATGCTATTGCACACTTAATAGACTACAGTACAGTGTAAAACCATAATTTTCATACGCACTGGGAGACCAAAAAATGCACGTGACTAGCTTTATTGCCATATTCCCTTTATTGCTGTGGTCTGGAACCAAACCTGCAAATCTCTGCGGTGTACATGTATATTACGGATAATTCTGAACAGATTCAACAGAGAAGAGAATAATGCAATACACCTCATCTGCCATCAACCAACTTTAACAATTATCAACAATTACCACCTCATGGCCAATCCTGCTTTATCCGTTTCCATATTACCCTCAAAATTAAATTCATTTGAAGCGATTCTCAGACATTGTGTCATTTAATTGGCAAATATTTTAGTATAATTCTCTAAGCTACAAGGACTTTAAAAAATATATCCATAGTACCTTTATGTCACATAATTTCTATCAAGGATAATTTTTTTTTTTTGGTCAAATGTCCAGATTTCACATCACACTAATTAACTCATAATTTTTTATACTTAAGCAAATCAGGATCCACATAATGTCCATACATTTAACTGATTTATATGTCTCCTAGATCTCTTTCAATCTACCAGGCGCCTTGTTCTTTGACATGTTTATCCTTGCATTTTATATGTTGAAGAAATCAGGTCATTTTTCCTGTACTGTTTCTCACAGTCTGGAGTTTTCAGAGTGAATTCTTGTGGTTTATCATGTTTCTCTGTCCTCAGTTTCTGTTAATTAGTAGTTACATCAACACCTTTCATTATATTCAGGTTTCCTCCTTTCCTTCCTCCTTTCCTCCCTCCCTCCCTCCCTCCCTCCCTCCCTCCTTCCCTCCTTCCCTCCCTTCCTTCCTTCCTTCCTTCTTTTCTTTCTTTCTTGTCAAGAACACTTGATATGCATCTGGTATATTGTCACCCTTCTTGTAACGTTAGCTGTGATTGATACTCATTGCATAGATTCATTACTTCTTAGAGCTGTAGAACTGACTTGCTCTAATTCTGTCACTCATTCTTCATTTATTTGTAGTGAGACCGCATCAGGTTATATTTATAAATTAACTTAGGGAGAATCAGGATCTTTGTACTATCAAGCCTTTCTAGGAATGCAGCATATCTTTCCACTTTTAACTGTAATTATGCAACCTTCGGGAGCATTTTAGCCCTCATTTAGGCTATTTACTAAGTTTTGACTATGTAAATGTTTTCTTTTCCTCTATGTCTTCTGATAAACTATTTTAAGAACATATAAAAGTCTTTTGCATGCTGATTTACAGCTGGCTATTTACCAAATTCTCACATCGTGTGTAGTAACGTTTCATGCTTTCTTTTCAGCTTTCTAAATATTAATAGTCTCTGGAACTAAAAGTATTTTTACCTCTCCTTCCCACATTGTGCCTTGAATCGCTTTCACTTTTCTAACATCATTGGCACTGCGATGTGTAAGGGAACTTTTGTCTTGGTTGTTTTCTTTCTGATTATCAAGTATCATAAATGGAATTCCCTGGCTGTTTCAAGTTGAAGAGTTGATCAGAGAGGCTTTTCTTTTAGGGCATTAGGAGATATGTTTACAGCACTAGATACATAATAAAGGAAATGAGAATTCATGAGATGTAAGTATCACATGGCAGAGAGGACCTGGTAATGATGTAATTACATAACTAATCAGGGCGACAGATTCAGAGCCTCCCGAATTGTACTTTGAAACTCAGATAATTTAGCGCCCCCTCCACTGAAGCATCAAACTGCTGTTGAGTTATATATTATATTACATTTTTTACTCTAAAAATCATCTTTTTATAATATATAAATTAGTTCTGAATAGAAATGACTTATTAAAAGTCAGAGAAAACAGGACTAGCATTTCCTATGAGCTGAAACAAATTCTCATTTAAAGTATCACAAGCTTCCATCTAATGATTTAGAGCTACTTGGGCAAACTGAGGTTGGACGTGCTGATGCTTTGGAGTCCTTCTTAGTATCTCCTCAGATCGTCCCTGTTTGTCAAATTTCTTATGGAAGAATGATTGTCAAGCAGTATACATTTATTCCTGAGCAAGAGAAGCCCCTAGCAAATCCACTAAAGGTTTTTTCCTTATCAGTTTACTCTTTAAATTTCAGTTGAACCGCATTTGTTAAGCTCGTATTATATACACAACGCGGCACCACACCCAACTGCAGCCCTGTGGGCGTGGACGTTCTACTGAATAGCCAGTAGAGGCACTAATACTCTTCTGGGTTTGATTCTGAATATAATATTGATCTGTTAATCATTCTGTTGCAAGTTGTCAGTGGAGTAAGACATGAGGAAGTTCGCCATTCTATTAGCAACTCAAGAATCTAGAATGTATCATTCAAACCAATGGCCTTTAGAAAGCTCACAGGCACATTTAGGAATTTGCCAAATACCCTGTAAGATGAGATTTGGACTAACCACAAAGAAAATAATTTTATCCTTCTAAATGGTTCCTGGGTATACTGCGCCCAATAATTAAGCAAACCTGCTAAACGTGCGTGACAAACCTGCCAAGCAAACTAAAGGTACATCTTTAAAAATATTTATTGTTTTTGTAATCAAGGTCTAAAAATTGAGCTTTTACCCATAAGTACCTAAAACTAGCTCTTGGCATTTAACAGAGACTTGTTCTTTAGATCTGAAAAATCTAAAATGCCATTCTTTGTTAATAAAAATCTCAGGCCATGAATATATTCTAAAATATATAATTAAAATATTTAACAGCAAGAAAGAATGATAAGGGGTATACGTAATTATAGTAAATGAGTAAGTTTTAATCAGGAGATAACATAAATGTGTCACACATTTCAGCTGCCGGCACAGACTTGATAGATACTGAGTCTGGGTCTGGAGCAGGAGGTTGGGATCCCAGCCCTCGCAGACACCCTCCCACTTGTGATTTCTGCGTGTCACTTAACCGGGAGACGCAGAAACCGTGAGTCTCACTAGAGACCCAAGCCCGCATGTTTTCCAACGCAAAAATGGAAGGAATCAATAAGACTGCCAGACAACAAACACTTGCACTGAGAAATCCGTCACCAGAAGCAGCCTGCGGACCTATGCTTCTTGTTGGACATCCTGCTGGTGACTCTTTCAACTGCCCTCTTCCTAGGTTCATCACTATTTTTCTTAATAATAAGCAATAGATAAATAGAACCACAAAGTCCTCCCTATTCCATTAATCCATGGACACAGCATCATGAAGGGAGAAGAAATCTCTGGTCTCACTGTTCTTATTTTAGGCGAGACTTCCTGTAAAGTTTTGTAGAGAAATGATTCACGATGATTCACCCTAGATTAAGTGAGTCGGCATGATCCAGATCTACTCAGAGGACCCTGAACCACTTTTTTAGGGAAAAAAAGGCCAAATCTGAAAAGGTTTTCAGGTGTTCCCATTGACAGCAGCGAAGGTAGCTACCCACCATTTCTTACGTGTGTACAGTGAGCTGGAAAATGACACCAGAACCTCTGTAACAATCATTTTGTTCACTCTCACAGCTCCGTAGGTCTCTTACCATCTTGATTTTACAGATAAGGAACGAAAGCTCATCATAGATTCTTCATCTTGGCCAGGACAGCTCTGCTAGTACAAGTCGCAGAACTGGGTTTCAACCTCATTCTATTTAATTCCTTACCCAGTGCCAGTAACCACTCTAAACACTGCATACCTGAAATTCTTCATGTAATTTAATGCAGCATGGTTTTCTCTCTTCCCACCTGTACCATCTTACAGGTTTAGTTTTCCTTCTCTGCTAAAGCAACTTTTATTTCTACCCTTAACACTTAATTTTTAGATATACTTAATTCGATTAAACTATTCGTACTATACTATTAAGATACCTAAAAAGAATTTAGTGCTTTTACAAGTGCCCTAAATTGTAAATAGATTAAAAAAAATCAACACCTCTGTAATGTACTTTTATGGGTTGGCCATAGTCACATGTACGCATGTCACGTAAAGTCGAAACTACAAATAAGAGCATTTAGCATGAGAAAGTATTTCCATCCTGATTTTTGGCTGGAGTTTCTAAAGACCTTCAAACTGATTTCAAATAGAGACACCCTCGGAGTCTCTGACCCTGCTGAACTGGCATTTCCATAAGCACAACTCTGGTTTCATCTAACGCCGTCTTTTAAAACAAGTGCCTCTGTTTAAAAAAAAAAAAAAAAAAAAAGGATTATGCCAGTTTACAAGACCACATAAAAATGTTGACTATGTCAACAAACCAGGAACATTAATTTAAAACAGGACTGCAGAGTCCTTATTTCCTTATTTTAATTACATATGCCCAAGAAATAGTGCAAATAGTCTTTACTGAATTAAAAAGAGATACCTTATTAGTTGAAAAAACCATTCAAGTTAACAAAATTTCAAAAGAAACCCACTTACTTGTTCAAATTCATTCTTTTGAAATTCTTCAAAACCAAAGATGTCCAATATTCCAATATCCCATGTCTGCGAGCTGAAATGGAAGAGGACACAGTGAACAGGCATCCTTAACGCTTCCCATTGCTACTTTAGGTTGGAGAAATCCAGCCGCATAGCGTGTCACTGGCAACTTGAAGTAAAAACACAAATGATTATCTTAATCTGGTGGAAAACTGAAAATTAGGAAGAAAAAGTGTTCTTTTAATGCTTTGATTCAAACACAAACTCGTTAACAAAAATGCACTGATTTCTAAGTATAAAATGTAATGATATATGGGTAGTTTAATATTACTTCTCTGAAAGTCTCTGTGCCTGTCTCCTTCAAATAGGCCTGCTTTCTCTGAAGGAATTTGGACCGACCTGTTAAGTGGGTCTCACCAGCAGTAAATCCAGCAATTTCTCCATTACACATAAGTACAATACAAGTCAAGCCACAATTAAGCCATGTGCATGTTTTTTGATAGATCAGTTTGAGCCACTCCAAAAATTATGATTTTCCTAAAGGAGTCCTTACAAATAAAGAACAATGAAGATCATGAAACTTGGGTGCAAAATGGAAAGAAATCTATCTAAGTAACGACTTCTCTCTTCCATGTAAACTATCGCTCTTGGAATTTGCTACAGTCTTGGATGGTCAAACCACAGATGTCAGAACACACACAGTAAGTGAGGAAAGGAGGAATGAAACCTCATGTGACCCGGGAACCCTGACAACCTGGATTCTGTGGGGATATGGGAGCAGCACAGGGGTGTGTGCATGAGGTGCTTCTTGCAGAGAAAGCCCCAGATGATTCTGGAACGCTGGTCACCCCACCCCTCCCATGTCTCTGGTCTAACGCATCATCAGGAGGACTGCTGCCTGCATTTTCTGCCAGTGGAAGCGATGATTCCTCATCACGATGGTGCTCATTGTTTCATTACCAGTCTCCCTGCTGGTGCAGATGTTTTGCTGTTGTTTCCACTCAGTTTGATGTATCCACACTGCAGACCCCCTCGGCCACCAACTCCCTTTTTGTACCTATATTGTGTGTTCACAAGCAGGATGTAATCACAGTACATTAGGGGCTATAATTTGTCACTTACATGGCCACTTTTTTCTCTAAAAAAAAGGCAAACTAATGATTCTGTGATATCCTTTCTCTAAGATGATTTGTTGTAGATGGTACAAGTATGAGCTTCATAAGTAGGAAAGAGAGCATTTCAAAAGCCCTTCATATAAACATCACATGGCAAAGAGTATAAGTCAGTGAGGGGAGGAAAGAATCATTCATTGGATGTCTCTAGGTAATCGATTCCGTATTTTAGAAGAAAAAAATGAAGTTAGCCTTGTATCTCACCCTGTGTGCCCAAATAAACTCTACATGGATTAGAGAGCCAAATGTTAGAACCAGAAACTGTAAACATGTACAGGAAAACAAACGTGATGATTTTTTTCTGCTTTCAGTTCTGGGAAACGTCAAAAGAAAATATTCAAAAACATGATTATGCAAAGACTAAATTCTTTTGCAGGATAAACTGTAAAAATAAAATTAAGTTCTGTTAGAGGTAAGTATTATTTAAAAATGCATCGTCTCCTTCATTTGCATAGATTTTTCTCAACCTACTAGACTACGTGTCCAGTTGTACATCATCTTCCATCCATCCACACCTCTCCCCATCCCACCATCTTTATAATGTGCACAAAAAGACACTGGGAAAGATGTTCACTCAGTGGGAACCATGGTGCTGAGGGTTAGGCTGATTTGTTGCTTTTGTGTGTGTGTGCGTGTGTTTCCCATGTACTGAGCTGCATCGTTTCGCCTGTAGGAGCCTAGTGATGAAGCCCGACTAGTTCTGGAGTTGCTCCGTCTTGGTAGGAATCCAGATTCAAACACTATTTAGTTGGATAACTTTGGGCAAGTTACTTAAATTTTCTGAGCTGCAGTTTCATCATTTATAAAACTGAGATAACAAGTCACATTCATCCACCTAGATATTTGCTACAATTAGAAGAAATGTAAAGAAAGTTCTAGGATAATAGCTGGTACACAGTGTGTCTCCAATCACTGAAAGTTGCTTTTAAAATAGTTTTTTAAACTTGCTATAGAAATAAAGAGGGTGGCTAAGAGTAGAAATATAAATGGCTAATAGGCATATTAAAATGTCAATCTCGTGAAAATTGCAAAAGAAATAAACTTTTAAAAATTATGATGGGAAAGATATCCCCATACACTTTTGTTGGCAGTTGACATTGGTAGAGCCTTCTTAAAAAACAATATGCTTATGTGGCACAAAGCTTTGAAATATTCATATCATTTGCACCAGGACTTCCATAAGCAGGAACCTATACTAAGGCAATTATCAGAAATGCAATTAAAGACATGAATAATGATGTTCATTGTTATCTTAATTATAGTAGAACAACAAAAAGAAATAACAAATACCCTACGCTAAAGACACAATTAATTAAACAGCATCCATCCCAGGACGGATTAATTTAGGGAAACTGTCAAGTTAATAGAAATCAATTTATAAATTCTGTATAAGTAACCCCAATTACACAACCAGAAGACCTAGACAGAAGTACAGTCAGCCCGAGAAGAGGACCTGGAAATGTCTCGAATGGTAGACCTAGCGGTGATTTATTAATTTTTAATATGTTCTAAAGTGGGTATCATAGCACTCTCCATCTTTAGCCTTTATTTAAAACATACATGACTAAACACATGTTGGGCATTTTCTGAGTTGGTGGAGAAAGAACAACCCTAAGCTTCAGGGCAGAAAGAGGAAAGTGGAGCCCCGCTGAGACGGTGGAGACAAGTGTCTGGCTTTCCAGGGACGGGAGGTGCAGCAGGGACCCCAGGAGTCCGGAGGGAGCGGAGGGGCTTCCTGAAGGCCACGTGCTGGTCCAAAGCATGGATGCTCCTACCAGCGTGTACCAGGACCTCCCTCTCAGGCCCTCAGACCCAGTTCCCCTGCCTGGTGCCCAGCCGCCTTGGCAGCAGGGGTCCTGTAGTGACAGCCCACAACACTGACAGAGGTCAGGGGTAAGGAGAAGAGCTATGGGTGCCAGGGCCTCATGACATACGTCCTTCCCTTTCTCACGAGGATTGCGGCTTCGTGTGGACCAGCAGAGGATGCTGAGGCTCTAGCCAGCTGTACGTGGGTGAGTAAAATGTTGAAAGATCCTGGTTTAGGGTGGGGGCAGTAAATTAATTAGTAATTTAGAGTAGCATATATTTGGTTGAAAGAACACTCCTTTTAAATGATTTTTTCACATTTCATACACACTGGATTCCAAACTATATTTGGTTACAAAATAAAAATTAAAGAGGAAAAGATGGGAAGAAAGGAAAAACCATTGTCAGGAAAAAATTTAATGCAGGTTTAATGCATTTTAACGATTATTTTTGCAACTACTGACAGACATAAGGTGTTCGTTTTTTTCAAAAATCTATTTCATCTTTTATGACTGAGTGAAATATGTGACTGTTATTGCAATAGCAGCCTTGGCAGGAGGGTTCTAAGAACCTGCAGCCAGCAAAATGCCCATTCTGTCATTTCTCGTATTGATATCTTGACTCATATTACACAGGCATTTAACTCAACATCCAATTCCTAGGACGGAGGAGCAGACAGAGGTCATCAGATGAACCGGGATTCAATCCATTAGGCAAAATTAACATATTAATAAGATGGTCTGTTTTAGTTCAAATTCTGCCTTAGAATTCTCCTGAGGGCTTTCCTGATGGTTAACAAAACTCTAACCCACATTAACTCATTAGTAAAATACACCACCTTCTATATCAGACAAAATGTTAAATGCCAAGGCATCTGTCTCATTTTGATTTGCCTTCCAGGTTTGTGGGTATGAGAAAGGGGAAAGTCTGAATCAAAGAGACTGTCCACTTTGGAACATGGATGAACTAATTTTATTTGGGCAGAGAGGTCCGGGGATTTGTACACATCAGGTTTTGTCCTCGATCATCCCCAGGCAAGGAGATGAACTAAGTAACTAAAAGTCAGTTTAGGGAAGAGCTGAATCCTGTTTGGCACAAAACCCTCAGATGGAGCCAGAGCTAAATCAGCCTCTTGGGCTGATCATTGACGGGTCAGACTCCAGATGGGGTAAGTGTGAAATATAAAAGCATTCCAGACTTGAGCAATCTGGCTGTCCAGACACACTGCCCTGGGGACCAGATGGCCTTGCACAGAGGTTAGTGGTGCAACGTCCCTGGAGAAGTTGGGCTATGCTATGGCGCTTGCGAGCTCTACTACCAATACGCTGAAGAATTTGGTTAAAATAAGCTTTGTTTGTAATCGGCAAAGCGCGCGGTGGCTACCTCCGCCCAATCCATAGCTTATCTGACTCTGCAAGGGTCTTCTCTAGTCTTAGAGGAACTTGGGATGGAGACGTGGCTCCAGGATTGCGTATTTTCAGAAGTTCCTGCCTTTTATTCTTTGATGGAAGAAAGCACCTGAGGCCTAACCATTTTCTGAAAACACCTCAGAAGTTAGGGAAGAGGTCTGCAGTTGCTGACAAGTTTCATTAGAAGCTGGGTGACAGATGGGGCTAGTGGTTGCCAAAGCAGCCCTCTGCGTCCAACTATCCTATGGCATCATGCACACCAGCGTTGTTCTTAAACCCGTCCTCCTTTGTATTTTTCCCCCCACTGGAAATACAAGTTAGGAAGTTAAAAACTGGAGACCCCTTGAAGTGAAAACTGTAGCTAATTAGCCTGGATGTGCACAGGAATCCTGGCATGAGGGTGAAAACCAGAACTAATGTTTTACTGATGCAGTATCATGTAAAGCCACTTCCAATTGCTGGTCTTATAAACAAAGCTAGTTCTGACCTACAGAGAAACCAGGAAGGGAGCCCTTTCTAGGGGTAGTAAGAGCACAAATAATAAAAAAAAAATCACTTAAACCCTTCCTATCAGTGAAAGCTACAACTCACAGCTGAAAAGCACCAATACTTAGTACTTTTAATAAGCCTATGGCCTTATTCACTACCAGCTGCTTTTGAAACAGAGAGATATATATATACACACACACACACATATGTATTAACAAAAGCATCTTTAGAAACAAGAATAACCTACCACATACTTTACTTCTTTCAGACCACAAATGATATTTAGTTTATATGAACTCTTACCTTCCTAGTCTGAAATAACCCTCATTTGAGAACAGTGCAGGCCAGTTAACTAATTTATGACACCACTGCTCCTCCTAAGTATTCTGCGGTTATTAAAAGCAATAGTTATGAAGATTAGATAGAAATACGGATAAATAGTTACCACAATGAAAAAATCCAGATGCAAAACTGTATGTACGGGATGTGGAGCAACTGGAACCCTCACATGTTGCTGGTCGCAGCTTAAACCTGAAATTTGGAACATGGTTTGACCTCGTCTACTAAAGCTTAACGCACATCTACTGAATGACCCAGAAATCCCACTCCGGGCGGGTATCCAGGGTAATGGGTGTCTGTCCCCTAAAAGTCATGCATGGGAACATACATGGCTTCTTATCTACAGAGCCCAAAACTGGAGACAACCAAAGTGTCCATCAGGAATTGAATACGGAACTAACGAGTGGTATGTCCATGCACGTTTTTACAAAAGAACACTACTTGGAAGTAGAATAAGGATGGGTTACTGCTGCACTCAACGTTGTAGATGCATCTCACATAAGTAACATTCAGGAAAGGAAGCCAGACGTAAACCCGTGGGCAGAGGAGGAGTCCACATCTAGCTCTGTGGGGGCGGGGGGGGGGGCCATGTGCCAGGTTGCATGTGTAAAATCCGCTGAACTCTACAGAGTATGTGCACTTCAGCCTTGTTAGCCCTCAATAAAACAGTAAGAAAATGGTACGCTCACTAGGATCACAACTACGCACATGGACAGAGAGATCTGGGGTTGAATATTGGTTAACTCAGAAGCACTCAAATGCATGCTTGCTTTTTTATAGTGCCCCGTCCGCCATGATGTTGGAATAGTGACCCTTCCTATGGTTGGCCTCGGCTCCCACAAGAGGCTCAAGCTTCATTTATTAATATAAAGACATGAGTAGGAAAGAAAATTACAAGCAAGATGTCTGAGCGACCCTGAGGTTGAGATGGAAATACGTTCTTCTAGCAATTGAATATAATCACAGCAGTGTTTATGCCGCTATTGTTTCCATTTGTGCCTGAGATTTGTATCTAACGTCCTCCCATGTCTGCTGACTCTTTGAAAGCAGAGTTGTATTTCTTGGGGATGCCTTCAGACTAGTGTGCCCTTAGTCCCTCCAACAAAAATAAAGAGAAGCAAGTTCTTGTGTTCAACCAATTCTCTGTATAAGTGAGTCAGAGAGAAGCTAGAGGGAGGTTCCGCGTTACTGATGTGTGTAGGTGTAAGGAGGGGTGATGGATTTCCTTCAGGGACACGTCAACCAAAGAAGCACACCATGCCTGAAAGGTTTTCAAAGAAGAAAAACATGCTCCCACCAAAAGACACAGATTGGCTGAAGGGATACAAAAACAAGACCCATATATATGCTGTCTACAAGAGACCCACTTCAGACCTAGAGACACATACAGACTGAAAGTAAGAGGATGGAAAAAGATATTCCATGCAAATGGAAATCAAAAGAAAGCTGGAGTAGCAATTCTCATATCAGACAAAATAGACTTTAAAATAAAGACCATTACAAGAGACAAAGAAGGACACTACATAATGATTCAGGGATCGATCCAAGAAGAAGATATAACAATTGTAAATATTTATGCACCTAACACAGGAGCACCTCAATACATAAGGCAAAAACTAACAGCCATAAAAGGGGAAATCGACAGTAATACACTCATAGTAGGGGACTTCAACACCCCACTTTCACCAATGGACAGATCATCCAAAATGAAAATAAATAAGGAAACACAAGCTTTAAATGATACACTAAACAAGATGGACTTAATTGATATCTATAGGACACTCCATCCAAAAACAACAGAGTACACATTTTTCTCAAGTGCTCATGGAACATTCTCCAGGATAGATCATATCTTGGGTCACAAATCAAGCCTTGGTAAATTTAAGAAAATTGAAATTGTATCAAGTATCTTTTCTGACCACAACGCCATGAGACTAGATATCAATTACAGGAAAAGATCTGTAAAAAATACAAACACATGGAGGCTAAACAATACATTACTCAGTAATGAAGTGATCACTGAAGAAATCAAAGAGGAAATTAAAAAATACCTAGAAACAAATGACAATGAAGACACAACGACCCAAAACCTATGGGATGCTGCAAAAGCAGTCCTAAGAGGGAAGTTTATAGCAATACAAGCCCACCTTAAGAAGCAGGAAACATCTCGAATAAACAACCTAACCTTACACCTAAAGCAATTAGAGAAAGAAGAACAAAAAAACGCCAAATTTAGTAGAAGGAAAAAAATTATAAAAATCAGATCAGAAATAAACGAAAAAGAAATGAAGGAAACAATAGCAAAGATCAATAACACTAAAAGTTGGTTCTTTGAGAAGATAAACAAAATAGATAAACCATTAGCCAGACTCATCAAGAAAAAAAGGGAGAAGACTCAAATCAATAGAATTAGAAATGAAAAAGGAGAAGTAACAACTGACACTGCAGAAATAAAAATGATCATGAGAGATTACTACAAGCAACTCTATGCCAATAAAATGGACAATCTGGAAGAAATGGACAAATTCTTAGAAATGCACAAACTACCAAGACTCAATCAGGAAGAAATAGAAAATATGAACAGACCAATCACAAACACTGAAATTGAAACTGTGATTAAAAATCTTCCAACAAACAAAAGCCCAGGACCAGATGGCTTCACAGCCGAATTCTATCAAGCATTTAGAGAAGAGCTAACACCTATCCTTCTCAAACTCTTCCAAAACATAGCAGAGGGAGGAACACTCCCCAATTCCTTCTACGAGGCCACCATCACCTTGATACCAAAACCAGACAAGGATGTCACAAAGAAAGAAAACTACAGGCCAGTATCACTGATGAACATAGATGCAAAAATCCTCAACAAAATACTAGCAAACAGAATCCAACAGCACATCAAAAGGATCATACACCATGATCAAGTGGGGTTTATTCCAGGAATGCAAGGATTCTTCAATATACGCAAATCTATCAATGTGATACACCATATTAACAAATTGAAGGAGAAAAACCATATGATCATCTCAATAGATGCAGAGAAAGCTTTTGACAAAATTCAACACCGATTTATGAGAAAAACCCTGCAGAAAGTAGGCATAGAGGGAACTTTCCTCAACATAATAAAGGCCATATATGACAAACCCACAGCCAATATCATCCTCAATGGTGAAAAACTGAAAGCATTTCCACTAAGATCAGGAACAAGACAAGGTTGCCCACTCTCACCACTCTTATTCAACATCGTTTTGGAAGTTTTAGCCACAGCAATCAGAGAAGAAAAGGAAATAAAAGGAATCCAAATCGGAAAAGAAGAAGTAAAGCTGTCACTGTTTGCAGATGACATGATACTATACATAGAGAATCCTAAAGATGCTACCAGAAAATTACTAGAGATAATCAATGAATTTGGTAAAGTAGCAGGATACAAAATTAATGCACAGAAATCTCTGGCATTCCTATATACTAGTGATGAAAAATCTGAAAGTGAAATCAAGAAAACATTGCCATTTACCATTGCAACAAAAAGAATAAAATACCTAGGAATAAACCTACCTAGGGAGACAAAAGACCTGTATGCAGAAAATTATAAGATACTGATGAAAGAAATTAAAGACGATACAAATAGATGGAGGGATATACCATGTTCTTGGACTGGAAGAATCAACATTGTGAAAATGACTCTACTACCCAAAGCAATCTATAGATTCAATGCAATCCCTATCAAACTGCCACCGGCATTTTTCACAGAACTAGAACAAAAAATTTCACAATTTGTATGGAAACACAAAAGACCCCGAATAGCTAAAGCAATCTTGAGAGAGAAAAACGGAGCTGGAGGAATCAGGCTCCCTGACTTCAGACTATACTACAAAGCTACAGTAATCAAGACAGTATGGTACTGGCACAAAAACAGAACGATAGATCAATGGAACAGAATAGAAGGCCCAGAGATAAACCCACGCACATATGGACACCTTATCTTTGATAATGGTGGCAGGAATATACAGTGGAGAAAGGACAGCCTCTTCAATAAGTGGTGCTGGGAAAACTGGACAGCTACATGTAAAAGTATGAGCTTAGATCACTCCCTAACACCATACACAAAAATAAGCTCAAAATGGATTAAAGACCTAAATGTAAGGCCAGAAACTATCAAACTTTTAGAGGAAAATATAGGCAGAACACTCTATGACATAAATCACAGCAAGATCCTTTTTGACCCACCTCCTAGAGCAATGGAAATAAAAACAAAAATAAACAAATGGGACCTAATGAAACTTCAAAGCTTTTGCACAGCAAAGGAAACCATAAACAAGACCAAAAGACAACCCTCAGAATGGGAGAAAATATTTGCAAATGAAGCAACTGACAAAGGATTAATCTCCAAAATTTACAAGCAGCTTATGCAGCTCAATAACAAAAAAACAAACAACCCAATCCAAAAATGGGCAGAAGACCTAAATAGACATTTCTCCAAAGAAGATATGCAGACTGCCAACAAACACATGAAAGAATGCTCAACATCATTAATCATTAGAGAAATGCAAATCAAAACTACAATGAGATATCATCTCACACCAGTTAGAATGGCCATCATCAAAAAATCTAGAAACAATAAATGCTGGAGAGGGTGTGGACAAAAGGGAACCCTCTTGCACTGCTGGTGGGGATGTGAATTGGTTCAGCCACTATGGAGAACAGTATGGAAGGTCCTTAAAAAACTAAAAATAGAACTACCATATGACCCAGCAATCCCACTACTGGGCATATACCCTGAGAAAACCAAAATTGAAAAAGAGACATGCACCAAAATGTTCATCGCAGCTCTATTTACAATAGCCCATAGATGGAAACAACCTAAGTGCCCATCGTCAGATGAATGGATAAAGAAGATGTGGCACATATACACAATGGAATATTACTCAGCGTTAAAAAGAAACGAAATTGAGCTATTTGTAATGAGGTGGAGAGACCTCGAGTCTGTCATACAGAGTGAAGTAAGTGAGAAAGACAAAGACAAATACCGTATGCTAACACATATATATGGAATTTAAAAAAAAAAAAAATGTTATGAAGAACCTAGGGGTAAGACAGGAATAAAGACACAGACCTACTGGAGAACGGACTTGAGGATATGGGGAGGGGGAGGGGTGAGCTATGGGAGGGCGAGGGAGGGGCATGGACATATATATACTAACAAACTTAAGGTAAATAGCTAATGGGAAGCAGCCGCTTGGCACAGGGATATCAGCTCGGTGCTTTGTGACTGCCTGGAGGGGTGGGATAGGGAGAGAAGGAGGGAGGGAGACGCAAGAGGGAAGAAATATGTGAACGTCTGTATATATATAACTGATTCACTTTGTTATAAAGTAGAAACTGACACACCATTGTAGAGCAATTTTAACCCAATAAAGATGTTAAAAAAAAAAAAAAAAAAAGAAGAAAAACAAAGCAACGACGTGAAATCAACTCAGCTGTAGGTTACTTGTGCATTATCCTTGCTGTTTCAAAGTCAGGGACCAACCATATTCTAGATGCCAAACAATAACAAGCAGTGCTATATCCATATGCCTCCAATCTAGGATCCTGTATCATCGCTTTTGAACGACCTTTTGTAAACTGTCAACTGTCAAAATAAAAACCTATATGAAGACGCGGGAATTCTGTAGCTTATTTGTCTTTCTCAGGAAATGTATATCTCAGTCTCATATCAAGCAGGTATGTCTCCTTTCCTTTCGGTCTGTGTCAGTTGGTAGATGACTGCAAGACAAAATACAACAGCAGGATTCAGAGCGCAGATCAGGTTGACCCCGAGTCTTTGGGAGATCCATGCCACCTGATCCAAAGGATCCATGTGCCTCAAATAGAGGGCAGGCTTGAAAGAAGAGTGAACTCTGAAGGTGTATCTGAAGGTCACGTTTTGGCTTTAGACAAGCCCGAGGTTCACAGGGGAGATTGTGAGTCAAGGTATATGGCCAAGGTCAGGCAGGGGATGCTCTGGACAGACGCAGGGACACTCAAAAAAAGGTATAAAACCCAATTGGGTGGGTCTGGTTTGGAAGGCAGAGTAAAGGCAGGAATCCAGGTAGGTTGGGTGGGAGTAGTTTTCAGAATGCCATCAAAGTACTTCATCTGCAGTTTCTGTGATCTTTGCAGAAAAGGGATGATACTAATTATGGGGAGGGGAGTGCCCCCGACGTGTGAATGCCCTATGTGAACGGGTGGGCAAGTGCTAGCAGGCACGTGCTGTTCTGCAGAGAAAGCCAGCCATGCGTTGCCACAGATACTTGTGGATGAGGCCCGCAACACAGGCAAAAGTCTTGACCCTCCCTGGAGTGCCTGACCTTCTCTGGAGCTTGGTCTTGTTAGGCTAGAGCCACTGGAAGAGCTGAACTAACCCAGGCATGGTTGTGAGAATTTGCAGGTGTGATCTGATCTGCAGCCTTTAAATTTCACCTATTAATAGTGGTACTACCAGTTCTACTAAGACTCAAGGATCCATTGAATCGGATGCATTTTAGCATAACCTGTGTCGGAGGGCGCTGACTCAGAGTTCGCCCCCTGGCATAAAGCAGGGAGCCACCAGGTATTTGGATGTGACTGACATCTTCCAAAATACCCTGACCAGGAATCATAGACTCACAGGTCCTGAAAGCAAAACCAAGCCAGAGAGATAAGCCAAGGCTCCATTTGCGGGTAAATGAAATGTGATTATCACAGTTTCAGAGACTGAGAAAATTAATATTCACGAGACATAAAGGTCTTACTAACAATTTCATTCATGTTGTGTCAGGCTCAGAATAGAAATCCGGGTCTCTTGATTTCTATCACCCTTTTAAAAAATTAAAACACAGCTAAAAGATAAAGTTGCTGTATTCATAAATAAACTACCATGCACTTGAACATACATACACATACACAAAACATGAGATCTACATAACATTTCAACCCACCAGTTGTAAATTACAGTAAAAAGTGCTGTTTCATTTTTCACTTACCATGCTTTTCTCTTTTTTCGCAACTTCACCAAGATTTGATTACATACAATATTGTGTTAGTTTAAGGTATACACCCTGCTGATTTGCTACACAACTGCAAAACGATCATGCTTTTCTTAATGGGGTTCCTTTTCTCCCTTCATCATAATGCTCTTTGAATACACCGCCCTCCTCCCCTTTTTATGAGGTTTCTGCTATTTAAGATTTTAAAGAGCACTTCAGGATACCTTTGCAATTTAATAGTAAGGTTTGAAAATCATAAATTCTTATTACCCAAAGGTTTGTGACTTTACTGCCCGCCCCCAGAAGATGACGGAGAGAGAGTGTGAAAGTACTGGGATGGGAGATCATCTCAGAATCCCTCCGACCACCTATGAAACGGACACCTGTCTTTCCAGCAATCATCTTCACGTATATGTGCTCACAACTTGTGGTTCAAAGTTAAATTAATGAGATAGTGACTTGTAGTAAGTGGACATTGCTGGGTAACCAGCCACCCCAAAACTCAGCGCCCCAAAACATGAAGTACTTATTATGGTTCTAAGTCCTTTCGTCAGTGTGGGTGGCCTGGCGGGGGGGCGGCGGGGGGTTGGCAGGTGCAGGATAACCTCCTCCGCTCAATGCCTTGGGGTTGGCCGGCTGTTGGCTGGCTAACGGTGCCTCTCGCTATCCGCAGGAGAGCCCGGGCTCATGCGCGAGTGGCAATGACCGGGATCTTAGGCTAGTGCAAGGCCTTAGAGCTGGCACACCATCATTTTTGCTGTATCCTCTCAGCTACAGCAAGTCACAGGGGCAGCTCAAATTCGAAGGAAGTGAAAACGGACCTAAACTCTTGATAAGAGAAGTGTCAAGGCTGTATTGGACGGGGCGTGGATGCACAGAAGCCGCAGTTGGGGCCATTTTTGCAGTCTACCAACACTTCTTCACTGGAGAGTGGCTTTCAACTACTTTATCTATTAGCTCACTCACCTTTTGAGTGCATAGGTACTGAGCACCTACTTTTGCAAAGCACTCTGCTGGGTGCTAGAGACGCAGATACAAAGAACAGAGGACAATCGCACCGTCAGGGCCATGTCGGTACACAGATATGTTAAACTTTAAATAATAATTTTGGGGGGAAATAAAGAAACCATTTATATTTTCTAAAGGTAGCTTTAAAACTATGCTTTTTACAAAATCATTTTCCGACCATTTCAATGTGGGAGACATTTTTGGAAAAACTCAGGTGTCAAGTCTGACACAGTGGGGTTCATACTCCAAATCTACCACTTCTTCCTGGCTGTGTGACTTGGGCCAATTACTCAACCTCTCTGAACTCCGCTTTCCTTATCCGAAGAGGGGAGACAATAATTCCTTCCTCATGCCAATGTCAACGTTAAATGTAATAATCTCCAGCTCAAAGCCCGGCTCGCTTACAGGTAACATCCAGTAAACAATAACCACAATGAATGTAACCTTCCCCACTTCTCCCGACTGCTTGGAAAATGTATTTTTAATAAGACTGTACATGAAGAGAGGACAGTTAAAAGCATGCAGCTAACAAAAACTAAAAATGTCCTTTCGTTGAACAGCCCGTCCTTCTCGATGAGAAAATTATATTAGGAAAAGGCAAAACAATATTTAAATTGTGGGCCTGACATTTCCTTCCTGGTGTTTTCTTCAGGGAGCGGCAGGGTCACCAAGACCCAGAATGGGACACCCTCCTCTCATCTCTGAGCTGCATGGCGGCGTTATTTATTTTGGCAGAACTGCCACTACACTCAAATGACAGGCACAGAGGAGCATAATAAATACAGATTTGGTTAACTCTATCCAGCAGGGCAGGGTATCGGGGGGTTGAAAAGAGGCCAAATGCATTTCCCCAGTGAGAAATGAAACAAGAGCGTGGGCACGGCCAGCAATGCGATGAATTTTATCCTTTGTATAAAATATACAAGCTTTAGCCTCTGCACTCTTGGCTCAAGAAAGAGCTAGAGAGGAATGCTCGCGGGTTTGTATTAGCCTTATAAATCACCGAATTTCTTACACACTATACTGAATCTATTTGACTCTCAAATAATATTTGCAAATCGCATTAATAGCCATTATCAAAAAGGAAAAACACTACTGTTCGATACTAAAAATGCCATATTCTCATAGATCTGAAAGAAATCTCTTTTTTTCCTCCCATCGCCTAAAAACGTGCACTTAAGGGAAAAACACGTAGCTCTTCACTGGTTCAATAAGCTGCGCTATTCTTGAAACAGTTTATCACATTATCATGATTAATATTTATATTTAACCATTATTGTGTCCATAGTACGTGGTAATTTTTATAATAAGCGTGGTAAATTTTTAACCATCATTTTGTATTTATTATGTAATATTTAATTTCTGAGTAATATAATATACATGCTACTTTGGTAAACCTCTCATATTTTTTATTTCTCTGGCTCCTTCTCTTTGAAAAAAAAAGTATCTCACAAAAAAATGAAAAGCAAATGTGCAATTACAGAGAAAAGGTTCTTAGCTCTTTAGGAAATCATTACACATATGGGTGTTTTGGTAACGAAATGAAGCAGAAGGAGAATTATTTAGAAAGCAGGTTTTGTCTTAGATATTTCGCTAAATTGTGTAGTTTGGGTTGTCATGACAATAAGCACCATGATTTAAATGTCTATGCAGAAGTAGAAGTCACTCGTACCATATTCATAAGAATCAAAGCAATATCATTATTTAATGGGAAAAAGTTCCCCAATTTGGATGAAGGAGGGAAAAACATGGTGTGCAAAATTTATTTTTCTGACAAACTGCTTGTTATTTCATCTCTGAAACAAAAATAAAGACAAAATATTTAGAACTAAACAAACGAAGGAAGTGCTACATATAAATCACCTGGAATGCACTAAGAGGTACTCAGGAGATACATTATAGGCTCAGGGTCAACGTAATCATCAGAAAGTATGAAACAAACATTCCAGTCAGGAAGTCAGGAAACAAAAAAAGGAGAAAATTTCAAAGAAAGTTAAAATAGGGTATCCTAAAACTGCAGAGCTTAGTAAAAATAAATAACATAAACATGAGAAATGACAACAAGAAAAATAAATTGATTTTTGAAAAGAGATAATTCTTACAGGCAAATTTCAGGCAAGACTTACCAACGATACTGGAGCAAAGGCATAAATAAAGAATGTCAGGAATGTAAAGTTGTCAGACTAGAATTATAAGAGATATTGATTGGAGGATTATAAATAAAACAAAACTGTGATTTAGTTGGTGAATACATTTAAAATCTTAAAGTGGACGACTGTCTAGAATATATGTGACTTTAAAAAGAAAGAAAATAATTTGATTAGAACTATAAATTTTAGAATAGTATTCATAGGTGAATTCTCCCTTCACCTCCCCAAAAATTTTTAGGGAGAATTCCACCAGGCATTCAAGGCATATATCATCTTCATTTAACACAAACCATTTTGGAAGAGACGAAAAACAGAATTGCTCTCAGCTTACTCTTTAACATAGACGTAATAGCAAAAGATTGTATAACAAATAAATAAAATCTTATCTCACTAATGAAAATAAATGCAAACATCCATAATAATGACTAGAAAATTGAATTTAGTTCATCATGACCAAATAGGGTTTACACCAAAAATGAAGAATTATTCGACATCAAAAAACATACATCATTAAAATTTGCCAAATAAGCTAAGAAAAGGAGAAATAATCTTAATGGATAAAAGAAAAACATTCAATGAAACAGCATCCATCTATGGTTGCAAACATTTAGCAAAGATTATCTACTGGAACTCTACATAAACAGATTACTTACTGACAAATAATTAGAGGTATTACATTAATTGAGAAACAAGACAAGAATATCTACTATCACCACAAATTTTCAACATTGTATTGGCAGTGCTAGCCAATGCAATAAAATAAGAAGAAATAGAAGACATAAATGATAAGGAAGACAAAAAAGATAATTACGATCATTTACATTATTATATTCCACAGGAAAATTATTAGAACTAATAAGAAAAGTCAGCAGGGTTTCCTGATATAAGTTCAACATATGAAACTCAAGATTGAGTATCCCAATAAACAAAATAAAACATAATAGAAAAATAGCACTCATCATAGCAAGAGAAAGTACAAAGTACTTAGAAAATAATCAAATAGAAGTGTGCAAGAAATTGATAGAAAAAACACAAACATACTTAAGAAATAAAAGAATGTATGCAGAAAGAAATATAGATCATATTTATGGAAGCAAAGAATGAACAGTCTAAAAAGGCCAATTCTCCCCAAATTAATCTATAAATGTAGTTCTCATCAAAATCTCAAATGAATTTCTTTTATGGACTAAGTCAAAATGACTATAAAACTCATATGCAGAAATAAAGGTCCAGAGAAACCAAAACAAATAAGAAAAGTAAGAACGTATTATGAGAACTTATTAAAACAATATATTATTGATACAGTTTTAGTCAAATAGAGTAAACATCAGGAGGAGGTGAAAAAGCATTTCTAATAAATGGGATAGGGATAGTTGAATATCCATCTAAAATATAACATTATATCAATTTTTTATATAAACAAAAATAAATTCCCGATGTATTGCAAATCTGAAGGTTTAGGGAAAAATGTAAGATGACCTTGGAATAGGAAAAGAATGTCTATGGTAAGTCCCTGAAGTCAGGTCATTGTATATAACTGAACAAATATCACCGTACACATATGAGCACATCACTGCCGGGCAGCGTAAAATCTGCGTTGCCATGTACGACCTCACTTGTAATCAGGGAAATGCAAATTAATATTCTCCCCACAATTCTGCTACTAAATATATGCCACAGGGATAATTCTAAACATATATCTCAGGATGTGACACTGTAATTGAAATGAAAACAGACATAAGTGTCCATCTAAAAGGAAATAGATGAGGATATTGTGGTTTCTCTTCAGGGGAATTAGTGCAGCAGTTACAAAGAATTAATTAGCTCATTACGTATCAATATAGTTAAATCTCAAAAACCATGTGGAGTTAAAAAGGGAAGTACAGCGTACAATGTACCCTATGATAGCATTTCTTTAATTCTTCAATGACTCACAGTGTTATATACTCGTTATGAAACACCAGTATCTAGATTAATTTTTAAAACTGGAAAATTTACACAAAATTGATGATATTGTTATCTCTGGGCAGGAAGGAGAGGAATCGACTTATGTAGATAAACAAAAGTAACTTCAGCTTTTAGCTGCAATTTTCTATTTCTTTTGCATTAAAAAAAAATAGGAAGCAAAAGTGACAAATGTTAATCGTGTTAGATAATAGGTAAGACTTGCCTATAACCCTTTGTACTCTTCTTGATTATTAAATCTTTCACCCCCCCCCAAATACGGTTAATGAAGAAAGATATCACACAGTAAATGGAAAAAAAACTGAATGTCTATTTTCATTTTCTCACAAATGCACAGCAGCTGCTTTAGTATTTCTATAAGGCATCTGGGAATTAATGATATAAATTCATTTATTAAGAATTAAGTACTTTATAATTAACAAGGCAATGTACAAAATATCATTTTACCAACCCTTAATTACGTATGGACTGTTGGTATAAATTTTTAGATTATTTTTCTTTTCGACTTGTAATATCCATCAAAGAACTTAAATCTTTATAATCATTTTAGTAAAGTGCTAAGGGGGAAATCTGAAACTAATAAGTAAACATTTGGGTTTTAATCAGATTTATTTACACATTCAGTCCCTCCTTCAGGTTTCACTTTGTACGTTTGCGTCTGAAATGAGGAGAGATAATCTCCATGACCTTTTTCGAACTTTTAATAACAGTTTATAAAATATATATCGAATGAGAGACAGAGAATGAGATTTTACTTAGGATTCTCAAGTGATGTTAAATATATCGTATGCTCAGATGTTTTCTTTGGGAAATTAATTTCCAATTCTCTTATCAAAATAACAGTGAAAAAAAAATTTAATTTCTAGACATTTGCTCCACACTTCACTTTCTTATCACCCGGTTTACCATTTAGACAGTTTCTTAACCTACTGCAGCCCCTAAAATCCTGAGAAGCATTACAAACTCTCCCTCAATGAGATTCCTTGAATAGACCGGGAGAGCGGTGTGTGGTTTGGCAAAAGTATTTAATTTTGATATCCCTCTGCTTTGCAGTGGTCACAGAGCCCCACTGAGCCCCACCCTGAATTAACGAGAATTCATACAGACCAGCTAGTCAATGATGCGGACAGTCGCAGGGAGTAAAAAATACCTACATCTGGAGTTAGGTGACAACTACACAAGTTCCATTACAGATTTGGCAGGGCGGGCTTGGGGGTAGGGGCATGCAGACATCTGACAAATCGCGTGGCTTCTTTTCAGTAAAATCTTTCCTCACCGTGTGACTCAGGAAGGAGGGAAACATTGCTCACCTTAACCCTTCCTGTTGGAGAGAATGACGGTGAGCCCTCAGCTAAGGCGAAGGTGACCATCTATAAGGAAGCAGGGCGGGATTCGGGTTGGGGGGCTTAAGCGCTTAGGTCGTTTTGAGAATTTCAAGTCCCAATAATGGGCGATTTTTATCACCTGGGATGTGCCCAATGACTGCCACCATTGGAGAAGATTAATCCTCAAATTTTCAACTCAAAGAGTTAACCTGACGGACCTCATTTCCTTGCAAAAGATAAAACAAATTATACTTTTGTTAAGAACCATTTATAACTATCTATGGCTACAATCTAGTCCTTTTAAAAAGTCATAGATGGCATCTGACTTTTTTTAAAAAGCCTTTTGGTTAAATAATTTAAGAAGAAAATAATCACACACACACACACACACACACACACACACACACACACACACACACATCCTTGATTTGAATTTCAGGCTTTTTCATCCTGGGAAATACGACATGGTACAGAAATCATGACAAATCCCCCTGCACAAAAAGCAAACACAACCTATAGATGGAATTCGAAAACTGTCCTAAGATGCTAGGTACCGTATTATAGGCGATCTATGCAAACGGTGTAGGTAGAAACCATAATCCAGGAGATATTTTTGACAGTTTGCCTGAAGTGCAGAGGACGATGCTCCATCTTCAGGCCCCTAGAGCTTCATAGACTAAGATACTGACTTCCTGTCTCTAATGGATGAGGTCCTTGACAAATCCTCAGTTAGAGCTGCAAATCTAATGCGCTGAAATTAATCTTAAAAAGATTAACATCCTTACTGTTATATTAGTGTAGTAAAAATTACGTTACTCGTCTATCGGGTGGTATCTCTGTAGGTTTTTAACAATCACAGATTTTATCTAAAATTAAAAAGATAATTTTCTATTTAAGAAAAGGTCAACAACAAAGTAATTACAGAAAAATAATCTGACTTAAAAATCCTCAAGAACTACCAGGGGACTATGAACCACACTGGCGGTATTATTTCAGAATTTATTAACTTGTTTAATCAACAAATTGAGAAGTTAATACAGTCCAGGAACATTTATTTCTTTGAGGGGAGAGTCTCTAAGTCCCCCAAATTATATGGAAAACTGTGTGGGAGTTTATGCCATTCATCAGATTCTCAAATTGGACTTCGACCTAAAAAAAGGTCCAAATACATGATAACATTCCGTAAGTACATTAAGTGCTACCTGATTGCATCAATGAGAAACAAATGGAAATCATAAGAAACTTGGGTATCATTTCAATATAATATACAGCAAAACACTCTCTTCTGTTTAAAATCCTTGGAAATTCAGCAAACGTGCATACACACCACTCACTATTCATAGCTAATAGTGTACAAACTGAATTCTCAGTAGAACAAACCTAAGGAGAATTCCCAAATGAAAACTTAAGCCGTAAAATCCCCTTGACCCGGCTAATTCACCTTACATTCATTTCAGAGCATCAAGGTAGAGATCAGCCTTCTCTGCCATTCAGGAAGGCAGTATTTAGACCAGATACACACTCTACCCAACAGATTAAACCACCCTTCCGATTCTTCCAGGCTATCCTTACTTTTTCCCTATAGAAAACATTAGTTGCCTCTAATTAAGAGCGAATAGCAAGTCTCACCTATGAAGAAGTGCCATTTTTTCGGAAGATGAATACGAAATTGATTATTCCGATCTTACTAGTGTAGATTCGCTACATGCATTTTGACGCATCTGATGCTGTCAGATGCTGGATAGGACCATGCTCGCCTGGCACCCCGACAGGACCTTAAGTTCACATCCTACTGCACATGCACTTTTGTCTCATTTCAGAGAGTGAGTTGTCAGTTGTGAGCCATCAGGCTCCACTACTAACATCTCCATCCTTTACGATGACTCAGCCAGACTGCTGTGGAACACCCGCGCCACGTGGCAATAAGCTGACGGAAATCTTTCTGGATGCCTAGGACATTCCATACTGACTTACAAAATCATTTTCTTATAATTAAACCATGTGAATTTAGAAACAGGATAAGATGCCAAAAAATATCCGACTGATGATTTCAGGAATTAAATCACTGCATTGATATGTGAATTTTAAAACAAAACTACCCGGCAGTGTACATGAGTAGCGGCATTCGTATTCTTAAAGAACAAATTATTTCCTTTATCTGCTATTCTCCAAACAACCGAGATTACCGAAGCGACAGAAAACGAGGAGACTGGACTGTATCTAGGGTTTCTCCCATGGCCTCCTTCTGCATTTTTTCTCAGTCCTCATTTCTCCACAATAAATGGCCATAAACTGGGAAGCCCTCTTTCCAGCCATGACCACGAAGATTTTACCGTAGCAAAACCACTCTGGTGGTGTCAGGCACTGTGCGGACAGCCTTGTGTGACCTGTTTTATCCTCAGATAGTCCTGGAAACCAAGCAAAGTCCTTGCAGTCAGGTGCCGTCCAAAGGAACAGGCTTGGACACAGGAGAACTCAGGATAAAAAAGAGTTGAAATTAATCGTAGGGTTTGGTATCTGAAGGCAGTTGGAGAACTCTCCCAGAGTTTCTATAATTCATTGAAGCGGAATGTAATTAATCATAAATTACTAACATGTTTATGTTTAGCTCAACTAAAATATCAAAAGAATGTAATATAGTATAAGCATATGTAAGACCCCGAAGGCTCAGTGACAAACAAAAAAATCTCCATATGTATATGCTTGAAACTCAGTTTATTTACTGTATTATATTTGCATGCCAAATTGTGCTCTCCAAAAATGTGGATTTCAGATCCTGCAGCCATCAATGAATAAATGAATGAATGAATAAATAAAATATGTCTCCAATACCCCTCTAGCGAGTTACCTCCTAAGCTTCATCTACTTATAACCTTCAGTCTACTTATTGTTAGGGTGCTTCTATGATAAAAAGGGGATTGTCCCATAGGTTATATTTCTCAGGTGTCCCCGTATATATAAACCATTGCAGTCAGAACTCATGATGAAAATGAGTTAAAATAAACTGTAGGTTTCTGTGTCTGAAGACATCTGGACATGTCTCCCGTTACGTTTCCACAACCCCCCTGGCTGTCCAAGACTCTCTTAACTTACAGGTGCCTCTGAAGTAGGCAAGTTTACACCAAAAATCTCCTGAAGATCTCGATTCAGGAAAAATAATAATTTCAAATTTAACACTGATAATTCAATCCTGGGAATGTACGTGTGCAGCAATTGTGAAACAGGTCCTATTTTAGGAGATGCAAAAATTATTTATCATTTGAACATTTTTAAGTTATTGTTATTCGCTACACCTTAGTAAGAATCTCTACCTCGTTGCACAATCACAAGGATGATAAACCTGTCTGGAAACTAGGCAGAAGAAGCAGAATTTTTTAAACTGTGTAACATTATTTACATTGGACCTATTTTGCTATAATCCAGAAAATGAACTCAGCATTCTAAGAACAAACATGTCATCTGCTTAAATTTCACTTGTCTCCCCTTTATAACTTGCTAGAGTATATCCTATTTATATTTATTCTCTCTTGCAAATCTTACGAAAATTACATAGTGTGAAAAATATTTCCCATCAACATCAAGCGTGCCTGCCCATGTTAACCATAGGAATATATATATATTTTTTTTAATATAATCTTTTCTAACACAATTATAAAATTTCCAAAAGAAATTGGGGATTCATAAACAATAAAAGCCTATTCTAAGTTTATCCAAATTTTGAGACTTTGTGACTGAGGAAATGGGTCCGTAAATCTGCAAATCTTTAAGCTTTCCGTGAATTTCCGTGAATTAGAAATACTGCAAACGTAACCTTTCGCTGCATGATTTTTCGATTTAAATTCAGGTTTGGGTGACCCATGGGAGAAATAGAGAAGAAAACATGGGAGTTATGACTCAAATGAGAAAACTGTCTTTTAGAAGTTAAACTTACGATACATTAATTCACCTCTAATTTTCCAATAATCCTTGTCCTTATTCATTTGCCTAGTAGAGAATCATAAAGACAAGACTCATATCATAAATTTGCACATTGACACAATATTCCCACTGAAAGGGAAGTAACATGTTTTCCGAGGTTTATGTTTTCATCTTCTCTGTGTGCAGTCAAAACTCTTGACTCTGTATAAGTTTTTTCATTTATATAACTTAAGACTCTGTAAGAGTTAAATGTCAAATGGAAATTTTCTAAAAGTTTTTACGTGCAGCTGGATTTATTTGTTAATTTTTTCAATGTCAACTTCAGCAGAGCTGCCAATGATTTTATACAAGATTAATTTGGTACTCTTAGCCGACTAGTGCTGTTCTGTGAATAATCTTCATATTTAAAGGGAAATCACAAATTGAGAGTAAGAAATAATAAAATCCAGAATCCTCACCACATCCAATATCAATGTATATCTGCTAAAACATAGGTAACACTATAGCAACCCCCAAGTCACGGACTATATGTTGAACATGCTGATCAATGTGCAGTGGATTTTTTTATGTGTATATTTTAATGAGAACGTAGCACGCCTTTGGCCTTGACATCTTCTGAGATATCTGTATTTATTTAAGAACTTTCCCATTAACACATATTAGTCCTAATGTTTTCCAAGTAACGTCTAAAAGGAGCCGTTTTCAGGAATTTGGTGACGTCTGTATGAACAACAAAGAAATCCTCAAGAGGTTTCATTCCAAGACCAGCACACGCGTAAAGACTTCTGGATGCGACTTTGCTCCCAATGGCCTGCCCTGCCCAAGGTCATTATTGGAGACAAGAATACTAACAACGTTTTCCACTGACAAGATGCCAAGAAGATCTATCATTTGTAGATGATCAAACAGCCCTGAAACACTACTCCTTAAAGATGACTAAGGCCAGGAGTCAAGATGGTTACCATAGAGATGCTTCATCAAAGAACCCACAAAACAAGTGAAGAAAACGGGAGCAACTGCCGAGCTGAAACACATCATCAAATTGTTTCTAGAGAGACACGGGCTTCTCAACGGACTGAAGTGCTTCAGATATTCTTGAACTGTCTTCTTCCCAGATTTATACTTTGTTTATACTTCTTGGTGATTAAAAGGCCACAGATGCCTTCAGTCCAGAGAGAATGCATTTGCGTCTCTATGCACGAGGGATGATTTGATTAATTTATCCAGGGATGTGCGTATGGGCAGAGGGGGCTTGAATCCCTTAAAATTAGTCAGTCAAATCCTTGAGGTAAAATCGTTGCACTAAAATGAAATGTTTTAATGGTCGTTTAACCTATGGGTGACACTGGATGATGAAACATCTTTAAGAGCGAGCCTAGTTAAGTCGCTATTGTGGGAATCACCGTAATCACCAGCGTCCATCACACCTACCTGCTGGGCTCCTCTTGACTGTGAAGGTAACAATTCACCGTATTCACCAAAAAGCTGAACAGACGACTGTACAGGGACTTGGCCAGGAGGTCCCGGTAAAATTCAGCCATCTCTACGGTGTGTCGCCGTGTGATCATCTCTCCTGGGAGAGCAGGAACGGGAGGAGGCATAAGCACAGACTTTCCCTTGTTCAGAAGCCACCGAGCTGTGTCCCCCTACTTATCCCTCCACATCCACGTACGGCAGAAGATGTTAAAAAACATATTATGACTCTAATAAACAAAGCCTCTGCCGGTGATTACGAAAACACATTTCTCTAAAGTGAGTGCCGTGCACACTTCGATCTTATTTGCTGCAAATGCTGACCACAGCTTTTGGCCTCCAGGCAGGCTGCATCATCTCCCTTCAGTGAAGGAACCGACTCTTTGCAGGGCCCTCTTAACAAGCTTTCTGATAACGGCTCACTGCATTCGATACGGAGCCCTCTTCAAGGCATCTGGAAAATTAGTTATATTTTCAATATTTTCAAAGAAGTGATCCTGCTAACCAAAGTGGGGGTCAGGAGGTTGGGAGGAAGATTGGGCCTTAAGGCAGAAATTTCTATGTTATTCTCAAAGAGCTGGTGATTGAAATCTGGAGAGATAACCTTTTGAGTGGCGAACAGACTAGAGAAGAAACCAAGAAAAAGATATAAGATGATTTGGGATTGAGGCTAGGCCAGCACTTATGCCGGAGAGTCGAGAGGGAGTGAGAATCTAGTTCACATTCTATGGCTTCGGCCAACCTGGGTACCACTGCAACTCAACCCACAGGGAGTCCGGTAATAGGATGCTGACCATGGGAAATGAGGGCTTAGTGAGCTGTCAATCAACAGAGGCACAGGTAAAGGAGGACCGCCTCTGAGGCAAGCTGAGATCAAACAAACAAACAAAAAAAGCACCAGCAGGTCGTGAAGAGTCAAGCGGCCATGAGTTCAATGCCACTGAGACGGAACCACACGAAGTGGCGGTGAAAGCAGGTGTCACTTGTGATGTTATAGGATGGAGGTCTCTAGAGCCAACGTGACGGTGGGGTTCTCACCCACATGGCTGGGGAGTAAGGAGGGAGGCCTGGATATATTAAATTACAGATATTAATGGGGAGTTCAGTGTTTCTTTAAAAAGTCATGAGGGGGCTGGGAGAGGGATGGGTTGGGAGTTTGGGGTTAGAGATGCAAATTATTACATATAGGATGGATAAACAACAAGGTCCTACTGTAGAGCACAGGGAACTATATTCAATGTCCTGGGATAAACCATAATGGAAAAGAATCTGAAAAAGAATATATATATATATATATATATATATATATATATATATAGGTATAGCTGAATCACTTTGCTGTACAGCAGAAATTAACACAACAGTGTAAACCAACTCTAATTCAATTAAAAAAAAAAAAAAGCCGTGAGGAAGAATAATGTCTTTGGAGAACTTCAAGAAAGTGTATGTCTTGATGCAAAGGTCACTGGTGGGCAAATGGCTGAGGATGAAGCATGAAAATGAGGTATGGCTCCAATAATAAAGGGCCTCTCAGGACCTCCAAAAGGGATGGTATTTACTCTAAAGGAGCTGGCGTAGCCTTTCAAGGCTGTTATCCATGGATGAAAATCATATTTGCATTTCAGAAAGCTTATTCCTGAAGCAGTGCGGAAGGAAGGTAAAGTGAGATAAGGCCAGGTGAAAGACTGATCAGATTCTCTTGCCATCCTCTAAGAAAGACAGTTTAAGGGAGTGGGGATGAAAGTGAAGGGACGAGAGTGAGAGTGGGAAGTATTTATGGGGTAGAACTGGCTTGTGGCTGATCTACTCAGTGGAGAAGGAGGAGGACGAAGTGTCAGGAATGGCTTTTGGGCACCTCAGCGGATAACGGGGAGATCCATAAAGCTTGGGAACATGGAAAGGGAACTCTAGGCATGAGGCAGAATTTACAAGCCACATACCAAAGTATCCTCAAGTAGGGCCACTGGGAACAGGAGGTAAGAATAGCAGTGATTTTGAGAAAAAACAATATCAGATGGACGGTGAGTCCTCAAAGCTACAATAAAGAGGCAGCTTGGTAAGGCAATGGCTTGTAGTGGATAAGTGAAGAGCATTTAGGAAAGGCACTCTCTTGCCACTGAGTGGAGATCCTACAGCGCAGAGATTCATCTCGGGAGTCAGATGGCATTAGAGTCTGATTCCAAGCATGCCATGTAGTGGTGATTGCATGTCCAAAGTTATCTAGCCTCTTTGAATCTCAGTTTTCTCATTCATTAAAATGGAAATAGTTAAGCCCACCCCTTAGCAATTTGGAAGAACTAGAAATTCCAACATTTATAGCACCTGCCACAATGCCCCTCAGTTCGTAAGTGCCCAATAAATGGTAGCTCTTATCCTGACTGACGAGGAAGCAGGAAGAGGATGCTCTTCACAGCCTGGCACCACATACACAAACGCATCCCATGTGCTAACTGAATAAATCCTCTTGGACTGATGACTTCGTCTAAAATGAGTCACTAGCTAAAAAAGGTGACCAGCTCATCAGAATGGCCTCTCAACCGTGTAAAGATTTTCACAGAGGTGAAAGGCAAAGTACAGAGAAACTTACCCTTAAAATATTGGATATCAGTTGTTAAAGCAGATGCCAGTTCATCCGTTGATACTTGCAACATTCCAGCCACTAAACGAAAGCATAAAGTTAATACGTATTTTTTGACAGCGAGAACATGGTATTTTATAATTGAGGAGTTTGTATAGACCCATTAGAAAATGTGTGCATTAAAGAAACGGAACGACCACTGCAATTGGCAGATTCGGCTAGAGGAAGAGTGGCTTAGAGGAATGGAAACGTTAATGAGTTCTCAGGGCTCCTGCATTAAATCACTGCAGGATTCTTTCCCTCCTGCCCTCACAAATGGCCCTGAATGCTTTTTCCCAATTCCCGGTTAAATTACTTTGATATGAGGCAGAGATAATGCTGGTCACGACAACCTGTGGCTTTAAGGCGTTTTGAAAAAACCTGGGAGTGACTGACAAGGCCATTTCGAGGGAGAGAGAGGTTTGTGACAAGATCTTTAAAGGGAAGTAACTGTGTTCTGTTTAAACGTTCAGCTAATAACATGCTCCCCAAATATACGGGATGGCAGGGGGAGGGGCGGAGAATACTTAGGACGATATAAATAAACCCAATCATGTGCCGAAGCATCACCGCTGTTACTGTGACACAAACGTACATCTTATTCATTCACATAACCAGAAAGAAGAAAGAAGAAGAAAGAGGAGCCAGTTCTTTTTTTCCCCTCCGCCGCCCTCACTGAATCCCACTCTAGCAAAAGAAAAAGGTTGATTCCACCTGACTTTTCTGTACTGTGTCGCCATCCACTGGCCAGTCTGCAAAGCTGCACATCGATGAGGTTACCGTTAGATCTGTCCCACTGACCTTGTTCCAGAAGTTGGAGGTCAGACACAAAGGCGGAGTCGGCCTCGGTCAGAGCAGTGAACCGAATGTCTCCAAGGTGTAATGTGGCCGCTAGAATCACACACACGTTCTCCACCTCCTACACGGTTGAGAAATAGAGGAGATGAGTGGCGCTGCTCAGAAGAAAGATTCAAAGACCAGTCCTTTGAAAAACCTCCAAGTAGGTTTAAAAAATGATGTGCGTGCTATGGGGGGGGCTGTGATTTTTCAGACCCAGAATGTCCCCTTAGAGAACTACCAATCTCTAGCTCAAAATCAAAATCGGGAACCTCAGGGTTCCTTCTGCAGCCAACTTTTCTGTTCCTTAAACGAGAGACAGTGAGGACGTGACGTGTTCTGATATAAATGAATGGTTTCTGGATAAGTATCAGGATGAAGCATGAATGGTTGTGTAACCATGGTCTGACTGGCGGGACATCACTTCTAGGGTCGGACTTCACACGTGTGCCCCCCAGGGCTGGCAGAACTGTTGCCAGAGGCTAAGCCGACTTCAGGGTCACGTGGCTGCTTCCCCAGAGAGCATGAGAGTCCATCTCTTAGTTCTCTCTGTTTTGAAATAAACTGCTATTGTGCTTACAGAATTTTTCATTTCTGCTGGAAGATCAATGGAAGTCTGATGAAAACATCCATGGCGAAATAAACAAAATGCTAATTTTAAAGGTATTTTAAGGAAAACTCAGAAAAAAAAAAAAAAAGGATGTTAGCAGGAAGGATGAGAGCGTTTGCTGAAAGAATATCCGAGAACCTGGAACGCTGCATAAAGAAAGAGATTAGACCTCAGATTTGGTTTTGGACGGTCATTTGGGGGTAAGAACAAAAAGTCACGGAAAAGCTGTAAGTTAAAAGGTACGTCCCCAGAATCACAACTATTTAGTGTTGTGCTATCAACAGTAAAAGTGGTTAAGCCTCATTTAGGGCCAGTGACATAACCTTTTAAATTCCCAGTTTCCGCATTTGTAATTTGGGAAAAGGAAAAGCTCCTGTCTGTGGAAGTTTTTCTAAGAACAAAATTCTCATTCGCTTTATAAATACACAGTTGACACAACATGGTCGTCGGGACTTCTATGAATTTCCTCCAGAACTTTTAGTTTTCAGGACAAGGTAGTTTTATTACCTTAAAATGAGAGCTTTGAAAAGGATCATCCGTAATTTTCAGGTATAATACTCTATGTTTGTGGCATTACTTAGAAATGTTTTTGGTAACCTCCGAATCCCAAACTAGTGTCTCTAATTGTATTAACTTGTGCTTGTCTGAATAACATTTTCCGAGCATCTTAAGCTACTTGACACCTCCCTCTCCCCCTTTTTAAAAAATTAAATCCAGGAACTCCTCATTAAATGGCCCAGTGCCCTAGGAGAGAGGTACTTCTGGATACAGACAGCAAGACTTCGCTGTGTCCTCCAGTATGACCCAGTTCAGTGAAGTAGGCAGAGCTATGAAAAGCAGCCCGAACACGGATTACAGCGTGGTGATGCCACGGCAGACTTAGGTAGAGATAAGCTGCTCCGTGGGCAGGGGCAGGGGCAGGGGCTGCTTTTCTGTGTCCACGATGGAAGACAGGGTGGAGGCACCTTTAGGGTCAGATCTCCTAGGACGACAGTCATAAGCTTTGATGCAAGGGCCTTGCCAGCCCAGAAATACCTTCCTCCCGATCTTATGGAACATGATCTTTTCCTCATGTGTGGACCAAGTTGTCACCATCCCAGTCACCCCAGAGGATCAAGATGAAGTGATTACCTTCACACCGTTTGCTTAGCTGCACATAGTTCTTTCACCAAAAAACTTAAATTCCCTACTCGCTGCCTTAGGTGGAAGGTATATTTTGTTTGCCCTGCCTCTGAGGATCGATCATGGATTTTTAAAGCCCCGTTTCGAAGCAACTGATATTTTGGTGGAATGGTTCCTTACCCATGTCTATACCCCTGTTTCCCATAAGGAAGCAGAGATTTCAGACACTTAGGAAGGGAAAAACAATAAGAAAAGAGTACAACAGTAGCAAGTGCAAAGACAGAGAAGTACAAACGGGTAGGAGTTAGGGAAAGACAGTAATTCAGAGATTGGATGAGCAGAGCAACAAAGAACAAAGTACCATATGATTGCACGTTCCTAGAATTCCATCCAGTCTCCGAATGGGTGAGGCTGGGGTGAAGGGCCCGAGCTAACTCATTTAGGGTGAGTCCCCACCTCCTTACCCTTTCCTTTCTGCCACCTTCTCACCCCTTCCACCCACTCCCTGCCCCATGAGCCATGTGGACAAGGGAAAAGACAAAGACCCAAATCAATCAACTTACTGGGTTAAGGAAAAAAAAAAAAAAAAAAAAAAAAACATATTTAGATCTGTGACTAAAACTGGGCTCCTGAACTACGGGCATACCAAAGTTACCCCTATGCGATCTTACATTGATCGCTAACGAGGAATTGGCTGTAATTCAAATTGATGCCACACTGAATGAGGGGACACAGAGAGGATGTGTAAAGGAAAGAGGCTGGTGGGAATTTGAGAGGTCTCAGGCTTAGGTCATTTCCTATCTCTTATTCTCTAGACCTGTGCCATTCCATTCAGGAACCACGAACCACACAAGACTGTTTCAATTTAAAGTAATCAGAACTAAGAAAAATTAAAACTCCATTTCCCTGGTCCCACGTGGCCAGTGGCCGCCATATTGTACGGCACAGATCTAGGGCATTTCCAGAAGCACAGACATTTCCACCGCACAGCAGTGCGTTGCAACCCTTTAAGTAGTACTTTTCAGCTTTGTAACGCTGGCAGATATTTGGTAATTCTTTAAGAATGAAAAAACTAAATCATGTTGTTGAAGAAGATAGTTTAATAAGGTGATTAGATTACTTGTCAAAGTGATTCTTGGCAGTAAACAGTTCCCTCAATCTGCCAGTCTCCCCTTGAGTCAAAGCAAAGTTCTTTGATGTGTTTTGCTCACATGGTCCCAACGGGCAAAGGTCTCCACCACCTCCTTGAAGACGGCAGCCCATCCTCTGCCTGTCTCCAGGGCACCTGTGCCCTGAGCGTACCCTTGTTTATGTCTATCCCCCCCTAGCATGCAAACTCCAGGAGCACAGAAGTGTTTTGAATGAATGACTTTTATAAATTAGTAGAGGGTTGATTTTCTCGATGGAATATTTATGGCGTGACTCACCAAGTTACTGAAGCCAATTACATTCAGGGCTTGTTTCCAAACAGCGAATTTCTCCCTGTTCAGAGAATGCTGTGCTGTTGACACTTCTTCTCGAAAGGTCTTGCTCAAATACCTGTGAGGGGGAAAAGCACACAGCTTTATGGCTGGGTGCGTGGTCAAACCCCAGTGGTTAAAAGTCGCTTCAGCCATATTTGGTCTCCAGGATAATGGAAATCACCTGAACATTGTGTCCCCATGTGTTTATAAGGCTTTGGTCCATAATGGCACATGATGTTTCCGGAAGGAAGAAAAGTTCTTGCTGTACGAGAACGTACTCACACTGTCTTCCTTAGTTCTCCCTTGAGCGGCGCCCTCTCCCGGAGAAGGTCACAAGTGTTTTGCGTATTTCATATAGAAATTCGGCAAGTTCTACTGTATGCTTTAGTAATTAATATCTGTAGTCAGGATTTTAAATTTAGAGCCACTTATTCTTTCCTTTTGTCAAAATCTTTTCATTACGGAATGGTTGATGAATGCATTTGATTTATTCCTTTCATTCAAGAAACGCAAAGGAATCACCTACCAAATACACAATACTAGCAGCTGGGGATAGAAAGATCAGGAAGTCATCCGTGGAGTCTCAAGAGCAAAGACAGTGTATCCGTGGGCAGAGGCAAGAAAAGACACAGCTGTGACGCAGCGTGTAAGCAGGGTAACAGAGATGAACTTGGCCTGATTTTGAGAGTGTAGGAAGGGGGCGAAGAGGAAAGCTAGGGGCGGGGAGGAGGCTTCGGTTCCAAGAGCGACACCTGAGTAAGGTTTTCCCAAGCAAATCCAAGACTCAAGGGTGTCCCTGGAATAATTAGCAACACCGACAAAGGCACAGAGGCTGGAGCACGTGTGATGTACGTGGGGAACTCGCGTAGGTCAGCCAAATCCGAGCCTCTGGTGAGAGGGGCCGTGGGTGATGAGGTCGGACAAGTAGCCCGTGTTGTGTGTATCTTGCGGAAGAGTTTCCATGATGTCTTGGAAGGAATGGGCTGCCCCGAAGTTCTTGAAACAAAGAACAGGTATGAGCAGATTGGAGTTTCAGAAAAGAATATTCTCGTAGCCCAGTGAGATTCCCTGGAAAGAGAGGAGGCAACTAAAGAAGCCAGTGGACCCAGTGAGAGACCAGCAGGGAAGAGAGGCAGAGGAGATGGAGAGGCAGATGCCTGGGAGGAGGGGCCTGGCTGGTCACAGGGGAGGAGAAAAGAGAGGCGTCAATAACGCTTTGCAAGATTCCGTCTGGGGAAGCGGGGTGTATGGGGGCCTCATTCATCCAGAGAGGCGTCCCAAGAGGAGGAGTGTGTTTTTGAGAAAGGTTGTATTTTACCATAGTCGTGTTCACTTTGAACAGCTTGCTAAAGTTCAAGCGGTGTTCCAAGAAATAATTGGCTATAAGGATCTGAAATTCAGAAAAGACTAGAAAATAAGGTCTGGAAGTCATCAACATGCAGATGACTAAAGCATGGAAGTGGATGAGCTCCCCAGAAAGGAGACGCTAACATTGTAGGGATGAAGAAGGAATTAACAGCAAGGAGACCACAGGAGCGAGGGACAGGATGGTATGGGCTAGAAGCACACTCCGTCGGTGTGGATGTGGGGTCTGGGGGGACTTCTTTGTCCTTGACCTTGGCTGGGAGGGGTCTAAGTGAAACAGCCCCGTGGAATAGGTGGGGACTGCGAGAGACTTCAGGAGCTTATAAGCTGAGGCAGAAGCACATGAAGACTGGAAAAAACTTTAAAAGAAACGGAGAAGGAAGTTGCAGAGGAAGGAAGAGGGTTTGGACTCGGAGCACAGTGGAGGGACACTGCCTTCTCCACATTTGGGTCAGGTGACTAATATGGTCCAATGGCGGAGTGGAGGAACCCCTGCTTGTGGCTTCGGTTTTTTAGGAGAGAAAGTAGTTGAGGTTTAGATGACGAGGCAAAGTGGCCTTGAGGAAGGTCATGAGAATCTAGGACACTGGCTGTGGAGAAGGGACATCACTGCCAAGCAGGGGGACACCGGAGGTTTAGCTGACGCAGCCGAGGACCAACGGGGAGCTGAGGACCAGCTCCTGGGGGCTTTCTCTTTCCCCAGAGGATGAGTGAGCTGGCGTTTGGGGCCATGGAACAAAAGGTGAAGGTCAAGGGCAACCACACTGGCAAGGGGTTGGGTTAGGATGGTCAGAGCCATCTTGCCTAAAATTCACAAAATTCTAGTGACTAAAAAGTCTTAATGACAAGCAGTTCTCTTAATGTTTCTTGCTCTCACAGCAGTTTTCCATCCATCTTCCTGGTGTCATCTTTTCTTTCCCACTTGTTGATCACAACATAGGTTAGAATTCCATTCAGAGTGGCCACTTGACATCTTGCAAAGAATAATTAGCACCTGGTAACATTACAAAGTCAAATATGCAAAACACCAGGGTTCCTTTTCACATCCTTAAAATCAATTAACAAGCTCCACCTACGGGGAACTCAAATATTTCTCTAAACCTCAGCATATGCTGGGAATTTACAGCAGCTCTGACCTGCTCCCGTGAAGCAGTGTGAATGTTAACAGTAAAATTCTGGGCAGAAGGAGCCATGTGAAGTGAATCTGGGCAATTTAGACAGGGGTATTAAGTCTGTAATGGCTCAGGAGAAACCCAATCACGTTTGGGGATTTCAGAGGGCAGTTGGCCTGATGGCAGGAATGATGCTTTAAGATCCATTGTATTTTCCTCTGTAATCAGAAAAAACTTGTTGGTATGAGGATGATCCCGAAAAAAATAGACCTCAATGTCTCCTATGCAAATTTTACATTTCTCCCACTATTCAGTAATGTGTAGGTTGATTTCACTAGAAATATAGGTCTTACTTATCAGCAAAACTGTATCTTAAAGTGGGAAAATTAGTACCAGAAAAAACTAAAAGTCTACTTTCTGGAGATGAAAAGTGCTTGTTTTCCCTTTGAAATAAATCACCTAATAGTGAAACCACACACAGGACAAAGTAATCCTAGAAAAATATGCCTAGTAAAATATTGCAACCAATAATCTGAGACAAGAGTTGAGTTCTATTTGACCCTTTCTGATGACATTTTAAACTTTTATCTTAGTATCTATAAAATGGAGTAAAAACAGATTAAAAGTGAAGTAAAGTAATTCTCCATTTCTAGTTCATGATGATTTTATGATAATTAAATAAGGTACTGTGTGTGATGTGCTTTCTATATTCAGGTTGCAGTGTGCGTGCAGAATTAGAGTACTTCCTGGAAAAAATATATATCTTGCATGTGTGGGGAGCTTTAGTCAATGTGCTCTGTCATTAACAAATCTCTTAATCAGATAAATAACTAAGCCAAATGAAATAGGGAACATTTTGAGAAATTATAACACATGCTATTAACAATGTAGAATTGTTTAAACTATAAAATAACGCTTGTCTGTTCTGAGATAAAAGGAGTAAATAGATAGAAGAAAAAGATCATAGCTCTCACTTTTTGATATTTTTTCCCACTGTGAATCACTCGAAGGTTTACAGTCACATGTGCATTTCCACATTTTTAACACTTGAAAATTGGTAAGAATGACTGTGGGCCATGGTTTATAGACATCCCTGTAGACTAGCCATGCTCAGCTGATGTTTCCCCCCTAACCTCAACAAAGTGGTCGAAACCCACCGAGGTGAATCTGTACAAGTGTTTCATCTGACAGTTTCCAACTATGTCACCTATTAATTAATGGTTCCACAAGTCTCAGTATTCAAATCTTAGAATTCAATATTCAATGTCTTTTATATTATCTTTTATGTCTCAAAATCATACATTTATAGCTCAATCAATCTGTTTTTTTTCTTTATCATCTCCTTTTAACTCATTCGTAACTCGCAACAGTAACGTTTGGCCACATATAGATAATCTCTCAATGTCCAGAGCCAGAAACATCAGAGACTTAGCATTTGTGGAACCAAGAATCGGTGCTGTTTTGTTTTCAAAACATTTGACACATCAAGGGGATGCCCCAGGTGTTGTTCCCACCATGGAGTAGGAGACTGTAACAAACAGGCTGTAACAAGTTAAAAATCATAGATGGATTAATGCTCTTTGACTAATTCTACTCAAAGGGAAAGGCGGTGAGAACTGAGAATGTGTCAAATACTCCACTGGATATTTTTGAAGCACGTCCCAGTTAATGGTCACGTGCATCCTGAAAAGCAGAGCTATCGTTGTGCCCATTTAAGCTACAAGGGAACTGAAGCCTGTTTAAGATTTCCAAGCCAGGAATTGGCCAAGGGACACACACTCCATCCTGACCCCTCTGGGCCTCTCAGCTCAGTCACAAGTCTCCTGCAGAGGGATGGCAGGAGGAAGAAAATTGCATAGCATCACAAGGCATCTTCTTCAAGTTAAAATTTTGCTTAAAACAGGCAGGGGTAAGGTAAATAAGAAGTGGAATTATTATGATACATGGATGTGTTTTAAATAGAATGCAGTCTCATGAGGTTTTAAGATCTCATAGGATATTTTATGATTAAGTTATTCTCTTCTGACTCAATTCTACACTTGCACTACAGGCATGAAACGGAGTAGCTTGTAACCAAGCAGGACCCTATGGCGCCCTCCTGGGACAGACTCCCTTCCACCACCCCGGCATGTCCTCCACCTGCCTCTTGTTCGTGGAAAACTTCAGCTTCCTAGGTCTTCCCTGAGTTCCAAAGAATAAACGTAATCACAGAAGTGAGAAAACGCAGAAGCAAAGGAAAACAGTCAAGTAAGACAAAACAATGATAGTTTAACCATTAAACACAGTCAAGGACCTTTAGCTTCTCCTCAAGGGCTACAGACACTATTCTGAGCCATGTTCTTTGAGCTGTTTTTGCAGATAACGGAACCCGCCCCCCACAAATGGAGAAAATTAACTAGATGCCGCCCACTAACCCATAGACCCCAGACTGGCTGGGACCAGAGGGTTCACGATGTTGACGCCCAATCACCTCACCACCAACCAGTCAGAAGAGCGTCCATGAGCTGATCACCCTGCGACCCTCTCTCTCACCTTGTCTTCAAAAACTTCCCCCCCTGAAAGCCAACGGGGAGTTTGGGTCTTTTGACCATGAGCTGCCTGGACGCCTTGCTTTGTGCCTGCAATAAATGCTGCCCTCTCCTACACCACGACACGGTGGTGTAGACTGGCTTTACAGTGTGTAGGCAAAAGCGGACGCAACTTTGGTTCGGTAACAGACTCACAACTCGGCAAAGCTTCTGAGAAATGCTTCCGAGCGCGTGCTGCGTCTCTGGGCGGGGTCTCTGTCACCATGGGGGGGCCTCCAGGCGAAGCGGGTGGGTGCTTGGTTGACGCATCTTTGACATTACAATGGGATTTAGCGATGCTTGGTTCAGTCACACTCCTGCGACTTGAGGAACTTACTTCGTACCTCTAGAAAAGCTTTTGCGGTTTGTTTGTTTGCTTTTGATAGGTTCCTTGGGTCTCCCCCCAACTTTTCTTTTTTTTTTTTTACAAAACCTGAAGGTGATTTATTTTGAACAACTAAGTTTATAAATCTCATTGTTAAAGATCACTATGCGAAAAGCACACCTGCACCAAATATACAAATAACTTTGTTTTCACTTACCTTAAAAAATAGCAAACCAGACAAATATATATTACAACTGAACAGTGCAAAATTCTACTTGGGCTTTGAATAAGAAAAGGTTTTCACTACAGTTAAATTTATTTAAAATAAGTCAGTAACAACAACTGTTGGCTTGTGCTATTTCTCGTCAACTGTTCCATTGTTCCAACTTGTTGACTGTCATGACAACAAACAGCATTCCAGGAATACATCTTCTAAGGTGGGTCAAATTTACAGTCAAAATCATGTGTGTGTCTGCGGTATATATGCCTGTGAGCGTGTGATTGAAGGGGTGTGTGTGTGTGTGTGTGTGTGTGTGTGTGTGTGATCCTGGAATAAAGTTCTTCTGTGTAGAGGGGCAAATTAAAAATGCTAACTCCCCAGCATAAGGCACCCTTCGGACAAGAGGACTGGGAATTATTCAAGGTGGCAGTGATGTGATCTGAATATCACATACAAACAATGACCTTTTGCAAAAAAACAAAATTTCAAGGGCCTGGGTCCCCCTCAAGGCACCCATACCCTCCTCTCTCACAGCCGAGCCAGACATATCAAAACTGCAAATTTGCAACTGGTGGATGAATAAGTCTCGAGATGTAATGCACAGCATAGTGATCGCGGTCAACAACAGCGTACTATAAACATCAAAGTTCTAAGACACTAGGTCTTAACAGTTGTTCCCACAAAAAAAGAAATGATCGTTATGAGAGGTGATGGAGGTGTTAGCGCTACAGTGACATCATGTTTCGATATATGAAAGTATCAAACCAACACCTTGTACGCCTTAAACCTACACAACGTTATATGTCAATTGTATCTCAAAAATTAACCGATTACTTGAAGAATAAATGTACAAACAAACACAGCTGCCCTGCCTGTGCTCACCAGGCACCCTTGTTAGGCCGACAGGAACTGACTCTTGTGGGGCTGCATGTGTGCCTAGGACACATGGGGAATGAAGGCTCAAATAGAAATAAAAAAAAATAAAAAATAAAAAAAAGGAAAGAAGAAAAGAAAGAAAAAAGCTCACTACCTCAAACCATGTGCCGGGCCCATTCACGGGGTCTGGGCTCACAGACCACAAACACTATTTTTTGCTCGTGTTTGATCTGCCGCATAAACACAAAAGAACAATGTCTTCTCGACCATGGGCAAAAGCTGCCTTCTACTCGGGGAAGTTTAATATGTAAACAGAAACCAGATAAGGCAAAACCAAGCAGTTGGCATCAACAAAGGCAGCCCTGTTTACTAGTTTATGAAGGAAGATGGTAACCTGCTGCTTCCTGCACCCCGACCCCACCTTTCTCCTCAAAGGAAATTCTTTTCTTTATTGTTTTTAAACTATCTGGAAAGTATTAACTAATTTTAAATCCCCCCTCCATGGAATATGAATAAGATTTCTTATTAACCACAGATTTCAGATCTATAAATCTCCCCCAATGAAAATGTTAATATATTAGCCGCAAACTGTTTTGTTTGGAGAGAGGAAAGCCTGCCAGTGGTCTTCAGGAAAAGAACAGAATCCATTTAATAAATTACGCATTCAGAACGACTTCGGGTCTTGTGACATTCCCGGAATAGTTTGTCCATATTTTTCTAATCAGTTGGAATATTTCTTCAAAACATCTGGCGGAACAAATTCTAAACTCTTACCATCTTTCCTGGTAAGAGTGCCTCTGTGCTTCTGATGAACTCACTTAGTTCTTGAAAACAGAGGTGGAGACATCAGAACAGAGCGGCTGCCTCCTGCCCAAAGGGCCCAGGACACGTGCTAGGGGGCCAACCCCAGGCAGCACCCTGCCCTCAGCCTTGTGTCCGGCAGGGGCCCCTCCTGCCAAAGGAAGGGGCGTCTTTTCCTTCTTGCAGAGACACAGAGAACCAGCAGTGATTACATGAGTGAATCAGTGAAACGCAGAGAAAGAGAAGTTTTTGCTCAGAGCAGGTGGCTGGGCCTGGCCTTCATGTACCTGTTTAACTGGCCAAGGCCTGGGGGCTGCATCTGCCGGGTGGAGGAGGGGCCTTCTGTATTCCTCCCCGAGTCCAGCTCACCCCAGGCCACCTCTGGCTCTGTGTGGGAGGAGGGGCAGCAGGTATGTCCACATACATAGGCCTCGGTCAAGGCTGAACAGGCACAGAAATCCTGCTCAGGGGAAACCTCACCAAAGGGCCTTGTGTATAAGATCACATCCATGGCACCGTGATGAGGGATAAACCCAAAGGTAACCCTGGGTCTCAAATGCTGAGCGAGGTAGACACCTGCACCGACACGTCTGTAATCTGTAAATGTTCCAGAAGATGACATTCCCACACGTGACCATTTAGGGACAGTTACTACGGATGCATGGTTTCCGGCTTCTCCTGGGACCCGCCGCGGACTCGCATGGGTGTTCGTGCAGCGCTAACTATGTGAGAACTCCACGCTGCGTGTAACCCACCAAGATATCAAGTAAGCTTTTTCAAGTTGGCAGGTCTAAAGGCAATTTTCATTTCCTCTCAAGGGAATTACTTCTATTACCCACCCTATTCTGCCCTCCTTCCTTCCAGTCTCACTGATCAGGATAACCGCCATGTCCAAATCCTCCTTCCTCCCTTGCTGGGTGGAAATCTGACTACCGGGGGTTGACGTTTCATTCACAGTGAATCTGAGGGACGCACCTTCCTCCAGGATCCCCACAGCCTCCAGCATCTGGAGATCAGCTCAGCTCACCTCCCCCCACCCCCCAAGGTTGGTGGGAGGCGGCTGCAGGGTCTCCATTCCCACCCATTCTAATCACCCAAGCAACTGCAGGAGCCTCTGTCTCCAACCTTAGGTCCAATCCACTTTCCTCCATGCAGTCAAGGTGGAAATTTAGTGAACTCTCTTCCCAAATCAAAATGCCTAAATGGCTTCCAGTGGCCTTTGCAATACTAACTCCCAAGCAAGGCTTGCCGGACGCCACGTCATGGAATCCATGCCCTTCTCCAGCTGCCGGTCTTGACAAAGTCACCCTCGTTCCCTCTGAGCTCTCGCCGCACAGAACTTCCTTCCCTCCTTCACACAGACCCCGCTCTCATCCACCTCTGTGTCCTCACTCACCCTGTGCTCCTCACTCGGAACATAATCCACACACATCCGAAACCCAGGATGAGTCCTGTTTTTCTTCACATGCCACTGGCTCTGGGGAGTCCTGGAGGCTGGATGTCCTCCCTATGAGCTCTGAAAAACTCTGCACTTCCTTCACAGCAGTGCTTCATCAGACCCTATTACAATTGCCCGGATCGGTATTCCCACTAAAAAGGCAAGGCCGGTCTTCACATCCCACCCACAGGGAGCACGCCAAGTAGTTGTTGTCCCTCTGGATTGGAGAGAATGAGTGTACACGTGAGCTCTCCATCAGATCGATCTTCCCAAAGTTTACTTACTGCCATCATGTCAACTCTCTACTTACACGTATTTCGCCTGCATAATAAATCCTCCTACTTGTTTTCCACAACTCCTCATAGCACAGCTCTACCCCATCAGACTATGTTTATTCTGTTGCACTTTCTGTGCTGCGCCTTCCTCTCCCACTACAGCTGGCCACCATATAACTTGACATTGACCCACCACCTGTGCTCTGGCACTACCCACCAGGATTCTCTTCCTGCCAGACCCCTGTGCCAAGGCCAGACCAGGCCACACACCTGAAACAAAACCCTCTCTGTTTTAGCCATACTCTCTGCCTTGCTTATGTGTCAACCTGGCTGGGCCACAGGTGTCTACATATTTTATTATTATTTATCATTATTATTCTGGGTGTGTCTGGAAAGGTGTTTCTGGATGAAATTAACACTTGAGTTGTTGAACTGAGTAGAGCAGATTGCTCTCTAATTTGATAGGGCCCCATCCAGTCAGAGCAGAAAGGCTGACCTTCCACAAGTAAGAGGGGACTCCTCGCCTGACTGTCTTAAGCCAGGACATTGTCTTTTCCTGTTTACAGACTTGAACTGAAACGTCAGCTCTTCCTGGGTCTTGCGCCTGACTGCTTTTGGATTGGAACTTATACTATCAGCTCTGCAGGGGCTCTAGCTCACCCACTGCAGCTTTTGGGACTTCTCAGCCTCCATAATTGTGTCAAATCAGTTATATATACACACACGTATATATATGTATGTCTATATAAACACACACACACACACACACACACATATATATATATATATATACACACATAGAGATTTGTTCTTCCCCACTTATTCACACATTCACACACTTAAATATTTAATAGTTCTCATTTAACATATACAACTTAAATGTCAATAATTTGACTCTTTTTCGATAGAGATCATGTCAACCATGTTCCTGATATAGATTCTTACTTTTCTTTAAAAAATAAATTTATTTATTTATTTTTGGCTGCGTTGGGTCTTCGTCGCTGCGCACGGGCTTCCTCTAGTTGCGGCGAGCAGGGGCTACTCTTCGTTGAGGTGTGCGGGCTTCTCATTGAGGTGGCTTCTCTTGTTGTGGAGCACGGGCTCTAGGCTCACAGGCTTCAGTGGTTGTGGCCCACAGGCTCAGCAGTTGTGGCTCGCGGGCTCTAGAGAGCAGGCTCAGTAGTTGTGGTGCAAGATCTTGGTTGCTCGTGGCATGTGGGGTCTTCCCAGACCAGGGCTTGAACCCGTGTCCCCTGCATTGGCAGTTGGATTCTTAACCACTGCGCCACCAGGGAAGTCCCCTGATATACATTCTTATAAAACCTAAATCAGTACTGATTGTGTGGTTGTTTTCGTATAAACCTGAACGTTTCCATACGTGTCTCCACATTTTCAGATACTCCTGGCTAGTTCTGCTTATACCTGGTAGGTTGCCAATATGCCTGGGAGGGGCCACAGGTAGTTGGTTGGTAAGTCAGTAGTGAACACAAACTTTACTCTTTTTCTTTGACCAAAGGTTGGCAAAAGTAAGAGAAAAGTCGATGCTGTGAAATTCAATCATTCTTTTGCCAAAATAAAACCAAAGCAAACAAAACCCCAGAAATACTACAATGAGGAATTTCTTTGGGAAATGTTCTAGCGAAAAAAAGCTTACTTGGTATAAGAAACAAACATGCAAATATGTGACCAGGGGCGATAAACCTGCCTTAAATTCTTTAAGGAGTGGCAGGAGGGAAGTATGAGAAAAAGGAGGGGAGGGGAGGAGTGAGGAAATAGTAAAACATTTCTAAAGAGAAAAATAAACTGTTCACTCAATTAGTTTGATGGCCTTTCTGGATAATGTAATTAGACAAATAGCAAACTTAACCTTTCTGGAAAAAACTGCATGTCCACAAGCATGCAGGGAGACACAAATACCATGTACAAAAGCTCACAGCCCTGGCATCATGATAGCATCCAAAGATTATGCTAAAATGTCTCTGTCATATTAGTAAGAAACACCAGCATCTCCATTTTAGCAAACTGGGATTTTTTTTAAAGAAGTTAAAATGAGTAAAATAAAAATATACTACATCCGTAATTTTAAAAAGATTTTTAAAATAAAATTCAGGAAAATTTCAGCCACAATACCTTATTAAAATGCAGGTAATGTCTAGTAAAGTAATCCTGTCCAAGGCTAAGTATGCAACTAGATGATTTCAGAAATGGAATATTAGAACTGGTTATTTCAGGAGAGATTCATAAATTAAATTAAACTAAATATCCCAATTTTTTGATAAATATCAATTCTCACTGAAAAGCCAAATAAAATTGATTGTTAGCACACACAAAAATACTCCTTTACTCATAATTGACCCTGATGACGTCAAGAGAAAAGGGATGGAAAATGTGGCTTCTACTCCAAGACCTACTATTCTATGGTGCCTCTTTTTGCTCCTATTTTTGAATATTTTCTAGAAAAATATGTCTGTTGGACCTGTCCTCGTGATTATAAATGTGCTGCATATTTTTGATAAAATTATATATTATATAAAAATATAGTTCACATATAATATTACAACACAGAATTTTAAAAATCAGAGCCAAGATAATCTAAAGGAAAAATGACTGGAATTAAGCCATTAGCACTCAAAGTGAGCTCTTTACTGATTCTCAGTTCCCGTTCTAAACTTCTCTGAACCACGCCAATATTTCCACCTGTATGCTAAATCTGAACTACTTATTAATAAAAACAAAACACTATTCATGAAGCAATCGAGTTCAAATAAGCGTTCAGATAAGTCCAAATAAGTGATCCCTATGAGCTCACCAGTGTTGCACTGTGCTTTTAGGTCAAAATCCTTCTACATAGAAAAAAAACATGTACAGAAAAGGCCCAGGCATGTTGCCTAACTGTCATTTTATCTTTACATTTACAAATTAACGCAAAGTCAAAAGTTCTGGAAACATTATTGTTGAAGGTCAGAATGATGTGCTCCACGTGTAACAGTCTAATTGTGAGAAGATAATATGAGAAATCCAAAAAGTGACACAAGAATATTAAAAAGCAACCACTTACACAGAAAGGTATAGAATCAGTAAAAAATGTTCAAAACTAGTTTTTCCAAAGATGGATTCTGGAATCTTCAAGACCAGTAGTCATGACTATTTTGGTCTTAATGTGTTCATCCTTCTGGTGGAATAATTAACATTCTGTTTTAACTTTTCCCTCCACTACTGAGGAAACGAAATGATATAGGGACCTAGCAGAAATCAGGTCACTCTTCCACTATTACTACTGTTACGGTTTCGTCATTCTTCATAGAAATGAATTTATAGTTTTCTAAACCAATTCCACTCTTGAAAATGTTAATAAGTAACATTTTAAGGAGAAATATGAGGAAGCTCGGATGCATCTTCACTGTCAAATTTATTTTCAATTTTCAAATGTACAAAACCGTACACTTCCTTAGAAATGAATTCAAATGGATATTTGGTACTGTGGGTTATTCGAGCGTGATAGAAATCCCTCTGATAGCTTCTTTCTGCCCAATCTGCTGCTTCGAATACCTTCAGTGTTTATATTTCAGGTATTAAACGCTTCAAAGAGTTAACCCTAAATCTTAAATTTTATGCAAATAAAAGCTTCTAAAATTAAGACGATTAAAATCAGTAGCTGTTCACTTCTTATTTGTTAGAAGACATCCAACTTAAAATTGGGGGGGCGGGGCAAGAATTAAATTACACAAATTAACTAATAAAAGTTAAAAACCTCAGTTGTCATTATTTTTAAAAATGAGAGGGATCATGGCCGATTTCCCCCATGTGATGAATTTCGGAACGTTTTATTTGTTAATGAGGTAGGATGGCCTCTTTCTCACTTTCTTTCTTTTTTCTTTCTTCAGCTCCTCACCCAGAATGATGTTCCTGTCCTAAGCACCGTGGTAACAGAGGAGAAAGAAGTCCAAAGGAGGCACAGCACAAAGAAGAAAACATCTAGTAGTATGTTTTAGCTCTTCTGTGCTTTGTTTTTATTCCTCTGGCTTCGAACCTTAATCAGCTGATTTTGCTAACAGCTCTAAATTTCCTTCTCACTTCCCACTGATCTCCCTTTTCAGATAAGAAATCTCTTCCTGCTGAAATTGAAAATCTTCCACTAAACGGAATCAATCACACGCTATCAGCCAAAGAGAAATCAAGATCCATTTGGAAAGGTCAGATACAGCAGGACATTTAAAATGTTGATGACACCACATTAAACAACTGTACTGCATCTATATGATGATCTAGATCAGGAAATTGCTCTAAGGTTTAATGATATGTTACTATTTTGCATTTCAGCAACCACTGTATGTTATGATGTGATCCCAGTAAATAATATTCTTGTAGTTACAGCAGAAATTTAAAGGCAACATTTTATCGACCGTAATTTAATTTGCCCAGCGTCCGATGCTAAAAATACAGTGTTTATGTCTGGACAACAGGTACTCATAAAAATGTTTTTATACTTTTCCTTTCGGGGGGCCAAAATATTCACTTCTCTCCCTGGATGAACATTCTTATCATCACAGCAAATAAGCTGAGTTTCGTTCATGCATCAATTTATTCACTGTATCTTCAGATGTTTAATTTAATACGAGTCACACTTTCTTACTGGGGCCACAGGCCTGAATAAAGCAGGTTTCCTACACCCTCCTTCCTCACTAATAGAGAAGGTTTCAAACAAAACTTCAGATGATCAGAATTGTTCTGTTAGAGATAACCCTGTTGCTGTAGGTCTATAGGCTGCTTTGGTGACTCAGAGAAGACTTATAAAGACAGACTGGAACAAATTATATGCTCGTGAGAGACAGAGCCCATGTTTTTGTTATTATCCACTGCTAAGTTAAGATAGTGAGGCTTTAGCCAAGTAAATGAAAATACTGAGTGTGTACATGTGTCAAGGATTGGGGTGACTGGGATTCAAAGATGGAAGAGACCACGTTTATGTCCAGGGACATTACACAGTCAGCAGGGAAGACAGAAGCACACAGATAAAACTGTGTGCAGATAAAACTGTGCAATGTAGTGATACATTACGTCATACAGAACACTAACATATAGAATAGCAATGATTCCTTACTAAGTCTGGAAGGCAAACCGATATTTGAAGAGGTGACCATTGTGGTGTTTTGAATCCTGAAATGCTCCTGCATGTTTCAATCCACGATCGGCTGGATCAGAAACACTCAATGAGCATTTCAATTAATAACGTAGTCAGATGTTAACCATTCTGTAAATGCACTTACTCTCTCAGCATATTGCCTAAGAGGATATTTTATCATCTCGGGGATTCTTCAAACATTAAAAAAAATCCCTTGTTTAAGGGAAGCGAACTTAGAAGTAATGCGGATACTTAGAGGAAATGTGCTTGTAGTAGTAATTTTATTATGCAAGACAAAGAGTCAAAAATAGAGTTACTATTTGAAACAATAAGAGAGGATTTAAAAAAAAAAAAAACAATCTCTAATCAAAGAAGAGGTAAAACAAAGCACTATTCATGAAATGCAGACCTGTTGGCCTCGCTGGTATTCCTTGGAAGCTAGGAATTGACTATACTACAAACTCCACACACGGTCTATTTATGCCAATTAGGCCACAAAATAGGTTATTCTACGTATGCATGATTAAACTGACTTCTAGATATTAAGCCAAGTTCAAAGTTAATTACGCAAAATTAATTTGACTTGAGACAAGGAGGAAGATGTGTTTGTAGTACCCAAAGCAGTAAAGCAGGATATGCTAATTTTGAATTAATTTGAACTTTCATTGCTGCAGTGAGCTTTCCATTGCAATGCCTACAAGAAAGGGCATTTCTCTCAACTGAATCAATGTCTGGGGAACATTCTTTAAGAAAATAAAAGGGCAAATGCGTATGCTTGTCCGTTTTGTGGCTACTTCGTGCATCTTTGCAGCTCACTCTTTCCAAGGTGATCCTGTCACATGGAGGAGATTCCTTCTCTCCAGATGCTTTCCAAAGAGGGAGGGGGCAGGGGCTCACTGTCTGTCCATCTTCAGGTTCTGTCTCCTGCCACTGACCTCTGAGGACCTCTCCATTCTGGATGCTTCTTACTTGAACTGGGTTCCGTCCTGCAGATCTTCCACCGGAACCATTCCTGCATCAGGCACCAGCGGCCAGTCCTCCGGGGAAGCTGTGTGTGTGCCGGGCATCTTCTACCGAGGACCCAGGACAGAGTCCCCAGCACAGACAACGGGGAGGGGGCTTGGGTTTAGCAGAACATACAGCAAGTAATCCTTCTTGTGAAAAATAAGTAAAGACGGTCTTCTGTGCAACCTAGATCAAAATAGTTGAGTTTTATTTCATTCTTGAAGGATTCGCTGTGAGGCACACCTCGATGTGATAGCAGATTTACATCTGACAGACCGCGTTCACTTTAATACTTCAATCCCGTGTGTCCTCTGCTGTTTTGAGTGTTCAGGGTCTCTTCTGATTACTAATGCATTTTGCAAAGGTTATCAGCAAGCAGCAGGTTCATGGTGAGGGTTTACAGATACAACACGTGGGTGATTTTACCAAGCTAATGCATCTGATGCAAGAGAGGACTGAGAAATAAGATGAGTCATCACGGCATGATGTTTACCATGAAATACTTAAACAGGTGAGAGTGTGCAGTATCCCAAGGGCAAAGCTGTTCTATACCTGGACACCACACACACGCACGTCGTATTATACATGACCCAACCGGCTGTCAGCAATAGCAATGGCATCACCATGTATCATGCCCTCCTAAACACTTCTGTACTTATTTGGGGAGTATTGTTAGAGCTAGCTAGTCCAGAGCTTTAGCTTTTAGACAGATTCATCTAACACTTTTATAGGAAATAAAGTACTCAAATATCAATGATTTATTTCCTATAAAAGCGTTAGATGAATCTGTCTAAAAGCTAAAGCTCTGGACTAGCTAGCTCTAACAATACTCCCAAAATAAGTACAGAAGTGTTTAGGATTTGTCAAACTATTTAGCTATAATCAAATTTAGTAAGATTCACTTCCTGGGTGAAGGTAAAGATGCTTCCAGCCACACACACAGCCCTCGACGTGATCTATTCTACACATATACAGAGCTCACATACCTTGAAATAACCTAAAACCACTGTTCACTCTGGGTCTCTAGTGGAGAAACAGAGTCTCTTCATTTCTCCAAAGCAGAAAAAATCTAGCACCAGGGAAGTGCACTTCTGGGACCGTGTGGACCAGATAAACTGCACACATGAGAGTAAAGGAGCCGTCCCTGGGTTGCCCAGAGGCAACCGTGACCTGAACCTTAGGGTTTACAGGAACTTTGGTTTATTCTATTAATCAAGGGGCTAAGGTCCACACAGGAAGGAGAACATGGTTTTGGCCCTGGAAAGTACATAAAGCCAGACAATCAAAAGGCTCATGGAAGAGATACCTGCCCCACAGACACAGACGGGCAACTCATTGGGGAAACTCATTGGGGTGGATTCTGGGAGGCAAAAGTTATAACCACAGACAGCCCTTTCTTGGTTTTAGAGGTTTAAACTCAGACTGCATGTGTGTCCTTAGGCCATTTTAACTAAAGAATTAGCATAAAAGTGGTCCCAGGTGGATAACACTCCCTGAGCATCTGACCAAAGCGAGAGAAACTCTCTAGAGTGTAACCCTTGACGCAGGCCACGCAGGACTCTCCCAGCCTGGCCACCAAGGGGCAGCAGCTCACACCCCAAAGGACAAACACCAGGAGAAATAACGTTCCCTGAGCAGCTGTCATCAGACGTAACAGACAGTATAACAAATATGTTTAAAACAAATTAAAGAACTGAAAATATAATACGAGAAAAGAACAAGAAGCCGTATTTAAGAAAAATCAGATTTGATTTGAAAGAACAAAGTAGAACTCTTAGAAATGGGAAAAAAAAAAGTCACTGAAATTAAAATGCAAAGTATGCATTGAACATCAGATTAATAGCTGCTCCAAACAGAGAAGTAAACTATCAGAAAGCACTTCAGAAATTACCCAGAATGAAGCACAGAGAGATACAGAGATAGAAAATATGAAAGAAGTTAGAGGAGGACAGAGAAAATGAAAAGGAACAGCATGCATCCAACAGGAGTTCCAGACAGAAAAGGGAACATTCACAGAGATGATGGCCAAGAATTTTTCATACTTGGTAAAAGACATGCCTCTGATGATTTGCAAATCGAAGTCTCAAGCAGAATAAACAAAACAAAATTTACATCTAGAATCACTGCTATAAAATTAGAAATCTATACACACACGCGCACACACACACTCATAACAATGTTTATTTATACATCCATTTAATCGCACACCTATTCTGTGCCAATGATGTTGCCTGGATCTAGAGGCATTATGTTGATTAAGTCATGGTCTCAAGTCTTAGAACATTTGCTTCTTAGGGAAAGACAGCGATGTACGCACACAATATGTAACTATGATGAGGTCCACAGTAGAGATAAGCACAGAACGTGGAGAGACTACCTGCGACCACAAAGGACAAAGGAAGGAGTCAGGAAAGCGCCAAAGGGCAGAGGGACTCGAGATGAATGTTTAGAATGAGAGTGTTTTCCAGGTGCAGGAGGAGAACCCAGGCATGAGGAAGAGTGTCAAGGCTTTCATGCATCCACTTGTTTACCCACTCATTCATTGATTCATCCACTCATTCATTGATTCATCCACTCATTCATTGATTCACTCATTTACCCACACATTCATTCATTCACTCATTTACCCACTCATTCATTCATTCATTCATCCACTCATTCATTGATTCATCCACTCATTCATTCATTCACTCACTCATCCATTGATTCATTCACCCATTCACCCACTCATTCATTCCCTCGTTCCCTCATTCATCCACTGAACACGTTTGGCCAGATTCTTGCTGCGGGAGGACGGAACGCTTCATGGGAATGGGGAGGAGATTAGCGTGGCCAGGAACAGATGGAGATATGCATAAATAATTCTTAGGCAGACTAGAATGCTTGAGAGCAATGGTTTTGGAATTTTTTTCCATCATGAAAACTTTGAATACGAATCTTAAGGGATTCCAATATATAAAACAGGTAAAACAGAGATGCTCAGGTAAAAGAGGAGGTGTGTATTTAAGTGTGCATGGGTGTAAGTGTGTGTGTGTGTTCACAGTTGGAGCCCTATGATTCCGAAGTCCCTGTTCTCATGACTGCATTCTTATTCACAGAGGTTTTGTACTTCAGCAGCATTCTTTTAAACGGACTACTTCTGCTCATCTATTTTATCTAAGTGGTTATGGCTGGTACATATGTGATCTTTTTATTTTTGCATATGTTTGTTTTGCAACTCAAAACATTACTGAAATATATTATTAGAGAAAATACTCTGCCATTGATTTACTGGATTTTCTAGGTGAGCTTTCATTTTACTTATAATGGTAATTTTGTCTTATCCTTGATAATGTTTATTTCTCTTTTCTTCTCTGATCACAATGATCACAACTTTAGGATCAATGCTGAAAAGAATCTGGATTTATTTCACAACTAAATATGATGTCTACCTAGGCCTTGAGATAAATAATTATTTTCATGTGAAAGACTCCTCTTATTTCTAATTTAAAAAAAGATTTGGGAGTTTAATGTTTTTGTCTTTTGGCACCTACTGAAATGGTCAATCGATTTCTCTCTTTTTACTTATTGATGTGATGTATAATACTAATAATTAAATTTCTTAGTATTGATCATTGAGTAGCTTCTAATGGATTGCTAGATTCTATTTGCTAATATTTTATTTATGCCTGTATATCTACAAGTCAGATAATTTCTATTTGTTTCTTTAATCAGTAGTTCTATTGATATGTTGATAGCACAGATATTCTGGATTGAAATTCCTTTTTAAAATTTCGACACTGATAAAAGTTTTAAAAGTGGAACATACAGATAGCCAATGGATTGTTCTTCAACGATGTGAAAATAGCAACACTGTGACATATTTATTTCAAATCTTTGTTTTTTACCAATAAATTTCACAGATAAAGTCAACATCCCCATCTGTCCATTTCATTCTTCCTTCCTTATCAGAGGAAATCAGTATGATCAATTTTGTGTCTAACTTTTCAGTCTATTTTTGTTTAAAATTAAATCATAGGGGCTTCCCTGGTGGCGCAGCGGTTGAGAGTCCGCCTGCCGATGCAGGGGACACGGGTTCATGCCCCGGTCCGGGAAGATCCCACATGCCATGGAGCAGCTGGGCCCGTGAGCCATGGCCACTGAGCCTGCGCGTCCGGAGCCTGTGCTCCGCAACGGGAGAGGCCACAGCAGTGAGAGGCCCGCGTACCGCAAAAAAAAAATTTTAATTATACATGTATGTATCTATAAAATATGTAATATTATTGTATTTAAAATTATATAAATATTATTTATATGTTTCATTCAACAAAATTGCTTTATCTCAACTTTAGATTTATAAGATCTATTCTTACATACAGTTTAGGTTCATTTATTTACATTATTTTAAAATACTCTACCATGACCACCGCCTGATTAATTTATTCATTTCCTCAGATACCATCATTTCTTTTCTTTTCTACTTGTGTATTTGCATCTTTGAAAAGTGTGCCAGTGAAGACCCACGTCCATGTTTTTCACACACACGTGTGGGTTTCCCTATGCAGACTTTCTCCACCTCGGGGCTGCTGAGCTCTGTGGTCTGATGACTCTCTGCTGTGTGGCCATCCTGGGGAAGGCGGGGCCGTTCTGCAGCTCCCTCTGCCTCTGCTCACGAGGTGCCAGTAGCACCCCCTCCCCAGGCTGTCACAGCCAAAGATGTGCCCAGATATTGCCAAGAGCGGCCTGTGGAGTAACCCCCACCTGCCTTTGTATGTTATACACGTGTCCAACTTGACCAAACACTGTTCTTCGAAGTGGCTGTACTAACCTAAACTCTCATCGGGAGCGTGTCAGAATGCCTCACCCTTTGTATTATCTGCTTTTTCTTACTGTTGCAAATATTTTCATTGTGAAATGGTACCTAATTATTCTTTCAGTTTCCATTTCCTTGATTAATCGTGAGAATGTGCATCTTTTCATGTGAGTATTGGAACTCTGGGCTTCTCTTCTGCATAATCTGCCTTCTGAAAAAGGAACGAAGAATTTTCTTCAGTCGCTCCTTTCTGCAATGGTTTAAACAATTTTTGTTCTCCAAAGGTCTGAAAGACTCACTTAGGAACTTCCTGGGCATGGCTTCTTTCTGGGATGGAAACCAGCTAGATTCCTTCTATGGTTCTCATCTCATTGGATTTTTCATTTCTTTTAGAGTCAACGTCAAAGGATTCTTATTTATTTCGTGTCACTCCCTCCGTGGTTATACCCTTTATTTCTATTACCAATGATCAATATTTAGTTTTCTAGTGACCTTTTGTTTGTTTGCTTTTACTTCCGTATTGTGTTTCTAATTTTATTACACCGTAGACAGACTATAAACCCTGTACAATTTTGGAATTTGGGAATTTATTAAACTTTACTTTATGGCCTAAGATGTGCTCAATTTTTTAGTAAGTACACTATAAATGCCTGAAATATAGTGTTTCCATGAAAAGCACAGACTTTGGTATAAGCTTTCATGTGCTTACCCGACACATCTCTGCTCGTCATTTCACTTTGGGTCATTTCAGTTCAAAAGTACAGCTTCAGGCTCTATGAATTTTCATTTTACAGAACTGCTGTTTGTGTGGTCCCTCACATAACCTGTGTAAGCTGTCCACATACACTCCTTCTACCTAACAAACTATACTCCGTTCTCCTTTCGATTGTTTGTATGTTCAGTTCTTTACATGTATCATGCCATTCTTTTCTTATATGTTAACAGCAATGCAACGTGATTTTCTAGATGAGTGCCACATTGCTGCTCAAATATAAAGCATGAGAAATTAGGTATATCCGTAATCATATTATTACATCTAACTATATGTAATATTTTGTATAAGATTTACCTAGAACATGAGGATATACAGTGTAATCTCACGTAACTGTTAACAACAACTACCTTAACGCATTTGCTGATGGGAGGTGTGAGGACGTGTCTGGCACTTGGATGGGCCATCTTGCCCATCATCCCGCCCTTCCTCGCCTCCAGGCTGGTCCCCTGCTCTCCTCACTTCTTTCCCTGAAGGCCTCAGGAATCCATCCTAGCTTCCTCTCTTGTTCAAGCTTCTCCCATCCCTCTTTCCTGGGCATCCTCCCTGGAAGGCTGGGGAGAGGAGGAAACTCAAAAGGCGAGCACGGGCAGTGTCGCCTTCAAACTTGGGCTGAGCAGAGATGGGCTGGGGGATTCCTAACACAAGAGAAGGTTCTAGAAATCTCACTGAGGGGCTTCCTGGGCAATGCCTGGCACTCTACTGAAGATGTGCCTGGTGGAAAGGGCGGTGGCAGTGAGAGACAGCTCAGCGTGGAGTGCAGTCGTACCCAAGGTCACCCTGGCTTCGGACTTTCCAGAGTTCCGGTCCCTCTGAGTATCGCTGATTTCCTTATCGCTGAGAAGGCAGGAAAAGCCGCCTTGTGGGGTGTGTGAGAACTCAGGTAGCCTTGAATTTCCGTGATGTGCTCAACCCTTTCCTGCCCTGGCACCAGGGGAATATTAAGTCCATTTGTTTCACGTGATTCCACACAGCAGAATATTTGCCCTGCCCGGTTTGACCTCATCTCCAAAGAAAATTTTTGAAATTTCAAAAGTCTTGTAAAGTATAAATACATTTCCAGATCAGAAGGGCCTATTTGTGAGTCCATTTCACAAGCTGGACTTTTATTTAGGCGTCATCAGGGACCTCTGGACGGCCGGCACCTGCAGAGCCCTGATTCACCCAAGACTACGGATCTCCTTAGGGCACATTCGAATCCCGGGGGCCAGTCTCAATGCCCAGGCCGTGCCCCAGGCCAATAACAGCAGAATCTCCAGGAAGGGTCGAGCACAGGTAGGTTCGACATTTTCCCCAAGGGATGCGGCAAGTCACTCATTGAGGAAGATCATTCTCGCTGTTGTGTAGAGGAGGGCGTAAGAGAAAGAGATGCTCAAGTACAAACATCATGCATCATTTGCCACTTCCTCACGTAGGGAAATCACTGGAATCTGGGCAAGACACTCATTGTCTCTAAGTGTCCTTGGGTTCTGTTATTTCTGCATCTGGGACCTTCTCTATCTGGGGAACGCCTGCTCCTCCAATCACTAGGGCATCATGCTGTCCAGATGATGGCTGAGGTCCGCAGCTGAATCTCACTTGTTGTATCACAGGCTAATGTCCACCTACATCTGGTTGTGGCTGTTTTCCACAGGAGGACCCTGGAAATTCAGTCACTGGTTACCTTACATCTTGGTATTCTTAGCCTCCAACACAGTGCCTGTAACCTGGACAGAGCTAGAATCTGAAATAAATTATTTCTCTAATATACTTTTTTCTTCCAGTTTTCTCAATAAAACTATAATTGACATACAACACTGTATAGAATTAAGGTGTACAGTACACTGATTTGATTTACAGACATTTTAAGGGATTATCACCATAAGTGGAGTGAACTTCCATCACGTCAACTAAAAAATTAAAGAAATAGAAAAAAATGTTTTCTTGTGACGAGAGCTCTTAGGATTTACTCTCTGAACTTTATACATAAAAACAGCAGTGTGAATTATACTCATCCTGATGTACATTGGATCCCTAGCTCTTATTCATCTTTGAAGTGGAAGGTTGTACCTTTCGACCACCTTCATCTAATTCCCCTTCCCCCAAACCCTCACCTCTGTAAACATATATCTGATCTCTTTTTCTTTGAGTTTGTTTGCTTGTTTGCTTTTGACGTATAACTGACCTTCAACACTATGTTAGTTCCTGTTACACACCACAGTGATTCAATATTTCTATACATTTCAAACTGATCACCATGAGAAGTCTAGCTGTGATCTGTCACCGTACAAAGTTGTTACATAGTTATTGATTATAACCCCCACGTTGCACCCTTCGGACCGTGACTCATTTATTTTGCAGCTGGAAGCTTGTACCTCTTAATCTCCCTCACCCATGTCTAAATGTTTTTGGCACCAGAAATTCAAAAGGTGTCCTGATTATGAACTGGATACAGTCCAGAGCATCTGTCAGTGTGATGGGCGTGTTCTCTAGGTGAGGAAAGAGCCTGTCTGGGATAAGCCCACTCGGGAGCCTTCGTCTGTGCTCTGGCTCCTATTTCTCTCCAGAAACCGCACTAGAAAACACCAGTCCTGTTTCTCTTCTTGTGGCCCTTGGTCTCTAGGTGCTTGCTCTGTGCTGCTCTCCCGTCTCCACGGACATGTAGACTCAGCCGGCACCTCTGCTTCCCTTTCTAGTGGCACTGTGTCCACCTCTCCGTCCTCAGCCCCCACTTCTCACTCTCCCCTCAGGCCGGCCACGAGGCTACAGCTGCTCCCGGAGACATGTGTCTCCCGGGGACGAGGGGGCAGAGGCTGGGCTGGAGGCCCCGTGGGTGAAGCCAAGAGACTGCAGTCCATTCTGCCCTCCAGGGAAAAACGCTAGGAGGTCTTAACGGGTGTGGGCAGGACGGGATCTGACCGCTCCTTCCGAAAGACAGCAGGGCAGGGATGGTAACGGGGCCAGTCGGTGTTGGGAAGACTTGAAGAATGTCAGGTGAGAAAGGATGACAGCCAAGCCCAGGGCGGCAGCAGGAACACGGGGAAAGGAGGGACAGCCAACAGGGCCACTGGTGAGACTGGAGGAAGCCACGATGGGGGGGTCAATCCCACCCACTCACAGCTCCTTCGATTCAACTTACGTGCTACAAACCCTCAGGACACCTCGCACATCTTAGCAGGGGCATCCAGCGGGGCGGATGAACGAGACAGCATCCTATCCAAATGAACTCTTCTCTCTATAAACACAGAGACTACTGGGTATATTTAAACACATGTTTTGACTCTATGGCCCTAAACTGACGGTGAAGACAGCAGAAACCCTTTGCTTCCTCCAAGGTTCTCTAAGCAAGTTGCATGCAGCTGAAAAAGAGTTCAAACTGCAAAAGAGACAGCCGTGTCAGAACAGATACAAAGTCTGAAAATAAACACCCTCAGGATGAGTGCTGGAAAGCCCCAGGTTACGGTAAATAATAACCCAAATGAGGAAAGCCATGACATCATTTTGAAAACCTTCTTTATCTTGAGCGCAAGCAATAATTGGGGGGATAAGACATTCTCAGTGACTTTAGTTAAACAGATACTTTCATATGTGCCACAGTTAACAAGGACCTACTCAGAGCCTATTCTGTGCCAAGAGCAATTCCAGCCACTTTCAACTGGTCAATGACTCAGACGAACACCCACACCCTCATGGCGTGTAAATTCCCGTGGGGGCAGGCGAGGAGCGGGGGGTACCCTGAACGAGTCAATCCTGGCCTGTGTTAAGGTGCTGAACTCTACGGAGGGAAGCGCGCAGAGCATGAAGAGGGCTTGGGGGTGCCGGGCTCGCTGGGAAGGGGAGATGTGAGCCAAGCCTTGAAGGTGTAAGGAGGGAGCCAGGTGGAGTCTGGAGGAAGAGCATTCTGGGAAGGGGGGCCAGCGGGAGCAAAGCTGGGTGGGAAGGCTCAAAGCGGGACATGGAGGCCACGGTGTGGCCAGGTGGGGAGCCACGGGGAGACCAGGGAGGTCAGTGCCGAGGGACTGGATCACAGAGCCTCGGAGGCCGTTGATGGCTCCCTACCCTTAGGGGAATGAGGAAAAACTGCAGGGCTGGCAGAGGAGGGCTTCAAAGAATCCTTCTGGCTGTTGCCTTGAGGACTGGTTGCTGACGGGGACCAGGGACACCTGTGCCGTCATCCAGAGGAGACACGCGGGTGACACCTGGGGTGGCGGCAGTGGAGAGTGGGAAGTGGGGCCAGCTGATGGGTCGCCTGTGGTTGTGAGAAGGCCGGCATTGCCAGTGGAGGATGGAGCAGGTTTGGGGGCGGGGGGCTGGGCTGATCAGGAGCTCAGACGGGACACATCCCGTTGGAGATTTCTATTAGATGTCCATGTGCCCAGGGGGGGCAAATATAGCTTCATATCAGAATCTGATGTATGTATTAGCACCCGCATGCAAATGTTTTAATATGCTAATTCCTCTTAAGCCAACCAAGGCCATAGACTGGTGGTGGAGGACAGGAGAGGGGCTTTGTTTCTTCTGAGGTTCTGGGATGAAGTCGCACCTAGCTGAGAGAGCTCAGTGATGAGAGGGCCCACTGTCCGAGCAGACACAGCAAACAGCTTCAGACCCGGGTTCTGAGATCAGAGTAAACAGTTGCCGGGTGGGGAAGGTGTGGCTCAGGGGTAATTCGTGTAACCATAAAATCTGATTTTTTTTTTTTTTGCGGTACGCGGGCCTCTCACTGCTGTGGCCTCTCCCGTTGCGGAGCACAGGCTCCGGACGCGCAGGCTCAGCGGTCACGGCTCACGGGCCCAGCCGCCCCGCGGCACGTGGGATCCTCCCGGACCGGGGCACGAACCCGTGTCCCCTGCATCGGCAGGCGGACTCCCAACCACTGCGCCACCAGGGAAGCCCATAAAATCTGATTTTAATTAACGATGAGGTTAACACAAAGTCCTGGGGTGGCAGAAACCTTCAAACACGCAAGAAACAAAGGACCCCAAACTGCTTGGCTTGAATTCTGAGAATTCTGAATCTGCACGAAAGAGCGGGCCCAGAGGCGGCAGAAGGTGAGGAAAGGCTGCAGACAGAGGCCCGAGAAGCCTGGGTCTTGGGGGAAGGGAGAGTGGGCGAGGTGCTGGTGGACGGGTGGTCTGGGGGAGGCGGGGCGGGGCCAGACAGGCCAGAGGTCCAGTTTCTCTTTCCCTCTCCATCCTCACTGGGAATGAGACCTCACAGCCCTCAGCAGTCGCCCCGTCAGCAGTCAGCAGCCCCCTTCCTGTGCAGCGATCCCACCAGAGTTGGACACCCTTAGACACTCATTTAGCTGCCCTGTCTTCACTTTAATCACCAGTTCCTGTAACTCTTCATTCTGCTCTGTGTCTGAATTCGCCCCAGCCTGAACCACATTTAACTGCATCCTTTCCTCAGCTAGCATCCTCCCAGCGGGCTACCGGGTACCCGGACCGGAGGAGTAGCTGTGATCTGTGCCCTCGGGGCCCCAGCCTCCCCTCAGGTGTCAGAGAGCCTTTCTCTGGGTAGCGTGATCTTTTTTGGCTCCTTTTCAAACATTTCTGCAAAATCTTTCATCTGTTATCAAGAAATCAGGGTTTGAGAGGCAGAAATGTGAGGTGTTGAAGAGAGACTCTTACGCTCCTAGGATGGGACCTTGGGTGATTCACTCAACCTTGTGTCAGGCTGGGCTGTGGATAAAGTGAGATGATAAACGTCAAGTTCTTAGCACAGGCAAATGTTGGTTATTTGATTTTAATTATTCCTCCCGCACGCCTTCAGATTCCCCTGTGGAGTGACAACAATAAACAGCCTTAGCTGCAAACTGCTGCTTCCTACCGCGGCCTGGGGCGTAATCTTAGATTTGTGCGCGCGCACATCAACACACCCCTTTTACCGCAGGATTCTATATAAATATCCACATCACGCTATCAGTTTCGGAACCCACCCTGTAATATGCACAACACACATCTGCTTTGAACTAACCGAATCCACTTGAGGAGACAGATGATTGGTAACAAATCGTGCGTTCCGAAATCTTATTGAGGTCATCATCATCTCTGATTAAATAAGTGCAGGGTTTGGAACTTAAAGAAAATCTCTATTTTTTTTTTTTTTTTCCTACGTCTAGCTGGTACAGAAAGGCAAAGCATTTGGAGCATGTGAACTGATTTTCTGCCACAGGGAAAATGTGAACAGGAAGTTCTCCGGGAGTGTTCAGGTTCTGCCTAGGCTTGCACTTGCCCTGGTGTCTCAGTAACAGTAACGAGGTGCTCTCTGTCGGAGAAGCCCGGCCGCGGGGCTGATGGGAGACCCTCTGATTTCTCAGCCCATCAGCACCCGCTGCGGCCACGTTCCCCCCACCACCACCCCCCACCCCCCGTCCTCCTTCCCACCCCTACTCTCAGCCGCCCTCACCTCTTCGAAAGGGCTGGGCTGATTTTCATCAAAAGATCCAATTACGTTTCGATAAGTGAAACAAGTAATTCATCACAGTGACCACAGGCTCAGAGCCCGACTCACACGGCAGAAGTTGGGGAAGGTCCCTGGGCCCAGGTGCGCGGGGGGCAGAGACACAGGCTTGGAAGAAGGCTTCCCCAGACCCAGATCTTCTAGAAGAACTCAAGTTCTGACACAAGCTCGTCATCTTTTTCCAAACAATTATCCCTTCAGCTGTCCCCACGTGACTCTGATGGGGAAGAGCCTCCTATAATAATATCAACAATATTGCTGTTCCTTGTATGCCGCTTTCTAGGACCTTCTCGAGGCAGCCCGTGCAGTCCTCACTCACAGCAGTGCTCCGAGGTCAGCCCTTTGTCACGGAGGAGCAAAGAGAGGCAGAGAGAGGTTGCCCGATTTTCCCAGCCGGCAAGGGGCAGGTTTCAACTGTGTCACTGGGGCTTCCCTGGTGGCGCAGTGGTTAAGAATCCGCCTGCCAAGGCAGGGGGCACGGGTTCGAGCCCTGGTCCGGGAAGACCCCACATGCTGCGGAGCAACTGAGCCCGTGCGCCACAACTACTGAGCCCACGTGCCACGACTACTGAAGCCAGTGGGCCTAGAGCCCGTGCTCCGCAATAAGAGAAGCCACGGCAATGAGAAGTCTGCACACTGCAACGAAAAGTATCCCCCGCTCGCCGCAACTAGAGAAAGCCTGCGCGCAGCAACGAAGACCCAACGCAGCCAAAAATAAATAAACTGAAACTGTGTCCTTTCAGCTAAGTGCACTGCTCTTAGCGGTTTACACATATTTGTCACAGAATATTGATGACATGCAAAAGACAGTCACCCCATACAGAGGACAAGTCCCCCTAAATGTCAGCAGGTGCGGTACTTGGCTTCACAGGCTGCACAGGTGCCTCTTTGCTAACAGCTACTAGTGTTTATCGATTCAGTGATGTGGCTGTATCGATAGGATGAAGGACAGCATCTTATCTGCCACTGTGCCCTGTCAACGCCATCCTTTCTGTGAACTGCAAAGGAAATTGGGGAGGTCGTGGGGAAGTGTGCGTGTGGACAGTGCCGATGAGTGAGATTTTTGTGGCATGTCTCAGAAAAAACGGGGAATGGTCACTGAGTCAGTAAGGGGACAAGGACAGGCTGGAGCAGACGTGGGCTGGGACGCTGAGTGACCGTCGCCTGGGCTCTGAGCTTGAATCACTCAGCAGGCCTGTCGCAAGGAGATGGTCGCCCCACTCCTGACCCAGAGGGAGGCCCAGTGAGCACAGCAACGTGGGGCTGCTGAGTGCAAGGGGCAGGAGAGCCTGGCTGGTGGGCTGGGGGGAGAAGGACCACCAACGACAGCATCCGCAGGGCAGATGTGGGCGGACGGAACTGGAGACGCATCACAGCCGAGCGCTGGGTGCTGTCTGCTACAGTCACAGGGTTTGGAAAGGAGACATATTCACACACACAGAACTGGAAACAAGTCTCTCCAAAATGGCAGTGGAGTCACCAGACAAGCACTTGGGGAGACTGTGGTTTCCTCTACAAGCTTCTGCAGCCTGCGAAAGCCACGCCCCCATTTACACGTGGATTATTCTCTACACCTTGCCTGTTTAGCATCCCGATACAGTTCCTCATAAATTAGAATACAATACAGTAATTTCTAAGAGGAAATAACTTTAAAGGGAGAGAGACAAAGAGAGACTGAGAAGGAGGGAGGAAGGTCACGGGAGCAGATGTGAAGGTCATTTTCAGTGAGTGCTTGCCTTGTGGTCCCGAGGTGGGATGAGTCTTCCTTGAGGTGAGAAACAATCACTGCCATGTTTTCAGACCTATGCAAGCTACACTACACAAGCCACAACTGCCCTCATCCTAAACTCTGGGGAAAAAATATGTTCTTTGTTCGTGTGTGTGTGTGTGTGTGTGTGTGTGTGTGTCTTTATTTGTATACATATGTAAATATATATATACTAAAAATTAGATTTTTGGATTTTTGAATGTTTCTTTTCTTCAATCAGCAAACAACTAAGTTTTCACTTGACTCATAGTCACCTCCACTCCTATAGGCTGAGCAACTACAGAGAGAACCTCGAAGAACATGTTAACAACCCCTTCCCCTAAATTCCTTGAGGCCTGGTCAGCTCTGTGGCCTTGCAACAAGGCCAGGAGACTTCACGTGATATGACAGAAAAGCAATATTTATTAAAGACTTTGGAGCTAGGAAGCTTATAGTTAAATTGGAATTTATCAAATGTTGATCTGCCCTGAGTGTAAGGGGTGGGATTGAAGAGGCACACAGATGAGAAGCTGTGCAAACGAGACACAGGCCCGGCCTGTGCTGGGCGCCAAGGTGGCGTCTTTGAGAAAGACAGCTTTGCTTTCCGTCCAGGGTTCCTGAGATGTGGAAGGTTAGGGCTGCCTGTGTTGGGTTCCCCCGCCGTGTTAGAAACACAAGCCAACATAAAAAGATGTGTGTGTGAGAGACAGGGAGAGACAGAGACAGAGAGACACAGACAGAGAGACAGAGAGACAGAGACTGAGACACAGAGAGAGACAGAGACAGAGAGACACAGAGGCAGCACTGGAGCTCCTGGGTCTAGTTATCCCACCCAAGCATAACTTCTCTTTTCTCCAGTTATGTGACCCTCTGAGTCCTTCCCCTTTTTTCTTTTGTTTTGTTCTTAAGTGTGTGAGAGTTGGGCATCTGACACTAGGAATCAAGCAATTCTGATGAACAGAAAACTGGAAGCCACACATACCTGGGTTTGGAACCAGGCTCTTTCGCTGACTACATTTACCCGCTAAGTGGCCTTGAGGAAGGCTACGTGCTAAGTAGCACGCGTCTGTGCTTCGTATTTATTACGAACACAACTCAGGTTACCGCAGCTCCCCTTCACTCTTCCGTAGGGTTCTGAGGACAAGCCAGAGGCCGAGGGCAGTGCCTGACTTCTACGCGCTCCTCCGTCTGCCCCCTCCGCTGCTGGGTGGACACAATTCACGAATGGAAGGAAGTTAGAAAGCCACGGGCCCCGACCTCTTCCTGCTGGCTTTTCACAAGTCAAATTTACCTGCGCATTGGCAGGGGCGATCCAACCCTCTTTATCTTTTCAACGTAACCTTCAGCTAGCGTAATGAATGCACTTCAGAATTTTTCTTATGTTACTACTGGATAAAGAAATGACCCAGAATTGCTTTAGTTAGAGGGAACAGACTCTAGCACGTCCTAAGTTAGTTTTGCTGAACCGATTATAAGTACAAACACACGTACAGACCGACCTTGTGCTTCCCCTCTCATTTTCTCTCAAATCTCTTTGAGGCAAAGGTGCAAAGGCAGCTGGTGTTATTTATAGGCAACGCTGCTGCAGAAACAATACAGGGTTATGGCCAAGAGTCAAACTTGGCCCCTGGTTGGCCTCTCCATCCTCATGTCCTGGGCCATCCAATGAGAATGCGGTCGTGCACCTTCTGCTTAATTACCGGCGAGGATTCGCCGAGACAAGGGAAAACTAGGAGAGGGACCGACCTATGCTAAGTGCTCCATAAGTTGCATATATTACGACTGTGATTATCATTTAGATAATAATCAGTAATAGAATCAGTTAGAAATAGATTATAGATTGACATATATACACTAATATGTATAAAATAGATAAATAATAAGAACCTGCTGTAAAAAAAAATTAAATTAAATTAAAACCAAACAGAAACAAGATCTAGCCACAAGTCTCATAACTACTGTAAATCTAAAGCAGTGAGAGCGTAAATGACATTTGGAGATATCTATAACTACCATAGTATGAAATGAAAATACCTGTGATTTCTATACTCAATATTATGTAATAACCTGTAAGGTAAAAGAATGTGAAAAAATATATATACATGTATAACCGAATCGCTGTGCTGTATACCTGAAACCTACATGATATTGTAAATCAACTATATTTCAATAAAATTTTTTTTAAAAAAGAAAAAACATATAATACCTCCTGTCTCAAATCTTTGTCTTGGGAGCACGTTCAAGTTTGCAAGCCTAAAATGTGTACTGAGTAAATCTTTTATTATATCACAAGACCATCCTCAAAGAATACTTAAGTTTACCCTTACCTTTTTAAAAATTATGTGTCTTTCTCAACTGAAGTTCAATGCACGTAATAAAGCCTTAGCAAAAACTGAACATTCGTTGAGAGTTCATTGCTGCTGCGTCTACTGCGACAGGTGTACCCCGGCAGCACTTACAAGTTCAAGTACTCAGTGAGTCAGAGTTTCCTTTCACTAACACACAAGGTTAGAAACAGGTCATGCACTGAGTCAAACATCGCTTGCTCTCAGCCTACAATTCAACATGTGACCTTTGCTGAGAATGTTCTTATGTAGCACCACAATCATTTCCATCATTAATCAATATGAAGGGAGATTAGGAATAATTTCTTTGTGTTTCAGAGCCCAGCTGTTCTGGGACTACATCCATAAAAGCTGTTTAAAGTAGGTTGAAGATAAGCAGTTAATGACTATTTCTAACTTTCATTAAATCTCAATTCCCAGAAACATAAATGACATTTATTGCCCAGATGTAATGTTAGTATTACTTAAATTTTTTTGAGATAAAACTTGAAAAACAAACAGCCAGGAAAAAGAAAACGTAAATCATAGGAAGAGCCATAAATAAAAAAGAAATCTTTAATGATGGATTGTTTTATTTTATTTTTGCTCCTGTCTAACTTTGTGGAGAGTGTGCCATCTAGTGGGAATTCTCAACCAAAGCACTCTTACTGCCACTGCTCAAAACGCTGAGACCTATAGACATTTTTCTTGTTAGGACCTATAGACATTTTTCTTGTTGCCGTTGTTTAAACAATCTGTCCAGGAAGATTTTATGCAAAGTGTTATAAATATTGTTTTCGTCCAGTTAAGCTGTAGGAGCTGATGTCTATATCTGTACCATTTCTGTTCCATAAGCAAGAGTGCTATCTGCTTGTTCTAGATACTGTTCCAATTTTACAAACAAGGAAGTATTTTTAGGTGCATTTAACATTGAAATAAACCTGCATAAATTTTCATGTGAGACTTTGAAAACTTTTAGTTCCAAAAACAGAGTCAAAGTTAAAAAAAAAAGCAAAACACTTTTGTAGCTTTAATTACAGTGGCGTTAGTTACAACAATACTTTCTTCTCTCTGGAGTTCTAATCATGTCAGGACACGTGATAAACATTGGATATGCCTTCAGCTCGCAATTCCTGCTCCATGCCTGTTTTATGTTTCATGTGGGTAATGAATTGGTAGTAATAAAGAAAAGATGTATTTGAAGGAGGCAGGCTTGCAAAATTTTGTAACGTTTGCTTTAAGACTCAACATACTTCATCAAAATTTCAAGACAAACTATACTACGGAATAAGTATTGAATAAGCAAAGGAATATTCAGATGGTACTATAGGTGCTGATTTGTTCTATTTAATAGACATATCAACATCTTTTAAATAAAATCAGATACGGAGGTGTGATGATAATAATATTGTTTATATATAGGCAATATAATATGTTTATATATTGTTTATGTTTATAGAGATTTATTTATATATTGTTTATGTTTTTAGATGCATAGTGATCTACTTTACCTATGAATACTGCTTTCCAGGAGGAAGCTTAGAAGGATCATCAATTTGTGAAAGGTTAGAAGGCTAACAAGTTCAACGTCATACTACTGATCGTAAACCAGCCAAACAATTTCCCAAACTGTGGTACCTAATACGTGTAATTACTAAGCAAAGATGATACCCCAACCCAAATTCAAATATCATACAAATATGAGCTCCTCAAGCCTGACCAGCACTGTAAAAGTGAGACAACCCACGAATACTGTAACTGTTGGAAGATCCATATAACACAAATCACAAAAATATTGGGATGTACAATGCATTATAACTTGCAAAACAGCTTGTCTTATTATGAAAGAATATTTTGTCTGTGGAATTCTCATTGTACAAATGTTCCAATGGATATGGTTGATGAATCTGGAGTGGCGGTGTACATTTTTATTGAGGAATGCTGTTTTGTGCCCATTAGATATTTATAATTCATTTTAATAAAATAACTTCTTTGTTCAAGGGACTTGAATTATTCATGATTTTTCTGAGTTCTTTCCTGTTGGAGCTTCTCACAAAGCAACCCCTGACGTTTGACTTTCTAAATAGCCTAAGTGATTCCAAACCCTCTTTTGCAAAGAGAAACGGATGTTGGAATGGAGGTCAATAAAGAAATGCTTGTTTTCTCCTACGCGCTCTCACACTTCAAAAGAGGGGTCCAAGCCACAGACCAAGCAGTTGAATTGTCTCTCTGAATGCTGGATTAGATTGTTGCCTTTTGTTCTTCAGTGGCTCCGCGTCTGCAATGCCAAGCACACGCATGTACATGCACGCGGGCACACGCATGTACATGCACGCACACACACGCGCGGAAGCACCGAAGCCAATGGTCTGCTATCAGCTTTGAGCTTTTGCTAATAAGGAAGGTCAGGAACACAAAACTCCAAGACTTTTCTTCCTCACAGGCTTCCCTGAACTCCTACCCCACGGTACCCAACCTGAGGCTTTTCCTCCTATTAGAGATGTGCGATGTAGAAAAACAAAAAACGAATTCCAAGTAATGGGGTTTCTCAATACTGCTGTTGTATAATATATTCACTTCGGTATAGACCTCTTTATGGTTCAGGGTTTGATTTTCTCCTTCATGAAATGAAGGGATTTGAATAAAAAAAAAAAAAGTATTTCTAATGCTCTGGTAGCTTAGAATTTCTATTTTTAAATCACTTTCGTCTGGGCAATCATGCTTTGATATCGGTGTTTTCTTCTGCTGAATTTCTGTTGTTTTGGGGGGGACAGTAAATCTCCAAATAGTCTCTTACTTTGAATAAAAAACAATTTTGATAAGGCCTTCTTACTTCATGTCTCCTGTTTGACATGATAAAGTGTATCTATACTGCTGGATGTAATATTTTCAAAGAAACTGAATAAGAGCTGTTAATCACTTCGAATACGGCCAATTCATTCCCCTCCCCCGGTCCCACGCCCCACATCATTCACCCCCCGCCAACCCAGGCAGTGGTGACCACAGATATTGTTCTGTCTCTTCTCGGACAGGTCTAGGGGTTCCACTCCATTAAGACCCCATCGCCCCTGGAAAATCCCCCATCTCTCAGCTTGCACTTGACATCTCCACCTACTTGTCCAAACAGCTCTCCACCTTCAACTCTCAAACATGATTGGTCCTCAGGACATGATCCGCCTCCCCAAGCATCCTTTATCTTCTCTCACAAAAGTTCTCATAAAATCATGACCACTCACACCATTCTTCTCGAATCCAATAACAAACAGCCAGGAAACAATAAATCAGGTGTCAATAGATATCTGAAGTAAATCCTTGTCTCTTTCAGAGTCCAGCCCCTCCCTGCTTTGCCATGAATTCACTGTTGTGTTTGGACCCGCACACCCAGCTCCCTCTCTCTCCTATCTCTCACACACTTCTCCTCTGAATGGGGTTTACTCTCCTTATCGGCTCGCTCCCATCCTATCCAAATCTGGACCAGTCCTTGTGGGAAGACACACCGGATCAGGCAGTCGGCGGAAACGCACACATTGCAAAGACACCCCCCCCAGCTCACTGTCTTAAGACTCCTCCCCTCCGCGGCCCTCCTGTGACCAAGGCATCCTCATTTTAACAAACACTTTCCTCCTCCACTGCAGAAAATCAGCCCCCCAGTTTATGTGTATTGTTCATCTTAAGCCATTATGTAACCTCATCTGTTACTAATGAATCATAATTGCTCAAATATTATGTCCCATTATTTCAAAAGACTACTGAAACTTAGGAATGCATGGCTAATGTTATATCCAAAATACAGCAAAGGAATATAAAAGTTTATATGTGCGCTAATTTTTTATTCTGATCTGAAAACTAGGAAAATAGAAACATAAGTTAATACACATACACAAAACGTCACCTGAACACTCAATAAACGGTAATAGCCCTGTTATACAGATAGTTCTAATCTAACGGTATATCCAATTATTCTCCTAAAAGAAGTCACCATTTCTTCTCTGAAAAATAAGAAGAAAATTTAAGACCGCTAAAATGCAACCACAATTCGAAGGCAGAGCTACCAGACTGAAAACGCATAATCACTTACCGATGGGCACATAAATTGTTCAGGTGGAGTCCATACTTCTCTTCAGCAGATAACCCATCCATCAACAAGGAGAAGATGAGAAAATTGCTCTGGCCAAGAGGTTGTGAAACAAGTCTGGATTTCTCTAGCATATATGTATAAATTCTGGCTGGTTAAGAAAAGAAAAGGGATTCCGTCAAATGGCATTATTAGTTTCATTTCCATAAATTTACACAGATTAATTAGAAGAAATAATAATGGAGCTTCTTTCCAAGCACAGACCTTTTAAAAACAAAATAATAGACTTTATTTTTAGAGAAATTTTTTAAGTCCAGAATAATTAAGCAGAAAGTACTGAGAGTTCCAACATACGCTCTCTCTCCCCTCCCTCACACGCTGTTTACACTATTATTAACATCTTGCACTAGAGTGGTACATATGTTAAAATGAATGAACCAATATTGATACACTATTATTAACTAAAGTCCGTAGTTTACATTGGCATTCGCTCTTGGTGTTGTACAGTTCTATGGGATTTGAGAAATTTGCATGTCATGTGTGCACCATTACAGTATCATACAGAATAGTCTGCCCTCAAAATCAGTGAACCACCTACTCACCCCTCCCTCTCCCCCAACCCCTGGTAACCAATGATCTTTTTACCGACTCTGTAGTTTTGCCTTTTCCTGAACGTCATATAGCTGGAATCACACAGTATGTGCCCCTTTCAGATTGCTTTCTTTCACTTAATAATATGTATTTAAAGTTGCTTTTTGGTCTTTTCATGGCTTTATAGCCCATTTTTTATTAGTGAATACTATTCCATTGCATGAATATACTACAGTTTGTTTATCCATTCAGCTATTAAAAAACATCTTGAAAGATGTGAAAAAAATAAATTAAATAAAATAAAATAATAAAAACATCTTGGTTGTTTCTTGTTTTTGCAATTATGAATAAAGCTGCTATAAACATTTATGTCTACATTACGTGCAGATGTGGTTTTCAACTCAGTTGAGTAAATGTCAAGGAATGTGATTCCCAGATCATATGGTAAGACTATGAACAGCTTTGTAAGAAACTGCCAAACTATCTTCCAAAGTGGCTGCACCATTTTGCGTCCCCATAAGCAATAAATCAGAGTTCCTGTTGCTCCAGATCCTTGCCAGTACTTGGTGTTGTTGCTGTTTTGGATTTTAGCCATTCTAACAGGTGTGCAGTGGTATTTCATCCTTGTTTTAATTTGCATTTCCTAGATGACATATAATGTGGAACATCTTCTCATGTGCTTATTTCCATTTGTCTGTCTTCTTTGGTGAGATGTCCGTGAAGATATTTTGCCCATGTTTAAAACTGAGTTGTTTTCATACTGTTGAATATTAAGAGTTCTCCATGTATTTTAGACAACAATTTTTTATCAGATATGTCTTTTGCAAATATTTCCTCCCAGCCTATGGCTCATCATTTCGTTCTCTTAACAGTATCTTTCACAGAACAGGAATTTTGAATTTTAATGAAGTTTAGATTATCAATTATTCCTTTCATGGATTGTGCTTTTAGTGTTGTATCTGAAAAGCTATTGCCGGGCTTCCCTGGTGGCGCAGTGGTTAAGAATCTGCCTGCCAATGCAGGGGACACGGGTTCGAGCCCTGGTCCGGAAAGATCCCACATGCCACGGGGGCAACTAAGCCCATGCGCCACAACTACTGAGCCTGTGCTCTAGAGCCCGTGAGCCACAACTACTGAGCCGTGAGCCACAACTACTGAAGCCCGCGTGCCTGGAGCCCGTGCTCCGCAGCAAGAGAAGCCATCGCAGTGAGAAGCCCACGCACCACAACGAAGAGCAGCCCCTGCTCACCCCAACTAGAGAAAGCCCACGTGCAGCAACGGAGACCCAACGCAGCCAAGAATAAAATAAATAAATTTATTTTTTTTTTAAAAAAAGTCATTGCCAAACCCACAGTCACGTAAAATTTCTCCTCTATTCTCTTTTAAAAGTTTTATAGTTTTGTTTTTACATTTAGATTTATGATCTATCTGAGCTATTTTCCGTGATATCTTTGCGCCTACATGCGTGGTTTTTTTGCCTGTGGGTGTTCTGTTTTTTCCAGCATATTTAGTTGAAAAGACTATCCTTTCTCTATTGAATTGCCTTTGCTCCTTTGTCAATGATTAGTTGACTATGTTTATGTGGGTCTATTTCTGGGCTCTCTATTGGTGTTGCATTGATCTGTCTATTTTTTCACCAGTGCTACACTGTCTTGATTACTGTAGCTTTACAGTGTAAGTCTTAAAGTTGGGTAGGGCCAGTCCTCCAATTTTGTTCTTCCTTTTCAGCGTTGTGCTGGCTATTCTGGATCTTTTAACTCTCCATACAAACCTTCTGCCAATATCCACAAAGTAACTCAGGGATTTTTATTGGAATTGTACTGAATCTATAGATCAAATTGGGAAGAACGGACATCTTAACAATACTGAGTCTTCATAGCCTTCCTATCCATTGAACATTGAGTGTCTCACCATTCAGATCTTCTTTGCTTTCTTTCATCAATGTTTTGTAGTTTTCCTTATGAAGATCATGTGCATATGTTGCTAAATTTATACTTAAGTATTTTTGTTTTGGCGCTAATGGAAATGGTGCTGTGTTTTTAATTTCAAATTCCAGTTGTTCTTTGATGATATAAAGGAAAGCGATTGACTTTTGTATATTAACCTTATACCCTGAAACTTTGCTACAATCACTAATTAGTTCCAGGAGTTTTTATTGTTGTTGCTGTTGATGATGATTCTTTTGGATTTCTAAAATCAAATCAGCAAAGACAGCTTGATTTCTTCCTTCCCAATATGTGTACCTTTGTTTTTTCTTTTTCTTATTACACTAGCTGGGATTTCCAGTATGATGGTGAAAGAGAGTGGTGAGAGGGGACATTCTTACCTTGCTCCTGACCCAACGTATACTTTTGTGCACAAATATAATCTGAAACAAGACATGTCCTTGCCTATAACAAAGCCACCAAAATAAGTATGAGAGTTTTCTTGATTAATGTCTCAAAATTTGCAGGTACATATTGCTCGGGTATATACCAGTAGACATTGATTTTAAATGCTCTGCTGTAGACATTAGCAAGTATTACTGTCAAACAGCTCAGAAGGTTTTCATAGCTGCACTATTCGGGACAAGAGATACAGACAATGGTCTCTCACTGCTGGAAACACTGGAAGAAACTCACTGCAGCAAAGGCAAATACTATGTGAATTCATGAAGATACAATTTAATATACAGAACGGTACTAAGGTTTCAAGACCTAATATACTGGAATTATAAGAGGGAGCTAAATCGTGGTTTGTAGTGCAGTGGTAGATAATGATACTGGTCCTTCAACAATGAAGTTTACATTCTAGTCAGGGAGGAAATAAGTAATGTGTCTGTAAGTAATGCAGGCACAATGTGAATAGTGTCCAGTCATCTTCCTGGTTTATTGTGACCTCACACGTATTAGCAGGACTCATATCAAGGATTCATTATTTACTCCTCTACCTTTAAACATTACAAAAGAAAAAGAAAAAATAACCCACATCGTAAATACACGTTGAAATTTCGTTCACAGTACGTGAGAAATGACGAAAGCCTGCAATCTGGGAATCACAACCCCAGTTTTGCTTCAAAGATAAGACTGGAAATTCAGAATCTAGTGTTAATCAGAACTTAGGACCATATATTTGGCATGCTGAAAATCCTACTGTTTCTGGAGTATTGTTTTATTTGAGTTTAGGTTTATTCTTATCATTATGAATGGTCAGTAAACAGTTATGTACTTGAATTTTAAATGCAACTGTGGATTACTAGAGTTTTCCACTTTGAAGTAAGAACTCATGGTTGATAATTTGGGGGATCAAAAAAATAGCGGTTTTAGGAAGGAAAATGAATTTAATTTTTCCCTCCGTTTGAACCTATAAAGCAAATTTTGTGTAATGAGTCTACTGTTAATTATTCCAGAGTCCAGCCTCTAAAAGCAAAAAATGTGAGGTCTCCCAATTTGGGTTTTACAGAGCAAATCTACTTGAACAAATGGGACCACTATTGCAGTGCTTTATTCCTATAAATTTCGTAAGTGGCCAATTTAGTCAGTCAGAATGATGATCAGTGCTTAAAAAAAATCTCAAAATTAATAAACCTTATTAAGAAAAGTTGTCTCATTAGACACCTTCTAGAAAAGTTATCAAAAGTGCATAAAGAAAGACTCTTTCAAAATACCCCTTCAACTAGTGGCATTAAAGCCTGAAGGTGATGGTAAAATTAGAATGAGGTGGTGTGGTTTCTTTTCCATTTCTCCAGGAGTATTTAATCAGGTGGTAATTTCAAATTGAGGTCTTAATTATTAAATTTTCTCTCCTACTTTTTCCTTCTTAAGCAAAATGCTGAAAACATGTTCCATTTGTTATTGATAATATTAACCCTGAAGTAATTAACTGCTCAAGAGAATATTTCTAAAACTCTGTACACATAGGAAATAAACTGTCATAGCTGTCCCCACTGTTATTTTCTGGTCACCAACTAACGGAGTATCAGGTGAAAATGGAGGGCTAAGTGGTGACCTTCTGACCATCAAGCTTCCATACTCAGAGAAAAGACTGACCTTACGCCCACTTGTTCAAGCCAACACACAAGCTTAATTTAAAGCAGCATTCAGAGCTAATCAAATTCCACATCATAGAGTGACTTCAGTACCTTTCATCTTTCCAAAACAGTATCATCCTAGTTAGCTCATCTCTAGCAGTGAATAAAATTGCTGTGGATTAGAAGAATTTCTGATCAGTAGGATTTTTTTTTTTTTAAAGTCCATCTTTAAGGAGATTTTAGATGGAAGAAAACCACCAAAAATTCAAATTTCTGTGAGACTCTAATATTCTTCAAAATGCAGGCCTTTCTGTGGTGTTTAAAATGAAACCGGAGGGCTTCCCTGGTGGCGCAGTGGTTGAGAGTCCGCCTGCCGATGCAGGGGACACGGGTTCGTGCCCCGGTCCGGGAAGATCCCACTATGCCGCGGAGCGGCTGGGCCCGTGAGCCATGGCCGCTGAGCCTGAGCGTCCGGAGCCTGTGCTCCACAACGGGAGAGGCCACAGCAGTGAGAGGCCCGCGTAACGCAAAAAAAAAAAAGAAACTGGAATAATGGGAGGAAAGTGATAGGTTTTGAAGTTAAAAATGTTTCTGACTCTTTCAGGCAAGTGTCCCTGCACGGAAAGTTTCTACTAATTTCTTGATTTCTAAAGACTTGTACATTTTAAAAAATATTTTATGTCAGAAATATTCTTGACTGGAAGTATACTGGTGATCCTCCATCTTCCCGGAAATCTATGTGGGCAGGTCTTCCAAAAAGTTTCGCTACTGAAAAAATATATATGTTTGCAGATTATATGTAACATAATATGCAGTGAAAGGATTTTATAGAGCTATACCCATTTTCGTTCAAGATGAAAGGAGGTGGAAGAGATAAACCTCCCTCTCCTTCAAGAAGGTCAAGTGCTCCAGCTGCCCTTCCACTGGCTTCCAGAAACTTCCAGCACCCACTCTCACTCTGCCCACCCAAGTGGTTATCAGTATATGACTAATAAGATCTCTTCCCAGAAATGCCCATCATGCCTTCCATCAGCAATCACCAGAAGCACACTGCTGATTAATTAATGCAGCCAAATAGTCTCTCTTTCACCCCCAGGCACTACTTTTGACATCACTCTCCAGGATCAGTAATGCTGGGGGGGGGGGGGGGGCGTTGGTTACAGGTGAAACGGTGCCTCAATCAGGAGTCCAAAGTACGGTCCCCAGTCCTGAATCTGATACTGGCATCTACGTGTCCCTCTCAACTTCACTTTCCCCATCCGTAAGTGGGGACAAAAAGAAACAAAGATCCCAGGCTTCCCGGATCCCAAGAGGAGGAATCACCATTTAAAGTACCTACTGTGTACCAGGCACTGTGCTAGGTGTTTTTCCAACTTTGCCTCATTGAAATCCTGCGGCAGGCCTTTTCACATTTAAACCCAACGGGCTTATCTCCAAAGCCCAGGCTGTTTGCACTAAAAGATGCTGTTCCTCAAAGGAGATGCAATCAATTAAAGCATGCTGAGATATTTTTTTTTAATTTATTTCATTTTTTTCTCATTTAAAAAAAAATTTTTTTTTAATTTTTTGGCCACACCGCATGGCTTGCGGGATCATACTTCCCCAACCAGGGATCAAACCCAGGCCCTCGGCAGTGAAAGCGTTGAGTCCTCACCACTGGACTGCTGGGGAATTCCCGGACACTTTTTTTTTAATTGAAGTATAGTTGGTTTACAATGTTGTGTTAGTTTCAGGTGTACAGCAAAGTGATTCACTTTTGTATATATATATGTATATATATTCTTTTTCTGATTCTTTTCTATTACAGGTTATTACAAAATATTGAGTATAATTCCATGGGCTATACAGTAGGTCCTTGTTGGTTATCTATTTTATATACAGTAGTGTGTATATGATAATCCCAAACTCCTAATTTATCCACCCCCTTCCCCTTTGATAACCATGTTTATTTTTTATGTCTGTGCGTCTATTCCTGCTTTGTATATAAGTTCATTTGTATCATTTTTTTTAGATTCCACATATAAGAGATATCATGACATTTATCTTTCTCTGACTTCACTTAGTATGATAATCTCTAGGTCCATCCATGGTGCTGTAAATGGCATTATTTCTTTTTTTATGGCTGAGTAATATTCCATTGCATATATACCACACCTTCTCTATCCATTCATCTGTCTATGAACATTTAGGTTGCTTCCATGTCTTGGCTATTGTAAACAGTGCTGCAATGAACATTGGGGTGCATGTATCCTTTTGAACAATGTTTTTTTCTGGATTCATGCCCAGTAGTGGGATTGCTTGATCATATGTTAATTCTATTTTTAGTTTTTTAAGGAACCTCCATACTGTTCTCCATAGTGACTGTATCAACTTACATTCGCACCAACAGTGCAGGAGGGTTCTCTTTTCTCTGTACCCTCTCCAGCATTTATTATTTAGAGACTTTTTGATGATGGCCATTCTGAAACTTTTAAAAGAACTGAGAGTATAATACTAAGGATAGTTGACGATGACATCAATGAAGATGAAAACCATTTATTTGTTTGTCTATTTAAAATCAAGATTTGAAAAAACGAAATGCCAACATCTTAATGTATTTTCCAACTCTTTGTGTTCACTCTAAGTTTTAACTTTCCCAAGTAGATAACACAGCCTTGGCATATTTATTGGGAAACATCTCTGACTGTTAGTAAATTTCAATTTCCACTTCAATAAGCCTGGGTGTCTTCAGGGCACAGAAAAGACAAGGAGCCAATTATTCTTCCCTTCCCACACGTGGGTTCTGGGTCCTCCCACCTTTGTAGACCCTTCAGCACGTTTCTGTTTTGCCAGTCTCTCTCCACACTCAGGAAGTAGATAATGGACCTACCCTTAGCACACACAAACTCTCATTACGAAGAGAATCGGCTCTAATTTACAAAAAAATAATCCAGAGCTAAACGTTGATAACTTTCCTTGACTATTGTAGACTCTCAATAATAGGTGTTCTTTGCTGGCATGAATGAGTTCCCGAGGCGTTTACACAGCCCCCTCCCTGAACTGAACGGTGGCTGCTTCGCTGTGATCGCTCCCCAGTGCCACTCCTCAGTCTGTAATCCAACAGATACTGAACACAGGCCTACTGTGCGCCCGGACAGACAAGCGCTCTGCCATCAGCAAACCTGTATCCTAAGAGGAGCCACAGACAACAACCAGACAAATGGGAGAGGACGCTTTCAGATTTTGACAAGTGCGGGGGCAAAAATAAGGGGGGAGACTTGGTCTACAGTCAACAGAGTTGGAATCAAGGGAGCACATTAGAAACAGGGGCTTGGGGAACTTAGAAAGATTACACTGTTAAATAAGTAATCCGATGGGAAAAAACCCTGGACTGAAAGCCCAGGTTAGAATGTTCTTTATTAATTAAACTTTCTTCAAAATAAGAAACAATCCTGACTTTCTGTAGCTGATGTTTCATAAAACTGAGACTTGTATTTTCTTTGTTACAATTGGTGGTTGCATCCCTGATCAAGGAGTTGGCATTAAATTATAAAAGTATAAGCAACAATGTCGGTAAAGGAAATATACAGCATCTATCAACCTTAAAAGTAGTAATATAATATTCCCTGTACAATAAACTCCTTACCTGTTGATAATTTAAGAAAATCTAGACTACCAGGAAGCATGAAATCAACCTGTAACCTACATATATTTTACCTAATTTGAGGTGTAAAAACCTTAGTCCAATTTGGTTTACTATTTTAGTGAACGCTTAAAATTCAGAAGGTTTTTACACAGGACTAATTTGAAGGACTCAGCTGTCTTTAAAAAACATGTAAAGTAATTTGGGGGCTTCCCTGGTGGCACAGTGGTTGAGAATCTGCCTGCCAATGCAGGGAACACAGGTTCGAGCCCTGGTCTAGGAGGATCCCACATGCCGCGGAGCAACTGGCCTCGTGAGCCACAACTACTGAGCCTGCGCGTCTGGAGCTTGTGCTCCGCAACAAGAGAGGCCGCGACAGTGAGAGGCCCGCGCACCGCGATGAAGAGTGGCCCCCGCTTGCCGCAACTGGAGAAAGCCCTCGCACAGAAACGAAGACCCAACACAGCCAAAAATTAAAAAAAAAAAAAAAAAAAAAAAAAAAAAAATGTAAAGTAATTTAAATGGATACTTTTTAAAATTTTTCTTTCAGAAAAGGAATTCTTAGTGATGAAATTATTCAAAAATATCCCATTGACGTACAGCTTCTTAAAGTGTTTTAACAGTGCCTGTTTTTGGAGGTGGTGGTGATACGTTTTCTTAGACTGAGAATAATTTTGAAAAGTAAAGACAGGCACAATAGATCTCTCCTTATTCTCTGTCGTGGGGTGAACTGTGTCCCACAAAAAGATATGGCTAAGCCCCAAGCCCCCATACCTGTGCATGTGACCTCGTCTGAAAATGAAGTCATGTGCCAGGAGGGCAGTACACTGATGCTCGCAGCTCTTTAACAATTCAGAGGGAGTTTCAGGACCTGGAAGTGCCTCAGATTCATCTGTATGAATATTTATTGTCACCCTGTCACAGTGTGCAGCCTGCAGAGGCTGGGTGAGAGGTGTTTGTGGGTCTGATTATGCTGGAGCTCCGTGGGGCTGCCTGATGATTAACAGAAGGCTCCACAAGTAAGCCTTCGCCTTCTGTTTTAATGCAGCATACAATTATTTTCTAAATTAACGTTCCCGAGGAGGACATGTTAAATTCTATCCAGAAAAGAAAGTAAACAAAATTAGGAATGGATAAGACCGTCAGAAGCCACTTATCGTACCTTCGTCTTGGTAAAGGGAATACTGAATCAAGAACAAGCTGTGTCAGTTTCAGGTGTACAACAAAGTGATTCAGTTATACATACGCATGTACCTATTCTTTTTCAAATTCCTTTCTCTATTTGGTTGTTACAGAGTTGTTAATCAACTGCACACCCATATAAAATAAAAAGTTTAAAAAAAATAAGTATAAACTTTACAACCACTAAAAAATAAATAAATAAAATTCTTCCATTTTTTTCCAAAAAAGAACACGCTGTATCTCCTCAGAGCCAATTGTGCGTAAGCCCTAGCATCCGGCTTTACTTGGGTTGGGCTAGAACTGTCCCTCTCAAACTTCAGCGTTTGTCTGAATCACCAGGGAATTGCCAGGAATTGTTCAAGTCCCAATCCTGAGGTCTGCAGTGGGGCACAGGAGGTTGCATTTCTAACAAGCTCCCAGATTACACAGTGCCCTTATTTATCTTCGGGTCCCCCTGGAGTAGCAAGGGGCTCGGACGTGCAACCTTCGGAACCCCCGAATCTCCCAGCTGCTATGGCTCCAACCCTTGGTGCTGGAAAGCTCAGGGGAAATTATGCTCACAAATGAGGTGGCCAGGCTGTGCCCTCTCCACTTGGAGGGATAGTCTCACTTGGCGGTTACAAACAAAGATGTGAAGACCAGAGTTTGAGGCTCAAGACATCTCTCCTCTGAGGTATTCCTAAAATGGTAGATCTTCAAATACAGCTCTTAGCCATGGAGTGAGAAACAAAACAAAACAGCCTTCCTATTGCAGAATTTAAGCCTCTAACATCAACATCTAAAATTATCTTTTCTGACTCTTTTTATGCATATTTTTTTACCAAATTTCATTTAGTACTAATGGGATTTGCACGTACCTTACTGCAAAATACAGGTTATTTGCTTCTAAACTATGGTCAAAAGTGACTTTTGTTTCCTGAAGGGAAGATAGTGTAACTTGAAACACCAAATAAAACTGATCTGTTTCAAAGATAATTACAATTGTTTGTGTGCTAACAGCTGTTACAAAACTTTTGAAAATCCTCTATTCCTCCAAGTAGATTCAGGCATTCTAACTACAGTTATATTCATGTTATTAATTTGCATGGATAATCCGTTTTGATTTGAAAGATGTCAAATCCCAAGTGGATTCTAAACTAGTTGAATTTCAAATAAGGGGTTTTCATGAAGTACACATTAAATATTTAAATCAAATAAGAAATAGCTCTGTTTGGGTTTAGTTGGGTGATCATTCTGATTTTCTGATTTGTTTTAATTCAATCATTTTAAAATACAGATTCAGTTTTATTTAAAATAGATTTCAACGTATCTTGCAAGAAGGAATTATGTACTCAAGTTACACATTATTTTGATATTGAAGTTTGTTTCCGTGTTCAGCAAGTGTGATTCATTTCAGCTATTTTTGGTTTGGTTTCATATTATATAGTTTACACAAAAACTGCCTTGAAAGGTTCGCCTTGGCATTTCAGAATATTTTTCAATTCACAATAATTTTAGAACTCATAACTGGACCCCTTGGGTGTGCACACTGATACACCCACATGTGGGTGCGCACGCACACACGCACACACACCAGCCACTGTTGCCACCGTGCTTGGTGTTTCTCTGCCCCCTTCTGGTAGCTCCGGAGATCTCCTTTGTTAATTTTACACTTACCTCCAGTTAAGTGTTTTTTCCTCGCACAGAACTGTAGTTCAAAATACTTTATAAAGCAGCTGGACAGGTCATTAAGAGTGGTCTTGGCATGTCCAAAGGCTTCTAAGATGCTCATGACCTATAGCAAAAGGGAAACATTCATTTTTTTTTAAATGGAAACATTTATTGAGTTATGCATCTGTTTAAACAAAATTGGGTAATAAGGGCAGAGAGACAGGAATATTCCCTCAGCTAAGAGGTTCTCCATTGTTCATACAACACAATATTGCAATTCTAAGGTCATTCTTTTCTCAAATGCAAACTGCTAGCATTCTCCCTCTCAAACGGTAGCTAACAGTAACAGGATAATTATGCACAGAGCACATGACTCCCTTTTTTTCACTAGCCTCTCAGTGTAACACACACACACACAACTCAGCACATGCTATTTGGGCTTTTTAACTTGAATAGAACAGCAGAAGTGCTTCTGTGGCTTTGGAAGGAGGAATTAGAGTTAATATAAGCAATAGTCAGAATTTCCTTTAAAAATAACGAATTCACTTAAACATTTGTTTATAACCTTCTTCTGAACCCGTATTTACTTTGCCACATACTCTTTTGCACCCCGAGTCCCTAGATAACCCTCCCATACCCTGTTTTTGCTCCATAATAAGAATTCTAGATGAAGCCATTGGATCCAGTGTATCTTATCACGAGGTGCTCTAGTAGAGATGGGTGTTTGCAGCTTTAAAATGTTGTTAATCCAGCTCCATGGATCGACCTTGGCATCTGAAATTCTTCACGTATTTCCTTAAAAATTGACTATAGGATGAATGTCATTCTTTTCTCACAACCGATTGTGCCTGTGATAATAATGGCGGCCAAGCAATTCTCCAAAATGTATGAAAATCTGGAAGGTTCAAAGGTACTTTTCTGTATCTTTCAAGATACTGACATCTTAAATGTAGTTCCTGCATCAACCACAAGGTGGGCACTACGATACCTTATTGATACACTTCGTGGTGGCTTATAATTTCTGATGATAGTATTTTTTGAGACTTTTATTCTAAATTAGAAAAAAAAAGTTTGCTGCTGTATTTTAACTTTCTGGATACTGCTCTACTAAGGCATTCAATTCACCTGGGAGTATTTTATATTTTGAAAGATTATAAAACAACACTTTGATCCTAACCACAAGTCACAGTGCTAAACACTGTGGAAATAGTGAAATATATTAAAACGTCTGTTTTTGAAGTTTGAACTTTTGGAGAGAAACACTGAATCTTTACAGAAACCCTATGGTTTAGGTCTCTTTACAACAACCTAATTTTAAAGATCATAATAGTGCATTGATAGTAGTAACGGGAGAAATGTTTCTGAAAAATAATTTGAAACAGTATTTATGAAGGTCCTATGTTTTGCTTCTTTTCCAACAACTTAATATGAAATAAATATATAGCAAAATTAATAGTGTAATTGTATCACATTTTAAACCTTTATAAATATTACAATAAACAATTGTTTAAAAATTCATTAAGAAGGAATAAAATAACATTTTAAAACATTTTGGCTTCTAGTTGGTTGGCATTGTATCTGATGACACACTAATTTATTATAATAGGAAATGAATATAAAAGATAATGACCCACGCCCAGACAGGAAGTCCAGGGTAATGAACGGCGCGATGCATGTACTCTGCCCTCCCTTTCCAGCTCTGCTAATGACAAGTTCTACCACCGTGAGCAAGTTTCATAAATTCCCAAACCTCCTTTCCTTTACTCTAAGCAGAACAACCCCTTCAGTGGTTATCAGAGTCCGGTGTATGAAGCGCTCAGCTTGGTGCCTGGCACATGGTAAGCATTCAACAAATAGCAAAGATTAGTTTTCTTTTTGTTAATAATAGTAGAAAACATGTATTATACTTTACTTACTATGTGCCAGGAACTATATATATATAAAGTTATATATAAATTAAATATAACCGTACACACACATTCATATACATGTATGAACATATATGCGTGTATATGTATAAATAACTTCTTTTAATTCTCACAACTACTGTATCCACTTTATAGAAAAGGAAATTGATGGATTAAGTAAATTTCCCAAGGTTCAGAGCTTATAAATGGTGGACCTGGGATTGAAACCCGAGCAATCTCTTGCAGAATCGGTGTGTTTAATCACCGTATCTGCATAACGATAAAGACATGTAAGGCATAAAATTAGCATAAACCTAAAACTACTGACAAATATAAATACATGGCATTCTCTCATTGTGCGCTGCTGGTCCACGATTCAAGATTAAACTGAAATGAGGTGTTCCTTTTGTTTTTTTCTAATCTTTAATCATCCATTTTCCCAATAGGTGGCGCTAAACAAATGTGTTAAGAGAAATACAGAAAAAATGCAAAACCAATACTGTTCTGCTGTTCAACTTTAAAACAAAATAATGAGAATATTGTGCCATAATAAAACTTTAAATAAAAATATAGGCAAAGGGAAGTAAGTATACATTTCCTCAGTATTTACTGTTTCAAATTTTATTGGCATGATTTGTTCCTATTTTACACTGGAATTTTTTTCTATAAAATTTTCATAGTTCTGCCACTGAAAGTTACGCGCTCTTGTCCTGGTAGTAGTTAGTCAGCTGGATTTTCTCAGAGTAAAAACTTGTAGCCTCCTCAATAAAAAATAAGGGCTTAATCAAGGTTGACCCCATCACTCTCTGTGAAAGCAGTTGCTCAATAAATATTTATTTAAGGAATTTAAATGGAACTGAATGTCTTAAAGTTGAAACTCATTTGGGCCAGAATTAGTGAAAAGTCCCAGGCAATTGTGTTTTTTCCCAAAACATGACTTTTATGTTCCAATAAACCTACTGCCATGGAAAGTCCCTGCCTCCACAGTTTGAAATTCAAATACAGCGACTAGAAACAACCGCCCTCTTAACCGATCTCAGCTGTGTTGACATTGTCCAGGGAAACAAAAGCAGTATCTACAGTGATAGGATTCAAACCCATCTGGCCATGGGGTAAAGTTCACTCTGAAGCCCATCGCAAAGGCAGAATGTAAACCTACGTAGACTTTCAAGACGGACAACTGAAGTATAAGATTAAACTCCAGACAAGTTACAGCTGGGCGTCCTTTAAAAATACGTGCATTACCTGCATAAAATTACCAAAAATCCTCTCTGGAGCTCACCTTCAGATACCAGTTAAATCTCTTTCTCTCCCTCTCTGCACCCTCTGTGGAGAGCACTGCTCGCCGTGACAGCACGGAACTTAGAAACGGCCAGCCAACTTCCTCCCAAGCCCCTTTGTGTGTCCCACCCCCACCCCCCGACTCCGGATAATAACCTTTGATTCATAAATCTTTAATTCTGCCATCGACGTAAAGCACAAGGAAAATGTTGTTCTCTAACGCCTCAGGTTCTCCACGATTCTGTGCTGAAGACCTACCGATACGTCCTTCCTGTTATGTTGCTAACACTCTTCTACTATTTATCCTTTGGAAACTGCTCAGCAGCATGATCTTCAATGACTGTTCTTCTCTCACCTTACGCTAAGGTGTAGGGCACCATGATTTGGTCCAGACTCAACCAGTATCTCCCAGCGGAAGATGCCATGTGTCTGTCTGCCGTGCACGTGGCCCCTCGGGGCAGCATCTTGCACGTGTCTGCCCTGTGGTGCCTCCAAGGGGTTGTTCCACCATCTAACGCCGCTCACTCGCTCCTCTCTTTTCAGGGCCACCTAACGGACCTTCCTCTCATCTTGCACTGAATATAAAGCCTTCTACTATGTTGCTCTGTGTATCAAGGATCTTCTTTTCCGCTCACCTCCTAAATACAATTTTTCTTTCATGCAGAAAGTACTGGCCCATCTCTTAAACAGACATAATTTCAGTGAACACCTGTGATGTTATAATGATTCACAGTCAGTTCATAACTTTTTCCAATGCTCGTATTTTATTACCGCACAGCACACCCACTTGGATGCTGGGCAAAAACTGTGGCGGGGTCATTTTCAAGAATGTCTTGTACACTGAATAAATGCATGTGGGTGATCATTTAAAGGGAGACCAAAAAAAGCATGATGGACGTGAAGTTTAAGCCATACTCAAACCTAAGACTGGAAATCACTTATTTATGACACCCTTAATTTGCCATGAGAAAGGAGTAAAATGAACAAATGAATTAGAAATAGTTTCACTTGAAATTTGCATTGACATTATAATATGGATTCCAAGCTGCTAGTTGATTTGGAAGAGTTATATCTATCTTATCCAAAAAAATGCAGCTTAGAATGTATTCACTATATAAAGCCAATTTACATAAAGTAATCCAATTTACATAAAGCCAATTTACACAAAGTAATCCAATTTGCATAAAGCCAATTTACATAAAGTAATCCAGAATGCATTTTAGAAGTCACACTCTGCTCTTTCTCAAAGCATTGTTTTAATAAACGAGTGCTTTAGTCTATAATTTACATAGAGACTACGGTTTCTCGTCATTACAATTAAGCCAGTAGATCCTGTTATTTTATTAGGTAACCTGAGTCTACTTTATAACCACATTGCTTTATAGATTCTCTAATCCTTAAGTGTCATTAGTAAGCATATTACAATATCTGAACAGAGAGTTTACACTTTTCCCAAGTTGACCCAAAATGTTAAATTACTTTGAGCTGTGCTGTAGAATTCTGCCCATGCCCAATATATAGCTCGAGTTTAATAAATGGTTATGAATTAAAGTAATTAATGAACACACACAATACCATAGAGGCATTGTAGAGTTAATTTATCATACATTCTTTATAAAGAAAAGAAGTGAAAAGAGAGTTTCTCCTTCTAATCCGCTGAGGCCTGGAAAACACCTGTTAACAAAACTTGCTAGAACAGTGTGAAAACATCAGTCTACTTGCAGGTGTCTCCTTGAGTCAAATGTCTGAGTTTTATCATGTGAAATTTGACCTTTCCCTTAGCTGCTAATAGGGCTTTGTGGTTCCTCATTCAATCCTGACAGTATTTTAGGTCTGTGAAGTAGCAGGATAAGGTGTCTTTATATAAAAGCAAATGTTACCACATATAATTTAAAACCAGTCTTAATTTGGGTGAAGGGAGTCACAAGGTACAAACTTCCAGTTATAAGATAAATAAGTAAGTCCTGGAGATGTAATGCACTGCATGGCGACTACAGTTAATAATAGTGTATCGTATTTGATAGTTATAAGATAAATAAATCCTGGAGATGTAATGCACTGCATGGAGACTACAGTTAGTAATAGTGTATCGTATATTTGATAGTTATAAGATAAATAAGTCCTGGAGATGTAATGCACTGCATGGCGACTACAGTTAATAATAGTGTATCGTATATTTGATAGTTATAAGATAAATAAGTCCTGGAGATGTAATGCACTGCATGGCGACTACAGTTAATAACAGTGTATCGTATATTTGAAAGTTGTTGAGAGACTAGATCTTAAAAGTTATCATCATAAGAAAAAATATTTTGTAACTATGTGTGGTGATGGATGTTAACTAAGCTTATTGTGGGGTGATCATTCTGCAATATATGCAAATATCAAATCATTATGTTGTATACCTAAAACTAATACAATGTTATATGTCAAAATATCAATTTTGGGGTTGAAGGTTTATCACCAGCCTATTAATGTCATCAAAGTTGACTGTTACCAGTTCTTTTACATGCACTGAAACTTTATTATCACCCCTCAGTAATCCCCCCACAAAAGTTGCTTATCTGGCCAATCCCAGCAAAGTGTCACTTTCTATGTAAACAACAACAGACTCTAACTGTATTATGTATTTTCAATCCAGCTGCTCAGAGCAAATACAAAAAGAGTATGACGTTCAAAATATTTTAAAATATATACAAGAAAATAAACCTTGACATGAACAATATTCATTTGCACCAGGCTTTTTTTCTTTCTTTCCACAAATTTTCGTCAACTTACGGTTAAACTGGATGGCCTATTAAGATGCCCCCTTTATTTTTAAACTGCATTTTTCTTGCTTCTCCATAGTTTCTAGCCCAAGCAAGAGACTTACATGTTTAAATTTGGAATCGAATATAGGCCTGCTGGAACCAGACCTACAGGCGAGGTGTCTCATTATTTGTTTGCTGGCTTCAGATTTCCCAGATCCTCTTTCTCCACTAAAATAAAATAGGAAAAAAAAAAAAACACAAAACAAGTTTATGGTTTTGGAGAACATAGTAAAAAAATTAAATAAGCAGAGATAATTCTCAGGCACAAAGAAGGTGAGGAAATGACCTAGCAACTTTTTTTTTTTTTTTTTTTTGCGGCACGCAGGCCTCTCACTGTCATGGCCTCTCCCGATGCGGAGCACAGCCTCCGGACGCGCAGGCTCAGCGGCCACGGCTCACGGGCCCAGCCGCTCCGCGGCACGTGGGATCTTCCCGTACCGGGGCACGAACCCGCGTCCCCTGCATCGGCAGGCGGACTCTCAACCACTGCGCCACCAGGGAAGCCCGACCTAGCGACTTTTAATGAGATGATGGTATCATTAACACTTCCATGTGATTCACTCCTTTGCTGTACTATATACACAATAAATAAATAAATGTGTGTGTATGTTTGTGTGCCTCTGTGTGTGTACCTGTGTACACACAATACCTTACAGAGGAGAACCACACGATGCAGGTAAATTATAGCAGAAAGGCCTTAGGCTGGAAAGAAAGATGCTGCCGCCTGTCCTCTGCTTTGTGAGTGCAGGTGAGTGGGGTGGCCGCCAGGCGTCGTCGGTCCCCTACAGTCGAGATGCGTTATTTGGTAGGGCCACACGTCTGGCCTGGTTAAATCTTTGAGTCCTCCAGGAAAGACGTTACATCTTCCTTGGAAAAGTCATTCAATCCTTCTCAGCTTTCCTCCTCTTTCCTTCAAAGTGAACATCAAGCATGCAGCTCCTAAAACTAAGCCGGTAAAAATGGAGGAGTGACCAGGTAGGTAAGTGCCCAGTGCTCAGTAGATCCGAAAACGGCCTGTTTCGTCTTGAGGTTGCTGTCAGTTTTGACATTTCATGTTTTCCATTTTCCTTGAATCTAGAAACAGGCACCATCCAAATATGTCCTGCATAAGGACAGTGCTTTCGGTATTTCCCAGGCATACTTCATAAGTGACATAACTCCTATAAATAATGATTGTATTATATTCCTGAGACTAGGCAATATAGGGTTAACATAAAACTCCAATACAATAATTACTAAACCAACGTGGTCCGATATGAAATAAGGCTTTCACTGCATCTAGATGGAATACTCGTGAAAATGGTGTTTACTCATCGATAGTCAAAAGTTGAAAATACACATATAAAGCTCTTTTGCTAGGGCTTTCTCATGTTTCTTCCTTGAGCATTTGTTCTAATGAATTTGATTAAAGGGTGTTTGCCAGGAAAGAAACTGACACTTAGTTCTCTTATTCGCGTCTCAACTTGTTAATAAAACGTCTGCTTCCCTGATCTGTGACCATAAACACTTTAACCACTTTTAGAGCGACCAGCTTAGCAGCCTCAGGGGAGCAGGTGACAGTGACCTGCGCAAGATACGAAAGAGCTCATTTTCTGGGTTCAAAGACCCTTCCTTTTAACCTTCTAATTGCAGAGCAGAAACAGTTTCAATCTTTCATGATGGAAATTTAACGTCTACAATTATATCCCTGTTAAAAAATTCTATTACCCAGCAACATAACTTGATGTCTCAGGCGTCTCGTTTTTAGAGAGATTTTGCTTGCATTCACTCAGGGGTCCATCTTGAAAATACCATTTTCCTTTTTCAAATATTGCCTCTGTTCCTTCAGATGAGACTTACTGAGGGCCTACTACGTGCTGGCATCTGTTAGTCTTCAGGGTGCAAGAGGTGAAAAGATACCGCTTCCTGCACCACGGGCTGGGGATACTCTCGAGGAAGGAGTAGGTACATAATTAAGGTATAATTATAACAGGTGGGCACAGCTGGCAACGAGCCCATGGACGAAGGGGCAGGTACATCTCTTGCAAGAAGCCAGGGGAGTCTTCTGGGTGAGGTAGTAATTGAGCTCATTCTTGGAGAAGGGGCAGCGTAGAAGGCAGTGCTTATCCAACATTAAACACTCAACCAACACTCCCTGAGCATCTACTGAGCAAGTCGAAACAGGGGCGGGTCTCGAGTCCCTGCGGATCTGGAGACACAGAGCCTGGGAGGCTGCGGGGCTGACCCAGTGGTCACGTGAGTCTCTTTTCCTTCTCCCCACCGTTGCCCTCCCCCTGTGACCACATGTAGGGAAAAGGATCAACTCTCTCGGCTAGCCAGCATCACATGTCTTTTCGCCATCTCATAAAATCCCAAAACGATCACCACATTTCACTTTGAGTAAAATACAAAGAAATTTTTGAAAAAAGAAAAAATGGATATAATAGTCTTGGCCTCATAGCATATCAAGTTGAAACTAAAAATCTAGTTCAACGTGTTCAAGAAACATTCCTTGATCTGAAAATCCACGTCTGTGATTAAACCAGATATTGACCAAAGATTTGGGGCGGCGCCGATGGGTCATGGACCCACACAAAACGTGAAGCTTACACATGAACAGCCTTGTCTGCTAAATCTGTACATGACAGAAGCAGCCCCTATGTTGCTCATTTCACAAGTTAGCTGCACATTCAGCATAAAACATTAATTTAGGTTTGCTCAGCATACTGTTAGGATAATGGATATTTGTCGTACATGCTCAAACAATTAATTAAAACCATCTACCAAGGCCTTCAGAAAATTAAAGGAAAAATAGAACTTGGTGGGCTCCAAACTCCCAGTGCTAGCCCAGGACAGAGATCTAAAAATTGTTAAAAACTATTCCTTCGTATGAAGCCTAGCGTGTTACGGGAGCCCATAATTATGAAGAAAATGAGAAATAAAATGAAAATTTGAAAATCGAATTAAAAATCCTCTGGCCTGGTACTGTAAATCATCTACTCCAGGAACATTTGAATTTTGATCTCCAAATCTTCAATTATTCTTCATAAATGCTAATTATGGGACATAATAGACACTCTGTAAATGATCTTTACACAAAATATTTAGTTAAATTCTAAATTGACTCATTTTAATGTATTAGTATAAAGGCAGAAAGCCTGTCGTAATCAAGACAATCAAGGAGGTTGAGAAGCTACATGCAAACACCAATCCCGAAAGAAGAAAGACAATGGCTAGAGTAATAAGTCCTTATGATCATGGATTTGCTCTTCTTTTTTTTTTTTTTTTTTTTGCGGTACGCGGGCCTCTCATTGCTGTGGCCTCTCCCGTTGCGGAGCACAGGCTCAGCTGCCATGGCTCACGGGCGCAGCCGCTCCGCGACACGTGGGATCTTCCCAGACCGGGGCACGAACCCGTGTCCCCTGCATCGGCAGGCGGACTCTCAACCACTGCGCCACCAGGGAAGCCCTGCAGATCTTATTTTAATACCTAAATATTTCTTTATTCCTCTATCAATATATAATCACATTTCATCCCTACTTCTTGTCGTACACTTCTTTTTGACGTGAAGAATTTTTTTCTCCAATCTAAATGCTCCCTCCTGAGCATCTTGGTATTTATGAGCTAATATTACCCTTGCATTTCACTAAAAAATTACTTTGAGTGTATAATTTTGTTGACATATGAGCAAAGGTATAAATACCTAGAAGGGGGTGGGAAATCCCACCTCTGCAAGGTCGTGCATGGTATTTTGCTCAGCACCGCATTTTGGAGAAGGGTGGTACTAGTATCGGGTGCCTCTCTTTCCCATGTTTTCTAAGGTTTGAAAGCAAGACACTAGTTCTAAGCTGTAAATCTTCAAAATGAAGAAAACACCAGATGACTCTCACAAACATAATGTTGAATGGTTGAAATGAGTTTCAGGCTGAGTTTGATGATATCGATGCAGCTACACTCAGGGCCATTTCTAACAACAAAGGTGTTTCTCCTTTGTAACCAGTCAAGTGTACTCACTGCACACTTAGTGGAACACAAACTGGGGAGGGAGTAAATAAGCGTAAACCAGAAGAAATGAGCACGGTTTTACCGCCAAGCCCTCAGGGCAGAACTGAGCCTGGAGCTGGGGTGAGGGACAGGCTCACCTGAGAATGAAGCACTGAGGTCTCTGCTCCTGGAAAAGCTGGTGGAAGGCTCTCTCCGCACAGGAGAAAATGTGAGGTGGCAGAGAGGGGCAGGGCTGCCCCGCACTGCCCAGGTACAGCTGGGAGACCTGGAAAACAGGGCAGCACACAGGCAGGAATCTCCATGAAAAGGGTTCAGGGTCCTCTACCTCACGATGCGACTGACATATTTCCCACACACAGAAGCATATACATCTCTAATTCTGAGTCTCACTTGTAAACAAAACATCTGCACAATGCTGCCCTTTTCAGCACATTTTAAGCATCCGTAATGACAAAACGGAGACATACGTCTGAGCCTTCATTATTTGGCTTGAAGGCTTTAAATCACTTGGCTGTCTTCAAAAAGAGCAACTCCCCAAAATCCAGTTCAACAGCTATCCATGAAGTAAGCTGAAACGGTGGCAACTTATACCAAATGCAATTTCTCTCAGCAACATTTAATTTCAGTAACATAAGATGGCAAGGATATTTAATTTGAAAAGAAGGCAATTGCATCTGAAACATACAAATTTCTCGGAAAAAAGACAAAATGGACTTGATTTCAGGGCAATGGTGATTTTTAACGATCGCCACGGTGATTCAGGGCTAGTATTTTTAGTCCTTTCGAGTTTCGAGTGAATTGCGTTATATTAGAATCTAAACTAAATGATAGGAGGACTTGTGAGTCATGAAGAAATATCAGACAAACTTAATTTTTATTCTGCAAAATAACTGGCTTGTATCTTCAAAGATGTCAAGGTTGGAAAGTTCAAGAGTAGATTGAGGGACTGTTCCAAATGGAAGGAAATTAAAAGCCCAGTGGTCAGGGCACCCTGTGATGGTGGACTGGACCTTTGGTTGTTTGGGCATCACTGAGACAATGGAAAAGACTTGAATGAAGCCTCCTGATTAAATGGTAACAGCTCTAATGTCCCGATTTTGATGACTGTATGGAGGTTACATAGGAAAATGTTCTTGTTTGTAGTAAATACACAGTACATGTACTCAAGGTTGATGGGACAACATGCCAGCAAATTATTTTAAAATGGTTGAAGGAAAAAAAGTTGTTTATACTAATTATCTGTAATTTTTCCATACGTGTACAATTATTTCAAATTATAGGGGAAATAATTTTTTAAAGTAGAATCAATGATCTACGACTACAAGAAAAAATTGTGTGACACTCAGAAATATAATGTTGAATGGAATCTATCAGATACATATGAGAACATACTATGAGATCCCATTTACAGAGAGCAAAAACAAAAGCAGGTGAAACCAATCTACGTATGCTCTTAGAAGTCAGCGCGGCGGTACTTTGTGCAAAGGGTTGGTGATTGGAAAGAGCACGTGTGGGCTCTGGAGGCTGGGAATGTTCTACCTCTAGTGCTTGTGGGAAAATACACTCAGAGATGAGCACCTTCCTGTATGCATTATATCCCAAAAAAAACATCAAAAGCGTTAAGTCATGAAACATTGCGGTTCTTGTGCAGAGAGAGAAAAAGGAACCGCCTGAACAGACTACAGAACTCCACTCAGGCCTACACGGTGAGATTTGGGGGCCACAGGGGCTGTGCCACTTATCCTTAAAGGAAGCTGTCAAGAAAGCTGATTATTTGTAAAGGAAACAAACATCACTATCTCATGCCATGCGTAAAAATAAATTCCAACTGAATTTAAGGTTCCAAATATGAACAGCAAAGCTTAACACATTTAGAAAAGTATGTAAAAACAGTACTCATGATTTGGGAGTAAGGGAATAGGGGTCAAAAACACAAATTGTATTGGGAAAAATCCTACAACATCATAGCTAACAACTCCTGTTCAACCACAAACAGCATACATATAACAATAAAAAAATTCAGGCGAAGACAGAGAGGAAAGTAAGCTGGGCATACAATCAATAAGTCATCAGCATTTTACAAATGACTCTCACAAATCAATAAGAAAAACTGGAAACAAAATAGAAAATTGGGCAAAGAGTGTAAGCGGAAAGGAAAGGCCAATACATGTGAGAAAAGATGAAACAACAACTCTCTTCGTAACCAAGGAAATGCTATTTCAAACAATAAGGTGATATAGTACACATGAACTATTGGTAACTTTATCCATAATAGCTTAATAATGATGGCAATGGCCTCACTTGCTCTATGCTTGCTGCTTTTCTCAGCATTTTACACTCACTCATCCAATTCTCCTAGAAACCTGAGACTTGGATATGAGGATGATCGTCCTGTTTACAGATGAGGAAACTGATACAAAGAAAAATTAGTGACAGGTCCAAGGTCACATGGCAAGTTAGTGGTGGAGCTTGAGTTCGAAATGAAGTTTTCTCTAGGGCTGAAAAACACATGTCTAATACTGAGTGTTGTTCTAAGAAATTCTACGTGTAATTTGGCAGAAACTTCTAAACTTAAGGAGGTAGGTTTGACTAGCGATCTCTCTGTAGAAATTCTCAAACATGAACCAAGAACTACACACCAAACAATCCTCGTTACTCTCTGTAAGAGCAGAAAACAAGAAAGTAATTCTACAATAGGGATTAATGAATAAATATAAATAATTGTGTATTAGAACAATAAAACACTATAGGGTATTTAGAATGAATTAACTAGACCCAAACCTTTTATCATGGAAATTTTCTTTTTTTTTTTTTTTTTTTTTTTGCGGTACGCGGGCCTCTCACTGTTGTGGCCTCTCCCGTCATGGAGCACAGGCTCCGGACGCACAGGCTCAGCGGCCGTGGCTCACGGGCCTAGCCGCTCCACAGCATGTGGGATCTTCCCGGACCGGGGCACGGACCCGCGTCCCCTGCATCGGCAGGCGGACTCTCAACCACTGCGCCACCAGGGAAGCCCCATGGAAAATTTTTGAAAGCATAATGATTAATGACGATTTTTGTTGTCAAAGAATATAGTTGTTAGTATATTCTCTGAGTAAATTAAAACAGAAAATAATGGCATATGCAGTTTTTATTGTATATATTTGTGCATATATACAGAATGAACAGACAGAAGATTGGATAAAAGGATAACTTCGGTGATGTATATGTATAACTGATTCACTTTGTTATAAAGCGGAAACTAACACACCATTGTAAAGTAATTACACTCCAATAAAGATGTTAAAAAAAATCTATTAAGGGATAATAAAGAACAGTACATAAAAAAAAAAAAAGGGGGTAACTTCGGGTAGCGATTGCCATCTTTTGTGAAAAGGAACAGGCTGAAGTGGAACTCAGTCTGTGTTGACATTACACAGTGTCACTTAATCTCAGATACCATGTAATTGAAACATATCTTTATTTTCAGTACCACCCAGAAAATAACATTACAATTAAACTAGCACACACTGTCTTGGTATCACATCTTTAAAGCTGCATCCCAACCTTGGGAGTGCATGTGAAAAAATATGGCACTTTTTTATTTTAAATTTTTTAAGAGATATGAGACATGTATGGGGGTGGGCACACATTGTCTATTACACTTGAATTTTTTTGCATTTTGAATTATTCCAGTATTTAAAATAAATATAAAAGATACTTGAATGATAGTGACGTGTACATGATAATTCATAAGCCAGCTAGGAAGGTTTAGCCCACCTTTGTTTTCTTGCAGGATAAATTTCTATTTGGGGTTTATTTGGGTTTTTTTTAAACTTGCACTAACGCTCTTTCACTTTCTCCCCAAGTCCAACCTGGATCTAATCTAATTTTGACAAAATCCTTTTAAACTCCGTTTGTTTTTGTAAAGTCCTAGTTAAGGATTTCGTTAGATGCTATCAACAAAGTGAGACCCAAGGGACCCAGGAGCATGCCTGAATCTATGTGTACGTGGGGTTCATCTCACATTCCTGCTGTGTTTCTTCAAACCTATTTGGAGTTCGGTATTCTCCTTAGGCTAAGTTTCACTAACATTAGATGTGCTAAAGAATCATGAGTGTCCAAAATTTTTTCATGATAATTAAACCAATAACCTTTCTCAGTTCCCTTTTCCTGTAAATCTTCTTCTTTTCATGCCGTGTTAGAGTTTGTATTGTAGAAAGCTCCATGGCTACCACCTGGTAATACTTTGCTTAACGCTAATTCTACACTTAAGAAGTAATGTAAATGTGAAATAATAATTTTAATAGAATAGCATTTTCCACTTATTTTTATTGAACCTTGAAGGTTTTCACCAAGCCGTTCCAGTTTTCTGAGTGATTGACAAATCACCGACTTTACACGGCTAAGAAGCCCAGCCACCCTAGCTACTTGCCAAACCCCAACATGCCTGGCCACGGGAACACGAGGAGGCCAGCAGCATCTGAAAGTCAATGGAATGTGAAAGCAGAGGAAGCCCTAGGCCTGGCCTCCCACACTAGGTGTCGTGGTACACTTTGGAGGAGCTTAATCTCATCTGTAATTCGAGGATTCAGGATGACTGATCAGTTTTGTACTGCGTGTAGTCAAAAATATGACCTTGAGAAGTCATCCCCGGGTATTTATCCTGAATGTGTCATCCTTTTGCACACTGAGATTTCAAGGTGATATATCTCTGGTTTGTGAACTCCATAGTAAAGGTTATGGTGAGAAACACCCGAGAAAAGTCTGATACTGAGTGTGAAGAGCCGATGCAGATTCACTGCTCAAGCATTTATTCTCAGACGTGCACCTGCACGTTGGTTTTCTGAATACTGCTTTGCCGATGCCATAGGCTTGGTCCTTGAATGGCGCCATCTTCCCTGTGATTGTTACCTCCCCTCCCCCTTCTCCTCCTTCCCCTCCTTTTCCTGCACCTGCTCCTATGACAGAACTCCCAAAATGATTATGGGTACCTGTAGTTCCTTTTGCCCTAGTCGGTCATGCTTCCACACACACTTAGCCCAGGGATGAGGCTGGGGTAGGAATGGGTGGAATGAGGAGGGTGGGCAAGTTCCAAGGCAGTTTTAAAGCAATGGTGGAATTGACTTTCGGTAAGAAGAGTGGGAGGTGGGGTAGTGGGAGGTCCTCTCGTACCCGGGAAGCATCTCTGTAATAATTCTTAGTAGCTTCCTTGGGAGTTTAGAGAGAGCAATCTCTTTCTCTCTTCCTCTCTCTTTCTCTCCCCTACCCCATGCCCCTCCAGCATCTGCGAGTGCGTCCCTGCTTCAAGAACACACGTCTCCTCCTTTTATCTCCTGCTCCTAATTAGGGATTCTGTTTCGGACTGGAAGCAGCCTTGTGGCTGCACAAAACACAGAGAGCTCCCATGACAGTGTGTTTGATCCAAAAATACTAGGCAAAGAGATATGACAATATGCTTCACTATCCACAGTGATGTGGACAACACAGCAGAGATCATGCTGTGTCTTCAGTTGCCTGGAATGATTTTCCACAAGCGAGTTCTCTTTTAATCTTGAGCCTCATGATTCAAGCTGGAAAGCCTTTTAGAAAAACGTATAAACGCAGTATCATCCTTTCTTATTCCATTGCTTTAACATCATAATACTCTTCTGAAAGAGGTCATGATGTTCAAAGACCTCTAAACCAACTGACCTCGAATTAATCAAAACTACATGGGAAATAGAGTTAATGTAACATTTGATTTTAGACGTCTGTCTAGTGACTACAGTCATAAGAATTATGCATTATAAGTGCAAAGAAATCTTTTGACAGAATAACATTCCTTGTCAATATTTTCTCAGAAGAAATTAAAGTCACTATTATCTAACCATTCAGTGTAAGATTTTCTGAGAAGCCTGGTTTTACTTACTGTTTCGGTTTTTGCTCCTTAATCATTTGATACAAACAGGCATGTCTAGTGAGTGTTAACTCTACATTATTAAATGATATTTAAAATTTTATACTCACCATGGTGGAATAAATTGGAATCTCCTTGAATGGATTAACAAGCAGGAGGATGTCCCCAATAAAAGTCTGTTAAAAGGAAAGGATATAAATAGTTATTGGACCATATAAATAGCACCTTTAAAGTTAAAAATTATATAATTTTAAAATCACTGAGCCAAATATAGAGAATAAGTCAAAATCACACTTTACCATTTTGTGAATTGTTTTAACAGTTTGTAAATAAATAGAAGATTCAAACAAAATTAAACCAATAGGCTTCTTCCATTGAACACATAACAAGTGAAATGACTGAATTCTAAGAATTTCTTATCTTAAAGGGGTTTTATAATCACCAGTTGAATAAAAACATACAAAAGTAAAACACAAGGCCAAATGGAGTGGAGGCGGTGAATGGGCTATGAATTCTATGTTGCTGCATAAGAATAATAATAAAATGTGTAACAGAAAAAAGTTAGCAGAGCACAAAAAGCAAATCAAAATAATTTTAATTTAAAAAAAGACAAGTAATGAGATATAAAGACATAAGGAACAGATGGACCAAATAAAAATCAAATAATAAAATGTTAGATTTAAACCCAAATACATCAGTAATTATGTCAAATGTAAACTACTAAATAATTAAATGACAAAGATTAGGAACTGGATTAAAATGCTAACTCAAATATAAAGACTAAGAAAACTTGAATATTAAAGGATGAAGCAAGATACGCACGCAAACACTAATAACTGCAGGAAAGGTGGTTTAACAATATTCAATTCATAGAAAATAGGCTTTAAGGTAGGAAGCAGTACCAGTGATAAAAAGGGACATTTCACAATAATAAAATGATAAATCAGGAAGATATGGCAATTCTAAAATTCTGTGAGACTGAAATCTAGCATAAAACTATAAGGAGAGAAACATGAACTCACAGTGAGAGTGGAGGACCTTAACAATTTTTTCTTAGTGACTAATGGAACAAACAGACAAAATTTTGAAATAAATACTTACCAAGTTGACTAACTGACTTATATAGAACACTATTACCAAGAACCGTACAATATACATTCTTTTAAGCTGAACACCGACCAGTTTCATTATAGTCAAAGAGTTTGAGTCACGTAGAGTATGTTCTCTGATCATGGGAGAATTACGATAGAAATTAATAATGGATGCCTAGAAAATCACCAAATGTTTGGAACTTATACATCTGCAAATAACCTATGAGCAAGAAAAGAAACCATAATGCAAATGAGAAAATATTTTGATTATGACATGTTATAACATGTGAGATGCTACTAAAGGTATACTTGGTATGAAAATTATTGCCTGAAATGTATGTGTTAGAAAAGAAGAAAGGCAGATCATGATCTAAGTATCCATTTCAAGGAGCTCATCAAATTACATCCAATTATGCAGAATTAAATAGCCAATATAAGAGCAGAAATTAAAGGAATAGTAAACAAACGCCAAGGAATAAAAAAAAAAAGCCAAAAGGCAATCTTGAAAAATCTAATAAAAATATAGTACTCTAACAAGATTGGCTGAGGAAACAAGAGGAAATGCACCAACTACCAATATCTCCAATATGACATCACTCCAGATACCACTGACATGAAAGCAGATGAAGAGGATATTAGGAATCATATTTTAGTCACTAGGTTTGGATATTTAGGTGATGTGGACAGCAATCCACCATCTTACCAAAACAAATGTACTAAGTTATAGGAAATCTAACTAGTTTTATTTTTTGTACAAGAAACGGAATCTATGTCTAAAACCTTTCCACAAAGAAAACTAAGAATTCACCAGTGAATTCTTCTCAATGCTGATGTACAGATAAGCAAATGTTATACAAATTATTCCAGAAAACGGCGAAGAGGGAACATGATTCACTTCATTTTAAGAGGCCTCAATAAACTGGATATTAAAAACCTAACTAGTATATTGAAAGAAAAGAAAATTATAGCTGGTCTCTCTCATTAAAATACTTGCTAAAATCTTGAGAAAAATGTTGACAAGTTGAATCCAATAAGACACTCAACAGATAATATATTTCAACCAAATATGCTTTATTCTAGTAATCCAAGGTTGGCTTCATATTAGAAAATTAACCCTTGTAATTCATAACACTAAGGAGTCAAGAACTAAAGTTATAGGATCATCTCAATAAATGACAAAAAGCATGTAATAACATTCAATTCCCACCCTTGATTAAAAATAACTTTGAAAACTATTAATATAACGGAACTTTCTTAATCTATAACATGTTATTACACCTATGGCACAGCTACTGCTAACAACTTGCTTAATGATAAAACAGAGATTTTAATGATGATAAAACACAGATTTTAATAATAAAACAGCTTTACCCTGGGATCAGAAACAGGACAGGAATGTCAATTATTGTCACTGCCAGTCACCTTTTTATTAACAGCCCTATACCACGAAACAATGCAAGAAAGTAAAGAAACTATCAAGATTTAAAAGAGACACATGAACGTCGTTACTTGGAGACTACACAGCGGTGTGTGCAGAGAAGCGAAAAGAATCTCCACGTAAGTTAATACTTACATATGGAAACAGCAAGTTTGATGAATAAAATGTGCTTATAAAACATCAAAATCGTATCTCTATATATTAGCCATAAACAATTAGAAAACACAATTGCTTGCTATTTTCAATAAGAAAAATAACACTTATTATCATCAAAACTTGAAAAAGGCCTAAAATAGGTCTAATGCAAACAGGCCTTCTATACCAAATTTTTTTTAATGTTCCAGAAAAATTAAAGATGACCAAAGGACGGACAGTAATGTTCCATGAAACAAAAAATCCAATACTGGAAAAATCTCAATTAGTCTCATCTAATCTGTACATTCAAAGCAATACCAATGAAAATCCAATGGAAATTGATAAGTGGACTTGAAAATATGTACGAATGTCCAAGAGTCATTAGCCAAGACATTTTGAAGAACAAAGTCAGAGGACTTTCTATATATCAAGATTTACTACATAGCCATAATGATTAAGATATTTTAGCACTGGTTTACAGACAGACTAACAGATCCATACAACAGAAGACCAATTTCAGAGAGACTCACTCCCCATGGCAAGCTTGTTTATAACAAAGGCGTCACTGCAATGCATAGGGGGAATCCACATGGGAAAATATTCATCTTGACCCTCCTCTTTTACCACTGTGAAATCATTTCCACACTGGTAATACGCCTGAAACGTTAAAGTTTAAACAGCCAAACTGCAAGAAGGAAATATAAGAAAATATTTTCAGGACCAAGGCCAAAATTCTTTAAGCAAGACACAAAAAGTACTAACCCTAAAGAACTTTGTAAAAACTGCAAATTTCTCTTTATCTAAAGACACTTTAGAAGACTAAAATGCAAGCCACAGACTGGGAGAAAATGTTTGCAATAAATATATATCTATATCTATACATATCAGACAAAGAAAGGATATCCTGAATATTTAAGAAACCCCTACACATCAAGGAGAAAATGTAAGACAACGCATTTATTTTTAAATGGCAATATAATTGGAGGCACTTCACAAGGTAAGATAATCAAATCAGCAACAGACACCTATCGGTCAACATCATTAGTTATGTGGAATTAATTTTAAAAACCTCAGCTAAAGCTGGACTTGTAACAGGCCTGGAGGGGGTGATTTCACACCCCTACCATGCATCCTTAATTACCCCAAACAGGAAGAGCCCTACATCTATCTATAACAGAAAGATGTCTCTATGTCACTGACCAGCAGAAAGAAGAAAACATCTTTCAGCCTGAGGACAGCCTAGCCCATCAGAGACTGGAGCAGCCCAACCAATGAGAAGCCTCCATGCTCTGGACTCCACGCTTCCTCCAATGGATCATTCAGTTATTACAGCCCCGCCCAAACCCTCTCTTTTCCCTATAAAAGCAAGCTCCCCTTCCTTGTTTTCTGCATTTGCCTGTGGTCTGCCGTAGTTCGCACAACCCGAGTTTCAATGCCTCTGCTATTCCTGAATAAATTTGCTTTTGCTGGTAAAATAACTGGATATTATATTATTAAAGTTGACAGTTATCAGGGAAATGTAAGTTAAAACCAAAATGAAGTACCACTGCACAACTGCCAGAATGGCTAGATTTTTTTTTTTTTAATTAATAATACAAATAATACTGATAACATCCAGCGTTGGTCATGATGTGGAAACCTAGATGTCCGTATTGGGCATGTAGCCACTTTGAGATACTATTTGGCTGTATCTCCTGAAGCTGAACACACCTGATGATGCTGGCACTGTAGTCCTAGGTGAGCGCCTCACAAAAGACGTGAGGCTGTGTGTTACTCCAGGAGCTACTTAATATGTGTGCCCCCCCAAAAAGGCATAGCGTGGTTTATAACAGTATTATTCATAGTAACCAAAAAGTGGAAACAACTCAAAGATTCCTCAGTGGTAGAGTAAATAATTAAAAGAGGATATATTCATACAGTAGCTTATTGTACAGTAGCTTACTTACAGGGATAAAAACAAATAATTGCTGTTACAAGCAACACTACAGATGAGTATCAGAAACACAATGACGATGAAAGATGACAGACACAAACAAGAATATACCGGATGATTCCTTTTATACAAAATTAAAAGAAATTCAAAACTAATCCGTAAGCGTATATGCCAGAAACTTGTGTAATGATTACAGTAAACTGGGGAAGGAGCCTCTTACACTCCTTTTCTTTATAAAGCTGCTGGTTACATAGGTGTGTTCACCAAATAAAAACTCATGAAGCAATACTTTAATGAGCTGTGCATTATTCTCTTTATATGTCATAATGCATTACAGCATTCACTTAAAAGAGGGGTTGGCCAGTATTTTATAGCCAAGTAAAGGAGGAAGGAAATAAAAGTGAAATAATTGAACCAAAGGGAAACCTTATTAGTGAAGTATCTGAAAATTAGTCTTAAATTCCAGAGAAGAAAAATGAAGATAGAAAGTAGATTGAGGAAGAATTGAGAAATCTGTTAATTAAGAAAGATGAGGAACATTAAAATAAAATAAAAATACCCTAAAATGCATTTTTTTAATGGAGATATAATTTTGGGGGGGCCTAAATATTGAAGGAATTCGGGACTATCTGAAAATATATTTTGTGATAAAAATAGTTTATAAAACTATTACTTGAATGTTAATAACGTTATTTAGTCTGTGCACTTCCTGGTGAGTGAATATCACGTTACCTGCAATTCACTTTCTGTTTGATGGTTCGGGAACTTCCTACTCCTACAGACTGGAGGGAAACTTCCCAATCTGATATCCAAATGGGATGCTTGCTATACACTCAGTTAAAAGAGCAACTTGCAGATTGTTCCGAAAGATCATCTTATATAACAAATCAGACTACAGGGCTAGAGCAAAAAGAGATGAAAACCCTGGTCAAACAGTTAATTCAGCTGAAATGTTTTCTCTTGGGCTCTGATGGGCCCAGATAGCAGCAGCAGAGGTGGTATGCTGTCTGCATTTTGAAGGCAGGGCTGATAAGATTGGCAGGAAAATCGCATGTGGGGTATGTAAGAAAAGGAAGTGCCAATACTCTTCCAGTCATTTGGGCCTGAAAACTGAAAGAAAGAGGCTGTCATTAATGGAGATGGGAGGGGCGTGGGAGGGGCATGTTGGGATCGGACAACCAAATTTGAATATTTTAATGTTGAAACATCTGCTAAACTAGTGCTTTTGTATTTGTGGGGAAGGAACACTTTTATTTCCAATTCACTGTGGACTAGTACTTCTGCAAAACGTAATAAAAAATTCCTGGAGAAATGAAATTGAAAAAGACAAAGACATACAAAAAGCAAGGCTTGATTCTTATGAGATTCAACAGACAGAAATTATACCATTAAATTGCTATGAGGGCAGACTGGTAATAAAAAGTTCACATATCCAGTGGTCCAGAGAATACACTGCGAGAAATCACCTATTACTATTCAATCAATAACGTTTAAATCGCTTGTCTACCCACTAAAGGCAAATCCATATACCGTTAACTTGGAGCACTCATTACAAAATTGATCCCAGGTAGTTCAGCTCTTCAATATTTCAGGTCTACAGAAGAGGCAATCATGCTTCACACAGTGAAAAGTTTCTATCCTCAAAAAGAAAACCACAGGCCCAAAATAGAGTCCCGTATGCTAGGCCAGGCTCTCCGACAGGGGCGTAATACCTAACCTAACTAAAGCTGCCACCTCCCCCAGAAATGTGGTCTTGACCAGACAGTCAGGAATTTTCTGTTTGGTACCAGTAAGGTAATATGTCACATGGCCCCTCTCCATTCCCCAAAAGATGCTGAGGTAATCGCTACATAGACCCCTCTGTTCCCCACAGGTAGTTACCTAAGCCTGAAGCAATATTTTTTATGACTTCCTTATCTTGCCTTAAAAACCCTTCCCTTTCTGTGGCCCCCTGGAGCTCCCCTCTGCTAGCTAGAGATGGGGTGTTGCCCAATTCATGAATCACTCAATAAAGCCAATTAGATCACTAAAATTTACTCAGTTGAATTTTGTGTTTTAATAGTATTTTATATGAACTTTAGCAAAGCAGGGAATCCTAATTCTGATTATCCAGGTAGAGAGAGAAACCCAGTAGAGTTAGCAAAGAGAGTCTACGAAGGTGGTTCACTGTGTGGGGTCTGCGACATGACTCGGATAAACAGGTGGGAAGTAGCTGTCATTTCAGATGAGGAAGTAGGGGTCCTGTTCCCCCTGAGCTCAGAGTCTAGCATGGTAGCAAGATGCTAACCAAACCACCACCGAGGTTTATAATCACAAGCGGTGAGAAGTGTGCTACAGAAAGATGGTCCTCAGTGACTTCATCTGGAAGTTCTGGGAAGGACTACTTAAAGACTGAAGAAGTACTGAGTGGGAGTTTATAAAACTATGTACTACGTGGAGGAAGAAAGAGAACTTTATGGAAAAAAAGACAGTCTAAGGGGAATCCCTGATGCAGGAAGGCGGGCAGCGACCAGTGACTAGGAGTCATCAATGATAGTGTTTAGGAACCAGATCGTGAATAAGGCTTGTGGCTATCATTCCAAGAAAAACGACAAGCCTCAGAAAAGTTTGAAGACTGGGAGTTTCGAGATTACATTTGTTCTTTACGAATATTACTTCAGTTCATTATGAAGTTTCCTCTAGAAAGTCAGGAGGCTATTGGAGAAAAGATGATGAGGATGGTGCCCGCTGGGATGCAGAGTAGTAGATCTTGGGAGATAAAAAGCCACTTGAAAAGCATGAAAGAAATAAGAGAAATCAAAACTATTCAAGCAGTGGTCTGCTGATAATGTGATTAAGAAGTTAAAATGAGGAAGAATCAATACGACGCTGGAAAAGGAGAGACAAGGGAACAAAAATAACACAAAGGCAACAGGGCAGCCACAGACCAAACTAATCAGGCTTCACCACTTTCTGCTGATGACTCAATTCCATTAATTTTGATAGAAGTATTTAATTTTAAGTGTATTTACAGTGGCAGGCAATTGATCCCATCATTAAGACACTGCATTGAATGTTCATGGGTTAATCAGCACCTGACAATTTATCACTTGTAAAGAAATCTCTGATTTCACATTTACATGAAAATTACTTCATCAGTTTCTCAGCAGAGTAGGAAAAAAAATGGGTGTTATCAAAAAGGGATAGCAGACATATGCATAATCAGATGTCTCTATAGACATTCTGATTGAATTGCTCTGAGATGAATTTAACAAAATCAATGAGAGAGGGAGAGACATTGAGAGTGCATAGTGTCAAAACTGATATATGTATTGGAAGAAATAACACATACAAACCAGAAGAGAACCACAGCAAATCAATTCTCCGTGCTGTTTGCCATCTACGTCATACATTTGTATGCTATTATCAGAGATGTGTATATAAATTATTTACTAGACAAAGACATTTCCTGATAATTTAGAAGAACAACAGTTTTTCTTTCATGTAAATAGAGAAGCATCCCCCACGTACACTTAGCTTTTCCTCTTTGGCTTTGTTCTCCAGGTCTAGGAGGCTGAGTTAAAGCAGACGAAAGAAACCGCATTTTTATAAGTGATCTGCAGATCCTGCTGGTTCTAGCAAGATCTTCTCCAGCAAACATGACAAGACGAAAGTTGTCTACCCTCAAGGGCTCCGACTTTCTCTTAACAACCCTGAAATGTGAATCTTTGCAGAAACTGCCTTATAACTGAATCAGAAGAACTGACCCAAACTCTGAGAAATCCACCTTATTAAGCTATCAGCGTGACCAAAAGCAACAATGAGCCCCTTCCTTGTCGTATTTGCAGCACTGACGGGTGGAAAATACGCAAGACAAACACAGTGCGAAAGGCGATTTCCAGGGCACTTACATAGATTTGATTGTTCCCAAAGCGCTTCTGAATTTCGTAAAGCAGGCTGCTGTCTGTAAGCTGGCTGAGCGTTGCCAGGTCATCGTTCGGAGCGGGAGGTATCAGCTTGACCTGGGGGAAAAATAGGTAAAATCCATCCTAATTGCTTTCCAATCAACTGTCTTCACAGTTGTTCGTTCCATGTTCAATTACATGTCCAAAGTTTACAGACCACATGAATTCGAAACTGTCATTAAAAGATGAAATGGTTCACTTGTAAGGAACAAAAAAATTCAACAGTCACAGAAATGTATTCAGGTGAGAATCTCTGTTCTATACCCACCGGCCAGGGCACACACTCATACACGCACCTACACACGCAACCTGCATGTGACCCCACGTCCCTCCAATCATGAAGTCTAATTTAGACAGCTCTGAACTGTGCTGAGTCCTTTTTAAGGCCAGCTGTTGAAAAGCTCACGTTTTTCAGTGTTTCCAAAGCTAAAGGAAAACTCCTATCACGAAACTGGAATGGGAGGAAAGCAGTGTGCCTGCACTTCAGTGTCTGAATACATGGAGGGAGGCACTGGAACTTCAAAGTAGCCTCTAGAATTCTGGCTTGTGAATCTTCTTCTGTTCTACATTTACTCCTAAGTTTCAGGTGGTGTGAGATTAAGATGGTTCTGCCAGAAAGAAAAACAATGCTTTCCTACTCAATTTTATATTGAGTGACAGAGTTGAAAAACTGGACAATATTTCCAAAAAACAAGGTAAATCTGAAATATTTCAATTAGATAAAAATCTATTATTTACAAGTCAGAAATGGGCAATGTTTAGCTTCATTTGTATAGACAAAGGTCTCTCGCAAGTTGGCATACGTATTGAACTCCCAAAGCAACCATAAAAAGGAGAAAAACCAAGGGCAGGAATTTTTTTTCCTTCAGAAGGAATGATTTACGCTAAGATAATAAAATTCCTCGTATATCCACAGCTCTCGGGAGCTCAAGGCAAATTTCTGCATGCACATTTTTTTAAAAAAGCAGGAAATAGCACTAACAGAAGTTTCATGTTTGTTCCAACAAGGCTGAAGGAGCTATTGTGGCATATCTTTGGAATTCTTGAGGGTTTTCATCTCCAGTCACAGCTGCTACACGGGTTAGAGAAAGTACTACTAGGCTGACAGTAAAAATGTGAAGACTTCCCAGCCTGCTTGTAGTAACCAAACATGAAAATACAATGTTAGGGTAGATCAAGGGAAGAATTCCTTGTAGTTAGCATAACAGATTCCAAAATGATCAGGAATGAAGCTTTGATAATCAGTCTTAAGCAAGGGGCACATTCTTTCTAAAGATTCCTAAAGCACTGTGATAGCTGATAATATGTCTGTGAATATTTTTATGTTACAGTTGTAGACTCAGTCGTGTATGCTACCAGTGTCTCCCAAACAATTATGACAACAGTCAAAACAGAGACGGGATAAATATGTAAAAAACAAAAACAAAAACAAAACTTAACATCTTCGCTAGAACTGATCATTATGGTTCTTATGAAGATATACAAATATCCATATATATACATACATTTCTCTCTATATATGTATACATTTCCAAAAATAGAAATCTGAAACACAAAACAGACATAATTCAGAATAGAAAGTCAGGAAGAAATTAGAGAAACACTTTGAGAAATGTTTCAAGACCCAAAAGGAATTTACATCTTGGAAATACTCTGAGTTCACTGATTCCTCGTCTCCACTTGCCAACACTGCTTTCAGTGCTGTCAAATTTCCTGTTTTGTTCTGTTGTGTTTTCTCTCTCTAGGACATAAGTAGTATATGTCCAGGAACCAGAAATTCAGTGGGCAGACAGAAGGTCTGACAATTGGGATAAGAGCAAGAAGATTCTGGGGAAAGGGTGTTTGCAGGAAAGAAAGAAGGAGGCAGGAAAGAAGAGGAAAGAAGAAATTAGAAAAGAATGAGCTGACCGGGATGGCCCTACAGGGAAAGGGGTGATGATCTGACAAAATATTAAGCTTCCCAAAGCTGAAGCCCATCACCGTGCCTGCACAGCACCTTGCTCTTACCTGCTTTGCATTCTATGAGATGTTTCTTAGAGAGTGCAATATATCAGGTCCTTTGCTGAGAATTTACACTTTTGTGTACCTGGATGCTGGTATGTCCGCGGACTATAGAAAGAGAACCATCACCTATCTTCAAAATCCCTATATGCACATGCAGCCATGGAACACACACTTTCTCTCCTGTGCACAGAACTGTCACAGGGCAGCAGGGCTCTGGGAAATGAACCCGGAGCTTGCTGTCGTGTCTCCAAAGAGCACTGGATACAGCAGAAGAGAAACACTTGTGACCCTAGGCAATTTGCTTAACTTTCTTGAGTTTGAGTTAGGTCGGTTTAAATACTCAATTTGAAACTTGAGAGTCAGTTATCTAGCAAAAGTGAATTATAACTTGCCCACAGTAGAATTTTGGGGATTAATGGGCAGAAGACATTAAACAGACATTTCTCCAAAGAAGACATACAGATGGCCAAGAAGCACATGAAAAGCTGCTCAACATCACTAATTATTAGAGAAATGCAAATCAAAACTACAATGAGGTATCACCTCACACCAGTTAGAATGGGCATCATCAGAAAATCTACAATCAAAAAATGCTGGAGAGGGTGTGGAGAAAAGGGAACCCTCTTGCACTGCTGGTGGGAATGTAAATTGATACAGCCACTATGGAAAACGTTATGGAGGTTCCTTAAAAAAGTAAAAATAGAATTACCATAAAACCCAGCAATCCCACTACTGGGCATATACCCAGAGAAAACCATAATTCAAAAAGACACACGCACCCCAGTGTTCACTGCAGCACTATTTGCAACAGCCAGGTCACGGAAGCAACCTCAATGCCCATCGACAGACGAATGGATAAAGTAGATGTGGTACATATATACAATGGAATATTACTCAGCCATAAAAAAGAACGAAATTGGGTCATGTGTAGAGACATGGATGGATCTAGAGACTGTCATACGGAGTGAAGTAAGTCAGAAAGAGAAAAACAAACATCGTATATTAACGCCTATATGTGGAACCTAGAAAAGTGGTACAGACGAACCAGTTTGCAGGGCAGAAATAGAGACACAGACGTAGAGGACAAACATGGACACCAAGGGGGGAAAGCGTTGGGGGGCAGGTAGTGGTGGATGAATTGGGAGATTGGGATTGACATGTATACACTAATATGTATAAAATAGATAACTAATAAGAACCTGCTGTATATAAAATTCACAAAAAGATCTTACAGGTGAAAGTATTTGTAAGCTCTGAAAGGATTATTTTATATTACTATTTTTTAAAATAATCTATACTTACACTGGAAAAAAAAAAAAACCCAGTGTCGACTAGAATTACATGAATTAAGAGCAGATAAATTAGTGGATAGAGGATTCAACCACTGTGGCAAAACCTTACAGTCAGTCTATATAAATAACAGTAATAAAAGCAATAAATATGTCTTGCTGAGTTTTCTGTTTGTTCTTGGTAATTGTGCTGTCACCTTATAACCTTAGTCTTTTGTCATCTTCAAAACAACCAAATAAGGTGAGTACTATGTTCCCATTTTACAGACGGGGCTTAGTGAGATTAAGGGGCTTCTAGAGTCACAGAGCTCCAGAAGCAGACCTGAGCCACAGCAAATCTGCCGGACTCCATCCTCCTGTCTCTTTCCTCCCAGGAAAACAGGCCTTCACTAAATGGAATAAAAATTTGACCTGAATCTTAAGCTGGAACCAAATTTAAATAAATATACTGTGAAAGGAAAGAAGAGAGGGAGGAAGGGGAAGAAGTTAAGCAGTTAGGAAATTAGGAAGAGAATGGAAGAGGACAGGGGAGAGGAGGAATGGGCTGAAAACAGAACAAAAAGTGAAGAGAAGGAAGAATGTCGCACATTTTTAAGCATCTTAAGAAAAATTCTACATTCTCAGAGATATTATAAAGCGAATGTGAATTTTGGTGACTATCAGAGCCAAAAAAAGTTTTAAATCAAGTCTTGAATATTCATGTATGGAGTTACCATTTGATAAGGCCTACATTTTCTAAAAATCTGAAAGGAGAGATGCTGTGGGTTTTGTTTCAACTGAATTCTACACAATGAGTTTCTCTTTAAAATATGAATGGGAACTTTATTGCTTTGACAAGGCTTTTCTAAAGCCCTCCTGTGAAGTGTGACTGAGGACAGCCCTGCCGAGAATCCAAGCACCTCATGACCAAGAATGAATGACAGCATGATGCACACAGTGGGAGATGTGAGTGAATATTACACAGATAATAAATGCACATGAAACCTGAATACTAGCCTCTCCTTGTTTAATACCAGATCAGTAGAACATGATTACAGCTGCTTTTAATGTCTAGGATACAATTATAAAGAGCTTACTACATTAAAAACTGAAAAGTCATTCAGCAAGGATTACACTTGACGTTATGCTGTGAATGTCCTCTCATTTTTTAAAAGATATTATTTTTTAGAGCTATTTTAGATTCATAGCAAAACTGAGAGGAAGGTACAGAAATTTCCCATATACCCCTGGCCCCACTCATGCATAGCCTTCCCGGTTATCAACATCCCTCGCCAGGGTGGTACCTCTGTTACCACTGACGAGCCTACACTGACACATCATCATCATCCAAAGCCCATAGTTTACGTCAGGGTCACTCTTGGTGTTGTACGTTCTATGGATTTGGAAAGATGTATAATATCATGTATCTGCCCTTACGGTGTCATACAGAGTAGTTTCACTGCCCTAAAAACCCCCTGTGCTCCACCTATTTATTCTCCTGCCCCGACCCCTGGTAACCTCTAATATTTTTACTCTCTCCATGGTTTTGCCTTTTCCAGAATGTCAAATAATAGAATCATATAGTATGTAGCCTTTTCAGATTGGACTCTTTCACTTAATAATGTGTATTTAAGTTTACATAAAGTTCATAGGGCCCTTAAAAAAGTTAAGAAAAAGCTTTGCCTTAAATTTCACCTAACACTCAATTGCCTACCACTATGGACTGAATTGTGTCACCCCAAATTCATATGTTGAGGGTCTACCAGCTTGTGACACTGTTTGGACATGGGGCCTTTAGGAAGTTATAAAGGTTGAATGAGGTTATAGGCTGGGGCCCTGATCCTATAGGATTAGTGTCCTTATAAAAGACACCAGATATGTTGTTTTTTCTCTCTGTCTACCATGTGAAGAGAAAGAGGCCATCTGCAAGCCAGGAAGAAGACATTCACCAGAAACTGAATCAGCCAGAGCCCTGATCTTAGACTTCCAGTCTCCAGAACTGTGAGAAAATAATCTCTGTTGTTCAAGCCACCCAGTTTGTGGTATTTTGTTACGGCAGCCTGAGCTGATGAGTATACCTACTAAAATTTAAAGGTATTTCAAAATTACAAAAATAACTTGTTATTTGAAAATAACAAAAAATAATGAAATTTAAATATTGAAAAGAGAATCTTTAGAAAACCTCAATAAATTGTCCTTAAAACATTCAAAATTAGACACAGTGAAACAAAACATTTTCAGGGATTACTGTGACATTCAGAAAATTACTCTGCCATTTATAAAACATGAAATATAAAAAAATCATTTATTTCTGTGTGAATGATAGCAAAAAATACATTAATTTCTATAACTCCCAGCTCCTCAAAGTGATCTCTGATCATCTGGACACTGGGGCACACAGGCACACACACACACAAAACACCACCGCAGTTGCTTTTAAGGATAAGTGACTCAGTGATTGGTTTGTCCTTCTTGTCATGTACAATGTTTGATATTTGTAAGAAACAGAAAACAATCCACATAGTAATCAAAATGATGACTAATGACATAACCGGAAATATTCAGGAATTAACGTATTGGCTGAACTTCCATTCCTGGTAAATCAAGACTATAAAATTCAAATCCTTGTAAAAACCCATAGCAGCAGGGCTTCCCTGGTGGCGCGGTGGTTGAGAGTCCACCTGCCGATGCAGGGGGCACGGGTTCGTGCCCCGGTCCGGGAAGATCCCACATGCCGCGGAGCGGCTGGGCCCGTGAGCCATGGCCGCTGGGCCTGCGCGTCCGGAGCCTGTGCTCTGCAACGGGAGAGGCCCGCATAACGCAAAAAAAAAAAAAAAAAAAAAACACATAGCAGTTAAGTTTGTTAATGGTCAGTATAATACCATAACAATTTATATATGGTAATTTCAAACCAAATATTAACATTTGCACTCATTAATTTTTATTTGAATTGAAATTAGTTAGGTGTTTGTTTTTGAAAAGTTGGACTTTAAGGCATGACGTAATAGGATGCAACACTAGCAGACCTGCAATAAGGGTGTAGTTACCTGATCAGGTTTGGTGGGACCATTCACGGTGGTATTTTCGGGAGTACTGTCCTGAGATTGTCCCTTGCACAGACCTTTTGTTGCATCTTTGAACATAATGTCTTTTTCCAGCATACTGTCTTGCTTGGCAATTGGCAATGCCAGGGGGCTGCTGGAGGAAAAAAATCAATGCTATGGTTAGTCTTCTAACATTGCCATATCAATCAAAAATTACCATGACTGGACAGCCGATTATAGAAAGTTGTTTAATTCAGATAAGAAACAGTGTCAACACTGCAGGTAGAATAGATGAGAAATCTGCAAACTTTTCTATTAGCTCCAGATCTCGTTCAATTTCACCTTTAAAAGAAAAAATATACTCATTTCAACCTGAGAAGAATATGTTTATGAATGGATATATGACTTAACAGACAAATCAATGAGCAATTGAAAAGCTAAGGTGGAAATGCTTGATTGAACTAAGCAAAATATTTAAATGTGAATGAATGCAAACAAGTGAAGGCAAAGTTCTACAATTAAGTAAAATACTGTTCATACAGGATTTTTATATGTTATAGAATCATGGACAATAGTTAAAGAGTTCGTGAAGAAATGATAATAGGGGAATTAAAAACAAACGACATGCTTAAGGACTGCAATGTTACAAACAATAAGTTTTATTACTCCTTTACAGCTCAGGATAGGCAAAAGAATAAAATAAAACCTACTTCATTTTTTGTTCTTCCATAGACACTGTTGCCAAAAGAAAGGCAAGTTCATAAAAAATAAACACAATCCGAACGTTTAATTTGTATTATAACACTTTAGTACAGTAAAATTTTAAAATGTACTTTCCTAAATGTGACCATAAAGCAGAAATACATATATATTTAATCAAGTGCAATATATAGAAACATAATTATTTCATATATCTTAAAATAGTAGTTGTGATTCTAATTAAAGCTTAATGCATTTTGTTTTTTTTAAAATTTCAGTTTTATGGAGGTATTTACAAACAGTAAAATTCACTCTGTAGATGTACAGCTGCATGAGTTTTGTCTACATACACATAATTATATATAGTTGGTTTTATATATGTATATACATTTGTGTAACCCACATAATCAGCAACACATAGAATTTTTGTCACTCCCAAATGGCTCTTTGTGCCTGCCCTTTGAAGTCAATTATTTCCCCTATGCCCCTGCCCCTTGTAACCATGGCTAATTATTTCTTTCACTATAGTTTTGCTTTTTCTAAAATGTCACGTGAAAGAAATCACAGAGCATGTAGCCTTTTGTTCCTGGCTTCCTTTACTTAACATGTTTTTAAGATTCATTCATGCTTCTGCACGTATCAAGTTTGTCATTGTTTATCAATGGGTAGTGTCTTCCTGTGGGATCCACTGCACTTTGGCTGTCCATTCACCAAACATTTGGGTTTTTCCAGTTTTTGTCAATTGTGAATGGAGCTTCTATACACATTCACGCACAGGTGTTTGTGGTGACGTACGACATATGCTTTCATTTATCTTGGCTGCGTACCTAGGAGAGACTCCAAATTTTCCTCGGGGTCTGAACCATTCATTGGTGCTTCCCCCATGGGTGGGCTGGAGTCCTACTTGCTTCACATCCTTGACAGAACTTGTCTTTTTTGTTGTTTTTTTAATCCATTCCAGTGGGTGTGTTAGTGGCTTCTCCCTCTGGCTTTTATTTGCATTTCAGTGTGGTTATCTGACACAAGAATCCCTTCTTTGGTAAAGTGTAAGTTCAAATCTTTTTTTTTTTTTTTTTTTTTTACTGGATTCTTTGGTGTCATATTATTGAGTTTATGTATTTTGGATTCGAGTCCTTTATCAGATACACATGTGGCAAATATTTTCTCCCAGTATGTATCTTGTCTTTTTATTTTTCTAACAGTAAGTGTCAAGGAATATTTTTTCTCTTATGGTTTGTGCCTCTTGTATCTTATCTAAAAATTCTTTCCCAAACCCCAGGTCAGTAGGGTTTTCTCCTAGGTTTTATTCCAGAAATGTTATAGTTTTATGCTTCACACTTAGGTCTACAATTCATTATGAGTGGCTTTTTTTCTATGGCGCTGTATATGGATCGAGTTTCATTATTTCTTCATATTGCTGTCCAAATGTTACACCATCAGTTTTGAAAAGAACATCTGTCCCCATCCAATTACCTGGACACCATTATTGAAAATCAACTGACCATATATGTGCAGGCCTACTTTAGGATACTCCATTGTATTCCACTGATATAATAGCCTATTCTTACACCAACATTACATTTTCTTGAGTAATGTACTTTCAGAGTAAGAGTTGAAATCAGGCAATGTGAGTCATCCAACTTGGTTTTCTTTTTCAAAATTACTGAGGCCATTTGAGGTTTAGCATTTTCATATACATTTTAGAATCTATTTGTCAGTTTTTATAAAAATTTCTGGAATTTTGATTAGCCTTGTGTTCAAAATATTAGTTAATTTGGGGAGAATTTACCTAATAACAATGTCAAATTTTGTCATCCATAAACACAGTATATTTCTCCATTTATTTTCATCTTCATTAACTTTCTCATCAGTTATTTTGTAGTTTTCAGCATTAAAATCTTGCAAATAATTTGTTAGATGTATTCTGATATACTGCATGTTTTATGCCACTACCAATGTATTTTTATTTCAATCTCTAGTTGTTAGTCTATAGGAATACAAATGATTGTTTTAGATTAACCCTGATGGGGAGGAAGGGAATAATTCAAAGGACTTCCTTCAGTAACCGCAAGTCTCATTCACTGCTCTGCAGCCCATCTCTGTGCCACCTGCCAGTCGTGCTGGAGTCTAGGAAAATGGGAATAAAGACAGACTAACGAACAGGCTGAATTAGGTCCAGGTCTGAGGCAAAATCGGGAATAGCTGAAGAACACGGTTACAGAAACGTGAGGTCAGTTTACTTCCTCTGAACGCTGGATGATGATGTTTTGTAGTGTTGTAGTCAGTGACGGTATTTTCAAGTAGGCAACAGGGCAGGGCATCATATATTAAAAAGAGGCGGCATGGTATAGTAGAGCTGCAACAAGCATACATTTTTGAGTCAGAAAAGCTACGAAGTTTGATGCCTGGCTCGGCTACCTCGGGCTGGTTACATAACCATTCTGTAAAAGCAACTGAAAAACAGGCCCGGAGTGACGGATTACCAACATAATGCGCATCAAGGGCTTAGCTCAACGACCCTGGTAATAAGCAGGCAACAGTATTAGCTTAAGTTTCTGGGAATCTACTTAACAAGCTAACAGGTTAGCTTATTACTCTTGTAGGGACAGATGCAGAACACGAGAAGTGCTGGGATAACAGACGGGGGACTTACTGCTCACGGCAGACAGAATCCACGCTTCCCGTGTGCACCAGTTCTCCTTGCCCCATGTCCCATGGGGGGCGGGAGCGGGCAACACAGATGGACCTAAGTGGACGGCTACACTTCGTGCATCGTTTTCGTGTTGTAGGAGAGAAAACTGGGCAAGAAGCAAGAACTCTTTGAGCAAGTGGCACACTGTGCCCAGTAGAAGAGAAGCCAGGGCCCCGGTGCTGTGGTCTCCTCCAGCCATCCAGCAGCTGGTATGACTAACTGCATGTGCCCTGCACAGTGACCAACTGGGCAAGAAGGTGGAGGCGGTTCACGGCCCACGGTGGGCGTCCCTCCCAATGCTATATTATTCATTTTAAAAATTCACTATAGGGCTTCCCTGGTGGCACAGTGGTTGAGAGTCTGCCTGCCCATGCAGGGGACATGGGTTCGTGCCCCGGTCCGGGAAGGTCCCATGTGCCGCGGAGTGGCTGGGCCCGTGAGCCGTGGCCGCTGAGCCTGCGCATCTGGAGCCTGTGCTCTGCAGCGGGAGAGGCCACAGCAGTGAGAGGCCCACGTACCGCAAAAAAAAATAAAATAAAAAATAAAATAAAAATAAAAATTCACTATATAAAGGGAATGCTTAAAAATGCTCACATCCAGATCTGCTTGAATACCATCAAGTAATAAGGTCTTTACAACCTTCAAAGAGGCTGTATTTCTTCCCTGAGCAATGCTGGAACGAGGCCTCTCTACTTGTCCTTCTACTCATCACACCAGGAGCTCCAGCAACACGCCTTGTGCCTCTTCGACTTGAGAGCCCTTCCGCTATTTGAAGACAGTTGCGGTTCTCTGATATTTACTATAATTTGAGTAAAACACTTGCAAATCACTTTAATAATTATATGGCACTGAATGTATGACCATCTCTGTTCTAAGTACTACATACACATGAACTACACAATACCATAAGGTATACATTATATTTATGCCCATTCTGTAGATGAGTAAACTGAGGACCAGAGAGGAGAACATGCTCTGGACACACAGTGAGCAGCAGCGAAGCTGGGACTTGAGTTTCAGAGTCTGTGTTCTCAAGCACCGCGTCACACTGCCTGCATCTAGAAGTCCGCCCTCACACCTACCGAAATGTTTCCTTCCTTATCTCCCCTTAGACCGACAGTCTCCCTTTTCTGCATTGCCAAGAAATTAAAAAGCAAACAACAACAATAACAAAAAAACTAAAGAGAGGTTTTGCAAATTCTGAATCTTCTGAGTGTATAGCAATTAATAAAGCAGTAGTTAGATTAGTCAAGGTAAAAACTAGAAAGATAGTTTATAAAATAAGTAAAATCAACTATAAAGGATTTCTAAAAGGAAGAACTGGTGAGTCTACTAAAACAGTTGAAATACTCCTTTTGTATCCCAAATCTAATCGCAGTGTTAATAGCAGGCTCCTTGAAAGATACACTTGAAAAGAAGATTGGTCCAGGAAAATAGTGACCTCATTCTAAGTCAGATTTTTGTTTTTTTTTTTTCCTGCAGTACGCGGGCCTCTCACCATCGCGGCCTCTCCCATTGCGGAGCACAGGCTCAGCGGCCATGGCTCACGGGCCCAGCCGCTCTGCGGCATGTGGGATCTTCCCGGACCGGGGTACGAACCCGTGTCCCCTGAATGGGCAGGTGGACTCTCAACCACTGCGCCACCAGGGAAGCCCCTAAGTCAGTCTTTACCTCAATTTAGCTACTGCCTGACCTTCTAAGAACTTCAAAATCTCCCCACAGTTCCACCTTTGCTAAGTGCGGGAACTAGAATATCTAAATGTATTTCAAGTCCTACAGTTCTATGATGCTAACACATAAACTCTCTTTACATGCTTTTTCACCTGCATTTTAAAAAAACATGTATACTCGCTAATGTCATAGGTTATACACTCCAGGATCTACTACTAACAATAACTGCAAGCAGCTGGTTACAAATACTCTCATTCATATGGAACAATTTTTCTTTAGGCTTCTATTGTAATTGTTACATGAAACACGTTTCATCCATAATCATTGTGATTTAACAATAGCATTCATATGTTAACTTCTATATATTTAAGTTGTCACTGATTATCCATTTGTAGAATATAAACATGTATTAAAATGCTATTCTTCTAGAAAAAGGAATAATCTTAAAGGAATCATTGGTATTTTAATAATCATTAAAACTTTATCAATTATGGCAAAATATTTATGATATAAGATTAATTTTTTAAAAAGCTGTAATCATATAGAAAGAAGAAGAATTCAACTTAATAAACAAGAAGAAACATATACAGGATATGAAGAAATATGCCCAATGAATAGACAGTATTTGCACCAAAAAGGTGGACTAATGCGGAAGAAGGAGGCACCATTCATTCCCCTCATCTTAACTGAACTTTAGACAAGCTTCTCTCCACGCTGACCTCTCCCTTCTTAGAGAACTTACTTTAAAGGACTTACAATTATAAATTGTTTTCTCCTCCCCTTTGAGATGTAAGCCCCTCCCAGGCTTACAACCCGGGGATTCTCTCTCCAGGACCTGAGAGCCACACTTTTGAGAAGCAATCACCGTGAAAGAGGGAGCGCTTGTCTCCCAGTCTCTGTGGGAGGCCAGGAGCCTAGCTTCCATAAACACCAGTGAGCAAACTCAGGCCTCATCACTCTGACCAACCCTGGATAATTTCCTTCAGCAGTTTTCCTCTAAGCCCAGCGCTGACAAGCTTTCTGGCCTTCAGTTTCAGCGAGTTGAGCTCAGTATTTCTTCCCTACTGCTATATTCTTGAATAAAGTCTTTCCTGTATCTTTAACGTCTCTGGTGCAATTTTTCTTCGACACTAATGAGAGATTCTTTTCATGCTTCTAGGTGTTATTCTGCACTTTCCACATTTTCTTCGAGGAAGAAAATATTCTGATTATTAAAAAAGTAATTATTAGGGCTAGACATTTATCAGCAAGAAAGAAAAAAACAGGATTGAATAGTGTATTTTCTAAAAGAGGGCTTTTGGTAAGGCATGCTCCATAAACATAAAGAAAATGAAAGAGCTATGAAATCTAAAGGGTACTTTAGATTAATGCAGGTGAGATCATTTTAACTTGATGAGGAAGAAATTAGATGGACTATACCAGCAGACACCCGATTTCTAAACTCTACTGAATTTATTCAAGACTTACTTATTTCTATAAACATAGAAAGCATTTCATGCACAGCAAATGTGCCTGTAGCAACTAGGATTTTATTTCTGAAAATCGAAACAGGAACATAATAAAACTAATGAAGGCGACAGTTACGGCCCATTCTAACTAAAGCAATTTTAGAAAACTAAAGAAAACAAATAAAATTGACTATATTGAGATATATTAGGCCAATCAGGGAAAAAAATTTAATAGAGACAAATGTGAAGAAATGGCATATGTGACTCAGTTATTTTGGTGGTTAAAGTAATGGACCAAATAGATAGTTCTCAACTTTAATCCTAGGAACATAGCTACATAAATTATTTATTAAAGGGAATTGGGGTTTCTCTGCATCAATAAAATAAAATAATGATCCAAAGATTTACGATGAATGAAACGGTTCTTAGAGAGGAGTTTTGAATTAATTGCTATCTTTGGCCCCCCCAAAAAAATGACTTTAGTTTTTGTAATAGAAAATACTTACAATTTAAAAAACCATTTTGGTAAACTATTGCTTGTCTGTAAATCATAAATAAAAATTTCAACGTGTCACTTGTGGTTGGATTGGAAATTATATCGTTTTTAAGACAGCTCATTCATCTTAGTAGTTTTCAAAAGATATTTGCAAAGGAATTTTTTAAAATCTCTAAATTAAAATAAGTTTAATTCAGAAGCTCGATGCATTACGAAGGGAGTTTCTAAATATGTCAGGAATTACACTTGCTAGAAGTGACTCGCTAGCATGCAATTACTTTGCTGAATAGGTATATAATGAATGATATTTATATGAAATAACGTTATCATTTATTTAAATCAAAGAGATGTTTAATGATATACTGCATTTTTCAGACATTTTTAATAAGTAAATTTGATATCATTTGATAAAACTTACTTAAGTTGGCAGCACAGAAGCACCAGAATACACACACACACACACACACACACACACACACACACTCACTCACACACACTCACACTCAGTCTATAATATAAGAGAAGAAAATAATGAGGGTATGTGGCAGTGGATGGAACAAGCCACCTTCAAAGGTAGTGCGTGCTCATCAACGGAGCTGTTTCCAATGTAGGAAAGAAACAGAAATGGAAGGTCTACCCTTTCCCTCCACCTTCACCCGAAGAGAGTCTACCTCTCAACCAATATGGGAAGGCTGTCTAATTGCCCAACAATGGTTGAGGGATAGTGTGAATGGTTTAAACTGACACTAGATTAAACAATTCTCAACGTCTCACTATGTCCCTATGTTCTGACATTTCTCTCTGTCCCCTACTAGACTATAGAATCCCTTCCTAAGCATAAATTCTTAGGGAATTGACTGACAGCTTTAGCAAAACTTCGTAGCTACATTCTTCAGATTTTTAGCAATGTAGTCATAATATTTGATTAGGAAACAGGTTGGATGTCTTGTAGAATTTATTACTAAAAGAAAGAATTTTACATATATCAAATGAGGTTTTAGATGCAAAAGCCCTTTATACTCTAAAGGGCAATATGAATTAGCAGTGTTGAAATAACTGTCCATTTAATTACTTTCTTTAAAATATTAATCTGAAATGAAAGCACACGAGAAATTTTATCCCAGTGTTCCCTGATTCTACATAAATAGAGTATAAATTGCCAATTAGGACACTTTAAAGCTGAAGGAGAGCTTTACTGATCATTTATGCTAGGTAAATAGGCATTCACTAGCACTGGACCAAACCAGGACGTTTGGTCACTCCAGTTATAGGAAACTTCTGATAGTGTTGGATTAAGAAGTTGTTAAGGTCATAAAAGGCCACAGGGAACATTCAGACACACTGGAGAGTCAGAGTATTATCATTACTACAAGTTTTCTGAGTGGGGCATGGGACCCCACGTAAGGCAAATAGCTATGGTATCAGGCAGTACTGCATTAGGCTGTTATCAGTCTGCAACTAAGGCTAGTATCGTAAGGAAATGAAGGGTTATTTTTCTCATAACACAAGAAAGCCCGAAATACACAGCTCAGGAATGCTAACCACCTCAGGGAGATCTTCCAGGACCTTGATTCCTTGTGGGTTCCTGTTCTGTATTCCCGGCAAGCCACTTTCATCCTTTGGTTTCAGAAACACTTGGCGTCTCCAGGTAACACATTTATGTCCCAGGCAGAATGGTATTAGAAGGACACAAAACAACAAGGCTGACCAGATAAATCCGTCCCTTTACCCAGGAGAACAACAGCACTCCTAGAAGCCCTGCTCAGTTAGACTCACGAGATTTGGTAAACAAAAGGCACTGTTTGGGGCTTATTAGTACACATAAAGGGAAAATTGGATAATATATGAGTAGCTAGTATGGTAGCCACACCAAGAAGTGTGTGAACCTACTTTCTAAGGAAGGTGGATCAAACTGTGCCAAGGGCTTTGTTTTGCTGAATTGGTCCAAGTAACACAGGAATGTGTACGGGGCGGGGCGGGGGGTGTCCCTTATAACTACAGGGCTTGTGCTCTGCCGAGAGGCCTTTGCACATTTGGTCCACAATTGAGGACTGGACACAGGAACCCGAATAAAGCCCCGGGACTCCTCCTCCACATTCTCCCACGTGATGCTCAACTTTGCCACTAAAAAGTATTGATAGGGGGCTTCCCTGGTGGCGCGGTGGTTGAGATTCCGCCTGCCGATGCAGGGGACGCGGGTTCGTGCCCCGGTCCGGGAAGATCCCACATGCCGTGGAGCGGCTGGGCCCGTGAGCCATGGCCGCTGAGCCTGCGCGTCCGGAGCCTGTGCTCCGCAACGGGAGAGGCCACGACAGTGAGAGGCCCGCGTACCGCAAAAAAAAAAAAAAAAAAAAAGTACTGATAAGGCTTAAAATAATATCATTTTGAAAGGTTCCCTCCCAGCCGATGCCCATTTTATAGGACCAGGATAGAGAACCTGCCATCTCAGCTCTGCCCGGAGAAATTTAAAAGGGCTCCTTGGCGGCCAAGTGGCTAGAAGATGTTCTATTTAACACCAGAGCAGAGCTCTGGGTTAAACTCAAAGTTATCAGCACTGGGTCCAGACATTCCCCAAAGCTTCCTAACAACAGAGGCCAGGAACGAAAATTGGATCTCCCTAAATCGTGGGATGGGATCCTGCCATGCTTAGCAGGACTGATGTACCTGTGTAGGAAAGGCCAAGACTCAGCATGCACTAAATCCTGGTGTCTTAGTTCCCGGTGTTACAGACAGGCGGTGGCCAGCATACCACCTGCCTTTCTTCTGGGGTTCAGATGCAGGGCCACTGCTGCCGCGCCAACAGAAAACCTTTATATTTCCTTAACGTTACCTGTTTCTCATTCTCTGAATACTGACCACTTCAGATCAACACCTATTGATACAGGAAGAACTTTGAGAACGATCTACAATTAGGTTTTTTTGTTTGTTTTTTTTTTTTTTTTCCTGTGGGTTAACCTAAGACAGAACCGGTTGGGCAAAGGTAAGCCACCATGGTTCCGTCGAACATTCCAAGGCCCAGGCACAGAGCGTGATGCTTTGAGCTGAGCGCCAAAAGTGGGTGGTATAACTAAAAGTGCTTTCTTTAAATGAAGCTTTGCATAATGAGATACCACTGCAAATCTCATTTCTGCTCAAAAGAAGAAAAGTCTCTAAATAAGACAGTTTTCTTTTTCAATGATAGGTTCCCACGTTTTGAAATGGGCTGCCACGTGATCTCTTTCACGCACGTAGAAGGTGAATGCTTCCGATCGCTGAAAATGCTTAGTAAACAGTAGTGATAAAGCTCAATGTAAACGCAAGGGAAGCGCTTTGGATGTTTGTACCTCACTTGCTTTACTCTCACGAATCCCTACGGGCGCCCCGCTAATACAATTCAGATTGTTGACCGCCAGCCACAGCTTTCCTGATATCCAAGGCAACAGCCCAGGAGCTTCCAAATGACTCTGGAGAATTAGGGTCGGGAGTCTGGTTGGACTTTAACGCAGGTGATGCTATTTTACTGCAAAATGTTCACTGAATCTGTGTTAGATTTGAAAATGCTCAGGTCACTCAGGGTCATGGTTATTTACAAGAGTAACTGTCTCACAGGAGTAACCAGAGACGTGGGGTATTCAACCAGCAGGGCAAGGGAGTTGATGGCTGGAGCACAGGATACCTAAGGATCTTAGAGTAAAATAGACTTTGTAGTAGGCTTTGTAGACTTTGCTTCGGCAAGCGTTCTGGCCTAAATAAATTACAAGGGGATATTTCCACAGGGTTTAGACACATGTTAAAGGCTATCTCCCTCTTACCATTCCAGATCTGCAGTGGTAAGACTGTGCACACCGTGCATTCCTCCTGAGCCGTTCCTGCCGTAGGGAGGAGGATATGAACAAAGAATCCAAAGAAATGGGGTCAAACTGCAGCTACCGCTGACCAGCTATACCCTTAAGTCTGTCACATCTCTGCGCTTGTTTCTCCATAAATAAAACGTGGATAATTATGTCTATCCCTCCTAAGTCATGGAATTGAAAGGTAGATGGAAATTACTACTGAAATTACTTTGATATGCAAATTGTATTTATTTTCAATTGAGCAACAAAGGCTCTAGAAGAAATCCTTGGGGAGCCACAAGTTGGCTTGTTTTTGAATGTGTGCGGGTTGAGCCAGTTTCATAAAATGCGGCACCTTCGAGGTTTTCCACTAATCGCCTGTTCTGAGCCTAGCGAGGGTCTCAGGTTTTACTGGGCTCAAGAAGGACACATTCATAACTCACACTGTGCTGCTCAATCATCCCTGCAGGGTATTTCTCCTCATCAATGGCAACTTGGCTGAAGCCACCCTGGATCCACAGCCCCCCAGTGAGCCCCTGTTCTGGGTTACCCTCAGGCCTGCTCAGCTCTGGGTCCTCCCAGATTTTTCTTGGTCCCAAGCAGGACAGGAACTTTTCTCCACCCCAAGCGCATTACGGCTCAGAAGCCCTGGAGACCCAGCCCCCAAGCAACCTAATCCAAGTATTCACCCAACCAAAGCAGGTCCTCTCCAAGACTGGGTTTTCTTTCCAGCTGCTTAGAAAATACAATTTTCTCCATATGGCCATAATCAGTTTAAAAGCACCAAATGGGAGGCCTAATTCTATTGTCTCAGCTTAGAGTTAAAAGGCCTTCATTCTATAGATGATTTTGCTGACAGCTCACAGATGAATGAATAATACCCTTTTTTTCCTTCTGCCATTTCTCAAGCACTATGTATGTAGTATTACCATGAGTCAGATACTGCGCTTCGAACTTTGGAAACATTAACTCACTTAGTCATCAAGAACAACCCCACTAGGGCTTCCCTGGTGGAGCAGTGGTTGAGAGTCTGCCTGCCGATGCAGGGGATGAGGGTTCGTGCCCCGGTCCAGGAGGATCCCACATGCCGCGGAGCGGCTGGGCCCGTGAGCCACGGCCGCTGAGCCTGCGCGTCCGGAGCCTGTGCTCCGCAACGGGAGAGGCCACGACAGTGTAGGAGGCCCGCGTACCACACACACACACACAAAAAAGAACAACCCCACGAGACAATTACCATCCTCATAACCCTGCGCTGAACTGCAGGGCGTTTCTGACACAGACGGACCACCGAGAGTCAGCACAAAGCCCGCAAGTTCAGGGCACCGTCCCCAACACGGCTGTTCCACTTCAGATGTCCCCAGACCACCTGCACTTCTGACCAATTAGCTACAAATTCAGGGGCTCCCTCAACCCTTCTCAGGTTTGAGCATACACTCAAATGATTCGCAGAACTCAAGAAAGCCCTATACTTACCATTGCAGCTTTATGGTGAAGGATGCAAATCAGGACCCGCTAAACAAATAGACACACAGGGCAAGGTCTTAGCGGGCCCTGAACTCAGAGCTTCGGTGCCCTCTTCCCATGGAGTAAGGGCACATTATCCTCCCAGAATGTTGATATGTTTACCAGTCAGGAACAGAGGTTAGGCAGCCTCAAAGCCCCAGTCTTAAGTCATATCATTGGTTTTTAGACACTCAGAGTGAGCAAGGTCAAATGGTTGGACAGATAACTTGGTGGACAGACAGAAAACAGTGGCCCTGTCTTTTTTATTTTATTTTATTTTGGCCACAGAGCCTGTGAAATCTTAGTTCCCCGACCAGGGATTGAACCCCGGCCCTCAGCAGTGAAAGCACCGAGTCCTAACCACTGGACCACCGGGGAACTCCCCCAGTGGCCCCATCTTGTTCCATTCCCGTGCGCAACTCTGACTGGAAAGCAGATTCACAACAGACTGTACTGCGAGTAACCTTCTCACTCATCACTTCTGTGGAAGGGACATCTCTTCCTCATTCCGCACTGTCTTCTCCAATTGTCATACTACACGCGTATCCTAAATCGACAGTGTTCCACAGCTAACGCAGACGAACCATAACTGAAACTCAGATCAATCATCTCCTCTTTAAAGACAAGTTAGAAATGTTAGAATTACCGATGAAAATGACCTCCTCGCAGAAACAATGTCAGACTGAATACACGGGTGTGACGTGAGTCCAGTCACTGAAGCTCTGAGTGTCGGACAGGGATGTATAAAACGGAGAGAGAAATACAAAGTACCTCCAGCTGTTGTTTTGAGGATTAAATGGAATTATCCCTCTGCACAAGTGCTGATGCCCGGTAACTGCTCAAAAGCTATCAGTTGTTATCATTGTTTATATTAGTAATAAGTGAAAATCCGCAAGTGTTCAGTGAACTACTCTACTCCATGTAGGCACTGTGCAGAATTTTTGTGTATTCCAACTCAAGGGCTCCATGGAAGAGAATATTAGAAACAAAAGCGGGCATCTATCAGAATGTCTCAGCGATTAAAAACCCTAGGAGAGCATTTCCATGTTCAAACCCCAAAGGGCACGTTCGGCAGCCGCTGTTTCATTAGCAGCAGTAACAGTCAATGAGGCACTGAGATAGCTAAGGATGGAAAAGACAGCACGGACAGGAGACACTCCCGTCAGCAGGAGGGAAAGAACAGAGTGGGAGAGGCAGTCACGTGTGAGAAGAGCTGTTGAGGGTTTAAGGAAGAGAGACAGACGAAGCCTAAAAGCTTTACAGGTAGTGGAGTCCCGATGGAGAATGCTATAGTTGGCAGGACCTCCGGAGTTAAATCTAACCTGCTCATTTTAAGGCATGAACTTGAAACCCAGGCAACTAATAGACACCTTAATAATGTTCACTGGATAGGAGATGTCTTAGAAACCATGAAATGTGGGATAACCCAATAACAGAGGAATTTCCTATTGATTCAGTGTTGAACCAAAGATAGGCAGTTGCTACAAACCCTGCAGTACAACTGGGGCTAAATCATGATTTACGGCACAAAATGCTTGCAGAACAATGAATATAAGTTGACAATGGAAAGGGAATTTGACTTGTATGCTGAGATATTAGAAAGTAAACCACTCAATTATTTTTTAAAATTTTAGCAAAATGCGTTCAGGGAAAAGATAAAAGAAACAAGTCAACTTTGTAATGCAAAAAAAAAAAAAAAAAAAAAAAAAAAGGAAGCCAGGGTTAAAAATAATGAAGAAAGATGGGCAACTGTAATGCAGATGAGGTTTTACATGTTAAATCTTCAGAATGAGGACTAGAGATAAAATGTGGGAAAGGTTATCGAAGAGAAACAATAGATTATACAGAGGATAGGAGAAGACGTTTTAGGTTCTTTCTAATTCTATGCTTCTATCAATGAACATGCCCTGTTCTATCCTGGGCAAAATAAGGAAAGAGGATAGGCAAAAAGAAGAGCTGGCAGAAAATTGCAGAAATGAGGAGGAGAGAAGGAACCCAAACCCTCCCCAAACATCGGATATAACCACTGACTCTCACGTAACTGGTTTGTGAAGAAATGCTGCTTTGTAAGTAATGCCTAAGAGATTTTTTTTTAAACTATATTTCTATTTCCTGTCAATCATGGCAATTCTCTGATTTACTTCATACATGTTCTCTATCAAAAGAAGGGCATTTCTGAAAATGTCCTGATATATCTCAGTAAAGTGTTGCCTAGATCAATCACCACTGTGATAAAATCAACAAGTGGTTGTTGTTCGGTTGGTTTTTTTTCCAAAACTACACGCATTTATCAGCTTTAAAGAAAGAGTTGTCCTTTGTAATGTCTGTGGATTTGTTCATAGAGGAGACCTCAAATATCCCCATTTTTCCTTCTTATACTAAAACAGGGTCTGCAAGTCGATTATAGAAATTAAGCTTTTCTGCATTAAAACATAAGTGTACCTAGTTGTTTCATCACATCTCTTTGCTCCAGTTCCCATTTGTTAATAATTCTATAAAGATAAAATCATAAGTGATAAAAGAAATTTTACAAAGTTGCTTAGTTGTTAAACTAAACAAGTCTACCTGTCTTTTTTTTTTTTTTTTTTTTGCGGTACGCAGGCCTCTCATCGTTGTGGCCTCTCCCGTTGCGGAGCACAGGCTCCGGACGCGCAGGCTCAGCGGCCATGGCTCACGGGCCCAGCCGCTCGGCGGCGTGTGGGATCTTCCCGGACCGGGGCACGAACCCGTGTCCCCTGCATCGGCAGGCGGACTCTCAACCACTGCGCCACCAGGGAAGCCCCTGTCATTTTTTTAGAGTTTAAAAAAACCTTAACATTATAATGAGTTGTTCTTTAATATAATTTTCAATTCTATCCTGAAGAAAGATGACAGCAGACTTCAATGAAGAGGTCACATTTCAATATAAACTGATTTCAAAGTTTGAAAGCTTTGCTCAGCGTCAACAAGAGAAAAATGTTATTAAAACAATAATACTCAACTGCGTAGAGCAAATAAGCCACTGATCAATCCGTTTAAACGCGTGGTTCAATCAAAATATAAAAAACAGTAAAAAGTACCTTTTTGGGCAGGTCGGTTGCTTTGCTTTCTTATATTTTTTTAAAGCAGAAGAAACCCAAAACTATAGACACAGAGATAAGTTAATATTTATCCAAAATAACTTATTACGAAAGAATTTGGTTTTAACTCACAGTTTGACGCTGTTTACATTTTAATGCCTCTTTCCATGGAAGCCCATGACATAATCTTAAAAGTAAAATGGAACATATTGGGTATGGATTTTAATATCAACATCTGGAAAGTAAAATTCTTCCATAGCAAGTATCTGTATTACTCTTCTCGTTCCAGTGATATCAGGAATATAAAAATGTAAAGAGCAAAGGTCAACATATTCTAATCATTAGTTCCAGGCCACTTGGAATGTATCTTATCAGGTAACCATTCTTGACTCCAACTTTTGTTTCTACGTATGGCTTTCTCACTTTCTCTCCCACATAAATGTGATACTATTTTTTTCCCACCTGCGAAAACAGGAGAGGGGTAAGGTGGTGTAGGTGTGGATGATCTGGACTCTGATTGCTGGGCTATAAATCTTGACCTCTCATTTCCCAGCTCTGTAATCTTGGGAAAGTAAGAAAATCTTAACGGGGCTTTGAAAATGGACTAAAATAATCCATGAAATTCTTAGCACAGCATCTGACACACGAATGAAGCTCCTTTTCCACACAGTTGAAAACTCAAATCCAGTCATGAATAGATTTTAGTATTAAGTAGAGGTTAGTGCATTTATGCCTGACTTGAGCCTCTGAATTACCTAGAGAGGTTGTAAATTGAATGTGTTTCTGATGCCAGGGATGGGACAGGCTCTGAAATAAGCCTTTTCCCCTCCACTCACGGCCTTGTGATGCACCTGTTGGGAGCATCTCTTCCGTCTCCTAGGAAGGGAAGTCGAGTCATGCTGCCTCTGGGCCTGCCTCTACACCCGGGGAGTGGGACGAATCCTCTGATGGATGAACTGGGGACGAGTCTCCTCAGCCCCTCCCTTCTCAGAGCCAGCCTCCCTGCAGAGACCACAACTTGTCCTCCTCCTGCCTGTCCTGAGCCTTGTCTGGGGGGGCCCTCACTTGAGAGACCTCATCTGACTCATAGGTGCCTTGGGCTTACTTGGCCAAGCTAATAATGGGATAACTTTATAAACCCTTTCAGCCACCACATGCAGTCACGTTCTCTGATGCATCCTCCATCCCTGATCAGGGGTGATCTGGCCTCCGTCTTTACTGTTTGATTACCTCTCAGATGGTCCAGAACCCAGACAGTTCTTTTTATTCAGGGAACCCTCAAATGCTCCAGTGTTAGACATAATCTCCACCACCAGGCAAGACACAGGGTCAGAGACAGGAAGTACCTTCCTCAAGGTCCCACTGCTTAGATACAGCAGATTTTGGTTTTGACCTCCAATGTTTTTTTCTTTATGTATTTATTTATCTCACTGAGACATAATCTACGTAACACATAATTCACACTTTCAAGGTGTACAAGTCAGTGCTTTTTAGCACATTCACAGATGTGTGTAACCACCTCATCTACTTCCAGAATACTTCCATCATCTCCCCCAAAGAAATCTCATATCCACTGTCACTTCCCATTTTCCCCTCACCTCATTCATCCAACCACTAATATACTTTCTGTTTCTATGGATTTGCTAATTCCAGACATTTCACATAAAGTCAGTCATACACTGTGTGGCCTTTTGTGTCTGACTTCCTTCACTTAGCATAATGTTCTCAAGGTTCACCTCCTTTATAGCATGTGTCAGTATTGAGGCCACATTCTAGATAACAAGAAATCAGTAGTTTTATACTTAAGAGAGAAAAAATGAATATTTGTATGTCCTACTTGAGGAAAGTTAGTCACGAGGATGGTTATTGGCAACCTTATATATCAGTTTAGTTTAAAACATGGAATGTGTTTAAAATAGTATCTTTGGTCGTGTGATGACAAATGGGAGGAAGAACTGAAATGGTCAAGGTCAGAGGGTTTTCATGCCTAACTCCTTGCTGTCCACAGTATCTTTGGTAAATGTTGATATGCAGCCTCAGTCTTCTAACTTTTGGTTGAGAGACAGACTTAATACTGATTGACAAATGGCTGGTGACTAGAGAGGGTGACAAAGGAGAAAAACTAACTCCTCAAGGACCAAGGTCTACGTCTTTATCACTAGGGAGAAGGCACTTACAGCTTGCTGGGAAGGGCTGGAAGGTCAGGGATGATCTCTTCATAGGGTTCCTCTTGGGCCAAGGTCTGAACACAGGAAGGCTCTTGCATTCTTCCTTCCCAGGCAGACTCGGCTCTCAGCAGCATTTCCTCAATAAACTCAGATGCGGCAACATCTACGAGTAACAATAAGGCGATCAGAGCCAGTGAGTGGGAACATCCCACAAAACGATTTACTTTCAATAATTCTGATATGTAACATGCTAAAATTTATCAACACATGAAGCAAAACAAAACACACTAAAAGTTTATGGTGGGAATAGGATGGCAGTGCCACCATTTTTAAAGACTATTTTATGTTACATCAGTGGCATATTTAATTACATGACATAATATAAAATGACATAATATAAAAATAAAATGACACAATATAAAAATAATATGCACTGAGTGGTCACAGGTAAAATGTGAAATCACTGAGAAGCTAAGCTGGAGAGAACTTAATGTCGTTTTATTCTCCGTGGATGTCTTCCTTCATCCTGGTGAATGGGAATCAAAGGAGGAAAATAGGGGCTTCCCTGGTGGCGCAGTGGTTGAGAGTCCACCTGCCGATGCAGGGGACACGGGTTCGTGCCCCGGTCCGGGAAGATCCCACATGCCGTGGAGCGGCTGGGCCCGTGAACCATGGCCACTGAGCCTGCGCGTCGGGAGAGGCCACGACAGTGAGAGGCCCGCGTATCGCAAAAAAAAGAACAAAAAAAAACAAAAGAGGAAAATAGCTATACCTTCCCAAGGACTGGGCTCTTATAAAACATGTAGTAGGCACTCTATAAGCATTCTACTAACTGGGTAGCTGTACAAATAACTACTCGGTTGTGTTTTTGAAACAGTGGGTCTGGCCTCTCTCTGTGATCTGCTGGGATTTCTTTTTCAATCTGAAATAAAAATAATTATATTTCCTTACAAATTACATGTGAACAGTGACATCTGAACATATTTGAGCAGCAATACAGCTGTGCATTAATCAAATTTACACTTACTAACAACTGAAACTGAAAATCAATACATCCTGAAGAAAAATCACATTAATAACAACTAAGAGCCTAATGGCTGTGGCTACTCCTTTTCAATCCCCACAACTAAACTGCGTGACCTCTTGTGTCCATGAACTTCAGTCATGTGGCTTTATGGGCTGAGTGAGGTAATTCAGCTACCACAAGAAGATATTGATGCCAGGATTTTATCATCATTTGCTTTAGATTAAATCATATCTGCGTAATGAGTAGGAGACAGCTCAGCGTCTTTTTCTTGGGAGAGTATTTCCATACCAAGTAATAGCTATACCTCAAACTGCTTTTATCCCTCAGATAATTTTTTGTGTGTCCATTTCAAATTCAAGAAGTGCAAAATAACAAGAACATAATATAGTATTACTCGGCCATAAAAAGGGTCATTTTTAGAGACGTGGGTGGACCTAGAGACTGTCATACACAGTGAAATAAGTCAGAAAGAGAAAAACAAATATCGTATATTAACTCATATGTGTGGAATCTGAAAAAAATTGGTATAGAGGATCTCATTTACAAAGCAGAAATAGGGACACAGACGTAGAGAACAAGTGTATGGATACCAAGGGGGAAGCGGTGGCGGGATGAATTGGGAGATTGGGATTGACATACATACGCTATTGATACTCTGTATAAAATAGATAACTAATGAGAACCTACTGTATAGCATTGGGAACTCTACTCAGTGCTCTGTGGTGACCTAAATGGGATGGAAAGCCGAAAAAGAGGGGATATATGTATACATATAGCTGATTCACTTTGTTGTACAGTGGAAACTAACACAACATAGTAAAGCGACTATATTCCAATAAAAATTTTTTTTAAATATATGGCAATGATGATGATTTTCATGTGCTCGGCCACAATATGGGTGCCTAGTTTATTGCTTTCTGCACTATCATTTTATGTGGTTCCTTCTTCTTGTTGTTGGTATATCCTGCATCTACCTGAAACTAATCAACAAACGTTTACCGAGAGCCTACTGTGGTCCCATCACTGTGTCTCTCGTGACCAACATGGCATATGGAGAACTGATTATACTGATGCTAGGCTTTGCGTGACCAACGTGGGCAAAATTGTCTAAGAGAGTCATCAGACACTAGGCTGTGGCGGCCAGGGCGGAATCTAGACCAGCAGCTTAATTCACTCCCAGGGCTCTGGGACTGTCATTGTCAATTGCCTTGAGTGTCTGTTTTGGTGAAATTGACACTAGACTTAAAAGGTCAAAGTGTGATAGACAGAGTCTTTGCAGTCCAGGGTCAATGATATATTCCATTCTCTGGGAAAAAAGCCAGAAATACGATCTGGAAAAATGTGATCTCCTGTTAGATCTAGAGTTAACAGAGGATGGGGTTTATATGTACAATAAAAATATTTTTGAAAAAAGATAGGAGAAAGCTACAAACTTCTATGTACTCTTCCAATATTTACCATTAGGCAAATTTTTGTAGATAATAGTAAGGTCACTACCCTATTATTAATATTAGCGTGGTTCTAAAGTTTGAGACTATTAAGCCATCTTGTAGTTTGTTAAATCTTCAATTTATTTTTAGCAAATAAGGCCAATAAACATTAAGCAATGATACTTAATTCCAATAGAATAAGAAATAGAGCAAATCTCCCATTCTGTCTTAAACGGGAGGTTTATCGGGTAAATATACTCCTAGAAGCGCATGAAATAAGAAATCTCAGGTGTGAAGCGCTTTCAGGTTAGTAGAGGTACAAAGACAAGAAGAATAAGTATATTTATGTTATTCAGGTCAATTAGTACCTTCAACATTTTTACATTATTTTGTTACTTATGCAAGACTTTTCTCCTTGTCATTTAGAATTCTTATTTTTAATATACCAAAAGTAACTTACAGGTAGTAACACTGTTGTCAAGTTTTAAAACCTAGAAAATTAATGTAGTACCCACTTTTTAAAAGAGTGGTAAAAAGGACTCTAGAAAATTTCAAAAAGATATTTATTAAAAAATAAGTAACATTAAGATTTTCAAAGTTTTATATTAGGTTGAGAATGTTAGTCTCTATTGCTTGCAGTATAAATATCTGCACAGAAAAAAATACTCTTACCATTTAAAAATACCCTAATGAACAAGCATGTATTTGGTATGGTGAGAAACTAGTTAAATAAGAGAAAAAGGGTATTTTAAAGTAAGTGACACTGCAGGAACCACTGCCCGGGAAATTTAAAGCCCAAAGAGCACATTGCAATGAAGTCCCTATAAGCTTAACTGCTCTCTGACAGATGCTTGTAACGTAGCAGTGCACAGGAGTTTGTGAATCATGCGTGAACTGGGCTGGGTTTCACAGAGCATCTCAGGAGAGGCGGACTCACTTTGGAGCTGTGTCAGTGATGGGTCAGCAACTTCAATATGACGGGAAGATGACAGTAACTGCTCAGTGGTCCAGGATGCTCACAACCTACCTGAAGCCTTCTCCTCGTTGCAGTTCAATAGGTGTGGATTTGCCTGATGCATCAGAAGAAGTTTCACCAGGTTTGCCTGAAACATTAAAGGTAATTGAAATAGGAAAGATGATGCTGGATACTTAAGATTCGTCAGTAAATAATCCAAAGTTGCTATCCTCCAGGGGCACCGGTGGAATGAGAATGCATTAGCATAACCTACTATGCTAAATGTTTCTTACTCTCTCCATTTCCTGGTTTTTTTTTTTTTAATGACGTTCAAACTGTTTTATCAATTAATGCATTCAAATAAAATATTACTCATCAAGTGGGTTGAGGATTTGAAAAGGCTCACTTAACGCCTTTCATGTTGATTTTAGGGCACCTAATGGGAGGAATCACATGTTACAGTGTGTTTTGTTTTAACTTAACAATCCATGAAAGTCACACTTCTTGTTACTGTCCATCCATTACAGCATCATGGACAATATGAACCTAAGGTCCAATGGACAATGAGAAAAACTTCATCTCAAGTTATAAGAATAAAGCAACTTGATGAGAGATTAATATATTTTTTAAAGTTTATTATAAAATACATCGTACATACAAAGCATATGTATAAGGGACAGGTACCGCTGAAAGAGCAAATAATGAAACAGAGTCCAGTGCACCCAAGATTTTTAAGTGTCATTCATACTATGTTTGTGTGTTCTTTTCCCAAATTATCCCTGTTCCTACTTCCCAGAGTTGACCACCGTCATGAATTTTATGTTAACCATTACTATGTTTTCTTTGTAAGCTTAGACCTTACTTAAGAAGTATCCCTAATCAACACATCGCTTTGGTTTCATCTGTTTGTCTCATTTATAGAAATGAAATCCTGGTGTATATCTTCTTCTGTGCTTTGCTTTCATGAATTAACATTGCATTTTTTGAGGTGATGGGTTTACCCAAAGCTTCATTTGTTTGTTTGGCTGCACAGAACTGCATTGTACAAATACATCACAATTTATCCACCTTCCTCTCAGTGGACATTCAAGCCACTGCAACCATTTACCTATATTTAAAAATAATGTTGCTATAAATATTCTAGTGTATATCTCTTAGTGTACACGTTCAAGAATTTCTTCAGGATAAATGCGCTTAGGACTGAAATTGCTGGCATAAAGGTCTGGTCATGTACAAGTGATGAGATGGCTCCAATTTTTTTTTTCAAAGAGTTCAAGTTTACACTCTCACTGCCAACCAGAGCTCCTTTTCTTCCACATTTTATTTAATAATTTTATGACCAGCTATTTACATATTGCTAGATTCACATCCTCCCTAACGCTTGATATTGTCATTTAAAAAAACTGAGCTACTACATACTGGGAAAGAAGTAGTAGCCAGTATGGTTTAACTTGTATTTTCCTGCTGATAATGACATTGAACACCCCTCATGTGCTTTATTTCCATTCTTATATTTTCTTTTGTGAAATATCTATTCAAGACTTTGTTGCCCATTTATTATTCCTGAAGTGTTTTTCTTTGAATTATTGATCTATATGTTCTAGATACATTTGTCAGATATATGTATTACCAATAATTCCTCCCATTCTATGGCTTGCCTATTCATCTTTTTTAAAATGTCTTTTGATGAACAGGATTTTTAAAATTTGTTTTACTTCTGTTTATGCATCACTTTCATATATATATATATTTTTTCTTTAGCTGTTAGTGCTTTTTAGGTTCAAATAACTCTTTGCTTACTCAAAGGCCATGACACTATCATAATATATTTCCTTCTAAAAACTTTATAATTTGAACTTTTATGTCTATGGTCCATCTCCAGTGAATTTTTGTAAATGGCACCAAAAAGGCTTAAGGTTAATTTGGGTCCAGCCCTTCAGACCAGAGTTCCTGGGGCCAAATGGCTGCACCCAGGACACCTCAGCTCTGAGGGCCATGCGCAGAAGCACCGCCCACCACACCTTGTCCAAGATGGTGGTGGCGGGCCGTGTGCAGAAATCTGCACCCGGCACTAGAGCTGTGAGCAACAAATGCACCTGCGCTACCGGCGCCCCGCACAGAACTCCAACCCCTCCCACTGAGAGATCCCTATAACCAGCCACACCCACACCTCTCCGTTCTCCGATCAAAGAATAAAGCTTCCCCACAGAGAACCATATTCCATATCCTGTAATAAACCACAACAGAAAAGAATATGAAAAAGAATATTTACATATACAACTGAATCACTTTGCTGTACAGCAGAAATTAACACAACACTGTAAATCAACTATACCTCAATAAAATTTTTAAAAAAGAATAAAGCTTCCCTTTGCTTCTGAACGCAACTTGGTCCTATTCTATTGGTGTCAGCAAGCCAGGCAGGAGGACCCTTGTTGGGGCCCAACTTGAAAGGGTCGGTAACAAGATCTTAATAATAGTCACCGTCTCAACACGTGAATATGGCTTACCACCTCACTTATTTATGTCTTCTTTACTTCTTAATTATATTGTTTATATTTATATAATATTGTTGTATAGTTTCCAGTGTAGAAATCTTATATATCTTACGTAAAAAATATCCCTATATAGTTTATGTATTCAATGCTATTTTTCTTTTTAATTTTGGAGATTCCTTTGGAATTTTTATTCTTTCTCTTTTCCTAAGTTTGTCTTTCCATTTCTTGGTTTATTATATTGACTAGAAGGGGACTGGCTTTTCTGATCTGTGGCTTTGTTGATTTTGTGACATTTGCCAGTCACTCTCTACCCATGCAAGCACTCTGCTCAGACATTCCAAAGTATCTCCCCACCCATCAATTACTGCTCTTGTTAGTATTCTCATTGTAAAATTAATTAGATTTTCAATAGTTTGCGCCATTGCTAGCTTTCCCACAAGTCCACTGTAAATCAGTGTTTGGTTTTACAGAACGTAAAATATATCAATAACACTTAAATCATGTTACAGCAGACTGCTTATATTTAGGGTTTATTTTTATTTCCAAATATATACAGTTTACTAAAGACATAGATGTTCTCTCGAAATCTGAGAGACAGAATATATAGAGCAGGGTCCCAGGACATCAAAATGGGTACAGAAAAGAGTTTTGTTTTGTATCAAAAATTTGAGAGATTTGCTTGCTTTTCAACCATAGGAAAGGAAGGGAAGAAAGGAGGAAAGGATGGAGGGAGGGAAGAAGGAAAAGAAAAAAGCACGAGGGAGGGAGGGAAATATCAAGGAAAGGAAGGATGAAGGGAAGAAGAAAAGCAGAAAGAAAAGAAAAAATGCAAAGCCCAAAATTATGTAAGATTGCCCTTGTTTTTCACAATTTTGAAAAAAAACAGCAGTACCTAAAAGCTTTCATTTTCTGACAAAAATGTCCAATTGTAGGAGAATCTAACAATTACTTTGCATTTCTAAATTTAATCCACTCTTTACAGAGCTCCAAAGAGAAACCCGGGCAATCTCTCTACAAATTACCTCTCTCCACAGCTTCCCCTGTAGCTGCAGAAAGCACTGAAGTGGTCAAAGCAAATCGTTTCCTACATGAAAATCTATGACCACAAAAGTACTTCCATTTTATTTCGGGCCTGTAAAAACAAACATTCATGTGTGGAATGAAGAAGATTCTCTCACTTGGGGCATTTCATTTTTCTTAAAGTCAGTATTTCCCACGTGCTTCCAGTTAGAAATCAGTGAGGCATATGTCCCAGAAATAAATTAAGCAGGGCAGTACTGATTTCAATTTCAGAGTAGTCTGCAACATTTGTTTTAACCTCAGGTAAGATCTTTAGGTAAAATTACTTCAGTGTGAGTAGGTAAAGTGTGAACCCAACAAAGATTCATCTCCACTATTACAAGAACTTTATAATCACCAAAACTATCAGAGGGTAAGGTGGTTGACATTTTGTGTGTGTGTGTCTCTCTCTCTCTCTCTCTCTCTCTGTGTGTGTGTGTGTGTGTGTGTGTGTGTGTGTGTGTGTGTGTGAGAGAGAGAGAGAGAGAGAGAGAGAGAGAGATTCGGTGTCTCTGTGTGTCAAAGGAGGCCCTGCATAGCTGATAGAAAATATATTTAAGCTGAAATTTAAACTCACACAAATTACTGGCTATGGACTTTGCTCACTCTTTGGACAACTGTATTTCGTTTTGGATAAATTTAGCAAAATTAATTCCTTGATGGTCATTTAAATTACTTCTTTAAAAAGTAAAAAAAGGAAAAATTGAGCATTCAGAGATAGTCGAATTCCTAGTTCAGAAGCTAAAAGAGATGGTTTCACTTAATAAAGAGAAATTATGTTAAACATCTTTGGGAATTCGGAATTTGCATATCCTACACTCACTGGTTCATACTCTACATCAAAATAGGTAAATGCCTCTAACTCAGAGCCATCTGAAAACTTTCAGATCTAAAATATAAAAAGATTCCTCTGATGAACTCTTAAGACTATTAAGGATGGTGCTGCCCATCCTGTTTTGCCCTTCATTGAACTCCCCCTCCACCATGCGTGATCTCTTTTGAGTCACCTATCACAAATCTCTATGTCTCTATCTCAACGCCCTGCTCATGCCCAGGTACTCCTGGATAGCTCCTTGAGGATTTCTCCTGTTGGCCCACCAGTCTCGAGGTGTGTGCTCACCCACCGTCTCTTCACACGTGTTCAGTGATGCACTGAGACAGACAAGCATCTGCTAAACCAGGACATTCGCTGACTCTCTCATGAATAAGTACTAACTGAGTGCCAGCCCCGTGCAGGTAAATAAATAGACATTGTATCTGCACTCAGTTCTCACAAACTAGAGGGTCAATACGAACACATATAAGAGATAATTCCAGCAGGTGATAAGTGATGTGGTATGGGGGATACAGGTGCTACGTAGGGTGCATGACGGGGGCATCACACTGGGATCCAGGAAGGTAGGAAAGACAGCCAGTGAACTGACAACTCAGGGGAGTCCTGCAGGGCAGGGAAGATTTAACCACTCAACAATTTCAAGAAAAGCAAAGAACATGAAAAGGATGTACATGGTGGCATATTCCAGAAATCGAAAGAAGTTCAGTATAGCCATATCCTCCAACCTGGTGGGGGGAATAGGAGAAAAACAGCGGTAGAATTAAGCAGAATTCCTGGCCCATGCGGACTCATGTGTGATGGAGTAGGTATTTTATATCAGCAGCAATGGAAAGGATGGTGGATCCAATAGTTCTATTATATTTGCATTTAGAAAGCTCGCTGTAGCCACACTGCTGAGAATGGAGTGGAGGAGGGGGAGAGGACTCCATTAGGAGGCTGATGGGCTGACCCAGAGGCAGAGATGCTGACACACTGGGTGAAGGCAGAGGCAGTGAGGATGTACAGATTAATCAGTCGTGGTTATAACTCATACAGCTCAAAGCTATTCACTTGGGAGGAGTTTGTGGGCCCAGTGGCTTCTTAGTTATGGGAGAGGCAGGAAAACGATAATGCCCAGGTTTGTGATGAGTAAAATGGTGACACACAGAAGGGACAACAGACTGGGGAAAAGAAGATGATAATTCCCTTTGTACACAAGTTGGGTTTGAGGGCAGACTGATAGAGATTACCCACCAGGCAGTGGTCCTCATGGGCCAGGAACTTGAGAGAAAAACAAGAAAGGGCTTTGGGGGCTGTGATCACGTAGAGCATTTGAAGTTGCAGGTGTGAGATTCCCTAAAGACGTGTAAACATTGAGAAGAGAGGGAACCTAGGATCCAGCACCGAGTTTATCAATATTTGATGCTCAGCGGGGTACCAGAGAGTGTTTTTTGTTTTTCTCAATGGAAAAAGACATATCTGAAGAATAAAAACTCTGAATACATCTCAATTCTTAGGTACTTGGGTAAAATGTATTTAAGAATACAAACGACTCCTTTGAACATCAAGATATGCAGGTTGTGTGATTCAAGATACTTTTGAAGGGAAGGAGATTTAGATTTTAGCATCTGTACAATTATTTACTTCTCTTTTGTTGTAGCATTGCCAATCCTATTATAAACACTAAAACTATGTACAAGGCTAGAACAGAATGTTATTTTATGTACAACTCATGAAAAATTGTAAAATCAAAGGACTTACGGCTCACACAACTTACTCAGTTCCTAGTTTTAAACGAGAACAGGCATCTCTTTTTTTCTCAGTGGAGAAGTTAATATATTTATAAAGGCAAGTTTTAAAATATGTATGCATGTCAGTTATAAATCCCAGTATACACGTCAATTATAAATACTGTTATAAATTATGGACTGCCTTCTCCAAAAGGCATTTACACTTGTAAGATATTTATAAGAAACTGAAGTTGTGATGAAGGTCTGTAAAAATGCCATTAGTCTCTCTAAAATGTTAGCATTTCTAAAGTTTTTTTCCCTGAACTGAGGTATATTTATTTACAGTAAATTTCTTTAGAGAATTATAAATCTCCCATGCCTATAAATTGATATCCAAATAATACCTCTTTCTAAAATATCATTTCCAAAATGAATATGAAATGGTATTTTTATGGGTGAACAATTTTTAAAAACAATTCAAGACATCATATGCTATTTTCTTGACAAAGTAATCAAGATACAGTTTACTCAAAATCCTCTATTAACACAAATCTCTCATTGTTTTTTGAGTCTAAATCGAGGAAGAGTATTCTGGTTTTGGTGTCATGTATTCTAACAGAAAAGCCCCACTCTACCTTTCAGTGTTAAAGCTTTGCTTCTAGCTCTTGGCTGATGGATTTGTCCATTCAAGCCCTTCAGCGGCTCTGGTGGACACCAAGAAAGCATGCTGGGCAACACAGGTAAAGTCTCTGCTGTGTTGGAGCTTACGTTCTGGTGGAGACCCCATTTGAGTAGGTTTAATGGAGCAAAATGGAAAAGACATATGATCTTCAGACCCTCTCCTTGGCACTAAAATGTTGAAGGATTTAGAAAATACTCAATTAATGGCGAGTCATTTTCTAGAGAAGCAGAGGGTAAAGGTGAGATTGTTTTTTAAATCTGCCTTATCTGTACACTATCAATGGCCATTTCTGGAAAACTGTGTGTTGGACACCTGTCTCTGTGAATCTAGCAGCTGGATCAACTGACCTGGACACATGGGCACAGATGGTCTGGTGCATTTACCTTCAACATTCTCACCAACCTTCCAAGCTATGTAAAAATCCTCTTTTAGCAGAAGTTGATGGTTCTCGGTGATTGAAGACCCTGGGGCCAGGCTCTAGGGAGGAAAATCAGCAAGGCTGGTTAGGCTCCTACAGCCAGCGAGGGGTGGCTGGTGCTAGAGCCAGTGCCGGGCCACGGAAATCCTCAGAGCAAAGCTGGCTGAATCCCCGAGATGCGCAGAATGACCTATGGTGTGTATGTGTATGTGGGAGGAGTGTCTGAGAAACAGAAGACAAAATAGGAACCCCCCTAAAATTATGTTTTTTAAAAGTTGGGGTCAGATATTGTGCAGCTGGCTTTGAAAAAAATGCAGCAATTGGAAAGTGTTTCTTCACTAATTTACCATTAATCATTAATAAATGGTAAGCGCTGGGAATGTAGCTGGTACACTGGGAATATGGTAATAAAAACATTCACCTTAATTACTCTGCATTTTGCAAAATAAATGTAGCTTTTGAATCATATTTCCCATATAAGTTCATGATTATGTTTCTCTAGGCTGAAGACATAGTTTCAGAAAACCCGAAGGTTGGGGAATTTTTGGAATGTGACAGGTAATGGCGTGGGATACCGATATCCTCCACCTTATCCATCAGTGATTCTTCTCTTACGACTTTTGTGCGACAAAAGTTCCAGGAAGCTTTATGAAGGAAGCAGCAGCTGTATTGGGCTTATGTGCCTTACACCAACTTTTACAGGTCTTTCATAAATAAGTATTTTTTGTAAACAGAAGCAGTTGTTTTAAAACACACCAGCTTAGATCGATTTCTTACTGGTCCTCTCTGCTAATTATAATAAACCCTGGAACTAACAAGCAACCCAAGAAGAACTCTGAAAAGTCCAAGGAGAAAGGTGACTCAGGACCCACAGAAGGGAGAAACCATGGACGGGCAGGGCAGCCTACGTCCTTACACCCAACAGAGGAAGGGAACCCTGGACCCAGTGTTTCCCAGCCCAACCCAGCGACATAAGGGGGCCCAGGTAGGGGCATCCCTCCCCCTTTTAAACCATGTCTCCCTGACAATATCAGGTGAATACAGCACCATGACCCTGCGAACGCTAAATGCCAAAGCAAGCACTCTTTCCACTGAGACCGAGATGCCCCTTCCCAAAGAGAGACAAGGCTGGCTGAGGAGGGGATGGCACCGGCAAGTGTGTGTGTAGGGGGGGGCATACTCCAGAGGCCCCCAGCCCTGAAGTCTTTTGTCCCCGTGGAGGCTCTTCTACCCCACCCAGAGACATGGGGCAGCCTGGCCGGAGGAAACGCCTTCTACCCCTTTTGGGACACCAGAAGACACCAGTAGGAACTCCAGGGGCACCAGATAAACCAATCATACCAAAATGATGCCTGGAAGGGTCTTTAAATGAAACTGTCATTGGATCCACCTCCCACTCAGGCAGACTGGAACCTGAACGCTAAACCTAAGCCGGGTGGCTGACTGCTAAAATAGAAGATATATACAGGACCAAGATCCTCCTAGCGAAATAGCCAAAATGTCCAAGAAGCAATTAATAAAATGTCCAAGACCATGACTTATCATGGTCATACCAAAATCAGAAAATCATAATTTGACTAAGACAATTAACTGACACCAAAAGCAGGATGAATCATGCTGGAATTATCTGATGATGATTTTAAAGCAGCCATCATAAGAATGCTTTCACAAGCAATTACAAATTCTCTGGAAACAAAGGATAAAATAGAACACCTCATCAAAGACAAAGAAGTTATAAGACAGAACCAGAGGGAAGAAATATGTGAATGTCTGTATATATATAACTGATTCACTTTGTTATAAAGTAGAAACTGACACACCATTGTACAGCAATTTTAACCCAATAAAGATGTTAAAAAAAAAAAAAAGATAGAACCAAATGGAAATCACAGAACTGAAAAATACAACAGCAAATAAAATGCATCCACTCATACCAACGATTTCATTTGACCTGCAGTTAAATAAAACAAAAGCCATACACTGGGTCCTGCAAAAAAAAAAAAACATTTAAGTGTCTGGTAACAGAAAGTGACATATTTAGTCCAAGGCATGTTTTTAAAAAATTTTTGTTAAATCTACTCCTATTTCCCCTGAGTTGAGTCTCTTATGCAAATGGTTAAAGGGAAACAATTAGCTCCTCTTTGCAATGATAACTGGTCCAAAATCGTGAAAAATTGGTTAAAATGATTCATTCAAGCTTGGTAGTGTTCTGTTACATTTTACCACTTTCAGATTTAGCTCCTTCCAGAAGCAATCTCTGACTACAATGGGCACATTTTGATAATTTACCGATTACCACCTCGTCAGCACAGGCCAATAAGTTGTGTTCAAGGAAAGAGTACTTGCTTATATGTTCACTTCTCTATTTTTCACAAATGACAAAACTTCTCACCCAGCGTATCCCGGGATGCTGCTGTGCTAGCATGGATGACTCATGTCCTGATGGTACACTTTTGATGCCCCGATACTCCTGTGATCCTAGCGAGACCTGGGAAACCTGGGCTCCTGAGGCCAATGATTTCAGCTACATCCAGCCTTACCTCATTAACCCAACCATTCATTTATGCACACACTCATTTGCTAGAAGCACAGATCTGGAGCTGCTAGTAGCCTGATAAAAATATTTACTGAATGAATGAATCTTTTTTCTACAGGACACGTCATCAAAACAAACAATGTTCCTATTAGTTTGGAAGACCTTCCCAAGAAATACCCTTTTCCTACGATGCTTGAGATGCAAATGCCTTCAATTTATGCAACAGTTGCATGACTCAAATTGTATGACGGATATTTTGCACACTGGTTAGTATCTGAGGGATTTAACTTACCATAAATTCTGTGAGTGAGATTGTTACCACAAGCTAATGTTTGGACATCAACCAGTTTAGCTTAAATCTCCATATATATGTAGCCTGAGTTATATTTTCTACTATTACCACTAAGACTTTCTCTAACATATTATGTATTTTTTGCAAATCGATTGTAATATTAATAAATTATTATGGACACTGCTGGACACATTCACCCACAGAAATTATTTAGAAGTTAAAGGTTGCTTCTTGTTCATGGTATATTAGTATCTAGTGAGAAATTAGTTTGTGCAATAGTAACTCAAGATATATTAGCTACAGCCAAGCATCAACTCAGAGAAAGAACTCTGCTATCCATCCTTCATTCATTAAAACGAAACATAATTTATAGAGAAAACTAAAATATAATTTTGCTTTACATCTACTAACTGTAGAAAACAAACACAGTTACCCTAGACTCATGAAACTGTATGCTGATAAGAACTATATAACAGTAAGAAAATAGTATTAAGTCCATTCTATAAAGAACGTTAATAAGTTTTGATTATCTCTCCAATGATTCCGACTACAACACACAAGAGTTCTGAGGAATGTAGGCTATGAATGTGTCCTTCTAAAAGTAAATGTTCTCTTTCAACCACAGACGTATTTGCTTAGTAAGACAATTCCATTAAAAGTCAAGTTACATAATGCTAGTACATAATCTGAAAACAAAACAAAACAAAATACGAAATGATGCATTGAAAATAAAATAATTCTTTAAAAATAACCCAGAGCATTATTTTACCTGGCCGTACTTTGCTGCCAAGTGGAGTGGGGTCCAGTACTGATTATCTGCTACATTGAGATCCCCGCCATGTTCCAGGAGAAGACATACCACTTCCTTGTAGCCGCTTGCACATGCCATATGCAGCTGCGACGAAGAGATATTTTGTCATTTAATTTAAAAAAGCAGGGACAGCAATGTAGTTTATTCAGTGGTTGAAAGACACCCATTTAATAAAGTATTAGATCTAAAACACAGAGGCCTTTTAAAAAGAACACATATGTAATTTTATTGGGTATGAGTGGATGTCATCATTCTTTGAAAAAAGGGTTATAGGTTAATTATTTATTATTTTCCTTCTGACCCTGACAATGTGCACTTTTCCATGTAATTCCTATTTCCCTCTCCAGTGCCCCTTTCTACTATTATCTGAATACTTATAAATACAAAATATAGTATCTCAGTGATTTACCACTTCTTGCCCAAAGTCACACATGTACTGACTAGCTCTAAAATTCCAGCCCTGTATTTGGTGTTACAGGAGGGGGACTTAAAGATATAAATGACCACAGGAAATGTGATCAATGCCATGGCTACATACATGTAAAAGGGACAGGAGGGGCTTCCCTGGTGGCGCAGTGGTTGAGAGTCCGCCTGCCGATGCAGGGGACATGGGTTCGTGCCCCGGTCCGGGAAGATCCCACACGCCGCGGAGCGGCTGGGCCCGTGACCCATGGCCGCTGAGCCTGCGCGTCCGGAGCCTGTGCTCCGCAACGGGAGAGGCCACAGCAGTGAGGGGCCCGCGTACCGCGCAAAAAAAAAAAAAAAAAAAAGGGACAGGAGCAGTAGAAAGGATGAATTAATGCCAACAAGCTCTAAAACGACTATGTAGCTATGATTTTAATATTCTCCCAGTTGACCTTCTCAATGCAAACTGAAGCTTAGAAATGAAGCCTCAGGAACCACCATGATGAGATCAGGGTTTGGAGGAATTTTTCAAATTTTTCTATGGGGGAATTCCTGTTTCTTGGCAACAGGCTTTATTTGTAAGTAAATTATCATCATCCTCAATTTAAACTAGGTTATTAAGTAACTACATGGTGGAATTTGTAATCATAATAATTAAGAAGAGGAATCTATAAGGAAAGGAAAAAGAAGAACTAATTTAAAAGTAGTAAAAACAACAACTTCTAGGTTTTGTAGCATGGAAACTTGTAGCTCGACTGCTTGCCATTTTTATTACAAAGACAAGATTACAATAAAGTCAAAAGGGCTTACTCAATATAAATTTTGATAAAATTCAGAAAAAAGTTTGCTTTTCTATCTTTGGACTTAATTATGCTCTTCAATCTACAGTGACATTTATATATTTATGTTTTGTATGTACTTTCAACTACATTAGAACAACAGATAGATTCAATCTAACTTAAGGTATAAACACTAAGAGATTGCCACACTCGGTTACACACAGAATTCATGTCGTTAACATTCCAGCAAACCATCCCTAGAATGATATATCCACAGATACTTTAGAGAAATATGATTTTACGTATTCTCCTAAAGAACTCATCTTTCTTCTGCTTCTAAATTTATTTCATATTATTCGAATAATCAGTCAGTGCCTGGCAAGTTACCCTGCTATATGCACTAACATCTGGATTTCAGATGTTCACTCGTAGCATAAGCCTGCATGAAGAATGGGTCCACTAGTTGGTCAGCGCCTCGTAGTAATGATGCAAAGTTCGTAGGATCAACCCCTTCGTGAGCAGATTTGTTTTCCATGCGGCAAAACTCCGGTTCCACCATTCAGAACTTAGCCCAACTATCACCCAAGTCATCCCCTGAGCTACTCACGAGGTAAAGACTAAAAGGAAAACCGTCTTGGCTAACTAAGCAGCAAAGCAATACAAGGCAGGAGCTACCAGTGACATCTAGGGCAGCAGGCACATTAAATCCTCGGTTATCTCAGAATAAGAGCAAAACACCTAACTTTTTTTTTAAGTATGGTTGATTTACAATGTCGTGTTAGTTTCAGGTATACAGAAGTGATTCTGTTTTATTATATATATATATTCTTTTTCGGATCCTTTTCCCTTATAGGTTATTACAAAATACTGAATATAGTTCCCTGTGCTATACAGTAGGTCCTTGTTGTTTGTCTATTTTATATAGAGCGGTATGTATATGTTAATCCAAAACTCCTAATTTATCCCTCCCCCTCTTTCTCCTTTTGGTAATCACGTTTGTTTTCTATGTCTATGGGTCTACTTCTGTTTTGTATTTAAGTTCATTTGTATCATTTATCATATGGCATATGTGTGGAATCTAAAAAAATGGCACCAACTTTGAGTCACTCCACTTCATCACGAGAGATAAAAGAATATTCAAAAATCACCCTAGTAACATATCAGGAGTTTAGAGCCATTACTCTGATTCTACTGGCAATCAAGTTCTGCATCCTTAAGTCACTAGACCTATGGGTGGGTACCGTTTCTCATCATGGAAGTTCGACTTCAAGTTAAAATTTTTTAACTTAAAAGTGTCTATTTTCTGGGCTTCCCTGGTGGCGCAGTGGTTGAGAGTCCGCCTGCCGATGCAGGGGACACGGGTTCGTGCCCCGGTCCGGGAAGATCCCACGTGCCGCGGAGAGGCTGGGCCCGTGAGCCACGGCCGCTGAGCCTGCGCGTCCGGAGCCTGTGCTCCGCAACGGGAGAGGCCACAGCAGTGAGAGGCCCGCGTACTGCAAAAAAGAAAAAAAGTGTCTATTTTCTGAAATGGAATTTATAGTCCTGCCTTGTCCTGACCATGGCTGGATGGTATCGGTGCCAAAATGTGTAAGTGCTGATCACATGACATCTTAGAATACCCCTCTCCTGCTATGAGAACCACAGAGGCCGTGGTTGTTCCGGGAGAGAATTAGCAACAGGTTTTTGGAAGCACAGTCCTCATGGAGTTATCGCAAGCTGGAAATCACCTACCCAGTTACAACACAGAACAGGACGTTAAAGTGGTTTCACAAACGTCCTGCATAAAAGTTCTAAATTATTTCTTCTCTTCAGAACAGCCTATGGGACAGTCACCATCCCAGTTTTGCAGCTGGAGAAGTTGTGGATTAGATCACTGAGGTAACTGACCCAGGGAAGCAGGGCCACCGTGGGCTGAAGCCACGTTCCTCCGCATGCCCAGCACTCACATTTTGAAATAGCAAAGGCGAGTGGACATCCAACTTGGCCGGGCTACAAGGATGACGCTGCAGTGTGAATGCTCCTAACAAACCTTGCATTCACTCCACAATTTATTTGTTTAAACATGCAAATGTTCTTCCTGCAAACCTCCCCTGCCTCCCATACCAATTCGGTATTATAATGTTCGTCTCTAGAACACGTGCACAATTTACACACTTGCTTGTTTCCCCTGGCACACCAGCGAGGTTGGCATGGCTCTGTGTGTGAAGCGTGGCTTATCGCCACCTTGCATACTAATGATGCGAAGCTCATAGGATCGACCCCTTTATGAATAGATTTGTTTCCATGTAGCAGAACTCCAGTTCCACCATTTAGAACATAGCCCCACTCTCACCCGGTCATCTCCTCAGCTGCTTATGAGGCAAAGACTTAAAGGAAAACCATCTTGGCTTGCTTAGCAGCAAAGCTATCCACAGCAGGAGCTACCAGTGACATCTAGGGCGGCCGGCACATTTAATCCTAGGTCATCTCAGAACAAAAGCCAAACACCTAACTTTGAGTCATTCCACTTCATCACAACAGAAGATTTTAAAATCATCCTAATAAAAAATCAGTGAGGCCTGACTTCATGCAAGTTGGAAGTTTTCATTATTATATATGTCCGGACACTCTAATCTCTAAATCGAGGCTATGTACGGTGACAGAAAGTAACCACAAAAGCTTTATTCCCTAGATGTGACCAGAAAACTGATGACACTGGCTAAGTCTTCTTCCGGAAGTAAGAATGAAGCAGTGCTACCGAAATAAAAAAAAAGGAAACAAACATAAAATTGCTTAATATTTTGCACTTCATGGATAATTAATTATTTTCCAACAAACCAAGTAAATATGGCTCAAGGCCAGATGTGATATATCAAATTCTGTGACAAAACAGGAAAGAACCAGCTTCTTGATAACATATATACTAGTTATCAGTGCTTTCAAAGAGTATTTATGTACCTGAACCCAGGAACTCCTTTTCATATGCTCTGTAACGTGGCTTTTTTGGGGGGGAACTGTATCCTTTTCTAAAGCTTTTGTTTTCTTTTAAGAAGAATATTAACATAAACTAAGAGATCTTTTTTAAAAGAGCTATCTTGGTGGTGGGAGGGATAAATAAGGAGTTTGGGATTAACATATACACACTACTCTATATAAAACAGACAAACAACAAAGTTCTCCCGTGTAGCACAGGGAAGCATACTCAGTATCTTGCAATAACCTAGAGCAGAAAAGAATCTGAAAAATAATATATATATGGATAACTGAATCACTGGGCTGTACACCTGAAACTAATACAACATTGTAAATCAACTATACTCCAAAAAAATTTTTAATACAAGTTTTTAAAAAGAGCTACCTTATATTTGGTTTTTTTATTGCATATTCTAAAAAAGGAAGCAAAAGCAACATAAAAACCATCTTACTAGGAGTTGATCCTCCTTGAGTATTCTGTTGACAGTTTCACCTCTTTTGCACATACAGTGTTAACAGCGTGGGGCATTGTGCCTGATTTTGAACCACAACTGACATTCCAACTCAGGATGTGGAAACCCGTCTGCAGCCAAGACTGTCTTCTTATCATGACCAGCAACAATAGTCAGGAACACACCATCCACATGCCCTTTACAGAAAGACAGCTCCAGGAGTGGCAGCTATTAACATAATCGACCAACCAACTCAGACAAAAGAATCAAAGAATCTGCCATTTGCCAAGTGCTGTGATCCTCAGGGAAGGACTTCCCGTTCACTGTGACTTTCTTCGTATGAAGCTCAAAGATGGTCACAACCTCAATAACAAAACAAGATTTAGTTATTACAGAAGAATTATATGCCACACTTGTGTTCTCTGTTCAATAAAAAAAGTGACCAGGAATGTCAAAATTGCAGATGGTTGAAAATGACAGCAATTTATTGCTGTGTATTGATTCTTTTAATAGCTTATCTTCTGAGGTACGTAGGTCCTTTTATTGAGCGGGGATTGAAGCCCACGTGCTATTTTTATTCAGCTGTGATTTCCAAAAAAAAGCAACATGAAGTTGTAATATCTTCTGCCAAACAAAGAAACACAGGCTCCACTGGGTTTTTACTATGCGTTAGATGTGTTAATTAACATAGGTCCTGCCTTAAATGAGCTGTTAATTAAATAGCCCACTCTTGTCTGGATTTTGACCTCACTGTTCCACCAAAGCTGTCCCGATGAGAGGACGGAGGACTCCCAAGTTACCAAGTCTGGCAGCTGAGTCTCCACCTCCGTCTACTTGACCTCTCCGCAGTGTTACCTTGATAGTTAATCATCCCTCCTCCTCACGCTTTCTTTACTGGGCTCCCGGGACATCTCATATACTCTTGGTTTTCCTCCCACCTTGGAAGTTCCTCTTCCCATCTCATTTCTGGATCTTCCTCTTTTCCTGTGCTCCGTGGCTCAGTCCCCAATCCGCTTTCCTTCTGTATCAAATCAGTGACTTCATGCAGGGTCAAGGGCCTCAACAGCATGTACATGCTAAAGATCCCCAAACTGCTTCTCCAGTCCAGGCACCGCCCAAATTCCAGACTCCAGTATCCAACCACAGACTCGGCACCTCCGTGACGTCGGCCAAGAGGCACTTTTCACTGCACATTTCCAGAATCCACCCGGATCTTCCCTGCTCTGAGCCCAGTTCTGAGCCTTCTCTATCTCATTCGGTGTCAACTCCATCATTCCAGTGGTTCCAACCAGAAACACCGGAGTCATTCTGAAGTCTTTCCTTCCTCTCTCATCACATTCCGGTCAGGAAATCCCAATGGACCTTCTTTCAATGTAGACTGAAATGAGCCACTTCTCATCACTCCAGCATCCACCATCTTGGTCTGAGTTGCATCATCGCTTGTTAGATTAAAGCAAAAGCCTTCTAGCTGAACTCTCAGCTCCACCCTCGTCCTGTGACAGCCCATCCTCATCACAGCAGTCAGAATGAGGGATCCGTTTAGAACGGGAGTAGTATCCTCTTTTCAGAACTCTTCAATCTATTCCCATCTCACACAGCGTTAACTGCCACAGTCCTCGCACAGGCCCACAAGATGCTGTGTAGCCTGGTCCTGGTTGCCCCTCTCCTTCTGTTTTCTCTGCTCAACCACACTAGCCTCCGTGCTGTTTATCAACCACACCATACCTGGCCCTGCCTCAGGGCCTTTGCACGTACACCGTTTAGCCTGGAATGCTCCTCCTTCACACCTACAGTGTGCGCAGACTTCTTTCAGGCCATCACTCAGAACTCTTCTCGAGAGCAAGACCTCACCTGTCTACCTACGCAAAATGTCTACTGTATACCCAGCATGCCCCGTCTTGGTCTTGTTTTACTATTTCTCATTTGCATTTCTTATTAGTAATATGCTATATATTTAGCCTATTCATGTTGTATATTACCTGTCTTCCCCCAATGAAATGTGAACCCATGACAAAAGGACTTTTGTGGTTTTGTTCACTACGATTTTGTTCACAGGTCACGGTCAGTAAATAGTTCCTCAATAAACTAGTTGGAATGTTTTTCCATTTGAATGTGTTATTTTTCAATAAACTCTAAACATGCTTTGTTTTCTTTTCCTACAGCTTAGAGTTCCATTTTTGATAGTCTTCAGAAATTTACACCCCAAAGGCCCACATCAGTATCTAGGAAGATAATTCTATCGAGAAGTCTCAAGGCACTTACTTTGCACTTAATAAGTCTATAAAGCCATCAGGTGTCCCACAACTCATATCCATTTGGTTACGTTGCTTTCCTCATCTACCGTGCTCAACCTCACACCATATTTTCCCCATGGTAGAAACCGGACCACTTTCTAAAATTGGTTCCAACCACTTCTATGCACCCCATGCTTCAGAGCTCATAATCCCTTCTGCTGCCCTAATTTACTTTCCTGAAACTTAATACATTTATTTATTTCCACAATCATTAATTTTAACCCCAGCATGCCCAGCCCAGGTAATTTTTATGGGTCAACAGGACCAAACGTTCTTATTTTGATGATGAGACATTGTGTTTACATTAAAATTAATCCAAATTTAATTGCTGTGTGTTTAATTTTCTGCAGCTGTGCCTGATAGCAAAAAAAAAAAAAAGAAAAGGAATGACAGGAGTTTGCTTGAATTTAGAAATTCATTCATCAGAGTAACTCAGTTTCTTTTGCTTAAAATTAAGATGAAAACATTCTCCTGTAAGTTCCATCTGAAAAATCACATTGACAAAATAATGGATAAAAATTACTCTCAATTTGTAGGAAAAACATGCATACAAGGAAGGCTTAAAGAGAATATATCCACAGATAAATAGTTGGGTGATGGTATAAGTGATTTGCATTTTCCTCTTTGCATGTTTGTTTTGCAAAATTTCTGCAATAAATATGCATTACTTTTATAATCAGAAAAATAAAAAACATTATTTAGAAGTTAATTGTGTATAATTCTATGTTTTAGAAATCAACGTACGTTCTCAACTTAAGCAGTGTCTCCTAGTGAAGCGTGGTAACTTACCAGTGTTACGCCATCATTATTTTTCTCATTAACATTTCCTCCACAGGACAAGAAGTGTTTGACGTCTGTTAGCATACTCATTGGTCTCTGAAGCTTCATCTGCCGCAGTGATGTCAGATCCACTCCTAGGGGGGAAAAGAGCCTTTTTCAAACAGAATGTACACTGCTTCTCAGCTGCAGGGGGTACAAATTTAATTTTATCTTGTATTTTTCAACGTGTTCCTTCCTCTTTGAAGCTCCTCTTCCAATCTGAATTCTCACTCAAAGCATCCATAATTGTTTCTCTTGGCATGCAGTCTTATTTCCTGCTAGAGTCTTGAATAATTTTCCTCTGATCATATCCCAAAATGTGATAGGATGCCTTAGCCATGGCAGGCTTTCAGTGGATTCCTGTTTTAGTATAAATCATCAGCACAGACTGCCCAAGGTATTGTAAAGTACCTGCATTGAATTGAAATGAGTTGTAAAGACATACTTTCTGTTCCCTATAATCTTCCTCATTAAAACAGTTGCTCCTAAAAGCAATGCAGTGTCCTGGAATAGAAAAAGGATTTAGCAGGAAAACTGGAAAATTCTGAATAATGCCTGTAGTTTACTTAATAGTATTGTATCAGTGTTAACTTCTTAGCTCGGATGAATACACCACGGCTGTGTACATTTGTAATGCTAGGGGGATCTGGATGAAGGGTGTCTGGGACCTCTCTGTACTATTTTTGCAACTTTCCTTCAAATTATTTTTTAAAGGATGCCCCAAATGATTGTTTCATGACTATTAATGTTAATAAGGAGAAATAAACTAAAATTGAGCGAAGACTGATAGCCTGGCTTCAATGAGGTGGGTGATTTATGCAGAGAAGACTCAGTCCAGCTCACCTGCTTATACCTCTATCCAGTATATATTTCAGCCTGAGCTTTCATGGTGGTGTCATCTCCATGGTAGTGTATATCTCTGCATTTCTGCATCCCCTGTTCCTAACGTTGGTTCCTGGACATAACAGGTGTTTACTAAGGGGAAATAATCCACCTCATCCCAAGTGAAGGTAACAATAACAGTCATAGTGATATTAATGATGCTGATGAAGATGAATCTGCTGCAGAGGAGGAGGAGATGACATCTGTCCCTCAGCAAGTGTCTGCTATGAGCCAGCCACACTTCTGAGCAATTTCTATCTCTTATCTGATTGTGTCCTTGCCACAAACATGGAGAGACAGCAGTGGGCTCGAGCGAAAAGGCTGGAGTGATCCTCCTGGCTGTGCCTGGTCTGTGGCCGACCTCCCCAGGGTGACTCTGGGAAAGTTACTTAGCCTGATTGTCTGTATCCTCCGTCACACCAGATAATAATACATATCCCAAAGGAACAAAGCTACGGGTAACGTTTATAAGACCTGTCTGCATGGCACAGCCCAGCATGGTGCCCATCGGCTGTCATGTCCCCCTAGAGCACACCACGCCTGCCTCCCTGCATCCCTTGTTCTCCGAGCCTGTGTCTTGCACTTACTATTTGTGCCAGTGGGGGCAGGTAACATCCTCTGCCTCAGTTTCCTCATCTGCAAAAGGGGCTGACAGTTTATTTCACCAGTTGTCATGAGAATGAGTCAAAACACATATAGCATATAAAAGAGGATTTAGCTTGCAGGGAGCACTCAATGAAAGGGACCTGTCATTTCATTTTCAGTCAGCCATCTGATACATGGATCACCCGCCACGCATTTAGGAGTGTGTTTCTTTACAATAAGCAGGCAGGGAAAAACCAAACAAGATAAAGCCAAAGGCAACATTTGAATAGTGTAGCTTGTGTCAAACACTCAGTTCAAAGCAAACCCATTTTAGTAGAAATGTGAATAGGAAACACCAAAGCCACACCTCAGCTTCCTAATCAGCAGAAGCCATTTCAGAAGAACGAACAGATTTCCCTCATAGGCACACTGGAGGTTTCTAAACAACCAGCTAAAACTGGCACTCTCTTCCTATTTTTAGGATTATGTTATTTGACACGTGAGTAATATCTGGAAAACACTATTTCTCAGATGCCAGTGTTCAATTCTGCATGCTGAAGTAGCAGAAAATCCTAATGGTTGCCCTACTCTAAGGCCATGTTATTTTAACTTTTATAATATTGCATATTTACTGAAGTGGTAGATGCATCTTTTAGAGAATTATTTAAACACGTAATTAAAATTGAGTGATAAAAAAAGAATAGGGCTCAAAGATGAAAGACACAAATTAAAAGAGATTAGCTGTCACTCATTTCAGACTCACGCACCTTACAACATATTATGCGGAAACAATCTATTTCTGGTGACTGTTGTGAAGATATGAGGGGAATATTATGACATCGTACCCCATTATTTTAAAGCTTTATTTTGAATCAGATATGATACCAATTAAGATGTGATTTTTAGATTTTTCCAACATGTCCAGGGGAAAAAAAACCACAGCTCTGTTTTTGGTAAGACAATAGAATGGAAATTCCCTCACTTCTTGGTCAAATTGCTTAAGATGCTTCTGGAAAAAAGCCAAACAAGATGACTACAGCCCATAAGAAATCTATTCTTTTGTAGTGGATAACGGGCCAATCGTCTCTTTTTGAAAAGAAGTTCAGTTGTTTTTTTTGTTTTTTTCTTGCGGTACGCGGGCCTCTCACCGTTGTGGACTCTCCCGCTGCGGAGCACAGGCTCCGGACGCGCAGGCTCAGCGGCCATGGCTCACGGGCCCAGCCACTCCGCGGCATGTGGGATCCTCCCGGACCGGGGCACGAACCCGCGTCCCCTGCATCGGCAGGCGGACTCCCAACCACTGCGCCACCAGGGAAGCCCAAAAAGTTCAGTTTTATTTTCATACTGTTTCTTGAAAAAATTAATACATGCCCCGCTTAGATTTACTATTTTGAAAGGAATTTAGTAATTTTTTGTCTAATTTAGGACATAATAAACAAATCATTTACCTGAAATGCACAAGTTATTACATGTGATACTAATTACTGCCACCTGATTACATTTCATTATATCAATAAATGCTTGTGAAGAACCGAAACTACATTAACATCTCACTAAGTCAACCTGAACCTTATCTTAACCTTCCTTAACTGACCCTCTCAAGGTAATATTGCTTTGTAACAATTCAGCTTTCCCTTTTCTCCATTATCCATCCTGTATCCGGGGTATTCTGTGCTGCTATCACAGATAATTTTATCATTATGCTATGACATGACCCATCCCATGGTTGTACCCTGGGGTTCCCTAAGCTCCTAGAATTGCATCTAATCTCAATTTCTGTCACTACGGTAAGATTCCGCAGAGATCCCAGACTTGACGGAAGCAAAAAAGTTAAGCAGGCAAATAATGAAAGTTGTTCTAGCAAAGAGAAATAAACCAGTTTAAGCCAAAACGGTGTTGTAACCTCTACCAAATCCTTTCCCCCAACTCTGACCACAGGCTTAATGTGGGACTGTCCCAGGCAAATCGGGATCACTGTCACCCCAATAATGGGATGATTCTGAAGGCGTTGGTGAAGGAACAGCATTTTGAATGAACTTTGTTAAGCAGGAGAAACATACAAGGTCATTTGCAGACTGATGAATCTGGGAGTCTCTGAAAACTGCAGAGGGAGGGCTAAGTCTGGAGTTAAGAAGACCATTTTCCAAGGCTGTTCCAAAATAGAAAGACTGGGGTTTTAACTAAGGCAGTAATAGCGCGGCTGGTGAGATATGTGGACTTATTAGAAAGGCGTCAAGGAAAGAATCTGTAAGATTTGGTGACAGTTCGACGTGAGGGATTCAGGAGAAGAAAAGTGATGTTCAGATACTCAGATTTCTGGGTGTAAAGGTAAAGAGAATACAGAGAGAGTGTGAAAGCACAACATGAAGGTCCATACTGGACATGTTATTTCAACTTGCCTGACATACGAGTCAAAGACACAAGACACATAATGAAATTGCAGGTACAATGCAGAAGGTCTTGAAAGATATCTAAGCTGCAAGAGTAACCCTGGGGTCAGGTGGGTGCTAAGGACACTAGGAAGAGGGGAAGATGACCAGGGACAGTGTGTAGGGAGAAGATGCTCAAAGACAAAGGCTTGGGAACAACCAACATTTGGGCTTCTGCATACGTAAGTGGTGCATCCAGAGGAAACTAAAAGAAGGGAGAAAAACTATGGGAAGATCAGAGCAGGTGAGCCTTTTCATAGGAGAGTGTGAGCAAGGTCACTGAAGGTCACAGAGGGACGAGGAAATGCAGGAGAGCAGAAAAGTGACAGCTGGATAGAGAACCGAGGGCAGCGGCAATCACCGTAGGGACGTGTCCAGGTCGGTAGGGGAGAAAGCAGAACGTCAGTGGGCTCAGTAGAGGAAATTAGGAACTCAGGAGAATAAATATGAGCTGCTTTTTCTCCACGATGGATTTGAAAGAAAGGAGGAAGGGCCGTGGGTGATGATATATGAAGGGCCAAGTAAAAAGGTTTTGTTTTACTCTTCAGGGACTTGGAAACATAGACCTATATGGTTTTTTTCCATGGTGAGCATCTTTCCTGGACACCTTGAGCTCTCCCTGCAGTGCTTTCTTTCTCTGCTGGCTCATTTTATAATCAGTTGCTTTCCTTGAATGCCAGCTGGCTTGTCGTGCACCGGAGATCTCATCTGCATCAGATGCTTGATCAGAACTCCTTGCTGTCTTGTTTTCCAGCCCAGGAAGCTCAGGCAGTGAGCTGAGGTTAATTGCCGTGACCAGGGGTACAGTGTATGCCGGTGGTGACAGTACAGTTAGAACCTGTGACCAGCGATTTTTCCATGTAATCAGCGTGCTCGCTACCTGGCCTGTCTTCTCCCACGTGTGTCCTCACGTGACAGTGCGATAAGTACTCCGATTTGAAGCTGGATGATGCAGAGTGAGAATTCAAGGTTTTCCCCCGCCCAGTTAGAAGAACGCAGTGCACCAAATAATGAAAATCCCATCTTGGAACATTAGAAATTTCTAACAGTATCAGCCCATGCTATCACAACCGATAACTCTAAAAGCGCACCAACGGGATGGGGGAGGATGCAGAGAATAAATTGAATTAGACAGTATTTACTGGAACTATGGCAGCTGATTCAGATAAGGCGGAAGGATACGGGCAGAAATGGAAGCAGACTGTGAATGGGGTGAAGGAGGGACAGAAAGATGAAAGGCAGAGGCCAGTGCAACAGCAGGGACAAATGGAAAACAGAATTAAAAATGTAAGAGATAGTAAAGCGCATTTGTTCCGGCGAACAGGTATCTCACAAACGGATTGTGACAGCCATCGTCGTGACAGATCTTCTCCTAATCATTCAGTCAGTATCTCCTTCTCATTTTTTTCCTTAATCATTTTTAAATCAGCCTCTTAAAGGAATACACTTATGTTTCTTTATATGGAATAGTAATACTGCTCTTGCAAACAAACACTCAGCGTTCTTAGCAAACAAAATCCTCCCATGAGTTGGAAAGGTGAAGAAGTATAATTCATTCTTTTGCAAAGAAAGATACTTCATTTTAGTTTCCAGAGGGAAAGATACATGAGTGTAGCTATTACAAGTTCAGAACAATGAGAACAGGAAACGATCCCACAGAACTGGCACAGATAAATAAGACAGAGCGTTCCTCACTCGGATTCAAAATCGCACGCTCCAAGTTAAGTTTCGCAACGATCCAAACGATAAACTTCCCAGCAGTGGAACAACAGGTCACAGTTGACGAGATGCGAGAAAGCACTACGTCCCTCCTGTAGGAGTGGGTACCGGGAGTGACTCTACCCCACGGCCTGTCACCCGGGGCCACGACTTGGTGACCCTCAGAACCACAGCACAGCTCACAGTTTCTCCACTGAAGATAACATCGCTTACCTTGCTTTCAGAATTAATGAGACAAGTTTCTTTTTAAGAACCCACGGCTGCTAAGCACTAATTATTATTGTTCTAAGCCCTCCTGAGAATAAACCTTTCAAGACAAGTGATCTGGAGCACATACAGAGCACAGAGAGCAAAGAGGCAGATGTGCAGGCTTTTCTTAGAGGCAAGAAGGATAGGGTCTCAGGCACGACGTGCCTCTTAAATATGTTGAACTTTTTCTCTGACAAAAGATCATACTTGAAGGCATTGGAATTTCTTTGGTGTTCTTTATATCTGAAGAGCTGAAAGAAAGAAAAATAAACGACGGGGCATACTCCTTTAGTTTAACACCATATAGGGCTCAGGGTTCCAAACGCCTCACACTTCACCGAGGCTGAACTCACTCGTGAAATTATACACTCAGGCTGTGCAATTAAACATTCTTTGTCAGCGAATACATTTGGGGGCCCAGCCTCATCGTTTCAGCCGGCACCATGACCGTGGGGCTTTCTTCTGACAAGGGTTGAGTTTCCATGTGTCCCCAAGAGTGGATGTTGGGATGCTGTGCAAACTGCCCTTGGCTTTGGTCCTCACTCACCTGAGTGGGATTCTTCGGAGGCAGGATGCTCCTAAGAGAATACACTTCACATGACCTCACGCTCCTTAACTCCAAATTCAGTTGTGCTGCTTCCCTTCCCTTCCCCTCCCCGTGGAGAATAGATTATAATTACAAACCCAGTCTGGCTAATTATGCACTTTGGATGCCTGTGAAAATGTCCCTGCACGGTTGGTCTCCAGATTTCTGCCAGCTTGCAAAACTGCATTGACTAAACCAACTATGAAACGCTGCACAGAACAAGACCTCATCTCACACAGTCGAGGGAAACGACGTCCGTCTGAAATCATGTAAGCACACCTAAAATGTATACACTTAAATTCTACCGCCCTATCTCTTCTTCTATCTTTCTATGGTTTTTCAAGGCATCTGCCTACCATTTTCATCCAGGTAGGTCAACAGGATGGAGCTCGACTCTGTCCCTTCCGTGGCATAGTCCAGTGGGATATTTCCATTGACGTCCTGGAGAAGGACATTAGCTCCAGCCTGTAAGTGAAAGCGAACAAATTTAACATTATATATACTGTTAACATAGAAAGCAGATCCAAACTTTCATTTCTATCTTATTCAGGAAACAGACCCAGAAAAGTTTACATTAGATACAGCCGGCAGGATCACATAGCAAACTGGAATTATTACTATTTTTGTGTGTGTGTGGTACGCGGGCCTCCCACTGCTGTGGCCTCTCCCGTTGTGGAGCACAGGCTCCGGACGCGCAGGCTCAGAGGCCATGGCGCACGGGCCCAACCGCTCCGCGGCATGTGGGATCCTCCCGGACCGGGGCACGAACCCGTGTCCCCTGCATCGGCAGGCGGACTCTCAACCACTGCGCCACCAGGGAAGCCCTGGAATTATTTTTTAAGACAAATTATATTAGATACTTTGTGAGAAACTCTCACGGTCCAAAAAGGTTCAATTGACCCTTGGCAGGCAAGACCCTAGCCGCAAGTACACTCCTCCCCACGCCCCTTGCCAAACCCGAAGTATCCAATCCCTGTCTGCTAAACCGGGCACGCCTCTATGCTGGCTGCCCTCGACATGCCTGGTTGTTCTAACACAACAGAAGGGGCCCTGCCTTCAAAGTCTGAACGGAGAACTCCTGTATGAACTTTGATCCTTCCCCAAACGATCCTGTTAAATCTTTAAGCTCCTTGCTCTCCACAGAAACTCCTTTGACAGCTGTTCTCACACTACAGTCGTTTTAATAAAGGCTGAGCTAATGGCTTCCGGTTGGTTTTCCTCTTTCCAAAAACTGTTTTCCGACAAAAAGCATAATCTGTAGACATTAATGGATGGAATATATTACATACGACTATCACACACCTTTTAGCTTCAAAGGGCTCTCCCTCAAGCACCTCTGAGCCCACCGCTCGACTCCTAAATACAATGATAGATGCGCTTTCATTCTTAAAAGTGTAGTCACGTCAATTGTCACCCTTGCTCTACATTCTTTAATGAGCTCCGTATAATGTATCAGGCAAGGTTTCCCGTATGCCTCCTCCCAATAACCTGTCACTAAACTCAGGCCAAACAAATGGAAGTTTCACCCTACTCTTCTTCCTGAATAGGAGTCTGTATTGCAATGCAGACACAGTTACTGTGGTTCATATAATATCCAAATTCATAACTTTACATAAAAAGGAACATCACATTAATAGCTTTATATATTAAAATGTGGGGTTTTGCCTTTGTGTGTGTGTGTATCTATATACTGCTTTCCTATGCCTTAGCAAGTCTGCACAGGTTTTCCAAAAGACTGCTGTAATATAGTAAAAAGAAAATTAAAAAGCAGGTCAAAGTGGTAGCATATTCCCTCCACGTAAGTTGTACCGCTCACCTCACCATCCAGAGCGAACCACGTTATATTTTCTATAACCACATGAAGATACGTCTTTATTTGAACAGGTCAAGTTAGATATTTCAGATCTTCCCTAACCTAAGGCAAATGTCATTATAAGGTCCTAAAGATTTCAGATCATCTTCTTAGTGCATTTCATTTTGTTTCAGTTAGTCAGGGTTTGAAAAGAAGTTACTTGAGGCAATAGTCTCACGTAGACTTCGCTAATGATTCCTTTCGTCTCCTGCCAGGAGAATAACGTTTTGCATATTTACCCAAGCTTCATTGGTTAAAGAATCAATTAAGACACAGAACTACAGGGCATCCTTGCTGATTTCAATGCTAAGAGGTGGGAGATAATCAGGTTACTCTTTTTTGCCAATGCACAGACGTTTCAGAGGATCTTATCTATATCAAACATCTGGGCGGCAGATGACAGTGAATATAATTGAGTCACATATTATCAATAACAGCAAAAATAAACAGGCGAGCAACGACGTGATGCTCAGGGAGAGGGGGCACTGGGGGAGAATATTTTCTATTCTTTCAGGAGTAATGAGGCTCTTTCAAAGAGAGTCTGAAACTGAAACGCTGGTGCTGAATATTTTAGTTGGGTTCATTCATTGAAATTTCAACCCATTAATCCCCCACTGGTCTGTGCTGCTTGAATGACCAGGTGTTATTTCCTGTAGAGACCTTCCTGGGGGGGTCGGGAACTTCCCTAATCACAGATCACATCTCATTCCTCTTTACATGCCCAATGGTGCCGGGGACATATTAGGCCCTAAAAACAATTTACTGAAACAAATTGAAAAATAAGCAAATGCTGAACTTAAACGAATTACTAAAAATTGAGGCAAAGGATTATGTTTTTCGTGATAATTATTTTTAACTAAATTTTCTGACATTCACTTTTAAGAGTATATACATGAAATTACAAAATCACTCTATGCATACTTAAGTTTCCTGCCTTCACTCTTTCTAGATGGATGACAATTGTGGGAGACTTTTTCTCCCTTCTTTCCCCTTTCCATCAGTCCCTCCCTCCCTCTCCCTCCCCCCTCCCCCTCTCTCTCCCCCCTCCCTCCCTCCCTCTCTTTCTTTCTTTCCTTGCCACTGGACATGGGTGAGACACCCCAGCCGCGGTGGCTCTACCCCCACCACTCAACTATCTGGTCTTAGTAGACGTCCCTAGAAGAGCTGATTCCCGTGCCACAAAACATGTATCCACGTGATCCCCTGAAAAAGCTGTATTTCTTGACTTAGAATTCTGAAATTGTACATACATATATATAAACCCCATTGATAAGATTCATGGCTGATTATTGCTCTTAGTCTGACTAACTCAGAAGGTAATGATGTTGTTAATGGGTCCCTCTGGAACTAAGACTCAGGTAAGTCCTTCAGTTGTGGCTTCAAGAAAATAAATCACATCGTGATTGGTTTCATCAGGGAAGTAAATGTTATATTATGCAAAAGCAAACTCCTCAAATGCTTTTGCAGTTGAGGACTGCATAGTTCCTACTGGGAGCCCTGAATACATTTCCTTTCTCATTATGCAAGCTGGAAGGCCACCCCATCTCCAATTTGTCCTACACTCTGTTACTGGAGTATTGGAAATAGAACTCAAATGCCTCATTCTTCTCAAGTAGGAATCTTAATTACTGCATGTCAGATGACATACGAACAAATAAATGCACATTTCCTGTAAATAAACATTTTATTAGTTTATGTAGCAATTTAATGTCAATGAATAAACTTGCCGATTGTTTCATTTAGTAATAATTCTCCAGCACATTAAAACTGAAATTTTAATGACAGGTACCTGGTGGACTTTTAATAAGCAAATACCACTTTTTTCATATAAATCTTTATTGGAGTGTAATTGCTTCACAATACTGTATTAGTTTCTGTTGTACAACAAAGTAAATCAGCCATATGCATACATATGTCCCCATATCCCCTCCCTCTGGAGCCTCCCTCCCACCCTCCCTATCCCACCCCTCTAGGTGGTCACAAAGCACCGAGCTGATTTCCCTGTGCTATGCGGCTGCTTCCCACTAGCTAACTATTTTACATTTGGGAGTGTATATATGTCGCTGCTACTCTCACAGTGTGATCCGTATCAAACTACCGATGGCATTTTTCACAGAATTAGAACAAAAATTTTACAATTCGCGTGGAAACACCAAAGATCCCGAACAGCCAAAGCAATCTTGAGAAAGAAAAAGGGAGCTGGAGGAATCAGGCTCCCCGACTTCAAATTATACTACAAAGCTACAGTAATCAAGACAGTATGGTACTGGCACAAAAATAAAAATATAGATCAATGGTACAAGACAGAAAACCCAGAGATAGGCCCATGCACATATGGCCACCTAATTTATGGCAAAAGAGGCAAGAATATACAATGGAGAAAAGACAGCCTCTTTGATAAGTGGTGCTGGGAAAACTGGAGAGCTACATGTGAAAGAAAGAAATTAGAACACTCCCTAACACTATGCACACAAATACCACTTTTTATATGCAAATAATTTTAGTAACTTTTTATTTTGATATAACTTCTAGTCCAAGTTGCAAGAATAGTACAGAGAAGTCCTATATATCTGTTATGGGTTGAATTACATCCCCCCAAAAAGCAATGTTGAAGCCCTAACCCCTGGAAGTTGGATTTTCCTCCTGTTAGTCAATTCTTCCCTATAATTCGTTTAAATGAGGTTTTATTCTTAGTAAGATTTAAGGGACATTACACTGGTGATCTGACTGGAAGATGAAGATGGAGAGGGCTTTTCCCCTCGTCCTGGAATGAGTGACAACCATGGGAAAAATTTGCACACCAGCATCAGGGCAAGTGGTGTAACTATGATGTAAAGGTGAGAAGAGCATGTAGTGGAAAGTATATTGACTTTGGACCACAACCTGTATTTGAATCCTAGCTTTCCTGTGAATATTGTTACCTCAGGAGGTTAGGGTGTCTGATCCAGTGGTATGTGGTCTTTGAAGAGTTTTTGTTTTTTAAATAAACGACACAGGAAGCTTGGGGGAAAAAAAAAAAAAAAAGGTGCCAGAAGACTCCTGATGTTCCTTGATCCCGTGGTGATGAAGGTAACTTTGATCACTTGGTCGAGTGATGTTTTTAGACTGTCAAGTTGCAGCTGAGAACCCATGGGTTCATACTGATATCAGTAACAAAATGAATCCCTGACTACAGGGGAGAAGAAAGCTCTTCCTCACGATAGAATACCAACTGGTACATGTAGCAGGAATGATAAGGTTAGAATTTAGCATTCATTAGAGTAATAATTCAGATGAGAGTCACCAGGGGATGCTAAAACTATTGGAAATACTGGAGTATTGGAAAGGTCAAAGTTTGGGAGAATCGATGAGGAATAAAATATTTACATAGTCTGCAAACACCTTGCCACAAAATATTCCATTTAAATATAAGAATGCTGGCATCAAACATGATAGGGAAAAATAGAAAAATTATGTGAGTGGGTATTTGGTGCTTTTGAATTGCAGAGAGTTTCTCTTCTTTTTTTAATTGAAGTAGAGTTGATTTACAATGTTGTGTTAATTTCTGCTGTACAGCAAAGTGACTCAGTTATACATTCTTTTTTATATTCTTGTTTATCCCAGGAGTTTCTCTTCTTTGAATAGGAAATTTTGTACTCCTGTGCTAAGGTAAAGGTTATCCCAAACTAATATATAACACACACGCAATTATTTTAGGACAGAGAACATGCTATTGGCATCCTGTAAGCTTTTGTTTTAAGGACACTGGGAATTGTATTGTGAGACCAGAGAGTGTCTCTAATCTCCCCCACATCTTCCAAGTGCCACGTCGTCTGGACCCCATCGTCCCTCCAACCCATTAGTTCCACCGACCTCTGGCTCACTGCCCTCCAGCCACACAGGCCTCCTTCTTGTCCCTCACATAATGCCCGGCTCCCGCTGACTTCACCTGCTGGTCCAGCTGCCTGGAACGCTTTCTCCCTTGGGCATCTTGAGATGGCTGTTCCTTTACAGCTTTTTCATCGAATCACTGTTTAAAAGTCCCCATCCCCCAATACTTATTAACTTCACATCACCTTACTCTGTTTTAATTTTCTCACAGTGATGATTATGATCCAATGTCTTAAGCACACACATATGTACTTATTGACAATATCCCACACTAGATTTCAAGCTCCATGAGAGAAAATACTTTGATATTTCTATATCTCTGGGATCTAATACAGGCTCTATGTGCTCAGAAAACAATTATTAGTAAATAACTGAATGAATTATTAAAACTGTTAAATTATGTATTTATATATTTTTTTCTATTTATATTTTTTTAATTTTTATTTTATCACTGACAATTTGAAATGTTAGAACATTCATTTTGTTTTGTGTTCTTATCAAACTTTCATTTTGGACACTGAAATTTGAATTTCACATAACTTTCACAGGTCACAAAATATTCTTCTTTTTTTTTTTTTTAATAAACTTTATTTTATTTTATTTTATGGCCACACTGCGCGGCATGTGGGATCTTAGTTCCCCAACCAGGGAGCGAACCAGTGCCCCCTGCAGTGGAAGCGTGGAGTCTTACCCACTGGACTGTTCGGGAAGTCCCTCTTCTTCTTTTGATATTTTCCACCATTTAAAAATGTAAATGGGGCTTCCCTGGTGGCACAGTGGTTGAGGGTCCGCCTGCCGATGCAGGGGACACGGGTTCGTGCCCCGGTCCGGGAAGATCCCACATGCCGCGGAGCGGCTGGGCCCGTGAGCCATGGCCACTGAGCCTGTGCGTCCGGAGCCTGTGCTCCGCAACAGGAGAGGCCACAACAGTGAGAGGCCCGCGTACCGCAAAAAAAAAAAAAAAAAAAAAAAAAAAAAAAAAAAACTCTTAAACATGTAAAGGTTAGCTTACAGGCCATCAAAACAGAGAGTGGGCCGGATTTGTCTCATGGGGCCTATCTAGTTCGCAGACCCTTGGAATAGAATAAAATATAGAATGTCAAACACAGAAGAATACAAGCTCTCAAAATCTTGTTTAAAATTTGAGCTCCATTATTTGAATTTATTTTCTTTTTTTCCAGCTTTATTAAGATATAATTGGCATAGAACACTGTGTAATTTTAAGATGTACAACGTGATGATGTGATATAGGTATATATTGTAAAATTGTAACTTTTTAAAATTCGCAGTTTTAATTCTAGGAAAAGCTATTTCTTAACATGTTCATGGCTCCTGTGTCCCTTTTCTAAATAATCTTTTCAAGCGCTTTGGTTATTTAAAAATTGCGACTGTATTCTTGTTAATATTTTAAAGTGCTTATAATATTTTAGCACAAACTCTACGGAGGAAAGAGCAAAAATTGTAAAAACCAATCTATTGGCATAGTTACATATTCAGACATAATAAGCCATAAACGGCTAATAAAACTTAATTTGATTTTCATTATGTTTTTCACAAATATAATCATCTGACACATTACATAAATTGTTTGATTTAAATTTGACTGCAAACTATACTGTAAAATACTTTGTACTATAATCCATACCCTATAAAATTTGGGGGTACATTTAGCTTATTGCCTCCAAGAAACCAGTGAAAGATTGTCCCCAGATTTTTCTAATTCATTTGATCAAAAATACCCTGTGTTTGGGAAATGCAATAATATTCACTGCTGAACTATTCATGGAGTCTCATATTAAATAAGAAAACTTTCTATCCTACAAGCAATGCACACTCAAAAGAAAGGGAAATATTTAGATAAAAACAAGAAAACTAAATGGGGTTTCTTACACAGAAGAAGTCTGTAAATTTGTACGTCTGTATTGTCCACAATTTTGCATTAATTAAGGTAAGAAGTTTGGTGAAACTACTACAAAATGGAAAATGGAACGTTAGAACACAGGGAGCTGCAACACAGGAACACAAAGGATGGGGAGGTGTGGGTTAGAGGTGGTGGAAAACGGGAGAAATGGAGGGAAGCTGGCTTGGCCTCAGGGAAGGCTGGCTCTGAGTGCCAGGTTTCGGCTCACTGGTTTTGTGACCAAGGGCAAACCACCCAGTTCTGCCCTTCAGTTTGCAAAGTGGAGCCAACTCTTAGTCTATAATGTGTAGGAGAGTTATCTTCAGTATAAGCCTATGCGGTACCCAGCCCAGGGCTAGGCACTCAACAAATGGTAGCTATCCTAATACTTAATTGGAAGAGATAGAATATCTTATTATATATATTATTTGCAAAGACAACCATTAGATCACCCACCCTTCGCGGCAAGCACAGTTTTTAGCTAGGTTTAAGAATTAAAATCTGGAAAAGAATGGGATAGAATGAAAAAATTGCGAAGACATAGGACCGTACAGCCCAGAGCCCTTTGAAATATTAAGGATGGCAGGTTTGGTTTCGTTGGATTTCTCTCTCGCACCCCGCTTACTTTTTTTTTTTTTTTTGGCTGTGTTGGGTCTTTGTAGCTGCGCGCGGGCCTTCTCTAGTTGTGGCAAGCGGGGGCTACTCTTTGTTGCAGTGCATTGGCTTCTCACTGTAGTGGCTTCTCTTGTTTCAGAGCACAGGCTCTAGGTGCGTTGGCTTCAGTAGTTGTGGCACGCAGGCTCAGCAGTTGTGGCTTGTGGGCTCAGTAGTTGTGGCTCACGGGCTCTTCAAGGAATTCATGGAAAAGACTCTGACAAGTACAGGTTTCTGGTAACTGACTATACTGCTGAGCTGCATGAATAAGCATTTTCAGAACTCTAATGGAAAACTGATAAATTCATAAAAGTGCTAACAAAAGGTGAAGATGAAAAAAATTAATTACGTGGGACTGAGTGAACTGATGAGGATGATTATAATTTTTGTAAAGTAAAAGTAAAAAAAATAAAAGACAAGCAAACCCAAAGAGTCCCCCACAATTGAAACCTAAAATCATGAAGACTAAGGATGGTAGATAATCACCCAAAAGGGCAAGCAGATGCCGTCAGAGATGACAAATGCTCACGTTTCTGTGTAGTACCTGCCCTCTCGACTCTGCATCATTGTATACTCTTTATTATTGTTGAAACAGTTGGCAAGAATGCTATTTTATTCTGAATATTCAAGCCACCAAAAGGAACTGGTGAAGAAACACTTAAGCCTGGCTACCCCAAGCCGTTGAATCGCAATCCCTTTCCCCAAACCTCAGCTGAGACATCAGAGTTGAAATCCCTGCAGCAGCAGAGGGATGCTGTCAGGTACGGCGTGTACCAGCAGAAACCTGTAACAGAGTGAATTAGCCCTGACAGCCACCAGTGAAAAGGACTGAGAAGGAAGGACTCGTTGTCTGGGCACAGGCCTTCCTGTCCCTCCTGTTACCTGAAGCAGACCAACCAGAGGACTGCTGAGCTGCTACCTGCCTGAGATCATGAAAACTCAGTGAACCGAAGCAGAAAATTCATGCATCTCTGGTCCCAAGCAGAGATTTTCCCACCAGTTTCCACTGTTTAAGCAGAGACAGACAACTAGGAGCACGTAATTTTCCTTTGGAGTCTAGATTTTTGGGCACATAACATAGGAGGTGATACCGCTGGGGAATCCATTTATTCATTAAGGAACTATGCATTAAGCGCTAATTATGATGAAAGTGCGCTTTGAGATTTTAATGATTGCAACTTTTTATGGTAATAGAACATTAAAAACCTGTATTACAAGCATTTAAAATTTTATAACAGCTGAAATTATACTGGAACACACTTTTACAGCTCCCTCTGCAAACATCCTGAGGTCAGTAATTATTACTTTGGGAGCACATAAATATTTATGTGTAGCATGGCTGCCATGCTAAGTAACAAACCACGTCAAGAAAAGAAAACCTGTAAGAAAGAAAGGATAATTGTAGAATTCCAAGGGACTGGGGTGTGAATGGCATTTACAGTCACGCTAAAGAAACCTCTAATACTAACCTGACAGAAGCTTGCAGTGATGAAAAGGGGAAGACGGGCACATGGGCAGAATGGGTGTATCCAGCGGGGGCTGGGAGTGTCAAACAATAGCTGAATCCCTGTCTTCTAGACTGAATATGAAAAATCAAGATGTAGCAATATTAACATAGTTATTTAACGCAAAATACACATAAAAGTCAGAGGAACCATCTAAAAGAGTTGAAGGTGGTTGTACTGGGGAAGAAAAATTCGACGGGTAGAGCTGAAGGGTACGGCTGAGTTTTACAGAGCTTCCAACAAGCCTTGTAAAACTATCTGTCTTTTAAAAACATGGGTACGCATGACAGGTAAAAATCTAAAGCAAAAAAAAAAATAGAACGGCCTGCATAAAAATATGTGATGAGCGCTTCCCTGGTGGCACAGTGGTTGAGAGTCCGCTGGCCGATGCAGGAGACACGGGTTCGTGCCCCGGTCCGGGAAGATCCCACACACACGTGTAGGGAAGAGGGAGAGGGGAGAGAGACTGATTTAAAAATACATCAAAATATATTCTATGTGATGGAATTGTTAGTGATACTAAATTTCTATACATCTGTGGGTGTCCTTCAATTTTCTACAATAAACGTGTGATATTTATGTTGAGAAAACTGTGTTTCAAACTAAACAATGAACAAAACTATGAAACAAGATGAAAACACATGAGCATTTCTCTTGGGGCCCTGGCAAGTTTCAAATCTACTAAATTCCAAGGTGAGGAGTAAAACTTGAGACACATTAACGATTATCCAGTGAGCTGGCGCAAGTAACATTTGAATCAATTAATGGCCAGAATATAAAGGTCAACCATCCAGTTAAAAGATACAATTTCATAAGCAAGCCTGTTGAATACGCATTTCTGAGAAAGAAGCTAAGAAAAGAAATCATGGGTTCCGGGGTTAGTAAAGAGCCCGGTATGGTTCGGGTAAGTTCAACATCATCTCAAGGCCCTTGCAAATATCACGTTTCCTACTAAGCCTCTCACTTCTTCCTATAGGAGGTTTTTTGGGGACCACACAAAACTTAGTAAATACTTATTGACTAAGACCTTATATGAAAGAGCCAGGACCCTCCCACCTCATTCATCCTTTATAGAATTATTCTCCAATACCAGTCTGATGTTTACTCTGCTTTTGAAAAAGTCTGTTTCACTTATCTGAACACTTCATACCTGCTCTGAGAACATACAGCTTTTTTCGGGTCTGTTTACCAATAAGCTGAAAATATAGGCCTCTCATACTTTGTCCCTTAATTTTGTGCTGCTGGCCTTCATGCGTGGTGTTTATCTCCAGTGCCTTATGATGTCAGCACCTCTATCTCTTTTTCCTTCTATAGTCTAGAATATTCTATTATAGTTTTCAGGTTCCACACTGTAATATCTAGGTACGTACACAAGGGAAACCACATAAGGTTTACTATGTTTTTACATTTGATCCATGGATGCAGTTTGCAAATTTCTTAGGTTTGCTTCTCCGTGTTTGAATGACTGGCTTCGCCTGTAATTAGTACAGTCCCCCCAACGCCATAGGGAAGGTCTCAGGGCGTTTTTCCCCTTGACTTTCACGACAACGCAAGCTTCTGGCTTGCCTTCTAAATCTGGCTTCCCTTTCTCAGTCTTCTTTGCAGCCTCCTGTTTCTCTCGGAATCTTTTAATTAGCTTTCTTTGGACCCTCTTTCAAATGTTCTTTTTTTCGGACTTCACATTTTCATGGGTCGATCTGATTCACTCAAGGGCTTCTGTTACCCTGTGTATGCAGATTAAGACTTTTCTCTCTCTCCTGAGTTCCAGAACCAACTGCCTCCTAGATTTCTCCAGGTGGATGCTTTCCATGGGTCCTGACCTTCACGTATTCAAAAAGGCATGCATGGTCCTTATGTAGAAAGATTTTTCCGCTGGTGTTTGCTTTCTTTGTAATTGCACCTTCCCTCCCAATTTCCCCGAATCAGAAAGCTTGGGTTCATTCTAAAATTTCCTCCCCTTCTTTAATGCCTACCTTTGAAACATCAACATTACTATTGATTTCAGTTCAAAATATATCATCAATATTTCCTTCGTCCTCATGGCTCCCACCCTCAACCCGCAATCCCTGACCTGGGATTTATGAAATGTTCTCCCAAAGGCAGTGCCTCCAATTAGATGCCCCTTCTGTCTACCCCACTGCTGCCCAGGCCTTAGACCAGATCAGACACTCCACACTTGAGTTTCCAGACAGCCCTAGACTAGCTCCTCACATGACTCACTGAAAGCTAAGATTTGATGCATGACGTGCACAAAAATATTTATGTAAACATATTAATAATTATACACTAATTCCTGAATTTGTGTTTAATCTCATTTTGTACTTTCCCTACTATTCTCAGGAGCAAGCCCAACACCTGGCACATAGCAGACCCTCAAATGAAGAATATGTTGAAGGAAGGAAGGAAGGAATTGATTCTCATAGTAAGTTAACCAGAGATCATTTGAAAACAGTGTTTCCATTATTATCCTGAGTTTGAGAGGAAAATGTGTGGCTTACAACTTATTGAGGACCGATCTCTTTTTCTAAAGTAGTCATTGGAATTTATATTAATTCAGAGAATAGGATCTATGAAAAGCAGGTAAATTTGACCGTCTTGGGAAAATATTAAATCCCTCAGGATTCAAAGACCACTGCAGAGCAGATCTATCAATGGTGTTCTGCCAGATGAAGAGATGGGTTCCTCTCCAAACCCGGCCCCTGACCACTGCCATACCAGGGACGGTTCAAGTAGCTCTTTATATGAGATCATGGGACAAGATCCCTGCCAAACTCTAAAAGCCCGTAATTCTATGTTTTTGAGGTCTCCTTTTGCATTTTAGTGCCTGCAGTTCTCAGATGAGGATGTAGAAGTGAGATAAAAAGTATAAGGCAAAGAAGCTAACTTCAAGGTGTTTACAAGTGGCTTGAAGAGTAATTATTCACAATATAACCCCCATCAGCGCCAACCAGCACAAGGAAGACAGTAGATCCAGAGAGATGGTAGAGACAAGGACAGACACGGAAACAGACAAACCCCAGGTGAACCCCAGCCCTGAAACTTTACTGGCTCTGCAAACTCAAGGAATAACATCATTATGATCAGGTGTCATCCTCACTTTGGGATGAGACGGAAGTGGATGCCTCTTAGAATGTTTTGTTGAGATTTTCTCATTATTGGTGACTTTCCAATTAATTATCCCTAACCTCAGATTGAAACTCTCAAACATTCTATCCTTATATATTCTCACTACCTGTTCATCTCTGGTAACAGAGAAGGTGACACTGGATTGTGGTAGAGTTGACTCCCCACAAAGCAGGGGCTCTTTTGCCTGTCCCCAGCTTCACTGATAAGTTTCATCAGCTTTTATCTGCATTTTATGGTGCACTACACTTGTAAGGATGTTCTTCTGGGGTGTCCACAGCCAAATGTGTTTGGGGAGCCTTGCATACTCTACTTGGAACTTCAAAATCCATCACAGCACCGGGAAGCCTCTGTATGTTGGGAAGGGTCCTGCTGAGATGGGGACTAACCTGTCCTAATATTTTGGGCACCGCTGAGCCAGACAATCAAGTACCACGCACAGTCCAGAAAGATCTCATTGGGATGCACCTGGGCTGAAGATGCATGAAACCCTTTTCTATGATACCTCCTTTCACTTACTGTTTTACTTATTTAAGAATGGGAGCAGGAGATGACTGTGTCGCCATTGAATGGGGGCAGCAGGACAGGTGAGTATCAGAATTAAGGAAGCAATGCTAGAACTGATAGTTGCTGATTCTGAAAACCAGCTATAGGGAGGAAAAAGAGCACGTTAGGTTGGACGTATTTCTAGCAGCCCCACAACAGGAGAACTACATGTTGGACAATCTCACAGCTGTTAACAGCCGTTTTGTCTTGTGTTTCCCAGCAAAGTCATCTGATTCCTGCTACCGACCTTATAGTCATAGAGATACGACTATCAGTGTCTCTCTTGCTTCTGTTATATTTAGAAATTTAACTTACAGATTTATTCCACTTCCACTTCTCCTTGGCTGACAGAAAATCCCTAATGGTAACTGGGTTTTCTACGGCACCATTTTGACTTGGCTTTTTTTAAAAATTTACCTTCTCAGGCCAAAAAGAACCATCCTCTTATCTTTTACTAGATATATTGTTTACTCATGTATACATTTCCACCTGACTTACAGTCTTTAAAGTTTTAACCCAAAGTGTTTACTAAAAGTCTTCTATTATTACTGAAAGGGGAATAAGCACTTTTGTCTATCAAATTGTTCCCAAACTAAGTTTCCTTGTGTATTCTAATTCCTAAGGCAGTCAAACTGAATTAAATTCAAATATATTTCTTAGTCTTATGACACTTTTGCACATCATTTCTATCATATGACCTTCTTCATTTTCTCAGTTTCCAGGTAATATATATATAGACTGCTGCATTTCTCCTGGGTCTTAACTTGCCAGTGATTTGACAAAGAGTACACAGCAACATGTGCCTACCAAACAAATATCAAAAGTACAGAATAGTAATAAAAACAAGGGCATAATGTGTGCATTTTATGAGACAGTAATTCCTGCTTCATCTACATAAATGCAATTAACTATTCACACCTTAACACAGAATTCTGAAATTCTGTTAAAATATCTGCAAGTTATACAGTTCTCAAAGTAAAAATCTTCAGAAGGCTTAGATGTTACTATTTTTTTTCCACAGACTATAATCATTAAGAGCATATAGCCTACAAAATCTGTCAAAGAGTGATTTTCATTTGGCAAGTCCTGGCTGGAGATTTCTAAATTAAATTATTTTAAAAATATGGATCTCATAATATCTTCATTGAAAATGATAAAATATCTAAAGTATAAATGACTTAACATCCTATTTCTATTAATATTAAAGTACCCAAATCTTGCTGTGGTAATAGATAAAATATTGAAAAAGAAATAAGGGTGTCAAGAATCACAAATGGAGACAAAGATATTACCCTAAAAGCATCGCTCAGTAATGTATACTGTTCTTGGTCTGATATTTCTGAGTTCTCCCCAAATAAGTGAGCAGTTTACACTACAATGGCATAATCAAGTACTTTCCAAATGTGGTTTAAAGATTCAGTGTTTCTTTAAATTTAAATGTGAAAAAATTTCTGATTTTGTGCAGCTTTATCTAGTAACAGAGATCACACTCGGCTCCCTGGGACAAGTTCTGAACTGAATAAAGAAGAGCAGTCGCCCACGTCTGACAGCGAGTGAGATGGCGGGGATCTGCTGCTCCCCTAATGGAATCACAGGATGAAGGAGTGAGCTCTGATGATGGATATGCAAAGACCGCTATTTCTGCATTTGCTCGCGCACAGGGGAATGAGTCGATCCCCTCCTCTTCTCCTTAGCGGAACGGATTGTAGGAAAGCCAAACGGCCTCAGAGCTAAGCGGTCCTGATAACAGGGATCTCCCACAGAAGTGGTTCACTACAAGTCATCGGGGGGAAAATATAAACTTACAAACAAGCTCTACCTGGAGGACACACAGCTAGGACAAATGTGCATGGGACACCAGTCGGCAACCTACAGGGAATGAAAATTGAGAAAAATATAATTTTTTTTTTTTTTTTTTTTTTTTTGCGATTACGGGGGCCTCTCACCACCGCGGCCTCCTGTCGCGGAGCACAGGCTCCGGACGCGCAGGCCCAGCGGCCATGGCTCACGGGCCCAGCCGCTCCGCGGCATGTGGGATCTTCCCGGGCCGGGGCGCGAACCCGTGTCCCCTGCATCAGTAGGCGGAGTCTCAACCACTACGCCACCAGGGAAGCCCGAGAAAAATACAATTTGAATGAATGCAAGGTCAAGGCATTGAAGCATGGCTGTATTAGCAGGACTCAGGGATGTGGCATTTCCCTTGTGTTAAATATCTGTGTGTGTTCTGAGGCTGCAGTGCCTATGAAAGTAGCACTAAGTTGAATACTGAAATAATCGCACTTTAAAACGAATTTTATCATGAAATCTACCCCAAGTGTGACGTTACCATCTTAGATGACAGATATGTCTGACCTGTTCACACCTTCCAACCATCAGTAATGTGTTGGAGGCTCCTACTATAAATTATTTTCCTGCATTAGGAATGGGATAGTCTGCAAACAAAGACTGACATTTCAAAGCACTGCTCTCATGCTGAATGTATCACAGATGTAATGTGGCTGGAAGTGAGTAGGCACTTAATTGATATTGGTTTAATGTTACACATTGCTCTCAGAATTTTCTTGGCACTAATCACATTAAAATCCTCTCATTTAATGGACCACGTTAAAATACCCAATTTTTTTCCAATAGGTAGAACTCACTTTTTAAATTACAAGTTTCTAGGAGCCTTTGAAGTTAATATTAAAAGTTAATTTTATTCTTATATGTAGAGTACTCACTGCTTCAGAAGTTTCCAAGAATCTCTAAGGCACCTGTTACGGCACATCCTGTTTTAATATTCTCATTGTAATTGAAAGCATAAGTAAGCAAAGGGCTATATTTTAGTATACCCTTGCAAGTTGTCATATTACACCATCACATATATTTATTGGGTTGCAAAATAATATAAATATGATGATATTGGTTTTATAAAAATACCTACAGTATATCTATGTACCGTTATAAGGGTAATTTTATATGGATATATAAAGTTACATGGATATATATATATATCCATATATATATATAAGTGATCATGTGAATATGTTATTTTCTGTAAAACAGGATCATATTATCTGTTTTATGACCATCTGCCAGATGTGTTCTATTGCTCACGGCCATCACCACTCCAGCTGAAACGTCCACCTCCCCTGACCTAAGTTACAATAATAACCTCACATCGCTAGCAGGATCCACTAGGGCCCTCCAATTCTTTCTCTCCTGCCCATAAAGGGAGATCATTTCCACATGACAATCTGGCCACGTGCCACGGATTCTCACTTAAAACTCATCAACACATACACACCTAGGACATCATCAAAATGTTACCACCGATTTTTCTCTGACCAGTGGGCTAATGAGTAACTTCTTTTTTTTCTGTATTTTCCGAGGCTTGTAAAACAAACATGAATTATTTATGTAATCAGAAAAAGAAAACATCTTACTAAAAAGACATTCAGAAGTCAAATTAAATGTTTTATAACATTAATGTAAATTATTGGATTTTTTTAAATTATCTTAATTAAAATATAGATTAAAAATATTATTTATCATGAAAAACACTTGAAAAGAGGGAGTACAATTTACCAAAAAATGGGAGCATAATAATCAAACAGGATAGACCTACGAAAGTTTTCCTTAGACCTTGAGCACAGATGGTGGTCTGTATTTCCTAAACTTAATAAACCCATGTTTCTATTAGATGTACAAAATGTATGTATTTTTCTGTTCTTCAAAGAATTTTATGTAAAATTATAGAAATGCCATGAAGCACACATTTTTCAGTTTATGCTTTTGTATTTAAAGAGTGTTTCTTCTATCGGACATTAGTCAGAAAAGAAAAATCTTAATCATCAACAGTGGAAGTTTCTGAAAAGGCTGACTAGTGACAACAGTATGTTACAAAAAGTCAAGGTAACATGTATGATATGTGCAAATGCAGGTCTTTCATATTCTTGTATAAACAATTCATATTGTGTAAAAGATGCAATCAGAGAGGCCTGGGAGCAGCAAAAATCATGCTCGAAACCAGACAAACTTCATTTTCAGGGACTGTGAATCTACTGTTAAGTTTTGTGCCATAATCACAGCCATGGTTGATTAAATTCCTGCACATTTAATCTATCTTAACGGAACAGACCATTTTAAATTTTTATCCAGTATTGATACTGAATACCCTGATGTGTCATTAACCATGGGCTACTTCACTTAGTAACTTAAGGAAATACATTTTGACAATCGTGATAAAAGTGGCAAAAGTAAAGTTAAAAGAGAGAATTGAGCAATACTGAATTGAAAAATCCAGGCGTTCTTCAAAAATAACTTGTAAGTAATTTACGTGACAGTCCACTGCCACCGCAGGAGGAACTGTGGTAAGAACCATGAAAAAAGTTCCCACTTTTTTGGAGTTTATTTGTAATGAAGGACTTACGGCAGTCACATAACTAGTGAGAGAACTCGTCAGGGCTTATACCTGAGGTCCTGACGCTCAAATGTCTGCCGTGATGCTTTACGCCTACGTTAAGACCAAGGAACCGTTCCTTGTACTTCTTCCTTCCACTTTAAGCCTTTAAGATTCTTGGTATATTTACACCTATGTTTGTGACCACCACGGTCAAAGCCTTTACTAGCAGTTTTGTCCACACTCAAAAACAGTGTTCAGTGTGTCAGTGCAGCTTTCCATCAGACATAAAAACTTTTTTACATAAAAAGTTGAGAGATGCCCAAAGCTATTTACATCGATAACCTATCAGGAATTTATTCTTTCTGATTGACTAGGTCCAGCTTGTAAATACTTGTTTCCTTCCCTAAGAAAGTTCTTAGACATTTTCTTCACTTCTTCTTTATGCTACACCAGGGAAGGATGCGACGGCACAGTTCTAACAGGACACACTGACTTTCACAAGAAATCCTTGTTGATATTTTCACTTAAGATTATTTATAATATAAATACAATTACTGTCCGAGAAGATGACGTGATGTCTGTAACACCAATACACAGACTTCATCAACTACATAAGCTCTGCAGCTCTCAAAATGTAGCTTCTCTTTTTTGAATATATTTTGTAGCAACCACTCAGGTGGCTAAATCTAAAAGGAGGTGACTCTTACTACCCTTGTGCAAGTGGATGGAGATCCTGATTCTTTCCCAGTGAATTATCACTTTATAGGTTTGTTCTGATGGCCCAAAGAGGACTCATTTTCAGAAATGTAATTTAAGAGTGTAGGCAGGCTACAGTAGCAGACTGATAGTTTCTATATTGTCTTAGAATTTAAGAAGCTAATGAATTTCCAGGATCCTGCTTTTTATTGATATCTACTTCAAAATCCATTTTGCTTCCTTGACTCTATATATGAGTTAAAGATATTACAAAGAGTAGATCTCTTGTAGACGCCTACTAACATTTTAGGTTAAGGGATGATTCAATAAAGCCATTCTGGAAAAGAAATAACTCCAAAGAGAAAGACTATTTAACTAATATAAAACATATAAGCTTCCAAAAAAGCAGGATTAGGTATCATTGTTGCTAAGCCTCTTTTACTGTTTATTTGTTTTATTTGACAGTACTGGTGTACTGTCCCATTTCTTGCACCCCTTACATCAACCTTTTCGATGTATTTAACTGTTTGATGTAATATCGTGTTTTAATGAATTTAACGACTGATGTATTAATTTTAGAACCCAAAATCGAACACTGCTTTACAAAAGTATTTTCCTCTACAAATTCACATTTCATTTCAAATAAAATGGAAATCTCAACCTCAGACCAAGCTTTAACAGCATACGCTCTCTTAAATGTCACTGGGCAGTGGGCTAATGAAATCTCTTTTACAATCTCTGCTGGTTCAGAATGGCTATAACATTTGCACTTATAAAGTTCCCACAGGAATTTTAATATTCCTGTCTTTATCACTACTTCATGAAATTAAGTCTACCCTTTGTAAGCATTTGTCCACCCTACTAACAAATAGGTATCATCCTATATGATAAATAGTTTTGTGGGGACCTTTTATAGGAAAACTTGGTGTGAAATTTTTTTCAGGAAAAGAAAAAACATTATGCCTCCTGCAACTTCTGATCCAGCACCAAGTCTCAGCTCGGACTGGCTGGATCCACCTTGTCTCCCGGATTTTGAGGTTGACAGGATTTTTCGCTGAAACTTCAGCTCTCTGATGGGTCCAAGAAAAGTTACTCATTTTCAACTGGTTCGACTTTTTTCTTATTGCAAGGACAGCAGTCTGAGCATGTCTGAGCTGAAACCAGAAATCCTCCACGTGCGTTTTTCGAATGACACTTTATTGCTTGTTTTCTGAAATCTACTTTTATGGTGTTAATCACTGTGAATAAGGAGAAAGAATTTTCACCATAGATAGGATGAATTTTTACCATCGATTTTAGTGATGGGAAGGTTTAGGTAGCAATAGGTTTAAAAAAACACGACTTAAGAACAACAACAACATAAAAAGGTGGACTGATAGAAAGTAGAATGGTGGCTACCAGGGGCTGGAGGGCGGGGAAGATGGGAGATGCTGCTGAAAGGGTACCAACTTTGACTTATAAGATGGGTAAGTTCCAGGGATCTAATGTACAGCATGGTGACTACCGTTCATAATATTGTATTATACACCTGAATTTTGCTAAGAGAGTAGATCTTAAGCATTCTCACTACAAAAAAAATTAATATTAACTCTGTGAAGTGATGGAGGTGTTAATTTACCTGATTGTTGTAATCATTTAACAAAATATACCAAATCATCACGTTGTAAAATATATAGTTTTATTTATCAATTACACCTCAATAAAGCTGAAAAAAAGAAAAAAAAAAAAAAAAAAACCCTCTTAATGTTCAATGGTCACTAACAGGGCTTAGGAGCCAGAGTAGCTTCCTTCAAATTCTTACACCGATTAGCCCCAAAAATATAACCTTGGGTAAAAAATTGGACGTATTCCCCATTTCCTTTCTTGACAAACTTGCCTTTAGACCTAGTGAGATACATTAAGTAGGATAAACCATGAAACGTGTCCACTGACCTCATCACAAAGACGTCAAAGTATTCTCGGCAAAGGGCCATTATGAGGGGTCTGAGTGAAGAGAGACCAGACTGTCTGGTTGGGGCGACGGTGGCCATAAACTTGGGTCAGAAAAGGCATATTGTCCTTCGGAGAAGTTTGACTATGAACATGAGAGGACAACAGGGTGACAATCCGAGGACAGAAGTTTGATCAGGCTTTTTTCTTCTTATTTTTTTAACTAATGGAAATCACTAGAACATAACCATGAATTAATTTAAAGGAAAAGGATACAGGAATGACGACGAAAATGAAAGCTCAATAAATGATGAAGGAGAAATCTTTGGAGAAGGGGCAAGCAGCAGAATCTAAGGAGGATGCAGAAGGAGTTATTAGCTTAAAAAGGAGAACAAACACCTCTTTAAGGACGGAAGAAAGCCAGCGAATATATATAGGGAAGAAATCAATAGTTTTTAGTAGGAAGTTGAAGGCATTCAAGCCCGAAGACCTCAATTTTCTCAGAGAGGTTGAAGGCAAGACCAACATCTGAAAAAAGGATTAAATATGGCGTGCATGTCCTCATTTACATAAAAAGTTGAGTGATGCCCAGGTGTTCTGCCACAGTTCCTATTGGAAGGTCAGACTTACCATGAACTATTCAGTTTTAGCTTATTTTCTGGGGAGGAGTACAACGTTCTGAAACAGCGGGGGACCCTGTGTTCTAATATTTAACAAATCAAAGTGATGAAGGGTAATTTAGAACTAAACAATATAAAAAATTTTATACTAGGATTTAACCCGGAAACAGTCTAAGCAATGAATGAGTGAAGTTTTGGAACAATTTAATTTTGATCTATCAACTTGGCCGCCTGACACAAAGTGAGCAATATGTGTTTTTGAAACATCATTTGCTATTTCATTTAGTGCGGAATTGCTAGGTTCCAGCAGTCAGTCGCCTGCAGCACCCATTATAATGATCTAGTCCCACTCTGCCCATTAAACAGAGAGCATGACACACTCCAGCCAACAGGCAGAGAAATTACTAACATCAGATGTTCAAACACAAAAGGCCAAGGATGAAGAAAACATTCACTGCAATTTCAAGTAATCATTCCATTGTTACTGAAGTGAAACGATGATAGTATTAACATTACTGAGCCTCACTTAGTAAATGACTATTGATTTGCTAATATCTCCTCCTACACGTTCTGATTTCAGGGAGTGAAAATATCTTAAAAGATCTCCTGGTAATATGTAATACTAATAATTCAGCAATTCACCATTCCCTGTCACCCCTTAAAAAAAATAAAACAATTAAATAACATTTTATCCTTCAGTTAGTTATTAGTCATTTTTTGACATTATGTATAATAGATACCCTTTATAGTAAGGTTTATTAAATGGTTCTCAGACATGTGAAGTATCAAAGCATTTCCTCCCAAAATTTTCAATAAAAAAGAGGAAAACCTGAGATGATTAGTCAGGAACATAGGTAATCATTTTCCCCCAAAAGAAGCATCATTCAGTGTGTTAGTCAAATAAATTATTTTCCTTCTAAAATAATTAACCCCAATATAAAAATTAATTTGTTTCTTATAGTTCAAAATGCAATGGGCTGTTAAAACGGGCAGATTTGTCACAGCTTTAGAACTGTTAACAGAACAGAGCAGCTTAGCAAACTGTGGCCACAACGGAAAATTCAACGTGAAAATTCAGATCTAGCATGCCGCAGATAAACGTAACCCTGTAATCCAATGTCATATCAGTAAATAAGTGAAAATTGAGCAATGCTATTAAGAAACCATTCTCTGTGAAATCACATGGTACAAAATAGCAAAGAAAAGTCTATTGTTCCTCTCTCCACAGGCAAGTGATTGAGCAGATTTTGATATTTACAAGTACTGATTCAAGGCATAGATGCACTGATACAACATGCCAGAAATATATATGTATATATACACACACACATATGTATATATTACGACCATGTTGAAATAAATAGGAAGTCAAAATTTTTTTTTTTTTTTTTTTTTTTTTTTTTTGCGATACGCGGGCCTTTCACTGTTGTGGCCTCTCCCGTTGCGGAGCACAGGCTCCGGACGCGCAGGCTCAGCGGCCATGGCTCACGGGCCCAGCCGCTCCGCGGCACGTGGGATCCTCCCGGACCGAGGCACGAACCCGTGTCCCCTGCATCGGCGGGCGGACTCTCAACCACTGCGCCACCAGGGAAGCCCAAAAGTCAAAATTTTTAAACGACTGGTTTGAGTTAACCACTTTTCAGCCTTTGTGATTTCCTCTTGGATAACAGAAAAGGTTCTTAAAGTCTGAGAAACAGCAAATTACTATAGAATTGTTAAAAAAAATACTCTAACAAATTCTGAGTTATAGAGCATTGGTGTTCAAATATGGCACTGGTTAGAAAATATTTTAAAAACTGGATAATGTAGAACGAAAAATTCAAAAACTTACATATGTGAGATACTCAAATGTTCAATAAAATGAGGTAAGTGAAAATTCTGTGGTCAAATTTTGTTGAATAGAACGTATATTACATAGAGTTATGTGAATATGTAATTCTACATTAAATATAAAAATAATAATGCAGTAAACTGTTTTACTGGGCATGAAAACACTTAGATTTGAGATTTTAGTCTACTACATAACCTCTCTGATATTAGATTTCTTTATGTAAAAATAGGGGTAATATATTAAGTGCATTGCTTTTGTCATAGACGCGCTCCACATACTCAGTGAGCGATCTATGAAACTTCTAGGAAACTGCAAAACCCTGCTCAACTATGTGATGGAAATTGTGAAAATAATAATGGTACTAAAAAGTCTACACTTTGAAATTATACTGTAGAAATCCATCGTTTTTTGAGCCACCCCAATTCCTAAAGTACACTGGGTTTAGATGGTTTCTATTTCACAATTAAAATCCTAAAAACGGTCAACTGTTTTACTCAGTAATAAACGCAGTCAATCCTCATTGCTCATGGATTTTATATTTGTGAACTTGCTTACTTGCTAGAATCAATTTGTAATCCCAAATCAACACTGATGGTACTTTGCTGCTCATCCGTGCATACGCAGAGTAGTGGAAAATTCTAGCCACCCAAGGTGCACATTCAAAGCTGAGGTCCCATGAGGCCACGCTCTGCCTTCTTGTTTCAGCTCTCATAGTGTAAAAAAATGGTCTTACTGCAGTCTACTCAGTGCCATTTTTCCTGTGTTTGAGCTCTTTCTTGGTGATTTCACTGTTTCAAGTGGCCCCCAACCGTAGTACAGAAGTGCTGTCTAGTGTTTCCATGGGCAAGGAGGCTGTGATGAGCCTTAATAGAAAATATGTGCGTTGCATAAGCTTTTTTCAGGCCCGAGTTATAGTGTTACTGCCTGAGTTCAAGGTTTATGAGTCGACAACATATATTAAATTAGGTGTCTTTAAACAGAAACACACAAAAAATAAAGTTTGTGCCAAAAACACAGTTGTAAAAAAACAAAGCTGTACAGATCTGTTGATGAACATCTTGTGAGCAGAGGCACACAGGAACCTAACACTGTAAGTCCCCGAGGAGCCAGGTCTTGTATTCACTAAGTCAGTGTCTGTGATTATTTTATAAAACAGAACCACCACGAATAATGTAGTACAATGTATCATAATACTTCTTAACTTTCCTCCCATAGTCTAAGTACTCAAGTTAGAAAACTGTGTTTTAATGGGAAATGTATAATATTGCAATAGAAATAATGATCTTATTTGTCCACTTGGGGGACTTGCAGCTCCACATGATCCTATCATAAGTAATACGGCAGGACATCAGAGTGGTCAGGGCTCAGGTTCTGAAACTGGCCTCCATGGGATCAAATTTTGTCTCTACCACTATCAACTGGCTTTCAGCATGTAGATTAGCCTCGCTAAGTTGCCTCACCTATAAAAAGTAAAAGTGGAAAAAGCTAGCACATACATACAGGATTCTGTGAGGACTAAGTGAATTAATAATTATAAAGCACATAGAAAAACACTCATCATACAGGGAGGGCTGTATAAAAGTTAATTATTAATATCTGCTAGAGTTCTGTAGATCTGGCAAAAGTACTGACAACATTCACAGTATCTATGTCTACTCCAAAACATGAAACCATTTGTGATTCAATTAAAATAGCAACGATCTGAGGCCGTTTAGTATATGATGGTGACGCACACATACATCTCCACTTAACAAAAACTCACAATAAACAATTACCTTGCAAATCAATGAAAATTTCTACAGATAATGCTTTCCTGAAGAACTTGCAAAAAATGTGATTCAAATACATTTTTCATTCCTTTTTAAACATAACCCCATACCCCTCACGCTATTCTAAACACCTTCTCCATTTCAGCAAACACAGATTCCAACCCTGCAGTTCTCAGGCCAACAAAGTGGAAGCCCTCGCTGACTCCTGCTCTTTCTCTCAAGCCCCAAATCCAATCCCACACCAAGTACTGACAACTCGACCTTCCAGATACTCCCACATGTCGGCCACTTCTCATCACCTGCACCACGTCTGGCCCAGACAGTGGGACAGTTTCCCCTAAGAGTTCCCCCCACCCCTTTGTGTATTTTCAACAGAGCAGCCAGAGTGGATCTTTTTAAATGGATGTCATATCACGTCACCTCTCCACTCAAAAGCCTCCACAGGCCCCCTCATCACCTGGGGTAAAAGTAAATTCTAACGTCCAAGCAAGGGGCTTGATGAGCTCCTGTCGCCTCTCTGACTTCTAGTTCTGCCCTGCCCGCGTCCACTCCATGAGAGAGCTGCCTGGGTCTCCTTTGCTCCTCTTCTAACACGAGCCACTGCCCCACAGCTTGCCCTCGCCCGTTACCTCTGCCCAGCCCACGATGCACCCACAGTCCACGAGGCTCACAGCTCAAATGTCACCTCTCCATCAGGACATCCATTAAGACTCTCTACCCCTCTCTCCTTGCCCCTCCAACATTTCGCTTTAGTTGGCACGTTGTGCACTTCATCCACTTAGGTGTTTTTTCCCGTTTCTCCCCAGTAGAATGTAAGCTCCAAAGAGGCAGGGATTTGTGCTTCTTTTATTCACTGCTGACCCCCTCAGTGCAGAACAGAAGGCACTCGAATATGTAAGTGCACAGTGTCCCCTACTCATCAATTTGTTAAGTGGAAAGAAGACTGGACATGCAGCGCTAAACAACGTACAATGGCATTTAGCTCTGGAAGTAAAATAAATCTTTCTTTTGAGGTTGTTAGCAGGAACATATTTCTACAGTAATTACGATTTTTATGATGATGTATTTCAGCCACATTTATCTGAAAGCAAATTATTTCTGTGGATGGATGGTGGGCTAGTTATGACATGGTGGTAATGAGGCTACTCAGATTTACTGAATCCATTAGTCAAGTTACTCAGTGGTTACACGTACATTACTTGCTTTGGTTTGTTTTTGTCATTGTTCTATAATGTAAAATAATGTAAAATGTCTTATTATTCACTGTGTAGCACCCAGAACATAGTAGTCACTCAATAAATGTTTGCTGAATGAATGAATGAATGAACAAACAATAACTTCCTTGACGGCAGGAGTTATGTTGAAGATAGTTGGTGATCAATAAATATTAGTTAATGATTAAAGACAGTCATCAGTAAATGAATAACAGCAACGGGAAGATATATAACTTTGCATATGAGGTTGGGTTATTCTATGGTGTGAGAAATAGGGCATTGCAGACCATGAAAATGTTAATAACCTGACAATTATAGATTTAATTCTATGTTTATACATGAAGTAAATCCAGTTTCTAGCTCTCAATTCTGCCTGGTAAAGAAAAGCAATACCATCTGACGTTGAGATCGTGTGTGCTGAAGCAAGCACTTCTAAATACAAGTGTAGAATGAGTAGGATGAAGAATTCCAGAATATGTAAGAAGATGAATGTGGCTATAAGACAGGTTTTTTTTAGATATAACATGAGTTAATAATGTCAATATTAAATTCAGGCTGACTTCCAAAACTTGGCCTGCCATTCTTTCAGCCATTCGTGTATGTATTCAGCAAGTATTGATATATATACATTGAGTCTCTATAAAGTGCTGACACTGTTTTAACAAATAGCCATGTATGCACCAGCTAGCTACTTCTGTGACTTGCTGGAAGCTAATAATTTAGTTAATGCCTAACTTAGAGCTCCCTAATGAACACCACTAATATAAGCTAGATAAATAATTAATGAATATAAATCAAATTGTTCTAGGCAGAAGAGATATTTATTATAAAGGCAACTGGCCAGTAATAAAATTGAGTTATTGCCAGGGGAACAAGTAGGAGTTACAGAAACTGTGTCACAGGAGAACAAAGGGAAGAGTAAATCGTATTTAAACAAGCACAACATACACGATAATGTGAAAGAAAAGGCTCAGGCAATATGCTGACGATCCTAGCAGCAACTGGGGGAAAATGCCAAAGAATAGGGGAATACAATAAAAGTACAAAAACAGGAGTGTAGAGAACTCACCTCATCAAAATGGAGCTATCATTGAGTCTGACAATGACATGGGGATGTCCCCGTTCAGGACAATGATTTAGTACTTCTTCAAGCTGTTGTTATTTTTCGAAGCATCTGTTTTGGGAAATGGGACTGGTGCCAGTGCTTATTGATTTTCCTTGGAAGACACTGTTTAACCTCAGCAGGAACAAGGCACATGTATATTTCCTCAGTTATGCAAAGAGCCACAAGGAAGACCTAAGTAATTTGCCACTATACGTCTAACTCATTTCTATAATTATAGCGTACCTTATATATTGACAACCCAGGTACCAGTCCTCATGGGCTGCCCTAATCCCAGCTCTGGTTATAAACATGCTTCATTCCTGCCCTCTGGGTGGTCCAAGTTATTTGCTACTTCTAGTCTATCAGTGGTATTTCTGATACCCATGCTACTCCCGGCAACGGTCCCTATACGCTGAAGGGGAGTCATCTGCAAGTAGCTATAGCTGCTGCACCTTGAAATCACAACCCTGCCTGCCATGTACTGAGCCCTTCTCTTGGCTGTCCCTGTGATATTAAATTGTAAGAAGCCTATGAGATGCCTAGGCCAGGACTCAGGGCAGACTCTACAAAGAACATAGATCCTCTTACTCTGTTCCATCAGAAATAAGAAACAGATATTCTATAATGAAGGAAGGAAATCTCGGCTGGCAGTGAACTTAAGGGCTGACAAACTCTCTGAACTCAAGAAGGGGAAGTCTTCATCCAGCAGTGTACATTGAGGAAATGGAAGAAGGATTTTAAGAATTCAAGCTCCGTCACATGAATATTGGTTCCTGAGAACTGCATGAATGAAATGAAAATAGAAAGCCTAATTTGGCAAAGGTTTGGCGTAACTGATCATAATTACTGAGAGAAAATAAATGGAGATGGGCCTTGAAAAAGTGACTCTCAACTAATATTCTGAAGCTCTCGACTAATATTCAGAAAACAAAATAAAAACATAGGAAAACCACAAAAGCTATGACTCTAACTCTTCTCTCATTCTCATATAATTATAGCCCAGTTTCGCCCAAGTCATCCAGTGGTTGAACTACCCCCCCCAAAAAAGTTTCAAACAACTACTATAGACCAAGCCATTTCTTTAAAAATCTAGCCTGGTGTCCTATGAGTTCTGAGAATTCCAAAGAGTTCACGGTTGATGATTTCACAGTATCACTCAAAAGACCATATAGTTCCCTTCTGAGATGTGTTTTAAATTTTCTTTAATACTAAGCAAATACTAAGTAGATCTCACTGCCTTTTTGCTGACTTGTTAGTTTAATTCCTCTTAGGCTCAGTTTCTATAAAGTGAAGATTTGTTCTTATAAATGAGTTAAGCACTTTTTCATGTGTTTTCCTGTAGAGTACTAGCTCCCCAAATGATTCTATCTCAGGCTAAATTGTCTTTATTTCCTTTACCTTTCCTTATTTATTTATTATAGCTGCCATCTTCCAGGATTTGAAAGGGACACATTTCCAGTGATATACACTTCTACTATAAAAACAAAAAAAGTTTACAAATCCTTGAGGGACAAATTAGACTAAACTAGACCAAATTAAACCTCTTACAAGATTGAGGAAATCTCCATTCACAGTCTTCATCCTAAATGGCTTCTGCTTAGGATTTTAAAAAGGGGGAAGAAAGCAGTGTAGTGGGATTGTGTTTTTTAAAAAAAAGATTATGTTCAAGTCCTAAGGCTACTATCTGTGAGTGATCTTCTATGGAAATAAGGTCTTTGCAGATCAAGGTAAGATAAGGTGGTATTGAGTTAAGGTGGACCCTAAACCCTATGACTGGTACATTTATAAAGAAAAGAGAGGGGTATTTGGACACAGAGACACAGGGAAGAGGGTCACGTGATGATGGAGGCAAAGACTGGAGTGATGCATCTGTAACCAAGGACCACGAAGGACAGCAAGGCATCCATAGGAGCTAGAGAGAAACAAGGAAGAATTCTTCCCTAGAGCTGACATAGGGCATAGGGCTTTGCCGACACCTTGATTTCAGATTCCTGGTCTCCAAAATGTGAGAGAATAAAGTTCTCTTGTATTTAGCTATCAAGTATGTGGTCATTTGTTAAGACAGGCAGCATGACCCTTGGGGAGAAAGGACAGACTTTGGACAATGACCTTAAGTTCAGAGATATAGTTTGTTCTTTGACCTATGGCAAGTTGCTTAATATCTTTGAGCACCAATTTGCTTGTATGTGGAATTTTGAGGGCTCATGTGAAAGGCCAGGCACATAATAGAAAATCATTAAGGAATTATGCAATTTTTATTAATAAAGGGAAAAAAAGCAAATCATTCATTCTTACTCTTATATTCTAGTATGCCTTCTAAAATATTCTGCATAATTTCTTAAAATCTTTGTTAGAGATAAACTAATCAGAAAGAATACCAATTCTAAAATAATTATAGTACGTGTGAGGACCCATGTCAGGGTCTAAGCTATAATTCAAGACAATGACAACAAATAACTCCAGTGATTTTTATACTGAAGAGTTTTCACTTTCATGTAAACAGAAGTTGTAGACACTTCTTTCCTAGATTTAAACAAGAGAAGAAGATTCAATGTAAGCCACATAGCCTTACTATCATATACCTAGTCTGGCTAAAAATTAGGAGAATGAATTGAAAGACAGAACAACAATTATCAAACCATTTTAGTTAGCACTGACTTGCAAGCTATCAAGGCATATAATTTCCAAGAAAAAGGCAAGAGGAATAGAGCTTGGTGTGACATCTACACAATTTGTTTTATGAACTTTGTGGTGACCCACAACCTTAGTCTCTAATTATCTTGTAATTCCTGGCAAATAAGTGATGACATATACACACATTTTTTTTCTCACCTGAAGTATGACATATTGTGAAGTATTATTGGTTAAATACGCAGACTTTTATATGCCATCAAATCTTCAAATGGTAATAAACTGAATTGTTTTACTTACTAATACAAGCAGTAGGACAACATCAGGGTTATCACATGCACAGGCAATGTGCATTGGTGTCCAAAAATCTTCATCCTGGTGGTTGACATTGGCCCCTCTGTCAATCAGGATCTCTGCAATGAAGACATTATCATACCGGGCACACTGAAAAAAGAAAAAAAGAAATAAAAGAAAGTATACTATGATAACAAACTATGATAGGTTTATTTGGAATAAACCTAATCCAAATTTCCTTTCCATAGGTAGACAACTTCAATGCCAATTTTGGAACTTGGGAGGTGGAGCTAAACTGGGGAAGAATGTATTCATGTTCCCTAACTAACCTACAAGGAAAGAAGCATATGTAAGACTGAAAGGAAAATTGAATCCATGGACAGTGGAAAGAAAAATAGACTAGATATTATAGAAGACAAGATTAGTCATTTGAAGGCAGTAATATAAATTATACAAAATGACACACAAAGAGAAAATTGATGAAATAAATGAACCGAGCCTCAGTGAGTTGTGGGAAAACTTCAAACTGACTGATAACCCCTCAGACTGACAGCACAGGAAATGGGTACTACAGAGATATATGTATGTTTTTGTTATTATTTAATTACCTTTATAATTAGTCATTAGGAAACAGCCCAATTTTAAAAAGTAGGCGGAAGATTTGAACTTTGTCAATATTTTATAATAACTATAAAGGGCGTACAACCTTTAAAAGCTATGAATCACTATACTGCACACCTATAACTTACATAATATTGTACATCAACTACACTTCAACTTAAAAAAAGAAACATGAATTGTGGTTCACAATTATAACACAGTCATTGAAGAATCTCCATATCTTTCTTCCTTTGCTGGTACTCTCAAGAATGTACAAAAAGAACAATGCAAAATCATGGTGCACATTCCATATGGAAGAAGATCTGAGGGATGCCACTTTGGGGACACATGGGGCAAATGGCAAACGCATGAACTTCGAAGGATTAGTTTCAGTTTTGAACTAAGATATCTGTGTATCTGATGTTCCATGTCATGTGTAGCAATAACAAATGGTCCCTACCTGATAATGTGAACCATGACCCCATCCACACTCACTGCAGGTTTGGGTACAAAGACTGCTAAGGTGAGGACCAGAGAATAAAAGCTAATACATCCACTTTAGAATTTGGGGCCTGGACCCAATTTCTTTTAGGAAATTCATATGCAGGTAATTCCTATTCTTCTCTCTTTTTCGTTTTGATAGCACCCTGCATAATCAACCCGGATGTGACCTCGCCCTTCTGTGCCTGTCAAGATGTCCTCAACCTGCATGTCAGAAATCCACATTGATGATTCAAAGATACCTAAGGTTTAGCTTTCAGTCTTTTACCAAAACATAGTTAATGAGATACCGTGTTTAAAGTGATACCCGCCCTCTCAAGTGACATACGTTTTAGATTCACATTTCAGAGGATCGTGAATAATAATTTGACAGCAATAAGTACCTTCTAGTCACACTTGTCTGCAAAGATGATGATGGCTGAATATTCCTGGTACAATGTTCTTACAGTATTATAGCTATATAGTAAACTTCATTCTCCCTAGAAAGAATTTTCATCCAGCTAGAAAATCTTCCTCCCAATTCAGGTAGTTTTTCACCATGTTTAGCAATTTCTGGGGACACTTTATGGAACCATAAGAACGGCTGAGGCCCCGCTCTGTCACCCTCAACAGAACTCAGACAACATCAGTTATTTCCACCTGGAGACAAGTCCCCAGCTCCTCCTGTCACCGTCATCTCTTTCTTAAATTGCCAAGCAGGACTAGCTACATAATTTATGCAAAATGAAAACAGAGGGCATTTATTCAAATATTCCTAAGAATTTAAAGATGGCGACAGCAGAGCATGAAAGCAAGCTTGGGCCCTTCTAAGTACAAGGCACACGCCATGAAGCCTGCCCTGAATTTTGAAGCCCCTTGACCAACCTGCCTCCCAGGCGCCTCATGTCCACACACTCTTCCTTCCACTGGACCTCTGGAACAGTCCATTTCAAGTAAACGTTCCTCATCTGGAAATGTCCAGAGAACCTAAGTGGAAATCTATCTCTCTGGAAACACCATCTCTCCTGGAGCCTTCGCCTGTGCAGGTAAAGTTATTCTTTCCTAGGACCCTAAATAAGCTGGATTATTTTCTCAGCTTACCATTGATGCTTCTAGATCACTGCATGTTCACCTTCACATGCTTCTTTCTAAGATTCACTCTGTCCTTACATACAATGCTCTTCCCCCAACCTGGTCCAAGCCCTCATCAAAAGCTTCGGAACCATGACCGCGGTCTTTGCTCCACTTTTGAGCATCACCAAACAATGAGGCATCAAGTACATTGGGTCACCTACCCTATACAAGAGTTTAAAATGTCTTCCTTCCAGTGCTCAGGGATTCTCACCTACACTGTACTTTAGTTGCCCATTCCTCATGACCAAGATTAGCTCCACGCTGAAATATTAAATTCTGCAGTCCCCATCTGTGACCAGAATACTCCATTCTGCCTCTTAGGGTACACTTAGAAAACAACATGGCCGAGAGCGCCTTCCTCTGAGACGTTCATGGAATTGACCAGGGTTAGAAAGTGACCACTTACACTTTCAACACCAGCTCAGTAGTTCACAATTTCTCTGGCAATGCATCCTTTCACTCATTTTTAAGTTTGTAAACAAAGGTGATATTTCTCAACGTACAAAACCCCACTACAATGTGAATTATTGATTCAGCCCCAAAGATTCTGAAAACTATAGAAACCAAATCACAAATAAAGACAATTTTAAACTTCAAACGTGTTGTCTTTTCCCTGCACGTTATCATAAGGGGTATTTAATATGTTTTAGTTCTGGATGGCTAAGGAGAAGCATGTCCTCAACGACCCTGAAATCTACCCTCAGAAAATCAAAAATTCGATATACACTGTGTTCACACACCAAATCCTATGGCTCACAAATGTAAGTTATCTATTGCCAGTTGTTTTTTCTTTAAACTGGAGTCAGATCTACTGTAACGTAAGCTTTCTCGATGATTATCTATTTTCAGTATCTATTTTCCCTCCTCTGTGCTGATTACAAAGCCGTTGGGACAGAGGAGACCGGCAAAGAGGTACTAGGACAACAACCAATTTGATGCAGATTCATTTATTGAGTGGATACCATGTGGCAGGCATTGCTCTAATATTAAAAACTACGTATTTCTGCACTGCCTGGCAGCTCTGGGGGGAGGAGAAGCAACAGGATTTACACAGTCAATTTGGATTAGCCAAGTTCCATTTTCTTGTCCTGTGTGTATGGGTTCTTAGTGGTTCAAAAACATTTCTACAATCAGAGAGAGGCAGAGACAGAGACAGAGAGGGGGGAGAGAGAGAGATACAGAGAGGCAGAGAGGTCGAGATTTATATCAGTAGCGAAACGAATTCCAATCTGCTGCAATTTCCAAAATTTTTGACATCACTCTGGAACTTCCATATGGTCCTGTGCCTTCAGTGTCAATCCCACGGGCCATCCTTTTCAGCCCGTGTTTGGATCTCTGCCAAGTCACTCCCATTTCTCTGCCACTATATCACACTGAAGGATCATATTCATTACAGTGTCATGTTGAATATACTTCCTATCATTTTTGTTTTTCATGTATCGTCTCTCTGGTAAGTATTTATACTCCAGGTGACCTTGCCATAGATAAACTACCCAGAATACTCTGTGTTGAAGTACAGTTATTATTTCTACCGGCATTCCAAACAGCACAGCGTCTGGCCAATGGAACCAGACTCTAATCATGGAACAGGTCGTTGCTAAAGAGGTTCAGATGTACCCCTGACGCACATCCTGAACTTTTAAATTCCTAATAACACTGTTATCCTTTTCTGTGAACGTAAACTCTGCTCCTCCAGCTACAACACTGGTTTGCTTCGCTATGAATCGCCAAGATTTTATTAGGCAATGCTGTATTCCAGGCACTGTGATTGGCAATGTATCCGTAAAGGACCATGACATGGTAATCACCCTTGAGAAATAGACAGTACAGTTCAATGAGATTGAGGGTGTACAGAGCATTCTATAGAGTCTCAGCAGAGGGTCCCCAACTGCCTGGTAAGAACTGGGCAATTAAGTATGGGAACACAAGGATTAAGGGGCAGGGATTGAGACATTCATAACCCACTGATTAAATTCGTATCCACTGAGGATCTGCCACATCCCCACCATACGCCAAGCCAGAGGGTTGGTATTATGAGCTAGATGTCCTCCCTAATCAACAGCTTACATTCAAGGGGGCAGTCAAAAGAGGCAGCCAAAAGAAAGATAAGACGCGCAAGTCCAGTCAGCCATGGATCCGCCTCAGAGGAGAGCCCGGAGTAGGAAACAGTCTGAAAAACACTGAGGAGGGATGGAAATAGCCATTCGTGGGATTTCATGAAATCTGGCATGTCTAGTCAATTAAATGATTGGAACTGTTTGCTTAAGGAAGGCCTCTCTGAGTGGGGGAGTTTCAGACTTCCCTAAGGGAGAACCTTCCAGGATGCAACACTCCCAAATTCTCCTAGAAAGATCCACACCAGTGGTTTCAACGTTGGTTGATTGAAAATTTTGTTGGAGGGGAGCACAGTCCCAGGAGGTCTGTGTCTAATTGCCTTCACCCTGTAAGAAAGGGTGCTGATTCTTTACAAATATAATTCCCTTGTTGCACAGATAAAACAAAACAGAACAAAACAAAAATCTCACCAGTAACTTCACTTGGGAATTTTTGTTTTTTATAATGGATGCTGAATGAACCAGTTCTGTGTGATCTATTTACTCAAAATGGAGAAGTCACTCCCTTCAGTTTCTGACGGCCTTCCAAAGATCTCCACAACTTGCTCTTCCGTTGCTTTTTCACCCCCTAGGTCATGCACGTGGGCCATCACAATAAAAATGCACCCATGGTTTGCAGAACAAAGGTATGATTTTCATTCAGGATCCAGCTGGATACTGATCTACATCCTGGACTCAGACTTTCCAGTTATGATGCCATGATTCTCATGGACCAAAGAGACGTGGGATTTTAAAAGGCACAGCACAGTCGGCAATTTGAATCTTAAATCACATCCTTGGAAAAAACATAAAGGGGTCCTTGTTCACAGCCAATGGCAACTCTACTTCCCATTCCCAGGACTTTGCAGCATCCTGCAGTCTCACCAGACATCAGAACGGCCCAGCTCTCTTTCTCTCAGTGACATCGTCCTTTCTCTTCCACCTTGCCTCTTCGTTTGCCTCTCTGCTTTCTGCTGCACTGTCCTGGATGGATGTTTCCCCCTCATTCCACCTCCCCCAAGGAACTCCCCAGGAGAACCCCCTGGAGAGGGCATGTTGTCTTCTGGTAGGATTCATTTTTTTGCTAGAAGGTACCCCTGCAACCTTTACCCTTTTTTTCCCTGGGAAAGCAAAGGAGTTACATGGTCAATGCCCAGATGCTCTGGCAAGCAGGGCAAAGTACGGATAGCTTCCACGTAGGGACTCTTTTTTGTTCTTTAAGACCTAGGTGGTTTCTAAAGTAAGATATCCCTTTAAACATTGTCTCCAGAGTCCTAATATTCTGCTTCTTTTCATAGCATAATATTTTCTGCTTGATTTTAAAGATATGAAGCCATTGAACTGCTGCTGCTGTAGCAAACTGCTAATTATCTCTGCTTCTTAGAGCTCCTGAGACTTCAGAGAAACTTAGAAGAAAGCCCAAAGAACAGCCCGATTCGGAGACCCAGATAGGCTTGTAAGAATAGAATAGTGATTGAAACTTTTAGAATTTAAGCTTCTAAAAAAACATAGCTCTAAGAAGCATTTTGTATTAATTTGTTTTATTTTCATCTTTTTTTGGCCATGCCACACAGCTCGTGGGATCCTAGTACCCCAACCAGGGACTGAACCCCGGGCCCACGACAGTGTAATTTCTTTCATTCTGTGAAACATACGTGCTTATTATTTAAAACATTCAAGCAATATGTAAAAGAGTAAAAAATGAGATCTTGTCTCCTCCCCAACCTGAGTCACTGTTAAAAATTCCTTGTCTACTCTTCAAGATTTTCACAGCTGTTGAAAAGATTCTCTGCTCTCCTCCCTGCCACCATGTCTACCTGTCTTGAGTGTAACATATATACTATTCTCTAATCTGCTTTTGACATTTACCAAATGTCTTGGGCATATTTGCACATCCACTGCAGCTTGTTTTCATCGGTGACGTGGAACTCCACTGCTTAAATGCCTGCCTTTATGTTAAAATGAGAATTCACCAGGTAAAAGAAAGAAGATTTTCCTATTTCTAACGTATTTCAGTTAAGCTTCACTACGGTCTCCTGCTGTCACAGCACAGAATCCAAAGAACTCGCATTTCATACTCCATGCAAGAGGGTTTCCTTACGACCAGAGCTCCCTCTTCATAGCCTATGTATGAAAGGTCATAACGTAAAACTCTGGACAGCATTTTAGCAAAGTTCCATGTGATTCTGTTTTCAACTCCATACATAGCCTTGTTCCTTCCAGAGAGTTACAGCTGAGTTTTTTCTATATTGCCCTCACAGAGACTAAAATCTTAGGGTGCAGATATTGTTACTTGTTGCCATTATTTCCCCTCTAATGGTACCTGATGCTTGCGATACACTTGCATAAATTATTGAATGAAGAGTAGATAAACATGCAAATTCAGACTTACTGTTGAAAGTTTATTTAAAAGATGATAAAACTAACGATTGTATATGATGAAAAAATATTAAAACCTGTTTGTCAACTGTCTACCTTTAATACAGAGGGAATTATTAATCTCCAACTTAAAAGTTACCGTGGCATTTCTACCAGGAGTCTTCCCAAAACCTCCACTTACAGTGAGGTGCTCAGTGAATAATAGTTGAGTTAAACAAGCGAAACTCTGGGGAATCTCAACAACTTCCACAGTTTATTCCTGACGCCCTGCATGAGCGCATACGATGCCATCTTCTCAAAGACGTTGCTCTAACATTATATAAATAGAGCTTCGGTGCTGATAAAGCAACAGGCTTCATACTGCAGGATGCCCAAGAGGTGGGGTGAGCACAGAGCTGCTCACACTTTACATTTCTGAGGGCGAAATTGCCTTTTTCAGTACCTAAGGAATTTTGAAACCCTGTACTTTTGTCTCTCTGGCAACCTGCAATTTTTCATTTTTTTCTAACATCTTTATTGGAGTATAATTGCTTTACAATGGTCCGTCAGTTTCTGCTGTATAACAAAGTGAATCAGTTATACATATACATATGTTCCCACATCTCTTGCGTCTCCCTCCCTCCCACCCTCCCTATCCTACCCCTCCGGGCGGTCACAAAGCACCGAGCTGATCTCCCTGTGCTATGCAGCTGCTTCCCACTAGCTATCTACCTTACGCTTGGTAGTGTATATAAGTCCATGCCACTCTCTCGCTTTGTCACAGCTTCCCCTTCCCCAGTAACCCAGGGTAAAGGAGACTTAGCGCTGAGCCCACATTCCTGTAGCCATCGGGAAGTTTACTTCCATGTATTCCGGTTTCAAAGCCACTTTGTCTTAGTCTCACAAACAAAGTCTAACAGTATAAAAATGCAGAGTGTTTGCAGTGGACCCAGAGCTAATGCAGCGCTTCCCGTCTACCTCATCACCTTCATCTTCTCATTTCTTCTCTCTTCTGACTCTACTGCCTTTAGACTCGGTTACCTTGGCCTTCTCATTAGCCAAAAAGATCCTTATATTCTGACAGTTCATCTATCCATCCACTCATTCATTCATTCATTTATGATGTGTTGAGTATCTACCATGCATCACATGCTAAGGATATAAAAGTATCTAAGACATCACAGTTTCTGAAAATTCAGTCTCTAGCAGCAGAGGAAAAGGGCACATCCTCCATTAATTACAATCCATTGTGACAAGATCGACAGCAGAAGCAAGGATCACGTGTCATGAGACCTTGGATACAAGAGTAATTCAGTCTGATCAGGAGGGTGAGAAAAGGCTACAGAACTACCTCTGAAGTTGGCCAAGTGGTCTCATCATTTTCCTCTTTCTCTATCACCTGCTTATCCTGCTTCCAGGTCTGCTGTAATCCATGGTTTATTTTTCCTTCTCCCTCAGAAAACTAAACTCTGTTAGACTGTGTTTTGCATCTTTGCACCCCTAATATCTATGACAGCATTATATATTAATTAATTAAGTAGTTAATGGGTTCATGTGCCTATCAGACAAATCTACTGAGCACCTACTAAGTGCCAGGCACTCTCCCAAGTGCTGCAGATATAACAGTGATGAGAGGCCAAGTCCTAGCCCTCCTGAAGCTGACAGTCTGGGAAACAGAACATAATCACCTGAGCCTATGGTCTGTTTGGTGGCAACTGTGTTACAAGGAGTGAGACAAACAACCGGATAAAAGTTGAGCTGATGGCGGGGTGGTGGGAATGGGTTGCCATATCCTTTGGGACAAACCCCGGAAGGTTGTTCTGTTAGATGATTCTTGAGCAGAGAGGTGAAGCAAGTGGGGGAGTGAGCCATGCAGATTTCGGCAGGGGAATGTTCCAGTGGAAATAATGGTGAAAGCACGTGGGCAGGGGCATGGTGGTCACATTAAAGGACCAGCTAGGGCAGGAGGGGGTCCCTGGAGATGAGGGCACAAAGGTGTGGGCACATTTCACGTGGCCGTCGCAGGACTCTGGAGGTTTCCCTGAGTGAGAAGGGAAGTTCCTGGGGCATTTTGACGGAGGGACACGATCTGGTTGCTGTGGGAGAAACAGACTGTAGGGTGCACAGGGACGGGGCCAGGGAGGTGAGGGAAGAGGTTGCTGGTCCCGGGAAGAGGGAGGGTGGTTCATCCAGGTGAAGAGGGACGGCAGCATTCCGGCTGTACTGAAGGCGAAGAAAGCAACCGCTGCTCTGCTGATTGGGAAGATTGAGTTTTAGGTGCTCATTAAAGTTGGATACATCATATAGTGGGTTGGCCAAAAAGGTTTTTCCGTAAGATGTTACAGAAAAAGCCCAAACGAACTTTCTGGCCAGTCCAATATATGAAGAAGTGGCCATACTTCTCTTCCTTTCTCTCTCTTTCTGTCAAACACACACACACAGGGTAAGAATACATTCCATTCCTGGTTAATACCAACAATGAACTGACATGATTTGTTCAAAGCAAAGGTCTGTCTTCCACTAGCCCAAGTGGAATACTTTGATGTCTGAAAACTTAATCCAGCTATCACTGGGGAATTTACTGGGGAAAGACTACAGTATTTATAGTTAGATGGTCAGAGTTTAAGCTCCAGTACCATCTGCTACTGTGTGAGCTTAATTCTTCTATTTCTCAGTTTCTTACCTAATAAAGTGCTGGACCTCCTGGCAAGGATTCCAAAGATAGTGACCAAGACGAGAACCTTTATCTATGGAAAGCTGTTCACAGCATGTCCTTAGTCTAAGATTGCTTGTCAAAACCAAACCTAGGATCCAGGGCTAATGAGCCCTTGAAAATGTCATGTAAGCCATGTAACGATCGGAGGAGAAAAGAGAGAGGTTTCAAAACCAAAACACTCCAGAGAAGGAAAAGCGAATCCAGAAATCTCTCTTTCCATCTCCATCAATGCTGGGGAGAAATGGCTGACGTTCTTCTATGGTGTTCCCCATCAATATTCGGAGTTATTTTTCCACTCTTCTGCATGCATAATATGACTGCCTGCACCCCAGATGCCTCCAGTCTTGGGCAGACACAAGGTTCTCTTGTTGGCAGTGGTTCTCAACCTTGGCTGTAAATTAGAATCACCTGGGGGAGCTGTGCCCCACCCCGATGTTCCATCTGCATCCCAGAAAAATTAAGTCAGAATCTCCAGGCTGGGGAGGAGCTGGGACGCAGACACTGACATTTTACAGCTCCCAGGTGATTCCAGGGGGGCAGACAAGACTGAGATCCAATACCAGATTAGGGAGCTTCCATCAGATCGATGTGTGACCTCCTTTAACATGGATTGCTCTAATGTGAGGAAATACAGCATTTTTTAAAATATTGGTAGACAATTCTCAATTAGGTTTTTATGTTACGTTAATGTTGGCATTTTTCAAAATCAAGTTTTAAGCTTTAAATTAGCCCTAAAGACCACTAAATGGAATAATTATTGACATCTCCTTTTACTTCATTTTTGCCCTTAACTGAATCGGCAAAAATTTCTTGCATGTAAAACTACTGAATTTATTTGTTTACGTGGTTACTTACTTGTTTATTCACTTAATCGTTCCCTGCTTGTTTCCAAAAGAATGTAGTAAAGTCTTATTCACATTTATACGATCTGGGCCACAAGCAGAGAATAGTAAAAGCTCATTGGATCAATAAAGAAAGTGAAAGAAAGGATGTAAAAGTAAAAGAAAGGATGGCTGCCTAATGCTCTATAATTGATACAACATTGTTTTGCTTATTTGTTGAATACTATTCATGTTCAAAAGCATCTTCTTTAGGGCAGAGACTTGAACTCCATTATTTACAAACTATCATGTGAGTAATTAACAAATATTAATGTATCATTATCCAAGCCTGTTAACTTGAAACACATCATTGTTCCGATCATCATCAGTTACGTGTGCATTTTGCTACTGAGTTCGGAGCCAATAATTGGTCCCCCTTCCACTTGGTGTCACCCACGCTCACCGGGTCATCACAGCTCTTACCAGATGGAGCAGGGTCCCTCCTGAAGACATGGGCATGTGCGGGTCGGCCCCCTCCTTCAGGAGCCGCAGCGCTGGAAGAATGAGAGAGGAGAGTTACACGGCATCTTTCTTCAACATCCTGAATCAAAAGGTGTAGCGTTTCATTAGTATCCAAATCTCAAATAGCCATGAAAGCCAAAGGAGATGCATGAATCGCCATCTGACCTTTTTGTGTATTTAAGATCGGCAGTGTTTCTCTTCACATTGAAACTTATTTCTTGGTTTGTCAGCATCACGACCCATTACAGCCATGCAAATTATTCAGAAAGGGGAACACACTTTTACATTAATTTTTTTTGAAGTACCTGGCTTGTGCATCCTTTATAGAACAAAAAATAAATAAATAAAAAGAAAGAAATGACTCCACTAGGCTCATGTATGCTTTAGTTCACTTCACTTTTTTTTCTTTTTTTAACTCATTAGGACTTACTGGCTTAAAACAATAAAAGTTTACACTTTGTACATTAAACTTCCCTTCCTGCAATTACCCCTTAGCCCTGTTTCCATCATTCTACCAAAGCCATGGGTATCTAAATTAGTAATGTCAGACAAATCAAAACAGATGCTACTCATCAGAATAAAGGCACAGCTGGAAAGTGACCTATGTTTCCATTTGAACAGCAAAGGTGGACTGGGTAGGACATGGAAAGCCCTTGGGAGATGGATTATGTCTCATTCTCTGCAAATTGCCATGGGCTCCAAGAGGTCCATCCATTCCCCAAGACACTATCCCAGTTTCCACGGTTAACGGCAGTATTGTAGCTTTCATAACAAGCCATTCATGCTTTTTCCACAAATA